>JACSVZ010000015.1:46605563-52016122 GCA_014706295.1 Lycocorax pyrrhopterus obiensis | reverse complement strand
AAAGAATGTTTTCTGCCTCTGCTGGTGATTAAGGCTCTAAGAGGCTGTGAAATCTCCATCCTTGGAGATACTCATGCCTCAACAGGGCAAAGCTCTGAGCTGTGTGTCAAGCCCGGGTTTGCCCAATACCTGCACTTGTAGTTCTTCCTGTCCTGGTCGGTCAGGACAAAGTAATGACCGTTCCAGGCCTGCTCATTCTTCTCCAATGTCACGTGGATGATGGCCGTATTGTACTGAACGTGCAGCTTCAGCAGGGAAGCAAAGTCCTCCAGGTAACGCACCATCGTGTCAGCGTTGGGGAAGAAGTCACGAGAGTAGTGTCGGAAAAGCAGCCGCTGGTCGTGGCTGAGGAGTGAATTCCAGTCATGGCGGAGGTTGAACTCACTGTTGGACTTGCCTGTGTACTGCTTGTTGATGCTGATGAGTTTGCGGTGCCGAGGGTAGAGCGCGAAGAAGCTGCCGGGAGCGTGACTCCGCTCGAAGACGACATAGTCCCGGCCGGCTTGCTGGAGGAAATAGGCCGCCTGCAAGCCCGCGGGGCCGGCCCCGATGACGCAGTAGTCGTGGTAGAGGAACGTGGCACCACTCACCGCGAAAAGGCTATCGGCGTACAGGGCCAGTCCCAGGAGCATCCCGCAGACCGCTGGGGCCATGGCGGGGCTGGCACAGCTGGCCCTGCGGGCAAGAGGACCAGGAGGCATCACCCCAGGGGCTGCAGCCTCCCCTCAGGAGACCCCCGGCCGCACCAGTCCTCGCCTGCCGCCGCCCAGACCCGCCCGCCATGGCGCCCCCACACAGAGTGGGTGTCGGGGCGGGGCCCTGCTCCCCGCCAGCCAATAGCAGCAGGGGTCCCGGGCCTTCCAGCCAATGGGCGCGCAGTGCCCCCCGCCCACAGCACACAGGTGGCAAGGTGGGGCAGCACCTGTGGCCGCGAGTGCCTCTGCGCCCCCCCCAGCCAATGGGGACGGGCAGCGCAAGCCCCCCAGCCAATGGGAGCTGGGGTGCCCCGCGCTGCCCTCCCTCCCCGCCAATACGGTCCCGGCCCCGCTGCCCCCGCCCCCGCCAAACGGCGCACGAGGCGCGGCGCACGTGACGCGCGGGGCCGCCGCCGGCCGCCCGGACCCGGCCCGCTCGGGGCCGCACCTGCACCATGGAGCTCCCGCCGCGCCGCTCCTCCCGCTCCGGGCTCTTCCCGCTCCGCTCCGCTCCCTCCCGCGCCGCCCGGGCAGGGCGGGGCGGGCACGGCGCTGCCTCCCGCCCGCTGCGGGGGCGAGCGAGGGGGGGCGGCGCGCTCCCCGGTCACGTGATACCGCCACCGCCGCTTCCCGCCGCCGGCACCATGGCGGCGCGCGCACCACGTGTCCGGAGACGGGCGCGCTTAAAGGGGCAGGCGCGGGACGGAGCCGTGACCGCGGGGGGCACCCGAACCAGGCGTACACAGACACATGAACAGCGCCGTCACTCGGCAAAATCAACTTTATTCCGATTTCCCCCCGTTTATGATCTATGTGCAGCACAGCCAGGGCGAAGGTGCAGCCACAGCCCGCCCCCAGCGACCGGGACTGCCCGGGCACTGCAGCCCTCAGTGCTGGCTGCGGGGTTCAGCTCTCTTCCTCTGAAAAAGAAGAGGAACAGAAATGAAGTGAATGCAGCTGGGGAAAGAAAACCACTCAAACCCCAAAATTAAACCCTTGCTGTCAAGGAAATGCCACAACGAACACAAAAAAAAAAAAAGAACCGCCACTTCGGGAGATTTATCCCACTCCAACTGTCTCCCTGCCCCTCCACAGCTTCCCAACAAACCTGCCCATCAGCCAAGACCACACACACGTCATTTGGAATTACACAATTTACATTCCTGAGCAAATTACGCAGCAACCTAACTAACATTTCCATAATAAAATCCAGAGCAGCCACGCTAAGCTTATAGCCTAAAAATAAGCTGGGAGATATTTTTCTATCACGGAAGCAAGAGCTCTAGGATAAATGGCTTCCCCACTGTCAACTGAGCACACAAAGATCTCACGTCAGGAGTCACAGATGGTTTTAGGCAGCAAAGGGAAGGCAGCAGTTGTCCACTGGGCACCACTGTTCCTCCCACAACTTGCATCCTGACCAGTCAGCGATTGCTCAGCTTCAAGAGTCACTTCAGAAAAGCCTTCACCATGTTCCCTCAATTGCGCTCCGTCACACGTGTTTGAAATGTATCACCTTATAGTCACTGCCACTTCTATAACTGCAGTCAAAAAATATCCCAGTACAACAGAAATTAGCACCCACCCACTCCTGCAGACCTTGGGGCCACTGAATAAAGGGCTTCTTGGCAGGCTTCGTTTTCCCAGACAGTACTCTGGATCTGGGACCCTCCTCCTCCCCCACCCCTGCTAAAATCAGTCTTCATCAAGTATCTGTACAGAGGCACAACATCTGCATTCCCAACTCTCCTCTCTTTTTCTTCCAGCTGAGTACTCTCAACGTCACCCACACCTTTCCCACTGAGTCCCATCCTTGGGACCACACATTCTCCAGCCTCGTTTCCTCTCCTGCCATTGCACTGATCTGACCCTTTAGATGTGGTCTTCATCACACATCACCCCTTTTCATCCAGACCAGTACATCACTTAAAAGCATAAAGCACCAAGTATGCCACAAACCTTCCTCTTCCTCTTCTTCCTCCTCATCCTCCTCATCTTCATCAGAGCTGAAGGTGCCATCAGGCAAACTGTAGATCCGGATTCACCTGCTTGTTGGGGTCCTTGAGGATGAGGTACTTCCCCTCATCCAGCTTCATGCAGATGTCAATGACGCATCGCAGGATGCCCCAGGCATTCTCTATGCTCAGATTAATCTGGCTGGCGAATTCATTTGGCTTGAACTGCTGCGTGCCCAGGATCACATGGCGGGCAGAGTCCTTCACGTGGTAACGGGACACATACCTAGGGGGGCAAGAAGTAACCAGAGGGGTATCAGGAGATTAAGCCCAGACAGCAGAAGAACGCCAGCAAGAAAAGCAGCGTGATCATCTTGTTTTCTATGCTGAAAAATCCTAATACTCCAAACACTGAAAGCTAAGAGGATCTCCTGGCTACAAACTGTCGATCTGTAATGCACCTGGAAATCCCCAAATCGGATGGAGAGGTACAAAAGATAAAGAAGAATTAGCCCATAGATAAAATTAAGCAAATAGCATGATTACCTGGGAGTTTGGAACGAAAAAGACGCAAAAGCATCAGTTCCACGTCTGTGGATGGAACTGAGGGTTTTGCAGAACCACTAGAACTTAGTTAGCAAAAGCCTTTTGTTCATTACCTACAGTACTCAACTGATTTTAAGCTGACAGTTTAAAAAATGCTGTGGCCATATCTCCCCCCACCACTCAAATTTCTCAGTAACAGGGCACCGAGATCTCAATCAGATTCCTGACAGGCACCACAGTCACTGTGTTTATCTCCATTGTTAGTGACCACAGCAAACAGGCTGAGAGCCCACACAGGCCACCTGCCCCTCACGTGTGTGGGGTCAGTCACAGCTGGATGCAGAGAGGAAGCAGCTTACACCAAGGCTGGTGCACTCACCACAAGCTTTCCTTTCTTGGCCACTCAAACACTGGCTGACTTTAGGATTACTCATTCTATAAATGCTTCACTCAGACATATATGAAGTTTAATCATGGAAAATGCACCTGGAAGATATTCGGTGTGAACCTCCCCCTTACCCGAGTTTAAGATACTCTGATCCAGCCAGCAGCGCGCAGCATGTCCAGCGGGCCAATTTGTAGCTGTTGTTCTTCAGCTCTGTGGCAATGACAGCCCCTCTCTGAGAGTCCAGCTTCTGGCGCCAGTCTACCCCATTGCAATACTGAGGAGAATCAGAACCAGGGTCAGCCTGACAAGCCAGCAGCAGCCATCTCTTCAGCCATTTTGTTACCACATAAGGAAGCTGCTTCTGTCTACCCTACGGTACCACGTGAGGGAACGTGAACTGCAGCCCACAGGGAAAGCTCTTGCACCGGGAAGGGAGAAATGCAAACAGCTGGGATTGCTCAACACTTGTGGCACTGGTTAGAAAGGTAGTTTGTGAGGGAAGAATTCTAAAGAGAACCATAGGAACAGACTGGCTACTGTGCTGAACACCCAGGAACAAGAGGGTTCAAGCCAGCTACCTCACATTTGGGGGAGAATCCCATCAGCACTGCTTGTCCACCAAAGTTATACTCCTTAGTGGAATGTAACACCCGGGGGAACACCACCAGATATTTGTCTCATCCTTCCTGCTGTACCTGGCATGTCAGGCAGCAGTGAAGCAGTTAGAGCTAGTTTGGGGATCCTGTTCTTCCTCACCCTCGAATCCCCACTCGTTCAGTGTCTTGATGTTGATGAATGACACTTCTCCATTAGCTCCTGTCATCACTCCATCATGTTCACAGCGGACAATGAGATCTATATCATCTCCCAGCTTCCACCTTCGGTATCTGCCAACAAACAATCCAGCCGGTTATTTCTGACCTTTGTTCTCTTCCAGATCCATGTAAGCACTCAGCAAAATCCTTTACGCCTCCATCTTTTCACTGTGAGGTCATCCATGAATCCTTTTCAAGGTAAAGCTACTATCAGAAACACTCCTAACCTCTTTTGCCTCCGGATCACACTGACATCCTGCCCCTTTGACAAACCCGGGCATCAGAGAGAACAACTTACCTGTATGCAACAGAGGCTACTTCATTTTTATCCATGTCATCCTCCACAAAAGGGTTTGGGTTGGGAAACTTGTATTTCTCCTTTCCCTGCAGATGAAAACAGCAGAGCATGTTAGGAGACAGCTCTCGTCTATTGGAAAAATATTCTTTTACAGCAACAGTAGCTGATTTCCCTGATGTAGAGAAACACCAAAACATTAAGACAGCTGATGAAAGCCTCATGCCCACATTAGTCACAGCACTATAAGCAGTACTTGTACTGGCACTTAGGCTTCATTAAGTGTACTGAGAAGCCTGTCTGCATCATCAAGGGGAGTAGGATGACTTCTCTGTGAAATCAAGGTGAAAACCTTTCTACAACAGCTCACCAGAAATAATCCCACCTCTTTCAAAACTGAAAGACCACTGGTGTAACACAACTGTCAATTAAAATGCTTCTGTGCTGTATTAAAGCAGCCTTAATGAAGTCTCTTCTTGAGACTCTCTGAAACACAGACCCGACTACTCATCACTGTTCCACCTTACCATCCTCAGACACTGCTGAGAGAAGTTATGATTGATGTAGGTAGCCTCCATGGCCAGGTTGCGAGGAGAATTAAAGGAGTTGCCCTCTTCCTGTGGTGGTTCATTGGCTGTTTCACTCACTGTCAGGAGGTCTGGGAAAAAAACCAGATGCAAGTGGTTATACTTGGGGGAGTAACTATGTCAGCTTTAGTGAGTTTCTAGCCCCACATCAGAGCAGATCAATACTGAAGTCCCCCCCACAGCTATCACATGTACTGCAGTAATCAGCTTGTTCAGGGGGCTCAGTGTGGACACTGAGACACAGAATAAATTCAAATAAGCATAAAGAAAATTACACCCTTTAGCTACTGCAACAGAAACTCCTTTCAGGACTTTTCCTCACCAAAATCTGAGTTGTCCCTCTTGTCAAAGAAAAGCTTGGATCCAACTCTCTGGACAATGATGTCCCAGGAATAGACAGAACGAGTGCAGCTCATCAGTGTGGCAGGATGGCATCAGTGGCAAACACATTCCCTTGTGTCTTGGCCAGCTGTGGATACAGGAGGAGAAAACTGTTTCAGCAATAAGAACAGATACCCCTTCCCTAGGCAGGACAAGAAGTGCTAGCAAACCAGATCACTGATTTCTTCTGCTGTTTTGACTGAGAAAGCTGAACTGCTAAGTACCACATACACTGCCAGACAAAGTTTAAGGTACTACCCAGCAATCCTGGCCCACCCTCACCAACACAAAGGTAAAGTAAGAAACTACTACGAAATGTTAATTCTGTTGGAAAATGCACGGCTTCTTACTGCCAATCAGGTCACAAGAGAGAAATCTCCAAGCCTTCCTCACTTCCAAAAGCAAAGCCCCAAGGGTCAGGTCTCTGATGTAAGTTTCCTTCCCAACATAGCTCAAGTACTGCTCTGCTTGCCCTTCCAGAATCACAGCTTTTCCTTGGCCAGTGTTCCTAACTCTGCGTTAATCTAGCTCTGCCTTCGACCTAAGAAAAATATTGCTACCAGCTAATGCTTCTTGCTTTCGCCCTTTGGTCTGACGGTGACAGCTGGTCTCCAACAACAGCACACACTGATGAACACACTCCTGGTTTTACCAACTGGTAGATACCTTTCGGATAACTGGGTCATCCGTGGTGGTGACGGTATGGAAGATGCGCTTAATGCTCCTCAGGAGCTTCTCGTTCCTTGTCGTAATGCGGTCGAAGGCTTTGTCATAGTACTCTAGTGCTCCACAGCACTCTCTGCAAAGGTAAGAGGACCATCTTGATACCCCTCCTACAGGTAACACCACCCATGAACCACATAGGGCCTGCTGGGTGTTCCATTACCTCCCCCTGATTTGGGTACCTCAATGAAAACACTGGGACCAGGCAGGAGATCCTTGAGCTCCTGCTTTCCAAAAATCTGGTTGCTTCAGAAAGCAAGCAAAGGGCTGTTTTAGGAACTCACATGTCCTGTGGCTCTGACACCTCCAGGTAACGCATTTTCATCAGCCGAGGGAAATCCATCTCCTCCTTCACCTCCCAGTCGCTGCGAACTTCAACAGAGGAGTCACGAGGTTTCTGCTGTGCAGCCAGAGGCGGGACAGGTAGAAAGCGAAAAGGAGACACAGAACATCAGGATTTGTGCAACAGGAGCTGCCCCATGAGTGCAGCCAGAGAAACCAAACCATCACAGGGGGCACAATGCTTGTCAGTTTGCCTACCTGTGATTTCTGGTCCCATTTCTGCCTCACTCCAAACTGTTTCTGAAACTTCTTTTGTAGGCGCAAACGATCTCTAAAATGACAAATGTGAGAAAAGCCATGAAGAGAAGTTCTTGATTCCTATATGCCACAGCCATTCCTCCAGTTCCAAACTACCACCAGAGGAGCAGTGCTTCCAGGCACCGAGCTGCTGAAACATTTGCTCAGCCATCTGTTGATCAAGATGCCTGAGGCATTAAAAAGTCTGTTCTTTGCTTTGAGCAGCTCTTTACATAGTTTTACCTGAAGACTGAAATAGTTTTCAGAAAGGATATTTTCTGTTTAGAACACCACTTTTACTTTCTAAACACAATTCAAAAAATCTCCTGAGGTATTAGGTAGCCACTTGAAATCCATGCTTTTAAGTACTACTGACGCCTGCCGAACACTGGACTCCAAACATCCTGAAATCCTTTGCTGACTGTTTGCTCCCGCAGGTTCTGTTACTGTAAGTTTGCAAATTTATCAACAGTATGTTCACACACTCCAAGCTTGGTACGCTCGTCTCTGCAGCCTCACCTCTCCTTCTGCTTGGCACTCTTCGGCAGTGTCTGCATGCTGAACTGCAGCATGTTCCGACGGTCCTTGTCTCTCCGAAGGTTCCTCTGCAGAAACGACGGAAAGGGAAAAAAAAAAAAAAAGACATTTCAGTTGGGAAAGAATCCTGTGCTGCCAAAGCTGCCTTCCGACCCTGTCTCGGAGAACACGTTACCTGTGCAAACCTCATGCGATTCCTCTGGTACGCTGTTTTCTGCGTCCGGGCTGTGTCCACCAGCTGGAAGCTGGTCTCATCCTCCTCATGGAAATAGGCATATTGGCTTCCGCCGCCAAACTGCGACGAGTACTTGTCTGGAAATAAAACAAAGCGTCTCGACACCGAGGTTCCAAGAAAAAACCCTGATGCTTTGCCCCTTTCTCTCCCCAGCTGCCTTCACCTAAGCCTGATGTCTAAACTGGGATGCCTGCCTTACACTTGCATGTCTTCTCCCCCTCCAAACCTCCCTTATGAGCCCGGTTAGTAAGGCAGTACAAAAATCCAGAGTAAGCCCCAAGGACAGGGAGAGCCCCACAGAGCTCTCCCAAGGGTAAAGCACGCTTCCTAAAGCAAGCTGCCTGTCTTGCTGAGGTGTGCAGGTAATTACTGGGTGGGTGTGAGACATGAAAGCAGGAAGGACGCTTGGAAGAAAACTTTGTAGAAAAGAAACCCCAGGAACTGCTAGACCACACGTACTTGTGTATCTTTTATCCTGATATGTGGCTCCTGTCCAATCAGCCACCTAAAAATGAGCATAAATAGTCAGAATAAGCATTAACACGACATTTCACCCCCACACCTCTAACTCTGCACATGCAGTTCCCAGCAGCAAAAGCAAACACTGCTGCACGCTTCAGGTCTGATCCGTCTGACTCCCCCCTCTGCTTGGCAGCCCTGCTAGGTGTTCACAGCCTGTTAGGACGCACTGCCAAGGGTGCCAGAGCAGCAGCCCCAGTAACAACAGCGAACACCGGAGGCAGCGCGCAGGGGAGGCCAGAAGGCACCCAGAGCTCATGGCCCAGCCCGGCACAGGTACCTTGCCCAGGCGGTCTCCTTTGCTGAAGGGCTGGTAGGGCATGTCCTTGAACTGCTCGGGCACAGCACACGGACCCCAGCCGGAGGGGTTGTCCTGGATCACGGGTGTCACAAACTTCGCCATTTTTTAATCTTCTAAAGGTGGAAAGAAGAAAAAAATAGCCCTCAAACCCTCAGCTGCCGCACGGTGTGGCACCGAGACCTGAGGCCTCGCCTCGGCACAGGCCACCGCGACGAGAAGGCGCCTCCGCCCACCAGGCCCGGGGAGGAAGGAAGGGACCCGGTGGGCGCTGCGTGTGCCGGGGAGGGGCGGGGACGCGGCCCCACCGGAACCGGCGGGAGCGGCGGGGCGGGGCCGGGGGGGGAGGCGAGCGGCGCCAGGGCGGCCCCAGCGCCCCCCTCACCTGCGCGGCCCCGGCGCGGCCCCGATGGCGGCGGATCCAGCGGCGGATCCGGGAGCGGCTCCGGCGGCGGCGGCGGCGGGCGGGGAAAGGGCCGCGCGCAGCCCCGGCGCGCCCTTTCCGCGTCAGCGCCGCGCGACGGCAGCGCCGCTGTCGTAAAGTAGAAAAGCTCCAACCCCCCCCGGAAAAGCGACCAACGAGCGCGGCTGCCGTAAAGCGGCCGAGTTGTCGCAAAGTGTCAACTATTAAAAAGTTTTCTTAAGAAAAGATGTTCTTTGATGTTTGATCTTTGTATACTTTCAAGCCTAATCAACAAGAAATGAGGTTTAAACCGTGAAACGGCAGCCAACAAACAAGCTCCAAGTGATATCCAGGTGTTAGGAAGACAAATTGCTTGACAGTAGAATTGCCTTGTCAAGGTTTAGGGCTTAAAATGTTTCAGTGACCTCAGGGGAAGTTAACAAAACTTGGGAAGAAGGATGTAGCATAGGTTGTGGGCACAAAGAATGCAGAATTTACAAGCCACGGGGACATTTGGCAGAACCCCCAAGATAAGGAAGAAACGAATAAAGATTGCTCAGCAACTGTGCTGAATCAGCTCCAGCTGAGTAAAAGGTAATTCTGGCAGGGGGAGATCGCGGCCACTGACCCAAGAAACCACTGACTCGAAAGGAGAGAAAGACTGAGAGTGCAGACTAATTAGCATGAGCAGTGAGAGGATCATTAACCAATAGAAGGCAGAATACTAATTAAAAAGAGAACTAGGTAACTTGCAGCCAAGCATCATTAATGCCTTTGTTTGCTAAAATATATAAAGAGTGAAAAGTTTTGGTAGTCATCATGCTGGCTTTGTGGATTTGCCATTCAGCACCCCTTTCTATGGAGAACTGTAAATAAATCCAATACCTGGATTATGTGTGTGGATTGGCCTCTTGCAGACCGGGTGAATGAACCTATTTTGGGACAACACTGTCATTTATTGAAATTTCGTTCCTGCTTAATCTCCACTTAATAAGGAAAATATGCATGAGTGGAAGGAGAGTGATGTTAAGGATAGTGTAAACTTGCCTTGTTGATTAAAATACTTGAGTTTGGCTTTTAAGTGCAAAAGCCGGGGGTGGCGTGTGACAAAACCCATTCAGTTTGTACCCAGATGTCATAAAGAGGAAGAAAACTTGGTTTTCTGTGGGTGCTGAAGGCTCAGCAGAGCACGGCAGCTCAGAAAATGGTGAGGTCAGAAACATGTCCCATGCTAATGATGGCTAAACTTCCTGGAACCGTGGAACTTCTCTCGGCAGAAGTATTCAGCCCTGTGGTAGGCAAATTCCTATTGGGAATGGTTTTGGTGTAAATGACTCTCCTGATAGCAGCAGGATGGGATAGGTGTCTAACAAACTCCCTCTGCCTGTCTACCCTCTGTTCTCATGAAGAAAACCTGAGCTTTGTGGCCACACAAAGGATTGCCTAATCAGAAATTTTGCTTTTCCTTTAGAAAAACCTGAGTTCAACTTATGTTACAAAAATCATGTATTGGAAGAATGTCCATCCTCAGTTGAGCCAAATACAGATTTCAGCCGTTATTGGGCAGTTCCCATCTGGTTGTGCCAGTTTGCTTTACAGACATGTGATGGAGTTACTGTGATGTCCAGTAGGTAAATTCCTGTTTTCCCAGATAAAAATGGAGATAGAAGTTAAGAGATGACTTTGATAGAGAACAGACTTACAGGACTCTGGACAAGAAGTATGTCAATAAAGTCACATGCTATGACAGGAAACATGACTTAATGCTGTACCTTTTCATTTTCTCTCGCACACAGCTTCTTAAAATAAAAATACAAATACAAACTCTGCAATGGTTCTGTAGAAAACCAGGTACTTTTCAGGCTGTAGTTGTATGATCATTCAACCAACTTTGTGCTTTAGAGGGTGTTACAAAAACCACTTGGCTTTGAGAGTTAAAGATGTCTGAAGAATGGGAATTGCAGTTGCCCTTGCTGTGTTCACAGTGTGATATTCAAGCTTTCCCATTGTCCCTGATGGCTTCCCTGGACCTGCTGGAAGGGAGGCCTAGGGCTGGAAGTTGGATTCAGCCCTACAGCCTCTCTGGGAGACCACGAGCCAGTGATTTAATACAGCAGTGCCTCGGGTCCCTGTCTCTGTAATTGGGATAGTATTTCTTCTCCGGGAGTGAGGGCAATAAATCAATAAATCCCAAATGTTCTCATGCCAGAGTGATTGAAATTTTCTCTACCCCTCAAAAGAGCAGGATTGGTTTACAAATCTCTTCAGCTCACAGGCTGGAAAACTCTTCAGAGAATTTTACTGAGTATCTTTTACCTAGGAAGGGTCTAGATCAATACTTTCCAGGCAGAGAAGTGTGCATTTTCTTCTTTATTTTCCACTTGTGATTCCTCCTCGAGAAAGAACCGAAGCTGCAGCGGTCTTTGCTTTGACAAGACACCCTGCCATTAATCAGAAGTGGGATTATTAAAGCACCTCTTCCCGCTAGCAAAAAAAAAAAATCCACTTATAGAAATACAGTTTATAAAATACAATTTGTAACTGTCTCGCCTAAACAGCCTTTTTGGAGACAAACATCATTAGTGCTGGAACTGCCTCGCCGGTCGCTTGCAGTGGCTCAGTGGATCCCAGCTCCATGTGACCCCCACAGCACCTGCCCCTCGCCCCCCCAAGCTAGGCAGTGGGCCCAATGGGCTCAGAGGGACTCACAGCTTAGGAGGTGGTGAGGAAAAGACTAAGAAGTTCTGAAAAGAGAAATAGACTTAGGAATAAATGAAAAGAAATTGATAAAACAAAATCCCTTTCTTTCCAGTTTCCCCTTCACTCCTGAGTCTGTGTGAGGTGCGTGCAAGAGAATGTAGTGCTGCTGCTGTCTACCAGAGATGGCAGATCACATGCAGCTTGGTCTTAGCCCATCAGATTTCCTTTTCTGGTGACACAGTTGGGTGTGGTGTGGGTTGGAGGAGACAGCATGCATAGGGAGCGGCTGCTGCGGGATAAACGCTCCCCTGGGCATGGATCTAACCTTCCATTTTCTTGCCAAGGAGAAGAAGAGTTCTACGAAAAGAAAATCCAGTCTTAAGCAGGTGAGATTTGCTGCCACATTTAGGATCATAGCATGTTAAGGGTTGGAAGGAACCTTAAAGATCTTCTAGTCCCAACCACCCTTGCCATGGGCAGGGACACCTCCCACTAGACCCAATTGCGCAAAGCCTTATCCAGCCTGGCCTTGAACACAGCCAGGGTTGGGGCACCCACAACTTCCCTGGGCAACCTGTTCCAGTGTCTTGTCACCCTCACAGTAATGAATTTCTTCCTAATATCCAGCCTAAACTTCCCTCTTTCAGTTTGTAGCCATTAGTCCTTGTCCTATCTACAGATCCCGATGAAGAGTCCCTCTTTGGCTTCTTGGTAGTCCCTCTTCAGATACTGGAAGGTTGCTATGAGGTCTCCATGAGACCTTCTCTTCTCCAGGATGAACAGACCCAACGTTCTCAGCCTGTCTCAGGTCAGATTTACTAGGAGAGGGAGCAGGTCTGTCTTGCTTCCCACTTCACACCAGGCTCTGCACCTCCTGTGCCCTGCTGGGGCCCCACAGCTCCGTGTGCCTCTGGTCCTGGCCTGCTGACCCCACGCTCCGCTGCTGCTGCAAACGGTTCCTCTCCCGGCCTCTGGTTTTCATGAAAGGCACGTGAAATACATCGCTTCCTGGAAAAGTACTCCAAATACACTTGCTTTGCAATCATTTGATCCTTGATCCATAATTTCAGTTCATCAGTTAATTAATCATTTAATCAGTTAATAAGACTAATCACTCTTCCCTGGAAGATGCTCATGAGAACTGCCAGGATAAATTGCTCCCATCTGTTTTTCCGTTCTTGTCTCCCACTCCTCTGGCTTTGGGCCCTGTGCTGATGTTAGCAGGGCCATAAAAGAGGAGCTCATTCCAGCACCTTAGATGTTCCAGTCCAAAACCTTCTCTGCCATCCAGCTCCTCTGCGGTTTGGGGCTCGCTGGAGAGCTGTCGCCCCGTGAGCTGGCGCTGCGTTGAGCAGCCTCCTCCTGCTGAGAGGATGATACACAGCTCAGGCAGTGTTTACCAGGGTCTTGCCAGGTTTATGTGAAGGAGAGCAAGTCCAAGCACCCAACCTGTTAGGAGCCTTTCCTAGAAAAAAAGACCACCTCTGCCTTGGAAAAGCTTTGGAAAGCCTTAAGATGGGTTGCTTTCCACCTTATATGACGGTACTTCTGATCAAAGAGGCAGCTGAGGATTGGAAGACTAATGTTCACATTAAAACACTATTTTCCAGTAGTTCCTTTTCTCATTCTTCTAAGAAATGCATCAAAAATAGACAGTTGGGTTCCTTTTCCTCACTAAAGACCAAACACACCGTATGCCTGTGCCATATGCTTAGTCTGCACTGCCCTGTGCTTCTTGACAAACCCAGAAACCAAGGGAAGTAGTCTTCAGCCTTAACACATTCCCACTGCAGGGAACCCTGATGTTCACACACACCTCCTCAGGTCAGATTCCTCTCCTGCAGTCATTGTCATCATCTTTAAAGTAGCAAAACTTACTGCTGGCTCCAGGGCTTTTGTCGTAACCAACCTTGGCCATGTATGAACTGGCTCATGCCCCAGACCGATGTTCACAGGCTGGGAAGCCCTCCTTCCTTGCATCCCGTCTTTTCCGTGGCACTTTTATCTGCCTCCTCAGTCTGCTGTTCTCTCAGGCCAGGTGCTTTGCTGCAATGCTTGGCCTCCTTTCCAAGAGCTTCCTTCCTCTCGCTGGTGTCCTGGTTGCTGAACTATAAACCTGTCCTCTTGTGTGGTGGTTGCTCACCAGCTTTTTCAGGGAAATTCTTGATTGGATTTTCAGGAAAATTCTTGATTGGATTTTCAGGAACCCTGGAAAAACGGCCATAAAACAGTGTTACCGTGTATGTGCGGTGAATCTGATTTTTAATTTGCTGTCTGTGCAGTCTAGTGGGGCTGGGAGCAGGTGGCACCTGGCAGATTTGCTGTGTGCATTCAGACCAGCCATGTCAGTCCAGTAAGGTCCACACAAGGAATGTGCTGAGTTTATTATTCTTGGTAGCAGATAGTGCTTTCTCTGTGAGGCTTTCCCCATCTTCTTCCTCCTGCTGTGCTGAGCTCTCCCTGACTGCTGGGCTGGACTGTCTTGTCCTCACAGACAGACAGAAACTGAGCAAGGGCAGACTTACCCCTCTTAAACCATGCTGCTTCTGTAGGCTGGGCCCGGAGTCTGACCTTGCATTGTCTGCTCCTTCCACGCTACCAGGAAAAGCCACAAACTTTGGTGTACCCAAAAAATTGTCTTTCTCTGAATTAGTGCCATCTCTTGCCTGGTTTTGACTGTTTTTGCCACCAGTATCAGAACTCTCCCAAGGTTTCTGTAGCTTTCACCGTCAGGGTCTGGACCACACGAATTGCCGAAGAGGCAGTGTGTGTGTCACGCTGCATCCTCACCCTTGGCTGCTGAGCACTGCCCTTGCCAGAGCTGTAGAAGGAGCCCAGGTCCAGCTGCCTCCCCTCAAACTGTCAGCAGGATTGTCTCCTTTGATCTGCACTCAGTGCTGGATTTTATCCCAGCAGCCAACAGGCTAATTCCACAAGTTTATTCTACAAAGCTCAATTAGAGCAGCTGGCGCCAGCAGCGTCCCTCTGGCTCCAAGCCTGCATCAGGAGAGGAAGGCTGGTGCAGTGGCTGGGGCATGGGCTTGGGAGTCCACAGGCTCAGCTGCAAATCCCTGCTCTGTGGCTGTTTTCTAGGCCACACCAGCAAGCTTCTGCAGCGGGAGCTTGTCACCTCCATGCTGTGCAGGGAGGGACAACATTCCCTGCCTGACTGGAGGAGATAGAAGCTATCGTGGTGATGGGGAACTGTGTCAACAGAGGCTGCTGCTTCTGGGAAATGCTGCATGGATCCAGCCGGATCTACAGTGGGGAGGAGGATGGGGCCCTGGGTGGTAGAAGGTACAAGGCACACAATGCCTTCTCACCACTGATTAGCAGTTTGCCTTTCAGCTGCGGGAACCCTGCTCCGTGCCCCTGTGATTATCCAGTGCCTGAGTCATATGCAGCACTGCCCTCAGAAGGATCTCGATGTGAGCAGAGCTATGAGCAACATGGGTTTTCTTTACAAGGGCCCTTGCCCAGCACAGAAACACCCACGGTTACTTCCTTCAACATCATCAGTGTTAGAGTAACTTCTGTGAAAAATCAGAATCTTCTGGGCTAAGCATGCTGTGCAAATGCTCTTGCCTGGCTGGTCTCTTCTCTGGAAAGCCTAATGTTTATGCCAGCCAGGAAAAGAGGTCTAAGCAGAGTATCAGGAAGCAGAAAAAGAGTGCAAGCAATTTCTGCTAGGAAACACAGTTGAACCCTATTTGCACAAGACCTAGTTTCAAGGCAGTAAGGAGCCAAAAGCAGATGCCACCTATGTATAACATACTGTTCCCTTCCCAGAGACTGTCAGGAAGGTCCCCACAAAAAAGAAAGGCAGCAAGGGATATGCAGCAGCCCAGCAAGTCCGTGGCTGCCATTCCCTTCTCTTCCCCTTGGTAAGTCAGAGACAGCGCTGGCCGACACGCTTGGCCGCGGACAAATGTGCCTCTCGGGGTACAGGGAGTGCGGAGGGTACAGGGAGTACGGAGCCTCGGGGCCATTCCTTCCTCTCCTCTTGAGCAGATTTCAGCACCATCTGCTCTCTTCTGTCTTTGGAGGAGTCAGCCGGGTGCTTTTGTCCCTTCTGGCAAAGCTGTGCTGCGTATGTCCCCCATCGGGCGTCAGGTACCCCGAGGCAGCTGGGACGGATGCGCACTCTCAGCCTTGCTCCAGAAAGCTCCCACTGCAGCAGTCCAAGGTCCTTCTTTCTCTCCTTTTCCCTGTCTGCAGCCTGTTCCTCTGGATCAGGCACTTCCCAAGGTCACAGCTGACTCCCAAGGTCAGGCCCAGGCTTCGCTTGTGGCCCCTACTGTAGGGGATGGGAAGGGGTTTGGGCTAGGAAGGAACCTTCCCTTCACCCCTTTGTCCCCAAAGGACCCACAAGCAGCACCAGGTACTCGAGGGAGAGGAGCAAGGGCAGAAGGAGACATGGGACAGCCATGGGTCTCCCTCATCTGGGAACTGCTCTGTGGAATTACTCTTTTCTCTGCATGCATGAAGTTTTACCCCACTAAACACTCCTAGATGATCCCTGGCCAGGCACCAGTCAGAGCTGCAGATTTTAGAGTAGGAGAAGTGGGGGGACTTGCTGATGATAGGCAGCTTCCTGGGACATGCTGCCTCGAACCTCAGTGGCCACACCAAGCTCACAGTAAGAGCTTTGTTGTCTGCCTTCCCCTCTAAAATAATACCTGCCCCTGTGCTGGCTGGTGCCCATCATGGGGGGGATTAAGCTGAACCCCCAGGTAAATTACGTCCTTGTGCCCCCTCTGAGCTGCTGGAAGGAGAGGGGGAATGAGGGAAAGCAGGTAGTGAGGAGCCCTGGCAGAGTGGAAATGTCCGCTGGCCACCCCTGTGCACCAAGGGGACACCGGGCGAGGGTCCCAGCGCTGCATCTTCCCTGGAAGCTGTGGGGCTGCTCCAGCTCCCGCACGGTGCGGCTGTGAGGCTCTGCTGCTGTGCCGGGCTCGTCCCACGGGATGGCACTGCCTGCTCAGGAACAGGCAGCCCGGCCGGCGCTCCTGGCAGGCATAAATGCAGCAAATTAAACGGTGCTGGCAGATTCTGATTGACAGGTCCCTAGAGAGCAAAGTCCCTTGTTTTTTCCATCCCCGAGGGGATCAGGAGCAGCAGGAGGAGCAGCAGCAGAGAAAACCCTTTCCCAAGCCCAGTACTTTGCCCTTGTGGATCTGTTTCTGGGACTCAGCCCATCCCCGCGTATCTTGACCCCTTTGCTGAAGCCGTGGGTATCGGGCCAGCCGGCTCCTCCGCTGCGGACGTTCCGCAATGTCAAGAGCTGACCCTGCAGAGGATGCCGAGGCCGCCGAGGCCCAGCCCTTGCTGCGCACAGGAGCTGCGGCACCCTTGTCGCTCCGAGCCCAGGGTGCAAGGCCCGGAGGTTTCAATAAAGGGCAAGCGAAATGAGGCCAGCAGGGTTTGGCGTCATTCGCATGTTACTCCTCTCCACGGTGTAAAACTGGCACAAGTGACAACACTCTGCCAGAATGGTTCGCGTCTGTGTTGGCTCTGCCACAGCCAGGTCAAAGCTGGGATTTGCAGCCAGGAAGATGGAGGCAGTCACCCATTTTTTGCTCTGCTGTTGTGGGAAGCAGCATGGCCCATTGGGGTCCTGGATCCTCTGTCAGGGTCCTCAGTGCAGCTCTGTGTCCGGCAGGTCCTCAGCACCCCTCTAGAAGCCAGTGGTCGATGGCTTTAGTAAGGAGTAGCCACCATGGACAGTGGGACATCACAGATGTCCTCCCTACCCTTGTGGGCACAGATCCCCAGTTAAAAGTCTTTTTATGACCTGTCCCATGTCTGGGTGACAGGGCCCTGTCCCCTCTCAGGCTGGAGGGGAGTTTCTCATCTCCATGGGGCATTTTGGTGTCACAGCTACTGTGGAGCTCTGTGGAGCCAGTAAAGTGTGGTACAGGTATGCTCGGTTTGATCAGAGGTCCTGTAAATGCCCTGCCTGGGTGAGGAGCTGCATACTGCACAGCAGCCCACGTGTGGTCCAGCTCCATGCCTCAGCTTAGCGTGAGGGATGATGTGGTCCCCACTCTTGGAGGTAAAACTCAGGCTGGTGGCATTTAATTCACATCTGTTTAATCTGCATAGGTCCTACTCAAATTTTATCCTCCATCTGCCTCCCTTCCCTACCAAAACTGTTGCCCCTTCTTTCTTTGTCTCCAGAAGGTGTCAAGAAGAGCCTGGGGAGATGAGGGGAGAAGTCTCCAGCAGCTGGAAGGCACCTGGGAAGGAGATGCCAAGTTGTCTGGAGCCCCCTCTACCTTTGGGGATACTTCCAGGACATTCAGATAGCCTGTCCTTTGCCATCCTTGCTCACTTAGCAGCTTTAGTGATGTTGCCTGTACCTCTCCACAGACCCTCTTCCTCCATCAGCTCTCCTCAAACCTTTCTCTGTCCTTGGCCTCAGTGCTTGGCTTTTGAAAGGCGAGCTTTGTGGCTGTCTTCTTCCCCCGTGGCAGTCCTCACACACAAGCAAGACAGCAGGCTTGCATGTCTGATGCTTGGCCTCTCTCTGTAGTCATCTGGCACTGAAAATTATCCGCAGAGAAAAATACTGGGCTCCATACCTGGGTCTTAATATCCTCCCTCACCAAACCATAATTACTAATTACCACTCCTGGGTGTTTAAACCATTTCAATGATGCAGTTAAATGCCCGACGTTAATTTAATAGCCAAGTATCTGGGTTTCCCCACATGAGGAGCTCTCAGAGCGTCTCCCACTGAAGCAAAATGCAGCCAGCTCTGGCTGTGGTCCATATGAGAGAGGCAGCAGAGGAGTAGCAAGCACATGTTGACAGCAGACCCACACACGTGAGGGCCTGGGCATGACTCAGTAGTAAGTGCTCCCTTGCCCCACACCATCCCTCAAAGGGAGCCCCCTCTTCAGCCATGCTCTGCCTCCGTGGGATGGAATACCTGGCACCACTGCCAGCGCAGGCCAGCACCCCTTGGGCAGTGCAGGCCCTCTGGAGCTCAGATGCTTTGCCAGAGCCATCCTTGCAGATTGCTCTGTCTGAGTAGGGCAGCACTCTCTCTGGCAGATGCCCTGCCTGCCTTCTACCCATCCCTGGCCAGCATTTGAGAGCATGTCCTCAGGTTCAGAGGGGGACTGTCCAAAATCAGCCCCATGCAGGGCCAGACACTGCATTCCTCTGGCACCTGAAAGCAGGGAATAACCACTGGCCCCAAAGAGGTCATGAGGCTGGGGCATGAGAGGGACCTGGCTGAAGGCATCGGACCAGACTTTGCCTGCTCCATCTCCACTCTGGCTGTGCTGCGAGGGGCCTGCTGTCTCTCCTTCCCCACTGCTGGGGCTTGAGTCTGGGGCAGGAACTTTTCCAACCTAAATATTTTAACTGACCTCTCTGTCACGAGTCTTTGGCTTCCCTAAGACCTCAGTGGCTCAGCGCTGTGGAGAAGACCCTGGTGCCCTGCTCACCCCTGGGCCTGCCAGAGCACACAGTCAGCAGTGGGAGAGGCAAGCACGTGGCATGGGGAGCATTGAGAACTCGGAGGGGCACAGAATAACATATTAGGGTCTCTCACCTACCTAAGTGTTAATGTGCTTGGGGAGAGATGGGAAATGAGAGCTTCTGCCCACGCACAAGTCGTTTGCTTTCGATGCTGCCCCTCTAAGACATCACTTAATATGACATTAATTAGTTAATGTTTGCAAAGTGCTTTGAACATGAAAAGTGCTGTATAAGTGCTGAATATTAGTACTAATTATTACGGCATGGAGGCTGGCGCTGTCTGAGGAGCATTCCCCACACCTAATTTCAGGCCGGTGTTGCTTCCCTGCCTCTCCCCCTCCCTTGCCTCATCCCATAAAAGCCAGACAGAGAAGGGGAGAAGCATCTGCACCCTACGAGGAAGGAGCCCTTCATGGAGCTGTGTGGAGGGGGTGAGCCATGCACCCCCTTCACTCTAGGCAGGACATTGCGTGGGAAGTGTAGCCACATCTCCCCAGTGCCCCACTGGCACGGGGGAGGATGAGGGAGCACACTCTTGCCCCAAGCTCTGCAGCAGGCCAGGACTGGAAACATCGCAGGGTGGATGGAGGAGATGCAGGGAGGTTCCTTCAGCTCATCCCACCCATGCCTGAGCGAGAGCACCCAGCACTGGTGGAGGCTTCAGAGCCAGGCAAGGAGATGAGGAGGAGGTGAGAAAGTTTTGGGGTCTGTGCACTAGAAGGGGTGGGAAGGCAGCTGTCTCCTAGATGTGCATGTGGCAGGGCCGGGAGCTCCCTGGTGTCCCCCAGACAGGCTCCTGGCCTGCTTTGCTGCCTCTCCCCTCCCTGTGCCCTCCTTCTTGGTGAGGCCGCTGCTGGGAAGGGTCCCTGGAGGAGGAGCAGAAATGGGTCGGCGGGTGTTAGGTGCTACAGGGGCCCAAAGAAGAGGGATGAGCTGTAGGAAGTTGTGCTGGAGGGGCTCCAGTAAGGGGCAGAGTGGGGACCCACTGGTGCCGGCCAGGGGATACAGATGCTGAGCACAGGTATCAACCTGTGTGAGGTGCATTGGGCAGCAGGGAGGACTGCAGTGCAGTGATCACACTGCGACCCATCAGTGTCTGCTGGGACTCCTGGAGCCAGCTGTGCCTTCCTTGCTGCTGCCAAATTAACTCCCCTGGTCCCACCTGCTCATTCAGCTCGAGGTCCCACTTGTCTGCTGTGGGTCAGACCCTGGCCACACTTCAGAGAAGCTTTCTCACTCGGGTGGCTGTCCTTCCGTGTCACCCCTCTGAGCTAGAGGTGACGGAGTCTGACAGGGATTCTGGTTTGCTTCAGAAAGCCATGGAGGGTCTCATGGCAAGTGAGAGCCCAGTGCAGAGTGAAGGGAAGCTCATTGGTGGCACCCTCGCTGCCAGTGGTGAGTGAGAGGTGAGGGGGCATGGCGGTAGCCTAGTCCCCTTTGTGGGGATCTCACCTCCCTGCTCTGCTGCCACCTTACCTGCTGCTGGGTCTGCGTCTCCAGCTCTAAGTTATTCCCCTGCTCCAGGCTCCCACACTGAGCATTTCCACTCGCTGCCAACCCAGCTCCTGAGGAAATTGCCAGAAATCCCACGAGTGGCTGAACAAACCTCCAAAACAATGCTAGGGGTCACTTTCTTTTTCCTTTTTGAGCCCTCCAGTATGTATGAATTCTGACCTTGCTGGCAATTCTTGGCTTGCCATGAGAGCCACTGTCTTCCAGCAGGAGTTGGAGCATCAGCCTTTGTGGTATCTCCACCCCAAGAAGAATGGAACAGGAGGGGAGATGCTGGAGGCTACAGAGAGGCTGCAGCAGATGTTTTGGAGGGCCGCAGAGATAGCCCACGTATGTGACTTGAGTTTACCCACACTTACTTCAAAAACAGTTGTGACAAAGCCCTCTCCTCTTGCCTCGTCCGTTCCTGTATCTCGAAGACTATCTTGAAGCAAGATCCTCTGAATTTACAATGAGGACAAAATTGTCTGCAGCAGTAGATTCTCTTGTTGGGTTTTGAGGTACTCTTCTGGCACTATTAATCCCCCCAATAAATCCACATAAACGAGGACCAAGTTATATAAAAAAAAATCTTTATTTCATGTACCAGGATTTTTTTTTTGTCATTTTCTCTTTTTAAAATTTTTTTCTTTTTAACAGTCTGAAAAAAACCACGAAATAAAGAAAATGGAGGTTGGTTTCTTGTACTGGTTTGAGCTGGACATGAGCAACACCCTGGGGGAAAAGCTTCCCCGCCAGCCCTTGCCTCCTGCTCTCCCGGCGCCCTCCCGCACTCTCCCCTCCCCGCCTGGCCCCGGGGCGCGCTCAGCCCTGTGAATGCTCCCCAGCTCCGAGCAGTGTTGGGCGGGGATGGAAACCCCAATGCCGCCTTCCCTCTGCGCTGGGATCTGGGCAACTGGCTTTATCTTTTTCCTCTGGGGCCACTGGAGGGGGTGGATGTCCCCTGTGAATCTTTCTTAAGGGGCTGGGGGGCCACCGGAGGGGATGTCAGCAGTGGGGTGGGGTCTGAACATGCAGCCAAGGCGCTCGCATCCGCCTCTTGCCCTGTGATGCCGTTTTTGGGGGTGACCCCGTCCGTCTGGTGCCCCCCGCCCTACCCCAGAGCGGGGAGGTGGGGGTGAAGTAGCAGTGGGTCGGGGGGAGCGGGGAGGATGGGGCTGCTTTAAAGCAGAAACCCCGCTGGGACCTGGAGCGGGGACTGCGCAGCTCCTAAAACTGGAGCAGCAGGAATGGGGACGGAAAAAAAGTCGAAAAGTGGGTCTGAGCTGCCGAAGGGCTCAGCGGCCCCATCCTGCAGCCCTCGGCTTTGTGCCTGCCTCGGGCGCCGCTGCTTTCGGGGGGGGGCAGCATCCGAAGGGGTCCTGTCCTCGCCCCGGGCTGGCCGGTGTCTCGTGGGTGTCACAGAGGTCCCCATCACCCCTGGTGCCACCTCCCCTCCTGCCTCCATCGGCAGCGGCGCTTGCGGAGGGAGCTGCATTAAAAGCTGGCACCCCGGTGCCCCGTTCCCGGCGTGGCAGGGAGGGAGGGGGCAGCAGCCAGGCCGGGGGCCGGGGGGGGCATGGGGGGACCCAGCTTGCCTTGCCTTGCTGCTGTGGAGGAGACCACGGCAGTCGGGGACCCCCAGCAGAGGGGTGGGGAGGAGGACAAAACCCAGCGGGCATGGGGACACCCGTGGGCACCTCTCCCCGGCACGGCTGCTGGGGCTTGGGGGGCTCGGGGGCTCTCTGGGATGGGGGCTGGCAGGCTGCACGTATCAAGGCCAGGCAGCCTGCGGCCGGCTTTGGGTCAGGCTGTGCTGTCTGTGCCCAGGCGAGGACAGGAGCGACTTCAGGGGGCGGCTGGGTGGCCTCACCGTGCCCCCACATGGCTGCAGCCCCACTGACGTAACCCAAGGGGGATCTGGGCAGATTTGAGGGGTGCATGGCCACCCTGGGGAGCCTCTGGAGCATTCACAGGCGAGCATGCCCACACCAGGGCACGAGTGTGTGAGCGTGGGCACATGTGTGCACGAGTGCTGTCCCTCCGCAGCATCCCATGTGTGTCCCCCCCACAGCATCCTCATCCTGAAGGGATGGGAGCACCAGCTGCCCTCCACCGGCCCCCCCCCCGCCCTCTACCTGTGCCTCCCACACAGCTCCCTGCTGCCTCTTTTCCTTTTTTTTTTCACAGTTTAAAGCTGAAGAAAACAAAAATTAAAAGAAAAAAATACTATCTGTTCTTCTTGCAAGTAAATCCACTTATTGTATTTACATTTATTTATAGCTGTTGTTTTATTAAAAAAATTGCCACTTTTTTTTTTTAAGAAACCTCTTTTGTCCTTTTTTATTTTTTTGTCTCTTCGTGTGTGTCTTTATTTACTGTGTCTGTTTGTTTTTTGCACTGTCACCATTAGCCCCAGGGTCCCCAGGGCTGGGGAAGTGGGGACCCCCCTGGGGACCCTGTGGAGGGGTGACTCAGCATCAGCTCCTGCACTCCCTAGGGTCACTCTAAACCCCTACGGACCTGTGGGGGAGAGCGGATCCCCACGGATCCCAGGGGAATGGAGTGGATCCCCATGGGTTTCAGGGGAACAGAGTGGGTCATGGCTAACTCCGGCACCCAGGATCCTCCATAACTGGCCCAAGGACACCGAAGTCACTGGCAGCCAAACCCCCATCCCCTGTTCCCCAAGAAGCCTGTGCTGGGTTAAAGGTAAGTGGGAAACAAACCATAAAATTAAAGAATAAAACCTCCCAAAATTAAAAAAGCTGCCTCCTCCTCCTCTTCCTCCCACTGGATTTATTGTCGTTTGTTATTTCTTGGTTCCCTTTTATTTTTTTTAATCTGTTTTTATTAAATGTTAAAATAATGGTACATGGGAAATCATGCATTTTCTTTTAAATTTATTTCTATTTTTTAAATCTCTTTCAGTTTTAAAGTTTTTCTTTTTTTTCTTTTTTCTTTTGCTTTTTTTTTTTAAGAATTTTTTTTCACTGTTGTCTCTTTCCTCATGTTTCCTTTTCGTTTGTTTGGTTTTTTTTGTTCACTCTTTTGTTTGTCTGCTTATCTGCTTGTTCCTTCGTTGTTTTTTTTTTGTCAGTTTTTTGTTTGCTTTTGTTGTTTTTTTTTTTGTGGATTTTTTTTTTTTTGCATTGGGAAGGTCCCCACTCCACCAAGGGGCGCTTCCACCCCCTCCTTCCCCACCCCCCTGCTGCCCCCTGCCCCCTTCCACCCTCCCCACCCTGCAGCCCACCCCCGTCTCCTCCTGCCCGTTCCTGCCCCATTTTCAGCTCCTGGCGACGGCTTCATACCGGGGTGGTCCGGCGGTTGGCTGTGTTGGTGTGGATAGAGTCCTTGTTCTCTTTCTGGATACAGTTGTGAACCTGGAGGAAACTGTTATCCCTGTCGGAGTTGTAGGTGGCGGTGGGGGTGGTGGCTGCCTTCAGCGGGTCCCTGGTCAGGGTGTACATCGAGATCTCTGTTGATGGGAGGGTGTTGAACCCTTTGATCCCGACGGGAGAGGCATCCCTGGAGTGTGAAGGCTCGGTGGAGCGGGAGCTGGAGCGACTGCGTCTCTGATAGCGGTACCGGTAGCTGGGGATGCGGGTGATGGCGGAGGACTGGAGGTAGTCCGTGGCACGAGCATTGGCGCGCAGCTGTTTGTGCCGGTCTATGAACATGTGGACAGCCAGCACTCCCACCATCTCGGCTATAATGAAGGACAGGGCCCCGAAATAGAAGGACCAGCCGTAGGAGTAGCTGTTCTTCTTGGAGTCACTCTTGGAGGGGTCTCCAGCGTTGGCTGATATGTATACGATGATGCCAATTATATTACTCAGACCTGCAAGCCGTCCGGCGGGGGAGAGAGAAGGAGACGTCAGGGAGGTCACACACAGCAGTGGTAGGGGCTGTGGGGTTGAATCCCTGCCCATCCCCTCCTGATGGGCAGTTTTCCTTGGGAAACTCAGGCAAAACCCTCCTCATGTGCCTGCTGCTTCCCTGGACTGCACTCCTGGCTGGTCCCTGGGGGATGTCAGATGTTAGGGAAACACTCTCCCTCCATCAGCTCCCAAGCAGTAGGAAAGCCCCTGCTTGCCTGCCTCTGCTGGGCAAGCAGGCAGGATGGAGAGGCATCCTTGTGACGCTGCTTTAAACCTGAATAAGGCTTATCAGGGCTGGGAAATACACACACTCCTGCCTAGGCAACTGTGCCCCTGCAGATGTCCTGGCTGGGCAGCCCCCCAATGCCTGGAGCCCATCCCCAGGGCATCAGGCCCTGTGCATCCCTTTACCTGCAGACACGAAGAAGATGCCGGCACTAAGGATGATGTTGTGTCGGGTTTTGTAGAACTCGCTGGCTGCAATGCAGAGTCCACCCATGAAAAGCAGAATCACACTCAGGATCGGGAAAATACTAGAGGCTCTAACAGCCCCTGCAGAGGAGAGAGGGAGGGCGGGGCAGAAAGAACAACACAGGTGTGAGAGAGAGGAAACAGGGGCATGAAGTGGCACCGGAGTGAGGGGAGGGGGGCATGCAAGCACGTTTTGTGGGTGGGGGTGAAGGGAAGAGACAGAGGGCAATGTGCCGTAGGGGAGTAATTTAAGGAGAGAATAAAGGCATTGGGGGATGGAGGGAGGGAGGGAAGGAGAGAGAAACAAAGTGTGTCAGAAAAAGAGAGTGGTCCAAAGCAACTCTCCCATGCCCTGGCCGCTGCTGCCGCCAAGAAGCTGGTGGTTTGGCACAGGGAGGCAGAGAGGGCTGTGGGGCTGGTGGCTGAGCTGGGAGCCTGTCTGTGTTGTCTGTGCCCCCTCATGCTGTCTTTTCCTCTGTTTTTGGGGGGACTGTGGGCTGGAGGGGGAGCCCAGGCAGCATTCAGCTTCTTCTGCGGGGCTTTGCTGCTCGAGCCTGCACTTCAAAGAACAGCAACCCAAATGCTTCCTGCAGAGCTGCTCAATCTTGAATCCTCCCGAAAGGACATGAGCATCTCAAGGAGATTTTTTTTTTTTTTAGGGCTGAGAAGGAGCTCCTGGTGCCATGCACTGCTCTGCAGCTGCAGTGAGGACCGAGAAGCAAAAGTCCCAGCCCTGTGTGCCGAAACACAGAGCTTATCCTAGTGATTAAATGACTGGGCTCCTTCCAGAGGGCAGTGATGGGTTTGGATGTGCCAGCTCCCACACACGCACACTCTCCATCGGTCGATACGGGAAGAGCTCAGCCAGCAGAGGGCAATGGCATAGATGCACAGATGCACGTATATGCTCATATGTGCATGCAAAACATACCCCAAAGCTTCTGGGGGGCCTGACTTGTGCTCACGCAGCGAAAGGCCAAGCCTGTGTGTACGCACACCCACGCACACAGGCACGCACGCACACTCCGCTCGTGGGCGGCTCGGTGGGAGCCAGCGCTCTGCCTGACTCTGCATTGGGAATATTCATTATTTTTTTCTAACTAGGAAGGCCTTCTCTCCTCCCTTCACAAGGGAAAATAAGCTGTTAAAGTGTGAAATGAAGCCTTGCTTGATAAAGAAAGGTATCAGACGGGCTGGTGCAATTCTGCTTGTGGAGCAAAGATCTGGAAGGGGGGGGATGAAAGCTAATCCTTCCTTGCCTGCAAGAATGAACCCACATGAAGCAAATGCAGGACTTCTTCCTAAGTGAGCAGAGACCACACTTCAAAGACCCTGTTGGCCTCTGGATCCTGCCAGGCACAAGCAATCAGCTCTTTGAGGGGGGCCTAGCTTGTGCATGGGGAATGCAGAAGGCAGGGAGAAACCTCTCTTGCTTGCTTTCCAGCTCTGCCTGGCTGTGTTTCAGGGAACAGGATAGCAGTAATAACCATCTTAATAGCTTCTGGAAAGCAAGGTGGGATTTGACAATGGGAAGCTTAAACGGCAGGAAGCAAACATCAAGCAGACACCCACTGTTGAGAGGGTTTGTAGGGGGATGCTTGGTCAGTCCTGCAGCCTGGTCCTGTCTGCATCAGTTTTATCTGTGTCTGAATTCTGAAATTCACGTCTGTTGGGAGAAAACAAAGTTGCTGACTGACATGGGGAGCTGCAGGTGTCATGGGATGGAGAAGGACAGCAGCCTTCCTCAGCCTCTCAGGAGGACCATGCCAGCAAGAGAGGGGCAGAATATCATCCAGTCTTCCTGGCTCCAGAGCCTGGGGCCTAAAGAGAAGGGGCTGGTGTTTGTATGCTTCCTTGAATCATCTGTGTCTGCTAGCAAAGAAACACAGGGATGCTTCTGCTTCCTCTCTGATAGCAGGCATTTGATTTCAAAAAGCCTAAGACACCTAATGTGGATGGCTGGCAGAAATAATGTCTAAGCCCTTCTAGCCAGGCCATGGACACTGCCCCATCACTGTCCTGGTTCGCTGGGGCATGAGGGAATTGCCCAGTCTGATACTAATAAACAACTTCCTAGCTGTTCCTGATGGTACCGCCAGGCATCGCCCATGCAGACCACCCAGCGACTCCAGTTTGGCAGAAGTTCTGGGAAGAAGCTGTTCAGTGGGGTCCCTCTCCAGGCAGGTCAAAGCCAGCAGAAATCCCACTTCCCTCAGGAATGACCCAAGTAGTTCTTTATTGACTTGCCAAATCTCTCTTTGAACCTGGTTCTTTCTGAAAATGGGCTCTACCCTGGGGACACTGTCAGGTCCTGACACTGGGCCAATTTTTGTCTTCAGATCTTGTTCCCTCTGAGGGAACAAACCCATCCTTCTTGAGATGTTTGGCTCCTTCCCCCAGCTCTTTTTTCTGAAGTGCAATTGATGCTGCAAGCAGCTTCCTTGCTCCCAAGCAACTCTGCAAGGGCTGGTTTGCCCTCGGAGGCAGCCTGCAAACCTTTGGCATCCCTGTGCCAAACCAGATCAAACCCCTGTCTTCAGCTCTGCTGTTCAGGGGCCATGCAGCAATTAAGAGACCGGTGCTGCAGAAAGGCAGCTGAAAGAAGCAATCTCCCTCGGTTATTTACAATTTACAGTGGATCAAGGACTGTTTGAGAAACCAAGAGGAAGCAGCATAAGATCTGCCTCTTTTCACATACAAATGAGCCTCACAGATCCTAAATTATCTCTCTCATCCCTGCCGCAGGGCTGGGTCTCCACATCTGGCTTGGAGCACACCCGGATGACAAGGAGCTATTCTGAAAGACTCCCGGTCTTTGGAAGCCTCTGATGATTAACCTTGGAAGGTCAAAAGCACTTATCTCAGATTTCTGTCGGGAGAAGATCTCATGATGTCAAAACACGTTGGGCTTGTGGAGGCAGGGCAGGATAGTGAGGTGGGGACCTAAAAGGAGGAATGTTCCCTGTTCAGCTGTGCTAAAGGAAGAGTAAGCGCCTGCCTCTGGGGTGGGTGGAAATGCTGGCTGGGGAGGGCAGCCAGGCAGGGCGACGCATGGTGCGGATCTGTCCTGCTGGCCAGGATGCTGCTGCGCAAAGCGGTCTGAGCTTCACCCGCACATCTGAGGCTGGGCTTGAAGCTCGGGCTGGGTTTCCTTACAGACATGCCTTGTGCCTAGGGTTCAGCACCTCTCCTAGGGGCTCCGGGTGAGCACGAGGTCTTTCCTTCAAAGGGCTCTGGCTGCCCTTATTCCTGCTTCCTGCTCCCATCACTAAAATCACTAAAACCGGCAAAGATCAGATCTGTAGCCTCTGTAGGGAAGTGGTGTTTGGGGAAAGGTGAAGACGGCAATAAGAGCTCCTCAGACAAAATCCAGCTAATTTCTTAAGTCTGGTGCCACTGGAGTGTCAGATAAGGAAATATAAACGTCTCACACATTCACACTCACACACACTGCCCCAGCTAGCCCAGTCTGACCTAATGCCCACTCAGCAGCTTTTCAATGGATTTGAATTGAGACTCTGATTTCATATCGCAATTAATTGCTGCTAATAAAAAAAATGCCATTGGTTGTTACTGTGAGTTCGAATTTGCACTGTCTCATGGGCAGGGCCCCAGGGGGGTGAGAGGGGAGCCAGTTTTAGGGGGTGACAAGGCTCTGGGGTCTCCACTGAGCCTCACAGGTCCCAGTGTCTCCACCACCCTGTGTTCAGAAAACAAAAGGTGCCCGACGCTAGCACCTACGAGCCATTGCAAAAAGAGCCTGTGGACTTACGGAGGAAATATTCTGCTGTATCGGCTTCATAATCTGCATCCTCAGGGAAGTGATCGATTTGCTTACACAGACCTTTAAAATTCCCTAGGGAACAAGAGAAAAAAAGAACAAATGAGAACACCAAAACCCGCCTTGCAGGAACAGCTGCCCTCTGCGTCACCTTTTGTGCCCGCCTGCCTTCCTCCCAGGCAGCACGCCCACTCGTGTGTGCACGCCCGGGAAATGCCCGGGGCCTCTCCTTGCACACTCGCACGTGTATCTCCCTCTTATTTGCACAGGAATGTGGGGTTTGCTGTCAGGACCCAGCCTGACGCCCACCTAGCCCAGCACGCCTCGCTCAGCAGAGGAGAGCACCAGAAGCTCCGTGACTCCTGCCGCAGACAGGCGGGAGAGCTCTGCCCGCCTCTGCGGGAGGCGGGATAGGAACAGGAGCCCGAGACTGGGGCATCCTGCAAAGTACAGGTGTCAGGGTCCCCTCCCTCAGCATCGACAGGCGTAACTGTGCGTTACATCATCAGACCTCAGTGCTTCCCCTGGCGTGGCCTGGGTGGATCCCAGCAGTGAGGGGATCGTGGCAGGATGATCAGGTGCGGGCTGCGAAAGTGTTTTTTTCTCTCAGCTGTGAATTTGCTGCCCTCTCATTCCATGGGCAGGATACATCCTTTTGTTCTGGTTTGGTGTGAGAACAAAAGCCCTTAATCTACTTTCTCCATATGACTGCTTGTTTTTGCATACCTTTGTCAGGCCTCCACTTGTGTCCTCTCACAGACTGAGGCTACACAAAGCTCGATGCAATGCGAGTGTGTGTATGCAGCTCAGCAGCACAACACCCTTGTGCTGGGGGAGCAAAATCTTCCACCATGAGTGAGGGAAGCTCGGCTGGACACAGTTCCACCAGGCTGGTGTACGCACAGGGCCTTCTGCTAGTTTTACTCATGGGGCACCCTTTTTCACACACTCCATGACCAACAAGGCCATCCCAGCAGGAGGCCAGTGACATCTTCCAAGTCTTTTGTTAGCTGGGATGTCTACCAGACTCTTATTTTCATCATTCATATCTCCTCTTGATATCAGGAATACTACTCCAGAGAGGTACTCCTCAAGCCACATCATAATTTTCACCATGACCACTGGTTAATTAGCACCTCAAACAATCAGGTTGTCTATTCTTGTACAGGGATCACCATGTTAAAGACAATTTCATTCTATCTCCTGGGGTTCTCACAATTTTTTTCTCCTACCCTCTATTCCATTTCCCTCTGGACATTTGCACTGACTGGCCATTAACACAGAACTGATGGACATCATCTGTCCAGAAAGGAGAAATGCATTGTCTGCATGAGGTGCGTGGGTAGGCATTGTGATCCCATGGGCCTCCTCGCCAGAGGTCAACCAACAAAGTGGCTCAGGGTCATTGATCCCTCAGCAGAAGCATTTGGAACCTGAGTCTGGAGAGTGACAAACACTGTGGCAACCTGGGTAAGCCTCCTGCCACCCTGACCCTGAACCCGGCTTCTGGACCAGCTGCGTGTGCAGGGCAAGGGCAAAATGAAGCCACCACACTTGAGGTTGTTGCCTCTGAGAAGAACAACAGAGTTCTTCCAGACCAACCCTACTCAGGCTGAGACCTGCAGGCACCACGTCAGGCCCCCAAGTCATGTCTTGGAAGGTCTATTCCTGACGAATTTGAATGATCTTTCAGTTATTTGTGAATAGAAGGACCAAGCTCAAAGGATTCTCCCTGAGTTTCTTCTTGAGAAATTCCTGATGGATTAATGATTGGGATGCTTTGGGAGGCAGTCCTGAGTAAATAGCTGAGTAAATGGAAGGCAGGTAGGTGAGTTCCTTTAGGTCAGCCCCCAAGTTTGACTCCTTCTGCATCCATCTGGCTAGTGTCTGATGCCTCCAAGATACCTATGGCATTTAGCTACTCATTCAAAGAGCTTGCATGAAGAGACTAGAGACAGCAGAGAGAAGTGTGTGTGTGCCTTAAGAGGTAAGTAATAGGAGAAGAAAGTAGGAACAAAGCCTCTCTGTGTAGCTCTGACATACTATTCCCACACTGAAACTATGGGTTATGAAAGAAGGTTATTAATCATCCATCCCCAATCCGGTTAACCTCGTTCAAAAAGTGTCTGCTTCTCAGCCATGGCTCTTCTGGAAGGCAAGCTTCATAGCCAAGCAAATTGCCTTGGCACACTTCCATCCTGCTACTTGCCCACTAAAATCCCTATGAGGCAGGCAGATACAGCAGGAAGGGGGTCCTTTCCCTTGCTTGCCCCTGAGTGCCTGGGGCCATCTGCCTGTGACAGATGAGCAGCCCATCATCGTGGTCCTTTGGCTGTGGTCACTGCTGTACAGTGCACGTGAACACTGGCACTCTCCGGGGCACTGGGGAGGTCTCCAGCTTCAGATTTCAGTTCCTTGCCCAGCAAGTCCTGAACACTGAGTTCCTCCTGCCCATACATGCTGGGGGAGCAGGCAGAACCTGCATGCACCTCCCAGGTGATGTTCCTGGCACGCAGCCGGAGCCTCCCAGTTGGAATCAGCTGGGGAGGGAAGACGCAGTGCATCTGGAAACCCCCTCACTGTGTGACATCCTTTCCCTGCTTCCTTTTTTCTCCCTCTCCCCCGCTCTGTTTCTTGCTGAATTTGAGGCTGATTAATTCCTATGTAAAGAATTGAGCTGCTTGGGGAAGATGCTGCATCTGGTGCAGGCTGTCTTTTATATGGACTTGCGTGGGATAGCTGGGTAGAGGTTCAGCCGCCTAGGCAGGCTGAGGGGATATGCAGGCTCTCTGAAAACCTGCTCCTGGTGCTGAGCGTCCCAAAGGCTTTGCTGACCTGGCTCAGCAGGGTACGTGGCCATTGGAGTGTCCAGCTTTGGCTTCCTTAAAATGCTGTGGCATTGTGGAGCTGCCCTTCTCCACAGGCTGATATGCTGTGCCAGGTTGATTCCCCTCCCTGGATCAATCCTGCCGGGGTTCACGAGGGCAGCACTGGTCCCACTTTAGCCCCTGCATTGTCTGTGCTCAGCACAAAGTGCTGTGGATCTGGATGCTGACTGTTTGCCTGTGCTACCACACCCTCCCCTTCAATGCCTCCTAGCTCCTCTGGGCGATGGATGGGGAAAGGATGCAGAATTTAGGTCATTAATGCGCTAACTGGGAATATAAGAGAACAAGATTCAGTTTTTGCTGTGCCACAGGCGTGCTGTTAAAACCACTTCTCGCTGCCTCAGAGTCCCACCCTGTAAAATGGGGGTGACAGCACTCCTCTGCCTGGTGCCGTACGGGGACGTGTTAAACAGGGCATGGTGTGGGTGTGCTGGTGCCAGCGGCTCCGAAAGTGCACGGAGTAGGTGAGTGATGGATGGCAGCGGTTCAGAAACCCGCTTGGTGTGGGGAAGGCCTTGATGTCACTTCTTGTGCCAAGGTCACTCGGCAATTCTCTGACGGACATCTGTGGCCTGCTGAGATGGTACAGCATCTTCCCTGGCACCTGTGCTGGTGGAAGCACGGAGGGGGGATGGAGCAGCTCAGCAGTGCTGCTGAGGTCTGACACAACAGCCTTTTCTTGCACTGCACGTGTGGTTTGCGGAGCCAGGGATGGTGAGAGCCGTGTGTCACCCTATAGTTAATACTCCTGAACGCCTGAGCAAGATCAAATCGTTATGTGGGAGGGCATGTAGGGCTCTGAGAACCCCCCCAAGAATGTAAGAGCAACATCTCCTCTCTACTTGAGTCCCTTTGTCCTTCCCATTCTTCCCAGCTCAAGGTATTTCATGCTGTAAACCTTGAAACAGCGCATGTGTCTCTGTCTTCGCCCATACGCCTCTCTGAGAAACCTAAGGCACATGCTTCCACCTCCTCCCTGCAGCTCTCCCAGTGCAGTTTGGGCTCTCCTCTCATCCTTGCTCATGCTCACCCATCAGATCTTCCTCCCGTTTCTCAGTCCCTCTCATTCATGGCAGCCACCTCCCTCTCTCTGGCGTGTCAGTGTGGGCGTCCTCCGGACGGCCTGCTTCGGGGTGTGCAGGCTGCAAAGCAGGCCGGAGTGAGCATCAGCCTGTCCCAGAACAGGAAGGCTGGGGACGCCCAGGTCCATGGAAAAGCACAGAGCAGTCCCCACATCCCCTGTGTGTTACTGGGAGTCATTAGACAAGATCACCACTGTTTGCTTGTTGCCTGCCCAAACTTCGGAAAATGCAGTCCAGAAGAGCCAGGACTGGTGCAAAGGCACCCCTCCAGTGCCTGGCTGAGGACTGAAGTGGCCCAGTTGGGTCATTGAGAGCAGAGACAATCTCTCATACTGCCAAGAGGGACGAAATGTCTAAGAAGCATGAAATTCAACATCAACTGTGCGTTCATCTCTTAGGGAGACCTCCTTCAGGGTGGCAGGATCATTGTTTGGGTATAAGCTGTCTATCCAGGACAGCTGGCAGCCGCCAGCCCTGCTGCAGCAAGACTCAGACTGAGTTACCCCTGATGAGAACCTGGCTCGGTATTGTTGGTGATACAGTTTATTTTTGTGCTGCTTTGTGCCGCCCTGTCTCTTTCAGAAGTCTTGCTTGCCTGCAGAGTGCAATCCATTGCAAAATAGTAAGTTCCAAAGAATGAAAAGCTACTCCCTTCCTGAGAGGTAGGAACACTTTTAAATGGTGAGGACCATACATCTGAAAACTGCGAGCCAGAGGCAGAGGAAAAGACGTCCAAAAGGAGAGAAGCAGACAAAGAGGGATGAGAACAGAAAGACCTGTTTTCCCAGAATGATTTGTGATATTTCCATTTATGGAGAAAAGCAATCCACTGAAAGCTTTTCTTCAGTCTCACTCTCTAATTTAGCAGAGGTTTTGGCATGATGGCTTCTAGAGAAATAAATAAAGGGGGCTGGATATAGCTGTTGTCTCTAAAAGCTGAGAAAGATGGCTTGGTGTTGGCCAAGGATTCAATATCACTTTCCATCACACACTCCCTGTATCATTTTAGGCAAGCCCTTACTCCCCCTCTTCTTTCACTCAAAATGGGAATAATGGTATTTCCCAGGAGAGTAGGCTGAGGATATTTATATTAAAAATATGAAAGTGATCAGACACTGGATCATTTGGGCCAGATAATTCTTCCCACCATCTAGTTCAAACGTAACATGCTCATTTTTGATGTGACCTTCTCCTTACATGAAGGCTGTGCAGACATGACAGTTCTCAGACGCTCCCATTTGTGCTGCCTGCCCTAGGAGTAAGCTTTGGTGCAGATTAAACTGTTTTTGCTATCTGTACATGAAAGAGATACGAGAAATGGCACACAAAGGGCAGGTAGTCAGACACAAACACAAACGTTTCTGCTCCAGGATTCTGTTTCTGAGCAGAGTCCCTTTGGTACCAGGTGGTGAAGTGGGGCTCAGAGCCAGCCTCTGGGCTACGAAGACAAATTCCACGGCTACATGGCAAACTGCTGGCATGCCTTTCTTACACACAAAAGGCTTCCAGACCAGGAGAGGAGGTCTGCCATCCCTGTCAAAAATTGACACTGGTGACACTGAGTTGTTAATGCCCAACCTGACATGACTGCAAGAGGAAGGAGTGAGGTTTCATGAAGTGACAAAGAGCACAGGAAAAGCCTTTTGAAGGCATTTTGATTGCTCTCCTCCCTTCCAAGAATGAAGCACTTGAGAGCACACATAATTTTGGGGGATTTGGAGCTGATGAAAAGGCAGTGGCAGGGAGCACAGACAGTGCTTGTGGGCATCTGCTTTTACCCACCTGTGCTGACGCACCCAAAAGAAAGACTAGCCCTTCAAAAGGGCTCATTATCCCTCTCTGGGAATCTCTCCGTTGATAGCACCTTACAAAAATTAGGCCATCTTTTCACCTGCCTCAGTACGCAGGTTACAGGGTGTAGGGTTAAACCAGCAAACGTAGCACAAGGGATGGGCGTTCTGGGGCTTGAGCAGGTGCTGCTCTTGCAGCTCTGACCCTGCACGGTGGCAGGGGATGCTGTGCTAGGGCAATACCTTTTGACCCAGCTGGGTAATTTTAAGACTGAAGAGTGCTCAGCGGTCATTAGGGACAAAGGGACTTTCCACTACAAGGTGAAGATCAGTGGGGCAGTAAATGTGGTCTGCAGAGCTGAGCCTGGGACAATAGCAGAGATCCCATGGGAACTACAGGCCATCAAAAATCTTGTCCCCTTCCTGTCCAAATGCAGCGCACCTGCTTTGATGTGGTCTTCTTCAACGCAAACATGCAGCAGCGCACATGTTAAAAACCCCGAACAAAACCCTAGCAAAATTACCAGTACGTTGCATACATAATTCTCTCCCTGGGGAGAGGATAAAAGAACAAACCACATGTGACTGATATCAAGCCCCATCACTTAATGTGCCACAGGAAATCATTCAGATATTGTGCTGAAGAAGCCTGTAAAAGAACTGGTGCAAAATAGAAATTGATCTTATATTTATGAAAGAATATCTACCCTGCCTACGAGGTAGAACCATTATACCGGCTCTTCTCACCTTATTATTAATAATCATGTTTATTACAGCTGTTGCCAAGGATCAGATGATAAAGAGAGTTGCAGTAAAAATGTTACAAACACTCTTACAGACCGTTGCTGCCTTGATGAGCATGGAGGAAGAGGCGTATCACAGCACGTTAGCGATGACCAAAGCTACAGCAGTAAAATGGCCTGAACATATCGGTTCTGGGGAGCTTAATTTATTCAGGAGATGGCTGATAAATAGGAAAAGAAATACAGACATAGATGGGAAAAATAAGTGGGAGAAGCCAGTATGGGGCAGCACTGAGGAGGAGATGATGAGGTGGAAGGAAGAGGGTATAGAGAGCCGCCAGTGAGCACCAGGGAGATTAGTCCCATCCAAACCAATACCAGGCTCCTGTTCTGCATTTTCAGCTCTTCTCCTCACTTACTCCCAGCAGCCATCCCTGACAATCACCTGGCAAAGGAGAGGGGGCTAATGACAGAAGGCTCATAGAATCATTTACGTTGGAAAAGACCTCCAACATAATTGAGTCCAACCTTTGACCGATCGCCATCATGCCAACTTAACCAAAGCACTAAGTGATGAGCCATGTCCCGTTGTTTCTTGAACTCTTCCAGGGATGGTGACTCCACCACTTCCCTGGGCAGCCCTTTCCAATGCTTAACCACCCTTTCAGTGCGACGACCACACAGGTGCTGCTGGAGGTGACTTAGGTCCCTCCTGCAGAGCCTCAGCGGTGTGGGAGTGCAGGAGAGCCCATCCCACCCTGGCGTTGCCCGCATGGTGCCTTGCAGAGCTCTGCTGCGGCAGCCAAGGGGGCCCACGCTGTGCTAGGGCTGGACTCTGCACTGCTGTCAGCCTGGAACCGCTTTGCATTTCTCCTTGGAGGCGGCAGCCTCCCCTCCTTCCCACCCTGCTCGATGCTGCTGCTGCTGCATGCTGCTAAGTAGCCCATAGACTCTGCCTCAGAGCTGGCTATAGCTGTTCTGTGTACGTGGGTGGAGATGCAGTGGTAGCAAAACCTATTATTAAGATTATATGAAGATTTCCATTTATAAACACCCTCTTTTTACAGGGTTGTAACTTTCAAAAATATCCTCGCTGTGGCTTGAAATTTCCCGTGCTTTGTCACAGGCAGAGAAGTGAGATTGGCTGGGAAAATTGGGCAAAGGCTCTTGAATGCGTTTTGGTGCAAACGCAAATCCAGCATGTTTGAGCTTTACAAACTGAAACGTTGCGGGTGGCTGGGTTTCAGGGACTGCTAGACACCTGTCCAAGTCACAAATGAAAAACCTTAACACAGCAATAATAAAAATCATTCAAAAAATCCGTTTTTGCAGACGCCCAGTACAAATGTCTCCCACAGTAAACAAATGCCTCTGTTTTCTAGACTTTGCCAGAATCAAACCTGGACTGAATTTCTTCTGAAAATAGTACTTAACACAAAAATGTATTAGGCTCATCTGAATCATTGAAAGCTGTGGATAACTGTGTTCTTCCTAATGTTCTATTTCTCAAATTTGCCTTCTGGCTTTGCAAATAATTTTATGTATACATATGTAATGAATGTGTGATTTCATTTATATGTCAATGAAATTATTTGGGGTTTATAATGATATTTTCCTGTGTGATTCAGTGAATGAGTAAAGCATGAACAATATCTCTGGTTCCTCAGCAGAGAGATCAGAAACAATTTCTACTGTTGTTGGAGTGACTAGTGTCACTCTAGGAAGGAAAAATATATGAACTTTCTGGCTTACAAGCCCTGTATCAGTATTCAAGGTATACTAGCTGAGTTAGTAAAAGTAGTGCCTTTGCCTTGCAAAAAGGGAGAGAACTAGATTTTAAATGAGCTGGGAACCAGAAACAGAATTGAGAAAAGGGCTTGTAAGGAGTTGTGCTCAGATATGGTAGCATGATTCTGGGTTTCAAATTCCAAGAACACAACTTAAGTGCTGGACCTGCTGTGGTGGAGGATGAAGAAATAAAGGCAGAAGTTGATCAGGACATGGAGAAAAGTGCAAGCAAAACAGAAAGGGCAAGTGAAAGAAATCAAGAAATTACAGATGATTAAAAAAAACTATCAATTTGTAGCAAAACCATTTATATGTGTGTGTGTGTAACGAGTCAAATGTGACACTACAACTGTGAGCCGAGTGACAGGAAGGGTGATGCAATTATCTGCAGTGAGAGAGAAGTGATGTGCATAAGGTGTGGGAGGAGAGGAGATGCTCCATAGCTACCACAGGCAATCCCAATCCACAGCTGCACATCCAGATGTCAGAGGAAGGGAGACGCTAATGGAAGCGTGGACGGAAAGGGGTGAATGGGATGGAGGAAGTATTTAAGAGCTGTTGCTTCTGTTTTCTTTTTTTTTTTTCCTTTTCCCTATCACGGCAACAATATTGTAACTAGGGCAGTTTTTGCATATGGGGTTACAACATCAAACTCTCAGAAATCAAAGCGTGTAAACAACATCCTAGCTGGATGAGGCCATAAGGACTGAACCATCTCGAATTTGGACTCAAAGACCCAGAGCCGAAATGGATCAATCTTTCCCCAGAAGTACGCAAGGGAAAACCACGGGCTAGAAAATTTATGATTAGTTCATCCTATCAGGTTGCATTTTTCTGCTCAGATGTAACTGTGTTGCTGATCTATGAGTGTGCATCAGAGGACAGAGCCAGGCTCACCTTGTACAGTAGGTCATGTTTTGGATCAGTGGTGAGACTGTAACTCTAGTGGTCACTGGAATTAACTGTGCACAGACATGGATTTAACAGGCAAGAAAAGAGGACAAACCAGCCCTCCTTACATAGTGAAAAGTGCCCTGCACAGCCTGGGACAAGCCACAAGCTGTGCATGCCTTGGTACATATATGAGCTGAGCCCCTTACTCAGCAGGAACCAGGGCTTGGCTATTCCCAAACTTCAAATCTTGAATCTTGCAATTGTAATGCTGTGTTCACAAGGCTTTTTGAATGCAATTTCCTTAGTCATTTTTAAATTATGAAGGAGGAGAAAAGGCACTTCAAATCTTTAATCTCCAACTCCACATTGGATTTGTCTCTGACATATCCAGCTGGATCTATGGGGAGACGCTGTCCTCAGTTAAACTGGTGTAAATCTAGTGTGACTCTGAGCTGCTCCTTCAGCAGTTAGGGCCACAACCAAGAGAGGAATTAGGCTTGCAGCTGTTAATTAGCTTATGAAGTATGTGGTGTGCTTTAGGGTCCTTCACGATGCAACGCGCTATATAGAAATTATTATTAGTTATTAATAACAAAAATACCCAAGAACCCCAGGGAAATAATCCAAAGAATGGAACAAGTCAATGACAGAGGCAGCATTCAATCCATCCTCCCTCTTCTGCGCCACTTAAGCTCTCCTCCCCCTTCCCCTCCGAGGCTCAGACACATGGAGGAAGGGAGAGCCCACCATCACACGTGTTTAGCAATTTGGCAGTCTCGGCAAGTCTCCTGTGTTCTCCCACACAACATCATCAGCCTGCAGTAGGAATTGTGAAATCAGTAGCAGAACTGACACCCAGCAGTAGAAATTTTGGGGAATAACAGCGTGTGGGAATTCCTCGGCTTGCCTCTCAGGGAAAATTGCAACCCTGCCCAGTGGTCTTCAGGGCTATTCATTTCACTGCCCTCCCTTCCTCTGGGAAAACGACTGAGAAGGTAGGCACTGCTTGCTTGGCTTAAAGATCTCTGGATGAGAACTGAGGGTCCATATGCTGTTGCCTGAGTTGGAGTGAGTGGCTCCACTGGAAATTCACAACCTGTTCTGGCCATTTCAGCCCAGGAGATGAGTGTGAAGTCTATTTTAGGTGAGGAAATAGAACAAGGCAAGGGCTGGACTTTCTCTAGTACTTTTTTACCCCAGGGAACCCAAAGCCCTTCATGCAACACTGGCAGAGGTCCCCCAGCGCGGTGGCTCTGCAGATGAGCGTGGCAGCCATTATGCGCTCACTGAGCTCGCACACACTTGCCCTTGGAGAGTGGAGGCAGCTTTGCCCAGGCAGGGAATATTGGTTATCCCTTAGTCTGTTCAGGAAGTGCACCGGGATTTTTGCTGTCCCTTCAGGCAGCCCACCAGAGATGGCCAGGAGGGAACTGGGCGTAGGATTTCCTTGGCAGAAAGCCCTGCTGACTGCAGCGCTTCAGGTTGAGCTGCAACGTGCAGGGCCATGCACTCACGGAGCTTTTCCGCCCTGTGTCCTTTATGCCCTGGAACACACCACCTACAAATTAGAAAATGAAAGCCCCGAGGAAGAGGTCAGGACTTTCCCATTTTGCAATTTCCTCTGGCAGTCACTACGTCTCACCCTGCAGCACTGGTGTTTTGGGAGAAGCCCGACCCAGAACAGATACCCCGCTGTGCTCCGGGGAACACGCTGGGATGAAGGGAATGTGAGTGTGCTGAAGCTCTTCAGGATGTTCACTCCTGGTGAATCCAGTCCTGACCTGGACCTCACTCACAAAATTATCCAAAGCCTCCCAAATGTTATTAAATCAATAAGGAATAAGAAACAGGAGGAAAAACAGGGCAGGTAGGGCAGAGGACTGATCTGATCTGATGTACAGTAAGCTCCTTCCTACTGACAGCTGAGGAGGAAGCCACTGGTCCCTGAGAGCTATCCACTTGCAGAAAGAGGAGTTCCCTGACTTTGCAATGTCCCCAGGATGGGGACAGCCTCCATTGCAGTCCCTTTCCAGTGAGCCTGAATACTGAATCCAAACATGGCTTAATATTGTTTCTTGCATTTCCCAGCTTTGCTAGGATTTGGGATTTGAAGACTTGTCTGAATTGCATGTATGTGTTCCAAAACATTTTAGGCTCATACCTCCCTGTGCTTATTTAGGTGCAATTGCTGGCAAGGCAAATATCCAGAGTAACAATGACACTGGTCTGTGAAAGTTGTAGGAAAGCATTGCCCTCCGTGCTGAAAGAGCCAGGACACGGAGTTTGCTTTGTTACACACATTATGCTTATTTTTCACTTGGGTCACTGGAGTTCAGAAAATGTTGGTAAACACAGCTTATATCCCACAGGGCCATGCAGGGTAGCTGTGAGTCTGATCAAATTGCCTTAGCACAGCTATGCCGAGGCTCCCAATGTCTCCAAACGAGCTACTGCTGTTCTAACTTGCTGCTTTACTCATAATCCACCTCAAACACTGGGTGTTAAAGTAGATATTGCACAGATTTGATTTTAGGTCCCTTTCTATGCAGCTGAGCAAAAAACAAATGCCAAGCCTTGCAAGTGCTGCTAGCTTTTAGAGGCTGCTATTAGAACATTAATAATTTTATTATTGTTATTTCCTCAGGGTTGTGGGTACCCCAGTGGTTTACAGGAAAACAAAGTGATTTGGCCGTCTCCTGAAGCTCTTACAATAGAAGTTAGACTTAAGCACAGCACTGGGCTTATTTAACAAGCAAACAGTGCCAGCAGGGTGTTTGGAAAAGGGAGGTTTATAGCAGCACAGGATCATGAGACATTTACGGTTGTGTGCACGTGTATATCCTGTTAGTTTATGCTGGCTTTTAAAAAGAAAACCATAGAGGGGAAAGGTGTGCTAGATTTAGGGATGATGCCTGCAAGAAAAATGAGCGGAGGTCAGCGAGGGAAGGATGATTTGGAAAGGGGAGGCTGAAGGGAAGGCTGCAAAGGAGGAGTGTGAATCTACCTGTGGCACAGCCAGGGAAGGCATACGGGGGAGCAGGTACTGCTGCTCAGTCATAATAACCCTTTTAAACTTGACTGCAAGTCGTGCTGCTCCACCAATATTTTTTCATCCATTGAGCACACTAATTTATTACAGAAGAGTCTGTAGGTGTGAGCTATGTGCTAAGGCTAATCTCTGAAGCGTTTTCAGCTACTCTACACGTAACATTACTCTTGCGTCCCAGGGAGGAGGCTATTCATAATGGAATAAAATTTACTCACAATACTAGACTGGGGAATATTATTTCTAATGTAATCTGGTCCAGTTACACTCAGTTAGAAACCTGAAAGGCCGTTTCAGGTGTTTGAATCATGTCCAAGCAGGTACCAAGCCACCTCCTGTGTCCTGGGTTGTACTACCTGGAGACACATCCATCAGAGCCTCTTACACCAAAATGTACCTCCGTACTCCCCACCTACACCACACATGGAGTAATGTAGGTCTCAGAACTGAAATTTCCCTGCTTTAAAGCCTTTAACACAAGAACTTGTCTCTTAAACACTGCCAAATCCCAAATCCCTTTCATATTTGCCCACTTTTCCTTGGAAAATATTATCAGTTCTCCACTGGAGTCACTGGTCTGAAGTACCAGCCCCTTCCTTAATTTCTAATTTACTGCTGTAGCTGCAGCAGTCTGTGAAATAACAACAAAAGTTGTGCTGCATCTTAGATCTTAACCTCATTCTCTTACCTTTGAACTCAGTTGCCAGACAAGAAATGTGCCAAGATCAAAGAACAGCAGCATCTCAGCCTCACTGTGTGTTTGTCTCTCCACGAGTAAATCCTTTTTTTTTTTGTCTGTGCCACAGCCACTGCTGAAAGTCTTTATTTCTTGAAGTTGGTCAGCATTTTTCAATGAAAATTTCTCAGAGGGATGCAGAGACTTTGACCTGGTCACCTGAATCCCAGGGGAATAAAGTGAATACCCGAACTATTGGCTTACTGACAATTTCAGTGCATCTAACTTATGGTTTTGGTTTAAACAAAAGCAGACATATAAAACTATCTTTGTCCTACCCCAGTGTAGAATGGGAAGTTTTATAAATCCAGAGCTTAGTGGGATGGGAAAGTAGTTGTCCATGTTTTTTCAGCCTGGTCTCTGCATCTGCTTGACTTCATGTCAGCTACCATACACCTTACATAGCACAGCTTTGCAGCTTCTCTTTGGGTCCTGCTGGGACAGCTGTGGCTGCTGAAGGCACAGCTGGCCAGCTGTTCCTTGGGCACCACTTGTCCACTTAACTCTACTTACAGTTGCCACACCTCAGTCTACCAGGCTGCTCCTTCGAAACTGACCTCGAAAATCCGTTGTGCACCAAGGCCTCTTATCGGCACGGCCTTGGAAGGTGCTGGCCTTGGTTTTGCCGAGCCAACATTAGAGTCATGTCAACTTCAAACATGGAATTCAGTCTGTGCATTAGTCTGTGGTCCAGACTGTCTCTTGTGAAGCCCCCTTTATTGAACATCTAAATGAGTTTTGGCCAAGCCGGAACCAAAACCGTGCAGGTTTTCCTCGTTTCCTCTGTGACCTGACATAACAAATGGATTGTGCAAATGCCTCTTGAGGGCTGCCCTCCACTCCTCCTGCAGGGCTCCTCTTCTCCTGTAGTGCACTTCACGGTGCACTGCGGAGCAGAGGCGATTGAAACATCAAGGCGAGAATGGACGGCTTTGCCTAACCCCGGGATCCTGTAACAACCCCAGCACTGGAGATTCCCCTGCAGGGGGTGGGAGGGGTGGGGGTGTGGAGAGAAGAGAGAGCATTTCCTGACAAGCTGGAAGCCTTGTGTATAGAATACCTGTGGAGACTGGCAGGGAAAGCAAGCAAGCTGGGACTGGATGCCTTCCAAGCATCAGAGCAAAACTGAGTCTCTCAGTGGAGGATGCTAAATTTTGACAACGGGAAAGAAACAGATAGACAAGGGGTGAGTGGGAGGGGAAAGCCTTTCCCTGATAATGCTGTCTGCTTGTAGCACTAAGCATTATTCTGTATTTCCACATGCCATCATGTGCACACAGCATTTTACTGGCAGCTAAACAGGCAGAATTTTGTCCCCAGGATTTTGCAATGCAAAGACCCCAGAATGTGGGGCACTTACAAGTGAGGACACAGCTCTTCAGAAGAGGCTCTCAGCAGCCATTAGGCAGCAGCTACAAGGCCCGGATCCTGCTCCTGGTGAGGTCAGTGGGAAAACAGTGGGGACAAGATTAGGCCTGAGACCTGCAGGATGGAATGAGGGAAGGAAGTGCCTGAGAAAGGTAGAGTCTGAGTTACGGCATGTTCACATCTTGTTTGCTGCTGGCTTTAGCTGGGTATCTCTGAATCATTCCTCATTCCAAAGATGTAATATAGTAAACAAAGTTAATAGTCAGAAGGGGCAAAGCTTGCCAAGGGCATAGGAAAAGTGGAAGTCATTAAGGCAGGGAGAGTAACTGCAGTAAATGAGTCCTGAAGGCAGGCACGAGGGAGGTGAATAAGGTTGTGCGGTGGAAGGAGGGGAGAGGACAGCAGGAGAGGAGGAGCAGAGTCATTGCTGCAGGGCAATGGAGGGGGCTGGGCTGAGGAGGGGCAGATGTGCTGAGTGAGCACCGAGTAGCATGGAAGAGGAGACAGGGAGCAAGCTCCAAGAGAGCCACGTGACGCCCTGAAGATGAAATGAGAGCTGAACTTTGATGTAGAAGGAGACTGGAAGTCAGCACAGGGATTCAAGAAGAGGGAATGACACAAGTGGAACAGCAGGTAAGGAAAAGATAATGTAGCTGCTGCGTGCTGGGTGTTTTAGTGTGAGTATTAAGCCTCCTCTACAGTCCTGCTGGGCCTCTCTGGATCTGAGAATTGAGCGGGTTTGTGCTTTCGTGATCTGGTCTAAACAGCTGGGTAAAACATTTTCCTTATATTGCTTTTGCCTAATCAATCAGCCACACATCAGGAGTGTTCATTCGTAAGGGAGGCAGTGGCAGGGGAAGGGCTGTCTGTGAGTGGTGGGATGGGTGCCACCACAGCAGCAGAACAGTGTCACCGTGGGACTGAGGATCTCCCATCACAGCTCACAGGTTGTAGGGTGCAGAGCATTTCTACAGAGAGAAAAGTTGTGGGATTGCCTCCGAAGTCATGACTTCCCCAAAAGTTGATCAAGGGGATAATCCCAGCAGTAGAGCATTTCCACACTCTGCGGGTTCCAAAGAAGATCAATACCACTGTCTCTGTTGTTTATTGCATCTTCCCTAGGTCATGTCTTGTCAAGGGTGTTTCCTGCAGGACAGAACTGCCAGAACAAGCAAGAAACATTCCCGTTCCTGTGGCTTCTTCTGAGGGAAACTTCATCTCCCATCTCTGAAAACTTGAGTAGATTCCATGTATTTTTTTTAACAGCTCATCTCTCCTTTCACTTCTGAAACAATTTTCTACATGTGAATTTCTTCTGTTTTGTTACCTTCCATGATTTTTTAGACTTCTTAGTTTTTAGCTTATTGCTCCAGCTCTGGTGGCTTTCTTCATTCTGCCCCTTCCTCTTTCTTCTCCTTCTTTCTCAACTATTGGCATGCAGTTTCTCGACTTCAGTTTTCTGATCTCTGGGTCCTAATAAGCCGAACTTTTCCCACCCTACCCAGTGCTGCCTTGCTTAATTTGCACCAATCCCTGTTGTCTCTTAATCTCAGAATTACTCTAAACCTTTGATTCCCTTCAAGCATTTTCCTCAGATGCCTACTAGTGCTCATCTGCAGTTTGACTGGCTCCCTCCTTTCATCTCTCTGTCCATTATGGCAATACTTTCAGTGCTGTGTTCATCTCCATTTCTGTCCAACACCATCAGCATTAAAAACCAAACCCAAAACTAAACAAAATCCATCACTTTGAGATCTTCTTCAGGATGCTTTATCAAGTCTCTGTCAATTGTTTGGGTTATACTTTCAGGAACAACAGTATGAATCCCTCTTTCATATCCACGTGGAGACTTAGGGCAGTTTACCAAGGATAGTCTTGTTCCTATTCCTTCTCTGTTTCTCAGGTTGTATTAGCCCTTCCTGTTCCTCTGACACCACTATTATTCCCAGCACACCCAGGTTGTTCTCACCTCCTAGCCCTTTTCCAGACAGAAATATACTTTTTCTGTGATCTTTCAATCACAAATTTTCCTGATTTATCTCGTTTAGACTTAACAGCCCCCTTTCCTGAGCCTTTTTCATGCCTTTCCTCCTACTCTCTTTGCAGCCCTGGAAACATCTGACATAATTCAGTCGCTCAAGAAAACAACTACTTCTCTTGACCCTGGTACCTCTTATCATTTAGGCCTATCTCCTTACTCTGTCTTTTTACTTTACTCCTGTTTCCAGTAATTCCATAGCTTCTGGTACTCTGCTCAGCTCTTTGAAAAGAAGCCATTATCTGCTGTGTCCTCAGGCTCCTCCATCGACACCGCCGTTCCACTTAACAAGCACCCAGAGCCTCCTTATTCTTCATAGAGCACTTAAGAGAGTCGCCCTGCTGTCTCTCCTACATGACTGTCCTCATCCATTTTCACTCTAGCTTCATGCAGACCATAGTGCAGGAATCTAATGATCTCCTCTCTGCTAATGATGCCTGGTCCCATTTCTTTTTTTGCCTCGTGGCAGCCTTGTGAAATGGTTGCCCACTCCATCCGTCTCGAGGTATTCATTGTGATAAAGGTACTCTCGTTTCTTAGCAACTGCTCAACTTTCAAGTGGTTCTTCGGACGGGGATGCCTCTTCTGTGCTGGGATCCCTTCCCCAGGGATAAATGAGGCTTTCAGTATTTTTTTTCTTATACAAATTATAATCATACCTAACATTCATACAGCTTTTCACTCGTAGAGCTCAAAGTATTTTGCAAAATCAGTAAGCATTGTTTTCTCCATTGTAGAGAGAAAAAAGCTGAGTCACAGAGACATTAGGGCCAATATTTTCATGGGTTCATTCATTTTATGCATCTTCATTTCTGGGAACCCAGTCTGAAATAACTTAACCTAATTGCTTTTCTGTAGGATTTGAAAGGGAGCAGTAGGTCTTGAGAACCTTTGAAATATACAGAATAGAACAGTAGGTGCAAAATATCTCAGATGAGGACAGAGAACTGAGTACCTATGAAAATGTAGTTGTATACCATCTGATCAAGACCACAAAGAGCTCCCTTACTTCTGACATCAGAGCCAGAGACCTCCATTCATGAGTCTACTGCTGCTTCAGGGTCTTCTTTCTGCCTTAAGTGGTGGAGAGATGTGATGGTGCAAAGTGTCAGGTTATTTTAGAAGTTTCAGAGTAACTCTCCAGTTTGTACTGTGGCATATCCACACCTCCTCAGTTGTTTTTTTTTTTTTTTTTCTGTGAGGAAGGTAGGAAACAACACTGTCCTAGAAGAACTAGTGGACTAGTAGCTAGACTTAATATTGAAATGGTGGAAACTGGTTCAAAATTCTTCTCACCCAGCAAAGATTTTACCCTGGACTTCTTGTATTCTAGATGAGTTCATGAATTATTTGGTTCTTCTGACTGCCTCTTCTCTTTCTCTCCTTCCGGCCAGCGAGTCCATCTCAGATCTAACCAACCTTTTCCACTGAGACTAGGAAGTATGTTCCTGCAGTGTCAGCTTCAACAAACTGCCATTCACAGATGAAAAACGTGTTTCAGTAAAAAATTTCTGTGAGCTCTCTTGGCCACTTGAATGTCAATAGTACTCAAATACACACAGCTTTTATAACTGTGTTGGCTTGTCCCTGCTTACCTGCAGCCTCTCTTGCCTAAGAAAGTTTCTGGATTTGTGTCAGCTTTTCTCAGTTAACTTCTTCACAGGTAGAATAGTTCCTCTGAATCTGAAAAGCTTCAAATAATCTATATCACTTTTCTGTCCCTGTTTGAAAGCTGTTCTGCATGTTATGTGATGGTTGATGAACAACTCAACGTGAGCCAGCTATGTGCACTCTCAGCGCAGAAAGCCAAAGGAATCCTGGGTTGCATCAACAAGAGTGTGGCCAGCAGGGCAAGGGAGGGGATTCTCCCCCTCCCCTCTGCTCTTGCAACCCCCCACCTGGAGTGTTGTGTACAGTTCTGGTGTCCCCAGCATAGGAAGGACATGCAACTGTTGGAGCAAGTCCAGAAAGGGGCCATGAAGTTGAGAAGAGGACTGGAGCACTTCTCCTACAAAGACAGACTGAGGAAGTTGGGGCTGTTCAGCCTGGAGAAGAGGTTATGTGGAGACCTCATTCATTTTTTCAAATCCCTCTCCTTTATTTTCCAATCTGGTTTGTTCCAGTCTGTGCCATTACTCAAATTTCTCTGCTAGTATGGGTTTCCTCAGTGTCCCACAGCTCCAGCTGTTGACATATCTTTTTCCAATACTGCTTCCTTGGCCTGGACTAACATTTCTCTCTCTGCTTTTTGAACTCTCTCTCTCTCTCTCTCCCCTGTCTTGATTTCATTTGATAACAGATTTGTTTTTCAATTTTTTTTTTTTAGACTTTAGCCCTGGGTTTTTCCACTGTGAACCCAAGCCAGCCTGCGTTTTTCTAGCACTCAGTACAAATGTTACAAAATATAGGATTGGAAAGTAATGCAAAACTGCAATTCCATGCATGATCAACAGAAAGTCCTTATTTCTTTTGAAGAGCCTGGGAGATGCCCATGTCCTCAAAACTATTAACAGTCTCTCCCATGTGTTTTCAAATAATTCTTGAAGGAAAATAATAGCTTCCCCTAGTTTGTTTGCTAATTGACTTTTTGACAGAACAAGGGCACTTCAAACTCTGACTTGTTTGCTAATCCGTTTCTGCCAGCACGGCTTTAAGTATATGAGATGTGAATTTCAGTTATTTTGTAACTGGACACATGTACTCAATGACTTTTATCCTATGCCATCAACTGAAAATGGAAAACGTTTGGGTTTCCAGTTCCCCCACAAAAGAAAGAACGTATCAAAAATATGCCCAAAAAAACCAGATGCTTTTGCAGCTTTTCCCTCAGACAAAGATTTCCAGTTACAATTTGGTAGTGGCTTTAACTCATTAGTAGTAGTGTCTCATCAGAGCAAATACTTTTTGGTTACAGAGTCAACATTTGCTTTTTACAAACATGTTCACGTAAATGTTGCTATTTGAGGGAAAATCCATGCCAGTAAATATGTTTCTGGAACAGTCACAGAAGGCAGACAAATGGAGTGGGAGCACAATTGAAGCAAATTTGTTTAAAGTAAACTGAATAATTGTACACAAATATTTTGTGTGGTATTTGCTAAAACCTATGTTCTTGCCCATCTGATGACAGCTACATAATTTTTGCAAAGTAAAACAGGCACATCAGAGCATAACCTCTCCCTTCAAATGGTAGGAGTTAACCAACACTGGGAGATGTACCAGCTGAATTTTTGTTTAAAGAGTAGTCTTAGAGGTTAGTCTTAAAATTCAGGTCACATACGCTTTTGACTCCAAATGCATGTGTGCACTCAGTCAAAGTTTGACTGCAACCACAGAATCCTTCTTTGATGAAGAAAATGTGACTGCAGAATCAATACTTTAAGGATAATGACAGGTAGAGGGTATGAATAGCTCCCTTCTCTTGGTGGAAATACATCAGCTTTCTCAATTACTGGTCTGTCCACCTATGTTTCTTTCCTTGGCTGCCACAGGAATGCTGCTGTTGTAGTACAGGATAATCTTACAGGTGCTATTAAGGAGCACCACATCTTTATCCTGTTTATTGGACAGCAAGGGGCTGTCCAGAGGAGTCCAGCAGTAGTTAAGGTAGTTTAAGCTGTGTGAGTTACATGCTGGCAGGACAAGGAGAAAGGCACATTATAGCAGCTCACACTGCCTCGGATTCACTCAGTTCAAGCTGTGAACGCAACCAAATATATACATTTTGCTGGCGTTTTTATTAGTTATAGACTTCCATCTTTTCCGTCCAAGCCAGTGAAACAGCTCATGTAGCTTGCTGGGTGAAAAGCCTTTGCTCCTGAGTGGGAAAGTCCTGGAATTATACCCAAGATGTTGTGTTCAGTGAAATGGCTGCAGCACAAAGTAACGGCTGTGGACAAATAAAGTTGGTATTGGAAATTTATATTGCAAACATCTGATGAACTGTTCAAAAGAGAGATGAGAGAGATGACAGTGTCGCCACATCCAGCTCTGGATCAATCATGCCACTGTATACCACTACATGCCTAACATAGTTTATCAGCCAGCTATGAACTGATGAGCAGCCCTGGGAATCACACATGTTCGAAAAGGAGCAAACCGCCAAGTGCTCGTCATGGTGCAAATCTGGGGCTGTTTGCAAAGCCATATGAGGGGTTCCTCTGCTGCACAGCGTCAGGTTTGGAATACAGCATCTCTCTCTAACATAGCCCCATTTCCAACTGGCCTGAGAAGCCAGCTCCAGGCAAGTGGGATTAGCGACACGCTGGTACGCACGCGTGCAAGGAATTAATGGAGGTGACAGTAAAGAGGAGATGCCTGTGACCAATGCAGCCACTGCTAGGTCAAAGGGGGAAGCTTCTGATCATACAAGAGACCCAAGCTGCTACCAGGGTGCAGCCTCCCCGGGAACTCGGAGTTTGGAACGGCTCCTCTGGCTGCAGGTTTGACTGCCCTGACCAGGCTAGATCCAGTGGGCAGCCTAAAGCCTGCTTTGTGTGTTTGTCAAACGCGTGTCAGAGTAGGAGGTACTGCTTTATGAAATACTGTTTCTAATTGCAACCCAGGGCTTTCCAGACCAGTTGCATTGGCTGACAGACGTTCACATGGTCTCACATTGCCTTTTACTGTGTTTCTCATCCTCTCATTTGTCCAATAGACCATTGAACTATTGAGCAGCTCTGGCTGACACAGTTTTGCAGCTCTGAGACCTACAGCACATGATCCTCAGTACATGGGGACTATGATCTCTTGTCACATTAAGGGAAAAAAAGGGTAGTTTTTATCTGAAAACAGCTGAATTGGTTGATGTTGCTGTTAAAACTTTCTGTCTACTTGGCACTGCATGATGAAAGTTGTATAATCCTTGAGCTGTTGTGCAATTTCCTGAGTAAGGAGCCAAATAAATGGGATTTCAGAGGAATATTTTTTCTTTGTTCTTCCTGACAGGGCATTATACCTCAGTGGAGGAGTTCAAATCTGGTAGCATCCATGCTGACCAGAGACAACTTCACTGCCCCTGCTCCAGGACTCCGAGGATGCACTATGATACAGTGATTTATCCAGCCTAACCCTTTGCCGACAGTAAGCAGTAAGCTCCTGTTTCATGCACAGAAGCCTCTAAGATTTGGCTCAAAAAGAGAAGTCCACCCCTCCCCAGGACAGAGGGGAGCCCCATGTGCATTCGACTTCAGGGACTAGAAACAGTGTGCGTGGGATTTCACCAGCCGGTGCAGAGAGGCATCAGACGTGTTCCCACGGGTTCATAGCCCTCAATTCGCACACAGCGAGCTCCCAAGGAGCTTGATTCCGCAGAGCACATTTTCCTACATCTCTTACTCTCTGGCTACTCTCTCGTTGCTCTGATAAGGTAGATGAAACACTGCTATCTCTTTTCTTGTGTGCACAACCTATGAAAAGTCAAACAAGGTGCTTCCTTTGGCTTTCTTACAAGCATGTGGCCCAAGCAGGGCTTACAGCTTTTATTGATTTGAGATCCAAGATGGGCTATTTTCAATTCTTGATCGGTACCCACTGAGGGCTGCCAGAATGAGGAGATGGGATAAATCTCAAAGGTGTGATGCACAAACCACTAAGACAGACATATAAATTTTTAAAAGCCCATATGTCTCTGGAACTTTGGGCATAGCTGTTCTTCAGTGATATACCACATTCACTCGGAGTTCTGCTGGGATGTGATATCCATGAAACCTGGCCCCAGCTGAGAAAAGACCCAAGCAGACTGGCCTGGCCTCACAGCTGACCCTGCTTTGAGCGGTGGCTTGGACTAGAGAATCTGTGAGGTTCCTTCCCACCCAAATGCTCCAGTAATCCTAGGATTCAAACTCAAATACCACACACAAATGTCTGACCAGCCTTTTCTTTACTGACACCCCTTGCCCTGTGACTAGAGGATGCATATAAACAAGCACAACTGGAGGTGAAAGTCAGTGCTATGCCATTGCAAAGCCTGGAAATACAGTGATTCAATACATACACAACATGGTAATGACCAGACTATAAATACCTATGCAGGAACTCTGAAATTTCATTCTTCCACAGGATCCAGCTGCTGAAATTTGTGTTACAACTAGAACTTGTAAGGAGAAAAGCAATTGGATTGAAAAACGTATATAGGGAAAAACAGACTTTCTCAAATTGGCAATATGTTGATAGATTTCTGTCAGTGCAATATATATTAAAGTAAAAGAAGCTTCCATGCTAGTCTAAACATACCTTCATACCATAAACATTCACTTACCAGTGAAACTGAATCAGAGAAAAACAACTGAAACTGAATTCTAACTCAGGACAGGGATGTTTTATTCAGCTTGGGTTGACCATGGGTCTCACCACATTTGAGAAGTGCAGGAAAACTGGAATCCCAGAATCCCACTGAAGCAATCTCAACAGCCAAAAACCAATTCAGTTCACTGCATGTTGCTGCATTCTGGTGGGAAGTAAAACAACTGGCTTGTAGTTTACATGAAATTGCAGCAAGAATCCAAAATCTATCGACTTCTAAAATGACCAGTAAGCCCCAGTTCCTTGCCTATCCAGCCTGGGGCATAAACTTCCCTCAGAGGCACACCAGGACTGTGCGTGCACTTGCTGTAGAAGACAGAATCAGGATTATCAGTTTTGTCCCTTCTCCAGTGGGGCTTGTACAAGTTCATTCCGTTACTGCACTGATGAGACCGGTGCAGGCAATGAGGTCATGACTGCAGTTACCTTGGACCTTCGAGGGTCTCTGGGGAATCATAGCCCTTTTCTCTAGGAATGCAGCTGCATGCTTTCAACCTGCATTTATCTTACAAAGCAGCGTGTCTCGATTTGAAGTTCTGCACAACAGGATTCTTCATAATGGACTTGACAAATCTGGGGCAGTGCATAGAAAATGTCCCTTCAAGGGAACAGGTTCAGGTGCACCGACACCGATTTTCACTCTTCAGCAGATGGAAGGCTATTTAGAGGTGGAACACTGAAGATGGCATTATTTGCCAAGAGTTGCATTCCAGAGTTAAAAGGAAAGGATCTGTCAGAGAGGTTATGCTGGTAAGAAACTCCCAGACCACCCCAACTCCATTGCATCAGGAGGACTGAATGGTCAGTGACCTTGAGCAGATACTTCTCTAATGGGGGTAGAGGCCTTTGGGAAGACTTTGTCCCTGTGGAATCTGTCCAAGGAGAGATATGAGATGTGTCTAAGGAATGAATCTAAGACAAAATAAGAATTTTGTCCATCCAAGCAGTTGGAAAGAGGTAGCGCTGGCTGACCTGACAGACTTGTTTGTATGTGCATGGTGAAGCCTGAAGATGAGCTGCCAGAGATGGCTGAGCACATTCTCTCCCTGAGGATTTCTGGATGGGATCCTCAGACTGGGATCTGTTTCCCTGTGAATGCGCTGAAGCATACACCAGTTCCAGACTGTGTTGCCATGCTCAATAGCTTGTGGGAGAGGAATAGTGTAAAGACAGTCTTGCCACACTGGACTTAAGAGGTTACTCTGAGGAGTGGGGATCTTCTCTCCTCTGCTGCAATGAGGGAAATGTCCCAGGCAGGAATAGAGTCCCAGGGATAGGGGGGTGTGACATACAGAATAAAGCTAAGATGCTAAGATGACCATACTTCAACTTCTGATGAATGGCAAAAGGAGAGGGATGAGCAGGCTTTTCCTTTTCTTGTCCTATCCTGCTGTTGTACTCTCTAAGGCTTCTGAGGTATTGCTAACTCACTGTGTTAGAATCTGCTTGTTAACTCTCCATGGAGTTAACGAGAGGAGTGAGAGCACATTTGGGAAAAGGTAGAAAGAGAGAGGGTATGGAAAAGATCTTGGAAGGAAAGCCAAGGACAAGCAGATACAGTCATGATGCTTTGGCTGGGATGTATACTGAATAATACTTCCGAGTTGTCCATAAAGTCAAGATCCTGGCAGTGGGTGGATCTGGATGCTAACTCAGCATTTGTATGCTATGAAGAGAATACCATGGGGACTCAGTCCATTTTCCTCATTGAAATGATCAACTCGAGTGAATTAACTTGGTTTCCAACTCATCCAACCTTAATCATCCTCCTTTGAAGTTCTTCCTCCTCATTCATGCTGTAATTGTGCCCTATATAAAAAATCCAATGTGTCTCAAAGGCAGCTGGAGTAGAAACCACAGAAGGGACATGGAGACCTTTTATCCAAGACAGACCTACACTGAAAATTAATCCTGGTTTTGGACACAGTAATAGCTCTAATCTGAGACAGACAGAAGAAGGTAGCATGGCTGGACTGCTAACTATGCCTCTGCTTGCTGCCCTTGAAAGGGACTGATTCAGGGGACTTTGTTCACCCTCTCTAAAATGCTTGTTGAGTTAGATGAAGATAGGAAACCTTGTTCTGATGTTACATAAGTACATCATGTAACTTAAACTGAGGGATCAGTTCAACTCTGTAACTCTGAGCAAGCATAACTGTAGTGAAATAAAATTGTTACAAGGAGGAGTGAGAAGGGGTTTAGGGACTGACTTTTCTGTCATATCTCCCGGGAAGAAAATCTCAATGAAAGCCACCAGTATTAATGAAAGCCAATTGGAACTTGATAGGAATTATTTCGCTATTTTGTCAGCGTTGGTTGGAACACAGGGATTTAGGAAGATTTCCTTTGTAGAAGTACATCTAGGAACACTGTGCTGTCTCCTCTGAGCTGTGAGATGCACAAGCCTTTGGGAATTTGTATTTCTCTCAGGATCTGGTTTGTATGCAGCTTTTCAGATTTTCATGGGAGACCAACAAACCCACATTACTGGCATCTGTTAACTGAATGAGAGCACACAAGCCCAGACCCAAATCCTACCTACATGCCATGAAGGAATTAGAAGGATAGAAGGGAAATTCAGGTTGCCTGGAATCACTGCGCCTCTTCTAAAAATTGTCCCCATAAACAAATACCTTATCACAGCAGGGTAAACTGCCAAATCCCAGAGATTGGGCTTCGAGAAAGTCCTTCTCAAGTCATTAAACAGGTCCTATGAAAGAAATGGCAAATGAGAAAGTGGCCTCTGTTGCTCACTGTCACGATGGGTCCAGGCACTGGGGTGGTAAGGGGGCACAGTAAATGGGAACCAGCACAACATGTAGGGATCCCAGAGAATGAAGTGTGCTACAGTTGAGTCATTTCCTAACTGCATTTGCTGGTATTGCACTTGGCTCTGACCAGAGTATTTCATTGCTTTTCATTGGAAGCACACAAACACTCTCTCCCATTTGAAAGGAAGGAGAGGGAAGAGCTCAGCTGCAGCGAAGAATAAGAGAAATCAGAGTGAGGGAGAGAGCTGCGAAGAAAAGAGCAGGTATAGTGCATGTCCGATGAAGTCCATCTGTTCCTCATTAACCAGATGTCTCCCACCCACCTCCTGAAGTGCCATTGACTGCGTATTGTCAGGACAAGAAGGGGATAACAATGCCACCATGGTGCAGACATTCATACACCAACAGGAGTCCTGCCATGCAGCCATCCCTCCCTCTACTACCCTTCCAGATTGGATGCCAAGTCCCTCTTTTTCATAATCAGCTTTTAAACAGTTACATCCTCATAAAGCTTTCTGCATTCTAATTGCCATGTGTTTCATCCTGCTCTGAAAATGGCAAGTTATTTCAGCCCACTTTACCAGAATCAGACCTTACTTCCTGTAAGTGTGTCACGACTTCCTGCAGCATTTAAAAGAGAGAGAAGTGAATCCTTGCTTTAAAAAGTGATTTCTGCTTGCCAAACTTCATCATTTTAAGAGTCAGAGAGTCCTTGGATTCACACCTGTATCCAAAGTACAGCAGTAGATTTATAGACAATTCAACCAACTAAAGATTATTCAGAAATGCAGGAAGAAGCATAAATTACTTTCTCTATGTTGTTAGCCAAGGATCATTTATAATAAGAGCCCATCGAACCATCCTTACTCCAAGGGTGATCTGTGCATTGGTCTGTGTGTGGGCATGTCAGCCCACACAGGAAAACTGTTTTATTCTCTAGACTGTATTCACAGCCTGTTCGTGGCAAGTCTTCCCTTACCTCCATGTCCTGGATGAAAGCAAAGCACTCTGTCCTTAGCCTTCTAAATCATTCCACAGCACAGCTCATAAATTGTAGTGTGCAAATGGAGCATCTGCTGAGCTGCAGCCACAGATAATGTGATGCTTCCACCTATTTTCCTTCGTAAAAGCATGCAGGCTACGCTGTGCACTGGGCCCCTGACTCACGTAACAGCTAGAAAATAGCCTGTGTCTTAATCTTGTCTTTTTGCTCCGAGCTCCTGCACATTGAACTTGAATGGCTGGAGGAGATCCGGGTGGGCATGTGTCCTCCAGAAGCAGCAGCTCTGAGCACTTGCCAGACAAGCAGCTGAGGGCCTCAAGAGCTTGTTGAGATAAATATCTGTACATCTCTCAGAGTCATTGCAGTTAGTGAGCCTGCAACGCTACTAGAATAGCACTAGGTTTAAATGCCTGGTGAACAGCTGGTGCTGAGCCTCATGTTGATGTGAGACCTCTGCATGAGTTGTGCACTCTCCTTGATGTCACGGTGTTATTACATTGCTGTAGCTACGAGAGTGACTCCAGTGTGGATTCCTGCTCGCTGTGAGGCAGAAGAGTCCTTCATACATCGACAGCGGTTGGTCCTTGAACCCTGGTGGGTGATGACTGAGACTGCACACAGGGGCGATGGGATGGCTGAGCCCTGTGCACGTTGCAAAAAGCCAAACAAAGCCAGGTAAGGATGGAAAGGATTAAAGAAAGACCTGGTTGAGGAATGAAACAGGAAACTTCATCAAGAGACAAGACAGAATGGATAGCAGAGAGAGGAGTGAATGGTTTTTTAAAGAGAAAAGCCTTGTTTGGTGAGGGGAATAACCATGATCAGAAAAGACAAATTACGAGCTGGCATCTGAGGCAGGAGATCTCCCATTGAGTCAAAAGGAGAGGGAGCAGTGGGTGGGGACATTGTGTTAATTGTTTTCTCATTATCTGTTTTTCCTGAGAGGCGATGGGTTCAGACATTGTATGCAAATTTCATCCTTTTCACAGAGGTGTTACATCTGGCAGTGCCTATAAGTGAATGTATAAGCTCATGCCTCATGATAGGATTCTGTGAAAGGCTACACTTAAGCTACCTGGGGAAGTTGTGTGAGCCTGCAGGGAGAGGCAACTGCAGTAGGAGGTCAAGTTCTCAAGAAGGAATGGTCGATAGAGCTCTGTGCCCCTCTAACATCCCTGGAGATGCCCAGTCAGGTGTAGTGCTTTTGTCTCTCTTTACGCTCCAGAGGCTAAAAGCACACTGGAAACTCAGCAGCTGGATTCTGCGGCAGCAATCTGATTAGTGTCCAACAAATGGCTCCTAGCCAGGTTTGTGACAGCCTGATCAATCAAATTCAGAAAATCCCTTTTTAGCTTCACAGCTGACATTGGGAAAGATCTGGGAACATGTTTGGGAATTGAAGGCACCTGCTGAACATGAATGAGAAAGAAAAAAACTCCACAGACAGGCAGGTGGAGAAAGAGATGAATGGAGGATGGTGTGATGATTCCATGTGCTGGTGTGTGGAAGAAAGCAAGCCACCCGAGGTGCCAAACTGCGTCCTTGCCTGCATCACATGGCAGACATGAGGCTGCACTGTGATAGCAATTTAATGCGGATGCATTTCCATGTCTTGCTTTTGCAACAGGAAAACACTCTTGAAAGTTTCTCCAGATGAGTTACAACTGACACGGAAAGCCTGAGGAGAAAGCTGGGATCCAGCAAGACATGGGAAAACATACCCAGAGTGCCTGTTGTTGCTATTAAACACCGTCTGTCACGGACCTACGCAGGAATTCAGTACCGGATTCTTCTTACATCACAAAGGCTAAATGAGATAATCTGCGTCTTAGCCTCACACGCATCATTGCTGAACATAAGAATTAGTAGTTTATGCTCACTTGTAGTAGCCATGGATTTGACCCAATATGACAACTTCATGCCTTATTTTCCTGACATGGCCCAAGACTTAAAAAGCATGGATTTTATTTTTCTTTTTTCCCCTTGCTGTTTTCTTCTTCTCACTCAAAGCATTGCAGGATTGGTTCGTTTTCTAACACAATCTTTTTTAGGTGCCAAGTAAGCCTGCAACTGCAGCAAGAACAATACCTCAGTATTCTCTCTTTCCCCTTTGGTTCTAACAACCTTTGAGTATCAAACGGGCAGTGCTTTGCAGAGGAAAAAAAGATAATAATGAATGACTTAAAATAGCTCTGCTGAGGAAAATATGAGTTTGATTTCAATTTCAGAGGGAATAACTTTTTTCCTGGCTCACTCACTGACTCTCTAATAGAAGACCAGCAAGATCTGATGTGGCTCCTGCAGAGACGTCCTATGTTTAAAGGATTTGGGAGCTTGCAAGAAGTACCATAGAGCTTGAATCGGCTCTAATATGTTACTGATTGCAATCCATGACATTCCCCTGGAGCTTTAGAGAACAGCTGTGTACTTCACACTTGGAAAACAGTCAATATCCTTCTCTGGTGTGATAGGCAGTGGGGCCAGGTAAACAGCACTCTGGAAGGATGGTGGAGTGATCTGGATATGGACTTACGGCTTGGCGAAAAGTGAGTTCAGCTCTGCTGCGGTCTTTGTGTATACTTGGCTAATCACTTAACCTTCCCATGTCTGAAATTTTCCACAAATAGAATGGGCATGGGAGCATTTTCTTGTGCTCCAGGGACACTGGGTCATGGAACGCATCAAAGGGTGAAAAACCATGCACTACCAGAATGGCTTCTATTGCTCTGAGCAGAGGACAGCAATCGCATGGATAGAAAACACAAGTTGAAACCTCACCCAGCAGCATTGGTTTTGCTGCTGAAAACTGGGACATTGCCTTCAGTAAATCATCTGCTAGCCTTTGTTTACCTGACCAGTGATGGCACTAGTGCGTTTGGAATGTCGTCTTGATTGGCACCAGTAAAACTTTCATACCATGATCTTCCACTCTCTGTTCTAGAGGGGCCATGTGTGTCATGGAAAATAAATTTATTTTGAGAGGTTTAAAAACGTTATCGAGACTATTCTTACATTCCTTTTCTGAAAAAGTAAGCAGCAGCTACTACTCAACTAACCACACAGACCTCACAGGAGGCCATAATGATCCTTAAAAAAATCCTAAATTAGTCTCTCTATGCATAAAAACGTAAACATTTTAAACTCATGCCACTTGAAGTGACTTCTGTAAGGAAGCTGTGGATTTCCAGCTTTCTCAGTGGTATCTGAAGCAGGATGGTTGGTGTGGGGGTTAAAGGTGGCTTTGTGCTGCATTTGTGTTTTTCTGATCACCAGACCAGAAGAGATTGGCTTAGTCTCTGATGCAAGCTGGAGTACCTCAAGGCTGCTGTAACATATACCTGACCAAATCCTGACTGAAAACAAGGGACCACTGTAGCAGGGGACTCCTGGAACATGATGTCTTGTTACGTGTACTGTTTGTCCTTTGGACACATCCCCTCACTGAGGGAAAGCTTCTGCATTTCTTGGCTATGTGGGAGCTCCTGATAACAGGAATCTAAACCACCAATGTGCAGCAATGTTAGCACAGGGCAGGATCTGACTCCATGGAGTCAGGCAGCAATACAATTAACTGAAATAGCATGATGCTTTCTGTCTGAAAAAAAGAAGCCGCTGCCTCAAGACTAGATCTTATTCGTTTTGGGCCTTGGGCAGGTGTTATTTTGGAAAGCAAAATCACAAATGTCACAGTGTCTGCTTAAACTAATAAATGAGAAAAATGCACATTTTCCAGGGAAGAGATACTTCAGCCATGAGAAGTGGCCTTAACCCGGTGCAGTAGAAGGCTACACAGCAAACCCTTCTCATCATTCCCCTAATGCACTCCAACAGGGCTCCCAGTGAGTTCAAGAGATGGTATCTGAGGAACCCAGCATGACCTCAAAAAAACCTGTGTGGCACAGCAGTACCTGATAGGACCAGTGCAAAATCCCCATGATAACCTAGCACGACCCACAAGAGTGACCCTGTGACAACATTTGATTTATGGCAAATGACATGGATTTAATCACTCACTGGAGAATGCCGAATGACGCAGCACAGCGTTGCTCACTGTGGCTCTACTGAACTGGCACGCTCCGATTGGCTTCGGGAACACACCCATTGGGTGATTCATACAATTAAAGAGCTGCCAATCCTCCCAACACTAATGAAATGCATCTCTATTTTACTGGTAGCACTTTCTAGCAACCCATTTAGGCTTTTCTGCTGCTCTCATCACCCTGAGGTATGAGCACATCACAATTGATGGACAGCTGGTTTGCAGTTGAGGTTAAAAGGAAAACCTGGTTCCAAATAGGATGGAATGGAATAATTCATGAGTTTATAAGCAGAATACAAATATTCAGTCAGATAATTAATTGCTATACTGACTTAGCACAGGTTGGATGATGTATCCCCACCTTGGGAGGGGGACACATTAACATTAATCTAGAAATGCTAAGAACTGTGTGTTCTAAGTAAACCAGTGTTACAAAATTGTAGCGTGTAAACTGTATCTCACATGGGGTTTGAGATTTCCTGCAGACCATGAGAAGACACTGTTGTTCTTCTCCACTGGAAGGAAAAGAAAAGATAGGTTCAAGGTGCACAGCAAGCTGCCTCCTAAGATCACTGACGTATGAGCATGCATCAGCCAGAGCAGGTGTATAGGGCTCAGTCTTCAAATTCATTCCAGTTGATTCAGCCCATTTAATAGCACAAACCAACAAATAATTCTGCTTACATTCCATCTGAAGACATTCCTTACGTAGGGGAAACTTTGGATGACATAAATTAAGGGACACGTGGACTCTGCTGAAGACTCTTTTCTCTTCCTCTGTCATTCTGGACCGAGTGGGATCCAGACATGCTGGAAGATTTAGTCTATCTAGGACAGCCAATAGGGTCTGTCATGAACTAAACTAGTTCAATAGTATTCTCTTAAACCTTGCAAAGGACCTAAATTTTTCTATTAGAGCCTCAGTTTCCCTTACTTCCCTTGGTCTAACACCCATGAGGATCCAGCTCAATTCCTTTCCTGCATGAAAATTAAATCTTCCCTCGCCGTAGGCTCTATGCTGATTCCCCACTCATTTTTTGCTGCTGTACAAGTAAAAACGAGATTCTCCCTCCTTCACTCTCCCCACCCTCCTAATCTAATGCCCTGGTGTTATCCTGATAACAGCATGTAGAGATGTGAACAGATCTGCCTCCCATCTTGTCATCTTCTCTCACATATCCGACCCAGTTCCCAGGGTCTGATTTTGTACAACTATGAACATTTAGTCTTGAAAATTGATCACTGGCCCAGAGGCTAAATGTTTGTTACCCGGAAAAAAAAAGATGACGTTACAGTTATTCTTATTTTAGGTCTTGAAAAGGGCAGGAAGTCCTACTACATTAGCAGTGAAAGGAACAACAGTGGCTCAAGAGGGTCTTGACAGGTTCAAAAAGTCACAACATTTGAAAGAATAGTCCACATCTGATCACCTATCAACAATTTATCAATAGCTCAGTGATTAAAAACAAGGCTCTTTCACTTCATTAAACACATTCAGTGCCGTTTGCTCTACATTCCAAATGGCTGAACTGATGTTCCAGTGCAGCCTATTTTTAGTCTTTCTGATTAGTTCATTATTTGGGAAAAGCTACTGACTGTGTATCTGTTGCAGAGATCTAATTCTTCATGTGGATCCCAAGGAAGAGAAGAAGTTCATATAGGTCTTAAGAATTTATTGGGATGTGGGTTCCACCACTGTCCCTGCTGTGGTGCAGCTCAGTGAAGTGATGAGCATGGAGCTTTCCTCTCCTTGAGTCTTTTCCTTTATTTTTATTATGGGAAGAAACCCAGTAATATATTATACTTCTTTTTCCCCAAGAAAACTAAGATGTAGATTGACAAAACTAGCAGTCTCAGTGAGAATTAAACAAGATACTCAAAATAAGTGATCTCTTGGGTGTCTGAGTAAATCACCACCTCCAGATCAGATTTTATTTATTTTGAGAACAAACTATTTCTTTGCTGGTAAATCCTGCAGTTTTGTCATGAATCCAATGAATTTTCACTGGTAAGTGACAACCCTAGAGACAGAAGTGGCCGTGTATCCCCAGGGCAGATACCACACGGGCAAACGCATTCCAGCATTGCCTCTTCAGCAAGCTTCAGCCCTCATGTGAAAGGACAGGATCTGCAGGTCACATGGAGATTAGTCTCTGTGTCCTTCAGCCCTGCCTGCTAAAACTGCAAAGGAGAAATCCAGCTGTGATGGCTCACAATTTCTCAAGCACTTGCACACGTTTGAGCCAAGCTCCATTTCAGAGCCCCAAATAATACAGTACCCTTCCCACAGGAACAGAATGAGATGTGATCATTCATTTCTTTCAGACCACCTGTGGTTACCAAGCATGGGGGAAAACCCCTCCAGTCACATAGGCATGCCTGTTTGTGGATATGAGAATTAGATTTGGACTGAGAACTGAGAGAGGCTCTTACTACAAGTCCCCATGGCACAGTGTAATGTGACCTTGCACGGGTTTTGGAATCTGCACACCTGAGTAAGCGCTGCATCCTGACAGCTCTCAGACACACAGCTAATTTGCCTGTGAAGGGCACCATGCTTGAGTAGCCATTAGAACTTGAAATACCTAAGCTAGCTGGCTTAGAGTTATTTGGGAATCTCCTCCTGGCACTGGGCAGGCATGCCCTGTTCTGCATTCTGTTCTGCCTGGAGAAGGAGAAAGTCAGTTCTAGGTGCAATACCCTCTTAGTGATATCAAAAGCAACAACACAGAAACAAGTTCTACACATTTGCTGTCTTCTGCTTTGCTGCCTTTCACATGTCATTTGTCATCTTCGATTGTCACTTCTTTGATGTAGGGACAACAGCTTTTGTGTATGCACAGTGTCTAGCATAAAGGTGTTTCCACCCTACGTGAAGCAGTTTTGGTGCAGCCGCAATGGCATAACAGCAAGAAAAGGTAAAATTCTCAGGAAACCTCTGCTGAAGAACAGCAGCCAGAGAGGAGCATTAAGTGTTAGTTCCCCTCCTTTACCAAAGTTAATCTAGCCAAGCCATGGGTTCTCTGCCATGAAAACTGTACCCAAAGACTCCAGAAGAAGGACAAATTCGTGTGCTTCCAGCTATGAGACCAGCAGAGAGCCTCAATGTATGAGGTGGTCATGCCTGCCTTTCTTGGCATCACCAAGTCAAGTCTAAAATTTCATGCTCCAACTAGTTTGTTTCCTCTTTTTCTAACCTTTTCTTTTTCAAACTTTACTGCATGTAGCCAAAACCACTGGCCACACTTTCCAAATTGCTGTAGGTCCAAGGCTGCTTGGTCTATGTGATTAATCCTGCGCTGTCTTTCTATGTCTGAAGCCTTCTTTCTCCCACGGACTGCGGCAGGAAGGAGCGAGAGGGAAGGCTGTTAGTGGTGGCAGATGTTGGCATCAGCAGGTGAAAATCCATACCATTCCACAGTTCAGAGAAGGTGAATGAGGGGGTCAGTCTCTCCACCCATCAGCTCAAGCTGATACTCCTGCTTCTCTCAGCAATTCATACCTCTCCTATCTCTGAGTCCCAGGGTTTCTTCTGACTCATCTTCCTCTTTCAGACCATGTATCTCAATTATCTCCTTCCAGCACTCATACTGGATTCCTATTACCACCTTCCCTTGTCATGCTGTGACCAAGTCCTTGGTCCCCTCTTGCCTAATGTTTCCTTCTGGCCAGCTGTGCTTTCCAGCTGTTCCAGGCCCTTCCAGCCCCAAATGTCTCTCTGTTTCCAGCATGCAGAGATGCTTTCCTTCACAGCTGAGCCAGTTTATTCCCAGACGCAACCCATCCCTTCAGTTTCTGCAGAAGAATAAAAGTCCTTCCTGGTCCTGGTGCCTTTATATCCTCACAATGCTCTTTCTCACAGTCTTGCTTTGCTCTGAATGCTTTCCCCCTCACTGTTCCTGTAAATGTGGGCCAAGCTGTAATGATGCAGCACTCAGAAAAACACCTTTCTCCTGTGATCTTAGACAGCCCCTGGAATTAATTCCTGGAAAGCCATTCTTGGCCTTTCTGAGTTATGTTTTCCTGTGAACAGATGGACAAAGTGATGGATGAAGAGGGGAAGAACGGAACAATGATTGAGAAAGAGTGGTGCAATGATTAGGTGCTCACCTAAAATTTAGAAAAATTGTCAATCCCGTGCATTTTCCTGTGCTGTGCTGCTGTTTGCATTGCAATTCACTCAGCAGGGTAGACATATTATTTTCTCTTTTGCTCCTTTCCCAACAGCAAAGCAGCTGCACCGCTCTGCTCTGCTCTTGGCAGTTGTTCCCTTTGAGACTACTGAGTACAGTTCCAATGGAGTCCTCAGCTAAAGGACACTGTGCAATGTTGAGCTCCAATTATCTCCAACAGCAAGCCTGCTCACAGCTGCTCTGTTGCCCCAAACCCTTGCACTTCATGAGAGACTCCATCATCCTCCCAGGTTTCCTCCCAAATTCTCCAATTGAACTTTTTTTTGTGAATTTTCTCTTCCTTGAAAGAAATACATGGTTCCTACTTTTGGAGACACAAGGGGAGCAGGAGAGATTAAAATAACTCCATGTCTAGAAGACTTAGAGGTCTAGCCCATTGTGCAATCCCTCCAAGCCTGGAAGATACGAAGGAACCTAAGCCTGGTTATTTCTTGAGGGAGCAGCTACATGTCTGCACTTCTGTTATTTCACAGGTCAGCTTACAATTCCTCTTTGTGCTGCATACACTGAGATCATAGGGCTCCAGGCAGGCATTTTGAGCAATATCTGGGACAGAAGCTTCTACACCAAATTGTAGCATCCCCCATACCAAAAGCATGCTCTGCAGTAGTGCTCTGAAGCAATTGGAGGAGAAAGGAGCCTGGAGATAGCTATTCCTGGACCTTTCCTCACGCCCACCCAACTGCATTTCCACAGTGCATTGGGGATCTCAGTCTCTCACTCAATTGTTTCCACTGGATACCAGCCCCTCTTGCTGTCCCCAAAATACACTAAACCAGCTCTTCACCCAGCTTACAATGTTCCTACTCTCTGTGGCCAGTTATGAACTCCCAAACACAGGGAAACCATCCATCCTGTGGTCATGAAATTCAGGAAGACTTCATAGTGACTCCAGCCTATTCCCTGTACTGGATTTCTTAGTCTCTGAATATTTGATTTCTGTCTCCCTCCCCCTCTGTCTTCAGGCAGGATGACATTCTTTTCTGCTCAAGTCCTTTCAGGCGCTACTGATCTTGAAGCTCCCCAATTACAACCACTTTTCTTGCTATGGTGACACCTTAAGAGACAACAGCAGCTGCCTATAAAGGGCCTCTGCCATCTGTTTCCTCTGCCACTTCTTTGAGACAGCTCTAGTTATGTACAGAAAAATATTTATCACAGTTCATTCACTCCTCACTCAGAAATGAGCAAGAGAAAAATGTCTTCTTTCATGATTCTGCCACTGCCCTTCAAAAACCCATGACCCTCAGCCTAAGGAAAAGGGCAGTGCTTGAATCTAAAACGAAGCAGCAGAAATTCTTGATGATTGATCCCTTGAGACCCTGTACTCTGAAGGCAATTCTGGGGGGCATCTGCATTCGGGAATGACTCCTCGTGGCTGTCTAAAAGGCAAAAGTCAAAATTAGACCACTTCATCTCAACCACCAATCTTTCATACCGATTGTATCTGAAAGGAGATGCACGTGTGCACATGTGCACACACACATTTGAACAGACTTGGTTGTGAGTTCTTTTCCACCACTTCTCCAAAGAGGCTGAACGGGATGGGATCAAGGGGACCAGTTCCTACCCAGGAGGACCATGGGCTAGAAATGTAAAGGGAAGAGCAGAAATGTCATCAGGCGTTAGGGCTGTGGGAGAAAAATGCAGACATGAGAGATGATGTGGAGAAAAATGGAAGAGAAGAAGAAATAGTGAATTCTGAAGAAGAATGATGAAGAGAATGAAGAAAAATGAAAACCAAGGGTGAAAAAAAATTGAACTAAGATAGAAAAATATTATGCAACATCCTCAGGTGGAGATAAAGCTCCAGGAACAGGTTCTCAGAAATTTACTGTTTACAATGGACAGGTCACAGTACGGTTGCAGAAGTCAGCAAACAGGGTTGGATGAAAAGTCATTTGATTCACAGTGGTCTGTGATACTGAATGGACACAACCTTAAACCTGGGAAATATTCGGTGTTCAAGCACGATCCATCTCACTGCAGCTACACTGGTGATATAAACAAGACCTGAAGAAAGAGAGAAGTTCTCTGAGTGATAGCAAATTTAAGAATGAAATGTTGTTATGAAGGAGTGGGAGGAGAAAAATAAAACAGGCACTAAAAAAAAAATCATGTTCAGAAGGAGAATGAAAACTGAGAAATAGGAAGAGAAAAATCAGAAAGGGATAGAAAATCCAGGGAACGGAGGTGGATAGTGTTATTCTTTATTTGACAGAATGTATTCTTTATACAACAAGCTAAATCAGAAATTTATACTTGCTTGCTTCTAGCAAAAACACACATCAGAAAAATCCCTACCCATGAATAGGATGACATTGCATTCTCAAGTTTTTGTATACCATCCTCATTTTCTGTTTTTCACAGCTAGCAGATAGGAGTGTATGCTCTGGGGGAATAGGAAGTGCAGGATAAAGTCCCTATGCTTCTCTGGGGAGTTATAGATTTGATAGGAAGCTAGTATAAATACTTTAGTCGCCTGTGCCACAGAAGCAGAAGTGGATTTCACCTATCCTGCAGGGCTTGGTATGAAGACTCTGATTGTGTAGTTTGGAATTTTATGGGAGAGCTTTTCTGTAACACAAGGAGAATAAATGGGGCTGGGAGACAGAAAACTGTCAATAAAAAAGAGATTCAAATAAAGATAGAAAAGCAGAAAGAGGAGAAAGGGGAAGGTGAATACCAGCAAGTTCATGGTCACCTCTGCCATTTTACACACTCACCCGTCCAAGGTGAGGAGTCTGTATGAGAATCTTTGCCCCACAGGAAGGGCAGCCAAGTTGAATTTTTCTAATGAGGGTGAAAGATGATGAAAATGGGAATAGTTTGAAAAGGAACTGCTTGACTTGGTGAACAGCTGGCATAAATAAATGCAGAATCTCATTAACTTTGGGGCCGTCTCACCCACTCACACTAGAAGTGAATTTAGCCCCTGGTTTGTTGGGTACGTCAGTGGCGGAGCGGGGACACGCGGTGACCTTGGGGGCACGGCTGTTTAAAGCACGCACAGCCCTTCCTCAGCCTCGCTCTCCCTTGCCTACGCGGGCAGCGTAAGCAGCGTGGCTCCATCGAGTCACCGAGGTTACATCAGTGCAAACGAGGGAGAACTGGGCCTCCATCTCTTGTGCATGGAAACACTACAGTATTGTACGTCATCAGATGCCAGTGCAGTAATCATTTCCACAGATACAAGAGAAAAGAGACAACCTCGTTTCTAATTTAGTCATGATAGCATCAAAGAGACCCAAAGCCTATTGCTTTCTGGGAAGCAGGGACTTCAACAATAATAATTCTTTGCACATATATAGCACCTTCATTGCCAACTACTTACTTTATACCCTGGGGTGTGAAGAAAAAGGACTCCACTTAATTCCATATGCTCTTAATTGCTTTCTATCCCAGATACTTCCTAGCAAAATATGATAGAAATACCTAAACTCACTGTTAATTTGTCAAATTAGGGCAGTCATTGACACCAGCAGAAATGCAGGCCTAGTTTGCATCTTACATTGCAACTGCACAGCATAGCGTCTAGAAACAAAAGAAATGCCAGACTAAGTAAATCTGAGCTCTGTTTAATCCCTGACAAATGTTTCAGGGAAGAGGCAAGAACCACATGGCAGTCAGATAGGGGATAGACTGCCCTTGTGAAATGTTATCCTAGTTTTTATGGCGACTGGCTTAATTGCTGAATTACAAAACACCCAAAATGCTGTTCACATCCATTAGGAGGATGCTTAATTTTCGTGAACTCTGTCGTAAATGCCCACTTGCTTGCTAAATGTTGTTAAAATCTTGGCCATGAGAGCTCCAGTGGCAATGAGCTCCACAGCCCTGATATGCATCAAATGAGAAAGCTTTAACTGGGTCTCCGGTGACTCATGTCAGGTCCTCTTGTCTCTGTGTTACAAAATGGGGAAATCAAGAGCTACTGATCCACCTTCTCTAGCCCATTCATTATTCAACACAATCCAATCACTTTCCCTCTCATTCACCTCCTTTTCCAGGCAAACATGCCTAGCTTTCATACACACAGTCTTTCCTACTCTTCCTTGTCCCTGTCCCCCTTTTATGAACCCTATTCTTTGCAACACCCCACCCTTGGATGGCCCTTGCTCCTGCACTGTCTGCTATCCTCTTTGCTCTACTCCTTATGCCTGGGGACTTGCTGGTGGTGGGTTTTCTGTCTGCAGCCATGTGCTGCAATAGACCATTAACAGCAGTGTCCCCGTTTCGGCACCCAGTGAGTCACCACGGTTCATGTAGAGCCCTGCATGGTACACAATCCCCCTTTTCTCACCAGCCAGTGATACCCTCTGCCCCTCCTCACTGAGGTTCATTCAGGCAACCGTGGGGCTTGGAGCCTCCAGCCCCATTCACCTCCCCACCTTAGGTATTCCTGAGAATCTCAGAGAAAATCATTCCCCTGAAAACAGTTCAAAAAGGACGACTGCTCGCTGAGACTCTTCTCCCTGACAACCAGAGATCCTTCACTGTAGTGCACAACAACTGCCCCAGGGTTATGGCTTGAGAGACCCTTATTCTCCATTTGGATCCTGGCCTGATCCATGTCTGAGGGTTGCCAGGGAGGGCATTTAGGGCTGCCACGAGCTCCTTCCAGCCCAGTTGCTGGCTGCACGCAGATGAGCCAGCTCATCAGCTGAGCTGCCAGTGAGCCCTCCGGCCATGGGAGGTTGGAGGCAGCAAAGTGGAGGGAGGTTGGCTTGACCACAGCGGGTGAGCAATGAGGGGAGCAGAGGGAGGGGCTCGTGTCTCACCCCCCTCAGAGGTAGCTGAGCTGCTGTAGGGGTAAGAGGAGATAGCGACAGCAACTGGTGTCATCCACTGCTTTGAGGAGGGGGCACTGGCTGAAGAAAGGAGGAGGGGGACAGCCAGAAAAAGGTTGGAAAGGTGTTTCTTTAGAGCATACAGGCAGCACAGCTCCAAAAGAATGGGGTCCTTTAGCTGGGGGGAATGACTGTATGTAAGATGGGGTAAAGCCAGGGGGAAATGATGGCAGGGCGAAGAGGAAAGAGAAGAAATGTGACAGCAGGAGCAAAGGGGACAGAGAAGAGCAAGGACAAGATAATATAACAGAGGAAAGAGCAAGGGGGATGGGCCTCAGAGAACTTGGAGACAAACAGGGAGAAATAATGTAGGAGAAGATGCTTTTGAGAGAAAGCACAGAAGAGACATAAAGATGAAAGGGAAAAATAAAGAGGAAAAACAGGGGAGGGAAACGAGAACAAATTAAAATGGAGATGGATAGAATGAGTCAAAGATGGAGGGTGAGGAAAAAGCTGGGGTCATACAGGCAAGAGAAAAATAACTTTTAGGTGTATTGTATTTACATTCTGTTCTGCGTATGCCTAACCTGCTCCGCGTTCTGTGTTTCCCCTGCTGGGTGGCTGCTGCCTTGGGTTGGGGGCTGTGGGGGGGGAGGACATGGAGCAGGAGCCCCGTTGTAACCCATTCCCCCAGCAGCAGCCCCCTTCCCTCCTTGAGAGCCCCCTTCAAGGGGGAAGGTTTCGTGCCCGTGAAAGGAAGGCAGCAGCACATCCCCCGACAACGAGTGCAATATGGAAGGGAGAAGCAGCGCAGAATGGAGCAGCGAGGGCTCCCCCTGGGATAAACCGGGTATGCTTGATTGGGAATCTGCTCTTAAAACAGGGGCAGGGGGCAGAGCCATCTGAGAGCCTGAAATGTTCCCTGCTCCCCCCGGCAACCTCCTCGCTACTGCTTTTAAATTAAATAAATATGGAGATTCTGCTGTCAAACCTCAGCAGTCCTCCTCCCCCAAAACTCTTGATTAGATCACACCAAACCGCAACCAAGTGAGACGGGGGCTCAGAGGGCTGCATGGGGAAAGGGATGGGTTAAAAGGGAAACATTAGATAGGAATAGCTCCTGGTCTCCCTGGCAAAGAGACATTTGTTCTAGCTCTGTGTAATTTCTTTATACATTACTGCTGCCACACTGCATCTCCATGTCCCTCCCACTGCATTTCACTCTCACTCTTTTCAGCAAGGCAATTTCTGGTGCATTTCAGGACAATATTAACCCATTCCTCTTTCTCTGTCAGCAGGAAGATTCATAATTTAAAAGCAATTTAAAAGTCTGTTCTGGCAACTCACTAGCGAGGAACAGCATTTCCTTGTCAAATCTTACAAAGGAGCTGAGCTTGCAGGTCTCAGCCCCTCAAATCCCTGCCTTCTCGGTGACTTCAGTCAGGTGTGAATTTAAGCTGAGAGGAGAACCAAACCCACCCAAGTCTGGGATCCTGAGTAATTCTTCCTCACCATCTGCCACCCCACTTTTTAAAATCCTTTGTCTTCCTCTTCACCCAAGGCCTGTCCAGCTCTGAATCCTTTTTCTCCCTGGCAGATGCAACGCCAGCAGCAATCAGCTCTGTGCCGGGTCATTTCCTCCTGCTGCATCTCATGGCTGGGCTAGGATGCTCCTGGTCCTGAACTGTGAAGACATGGAGACCCTGACTTAATCTACTGCTACGTCCACTGAATTTTCAGTAAAGGCCCTGGATTAGGTCAGCAAGGATGAGAGGAAAGAACGCTGGTAGGTTTGTGGATCCTTGGAAGTAGGACGGCAGGCAATTCTGCAGAGCAAAACTAGGGACGTTGACAGAAACAACGGCTGAAAGAAAGAAAATCGTGAAAGGTAAGAGGGAAAATAGGGAAAAAACCCTACACATAAAATGGATATGAAAGGAAAGAGGTGCACCAGGAACAAACAGCAGTGGGAGAAGGCAGTGAGAGGAAGCGACGCAGCGCCAGAATCGTCTGGCAGAAGCCTGTCCACTGCCTGTGCCCTGCCTCACTTTGCTGTCAGCTCTTCATTTTTGCAAACACTGAATCTGCACTTAGCTCTCATGCACCGTTCAGATATAACAAGCTGGAAAGGGAACAGATCAGCTCATTAATTCTCCTTGGGAAGGGTCTCTAGGCAGGAATTATTTTCTCCACCAACATCCATTCAATTACTTGCCTTCACACCAGTCAGATCTACAGGGATGTCTAACCCCATGCACATCACTCATGCCTGCCTGCCCTGGACTCTTCTCTCCCGCCTTCTCAGTATAAAAGCCTCCCAGACCTATCCCTTTCTTAATAATAATGACAACATGACAAAACCAATAACCTACAGATATAAAATACATTTCATTTCCTTGCTTCATAAGACCCTGATAAGGCATTGTCCCTCAATTTTGAGATCCTGTAGGAGATCTACAGGAGCTAATGAAAGAATTAGACAAGGCATCACTCATAATAAAAAGTGGTTTTAAAACATTCAGGGCCAAGAAGGAATTAGGCTGGAAGATCTGCAGCCATTTCGAAGTTGTAAGAGGTGCAGCATCCATGTGGGGCATGTGCTTGCAGATCTCAATTGTTCGCTGTTCGTGTGTGTTTTGTGCCTATACAGTTAAAGGGCTGAGAAAAACCATTTTTCTTGAAGGGCAGAGACTTTGGAATGGCCCAGAGACATATCTGGGCAACCCCAAAGTCTGAGAGAGAATCATCTCGAGGAGGATTAGGAAAAAAATCAGAAGCATGATCTGCAGTAATGTGAACTGACACCACCTGTCTGCTTGAGTCCCACCATGGAGCAGGGGCACACTGTAGGAGAGAAGAAAGGGGGGAAAGAAATCCCAATAGATGAGGAACTTCCAAAATGACAATCTTCTTTGAAGTAATACAAAGATCTGAAAATGCTGACTGACAGTCCATTGTAGGGAATAGAATGACTGAAGAGAGGGAAACCCAAAAATTGAAAGCCTGGGGACCAAATTCTCCAAGAGGAGCTTGCAATTCTGACCACAACATATCTATGCATACAGCCCAAGATAAGTGCTCACATCGTTTTTTCCTACTGGATCTCTTGGCCAAGAAGAGAAAAGACAATTTAGCAGCATAACTTGAACATGAGGTGTCCACCATATCTGACAGCCTACAGTGTTGACTAATGCCAGCGTTCCTCCACGTTTCCAGAAATGAAGGCAACATCATCAAAGGCTTCCTACCAGTAGCAGATGGCAGTTTGAACTCCTTCTTTGATTATTTTCTTGTTAAAAAGCCTCCTGCCCTCCTCTTCACTACCTCTCCTCACTCTATAGACCTGCCCTGACATCCATCCCAGGCAGAGGAGTGTCTGTCCCACATCATTTGTCAGGTGCCTCTGCCATACCGTGGGCAGGCTGTGAACAGATCCAAGGTTTTTGTCCTTTTTACAGCCTCCTGGGACTAAGCCCTTCCCTCTACCAATGTACCCACTCTATGTATCATGGGGGAAAGGAGCCTTTGCTGCACCCTTCTCTCTCCTGTTCACCAGCAGGAAGCTTTCACCGGGAGAGGGAATTAACCAGGGACACTCTTCTGATTCCTTCTGACAAGAAAGAAGACAACCCCCTCTAAGGTGATCAGACGTGACAGTAAGAACCCTGCCATCCAAGGGCAGGTGGGGATATTTGGCTGTGCTGTCCTGGGACCAAGAGAGTGCCAGCCACCACCACATGAAGGCTGTGGGGCTGAGGGAAGCCAAGCAGAGGCATCCCATCAGTGCCAGTGCCAAATCTATGCTATGCCACCTCACGAGGCAAACCCATGCTCAGGCCCTGAACAGCATGTGCCCATGGGGATGGTTTTGCCTTCTGCTGAGATGCTCTCGCAAACAAGTCTTTATCTAAGTTTTAGTGCAACCTGTGCCCTCAGGCGAGGGGCTCGGAGCTGGGCTCGGCTTCCCTATGGTGCATTGCACCCTCCTACCCCACTTGCTGCTACTGCCCAGCATTTGGGAGCTGGGGGATTGGGCCAGCCCAGCCCTCACATGTGTGGGGTGAGTGAGAGCACCCTGCCAGGGCTATGCAGGTTGTGCTCAGGCTGCATTCACACCCTTCATGCAGGGCTATGGTCTTAAGCCCACTGGAGAGCATCAGCAGGGAGGGCAGGGGACTTGGACTGGCAGCGCAACATTGTGGGGGCTGGGGGCACTTCAGAGCTTTTAATTGGAAGCATCCTGGCACATTCTTTTGCCATGCAAGCCACTTCTCAACAGTGCCTGTGGGGTCCTGTCAGATGTAAAGGAGAAGGAGCCCCGAGCTCCTCCAATCTGACAAACCTCACCCGCCCCTTCCTCCTCCCCCTCAGACCGCGTCCCTCTGGGTACGGCTCTGTGGGCAGATAGACATGATCTGAATTCACTGCCTCTCCCGGCTGGGGTCCTCATACCTTCTACCTCCACCCCAGCCTCCCTCCGCCCTCCAGCTTGGGGACATGGCTCAGGAAGGGAGTTCATCCCCGCAGCCTCTCTTCCCTGCATGGCTTTGCATTTGGGCTTTTTTTTTTTCCCCTTCTCTCTCTCATTAATTTTTAATTAAGGAGATGTCTCCTTCCCTGGTTGTAATGAATATCTGTGTGAAAGGCTTTTCATTTTTTATTAATATATACCTCTATGTATTTATCAATTTGCAGGAAATCTGTGCGTGTGTGTGAGCAAGTGTGTTTAAAACATCCCCCATTAATTTACTGCTATTGATTTTCTGGCGTGGATACAGCATATAGTATTCAGCATAGAGCTCCTCTGCAGGATATGTTAAAAGGCAGCAGTTTGGGTTGACAAAGGGCACTAAATGCAGTATGCGTCAAATAGACCATCGCTCAATGAAGTCACTTAGCTATTCAAAACATGTCCAGCCATCACTCAACCGTTTGCACCAAGAACGGGGGGGAAATTCACGCTTCTTACTGGACACAACCATTTCCAAACAGCAGCTTTAGCTTTCTTTGGTGAGAGACATCAAAACATTCATAGTTTATTTCCCCCTTCCCCCTGCCTTCCATCTCCCAGTGCCGGGTTAAGCAAATCAGTTCTGCGGTACCCACTTGCCGTTCTCTCCTGACAGAGAGCTCCAGGCACACCCAGCTCCGGTGGACACCGGCAGACACTGGTCTTATCCCTGGATGTCCGTGAACCCCTGGCAGCCCACCGTCCAGCTGGGAGCTGATTCACAAACAGGGCTTTCACAATGGGCTGTAATGTGCGCTCCTGTGCTCTCACTCTCTCCTTCTCACTACGTGTGTAACATAAACCACGCATTTACATCGGTTGCCCCTCTCCCTCCAGCACAGGCTGAAGACCACCTCCCCAGCCCACACGTACGCCAATAGCAGTACTCAGCAACACATATTTAAAAGCGAATCACTGGCCCCTCTTTTCTTTCCCCCTCCCTTTAGAATGTCTGGTTCCAGAAGTTGGCTGCAGCGGTGTCTCTTCTGTCATCAGACATGTCACTGAGTTGCTATTCAGTTTCACCACATCAGACTTAGGCTGATTTCTCCATTCAGAGACTTGTTTATTTTAAGCCTTTACCATAAACCTTAAAAAAAAAAAAAAAGAGAAACCAAACAACCTCCCCCCCCTCCCAACAACAAACAAACTGGGGAAAAATCCCAGCCCCAAACCAAACCAATCAGCAGCCAACTAGACCCCTCTGCACCCAGCCCAGTGAGATGTGGTTGCTTACAGACATTACAAAATGCTCTGAACTCTGTTTGAGATGACTGGTATCGTTCTGTATGAGACATTTTGGATGTAACAGGGTTGCTTCCCTTTCTCTCTTTTTCCTTCCTAAAGCAAACTAATAATTGCATCCAAAGGCTTTGCAATCACCTCCTCCCCACATAGCCCCTCACTCACAGTCTTGTCTTTGCAAATAAGCCATTTGCAAAGAGAGCAATTATTTCACTCTCTGGTTGCAGCCGGAGCACAGCAATAACACAGCATTTTGGCATTGCTTACCCAGGCAATACAAACAAGCTGAAGACAGGCAGACTGCACAGTTGCTTTTTGAAAGGATCTCTCGGTGGTTTTGTAACACACACATTATTCCAGTTGGAGGGAGGAAGTGAATTTTTGGGGAAGGTGGGAGGGGGGAGGGTGGGAAAGAAGAAGGGAGAAGGGAACGGAACAGTGAATGTTTTGCCTGTCTTCTTGCCTCTGTGCCCTGAGTAACTGAGCCCACCACTCTCAATCCACGGTGAAAGGAATGAAGTGAGAAAATGGTGGAATGTGGAAGGATTTACTGGGGGGAGGAGGGAGAAACGTGGGGTGGTGGGAGAGGAAGGGGTGGGGGGGTGTGGAGGTCCAGAATCAAATACCTTCCAGGCAGCAGGTTCTCCATAATCCAGAATGGGTCATGACTTCCTCGTTCTTTTTGCTGGTTTCGTTCTCACTGACAGTTTTAGTCTTGCAAACCCCTCTGGAGTAAAGCCAGTAGTCGGTCCCCACAGCTATGGTCATCAGGCTGAAGGCAGCGAAAGCACCAACGGTGGTTAAAAGCATCTGAACACCTCTGTCAAAGAGCCCCATAATTCTTCATTATACAAATACCCAACCGCCTTCTGATTCTTGGGGTGTGTGTGTTTAATAAAATAAAAGAATAATAATTCCGACTAATAATATAATGGGTATAGAGAGAGAGATAGATATCAAAAAAGGGAGGTAAGAAAGCCCACGGAAAAGAGTGTAAATTAGAAAGACCACACGGGAAGAGGCTTGCCTTTTAAATCGGAAACGTTCTGGTTGAAATATAAAAAAAGGAAAAAGGAAAAAGAAAAAAAAAGAGAGAAAAGAACCAAGAAAAACCAAACAAATAAAGAGAGAACCCCCCCCAAAATGAGACGCCTTAATCCCTTTTTCTAAAATTCTGGTCTCCAGTTTCCATATGTAATGGCTAATTTGGAGATGGCTTCCACAGTGAACAGGGGAGCAGCAGCAGCATCCTCAACACAATCTCTCATTATCTGGACCTAGACAGTTAGAGACTGTAAGAGCAGAGATGCAACCTTCAGTCTTCTTGCTTGGCTCTGCAGCCTGCGCCATGAAAATCCTTTTCCTTCCCAGTTATCTTCCTTGGGTTTTTATTTTTTTTTCCCGGCAGCGGCAGTCGCTCCAATCCTCTCTCACTTTTTCTTGCTTGCTTCTCCTTTCTTTTGCTCGCTCCTACCACCAAGCCAGAGTGCCCAGTATACTGTAAGCCCTTGATTTCAGCTGAACAGGTGCCGAGATCTTGCCTCCCATGGCTTTTCCGCACAGCCGCGGCGCTCGCTCCCGGCGGAGGTGGGCGAGGAGAGAGGGGGGCTCCTGGGGCGGGGGGTTGGGGAGGGGGAGGAGGGGGACAGGCGCGGCGCCCCTCCGGGCGGGGGGCGCGGAGCGGAGCCCGGCTGCGGCACCCCCTGCCCCCGGCGGCCCCCGGCGACTCCCGGGCCCGGCTACTGCATCAAGGCGGCGGCGCGGCGCTGGACGGCTCCCCCGCGGCGGCGGCGGCGGCGGCGGCGGCGTTGGCGTCGGTGTCGGCGCTGGCCGGCGGTGCTGCAGGACAGCTCCCCGGGCGGCGGGGCGGGCGGAGCGCTCCCGGGCCGCCGGTGCTGCAGGACAGCTCCCCGGGCGGCGGTGCGGGCGGAGCGCTCCGCGGCCCGCGGTGCTGAAGGACAGCTCCCTGCCCGCGCCGCCCGCCCTGCCCGCGCCGCCCGCGCCCCAGCATCCGCGGGCGGCAGCCGCCCTCCTCCTCCGCCCCGCTCCGCTCTGCGCGGGCAGGCACAGGCAGCAGGCAGGCAGCGAGGGGCGGGGGGGCAGCCTGCCCCCGCCCTGCGCCTCGCCCGCCGCTGCCGGCACCGGCAAGGGTCGCTCCGCCGGGGCCGCCGCGGAGCCCAGGGGAAGACGGCGCTGGGGCTCTCCCTCGCTTACCGCCTTTCCCGCCCCACCGCCGCCCCCCAGCTCAGCCTCCTTCGTATCCCCGCCGTGGGTGCCCGGAGCTGGGAGTGCGACCCGCACACCGCAGTTAGACCCGCACAAAACTTCAGTCAGCCGTTTCTCTCCCCAGGAGGCGGGTGAAATGTAACGGGGAAGGGTAATTTAAAAACAAGCATGTATTTCTGGTCTTATTGCTGTTGTTATGATTTTTAAGTGCTTGATCTTCACTCTTCTCGGGTTTGCTGCAAGTTGCATATGGCTTGGTGTTGCTCGTTTTCCGTCCCTCTGCCTCCCCCTGACCAGTGGTGTGTGGATCCCTGTGTTCTTAGTTTGTCTTTAGAGCTTTCGGCGAAATCCCAATGCCTGCTCTAAGAAGCAGACATTTTGGGAAGATTCTTCACGAGAAAGGACGATTTATGATAATTAGTATCATTTTGTTACGGAAAGGAACCACCAAAATTGAATACCTCCACCCCCTCAACCCTGGGAAAGCAATCCACCTTTCACATCCTCATTTTACACAGAAAGATGCATGAGCTGAATGGATGCAGACTGAAATCTATCACTGCTTAAGTTTTCTGTGTCAGACACAACCTGATAGTACAGGGAACACATACAAAATTGTGCAATACTGACATCTAAGTATGTCATAATCCTCTCTCTCTTCCTCAGCAGTATCATTACACCAGGTTAATTACATTAGTCACCTCCTGGTTCTATACATGTAGCTGCTCATTAATGCAACAATCACGAAGAAAAGAAATAATCTAATTCTTGATGCTACCGATTTTGTTTCTCTCTGATCAGATTCATTGTTCAGTGAAAAATGAGACCAGAAGATCTGCTTTAGGTTCACTGCTGTTCTGTGCGGGGGAGCAGCACTGGGGGAAGGGGGTGCTGGGAAGTTGAACCAGTTGGAGGGCTTCAGCCATGCTGCAATTTCGTAACTCCAGTTATCTCTTCTCCCTACTCCCTCTCTGGGTGCAGACTGGGACTGCCCTTCCAGGACAATCTGACCCAGGACTAATGGACATGAAGGGCTCTGTAGCAAGCAGCCAGGGGGCCACTGGCTGCCCTACAGACCCTCGATCATTTCCCCCATTTGAAGGGCACAATCCAGGCTGCCCTCACTGCTGAGACTGAGGTAGAGGCGTTTACCAGCAAGCGCTCATGGTGTCCCGCATCAGCCACACACAAATCACCACCAGCAGGCAGAAAAGGCCCCGGGGAAGGCAGAAAGAGGGAGAGGTGGTAGGAGACAGTGCAGATTGAGACCACTGAAATATTTTTTGTGGAGAAACACAGTACCTAGTTCATCTGGGGGATTCCCAGCCTTGCCCTCTGCCATAGGAGCTGGGGGGGGAGGCTCTTTCTGTACCCTTGGAGCTGCTGAACAGCTGGTGAGGAACGAGGGGGCAGGTGCATATAGTACTCTGCATTTTTAGTACTCTGAGTATAGCCTGCTGCAAGAACGTGGAGGATGGTAGTTTGTGGACAGGCTCTCTGAACTGTTGTCCTTGGTGCAAAGGAATTTGAGAGGCAGAGAGATGTGGAGAACACCCCTAAGCTGGTGGGAGATTATGGCTCTACAGGGATGGCCTGTGTTGAGGAGGAAGTTCCCTGAGGCTCTTAGTTGAGAAAGCTAGAGAAGATCACCCGAGGGCCTCTCCTCCCCTTATATTTCGCCTGAAAGAAGGAAGGGGCCTTGAAGAGGGAAGGCATAAAGGAAGAATAAGTATTTCTTGGGACTCTGAGCATTTTCTTTTTGTATTGATGGTTGTTCCTTTCCAACCCAACCCTAATATTCAAATCTTCTCATTCTTCAAAGGAAGACAGAAAGTCTGGGCCAGGGGCCTGAAAGACTCTGAAGAAAAAACTTCATTTGGCTATTCTTGCACTTAAATCCATCAGGCACAAACATCTCATGTGTGGACAAGAAAACCACTCTGGAATCTGTGGACCTCATACTTCCCGGAAAGGGTGGCTCCTCAGTTACTTTGTACTCTCAAATAGTGTATTACAGCAAGAAGAGAAGGGCATGTTCTCCCCAAAGAAACTGCCAGTATAAGAAGGCCAGGTTTGCAGGGTGGCAAAAGGAGTGAGACCTATGAGAACTCAGCACATCTCAGGATCAGAACTAAACACGGCTTCCTGCCTCACACTTCCCAATTTCCAGAAATAATTCTCTTCTTGCTACCCTACTTATATACTCTTAGACCATTCACAGTAATCCCTCTACAGATCTAAATGCCACAGGAGAAGAATGGAACAAAGGCAATGCAAATGCCAGACTGTCCTGTGTGACTGCTTGTGCTGTGGTTAGATGCTGTGCTGAGATTTCATCTTTCCTACAAAGAATCATTAAAAATGGTAATACAAAACAAGAATACAGAATAAAAACACTATGGCAGATTTTTACAACAGTCGCATCTTCTGAATAGCGCAACACAGAATGACATCTATAAAAGAGTAAGGAGAGAGAAATTAATAGTCTGGAGGAAATAGAGAGATTTTAAATTACATTTTAGATTACTTGAAATGAGAAGCTGATGAGACAGGGAGCCACAGGAAGTCTGCTTCCAATGGCAAACCAAGAGTGCTGCTATTTGTGGAGAGAAGGGGCAGTGCTGTAGGAATAAAAGGGGCACGAGAAAGATGCAGGAAGCAAGATGAAGGGCACAAAGTCGGAAGCAACTCCATGGGATGGTAATGAGACTGAATAGTGTTTGTGGATTGAGTGCTGCAGTGGAGCTCTTTGGCACATAGGATAAAATCAAACAGCGATAGTGTATAAAAATTGGATCTAGGAATCTTCATCCTAGGGAGGCCAGCTCAGAAGGAGCTGCTGTAATGAGATGTAAAAGAGATAGAGTTGATGCAGCTGTATTTGCAGGCAGAGCAGAGGTGTTAACAGGAAAATGCACCAGCAGAGGAGACGTTGGGAAAAACAAACTGGGGTTAGGGTGATGATCACAGAACTGGAAGTCGGTGGGGCAGAGAAGAGATATAGTGTATAAAGAGAATGAAAATGTAAGATATTTCACTGGAGAAGAAAAAAGTCACATATCTGTATTGTTAGAAAAGCAGATGAGGTGACCAGAGCAGTCATCACTGACACCCAAAGCTGAGGGTCCCAAAGCACTTAAGAAACATTATTCGCATCATATCTGCATGCTGGTGGTTTTCTTAGACCAGTTCAACAAGCTAGCAAGCCATGGAAAGAAGACTTGTGGTTTTTGCCAGAGAATCACAGGTGAAGGATCTAGAGATGGAGATGATAGACATAAGGAGACAAATACTGATGGAAAAAGCCTCACTGGTCCTCTCTTCTTAGCTTCAGGTTCATATAACTTGAAGATCAACAACACAGTTTAAACATCAGACATTCAATACTACAGCAAAGTCATCTCTAGTGTAACACTGTGACCGGAAAGTAAGAAAGAAGGGAGATACAGGATATGGAGGTCTATCAATTAAAATGAGCAGATTTCCAGGCAAAATGGGTGTGGGTGCTGCCCTGAGAGTGCATTAAAAAATTCTTGCGATAGACAGGAGTGGACTCTGGCAGGCACCAAGTATGAGGTTCCAATGCTGCCGTACAGAAGTCCCTCAGTTTCTCACTTACGTCCTCTTCCAAGCTAAATGTTGTACCAACGGTTCTTTTAGCCTCATAACAGTCTTACAAAGTAACGTTCATTAGTTTGTGGAGGCACTGAGGCACTGAAAAATCCAGAACATAATCACAAAGCACACCCAAGTGAAACCGTTTGCGCTGATTTTAGTGGGATCTGGGTGCTGTTACGAATGAATTGGGTGCCCACGGGTACCCAAGATAACTGTTTCAGATTGAGTCTTGAAGCTACCACTCCTGTGCTTTTCATGTGAGACTCCTTTTTCTCACACAACCTTTTCTTCCATTGAATGATATATTTGAAGATGGTTGGGAAACAAAAAGTGTCCTCTCATGAGCCCTGGTGGTTGATTTCTGCAAAAAAGGAATGACCTCCTCTGCTCGGAAGAGATAGTTGGAGAAGACTGAGATTCCCAGGATGAATTTTCCGCTATGATGAGTTGCTGGGATGTGAACTGTTTTGCCTCCCTTTCTCTTTCCATGCTATGCTAAGGTCTGTATGTACAGCAGCCTCCTAATCAATAGAAATAGAAAAAAAATCAATACCTGCAACCCATTAGCTCTAACAGAGGGCAGGCTGCTAACAAGTCATTCTAGCTGGAATTCTAGTATTTGGTAAAGCGCCCTCAGTGAGGATATATGCATATGTGTATATATATATATACACAAACTTACCGAATCCGACTAGCAGAGAAAATAAGTTGTGAGAACATTCCCCCTCCCACCAGCACGTCTATCCCTATGTATTTACATAAGTATGCTAAACTAAAGACACTCTTCCCCACTCAGATGCTGTGCCTCATACTTATCCTCTCCAGAACACACATTTTTCTATTTTTCTACACTTAATCTATAATCCCAGGCTACCTTCATGTTGGACTATCTTGCATATAAATAAATACATGCCTCTACACTCCCTTACCCCTACATTAACCATGCACACAGAAATCCAGCTTTAGACCCACTTATTCCCAAGCATACAGCCATTATTTCTCCTTTGCTGTATCCCCAGATCCTTCATGGAAATCCTCTTTTTAGTTCCCATTCATATCCAAAGCCAAGCACAGACAGTTCCCACTAATATCTACATACGTCCAACCCTGAAAGCATATTCCAGGCAACAGAAAGTTGGTGAAAAGTTTTTGGCACAGGTTTTGTAATCAGAATCTGCTCTAGGGTCTAAGGCACAGAGAAAGGTCTCCAGAATGGATCAGAGAGGCAATGGGTCTCACTGCCCATTGTGCCTGAAATACGGGCACCAATAACTGTGTTGCTCCCAGTAAAGCCTTTGTCCATTTATCTACTGACTGTAACTAGATTAGACTCTCACTCCTGATTTGTCTCTCATAGAAGGGGTGGTCTCTCCTGGTCAACTTCAGAAACCAAACTAAAAGCAGTCATCATTTCTTGACAAACAGTTTTATGAAACTCCACCGAGGAAATGTACATGGGCTGTGGTTTGGTTCTTAAAGAAAAAAAAAGCAAGCCTGTTTCCATGTAAATATAGCAATCAGAGAATTGCAAAGAGTAAGTCAAAAAAGAGAAAGGCCTTACTTTTTTCTAAAGGCTTTCAGAATCTTCTTGGAAGCATCAGTGCAATGATAAATGCTGAGATAAAGGTGAGGCCTACAGTGAGGATGGTTTGTGTTGACACTGATCGATATCCTGTGATATCAGTCTTCCTTTCAGTGTAAAGGGCACAGATGGGGACAGACAAGAGGATCTTGTGCAGCTGCATCTATTCAGTGTCATCATTTAAAGCCACAATCCAGCCCAAATATGAGCTTTTGCCATCTAGACCTCTGCAGCCACAGAGGTATCACTGGGGCTTCCTCCATGGACAGACTTGCTCTCCTAGGTCTGGTGGTACTGACACAGGTAATCCTTCTGCAAGACAGCTATGCAGACTTTCATCTTTAGGATAGCCTGAGCTTTTCTTCTGTCAGATAGCTTAGGGTATCGGGGCAGGAATATTGGACACTTAACTTCTCTGGTGCTCAGTAGTATATCAGGGTTAAAAGGATACTTGAAGGAACATCCCAAGAAAAGCAAGAGAAATGGTTAGTGTCTAGGATAATCTATTGCATCCCTCTGAATGTTCAGAGGGACAAATCAAGAGAAGCACATATCACAGAACGTATTCAGGAGTTCAGTGAGTTGGCATTCTAAGAGAATTCAGAATCACAGTATCCAACTGATGCCAGTAACAGGCTACCAATTTTAATGTGAGAAAGATTTACTTCTGTAGTCCCACATAGTCGGGGAGGCATCCCATGAGGTGTACAAGGACCTAAGGCACTGTTTCAGAGCAGGTCAGCTGATACATTGTGACCACAGAGCTCTTGTATTGTATTAATTCCTAGGATTTATTTTCGCATTACCATTGTAATGGTTTAGGATCCCCCAAGTGAATTCCTATAGAGGAAGTAGGTTAAACACATCAGATTAAGCCAGTCAGATGCTAGACCGGAGCATTATGGTGATGCACAGGAGAGTATTCCATGGATAGAAATTGTTGAGAGGTGGTATTCTCTGCCTTGGGAATAAAGGCCTCCTTTAAAAAAGTAAGCAAAACATACATCTATTTAGGCTTCTAACTCCATGTTTAGACACCGAGGAACTGTCCTGATTTTCAGTTGTGCTAAGCAGTCAGCATCTCACATCGAATTTACAGAGATGTAGGGGCTCCAAACACCTTTAAAAATCTGGATTTCTGTTTTGATGTTTTAATGTCATTTTAACAGAATAGCTTTGATGTCATAAACCAACCAATTTCTTAATAGAAATTAAATCAAAAGCCCCAAGGCCAAATGCTGGGTTCATCAGTATTTGACACTTTCAGTCATTCACTGCAGCTACTGACCACTTTTGAAAATTTCTGGGAATGATCAGAAAGCAGAGTTTACTCATGTGGTGGCAAACCATAGTAAGTGAGGAGCCTACTGCAGAGCAAAACAATTCCCAGCAGTGCACTTGGCTCATACAGCTCCACCAGACCAAGCTCAGGGCCTTGATGATGCTTCTCTGCCACTGTGTGGGTCTCTTTGGCAGCACTGACCTCAGCAGAGGCTCACCAAGCACTCCAGCCCATCCTCCAAGGGTGTGGGGTTATGGGTCTCCTTTGTGCTTCTCTAATTTGTTTGCTCGGTTGTTGTCCTCTTTGTCACAGTGAGCAAGTCTGGCAGAGGACACAGGGAAGCATCTCTCAGCCATGCTCTGCAGTCCATAGCAGAGACATGGGAACATGCTCAGAAGTAGGCAGCTCAGAGCAGGAGAGGCTCTTTTTTCCCTGGGTTATGGGGGTGGCTGGGAGATGAGCAATCCCCTGTGCAGAGCTGGTCCTCCTCCCATGCTCACCACTACTGCATTCTCTGACAGGACACTTTTCCTGTGTCTGTTACATAAAACTATTCATTTGCCATCTTTCCACTAGCCAGTCTGAAATGACAAAACAGTTCTCTCTTTCACAGACCATTGGGACTCTTCTCTGCAACTGACCTATATTGGTTATAAGCTTCATTTGTTCTGGCCTGTACTCCTCTCTCTTCTCCCACATGGAGCACATGCACTGCTCCTCCCCCTCAAACAAACACCTTTACACATCCAAGGACATTGTAAAAATAAAATGATCACAACCTGGCCCTCCGGGAACCTCGGTTTTACAGTTTGTCCCGCTCTGATGCCAACAGAATTCACAACCCAGTTCAAGAGAGACAGACAGTGAGTGAGAGAAAGCAGGCAGACAGGCACAGACAGAAGGAGATGGAGGAATCGGGGAGAGAGAAAAGGAGCAGAAGGAAAGAAACAAGGCTCCTAGTCTAGAACACAAAAGAGAAAGGGGATGGAGTTACAGGGACAATAAAAAACTTTAAATTATAGAAAATTGAAGGAAGAGAGAAAGAAGTAGATAAAAAAAGCAGAGGAAAGAACAGAAGAGAAAAGAAATGGTCAAAGGGAAGAGGGGGAGGTGAAGTCAGGCAGCAAAGCAAAGTGATGTCTATGAAACAAGGCAGAAGAAATAAGAAGGTGCCTGTGAATCTGGGCACTACTTTTTCATGTCTCCTTTTCTATTGTGAGTACACTGTGAGGAAAAGGGCAAGAGGAAAGGGAAGGGAGGATAAATAAATACCTGAGCTGCCATCTTAAACAGCTTCTAACAGTCAAGCAGATACGCTTGAAATAGGCAGTCCACAGGTTGCAAACGCTCAGGTACACATTGCAGTTCAGCAGGCAGGAAACAGTCTGCACTAGCATAGTGGCATTTACATTCCTGGGTCCACTGGGTCTCTCTGTGCAGTGGCAGCAAGCCCTGCATGCATAAAAATGCTTCTGTTTAGTACTGGGGAATTGTGCTCTGATGTCTGCCCTGCGTCCTTTCAGGTTCCAGTAAGAAAACCTCAGCCTCGAACATATGAGTGCTGTTAGTCTCCTTTCTTTTCATACAAATCCTTTCCTCCCCACTGCCTGATGCCAGCTCTTGTTTGCACTCCAAGGATTCACCTCTATCTAGCCTTGTTCTTTTGTTGCTCTGCTTTCACTCTCCTCTTTCCTTATGGTTCCTCTTCCTCACTCTCATTCATTCAGCTCACCCTTACACAGGCCTATATAAACATACACACACTGAATTTATCTCCACCTCTGTAGTTATCCACTTACCTATGAGTGTAGTACCTGGCTGGCACACATCTCTCTCCCACAGTCAATCCATTGATTTCCACATCACAACCCTGCCAAATCTGCCTGTCTTTCCTTCCTTCACGGCCTTTCTCTTGCTGCCCCCCAGCCAGTCTGTCTCTTTGTCTCTCCCTGCACAGTTCCTTATGTTTTTCCCTCTCTTCAATCCATTCTTCTTCATTCTCCCCAACTCTGCCCATCTGTCTGTCTGTCCCTCCTTCCCACAGCTTTCTCCAGCTGATACACAGGTACCCCAGTGTCTCTCTCCGCTTCTCCGCCTGCCACATTTCATCTCCTTGTGTCTCCTACACACCCAGGCCCACACGCTCTCTCCCATACTGAGAGGAGGCAGCAGCAAAGAATTTGCTGCTGACCGCTGCATTGCTAGGAGGCAAACACATGGCTGGCCTTGTGCAGGCCAGTTTCTGCCTGAGTGCCCCAAGTCACATATCCCCAGCATCATCTCCAGCACTGGGAAAACAGATGGTATAATAAATGAGCGTAGTCTGATAAAAGGAGGAAAGGGTGCCTGCCTCGGATGCTCTTCATCCACACAGAGACACACATCCGACATGGGCACAGCCCTCTCGCTCCTATACCAGTCCAGCTTTGTGCCAGAACTGGCCAGCTGAACAGGGCACAAGCTCTTCCCTAGTACCAGATGGAGAGGAGAGGGGTAGGAGAGGGTGGCAGTGGATAGAATGAGCAGTGGCAATTTTTCTGACCACAGCTTATAATTCTGGAAAGCAAAGTACATGGGAGGAACTAAGCAGTCTTAAGGTCATAGGGAGGGCTGATACATGGGGAGGTGTAGCAGAATTGTGGGGACATATAAGACCTCCACGTGCAGAGACAGGAGGAAAAAGGCAAGAAGCATGGACAGGGAAGAGGAATCAAGTATCAAAACAGCTGTGGACCAAGATGGCATTCAGGGATCACTTCTATCTCAGTGAAGAAGGAAAGCCAACCTACTGGAAATCTTAGCTGTGAGGGCCTTCAAGAGCAACGACATTCTGCTTAAGGGAAATAGCCCCATAAATCAAAAGGTACAGAAACCAGAGGGCAGGGTTTGCATTACTCTGCTTTTTCTCATACCAGAACCATCCTCCTGCTCTTATCCAGTCCCATGACATTAAGAATGCTCCTTTACCTCCTCCACTATGTCCCCAGATACCTCCATCCAGAGCCTTGCAGCATTCTTTCCTCTGCATTTACGTGTTAAAAGAAACCCATACTTGTTACCATTTCCAAACCCACCAGCATTCCTTCCTCATCTAACATTTTCACATTCATTGCAGCCTCTCTCTGCTGACAACAGCACTGAAAAGCATTATCTTAACCCTTCAAGACATCTTTCCTAGATACTCTGTTCTGCTGTGCCTACAAGCTGGTTTTATGCCTGATGCTTCAACTGTAACCTGAAACTCAACACTTCCAGTTTTATGGTCCTCAAACTGAAGCCACCCAACATCCCAGAAACAAAGTCCTAGATATGGCCCACAATGGCCACACAAAACTGTTAGACTAAGAGAGAGCAACACTTCACAGGAATCAAAATGAATTATCAAAAGCAGGGAAGGCAAACCAACACAGAAAATATTCCTTCCATTCCTTCTGCCGTATGAACTGATCATGAAATTTCTGTCGTGAGATATCGATGCTCAAGTTGTAGTGGGCAGTTCTGCTTGGTCAGGTGAGGTGCAGGTTCTCTTTCCATTCCCTGAATGTATTCATGATGCAGCATCACAGTTAGGCATAAATGTATGTGCTCTTCCCCACTCCCCCTGCACCCCCCACCCCCCCAAAAAAAAGGTTTAAGCAGAAAGGTCGTGGCACTTTCTGGCAAAGGAAAATAGAGATAGTGGAGATAGCGCTGGAATTAATTTGTGTTTTAAATGTGTTTATGAAGATGTATGGGTACCAACTGTAGATATCTATTTCCCTCCACTCAGAAATTCCCTCAGAAGAGCTGTACTCAAATATGAATTTCCAATGTCTCTTCACACTCTTCCACCCTGATAATCTGATAGTGCCCTTAGCACAGCTACTCTATTTCTTCTGGTCTCACCTGGATGCGCTGTCTCCAGCCACTGCTGCTCACAGCATCACAGCTTGCTGTTCTTATCTCCCCACACTATTCCTAGGTTTAACATTCTGGATTCTTGCTACTGCCCTTTCAAATCCCAGTGTCAACCCTGTCACACAGACTTTAACTCTTCCTGCCTTGTTCTAACGCAGGCCCTACATCTTCAACCTAAACTGATGGCTACCAGTGACCTTCCTCATCATGGCTCTGAACCTCCCTGTCTGCCCTTGGCCTTGAGAGCTTGGCCCTGAAAATCTCCTTTCAGTTATTTATTCTTACCACCTGCCCTTCCACCTGCAAGGTCTGCCCTGTATCCTCATTTTCCCTCAGTGGCTCATGCAAAAATTACTTTTCCTCCCACTTCATTTCCATATAGCATTCTAAAAGACAGGAAAAGCCTGAGGTCTTCCCATCCCTAAATCCCACCCTCCCAATCTGCCTCAGCAAATCCTTTGGGCTCTTTGTGAAGGAATATACACCTACACATGTCCTACACTTTCCTGTTCCCCCTAATGCTCCTGCATTTCCCCTGTTTGGGACACAGAAGTCGATCACTTCTGCCTTTATACCCTTTTCCTCACAGTCCCTAACTTGCAGCCCTCACATTGTCTGTTTTTCTAGTACTTGTGCAGAAAGATTACAGGCTCCACATATCTCCAATTGATGTATATCTCGCTGGAAGGAAACTCATCAAACTGACCCCATCCCTGACCCCAGCTTGACATGTAGGGTCTGTCACATTTCCCTTTTAAACATTGCCAGATTAAGTCTCAGAGACCAGGAAAGAGAGCAATTCTAAGCTTCTCTTGACAAACAGCTCTAGGGGAGGAAATATGTGAAGCCATGACAGAAAAATGAGAGAAAGACCTTCAAGGAGTAAAAAAAATCTACCAAAAACCCCCACCAAAACTCCAGGTTAGAAGGAGAACAGCCAGTGTCTGACAAAGTTACACTGCAGCAAGCTCTGAAGAGCCGAGATGAGGCTGCCACGACTCAGCTGGTGGTCTCCTGCCAGGAAATTACACCCCAGACTGAGCAACATCCCCACCTCTCAGGTGACTTCGACAGGGAGTCACAACAGCTAAAGAGCCCTGAAAAGACTCGAGACTGAGTAGCTCTCTTCTTTCTCCCTCCCCCAAGCATTGTTGTTCCGGGTCAACAGAGCCAAGGGCAACTGGCACAGAAGACATTGTTCTCCAGGCAAAATGACAGCAGGAGGAGGAAATAGGACACGAGAAGTAGAGAGATGATGTGCCCCTAGGCCAAAAGAGACGTTGTGGAGGCCAACGTGGCCCTTGAAGAGCTCCTGCTCTGACTCCACCTTTGCTGCAGAAGGTCCTAGAAGTCCCTCAGCCCTAGGTTCCACAGAGTACCATCTGCAAGATGGAAAAATTACTTGTTAAGAGCAAGCAGAGGTGGATATTGTCCATCAAGGAGAAGACAGGAGATAGGAAAAGGACTGAGAATGCATGGGGAGAGAGGGGTCCCATCATGCAGGTGTCAATAATAGGGATGTCTTCCTGCTATTAGCAAATAATCTGCCATGACACTGCTGAGTTTGTGCAGGCAGATGAGACCACAACCGAAAGCAATTGCCACCTGAACATCATAGATACGGTAATTACTAAAAACAGAGCACAGCCTTGAGCTGCGTAAGGACCCCCACAGATCTGCATAAGCGCCAGCAGAAAGCAGTTGCTGCCTCCAGAACAGAAACGCAGTGTTTTCCCTGCTGTCAGCACCTGCGTCAGGCTCCCAGTTTCTCTTGAGATACAGCTCTTAATTGGGATAGATTGTACATTTTCTGCTGCAGCCCAGCCCAGCTCCCAGTTTAATTGCTAGTTTATGACTTAGCCTGTTTTGTGCTTTCCACGCTACTTCTTTCCTCACTTAATCTAATAGAATTATAGAAAGCATTGCTGGGAGGACCTCAGGAGGCCACACAGTTTATCCTTCTGCCCCAAGGCAGTATTTCATTTTCAACAACATCATGTGTCTTTTGCTATCAGGTCAGATCGGTCCAAGATGTATAGTGGGTAAAGAAATGAAGCTTACCCAGGGGAGTCAATTGGCATAAAAGACTAAATCCAGCTCTTTAAGTCACTGAAGTTATATCAGAAATAACCCTCGTTCAAATGGTGTCATTTATCTGATCAGTCTTTTAAAAGATGTCCTTTCTTAAGTTTAAAGTCTCTAAAATGAACAAATCTCTAAAAGAAACTGTTTTGACAGCCCCATTTCAGTATATTTAACGCTTCATTATGAACAGCAGTGACCACTCCATTGTTAAGACTTAACAGACCGCAGTGTGATCAGCTTTGAAACTCCTATTAACTCCCACAATAAAACCTGATCTTTCTGGAATTTTACATCCTGAATTTCACTCCACAGTAGACTATGTCTGGCAAGACAAAACAAAACCATTAAAGCATCTTTAATATGACAACTTTACACAAACAAATTTCCAGTAAAATTTCAGAATGTCAGACAGCTTCTTAAGGTTTTTTCTTCCAAGACAATTTGATTAAAAATTCCACTTTTGTTTCCTTTTGTCTACTAATCTAAGAAGAAATGTCTTGCAGCCTTGGGAATAGATAATGCAGAAATTAGAAGGATTAAAAAAAAAATCAGCTGGTGATGTATCAACCTAAGTAAAGCAGGGCACAAGTATAACAGAGATTCTGTGCAGAACCATGAGGACCAAAGGAGAGGTAAGAAGGAGGGACTCCAAGGAGGAAAGAAATGGTTTTGTCTAATCAAACAAGCAAGCAGGAAAAAGGACTAAATATCTATTAAAAACAGTTTAGGGCCTGTTTGTTTCCTTCTCCTTCTTCTGAAATTTCAGTTCTGGTTGAGTTGGGTCTTTTCTGTGTTGTAACACTCATGCTGAGCACCTGCAGCACTGCACAGCTGGACAAAGTAGGGGAGCTGTAAGAAGACAACAAGCATCCTGGTCAGCAGACAGGCTTTCTGTCTTCCTCCCACTGTTCTCCACAGCATCTGTTATTCAGACTGAAGCTAAGCCTACTAGCAGCAAACATGCATCCTCACCCTACAGATGTGACTGCCAGTTAGTAAACAGGTAGGAGAAAATAATGCCTTCAGACTGTTACTCATCCTGCTGGTCCAGCTCACTTACTCACCACCATGAACTCCACACAGAGACAAAACTATTTCCCACAGTCTTTCCATGTTTGGCTCCCCTGTTCTCTACCCACTCTTCACTACTAGATTCTACAACCAAGGGCACAATTAGGCCAGGAAAATAGGAACAACCACCACTTGCATCAGGCTGGTATTATATAGAACATTAGCCAGGAAGGACAATATATTATGCTTTTAAAATGTGTTTGAAAAGGTTGAAATTGTTATTATCCAACACACCATTTTGAAGGACATTAAATTGTGTCCACATTAGTGCTTGAAATAGTCCTGTAAAAAGCAAGTTGGACAACATGCTTGAGACACAACTCCTTTTCTAATTGTAGTTATGGCCTGTGGAAGAGGGAAAGGGGCAGTGGGTGAATCCCTACTGTTAGCTAATTAGATCATACATTTCCTCTCTCAGGCAATACATCTTTCCCTGCATGGGCAGCATTTTTCTTCACTACTCAAAAGCAGCTTCCCTATAAATCACAAATCACCACTGCAAGCATTCCCTTAATGAGCTCCTCCAGCTTTTGCATTTATTTTATAAAACAGCATTCACCAATCTTCATCTTACTCGTGCATTTAGAGCGTTTATTTGAAGTTACAGGAGGTCCTTCTGGTGCAGAGAGATGGACTCCCTGGTTAAAGATTGCACAGAATTCATTTTATTACCTATTCCCAAGGCATCCCTCCCCCCTAGATACACCATGTCACAGGTGACATACACATCTGGTATGTTATTTTCAATATGAAAAAATATGTGTCTTGTTTTGTGATCACATCATCAACAGAAACAGGGGGAAATGAGATACCAAATGAAAACAAACCTTCTTTCGTTCTTGAACTGGATCAGCACAGCATCCAAAATAGCTTTTATTCTTACTAGTCAGAGGTACCAGCACCTGCAAGCAAGAGTCTATACAGCCTATGTAAATCAACAGAAAACACCCAGGATTAACAGGAAAACCCATGTAAGATACAAATGCCAGTCATGCCAATCCAATTCAAAAAAGAGTGAGTCTTCTAGTTACCTTAAGTTCACGGAGGACCCCTTCCTTCTTTGGAGAAAGCAGGAGCTTTCTCAGCTGGTTCTGTCATTTTTGAGTTGGCTTCTAGCAAAAGAACCCCTTGTTTTCATTTCTTGCAGATTGAGCTGCTACTCATCCTCTTTAACTGGTATTCATGCTCCCTAGTGAGTTCCCAGCATCAACACACTGTTGCCAGTGAAATGAGCCCGGTGCTTCTCCAGATTCTTGAAGTGCTTAATAAACTCTGCTACAACATCTGCAGCCATATTTCTTACGTTCAATTCAATGTACTTCTCCTAGCACTGGGCATAAAAATGATTATAAACCACACGTATAAAAGTCTTGAAACACAGATTCCTGAAAAGACTGCCTGAAAAATCACTCAGTGCTTAGTCTCTACAAAACTCAGCTTCCCTTGCCCAAGGCAGTCTACCCTAATCTGGAAGAGAACAGTTAAATTTTTGAAATTCTTGGTGTTAGGCTCAGTTACAAGGCAGTACTTTACCACAGATACTTTTGCATACTGCATTAGCAAAGACTCTTACACATGCAACATCAGTACTCCACACAAAAAAGCAGCTCTCTCTAGGCTTTTACCCTTTATAATATGAAACTTCTAGCCAGACACAGCTGAGTCAGAGTAACTTAGCCAGGCTGTCTTTCATTTCCTTAGTCTTGTTTCCACTAGCAACATCAGAACTGTGGTCTTTTATCTGAAATTCAATGACAAGCAGAGCGACTTTAATAAGAGGACTCTGATTTTGAGATTGAGAACTGAACCTAATCAGAATGGTATTGCCAAATTCAGCTGACAAAAATGACACAATATGTAAGACGATAAAGACATGAAGAAGAAAAGGTAATTTGTTGTAAGTTTTAGAGTCATCTTTAGAATAGAAAAGGTATTGTTGCAATTTGACTCCATTTTGCAGTTAAGCCAATTTGGATGTGCCTGCAGGAAGCCCTTCCTGCTCACTTCAAGGGAGGTGGCAGCCTCTGGAGAACTCCTGTGACCTGGGACCAGCAGAGGGCACTGCGTCACCAAGTGACAGCGGTTGGACGCGACACGGCTCCCACCAGGCAGGGACAGTGAGCCACGCCGAAGGAAAGAAACAGATTCTGGAAATTAGAAACATGTATTAGTCACCAGCATGTCAATCCTACAGCTGATAAGGGCAACACTGTTAAAACTGGCCTCAAACTCTGGGCACTCCTGGAAACACACCTAATCCAGCTCTGTCTCCACACATCTCAGTCTCCAGGCATTGATTTTAGGGCATAGGCATCCTCCTGAAAACGCTTTTCAAGGGGTAGGGCCAAATCGGTCCTGCCCTGCAGTGTATGTATCAAGGCCGGCTTAAGTCAAAAAGCATCCTGTCAGCTTCCTCTCTCCTTTTCCAAACCTCTAAATCCTTGCTTCTAGCAGCAGGAAGTCTGTTCAGACAAAAAGATATCAAAGCAAAGAGCTGGCAATTTCCATTCTGCCCTCCCCTTTCACTCTCCGCCTCCTCCAACCTAGCAGACTTCCAGTGAGCAGAGAACCAAGTTAGAGGACATGAAAGGAATGCTGAGGTAGCAGCTTCAGAAGAGTGTCTTTCCATTTGCTTATTTCTAGTTTATTTTGAATTACCAGAGGATGACCATAAAGTAGCAAATAGCTCATATTTTTTCTTCTCTCCGTATTTAGTCCAGCAGGATTCTCAGTACTAGAAGAAGCTTAGAGGATACATAAATCATACCAGTCAGGCTAGTGAGTGAAAAGTTTCCACTTTCTCTTTGTACAGTTGGTGGAACAACTTTGCCAGGATGTGGAAAGGGGCCTCAAAATTTTTCATTTCCTTCTGTAAAGAAATAAGAAAGTTGTGAATGGCAGATGGAATAAGTATTTGACTATTTCTGCTCTGCTTCACCAAAGAAGGATTAAAACTGAATTAGATGACAAACAGGGGGAAGGAAGAGAGTCCCCAATTATCTTTCTCTGCCTGAAAGAGAAGATAACTTTACAAACATCCCCTTGCACAGATGGTGAAAGGAGCAGATACTCACCACTGAAATTTCACAGTATTCCAGGCCATGTTTCTCAGCCCACTCCTGTGCTTGTTTCTGCTCCACAACTCGACGATCAGCTAGGTCTGTTTTATTCCCCACTAAGACACCTACAGAAAAAAAGACATGAAACAAAAGAAAAAAGACCCAGCTCACCAATGCTGACTCGTAAGCCATAAACGCTGGAATATTTGTAGAAGTAGCTGAAAAAGCTGGAGGTGTGGAGAACAGCCTATAACTACCTAGAAAAGATTCAAAAAAAGGAAACATATTCAAGCCTTACCTGCTTTGTGATAAACACAAAGGAGTTGGAGAAAGCCATGTCTGACTTAAAACAAATGCTCTATGCCACAGCTGAACAGAAACAACTGCTGTCATACAAGAGGGGAGTAGACAACAAGAATCACACCCATTCTTACCTGGGATGTGCACCCCAACTGCTTGAGCCCTCAGCTTCTCCAACCATTTGTCACAGTTGTCGAAGGATTGCTCATTAGTGACATCATACACAAGGCACAGGACGTTGGGTTGCTCCCACTGCACAGCAAGAAAGGAACACTGTCAGCTCTAATGAAACTGATGTGGTCAACAGCCAGGCTGTAAACATGGCAAACGCAGCTGCTAAGATGAAAATAAAAAGCCTAACACCCAGGAATCCTATGCCCTGGCTGAGGTTTCACATTTCAGTTGACCCAAGTAAATCACTGGCATTGGGAGAGGTGGTCTTGCTTTCTTCCCTAGTGATGTCTGTACAGTCCTGCCCCTTTACTTGTATCAGCTCTGGCACTCATCTGATCCCCAGGGAAGCTGATTTTTCATGCTGAATCAGCACAAAATTAATCCTAGAAAAAAAGTAGAGAGGTTTTCTTCCAGTTTGAGAAGCTGAGCCAGCTTCTAGAAGAGTCCCTTGCAAACCAGATTTAGTGCAAGGGCAAATGAGGAATTGCTCTTGTAGACAATGAACCATTAGGTTGGCTTAGCCATCTTATGAAAGCTCACATCAATTAACTGATTTTGCTTCTCAAAATGAGATAACACAGTAAAGAACTGTACAGGGAAGGTCACAAATACGTGAAGGAAAAAACCCAAGGGCAGGATTATGCTCAAGAACAAGAATGAGTCCTGTTGGATCAAACGCATCACTGTAACACAAAAAAAATTCTCCCACTGTTGAAGTTGGAGCAAAACAGATGTTTTTCTAAGAAATAAAAATAACTTTAAACAACAGTACATAGAAATTTTCAGTTAAAATTCCCTACTTCTTTTGTAAGAAAACTACCTATCTACTCTCCTTTCTCTGGAAAGTATTTCTTCTAGTACTTATACAAGTTTTAGGGAGGTAGAACAGGATGCGTTGGCAACTGAGGTAATTGCTCCCATTTACACTAAAGACAAAGTTTGCTACATCTGCCAGACTGGGGAGCTCAGATCTTCAAAGCAAAAGCACTTCTTTGGAAGAAGAGGACTGTTACATAAGACTTACCAGTTTCTCCAGCATTTCAGAAAATAGATCTTTTCCTGCAGAGTCAAAAATGAAGAATTCCTGAAAGCGGAAACAGAAATAAGGCTCTTGCCAAGAAAAATGCAGTGTAGGGAAAGGTTTCGAAAGTAAATACTGCAACTTGTAACTCCAACTTTTTATTCAATACAGCAGTGCCATGTCCCTAAGGGACAAATTCCCTGCACTGAGAAAACTCCAGATAGTATGAGAAAATAAATAGCTATTTTTCAAGTATAACCAATAAAAGAGTTACTTCCAAGGCCCCAGGTCTGGTTTCCATCCCTACTGGAAACAGAATATGTGGAGTGGGACAGTAACCTCTACTATTTATACCAAATGATACACATTCCATTAATGGGAGTATAGGGCATTAAGGAAAAATAACAGATAAGCTTCGGCTTCTGTAGTTCCAAGAATCATGAACTAAACCTGAGTGCCCTAAAGGACAGAACAGAATCTCAAGAAAGCTGGCAATCACTTTGGTTTAAAATGCTGTGTTGAATACAAGTATACAAAAATTACATTTTTAAGACTAAACTAACCCTTGAGTATCAGCAATTATACATGATCAGCCTCATTTCCTTAATGCAATTTAATTGCCCTATGAACATGCATAGTGATCTTCCACCAGAATGAGACTCGTGTGGGGCTTGAGCTTTGAATGTCTCTGACCCAATTTATGTCACAGAAAAACTTACCACACTATCGCTTGTCTCTGGAACTGATACAGCCTTCACCAACAGTTCTATGCCCGTTGTCTGTCAAGAAGAATCAGGAAAATGAGGATCAGGAGAGTTTTTAAGAGCCTGTCCAACTGCATACCAACCGTGCATTGGATTGAGGCAATTCTTGTGAATCATTACAATTCCATCAAACACAAATCGCTGGAAACTCAGCAATACTCCTCCTAGCTCTGGTAACCTAATCTCACCAATATGTCAAAGACTCGTAGATTTGCTCAGCTGGGGGAAAAAGGAGGAGAACCAAAGGGATTTGCTTATATACAGCTCAGAGTATTAGCTGAAGTCTGCAGGTCTACATTTGCACTCACACTGCTGCTCTAACACACGCCTTAGAACGTTTTGCACTAACCATGTGATGAGTTAACATATGGGACTGAGATTATTTGTGCTTCTTCCACCTTTTATCTCATTCTGCTTTGTAGCTCATTTGTTTGTTCTATTTCTATCCTTAAATTCTGGTTTGCATCTTTATTTCAATGAATAAACAGATTTTAGGGGTTTTTTTCTCCACACTCATATTTTCCTTTTTTTACTTTACTTATATTTACTTTTATTTTTATCCTGCTTCTGATTAGTCATCACCATTGATTCTTACACTGAAAGACTGCAAACTGTATCCTCTTCATCTGGGAACACTTTCTGTAGATTATAATTATCTTGGGGCTATGCAGCACATCTTGGTGTTTGCACAGTGATAAGCACACTGTCCACATGCACATTTAATAGTTGGAATTAAAAGCTTTCTCCTTCAGCAATGCTTTTTCATAGAGTATTCCCTAAAGGGGGAAGCTCTCTAACACCACAAAACCTTATGGAAACATCGGTTCAGCAGGAAAATCACCAGATTAACTACATTATTCTGCCTTAAATTTCAACACCAGCACCTACATAATGCAGACTTACAGACCGTTAAATGTTTTCTCTTCAGGGTGTAAGAAAGAAAACCCTCTAAGATCCCACCTCAAATGTTTCAACTAAAAATCATATTTATTTTGTTCTAGGCCTTCAGTTTTCCCATTCATCTTAGAAAAATGTTAGACAGCAGTCTGACCCTGCTGTATGCTTACCAGTGTGTAGTTCTTCTGAAAATGAGCCCCATCACTGCGAAACATCTGGGCTAAAGCACTCTTACCCACAGCTGGATCTCCTGCAAAACCAAAACCACTAAATATTTGTTTCATAGTAGAGAATCTTATTTTTCCTCAGTTCTGCTACTATCACATGTTGTAAGAGCCTGGATGCTCTAACTCTGAATACAGGCAAGGTAACTGTCACATGAAGCACAAAGCAATCTAAAAGGTAATACCCACATGAGGAAATGAATATTGCCATTATGCATACTGGTGCTGACATCCAATTTCTGACCTATGCACGACAGCAAAGGACTGCCAGATCAGGGTGGAACTGCTGTTTGTTCTAAAATTCATGCCCACGCCACAGCCCTTACCTAGGAATTAAAATTTCCCAGATATGTTATCACGTAGAAAAAAATGCAGTGTGATAAGGGACACTGGGCTTCCTAGGAGGCTATTTCCTCTCCTTAGGTTACCCATTTCCCCAGACTCAAATCCTTGTTATATATTGAGACAAAGCTGCTTAAGCTGGTAACATTCCTCAATGAACTGTTCTTGCTGACCCTGCTAAGAGAGCAACTCTTGCTGACTCAATGCTGCTGGTGGCTCATTAGTTGCATCCTGGGCATAACAAAAGCAAACGTCAGAGAGAAAGCACATGGCTGGAGAGAAGAGCCTGCTGATTCATCCCTGTATGGACAGAAAACCAAAGGGCTTTGGTTTTTGCTCTTCTGGAGCCAAGGCTTTCTGATATGGCTTGCAGAACACTTCAGGCAAACCTGGCAGCTGCCTGCTTTGGCCTGCTCTTACAAAACTTTGTGAAATCCAAAGCAATCACAGGATCACAAAATATGCTGATTTGGAAGGGACCCACAAGGATCACCAGGTCCATCTCCTCGCCCTACACAGGACCATCCCCAAGAGTCATATCATGTGCCCAAGAGTATTGTCCAAATGCTTCTTGAACTCTGTCAGGCTTGGTGCTGTGACCACTTCCCTGGGGAGCTGTTCCAGTGCCCAACCACCCTCTGGGTGAAGAACCTTTTTCTAATATCCAACCTAAACCTCCCCTGACACAACTTCAGGCCATTTCCTCGGGCTCCGCAGAACTCACATATGTCCATATTATTTAATGAAAAAGATCATAACCCTTTCTAAACAAAGACTTAATGCTTCCAAAGAGCTTCTCATTTCTTCACATAATGTCTTGCTAGCCTGGATAGTTAAAAGGACAGGAGCCAGTAATTAAATACCTCAGTGGTTCAAGCTTTACCCTTAAAGGCACACTCATAACAGCCAAGCCTGGAATACAAGTCTTTTACATTATGTTGTTAATAAATAAAGCCAGAAAGGAAGTATTTTACATTATGTTGTTAATAAATAAACCAAGAAAGGGGTATATTTTTGACTCTATTACAGCTTCCTAATGGTGTTTTGAAGGAAATTAGTAAAGCTCTCTGCTCACATACTACTACAGAGGAGGAAGGGTGTTTTGGATAGTGACAATTACCCCTAGATGCATTAACCAAATGTAGTTCTTGTTTAAACATTTTTAGCATGCTTGCTTACTTTGAGCTGAGTGGGGCTCATAATATTTAGACAGGAAAATCTGGTAAGTCAGCTTGTTTGTTCTCTGATCAGTTCAAGCTTGTGCGGAAGACAACACTCTGTTCTGAGTGGAAGCTATTCTGTATTTCAATAGACAATTAGATCTGTCTTTGTAAAATGAGATAGAGAGGCACACATTGCTCCAAACTGTGCAGGCATCAGCCAGCACGAATTCTTAACTAATGCGTTGCCTTTCTTCTACTTGACAGCCCCAGGTGTTCTCTCCCTCTTCTTACTCTTTGCCACCCTCTTTAGTCCATCACATCACTACACTTCCTCAGAGTGAGTTTCCTTGCCCTTTTCAGTTTAGTCTCACGTGCCAGTAGTGCAAGGTACATTATGTAGTCTATCCATATTTCTGTTATTCTGCCAGAATCTGTAGGGTCTTTCTAAAATGCCTGCTACTGCCAGCTGTCTCTCTACAATGAAAATCTTTGTGTAGTGTCTCCATAGTAGGCTCAGACAACAGATTCTTTTGCTTTGTGTCTGTAAATTACCCTTGAGATACACAGGAATCGACTTCTATCGTCAATTTAGGTCACTGTTTTGCTAATAAAAGCCCTTTTCCCCTGTTCTCTTGGACCTTGGTGTAGCTCCCAGTTCTGTGAGTCACTGGCTCTTCATAACCATTTCCTTAGGTCCACAAGAGCTCTCAGTTCCATTTCTGATGGGTTTGCTCCTATCTATGTAATTGCATTTTCTTGTTCCCTTTAGGTTGTTGTGGTTACTCATATGTTAGGTCCCTTTCACTATAGTGTTTTTTTCTGCAACAGAGAATCTATTTTGCCTGGTCTGCTTCATTAATTTATTATTTTTAATAATACATGGATATTATTGTAGCACACAGGAGAATGACTTACGGGATAGGACATTCCTGTTCTTTGTGCTGTGAACAGAATTGAAAAGGCAGCTCCAGACCCAATATGGATTAAGGACATAAACAGATCATCCAAAGAAAACTCATGCGATTTTAAACTGGTCATGGAATTGGCCTTTGGTAACTCTAAACAACAAAACTGGATAGACTTCAGTAAAGCCAGTATATTGGGAGCAGGAAACTTCCAAATTGGAAATGATGCTTATGTTTCAAGTGTAGAAGACAGAGAAGATATTCATGCTGTTCACAGCAGTAGAGGCACAAGGGAGATTAATTCTTTTACCTTTGCCAAAGACCCCATCTGGCTTTGTGTGAGTTGATGGTCAGCTGCTTCTAAGGTTAAAAAAGGCAAACTTTTTATTCTGGATGAAAGAATTTGGAGCGAAGAGTTAAACCTGGGCATTGACTGCACACAAAGCTTTTATGGATTTGTGCTTTTGGCTGAGGCTGCATAGAGTTTCAATGTAGAGGGAGGGGAAAAAATAACAAATTTTCTTCATGCAGTGTTAACAGCCAGCTGTACTTACTTTCAACACCTCCATAATCCATCCTAACTAAACAAACCGGTGTCTTCACCTCACGTTTTTCCCAGGTTAGCCTCCAAAGTACTTGGGGAAAAAGATGCCACTGTGAAGTGCACATGCTTCATCCTTCTACTCTTTGTTTAGGCTTTACCTTTCTATCATCCTCTCAGAATCATCCTAATTTCTGACATGAATTTTTCACATCAGCCAAAAGCAAGACTCACAAATGAGGCAGGACTCAGCTGCCTACCCTCCCTTCACACCTTCCCCAATCTCTGCGCCCACCTTTCCACACTGCAGAAATACTCCTTTTGGTCCGGGTTTGGGGTTTTTTTCCTCTTTCAGAGCCTGTCCTTGCATTTCAGCCGGTCCAACCACAGCTCACACCCTTCCCGGGCACAGCTCGGCTGCACGTGGTAGGCGGGGGCGGGCACCGAGTGGTAATAACACACACGACTTCGACTGTTCCCGTCCCCGGGCAGCCGAGGTCCTCACTTCTCTCCCGTCGCCTCTCTCCCTACCTCTTCCCCGGCGGGGCGGCCCCTCCACGAGGGCCTGTGGGAAGCCGGGCCGCCTGCGCTGCCGGCCTCGCCCCACCCCACGGCTCTAGGCCCCTGTAGCCAGCGGTGCGGATGGGAGCGGGCGGGCCAGACTCACCTGCCAGCAGGCACTTGGCAGCGAGCTTCACCATCGCGCCGGCCCGGGGCAGGCGGCGGGCCCCGACGGCGGCAGCGGGGGCCGCCACCGCGCCGAGCCGCGGCCGTGGCAACCGCGCGGTCCCGGCAACCGAGCGACCATGCGCCCATCCCCATTGGCTGCGGGCCCTGCTCATCAAGGCCACCCGCCGTCGTTATTGGTTCTGTCGATTTCTCCCGCCCACCAGTCGTGCTGTCAATCAAACCCGACGCCCCGCCCCTCCCAGTGGCACCGCGGTGCTGCGGGAGGCGCGAAGGGGAATTCTGCCTGGCAACTAAGGACGTCATCGGGAGCCGGCTTGTTATTGGGTAGAACACGTGGCCTGTACCACGGGGCTGAAATGACCCTCTGGGGGCACGGCAGAAAATGACAGAAGTTACGGGCAAAGAGCTGCGGCAGCACCAAGGCGGGAAGACACAAGCTGGGGGAGAAGCCTCCACTTCCTGCCTGTGAGCCCACGGCACGCGGTGTTCCGTGCGGAAGGGCCCTGGCTCCGTGCGGTCGCTGCGCATGCGCCCGCGCGTGGCTCGGCCTCCCCCGGCCTGCGCGGCCCCCGCGCTCGGCAGCGGCGTTTGGGTCACGTTCCCCTCAGGGCTCGGGGCGGCAGCGGAGCTGCAGCGGCCCTCGAGCTTCAGAGCCGCCCGCGAAGCCGGGTCGGCACGTCGGGAACAGGCGGTTTGTGAGGCCTCCGTGACCCTGTGGAAGTGGAGCTGCGCTCCTTCCCTGCCCGAGCCAGCAGCTGGTCCGCTCTCCTCGCCTCCAGTGCACACTTTTCCTTGTGTTTGGCTGTGTTACTGGACTCGCGGAGAAAGTCCTCTTGGTCGCTGATTTCTTAGCTGCTTTCTTCTTAGTATTTCAGAATTTTGTTCTTTTTCCCCCCTCTTTGTTAATTTTTATAGCCTTCACAGTGCTGTAGGTTAATTTATTTATTTGTTTTTTCTTATTTTTAAAATATTTCTATGAAGCTCTCCCTTGGCTACTATTAAATTATTTCTATGGCCTTATTTTTATTCTTTGAACTGATTTTCTGTCTTCCTTAAGCAGTGCAAGTCAGTGGATTTGGGTGGGAGCTGAAAAAGGTGACCATGAAGCTTTTCCCCTCCTTCCAACCTGTTTGAAAGAAGTCTGCTATCAGAAAGCATGCCATTAATAGCAATCCATATTTGTTTTTAGACTGTAAACTTTGCTTGGTTGCACTTTGGATTGTTTATTCTGGAGCACTGAACGTGCCTGCTGTGGAAAGCAGTGAGTAAGCTTGGGAAGGACAGAATAATCAATAATACATCGGTATTTGGGTTATAACATTGGACATTCTAAGTGTTGTGTTGGTCGAAAATAAAGTTTTCCAAGTTTTATTTTAATGTCAAGGTAGGGCCTGCTTAGAAGGCAGCTTTTTTACCTTCCCTGGGACAAATTACGTGTTTGGGACTGTGTGACGTATCTGCCAGACACCTAGCCAGGGAAGCAAATAACATAAAAGTAATGAGAACCTTTAACTAAATCAAAGGAGTCTTCTATATGCACATAAAATAACATTGTTTCTCTGATAAAAACATGAAAGGGACTTCACTAAGCTGAGTGGGCAGACTTTAATTGTAGATGATGACTGTAGTGAAATATAGTGATGGAGTCACTACTGGGTGTTCCTTTAAAAAGGAAAAGAAAAATTAATCCCTTGTCTCATTATTACTTTCCCTTTTCTCCATCCTCAAATCCTCCATCACATAAAACAGATGTGGGCTATTGATGTTCTCCATCATTTATGTCTAAACAGCTTACCTCCTCTTTCATCTTTTCTGCCTTCCACTCCATCCTCCAAGAAATTCACTTGTCTCTGCGTTGTTCCGTTTTTGCAATCTTTGCATTATCCTTTGTTGTCTATTTGTAATATTGCCCCAGTTTACTGACAGGTCTGCATGCGAAGGCTTTGAGGCTCCATGATGATGTACTTGGGGTTTATTGATCGTGGCTGCAGTGTGGTGGTATCCATCAGCATTTACTGAGGTCGCAAACATCCCCTAGCATTTTACACTGGGATCGCTGTAACGGAAGGCATAGATTATGTTGGAAGTGAGATTTTCATTGCTGTTGAAAAATTCTGCTTGGAATCTGGATATCTCCTTTCTGCTTGCTGTGTTCCTATTAGCACCCTGTTCCTTTATCCCATTCCCTCATTTCCTACCTCTGCATGCATGTGTGCACAGAACTCCTAATGGACTTGTATCCTCTCTATTTCTTCTGTCCTTTTATCCCACACTATTTTTTTTTTTTTTACCCAATCTATCTTTTCCTCTGCCTGACTTCTCACAGGTATAAGTCGTTCCCCTGCCAGCATTGACAGTGATAGATTAAGGATGGAATTACTTATCTGCACCTTGTAATCCAAACAGAATCGCAGTCTGCTGTTAGCAGTCCACAGGGGTTGCTGCTGAATAAATTGGAATGCTGGTAGCTGTGCTCACTGAAGCTTCTCTCATCTCGAATACGTGAAAAAGAGGGGAAGAGGAACCCTGTGGACTGAAACAAAAAAATACCCCAACAACAGAGGGTGATGCCCTCACCCTAGAGAAGCGTTTATTAGGTTAAATCCTGTATTTAGCAGCTGAGGAGGAATAGAACACTCTTTTCACTCACACATTTAATTTTTCCCTCAAATGAAACAAGATTATTTTGAGTGGGAAGTGCCCCTTCTCTCATGTGAGCAGGGTAAGTTTCCCTGACAGCCACAAGACCCTGAAATTTGAAGTCCCATTCTTTTAGGCAGTGGTCACAAACCAGCAGTCGAACTGCACGTGTCGTGTGTGGCTCGCATTTCATCCGGCTGCAGAAGGCAGTGATGGTGGAACTGCAGCTCCAGCAGGAGCGGCAAGGAATTTCAGATACACAAGGTAAGGCTTTACAATGAGGATTAAACTGAGGTCGTGCAGTCTTTTAGACTGAGGTATGGTTGGTGTTCCAGATGCTGTTGGGCACTGCACAGGTCACTTCATTATCTTCTTCACAGAGCATACCTGTTAAAAAGTGATTTTTTTCTGAGGCAAAATGCACTAATATTCCTAGGACTTGTTTTTATAGTTGTTCATCTATCGATGCAAACATCCTGGATATGTTCAGAACTGAGCAGGTTACAACCTGTAACTTGAACATGCTGCCTGATAAAAGCTACTGAGGAAGAACTGTAGCTTTCTTTGGAGTAAGCAGTGCTTCTCAGGAGGGCATTTATGTTGAGGAAAGGGAATTAGTAGGTCTTTCTGCTAGAAATCTCTTAAATACAAAGTATTTAATCAGTTCTTTTAAAAATCTTGTGTTACTAAAAGGAAACAGTGTGACAAAATGGCATCAGGAGTATCTTGTGAATGAATATTCAGAGTTCATGCAGCTTTTTAAAGCAGTATAGATTCTTATAGGATTGACTATGAATGTTTACTGGTATGTCTGGAGAGCTGTGAAAACTGCAAGAAAGGATGTGTAAATTTTATTGTAGATTTCCATTCTTTACACTTCCCCCAAGCAGTGGAATAAATAGATACTCCATCTATTTTGAGGGCTACTTCATTTGGCATCCCCCAAAACTGGCTTTTATTTCTCTTCAGAGTGGGGCTATTAGCACAGAAGTGAGAATTTGGATGCTTTCTCTAGCTCTGTTGATAACACTATTATAGTTCAGGTCTTCAGATTTTGCTCTTTTGTGGTGGGGGCTGAGACACAGATCTGAAGGCTTTTTGGCTGAGAGTCGGTGCACTGAAATGTAAGATGATTATAAAATGGTTGAATCAGCCAAAGGATTTGTTGGCAGTTACAGCAGCCCTTCTGACTGATCTGGCATATCTGCCATTTGTTTCTGATCTACTCCGTTGGGAGAGTGGAAGTTAGAAATGGATGGCAGTCGTGGCATCAATAGAAAGTGGTAAATTACTAAATGTAGGGTAGGTACCTGTACAAGACGTAAACTTGGTTCGAGTATGCTAATTGTAACTGTTATGTCCTAGCTTTTGATGAATATGAAAGGAGGGAAAGATTTCTCAAGGATGCATTCAAATCCACAAGGATGAAGATAAAGGGAATTTCCGGAGAGTAATTATTCTGCATATATCTGGAAAAATTCCAGCTCAAATCTCTATTTTCTTGTTCGTGCACATGGAAGCTTGAAAAAGCGCCAGGAAGAAACCCTGAAATCTTTATTTCATTTTTAATAATGCTCCCCAAAGCAGTAGACAGTGGATTGTTGATCAGGGAACCAGAGCATCACACAACAGAAAATTGTCTGTATCTCTCTACGGGGGAGTGTCTGTGACAGACTGAGGGCTTGCTGTGGCCTTGTGCGTGGCCTGAGCCTTCCCGAGCTGCGTTATCGGAGGGATCACATCGTGCTCTCCGGCACAGAGCCGTGCACGGGGGGACCAGATGCTGGGGAGGGAGCACCGAGAGTGCTCCTGCATCCCGGGGAAGGGGTTAATCTGCCAAACAGAGAATACATGAATATGTGACAGCTTTAAATGAGCTACCCAGAATTCCAGCATGCCAGTCATTATGTGCTGATGATGACTATGATAGCAGCTGGGGATCTTTTTTTGGCTCTCTAGCTGCTGTCTGCTTAGAAGGCAGATGCTAGGCTTTCACTAATGCTGTATCTTATGTTAAAAACTGCAAGACAGATTACATTCAAATAATGAGATTTATTAAAAAATAGAAGTTTATGTTTGCGTTTATATCCTGTCTGTTTTTTCAGGCTTTGAATGTTCAAGGTTTTCTCTGCAGACATGACAGCTAGAATTTTTGTCCCTTTGCTGAAAACTGAGATTCAACCATGTGACTCCAGGACTTGGAGGTTTAATGGAGGAAGGAGAAGAGAAATATTCGAGACTCCTAATTCAATTTTCAAAAGTTTACAACACTCTGTTTTCTATTCTCTTCCCTTTTATAACAGGCTAAATTTTTGGGCACCAACTTTTTCACCTTAATTATGTCCTTTCTTTTCAAGGTCAATTTGTTATAATGGATTTATATTATAATAAAGTATCTTCTGCTCCAAGCTTTTCAAATCCTCACTCTGATCATCTCAGTACTTCCTGCTCTGGATTTCCTTTTCCTCAGACCCTGAGCTTCAGTGTTGTTCACCCTCTGACCTCTGTCCCAGAGCTCTCTGTCCATTTACTTCCTGCTGCAGAAGCAAGGCTCCTGCTCCTGCCTTCCCAGTAGCTGCTCACACCAGCTGCTTCCTTCCCGTTTGTGACTGAGCCTTGCTGGTCAAAATCTTTGTGGCTTTCTTCCTACAGATGTAGGGTCTTGATTCCTGCTTCTGGTGAAGCCTTAAACTTCTGGGCTACACAGTGAACTGATGAAAATTCTGAAGGAGAAGGATTCAGAGCTTGTAAAAATAGAATAAAAAATTAAGTGGGAGCCCTTCATTGTTACTTGTTCGATGCTTTGTATTCAACAGACTAGATGGAATTTCAGGTTAATTTTGACCTATCAGACCTTCAGTGGGAGATAATTTAAGTTCTATTGTATCAGTTACCTTCCAAGCATTCAAAATGAAGATACATTTGAACACCAGGATTCTCAACAGCCTAAAAAAGATAGAGACTCATGAAAGCTACAGGCAAATGTCTCCTAAGACTCTGCTTTGCTAAGAAGGCTCTCACGTGTGAACAAGGAAGTTAATATATGCAGAGAGAACAGAAAAACACTGGCTCTAGTAATGGAGGTTGTTACAGAACATAATTGAACACTGACTGCAGCAAAGCTAAAAGGAGACTTGCATTACAATGACAAAAAATCTTTATTTTTTCCCCTAACCTCTGATTTCAGCTGTCTGACTAAGAGCAGGTGCTGGGCAATAGCTCAATTTCAACAACCCATTGCAGCTGAAAGAGTAGATGCAATTGTGCTGTATCCAGCAAAATTGAAAATTGCTTTAAAGGAGAGGAATGCAAATGTTTTTAAGACAGAAAATCTTCATTCATCTGCAGAACGAAGCATAAAATTAGCACAGCCTCAGAATTTTTATTCCTCTTTATAAAGCAGTAATAACTGTGAGATAATTTGCTATTACTTATATATTTTAGTATCTTTCTAGTGATATATTTTTTAAGCTGCATTGCATTGTGAATACACAGGGAGTAGAATTTGTTAACAATTGAAATGTTACAATTAAAAAAATCCTTCCAGACAATGTTTCCAAAACCTGAAAATGTCTCTGAACCATTTGGGTTTTCAGCAACCCATGGACCTTCCCTCCATTAATTAATGGTTAAGCCTTTGACCTCTGGTCCTGCACCCTTCATGACCTATCTGGAGTCATAGAATGGTTTGTGCTATGAGAAACCTTAAAGATCATCCTATTCCAGCCCCAATGCCATGGACGGGGACATTTTCCATCAGACCAGATTGCTCCAAGGCCCATCCAACCTGGCCTTGAACACTTCCAGGGATGGGGCATCCACAGCTTCTCTAGGCAACCTGTTTCAGTAAAGAATTTCTTCCTAATATCTGGTCTAAATGCACGTTAATAGAGAGTTACTGTGTTGTACCACCTGAAGGCCTAAGTCAAAGCCAGTGTTGTGCTACTGTAATATCAGTGAAACCAACTGTATTTCTGTGCATAAACCTCACAGAGCATCTTCTGAAGTTAAAAACCGTTGTTGCAGTAAGAGTTGAACAAGCTGATTCAGGCAGTGACAAGGTCCTTTCACTTAGATTTTCCTAGGTGGGAGACTGAATGATTTTATGAAGGGAACTTTTTTCTAGCTGCGTGTTCCATAGGCTTATTAGCTTAGGCCTTCCTGTTAGGTCTGTAGGCCTTTCATTACTTTTATTTGGATCATCTGATCCATTTATTGTTGTAGCTCATGCAGTTCTTTCTATTTTTCTGGTGATTGGAGAAGGGACTCTAGTATTCGTATTTATATTAACTTCTGTCTTTAATGGTGCATCAACCTTTGTTAAGCTTTGCTACTTTATTGACCAGAAATGCACTAACCAGAAATGTGCTTCCTCACTTGCAAAGTAATTATACGACATTAGGAGATCCTACAGTCTGGGAAAGTTTTGATGATTGATCTGTCGTGCAGACAGCTAACCGTCTTTAGACACATTCAGCTTCACTTTCCTGTGTTTTGGAGAAATGTCATTTTTAATGTCTGAGACCTAGAGAGTGTTGGGATTTCTAAAGGGTATGTCTCTTTGGAAAAGGGAATCAGCTAAAAGGCTTGCTCAGAATGAAGAAGCAGGAGCTCAGGTTCAAGCCCACGTTAGCAATGAGAGAGTCCAGGACTTAGAGGAGGTGTTTAATCACCAGCCTGTACTAAAGCCTGTGCTCTTCTCTCTGTGTTACCCATGGTTCCTGAGTGGAGTTAGAACAAGAATGTCAGCCTGTAATTTAACCACAGCTGGATTTTGGTGTGGTAGTGCATGCCTTATAATTTCTCTTTCATTTGAAGTTGCTTTATAAATAAAGGAATGGCTTCTCTATCTGTCAGCCATTTAAATCTCAATTTAGGATTTTAGAGTCAAATGAAGTTACTTTGTGCATTATGCTCATTAATAAAATTTTTGTGGGCTAATTTTTTACTTCAATGAACCTTTAGGCATAATTTTTGATGTTATTTTGTTAAGGCAAGACTTGTTGCAAATATTGTGCAGTGCTGCACTTTGTCATTCCATAACAATATTAACTCTGTTTTGAACAGAATGTTGTTAATGTTTAGATACTATGGCACAGAGGCTCTGCTAAAACTGTGTGTGTGTTGCAGGAAAGGGAAACATGAACTGCATTACCAGTCTTTAAAAATATTTAGTTTAGTTAAAAAAGATGAAAGAAGCAACGAGCAACCTTTGCATTGATAAAGTGAAGGAAGTGTGGAAGCAATCGTGGGACATTAGGCAGTGTTGAGCTTGGGACTGGTGGGTAGACTGTAAATATAAATCCTAGCTCAGCTTCTGTAAGGTGAGCAGGTGTTATGGCCTCCAGTCCATTGATTCCCAAAATAAGACATGTGGAAAATTGCTGATCCATGAAACTCCATTAAGAGCTTGGCAGGACCCTTAAAGCATAAACAATTATGCATTTGTTGGTTAAGGATTTAGTAATGTTAAATGGTGATTGGAGAAATCTTAAGAGTTGGTGACAGTCTGCTAATACAAACCCTTTCTGTTAAATGCTGATGTCATTCGTCAGGCAGTGATGGTTTAGCTATGACTTGAGGATTTGGCTCTTCTTCCTCTTGAGTTTTAGCTCAGAGTGAGCAATTTCTTCTCTAGCAATACCAGTATGAGCAAGTAGTGTCTATTTTTTTATGTGTCATTCAATTGTGTCTCATTCCAAACCATTGGATATGAATCTAAGTAAAGGATATGTACTGATTATTTAAAAAATTGTCTTTAACAGGATGGCTGAAGTTTTTTTTTTTTTTTTCTTTCATAACTTCTACTGTATTACAACAGGGAAGAAAATTATGGAACACTTACTGTTCAGGGCAAAGAAGATATAAGATTGCAATTAAGAAATTTAAGGTAAATGTTTCTTGGAGAAATGTAATTTTGCTCCTTTGCTTATGCATCTGAAAATTAAAACATCTTTCTTCATGAGATAGTAAATTGCAGGGTAATGTGGATTTTTTGTACTTGTCAAGCATACTATAATCCACACTGTGAAGAAAGCTTGATTAAATTTTGTAGCAAATTCTGCTTTCTTCAGGCTTTACTGTAGTTTCTGTGACAGTCTCAAAGACATTAAAGCAAGAGCAATATGAGAATGAATAATTCAGTATTTTGTATATAAAATCTTTTGTTTTATATTTTATTGTAAGTTTAAATTTTGCATTTGTTTTCTGTATTTTGAGTCATGTCTAGATAACATCCAACTAACAGGAAAATGATGAAAATTTTTGTTGATTTGAAATGAAACAGTCGAAAATTTGGGAGAAATTTGAGTGGGAAAAGTAAGCGTCTAAGAAACATTGAAGATCCAGCAGTGAAAAGAAAGTAATAGTTTGATGACAAATGATAAAACAGTGATTTTGTCTGTGGGCAGAGATTTACTTATATTACACTTCTATTTGATTTTTTTTTTCTTTGGTGATAGATGCATATTGAAATTTGAACTTTTAAAATGCAGTTGGGGGGAAAAAAAGTGTGTTTAAATAGAGTTTTTGAGAATTCTGAGTATAAGATCTCAGAATACAGGATCTGAGTATACTGGTTGCATATTTGAATAAACTGACCAAATGCGTGTTTAGAATATCTTGTACTGTCAGCATGAAAAGTAAAGATGGCATTTTGGAGGTCTCTCTACCCATTGTGACTTTTTCAGTTTGAAAATAAAGGATATTTCTTTTCACCTTCTCCATTATTTTATGGCTGAAAATTTTCAGGCCAAATTAGGCACTCAGTGTTGCTTGTTCCAGAGTGACTGAGGTAACATGAAGAAAGACTGAAACAGGGATCATTGGGGTATTCAGACTTTTATGCTAGTGAAATATCCCCACTGATGTTGCTGTAACTTGATTTATTTCACGTAATCTGCTAGAAATATTTTTTTAGGCTCATTAGTGGCTTTATTTATTTGTTATTTGTTCTATTGGGGTTTTTTTGGTTGTTTTTTTTTTTTTTTTCGCTAAAGCCCTGGCTAAAATTTCAGCTTTCATGCCGTCCAGTGAAGCATTAAAATACAAATCCTTGCAGCTTCAGAGAATAGAAAGAGACTGTAAAGGGCTTTGTTTGTATGGCGACTTTTATGTGGATTCTCGAATCCCTGGACCTTCATTCTCGCTGCTGCAGTAGCGGGGTTCCGGATGCCTTTTCGGTGGCCCTGTAATAAAGCTCCTGTAATGACGCTTTGTCGCCACGCGAGGTCAGCAGCTGCCGAGAAAAAGCAGGAAATAAACTCGCTCCGCTGCAATCCGTTTTCATTTGCTTTATTTAGAATACTTAAAAATCAATACATCCTTCAGAACCGTATATACAGTGTGCAAAACCAAAGGATTTCTTTTGAACGCACAGCATCTTCAGCAAAAAGTCTTCCTTGCGATTTACTACAGAGTGAGGATCTGGAATGGCTTTAGGGAACGTTTATTGGCTTCCCGAGTAGCATTGGGTAATCGCTGTGGCAGAGGATGATGTTCTGTACAGTGGGATGATGACAGGGTTTCAGCCTTATCTTTTTGTCTCTACTAAATTTGTGATAATAAATCTACATTGAATAAGGTATTATTGCTGCAGGGAATAGTTTGGAATACAGAAGTGGAAAATATCCTTCCATTTTACTGCAGTAATAATCGATGTTCTGTCAAGATGTGGGGGAGATGTTGCCTGAAAGGGTTTCCCCTCCTCTTTAGTCTTTGCTTTAAAAGCAAAACACTCCCAACAACACAGGTAAAAAAGCATAAACTTGGTGCCAAAATTACCGAACAGGATTTGGGGAATAAGTATTGAGATCTGTCATTGGCTTACTATTGGCTAATAATTTCCTTAGCATAAGTCTCAGTTTCCTGTGTGTAACTCCAAAGAAGATATTCACTTCTCTGGTAAAGTTTTAGAATAAATTATTTCTGATGGGATTTTTTTATTTACTATTTTAACGCTGGGAGTATCAACTGCAGCGTCACACCTGAATCTTGGTGTTCTCTTTCCTGAAATTCAGTTCTTGTGAGTGTTCCGTTCTTCCTGTCCTAGGTAGTTGTATAACATTGCTAGTGAATGTACTCTGTGTCTCAGAAGTGACTGCTTTTTAATAGTTTACAAAGTTATCTTCATGTATGATTGGCACTAACTGATATTCCTGTCAAACCTTTTATCCAAAAATCCCCCTGCACCGGGCAAATTTAACAAATGATGCAGACAAGGATCAATTTACTGATCACCAAAATGCAGCAGAGGAGACATAGATTAAATATTAGGGAATACTTTTTAGCTATAACACTGATTAAGTTGAAAGAACAAACTGCCAAATGAAGTTGGGTAATTGCCATCACTAGAGATTTTCCATCACTAGAGATTTTCCAGACTATGAGTATGCATCCATTTAGCAGGAATGGCTTAAAAATAATGCAGTCAGTTTTGCCACAGTTCAGAACTTGAACTGAATGACTCATTATGTGCATGTTTTATCCCACATAATTTTTAAAATTTCTTCCTACTTTACCCTACCTATGGATAAAGCAGCAGGGATGTCAGCAAAAAACCCAGTAACGTTTTCTCTCAGCGTGTGCCAAGCCTACATGAAATGAGAAACAAGTTGTAGTGAGAGAGAAGAAAGCCCAGATTGATGTGACCTTTATTATTTTAACAGTGTCTTTCAGCACAATTACAGAGTTGCAGGACTGCAGAGAACAGAGCTGGAGTATAAAATAACATAAATAAATAGAACAGGAGCCAAAGCAGTCAGCAGGAGGTGGTTGGAATTGGGCGGTGAAGGATGGATGAAGGGTTTGCATTGGTCAAAGCCTTTATGATTCAGCCACCAGAGTTGCAAATTCTGGAGAAAGGAAAGAATTTGAAAAAATATTTAAAAACCAAAATTTAAAGAAGGAAGAAGCATATTACAATGAATACAGAGTCACTGGTGTAGCAGAAACATCACAATAACAGAAGAGCAAGGAAATCCAAGTTAATTAAAGGGAAAGTATGGTTTGGGAAATCTTACAATGAAATGAACGGATTTTTTGAGAGTAAGGGAGAAATGCTATACATGCCAGACTGTAAGACTTCCACCACTATTCATCTGAAGAACTTGATTAGTTCTCGGTTATTTCTTTGTAAATCTCAATGGGATGAAGGCAAGAACTAGAAATTTAATCTTGCAGTGAGATAAATTTCTTTCATATCAGAGTTTGGCACAGAGAATCATTAATGAGTCTTTCAAAGTATTTGTGTCCCATATTATAATTATATTGCATTTAAACTCAATTTTGTGATTGTAAATTGAGTGAAAATGACAGATTACAAAAACAGAAGGCTGATAGCAACCTGTGTAGCAATTTTGACCATGTTGTAAGAATGAGAAAGATTCCTATGGTGTCAGAGGGCCAGGATTTACCCTGTCGCTTTTATTAGTGTTATATCCATAATATTTACATAAATGTATCGCTCTGCAGTTTGGGGTTATTTTATGCTTTAGTATATAAAATGCCTTTCAGCTGGGAGATAAAGCATGGGAAAAGCACATTTGTATCCTGGTGAATAGCTGCCTGGCTATAATTCCTAACTCCATCTAACCTTGGAAGAGTTACACATGAGAATACCTTGCACAGTTGTATGTGCCTCAGAGCGCTGAAAATGACAGACTGGAGGGAATCCCAAGAAGGGCAACAAAGACGATAAAGGGATTAGAGGGAATGCAGAGAGAGTGGTTTATGGGTTTAACATAATCAGCTGAGAGGAAAATGACAAATAGGGGAGGCAGTTGTCTGTAAAGGCTCAAGAAAAAATTACTGAAGTTTGACATAATGAAGAGTAAAGTCTGGCAACTGAAAAAGATAGAAGATGAAAGTTAGGCATTTTAAAGAATATTCTAGTGTTCAGTTGAAAAATGCTAAACTCGAAACAAGTGAGATCTTAATTGGCTGTTTTGTGCAAACAGATAGCACTTTTCAAGGCGTGTCCAAAAAACATGTTGCCAAGTGCAGACAAACCAGATTGAGAAATAAAAATGTCAGAGGGTTTAAATTAATTCCAAATTTATCCATCGTTTTGAAAGATGTAAATCCAAATTAGGATTAGTGATGCAGATTACTTAACACAAAACATAAATAAATCCTGTGCATGGTGGGTACATAGATTGAGTGTTGCAAACTGAATTTAAGAGATAACATAAAGTGCTTGTAATAAAAACCCTAACTATTCTGGGCAGGAGAAAGACTATGATTATTAAATCTCTGTGTGAATAAATCCTGCAGAGAGAAACATGAACTGCAATGGATGAAATGGAATGAAACCTTTCCAAAAGGGAAAACTAACGATGCATATACTGTTAAAACAAGTTGTCATACTTATTACAGAGAAATCCTTTTATAGTAATTTGTATCTACAGAATATGTTTGGAAAAGGTTATTTAGACTTGCAGCCAAACATTTTCTATAATACATTTTGATAGTGCTATTATCACTTAATAGCAATATATTTCACAGGTACTTTCTGATAGCTGGCAAACCATAAAATACTCCTTCTTGAGTAATTGCAACAATTTAACTTTTCCCAGGATTTTCAATGTATTTTAAATATTTCAAAGGTGTTCCATTTGAATAATCTTGTAAATTGGTTCACTACTCGTTTTTGTATAAAGGTTAGTCCAACCACAGGTGGCTTGTAGAAGCATTGTTACAAAGGGTATTCATATATGCAAAACTTCTGAGATAAGGCACTGTATTTTGGTCCCTCATAAATGGTTATTGCCTCTGACTGGCCTGTTAGCCAGGCAATCCTTGTGATTTTCTTCATCCTTGTTTCCAGTTGTAGTTACCCTTCCGAACAAAATTAAGTTATGTCTTTGTTTGCACAAGTAGTAGCTTTAAATGGCAAGGATTTAGACCATTTTGTCACGCAAAATAATTTACTAGCTGTTTTGTGTCAAAGCTCTGACTTAAAAGGAGAAGACTGTTTCACTGTGTTCAGTACAGTTTAGTACTGTATACCAGCCTAATGCATGCCCTCTGGTATTTTACTGAAATGACAGACATGATTACAGAGGACATGTTGTAGGCCCATGACTTCTCTCATCAGATCGTGGTTTTTTACGTTTTCTTTACAACAGCAAATCTGTTTAGGAAACTTCATAAGTAATGACTTACACTAATTTATTTTAGAAGATAGAAGAGCACGAAGCAGGATAAGAACAGAAGGACTTCCAAATGATTTTTTTTGTTGTTGTTATGGCTTTCACCTGGTAAGGTCATGACTTAATAGCTGTAATTTTGCATGCTTAATGTCAGATTTTAACAATATTCTGGTTTACAGGGATAAAAATTTGGATTTGTGCTGCCTACAGTGCATGATCTTTGAAAGTTCTCTATGTACTTTCTCAAGGCTATTAATATCAAGAAACTAAAAGGTATGACGTCCATGTCCAATGCCAATACACAAAATAGATTTAAAACAACATTTTGACCAGAAATTTTCTTTTTTTTTCTCCTCTTTCTTGTAAATATTTTCCTGAAGCTGGCAGAGCTGCTTCAGCATCATTTTTCAGCCTGACCTGGAAGCTAAGGTTGCTTACGTTATTAGCACAACCTGGCCCTGACCTGCAATTTTTTTCAGATTCATCATCTTCTGACCACATTGGCAGAATATGGAGGGGGTTTGACACTGCACAGTAGATGATCATGCCTTACAGGAACTGCCTACAAGTTTTCAGCTCTTAGAAACTGGTCCTCCTGCCACAAATTGCAAATCGTGATCGGACAAGAGGTAAACTGCTGAAACTATTTCAGAGCTGAATGGTCTTGCAGGAATGAGAAAAGGTTTAAAGCAAGAGACTTAAGAAAACTTGTAATGTGAGATCCCAGCTAGAAGAAAGCTGATTAGGTTGGGATTAATGTTTGTGATGACACATCTCAGAAAGTTGTCTCTGTGGTGTTAAAAATCCCTAAAGATCAGTTCTTACAGCTGCTGTGGGCTCCTGAGGGACAGCATTCAAGGGCCATCAGGAGAATTAACATTAACCCCTGTGAAAGGCTTCTTGTTTGCCATCGTTTAGTGATTTAGAAAGCTGATGTTTGAAACAAGGGGTAGAAGTGATGCCTGACAATTCAGCTGCAGGGAAACAAAAATGGTTTGCAACAGAAATACAGCATTGCAATACTGCATATGAATGTGATGTGTATTAGTGACTTTACATTTTATTTGCATATGCAGTTATATTCTTGAATTGGACTTATGGATCAAAGGAAAAACTGGGAAGTATCTGTCCTCCTCGTCCTTTGGTCACAGTCCCGACTGTTAACTTTTGTATGTATTTCAAGCCTTTCTGGTGTAAAAATTGGCTTTTAGAGTCAAATTTAAGAAACAGAAAAGAAACTGGTAGTGTTGTACCGTAGGGATATGGTCAGAAGAATCAGAAGAAAAAAGCACATCATTCTCTTCTCATTATCAAGTATAAATGCAGAGTAATTCCATTTCAAAGTTAGGGAACAGTAAAAGCTGCAGACGAAAGAGATAAGGAGAAGAGGCATTTCATATTGCTTTATTACAATATACTGGGTTTCAGGCATTGTTTCAACTCAAAGAAAAAAGTTATGGTAGTCTTAAATATGAAGGTTAATGCTGTATTTTCTTGTACAAGCTCAAATCATTATGCAATATTGTTCTTTTATTCTGATTAAGACTAATTTTTATTTGCAGCCTTCTGGAATAGCTGAAAATGTATCTGAGGCTGGTGGATCAGCTGTAAGCTTACTTACCTGAATTAAATTTTCTTTTGAAAAACTTGCCCAGTGATTTTAGTACTACTGTCACTAATTTTAGTGCGTATAAAGAAGACTCATATAATAGAGAATATGAAGTTTCAAGTAATGACACCCCTGTTGGATTCAGCAGCGCTGCTGAAGTTTAGCAGGAGCTTCCCCATAACCATAATATAGTCATAATGGGAGAAGTTAAGAGACTTTGGTCTAGGAACAGGGCCACAGTCACTGATATGCCAGTTTGCATCACCTGACTGATATGTCGGTGGCTGATTTTGTGTGTCATCTTCTAAGTTGGGAGACTGTGTTAGTTAACTGTTTGCTTTTTATTTCTCTTTTAATTGGCCTTTTTTTTTTGAGATAATATTTTTTACAAATTGCAGAGATTAGGTAACACAGAGAGGTATGAGGGGGTTCAGGTATTTTTTAGATTTCAGCTTATGATATGGCTTATCGATATGGCAAAACCCTAGCAATTGTCTGCTCTCTAGGTGATTTAGTACTCTGGCCACAAACTTCTACTTATATCTCCTGCAATGAGGAAAGCTTTAGTTTAGAATTACATCTTTTCTTGTCTCCTTCAGTGTGTTTCATTCACTCTCACCTCTCAAAAAGAGGAAAAAGGAGAAATTTTGTATGTGGGCTAAGCTGATTCATCCCAAGGGAGAATAGAAAACAGCACTAGCTTTTTAAGCAGTGCTGTGAGAGGAAAAGTTGTTCTTTTCTTGTATTTCTCATATTCAGGAAAAGGAAGTGACAAGCTTTCTTAGGTGTGAAGACCCACGTAAACACTAGCATAAGCTGGATAGACTTTTATTGTATAGAAATTCTGTAGCAAAATGGGTGTGCTTTGAATTTTAAGAGCAGTGCTTTGCTAAGTCACACACTACTTTCCCTCTAATTAATCATCAAGCAGAAATGCTGACGGCTCAGCTTTTATTCTTTCCAAGCTTTATAGTCAGGCCTCGGTCTCTGAACTCGCAGTGTCCTGATCCTCACTGCACTGATACCAACAAATTCCAGTAACTGGAGCAGAGTTTGGCTGGGTACTTAGTCCTGCCCTGCAGAGTGCCCGACCCACAGCCGGGTTCTGTGAGCTCCTGCCCCCTCTAGTGTCACAACTCGGCTCCTCTTCCTCTAACGCCTTCAAGCAAGCTATGGCAAGTGGAGCAGGACTTGGCATTCCATTAAAAACAAATTGTGCCCTTCAGAAGGTCACAGCCCCCAGTGATTCCTAGGTTTTCTCAGTTCTTGTGTGTAAGGGTAATATTCGGTTGTTACTGTCAAAGTTACTCCTGTCATTACATACCATCAGCGCCAATTTTGCCATCACCGTCCTTATCTCCAGCAGCCAGCAGAGCCTTCGTTTCTTTGTCTGATAGGTCTCTTCCTTCTGGGGTAAAGCCCTTCAGGACAAACCTAAAGAGAAGGCATAGAAAAAAATGAAGGTTTGTTTGGGTTTTGTTTGTTTGTTTGTTTTTAGTTTAGTTTTGGGTTTTTTTCTGCAGAACAATTACACTTCATATTTATTTGTATCACTGATTTGAGACACAAGTTGGAATCTAGGGTTGTGTCTTCTGTTATTGACCTTCTTTAACGTTCAGGAGAAGCACTTTACTCTGAAACTGCATTTGGCTGAAGAGCTACCTGTAAGGTACTGACCATTCATGTGTTTCAGGGATCCTGCAATTGAAGTGACAACTAGCTATCTCCAACGCTCTTTAGAGCATATGCTCAGCAAACAACTGGCATAGCACACAAATACTAGTCAAGAACTTGAGCTGTATGTTACTACCTAGAGTCTTGTAAAAATAACCCACAGGAAATCAGACTCTTAAGGCAGGGTTATTTGAGAAAGGATGTAATTTTACTTACTTCAATTCTTCTTCTTCAATGAAGCCGCTCTTATCTTTATCAAGAATATGGAAAACCTTCTTCACATCTTCTGGGCTCTTCTTTTTCAATCCTACCATCTCGAAAAACTTTTTGTAGTTAAAAGATTCAGCCGCTATAAGGGATAAAAATACAGAGAACTTATTAAAAAATTCTTTGAAACACACACCAACACATACCCGTGGTTTTCTTCCATGCTGCTGTTTTTCCTATCCTGGGAGGAACACTCGAGCCCAGCTGTGGTAAGAGCTGGATGTACTCAGTGTAATAGTCCGTGCTTCATAGGTGCTAATGGAAAGAAACAAAGGGGCAGAGGGGAAATGTCTCCCTTTTGCAGATGAAGAGCTGAGCTACAGAAGGATGAAACTTGCCCAAGGTCACACAAGAAGTCTGTGATAGACTTAGGAGCTTTGGGAGCGGAGGTCTACTGTACTTAGTCTCATTTCAGTGCCTTAAACCTGTTTTGTTTGGGGTGTTTTTTTTGTCTTTTGGGGTTTTTTTGTTTTTTTTTTTTTTTTTTTGCCAAGTTTTACACTAGAACAGGCATCTGAGAGCAGACTCAGACTATTAGATAGATGTCACTTTTTGACGTTTCCACCCCTGGAAAAAAAAAACCAACCAAAAATGCTCTTGCTCAAGCATTGGCGAGAAGTGTGTCACAGCACTGTTTGTTTCTTTTCCTGGAGACTTACTAGAAATCAGTGTTGCATTTCAACCGCTGAAGGAATGTGCAGTCGTGGTGTGTGAGCTCAGACACTGCAAGAGAGTGCTGCACGGCGCGCTGCCTGCAAGACCTTGTGAGGAGCTGTCTCCGGGGAGGAAAAAACCAAACAACCCAGAGCCCTTGAAATCGGAGCCGAGTTTACCTGCTCCACCTCCCTTGTCCTTTAACCGCACCCGCTTTTGTCTCACCCAGGTAGCCTAACTACTGTGATGTGGATTAGAAATACCACACAGTGACCTCCAAAACGTGCGGTGGAATTTTTTTTTTTTTCTCCTTCCCCATGCATTCTTGTTCCCGCCGCATTATATTTTCCCATTACATAAAATTAAGGAGGCTCAGTCTTTCGCGATCTGCCTGACTGAGATCTGTCATTAGTTGCTGCTAATTGCATCTGCTCCGGGACTTGGAGATGGCCACAGAACAATGGAAGCTAATGAGTAAAACAGCTGCTGGATCCAGCAAAGCAATTTGTCGCTCTCTCTGACTCCCCGGCTTCTGAGCTGAGTCGGGCTCAGCGGGTCTTTGCGCTTCTGTCTGTTCGGGAAGGTCATCGCACCGAGCAGGACAGGCAGAGGCGGCTCCCCGGGATGGTGCGGTCAGCCAGGTAGTTTGGGGGAGGGGGGGGATAACGTGCATCCCGGAGCACGATTTCTGGCGTTTCTTTGAGAGCAGCCTTAACTACCTGAATCTCTGCAAGCGCGAAGAGGGTTTGCTGTCAGTTTTAGGGGTCGCGATGAATGAGAGGGGTAGGGAACATCTGATACCCCGGGGAGTCTGAGAGGGAAGTGTGGACCACTGCAGCCATTCGACCTGCAGGGAGCCCCTGCAGTCGAGCAGTGCCCCCGCTTGCTCTACTGTTGCCTTCTGTCCATCCCGAAAAGCAAAGCCCACCCAAGGATTCTGCAGAGGAAGTACAAGAGCCGTTTCTTATATCCTTGAAACGGGAAACAGCAGTTCTGTAACATCTGAAACTAAATTTCAGGAATGAGTGGGAAGCTGCCGACATCCACTGCTGACTTCTCTATCCCACACCAAGATAAAATGCAGCTTGGTTTGCAGAGGGGTTTGTTCCCTCTGAAAGTATCCTCTCGGTAGAAGCAAAGTCTGTCCGCAGTTACTGCTTGCTTTCCTTTAAAATAAATATTTCACCTCTGTAACGTGCAGGACAACTTTGCTGAGGATGCAGCCTTGTACTTCATAAACCTGTCAGAGATATTCACTGAACATCTGAAAACACATCCTCATGAGAAATTTTGTCTAGCCAGTTCCTCTAATCTTCCCATAGTTAAAATAAATGCACAGCTATCCTAACCTGAAGAGATGAAAGGAGGAAAAGAGAGAAGGAAAAAAAAAAGAAAAAAGCACTCACCTGAAAAGGCTCCCACAGCCTTCTTGATATCCTCAGCGCTGAGCAAGTCAGTCATAGCCATCCTGCAACTGTTTGAACAGGGAAGCAAGTGCGAAAAGATTAAAAAGTGCTTTTCTCATCATTTCTGCTCATATGACCAAAGCTGCAGTGCTGTGTGGGGATGGCACACCGGGAAAGGCTGGACCCGTGCCAGCTCTATAGCTCTGCGTGGATAAGTGCCGTGGGCTGTCGCTCTCCAGTTTGCAGAGCACCAAGTAGTCCACAGACGCGAGGGTTCAGCTAAAGAGAGGGCATAGGGATGCCTTTGTGGGGACTGGGGTGGGGGAGGATGCGAGTGGGGGTCGCTCCCTGGGAGGCTGGAGCCTAAGCCTTACTGGAGCAGTGCCAGAGTCTGCTGTGATACCGGCTGGAGAAAGAGTTTTGCCAAGGTCAAGTCCTTGGGTGCAGTGGACAAACTAGTGGTGCAGAGCAGAGCCTTTTCCTTTAGTAAGTCAGGATGAGCTTTACCAGTTATATTCGGTGATGAGTAAGGAACTGCAGCATATGCCAAGCTTCAAGCTGCTCTTGAGGTCAGGAAGCAAATGTAATGTAGCTTTTGAACATTTGCCTTATCGTTCAACCACTTTAAACATCTCCCCCTTCTCCCTTCCCCCTCCCCTTCACACACATATTCCTTTTAGACCTTGTTTCTTTCGGGCCAGTCCATATTAAGCATCATCCTCACTGAATTAATTATCACATCCCTGCGAATCCTACAGATCTCGTTTGTAATGCACAATATGCTGCAGAATCTTCCGCGATAGGGTATGGCAAAACGAGATGCGAGGAGACAACACGCTCGTGAGGAGCTCCTGTGCAGTAGTGGGTTTCTCAGGCAGGACCGGGCACTTCCCATTAGTGTTACAAAAAAAAAAAAAAAGCATTTAGGATTTGTAATATGTTTTCTAGGGTTATTTTCTTTTCTCCAAGAATCTGCCCATTTTTCACATAAAATATGGCAAGTAGTCCAACTTGCTCTCAGAGTTTGGGCAGGAGCCATTAGGCTGAGGTAGCCAAGGTTAGGGCCCAGTAGTAGGGCAGATCTCTGCGGGAGTATTGGCATCGCTGCTCCAGGAGAGACGGGGGAGGACAGAGCGGTGGCAGCGAGATCCCCGGGTGCGGTCGACGGGTACGGCCCGGTCCCGCTGCCACAATCACACCTCTCCTCTGAATGGGGCCGCCGGAGAGCAGCCTCGAAAAGGGGGTGGCTGGTGCAGAACCTCGGGTTGTGCTGTCAGTAACTGCTCGGTGCTTTTAAAAGTACGAGCCACATCCTTTTTTTTTTTTTCCACGGCCCAAGTGCAGCTATAATGGGTAAGGCATTACCATGCCACTGAATGCAGAAGGACGGAGGAGGAGGTGACATTGGGGTCCTCCCTCTTTTTTTTATTTCTTCTTTTCTTTCCTAAAGGTCATCTTTTCATTGTGGGAGGGACTGTCGTTTTTCTCTCGCTGGAACTTTCCCCCCAGCCTCCCTTTTCCGTGTATTTCCTGAGATGCAAGAGATGCTTAGTTTTCTCCAAGGACAAACAAGGAGATGGATGGTGGAGCCAAGTCCCTCTCGTAGGCTGAACGCATCCTTCCCTGCTCTACAGGGAAAGAGGAGCTGAGTGCTGGGATGCTGAACCGAGATAAACGGCAGCCCCACAGAAGAGCTCTGCGCACCTTCCCGGTCGTTCTCACTCAGCGGCCCTCGTTGTTTTGGAGCTGGGAGGTGGAAGGGTGCAATAAAGACAGTACTCGGGGTGCTCGGGTCTTCTGCTTTAGCGGAGTTGATCTCGGAGAGCACAGGTTAGAACCCTATTGTCAGTCCATTTTAAACACAGGGTAACTGCAGACCCATCACTATGCAGCTGTTTGCCAGAGATCAATGTGCCATATCTTATGAAATTGATGTCCCTTTACTTTTCCTTGACTGAGGGAAGAGAGGAGAATCTCTTTTTGCTCCCAGTGCAAATACTGCCGGCCCAGTGCTCCACGGCCCTCTGCTTTCCCTGCTTTGCTGCGTGCAGCATGGGTGCGGTCTGAAGAGGAGTTGGGCCTCAGTCCCCGCAGGTTTTCTCCCTTTCTTGCGAATCTTTTGCAAACCCGTCGATGAGCCACAGAGCTTCCTTTTAGGTCTCTACAAACAGGAACGCACCTGACCACCCGCCAGTGAAGATGCTCTCCTGGCGGGTGACTCGTGTTTCGGCGTTAACCCCGCTCTGCTGACAAGGCAGAGCACATTCGGAGGGATGCCCTCGGGGATAACTCGAGCCGGTGGCTGGCAGAGGCGATGCGCAGTGCTGCCTGCTGTGCTGGCAGACGCCGATCAGGTTAACTAGCCTCATGCCAAGCAAACCGGCCAGAGCCGCATTCCGTGTCTGCGTCCTGGGGATGGGAGCCCGGCGGCTCCCTCCGCATCCCTAACGATGCGCGAACTGCCCCGCTTTCCCTCCGTCATCGGATCTGTCAGCCCTCTACGGCCTAATCATGCTGTGGAGGCGAAAACTGAGAGGTGTCAGAAAAATGAGATCAGGTGGAGCCATCTGTAGAGCGTAAATAACATTTCCCCCAGCTCCGGAGCCGTGTGTACCCTCCACAGCCAGAGAGGGGAAAGCAGCGACACACAGGTTTACGAAGCGGACAGCTGGGATCTCACATGGAGGAGTGGCTGAGGCCCAGCTCCATCGTCAACAGCGTCTCTCTTTAAGGACAGCTAGCAAAATTCCAGAAGCTTTTAACCACCAACCTGTAGTCAAAACTGTTATTCTAATAAAAAAGGTGTTTCACGAATTGACAGTTTCTCACTCGACCCTTCGTCTTTTTCTCATCATCCCTGCGAGATGAATGACGCGTTTTCCTTTATCTCTGAGATGTTGCCAATTTTCCTGCCCGAACTGTTTGCAAAATCCACACCGTGGATTTCCAAGTTGTCTGCACCAAAACTTTTGTGTAGATCAGCTCCCCATTCCACCAGCGCCAGAATGATGATATTGTTACTAAGTAAACGACCAAATACAAAATCAGCCCACCCTTGCCAAAAGCAAACAAGTCAGGGAGAATTTCCTGAACAGCAGGAAGCCCTCACACCAAGAGTTGAAGCAGAAAGACGGCGGTCCTTTGCAAAAAGGGTGACACATTTCCTTTAGCTTCCTAGTGACCACACCAAGGAGAGCAACTTCATCTCATCGCTTACAATCGTCTGTGCAGAAAGAGAGGTGCCATTTCTAGACGTGTCCTGGATGTTTTGGGGTTTTTTTGTCTTCGGTTCACAGCTGGCTATTACAGTAAATTCTGTTCACGAGCCATTGCTTGCGTTCTCGTTCACTTTCTTCCCTCCTTTTCCCGGTTTTGTCATTTCCACCTTCTCCCCCGCTTTTCTCTTCATCCCTCTTCAATGAGTTCACCTATTTACTCCTTTTAATGGTCTGTTCTTCTCATTTGGAGTCTTCTCTGCGGGAAGCTATTCCTCAGTGTTTGAGAGATTTGCATCTCTTTGTTTCCGGGCTTCTGTTTATGGAAAGGGGGATGGGGCCGGAGTGATGGAAGATATCCTTATCTGCGAGGTCCTGCTTCTTGCCTAGAGCTGGTGAATCCACGTTTGCTGCGGAAATTTGGGTATTTTCTTGCTACTTACCTCTTGGATCTCTCGTAAGCACGCTTGAAAAGGTGTTAGGTAGGGAGGTGGTCAAAAAGACGTGGAACTCGGGGTAGGAACCCCACTTATATAATCTCTCTCGCTCTTTCTATTTTGGGCAGGTGATACCCACTCCTCACTGATATCAGATATTCAGGGGTTTTGTTGGTGGTGTCACATTTATCTTTCCCTTAACTAATCGAGGAACACTATTAATAATCCTTGGCGCTTACCTTCCCCTGGCTGTGAAAACCCGTTACATTGGCAAACTGATGGTCCGCTTGAAACTTGAATGTTAAGGGGAGAGGCAAGCAGTATAAGTGAGCTGTTAGGGGACAAATAAGCAAATAACAACTATAAAAATGCCATTGAGACCTATTTTCCGTTGTGTAATCCATCTAGGGACACTTTTCCTGATAAATAATGTTTTTCTGGCAAGGGAAAACGTTTTGCAAAGGACCGTGAATCATACATATGATGAAAGTGGCGTTGGGGATATCACGATGCATCAGGAGGTTCAGTTTGAGACATGGGACTCCGCTCACGAAGTGAATTGGAAGATGTAACCCCCTCATCAGCCTGAGGGAAAGCAAAGACAGGCTCCGAAGTTCACCCTTTTCTCTCTTTAGCCTTACTACTTGAAACAAAATAGAACGCCTCTAAACTGCCTCCTGCACCTGAAACTACAACGTTCAGCTTTACTTCTTGGCCTTGAAGGAAGTCAGAAATAATTTTTTTCCTGCAGGCAACAGCAAACTCAATTGTGTAATTCTGATTGCTCGTACTGACAGGGGCATGCAAAACTTGCATTCAGGGCCCCAGTGGGCAAGGTACTGTAGAAGTCTAAAAAATTTACAACCTGAGCTTTCTTAGGAGACACAGGGAATTGTAAACAAAGAGATCCTATATATATATGTACATATACAGCCATTATACATTGAGTGTAACCTTTTCAGCATATAAATTCTCTTTATGCTGAGTTGCTCATTCCAGGGAAAGGCACCTTTGAAGACACTTCTATTTTTACTCTGTCAAGCAATAATAACAACAATAAAAATGCCATTGAAATGTATTTGCCATTCTGTAATCCATCTGGGGACATGTTTCCTGATATTTAATGTTTTTCTGGCAAGGGAAAACATTTTATAAAGGATTATGCACTGCATTTATCTGTAGTACGTTTACGAGTAAAAAAAAAGTATTTTTCTGTTTCAGCACTCAAACTCAACATTTCTTAGGTTAAAAAGCAACCAAGTTTTTGTGATACAACGGAAATTATCTTTTGGGAAAGGCAGGTGCTGCAAAAGTGAGATCTGAGTTCTCTAGCTTGATTAATTGATCTTAGAAGTGAGGAAAGGTAATCGAGGTATGTATGGGGTAGGAATATTTAAAAATATTTCTCTACTGCCAGTATAATTTAGATGCAGAGTTCTGTGATAAATTGGAAGTACTCCAGCAACTTCAGATAATTTTTAAACTGGCAGCTTTATTGAATCAAACATGACAAAGGTTAATTCAATAATTTTTGTTCTCTCTCTCTCTCTCTTTTTTTTTTTTATTACACTTCCTGTAGTGGTTTTTGAGTTTTCAGTGTGCTACAGTAGTATGGGAAGTAATACTACTTTTCAGTAGCATCCTGTACTGGTTTGAAAAACAGACCAGTGGGAGGCACCAAGTCAGAATAACAATTTATGAGGGAAATTAAAAATAAAGGCAAGAAAAACCCCAGTGGGCTAAACTAACAGAGTCAGAATACAACCTGGCACCCTGTTAATCAGGGTGGCGTGAGCAGTCCGATGAGATGGTGGCTGTAGTCCTCCTGAAGTGATGGATGTGGCTCTGTCGAAGCAGTGGTCCAGTAGAAAGGTCTGCTCCTCCTCAGAAAGTCCAGTGGTGATTATGCAGCTCCTGTCCTCTGGGAATCCAGTGGGAAGGATGCCCGTGGTGTTCAGAGTCCCAGATTATATCCAAGATGGAATGCTTGGTTCCTCCCTCTGGGTGGAGCATCTCACAATGGAATGATGAGTCATGAGGCCAGGTGTTGATGGGCTCATTAACAGAAGATAGTCTGGAGGGAGTTATCTCTGAGTCATGGGGCAGGGCATTGATGGGCCATTAGCAGAAAGATAGTCCGGAGGGAGGAGGCCAGGAAACACCGCCCCACCTGGTTTCAACAGCTCATGCGGATGGTAATAGAATACACTGCAACCCAGGACATTATCCACCCCTTATTCTATTACCACCTTCGTTATCCCAAATCAACTTAAACTCTACACACACACACATATATATATATATACAGTGAAGCCCTACATACCATTCTCACTTAAGATTAGGTCTCCTTGTGGTACACAACGGGTTTCCCCATCTTTCTGCATTACCCACCAGGTGTAACCAGGTCCTTGAGCAAAGACAATCCCACGGATGGGTTTGCCTTTGCCTGAGGTGGGATTAATCCAAACAGTCTTCCCTAAAATACCTCTCATGTGTACTACAGGGACTTCATCTCCATCCACCGTGTGCAGGGGTTCAGACTGGGCAGGACCAGCTCGATTGATGGACCCTCGGGTATTGACTATCCAGGTGGCCTTTGCTAAGTTCACTTCCCAATTTTTGAAGGTCCCCCCACCAAGAGCCTTCAGGGTGGTTTTAGGTAGTCCATTGCAGCGTTCAACTTTTCTGGCAGCTGGTGCATGATAAGGGATATGATATATCCATTCAATACCGTGTTCTCTGGCCCAGGTGTTTATGAGGCTGTTCTTAAAATGAGTCCCGTTGTCTGACTCGATCCTCTCAGGGGTGCCGTGTCTCCACAGGACTTGCTTTTCGAGGCCCAGGATGGTGTTCCGGGCAGTAGCATGAGGCACGGGGTAGGTCTCCATCCATCCAGTTGTTGCTTCCACCATGGTCAACACGTAGTGCTTGCCTTGGCGGGTTTGGGGAAGGGTGATGTAGTCAACTTGCCAGGCTTCCCCATACCTGTACTTTGACCATCGTCCACCATACCATAAAGGCTTCACCCGCTTGGCCTGTTTGATTGCAGCACAGGTCTCACAACTGTGGATGACCTGTGAGATGCTGTCCATAGTAAGGTCCACCCCTCGGTCACGGGCCCATCGGTATGTTGCATCTCTCCCCTGATGGCCAGAGGCATCATGGGCCCAACGAGCTAGGAATAATTCTCCCTTGTGCTGCCAGTCTAGATCCACCTGAGATACTTTCACCTTGGCAGCTCGGTCCACCTGCTCATTGTTGTGATGCTCTTCATTAGCCCGACTCTTGGGTACATGCGCATCCACGTGTCGAACCTTTACGGTCAGCCTCTCTACTCGAGCAGCGATGTCCTGCCAAATCTCAGCGGCCCAGATGGGTTTCCCTCTGCGCTGCCAGTTGGCCTTTCTCCAGCGATCCAGCCATCCCCACAGAGCATTAGCTACCATCCACGAGTCAGTATAGAGATAGAGCTTCGGCCACTTCTCTCGTTCAGCAATATCCAAAGCCAGCTGGACAGCTTTAAGCTCTGCAACCTGACTCGATCCTCCTTGTCCCTCGGTAGCTTGTGCAACTTGTCGTGTGGGGCTCCATACTGCAGCTTTCCATTTCCGGCTAGCACCTACAATTCGGCAGGAACCATCAGTGAAGAGGGAATATCGTCTCTCAGTCTCCGGCAGCTCGTTATATGGTGGGGCTTCCTCGGCACGGGTCACTTGCTCTTCCTCTTCTTCCGAAGATAATCCAAAGGTCTCACCTTCAGGCCAGTTTGTTATGATTTCCAAGATCCCAGGGCGATTTGGGTTTCCAATACGGGCGCGCTGCGTGATGAGGGCGATCCATTTGCTCCATGTGGTGTCAGTGGCATGATGCGTGGAAGGAACCTTTCCCTTGAACATCCACCCCAGCACCGGTAGTCGGGGTGCCAGGAGGAGTTGTGCCTCTGTGCCGATTACTTCTGAGGCAGCTTGGACTCCTTCATAGGCGGCCAGGATTTCTTTCTCTGTTGGGGTGTAATTGGCTTCGGACCCTCTGTAGCTTCGGCTCCAGAATCCCAGTGGTCGACCCCGAGTCTCACCAGGCACCTTCTGCCAAAGGCTCCAGGACAGGCCATGGCTCCCGGCTGCAGAGTAGAGCACGTTCTTCACCTCTGGTCCTGTCCTGACTGGGCCTAGGGCTACTGCGTGAGCGATTTCCTGCTTGATCTGGGCAAAGGCTTGCTGCTGTTCAGGACCCCAGTGGAAATCGTTCTTCTTGCGGGTAACCAGGTAGAGAGGGCTCACGATCTGGCTGTACTCGGGAATGTGCATCCTCCAGAAACCTATGGCGCCTAGAAAAGCTTGTGTTTCCTTTTTGTTGGTCGGTGGAGACATTGCGGTGATCTTATTGATGACCTCGGTGGGAATCTGACGCCGTCCATCTTGCCACTTTACTCCCAGGAACTGGATCTCTCGAGCAGGCCCCTTGACTTTGCTCTTCTTGATGGCAAAGCCGGCTTCCAGCAGAATCTGGATGATTTTCTCTCCTTTCTCGAATACTTCTGCTGCGGTGTTCCCCCACACAATGATGTCGTCAATGTACTGCAGATGTTCTGGAGCTTCACCCTTTTCTAGTGCAGTCTGGATCAGTCCATGGCAGATGGTGGGACTGTGTTTCCACCCCTGGGGCAATCGGTTCCAGGTATACTGCACACCCCTCCAGGTGAAGGCAAACTGAGGCCTGCACTCTGCTGCCAAAGGAATGGAGAAGAAGGCGTTGGCAATGTCAATAGTGGCGTACCACTTCGCTGCCTTGGACTCCAGCTCGTACTGAAGTTCCAGCATGTCTGGCACGGCAGCATTCAGCGGTGGCGTGACCTCATTCAGGCCACGGTAATCCACCGTCAGTCTCCATTCTCCACTGGACTTACGCACTGGCCATATAGGGCTGTTAAAGGGTGAGCGGGCCTTGCTGACCACCCCTTGGTTCTCCAGTTTACGAATCATCTCATGGACGGGAACCACAGAGTCTCTGTCTGTGCGGTATTGCCGACGGTGCACTGTTGCTGTGGCGATTGGTACTTGTTGCTCTTCAACTCTCAGCAGTCCCACAGCAGAGGGGTCATCTGAGAGGCCAGGCAAGGTACTTAGTTGTCTGATATCTTCTGTCTCTACAGCAGCTATCCCAAAAGCCCAACGATGTCCTTTTGGGTCTTTGAAATATCCATTCCTGAGGTAATCTATGCCGAGGATGCATGGGGCCTCTGGGCCAGTCACGATGGGGTGTTTCTGCCACTCGTTCCCAGTTAAACTTACTTCCGCTTCCAGTACAGTCAGCTGCTGGGATCCTCCTGTCACCCCAGAAATAGAAATGGGTTCCGTTCCCACATACCTCGATGGCATCAGTGTGCATTGAGCGCCGGTGTCCACCAAAGCTGTGTATTTTTGTGGGTCAGACGTGCCAGGCCATCGGATCCACACAGTCCAAAAGACCCGATTGTCCCTTTCCTCTACCTGGCTAGAGGAAGGGCCCCTCTATTCCTGGTCGTGGTACACGTTGCTCGCCTCCGGTGAATATGCTCCTGAGGTCCCTTCAAGAGGATCAGTCACATTATTATTCCTATACTGTCTGGAGTTCTGTGTGCAGGAGACCGGAGCAGCGTTGACTCTAGATGAGCTTCTTGTGGTAGTTGTCCCTCTTTTTAGTTCACGTACCCGGGCTGCTAAAGAAGAGGTGGGTTTTCTATGCCAGTTACTCATGTCTTCTCCATGTTCCTGAAGAAAAAACCAGAGATTACCTCGTGGAGTGTATTCTCTCTCCCTGGTTGGGGGACGTCTGCTTCTAATGGCAGAGACTCTTGTCGGTTCTGGTGAGATGTGGCAAATTTCTTCCTTGAGTTCCTTTTTCAGTTTCTGATGGCCCTCTTCAATCAAGCTCCGGACTTGCTCAGCCAGCCTTGTTTCCACGGATGAAACATGAGTGCGAAACGGGGCAGTGACAGTGTCCTCGTAAATCCTCAGTTTGTTGGCCAAGACGCCCACTCTGTCCTCGCCTTCCCTCCATTGCAGTGTTGCCAGGTAACGGGAGTACATCTCTGGTCCAAGACGGGCGAATCTCAACCACATCTGTGACGTGCACTGGACATCATCCGGGCTTTTAGGAAATCTCTCATCTTCTGCGAACACGATTTCCAGTACAGCTAATTCCCTCAGGCATCGGATACCTTGTTCCATGGTGTTCCATTTTCCTTGGTGCACCTGGAGGTCTTCTTTACAAAGGTACCTGTCTCTTACGCTTGTCAGCAGTCGCCGCCAGAGGCTGAGTGTTTCTTGGGTTCTCCCGATCCCCTGGTCAATGACCACATCCCGGGACAGAGATCCCAGCTGCCTGGCCTCACTTCCGTCCAGAATGGTGTCATTAGCTGCAGCGTCCCAGATGCGGAGCAGCCAGGTCAAGATGGACTCGTTGGTCTGGCGGGTGAATTCCCTCCGCAGGTCACGCAGCTCACCCAGGGATAGCGACCGAGTGATGATCTCCGGCTCTGTCTCTTGTGCTGAGTGCGAGGGTCCTGCTGCATCCTCATCAGTCACTATGCGGACTGATTTGCTTTTTGATTTCTTCTTCTGGACGGGGGCAACTGCTACGGGTTTAGGCTGTTCTGGTTCGGTGATGGTTTGTGAGGAGACGCTGACGGTGCCTTTGGTTTCTTTCTCCTCTGTGTCAGTCTGTGTAGACACGGACGCTGTTGTTTTGCGTTTGGTTTCTTTCTCCTCTGTGTCAGTCTGCGTAGAGATGGACACTGTTGCTTTGCTTTTGGTTTCTTTCTCCTCAGTGACAGTCTGCGTAGACATGGATGCTGTTGCTTTGCTTTTGGCTTCTTTCTCCTTCGTGACGGTCTGCGTAGACATGGTGTTTGCTGCTTTGCTCATGGTTTCCCTCTTCTCCTGAGGATGCTGTGCCATAGCTCTGATTCTAAGCATGGTGTACACGGTGCAGGCTGTACAGAGAAGACAAAGCAGAACTGACAGCAAGTTTATGCCATCTTTGACATCCAAAGGGAACTCAATATTTTCAAAAACTGCTGTGTCAGGCCTGAAAGGCTGGAAAAAACCGTTCTTTAATCCTCCACCCAGGGGCTGGGTACGATTCTTGAGGCCCCAGATGTAGCAGCCCAGACTAGGACAAGCAAACCAAGTTGAGTATATATTCCAAATTATGCTCGTTGCCTCAGAGGTTATCATGCAGTAGGCGTAACAGAACAATAAAGCAAATTTTATACCATACCCTGGTCTACACAGGAGCATTACAACTGGCAGGTAGTTCCCCGTGTGCGGAAAAATGTAGAGAGCTAGGTACAAGACCCTTGTAAGCATGCTGAGCATCATAGTGAGTAGGTGACTTCTACAATGCAAAATTGTAATTCTGACTTTCCTCAGTATCCTGCCCCACATTGGGCGCCAAAAATGTACTGGTTTGAAAAACAGACCAGTGGGAGGCACCAAGTCAGAATAACAATTTATTAGGGAAATTAAATATAAAGGCAAGAAAAACCCCAGTGGGCTAAACTAACAGAGTCAGAATACAACCTGGCACCCTGTTAATCAGGGTGGCGTGAGCAGTCCGATGAGATGGTGGCTGTAGTCCTCCTGAAGTGATGGATGTGGCTCTGCCGAAGCAGTGGTCCAGTAGAAAGGTCTACTCCTCCTCAGAAAGTCCAGTGGTGATTATGCAGCTCCTGTCCTCTGGGAATCCAGTGGGAAGGATGCCCGTGGTGTTCAGAGTCCCAGATTATATCCAAGATGGAATGCTTGGTTCCTCTCTCTGGGTGGAGCATCTCACAATGGAATGATGAGTCATGAGGCCAGGTGTTGATGGGCTCATTAACAGAAGATAGTCCGGAGGGAGTTATCTCTGAGTCATGGGGCAGGGCATTGATGGGCCATTAGCAGAAAGATAGTCCGGAGGGAGGAGGCCAGGAAACACCGCCCCACCTGGTTTCAACAGCTCATGCGGATGGTAATAGAATACACTGCAACCCAGGACACGTCCTTAATTTCTCACCAACGCTATGTCCATACCCTAGCTCAGAGCAGGTGATAATTAAAATGTAAGGTAGCTGGCTCTTGTGGGTTCAGATGTTTCAACCAAATGATGTGTTGCCTTTGGAACAGTGCAAGTCATCATACACTGTTTGCTAAATTCAGTCAGGTGGGGTTTGCATTAAGCTTTCACATATTATAAACTCTTGGTGTAGTACCAAGATTAGATCCTGGTTTAGACATACCAGTATCTCATGGTTGTTAGCTGCATGCTTCATTTCCATTTGGTAGCTGGCAGAACAACTTTTCTCTTTTACCTTCCTTTGGCAGCTTAGAGAGGATAAGGATTGTAGGACTGTCTTTTTGGCTAATGGAGTGGGACTTCCATTTCTGTCTGCTCCACTGGAATGACTGCGTTTGTCCACTGGTGAAAGGAGAGCAAGCCAGTCACTGTGATTCCTCTGTGTAATTCAGCCCTGTGAAAGCAATCCTGATTATTGGAAATCCTTTCTTATCCTTTTAGTTAGCTCCTACTAAGGCTTATTTACAAAGAGGGAAGCAGATTTACGACCGCATTTGGCATATAGAGAGGTCTTTGTTACACGTCCAGTATTAATTAATTAAAAGGGGTTTTGTTGTTGGGATTTTTCTTTTCTTTTCTTCTCTTCTCTTTTCTTTTCTTTTCTTTTCTTTTCTTTTCTTTTCTTTTCTTTTCTTTTCTTTTCTTTTCTTTTCTTTTCTTTTCTTTTCTTTTCTTTTCTTTTCTTTTCTTTTCTTTTCTTTTCTTTTCTTTTCTTTTCTTTTCTTTTCTTTTCTTTTCTTTTCTTTTCTTTCTTTCTTTTTTCTTTTCTTTTTTCTTTTCTTTTCTTCTTTTCTTTTCTTTTCTTTTCTTTTCTTTTCTTTTCTTTTCTTTTCTTTTCTTTTCTTTTCTTTTCTTTTTTCTTTTTTTTTGTTATAAGAATACAATAAAAATCTGACACATCTAGATTATTTGTACAAATCTTCCTGAAGCTGGAAGGTGTGGAGAGTTGTGGCAACAGGCTCACTCAGAGTTCACCTAAGTGAAATGGTAGAATTTAGGGAGGAAGTTCGTGTTACTGCACTTGTCAGTTTTGGTAATGTGGTTGCACATTTACTATCACATCAATCAGATTCATTCAGGAAAAGATGAGGACTGGGTTTCCCCTTCAGAATACATATACAGTGCAGAGTTGGGGATACTCATCCATTATAATTTCCTTTTCTCTTTCCCACCACACATAAAGAACTCCAGGTCCCTATCAGCCCATATATCCAAAGTTTTGGATGTTACCATCACAGCACTAGCATCTCACCTTGCCCTGCGCTATCTCCTATATCCAATACACATGTTGTGACAAGCAGCTTCAGTCTTCAAGGATACCAGCCAGTCATCTTTTCCTTATTCCAGTCATAATTTTTCCTTGTTTGTTAAAGAAGTAACAGAATCATAGAATCATTAAGGTTGGAAGAGATCTCTAAGATTGTCAAGTCCAACCTTTGACTGAGCACCACCAGCACTAAGTGCTACATCCACTCATTTCTTGAACACTTCCTGCGATGGTTACTCCCCCACTTTCCTATCAGCCCATTCTAACGCTTAACCACATTTTCAGGGAAGAAATTCCTCCAGATGACCAGCCTGAACCTTTAGTCTGCCGAGGATGTTGTGAAGATGAGTGCTTATATGTGTTGGAGAGGAGAATGGTCAAATTGATGAAAGAGAGATCCACTGAAAGTTATCAAACTCCTACAGGCCACATCTAGCTTGTGAAGTTCCTGAGACAAAATGGTTGTCATTTGGGATAGGATTAGGGGAAGTTGTCATAATCTGGTTGCCTTGTGATTACATTCCTCCAAACACTTCTGTTTATGCCCACTGTCACTGTTTACACCACTGAAAATGTCCTTTGTTTTGTAACACTACTGAAAATGTCCTTTGTTTTGTACATACTGATTATAATTTCCTTCTGCAATGGCCTGTTCTTGGGTTTGCCTGAGGGAAGTCTGTATTCCTAGGGTGGAAGCTTAGTGGTTCCATTTTTACTGATTTGTCCATTCCTCTGATAATTGTCTCAAAAGCTGAAAATAGCAAATGGCTACAAGAGATACTCCAGAGGTGAGAAATAGGTCACTACTAGTCCGTGCTACCAGGGGGCTTTGGGGACTCCCCAGCTTGTATTGCAAATGGTGTGGAAAAGAAAGTGAAGTGTCTCACCCAAAGGGGATAACACAAATGAAAAACAGAGATAGGTGTAAACCCCTGGTGAGAGATAGGCTCGTATTACCAAACAAGAAAAAAGTAAGTGCTGAAAGAGTAGGTCTGTGTATCATAACACCTCCTAGCAACTCTCAAATGGATATTTACAGCAGGAAAAAAAGCTGTTAGTCCCAGTGGGAAACCCTGACCCCAAGGTTAAGAGAATGGAAACAGTTGGTTTTCTTTACAACAGACACTTGTGGGTATCAGACATTTGTCATAATTGACACTCTGGTGGTGTTCACACTGGGATGGATAAGCCCCATGTAATTATTACCACAGGGGTTATATTCCAGAAAAACTAGCACAGCAGAAAGACGGTTTCATTACTTATTCCTATTTATTCTAGGCCGCTGGTGGGAGAACAGTCAAAGTATTTAAATCAGGGTAAACAGCTTTTGGGGAAATTGGACCTTAGTTTTAGCAGCTGGAATCCTGTGGTAACCCAAATTTTAATAGTTATTCTTTAATTAATCTGTTGGGGGTTTTTCTTTTCTTTTTTTTTTTTTCCCTTCTTTTTTCCTTTTTTTGTTTTTTTTGGTGCTCTTATAATTCATTTCAGAGCTGTTAGTGCCCAGTGAGACGGATTTAAAAGTCAGAGGTTTGTAAAGGAGTCATATCTTTCTGGGTTAACAGCAAGTGGGAAGAATTTTACAGCTGTGGTGCTCGAATGGCAAGTTGAGGCTTTCCTGCCAACCTCCCAAGTGGAAATTGCTAGATAAGGAAGTCTATAACTATTAGCAGAACAAGAGCACTGTTGTGTCAGCTGTTTATTTATTGTCAATATTTCATTAGAAAATAGTTCTTCCATTTACACAATTGGTAAATGAGATATCTTCTCAAGTTTAAGTGATGATTTGAATCCAGCTAAGGAGAATAACAGTAAATAAAAGTAATTATTCTGTAGTGTTGTTTCAGTCATCCTAACGAAATGAGTTGATCAGCATCAGCCCAGTTGTTAATAAACAAATACACACAAAATGAACTTATTTGGACCAGAAGAACATCTCTGTGTAGTGCATGGCCTGAATGAGACCCAAACACTGAATTCTCCCGTTCTTTCACTTCTTTATGTCTTTAGCTTGCCTAAATGGAAGACTACAGGAAGGAAATCTCTGCTCTTGCAACCTGTTCTAAACTTCTTAAGAGAATGGACAGACATTCAAGTGTTATCTTGTCCAGCTGCATTCACCAGGTAAATGTCAAATTGAAAATCTGAGTTTATCTCTTGTAACATCCTTATCCTTTGTGTTCAGGAGAAAAAATTATTAAAGAAAGACTCACAGGCATATTCCAAAGGGAAGTGTATTTTCCCTGCCATTTCCACTGTGTCTCAACTTCTTCTAACAATTTCCTTTTAGATATTCCTTCTGATAATCATCTTATCACCTTTTTCACAATCTTCTGTATGGAGATTTCTTTATTTTCCTATGAAAGTGAATAAGTTTATTCCTACAATTAAAAAAATTATTTGCAAAAAGGAAATACATTTATTGGACTAACCATTTTTATAGAAACTTACATTATTTTTTCAATATATATTTATATATTTAATTTCAATTTTTATGTATTTTATTTATTTTATATACTTAATTTTATATATTTTTAATAGATTTGTATATTTTTAACATATTTTTTATATTTTGCACCTTTGAATGGATCCTTATTCTGGGCATACTTCTTTTGCTTGGATGTTTGCATTGTTTCTCCTTCCCCAAAAGGTTCACTGTGGCAGTCTCTTGCAGGAATCACCTTATTGCAGGGCCTTTTTGCATTTCTCCTTTCAAAACTTTGTATATATTCCTTGTGCAGGTAAAAGAAGTGTTGTAATCTAGAAGTGGAACATCAACGCATTTGGTACAGATGCATCAGCACTTTAGGCTCATGCTTTGGTATGTTGATGGTTGTTTGTAAGAGGCAGTAGCATCTCAAGCCCTTTGAGTTTGGAACTCACTGGGGCACAGAAGCTGCTATCTTGAAGAAGAATGAGATATTTCAGAAAATTGATCATTAATAACTTGCTTGTGGATGATGCAGAGACTCACAAGACACAGGTGATGTGCTGGTTGGCAGCATTTTGCCTCTGAAATTTATAATCTCTGTTATTTTTCTGCACTTCTGTTGACAATTCTGCTCTGTTATTTGTGAAGGAAAAAGCAAGTATTGGGGCATACCAAAAACCTTGTTGATCTCTGAGGTAGTGTAGCTCCATGTCTTCTGTTACTGTCGCCTGGCTGCCTAGGGACTTATTTTTCCAACACTTTCTCCTGTTAAAGAGCAGACAACTGAAATGCCAACAAATCAACTGTTTGCATGAGACCACACAGTATAGTGACACAAGAAATTGCATGTTACATCCTGTCCTGAGGTGGTATCTTCCAAAATGGACCATCCTTTTCTTTTTTGTTGCTCTAGATCTTGATGGTGAGAAGTATAGCTTGTGACAGCAGTTTTACTTGGGCGGAGCAGAGAGATCATTCCTTCCACACAGAGGGTTTGTTTGTTACTTGACCTCTTCTTTACTACCATATTCACCCTGTTGTCTCTTTTCAGCTGGGCTTCTTTTACCCTTTCTTAATAGAGCTAGATTTGTTCCGATTGTTAATATTAATCATTAGCCTGTATTCATATGCATATTGTAAAAATGCTTAAAGCTGTGCTCACATGAGACAGGGGAAGGAGTGTGGCTCTTCTTCTCCCAGGAGAGGGAAAGTTTGCTAATGCCCCGTGAGGGAATGACAGATGATTTCTTGCTCAGGTTATACATGCTCTGAATCCTCGCCACCGCTTTTCTCCAGCAATGAGGAGACAGATGCTACTGTAGCAGTATAGAACTTGTGCAAATCCCTTACAAAGACCTTTATTACTGCTATGAATAAAAACAAGTGACTTGCTTAACCTTTCATCCTACTTTTAGACGAGCTTACGTTTCTGACGGATGTATTTGATTCCCTTTCATGGTTTTGGCTAGTTTTCTGTTGGGCTTTTTTTTCCCCTTTTCTTTTAGTGTGATATGGGAAGATGAAGGTGTGAGAAAGTGTCTATTTCTCTGAGCTGTTGTGTTGGTATTTGTTAACCTGACATTTTGTGTGATGTGCCCAGTTCCCTTTCTAGCAGTTTCTAGTAGCCATGGGAATACAGACAGCAGAAATCACACTTTTCACACACAATTTCTTTCCTGAAAAAACCCCCAAACTGTTGGAAAGGATAGACAAATGATTTTGTAAACAAACCTTTGATTTGGTCTCAGAGTAAATGCTATGAAGTCTTGGAAGAGGAAGTTTATTTGTATTTAATTAGTTTAGTGTAACCTGGTTTGCAAGAACTGCTTTTACATCCAGGGAGCTGCAGTCTTGACTCAGTTGTCTTTTGAGGGTCTGAACCATTTTCCACAGTTGTTATTGAGACTCTCGTGGTTTTTAATGGAGATTTCACCAGGCTGCTCTTCTAGGGCTTTCCTCAGGAACCGCAATGTGATGGGGATCAATTAGTACCACTGAATAATTACTTTGTAGAGAGAAGACCAATTGGTTAGGAGTTTCATTGACACCATAAATCTATGTGGGTACCGATCTCTTGTTAGAGAGACAGTGACTGCTGAAAACTACTGATGTTTTAGATTGTAATCTAAAGGCAGAAAAAAACAGGTAAAAGATTTGTATCTTACTCTGTTTCTTTTTAAGCACCCATATTTTATGCATGTGCTTTTTTTATTTATAAGAAAGAGTACATACTGAACTGTCCTATTTATGTTTTGTTTTGGGGTTTTTTTTACTTTTTTTGTGGTTGTGCTGTTTGCTTTGGTTTTGTTTTTGCATGTGTGTATGTAAGGATACATAATTGTCCATCTTCTGACACAGATGAACCATGGAAGCCCACAGTTCTGGAATGAGGAATTATCATATATTGTCACCAAAACCAACCAGGTATTGACATACAAATTTTTAAAACACTGTGTATTTTATTACTCACTGAGACCGGGAGGAATATCTGTTGTGGTAAGTACTTATGAATATGTGAGAGAAGCAAACAAGGGAATGATTGATTGTGCGAGGAAGAAGACTGGGGAACAGATACATACGTGCTGAGAGAGAGATGTAGATAAATACCTCTTCACCATAGGTGTCAGCTGGAACAGGTGCCTCAAGCATGCCTGCAGCCTTAACCTGTATGTGTGTGTATACATTGCTCCTCCCTGCACAATCTACACTTGCAGAGGAAAGTAGGTACCTATGTGAAAAATTACAATTGTGTGGAAGTACACACCCGATGTAGAGTTAAGTGAAAAGTTGTTTCAACAGCTGAGTTCTTGCTCTTGTAATATCAGGGAAATTGTGGTCATCTTGAAAAATGTGTGGAAGCTTTGAGAAACCTGTAGAGAAAAACATAGTTCTCCCACGTTTTGCTAAGTGGAACATTTGGAACTTTCTGCTCCCCTACCAGAAGTGCATCTGATACACTGTACAGGGATTTCAAAGTTTAATTTAGCTTAACTCTTGGCTGCAAACAACCGCTGATAAATTTAGTTGGGGGATTAGGGAAGACTAATAGCTCCTTAAAAGGAGCCTGAAGACGAGACAGCAAAACAAAAACATCTGCTGGAGTCTCCCTTAAAATCATAGCTCACCATACAGTCATATTTTAGAGAAATAAATTGGTTGGTTTTGGGAGAGAAGTGATTTTTGTAGATATAGACACTTGGAGAAAGAAAGCCAAATGTGTCTTTAAGGGAGTTGTTCCCTTTACAAAGTGAAGGAGGGGGTATCTTGACTGGAATCAGTAGCATATAGCAAACACTCTTCTCCTGTGGTTCTAGACAGTTTGCTAGCCCTTTAGAAATAGCTGTTGTTAACTCCTTTTCCCTACTATATATATATATATATATATATTTTAATAGACTGTTATGTTTGTATAGTTTTTGGACTTCTTTGGCAGCATTACTTCAAGTGTACGTTCTTAAGCATGGCCACCACATCTTCTTAAATTTCCCTGCGGTTAGTAAAATAGTGTTAAGCAGTACTTCTTATGTCCGGTCAAAATGGAGGCTCAGACCAAGTCAATACAAGAAAACTCAGTCAGGTGTTTATTTGGTGAATAGACTTATTGGAAATTACTAGAAGTTTCTCTTCCTAGATGCTTCTTTGTCATTTGTTTTACACTACATCGAATTTTCTAGATCCAGCTGTAACTGGGGCCTTTTGTAAGTATTGTACTTACATGTCTCATAGCAAGAAAAAATTCTTACGCCAAAGGCACTGTGATCTTGCACAGTCTTCTTTATCCTTAAATTTTAGACTATGAATAGTCCCTCTGAAGCTAGATTTGGAGCCTAATTGAGAATGAAGTAACTATTTAATACCTTTTTTTCCTGCCTTCTTCACATAGCCTTCTGCTATCCCACAGTTACATTTTTAGTTTTTCTATTGCCCAAGGGCCCCAGAGAGAACTTAGGTGAGAAAAGGTTAAAAAGAAAAAAGTATTTGAATAATTATTATTCAAACTAAGGGGGAGTAATCATTTGATAAAATTTCAATCTGCTTCAAAAGAAATGTCCTTTCATAGAGTGTTTAATTATCTTGGGGGTTTAGCAGCTAGATGGCTATTATTTCAGCAAAGAGTTTATTGAGATTTGCAGAAGGATTATATGTAAAAGCAGAGTGTCTCTTGTTAGCCTGGCTAAATCTGATAGACTTTGAAAGCATAGGACAGTCATCTGTAAGAATGTGAACTATATTGCCAAGTCAAGCAAGTGTGTTTTGTTTTCAATTTTTTTTTGTGTTGCAACTATTGGAAAGAAAATACTCAGATTAGAAATACAGGTCTGCTCTGATGAATCAGAATATGGATTCAGGAGTGAGAGAAACTAACCATTTTTCTAGTATAATAATTTCTGTTATGTTCATAAACTCTTTGTATATTTATATGATGATGTAGGTGGTCTGGGAAGTCCCATGTCTTGCATTCAAAATATGTGAAAAGTAACTTTTCTGTAACGGAGAGCAAAATGCCACTGACTTTTCAAGTTATATCTCTGACATACCAGTTGGAGTTATATAGTTACGTGGTGAAAGTGTTATTTTCTGTGATTCTTCTTCTCAGAATCAGATCTATTTATAAAACTCTGCAGCCTTTCTGACTGCTCATTAGTTAACAGCCTAAACAGCCCAATTTCAAGTTGTGTGAATGTTTCTTCATCCTTTGTTTCACGGTGTCAGGCATATAGCCAGACATGCTGAATGTCTGTAACTGTTTCATTTCTTATTCTAAGACTCTCGATGTCTAAAGGCCACAGCATTAGCAAGAATAAAGAGACTGAGGGTGATGGGAGATGAACTACTAAGGCAAAAGAAAACCTGAATAAATACATTAATTGCTAATCAAATTACTGCATGTCTAGTGCTCGTGTGGTGTATAATTTTAGTCTCTCTATTCATTTTCATGGCAGACGTATTTCCCTCCTCCCCCCCTTTCGAGCACTGAATACTTGATGTGTCAGGCAACATTTGAGGAAGGCTGCTCGAAGGTACTTTACACATCAAGCGCTCTTGATTATTTTACAAGTATCATTAATGCAGACCAGGTTTTCCCTGGGATTACCAGGTCAGTTTATAGGTTTCTTGGTCATTCCAAAGCTTCCCCACGCACTTGATCCGCTTGCTGACAAGAGAGCTGACAAAGCATGAGCAGGCCCAAAGCCAAATAATTAGCTGCTGTTTAGGGGAGGTGCCTTGAATGCCTCAGAAATTCAAGACTAGAAGAACAAAGGTTGGGATCAGAAAAAGGCAATAAAAGGTTATGTGAAGAGGAAAGTAGGCTGAGGAGGAAGATGGGCTTGGAGAGGGATGAGTGCCACAAGGGGAAAATGGTGAGATGGGAAAAGCTGGCGATCAAAGAGAAAAGAATTTGCAGATGAATGAGGTAGGAAGTATAAGCAATGGAGATAAGTTGATTTCTTCTTTCTGTCAATCCAATCTAAGAATATACATCAATACATTTTACTATGACTTTATTAAAGGTAATGATTTCAGAAGTGCTCATTTTAGGAGAGCTTGGGTTTCATCTCATTCCTTTTTTTTTAATACAAGAAATTTAATTTTATAGCACCATACCATAGACTGTCTGCAGTGTTCACAGTTGCCAAATGCCTGTGAGATTTTAATTTAGGTCAAGCAGATCGTCTCAGATACATTGACCAGCAACTCTGATGGAGACTTCGGTTGTCTGAAGATAGCATCTGGTATCTGAACATAGAATAAGTAAGGTTAGAAGGGGCTGCCACATGTCATATATGCAATGAATAGCTCTAAGCTGACCTAGTATAAAGGGTAAGTTACGCTTGTCTAGTCAAAGTTTGCACATTTCCCATGGTGGAGATCTCATACTCTTTCTAGGCCCTTGTTCCAGTGTCATGTTGAATTATTTTTTCTTATGTCTACTGAGATTTTTTCACTTGTGCAACTCTGTGTCTTGTCCTTTCGTCGTTCACCTAGGAGAGGAGTCTAGCTGTGTCTGCTCTTTAATCCCACTTTGTTTAGTTGGAGTAACAATTATGTCTCCCTCCCAGTCTTTTCCTGTTTAAGCTAAATGAAGAAATTTACTTCAGCCTTTCCTTGTATATCATGTGCTCCAGCCTTATTTGTCCTTGGCTGAGCTCTATCAGACTGCCAATATTTGTCTTGTTTTTGAGGGTCCAAAACTAGTGATAGTATCCCAGACACAGCCTGATAAGCATTTACTAGACAAGAAAAATAATTACTCTTGACCTACTGGCTACTGTTTCGCTAATGCAAAAAAACCCCAACAAACTGAAGTGGAAGTATAGAGAGAGAAATAAAGGCTATAAGCAATGAAGGTCTATGAAAGAAGAGGAAAAAGCAAGGATTTGAGCAAAGCTTGGTCAGCAAAATTGCAAGTGTTGTGGATCTGAGACTGTAGTTGTGCTAGGCAGCCATGCTAACAGACAGTGGAAAACAGGCTCTGATTTATTACCTTTTATGATGCAGAGGTCTTGGCAGGGAATATTACAACCTCAGGGCATCTAGAGACTTTCAGGTACCAACAGAGTATATTCCAGGTCATTCCCCAGAGGGTAAGGTCAAGATTCTTATTCATCAGTTTTCCCTTCCTATCTCCTAATGTAAATCATACGGGCGTATCTAAGAGATATAATTTATAGCCGGCCTGCTGGGTGGTCAGCTTCACATCTCATAAATTAAATAGCCAGACACATGTGGGTCAAGTTTGGAAATGTACTGAATTTCTTTAGAGGAAGGATGGATTCTTCCCAATTCTTCCTTACATTTGATTGTTTCCACACATCCCTATTTTTACTTTTTATGCTCCTCTTTTTGTCAGCTGTGCATTGTCCCCTTTTTTTTCTCTCATTCTCTTCTTTTTCTTCGGTGGAGCATATTAGTGGTTGTAGTAGATCAGTATACGAAGTTATCTGACTTTTATGTGTAATCTTTTGTTTATCCGACTTTCCAGATATAGAATAAAGGACTATGTTCCCCTTTCCAGCCTTCCCTCTCTTGTTCTCCCTGCAGAGGCACATATTTCACAATGAGATGAACTGCAAAGAAAGTTCAAAGAAAGTTCTCTGGATGTCAAAGATCATGATGCTCTCTTGCAGGTGAACAGCAGAAGGAACAGTCCCAGCTCTTCTCAAATTCTAAAGAAAGATTTAAATTAGTCTCAGATGGGTCTGTGGATTATCATAGCACTCACTGTACAGCAAGGCCTGAGATCCTTTTTCTTTTTTTTTCAGACCAGGTTTGTGCTTGATACTGCTGGTCAAAATAATTATCGGAGAAAAAGCATTAGTGAGGATGATGCTGTACCATCCAAAGAAATCTTTAGGTAGTGCAGATTATTTCGTTCTGCCATAAAGTGTTAACAGTAGAAGAAGTTACTGATATAATTCTGTTATCAAAATTCTTCTGTTTTTTCTTTTTATCCCGCAGTCCCCTCACTGCCTGTTGTTGATACAGTCACGAGGAAGAGTGGAGTGGGGAGAATACAGTGGTGTGGGGTGTTCTCCTTCTGGCAATATCAGCACTAAGGAAGAAGTAAGCAGTATTGAAAATGGATCTAATTCAATACTGTGGAAAGTGACAATTCCACTAAAAGGCACCAGCAAAACTTGCTCCAGTGAGCTGGAAGCAAAGAGGGGCATCTGTTTTTTCTGGTTAGTTAATGGGAACTCATCCAGTTCAATCCCCTAACGAGTACATCAGCCCATGTTTCGAAGGTTACTTGACCATTCTCATTTCTGCAGAATGTATTACAGTGCAGACTATCTCTCTGAGATGCAGAGGTGTTAACCAAGGTGGGGAGAAAGAGAAATCAGATTCTCTTTTAAATCCTTGATTATAGTATTGCAGAAATCAGTTCTTATTCTATCTCATCAGGGCGGTATTAAAAGACCCTTGTGGCCAACAGCCTGATTTAGTTTTAGAGCAGCCAGACAGACTCTGATATGGGGAAAAAAGGGAAAAGTGTGTGTCTTAAGTTGACTGAGTCTTTGCAATCGCTGGCAAATCCAGTGGTTGGATCTTCTGACAAACTGGACAGGGAGAGCTGGAGATAGGTCCCTGGTAGATCTAAGAGCCAAAAATCAGCTAAATATCTGGGACAAGTTTGGAAGCTTGTTTCTTTTTTCTTGTTCGGCTCATTTCCTTGTCCCATCCCCCCTTTCTCTGCAGCAGCAGCAGTGTTGAAGGGTGTGCACTCCGTCTGGCAGGCTGTTGGAGGAGTCTCTGGCCTCAAATTACACAGCATGAGAACTCTGTGCACAAAATTAGCAGCAGAGTTCTGTGTATTAGGTGCCAGGGAAAAATGTCACATTCAGCAGAACTCAAGAGGCGAGATGTGGAACAGAAAGAACTGGAACAGGACATCAATCCCCCTCTACCTTTTACTGTTTTTCAACAGACATATCTGAGAGTGTCATAACCACCTTGTTTGGACTAAGAATTATTTGGGTAGTAAATAGATGTTATTGTATATCTTAGTCACAGGCATGCTTGAATTTTACTCCCCTTCACTTCCTCCTTTTCCTTAATTTTGAAGTTTTCTTCTTGCCTTTTCACAAGGAAAACACTTTTCAGTCATGAAAAAGTGCTGTTGACACACAGTTTTCTGCCCCCTTTTCCACCTACCTGTGTTACGATTCCTGATGAGAAACCCACTGTTACAGCACTATGCTCACATCGTGCAACAGCTTGTACAAGTTGTTTGTAGTGAAATCTGAGAAAATGAATAAAGTGATGGCAAATGAATAAAGTGACAGCACATAGGGCAAAGGCACTAAGGGAGAGAGGAGCAGCTGCTCAAGAACTGTGTTCTACAGATGCTACCTCAGTAGCTGCTGTCTCATTCAGAAAAGCTATTACAGAAAAGGTCATGGTTTGGGGGTGCGTTTTGGCTTCTTCCATACATCACAAAGCAGTAAAATTCTTGCCACACCACTGTTAGATTGCTCTGAAGCATACATGTGAAAGAGGCTGCATTAGTATCTACATGTGGAGATGGATTGTCAGGAGACAAAATGAATTATTTGGGGCTGTACATGTACACACATGCACTCACTGTGTTGTCAGAGCAGACTGCTTTTGTAAGACAAAGTTATCAGGCAGTGTCTGTTTAATGTATTCCTCCCCATTCATTCTCCTCGTCATGTTGATGTCTGCGCTGTGAGCTGGGCTGGGAAATCGATCTGTGGCTTAAAAAAGTGTTTTTACAGCTGGCTTGGTTAGCTGACGTATTTTGCAGCACAGCCTCAGATGTGCCATCCTGTGAGGCAGGAAAAAAGCAAGAGTATGTGAAGACGGGGAATTTCCTAAGCTGATACCATCACCATGTACTCATTTCTGGAAATCACGACTTCAAAGTTCTCCAGTACCTTTGTTTGGCTCAGATTATTGAAGCAATCCACAAGCACGATGATGTATTCCAAGATTAAATAGCACTCTGGGCAGAAAGTTATTCTTCATTTCCTTTCCTTGTTCTTTTCTGTAGTAGGACAGGCCCGTTGGCTACTGCTGTTTAACACATGTGATAGTTTAGCCATTACAGTATTTTCTGAGGGTTTGGGAATCTGTTCTAAGGCCTGGCTTCGGAGCACTTCGGGCACATTTTAAAAGACCTACCTTTTTATATTGTTTACACTGCAGGTGATTTTGAGTGCAGGTGGGTTGCTAAGGATAATGGTGGTAGTTTCTCACTTTTTACCTGGTTTTCCCCAAGAATTATACCTCTACTGGGCATTTTTCCTTGTCACCTCCCCCCTCATGAGAAAAGTCTTAGTCAGCCCTGTTTTACAGATGGCAGAGCTAAGGCAGAAGGAATTACACACAGCAAGCCAGTGGCTGAACTTGCTATGGCAGTTAATGAAGAGGTCTCTTGTTCAGACCCGGTTTCACACAACGAAGCAGCCTTCTGTGTGTTGAGGTATGGGAGACATAAACTCCAGCCTTCCACACTTGAAATGTACAGTCCAGCCTCTGACTTGGGATTGAATTGCTTATTGAAATGTTAATTGGTGCATTAATTCCACAAGTTTATCTTTCAAGGAATGAAGGCTGAGGTACTAAACGGCCAGTAGGTGAGGCAGCAGGTGAGGCAGGCTGTGAGGAATAGACAGAACAGAACTTTGAAATCGCAGGACTCTGATATTTATTGCGTCTATATTTGCCACTTGCCTGCCTCTCCTAATCTCTAGCCCACTTGCCCCCTGATTTTATTACGGAATATTGTCCCAATTTATGAACCATTAGAAAATGAGCCATAAACTCTCTATAATGAGCAGACTGGATATTTCTGCACCAGAAAATTGTGCTTCTTTGACTATATCAGTGTATCTTAAGTAGTACAACTCCCCTAGGGTAAAGACAATTATACCAGTGTAAAAGTGCATATCCAAATATAGCTGAGTCCCGAATGAGAAGGTACCTTTGTACCAGTAATAACTGGGTCCACAGTAAGGGATAGATTTATTTCCTTACCTTTAGAAACCTGAGGTGACAAAACTGGCAATATAGCCATTTCATAATTCATGTATATTCCTAGGAGACAGATAAAACTTTCATAGGGAGAATTGGCCCACTTGAGGTCTTATTTACTGGCCAGTGGTGCCTGTCTTTCTTCACTGTTCAGAAAACTTCACTTAACTAAAGGCACTTATCTAAAGTTTCTAAATCAGGTAAAAGGAATTTGGTCACAGGATTTCTTCAAATGGATGGGGAAATTAAACTGTTAGGAATAGTGTAGGCTGATTTGAATGCATCACTGCACAAATTTTAGCAAATCCCAGCCCTGTTTTGCCATTTGGGGAAGTCCAGTGAAATTTTTTTGAGTAATTTTAACAGGTCTTTTGAACTTGTGAAATAGATGAAGCAGAATTTTCTTTGTCTTGAGTAGCAATAACTCTGACAGATTTTTGATTCTCAAGATGATTAAGGAGACTTAAAACACAAAGAGTCTCCTGCCACAAAGATGCACTGCTGCTATGCACTAAAACTGGGTTTTAAAGTTCTGGAGGGATGGTTGTAGGCATAGCTCTCTCAGGAGTTCTTGAAAGGAACTTTCCTACTTCTTTGTCTGCAATGGCCAGTTACCAGATTTTGACATTGGAGAAGTTGACTGGAGCACAGGATTCCACCTCCAGCCCACATCTGTCATGCACAATAGCAGTGACAAGCTCTGCCCTATTTCTTCCTTACTTGCCTCTTTTATCCAGGAAGTGATATGTGATCTGGATGAAGAAACGTTCTCTTGTTGTTTCTGAACTTCCATTTTTCTCACTTAGTCTAGTCCTGGGCATCAATATCCGTCTGAGCTCTGCAAGAACATTGCTCATGAAGGAGAAGTTTCTTCTAACTCTTCCAATCTAAGTGATTCTACTCTATCAGGAAGAAATCCTGTATATTTTTAAAAGATTTTTAAAGGAAGCAGGTTTATTTTAAAAGAAGAATTGTTTTCCACAGAGAGGAAGATCATAACACTGTTTGTGATTTTGGTCTGTGTAAGAAAAGCTGGTGAGATCTGCCTACTGAATCATGAACTATCAAACCTCAGAATGGCACTGTTGGTTGCATATTTCCAAAATAGCTGATCATGCCAAAAGAAAAACCTCACTTTTTGGGGTGGGTTTTTTTCCTGCAATACTTTTTCCTTATTTTGCTCAAGCAATAGAGGTGAAAAAGCCAAGATTCAAGTGTATGATTTAGTTTGATGTTCTGAGAAGAATGTCATTTAAAAAAATGCTGCTCTTTCTTTAACATTTGGTTCTGTAAACCTCTTCCATGTTGAGTAGTAATTTATTCTGGAAATGACACCATTAAATTCACTGTCAGGAACAGTGGTAGATGCTGACCTTTAAATTTCTTCAGTCCAAGATGGATTATTTAGTTGTGTTTATATCAGCAGGGCATGAAAAGAGTCTTTTTCTGCAACTGCCTACTAGCTACTTTTCACCCTAAAAAAGCAATCATGGACACTGTGTCCAGATTTAATTCAAAGCACATTTACTAATTCTATCAATCCATACTCCTGTAGTTTTTTTAAACCCGACACAATGCGTGACAGGGAGAGTATCCATACATTCAGACATTACAAATTGAGCCATTATCAAATGAAGAATACAAAACCAATTAGCTCAACCTCGACTTACGCCCTCTTTGTTTTTTTTTCCCAAGAAATTCAGAAAGATAGGACAACTTCAGCTTTGGGGTTTTATGGGGCTTTTTTAAAATGGTTTTATTTTCAACTGTCCTGAAAGCATTTAGGAAAGAAATGGTCTTATTGCTTACCATTGTGCCAACTGCCTCCTAAGGATTTTGTAACACTACCAGCAAAAGAGCTCTGAAGATTGCAGGGCAGACATGAATAGCTTATCTAATGTAACTTTTGTCCAAAAATTTTACAGAACTCTAATTAATTATTCATGTGCTATAATAAAAATAATAACTACTTTAAACACGGCTTTACACATGGTATTTGAAAATAAATATTGTAAAATCTGTTAAAGGATTCTGTAAAGCAGATGGCAACCATACAAGAAAAATCTGTACAAGTATTGTTAAAGGAAAATGGAATAGATCCCCAAACACTTCCCAGATCAATGTTATTACAGTTGCAGCTCAGTCTCAAGCGACCACAGGAGTCAAGACACCCGACTGCTAATGCTGTGTATGCTACAGAAACAAATATTCCACATGTCCTTCGAAAACAATAGGTTGAATGAAAGTATCTTGCAAGCCAACTCTGCTGTATGCGTTTCTGTTTGATGTTCAGCTTCCTTGCAGTGATGGCTAAATGTTATTTCTTTTGCAGATTAATCTGTGATGAGATCAGAGACCTTTTAAGAGTATTATTCTCGTTCACTTTATCCCGTCACTTGAAAGATTTATGCTATGGTGATTGAGCATAACTGCACAGCACTCTTCTAACATCAGGTGCATCAGAGAGAAGCCATTATTCTATAGAGACATGCAAAATGGTACAGTAGCTGCTGCCCTAGCAGAAGTGGTATGTAGTGCTGTCATCCAAACTTGATTCAGGTGAGTATTTCTGCTGCATTTTTTGGTTTACCTTTTATTAGTGGTTCATGTTTCTTTGGTGATTTGGGACTACATTCCTATTTTTCCTTAAAATTCCTCACTTGCTTTGGTTATTTGGTTCTAGCTGATTTCCAGGGTGCTATGTATCCTTGTACACGTGCTTTCTAACAACAGGTGCATCGGACAGAAGGCCACAGTTTCACAGCTCACAGGCATGTCCAAAATAATACAGTAGACTGTGAACTGTGAAGAGGCATATAGTGGTGGCAGCATATGGTCATGATTCAGTCATCTGAGGATTCTCTTAGCAGTCTCCTTTAACGAACTAATTTTTGCTTTGTATTCCTTGTACTTGGATGAATTCCTGCTTTCTCTTGCACATGTATTTGGGTTGGTGCATAGTGCCACAATGACCATGCCAGCCATAGTGTTCGGATGGGTTTTCTCGAAACTGAGAGCTGCCACGTCAGCTGATGAAATTGGATACATTCCTAGTGCAGGCATATCTCTTGACATAGGTACTGTCATTAGGATATCGGTTTTGTAATGGACATTTATTTCATTCATAAAATAATTCTTTGAACAGAGAAAGAATGTGTAGTTGACTAGGGACAGCCTGTTTTCTCAGCCCAAATAATAGAAATTGTTATTTCTACAACAGTAGCAATAGTAGAAATGAAGAGAAAACGTGGTAGTTGAGGCACTGATTTGGCACAGAAGAACGTGGCAAAGCAGTGTTTCCAGCCTTAGTCTCACAGCCTTGGTGATCCCTCTAACCAATCAGCTATCCACTCTTCTGAGGTAGAAATCTCCCTTTTGTCAGAAAAGAGTGTCTTTTTTCTGGTTGAGTTCAGAACAAGAAAATGCTGCAGAATCATAAACTTTCTTAGTAGGTTTAGCATTATTCTGCCAGGTTAGTGTTATTACTAGCTGTAACCTCCAGTAGAGAGTAGTGGAATTGAGCTGCTTTCAGTTTGTTTTACTCGTCTTACAGCAAAGCACCTGCATAGACGATTTGTCTGGGAGTTTCTGTCGACTTATTTTTGAAAAGCCACGTCCCTAGATAAACAATGAAGGTGTATTTTTGCATTGTGTCATATCCTCTGTCTATTAAAAGATGTACCTGCATTGTACCTAGATTATCTTTCAGGGCATTTGGAAAAATTAGAATACCCTTTCTATGACTTTCTTGTCAAAGCTATGATATGTAGCAGAGTAGCAGATCACTCAGAAAATACAGTTCAGAACTTTGTATGTTCTCCTGTTCCCTTCTGATCAAGAGACACTATATCCCCTCTCAAATTCTATCGCGGTGCCTAGAGTTATCCATGGAAAGGAGATGGGTGAAGGATTTACTTCATTAAAATGCAATGCAATGCAGTTACTCTCAAGGCTGATGATTACAGTTGTAAATAGAGTTTTATTTTGGAGGATGCTGGTTGATTTTTGCTCCATTCAGATGGGAATTTTTGTTCTTGGCAGCGGAAGGATGAGAAGGAAGCAAATATGTATTGAACACGAAAATGGAAGAGAGTCAAAGACTGAAATGGAGAGGCAAGGATGCACATAACAGCTTTTGACTAAGGCAGATAAGCTGTGTTGCAACTTAGCCACATTGTTAAGAAATCATGGTTTCCTTGTCACTTTCTTCCTTTTATTTTCTTCTTGAAAGATTGTCAACTGATGTTATATAAGTGCTTTGTCACTACAATTTGAGTACAAGCCAGAGTGAGACATTACTTTGTCGTTGTATGTGGCAAATGTGGGTTGTTTGGAGCACATGAAGCCGAAAAGGTCTCTGGTCATTAAAGGACTCCTGTCTTACTTTCATTGATCCATCCTTCAAAGCTCATCTCCTGTGCCCGATGTCCTGGTGTTTGACAAGGTTGAATTTTCCGGTGATACATTCTGCTCCCATTTTAAAATTTATTCTTTAGCTCCACCTCCTGGCTCTTGGTCTGTGAAAAGGAGGATCCTTGGGAATCACAGAGCCTCAAGAAGGGATCAGAAGTATTCATCCTAGTTTACAAATATTAATGTAGAGGTGTATATGGGGACATTTTAGCTGAGGCAAAAGAGACTCTGCTGAGCCCACTCATACTGGCTTTCAACAGAGGGAAATGTTTCAGTGGAGAATGGACAATGGAATATGTGGTTCATAGTTTCTGCTTTTTCTTGGGCTTTCAGTTTCTCAACTGTGGCGGTTTTGAGACATGACAGACATCACAGAACACACTTTCTTTATTACTGTTTTTCCCCTGGTACTTCCTCAAATTCGTGGGGGTGGGGAGGTACAGCAGAAATTGTCTGACACTGAAACATTAAAAAAAGATCTCTGAGGCCTTGCAAAGGAGTCTTGTTTCATGCGGGGAGAATTACTTTGACTTTGTGTTCGTCCTATTAAACCAGGAACTGCCCAAGAAGTAGAGGAATAGATCTTAGTCATCTGGATTTAAGAAGAACCATGTCTCTTCCCCGACAGCTGCGAGAAAAGAGGTAATGCGTCTCTCCCTTCTCCTGCCTCCCCACAAGCCTCGTGTAACTGCTGTGATCTGTTCATTTAATTAGGATGCAAGCATCTTTGGTGATTCTAAAAAGCTTCTTGTTATTGTAACTTCCACACTATTAGGCTGCTCAGGGTGGAGCAGACCATTTCTTATGCTGGAGTGGACTTTCTTTTTGTGGGGACTATTCACCACCTAGGACATAGTGGGTCACTGTTCTCTTTGTAGCTGCAAAACAGTTTCCCTTTTACTGGAGTTTATGATATGAGTGTTTGTGATATGACTAATTTTATCTCTTGATTTCCATAACCACATCCCTCTTCACAGTAAGGGGTAGTATTTACAGTACTGTGGGTGGTGCTGATTCCCGGCGTTCTCCACATACAGCACTCTATTGCAAGATGTTGCATCATTACTTCGGGGTTTCAAATGGGCTACGCCTTGTGGAAACCCCTGCTTGGGATATTCTCCTAGCAGAACAAACTGAGACAACTACTGCTTTTTTTTTGTGTTATCAGAATATTTGACATTTTGTCAGCTTGGCATTTCTTAGATGATCCTTTTAAAAGTTTAAAAAGTTTTATCTCATTTGTTATCCTTTTTTCCTCATTCTTGATGCTTTTTACTCAGGTGTTAATATAAATACCCCTCTAACAACCCTGAGTTATAAGATTGAAGCAAATGTGAATTTGTCTTCTGCTTGTCGAAGCTGTTGCACCAAGGAGAAGGTCACAAAAAGCACCTGCCAATCCATGCTGTTTTGTCGTGTGGACAACGTAGGCAAGTAACATGACTGTGCGGTCATATGGCTGCTCTTCAGGTGTTCCTGCAGGGATCCTTCCTCCTCACTTCAAATCCAATTCTTTCTAGGATCTGCAGTGCTTAGTCTAACCTTGCCTGCTACCATGGGTTCCTTCACACATTTTTGACATTTTCAAAGAAGTACCTTTGTGCTTCCTTCAGGTTATCTGCTGTGACTGGGAGATTAATGCCAAGGTTGCAGGTTCGATCCCTGTGTGGGCCATTCACTCAAGAGGTGGACTCGATGATCTTTGTGGGTCCCTCCCAACTCCAAATATTCCGTGATTCTGTGCTGAATCTTATCTGCTGTGACTGGGAGCTCTCTCTCTAAATATTTGCTATCCTACTCATTCTTTTTTCAAAGCCTCTTTAAGAGTTTGCTTTATTGTGATATTTGCAAGAAAACTTGACAACATTTTGACAGCTGGTGCAGGCACCATTACTTTTGATACAAAAAATACTATATTTTTGTTTCTTTGTTCTTCCTCTGTTTGTGCTTATCCTGTTGTTTCTTTTCTAATATGTATGTGGTATATTTTATGCATCTTGCACAGAGTATAAAGTTTTTAGGATTTAACTTTGTGCTGCCAGTTTCCACAGCACCTAGCATAACAAGCTCTTTTCTCAGAACTGTTGCCTATTCCCTACAGGAATGCAGTAATAACAGCAGCATAAATCGTGATACATAATGATCTCCTTAGAATAAGATCTACTGATGCAGAGTTCCTATTGTAAATCTTCCAGATTAAGGAAGGATTAAGAATGCCTCCACAGCTGATCGCATTTCTCATGAAAAGCTTAGCAGTTCAAGTGTTTGTTTTGTAGACCTACTCCTCAAGCGAGCATAGGAATGAGAGGAGTATTTTTCAGGCATGATGAATCTTCACAATGGTCACTGACTTGTGCTGAACCTATTGAAACTTGACAAGTCAAAATCAGACCTCCAGAGGAAGAGAACGGCACCATGAGTTTCTAGTGTCTTGATTTTAATACTAGAAAATGTGATATTACCTATCTTTGCTCTGTGTGGCACAGGATATTTCAAAGGCTATTTTATTATTACTAGTATGAGTAACCTAAATCTTCTGTTCTTGCTTCACAGTGATTTTGACCAGCTTCCAGATGATGTACCTGTTTCAGCTAACATTGCAGATATTGAAGAGAAGAAAGGCTTTACTAATTACTATGTAAGAAGGGAGATTCATCCTGCCTCTATATGCCTTCATCTGTGACTGGTTTGGTTGTGGGAAGCAGTTAATCTGGTGTAATTGCTTTTTGGCACGAGTTCCACGTGGAAGACTTCTCAGTGCTTTGTTTTTCTGGAATGGAGGATAGTTATCCCAGATTTAGTCTAAAAATTTATTTTCTGAATGAAATGTGAGAGATATCCTCTAACATCATAATTCTTTCCTAGTATCTGATTTATTTCCCGTTGGAGTGCGGTACCTTTGGTGCAGACAGTGGGAAGAGAATTCAGAGGGTAGAAGGGCAGAGTCTTGCTTCATTATTCCGTGGTACTGGCAAGTTAGGATGCTCCCATCTTCACAGGAGGTAGCATATTAAGACACGAAAGAGCACACAGGAAGGGAATAGTAGGGAAAGACACCAAGATTTTCTGAGGGTTTTGAATATGACCAGCTCAGTCTGATTTCCGCTGGAGACACTGCTCATAAAAACCTTCCCACTGCACTATTCAGGATTTACTCTGGAATACAGTGATGTTTGGTTGCTCTGTCTTTATATTTTCTGAAGGATCTGGCTGCAATGTGACTCAGAGGTTAGGGCATGGAAATTGTGGGTTCCTTTAGAGCAAAGCAATCTTGTCAAGAGATAAATAAAATAGTGGTTGAAGGTGGTTGGGCCATAATTTCTGAAATTGTGTACATTAAAGTCAAAAAGAAGTATGAATGCCTTCAATTCTGAAAATCAATTCATTTAGATGCCTGTTTGTCTCTAGATTAAGACGTCCAAGGCATCTTACTGTAAAATATTTGTGTTTGTCTCCCTAATGTGTTTTGTTTGTCACTGAGGGAAAGTGTTCAAGCATAAAGTTGAATCTAGTAATTTCATGTTTCCTTTTAAGATTATATGACAGAAAGCAGCCACAGGGACATGCTTCATGTGCAAGCTGGACCCACACAAATCCCACACTGGTGCTAACTTGTTATTTCCTAGTTCTTGAGTTTGCAATGCTTAACTGAAGGCTTGCTTTCCTCTGCCCATAAGAGAATATTCCCACTAATGGAGCACTGATCTTATGTTCCTATTTCATTCCTCACATTAATTTGGTGAGTATCTATAAGTATGAACCTCAGCCTGAATCCATCTTCTCTGTTTCAGATGTTTGTCATTGAAGTAAAGCTTAAAGGTGGTGGCAGATACCTGATTTTCCGGCGCTATCGTGAGTTCTATGCCCTGCACGCCAAACTAGAGGAGAGATATGGGCCAGAGAGCAGTAACAGCCCATTTACCTGCACACTCCCTGTACTGCCAGGTAAGCTGTCAGTACCAAATCTTTGCATAGTTAGCAGCTTTTTCAGCTCCAGGCTGTCCTAAAGAGGAATGCATTGAGAGGAGCAGTTGTGACAAGGAACTAATTTCTGGCTGTGGATGACAGAGAAGTTGTGTACCATTGACAGTCCCTTCACTTGTGGTAAAGTTCATTTAGAAACCTAAAATCCTTTAGAAAATATGGGGTTTTTTTTGAGCTTCTACTTTCTCCTGATTGCTTCATTTCTCTTGACAACCTCCTTTTTTTTTTTTCCTTCGGTAACTGTCACAGGTTTTATATTTTCCAGGAAAAGTTTTTGTTGGTGCCAAAAAGGAAATCGCTGAGAAAAGGATTCCTGTCCTAAACGTCTACATGAAGGTAAAACTTGATTTTAAGTTAGAGAATGCACTGAGCACTGCAGATACTTAGCAGCTGAAATCAGCTAAGACAGACAGTACTGTTAGAGTCCTAAGTACTCTAAGAACTGCATTGCTTTCCCGAAGACACAGTGCCCATGCTGTGGTACAACCTGCTGTCCTCTTCCCCAGATTGTTCATGCTGTAGGATCTGCTGGAGCATGCAGTGCACAAAGGCTCACTCCCTGCCTTCATGTACAGATAGACATCCTTACCAAAACCCCCGAGATGTATGAGGAAATGGTGAATCTCCAGGTGCTGCGTGAATACAGAGCGGGTGTGTGCATCTAAGGGACTAGGAAAACGGTGTGTGGGTTTGGCTTTAACACCACTCCCTACCTAAGTGCCATGCTCACTCCCTCCTCCCCTAAAGGAATGAGGAGGACCGTCAGGAAAAGGTAAAACCCATGGGTTGAGATAAGAACAGTTTAATAATTGAAATAAAGTAAAATATAATACTAGTAGTTGTAATTAGAAGGGAGGTAACCAAAAAGACAGAGAGAAAGAAAACTAAAGAAGAAGACAAACAAATGATGCACAAGACAATTGCTCACCACCTGCTGACTGATGGCCAGCCAGTGATCAGTGGCTCCCAGCCAACCCCCTCCAGTTTATATACTGGGCATGATGTTCCGTGGTATGGAATATCCCTTTGGCCAGTTTGGACCAGCTGTCCTGGCCATGCTCCCTCCTGGATTCTTGTGCAGCTCCTCACCTAAAACACCTAAAACTTCCATCAACATTATTCTCATGCTAAATCCAGCACAGCACTGTACCAGCTACCAAGAAGAAAACTGACTCTCACAGCCAGAATCAGGACAGGTGGGCTTCTGAGAGTACCTGAATTACAGTGAAGATGCAGCATACATCAAGGAGAGACATTCTTTGTGTGCAGGTTAACTGAAGACCTGAACTTTAAATCAGTGAAAATCTGAAACACTGGCCAAAACTTCCACTACTTCAGATTGCCTTCTTTCCACAGTCATTCACGTTCTGAAGAGAAACACAAAAAGCAATTTACTCCTGCAGTAAATCAGGTACAAAAAGAGGGAAGCAACACATTGGCCAACTCCAGGAGTAAAGAGGAGAGACTGTCAGCTGTTCAGCTGCATCCTGCTGAGTGAGAAGGGAGAGGAGGGAGATTTTTGGCAGTAATGAATATCCTTCATGATCCTGTAGGTCAGATAGGCATATTTGTTACATGTAAATAAATAGAGAATTGGTCTCTCCCACTGTTACACTCTGCTTCCTGCTTGCTCTTGGCCCAGAACCTACTCTGCCTCCCTGCTTGGGTGTTGATGGATGAGGATGTACGGCTGTTCTTCTACCACTCAACCTTTGATGGTGAGCAGGTGCCTCACAGACTGAGACGGCTTCGCCCACGGACACGCCGAGTGTAAGTGATTGACATGTTTTTTTCAGCACTGCTTAATGTAAGCGATGCTGTCCAGTTTCGGGGGGAGAGAGAGATGAGGATCACCACTGTGTTTTCCAAGTGAATCCATGAATTCCTAATATGAGGGCCTTTGTGGTGGAGTGAACACAGAATATTTCTTGTTTTCAGTAATCTCAGATTTTTAAAGTGGATGTGGTACTTGCCTTAAAGGAAAATTCCGAAATGAGAATATACCTTGCTTTTTAAAAATACTGTCCAGCTCTATCTGCCTGTATTTTTTTAATGGTAATCTCTATTATAATGTGCAGAATATGCAGGCCAAGCTTAAGGACATAGGCTTGCACCACTGAAGTCAATGTGAGTTTTAGCACTGAATTCAGTGAGATCTGGTTCAGACACTAAATGGAACTGAATACTTAATTTGTTCCTGTCTTTTGTCTAAACAGGCACCTGTCCTACATAGCAGCATTGACACCCCTTTGGAGAGCTGCTGAGTAGATGTCATACTTCATTACCCTCCAGATAAATTAATTCTCCTTTCAGCATTCCAAAGACGGGCTCGCTTCCTTTTCACCCACCTCAAACAGTGCAAAAACTGCATGTGTGTGTGATGGCAGAGTTTGAACTAAATGCCATAAATGCTAGAAACAGAGATGCCCAGAAGGCAGAGTAGGGGGACTGAGCAGTGTTGTGGAAGAGAGGTCCAGAATACTGACTATATTGAAAATTCCATCTGTTCTCAGCAGCAGACACCATCAGATTGCTGCTGCTCTGCACTGAAACCGAGAGAACTAGGGCAGTGTTGTTGCATCCATATTTATTTACTTCAGGGCTGCACACAGATTCTCATGCAATTTCCCCAGTGATCTATGGCTTGCCTGCCTTTTATGTAGTAAAAACACAGACACTGTACTACTGATTGTGTAGCATTTTAATGACTTAGAGAGATCTGATTACCTCCCTGTTGTCTCACTTCCTTGCAGTAAGAGCATTTCAGATCAAGTGCCTGTTTTTGACCGCACAGCAGCTCCGCGGGCTGAGGTGAGCGCTCTGCACAACCTGTCATAGGACAGGAGATTAAACTCTGTTTTACTTTGGTACCTCATCCATCAAGTTGCCTTATTCAATTAGAGCTTGGGGGAAGAAAGCGAAATCAACAGAGAAAAACAATTGATTTTAACAACAGGGAATGAAACAAAGGACGGAAAGAGGCGTTCTGTTCCTCATCACTTGAGTAATAAGAAGGTCCATTGTGAAATCAGAATGACAATGACAGGAGATTCAAAACTGAGACATGCACAGGTTACTGCCAAATGGTCCACATTTGCATAGTGCTACCCATAAGTTAAATTTAAAACAGGCGTAAGCTTCAGCTTCATTGACTTCAACATATGTTTAAAAGCTTTGCAGGTGAGGCATCTCTGTTTTCTGTAACATAAATGTTCTACTGAAAAATGCCCATACCCTTGTCTTTTGTGGTATATTTTCTCTCTACTAAGCACATGAGGCTGCTTTGTAACCAGTATTTGTCTGAGCAGGGCCTTGCTTCCTGAAACATGTGACTTTGCCGTATAAGGTTAAAAATCCCATGCATCTGCTTTGAGGTTTGTTGGTTTTGTTCTTTACACAGAGAATGAGAGGTCTTGGAACAGTCATATCTCTTGGGTTTCATCTATTAATTTATTAATGTTCAATATACCTACCAGAACTTTTCAACAGGTGAAAAAAGGCTTTTGAAAGAGCTATTAAGCAGACATATGAACCACTAGCACAACAATAGCCATTGTTTTGTTTGTTTTTTTTGATTGGGAGAACTCTTGGCGTTAACAAGACCAAAAGAACTATCACAACACAGAATGAAGAACACCTTTTCGTTTTTGCTCCTCTAAGAGCATTTAAATGGCTACCATGTTTTCTAAGGACAATGGGGGAGACCTGCGTTTTTGATAACTCAGCCACTTTAACCTTTTGTTAAGGTGGTAGCATGTATTTGTCTCCTTTTTTTTGTTTTTTTTTTCCCTGAAGAGGGCATCTAAGTTCCATTTTAACAACATGCCAATCTCCCAGGCTTTTCCAAATCTCCCAGTTCAGCACACAGACCTGAAAGCTAGATGTAAGAGCAACAGTGAGTTACCCTTAAATTAGGACACAACATTCCTGCAATTTCTTAAGGCTCTTTGTGATATTTTGCAGCAAACCTAAAAGCTGTAAAGCTGCAACCAGAAATAATACATCTTTTCAGTTCTCAGGATTTCAAGCTGTCAGTTGTCTTCAGCTCTGTTGTCTTACTTGCTTTTAAGTGCTTTCAACTTACGCATATTTATTTCTCTGGTGCTCAGTGTTCTGCCACTTTAAGGCTCCTTGCATGTAGCTCTCTCAGGGCCATGTTTATCCTAGTGCTTTCACTGCTTTTCAAAGCAGTTTTGTGTGTGCTAAGTAGGAGAAGAGATTGTGAGAACTGCAGACTACGGTCAAATATATGTGACCTTATCCCAGAAATACGTATGGGATGACAAAGTGCACACTGTCTGCTGCTTTATGCTTTCTCCTCAAGAACACAACAGAAAGATTTGCTTTTGTCATTCTGTGAATTCGTAATTTCGAGGTTATTACTTTCCACAGGCACTGTTTGATTTTCCTGGAACCAATAAACTGGAACTCAGCTTCAAGAAGGGAGATTTGATCTATCTACTCAGCAAAGTAAACAAAGACTGGTTGGAGGTAAGACTGCAATAGCAGTACTGAATTATTAGCATACCTTGAAATATATGAGTAGAAAGGGCTCTCCTGGTCCTTGTGACCTACCTCTTCCTTTCAAGGAGAAACTGTAACATAATCAGGTCTTACTGCCAAGAATAAATCCTTGATTCCAAATTAGTAATTGTTTGGTTCCTTGATGGTTTTTAGCTTACAAATTTTCTGCCCTCCAGACTTCAGTTTTCATTTGCATTTGCTTCTGCTGGAATGTTTTTTAATTCTTTGGAAGTGTTTAGAACACAGAAAGGCCACAGAAAGGAGATGGAAACTCCATTTCAGCGATTAATTGGTTTCTTGCCTCAGGGTGAGTTGATGTATGCTTCATGCTTCATACCACAACACACGTCAGCCTGATTAGGGAGAACTTGGGCAATGCAGCAGTGTTCTGAAAAAAAGGATGAGGAGAACATACTGTATGTTTGCTGATATGATATCTCTGCTTGCTCAAACACCACAGCCTTCCTTGCTAACCATCTGACTTTAATTTTTTACACACTGTTTCACTCCCCTGCCTGGTATTTGACTATGTAATTGTATAATCTTTTTGTAGGCATGCCATCAGGTCACTTCCATAGAATTTCTTTTCTTGATTATAGTGGAAAAATTTGTACTGCTGTTTCTATGTAAATTAATTGGATTCCAGAACCTATTGCATGTGGCCAAAATGGCATGGTTTTCTTGATTCTAATATTTCATATCATTCCAGGGAACCACTGACGGTGCCACTGGGATTTTCCCATGTGCTTTTGTGAAAATCATAAAAGATTTACCAAAGCAGGAAGACACAGTTAATAAAGTCCGCTGTTATTACTATGATGAGACTGTGAGCACTATCAGGTAATAAGAAAATAGTCTTCCAGTTTACTGCTGAAGAGACACCAACAATTCTCTTGTCATGATATGTAATGATTAGATGTGTTCTAAATACAGGGATATCTCAGTGGAAGAGGATCTGAGCAGCATTCCATCATTCAAAGATCTAATGGAATTGATGAGGTACAATGCAAGCACTTATATTGTGTATTTGACACTTAAACATTTGTCAAGTTCATTTCGGTCCAAGATTTTCCACATTCTGCTTGGTCACCGCCATGTTTTGTGTGCGAAATACTTTTCAAGCGTCTTGAAGAAGTTGCACTTTGACTTGGCCCAGGGCCATCTGTGCAGACACTAGTCCTCCTTGGGGTTGTCAGTGAGTAAGGAATGACACACACTTCTGACTCAGTTATGATGGGTAGAAATTTCCATTTCTTGTACTGAGGTCAGAACTGTGCCCCCATGAAAGCACCTTTTGTCTAGTACAGCATGCAGGACATGGCCTTCTAACACCTGTTAAACTAGTGTCAAACTAGATTACTCTAGTGTTGAACATCAACGCTTTAGAACATTAAACATTAGTAAATACTAGTAATAGAACAGCTGTTCCAATATTCTTACACTCCTCAGAAAGAGCAAAAGTAAGTAGGCAAAAGTGGCTAGCAACAACAGTCAGCTCTTTTGTATGGTAATTCTATCAAACACACAGATTAATTGTGCCGTTTGTGTGGTGTTTCTGGAAATGATTCTTGTTTCTGATAGATTTCTTAGCTTAAACACAACACAGCATGAATGTGGCTGTATGGTTTCTAGTACTAGCTGTATCAAGAACGCCAAAACACCCAAGGCTTCGTGTGGCTTTTATCAAAATTAATTAGACTGTCAGTATATTGTTCATAATGTAGCACCTCCCAGGCATTCCTTGATTTCTGGGCATCAATCCATTTATTTTCTCCCAGGCATTCCTTGATTTCTGGGGATCAATCCATTTCTTTTCTCCCAGGCAAGAGTTTAACCAAGATGACATTGCTCTGAATTACCGGGACCCTGACGGTGATCTGATCCGCTTGCTCTCTGATCAGGATGTTGAACTCATGGTGTCTCAGAGCAGAAGAAGGCCCTCTGAGAAGCACTTTTTTCCCTGGAAGCTGCATATCACTCACAAAGATGACTTGGCTGTCTACAACACTAGTCCAGGAATAGGTGCTACTCAAACAGTAGGAGCAATGTAAGTGCTACATAGATATCCCTCTCTGCAGGCAGTTTCCTTCAACACGCCTTTGAAGTGTCCTTGAAATGAGTGATTTTTAGTAATATATTACCTTTCAGTGTAAAATCTGTACTTAGTTAACTTCTTCAGCATTTTAGCACTCCTCTGCAATAGGGACATCTACATAGAGACCAGAAAAGGTGAGGAATAGAGAAATAAAATCACGAGCCATGTTCACAAAGCAAGTCAGTGTTAGCCTGAAATAGAGGTGTCCTGATCCCCAAGACCTGCTCTAATCTCTGTTGTCCCTCCCAAGGCTAATTATTTGTCCAGAATGTCTTCATAAGCTTTTCTCTTTTTTTCTAGACTTCCATAATTTTCTCTTCATTTGCTGATCTGAAGGTTTGCGTGCCAGTGTGTAATTATTTCTCTCATGTTGGAGTCTGACTTGGCATTCAGAGTTTGTCCTAGGAGCATCAAGAAAACCTTTTTTGGATTTCAGTGAAGAAATTGCAGCCCATCTCAGCTTTCTTCTTTTCCACTCACCAATATATTGAATTCTGTGAATCAAACCTAGTACACCTGTGATGTTCCTCATCGGCCTTTATATAATTGTACAAACTACTTATTCCATGTTCTGGGAAAATGTGTATGATACCTACTCAAACAGCAATTTCTTCTCTACCTTCTGCTTTCTGACACCGTATTTCAAAGTAGAACTAACAAGAAATTACTGTATCAGATTCTTCAACAAATAAAGCTAAATATTAGTTCATCAATTTTTATTTAAAAGCGTTTTTTGATGGGGAGGGACTTAGTTGACATTCTTTTACTAAAATATTACAAAATGCGACTTCCTTCATCAGAGGCATTGTGGCAATGCAATTTGGAAAGGAGTTGAAGCAATATGCAATGATTATGTCTGTGACATTACATGTTGTGATACATAAGAAAATGCATTGTAAGTTTGAAACCTAACAGCAGGTATGGCCGGCAAAGCTTCTGGTGTGCAGGATTCCTTGTTATTTGTTCCTGGAGTTGAACAGAGCAAGTGGCACCCGAAGATTTTCACTGACAGCTAGATCCTGTGATGTAACCAGCCACTCAGCACGTCTCTCTGAAAATGGAGGAACATTTTCAATGAGAAAAGAAAGGGAGGGAAAATGTCTGCTGGGAAACAACTGACCTCTTTTATAAGGGTGCTGGAAGAACATAAACACACTGGCCTTTGAAAATCAGAGTGGGATGATCCCCCTCTGCCTTTAAACTGCAATGCAAAAGAAATTCTTCCCATCCAGCCAAGTTACATATTCCCCTAACTGTCTGCAGGTTTTGTATGGACACCTTCTGACACACAGTTTCCTCGGATAGTCTCCATATTCTTTGTCTTGCTCTGCATGTTTCCCTTATTCACATTATACATTTTTTTTGCTTGTTTATTGATGCAGTGCTGGTGAGAGAATAACTGCACTAACTGTGGTTTTGGTCAGTACCATGGGGATTTAGAGGAGGAGTAGCAGTGCAGGACAGACAGACTCTGGCAGTTATATTCTGTACCTGGGCACTCATCTTAGTCCCCCATGGTTTATCCCTGAGAAGGCAATGTCTCTTCCTTATGGCTACCTAACGTTCCTAAGGTTTATTCCTGAAGGCTATTGGGCTAAGTTTTATGGTTGGATTAAAAGACCGGGCTGCCTTGGATGTAGGATAACTTCAGATCAACTATTCTCACCAGTTTTCTTTTGTTTCCTCTATGTACTATAGTACTTACAATTTATTATTAATTGTTGTTGAAATTGGTAAAACTTAGAAATATTACTCAAAATAAAGAGTTGCAGAGATAAAGGTAGTTCACTCTCTCCCAATATAGATGTACAAACAAAAGTCCAGAGTGATCCCTGCCATGAAAATTGTCTAGTCCAAAGCAAGAAACAGCACTGGGGTGAAAAACAGAGAACTCTTTCTTTATCTTTCTTACTTCTGCTGCAGTCAGTCCTTTTTCTTTCTTAAAATACATTAGTCTCATGATCTGGTAATTTCTAACACACAGATTGGCAATGACAAACTTCCTTTCCCTCCCTTCCCAGTTAACCTAACAGTCCCATCTCATCTACGTGCGTGCTTTGGGGGCTAAAATAGGAAGTACAGACTTCCTATTTTGTGCAATTGCACAGGCTTTCCTTGAAAGGGGGGGGGTGTCAGCTTCTCTGAAAGTGGCATTTGAAGTTCACAAAAGATGTAGCAGTTGTTTTGAAGACTTACTTGCCAAGAAAATCCTGTGGTTGGTTTATACTTCTGTCTCCAGTTCTAGGCAAGTGTGGGTTTGCTGATTCTGCATCAGAGGATTCTGGTGCTGTGGGGGGAGGATGGACAGGGAGAGTCACCCATCAGGTTGAATCATCTGCCTCACAGACATCCCTGGATCCAGGTAAGGGACTGGCTTCCTTTCTGGGGGAAGCATAATGGCAGAATCTGCTCTCATACAAGGACTTGTGAGTCACTGAGGAATTCCTTAGCTGTAATGATTATTCAAGGGTTCAGCCAGACATTTCTGGTGCCAGGAAGTGGCATTCGGGAATCTAAAAGTGAATAGGAATTTAAAAGGAGTTTTCCCATGCTCCCCTAAAGTAGAAAAAAGTCTCAGATCTGTAACGTACTTAAGTAGGTGCATGTATTATGATTTTGAGAGAGCAATGAGAGATGGCCAAAAGGACTTAGATTCTGGTATTGAACAGTGTGGTCCATGGTCCTGGAACTGCTCCATCTGCTCTCACTCTCTACAGTCACCAGAAAAAAAAAAGAAAAGAAAAGAAAGAATTTCAATTTCTTTGGTATTATGTCTACTGTTTGCAACTTGTTTGGGGGGCACCTAGAAAAGTAGTATGCTGAAGGAAACTCTCAAAGTGAATGAATATGGAAATTCAACCACTATAGCTCCTAGAAACTATGTGGTTGAGATCATATTTTTAAGGAAATTAACCACTGTTGTGGTTCATTTGGAAAGCTTTAAACATAAAGAGCAGAAGAATGAAATGGATTTTAAGGATGACTTCTCATCACAGATTAGGAGTTTTTTCTTGTTGCTGAATCCCTGCACTTCCTTGGAAATGTACATTTACTTCATTCTTTGCTTGTATTGTAACAACACGCAACGAGAAGATGTGGACTTTGTCCTACAGTAAATGCTTGGGAGAAGTTCTTTCTGAATGTCACTTCAACGTGATCTTAAAGAAGTTCCCTTATTCAGTTTTACTTCTCTTTCTGTGAAACGAAAACAAACAGCTCCACAGTAAGCAGGGCAAGAGAGTAGCCAGTGGGCAATGAAAACTCTGAAATTCTGAGTTCGGATCAAGCCTGTGTGCCAAGGACAGTATGAACATGGAAGAGATTTTCATCCTGCTGCTGAATCTGTATTTGGTCTTCCGTGTTCAAGCCATTCGAGGTGAGATTCAAATTTATATTCTCTTTTATCCTTCCATTATTGCCTTTCCTTTTGTATCTGTCTCCTTCTTTCAGCTAGTGCTCTTCCTTATTTTCTGCTTGCTTTTCTGCTTCCTTCTTCTCCTGTTTTCTAAGCTGTAAGAGAACAGACATCCTGATCAAAACCAGCATGTGGCAGGTGCATGTGCAGACAAATCAGTTGTGTGTTGGTTGTATGGACAGGTGAAATACTGTATAAATGGATGAGATTAACAAGCTGATTGGATAATGAGTGAATGGAAGGAGGGGTAGACCCTGATAATTAGTGAAAACATAGGAAAATGAAGGGCTGCATAATTCAGATGGTAGTGCACAGGAGTAGGGACATGTGGCCAGACACAAGACTGTGCGGTGGGGGCTACCAACAGCAAAATCCAGATGACCTGATTTTCTTCTTGTGGAATAGCTGACAGATAAAGAGACCATCTGCCATATCCATTGCTTGTGTTTCCTTTCTTATGCAACGAGAGCTTCTTTTTTCTTCTTTTCTTTTCTTTTCTTTTCTTTTCTTTTCTTTTCTTTTCTTTTCTTTTCTTTTCTTTTCTTTTCTTTTCTTCTCTTTTCTTTTCTTTCTTTCTTTCTTTTCTTTTCTTTTCTTTTCTTTTCTTTTCTTTCTTTTCTTTTCTTTTCTTTCTTTTCTTTCTTTCTTTTCTTTTCTTTTCTTTTCTTTTCTTTCCCTTCCTGCACCTTCCCTTCCCTTCCCTTCCCTCTAATTTGATTTAACAGAACTGGGAATAGGAAGTGCATCATATCTGCAACAAGACCAGGCCTGTAGCTATCCTAAAGACAGCAGAAAAAGAGTGTTGTCAGGAGCTGTGCCCCTTTTCTAATGCAGATACCTCATGCCTGCAGTAGCTGGAGGAGTTGTGCTGCCTGGCCCAGCATCAATTGCAGGATATCTTCCATTGACATCTCGGAGGGAAAATGTATGACGGCGTAGGTCAGACTGGGTTCTTGGCATTCTGAGCCTTAGCCCTACATTCAGACCATCCTTTTCTATGTGGGATGCTCCATTTCCTGCTTGTGCAAGGAATGCAGTAGAACTTACTTTGTACTGGTTTTCAGTAGAAGATCAAAGTAAGGTCCCTCTTATGCCTGCTAACTAAGACAGCATCATTCTGTTCTGATGGGTTTTTGCCTGTAAAAAGCCCCTCGAACAAGCCGATTATAGCTCTCATCAAGAAAAATTATTTGAGAGAGCACACTCACGTATGCACACTGTCATCTTTGTCATCTGAAGGTGCAATATCCCAATAGTGCAGCGTGGATATTACCTTAAGAGAAAATCAGGAAGCATAAGAAAGCAACTTGCTTCATAATGCATGTGCCAGAGGCAGTCTGTATTTTTCAACTTCACAGTTGTGAACTTAGAACAAAAATATCCTTGATGAGAGGTCTGGCCATCTCTGGATCATAAATCTAGTTCCAACAAGTTAGTTTGGACATTCTTCTGAGTCATAACAAGACTATTCCCAGAGCATCTCACTTTTAAATAGACCTTTCTAGCATTATAAACTTTACTAGGAAGTTAATAGCAAAGCAGTCCACACACCAGCACACAAGGATGAAATGATCACCCTATGTCTGCTGACCATGGTTTCTCCTAATCCTTGGAAAAAATCAGCGTTTGAAAAGTGATACTTTGGCTAGAACTGTGTGCCTTGCAGGCACAAAGAGTTCACTTAATTGTTGTTAGTTGTACCTTGGTATGGACACTTGTGTATTGTGGAGATGTGCAGAATGGTCACAACTCTGCACATATTTTCACTGAGTCATGCCCCATCCCTGGAGATATTCAGGGCCACATTGGATGGGGCTCTGAGCAAAGTGGTGCAGTGGAAGGTGTCCCTGCCCATGGCAGGAGGGTTGGTACTACATGATCTTCAAGGCCCCTTCCGGCCCAAACAATTCTATGAGTCTATTCTCTTCCATTCTATTTTCTGGTGCCAAGAGGAGAGTACTGTTATCAGTGCCTTACCCATTCTGTACCTCCTCCTATCTCTCACCATTTATATTTTTAATCACTGCATCTTTTTTGCCTGACTTCCTTTCCCAGAGAGTATCCCTATGAAAAGCTTGAACTGCTACAATGATTACAACTCACAGGTGACCTGCACATGGATGGAGCATTCGGAGGCTCATGACCTCGTTGGTATGGTTCTTTACCAAAGGGATAATTTTATAATGTAAGTACCTGAAATGTGCTGAGCTAGACGAACGTCCAAAGGGAAATTTGCCATAACTTGGAACCCTGGGGACCAGCAGTCAGGTTTTCAGAAAGCACATCCACCTCTCTTTTTGATTTAAGCAAAAGTTGTACCTGCTTCTGAGGCCTCATCCAGGAAGAGAGGAATGAATAGGCTATGCCAGTGGAGTTATTTTTATCACCTTTACAATTATTTTCCGTAATTTTGTTGTAGGATCATAGATATGAAGTAAGATGGGGTATATAGCATGCTAATAAACAGCATTAGGGGAGAAGGAAGTGTCAGAACAAGTGTGAGTACTGTTTGTAAACCCTAAAGGGAGAAGATATTTCCCCTGTTGTTTTGTCCATTTAGCAGCATCACTGAGAGTGTGGTTTTGATAACTTTTGAGAAATATGTATAGACTGTATATTTACGAGGTAGAGAGCACTGGTAAGTTCTCTATCTGTGCCATCAGTTTTCCTCCCAGAGATATGGGTGTGTTTATGACAGTATCTCTCTGTTACATCTGTTTCCTTTTGAAAAGGAAACCGAATCACCAGACTGGATTGATGGTGAGGATAAGAAAGGACAGAGATGGAGGAATAGTTAAGGGACAGAGGAAGGCAAAGATGGACAGTTGAGAAGAAAATTATTTAGAGTCTGGGGATACAGGAAGAAAGGGAAAGAGGAAGAACTCTTGATTTTATTGCAAACAAGAGGGAATCAAGAGACCTAAAAGCAGATGAAAACAGTGGAAGGACTTTGGAGCAGGACCTTGAAGTTAAATACTTCTGGGGAAAGATAATATAAAGTTACTTGGACCCTTGGAGGATTCTCTGGAACAACGTTACACGATGAAGTGTGTGGATCATGAAACTTAACTGAGGTGAACTAATCAGACAAGCAGGTATTAAACATGGACAGTCACACAGCTGAAATGAAAATGGCCAGCAATTAAACAGGATCAGCTCATAGGTGAAGAATAGTTGACTAAACCCCAAACTGTAAGGTAATGTTGGTGAATAGATAGAAATAACTTCAGGGCTTCACACCCCTTGGGCTGACTCTTTTGCTTGAGGGTACACAAATACTGCAGTGTCCAATCCATACTTCAGCAATATCCCTGGTTTACTTGCTAATACCCAACTTACAAAAATAGCAATAGTGCTGAATAATGCTTGCTGACATATAGTTGGCTAGAAGACTCCATCCTATCCTGGAAGAGAGTATTTGGCCTTAAATATTCACAACTTAATATTTCTCATCTGAGCTGGAACAAGATAATATACTGGGCATGAGGCCATAAGCACAAACAAAATTCCAGAGGGTACATAAAGGAGCAACGCATCTCTCCAGCAGCTAAGGCTACTGCAACCACACAGAGATTATCCTCTCCTGCCTAGTTTAAAAAATTGTTTCTAATTTTCATGATGCCTCTTGGCCTGGAGAAAGGCCATCTGAAAGGATGATTAACATTGTGGATGAAATCTGTAATGAATACTCAAGGTCCCTGGGCAGAACGGAACTACTAAGGACACAGAAGTACATTTTGGTTGAGAATCTTTTTCTAAGTGTTTTTCTGGTACTGGAAAATGAAAGTCTTCAAGCAGCTTAGGATCATCAGAAGCTTTACTGCCTTTCACTTTGAGTAAAAGGTGTATTTACATGATGTTAATTTTCATTATACTATTTCTCACCTAAAAATATGAGATTACGTAGAGCTAGGCTAAAAAGTAACAAAAATGAGCTGGTACCATAACATTCTGCTGCACAGCCTTGAAATGGGGAGGCAAAATTCTGGTGTTAAAAATATTTCTCGTATTAACTGATGCAAACCAGGACTAATAGGTACAGGGAGAAGAGGATATAAGTGCCTTAGTAAATTATAACAACAGGATGGCATGAAATTGGTTTCAGGTGTTTAATTTTGCGCTACCTACAGGTCTTCAGATCAGATCTTTATAGGTCACTTTATCTGCACACAGGGAGAACATGGACATGTTTTGCAAACGCCAGACAGAAAATGACGTACATGAAACTCCAGACGTGCATGTGCGCTGGGTCTGCCGCAACACTACAGAACTTTTTGGAATAGGGGTAGATTACATTTATGGCTTCAGACCTAACAAGGTGCTTCAAGCAGAACTGGATGTTGATCTTTTTCAAAATGGTAAGGTTTAAATACCAAATTCTCATTTTCCAATGAATTCTAAGGATTTTTGAGAATGTATTTGCCATTCAGCTGGAAGTGAGTTGCACTTCCATTGTGAAAACTACCAAAGAGTTCCACACTGAGAGGGTTGGGCAGGGAGAGGAGAAGGCAAGTTTCTGGGAGCAGCTAGACCTGGTATCACCTCAGGAGGTAGTCAAGCAGGAGGTACTTGTTGTGTCAGGGATGAGATACTTTGGAAATGGGGAAGCTTATCTAGATGTTTTCTTCCCCTCTTTGTGTCCTTTCCTCATTATCTCCTCTCACGCACTGTACCTTCACCTTCCAGTTCAGCCCCTCCCACCTCAAAACCTCTCAGTCAGCTCGGTGACATCAGGAGACTTCTTGCTGACCTGGAGAACAGCCGATGGAAACCAAGAGTTGGGCAATGCACTGGAGTTTGAAGTCACTTACAAGCGGGAGTGGGAGTCCTGGGAGGTAAGAGCAGAGGAGCTGAGCCGTCCTGGTTTGGGCTGCACCATTTTGGGCAGTTGAAAGTCTGTGGTAAAAGTCTGTGGTTGAAAGTCTGTGGTCTTTCCATTCTCAGGGACTGTGAGGCGATACAACAAGTGTTGTTTTGGGTCAGATGGAAGGGGCTCTCTTTCTGTTTGCAAGTGACTTGCCCAGTGAAATACCATTTGTCCTGAACTAAATGCTGAACTGAATGCAAAGATCTCATCTCCACTCAAAGAAACCCCCAACCACTGTACTTGGGTTTGAGTTGGAGTTGATTTTGCCCTGAATCCCTCTTAAACTGACTTAAATCATGTTCCAACAGGATGCTGTGGGTTCATGTGGGGAAAACAGCAAAATACATTTGAAGTTGCTCCCCCTTCAAGATAGATATGTTTTGGGTTTTTCTTTTTTTGTTGCTGTTGTTGTTTCATTTTTTCCTAAGTTTTAGAAGTCCATATCCTTTGCCCTATCGTTTCCCTAGATCTGCATATGTTTCTGCTCTGTACCTGTCAGCCTGATCTTTAGATTTTAAGGGAAGTATCCTGGCCCAATTCCCACATTATTCTGCACTGAGCAGTGCTATGAACTTGTGTAGCTGGAGCTGCAGACAGTCTGGACTTTGCAAGCTGCAGGAGTTTGCTACTTGTTGTGGGGAGAGATTGTACCTGACAATGGCCATGCCTCACCCTTCCTGCACCGTGCTGCTTCAGCCCCTCTCGTGTGGGAGCGAGGAAGCTGTATGGCAGCCTGTGCATGGACCATCACACGTGTGGGACTGTTGGAGATGCTGCCTGGCAGTCAACTCCTCTCACTCTTTCCCTGCCTTCCCCTCCACCTCTCCATTCCCCGACTCCCCAATTTCCTCCATCTCTTCCTCTCCCGTCTCTCCCCCAACAACAGGAAGCTGCCTCGCTCTTGCTCTCCAACACCACACACTGCAGTCTCAGCCGTGAGGACCTTGTCCCCGGGAGCAGCTACGTTGCCCGTGTGCGAGCCAGACCAGGGCAGGCCAGTGGCTTCTCTGGGCAGTACAGCGAGTGGAGCACAGAGGTGTCATGGAAGACCCCTGAAGGTAGCATGGGATGGAGTGGGGCCGTGCAGGGTTGGAAGCTGAGAAGTCAGAACTTTCCTGTCACTTACCTTGCACTTGTGTTGTCTGAAGGTGGCCTTCAGCCCAGGAACCTTCGCTGCCTCTTCAGTGGTGGAGATCGTCTGACATGCAGCTGGGAAGTGAAGAAAGTCATCACCACCTCTGTCCTCTTCAGCCTGTTCTTCAGAGCCACCCCAGCATCACAGTACGTGCTCTGCCCATGGCAGCATGTCTGTGCCTCTCCCATGGGGCTTCTGCCTGTCCCATTGCCCTGATTTCATTCATCCTCTTTTTTCCCCTCAGAGAAGAGGAGTGCTCTCCTGTGCATGAGAAGACTTTGCCCCACACCCCATATGTGGTCCAGAGCTGTGAGATCCCTCTTAGCAATTCCAGCAGCCAGAGCCAGTACCATGTGTCTGTCCGGGCCAAGACGGAGGAGAAGCTGATTGAAGCCTACAAAAACAGTGAGTTTCTGTGTTGTTTCTTGCTTCTACTTGTTTCTTGGAGAGATGCTTGTTTGAGCAAGTGGGGCTGAGGACAGTGGTGATGAGGAAAAGTGAGTGGGAAATGGAAGAAACAATCACTGATGAAGGAACTGTATCAGGTCAGAGCTCCGGGATGTAGGTGTGGAGTTCCTTGTTACTCTGAGGAAGGTGACAGTGATGGAAACTGTTGTGCAGAAATTCAGGTTGTGACCCAGAGCTTCTCAGTGAGCATTTTCCACCCTGCTGACTTCTCTGTGATTCACATTCATGAGCGTCCCAGGTGTCAGGGAGCTGTGGTGAGAGGTGTTTGTGGGGAGTAGGGGTGTGTCACTATGTGATTTCTCAAGAAGCCAGCGAGCTCTTGCAGGTTTGTGCAATGGCCCCTGGAACACTGGATGAGGTAGGAATCCTTTGCCCAGTGAGGTGCACCACGTGGGTCATCTTCATGTATCTGAAGGTATTTGGGTGACTTTTCAAACTCTAAAACTAGGGCAGTTCCTGCAGTGGGTGAAAATATCAGGAGGTAGCTCCAAGTGAGCTGAAAATTTCTGGAAATGTGGTGGACCAGCACAGATATTCCAACGATTGCTTTGCTGCTTTTCTGTACACAGGGAGTGCTGTCAGTATTCACAGGCATGGATTTTCTGTTATTTAGTGGTCTACTGGTTTATTGTATTTGACTACAAAATGAAGATGCAGAGAGTTAAGAAGTGTTAAAAAGCTGAGCCATTTTACATTGCACAAAACAACTTTGTTTTCAGTCCCTGGAAATGATTCACAATGTGGAAAGAGAGCACTGGACCAGTAGGTTGGTAAGTGCTCTGAGACATTCAATGTGTTCCAGTTCAGGTGCTGCCGCCTGCAAATGTGTCAGTAACAGCAACAGAGAACCAAGAGTATGAACTAAGGTGGATAAAACACGAATTGAGTTACAGCTTCATAACACAGAGATACCAAGTCAAGTACTGGGAAAACAACCGATGTGAAGAGGTAACTTACAAAGTGCGAGAGTCCTGAATATTTCTTTGCTGGTCAAATGGAAAGGCAATTCTTCTCACCTCTGTCATTGGTGCTCATCTCCTCTCCCCAGACTCTCCAGGAGCTAAATATCAACAATGACGAACCTCCCTTCATCTTCACCCTGCAGATGCTGGCAGCATCTACAGACTACAGGGGGAAAATGCGTGCAAGGGTGAATATGCCTCAGGATTATGAGGGACCTTGGAGTGAATGGAGTGAGGAGTTCACCTGGAAGACTGAGAATGGTACTTTTCACGCAGCTGCTTCTGTCGGGTTTTGGCGGACTGTTAATGGCTGGAATGGCGCTTTAGTATAACACATTCTCTCAGCTGGGGTTGGAGTGAGATGCAGCCATGGCCGAGTTGGAGTCACTTACCAAGGCAGCTGCCCCGCCTGCAACCTTGCGGTACAGCAACAATGCTAGGGAAGGAGGCAAGGGACCTTTTAAGCTTCTTTCCTACTTGCCTTCATAAGGTGAGTACAGCTAACAGTAAGGTTTTCCACGTGGAGAATGAATCAAAGACATCCTGCCCAAAAGACAATCATTGTTTTCTGATCCCAGTGGTCCATTCTGCCATCAGTGATTAAAGAGCCTGATAATTTAAGAAGATAGAATGCAAGCCATCAGCTTTTTATATTTGCAGAGTGACTACAAGATTGTGTAAAACACACAGCGGAGTCTGCTGGAGATAAAATCTTTACATGTTTTTGCTGTTTCTGGACTTAGAGGCAGAATGTCTGCCATCATACAATCTTTTGCCCAAAGTAATATGATCTTACATGGTTTGTCCTGAGGAAGGTTGTAGTGGTTATACCGTGGGCAAATTTTGATGTGTGTATTCAGGAAGAAATTAGTGTGCTGTTGTGGCTGCTAGCAGGGGAAGATCTTAGAAAATCTCTGAGACCCCATTTCCTCAGAACTGTACAGAGTCAGGCAGACATAAGATGTCTGAAGGCATGCCTATTGTTCATGGTGGAGTAAGGTTCATAACCATCTTTTTATTAACTTAAATTGTTTAATTCTGATGTCAGTAAAAGCTAAGAAGTGAATCAGTAAAGGAAACAATGAACTCCTTTGGTCAGTACACTGTTCAGGTCATGTTTGGCCTGTCCTGCTTTGGAGGATATCCCAACAGTTCGAAGGCCTTAAGATCCTGTCTCCCTGCATATCACATTCTCTGATCTCTTCTGATGAAGAGTGACCAGAGTGAAAAACCTGTTGCAGGAAGCGGTCACTCTACAGGTGGACAGCTTTTTCTCTTTTCTCTGTTTCAGTTCTGGCACCTGTGGTTCTCCCAGTGACACTCCCAGCTCTCATCATCCCTTTGCTGATAGCTGCTTATTGCAGCTACAAGTATTTCCTCAGGTAGGCTCGCGTTGCAGCAAGGAGGCTTAGCAGCCCGTGTGAGTGGCATAAAGTTCGAGGCACTTCTTGACCCTGGGAGAGAGGTTTGTGTGGAGATGGGCCTTGGTGGGCAGCCTTGTGCACGGCTGTGCAAGGGAGAGGGTTGGGTGGTGCTGTGCAGGTGCCTCGGTTGTGCCTCGCTGTGCTGAGCAGCACGCTGTATGGGGTGCAGCCTTTGCTGGCAGCAGTCACGTTGAGAAGCAAATCTTGAAAACTGTGTTCTTGCTGCAGGAAGAAGAAAATGTGGGAGGAAAAGATTCCAAACCCCAGCAAGAGTCTCCTGATCCAGAGCTACCTGGGGGTAAGAGGGAACTGTACCTTGAAGGGTTCATTATTTCTCTCTTTTTCAGGACTTCCAATAATCATAAGAGCTCTTATTGTTTTCTAGTCCACAATGAACAGATATGCTTGTTTACCTATTACTTGTTTTTAGGAGAAGTTCTGGTCCTACTCAACATAACAGTGCTCTCATATTTAGCTCTTTGTGCTGTGCTTGTCAGCACAACAGTGATTTAAAATCAACGTAGAAAAATTTTCAGTACCTTAAAATTTCCTGCTCCTGTGCTTTTAATAGGGGGTTCTCAAAACCTGCCCAGCACTTGTGAACTCACCAACTCTCAAAAGCAGGTTCCTAGGGAATACTGCCAAGTAGCTCCCTGAACAACTCGAAGTTTGCTCTCTTGAAATCCAGAGTAGCAACTCTATTGTTCCTTTTTCTTTCTTCCCATTACTCTGAAAATTTTAAACTCAGTTATTTCGTGATCATTGTGGCCAAGACAACCACCTACTATCAAATCCCCAAGTCCTCTAGTCACAAATAACAAGTTTAAGAGGGCATCTTTCCTAGTTGGCTCACTGAGTACTTGTTTAGGTCAGTGGTAAGGCAATACGGGTTTGAAGAAAACATCTTCTAAAGAGCAGAACACACCTTTGAGTAGTATTAGTGAAGTTGTATCCCTGTCACCAAGTGCTATAGGCTCTCCTATTTGTTTTCTTTGTCCACAAGGAATGTACATTTCCTGATTCTGCTGCCAGTGGGATACTGCTCTTTGGTCACATCTGCTTTTTCATTTTCAGAAAGGACACTTGGGAAATCGGCCAAAAAGCAACCAGCTGGACTTCAACAAACACAACTTTTCAGAGAAGATGGAGCAGGCTAGCTTCCTTCAAGTTGTGGACAGGTGAGTGAACAGCACATAATAGTGACACTGTGGATGGTCTCTAAGACCTCACTGCGTCATGGCAGGATATAATCAAATATTCTGTCACTAAAAATCCTATACAACTTGCTTTTGAGGAGGAGATTCAATTTTTTACTACATGGGTAACTGCATCTGCAAGAAAATTCTTTCCAAGCCTGTGTGTAGCTATGTGTGTTTTCAACTAAAATTGGTTTATATTTCTTGTTCACCACAATAATCTCTCTCATGAGCAACTTTTAACTTTCCCACATTCAGGCAGGCGAAGACGTTGGCAGAGTGCCTTGAAGAGCAGACTCAAAAGACAGATGTTTCCCCTGTTACACTGGACCTACAGAACTCATACCAAGCTTTAAATGAGTCAGAGCATGCCCCAGTTGTCTGCTCAAGTCAGAGTGCTGGTCATTCCTTTCCCATTTCAAGGAGAAACAGTGCCGATGCAAGTATTGCTTCCCACACAGCGATCTCTTGCTTTGATTTCAATGGTCCATACTTGTACAGCCCAGTGGTGTCCTCTCACCCTGATATACGTCAGACCCTGGAAACGGACCCTGTGGGGCTCAGTAAGAAATCGGTTTCCCTTCAGTATGTGACACTCCCAAGTGAAGACTCTCCCCAGGCCCCACAGGTTCAAGAACAGCCAGGAGCAGCTCCTCCAAAGAACTTGCTCCCAGATCAGAAGGAAATGGTGCAGCACCTTGATGACAAGGAAGAAGTCTCGAGGGCCTCGCCAGCCTGTAGGGAAGGCACCAGTGAGGGAACAGAAAAGCAGATCTCTCCAAAGGCTCTCAGCTGTACCATGTCTCAACAGTGTCCCTTGGAGTACATCGCCACGGACAGCCCGTTACTGCCATCAGCCATCACCTCCACTCATCCTCCACTTGTCGCAGCTGGGGAACCACCTTGTGGCTCACAGGAGCCCCAGCCTCCCAGTGACCACTCTTGCCATGAATTTTCTCCTGGGAAAACTGGTGTCACGATCCCAGTTTCAGGCCAAGCACCAACCTCGTCTCCTGAATTGCACCTGGATGTGTTTGGTGACTATCTTACTGTGCCTGAAGGTCTCCATGAACATGCAAAACCCACAAAGATTCCTCTGCCTGTCTTACAGAAGGAAAATGATATTCCTAGAAAGCAGCCTTTGTCAGAGGGTAACTTGGTGGTGTTAAACCCTGACAGCACTGAGCCAGTTTTCCTTTGCCAGGTTGGTGACTATTGCTTCCACAGCCTAAAATCCAGTGTGAAGATGGACAATAGTCAGGAAGACCACCAAGTCAAGAAGCTTTCTGAAGGTGAGACGACACTTGGGAAGCCTGTATGTGATGATGAATCCATCACTGGCAAAGAAAACGATGTATGGAAGAGGAAAAAAATACAGGCCATTCAGCTTTTCAAAAACCTGAAGTCAGATGATTACTTTTCCTGGCAGCAATCTTTGAGGATCAAAGAAATCTGTTAAATGGGTAAATACTAATGAATACCAAAGAGACAGATAACTGAAAGAGGTTGCAATTATCTGGTGAAAATGAACCCTCAAACCTAGGAACAAATAAACACCAGTTCCATTTTCAAGCTTCCAGTCAAATGTGTTGAAAAACTTGAAGTAGCTCAATCTCATTCTCGGTGGTCTTCGCAGATTTGGCATGAAAGACAACACAAATATTGCACTTAGTGTTTTTCAAACTTTTTGGCTTATCCATGATGAACAGTTTATCCTCCTCATGATCCTGTGACCCATCACAATCATCTTGCAATTGTATCAGATTGTTTGGCAAAACTCGTGGCAGGAAATGCAGACTCAACATTTGAAAGGCTATCAGAAGAAGACAAGCTTGGAAACCTTGGAAAGAAAAGTTATATTCTTAAGTGCAATTTTGTTGAACTTTTGTGTGTTTGTTAAAAAAGCTCTAAAAGTCATCAAGGAACTTTTATATCTCTGCCTTTCCATGACATGAAATAGGTATCGTCTGAGGTGAAAAAACCCCAGACAGTTATAGAAGTGTAAATAAAAAATGAGAAAAAAAATTGTTGAAATCCAGGAAAACTTTCTTAATGTTAATGTGCAGTATATCACAGTGGATTCAAAGGGTAAGAAGGAAACATTACTGGGATACATAAAGCAAGTTGTAGAGAACCATTTGGAAGAAGAAATGTTACTGAAAGAAAACCCAAGGGCTCCTAAGGTTCAGTGAGAGGGAATGGGGCAGAGAACAGAAAATGGCAGGTAAGAGATGCTGGGAAGGTGCACAAGCCTGTATCTGCTTGTTTTTTTCAATTTCTAAGTGTTAAAGTACTATATGATTTTCTTTTAAGTTCATTGACAGTTTATGCATTATATACTTCATCCTAATGTGTAATCGATTCTTAGTTTTGTTTGTTTTTCGCTAAATAATGAGTGTTGAGAAAGAAGAGACGTTTTTTCCCAGTTTTGCGGCAAAGGAAGTGGTGCAAGGTAAGAGCATTTGTTCAGAACTGCTACTCTGTAATCAGTGAAAAGGCTTTGGTTTCAGACCTGAAGGTGGACTTGTTTCCCAAAACCTCTTTTTTTTTTCCCAAATATAAAATCTGTATTAATAAACATATTATTTCTTCCTATAAATATTTCCTTTCATATGTTAAAAATATTGTGTTTACAATAAAATTACTATTACCTCATTTGCTCAGGTCTCAAAAAATTCTGTAGGTTCAGCTATGCCATATGTGAGGTAGGACATTTTCTCCTGACTTTGCTGTATTATTTGACAGAAAAAAATGAGTTCTGTGTTTGTGCCATCCGATTCCTCCTGCTGGGTTAATGGGACTGTGCTGATTCAGAAATTACAGTGAAATTATTTGGGTTTTTTGAGAATTTAATCCTTGTAAATACCATTTTAAATCTGAAAGTTGTGCAAATTGAGCTCGGTGCTCTTGACAGCAGAAGGCAGGCAGTTGCAGCCTCCAATAGAGAATACTGATGAACACTTCGAGGGATTTTCAATTTAGGCCTTTTGTAATCAATGGATTTTTTTGTTAGTGTCTTCTTCGGCCTTTTATGAGTGGCACAACAATTTCTTCCAGGCTGTATAACTGTGCTCTATCGAAGCATGTCCTAAAAGGAGATGTTCAAATTCATATGCAAATATTGTATCTGAATTAATATCTTAGATATGCATCACTTTACTGGGCCTTGAATTGCTGGGGTTTAATAATCAAGAAGAATAATGAGTGGGAGAAGTTTTATTCAACTCAGTGGCTTTTGGATAAAGCCCATTTGCATTGTGATCACTAGTCTGAGACGTGATAAGTACTCTAAGGGCACTCTGCTCCTTCTGTTCCTCTGCACTTCACTGGGCATTTGCAGAGGCTGATTTTGGAGAAAGGATTTACAGATAAAAGCACATTTGTTATGATCCCACAGAGAAGATATCATCATCTGAAGATCACTTTAGGAGCCTGGAATTTGCAGAGAACATGCCATTGTCAGGATAGGGGAACTGAGCAGTGGTTTGCTTTCCAACTATAACAATTCATTTAGGGCAGAATGAGTTTCTGCTCTAGGGACTCTTTCTTCAATATCCACCTAAGTATCATTAAATAAAATATGTAATGAACATTGGAAGCAGAGCTCATAATCTATGGCTCTTCTGTGCCAGAGGAATCCACTTCTTATGGGGTCGCAGAATAAAAACTTCCATAAACTTCATCTGTTGCTGATCATATGAATCTTCCATTCTCTTCTGCATGAGGTCTGTAAAAAGCGTTTTACAATCTTGTAGCCTGGTGATTCAAGACTTAGAAGCAGTCATGAGTCCCAGGTCTTCAACTTCCTGATCATTAGCTTGAACCACAAAGTTACTGTGCAAAGGCAAGCTGCTGCTCCCTTCCCCAGTGCTAGGTATGGATATGCAGGAGAGGTATCATCATTCTGATGATGCAGGAGCCAATTATGACATGCTCCTCTCTGTAGGGCTTCTCACTAAGTAGTTCCAGCCCCTCAGCCTGTATATCTGCATGATGAGTCACCAATGTTTCCTATACAGTCAAAAAACGAGTTATGAGATGATTGCAACCCTTTCCTTACTGCATACTCAAACATAAAAGATTCTGCCCATGTTTTAACAGCAGGAATTTTTCCTTGCTCTGAAGTAATCACTTTATTATTCCCTTATTATAATCTTCATCAACCAGAAACATATTACCTGAATTTGCATGAGACTACGGTAGGAAGTGTATTGTGACCTCAGTAGTTCTAATTAAGGTCAATGCTGAACTGGTCTGCTGCTGTATTTCTGTTGGCTTGGGGGTTGTCTCTTATGCAAGGAAGGAAAATGGGGCTGAATGGTTTGCTAGAAAAAGAAACCTGCGGTGGAAAGCCCTTCAAGCCCTTCAAGGAACAATAGCTGGAGAATTTCAGAGAATCTCTGCCTCTGCTGGGTAATGGAAAACAAAACCAACCCATCCTGCAGTCCCTGCATAGTTTCATGTTCACAAGCACGTTATACACACAATCTTACTCCCATAGAACTCCACTCTGTCTCTTCTCCTCACTCCCTACATGCTCCGTCTGCTCTCACTGTGGAGATGAAATTTCCATGAGAAGAAACTCCACGTCACATTCTCTACATGGGGAATAAGTAAAATAAGTAACACTATGACTTTGTGGACACTGAAAAGCTTTAGCAGAGAGATTTTCTGGCTTTCTGCAGCATTTTGTGAGAGTTCTGTCTTTCCCATGCAAGTAAGACAAAACAATGTTACAGTTTTGTAACCTTCTTGCAGGTGCGGATTGTTTGGGCAGAATTGTTATGATTCTAACTAGAAAAACACTCAGAGATGGGTGTCTTAGAACTTGACCAATCCCCTTAGGGGGTGGATGGCAAAAACCAATTACCTTATGCCATTTAATACACTTTGCTAACTAACATATAAAAGCCTTCTGAGAATTCATTAAATCATCCATCCATCTATCCCTGAGCCTGGACTTCGTGTTGTTTCTCTACTCATCCGTGGGGAAAACAGCGACATTCACCTCATGCCTCTTTTGGCCCTTTATAAGTCCTTTCAAGTGTATGCCAGGATTCCACATGCTCCAACCCTGACCCTAACAACTCCTCATAATACACAACAGATGTTTCACCATGAGGTTCAGTCGGTGAACCCAAACTCCTCTGCAATCTTGCACAACATGAACCAGCTTCAGGTCAAAACATTTCTAGGTTGGCTGTGTGCTTTCCAGCTTGTTGGTAGGGAAGCATTTGGTCTTCATTCTTGAAGGAAGATTTGTTTGTCTAGAGAAGTAGTTGTAAAGTTATCTGAAACAACAGCACAGCTTTTCCTATTCTCTTTTTTAAAATTTTCCAGCTGCTTGCTCACAGTATGCACATACATTGCAAAGGTTTGGGATGAGTACTTTTTAATCTTCAAAGCTGTTTGTCCTTCTGCGGCACTCAAAGTTATATAAGATGTTGACACACATTTTTGAGTTTATTTCATTCACTGCAGATTCAGTGTGGATTCATGGTGCTGTTTCAGCATCTGAGGACACCCTTTCCCTCCCTTCTACTTGCAGCACAGGCTGTAGTACAGGATCATAAGACTAACACACTGGATCTAAACAATCATTTCATCTAGCCCAGGATTCTGTCTCTGCCGATGTTTGCAGTGGATGCTTAAAGCCCAAGTGTAGTAAACATGGAACAACATCCAGTAAACAGGTAAATCCTGGCCCAGAGCTTTTCTGAGTTGGAGGTTACATCTAAGCTGTTGTAGAGAATAGGTACTTCATGTCTCTGGCCTTTAGAGATTCAACTAATGCCTTTCTAAAACCACTAAATCTTTAGCTTTGTAATGTATGATAGTAAAACTTTAATAAATTTGTTTATAAATAAAAACATACAAACAAAAAAATAATGCCCATGTTTTCCTGAACCCATTTTGTGCCAACTGCTTGGTAAGTCGCTCCTTAGATTTTGTTCTAGGAGAACTGATAAACCATCATTCCTTATTCACCACCCCTTATCTGAGATGCTACAACCTTCTGTCAAATGATTCCTCAGTTGTCTCTTTTTCCAAGCCAGCAGGGAGAGGGAGGGGATTCTGCCCCTCTACTCTGCCCTGGTGAGATCCCACCTGGAGTGCTGCATCCAGCTCTGGGGTCCTCAGTGCAAGGAAGACATGGACGTGTCAGAGAGGGCCCAGAGGAGAGTCATGAAGATGATGAGAGGGATGGAGCCTCTCCTGCGAGAACAGGCTGAGAGAGCTGGGGGGTGTTCAGCCTGGAGAAGAGAAGGGTCCAGGGCCACATTATTGCAGCCTTTCAATATATAAAAGATGGTTTATAAAAAAGACAGAGAGAGACTTTTTACCAAGGTCTGTAGTGACAGGATGGTGGGCAGCAGTTTTGAACTGGAGAAGGATAGATTTGGATTGGATATGAGGAAGAAATTCTTACAATGAGGCTGGCAAGACACAGAAATTGGTATCTCAGGGAAGTTCTGGATGCTTATTCATTAGAAGGTTCAAGGCCAGGTTGGATGGGGCTTTCAGCAACCTGGCCTAGTGGAAGATGTCCTTGCCCATGGCAGGTGGTTTGGATCCTTCCAACCCAAGCCAGTCTATGAATCTCTGTTTCTATGATTCTAATGCCATCTCCCATTTATACCTAATAGCTAAGTGTTTTCTCCCTCATCATCAGGTTGGAGTACTCCAGATAAAATGTTACCTTTCTCAGTCACTCAGATCTCTCAGGTGAGAAATCTCTCACCGCTCAGTCTGCCAGATAATTAATAACTGTGTTGAAGATTATAATTTTCCTGGGAGAAATCACTTAACTCCTTCCTCCAGTATGAAAACTAACCATTAATTTTTCTCATTAGTTTTCTGTCTTCAAATTACTTTAATCTACATGACAACTTTCCTTTTATCTCTTAGTTTCTTGGAAATGCATTTGTGAGGGATTTCAAGCTCTTTAGACATCTAGGTATGAGGCATTAATCGGATAACCCTGTTATCCAATGTTTGCTCTGGAATTTTTCCAAGAACTCTACCAGTTTTACGAGGCACGAACAACTCTCTTTTGTAGAGATATGTTCACACTTCTCCAGAACATTTTTCTCTACTATTTCTATTTTTCATTATAGTTTGTATCATCCTGTACAAAAGCCAGCCTGATTGGTCAGTACTTCCCTGGATTGTTCTCTGAGTACTCCTCAAAAGCTTTCATTTGGTATTTCTTTTTCTCTGATGCTGAGGCCTGCTAAAGGCTTTGATTATTTACCTCAATTTATTTGTTCAGCAATTGAATGTTTAAGTTCCTTTGCAGATTTATATGATATGAAAGCAATTGAGTAATAGTATAGGTTATGTAAGGCTTGTAAAGAAAGTATGTTTTATTGAACAGTAAAATTTAGCTGGAAAAGATAATTTTATGTTGTCATTTTTCCCTACATGTCTTGCCTCATTTACTTTTTCAGAACATTAAGGCTACAATAACTTTACCTTTATAGCATGGGTAGACTTAGAAAAGGCCCAAGTTCACTTTTTAAATTTGTATATGATTCTTTAAACAGCTCCTTTATCTACTGAAAACATTTGATCCTTTAACAGCTTCTTGGTCATATTTTTGCCAATTTTTCCTTAAAACATTATTGTAGTAAACTTGTGCCTTTCATTGTTTCAGCTTGTACTAGGTTTTGTATATTATTCAGGACCAAATTTGTTTGTTTTCTTGTGAGTGCTTTCACAAATAACTCCAAGAAGCAATCATTTACAGTGGCTAAAAAAGTAGACTCTGTAGCTAGATTCATACTAGCAAATAAAATAAAATAAAATAAAGCATTTGTCTTGATTTGGTTGCATAGTTTTATACACTCTGCTTACCCAGGTTATTGTTTTGCTCTGTGTTTTTCTTACCTTCTATTCTATCCCTTTTCCTAAGCCATAGGCTTTCTGTGATTTCAGACCACACAAACAGATCAGTCCGAACAATTTATTTTCCACATCTGGCATTATTTCCTTGGTTTTCATTTTAAAATTGCCTCATAGTGTCTTTAATCTTAAATGTCAGCAGCACTGATTCTGTTTTGATTAGGTGGAATCCATCTTATATAAACTTAATCTGCTTCAAAATGTTACCAGATACTAATAAATATAATCCCCTTTTCCCCTCACAGTTTAATCAATCATGCAGTGAGACTCTGTTATCTGACAGAGCGTATAAAAGCAGGACCATTGAAGAACGCTACTATACAGGACTGCTTTTTTCAGCCTCCTGGTTTAAACCTTGCTTTCAGAACCTCTCACCTGCTGTTTCTTTGTTGTTGGGCCACAAACATTGGGTTTTTCTTGGCAGCTACTGAGAGGATGCCTAGATACCTTGTGCTCTGTCGTCTTTTCAACTGCATGTGTCTTTTCTAGTAAAACGTTTGTCCATTTTTGTATTTACTCACTCATGAGAAATGAAGGAGATGTTTTCCTTTTTTCTGCTCCTGAAGGGAGCCCATCCTACTTAAGACACCCTTCAGCCTTTGCTGCACATGGTACCTGTTGGGTACATGGTGCAGTGCTGGTAGTGTTTACGTAACTCCAGATCTCCTTTTGGGAGGTGACCTCCTCCTGGAGGTGGAGACCAGATCCAGCAGGTGGTACCTGGCTACTGTGATACCAATCTGTGACATCATATGCCTGACAAAAGTTCCACTGCATCCCAGAGAGGCTGGGGATGGCCTGTACAGATATGGCAATACCCACACAATGTCTAAAGAATGGTAGGGCTTCATCCTCATGTCCTGTCTTGGAGTTGAAAGGCTTGACTTGTCTACCTATTCAGTCAAGTTATGTCCCACTTTGGGATTGAAGTTCTAAACTAATTTAAAGATGGCCTTTTGGTGTCTTGTCAGTTCATGATTCTGTGTTTCCTGAAAGGATTAATTGAAGTATTTCTGGTCAAAGAGCCCATCCCAGCAGCCCTGAAGAGATTACCACTGAATTTATGGCAATCTGCCCACTGCTTTTTATGTATACCCATGAAAGTTGCTTTCACTATGGCTCAGCAAATAGAGAAGGAGAAATTCTGGGATTTAGACTGATCTCTCCTACTTGCTCTTTGTATCAGAAGAGTTTTCTAGAACCTCTACCCTAAGCTGCTGCTAAAGGCTCTAACTGGATTTCAATTCAGATAGGGAATTAACACACCAGATAACTGCCTTTGTGTGACCTTTAAAAAGAAAGGCACCACTTCACAGCCTGACTCTACAGAGGAAGTTGCCTTTCAGCCTTCCCAAGCCACAGCTCCTCAGGCCTTTTTAGCAGAGGTATGTCCTGACAGTCATTTCAGTGCAAACTAACGAGGTGACTGGTGCTGCCAGACTCTGCCGTGAGACCAGCGTGGTGAATTTGCTGTCACTGATCCCGTCACATTCCAGGCAAGCACAAGTTGCTGCAGCAGCTTTGCTGAACAGAGATGCCTCAGTTCCACCCTAGGGAACTCTAATCTCATGTTCACCAAGCATTGCCCTGCTGCAGAAACACTCCATCTGATAGGTAGATCCTTGGTGTCTAGGGATGCCAGAACCTAATTGGAGTAAATTAAGTGAGAGGAGTAACAAAGTATTGCTTGGAATCACACACAGTGCGACTGTGTTTAACAAGCATGAGGAAAAGAAAAAGCAATTATTTATGAATGACTGAAGTTTCAAGAGACATAGTGCATGAGAATTCACTACCAGTCTTCATCTTTCTCCACTGAGGTCTCTCCATCTAAGTGGGAAAGTTCTTCTGCCTGTTAAGAAGAAACTGAAAGGATAAGTTTACACGTCTCTCTCTTTTTAAAAAAATCTGGGAAAGAAGCATGAAGAGAGAAGAGTGCATATGTGCACTTCAGGAAACGTGAAGATGAAAAGTCTCCATTCTCAAGCTCATGTCCATACGCTGTGTACAACATTCATTTTTACAGTATACCCTGAAAATTATTGTCAAGTAGCTTTCCCTTCTTCTTCCACTCCTTGGCTTATTCTGCTTTTATTTTAGCTTCTTAATTTTTTTATTTCTGATGCACTTCTAGCTGTCACTGATTCCTAAGAAACTGTGTATGCCATGGTGGATGTAATCCAAAGTTGCCTGAGCTCTGGTTTCAATTGCTGAAGGTACTGCCCAAACCTGCAGTACTCTCTTCACAAAGTCTGCAGTCCAGGCTAGAGAAAACAGTAAGAGACTTCACTGCCTCTCACTTCTTTAGATGCCACCAGCCCCTTCCTTTTTTACCCAAAGATCGAAAAGATAAATATATGTTAAATTACACTGTCTCCATTTGAATGTATTCACCTCACTTCTATTGATGCAGAGTGATATTATCACTTAAATTAAAATAAGTAATCAGAGTGTGGCTTGAATTTTAATCCCTCAGCTGTGTGGGTTTGGTTTAAGAAGAATCCATATTTAGTAGTGCTACTATTAAGTATTCAATAGTGCCATTACCTACTCAATAGTGCTACTATTTGAATGGAGGCAGTTTTATACACATCAGGCTTAGCAACAACAATGTGCCTTTAAGACAACATTCATTATGTAAACCAGTATTTTGTTTAGTGACTGTTTAAATTTATGGAAACAAATTTTTCTTTCAGAAAGCATTGAACACCAGGAGAATGGTGATTTAAAGGACAGGTTCTGAGTGCGGACTAACAGAAAAGGGAACAAGCAGCAAACTCGTCAGCCTCTGTTAAGAGATCATTACATCTCACTTTCTGAAAAATATCACAGTTCTGGGAAATTGGTTAAGCAAAATGTAACAGTGAAAATACTTACTTCCCTGTTCTTAATTTTATGACATCTGATCAGGAACCTAGTTGCTGGACCTATCCTAAAGTCAAGATGTAGTTAGTAACACAGCTGGCAGAGCAGAGGCACAGCACCTGTGTGAGTGAGGAACTCAGCCATTACTCATAAGTGTTGGAGTCTCTGGGGTGCTCAGTGAAAGGTATTGAAACAAAAGGTGACGAAAATGTTTGTGGTTTCATTCCAGCTGGCAACTACCACTCAGCCCCCCATGATGGGAAAAAGAATGGGAAAGGGAGGGTAAAAGTGAGAAAACTTGTGGGTTGAAGTAGTTTAATAGGGAAAGCAAAACCTGCTCATAGAAAGCAGAAAAGGCCTTGACTCTCTGTAAGCACTGCTCAGCAGTAACTAAAACATCCTTGAACTATCAATACTGTTCCCAGCACAAATCCAAAACACAGCCCCATATCAGCTACTGTGAAGAAAATTAACTCTATCCAAGCCAAAACCAGCACATCATTGCACATTGATCTTTCCAGAAATAAACACATGCTGGGAAGATTATAATCCCTTGCCTAACATGTGATTCGCAGTACTGGATGCCTTGGACTCTGCGGTCTGTCAAGCAGCAACTCTGCGATGGCTGAAACAACCTTGGCTTGGCAGCATGTTTCACTTTCTGGACCTGAAAGTGACTCGGCTCAGGCACAGGTGTTTCTTGCAAGATTAGGCTGACCTTGGGCTGCAAGGAAAGGCAAAATCATTTCTTGCCATCTTTTGGCTGCCGTTTCTGAAAAACAGAGCACTCTACCAAGCTGATCCTGGGCCCCTAGTTCTCATGACAGCACAGCCAGCTTCAGCTCCTGTTCTTGCAGTTTGAATTCTCAGGGAAGGGCACATTCATTTTCCCTGGTTAACAGTGACCTTTCCTCAACACAGACACAGCTCCCTCTTGCATAGAGGTTTTTCACAAAAGAAAAAGGAAAAGGGGGTTCTCTGCAAATCCACTTATGAGGTATGTTTGTTTACTGATAGAGGGACACGAGTTTTTCAGGTGCTAGGTTTTTGAAACATGTTTTCCTTGCCAGGAAGCTTTCTCCTTTCTGTGACTTTGTAGCTAAACAGAGTGGGTGTCTCTCACTTATGCATATGACTTCCTAGAGGCAGAACTCTTGCTAAGGCAAGTGGGCTTATTTGGTGGGCATGGAAATGTATTCACCAAATGAAAACAACCCACAAAGGCAAAGTTGAATGTCCTGCTTAATGAGGCATCTGGTTTTTTTGTCTTAAACAATAAACCACTCACTCATGTCTTGTCCTTACTGACATTTTACTGAGATCTCTCTTGACTGCTAGAAGAGCAGTGGATTGCTGAGAGCATTTGTTTGGCTTTTAAAAAAACTGTAATTGAGTTTTTAAAAGTTGTTTTTCTAAATGTCTGTCAGATTCTTTCTCTTTTTAAGGGGTACAAAAGTCAACACTACACTGCTTAAGTTCTGAGGGTGCTCTCGTTCAGATTGGACCCTTGCTTATTGCAAAACTATGCAGAGAATTAGCAGGACTCAGAATTATGCTTATACTGATGTGAGTGCTCAGCTAAATAAATCCCCATTCAGCATTACCCAGTTGGTGTTGGTACTCTCATTTCCTCCAACAGCAGGCTTCTCACTGGGGAGAGCCGCTCTTTTAGGTTTTCTATGTTATACTCAACGCTTGCTTGACCAGCCCTCCATCTGAGTTTCACAGAGTATCAGGCCTCTGCAGTTCAGGAAGAGAAACAAAGGTACCATCACAAGTCTTAGATAATAGTTCACTCTGTCAGAATGACTGTGATCCCTTTTGGGGGTGAGAAAGGGGAAGATGTGTTTATGGTTTTAGCCAGCGTTATGAGATCCTTTTGATTCAAAGGCATGAAGTCTAATGAGGCTTCAAAACATCAAGCTTAACCCTTTAGACCTATATTTTGAATTAGAATATTTATTGAAAATTAATTTTGCCTATTAGAAAACAATTCCAAGTTTTCTGCACAGGTTGTAGACCAGAGTCTTACTTTCTTGCATGACCATTTTGATTTGCAAACAAGCAGAGTCAAAGAGTTGAGACTTTGTCTTTAGTTTTATCACGAGTCTTAGAACTAAAAGACAAAGAGTCCAGCCTACTCAAAGAGCAGCAACTGATGTTGGAGACTTCCTGCTACTTCCCCATGAAGGGCCAATTTTGACTAGTGAAATAAATGCAGACCAATACCGTGGATATTCCTAGCAGTTCTCATCACCCAGCACCTAATTTCTCTGTCTCTGCTTTCTCCAGTCCAGTAACTTGTGTTCATTTTACCATTTCCCACTGTGTTCTTCAGCCCAATCTTCTTTTCAGAGAGTCTCCCAGTGAAGACCCCGCAGTGCTCCCATGACTACGTATCTCTTACAACCTGCACGTGGGTGGAGTGTTCTGAGGCTCACCAAATTGTGAATGTGACTCCGAGCTTTAACAACTGCTGAAAACAAAGTTCCTGGCTGGTGTCCTGTGAAGGGCCTGAGGAGGCTTGGTTGATGAACCTAAGAGATGGAGCTGGGCAAAAAGAGGTGGACTGGTCTTGCAGCCAGCATGGTATCCAGCTTGCAGACACCAGTGTTATGTCCAGGCTAGGGAGGAAGCTGGTTCTGTACCGGATGAGGAAGAACAGGAAGCAGAGCATGCGGATCCATCTGGTTTCATTAGCTTTTCAATCACTGTCCCCTGCTTTTGCTGTGAGAGCACACACACAGAATATAGCAGGACATGCTAATAGCTGTACTTGAGTGGAGAATAATGTGTTACACTAGAGGCAGTGGTGATAATAACTAATCAGATTGGCAAAGAAGGCTGCTTCTTCCTTATGCCAGCAAGAACATAGCTATGTTGAAATTATTTCTGCAAAACAAAAACTGTGAGAAACACAGAAGTTGCATGTTTTTGTTTGACTTGTGTTTCCTCTCAGATATACTAGACGTGTCTCGCACTATCTTGTTGCTACTTCTGCTTCCTTTCAAGAAGAAAACAGAACAGTCAGACTGTAGAGTATGAGAGGAAGGAACAGAGAATAAAGAAGAGATAGGGGAAAGAGAAAAAGTGTAATAGTGGATGCTGGAGATGGAGGGATAAACACCAGAGAGATGGGAGGCAGGGAAGAAAACACAGGAAATAAGAATAGGAAGAAATTACCATGGTTTTAATTTTGAGAAAGAGCTGCAGGATTCATTAATGAATTGACCTGACAGCTGTGAAGCCAATGGAGAAAGTGGCTCTTACAATTCCTCGGATATTGAATCACATTCTAGATGTTAGCAATTTGCTGTGGATTGAAGTCTCAAACCACAGAAGTGTTCCCGCAGCATAAAGGACTTCACAGTCTGCATGGAAATAATTTTCTGTTTGTAGGAGCTCTGCAGCCCCACAGTCCTCACAAAACCTCTGTCCCAACTGCTGGTTGCATTTCTCTGGTGTCCCTTCTTCGGATTCTCTAGTGTGAGCACAGCATAACAAACATGTGAACCCATGTAAAATGCCAAGCCTGCCGCTATGGCAGTCACAAGGTTTGCTTGCTGAGGGAAAGTCAGCTGGGAGCTGAGGGTAATAGCAAGGCGTTGACCTCAATGACAGTGGTGTAATCCCACAGAAACAGGAAATGCAGAACAGTGAGAGTGACTGGAATCAGCCATCAATCCAGATCCCATAGGAAGTCCCTATCCAGTAGCCAGACTTAAGGTCAAGCTAGGAAGTCAATCCCATGGATCGCAATCAGCAATGTGTATCACCAGGCACAGATATGGCTGTGCCATAGCTCAGGCAATGGCCTGAATTCAAAAGAAGCTTCTGAGTGAAGGTAGGGAGACCCTTAGCCAAGTTGATTCCAGCTTAGACAGCCTTGAGAATGGGCAGCCAAACCCCTTTTGGGGGAGGGCATGAAAGAGGTTCTGCTCAGGGACCAGACACCCACCAACCCAAAATAGTTATTGTGAGTGCATCTTCCTCTGAGGAAAGCAAGAGAGAATAAAGCAGAAGTGTTTGATATTAGAGAATTTATTAATGTCACTTGATGAATTACAGCAGTATGCCAGCATAATGTAATATTGATTTAGAAACAGAATAAAATATATGTGGGGAAGGTTTCAGAAACCACACACTTGGGCTGTGTAGCAGCGTCCTATTCAGATAGTCATGCCTTTTTTCCTTCTGCTTAACCAGGAACAAAGAAATGGATCTGAACAAAGAAATGGATCTGAAGGTCCCACAAAAGCCTAAAACATCCTGACTGCCAGAACTTCATGATATCCTATGTGTGTCACATACAGGGATATGATCAAGAGAACTACAACTTCAAATTTGACCTGACAGTGCAGGCAGAATGATAAATACCTACTTGTTTCAGAATGATAAAGGTGAACCACTAACTCTTGTCTCTAGTCTTGAGTATTTAAAACATTCTCACATTATAGTATTGAATATCTAATCCTAAAATTCCTTACGAGCCATAGGGTAAGAGCACGCTGAACACGGGTATCACCCATTGTGATGGGAGGGACAAAGCATTTTCACCTGTTTGTCTCCTAAGTCTGTGTCCACCTTCCAAACATCCATGAAAATTGTAGGGAGTTACTGCAGCTGCAGACCTTGACCTCCCTGGATGGAAGTCTGAGGATAGAAAAGTGCTCCCTTTCTTCTTCTGCATTTCCTTTGGAAATAGGTTTCAGTAAAAGGCAGTGGAAACCGTGCTGGCTGAATTCCTCCCAGCTTGCCTGAACACAACTTCCCTCTCATGAAAACACACATATTCCCTTACCTCCTCATCCTTTAGAAATGACATACTTTCTGCTCCTTGAAGCAAAGTCTGACTTTGAAAGTGGAATGTAAACAAAGAGGAGCTGCATTGGTCCCAGCCAGTGTGTGGCTGATCAGAAATAGCTCCAAATTGTCCATAATGCCTCAAATTTATGTCATATCTTCAAAGACAGAGTGGGAAGGTGACCAGAACACCCTCTTTGGGAAAATATCCTAGGTTGCAGAGCAGTTGGGGAAGCTGATAAAAATTAAACTGACTCCTGGGTCTTGTGATAATTATCTGGCTCTTAGGAGCGAGGGTCAGGTCTTTTTAATTTGTACTTTTGTAAGTCATATGAAGGAAAGATGGGTTTGTTTGTTGCTTCTCGGAAATTGTTGTCTTCTCCCTTTGTCTAGTTTCACACTCAGTGCTTGTAAGAGACAAAGGCCCTTTATTTTGAAAAACTAACTGCAAAATATCCCTGAAAACTCGTGAGCTTCATAAATGCTGATGCTAGCAGTCATGGTTATTAGTGCCAAATAAATCAGGGCCAAGATGTAGTATCACATGCTGCCTTGCAACTGCTTGCACTGCTTTGTTGTCAGCACTCCCCCTGCCATGGTTTTGCCTGTGCCAACCAGTGCTCTCCAAGATAACAACCTGGCACCGTTCGGGAGATAGCACAGGGTAGAAATCATTCCCACTGTGCAACATGGGCACTGCTGTACCAGGTTAGGCTGCATCCAGTGTCCTTCAGCAGCATTCCAGCAGGCTTTGCACCCAAGCTGTGCAAAGCACATCCTTTTTCACTCAGAGTACAGCTGTAACACAATGTGTCGTGCACTTTGAACCAAATAAAAGAGACACAGAACTTTATCTGTTTTAGACTGCAGAGGCTCTGTGGAAGAGCAAGGAGAGCAAGTCTGTGGATGCAGCCAGTCTGTGCCAATTTACCAGACAGCCAGAGAATGGTCCCTGCCCCTGTTTTATTTACAGGAAATATACGGATTTTTCTCAAAAGCTGAATTGTGCTTTCATATCTGGGAACTGGGACACTTGTAGTTGGCAGTAAAGAGTTGACCTCTTCCTGTGACATGAAAAAGTCTGAGGCTTGCAACTTCTGAGGAAGGTACAAGAGATGTGGCCAGAGGTTCCTTCTGGCTTCCTGGAAGACAGTGTACCCCATCAGGTCATCTCCTGTCTGTGCGCGGCTGGCACCTTAGAGAGCTGCCAGCTAGAGAGCTGTTAATAGCAGCCAAGTCCTGTGCTTTTTTTTCATCCAGCAGTGGCAAGGAAGACAATGCATGGGCCTTCAGAACCCTAAAGAAAGCTGTTGGAAAAGGAAAGTAGCCAGCCTTGAGATTCAGAAAAGCCTTCTGGAGTTGCAGGGTTCTTAGATAACCAAATCAAAAATTTGAAAAATAACACCATTATTATCCCATTTTCTTTCCACAAATGCTACCTCTCCTCTCCAGCTTCTAGTCCAACATGGTGAAAGATCTCAAGTAACCCCATCCCTTCCTTAGTCATATTAATGTATTTGGCAAAAGGGACAGGCCACAATTCCTAGGCACCTGCATTTAGATAGGCTTGTTTCGCACTCCCCTGATAGGTGTGATTGGCAGGGGAAGAAGTCAGATTTAGCTAGAGCTTCTTTCTAAAAATAGCTAATCAATTTCAGTTCAAGGCTCTCGGGTTATAGGAAAAGAAAATGATTTCACTTGGGCACATAATGAGCTTGGATAATCAGTTTTCCTGCTCAGAAGCAATGAATCCAAGGGTTTAAAAGAAAAGGAATGTTATTAAGAGGGATAAAATGGCAACTCAGCATAAAAATTGCTAGGCCTGTTCACTAAAATCAGCAATAAAACCTTCTTGTATATTCTCCAATGCAGCCCTCACCCCTGTTTTGCCCAAAGCTGAGAGCCTGTTCTCCATCTGTAAGTAGTTGTTGTTCTTAAACCTCTTGTACTGTTTCCAAGTGCAGTGATCCCACCCCTGACACCGGGTCACCGCTCTTCTAGCTTCAGTCCATGAAGCCTTGGCTCTGTCAGAGAGGAGTCTGTGGCAAGGAAAACACAAAGAGAACCCTGAGGAACACATCATTTGAGTTTTGGTTTTGTTTTATACCTTTCCTGCTCCTTGGCTCCTTGACCACTATCAAGTGGAACACCACAGGTAATTCCTAACCCTCAAATCACCATTCTCTCTTGATGAATTAGAGTTTTTAATACCTTCAAATGTAAGACACAATTGTATTTTAAACCCAGTGCCTGAGAGTGAAATCCACTGAAGTCTATTCACCTGCTCCCTTTTTGTTGTGATCTCCTGTCACTTCAAGAAGTGCTGGATTTCTCTTTTATCCCATTATAGTCAGGATCAGCAGTAAGTACTCCATTCTTTTAGGAATACAGGGCTTACCTCAGGATAGATGTAGCTCTGAACTTAAGTTTTACTTCCGTGCAAGCTTTACAGCACAAAGGATTGAATCGAATAGTCGGCTGAAGACTCTAATAAGAGTTTTTGCAGTGTCTGTCTTCTGTTCTTACAGTTGTTACCACCTCTTTATATGAGCCACTCAAAGCCATTCACAGTGGAAATACCAAAGGCTGGAATCATTCAGGATAGCATGAGATAGGCAGAGGTCAGAGAGTTAAATGAAAAGAAAAATGAAATATTGTTTGGAGAATAGGAAATCTTTATTAAAGGTGATATCCTGCAAAATGACCTGTGCCTCAATCGCAGTGATGCATAAACCTGAACAGGGAAGTAGCCATTACTGCTAGAAAAAGTTGTGAGGAGAGTGCTGCAGAAGCTGGGGTGCAAGTGGTTTCTTCTACTTCAAATCCTTGTAGTCTGATTATACTTCAAGTGCATTGACTGTTTAGAGGTGACCTAAACAGTTCTTAAATAGCAATTTCAGTGAATGGCTTAGCTAAACCAGAGAAGAACCCACCTTTTTTTTCCAATGTCTGACCTGTCAGATAAAAACATTGGCACAGAGCTGCCACCCAATGATCAGACCCTGTAAAATCACTTAAATACGGGCTGCCTGTGTTGCAAAGCACTGCATCCTGTGAGACAATACAGTGGAGGCAAATTAATTTCTTGCTGCGTAAAATAAGGCAGTGGAAAGGCCATTTCCACCTCCACTCTCTTTCTACTCCTCTTTCCCAACATCTGCATATCCCATCACTCATTGCCTTGTCTGCAACAAGGTCCTTTGCTAGAAATTTTAATTGGTTAACCTGTTAACTTTTGCTTTGCCGTTTGGTTGTTTGTTTTTTTGCTTTTTTTTCCCCCTTCTGTATTGATTTTCTGCTGGTTTATCAATTTGACTCAGTTCAGAGCGTGGGCAGGGAAGTGCCAACACCAGCACAAAACAAGCAAGAAGGAATGAACCGTTGAGAGCCAAAGAATGGATAGAACAGAGATTTCAGCTGCATGAGTACTTACTTTAGCTCTGTTCTTGTCTAACTGCATATGACATGATACCTGGAGATTCCAAAGCTGGCTTTCCATACACATGTTTGGATATCCAAAGCACTCTACAACACAGAGTGCCACACAGGAAAATGCTGCTTGCCAAGGTTGTGGCTAAATTAGTCTGTTCAGCACTCAAAGACTTCAGGTATTGATTGTTCCCAGCGGCTGTGCTGCCTCACTGAAAGCTGGAATCTCAGTTATCTCTGCACCTTCCATGTGTCACCTGTCTGAAAGTGTCTGTCCCTGGCTGAGCTGTACCACTTGGCAAAGCAAAGAAGAGGGGAGGATCGACACACGTATGTTCATTTGTCATCAAACAGCTGTCACCCATTTGAGTGCATTATACAACACCAAGTGTTTTATACTATTTAAGTGCTTATAAAATATTTTCATTTGTAAAAGGTGTACACAGTGACTTCACTGCAAGAGGCAAACACCCTATTTCGTGCACAGTGGTGCGCCAACAGGAGCTTTCAGTCCATTTCTTTTCTGATCTACTCTCTTTACAAGCCCTTCACGAATAGCAAAAGGGCATTTGCTTCCAGCTGAACCATAATCCTGCAGTCTGCCTGCTTGTCCTAGTGTCCATTTCTAATGGCTAATAGGCATTTTTAATGTCTAGTAGAAACAGATCTGTAAATCTATGTGTGGATCCATCCCACATTATGTGTTGTCTATTAGAGCTGACTGTGCCCTGAACTGCATGCTTCCAGGATGTCAAACAACACCAGGAGATGTCTGTTCAGGTCCATGTTTTCTGGATTAGGACCTGCTGTGGTCTCAGAAGACAGTGTTCATTATGTACCTGGAGTAATATTGGCCATCAGTGCTGGATGCAACACAGAGAACCGGCTGTTCCTACAGAGCTGTGCTGTTCAGGGGCGGCGAAAGCGGTGTGTGCTCAGACAGCAGCCACTCAGTACTGATGTACAAAGCAAACCCACAGGGAGGTTTCTACAAGCTGCAATTTGGCTGGTCTCCTTAATTTGAAAGACTTGGACATCTGCCTGGAAATAGCCGAAGTCCAAATGGTTAATTATTGGTGGTGGAAAATGATTATCACTTGATTATCATATTAGTTAAATTTTAACCTCCTTCACTACTTGAACAAAGTCAGCATAGTGTTATCTAATCACCAGCCAATGGTGAAGTAACAACCCTAATTCTGTCCCAAAACAGTTCATATCACGGAGCAAAGCATCAATCTTCTAAAACAGTGAGAGCTTAGGACCAGATGGGGAAGATCAGGGCATCTCTATTCCCAGAAATGTACTTTGTGATTGCTGCACCAAATTGCTACACTTTGGAGCTGGAAGGCAGAGTCCTGCAATAAAGACCATTAAATTGGTGAGAAAAACACATCAGGAAGCACTAAAGACCCTGCATATCCTGCATCATTCAAGCCTTGGGTGGTCCTTACTTACTGTCCAGATACACTCTCGAACTTTAGCTTGTACAGACTGGATGCTGGATTCCCGTGCTTCTCTCGGAGAGTCACTCACCCCTGAGTCAGGGAAAGGGCTGTCAAGGGCAAGTAGGGCTTCTGAGAGCTTCAGTAAGGGTACATGAACATTGTGGGGTGATTTGTGCATCGGAGGAGTCCTGAGGCTTCTTGGAGCTTTCCTGTTCCCTTTAGGTGGAATAGGCTGTTGTTTGTTTGTTTGTTTGTTTTTCACTGGCTTGGCCTGGAAATAGTGTGAGCTTTCATGAACAGCCTGATATCTCCTCAGGTGAATCTCCATTTGCTTTTGCACATAATCTGCTGCTGGGACAACCCTGGTTGGTTCCCACTGCATCCTCTGTACTCTCTGGAGTGCTGGGGCAGCTGTCAGTGTCATGATTCTTCTGGCAAACATGAGTTTCTTCAGACACACACCCCCCTTCCACCACTGCCCTCTTACACCACTCACAGGTCCTGCTCCAACTTAGATGCTGAGCAGATGAATTTCTGTGTGGGCTCCTCTCACCACCAATCCTTTTGTAAAGGTGTGTACCTCACACCCTAATCCTTCCCACTGTACTAGTGACCAACGAAGTGATTTTGTTTTGGTGTTCATATTCAGACTTATCTTGCACTGCTCTTCCCAGAGACGCTTTAATAGAGAGGAGAGAAAGCACCAGGAATAAATCTGCTGTTGCCAGCTAGCAGACAATGGGTTCAGGTTTCACAAGCAGGCTTCTTAGATGGCAGAGGAAAAAGACTCATTGCTGAATGCACTCAAATCTCCAACCTTCGTCTTCTAGGGCTTTTTTTTTTTACCCCCATATTTCTCCTTCATTGCTTTCTGCACGTTAATAGCTAGGAAATACTTCTCAAACCATCTCCCTGCAAAGAAGGCAAATCATAGATCACTTACAGCCTCCCTCCTAGTGCTATTATACCCCAAGGATTATTCTAGCTGTAGAGCTACTCTCTTGTTAAAAGGCCAGTTTCTAGTCCCCATGTGCCTTTGCCCAAATCCATCCTTTGTCCTTGGCAGAAGCAGCACCCATCTCAGGAATTCTGCAATGTACTTTTCCTGGCAGAAGTCATACCTAGCTCATTAATTGTCCTTCCATGCCAACGCCTGGGATCTATGGCTGCCTTCTGAAATACATCAGGGGTGTAGGAATCTTGCATCAAGCTTCGGCTCTTCAGTGGGCCACCTGCAAGGAACAGCAAACAAGGAACTGTGTGTAGAAATCACCCTACTGCAGTCCTGGAAATGAGCAGGGGAGCAACACCAGCAGTCGCAAGGGCTCAAGAAAAGGCATGTGTTGACTGCAGTACCTTTGATCAGGTTTAAGGCTGGGTGCTGAACGATAGCTTCATCATCACCCAGGAGGTTGCTTGTGTTTGCCAGTTTATCTGCTTTTCATCCTCAAGTATGAGATACACACAGAGGGTGCTGTAAGGTATCATCTTTATCTGTATCCCAGTGCCCTTTCTTCAGCCAAGTGCCCACTTACCTCCTGTTGAATCTCCTCATCCATGTGAGTCGCTTCCTAGCAGCTACTAGCAGCACAACTCCACAAACCTCCCACCACGTTACCACTCCAGGCCTTCCTGATCTCCTTTTCTGCCACAATACTTAACAAAGAGGTCCCAACTGACTTCTCTTTTTATCCCCTCTTGACTTCTAGCCACAAGGGGGATTTATTTTAATCTCTAAACCTTTCCTCTTCACCTTCCTTTTAATCACACCTTTGTCTTGACAATAATGATCTTGAGCTCCCTGAGGAAAGATGTCCTTCCTTTCTGTGTGACCACACAAACCCAGGACAGTGCAGTCCTCCATACCCAGCAAGGTCTTGTCATGGAACATACTGTGTAAGGAAAAGGAATCTGCCTTATGCTGGTACATGAGAAACTAGAACCAGAGACAATTATTTCAGAGTTTCTTGGATGAATGCTCAGTTTCCAATATTTGTTTAGATGGAGAGATCCTGGGGAACCTTGGAAACAGAGGTTTGGGAAAGATATTTCAGAGCTCCACATGTCTAAAGGTCTGAAAGAGACATTATGTTGGCACTGGAACTGGAGGTAACTAGCAACTGGAGATGACAGGGAACATTGAATTGCAAATGGTGTCCATCCGAACAGCTCTGGACAGGAGGACAGGGGTTATGATTCCTGTTCACTTTCACACCTTGGGAAAAAAAATGAAAGAAAAGAAAGGGATAGATTACATAAATGGCAGCGTCCAGATTCCAGTTCCTCAGGTACCACAGCCTGGAAAAGCAGTGACTTTGGATAGAAGGAGTAAGAGGGGAAAGCGAGTACTACCTATAGTCAGATCTCTCCCCACAGCAACGTGACTGCCCTGAGCCCTGGCAAAGCATAGATGGAACCAGCTTTGAAGGCCAGGGATGGGCGGTGTGTCTCCTCACCTTGGCAGAGATTTACGTTCAAGTTGTAACTCAGCTGTTGGTAATCTGAAAGAGATGCCCAGGCCAAGGAGTTTTCTGTCATTTCAGTACCGTCGCTGGGTCCTTTCTGTCCCGTTTCTAATGCTGCATCGCCCTGAGCTTGACATTTCTGAAAACACAAACAGCAGGGAAACTCTGTCAGTCCACATTCCCGAAGTGCAGCAAACTCCTGGCATTTCCACCCCTGAACAGCTCTTTGAGCTATGACTAATCCCTGGGACCTGGGTCTGTCCTTGAGTCTCCCTCCGTGGCTTCTGTAGGCATTGTATTTGTACGGGACAACTAGCAGGAGAAGTGTCTTTCCTGCAGAGGGAATGTCTGTGTAACCCTCTGTCATGTCCTGCGTATTGTGGGTGTTCCTCATCCCAGGGTAACTTGACAGGTTTAGCCCATGTGAAGGCTGTGACAAGTTAAAACTGAAGCCACAGCCCATGGTGGTGACTATGGTAATTGTGAGCCTGCTGGCACTAGCAGCAGGACAAACGGGATCTGGATCAGGTAGGAATGTACGTTTGGATTTGTCACATTAGCTCAGGACATGACACAAGGCTTACCTTCTGCTCTTGAGGCAGTTATGGGAATGAAGGCACCAGCCCATGGGGCAGGAGCCTAGTGCTCCACCAGGGCTGACTTGAACCAGCAGCAGCTTGGGTTTTACACTGTGAAAGGTCTTTGCAGCACCATGTCCTACAAAGTATTGGGATCCTGAAGCTGAAGTTACTGCATTAGTCAGACTCCAGAAGTCAGTGCTGCACGCCCTGCAGAACCTCTCCCACAAAAAGAACAGGGCCACAAGAGATGAGGAGAGGAAGACAGTCCTGACTCAGAGAGAATGATCTGCTTCTTTTCTCTATTGCTCTTCTTTCTTTTTAAAGAAGAGCCATACACTCACACATGATCAAAGTGCAGGAATCTGCTGCTAAATAAACTGCTGTGCTAACTCCCACCTCCTACTTAAAACAAAAACATGTCTGTTTTGTTATTATTACTATATTCAGTGGGAAGAACTTTCCAGTCTGCTGATGTAGAAATTCCTCCTCTCCCATTTTTTCCAACAAAACAGAATTTCTGTGTAATGAGGCAATGTGCTCATTTCCCAAATCCCATTCATCAATAACTTTCATTTCCCCAGTACCTTTGGACAAAATGACACCAAAGCAACTGTTCCTACTTTCTAATTTGTAGCTGTATATGATGTTGTTGTCACTGTTATTATATAAACATTGCAATTGCATGTGATTGTTATTGTTCATTCTACTTCCACCCCCGAAGGTCCAAAGTCAAAGCACTGCTCAGAGAATCCGACATCTTGAGGCCAAGAAGGTCTTTAAGGCCGTTTTACCATCCTCCTGGATAACAGAAATCACAGAAGTATGTCTACTTATTGCTTTGCTAAGCCAATTCTGTGAGGGACAACAGGCAACCAATCAGAAAAGATATATCTTGATCAAAGAGCTGAAAAGGATTAAACTTGATCTTTCTGAATGAATGAAATGTTTAGCATAGCCCAACACTCTGACAGTCCTGACATGCAGCCTTTGAGGAAACAGTGAGCTGTTTTTCCCAGGCAGAAAACCTCATTAGACAGATGTGGGAACTGGCCACTCTCACCAGCCACCAGATGTGGCCACGAGTGGTCTCACGGGCCTTCCACATTTGACTGGGTCTCCAAAGTATGAGGAGGTTTCAGTGACTTTCCAAACCCGAGGAGCCCCATGGATGTGAAAATCACATTTCTCTCTCTTCTTTTTTTTTAAATTAAAAAAAATCCAAAGATCCATGATTTACCAAGGGGCAAAGCCTCTTCCATAACTACCTCTCTCACCTGGTCCATGATCCCCGCTGTGGCAACTGGTGGTTCGTACAAGCAGGCAGGTCCTGCTGAAGTCCAGGTATGGAGGTGGGATGAAGGCTGAAGAGTAGAGACGGTTGCTAGGGAACAATGCTCTTTCCCTCTATGACCCGTGGGCTCCAGCTCCATGGGAAATGGAACTCACAGGGTGTGGAGAAGGGTTATCCTTGCTGATTGAAAAACACACAAGGAGCAGAATAAAAGGCTCGTGTCTCATGTAATACCTGTGCCCCAAAGTTCTCATCACACATACAGGATTTCTTGGTGACTTTCCTAAAACAGTCATGATAATCAACAAGACTGTATTTCAGCAGAACTGCATCTTTTAGCATCGCCAAATGCTTCACATGAGCTCTCTGACCTCAGCCTTCTTGTTGGGTCCTTGTTGCTGCCTACCTGGAACACCAGTAGAGGGTAATAATCAGTGAGCCATACCAGTTGATACCATACATTTCTTTTTTATGTCCCTTACCCGGACTCCAGGGAGGCAACACGCCTCCCTGTGGGTTGGCTCCAGCTGCCATATGGAAGGTACCCCCATTTTCCACATTACAAATGGGAAGATGGTGGGCTGGCAAGAAGTCTCACACAGCGTCAAGGACAGAACCACAGCTTGGCCCTCCCATGGCCAGTACCCAGTGCTGTTATTTTAGCACTGGACTTTTCATTTGCTCTGCTCCTGATATCTCACCAGGTCTTCAGGCACAGAGTGTAACTCTCTTTCATGTTGCAGAGCCGCTTTTCCCACCCAACGCAAGTAGGTCGCAGGTAACAGAGGAGAATTGGAAATACCCACAGATGCAGCATCTAAGATTTTATTAATTGTCAAAAATCAAAAGTTCAACAGAAACCTAATGATAATTCTTAGAAAAATTGGCAAAATCCAAATCAACCGATTTTTTCCTTACTTCCACCTCCTCCCTTTTGCTTTACCCTGGGCTGGAGACAGCTACTAGACCGCACTGCCCCAGACACGGCTCTCCCTCTAGGCCTTGCTGCGCTTTGACTCGGAGACCTTGTAGTGTGGTGGGGCTCGGTGGAACCACTCGGACCAGGAGCCATCGTACACGGCCACGTCGCGCTTGCCACACAGGAAGGCTGCCAAGGCAATCTGACACGCCGTGACGCCCTTGCGGCACGTGGCCGTCAGCGGCTTCGAGAGATCCACTTTCTTCTCACGGAATATTTCCTGGATCTCCTCAATACTCTTCTCATGCCCTGTTTCCGATAGGAATGAGTGGAAGGGTATGTTCACAGCACCAGGGATGTGGCCGGATTCCAGCCCTGCAAGAGTGAACCAGAAAAGGAAACATGAGCAAGGACACATTAACGTAGGTGATGAAAGACACCCACAAGAGACATTAAGAGACATCACTGCAGATAGTCTCACTCCCTCCAAAAGACTCATTTGCTCCACTTGGTGATGAAGATGCAAAGTGGTATTGGGCTAAAAAGAAGAGGACAAATTATTATTCAACTTTGCTGAAGTCAAAACTTCCAGAATATTTAGCAAACTATTCCCTCACTGAAAGCAATGAGATGTAGAAATCTGAAGAAGCCCTAGACATGACAGGAATCAAAGAACTTCCACAGAAAAGGGCCTAACAAAGGCATTAAGGGCACCTGTGATAAGAGGAATAAAGCAATGCATTTCCAACCTTCCCCAGGCATGCCAGCAGTGTGTAGTGACACAGTGTTCAGAAGCAGGAAGCGTGGCCTGCATGTGGAATTTGTGAAAGTGGTTATCCGTTCACAGTTTATTCCTGCATCACCTTAAAATCATATTTCAGAAAAGTAAATAAGAGAAATCATAAAGCAACCTTAAAGTCAGCCACATCACTGCTGAGGCAGCTATCCTGGGACAATGGGGTCAGAGCAGTCAGAATTTAGATTTTGTATCACTTATCTACTCCATGGATGAAATCAGCACCGTTTCTCTTTTTCTGCTGGTGTTTCTGACCGCTTCAAGCAAGTTCAAAACTGCATGTCAAAACAAGGTCTTTAGAGAGCAGCCGATATAAAAATACAATAGACAAGGTTGGCATCACGCCCTTCAAATTCAGACTCTTAAGGCTTAATAATGGAAGCTTTTCCAACGATTTTGAGAGGCTTTGGATCAAGCCTCATTGGAGCCAAAACCATTATCTATTACACTGAAAATGCGTTTCAGGGAATGGTTCCTTGCTAGGTTCGAACTTCTAATGAGACAAGTCTGAAAAAATCACATGAATAGTAATCTGTTTCACTGGCAGCTTTCCACTTGCCCAAATCATTAGGGTAACTGGTCTCGGGAGATGGGAGAGATTGGGGCAGTTTAATCATTTGACTTTGTTACAGGCAAATGACTAAACTATACCTAGTCAGAGACTGACATCACACATCATAATGACACTGCAGTTTCATCACTGAGCAGAGTGGTAACATGACATGGTGAGATATAAGGGGAAAACAGCTTTGGCATGGAATTGAAGGGAATTTTTGCTCTGCTGGACAGAGCCTAAAGACAATCAAAGCTGCCCTGAGTCAGCTTCACAAGTTCTCCTCCTGTTCCAGATGGACCCTCTTTGTCTCTTGATTCATCCTCCCTGAGTGCATTAGAAATACGGCACGGCTGTCTAGGAGTCACCTCATGCATCCTTCAGAAATGTTTAGCATTACTGAGAGAAGTTGGGAGAAAAACTGCTGACTTCTGCAGGGACTAACATTTAAAAAGGAAAAGAAAAAAAAAAAAGAGACAGTGTTTTGGACTGATGCTTTCACCACATTTTTGCAGGTCCAGAAAACAACAGTTCATCACTTCAGTACAGAGAACTGCAAAACTCACTCATCAATACAGTGTCTATATGACAGAGAGGAAATAAAAAATGAAGCAAAAACTGAGAAAACCTTGTATATAGTTCTCAGACTGCAAAGCTGCTTACTGGAGCCTCTTAAATGCCTGGGTTAGGCTACCACTTTCCCACAGAGTAAATGATCCTGACCCTGCCATTCAGCAAAGGATTGCTGCAAGGCTCTGCTGCAGTACTGGTGATCACCTCAACACAGACAAGTCTGTGAGCCATCCTAGGGCACTGGGAAGTGTACTGAGACCAGGAAGTCCTGGAGGATGAACTAGAAAGGGAACTCTTGCTCAAAGAAGCTTGCTGGGCCATCGATTCAGTTCCTAGGTGTCCCAGGCACCATGATCATTATCGCTTCTCTAGGTTTGTACCCCTCTCTTATTGGAGACTGACAACTCACCACCTTAACTCTTCAGGTAGGAGCTGAGCAGATCTGAAAAAAATACTCTCATTTTAGAGCAGTTTTGACTTTGATCTATAGGGAGACTTTCTTGCTCCAGAGATTCGGAAGTCTGTTGGAGTCAGAGACCAAGTGCTTGCACTCTGCGGGTGCAAAAGATGGGGAATTCTGTAGAAACTGCATTTATTCACATATGTGGGTGTTCAGCTGAGAGAAAGAGCTGAAACTGCACAACCACAATTCCTTGGACTGCCTAAGAAGTGCTCTCGAGTGGCTGAGGAAGCTTTATCATCTCTCTCTGCTAGGTCAAGAGCAGAGAAACAAAGGACTGGAAGGCAAGGCTGGACGCAGCTGGGATCTGAACAGGGGAAAGGAAACATCTACTCCTGCCCCGTATGAAACAGAGGGCACTCCATGCCAGATTCATGCAGTCACCATTAAAACTCCAGGAAGGAACCCTAGGACTACAGAGCCTGGGCCCCAGCTACTACAGTAACCATTTTATAAGCTGCCTTTCAAAAAGGCATCCATCTCAGAAAGAGTTTGGATTCTTGTCATGAAACTTCCCACCGAGGCACCTCCTGGCTCATGTGAGGAGGAATATTAATTTCCAGTGTTGAGATCATCACAGTCAGTCCATACACCATTTGACCTTGAGCTAACACTGCCCTATGGCTGAAACAGTTTTTCTGCCCTTCTGCTATTGCTCCAACAGACTGATGGCAAGCCTTCAGCACTCCCAACAACCTCACGTCCTTAGCCTAAATCCAGTAAGAGCCCATTAGATACACTTTTCTCTGTTTTGGCCACCCTAGAAACAGCTCTAGGTGTCCAGAAGGCTTCTGGATAAGGAAGTGGCATTTCCTAGCACCACAGTTGGTAGACAGGAGTTGCCAAGACTGTTGCCAAGTCTAAATCACATGTGATGTTCCTGCACCAAACTAATTCATCCAAGTCTTACCCTCTTCTATTGCTTCCAAACGTGGGTCATCAGCTTGTAAGAGAAACTCAAGCACTTCAGTGTTTTGGACTACTAAACGCTCATTTTGCTCTCTGCAGTGTTATACTTCCTGTCACTCCTACATCTGCAGGTGGCATCTCATGTAAGTCTCCCCATGTGATCATTTAGACCTTCCCACAGCTGTGCCAGCAGCACATCTCAGTAACAACTCCCTATTTTCAGTGCCTCAATGATTCAGAAAAACATGAAAAAAACCACAGAAGTATAATGACGGGACCATGCTGGCAACTTCCAGCCCCATAGATCTTCCAGTATATGCTATTCTTACCTCACTTATCTGCTTTTCAGTCAATTTTTTTTTAATCTCACAGTATTTGTGCTATTTGCCCTCTCCTCATATTGAGCTAATAAATGCCCCTCTAATGTTATGTCCAAAGCACTAATGAAGTCCAAATGGCACAACTCTACCTTGTAGGTGCTTCCAATGGCTGGAAGAAAAGATCAGACATAACTTCCAGACATGCATGTTCCCATTTTTCTTATCTGGCCAACCACTTCTGTTGGCAAGGAAATAAAGCCCTTGGCTGCAGTGCAAGTCTACCAATGTATTTTACTCAATTTTGTCTTTATTTAAAAGAATTTTTCTTGAAGAGGTTTTTGAAAGCCTCTCAGTCTATCCATATTAGAAGACCAGCAGCTGCCTAGGTTGTGCTGTACTGCCTACTTTAAATATGAACTTTGCAAGTGTTTCTGTCCCACAGAACCCTGCTTTGATCAAATTTATCAAATTCTTGCCTTATGAAGTTGCAATGTCACATGACTGATTTTTGACACATATTCGGGGTAGAGATCATCTGCCTCACTGATTTGAGCATGGGGATATCTTTTGGTTAGCTCTCTCCCTGCTCTGCAGACTCATCTTTAGGAGAGAAGAAAACATGGTAGCACAGACTCAAGGCTCACTATAATTCTGAGACCACACACAAATAATCTTCCACCTGGAACCCCTGCTAACCTTATTTATTCTTTCTCTCCTTGTTCTCTTTTGTTCACTCTGTTCCAGAAGTTTTTGTTATTTGTTTTAATTCCTTTTGCCAAGTCTCACTCAGCTTGGTGTCTGGCAATCCTTCCTCACAATTTATAACCTGTAATATGTTTTCTTCTTCACTACTTAATCCCCTTTTCCACATCTGTTAGATTCTCTGCTTACATATTGTTTTTATTGTTGGCTACTTATCTAAGACCACAGCCCCTCCTCTCTAGCCTTCCCTTCACGATGAAAGCTCCAGATGGAATTTCTTAATGTCAAAAAGATAAAAGATTTGCTCTGCTCATATTTAACTCCCTGTGGCTTTGGAGCGTGCTGGCTGCAGATAGCTCTTTTCCAAAGGCCTCCTCTGTTGCCTCCTTGTTTATCTCTCTCTTCCATTCAAATGGTAGGTCTTAGAAGGGACAATTACTGATCTTGTCTAACCTACCGTGAACATATTGTAAGGAACACTTTAGGCTTAGTCCTGGCCAGCTCTCTGAAAGTCCTTGTAGGTTCCTGTGGGTTGAAACAGACTTTGATAAAGTCTCTCACTCTCCATTGCTGTGCCTCGAGTATTACTACACGGTCAAAGCAAAGCCAGTCCACTCCCAGCTGCAGAATCCTCTCAGAGGCGAGAGGGAGGAAAAATGTACATTTCATTCTCATTCCCACTGAACATTCAAGATGAGAAAAAGCTTTATGTTGGGGGCAGGCAGGATGAAGAGCTGGGAAAATGGGCAAAATACAGAGTTCTGTATGCCAGAGGGAGACAAGGACTACTTCAGGGCTGAGAATGAGAAGAAAAATACCTGTAAGTTCATGAAATGATTTTGGGTTTGCTCTCTTTTTTAGATGATAGAGTCCTTACCTGGCAACTTTCCCCTCTGAATTCAGAAATTCACAACTTTTCTGTACGCATTTGGTTAGCTACAATTCTTGTTCATCAGTTTTCAGTGCCCAGCACTCAGAGAGGGTCAGTATTGGCAACCACCATGTAATTATTTTTATCATCAGCCCTGGACTGCTAGTTCCTGCAGAAACACAGCACTGTGTAGGGCCCCTCAAACTACTCGGTGCATAGGTCAGGACTGCACATCTGTCAGGCTTATGCTGCACACGCTGCATGAACATCCAAGACTTTCACCCAAAGCAATACCTGCATTTAAAACCTACAAGACCTGGCCTATAGAAATGCCCGTTTTACTCCACTCTGGCAACTTCAGTGAACCTCTTCCAGCAAATAAAAAATAGTCCTGTATTATGGCTTATCTTAACCAGTACAGAGGTCTAAATCCCAGCAAGGATAAAAATAAAACAGGGACAATTAATTCTTACCACAAAGAACTGAAAAACTAAAGAGGCAAAAGAGTCAGCTGCAATTAGCCTCTTCTAGAGATGGAGTTCACAGAACAGGAGAGATTAATTGACTTAATTAGGAAGTCAAGAACTGAAGCAATAATTAAACTGAAATCACCTGAGAAGGCAGCAAGTTCCTTAACCTGAAGACCATTAGTCTTCTCTAAATTGCATCCTCCCTGATTGGATGACCCCTGCAATTAATCAGCATTGATTTCAAATTGCTCTTTAGGTGTAAGCACTGTCTTTTACTCACTGCTGGGTGATGTGCTGCTACTGGGTAGCTTGGTTCAGAAAGCTGTGAAGCTCCTGTGGAACGAGCAGCTGCAGCTGGAGTGCTTATCCTGCTGGATCTGCTGTGGGAAGCAAAACTGGACCACCACAAATAAGCTGTTCCAGGCTGACTCATTTCAAAGGAAAAATCTGTTTTGAAGATGTTGTTGGGGCTGCAGTATTTGTCACCTGGTGACAACCCTCACCTTGGGAAAGAATGCAGAATCCACCAGCTCCCAGCAAGGAGCAGTTTAGTCACATCTTGAGGTTAAAATTCAACCTTCACTTTGATGGGCTGTGGTAGGAGAATAAATAGAATGAGTGATAAGCCTAACTTTCCCTTTCCCCTGCCACAGTCTCCTCCATCGCTCCCATTACCTTTCCCACCTTCCACGTTGTCTTTGCGCAGGTCAGATGTGTTGGGGGGGCTCCCTGTAGACACCTGGGCCACCCACATGTACAGAGTCATTTACAGCCAAATGCTCCTGAAGTTTGGATGCAGGAACGTACTTCAGGATGTGGTGTCACACTAACTGGCTGTACAGCAGCACACACATAGTGAACAGCCAGGACAGAATGGCAACAACCTGTGAGGCAGCGGGGCAGCACAGCCTAGGGACCACAGCCCGCCGCATGTTCCAGCAGCGTGGGCTCTGCTCAGACCCAACAGCTGCTGCTGAGCTTTCCTGTGCTTTCTTCTAGAAACTCTTTCTTTTCCAACCATTTCTGTGATTCCCTTGTTGAGGAACACGTTCAGTGCAGGTAGCTTGGTGTGCAGCTGCAGTGTCAGCCGCAGGTTGAGCTCTGAGTGATGAGAGCCCAGCCAAGAGGCCAAGAACTGGCACTGACCTTTTGCACAACAGAGGGCCCAGGACCTGTGGCACAGCCAGGTGACCGGACAGTGAGACACAGCAGGAGCCGAGGACTCAGCTGGAAGAGCCAGGACTTTGTCACACACAGACTGGGAGGGTATAAAAGTTCAGTGTTTCCTTTGTTCAGGTCCCTCCTCAGAGGCACCAGCTCAAGCTGTTACTGTGTTACTGCGCTGTTAATAAATTGCTTTAAGGAACCAGACTTTTGAGGCTCTGCTAAGGGAAACCCAGGCTCCAGACGGTAAGAAAACCTGGTCTGTGTGTGTGTGTAGGGTGCGTAGGGAGTCAAGTGGGACACCCACCAGTTCAGTGGAGCTGCCTGCTGAGAAGGGGCTCTGGTCCCAGCAGTTAAAGGTCTCTGGTGGCAGGAGTGTGATTGCCAGAGTGCATCCTGAATGGTCAGTCAGGAAAGTTTCCTTTACACCCTTTCAGGGGGGAGGTTATTCTGGGATATACCAAGGCTTAAAATACACAGCAAGGGCCTCCTTTAACCAACTTCAATTTCATTCCAGGCACACTGCTGTACCTGCTGCCCTCACTGCACAGGACTTCTCCCACGCCTGCTGCTTGTGTGTCCAGTGCTTAACCGAGGTAACAAAATCAGTTTTTGTTCCTGTAACTTGGGGCATCCAAAAGAGAGAGGCTGACACCCCATGCATTTGCTAAAGGCTTCAGGCTTTTCTTACATAAGCAAAAGAACAAAGATCAGCTCAAGCAAATTCTCTATTTGCTGGGAATCAGAGCGATAAGGAGAATGTCCCTTGGGTTACTGTATTACCTAAAACCTTGTCTTTTGCTGGTGCCCTCATTACGGTGAGAGGTGCCTATATGAATACTGATGGTTTGTGTGTGTCTGCTGGTTTTAGATAGGACCCTGAACAAACCCCTGGGAGCTCTCACCTCCCATGTTTGCATTTTGATAAACTTCTGCAGGGTGTGGGATGGGAGATCCTGGAACCAAATGACTGCAGCCCTTTTCTGCTATTTCCTCCTGCAGCTTTAGAGCCAACTGCAACAAAAGCATTCAGTGATGGCACTGGGATCTGAACGTGCAACTGTGGATCCCTTAAGGTAATCAATGAGTCAGGCTGAGGCATGCCTGTGCATCAGGAAAACCTGTTTGATGGCTGCCAGGAGCTGTTACTCCCAGTCTAGTATTGACATTCGTCCCATTCTGGGGCAGGTGCCAGTCCCACCTCCATTACCTTGGTCCAGCTCTGTCCCCCGAAACCGGCCCTCGGGGCGGGAATCCACCACCTGGAACTTTAGGGACGACACGTTCTGTACCATCTCCTCAAAAGTCTTCACCAGGGCCTTGTTCAGCCTGGCCTTAAAGACAGCCGGGGTGGGCTGGGTGACCTCCGCCGTGACGGGGTGCCCCTCCTTCACCCAGTTCTTGAAGCCACCGTTCAGCACAGAGACCTCCTTGTGCCCAAAGGCCCGGAACATCCACCAGGCGCGGGGGGCGTAGAAGGTGCCCACCTCGTCCCCGTCGTACACCACCACGTGGGTGTCATTGCTGACCCCCAGCCCCCCCACGTAGTCGGCGAAGTGGGACTCGCTGGGCAGCATGAAGTCGTACGGGGAGGACTTGTCCCGGCACTCCTCGATGTCGAAGAACGACGCGCCGGGGATGTGCCTCTCCTTGAACTCCTGCCGGGCGTTTCGCTCCTTGGGGGGGTACCAGGAGGCGTCCAGCACCCGCAGGCCGGCGCCCACCCGCCCGGCCCGCACCGCCTCCGCCAGCCAGGCGGCCGTGACCAGCGCCCGGCTGAGACCCTGCCGCGCCATCTCGGGGGACCGGCGGGGGCGCCGCCGCTGGGATGCGCTCCCCTCACACAAACACAGAGCCCGACGCAGCCCGACACACACGAAATGGCGGCGGGAGGCGCGGCCCGAGGGGCGGCACGGAGGCGGCCGTACGGCCGGGACCGGCCCGCTGGGAGCGCTCCCGCCCTCCGGCGGCGGTGGCTGGCGGGCACCGAGGCCCAGCGCGGAGGTACGGGTTGAAGCGGCGGGAACCGCGGCCTCGCCGGGCCGGGGGGGCTCGCAGCGGGCGGCGGCGGGGCCCCGGTAAGGCCCCGTTTGCAGGTGTGCTCCGGGATGGGCAGAGCCGTGGGGCCGTGCCTCACCCCGGGGCATTTGGTCCCTGGGGCTGCCCCGCTCCCCTCTGGCTGCTGTCAGTGCTGGCTGGGGTCCCTGGATGGGGCCGGAGGGGCTGCGTGGGGCTGGGCGCAGGGCAGGACTGCCGTGGCTGTCCCGCTCGGGGCAGTGTTTGGGATGAGCTCTGGGAAACTGCTTTCAGGGCTGGAGCATTTCAAGCCCCTCGTTGTAGGCTTAGCCAGCACCTCAATGCAGAGATGGGTGCCAAAGTGCATCTTTGTCCAGTCGCTTTTTTGAAAGGCCGGTCTCTAATGTGCGACTTTCTACCTTCTGCAGTCAGGTGGACTCAGGCAGAATCCAGAAATCGGCTAACCTCAGCCAGGACTCGGGAGCAATGTCGCAACAACTCCTCTACCGAGCTCTGGTGTCTGCAAAATGGCTTTCAGAAGCCATCAAGTCCCAGCAAGCTGGCCTGGCCTTGAGAATCGTGGATGCATCCTGGTATTTGCCAAAGATGAACCGTGATCCAAAGCGGGAGTTTGAGGAGCGCCACATCCCTGGTGCGGTTTTCTTCGACATTGACCAGTGCAGTGACCGAACCTCGCCTTACGATCACATGCTGCCCAAGGCTAGTGACTTTGCCGAGTATGTGGGGAAGCTGGGCGTGGGGAATGATTCCCACGTTGTGGTGTATGACGGCAGCGACCAAGGTCTCTTCTCAGCACCCCGGGTATGGTGGATGTTCCGGGTCTTTGGACATGAAGCTGTCTCCCTTCTGGATGGCGGACTGAAGAACTGGCAGCGAGAGGGGAATGCGATGAGCTCTGGGAAAACCCAGGTAGCTCCATCTGAGTTCCATGCCTCCTTGGACAAGTCCCTGGTGAAAACTTATGAGGATGTCTTAGATAACTTGGATTCCCATCGCTTCCAACTGGTGGATGCCCGTGCTGCAGGACGGTTCCGGGGAGTAGAGCCAGAGCCCCGAGATGGTAATGTGCCTTCTGAGACATTGGCATTATAAAGAGGGGCTTGATTTAAGGTGCCCATCACTTTGACTCCTCTAGAGGACATAATGGCTGTCTTTTACGGGATGGGACTTGAGGGAGTGTGTCCACCTGTCCTCTTCTCCTTTTGACTAGCAAGTGCTACTCTTTGAAAATTCAGCAGTGGGGAAGCCGTGTATCTTTTTTTCCTCATGAAGGGCTGGGGTGAGGAACATAGCTCTCAATACACCCCAAAGATTATCATTGGTCTCTTCAAGTACTGGTGCTGCTCTTCCCCTCAGAACGGCCTGTGGAGGTGCTTCATCAGTGTGGGTTGCTCTGATGGGGAGAAAGATGTGGAGGGAACTAGGGGAAAGAATGGAACTTTACAGGGTTGTGCCCATGTGGTAGCATGAAGGTTACACATAGAGCCATCCTTCCTGAGCAATCAGTAATCTAGTAAAACAAAGTGTAACAGAAATAAATGTATTAGATTTAGCAAAATACGCTAAGCAATAAATGTTCCTCCCAGTGAAACAGAATAGCCTTTGCAATAGTCTTGTCTCAGAAAATAGAGGTTAATTCCTATCCGTATTGTTTTTTCTCCAGGAATTGAGCCTGGTCATGTCCCTGGGTCGACGAGCATCCCCTTCACTGATTTCCTCACAGAGTCTGGCTTAGAGAAGACCCCTGAGCAGATCCGCACTCTGTTCCAGGAGAAGAAGGTGGACCTCCTAAAGCCAGTGGTAGCCACGTGTGGCTCTGGGGTCACTGCCTGCCATGTGGCTCTGGGGGCCTACCTCTGTGGCAAGCCAGATGTCGCAGTGTACGACGGGGCCTGGGTGGAGTGGTACATGCGGGCACAGCCTGAAAATATTATTTCTGAGGGAAAGGGGAAAACAGTGTAATAAGCTGCATTGTCTCCCAGCTGTGCAGGCAGTTTGCCTTGAAACAGGATTTGGAAAAGATGGGTTTAGCATTCCTGGTTAAGTGTCTTGAGATGAAGGCGTTGGATAACAATTATGCGCACATGGTGCTTTGGCACTTTCTCCTTACCGTGCTGCTGCTGTTTAGGAGGATAAAGATGACAGCAGTTCTGGACAGCCAGCTCTAGGTAACCCTGCCTGAGCAGATAGGGTGGAACAGATGTCATCCCAAGGTCACTTCCAACCTCAACCATTCTGGTTCTGTGACCATTTCACCGTATCAGATGGATGGCAGAGAGTGCTGCTGCCAGCATGGGGAATCAATTACGCCAAGCTCCTGACTCAAAACATTCAATCATGTTCATTCATGGGATGGTCATACTTATATAACTGTGCTTCATAATCCTGCTCTCTGCCTCTGTCCCACCCATGCACTTTATGGCCATTTTGAGTGCAAAACTTTGTGGAAAGACATGGCTGTTAAAGGAGCAAATATGGCTTTCAGGTTGGCACTTAGGCTAGAGACTTGATTTGTATTTCTTCTTGTACTTGGAGTCTTAACTGCACTGTGTGCTTAGCCAGCCTTGTAGCCCCATGGTCCAAAATCCCCCTTGAGAAAAAGAAGAGATTCTGGGATTTAAATAATGTAAATAAACATGTTTCAAGGTCTTTCTGCTGAATGGAACTTACGTGAGTGTTGCTTGGGTGAATCCTTTTCAGAAATTCTGTTTTTATAGAATCACTTTGTCCACAGTGAGATTCAAACGAGCTATTTCCTTCTCTCTGTGAGTAGAACCACACCTCTTATCCTTGACAAGCTCTTGGACCCAGGAAAGACAATGGCATGCCTCTCTCTTGGGTCTCTGCACCATCTTCCTCCTTTTGGTCCTTGTCCATTTGCTTTTTGGCCTTAGAGTCCAAAGACTGACAGTTATCAGTCACAGCTCTGTTCTTGAAACACTGGGTGTCAGCTCTCATAGTGGAAAATGGACTACATGGGTACTTTCATTCTTACCATGTAACCTTCCCCTAAAAACTTAGCAGAACTGAGACCTATAGAGGAATAACCCACACTGGCACCTATTTTTCCCAAGACCTTTTTCTCTTATATCTGAAAGTTGAAAGCACACCAGGTATCCCTGATAATGTTCAAGAATTTGTTCTCTCTGGGATTTTCTCCTTTACAAAAAATGCCCAAAACTAAACAAAAAAAGCACAGAAACCCTCCCACAAAAGAAGCCTGCATCTCTTCTGGCCTACTGTTAGCTTAGAAGTTAATGGTTTCTTCTCTTGGGCTTGCAGCAACAGGTACCTGTAGATATCTATGAATGTGGGGTTGCCCTTTCTAGGGAATGCAGTAGATGCTTATTGTCACAGATTTGACTGCAAGGACTGGATTCTTCCCTGTTGCTCAGTGTTTATTCTTTGCATTTCCTCTTGCCTCTTTTGGCTGCTTCTTCTTGGCCTTGGCTTGCATGCGTGCAAGCTCTGTTTCTGCTCATCTCCTGGGGAGCTGGAGTTTCATTGTCCAGTTTATTTCTTCCTCTGTCCTCCCCATTCACACATGTGGCCTGACCACCCAGTGACTGACAGGCTGCAATTTCCCTGCTTGCATCCACACTGACAACCCAGCTCTTTGAGGACTTGGGGCTGGCGTTGCAGCAAGTGCCGAGTATACAGGGTGCACAGGGGTCTGAAACAAGTGACCCTTTGGTACACAGAGAGGCTGATTTTGTGTTTATGTGGCCAGACGAGTGCTCTGCCTGCTCTGTTTCTCCAGGAAATTTTAGTTATTAGGAAAATTGACATACTGCTTCAGACTTGCAGTAGGTGGAGGGAACTCTCTCTTGCACGTCCTTCCAGGGTATTTGGCGATGCATCTTAAGCACTGTGTTTCTTTTTTGCCACTGACCCAGCAGTCCTTGGGGTCAGTGGGAATTTCTCTGCTTCCTCTTGCGACTGAGATGCTTTTCTCTGTCCTGTGTGTTGCAGGGAGGTGTGTGGCACAGCCCAAGCATCCACCTGGAGATTGCAAATTAAGTGCAAAACTTCCCTCTCCCCTCGCTCTACATTTCACTCCTGTGGCTTGGTGACACCTAGCAGGGCCCTTCCCCCTCCCTGGTATTTATGCCAAGCTTGGCAGTACTCAACTGCCCTTCTCAGGCTGAATTTTCCGCTACAAAATCTCAGTGATTCTTCCCAGCTTTTGGCAAATCTTTTCCCAGATGCTCAGCTTTGCCTTGGTTTCTCCACAGAGGAGAAACTGAGATCTTCTTTCCCATAGCAAGATACTTTGTTTTCCTGGGGTATGCCCTCATATCGTGTATCAAAAATCTATCCAAGAGTGTCTTCTGATGTTCCTCTCCTTGTAGTTGAGATCTGTTCTCATGATGCAAGCAAAGCACTGAGAACGTTGTGAAGACAATGTTTTCAAAGCCTAGAGACTGCAAAAACCTATTTTGAGTTATAACAGATGCTACTGGACATATGGAACAGCTGAGGGGACTTACACCAGGACTATAAATGTTCTGCAGATCTTTATGTCCCTGACTCAGTGGGTGGGTTTCCTATAGGAACTGAAAGCTGGGGAGAAGTAGATATAATGCGAATCACTAATGTTCATGATTTTCCTGTGGAAAATTTGTCACAGGGAAATGGGAATAGCATATCTTTGCTGGAATAGAGCTCATGGTAGCCAAAAAGTAGCCTAAACAACAGCCCTGATGTAGGAGGAAGGTCACATTGACCTGTGGCTAACTTGAGACTAGAGTTTTTACAGCTCTGTATATAAATTTGAGAATCCCAGGCCACCACGTAAACTCTTTTTTTGGTTTATTGGTATATTTTACTATCTGCAATACTTTTGTCCTGAAGGAGATTGGGATTCTGTGAAAACAGTCTGCTATAGTCAAAAGTAATCCCATGGTCCCCTGTTCTTCACTTGTCTTCTTTGCCACTTGCCTTCCTCTTCCTTCTGTACTGCTCCCTAGCAGTCAGGTTGCCTATTCCATGCTTCATTTCCCAGCAAACATTTTGTTCCCCTGCAAACTTTTCCAAATTCTAAAGCAGCTGTTCTTCTACCAGCACCACTGGCCTGAGCACTGCATGTTGCTGTTGCCTGCAGGGACGTTTCATGTTCCTCCCATCTCTCCTGGTCCCAGCTTACAACCAGGTGCTACACAACCATTCTGTCTCCTTCTTCCAGCAGAGGTGCTGAGTGATGCACGTACACACACAGATTTTGCACACTGCTTTGAATGCAGGTACATTGCTCACAGACCTCATTCAGCACAAGGAGCTGGAGAAAGATTTGCTTGCCTTGGGGCCTTTCTCTTCCTGCTCCAGTATGCCTGGCTCAGCTGGCAGTCGTGCTGGACTCTATTACTGAACTGTGTTCACCTGCAAGTCCAGTGTAGGGAATTTTATTTGCCCGATTCACTCACTGTTGGCTTAATGGCAAAATGTCAGAGCATCACTTGTCTTCCCCTCTCCACTTCCTGCAGAAAAGAGAGTGGCACTGATCCTACATGGACATGCCAACTAGTTCTTCCTGGTTTCTTCTCTGGTGCGTCACACCGTGTAATCCCTAATATGTGTTCCCAGCCTGTCAGAGTGGTGACACTGTCTGTGCCATCACATGGTGATCCCTGCACAACACAACAGTTCCGTAAGAGCAGCTCCACAACGCCAGAGATGCATCATATACCATGTACCAAGCTGGCTCATCAGAGCACTGCAGTGTGTGTAACCCTCTGCAGGATTGCATTGCAGGCCTGACTGCTGAACCAAGACACTCCCATTTACCTCCTGCTCTATTTTCCTCAGCTCTCGTTCAGCCCAGTATCCAGTGGCTGTCAAGTTTTTCCTGCTCGCAGTCTGTCTGTGCAGTGGTCCCCATGATTTCACTGGGTACTCACCGGGCTGTATGATCTTATACCATCACACACCCCCGTGTAAGCTCTTGCTTGCTCTTGTATCTGTTTCTGTACATGTGTTTTATAGACAGTTATCATAAAGGCAGGAGGAACAAGTCATAGAATCATAAAACATTAAGATTGGGAAAGAACTGATATAATCAAGTCCAACCTTTGACCAAATACCACCGGTTGTTTAAACTTACCTCTCCTGAGTTCTATTGCTTGATTTTAGGGGAGCTTAACAAGGGCACATTAACTGCATCTCAGATCTACATCTGGCGATGGTGTGCAATCAGGTCTGTATTTAGCCCAGACCAACAACTCATCAGAACATTTCAGTTGGTAACTCACCCCACACTGGCTTCTTCCTAAAGAGGGTTTTCACATACTGTGGGGAAACCCCTGATCTGCTGGGCTTCCAATAAATTTTTTGACGTATGTTGCAGAAGACAAGGCTCTGGTGTTGAAAGTGGTGTTCCTTGACATATTTCCTATGTCTCTTTAGATTCAGCAATTAACTTTTCACCCCATGGCCCTGGGGTGAGCAAGACTTGAGGTTCCAGCCACAGGTGGAGACTGGTATTGATGGAAGAAAGTATGCCTTCAATATAGACCACCCTGGACTCGTGAGCGGCATTGTCAGGGAGGAGGTTGGAAAAGAAGGTGTTGAGAACAAGAGATGGACCCTAAAAACCAGCAAGAGGCTGAGGAGCTGTGAGAGGAGGAAAAGGAGAGGGTGAACCCTTGGCAAAAGAGGGGGAAAAAATGAAGGCAGGGCAGATTTCTTGGAGGGGGAGATAAGGGGCTATAGGCTGCCACCCAACTGCTGCATTCATATCGGGGAGCCACAGTCTCACCCCAGTTCTGTGCTGGAGCTGCAGCCAGTACACACAGGGTCCTGCAGTCCTCACACACCAGAGTGCAGGGCAGAGGTCTCCAGTTTGCTGTGGTTTGACTCAGAGCCAGAATTAGGAGGACAGCAGTCTGACAGCCCAGAGCTGTATTGCACTGTGTGATGCTTCAGCTTGGGTCAGTGTTAGTGTGAGCATCTTTGATGCACTTTACTGCTCAGTGGAGACTGGTCCAAGTGCTGGGCAGTAATTTTGGCCAGAGCCTGCTCCATATAGGTAGAAAAAAGTTTTTCATGCTCTCTCTGTTAATGGTCACTCTCGTGCTGGTTCAAAATTATTTGAATTTATACCCTGAAGCAGCTGGATTGTTCCTGTGCTTAAATTAGCTGAAGGTCAGCAATCTTGAAACCTTTTCCGTGTTACCCTCTCTTCCTCTCCTCCCCTTGGCACTCCTCCACAGAAGGAGCAAAGTACACATGCCATCTTTGTTAAGGAAATCCTGGGTGATTTGGGGGAAGGGTGATGCTGCCTTCTCCTGTAGTGATAAAAGGGAATGATTTGCAAGTAAAAGAAGAAGGAAGGATGAGAAGAAAAGGAATGTAAGAGTAAAACATAATGTTTCTCTTTACCCAGCCTCTTCATTCAATAAGGCCCCACCTCGAAAGACAGTAAGAACTAAATGCAAGAAAAATAAAGTGTTGTATGTCTCTGCGGTGCTGCATTGCCCTGTCAAGGAAGAGCCAGGAAGTTGCTTAGGTGGAGGAAGGTTTTGAGCCACAATGGGGTGAAACACCAGACTTTCCATTCTTAATGTGCTTGAGCTGCTGGCAAGCACAGCTGTGCTTAGGCTGGAGTGGGAAAAGCAGAGCTGCTGGAGAGAGAGCTTGTTCAGGTTGTGTCCGTGCCAAGGAGTGTGTTTGAACAGAGTCCCCTGGGGCATGAACTGCTGAGCACCAGGCTCGGCCTGGCAGGAGCGAGGGACAGAGGCAGGGCTAGATTCCGTGACACGGGATTGGCACATCGGCCTCGGCGGGCGATACGTGCCTGGGGCAGAGGTAAAACCACACAGAGCTGAGTTACAGTCTGAGCTCTCTGTTGCCCAGACGCAACCAAGGATGGCAGGAGCCCAGGGGAAGGACGCGGGGGCTTTGTGCTGGTAGAGCTGCGCGGGGAGGAAGGGGGGGGTTTGCTGAGTTAGCAACTCCTCTGAGCTGGAAGAAAAATTATTCCTGCCCCCTGCCAGCACTTCATGCAGATCCAAAATACAGTTCCCGGAAGTGTCCCTACATGTTAGCGAGAAGGCAACTGACTGCATATTTTGCTGCAAGAAGGTATGGCAAGTGACGCGGCACTGAGCGGTGAGCCTGGGGTAATGGATGTCCTGAAGGGAATGCTGTGAAGTACAGCGCTGAGGGGCTTAATCTGCCCACTGCCAGGGAGCAGGTTGTGCTTCCTGTCTCCGAGGAAGCTTGCAGACGAGATCCAGGACTGGAAGCAGGCAGAGTACCAGCCGCAGGGTTGGGGTCATGTCCCCTTCGTTACCGCATCCTCATTGCAGGAACAGCGAGCTGGGAAAACTACAGTTCCCATCACCCTTTTGTGCATAGCGGTGCGAAACTACAGTTCCCAGAACCTTTTAATGAGTCAGAGAGGATGTCTATGGAAATAAATGCCGACGATTTTTGCATAACACCCTGCACCTCCGGAGTGCTGACCGGCCCATGGTTTGTGAAAACGGGAACAGGGGAAAAGCCAGGAAGCGTCAGCGCTGTGGAGCTGTGGCTTTGCCCGCCCCAATAGCCGCAGTGATATCCTCCAGCACCGAGCAACCTTCCTCCTCTCAGGACTCTCTTGGTAGTCACAGGGAAGAACCTCGCCCCCGGGAAACACGGCTGCAGCGGAGGGAGAGGCAGATAAACTACAGATCCCGGCATTCTCCAACAGGCAGTACCTGCGGCAGTCCCTGCACGCCGTGGGGGAGGTGGGGGTGAGGATGAGGATGGAGGGCAGGGAGGAGATGCAGGGCGCCGTGGGGCTACGCTGCACCTGGGACATCCCGCCACCCGCTGGCACCCAGGCCAAGTGGGTGAGGCTCAATGTGGGGGGCACCGTCTTCCTCACCACCAGGCAGACCCTGTGTCGGGAGCAGAAATCTTTCCTCTGTCGCTTGTGCCAGGGCGAGGAGCTGCAGTCGGACCGGGTAAGGCAGCTGGGTTGCCTCCCGCACCGTGCCCCACCGAGCATGGGGAGGGCTGGAGGGATGCCGGGATGGAGCCAGACCCCGGCAGCTGCAGGAGCAGCTGAGTGAGAAATGCCTGCTCTTTCCCCCCCCCTCTCCCGGGAAGGATTTCCCCATGCCAGATCCCACCTTGCTGTGTTGTAGCCTGGCACCTGCTTTCCTGAGCTGGGGAAAAGAGAGGCCATCTCCCCTCCGCTCCTGTTCTCCTTCCTTTTGTCACCCCACATCCTGGGTCTACTTCCCAGCCGTGTCTGCCTGACTCAGCCTTGTTCCGTGTAAGGGGATCTCTGCTCTCTCACACCAGGCCTGGATGCACAGTTGCACAAAGAGACCGAGGCCTTTTTTTTGGGCCTTTTCAGCTGGATTGATTCATGCTGAGGTGGGCATGCTGAGCAGACCAATACAGAAGTTAAAATCCAAGCTGGGCTGACTTGGCTAGTGACTCTCAGGGACTCATGGTTTCCAAAGAATCTTAGAAATTGTGGACATTTTTGCTTAGATTTGTATTTTCTTGTGTTCTAGGGTATTTGAAGGTTGGTTACAAGTTTCCCTTGGGTTTTTTCTCCTTGTGATCTATCTCTGTTGCTAGGATGAAACTGGTGCATACCTAATAGATCGGGACCCCACTTACTTTGGACCCATTCTGAATTTCCTCCGTCATGGGAAGCTGGTCCTGGATAAAGATATGGCTGAAGAGGGTGAGTCGTGGAGCTCAGAAACCTCCCACTTACCATCACTGCCGTAGTCAGGAAAAATAGGACTTGTTGTCAGCCTTGTTGTCTCTTGTTCTCCTTTTGGGTGTTGATGTGGGGGAATTTCAGAGAGCTATCCCTGCAAAGCATGACAATGTCTCCTTTACTAAAAGGGTTTGGAGTGGGTGAGGAAGGCGTCCTTGCAGGTCTTGTGGCATCAGAACTGTTTGTCCAGCAGTGATGTCACCAAGACAGGAGCAGGCAAGATCTCAGAGCCTCCATAAGCCATTTTTTACTTGTCCCCGATCTACTTTTAACCAGCGTCTGTGATTGAGTTTTCTATTAATGACTGAGTGTTTCTAATTAGAAATGAAAGCCCAGAAGACCAAACAAAACCGAGCTCTGTAATAAAGACCGTCATTAATCAGTGATATGCACTGTATGCTGCTTGTGCTCTGAGAGGTTGTGGACTGCAGAAATTCCAGTGGAGCAAGCCAGGCAAACCAATCCCTCATTTGAGGTTGACAGTGGGTCCAATAGGATGACTCGGTCACATCACAGTGTTACCAGCCAGCAGTTCACAGTGCCTTGTTATTTTTTGGATGCTAGGGCCTAATAAGGAGCCAATTCCAAAGACAGGCTGTGCTGTCCAGCTCTTGCCAAGCACAGTTTCTGCATGTTCATTAGTCTTCTTGCCTTACACATTTTTACCTAAAACAAGGAAAGTTTTCTTCAGAATAGTCTTATCAGTTATAATTCCAAAAATATATCCAACTAATGGTACAGGATTGTAATAAGCACAATTTTGAGGTGTTTCTTCCTTGACATTTCTTGTAATCCTGAGGTCAGATAGAGTTCATCTGCAGGTTTTAATATCAAATCCAAAACATAAACAGGAGTCCAGTTCATTTGCATTGCCTTTTTTTTTCCTGCTGCAAGCATTCAGGCTGGCATAAAACTAACCCATTAGACAGTTCACTGCTGAATGAGAGACACAGAAGAGGTCTGAGTGTGTCAGGTAGTGAAGGATCAATCTCCCCACCTACATTTTCTGTGTACTGCCCTGGGGACATGTGAGTGTTGGCTCCCAGCCACCTTTCCCTCACTGACCCTCTGGGAACCAGCTCCCTTTTCCTGGAGGGCTGTTAGCAAACAGGTGACTCTCAGGAGAGATGATGGATGCAGATGCCATAGAGAAAAAAACCAAAACATTGCTGTTTACGTGTTTTGGGTTGAAGCACAGGGAAGAGAGCCAAAGATCATCTAAAGTCATATGGGGCTGCAATTCCAAGTGGCCCAGGAGGTAAATTAGGCTATTCTAGAGTCTTTTGATGGCTTGTCAGAACCATAAATTGTGGTTCTCTGCCTTAATAAGAGAGTCTGAGTAAGGTGATAACAAGTGGTCATTGAGAGAGACTGGAGCCTACAGTTGTTCTCCTTGGCCAGTTATCTGGGAAAGGTATTAGCAGTCCTCAGCACAAGCCTTCACTGGCAGTGCCTGTTTCTGTAGTAGCAGGCAGCACAAGGAAATTGGGGTGAGCATTAGAAACAGGATACAGAGAGCCAGGTTTCAATTCTCTGCAGTAAGAGTTTCAAGCCTGTTAAAAAGTGAGGCAATAGTATAATTTCTCCCTATAGACCTTGTGAAGCTCAGAATTGATCGTTTGCAAGTCGAAAAATAAAGATGGGCTGTTAACTTTGTCTTTGTGGTCCTTCTGTCTGTCTTTCTCAGGGATCCTTGAAGAAGCTGAGTTCTACAACATCGGTCCTTTGATCCGAATAATCAAGGATCGAATGGAGGAGAAGGACTACACAGTAACACAGGTATGGCAAGATAGAGTGGGGTGGGGAAAGCAGGGGATGTAAAAAGAGAGAGAGATGAGTCTAGACTGAGAGAAGACTTGAGAGAAGCAGCATGGAATGGAAGGAAGCAACTAATTAGAGATTATGTGCTAATCCCTATGCAGCAAAATTTTGCAGGGGACAAGCTACCACCAATTTAGTTACAATAAACAAGTTGCAGGCTTGTTTTGCATCCGCAGAAGTACTGCTGGATATAGCCCCTGAAACTAAATCAGCTCCTCTAGCTTTTGGAAGAAGGCAGCTGGTTGCTGTGGGATATAGAGGAATGTTTGTGAGGACAGCAAAGGTGTCATGGAGGTGTCATGGTGTGGGGAGTCCTGGCAGTGTAATCACAATGAAGAGCATATACCTGTAGAGAAACCTGGAGGAAACAGGTGAAGTGATGGCTGTGAAAGAGTTAAATGCAGATAAGGAATCAATCCTGTGGCACAATCACACCCTGTCTTGGCCAGCAAGCTTTGAAAATCTGTCTTAGGGGGGCGATTGTCTGCTATCTCACTTTTCATCTTGTCTGGCTCAGGTTGTAAGCCTCCAGCAACACAGTCACTTTGTGCTGCAAAGCCCCATCAGCTTTTGTTGCATTTGCAAAAATGGTTTTGTAATGACAAGTGCAGAGTCCCCATCAAAAGAGGCCAATATCTTCCGGGGACAATGCAGGAAGCACTCAGCTCAGTCCCTCCTCTCCAGAAGAGATACTGTTCTTGCTTCCAGTGACAGCACAGTATGAAGTTGTTTGTGGTTTCCACTCCACTTTCACCTGGGACATGGGGCAAGGAGGGGTATCACCACTTCATTCTGCAGGAGGGGAACAGCTTTTAGCATGTGACTCTTGTCAGTGTGCTCTGCAATTTTGCTCTCAGGTGCCTCCTAAGCATGTCTACCGTGTGCTGCAGTGCCAGGAAGAGGAGCTCACTCAGATGGTTTCCACCATGTCAGATGGATGGCGCTTTGAGCAGGTATGGATAAGGCAGAGCGGGGGGGAAGGAGTTGTCTTTTGGGGAAAAGATCGTGGATACCATACCGTTGCCAGGCAAGGCTCCTTCCTTCTCTGAGAATACTGGGTAAGTCATTGATTGAGCCATCACACTGGCTCTTTCTTGCCCCTTTCTAGAGTTTTAGAGGATACTGTGTGAGGCCAGTCTGTTTTGCATCCTGGCTAACTTCTCTCCTGGTTCTCTGTGTTGTCTCCTCAGCTTAGTTATGAGGCCTTACCACTGGGATTATGGTTTGGACTCGATGCTGCATGGTGGGCTTTCTGCCTTGCTCCTCAGGTGGAGTGGATATTTTCAGGAATATGTGCTTGTGATTCTTGCTCTCATTTTTCTAGCTTGTGAACATTGGCTCATCCTATAATTATGGGAATGAGGATCAGACAGAATTCCTGTGCGTGGTCTCCAAGGAGTTGTACAACTCCCCCAATGGCCTGAGCTCTGAGCCCAGCCACAAAGCCAAGGTGAGATCAACTTTGCTATGGCCCTGCTCCCGTTGCCTATGAGATCCTTTGCTCTTTGCTCCTTCTCTCTTTTCTCTCTCCCCTGCGACAGTGGGGCACCTCAGTGGTGAAATACAGGGGCCTGTCCTGGTGTTCAGCACCGTGGCGTTACACCCAGTGCCCAAAAGGAGGAGTGTGTGTGTTGGAAGGGTGGTGTGTGGCTGTGTGTGGCAAATGGCTTTAGCAAGTCACCCTGGCACTTCTCATGCTGCTCTAACATCCCCCTCATGCCTCCTCATGCCCATTCTGTGTGTGTCACTGCCTATAGGGCATTATTTCCCTGAAGGTTTTGCAGCATTCTCTTTCCTTTTTCCGAGTCTCAGCCTGAGGGGTGGATATCTCCTGCTCCCCTTTTGAGGGAAGGACAGAAACATGTGGCAGTGCATGACACCCTGTAGACACCCAGGATGCAGGAAGGAACACTAGCAACTGATGGCAGTTGTTGGGCGGTGGGGTCACAGCACTTGTAAATGGGTTAGGTACCCTGACGTGATACTCCAGGGGAAAATAAGTCTCTCTGTTCCCTGACCTAGAATTGTCTTGGCCATGGGGAAAGGTCCCTTTTTATTCCAGTGTTATGACGATTGCTTTGTTCCGTTGTGTGTCAGAAAGAACTGCCATGGCTCATCTTGCAAGTATCTCCACTCTTTCTTCCTTTTGTCCCGCATGCTGGGCCACAGAGCACAGAGGAGGACCTGGAGGAGGAAGAGCAGGAGGTGGAGGAGGCAGAGGCAGAGGCAGAAGCAGAAGCAGAGGAGAAAGGTGCAGCAAATCCCTGAGGAAAATGATAAAAATAACCCCCCAGGCATAGACCCGTCCACCTTTCTGGTGAGAGCTCACAGCTAGCAGCAGGGAAGGATTAGAGCAGGTGTGGGGTGTGGGGGCTGTCCTCTCCAGGAGCTGGAGTCTCTCTGGAGATAAAGCTGATAGGGGAGAGCTGTTACCATGGCTGCTGCTTTGTATTTTAAACTGTTTGGTTTATCTACGGTTTTATTTTTATTTGCAGACTGTCCATCTATTCGGGATTGTGCTAAACTCTCTTCCTGCGGACCCTCCCTCCTGCTCCCTTCCGTGTCCATCCCAGCACTGTCATCTACCTCCCACATTGCCTCACTCGCCAGCCTCCAGCATCCTTCCCTCTGCTCTCTTTGTCCCCCGGGGCTCAGAGTGGTCTCTGCCCGGGGCCCTGTCTCTCTCTGCTCCTCACTTTTCCTCCTCTGCAGGTATGTTACCTGTCTGCACTCCCAGCTCCTGCCAGCCTGAGCTCTGCATGAGTGACTCACTTCCCTCTTGTGGGTATGGCCCTGGTTTGTAGAGCTTGGGGAGGGGAAGGAGGGAGGTGTGAGGTTGACTCATCCCTAAGGTGGCTTTACCTATGCGTGCCTTTACCTGCCAAGCAGATCCTATGGCTCTGGACCAGAGGCTCTGGCAGCAGAAAGGAGAGTGCAGCTGGGAGAGGGGTGGAAATGAATGCAAAGCAGGCAGGGGTGGTTCAGGGAAGGGGTGGAATTTTGCCACGTGTCTGCGTGACACGCATGCCAGATCGCTTCTCCAGACTGCCGTCCGCAGCTCCTTTGCGTGCCAGCCCAGGAGCAGTTTGCAGAAGGCAGCCTGTTATTTTTCCCTCTCTGGGCTTTTCCCCCACTGGCTGTGCCAGGGTGGGAGCGCAGTGGGAAAGGTGGCAAAGGCAGAACAGAAGCAGCTGGTCCCCATTGCAGATGTTCTCACAGCTGTGTGCAAAATGAGCCTCTGCTCTGCCTCCTGCTTTGGAAGGCTGGCTGGCCGACATGCGTGGGACTGGGTATGGAAAGCATCAGAAGGATTCCTCTCCATACTGCAAAACTGTGAGGCTCTTGTTAAACTGGAGATGCTCAGTGCCAATCTCCACCTGTCCTGATGGAGGGCACTTGTTAGCTGGCTGACGTTTCTCTCTCCCTCTGTTTGAAAGCCTCCTTGTCTATGGCTGTGGGACCTGACTGTTATTATCTTAAGACTCAGTGTCTGTTAATCGCATGGACTTTTTCTTCCTTTTGGTCTGTTTCCCCACCCTCACTGCTCATCTCTTTTCTTTTTCTTCTGTTCGTGTTTCCTCTGTCATTTTCCTTTTTCTGATTCTCACTCTCCCCCCCATGCTCAGTTGCTTTTTTTCCTACCGTTGATTTTGTTTCTCTTTCTCTCTCCTTCTCTAGTTGTTACAAGCCAGAGATCTGAGGACGTGATCTGAACACTCCAGTCCAGCCTTTTCATTTTTTGTTTATATCTTTATTTTTATACTGCAGTGTATGGCAGCCCCTTGTCCCACAGTGACACCCCCAGCCCCCTTCACTCTTCACATGCAGCCATTTTTTTTTTACAAACTCACCTCGGAGGCCTGAGCTTCCAGCCCTGGAGGAGGGCAGATGCTCCATGGAGCCCCTGGGCTGCTGTAGGAGCTGGAGCCCACGGCCCCCTCCTATGCCTGGCAGTCTGGCTTTCCTTAATGTCACAGTGGCCCCTGGTGGGGACATCAGCGATCAGCCACTGCAGCCTGCGGTCCCTTCCTGAGCACCCTGGATGCAAATGGGGACTGAAATGGTGGCAGCTGTGGAAGAACCAGCCCTTGCCCTTTCGCTGTTGCAGGCAACTGGTCTGGGCATGTGGCCCGGGGACAAATGCAGAGCCACCATCCTTTTCTGGGCCACCTGTATTGCTTGGAGGTGTCCCTGTGCTGGGTATCACGTTCCTTGGTGCCTCCCTCCCTGTCCCCCAAAGCAGCCCTGTGCCAGCAGTGTGAGGAGAACAGTGTGCTTCCTGGGTACCAGGAACAAGCTGGTACCTGATGTTGTGTCAGGCAGCACCAGGAGATCCCAGTTTTGGGGAGCGGGGCGTTTGCTTCACTGCTGTGTCTGAAGACTCCTGAATAAAATTCAGTCTGTTCCCCCTTGCCGCCTCTCATTTCAAGTGGCAAGAATTCATTGCTGGTGTGTAAGGGGGTGGGAGTTGGAGAAAAGGAGTTTGGATTCATCACCTGGAGCCACCAGAAGCTGCTTGTGCTGTGCCTGTCTTCTGGGGGCTGGAGGTGCTTCCTGCTGTCAGTGTGTGTCTGTGCTGCATCCCCACTGCAGGCAGCTGGGCTACAGAGCAGGTTTGCTTATTGATGTCTGCACCCTTAAATCATGACAATCAGTGAGGACCACCTGTCTAGCGAACGTATCGACCCCAGGGACATCTGGGGTGGGGGGGTGGGCAGGGGTGTGGAAACTTTTACTGGTTGCCAGTGCCAAGACTGGAGTTTGGTCAAAAACATACAAACCTCAAGATAATTTTTAGCAGAGTGAGGCAAACTAGAGCCAAAAAAATCCTCAAATTAATTTTATTTCTAATTCCAGAGAGTGGCCAGTTGTCTACACACACATACACACACACACATGCACACACATGTATATCTTTAGTTAAAAAACCAAACCCGCAGCAGCTGCAGTTTGAGCCCTGTGCCCTGAAGCCTCCTCCTTCACCTCCTGGATTACCTGAGATAGGAGATGGAAGCAGTTGAGACGCCCTGCTGTTAAAGGTATTTAGAAGGGCTGAGGGAAGGGGATTGGAGTCTGCTCCAGCGTTTTTACAGGGGGAAGTGCAGCACTGGAGGTTGGGTGCTGCTCCAGCAGGGAGGCAGGACACGTGCTTGGGGGTGCGATGCTGGACTCATGCCTGGGAGTCAGTGAGACGTGAAGAGTTGCCTCGCTGAGCTGAAGAGCACACTGAACAGCACACACTAGCTAAGAAAAGAAGCAATTAGGGAGATGGAAGAGGAGGAGTGATGGGAGGGGAAGAGGGATGAAGGATAAGCAGCAGGAAGGAAGAGGGAGGCAGATTGATTTCACAGTTACTGGAATCTCTAACTACATCAGTCACATTTTCTTTCAGCAAATGTTCCAGCATAAGACTGTGGCTGAATCACATGGTTCATGGAAAGTTCAACTCCCCTTATTCCTCTTCTCAGAAACCATCAACTTGGGACTATTGCTGTGTGTCGTGTCGTTGCCCCCACGTCCCCCACCTCACTCCCTCCCCCCCTCTTTTGGATGGATGGGCTAAAAACCCCTTGGGATGCTCCCTGGGAAGCACTGATGGGGAAGAGGGTCTGCCTGCTTTTCTCTACAATCCATGCGGCAGCATTTTTTTACCCTGTTCAGAAGAGCATCCTGGGTCTGACAACATCCCACACTCTTTCTCTGAGAGGCAAGTGAGCAAGATCAGGAATGAGTGCCATGTGAGTGTAGGTGTGATGGGGAGAAGACAGAGATGCACTTTTCTCAGCTCATGGTTTGGTTCATCCAGCCCAGCACTTGAGTGATCCTGGTGTATACTCCATAGTGATTTGCACGTGCACATCCCATTCCCCAGCTGACCAAACCAGCCAGAAACCATCTGCCACTGGGTTCTTTGCAGGCCAGTGGACCTCCAGAATCACCCTAGAAAAAAGAAAAGTAAAATGAAGTGATGGTGATCCACCAGCTTCTGCTGCTGCCTGATTATGCTGTCTTTGAGTCCCTCTGTATACAGATTCCTGTATCCCCTCAACTCGTGCCTGGGACATCTGCAACATTCCTTGTACCTTAGGCAGATGTCAAAAACAGTCTCCAGCGCAAACATCTGACTCATTTATTCCTTCATTGTGTAAATTCCTCCCCCTCAGCCAGGTCCCAAAAAGCTGATTGCTCTACTGATTCCTCTTGCTCTGTATGGCATTCCCAAATACGTGGCAAGCAAGGAAGCTGGTGGAATTTAACTGGATTCCATGAGGGATGGCAGAGAGAAATTCCTTGAGATTGATAGTAATGAAGGAACAGACGGGTTACTGTGTATGACAGGTGCTAAAGAGGCTGAGGGTGTAAGAGACTGATGTAGTCACCTGACTTGAAAGTGGGAGGTAGAGTGGAGAATGGGCTGAAGTGAGAAAAGGGTATTTTAACTGTATTTGGATCCTGTCTAAGGCAAGGATGCTGGGAAGAAGTGGTCATGAGAGCTTAGATCAGAGGAAGTGTTGGAAAAGTGACCTTATACAGTCTTTTCCCCCTCATTTCAGATTGTGGATTGCATTTATAGACTTGGGACACATCCCACCACTGGTAGTCACCCCTGATCCCACAACTCCTCTGTCACCTGGCAGGCATCCTTCTTGCCCTGGTAGTACCCAGCACACAGCATCCTGGGAGTGATCATGTAGTGATAAGCCTCACTGCAGATGTTTTGCTGGATGAGCTGCACGTCCACCTTCTGCAGAACATTGCTGATGTGCCCTGAAATGTAGAGCACCAAAAGTAGCACAGGTGAGCTATGGTGGAACCTCCCCCAGCCCACACCTACCTCACTGCGTGCTGAAACCTGCCATCCGAATTTCTGTTCTGCTCTCCACTGGCATCACAGTCTCTGACTTTCAGCAGATCACTTTTTCTGCATGGAAGGAGTAAAATTCCCCTTCATTCCTTTCCCTACAAGGATATGTTGTGGGCACTTCAGCTTTTGGGACAAGGAGTATTCTGTTTTGGGGAAACCTCTGGGTTGTCGGTCTTGGGTTTGTTTCTCACTGAAATGGATGTTAAGATCTTCTGTCTAAGAATACAAACCAGGAGTGTCCAGTTCTGTATAGTCTCCTGAGTGTTTCCAACTAGGAAGCAGCTGGAACAAGTCTGTGAGTGGGTGAAGGCACTAAGCTGACCTGAAGGTCTGTTCTAGTCCTTGGATGAAGAAACACACACTGTCCCCATATAGATTACCAGACTGTCATGTCTGCCTCTCCAAATGAGGTTTCAGGGCACTCAACAGGTAACTTTGCACAACCTATTACCCAAAATCAAAAGGAGCGAAGAAAGCACAATGTTTTGGGATGAACAGAAACCTCTTGTGCCTACAACAAATCTGAACCTTTGTTTCTGCCTCAGCACTGCTGCAGTAGGCCACCAAGAGACCTTGAACCTACCGCCTTCCTTAAGGGCTCCCCAGCCAGTGATCCAGCAATGAAGGCCAGGCTCAAAGATGTGAGAAGGAGCAGGCAAGCAGATGGGCTGGATTAAGGATGAGATGATCACAGGATGGTCCAGCTGGAGCAGGGCCACATCATAATCATGGCTGTCCTCCTCATAATAAGGGTGAAGGAACAGATGGATAACCTTGAAGGACACCTCTGTATGGCCGGTGGCATTTTGCAAGTATTTGCCCAAGTAAACGGTCCAGATGGAGGGGGAGGCCAGCCTGTGGGATGCAGCAGAGGAGCATGGGACCCAAAGGGCACGCTTTGCAGGTACTGCTGTCCCTATCCTAGCACATGCTGACATCTCCATCTTTATGTGGGGACAACGCAAAGCCGAAACAAAGGTGGAACTGTGAAGCATCTTCCACTATCATTGCCCCCTCAAAGCTGCTCTGCACATCCCAGCATTGCCCCCTTCTCCCTGCACGCACCCCCAGATAATACTGCATGTATCCACACCCCTTTCTTCAGCTTCAAGCCATGGAGAAGCACGGCTGAGGTGCCAGATGAGGGGTGCAGCTGCCCCATGACATTTTCACCAGTCAGAAGAGCCTCCAATCATGCATGACATGGAAAGCAATGCAAATCTTTCTATCCAGCACCTCCCCTCTCCATTTACCTCTCATCCTGGAAGCAGTGCGCAGCTGAGACCACCCAGCGGTCAGCAATCAGTGTTCCCCCACAAATGTGGCGGCCCCGAACTTGCAGGCTGGCCTGCCATGGCCATTCCCCTTCCACAGAATTCATACCACCCACAATCCTGCTGAGAGGAGCTTGCATCCCACAGTCTGAGGAGGAGACACAGCATGTACTTCAGGGAAGGACGGGAACACAATACACTGTGCCTGCCCTTCCTTTCCTACTTAGTTGACTGAAGAGTTTGACCTCTAATTGCTTGTCTCACCCAGCCAGCAGATGCTTTATGTACTGTCTAGGACAGGTCTAGTGAGCACTCCCTCCCAGTGTTCCCCACCTCCAGCTGCAGCCTGGGGATGGCTTTAGGGCAGCATGCTGACTGTGCTACCTGCTGTGCTGTCAGGAAACCCTCCCAGTGATTCCCTTTCACTGCCTACCGAGACTCTAGAAAACAACAAGTGGGAAAATCAAAACATAAACACCCTCCCTGCCAGGAGCCATGCAGACATGGGTGATTTGCCTGGCTGGAGCCTTGTATGATGGCATATAAGCCAACACAATGGTCAAACAGGCAGCCTGTGGGTTGAACCAGGCCTGTGAGACAAGTCTGTCTGGCCTGATGCCTCAGCCTGAAGGAAGCAGGGAGCAGCTGTCCACAGAGCAAGTGCTTGCTCACAGCTCAGCACAGAGTTGGCTCATTGCTGCTGTCCCTGCCACCACAGGATGGAGCAGGGGCACTGGTACTGTGGGACTGGGGTGGGGAGAAGGTGGTGGAACAAGGGAGGGTGGGTGCTTCTTCTGGGTGGCGGGAGGAAAGGGGGCAACTTGCAGCTACGTGTCATCCTGAACCTGCCTGGCTGACGTGTGGCTGATCATTTTCTCACCACAGTGATTCTCATCAGACAGGTCCTTGCAGTCCGCAGTGGTGTCACACAGGGGGTTGGGTTTCTTCACACAGGTCCCATCTTCACAGCGGTAGGTGAAAGGACCACAGGGGACCCCTGCAAAAGGGAAGGGAAGCCAAGGCTGAGAGAGGACAGCTGGTTGTAGATGCAGCCTGAAGTCCTTTAAATGAGGAGAAAGGGAAGCAGAGAGCTTGGGGGAACTCCATAAATGATGACAGGGAATTTCCTGAACAAACAAACAGCTCACAAACATTGTGAGGAGGCTGGGCGAGTTAACTCCCAGATGGTGCCCTTGTGTCACGTGCGGGAAGTACACTACAGGCAGCCTTGGCTGGAACACAGGGGTGGGCGTTTGTCATCCCAGCACTGTCCCCTCCCTACCTCCACCGCAGTGCTCCTCATCACTCCCGTTGACACAGTCCAGCTGCTGGTTGCAGACCCTGCTGAACTCGATGCACGTGCTGTCCTCACGGCACTGGAACTTTGCAGGGCACACTGCACAGGAGGGAAGCACATGGGAATCAGGCATGCAAGACAAGGTGTGAGGTCAGCGTCCTAAGTCCTGTAGTCTCTACAGCCTCTTCCCACACCTCATAAGCTGTGCTTAAGATCAGCTCTGGTATAGTGAAGCTGTGTAACTTTTGCCTGATCTGCATTGTAGCTGTGCCTGGACCCTGTCTTACACTCTGTTGTTGCTGACTTAACTTTTCTTGTCTTGGCCTCAGACCTGCCTCAGCACTATGTACTTGCCTTGAGGTCCATGAACTCTTCAGTTACCACCACCAATCCTGGTTTGCTTGCCTTGTTAGGGTTTTGTAGGACTGCATCCTGTCTGGTGATGTTACTATTCCTCGTGCCTTGCTGTCACCCTCAGCTCACGGGTCATTGTTTCATACAGACCAGCGCTTCCCCTTGCCACTGAGTCCTGAACAGCAATGGATTCTGCAATGTCCATGAGTTCTGCTGGACACTAGAGGATGGAGATGGGCCTAAGCTGCCTGCCCATCGCAGAGTTTGACTTCTGTTCAGAGATTTCCAAAGCAGGAACTTGTTCTGTTTGTGTGTACCATTTTCTTCCTGCAATGACTATGATTTCTTCATTAATAGCATGAAGCTTCTAGATGACTAAAGGCACATGAAGGTCTGAGGCATCTTGAACTTCGATGTTAAAGACCGGGACTGTTCCATACAGACATAGAGTGAATAATCATAGATGTACCAGTGGCAAGAGTATAAGAAGGGAAGGAAATAATAATGTGTCTATTTTCTTTTACAAATATAAAGTGATGTTTGAAAACACCAAGACAGTGTGGGGTTTCTGTCAGTCTTGGTCTGTGTCAACCTGTGGAACTGAATGACACGATATCCCTGGGGCCAAGGAGCTACTGGGATTCAAGAAAGGATTAGATATTCATAAGGATGCGAAGGTATCCGTGTCTACAGGAGGGAAGCATGCAAACCCTGATGTCAGACAGCTGGATGACAGGACAGAGCATGATATCAGCAAGACTGCACACAATACAAAACCCAACTTCGGCAATCCTATGAGAACTCTCACATTTCTAGCACTGAATTAAAGCTTCCTTGAGGAAGATTTCTCCTTCCTTTGACTTTAGACTTTTCCTAGACCTTCCTCTGAATCTTCCAAAATTGGCCACTGTCTCCAGTGGTCCAGGGCTCTTTATCTGTAAAAAAACATCTGTAGGAAACAACTAATGAAAAGTAAGTGGTGACAGCAATATGATGAGCCCCCCATCACACCAGAGATGAGAGAATAGATGAATTAGGTGTCATGTCTAAGCCTGCATCTCTATTCCTATGAGAATGGGGCTCTGCAGGAGTTCTGAGATGCTAAGGATGGAGTCTGCATCAGCACTAACTGCTTTTGGCATGAAGAACTGATTGAGGCTGATCAAGGACTTTGATGCTCCCAAACTGGGGCAAAATATGTGAGTGAGGATTTGTACAGATGAAGTGTCATAAATGTCCTGGGGGGAAAGAGGAGAGAGAAGGGCAGAGGGTGGACTTGGGGAAGTGTGAGTGGGGAGGGGGGTGCTGAGTGGTGTGACAGCAGAGGGGGCTGTAGGCCAGGGCTGATGTTGGTTGTAGACCCTGGGTGGGAAGAAAGCAGGGCAAGGTGGGGGACTGCTTGGGCAGAGGGCTTCTTTCAGGCTGCCTGGAACTCTTGGTGCTCTTGGCTACTAGGGTGCTCTCCCGGGAAGGCTGTACTGTGACAGGAGCCAGAAGCATTACCGCTCCTTCCAGAGCAGGCTAAAGCCATACAGCAGTGGGATGAGACTTTTAAGGGCACAGAGGTTTAAGCTCCTGAAGTTGAGGTACGAGGCTGTGCCTCAGCCAACCAAACCCTCCCCATCTCTCCCTACCCTTGGAGGAGTGAGGGGCTGTGTCTTGCTGAGACCAGGGACCAGTGGGGAGAAGAAATCACTCACCACAATTTCTCTCATCCAGCCCATTGGGGCAATCTTTGATCCCATCACAGGCTGGGACGCACAAACCGTTCACCAAACACAGGAACTCCCCAGGACAGGCTGTGAAACCAAAAGAGAGTAATTAGTCCCCAATGACTGGAAACCTCCCGGCAGCAGAGCACCATGGCTTGAAAACGAAGCGTGGAGTTGCGCACCCTCCTGACCACACGAGTGCTGCTGCAGTGTGCTGGCAGCACTCACTGCACTCCCCAAAATCTGCCACGTCATCTGCTCTTGACAGGGGCATATGGAGCCAGGCTATGCATCAGGGGAAAGAGGGCTTTCCCTGTTTCGCATTGTACCAATGGGCAATATCCAGGATAACCACCTGTCTGGCACGCCACACCTCGGGGTCACCGCTGTTTCATGTCTCCTGAATGCCATGGGAAAGATGAAACAGACTCTTGGGAGTTGTTATCGAAACTTACGTGGGATCTTGAAGGGGTTGTTGTTAGACATGTTGACAGGTGCATGTATTCAGGGACTGGTGTGCATTACTGGCACCCTTTAGGAGGGAGATGGTGAAACCTTGGAAAGACAGACTGTGGGTGGCATTTGCATATGTGTGTATTTGTGTGCAGTTTTATTTATGTCTTGTTTGCACGGATTCCAAGGTGAGCAGGAAACGGCTCTCTCTGAGAGATCTTGTAATCAAAATTTAGCAACAAATGTTTCAAGCAGAGGTGCTTTCTCATTGAATTCCCAAGGCCAGTCTGTGATGTTGACATGAGGGTAAGATTTTAGGCAGCTTTGTGACCTTGGGTTTTGTCGCATGGATGCTCTGGCCACGAGAGGCAGGGCCACATGTGCAGAAGCAGCTTTGCACATAATTGCTTCTCCTTTTGGGGAGGGATCACTGGCGTGTGCGTCACTGGTTTGTGAGCATTTTCCTGAGTGGTGGATGGCAGCTAAGGCTCCCGTGCTGTGCCTTGTGTTTCTCCCAGCATAAGCCAAGTGCAGAGGGGCTGCTGGTCCCCACCACCCCACTAAGGAACAGGGAGGAACCTGAGCTTACGGTCAGATTGCTTGTACAGGCTGTAAGCTGCCTGTACGCCAGGGCCGGTTAAGGAGATCTGCGAGGTGAAGGTGATGGTGATGTCAGCAGAAGATGTGACTGGAATCCTCTCTGCGTAGGCTTGCAGGGTCCGCAGGCCGCACAACCTGAGGGGAAACAGAGGCCAGGTGGCTTGGACAGGGAGGCAGGAGACAGAGCAGTGCAAGGGGGCTCCGTGGGGCTGGGGTGGGAAGGGGGTCACACAGACTGGATGCTGGGGGGAAACCAGGAATACAAAATGCCTTCAGTATGCGTGAGATACAGAGTCCAGAGTGACCCTCCTGTCTCTGCACATTTCCCACTTTTTGGCAAGCACTGAGATCAGGCCATGCAAAGCAGTTTAGTTCTTACAATATAAGAAGAATCTGCTTTGTCATCTTCCCGAAGAAGCCATGTTGTAGAAACTGTGGCACTGACAGTTTAAGAGAGGAAGGCAGGTAGAGAAAAAGCGGAAATCCTAAGCCAGGGTAACATAACTTCTGGATCAGACCCTTCATAGGAAAACAAGTTACCTCCATAGGAACCATGGAGAAGGTACTAATGAGATGGGTCGAGGGAGGTTTTGGAGGGAAACAGGCAATTTTGCAGTAAGTGGGAGGAAACCCAAAAGCTGTAGGTCCATCTATCTCAGAGCCTGCTTTGAGGAGATGGGATCGCAACAGCTCTCCATCCTTTTCACCCAGGCAGTGGTGAGCAGCAGCCCCAGCTACATATGGATACTAATTGTGGGAAGTCCTGCAGGGGAAGTGGCTGCAGTCAAAGCAGGAGGATATGGAGCTAAGGGGAGGATCTGTACGGAGGTGGATGCAAGGCAATGGCATACGCAGATAATATTGCAGAGGTGGTGACAGGCACATTTGCAAACAGAGGAGACGTGGGAGGACACCAAGGTTACACACACAGGAGAAAACTAAGAAGCCTGATGCAAACAGCAAGACAGAGAAAGCAGGTTGGTAGCTCGAAGCAAATCTGTAAGAAATACGTTCACTGGGAAGAGAGTGAACAAGAGGAGCAGAAAAGCAGGAGGCAACAGCACAAAGAGTGGCCACTGAGTGTAGCTCAATGTGTGGCTCTTCTTCTTCAGATATGGTGGCTGAAGTGAGGAGGGAACCTGCAGAGGTTTAATCCCAGTTTTATCCCAGGTGGGAAGTGAGAGACAGAAACCAGGACCCCACCACACACCTTCTGTTCTGAATTATCCACTGGCCTTGGGTACAGGGCAAGTCGTGCTTCTGTCTGCTGAGTGCGTAGGCATCGAACCAGAGGGTGACCCCGTAGTCGAGGGATGGGACCTGCAGACAAGGGGGTGCAGAGCAGCGGGCAGATGGCTCCCAGGAGTGTCACAGCACACTCCGTAAGTCAGAAATGAGCAGAGCAAATGTGAAGGCCAGACATGTCTGGCCACATTGCAGGTCAGAAAGAAGCACCCTCTAAGCTGGAGCTATGCCACAGCCCAGGGTGGCTCTGCTGCTGGTGTCAAAGCCTGGCAATTCCTCTCAATTCCTATCAATGTGGTCCTGTTTTGAAGAACTCTGGAGATCAGGTTTCAGATTCCTCAGCTATGGCATCTCTGTGCTGGTATGCAATATTAGACTCCTTCCCCTTCAGAAACATACCTTATGTGGAGGTGGGGCAGGCTGCCACCCTCTGCTTGCTTCTCATGATGATCTGACTGAGAGCCCTGGCTGTACCCCCCGCAATGTGCAGAGTGCTGCCTGGGTTTTGGGGACGGGGTGGAGGCTCTTGTGGGAGCTGGCTCTTACCATCATGTGCCAGGTGCACTGCGTGTTGGGCGAGTAGTAGCTGGGGTAGTGTGGGGTGCCGATCTTCCCCTGCAGCTCCAGGCTCTCCCGCAGAGTTATGTTCACTTCACAAGCTGCAAATACAGACATTCAAGGCCCTGCTCTCTGTCAGCTCAGCCTCAGCCCGGGGAGGCCATGTATCCAGCCCACTGGAGGAGAGAAGGGACTCTAAAGCCTGATGCCAAAGGTGACTGGGGTGCTCCGCCATCTCCCTTCAAGCGGCCATTTCTACCCAGCAACACTTTCAGCCTCCTCCTCTTGTCCGGAGAAGTGTAACAGTAATGTGTTTTGCTGTCTTAGAGTCTTATGTTAAATTGACATTCATCTACAAGCGTGTGTGGATGTGATGTCCAGGCCACATCTGGTCTGTCCATGCGTGGGAGCTTGGCCTTCTCCCAAAGCATCACGATCACTCAGGCTCTGCCTGCCAGCCCCTGGCCTGTAAAGTCTCAAGCCACATGCTGGTGTATGAGTCCAAGTGAGGGAGCAGCACCTAACCTGCCTTTTACTGACCACCCTTGCAATCCAGAGTGAATTCTGCTCCTAGTAGGGATGCAGGACTTCCAGGAGCTGTGATGCTGCAGGAGATAACCCATCTTCTCCTTGTAATTACAGCCACCCTCCTCCAGCCTTCCTCACCTTCGAGGGGCACCGCCTGTGCTGAGAGGATGAAGGGGTCATAGTAGCTGTACATGGCTTTTTTCCACACAATGGACATGACAGGGCCAGATGAAAGGACTTCCACGATGGGCTCCTGGCGGCTGCAGCCATAGATCCTCAGGGGAAAGAGATAAAAGGATGGGAGTGAAGCAAGCAATAAACAAATAAAAGAAAGGTAGGAGAAAGAGAGACAATGGAGATCTGTGCTATCCACATACAGCGGTTGTGAGGCACTAACTGGACCAAACAAAGGGCCAACAGCAACAGCTCCTGCTGCATGGCTGTGCGAGACACATCCCACATCAGTGACTGCAGCTGATCAGCAACAGGCAGGTTGCACATCAAAGAGAACTTCCTCTGATGTAGTCTGACACCTTCCCCTGCTGTGGTGTCGTGCCATCCTGCCTGCCTTCCCCAGCATGTTCTCCCTGCTCAGGAACTACCTACGAGGTGATGAGGTGTTTCTCCAGGGGCCCGGCTGCGTCGTACATCGCCAGGCGGTCCCTGCAGTCAGGCAGAGTCCACTCCAGGCGTAGCTTGATCATGTAGCCCTGGAGGCCATGGAGGTGCCAAAGACAACTGGAGGCCAGGTAGTCAGGGCCCTCCAGCCTTAGGATGTCATCCTCCTGGACATAGCTGTACCTGTAGCAACCTGAAACAGAGGTGGTTGTAAGGGAAAATAAGATGTGGGATTGTCACTTGGTACATCAGTGTAAGTCCTGTTTTAGGGTAAGGCTGACTCATCCCAGTGATATCGGTTTACTTTTACGTATGTTGTGGTGGCACTGATCCTTTTGTACCATTGCCTCAGTTTCTCGGTAAGAACTGTCCCCTTTTCCTTGGTTAAGCTAATACTACCTCAGGCTTTAAATATCAGCACAGCACAGTCATCTTCCACTGGCTTTAGTTACTTTTTCACTTCTTTCTCCTCTCAGCCCCATATTCTTCCTGGCTTTACATCTCCCTCATCTGAATTCCAGGTTTCAGAAGACTTTCACACCAGGACTTTTGAGTAAATGTCAGCTTAAAGGTGAGCTTCTAGTAGCATATCTAATGCAAGCTGCCAGACAGAGAACTTACAACACTGCCTGAAATTATTAAAAGCATCTTCAAACATTGAGAAGACATCAGACTCCTAAATGAGGCACATCCAGCGCAGAGCCACGCAGGAATTCCCTGCTCCACCCAGCAGCATTGCATGGAGCCTGGAATTAGCAGTGTGGTACCAGTACACCAAGCTATTTTGCAGTTATCATTAGGAGCAGGACAAGCCTGAGGTGGCTGCATTGCCCCTGGCAGTTGGTATCTCTGCCCAGGGCCATCCAGTATGTAGCAGTCATGTAGTTTGGACCTGGCCAAGCAGCAGCACTGGTGCTCCCTTGGTCCTACTCTCCCCTTCTCAGGATTTACAGCTCCAGGAGGCCGACAAGATTTCTGTCCCCTGTGAAAATCCCTCCCGTAAAGTCATGAACTCAAAAGGAAAGGAAAAGGTAGCCTACCCAGCGTGGATTTCAGCACTACTATGTCTTTCACAGTGGATTCTGTTAGAAAGAAAATATATAAAGGAAGATAAACAAAAGCATAAACTGCATAAAAAAAGTTGATCTGATAACCTAGCATGGCAGGTGAGGACACCCTTCCTTTCTCACGTAACTGGCTTACTTAGAACTTCAGCATGGGGCATCCTGCAGGTACCTCTCTGTCTACTCTCAGGGACCTGTTTCAGTCCTGCCTTCCCCAACCCATCTCTCTGGGAAATTTCTCTGCCCCTGACCCAAATCCGACAGCCCTAATTCATGCTTTCCAGCCCACCAGGGGCTTCTCTGCCTTTTTTCCTTGCTCATTTTTGTGTGCTGTTCTGGGACCTCTTCCTCTACCCAGGAGGGCTGGGCACTGCTTCAGGCAGTCATCCCCCCTTCTGCCAGCCACATCACAGGGCACAACCCCCCTTCCCAGAGCCTTCACCATCTGCTGTCCCAGTTTAAAGAATGCCCACTCAGACATATGGGAATTACTGAGGGTGGAGAAGGAGTCCTCTTTTGATGACCACTCTGCAATGGGCTACTCAACATCCTTATAGAGCCCACCTTTGGAGAAGGGAGTTGCAGAGAAAGCGACCAGCAAGGGCTACAGATCTGTGCAAAATACTCTCAGGGTGGACAACATTTTAAGAGAGCTGGGCTTTTCTCCAGCCTCCCAGCTGAACTGGAATCAGCCAGAGACCAGGTGCTACTGGGAATAATTGCCAATATAAAAGGCACTGTGAGGTCAGCTGGGTGTGAGGATTGTTGTTGGGGGCATGCCTAGGTCAGGGCTTCGGCCTTCTGTAGCTTCTAAGCAATTCTATGGGGAAAGATGAGTGGTTTTATCATAGGAAAAACAGTTTTTGTGGAAAATAGGATCCTGCAGGCATAAGGCAGGATCCTAGAGAAGCTCATGTGCTGTAGGGAATAGTTTGTGCAGGGCTGGTAATAAGCACGCTTTTATCTGAAGGTAATAAACCCGAGTTCCTATAGGGAAAAGGAAGTCCTGCAAGACTTTTGGGGAAGGGGGAAGCTACTGTACTGGGGTGAGTGTGGCTGCTAGTAAAAGTAAAGCACTGGAGATGTTAGAGAGGTTCCTGTGCTACTCAATGGTTTGCAGCTTTGTGTCTTGAGGCAGAGTGAATGTTTAGAGCTGAGCAACCCGGGGAGAGTCTGTCAGGAAGCAATGAAGTGCTAACGACCTGCTATGAGCTAGCTGTTTCTTCACTCTAACTGTACAGGGCAAATGAAATCAGAGGTTAAGTCATCGGCTGGAGGTCACCCTGGCTCAGCAGTATAAGAAGTTCCTGGCTTTTGCCTCAGTTATGAGACTGTACTTCTGACTGGAGAGGGAGGTGGAAAGGACTAGGGAAAGCAGAAGGAGCTGGATAAACCACAACTGGTGTGTTAAGTCCAAAATAGAAAGAAGTGTGGTCTGATGAAATGAATAAAACAGTGAAACAGATGCAAAGCAAATAAGAGGGAACTGGGAACAGCTAAAATTATGGCACCATCATTTTTATTAGTTTATGAGTTGCATTATGAAGTGAGCAAATAAAAGAAAAATGCTAGATGGGCTGACTTGGAAGGATTCAGCATATTTCCTTGTGATATCTTTGTTAAGAAAGTTCATTTAAATTGGCTGAGCATAGGGTCTGGTATGCTGGAAACAAATCATAAGTAGAAGTAAGGAACTAATTGTAACTGTGGGAGGAGATGTCTTGATGAGATTCTAATGCAGCTTCTGACTAAGGTCTTAAAATGATGGTCTGGACGAGGGAGGGAAATTATTTAGAGGATCGAATTTTCTTTATGGACACCAAAAAAATGACCTACAAAACAATTGGGATGTGGGGGTAAAAGTTAAAGAAAGTATGGGTAGGATATAATAAAAGAAGCTTCATCTTAGAGTAATGCAAGATAGCATGCCTGGGAAAAAAAAAAAGAAACCAACTTGGAGATGTAACATCTCATGGGAAGAAGAAACTTGGAAATAGGAGTCTCAAGAGGAGAGAAAAAACACAATGTATTTTAAAACCTGGGAGATTTGGTGTGGACACTGAAAAGCCTTAGCGGAGAGACTTTCCGGCTTTCTGCAGCATTTTGTGAGAGTTCTGTCTTTCCCATGCAAGTAAGACAAAACAATGTTATAGTTTTGTAAACTTCTTGCAGGTGCGGATTGTTTTGGAAGAATTGTTATGATTCTAACTAGAAAAACACTCAGAGATGTGTGTCTTAGAACTTGACCAATCCCCTTAGGGGGTGGATGGCAAAAACCAATTACCTTATGCCATTTAATACACCTTGCGAACTAACATATAAAAGCCTTCTGAGAATTCATTAAAGTGCTTCCATCTATCCCTGAGCCTGGACTTTGTGTCGTTTCTCTATTCGTCCGTGGGGAAAACAGCGACAATTTGGGACTCTGTAAGAGGGATCAGACCAGGCTGACATGTTCAGCCTCATTATACAGATCATTATAAATATAAATTCCATTGGACTTATATGCATTGACTACAGCTACATCCCTAGTCCTTTACCTAACACTTACTTTAGACTTAATTTTGCATGGGTGGCTTTTTAAACAGGCTGTGACCTTCACTGTGGGCAACAATAAATAATCCTTAAAATCATATGTCAAGAACTGAAGTGACAATGATGCTTTGTCTCAGAGGAAGACTTAGTGGTGACTCAGATATGTTGCTTTTGTTCGCTCTATCAAATAGTCTGGAATAATCTCCCAAAGGAAAGCAGGAAACCTAAATGCTCTCTATTTTCAAGCTGAGCTGATCAAAGTCATGACCTGTCTAAGATCTTGCTCTACAGAAGCCAAAGCTGATGGGTGAAAAAAAAATTACCTATCTGATCATGGTCAGGTGCATCTCCAATAATTTTAATCCTTCAAAGGAAGGATTTTTTTTTTTTTTAAATCAAACTTCAGTTTTTCTCTATCAGGAAAAAATAGGAGTAATTTTATCTCCTGATCCTCACTGTTTCCCTCATCCTCTTCAAATTTTCTGTCTACTTCAATAGTGACTCCTGGCCTTTTCTCCTAACCTTATACGTTATGGAGCGTTTCTGAGTGCTCAGGCCACAGCCGAGCAGCTGGTACTTACCCAGGAGAACCAGAGAGTCTGGGTTGACCCTGTACTCTGTCTGGTAGGACAGGCTGCCCGAGCTGTTGAAGCTGGTGGAGAGTTCTTGGTGGAGCACTGTATTTACCCTCTCAGCAGTTGCCTCCTTCTGCTGACTCTCAGGGATTTGGAGGGTGAACCAGAAGAAGAAGGTCAGAGCTCCTTCCCTAGCAGAGAAATAGCATGTGAAATATTCTTGCTCTTCATCTCCAGAATTACTGGAGAGAAAAATCCGGGAGATTAACCCTCCCCACTGTTTTTCCACAATCAGACACATTCGTGTAGACTTTTCAGTTCTGCTGCTGTGACCCAGAGGAACCTCTTTGAGTGGGGCAGGAGAGCTGCAATGTCCATGGTGTGAGTCAATGCTCGGTGCGTTGTGGGAAGAAGCCTTTCTATGCCATCTGGCTTTAGTGATGACCATATGAGCTCAAATTAATGTGGTAATTAATCAAGACTAGTCTAATGAGTAGTCTCATTTCAGGTAGAAATGACCTTTGGGTACTACTGACCAGGGGTTGAAAATAAAAGCTCAAGACTTCACTGTCTCATCTCCCAGTGGTGACAAGTGGATGATTTATGACCGGGTACCTTACCACAACCCATTAATGCCGGGCAGGCTAAAGCTGCAGGAGACTGTGACTGGGAAAGTTCTGTTCAACCAGCTGGCAGAGAAAATTGGCTGGGGGAGGGCGAGGAGATGTTGAAACACATCTTTGTTCAGTAAAAGGCTAGAGGAAGATGTGCAAATGAAACATTTCTTTCCCCAGTTGAAAATGGAATTACATCAAAGCTGGAATGTTCTTCAGGTGAAGGACTAATTTAGGGGTGTAGTTTTCATAGGAAAAAAATCAGAAGCAAATGACCATCAGCCTGGAAATTATATCTGCTATCCTGATCTACTGTTATGACCTGCAAAGCTGTAGTCCCACATCTGCCCCGTTCCACTGTTATCCTGTTCCCAGGTGGTCCATGCTTCTTGGCAGGAATAACTTTTCCATGGTGCATTCTGGCCTCTCCCTTCTGGTGCCTAGAGTCAGGCCATAAAATAGCTTTCTTGGATTAGACAATCAATTTCCAGCTGCTTAGTTTCTACTGACAATGCCAAGACAATTTTTTTTTTAATCTCTTCCCAATTAATTTTTTTTCTTTTTTGCTCACTTGAACTTTTCCTCTCTGAAAAATTTCTCAGTTTTGGCTTTTCATCATGACCTGGGATGAACAGGAACATCAAAATATCCCCAGCTCTGTTATGCTGGAGCCATTCCGAGTCTGGACTGTCCAGCCTAGCCTGGAGCTCTTGGCAGGGACTGCAGAAGTTTGTCATGGGCAGATTTCAGTGAAACCAGAGTACAATTTACTGGAAGCTTTCACACGCAAACAGGCAAATATGCTGTGGGTGCTACTCACCCGAAGGCATACACCGTGCTCGAGTTGTAGTATCGACCCAGCTCTGTGGCACGAATCAGTTCCTTCAGCTGCAATGAGAATGTTGTCTGATAACTACAGTGCAATGTCACAGTGGCTGCTCCGATGTTTCACCCCTCATGCTGTACAGGCCCACCGAGTCTGCCCTTGGATGGGGGTGCCTGACCCCTTCCTCGTTCTACTCACTGAGCAGCCTCAGGGCTGGCTCTGTTCATGAAACTGCCCTCACCATGTTCTGGAGCTTAGCTGACTCCACCCAGAAGGCTCTGGACTCCACCTGCCCGAGGTCCGGGGAGTACCGGCGGTTGAGGACCTGGAGGCTGCCACAGTAAAACTGCAGGACAGATGGCTCCAGGTGCCACGGCCTGTAGTCTGCCAAGAGAAGACACTACTGATATGTAGGAAACAGGGGGTTACCCCTGTGTATGGCTGCCTAAAGATCACCCAGAGTCACCAGTGTGCTCCGGGCTGGGCATTGCTTTGACTACCCCCCATCCATCTCCTGCAGGGGGGAAAAAACATACGAATTTTTACCTAGGAAATACCAGGTTGCTGCAGCAGCTCCAGCCAGCACAAGAAAGGCTATCCCAAGGGGCACATAGCGGAGGCAGCGACGTGAGTTAGTCTCTGATTTGTCATTTGAGAGCGAGCTGGAGTCTTCCTCCTGTTCCTCGGCCTCCATCAGGCGCGTCTGGTGACACAGCGTACCAAGGTCAGGCTGGTTTTTCTGTTTCCCTTTACACCCTCTCTGGAGGTGTTACGCCAAATCCGTCCTCCTCTCCCAAGATCTATAGCCCCAAGAGATCACTGTGCAAACCATGAAAGACTTTGCTCAAAGCAAATGTGGGTAAAACTGCTAAATCAGTGGGATACAGGCTTCCAGGACATTGTCCTGTCTACATCTCCTGGAAATCCCTCGGTTTTCAAAGGCATTCCCTGGGTTTTGCCTCTGTCAAAACCGCAAATGAGTACAATAATGAATTTCTCTGAACACAGAAGTGTTGTCCTCCCAGGCTGGGAATTGTTTTAAAACTGGTATTTTATTGATCCAGAAATCAATGCAGAAGAAAATCTGTGACCTGAAACGTGAGCAAAAGTTGCACAAACCAGCCACAGCCTGGGAGCCTGAGGTTGCACTTTGTCTGCCGTGCCGTTTTTATCTTGGTCCCTAAAAGTAAGCAAACCTTGCCGTTCCCACCAGACCATGTGTTCCCAGGCAAAGCCAACGCTGGCACTGGCTCAATAGCTGAGCTAATGAGAAAAGAGCACCTGAGTAATATTCAGCCCTTCACCACCCTCTGCTTGTGCCAGGGGACACCTTCTGTCTTCCTTTGCCCCTCATCTCCCCCCAGGCTGCTTCTTTTGCTTCTTCCTGACTGCTTCCTTTCTGTCAGCCCCATACTCTGAGGATAAGAAATACCCTTGCCTGACAGAGCCACACTAATACTGGTTTTGTCACCCACTTTCCTCCTCCTTTCCTCTGCCACCACGCAGCGCATGCCTGCCCTCAAAGGCTTTCTGTGTTTCTGTAGTTGGAGAGGAAAGGGATGTGAATGCATCGGCATGGGAGGACACCAAGGTCTCGTGGAATGCTTGTGTCCTGTCTGTGTGTCTGTGAGTTGTCTTTGTGCCCAGTGCTGCGTGTGAACATGGGGAGAGGAGTGCATGGGAGGGACTTGCTACAGCTGAGGGAAGAGGTGGCTGGCCTCACGCACATTTTAGCCCATGTGGATGCCACTGAGCATCACCTGATAAGGGTGAGTGAGCTTTTCAGCCTCCTCCTCCCCAGTTACAGAGCCCCAAGCCCTCCAGGCTGCCTTGCAACATGGAAACACGCTTGCAGAATGGAAGCACCAGGTAACTCACTCCAGAGCATTATGCCCAGCCTGGTGAACATCCCCACCCGGACAAGCAGTCACACATCCACTTGCTCTAACACACCCTTCCAGAGAGGCGGGCGGTACAAACAGGGCCAGCACAGACTGCCCTCCCTCGCTCCTTGTGGGGCACCTTTCTGCGCAACCCCTGCGAAGGATCTGCTCCCCAAGGAGCCAAGCTGGGTAGTCCAGGAGAGCAAGGGCACTTCTCCGCTACCACAGCATCCCTTCAGAAACAGCAGGCATAAGCACACAGCCGCAGATGGAGGAGTAGGGGAGGGAGGGCAGGAAGCAGCAGAAGAGCCTCTTTGTTAGTAGATTTGGTGGCAGACACCGGGGTTTCCCCCAGAGCTGCAGACCTACCTCTAAAGCCTGCTGCTGCCTGTGAGACCTGGCCCACGCCCCTACGAAAGCCAGCTCACACCTGCAGGGAGTGCGGGAGAAAGCAGGACATCTATTTACCCAGCTCAAGGTCTCCTCAGTGATCAATAACCTGGTGCCATGTCCCTTCAGCTTGGCCTTTGTCCTGCGCCGTCCTGCCGCGGCGGGTCAGCGCACCCTGCACAATGGCTTTTTCCTTTTCTGAAATTGAGGGTTTGGAGGCTTAAAGTGGGAGAAGATCTGCAGGCTGAGCAGGGGAAGTCCGGAAAAAGTCAAGGTAGGAGCACCTCCAGCTGCGTAGAGAAGAGCAACCCAGGAGACTGGTGCAGAGCACTTACGTTGTCCTCCTCGGGAGACAGGGAGTTGCCGAGCAACTGCTGTATTTCTTAGGCACCCTCTTTGGTCCCATCGGTGTGTGCTCCCCTGCACAGGGATGGAGCAGATGCTGGCTGGCAGGTGCAGATGCCTGGAAGGAGGGAAGACAGCAGTAGACAGCGGGTCTGGTTGCCACAGTGCTCATGCAGATGAAAGCAAAGCACAGTGCCTCTCAGTGCCAACCTCAGAGACTCGCTCTTGTCTGCTTGCACTTCTTGCTGCCCAGTCTCCTGACACTGGGCTTCCCACACTCAGCACCACCACCACTTATGCCTCTCTGCAGCATCTGCTTTTCTTCCAGCCCCAGGTCCTCCTCAGCTACTTTTCCTACACGACTTTCTGCTTACAGTCCTGCAGGTCTGTATGTGCCCCTTTGTTTTTCACAAAAAGCAGAGACACTGCTGCTAGAGCAGAGTAAACAGAGTTATTGTGTCAATAAATGGGTGACTCCTGACCCAGGGCTGAGCTCCAGCCAGTGACATCGACCTGGGGTTGAGCTCATTTGGGCCAGGGCTCACTTGGGCTCGTTTTGGCAGCTGGGCAGAGATAGATATTTTCAGCTCTGCCACTGGACCAGGTTTCGTCTGGGACTGCATGAAGACCAAAAGCCATTGCTGTAGTTGCCTCGTGGTGGATTCTAGTAGATAAACATTAAATGTAGATAGAAAGCTGTAGTGTTTGACTGGGAATGCTTTCAGAATTTCTCAAGAGGTTTGAGACCTGATTTCACTTTAAGAAGTTACTTTGAACCAGAATTTCCACAGATAATGAGTAACTAGCTGCATCTTTACGCACACATGTATTCATATACAGCTTTTCTGAGTTTACGCTATGAGGGCTTGCCACAGTGGGTCAGAACCCATCTGAGGGTCTTTCTCACTGCCAAAGACCTTACTTTTTAAAATTAATTTTTCCTGGAAAGAAGAATCTTCCTTCTCTGGTGTTTTCAGCAGAACAAAAAATGCAGAATCTCAATCTGATCTATCTAAGCAAGCATACCACATCTATCACCACAGGCTTTTGAATCAACCAAGGACCCAAACCCTTGATCAGATCTGACTTCAGAGGAATTTTTTTACTGCAAGTACCCCTTACTTTCTGTTTCTCCACAGTAAAAAAAAGGAAGAGATGTGGGAGGAGGCTGAGAGTGATATCTATTTATGAACAATGTATCCTGGAAAGGAGATGAGAGATGTGACAGCTATCTTTGCTGTCTCTAGGCTTAAGATAAAGAGAGGACTCGTGCCTGTGGCTGCTAGCTTGATATTTTCCACACCAGTATTTTCCACACAGTGCTGTTGTTCAGCCTTGGTTTGCCTCTGGTACTGATGGACATGGTCATGGCGTGTTTCTGTGGGTTTGCGAACCACACGCCGAGTTGTCGCGGGCTTGAGAGGGGACTGCTCCCCGTGTGACATTTCCAAAGAGCTGTTGGGAACCCAGCAGCGAAAGGTCCCCACATCACCGAGAGTGTTATGACTCTGGCATTTGGTACCCGTGTTACTCACATACGAGACCACATGATCTCGTCTTCCTGGAAGAAAGGTCCGGTTATCGCCACATCTGACGCTGAGCACTTCCTGCCGCAGTGTGTCACACATTCACACCCAGCATGGCTGCGAAAGCCGTGCTAACAGCTTGCCAGCTCCAAAGCTGTCAACATTTTCACAAAAAAAGGGGGGGTGGAAAAATACTGAGCCAGCAGGACAGTCCTCAGGAGCTTGCAACAGGATCACCTCTGCTTTCTTTTTTAGGTGTCTGAGTCCCTTGGGGCAGGGAGTAGGAAGGAGATCTAAAAGCATATTAGTCCGAGCAAAACTTTACCTAGTTCCCTCTTTAGAAAAGCTGTTAATCATTTCCCCTCACCCCAAAGGACAGAAAAACACTGTAGATTACTTAATATTTTGTTTATTTACAGAGAAGCAAACCTGGTTTTTTGTACTCAGCAGCAAGATGTACTCAGGAAGAGCACAGATATATAGTTTGGTCATGCAGGGAGAAAATTAGAAAGGAGAAAGTCCAGCTAGGACTCAATCTAGCCACTGTCATAAAAAATAACAAATACATTAATAAAAAAAACAGGGTCAAGGAGAATCTCCATCCTTCATTTGATGTGGCAGGGGAATATTGACATCAAGGGTGAGGCTGAGCTACTTAATGCCTTCTTTGCTGCAGGCTGGGGGCAGAGTGGCTGAAAAGCTGCCAGTGGGAAAGGACCCGGGGGTGCTGGTTGACAGTGGCTGAATGTGAGCCAGCGTGTGTGCCCAGGTGGCCAAGAAGGCCAATGGCATCCTGGCTTGTGTCAGCAATAGTGTGGCCAGCAGGACCAGGGCAGTGATCATCCACCTGTATGCAGCACTGCTGAGGCCACAGCTTGAATCCTGTGTCCAGCTCTGGGCCCCTCACTACAAGAAGGACACTGAGGTGTTGGAGTGTGCCCAGAGAAGGGCAATGGAGCTGGGGAAGGGTCTGGAGCACAAGTCCTGTGAGGAGCAGCTGAGGGAGCTGGGGGTGTTTAGCCTGGAGAAAAGAAGTCTCAAGGGAGATCTTACTGCTCTCTACAGCTCTCTGAGAGGAAGTTGTGGCACGGTGGAGGTTGGTCTCTTTTTCCAGATAACAAGTGACAGATCGAGAGGAAATGACTTTAAATTGCACCAGGGGAAGTTCAAGTTGGATATCAGAAAAAATTTCTTCACTAAAAGAATGTTTAAACATTGGAATAGGCTCCCCAGGGAAGTGGTGGAGTCACCATCTTTGGAAGCATTCAGAAAACAATTAGATGTGGCACTTTGCAATATAGTTTAGTGGGCATGGTAATATTCAGTCAAAATTTGGACTAGATAATCTTGAAGGTCTTTTCCAACCTTAATGATTCTATGAAGGAAAATAGAAAAGCTTAAGAAGGTCTACATGGGGACAGTGCAGCTTGGATCCTTGGCCCATGTAGGACAGCAAACTGCTCATCAGAGGCGAGGGAGTTCATGTCTCTTTTCAAAGTCCATCTGAGAAGATTCTAAAATACAGGAAACAGCTGGGAAAGCCTTGTGCTTCCTTATCTGGGAAGCTGTGGGGTCTTCTTCTCCTGTTTTCTCCTGGACATAATGGAGCAGTCCACATCTTGAGACAGGTGGTGAAGAAACTGATGAGAGAATAGTTCCCAGAGCCCTCCCAGCTACAAGCAGGCTCAACTCCCCTGAGCAGCTCTTTTGAGGTGAAATCCAAGCCAGTGAGTGACCCTACACCTGGGACTCTTAATGACATCCAGGATGCATGCTGCCAGGTCAGGTAACAGTGTAGGAGCAGGAATCTCCCTGCTCGGACAGGCAGAGATAGGAAAGAATTAGTTCTAGTTGACACTGCTGACTGTTCTAGTGACAGCACTAACAGGTTCACTATCCTTGTACTTTCTGGTATACATTCTCTTAGAAGAGTTTTTAGGAGATATGAAGAACTCTTAGCACATGGCTAAGGTATTTTCCCACTGCTGAAAAGTCCAGAAATATGGCAAAAAAATGGACAGATGGTACAAATGGTGAATGCAGGGATTAATGTAACCAGAACTTGTCTTCCTTCGCCTTACCACTTCCGTGGCTTTTCCTCAACCCAGATCAGGGCATGTAGAGGAAGAAGAACAATGAAGCCTGTGCTATCCCCATTCTTTGCAAGTGGATTGAGGTTTTCTTTTCAGTAAAGGTGCTGATTCGTGGGTTGGTTTTCTGGGCTCATTCACCACATTTTTGCTGCTAATTAGGCAATGGTTTCCCTTGAGCAATGGAAGGAATGGGCAGCACCGTTGTGATGTTTTCCACTAATACAGGATGTGGGATGAACTATTCTGCAATTAGCTTATCGTAGTCAAATAACTGTAGTTTGCCAGCAGGGCAGAAAGGCTTTCGATTTCATGAAAAATATTGTAGCAAGAATGGGAAACTGTCTGAGCTCTTTTTACTGCCACCATCAGAGCTGGGGGAAAGAAAGAGAGGGAGGGGATTTCCCCAGTATTTTTAACCCAATAATGGGGATTTCTTTTTTACACTGCACTGCTTAGACAGCTGACACAGTTGTGCTCTGAGCCGACCTTAGAGACTCTAAGGTCTAGACTCTCAAGTCTAAAGCTGGACCAAGTATCTTAGGATGTAATCTCTGATTAAAACCTAAAGTGGGGACATCATAGAAAAAAATCACACCCTTGGTCAGTCAGGAGGAGATGTCTTCATCCATTTCATCATCAACCCCAGCACTGACTGGCAGTGCTATTGTCCCCTGTACAAAATCTCATATCCACATCTTCCAGCACTTTTCCCTTCCATTAGAAGTTTTTAGGCCAGGATGAGGCAAACAGACCATATGCCTGCTCAGCCTCAAAGCTAAATGCTATTTTACACCAAAATGCAGAGCATGGAAGTGCTGGCACAGTCTCCTACTGGGAGCTGGGAAGGGAAAAACGAGTTGGTGAGGTTTGGAATGTCACTTGAGAAGTATGAGGAGTTTCTACACCATCGGAGCGAGTAGTAACAGAAAAACAAATTCAGTTATGAAGGTGAGTCCTTGTTGGCCTGTGTTCTCCTCTCTCATTAGCTAGCAGTCCCGATGGGATTGATGCTGAAGTTACATTCATGTCCTGAGGAGAGAAACTGTCCATCTAGCCTTCCCTGCAGGGGTGGCCTTCCCCACCTGTGTGTCTCCTCCAGGCAGATCCTAAACAGAGCAATGGCTGTACTGGCTCTGGAGGTCCCTCAGAGAAAGGTAGGCACCAGTGTTTGGGACCTGGCTGGAGAAGGCTGTTTTGCACGGATCCTCATCCTGCCTTTGCCTTAGAGGTGGAGGCTGGGAGAAGGCAGAGGTAGCATTTGCTGCTGGTGTGCAGGGGTCAGCTGGAGGGCCCCCCTTCCCACTCCCCTCCGTTACAGTGACAGTATCGCTGTCCTGCAGGGCCGGTGGGTCAGGAAAGTCAGTGTCCAGCTGGCACACGGGCCCAACAGGTTGTGAAACTGCTTTGTCCATCACCTTCTCATCCTGTTCCAGAAACGGTGTTGGTGAGGTGCCTTCACTTGACTGGAGAGCCCCAGGAACAGCGGTGGCCTGCTGGGCTTCACCTTCTGTCTGTTCCACGAAGGAGCAGTTTTGGGAGCCCTGGGTTGCCTCGATACAGTGAAAGAAGTTGCTGGGCAACGTGTTCATGCCCTCTGCCAGTGTGCAGAGGTCTGGGGAGGGGAGAGCCTGGTAACACTCACCGTCCTTGCTGCCACTGCCCTCCTGGGAGAAAGGCTCGTAGGTGAAGTAGACCTGACAGGGCTGGATCTCAAAGGAGTTGGAAAGGTGGAAGAAGAAGTAGCCTTGGTTGGTGTAGCAGCTGGATCCAGATTGCACACTGCTTTCTACGGAAGGATCAGGAGTCAGGGTTCCCTTGGAAAGTAGAAACCGGGATTCCTGGTCATTCTTCTGCATCACCTCGAGCATGGAGATCTCTGGGATCATGCTGTTCAAGCAGTAGGAAGATGTGGAGAATGGGGAGGAGAGCCATTTCTGATGGGAAAGAAACATGAGAGAGAGACTGTGACTACCGAAGTATAGCACTCAGAGGGGAACCAAAGGTTTCTTCTACTGAGTGGCCACTGCAGTCAAGTGACCTGTTCTCTGTCCAAGCAAGAGTTACCAGAGGTGGTGGGGAGGGAAATGCACATTCATGATGTCTCATCTGCAGGATTTGCAGAGAGAGTATGTCATTCTGTCACTTTAAAATCAAGAGTGGACCTTGTCAGCCTGTGCTTGAGATTTCTGGAGCAGGGAATTTAAGATGAAGAATTAAAGTGAAACGAAGGGAATAAAATGGTAGGAAAAAACCTTACAAGACCATAGGATGAAGTGAAGCATGAAAAACAGAATTGAGGTGCATCTCATGCAATCTGTTCCTCGGTGCTGAACAAGCCTCTGATACATCCACATGGCCATATGTAGATTTCTTGTCTAAAGTGCTCTTCCAGGCCCCTTGTGCCTAATTTTCACATTCATCATGAGCAACATCCTGCAGTGCATCATTATCCTTAAAAATAAACTGGTTTTGATGACACCCAAATCCATTGCCTTCATGGCTTGTAAAGCAAATTTTCAAGTCCTTTCTGCACTGATAAAGTGTCTTCAGTGCCTGCTGCACACCCGTCCCCCTACTCTGTACTCTTTCCCTGTAATTTAAGCTTTCTAAGCCTTTTTGCACCTCGGCTTTTCCAAAGCTTTGCTGTCTCTGGACCCTCTGCAGTTTGTTTCCGTCCTTCTTAAAGCAAGATGCCCCTTGGGATCACCTCCCACGTCTTGCATCTGATGCTCCCTTTAATACTGCACAGAACTGTAATTGTCGCCTTGCAGATGCCCATACTCACAGAGAGCCTAGGGCAAGGGGAATAGTCGAGTGGAAAAAAAGGGGAAGAGACAAAAATGCAAGGAGTAGCTAAGTGCTATCCAGTGTGATGGCAATTCACATCAGGAGCAGAGGAGAGGCTCACAGGAGGCTCCCCTCCACAGAGAGGGGATCACAGCAGGAAATCTGGGAAAGAGCTGGGCATCCTAGGGCAGGCAGGGAGGCAGTGAACTGGGAGGGAAGGGGATCTTGAGAGGCCAAGCTCCCTCCTGCAGGTCCCTTGTTTTCTCTCAGGCTGCCGATTATGGGAGCAGGGTGCTGTGTTTTGCGTGGTTTGCCATTTCTCTGTAATTAGAGATGCCTTGGCTGAGTGTCAGGTTTCAGAAGGTCAGAAAATAGAACTTAAGCAGAGAACCCAGCAGCTGGTGCTACAAGCACATATATCACGTGTGCATGTGCAGGTCTATCGGTTCTGGGCATGTGCAACTGGACGCTCCTTTCCCTTATTTCCCCCTCCTATGGTTCCATCCCCAGTCCAATACCTGAATGTCACCGCCGTGCACCGAAATGAGTGGGGGAAAGAACTTCTCAGGGTCTGGGATGTGAATCTTCAGGATCTTCTTAAACCTTGAGGAAAGAGAATGAGAAGGACAAATGAAGCAGGACCTGATCCTGATCACTGTCACTGTGGTGGGGGTGGAAGAGTGCACTGCAATTCACAGGTACTGCCCTGGCATGGGGGAGAGGTAAAACAAGGTTTAGCCTGAGGGCTGTCCTTGCTCGAGTGGTCTGAGAGGCACTAGCTGAGCCATGAGATGTGTAGAGATGAGACAGATAAACCTGGCATTGGAAAATACGTTTCCCTCAGCCTTTTCCCTGGGGAAGTGGTTCCTGGTTTTAGTGGTTTCTTCCCTGCCTTGCCTGGTCACCTTAACCACTCCACGTGCTCCCTTCAGCCCCTGTCCTGATGACAAGCTGAGCAGGCCTCCCTTGATCCAAGCTCCCGTTGCTGTGAGCTGCGCCTTCTTTGTTTTGCTGCCACCACAATGACACCACAGGGACCATGTGGCCTGAGCAGGGCCATCACTGGGAAAGCTCTGCCACAGCTCTCTGCCCTCCTAGCAGGATGCTGCATGGTACAGCTGCGGCACACTGGCTGTGCAAGCCACCTGAGTGAGTACGCCTTGCATCGGTCCAGAGGCCTCTCCTTCACTGGAACCAGTGCGTTGTCATCCTGAGGCAGCATGAAGTGACCTAATCTGCTCCTCAGTTCCTCAGGGTGGTTGGATCATCTTGTCATCCCTTTGCAGAAGCTTTGCTCTAAGATGTTCCGAGGAAAAACCCTCCTGACCTCTGGAGGCAATCGGTGTACTCTCTGAAGCATCAGAACTTGCTAGTTCTTGCATATAAACTACCTTACATCATTGCAGATGCTATTTTTATTCATGCATGTCTAATCCTTCCTTGCATCTTACCTCAGCATTATTCTGAACTCAATTCCCCTAGGTCAATTACACTTTGTGGAGAAAGGAGGCCTTTTTAACTCTCTCTGTGCTGTACATCTAGCACTTCCTCAACTTTGTGTTATAACTCAGGGTAAAACAGTCACTAGTGACTTTCTCAGTATCCATCTTCCTTCAGTATGGTTCTCTGTCTTTCCTTACAGAGAAACCATCCAGCCTCTGCAGCTTCACCCCTGAGAATGTTTGTCCCTGCGCCCTGCCATGAATATCAGCATCCTGCTTCTTCTGGTAACCAGGCTTGCTTGGTTTTTGCTGCAGGGAGAGAGCTCAACCCAGTGACCTTCTTTTGAAGAGGCAATTTTGATGCATCCCTGCCAGGAAACACCCTGGGCAACAGATGAGCTGAGGCAGCTGTTTTAAATTCAGGCAGGGCATAGCACCAGGGCATAGCACCAGGGCACGGCACCAGGGCACGGCACCAGGTCACAGGAGCGTGGCACAATACGACAGTGTTGGTGGTGGTGTTATTTCTCCACAGGTAAATATCAGTCTCAGAAGGTTGGGCTATAAACCATAAATTGGTTGGCTTAAAGCCATCTCTATCCTGAGTAACATCAGGTGAAAAATAATCTGAGTTTTGAGAGTACACACAAGGTACAGGAGAGGAACAGAGATGTAAACTTAATTCTCAATTACCATTTCAGGGTCCATAAGTTAATAAGGAAGGCAGTCCCAATGATCACGAAGAGGAAAATACTCACTATAAGAACTGGCAGGACTGGCTGGGATGTTCCTGCAAGATGAGAAAGAATGAGGAAATGGCTGTGAAAATGTAACCAGGATTCTGGAGGTAGAAGCTGCAGCCCTTTCATGGCTGTTCAAGGTGATCAAAGTGGGCTTTTGTTATAATTTTATATAATATTATAACAGTAGACAGAATTATAATATACAGGTCAGAGTATGCATGGGTTCTGCTGTGTTGTGTTGGATGCCTTTGAGCTGATACAGGTTTCAGAGCCTGAGTGTTGCTTAAGAGATAATTTGTGCTGCACAGCTTGAACTCCCTGTTCACAACAGCACCACAGCTAGGGGTTGTCACAGATGAGGTGGCACAGTCTGCTGGTTGAAGTGTCTGCCAACCTGTCTGTTTCATCACCAAGGAGAGCAGGGACTCCTAAAACCAGCTAAAAGTGGGGTTGGAGGCTTGAAACAGCATTAATGGTCAGTGGGGGAGAGGGAGTCATGGGGTTCACAGGTCTCTGAGAAGGCAAGAGGATAAGGATAGAGAAGGTTAGGGATCAAGGGACTGGCTTCTTTCTTTGGAGAGGTGTAGGAAATCATCAGGAACCTTCCTAGTCAAAGGTTACAGCTTCACAACATATTTTAGTACTTGGATTGTAGGGTTAGGGCAGAGACTGGGTTCCCACATTGCCAGGGCTGCCAGCACTCCTCAGGCTTGTTGTGCACCATCTCAAACTTTCCTTAATCTGTCTCTTTCACACGTATCTCCCCAGTGCACCTTTGCTTGGTCTTGCTATTCTGGTGCCTGTTTCCTGTGCCTGCCCCTCATCTCCTCCCATCCCTCGTGTCCCTTGGTCTGGTCATGCAGAGAATCTCTGGAGAAGTTGTGAGAGAACAGAGGAAAATAAAAGACAGAGGAGACATTTTTAGCACGTTCTCTCTTTCCCTGTCCTTGAGATGCTACTCAGATCACTTTGTCTCCTCTGCCTCTGGTACCCTGGTTATCTTTGGGTCTTGGTTGCTATGACAACTGGTTGCGGCTGTATCCTATTCACTGACATCACACACTGTCAAAATTTGATCGCCACAGCAACACAGTGCCCTTTCTAAACATAGCTCCTCTGTTTATACCAACACCAGGAACAACAGGGAGGGGTTGAGCAGGGGCAGGATGGGGGCAACATGAGAAGAATAACCTCTACCTGCTTATTTTTGGGGAAAAAAAATGACAGAGGCCACAGCCAGTGGCTCACTGAAGGGCACTACCTTTCAAGGCTGGAAGTTCATACAGTGACTGATGCAAATCTCAGCAGACCTTTCTTTGAAAGGATCTTATCATGCATGTAAGTCAGTGAGTCTCTCCCAGTTTCCACGAGACTTTGCTTCCCTGGCTCAGGTGTTCTTCAGCTCAGGAGCTGAGAGCTGTTTCACTGCATTTCACTGATCAATACCTCCACTCAACTGGGCCATTTTAGGAAGATGGGAGAATGTTCCTAGGTAACACTAGCATCTGGGAAAATGCCAGTCCTGGTCACTGCTTCTGCTGGTCAGACATCTGTCCTTACAGATCAGGAGGGACAGTTTTCAACCTTTCTACTGCTCTTCGGTCAACACGGTCCTCCCTACACATCTTCCTTCAGCTTCTCACCCTGTTTTGGCCATTCTACCTTGTTTGCCCTGAGTCCTCGTTTTCCCTTTCAGGTCAGACTACCTGACTGATTCTTACGGTCAGCGTGTGTCCTCCACAGGACCGGCTCGCTCCAGTCACTCCACACGCCTTTGTAGGTGCTTCTGGCACTCGGCCTTGCACGGACAGCTGCCTCATATTTCGAGTTGGGTGAGAGTCTCTCAAAATTTGCCCACATCTGGTCGTGTTCAATGAGTAAGTTCGCGGCCTCCTGGGAGTAGGGAATATTTAGGACATCATCAGCACCCTGGTTTACAGCCTCACATACCCATCTTTTCCAAGGCCCTCAGAGAAGACCTGTCTCAAAACCTTACACCTCCTGCACTGCTTGTTCACCCTGAAGGAAAATTCTTCTTCACTTTGCTTTTTTCATCCCTTTCAGGTCTGTCCTGGAACTGTCAGAATTTTTTTGTGACAGCACTAAGTAAAATAGGATCCCCATCTGCCTCCTTGTCATCACCAAACACTGGCAGCAGGTGACACAGATAAAAGAGTGGGGGCTGTCATCCTCTCTCCAGCTTCACCAAAACTGGTTACATCCTGAGAGGAGGCCCAGGAGCAAGTCTTGGGTGACATAAACAAGACCAGGATTCATCCAGGATTCACATGGTATCACATCCCAGTTTCCCCCTCTGTACTCACCTCCCAGGACTGACTCACGTGTCGGTACCGCACTTGGTACTCCCGACTCCCCCCCAAATAGTGAGAGGAAATATTCAGGCTCCATGTTAGGTTGGAGGTGTTTTCAGTTATGTTAGCCAGCTGAAGGTTTCCTGGAGGCCTCAGCTTTACTGGAAAGAGAGAAGAAGCAGGGCTGATATCCCCATACTCTGTCCATAACAGGACTGCACATCAAGCCCCTCAGCAGCAGGACATCTCCTTGAGACAGGTAAACTCACACATCCAGCAAAACAATGTCCCAAGCAGATGTTTTTCTTCTGGATTAGTGATCTGAATCCTTACAGCAAAGACTGATGCATACCAAAGCTGTCTTAAAGAAGGGTGGAAGCACATAACTAGTGGGGGGGGGGCGGGGGGAGCAGAGGAAGAGCAGCAAGACATTCCATCCTTCTAGCAGCACATATTTTTCAGGAGGGCAGCTGAGCTATCATTACCTGTTTGAAGCCAGATAAGGGACAGGACAGGATGCGGCTGGCACGACACTGCATGACAGAGGTGCGAGTGGCAGCAGTCAACATGGTGCTCATTGTAGCAGGGGACAAGCAAAAGACCAAGGCCTAAAATCAGCTGTGGGTGTTGCACATGGGTGGATGAGGAAGGGAAATCAGCTATCCTCTCATAGGGAAGTTTCAGAGACCAGAAGACAGATGAGTACTCACTATTTGCAAACGGATCGAAGTTTTTTATTTCCACAGGTATTTTGTTCTTATTCTCTCCAGTGTGGCAATGGACAGACAAGTTAAGACGGTCTGAAATGGTGAAGCACTGATTCTGCAAGGAAAATTAACCACTGCTGACAATGAAACCTCATGAATAAGCGTTCAGATTTCTAGGCATTGCCTGTGCATATGACGTTTAGGAACACTTGACAATAAATATGGAAGGTATTTGTTGTGGAAGGACATAAATCTCAGTGGTGAGTGAGGAACCAAAAATGTATATTTTGTGTGGTTGGATTGTTTCTTTGTTGGCAAGAAGGGCACAAAATATTGTGATACACTCATTTCCTGGGATTCCTGTATGCGCTGACTAAGCGGAAAAGAAGTTACTCTCTATGACTGACATTTATTGAGAAATTTTATTTTTACTAAAACATTTTAAGTTCCCTGGTAAGACTGAAACTGCATTAGTATTAAACATGACACTTGAAATGCAATGATGCTGAAGGGCCACATACACCACACAGTACTGAATAAGCAACAAATTAGCTTGATTAGAAAGAAAAGACTTTGGAGCCATATACCAACCCTGAAATTTGTCTTTGCACATGATATGCAAATGTATGAAAGCTTGTCTGTCGTTAGAACTGGTTGTGACTTTATCAATAAAAATATTAGCTCAAATTTGGGTGGGTGTTTTCTGAAAACATGGGGACTGCAGTGACTCTGGGTATGACTGAAGGAAATACATAATGAATCTAAAATAAGACTGATTTAAATAAGGAATAATAGTTAGAAGATTTGCATCACCATCAGCTCCGGTGATGTGTTGCTGTTGCCTCTTGCTTTAGACACATATAACCACACTTCACAGTAGCTAATGATCTGGAAAATGGTATTGATCCTTTCCAGGAAAATGAGATCAAGAGGTGACCTCGGAGCTGGTGGTGATGCCCATCCCTCCTCAGAGGAAGGGATTAGGGCCAAACCCAGGTAATTGAGACATGGGACACTGCATACAATCTGTCTGTCCTGCAGCTCTTCTGCATGGGTCAGGCCAGCATGGCCCAGCTCACAATGAAGCCAATCCCTCCTGCAGTGAACCCACAGGACCCTGGATATCAACAACACACAACACCAAGCCCAATCCCAGAACCGGAGTCAGGGGTTAGGTTTGGGCTTTTTGTTCTACTCCTGGATGCCGCACTGTTTATACACCCAAAATGCGTATATAAATCCTTTCCACCCTGTCATTAGCCAGGACATCCCAGACGAATTACTCACATTAACGTTTTGGTTGAAGGTTTTGTTGCATCTCCTCAGTCCTGTCATATTCTCTGCCTTGAGTAATGTGCAGTGCTTCTTGCGTTTTTCAGGTGGGGGAGATAACTCCAGTGAGCTGGGAAGGTTGTTTTGTAGTTAGTCAAATATTATGTAACACTAAAGGGCTTTCAAAGCATTTTACATCCTACTGTATTTGCTGAACAGGTTACAGCAAAGATTTAATCCTACTTTCTCTCCCCATTCTATCACTCAAACAAATTTTATGTGCTGGCACATGGAAGTCAATGCACCCCCATTATTTCAAGGCAAAGATAATAGCAGATTTCCAGTTTCAAAGACTTCACAAAATCCTCTTCCTATCTTCTCTGCTTCCTGTTGATTTCAGAGGGCATGCAGACCCCAAACTCACCCACATCAACGTGGCCCTGGAAGACAGGTGCCTGTTCCAGCCCCTCTAGGATTTACAGGTCTCCTTCCAGCCACTGACAGCCCTGTAGGATCTCAGATACCGAGTGACATTGTACCTTCTGAGCCAGGTCACATCTCAGTCAGCCAGGACAGGACATCACAAGTGGCAGCACCACACCATGACCTCTCTTCTGCTCTGAGAAGTGTGGCTGGAGACCTCCAGCTGAGCTATGGAATGGGGGGTGGCAGGGTGGAGAACATCTGTGGGGATGCAGCTGGGGGGTGTCTGACTGATCTGCCTGTAAGGTCAGATCAGGCCTGGGACTTGCTGACAGTGGGGAGGAGATTTTTCCTACAGCCCTGGTCAAACAAATCCAGCTCCAGTTCCAGCCACAGTCTCTGATTCACATTCATGGAGCAACATAAATATTTCAGCTTTCTAAGTCCATGCACCAGCTCCAGGATATATTTGCCAATCTGACCCCATTGGAGGTGTCTATGCCAATGACAAGTAGCCCACCCAATGCCAGAATCACAGTGAGCCTCTCCTTAGGACAGGCACCCAGAGCAGTCCTGGGCTAGGCTGGTAACCCTCTTGGCTGCAGATGTCCTGTTTGGAGGTGACAGAGACTCAGCCAGCTGCTGCTGCAGGACTGGCCAAACACCTCCCCTCTGCTGGGAGGTGTATGGGAGAGGAAAACACCATGAACTGGAAGAGGTGAAAGAGCCAGGGGAGAGAAGGGGGACAATATTTTTCTTCCTTCATTGTTACTCAGGGCGCAACATCTCAGCTCATCCTGGCCATCACCAAGTGGCCTCTGTATAACTTTAATTCCACCCTTCTCCAGCCCATCTCTATACATCCTCATTTTCCATGGAAAATGCCTTTCTGTCCCGAGAGTGGCTGCCAAGGAAGAGGAATTTTTTGAAAAGTGAAGTTCAGATAGAGCCACGGAGCTGGAAGATGGGTTGTGCTAGACAGTTTGGGACTGTCAGACGGCAAACACTGAGCAGTGGCTGCCAGCATCTCAGCCCACCTGGGGTTAGAGACAGAGTTCAAGACAAAACACCTCAGCTCTGTGACTCCACTACACCCAGCCTGGGAAGGGGAAGTCTACATTTTTGTTAAGTGGTATTGTTTTTCCTCAGCCTCTCCAGTCACCCACCTGTCACAAAAACCATAATTTGATAAAATCTCCAGCTGGCATGGTGCTTCAACCAGATCCCTGCCCGGGTCCCAGTCACAGAAGAGAGCTGCCCGTGAGTCATACCAACAAGTGAGGCTGGAGGCACCTGCCAGCAGAGAAGAGATGGACAGCAATGTGGCTCAATAAGCAACGATACTCGGCATTAATCACTTCCCCGGACAATTCTGCCCCATCCCAAACTACAGACTGACTCCTCTGCTGGACAACTCCAAGTAAGAAAGGCAGAGCCACTCATTTCTCTACATCCTTGGAGGCTGATGTGCTCATGAGAGACCTGTAATATTGCAACCTCCTCTGGCTGTGTGTTACAACACAAACATTACCCAGCAGCATAGTGTGGCACACACACTGCCCTGGCTGACTCCCCTCCCTGTTCACCCAGCTGGCACAGGTGAAAGGAATCGCGTCTTACCTTGTGCCAAATCTGATGCCCACGAGGGAGGCATGAGGCTGAACAGGCAGAGGTGACACAGAAGCAGCAATGAGGGCTTCATCAGTACTGGTGACACACTGAAAGAGAGAAGACACCCCCACAGCAGAGCTCAGCAGTGGAACTTGGGAAGATGTCTAGATGTCATCTCACAGGAGGCATCCACGGTCCTGGGATGCAGTGCCAGTCTTCTAGGTTCAGAAACTCGTATCCCTTCCACTCCGGAGCCTGCACTTTTCCCTCAGCACCTCACTGCTTTCCTGCCTTGAGTGCTTTGCTCAGCAGTGAAGCTGTTCACAGGGCAGCACAGAGAGGCTGCTTGCAGGAATCATGTCTTCTGAAAACGCGTGAGTGAGCGCACAGCAGTCCGCGCGCGGTGTCTCAGGCTGCTTGCTGACTCAGGTAGAGAGTGCTGCCTCGGCTGCACACAGCCTGCGCTTTGAAGAGCTTCTTTTTTTGGTAAACCCTAGGGCTGAAATAACTAGGTGCTTGCTGAGTAAGAGGGTCTCTGGGTGCAACTGGCAGAAGTTAGTTGCAGAGCTCATGGCTTAGGAGGCAGATTTTGAATAGCATGTTTGAGACAGGCAGGGGAATCGGAGAAGAAAGTGTTTACCAGGTTCTAGAAAGTCAAGGCTTTACCATATGAAAAAAATATTACATAGCTGTGCACAAACTATGCATCATCCCTTCCAAGTAGACCCTTGCTCTGCCTTGGAAGGAGTAATGATTTTAGGTATCAGAAAATTTGGGATTTGTAATTAGGAAACTCAGCAGCAGCCCTCATCCAGCCCAGGCACCCAGGGAGCCTCCTTGTCTTACAAATCCTGTACAATCATGTTCCATATTAGACAGACTGGCCTCACAGTCTTCTCATCCAAGCCTCTCTCTCTCCCCATCCACCTGGACACCTGTACCTTGAGATCTGCCTTTGCCCACAGGAGAAGGAACCACCCTCACTTCTCACCAGCCCTGGAGCCCAGGCAGACCTGAGCAAAACAAGATGGGAGCCCCACTGGACCTTGCTGGGACTGCCAGAAGAGTGGGAAGAGAGGGTTTATAAAAGGCTGGTATGAACTTAATACCAATTCCCCTTGTGATAAAAGATTAGGTTCAGAGGAAGAAAAACATGATGACAACACATTAGCAGACAGGGGAGAGAAAGAGAGAAAGCGGGCGGCGTGGTAGTGAGATGCGGGGTATGATTTGAGAGGATTGTGGAGAGACAGAGAGATAAATATGTTCTCAGCCCTTCCCAACGGCGAGATTCAGTTTGTCAGATTGAAACTCCTTCTAAGATGCTTTCAGATCAGCCACCCCCATGTGGGAGAGAGCTGGCATTGCCCCCTTTACCTTCCAGCTCCAGTCACCGAGCAGTCTGGACGAACGGAGTCCCTGGGGTCGTGAGGGTGGATGGCAGCAGGTGCTGATTGTCAAACAGAGGGGAAGGGTGAGGGGAAAAAGGGAGAGCGATGAAGGATCCTGGCTCAGCGCATGTCCACGAGAGAAGAGGTGCCTCCAGCCCAGCAGTTCTTCTCCAAAGCTGTTTCTCTCATACATGCATGGTCTCTCTCTGTCTTCTCCCTCTCACCTGTGCACAGGAAGCTGCTGCTTGCTTGCCTTGTCAGACTGAGACAAGGCCCTGAAGTATCGAAAAGGCTAGTAAGGCCAAGAATAAAAAAAACCCAAACCACATTCTACTTCCTGCTGATAAAGCAATAAGCGCAGGAACCAGGTTAGAGGGGTCAGGTGTTAGCACTGCACAGACATACTGGGACCAGTTTAAACCATTGCTGGGAGGCAAAAGAGAGAGCGAAAAGGACCTGTCCTCTTGGGATACTGGCAAGACCCATAGCTTCCTCTTTCGGACACCCAAAATGGTTCACTAATATTGCTCTCAGGGTCTGCACAAGTTTACAGATCACTTTGAAACTGGGGACAGGAGTCTGTCTACAGTAGAAATACCATGGACCACTTTGTGAAAAATAGCTGGAGTTGATGACCTGAGCAACACCTGAATGAAACCAGACATCGTTGCCCCAGTTTTAGAGGATCCATCCAGAGTCGCAGTGGGAGTGGAACCAGGTCAATGCTGAGTGTGAACAAGTTTGAGGCACACCCTCACACTTGCAGATGGTGTGACACCACAAGAACACCCATCCCACTGCCTCCCTACCCAGGCAAACACCCCATTCACTCCACAGAAGGAAGAGCCATCCCCTCTGACCTGAGCCTTGCGGCTAGTCCAGCCAGGCAATGCTACCCTCCAGTAGCTGCAGTGCCTGTTTGGCATGGCTTGTCCATTCAACGGGCCAGACAAGGATACAAAAAGTATTTCCACCTTCTTCTAAAGCTTCCTATGCCCTCACCTTTGCAGACAGATAGCCCCTTTCGTTGCCTTCACATCCCAAGCCAAGGCAGCTGTACAAATACAAATCCACAGCCTGATGGTTGCCCGGTTCACAGATAGACATGGACCTGCAAACGTGTCCTCACCTCCCTCTCTCTTTTCCATATAGAAATAGAATTCTCTGAAGTGCAGCACATCGTGTTTCCTGTCTGGTCTGGGCTGCACAATGATGGCCACCGGTGTGAGGCCAGATACTGAGAGTCTCCTCTTACATGTACAGTGGTCACCATGCTCTGTGCTCCTCATCTTTCTCTCCCAGAGCAGCTCAAGGCCCAAGCTCAGGTCTGGCAAGAAGGTTTTGCTGACCAAAAGTCGCCAGAGGCTAATCACAAGTCGCCAGGCAGTTCCTGTTTGAGGGCTCTACAAACCTGGAGGATGTGACCGAGTTTGACAACAAAGGGATCTTGGATTCAGGTAGTGGAAAAAGAGTGTAGGAGGAGGATGAGTTCTTAGTCACAGGAAGCCCAGCCCAGACACTGGATCTCAGAAGATACTAGACCTCAAAAAGAAATAGCATTGGAGCAAACCAGTGGTTTGAAGGCATGGGCAGAGCCGTTTTGCAGGAGGCTGCAATAGTCAGTCCTCATGGCCATTTCTGGGAAAGCATTGCAGCTGATCCAGAGCCAAGCACTCACTCAGCCAGCAGTAGTGGAGTGCAGCACCTCTTTCTTCACCACGCACAACAAGGACCAGGCGTCTTGAGAGCTGTCATTTGAATGCTCTCGCTAGGCATCTGAAAACTCTTGTCGTGGCCAGGCTTGGGGAGGACAACAAGGGAATCAGAACCAGGCAGCCTCTGCTGAAGAGGAGCAGTGGAGAGGATGAGCTGTGTGCTCTCCTGCTCTGGTAACCGCTGGCTGTGTACGCTGCACTGTGGAGGCTCCCAGTGGGATGGAGCTGCAGCGGCATGGATCATCAGGCCACAGCCCGCCTTTCCCAGGAACTCTTGAAATGAATGCAGCTTACTCTGGCACAGAAATCCTTATCTGAAGCAATGAAGTGCTCTGTGAGTAAGTTCTTGGTATCACCAGCATTGCAGCTGCAATGGAGCATTCCTGTTAACTATAATTTTTCCTGTTTGTCCTGCAGACTAGAGAAACCTACGCCTTAAGACTAGAGATCACTTTGGGACAGCAAGACCACAAAGCAGAGCTTTGTTCAGCTTATCAAGGAAAAAAACTCCACTGAATCCCTTTTTTTTCCTATTTTTCTCTTTTTTTTTTTTAATATATAAAAATCATATGAGATTGATTGCTCACTATGGTACCCGAAACAGTGGAAGTGGAAAACTTAACATGTAGTCAGTCCCTATAGGAGATGGGTGGCTGCTGCAGCTGGAAACAAGGATTTGTGTGATCAGCTGCCTCTCTGAAGACTGTTTTTTTCTAGATCTGTTTCTCTATGATAGACTCCGGTGCAGATTTTCTGCTATCTAGTAAGGACGGATGTCACGTTGAAGACTTTCCCATGGAGGGTACCAATGGAAAACCAGCACTTCTCTATCAAGATACCCTTGCTCAAGAGTAATAAGGGATATACCTCTTTGTCAAGGGCAACTGGAACTGATTGACTTTTCCAAAACTACGAAGGGAGGGGGAATGGTCCGACGGATCAGCTAACAGACAACCAGACCTTGATGTGTGGAGACACAAACTTCCTCAGCATATTTCGCTTGGAAACACAGTTTAAAATGTATTGAAGCAACAACTGCGTGGCATAAGTAAGAGAGGGTTTCCTCCAGAGACATGATAATGGTACTATGTCCAGACCCCACTTGTCATATATAAATTATGCTTGCTGTCAGCACAGCTTTCAAACTTGATTGCCCAAGATGTTGTGCTACTGAGAATGTGGCACTTTTTATCTCCTTTACACTGACATTGTTAGGAATTGCGCCATTCGTAATGTGAGAAGCCAAACAAAACCACATTGTCAGCAACACATGCGAGGTGTTCTTGTCTTTACCTTCCTGTCCCCATAATGGTGGCTGGGATGGGTAAACTCTGCAGTCAGTGTTGTTGTTCAGTGTTAAAGTGGCAGGTAAAAGAGTGATGATGGAGGTTTGGTTAAAGGTGTTGTTTGGGCCAGACTGTTTTCGTAAGCATAAGTTTTAAAAACACTCAAGACTGAGGCACGTACTCATGCACAAGCCTTTTTCCCCTCACATAGCTTTCATTAGAGAAGAGCAGTGCTGCTGAAACTGCTCGTTTTCAGTTGCGTGTCCACTGAGAGTCTCTGCAAAATAGCAAAGGTGAACGGGGAAACAGAGACAGAGAAGAAGCGTGAAGGCAAAAGTATTGTGTGGTGTCAAACTACCCCACGATTCATCAGCTCGTCACATTCATCAGGCTGGGGACATCCCTTGCCTTTGCTGGCTCTCAGTGGGACCCGAGTGCCAGGCTAACTGGGATGCCTTGCAAACCGCCCAGCTCACTGAGTGAGCTCAGTGGAGGGCTCAGCAGATCCATCTCGGTGTCCTGTCCTCGTGGCCCTCTGGGCTGGAGCAGTGGAAAGAGTGCAGAACCAGCAGGAGGCGAAGGGAGGAGGGCAGAGATGCCCTGATGGCCACTAAAGTTCGCTTCCTGACAGGATACACTGTGAAGATCTCTAGACGCTCTGTAAGTTATTTCTGGTACTTTCCAAATAATGTTGTTTTAACTATAACCTTTGCATTGAGTTTCCTGCCAATCGTATGCGTGCGCTTCTCAAAACTACGCTGTTGTTCTACATCTGCAGTTATTTTCCCCTTAAACTGTGGTTCTACTCCGAAAAATGTCTCTAAAATGGCCTTGTGGGAAACCACTGCTCAGTGTATCAGTGAGGTCTTTATTGAATTTTTTCACATTACAGGCCTAAAAGAGGCTTTACTTTGTATCAAAACAGCAAACTGGGGCTGAAGTAAGAGAGAGGTTTTTTCCCTCCTGCTCCATCATCCCTAGGGATATTGCTGCTGCAGGCTAAACACTGCCCTCAGGTTAATCTCCACCACTGTGTTTAAGTGGAGAGGCATTTAAGCAACGGAGTTTAAGATCTGGAATTGGGTACCACAACGGAGTAACAATGCTGGGCAGCAAGTGGTAAGCCTATCTACAGAGCAGATGATATTCCTGCATTTCTTTCCTTCCAAATTCTGCCCTACAGAGTGTCCTGATAGACATGCCTGGTAAAGGCAGTAGACATCAAATGTACACATGAATACACAAAATGTTCAAAAGAAGGGATTCCCTAGCCCTGTAGGCTATAGAAGAACATGGGCAAAAGTGGTAGGAGGCTGAGGCATTCACAGGCACTTTCACTCAAGGCAAGTCAGGGGCCAGAGGTGGGAGGTGATGGAGGAGGTGTTCACTTTCACTCCTTGACAGTGATGGTCACAGCCACAGAGAAGTGGGGAAAAAAGGGTGGGAGGGAGAGCATGCTACTTTCAAGCAGTTTCACTCTTACCCTGCCTGGCTGTGAACACACTGCTATGAACTTGTGAGGAGGAGCACGGGACACTCATGAGATGCCCCTGCTCAGGACCTGAGCCCTGGCTCCTCATTATGTTTGGGTTGAACTAGACAGTGTCAGGACTTTGGCCAGAGGGGCTGGAGCCCATCAGCAGAGTCAAGCTTTAAGAGAGCTCCCAGGAGTAGATATCTGTCTCCCTGACAAGTGCTCGTGGTGCCACAAGGGCTGCTCAGACGCGGAGTCCCTCCCTAGAGACACTCGAGGAAGACCTGGGCTGTCACCCTGGGCCTGGCTGTGGGTCCGTAGGCATCCTTAGGCTCAGCAACATGAAGGAAGGCCAGTGCCTACGCCCTTGTCTGAGTCTGTGGACATGGTGTCTGAGGCCCAGCAGGCATTTGAGCCACAGCAGTGTGGCAAGTGATCTCTGACAGCTTAATCATGGTGCCCGTGTGCGCAGATGGTCTAATTCTGGCACACTTGCGATGGAAAACTCAGCAGCGTGACCTGTAAGGAGGGTGACGTACCCATGGGACTATCAGCGTGTGTGTACAGCTCTCACATCCTCTCTGAGTCTCAATTTCCACAGCAGAGAAAGGAGCGTAAAGGGCACCTTCCCATCTTCTTCAAAAACAGATTCATAGACCAGGCTCTGGGTCCTGCATCACACCCAGGTGTCCACTGCCCAGGTCTGTAGGGCTGTTACGGACTTACAGTGTTAAAACATGCCTCTGCAAGTCCCTGAGGGTTCTCCTGGTGCTGAATGCTGAAGATGCATGACTTGATTGCCTACAGAACTTGCTCACAGGACTGTCTTGAAGAGGGATTGCCTGTGCAAGTGATATGTTCTACAGGAAGGCAGCACTGGACTCAGAGAAAAGCCTTACACCAAATCTATGCCCAAGCAAGCTAATGAGCTGAATGCTGGCTGATTTGCTATTCAGCATCAGTGGCTGCTCTTGTCCTTGAGGGAAATCATTACCTTATTACCTGGGCAGTCTTGGAGAGATAAAGCCCTGCTCTGTTTTTCAGCCTGTCAATGTGTTACATCTCTCTCTATTTAAAGCTAGAGGGTACAAATACTTGACAAGCCTAATATGAAGCAATGACAGCTTCCAGACCTAATAAATTGAGAAGAATTTAGAGATTTATTGTACATTCAAAATTGCTTGAAGGCAAGACACGATACTGTAAGAAGATTCTTGAGAATAAACCCTCAGGTATTTTGATTATCAAGGCTTGCTCCCAGTTTAATCACATTTCCCTTCCTTCTCTAGAGGAAAAAATCATTACAGACACCACCCCCATTCTGCTCAGAGCTCTCCTTGCTCCTCCGTTTTCTTCATCTCTTTGCCTGAGCAGTTTCCAGAAAGGGAGTTAATTAGATTGTTGATTTTGTTTTAAAATATGGTTGGTGATGTCATGCTTATCCAAGAGCCAACCCCCTACTCCCCCTTAAGCCCTTCCGGGGGTTACTGATTTGTGACTGCAGCAATTATTAACTTTCATGTCATTAAAATGCCTGCACAGAAATTACTTGTTTAGAGGCAGCTTCCTGTCTCTTTACAGCTCGCTGCTCAGGAGCTGCATTCCTGTTTCTCCCCTAGGCTCAGCCAGAAGAGCTATTTTTCCTCTGCTCTCTGGTTTCCCGGGTTCAGCTCTCCTCCCATTTGCCCTCTAACGTTGCTGCTCCCCACCTTGGGAGGCAGAAGGTCTGATGAGAAAGGACGCAGCCAGTGTGCCTGGGTGTAAGGAATGGAAGGGAAGGGTGGTATTCAGGTCCACCCCCTGACCCAAGGACTTGAGGGCACTTCACGCCCTCAAAGGATGTACCACCACCTTCTGAAACAGCCCAGAAAAAAGAGCTCCCCAGCCCTCCTGAGAGCACACCTCTGCCAGGGTTTTGGCTGTGGGATTGCTTCTCTGGGGACTTTTTCTCCTATGGAGCCCTCCTCTGAGGTGAACTGCCTGTAGCAGAGTGCCTCTGTGGCTTGATGAGGCTGCACACAATTGAAAAGCCTTTTTTTGGGCTATGGGCAGGCAAGGCTGCATGTTAGTGGAGACTACTAACCAGATCCTGGTGAACATTGCAAGACCACCACTTGGAGCAAAAACAAGCACTGTGGACACTACTGTTTTCCTCACTGTCGTCGCTGAGGAGCCTGTAGATGCTCCTTGAGAGATGCAGCACAGAGCCCTGTCCATGAGGTACCTGCCAGGCTCATTGCCATAACACAAAGCCCAAGGTGCACCTCATCCTATCTGCTCCATAGGCTGTGCCCCTGTTTGGGAAATGGGATGTAGAAGTCTCAGGGAAAATGGGACTTAGTTCCTTGTGAGAAAGACACACAGGGTTACACTTTCCTCCTCTTCTCTTCCTGACTGACGTGCATGGGCAGGGGGGAAATGTCATTTTAGGTATCACTGTTCCCTGTTGCTCTGGTAGCTCCCACATAAGAGGCAGGAAAGGGCATAGAGCGTTGAAGCAGTTCATGATTTCACCCTCCCTCTCTGTGCAGTTGCAAAGAGCAATTGCACGGGGCTGGGAGGGCTATTTTAGGCAGGTGCTGTGCCCCACAGTTGGAGCAGGCTGCGGGGCAGGTCCGTGGGGGCACTGCCCTGTGCTTGCACCTGTGCACACATTCGTGCACACAGACACACACACAGAGCACAGTCCAGGCCCAGTGGGGCAGCGTGGGGGGCATCAAGCACTTGGCTCCACTTGAATGCTTACCCTGGAAACAGGCCAAGGACAGCACGTGTCCGCAGGCACCAGGGTCCCTTCTCCTAGCCACGGTCTACTTAGGTGAGGCTTTAATTCTAATAGGAAACATGCACTGTTGCTTTTATGTTTCAAGGGCAAGGGTGTCACTATCTTTTTCCACTGCTTTTCTCCTGTGCCGACCTTCCGAGCACCACAAAAGATCCCCCACTTTCTTGCTACTCTCCCCACCCTCTTTGCAGGCAGCAGGTTCCTTTGTCAGAGATGCTCAATGTTCAGAGGGAAAGTGGCTGATGAAAAGGACTGCTCGTGGTTTTTATCCTTTTGGTCCTGGAAATGATGCTAGCGAGCTGGTGCAGCATCTCTCCCTCCTTCTTCCCCCTCCCCTGCCTCAGCCCCCGTGGTGGGGGAGGGAAGAGCGTGGGCGGTGGAAGGACTTGTGGTCCCCAGATGTGTGAATTGTTGCCGAGTAGAAATAGCGCAGCACGGACAAACAGCCGAGCAGCTCAGCTGAGAGCCATCGCTTTGGGCTTGCATCACTGACCTTTTCCTCTCGCCCTTCTCAGTCCTCACCTGACCCTGCTGCCCCTGCACTTTGCACTCCAAGAGCTTTCTGCACAGTGCTTTGAAATGGTGAGGGGGACCGGCACAGGAATGTAAAGGAGGAGGGAGGAGTGAGAAAAAAAAAGACCTGCAGCAAAGAGAAGGCTATGCATTCATCCTCTCTCCGTTTCCTCTGGGCTCAGGTTGCCATCCTGCAGGACAAGAGAGTCGTGGGCTGAGCCAGCTCACCACTGTCCCTGCCTGGTCTAGCCATTGGACTGAAGGCACAGCCGTTCTGCCTCCACGGCTGGCAGGATTGGGGATGAGAGAGGAGAAGCAAGCCCGTCTGAGGGTCAGGGGAGTGCTTCAGTATCTGCCATATAATGAACAAATAGAATTAAAACACCAAAAAACATTTAAAATCATGTGGTGCAGCTGTAAAAGCCTGTATGAGGGTCTTAGAGTCAAACAATGCCACCAGCACACCACACATAGAAAAGCGGGAGTTGGGGAAAAGCAAGGGCTTGGGAGGTGTTTTGGATGGTGTGTGGAGTGGTAATCCCGTGGATCCTTGGCCCTAAAGATCTGCTGAATCACTGGCTGTGGCTGAAGGTGGCAGGGCTTCATTGCCTGGAATGTCCTTTCTAGTCATCTTCCGCATTCCACTGTTTCAGGGGAAGAATCATGGACATGTGGGGAGGAAAAGAAAGTGTCCGTAGAGGGGAATGTGAGAATTCCACAAGCTCAGAAAAGCATGTGTGGGGCAAACAGAATGCAGTGACCATCAGGCACCCCATGGAAGATGCTTACTCTGGTGCACTGTTGTGTCAAACACGTGGAAGGTGGTCAGGGCTTCAGAGCAGGGGATCAGAACTGTGAAAATGATGCCTGCAGGATGTGAGTCAGGTAGACAGGAGACCTATTGCCTCCTTCTCCACAGACCTTTTCTTCCTCTGGCTACTTTGAAGAGTTGCATCTGCCCTCAGTAGCACCTGGCGAGGCTTGGGCACATCTGCCCCCTCAGAGGTGCACTGCAGCTCACACTATCTGGGCTCCCTGTCAGTGGAGGCACCTCTGCACTTCTCCATCCTCACCCACACTGGCAATGGGTCCAAGTGTGCTAAAATGAGTCAAGAAAGAACCCAGCCTCCTGCCTCCCACTCACCCAGGGCTCTGTTTACAAACTCCCCAGGTAGATGGGGAGTTCCCTACTCCTTAGCTTCTCCAAGCCAAGAGCTCTACATCCTGCTCCCTCCCATTTTGACTGCTGCAAACAGAGACTGGGAAAAGTGTGAACTATTGCAATAATTCCCAGGTCATTTGTGAGTTAAGTGACACAGACTCAAGAGACTGGGTGGTCCGTGGAATGAGAAACTGTCAGAAGCCTTTGATTTAGACCTTCTGCCCTGGCCCTCACTGTGGTGTAACTGCAAGGTGAGAGATCACAGAGAGCTCGTGGGTGAAGGAGAAGGCATTTCATTAGATGAGGGAGCTGTGCCTGTACCAAAGAGGCCTGGAGCCTCAGCCCCCACTGCCCACCTCCTGATAGCATCTTCAGAGTGAACCAGGCTTGAAAAGAGCAATGGTTTCCGCTGGCAGGAAGGTGAGAGATGTCCATATGAGGTTGGTATGTGTGTGTATACGTGTGTGGGTGTCACAGCAGAGCGCGCACCAAGCAGGACCCCGAAGCCTGGTGTGGCTGGGCTGCTTTGCCACTGTGGTCAGAGAAGGGCCATGCTACACCAGGCGGTGGAACAATTGCCCACAAATGCAGCTGTGCCCCATCACCCACACAGCCACGAGCAGGGTCCACATCCAGCCCTTCAAACCATATGGCAGCTCCCAGCCAGCAATGGGAAAGGGAAGCTGAGAAAAAGGAGACCTGGGCAGGTTGAATCCACTGCTGGCATCTGGCTGCAATGTGCTAGATGGAGGGAGGTGGCAGCTCTGCTTGTGGCACTGGGCGACTGGCTGGGGTGTTGCATCACCCCCTCTCCCTCTCTGGACTCTGGGAGACAAACAAGGCTGAGGTGTGAGTGAAGCAGGTTGTCTGGGTGGTTTGGGAGAGGAGGAGGGGCAGCAGGCTGCAGCAGAGGGGAAACCTGCTACAGTACGGTGTGGCAGCCCCCTGCATAGTGCACTGAGGTGGGGCAGACCTTGCACCATAGCTGGCAGCTGGGGCAAGGCCAGAGACACTTCCTGTGACTGCCCCTCCTGTGACAAAGGCTCAGAAGGGATGTGGAGCCAGGTCCTGCTGTGTTGTGTCCCTGCTCTCCCTGTGCTTTGGGTGCAGGTACGTCCACCTGTGCCTACCTGCAGGGTCAAAAGTCTCCTTTATACTTTTCTTGCCCTGCTTCTCTCTCCCCCTTTCCCACAGCTATCACAGGGCAAGGAGCTATTGCAGGGCCTTCAGCTTCTCCTGACTTGTCCCTGGCATGTGCTTTCTTTCCCAGAGACAGCACCATGTCCTGCCCTTCACATCCTCTGTCCCACTCCCTTCCTTTCACACCTGCAAGACCACAGACATGCAGGAAGGCAGTTTAAAGGGCCAGGCCCATGACAGATGCCTTGAACTTCAGACATGTCCACAGAGCCCTTTGCAGCAGAGTTTGGGCCACTCTTTCAGAGCAAAAGAGAGGCACAGCCCCAGGGCACACTTGCTTTTCCCGGGAGAGAGATACTGGCTGTCACCAACCCCTGAATCACATTCCACAGGGCAGCTCCACTGCATAGAAAAGAACACAGACCTCGGGTGAATAAATGAATGAATGAATGAATGGTCTTGTGGCCTTCTGGGCATGGGTGCACTCACTGGCAGGGCAGCAGGGCTGATCTGACCCAGTCTTGACCTTGTTCCTTCAAAGCATTGCAGGGTCTGCCTTGCCTGAGCTGAGCCTCACCTACAGCAACTCCCTGGTCGGGCATCCATGGTGTGATGGGTGGCACCAGCTACAGACCCTGCCTGTATCTTAGTCCCTGCATCTTAGCCCCAAGGGATTTGGCTGAAGGGACTCTTCAGGTGGCAGGCTGAAAGGCTGAATCATAGAAAACTTTTCTTGAAGATCTGGCTACACATTTCTGGTCCTCCCTCCTCCCTCCCTCCCTCCTTTCCTCACCTTTCATAAGTGTGACAAAGTCACTTCCAATCTGCCAGCATCTCACCTCAAGGAAGAGGAACACGCACAAACAAAACCACTACACTTCCTGAGGACATGTTTTTATCTGCTTCCTCAGAAGTAAATAAAAAATGGGAAGAAGGCTGGGCTCTGACCTGACAAAATATTGCATTTGCTAGGATATATATAGCCCTTGCTCTGGGCCTGACACAGGACCAAAGAGGCCTGTAGGGATGTGTATGATTATGTATTCCACCCTTTGCCAAATGAAGTGTCTGGTACACATCAAACCACAGGAGAAACTATGTGAAGGCAAATTAAACTCAAAACAGAAGCTCCTATATGGGCACTTCATCTTGTTTTTTTGTCTATCCTTCTACCTCAGTAGGAGTCCCCTCAATCCAAAGACGATAAACAAAACTCCATGTACCTCTGACTCGGACTGAGACCCCAAAAGGCATCTCCCTGTCCTTGGGATTCTCCTCCTTCTAGATCTTTCACTCAAGCTTACAAGTCTCCACTCCCCGCTCACGTCTTCCCTTTTCCCCCCACTTCATGGGCAATTGCCTTTTGTCTTTCCACCTCTGTCCTGAATCTCAGGCCTTTCTCATCATACACAAGTCTTCCAAGTATGTGTGTCCAGCTTAACTCTGGAACTCCCACTCATTCCAATGTTAGTAAGCACAAGTGTCCAATCAACAGCTTACTATCCCTCCTACCCTGTGCTTCCTGGCCTTCAGCTCTTGGCAGAGAAAAGAGAAATGTCACAGGGAAAACAGAAAACACTCATGCTTACCAAGTACTTGATAGAAGAATGTGCTAAAAATTCCATAAGATAAAGGATCTGATCTCCCTTAAGAGAACTCCAACATTAACCCAGCCTTCCTCCATACAATTAAGTCCTTGAAGCCTATTCACACAACCCATTGTACTGTCCTGGGATTTTTTTTGTAATCTCCAAAGAATCCTTTTTGAATTTCCTGAAAGCATTTCCAGCAAAAAAGGAGAGGGTTGTCATAATTAGAAGTGTTCAAGCAGTAAATATTTCAAGGTAATGGTTCTTCACAAGGGAAACAGACACGAGATTGCCAAGGACTACCCAGGGAAGTTTCAGAGCTGAGTTAGACTTTGTACCTGTCAATTTCAGGTCAGTGTCTCTTCCGTCACACCATTCATAGCAGGAATAGGTTGGGAGGGAAAAACAGATTTAAGTGCAAAACAACCAAGGAAAAAAGTTTAATACCACTGAAAAAATATATATATACAAAAGTTCTTGGAGTTTGTTTGGTTTTGTTACATAAAGCACCATTAATTCCAGAGTACATCACAACTCAGCCTACTACACCTTCCAGAAAGCACCCAATACTCCTGAAATCTGATTTAGCACCAAGGGAATGCCATCTTGTTTAGCACCAGAAGCCTGTTAAACACACCCTTTGGTCCCCCTGCCCTCCTCTCTCATATGCATCAGGCACCCTCTGGCTGCTCATGGGTAGCACAGGAGACCTGTCACCAGCATTCAATCACCACATAGGAAAGGAGGAAGAAGGAAGCTTGTTTATGGAGATATTCAGTGTTAGAGAGGCCTGCTTCTCTTCAGGGAGGCATGGGGCACTATACACTGTAGATAGACTACATCTGGGTTTGCAGCCTGTTGAGGAAGACAGAAAGGGACTCAGTCCTGAGCATCACCTCCAGCTCTCTGCTTCCTCTGCTATCTGAAATCCTGTCTCTGAGCAATTCCACACACTTGACCCGCTAAGGGAGAGGAAGAAACCCATAGTCTCCTTTAGTTTCCATGATCCCTTCACCACGTTTCTCGGTGAAAAAATCAGCCTTGCCTTGGTGAAACTTTGTTTTTATACCCATTGCCTCACTGACAGTGGTGGGGAGGATCCAGAGCAAATTTCCTGTAACTCACTACAGTTGGAATAGCTTCCTTAGAAAAGCACGGAGAGTAAGTAAACAGGATAAGAGAGAAAATGCCCTGCAATTTTTTCAAGGTCAGTTTTAATATTTAGCGTTGGTCCCTGCTCCTTTGCCATCCCAGGCTATGTGTGCCTGACCTAGTCCTGTATAATGATGCACATTTCTTATGGGAGAGCCCTGGTAGTCCCAGGTGCTGGAGGCACAGACCATGAGACAGCAGAACCTGGGTAAGTCAGAAGATTTCATGATCAGTGATGAGCAGAGGGGAAATACATGTGTTTCTCCTGCTTGTCCTGCCCTGAGACTCAAAAAAGAGACAAGTCTTGGCACTGCTGTTTATGGGAGCATCACAACATGTGGAAGCAGGTTTCCTAAAGTGCTGAGCCAGCCTCACCTGCTCCCCCCAGGACTGCAGCATCTCCTCCAGAGGGATGCAAGTGGGAGCAGTGTGAGACCAATATAAATAGTTCTAGAAAACCCTACCACTGGCATTCCTTTCTCACTGTGACATCTCCAACCTGACAAAAAGAGCAAGGGTTTGTTTTAGCCGCGTGCTTTTCTCAGTTACTCTGATGAGATTGCCAGAAAACGGCACAGAGCATACGGAAGGGAAGCTTTTAACCCTTGGGCAAGGTGCTGTAGTCTCACCTCTATCTCTTATGCATCACAGAGGCAAAGAAGTAGCAGCCTGTCCAGGTTTGGAATTGATTTGACTGCAATTGCCCCCACAGCCTCGAGCTCAGGCCCTGAGACAGTGGTCCTTCAATACCAGTGTGGGAGAACCACCTTCAGGAGGACAATGAAATGACACCTCTGCCAAAGGAGAGTAGATTCGGGTTCGCTCTCTGGACTAGCTTCCCATAGCTGAGGAGCCAAGGCTGAATAGCCCCCAGGGGAGGTGTGGGAGGGAGGTGTCCAAGGTTTTCTCTCTCTCTCTGTACTGGTGATCCCTAGTGGGAACAGAATGGTCGCCTCTATGGCATCAATGGCAGATGCCCATGACAGGCTTGACCAGGTGTCTCGCCCTTCATCTCTTTGAAGAGCTAGGGCTGGCACAGAGGAGGACGATCCCACCAGGTCTAGCTTTGACAGCCAATCTGGACTCTGTGACACAGAAGGGTGTCTAAGGAAAGCCAGTTTAGAAGGCCAACAGTTCCCTTTTTGGAAAGACAGTATCCTCTCTCAGTGCTCCTACATCTTCCTTGTGCTACAGGAGACCATCAGACCCCAGTCCACTCTCTGGACTACAGATATCAGAGGTGACATTAAGACCATGTTTCAGGCTGCAAAAGTGGTATGTCTAGTTGGGATGGAGAGGAGCCAGGATGTACCTCAGCAGTGGGGACTTTCTAGCCCTTTCCACAGGAGTCCTTTGTGTATGAAGCCCCAAGGAGGGACACAGGCCCAGGAGGAGCAGTTTAGCTTTCCTCTTGCTCTAGAACCCTAAATGCCAGAGGCAGCTCATGGCAGATTGAGAAGAAGCCAATAACCTAAGTTGGGGTTATAAGGTGAGGGGCAAGAGGGGGTAGTGTCATGATGTAAAGTGGGCAGATACAGGTCTGGCTACAAGACAGCGTGAGGTGGGAGCCAGTGTGGCAAGTTTCACACTCAGTGCCTGAGATTTGACAGGCCCATTTCCAAGTGATTTGCAGTGGTTACGGGCAGTAAACAGAGAGACAGACAGAGAGACAGAGGGAGAGAGAGAGAGGAAAAAGGAAAAGGCCCAAGAGGCCCCAAGGAAGAGGAGAGGCAATTATTCAGTGCTGGGCTTGACCAAGTACCCACTGAAGGTGATGTACACATCAACATCATCACTGTAAATGGCATTCTCCCGCTCCCGCTTGTAGAGCCTCACCCAGATCTCATCATTTTCCTGGAGCTCCAGCATGAGGCTCTGGCTCTGCATGATGCTGCGGTCGCTGGGCTGGGCGTACAGGATGACCGCCTCCTCTTCATTGCGCATGATGTGCATGTAGGTCTCCTTGAAGTTCCAGGTGTGGACATTGAGGCTGAAATAGTAAAGTCCTCCCACTGAGCAGTAGAATTTGCCATTGAACATGTCGAAGTGGCTGTAGAGGTTGACGAAGACGGTGTCGAAGATCAGGACCTGGTAGCCCTCGCTGCTGTGCAGCGCTTTCTTGCGACCGACGGAGAACGCGGCGTACTGGTGCTTGCAGGGGTCTCCCGCTGTGCCCATCTGTCCCTTACTGCCTTTCTGGCCCTGGGCACCCCGCTCGCCTCGTGGTCCTTCTTTGCCCCATTTCCCCGGCATCCCAGGCTCTCCTCGGTCTCCTTTCTCTCCTACAGGAAGAAGCAGAGGACACAACTCCTGTGTGATACCAGAAGATGTGGAAGTGGCGCTGAGAAAGCCTAATGAGGAGGCAGAGGATTGCACAAGAATGGGGCAAAGCCAGAGGAAGGAACACTTCAGAGAGCACCACTGGGGCTCTTGACCTCTTCTTCTTCCTCCTCCACACTCCTCTACCTCCAGCACAGCCCTGCCCTCCTACACACCTCTCCTATGACCCAATTATCCACACAGGATGCACACTGTTCTTGCTGTAGGCTGGAGAAGGGGAAGAACTGCAAACACCTGTGGGGGAATATGATTAGGGAGGGTTACGTGTGGTGGGTTAGAGGGAAAAGATCCAAGCTGGACAGGGCAGACGGAGCACTGCAAGTTAGAGGGATGGTACTCTGACAATACTGGCATGCTTTGGGCATCTTGTATAATTAATTCTGCAGTTCTAAGCTGGGTGTGTGCACTACCCATCACACACTTGGGCAGGCCTCAATACAGAGAGGGACCAGCATCAGAATGTACTTTGTGTATACAGAGAAGAAATGGGGCTCAGAGCAGCCTCCAGCACAAAGTGCTGCAGCACTCGAACTTTGTGTCTTGTTCTTTTCCTTCTCTCCATCCCCTGCATGCTATTGCAGGCCCCCTATGACACCCCACTCTAGTCTAGGCCTCAATCTGCCCTTCTGAGCTTTGGTGGATTGCAGCTACTTCCAGGCAGGGCAGGGAAAGGAGAGCATCTGCCCAGCTAACCCAGACGAACCACAGAGCTACAAGAAGCAAGTGGCAGCATCCAGCTGGGAACAGGCCTTTGCCCACAGCAAAGGCTAAAAGGGGAGTCCTGAAGGGTGGAGCTGATCTAAAATAGGGAACTCTTTCCCTTAGCCAAGCCAGCCACTGCAGGGTGGAATGAGCTGGGGGTCACCGCCAGTTTAGCCTGGAGATGCTTGCAAATAGCTGCTGCTTGCCTTCGCCCTCCTCCTGCTCCCAAATGCATGTGACCCACAGAGCTGGAGAAGGTTTCCCCCCGACCTCCCTGGGTACCAATGCCCTCCAAACATGCTTATTCTGCAGTTGATAAGCAGTGTTCCTTCCCTCAGGCACTACAGGACTCTGTAAGTCTGAGGTAAGGAATGTGTCCTCCCAGCTTGGCAAGAGGCTGTCACTGTGTTAGCAGGGAGGAAGAGTTGGTAGCAGGCAGCATCCTGAGACACAGAGATCGCAGCAGGGATTCAGACTGACTTCCATCCCCCCAGGCTACTCCTCATGGCAGCACAAAACACCTAAACCCTGGGCATGGTGTGCGTGGCCACTTATCCTCCAGGATGGCTCCTGCTGGTCTGTCAGCATAACCAGCATGCCAGCAATCCAGCTGTCACTTCCACTGCAATGCCATCAGTCCCTGAGCCGGCCTTGGCATCCCAGGGCAAAGACTTACCCTTCAGAATGGTGATGTTGATATAGGGACGGACCTCTGGCACTGGGTAGGGAAAGTGGTGGTGGCTGGGAGGGACTGGTGGGATGTCTGTGGAAGAGTCCAGTGAGTCACAACAGCGCTTGCAAGCACCAGGGCCTGGTTCTGTGAGGTTGGGTTCATCAGCGGGTGCCCCAAACACGACAAGAGGGAGAAAAAGGAAGGTCAGGGATGTGCGCAGGTAGGTTATGTCCATGGTGACCTGGGAAGACACGAGGAAGTGCCAGAGTGAGGTAGAAGAATGGGGAGGTCATAAGGGATGTAACAGAGATCATGATAGAACGTCTTTCTGTGGCTGGAGCTAGGGGTGGGATGAAATGGCATTGTCCTGTGGAGGGAGTTTACATGCTTGTTCAAGGCTGCAATCTGAGTAGCAACCACATGGCCCAAGAGGATGCCCCACGCCCTTCTGTCCAGGCCAGTGGAGACTTCATGCTGACCCTGGAAGAAGGCTTGATGCTGACTAGGCAAACCATTAAAGCCACTAGAATATTCAGTCCCCAGGCTGGGATAGAGGAAAGAGACAGAATCATAGAGTTGTTAAGGATGAAAAAGACCTCTAGGGTCATTGAGTCCAACCTCAACAGTTCTTCAGCAAAAGCATGCTTTGGTAGGCTCCTCAATCTGTGGGAAGCGCCGTAAAAAAATTCTCCAGCCCTCCTATCACTGCGTATCAACTCTTTGTAGGAATCTAACCCAAAAATCCCCACGTCCCAGATGGAGTCTGACCCACAACTCTCGGCAGAGATGCCTCTTCTCTTACAGGCTGGGAACCTAACTTCAGCCCCCTCCTATCCCCCACCAAATCCCGCGGTCCCGGCGGCTCAGCCCCCTACCCCCAATGCCCAGTGGGTGCTCAGGCACACCCCAGCACCTTCCCAAGGGGACGGCCGGCTCCTCAGCGCAGCCTTTGCGGGCACACCAGAGGGGAGCTGCTTCGCTGCCGAGGTGAAGGACGTGAGGCTCTGCAGCTTGCGGAGAAGTATGCTTACGAAAGACAGACACGCCAAGCAGCTGAGAAAGCCCCTCTCGCAGCCTGTGCCCTATCCCTCTGCCTGCCTCCCGGCACAGCGCAGCTGCTCACCCCGGGGGCCGAAGGCTCCCCTCTTCGCTTCCCAGCCCCTGCTCGCCGGCTCCCCTCCGCCTGCAGGGCCGGCCCCCGGGCCCATGGCTTTAAGGAAGCCGGCTCTTGGCACAGGCACTGCTGGCTGGGTGCGCCAGCTGGGCTTGGACCGGCTCCCTCCCCTCTCCTCTCCCTCCTTCTCCCTCCCTGGCTTTGGGTGCTCTCCATCCTAAACCGGTTTGGGTTTCAGCGTCTTTTTAACTCTTTCCTAGGAAGCACCTTTTCCTTGTCGATGTTGTTGGTTTGGTTTTTTCCTCAGCCTTTTCACTTCCAGCCAGCAAAATGCAGGCAGCACAGCTTGTGCCCCGTGCAAAGGGTGGACAGCAGCAGGGCAGTGTCCCAGCCTTGGCATCTCAGGATGGGTAAGGTAAGGTGCATTGGTGCAAGAGACAGACTGCCCTTCAGGCAGGGTGCTACAGGACTCTGCCCTCAGTCCTCTGTGCTAGTCCCTTGTCCCATGCATTAGTCCTTCACTTGGCCATGCTTTCTCCCCAGCTGTGCCTGACCCACTCATAGTCCCCAAACTTCATCTTCCATTCTCTCCTGCATTGTTTTTTCTGCACGTCACTGTGGCCTCTTGCCCCAGGCATGATATTTCTAGCAGGAGCAGCTGCCAGCTGGGAGAGGCATCAGTTTTTTCCCTCTCTGGTCATCCCCTCTGCCTGGGCAGAGCCCCAAGCCTTCTGCTCCAGCACGTGTCATCCCCTGGTCATGTCCCCTGCTTAGGTCCCAGGCTGAGCATTTTGGATGGGAGGGGTGTGCCTGGTCTGTAGCACAGCCTGGCTGCTGGGAGCTGCCTGCCAGCAAAACTGGGGATCTGGAAACAGATCCTGGCTGTGACCATTGTCCCCAGCTTGGCGCCAAGCTGACAAGCTTGTGCCTTTGGGGTAAGCATGATGTGGCTGCACCAGAACACTGGAATGAAGGGCATTTTGGAGGAGAGAAGAATGCAGGGTGGGAGAGACAGGAGAATTTTCTCGCACTGCAGAGTCTGTTAGGAAGAGGATTAGAAGAATCTACCCTGCACCAAAACTGGCCTGGGTATTTATACCCTGGGTATGTGTGGAGGGGGTGTGTGCACATAGAGATCTTCGGGAAGCAGAAGGAAGGATGGACAATAGCTGTGTTCTGCAGGGCTCAGAAATGCCAAGTCAGCACTGTGCCTCCTGCAGTTTCCGAGAGGAGCTGCAGAAGGCTCCAAGGTTTCTGAGGGGAATAGGGTTTTGATCGTGTCTACGTGTGCTGGGACTCTTTTTTTCCCTCCTTCCCTTCTCCCATTTGTTTGGTTTAGGAATGGGAGGCCCCGCTTCCCAGAGAGTGGCTGGCGTTTGGCAGGACCCCAGAACCACTGGAGAAGCAAGCGGAAAACTCTGGGAAAATATGTACTGTGAGCTGGGGGGGAAGGGAGGAATGGGGGCTGGGAGGCCTGGAGATATTCTCAGGCTGCCTGTCAGCCTGGAGCTCAATGAACATGGAGTGGACATGCCTTCAGCTCGGGGAGGAGGAGGACGGAGAAATTCACTGCTGAGCGCGTGAGCTCCTCACCAGGCTCCAGCACTGACGTGCAATGAAATCCACTGCAAGCTGCCCACGTTTGCCCGTGCCTCAGTTTCCCCTTTTGGGAAATGAGAGGCAGGGGGAAAGGTTAGGGCAACACTTCTTGCTAATGGAGCCTCGCCAGCTGACAGAAGTGGCTTTTTGTAAGCAGTTGTGTTGTCTACTCCTGGCTGCTGCTGGTGGGGATTTTGGCAGCTGACAGTACTATTAAAGGCAAATAAATTTTCTGGGGTGCATGAAAACTTAAGAGTCTGACACTGAAGACAAAGTTCCTCTCTGTCCCAGAAAAGCTACTGCAGTGCCTCTCTCAGGTTTTCCTGCCTAGCTTATTTCCAAAAATGACATTACCCGCTTTTGCAGCTCTTGGCCTTACGCCTGGCCTCTTCCACCTTTCCAAGGGAAACAGGTAGCAGGGAGGCCATTGTCCTCATTTCCGCCCCACATTTCCATCTGCACTCCTGAGCTGCTCTCAGCCAAGCAGATGTTCTTCGTGGGGAACCTCGTCAGCTGGGGCCTCTGCCTGTGTCTCATCTGACTGCGAGAACAGCTCACAGTGGGGAGCGAGCAGGACTTTGTATTCAGTGTCTCATCTGGGCTGAATAGGGACCTGCCAGGAGCCAGCAAACAAAGACGTGCCCTGGTGGCATTGCCCAGCTGGGCAGAAGTTTATGCCAGTAAAGACACTTTTGCTAGGGTAATATTGCCCTCCTCCCTGAAGGGAACGGTGTGTACCAGCAGTATTTTGCCAGGGCAGCCACATTTGCAGGAGATTTTGAGAATTCTATCCAGTAAACCTGTGCCAGCCATGCTTTAAAGCATAGTCCAAGCCTGAGGGCACCTTGTGTGCCCAACAATCTTCCCTCTCCCTCATCACACACTTTGCCTTGGAGGCAGCCCAGGGAAGCACTGTCCGGATTATACTGCAACGAGCCCTGCTCAAAAGCAGCTGCTTCCTCCTCCTCCATTTCCTCCCTTTTCCTGTAACCACCACAACACTGGCAAAGTAGGGGGACAAAGCCTGTCTCTACCTCAGTGGCTGCATTCACCCTATTACCCCTCTCTACCACAGGCATAGAGAAGGAAATTGATGTTTTCTCCCCTCTCTAGCCCCTGTGAACAGCTCAGCTCCCCTGTGGCACATATGGATCATCTGCCCTGTTGCACATACACACGTACATACACGTACATCCACGCACAAGCACTCGCCCTTCACAGCTCCTCCCTCACCGAACTCCGGAGTGAAGGTATCATTTGCACCAAGAGGCAGAGGAAGAGCCCCTTCTCGACTGCTTCTCCTCCACCACAGCTGCCTTTCCTTCCCCATGCTCCCCACTTCTCTGCCCCGACTCTTCAAGAGCATCGCAAGCTGGGAGGGGAAGCGGAGCACCTCTTACCTCCGCTCCCCTCCGGAGTGGTCCCGCGCTGAGTTATCTGTATCCCGTATCCTCAGCTGCTCCTGGTTAGCAGCGCGGGAGGGAGGGCCGGCGGGACCCAGCTGACTCCAGCCAGATGCTCGCCAAGTGCTCTTATGTAATTACTGTCTTTTCCATCCTGCCTCCAAGGCCTCTGTGAGTGCCTCCCCTCCTGCTCTGGCCCGTGTCAGGCTTGGCTCTCCCTCCCTTCTTCCCTCCCTCCCTTCCTCCCTCCCTCCCTTCTTCCACCCACCCTGCACAGCATCACAATTTGCTCAGCTCAACAGCTGATTCCTTCTGGAAGCAAAGTTCAGTCTTTTGGCTACTGCTGCTGCTACCCTTGGAAAGAGAGCTCACATGTGTTTGAAGAGCTGGGAAGGGATGAGCAGCACTGCTCTGCACTTGCCTCCTCTCCGTCACAACCTGACTGCTCCTGGGTACCTTTGCCTTGCCCTTCCAAGGGCCTGTAAATGGGGAGGGGTACACCTGAGGCGTGGAAACGTGGCAATGTGTTTTTTGCTTCAGGAATTTGTGGTGCCCTCAGGTTATCCTGTAACAGCAGCTGTCACTCTGCTGTACCAGGATCACCAATCATCTCTGGCCAGGCAGTAGAAGAGGTTGGGAAGAATAGATGACCTTTAAAGGTCCCTTCAAACCAGAACTATTCTGTGATTCTATGATTAGATGAATCTTTTCCAGCCTGTGGACTCCACATCTATGCACAGGGCTTGTGTAACAGCCAGCCCTTGTTACTCAAGAGCACGGACATGGTATGAAATTGCTGGCTTAGAATACTTTCTACGTCTCTAAGGATGGGCAGGCCTATTAGATGTCAGCTGCATGGCTACATTTCTCTTAAGACTTCTGCCCATGCCGGGCCTGGACCAAGCAGAAATGACACATTCCCTGGCTTTATGCAGGCTGCTGCTGAGTTTGAAGGCACTTCTGCCAGCAGGGATTTCTGCTGTGTGCTGCTTGGCGGCATGGCCTGTCTCACACAGAGATCAAGGCCTGGCAAAGACTCTACTTTTTTTTTTTTTTTTTTTTTGCTGTGCATTGCTGAAATGCCACGTGGCTGAGGAGCAGCTGGAAGAGCCTTTCACCTGCACTCCTAGCTTGAGCAAAGCTGTTGCTAGACCTGGCAGTGTCTGATACTGAGCATGAAAGTGTGAGCTTGTCTCCCACTTCCCGGTGCCCCCACAGCCAGTCCATGTGTGACACAGCTGAGCAGGGAGGGTATCACACACTGGCTCACAAGCTGCATCAGCTGGAGATGCCTCACAGCTAAGGAAGTATCACCCAGGCTGCCCCTCTCCCCCTCAGCAGCTTTTCCAGCTTGAGCGTCCCATCTTTTACCCCTACCTTGTGACGCTGCCTGTGAGACCACCAAGACAAGGAACTGTGCTGGTATCCACTCCAAATTCTGGCATATGACTACAAGGACTATCCCTGCTGCAACCAGGAAGAGCTTGCTGCCTTGTGAACATCTAGATCCAGCAGCTTGGCTGGGTGGGAGACACCAGCTGACATTGTAGCCTGTTTGAACCAGTTCTTAAAAACAACCTTCAGCCAAGCCTGCTGCCTTCTGCTTCTCTGCATCTGAATGCACCTGAAGGCCCCTTCCTCCCATCCACTCCAGTCTAGACCCAGAAATTTTTACTCCTGTGCCGTCCTCTCCTACGCACACTCCTAGACCTGCCCGTATCACTTATCAACAGTAGATCTCTACTTGGGGCATATCATAGCTCTCACAAGGAGTGCTGAGAAGGTGCACAGCAGTTTGGGTGAGAAAACTTTCTTCAGAGATACCCATGAGCTTTCTCACCACAGAAACAAAAACTTTGTGGAGGGGGGATGGGCTGGTGGGACATGAGTGGACAGGTGGATGGGCAAGGAAGCTGGCGTTTAGGAGCTCACATACTCTTGGACTTGTGAGGGATGCTTTCCACTAAGGGAACCAGACTGACATGACAGAATCATAGAATCACAGGGTAGTTGGGGTTAGAAGGGACCTTCAAGATCATCTAATTCCAAGCCCCCTGCCATGGGCAGGGACATGTTCCACTGGATCAGGTTGCTCAAAGCTCCATCCAGCCTGGCCTTGGATGCTGCCAGAGATGAGGCAGTTACAGTGTCTTTGGGCAACCTGTGCCAGTGCCTCACCATCCTCACAGGGAACAATTTCTTCCTAATATCTAATCTAACCCTGATCTCCTTCCTTGTAAAGCCATTCCCCCTTGTCCTATCGCTACATGCCCATGTGATAAGTCCCTCTCCAGCTTTCTTGTAGGCTTCCATTAGGTACTGGGACTATAAGATCTCCACAGAGCCTTCTCCAGGCTAACAACCCCAATTCTCTCAGTTTGTCTTCACAGGACAGATGCTCCAGCCCTCCGATTATCTTCATCACTGTCATCTTGGACCTGCTCCAACAGGTCCATGTCTTTCATATATTGGGGGTCCCAGACCTGGATGCAGCACGCCAGATGGGGTCTCACCAGAGAGGAGGAGAGGGGCGGGATCATCACGTTTCTTTTGATGCAGCCCAGGACACAACTGGCTCTCTGTGCTGCGAGTACACGCCTCTCCTGCCTGCACAGGTCCCAGTGGATGTCTGATACGCGGGGCTTTGGCACGGAGAGGCTCCACTGCCGCTTGGCAGCACAGTCCCGAGCCTGCTCCTCCCACCAGTGAGAAGGGCAGAGGTCCGGCCGCGCTCCCCGGCTCCCCGCGGTGCCGCACCTGCGGCCGGCGCCCGATCCCCCTCTGCAGGACGCGCCACGCAGCGCCCGCATCCCCCGCGTCCCCCGAGTCCCCCGCATCCCCCGCATCCCCAGCGTCCCCCGAGTCCCCCGCATCCCCCGCATCCCCAGCGTCCCCCGCATCCCCCGCATCCCCAGCGTCCCCCGCGTCCCCCGCATCCCCCGCGTCCCTCGCATCCCCCGCGTCCCCCGCATCCCCCGCGTCTCCCGCATCCCCCGCGTCCCCCGCATCCCCCGCGCCGCTCGGCGCCACCCCTGCCCTGTCCCCCCCGCCCCGCTGCGTGTCCCCCGGCGGTGCCCCGCGTGCCCCAGAGCACGGCAGGACCGGGATGGGCTCTCGTGTTCCCTCCGCCCGCAGCTCCGCAGCCGCTCCGGCTCCAGAGCACCGCAGGGAGCCGCGGCGGGGCACTGCCCGCCCAGGCACAGTTCGCCAGTCGAGGCACCCGTATTCCCGTGCCCCGCGGCCCTGTTTGTCGTGTAGGGGAGGCTGCTGTGCTGCAGCCCAGGCACGTGTCCTTGCCCGGCTGCATTGACGTACTGGGTACGCGCGTGTGTCTGTTTGTGCATGACGTGCTGAGTGTGAGACCTGCGTGAGCCGGCTGCGTGGTGCGTGGCGTTTGCATAGTTTATGCTTGGGAAGGCAAAGAACAGCAATTTTTCATGAGCAAATATTTGCATATTTTCCACTCGTTCGAGCAGATAAAGCGTTTCAATTCTCTGCTGGATCCTCAGGAGAGCTAGGAGCATCTTCTTTTTTAAAGGTGTTTCCCTTGTTTGCATTCTCCTGTGTCTTTTCTCTAGAGGCTACCCCATTACAACAATGGATTAACTGCTTCTTGCCACCTCCACACACCCCCTTGTTCCACAGCCCCGTACCATAGCTGAAACATGGCCTGGACAGTTTTGTTGTTGCCTGCTCTGAGCTGCTGTGATTCCCTGCTGATGACAAATACAGCGGCTCCCTAACAACAGCTTCAAATGACTTTATGTGTGGGCTGTGTTGGTAACAGCCTGGAAACACACCCTCGCTTCTCCACACTGGAGCCCCTCTGCCATCACCATTCACCGCCCTTCCAGTTTTTCTCCTGAAGATCCACTGCAGAGAAGAAGGGTCACACTGAGTGGGTCCACAGCTGCCTCAGACCACCGTTGTGTGGTTGGGTTTGGTGGGTGGGTATGTGTGTGTCTAGAGGGTCATGGGCAAGGTCCAGATGCCACCTCCCAGCCTGAGCCTGTGCCTGGGCCATGTGCATTAAGGTGAATGTGCTGCATTCTTGGCATTCATGCCTAGGCCAAGCGGTACCTGCAGCTCTGGGTGTGTGTGCACCTGGGTGGGTGGCCCCGCATGGTCTCATGCACACGTACATGTGCTTGAATCCGTGCATAGCACGAATGTCTGTGTGTTTATCCACATCCACGCAGTTGCACGTACACACACACGCACGCGCATGCAATCATGCAATAAGCGCTCATCTGCATGCGTGCACACACAGCACATATCTGCTCTTGGGCTCTGACGTGTGCACACGAACTCTCTGACAGAATGGGTGCCCTGTGTTTCTATCACCCCATCTGTAATCACACGTTTGCTGGGAAGAGGATTGCACAATGCTGCTGAAATCATTGCAGCCCTTTCTAGTCCTGCAGCTCAGATCACTACGTGACGAGAATGAAACCTTTTGTGCAGCACAGGGCTTGATGGAGCCCTTATCTCTGTGTCTCTGCACCCAGAACAGAAAAACTCTTTTCCATATCTGACTGGAGCAAATCCCCCCTGAACACATCCAGACTTTCACTTAGCCACTGCACATGGTCCCCATGGCCTCTGGGTCGCCCAGAGTCAACCACACCATCGTTAAAGAGAGGGAGAGGGATCACAAGGGCAGCCAGATTGATGCTATTACCACAGAGAACTCAGAGGATTCACCAGCAGGGAGACAGTGCTGAGGAAAGTGCAGGGGTCAGGAGGCAGTGATCTCCTGACCATCATTCTGAATGCCTGTTCCTATGAAAAACAGCCTGTAAATCAGTGGTGATAGTTTTAAAATTTTTGTGGCATTTGTTTTCTCCTCATGAATTTTGGACAAGAAATACCTTTTCTTTTCCCTCCCCCAGCCTTATTTTCTGTTCATCTTAATTTTTTATTTCCCCAATTTGTCACTGCAAAATAGGATACAGCCTAGGGGAGGCAAAGAAAACACAAGAAAAATAGGATGCTTGTCTCTTCTCTTTTAAACCCCTATTTAATCTAAAGATCTCAATTTTTTTGCAGATCTCCCTGGAACACATTTTCTTTGCCCCAGCAGGCTGCCCTGCAGAGCTGCCTTGGTGGGAGCTCAGATTCCGTGTGTCAAAATGATGTGTCCTTGGCACACTTGCTTAGTGCTGGCATTGCAGTGCTTGGGCTCTTAAGGGATGTTGGTATTTTAAGAAGCCAACAAGTCGACGGAGTTTCTTGAATGGTGATTTGCAGCAGATGGAGCTGCAAAGGCGTGTGAAATGAAATCTCAGCTCAGTTTGGTGGTGAAGGAGACTCTCTGTTAAGTGTGTTGGCAGCTGGGGAACTTCCCCCATCTCCCCATGGCAGCTGGGCAGCCACTCCATGGACAAGGAAACCCAACCTATATCTGCCCCCCACCCACCTGAGCTGCTTCCTGAAAGGTCCTTTGTCCCAGTTACATGCCTTCTTCGGTGCCTGGTCATCAATCATGAACAGTGCTACAAGCTCCTCAGATAATACGATTTCTGCTCTGTCCTACAAGGATTGCTCTGCCAGGGGAGTCCAGCATTCACCTGGCTCTGCTCTTCTCTGCGAGAGGAGCAACACAGACCAGAGTTTAAAGTGCTGTGTTGTCCATCTATCTGACCATTTGGTAGTCAGTCCTTTTAATATTTCTACCACCTGTTGCCCCTTTTAGAGGCAGAAGCTTTGGCAGCCCATCCTCATTCTGCCAGGATTTCTTGGTTGTGTTTCATCCAGTGGATGTTGCGGGAGCTCCCCAAGAAGCTAAAACAGAGGCTTTTTTTAGTCCAACAGACTGTATCCCACGCCCATGCATAGTTTGGCTGCTTTTCTGACTGGGGCCCACAGTGTGGGAAGCTGATGCATGGATTGAAGGAGGAAAAGATGTAAAGAGATAGCAGAAGACAGAAACTGGCTACCAAGCACTTTCTTTTCCCTGTGAGTTGGGCCTGCACTCCCGGGTGTCCGACTGCCCGTGCTCAGGGGAGCACTGTAAGGGCAGCTGAGCAGTTCCTGTGTGGTATGGCAGGCAGCTCAGCTCCTGAGGCTGAGCCTGCAGACGTGGACAGCTTGGCACCAGCGTCCCAGGCTTAAAGAGGAAACATGAGGATGTAGGATTCCAGGGGACAATCTTTGTCACGGAGGTGATGGCAGTACCAGTGGCTGAGAGCACAGCTGAATGTCTTTTGTTTGGTTGTGTCTGCAGTCCCTGCCCACCCTTCCTCTGCTCTCTAACCTGGCTAGGAGATGTCTCTTCACCTGACACCCTGTGACAGTCCTTTTCCAAACTTGGGAGCCCTGCTCTGCAGCTCTCCTGATGCCTGCCAGACCTTCACGTCTTCTCACATTGCCTTTGTGTGACCTTGACTCTAGCTTCCTCATGAAGTGGTTCTGTTCCCACGACCCTCAGCTGCTGCAGCTTGTTCTGTTTCCCAGCCGGCTTTTGGCTTCTGTCCCAGCACACCCAACCCCTTCCCTTACCTTCTCTCAAGTGACCTGTGAGGCATCTTTCCATTGCCCAGCCAGTTCTCATAATTGACCTTCCACAGGTTGCCTTCTGCAATATCTCCTGACCTCAGGGAGGCATGTGTCCTTCTGGTGGGTCCCTCCTTCCCATTTCTCAGAATTGTTTGTGGAGAAAACTACCCAAAAGGGCTGTGGTATGAGGGTCATTTCGGCGGCTGTAGCTTAGCAACAGCATTCATGGAGAAGTCAAAAGTATGGGGACAGACATTTTAGCAGAGCTGCAGGAATGAAGCCAAAGTGGAGAGGGAGACCTTCATCTCACCCACCCTTGTACAGTGCTGCTCTTCCAGCCTGCACACTCAGACGGGCCTACCCACAACTTCCCTCCAACAACCAATGCGCAGGAGCAAGCACTCATCCAACCCCACAGCAGCAGGTTTGCTCTCCAACTCTTATCCAAGCATTCACATCCACACTTAAACATCCTGCAACTGCATAAACACGCTCCCTCATTTGTGTTTGTGTACACTTACACACATGCATACCCCCTTAGGTAGCCCTGTACACATGTGCACACCCCCACAGATTAGCATCAGTGCCCAAGACTGGCACCAGTCTCCCACCAGCCCTGACTCCTGGGTCTCCGATCCTCTTCAGCCATTCCCACACATGTACAGTCCAGGGAACGAAGTTTTGCCTACAACTACCTTTGTGCACATGCAGACACATCATTTCTTCACTGTCCTGAGCCAAATACTCTACCACTTCTGACAGGATAGATTAGCTCCTAGTATTGCCCAGACTCTTTACAACCACAACTCTTACACACTGGAGATCCCCCGACCTCCATCTGCTTCCTGCCCCCATCCTGTACTGATAGACGCCTTGATCTCTTGTATCAGCCAAACATGACTCCATACAGAGGCTGACTCAACTCAAAGACAGGGTGTATTCTTAGGAGAGCCAAACCTACAGCACCCCCTCCCCTAAACACACAGAACGGTTTTGCCCACCTGGCCTTCTAAGCCCAAAGGCTTTTTGTTTATTTACAGTAAAGCTTAAGGAGAGGAAAAGAAATGCTGCCTCCGACTCACGTCTCACTGTCTTCTTCTCCACCCTTGTTACACCTCCCACCAGGGTGCAGAGGCACCAGGAAAACCCTGAAGAATGCGAGGTGCAGGAAAGAAATGTTCCATTTTTAATTCCCAGGTAAGTCTTGTCATTCTGCCCAGAGTCCATAAGAGCCCTGAAAAGAAAGAGGAGGTTTTGAGCAGTCAGTGGTCTCCAGCCATGACCAGCACGGGCAGGAAATTTGTCCCCAAGGCTTTTTGAAGAACTAGAGAGGGGCCAGCCATGCATGCAACTGGCTGATACGTCTTTGCTGCAGACATTTCTCCTTCCTGTTCACCTTTCAAGGCAAACCACTTCTCATGTTTATGAGGAGGATATTCAAGGCACTGGGTTGCATACATGTGGCATATGCCATTTGGGGACTTCCTGGAGGTGCCACCATCAGATGGCAGCCTATGCCCTCCACAGCTGGGTCATCTAAGGGCAGATCATCAGTCTAGGGCTGACCTTGCTCTCTCTGTACTGTCAGTGCCCACCACCTCTTCAGCTCTCCCTAAATGCAGTCTGCTCTACACCTGGTGTTTCCAAATGAAAAATAGTTTGCTCCCAGTGGCTAACACAACGCTTATTCTTCAAAAGCCACTGGCCTATGAACTGCACAATGCTTATTCTGTAGGAAGAAGAACTGGAAAGCAACCAGCCCAATTGTGCCAACTTTTACCAGTTCACCAAGCAGTCAGGTATGACTTTGGGGTCACCAACCACAAGGGACCACCAAAGAGACTCCCAGGACAGAAGAACGTATGTGTAAAGGAGAGGGAAATTATGCTAATGATTTCAGGGAAATGATTACCATATGTATGTTTATTTTGGGAAAATCAATGAGCATGTATGTAAAATGTAGTATATAAATGGGAGCTTTTTCTGTACTCAGCATGCATGATATTTTGGAGGAGATATCCCCTCATGCATCCAGCCAAATAAATGCTTCTTAACGCTACATTAGTGTTAAGGAGGTTTTATTTTTACCAATTTCTGGTAACACTGGTACCACACAAACCTCAGGTGTCTCTTCCAAAGCCAAGAACAACGCCTTGCTTTTCCCACAAGATCATGGAGCCCTATTGATCTTTAAGAAGACTCCTGGACTTTAACATTCTCTTGTATCCATGTCTCCCATTGCCTTTGAAAGCAGAGAAGGTGAAGGGGATCCCATGTCCCAATGTCTCTTTCCCCTGCACCACCCCTTTCATCATAAATAACTGACATGCAACTTGTTGCTCTTTTCGCATCCAGCAGGCTCCTCAGGGAGCGGTTTTTGCTCATTGCTTTTTCCTTCTCCACTGCTTAGAGGACGCTCCTGCCTGTCATTTCCATTCTGGGTGATCTTGCTGATCTCACCCTCTTCCCTTTCGTCATCAATCTTCTCTGGGGGGCACGCTGGCACCTCCTGGCTCTGGACTCGGCGGGACGGCCTGAAGATGGCCCTGCGGAAGCCCTGCTTGAAGCGGTAGGAGAGGAAGCCATAGATGATGGGATTGGCACAGCTGTTGGCGTACGGCAGCACCACCACGAGGAAGTAGACTCCAAAGAGGGATGGCTCCTCTGGCAGTGGGCAGACAACATTGATTATGTTGAGGACATAGAAGGGGAGCCAGCAAAGGACGAAGACAGCCACCACAGTCACCACCATGCGGGTCACTCTGCGCTCTGAAAGCTTGTGCTTGGAGGACAGAGCCCTCACCCGCCTGCCAGAGGAGCGAACCTTCACAACGATCAGGAGATAGCAGAGACAAATCACCAGCAGTGGTCCGAAGAAGCCCAGGGTAGCAGTGTAGACAATGAAGCCAGCTCTCCACACCGAGGCAGGCTCTGGCCACTGGATATGGCAGGTACTCATCCCTAAAGGGACATCTGAGAAGACAACCACGGGCAGCACCACTATGGAAGACAGCACCCACACGGTTGCACTCACGGCCTTGGCCACCCGTGCTGTCCTCCATTTGGAGGACTTCCCCGGGTGGACCACAGCCAGGTAGCGGTCAACACTCATCACCGTCAGGCAGAAGATGCTGGTGAACTGGTTGATGGCATCCACGGCCATCACCAGGCGGCACATGAAAGAACCAAATGGCCAGTAGGACAGGGCATTTTGCGCAGCCAGGAATGGCAGGCCCAGCATGAAGAGCTCATCAGCCAGGGCCAGGTTCAAGATGTAGACGTTGGTCACCGACTCGCTCACAGAGTGCCGCAGGACCACGTAAATGACCAGGGAATTCCCAGCCAGCCCCACCACACAGACAATGAGGTAGACCACGGGGATGAGGACACCGCTGACAACTACACCAGGACTGATGGTGGAGGAGCTGTTGGGGGTGGTGAAGCCTGCCCAGCTACTGGAGGCATTCCCCTCCTCCAACACTGCCGGCGTGGGGAGGCTAAAAGCAGAAGTGTCCATAGCAGAGGCAGGGAAGAGGGCAGGGGGCAGCGTCCTTGCAGGATCAGTTAGCAATCTGGAGCTGAGAGGAGGAGAAAGAAAAGATTGATACTGGGGACATGACAGCTGAACAAGCCACAGGTAAAATCACCACATTATCTGTGTGTTAGGTATGGACAGGCATGGGAATTCAAGGGGAGATTGTGGATACTAGTGGACACTGGAAAATCTAGGACAATATCAAACCCATCTAGTCCTGCAAGGCACAGTGGACATGGAGGGACAAACAGGGACATGGCTCAATGTGGGCCTCTCCTCTAGGGAAAGATCCTCTGGGGAAAGAACAACAGACTAGGATAAGAACAGGGAAAGGTTTCATTGTCTGCTAATGGATCCAATACTGAGGACAGGGTCACCAGGGGCCTGGTTCCTATTTATGAGTGGCAGGTGCTTTACAAACAAAAGAGGGAAAAGCACACAGTGACAAAGTGCCTTTCTGACTCTGACTTTCCTATTCTCTGAGTATTTATTCTCCTGTTTGCCAAAGCTCTTTTTGGACTGGCCATGTTATTGTTAGCTCTATAGCAGAAAGAAAAGCACTTTCAATCCAAGCAGAGGGGCTGAGCTCAGCACCTGAGCTGAAGGGCAGCTGGTTTGTGTTATGCCAGTTTGAGAGTAAAGGAAAGATTATTTTGGATACACCAAGAGGGATCAGTCCAGATCCCTCTTGTCTCTTTTTCTCTTGTTCTCCCTGCCATTCTGTCCCTCTCCTTCTGCACCCTGCAACACACTGCTAATGGTAGAGGCTCTGCCTGCCCCACCTGTTTGCAACACCAAAGCAGTGTTCCAGCCTTCCTAATCTGAGGTGCCCAATTGCTCGTCACGTCAGGGTTTGGCATGGAAACAGCACTCGGCTCACTCAGAGAGAGCCTTGAGCAAACAAGCTCTCCATTCACCACCAGCTCGCTGCTGACATGGGGTGAGGAGCTGCAGGGAGAGAAGAGACAGTTAAGGGACGGACGTGCCTTTTGTCGGGGCTCCATATGTGAAATACAGAGCCCAGCACATACTATGGACCAGAGACACCCTGGAAAACCTAATGTAGGGGGGATTTGTGTTTCTTTCAGGATTACTCCAGCTCTGGAAAACATTTCTTGAAGTGTGGACTGACAGGGCCATCCTCCTGATGAATTAGGTCCTTGGAAGGAAGGATGACTTGGTGGAAGTGAATGGGGACCCTGAGGCTCACCTTTGCACATCTCAACAAACCTCTTAGGGCTCTGAAGCTCCTTTTCTATTGAATTAAAACAGGAGATGTCAAAAGAAAGGACTCCCAACCTTAACTACTTTCAGGATGCCAGAAACACTCCAGAGACTTTTCTCCCAGATGTGATTCTCTGTAGCATCATAACTTTCTTCACAAATGTCTAATATCACAGTGTTTGGGGTTTTTTTTTGTTTGGTTGGGGTTTTGTTATTTGTTTGTTTGTTTGTTTTGTAGATGTCATTCCAAGTTCTGGAAACCCTAGGGGAGACCTGAGCTTTAGATGGAGCCCTTGGACACCAGACAGGCAAACCCAACAGACTTCACAGATGTATCAAATTTTACGCTGAAGGAACCTCATCTGAAAGGCCCCATAACAGCACAGTTGAGCAACTATGTCTTAAGGCCATTTCTACAGGCTATTGTATAAGTGTTTCTTGATTTAGAGCATTTGAGCTTTGAAGGACTGGGATTGTTTAGATTTTCTTAATTTTCAGGTGCCTTGGGCTGTGACGCACTGTCCTGATAGAAGCCCATCTCTTGGGGTCCTGCAGCACTGGCTTGTCCCACACATCATGACTGGCTGCAATGAATAAGCAGAGTAGGAAGTGATTTGAAACTCTAAGCTCAATGATCTTTCCTCTGATATTTTTTCCGATTCTGTTCTAGTGACACAAATCACTTGTTGGAGAAAAGAGGAGGGCAATGGCTGCTCTAGGGACAAAGATTCCTACAAAAGGTGGCAGAGGCCAGAACAGTATGTTCGTAAAAGGATGATCCTCTAAAAGGTGAAGACACAGATGGGAATCTGTGTGGATGTTCCTCCTGCATGCAAAGGAATTTAAAGAAAAAAAAAGACCAAACATTTGGAGCCTTATAAATATCAAATATGGATGGAGATATTCCTGCTGGGGCTCAAAAGCATTTGGAGAAGTGTCTGGGGTCCACACCTCAAAGCTGGTTGCTCAGGCTGTTGTTTAGCAATACAATAAATCCAGCTTCAGGGTAGCTTCAGAAGCCCTATCAAAAACACTAAGGCATGCAACAAAAAGCAAGGATTTCCTACAAACTCATTTTCCTGCTCAGGCAGCTGCAGGGGAAAATCTTGATCTTTAAGCAGGTGTGGTCTGTTGCTGCCATTCTAACTTTGCCAAGTACCATGTACCAGCTCAAATGCCATGTCACACATTTTGGTTATTTTGGCAGAAAAAACACTGGACACCGGTGCTTCATTCACCACTCTGCTGACTGCTTTGGCAGCACATGCATAGGTAGGAGTTGGTGAGCAACCCCGGCCTCAGACTGATGGTGTGTTGGCATCCACTTGGATCTGTTCCTGATGTGGACAGCACCTGTTGCAAGAGGCTTGGGATCCTCTAACAGGTGCTACCAGAATATGCCTGGTTCATGCAGCTGGAGAGCAGGAAGAAAGCAGAGAGGTAGGAAGAGATGGGAAATTGGCACTACTGCTTTCCTTAGGGAAAAAAATACAAATATATATATATATTTCTGCATTGTATGAGAGGAGGAGGTGGATGCTGAAAGCTGAGCCCAGACCTGGTAACAAACCATGAATAGCAGCTGGGAGGGATAACACAGCCAAATAATCTGCAGCCCCTCATGACCCCCTCCCCTCCTGTCCCCCGTGTTTCCCACGGGCCTGCTCCAGCTCAGGACTCTCCCGTCTCACCTCGGGGTTGAGCTCTCTCGCAGGGACCAGGCTGGACGGGCAGAGTTGGAGGGTCGGGAGCGGGGGGTGGTCGGCAGGTTTTCTCCTCTGGAACTGCAGACTTAACTTCTGCATGGACTCAAGCCCGCGGGAGACATCTGGGAAGAGCGGGCAGAGCCGCCGGGTACTTACATGTCGTCGGGATGTACATTTTCCTCCGCTTCACCGGGAGAATCCGCGTCATGCTTTTCCCCTTGCCCTTTCCTAAACGCGACAGAGCGAAGCGCTCCCGGAGGGAGCGAGCCCCGCCGAGCGCTACCGGAGGCGCGGGTCCTTCTTCCCGGACTTGCCCATCGGCCCCCGCCGTGCCTGGCGTGGGAAGGGGCCCGGGGGAGAGCGGGGGGATGCGCGGCCCCTCAGCCCCACGGCCGTGGGTCTCTCCCCCACGCAGCCCCCACCATCGGCGGGGCTCGGGCAGAGGGAGCGGAGCGCCGGTACCGGGGAACGGGTGCCGGCAGCCAATGGGCGCCACGCACGGAAACACCGGCAGGAGAAGGAGGAGAAGGAGGGGATGGACGACAGGGCAGGAGAACGAAGAAGAGCGGGGGGAGATAGCGGGATGGAGAATAAAAGGGGGAGAGGGAGGCGCGAGGAGATGGGCAGAGGGATAAAGGGAGCGCAGAAGAGGGGAGGATGAAGGAATGAGGAGTGAGGTAAAAGAAGCTGAAGACAGTGGAGGGAAGAGGGAGAGGAAGAAAAGAGGGATGCAGAGAGCAGCTGTGTGGTGGGAGAGTGGGCGGAGGGGGCGACTCGGCTCGGCTCCCCTAGGCGGGCACCCAGGAGACCGGGCCCCTGTTCCAAGGGTCTTGCAGGCAGGACTGGTGCTGCTCGGAGCTGCAGGGACACAGCAAAACATTCTGGCTGGCAGGGTGCTCAGAAATCGTAGTGGATGTTGAGCATACAAACCCTTCTCTCTTCTGTTCTGCCCTGTGAGCACCTCCAGATGGATGGAGACGCGGGCAGATGGGCAGATAGGGGACTGTTCCAACTCTTTCTCCTCCCTGGCTCCACACACGATCTCTTGTCTTTTGCACCTTCATTGGGAAAATGTTGCAGTTTAACAGCCCCAAACTCTCCTAACAGATTTCATCTGTGCCGGAAGGCATAGACCCAGAAGAAACTGATCTAAGAAAGAAATTAATCTCCTTTGTGCAAGCAGTTCTCCCAGGAAGGACATGAGGATTTTCTCATCCCATTCCCAGCACAAAGGGCTTCCCTGTCATCCTCACCCCCTTTCCCGCCCTGCAGCCAACATCAGTGACTCCTTGTGCTGTGCATCACCCAGTTCTTGACATTTGGCACTGCTACTGTGAGCGTTTGAGCCCCTAGGGCAAATTCCAGCTTTAACAAAAGAAGGCAGTATCTCTTCGAGCACAACATAGCCAGGGTCTAAAATCTGGCATTCCAAACCTACTTGGGCAACTTTATGTGCAGCCAGTGCTGCTCAGAGGTGAGCTGATGAAGGCAGTATAGGACTTCAAAGCTGTCAAGCCTCTTTAGGCTAGAACTTGGCCACAACGCTGTCTGGAGACACACAAGAGAGAGGGGGCCTCACTGGGGAAGGAATGGCATGGGTAGCACCCAGAGGTTTTTCTTTGCCACGGCAGGGCAGGTGTCAGTAGCACCATGCAGAAGCCCCCGAGCTCGTTTGTTAGAAGGAACAGAGCCACACAACAGCAGAGTTCTACCCAGGCCTGCTAACCCTTGCAGGACTTGTTAGCATAAGCACAGTTGTAGGATTACAAATTCCAGGTCTCCAGATCAGTTCCTCAGTGCTCTGAGTCGTGCCCCATTCTCTGCCTCAGCTGCAGTGGGGAGTTGTGCAAACCGCTTAGATGGTGTTGGGAGGAGAGCTCAGCCTGTGCACCTCCACAGGTAGGCAGGTACATGAATTTTGTTTCACACACGTGCTAGGCATTGCTGTACGTCATAGGGGATGGGGCAGACTGAGAAGGTAAAAGCCAACGCTTGAAAACTGGAGAGAAGTAATAAACCACTGGGAATATACAGGTTTGAGTCATGCTTAGGATGTTTAAAGGAGGTTAGATCCCATTTTCAAGTGCTTTGTGTCCCTTGCCCTTTCACAGGTATATGCCCATACCAGAGGCTTCATTTTTGCTCTTCTGGGCTTAGGTTGACATAATTTTCATTACCTTTGGTGGGGCCTGGGCAATTCATCAGCAGCCCACATGCAGTGCAGATATTTGTGGAACTCCCTGCCATAGGATGCCTGCCAGGGTTGCTCTGAATTCTATCAGTAGGTAATGAGTCACATCACTGAATGAACTGCCTTATTCAGAGCTGACCATGAATTGAAATTGCAGGGATTTCCCTGGCAGCAGGGTACCTCGGGGGCTTCACTGTGGCTGGTTGTACCCGGCATTACCAACGCACCTCCTCAGAGCAGGAAGCAGCCTTTGAAGCTCAGAAGTGTTGCTGCATCTGGGAGCAGCAATCTGGCTCAACTCCATAGTTTCTCTGTGCCCTCCTAGGACTGCAGGATTTTGCAGTGCCAATCATCACACCCTGAGCCTTCCTCTCTCCTGCAAGTAGTGGCAGTAGCAGCCACCCTGTAACACTTACTCTGAAGTCCCTGCAATGCATCAGGAAAGCAGGTGCTCACAGCTGCCAGATCCATAGCACCGCTGGGACCACTCTCTTCAGCTTAATTTTAGTGTCTTGGAGGCAATTTGTCTGGACTGGTGACTCATTCCTCCCTCTTCAATTTTTTTCCCTGCCCTCCCCCTTCCTATTCTCACTCTGCCTGTGTCTGGCAGTGTGAGTGAGTGCCAGAGCTTAGGAGGATTAATGCAGCAATGTTTTGGTGAAAGGATGTCCCCAGCAACCTGCGGGGGCAGTCCCCACGGAGAGGTGTCTGAGTCCAGGTGTCCCCTCCCAAAGCCTGCATCCCATCCTCTGTGTGGTGTGGAGGGGAGACAACTTTTCCTTTGAACACACGGAGACTGAGAAGAGGAAAGGCAAAAGGAATGCAGGGGGCTCAGCTGAGAACTTAGCAGGATGAACTTAGAATTTGGAGGATCAATCAGGCCTGGTCTCATCATCAGCAGCTGGGGCTCACCAGGCTCCGTGTGGTGCTGCCTGGGTTGTCACTGCTGAAGGAGGGGCACAGCTGGGAGGTGCCTCCAGCTCAGCCATCCCATTGCTCACGGCCTCAGGGCTGTGTCCCCTGAGGTGCAACACATCAGGGACGTGACAAGAATGTACAGTCTGTTTATTGGCTCTTATTCATGACATTGTAACCTCAGGGGCCCGGGAGGAAGGGAAGGGGCAGGCGAGGTGAGAGCGGGGATGTTGTGCAAACAGACAAACCAATGCTACAGACCCACAGGAGTCTTTCAAGCCGGCAGAAGTAAAAAGCAATGACCGCCCCAAGGTGCTGAGCTCCGGGTTGCTGGAGCCTTCACTCTCCTGTATGCTGGGTAGCACCTGGCATCAGGACGAGGCCGGGATCTATAGACAAAAACAGGACAGACCTCATAATACCAGCTCAACTACTTTCCTGCTCTCCCTCCCTCTGCTCCGGTGATGGTGGGTGTCTGAACGGACAGGGTCCAAACTAGCAAGCTCTCACTCTTCTCTCTCATCAGGCTGTGACCAGCTTTGCCTCTTGTCCTGAAGCCTGTCTCCTCCCTCTGCTGCTTTGTACTGAAGCGGAGGCAGGTAGGAACAATATGAGGAGTAAAGGAGTCCTGGAGGAGAAGCTGCTGCTTGGCAATGATCAACACAAAAAACCCCTTGAGGAGAGCAGGGCTTGGTAAGAGGAAGGGCTGCTGGGCAACTGCCACGAATAAGGAACAGCTTTTTTTTCTATAGGCAAAGGCTATGGCTTCATAGCTCTCAGAGCAGGTCATCCCCAGGGCAGCCTGGATGTAGTTCCCTCTGTGGCAGAAGCTGACAGACAGTTCTCTGTGAGGGCACATGGGGAAAATCCTAGGCTGCCCCACATGAAGAGATAGGAACAAACTTGCCCACAGTCAAGCAGAAAGGAGGGGGAAGTTGATCCTGGGTTTATCATACCATGTGCTGTCCTTTCCCCAAGCAGGGTCTGCTGTCTCTCTCTCTCTCTTTGAAGGTGACCCATTCCAACAGGCTCACCAGGAACACAGTGGCCCCGACCATCTGGGTTCAGGAGCAGGAAAGCACCACTGGTGTCATCCCAGGGATCCCTGTCGGACTTACTTGCTCAGAGGAGGCTGCATACTCGTTTCTTTGTCCGGGTGGGCTGCGGGCACAGGACTGCTCGGATGGCCTCGTCAAACACCGTCTTGAGGCCGCGCTGCGTCAAAGCCGAGCACTCGAGGTATTTCACAGAGTCTGTCAGGAGGAAAGCAGGTGTTGCAATGGCAGGTAGGCAGTGGGGATACCCAGGTTTCTGCTCCTTGTGCTAGAAAGCAAGGCACCTGACTCTTGCCTGAGCTGAATAAACACATCTCAGGTGATCAAAGACATTACACATTGTCAGGACACATTTCACTCACTCAGACGGTCTTGACTTCAGGGCAAAGCTTGCCAGCTGCACTAGACCAAGGTTTGCCTATTGGCTACCCATGTAGCCAGAGGAGAGCCATTGTGTGAGGCTGACTGTGTCATCCTGGCCAGACACTCCCTCTGCTGAACTCCTTCTTGAAAACTCCCTCAAGCCGTGTTTCTCACCCTCTCTCCTACTTCTGTGTGTCACATCTGAGAAGATCTGAATGGTGGGGTGAGACACCCATACCTGGAATTGCACGTATAAGCCCCAGCATACAGAGGCAGGGACAGGAAACTGCAGTTGCAACGCTTCCTGACAGAGGTTAAAAACCTCTCTTCTGCCTCTCTCCGGATATGGAGGAGTGGCCTCTGCCCACAGCACAGCTGTGGCTTTCACAGAAGAAATATTGTCCCAGATAGAAGTAGCAGAGTAACAGGGGAGGAGAATGTGAAAGCGTGTAGTTGTGTGTGTAAGTGAAGGATGGTGACCAGAGAGAGGCAGAAAACAGAGGGCTGAGGGGTTGAGTCTTCCTCAAGGAGCAGATCTCCTTCCTGAGTCTCCTGAAGTGCCTTTTGTCCCATGACCCTGGAAGTGTCTCCTCGTGTCCCTCAGGTATACCACTGTGAGATACCTCTACAAAAGCCTCGTTAAATTGAGGGGAAGCCCTTTTCTTCTGCCTCTCTCCTTTTGGTAGGTCCAAGATGATTCCCCAAATACATACCTATTTCCTTGGCCAGAGCAAGACCCTGAGGATACGTTATGGGGGATAGCTTCTTCTCCTTCAGCTTCTCAATGGTGTCCTTGTCATCACGGAGATCCAGCTTTGTGCCCACGAGGATGATGGGAGTGCTTGGGCAGTGGTGCCGCACCTCGGGGAACCACTAGCAACGGAGCAAAATGCCAAAGATGTGAGAAGTCGCATATATGGGCATGCACGTGGGAAAACAAAGAGGCACTCCTGAAAAAAATGTCAGCAAGGTAGCTAACAGCCTGTCCTTCCTCACATCCATTGTTTGGCATGTTGTTAGCCCAGGCCAGCTCCTGTTGCTGGGTCCTCAGGCAAAATCCCTGACATGGAGCTTGAATTTTGTTAAGCAAAAGCACAAGCTGCTCTCTGTCCTTCACCCTCATACCCAGGGAGGAACCTTAAAGTGGTAGGAAGGAAACACTCTTGTTCTCTTCTTCATCAATCTCTCCCTTCTTCCCTCACTTCCTATCTAAAAGCTGTGGGTACCTGCTTCTTATACCCTCTGGACCAGTCCTGTGTGTCTGTGCATTGACAGTCTTGGCTGAAAGATGCCATCAGAATATAAGTCTGTGATCTGACAGCACAATAGCCCAGCAAGATGAATTAGGTCCATTAGCAGGCCAAAGAAGGTTGGCCACCTTCTTTGAAATGAACCAGAAAAGGCATCTGAAGGAGGCTTCTGACTAACAGAAAAGACATATGACCTCTTGAACCTAGATGTCCTAGTGGTAGTCTCCACCCATAGTCACAGTTCTTGCAAGACCAGCACCAATCGCAGCCCCCTCATCCCCTGGTGGACCAGGATACCCTGTCTCACCTTAGCACGGACGTTTTCGTAAGATGCCGGGCTGACAAGGGAGAAGCAGATCAGGAAGACATCCTGCAGGCATACAACCATGGTGCAGAGTTAGGATGAGATGGCATGATGAAGCAGGGAGGGGCGGGGAAGGTCTGTGTGCACAACACCCTCCCTCTGCAGCAGAGGGTTGTGCTTGGGAAAGCTCTCTCTGTAATATAAAAGTCCTGACTGCTGCTTCTTGCCTCTAGGTGGAGAGAAGGATCTCTGCTCCCCTGAGTCATTGTAACCATAGCCACCATTATCAGAAGAGCCAAATGGTCAACTCTGAGGATGGGGTTTTTGCGGTTGGCACACTCATCCTCATGGGAAATGGCCTGACAGCTTCCTGCTCATTTCTCACGGAACACCAGAGAGCTTTCAGGCCAAAGTAATTTTGCCTACAGTTGAGACAGACCTAATTTCAGCCCAAAAAGTACACACGCAGGACTCAAAGGAGGTAGAGTTTTGGCTCTCCAGGTAAGCGTTTCTCCTGGGCATGGCAGAATTCAAATTTCCTTTAAAACTAGACCAAACCAAACCAAACCAAACCAATACCAGCTCATCAAGGTTATATCGACTTCATCCAGCTTCACCTAGCTGGAGCAGTGGTGCCAGACCCAGCCTATCCATTTCCATACTTCTACAATCATCAGAGACAAAAACCTTGGAAAAACATTCCTCCACCTATCCTTGGGAAATGTCCCAGAGTGGATGCAAGCATCTTGTTGAGAAATAGACCTGTGTGCACTGACTGCAGGCAAAAACACCTTATACCAGGTGTCTGATTTTTAGGTGGCTGAACCTAGCCCAAACAAATAATTTCTAATCAATTCCTAACCTTTTTGATTGCAGTGGCAACCTTCAGACCCACGTCTGATGCAGCAAGGTCTTTCTGAGCTTGCCAAAAGACTGCTTGAAACAACATTCTCCAGGGAAGGTGATCCTTAAACCCTGAAATCGCTCTGTCAGTGTGGTGAAAAACTGGTGAACACAGTATCTGAGGCACCCATTTGTTCTGCTAGAGGCACCAGCAGATCAAACACATGCCCACACATCAGATCTCTTTTAAAAGGCAGAAGGCAGAAGAGTGGGGTTCACAGAAATGTGACAAGCATTTAAGAGCCTCAGCTCTTAAATTCCATGAACCACCTTAACTCTACAAAAGGAAGGTTTTTTACCAGGGCTGTGTAAGGCATCTGCCCCACACAAAGTCAGTGTCAGCTGGGCTCAAAAGTGCCTTTGAATGTTTCGTTCTCCTGCTCAGTTATACCAGTAATGGGAGTTCAGAAAAAGGCTCCAAAATATCCTTAGATGTCTTCTAACTTTCGGGTTTCAAGGCAGTTGCATATCAACAGAGATATTCTCAGAAAAGGGCAGAGAGCGACAGTAACAATCCTGTCACTGTTTCAAGGCACATGTTGAGTTTTGCAGTGAGGGGTGGAGGTGTAGCTGAGGGAGGAAGGGAGGAGGGGCATGGAGTGTGACCCACCGTCTGCGGGTAAGAGAGTGGCCTCAGCCTGTCATAATCTTCTTGTCCAGCAGTATCCCAAAGTCCCAGATTTACAGGCTTGCTGTCAACCATCACGTTGGCAGAATAGTTATCAAACCTGAAATTCAGAGACATAGGCCATGGCTGAAACAGGAGAAGAGGGAGCCCTTCCAGTAGTGTAGGAGCATCCAGGAGCAAAGGGTGGTGATTCCTCTTCTCACCTCACCTGGGTGACACTGGTTTTCCGTGAACCTCCACCTTATGGAATTCCCACTCAGCATCAACCTCCTCCCCATCATTCAGCTGTCCTGGACAGGTGCTTGGCTGCAGCTCCACCTTTGATACCTTGCATGCAGGTCCACAAGCCCTTTTGTCTTCCCATTTTTTTCCCCAACATCCTTCCCACAACTGCATCTGCTCTAGAGCCAAGCCCCTGTCTTTCTTCTGTGTTCTAAGACCTAGTTTTATTCTTAGAAGTGAAGAAGAATCCGTGTCTCTGTAGTTTGCTTCACTCCTCAACAGCCCTGCTGGAACTGAGGAAAATGTGTCCCCTTACTCTTTGACAACTCAGCTTGAAATATTTTAGGACAACTGTCAGGATTGCACGCTTAGGAGTAAAGTCTTGATAGAAAGAAAGGGTATTACAGCAATAGAGACGTTCCTACCCTCATCCTAGAAAATTTTATTTCCTGGTCCTTCTGGTACTTTTTTTCCAGACTAAGGGAAACCAGCGACAGGGAGGGACCAACACAAAGGTCTTGTGAATGTATTCATGGCATAGGCACGTTAGAAGGGACACGATTTAGCAGTGGACTTGGCAGTGCTAGGCTAGTGGTAGGCCAGGCTAATGATCTCAGAGGTCTTTTCCAACCAATTCTACAATTCTGCTCCATGCAGAATCTATGACTGCTCCAACGACAGCAAGTGTCTTGGACAAGGAAGGAAGTGGGGTCCCATGTCCATCCACCTGCCTTCTCTTGGGTTTGACCCAGTTGTTGTAGCCTAGTGCCTGTTTGACTTGGCTAGCAGGATCTCACCTGCTACTTGTACACTTAACAAGCAGATAGACCTTGAGTTGGCTTGAGTCCCTCAAATGTCCCATTTATACCAGGGTTTTACAAGGTTGCTTCTGGTGAAAGGTGACAGATCCAAAGTTAGAGACACCTTCACTGGTTTGGCAGACCTTCCTCTGCTTGGCATGGAGATTGTGACCCGTGGAGTGCACAACAAGGGGTCACTGCACCTCTTTGCAACCTGCTTTTCATGCCTCCCACCCACTCCAGAACCTGTTTATGTGTTACTCACACAGTGGGGATGTATTCTCCTGGGAAGGCATTGGTGGTATAGCTGATAAGGAGACAGGTTTTTCCCACAGCCCTGGAAAAGAAAGAAAACAATAGCAGGAATTCATGGCAGTGCAGGCGGTCTTGCTAGGGTGAGACGGAGATGGGGCAATCCTTCCACACCTCTAACCTAGGCCTGTCAGGAGACCCTTGAAAGCAGAAACGCATTCACAGGACCAGAGAGTGCATAACCACAGGTTAGAAGACTGGCAGGAAGAAAGACAGGATGTCACCCAGAAATGTTTGTTGTCTTTGAGCACCAAGGCTTGTTTTTACGGTCTAGTACAGAGATCACTCAGCTAAAACGCATCCACTCTGAGATGGAGGTGGGAGCCCATCTTGCAGTGCATGCAGAGTGCTGCAGGCTCACAGCCAGGACAGGTGCATTGGCTTGGTGTGCCACGACAAAGCTGCCATGCCAGCTTCAGCACTTGAGTACAGGCACTCCTGCCTGATTTTCAGGTGCTGTGGCCAGGGACTGGTAGCCACGTTTCCTGACTTACCCAGCCTTTCCCATCTACAGTAAGTTGCAGCAACACCTGCACAGAGAGCTGTAAGGAGCCAAAAAGGTGCCTGCCCCCATGGCAGATGGAGGCTGCTGGTGGTGTTTCTGATCTAGAAGCTGGTCCTTTCTCTCCCCTCAGTCTCCCAGACACACATGATGCAGGAGGGTGGAGAGCAAGGCAGCAGCACAGTCCAGACTGGGTGAGAGCATTGGCGGGATAAGGAGCAATAAGGCTATCATGTGGGGGAAGGAGGTGTCGTGGGCAAGGCAAAGCCTGTGGTGAGGGAAAGAAGTGCAGAGAAATCAGAGAAAATAAAGCAGCCAAGACAGGTGTTGGAAAGAAAATCCTTCTCCTGCTGGGATGCTGTTTCTCAGGTTTGTGTGGCCTGGGAAAGCTTGGCCATGTTTCAGTTACATAAGACAGGAAATGCCTCAGCTAGCACAGCCCAGGATGAGGGAGAGGTCTTTCCTGGGCAAAGGCTGGAATTCTGCTGCTGGGGATACTCAAACCACCTCAGCTGTACCTGCAAAGTCCCCTGTCCCAGGGCTGCAGCTCTGCCCTTTTGTGTGCCCTGGACAGGCACCCTGGTCACAAGGCACCTGCCTCTGTCACTGGACTGTGCGGCAGCTGAGGAGGAAGCCGAGATCTTTGGCGTGCTCTGACATTCGCTTCTTACTCCTGCCACCCCCCTTTCTTAGATCCTCCTCTCTCAGTCCCTGCCCTTTCCCCAGGTCCCTTGCTTCCTTCTTATCACAGAGTTACCAAGGGAGGTGAGGCCCTACAGGAAATGCCTCAGATCTATGGGCCTGCGAGTGGATTGGTCATGGAAGAGGGGGACGTTCTGAACTGGTGTGGTTGAACAGAGAGGTGCACAAAGGGTCACTGAAGGGGTGAAGGTTACAACACAGAGCTGAGGTTAGTGGCACCTGCAGGCTCCTGTGATTGAACCCAGGGCATGCTAAGAGGTCAGTGATGTGTGATGGAGGGGCTATGGGGGCAGAGCAGCTGTGGGACAACACGTGAGCTGAGTGAGAGGAGAAGGTCCTGTGGTTGTTAGAGTTGAGCCAGGAGGGAGACATTGCTGGCATGGCTGGGAGGGAGGTAAGGGGTGGGGAACCAAGAGCTCAGAGAAGTGGGGGCTGTGTGGCAAGATGGTGAAAGTGTACAGAAGTGCAGTGTACAGAGAAGCAAAACGACGAGACAGAAGACATTTAAGAGTAATTGAGATCCTAGGGGTTGAGAGCAGAGCATGTGGTAGGGTTAACCATTATATGAGGTGGATGCTGCCTTGAGGGAAGGCTACAGAGTTGGTGCTATGTGTGAGGGGCAAACGGGGGGATGGGGAACCGGGTAACAGATAAATGCCCAGTGAAGTTGTTCATCCAGCTCCAGCTCAAAGCCTTCAGGGGACTTTTCTTAGAGGTTACAGTTTTTATTTGAGGTTCTGTCTTTCCTTGTCCCTCCTCCCCGTCCCCTTGCCCCAGCCCCTGAGAACATGTCCGACACGTACTGTTATGTGTGCAGACATCTTCTTTCCCAGGCGAGTTCTAAAGAAGGAAGTGACTGTGGGGAGCAGCACTGCTGTAAATGTCTCTTCATCTGCCACCTTTTAGCTGCCCCAGATAATAGTCTGGCCAGCTTCTAGGTGGAAAGGAATTGAGCTATTCCATTCCAAGCACAGACTCTCCTCCTTGCCTCCCTTGCATTGACTCATCCCACAGGGCAAGAAGACACTCTGTCCGCTCCACCCCTCCTGCCCCAAGAAGTGATGACTGCTTAACTCATTGATGGCTTGGATCAGGCCATTTCCAGGCATCAGGGGACATGGGCAGAGAAGCCACCATGTTGTGAAGGCAAGGTTTTGTTACCTCCCACTCCCAAAGTGGCCTATACTTGTGCCTATCTCAGTGGAAAGAGCTGCTTCTCCATGTGCCCACAGAGGGCCCTTGCCAACAATCTCCACCACACTCCAATACAGAGATAACCTGCTGAGAAAAGCTGGACATAGAGATCCTGATAGGCATCCTGCCAGAACCAGAGTGCCATGCCCTCTCCCAGTCATTCCCAGTGAGCAGACGGCTTTCAAGGAGCCATTCACCTGCAAGAGAGCACTTGCACTTCATGGGTTTTAAATCTAACTCCTCCTGCCTACAAGCTGAATCTGGCAGGAGCACCATCACCTCCTGCGCGTGAGACAGACCTGCTCCACTTTCCATGGGTGCAGATGGAAATGCAGATCCATGATCTGCATTTCCATGCAGATGCCCTGCAAGATGCCCTCTTCCATGCTCCCCGGAGGAATGTCCCTTGCCCTGGGGACGGAGGAGCGAGCATGTCTGCAGTAGTAGCAAGCCTGCAGGAGGTCAGAAGCAAAGCCAGGGAAGTTTCACCAAGCAGCCACCTTTTTTCATGCCCCTGGTCACAGCCTGTCCCGCCCCACACCCACAGCAAACCCACAGGGTACGTACCCGTCTCCCACCACGACACACTTGATGGCTTGCATGGCTCTGGACCCGTGGCGGAGGACGGAGCCCGAGGCAACGGGAAGTCAGGCCAAGGCAAACAGCAGGGAGGGATGGGCAAATGCGGGTATCAGAACAGCAGGTCGCAAGGAGGGAGGAAGTGGAAGAGGGAACTTCACTCGACGATCACCCTCCGGTCCCTCCGCCCCTCCTCCGCAGCGGCAGCGCCGTGGCCGAGGCCGTTGGTGAAGGCGGAGCAGCCGTGACTGCTTGGCGGGGATGATGGCTGCTGCAGCATTTCTTGTTCTCCGTGTGTGTCTCACCCACTCCCTTCCCACCTCATCCCAATGAACAGCGCGGGGCACCAAACTGCATTTCCAGGGGAGCTGAACAAGGGTTAGAAGCGGGGTGAGAATGTGGAAGGGTGGATTTTCTCCTGCCTCCTTTATCATCCAAGCTTTGGAGGAGGTGTAAGCAGGGAAGGGAATCTGAAGTGGGAGTAGTGGGGTGATGAGGGGCAGTGAAGGTTTTTCAGGTCCTCCCAGTGCCCCTAAGTGTCAAGGGTGAAACATCACAAGGAACAATACTGTGAAGGCTGAACAAGGAAGTCATGCAGCCTCTAGAAAGCAGCTGCCACCCAATGGCTGCTCCATCCCTCCGCTCCCGTGGGGATAAGGTACTGCTGCACTTCCTCCCCTGCCCAGACTACTACTACAAAAAAGTGCTGTGTGAACCTATGTGTTCACCATGAAGGCGAGCAAATGCATCAAGGGGTGCAATGAACTGTTTTCTCTCTCGTCACAGTACCATGAGAGCCAGGACTAGATGAGAGAAGCCCCTGCAAACCAGTCTCTCCCTATCCAACCTCTCCACTAGTTCTGTGCAAAAGTGGCCAGTGGGAGCTGCTGGCAAACTTCTTATATCTTAGAATCATAGAATAGTTTGGATTGGATGGCCTTTAAAGGCCATCTGGTCACATTCCTTGCAATAAGCAGGGACATCTTCAACAGGTTTGCTCAGACCCCATCCAACAAGACCTTGAAAGTTTCCAGGGATGGCGCATCCACCACTTCTCTGGGCAAGTTGTTCCAGTGTTTTACCACCCTCATCATAAATAACTTCTTTCTTATATCTAGTCTGAATCTACCCTCTTTTAGTTTAAAACTATAGCCCCTTGTCCTGTCACTACAGGCCCTACTAAAAAGCCTGTCCTTGCTCTTTCTTATAGGTCCCCTTAATGTATTGAAAGGTTGCAGTAAGGTCTCTCCAGATCCTTCTCTTCTTCACACTGAACAACTCCAACTCTCTCAGGCAGTCCTCACTGTCCTCAGAAAATAAAAGATCTTTAGAGCTAAGCATTAAGAAGAAGGAAGCAATCACCCAAAGAAAGAAGAGACATGAGCAGAATGATCCCGAGCAGCTTTACTCCTTCCTTTCCATTATCGAAATGAGGGTTTGCCTCCTCTTCCTTCCTTCTCCTCCCATGCAACATTAAGCCTTGAGAAGAGCGTACGTGTGCACATCTGTGTGCTCCAGCCTGAACTGGTGAGCGGATGGGCAGGAGATGGGTTTTATAGATGATGGGATATGGTGGCACAGAATTAATTAAGAATTTCCAGGCTTTGTCAGGAGGCCAGTTAGAGCAAGAACAGTGGGTTTGCAGCAGGGATGTTCCTGAAGGAAGGAACTCTGAGTAAAGTGCTTCTCCAAAGGCTGATGACCTCTGTGCTGCTGCAGCCACAAAAGGCTGTTTCGACTGACCTGCTCTGGAGGAGAGCACTCCCAGCTGTCACTCAGCACTGGCTACAACCAGAAACCTTGAGCCGTGGAATGTTTCCAAGTCTTGCTGCTATTTCAGAAGCACAGAGTGACCAGCTGCACGAGGTGTTCCCTCTGTGGGTGGTAGGGAAAGGGGAGGAAGGAAACCCACTGACACCTCTGCAAGCAAGAGCAGGAATGGGACACAGGAATACAGGTCAGAGAAGGACATAAGAGAGAAGGACAAAGGATTTTACAGAGGGCAGCTGGAAAGGACAGGCAGGCACAGAATATAGTGGGCCAGGAGATAAGAACTCAGTTAGAAGAGAAGGCGGGTGTATCAGGCTCTAGAGAATGCTGCTAGTGGGAGGAGAAAAACCATTCTAACTCCCTGGGCAAACTGACACATTGAGAGCTCTCTGTGGGAGACATCTGGGTGACAAGTGAGGGCTGAGGGAGCTGGAGCTGGTAGAGCCCACGAAGATTCAGAGAAATCTAGGCTGGGCAGGCAGCCTGGGACAGGCAAGCAGGAATTTAACCCCTTTTGGGGCATTGTTGAAACTGCGTTTGGAATCAGCTTCTCCAAAGGAACATTTCAGTTTTCGCTGTATGTTTTCTGTTAAGGTTTCCCATAACTCTAACGTGTCTGGGGAGAAGCAGGTTGGAAAAAAAGAGTGAACACCTGGAGCAAGAAGGATGGGGACTGAGGGGAAAAGAGCTGGGGAGAGCTGGAGTATACATTGAGTCTTACCTGGGAGGGAGTAAGTTATATGGGGATGCTAGGGGCAGGATTCAAGCTAAGGGTGACTGGATGGAAAACCAACCAGTGGCACAGTAGGACCTGGTGGCAGGGATGCACGAGGACCACTGACCTGCTGAACACCTGAACACCAGTGTTTGCTTTTGTCCTTGAAGTCTGGCATATGGGCTTGTGGGACTGGCAGTGTGGAAGGGACTGGAAAGAAGACGACCAGTTAATTGGTCAGGGAAGAGAGACTGTTGTGGAAACCCACGTTCAGGTGAGCCCCATGTAAAAGGCACTGTAATTCTGCATGTCCAACAATGAGCTATGAAGTCCTGGCAAGAGCCCCTTTCTGGGCAAATTACTTTTGGAATATAATTCCCTGCAGCTGCAATGGACAGTCAGTTCTTGTCCAGTCAGAGGTCCATGCTGTGAATCTATAAACATCCTTCCTCCACCAGTGCCTCTATAGAGCAACAACAGGGATCTACATAAAAGCTTTCAGGATGTTTCTTTCCATCATACTTAAATGGGATTAAATGGGATTATTTAAAAATGGGATATTACACTCAAATAACACATACAGTAATCACTCTAAGAACAACTGGCACCTGCTGCATTAAAACCTTTCATTTGTACACACTGCAGGAAAAGGAAGAAACCTGCAGGAAACAGGCCCATAACCCCGGACTGAGCACATACAGATGTGTTGCTGCTGCTCTGATGTCCTCTCACACCACCAAGAGGTGCTCTTGACACGAGTTTCCTTCTGCATGAGCAGCAGGGTACACGTCTGGGGTTTCTTGTTCCCTTTGTGGAGTTTAAGGGAGACGCTAATGGGAATTAATTGCTCAGTGAGACACTTTTGTTCTGGGAGGCTTTCAGGGTCCTGAGCTGGGTCACCTCGGAGCAGCGCGGATGTGGTGGGCTTGCATGGCACGCATGTGAGACTGCAGCCCAGGGAGGAAATGCATGATGCTGTTTTCCCCCAACAAGGACCCAAAGCAGTGAGGACCACCTATCTCTCCCTCTCTTTCTGTGGTGTTCTACCCCCTCAAGGATGATAGAAAAAAGGTAAGGGGGCTCTTTCAGAAATGATGTTTGCACATCATAGCCCTGTACAGGAGGGCAGGAGATGAGCAGGAGGCTTGTCCTTCAGCACAGACAGAATAGCAGGGAGGATTCTTTCATGGAGGCAGCACCAGGCTCATTTCTTTGCACACACAGGACATGGTCACAGCATGTCTTCTCATTACCCTGGGCCCTGATAGGATTTATTTGATGTGACCTCTCTCTCAGGCAGTCCTGAGAGAATTGCCATGAGAACTTTTCTCTGTGCACTGGGTGCCCACCAGGGTAAACATTAATTTGCTTCCTGACTGGGCTGCAAACTCTCCCCACTTCCTATATTCCCCTTCTGTGCCTTCCCACTTCCCCTTTGACACAGCTTCATACCATCTGCCTCCTGCTTTTAGTTCTTGCTTTGCTGCTTCTCTTTTCCAAAATTCCCACCCCTCCCCGTTGCTGCTTCCCCTCCTGCCTTCACGGCTGTGGTTTCTCAGACTGCCACAGTTGCTTGAAAAGCCTGTCCTGACTTCAGAGCTCAGATCATAACTGAAGTGGGCGATGATGTTCTGCAGTCCCTCAGAGATGTTGTGGAGCTGTTTCATACAGGGTCTGTTTTCTGATGTGGCCCTCCTCTCCAGCCTAAATTTGTTCAATCAAACAAAAGCTTAGAAAAAGAATGAAGTTTCCAATCCAGCCTCACTGAACAGAAACTACCTACATTTACATCTACCATACACAACTCAGCTTGCAAAAGGTGCTTACTACTGCAATCAGGGGCAGGTGGTCTGTTCCTGGCACCTTGTGTCATGGATGCTTCTCTGTCTTTGAAGCGTGGCTGCTCTCAGCCTTTCCACTTTGGGCCAAAACTGCAGGTCCGCTGCCATCTTCCTACCTGGATCACTGAAAGAGGTTCACCTCCTCCTCCTCCTCCTCCTCTTCTCCATTATGGATGTGGGTAAGCAGAAGAGCACGGCACAAACCTTTGGGCTTCAGGTTCTTTGTGATGGTTGTTTCACACATGCACTTCCCTCAGTCGAGAAATTGTTCACAGACACTAAATCATACCGGGTTTTTGTGGCTTGGCCTTATCTGGTTCTCTGTACTTCTGCAGGTCCCCAAGGATGCTGATATGGCTTTCCATTCCCAGAGACATTTTACTCTCAGGCAGTGACAACACCCATCTTGGTGATACCAGTCTGCCACTTTATTGGCAATGAGTACAGATCAATATCTGACTGTGCATTCTTTCCCACAAGGTGCTTAGACAGCTGAACAACATTTTTCACCTGCCTGTTGTAGAAGGGAGGTAACAGGGACTAGAGATTATATGTGTGAATTCAAACTTGAGTGTCAGCTGCATGACTTGACTCCCCTGCCTGCTAGCACTTTTTATACGTTATCAGATGTTAGATATACTGTGTTTCATAAATACACATCTAATACATATCTTTGCTCATAAGTGATGATGTCTTCTAGGAAGGCTGCACCAGGGAAATGAAAAGAGCTGTTTAGAGTACTAAGGAAATCTATAGCTACTCTGTTTTACAAGACTAATATTTCCTGAACTACCGAAGTAAAATCTTGTGCTTCCCTTCCACCATTTTATTTCAAAGACATAAAGCTTCAATCTTGCTGCACTTTCAAGTCTAACAAAAAAATCCCTCTGGCTCTTCATTCAAGTTTATCAGACTCTAAGTGACCCTTCTGTAATTTTTGTAAGAGGGTTTCTTCTTGCCTATGGCCTTTTATAAGCACCATCTTTCTACCTTTAAAATAGACTCCAGTCCCTAAGCCCAACCTGAATGGCAGCCTAAGCCTCCTGAAGGGGCTATTGTATTTGAACAGACCTGTACTTTGTCGCTCTGTGGAGACTTGTGGGAATACAGCTGATAGGTTCAGCACAGAGAAATACATGACACTTTGTCCCTGTCTTTATCCCCTTGAAAGTAGTAGGAAATATTTATATTTCCTTTCTATTTACACAATTATTTTAAGTCTGTACCAAGCAATGGAAAAGTGCACCCAACAAACCCACATTGTTGCTTTGATATTTTCCGTCGTGACCACCACAACAGCAGGTATTTCCAGCTCAAATTTAAGTTTTTGTGTGCAGTCAGGGAGCATCTGGGGAGAAAAACTGGTCCCTGGCACAGGAGGCACAGGAGGCACAGGGAGTAATGCCTGGAGTACTGATCTGCAGCAGTCTGCCTAATCTGCCCATGCTTGATGAGGTGAGAATGGTGGACCAGCCTGGATGCCCCCACTGCACTGCACACTGGCCTTGCTGGTAACACCTGTGGGAGAACCCACAGGCTCTGAGCCACTGGCTATGGGCAGCTCTGACCACACTGTACAGCACTTAAACCTCATCTCCTCTAGGATATATTTGATGTTTCTATATCCCTAGGGCATAATTAATTTTCATCTTCCCTTCCCTTCCCTTCCCTTCCCTTCCCTTCCCTTCCCTTCCCTTCCCTTCCCTTCCCTTCCCTTCCCTTCCCTTCCCTTCCCTTCCCTTCCCTTCCCTTCCCTTCCCTTCCCTTCCCTTCCCTTCCCTTCCCTTCCCTTCCCTTCCCTTCCCTTCCCTTCCCTTCCCTTCCCTTCCCTTCCCTTCCCTTCCCTTCCCTTCCCTTCCCTTCCCTTCCCTTCCCTTCCCTTCCCTTCCCTTCCCTTCCCCCTCATTCTCTCTGTCACTGTGTTTTCCTTTGGGTGCTGTCTCCCTACCTTTTTTACTTGAAATAATGAAAGTTCTGTTTTGTAGTCCATTCACGGTCTTTTGATGCCATGACCACAGAACATGTGACACCTTAAGGGCATTTTCTGACACATTTCTGGCTGGGGTAGTATTGGCATCCATCTGAGTTGACTACAGGTCCATATTGCCTGTCTGGGATGCTCAAGCGGAGTGACTTCTCATCTGGTTCTAGGTTTCCTCAAGAGAGGAACTGGTTGTTTTGCTCCAGGGTAAGCCTAAAACTGAAGTAGTTTGTCCACCATGTGAATTGGTGGAGGACTAGGGACCTGGACAGGGAGACATCCTTACCCTGCACTTTGGAAAGAATGGGAGATGCTCTAGGGTTAGTTTGGTTACATGATCCTGTCTGCTGTGTACCCTCATGAGGAAACATCTCAGGGGTGCTTTGTTTTCACGACACAGACTCATGCAGTTTTTTATCAGTGCATTTCCCATTCAGACTCCTCTGGCTGAAAGCATTTAAAGTGCATCAAGTGTCACAAGCAAGGCTACCAGAACCAGAGGAATGCAAGTAGTGGAGGTGATCATTGAACTGAAAGAGTAGCAAGGTCTCAAAACAGGGCATTCAGGCATTCCAACAGACAGGCAGGAAAAGCTTTGGAAGGAAACATCAGGGAGCTAAAAGATGAAGGAAGTATGCAGGAGAGACACAGGGCCATGTTTTGTACTCGGTTGGAGTGGCTGACAGTACTTCTGCAGTGTACAGAGGTGTCCATTTTGGTGTTTGCAGGTCTTTGTGGTTTGCCCTGCTCACACACACGTGTAAGAGCAGCCCTGATCACGCTGCCTGTGTCTCCTACCTTTGAGGCAGGCAAGATCACATCTTCAAGGGAGTACTTTAGGTTGACATGTCTGCTTGATGTCAGCTGCAATACTGCTGAAACTATTTTTTTGTAGAAAAGAGTGATGGAAGGAAAGACTGGAGGTGACACATCAGAACTAGCTCCAGTGAAGAAACTGGGGGGCTCTGGGCCAGACTGTGGAGCAGTGAATTCTCCTCTTAAGTGGCTCAGAATCTCAAGACAGAAATTTAGTTTACAAAGGGTAGGTTTTTGACAATTTGTGACCCAAATGCAGGCCTCTGATAGCTTTTAGGTGTGGACATTGTGTGTAATGAAGATCTGGACAGGCATGGGTGTAATAGTTTGAAATCAGTTTGCATTCAAGTATCTCACTCTCTTCTTTTTTTTTTTTCCACTCCCAAGTAAGTTTCTAGCTGCTTCTTTGTAAATATCGAAACTGGCTATGGAAAGTGAGTCCTAAATGTTTGCCACCGACTCTTCCTAAAGATCACAGGTTGGTTGTGACCCTGCCTACTGCTGCCTGTGTACATTCATTCTGGATTTCTGCTGCCACTTGACATGTTTAAGGTGGGGATATTTCCCACTCTTCACTGGAGGTTCATCAGAGCTCTTGTCCTCTCCAATAACAGCCCTGAACCTACAGCATAACTGCAGGTTACAGCAAATACAAGAGACTGGGAGGAAGGGAGAACAACCTGTGTCTTTCTTTGTGAGGCTGAATGGCCCTAGAGCAATGGACCCTAGCCAGAGTGTTCAGGCAGATCCTACCTTTCACATCAAGCCTTCTAAAGGGCCAGTTATTCTCTCCAGAGGACCTCAGACCAGACTCGGTGAATGGGAATGTGGGAAGGTTATAGCTCTTCCCTTCCTAGTGAGTCAAGGACCTTCAGTCTCACAGGAGCCTCTTCTATGTGGTGGTGAGCGTGCACAGATGCAAGCTTTTCTTAGTTTTCTACATGTGCAATGCTCTTGCAAACTCTACCTTGCTGTCTCGGGGAAAGATGGCAGGTACAAGTCTGTTTTGCCATGACTGCCATGAGTACAGCAGCAGGCTGGGGAGCTGAGGATGTAGAGTGCTTCAGAGGAAAGTGTTCATGGATGGAGAGGAGCCAGCTCTTTACAGCTCCAATCCTGCCAGAGGAGGCAAGAGCACTTGGGCATTACACCTGTTTTGAATTTGACCTCGACCTATTCATTCAATCACCAGTTCTTACGGCTCTGACATGGTCCTCTCCTGCATGGAGATTTTTTCCCCACGTTGCCTACAGCACAGGTCTACCGCATAAATCGCACAGCAACCAAAAACCACTCAAGGCGATGTGGTGTGTACAGCCTCCTGGAGCTGTGTGGAGGGCTTGGAGAAGAAAGAGCACCTCTGTACCTCACAGGAGAACAGAGCAGCACAAGTGCCTTCAAAACAGTGCTGCTAATGCCAGCTCTCTCACCAGCAGCAGTATTGCTAAACCTGAGAGAGAACTGCATTTCTTCTTAGCTCATTCTATTCTTACTTACAAGGTTTCACGAGAAAAACAGTTTGTTGGGGGGGAAAAAAGGAGCAAGACTCAAAGTGCCTTACTGAGCAGTGAGAGAGGCAGAAGAGTCTGATGACTTTACTCTCCCCTCCATCAACAATTCTCCAATTCTGGAGTGTTCGTCCCCATCCCTGCCCCCACCCCAACCTGCTGCAGAATTAATGCAGGAAGAATCTTCCCTTTAAAATGAAACCACTTCCCCAATCAGATGGGTTTTCTGAATCCAGAACTTCCTCTCCGCCCCCCTCTCTCCTCTGAGGATCTCGGACAAAAGCCTCTCACTGCTCACTTTAGTCTCCTCAAACAGAGATCCCCAAAAAGCTGCTGGGATGGAAATGCATTTGTGTATTTGCATTTCCGAAGTAGCCAATGAGCCCCTGTTAGCTCATCGAAACGAGCACACAGTTTCCTCCACTGCTACAAGCTTGTGACATGTGATTCGGAGGGGGGGGAGGATGAGGAGGGAAAGGGAGGAGTCAGAGGGAAACCCTCCTCTCCCCCTAAAGCTGCTGCAGTTTTGTTCGCTGGCTCCAAGTAGTTTCTGTTCTGTGAAGCATCTGAACAAGCCAAATACAAGGAGGAACAACCCTTGTGTCGAAAAAAATATATCGTGCTCTTCAGGATGGATCTTTGTCCTGCTGGTAAGCCTCAACCATTGTGTGCCTTTTTTGGGGTGAGGGCTGTGCACTCAGTTTGACAGAGCAGAGCACACGATGAAATCCCAGCAGCCAGAGTGGATGCTGCGGCTGGTGGCTGGAGGAATGACATGCTGGAAGATCCCTGGTGATACAGTTAATTGCTTGTCAGTCTCCAGCACTGGGCATGGCTTTCTTTTTACTTGCTCTCCTTTCACATCAGGAGAAATTTCCCCACTGGTTTGAATGGGCCTTTGTGCTGAGAGTGTTACTGCTCTGATTGCTTGGGCCAGCGATGCTGGGCCGAGCTGGGAACCGACTCCTTGGTGTCAATGGTGTATGTGACACCTGGGGTGAACACTTTGGCTTTGGCTGCTCTTCATGCAACTCTGGCAAGCTCTTCAGTGGTGTTTCCCTACAAATCCCAGGAACTGCTTTGCCTTTGTGGAGCCTCTCACGCAGTTGGGTATCCCAGTGTAATGCCCTTGCAAGGCTTTTGGTACTGGGGCCTCCCGTGCTTATGTCCATGTTAGAGGTAAACCACTGTAATAGGGTTCTAGAAGCTCCAAGTGATCTGCAGGTGGGCCTGCCTGAAATCATCTCAGTGGGCAGATGTGGGTGAAGGGAAATAAGCCACATCTGAGGAACTGAGAGAGATCTTAGCTTTTATGTCCTGCATTGGCAGGTGGTGGATAAAGTGGATTCAGCAAGGAGAGGCACACCACCAGACTGAACATTTCCAGCTTCTGGCTGAGGAAGCTCTGAGTGTGTGTCTGTGCGAAGCCAGCAAAGTGGGAGAGATGAATGGGAACAGGCCGAACAAAGGCCAGGAAGAAAAAGGATCACCTTGCAATGTCTCTTCTCCTTTTGACTCTGTCCCCTCAGGCTTTTGTGTATGGGATATGGAGCACAGAGGGAAAGCAAAAAGCAGTGCCCAGTTTCAACAACTGTTGCGCACTTTTTAGCTCTGAGGTGTGTAGCCAAGGAAGGGGCATGCTCAAACCACAATCCAGCCTTGCTTGCCAGGGAAAGTGGTGGTACCTTTGGGAGCTGAGTTCTTGCCAGCATCTGTCTGGTGTTGAATGGTGGTGAAAATGGGTCTCTTCTGATCACCCAGTCCTCACTACCTGAAAGTAACTGGACAAAGCTTCTGCATGACAAACTGGGCAGGAGGAGGGATAACTCATATTTTGCTATTTATTTTGGGATGTGCCTTCAGCAGAAACTGGGGGTCTCCTAACTGAAGGTCTGACAAAGTCATTCACTCCAGTTATGTGTTACTGAGTTAATTATGTCTTGAAAGTTGCACATTCAAGCGAGCATACTTTGAAGCAAGTGTACACACTGCAGTAGCACAATGAGATCCTATTCAGGCACAGTGTGGGTTTGCTCAGTTCTGGGTAGAAGCAGAGCCTGGAGACAGGCAATGCCTGGAGGCATGTGCTGGCTCTGACTGATGTTTTTGCTCAATCCTGTCCTATGATTCCACAGCTGGGTGAGAAAGTGGGTTTGTTTGATGCTTAACTCCATTGAGAGCCAAGGCTGCCACCAGAAACAGTTTTCCAGTGAGCTTTAGAGTACTGAATGCACTTGGAATTTCTCAGTTGTGGCATGATTGTCCTGAAGGTCAGAAGTGTGCATACACCTTTCCCTGGGGCCGCTCCTACCTGGAGACGTGATGGTCCTGTTAGGCACAAATCTGTTTGCAGGTAAGACTTGATGCCTTGGGGAGGCTGCTCTCCCTGCAGTGTGTGTCCTCTTCCAGCTTCCTTCAGAACCCTCTCAGGACTGTCTGGGTGAGGCCACAGAGCTGGTGTGCCAAGCCCTTGAGCTGGATGTGTGAAGCATGGGAGAGCAGACTGGTACTGTGGTATCCTGTGCTGGGATATGTGGAGTAAGAGCCATAGTCTAAAGTCACTGGAAACTATCCTGAAGGATGGATGTAAGTTGTCACGTGGGATAAGGGGACCAGGAGACAAAATAAATTCTTCTTCCCACCTTTCCATCCATAGCTGAAATGTGCAAATTAAACCTGTTGGGATTTATGTTGAATTTCTTCTGACACAAGCTGTCAGAGAACTGTGGAGCGGCTGCCGGAGGGAGGCACACATGGCTGGAGGGAACTGAGGAGCTGGAAGGCTTTCTGTCGTCTCCCTGCTACTAGGCTGGTACCTGGCTGTGGAGGTGGTGGTCTGTACAGGAGATGACACAGCAGCCATATCAAAATAGAAAAGGAATTTCAGGTGAAGTTTTTCTACCAGAGAGCCTCCTTCAGGCAGAAGCTGCCCATCAGGCTGCTCTGCTTGTGTGCTGCCGTGGGTGGAGGTGCCCAAACCGTTTAGCAGCTACATTCAAAGCCCTCCATTGCCTTGCAAATGGGCCTGATGAACCTTTGCTGTCCTACCGTGGGTGTGTAACACATGGATGGTCTGCAGCAGCGCTACAGATACAGTCATTCTTCATAACCTTCCCCTGCTGCTTCTGCAGTCCTTCCTTCCAGCTCTCCTGGGTGGTCACTTCCCACTTACCTCTGTGCTTCAAAAGCCATCTCCCTGTTCCTATAATTTTCCACGGGACTGAAGCCTCGGTTAGCACCTGGTGGTTCAGCAGAGCCCTTTGCAATGGGAAGTGAAACCAGCACACACAGAACTCTCTTCTGGCCACCCAGATGTTTGGGTAACTCCGACATGCCCTTTAGATGGGGAGGGTGAAGGCATAAGTCTCCACAACAGGAATTAAAGTCTGTGTACTGTTTTGAGTGACAGCACTGAAAATACAATCCTGGTCAGTTCGTGAAGAACTGGCAGGTCTTTCTATCTGGGTCTGCCCTGAGACTGGGGAAACAACCTCAGGAGCAGGTGTAAGACCCACAAATGTGATGCTGATGCACTTTCCTTTCAACACTTGCTCACTTAAAATAAATTCCAAACAACAACCTAATGTCCTCTCTGGAGAGGGTACTAGCCATTTTTTATGTGTCTGAACTTGAAAACTTCAGTGTTGATTGGGCTGACAGCATCCTTCTGAAATCTGTGGGTGTTTTTGTGGTGTGTTCTTCATCAGGGTGAAATTTCCCCCTGTGCAGAGAACCCTGACCAGGGCTATGCTTCATCTGTGTGCTGACCTAGTCCTAGAGGGAAGTGGAACTGAGGTGGTGCTGAGGACTCTGACAAGGCTGAAGCCATTCCTCAATCCCTTGGGACAGGGCTGGATTCCCTCTGCCTCTGCAAGTGTCCAGAGCGAGCCGGGCAGTGCTTCCCTCTGAGTGCCCCTCTCCCGTCGGCTCAGCTTGTTCTCAGCATGGAAAGAGAAGGGAAGGAAAGGCAAAGCAGCTCTATTATCTCACCTGCTGCTTGCCCAGCTGCCTCTGCTGCCTTCACTGCCTTTCTGCAGAGGGTTCCCCAAACAAGCCTTCTGTGCTCACTTCCCCCAAGTGCAGACCCCAAAGTGTGCAGTAGCATTGATGAATGGCCTCCAAAGAGCAGAGCACAGCATCAGGCCTCCTGTTAGGGAAGCAGAGTAATGTGCAGGCATGGACCTCAGAATTATTTTCTAAAGCAGTCAAGGAAACCTAACAAGGATTCTCTCTGCAGCTCAATCTAAATTGCCCTGCAAGTTTGATCCATCTGGTTTTTTTCCAAACTATGTCACCCTTTCCTGCTTTTTTACCCCTTGATTCCTTCCCCTTCTCCATGACTCATTCTTTTTCTCCCCTGCCCTCCCCCCACACACAGTCCTTCCGGCACTTTTCTCATTCTGACAAACTGGACAGGTGGGAGTTGGGAGTTGGGGTTTTCAGATGTTCAGGAGGAAGGGGGACTGTGTTATTTACAGGCTTGTTGGGGGTCGTGTGGGTGAGATGGCATCCTCTGGGAGCCTCATGACTTTGAGATGCTTTAGGCTGCTTTAGTACACACAGAACAACTGAAGCAAAGCAACCAGCCACACCACAGCGTTTGCTGATGGGGTGGGGGAAGGCAAGGTTCCTCAGGTATGTCCTCCTACAGTGCTTTTGTGGAAAGAAATACAGGGCAAAAGGTCTTAGTGGCAATTTGTCAAAGAATAACCCCAGTGATTCCACAATTACAAGCCCTGACAGGAGAGAGAGAGATACAGCTGGAGAGACGGAGAGGATGGCCTCATCTCCTGCAGACACCACAACTGCAGCATGCACAAATTAAGCTGAAGGGCCTGGGCACTGCTCAGAGGCGCAGAGCTGGCATTCAAAGGGAAGTCAGCAACCCACCTAACAAGTTATAGAGCCACTGCATGTTTTTGGTTGGTTTTCTTTGTGGTTTCTTTTCGTTTGTTTATCTTTTGTTTGCTAACCTGCCTGCCTACTTTGGTTTTCCGTTCACCTACGGATTTGGCTGTCGCGAGCTTCTGGATGCCGCAGGTTTTCCTTCCCTCTTGACTGGCTTCAGCAATCAGTCATCTTCTTGCAGCTCTTCACAAGGGCTGCTTGCAGGGCTGGGAGGGCACGTGGGTCCTTCCCAGCCTGGCTTCATACTGGCTCCTTGTCCAGTGCTTTACTGCCACAGACTCAGCAGCCTCTCCCCAGGGAACGCAATGCTTGAAACCAGCAGAAGGAGTGACAGGAGAGAGGCTGCAGCCTGAGAAAAGTGACTGGAATATACTTAGCGCATGGAAGCCCAACCAGCCAGGAGGATGGGGGAGAGATTAAGATTGGAAAAGGCAGGTCTTTCTGAGCTGTTGTGGCCATGACAGGAAAGAAGCATACTAGGATGATTGCCCTTGTCGCTTTTCCTTCTGTCTGTCATGGCTGCTTCCTTCCCTTTTTTTCTTCCACTCATATTTATAGCAGTTGTTTTGCATGTGAGATCCACACGAAAAGAATTTCCAACGCATCTGGTGCTACTTCCCCTTTTTCTGGGAAAATGGGAGGCCCAGGGGATTTTGTCTTATGAAACAGTGGAGCAGGGCATCCAGTGACTTGACCTGGCTTCCTGGTAGGCTTTATCTTGCAGGGTTTAGGTGCAGCAAGGATCATGTTTGCAAGTTCAGCAGTGACCTCCAGAGCTCTCAGCCTTTTGCGAGCTCTGCTTTTTTCCTGGGGCCTCACCTTCTGCTTTGTCTCCTCTCTGGGGCTGCAGCCTTCTCATTCTGCTTGCTGAAGAGGCTGTGTTTCACCTGGATTATATTTAGCGATGCTGTCACCCCAATTCTTTTAGGCCTTTTATGAATCATATTGTGGTTGCCTTGGCTTTGCTGCTGTTTGTTTAAGTTCCTGTACATTACAAGGAAGCCTACTCATATTTCTGCGTTTTCTGCTGTCCACAGAACAACAGCCTCCCAAAGATATTCCTTCTTCAGCAAGGCTTTCATCCCCCAGATCCTGCCCTCACACTTGAAAAACCTTGATTTTCTCTCTTAAGTAATTTCTGACTCTGGTTGTGACAGATCAACTCATGAAGCCAGTGGTTTTCTTGGGAGGTTTGGATGTAGATGAAGTATTTAGGTCACAGATTTTCAGTACCTAAAGATGACTGACATAAAAACCACCAGAGTGCATTGGGTGAGACTTATTCGCTGTGCTCAGGGTGAGCAGAATTGGCTGAGCAGGCAGTGGGTGTCTGCAGGGTCAGCTGAGAGGGCTGTGCACAGCCTCTGGCTTCGAGGAGCGGGGTATGGTCTGTGCTGCACACTGGACTGAGAACCATTTGCAAGGCAAAGGTGAGGTGCAGTGGTTGCAACAGCAGAGAGCACAGATGCTGAAACACAGAAATCAGAGTTGCTGTGGCGTGACCCTCGGAGAGGGTGAGTGATGAGAGGTTGGGACAGCTTTTTCCATGATATGTTGGCCCCAGTAGTGTTTTCACAGGCATCTTTATTCTTCCAGAGTCAACTGGCTTGAGTGGAGCTGAAGAGGCTGAAATAGAGACAATCAGGAAGCACAAACAGGAGCTTTTGGATGACATTAAGGTAAGGACCATCTTGTCCCTCGTGCCTGCCTAGCCTTCCCAAATCTGTCTTCACCAAGGAGCATCCTCGCATAACAGTCCAGGCCATGCAGAAGTGCTCTTGCACAGGAGACATTTTCTCTGTCGTGATCCAACTTCAGTTTTAAACTTCAGGCTGCCCTGGCCTATTTGCCACCAGGGTATATGCAGCCTGTGGTACTCTCTGCTGCAGGAATCATCAGCTGCCCTAATGGGATAGTTGAGAAAGACTGGTCAGATTATGAGCAGGGCTGAGCTGGGATTGCATACTTGGGATTAAAGAAATGTCTTCAGTAAGTCATACTGGCAGGCATCTGGCTCAGCATTTATGATTCTTTTTAATTACTGATTACCTGCTAATGACATATCAGTCCTGGTTACCTGCAGCACCCCCTGTGCTTATCAAACTTCTGTTTGCTTTGTGGACCTCTAACAAGTCCTCCATGAAGGATCCTGTCTCTTCAAAGAGGTCTCATGGCAGGACCTCCCCCACAAGTTTCTGTGGCTGAACTTGCTTTTCCTCTTTTCTTTTAGCAGACCCAACCATTTCTCCAGTGGCTCCTAAAATGTCTGAAAGTAACAGATTCAAAATCGGTCACTAAGACTGCATCACAGTCCCGCATAGTGCTGTGCCCTTTCTATTCCGTTCTGCCTCCGCCATGAAACGTGGTTTCCCATTTGAGAGAGCTTATTGCACTGAATCATTGGACTTGGACTGATTTTCCCACAACATGAAGCTGTCCAGATGCCTAGGGAATAGCTGCAATATTTCCTGGCATAAAGGATTAAGCCAAACTGCATATTACTTGTCAGGCTTCCAGACCTCCTCTCTCTGCTGCAAACCAGAATGGTCTCTTGTCCCCTCTTGCAAAATAGATTATTAGTGTGTGTGCCTGTGATTTGCTTGTGTGTGGTTCTTCTCTCGTCAATTTTCAGAACAGGCGATGGGCACTGTAAGAGGCAGGACACTTGAATAGGAATACTACATTTTTATTCCCCACTATGGACAGAGAAAGGTTGCTAGGCTGCACAGACCCATGCTTTAAAACCCAAAGCCATTAAGCAATGGGGTACACATTGTCCAATGGAGCAGAATGAGTTTAGGTGAAAAGAGACGTTTTCCCCAGGGGATTTTTTAAAGAAGATGTCTATCAGTACCCTTAAACACAAAGACTTGGGGGCATATCTGGGGGAAGGGGGAGGGAGGAGAAAAGAGGATGGGTCTTGGCTTGCCAGTAACACTGCAAAAGACAGCAGTGAATAAAATAACAAAATTGAGAATAATTTGAAAGCCATGATCTGAGATCATGGCTCTGTTACATTTGTGCAACACCTAAAACTTAGTAAGGTACACTCACAGCTCTGGGGACCAATGAAGCACAACAGAAGGTGGCCAGAGCAAAACTGAAACCCAGAAGCTCTTTTAAATTATGGGATATTACAGAAATTCAGTTTCTCTGTCTGATTATATGCTCCATCCACATCCTCATTCCTTGATGAGAAAGGATCTGTCATAAAACAACCCTTCTTCCACTGCCTGTTCTGGTTTGTATGGGGAAGAATTTGGGTGGTTCCTGGAAGAGAGCTGTGATGCCCTTTGGCTTTCAGGTGGAACATAACTGCAGGATGGAAGCAAGGAGATACAGACACCTTCATTTCCTTGGTAACACAGAATATCCAGCCAAGGCGGCCATGGTCTGTCATGGGCCTAAAGGAAAGTGAATTTCACAGTTGATTTTTTAAAATCTGGCAGTAGTTACTGTACTTTTACTCCTTCTCTCTTTTTTTCTCCACCTGAAGAGAGGTATCTGCTCAATGGTATTTAAATGACAGGTACATTAAAAACTCTGTGTTTCACAGTACAGCCACCTCAGGTTCATATTGATCTCACAGTTACCAGTTCCACTTCTCCTTTCCTGGATGTGTAGCAGGGCTATACAAAGTAAAAGCTCAAAAGAAATGGGCACAGTGGAAGGATTCTTGCATCTGACATTGTTTGAGGAACTGAAATCAACAGTGGGGTGAGTTCTCTGACACTCGCCACGCTGATTAAGGTTGATTTTTCCAGTCTTGGGTGACAATAGACATGAGTAAGACATGCTCTGTGTGTCTGCTGTTTCTCCCTCCACTGCCTTCATCTTCCTGCTACTTCTTTTGCAGAGGCTGAAGGAAGAGATTGCTGAGGTGTTTGCAGAGATCGAGTGTTTCCAACATGCAGAGGAGAGGCAAGAGGCAGATGATAATCCTGGAGAGCAGACCAGGCAAGTGGGATGAGTATTCCTTTGCTTACAAAGTCTCTCTTTTGAAGAGAAAACAAAAACACTGCTGGGATTCAGTTCACAACAAGGACAGGAAAATGAGGCCAGGAATACCCTTCTCTCCTCTTAGATTTCTCTTTATTCCTGGGTAGTCAGACACCTGTCCTTGAGATATCTAAGTTACCTTGTGAGTGAAATGACATGGTCCTTTGTTCTAAGTTTAATTTTTCCTTCTTTTTTGTGTTTGCAGCAAGCTGTCACAGAGGGATAAAATTCTGTCCCTGGGCCGGAAGAAATTCAACATGGATCCTGAAAAGGTAGGATTTGTTCATTCCACCTTTGAGGATAACGCTGGGAGGAAGAGCCTCTGCTGGCTGCTGTTCCAGTTGCAGCCACCGATGTCAAAGGAGCTATGGCAGGGGACTCTGGGGATGGGTTCCTACCTCACTAAGGCCCCTGTTAGGAGCAGCCTCCACCCTGCCCCTGAGTGAGGTCTTCTGATGTGACCAAGCTGTGTTGCCTCCCCCCATCCTGTGCTTAGAGGCCACGCCACACAATTCAACCCAAACCTAAGAGAAGTAAAGGCCGGATGGTTTAACACTGCCAGCATGCCGTGAGAGCCAGATTTCCTTCAGCACAGCCCTTCTTGACTGTGAGAGGCTAGGAGTTTGCTATAATGTGATAGGGGAGGATGAACTAAGAAGAAAGTGAGAAGTTTTGAGAGTGTGTCAGGTTCCTTGGCTCATTCAGAACAGAAGAGGACAAGCTGCCTCTGTCATTTTGGAAGCAGTTTTGGTTTTGGTTGAACTGGGGAGTAAAGATAGCTTTTCCACTTTCTGGAGCACTGACCAGTGGTGTGAAGACTCCATAGCCTTCAGCCCTCTGCAGAAAGCTCTAAAACCATCATGATTAAGTAGAGAAGATGTGAGAAAGACAGTTCCCTCTTCCTTCCTCCTGACTGGTGGAGCCCTTTTTGAGCTCTTCAAGGGAAACCACAAGCTTCGACCAAATGGTAACTGATCATCAGCTAATCACCGCAGCTAGTATGTCGGGTGGCTGCTGCTCTGCGTGACAGCTTTTCATGCCTCCTCTGTGCCCTGCTGAGAGCGTCAAGATGCCTTCCCCAGTGTCCACACCCCAGCTGGAATGCTTGGCCGTCCCCATGACATCCCTCTGCCAGTGGGAGCTGTCCAGAGCAGTGATATCAGTACTTGCAGCCTGCGTGAGAGTAGGGTTTTTATTTTGCCTTTCTGTCTGACCTTGGTTCGAAGCCCCCGAGGCATCTCTCTCTGTGGCACTGTGCCATGCTGTGCAGGAATGCCCAAACTAATTCTAACCCCAAACCAGTTCAGCTATATGAGTTCAATGCCAATCAGACTGCTCAAAATGCTATATACTGTGTGCCTGTATGATGCAGATCTCTGATTATTGCCCCCCTCTTGCTACATGCCATAGAGTGGGAGGTGCTGCAATGCAAGGAAATTTCTTTGCCCCTCCTTTCTAAGGTTACACTCCATCCATGCAATGCTGACACTTATAAATGAGTTCCTATCTCCAAGATCCCATGGAAAGTTCCTGAGGCTAGAGGAGGTAAGCATTAGGAATCTGGCTGATAAAAATCTTTGGGGAGAAACATTTTCTTCTGGAAAATGGGGCCCCATCATCACTGCAATGCTTTTCAAAATTAAATTGATCATACTGAAAAACCATCTGGGGGAAAAAGAAAGGAAAATCGAGTGGAAAAAAATCTCACAAAAATTTCAATTTTTTCTTTTAAAACTGCTTTTTCTTTGGGGCATTTTAAAAATAGTTTCATATATATTGCAAGGGAAAGTGAAATGATTCTGTTGAAGTAGAACATTATGATGGATCTAAAACAATTTTCATTCCTTTATTGTATATTGCAAGGAGAATTGCAGTGTGGTCTGGAGAACTGCAGAGTTCTTAGATGTTGTCAAGAATCTTTTGGAAAAAACCTCAGCTTTTTCTCTGGCTTTGAAAATCATGATATTCTCTCTAAAATAGGATATTGACTCTTTGCACAACCCAATTCACACACTCTATATTCCTTAAAAAGCATATTCCATCCTTATTGTCTAGGAGGGATGGAGTCAAAAACATTGGAGACTTCTCTGTTCTGTGGCATAGAGGAAAAATCTGGGAAAAAATTCTTTAAACTTGTCTCAAGTCCGTATTTTTGTCTGAGTACATTTTTTTTATTATGCCTTCTTTTAAACAAACAATTTTTCTTTTAAGTTAATTTAGAAAAAGAAAAGACATTTAGGAACAGAACACTAAGACATTTTGATTGAAAATATTAAAATTAATTATTTTGACTTTTCCTTTTTGGACTTTTAATCTACATTGCCTTATTTTGTTTGTTTGAGTTTCCATCCCAGTGAAACATTTAGCCTAATCTAGGGATGAAATTAAAATGGGACTGACAACCTATAGTGGATGAAGAGGGATTGAATAAAGATGAGAACATGGCTGTGGTCTCCCATGAAGGGGCCGGGGAGCAACAGAGGAGACAAGTCCATCAAAGCTAAGGAAGGCTGATATCAGAGTGTTGGGATCTTACTTTCTCATTAGACCACAGAGCTGTTTTACTTCCCTGTCCTGCTTCTCCTTCCCAGGGGATCCAGTACCTGATCGAGCACCAGGTATTGTCCTCAGACCTGCAGGAGATCGCCAGATTCCTCCACAAGGGCGAAGGCCTGAACAAGACAGCCATTGGGGATTACCTGGGTGGGAGGTGAGCAACCCAGGATGAGGAGACCCTGTCCTGCCTGGCCCCTCTGAACTACCATTTTGGATGACCTGTGGCAGACCTCAGCCAGGTGCCAGACTGAACATATCTCCAGCCACAGTGGGCTGGGTGGGCAGGACAGCCCTGGGAGGGTCTTTGGGGTGTGACTAGGGCTGGCTGTATGGGCTACCTTTCCTTCTGCCTGTAATGGGATCGATCTTCCCAGACTGGAGTGTGCACCTTGGCTTCTTCTTGGTCAGAGGGGAAGTGAGACTGGGATGGAGCCAGGTGCATGTTGTCACACCAAGGGACATCCAAACTGAGCAGGGTCAAAGCTCTCTTCTCACCTTTCCCCTCTATCCTCTCGCAGGGACCGCACGAACATTCAGATCCTCCAGGCCTTTGTGGCATGTCACCAGTTTGCCAACCTCAACCTGGTGCAGGCGCTGAGGTGAGTGAGCGTGCTGGGCGCAGGGGACAGCGCTGGAACCTGCTCAGCCACTGGGTCTTGCCACCCAGGAAGGTCAGGAAGCCCTCTTGGGCTGAAGTGGGAGCTTTCCAAGGCCCTGCTGTGTGCATTGGCTCCAGGGCTGTTATTCTGTGAGGTGTCAACAACTTCTCGGCAGGAGTGGGAAACGCTTTCATGGCCCGTTGATTGGACTGGCCACGTGCAGAAAAGTGGGTCACTGTGACTTCAGTGTCTGGGGGGATGGAAGAAGTTATTTTTTGCAGCAAGAAACATGTCTGTCCTCAGTGCCCGTTACGTCAATAACAAAGTGACTCTGTTTTAGGGCACCTCATTTTATTACAGACCGCCTCCTGGCAGGACTCTTTCTCCTGAGGTCTCTGCTGCCTTGCAGGCCTCTCATTAGGGAAGCAGAGCCATGATTTCTGGGAGGCTTAGTTCTACTTCCTGCATTTGGGGTGTTTGAGGCTGATGTGTCCAGGCAATTTGTAGGGAGGAGCACAGCTCCTGCTCTGTGCGCTGTGTTGTCTCCCCAGTGTAATGGGATGACTTCTCTTATTTTCACGGTGTTGCGTGGCTGGAGGGGAGGCATCAATGTCTCTTGGACCCAATCTGACTAACTCTCTGGCACTCTGCTCCTGACAGACAGTTCCTCTGGAGCTTCCGGCTGCCTGGGGAGGCGCAGAAGATTGACCGGATGATGGAGGCCTTTGCCAACTGGTACTGCAAGTGTAACCCGGGCGTGTTCCAGTCCACAGGTACTTTTGGGGAGAAGGCCCATAAAGCTGAGCTGTGCTGTTTTCCAGGGAGAGGAGCCCTCCTTTTCCGTTCACAGAGCACAGGCAGCATCACTTGGAAGTGTGTTTCCCCTTAAGCTAAAGGAGGCAGCCCAGTTCCTGTGAAGCTTTTCAATAAACTGAGCATCTTCAGTCTTCCTTTTGCTACTGTGCTCCAGGCCCTCCCGATGGGCAAGAGACTGGAGAAGGGCTCCCAGCCTCACATGAGGTATTACCTCATCACAGCAAGGACAGCACTGACAGATGTGGGCATGCAGAAACTTTGCTGCTGGCAGAGCTGTTATTAGACTGCATCTGCCCAACTTGCCCCATTATCCTGAGGGCATGGAATCACCTCCATTGCAGGAGATTGGCTCTGTTCTTCTCTCTCCTAGCAGAGGGAACATTTCCCTTCTCCTACAAATGAGAGGATTACTCTCTTCTTCAGTGACTAGAAACCAAGCCACCTTAGGTATGGATTGGTCTGCCCTCTAAGACAAGCACCACCCATCCTGATTTTCTTTCTCATTGCTAGATACCTGTTATGTACTCTCCTTCTCTATCATCATGCTTAACACCAGCCTGCACAACCCCAATGTGAAAGACAAACCCCACTTTGAAAGGTTTGTGTCCATCAACAGAGGCATTGACAATGGAGGGGACCTGCCAGAAGAGCTTTTAAAGGTAAGAAGAATTCCCATTTTCTCATCCCCCGGGGTCCACTGAGAAGCAAAGGTGCAGAGACAGGGGATGCACCCATTAGCAAAGCTGCAGCTGGCTTTTTCCCAAAGGGTCAGCAGGCATGGGACCTGCCCTGTGAGGTAGAGTAGAGGTGGGCAGCCTGGCTATGCGTGTCTGGCTTCACCCAGCCAGCCTGGGCCGAATAACTTCTGTCTTGTGTCAAAGAGGCTGCCTACATCCCGCACCTGGGTTTGCTGAGCAGCATCCCCTCAGGGTAGAGGCTTTAGATCTTTCTCCAGAGTGTCATTTCTTGCAGCCAATTTCAGGAAAGTTGCAGGAGCCTGTAGTCTTTTTTTTTTTTTCCTTGGCTTGGTATTTGTGTAGTAAATGATGGCAAATACAATGATGTGCGCAACATTTCAGTATCCTTTGAAAGCCAGCAACCTGCCTCCCTGTCACTGTGTGCTGTTATGAATGCCACCCTTTGTGCCCCTCAGTGCCAAAGCTTTGGCTCTGTGAAATGTGCCTCCTTGTGGTCACGTAGCTCCACGTGCTGATCTCTACATTGCACTGCCCGGCGGTGTTCGGTACCACCAACCCAGGGACTAAATGGGGCTGCATCTCTGCTGCGTTGAGTCCCATCCTAGTGCCTTAATACTACCCACAGCAGCACTTGTGTCAGGCTGGGTTTGGTCACTGCACCCTGTCTAGCTATGGGAGCACCGTCTTGTGGCTGTGATTTTCCAAACTGAGACTCTTTTTATGACACGAGATGCAGAAAAGAGCTGGTGACCCCCCCCCCCCTCCCCCGCTGCAGAGACCCTGTGAGGTGCAGACTGGGGACTGTTTTACCCCCAGTGCTCGTTGTGTGCTCCCCTGCCCTTCACCTGGCTTCCCTTGTAAAAATAGTGGTGGACCAGATGGACCTAGGATAGTTGTGTACAAGCTTTGTCAGAAATCAATCTTTCTTCCTCCCTCTCTCTCTCTCCTTCTCTCTCTCTCTCTCCTTCCCCGCCAATGCTCTGGGGCAGAATCTGTTTGAGAGCATAAAGAACGAGCCGTTCTCCATACCAGAGGACGATGGCAACGACCTCACCCACACTTTCTTCAACCCTAACCGTGAAGGCTGGCTGCTGAAACTAGGTGAGGGGGAGGACTCCCCTAGCTCCTCTGACCTCCCGGTTTGCCTGCCTTCCACCGCAAATCTCCCCCGGGGACCTACCGTCATCTCCGCTGTCCTTTGCTCCTGTCTGCTGCGGTGGGCTGAGGCTGACACCTGCTGTTGAAACCAGCTGCCTGCTCCCTCGCCCCAGCTCCTGCAGGCTCTGTCTGCTAAAAAAGGGACTCAAAAACGTATCCCTCCCCATTCCCAGCCCCATCCGAGCAAAATTGTCTCCGTGTGTCCATCACACGGCATCACGACAGTGGTACCGTGGTGTCTCCTTGGGGCTCACCTGCAGGGAGAGCTGGGAGGGTGTGACTGGGTGTGCATGGCTGGCGCTTGGGGGAAGGACAGAAAAATGTGTGACTAATGGCTTCTGAACCTCACTGCCTTTAGGAGGACGTGTGAAAACCTGGAAACGCCGTTGGTTCATTCTGACAGACAACTGCTTGTATTACTTTGAATATACCACGGTAAAGGCTGAACTCGTGGCTGGGAAACTGTCCTGGGTGGTTATGAGCCTCTGAGGGGCCAGGGGGGAGCAGAGGGTGGGGGGCGAGTCTCCCCTTTTACCCTGTGCTCCCAGACTGAACTCCCAGCTCCACTCTCTCCTGTGCTGTTTCCTCACCTCCAGTCTGGAGGAGGAGGGAGGCTGGACACTGCAGCTGTGGTCTGACTAAACTCCCTATTGTGTCAATGGAGGGGATCTCCCCAGCCATACTCCGCCCTTGTCACCTCCACAAAGGCCCACACGGGGGAAATCACAAAGGTTCTAAACAGTGGCATAGGTTTGGGGAGCGTGTTGGGTGTTAATTTGTGTTTCCTTGCCTTCAGGACAAAGAACCTCTGGGCATTATCCCCTTGGAGAACCTATCAGTCCGGAAGGTGGATGATCCCAAAAAGCCAGTAAGTCTCCATTGGTTGGCACTCTGCCAACACAGGCTATCGGATGGTCGGAGGGAAGAGAAGATGCACACAAATTACTCCTACTCTACTCGCTTCTCAGAGAGAAAGTGCCATTCCAAACTGCCTGGTGCCCCCATCTCAACACAACTCGGTTTTTAATTTACGGTTTTGGTGTGAGTAGAGAGCTGTCCTTTTGCTGACTGTATTGTATGTTTTCACATGTGTACGTGTGCATAGGGGGGCAGAGATGAATGCACACAGCTGACTTCCTACTTGCTTTGCACCAGGAGATGTGGGTTTAATTTCTCTCCTCGGGGCTCTCCATAGTGAGTTACAGCACATGTAGACCAAACAGAGCTGTTGGTGTTAGGGAACTTGCCCAGGAAGTGACACATTTCTTCTGTGTGTCTTTCGTGGATACCCACTCTTCGATGTGTCATGGCTCTGGGAAAAGTGCCTTCTATCTGTGTGGTGGCAGGCAGAAAAAGAGGATGTTGCCTCTACTTAAAAAGGGGAGGGATTTTCACAAGTGGAGTGGAGTGACAGATCCCAGAAGGTGTGTTTTGATAAGTGCTGATGCTGCATCTCTCCATAAAGCCTGTTTTAGTGTCCAGTCCTTCACAGGAGGGGTGTATTTACCTAAGAAGGACGGTCATCTAATTCATAAGGAAATTTTTGGGGTGGGGAAGGATGGGGTCTGTTGCATTTTGGAGACAGACTCCTCCCCGTTGGAGCTCTCTGAGCTTGTCACCTGTGGTTGAAGGCAGCAGTCTCCTTGGTCCCCCCGTCTTATCCTACTGCTCCATTTTGTTTCCTTTCTGACAGAACTGCTTTGAACTCTTCAATCCCAACTGCAAAGGGCAGAAGATCAAAGCCTGCAAAACAGATGGGGATGGGAAGGTGGTTGAAGGCAAGCATCAGTCCTACAAGATCTCAGCAGCCACTCCAGCAGAGCGTGATGAGTGGATTGAGGCAATACGGTGAGGAGAACTTGAGGTCTGAGTTGTCTTTTTTCAGCCCCAGGGACAAATGGTCACACAATTTATTTGGCTATCAGAGCTTGAAAAAGGGGGGGGAAAGAAATGTTTTCAGTCTAACAGCTATGGTACCCCTTGACTTTAAAGAGTTTCAAAGTCCCTTCTGGAGAATCTCTAGCCACAGCTAAATTCTCTGCTGTGAGTCTGCAGATCTGCAGTCCTACATTTTGATAAATGGTGTCTCTGTGCAAGTTCAGTTAGGTTGTCTGTGCTGCTCTCCATCATTAAATCTCTCACCTTTGCACCCGTTTCCTCTTATTTCCAGGACCAGCATCACACAGGATCCTTTCTATGATCTGGTCTCTGCCCGTAAGGAAAAGATTGCCAGCAAGTACTGAACTGTGACCTGGTCACTGGCATCAGGAAGGTGTAGGTTGTTGGACAGCTTCCCTCTCATGCTGGGCTCTTCCAGTGAAGAAGTTTGGGAGCTTTGGTTCCCTCTGCCTCCCACGTGGCTGGCAGATGACTGACAGGACAGCTTGCCCTCTCTGCTTCTTCCCTTTCCAAACTGAAGGCAGGGGCGCAGGGTGCGATCCACTGAGGACTGTCAGAACTGTGGGCATGGGGTTGCCCATGTCTGAACATAAAGGCTCAACAGCAGCTGGCCTTGGGTTCTCCCATGTAGCCCCAGACACATGGGACAGGATCTGAGAGGAGACAGGAATGTCTGCACAGTGTCTCCAGCCCCTCCTGTCGTCACACCAGGTCAGGGTATTTTTCTGTGAGGGACCATGTAGATTCTCTTGGAGCAGCTGAGCACGGTCCAGTCAGTTGCAGAGCAGAAAGGCCCCAGTGGTTTCTCTTCCATGAACAGATGTGTAGTGGTTGTGGGGTGGAGGCCACTGATACTTAGAAACTCACTGTGAAACCAGAGGTCAAGATAAGATAAGAAGCCCTCAGTTCAGAAGAAATCCCTCTCTTCCCCTTCCTAAAGCCTGTAGTGAGGGCTGTAATCCTGGGAAGTCCCCACTCTGTGGTTGAGTCATAGATTTAAAGAAGTTAAAGATGTTGGATCCCTGTTCAACATAAGGGCTAACTGAGCACAGAGATGCTGTCAGACCAGGGAAGCAGCTCTGGGTGTTTTGTCTCTCCTTTTTGAGACTCGTGGACCACCACAGACTTCCTTAGGGAAGAATCCCAAACACTAGCTCTCCTTCTGGCTGATGGCTCCCCAGCAAAGGTTGGTTCCTTGAGCAGCTCAGAGGCCTGGGTTTTGTATCTGGAAGTTTTGCAGACAGATGGCATGAAAAAAATGGAGGTACATACGCCTCCCCCATGCCAGCACACACACACAGAGGCATTCGTTCCCATCTTCACACAGCGGTATCATCTGGATTCTAGGAGGTTTTATCTCTTGTGTAAAGAAAGAAATAAAAGTGCTTAAAACAAGCCCAAAATTCAGGGTAACGTGATTATTTTTGTGGTAAAGTCAGAGGATGTGAGGTAAGAGTGTCATGTTCCTGTGCCCAGCAGTGCAGCCTGAGCACCGCTGCAGTCTCTTGGCCTTTTCCTTCCTGCAGAGGGCTGTGTCTACCAGGCAATCTGCAGCAGGGCCAGCACAGCCCCATTATTCATTCCGGTTATTTTCACCCAAGCCACAGGAATGTTGAATTAATTTCAAGAGGCTGGGAGCGTATCTCAGAGTTGAAGCACGCGCTCACCCTGGAGAAGGAACGTGAAGGTTTTCTTCTGCTCATGCCTTCAAATGTCTCCTGCGCTGAATCTCTTTGTTGCTGATGTGATACAGAGTGAGTTTGCTGCCCACTGCTCTGCAGCACACATGCTTGCACACACACATTCACTCCTGCTTTGGGTTCAGTGCAGGGAGGCAGGCTCCTGTCCAGAGGTGGAAGAGAAGTCAGGATATGGCCCCTTATCTTGGCAACATCTCCCATATATGTAAGAGAAATATGAATACATATTTGGTTGGTGAGAGATGCCCCAGAGCCTAGGACTGGGGTGGGAAATGTCTGTTCTAGGTGCTTCTCAGGCTTATACTCTGTGTGACAAAAGCCATCAAAATGTAGTCTGGCGTGTCTATTCTACCCACAGTCTGCTGTTGGGTGAGGGAATCCAGGCTAAGCCCTCCCTATAGTTTATCTGGATCATTCCTGTGACAGCAGGGTCTATCCAAGCTCTTCCCCACTCCTCCTCATCCTTAACCCTTCTAATTCTCTTCAGGCTGCATATGTCCTTTCTCCTCCCTTCTTCCCCTAGATACCCACCACTGCAGAGAGAAATTACTCCTAGCGGGGACAGCGTGGGAAGTACAACTTGAGAGAGGCAAAACAATGCACAGAGACAGGCAATTGTGTACTTTCCATCCATCAAACTAACCACAAGAGTCAGGAAGGGTTGGACCATGTTTCGTCTCTCCTGGAAACTGAGGTAGGGAGACAGACAGTGAGTTTGAGTTTCTCCAGCACAGAAAATGCGTTTCTAAACCCCTTGCTATACGATGCCCCAATCTCCTCAGTGTCACAAACACAATGGTACGTGGTGTTGCCCACCAGCAATGCAACACGTGCTCTCTCTGAGTGGTGTCCTTGACCTCATGCCTGCTGAGTACCCATGTGTTCGGTATTGGCCTGGGTGTCTCAGGACAGGTCTCTAAAACTGACCACCCACGCCTGTCTGTGTGCTTTGACAGACTGTCTTGGAGCCCTTAGAAATTTATGACCGGAACGACTTGTGCAGCTCGAATGGCACCACCAGGGAACGTGTTGCTGACCAGCACCACCACACATTCTCTTTGCTGAGGGCAGCTGCAGCAGCTCACACAGGTGCAGACACACGGACAGACACACAGACAGGCACACACAGAGGCCCTCAGGTGCTCAGTCTGACAGATTGCTGTCTGGATGGTAGAGGCATTTCTCTTTCTCATAGGCAGCATGTGTGGCTCACACAGACATACACACAGAAGACTGACATTATTCCCTGCCTGCCTAAGGATTCCTCCACACACACAGCCGTTCTTTTTCATAATAAATGTCCATCTATTTTCATAAAAGGGCTGAGAGGAGAATGCTGCAGATGTGTGGAATAGACCACATCGCTGCATCCTGCCTCCTCCCCACTCCTTCCTGTCCTCTTGCCCCCTGTTTATCAGCTCCTTTTTGGAAGGCTAATGCATTTTAAAAAGGCATTCTAGAAATTGTTTGCAGCAACAGAGACGGAGCAGCTGTGAGGAGAGCCAGCAGCCTCGTGCACTACAGCTTAGGTAGAAAAAATCTCTGTGAGGTGGAGGGGAAGGACAGCGTACAAATGGAGGCAGACTGGGCTGAATTATGGACTGAGAGCGATCAAAGGACATCAGTTGAACCTGTCCTTTGCCAGGGGGTGAATGCTCTTGGTGATGGGGGCTCAGGAGCAAATGGAGGCAAGACTCTCTGTGCGAGTTGGCCAGGAGTGATGTTCAGTGGCAAGGTGAGAGCACCCATTAGAGACACTATTCCTGTCAGGCCTGAAACCACTCAGCTCTGCGTCACACAGCCTTCAGCACAACAGGAAAATCAAGGAGCTCTTTTCTGCCAGCTAAACAGGGTTATATGCACCAGGACTGCCAGTCTTTTAACTCCCTCTGTGTGAGCACTTGTGCCTCACCCCTCCACAGCAGGGCAGGGATTGACACCAAGAGGGGACAACAGTTTCGTCAGCAAGTACCATAAATCCATAGGAATGGAAGGCTAGTGCAATGGCCTCAGAGGGATGGGAGCCAGTCTTCTCCCTCCAAGATCAGTCATTTGTATGGAAAGAAGCACAGCCCTGCTGTATGGGAGCTGGTTGGAATGGCATGGTCAGATTTGTGAGCCCAACAGGAGCAGTTCCTCCTGTCTCCCACCCCTTATGTTTGGTGGTTGGAAAGCAACTGGATACCTGAGGGTGGGGGACCCACTGAGGGACTTCCTCCTTCTTCAAGTTTTTTTTGAGTATGCATTTCACACAGAAAGGCCAGAGCACAAAGGTAGAGAGCAGTACAGCTCTCAAAGGCACCATGGCCTCTCTGCTGCACCTTGCTCCGGATCACTTCTGCCTCCAGCCTGGCAGAGGGCCCATTTGAGGAGCTGGGAAGCCCAGGCAGACAGGGGTTGAGACCTGACCAGGATTTCTTGGAGTGTCACTGCTGTCACATCTGCAGTGTCTCTGCTCTAAGTGCCTGTGACAGGGGTGTGCAGCAGCCTCATCTTGCCATGCCATTTCCAATCCTGCTGCCTCTCTGCAATGAAGATGAATGTTGCCTGTCCCAGGTTATCACATTCCCACGTGTGTGAGCCTGTATACAGACAGCAGTTTGCTGCTGAAGGCTGGTGCTACTAGGCCAAGTTCAAGGAGGGTTTGCATGGTGGGGCAGAGGGATGCAAGGAATGAGTCAGGGAGGGTGGAGGAGTCTGGGTCTGTGTGGGTCGTCAGTGAAGAAGGGCTGGCACTGACAAGAACGGGGCTTCCACCTCAGCTCCAGAGCAGGGGCAGCACGAATGTCAGGAAGGTATGAACACCCTTTGAGGAGCCCGCAACCTCTGCCACAGCCGCTGTGTCACACCACTGAGGGGCACCTCGTGTCCGACAGCTGTCCTCTTCCGTGGGACGGAGAGTTGCGTCACCAGGCGTGCCAGCCCAACACTTCAGGGGGTCAGTGGAGATGGTGCAAGGTGGCCATCGCATATGGGCCCTCAAAGGCACAGCCTGTGCAGGGAGAGGACCATATGTCCTGCCAGCACAGCATGCTTTGCTCGGGTACCTTGCTGAAGGGGCCTGGCAAAACTGTCTGTGTGGGAAGAACGGAGATAAGAGAGGAGCAGGGAAGGGCAGGTCCTTGTGGGGTGGGACAGCAAGCAGTGTGTGGGGAGAGGGGGCAGGACAGACTGCAGAGGTGTCTACAGAAACCACAGGGCTCCTGACCCCTGAGGGCTACGCTAGCAGGAGCACTGCCCTTCACCTGGGGCAGAACCGGGGAAGGGCTGCTGTGGCTGTGTTAAGGGACGTGGCAAGGTGAGTCATTTAACCTCCTCCATCTGAGGTGCCAGACTGACCTTAAGGGACCTACAGAAGAGACGTTTTCTGCTGCCTCTTTAACTATGGTGGGTGGCAGCAAGGTTCCCGGAGTTGGCTGAAGAGGTGGTGATTTGTGCAATTAACATCTAATCAGTTCTATGAATATTTATTGCTAGTCAGCAAGCTTCTGAGTGACAGTGAAGCCCCATCTGATTGGGATCACATTGACAGGTAAGTCAGAGCCTCCTTTGGGGGTCACAGATCTCCCAGTGGGGCAAAAGGTCACAAAGGTATAACCATCGAGCAGCACATGTGCAATGTGAACATGGAAAATTGTGTTCAATCTTTTTTTGGAGAGGTGGAAAAACTGAGGTTTTAAAATTGACTTGTTGGGGAGAGACACCTTGAAACAGTCTGAATATATTAACAAACAACACATGGCTGAGTTTGAGCTTGGGTATTTGCTTTTGGTTTTGTTGGATTTGGTTGTTTGCTTTTTTGTTTGTTGGCGTATTTTTGTGTGTGTGCTCTCTCATTTATCTTCTATTGCAACATGGGAGAGAAAATAAAAGGGAGAGAAATATAAACCCTTGCAACTGTGTGAAAACTCACATAACAGTCAGGAATTTCTTGGAGCTTGTAATTGACCCTTCCCCAAACAAGGCTGAAGTGTGCAGAAATCTAGCATTTTGTTTCCTCCAAAAATACTACTTTGGGGACTTTCTATCATCTTCAGAAATTTTGACCCTTCCCAACTTTGTCCAGATTTATGCTGCTTTCCAGAATCCTCCATTCTCTTCCTTTAGTTTCTCTCTGCTGTAATCCTTTCACCTCATCTCTGCCTCTGGCTTCTCTTTCCCATGGTACCTTCCACCTTCTGGGCTTTGCTCATCCCTCTCCATAAACTTGCCTTAACAAATCCCCTTTTTCCTGATGCTGCCTCTCCTGCCCTCCTGCTCCCTGGACAGACTCAGCCTGCCTTGGCAGAGCTCTGGGAAAACCCCCTATTATCAGTGGAATGTGAGCTGTTAAACCTCAGCCAAACTCTTCTGCTTCTGCTGCTCACCTGCAGCTTGGGTTTGCGCTGGAGGTGCTGCCAAAAGCCTGTTATTACCTAAATGAAAAAGACACACAGTTCTCCCTGAAAAGGAAGACACACAGATAACAGTGATTTGCCTGTTGCCTGCTGCCTTCTGGCTGAGAAAAACACCCCAAATTCCGCCAGGGCTTCCACAACCAGCCCTCAGTGGAGATAGAGGGACAGAGACAGTTCTGCACATTTTCACTTCCTGGAAAGTATCCTGGGGATTTTTTGTGCCTGGGCAGGAGAAGATCCTCAGAATTTGCATTGCAGATATCCCCTTCTTTTTGTGGTATTATGCTTGGCCTTGAGCAAATATAGGTAGGATGGGAAAAAAAACCCCAAAGTGGGAGCCAATAATAGACCCAGAACAAACAGCATGGTAGCAGGGGAGGAAAGAGAAGGGCAGGAAGAGAAGGGAGGGTTGGCAAGTCTGAAGTCATAATCATAGAGCACAGGGGCTCTGTTTTCCTTGCTGCAGCCCTCCACTTTCCACACCAGTTGCACTCGGAGCTGTGATTTCAATATCCATGAGCTGATGGCTTGCTTGGTCCCCTCTCCAGAGGGCATTCAGCAGAATAAAGTGTGCCTTGCACACAGAGAGGCTAGAGACACTTCAAGAGAGACAGAAGAAAAGGACAGAGGGGAGCAAGCAGCTCAGAGCCACGTGCTGCGGGGAAGAAGTGCAGGTCTTCCAGGTTCCTGGGAATGCCAGCTGACCCTAAACCCCAGATGTGCACAGCTTCACATCTCACGGCTTGGTGTCCCTACAGTGATGCCTTTACTCCGATGTGGTGAGAATTCAGGTAGTGGTAGGCAACACTCTGTGGGGTGTGGACAGCCAGTATGGAGTGGTGTCCCTGTCCTGGGACACACATTGTTTAATACCTTCATTAATGTCAGAGAGAGGGGCATTAAGTATAGCCTCAGCAAGTCTGCAGATGACACTGAGCTGAGTGGTGCATTTGACACACTCGTGGGAAGGAATGACATCCAGAGGGATCTTTACAGGCAGCAGATTTAAACTGAAAGAAGGTAGATTTAGATTGGACATAAGGAAGAAACTTCTTGCGATGAGGGCGATGAGACACTGGAACAGGTTGCCCAGAGAAGTTGGGGATGCACCATCACTGGAATTGTTCAAGGCCAGGTGGGATAGGGCTTTCAGTAACGTGGTCTAATGGAAGATGTCCCTGCCCACGGTAGCAGGGGATGGATTAGATGATCTTCAAAGATCTGTTTCAAACCAAAATATTCTATGAACACATGCACATACATACACATTCTTTTTCCACTACAGTACTTTGTTATATCCATTTACCATTTGACCATCATCTTTCCCAAGTTAGAACAAAATATCATCAATTTCCCCAAACATAAGTCTGGACTTTAAAAAAAAATCACAAGATTTTATTTCAATGTTGCCTAGTTATATTTTGAGAGTATTTGTCTGGAGAAGAGAATAAATCTCGCTTCCCTCATTCCTTTTCATATTTGGTCTGAGAATTGAAATGATCTTTTCATTACCTTGGCTCCAGGTGCCAGGGCTTTAAGGAAATTATTAATTTTTATGATGCTTGGGACAAAATGGTGAGAATCTGTATCATTTCCATGCACTCCTTTCATCAGACAGCTCTACACCTGCTGTTAGGTGTGCCCTTATGCTCACATCTTCCCCCAAGTGCTTGCCCTCCTATGTTTCCCCGCACCTGACCCAAACATCTCTGCCCCACATGCAGCTCTGCTTAGTCCTTTGCAATCACACACAGAAACACCTTTTTGTTTTGGTCTGGTTTGTGGTTTTTTTCAAGGAAGGGCCGATGTTTATCTTGCCCCATGGTGACATTTATCTTGCACCCTTCAGAGCCAGGCTTGTTGGCCTGAGCAGCCAGAACTGCAAGTGAATCCATGAGGCAGTGGGAACCCTCTGCAAACCCAAGGGGTTTCTGCTATGAGGGAAGAAGGAGAAGAGGAAAGCCTCTGTCCCTAGGCAGGCCTGGGAGCTGTTGCATATTTCCCCTTCTCAGAGTGGACAGGCTGCTCCTGTGAGATGGGAATTGCTGAGAGATTGAAAACTTGTTGCTGTGAATTTCAGAGATGCCTGGCAGGGGCAGCTGGAGCGAGGAAGGGTTCAGTGTATTAAACTCACCATAGTAAAGCCATAATGTGATTTTGCATGCTGCTGTGACCAGAATATCCAAACCAGCTCAGCACCTCACCTCATCAGGGATGCTCTCAATACCTCCTTGTTGCTCCAGCCCCTCTCCATGCTCCTTCAGGGCATGTCCCAGCCACTGACGCTTTGAAAGAATGTCTGTCTGTACAGGAAGAAGGGGGCACTTTACCCCTCGACACCACCCAAGTCCCACAGGCTTGTTGGCTTCTTCATCTGCCACTTTTAGGAACGTGCAAAACATCATTCATAGGTGGGAATACATCAGCAGAGAAGGAGAGAGGGCAGGATTGCTCCTGAAGAGGAGCAAGGAAATGAGTTTCTGGGAAAGTGGATCAGCTGTACATGGAACAGACACTTGGGAAGAGACAGGTCAAGGGTCAGATGGGACAAGAATGAAGGGCATGGAGGAAAACCAGGAAGAGGGATGCTCCAGGGAAAGAGCTTGGAATGGTTTGTGGGAGGGATGCCTTCAGATTAAGTAGGATGTGGACAGGGATCTGGGAGGAAAAGTACTCAAGAGATGGGGCTGTGGGAGGGCAGCCACTGGGTTTTTACAAGGGTTTGCAGTCAGGTGAGCTCGAGGAGGGTGGTGGGCATTTAGAGGGGATATATGCACCACTTCCCACAAGGTATATTCCCTTTCTAAAAATCCACTTTGTAATCTGGAATCTCGGATTTGCTCTGTTGGATCTGCCTGTCCTCTACAAAGCATCTAAGAGAGTCCATCTTGTTAAATCCTCTGCCCTGGAGGAGGTGAGGAGGTTAAATGCCTTCTGAGGGACGAACACTTAGCAACGCTGCTTGGGAAACTGTTGCAGAGACCTTAATCCCTTGCCTCCTTCCCCTGTTCAGGCTCTAATACCCAGAAGGAAGAAAAGATGAGAAATACAGGTGGATGCAAGAGTGAGCGCTCCCTCCATCTTGCATGGGACTCCAAGTCTGTGTGCTACAGTCCCAGGTGGACTGTGCTACCTGCCCAGCTCTGCAGCTGCCCTGAAGGGGTGAGGGCAGGGAAGATCTGGGGCTCCCTCCCAAACCTGTGTCCTGACTAACTCACAGCCACCCAAATCTACTGGTGAGACCCAGACCATGCAACGGGGGAACACAGGGCAAATGCCTGAGAACCCTATGCATCAGGAGACAAAAGCTGGTGTCAGGGTTGGCATGGCCGAGGAGAAGCCCAAACAGCACCTCTGTTTCTGCCTTACTCACTGTGGTTTTGATCAGAAGACCTCAGGCATTGCAGTGGTCTCTGTCACACACAGAGCTGACTTTGGGGTGCAGCTCAGGTGCGGAGGAGCCTGACTGGAAGTGAAAGAGATGTGAGTTAAATAAAGGAAGATTTGCCAGTGGCCATTATTTAGTAACTTGGAGGTTTTAGGGTGACTACCTCTGACACAGTGGGTATTAGCACAAGGAAGCTGTGAGACATTTCTATGCACATTTTTCTTTTCTAGCCCGGAGGAAGCCAGGAAGGGACCTGAGGGTTTGCTCCTCAGCTGTGAGTAAGCCTGCAAAAAAACCTGCATTACTTGGGTCACTGACAACTTGTCTGCCCCAGGGGCAATGCTCCCCGCTGGCTGGGTAACAAGGTCTTCCATCTCCAGTGCTGGCAGTGTGGCAGTCAGCCACTTGAGGAAAAGATGGATCAAATTAGAATGCAGCCAAGGAAAACCTGAGAGGGAGCTGGAGTCCAGCTCTGTGAGGCCAGGCTGAGTCTGCTAAGCAGTAGAAGGACAAAACTCAGTTTCTTCAGCACTCTGGAGGGTGAGGCAGGAGTATGGGTAAATGGGAGTGAAACCTAGTGTTCCTATGAGCAGGAGAGGGTAGGGGCATCCTACTTACCCCTTCATTATCCTTGCATCCCAGCACCCAAATCAGACACCAGTTGCCACCATTGCCGTGCCAAAAAATGACCCACCACAGATACAAAGGGACAGCAGAGCAGATTAACGGGAGTGCATGGAACTAGCGAAGGCTACACTGCTCTGCCTCTTCCTGAATGCTCTTTTCTTTCCCTTTTTCCTTTTGGTACCCCATGTGCAGTGGTTTCCCATCTGCTCAGTGAGGAAAGGCAGGTGAATCCCTTCCTCTCACCACCTCTCCACAGAGGGTCTCCATGGGCTGGGGGATGACAGTGTCTTTTTTGCCAGAGTTCTGCCACAGAGCAGAGAGGCAAGTCACACCTGACCGAGGATGGTGCTGCCACCAGAACAGGCTGGAAACACCCAGCAGGGCTCCAGCCAGCAGCCAGCCACTCCTGCCAGGAGAGATGGCTCCATACACAAGCTTCCTCCTTCCCTTTGAGGGACGGACATGTCTCCCTTTGTTCTTCTCAAGGGAAAGGCACCGCTGGGCATAGAGGAGGGGAGCAGATCTGTGTGGGTGTTGGAGAATGGCTCCCCACGTAGAAACAGGCATGCTGTTAGCAAACAGCACTGCACAGGGTTGTCATCATGAGGTGTGGAGTCACAGGAGTAAGGTCCCTGACAAGAGGAAAGGGCAACCTTGTACTCAGCACATACAGCCTGTTGGCCCTAATTTTTCCTCTGCTCTGGGCTGTATGTGCCAGGATGAGATGCATCAGGAGAGGTACCATTTTGCTAGATCTTGAAGCTGACACTTTTAATATCCATTAGCGCTGCTACTCTGCCAGAGAGCATTAGCTAAGATACATGGACTGTTCCATCCCTGATCCCTAGCCTCAGCCCCTACTATCCCTCCTTTTGTCTCCCCAGCCCAGCTTCACTGCTGTTCCCAGTACTGATAACATCAGTCATCTCAGGTCCGACCCCCTTGTTCAACAAATATGTCATTTCCATCTTTCACTCTGCTCACTTTCAAGGATTTTTGTATCTTGAGGAAGGTGTCTCTCCGCACAATGCACATGGACCAACACCCAGACACACACCCAGAAAAGGACAGAAGGCAAAACTTCCTTCCTTCTGCCTCCAAGAAACAGATATGAAGCACTAAATGGAGCAAAGGAAGGAGGAAGTTTGAAATACAAATGCTGGCATTCCCTCTTGGCTGCATTGCAGGAGTCAGCAGAATCCTCTGCCAAGATTTGGTTTTGAGGCACTGTGCAAATGAGTTGTCAAAGCCACCCCTGTCATGCCTCCACTAGCTTGGGCTGCTGAGCACCCAAAAGCAGGATCACAGAATTACAGAAACATAGAGTGGATTGGGTGGGAAGGGACCTTACAGATCACCTAATTCCAACCCCTCTGCCATGGGCAGGGACATTTTCCACTAGACCTGAGTGGATTGCTTGGAGTCCTTTCCAGCCTGGTCCTGAACACTGCCAGGGATGGGGCATCCACAGCTTTCTCTGGGTAACCTGTTCCAGTGCCTCACCATCCTCACAGCAGAGGAATTCTTCCTAATACCTGATGAAGACCTGCCCTCTTTCAGTTTACCACCATTCCCCCTTGTCCTATCACTACATGCCCCTGTAAAAAGTCCCTCTACAGCTCTCTGATAGTCTCTGCTCCAATACTGAAAGGCTGCAATAAGGCCTCCCTGGAGCTTTCTCTTCTCCAGGCTGAACAACAGTCCATGAAAAAGGATGGATCAGGAGCCAACAGTAACATAAGCATGGGCAGGGCAGTGACCTCACACTACCCAAGCAGGAGTGGTGATAGCAACAAGAACTCTTAATGACCTCCAACAAACAAAGAGGGTGAACCAGACCTCAGATCCATTCAGGAGCCACACAACCACAGTGCACCAGAAGTGGGTGCTTAAACAGACCTCTGGGGCCTGGGCACAGGGTGTGTGAGTGGAAGCCACGGGTAAGACTGACCAGAGCAGTTAAGGCTCATTAGTGCACTTAGGGCCCTGACCCTTTTTAATACCACTGAATGCCATGCCCTGGGTGTGTTGGTGACTGCAAGTGTCACCGGGGGTAGGTGGGCAGCTGTCACACTGTTATATTCAGGTCTGTGTTTATGAGGGAGGGGTTTGTACGTGCCCAGTGTATCTGTGCATACTGATATGAAGCTGTGTGACTACTGAACCCAAAGCAAAAACAAACTGCAGCTGACAGAGCTGCTCAGTCTACTCCCCCAGTAACCTGGTCTGCTCTCAAAAGCATGGGTGAGTTATTTTTACCATTCCTATTATCACAGTTTAAATTAATTAATGATGGGATAATCTTTTTCAGCAAGACAAGCCTTAGCCTTTTAATTTCTTGGTCTCAACTGTTGTATTTGGCTGAGTTTGAATCAAAGCAGCTGTCGGTCACTGTACTTAGACAAGTAGTAGAATGTACAAAGATGCTTGAGTGACCCCTGTTTAGAAAGATGCTGGGCAGATGGTTCAAGAGTTTGTAGCCATGCTAGGAAGTGGGAAAAGAAGACTGGGTTTTCTTGAAGATGGGGAGACTTTTTTTTGTCTGAGACCTACTTTAATAGGATATACTAGGGAGTTCTCATAGTGAGAAATAGAGGAAATAAAAATTTCCTCCCTGCAGGCAGAGGACATTGTCACCTTGTCTCTATGTAGATCAGAGGTAAAAGAAAGAGGCAAAATGAAGAGAAGAAATGAATGTGTGTTAAGGTACCAAGCACACAGGAAATAAGCACCTAGACAGACAAAGTCTTTCAAAGGTGTTATTATTTAGAAATAATTCCATGGCAAAGCACAGGGGGGAAAATCAGTCTCTCATACAGAAATTTCTTGGCAGAACAAGTGGTGCTTTGGCAGCTCCATCCCAGCCCCAACACCATGGCAGCTCTAGGCTGGCTCTCGTCATGATCCCAAGCCCTACTTTCTGGCTCAGGCTAGGTCTAAGATCCCACCTCTGACCCACACCACAAACTCTCACCCAGCACGACTCTCTTTGCAGTGTGCATTTAGTTTTGGCTCCCCTGCTTTAAACCTGCTCTTCTAGTTTTTATCTTTGTACCTTCTCTAATGGCTTTTATCCTCTCTACAGGATGTAATGGATTTTTATAGACAAGACTCTTAGCCATGGTCTTTGCTGTACTAAATTCATCTTGAACCTTCAGATAGCTTTCTTAAAATATTTGAAATTGCAATTCAATGTCTTCATTTTACCCTGTCTACTGTTTTTAAAGGCAGAATCCAGCTATTTATCTTAGGAGCATGAGATAGTATTTGCAATGTTTCCTATCAACATGGTGTTCAGGTACCAAGCAGAAAAATCCCTGGATTACAAAAATTCTGGAACTGCTTCTTCTGCATATGGGTATGTTCAAGTCCCCTGGGACAGACCAAAAATTTTCCTCTCCCAAGGTTCTTCACCCAGAGGGTGGTTGGGCACTGGAACAGCTCCCCAGGGCAGCGGTCACAGCACCAAGCCTGACAGAGTTCAAGAAGCATTTGGGCAATGCTCTCAGGTACATGGTGTGACTCTTGGGGATGGTCCTGTGCAGGGCCAGGAGCTGGACTTGATGTTCAGAATCAGCATATTCTGTGATTCTGTGAGTGCCTAATTCCTATTTAGGCACTTGAATTCCCACTGATTGGAAGGGACTGTAACTGAAAACCAAAGTAATTTGTCATTCCTTCACTCTGGTTTGTAAGGGCCAGAGTAGCACAGAGACAGACAGACAGAATGAATGAATTAAGCAGCTCTGAATTAATCTCTAGTTTAGCAACATGTTCCTTTAACCCTCGGGAAGGATTAGACAGGCAACACCTCGGAGCTGACCTCTAAGCTCTACCTGCTGCTGCTCCAGACAGCCCAAGGTTGATTTGCCTTGGATTTGAAGCAATTGCTGTCAATAACATAAAACTCAAGAGGTGAATAACAGGCCCCCTCATGAGATCTTATTTTTTTTCCCCAGCCACCCTCTCTGCTCTTGCAGCTTTAAACCCAATGAAGGAATGAGCAATTTTTTTCCTAATGATTGAAAGAAGGCAGATAAGAGGTAGGTCTTCAAATTAAGAATCCAAGACTTGATTGCAGCTCTTATCATATTTTTCCATTTTTTCCCCTTCTTCCCAACAGAAAATAAATTGCTTCAATAAATTACATCTCTAATCTGCATAGAGGACCAGCAGACTGGGCTCTCCGTTTAATACTTTCTATTGCGAGATAATCAACCCGTTCCTCTCACTGCATGGAACAAACTAATAGATTTTAAACAATTCCATTATTTGATGATTTCTACCATTATTAATACAAATTGTATCTACTCGCTTTCAATTAGGGCATTTTTATTTTCTAATAAATCCCAATCAGGTTCTCTCAAATGCCACCTAAATATGGAGAGATTACTGCACTTCCCATTTAAACAAAGAACCCATCACACTTGCATGCCTCACCTCCCTCTGCCTCTCATGACTTTCCTTCTTCCAAACCCTTTTTCCATTTTCCCCTCCCGTCACTGTCAGCAGACCTCCCTTATTTTCTTCTCCTACTGCTTTCTTCCAAATCTAATTCTACGTCTGTGGGGTGTGGTTTGCCCTACAAGCAGAGCTAAGATCTTGGTGGATTTTTTGTTGGGGATGGGAGGTTGTGAGGTCTGTGGTTTTGGAGAAGGAAAATATCCTTTATAAAGGCCCTGAGTGACACAAATAAAACCACTAAAGTGTTTGTGAGAAGGTGCACCAGGACATAAGCACACAATAAAAATGCAAGAATGATCCACCCTGAAAAAGCCAAAGATCTAGAATTTTGTCCTAAATGCTTAAAAACATATAAATACAAAATATTATCCTCAAAATGGAATGTCATCTTTTCAGATACAGCTGTTGTACAAACAGCTCTCTTACTGCTACCAATCGAGTGCATTCCCTAGATGGTGCTGCTTAGAGCAGACGTTCAGCTCACTTTTTAATGCAGCTGCTTCTGGGGTGGAACCTGCTGCCCTGTGTTCTCCTGCAGTGCAGCAGCATGTCTGAGTGACATGAGACGCCTGAAGAGGTACGACTCAGTGTGGAGGATGCCTGCACTGCCAGCTTGGAGCAGTCTGGAGACCCATTCTGTATTCAGTGCTGTGGTAGCACAGTTTAGCTTTCAGAGGGGGCACCATGAAATCCAACCCAGCAGCTGGACAAGGCTGGTTGTGGGTGAGGAGCACCATGCACTCCCAGTACGATGGCAGCTCTCTCCCAGCACAGCAACTGGATGCTCTGAGGTAGCCACCAGCCTCAGAAGGTTACCAAAGGCATCCCAGCTGCCTTTCCCAGGAGACAGGAACACAAACAGGCCATAGGTTTCTTCATACAACTTGTCTTTTTTACCGCTGCTGCCTGTCCTCCTGAGAGGTAGGAGAGTGCAAGTTGTCAGCTGCTATGGCAACTCTGACTTGTCTGGCGAGGAGTGGGGAAGGATGAGAATGAGGGCAGGGGTGGGAAAGGGTGTGGTGATAGGCAATATCCACAGCCTGGTTCAAGATAATCAATATGCATTCATCATCCTTCATCACTGCAAAACAAATGAGGCTGCAAGGCAGACGGGGAGGAGACTGCTGTGGGACGGACAGGCATAGGGACAGGAGAGCTGGGCTGCGGCACAGTGACGGGCTGGCCGTAAACTCCACACGCACGGGCTTCATCTCATTCTGCACTTCGGCCACGTCGTTCACAACGTGTGCCACACATCCCCTCCCAGTGGGTCACACCTCCACCTCACGTCCCTCGGCCTCCTGGGTTCCGTGCTGCTGTTGCCCACCTGCACATGTTCTCTGCGAGTGTCACTTCACAGCCCCTCCGTGGCGTGCACAGACACACCTCTGCCCCCACCTGCGGGCAGGCTTGCAATTCACAGCTGCAGAGTTGTGGAGGCGTGGTTCCTTATCCTGATGCAAACCCCACCCTGCTGTGTGTGATTCTGGACCCCCGGCCACACGCACACACACCTTGCAGCACACAGAAGGCACAGCCACACACATGCACTCCCAGGCCTGGCCTCTGCCACGTATGTTTGCATACACTGTCACAGCCAACTTCCCTCCTCCCCTCCCAAGCAAATTTGCTTGAAGCATTTGAGTTCCCCAGCACACACACATCCTCCCCTCCGCCCCGATACTCCCTCCTGCCACGCCAGCCAGCACCAGCCACCCCCGCAAAAACACAGGCATGCAGATCGAGAGCGGCGGCAGAGCCCTCAGTGAGCTGCTGGAGCAGAACAGATGGCTTAGCAACCAAAAAAACAGTCATTTGCTCCACAAGTTTCTTCCTCAACGTTCTGTTTGTTTTCAGAACACGTTCATCACCAGAATAAAATCCCGGCAAGACGGGCTGATATAAACACCCCAGCCTCGAGCCCTTGAGGTGTGAAGTCCCACCTGCTTTTTGCACCCCCTTTTTTTTTTTTTTTACAGATTTCAACTCACTCTTCCTGAGGCATCCCCTCCCCCTTTCCCACTTGAAAATGCCCCCCCTCATCAGCATACAGATTAACTTCATCTTCCTTGGGAGACAATAACCCCACAGCTTGTCTCGTTCCTGTCCTCAGATGGAAGGCACAATCCAAGTTTTCCAATGCTCATTTTTCCATTTCAGGTGTGCACTTGACTCAAAAGAGCACTTTGCCTTTTGTCTCGTGCTGGAGTCACTTCCCTGAAAAACAATTACTATAGGTTTGAGGGAGCTACATAGTGGATCTGCCACAGTGGGCATAGTACCCATCAGGTAGCACACATTGCTAAAAAGGAGGTTTGTGGGTATGTTGCAGCTTCTTCTCCCCTACAGGGAATTCCTGTCCGGGACTTGGGAGAGCAGATAAAGGGGCACTTGTATGAATGAGGGGAAACTGTCTCTCACAAGAAGGAAGGAAGCTGTCATAAACTTTTTATGTGCTGCATCACAGCCAAGTGGGAGCTTTATCTCACACAGGTCACACAGATCAGTTATCAGGGCTATCCTTATCCAGGACCTACGGCAAGGGGCAGGGGACTCTTAAACCCTGCCCTGCTACAGCTTTCTGCCATCTGTGGGGTTGGGAGTTTCCGTACCTGCTGTACATCAGCACCTGAGCAGTTCTGTTCATCGCTAGAAGCTTCTGGTCAAGCTGAGGTGCAGCAGGAGGAGAGTCTGCCTCCAGTGATGTATCTAGAACTGGGCCTCACAGACTCACTCCCCCCACAACTTTACCAAAATTCAGGGCTGGGCACTCAAGAAACAGGGTCCAACCTCCTCTGCCAACTGAAAGCAAGTTATTTTTACAAGCAAGGCAATTAACAGCTCTCTGTTCATTCTCACATTGACACTTAATAATGATGCCTCCTGGGAGAATTCACCAGACGTGTGGGGTGGATGGGGAAAAGTCCCAGGAAGGCAAACAGCTGGTTCCAGTGAAGTAGGAGGACAGGAGAGCTGGGTTTGTCTGGGGTCACTCTATGTCTTCTGGACAAATTGTCTCAAACCCTGCCTCCCCCCACTTAGACAGGAATCTCTGCCTCTGCAATGTTCTCCACTGTAATGGAATTGCACATCTCTGTTTCATCACTGAGGACAGACCCCAAAGCCCCAGAGTACAGCCAATTAAGAGCCAGGCTGTGCACAAGCTGCCTTTATATTTCTAGCAGTAGTTGGGGAAGCGCCCTCCCTGCACACCTCTTTCCCTATTCCCCTCCCCATGAAGAAAAGAAAACATAAAAAGCTTCTGCGAGATGAAAAAGAATTTTAGGAAAGAAAGGCTAGATGAAGAGGTAATTGCCAAACACAGTCAGCATGAGGAGAGGCAGTGAGAGGTGTGAGGAGTCCACAGGTATGTGAAGGCAAGGAGTTGTGTCGATAGTTCATGAGGAGGAAGCACTCCTGTGCTGTGAAGGCTGCTGTCCTCAGCCAGTGGTGAACGGTTGTCTGACCAGGGCAGCAGGCAGGGAAGAGTGTCAGACCTTGCTTCAAAAACATGGTCCAGGCAGGCAGAGTTTGATGAGATGGGGATCTGGGCAAAGGAGGGATGCAGAGGTTGAAAAGAGAAACTGATCCTTTCTGGGAGGTAAATGGGGACTAAGGAGTGCAAAGCATACAAGTGATATCCTTTAACCCTAAAGGAAAGTTGTGCTCCCACATAATTATGCTAGGTCAGGCTTACCTCTGACTAAACCAGATGTGTTATACTCAGAGGATCACACTCACAGCCCGACTTTAACTAAACACAGCCATCCATGCTGTGTCCAGCTCATGGGACAGAAAGTTTCAGTATAAAGGCAGAGACAGGGTCTGCAAACCTGCTGTGGTTTTTTGTGCATCACCAACCTCTGCTGGTGGCCGTGTCCCCTGTGAGACTCAGTTGTGCTATCCAAAGGAGTTCTGCTCCCCCTCCTACACCTAGACTGAGCTGCAAAGACAGGCTGCACCACGCCTTGGTAACCCCACCCGCACGGATGGAGCCAGGGACTGCAGCACGCCACGGCTGCCTGCCCACCTGCGCCCCTGCCCTGCCACATCAGGCAGGCACAGGTGATGGGGTCTCACTGCACATGGGCCCAGCACAGGACAGGTGCACACTGCAGAGCGGAGCTGAGACGTGTTCTGGCATGTGTTGAAGCTCAAATGTAGCCTAGAGAGCTTTTCTTTTGTCGCCAAGGGCCCTTCCAGGGGCGGAGGGCATGAGCATCAGCCTTGCCACCACCATGAAATTGTGAGCAGTTGTGCTACGCAGCACAGCAACTACTGTGAAATCCCGAGGGGAGTCACGGATTCGTTACACTGTAATGGATCTGGGTCAAAACAGGGCAGGCGAGGGGAAGCGACAGGACAAGGAGAGCTGAAATCCATCCTCCCAGGCTGCCTCCCCCGTGAGCAAGAACAAGCACCCACAATGTCGAGCAGGCTGTTGTGATGGCTGCTGGAGCCATCCAGGGCTTTTCCCAGAGGTGGGGAGAGGTGTTGTCCTTGTCCCGGCACCTGCTGAGTAGAGTCTTTTTTTTGCTGAGTATCCTCACCAATTGCCAGGCTGAAAGACCAGGGAGGAGTAGGAGTTCCCTTGCAAAATCAGTGGGTGCCCAACACACCAGGAAGGCTCCTGGCCCTTTCACATCTGGTTCCATGCGCAACCCTCTCATCTAGTGACAACCACAATTTCTCCTGCCTCCTGCTTACGCTGGGAGTTCTCCCCCAACCTTCCAGCCCTGCTCCCTCCCTCCTTCATCATTGTGCAAGACACCGGCAGGCTGTGAGAGTGGGTCTGGGGGCTGAAGGCTGCATTTCCTGACAGAGTCAGTCTAGGTTTGTCTTGATCAGCAGATAAACCCTTGGGCCTTCCATGTGTTTCACTCACCCTTACTCTCATGCTCTTTCTCCCAGAAAGAGCCTCCCCCACAGGCATCACCTGATGCAGTAATTTCTACCACCACGGGGCCATCTTCATTTTTGTTGCCTTTTCTTCCTCGGTGCACCCATAAACAAAAATTTATTATCACAGAGGGCCATTATGGATAAATGGTCTTGTGACAGGTCTGTTCAGCAGGGGATGGGGAGGAAGCAGGAGCCTGTGTGAGCAGAGGTGGGAGAGGCTGGAGCTGCTCTCCCGCTGACAGCAGCATTCATCCACACAACTGTTCAGGACCTAATTAACGTGCAGCGATGCTGCCCGTGGCAGGTAGTGCCACGGTAGGACATCAGCAGGGAGTGAACAGACAGGGAACAAAAAGAGAAGAGGGTAGAGAGATGCATGTGAGAATAGGGAGGGCAGGAGAGGAGGGGAAGGGGAAGGCAAGCAGAGCAACGAGGGCAGCCCACTGCTTCTCCATCACCCTATAGGTGCATCCTCCCTCTGGCTTCCCTAACAAATTCATAATTGCAGCATCTTTTTGGTTTTCACCTTGCTGCTGTGAAGTGACAGCCCTTTTTGTAATGTTAATAACAACTTCAAGCCCAGAGCAGTCAGACCCCATGAGAGGCAGTGAGAAATGCAGGGGTGTGGGGCAGGGAGAGAAGTGAAGAATGTAAGGATTTTTTTGCCCTTTCAGATGAATTCAGGAATTGGGCTTTTGGTTGACAAAGAATAAACAACCCCATCCAGGTCTAGAGAGCCAGGTCTTCTCATCCATGGGCACACACCTGGCTGAAGGTAAGAGGATGAGGATGAGGAGTGTGGAAGGGGAACAGAGCCATGTGCATGGGCACACAGAGGTGGCAGGAGGTTTTGGTGTGAGAGGGCCAAATCAACCCACTTCATATAGCTGAGAGAGTAGATGATAAAAACCATCATGTGGCAAGGGGAGACACGATGTCATACCACACAAAACAAGCTTAACTTACAGCGACTGGGTGGAGGGGTGGGGAATACACTTTGTGCTGTGCCCATGCACGTTTGTTCACTGTGTGCACAGGGCTTTGTGCTCACGTGCCGTGTGCCCCTATACACTCAGACCTCTCATCGCCCGTGTGCTCAGGCTCTGTGCATGTGTCTAAGTCCACCCTCCCTGTGTGCCCATTTGCTCAGTGTGAGCCTGTGCAAGTCTACGTGGCAGCTTGGGTTTGTGCCTGAGAGGTGCTGGCCCGGGCTGCCGTTGCACAGTTGTGCAGCTGCAGCGCACGTGTGTCCCTGAGTGTGTGCGCACACGTGCACACAAATGTCTCCTGCTCCCCTCTGCACCAGCTGAGTGCCCAAGGAGCTGCAGGGCACGCGATGTCCGGACAGCAGCTCCATGCTCATGGATGCTGTGAATGATACAGGCTAGCTGTGGCAGTTCTCAGCAACTCAGGAGAAGGCTCTTAACTTGCACAGACAGCCGGTGCTGGGGGCAGCTGGCAAGGGGCTGGAAGCCAATCTACTTTGACAGCTGCTCTGCCAGGGGTGGTTGGGGGCTCCTCTCTTCGTGTTTTCACCACAAACTGGTTACCTAGTGTGAGGCTAACAGGGCCACTGCTAGATCTGACAGAAATGGGATCTAAGGGGACAAGCACGGAGTGCATTAAGCAGAAGAGCATCAGGAAAGCAAAGCACTCAAGAGCTGCACGCTTCTTGGTTCATGCGCTACTGATACACACTCATTTCATGCTTGCTGCTTTTCTCAAGGCCCCTCTTCCTGTCTGTCTTCCATTGCTCCTCCTCTTTCTCCCCACCTCCACCACATCCTTCTCCAAAGTACCTTCCCTCTGTGACCCTACTGAGCACCCAGTCAGATACTGTGAAAGCTGGAGCTTCCAGTGTCATTGGGACTGGCTCTCTGGATATCATTTGGCAAAGAAACCTGAGAGGCGACTACAGTCATCTTCAGCTGATGCCACGCTTTGATCGGCATGCATGGCCTCAGCCATCCTGGGAGACCCAGAGCCAGGCAGGTTGCCAGCTACCACAGAAAACTTGGAGCCAGCAGGATCCTGACAGCAGTGGTGAGCCTCCTGCTATGAATAAGAGAGAAAACTCTAACAGCTTTGAGCCTACTGAGGAGATCCAAAAGGGCTGTAATGTCTCAGCATAAAGTTCATCCTTGTAGGTAAGTATTGGCTACAGAGGGCTTAGGAGCAAGCAAAGAAAAAGAGGGGGGGAAAAAAGGTGCCCTGGATTACTCTTGAAAAATGTCCTGAGCCTATTCTGAGTCTTTCTGGCCCCATCATGCACCACACGGATCCATTCTACACAGCCTCCCTTTCTTCCTTTAATCCACTTCAGAAAGGCTGGTTCTTTCTCCCATCTCACAAATGAGTTTGAGGAGTCAGCGAGGACCTAATTTTCTAGCTCCACAAGTATTGGGAAGGAAAGAAAAAGAGTAAAACATGTGACTTGTCAGAGGAAGCAGCTTTGTGGCACATCACCCCATAAATCTCATGCCTGACAGAGTTTCTAATGCTGGAGTCGCTTAAAACCATGGCATCGTATTGGGTTAAATTGATGGATGGCACGGAGAGAGGGACAGCCTAAAGCGCTGAGCAGGGACCCTGCCTGATGGCAGGCCTCTCACTCTCCTTCACATTCTGCTCCCTCTCTCCACTAATGGAGCCTCATCTCTTTAATCAGAAAGCAAGTGCTCTCCAGGTTACTGCCTGAAACGTTCAGAGGCACTCTTCAGGGAGACCTGCAGGCAGCAACGCTCAGCTTGTGAACTCTTCAGTCAGGAGAGGACAAAAGAAGGGAAAGCACAAGGTTGTTCAGTGTTCATACATGAAAGGTTGTGCTTCCTTGGCTGTCAGTGGTGTCAACAACAGCCCGTCAAGCTGTTGGAGAAGCCCAGTGCCAAGCCAGCCTTGGCCAGAAGACAAATGAGTATAGAGGTTCTCAGAATAGGGCACCTCTAAAATGAATGAAGAGAATAATGTTCTTTCCTTCCAGAGAAAGGAGTGGGCTCCTGGGGCAGCACAGTGAAGATTGTGGGAGATTATTCCAAGGCAGGGCTCTAACCTCACTGCAGCCAGTGCTGGGATCAGGTTGTCCTTCTCAGAGCCTTTCTTTGACTCCCTGTTTTCATCCCTCCTCAGCCTAATTTACTGAGAAAGGGTTTCTATAGGTATCTGCCTGGTTTGGTGTTATTTCCTATCCTGTGGTGATCTAAGTGCAAAACAATGTCAGAACATCCCACAATCCTGTGAACATCAATTTTTTACTGCCACTCTGGGACCAGACCCTTTGGCATTCAGACTACACTGCTACCTATGTCTGCACAGCACCAAACATGAGCTCTGTGAATTGCCTCACACCCACTGTTGCTCCGAACCTCTGTCTTCCACTCCTCCCATGTGCCCCATTCACCTTTTCTTGCAGTCCCAGAACCCTGTCCCCTGCTCTGCCACTGCTTCTCAAGGGCTGCCTTCCCCCTCTACCTTTCATTCCCCACCTTCTCAGATTCCCCTGCCAGGCACTGTATTTTTCCCAGTTTGTTCCCACTACATTTTTTTCCTCTTGATGTTCCCCAGGGAAATCCTCTTCTGTTCTTCACATCATTTTTCCTGCAGGCGCAGGATTCATTAGGTACCAAGTTTACCCTTTAACTGTCAAAATCTGTAAATCAAATGCCCCCTTCAGAGCTGCAGAAGTGTTTTGACTGAGGCTTTCAAAAGAAGACTGCTGTGATTTTGGTATCCAGCTCCCAACGTGGCCGCCAGTCCTCTCTCCTTTCACCTTCAGCATCTGACTCAGCATCAGCCTTGTCCTGTGCCACAGGAGCTCTGTGTGGCCATTCCCGCTCCCTGTTTTGCTCTCTGGGGGAAACAAAAAGTTAGAGCTCAGCATCTTTACCATGTGGCTCCCACAGTCACTGCCCTCTGCTGTCACTGGGACGCAAACGTGAGGGTGGAAGGGAGGCTCCTCGTGTGCCAGGGAAGCACTGGAATATAACTTGCACTTCAGGTGCTTCGAGGGAGGTCTGCTGAAATAAAAGGAACGTGTAAGACACGTAGAGACCTCACAGAAGGTAGGCTAAAAAGAGCAGTGAGATGTGCTAGATACCAAAAGAGGTCTGGAGGTGGGAAGGAAGTGGAAGCTGTCCTGGGGAGGGCACCTTCCCTGCTTGGCTGCTGGCAGACACAGTGACATCAGTCCTCCTATGAAGGGATCTGAGCACAAGGTAATTTCAGCTGTGGCATTTTCTAAATGCTGACTACGTTGTTGAGCAGGGCTGCTCCAGCGAGCTTACCCTCTGAACAGACTGTGCATGGGGCTGGAAAGGGGAAAGGGAAGGAGAACCACAGTTTGGGACAGGAGAAAGAGGAATTGATTTTGAAGCACTGCAGACTTTAATCTTCTCTGCTTGGGTGGCTGCTTTGAGGAATGGGGAAACAGGGAGGGAGCCTGTGGTCCCTGCAGGTAGAGGGATCAGCAGATCTTCTCAGCCAAATGTCTCCCTCTCAGAGCTGGGACTGCTCCCTGAGGCAAGAGAAGCCTTTCCATCCAAGGCTAAACCATCTGTAACAAGTGTCTGCCACTGCACCATGTTCCACCTTCTCTGACAGTCTTCCAAGCACCCCAGCCTTCCTAAGGTATTGGCCCCCAATGTCCTCCCTTTTGCTCTGTTTTTGTTGGATATTCTCCCTTCTTTACATCAGCATGAGCCCTACCTGGTTCTTAAGCAGGAAGGGACTCCTGGAGTCTCCTGATGCCACATTTGCCTTGCCCAGAGGCTCCTTAGGTGGCTTCTGTGTTCTGAGGTGCAGAGAGCAGGATGGGGGCACTGTCTCCATGTGTGCTTCAGGGGGGCTGCTGTAAGGAACAGGGCAGGAGCAGGGCAGAGGGCTGGATGGAGAGAGATAGCAAGCGGCCCCTGCTTCCCCCGGCTATCAGAGATGCTGCCACATTTACCCCTGCCATGTGTGGGAACCCTGTGTCCTTCCAGGTTATTGCCCCTGATGCCCTTTGGCCATGTGTAATCAGTGCCACACTCAGATGGCACAGCCTGCTTCACCCCTCTGCCTCTCAAGGCTCTGCCTGCCCGGACTGTTCTCCACTCTAATCCCAATGAAGAGGGGAGCAGGGCAGGAAGGCATCACCCCTTCCCAAAACCAAGATAATTTTTCCTGCTGACAGTGAGAGTATTTGTCTTGCAACTCCCTTCCCCCCTCTCTCCTCCTCTCCTTTTCTATGTGTTACATTTTCTCTGCTAATGAGGGCAACATCTGCTTCTCAGCCTCATCTGAATCCCTGAGCATCCTCCCCCAGGGAGTACAACAGGAGCTTGGCAAAGAAGGGCAGGTAGCCACCACTGGAAGATTGTTCTCCTGTCAAGATGTTGGGTGCAGAGGATGAATCACTGCCACGGCTCTCTTGGCTATGGGTGGGAGCAGGGCTGCTTGTGCACGACACTTGGAAATCTCTGCCCCCAGTCTCTGGGTGTTTGAGACCTAATGCTAAGGTTGTTGTACTAATCCTCCAGAGGTTATTCCAAAGCCTGTACCCTTCAAAAGCCCATGGAAGTATGGGCCTGCTTGGCCTATTCAATCTGGGGGACACAGATTTAGTACATCTGCCACATCTACAACACTCTTGAAGTCTCTCAGGAGATCCTCTGCTCTTCCAGTTGCCCAGCCAGCCAGCCTGAGCAAGGGACACCAAATGTCTCACCTTGTAGCTGTGTAGGACAGACTTTTTGGGGGAACCTGTGAATAGGGACGTGGGGGTCACTCTGCCATCCCCCAGGAGCCTGGGCTGTGACTTCTTCCTGCAAGGCAAGGCCAAAGGCTGAGCATTCGTAAGAGCAGCCTCAGGTACCGGAGAGCCTGCATGTGGCTTGGCTCTGAAGCAGAAATCCCCATCTTTTCCCCGTGCAAGCTTGGATGCACCAGCTGCCTGGCTAAGCCTGGTGACTGTGCTAATTGGGAGCACAGGGAGAGGGGCTGAGACACGTCAGGGAAAGATGGAGCGACTGAAGGAGCAGGCGTCAGTGGCGGCATCGGGGGACGGTTGGAGGGAGAGGGGAAGATTGCATGGTGGGATGAGGAATGGCAAAGAGGCTGAGGGGAACGAGCGGCTGAGCCAAGCAGAGCATTTGGGAGAGCGGGAAATCATGCGTCAGAGCTGCAGGGACTCGGGGACGGTGTCACAGGCAAGGCTGAAATATAAATGGAAATTCTCACTGAGCCGCATCAAAGCCATATTGGGGAATGAGAAAAAGGGAGGCTGAAGGAGTGAAGGAAAACCACACAGCCAGGGCAGCCCATCCAGCACCTTCTGAGGCATCCTCAGTGGCACTGTCCCACCCCATCAGTGGAAGCTGCTGAGCAGAAGGCCAGCCAGTCAGCAGGGTGGGAGAGTGGCATGAAGTCATTAGTTTGTCATTAATAAAGCAATAAGGAGAGTGAACAAAGACACACAGCCTTTTTTGTTGTTGTTTCTTTCTTGCCTTTTTCCCTATCACACATGTACACACACACACACCACCCCTTCCACCCTGGTCCCTGCCTGGACAGCTCTGGTACCCTCAGCAATCAGGTAGCCTTCCTTTTCCCACCACCCTACCCCCAGCCTCTGTCCCCTACAGGAGGCATTTTGTGTGCTGGTATTTCTCATTAGGACCCCAGGAATCCATCAAACATGTGACTTTCACTGCCACAGGTGCTAACACACCTTATAACTTAACAACATCTTTGCTCAGTCTGGTCCTAGAAGAGCTGGAGAGGCTTGGGCCGATGAAATGTGCTGCTCTCGGGAGAGTCGGGCAGCACCTGTCCAACAGGTATAGGCAGTGCAGTTAAGGTGAGAGGGAGGTAGGGGAGCAAGGAGAATGATCTCTTAAGTCAATGGAACTGTGGTCTCCCTTGCAGGATAGGCTTGTCTCTAACTCCCATAGTTTTCACCCCTGTGGCTCCCTCATGGTCATGTTTCATTCAATTCTGTCTTCTGCTTGGCCACACACGTACCAGCCCAAGTCTCACAGTCACCTCTGGCCCCAATCATATCTGCCTTCTATTTACCTCCTTTAGTCATGCTGCCTTCTACTCTCAGATTCCTCTTTCTCTTTATCTAACACCTTTGTTCTTCTCCCACCTCTCTGTATAGTGAATTTCATGGCACTGGAGAGGAGCATTAGAAAAGCCCAGGTAGAACAGTGCAGATTAGCCTGAAGGTCTGCCTGCTCCTACCATCTGTCTTTACCCACTACTCATTCCCCTGTGTCCCAGGAAGAAAGCTCCCTCCAGAGCAAAGGGGAATGCCTTCTCAGACAGAAATAGAAGTGCTGAGAGTGCATGTGCCACCATGCCATTGGGGCCTGCAGGCTCACAACTCCAAGGACTGAGCTGCCAAGAGCAAAAAGACATCTGGGTGGGCCAGTGGCATCTTTCAATCTGGATCTGCTGTGGTTTCCTAATGCCACAGACCTGACTCTTCCTGTTCACCAACAGCAAGATGGTGAATCTCTGGCTTTGAAAGCACAAAAGCCTAAAAGCAAAAGGGATACCCCTGTGGGAGAAACAAGCACACTCCACCTCAGTGGATAAGTTCACACTGAGAACTTTGCAGCTTCCTGGTGACTCCACATGGGCTACATGAACAGAGAAGCAAGCAGAAGTGTTTCCAGTTGATGGTGCTGAGGCTCTCTGTGGTACACCAGCAAACCTAGATCTTCTGTCTGAGGGAGCCTCAGTGTCACGGCCATGACTGCTTTTGTGAGCACCACTGTGCCGTGAGACACAGAGAGTTCCCTCCCGTGTAAACAGCACTGACTCAGCTCCCGCAGGGCAGAAGGAAGGATCATTCTGCATCCAGCCATTTCCTCAGAGGGAGTGATCATGAGCTCGATGGGAGGGCAGCCCTGACAAAGCCAGTTCAGAGAACACAAACCACTGCCCACATCAGAACTACTCACACAAGTGCTAAGAGGCTGCTGGTGTTCTGTGGAAGGGATGTCACCGGTGTGGTGACATCTTAGCAGGCCCATGGTCCACACAGCTGGGATGAGCGAGGCATCTTCAAACGCCTGCTTCAACGTGGTGTATCAGCAGCACCGAGGTGGGGCTCTGCCTAAGCACTCTCTGGGCACATTAATTGAAGCTGGAGCCAGTAAAACAGGACATACACAGTGTGCCCCACACCTCTCAAAGCAGTCAAACCCCTACATCCTTCCTCCTCAACTTGAAGGTCAAAACCCAGTTTTCTTTGTGAGGTCAGATCTCAGGAAACACATTCGGTTTTTGCTCACTTGGATCAAAATTGCCTGAGGAAGAAATTGCCCATGTGCCCTAGATATGTTCAGCAACCACGTCACCCACCCCAGTCCACCCTCCCATGCTGGGAAGGGAAAGAAGAACGTCTCCCTGCCCTGCACAGCACCCTCCCACCCCTCACCCTGCCTGCCATCAGTCCTCATGAACATCACAGCCAGTTCCTGTGCCACTGGAGCAGCTGGCTTCTCTCTTGATTTTTCACAAGTGATTATCCAAGTCAGAATTTGTCACCCACAGAATGAAAGGAAAATGAACCTTCAATCACAGATGCAGATCTACCTGCTGAAAAAGAAGCAGGTGGAGGGGTGGGGGGAGAGAGAAATGGGCAAAGGTAGGGAAAAACAAGGAGAAGAAGGGCATGTGCAACAGAGAGAAGAAACTATGAACAGAGTGAGCAAGAATGAAGATAGGAAACACAAAGAAAAGAGGAGAGTGAGGAGTGTGAAGGATCTGAGGTGAGGAGATTGAGGCAGAGCAACTAAAGGGTAGTTTTTCATGGTAACATGAAAAATGGAGGGGCAGGGCAGGAGAGATCACTATATCTGGAGATGGAGCAGCAAGATGTCCTTATTTTCCTTCCCATCCCATCTCCCACCTGATTCAAACCCACTACCCTCACCTCCTCTGACTCCCAGCATGACTGGTCCCTCCTTGGTGCTGTGAGGGGATTCTGCCTGCCCCTGAGCTTGTGCAGGGGCAAGGTAACCACTGGGGTCTGGCTCTTTGAAATGCCTTGTCCCTGTCACCACCCTAAATCATGCCCACACACACTTGCACATAGTTATTCATGTCTCTCAGATGGCAAGATGGTTATCACACGTCCTCTTAGTCATCACTTAGCAAAGATAAACACATTTAGTGCTTAATCTTCCCTCATCAGTCAGGCCTTCCTTTGTCCCTCTATCTGCTGCTCTGCCCTGAATCTTCTCCATTTTCTTTCCATTTCAGTTAATAAGCTGCCCAGCCAAGCAGAGCCCTCCAGAGAGGGGCCAGCAGCTCCCTGACTCTGTGCTTCTTTAAGGACAACCATTTCCCTCTCTCCACTCCCCCCTGCTCCCTCCATCTCCTCCAAATAGCAGCTATGGATTTTGTTCTGTAATCTTCTCTACCCTTCCCCTCTCTACCACCCTTGCTAAGCCTAGCAATTTGCCTCCAGGTCTCCCAACAGCTATTCTCCTTTAAAGAAACACTTACGATTGTGTCAGATGAAGAGGGGACAATTTTGAGTTTTGAGAATTATGTATGAAAGTTTATGTGCTCCTGTAAAATGAAAGGAAGGTTGTGGCTGAATCAAGAAGCCCATATACAAACAAAGCTCAAAGAAAAAACCACCAAGTATTCAAAATATAATTTAAAAATCATTCTGATTACCATATCTCAGTTGTATTAACCCAAAGACTTTTCACTACACTGCAGTGTTTGGGGTGTCACATGCTTCCCAAGGTATTTATCTATGCCTTCCAGTAGTTTCCAGAAATCTGGTCTTTTACAGCAGTGCTACCAAACCCCTCCAGCTATCCAGGTTGTAGCCCTGACCTACCAAAGCTGAGCAGTGCCTTCCCTATTGATTGACTGGCCACATACCCACAACACAGTCAGATTTGGTCTTCTTGCAGCCTGAATGTGCCTTACAGTGACCTTGTAAGATAGGGGCAGAAGGGTGAGGCAGCTCTCTGTACACCTTGCCTCCAAAGCTGTAATGGGACCGGGCTTTCTCAGGTATCCCAAAGAAGTGATAGGGAGAGCCATGGAAAGCAACTAGTCATGCACCGTGCTGCGTACAGCAATATAATGATCACTTCAAAAGCTCCAGTACACAAGCAGAAATAGATGCTGGACTGTGCAGCCACACACACATCCCCACTGGGAAGGCAGGGAGGAATCCAGGGCAGAGCTGTGAGTGTCTGACAGCGCTGAATAAAAGAGATGCTGCAGGTGTAATGATTGCTTGGGAGATTGCATTTGCTTGTGGATGAGGATGGAGGATCTGACTGGATTTTGAATAAGTTCTGCAACAAACCGATCGAATGTCCTTTAATCAGATGAATTTAGCTTCTGTCTTTCTTTAAGATGGTTCCAGGACACAATCAACCTCCTGTTTGCAGCATTAATGGTCATCATCTAAACATAAGCATGCACCATTTCCCAAAAGTAGGAGGTATGGGATAAAAGAGCTGTGTTTGAGAGAGGAAAGAAAGCAGTGTTTTCTGATAAAACAATGAAACTGCAGGCAGGCAGCAGAAGACCACTAAGAAAAGCCTGAAGAAAGGGGTTTGGGCAGCAAAGAAAAATTGCCTCCTAGTTTTTAACTTACCAAAGCAGAACTTTACAGACACAGAGAGTGTCCCCAGAGAACTTCCTAGATCTATTGTTAATATGTCTCCTTAAGGGAAAACAAAATACAGGTGCTTGAACATCAGCCAACCACTTGAATCAAAAGGGTGCAACACATTATCGGTGGAGAAGTCTGGAGCAGGGATCCTGTAATCTATGTTTTCTCACTCTAGAGTGCATCTCCCATACGTTTCACCTCTTCTCAGCACTTAGCTAGCCCCAAGTGAGTGGCCTGGGGGAATCTCTGTCCTTTCTCTCTCACCCAAAGCAGCATGTGTGTGCCCTACAGGTCAATGGCAGCCAGGGAGCAGACACAGAGCTGCCTACACATCCGTCCCTGTCTTTGGATGAGCAGAGGAAAGAGAGAAAAAGGGACAACAGTAATATTTGAGGAGGATGGGAAGGAACTCATGCAGACCCTCACCATTTCTCTGTACACTGACTTTCCCATCCTCTACCTCCTGCTCCACTGCAGCCAGAGGGATGTTTTCCCTGTTGACTTCAGAAGCAGCAGGAGCCAGCCACTAATTAGGATCCAGTATGACAAAGCACAGGGTAGCCTGACACTGCTAGACCACAGTTGCCTAGAGGCAGAGGAGACAGTGCCTGCCGGAGGATCACTTTCATTAAGATGAAGAACATCAAACAGCTTTCCCCGAACTGACATCCGTCTGTCAAAGGAGCCTGCAAAGAAAGGCAGAGCTGACAGGGGCCCTAAGGAGAATCTCATTAGGATGGTTTTAGAGGGGCTTCTTGATGAGAGAGCTGTGGGGACTATCTTCCTCCTTCCTTCAGGAGTGGCTGTCAGTTTGTCGTCTCAGTTCTCAGAGGCTGATGGGGATGGACAGGTAATACCGATGGAGGTCACGGGCATGGGAATGTGACCAAGGAGGAGGCAGTGGACTGAAGGAGAAGTAGTGGAGCAGGACACCACAGAGCAAGTGCACACAGGGAACATTCAAAGCACGCCTCGCTTTTTGGCACTGAGAGCAGGAAGCTGCTGTGGAAGGCAGACTACTCCAGTAAGCACCCCGGGCAGTGCTGGGCTGCCCAAGGGGAGCCTGGTGGGAGTGAGAATAGCATCTCACCTCCCTGTGCACACTGTGCAGAACTGAATGCAGACAGCCTGCTTTTTGTGCATAGGGTTTGGGCACAGCTTGCACTCCAGACGCATCTGCACACCCCTACAGCCTCTTCAAGTTCTCAACCCAGCTGAATCCACCCGCAGCCCTGCTTGAGAGGTTAAGGATATTTGTCCATTCTCATGGAAGCAGTGATGAAGAAAGACTCCTTCGCTCCAGAGATAACAGCAACATGAATGTTTGGATGAAGAGGTGCAGCCCCAGAGACATGGTTCTTTGGGCCTGAGCTACAGCCACATGGCTGTAACATAGACCAGTGATTTCTGGAAGGCTTTCAACAGGCATTTATCCAGGACCGTAACTCCCTCCCGAAGGCACTCCTGCTGGTAAGTGCATCCAGACACTTGCCCTGCAGTACAATGAGAAGGCTGTGCTCAAATTCCCCAGCCAGCTCTGATTCAGTAATCACAACAAGTGTTTATCAGTGCCTGCAGGGACATCCTACTTATTAGGAGTGGTCAGCTGGGCATTACACTGTGCTCAAGTGGTTCAGCATTCAGAGTCTAGAACTGACTTTGCAGTTTACTGCTACACAAGTTGGTGACATCATTCAGTCTCTTTGGAGGCTCACGTGGGCAATATCATTGCCTTTTGTTAGAAGCTGCTACTCACAGTCTCTCAATGTAGAAGGAAAGCACGATGTTTCCACTTCCTTAGAAAGCTGATACTGATGGTCTATCTTCGCAGTCACCCTCAGGGCTGCCACACATGGCCTCATTGTTTTATCTAAGGCCAGGGTGGGAGTCCTAAAGCCCTCGGGCTGTAAATAGCCTGCAAGAGCTCTGGGACAGACACTTGGCATGTTCAAAAGACCTGCACCTGGCCAACCCAAAAGATGCCTCTGGTGCAGACCAGTGTCTCTGAATATGTCATCACAGTCTCAACCAAAGCTCATAAAACACATTCCCAGCTAGCACTGAAAGACACTTTGTGCTATTGCCATGCAGTGCTAAGGCAGGTGGGAATTTGCAGCTAGCTGAAAGGTGCTGGGAAGACCTGCTCTCTCACCAGCAAAGAACAGGCTCAACAGCCCTGCACCAGGACTTTGCAGTGATGACATCACCCAGGTTTTGAAGAGCTCTGCCAGATGATTTCTCATGGTACCTCTGAAAATCTGCGGTGCTGATGCTGTCCTGGGTTATAAGGGTTAGCACAAATTATGTCAGTCAAGGAGTGAATCAGAGGTCTGAACACTGGTGTACAGTGCAAGGTCACCCACCTGCCTTCAGCTTCTCCTCCAGAATATCTCCCACAGGTCCTGTTTAGTATTCACCAGCACTCAGCTATGTCTTGGATAACCCAGGGCACCAGAAATGGCTCTGGAAACCAGAATCTCACCCTCTAGATCCCTGAGGACCTGCAGCAGTGGTACCATTTCCCATCTCCAGAGTTTTGCTGGGATGCCTTTCTCCTAGTTTTTCCTCTCTCTGAGGAGAGCCACTCAAACACACAAGGCTGTTCCCAGCGCCTGGCTCACACTGCTGTCCCTCCAGCTGACAGAGAGCTGAGCTGCATTTCACACTGCATGAGCACTGCAGAAACCCTTGTCTTGCCACCACACTTATGTTTCCCTCACTCTTGCAGGGCTTGAAAAGGCCTGAGCCCTGACCAAAACTAAGGGGTCTTTGAGCACTGGATGGCAAGCAATCCCCTCTGCAGAGGCACCAGGAGCAGGACATGTGTTCAAGCCAAACAGGTGCTGGGAAGGAACACTATGTTCCCATCTTTCCAAGACTGGGAGGTTGTGGTGAGACAGGACTGGGTCTGGCCAGCTGCAGGACCTGGCTATGCTGTGCTGGCCATTTGGCTCTGTGGAGGAGCCTCCTGCAAGCAAGAGGAAAGCTGTCTGCCTCCTGCTCTGCTTTCAAACAGCACAAACACAAAGGCAGCAGGACCGGCTGTGGGAGCAGGACAGCAGCTACCATCTGCTGGGGCATTTTTACTAGTCCTTCTTGGCTTCCCAGTGTACATGGAAAGGAAAAGGTTTATTCAACCAGTCTCCTTCACTTCCACCCTCACTCCTGCAGACCAGTCAGGTGGTATTTCAGGTTTGGTGGGGATGGAGGGCAAGCACCACAACAGGGAAGGCATTGTTCAGACAGGAGGTTGTGGTGACTCCCACGACGATGTGGTGGCATCATTGACTTGAGCCAGAAGGGTCAGTGCACAGCTCTTACAGCTCCCCATCCTCACCTGAGATGTGCCAACCCACTGCAACTCCAAGCCCCTTAAGCGGCTTCCCAGGCAGGGAGGAGGTCGGAGAGGCTCCGCTTTCGCTCACCTCTCCTTGTGCCTGGCTCTCACGCCCCCACTCACACGCACATGGGAGCTGTCTCGGGCTCTCTCACACAGGCTGTCTCACACTCACAAGCTCCAACACAAACACAAAGGCTGCAGGACCCATGTCTCTCAAGCATTGTATAGAATCCCTCTCCCTCAGTGTCTGTTTCACACACTCTTTCTCTCTCCCTCACACTTGTGCTTGCAGACATCTCTTTTTCTTCTGTCTGTTTCTTTTTGGCATTGGTGGGAGTTCCAGGGAACAAGGCTCTGTCTTATTCACTCTGTTTGCAGTATCTCATTCTCTGCTAGTCTGTACCATTTGTTTTGCTATATTACCATTTGGTTTGCTTTATTACTATTTGCTTTGCTCAGGACTCAGTTCCCTCCCCTCAAGAAGGAGCTCAAACCCTTATGGCTTATCAGAAACATGCCCCAGTTCCTAGGATTCACCAAGACGTGCCTTCATTGGCAAATCCATGAGGGTTTTGCTCTAGACCCTGCTCTGTTTGGCTCTATTACCTGTCAGAAAGTGATGTTTCCAGCGTGTGGCAGGTTCATGAGTCAAGCTGAACACCCTGTGAGCTTAATGTGAGAACAAGCTATACCATAGCAAAGATCAGCTCTGAAAGATTAACTGCTGAACTGCAGTTCAGCTACCTGGAGGAACAGCTGATCCTCTTCTTCCTTCTTGTAGGTCTGGATTATCCCAAAGGGTACTCATATGCAAAGAGATCATCAAGAAAATACTTAATCTTTGTATTCCTTTTCTTCCCAGCTCACCGATGAGTGTAGGGAACGTTGCCTTTACAGCTTGGTCCTTGTGAAAATAGGAATTCGTATTTTAAGCTCAGGGCCTGCTCTAAGTGTGATGTCTGAAGACAGTAGGAGTGGCCAGGTTTGTGTGAAGGACCAGCTAGGATACAAGCAGAAATAAATGGACAGGGTGTCAGGAGGACACACGAGGAAGTAAATGCAGCAAGTCCAAAAATGAGCTTGTCCATTTTTACATTTAATTTGGCTTGTCCAAAAAAAGTCATTTATCTCCCTCTATAAACCTTGCCTCACCAACATTGTTTCAACTCGGAAGGAATCAGAACTGCATGGATTCCTCACAGCAGCATCACCCCTCTGTTCCGACATGCCGTTAGAACACAGAGGGATTTCAGTTCCATCCTTTCCAGTTGGCACGGTCCTTCCCATGACTTCCTATAAGCTGAGACTTCCATAGTGACATTTACATTCCTCCAGTCCTCAGGCACTTCTCCTACTCACCATGAGTGTTCAGAGATTATTTGGATTGACCTTGAAATGACACCAGCCAGCTCCCTTAGCACTGCTGGATGCGTCCCATCAAGGCCCATGGACTTACACGTGTCCATTTTGCTTAAGTATTTTCTGATCCTCTTCCACACAGGTTAAGTTGCTCTCTATTTCCCCCCGGTCTCTGGGGCCTGGCATTTCTGAATTTAACTGAAAACCCAGACTGTGCTAAACCATGATACCAGTATTGTTACTAAAGACAGAGCAGGAGAAGCCACTCAAATACCTCAGTGTTTTCCATGCCTTGTCTCACCAGGGCACCTGCCCCATTTAGCAGTTGGCCAGCATTTCCCAAGTCTTCCTCTTGCCTTCCATACTTTTGTATTTTTGTGATTTTTAAGGTTCTGGACAGTCATGGGGGACTCACCTGAAGGTTAACTCAGAGACACTCAGCACTGTGTCCCACAGGCGAGTAGTGCAGAGCGTACCTACCATCTGCTCCAGAGAGGACGTGAAGCCAACTGCAAACAAGGTCATTAGCACATCTAGTACAGCCCTACACCTCCCAGGATCAATCCCACAGGGACTTTCCTGTCCCAGGACCTATCCTGGTTCAGAAGGGGCTTTAGGTCATGAAGCCATATGTTTCAACATTTTCCTTGTCTATTTTCACTGATAAAATCCTGGGTTTTTTCTATCCTACCACTTCCCATACACACTCTGGTGTCAGCAACCACTGACATCAGCATTCTTGCCATGAGGCAAATTTTGCTGCTCCGAGTGCCATGGCTCTCCCTCTCTCACGTCATCTGATGTGTCTGGTCTTGGTCACAACACCTGCCTGTGTGGGCACTCTGCTCCCCAAGGTAAGCACGTCTCCAGGGGTGTCCTGCCTTATATGTTTATGTTTTCATTCAACGAGAAACCCAAGCTAAATGTAGTTCCTTCTCCTGTTCATTTGTCTGATTGCTGCTGTGTACATCTAAGCTTTTTTTCTACCTGCGCATCCCCTTTGCCCTTTCAGTCCATGCCAAATAGTTGTAAGACCTGAATTTTATGCAAGTGCTGACTGTGTGCTGGGAGAACTGGACACAGCAGCTGCAGAAACTCTGTTCTGAGTCTCACTGCTGCAATGCTGGGAAGTTTCAGATGCAGCTCTTTTCCCATCAGGTCTGTCAGATGATCTTAGTCTCGGGCTAACAGTTATCTGGCATTTCAGACCATTGCAGCAGCCTTGCTGGGCAGACCTTGGCACAAGCCTGGCAGAGGCTGGATAAGATGTGCAATAATGCAGAAGAACGGGTGTACTGGATTGGCATGAAGGTCCATCTGTCCCAGTGTTCCATCTCTCTCCTTCATACTGGCCAACAGCAGTTTAAAGACTCTCAGAAATTTGGTTTAAACCTTTTGGCAAAGAATTTCATCAGCTATTTCTTTACTATGATATTTTTTCCTGAATTTTCTCTTAAACCAGATGCTCAATCATTTCAAGGGTACTCAATGTTCTCACTTTGAAAGGAATAGCCAGTACTTTTGCCCTGCTTGCCTTCTTCAGACCATTTGTAATTTTAGAATCCTCAGTGGAGGAGAAGATGCAGACAGCTTTGATTCATGCTGATATGGCAGATTTTCTACTGCATTTCCACAAAATATTTCCTTTATTTGGAAGAAAGGCCATGATCCCTGGGAAGATAAATTTGCCACTTCTGCCTGGTGGTCACCTGGAGATGATCATACAGAGACCAGAAAACACGTGCCTTCTTCCAGCGGGCCTTTTTCCTGCCCAAGATCCCAGCAATGGAGGAGTAAGCTATGAGGGCTGCCCCATCTGGAGGATGAGAAGCCCTGATGCCATGGCTGTCTGCAGGGAATGTTTCTGGCAAGAGCCTTCTGGATGTGTGCTGTCCAAGGAACCCTGGTGCAGATCCAAGGAATCTCTCCTGTCCAGATGGTTCCAGGTGGTGTCAGTAGAAGGAGCAGACCCATAAGGGGAATCCTTTCCTGCCCACCAAACCCCCTCATTTATAACAGCAGGTGGGAAGCACATGCTCCACATCACACAGCAGAGGAGCCGGCTGCAGCTACAGAGCCTGGTCGTGGTACAGATCATCACAAACCAGCAGCACCGCCACAGCCTCTGCACTGCTTGGAGACTCTGCCCCACACCAGACCACCCAGCTTGGGCTGTGATAAACTGGCAAAGGGGAGAGACCTGGTGCCCTGCAGGGCAACACCGCACACTCCCAAGGTCTCTGTCAGACGGCACATTCCATTGCTGCCACTCTGCCACAATCCCTTTCCCAATCTGCCGTCTGTATGCAGCCGCACTGCGCATCAAGATCCTACACTGCCCCACCACCCCGGCACAACGTGCTGTCTCAAGCACTGATGAAGCAGATGCCTGCCTCTCCAACCTCTCCCCATCTTCATGGATCCCAACAGGGTCACACAGTGAATTAGCCTAAGATCCAGCTGTACAACAGCTGGTTCAGCCAGATCCCAAGATATCTTTCTTGTAATGAAACATCTTGTGTCTCTCACTGCAGCACTTGCAGACCTGGATTTTCACCTGAGATCTACTTATTTACTAGGAACCTTTGGAGTCTGGCTTCAGGGCTCCTGTAACTGAAGCAAAAAGTCCCAGTTACCCTACCCATGTGCAAGCTGCTAAAAATATCAGTATCACATGGGATTAAGCCTGTACTTGCTGTACATAGAGATATGGTTTGTTTAATAGTTCACTGAAACAGAAAGGTCTGCGGGATTCATTGAGATTTTCTTTCTCTGCCCACCAAAGCTGCTCTCTGAGTCATTATGTGTGGTGCTGAGTCTGTCCCCTGCCTGCAAGAACAGTATGTTACTTTCTCTCCTTCCGTCATTTCTAAGGTCATGCCCCTGCCCAAATCTATTTGACTTCCTGTGTACTGTGGTCTTTGTTAAGAAATTCCAGCCTGTGGGTGATGCTCAGGCACTGCAGTAGGTCATCTCTGGGGTCAAGGTGTGGAAGAAGCTGGTTACAGCTGAAAACGTTCAATAAGGAGCCAGGAGAGATCTGGGGATCTGGCAGGGAAATGTGTCTGTAGGACAAGGTGCTTGATCCCTCCTGGAAGTCCTTTCCAGGGATGCTTTGAGTGTTCACCAGGTTCCTGTCTGATGGTGTGGCACTGTGTTAGAAGAGGCCCCCTGCCCTTCCTACCCCTGAATCACAGCCATTTCTAGAAGTCACAACTGGAGTAATTTGGGCAGAGACATCATCTCAGACATGACTGCAGCAGAGAACATCCAACTGACTCACACACTAAGTTTGTTTCACACACCGACTGTATCTCAGCTTCCCCCCAGATTCCACCTTCTGTCTGGCCCTGTGCAGCACCTGTCTGCCTGAGAACCTTAGCAGCACTTTCACTGCACACTGATGCAGAAATGCTCTAAACCCAATGGTGAATATTGCTCGGACAAGTTTTTCTTTTCCTCATCCCTTTCTGAGCAATGAGCTGCCTCTTTTTTTTTTTTTTCTAGTTTGTTGGCTTTTTTTCCACCCCATATGGTCAATATTTAATTTTTGGTGAACAAAGATATTTTTCACATTCTGTTTCCCTGTAGGAAACCACTTCCTTGCAGGTTTGGATGACTCAAGATGTGAGGAATTATATTAGACATTATATGAGAGGGGAAAATATGTGGACATGGGAGGAGACAGAAGGGGTTGAATGGAAGGAAAGAAATGGAGAAATGGGAAAAAGATAACAGATGGAAGATGGTGAGAGAAAATATCAAGAAAGTGAAGGGGAGGAGAGATAGAGGAAATCATTATTCCCTAGGGAAGAAAGAGGTGAGGGTCAGTGAAGTAAGGTAGAGAACAGAGAAAACAGGAAAAAAAGGAGAGTGTGAAGGGAGTGGCCAAAAATTGTGAGGAAAGCACAATCTGCAAGAAAGGAGGAGGGAGCTGATGGCCTAGAAGATAAAGCAGAGGTGAGAGGAGAACCTGTGTCCTGCTCTGACAGTGACTGGTTGGTTCTCACAGGTAGCCAGGCAGAAGCCCAGAGGTCTGGCTGCCATCCTGTGCTGCTTCCCTCCATCCACTGCACCGACCAGACTTGGGACTTATGATGTGAGGGAGACAAATCTCTTCCATTTCCCAAAGGTGTTTCATGAACTCTATCTGGGGGATAAGGGATGTCACTTTCCAAGAGACCCAGGCAAGTCCATTCCTCCTCCAGAGCCAGAAGGCAGAAACTGAAGTTCTTCAGTTTCTTCAGACCCAGGATGGCATGCTATGCTGTAACTGTGTGAATCCACAGATGTAATGACCTTGCAGCTTATACTTTTCAGTGGAAAGACTCCATAATATGCTGAAGCGATCATTCCAAGGCCTTCAAGCAACGAGTTTCTTATTCCTCTGAGAGGGCATGGGGGTGTAGAGAGGCTGTGCTGGCAAATCCAACTGCTTCAAACCATCCCTGCACAGCAACAATTGAAAGCAGGAAGGAGATCTGTCATCTAAATCTTCTTTCTGGGCTGGCTAACGTGCCTCAGGCAGTTTCACCTTCAGGCACGAACACTGCACAACAGGGCGGGAGAAATCAGCGCCCCCTGCTCTGCACAGGATCTAGGTGGGGGTAAGGGAGCAGTGTCTCCTCATCAACCCCAAAGTCAAACAACCCAGCGCAGGCAGAGTGAAGGCAGGTGTAGACAGAGTAGCTTTGAGACAATAGGAACAGCAAAACCTGGAGGATCCCCTCTGTCCTTCTCACACTCCACCACTGGACTGGTGCTCTCTCCCAGCTGCACACTCAGTCACAGGCAGGACAACCTTCTTAGAGAGGCAGGATGGGCCCATGATGCCTCCTTAGAGAAGCAGGCTATTCAACCAAGAGCAGAGTTGTCACCTGGCAGTTGTGGGTGGCTGAGGGCTTTTCAGAGGTCACTCAAGCCTTGGTTTCTCTGGACATTGCCCTGGCAAGTTTTACCTTCCAGCTCAGCTCCCTGAAGCAGTGCAGAGAGGAATGAGGACCAGTGAGGGATGTGGCACCCAGCCAGCCCCCCAACATCAGACCACAGCTCTATAGAAATTTAAAAACCCTTCACCTCCACCCCATCAGTCTGTGTCCAACCTTGCTCCTCACTCTCCTGAGTTGTGTGCTCCACCCCAGCACCTCTAGTGCCACTAAGGAGCCAGAACATCCTTTTCTTGTGGGCCAACACAACCACCATCAATGCCACTGACACCTTCTTGCTCTTCTCCCCCATAGGCACCATTTCCTACAATGGCCCAAAAAAGAGGGCACCATCCTCATGGATTATGGTAACACAGCCCTGAAAAGCCTCTAATTAACCCTCATTATATAATTCACAGATTCATCTGGCAGCTCCTGCCACAAAGGGCTCAACAGACAGTGTCAAAAATACCAATTATCTGCCCGGCTGTCACTTGAGAAGCGGAGAAAAAGAGAACCAGGTGTCACAGGTAGGAAATCTTATGGATGACAGTGACATAAGACAGGAAATGTACAGCAGAGAAATAGAGGCAGCAGCTCTCTCCCCACCTTATCTTAAAGGGATGAGAAGCTGGGATTTCATGTGTCTTCTGGCCCAATGCCCAGTTTGAGCAAAGCCCAAAATGAAACCCCTTTTCCTCCAGACAAGCAGATATCAAGACATAAAGCAGCCACTTTCTTGATCTGAAGGTGCTCATACACAACGGTACAGCCACTCCAGCCTTTATAGATTTAACCTGCACCTCCTTGTCCTGATGAGTCCACCCTATGACACAGTTTGGCTTGGCCTGGCCACTTTTGTCAGCTGCATCACTGTCTTGCAGCTCAGGACCTCGGTCCAGCAATGCCATTTTCAGACCTTAGGAATCCCCAGTCATCAACTCGAGATGTTCAGGAAGGGAAAGAACAGAGTAGAAAGAAATTCCCAGGCCCATGTTGTGGTCTGGCAACAGCAGGCAGCTGGGGCAGGTTTGTGCCTATTTGCTCGCAAATCTGTGGGCAAGTCTGGCTCTTCCTCACCCTTCTTGCCTGGCTGTGCTTTTCCCCCTTCAGCCACTTCGCCCCAGAGGTCCCCAGATCCCCCCACCCATTCTTCAAGTTTCATCTTATTGTTCAGGTCCTGTTTGTCCCTCCATACTCATGGCAGAGCCTCCACTGTCTTTGGAGCTGGAGCAAGACAAGTGGGACAAGGCACTGGGCCGGAAAATTGGGTGCAGAAGTTGTAATGAATTCTTAATGATGCCCTTTCTGGCAATGTATACAGAGGGATGGAGCAGAATACTTTTCATTTTTGAAGTGTTTCTTATTTAAAAAGTGATGAGGCTTTTGATTCATTTTCCACAGTAGCATTGGCTGGGCACCTGCTTACTTCTGCCTTGCTTAGCAGGAGTTACCAATACAGCTCCTCGGACTCATTTCAGATGCCATTCCTTTCTCCTTTGGGAATGCATGTTAACTACCAGTCCCTGAGGAGCCTGGCAATCCTACTGTAAGAGGTATCACATTACCATGTTGTGCGAGACAGACCCTGTCCCAAGGAGCCTGACAAGGAAAGGGAAGACACAGATCCCTGCTGAATATTTGGGAAGCCAAGGAACGGTGCAGTTCTGCACCCTGCCATAGTCCCACCAAACCTGTGCCAGAACCTCGAGTTTGTCCCTATAAGGGAGCACCAGTGCTAGTGATCTATCCATCATTTTAACAGTGTATGTGAACCTGTATAAAAGTATTTGAGTCTGTGTTTCACCTCTCTTATCCTTTCACTCCTAAATACTTCGCTTGCAGGCTGTTTGGGTTTTCTTTCTCTCCGGTTGTGTTTCCTTCAAGGGTCAGGAGGGAGATGTAGATGTTGTTCAGTGACATACTCTGCTCCCCTGCTACGGGCGAGCATGGCCTGTGCACTTAAAATCCCCAATCCCCTTGGGCTCTGTGTAGCTCTCAGTCTGTCCTCCAGCTCTGCACAATACACACCTTTTTGTTTTAATTGAAAGTGCATCCAAGACGTGGGGAAAGATATTAGCCTGACCATTCCCTAGCTTGCACTGCTCTCGTCCCCTTGAGAGACAGCCCTCGGGACAAAGGTCGCAGCATGACCCTCACACCCTCAACCATTCGTTCATTGCCCTTCAGGGCTGTTGGTCACTGGTTCCATTGGAGTCAACATGATCTGGAGAGGAGAGATTCCTCACTCTGCTCTCTTTGGCTTGCCCTGACCCTGAGGAGTCATGATGCCTGAGCTCAGGATGCCTGGGCACTTAGTGCTGCAGAGAAGTATCCTCTAATCCAAGCTGGCTATTGCAAAAGCCACCAAGATTTGGATGGGAAATCAAGACCCAGAGAAGTTGTTACCTTTGCAGTGGAAACAGGATTCATCTGCCATTCTATCAGAGATGCTCTTCCAGTGCTTACAGTCAGTCCAGAAGAGGGCAATGTTGCCTACTTGCCTGTCGGTACAACACAGAGGCACTTCCACATGCACACATAGGCAAAAAGATGACAACTGTCCCGTATGACTTCCAGCAAAAGGCTCTGTGGCTAAGTCAGGTCTTTCTGTGCTGCAGCAAATTACGGCTTAGATAAGTCACTGAACTTCATAAGGGTGGAAAAGAACCACGTCAGCATGAACCAACCACAAGAAAACACAAAATGGTCTTCCCGAGTCTGCAGCCAGCCAAGCATGAGGCTGTGCAAAGAACCCCTGTTCCTCTCCAGGGTGGGTTTGCTTTGCAGGCCAACTCACTCTGGCCATCCTCACACTGCCCACTGCAGCCACTTCACTGTCCACAGCACAGCCCTGGCCCCTTCTCTCTCTCCATGATGCAGACATCATGGTCCACCTAGCAGGTCCTGGAGGCAGAGGTCAGTGTGGTTTGCTGCAGGAACTGCAGTCTGTTGGGCACAGTTACGTCCGGAGGCACTCGAGAGAATAATGTAGACTCACAGACACAGCTCACACCTCATCCCTTCCCTGGACACACACCAGCTCACACAACAGTGTGCAGAGCAGAGGACTCTAAGGTCTCTGACTGGAATCAGTCAAGGGCTGCTCAAATACAAGCACCGCTTAACTCTTTCACCACAAATCATTTTGGCCCAGAGAGCCGACTACAGTGCCTCCATGTCCCCTCAGCCCAACAGTCCTCACCTGGCTTCAGGACATTTATGATGACTTCAGCCCTGACAGTCTTCCCTTCCCAAAGCTTTCTGCTCCTCCTAGACAGCATTTGCAAATACATCTTGTCCTTTCTCATCCCTGTGGCAGAGCAATCAAATGAAATGCAAGGACTGTGGAGACAAAATGGAATTTAGCAACAAAATAAACAGCATGGGGGCTCTCTACTGATTAGATTACGCCTCTTTATAATTTATGCATTAATTCCTCCCAAGGTCTGAAATGCCCTGTCTCAGAAGGCCTGTATCCCTGCACTGCAGAGATGCAGATGCCAGGAACATCACTTTGACTGAAACATCCAGCTTTCCGCCAAGCAGATGAAGCTCTGAATAACCCCAAAAGAGCTCCTTTTCATTATGCACCATTGTCCATCCTCCAGAGATACACAGCCCAGCACCATTCCTTCCCACACTCAGTCATTCCTCCCAAGTCCAATGGAGAACGTCAGACTGTGAAGCATCTGCCTGTAGTAGCATCTGCTCCTAGGACTGCTCTCAAATCAATTCAAGCATTAATAAGAGTCATCAGCGACTGCAGCATATATATCCAGGAGCTGTTGCGTCCATATTCACAGCTCCCTAGAACCATTTATTCCTGTCCTTTGCCACACAAGGAGCAGAGACTGTGAGCTCAGCACACTCAATAAGGAAGCCTAGAAGCCATGGTTAGATCAGTCTAATCAAAGCTGCATGTGCAAGAGCGAAAAAAAAAGAAACCCTCTGAGCCAAGGAGCCATACCACTCTCAGGAGAAACTAGAAACATTAAGAAACAGGAGGCAGAGAAGAGACAAGACATGCAAGGGAATGGCTGCTATGTCACCATACACAAATTGGCCTAATTATGTGTATAAATGCACCAATAGGCATGGATTTGCTGGCTGTATTCTTGACTTTAAATATTGATGCTTAGGAAGAGCTGAGATCAGGATATCTGCTGGTGGATTAGGCTACAGATTGCTCAGTCATTACCCACGGCTGGATCCCCTGCCTTGGATAGCCTTCCTCCAGAGAGCTCTGGGGCTCAGGCAGAGGATTTGCTGTGTAGGTAATGGGCAAGGAAGCTCTGCCTTACACCCGGACAGTGCTGTCTGCCTGCCCTGGGTGGGGCAGAACCTAGGTGCTGATCGGTACAGGAAATGGCTGGTATCATGACAGAACTGATAACACTTTTACCCACCACTGGGTAAAAATGAGGATGTGTCCAAAACAGGCAATAGCCAAGGGCAGAGAAACAGTGTGTTTGGGGGAAGCAGGTGACCACTGGCTGCCTGGGAGAATCTTCCCATGCCCTGACACAACTGTCTCAGTTTTGCCCATCCCCAGATTCCTCCCATCCCATCCCATCCCATCCCATCCCATCCCATCCCATCCCATCCCATCCCATCCCATCCCATCCCATCCCATCCCATCCTACCCCACCCCACCCCACCCCACCCCATCCCATCCCATCCCATCCCATCCCATCCCATCCCATCCCGTCCCACCCCATCCTCATTCCACCTCCTCTACCAGACAAGGCTGGAACAAATGGACTCAGAAGCAGCTTTTCATAGTTTTTGCTTGTTGATTTTTTTTTAGGTTTTTTTGTTCTTGTTTTTTTGTTTTTTTTTTAAATAAGAAATTTATTGCAAATATAGAAATTGATTTTCTCCATACAGGAATCTCCGAGTTGAGGAAAAACGATTTCGTGCCATTCAGTTTTAAAACAGGAAAAGAAGAGAGAAAAAAAAAGAAAGAAAAGAACAAGAAAGAAATACAAATCTAAAAGAAGAAAAGAAAGGAAATTAAAAAAAAAAAGAAGAAAGTAAATAACGTAACTCCAACTTAAATTTGTCCATACACAACCGGGGGGGTCACAGGGTTGTTACGGAAGGAGGAACACCAAAGAGGCCACAAGGAGCCAGTCCCAGCAGCTGCCTCCCAGGCCCTTCCTTACATTCAAGGGCTGACACCCCCTTCTCTGTGCCTGGCAGCTGCCCGCCCCTTCCCACCCCCTCACCCCAGACGCTGTGCTTGTGGATGGACCAGCCGTACCAGCCCTGGAGGGTCTGGCCTGACCCGGACAGACTCTTCCTCTTCCCCCCAGGGAAGGCGGAGAGCAGGCGGTGGGGACAGGCCACCCAAAAGCAAGGCCTCACAGTGGCGGTGGTAGTTGTGGGGGAGGCAAAGGCCAAGCCGAACGCGTGAGGATGGGGCATACGAAGGGGGACCGTAAGGGGGGAAAGAGGGAGTTTACCCCCGGGTGGGGCAGGGAGGAGAAGGAGCGGGAGAAGAGGGAGAAGGAGAAGCCAGGCAGGGGGTTGCCCTCTCTCCACTCAGGGACGGGGTGGGTTGGGGCGGCCCTGCAGAGAGCTGCCCTAGTAGGGCGGCTGGGGAGAGGTACGGAGACACCTCCCCAGGGCGCACGGGGGGACAGTCAAGGGGAGGCAGACCGAGAATGCCCCTCACAGTACAAGGCCAAAGCGGCTGAGGGACAGGGTTGGGAACGCGTGCGTGTGCAGAGGGGACGCAACAGACGCTCCCCTCTGCCCCTTCTTCAGTGAAGGACCCAAAAAACACCTGCTCAGACAGGGCGGGCAGAACGCGGCTGAGGTGGGGCAGGCTCCGCCAGCCCTACAAGATACCCCCATAGCCTGGTGGGGGGTGGCACAAAGTGTCCGTCCCACACCAAGCCATCCTGAGGAAGCTCCCTCCTGCTCAGATGGTGGGACAGCAGCAGGCTGGCTCCAGTAAGAGGACACGGCTCTATGAGGCTCTTCTTGACTGCAGCTTGTGCGGAAGGAGGTGGTGACGCTGGAAGGGATGTTCTCCAGGCTCCTGGAGGCTGTGTGTCCTTCCTGACACAGCTCAGCTTTCCGGTCAGCAACAAGCATGGCAAATGTGCTTTTGGGGCCTGGGTCCAGCTCCTGCCCATATGGCAGCTGCCCACCCTGTAGCACTGAGCTCTGCCCTACAGAGAGGGGTCACAGCCCATCATTAAGTCTGCCCAGATTTTTTTCTCTAGGCACTGCTGACTTACTCCCCACCTCCTCTCAGAGAGCCTTCACCCCTGCACTCAACCCTTTTCCTTGCTGTTTCCTTTGTCCCTTTATCATCCCATTCTTTCCACTGTGGTCATCTCTTCTCCAGGTCTTTTCCAGCCTGTCCCTTTTCTCCACCTTCTCCATCTCCCTCTAACTGTTACCTCCTTGCCTCCTTAGCAAGGAGTGGTGACTCCTTGGTCCCACCACACCTTATTCACTCCTACTGTGTCTGACCCTCCTCTCTCTGTCTCAGCTCCTTTTCCACCTTCCTCCTGCATCTTCCCCTCCTTCCTTCAAGCCTGCCAGGCAGAGCCTCCTCCAGCAAGGCAGGCTGATTAGCATTGCAAACACACAGAGGCCTCCTCAACCCGACATAATTCTTCATTTGTCAGTCATGAATATTTCACACCTGCCTCAAGAGGGATTTATTCAGCATGGAAGAGTGGGGAGGGGGAGAAGGGAACATGGTACTGCAGCATAAACTGGGGCAGCACCAGCAGATATGGGAAAGAGCTCTGTCTCATGGGAACAGCATGCCTAGAGTCTCACCTTCACTCTCCTGGGTGCAGGACCCCAGCCCAGGCTTCTCCCCAAGGCTGCCCCTGGGGCTAGAGGGCAGGTCTGTGCCCAGCCTCATCCCTCACCCTCCACAATTTCCAGTGAGGTGAACTAAACTCCTGTTTTCTCTGCCAATAGTCACCAAGCCAGAAATAAAGTGTGAAAGGGTTTGGTCTTGCTTCAGTCCCAGAAGTCCACTTTGCTCTGGGAGAAGGCAGCATTAAGGGACTTGCCAAAGCCAAGCCATAGAGGCCTTAGAAACTTCAGGCAGTCTCTCCACACATTTTTCCCAACAAAGAGGCTTTTGAGGTTTCATCATGTCCTGCCCTCTGCAGGGCCAGCCAGGGGAGAGAATGCGTAGGACAGACCTAAGGCAGAGGTCTAGGCAATCAATGAGAGGAAGGTGGTGGGAGATCTTCTAAGTGGTTGCAACCAGCTCCACATTAAGTTTTCACCGTATCAGAGGTTTCCCTTCAGCTAAAGCACTCCATGTTTCTTCAAGAATAACCTTGCTTTTTGGGAAAGAGCAACCAGGGCAAAGGGAGGGTAGTGACCGTTTCTCTTACGAAATCTATCCTGACAGGCCTCATTCCTGTTCCTCAATAACTAGGAGAAATGATGGCCACTGGAAAGAGCAGGCCTTTGGTGTATAACACATACCCCTTTACACACGTGACCGTGAAAAGCAGCTGAGAGACCACATTTGGAGTAAGGGCAAGGAGGACACTGGAAAGAAGAAGGAATGAGGTTTATGGGGTGATTGGTTTGGGTTCTTTTTGGGATATGTTCCCTCTCAAACTGGTAGGAGTCTCTCATAAAATCACATCAGAGATGAATGAAATGAGCAGAGAAAACAGGGACAAGGACAGGAGAGACTTTGAGGGAGGAGGTTAAATTCCAACAAACTGGCACATACACAACAGGTGTTTGCTCAGAAAAATACAGTAAAATTGTCATGCAAATAGAACGTTAAATCTGCTTTCCTCCGACAGGGCTGGCATAAATTGTGAGCCCTCATCCTGAGGGAGGGAGCAGGACAAAGAAGAAGGGAGGAGGAAGGAAGGTGAGACACTTTGTTCCCCTTCCTTGCCCTCTTCCTCCCACAGAACAGTCCATCTTGTGCAAACTTCATCCAATGGTTTGGAGTGGGGGGCTACAGCTGGGAGAGAAATGGCTTTTCCCTCCTATCCAGCCTTACCCCCACCACAGAAAAAAGAAGGGCCTGATGATAGCTGTATCCCTGACCTTTCTTTTCTGCCTCGTTGAGGTGTTGAGGGGAGAAAGCAGAAACCTTTACAAGTTAATGCTCCTCCTTAAAGTATTGACTGAGCAGAACTGTTTACAAGACCATACAGCAGAGAAGCACAGGGAGGGAAGAGTTGGGGAGAGGAACAAGACTCCATCCCCCCTTGCCTGTCACCCTCTTTTTCCTGTTCAATTCTGTGCCCCAGCCATTAGTCTTTTCTGCTTGGATGGTTGCCATGCTGGAAGACCACTGAGCCTGCTCCATGTGGTACCTGGGGAGGTCTCTGTTGTGCCTAAGCATCTCTTGCAGCATTTGCCTGTTTTGGTTTGCTGCATGGTCCCAACACGGAGGGACACCTGCCAGCAGTGATGTGACTTCCCTTTGTGACTTCTCTTCATCCTCCTGCACACAGATGCACACACATGTGTGCACAAACACCCCTTCCTCTGGGTTGGATGGGCTCTTACCATGTGGAGTCAGTCTCATGAACACCTCTGGACTCTAAGCAAACAATGCTTTGACTGTGGGAAAGCAGGCTGACAGTGAAAAGTCTGAGGCAATGGGGTCATGACCTGGCTTAGGATTGTTACCATCAGCATCCCTACAAGGCAGAAACTCCACAGATCTTCATAGGTTTACACTTTGGGGATACCCGCTCTGGTTTTCATGCACCAGACTCTGCCTACTGCTCCCCCTCACTTACAGAAGGTGAAATTGTCATCTGTGGCAGAGAAGCCAGCTCTCACAGCTGGCAGTGCTACTACCTGGCAGATAACAGGCAAGTTCTCTGCATGCAGCATGTAAATCCCTCCTAGAGAAGCTCCTACACCCTCATCCTTCTCCCAGGGCCCCCAAAAACACTGGGTCTTCTGAGGAGCACCTCAAAGAGGAAATAACTACATAGGGAGGGCCAACACAACATAGGCCCTCATCCTCATCCTGATAGAGGTGAACAACGGTCAAGTTTTGGGCAGATCATGGAAAGAAGGCTCACTGTGCTGCATAAAGACGTGTTCAGCAGGCAGCACTCCTGCCTGACAGAAAAATTTTGGGGGAGATGGTGCCAAGATTGTGCTTTGTTGGGCTGCTCAGAAATGGGACTAGGTGGAGCTCATTCCCAACTCTGTGACAGATCTTCTACCCAAGAGGCAGACGTTGGGACCTAGCAAGTGCAACTGGGATTTTGCCAAGACATGAAAGGATCCCGAAGAAAAGTTTATCACACCTGTGAGGAGGTGGAGGATTTAGGAGGTGAAATGTTGCTCTAACTCTCATGAGGGCCTCTAAGTAGTCAAAGGAACACTGCCATCCAGAGGCTGGTGTCCTCTTCTATCCCAGCACACACAGCATGGCTGCATGCACAAAAGGAGCTTCTTCCAGGCCATCCTTCTTGGGCTACTCCCAGGCCCCATTCTCACACCCTGTTTGTTCCCTGTGCTCCTGTCTTCGCCCTAGGCTGTCCCCTATCCATACCAGAATGTCCACGGCCTATTCAAGAGAAAGACTCTTTGTGAGGCCAACCCAGTGAGATGAGCAACTGAAATCCTGTTCTTCACACACACCTGGAAGTGAGGAGGTTGGGTGATGCTCCTTTCATGGACACCCACCCCACAGCCCACGGTGAAGTCAGTTAGGAAGAGCTGCAGAAGCTTAATGGAGAACTTGTTCTGCTGAGGTCCTCTCCAGGTCCCTTCCTCACAGTAAGGAGGACATGAACAGCGAGTATTAAACTGACTACTCAAGGGCAGCCTGAGCATAGGCGTGTGTGGTGGGGAGGACCTCTGACCTGTAACACTCATGGAGAGATGGGAACCCCATACACCTCTGAGAGACCAGACCTTCCTGCCTTTTCCTCCACCACTCCTTGAGGACCTGGCTTGCCATGACAAAGAGAACATTCACAACCTGTTTCTCCCCACCAACTGGCAGCGAACTGGCTCTGAGAAGGCCTGGAGAATGCCTATCACTCCAGAATTGCTGGTGTTCATCAGCAGCAACATGGCAGGAGAAGGGAAGGAGGAAGAGCAGCAAGGGCACAGAGCCTGTTATATGGCAGGTCCTACCTGCCTTGGTCCTTCACATCTCCTCTCCTTCCTCTGAGGAGGATGGAGGTCCATGAAGTATCTAGACAGAAAGTTCAAGCCTAGGGACCCTTAACAGAGAGGGATAGGAAAGGGCAAAGGAAAATAACTTCTTCCAGCAATTCCCACCTGTCTTGGAAGGGGACGAGAGAGAGAGAAAAGCCTCCACTGCTAAAGAAAATGAGGGAAAACGTTAGTGATGGAAGATTTGGCATAGCAGGTATACAAGGTGGACAAGGAAGCTTTCTAAACCAAAGTCCTTCCCTCCCACCCAAAGAAAAATCAGCCTTCAACAGGAACAGAAAGATTAATAGTTCACAGCTGAGTTTCATGCCCAGTGAGTGTCCACCCCTGCCCTTCTCCTGCCACCACTGCCACCCACTCCCAGGCCATTCCCACCCACCCACACTCCAATGTTGTTACCACAGTGTCAGAGCAGGACACTCCTCCCAACCATCTGCGGGCAGAACAATGGTCCCCGTAACACAGTAGAGACAATTCGGCGTGTGTGTGTGTGTGTGTGTCAATGTGTGTGTCTGTGTGTGTAAGAGTTGTTGTAAACTTTAAGAAAAGGTTTTGTCAGTTTTGTATTTGTCAGGAGTATTTTGTTGTTGGTTTATTTTTCACAGTCAAGTGGCTTTTATTTTCTGGTTGTTGGAGGGGGGTCTTGGTTTGTATTGTTTCCTTGTGAGGAAGAGTCACAGCTTCTGCTGAGCAGAGACTCCTTTCCAGTAATCCAGGATGTCATGCAGATCCTCGTCCTTGGCAAACTGAACTTTCTTCCGCAGGGCATGCCCAGCTGCCATGTAAACCTCCTCCCTGTGATGCTTCTTGTAAGGCCGGAATCGCTCCCAGATCTTGTGGGTGCTCTCTGAGGAGTACTCGGGGCTGGAGGAGTAGCCCGAGAAGTAGTGTCTGGGGGAGAGCTGGGAGTACGTGGAGTCTCGCTTGGACCGGGACAGTGGCTTGAGGAATGACACCCGCTGGCTCAAGGTGTCAGCACTTTCCTCATAGTACAGGGCCGGGAAGGAGTGACGGTGCTCACTGCAATGGTAAGAAGGCTTGACCTCCAAGTGGTGAATGGCGCTCGGAGACACCAAGGGAAGACGATCCAAAGGGCTGTTAAGTGGGCTGCCCTTCTCAATGTATTTGGAGTCAGACTTGCTGAGTGGTGGGTGGTCAGGCACATCCAAGCTGAAGACCTTGGCGCTCTTGATGGAGCCACTAGAGGAGACACTGCAGGTCTTTCTGGCCACAGCAGCATCAGCACTGAGCTGGCGCTGCAAAGGGTGGTGGGAGCTTTCCTTGTAGGGTGGGGAAAGAAAGCTGGGCCGCTCTAGCCCGCTCGAGGAACCGGCTGGGATGGACTGGCACTCAAAGGCCATATCTGAGTCAACACCAGTCCCACCACCCAGGAAGGATGCTGTGTCCAGCTTGAGGGCATCAATACAGTTGTTGATGATCTGGTTGACCTTATCTACCTCCTTGGCTATAGTAGAGATCTCAGCAGCTGAGCCTTGCCCATTGTCAAGCTCCCTCAGGTCCTCATCCCGCTGGGTTCTCTCCAGCCCATCCCCACCACCAGTCCGCACTTCAATGTAGTTACCTTTAGTGGTCACTTTAGGAGTCTCCATCCCAGCTTCCATTGACTTCGATGGAGGCAACTTCTCCCCAATCATGGAAGGGATGGAGGACATCCGTGAGACAGGAATGACAGGTGGCTCACCCAGCTTCTGGGAAGGATGGACCATAGTACTGGTATCAATATCTGATCCATAACGCATTTCCAGAATGGTCTTTTTGACATTGAGTGACTTCTGTTTCTCCTCCTGCATCCTCCGCTTCCGCAGGCAGTAGTACACCACCCCCAGCACAATGACCATCCCAAAGAGGCAACCCAGGGTGGTCATAATATAGTGTGTAGTGGTGGAAGTACTGGAAATAGGGTCCTCCCTGCCTTTGCTCCGGGTTGCAAAGGTCAGGCAAGTATGGTTGTAACGCCTGTTGTTGCGGATAGAGGCCACACAGAATGTATAATCAGTGTGGGCCTTCAGCTTGTTGACAGTGACATATTCCTTCTTGCTCTTCAGTGTTGCTATGTCAGAAACGTAGCTGTTGTTGTATTGGACCAGCACATACATCTTACTGTAGGGCATGGGGATGGTGACCATCAGGATGGCTGAAGTGATGGTGACATCATGTAGCTTGATGCTGGGACTGAAGGAGGAGTCAGTGGTGGAAGAGGCTGGAGGCTTGACTGAGAGGAAATCCCCAGGGCTGATGGCTGAGCCCTCATCCAGGTCTCGCTGGGAGTCAGGGGTGTAAGGAGTTGGGTTGACTCTGGAGAGGGAGGGGATGGTGCCCCCTCTGCACATGGACTGGAAGATGGTGATGGCATTGCGGTTGTGGTGAGGCCGAGGCACCAGAAGCGGATACCCAGCAAACTCCCGTGGAGTCTCACACTGGAGGCGGTCATAGTTCTTGGTGACGTTGTTGAAGAGAGCCAGCCAGTTAAGAAAGCCGTAGAGGCTACAGTCACAGTTGAAGGGGTTGCCAGCCAGCTCGCACACCATCAGGTTGCTCAAGCTGGTGAAAGTGTTGCCCTCCAGACGGCTGAGGCGGTTGGATGACAGGTCAATGCTAATCAAGCTGGGGCACTCGGAGAAGGCAGTAGGGGTGACCAGCTCAATTAGGTTATGCTGCACAAAGAGGAACTGGAGACGGGCCATGCCCCGCAACATGCCCTCTGTCAGGTTGGTGAGTTTGTTGTAGCCCAGCTGTAAGACCTGGAGGTTTGACTGACCCATGAAAGCCCCATCCTCAATGTAGGAGATCTCATTCTTGGTCAGGTTCAAATCAGTCAGGTTGCCGAAGCGGTTGAGGGAGGAGTACAGCACCACTTTGAGCTTATTCTCGTTCAGACGCAAGTCGTGCACCGTGCTGTTGATATGCTGGGGGATGGTCTCATACGGGGGCTGGTTCTGGCTGCAGATGGCCAGCCACACATACCCTTTGTCCCCCTCAATCAGCCAGCAGTCACCTCGCACGGTGCCAGGGGAAAACAAGCAGAGCAGGGCAGCTGCCCACAACCCCAGGCACAGCATGGTCTGCAGTGGTGCCCTCATCAGGAAGGGGGAAAAAAAATCCCCAACAAAAACCAACGCCAAATCTCAGGACAACAGCAAAAAGAAACTAGGGGGCAGGAACTGGGGTTTAGCAATGGAAAGGAATGAGCATCCCAGTCCTATTGGGTGTCATCATCATTGTTTCTTCTCGCCCTCTGGGTCAAGCCAGGAGCATGGAGGAAGGGGAACACATGCAATCTTCTCCCAGAACACCCAAAAGCTATGACCATGGGTGTTTGGTCCAGAAGGAAACTACCTTGTGCTTCTTTTCTAAACAAAAATTCAGGCTGAGGATAATGAATCTTCTTTGATGCTCATGAGCGACTCACACACTTTTTCCACTTTTGTCCCCCCCACCCACCCCCCACCCACACCAAACCCACCCCAAAACAAACCCAAGTCCTCCCCCCTGTAGTCTTCCCCCGCCCCTCCACAGTGTGATTTGGAAGAAGAAGGCAGGGCTGCCTCCTGTGTCGCTCACGCTCCCTTGGTTTCTACTCCTTCTCTTCCTTCTTTCCTGGGTCCCCTCTGAGAAGCTTCAGAGCTTCGGATCAAACATGTCGAAAACAAAAATACAGAGAGGGAAAGAGCAAGTGTGCACGAAAGAGATCCATCTGTCACTGGAATCTGGAAAAGAAAACACAGGAGACAAGAAGAGGCATCATTTGGAAGGGTCTTTGAGATAAGAGTATAGACAGCAATGTTTCATGAGAAGAGGGAGATGAGGAAGAGACACATTAAGGGGGGTGCAAGCAAGAGAGGTGTGGTACTGCCTGCCGTGCTGATAAGCCTTTGAGGAGGGAACCCTCACGATGCATAATGTCATATCAGGGATATACAGAAGGGTATCCGGGCTCCCTTAAGTAGTGTGATCACAGCCAGGGACCTGGGGGAAGGCAGTGGTGTGGGAGTAGAAGGAGAAGGGAAAGGAGAGTGGGAAACATAAAGCTGTTATTGCGGGGGCTCAAAACCCCTAGTGTAAACAAAGGCAAGCCCCAAGCACAGCCAAAGCCATGAATTTTCAGCTGCATGAAAATGATGTGCACAGTATGCATGAAGCAGGGAAAATGCAGACAAGCTTCTCCCCACCACCACCCCAAAAAAAAGCCAAACATTTTTTTTTCCCCTTTCCTTCTTTTCTTGATGCAAGAGGGATAAATAATTCAAGCCACGTGTAACCACTTCTGCTCTAAAAATTGTTCCTGACTCCTGGTGCATGGACAAGGCTGTTGAGGTGAACCAGTCTGGCTTGAGCCCAGTGGGGGGGTGGGGAGCAGGCACTGTGTCAAATACCAGCCTCCAGTCTCTCACCCAATAACGCCAGCACTCCTGATCTGAAGCACATCACCCATCTATCCCCCACCAAAGAGAGCTGCACAGTTTCCACCTTCGTACTCTACTACCACTCCTTTGGGGCTATGAACACTGCCCCTTTGTAAGAAAACACACCTTGCAGGCAAAGTGACATTTGCTTGTTAAACCACAACAAATGTATTTCTGGGCTCTGGGCGAGCTCCTGGTTCTGACTGCAGAGCGCAGCCTGGAGCACCTTCCTCTCCAGCTACAGCTTCAACCCTTCTCCCACTGTGCTGAGACAGGAGCCTGGCAGGGGTGTCCTCAGGCAGCGCAGAGGAAATAATTTCATACAGCAGATAAAACATGTGGGCACTGTGCTATCTCTTTTTTTTTTTTTTTTTTTTTTTTTGATTTTGAGGAGAAAGGAAACACTAAAAAAATAGAGAAAAGGATTCTTGGTTAATGAAAAATAAAGATCCCCTCTTGCCCCTTTTATTTTGGGGGGAGACTGCTCACTAAAGATATCACTGAAGCTTTTGCTGCAAAAGCTGAACCAATTTCTAGCACAGAGACACAAAGGGCAGAAATAAAATGAAGGAAGATAAATGAAGGAGGAGTGAACCCTTGAGGAACAAGGCTTACGTCTGTGGAGAAATCTGAGCTGATTTGGGTCTGTGGAATTACCAGGCGAGCTGGATTAAGGGATCAGAGATAGTGTCACAGAGAAACACTTAAATATTCAATAATCCAAAAAGTAAAGCCAAGATGGATAAGGGAAGGGGGAAAAGAGCTAGACCAATGGAAAAGAGAGAGAGAAGGCCTCCATTCCCCACAGCTCATCATCTGAGGCCACCAAACTCATGTCACTTATGGTCGTCATATGATGGCCTTCAGCTGCTGCCTCAGCTTTGCCTCAGCCAGCAGTAAAACAGAAGGCAGAGGTTTTTTAAGTCTGCTGCTTTGTTTCTCAGCCTTGTAATCCAATGAGAAATAATTTCCTGACAGTGTTTCCCCAGATGCATCACATAGGAGGCACATTTGGCTCTCCACAGGTTGGGACCCACAGGCCTCTGATATTCCTCAGTGCCAGTCCCCTGCCTTGTTCCACCATTTCCAGAGGTGACTCTATGCAGAGACACAGCCATTTCCCCATGCCATCTCTGTCCCTTTACCTTCCTCTCTAATGCTTCTTCACTTAGCCTGATTTCTTCTGCTGAACAAAAGAATGGCAGATACTATCATGCTTTCTGCACGTTGGTGCCCAAAGTATGTCCACCCCAGGCAGAGGCCAGGGGCAGCCCCTGAGCAAGCAGCGGAAAGTTTTAGGGATTAGAGATTTTAGCCAGCATCATTCTCTGAGCATTATGCTCTGATCTGCCTGTCACCTCACCAAATACTCTGCACAATACCCAACTCCATACAGGAACATCCCAGCCCCCTTGCTTTGACCTCTTCTGGTAGGGCAGGCTGCTCCAAAAGGTGTGCCGAAGTCACCATTGCCTGCTGTAGCTTGTCCAGGGTGCACAGAGAGAGACTCTGAGGCCAGGACCATGTTTCTCTGCAGCAGCCCCAGCAATCGCTGAGAGCCACCCCATCCCACTCAAGGAGCTGCACTCAGGCAGCACAGAGAGGGTTTGGAAGGGCAGATGTCCTAGTAGCCTGGGAAGGAAAGAGGTTAGCGGTGGATGGAAACAAAGGTGGTGTTTATTGTTGCTATTTGTCAAAACCAAGATGACCATGCAGAAATTCCTGCTCCCTGTCTACCTCCCACAGGGCTGTGTAGCCTTGCCTCAGCCACAGGCCACAGGAAGGGTCAAGCCACTCCTCAAGCCAAACTCATTGGTCCCCTTGGGCCCCCAAGGTAAACATGTATGAGAAACACACAGACCTTGACATTCTTACCCCAATGGTTCCTGTCTCCCCACTATCAAGCTGGTTTTAAGGGCCCTGAGTCCAGCCCAATTCATGGCCTACTCCACCCCTGCCCGTGGCCCAGCACCCCATTTCAGCTCAGCCCAATGCCATCAGTCCCTGCTGCAGCAATGCTGTAGGAGTGCTGGTCTCCAGCTCTACCACAGCCATGCCCTGCCCTTTAGGGAACAGCTGCTCCCTGACCCTGGCAACTCATAGTCAAAGGGAGGCCAGGAATGAGGGGCAGCACTATGCCCTCCTTTAACTGTCCACAGCCAGAAGAGCATAAATCACACAGCACTGGAGTCCAAAAGCACAAGGAAGCTACACTCTGTCCTTTTTGCTGGCCTGAAAGGTGCTGACAATGGAGTTGGCTGTTTCCCTCTCTTGCTTCTCAGGCAACAGAGCAAGAAGGCACAGGGATGGAGTGTGGGCAGGGAAAGCAAGAATGAGCAAGTCCAGCACAGCAGTGAGCCAAGGAAGGGGGATGCAAGAGTTGTGGAGAGCTTATGGGCAAGAGGAAAAGTTAGGACACGGGACATGTTTTACAGGGAAGGTACAAGGTAACCACCTCCATGTGCTGGGCTTACCCAGCTGCAGGGTTCCAACACTCTTCAGTGCCACCCAAGATTTACAACAAGCCCTTGGCTCCTGGCCATCCTCATGTACATGTGAACATCAAGGAACAGTAGTAACATTGCACTCATGAAAGGCTGTGCTCTCCCTGGCTGGCACAAAATCAGCCTATCAGCTCCCAGTGATTTCCCTCTTCTTTATTCTCTATTTATGGATGCCTCAATGTTGTTGGCATTTATTTGCACCACTTTGTCTGGAGAAGAGCAGAAGGCCACAGGGATGGTTCCACTGTTCAGAGAAAAGAAAAGAGAAGGGAAGGTGAAGCAGAGGGCGGAGAGTCCCAAATCTGAGTCAGGAGGTAGGTGTCGATGGCCACAGACATCCCTTTGACTTGGAGCTCAAGGTAGCACAGAGAATGACACAGGACTGAGGTCACTAGTGAGATGGCAGCATAAAATGCACCCAGAGAAAGTATGGACAGGCGGGATAGGAGGGACAGAGGCAAACTGGGGCCTGAGGGAGTGGAAGGACCAAAACTGAGAGAGAATACAAGGCAACCACAAAAGTCACATACAGCAGCAATTTGGGCCTAAAATTCTGGCCTTGTCAACGTTGTCCTCCTGGGGCCCCATGCACTGGAAAAACCAGCACTTAATTCTACCATTGCTTAAACGGTGCTAAGAGCCTCCCATTAGAAATGCATGCATTAAAAACCTGCCAAACGCTCTTGACTCCTCTGGGGACACCCCGAAATCAGGCCAAAGCTCCTGCTGCTTTCTTAAGCTTCATGCTGCAGCTGAGCATCATCCCTCTTCCCAGCTCAGTGTGCTGCCTGCTCCTGGCAGGCCTCAGGGCACAAACACCATCTCCAAGGGACTCTTCTTGGCTTTAAGGTCCTTCCAGGATTTCTCTAACTACTTTCTGAAAGAGGAGCCTTTCCCAGGGGTGCTTGGCACTAGGAATTGGTGACTTACTTGAAGGGACTCTCCATAGCTGCTGGGTAGTTTCAGTAATTCACAGTGCTCTGAGCATCACTGCAGCCACCTCAAATCACCACCTAGAGATTGTCCTTGCTTTTTCACCTGGCTATAGTGGAAGCACAGTGCCATGGGAGAAGCTTGCAGCACAGCTGAGGCACTTACACGACAGCAGTCCCGTCCCTCTCAGCCCTGCTTCCAGGGAATTATTGCAGGAGTTACCTTCAAGTCATGCAGCAAAGAACCTGTGACTGTGCCCAGAGGCGCTCCAGAAGCTCTGAGAAGTCTGGGACCAAGAGAAGAGGGAGCAGGAAGCCTGATGACCAGTGGTTTTTTGGCATGGAAGACATTCATGCGTGCACGAGAGAGAGAGAAAGAGAGAGAATGCCTTCTACTGCAGGTTCTCTGAAATTCACCAAGGGTTGAGCTCACACAACACTCTTTCTTTTAATGGGTCTCAGTGAAGGTTTCTTTTTCAGGTTCTCTCTTCTCTAATTTATCCCCTATTTTCATGGAACACGTAAGATCTCAACATCTCTCAGTTCCATCCCAATGTTACATTTGTTTGAAATCAGCCCTGTAGCTTCAAAAATCCAGAGGTCAAAGGAGCTATACAGCCACACTAGAAAGTCATGCAACAACAGGTGTTCCCATGTCACTAACCAGACAAAGCCTTCATCCCTTACATGAGTTGAACTGATTTCAATGAGTCCTGCTGAAGGGTGTCCACTCAACCTTAGAGGCTCTGAATTTGGCAGAGTGCTGCTGCAAGAGAAATCTCATGCTTCAGCTCTATACAAATTCACAGTGCCTGTGGGTAGAAAAGTCATTCCTCTGAAAGTTGGGCTGGCCCTGCCATAAGTGGGGAGGAAGTCTGCAGCTCCCAAACTCCAGCTGTCCCTGACATGGGGAAGCCCAAACCACTAGGATCCCAGCAGGACACTGCGGTGAGGAAGCCCAGAAAACCAAACAAGATCCCAGCTGCTTCTCACAGGACACCACTGCAAGGATACTCACAAAGCTCAAATTCCAGCCAGCGAGGATGGGACCCTGCAGAGAGGAAGGGAAAAGGGCTGCAGTACAGGCTGTAGCACTGCCCCAAAGACATGCCGCACTGTTGTCTTGCCCTTTGGCCAGTTTGGGGCGCAAGAAGGAAGAATTCAGAAGGAAAAATTCAGAAGGAAGAATTCACGCACCCAGGCTCAAGCAAACACACTGCCATTGACTCCAAACCTTTGCTGGGACAAACAGCTTAAAGACTAACCATGAAAAAAACCCAACACGTTGCTGTATACAAAACCCCTGCTCTCTCATCGTGCCTCCCCAACAGCGATTAGATGCCTAATTTGTTAGGCAGCAAGAGAGAGAGAATGGGAAGGCTCAAGGGAGAAAAATGAAGCAGCTCAGAAGCATGAAAGAGAGAGCTTTAGAAGCATAAATCTTATTTTAGAGGGATAAATACTGGCAGAAAGGTCTTTCATACGCTTGTGGTTCCCTGGCAGGCCAGAAAGCCACTTTTGTTTTCCAGAGTGAAATGGTTACCTTTTATATTAATATGATTATTGAAGATTAAGGCGGATTTGCATCAAGCCAGCTCCACCCAGACAGCCTTCAGCAGCAATCCACAGAAGTGTGTACATGAGGGTAGGCTTGGGAAACAGCCCTCTCCAGGTAGAAGAGCATGTCAAGAGATTAGAGGTGCCACAAAAAATATTATCAGCAATAAGGCCGCCTTCAGTGCTCTCCCTCCAGAGCAGGGAAAGGGGCCTGGGAAACACATTCCCCATGTCATCCCATGATCCTCATCCCAGACATGAGGCAGTAGAGAAGCTTAGAAATAATTCCTGCTGGCCATGGGGAGGGAGCACGGGCTCTGTGTGACTCTCTGTAGGGACCTGCCATAGGGAGCGCGACAGCAAGCCCGGCTGTGCCTGGTGCACTGGAATGGGTGTGAGTCACTGCAGAGAAAGAGGTGGCACTGTCGGCTCCAGGAGTGCGAGGTGGAGGGGGTGTGTGTGAGGAGGAGTCGCTGCAGGTGATGGGGTGGATGTGTGGGCTGGGGGTGGATGTGGTTTAGTCACTCCGTGAAGCAGAGAATGAGTGCTGGCTCCTGGGGGGCGGGGAGGAATTGCCATGGAGAACCAGGCAAAGTGCTGTTAGTGAGTGTTTGCGTGCGTGCATGTGCGTTTGCATGGAGCAGGCACCGCGGAGAAAGGGGTGGGAGTGTTTGGCTGTGTGAGAGGCGCTGCAGGGGACGGGGCGGGAGTGCAGGCGGCAAGTGGGCGTGCAGGGATCAAGGGAGACAACCAGTGTGTGCTTGGGAGAAGGGCTGTAGGGAAAGGGGTGGGAACGCTCCTCCCGTGTGTGTCCCCTGATGTGAATCAGTGCAGGGAGCAGGGTGTGAGGGCGGGCTCTGTGCATGTGCTTGTGCACGTGGGAAGGAGCTGCTCCAGGGGACAAGGAGGTAAAGGGACAGGAACGGCAGCTCTGCAGGAGCGTGTGTGTCAGCTGCTGCAGGTAACAGGCCAGGAGTGGGGGCTCTGGGAGCATATAGGGAGCAGGGTGGGAGCACTGGCGCTGTTGTGTGCTCCCATGCAGCATGTCCGGCACGAGGCCAGGAGAGATCCTTGGGCTGTATGTTATATCATTGTGACGCCTCTGCTGTCCTGTGCTGGCCTTGCTGCCCTATTTCCTTCAACAAGTCCTGGCTTTTGCCGGCCTGACTACGAACAGCAGGATCACAAGCTATTTGAGAGATGCTCTCACTCAAACCAAGCACACTCCCAGTATTTCTGGATGTTAAATACATCCCCAGCAACCCAGCAGTGCCAGTTCAGAGTGCCCCCAAACATGCTACCCTGCAGGTAGGGCAGGAAAAGGGCATGGTCCTTGAATTACAGCTCGCTACTCTCGCTTACAGGGGGGACTCAGAGCCTAAGGAATCACACGTCTTGGAGTAGCAGTCACTTCCTGAGGTGCACTGGCAGCCATTTGCCCTGTGTAGGACACCTCCAGGCCTGCAAACTCCTGCAGGGCACAGGCACTGGCATTCCAGCACCCTTCAACATTCTCTCGCCTTCCGGCCAACCTTGCCCTGGGCAGCAGCCTGAGAGAGGTTCTCTCACTGGCAGTGAGACCCTTAGCCCCTCAAAGCTCTTCCTCTGGTCAGTGCATGCCTGGATTCAGCAAGGGGAGTAGCCCCACACTGGACAGGGCATTATGTTTCCAGGTGGATGCTTCCACCTTCCTTCCATCCTCCACCTGCTGGCAATGGCACAGCTCAGCCCCGCTGGGGAGGGACCCTCCTCCCGGCTGGTTCGCCCACCTATATTTCAAGCTAGCATCTGACACGCATTTTGACACAACCGTGCCTCCCCTCTCTTTTCCCCACTACCTTGCCTTGTTTAGAGCCTGTTTTTTTCTTCCATTGCCAAAACACAATGACTGTTATAATTAACAGATTATCTCAGTGCGACAGCTGCAGTCCTTTGAAAATTAGGTTGAATAACAGGATCCTGCCGTATGGTAATTTCTTTTCATCTCTCAAATATTTTCTCTCACTCTCGTTTCTACCTCATTTCTATTTTTCTTTCTTTCTTTCTTTCTTTTCTCTCTCCCCCCTCCTACATTCCACCAGCTCCCTGACTGCATGAGCAGTATATTTGGGGCGAGACAGGCTGAAGGGCTCTCTCTGCCTTCATCAGCTGTTGTCATTCCCCTTCTTTTACTACCACACCTCAGAGAGAAGCAGTGCTTGCAGGTAGGTTCATAAACACGTCAGAAAAATACGTGCCCACCAGAGGCAACGGTCAGGGCCCCTCCCTGAAGCCCCCACTGGTTCAGAAAAGCAGCCCAGGGAATTTCATGGGGAGGGGAGGGGAGAAACTGGGATGGATGCAGTAGCCCGAACCACTGTGTGCAACTTTCCCACAGGGAGCTGAGTGCAACGGTGCAGCTGAGTGGTTTGCACTGAGCTAGCCAGGGTGTGCTACCCACCCACTACCCGTCCGCCTTCTTGCTGACTCAGTACCTGCCCCTGACTCACCACTTGCTCACTGAATGGGGACTGGCAGTACTTACACGGCATCCTTCCCTCTCGCTCAGGCAATAGCTCTGCCACTTACCACCCCCTTTCCCATTATCCACCTACATCTGTCTCTCTACCGACTCAATCAAGCCAAGACAGCCAGAAAAGCAGCTTGCTGGGAATTCAGGGTTTCAAAACCAAAATAAGAACTGCTCTCAGCTGGACCCAAATTAGAGGCTCTGGAAATCTCCTCCTCCAGGACTAGAGATCCCCTGGCCCTAGCTGTAAACGGGACTGATCCATTCACAAAAGTGGCTGGACTCCTCGGTCTCTGCTTGGGCAGCAGAGCTAGCACACAGCGTTTCAGGCTGTGAGGATGACCAGCCAGACATGTGGGATGGGTCTGTTGGAATAGTGTCCTGGATTTGGCAGCTGAAAGGTTTCAAGTTCATTATGTTCTGGACTCAAGAAGTCTGCAACTTTGTTGTTGACTGCACCAGGAGCATTAGTTAATTATTCTCAATGCCTGGCTTGAACTCATGCAAAATGCCCTGGTCCTGCACTGCTTATTTCAGCCATGTCTGTAATCTATATAATCTCATCTGTTACACTTAAACACTGCTTTTTGCTTTTGAAAAACAGGGAGGGATTCCTCCATACGGCATGTCCATCACAGCCTAACACACCTCTGCAGAAGCCGGTTCCAGCTGGGTCCTGGGCCTCCTCCTGCCTCCTCAGTACAGCCATTTCCTCTGCTCCCATGGAGTTCCACCTCATTTATTTCCTTAATCCCGACTCGGTAGAACAGAAACTCTTTGTCACCATTATTCTGCCAAAAGCCAAGTAGTTTTATAACAAACACTCATCCGTTCCATTGTACTTCAGCAGTCTCCAGTAGTGCTTCTCCTCGTCGTCCATGATCTCTCTCTTTTCATCCTTTGCCATCCTCAACCCTGCATTTTCTCTCTGCTTTCACTCCAGGCCCTGTGATAGCTCATGGCACTTACAGCACATCTCATTCATTCACTGTCACTTACCCAAATGTTACCTTCATTTATTAATTCTTCTTTTTTCTAGTAGCATCCCTCCTCTGAGTGCTTTGTGCAGTCCTACTTACGTATCCAATAATAGTATTTTCCCAATGAGTGAGTCATATACCCCTTTGCTGACATTTAGAATTCTCCTTGTTCTTTGAAACACGTTTATTCATTCCCCATCTCTACAATTATATATGTCTACTCATGGCGTTGCATTTCCTACAGCAGCTGTGCAGTGAACAGATGATCTGTGCAAATAACCCAGCAAAATAATTTTTCCTCCTGGTACCTTGACATCCTTCATTTTAATTATGTAGGCCAAAGCTAATTCAAGCTATGATGCAATCAAAAATAGGGGACAGCTCAATTTAAAAAACACCCCACCCTTTCCTTTGTTCTTGCTCAGTCCAGTTTTCCATCTTTTTTCCCCACCTATTCTCTGCTCTGCCTCTTTCGGTGCTGTCAGTAGCAGAGTACGTGGACACTGCAATTGTTATTGGGCTTCTGATTTTGTAGGTGCTGAAGATATTTTCAGTGAGAAACAAAATTTGCTTCAGACTTTGCGGGCTGAAAGGACCAAAAGAAGAGAGCATTACTCAGCTCATAGGGGCACGTAAATGTCTTACCCACTAACCCAGGTAATACATACCTCATGGCCAGGGAATGATGCTATATCCCCCTAAATCTCTCTCCAGGTAGCCCTAGAAAGCAATTAATCTGGCAGCCCCTCCTTGTTCCTCACCGTGGCCCCATTCCTTCCCCCAACAGTTCTTTGCTTCTCTTCGAGTCCTTAGTCACCCTTGCATATTCCATATTTTATTTATTCCTTACTACTCCTCTTAATCTGCATAGGCCAAGCCCTAAGCTCCGGAGTCACCCTGACTCATTTCCTACCCAGGAAAAGCAACGATTTATATCAGTGGGAAAGCCTGTGATGTCAATCTGGACAGAGACTGATTCTGCACGGGGACTCCCGCATGATTATTTCTTGTTCTCACTCATTCAGGTCTCCATTTAGCAACACACTTAAGCATGCACCCAACTGTAGACCCATGCAAGTCCCAGTCAGCTTCTCAATTGCTTTCTTCTGCAACATCTGTGTTGATGGTTCCCACATCTTCCAAACACAACAGATTCTCCCTCTGTGCTTCCTCTTCCTAACCTCTCTGTTACCCACTCACCAACATCCTTCCTCTTGCTTTGAGAAATTCAGTTTTTTCCTTTTTTTTTTCCTTTGCTTGTTTGGATTTTCTTATTTTCACTGCTGCCCGGGGACTCCAGCTTGTAATTTCACCTCCCTGTTCCTGAGATTGCTATGTTGAATAAAACACTGACTTCCCCCTCTTCTCTCCAGCATTCTGAAATACTGAATTGGGCCACTGAAGAGAAAAGCTATTGGCCAGGACTGCTGTCTGATACCGAAACAGAGCTGGCAGTAATATTTACAGGCGACTTTGAAAGCTCCAAGGATGGCTTGTGGCCAAAAATGATGATATCCACCCCCTCTTTTTTTTTAATGATGTCTTCCTATGACTCAGTCTGGTCCATAAGTCAAAATAAGACTTTTTTTTTTTTTTTTTTTTTACCCATCTTCCCTTTAAGCAATGAGAACAAGAGCCTAAGAACAGAACGCTGTAGCATCACGGACAGGACAAGTTACGTCACGAGCAATGCAGCTTGGGGTGTCCTTGGTGGCTTTAAAAGAAGCAGAACAAAAGGCCTATGTCCTCTTTCCGGAGAAATGAGTTTTGGCAGAGCTAAACTGGCAATTGCCTGAATTTTCTAAACTTAGTTTTATCTGTAAGCAAAGCAAGAAACACGCGGGAAGCAGAGACACGGTGACCTCAGGGGCTCGTGACTCCCCAGGCTCAGCAAGGAGCTGCCGCGCCCTTTATTATCCACCACTGCACGGAGGCAGAGCCTCGAATAAAGGGGACGGCGTCGGGGCAGCTGTGACAGCTGTTTCAGAGCGGGGCTGTGCCGTCCCAGCGCAGCCTGCCCACACACTCGCACCTCTGCCCCCAGCCACGCAGCCACAAACAGCCATTCGAACACTTGATAAACGAGCAGTTCAGCCCCAGACCACTTAATTTGCTCCTTGCCTTGTCTGCCAGTGGCAGGGAAAAAAAATGCATGTTTGGAAATTGGCAGTTATGCGTATAGCATTACCAGGCTGGAGTTGTACTGACTGCTAGACTGCTACAGGGAAAAAACAAAACATAACCAAACCAAAAAAAACACACTTCTCCCCCCCCCAAAAAACAAAACAAAACACCAAAACCCAACAACCAAAAAAAAAAAAGAAAAAAAATAGAAAACAAAAAAAAAAACCAAAACAAAAAAAAAAGAGAAAAAAAACCACCAACCAAATAAGCAGGAAAAATCAAAACCAAAAAAAAAAAAAAAGGCACAAGAGGGGAGCAGGCTGAGAGCTGTGGAGAAGGGTGGGGTGTGAACGGGGGAGAGCCAGGCGAGGAAATAGGGAGAGAAATGAGACAGTACTGTATCCAAGAGTAGATACTATGATGATGGGGACATTAAGAATATGATAGATAGGCAGGGAAGGAAGGCAAACAGACAGAGGTAGGTACAGAGAAAGAGACAGAGACGAGGGAGGGAGGGAGGGAGGGAGGGAGAAGGAAGAGAGAGAGCCAGAATTAATTTAGGAGGAATATACTGAAAACATAATCTTCTCAACAGAGTTAAAAAAGAGAGCGAGAGAGAGAATTAAACAAACAGCGACAGGAAACTGAGAAAGAATAACTTTTTTTTTATGAGCTTGTTAACATTTGTGAAGTTAAGTAACCCTAAATTTATGCCATTAATTTGCATGTATTACATTTTTTTTTCTGTGCTGCCAGTTTATAGTCTCTGTGAAACCTTTAAAAAGTGGCTTTTTTTCTCCTTTTCCCTTCGCCTGTGTTAATTAAGGCTTGTGATATATGTATATTTTTACACTGCTGCTGTGCTCTAGCATTTAATCATGAAATGGCCCTTTTTGCCTTTTCTTTGGGCTGCTCCTGCCTCATCCTTTCCCCTCCACAGAAACCTGAGGAGGCCTGTGAGTTCACCTTCCTGCACCAATCTGTAAGCATGCTTAGAGCCACGCTGGGATCCCATGATCCCAGGCCGGGATTCTCCCTGTCCAACAAGGCAGCTCTCACAACGGGGAGAGAGAGCATCCCTGCAGCTGCTGAAGGGTTAACAGTTCCAGTGCACCAGGGCATTCACATTGCCATACTGAAGCACACTGTATTTACACATTAGCAATCACTGGGGAGCCATAAATCGGATTCTCAGGGGAAATCCAGCCAAAGAACAGAGTGAGATTCCTAATGAAGGTAGTCACGGCCAAAGCTGGGGGAGGCACAAGTGACAGATACGCTCTAATCGGCTGCTGGAAAGAAAGGGGATGCAGGTCGTCCTCCAGGGCTTTAGAAGCACCTAGATTTATCCAAACTAGGATGCACATGGAAAGAACTGCTGTAGAAAATGCGAGTCCAGTTTCGCCCCTGCTTCTAGGGGACTGCACCACACCAGTTCTCAGGGGCAGTGTCCCTCCTCTCCTCCCAAGGACTCTTCTTCTTGGGCAGACAGATCTCTCTCCTAAGCACATTGCTGACTTTGGAAGTGCCCAAGGCCAACACAAAGCGTAGCTGGTGGAGCCCTTTTGGCAGCTGTCCCAGCGAGCATATTTCTGAGCTCAGCTGGACAGGAGTCCTGGTCCTAAATGTGCTTTGATTGCTTCGCTCCTCTCTAAAGGCTGTTTCTCCCAGCTGTAAGCAGAGTTTGCTGAAGCAAGAAGCAGGTTGCTAAGCCTGGTTTGGATGCTGTTTGGTCCTTAGTGGAGCTGATGGGACTCATCTTGTTAAAAGCCAGCCTGAGCTGAGACCGTGAACAGTGAACATTGATTCAGACCTGATCACCCTCCACAGGAGACACACCAGGTAGAGGAGGGAATAAGGGGGATTGCTGGTCACAGCAGAGGTGGTGTTCCCTCATCCCCTCTGGTGGAGGCTTGTGTTCTCCTTGGGGTCTGACAGGCATATGAGAGGTCTTTGGAGGGTCTCTGCTGAGTTGGAGTTGGGAAAGAGAGGTAGAGGAGACAGACCAGGCTTTCCACACTGTCATTTATTTTGCCATGTGGGGGTGTTGAGCACCAGAGAGGATATTCTGATTTACTCCCTGGCTTACCGTTGCTGTGGCAACGGGAGAAATACAGGCCAAACCAGGCTGCATCTGCAATGTGGTGGTAATAGGGAGTTTGGATTCCCACGTGTGAGTGTTTGTTTGTTTGTTTGTTTGGCTGTTTGCAGGAGCCACATGGTAAAAAAGCACCGTCGTGATGAAAAGGGAATGAGGTCTGAATTGTACCCAGACAAATACACCCTCCTCTCATGCAACAGCCAAACAGTCATGCATGCAGCCCTACTGACAGCACACAGCCCGAGGAACACCAGCACACACATGTGGCCTCTCTTCCCACCACTAATACACCCCTGGAGCTGGGGGTCCCCAGCTGCTCTCCCACTCTCAGAAGAAGCCGGACTTCTTCTTTCATAGCTACAAAGCCCCTGTGCACTAGACACTTTGTAGCTGGGCTCCGAAATGCAGCTAAGAGTCCAGGGCCCAGCTGGTGTCAGCAAGAGAATCTCCTCTGCTGTGGGACCCACACAGCCCAGTTAGCTGTGATTCTAAGGGATCAAAATCCCCCCGTTGGTTACTGAGCAAATACTCCTCCCTGCAAATACTCCTCCAGCACATTGTAGTGACAAGTTCTTACCTCCCCCCACACACACTCCCCAAGCTGATCAACAAAACAAACTCAGCCCTTTCTCGACAGCCATATCCCCGGTTGGGAGAGATGGCCTTCATTCCCCACATCAGAGCGAGCCCTCAGGTCACATAAATTGGCCTGTTGCAGAGACCAGCCTCCATCTGTGCGAGCTCATGAGTCTGCCAGCACAGTTCCCACCCCAGAAAGCAAGCTGTAGAGCACAGTTAAGTACAGCCTCTTTCCTTCCCTCTCCTCCAGCCTGCTGGACCCTGAGGATCCTCAGCCTAAACACTGGCCTCTGGAGAACAGCTCCATGTCCAGTGCATCCAAAATACTGGCCCCGGAGACCTCCTTTAGGTTAAGTGGAAGGAAGGAAATTATTTCTCAGCTGCCCCTCACAGCCCCAAAGCTGCAGAGCTGGAAGCACAGAATAGCCTTGTAGCAAGACAAAGTTGCTATTCAGCCATACCATGATCTGTTCTTCCTTATCCCGCAGTCCCTAACAGGCTGAAGTTAGCATGGGTGCAGGGAAGAATGGCCTGGTGTCAGGACAAGGACATGGTTTACTCAGGCATAGAGACTTTGGAGTTCCTGGAAATCAGACTCCTAATCAGGTTTGGGGGTCATGTGTTGCAAGTTTTGCAAAGGAGAGACAGAGTCCATGGCAGAGGTAGACTGAATTTCCTCAGAGCCTGTGGGGCAAGATGTCTCTGTGAGGAGAGCACGCTTGGGGTGAGACACCAGCAAAGACAAGGGGTGCCACTGAAAGGCTGGTGATGCCAGTGACCTGTTGGCTGCTGCCAATAGTGACCCTGAGATAAAACAAAGTGGTGCTGGGGGGAAGCAAAGGCACTAAGGTTGAGCTGGAAAAGATGAGGTGATGGAGATGAGAGGCTCTGCAGGCATGAAAAGCTTCTACAGAACTTTGTGCAGAGAGGAGATGTCCAGCTCGATCCCAACGAGGACAGCCACAGGGAATGCGTGGTGGCTGCTGGTGTGCTGCAGGAATGCTGTGAGTTTGCAGAACGCCTGTCCACCCAGGGTGTGCAGGAAAGGTGAGACAGGATACAGATTCACCCCCCTTGACTCCTGGCTCCCTTTTCTCCCATTATTCCTGAGACTCCATCTGGCCTCACTATTTTTACACACATACACATAGAAAAAAAAAAAAGAGAGAAACAAACACTTAATTTCTAACCTAATCAGCCCTTCTCTCACTAATTAGCACCCTCTGAGCACATCCACAGGCTGTGAGAGATACTCTGGGGCTGATAATGACCCCCAACCTGCAGTTGCATATGCTGAAGGGTCAGCAGAGCCAAGAGCAGGCCGTAGGGAGGCAGGGAACAGAGCGACCTCTGTCATTCGGTTTTTTTCTCTGAAACCTGGGATGATGGAAAGGGGACGTCTCCTTTTTGGCAGGGTCCCTTGCGTGTGCATGTGTGTGTGTGTGTGTGTGTTTTTCTGTGAGTGAGAGTCAATGTGCGTGTGCACGCATGTGTGTCGAGGAGGGGGGAAGCTGGAGAGGTTTGGAGGGAGGGGACTGGAACAAAATTCTGGCACTGAGCCCAAACCTGAAACACATGCCAATTTGTGCCTCTTGCTGGTGGTAATGAAGGGCTCCGTTCAGGACACACGGGACACTAATTAAGGGGCTTCAAAGGCGGCTTTCTGCAGAGTGCTCTCTAAAGGGGGGCTGAGGGGAGGAAGGAGCACAAGAGGGGGGTGTTCTCCACTCAATGGAAGGCTTCTGGCTCCTAGTGCTGCTGGGGAAGGCACTTTTTCTTTCTCGCTGTCTCCCATAGCAACTCCTACCCGTGAGAGCTAAGAAGGTGCAAGCATCTGGCAGCTCCGGGCAAGCCCTCAGCAGCCAGCAGGCAAGGCAGGCTCTGGTGTGCAAAGGTGGAAAAGCGGCATGGCAGAAAGGGAGAAAAGAAGAAAAAGGTGGAACTGGGGGGGGGGCAAATCGGTGCGATTTGTTTGCAAAGGTAGCACCTAGAGTAACGGGAGTTGCTGTTAATCTCCAGGGATTTGCAGGGACAAAGCTGTGGATCACTGCAGATCAAAACTCCATAGCTGAGCCTTGTCAACTTCATCCCATGGGGTTATTTCTTATGAAAGTGTGGGTGGGGCAGACTTTGTGAATAGGACAATGAGTAGGGCTGGGAACATGCCTTCATCGTGTCAGTCTGGGCACAAGGGCTTAGCTGGGCACCAGAGACAAACAAAAACTGCACCCATAGAGCTCTAGCCCACTTCCAGGAGCTTCACAGACCTTGGCCCTACAACCTCTAAGCATTGCAGATTCACTCATAGCTGAGCGTTCCCGTGTCAAAGGAAAGGAGCCAAGCCACAGAACAGGTGATGTGACTCAGCCATGGTCACCAAAGGAGGTCTCAGCTCAACTCTCCTGCTTCCTACCTGTTACCTTACCCTCACACCTGCCCACCCTCCCTCCACAGGAGTAAACATGAAACAGCAGCACTGGTGAAAAACAGGACTGTGCTGAGATTGATTAAACGGGGACAGAGTGTGGGAGGAAAGAGAAGAATAAATTGGCAGGGAGAGCAACAGAGTGTTAGTGAGAGACAGGAAGAAAGGATGAGTGAGAAAGGTGGTGAGGAAGAGAAAAGAGAATAGAGAGTTATCTATGGATTATAGTCACTGGGCCATGCACCATACAGAGAGACAAAGTGAGGGAAAGAAAAGAGAGGTGATATGAGCACATGAAAAGGAGAAGTGAGAAGAGACTCACAAAGAGCAACAGAAGCAGACAGCTTGAGAGATGAGCAGTGCTTCGCTGATCCTGCACGACAGCATGTTGCCTGCCATCACTCACCACCCCACAAGCTGCCAGAATGCCCCACAGCTTCCCTTGGTTTCAGACAGAGCTGTCTTCTCTATGCCAGGCAGTCTCAGCACCACACATGGGTCACCTGGACACAGCTCTTTGGGAGTCAGGACCAGTCCTGCCACGGTGAACCACGAGAACACATTATTTAACCATGGTGAAGCAGAAGGCTTGCAGTACTACTCTAACGCTTCTCCACAGTTGTCCAAACCTTTAGTTTTTCTAACCTTTCTGCGCTCTCCCGTTCACTGTCCTCCTATGCACCAGCCCACATTTAACTGCTTATTCCGGATGACCTGCTCCATGTCTCCCATGTTCAGTGTCACCCGGCCAAAAGCACGGCCACCTGCAGCCCAGAGCAGTTCAGCAGGGCTGTGCCTGCCACTGGAGACAAGGAGGGAGGAGGCTCACCCTGGAAGAAGCACCTGGGGTGAAACTGGCTGAAGTGTGACTGAGGCCAGTGACTGCCCAGAGCAAGAAGAACAGTGCAAGGCAGTTCTTAACAGCAGCTCTTGGGCAACAGCCTTCACATGCATATCCAGCAATTCCCTGGTTTTCCTTACTACTGCCCAATGCTGAATGTTGCTGCCCAGCCCAAGCGGTTTCTGAGAAGAGGTGATCAGGTTCCTAGGCAGGCAAAATCAAAAGGGGGTTGGATGCAGAAACACATTGTGGTGCTAGAATCAGCCCTACAATAGGTCTTGCAGCTGCCTGGGTGGAGGAACATCTGGGGTCTGCTAGGATCTGCAGAGAAAAGAGATCCACCTCAAGCAGGTACAGATGCAGTCTCAGATGCAGTTGTGAGACATAGCCTTGGCAGGGCTTAGCTCCATCACTGACTCTTGCCTCATCCAAGCACGACAACCATGGCACAGGGAAGACAAGTCCAGGGCACTCATGTGGGCTGCCTCCTCCCATCCCACAGACCACCAAACACTTCCCATCAGCTGCTAACAGCTGCTGAACCTTTACAAAGAAAGCCACAAAAGATCTAAATCAAACAGGAGAACAGAGCTGTGATCACCAGCCTCTTCTGACCATAGGGGAAAAAACAGCCGAGACATTCAGGTTCTCAGAAAGACACCAGCCTTAGTTTCCATGGAGAGAGGAAACAGGAACACTCTCCAGCTTTCCCCCTTCATCTCCCAGTTCTTCCTTCTCCCCCCACACCTCACCTTTCTGCCCTGTGCAATCCAAATTGGACACCATGCAAAGACAGACAAACAAGCAACTAGTGAATCACTCTTATTAAGTTTGAACTTATTATTAAAAAAAAAAAGAAAAAAAATGAAAAACATGAAAAGAGGGAGAGAAAATCAAAGCTGGGATTACAGGCTTAGCAAGCATGAGTGCATATTCAGCCTACACTGTTCTCTTTGTGACTCTGTCACACCGGTAGACTGCTAAGAGAGTTATACCATTACTAACATGACAGCATTGTCCTATAGAGCCTGGATTAGAAATCCCAGTGGCTGTGTGGAGGGGAAAAGTCCCTTGGCAGTGGCAGGCACTTGGCCTCACGATGCCTTCCACTCGCAGCATGCTGGCCAGGCAGGGAGAAGTATTCAATTATCAGACAGGCTCTGCCTTTTCCTAGGCCAGCTTTCTTTCATTGTCTGACTGCTTTCTCCCTGGCCAGTGATGCCTGAGAAGTCTGTCACGCAAGAGAAACTCAAGATGGTCCAGGCAATTCCTGAATCAGGCAGACTTCTCACAGCTGAACCCCTCCTCCTCCTCGCAAATACACAGTCTTCTCCAAGTATGGATAGGATGTTCAGTCTTGAAGGTGGTGAATATCTCATTCACCAACACAGGACCTCCAACAACTGCCTGGAAAACTGGATCTCCTTGTTCTCTGCTGGGCAGGAACATCAGTCAGTTGTGATTCCTTCACATTTCTCTGGCCTAAAAATCATCCTACTGAGCCGAGACTGATTGCCCTCATTACTTCCACTTCTTAAGCAGGACCACACCAGTTTTTAAACACATCAAAGACATGTATGTTGCTCTGATGCATTTTTCAAACGCTTCCTTTTCCAAGTAATTCCTATACAAACATCACCCAAAACACCACAGCAATCAGATAATCACCCATACCCTCATCCACTGTTTGTAGCCTTTGTGATGTCCTTGGGGACTGTGTTTCCTCACTGGGACAGCGGTGTTAGAGCGTGTCTGTGAACTGTCATGGAATGACAAGAAAAAGGCAGCTGGCAACCAGAAATGCATCACCCCAGCCAGGATGCAGAACAAGGAAAGGTCATTGTGTAATGTGGTCTCTCATTGCTCTGGCAGCAGCCAGAATTCCTGCTTATGTGGCCACCAATGCAGGGGCCCACCTTTGGTACCACTGAGGGAAGATGGACTGGATGCTGCGTGAATTGGCTGTGTCAGTCCCTGAGTCTTCAGAGAGGGAAAGAGGAGACGAACTTGGGAGTGAGAAAGGCAGTGAGCTGAGAGGAGGAAAGAATTGGGTATGCAGTGCCTGGAGGGTGAGGGTCAGGACCAAGAGTAGCAGAAGGAGCTGCCTAGGACAGCTGCTCACCCAGATGGTCCCCAGTCTGTAGCCTTCAGATCTTGCCTTAGCTCCAGCCCCGTGGCTGGTGCTTGTGGCCTCATCTCCCCACATCTCTGTTCTGCAGCCAGTAAAGCCGCTGGTGGGGCAGGCCCCGTACCACTGCAGGAATTGGGGCAGGGGCCATTCCTCATTCACAGAACCCCAGTGCTATTTTCTTTGTCCCAACCCAAAGAGACTTGGGAAAAAACACAGTTTTTCTTTCCAGAGCTGCCCCAGGGCTAGGATACAATATTTTATGGCCCAGTTCTTAGCCTATTTGCATTTTGTATTTTTACTTCAACTGCTGTTTGTTTCCAGGCATTTGGGATGCCTAATGATTTTCAAAGCACTGTTTATTTTAATCCTTCTAATTTATTAATAAATTAGTTGGCCTCGAAGTGCTCGGGAACGAAGGGTAAGGAAGTTGTAACCAGTGCTTTGAATAAAGCATCAAACTGTCATATGATCACATCAAAGCAACAGCAAGCAGCTCACTTTGTTGGCTGTATCATGATACAGCCTCATGGGTCCTCCAGCTTGGTGTCAGGTTTCTTCATACATGTCACCCTGCAACACTACCAGGCTCACCAGCTCCGAGGATGAAGTGAAAAACAGCAATGCCCAGAGGCAGCTCCCTCTGAAAAGTCTGCCCCTTCTCACCCTCTGCGTGCTGTGAGAATGTAACGTGCCCCCGTGGTGCAGATAATATAAACCATGCTGACATCCACGTGGATTTGCAGGCAAGGCTGTAATCTTCCCATAAATCACAGGTGCACTCAGCCTCCACTACACTCGCTTCAGCCCAGTGCTCTGTGGCGAGGCTACGGTTTCATACGTGGGACAGTCCCTGAAAAAACAGTGAGCACAAACACTGCTAATCATGCAAATGAAGGACTTGGGAATCTCACTCCCAACAGGAACATGCCAGGTGTTCTCATCACCAGAAAGCAACTGACAGATCCTAAAAATCCTAGGGGCTGCCCTTAAATAACTTTTCCCATCTCCAGGAAAGCTGTGAGTGTGCCCCATCACGTGTTTATGAGCCTGCCCCCATCTAGGGCCTTAAGACCACAGACAGTCTTTTGCAGCTGACAGCTTCATCACATCCTTACTGCTGCAAAGCCCTTCTGCTCTCAGCGATCCCACTGAGACAAAGATCCCCTCTCTCCCATCTCATGCTGACCTGTCAGCAATGAACACGTTAGTCCTGGACTAGCATTTGCCAGGGACACACGACTCGCAGGAAACACAAGCCTCTCTCTTCTGTAGAGGCAGGGCTCGCTGCAAGTGTACATCTTGTGCTAAAGGGCTGAGGTGATTCCACAAACAGCTCTGTGAAAGCAGCCTGAAGTTGCTGCTGGTTGTCATGCTGAGTTAGTTGTGCTAGATGTCCTCCAGAAGCAGCGTTCTGCCTGGGAATAGACAATGACTACTGTTTAGAGGGGGTGAACATATCCTGCCTGAATGAGCTTATTACAGCAGCCAGCACGGCTGTCTGGCACAGGGGGGACACCTGCACCCATGTTCTCTTTGTACTTGTGGCTAAATTGACAGAAACAGAGATGCCTCAGGAAAGGCGATGGTGGGACAGAAGCTCTTTCACCCAGGATGCAGAAAGGACAAAAACATTTTTGCAGTGCCAGTTGCAAAGCGGATTCTGGAGTGGCTCTCCTTGCTGACATCCACGGGTCCTGTCAGTGCTGATGCAGCCTGAGCAGGAGTGAGCCCAGCCTGGCTCTGCACCCATCCAAAGGGAGGTGCCTGCATGCCCAGCAGCTCAGATGCAACACATTTGCAGGACAAGTGGATCATCAGGAGTGCCAGGTCAGGCACCCTCCCGGGATCAGCGGTCACAGCAACAGATTTCTCCTCTCCCCGTCACAGGCTAGGCCCACAGCTCCAGGGGCAGCTCCAGTTCCTGCACAAACATCACTGCTGAGCGCTCACCGTGCATTGCCATAGCCACAGTCACCATATTATTATTTTTGCTTCTATTCTTTACTTAAAACCCCCCTTCTCTCCAAGCTGCATCTCCCAGCTGATGAATGGGAGCCCAGGGACAAGGGCTGACTACCACAGTGTTTGCTGGCTCCCCAGCACTTTGAGGGGTGCCAGCCTGCCAGCAGAGCATCCCCTCTCCCTGCCTTCCTTCCCTGACTCCCATCACCTCTTGCCAGCACAAGAAGGGCCACCTGGGGAGGCACTGAGACTGCTCACCCTCTTTCCTGGCTGTTTCCTCTCTCCCATCTCCTCCTCCCTGCGTGTGGACACCCTGAGGGCCCCTACCCCCTCACTGGGAGGGCACCAGAGACATCATGTCTGCCCTGCCCCTGGTACTCAACATCTGACACCTCATTTTGAGGGCACCCAGTGCCCCAGAGTCAACAGGCAGTGATCCATGCTGTGCTGGAAGAAAAGGGATGCCATGAATCCCAGCACCCTGCTCTGTGTTGTGGACAGAGCATTATCTTCACCCTACAAAGGAAGTGTAACTCTGCCCTTGGCTTGATTGTGGGCACTCAGTTGATAAAGTCAGGTCTGGCAAGGCACCAGCTCTCCTGCCTGCCCGTCTTCCCTGGGGCAGGGAGCTCCCTGCTTTAACAAAGCCTGATCACCCAGCGAGTTCTCCTGTGTGGCAGAGGAAATAGAGATCTTCAAAACAGGATTTGAATTGAGTCCTCAGCTTGATGATGTACCACTTAAAAAGAAGGCCAGGGTGGATGAACCCTGATCTTTGCTCTCAAAAAGGTGCACCAACAAGTGATGAGGACTGTGGAGAGAAATAACAAGGGGAACAGCCTCTCTTGGAGCCTTCCCGAGAGGAGCATAACCAGCTCATGTACTTAAGGCTGTAACCTTTCTCATTCTCCCCATAGGTCTCTTGGTGTCTTTTCCTCTGTTGCCTCTCTGATCCCTGAGCAAAGAGCACAGCCTCAGCAACCCAGCCTCCACAGGGAAGTCCAAGAAAGGCCAAACCCTCCAGGATCATGCCTTACTTATCTAAGGGCACAGGCAAGGACCATCTGCCTCCAGGGTGCTTCCTTCCTGAGGCCTAGGAAAAAGGAGCAGAAGTTGACCGATATAGAGATGCCTCCCCAGGCCTCCCAGACAAGTTGAAAATGGTGGATTTTGTGAGTTGGCCAAAATTTACTATGAAATTATTAAACCTCACAAAATTACTCCACAAGGATCCTGCCCAGTGTTCACTTTACCTGTGCTTTGTTGCTACACTTCACAGCTACACACCAGGTGCTTTGCTTCTGGGAAGAAAGGGGGCTGTAAAAGGCCTATCCATGAAGGGAGAGACTGCTTTGCACAGTGTGGTGTGTCTGTAGGCAGGAAGGAGGGCAGGTATTTCTTCTCCATGCTCCTCAGCAGGAGTGAACAGTAATGAGCATGCTGGGAAAAGCCAGCAGCACTTGAGTAAAGGCATATGGGTCTTTGTGTAAGAGATGCCAGCCAAAGTGAAGAGACCATTCCCGCGTTAAATCATGTTCAATGTGTCCGTGAAACCGGTGAGTGCAAACATCTGTTGTGGATGTTCACACGTGATGTGCCCACAGTGGGCCCTGGGACTTGTCCCCAGCCCGTGAGCGTGCGAGCCGGCCCCGCGGGGCGTGCGTGTGCGCTGTCTGGCTGCCAGGGCGCCTGCCCACGGGGGAGCTTTCCATCTAAACCAGCTGACAGCTGCTCTCCTGAGTTTCCTGGACACCAATAATGTTTTCCCTTTTCTAATCTCCCCGATGTAAATCCATTCACAACGAGTGCCTAGAGACTTTTAATTCCATCGGCATTAAACTCACTAAAACCTCTATTACCAAAAGCTTTTAGGATTTTCCCCAGAATCTACAAGTCAGGTTCATAACATGACAGAACTCCACCTCTCTAGGGTGTCTGAGAAATTAATTCATGCTTTCTAAATGCCAGGATCACTGACCAGACATTCAAAGTATCCCCCTTGCCATTAGCAAGCTCGAGTTGCTGGTACAACACGGCCCTTGCCAGGGGCTGAGCTGTCTTCTGAAACACCTCTAACAGCCTGAGAAGGGCCCCCTCCCTGTACCGGGCAAGAACAGATCACCTGCCACATCAAAGCAGCACCGGAGGTTCACAGACGCCGTGTTAAAGGGAAATGGCTTAGTGCAGTGCTTCCTTGCTGCATTCACAGAGCAAAGGTCTGGCAAATGCATCCCACCACCGGTGCTCCCCAGTGCCATAATACGTGAGAAGAGTGTGGTCTCATCTCAGTGCTGCCCACAGGCAGGCGCTGTAAAAGCACAGGGATTATCCAGCTACCTTGGTAGAGAAGGTGGCTGGGTGCCGAGACAAATTGAAAGTGGTTGTGGTGGAGGGGTCAGACAGCTGTGAGTCAGTGAGTGAGGTTTCTAAATGCTGTAATGCTCCAGAGATGGTGCATTTATCCTTTGGCCCTGGAGGTTCATTGGCTGCTGTAATAGAGCAGAGAGATGCAATCATCTTTTGATCCCCGAGGTCTTTTTAGGTGCCATAATAGAGTAGTGATGATCAAGCCATCTCCTAAGCCTTGGGGTTGCTGGCACGCAGCGTGGGTGACGTCAGTGTCTCTCAGCCCCCACAGTCCCCAGCTCCTGGATTCCAGGAGAGGTGTTGAAGATGTTGCTTCCACCCCAGAAGTTTGCAGGGGCTGTGGTGATGTCAGCTGTGACACACTGCCAAAGTTCCCTCTGGCCTCACAGGAACTTTTAACCACGTGGAAAGGTGTGACACTGACCCCAGGTCTCTTAGCACTGGGACACAAGCCTGCCTGCTCCCACTCTATCCACATCAGCTGCGGTGGGTGTAGCTCCAAGCTACCCACCAAAACAAATCACAGCTCTAAGAATACAAGAGAGCTCAGAGATCCAGCAAAGAGCAGCATGCAAACATGATCCCCAGTGTTTCTTTATCTAGCTTAAAAACATTTCCCCGTGCAAGCAGTCACTCTGCTCACACCTCATAGGCTGTCCAGGAATGAGACATGCTGACAAGGAGTCTGGGATTTGTGTGTAGCTACACACACATTTGTAGCTACACACAAATAGCTAGAAATCAAACAGGCTCAGTTAGCCAAGCTGTTGAAGATTTCAGCACCCTATATCACGGACTCAGAAAAAAAACCCCCTGAGAACTGGGACCATGCTCCTTGGGTAGGGAATGCTATTGGACAGGGAGGATATGTTTGTAGACTCAGATCCTTACACTGAAGAGAGGAGGAAGTAATCAAATTTCAGAGTTTCAGAGGCTCAGGGATTTCTCTTCTCCCTTCATCCCCAGGAAATTTTTAATTCTGGGCTCCAGCTTGGCCTAAGAATTGGAAGGTTTGCTAGATACCCTGTTATCCTGGCACTGATTCCCACATCCATAGCTCAGGCAGAAGATGGAAGCATGGGCAGTCTCCCAGGCAGGTCTGGGAACCCTGCAGGTTAGGTTTCTGATCTGAGGCAATATCAAGAGTTTAGGTGGGTTTGCACCTTTTCTGTGGCAGGGCTGGGATTTTGTTTTCCCCAGAACCCAGTTCAAACTCAGAGGCTGAAAATCCTCCTTCATACTGTGGACTCCAACATGATCAGTCATGAACAGAATTTCAGTGCTCATGTCCCAGCAGGGAAGATGTAGGGAACGACCCCTCCAGGTCAGAGAGATGTCCACACTGGCTCTCAGGAAAAACATCACTGGAATTTTGGAGAGAAAAGGTGGAAAAACATCAAAGCAGACAAATGAGGGACAGTGTGCTCCTATCCCAATTTTCTTATTTGCTGCTATGAGATGCAGGTTAATATAGGCTCTGAAGACTGAACCTGCAAGTTCAGGCTCCAAAACTGGGTTCATCCTTAGTTAAAGCTCATTGGGGTACTCTTGTTCTCCACAAAACACACAAGCCCACTATGAACCTTTCTAAATTCTTGGACCTGACAAATTCTCATGTCTTAGACCTCCACAGTTCAATGCTGTGAACCTGAATCCCATACATTTTCATTTCACTGTGCATTCTCTCACTCCTAGGTGATGAGGAAAGGAAGGACAGACATCCTCATATGTCTCATAATTTTATTTCCTCCCACCATCCACTCCAGTCTGCTGTCTGACACCAACAACCCCTGTCTCCTCCATGTCTTCACGTGGGGGTGTTCACAGGCTTTCTGTCTCACCTCAGAGGCCCTTCAGTTCTCCAGGATCCCTTCAGAAACAGGCTGACCCGGGTTTGGCACGCAATTCCAAATGAAGCAGCACTGCAGGTGTACCAAGAGCTCTTGCAGAGCCCTCTCCACCCACTGCCTCTGCATCCAAACAGCTGATTTGCCTGCTCAAGGGCATCACGGCATGGGGCAGAGCTCTGCAAAGACATTCACCCTCACTTTCATTTGGCTGATACTCTTGATTCAGGACCTTTTGGGTATCTAAAGAGTTCTGAGTCCGCCCTGCAACACACATTACTTTGAACATACCAACATTCAGTTTCACTCACCGTGTGTTCATTTAACTTAATGCTCTTTCCCAGGCATTTCCCACAGCCCTTTCTGTCCACAGCCAACATAATAACTTTGTCTCATTTGCTGATTTCCATACAGCGTATCTCTCCTCCCACCTTTCCAATTCATTAAACAATAAGGTAAATCACAAGGGATTTAGAAGAGAACCTGGAGGCCACATTAACCTTTTGCCATGGTGAAACTTGACTGTTTAATCCCCTCATTCTTTCAGTCTCCTACTCAGTTTTTGATCTATGTCAATATTTTGTCTCTCACTGACTGCTTAGCTTCTTTAGCAGCTCAAGTGCAGGATCTTTTGAAAGCCTTTTGGAAGTCTAAATACGTTATATCAATTGGTTCTCCTTTATCCACTGCGTTATTGACACATTCAAAAAGTTGTAGGAGATTAGCACGATGCAGTTTTCCCCTGCTGAACCCACGCTGGATAGGCCCTGCCAGACCACAATCTTCCAGATGTCTTCAAGCACTGCTTTTTAATTATCATTCTCACCAGTTTACCAGATGCAAAGCCTACTGATCTTTAATTCCCCGGATCATCACTGAAGCCTTTTTTTAAATATAGGTACAACATTTGGTCTTCTCCAATTCCCCGAATCAGTAGCTTTTTTTTTTTTTCACAAGAGATTGCATATTTTTGTTAGCAGCTCAATCACTTAAGCTCCTTCCAAACTCTCGGATTTAACCATCTGGACTTGATAACTTATTGTTCAGGGAAAGGGGGGCGGAGGTTTTGTGGTTGTTGGGGTTTTTTTCACTGTGTTTGTGGGTTTTTTATGAGTTGCTTTGTCCCAGCACCCATTATTCTACTAGCATATTTCCCAAGAGATCCTCATCTGAGCAGATACAGGAAAAGAATCTCACAAATACCGTTGGTAGGGACAGCTGATACAAGAGAAATCATAAGAGAATTCAGCTCCCCAGCAACATCCTAAAAATGGAGATACTGAGTCACTTTAAGCACAGGAGGTGACTGGAATTGATCAATGTGAGTTTTCTTGGAAAACTTCCACCCTGTTCTGACCAACCAGGCTAGTTTTGCTCATTTGTTTGGGTCTCTTGCTGAATAGTGATTTCCATCTTGACCCCAGAAGATTCAGGGCAGGAACAGTGCTAGCTTGATTATATACAGCCTAAGGTGTGATAAAAAGAAAGTGACCTCAGTGCTGGGGGATGCATGAACCTGGGAGGAGATGAAACCCAGCGAGGATGAAAGGAAGTAAATCAGAAGGTGAGCAGAACAATGCTGGGCTGTTAGCTCCAGTGATTGCCTTTCAACTGCATCAGCCACAAAACATGAAATGTAATGGGCAATGCTGGAGAACTCAAATAAGTAGCCCCATTATACGAGTGTTTCTCCCTTTGTGCAAGACGGGTTCTCGATAGATTTCACCATGCTGGCTGGCTTTAAAAGGCACGGCAGTTAAGATCGGGGCACAGCCCGGTGGCCCTGATGTGCCACTCACTGTAAGCCACACCTTCCACCGGTCCTGCAACAGGGAGTCAGGGAGGAAGCTTGAGGTGGAAAAGAAGCACCCACAGGTTTATGTCACAATGAACACACAACCAGCTGTGGATACACGTTCACCTGCCAACCTGCCTGCAAGCCAGCACTGGCATTCCAGCTTCTGGAAACCATCACACCCCCATCAAAAGTGACACTGAGAACATCTGTATGAAATCCACCTACCCTGTGATGGACCTGGCATGCCTACCTTACCTGATGGACATGTACTCAAGTATATTTCATAAAAGAGGAAGAGAAATTTCCATAAATCCCTCTAATCTAACTGCTGCTGTTCAGTTCTTACGGGACATGTTGATGGGGCAGAAAAAAATTCTGCCTCATGTAGCTTGTTGAATTCATTCCCTGCAGACACTGCCTATGTGGGGCAATGTGGCCATAAGTTTTTCTGGGGAGACATCTAAAGGCAAGTCCGTGGCTCCCTCCAAGACCTCACCAACATCCCTCCAGTGCAGAGCAAGGCAATTCTCAGCAGCGCTGGGCAGCACATTCACTTCCTCTGGCTCTGTGGGGCGAGGGCCAGGAGGACAGAGGACACGAGGAGGGGTTTCTCAGCCATGTTCCCTCCTCCATGTCGGGAGCAGACAAACATGCACAGCAGAAGGCATCTCAAAGCAGGACTATCTCAGGCTGGCTATTCCCTTAATTAAGGAGGTGGACAGAAGATGAGCGGTTTATTGTGCAGGGCTGGTCCTCCTGCCACAGAGCTTTTGAGACCACATCCCTGCCCAGTACAAACATGGTCAGGTCAGACTCTAGTCTGTAGTATCAATATAAGATACTTCCATAACATATTGTCACTGCAGGAACATGCTGCTCTCTTTCTGCCTCCCTCTCCACCCCTTTCTTCCTTTGCTGCTTCTGTCCTTTTTCTCTCAGGTCCTCCCTCTTTCTCATCTCAGTGTCTGTATCCCCTCCATACCCCTGTGAGTCTCACAATCCCCCTTCCCTCTGCAGCACCTCCCTCCACTGCCTGCAGGTCTCCACCTCCACAAAGGAAGAGAGGGCTCACACTGGGATGAGACAGAGGAGGAACTTGGGGAAGAAAGAGGTCTTCTTCATGCCCTGACTCAGCCCAACACAACTCCCCACACACCAGACACAGCCCTGCTGAAGGTGCCTGTTTGGGCTGGGATGAAGCAACATGGACACTCGCACAGATGCTATTCTACTGCACAGGGCATAACCAGGCAGGGAGGTAGCATGAATCCCATCCAGCTGCTCTTCTAGCGAGGCTTTTACCTTGGCTCCCTCTCCTCACATGCCCTGGTCTGTCATGTGTGTGTGTCTCAGGGCTGTCCTCGGCCGCTCGGCGGTGGCTGTGCAGAGGGTGCAAGGAGGAGGTGAAATGACGGGGGCTGGGGATGGCCAGCTGCCGGTCATGGCCTGTACCAGGGTCCCCTTAGTCCCCTGACACACACAGGCACGTGGCACGGCTGCTCGGGGAGGCCCAGCCAAGAAGCCTGTCCTTCTCCACTGAATCTCTACTCTGTTTCCCAAGTGACAAGCCACAAACTCCCTTTCTCCTCCCAAACAAACAGAGGCTTGAGTGAATCGCTGCCTCGGCCCTGGCACGCAGCCCCCTGGTAATTACGGATTCTCCTCCGGCATCCAGCCCCCTGCGAATGACAGCACTCAGCCATGTCAGCAGAGTCCACAGGCTGAACCTCCCTTTCCCCACAGCATCTCTGTGCAGCCTGAAGCATTGTTCCTTCACATCCCTACTCCCCAACCCCCTCCTCTCCCACAGTGTTTGTGGCTACTGCCTGTTCCACGTAAAGGTAGGGGAAACTGAGGCACAGCATGGTGACCACTGAGAGAATTTGCTAGGATCAGGATCCTTAGCAACAAGGTGTGGTAGACAGTGTCACCTCTTGACTTTAACCTCTAAAAGCTCATTTTTCTGGGATTAAAGTAAAACTGACTTCAGACTACTAAACCTGGCCAACAAATTCTCCTCCTAATCACTAGAGACTTGCACACATCTGCACAAAAGCATGAGGCAAAACACCCCTCACCTCACTTCCTGCCCTTTGGCCCTTCAGCACAAACAAAATTACCTCCCTCAGCAAGACAAGCACCTGAATGACAGACCTGGAAAAGGTCCCTGCAGCATAACAGTGAGGGTTTGCACTCGTACTCTGTCCCCAATGAGCACCTGCCTCCAGTGGGGCTGGCTTGGCCTCCATCCATGGTGCAACCCCATTTTCTGACAACATGATCCTATGAGGAATGATAATGCCTCTCCTGGACGTTGTGCACTGACCTGTGCAGTGGTCAGGGCTGGAGAACAACATCCTCCTGCTGAGACAATGCTTCCCTCCCCTTCCTCTCCGGCGCGCGCGATGCCTGCCCTCCTCCCAGCCAATGCCATCCTCTCCAGCATCTGCCTGGTGTGGGACAAGGCTTGCTCCCAGACTGTAATTTAACCCTCTTTCAGATTGTCTTGCCCGACAGGAGGGACTGAACCAGGCCGGCTGCAGTGTGTAATTACATCTGTCGGATTAGCCGGAGCACGCACGATCCGGAGCACGTGCCAGATGTGGCACAGAAACAACACTCGAGCCAGCACCAAGATGGGGTTGTGCAGACAGATAATACCCAACACAACATAAATCTTGCCAGTACAGAGTTAAGCCAACATTGTTTTCTAAACAAATCTCAAACACCAGAGTGAATTCATACTGGATCAGCATTTTCTACCATGTAGCTGCAGCAGTTTTGACCCAGTACCAAGCTCCCTAGAGCTGGATTTATTGTCTTGTCCACTCTGAGTCAGTGCCAAAGCCACGTCCTGAGAGGACTGAGGAATTTAACCAATGCCAAATGACTTTGGAGGCTCCGTATGGGAAGAGCTTGCTTTCTGCAAACTCTCCAACAATGACACCGCGTGCGACTGCATAGGCACGCTCCCTGCCAGGCTCCGGCCAAGAGGAAGAGTGACACATCAACGCCACCACAGTCACTCGTCACCCGCAACACACGCACCAGAGGGTGTGACCCTCAGGGGGAAAGAGCACTTCACGGGATTGTCAGCTGGTAGCAGCATCCAGAAACAACCCCACCGGGCAGCATCAGCCCTTCCCAAGGCTGACCAGAGCTGCTCCTGCCCAGCATGGGGGTCACAAAGGAGGAGAAGTGAGGAATGGGTGCTGAAAGATGGAAAAGCAGGGCTTGGGGTACCCCAAAGAAGGAAGAAAAACAGCAAGAGGCACCAGAGAGAAGTTGAAGGCAGCAGTTCGCGTGAAAGGGTAGGTATTGGAGTAGTGGGTCAGGGGGCATTGAGGAGCTGAAGATGGGAAAGCTGATGGCAAGGTTCTGCAGTGGCAGCAGAGAGATGCACTGGAAGATGCAGTGGAAGATGTGCCCTCCTTGTCAGCATCACTAGGTGGGACCTGGGCAGGAGGAGAGCAACCCATCACCTCCTTCAGGGGACACCACACCAGCACCACTGTTGGGACTGCACAGTTGCACAGACCCTGCCCAGTCCCTCCCCCTCAGAGAAACACAACAGCCCCCAAAATCTGACTTGGAAAACCGCCAGAGTCTGTGCAGAGCCTGAAACCACAGCCTGGAAGGTTGTAAACTCCCAAACCTCCCTTTAAAATCCACTCCTGTAAGGTTACCCACTGCTTTGCCAGCAGCTCATTGCTTTAGGGTCTATTTTGGGGAAAGGCATCTCCAGGCACGTTCGTGCTCCTTGAGGACTGGCAGCACGTCTGGGCCTGCCCAGGCACTGGGAGAAACAGCTGCTCCCACTCCCCTCCCATCCCCACACCACAGCAGCTCCAGCAGCACGGAGACATGGCATGGAAATAGTGCAGCTGATCTTCCTGCCTTCCCTGCAGAGGAGCTGAGGAAAGGGGCACTGAGGGCAGCCCCAGGCGGCGGGAGGCCCTTTCAGGTGCTCCCAAGAGCTTTGCGCCCCAAAATGGGTCAGGCTCGGCACAGGGCCCCTTCTCTGCCTGTGCAGGGCACACGGCGTTCCCAGCTTATGAAACACACTGTCCCCAGTAGGAAAACATCCCTTCCAGCTGAGAAGCAGCACCAGGGGACAGCAAATAAGCAGTGACAAAGAGCATGCCCATCACCCCAAAAGCTGTGGCAGGCTGGGCTGGGTATTCAGAGGAGGTACCTGGCTAGGAAATGGAGGCCAGCATCTTCTCTGGGGAACTGGAATCCCCAAAATATCCATGAGATGAGGAGGGAGGGGGAATCCTCCCCTCTATGCCCCACTCCCGGTAGCATGATGCCCACTCCTGCTCTGCTGCAAGCTGCATCCCTGAGGTGACCCAGACCAGGGCTGCGGAGCCCAGCTTTGCTGCTGGCCAGGCTGCAGCAGAGTCAGCCTGGCTGCCCCTTCTGACGAGAAATAGGGGAGGTGGAGGGAAATGACGAATGGAGAAGAGCAGACAGGTGTGTGCCCAGGGAGGGATGGGAAAGGGGCGGAATGCACTCGGGACTGCGTGCAGGGGGCCCGCAGCGCTTCCCCCGGCTGCTCTGCAAACAACCCCTCCATGCACATGCATGCAGAGCCGCAAGGCAAGGGGCTCGGAGCGGATGGAGCAGCTCTTCATTGTGGGGAGGGCGCTGATGAAAGCCTAGATTTTGTTCACAGCACAGCAGAAACCCCTGCCCTTCTCCTCCCTCACACCTCTGGGGAACAAGCAACGAGAGCGAGGGAGGGAGGGCGGGATGAAGAGAGGCACAGAGGTGCCGAGGTTGGCTTACCTCACAGTGTCTGCGCTGGGGGTGCCCAGGTGCGCAGGAGGTAAATCCAGGGCTCTGCTCTCCTTGGCGAGTGCTGGGAAAGGTCTCTGTTCAGTCACATGAAGGAGTGGCCTGTGAGTAGGTGCTCCAGCTCACCGCTCGATCGAAGCTGCCATGGATTCATTGCGAACGACTTCGCCTTCTGTGAGGAGAGGAGGAAAGGGGAGGGAAAAAAAAAGGGAAAAAAACCACCAGCTTAAGACTTGGAGGGTAGATTCACTTCTTTCTTAGGTTTCCAATGGCAACTGAATATGCCACAGATGAAGATCCAGGGTGTGTGTGTGTGTGTATGTGAATGTGTGTGTGTGTGGGAGGGACGGAGAGATGCACAGCTGCTGAGTCCACAGGCAGTGGAGGGTGTGAGCTAGTCAAGGCGTATCGGTGATTATGGGAACAGACAACTGGACATGGGCAGCAGAGCAGACAGACAGCCAGATGGAAAAAGACTGAAAGGATGGAAAGAGGTTGGCCTGTATGCTAAGAGCCTGGCTGTCCCGCTGCACACAAAAGGAGAGAGCACCTGACCCAGCACAGGGCAAGGTGCTGACGGAGCTGCACCGGGAGAAGGTGAAGTGTGCCTACACACACGGCCGCACGCACGCACACACGCACGCCGCCTCCCTGCCCACGCAGTCACCCAGGCACGCCCCCTGCAAGGACACTCGGGACACACACGCTGGACACAAACACCCCCACACACACACACATTCACTCACTGGTCTTTCCACACCACCGTGCGCCGCCTTGCATACAACCCCTAAGAACTCAGAGCTCCACTGAAGGATGAGGTGCTTCTCTTCTTCACATACACCCTGCACCTACCTACAAGGTTGCACACCTGTATTAAGATGCACACATGATAATTCAGACAACCATCACACAACACCACATCAGCTCCACCCAGCCTATTCCACCACTCCTGTGAGTACACACCAAAAACATTTTTATACAGCACAGCGAATAGCGATCCCTGCACAAATGCACACAGAATACCCAGACATGTCTACCACACACTAACTCCTGACCCCTGATACGAAACTGTCACTGCACAAACAGACAGCGTTTAATGAGCCCTCTCCCATAGCAGAGACCAGAAAAAGTGCCATGTACACACACACATCCATATCAGTGCAAACGCCACACCAGAAAATTACGTATCTGTAAGAAAACGAGGGCACGTAAGACATCCTCATGCACTCAGGAACATAGGTCAAGCAAGCACCAGTGGCTGTACATCACACACAAATATACTCTGCTTATGAATTGCCTGCAGCATACAAACTGATCGTATCAGATACTGTTACCTACCTAAACTCAGCCCACACAGTGGCAGAGCATCCTTCTGGATGCTAAACGTTAGCCCCAGCAACCACCAGACATATTCTGTCACATGGAAAACACAAATACTCATCAACATCCAACACAGGCAGACAAACACAAACTAGATATGAAACATAGACAGCCAGCATCACTCGCCTGAAAGAAAAAAAAGAGAAAAAAAGACATTCTTGAAAGTTATGAAGCTGGAACTCACTTTGGAGTCAGTTGTATTATTCTGTGAAAGTGCACAGGTGCATATGCACACACACACACTCTCCACTGCCACAGCAAATCTGCTTTAACTGCCTCTGTCTCCAAGACTTGCCCTTTTTCTTTTTTTTGCACTTTCTCTAATTCTGCCCATTCTACAATTTCCCATATGCCCGTCCATGGACATGAGTTGCTGCTCCGGGGGACAAAGTCTCTGTAGCAGAAAGCCTGTAACAGCATCCACACTCATCCCTTCTCTTCCCCTCTGTTCTGGTGTTAGATGTGCATAATTTGCATGCAAAGAAGAGTGTGCAGTCCCACCAGCCCCGAGTGCTCTGAAATTGGCTGATAGTGGCATCAGGGGACGTGACTGCAAAACCTAAGCGTGGCGAAGAAATACATAAACCCTTATGGGAAGCAGAGATTTGGCCAGGAAGGCGCTGGCTTCCCCCAGTCCCCAGGAAACACAAGGAGATACACGAGGTGGGTAAGAAGGGGCAAGGGAATGAAGGGAGATCGGCCCAGCACCAGGGACAGCACAGCGAGCGCTCAGCCAGGCTTGTTTAACAAGCTCGGCAGTGTCACAGCGTGATGCTGCCAGCGATGACGGACAACAATCAGGGTTCGGCATCAGGGCAAGCAAGCGTACCTGTGTGCCCCGGGGAGACGGGAGAGGCAAGGGAAAGCATGGGTTTTGCAGCGGGGAAGAGCAGCTGGGTGTGGGTGCCACTGTAGGTTATGTGGTGCAAGGGTCCGTGGCTGCACTGGCATCACTGGAGCAGTGGTGGCACAGATACAAAAGGAAGAGCTCGCAGGCAGAAGAAAGGCTGGCATAGGCGTGGCTTAGACACAGGCAATGCAGAGGTTGCAGCCGGGTCTAGCCCCAGGCTCCTGGAGGAAATGTGGAAGGAGTCCCATAAGCTCTTGTCCCGCGCTATTGGACAGCACGGGCTTCCAGCACGTGTGGATACACCTCAGTGTAGGTCAGCGGAGCGTACACTGCAGTGGCCTCCTTCAGGAGCTCCCCGCCCTCACACACCTTACGTGCCCCAGCAGCCTCAGCCCCTTCCCGGTGCACATAAGTACACTTTCCACACCATTACTCAGGCATGCCAACTCTCCACTCTCCAAAGCCGCCTGCTTCAGCACACTCCCACCTCCCCATGCTCACATCACATCCATGTTTGTGCGGCAGCACCAGAGGAGCCAGAAGAAATATGTGGGGAAGCCCCCACTGCCACCGCAGCCCCAAACAGCCCCTCTTCCCCTCTGCCTTCACCAGTGCCACCACCATTCACTTTTCTGAAGTGCTCTGAAGGAGTAGAAATTTCCTATCTCTCTCAGCTAAGCTTGGCCTGTGCACACAGGCAATTTCAGCTTGCTAGGAACGTCAGTGCCTCAGCACTGTGCTCAATTGTACCTGCGTGCCTCTTCCCACAAACATCCATTGTGCATTACAGCAGATGAATAATTTAGGCTGAAAGGGGACAAGTGAGAGAGTCTTTTGGGTCTCAGCAAGGCACATGTACAAAGCAGAGTGGAGATGGAGTTGCCTCATTTGGTCAAAGCTAGCAGATGCTGCCAAACCTAGAAAAGCCACTGTGGCCTGAAGTGCTACTTGGGTTAAAGCACGGTCATGAGGGCAATTTAAAGAGGCATTTGGACTCAGAATTTCTAATAGGTGCTGAGAGTGACACAGAGGTGTTGTGTGTGGATGGGCAAGGAGGATCTTAATCTCTGAGACACTTAGCACTGGCCTAAGTAGCTGAAGAGAGCCACTAGTGGAAAAGGGAACCATCATCCTAAACTGACCTGCCAACCATCTGCTCCTGTGCTTCAGAGGCATGGAAGAAGTACCATGACTGGCTAAACGAAGGAAAAGGGATTGAGAAAGCACAGCGAACAGGAGCTGAGTGGGATGCATATGTGTGTTTACACGTGCATATTGGTGTTCATCTCAAAGGGATGCCACATCACAGTTTTGTGGTGGCATGCAGGGGGACCTGGAAGACACAAATACGTGTCTGTCAGTGCTGCCCTGAGCGAGCCCATCCTCATGGGATAATGCTGAAAGGGGGAAACATGGACAGTGAGGTGCCATGTGTGCAGGTGGTTGTGCAGGAATGCATGGCCTCTGGCGAGCACCTGTGTGTTGGTGCTGTGCATGTGCCTGCTGTGGGCAGCGGATGCCAGGTATGGATGTCTGGGATGTGCATGCGTGCATCAAGCGCTGCACTGCAGGGTGAACAGCAGCTGTGTGTGGGTCTGTTCCTTGCTGAGAACACCGGCGCATCTGTGAGGTGTCACAGGGAGCAGTGGGTCCCTTGTGGGCTGCCTTGTGTGTGCGTGGCAGCCTTTACCTGTGTGAGACACCGCTGTGTTCCTGCACACCTGCAGAGCCTTGGGAAAGCAGTGCAGTGCAGCAGCACAAAACCATGGCAGCGTGCACGTGCTGGAAAGCACCCTGGGAGCATCCAGGTTTGCAGGGATGGGATCCCCTCCCTGGGTGGAACAGTACGTCTGGCTCCTGCACTGCCTCTCCCGGTCTCCGCTTTTCCTTTCTCGCCTTCCCTCAGCTCCCCTTGCTCACTGGCAGCAGCACGCTCTGCCCTGGGAACCAACTCCCACTCACCACACGGGGAGGGAACTCCTTTCTTAGCAGTTCCCTGGTATTTTCCCATATCGAGAGCCAGAAAGTGAAGAAAAAACTCGGTGGGCAACCTGAACTGGACCTATTCCCTTTCCATGTCCTTATCCCCCTTTTCAACACACAGGAACTGCATTACAAACTCACAGACTTTCACCCAAACCCACAAACTTCCACCTCCAAGCCCCGAACACTATAAACCAGACTCAGCTCGCATCCAAGCCACAAGCCATCTCAGGCTGACACAGCTCAGGTAGGGCAACTCAAGGTAACAGAGTTAGGAGAGAGCAGTCCCTGTAGCTGGGAATATGGAGAGGCTCCTGCAGCTGCAGCCACACCTGTCTGACTCTCAGCTCCCCAGCCAGAATCACCCATAGCTGGGGCTGGAGTAAGAAATTTTATGCAGGGATTGCAGTCAGCACAGCTCAAACTCACGCTTCTGGAGCCAAAGCAACATGTCTTAGCTGCTCTGTTATTGCTTCTATCAGAAGGCTAAACCTTCAGCCAGATCCCGCTTCCAGGGGAACTTCCAGGCTGGGTTCCAAAGCATGGAGCGTGTCCACTTGGACCACCTCCTGGGCCAGTGGGACTTGAGCAAGAAGAAAACCCCAAAGACATTTCTTTATTTCTTTAGCCAATTCTGCAGATTACTACCTTCCTCCCGAACACCTCACCCAGAGCTCTGCTTGTTTGTGCTGAGGCTGATCTAAATTACCCAGCTCCCCAAACTGAAATGCAAACAACTGGCCTCCATTTCCGGCTTTGCTTTTGCCCTATATCCCACTTTGCACCTATTCCCTCTGGAGGACAGAACTAGCACACAGGAGCCACTTGTGAAAATATGCACACCTTCCCTGGAAGGCTTCATGGGCTCCCAGTAAGACCCAGTTTCACCCAGGACCAGAAACATACAGTTTTGCCATGAAATGAAGCCTTAACATTTAAGCACCAATTTGGTTTTTTCTCAACTGCAATCCTGAATCTGCGGTATCCCCAAACTTCACCCAACCCTATGCACTGAAATCCTCGCCTCTAAGCTCCATTTTGAACCCTTTAATTTGTCTCCAGTTTTCTTCTGAATCCAGCCTTTCACTTTACGCATAAGAGTGCTCAGTACCAGATCCCTCCTCTGATGTTTTCTCCACACCATCCAAGACGACAGACTGGGAAAGTCTGGGTCTCTGATCCACTGCATAGCAGCAGTCACGGCCCACAGTGCAAGTCTCCAGGAGGCAGGACAGGATTTGCCAGGTTTTTTTTCCCTACAGAGGAGCCCTGCTCATGGCTTAGACAGTTTGGGTGACCTTTTCACTGCTGGCAATCACAACCAGAAAAATAGCCCTCTGTGCTAATATTTAAATGTCCACCATGAAAAGCATGGAACCAGCCTCAGCACCTGTTTTGGGCTCTCCCCTGTGCAGCACCACAGCATAGCATGGCTGCTCCAATTCTTCCCTCACACTGAGGTCTTTCCCTCCAGCCCTGCATCCTTCTCTTCCCTGCTTGGCTTCACGAGCAGCTCTTGCCAATGCCTTTCCTGCCTCCTGCCCTGCAGCCCTGCCAGCTTTCCAGGCCCCACCAGGCATACGGAGACTGAGCCCCTGATTACCATTCAAGCTGGATTCTCATTAGGCTGAAATGCCCCTCCAGGAGATCCATTAACAGTCCATAAGGTTAACTTAATCCAGCCAGTCTTGTGTGGTCTCTGCCCAAATTCCCTATTACATGAACAATCTCGAGCTTTAATTAGCATGTGAGGCAGAGGTGGCATTATTAATGGAGATAATATGGAGCATTAAGAATAAACAGGCCAGGCTGTCTCTCCCCCACCATGCATGCAAATCCTCTTCTGTGCAGAAACAGCGTGAGCTTCCCCCACGAGCAGCACACATGAGGGGCTGGGGTGCCCCAGACCAAAGACAAACCCTGGGGCATACAGCCAGGCTGCTGCAGGAGGGTGGTGGGGAGGAAACGAGATCCCAGAGAGACCCTTCATCTGCTTGGGAGAAGAGGGGCTGATAATGGGAAGACCACAGTGTGGCAAGTCCTGTGAGGCAAATCCTTGCACCGGGAAGGAGCAGTCACGTCCCTGGCTAATCCAGCCATCCCATCTTTCTGGGAGGCTTGGGGAAGCAAGGCCAAGGTTATGTGAATCTCTGTTCCCTTGCACGTTCAATTCACGCTGCCGTGTGCGTGCACGTAGGATAACACGCTCAGTGTATGGGCTGGAACACCAAGCAGGGGGTGTCTGTCTGAGGGGGAACAGGCTGTAGGAACCGGCTGCAGCTGTGCAAAATGCTCCTCCTGACTCTCCTTTCTGACCACTGAGCCCCAGTACACTGAGAATACAGGACAGGACAGAGGGCCTTCAGGTGAAGGAGAGAAGCAGTCACTTGGGGAACCAGAGAACAAATGGATGGGGGCTCCAGCTTGGTGCAGATTGACCATGTGGTGGGGAAGGGACGCATCCCTTTTGAGAAAGGCTAGTGGCTGGCTGCACAAGTGGCTGGTCAAATCAGCTTGGTCATCACAGGTGAAGGGGCAGCCTGGGGCAGACCCACTCCCAGCCCAGGCAGAGCCAGCACGGGCTAGAGTAGAAGAGGGGAGGACTGGTGCTGCTGCCAGCAGCGAGGGGCTGGGGCAGCAAAGGGTCAGGGGCGCACTGAGTGTCAGCCAGGAGACATTGCAAGCCTGACACTTTCTTCTAAGACAAGCACTTGAAAAACCATAAGGCAAAAGAGGGGAGGAGCGCAGCAGAAACAGCTAAGCCAAGGAAGCAGAGCCTAATGACAGGATCTCTGGACTGCTAATTCGCTTCCAGCAGCACCCAGCAGGATGGGGACGAAGAGAGAAGCATGTCTCAGGGACCCACAGCTGCAGGGAGTGGCTTCCTAGCTTGTTCCTGAGGTCTGACCCATGCTGTTGCAGCATGGCTCCGTTGTGCTCAGCGTGCCCCTCCAGGCTTTGCAGAAGGGCTTGCACTGAGGGCAACGATCCCTGAAGCACAGAGTGATATCCCTGGAGCGCTCAGCCAGTGCTAAGTAGCCTTGCTTAGCAGGGAGCAGTGCCTCGGGCTGGGCTGCTCTCTCCCAGGGCTGCACTCAGCATCAGCCCAGCTGCCTTCGCATGCCCAGAGGTGCAGCAGACAGCAGCGGAGGCCCTGAGCAGAGCCCAGCTCTTCCACTTTCCAGCACAGCAAGTTCCCACTCCCCCAGGCCCACCAGCCAGCCCCTGCCAAATCCATTTGTCCCATCATGCGCTTTCTACTAATCCTGTTGAGCCATCCTTTAAGTTGCTCTGAGGCAGAGACAGAAAAATACAAAGATGCCTTAAGAAGCTTCCCCTGACCTTGCTCAATTCAAGATAAAGGGCTTTGATTTAAAAAATTACAGTGGGGGTCTGTCACTGATCCATTGCATGGATTAAAGGAAAACAAACAGAGATGCAGGATGCAGCTAGTGCTAGGTGAGCAGACAGGGAGGGGAGAAAGGTTACAACCAGCATGGAGGAGGAGACAAAACAAAAGAAAGGACAGAAAGTGAGAGGAGAAGAAGAAAAAATAACTTCTCTCTCGCTATCTCCACACTTTACTATTGGTAGAAAAGCTTTGTACACTCGTGATGTTATACAACATGTCCCACCGCCTTCCTTGGTGTAAGGAAGAGCTAGGCACCTGCACTATCCACGTGACCAGGCTGGGGACAGGGTGCTGGGACTGGAGAGGAGCTCCTTGCCCCATCAGAAGCATCTAGTGGGGTACCTGACTGAAATTCCAAGGTGCACGTGCCTGCTAAAGAGATCGTCATTGCTATCTCTCCTTATGACGTTGTTCAGACCTTTCTTCCTCCACCCTTTGACCCTTCCTTCACACCAGACCACTTGCCTCATCTCCTTCCCTTCCCGGCAGTACTGTCCCTCACTCTCCCTGCTGCCTGTCCTGGCCCAGGTCACATTTGACGGCATCTAAGCAGACTTCCCACCACCCACCTCAGTCCCCCACAGCCCTTTACTCGAAGGTTACTCAGAACAATTTTCCTCTGTAGGAAATGTCATTAGGACTGGCAAGGGCACCTTCTTATTTCCCTGTACCCTCCAACATTTGTTGCACCCCACAAGGGCCCTCTACTCCCTGGCATGAGCCTGTTTCCTCCCTCTGAACCTACTCTGTTTCAAGATCACTCACAAGATGGCTGATGTTTCATTTTCAGTCTTCTTTTACAGGTATGTTAACCAGAAAAGGAAGGTTAAAGAAGGTTATTGCATTCATAAGCAATGCTGGAAAACTGGTAACAGTGGGTGAGAAGGCTAAAGTACTCAACAACTTTTTTTGCCTTAGTCTTCAATGGCAACATTTCTTCCCACACCTCTTGAGTGGATACACAGCAGGATGGGGACTTGGAGAGAAAAGTGCTTCCCAGTCTAAGTTCAGGTTCATGAGCGCCTGAAGAACCTGAACATACATAAGTCTAACAAGATGCATCCCAGAGTCCTAAAGGAATTGTCCAATGTAGTTGCCAAGCCACTCTCCATGATACTGGAAAAGTCATGGCAGTAAAATGAAGTTCCAGGTGACCGGGAAAAGGGAAGCACTGTACCCATCTTTAAAAAGGGTAGAAAGGAGAACCCTGGGAACTACCAACCTGTCAGCCTCACTTCTGTGCCTGGGAAGATCATGGAAGATCCCCTTCCTATTTTTCAAGCCTCCTCAGAGCCTGCCCATTTCTGTCTCCATGGCCAAGGGCACCTTCAACTGGTTTCAGAATCTTTGCCCAGCTTCTTCAGCTCCTCCTATACTGTGTGTGGATGTGTGGGCACTGCAGCTGACTCCGTTTTCACCTGTGTGGGACCTGGTGCAGCTCATCACTGCGATGTCACTTCCCACCCAGCAATGCCCCATGTCCTGTTGCTAAAAGCTACACCCCTGTAGCCAAGAAAGAGGCAGCTGATAGATGCAGAGAGATGAAAGGTGAAGGGATACTGGAAAAGAGACAACAGAGACCGTAAAATGAGACAGGTCTATAAAACCACGGATGACACAGGAAGGGTAGAGGAAAGAGGTGCTAACAGCCTCTTCCCACTCAAAAATCAAGGGTCAGGAAATTAAAGCAGAAAGTTACAGGTTCAAGACAAACTGCATGTTTGTGCTGCACAACTTCCTACTGTGAGATTCTGAGGATGCTAAAACTTTACCTGACCTCAAGGATTGGCTGGACAAATTCAGGGAAGAAACAAATCCACCGAGAACTATAAGGTGCACAACAGATCTTCCTGCACCGGGTCCCTCAGACACACATCACTGGAGGCTGAAAGGGTGTTCAGAGGAGGTGTCCTGCCTGTATGCTCTTCCCTCTTTCAGCTACAGCTGGAGATACCACACTGGAAGGACCACAGACCTGGCTTGGTAAGGTCCTTTTTGTATTCCCTATGGTTTTCCATAGCCAGGCTGACCCAGAAGTCATGGGCAAAGAGTAGCTCTGAGTAACGGTGTAATTTTGGTGCATTAGATCATTCTGGAGATGGATGGACAAGGCAGCAAACAACAGAGCTCATTCCAAGAAAGATTTTTTTTTCCATGACCTAAAGCTGGAAGGAGGTCACATGTCATTTAAACCAGTCATTCCAGTACAGATCCTTGCTGGGAATAACATCTCTGCTTGAGCCCTAGCTCCCTCAATGCCTATTTCCAGACTTTTCTAAGACCAAATCCCCCTTCCCTGTTGATAAACACAGAGCCCTTTAAACAGACCATCTGTAACAGGTCCAACCCCCTTGAATTCCCTTCCATTTCCCTGACCTGTCTATCACACTATTCACAGCAGCCTCTCCACACTAATCCTTTTATTATGATCTCACTCAATTTTCCTGGCCTATGACTGCAATGAGGAAAAAAAAGGAGGGGTATTAATCCTTCTGACCTTGTTGTCCCAATTCTGGGCCATCTGTGACTAGGAATTCAGAGGAGGGAAGTCTGATCCTGCTGACCCCACTGTCCACCCCTTGCTTTGGGAGGTTCAGTTTGTACTGTCCTAGAAAGTTGTTGTGGAAAAGCCCCTTTTCACTTACAGGCACTTCCTACAAGATTGCTTCCTAGACTGCCTCTCCAGCCAGAGAGGGTGGAGGGAATAACGTCCTCCACCTCCATCAGACTCTGTTTACTTATTCCTCCTGTATCACCTCTCTGCTCCCTCAACAACAGTGTCTGGGGGCTCTTCTCAGCCATGACACGTGGAAGAATCGATAAAAGGTGAAAGACAATCAAACATCTCTCAAAATTTCCCTGGCAATGCTGCATATAAAGAGGAGGCCTTGCAGCTCACTCAACTTCCACCACTGGCCGAGTGCAGCCTGTTCCCTCCACCCCTTCCCACCACCACGTTTCCTTGCTGCCAGCAGTTGCATCTCCATGAACCTGCCACTCTATTTCATAGACAGCTTGAGCACTGACAACAGCAAGCTTGCATGTATCCTCAAGAAACAAATATTCTCCTCTTTGCTCAGCTTCATCCATGCCTCTGGCTTTGCCCATTTTTTGCCACTTTAAACAGTCTCCTCCTTTCCTTGGTGTTTACAGTCCTCAATACACACAAACTGTTACGTATCATCGTTTAGTCAAGCTCTACATATTTTGTTCTTTTAATCTTCCTCATAAATAAGTACCTTCAGCCCTTTCACAGTTTTAACTGCTCTTCTCTGAATTCCCTCCAATTTATCACCCTCCTTCAGCTAGCACAGCACCCAGGTTTGCACGCTGGGTTTTCCAGACTGATCTTACTAAGGCCTTGGAAATAACATGAATTCCGTCTCCCTTGTGCTTCAGGGTTTGATGTTCCTGGGTGTAATTGAGTATCTGGATGTCAGGAAAGCTGTCTCACTTCACACATGTAGCACCAGGTAATACAACTCAAGGCTGTCTCCCCAGGGAGAGGAAGAAGCAGGTTCATGAGAGGTGGGGAGAGGAAGACACGTGGACAGGTGGGACAGATACCCTGCAGCTGAACAAGGGACACAACTACAAACCCTTACATACTCACACGCCTTGAGTAGAGACGTCAAGTCCTGGATGTGGAAAAGGTGCATATGCACACACACATAAACACACACGTGCTCACTCCACGAACAAACCCCCATACAGCCACCTGCATCCCACACAAATGCACACAGGAACACACACACAGGGTAACACCAGGAGGCAGGAATGACACACACGTGCATGGAGACTTTGGGCATGCACAGGTAACCTGTGCATACAAGAGGACAGGACAAAGTCTAGCAGAAAATGGTGCTCTGCCTGCTCACAAACACACATGTTCTCATGCATAAACCAATGCTCCCAGAGGAAAGAGAGCAGCTCATGGAGTCCTCATAGTAGCCTAAAAATACACAGGCAGCTCTGACCCATCTGGTCTGCAGATTGAGCCTATGAGCCATGGAAAGAATGAATACAAACATATGACACCTTGCCTTAAGGCAACTGGTAGCACATGCATCATACTGAGACAGAGTCTTCATCTCTACAGACCCTTCCATGGTGATTACATTATCACCAAAGCTATTCAGAAGTGAGGTGAAAGCTGAGGAGCACAGAGGGGAAGAAAGGGACTCTCTACGGGGCAGTGGTGGCAGAGCTAGTGACCCCTCTCCCTACTCTGTGACCCCCTCCCTGAGTCATGTTACTGATGATCCTTCCTCACAAGGATGTATTTGCTCCACCTCTCTGCTATCAGACATCCACAGGAGTCAAAAGCACCCACGGTTTCTTGCAAACAGTCTTTCCCCTACAGCTCACCAAAACCAGACGGGTATTAGCATTTTGTGAGTGTCAGTGTATCGAGAAGAACACAAATTCTTGGCCCCCAGACACAGCTTCTCACCTCTGTGAAATTCATACTGCACCATCAGCTCCCCAGAGCATCACCTGGAATGAAATTCTGTGCTAAAGTGCTGAAAAGCTAGAGATGCACTCCCCAGAGTGACTGCAGACAGGAAAGAACAGCCCCAGCACATCAGTCAGGTCAGCACAGAATGGGCTTCACCTTCAACAGCGGAACAGACTCACCTGTGGGGTTTTGATCCCACGCCTATGTCCATGGCATCTGATGCTGTGCTATAGGGCACCATGTAGCCACTGAAACTCCCCAAACCAGTGATGCCTGGGGACCTTTAAAGACTCCCTGCAAGTGGCAACATCTGGGGACAGAACCCATCAAGTCATTCACCTCAACCTGACTCCTGGTAGCTTGTTTCCCACCTCTTAAAATGCCATGGAAAGAGTGACAACTGCCCTTCCCTCCTTCTGTACCTCAGCTGGTCAGCTGGTCAGCTGGAACTGGGTTTCTTCTTGGCTTATGAATGTTGAGAAAATGAGGTCATTTCTCCTCAGTGACAGAAAATTATTTGGTGAGGAAAGCGGTTCATCTCAGGCAATGGCTGTGTACCCCTGAGCTACCCAGGAGACCCTTAAAGAGGAGGTCAGGGCAAAGCAAGGCACAAAACCAGCACCAGCTGGGGAGCACAGGAAAGTCAGGGCACCAATGCAGTGCTGCTAAAGTGAGGCTGTAACTGCTGCCACACCATCTCACCACTGAAGCAAACACAACAGCAGTCCCACAGTCATTGTCACCTCCAAAGTGTCAAGCTTGACTCATCTGGGGATTTAAATACAGCACTCATCTGGTTCACAGCTGTGAGAAACCCATCCTGGCCCAGCAGAGAGAAAGGGCTGGAGGTGGGTCACAGCCCCTTGGTCTGCTCCCTGAGTTCTGCTTTCTCCCGTTCCAGCCCATGAAAGGGATGTCAGGCCTCTGCTACCCTGGCACAGGAGGTGGCTCCCATGCATTCAGCTTGCCTCCCCTTCAGTGGCTCACTCCATGTCCTCCCTCACCCTCTTCCCACATGGAAAGGCACTGGGGGACACTGAGCTCTGCTCCTTCAGAACTGCTCAAGCATCTGCTGTAACTCCAGTCTGGGCAATCCTCACCTGCAGAACCTGCAGAGCTACCAGGCAAACTCCAGCTTTCCCCACAGCTGCCAGCAGCCTGGGATCCCTCACTGCTCAGGACAGCTCTGCTCCTCCATGAAGGACGAAGGCAAAACCTCCTCTGTTCCCAGAAAAGGGGATATTTTGCTGGAACACATTTGCTCTGCACCTAAGCTGCTCCTGTCCTACTCTGCTGCAAGTGGCATGGGCAAGGGTTGCACGTGTTTTTTGGGACATCACATCCCTTTACCAGAGCAAGGCAGTCCTCATGAGCTCACAAGAGTGTGAGGACAGAGGTGTTCTCTGCATGTCCTCTGCCCTCCATCACACTAATAAAAGAAACAACTTAGCCCAGGTCCATGCTCACAGGGGACCAAGGGAAAAAAACCCACAGTATCTAGGGTGAAGGAGAGATCAGCCAGGTCTCTCTCCCTCAGCAAATGTGCTGATATTTTCTGACACAGCTAATAACAGCACTGGGAGGTTTCAACAGGCCCTGATATGACCAGTAGCTTTCTTCCCAGGTGGGCAGAGCTCTTCACCACTCTTCAACAGGGTCAGATGAGGCAGCTGCACTCTGCCTGGAGCTGCATCTGGCTTCTGACATGACCCAGGTAAGAACAAACATCGCGGGCATCATCGCAGCTATGCTTCCCTCCCTCCTGCCTTCCCTGCAATTTCTACCTTTCCGATTTTAACCGCAAGCTGCCCCCCAGCAAAAACTACACCTCTGTATGCCCCCCGTTCCCAAACGCCCTCTCTACCCTCCAAGTGGCTTCTGCTCCACAGCGTAGCTTTGCACCGGTGCAGCGGATCAGACAGCATATTCCCAAATACCCACTTTGCCTGGAGCTGGGTGAAGAGCGGGAAAGGCCATGCATCCACAGTTCTTCCCTTGGTGTCGTAGTTTTTGGTGGGGGAAAAGCAGTGAAGGCAGTTTGCTTCATGCCGACAGATCTGCGTGCTTGTGGGTTGGGTGCCCTGAAAGCCAATTGCCCCCCAAGGAAAATAATGGGGTGAGGAGGGTGGCAGATGGGGAAGGGGTTGGGGGTGGGGGGAAGGTTTCTAGGTTGGGGAAATCAGTGGGATTGAAGTGTCTGCTTCTCACCCCTGGCACTGCATCGGCACCCTTCCACTCCCTGCAGCTTCCTCACTGCTGCTGGTTCAGTCTGCACAGAGCGGGGAGGCAAGAGGGGGGCTGTATTTAAATATATTAATAATGCATGTTCCATGCAAATGAAGCTGCCTCTGAATATTACATTAGCGATGCTGTCAGGCTGCGCTTCTTGGGACCCAGGAGTGACGGGATGTGTGGGGACTCGGAAGGGGGGTGTGGGGAGGTAGGGCTCACCAGAAATTCCCTCACACCCCAGCACAGCCTCCTTTCTCCCCCTCCATCCCAGCTCCCCCACATTACACACACTCCCACTCCCTCCCACCTCTCTGTGCATGACAAATTCCTTGGCTCGCAGCATGCAATGCAGCCAGGCTCCCCGGTCCCCAGGCCCCCTCCGGTGGCATGGTCCCCCCTCCGCTCCCCACATAATCCTTACTCCCCCCCTCCAATCTCAGCAATCCTCTCCCTGCTCCACAGCTTGGTTTACAGCTCTGTACCTCCAGACGGGGGAGAAGGGTCCTGCTCTCCAGCCTTTAGGGGAAAGGAAGGGGAGCAGCTCCTAAGTCTGGCCTGCACATGTGCACCCCTTTTGTTTGCACCCACCGTGCTCGTGTGAGTCCAGACTGGGTGCCAAAGGACGGCGGGCTGTGCAAGATGTATTTGCCCGCAGCACAGGAGCGGTGTTCTCCTCCCCATCACAGACAAGCCCTTCCCCGGGCGCTGGCGAGGATGTTGGGTGTTTATGCACAGCCAGCCCGGCTCTGGGCACACTCGGGCACGGGACACGCACGCATGTGCTGCATGCAGGCGTGCAGGGCTGGGGCACACCAGCACACACACGCGAGAGGGCATCACGCACAGCAGCTCCCGAATATGCTGCCTCCTGCAGCATTAGCTGATTTATGCTGCCTTTCCCCAGCCACATCCAAGCTCTGGAATGGGAACAGCAGCAGCTGTGCACTCCTGCCTGTCCTGGGATGAGACTAGGATGCGCCTGTTCGTCTCTCTCCCCCACCCCCACCCCTCCTCCTTCCCCCTCCTTTTGCTCCCATTCATTCATTCAGCTTCTCCTCCCCGCCATCCCATGCCCCAAAGCAGGAAGATCCTTATGCATAAAAATGTGGGCATGCTTTCTCTGGTGGAATAAACGGGCATGCAGACACCCTGCAGGCAATACATATACACTTACATATGCATTCGAGTAGCTGTCCTGGGCCCTACATAAATACCCGGCTCGCTCCTCCACCACAGACACATTCACACACCCGACAGACACCACGCAATGACTTTTCTGCAGCCAGCCAGTCTCCCAGCAGAGCAGTGTAAGAGCAGAGGAGAGATTTACTCACTCCCTTGCATGCAAACCAGGCGAATATTCCCACACCGCACACGGACAGACACACAGACACAGACACACCACTGTCCGCAGAGGATCCCCGACAAAGTTTGCAGAGAGGCAGGAAGCAGGGGGCTGAGGGATGAGACTGGCTCCTTCTCTGTCCCATAACTGCAGGCAATACACAGAGAGGTCTGTCTGTCCGTCTGCACATGCACATGCGTGTATGTGTGGGGGTATATACATGCACCTATAGCTGTACCTGTACGTATACATGGATACACACACACACACGTATGTACAGATAAAAATATAGATATATGTACATATACATATATCCCCTCCTTCTGCAAGGTCTGAATAGATGCAGACAGGTCAAACCCAGCTGTGTGCAGCAAGCCCTGAACCTATTCAGCATCCCGATCCTAAGCAAGAGCACACATACACAAACACACACACACACACACACACACACACACACACACACACTCACACACACACAGGACCTATCTCCAAGCCTCTCTCCCTCCCTCCCATCACCCCATGTAGGCATAATCTCCCCCTCCCCCCCCCCCCCCCCACCTTGGGCCACTTCCCCATCTCCTTTGCACTCACCCCTCGCCTTCATCCTCAGATCACAGGCATCCTACCCCCAGGGAGTGCGTGCACAAGCTGGAGGAAAAGGGCAATCCATGCATCCTGCCCTTCTCCCCCTTTTCCAATCTCAGCTGCTTCTCCGAGAGGCAACACGGACGGCAGCCGGGAGCCGAGGACACGCGAGGCAGCAGCACAAGGACTGCACACAAAAACGTGTCACACACACACACACACACACGTACCTGCTTCTGGAGGGGCGACTGCTCCCAGCTTCCATTCGGGGCATGACAGAGATGAAGTGGAGGCACAAAAGACCCCGGTCCTCAAGCAACTTGCAGCCCTGCAGATGTGTGTGAGTGGGGGGTGTCCCCCAGCCGTGTCACCCCTCGGAGCTGTACCGTTCCTTGCCCCGCAGCTGTCTCATTCCCGGCCGCACCTAGGCAGCGCTCCCAGCCATGCACACGCGCGAGCACGACAGGCGGGGATGGAGCAGCAGTCCAGGGAGGGCACGCACAGCCGGAGGATTTGCTGCCTTCGCCGCATCCGCATCACTGGGGGAAGAAGGCAGAAAGGGCTGTATTGGCATTTAAAACGCAAGTGATTAATTCGCCACAGGCTCGGCTGATAGGGCTCTGGGACCAGAGCCGGCGGCACTGCTTCTCCCGGCTGGGAAGGCTCTGACGGGCAAAGGACCCTCTCCCATGGAGCCGGTTCCGAGCTCTCCTCGCCTGCACAGCCACGGCTCCGGTGCAGGCGGAAAGGGGTGGGCCTCCACCGGAGACATGAGCACACGCATGCAACAGCTGCTGGGAACTGCACACACACACAAACACACACACAACAGTGCCCCACAACAGCTGCTCAGGAGCTACACGCAACACACAACAGCTTCCCAGGAATACACACAAACAACAGCTGCTGGGCAATCTCACACACACACACAGAGGCTACAGCTTCTCAGGATTAAGTCACCCACATGAAAATACACCAGCTCCTAGGAACCACACAGCTACAAGCAACAACTCCTAAGGAGCTACACACACACTCCCACACCAGCTATACACCTGCTGACACAGGTATGTGCAACAGCCATGGGAAACCACACCTGGATACAAGCCCGTGTGGTATTTGCTAAAAAAATTTTGACACATAAAAACGTAACAGGAGGTGGAGAAAACCTTTCATCCACACACAAACACACGCATGTGACTGCTCTGGGGAGATTGTCTATCATACACCTCCTCAAATCACCACCACAGAAATGCAACAGCGTCTCAGAAAGCACCTGGAGCCATGTACCCTCATGTCCATCTGGAAGACCTTCCAGCTCCCTCTCCCCAAACCCCAAACGTGCCATCACCAATGGAGATCTTGCTCACAGTCAGAAACAAGCATCCATGTGCACCAGGTGCTGGGGACTCAGCCACAGCTTGGGCCCCAAATACTTCACACAGGCAATACCTGCTAGGAAACCACATTACTAAACACAGGGTCACTCTTAAGAAATTATTCCCCCAGTCCCTTGACAGAAAGCAGAAGCACATGTGATGGACATAAATAATCTCTGCTTAGACATGCAAGACCACTGAAGGGACACGATGCACCCCTCACACTCACCACAGCAGTGGAGGGACTGCCTGTCTCACTCAGAGACATGCACACATGCAACAGCTGAAAAAACTTAGGGACATTGGATGGGAGCTGGCTTCCTGGGATGTACAATCCAGTCTCCTGCTGTTCCAGGCAACCACATCATACAGTCTTACTCAGAAAGGTCTCAAGGTCCATCTGAGTACTGTGAGACTATTTGCTTCCTGCTCAGAAGCCACCTTGAAGATAGAAGCCTACTCCAACATCTGCATTTACCCAGGCCCAGTCCAAACCCACATGTTCGTGGGCCAGCTGACCACGTTCTTCACGTGGGCATGCAGAGAGGTTGCAAGAACAGATGGAAGTGCTCTGAAACCTCCACTCCCACCTGAACAGACACCTCCTGCACCCCTGCTTCACACAAACATAACGCACATGCAACAGCTGGGTGAAGCCATTCCCCTCAGCATAAATACCAACATGCTTGCAACAGCTTCTAGGTAAATCCTGCCATCCACAGCACTCACATGCACTCAGGTACAAAATATACAAACATGTATAACCTCTCATGGGAAGCTAATGACTTCCTTCATGCAGTCCAAAAACTGAAGAGGAATTAGGCTGACACACACACACCATGCAAGCAGCATTGTTATTAAATGTATTATATTAATGGCATGAAACTGCATATGGGGAGGTTTAGGTTGGATATTAGGAAAAGATTTTTCACCCAGAGGGTGGTTGACACTTGAACAGACTCCCCAGGGAAGTGGTCACAACACCAGCCTGACAGAGTTCAAGAGGCATTTGAGCAATTCTGTGAGGCACATGGTGTGATTTTTGGGTTGTCTTGTGCAGAACCAGGAGCTGGACTCAATGTTTCTTGTGGATCTCTTCCAGTCCAGGATAGGATATTCTATTCTAAAGAAGCTCACCTGTGGCCCACCTCCCCATCCTGCTAATTAATATATGAGCACAGAACAATGTAATTGCCCCATCTATCTCACACCTGCAGCTTTATAGAGGGAAAGTGAACTCCTTTGACCCTCCTGCACATTTTTTTTCTCTGTTGAAAGAGAAATAATCTCATGTAAACCCAACCCCAGCAAACACAGGGCTGCCCCTAATCTTCTCACATGCATGCAAGAGCCTCATGGACAGAACACCAAACCAACAAACCTCCACATGGGGAGGCAAACAATAAATAGCCCTAAGGGAATGGGTTGCCTGCCTCAAAACACAGGCAAGCGCAAAGGACCCATCTACAAAAGCAGGCCCAGGATCACACACGCCAGCTGGATGGCACGAAGAAACAAGATGGCCCACTACGCACAAACACACAAGGTCATCAATCCTGTTGAAAATGACATGTAGGAAGCTTGTTGTGCCCTCTTGTACTCCAAACCTGCAAACCCAAGAGGGAAAAAACACCCAGACACAAAAATACACACCAAGGCACACACATACACACTCCTCAGGGAGACAGGCATGCAGCTCTGAGGACACTTCTGGATGTTCCCTGGACCATCTGTAGATATCTGTTCCCAGTGGATTAAATGCCAAAACTACTCACACCTCCCAGAATCAGAGAAGGAAGCTTGTCTTGGCAACTACAGACTCAAGTCTCCTTGCCTTTATCACTTTGGGGTGTTATGACTGTGGGGTATTTCCTCCAAGCTCTTTTGAAGCTAAAAGCCAAAGGAACAGAGACTTGCTTCCATCTCTCTCTACTTCCTCCAAGGACAGACAGTATCTAATTTTGGAGGGTGTTGAAGTAGGAGAAAAGGTTTCCAACTCCAAATTAATGCAGGATTTGTTCCTGCTTGAGTTCCTCCAGGATCATCTTGCAGTCTGTTTGTGATGAGTCTCTCAGAGGCTCTCCTGCTGGCACACATCCCTTCAGGACTCAAAAGTGCTGGGGCAGGATCCTTGTACTACCAGGGCCTCTGGGGGTCGAATGGTATTTGCTCATACTCCCACTGACCCAGGAAAAACACTTAACTCCAGCAGAACAGAAGTGCCCCAAGAGACAAGCAGAAGCAAGTACCACATATCCAGCAGTGTGGGACATTTGGGTCCTCAATCTAATTCAAAGCTGGTCCCCCCATGTCTATTTGTCCCATTGCAGATGATCTAGAGGGTACAGAAGCTCACCCCCATGTTTATTTTGCAGAGACTCTGACCTTGCCAAAAGCCCTGGAAAGACTCTGTTGTTTTTTACTTCACAAATAAAAAAAAAATCACCAAGAGAGAAAAAAAAACCTCCTAAGGACGTCATAGATACTTTAAGTCAGCTGCAGAGGTGCCTCATTCCCTATGTCCAGCAGTACAGAAGAAGAATCACCCTCTAATTTGTTTGTGCCGACGTCTCTGAGACCACTACCCACAGTCATGCCTGACCTCTCTGCCTCCTTAATGGGGATGAAAACAGCCCCAAAAAACACTTTGGTTTATACCTTTCTGCTCAGCTCCTGCTCTGTTGGGCTGCCACATCCTCTAAGACTGGAGATGCCGTTGGGGGTGAACAAGGGAGCTGACCTTATTAGAGCAATTCCCTAGTGTTATTCCAACATATGCCAGGGAGCTGTTAAGTCCTAGAATAGCCCAGAATCCGGGAATCACAAAAGTGATGATAAAACTGATTTTTTAACCCTCTGTGCCCAGCCTGGAGATTATCAGTTCAGTGAGGACAGTACCTACGGTCCGTGTAGGGAGTAGGGGCTGGGAGTGCAGCCAGCCATCCCCCCTCTCACCCCTCAGCTTGTGCCATGTACCCCCACGGGGAGGGGGGGGCCGGGCAGGGAAGGCAGCCACGCAGCCTGCCTGCACTACCTTCGGTGTGTGCTGCCAGGGAAGGGAGCCTCGCTGGCAGCGCTTCCAGCTCACGGAGCCGGCAGAGCAGCCCTTCTCCCTCTGTGCCTCTTCCCCTGCCCATGTGCCCATCTCCCACTAGGGTGCAACTGGGTCCCACGGATGGGGAAAACAGGCCGAGGGAGAAGGCTGGGCTCTGCCCTCGTTGCAGTCAGAATCTCTCCACTGATCTATACTGCGGTGAGCAGTGACAGATTGATTTTACAGCTCTGCTTGCAGCCGGCCGCTGGCCCTGGGCTGTGGATGAATCAGCTTTCTCTGGTCCTTGGCTTTTATTTCATTATTTTACTGCAACCTCGCTCACAGGCAGCTGAAGAGGGAGCGACAGGGAGAAACATGAAGTTGGCAGATTTCCTTCCCTGCTTGTGTGCTCCCAGCCTGGCTTTGGGACTCCAGGAGGAGGGAGGGAAGAGATTGTTTTCCAGGAACTGACATCTGTCAGGAATAAAGACATGAGGCTCCTTCTACATGGGTAGATGCATGTTGCAGTGGCTGTGGGAGACAGCAAGGACTGCCTAGGCACTGCACAGCATGAACGGCTCCTGCTCTGCTACGACAATGCCTCGATCCTTGCCACGTGGAGGGGGGCCCAGGTTTCAATACACGGGCAGCATGTTTGGATATAACAATGCACTCAGCCCACAAGTGCGTTGGACACGAATCTGCTTACGGACTCCTTACGGAACCTGGAAGTGATTCCAGGTTCTCCTCTTACAGCTGTGGACGTAGAGGAGGGGGCAAGGGCTGTGCACTGCTGTTTCCATTAGGCTGAGAGGTCTCAGAGCATGCCACAGATGCAAGGTTCTCCTGGCATGAGGAAGCACCTCCAGCATGGAATTAACCTTCTTCCCTCTCCTGGCTGTGCATATTGTAGACGTTGCCCAGGAAAGCCAGTCCTAACTCTCCTGGTTCTTGCGCCATCAAGAAGAGCAAGAGTGAACTCAAGCAAGGATGGAGCAACAAAACCAAAGGGCAGAAAGGTGTTGGGTTTTTCCAGCTCTGGTCTGGAACTACAGTAGGACAGTTCAAGCCAGACTGGTCAAGCAGTCTGGAGGCAGAAGAGCAGAGAACAGAGGGACCAACCAAAGCTCAACAAATGTTCCTCTCTGCATTCCCAACACCTCAGGAGTGAATAGGAGCAAATATCAGCTCTATCAGACTTGCTTCTGAAAAAATCTCTTTGTCAGAACTGAAGATCTACTCAGAGAGCCCCTCACCCATGCTGGCACCTGCTCTGCAAGAGGAGGAGTTGCCAAAGCAACCCAACACCAGTTTGGTCTGTTCCAGCCTTCTTCCCACACACTCACCTCCCAAGGGGGGCTTCACATCACCATGGGCGGTACTTCCTTTGCAATGGGTTCAGGATGCCTTCGAGCTTTCTCCTGCCTTATTCCAGAGCTCTCCATCAATATAGACTGCCTAGGGAAAGGGTGTTGCTCAGAGGACAAATGTCTGAAGACAGACAGCTAAAGCACTGTGTCATTGGGCTCCCCCAAGCTCATACATATCCTTTCTCTCCACCTGCCCCTGAGCAAGCATCAGAGAGTGGCCTTGAAGGTGGCCAGCACAGCTCGAACCGTCAGAAGTCAACGGCCTTTTGATCTGCGAAGATCAAGGTATGGGAGGGCAAAGGAGGGGAATCAAGACAGGAAAAGCAGGAGAGAGAGGCTTCCCAGTGGTCTGTCCCAGCAAGAAGGAGGGAGGCAGCAAAGTCCATCTCATCCACTTTGTGTAATCTTTTAATCTCTTGGTTTTTAATCTTTCACATCAAGAATGAGACACATCATTAAGAGTAAAAGAAATCCCAGTTGGAAGGGAGATGGGGATGGTGAAGGAGACAAAAAGTCCTCTTACTTTTAAGCCTTCTGCCTTGTTCCCTTTCTCTATATCTCTCCCCTACTTCCTTTTTCCTCTCTGCTTGCAAGCAATAATATAGGTGACCTGGCACTGGGGGCCTCAGCACCCGGAGAAAGGGCAGTGCCATGGCCTAGGTGTGGTGCAGGGCAAGCCCTCCCTTGGTGACCGTCTGCTCTGACCCACAGGCACGAGGCTCAGTGCCCCAGCTCCTCTTGAAAAGCTCTTCTGCAGCCAGAGGGACAAACAGCAAACATTACCAGCCACATTTCCTCTTGTCAGAGACAGGGTGACCTGTGGAAGCCAGCCCACTCCTCATCGGGAGAGGAGAGACAAGTTTTTGGAGGGCAAAGGAGGACCTGGTGGCACTGACTGACTTGTCCCACAGCCTCAGGCTGGGCACTCCACATCTCAGCTTCTCCCATCTGTCCAATCCCGTGGATAACAATCCTCACCTCAGAGGGTGATTGAGAGAGGTTAATGAATTAACATTCGTAAAAGCTTTAGATAAAAGGCTAAGGATTATTACTGTTGTTATGCATGGAAACAACTCCTAACGAGCATTTCCCATCTCCGCCCTCCTGCGAGCCTGGGGGATCATCTGACACAGATCCTGCCACACAGGAGCTCCCCCAGAGGTGGAATTACAGGGAGAGGGCTGCAGGCTGCCAGAGACACTAATCAGGGGAAGACAAATTGGGGCCACTCTATCAAACAGCAACACGCAGGGCTGTGGGGCCGAGAGCCTCTCCACTCACTCTCTAATGACCGGTGACAGGTCCATGCCACCCCTGCCAAAGTTCAGCAGGAAAAGGCTGCTGACTTCTGACCATAGCAAGCCTGCCCCTCCTCTTGCCCTTTCGAGGCTGTCGACTGACCCAAGATAGATGCGCAAGGATTTGCTTTAAGGAAAGCTTAATCCCCGAAGGAAACTTCTGTGCTGCTGGCTTGTGGCAAGATTCAGGAACAGGCCAGGCAGATGTTCCAGTCATAGGAATAGGGAGAGGCTAGCTGGGATCAGACTTCGGTGCCTTAAACCTTGAGCAAAATGTTTTCTAGGCTAGGGATGAGAAGTAATTCAAAGCAGGAGTCTTAACATTATACATCTCTGCCTTACACACAAGTGTAACCCCCAGGGAGAAAAACCCTCCCTGACTCGCCTGCTATAAATACACCAAACCACTTAAAATGGCTACGTTAAAAGAGAGCTGGTAATTTGATAGTGGTCTCCACTTAATTAGATTAGGCTCTTCTTGAACTCAAGGGCTGAAAGCAGCTGATCCTCCTTTCTTTTTCAGCGTTATCCCGTCAGCTGCCATGCAGGAAGTTACTGTACTCACCCACGTCTTGGGCAGCTGGATCACCAACCACGTTTGTGCCACACAGTGCAGAGCTCCAGGTCCCTGAAGAGAGTGGCTGCACCAGTAGAGTGCCCCATCTGGGCTGCTCAGCACTGCTGAAAGTAAACAGTGCTGTGCACAGCTTGGTGACAAAGTTCTTCAATCACATCTGGGGCACAAATCAGGCTCTCTGCACTGCAGTGGGTGGGAATTGCACCTGAGCTAAGCAAATACCAAAAAGCAGTTAGTCCCCCCTGCAATAGGAGACCAGAGGACAGCACTACCTTGGTCTTCTCAGGAGACTAGAGCAGATGTTAATAAACCACACAGACAGCCAGAGTCTTTTTTAAAGCATCTTCTTTGCCTGACTTCTCATTTAGAGCGAAGTAAGTGACCTGCTTGTAGGTTACTGGAGCTAGTTGGCAGAGTCTGTACCTGAACATCATCGATAATAAGACAGAAAGTCACTTGGAAGGGAGAGGTCTGGTCTTAGGACAGTGAGTTGACTTCGTCAACTCGTGAGGGGTTTGCCAAGCCTCCCTAGCAATGCAGTTAGCCAGTCATTACCTTTCTCCCAGGAGTCTAATCCAGTTCTCACTCAAACTGAGGGTAATTGTGGCACTGCTATTAAACTGCTGTGTTGGACTGATGCCCTTCCTATCCAGGTCTTCCAGCCTCTGCTCAGTGAACTTTGTTCTGTCCCTACCAGGGCTGCATTCTGCCCCTCCAGATTTGGAGAATTAAAATTCCAGGACCTTTTGCTCTCCGTCAACAATGGAGGAAGCTTATTTTAACAACACACAATTTTCTAGTCAGTATGTTCTTAATTAATAATAAAATATATGTCGGGTTGTTTTGTTGTGGGTTTGTTGGTTTTTTTTAATCCTCTTTTTTTTGTTAGTTATTCAGTTTGATTTTTTATCTTACCTCGTTAATGTAGTGGTGATTTAGATGCAGTTTCCTCTCTCTGCTGCACTTAATGAGTCGTCAGCTTTATTCACTCTCACCCGCATCCTCATGGGAGCATGCTTTGATTTTCTAGTGGGTGCATGAAAACACAGATTAAAGCAATTAGACAGAAATAATCTTAGGGAAAGGGGAAAGAGATCCAGAGCACCTAATTATACCATTTTAATCAAGATACAATTATGCAGAGACTTTTATAGATTATAAATTCACCAAACTCCAAAGGCAGAAAAAATATAATTTTAAATATGGTTCATTATGCTTGTTGTTTCTGTCTTGTGAACTCACTCAAACTGGACTTCAGGGTTCATTTGGAAAAAAATTCTGGACAGGGCTGTGTGGAAATGGAGGAGAAATAAACTCAGAAGACCCTGTTTGCTAGGATCAGGGTCTGGAAATGGCCTCTGAGGGAAGGTGGGGAACCACAGCACATTTCTCCCTCACTGATCTCACCAGCCTTTGCTCAGTGAGTAGGTGCACCTGCTGGTCAGCCAGGCTTGACTGAAGACCTCCAGCTTCCTGCATGGCTCAGGTAAGGAAAGCCCCAGTTCAGGTCTGGGTCTTGCTTTGCCCTAAAAGGCTGTGCAGAGCTGCCAACGAAGGACTGTGGGTACTGTAGTCTAAGGAGCAATTTTCCAAGCTACAAACATTCCAATTAGAAACACAGTGAGTGGGCAAACAAAACACATCAGGCTGGATGTGTTTTCTTCTGAACCCTGGAGGAACTTAAGCCAGCTGCTCCAGATTTATAGCTGCTCCAGATTTATTGCAGCAAAACCACAAGGCACTCAGGCTCTCAGAGCACGTAGGAAGGTGCTCTGCTCCTGCCATTTCTGCAGAGGAGACAGGGAGACCCCCCCCACCCCACAGAGCTCCAGGGAATCCCAGTTTCCCATGTAGCTGTCATACTGACTTTATGATGGGGAAGGTGTCCAAACCTCGGGCAGAGACAGGAGGCCAGCTCAGTCACCTCTGACTTTGTGGCTGCAGCCCAGTGATGACTGTGAGGCATCCTGCTGTTCACTTCTGCCGTGAGCGCAGCTCGAGAGGTGCCTCCTGCACTGGCGTGTGGCACTCCTTGAGCTGCTTCCAGGTGATGAGGAGGCAGGAGAGGGCTCACCGCAGTGATCCTCGGCTTCCTGAGAGGTTTGTCAGCAAGTCTCCTGAAAGGTTTTGCTGCACTGCGGCCTGTGCAAAACACTTCTCCAGAAGAATCTGCTGCCAGGCACCTCTCACAAGGCAATCTCAACCCGTCAGGGCCATGAGCAGCAGTGCTGAAATGGCTCCTGCCTTCTCCATTCAGGGCAATGCTCTCGTTTGCCAAAGCACCAGCCTTGACCATTTCCCACCTGCGAGTCAGTCCCGCTGGCACCCTGTCTGCAAGGTGGGGATGGCTGGGGTGTGCCCGGAGCTGGTCCATCACAGTGACAGGGACATCACCAGGACAGGCAGCTGGGAAGGGAAGGGGACTGATGGCTCCTACTATTGAGCCTGAGGCTCCAAGGAGTGGAAGGCAGCTGCCCTGTGCCAGAGCCATGCTGCACCCACTGCGTCGGTGGGGAAAACTCTGGGCTGTGTGTGCTGTACCTCCCATCCATGTCTATGTCCGAGTGAGCTGATGGAGGCAGACGTGGGAGATTCCGAGGACAGCTCTCCCTTGCATCCTCCTCACCCATTCTCTCCTTCCCCCTCCCGCAGTGATGAAAACACGGCTTGCAAGGCTGCTGCACTTCATCATCCTCGCCCCCCTCAGTCAGGGCAAAGCCCCAAAGGGCTGTAGGGTTTTGGGGGCGGCCCCGTTCCCCATCTGAGGGCTCGGTCTGGTGGGTGAGCGGTGGTATCGGAGTGCCCTCTGCTGGCCCCATTTCCGGACTCTTCGGCCTGTCCAAGCCTCGCACACCCCCAGTAGCCCTGGGAAGCTGGGTCTCGGCTTGCCCCCGCCATGCCCCGGCACCCGGCCATGGTGGGCACCACTCCAGCAGCCACACGGGCCAGCCGACGGGCAGCACGGAGCCCTGCCAGTGCTGGGCCACAGCCCCAGAGGAGCCAGCATGGTGGGGAAGCGGGGACAGAAATTATTGTAAGCCAGAGATCACTCTCCTGCTTACCGAGTGCTATGGCGGAGATGTGGCAGAGACTCCCAGTGGCATTTGGGAGAGGTGCCCCATTCCATGGGAGGAAAAGTCCATCCCCTCCTCCTTAGCCCCAAGAGGCAAGAAAATGAGAGTTGTGGTGAAAGGGGCAGGGGAGGAGCACTCTCTCTCCCTAGGCTTGGTGCCATTCAAACAGTTGACCCTGTGAATGAGTCTCCACAGAGCTGGGGCAAAATATCCTGACCATTTACCTGTTCCAGGTGGTTGGGAGCTTCCGTCACACTGGGATGTGCAAGCATCTTATTCTCTTATTCTTTATGCCAAATTTTCCTGCAGAGCTGCCCTAGACAACTCCCAGTGTTCTGACTGTCCCAATCTTCCACGGTGAAACTGGCAAGGAAAACTGGAATCATGCTGCCTGGATGCAGGACACCTGGTTCAGACCCACCTGTGGATTCCTGAGTTATGCAAAGAAAGCTCCCAAGACTGTGTGCACAGAGGGGGGTCTGAAGTCCCTGTGGGTCGATGCTGATTTACACCAGCACAAAACCTGACATGCTATATCCCTGGGCTCTGGAACTGCAGAGGTGACCTTCAGTTGCTCTCAGGAGTGGGGAAAAGGAGAGAGCGAGGTGACAATCCAAGGAGCTCAGGTCCCTCTCTGGAGCTGGTCACTCGGTGCTTCAGTGTGTAAGCCATGTAAGCAGGGATCGCACTGACCTGACAGGTAAGAGGTGAGCTAATTAGCAGTGCTCTTCTCAGGCTCCTTCCAAGCTCAGGTGCTGCAGAAATGCTGAATACCAGCTCTAGTTACTATTCAGGGCAATTGTTAGCTGGAAAGAGGTGATGGAGACTGGTTATCCAGGGAGATGACTTGAGTTTGGGTCTGGGGGTGTGACGAGGCATTTGGGGGCCTCTGAGGGAGAGATGCAGCGAGGTGCTGAACATGACAGTACGAGTGGGCCTGACAGAGCAGAGAGGAGTCCCAGAGGAGCCCTGGAGGAGAATCCCTGAGGAGAAACTTCCTCCCACATGTCATGGGTAGGCAGCTGAGCCCTGCAAGAACTTCCATCAGCAACTGCCCTTTATAAATATTACAAAACAGTGACAGAAAAAAAAGAGAATCATATGCAGTGGAAGGAGGGTTTTTTAAAAGAGAAAAAAAAGGTGTCCTGCAGCCTCATCAAGTGGAACAGTGCTGTGCCCTGCACTGGAAGAAAACACTGAAATTGCTTAGATATGCAGTACATCAAAAGCCTTCATCACGGAACTCACATGCAGCATTGCCACCCTCACTGGGACTGCTTGTGGCCTTGAAATGCCATGCATGGCAGCTCTCTGCCAGGGAGGGAGCTATGAGTGGGTGCCATTCTTCCCTGGCCTTCATTGGAGTAATATAAAAAATAAGCTGACAGCATCCAAGGTGAGGTAAAATCTTCCCTTTCCCTCAGCTTTTCATTAAGCACTGCTGGAACCACTGCCCTCTCTCCCTGTCTGATAGTCATCTAAATGTCGAGCCACAGACAATGAGGAGCCAACCTCTGCTCCTATTAACCCAAAGTGCTGGAAGAATTGCAGGGCAGAAAAACTACTTTTCCTGGTATAAATGTAAATGTCACTTTACAGAGGACAACTGCAATTTGACAGAAAATCCATCGCCTCTTCCAAACACTTTGTGAGCTCTTTTGGGTGCCATGCCGCGGCTTGTTAAGCAAGCAAGGTGGAACACAACTGCTATTTTTCCAGACCCGTCTACTCAATCTCCATCTGCAGTCCATTTATCTGTCACTGGATGGGCCTGTCACTGCCACGAGGGCTCCCGTTTTAAAAAAGCACCAAAAAAAGTGAAAGGCAGCCAAGACCTCCTTCCTTTCTCCTCACCAGACAAATTCAGATCCCTAAGATGCTGGCACGGATCCCATTCTCCATGGTCCCCTGGCTAAATCCCAACCAAAGTGGTGTCAGGCTGGGAGTTGCCTGGGCTCCTCTGAATGAAAATGATTTTCCGCAACTGAAATTGAGATCCCATTATCCCAAACTGGATCACGTCCAAGTAGCACAGAAGCCTTCAGCCTGTTTTCCCACCCACTAGGTACCAGCTCCTCCCAAGTGAGTCAATACACTTCACTGGTGTCCTGCAGCAGTGGTGGGGAACAGCTTCAGGGACACCTGAGGGTTTGCAAAGCTCCCAGGGGGAAGATGCCTGTGATGATTCCTGTGCCATCAAAACTGGACTTTCAGGAGAAGAGCTGAGAGATAGAAATCCACACTGAAGTCCTGGAACAAGCCCTGGAACAAGCCTACACCTCTCTGCAAGCTTCTTCCCCTCAAGGTCTCTGTGGCCTTCTGCCCCATCCCCAGCCTGGTTGTTCTGTGTTGGCACAGACCATGTGGGAAACAAAGACCAGAATTCTTCTGAGATATAGGAAATGCTTTTTAGCAGAGCTCTACCCAATCCACCCATCCATTAGTCAGTGACTCCCACTGTCTGCCAGACTGCTTTAATTCCTTCTCCATGAATGCTTCCTGCCTTCACCACCCTGGAAGTTACTCCTTAGATCAGGTGGAAGGCACGGGGCAGTGTCTGAAATAGTTAACTCCCCTGCTGAGGATGCCAAGCTCCATCAGCTGTACCAGGGTTCTGAAAAACAAGAACACTCCAGGTATTTTGCACCTGATCTCAACATGCGGCACTCCAGGGCACAGAGAAACTCACAGCACTGTGGAAATAACCACAGAGAAACAATCAGGAGAGGCAATGAAAAAAAAGAGATGTAAAAAGGAAAGCAGAAAAATGCACACATTGGAGGGCAGGGAAAGCACAAAGAGCAATGTGGAGACGCAGAGCAGCAGAAAGTGAGCAGATGAAATGATATTCACAGAGACCTGGCTATAGGGAAAGACAAGGGAGGCACATAGAGGGGAGAGCACAGATGCAAGGAAAGAGAACACAGGGCATGGAAGGGAATGGGGGAGTCAGGGAGAAAGGGAGGGATCTGGAGGGATTGCCTGATGTCAAATCTGATAGAAAAGAGGATTTATCTGCAAAAATAACCCAGATCTAAGCCACAGCTTCAGAGCAGCTGCGTACACAGCCACAGCACTGTTTGCTCTTAAGTAAGAGCAAAAATGAGCTGGTGCAGGTTGCAAGGCAAAGCAGGGTCGTGCCACACCAGGAGGCTGCCCATCCCAGGCTGCCCATCAGCCTGGACCAAGACAAAGGAAGATAAGGCAAAGGAAAGAAAGAAAGACAAGGCAAGGCCGAGCAGGGGAGGCGGGTCCATCCCTGTCCAGGGTGCTGACCAGAGCCAGCCACCTCCAGACCCGGCCCGCTCTCCTCTTCCTGCCCCTTCCCGTCCCAGAGGGCAGGGGCCACTCTGGGGACTGCAGGCAGACAAAAGCAGGGTGCTTCCCGGAGCGAGCTGAGCAGCGGGGAAAGAAACACACAGTCAGCTACAAATAAAAGATATTTTCCCTATTCCTCTCTCCTGCCAGTAGTTCCAGCAGCGGTGCTGGGCTTTCTCAGGGCAGGACGGGATGACCAGCAGTAAAGTGTTTGCTCATGGCTGGGGAAGTGAATGAGCATAAGGCACCCGTGGACCTGCATTTCGGACCTGTCTGGATAGGTCATTGTACGGATTGGACATCATCTCCGTGAAGGACAGCCCTCACTCCTCCTTGGGCTAGCCTGTGTTGCCCTGGATGCATCTGGGTGCCTTCTGTCCCTATTGCTGCTGCATCCCAGGCTGTCAGAGATTGAGGTGGGAGGATGAACTCACAGCTATCCCGCCTGCACCTGATCTGTCCAGATTACATGACCAGGAATTGGCAGTCACACATGTGCTGTGTGTGTTGGGCCACGTTTGCCACTCGGGAGCTTTTGGTGAGGAGGTTTCACTCCATGGCCTTGATGCTTACAAAAGGCTTCACCTGAAAAGAGGTCTTAAAACCGCGGTCCACCCACAGGTGGACAGCTGCTCTGCCCACACAGCAGTTTGAGCTGTGACTGTGGACTGCCAAGTCATTTTGAAAGATGAAAGGGCTGGAATGGAGCTTGGCCTCCTCTGCCCTCAGCTCCAGGATGTGTCTCTGCCTCTTCCCAAACACGTCCTGGCCTCACCAGGCCATTTTTGTTCCAGAGAACGGCAGATCAGCTGCCTCACAGAGGAGAAGGCAGTGCCCAGGACCCTGATGGAGCTGCTCAATGGGCATCTGCAAATGGTGTTGGCACAGAGTTGCAGAACAAACCTGTCTTTTCACGATCAACCCGGTAGCAGTGCTTTCCTACCAGCAACCGGGTTTTCAATTCTAGAACCGGTAGTCTGGACCAGAACAATGTGTTTTAAGAGCCAGCTGGACAAGCATCTGACAGAAGGGGTATAAGGTTGCTGGCCCTGCTGCAGGATTAGATAACCTCCTGATAGCTCAGCACCTCGCTCACTCTCTGTGATTCTGTGACCAAGTCAGAGTGCACACTTTCCAGTCACACAGATTGTTGTGCTACCAGATTAATAACAACACAAACACTTCCTTCCAACACTGAAATCTTGCTTATACCTCACATGTAGCAGGAACTTGACATGGCCATGTCCATGTAACACGACTCTATAAGCACCTTTCTCCAGGTCACCATAACAGGCAAAATGACCTCCAGGGATGCAGATGCAGGGCATCAGCTGGCTCCCAACTCTCCTGTGAACTGAGCAAATCAGGGAGCTTTCAATCAACTGGGCCCACATTACATGAGGATGTGCTGCCTGTCAGCAAGCCAGCCCTGTATTTTGGGATGACTGAAGCCAGGAAAATAAACCAGGAAGAATCAGAACAGAACAGCACAGTCCCAGGTCAGCCAGGATAAATTACCTGCCTTGTGGCATCTCCCCCAGCTCTGCTCTCCTCAGCTGTCCAGTGCCCAGTAGCTCACTGGCTGAGTAGCCATCGCTCTCCGGTGGGCCAGTGCCACATGTTTAAGTTGGAACATTATTCTCCAGTTCTGGGAAACTGGATTAAGGGCCAGACAATACTGACTGTTATTTACCTTTGATTAAAACCAGCCCTCCTCCCTCCTGGGCCAGAGAGACCAATGTTGCTGTTATTTACTCTGCTGCCAAACCTGGAGTTCAATCCCTGCCCTGCGGCACTCAATAAAAGCCAGCGCAGAGGTGGGGGTGTGCAGCAGGCAGGGCTGAGTGGGTGGGAGTGATTATCCAGGCCACCATGTCCAGTTTGTTTCTTCTGCTGTCAGACTCTGGCTCAGCAAGGACAGGGGTGCTCAAAGTGCCTGCCTCTGTGGCTCACGGGGCTGATAGGAATCCAGCCCTGTTTGCCCCCATGCCTGTCTCTGGTCCTCTCCCCTCAACAAATCCCCACTTCCACACAGCTCCCCTTTTTATGTCCTTTCTCTCTCTCCCCTCAGCCTCCACCTTCACCTTCAGCCTGCCCTCCCTGCCAAGACCTCCCTGCCTCCCCTTTCTGCCTTTTCCTCTCTTCTGCTCCCACTCCTTCCCACCCTCTTCCCCCCCAATCCCCTTTCTCATTCCTCTCATTCTCCTCCTTCCCTCTCCCCCACTCTCCAAGCCGCTATTCCAGGACAATAGAGCAGATGGCAGGCTGTTTGTTTTATATGTCCCTTTGGAAAATCAGCTCAGCTGTTGAATCTGCGACTTTTGCTAAAAACAGACACCGTCCAATACAGCTGAATGCCAGGGAGAAAGGACAGGGTGTGGGGGGGGCCCTGCTCTCCCTACCAGCTGCACCAAGACCCTGTCTGTCTGCACCCCACACCATGCCTTTGGAAAACAAGCCTGCCAGAGAGCCCAGAGAGGAGCTTCTCCCCTGCAGAAAAAACACCATGGCAAGCAGAGAGAGCTTGGCCAGCTTCTACAGTCAGCCTCACTCCAGCCAAAGCTGACGGTGATGTGGGAAAGGTGGGGCAGCGTGGAAGGGGCAGACTCTTGTCAGCACATCCATCCTGCTCACTGCCCCAGCCTGCTGCTTCTGTTCATGGAAGCTGAGTTAGGTGGGGTATGCTCAGACAGCAGATGTGGCACAGAGTACAAGCTGACGCTCTTTGCCAGCCCCATGTCTCCTCCTACGCTACTGGGGGAGCCACGAGTGAGAAACCACCAGCCAGCAATGAGTGTGTGGGGAGGGGAAGACAGTCCTTGCCTTTTTCCTTCTGGCTTTCCCCTCTTTTTTGTGAACCCCTAAGCCCCAAGGTACTGGTCATCAGGCCATTATTTGCCAGCACAGCCATGAAGAGGATGTAGATTTTTTTCTGGTTCTTTCTCTTACCCAAACCACTTGCTTCATCACTCACTTCTCCCTTCACACGTGCTTATGTCACACATCTTTCAGATCTTCATGGTATTTCTGGGTGGAAACTCTGCTCCTGAACTCTGCCCCTCCCTGGCCCAAAGACTATCTTCTTCTCCCTGCTTAGACATGACAATACTGTCTCATCGATCTTGTAAGCCCTCCCCTCCTTCCCCACCCTGTCTCTGCTTGTAAGTAATTCAGAGTAGGCAGCCTGTCCAGCACGAAGCACAGGCTTGCTTTGGCTCAGAACCAGGGCTGCTGGATTCTCTGCCAGTGCAGTTGCTGGATATTCCATGGCATATCCTCCATCTGATACAACATGGCCAAAGGCACCAGCTGCAGATTCTCTCTGTGCCCCACTTCTCGGGGTGGGATGGGGAAAGCAGGGTTTCGGAATAGCAGCATCTCTCCCCATCCAAATACCCTGTTTCATTGCCCTTCTTTTTCCTGCACTGCTAAAATCAACACTGTCTTCTTTTCGAGCAGTGGCAGAAGGGTCAGGGCCAGCAAATCCTGTTTAATTTGTTCTTAAAGTTCACTATGGATCAGATGCATCTCCCAACAAAACCAAGAGAGGCTTAACCAAGGCACGGTCAGCTGTAAAATCAGAAGAGGCTCCTTAGCCTTGCAAAATCCTGGAAGGCAATTTAAACACAAGAGATAGGCAAGGAGCCCATTCTTGGGGTTTGTAATTAATCACCTACAGTTCAAACAGGGAGAGGGATAAGTTCCCAGCTTTCTTGGAGTCCAAGCTGGATCCAACAGAAAGGGAAAAAAATCTCAGGCTGTCAAGGAACAGCCATAAAGAGGCAATGCCATCTGAGCAACAACAGCTCAGTTCTGCACTCCTTTAACTTCCCAGGTATTTAGGCAGAAAGTCCACAGGAAAAAATCCTGCATCAGCTGGTGAGAACAAGCACAGTTATTTGAACATTTACGATGCTGCTCTTCTTCCTGGCCTTGCTTATGTCTATGGCAGTACTTGCATCCTCTTCAGTGGAGCCACATGATGAGCACTATTTGGCACAGGAGAAAGTTCCAGTTAGTCTGAGATTCCGTCTCTGGCACCAACCGCTAGCAGGTTCCTCGAGGAAGAACGTAAGGACGGTCCATGCCTTACTGTGACCAGGCACTTACTGAATGGAGTAATCACCCACCCTCCTTCAGCTTTGCATCTGCCCCAGAAGTGTGCAGAGCCAGCTGTCAAGTCAGGTTTTTCAGAGATTGAAGACAAAAGAAATTTAACAAATTAATTAAAAGAGCTGCTGATCCCACTCTGGACTGTTTGAAAAGCCTGCATTGTAAGCAAGGGCAGAAGAAGTATCAAAATTAGGAAGCTAAATCTGTTGTAAGCAAGTGACTGCAACACTGATGAAAAGACACTGACTTATCTGGAGTGTTATTAAAAAACAGAAGAGGTTCAGGGCCAACCAAACTGATCTCACCTCTTCCAAGGTGAACTCTGTCTCACAGGCTGCCATCCTCGGCGGCATTGGTGAGCTGCAGTTGCCCTGATCACAGAAAAAATCCAGAGCTGGGGGGCCAGGCAACACCCCCTTTCCTGCTCTTGCTGGGCAGCCCCCAAACAGCACTTTCAATGCACTGCTAAAATCCCCGTGCTCCTCCAAGGCCTCACTTAGTGGTTTCTTTCCTTCCAATCTCCTTTCTTCCTGTTCCTATTTCTCATCTTTTGACTCCTGTCTAATAAACTGCTCGCCTTTTGAAGGCTGCTTCTTAAGCAAGAAGCCTGGGGAGAGAGCTGAAGGCTGCAATCTGGGTACACGTTGGGTAAATCCCACAGTGGCTCAGGAATCTGTTTTTCTTCGGCAGCAGAGCTGTTAAGAGGAGTTGGCACCAGAGACAGAACCATTGTCTGGTGTTGCTATTCTTCTCTCTCCCCTTCAAGTCTTTAGCAACAACTGCAGTTTCCCACCTATTTCAGCTAACTTCTCTTTCCCCCTAAAGAAAGGATAGTCATTAGCATTTTTTTTGCACTGTCAAATAGGGCTTTTCTTATAAAAATTCTTCACGCTATGGGGAAAGTGAAGAAAAGATATTGTTAACATGAAAGCTTTACTTAATATTTTACATTTCAAATACTGTAACTGCCTTTTTTTCCCCCCCTCCCTCTCCTTTTTCTGAATTTTCAGTGTACAGTTTAAACATCATTAATAGTGTTGGTTGCTATGGTGTTGGGCAGGCAGAGGGGTCTGTACTTGAAACCTTGAACTACACTTAATGTTGTACAACAGCAGGGTCATGCCAACACCCCTGACTTTGACCCCATTTTTCCCAGTAAAATAAAAAGACCATGTCTCCATTCCTTTTCGTTTTTGGGAGAGGGGTTTTTTTTCCCCTGCAACGAGAAAAGGAAGTGTGAGCTAGAGAAAGGTAGAGATATTAAGAAAAAAAAAAAAAAGAAGAAAATACAAATTTAATAGACCCAGCGGAACCTTTCCAAAATCTTTGTTACATCAAGAGAAAGAGAATAAAAAAAGACAGCCCCCTGAAAAGTTTCACATGAGATTGTTTCTCATTTTCCCAAGCAGCTAAACATTTTAATAAACTAGAAAATGAGACTGTAAAACCACAACATCTGACAGCAAGCCCCAGGGGCAGGAACCATTCCTGAAACTAATTTTAACTCATGTTTTAACGTTGATCAGATTTCATGTGGTGAATATCCCATTAAGCTGTCTCTCTGTTCTTAGAGAAAACCTGGTTTCTTTTGTCGACTCAGAAGCTATTTTCTTTCCAGCGTATTGTCGTCACAGGAATAGCAGGACTTTTCTGTCATTCATTTCTCTACAGCCCAAGAGATGCCCTGCCCCAGACATCTTCTCACCTGCTCTGTTTCCTTATGAGATGAGACATTTTCCACAAAAGTGGCACTTAACTGTTCCAGCAATGAAGCCCAGTCTTAAACGGGTCCCCATGCAGCCACTCAAGGACTCAACCCATTAAACATCTGATCTTCAGCCATGCAAAAGGCACCATGTCAGTTCAGACCAGCTGAGGTCAGGATCCAAAGCAAGCTTTCAGTTTCTCTGCTTTGCTCTTACCTCAGGGAAGTGAAGCTGCTGTACCAGTTTCCTCATATGAATCGCATTTTGCTCTGATTGTCACCAGGACATCTACAGACACGACCAGCTTTTTAACTCAAAGTCTCTATTAACATCAGCTGAAAATTTGAATGGGGAAAAACGATACATCCAAGTAGTGTAGGTTTCTCTTGAAGACTCATTTCTTCTCACAAAAGCGTATTTCATCTCCTGGTTGAGTTCAAACCCAACCACTTGTCCTGTGGGGCAGGACTTCCTGATGCTGCATCCCTCTTCCAACAGCTGTGTGTCTGTTTTGTGCCACGTGGAGTCTTGGCTGGCGCAGCCGCGTGAGCCAAGGGCTCTGCACAACTCAAGGAATGGTCACTGGCATCAGCTCGCTCCTCTGCCTGCTCAGGATGAGCTTCTAGTTCAAAGGCCTGTTGTGCAGCAGAAGAAAGCAAGGCCGTGTGCTGCTACACAAGCTGACTAAATGCCAGTAAGAACGACCAGGTTGGAAAACAGCTCTACAGGCTCCTGCCTTCTGTTTTTCCAGGAATTAAAGTGTTCTTCCTTTCTAGATCCCCCTTTGCAGAGGTGGAAGGCCTTTCTGATGCCTTTCCTTTAAACCTCGTGTGCGCTGTGTAGGAGATGCTGGTGCTCGGGGGTGTGGAAGGAGGTGACAGAGTGGCCACTTTTCAAAACAGCAAAGCTACAGTGACAGTCGCCTTTGGCTCTTCCAGCCCACCAGCAGCAGGCTTAGTCACATCAGCCACATCAAAGCTGAGCAGCTCCTTAGAGAAAGGGCATTTGTCCTTTCATCTGGAGATTACAGGATCTCTCACAGATCCCAGCAGTCTGTTTTGAAATGCTCTTTAAAGAGAAATACCTGTTTGTGGCACCGCCTGCCATTTAAAACAGCCCCCTTGCCTTCCAGCTTTCCCTGCAACACTCTCCCCCAGCTATTTAACCGTGTGTACAAGGACAAAATGATGACAAAGTTCCTTCCCCAGCAAGGACCATTGCCCAGCTTTCACACCGGGCACTGTATTGAGAAAAGGACCCTTCACAAACATGCCAGAAAGCTTGTAACCTATTTGGGCCCACTCCTTCCCCCTGTTGCACACAGCAGGGACAGCAGGGAGGCAGAAAGCTGCTATTAGCATCTGGAGGAAAGACTCACAGAGATAAAAAGCTCTTTGCCTTGCTCTTTCCATTCCTTCATGACTTAATTTTTTCGGTTGGGGACAGAAAAGATTATAAAGCTGTAACCTCTAATCCGCTCCTGAGCACTCCTTCTCCATCTCTTCCTTTCTCCTCTCTTTCAGCCAGTTCTAATCCTTTATGTCTCTTCTCACAGATAGGAGTTGGAGTCTAATCTCAGACGACAGGTTGGTAATTAGAGCAAGAGATTATCCTGACCCCGCATCAAGAAGGTAAAAGGAGAGGAATAAAGCAGCACCATACAAGATCAAACCTTCAACATTCAATGTGGGAACCAACCCCCTTTCGCTCAGTTTCCTCCTGGCTCCCTTACCCCACGCCCTCTCTTTTGTCCCAGCAGAGCAGGGGATTCCTGATTCTTTGTACTTCCTGCCCATCTCCCCTCTGTTGAGCAAGGACTATGCTTTTCCAGGATTCATTCAGCACAGAAATGGTCACATTTTCCATTTCTATAGACTTTGATTATGCAGAGACTCAGCAGGTCTGTGGCTGCAAACTGTGGGCAGTAGGGAAAGCGCAGATATAGAGGAAGAGGCCCTGCTCAGAGAGTGTGGAGCCACGACGTGCTGCCAGCCACCCTCAGTTGGGCACTGGGTACACACACGCATCTTCTAGTCCAGCAAGATGCAGCCAGGACACAGAGCAGCAGCAGCAAGTCTTCATCTCTACCCAGATGCCCAGCAGCCACTAACCGATCCTTGATCTGCCCAGAAGGCATAGTGCTCCCATCCCTTGCACATATCCCAGCACAGATGAGAAGCTCATTCATGTGTCCAGCCCATCTTATCCATCTTTGGATCAGACCTTGTCTCTTGTCCTGTGTCACCAGTATTGAGCGAGGACCAAGAAAGCCATCACAGAGCCCCAAAACCACCATAGAAAAGGTGAAATTGGGAGCACCAAACTTCTTCAGTGTCCCACTCCCCAGAGGGGAACAGGTGTCACCAGGATTCGCTGTAGCTGAGGCTCAGGCATCACCAGCCAACAGCCTGCAGGCACCAGGAGGTGTCGGGATAGAGGTGGCAGTGGAGTGATCGAAACCTGCTGGGGAGAAAGCAAAGTAAGGTCAGAGGACAGTTTTTACACCAGCACACAGCTGGAAGATGGAAGACCTCTCCCTCACTCCCCATTCCACATCAGGCCCGCGCCCTGCACCACAGCGCTCGGGACTGGTTGTTCACCCCAAGATGTCTTTTCTCAGCAAAGCCTCCCTCTGATACCCAAATCCAGCTCTAGCCCATGGAGCCCAAGCCCACAGCTCACCCCGATCATGGGCAGGGAGATGGGCACTGCACCAGCCCCTGCTACGTGGTTCTGCTGATGCTCTTTTCATCACCCAGCTGCTTCCCACCCCTGCTATCTCCAGCCAGGATCTTCCTACTCATGCTCTGCAAATAACAACTTTAGGTTTGTTCGCTCAAAGAGGAGAAGGTAAATCAAAGAACAGTTTTGTTTGCAGTCAGCCTGAAGTGAACCTTTTTCTTTTTTCCCTTCAGTTTTCTCAGCAAAGCATAAAATGAAAAAGCAAGCAGAATTTCCTTTCCTGAGTTTAAAAGAACATTTCTGCTCCGGTCCCTGAGGTAAAAGGTTAGCTTGTTCAACCTCAAAATGGGAAATAAACAGCAATACTTTCAGCTTAGGAATTGTCCAAATAAAATGTTTTGAACACTTCGTTTCCTCCCACTCACCCAAAAAGGTCTGCAAAGTTTATAAGCGTTCACAATCAGCTCAATTCTGGGTGCCCCTCACCCCCTAAGCCACGTGACTGTAAGGTTTCTGTCCCTCCCTCTCACCCTCCTGCACCCCGCTGGGCTGCCTGCCCCTCCCAGCCTCTTGTCTGAGGGCCCACACAGCAGCAACACCCAGAGCACTCATGCCCCATACCTTGAGGGGTCCTCCTGGGGCGAGAAGGGGCCGCTGAGCTCAATGACATTGAGTTTGTTCTCAAACACACCATAGCTGAGGGTGACCTACAAAGCAGTGGTGAGAAAGGAGCAGAGAGGGTGAGGTGAGCTCAGGAGCAAGGAATTTGCTGTGGACGACAAAAACTCCCGTTCTAGTTCTTTCTCTGCTGGCTTAGCCTCTGCCTTCCACATCTCTCCTGTCTTCCTTCCCATGATGGTCCACCCTACGAGTCCTTTCCCAGGCAGACACAGTGCCATGTCAAAGGCCCTTTCCCAATCAATCATCATTTCTGCTTGTCCTTGTGCCACATCCTCCCAGGGATGCCCTCAGTCCTCCCATCACTCCCCATACATGTGCTCCCCACCACTGATCCCAGGGCACTGTGACTGGCAGCTGTGCTGCAGGCAACATCTGCTCCTTATTTCAAAGAAGCATTTGTCAGGAAAGCCTCCCCAGACGAGCAGATGATTGATTCAAGGCACATCAGTGCCATCAGTGGAACCATGTGCCTGTAAGCTCCCCTCCACTTCCCCTTCCTCACACACCTCCCTCTTGCTTCCTTTCCCCTCCTCACCTGCTGCATGAGCTGAGAGCTGGGGATGAGCTGCAGGTTCTCCAGGTGGGAGTGGAAGAGTGCGTTGGGAATCAGCTGCCCACCAACTTTGCACTCGATGATGTAACCCACGGTGCAGTCATCCGGCAGGCGGATGAGCTCAGAAGTGCTCAGGAAGTTCCTGCCACTGGAAGAGAGTAGGGCTGCATGGGTTAGGAAAAGGGTAGGGGCAGATGTAGGCATCCACTTGGGCAGGAGATTAATGAAAACCAGAGTAAATTCTGTAACCAGGCAAGAAATCCCTGAGTTCCACCTGCAAAGATTCAGGAACACGTTTGATCTTTCACCATTCCCAGCCATGCTGCCCCACGAATTGTCAGGTGCTGCCCCTGATACATACTCAGGGGCTGATGCAGAGAGCTGACAGACCTCGCTGAGTCACTTCTCAACCTGTTTGGTGAAGTGCACTGAGCCCCTGGAAGATCAGACAAGCCACCACAAGAGAATCAGTGGGAGCACATGGCCAGGTCAAGGGGGAAGAAAAAACAGGACATGCAGCTTGGATAAGCCATCCATGCACTGTAACACCACATAGTTGGCCACCTTTTGATGACAGGCAAATCCCAATTTCTGTATTGGCAGCAGTTACACAGTGTGAAGCACTGTCTACCGTAACAACCCCCAGCCAGTTCAAATGTGTTTTAAGCAGTTCAAAACAATAGTGGCAGACTTTATGCCAGGTTAGGCATTATCTATCTGTGCCACTTTCATTTTACCCTAGATCACAGACCATCCTCCTGACTGGCTCTACCATAAAATACATCTCATGGGCTCCGGCTAAAGCAGCCACCCAGTGTGGATCAGATCTGTCCTTCTGGGTATGTTCAGATCTGGTTAAGGCTGGCACAGCCCATGCCCACCAGTGCACGTGCATTCAGCCTGTGGTGTAACCCAGGGCATCATGGAATACATCACCTTCTTGTAGGCTGGGCTAACACAAGACCATGCATCAAGCTAGAGGAAATGACAGTGGGCACCCTGAGAAGCCAAAGAGGGTTTGGGGTGAGGGAACAGAAAACTGGATCAGGAGGAAGGTAGAGAAAGTTGGAAAGCGGCAGGTGAAGGGGAAATGAGATAGGCAGATAGGGAAATCACTTAGGAAAAGAATCAGAGGAAGCTAAAAGGGATGGGAAGCAGCGTGGGGAGTAACCAAGAGCTTTAAGGAGATGGCGAGAGACGAGTACATCATCCTAAGACCATGCTTGCTGATGTGCCTGCTCTGGCCCGTTTTCCATCAGTTGGCAGGCCCACCCACTACATCCTTCCTCCAGTCCCACACCTTGCAGACGTGCAGCATGTGGCACTCTGCCCCTCTGCAAACACCACATGCACAAATCCAGGTCTGACACCGCCAGGAATTAATGTGCAGCCATGTTGCTCACCCCCAAAGGCTCCCCTGCTCCCCAGCTCACCTGGCCCAGGGCACCATCTTCCTTGCCAGCGTGCGGCTGATGCAGAACCCAGCCCCTCCCGTGGCAAACCAGAAGCGCACAGATTTCTGGAGAGAAACACCAGAGAAAATCAGTGGCAAATGCTCAGACAATACCATTCTCCCAGAGATGGGAATGCTGGAAACCTGGCTTTGATGTCAGGATAAACACAGCCCTATTGTCACCCCAGTCCCCTGACTGCTGCCCAGAAGATGGACTTGCCAGCAGTACAGCATCGATTTTCACCTCCTCATAACCGGAATGCCCAGCTCCTCCTGCTGGCAGCAACGGGTGAGCTGCCTAGGGCAGACACACACCCAAAGGCAGAGCAGCAGCGTGGGACTCTGCCCCCTGGATGATCAAATTTAGTCAACACCTACAGCCATGTTCAGACAAGATGGCAAGTGTTCAGCTGTTGCCCATTGCTGCTGGGACCTGTCTCTCCTTGCACTATTGTGCTAGTTTTGGCTGGGGTAGAGTTAACTTTCTTCACAGTGGCTGGTATGGGGCTGTGTTTTGGATTTGTGCTGAACACGGAGCTGACAACACAGAGATGTTTTTGTTATTGCTGAGCAGGGCTTGCACAGAGCCAAGGCCTTTTCTGCTTTCATACTGACCCACCGGTGAGGAGACACTGCCAGGACAGGTGACCCCAACTGACCAAAGGGATATTCCAGACCATACGACATCATGCTTAGTATATAAAATGTGAGGAGAAGGAGGAAGGGGGGGTACATTTGGAATGATGGCATTTGTCTTCCCAAGCCACCATTACACATAATGGGGCCCTGCTCTCCTGAAGGTGCCTGGTACACCTGCCTGCCCGTGGGAAGCAGTGACTTAATTCCTTGTTTTACTTTGCTTGTGTGCATGGCTTTTGCTTTCCCTGTCTTTATCTCAACCCACGAGTTTTCTACCTTTTGCCCTTTCGATTCTCTCCCCACTCCCTCTGGTGGGGGAGTGAGCGAGTGGCTGCCTGGGGCTTGGCTGCTGGCTGGGGTTAAACCACGACAAGTGTGAGCCACAGCACCAAAACAACTCACTGCCCCCACACCACCACCACAGGCTGTACCGTCTGGTTGTTTGGCAGCGTTTCGGAGGCCCGGATGGGTCGGTTCAGGCTGGGTTTGCCCAGGTAAACATCCCACGTCTCCGAGTAGGAGGACAAGAGCTTCAGGAGCACCCGAGGGTTCAGGTAGTTGTCATCATCCAAGTGGCAAAACCAGCTGGGGCAGACAGGAAGACACAAGAAGTTTGCAGTAAGGAGGGTGCCTTTTGCTCTCAGGGGTCCCCGCAGGGCAGCCCTGCCTCACCTCAGGCCGCTGGCCAGGAAGGCATCGAACTCCGCAGCCATCTTGCAGGACAGGGCCAGGTGGCTGTGCTCGGCAGAGCAGTTGGTGAAGATCACATGGCCACCTGCCAGAGGAGGGAAAGCTCAGAGCCAGCCCACTTTGCACGGTCACAGGGAGGACATCTGGGCAGGAGGGAAGGGGTTTGTTCACAGACAGCCTCCTCACAGCCCCCCAAAAGGCACCCGAGCCCATGGTGACATGGATTCCACTCTTCCCCCTACCAGGAGATGAAATCTGGACAAAGCCAAGCAGCTTGGCCAAGACCAGGACGCCTGCCATCCACACGTCCACCCTGCCCACTGCCAACCATGATGCAGAGGTTGAGGGGCTCTGTCATGGGCTGCTCCTACCCATGGATGCAGACAGCACCCTGCCTCCAGTCGGCTGCGTGCCCTGGGGTAAGCCAGACACACCAAATCATCACCACCACAGCTTGGGGCCCTCCCACAGGACATGGCAAGGGGCGTGTTTCAGTGGGCAGTGCTGGTGCAGGAGAGCCAGCCCTCACACCAGACCCCCTCCCAAGGCCAAGGCAGTTCAGGGGCTGAAGGTGGAGTGGAAAGGTGGTGTCATAGGACAGGTCATTACCCACTCTCCTTTTCAAGGCATCGTCATCTTCATCAGTGAAGATGTAGGTCTGGGGAAACAAGGAAAAGAGGTTACTCTCAGGGATGGAGCTGGTGCTGTTCCTGGCTGCCCACTTCCTCCTCCCACAGCTGGACACACTTGACATGGTTACCCCACTCCATCCTCTGCTGCTGTACCCGCTCCCAGGCAGCAGCTGAACAGAAGGATGGCTGTGCTCCCCCTTCCTGCAGGGCACAATCCTCAGCGCTTGTGTGGCTTCATTTTCACCCCCACCCCACTGCCTAGGGAACAGGGGACCCAGGACACTGAGTGAGGGGGCGAGGCAGCCCTGGATTAGGTGTCAGTGGTACAAAAATTAAAGCATTGTGGTTAAATTACGCTTGGGTTAAAAGAACATCTGCTTGTGCGTGAAGTGTGCACAGCCCCCTGCCACTTTCTGCCCCCTCCTCCTCCTCTTCCTCCACTCCCAGGCTGCTCTAATCCCCCTTGCTGCCATTATGTGGCACATCTCCCCCTCTTCAGAGCCAGGCGAGGATCAGGGCTGGTGGAGAAAAGCTTTCCTCAGGCAGAAAATGAGCTTTCATGGAATGAAAAAGGAGTCGCGAGCCGTAAACAGTCTCCCCACCAGCTGCCCACAGGCTGGTTAAACACAGCACCTGCGCAGGCACAAAGGGAACAAGGCAGGCAGACAACAGCTCCAGGAGCCATCACTGCTGCCAAAGGCTCTGGCAAGGAGACACGAGCCTCTACATCTCCCCACACCCACCCAGCACTTGGGAGACATATCCCTCTCTAGAGGACGTAGCAGGAGAAAGGTGTACATGAAAAGAAGGCGATGAAGGACCCTCAGAGATCACCTGGCTCAAGCAGAGACAGCAGGATGGTTTCATGATCTCAGACAGATGAGCCACAGTGCTGGGTGAATCGCCCTCCGACAGCTGAGCTGCAGCAATGGAGCACGCACACGTTCCCACCCCGCCCCACCAGTGAAGTCTCTTAGTTAAAACCACTTTCAAGGCAATCATGTGACAAGAAGCAATTAGCCAAGTCTCAGGTAAAGGAACTGCTCTGGGTCAGGGGACCATATCACAACCTTCAGGCAAGGCAGGGATTGTCAGCAGCATGGGATTTCCCTTGCCAGCATGTCACAGTTAGAAATTTCCACTATGGCAAATATTTTCATCTTAAGGAAAAAAAAAAATCTGAAACCATTGAAACTTTCTGACATTTTCAAAAAAAAACCCCCAAGAAATATTGTTGCTGGAAATTACTTGCTTACAGATATAAAACTAACTAGATATCACGTGCCTAACAAACATCACATTCAATAGACTTAAAATAGCAATCTGCATCTTTTCCAAATTTTCTACTTGTAAAAATATTCTGAGGTTCCCAGTTTTCTCTTGATGCAAGATGGGAAATGTTTTTTTTTGCAGACCTCCAACACATTTCTGTGGAACCCAAGGATGAAAGTACACTGTCACCACAGGCAACACCAGACTGTCCAAAATAACTGAAAAAAGGGAACTGTGAGTGTGGGGACTAGGCAAGTCTGATTTTTCTGGCTCTTTCAAACTCTGATCTCCATGGCACACCCAGCCATGCTCGAGAAATGCAAAAAAAGATCACAACAGCACATGCAGCTGCCTCCATCCTCGTCTCTCCATCCCTCATACCCCTGAGGGTGGGAAACCTGGAACAGCAGTTGCTGCCAGAGACAAAGCACAGAAAGTATCCCTTCATTCTGGAGTGGAGAAGATGTCTGTGTAGGAAAGGATGTCTGCTGGACAGCAGTGCAAGCAGTGATATGGAGCCCCTGTGTCAAACAGCTTTTTCTGGCAGCTCTTCATGAGCATCAGAGCCCATGCAATGGATAAATGCTAGACTTTGAGACCTCCTCACCCCAAACTGGGGAAATAGCCTAGCAATAAAAAACTAGGAAAAGGGAATAAAGATGTGGAACCTGACAACCCAGGGGCACGTTCATCTCCCAGGCTCACAGGGTATCCCTTCTCTGCAAAGAAACCCTCTTCAAAATGCAAACACTTCAGCAGGGTTATAGTTGTGTCCTGCACAGAGAACAAATTCAAAATCTGTGGTGCGTTCACATCACTGAAAATCTGAAAGCCAGTTCAGGATGGGCCATTCAAAGGTTTCATTTCAATTGCTGGATGTGTGGGCTTCTAAAAGGAGGGGAAGTGCTAGAATTAGTTCATGTTACCAAACAAAATGCCATTTCACACCAGAAAGCTGGACTTATCTCCATCAGAACTTCTGGGGCCAAGAGTGTAAGTCACTCCAAGATTCTGCCCAGCCTAAACAATCATCAGAACCAACACTTCTGCTTAGATTAAGCTTTTGCTGAGGAAAAGCCTTTGGCTAAAATGACTTTCACATCAACCTCCCATGGGAAGTCTGTCATGGATCAGTTCTCAAGAGGCAGAGCATGGCCCAGCAAAGAGTGCCCACCTCACACTTCCCCATCTCTCACCAACTGCATGTCTTCAGATTAAACAGAGCAGTTTCAGAGACAATCTCTCCCTCTCTCTTATTTTCTACCCCAACGGAGTCCAACACAGAGGATTTTTAATTTGGCTCCCATACAGTCTGTCCTTGCCATCAAAGCCACAGCTGTTCCTGCCTCCTGTTACAGTCACCTAATCCTGACCTGGGAGGTCTGGGTTGCTTCCTCCAGGAGGAAACCACGCAGGTAATCAGCTCTGAAGCCAGGCTTGGCATCAGCAACACGGCCAGCTGCTAAAACTTCCCCGCTGGCCACTGGTGGAGAAAGACTCACTGAATTGGTCTCCAGCCATGAGTAAGGGCAAGTGAGACAGTAAGATGCTGGGTCAGCCCTAGGAGGAGGCAGCCTCTACACATCAGGACTTCTGAGACCTGGATTTCTCCAGGACCGGCTCCTAAAGCCTGTATCTCTCCATAAGGACTCAATAATAGGAGGTCTGGTGCACTATTCCTGTCCCCACAACAATTAAATGTCCTTTGCAAATTGAAAGCTGTCTTTTTTTTCGCTAAGCGAGGTTTTCTATATTGTCAAATTTTCAAAACCAACCCTTTACTGTAAACCTAAAAAAAACTTTAAGTGGGAATATATTAAAAAATAAAAGTTTTTGACTTTCAAATATTTCTCTTTACCTCCCTTTCTGCTCCCACTCCCCTTCCCTCAAAGCCATTTCATAAAAAAAGCAGAAGAAAAACACAGAAAATTAAGGAGGGAGGAGGTAAATACTGAACTTGCAACAAAAATTGGTAACACTGAAAAAACTCTGTTTAAAAATGAGTGACACTCCCACTCTACCCTTCCTTCCTATTTTCCTGCTCAGTCTGTGTAGCTTTCCCAGAGGCTGGCAGCAGCATGGAAAATTCAACACCTTTTCCCAGGTTTGGACATCACTTGCATGCCAGAGGGGATAAGATGAATCTGGGGAGCTAGTATCTAATTCCTGCCATCAGCAGAATGGCCAGGCACTGGTTTGTCAAACAAAGGGGGGAAAGAAAGGTGAATTGCTCCTTAAAAACCCACTGGGAAGGCCCCATGAGCAACATCCCAATGCCAGTGCAGCCATGTGGTTGGGTTTGGTTTCTCCAAGGAGCTGCTGGGCTGGAGCCAGCCAGAGAGGAGAAGTGCATCTGGAGGAGGAAGCAGGGCATCTCAGATGCTGAGAGGGACACACAGCCAGGGGAGGAAGCGTGCTCAAAATAGGACACGGCTTCCTGTGACGACCGCAGCAGACCAGACAGTTGCAGCACCGCGAAGTGGAAAACCACCCTTACCCAGAAAACCCCGCATTGCTTCGGGCGCTCTCCTACCCAGTACCTCCGCCCCCGTCCCCCTTCCTCACTGGGGCCTGAATTTGCCTTCTAGGCACCCATCACACACAGGCAGAGGCAAAAACAACAGCCTTCAGGGCAGCCACAGGATTTCTTCTTTCTTGAGGAGCAGCTCTGCGAGGGAGGGAGAAAAGCACCGGAGCTCTGGGGAGTACTCCTGCCCACCAGTAAGCTGGTCTGCACAGCACCACCAATGTGGTGCCCCACATCAGTTCCTCTCACAGGAAGGAAACTCTCCAAACTCTGTTTTAGCAAAGGATGGAAACATCGGGCCCCCAGTTAAAAAAAAAAGAAAATTAAAATCAAAAATACACCCGCATCACTTCAAGATCATGCACGTGAAAGCATCCACCCAAGAAAGGAAAGGGTGGATTGTGCTGATGTGCTGGGGAGTGAACAGGGCTGGTTACAGGAGGTCCTGCAGGAGCCTGCCTGCCTTGTCCTCTTGCCCACTGCACTGCACTTTTCCAGGGCAATGGGTGCCCAGGCACCGTGTAGGCATCCTGACGAAGGGCCAGGGGAGCCTGTCAGCTCCAAACCCAGCAAACCCATGGCACTAGGAGGTAGAAAGCCACCATTTCACACAGACACAGGATGGTCTGTGCATTCACTCTGGTGTGGCATCTCTGCCAGGGTTTCCCATGAAGCAGCAGTGAAACATTTTGCTGGGTAGCATCTCCCTTTGAATGTGAAGTGAGAACTAGAGAAAATGAGGCAAAGTCCTGAGGGGCACTACAGTGCCCAGCCTCCCCTTCCTCTGGCTTTTATCGCCTTGCCCTGACACCCCATCCCTGCCCCATTACCAACACCTTCTCTCTAGTCAGAATCCACACGCTCACCTGCTCGCTGGCCTGGGATATCCACGTGTCCAGGAGCAGCTCCATCCTGCTCTGGTGAAATCTCTTGGTTGTCTTCACAGCTATGAAAATGTCCCCAAGCGTCAGGCTTCCCTCAGTCCTGTACCCCTCCGGAGGATGGAGTTTGAGTTCCTTCTGCCCCCTGCCACCAGCTTCCTCTGGGCTCCCTTCACTCTGTTGCTCTGGCTTCTCCAACATCCCCTCCCCGACCCCTGGGTGCTGAGCTGCTTCCCGAGCCCCGCGGTGCCGCATGGAGAGGAGAGCCACGCTGGCAAGGAAGACTGCGGCTCCAGAGACACCACGGATGAGCCGACGGCCCATGGCTCCCAAATCGATCCCGCCGCAGCCAGTATCCTACCGAACAAGGACAAGCTCTGCCTCTACCTCCACGTGAAGCTGTCTGCTCTTCTCGAAGCCTCCGAAGGGGCAGGATTAGTCAAGAGCAAGGTCTGAACAGGATGTGGTCAAGGAACAGGGTGGGCAAAGACCAGGAAGCCAAAGAGTCAGCAGACGTGAAGGATCCCGGTGAAGCAGGGGGGATTTTCACAGACTGCAGAGGGCTCAATGACCCAGCGAGGCAGGGACACATGACGGGAAAATACTCCGAGGCGACGGCACGTGGCTGGCACAGCCTGCCAGGAGGAAAGCGAGCATCCCCGCTCCCGACAGAGAGGCCGAGTGTCCCAGGCTGGGTGTTGAGGGGGCGGCCGAGGAGATCAGAGCCACGAGTGGGAAGCGTGGACCGAAGGCATCAATTGCCCAGAAGACGCCAGCGCACACATGCGAGCCGGGCGCTCCGGCAGCAGGCGGGCGGCGGCGGCAGGGACCGGGTCCAGCGTGCGGCGGGGCTGCCTCTCCACCTGCTCCCTCCCGCAGCTCTTGCTCCTGCCAGCCCCGGTCCCGCCTCCGGGCACGGGGCGGGGCGCCAGCCCGGGGGAGGAAGGATGGAGACGGGGGAGACCTGCGTCTGACAGCGGGTTTGCCTCACCAGGGCATCCCCGCTCTGGGACGCCTCCAAGGTGGCAAACGGCAGATCCGGGAGGACAAACCTGTTGCTTGACTGATTTCCCCGCTTCTCTGCGACAGTCCAGCCCGACCTCTGCAGCCCTGCTCGTCCTGGTCCTCTTGAGGGAGGAGGGGAGGGTGACACTGGTGTGGGCTCCTACGTTGTTCTTGGGAAGAACGATTTTTCCCCAGGAATTCCCTCAGCCCCAAACTTTTCCTATGGACACAGGTATGAATTGCTGCCCCTGCCTTTTAGTCCCAGCCTGCCTTCCCGAAGCAGGGTCGTGTGTTCCCTGCTGTCCCTCCCACCTGCCACCACACCCCAGAGTCTCAAGCTGGGGTGTGACGCCCACTTCTGATACCCATCTCCCTAAACCATGACTCTGCTCCTGAAGGTCCCTTTTCCTCGGCCTCCAGCCCTGCAATCCCCACCCTCTGCCCCACCTCATATCCCCACCAGGATGCCCAAGGACATTCTGCTGTCCAGGTGGCCGCAGAAGCAGTGACACCCACAGGAGCAGGTACACCAGCAACCAAAGCAGGAAGAAGGGCCTGCTGCCTCCCTTTCAGTTGTAGAATCACAGAATGCCTTGGGCTGGAAGGAACCTTAAACATCATCCAGTTCCAAGCCCACTGCCATGGGCAGGGACACCTTCCACTAGAGCAGGTTGCTCAGAGCCCCATCAAACCTGGCCGTGAACACTTCTGGGGGAGCATGGGGTGTGTGTGCAGTGTCACTGCAGAGTTTATATCCCACCCAGGTCCTTACCCGCTGCAGCAGGGCTGAGCTCAGCAACCTGTCCCTTGTGGCTTTCGTGCTGTCCAAGGTGAAGCTTCCCTCTCCCTGGGCAAGGAAAGTGGAGGTCCTCTTTCTCTGGAAAACCGCGGACATCTGCAGGCACAGCAGCAAAGTGGCACCTCCAGCTCCTTCCCCACCCCCTGCCTTCACTACTGGTCGCCCTTGTGCCACCTTCACTTCCAGCCCTCTGGTTGCCAGCAAGGGGTGGGGATATCAGAGACCCTCAAAAAGGTGTGAGAGCCCCTCCCAAGGACAAAGAGCACCATGGAAGGGAAATTTCGGGATCAGCACCGCAGATCACTGCACACTTTCGCTGGTTCAGTTAGATATGGGGTAGGTGACCATGCTGTCCCCTTCACACTGCCTGTAGGCCACTTTACAGAGTAGCCAGAGGGGTACGGAGAGACAACAGCCCAGGAGGGGGGATGATATCCATACCCCCATCTCAGCTTCCCTGTGCAGCAAGCGTGGGGACAGCAGGATGGCAGTGCTCTACATAAGCTGCCGAAATCAGAGCGCCTCCTCAGGGAGCGACAAGCTGTGGGCATCCAATCTCAGCATGCCAAAAAAATAAAAATAAAAAGTAATAAGTTGGGGCCCAGGAGAATTGGCGGAGGTGTGGAATGGCTCCAGGTGGAAAAGGGCACCCCGCTCCATGCACATGTCAGATCGTGGGGCCTTAGAAAAGAGGAGCAGGGCAGCCTGCCAGGGTCCCTCTGTTCCACACTCCCACCCTGTGTCCAGCCACAGACACTTCCCAGGCACACAGGGAAGACCTCCCTGCAGGGCTAACCCCGTGTGCTCAGTTTCTCCAGGTCTCAGACACACACTTCCACTCCACCCCTGTTCCTGGCTACTTTTTTTTTTTGTAAGGAAGAAACCACTGAATCCACTTCTTCCTCCTCCTCCCCTGTATTTCTCAAAGTCTCCTGCCTTCCCCTGAAGCAAGAACATCTCCAGAGCATCTCCCATGTCCCTTTGGAGGGTCTCTGCAGGTTTTATTTTTAGATCCCTTTGAATACTGATGCTTTCTTACACTGATTTGGGGCACAGGGGGAGTCATTCACCTTCAGGCCTTACATTACTGCAGGGATGTGAACCTGGTGTGACTGGGATTGCTCACATGGCTGGCCACTGCTCCTGAACCAGAAATTAACCTCCCTGAGTGCTCCAGCCACATGCCAGCAGCCTCAGGCACCTGTAAAGGAAGCTTCTATAGCTCCAAGGCATCCTGCAGCACCTCCCAGCTCTGGCTTAGGAGATCATTTGGGAGGCACAGGCGGGACACAGGCACAGGAGCATTAGTGATGGCCCCAAAAGACATTACAAATGCTATTCAAAGCTACCTCGTACAGAGCATGGTGCCAGGAAACTCTGCTGGGGCAGGGGGCCACTGTAGACAGGGCTGGTGACTTCCCAGGGTGACACACGTGCCACCTTGACAATCCGCTTCCCTGGAGGGAGAAATCTTGCTCTCAGTGACTCTTTACAGGGATTTTCACAAGCCTGTTACAGCTGGTAATTGGTGCCCAGGGCTGCTAATTGCACTGTGCCCGTTACCTAACCCGTGACTCATTCCTCCGAGCAGGCAGCCACCCCCCTAGGAGGTAAAAAGAAGGTGGGCTGGGGTGTGCAGGGCAGAGAGGGTCATTTATGTTTGCCCTGGAGCCCTCTGCCCCACTTCTCACCCGTGTCCAGAACAAGTTAAGGCTGGATTTTGAAAGCCTCAGGGGACAGAAACTGGATAAAGAGAGAGCCTGGAAGAGGCCTGGGAGCAGGGGAGGCAGTGCTGCCGCTGCTTGGGTAGCTGGGCAGTGCCAAGCTGCCCCCAGCAACTTTCCTTTGCCTCCCTTTCCCTCCCTTTCCCTCTGGCTGAGCACTGATGGCCCAGGGAAGTGCTGGGGGACGTGATTCTTTGGGGGGGCAGCACGTGCTAAGCTAGGAGCACGTACCCAAGGTGGAGGGGCTGCTTTTAACCCCCTTCAGCCTAGGCCATAGGGCTGGGGCTGGTTCCCAGTGCCAGCAGGGACAGGAGGAAGTTTCAAGCCCTGAGTCACAGTGCCTCACAGTGTTTTCCCTGAATACTCAAGCGCTACTTTTTTTCTTCCCCCCCACAAAGATGCAAATTCCAATCTCCAAATCCATGACAGGGTGAATGGGAGCTTGTTTTGGGACTTGCCTTCTCATCAGCTCCACAAGAATCCCACTTTGTTTGCCTGCAGGGCAAGCACCCTCCCAGGGGACTGGCTGTGCGGGATGCTCAGTCTGCATCCCCTGGAGTGGATGTCACTTGGGAGCTCTCATCTGGAGCCCTGTGTATGCCAGCTCCCCCTTCCCTGAGAGAAGAGTTGCATGGCTCCAGGGCAGCGCAAGGACTTTGCTCTACATTTTAGTGACTGCAAGTTAAAATCTTCATTTTCTTTCCTTCCCCCTTCACTCTCGTCCTCATAAAAGACACAGGCAACTGGTTTAGAGCCTGAAATAACACCTCACAGGGGACTCGTGAAGATCAGCAAGGCAATCTTTGCTCAGAGCTTCACAAGTGCGTGGCACCAGCAGTGCCAAACCACAGGGGCAAGGAGGACACAGAGAGGACCTGACTCTGGTGCTGGTTGCCCATCTTCTCTCATCAAGCCCAGAATCAGCGGACTCTGCCTGACCTCATGCCCCCAAAAGTCTCCCAGAGCCACAGACTTCCTGTTCCTCTGGCATGCCTCAGGAAAGACCACCTACCACCACAACCACCACCTCTCCACATCGTGGGTATCCTGGCACCCCTTTCCCATGGCATCTGATAACGGTGGCTGCATGGCAGGATTCAGGACCATGCAGCGTAAGCGAGCACTGCTGTGGCTACCCAAAGCCTCCATCTTCCCCCTGCCAGAGTCTGAACCCACTCTTGACCCCATGTCAGGGTGAAAACCCCACTTGCAGGGGCACTGTCCCCCTTTCTCCTAGTAGCATGGCTGGGCTCAGTCTCCTTGTTGTCCCCCAGGAGGGTGAGGTAGCTGGCTTGTCACTTCACGCTAACCAGGGCATGGAGGGATGCGAAGCTCTAGGGACCCCAGCCAGACACAATTCAAAACTCAAGTGAGTTTTTCCCTGGCTTCCCTAAAGCACCCTGACGAACATCAGTGCTGGGGAGAGGCAAAGGACTGAAAATCAGAGGCCAAGTAGAAAAGAGAGGGGACTTAGTGTGGGGCACACCTAGCCTGTCCTCTCCCCACACTTCTTGCTGCCCTACAACAGCATAGGCAGTGCTCCCTCCTTCCCCCGGAGGGCTGGGCAGTTGGATCTCACCTAAAGGAGGAGAAAAACATCCTGTCGTGCATCACCCATAGCTCCCCAGTAACACACAAGCCCACAGCCTGCCACCCATTCCCGTTATGAATGGTATTTAATTCTCCTTTACAGGCGGTTTGCCAATAAAAGGCTCCATTAATAATTTACAAGCAATAAAGAGTACAGCTCCTATAACACAAGGGTGTGTTGCAACCTTAGTGTCACTCCAGCCGCCGTGGGTCACAGGCGTATGAGCCACGCTCCCTGTGCCTTGGGGCCGGATGCGAGGTAGATGGGAAGAGAGGACCCGGAGCACACAGTGCCACCAGGCAGGGGAGATGGTGGTGATGGGAGAAGAGCTTCAAACGTGTGTGAGAAATGCTCCTATGCAGCCTGATCCCACACAGCTCCCCTACGTTCCCTGTCTGTCAACCTGACCACGTACAAGGGCAGGGAACAGCCCACAAGGGTGGTTTCCACCACGATGGTGGAAGACGTCTTCCCAGTGAAATACAGAAAGCTCAGACAGGGGAGGCACTATGTGTTACTTCCTGGCTCTTGGTGGCCCTCAAGGGGACGAGAAAGGCTACCCTGGGGGGCCTTTGCTGCCAGCATCCCCTCAGGGAGGAAGAACATGCTACCTGGAGGGGCTCGGGAAGGCAGGGACCTCTGAGAACAGCTCTTGGGGACAGTAGGTGGCAGTAGCTGCTCTGCCACCCCCAGCTCAGTCATCGCCCTCCTCAATCCACAGCGGGCGGGTTTGCTCCTGGAAGATGCATCCGCGAACCACCTTGGGCAGCTCCTCCACGTGGCTCCAGGCATGGGGCTCCACGCGGGCCCAGGAGCACGGCAGGGTGTGGAGAGCCCGCTCCACACCACGGCACACCTTCAGCACCTCCGAGTCCCGCTGGCCCGCCTTCCCCAGCAAGCTCCTGGGGAAAACACAGGGACAAACGTTACCCTTGGCATAAACAGGCAGGGTGGCAAAACCACCCAGGAACGCCCTCACACCTACAGAAAGCCAATTATTCCCCTCACAGCGCCAACCCCAACACACACATCCAGTGCTCTCGCCTGATCCTCGTTCTGTCTCTGAACAGAGACAAGGGCTTCTCTCTCCTCCCGTGATGCCCTCCATCCCTGCCACGCTGCCTGTCCTCACCTGAGTCCTCTAACGTTCTTCTCAGTGACCTCGACATGGATAACGATGGGGTATATTTCACTTTTAATTAGATCCCTCACACCCTCAAATCCCAGCTCGAGCAGGCAGTGTTTATTCTGGAAAGGAAATAGAACAGATTTACTGATTTAAATGGAGAAAAAATAACCCCAGCCCCTGACAGTTACATTAAATCAACCCCCATACTGTGCAATATCATTGCTTTTCCAATACTAATTCCATTAAAAATGAGATTTATGGACAGCGTCAATAGAGAAGGGGAGAATTAAAGAGCAGGGTCACCCACTCCATCACTGCCAATCCAACCCAAGAGCTGACTGGACCCCTCTCTCGTCCACAGCCCATCTTCACATCCCCTTTATCATTGCTGTCACCCACAGCCTCACAGTTCTGCCCTGAGCAGAGCTGTTGCCACCTTGGTGAACATGAGGAATGTGAGAGCAGGGAGGTCACTTCTGAGTATGGCATGTCCCACTGCCTCCCCCACAAATCCCCATTTGCCATTTATTTTGTCTGAGCTCATCAAAGACTCAGGGAAATGGCTGTACCTGCTGCTCCACAACCTAAAATATTCTCCAAATTACACAGCCCCCAAACAAGCAGCTCCTTCTCTATCACCACACTGCTCTCCCTCTTCCCCAGTTCAGCTGCACCCTCCTCTCCTCCGGTCTGAATGAGGTGCCCCATCCTGGCCCTTTGTCCCCACACCAAAAGCCTCAGCACCTTCTCCATCGCCTCCCGGATCATGCGGATTCGTCCGCTCTCCCTCTGGTCCTGGGGGGCAGTTCTAGACACAGGGTGCTCCTGAGCGTGGGTTGCACTGGGATCCCCTCCTGCCAGCTTCTCTGCAAGCCAAGAGGAGATAGGAAGAGGGAGATGTCAGCCCCTTGTCCCTCTCGCACAGACTTTCTACCTCAGATCCCACACGTTTGCTGCTGTGCTGGTGCTTATCGAGTTCGGTGTTTATGGATTCTGGAGAGCAAGTCTAATTATACAACATCACACGTTGGCATGGATCTCCTGCAGCTTTCTGGTAGGGAACAAGCGAGATATCACAGCTGAAGACACCTTGCATGGCAAGAGCAGCACCTTGTGTTGTACCACAGCAGCCTAAGCTGGCTCACAGATATTATCCACCCACTTCCTCACTGCCACACTGTCCCAACCCCTCCCTAACAGAGTATGGCAGAAAAATAACCACTTTTTCTTGCCAGGTGGGTTTTCTGCAGGCTTTGAGAGCTACACAAGCTTATAGACGGCTCCTGTAAGTGAGCAGTACGGCTGGGGAAGCAAGAGGAGTGGGTGTATCCTGGGAGAGTGGGAGGAAAACGGGGACGAGTTGAACCTCCTTTTGCTGGTGGCAGGCTGAGACACCTCCCCTGCTCAGAGGCAGGACAGCAGCCAGCACCAGGAGAGCAGCAGAGGTGATGCTGTGACAGAGAACTGGGGGCAGAGCTGGCTGTACAGAGCTGCAACATGGTCAAAGCAATGGTCAAAGCAAGGACTGCCAGGGGCCCCTGGCACAACACACGCCCCCAGACCTGGCTTGGGAGCCACAGCCCCTGCAGCCCAGTGTGGCTGAGGCAGGCGCCAGGCTTTACCTGCCCACCATGCTGCCCTAGGCAGCTGCCCACACTGCCACAGAAACATGAGGAGGGATCATAAAAAGGCTTTTAGGAGATGCTTGTCCCTGAAATAGAAATAAAGTAGTATTTTTAGCAGAAGGCATGTTTGGAACTGGGTCCAGAGCATGCTCCAGTTATCCCAGGGCCCAGGCTGGCTGGGCATCCTCTGCCTGGTGGCACAGGTGCTTCTCAGGTATACCTGGATCCTGCAAAGCCATGTTTCCTTTGCAGGCAGCAGACTCCCATAGAAGATCAAAAGAAAATACAGGCAGCAAACAAAAGAGAAATGGCTTGGGGCTCATGGATTGTTTTCCTTCCCTCGCAGCAGGCAAAACTGGCAGGGGACAATGGAGTTTTTGCCCTCAGTGTAAATTCCCAGTCACAGTAAAAGCTTTGAAGCAGGTCCCCCATGCAGTGTGAGGGGGACCCTGCAGAGGGCTCAGCAGGACAGGATATATGGCCAAGTCACTCAGCTGAGAAGCCCAGCGGCCAAAATTTTCAGAGCCATCCTTCAGCAAACCGGAGATTTTTCACTACCTCCATCATTACCCCACAAACAAATAAACCAACTCATTTGTCAGTCCTGCAGTTGGCAAAGGGAGAACTCCAAACACCGGGAAAAGAGAGCACCGGAGAACTGAGGAGGAAGGAGGAAAGAGGGAGTTGTCCTCTCTGAACATTCCCTATGGGAGAGATGCCCTTTCCCCAGCTGCCTCTTCAGCCATGTGTCAGCCTCACATCTACTTGCAGAAGGAAGGAGATAACAGCACTAAGGTTGGATCCTTCCATTCCTGGGCAGGAAGAGCTGGATGAAGTCAGCCTGCAGATCCCACATCAGCCAGGGTTTCCATCTCTGGGAAGAGCCACCCAGAGCAGCAAGGCAATGCTACACCACCCCCCACTCAAGGGAAGAGAGAGGATCCCCATGCTTCAGGCAACCAGAAGGGAGGGCTGGCTTCCCTGTGGGCCAAAGGGATAGGACACAGTTAAAAATAGCAGGGAATATCTTGCAGACACTCAGCCCAAAAAAGTGACCTGTTAACAGGTATTACGTGGGAAGACTGAGAGACTCCCACACTTACCCGCTGAAGAGAGACCTCTCACGTGCTTTCCAAGACTCCCATGAGACCACGACTCAAACTTCCAAGAAAAGAGCAACTCTTCACCAAATTGGGCTGAGCAACCACTCACTGCTGCCTACCTGCTGGGCACACGTGGAAGTCCAGGCGAGAGGTGGGCAGGTCCAGCAGGTTCCTGATGAGCCGTGGTGCAATGCAGCTTGGGGACAGCACCACAGGACGGGGTGTCTTGACCACCACAGGGCGCACCAGGCTGTAAGGCTTCAGGTTCGTGTCTGGGTCTGGAAGACAGCAACGAAGAAGAGAAAGCCAAAGGTGAGAACACGGGAGACCAGGCCAGCCTACAGACCATCCCATTCTTCTGTACCACCCCCTCCTCATCCTGAATCATGGAGGCACCTACCAAACCATCTTATGTCCCAGGAAAGACCCTACCCTGGTTACAACGCTCACTCATGGACAGGTATCCTGGATGTAGACCCCCTGCCCATTTTCTGGGACTCCCTTGAGTTACACAGCAGTTTATTCTCCACAAAAAGTTGGACGACCAGGGAACAACTGGGTCTCCAAGGGTGACAGGGCAGGCACAGGGCTAGCAGCTCACCTGAGCAGGGGTCCAGCCACAGCTGTTGAGGGGGCTGTTCTGGGCTCCTCTGTGGTTTGGATTTCACTAAGCGCAGTTGGCCCAAGGCCCGTTTCTTTAGCTGAGGAGAAAGTGAGGGCAATTAGGCTGAGAGCACTGACCTTTTCACACACGTGCAGAACTGGCTGCAGAACACCGTCTGGCAAAAAGGATGGAGCACCCTTACAAAGGGCAATGGATTGGGTCTGCCACCCATTAGGTTCAGTCTGGGAAGTGGGGAGGTGGTAGAAAACCAGCCACAGAGCAGTAACACTGCCTGGGCTAAAAGCTTTGCTTGCTAACCCATCTGCCACCTCTGTGGGAGTTGGTTTACCAACAGAGTGGGGCAGGTTGCATCTGAGGTGGTGAGATGGCCACGGGCACACACACATGGCTCTCATCACCGTTTCTTTGGCTTACGTTATTTCTGTGGCCTCTCTGCTGCCCAGGCATCTGGTGCTTCTCCTGGATCTTCAAAAGCTGATGAGCCCTGAAAAGACAGAGAGCTTGCACTCAAGCAACTCCAGAAGCCCCCAGGGACCATAACCTGCTGGGATCCTCTTCACCAATCCCACAGACCTGCTGAAGCATAAGGCATATCAAAGACCTCACTCAACCTCCCAGTCCCTCAAGGGCTCCCAAACACTACCACACTGGTCCCCATACGAGACTTAGTCATCCCACACCATCGAGAGGCCGGTCAGCACCCCCAGGACTGCTAGGGGATGGTCAGCACAGACAAACGGGGCAGGTACCCCCTGCCTCCCTCCTCACGCTGGGTACCTGCTGTAGTTGGGCACTGTGCCCTTGTCCAGGTCCCGCACGGTGAAGGGATCGACGCGGGAGCAGTACCACTCCAGCCGGCCTTTGTGCATGGTGTCCGTGACGTGCAGGATCTCCCGGCACTTCACGCACAGCGCGTAAGGGTCCGACGGCTCCAGGAGGGACACGTTGGTGCGGACGTAGAACGAGTCTCCAGAACATTTCTTCCCTTCCTCCAGGGCTGCCCGCAGAGGCCGGTATCCTGGAGCATAAAACACAGGTCAGCACAGGTGGGAACGCAGCAGACAACGGTCACCGGTAAGAAAGCCAAGTCCCCAGCACAGTTGTGATGCTATGGATTGGGGTGGGGGTGCAGAGGAGGCAAACAGACAGAAGGTCTGTACCTCTGTCCCGTAACTCAGAGGATGCACAAGTCACACCAGACAGGGAAAGCTACTGGAGCTACGGCCAACCCCTGTGTCAGACATGGTGGCCTAGGACCAAACAGGAGAGGAGAGAGAATAACTGAGATTTATCTCCAGGTCTGGGTGGAGGGTCTAGAAAGGGAGGCAGAGAGCTCAGGCTCAAAGGAGACCCAGCTGCCAGCACCTTACCTTCTAGGTCAAGCTGAAAGATGAGACTAGAGGGCTCATCCCAGTGCAGCAGGCTCAGGTAGGCAACCTCCCGTGTGCAGTTCTCCAGGGAAAGCACCTCTTCCTTCAGCGATGGCACCCTCAGCTAGCAAGGACCCGATGCCGTTAGACCTAAGGGCTGGAAGAGCACGCACCCCCCAGGCTCCCTCACCCATCAGGGTTACACAAAAGGTGTTACAGAGTGAGGCAGGTCCGGGAAAAACTATATCTGAGGGCAAAGCATCCTCAGTCTGCCTCTGGCTCCCTCCTCTGCCTCTGAAATACCTGCTGCCAGCCATCACCCAGCCTGCATGGTGGGCTGTCGTGAAAGGAAACGTGCGTGCATGAACGTGTGTGGGAGCGGGAGCACTGGTTTGTTTTCAGTTACAGGTGGGATATTAATTCAAGTAGTGCAGCTGTATTTCAAGTGGTGTCATTCTTGGCAAAACAAATGCCCTTCCCTCCCTCCCTCCAGGAGCTTTCTTCAGAGCAATTATTCTCTAAAGCTCAGGAGGGTCACAAAGGCCTGAGAAAACTTGCTCCAGGAATTGATTGCTTTGCAGTGGGCATGTGCAGGATGCAAACTGCTCTGAAAAACTACAAGGTGACAGACAACTCAAGGGACACAAAGCTGTACTGGCACCTTAATCGACTCCTTTTTGTTTCTACCTTCCCACAGCTCAAGGAAGTGTTTCAGAAGGTCTTGGCATTTTTATATGCACAGGAACACTTAAGTGCCATGAGACCTGGCTGGGTATTTGTGCTGTGTAAAGCTCTAGATAGGGAGCAGTCCTGGAAAATAAAAGAAATGGAGGTGGACTTCAAGCTGGGTAGAGATCAGCTTGCACTGGGGATCACTCCACACTCCTTGCATCATCTCAGGTGCTTTGCAAACCCTCAAAGTGAGCCCATTCCCAGACTCACCTCAATGAGCCGGCACCCTTCCCTGAGTCCTGCTTTTTCAACCTGTGAGCCTGGCTTGACCCACTGGACATAAATTCCTGTCCTGTTCCCTCCAAGGATGGAGATGTCTGCTCCGAGCCTCTTCTCCTGGGGTGACGGGTTGCTGGGATGACCCACACTTGTGAGCTGTACCACCAGTGACCTGGCAAGGAGAAATGCCAAGTCTGGCAACTGAGGCAGACTGCCTTTGCTAAGAGCCAGTCCCCCATGCCTTGTGTCCAGCTACAGGGTCTTTACTGCAGCACAGAGCTCATGATTCACAGTGTGCCCATCACCAGGGCACACAGAGCTTACAAAGCCCCACAGCCCCTTCTATCCCACCAGCCCCATCACCAAAGCCAAGCTGGGCTCCCACAGTCCTTCCCTACCTGGACAGACATGTGTCCAGTCCAGAGCAACATCCCCACCCCTGCCATAACAAATAGGGCAGTGCAAAAATTGAAGTCCTGCTAGGAAGCAAGGACTATAGGATCTTCATTTCTCTCCTCTCCCACTACTGAGAAAGGGCCTGCAGCGGGAGGGGCAGAAAGGAAGGGTCTCCCAAGCGTCGTCCCTGGCACCACAAAATGTCCCCTCAAGCACCACCACAGAGTGCCTAGCTCAGAGAGCAGCAGTCACCTCCTGGTGACCTCCTTGCGGCTGGAACGCGTGGACAAGCAGATCTCCGACTTCACCCTGGTGTAGGTGCTGCTGGAAGAAGAGGAGAAGGCCCCCAGCAAGGTGCCAGCAAAATTGCTGCCTAGGAGAGAGCAAAAGGGAGAGGGAGCACTTCACCTGTACTAACACTGCAGGGAGCTCGTGTTCTGGGGGTGGCAAGGGTCTGCCATCCTCTCCTGACCATTTTCTAGCATCTGACTGGGAAACTGAGGCTGCAGGGAGGCTCTGAATGGTCACCCTCAAGAAAAGCGTTTCCCACATTTTCTAAGAACAAGCAAATCTTTGTTCCCTTCATCAGCACTTTGGCCAGAAGGCAGCAGTAGCCAGGGCCACCTGGATGTGCCCAGAGATCAGCCACCAGCACCCACCACAGGACTTGCCAGCACCAGGAGCTTCACTCCAGGACACTTAGAACCCATCACAGCAGATGAAGGGAGTATCCAATAACACCCCTGGGGAAAGGTATTTCCCTGTTCTATTACCTACTCCCCTCAACAGCTCTCTATGAGTCAAGCAGAGCTGATGCAAATAGCTCCCTGCTCTGCAGAGGAAAAGCCAGATTTTCCAGCTGCTGTGCCTGACAGAGGGTCCACAGTACCATGCTACAGGTGCAGAGCCCTTGCAGTGAGCTGCACAAACCAGGGGTGTGAGGGAGGGTCAGTTGTCCAACCCCTCTCCCCACAGCCACCACTTCTTTTTAGCTAAGCCCATTGAGGAAAGCCTTGTACCTGTTGCATCTTCCATGCTGCTAAAGGAGCCACAGGACAAGCTACAAAGGAGACACAAAATGGATCTGTAAGGTAGCAGCTTCTCCAAAGACTGTTTGCATCCCGCTCTCAATCTCAGCTCCCCAGACTTCCCCGCCACCCCCAAGCACCCCTGCAGCCACCACACAGCTCCCAGCCAGCCTTCCCACTCTGTTCCCACTCCAGGCTCTCTCCTAACCCTGCCAGGCAGCTCTCCCTGGACCCCACAAACCCCACAGAGGAGACAAGCAGCCCCCAGCAATCACCTTTTGTAGGGCATGCACCTCTCTTCCCGCTGCCGGCGGAGGATGGAGCCGATGCAGGGAGGGAAGGGGAAGGTGGAAAGGCGGTTGATATCCTTCTCACTGTCGGGAGTCACGTCCTTGGGCAGAGTGAAAGAGACGAGCTTGCTAACATCAACACTCAGCACCACTTCTCCCCTCCCTTCAGGCCAGGGGAGCAAACAGGTCCTTGGCTACCACAGCCCTCTTTAGGATAATCCACATCCCTCCAAACTCCCAGGGGCACCCTGTTTTCCCAAGCAGATAGCTCAGCTAGAGATCCATGACACTGCATCCCCATCTTTTTGCAAAGTACAAGCTGTGGGAGCAGTAGCAGATGAAGAGACTACCCAACCCTTGTCCTTATATTTCTGTTCCAGCCACCACACACCCAGAAGTGTGAGTGACCTGTGGGACTGCCCATTTCAGGGTGCTCTAGGACGACAGTTCAAGGAGTCAAAGGAAAGAACCTGACTCCCTTAAAAACAACACAATGCTGCTACAGGGTTCAAAAGAGCCTGGATTTCTCCTCCAGCATGTGTACATTAAACAGCATTTTAGGGAGGATAGCACCTTACCTGAGGCTGTTGATTTCTAGGGTATCATATGGGATGAAGAGTTTTGCTTCTCCCTCTTTCCCATGCTTTGGGGCAGCATTGGCCAGTTTGTTAGAGACTGAGAGAGCAAAGCTTTGCGCCCGAGATCTGCTCACACCTTACACACCACTCCACGCCCAGTCTTCCACCAAGTCACAGCCCCACAATGAAGCCACTCCAATGCCTGTGTGTCCTTCCTGAGCAGTGTCTCTGCTGGCCTCAGCTGAGGGCCAGCCACACGTGGTCAAGCACTCACCATGCTCTGAATGGCTGAATCCCCTGGGAATGGGGTAAGAGAAGTCCCCAGAGTATCCATGAGTCCATTCGTAGGGTTATCTATGAGGCTCCAGGTGCTGCTGAGGTTGGAGCAGAGGGAGTAGGAAGAGCTGCACATCTGGGAGAGAAGGGACTCCATCATCCCATTTGCATCCCCCAGAAATCAGTCCTGACCCCTTTCCTTCCCTCTTCCCCATTCTTTCCAGCCACCCTCACCTTGCTGAGGCTGCGGCCGCCTTGGCACCGCTGCAGCTGTGCCTCCAGCGTGCTGTTCAGCCCTTCTGCCTGGCTCAGCTTGCTTAGGAGCTCATCCCGCTCCTCCTCCAGGGCCCGCACACGTTTGCGGTACTGGTCCTTCTCGATCAGGCTCTGGGAGTATTGCAGCTGCACCCCATCGCGGCTCTGGATGGCCTGCAAGGAGCCGGACTGAGAGCGAGAAAAGGCACAGCACCGCGCTGCTAATCCACACCTCCCACCCTGGCATGGCTGGACAAGATCCACTGGGGAAGGAGAGGGTACCCAGAGCTCTGTTCCTGCTGGGAGGTGAAAAGCAATCTACCTGGTCCCGCTCTTTCTCGATCTCCTCCAGCTGCAGCAGCACCGTGTTCATACGGTGCTTGTAGAGATCACAGTCCTTCTGCAGCGTCCGGTATTTCAGCTGCAGATCTTCCACCTCCTGGAGGTACTGGTAACAGCAAGCAGAGAGCATCAGCCTTCCTGAAAGTGCCTGCTTTACAGCCCCCTCCATCCCTCCCTGGCCCTGCCTGGTGTGCAGGGACAGGGGCAGTGATGAATGCTCTACCTTATCCCGCAGCTCTTCGGCCCACTGCAGCTCATTCTGCAGGGAGTTGAGTTTCTGACAGAGATCCTGCCGGTCGTCTTGGGCTTCCTTCCAGTCATGCTCCAGGATGTCCAGGAGGATCTGCTCAGAGCCTGGCACTGGGCCCTCACCAGGTGTCTAGGAGGTGAGAGGGTACCGTCACTGCCCCACAAACACCAAGGGAGCAAGAGGCCAGGGCAGTGACTGGCACAACTGCCATCATCATCCTGCATCAATCTGCTGTGCACTCCAAGGCACAAAGTCACACTTGTGAGCACAACCAAGAATTACAGGGCTGGAAAAAAGCACCCGCCACTACCCAGACACAATGGCAGGCACCACAGCCAAGCGATATGCTCAGACGATAGGACAGGCCAGCCCAAACCAACCATTTCCCCATATTTCCAGTGGCTATGTAAACAGCACTGGGGGTGGCCCAGGAAAGCAGGTGACCTGGAGCCCGGCCTGCCCTGGCAGGTACCTGCAACATGCCCTGCAGCTCCTGCAGCGATGCCGTGAGCCGCTGGTTCTCAGCCCACAGCTCGGACACGGCGTCGGGGTGGCCCCGCTCCTCGGCCTCTCGCTGGGGCGGTGCAGACGCCTGCTTCCGCAGCAGGCTGCACTCCTCCTCCAGGCTGGAGACTTTGCATTTCAGCTGGTCCACCTGAAACCCAGGGACAAAACAGTCTGACACACGTGGCCCTGCACCTCTTCCTTATCAGGAGAGCAAAGCTGAGAAGGTGCTGAGAAGAAAACAGCTCTGGAGGCGAGGAAGGCACAGGAGGCAACCACGGGCAACCATGTGAAGGAGTATCCTACCGCTGGGCCAAGGTTAGCAGCACAGCTGCACACAAAAGCTGCTCCCGCAGGGAAAGGAGGGAGATGGACTTGCATAAGCACATTCAGGATCTTCTCTTGGTGCAAGAACTTTCTTGCTACCCTGGGGCATCCACGGTGCAGCTGGCCTTGACTGCGGGTGGACGTGGGACCTCTGGTGCGCTGCCAGGGCCAGCAGCTGTGAGTATCTCAAAGACTCCCAGGGCAGCTGAGAAAAATTCACAGCCAAAAAATCCACTGGAGGCTATTCAGCGTGGGGAGGCCGCCTCTGGCCTGGGAGGTGTTTGAGGTTCAAGCTGCCGGAGGCTGCAGCGTACCACAGAGGCATCATCATTCCCTGGCCTGGTCTCACACTCCTCCACCAACATGTCACAGGAGACAGCAGAGGTCAGTGACTTTTAAGGATAAGAGGGGTCCTCCCAGACCTGTAATGACCGATTAGATTGATCAGAGAACCAGTTTCACAGGTAAGTACGGCTTTGAGAGGAAATGGGGCAGCAGAAGCCTATCAAAGCCACCAAGAAGCACTGCCAAAATTGCCAAGGAGGGATTCAGAAACTGAATTACTTCTGTGAATCTGCCCAAAAGACCTAGAATGACTTTTGGGGACCAGACACTTCTGGACCCCAGAGTCAGGAGGGGAAGGCAAGCTGAGACACTGCTTCCAGGGGGATTTCTTCAGTGCACAGTTACCTCCAAGAGATTCACCTCCCTGCTCCAAAGAGGCCCAGGGCAGCTGGCATTGGCAGGAATATCGGAAAAAAGGTAGGGGAGGATCCCGGCAGTGGCAGAACACAATGAGGTATGAAAGGTAATCACAAGGCTGTGTGAGAGGTCCAGGCCCAGACTGGCAGGGGGAATGCCAGGAGGCAGCAGAGCACTTAAAAATATGGGTTATTAATAGGTTCAAGGTAGGGCTGTCCTTGCCCAGACAGGAAATGGGTGCATGTTTGCTGGAGGTGAGAGCTTGGCAGCTGGAGTGCAGTGTCACGAATTCCTTCAGCTATGCAGGGCATGAGTCTAACCAACGTCAGGAGAGACATGAGGAGGTGGTGGGGAGTGGCAGGGGGGATGGAGGCTGGGCCAAAAGGCTCCTAAAGCTCAGGAAGGTAGGCTGGGCAGCTCCAGGCAGCACACAAGCACCCAGCGTGGGCGGCTGCACAGCCACCAGCCTCACTGGAGAGAGGAAAACGCAAACCCTTTAAGGGGAAGAAGTAAATACAAACACACAGCTTGACAGAGTGAGCTGCCTGCCGCCTGCCTGTGCTGCCAGAGAGCAGAGCAGGCAGCACAGGGCAGCCAGCACAGGCAGGAGCACACAGGGCACCCTGTGGTGCCAGCAGCCAGGCTGAGAGTCGGGGGATGCCAGGGAAGGCACCAGCCATGCCTCTGGCTCCTGTAGGTGATGTACCCTCAACTACATCAGCTGGCAGGAGCTGGTGATGTATCTCCAGCTGCTCCTGGGCCGTGGCGAGCCTCCTGTGGCGAGCCTCCTGCACTGTGCCCACGTCTCAGCCCCCTGCAGGGCACATTTCAATCAAGAGCAGGGCAGAATCCCCAACACACATCCTGTGTGCCATCAGTGCCTTCATGCTCACAAGCCACCATGTGTGGACATCCGTGTGCATCCTTCTCAGCTGTCAGACCCCCACCACCTCCCGCTGCCCACCCTGGTGCTCCCCAGGATCCTACCAGCAGCTGCAGGTCCCTGCTCCGCAGCACGGCCACGTTCTTCTCCTCGCAGAGCTGCGCGTAGCGCATGGCCATCATGTAGTTCTCGTCCTTCAGCCTCAGCAGCTCCACACTGTTGGAGTCCCACTCCTCTCTCAGCCGCTGGCAGCGCTCCTGCACCTTCAGGAGCTCCTTCAGCTGCTGCTCAAGCCGGACCTGCTCTTGCTCCAACGCCTGGTTTTTCACCTGGAGCTGGTGTTCCTTCAGCAGGTGCTCTTTCCGTTGAGCCCTCACCTTCTTCACCTCCATCATCAGGAACTGAGTTAGTCCCTCAGGGCCCTCCTCATCTGGAGAGAGACAAAGGAGAACCTGTTCCTGACTGCTGAAACAGGGGTAACCCCAAGAAACAGATTTCCCCAATGCTCTGTTTTCCACCAAGAAGTGACAAGTTGTCTTGCAGGTTTGCAGCCCTTGTTGTCCCAGGCTTATGGCACCACAGTCTGTCACACCTGTATATGTGGCCCCCTCCCTGCCAGTTCCAGAGTACAGAACTGTCAGGATTCCTCACACACCAGCAGCATGAACCCGGTTTTTACGCAGGCACATGAACTTGCACAAATTTCTGGCCCTTCCCATGCAAGCAGCAGCTGAAAGGAGAACAGAGCACCTGCTCCTACCCAGGATCATAGAGCAGCGCTGGGCTGGTTCCCTCCCTGTGAGCCGCGTGTAGTGCTCTGGGTAGTAAAACTCCAAGGATTCCAGGAAGGCTTCGTAGCCTCGCTTTCCACGGCGCCGAAGGATGTCCATCAGGTAACCTGGAAGAACAGACAAAGAGCTGGGATGAATTCCCTGCAAAACAGAGAGAAAACTGCATAGCCCAGCTGCATGGCATGAAGGTAGCATCTCCACTGCAGAGCACCTCAGAGAACAACGAAGCTGAGGGAGCAGTGCAGTGTGTGTAGCACCCACTGTGTGTCAAAACCACGTTATCCCCCACAAACCAGGCCCATCCAAGTGCAAGTTCGTGTCTTCTCCCACCTGTCTGGTTGCTCTTGCAAGGGAATCGGCACGAGTTCAGCACCTCCTCCTCATCCTGCTCGTCTATGACGCGGCACTGGCGCAGGTACGGGGTGAGCTTGGCTGGGTTCAGGGAGCGGGTCAGCTGGTGTCGTGCGCTCTCGATCTTCTCCCACACGGTGTCTTCTTCCTCCTCCTGCTCTGAGAGGCTGCTGGCTTGGAGAGGCGCATTCTCCACGGCTGGAAGGATAAAGGGAAAGGATAAAATGATGAGGAATGATGGAGGAGCACAGGTAGAAGGCATGAGTAGGCATGGGAGAACATGAGTTGAGGCATGATCCTGCAAATGATCCACTAGTCTTGCAAATGGGACTCAGATACAGTAGGAAACATTTTACATACAAATGGGTCTATTTATCTAAAATAGATTTATCTGAAATTTATCTGTTTATCTAAAATACAGCAGGATCTTGAGTGTCCACCTAGAGCCTTGCATATGCAAAAGGCAAGTGGTGCATAAGGGAGTTAGAAGCATATACAGTAGGAAGTCTAGAGAAGATACCATCTTCATCTCTCAAGCATTCTTAAATCCCCCCAGCCATCACACACCTTCCCTTTTGTCCCATCCCTGAGAATGGGAAACTCTCAGGACCAAGAGTTTTCACAGCCTGGGACATGCTTTCTCATACTTGGGGCTGGAGAGGATCCAGCAAATGAATCCCTGTCACTGTGCACCAAGCATTGGTGACCAAACAAGTTCTCAAAGGCACCATCCCACAGAGAAGCTTGGCTACAGGTACTGGAATCAGCAGGAAATCACATGAACATATTTTTCATGTATCTTCCGCACCACTGTACGGAGCCCTGAAAATACGTAGCAATAAGGCAAGCACTCTGCCAACGAAATAAAGCACGAGAGAACCCCTCAAGTGAATGGGCCAAAACCTCTCAGAGCCATGGTGAACCTGCTCTTACAGTCCTACAAGCTGTGATGGAGCAGGTGTGTGCAATGTGCTCTCCCCAGCTATGCATCAACTCAAACAGCGTTATCTATTTTCACTCAAGAAATGAAGTCTGCTTCACAGGCCAGCACAAATCCTTTCAGCTGTCAAGGCAAAGATCTCCTGAGACTTAGAAGCCATCTCTCCTCCACTGTGTGCATGGTTATCTGCTGCTCTGGTGCTGGCATTAAGTTCAGCACTGGTACCCCAGGCACACAAACATCTCCAGGGGCAGGGCAGAAGTTCATGTTCCACAGGGGAAGGAAATGTCCTTTTTCCTTTTCTTTGGAAATTTGGGGGTGGAGTTCTGTTGTTGGTTTTTTTTGTATCTTGTGGTGCAAATTATATCATGCTATTTCAGACTGACAACCAGCACAACAAGGAGGATGGCTGAGAGAGCTGTGCAGAAGTTAATCCTCCAAATACAAACATAGGAGGCTTGGGGTCTGATGGATGAAAGATAGCAGGAACAGAGAATTGCTGATACCACAAAGATTCCCAAGTGTCTCATTTTCTGCACCAAAGAGTTTAGGACCCTAAATACAAATACAGATATGGATTGCTCTACGTTGAATAAAAACAGTGTTTCTTTCAGAAATTGAACTCTCATTTGAGACTTTTGCCACATAGACACAAGTATGCTGGAGGAGGACGCAACAGCAGGTCACAGAAGTTGAACTGTTTCAAACTCCACAGCGGATTTATCCCTTTAAGTTAAACTGTTTCTCCAAGAAACTCAAGCCGGCTGTGCAAGCCGCGACCAGCTTCTCGGCAGGCAGGCTCGGCAGAGAGGGAAAAGGAGAGGGAGGGAGAGAAAGAGAGGGGAGGGATGGGCAGAAGGTTCCAGAGCCGGTAGCCCCGCTCCCGCCCGGAGGATCCCCCTTCCTGCCCGGAGTACCCCCCTCCCGCGGCGGGCGGAGGGAGCGCTTCCCTTTCGCCGGTCTGAAGGCGCTCGTCGAGAAATGCCGAGCCGGAGGCCATTCCTGAGGAGGTGGCTGGGGAAGAGGACAAGAAGCGCAGACATCCTCCACCACCACCACCACTCCCGAGCCAGTGCGAAACTCACGCCCCGGGGCGATGCCGACGAGCAGCCGCCGCCCCCGCGGCAAAGGGGGCCCAGCGGGGCTCCGCCGCCCCCGGGACCCCGTTCCCGGACGGGGGCTCGCCCCTTACCTGCCATCCCCGCTCCGGGCGGCTGCTCCCCCCTCCGCTCCGCGCCGCGCCGCCGCCTCTCCGCCCCGGCAGGTGTGTCTGAAGCGCCCTCCCCACCCCGCCGCACTTTCCCAGCCTCTTTCCCTGCCTCCCTCCCTCTCTCTCTCTTTCCCTCCCTCGTCCAGCCGGCTGGAAAGAAGCCGGCAAGCCCCTGGGCTATGGAGAGCCTAGCTCTGCCCACCTCCGGGGGTCGCGGGGGAACTCACCGGCGGGGCGGGGGGGGGGCGGATCCCCTCGGCCCCTCCCGGTTTCTGAGAGCCTCCGGCTGTTGCTCACCTGGGCGAGCCGGGGAAGGGTTTTTCTTTGCGTGCGTCCTGTCCTTCTAACCCGCCTCGGTGCCCAGCCCCGGTATGGAGCTGCTCCCCGGAAGGATGTTGCTCGCCAGCCACTTCTCTTCCGAAACGCGCCCGGCCTCAGCCCCCGACAGACCGGCGGGAGAAGGGGGTGCCCGGCTTGTCCGGGACCCTACCCGGGCAGAATAGGGGTCTCCTCGGGCAAGGCGCAGCCCCCCCGCGCTCTGCTGCAAAGAAGAGATTCATGAGAGGTTTTCCTTGGTACCAGGGCTGCAGAAATTGTAGCCAGACCACCGGAGGTGTAGAGCTGGTTCTGGATGGAGGGGGAATCCAAGCAAGGGGAAAAAAATGAGAGTGCTGGAAACATGCCTGATCCAGGCCAAGAAGAGATCCCACAGGCTAGATTTTGGCCCCAGTCCTCAGCCGTGTCCGTGGGTGGAACTGGGTGTGGAGACACCCCAGGGCAGTGTGATAGAGATGTACTCCAGGGCATGCAAGGGCTTGCAGCCTGGGCCTGACCCAGCACTGAGTTCCTCAGGCCAGGAATAGATGCTGGGAAGCCTTCCCCTGGTCCAAGTGGCCACAGCAATCCCAAGAGTGGACGTGTGTGTCCCCACAGCACCCCAAAGAATTTGCACAGAGTACCCTCCACACCTGCCATGTACTCAGTTGCCCAAATCTGTGCATACCACTGGACAAAGAGGGCTCTGGGAGAGATGGAATTGGCACCGTGGTTCAATCCCAACATCAAGCCTCCCCCTTCAAGGCTAAGATGTTTTTCATTTTTTCTAGCAACCCTATTTCACTCTCATTTCATCACTCTCAGCTATGTCCGACCTCAATAGCCAGGCTGTGGAGTGCAGGCTCTGTACCAGAAATTCCCAGTGCAATATCAAGCTCATAAGAAATGAGAGTTCCCTGGTTCTCCTCAGCCTTGGAATCAGCCCACAGGGTAGCCCAGAGTACTGCTGTGCATCCCTCCAGGGCTCTGAACACAACACGGAGGAGCCCTGCATTGCTCCTGCCCCTGCCAACACACTCCCAAAAGGGAGGTGCCCTCAGTACCCCACCACTGCAGCATCTAGACCCCATCTCTGCATGGAAATCTTTCTTTCCTCATTCACATAAGTGAGGAAGCAGAAGTATGAACGAGGCCCCCTTCCCTAAAGGACTTCTGCTTCACCCAAGCTGAACGTCTTCGTTTGCTTCTCCTCCAGGGCCAATGGCAGGGCTCCTGCACCAGTTTCAGGAGGGTGATTTGAGGGAAGGGAGGCTTCAGCAAGACCCTTTCCCCGTGCTGCTAAGTTCTTTTCAAGATCAAGCACAGCCACCAGCTGGGAACTGAGAGTGTACCTGTGTGATGCACAGAGCACACAGCCTTTTTGTTGCAAAATACACACAGGTATTGAGCAAACGCCCAGCACGCGCACGCACGTGGGGCTTTCAGCAAACTGCCCTCGGATGGCATCCATCCCAACGGGCACTGCTTGACACCCCGAGCACATGAATTTGTTGTTGAGTCTCCCTCCCTGCGAGGGGTCCCAACAGCCCCCTCCCCTCCCTTGTAAGCCCAGCACTGCGCAGCTCCCACACAAAGGGCGCACGGTGACCCAGGACCACCAGGGCACAGCTCCTGTCTCCAGCGCTTACCTCCAGCCAGAGGCATCCAGCTGAGTGATCGAAAGCAAGTACAAGCAAGGCTGCCTGCTGGGAACCCCTTCTGACTCAGGCTATGTCAATTTTTGCCTGCTAGTTATTCTTTCGAAAACAACTCTGGTCTCTCTTTCTCCCTCTCTAGTGAAAAGATTTCCTGAGCCGGCTATTATGTGGTGATAGAAGATAAGATCTTCACAATCCTGATAAAAGTCCCAAAGCAAGAGTTGGTTTCTCTCATTCACACAGAGAGAGACAAACTCAAGGCTGATGACAAAGAAATCCTCTTCCTCCACCCACCCTGACCCCACGGGCAGTGGCTGCACTGCTTTGTGACTCAGAGCACTCAGACATCAGACAGAGCAGGTCCCACATCAAGAACAGCTAAAGAAATATCTTCACCCTAGGTTGCCCACGGAAGAGTCTCAGACATCTAAGTCCAGGGAAAAATAAATAATTCAATAATTGACTGGTGTGGCATTAAGGGCATTAGACTGGCTAAGTGACTAATTTCCTTAATTTTTTACAAGCTCCATTAGCTGTTCTCCTTCATGGAGACTCTCTGAGCTTGGCAGGTACTCCAGGAGCAAGAAGACCACCCCTGGCTCTGGGCTGGGTAGCTGATCCCAACAGATCAGACAGATAGCTCGTGAGAGGAAGAACACATTCCATGCCTGTTTTTTGGCCAGGGTGTGGAGGCACAGGGATGCAAAGCTCACGCTTCGGAGGGAAGCTGCAGTTGTATAAGACAACCCCAGTTTGCTGGAGATACAGAGTCCCAGCAGACTGTCCACGCTCACAGCCAGGTATTACATTTCCAAAATAGCTTTACCAGTAGCAGTTACTTTTGTGCTGGCACACTTGAGTTCACACTAGGAATGACACTGGGGTGTTTGGATGGGGTTTGTTTTTGTTCTTGGATTGTTGGTTTGATTTGTTGTTTTGGGTTTTTTTTCAAATCCTAACCAAAATAGTTTCACTAGTAAAAATTTCCAAGCCACGCGGGCTCACACAGGAAATCTATAACAAGCTAGCAAATGGTGAGCCACATGTCCTTTCCACCACCAGAGGAGGGGCTTAGCACACGTGGCCCACAGAGTGTGGCAGGCTGCTGGGTTTTCTGCAGGACCTTGCGGTGTGGGGTGACCGATGGCACTAGGAGGTCAGCGGGATCCCTCCGAGGCGAGTGAGCCCGTGCTGTGGAGAGCTGGGCTGGATATGCCTCAGCACTGCATTGTTTGCTCCCGCCTGGAAACAGCTTTAGGAAGGTCTGAGGCGGGGCAGGAATTCAATAAATTCCTGATTGTGTGGCTAAAATCCTATTGGTGCAAAGCTCAAGCTGCGCTTACAGATGGTGAGCTGGGTGCTCTGTAAAGTCTTGCCCTGTGTTTTGGGAAGCACGGTAAATTTACAAAGCTCCCATGAAACTGCCGACCCACGCAGTGTCCAGAATGTGAACCAGTCAGAACATCTTCAACGATGTATTTCTTGCTTGGTCCTTCTTTCCCCACCTCCCCCCACCCCCCCCCCCCATCAAAATAAGCTATTCTTCTTGCAGCCTGGTGATTTGCAGAGACATACAGCTTCCATTGAAGTTTTAGGGGGAGGTTTGCTAAGGTCTCCAGGGTGATCTCCCAAGTCAGGTTGAGGAAGTGAGTCTGAAATAACCCCCATAAATAATAAAAACTTCCACCCTGTAGTAGCTGTCCCAACACGATTTGGTGTCGTGAAACAACTCTCTGCAGTTTCTGTTCCTGTGTGGAACAAAAAAATGCCAAAAACACAAAAGAACTTGTGAAACAGAATTATCAACTCCAACCTGACTTAATTGGCTCATACACTGCTTCATGCTGGATTAGTTAACATACACAGTTAAAACAAAACCTTTTCCTGATGACACTCATCAAACTCGGTGTTTATATTAACAGCCTTTGCAAGAACTGACTAGCTGCTCTTTTCCCCGAACTTTTAATAGCAGATGTAAGCACGCTGACAGTGGTTTATTCCCTTTACAGTAGTGGCTGCAGAAGGGAGGAGGAATGAGGTGCCCCCTCAAAAACTCAGTGGCCTTTATAGCAGGAAGGAAATGCGTGTATCTGTGTGGAGATAGCAAAACAAGCAACTATTTCCCTCAGCATTCCTCCCCCTCACCACACGAACACACCCATTGCCTGGAGCTACAGGAGGCGAAATCATGTGGGAGCCTTTTGGTAAGGTATTGGCAACAAATCTCTGTCCTCATTAGGGCACCAGAGGTGTGCAGGGTGGCAAGGAAGACCTGAATTAGAGCAGAATGACGGGATTAGAGTCACTGGGATGAGCTTTCTCGCTCCAAAGCTGCCCAGCTGCCCCTGGCAAAGGGGCTCCAACTCAGCAGTTGCTTTATTCTTAAACCATTATCCCTGTGGGATTAGTCCCAGCTTTTTTCCCCTCTCTCTCCAGAGTATAAACCAACCAAGAGTCCGTCTCACTGCTCATGGTGAACCCAGTCTGGTTGGTCACCCTTTGCAAGAGGACCATTAAAGTCTGTCCTCAGCTGCATAAGAAGGTTCTGAACGGTGGCAGCACAGAGGTTACACTGAATACAGGGGAGCAGTCTGCTCTCCCCAGATATGACCCTCTCTGTCTAGAAACTGGGAGTGAATTCTGCTCTCCAACAAAGGATCCGCCTTTGTTTTTTACTGGTGTGCATGCAAGCAGAATTTGTTTCTCAGGGAGAAGAACCACACGGACTGAGGGTGTACCCACAAAGAGTGGGTACCTGCTTTGAGAAGAAAACTAATTACTGTCTAAGAGGAGAGCCTAAAGAATGGGGAATGGAGCCTAAAGAAGGAACAGCAAGCAGCAGCTCACCAAACCCAGCCCGTTTGCCTTTGTGCTCCTTGCACGCCAAGGCTGCAGCCACCAGAGGTCAATGTGACCACACCAACCTCACCCAGCCGCTGGGTGCTGCACAGAGCCCCTTTGAAACTGGGACGTCTAACACAAGTATCAAGTAGTGTTTTCCACCTCTTAGGACATAACTTTGGGGCAGATTTGCATGTAGACCAACAGTCAAAGCATTAATCACAATATGACCTCAGCATTATCCTGGGAAAAAAAAAAAGAGCTTGGGAATGACAATGTCCCCAGTTAGCATCCTGCAAGCCCACTGAATTGAGGCTCTTATTTGGCTGTGGACCCCACAAGTGCTCCTGACACACCGGGCATGTCTCATCCTGCTGGTTTCAGTGTCACTCAGGTGTTCTCACCAATCCCAGCCTTGGTAGCAGGAAAGGGGTGGAAATAGGCAATCTGTCCTTCCCCGAGTCCCACTTCTGTTTTCTGGGATATAAGTCTGTCATAGTGAATGAGGTCTGCCTCAGATCCAGGCTGGCTGGATAAAACAAGTAGCTGACCTGCACCCAGAGGAAGGCAAATGGGTTAAACGAGCAGGGTCACCAGTCTGGGTTAGAAGTCGGAGAGGGAAGATGAGACTGTGCAGAACAGAAATCAATATGTCTAGATAACTTTGTAACAGCCAGCCATTCCTCTGCACTCCCACGTGTACCACTGCTCCTCTCTATCTCCCCCATGCCCTCCCCTAGACCTCCTCAAACAGCCACTGAGGAGCCCTTTCCAGCCTGGCCTCCCAACCCCTTCACCATCTATGTGGACACCCACCTAGTCAGAGCAAACAGAACACTCCTATTCCACCCCCAGCAGAACTCCAGCCTTGTGGGATGGACAGGTTTCCCCAGACAGTACAGTGTCTTTTCCAAGAAGACTCCACTGCACTGCACGATCATCAGTGACCCCCTCCACTAGGCCAGCTGCCCAGACCAAGTGTGTTTCCACAATCTCCCAGGAACAGTAGCTTAGGATGGGAGCAAAGGGAGACCAAGAGGCAAACCCTGGCTTGTCTTTGCAGGACAGATGGAGGCAAAGACACTGAGAGAGTGAGAAGAAGCAGCTCGGATGTCATCATGGAGATGAGCAAACTGTCTGTGAGCAGTTTGAATTTAGAAGAACAAATTGTCACCAAGACATCAGCTGGTTAGCTGGGAGCTCTCCTCACCCCACTTCAGAAATACTCTGAGTGCTTCAACAGGAGGAAAGGAAGAAGCATAGATAGAAAACACTGCTTCCATCTTCCTCTCCTCTTCTCTGAGATGATCCAAGTCCTCTATGGCTCCTCTCATGAGCTGGTACATAAACATGCCCCAGGGTGTTCAGCTGCCAGGGTCCCTGAGTCACTGTCAGGCTGAGACTGGCCAGATGCTGATGGAGGAGAGGCGGGAGGGGTGATACCATCCCACAACACTCATTATACTAAACATGTGCCATATCAGGGAAAGGGACAGGTCAGGACTATATCAGGACCTTTTCCTCTTGGCTGGAGAGCAAACCTGTCCAGGACATGAACAGGGGAAAGAGCTGAGTACATGCTAACAGCACACAGTCTCTCCGGAGAGGGGAGAGAACAGCCAAGGGCTACCATCACTTGCAACACTGCTCCAGAGCCATAGGGTGTCACCACCCCACCAGCCAAACCCTTGGGGAAGGAGTGGTTGGGCGAAGCCCAAAGGCTTTGGGTCGGCCTGGCCTTAAACTAGAGCCCTCGCAAAGGGAGAGATATGGGGAGCCAAGGGCTGTGCCTGCTCCTGCCACGCAGACCTGCCAGGGCTCCTTGCTTCTGACTGTGAGGCCCTTCCCAAGACCTTTCATGGAATGGCTTTAAACTGACAGAGAGCGGGTTTAGGTTAGATATAGGAAGAAATTCTTAACTGTGAGGGTGGTAAGGCACTGGAACAGAGGATGCCCAGAGAAACAGTGGATGCTCCATCCCTGGAAATGTTCAAGGCCAGGCTGGATGGGGCTTTCAGCAGCCTGGTCTAGTGGAAGGTGTCCCTGCCTGTGGCAGGGGATTGGAACTGGATGAACATCAAAGTCCCTTCCAACCCAAACAATTTTATTATTCAGTGATTCTGTGACCTACACTCCACCCAGCTATTCTTATCCTACAGCTGGCTGGAGATCACTGCTGCACTGAGCCAGGCCTGGGCTTACTTGTGGGACTGCAAAGGGGCTGTAAGTCTCCTCTGCTCCTGATAATGCTGCCTACTGGTGTGTCCTCCAGGGCATCCACCAGAGGTGGCACAGAGCACCCCTCAACCCACACTCAGCGTGAGCCAAGGACTACAAACCAAAGCTGAGACATGACAAATTCGGTACAGATGTGACCTAAGACAGAGCAGTACGATGCCAGAGGTGAAGACAAGAGCATGGCATCCTGGACCTCATTTCCTCCTCCGCATACCACCACGGCCACACCAGATGCCCTGCAGGATGTGACCCTAGATAACATGGGAGGTCTCCAGCCCTTCTGGCAGCTGTATGGGATCTGTTCTGGAGCCGTCATGGCTGAACAGGCACCCTCCCCTAAATACTCCTGCATGCCTGGCATTCCCAGAGCTCTCCATTCCTCTGTCCCACAGCCAAAACACCCAGCTACCTCCTGGTCTTGGCCTGAGTGGGTCTTTGCCCTTTAGACCATCCCACAGAGACCAGCATCAGCCAGAGACAGCCATGGGAGGAATCAAAGCCTGGCGTGTAGCAGGAGCTGTCCCTCACTTCCCAGGAAGCTAACACAGTCTCTCCCCTAGACCAGAGCTTCGCAAGGGCCCCAGAATGCAATCCTAGCCCTCCCTGGAGTTGGATGCCCATTTCTCCTGCAAAGAAGTCACACCTTGCCACATAGATGCAATCCCTGGGCTAAGAGTCACAGACAGTCGCTTGCTGGAGCCCGCCCAAGAGCAATGAGCTTTCCAAGTCCTTTCCCTTTCTTGGGGGTCTGGTAGTCACATAAACAGGAAGAGCCTGGCCCTCTCCCTCCCCCTTTCAGGGCTCTGCCTCCCTCCCCTGCTCTGCGGCGGGCGCCGGCATGATGCAAGCCCCAGCGCTGGGCTGCTTGGCCCCCTCGGGAGGAGCTGCCGGCTGGCCCCTGACCTCCAGGCTCCGCATTTCCTGTGGCAGCCGGGGAGGGAGACGAGGCCCCTTCTTCCAGACGCTGGGGCTGGGCGTAAAGGGGCCTCTGTGGGCCGGGCTGCGGGGGAAAAGGAAAGGTCATGGCAGTCCTTTGCCTGCAGCGGCCCGAGGTCGGAGGAGGCAAAGATGCCAGCAGCCCCGGTGGAGGTGGGAGCATCGCTGGGACAGAGGCGCCCAGCCTAAATGACAGGGCGAGGGCCACGCTCCCGGCCCAGCCCTGCAGCCAGCTCTCCAAACCCTTCTTTATCTCCTGGCATTTATTTTTAAAAGCTTTGTGGCCTTCTCTCCTAAAACCAAAGGCAGCCGCACCAGGTCTGGGCTGCTGCCCAGGAGGGACCAGAGCCGGTGCCTTCAGGAGAAGGGTGCAGCTGCAGAGCCCAGTGCTGTTAACCCTCAGCAAGCTAAACTCAGCTGCTGGAATTGGTGCCCAGCCTAAAATTAAAAACCTGGACTGTTGCCTAGGAGGGCATTATCCCTTTCCCCCAGGTCCCTCTAGGGAGGACTAAGCTGAGACAGGCATCCCCCACCCCTGCACACATCTGCCATGGGTCATGGCAGGGAACAGGACTGAGATCTGCAGCGGGGACCAGGAAGAAGAACAGAGCCTTGCTGAAGGCATTCAGTTTGAGAGGCATACCCCTGTCTCTGGGGTCCCCATCCATGCTTGGGCTCTGTGCAAGCCCTGGCTTGTAAAGGCCCAGGATGCTGGCCAGATGTGATGCCTGCTCTTCACGACCTGGCAAGAGGTGCCGGATGCCTGGGGTGAGCAGGGAGGAGGGATGGCATCCCGGATGGAAACCTCTGGTATGCCTCTGCACTGATCTCCACTCTGCCCTGGAATGTGCCGGCCAGCAGCATGTGGGAAAGTGGAGGCAGCAGAGACCTTGGATGTGTCAGCTCCCCGGCTGAGTAAACAAGAGGAGCCCTGGCAAGCATTCAGCCCCAAGTATCCAAGACCTTGAAAAAAGGGGGCTGGAAACAGGGAGGTTCTTCTGTCCCCTTCTTGCTCAACCTTTGCAAAATGTGTCCTAACCTCTCCCCTACCTCAGGTGCTAACACCACCTCCTTGTATCCCTAGCAAGTCTGAAGAAGAAGTGTGGGGAGAGACTCTCCCTGCGGAGTTTCCAGCACCATGCTGCTAGATCTAACATCCGGGAGAGACACTGCCTCAAAAGGAGGGTCTGGAGAAGAAAGAGGTGGGATAAAAGGATTTATCACCCCCCACCATGCACACATATCCATGCCCCTTGGCAGTCTCCCAGACAGCAGGGAGCACAGAGCATGGAGAGAGCTTCCACCAGCAGTACTGGCACTGCCTCGGGGAGCACAGTGACAGCCGGGACAGAGGCACAGCACAGCTCCCAGATAAACACCTTCCCAGCCCCACCTGGGGACATTCCCACTGCGGGGTGCAAGCTCCAGCCACACTCCAGGTTTCAGAGGCTCAAGAGAGGCTGACAGCGCATTCTCCAGTGCTGGCTGGAAACGTGTTCCCACCACTCTTCGGGTTGTCAGCATTGCCTGCCTTGTCTCCTCTATAAAGCGCACCCACTGTGAGTCAGCCCTTCATCCCCGCTCCACCCAGGCACAGGAACCTGGGGAAGAGGGGGGGGGTGGGGAAGGTCCCCCCACATCCACCAGTGGAGCCCATCATCTCCTGGGGGCTGAACTCCTGCAGCAGTGGCGCTAGGAGGTTGTGCCTTCTGGCCACCGTCCCGTGTCCCCTATCGCTCCTCGGCAGGCGCAGACTCCTGGAGAATGAGCCATTGTTCCCCAGCCCTGCAGCCTCTTCCTGTCCCTGTAGGGCTGTGAGACAAACAAAAGCAGAGCCAGACGCCATGGGGAGGAGGCTGGATCTGCTCCCCTCCTCCAGATCCCGCAGCAACCCCACAGGCAGGCAGACGGATGCCCGCCTTGGGGGAATGGGCAGGGACACCCCTATTTTTAGCTGCTTCTGCATCCCCACCCCCTTCCTTCCGTGGGCCAAAAATACATGGGCTGGATGGACAGGCAAAGCCATCAGGATAAAAGACTCATCCAGGCCTTGTGTCCAACCACTCCCTTGGCTTTCACCTCTTCCCGTTGACCACAATGGGTTCCCCAAGCATGGTCTCCCACTCCCAACATGGATGACTTATCTCTTCATCCCCATTCCCTATATCCCTATATCCTCTCTCTGTACATTGTACCCTTCCTCACCCCCGCATCCCACTTCTCCTCTGCTCTACGGATGCATCTCCCATTCCTTGATGGTCCCCTCTCCCATGCCACACCAGCCCTGGGGACCTACTCCCTTCCCTGGAAATCCCCTAGCTCCTCCTTTCCCCAGAACACCTTTCTGCGCCTCCTCATGAAATTCATTTCCAAAAGGCTCCTTCCTCCCAAAGGCCCAGAGTTTCCTGCTCCTCACCCCCATCCCCTCCTTCCCCACTGCATCCCTCCTACCCTCACCATCTCTCCTTTCTCTCCCCACCCCAACATCCTCCATCTCAGCTCCCTCCAGCCTGCACAGGCTTTAAGCTCCTGTAGATGTGCTCCCACTCCTTGTCCTGCCAAGGGAACATATTTGAGGGGAGGGCAAAGAGATTCCCAGATGCCCCTGCACACAGAGAGCTGCTTCTCCAAGCACCAAATTTATACCTAAGCCCTCCCCCCAGTCCCTCCTGCACTGACTTTTACAAGGTCTATGAACAAGAACTGGAGAATCAAGTGTGGGGTTGTTCTGGGGAGACGTAGTCTACATACATAGATATATATCTTTATATTTACATCTCCTTTCCTAGCACATGGAATCACTGAAGTGTTTCCAGGCCACAGGCAGCTGTTCCTGGATTACTTCTCATTTATGCAACATGCTCCCTCCCCCTCCCTGCTATGTCCCAAACCCCCCTTCCCTCCCCTCTGTGCCCACGTAAAACTCAGAGGAAGAGCATAAATCAGGGTCTGTCCTGGGGTCTGTCCCTCCATCCTCTCACACACAACACCCCACAGGATCCACAGCAGCCCTACAGCACCCCACATCCCTGGCCAGCAGACAGGACTAGCATACCAGGAGGAAGCTGGGGAGTGTGGGGGGAGGAAGAAAGATGAAAATATTTGGGATAGGAGGAGATGGGCAGAGGGAGGGAGGCAGCCCGCCAACAAGCCTGGGAACTCATCTGTACCTCCTCCTGGGCTTTGGCAAACCCTGAGGCTTTGAGTTCCCAGCCCTGCTCCCAGGGGAAAAGCACACACTCCCCCCTTTGCAAATCCCACAAGCAGGACATGGTCAGTCCCATTCCTTTGGCCTCCCACTGCTCCAGGGGAGGGGAGCTGGAGGAGTTGGTGGGGGAAGTTAGAAATGGGTGTTTACAGGGTCATCCACCCCACTTGTAGCACGAGTGGGTCTAACCTAGTGCTGCTGCCTGCCTGGTGGTGCTCACCACAACCTCCCCGCTCCCCTTCCCCAGGGCAACACAAGGATTCTGGGAACCAGACCGCTCCAGTCCCTTTCCCTGCTTATCTCAAAGGCAACAGGCACAGTGTGGGGGACTCAGCACAGGCCCAAAAATGGGTTGAGCCTGTCTGGGGGTTCAGCCAGAGGAGAAATCACCCCGGTGGAGAAACTATAGGGCATGAGGGATCCAGTGCCTACAAAGCCAGAGCTGGCATCAGACCAGGGATGCTCTTGGCAAGACGCTGGGTGCTTACACCTATCCCTTGCCCCAGGGTGTCACCTCCTGCCACCACTCTGGCTTGCTCACCCTAAAACCGGCTTTGCCTTCAGCTCGTCCCCAGGGCAGCGAGACAGGGACTGGAGGCAGCACCGAGGGCCATGGGGTGGGAGCAGGGAGGAGGGACCTGACAGCACCAGGGGGAGGGGGAGCTGGATGAGGCCATGCCAGGATGTGTGGTGGGGCAAGGGAGCTCTCTGCACCCCCAACCCCATCACAGCAGGGTTCTGTTCCCCACCCCACTGCTGGCAGTAATCCCCACACCCATGTGGTGTGTGCCCTCACAGCCCTGAGGAGAATGGAAACATCTGGAAGTCACCTGCAAAAGAGCAGCACTTTCGGTTAATGAGGAAATATGAGCCGGAGACCCTGGGCAGCAACAGGATATCTGCTTCTTGTGCACTGAGCGAGGCACCCCCTTCCCACCAAGCCCCCTGCCTGCCCTCCTTCTCCAGGAAGTTTCCAGCACTGCTGTGCTCTTGGAACTCCATCCCTGGAAATTTCCCAGGGAAGGAGAGCGTGTGGGAAGGCAGCAAGCAGAAATGGCAGGGAATACAAACCCAGGGGTGAGCACCCTATCCACAGGCTGGGATGCCTTCATCACCTTCCCTTGGCTTCCCCCAGGCACTGGGGAAAGGGAGTAGGGGTTTTTTTCTTTCCTGGAGGGGAGTCCCGTATCAGCCTCCTTCAGGCATTGGGTCTGCGAGCAGAAGGCTCTGCAAAGTGAGATAGGATGAAGGACTGAGCACCAGGAAGTGTGGGGCAGAGACCTCAGCCCCCCCACATCCCTCCATTCCTCTCTCCCTCCCCATCATACTCAGTCACCCGTAAGACCTCAACCCCGTGTTGGAGAAATGAGTGCTGGGAAGATGAGGGGTTGCAATTTGCACAGCCCCGTCTTTGATGTTGTGGTAGTCAAAGCAAATCCTCATCTGGGAAAGCTGCCGGGCCACTTGTCTGCTCCATGATAAGCCCAGTGGCCAGTCTCTCTGTAATGGTGAGACTGGTACTGCTGCCTGGGGCTTAGGGTTACAGCTGGGATGAAAGGTTGGGGTGACTGAAGGTAAATGAGCTGGGCTGGGAGGGGTCCAGGCATAAGCTCCTGCCCAGGGCACCCATGGGTGGTACCGTGACTCTGCAGCACTGTCCAGCCTCACAGCCACCTCTCATTTATCAGCTGAGGTGGATAAATAGGCTGAGAAGCAGAATTGTATGGATTGACTTTCCAGGCTGTTGTATATGAAAGAAGGGGGTGTAACCAAGCAGCCAGAGGCCAGGATGAGTACTGAGACCTGGAGCTGGCACATACCCTGCCCCTGGAGGTCTCCAAAGCACTTCAGTGCTAGACCTGAAAGTACAAAAGTCAGAGCTTGGCTGGCATGGCTGCAAGATCACAGGTTTGGGGAAGAGTGCTGAAGAGAAGATATTTCCAGATGCTTTCCTGGAAATGAAGCCCATCCTGGCCCAGAGCACAGAGATGCTTGGAGTAGGAGTGAGGAGGAGGAGGAGGAGGAGGAGGAGGAGGAGGAGGCAGTGGAGAGCCGGCCGCCCTGCAAGAAGAGGAACGTGGCCCCCATCCCATCTGGAAAAGATTTGTTCTGCATTCCCCAGTGGAGGCGGCTGCCGTCGCCCAGGCTCTGCTTCCTGACGCAGCCTCTGCTGCCGGGCACGGGGCTGGGGGTGAGGGGGAGCCCCTCAGGCAGGGTGGGGGGAAATGCCCTGGCAGGCCATGCAGAGGGAGGACACTTAAAGAAAGGGTCTTTTCCTGCCTCTCCCACCACCCCCATTAACTTCTGCTGAGCAGGACCTAGGAGAAGGAATGCCTACCATACCTCTGGCAAGCCAGGAGGATGCATGCCACAATTTCTCCTCCTTTCCTTGCTGATGGCAGAGCTCATCTCCCATCAGAGCTAAGCTTCCATCTTCCTCCAAGACACAGACCCACTTAAAGTACCACCAACATGCACAGTCCATACAGTCTTAATTCCTAATGGAGAAAACTTCCACAGAAGGCAGAAACCCCAACTTCCATTTCGCAGAAGAGAAGCCACAGAATGGTGCCAAACCCTGCTACTGCTACTTAGTAAATCTCTGAGCAATAAGGTGCTCCTGCCCGGGCACCCCAACACGAGCCACGCGAGCCCAGTGAATGGCCAGGCTCCATTTTGACATCTCCTCTGCAGACATCTTGTCATCCCTTCAGCCAAGCCCTACTTAACCCCAACAAGTCTTGTCTCGCCTTCACCAGCAGAGACACCTCCCTTCTCCTCAACAGGGCCCTGAAGATGTGCTTGTGCTTGGCCAAGTGGTCCCCAGCAGAGCCACCGAGCAGAGCCTGATGGCCATGAGGGTCACCAATGGCCCTGGTGATGCCATACCCACCAGCACGTTGCCCCTCATCGGCACTGATAGAGTCTTCTACCCTGTGACCACCAAGGGATAACACACGATGCCAGAGGGATGTGGTGTCCCATGTGTGGGCAGAAACTCTCCCTGGTGCCACCAAAGAGCACCTCCTTGCATTTATCCGCTGCCACCCCCTCACCCTGGTCTGACACACTGCCGCTGGTACGACGCTTGTCCCGGTGCCGTAACACTTGTCCTGACCCTGTAACAAATGCCAGCCTGGCCCACATGGCCTTCAGGAAGGCTGTCATCCTGCTAATGCCCAACCCAGTGCTACCCACAGGTCCTGGTATGACCACCCACCCCCAGACCCCAGTCCAGACTGGCAGTGCTACACCACAGGCACTGGGAACTTCCTATCCAATATGGGATCGGGGACCCTATGTGATACCCGAGGGGTCACACACACACAGGGTTCAAAGCCCTTTCCCTTGCCCCGCAGCCAGGCTCTTCTAACAAAGTTAGACAGTAACCTGGCCTCCCCCCTTCCCCCAAACCCATTGAAGCAGGCACCCGGGAGCGGGAGCGGGAGGCAGCCAATGCCGGCAGACGGGAAATGGCACTGGGGAAGCGGGGAGGAGGAGGGGAGCGGCAGAGAAGTTCCTGAAGTTTTCTGTCCTGGATAGTTGGAATAAATCTCATTTTCTCTGGTCGCCTTGCCGAGCCGAGGATTGGCTCAGCAGTGCTGCAGCCCGCCCTCCTCCTTCCCACGTCCCCTCCCCGCCAGCTTCGCTCCCTCTCTCCCGTGGCATCAGGGCGTCAGCCTGGGAGAGCCAGCCTTTGGGGGGACAGCCGTGGGAAAAGGAGGGGGGCATGCCTGCCCTTTCTCCCCCACTCCATTCCGGAACACAGCACCAGTAACCCTTGGAGCAAGTTACAGGGGCCTGCGGAGAGTGTCTCGCAACTTTTCGGCTGGAGGACGGGGAGAAAAATAATAACCCTGGTTCGAAAGAGGTAAATCCTGAAAGTTTTGATTCATCGGTTTGTAGAGCTGGGGACAGGGGGGTGTCGGGACCAGCAGGAAAAGGATGGAGAGGGTGTTTGGAGAGGGGAGAAGCGGGAGGGGTGGCAAGGCGATAGAGAGGGGAAGGATGGTAAAAAATAAAGGGAGCAGAAGGCAGGAATGCAACAGGAAACTGGGAGTGAGGAGAGAGGACACGGGACAGGGGGGAGAGGCGGGAAGGAAAGGGAGTGAGAAGAGGGTCCCACAGATGGGGAAGGCAGCGGGATGCGTGTCTCCCAAACCCTGTTCTGGCTACCCCTCAAAGCCCCACAAGCTCTCGGCACCTCGATTTTGAGGGTACGGAGGAAGAAAGGGAGCACTTTTTCGTAAGTGGGCAGGGAAGGGATGGCTGGAAACTGCCCACCTCCATAGCTCCAGCCTCCCTCTACGTCCCAGCGTGTCTGCTTGGAAAAATATCCTTGTTCTACAGAGATATCACTATGTATATATATAGCAGCCAGCAGCACAGGAGTCAGATTTAGGCGTCTGCCTACTGCCCGGCACTGCTCCAGGAAAGCTGAAAGAGGCCCAGCCCAGCCAGCCAAGCCCCCTTCCCCTTCCCCAAAAGCCTGTCCCTGCTGGCTTTCCTCATCCCAAAGCAGTCACCCAATAGGGGAACTTCTGCCTTCTTTCCTTCGGGGAAAGGGAGGTTTTTCATCACTCAGGAGGGCTGGGAAAGCCTTCCTGGCCACCCACAGCCATTTCCACTCGCTCTTCCTGCTGTTGAGACCACCCCAAATTTCTCACCCTCTTTCGGAGTATGTCCCCTTTGGGGGAGGGAAGAGGCTGCTTTCAGCAGCTCTATCCAACTAGACATCTGGATTATTTTCCCCCCCTTTCTGGTTTCCGCTCTTCCCAGCAAGCAGAACAGCTCTGGCCATTCCCAGCTAGTGGAAAACCAGTGGTAACCAGCTGAACTCGGGGGGGGGGATATGGGGGAAGCCAGGCTGGGAAGAGGAGGAGGAGGAGGAGGTGCTGGCAGTAGGTCTTTGAAGGCAGGGGGCTTCCCAGAGGAGGCATGGAGGGAGCCAGAGAGAGTATGACAGGGAAGGGGAGGTCATGATGGGCTGTGGGCTTGCTGTGCCAGGAATTGGCGAACACGGAGGGCTGCCAGAGGGAAGTGGTGGCACCCCGACAGAGAGGTGGCCAGGCAGAGGGGTCCCTTTGCCCAGTGGAGGAAAGGACAGCACAAAGGTCACCCTTTGCCCACAGAATCACGAGTTTCCCTGGCATGGAGGAATCTGGTCGGGTGAAGGGGAGGGCTCCAAGGGGCAGGGAGTCACACCAGGGGCAGAAGGAAAGAAGAGAAAGGGGGAGATTGGAAGGAGGAAAAGCTCAACAGGCCTGCCAGAAACCTGCCATCCAGGTAGGGTTGGGCACCAGCTGCTTCATTCCCTCCCTCCCTCTCTCCCTCCCTCCTCTCCCAGTGCCTGCTGCCTGCCAGCAGGCAAGGAGAGCCAGGGGCCAGGAGGTGCTGGCTTGCTTCCCTGTGGTGACCAAGAGACAAGGAAGGAGAACCACTTTCCTCCACCCCACTCCCTCACTCAATAGTTGTCCAGATAGGGAACAAGGGGATGCTCTCCTCCCACATCTCCCCTTTTCCTTGCCTCCTCACCCCATCCCAAGGTGTGATGTCCCCCATAGGGGTCCACAGGGCACCTGGGGTGGGGTAGGAGGGTCCACTCCTGAGAGTAGCCATGCCTAGTGCAGCACATGCTAAAGGGCACAATCCCAAAGCCCCACTTTGGGTTTCTTAGGGGCTCCAATGTGCAGAGGAAAGGGAAAACTTGAGGGCTGTAGCTCACCTAATCCCCTCTCCCAGGGTCACATGCTTTCCTGGGAGATCCCAGGGACGGCTCAAAAATATGGTTGCATCTCTCTCCCTGTGGTCCAAGACCCCAGTTGTGCTGCAGGGACCACCCTAGTACCTTCCTTTGCTCTCCAGGAGAGCCCTGACCCAATGGCTATGGGTGGGCTTCTGTCAGAGAAAGGAAATAGCTCCCCAGTCGTCCCCTCACCCCAAATCTGCCACATGCCTGGTTTGTCCCGGCTGTGAGGCAGCACTGCCTGGCCTCTGTGGGCAGGAGGAATACATGAGCTGGGGAGCTGGGAGCCAGCAGGAACCCAACCTGCCACCGTCCTGTCCCTGCTGCCACCCCAGGAGGCCACTGCCACCCCGGGGAGGCAGCCAATGGTGCTGGGCGCTGCTGGGGGAGGTTTGTTTTCCCTTCCCCAGTCATTAACCCCTGGCAGATAAGAGGGGCCCCGGGTGAGCAAACAAGGCCAGGGCAAAGCAAAAACACATCTAGCTGGCCACGAAAGCAATTTCATGTCCAGGACTCCCCTTCACCAGAGCCTTTGCCCTCCTGGCACTGCCTGGCTGCTCCAAGGTGATGCATGGACAAGCGGGATAGGCAGAGAACGTGGCAGGGGGAGCCATGCAGCAGTGGGGGTCCCAGCACACGGAGACAGAGAGAGGTGAGGTTCCTGCACCACCTCTTGGCATGCTGTCCTCCACAGCCAGCCCTGCTGGAGGGACCCAGCTCCGTCCTGACCCCCCAGCCACAGAACTATCCAGCCAGAACTACCCAGGGATGGATACGTCCCCAGCTGGCTACCCAGGCCACTGACACTCTGAGATGCCCCACATCCGAGTCCTCTCCTTTCCCCAACCCACCCTCTCCCACTTGCTACGCACACCAACGGGGGATCTGCCGAGCTGAGACTCCTCCCCACTGACTGGGGAGGTCATCGCCCTGCCATAGTGCACCCAGCTGCTGCTTCCTGCTGCCCCTCAGCGCTCTGGGACCCACCTGAGTGCAGGGACCCACCCCACCTTCTCCTCCAACCTCAGGCAATCACCTCCCTTGCCGTGCCTCAGTTTCCCCTGTCTGCAAAGCAGCTGCCCTCCGCGCACTGCTGACTCCCTGCTTCTCCAGCATGTCTGCCCAGCACCCAGGGACCCAGCCAGTGAAGGACAAACAAAGCAATATACAAATATTGCATTTTTGCTTCCCACCACTCCTCCCCGAGAAGCACATGGGCCCCAGGCCTCACCCTCTCCTCAAGGGTTCATCTGAATAGCAAAAAGGAGGGAGAGGTTTCTCGCCCCAGGAGCTGGGGCAGCCAGGCAGGGCACTGCTCTGGGAGGAGGTTCTGCCTCAGAGGGAAATCTCCTCAGCCTGTGTTGTGGCGTGGGTCTAGCAAAGCTGCTTTGCAGATGGGAAACTGAGGCATACTGAGGTAGGTCAGCAAGGTGAGGGAGAGCACATGTTTTTGGAGGAAAGCCTTTTTCTTCCTCCCCAAGAGAAGGACCAGGTGAGGGGGCAGCCAGTAGCGACCTCCCCAGTGCCTTACGCACTGCCTTTAACCTCCTCAGGCAGATCTGTGGATACAGCCAGTGGGGTTGGGAAAATCCTGTCCAAGGGCTTCACTGCTCCTCTTGCCTTGTTTAGGTGGCCAGCAAGGGGACCGCTGCTCTTGCCCTGCCAGTCCACCCGAAGCTCTCGTCATTGCCTGCTGCCTCATCCGTGACTGGCTCCCACTCGCCCAGCGGCAGCAGAAGACAGTGGATTAACCTCTTAAGTCCACGACCAGACACAGCTTCCAGTGACCTCTGCAGAACAGGGGGGGTGACCCAGACACCCCCTGGGGACATCTCCGTGCCACCGCTGTCCTCACCACGGAGGACGTACCCTCTGAGGGTGATTTCATGAGCGCAACGTAGCGCAGGGAAGCGGGAAACCTGCCGAAAGCCAAAGTGACACGAACTGTTACCCTGAGAGCATCGGAGAAGAAGCAATGGGGAGGCTGGGGATGTGACAGACCACCCCAGCGCTGGAAGCCTGGTGAGGGCTGATTTTTGGAGCTTTTTCAAAGGCAGGCTGAAGGGTGCAACATGAGCCTGGGGAAGCTGCCAGTGCTCAGCTGGGTGTCAGGCTCCCATGGCAAGCGGCGGCTGAAGTCGGAGCTGACACCGGACATGATCAGCCCGCCGCTGGGCGACTTCCGGCACACCATGCATGTGGGGCGCGGCGGGGACGTCTTTGGGGACACCTCTTTCCTTAGCAACCACGGCGGGGCTGACACGGCCAAACCCAACAACTTCTTCGCCCGGACGCTGCGGCATGTCCGCCGGACACCGCTGAAGAGACGGGGCAGTGGGGGCCAGGCGGGGGCCTCGCCCGCGCCCCCCGCCATCTCGCCCATCATCAAGAACGCCGTCTCGCTGCCGCAGCTCAATGAGGGCATGTATGATGGTGGCAGCAGTGGCCGGGGCTTGACCAGCAAGTTCTCCTTCAAAAGTGCCTCCAACAGCTTCTCCAAAACACACCAGGCCTACGGTGAGTGAAGTGTGAAGCAGAGGCTGGTGCCCAGGTACTGAGCATCCTCTGCAGCCCTTCTCCATTGCTCCAGGCCTCAGTTTCCTCCCCACTGAGGGACTTTGGGCTCTCAGGAGAGATGGGATATTTAAGACTGCCCAGTCTTGACGATCCCTGCGAGCAGATAATCCTAACCTTGCCCTGAACCATGGTCCTTGCTCCTGCCCCTGGAAGGTCTCAAAGCGGGGCAGGGATGGTTTCTCTGTTTCTCCCCCTCTCCTGTAGCCGCACATAGCTGGCAGCCTGTGTGGAATAGTTGTAAGGGAGTGCCCCCCATCTACCCCCAGCCCTACACCTTTCCCTTGAGCAGCCTCCCTGAGGAGGCCAAGAAGGTGCTGGGACAGTGGAGCAATTCCCACACCAAGGTTATGAGGTCAAGAGGACCCACAGCACAGCCTTCCCCACCTCCACACAGATATTCTAACCCTGCCCCTAGCTGTGCCAACCTCTACATCTCCCTGCGCTGCTCCTCAGGGATTCCATCCACCCTGCTCCGTCATGTCCACATCCCTCCCTGCCAGCCAGGTTGCCCTTTGGGGAAGGGTTGTGGGAAGGACAGGACAGGACATCTGTGTGGCCCTTCTCCAGCCTCACAGCACTGGGCTGTGGCTCAGCTTTTCCCCAGGGAGGGAGGTCTGGAGCAGAAGGTCTCAGGGTGGGGGTTGGATCTGGGGGGCCTGCAACAGCCGGGGGAGGTGGCCAGGCTCGGAGGGAAAGGCAGGCTGAGGCGATGCTGCCATCTCCTGGTCTCACCTGCCTGGCTCAGCCCTCACTGCCATCTTACCAAGCCCAGAGCTCACCTGGAGACCCTCTGATGTAACTCTGGGCTTTGGAGATGTCCACAGAGACATGGACCTGTCCTTTAGAGGCCAGTGCCACTGACAGGAGCATGACCTGAGCCACTTTGGCAGCCGTGTCCCTTATCCCCTGCAGAAGTAAGTCAGGCTTCCTCCCTTGCCTCACCAGCCATACCTTCTGCCTCACAGGGCTGGAGTCCGGATTTTGTACCATCCCTCGTGTCCCTCGCTTGGAAAAGGCCCAAGAGAGCACCTTTCCCGGGGAAGATGAGCTGGATCGCTCCGACTCCCTGCTGTCCTTCCGCCTAGACCTGGGGCCCTCCCTGATGAGCGAGCTCCTCCAGGTGATGAGTTTCTCTGAAACCAATGGGAACGAGGTGGGGGAGGATGGCCCACACCTCCTGTGCGATGAGGGGACCGAGAACAGGGTCCCTCCAGCAGTGGGTGCATCCCATGAAGAGGACAAGGCAGCATCCAGCTTCTGGGACCACTCCAGGCAGAGCAACCTGTCGGGGGCCAGCTCACTGCCAGGTCTGTCGGTTCATGCCAATGGAGAGGCACATGCCATTGAAGGCGCTGCAGCGAACTCTGTCTGGGCTTCAGGGCCAGGGGCAGCCCCCAGAGGGTCCCCGTGGCAGGGGCACTGGAACGACTGCACCATTGAGGCTGGAGAATTTGACCGAGCAGCCCAGGTCCTGGCCCGCCACTACGGTGGGACCAGCACCCCACGGAGCTCGGAGAAGGGCGAGGGTCCCCGGCAGGCCCGGACACAGACCCTGTGGGAGAGCCCCAGCAGCAGCTTGTGGGGGTCACAAGTGACAAGGGAGAGCCGGTCCCCCGAGGCCAGCTGGAACCAAGGAGAGGAGGAGGAGACCAAGCTCTCCAGCCTGCAGGAAAGCTACAGTGGTGCCCGAGGGGGCCGCAGCAATTCCTTTGAGTATGCTGATGAGGAGGAGGAAGAGGATGATGAAGTCAAGGTGTGAACGGCCATCCCTCCCATCACAGGCCCCACCACAGACACTGGTGCCGGGGTCTTTGCCCTCCTCCCTGTGCCCCACCTGCTGGTGCCAGTGTCACCAGCAGATCTAGTGGGTGACCTCCTCGCCAGGTGGGGGCACTGGGCAGGCTGGGGAGGGCAGGAGGAGAGCCCATCTCCTGGGGGGCTCCCTGGAGCTGGGCCAGGCTGTTGCAGAGGGCCAGTGGGCACCACAGAGCCAGGCATAGCACCCCTCTCCAGCCTCACAGCCATTAGACATCAAAGGAACATTCCCATGTGCCAAAGGAACCCCAAATCCTTCCTACCCCATCCCATTCCCCCCAGCACCCTCTCTCTCAACCCTCAGCCCGGCTCCACCAGCATGTCTGGGGACATACTCCATCCTTCCACTGATGTCCCCAACCATCCTCTGCACTGGCACACGTGCCTTCCCAGAGATACTCCCACTGATAGCTCTGGCACCTAGGGGGTGGGGTCTCCCCAGCTCCAGCTGGTGCAAGACCCTTCAGTATAGCACATCTCTCAACAGGGGGAGGTCAGCTGGGGTCCCAAGGGGCAGGCAAACCCCACAGAGCTGAGCTTTCTCTTTTCCCCTGTTCCCCCAAAAGCTGTGTGCTTGGTGTTCAGGAGGTGAGATAATCAGAGATAATCAGGAATCTTTCCACTTGCCTCCTGCTGCTGGGCATCACTTAGGACAGCTTCTTTCCTGACCCCTTCTCCTCTCAGCAATTGAGGGGAGAGAAACTTCTTGGCTGACTGGTGGCAAAGGCAGGTTGTCAGGTCACCAAATTCTGCAGTTCAGGCCCTAAAAATCCCTTCTTTTCCCCCTGCCTCAGAACAAGGAGACTCCTCTGCAGCCCCTTGGTTTGTACCACCATCCTCGTGGTGGTGGCACAGTTTGTGTCTCCATCCTTGCCCCCCTCCCCGTTCCCCACACACACATCCCCCTTTCCAGCGCACCCCTTCCCACGGGTAACGTGGACCATGGCTAATGTCCCTCGCCGAGTGGCCCTGGGTGACACAGCCGCCCTGGAATGAGCTGCCCCCCACGCTGCCCCGCGTGCAAACTGGCCCTCATAGAAGCGCCTTTGTGCCATGGTGTGGAGCCGGCGTGCTCGGGGGCTGAGGTCACCGGAGGGACCCTCACAGGACCCCCCTTGTTCTCTGGGACAGGAGGGGGTGTGCAGTGGGGGGAGATGCTTGGCCATGGCTGCAAGGCTCTGCTCCCACGCAGCTCACCCGCCACCCGGCTGCTTTTGCCAGGAAGCTCTTCAGAGCAGGATAAAGAGCTCTGGGGTGTGCACATACTGCACATGGAAGTGCCACTTGCAGCCAGGCCACCAAAGTTAAGGGCAAGCCCATGTTCCCCAGCCTCCCCAAGGGGCTGCCTCATGCCAGCCACCAGCAGCAAGCCAGGGCAGGCACCAGCTTCAAAAAGTCCCCAGGTCTGGCCACTGGCACCCAGCAGGATCAGCCTTATCCTCCCTTGCACCTTTCAGAGTGGGGACCTGGGCTCTCAGGATGAGCTCCCCTCTGCCCTCTGCTTCCCAGACCATAACACAAAACCAAAGACCCCTATCTGTGGAATTATCCTTTCTGCCTCCCCTCTGTATCCCATGCACTTATTATTGTCCTTATTAAAACAGTTTTGATACTAACTTCTGTGATGCATCCCCTTGGCTGCTGTGACCTTATTGTCTTCCTTGCTATGTCTGCTGGAGCGCCAGCCACCAATCTCTCCATCCTGGGCAGCAAGGAGGTGGAGAGGGAGGGCAAGGACACTGCCACCTTGCCTTGGACCAGGCTCTCTGTAAGATGCTCTTCTACTCTGCTCTCCTCCCATCCAGCCTGAAGTGTCCCAATGTTTGCTGTCACACATCAGTCTCACTTTAGGCTGGCGAGATACTTCTCAGTTAGAGCAGCAGCATGTAATACTCAGGACTATTTGCCTGTAGTCCTGTGCAAGGAGGTACTGAGCCACATAACTCAGCCCAAATCCCACTGCCTCCCCTGCCTCATTTTCGCTGAGTAGGATCTGCTGTGGAAATGTCAGAGTAATGGCTAACCTGACTGGAATGTACCAGCAGATAAGTGAGGTGAGGTAAAAGGGAAAGTTGGAGACAATCCCTTATCTGTGGCAGGAATGCTGGCTGGGGGCACACCTGTGCTGTTGTCGCCATGCCACCTTTTAGTTATGCACTTTTGTGGCACCAAATGCCACATCAAATGCCACTTCATTTACAGTTATGCCTTCCTTCCCGTTTCTCCATCCCTCCTTCCCAAAAGCTTGGGTGCGGGAAGAAATGGAGCATTGTGAAAAGATTACACAACCATTTCCCAATCAATCATACAGTGTCCTCACCCTGAACCCCACCTACAGCCTGTTTTGGCCTTCCTACTATCCTTTGAACCCCACGGCCTGTTCTGACTTGGAAAGCATATGGCATTATCCAACAGTGGCTTCTTTCCTATTGGTGGGAGAACCTTGGGCTTTATCAGTGGCTTGCACAGAGCCACAGAGCTGTCACAGAAGACAAAGCAGCTGGAACAAGCAGTCTTCCAGTGGCTTGGGTTTTTATTGGAGCTAGGAAGTGGTGCCATCAGGTCAGCTTGAAGGAGATCATCTTGAAGCCTCCCACGACGCTCATGAAGTTGATATTGCGGTAGCCGTGCCGGTTGGGGAAGTGCACTTCATGGCCATCCGGCAGTTTCACACGGAATTTGTCTGACAGCATTTCAATTATGAACTGGGAGAAAAAAGAGGAAGAAGGGCAGGAATTGGGGGCAAGGAGGGTATTCAGAGGTCAGCATCGAGGCAAAAGGCCTGACTGTTACATGAGAGGGTCAGACCTGTCCACTACAACCTTAAGCAAGGTGCTGGGGGTTGAGGTTAGGGTGATTCAGGAAATGAGCAGTTGATATCAAGGGTCTAAGCAGGAGTACAGACTATGACTGGGGACAGGATCTCTCCTGAGGCTGTTTCAGCTACTCTGATTGTAAACTCAAGCAGCTAAACCCAAGTATGTCTTTACATGTCTTTATACAGCATATGGAATGTGTACACCACCATTCTGCTCTGAACAGGGCAGAATAAACCTGACCCCCGATGCCCTCAGCAGCTCAGCAGGACACAGAAAAAGGAGCTTTGCTGATAAACATGCACAAGCAGACAGGACAAGAATGCATCACTGGTCATTGCAAACTAAAGGCAATGTTCCCCAAAGCCATCACCTCACCACCCCTTCCCCAAGAGCCAGTTCTGTCTGAGGAAACAAGCTTTCTCTCCACAGCTATAGGAACTGGACTACTCCTAAATGCAGCCCTGTTAATGATTTGGGACATCAGATGGGGTGAGGCAGCAACAAGGACAGCATCCCTGGCAGGAAGAGAGAAAGGACAGATTGGCAGCATGGATCCAGGAGTAATGAGGACAGAAGAGTTGAGGGAGAGGCTTTTGGATATTGCTCCAAACTCTGGGTTGCCTTAAAGCCTGTGTTTACATAGGAGGGAGGGAGGGAGAGAAATAAGGTAGATAGCAGCAAGATCCTGCTTCTTGGAGACTCCCTTTACTTTCATACATGCCCCAGGTACACTCACCTGCTGGGCAGGTAGGGGGGGCCAGGAAGCACTTACAAAGTGTGAGACAGACGGGACTCACATAAAATTCCCAGAAACGGCATTGCAGTTTTGAAGAAGAAGTGAAAATGGCAATCGGGACCAAAAACCCAGAGCATGAGGGAGCAGGAGGTATTGGGTGGGACTGGGAAAACTGTAGTATGGGAATCTGCTGACCGGGGCCTTCCCCTCACCACACATTCCCCACATACCCCATGCCCCTGCACACACCACACATACCCCATGCTGGCACAGACCCCTCACCTTGACAATGCAGCCCCTGAAGAAAGGGAGGTGGCGGTCACGATGCTCTGTCTGCCAGGCATTAGAGCACTTGGAGTTACAGACGATGACAGACTCGTTGAAGCGGGGATTGAAGTGAAATGCCAGATCTCTTGAGCTGCTGCCAAGATTGATGCTGAAGCTGTAAATGAGCATGAGGAAAGTCATATGCATGGACAGGAGAGGGTCTTGGAAGACTTGAGATCCAGCACACATCTCTGCACCCAATTCCTTCATCAGTGTTTGCAGGTGGCAAAACAATGTGCTATTTTGTGTCTGGCAACCCTGGAAAACCACCTCCCTCTACAGCCCACCTTCAACCCTGGCAAGCCAAGGTGGTTTCTTTGTACTTACCCAACAGTATCCGGAGATATTTTGCCCTTCACCTTCAGGATGTTCCCAGGCTTCATATCCAGGTTTAAGATTTCCATATTTTCCTAAGGCAGAGAAAAATAAGTCTGTGGGGCTCCTTCAGCTATTCCTCCTGCCTTGCCACCACAAGTGAGAGGGTGCTGCTTGGAGGCATCCCACCCAGGAGAACATCTATTGCTCTCAGCTGGTGCTCCTCTCATGACCAAAACCCTCCACGCTGCAGGTCTTGCATGAACTTCTCACTCAGTGAGAGAAGATTGGGCTGAGTGAAGCCCGCAAGAGAGAAGAGACATCAGAGAGAGAGGAAGTGAAAACAGGCTCATCCTCAGCAGAAGGAAAAGAAAGCAGGACAGCAGAGACACAAAGAGGGTTAAAGCAGAGGGGCACTGCCCAGGGTTTGGTGGAAAGCCGATGCTGCCCAAGAAATGCAAGTGGTGAGAGTGGCTATGACTTGCTGGTCTCTCACTCAGCCGAGCTGAGCTGAGGACCCTGGGTGAAAAAGAACAGGAGCAGCAGCCCTTACAGGCATCTTTCTCAGAGGGCAGAGTAACCAGGCAGGGAGACACCAGCAGTTTAGCTCAGAAATGCTTTGCACATAGCACCTTACAGCCCTAAACTTCCCTGTGGCTTACACATTAACATGACACCCGCCTCTGCAAAGCTCCAACGGCTGCTATTACGCCAGAAGACTTTGATCCAAGGAAAAAGCTTCCATATGTACACATCTCACTCGGGATTCCAGGAAATATAAGCAAGTCCCAGCCTCCTCGGTGGGCTCCCAGTGGAAGGACTATCACATGCAGCCCTTAGGGGTGCTACTTTAGACATGACATAGGACAAACATCTTCCCAGCTGACCAAGGAGGTGTGACCACCATGTTCACTTCTTTCCTGTGTGTAACAGCTCAGCCAAAACAACATCCCAGCTCCTTCCTTTTGTGGCAAGGGGCAGCTCCAAAATCCACACCAGCACACCAAAATGGTCTCCACCATCCTTCCCCACAGTGCTCTGAGGAAGGGCTCAAAGGGGCTTGGAGGAGAGGACAACCAACACATCCCCTCTAGACGGCATGAGCTATGAAGTGTTCTTTGCAGGAGTGACATAGTGGCATCCAAGCTCCTTCCCTTCTTGTGGCTCTAGATTCAGCCCCAGCTGTGTGGATTGCAATACCAATATGTGGGAGCTCTCTGCAACCTCCCATCCAAGCCCCATCTAGACCCAAGCCTTTTAGCTTGAGGAGCCACACACATCAGGTTCAATAGTCCCATCCTCCCTAACACTTAGACATGGGAATGTTGTCCTCACAGGGGAGTATCACCCCTGCTGTCTTCTTCCCAGGCAAGAGCTATGATGTAAGTCAGTAGACAGTGTCTCTGATCTGTAAGACTCCAAAAGTCAAGTGGAAAAGGGAGAAGGAGGAGGAGGTCAAGGCTCAGGAGACCAGTAATCCCTCAGTCCCCCCCTGCAGAGAGCACCTGAGTGCAGTAATCCTGCTGCCGCCCAGACAGCTGGGAGACAGCTTCTGCCCTTCCCTAAAACATCCTGAAGAAAGAAGTAAGTGCTGATAAGCACTCCTTCCCTGGAGCTGTTTCCCACGAGCAAGGGCTCACAAAGTCCAACAGGCTTGGAAAATTTGTTTGTTGTGGAGGACACTGAAACTGTTGGTGAAACCTCCCTGGGCTGAGTATGGAACCAGCAGGAACCAGTGCTGGGGATGGTGTTTTCTGGCACTGGGTCTCTTTCCCACCACACTGCTGTGTGCACAGCACACCTGTACACACCTTCACATCACACTGCTCCTGTGCAGCCATCCCAGGGACAGTACAGAGCCCAGGGTCCCCTTCTCAAATATCAGAGCAAAACTGAATGGCTGGCTAAATTGCACAGTAACTCGCTTTTTACCTGGGGAGTAAGGATTTACTGTCTGGAGGCTATCCTGGGTATTCCACAGTCTTAGTACATATACCCATGAGAAGGGGGTCTTCTACAGATTTAGGCAAAAGCAAACAAGCAGTAATTGCTTCTTTTCACTAAGTATAAACATATTAAACCAAGGCATATCTTTACAACACAGTTTATAAATGCCATACTTGCTAACCTTCATTACTTGGTTAAATTTGTAAACAAAATTTACAGATACTACACAAATTAAAACCCCCAAAACACAATACACACAAAAGCTAAAAACCCCTGTGAATGCTCAAAGTTGGGATAGGAAAATCCTTAGCTCTAGGCACAGTTTCTAACACACAGGATACCTATAACCTGGAAAAACCATAAAATGGAATCGCTCAGTCTCTGTCTAACCAGTGCACAGTGAGTTATTAGGAGGGCATTATCCATCTGATACTAATTGGATGGCATTTTCCAGAACTATCTTTCACTTCCCAAGCGTAACACACAAAACTTTAATTCTGTTACCACCCTATCAATACCTGCAGCAGCAGGTATTGTTAATCTAATCAAGTCTTGATTTAGATTTTGGCTTTGCTGTGCTGGTATAAATTTGACAGACTCACCATGGGGGTTTCAGATGGCTTCCCATAGGTTGCTCCAACCCATCCCATACAGCACCCATAATTCCCTATTTCCTGGGCAAATTCATACCAGGTAGGTATGTGAATTTGTTCTCTAGGTGGTTGTGCCACTGCTGCAGCGCCATCCATTTGTGTGTGATCTGGGGCATTAGATACAAACATTTTCAGCCTGTCTGGAAGGCCATGAAGGGGAGGAGTTAATCTGGCTGGATTGATAGGAGCTACTGTAATTAATCACCTTAATTGATGTCTTTCATACATTGTTTAAATGCATGCTGCCTTTTGCACAGAGGCTGCCAGATCTGAGAATCCTGTAGTTTTAAACAGTAGCAGGCTTTCCTGTGTCCTGTGGGTCTATGCCCCCAGCCCAGTAGGCAGCTCAGGTGGTTAATGAGTAGCTACGGTTACCTGGGGTAGCAGTTAAAAATACTCTTTGTCCCCAGAATCTTTCTGCTTCTTCCTCACTGAGCACAATCTGATCTCTGCCCGTAAGGGAAACTTGTATTCAGTTTCATTTCTCCTGAACATCTAGAATGTTCTTCCAGCAACGCGTCTTACTCTGTGGGGAACAGAAGTGTGGGTTTCTCCACCCCCCTCACCAGCAGTTTCTGTTTCAATTAAAGGCTGAACTTTTACTGCCATTGGGGAAGGGTCAGAGTCTTCCTCTAAACTATCATCTTGGTACCAAATGTCCCCATCCCATGTTTCAGGATCCTCACAATATACCACCCTATAGATGTGCTGGACTGAATTAGAGGATGATTCATGTGTGGTTTTATCAAGTAACATACCTAGATTTTTCTGCATCTGTTTTTCTCATCTTTCAGCTGCAGAGAGTAGTTTTTCTAATTGTTCACTTTTATGTAAAAGAATATCTACTAGTTTTTACAATTTCTCCTGTGTCTCTTTCTCAAAAGACAATGCTGTGCTAAGAACCTCATTTTCTGACTTCAAAGTCATAAATTCTACATCTGCAACCCTTTCAGGTGGCAGGAAGCTTTTGATTTCCTTTTGCAAGCAAGATACACAAGCTCCAAAAACTGCACAAATAACTTACCTTCTTACCTTTAATGGGCAACTTACCTTTTCCTCATCCCATTTTTCGTTTGGCCTGCAAACTACTCATGTGGTCAGCTATTGCCTGTAAATTATCACAATTAGTTTGTGCCCATTCCAACCCTGGAGAGAGAGGCGACTACCAAACTTCTCCAGGAGAGAGTAAAACTTTAGCCTTGCACCGGTCACCCTTGGTAACCATTTTTCCTTCGGTCTCCCTCAGAGGGAGACAACCTGGGCAGGAGAAAGCAGTCACCCACAGAGGGACAGTAAAAGTAACAGTAAAAGTTTGGTCAATCTCCCACCAGGAGGGAAGAACAGTAAAGGTTCGGAAGTGTTAAAGGGCACTTTGGGTCAGAGAATGGTGATGCCAATTAAAATGTTGGGATTTGCTGTTGAAGTCCTCTGCCCAAATTAAGGTGCAAAGGAGACTAAATGCCAGTTCAACAATGCCGACTTTATTTTACAAAATTAATCTTCTATGGAAAAGAGGGAGAGAAAAAGAGAGAGGGGGAGAAGAGAGATAGGGCAAGTAGAAGGTAGTCACCTCCATGGTTCCAGCAGTGTCCTGTTGGTCCTTCTGTGCCTTGGGCTTATTGATGGTGGTGTCTTACCCAGTTTCACCTTCTTGCCTGAGTAATTCTTATTGAGTCTGTCATGTGGGTAAAAAGCAGAGGCAGAAGTGACTTTCAATTCCTCATTAGCACGTGAGGCACGAGTAGGTGTGGTTCTGCCATCGCCCATGCTCACATCTTAATTCGATGGTCACCAGGGGTCTATTCTGAGGGTTGTGCAAGACAAGTACCTCAAAAATTAAGTGTCCTATTTGTAACCCCACTTCCTGCCCTTGCACAGTAGTTTACTTCTTATCTAACACACTGCAGCTGAATTTTGACCTGCAAAGCCAAAACTGAAACCTTTCTTCCTTCGTGGTTTGTGCATAGGCACGTTCACCACCAGGCCCTTGTTTAAGGCATATACTGCAAATTACTAACCCTTTCCTTACAGCTGCCTGGGAGGGAGAGCAGCATGTCTCTTATTGTGTCCAGTTCTGGCTCCTCAGCAGTACAAGGGAGACATGGAGCTCCTGGAGCAGGTCCAGCAGAGGGCTACAGAGATGGTGAAGGGACTGGAGCATCTCTCTTGCAAGGAAAGGCTGAGGGAGCTGGGCCTTGAAAAGACACAACTGAGAGGGGACCTCACCAATGTCCATCAGTATCTGAAGGGAGGGTGTCAGAAGGATGGAGCCAGGCTCTTCTCAGCGGTGCCAAGCAACACGACAAGAGGCAACAGGCAGAAACTGATACACAGGAAGCTCCACCTGAACATGAGGAGGTGCAGGTGACTGCACACTGGAACAGACTGCCCAGAGAGGTTTTGAAGTCTCCCTCACTGGAGATATTTAACAACCATCAGGATGCAATCCTGTGCAATGTGCTCTGGGACGATCCTGCTTGAGCAGAGAGGTTGGGCCAGATGAGCCCCTGTGGGCCCTTCCAACCTGACCCATTCGGTGATTCTGTTTGAGGGACGAGTAAAACTACCCAAGCAGAGAGTTGAGTGCAAAGCCACAAGTACCACAGATGCGAGAATATGCAGAGAGGGAGACGAGCAGGAAAGAGGCATGAGCTGCTCAGAGAGGGGCCATGAGATTTTATCCAGATAACATTTACCCCCTCCTACAATGCTCAGCAGGGGCGTTCACCCCCCTTTTATTTGCCACTGGGAACAATAGTGGGAAACCAGGCAGCAACTCTGCCAGCACTGGCGACTTCCTTTGTCTGCAGCGCTGAGCCTTCATACGGTCAGACAGCAGCCCTGTGCAGATGGCCTCCCTCATGCAGGGGTATGTGCTCCCCACATAGGAAGGGGATGAGACTTTAGGGACCCCAGAAGAGCCAAAATTCTCCACTGCAGTTGGAGGTGGTGATTGGGATGATGAAAGGAGGATGACAGGGGCAGGTTGATACTTCCCTGCTGACACTGCAAAGCAGAAAGCCTGGGGAAACAATGATAGCATGGGAATGTAAATCCCAAAGAAAGAGGAAATCCGGCTAAAGAGCATCTGCAAAAGAGGTGGAGGATCTGTGCAGTAAGGAAAACATAAACAATAGCTGTGGAAGCTGGCAGCCACTGGTGCAAAGGATCCAGGAACCCTTCGCCCCCCAGAGAGATGATCCTACAATAGGGTACCTGACTGGGAGTGTCCCTCCAGGGCCCCAGAGATGTTTACCCTGGCCGGAGGGCAGTTGGCTTGTACTGGTATGGGACACATCACTGTCACATCACTGTCACCAGAGGGGCATTTGCTGCATTCCCAGAGGGACAGCAAAGACCCAACAAGTAGTCACTTGGTGTGAGGGTGGGGGCCACACGTAACCCGAGGGCAGAGCGAGCTTCCAACAGGGAGCAGGCAGGCCTGCAATTTTGCATGGAGGAAACAAAAAAGCCCCAAACATATTTTAAGGAGGGAAGAGCCTAATGCAAGCATGTTGGCTTTCAGCCAGAAGGATGGCAGGGCAGGTCCTCTGAAGAGTGCTTTCACCCCATAAAATGCAGCAGCTCCATTTGCAGAGGTGACATATGGTAGATTTTGGGGTCAACAATCTTTCCCAGCCTTCCTGCTAGTCCTGAGGAGACCTCAGGCCACCAGGAGCACCAACGGGATCTCAGGAGCCTTGGGGTGCCTCCAGACAGCAGCATCTCATGTACCATAGCCTAGAGCTGCCACCTCTACCACAGGGCACCCACACAGCTGTTGAGAACAGACTGAATGCCACCCTCCGCAGCAGGCTGCCAAGATCCTCGGCAGCATCATTGCTGGCAGCAGTATTTATTTTGTTTTCTTACTTGGGCAGGAGATAAGCCAGCTAGGTGTGAAGCCCTGAGGAAAACCACAGACTTCCCCACTTCCCAGCCAAGGCAGACTGAGCGGTTAGAGGATTCTCAGGGCCTTGTGGCAGAGGCAGCCCCCAAAATCCATACCAGCAGGCCAAAATGGTCCCCACCATCTCTCTCAACAGTACTCTGAGGAAAGGCCACAAGAGGCTCAGAGGAGAGGGCAGCCAACACATTCTCTCTGGACAACATGAGCTATGAACAGTCCCCTGCAGGACTGACATGGGTCACCACCAGAGACAATGCTCAATCCAGAAGGCATGAGGAAGATAGAGGAAGGGAAGGCAGCCGTGCTGGGTGCATGGATGCATGTGCCACTGTCCCCACATCAAACCACGCTCTGCAAGAAGAGGGAGAGATCCCTTTAGCACCCTCATGGAAGGCTTGGTGCTAACTAGGCACCAAAGAAGTGGCACAGGAGGACGATGCTGCAGAGGGGATAAGGTGCCTGTCCCATATTGCGCTCCAGGCACCAGGGAGCCTGTGCCTTGGACCAGGCATCAGTGTCTGCTCAAGGCAAAGGGAGCTGGAGAGACCAACCATGCATTCTTTCTCGGAGTAGCAGCTGCTTACTCTGCTATTATTTCCTACTGCTTCATATAATTTGTACTCCACAGCAAGCTATTGTCCCTTTCCACTGGCTATTTATTTCCTTGAATAGCCTCTGGGGAAAGATTTCAGTGCGGGAGTAAAGAAAAAAGAAAAACTCCACACAATAAATCTCAAGCAGTGACCTGATTTAAACTGTGTTCTCTGACCTCATCTGGGCCCTGGTTGCGGTTCCTCATGGCAGTTGTGATTAAGTTCTGTTTCTGCTTTGGTTTCCTCTCTTCATTAAGCCTAGAGGGGAATGACCCCTGCCTTAGAGGGCTGTGGGGCAGATTTTCAGAGGCCAGGGCTCAGGATACAACTGAGAAGAAGCTTCCACCACCTCCTAATGGAGATGCTCAGTCCTCCACCTGCCAGTACAGAAATTCCTGAATAGGACTGGCTTCCCCTTCAGCCAAGAGCTGTTGGTCGGGCTCTCAGCAGACAGTGCTGCCACCTACACCCAACCGATCCCTGAGCTCTGAAAGCCAGCCAGCTTCCTAACGGAGGAGGACCGAAAGAACAAAGTGTACTTACCTCAGCCAAACACTGAGGTAAGCAAGAGACTGGGTGAGCAGGTCTGTGGATCTGAAGGGTGTGTACAGGAGAGGATTGTCCAGGAGATGCAGGAGAAGCCAAAGCAAGGATGAGCACAAGGAAAATAGTGCCCAGGAGCACTAAGCTCCTGCCCAAGTTGTTACCCAGAGAGGGATGGCTCCTCTAGAGAAAGTGCTGAAGTCTCTGCATTCAGATCAAGTAAAATGGGAAGGGACAAAGGACTGGAGGCTAATCTCCAGTCACCCCTCCTGCCTCAGCTCCCTCACAGTGCATCATCCAGAGCACCTGTGGCAGGTATGGAAGTAGCATCCATGATCTGAACCTGAGGGAAGACATTAGAGGCCATCGGCATCCAGTAGGGTCTCCACGAACATCACCCCTCTTTAGCTGTAGGGTGCAATTCTCTTCCTTAGGATGTGGGGGAAAAGGAGGAGGAAGGACAAAGATAGCTAAAGAACTAAAATGTGAGGGAAAACCCACACCTTTCTTCAGGGCTAGAGGCAGCAGTGAAAGAGGGAATCTGCATCAAGCAGTGGAGCAGATCAAGAGCACAGGGAACAAGTACAGCCTCAGACTCCATCTCTCTCCCTCCTTTATGAGAAAGGTGATGGTGCCACAGTGACTGGCATCTCCCATCTCCATGGGGAGCTCAAATGTGCTCTAATGGATGGTTTCCAAGTTATGTCCTTGAACCTTTGCAGGGGATGTCTCTCTCAGGCAGCTCTGAAGTCTGTGGAAACATTCTTGTGTGGTCCAAGTTGTGCGCAGGGAAGGGGAGAAGGGTGGTTCATTTGCAAGGAAGTTGGTCGTAAGGGGATGTTTTATCAACCCAAGCAGCAGATGAGTCACGTCTTCTGTGTCCCCAGCTTGGCTGAGGGGCAGGAGAATGAATACAACTGGCAGAGGGTGGAGAAGGGAGGCCAGAGGACTGATGACATGCCACCCAGTTCCATTTCCAGACTTCATTTCTCTAATTCTTTCACTCATGGGTGCATGCCAGGAATGCGGGTTGTGGGAAAGGCTTTCAAAAACACGCCTGGAGATAAAAATTCACTTGTGTTGAAAGCTTCCCTACTGGAAAAGAGAAGATGTATAGAAGGCTCACAGCTTCCCCCTCTCTGGAACTTTTGGGATCGCCCAGCTTTACCCACATCTTCTGGATGAGATATTATTAGCTTAATGGGAAAAGGATCTTCCAAAGAGCCCTCCACAAAGGATCAGCTTCATGAGGTCTTATGGTCCACTTGTGTCTTCCACCAAAAGATTAACATCTCCAGCAAGTTTTATCTTACCATTGAGCAAGGAAGTTGGTGGCTCCCTCATCTTGCACATGAGGAAACTGAGGCACAGGCACCCAAGTTCACATCCAAAACCAACTCCTCCTGTTTGGATTCTCATCTTAAAGTTTCCATGGCCACAAAATCAAATCAAATCAATTTGCAAACCTGTGCAAAAAGCTAAAAGGAAGCTGTGCTCCCCTAGCTGATACAGCTGGAGTAGCAAAGATGCCAATCTCTCATCACACCATCTACTATCAGCAGGAGGTACTGAGGCATTCAGTGCCTCTGGAAAAAATCAGCCCTTGGGTGGGTCCAATGAAGCCTGAAAACCAGAGGCATTCAAAGAAAAGAAGCCTTCCTGCAGTGGAAGCCATGGGACTTCCAAGATGCCCTAAGCCCAACTTTGCTGACTTCAAGGGGACCATTTCCCACAACGGAGACAGCATGAGACCAGCTGGCTGGAACTAGAATAAGCAAAAAAGAAATGCAGCATTGCACCATCCACGAAAGGTCCTTGGGGACCTCCCTCCACGGAGCTCTGAGCAGTCATCCTGGATTCAATCCCACAGCACAGCAAGGGCGTGAAGTGAGAGTGACTGCCGAGTCTCCATCCCGCACGGGGACAACGACGCTGCAGGACTCGCTTTCGGTGTGTTTCTCACGGGTTCCAGTGCTGAGCCCAGGCAGGTTGGACAACTCTGAGGACTTGCAGGAATCTTTCAGACAAGCAGAATCCATCTGAGTCACACGCACGAGGCACAATGCCAAGGGTGGCTCATCCACTGGAAAAAATAAAAGAGAGAAAGAAATGCTAAGGGAGAAATAGCAAGTTTTGAAAAGCCACAAGAATTAACAGCTCATAGGCTGGAAAGAAGGGTAGCAAAAAAAAAGGTCTGTTCTCCCATTCTCACGTCACTAAAGCCAAGGATCCCTCATCCCCACTGGGAAGCAGCAAGCCACCTTACCACATATCAGCTTTGAGAGCATCTGAATGGGCAACCCACCCTGGATCTAAGGCTGAGGTCTGCAGAGGAAGGGGTTGTCAAGTCAAAACTATCTGTTGCTGCAAAATCAGCTTGAACAAACTCCCTTTGATGGCACTGCAAAATGAAACAGTAAAAACCAAACCAGATGAAAATGGGAAAGAAAAGCTGCCAAAAAAAGGGAGTCCAAATCCCAAAATGACTGACTCAGTGCAGGAAATGGGCATCTAAAGAGGGAACTGCAGGAATCTGAAGGAGAGCTAAGAAAAGACCAGGCCCACACAAACGAGTCTCCGTATTCCTCTTCTCCCACTTTCCAGAGGGAAGGGCACCAGAAAGACCTGAACCCCCAGACCTTCAGAGTGAGATATGGAAAAGAGCTGGGCCACGGCACTGCCCCGAGATATTTCATCTCCATAAGGTACTACAGGGAGCAGAGCAGTGGCTGCTTTGCACTGATGGGACACCTAGTCTCCCTTTCCAGGACTACACTGGCACTAAGGGACACCCTGTCCCATATAGGCATCCTGTCCCTTCTCTGGACTGTGCCCATGAGCTTCCACTCTCATTTCTGGCCCATGCAGCCAGTAGTACATAAGCCTTCACTTGGGCACAGTGGATGTTTATTTTGCATTCCCAGCAGTCATGCCAAGCTCTTTGTTCTCTCTGGCTCTCTTTCCCTTCCTTCCAGTTTGTGCCTTTTCCTGCTGTCCTTTTTTTCCTCACCACTGGCAACATGCAGGGGCCAGAACCTAGCTGTGTCTCTCTAGCTGCCCCCAGGTTTCTTTGTGCTGCTCCCCTCCCAGAGAGCCCCCAGCAGCAAAGCAAACACCAGGCTTTAATTGCAGTCAGATTCCTGGACAGAGGATGCTTGCTCCAGAGAGGGGAAAAGAGTATTTGAAACTAAATGCCTTCAATGCGACTAATCTTATCATATCCCAGGCTGAATAGCTTCAAAAGCGTTGCCAACAAACAGACTCAAACAGACCTCCCAAGCTAGGAGATCTGATAAGCACAATGTGAGGACAACAGGTGGCTGCGACTGCCAGGCAAGTTCCCATCTGCACGAAGATAGCTTATCTTCTCTGTCAAGATGGGACACACATCCACGTCTGCTGCACAACAGCAGGGAAAAGCTAGTGGAGACCTGCTTTCTGGTCCTGAACATGCACGTAGCACTGCTTACAACACCATTCCTGAGGAACATCTCTATTATTCACTCGGCCTCATTAGGAAAGGGGTGGGAATCTTTCCTGAACAGCTCTGTCAAAGACACAGCTTCCCTGTGTTCCACAGGCTTTCCATCTGGCTCAAGATGAGCTGAAGAGTGCCTCGCACTAGCTGTGGACACCAGCAGGAGAAGCACAGCAGCCAGAGGGAAGAAGTCTCATAGCCCACTCTCGAACCACGCTGTGACACCCCGGCTTTTAACCCTATCAAATCCCAGCATGCATCCTCCTCCTGAAATTCAGCCAGAGCACTGCTGCTGGGAAGCTGGCTATTCTAGATGCAAAGCTGCTCTGTTCGAGAAGGAGCAGCCTCTGTGGAAAGAGGAACAGCCTCTGCTAGGAGCATGTCCTCCCTCCAAGATGAGGGGGCTTGGGCTGCAAATCAAGGACAGCAAAAGTGCAACACGGTTGCAGCAAGATTCAGCAGGTGGGCACTGCCTCCAAAAAACCTCTGGAGCTGAGGGGAACAGCAAGTCGCTTGAACACAGCCCCTCCAAGTGGAGACAAGGCAGAGGCTGGTCAAATGCACCTGATCCTTCTTCTGGCTGGGGGACACATCTGTCAGCAGCACATTAAATGGGGGATACATGAGTTCTGCCCCTGTTCTGCTCCCTGACTGAGTTCCCAATGTGATGTAGGTTGGGGTGGCAGGGGAAATAGGACACAGGTGTGTGTGCATGGGAAGTCCTTGCAGAAGCATGTGCTCCATGGGATCCTCATTCTGCCAGCCTCAGGCAGGAGAGCCAGGGGGGCAAATTCAACGTGTTTGTGTGCCCAGGCCTGTCTGATCCCCGCATCCAGGAGCGGGCCCCAACACTGACCTCATTTGCTTAGGCAATGTTTTCTCCTAGTATCTCACCCACCCCACATGGCAGAAGGTCAAATGCAGCCAGTGATGCATAGCATGGGGTATTGGACACTGAGTCACAACCCACAGTTCAGCCATACCCAGCAGACAGAGCATTTCCCAGTTTCAGTCTGGCACACACACTCCCATCCCACACACTCACCCATGACCTATTGCATGGCATTCCCCATCTTCGAAGAGGGAAACACTGGGAAATTATGGGATAAATATACAGGCTGCAGGTGACTGCATTTCAAAAGCCTGCCTTCTGAGGGACCTGGGCTTACAGGGTGTAGCTGTTTCACTCTTGGACCCAAAAGCAAGGAGCAGAACACAGCTCCCATCTGTGGGGTTAAAAGCATGGCAACAAGGCTTTGTTTGGAACAGCTCCCAGCCCACTCTGTCCCCTAGCCATGCCTGGGCGCTGTGGCACTGCTCAAAACCAAGGCAGGGGGGTTGCTAACAACTGCATGGTATAAGCCATCATCCTGAGGCAATGCTGAGGCCCAGCCCTGCTCCTGTTGCACTTACTAAGACAGATGAAGCCAGAGGGACTAGAAAGGAGCCTATGAAAAGCCAGGTCCACCCTCGGGAAATCTGCGTATGCAGACTCAGCGTCTCCCTCCTCCTCCTCCTCCTCCTCCTCCTCCTCCTCCTCTTGGGTCACAGTTTTCTTTTTATCCCTAGCTCCACGTCCACCACGCCCCAGCACTGGGATCGCTCTGCCCTGCTGCTCCTCAGCATCCCCAGCAGCGGGGCAGAAGCTGGCTGCAGTGCCAAGTGGCAGAGACTGAGCAGCCAGGCTGGAGGGAGAGCACCGCCGGACTGCCTCCTCCCGCTGTTTCACAGCCCGGACTTAAGCCAGCACTGGAGTTTCCTAGGGAACCTGAGGCAGCTGCAGCCAAAACAGGATTGCTGGCAATGGGGGATTTTCAAACCTGGGCCAAAACCCATCTATTCAAGCTCATCGTGCCACACTTGAGCCAGCCGCACAGCCGAGCACACGTGCGTTCGGCACTGGGGCACTGTGCAGCAGGAATGCCTCCTCCCTGAGCCGCGCTGGAGAGCAGAGGCTGCACACGACTGCATCTCTGAGCTCCCCGGGCGGCTGCTACATTACACATCCCCAGCAAACGCTTCACTAAGTCACACTTCCTTGTCGTCGCAATGCGGGAATGTGTTCATCATCCAGGCTTGGGGATTTGCTGCAGCTGGGCTCCCCGATTTGCTTCAGGTTGCCGATTTCTGCTCAGATCATGCTTGGGTGCCCGTGAAAAATGCCTTTGCAACAGGGTTTTTCTCCTTCTCCCTCCTGCTGTTCTTTAGAGCCAAACTGTATCTCAGCAAAATCCAGGCTCTCGAACTACTTTTTTTCCCCAATACTTGTGCTCTTTAATGATGCCGCTTCCATCTGCCAGCCACAACACTGCAAGCAAGGGGTAAAGCAAGAATGGGTGAATCTGTTCAGCTTTTCCAGTGCCTCTGCCGACTCCTGAGCACCGAGTGCGCAGTATCGGTCATGGATCTGTTCCAGTCTGGAGCTGATCTCATCAGTGGCGCTGTGAATGACTCCATCGAGGCTCTCCCTTGCGGGCTTAGGGCCCTCAGTGCTCACTTCAGCCCCATAAATTCAAGCAGCTCTCTCTGACCTGGCAGGTCTTCCTCTTCCTGTTCAGGTTCCAGCTCACCAGCTACCAAACCTACCAGCCCCCGAGCCACAGCTACAACGAGGGCTCCGTCCCATCAGTTTTATTTCATCTTCGCCTGCTCCAGATACTGTTCCTCAGCGGCAAGAGCGTTCCCATATCCTCAGAGCACACCCCAAATGCCACGCACTTTCTTGGAAAGAAGCTATCAGCAACAGCAAACCCATTCGAGCCTTCCCCAGGGAGAGGGGAGACACTTTCACTCCTCACACTGTCCAGAAGGGCACTGCTGCCTGCTCAGTCAAGGGGTCAAGACACCCCTTGAGTTTGGAAGGAGGGCTTGAACACAAGGAAACAGGGAGCTGCATAGCTCACCTCTAACTCTGGTATTTGCTTCTCTCACCTGTCTCGCTGAGCCAGTTGCGCTAATGACAGAACCAATGTGGAAAGGAAAATTGGTATACAGAGGTCAAGGCAATTCCCCAAAGGGAGAAAATGAAATTATATCCCCATGCTAACAACCAGAGAAACTGAGGCAGTGAGCATAGCTGAGTATTTCCCTGAGTCTTGCTTCAAGACATGCTTAATTGCAGAGATCTAGCCGGCAGGTTTTCTGGTCCCTTATCCAGCATCCTGTTTCCTCATTCTGCTCCTGTAGCTGTAGAAGTATGCCTCTGATCACCGGGGACAGGTCTTCCTACAGCTGAAAGGGAAACTGCTGAAAGAAATGGAAGGGAGCAATCCTGATGGATGATTGCATACAACAAGAAAGTGCTGCATATGAAAGGGAAGGAGACATTTCCTATTAGATTAAAGGAGCTCAAACCTGCTCTCCCTCTTAGAGAAGTATGCAACTCTATACTTGCCTCTCTAATTGCAGCCCTCTGCTGGGAAAGGTGCTTAAAAGTATTGCAAAAGGAAGGAGATTGGTCAAGGCATAAAGGCAGGGCTGCAAATCCAGAGGATTGTGTAAAAAGGTGCATGGTCCAAGGTGATGTCAGGAGAGGTGCTGCCACAGCTTCTCTTTTCCAAGAGAAAGTAGCAGAGTTCAAACTGAGCCAACCCCCCCAGGAACTGGCTGCTGGAGTCAGCCAGAGCAGGAAAACGAAAAAAAAAAACCAAAAAAACAAAAGACCGCAGCACCAAGCTTCAGGAAAGTGAAAGGTCTCCAGCAGAACACCTTGCCAAAGAAAGAGGAATGTGATGGGGAAAGGGAAGCTCACGTCACGGGCCAGAGCTGACGACCCAGCAGGAAGCACACACAAGCACATCTGAAAAACATCGCAGGGTTCACATAAACACACACGGCAGAGAAACCAAACACTGGGACAGAGAGGGGGTGACAGGGTGGTTCTGGCCGGCAGAAGACGACCTGGTGGGTGGAAAACCCCTCTCCCAGGCTACTCCTGTGAGGCCACCTTTCCTTCCCGATGGAGCGGGACGCGGCCTGTTTTGAGATTCACCTCGAGTGCACAAGCAGCAGGAGCGCTTGCTGAGCCCAAGCTGCTCTGGCAGGCGCTCCCCTGCCTGCTGGTGCCCTCTGCGGGCGGCTGCTGCAGGGCCTGACAACCTGGGACTGCACCAAACCTAAGACTGCACCCCTCTGTCAAAGCCGGGACCCGCACCCCTCTGCCAAACTTAGGACTGCATCCCTCTGCCAAAAACAGGACCTCACTCTGCCCCCATGTGCTGCGCTCATCCAGGCCTCTGGCTTGCACGCCATCACTTTCCTCCGCAATGGGCTACAAGCTAATTATAGCTCCAGTACTTTCCCTCCGGAGCGGTGTTAATTACAACTTGGAGCCTCACTCCGTCCAAACCTAGCTTAAAATTCCAGCTGTCGGTAAAAATAAATCGAGGGGAGAAAGGTTGTTCCGCACACATCATCTAGCCGCTATTACAGGGAGCAAAAAATTCAGATTCCGATCTCTTTTTCCATTGGCTGCACTTAGGGCCCTTGTTATATGGAAAGCAGATGTACCAAAGGGGAAAGAGACGCCTAAATCTGTGAGAAATAACAGCAAGGTCGCCGCTGACAGGACTGTTATGCACGAGTTCGCTCGCTATTGTTTGCAACCGGCCGAAAAGAGGTGCAGCCTTCCTCCATTCATCCTGGGCTTGTTAACCACTGGGTGTTGCCAAAGAAAGAAAAGTAAACAAGCTCGAGACTCAGACAGACCGAAACCTGAGCAAAAGGGGGCTGTGTAAAACGCCAGCCTGCAAAACCTCTCATTTAGAGGCATCGCTGTGGGGGATGGAGCGATGCGTGCCTTCCATGCAGATCGTACATGACCTGGAGGGCTGCTAGGGATGACTTCAGGATTCTCAGAAAAATCAAAGGAGTAGTGACAGGCAGGGCTGACTCATAAGATTAAAATAACCTGTGTAAAACGTGCCTGAACGCAGCAAAGGGAAGGATGTTGCAATTTTCTATGAAGGGCACTTAACAAGGGCTTTGTGATGCAAGGCAGTAACAGTTAAAAAAAGAACTACATTCAGGCGCCCAAAAGTGCTTTTTAATGACCAAAAAGCCCTCACCAAAACAATGGCTATCCATAAGGAAAAGCCATTAGGTGTGACAAGAGGGCAGTTCCCCCGTCGGCCATGGGATTAGCACTGTAAATGAGTAACCCAGCACGGGACCGCTCGGCTCAGACGCCTGTCTCCACATCAGAGGGCGGAACGCCGAGCAGGCTGCATTGTGCTCTTATCGCCGAGGCTCTGCAGGGCCAGCCCCAGCCCCTGCCGCTGACACCCTCACCGGGCACCCCTCACACAGGCGGGGGCCTGCGCAGCCCAAAGCTCCCCGAGCTCACTCGGGAGCTGAAAAGCAGGAAAGCGAGCTACAAAAGCAGCGAGTCGGGGAGAAGCCGTGCTGCTCCTGCCAGGACCCCTGGGGCACAGAGAAAATAGGCGGTATTAGGTGTCACAGCTGCGCTGGCCTACATTACCAGAGCCGCACGGAAAGCGGAGACAAACGGAGTTTGTTTTCCTGGAACGCTCCAGCGATTTCCAGACCTTCGCCAACCACCCCCCCAGCCCACCCCACACGCTGCTCAGCCGGGCAGAAGGGCCAGGCCGGGCGCTGCCAGAAGATCAGCTGCTATTTACAGATCAGTGCAGGGGACCGCACTTACTGCCATTTATATTTATATTTATATTCGTTACTGGCCGGCACCCGACCCCGGCTCGACTCAGCAGCCCAGGCAGGCGCGCAGCGCGCATGCGCCGCACCCGCCGGGCCCGTGTCCTTTTAAAGGACACACCGCTCGCCGCCCGCCGGAAGTGCCCGTTCTCCATGCCGGAAGTGGCTTCACCTTGCCAGTACACCGGTTCTTCCGGGAGGGGCCGGCTCGGCCGGTTTCCGCGCGGCCGCTGCTTTCCGGCGCTCTGCCCCGCCCCGCGCTCGCTTGCCCTCTGTGCCCTTCTCCGGGAGGGCCTTCCGCTTCCTTCCGCATCCCGCGCCTTTCCTTGCCCCTGCGCGGTGAGCCCATGGTGGAGCGGGAGTGTGCTCCAGCAGGGGGCGCGCTGGCGGCGGAGCGGCGCTCTGCACGGCCGACTTCCGGGTCTCTGTTGGCGAGAGGGATCGGGACTCTCCATGGCGCGGCCGTGCCGGGCCCGGCGGGAGGGCGGCGGCGGAGCGGCGCTGCCCCGGTGAGGAGCCGCGGGCCTCCGACATGGAGCCCGAGACGCTGGAGGCGCGCATCAGTGAGTGCGGCTGCGACCACCGCTCCCTTCCCAATGGGGCGGGGAGGGCGCGGGCGTGGGGGGGCGCAGGGGCGTGAGGGAGAGGGGCTGGGGGTCGCACGCGGTGGCCGTGGCTGCGGGCGCACCTGGGGTGTGCGGGTGAGACCCCGCGGCCGAGCCGGAGGCAGGGGTACGGTGGGTCAGCAGGGAGGAGGGGACGAGAGTTTGTGCACAGGGCTGCGGGGGGAAGGGGCGAGTGGACACGAGTGTGTTTCTCCTCCCACGCCATCCCCACCTACTGCACCCCCTGGAGTTGGCAGGGAGGGAGTGGGATCAACGTTTTCCCTCCACAGGGTGGGAGCCTGTGGGTTTTTTTTTTCCTCACCGTCCCCTCTTCCTGCCCGCAGACAAAGCCACAAACCCCCTGAACAAGGACCTGGATTGGGATGGTATCAACGCGTTCTGTGAACAGCTCAATAAGGAGCTGGAGGAGTAAGTGCTATGTCCTTTCCCCAGGTCACAGGCCTGGTTATGATTTCCCACCCAGTAAAATCCAATGGAATTGTCCCAAGAGCTGAATAGGCATGAAGGCCCTCAAGGTGGGGGTAGGTGGGGGGTCCTGAGGAAGGAAGGTTCCCTCAGGGTTTTGAGGTGTCTTGGTGCCTTATCAGCATCTTCAACTTGCAACATGCTTTTCAACTCTGGATTCCCAGACAGAAATACAGGTACCAGGCTTTTTGTCAATAACCGGCGAGCTTTTCTTTTCCCCTCACTCCTTCCAGTCCTCCGCTCGCCACCCGGCTTCTTGCCCACAAGATCCAGTCTCCACAGGAATGGGAAGCTATCCAGGCCCTCACGGTAAGGGCATCTGCAGGCTGGTAGAACTAGATGGAGGGGCAGGGCGTGGAGATGCTCCAGCTTGACTCGAGAAACATGGGAAACTTTGAATTCCCTCTGAGAAAGCCCTGGAGCACCTGGGCCCTTGGGTGGGAGAGGGACTGAAGGTGGTTCCACAAGTCAGGAGAGGTTACCTGGAAAGGTTTTGTTCCTAGAAGGATCGTTGAAGTTGATAGGAAGCTTTTTTGCTTTTGTGGTGGTGGCCTTGGCAGTGCTGGGTTAATGGTTGGACTCTATGATCTTGATGTTATTTTCCAACCTAAAGGATTCTGTGATTCTTAATCATGTTGTGGATCCACACTTTGAAACCCTGGTGTTTGTGACCTCTCTAAGGGTATCCCTTTGTATGGCCTGTTGAGCAACCTCTGCAAAAACTGGCCCCAAAGATGAGAACCTTGCTTCCCTGTGGGAGGGTGCTTGACCACCTGGGAGGGAAAAGGGGATGTCCCTCTGTGCTGCTGTGACAATAGCCACAGGCTCTGTACCGGGTGAGGGGGGAGCAGGAGGGAGCTGGCTCCTGATCCTGCTGCTGACCCCGTGCTGGGACTCACCTGGCCCCTCTCCCCAGGTGCTGGAGTCCTGCATGAAGAGCTGTGGCAAACGCTTCCACGATGAGGTGGGCAAGTTCCGCTTCCTCAATGAGCTCATCAAGGTGGTGTCCCCTAAGGTGGGTCTCACGGCATCGTGCTGGAAGGGACTGGTGCCTGGTGGCAGGAGGGCTTTGGGAAAAAGTGGTGGCTGAGCAGAAAGGTCAGACACCCACTGGGACGGGGGGAAACAGGACAGTGTTAGCAGGAGATCTAGTCCTTGTTTCCCAGTGAGTTTTCTAGTGGGAAGGTGAGTTTTCACCCCGCTGTTCCTGGCTGATTCTTGTTGTAGGAAGCTGAGGGCCAGCTGGACATGGTGCAGCCAGCACTTGTGAGACTACTGAGCTCACGTGCGTGCCTGCAGTCACCTTCCCTGCATCCCTGTTGGGCTCTGTCTGTGCTGCATGTGCTCAGGAACCTCCCCCAGCTTTGACATGACCATGTCTCTCTGGGGTGTCCCAGTCTGATTGAGACACTCTTGGAGGGCAAGCCCAGACTTGGTCACTGGTGTTCTGGTGAGTCCATCTGAAGGACCAAGTCATTACCTGCTCCTTTGCTGATGCTGCTGTTCTTGCAGCAGAACAAGCTGCGCGGGCTCCCCTGTTCAGTCAAGGCAGTGAACACCAGCACATGTAGAGTTAAAGGAACACAGGCTAAATATGACTAAGGAAAACCTTTGTCTGCCAGTCACAGCTTGTGATCTGTGATGATGAATAGCCAGGGACAGTGACAGCAGCATCCTAAAGTGCTCCTGCTTGGCACCCTAGAGTATGTCCTCTGCCTTCAGCCACTTGCCTCTGGTGGCACATGCACTGTTTCTACCACCGGTGCTCCCAGCAGACCCATGTGAGAAGGCTGAAAGATGATTGCATGGCACCTGCTGGGTGCTGGTCATCTGGGGCTTGCCTTGCTCACCTTGCTCGAGGCCCTGTCTCAGAGACCATTACCCACACCCCTCTCCCAGCCCTGCTGTCCCCTCATTCCTAAAGGGCTGCCTTGCTGAGCAGCTTCTTTTTGCAGGACCCTTGCCTTCACAAGGTGACAGGAGACCTGCCTGAGCTGTCCCACCTGTCCCTGTGTGTCACTGAGGAGCTGCTGCTGCAGTATTTCTCACACCTCTTGTTTTTCCTGTGGTGGAAACCAGGCACAGCATAGGATGTGTTGCAAGGCCCTCATGAGCTTTCCTGCTTGCTTCCTCTTTCCTCCTTGTGCCATTGGGAACGGTCTCACTTCTCCTGGGAGGGCGAGGAGAAGAATAGGCCAGACTTGCAACGGCTCAGATCAGCTTCAAGCCACCTCTTTTCTTTTCCTCTAGTATCTTGGCAGCCGGACATCAGAAAAAGTGAAGTCAAAGATCCTGGAGCTGATGTACAGCTGGACATTAGGGCTGCCTCATGAGGTGAAGATCTCAGAAGCCTACCAGATGCTGAAGAAGCAAGGTGAGAGGCAGCGGTCTGGAAGGGGAAGGTAGACAGATGGTTTGCCCTCCCTCATTTATTGTCTGGGCAGAATCTGAAGCAAGCTCTCCCTTCCCTCTTCCCAGACCCAGGGCATCCATCAGTCTGACTCAGCACCAGGGTCAGGAGAAGGAGCAGGTGCCTTGGGGCTCCTGGCTGAGCAGAGAGAGTTGGTTGATGAGTTGCTGTGTTGGAGAGCACATCTGCTTGCTCACATGGGAGATGGGGCACTGGAAAGGTCTGGGTCTGAAGGGCTGCGAGTGCTTTGGCAGTACATGCTGGAATTTTCTAAGGATATTTATGGGGAATGGAAACACAGTCCAGGATCCTGGGTAACAGGATAACCCACATACCCTCAGTCCCAGCTGGATTTGGTGGGCCATTAGGGAAAAAAGACATGGGTGGCAGTGCCATCCCTGAGTGGGTGAGTCCTCCTGATCTCTCCTTTCATTTCTACTGCAGGGATTGTGAAGTGTGACCCAAAACTTCCCGATGATGCTCCTTTTCCACCACCTCCTCCTCGACCCAAGAACATCATCTTTGATGATGAAGAAAAATCCAAGGTAAGGGCTTTGTGCAAGGAGAGGGACAGTAGGCATCATCTTCCTACTCCAGTATCTTATGTCCCCCTGATGTGGAGATTCAGAGAGAGTCAAGGTCCCTGCTCCACATGCTGTCCTTCATAAAATGCATCACAGGAATGATGAGGGCCTGTTCCAAAATCATGACAAAGGAAACATCCAGAGGTGTGGGGCATGTGGCTCTGTTTGACCTTTGGAGCACTTAGCTGCAGGATGGTGCAAAGGGTGAGGCGCTGACATTGGCCCAAGCAGGTTCTGGGACGTTTGCTGCTGTCAGCTCTCTAGACTTCCGAGTTATCTGGCCATGAGGTTTAAATCCCAGCCCCAGATGCTGCTGTTGTTATCTCTTCCCCACCCCCAGCACTGCAATCTGCTTATTGTCCAACCACTTATAGCCACCTGGACTCATCCTGTGTTGTCTTTCCATCTGAATTGTGTCACCGCTCAGGCAAACCTCTGTGTTATCAGTGCTGATGCATTTCAGCAAGTATTGGGCTCCTCTGAGTCTAGTTCTGCAGCAGGAGTGCAATGCCAGTTTGCTGCAAGGGATATAGTTTGCCTCCATGGGTCAGAGTCTGCAAATGAGGATTTGTAGGTGGGCAGTGGGACTGTTCACTGACTATGGAGAGGGAGAGAAAGTGGGAGCTCTCCCTCTTCACCAACTGTACCCACAAAGAGGCATGTGAAGATGTCCCAGTAGGAGTCCTTTACAATGCCACAGCAATTCTTGCATAAACCAGGCTTTCTTCCTGTCTCAGTGCTGCTGCACTCCAGACTCTCCATGGTGGGTAATGGGCAGGCAGGAGCAGGTTTTGAATGCAGGGGATCCTCACGGAAGGACCTAGCTTGTGAAATCAGAACCACAACAGGAATAGGACAGCCAGTTGTACTTCTCTCCCTGGTGTCTGATAGCCCACAAGCTCCTGTGGCTCGGCTTTCTAAACGGTTGGAATTGTTCACTGCCTCTGCCAGATACAGCTTTGGGATGGGGGGAGCTCTTGGCTCTAGTGTTGCAAGAGTGACTCTGGCTGCCATGCCTCAGCTTGGGCTCAAAAGTACCTTCTCTTTTGCAGACGCTGGCTCGCCTCCTGAAAAGTTCCCATCCTGAGGATCTCCGGGCTGCCAACAAGCTCATCAAGGAGATGGTTCAGGAGGTGTGGCTGGGGAAGAGGGGAGCTGGGGGGTCATGGTCTGGGTGGCGATGGTCGGCACCAAAGGAGGACTGGCTCTGCGACCTCATGCAGACATATGGAGCTTCTGCCCAAAATTTGGCTGCAGCAGCTGTGAAAGAGTCCTTGTGCAAGTTCTGCCATCCCCTGGCTACTAGGAGGAATGGCTCTGGGTGCATTTTGTGGCCCAAGCCCTGCTGCAGCACTAGATCTACAGCAGTTCCATCCCTGTCTGGCATGTTCCTGCCCAGACATGGCCTGGAGTTTTCCACTGGAGTGGGAGCTGTTTTGAGGGCAGTGTTGCTGCGCTTTAGTCCAGGGTGGTTGGCTGGCCCAGCCTTCCTCCTCTCCAAGTTAGGACATCCTTCCCCATGTGCTTCCCCTCCAGGACCAGAAGCGCATGGAGAAGATCTCCAAGAGGGTGAATGCCATTGAGGAGGTGAACAACAATGTGAAGCTGCTGACAGAGATGGTGACAAACTACAGCAAGGGGGAGACAACGGAAAGCAATGAGGACCTAATGAAGGTGAGGAAAGGCGGCCCCAGAATCCTCCCTGGGCTTAGCAGAGATGGGTCTTTATCCCCTCATCCTCCTGCCTGTTTTGCACACTCAGCTGATGCTCACCTCATCACTCTTTCTCCTCTCCCCCAGGAGCTGTATCAGCGCTGTGAGCGCATGAGGCCCATGCTTTTCCGGCTCGCCAGTGACACAGAAGACAATGATGAAGCTCTAGGTAAACATATCTGGCCTTTCTCACTCCTGATGAGACTGCCCTGGAGGTGTCAATGTACCCTGGTGCAGTCTGCAGCAACAATGGTGAAAATGCTCTCTGCGGTGCTTTTGTTTGCAGCAACTTGGGCCTTGCTTTGAAGAAATAGACAGACTTGGGGTATAAAAGTTACTCTCTTCACTATTTTCACTCTTACTTTCAGCGGAGATTCTGCAAGCCAATGACAATCTGACCCAGGTGATCAATCTCTACAAGCAGCTTGTGCGGGGAGAAGAGATCAATGGGGAGACGGTGGCTGGTCCCCTTCGAGGTGAGCAGACTTGAGGAAAGGGGACAGGAGAGTCAAGCAGAGGGACCCTATTGCTGGTTTCCTGCAGCATAAGAGAAGTGGAAAGGGGAAACCTGCGAGAGCTTAGAGTGGGGCTGGTGAGATAAGGAAATGGCTTGTGGATGTGACTGGTGCATGAAGAAAGGGAACTGGAAGGGAGAGCAGTGGGGTGTGAGGAAGGTTGAGAACCAGCCTCAGCACACTGCATAACACTGGATAATGTTTCTGACTCTCAGCTTCTTTTTTTTTGCAGGCAGCACCTCAGCGCTTCTAGATCTGTCTGGCCTGGAGCTTCCAGCAACATGCCCTTCCTACCCAGCCTTGCCCACCCTTTCAGGTGGCTCAGCAGTCCCTGTGCCTGACCAAGCTGGCTCTGTCTCCTTGCTGGATGATGAACTCATGTCTTTAGGTGAGAAATCCAGAGCAAAAGCTCTTTATTCTTTGACTCTGGATAGTCTGCATAGATGGTTCTTCTTTGGCAGGAGCACAAATAAGAGAGAGCTCTGGTAGAAGTGAATAATAAAGACAAAGAGGTGCCCTTCATTTAGTGTGAGGGAGAGGGAGGGAAAGACCCTGCTGTGATTCTGAACTTCAGTCCCATGGTGTTTTCCTGGCTAGTCAGAGCCTGTAGGGATGTGCCCACTGATTTGCTCTGGGAAAACTGACCTGGCAGGTAAATCAAGAGTGATGCAATGGACATCTCCAGATGGGATCACAAGGGTGGGTCACCCCCAGCTCCTCATGTTTACTGCTTGCTGTTGAAGTCATGAGCTGACAGCAAATGCATGGGACTTCCAGAACTGCTCACATGAAGTCATGGGAGGTGCCAATCCTAGAAGGCTCTTGAGTCCTGCTTTGCACAACAAAGTGTCTGTTTCCTAAGACAAGTGCTTTTGAGTACAACAGCATCAAGTAGACAACATTGTCAGTCAGATTGGTCAGCTCAGTAGTATTCATTTTTCTGCTAATTGCAGTGAGAACTAAACTATAAATGAGGATATCTGGACAGAAAAAAACCACTGTCACCCTCCTGGCTCTCCCCCATGCAAGGATGGGGGCCAGAGATGGAGACCACATTGGCGGTTCTGCCCTGCTGCTTCTGTATCTTATTCAGGACACATTTAATGCTCTTACTGCTTCATGTTTGCTTTTACTCCTGGCAGGCCTGAATGACCCAGCACCACATCCTGTCCAGGCTGGTGACAGTAGTGGCTGGAACAGCTTCCAGGTAATGCGCTGGGAGCTAGGGCAGAGGATGGGGAGGGTGGCAAAAGCAACAAATGTAGTTAGAGAAACATGCCACATCTGATGGTTGGTGCTGATACGCAACCCTGCTTGGGGGCTCTCCTGTGCACTCTTTTCCAGTCATCAGACAGCAATGAGCTCAGTATCACCCCTATCACGGCAACGCCACCAGTCAAAGCAGATGCTGGTGCGTCCTCCCCCAAACTGTCTCCTAGCAGCAGTGGCCTGGATGACCTGGACCTCCTGGGCAAGACACTGCTGCAGCAGTCTTTGCCTCCAGAATCTCAACAAGTGCGATGGTAAGCACTTGGTAGTGCAGTCTTGCATCTCTCCCCATTGTTTCCATTTCTGGGGTGCTGGACAGCATTTCAGTGCCCTGTTCCACTCCTTGCTCTCTCTTTCTCCCTGCAGGGAGAAGCAGCAGCCACCCCCTCGGCTCACCCTGAGGGATCTGCAGAACAGGAGCAGCTCTGGCACCACAGCCCACAATCCCAGTGCTCTGCCTGTGCTCCAGAGTGTTTCCCCTAACCCCACACTGCCCCTGACCTCAGAGCTGCCTGCCCCTGCTACACTTCCAAAAGCTGCCACCACACCAGCAGGAAGTACTGCAGTCCCACCACGGCCTCCTGCCACTGCGCTGCCCCAGGAGATCTCGCTGGCCAACATCACTGTGCCTCTGGAGTCAATCAAACCCAGTGAGTCGGGGAAAAAGAGGGGGGCAGGCGTGGGGGGATTAAACCCTGCACACATGGAAGGGAAGAATGTGAAAAAACTTCTCGCTTGTTGGATTTTGTGGAGGCTGAAGAGGAATGGTGTCACTTGTATGGAGTTAGGGTGATGGGGAAAGGTGCTGTCAGGCCAATTCCCTCCTGGCTGACTGCTGCCTGTCCCTGTCTTTCCCACAGGCAGCATCCTCCCTGTGACAGTGTATGATCAGCACGGCTTCCGTGTCCTCTTCCACTTTGCTAAGGATGCCCTGCCCGAGAGGCCTGATGTGCTTGTGGTGGTGATTTCTATGCTTAGCACGGCCCCACAGCCCATCCGCAATATTGTCTTTCAGTCTGCCGTCCCCAAGGTAAGACAGCTGCTGGGGCTGAGGTCCCCAGACTGGGCCAAAGCATGATTCTACTTGTGCAGGAAAGGCAGGGTGGGTGGAGAGAAGGCATGGGAGCAAGTTCTAATTGCCTTCACAATGTTTTTCTCTTTGACTAGACAGCGGAAGCTTCCCAAGTACGGGAGCAGGGCTTCTGGCTGCCAAGTCACCCTCAGGAATGTGGTCACTCTCTTCTCTCACTCTCTCCCTAGATAATGAAGGTGAAGCTACAGCCTCCCTCAGGCACGGAGCTGCCAGCATTCAATCCCATCGTCCACCCCAGTGCCATCACCCAAGTCCTGCTGCTCGCTAACCCACAGAAGGTAAAAGCATCATCCCTGGGGCATGAGCAGAGGCTGGTCTTGGTGCTTAGGCAAAGCCTCACTGCCCTGTCCCTGTTCCTTCTACTCAGCAGCATCTGAGACATGAATGGTTTGTGCCTTGTGCCTTTCTTCCCCTGCTTCTGACTGCGTATCCTTTTTCTCCCATCTCCAGGAGAAAGTGAGGCTACGGTACAAACTGACCTTCACAATGGGAGAACAAACCTACAATGAAATTGGAGATGTGGACCAGTTTCCCCCACCAGAATCCTGGGGAAACCTCTAGGGCCACATGTTGCAGGCACTACACTGCAGATTCCTTAGGAAGCCAACCCTGTGGGGCTGGAGCAGCCTGAGGAAATGGGAGGGCGGGTGGGGGCTGGTGCTCACGCTCTATTCTCCAGATGGCCGGGCAAGGGCCAGAGGGAGCGTACCTCAAGGAGGAGAGCAGAGATGCCAGGAGATGTTCATCCCACAAGACTAGAAGTGGAGTGGAAAGCTTCATGTGTGTGAACAGTTGCCTTCCCTGCTCTTCTGAAGATGACACTCCCTCCCCAGTCTGTCCAGCTTCTCTTCTAACCCTGCTTTCCCGCTTTAGGTGCATAGGGGAACAAGGACAGGGAGCTTTAACAACCTCAGCCCAGGGCAAGGCCTAGCAAAGGAAGATCCTTTTCCTTGTCTGTCCTCTCTGCACTTCTCAGCCCTTCAGCTACTTCGTGCTCTATGGTGCTCTCTCTTGTCCCCCTTGCCCCCTCCTTGGAGCTGGGCCCCAGTGATTCCATCTTGTGGGATCACACTGGAGCTGATGCAGAACAAGGCTGAGCAGAGCCTAGGTATCTCTCCAGCACCAGAGAGCAGACAGCTGCCCTTGCTTTGGGGAGGGGGCGTCAGGGGGAGTCATCATCACATATCTCTGTCCTAGCTGCTTACAGAGCTGTTGGTGGGAGGTGGGCCCCAGGGTGGGACCTCAGGGGCTGGGAAGGGCTTGCTCTGTGGCTTCCCAGCCCCCTCAGCTGGCATTCTGAACCCCTGCACCAGGGAAGCCTACACCGTTCCCCCAGGCTTTATCTATCATAGCGAGCTTTGGGAATGGTGGCCAGAGAGGGGCATGCTGTGGGGGTTGAGTCTCCCTGCAGCCTCCTGCCAGATGGGGAGAGGAAGCAGCACTTAGACTTCCTTTCTCCTGCTGGGTTGGAGGGCTTGGTGGGGCGGGGGGTTTTCTCAGCTCTTCAGTGTCCTCTTGCAGAGGGGTGGGTGATGGGCTGGGAGTCGAGGGGAGATGGGAGCCCAGCCCATCACCACAAAGCTCTGCACTGGGGCTTAGTGGGGGGGTTCAGCTGTGCCTTGCGCACCTTTGCTGCAGCTGAGGGCAGGCCTGGCTCCCTGTGGCGGGGAGGGGGCTTGCCCCAGCCGCCTGATCACTGTGACACAAGAGCTGGGATCTGCAGGCACAGAGGAGACTGAGGGTGGCACATCCCAAGCAATCCCCAACCCCGTGGGACTTAGGACCATGGGAGCTGCTTCCCATCCCTAAGCTGTTTTGGAGAGGGCCTGATCATAAAAAGCAGAGGCAAGTTGTGCTCTGCATTGGCTTGCCAGAGGTAGAAGGAGGCATGTGTGAGATGGAGATGAGCGGGGTGCCTCGCACGTCTGGCTCGGGGCAGCGGAGGTGAGATTTCTCAGAGCTGGGCACAGCAAGCAGTAGAGAGGGGGAAGCAAGGTCTTTATGCTGGGATTCTGCTGTGTCTTACTTCCCTTTCTGGTCTCTTCAGGGTTTTGTATGGGTTTTTTCTTTGCAGATCTTGTTTGGTTCTTGAATAGACTTGTATATATTTTCAGTGCAAAATTCTGTAAATGGAAGAAAACAGACATTTAAAATGAGACGCCCGGCGCGAAGAATCTGCTGTATTTATGGGAAATAAAGAGTTCTTTCCTGATGCTGCTCCTCTGCCTTTTGACCCAAGGAATGCATTTTTCCCCTCACTTTCCCTGACCGCTGAGGAGCTTCTCTGCACTCTGCCCAGCTCAAATCCTGCCCCCGCAGTCCTATAGTTCATCCCTCAGTCACTCAGGGCCTTGCCACAATGATTTCCCTGCTCCCATGAGCAGGGAGCAGGGATGGTGGAATTCCCCCAGCAGTTCTCAATTCCTTTTTTGAGAGCAGTCGGTTCCAGGCTGTGAACTGGGTGCTGCCCACTTCCCTCCTACCCCATGGAGAGGCAGTGGGCAGGAGTTTGCCTGATAGCCCACGGGAAGCAGGGCTTGAGCTCATTCTCGTGCCTCCACATGACTGCAGCTTCACCACTGCTGGTGGCAGCACTTGGAAGCAGATTCATGAGGCAGCTTTATTTCAGGGGTACAAAGGAGGATCTCCTGTGGCAAGCAGCAGCCCATGGCTGGGAGCAACTCTGATATGGATAAAGAATGGCCTAGCCACTATTTGATGTAGCCAGTGAGGATCTGGGAGGGCTTTGCTGCATCTTTGCAACAGGTGCTTGAAGCAACTGCCTGTTAGGAGCACACCCAGGGCTTGATGCTGGGGATCAGATGTGCTCTGCCACAGGTTTAGAACAGCCTGGTGTTTTGGGGCAGGGAGGGAGTGGTGCTCTGTCACCCCACAACCACTTGAAAACAGCTGCCAGCACCACTTTGCTATACAGTAACTGAAGACTTGCCCCTTGCTAAGGACCACAGCCCAGCAGTCTCCAAATTTTTGCTCCTCAGGCTTCAGGGCACAGAAGGAGTGGCCCTTCCACCTTGTTTTCCTTTGCTGCTTGCCTCTTCTGCCCACGAGCTGACCGCTTCTCATTTGGGCTTGGTTTGCTGCTTCCTTTGCCAGCCATGTAACCCAACAGCAACCTCTGCCCTCAGGGCAGGTGGAAAGTCCTAGCTGCAGGTAGCCAAAAATAAGGTGAAATTGTCATCTCATAGAGTCAGGACCAAAGGTCGTGGTGGTGTGAAGTGGATGTTTTTCGACCAAAAAAAAAAAAAAAAAAAAAGAAAAAGAGAGAGAGAGATGAGCTCTGGTGCAGCTCTGCAGAGAGCAGGCAACACCCGAGGCTGAGAACCGGGAGTTTGCGGTCCCCGTGCAACTGCGGGTGCTGCTGCCCCTGCTCGGAGGAACTCCGCTGGCGGAGGGGAGCGGGGGGAGGGACCTGCCCAGTGCACAAGGCAGCAGGCGTTGGCCGCAGCTTTGTGGCGGTTCCGGGGAGCCCCAGCGACGGCAGGGAGGGAAAGCAGCGTGAGGGGTGCAGGGCGGTTTGCAGGGTGGCCTTGCTGCTTTTGTCGCAGGGGAGGAGGATGGAGCCGTGCCCGTGAGCATGGAGAGGTGCCTGAGGAGTGTTGGCAGAGCTGGGTGACCAGGTAGGGCAGGGTGTACATCAGGTGCCCTGCACGAACTGCACAGCCAGCTGGCACCGGTACGGGCTGCCCCGCGGCACAGCTGGCGGTGGGCAAGGGAACGAAGGGGAACCACCGCAGCTGAGACAGAGAGCGAGAAAGAGCGTGGGCCCTTCACTCAGGCTCGGCAGCGGCATGTGCTTGTCCTGCCTTGTTCTGTGTATGCTGTAATAAAATTTCCCCTTTAAGGCTGGGCTGAAGTTATTTTTACTTGTGGGGTGGTGACAGGAACACAGAACGGAGCAGGAGCCCTGAGCTGTTCTTACCTGATCTGCAGCGGAGGGGCGGACGGAGGAGGAAGGAAGCTCAGAAAAGGAGAGGGAGCGAGAGAAGGGAGTTCAAGGGAGGGGAAAAGAAAGCAGGCAGGGCATCCCCAGGGAGGGACTAGGGAGGGTACCAGCTGGGGAAAGTGAAAAAGAGGGAACGAGGGAAGAAGGAAGAGGAGAAGGAGGGAGAGGTCCTCCGGGAAAAGCAAAGTGGCTCTAGGGAGAAGAGGGGAAGAAGGGCTGCAGGCATCCAATGCCAAGCATTACCGAGGGGTGCTAAGCGGATACAGCCAAGCAGAGCAGCTCTTGTGGTCTCCTCCTGACTCTCAAGATGATGAAAAGACAGTTTAATCGAATGCGGCAGCAGCTGTCCCATCCCAACATCACCATTCGGTAAGGACCTCTCCACTACCTGTGCCGGAGGGAGTGGGATGCGGGTCTTGGAGGGCTTGCGCTGGGGCTGAACTGACCTCCCAGTGCTGGTGGCCTGGGAAAAGGGAAAAGGGGGGGGAAAACTTCAGGGTTTAGAGCATCTTCAGCATAAGGTGAGGGGCTTTGGGAAGGCTACATTGGTGCTGCTCAGCAGTAAACGATCCTCAAGCCCACCTACCTCTCCCAGGGCCCACAGGTGCTGCACTCACGTGGAAACAGGGCTTTCCCAAGCTTGGCTTCCCCAGGATGTGGGGCAGTGGGGCAATGGGGAGGGACCTGCCAGCCACATGCTCCTGGCTGTGCAATGACCAGGAGTGATCAGGCTGGGACCTGCCCTCCCTGCTGAGTCTGGAGTGCCCCACAGGAACCAAATGCCCTGCACAGCTCTAGCCAGTCCAGCAGTGTGAGCAGCCTGGAATGCCCTTCGAGGAGAGGACCAGGGGTCCTCAGACGGACCCATGGAGGACTTAGAGCTTCACACAAAACCCTCTGTCCCTATCCTACCTCTGCCATTTCCATATTTTCCTCTTTGGCTTTCCAAAGCTCTCCCCTTGCAAAACCCAGAACTGAAATTACAGGGCTGGGCCCTCCCTGCCCAGCCCCCTCACTCCCTTTCTTACTGCCACCTCTGCAGGACCCCAGCACTGAGTGGCTAAGTGGGACCAAGCTGTCCCCCGAACTACTGAGGTACTTCAGCCAGCCCAGCAAATCAACCACAGGGAAGCAACTCCTACATGCTGGTGGCCTCTTGCTCTTCTTGCATTTCCTGGAGGGGAGCATGATGCCCTTTCCCATCCCACTTCCCTCAAGATTTCTCATCTCCATGATAGATACACCTCCCTTTTGCTTAATGCCAGGCAGGCAAGTCTCAAGCAGCTTGTGAAGTCCAAGAGCAAGCTCTTCACCCGCTGCAGAGCCTCTCCTCTGTGGACCATGACCTCACGTGATCTTGCTTGCCTTCAACCAAACCGCCTGCATTTCCTGCAGCTCCACATCCTCATCCTACATTGGCTTTGGCAGGCAGTGAAAAGAGAGAAACATGAACTGGGGAAAAAGCAGCAGCAGATGGAAATCAAATGGGGTTCCTGGGGCATAGGAAGGATAGCAGGCCATGAAGCAAGGCTTCTTCTATAGGAGGCATTGGGGAGGTTTTGGGGTCATGGTGGCTGGTGGGTTTTTAATTTGGTTTTGAGCAGAACCACAGAAAGCTGGGTTTGTGTAGGCATTTCTGAAGGGGCTGGTGTTGGTCTTGGACCCCCAGCTTGACCACAAGGATACCCTTGCTCCAGCACCAGTGGCCCCACAGCTACTGCCTGCCCTGGCTGCAACATCACTGCCCTGAATTCACCTTCAGGGGAGAGGTGGGCAGTCAGGGTCAGTAAACATCCTGCTCCTGTTGTGGCCCCACTAAGCACTCTGACTCCAAAAAAACAGGTCACATCTGGACTTTTTGACTGAGGTGCACTGAACTGGAAACCCTGTCTGATGGGGTGTCCACCAGCCAGCAAGGTTGGCTCCCTTGCCCTGCTCCTGCTGTTCTTGTCCTCCCAGGCTTGTTCTACCCATAGCCTTGTGTATGATGGTCCAGGCTATAGCCTGTGTCTCCTGCTCCCAGGAGCCCAAAGAGAAGCGGGTAGGATGCATAAGGACCTGCCTTCCCAAGGAAGCTGGGTGGAGGTCATCCCCATTTTCTGATGGTTCCTTCTCCTTCCTCTGCAGATCCCAAGAAGCAACTGAGCTCCTGTCAGAAGATTTACTGCAGGTGAGGCGCAGGCTGGGCCGGCAGGCATGTGTCTGCTTGTGCCTGGGTGTGGGAACCTGCCCCGCTCCTGCCTGCCATTTGCCCTGCCAGCACGTCCAAGTCATGGGGCTGGGATCTGCCTGTGTGCCGGAGGGTGATTTCAGGACCATGGTGTTAAGGGACTGGCAGTCTCCTACTACCAGAAAGGGCTTTCCCTGCTGCTCACAGAGGGATGAATCCTGACCAGGAGTTGTGCTCCTTTTTCACTGGACCAGATGATCCAGACTGTGGCAGGATGCTGGCAGGTGTCGTGGTTTGACACTGGCCAAACACCAGGCACCCACAAAAGTCACTCACTCACCCTCCCCTGCCACAGCTGGGCAGAGGAGAGAAAAATTTAATGAAGGCTTCATGAGTTGAGATAAGGACCGGGAGAAAACACTCCAAGGGCAAAACAGGCTCGACTCAGAGGTACAAAGTGAGTTTATTACAAACAAAATCAGAGGAGGATAACGAGAAGTAAAACAAGCCCTTAAAAACACCTTTTCTTCCTGCAATCCCTCCCTCCTTCCCACAGACAGTGGAGGGGACAGGGCGTGGGGGTTTTGGTCAGTTCATGACCCGAGGTTTTCTTCCGCTACTCAGGGAGAGGAGTCCTTCCCCTGCTGCGCCATGGGGTCCCTCTCATGGGAGACAGTTCTCTGTGAACTTCCCCAGTGTGGGTCCACTCTCACAAGCAGCAGCCACACCACACCTGCTGCAGCGTAAGACCCTCCCATGGGCACACAGCCCTCCCAAGACTGCTGCACCGTGGATCTCTCTTTCCACGGGGTGCAGTCCTCCAAGGACAGGCTGCTCCAGCCTGGAAGCAAGGGCCCTCTCTCTCCACTGGGTCTTCCACTGGAACACAGTCTCCTCCAGGCATCCCCCCACTCCGGCACAGGCACCTCCCCCACAGGCTGCGGGTGGATCTCTGCATCCCCTGTGGATCCCCAGGGACTGCAGGGGCACAGCTGCTTCACCATGGTCTTCACCACAGCCTGCAGAGGCATCTTGGCTACGGCACCTGGAGCACCTCCTCCCCTTCCTTCTTCACTGACCTTGGTGTCACCATGTTGGTTTCCCTCACATGTTCTCACCTCCTCCTCTTCTCTGGCTAGAAAAAAACTCTGTGCCCACTTTGTTTTGATTTTCTTCTTAAATATATTTTCACAGAGGCATTACCACCATCTCTAATTGGCCCGGCCTTGGCCAGTGGCATGTCCATCTTCAGAGCCATCAGGGATTGGCTCTGCCAGATATGGTGGAAGCTTCTAGCAGCTTCTCACAGAAGCCACCTCCGTGGCCACCCCGCTACCAAAAACCAGGCTGTGCAAAACCAACACAGTAGGCCACCCTCACCCAGAGCTGGGTAGTGGGGAAATGGCCTCGAAGTGCCCATGGTTGACAAAATGGCTTCCCCAGTCCCACTTTTCTGCCCCTAGATTGAGCAGAGGATTGAGCCGGCCAAGCGAGCAGCTCACAGTGTGTCCAAGAGGCTCCAAGCCTGCCTGCAGGGACAATGTGGCTCCGAGATGGACAAGCGAGTGGTGAGTAAAATCTTCCCACCGCAGCCTGTGCTCACCCCAGCTCTGTCCCTTGCCAGCAACGGGGATGCCAGGCCCCTGCTTCGCCAGCTTTGCTGAAGGGTGGCCCAAAGCTATGCCAAGCCCAGGTCCCATTGTCAGCAGTGGCCTCTAGCATCTGCCTGGGATGAGCAGAGTAGGGCAACCCTCTCATTCGTCACTAATTTGGAACACTCCTGAAAGAGAGACAGTGTCTTTGCTTTGAATAACCCTCCAAAGCCCTTGTTGTCTATGTCCCTTCCCAAACCCCTGTGAACTCTGGCCCCTATGGTGCCCTGTGGTGAGGAGCATCACACTGTGGCCAGGCACAGTGGTGTCACCACTTCTCTCTCAAATCCTTGGCTCCATGCAGAAGAAGCTGCCCTTGATGGCTCTGTCCATGGCGATGGCTGAGAGCTTCAAGGAACTGGACACAGAGTCCAGCCTTGGGTAAGTACTGGTGGGAGAAAGTGCCAGGGTGACCCCAAAAGATGCCAGATCCTGGTGGTTTTGCCCTTTGTCCTGGCTCAGGGGCTCCCATGGCTCAAACCATATCCCCAGAGCAAACACTGGTGTTGGACTGGGAGAGGGGACAGCCAGCACCTTCAGCCTCCCATTGCAGAGTAGGGCCAGGGGCTGGCTCAGGGTTCCACGTGGGTACAGGTATAGTGGGGACGTTGGGTCAGAGAGGGGCATGGCTCCAGCACACAGTCATTTCATCTCTGTCCCACGCAGGAAAGCCCTGGAGATGGGTTGCTGCATACAGAGCTCGCTGGCCAAAATCGTGGCTGAGTTTGAGATTGCCCTGGAGCACCACGTCCTGCAGCCGCTCAACAAGCTCAGTGAGGTAGTCCTGGCTGCCCTACTGGCTCCACTCTCCAATCTCACCACTCCTTCCTGTGTCCCCAGGCCTCCCCCACTCACTCTGGCCCTCTTTTCCCCAGGAGGAACTCCCCATCATCCTGAAGCGCAAGAAGACCCTCCAGAAGTTGATTTCTGACTGGAACACAATCAAGAGCCGGTATGGGGCACACTGCAGCCCTAGGGACAGGGGGCAGGACATACAGAGCACAGCCCCCAGACAGGCTGGGGGAGAGAGGAGGATAACTGCCCTGGGGAGTCAATTTCCAACATCTCTTCAGGAGCACCCAGCTAGCTCTTCTCTGTAGGTGCATCTTGCTCTGGGCTCAGATGCTGATTCCATAGCACAGAGAGAAAGGCAGCTTTGCCACTAAAGGCAGCAAAGTGCCCCAGTGCTGCTTGGTACACTGAGATCACGTCGTTCTGACTCTTGCCAGTGGTAGCCCTTGCCACGCCAGATTTCTCTGGAAGTCTGCACACCTGTTCTACCTAGCGTCCCCGGCACTGAGACCATAAATGTGCATCTTCTCTCCCACCCCAAAGGCTGAACCAAGCTGCCAAGAGTTCCAGTAACAGCACTGGAGCTGGTGCTGTCCCAGGGGCATCTTCTGCTGCCAACAAACTGGAGATCTTGAAGGAAGAAGAGGAGGAGGTGAAGAGGAAGGTGGAGCAGTGCAAGGTGAGATGGTCGCTTCCTGTCCCCCGTGGATCAGCTGCAGGGCTGCAGACCTGCTCCCCTCCACCAGTCTTGTCCAAGGTGACCCCAAGCTGAGATGGATTGCAGCCAGCCAGCATGTCCTGCCCTCTGAAAGCAAATGAGCCCCTCAAGCAGAAATAGGGAGATGGCCCAAGCCCAGGGAAGAAAAAGAGTAAAGGATTCATAGCACAAGCTGCTGCAGAGAGGAGGCTCCAGGGGCTAAAGCAAGGAGCATATGGGGTCCCCTCAGGCCGGGAACCAGCCAAGCTAGGATCTGTCATGAGTGGCAGGGAAGTTTCACATCAACTTTCTCCACTTCTGCTCTGTTTCTCTGAAAAGCTCAGCACCTCATCTGGCAGAGCTTGTGAGCTCACTGGAGCTGAAGGTCCAGAGACCTCTTGCCCCTGAGCCACTTGTGCCAGGACCTTGATCATAGGGCAAGTTGCTGCCACTACCCAAACACAAGCAATGGAGGCAAGGAGAAATCTCCACTGCACCCAGAGAGCCTGTCTAGACAACTCACAGAGCAGATGAAAGGGCTTCACGAAGGTGTCTCCTCTTCCTCGGGTGCGAGGGAGGGGATGGAAGATTGCACTTTTTTGTGTCTCCCTTCCCAGGATGAGTACATGGCTGACCTCTACCACTTCTCCACCAAAGAGGACATCTACGCCAGCTACTTCATCAAAGTAAGTCCTCTGTCTCACTTCTCCCCAGTGTATGAACGTCAACTGCAACATGTCTGAGCCCAGCCTTGCCCCCATCCACACCAAGTGCCCCGAGCAGGGCAGGGGACAGATCAAGGCAACAGCAGATGCCTATAGCTGGCCTTGCTCCAGGCACTGCAGGTTAATGCCACCACTAGCACCAAGTGCAAACAAGCAGCTTGTCCTGATGATACCCCTCTCCAATTTGCCCTCTACCCCTCACTACAGACACAGTCCCATGGACTCCAGGCGGGTTCCCCTTGCAGCTCCCTCTTTGCCCTGTCTTCATGTGGGTGCAATGTCCTGGGAATGGGCACCTCTCCAAAAGGGGCTGATGCCAAACTGAATGCTTTTTGCCTGTCCCCTGTCTGGCAGCTATTGGAAATCCAAGCCCAGTACCACCGGCAGTCACTGGAATCCCTGGACTCAGCTCTGGCAGAGCTGAGGGAAAGCCACAGACAGACAGGTACCCTCTGGCTCTCCATGCAGCCTGGCAAGGGCTGTAGCTGAGCCCAGGGGATACAAGTGTGGCCAGCAAAGCTGCAAAAGGCTCATTTTCCCTCCCTACACCTGCTGCTGCCTCCCATGTTGGGCTGGTAGGTTGAGGACTGCGTCTTGACATGGACTGGGGATGCTGCCTGTCCTGCCTCTGCCTCTGTCTGTAGCCAGCCAAGTTAGGCTTGGAGCAGGATGTTGCCATGGCCAAATGCTGGATGGTCCCAGTGTCCACCATTCCTCTTCCAGAGCCTTCCTTCACTACAGACACTCCGGTGGCAGGGTACTATGGTGTGTCCCTAGAGACACACCTCAAGAGCTTGGGCCGGGAGATTGCGCTTCCCATTGAAGCCTGTGTCATGATGCTGTTGGCTTCTGGCATGAAGGAGGAGGTAGGGAGTGCTCCAGACCCCCTCATCACCTTTCCCCCCACAGATGCACTCCTCCCAAACTCAAAATGCATCCTTTCCCTCTTCGTCCCACCCCCAGGGACTCTTCCGGCTGGCAGCGGGCGCCTCAGTGCTGAGGAAGCTGAAGAGCAGCTTGGCCAGCGGCTCCAATGCCCTGGAGGAATTTTACTCAGACCCCCACGCTGTGGCTGGTGAGTGCCAGCAAGGCAGAGTGGGGGGACATGATTGGGCAGTGCCTGCCATCCCTCAGCTGCCATCAGCTCCACTGCTCCCCCTCTCCTCCCAGGCGCACTGAAATCCTACCTGCGGGAGCTGCCCCAGCCTTTGATGACCTTCGAACTCTATGACGAATGGGTCAAAGTGGCCAGGTGGGTCCAGACACTGGGGTGGAAATCCCTGGCAGGTCTCAAAAAGCCCCCAGTCAACCCCCTCCATCCTTCCTAGCACTTGCAGCAGGGGTGCTTGGTCTCATTTGGGGAGATACACAGTGCCTCCATGGATGCCTGCCTTCACTGCCCACTAAAGCAGGACATCTCCATCTCCAGGGCTATGGCCCACATGGGGCAGCCAACACTGGCCTTCCTCCTTGCCCACTGTGTCCCCCTCTACCACAGAGAACAGGCCGAGCTCTCTGCTCCTCTTTCTCTCTTACAGCTTAAAGGACATTGATAGCCGCGTACAGAGCCTGCGAGACACCTGCAGCCGCCTGCCCCGGGACAGCTACAACAATCTGAGGTGTTTTGTCAGAACGGGGCTTCTTCAGCCCCAAGCAATCACCAGGGGTAGCCATTCCCTCCTCAAATCCCCACCTACTAAACCCTGGCCCTCCTTTCACCCCACAGGTATCTGATCAAGTTTTTAGCCAAGCTGGCTGAACACCAGGAGGTGAATAAAATGACCCCCAGCAACATTGCCATTGTGCTGGGCCCAAACCTGCTGTGGTCACAGCAGAGCACAGGGTAAGATCTGGTTTGAAGGGGTGAGAGGCAGCTCCCTAGCCCCAGCTGGGGTGCCCTGAAGGCAAATGCCATGGCAAAGGCTGATCCAGCAGCCTTCAGGCTGGTCTAAAGCACCTACTCCTCTTCCATCCTCAAGTCCTGTCCCTTGTCCCCATGCTCCCCAAGTTGCATGTCCCCTCACCAAGCTCATGTCCTCTTAGCCACCCTGCAAAGTAGTAGAGGAGGGGGCTGAGACCCAAAGCACTTGTGACATGCGTGGCTTCCAACCCCACTGGCCTCCAACACCAAACCAGGGTTCCCAGGACAAGGAAAAAGGCTCATCACCCACACTGCCATGGCCCTTGGCTGGGCTGCCTTCCCTTCAGACCCTGACCCCTGCAGAATGAACACAAAAACCCATTTGGGGTTAATGCCCGCAAACCCCTTTTCTGATGCCTCCCCCACCCCTGTCTCTCAGAGACCCCATGCAACTGGACTTGGCCTCAGTCTCCTCCATCCAGGCTGTGGTGGAAGCCCTCATCCAGAACGTGGACACTCTCTTCCCCGGAGGTAGGGCCAGGGCATCACTTGGTGGGCCACAGCAGAGGGTGATGGGAAGAGGAAGGGAAAGGAACATTTCTCCATCTCCAGGAGGAGAGAAGAAGGAGGCTGCTCTGGCTCCCTGCTGTGGGGTCATTGCTCTGGGTGGCAAGTGCTTCCTCACAGGATCTCCTTTCTCTTCACCCAGAGGTAGATTTCAATGTCTCAGGCATGTTCATGCCACCCACAAACACTGGACTTTGCAAGGCTGCAGTGGAAGAGCCTACCCCTGCGACCCCTCCAGCCAGCACCCCCACGCTTTTGGATGGAGAGGCGTAAGTCTGATGGGAGCTAGAGGCTCTGGCTGTCCCAGCTCTCCCCCTGTCCTCCCTCCATCCCACCCCATGCCAGAGCTGTACCCTCACAGGTGGCTGCAAGGTGCCTTGCGGCCAGGACCGCCATGCCCAACCAAAGCCTGACCTGCCCCGTTCTCCGCGCAGCACATCCAGGGACCCTGAGGCCAGGTCCCAGCCGGCGTCCTCAGCACCGCCCAGGCCATCTCCCGAAGCTGCGGGGCCACCAGCTCCGACGATGACTGACACCACCACCCACAAAGGTTAGGGTGCCCCAGATGCTTGGGAAATTACACCCCCTAATGCCACCTCCTGTGCTTTAGTCATCATCCTGCCGTTCCCCACAAAAGTGGGCACTAGGGATGTCCCTGTCACCAAATGAGGGAAAGGCCTCTGGCCAGGGCAGCATGGCCAGGAACCAGCCAAGATGGAACTGTAGGATAGACACAGTATGCCCTCCAGTGTTGGGTCGAACACTTCCAGTAAAGACGTGCCAAAGCTCATGGCCCTTAGCAAAAGCAAGAGGGAAAAGCCCCTAGAAAAGCTGGTGTGCATTTGTGTCTTCAGTACATGAGCTGGGCAAGGGGCAATTTGTCCACCCACCTGTCTGCAGCCCCCCTGCCTGACCCATGGCTAGCACTGCAGCCCCCTCTGCCCTTTGGAGAGACCCTAGTGGAGAGGACCCCAGCCCACCTCAGCTTTCTTTTCAGGCAAACGCCCGGCTCCGGCCCGACCCACAATGCCACCACCGTCTGTGACACAGCCCCGGAGCACGGCTCCTGCCCAGGCAGCCAGCCCCAAAGCCCTGCCACGACGGATGGCGCCCAGCCGAGCCCCCTCCGTCCCACCGCCGCTCCCTCCGCAGCCAGCACCTCGCCACAGCCGAGATGCCCCACCGTCCCCCAAGCCTTCCACTGGTGAGGCTGACACAGCGGCTGCCATGGACTATGTGCCGGGAACCACAGAGGAGGGGCAGCCACTGCCTGCAGGAAGAAGCTCCCTGGCCACATCAGCCCCAGAAAGACAGCCCACAGAGAACTGAACAGGGTGAGGGGCATGGGGGAATCATAGGTCGGGGAGATGACATCTAGCACCTCTCTGGGGCCCAGCAGGCACTGTGGAAATGCCAGGGTGGCCTGAGGGACAGCATCTCTTGGTCCCCCACCTTGTTCACTTGGCTCACACCACCAGGTATGTTTTGCCTGCCTTCTCTTGCTCTCCCGTCTCCACCTCCCCACATCACCACATCCCTGCCAGGGCCCAGCCACCAGTGAGGGCCCAGATCCCTGCCCAGATCCCCCACTGCAGGCCCAGGCACTGACTGCAGCTTTTGGGCCAGCGCGGGCAGCTTGGCCCCCTGGGGCCATTTGTGGATGCTCAGCCATGATCCCAGCCCCATTTTGCCTTAAAACCCATTGCCCCAGGAACACACAGATGGCTGTATATAAATACAGTTATATATAAAAATACATATATATATATATATAAAAGTGCAGATATATATATATAAATACAGATACATGTGTGTGTGTATATATACATATTTGGAGTGCATGTTCTATTAGGAGTAGCTGAGGGAGCTGGGGTTGTTTGGCCTGTAGAAAAGTAGGCTCAGGGGTGACCTGATCACTCTCTACAACTCCCTGAAAGGAGGCTGTAGCCAGGTGGGGATTGACCTCTTCTCCCAGGCAACCAGTGGCAGTAACAAGAGGACATAGTCACAAGCTGCACCAGGGGAGGTTGAGGTGGGACGGGAGGAGGAATTTTTCACAGAAAGCAATTATACATTGGAATGGGCTGCCCAGGGAGGTTTTGCCCTGGAGTCACCGTTCCTGGCGGTGTTTAAGGAAAGACTGGATGTGGCACGCACTGCCATGGTCTACTTGACATGGTGGTGGTCGGTCTTAGGTTGGACTCGATGATGTTAGAAGGCTTTTCCAGCCTAACTGGTTCTGTGCTATTTTGCCAATATTTGAGAAGCTGGTGTCAAAGTCGCAGGCCGGTGTGAGCAGGGTACACTTGGCAGTCTGAAGTGCTGGAGGGTGCAGTCCCCGGGGCCGCAGCGGGGAGGAAAGGAGGCGGGAGCACGGCCGGCGCCCACAGCCGGCGGAAACGCGGGGCCGGGCCGTAATGGCGCCCGCGCTGCCCACAGGCCCGGCCGGCCGGCAGGGGGCGCTCTGCGGCCGCGCGGGCACGGCGGGAGGCCGTGGCCGGGCACGGCGGTTCCAGCCAATGGGCAGCGCGCCCGGCCCTGTCCCCGCCCCCTCCCCGCCGCTGTCGCTTCGGGGGCCGGCCCTCGGCCCCGCCCTGCCCCCGGGGAGCGTCGGGGTCTCCCATTGGTGGCGGCGGGGGGATGGCGGGCCGTGATTGGCTGCGCGGCGGGGCGGGGCGCGGCGGGGGGCGGTGATTGGCTGCGCGGCGGGGCGGGGCGGGGCGGCCGGCGGGCTGCGGCGGCGGCAGCGGCGGCGGCATGGCGAGCTGCCGGCGGCTGAGCGGCGCGGGGCTGCGGGAGGTGCTGGGCCCGGCGCAGGGGCTGCTCTTCGACTGCGACGGCGTCCTGTGGGCGGGCGAACGCGCCGTGCCCGGCGCCCCCGAGCTGCTGGAGCGGCTGCGGCGCAGCGGCAAGGCCGCCCTTTTCGTCAGCAATAACAGCCGCCGCTCGGTGGCCGAGCTGGAGCGGCGCTTCAGTCGTCTCGGCTTCCGCGGCGTGCGCGCCGAGCACGTCTTCAGCTCCGCGCTCTGCTCCGCGCTCTTCCTCCGCCAGCGCCTCCTCGGCGGCGGCGGGAACGCTAGCGGGGCCGGCAGCGTCTTCGTGCTGGGCGGCGAGGGGCTGCGCGGCGAGGTGCGCGACGCCGGGCTGCGCCTGGCGGGCGAGGGCGAGCCGGCACCCGGCGAGCCGGTGCGCGCCGTCCTGGTGGGCTACGACGACCAGTTCACCTTCGCCAAGCTGGCGCAGGCCTGCGGCTACCTGCGCGACCCGCAGTGCCTGCTGGTGGCCACCGACCCCGACCCCTGGCACCCGCTCAGCGACGGCCAGCGCACCCCCGGTGAGCCCGCGCCCCGTCCCGCGCCGCCCCGGGGGGAAGGGGCTGGTGGCGGGAGTGGCCTCGGGTGGGGTTCGCTGTCCCAGGTGCGGGCGAGGCGGTTCCCTGAGCGGCAGGACGAGCAGGGGTGCCCTGACACGTCCCTGCCAGCTCCCGAAGCAGTGCTGCCAGCATCCCGCTTGCCTATCCTCTGGCGGGACCCGGGGTGCTGAGCTTCCCGCGGCTACTTCTCTTCCTCCTCCTTCCCTCTCTGCAGGGACTGGCAGCCTCACGGCCGCAGTGGAAACGGCTTCGGGCCGCAAGGCGCTGGTGGTGGGGAAGCCCAACACGTACATGTTTGATTGCATCGTGGAGCGTTTCGGTGTCGACCCGTCCCGCACCCTCATGGTGGGAGACCGTCTGGAGACAGACATCCTCTTCGGCAAGAACTGCGGCCTTGCCACCATCCTCACCTTGACAGGCGTTTCCCGCCTGGAAGAGGCGCAGGCCTACATGGCCAGCGACAGCGCTGCTGCCAAGGATCTGGTTCCCAATTACTATGTGGACAGTATTGCAGACTTGATACCAGGCCTGGATGAGTAACAGTTTGTACATGTGAGGGCCGAGGGGTCAGGTTCCCCATCCCAGATCTCCATCTGTTCCCATTTCTCTCTCACTGCCCTATTCCCTCAATTCCTGGTTTCTTCACATTCCAACGTCCTTCTCTGGGGGCAAAATGGGAAGGGGATTGGCAGGACGGGACAGGTTTCAAGTTGTCTCCTTTCTGCTGAGAGCTATCCATGATGGACAGAGTTCTTTTCTCTCCCATTGCCAGCTGCCAGCATCTTTGGGAGAGAGCTGGAGGCCTTGAGGCTGCTGGGGGGGGGAAGGGGGGATGTCAAATCAGTGTCTTGTTAGCCTCTCCCCCTGCAAGGGTTAGGGACTGGCTGTTTTGGTATTATTTTTCCCTTGAATAACCAGTGGCGGCCTTTTACTGCTGTCCTTTGACTTGTAGCTCTTGACTTCTGAGCTGCATCCCTGTAGTCCTCGTGGTAACCCCCTCCCTGCCAGGGGATTGGCTGGCATTGTCACCCACCTGGTCTCTATCAGTGCCAGGACACGTGGAAGGAGTGTGCCAGAGCTCTGGAATCATGAATGAGAGCATCTCTGCCTCCCACGAGTGAAAGAGAGCATTGCCTCATCTCTTCTCTCCCCTATTCCTTAGAGATGTTTCCCCCACTACCCCCCTGCCCTGACCCAGTTAATAACTGTGCCAGTATCCATCTGAAGGACAGAAGAGACTGGTTTGAGGGTTTTTTTCCGTGCCAAACAGACAAGCTGTGACTGCACAAAGTGGGTCTGCAGTTGTACCTTGTTTTCAAGCACTCTTTCTGAAGGGGCTTGTGAAGGACAGAGGGCTCCTAGACCATGACAAGACAGCACTAGTGAACTGTATGACTCTCTCCCTGGTTCCCCCTTCTCAGTTGGATTTTGTCATAGTACAGTGAGAGAAAAGTGCTGATGGGGGTCTGTGCTCCAACTGCTGGTGTGCAGGTGAGATGGTGATGGTGTTATCACTGCTGTGAAAGTGTCACAGTCCTCAAAATCATTCCTTGCTGCTTTGTCTTTCTATGTTTTTTTAGTTTCTTGATCTAATTTATCAAACTTATTTATTGTTCAAATATTGTATTATTTGTATAAATTATGCTGACTGGTTGCACCAAGGGGACAGAAGGCAGTGCCTGTGGGCATCCCTTACTGTCCATGTCCCATGTTGATGTTCTTACACTCACTGTGTGTCTGTATATAATAAAGTGTGAACATAGGCTGGAAACGACCTCCTTTTTCACTCATGGTCCCATCAAGATGAAACTGCCCTAGGTACTTTTACACCCTCGAAGGTGAGGACATGGCAGGACCTTTCCTCACTCAAGGGGGTGCTGCTGGGTAGACAAGACAAGTGGATAGTCTGGTGGATAGTGTCTTTGAGCTGCTGCTTGCTGCTGCATCACTGGTGCCTCAGAACTGGGGTTGAGGGTGGAGGTGGCCGGCAGGGCTGTGGGGTAGGACACGGGGTCCAGCCGGGTCACTCGGAACAGTGAGCGATGCAGCCCTTGCCAGCTGCCTTTGTGTTTCACAGCATGGGGGATGCATTGCTGGAGAACGGTGACTTCTTGTGCTGCACCCGAAGGCTGCCCTCTGCTAGCCAGGTGGGCCCCAATGATCCGTGTGGCCCTGCTATGGTAGGGGTGAGGTGCCGTCTCTGTCATGTGCATAGAGCTTGCAGGGGGCTGAGAACTGCCCAGGTGAGGTTTTGCTGTGACCCTTCTTGACCACGCTATGCTTTAAGTGACAGGGAGGTGGCTGTCACCATACCCCTGGGGTGACCTTCACCAGACTATAGCTTGCCATGTCCTGGGTTTGTCTGTAGTCCCAGCCCAGAGGGAGAAAACTGATTGGGTAAGAAAAGTTGGAAATTACTCAAATGTACTTTGCCTCCGTTCCTCACACAGGAGCCAATCCTCCCCTTTGTCTGTCAGACCCCTTTAACTGCTGTTGATGGCAACCAAGCATCACATCTCCCGCTTGAGAGATCAGCATTTAACGTTCAATAACTATGCTCTGTGTAAGGTAGTGCAGTGTCAGCTCATGTGGGAGAACTGGATGCAACTTACTGTCCCTAGGATAATTCCAGGTGCTGAGTGCCTTTTCCTTCTTTGTTTTTTTCTGTCCAAAATAACCTAGAAAACAGACTTTCAAAATAAAAGAAGATCCAAAGAGCTTTCTGAAGACTGCCTGTCATCTTCATCAGTCCCCTTTGTATATGCCCGCTTCTCTCTTTTGTCTGTCCCATCTCCAATTAGGCTGCCAGAGAACTGGTTGTCCCTTAATGAGCACTTGACCAACACTTGCATCATTAAGTAGAGCAAGATTGAGACCTGATGTGTCTGCTAACTTGGGCTGCCAATCTAGAGATACCCAGACCCTGGTTTATTTTTCAGGGCTCTCAGTTCTTGTACCAGGCTGAAATTTGAAGCGCTGTTGTTGTGACTTTAACGCCACAGCTGGGAATGCTCTGTATGGCTGCAAATTTCCCAGCCTGAGTTGGTTGCATGTGGGTGTACAGAGGAGACGGTGCACAGTGAGAACATCCCCAGGACATGCCCCCTTTTATCTTGGGTGCTTTCAGGGTGAAAGCTTGTCTGCTCTGTTCTTTCCGGTTCTCCCAGACAGCAGATGGGATGCTGGAGGCTGTGGTCTCCCAGGCTGGCACACTGGAAACAGAGGAAATCTGGTAGCTGGTCGGAATGTTCCAGCCTGTGTTTGGGCCCTCTCCAAAGATACTTTGGAGTTTGTCCTTTGGATTCCAAATGGTGAGCCTGCAGAGTAGATTTTTTTCCATGTGACTGCTGCTGAAAACAGCTCAGCAGAGGTGATGGCTGATCCCTATCTTTTGTGACCATGTAGCTTCTTTTCATCTGGTGCATCTCTCTATGAAGGCTTTGCTATGAAGCAGAGATGAACTTGGGGCAGAAGGGGAATAGGTTTACTTGTCCTTCCCTTGGCTCATCATATAGGTGAGGGCACCAGGCAGGGGTGACTTCTGTCCTGTAAATGTCAGTGCAGCTGCTCCTGCTTTGAACAGGGATGGAGTAGCACTGTAGGGGTGCATCAGGTCTGCCAGACATTAGTTTTGTGTGGCTTCCCCCGGTATTATCACTCCTGCATGTAATGAATGTGCGTGTGAGCAGATCTTGTTAGGAAACTAGGCTGGGAGTACCCCTGGGGGTGATGAGTTCTCTATTCAAGCCTGCCAGACATCCATTCAGTTGCTGACCATAAGGGGTCTGTGATCCTCATGGGGTTCAGGCCTTGGTTCCCTCTGGGATAGGTCTGGTAGGGCTGCAGATAACATCTGCTGTTGAAACTGAAAAAAGCAATGGTTCTTGCCTAAGTCAGCTGATTTCTTCTTGTCTAACGAAGCTTTTCTTCTTGGGTTGAGTGTTTAGGGAAGCAGTGCAGTTGCCAGGGAGGACAGGGCTGTGAAGTGTAGAGCTGTGGCAGCACATAGGAAGGTGGAGCATATGGGAAGCCCCACTTGGTGTACTGTAGGAAAAGGTGTTTATTTTCTCATCCTCAGAACACTGCATTGCCCTTTCCTGCCGTGCAACAGAGACAACACCCAGACAGGTGGCAGTCGTTCCATTACACCAGAAAACTCCTATCCTTCATCCGTAAGTGCAGTTACTGTGGCAACCGCTGGCTGGATGATGTCAGCTGCAACCTGCTGAGCGTTGCCTGCTCTGGGCAAGGCTTCAGTCCCTTAGTCATCTTTGTGCCCCTTCCCTGGACTCTCTCCAGTATGTCTCTGACTCTCTAGTACTAGGGAGCCCAGAACCAGACCCAGCACTGGACCCCAGGTCCTTTTCTGTCATGCTGCTTTCCAGCTGGGTGGTCCCCACTATTTACTGCTCCTGGGGGTTATTCTTTTCCAGGTGCAGGACTTTGCACTTCTCCTCATTGAACTTCTTGAGGCTCCTGCCAGCCCATTTCTCCAGCCTGTCAAGGTTCCTCTGGATGGGACCACAACCCTCTGGTGTGTCAGCTGCTCCTCCCAGTTTTGTGTCACCAGCAAACTTGCTGAGGGTACACTCTGCCTCATCTTACAGTTCGTTAATGAAGATGCTAAACAGAATCAGACCCAGTATTGACCCTCGGGGGACACCCCAAATTACTAGCCTCCAGCGAGACTTTATGCCACTGATCAGCATTCCTTGGGCCCAGCTGTTCACACAGTTTCCAGTCCACTTCACTATTTCCCCAGCCAGCCCATACTTCCATTATCTTCTCTAGGGGAATTTTGTGGGAGACAATGCCAAAGGCCTTACTGAAGTCAGGGTATATGTCCACTGCTTTCTTCTCATCAACCAAGCCAGCCATTTCATCATGGAAGGTTGTCAAGTTGGTCAAGGGACTGACACTTCAAGAAGACAACAGATGACCCCAAAGCTACTAATCGGTGAGCCTTTAACTTGAGGAACTAGAGATCATCCTGGCTGGGAAGTTGTTAATGTTCAGCCACATGACATGGTAATAGAACTGGGAGAATTTGGAAGGTGTTGAGACTGGCAGGACAGAGGAGGGTTTTTTGCATGGGAAAGTGCCTCCAGAGCCAAGAAAGGATCATGGTCCTAGGAACTTGCTCGATACTTGCCCAACCTGATGTGAGAGCACCCCTCTGCCAAGGCAGGCAGCCCTGGCGCCACCCTGTCCTGCAGCAGCTGGAGCAGGGAGGAGAAGGAGGAGGAGGAGAAGGCGAGGAGCAGCAGCCTGTTACTGCCTGTCCTGGTGAACCAGCCAGCATTTACTCTTCCTCCAGCAGCAGTGTGGGTAGAAGTCCCTCCTCTGCAGCGCAGCTTCCCTCTCCTCACTCTTTACTCAAGGCATTGTCCCCTCCGCACCATAACGTGGGTTTTCAGGTTCCCCTTTGCCATCCCTCTATCATTATCCATTTTTTTTCCTTTCTCCTGCTGCCTCATTTGCTCTGTGGACTCTGACCCCAGAAAACTCACCAGGCAGCCCAGGAGAATTACGTGGCTATGCACATCTAGGAACTGCTGCTGTTGTTGGACTCTGCCAGGGAATTGTGTGTGGATAATGCATTGAAAGTGCCCCTGGCAGACAAGCTGTTCTGGTGTTCCTTATACTCCCTGGGAGATACTGAACAGCTGAACTTGCTGAGGGCAATTAAAAACTGTTAAGGACTCCACCAGCTTTTAGAGTTATACTGGTCTTTGTAGCTTCAGTACACCAGTGCAGCAAAGCACTGCCAGCTCTGTAAGCCTCCAGCACGGAGACAAGGGAGACATGATGCCAGAAACATTCCCAGGTCACAGGGCAGCTGCCTGTGATCCAGGTTGTTCTGCCCTGTGATTTAGCCTGCTAGATGTGCAGCTCCAGCAACTAGCAGTTTCCAGTCTGTATAGGATATTGCTGAGCACTGAGATGCTCTCTTCATGCATTGTGGGTGAGAGAAACCTGTCCTTTAAATGGACACGGTTGTCCATCAGGTCACTCAAAAGTCCTGTGCCAGCCTTTCTGCCCTTGCTGAACCTCTAGCCTGGCTTCCACAGAAGCTGGACAGAAAGTGGTACTTGGGTAAAGTTTATGGCAGGAATTGCTTCCATACTCAACCTATTTGAAGGAAGCAGAAACAACTCAGATGCATGTTTCTGTTTCCTCCAGGTGCACTCCACTGTCATACTACAGCTGCCTACGTGCAAGTTAGGTAGTTTATCCCCGCAGCATAGCAGCCAGAGGAAACAGTCTTTGTGGGCTGTAGATTAGAGATTTCCCACCTGCTGGGACAACATGACTGTGGCCCTGGCAAGGTTCCCTTCATGAAACAGAGGTGTTACTGACTTGGTGTCCTTCTCTGGCCTAGTGCTTGGAGGCTGTTGATTCACCCGGGTTTGGGCAGAGCCTGAGAGTGGCACAGAGCAGTGCCAGTCTCCATTTGTGCACTTGCAAAGGCTGGGGGTGGATGTGTGAAGAATGACAGTATGCTGCTGTTCAGCACTCCAGTACAACTAGAGGACGATGTGCCTGCCACAATCTTAGTTACCTGGAGACTGACACAGCTCATGAGACAGGGTGGCCATACTCCTCCAGTGGAGAGTGTAGGCTTGTGTTTAGGTTGTTTCATGATGCTCACTGCCTTGCAATTCATCACAGTCTCATTAGCTGCCTTACCACAACAATTTCAGGGCTGAAAGGACCTATGTCACTGAGCAATCCCACACTGTGTTTGACTCCTGTTTGGCCATAAGCAGCTCTGAATGCCCTTGAGCCAACGTTGCTGGAAATCTGCCTGTTGGTTCAGGTTTTTGAGCTGCTTTCTCGTCAGTTATGTGTTGGGGCAGCCCGGTATCAAGGATTCTCAGAAGAGCTTCCTACAGAAGTAGTCTTCCTCTTGGTCACTTGTCACTTGCTGATGACCCAGCAGCAGCAGAACTGTCCTTCTAGAGGAGCATATCTGATCCTCAGGTCAATCCAGGGGTTGGGGTGGCTGGTCATTGCAAGTAGCACATGGTCCTGGCTGGCACACCCTTTAAGTCGCAGGATCTGAGGCAGACCCCATAGTACTGCTTGCTGATGCAATTCAAATCTCTGTCATTACTTCTGTGGGTGTGTTACAAGTGTTCCAGGACAGCATGTCCAGCAATGGGACACAAACAGCATCAGGAAAACCTGTCTGATTCCTGTAGTGACTCAGAAAGAGATACAACTACCTGGAAAAGGAGGACGTGAATTACCCTGGGACTTCTTCTGGCAGCAAGCCGCCAAGCTCAGAACATGGAGGCATCCTGTCTAATGCCCATATTTCCTCCTCTTTTCCTGGCAATGTTCTGTAAGACACCTGCAAAGGATCATCCTTATGTGCTCCTTGTCTCTTGAATTTGGATGCTATGCCAGGTGCAATAAGTAAATTAGACAACTCTGGTAAGGCATCAGTCTAGGGATCTCATCCTCCCATCCCCTGGACTATTGTTCTTCAGGCTGAAAATAAATCTAGAAGTAGGAGGCTCCTGTATTGTGTTCCCATTATGCTGGCTGGAGTTAATTGACACCAGATTTTTCTTCCATTTCGTAATATTCACATCAAATGTTCTTTTTCCTTTTACCTTTCTGTTACAACTACCAGGGACTCCACTGCCTGACTGTTCTTTGTATAACAGGGTGTGAGTTGTGCATCCTTGCCACCAGCCACCCACCAAGACCAGTTGTTACCCTGTCCTTTAGCACACAGCTGGATGATACCTAGAGGCCTCTGTGCTGGGCATGGTAAGAGACAAAAATACAACTGATTAGAAAGAAGTGCAGCTGAAATTGCTTTCCAGCAAGACCTCACTTTCGCTGTTGCCTGAGCCTACTGTCTGTCTGTCTGTCTCAGTAGGAGGAAAGGAGTGGGAGGTTCCACATCAGAGTTTCTCCATAGATCTGTAAACCCAACGCAAGCTGGTGCTGCAAAAACCGCAGTTATTTTCACATCAGTCTGATGCTCAGCAGTAGGAATGCTTTCACGACAAGAGAGGAGGCTTGCCAGGCAGGGGTGAACAGCTGAAGGTTGGAGAGCAGAATAGGATGGGGTGGGGTGTCATTCACTCACAGAAATATGAGTTGATAAATGGCAGCTGGTTGGGGAAAGAGTGTGAAATCCTGTCCCTTTGCATTCCTCTGAGTTGTTAAACAAGACCCCTTCCCAAGAGCCGAAAAGCTGGATTTATAACCACAGACAATTTTGGCTGTACTTCGGGTGTCAGCTTCTTTTGCTAGACAATGTTGACACTGCAGGGCCCTAACTACCACTGGCTCCCTGGGTGCAGCCAGCCACCCTGCAGCTGCAGCTCCCTGCTCCAGAGCTGTTTCTCATCACAGCTCATTCTTATTTCACCCCACAGCTCCAGTCGGCAGCGGCTTGGTCACGCAAGCGTCTCTGCTCAGGAGAGCTTGGTTGCTGGCAAGCACACGGCTGTGTCCTGGAGAGCAAATGGCACACAATGTGGCCAACAGCCCTGCAGTCTGCATCCAAGTCACAGCTCTCTTTTGTGTATGCTTAATCAGCTCCTTGTGTACCAGGCATTTTCTGTCACGCTTCCAGGGGGCCATGCCCTCCACCAGTGCTCTGTAGTTTAGTTGCTATAGATGTACATTTTCCAGTTTGCACATTATCCTCCCTTCAAAAGCTGTCTTATGCACTACACTTTATCCACTCCTGATTAATACCAGATATCTGCTTTACTCGTTGCTCCATCAGCTGCATCACTACATCTCATCTTCTATTTTCCAGATCCATAGCACATTGTTTTTGCCTTTCCAAGTCAAAGTGAAGAAGGATGTAACCTGTTCAGGCACTGCTGTAAACCTCTTTGCAGCAGTTTCAGGTACTTAGATCTCTATGAATCAGACCTGAAGTCTGGAGGAGCAGGATGGGAGAAACATCCACAGCCATCTGCAACCCCTTCTGAGGGGTACAGCAATCCCAAACCCATGTGCAGTGCCCATTTCCAGACTCACATGGAGATCAGTTATTGATCCAGGCTGGGTGAGCAGCCCGATTGCACAGAACAGTGCCCCTTCTCCTCTGCAGCTATGCAGGGCTGGCCAGGCAGGGGGAAGGAGAGCACCTGGGACTGTGGTTGCAGGATGCTGAGAAGCTGCACGAATGCAAACTTGATGATGTAATGGCAGCCTTCACCTTCATCCCAGCTCATTCACTGGTACCTGGCAGGTTTGCCCTCGAGGGGTGATGTTTCAACAGGAGGAGGCCACAGACACTCAGCCAGAGCAGGGCAGCTGCCACACTACTGAGGTTGCCACCATGGCATGCCCAGCAATCCCAGCCCTGGGAGAGCCAGGGCTGCGGTCAGAAGTCCCACAGGCACAGCCAGCAGTGAAGCTGGGCTTGGCACCCTGGTGCAACACAGAGAGGGAGCTCATTGCTCTTCATCAGGCAGAGCTGAAACTTGCCAGCTGGGCAATGGCTTGCTGGGGAGCTGGGGCCTGTCAGTGCTTGTCCTGGTTGCAGACGGAGGAGGACAGGGACTGGGTCCACCTGCAGCCAGGGTGGTGTTGAGATGCCACCAGCAGTGGGAGCCAGGGGAGCCACCTGTGCAAGGCGTAGGTGGGAGGCAGGTTTTCATCCAGGCACCCAGTTTTTCCTGTGATAACAGCTAGTGTGCCAACACTCTGCAAAACGTACAGTCGAAATTGTTTTAGTGGATTATGGGAGGGATCCAGAGCTGTATGGTAATCCCCCAGGGAGGAGTTGCCTTGAGCAGTCTCAGGATCCCTGTTCTCATCCCAAAGCGCTGCCTGCTCACCCACCATCCTCTCTCCCCCTGACCAGGCCAGCTCTGACTGTCTCTTGTGCTACATGCTTCAGCCTGCATTCCCATCAGCTCTGCTGGTGCTGCTGAGATCTGATCCATGGTATGACAGTGCTGGATGATTCCCTTTAGCAGATGTCATGCTGTTTCCAGAATCACGCGCACACAACCCAGAAGACTGAACAGCATTGCATTAAAAAAGGAAAGCAGGAAACAAAGCAGTGCATTTCATGTTTCAGCCTCTTGGAGGGACCAAAGAGTATACTGTCTATAGAAATACCACAGAAAGTTTAAAAATATGTATAAGCTCAGCTATGAAATGTAATACATGTCCTGTTTTCTGGCTTCCCCTGTATTCATCCTTCCCTGCCTACTGCAGGTACCCGTACCCTAGCACAGTGCTGGGGCTCTGCATGGCTGGGCTGTGCCACCCTTCCTTGGACACTCAGCACAGAGGGAGGCCCTGCAAACACACAGGGGTGTCATTCTGCCTCTGGCAGACCTGTGCCAGGCCAAAAAAACTCAAAGGAAGCAAACTGTTCTGAACCATATGTGAGTCTCCCCTGAAAAAGAGAGAGCACATGCCCAGCAAACTCAGCCCTCCCATCTCCAGAAGCTCACACCCCCTGCCTAGAGTGCTCCTGGCACATTATTTGCCAAGAGCCTGCCTTTCTCAGAAAGTGTCTAGTTTCCTCATGGGGAGTATTACTCTGAGCCAACAGTTACCCTCCCGTCTGAAAAAGGGATGGTCAGCTTGCAGCATGGCCAAGCATATTCCCACTTCTGTTTGGGAATAGCAGCGCAGAGCCCAGCATCTCAGTTTCTCTCTGAGGGGTAAAACCATCAGTCCCCCAACTGAGCTAAGGTGCAGCCATGTGCTAGGCACAGCCTAACCTTTCTGCAGTGGGAAATGGCAACGTGATGAGGAGCTGGTCAGCATCCAGGGTCAGTCCTTGAGAGTGTTCCTCAGGCAGCGGCAGCACACCAGCTTTGGTCAGCCATGCTCTTCACTCACATTGCATGCTTTCAAGAGGTTGAGCCCAGCATTTCTGAGGCTGGCCTGACCAAACCTCAGCAACCCTGTGATCCCCAGGGATGGGTATGTATGTGGAGGGGTTGGGTTTTCTCCCTCAGGGCTGCTCTGAGCAGAGCCAGAGATCAGGAGGAGATGGGACTGCAGCAGCAGCAGAGGTCCTGCATGAGCCCCATCTCCTCCCCAGCCCACCAGATACATCAAAAGGATGTTGAATGGCTCCGCACAGAGCTTGCAGCAAGGCTCAGCAGTGAGTGTTTTGGCCAGAGAGATTTCTGGAAGATGCCAGGTGCTGCCTGTGGTTTCTCTGCCTTGTGTGGGGTCTGTGCAGGGCCGGCGGAAGGAAAAGAGTGGATAGTGATGAAGCAATGGTGAGCTTGAAGGAAGGCCAACTGAGACACCCTGAGAAACGAAGCAAGTAATAAAATCCCAGAGAAAAACAGCTCTCCGCACCCAGCCGGGCCCACTCCCGGAGCTGCCAAAAAGGCATCCTTGGCTCAGAGGTAAGCAGTCATAAAATGCAGGGAGAGACTTCCCAGGGAGGGAAGGTTTTACCTGCCAAGCAAGTTCATGAGTACCCTCGCCCACCAGCTGGGAGTGTTGAGCACGGCAGGCAGCCATCCCACTGCAGCCGTCAGCACTGCAGGAGGAGGAGGAGGAGAGAGGAAACAGAGCCCTGTTTCCTCTGTGGCACCCAAGCCAAGAGACTGGCTGGGCCATTCTGAGAGGGGACCAGGCCCCAGGAAAGGTGGGGTGGGAGCCTGTGCCAAGTGGGTGGGTTTCCAGCTAGGGAAGACTGAGTGCCTTGGCAGATTTTGACAGGCTGATTGTAGTTTTGACCACCCTCCTCAGACCCAAACTATCATGGCTGGAGAAGCGTTTCTGTCCACTCGTAGGGCTGTCCCTCAGCAGCCTGGCCCCACCAGACCTGATGGGTCCTTCTCCCAGCCCCTGCTCTCCCTGCACCGCTCATCCCTGCTCGTGGGCACAGGTCGTCCTGGACTTGCTCAGCAGGTAAAACATCTCCTGCCCACAAAGCTGAGCTTGCACCCCCAGGGCAGATGAATAAAGCACCACATGGGGCAAGGCCCTGTTCTGCTCTCTTGCTGTTTCTCCTTCCCTTTCCCCCAAATAAACAGAACACCACAAAGAGAGACAAATGCCTTTGTTTTCCAGTCGGGAAGGACTGTCAGAATGGCATGTCTCCCTGCATCTTGTTAGGAGTTAGATAAGTCCCCAGGAGCCACGGCAAGCTCTGCCACACAGCACAAGTCCTTGTTGACAGTACTATTGTTAAGAAGGGGTGCATTTTGGGAGGGCCAGGGCTTTTGCCCCCTGCTTGTTTCTCTCCAAGAAAGTCACGGCTCATGCCTGCTTGCCTAGGGAGACTTCCCTCCCCGACAGCTCTTATCCTGAACAGACAGCAGCTTGGCATTTACCAAGGGGTGTGGAGGGAGGCCCCTGTTTCTGGACCTCTCCATGTGCCCCTGGGCTGGCAGGCACTCCATGCGGTGCCAAAACTGAGCTCTAAAGAAATGGCCTTCTTTTGGGGCTGCCCAGCACCAAGTTCACAGTGCTCCAAACCCAACACCTGCACCCAGCAGTGGCCCTTGGATTGCTCCTGCCAGGAGCAATCTCTCTCTGCTCCCAGCAGAGCCAGTGAAACAAGTCCAGGATGCTCACCCTGCCTGGAATGGGGGACACCTTGCCCAGAGCTTGGCTTACGGCTAGGTCCTGCAAAGGTCCTGTCCCAATCAGGGCAAGTTTACACAACAGCAGACCCTGTAGAGAGAGAGCTTTCCCTGTAAGGTTACCTCCTTATCATGGACTTGACCTGGGGACTACTCTCATCTCCCATCTTCCCTCTGAATGGGACGAGGTGGATTATATTACAAATTGAACCTGCCTGACAAAATATAGCCAGCGCAGAGACCAGGAGAACCTCCCTGATTTTTCCCTGTTTGCTTTGGTGGGAATGGAAATAATGAATCCCAGCTGTCGCCTGCTTCTGAAGTAAATGCCTGAGGGCCTGGAGGCCATTACCTCTCAGATGTCCATGGTTTTTGAAGATAATCCACCCTGTACAAGGAAACTTTTAGACGGTGCAGTGGCCTTTGGCTTCACAGGGTATCTCGTGAAGCTGCTGTGGGCTGAACAGATAGGATGGACATGCCTCACAGACTAGCTGCCCATGGGGAAGGGAGGGTATATCCAAAAATACCTGTCTGGCTGATGGACCCTCCCTTACCTTCTATGCTGGGTGAGAAGAGCAGGCTTCACGCTCATGCGAGCAGCACTTGCTACCAAAGCACTGGCATGCACACGCTGCACATGAACATCCACCGCTCCTCCCCCAGGTTCCTGCTGTGACGAGGTGAATCAGAAGCTGATATTATATCTCATCAACCCCTGGATCAATCTGTGATCCTACTCTCTACCAAAACATCTCTCAACCAGCAGCCCACAGGCTAAAAATGCTTCATAAAATCCTCAAAACTGTCCCACAGAAAAGCCCCCCACCCAAGCGCATGGCCAGGCAGTCAGTTGGCATGTCAAGATTTACCCCCCCAACAAAAGTCAGGAGTTTGTCAGTCTCCATGCCCATCACAACAAGAGCAAGACTACAATCCCGTGGAACAAAGCCATGTTGTATTTTGGTGGTAAGTGCATCAACATGCTTCCTGCCCTTGTCACAAGTCACCCAGTTCTACTGGGCCATGAGCTGGCCCTTGGTCTTCTTCTGGAAAAATGGCATAGACCTTTGTTTGGGAAAGGCTGAGGAGCCCAAGGAGCTTCTGCGCAGAAGCACAGGGCAGAAGAGTGAGAGAGTATGTCTGTGCTGCCGGTGCTGGGGGTGTGTGAGCTCGTGCTCCTAACAAAATGACCTGCATTACCACTCCACCAGCTGCTGCTGTGAACCTGCCCCAGCTCAGGATCTGTAAGAGGGAACCAAGGAGATCCCCAGTGTGGATCCTATCTTTTGCATGAGGTGTGGACAGTTGACACCTGGACTGGGCTGAGCACCAAAGGTCAGCTCTTCCCAGGTGCTGCAGGCTGGCAAAGCCCAGCTTGGGTGTCGGTGGGGTGCTCCAGCACCTGCTCTCTGCCCAGGGAGCAAAGGAAGCTGGAGAAGCCAGAGGTGAGGGAGTGCAGGCCCTCGTGTGGGACGTGATGGTGGGTGGACGTTCATGGTGGCAGGGGCAGAGATGGCTCTGAAAAGGGCTTCCTTGGAAGGATCCGCTTGCAAAAACTCCCAAAAGAGCAACACAGCCTCACCACAGCAGTGATGTGTGTGTGCTCACCAGCCTCGAGGGTGTCTGGGCCCCCTTGCAAAGGAGTGGGAACCTGCAGCATGGCAGGGGATGACACATCCCAGTGCTTTCCACAGCCTCCAAACTGTGATAGCATCAGAAAGCACCCTGCACTTTCCCCCTACAAATAGCATGAGCCTCAGGGAAAGAGGGTGCCAAGCCCTGCTGAAAAACCCTCCCATTTCAGCAGCAGATCCTGGCAGATAACAGACAGCTTACCAGTGTAATTGTTCCAGCTGGCTGTAGGGTGGCAGGCAGCAGCTGCCTAACAGAGCTCACTACCATCTAAATGTTTGGGGCAGCAAGTGAAGGATGGCAGATACTACTGAAACTCCTGAGGGAGTTCTGGGGGGCTTGGGATCCCCAGTCAAGCCATGGAAGACAGTCCCAGGCTGCACCAGCTCTGGGGTGCTGTCCCTGCCAGAGGGATGCACCTGTGTTGGGGTATGATGAGCTGTGCCACCCACAGGACCCTCAGGGAGAGTAGCTGCATGTCTGCCCAACGCAATTCTGTTTTCTCCAGCCCTTGCTGTCTGGTGGGGCCCCATTCCCCTTTGGAAAGGCCAAGTTGGTCTTTTGCCTGCCTTGGCTTCTGCTCAGCTGTGCTGATGCTTTGTGGTCCCACGTGTTTTGAAGGCTCTCCAAGCATGAGATGTGGCCCTAATACTGGCTCGTGGGCTGGCTGCAAATTCATTTGCCAAAGCAGATGCAATGGTCCAAGCAGGGTTTGTCACAGTGGGTAAAGCTTGATGTGCTCCAGGCTCCCTGCCAGTCTCACCTCCTGAGCATCCCTGCTGCTGTTTCTGACCTGTGTGGAGACTAACATCACAGCCCACACCCTAGGTACCACTTCCCATACACACAAAAAAATACCAAACGGGTGTTTTCAGGCTTCTTGTCATTCCTGGCAGCAAAGCCTGTTCACGGCAACCCTTTTCTTCGGGATTATCATTCCACACTGGTTTTTACACACGTTACTTGCTGAAAAATGGCATGCAGCTGAGTTTCGGTCTCAAGGGTGTTGGAGGAGGACGTGCCTGTGTTCCATGAACATACTTCTCCTGAGCACTGTTTGTTGGGAGAGCTGAAACCAGCATCTGGGTTGCTGCAACATGTTCAAACACAGCATCCACTTACAATTTGCATATTTAGTACAGCAAACAAACTTCTGCCCAGCACATCTCAAAAGTCACTTTCACGAAAGACAAAAAATGAGACAGCGAATATGCCTCAGCAGGTTGTTTCTAGGCTTGAAATAGGCTCAATAAATGGCAGGTTTCTAAGGCACCTCAAGGACACCAATTTGGGTATTGCAGCAGCACAAAGCCCGTGGCCACAGTCAGGCAATAGCCGGCAGCTCTCCTGCTCCGGCACACTTGTGACGAAATATCTGACCCTTATGCAAGGAGCTACATTTCCTTGCCCTTGAACTTCCAGCACTAATGAGCAGCACGGGAATAATCCTTGGCGTCACATTTTAGCACAATAATACCTTTCTATCCTGCAGCGGTGGTGCGGGGCTTCTATTGCAGGCCCTCTGGAAGTCATTAGCCAACATCCAGACAAGCGGTGGCAATGTTTGCCCCTCTATAGTCAGCATTTGCTGAGCTTGCGGCTCTGCTTTCAAAACTTGTCATTTCTTATAGGTTAGGTTTGAAGCCTTGCCTTCAGTGCCTGCACAACCTGAACAACACATGCTGCACCCCAATGCATTTTTACTTCCATCATTTCCTTTCCTTGTATTTCTTTGATTTGATTTATTTAAAGAAAATTGGAAATTCAAGCCACCAGTCAGAAGTTGATTTCCCACTTTTTTTAAATAAGAAAATATTATCGGCTTCAAAGTCAGAGTTGTACAAGGTCCCTTATTGTATTTTGTCTACAGCAGAACTTAAGACTTGCTCCATTCATCATCCAGCTCTCCCCAGTTTGCTGTTCCCCTCTGGCTCAGCAGAAATTGCCAGGCTTTGCTTAACCTGCATTTGTAGCTCTTGGAAATACTCTACGTGCAGCAACCCCTGGGTCCAGGCTATGTCATTGTGAGCAACCTCTCTATGTCAAAACCAAGAACATGCTTTCCCAAAGCGTCAGGCCGCTCCTCCTTGACTTGCCTTTGCTGTGCCGCCCTGGGCCAGGTGCCCTTCAGCTGAAGAGCAGATGGCCTGGAGCCTTCCCGACCAGTCACTGCCTGGCTGGGATTAAAGATCTGCTAACGCCCGTGCTCCAGCCTCACAGTCAGGATGTTCACGTCCAAGGTAACCAAAGGCTCTTGCTGTGCTGTCAGTATTTCCAGCATGGTCAGGTGAGGAGTCCCGCTGCCTGTCCCACTCCCAGCAGACAGAGGAGTTAACCCTCATCAGTGGGTGTTTCCTCACTGTTCTCACATGCCAGAAGAGCACTTGAACATCTTGGGCCAACTACCTCCGGGGGCTGACACAGGCTGATCCATGTTGCCTGTGGCCATGACCCAGCACCCAGCTCCCTGCTTGCCTTCCTGGCCAGGGCGCTGTGTCCATCACGCAGCCACAGGGATACCACCCCACTGGCAGACCAGGAGCACTCCCTTCCCCACCAAGCACTGCAAAGACCACAGACTTTGCACCCCAAAGGAAAGATGGAGCCCAGTGTGAGCAGCCACAGGTGCAGGGGAGGAGGTGGGGAGCACAGATTTGGGAACCTCTCAGGATGCACTTAGAGGTGTGTCTAACACATCCCAGCGTCGTTAGTGTGAGGAGTCATTCCCGCTTCCCCAAGCTGTAACTTCAGGCTCACCCAGATAAATCACACGTCCAGGTATCCTTTGATAACATTTGCAGGATTATCTTCACCACTTGGGAACATATTTCCATACTGATTTAATGAAAGCAGAGATTCTGGAGTCAGCAGGAGTTGGAGCCTCACAGACGGCTCCTAATCCAGGAAATTGGATGTGGTTGGAAATGTTTCAGCAGTCAAAGCTTGGGAGATCCTGCTGTGGCTCATTCCTGATGTGAGGCTCTGTGTCCACAAGATAATAAATCTGAGTTTAGCACATCTAATCCTTAGTTTAAAATACCACAGGCCACATAACACGAAGTGGCTGAACAGGTACAAAGGCTCTCTCGCAGTGGAAAGATGTTGCAAATCACTGCAAGAGTAACTGCAGCCAAAACAGGCTTTTGCCAGCTGAAGAGCACTGTGTACAAGTGGGCTTTGGACACATAGTCCACAGGCTTTTAAGCCAGGCCCTTTTTCATTCCTCCCAGGTCATCACTCAGGATGCCCTATCTATTGCTGCATCCCTCACAAGAAGATCTGGAGGCAGATCTTCCCTCTTTTGCTTCAGACACTTGCCTGACTGGGCTTCTCCTTTGGCAGCTGCCAAACCACCTTGTTCAGAGCCACCCAATGGCTCAGCCCAGTGTTCCAATCCAACCCCACAACTTGCAGTAGCTGGACTCCAGCCCTCAGCACGCAGGACCAGTCCGGGTATGCTGAGGCATACCAGTGCCCATCAGCTAGACCAGAAGGCATGCCCTTAATCAAAGCTACTCACAATGATGAAACTCTGTTTTAGCAATCATGTTTCCCTTTTCAACCTAAGCTGTATTACAGCTTGGAGGTTGGGAGGTGTGAGGATGTCCATGAGGGAGGCTGTGATCTTGAGAAAACGTGCCATCTCAGCATAGAGAGATCAGCCCAGGCTCTTTGAGTGTCAAGGAGAGTGTAGGAAGTATGCTGAGGCCCTGAGAGAAGAACTACATTGAGCACCATGAGCAGCCCTAGGGACAGATAGGGATGTTTGGCCCCTTCTGTGGGAATGTTTGGTCACAGCCAGCACTAGGGGATAAGTTCAGGCCTCAAAGGCATTAAAAGTTTTTTGAGGACTGTCTGGGATTGCTCACAAGGGCAATTTGCACTTTCCAAGGACGAGTGAGCAGATTGTGCCAGGAAAGGCTAGCGAGAGGTTAGCGAGTTGTTTGTTCCCAGTAGCCAGGCGACTGAAGCACAGGCCACACTGGAGGTGCCCACAGTCAGGACCTGAGTGGGATGCCTACCCCGAGCATAGTACATGTTTGGTGGGGTCTTTGCTGTGATGCCTGGGCTTGGACATCTGTGTTGTCTGTGAATTTGGTCTGTCCCTGTCATGGCAGTTCTCTTCTACACCCCCTTTTCCTGGCCCCATCCTGTCCAGGACACAACTCCAGTCTGTAGAAAGCAGGTGCAGATGCAAACATCACTTGCCTCACCCTCATAACCAGAAGTGAGGCACTGCTGAAGTCATATCCCACAGTCATTACTACTCTCTCCACACTCGGGGCTCCCTCTGGCCGAGAGTTTGGCATAGACAAGAGCAATGTTTGAAGCAACAGCATCATATCCATTCAGTCCCTTTGGACTGTGCAAAGCAGATCTTTGCTCCGCGAGTTACAATGCAGATCAGTGACTCTCCCTCTAATACAAAGCTAGGATTTGAAATGTAATGCAGGAGAGCTCTCCTGGTGAGCAGAGGCAGGAATGGTGGAGGAGAAGGGCCCTTTCCCACTGCTGAGTTCCCACACAGCAGGATAATCCCATGACACCAAAGTCTGTTGTGATCTGTCCTCATCTTCCTCATCTGCATCCTTTGCAGATCAAATGGGCTGCTAAACTGCTGGCACATCCCCTGGCTGGCTGGCCCACTGCACACTGATAAGGAAAGAAGTGACAGGTGGTGAAGATTTCCAGCTCTAGCCAGTCTGGCTCTGCCCTTCTCAACCCACAGTGGCTCTTCCTACACCACATTGCTCCTGAAAATAACAGGCAAGCATCTCTGTGTCTCCAGTGTGGTGGAGTAGGTGTCAGTACACCTGGGGACACCATCCCTGCCTGGTGTGACACCAGGGTGAGCAGGGGCCTTTCCTCCCCTCAGCTTAGCCATACCTTGTGAGGATGCTGATGCCGGAGCTTTAGTTTGTCATCTCATCACGGTGTCTCCAACCCAGAGGTAGGAAGGCAGACATGACATTGTCCTGATGGAGGTGGCCCATGGCCTGCAGGCAATGGAACGCCCCATGGCCCCCTTGCCTGTGGTATTAGCCTGTTGTGCTAATGCCATTTAATTCAAGGTTTCATGAAAGCCAGTGGAGACACCTGGACTTCTATCAGAAAAATACAGGCTGCCCGAGGTAGACTCAAGCCTGAAACCTGGCTTCCCTTGATGTGAATAGCCCTTTCAGCACCTTCTCTGGAATGGTAGCCCCTCCTTCATTATCATCTCTTAGCCATTAGCTGGTCTCTAATCTCCCCAGCAGCATTTGGAGGAAGGTCTCTGGACAGACATAACTCAAGGACTTGGTGGTTGCTAAGGCTTGGTCACAGTGCCCAGCTGCCAGAAATGCTGCAGAAAACACAGAACCTACCCCATACCTCTTAAATGGCCCCCTCCACCTCCATCTCCAAGAGAGCAAATATTTACACATTTCCCTTCCCCATCCAACATTCCCTCCCAGTCCAGCCCCCTAGACCATGGCTCCAGCAGCAGCTCAAGTACTTGGAGAGATGTCTGAGGTTTAGTCTCACAAAATCTTGGATTTGAAAGGAATTGATTTAATAACACATACATCCCGAGTAGAGGGAAGCTGACTCTCTTTACTTCTTTTCCTCCTAGTATGGAGCACTTTTCATCCTGCACCACATGATCCCTTGATCAGGCTCAAGAGCTGAACCCTGAGGCAAGTGGCCAGAAGGAGAAAGAGGGAGCAGGCATGTCAGAGCAGAGAAGACCACTTTGGCCTTTACTCTAGCCCCCATGTGTCATGGAGTGATCAGCAACCTGGCCAAAGTCTGGAGCCTGTTTCTGCCCTCCCCAGCAGGCAGGCAAGAGGGTCTCCCTGCTTCCTCTGCTGGCATTGATGGCATCAACTGGAAATACTCAGTAGAGCCATCCTAAGGAGTCATACTCGAGGGGTGGGTAAGAGGGCTGGGGACTCTCATGTCCTCAGCAGAGGGGGAACTGATGGGCCTCACAGACATAGAAGAAAAGATTGTTTCCAAGAGTTTCAGTTCTGGGCCTCTTAAGGAAATCACAGAGCGTCTTGTGATTTAGAGACAAATATGCAAGACAAGGAGAGCTCTAAGCCACAGGCTTGGCACACTGCCTGAATTTTTCCCTCCTCTTTCAGTGTAATTACAGTTGAGCCATGTAGTAATTGGGTAACTTTTTCCAAAGGAATCCTTTCACCCAGAGTGAATCATACTTGCCACAAAGAGAACACGGAGGCAGATAAAAGACATACAGATCCTATGGCTTATTGTGATAGAAGCATTTTGCCCCCATCCCCTTCTTCCTCAGGCCCCTAGCTGTGTTCAGGGTAGGAGCAAGAGCCAGGCACAGCGCTTTCCCAGATAATTTCTCCCCAGCTTTCCAAGGCGGCTTCCTCCTGGTTTACTCTGCCCTGCAGCCAAGATGAACTACACAGTTTTGAGGGTGCCTAGGGGTTTTGTAGAAAAAGGAGTGTTTTACCTCCTTTGGTTCCCATACCTACAAAAGTGGGTGGTAAAGGCTGGGTCAGCAGCTGGGCAGTCTCTGGGGACAGAAAGGATTCATAGTGGAGTTGAGTGACCCTGGATGCAGCTTCAGTCCTCTGTTACTAGGGTTTCACCTGGTCCACAAAGAGTTTCTGAGGCACTGTGTGTGCTCAGTGACATTTCTTCTACTCCTGATTTAACTAGAGCTGAAGAGCCCAGCCCTCACCACAGACCTTTCCCACCAAGTCTCAATCCATATGACCATTTTCCATGTAGTGATAAAAGCCTTGGATAATAAAACATTCATTGTAAAACTATTTTCCATTGGATTCATGGCCACACACAGCTGGATCTCCTCCTAGAGGGGCCCACAGCCTGTTTGAAAGGGTTCTGTTCAAGCATCCTGGAGAGGAGGCTGGGTGAGGGTGGGAGGAGGCAGCTCTGTCTAATAGACCCTCCCTCCTCCCAAAACCAACCCCTGCCACCCTTCCCATTGGTTCATGGGGTGGAGAAGGGCTGGGACAACTCAGCTCTCCGTCTATTTAAAGGCAAGGGAGGGGCTCGAGGAGCTACTTGCCTGGGACCGTTGCACCTCAGCGGAGAGGAGCATTACCCTGCAGAGCAGCACCATGTCTTGCGTGAGTAGAGAAAGGGATGGGGCAGCTTTGCTGGAGGTAGGAGTGTGGGGAAAGTTGGCTTGGTGTGAGGGTCCTTGTGCTAGCCTTCTCCACCCACACATCAGCCCCATTGTCAGAGGGTCTGCTAGAGCTGGGTGTCTGCTACTGGTGAGGAACAATCCCTGCTGCATCCACTACAGAGGGCCGGCTGCTGTTTTGTGTTCTGGCAGCACTGGTTCTTTTTCCCTGTAGCATCCCTTTGGGGCTGTACCTGCGGGGATCTGTGCTGGGTTGAGCCCTAAGCTGGGGTAACCTGTTTTACTGCAGCTCTGCTCTGGAGAAGCCGCTGCAGTAATGTTTATTGCTGTCTGAGCATCTTCTCTGGGCAGCCTTGCTGCTTGCTTTCTGGCTGAAGTTTTCATGAGTCATTGAATTGTTATTCTCCTCTTTCTTGGAAGGAATGTGCCTTACAGAAGTGTTCTGTGAATGTCAAGGACTATGCTCAAATATCTTAAGAGGTTAGGGAGTTTGTCTTAAGAGCAGGTATCAAGAGTATGGGGCCAGACTCTGTAGAGTTGCCCAGCAACAGGGGAAGGGGCAAGAGGCACGAACTGAAACACAGGGAGTTGTAGCTGAATATGAGGAAAACTTCCTCAGTGTGAGCGTGACAGAGCACTGGAACAGGCTGCCCACAGAGGTTGTGGAGTCTGCTGCTCAGGAGATACTCAAAAGCCACCTGGACATGACGTTCTGCAACCTGCTCTATGTGAACCTGCTTTACCAGGGAGGTTGGACTTGATCTCCAAGATCCCTTCCAGCCCTAACTATTCTGTGACTGCTAGGGAACTACTTGTGTTAGAAGAGCGATTGCACTTCTTTGATTAATTTGCCTTTCATTAGGCTGAGGGTGATTAAGCTGGGATTGTCCCAAGTGCAAGCTTATTTTTTCAGGTGGAATAGGAAAAGATTTTCAGTATTCTTGAGGTCTTGCCTCTGCTGTGATGAAAAATGAGTACACATGGGTTTGCCAGGATACTTTGGTCCTCCTAGAGAGAAGGAGGGGGAAAGGTGTCTATGTGGAGCAGAATGTTCTTGCAAATACTGAGCCTACAAAAAAAAAAAGCTCAAGCCATTGGGAGATGGGAGCAAGGTGTCTGAGCCCTTGGACCTGGGCAAGGCTTGAAGTTCAAACACGAGCTAGGTGAAGGGAGTGGAGGCTCCATCCCTGCCATCCATCCCAGACAGACTTGTGTGGGATGACACGAGACCCGCAAGGCACATGGGTGTGTTTAGGATGGGGTGGGTGTGATTGGAGTGTGCAGGTGCTTACACTTCACTGCTGTGAAATACAGATATGTTGATGAGAGCAGCAGGAGAAAGATTAGGAAATCGAGCTCCAATCAAATGTACCATGTGATTGGGGTAACTTCTCTGGGATGTCCTTGCTGCAGTGCCCTAGGGCAAGGGAGCTTCCCTGTTTCTCCGTGGGTCCAAAGCAAAGCGTGTTTTGAAAGGCAGCAGGGAAAGCTGCCAAGCCAGAACAAGTGAGCCAGCAGGTACTAAGCTAATGTCTCTGCTTCCACGTTCCCCAGGGACCAGTGTGCACCAAATTGGGTCTCAAGCCTGGCCAGCGCCTCACTGTCAAGGGGAAAATTGCACCAAATGCCAAGAGGTGAGTTGTGCTATGCTGCCCAGGCACCGCACTGAGGGTCTGCAAAAGGACTCTGTCCCTTGGGTAGAAGAGGAGAAAGGGTTAACACCAGCAGTGCTTCCCAGTGAGTCATCACCTAATGCGCATTGCAGACACAGTACTGCCAAGGGGCTAAGCCAAAGCAGATGTGAAGTTCCAGCTGCACACGCTGGCAGTGACCACATCCTCTCTAGTGCAGGGTAAAGGAAATGGAAGCTGTGTCTATACTGAGATTTGGTTTGAGACCATCTGCTCCACCACATCCTCTCCCCTGCACGAAGATGGCCGGTGTAGGGACATTTATGGTGCCCCAGTGGAGTTGCCTCTCGTATGGTGGTGGGGGAAGAAGGAAGAAAGGTGGTGAGCAGGCAGGTGGGTTTGTACCCCTAAATGTGTAGGAATCGGGGTGGCTGGGTTTCCCAGTGAAGCCTCTGCAGCAGCCCCCAGCCCTTGTGCAGGTCTGTGGCTGGGGGGGGCCCCTTTGCAGGTAAGGCGGAGCCCGCAGCCTCTGTACCAGCACTAGTGGTGTTCCAGGAAACATGTCCCAGCTCTTCCCAGTGCCTTTGAAGTTTGATACTGTCTGAGTGAAGCCTCCCAGGCTTTCTCTTGCCAAATAATATACTTCTCATCTGGGTAAGAGGCCTGAAGGCAAGGTGGACACTAGGCTAGGAAACTTCCTCCCACTGCTGTTGCAGATACTTTGGGAGCGCTAATGACATGGTAATTATTTCAGCTGCCTGCAGGATGGGGAGAAGGCAGTGGCTGGCAGACAGGATGCAGCACTAGCTAACTGTTCGAGACTGAAAGGAAATCTATGGAAAGCAACTGACTCCTTGGGAATTGGTTTGTGTGTATGACTACTCTGTTCAGGGCTCTGTGTGCTGAACCATTCTCTTGTTAAAAGCTTTGAGGAAACCAAGTGGTGTCTCTCCCAGGGATGGCGCTCTGCAGCCTATCACCCCAGAAGAGGAAAGTACCCCTTACTGCCACAGCACCATCTTTTTAGGGAAGCTGTGTAATTTAGCAAAGGGCTTCTCTTAGGTTACCCTCAGCTAGGCTTGAAGAAACAGACCCAGGGATGCTCATGGTAATGAGAAACACTCTACCATAGTATTGATTTTTATTTCTTTTTTTAGCTGTATTGATGTCTGCTTTCTTTTCTCTGCAGCTTTGTGATGAATCTGGGGAAGGACGCTACCCTTCTCGGACTTCACTTCAATCCCCGTTTTGATGCTCATGGCGATGTGAACACCATCGTGTGCAACTCAAAGAAGGTGGAAGAGTGGGGTGCAGAGCACAGGGAGACGGTCTTTCCTTTCCAGAAAGGGGGCACAGCAGAGGTGAGGCATGCATATATTTACATATATACATACTCTCTGGTCATGCTCTGGTGAAGGGAGGGTGTTTGGCACAGGACACCCAAGGGTATGCAAGGGCTGTCTCAGGGCTGTCTGTTCAGGCAGTGGCTGGCTTCTCCTGCTTGGCCGATGCCACCACTCAGAGCTCTGAGCACTGATGGAGGGTGGGGATCAAATGTACAAGCTCTATCTGGCTCAGGGATGTTGCTATTGAACAGAGCAGGGAATGGGCATCTCTTGGGAGACCAGAATAACACTTTGACTGTTGATGAACAGGTTGTTCTACTGAGCTTGTTCACCCTGTGAAGCAGAGGGTGGCACAGCAGTGCTGCAGAGGGGAGAGGCTTGAGGAAATTTTCTTTGACTTTTCCATTTGTGTTGCAGATCACTTTTGGTGTCAACCAAAATGATGTGACAGTCCACCTGCCAGGCCACCAGTTCACATTCCCTAACCGGCTTAATATCTCTGTCTTTGACTACTTTGATACACAAGGGGACTTCACACTCCAGTCCCTCAGCTGGGAATAACTTCTTCTGACACCTCTATCTCAAAGATACAGAAAAAGCAATCAATAAAGAGTTTTGGTGTACTAAGTCTCAAAATCTAATCTGTTTAATATTGCAAGCCTACGTGGGTTGGGCACCTTGCTGGGAGTGGGTGGATGAGGGTGGTCAATTTTACTTGAGTACCATATAAGTGGATGCAATTGTCCCAGTCTTGGCCTTGAAAGTCATGGATGGAGAAGAGGGTGAGGGTTAAAAGCCTGGAAAGGCAGAAGGATAAAAGTCCAAGGAGAGTCACAGGAGGAGGCATTAGGCCTAATTGTCACTGGAGGGAGAGTAAAAGGGTCCCCCAGGCAAAGTCACCCACTGTTGAGGTCTGGACTGACACCTTACACTGCCTGAGTAAAACAGGTTGATTAAATCTATCCCTGCCTAAACTAAGCACCCTGGCTGACATCAGACAGCATTGAGTGGCTGTGCTAGGTGAACCTAGTGAGGCATGGAGTAAGGGGAAAGTCCTCAGTTGTGCTAGCTTTGGCTGCAGCTTTCTGTAAAGGCTGCTCCTAGTCCTATTATCTTCTTGGGACCTCTTGCTGCTGTATGGAGACAGTAGAAAAGCTGCCTTGCTGGGTGTGATGGAGCATGTAGAGGGCTCCTCATCCAAATCCTTTCTTCCAGTAACTGCAGAAGCACAAAGTGTTGTGCTGCGGCACACAAGGGCAGTGACCCGGAGGTGTCTGGTTTTATTCTGCCCCTGGTGCTCTGCCTGTTCCATCCACAGCTGAGGGAGGCAGCAATGTCCACCTGGAGTGTGGGATGCTAAGGATGTGTGCACTTTGCTTTTGTTTGTGCTTTACTCGGCCCAAATGAACCTGAGGACTGCTCAGTCTAAACTGAGGCTAGCCTCTGAGGAGTCTGAGGTAGTCAGGCATGTTTGATGTTACTGCATAGCTGCCTCGGGGGCTCTCTCAGTCTAATGCTGCCTTGGCAGCAATGACTGCTGCTGTTAAGCATGCTGTGCCTGGTGGGTATTGAAAAGGTGGGATCTGACCTGTCCACAGTGCACAGCAGTTACCAGGTAGGTCTGGGATGAGAGGACCCAACCTTTGAGTCCTCACTTCCAGGCTTGGCCACGAGCAACACAAAGCACCAACAATTCGATGTACTACAGGATTCCCTGCAGGCCTGGCTGGGCTAGTTCCTCACATTAAGCAGTTGCAGAGCAGCTGGAGAACAGGGACTTTCTCCCACAGCAGCAGTACCTCCTGTTCTTACTTCATAATTCATGAAGCTCTGCCAGGTCCTGTGTCCTAGGTACCCATGCAGAGAGAGGTTAGGCTGCTAGGAACTGTGGGGCTGAGGAGGAAGAGAAAGATGAGAGCTTAGCTGAAAGGCAGGAACACTTGGGGTATACAAGCAGCTCGAGACTCTGCAGCTAGGTCTCTCTCGAAGTCCTGTGTTGCCCAAAGCCAGTCTGCTTTGGATGATCACATCACGCTCTTTTTAGGGCTGCATCTATAATTGTAAACGTGATGTCTAGCATTGCCACCCTGTGCATAGGCATGGCAGGGGGGGACAGCACAGCTTGGGGACTCTTCCCATGGGGTGATAAGGATGAAGCCATACTTTCTGCAGAAGAGAGGTTCAGCAGTATGGAAAGGAGCTGTGCAAGCTAGATGGTCTCAAGGCAAGAGACCTGGCTCAGTTTACCTGGCTCTTCTCTGGCAGACTGGGGTACATTTGGTAGGCCAGAGAATTGGGTATTTCCCTCCACCACAGCAGGGCCATGGTGCTGGTGAGGGTACCATGAACTGTGATGATGGACACAGAGGAGAGCTCTCTCCTTGCAGCTTCCTCTGCTGGGCTCATCTTGAAAGCTGAGCAAATATGCTGGAGTCCCTGGGCTGTACTACAGGGGAATTCCGCAATGCCTCTTAATTGCACTTGGCAATCTTTCTTTAGGCTCTTCAAACATTTTTTTGTGAAGGTTTCTTGAAGAAAGCCGAGTGGTAGCTTTACCACAGGACTATGAACCTCAGTGAGGTCTCCTGCTAGCGTGGCTGTTTCTTGAAGTGACTCACTGTTCTTGTGAAATCTATGACTCACTGTTGTCCTGACTTTGTTATGGTTTGGCCTGTTGCTAGCAAGGAGATGAGGGGTGGCAAAGGTTCCCCAGCTGTATAATTTAGACATATCGAAGCTGACTGCTCCCTTCCACCCACTCCCCAGCCTTGTGCAAGGTGGAGGCTGGTGTGTGAGGGCTGAAGGACCTGAGGATGGAGTCAGGATCCCTGAGACAAGCACTGTCCCCACCCAGCTGAGCAGGATGAGCAGCCATGCAAAGGGGAAAGCACTGCGACAACATTGATGGAAGACACTGCATGCTGGCATGGAAGGTGATGCACTTTTATTTCTCAACCTGACCCCAGCCAAAGGTCAGATGTTCCCAGCCTGCTCACCCCTCGCTTTCCCTCACAGACCCCATCAACTCCCTGAAAGCCACGGGGATGCTGTGGCGTCCCGCAGTCTGCTGAGAGGGTGCTGCAGGCCGTGCCATGCCTGTCCCAGTGCGGCCACGGCGCCGGCGGTAGCTGCTGGTGAGCAGGGTGTACAGGAAGGGGTTGGCACAGCTGTTGCCATAGGCCAGGCAGGTGACACTGAAGTTGAGGTAGGCCTGGGCAGTGGGGCCGATGCCCAGCCCCTCTCCCTGGTACAGCCCGGCCAGCTGCCAGGCCCAGAAGGGGAGGAAGCAGGCCCAGTAGGCCACCACGATGGCAGAGATCCTGGAGAGGAGCCGCCGAGCAGGGGCCCGGCCGGCCACTGGCAGCCCCAGGCCCCAGGCCGAGGACCGGTACGCCCGGGCCAGACGGGCGTAGACGACGCCCAGCACCGCGCCGGGCGCCAGGACGCTGGTGGTGAACAGCACCGTCAGGTAGAGCCGGAAAGCTGATGGCGTCCAGGTGGGGACGCAGATGCGCTTGTGGGGGCCGTCCCCCTCTCGCAGCTGGGTCATCACCATCATGGGGGCCGTGAGCAGGAGCGAGAGGAGCCAGAGGATGGCGCTGGCCAGTTTGCGGTAGGCATTGCTGGCCCGCCTGGCCCGCAGAGGCTTGGCCACTGCCCAGTACCTCTCCAGGCTCATGGCGGTCAGGAGGAAGATGCTGGCATGCATGGTGAGGAGGTCCAGGCTGAGCAAAAGCCTGCAACCCACATCCCCAAAGAACCAGTCGTGGGCGAAGTAGGTGCAAACGACAAAGGGGATGGTGGAGAGGTACAGGAGGTCAGCCAGGGCAAGGTTGATGATGTAGACCCCCAAGGAGCCTGCTGAGCAGCCTGCCACCCTGCCAGAGGCCACTGCCACCATGTAGATGTTCCCCACCATCCCAGTGAGGCACATGACCAGCAGCACTGCGCCCAGCGGCCCTGTGACCAGGCTGTCCCCTCCCAGGACACTGCTGTCATCACCCCCACCACTGCTTTCCTCCAAGAAACTGCCATCCTTGGGATCCTCTCCAGGACTTGGGCTCATGAAGGAAGGGTTGTAAGACATCTTTAGGTCAGGTGAACAAGAGCAAATCAAGCTCTCAGAGACCTATTCCTTCCTCCTGCCTTCCCCCCTCGCTGTATGGGACACGTCCAGCCTTAATAGCAAAGCAGCCAAAGGAAGAATGGGGAGAATTCATCAGACATAGGGTGCTCCAGAGAAGTCTATTCCTCACCTCCAGCCGCCCAGTCCATTTTGCTGATCTTGTCCATCACAAGCTCTGTCCAGTTGTTTTCCTTAACCATGAAAGAGCCAAGGGACACTGCCCTTTCCTTCAAGACCAATAGGTGCAAGATAGCCTCTGCCAGCCAGGAGGAAATGTCTTTTCTTCACTAGCTCTTCATTTGTTGCTTCTCCAGAGTTCACTGGGCTCACAGAAACAGTGGATGAAGAAGTGGATTTCTGCTCCCAAGTCTGTGTCAGCTCAGCTCAGACAGACTTTGGAGAGGTGGGCTCTGCCCCACTGAACCAACCCCCTGAGAGTTGCCTTGACCACTGCACGGAGGAATGTGCCTGACTCACAGCCTCACACACTGGTGTGAATGCAGTTCCCAATTTATACTGGGCTTTTAGCCACTAGCTGAGGAGCCCCACTGGCTCTCTCCTCTTTCTGGCAGACATGCTTTCTTCCCCAACGTCTTCTGCACCTTTCTCTTGCTCCCTCCTTCTTGTTCTTGTTTCCCTTTCTTTTTCTCATTTCCCCTTGTACAGTTGTCCTCATTTGAGAGAGGAGATAACTGAAAGACAACACTCCATAATACGGCAAGGAGGGTAGAAAGCATCATGCTGTGGCTTTAGAAGGGAAACAAGGGCCAGCCCTGGAAGTGCAGCAGGCACACAGCTCTCCCTAGCCAAGCCAGACTGAAAGAACCTGTCCCCCACTCCCTCCCAAGGATGTCAGGGCCTTTTGAGGTTTGGGTGTCGTGGATGTAGTTCCCAGTTTGCAAGAAGGCCCACCAGATGGTAAGACATCTCACATTTTCTGTCCAGGCCCTTTTCCACCTTTGCCCTCAAGTCAGCAGCAAGCTCCTAAAGACTCAGAGGACTGGGTATTTTAGATTCGGTCTTTCCTTCTTCTCCACAAAGACCATCCTCCTCCTCCAAGCTTTCTCCCTCCTTCCCTCAAAGCCCCAGGAAGCTGCCTCGCCACAGAGCAGGGAGCAGAAGCCCATTAAGTAGGCACCACCGCCTTCTAGCGAGACACCATCACATGACACCCACGGCCGATGCTACCCTGCCCTTTCCTCACTCACATCTGAGCCTCGTTGTCTCAGGGAAGACAGGGTGGGCTAGAATTTGCAGAGCAGAGACAGATGTGCCATACTGCATGTACTCTGCTGTTAGTTCAGGGTTTCAGGCCACTCCAGCCACGCTCTTTTGCATTATCAGTGTATTAGCTTCATTGTGGCTGAGTCAAATGCCTCTGCTCATATCCAGCAGTGGTAATTCAGCAGCAAACGGGAGGAGGAGGCATCCCCTCACTGCGCAATGACCTTTGGTTTTCAGGAAAATCATGCTCCAAACTGGGAGAGATCAGCAAAATGCAGTGAAAATATACTTTTAGGTGGATATTTCCATTTCACCATGGCAGCAGGGTGAGTAATGCTCCCAACAGATTGTGGTGGTCTTGAATGCTCCCAACAGATTGTGGTGGTCTTGGCACAGAGTGGAGTCCCCAGAGAAGCAGAGGGGCATTGTGAGTCTGCCCATTTGGCTCTGATGGGAACAATCACAGTCCACATGCCCCAGGAAACACAATGAACAGCTATGGCTTTTTGTTTGATCATCGGTGCTTTTTTCCAAGAAATAACCTCATACCGCAGCAGTTAACAGGTCAGCTAGTTTAGGAAGTTAAAATAAATTACAATGGGAGTTTTTATTTATTTCTTCAGGAGCTAATTAAGATACTGGTTGTCTCATTAATTCCAGTTAGCTCCCCTTAACACATGAGATACCTTTTCTCACATTTCCTGTGTAAAACTGCAAACACATCAGATTCTACAGTCACCAGCAGAACTCAGCTGCTCCTTCTAGCACGTGAAACACAGCTCTCCCAAGAGAGCTTTAAGAGATGAGCTTTAAGACATGAATCATGGGTTGATTTAGTGTTTTGGGCTAACTGTTACTAATAGAACATGAACATACAGACTTCCCCTGTTATACTACTGCATACAATGATATGCATGTGTGATATACAAGATAAACATATGCAATGTGTAGGTCAAAATGAAAGTGCCAGGCCTTTGACATACAGAGAATGAGGGAGCAGAGATCCATGTATTACTGTATTCAGGCATCAACCCCTAGGCTCTAGTAGAGACAGCAGACTGAACTCTATACAATCAGCTGCTCTCTGCAAGACCCAGTCTCTCTCTATTGGTTTGATAGAGACTCAAGTTTGGCAGCTGATCTTCAGTGGCATGAATATCCCTCAGTATCTTCCCTAGGGCAGTATTCCTCCTCCATCACTGTTTGCTACGTGTGTGCACACACACATCATCCATGTACCCAAATGTATATCCACATTATTTTTGAGACAGTCTCTTAATCTTCTCTGAAGCATTTGGTGGAAGGTCTGCACACAAATGTGGTCTGAAGAAGCTTTCAAGCCCATACACGGCAGAAGGAAACAGGCCTCACGTTTGGCTGTTAGGTTACATCTTTTAAGTGACCTTTCTCAACCACTGCACTAACTGATCAAATATCTAGATGTTTTCACATCTCTTTCTTCAGCAGGTATGATATTTCTTAAAAGGAACAGGCTCTTTTAGTCCAGCAGCCCCTGCAACCTGCTGGAGTGCCTGGCTCCAGCCAGGGAGCTGTTTTCTTGCGTGAGGTGGGTGGCTGTCTGCAGTTTCACGCAGGAGTGATGCTAGGTCCCATGTCCAACATAGTAAGTGCCACAGTTTTCAAGGCCCAACTGACAGGCAAGACCTGTCAGCATCCAGTCAGATCACAGCAATTTAACAGGGACAGGTTGTACTGAGGATTCAGACGCACAAAGTCTTGCACTTGAAAAGAAGCAGCTTAATCGGGCCCTCAAAACAAAGTGGATATTCTATGGGGGCAAAAGTGCTTCAAAGGGTGCTCCAAGAACACTGTGTTTCTCTGATGTCAATCTCCTCTCCTGTCCTGACAGCCACCCAATAGGACCAGGCACAGTCGAGTCATAGCGAGATTCCTGCATGGCTTCCTAGGATTTGAACTTGAAGTAGGCTTCAACTATAGTGAAGAAAAAAGGCGACGCATTAGGGCAGTACCCTGAACAGGAGTGGAAGGAGGGGAAGGAAACAGCATCCAGGCACTTACTTGCATATTCCTGTGGTGTCATGGCCTGGTTGATGACACTAGTGAAGGCTCTGATCCACTCCAGCTGGTCACTCTCTGTCTCGCAGGTGAAGAGGTATTCCCGGTCAGGGGTGACAATGGTGATGCCATAGTGCCAAGAGAAGTTGCCCTGTGTCCCTGAAGGCAATCCCTTCTGGACGCTGTATCCATTCTCTCCGCTGCCCACAAATACCTCACCCTTAGCAAATGCATCCTGCACATCAGGAGGGAAAGACAGTGATTAATGGAATCCCAGAAGAACAAGGGCATCACTACAGTGCACCTAAGGACAAGGAGGAGAGCGTGTGAGGATCGGGGATGTAGCAGCAAAAAGTTTTGGAGGTGGTCAGGGGATTCAGATAAGCAGTGAGTCTATGCTCAAAGGCAGTAGTGAAAAGGAAAAAATAAGGGCATAAATCTCAAGAGGTCTGAGAGAGGAACTGCTGCTCTCATCTCTCTGTGTCACCCACCCATCACCACTCTTACACTGCTGCCCTCCCCGTTCCCATTGTTTGCCGGCAGTGAAACAAACACAGAAAGCATGTGATGAACTGAAGGGGATGGAAAGGGGAAGACCTGGAGTCCATTTATAGCAGCTGGGAAACCTGCAAGCCACCCTTGCTGCAGAGCACAGACTCTGTTTGCACTTTGACCCTGCCCTCAGCACCGTTTCCTGCAGCTGCCCGGCGGTCACATCTCCCTCTCACCAAAGGATCCTTGAAGTACATGAGCCTGCGGTGATCCAGCGTGAACCAGCGCTTCTTGAAAGCCTCTCTCTGCTGTGAAGGGAACAGGTGACATATGTGAGGGGACAGTGCCCTCTGCTGCGAGCAGTGCTAATGGATACCCCAAATTCATCCCAACCACTTGAAGCAAGCCCCTGCCTTAACAGCAACCTCCTCCTCGCCCTTTCTGAGCTGAGAGTGGGGGTCAGTATCGGGTTATTCAGTCCCAGCTGCTGTCCCCAACTCTTGAACTTCGATGAAGGACTCCAGAGTTGAGACAGGAGAAATTTGGACACTAAATACCTGTAAGGTCACGCACACACAGACACATGCAGAGAGATCTGTCGCTCTGGGAGAAAGCAGGGACTCTGGCTTCATCTACTTTCACATGTGTCCTTCCCCTTCCTTTTATTCTCCCCTCCCTTGGTGCACACACACTGTTCCCACGGGTGTCTAAAGAGTCAGGGGGGAATGAGGAAACAGCAGGAGAAAAACATTGAAGTAGGGAAAGCCAGTGGTGCTCTGGCAGGCCCCTGTTAGATTTTTTCTATCATAGCAGCTCACCTTGGGACCAGTCTTCTCCATGTATCCCTCCTTCAAGAAGTTTCTCGTCAGACGATTTTTAATCTGACAAAATGGCAAGAGTAACATTCACTTAGCTGTGCTTCTTTGCTATTTATTTCCCTCCCCCACCCTTCTGTTTCCCCAAATTCCATCACCTTCTAAATTTATAGTTCCCAGACTGCCTAGCTAGGCATCACTTCTGCCTCCAGAATGCCCAGAAACAGCAGAGAGTGGCTGTTTTCTGACCACCACAGGCCCTTTTAAACACACCTTCTCATCCCTCTATCTTTACACTGCAATTTCCACTTCTGTACCTGGGGTTATAATAGTAACTAATGAGCTCTTTTATCATAAAAGCAGCAGGAGACTCAGCACGGCGCTCCAGTGCTGCCTTACCTCATTATCGCTGGCAATGGGAAATGCTACCTTCAGGTAATGGAACTGCACGGAGCGGATGGCGTTGAACCAGTCCACTACCTCCTGAGAATGGAACAGGACAGGACAGAACGCTTAGCCAGAGCAACAGTGGGCCCTCTAAATTCACCCAGCTGCACCCAGCCCTGTGTTAACTACAAACAGTCAGCTCTCCCTCCGCAGCATCTCTCCTCTTACACGCACACTGCCAGCATGGCTGCCCCATTCCCCACATGCACAGGCAGCACATCTTCTGTAGATCTCCTCCCACACAAACCAACTCAGCCAGTGCTCCTGCCCTGCTCCCTGCAGCAAAACTCTCTCACAGATACACAAACACAGAGCCAGAACCCCCACCCTATTACCTACAGCATCTCACACACCCCATCCTACCCATGCTTCACACTATTTAATATCAGCAGCTCTTCAAAGCACCTCAATGGCTTTGCAGTGTTCGATGCTAAAACCAGGTACCTTTCCACTTTCATGGTAGACAAATATATTCCGGGTCTTATTGTCTTTGAGATAGGTAATCTGCAGGCCATTGGGGTTCCCAATCTTCTCTGGCTGGAATGTAGCATTGATGACATCTATTTTAACATTGATTTTGGGTTCTTTGGCCTGAAAACAGAATGGCATTGATCATGCATGAGCAATCCTAGAAGGCAAGAAACCTGAGCTACTGACTAAGTGGGGTAAGGCAGGGTCAGAAGCTTGACCCAGGTGGAGAACCTTGCACTTGGCCTTTTTAAACCTTCTGAGGTTCATATCAGCCCACTTCTTGAGCTTGTCCAGGTTCCTCTGGATGGCATGTCCCGCTCCTCCCTACCCTGAGCCGTTCCCTTTCTTGTGATAGCATTTTAGCTCTTGGCCCACTCATTTCAGGGAGATGAATGAGCAGAAAATAGCCCTCCTCAAAACCAACCAGAGAAAATGTTTTTGCCAACTTGGCTCACAGTGGGGTGAGGTTGGTTCCAGGAATGGTGCAGGGTTACACATTCAGGCAAACGGAAAGGAGTGAAGTGAAAGATCAGTCCTTTTCTCAGTAGTGAGGGAAGCACAAAGGGAGAACACGAGGAGAAGTCACTCTGACAGTAGGAAGGGGACCCTTCTCCTTAGTGACAAGTTCTGTTATCATCCCTGAGCTAGGATGAGCAAGGCAACCTCAGAAACATGCGTAGGAAATCAGAACATCTTTTACACAGGAAATCTCTGCGACCCCGCTGCTCTGGGTGGAGTACACACTGAGGTGGGAGTTGACCACCATACTCACATCCTGCTTGGTGAAATACTTCAGACATCCCTCTCTCTCAGACAAGAGGAACTTGCGGGGTAGGAACTGCCCATTGTCTCGACCTCGCTTCCAAAGGATGCCTTCCTTCACCCCTTGGAGCAGAAAAGCCACTTTTAATAGCATTCCCCCACAGGCATGGTAGGCATCAGAGAGCTGCATGCAGCCTGGGGCCCAGCCACCCCTCTGGGATAAAGCATATGATGGACTATGGCTGAGAATAAACACTTGAGATGTTTCACCTCTGACTTACAACTAAAGAAGGTGGTGTTCCCGTGTTTGCAGTGCAGATAAAAGCTCACCAAAAGACATTCTCAGATTCTTCCCACCTCCTAGTCCAGCTCCCACTACTACCTCTGACAGTGTGAGAGCTGTCTCCTGTGAACATTAGAGTCCTGGCCCATGCAGACTCTGGTGTGGGACCAGAACTCTTCCTACTTGACTCTGCAGGCCCTTGGGCTTCGATGCCCTTTGTCACAGGACTGGCAGAGGCATTTCAAGGACAACTGCCATGGTTAGAGGGGGTGGCATGCAGCAGGACAGAAATTCCTTATTGTAGATGTCTGTCTCCAACAGGACACCAAATGCCTTTGAAAATGCCAGCTGATAACACCTGGCTTTAAGGAACCTGTGGCAGTGCCAGCCTATGTTGCCTACAATTTAACACCCCCAAAACTAAGCCCTGTAAGTACCAGTTGGGTTCTTAGGAGTACTTGTGGGATTTGCAACACTGACACCTCATGATGCTCAAAAGTTTCCAGCAAAGGCAACAGGCAGGATGTTTTGATGCTGTGTTCTGCTCTTACCATCAGAATATGGCAGCTGTTTTCCCGGCTCAGTAAATTCTTTGCGTTCATATTTGGCCCGTATCCACTGTTCTCTCAGCACTCTATGGAGAGAGGTGATAGGTAGCTCAGAAACAAACTAGAGGAATTAGAGGAACAGAGAATTGCCCTTCCCCCTTTTCTTCTGTATGCAGCAACTTACTGGCAGTCATTGTAGGTTGGCTGGTAATAGTAAATAGGGATGTGAGCTTCATATATGGCTTTAGTCACAGCATTCCCATGCTTGGCCAGAAACTGCAGAGTTAGACAGAGAGTTAGTGCCTTGCCTTTGATGCAGACTCATGGTGGACCTTTTCCTTCCTGACCCACTACAGGGCTACACGCACATCAAACTCTAATGGAGCATTCTCTTTCCCCTCCATTGCAACATCCCAGCAGTCTGGCTGCAGGAAGGTGGATCTCAAAGGTCTCATCTACTCTCAGACATCACACTGATTGCACCTGAATCAACAGAGTGCCATAAATGTCACTTCCGTAAGGCCGGGTGCACACACATTCAGTGGATTTGCTGCCATGCCCCACGTCTCCTGGAGAGTTCAACAACAGCTCTGCAACGCCATCTGGAAGGACATTCCAAACCTCTCCAGTCCTCTTCCAAAGAGCAACAAGACACAGATTATTTTATTTGGATCTCCAGAAAATATTTTCAGTCCCCTGAAGATTAGTGAGTTGACGGGGCTGTAATAGGGAGAAGTCAAGTTCCCATAAATGCCATTTTTCTCAAGAGATCATATTATATCTGGAAGCTCTTCTCGGAGAATGGAATTGCCCAAGATTTTCCCCTTGGACTGCTGAAATCAGAAGGAGACATTGAGGCTGGATGGTCTTGGCAAGTGGAAAACAAGTAATCTGAAGCAACAAAGATCCCAAACAGTAGTAAGATACATTCCAAGAGCTCTGCATTTGCTATAAAGTAAAAGACAGACATGAGGAGACACACAAGGGAAGTGTATCCTTCCTCTCCCAGTGGGTTATGAGAAGTTATCCCTGATAGAGTATCATGAGTAGAAAAGGGACTGATTAAACCAGATTACATTCCAACTGTATGAGGTCAAAGGGCTAATTTTGCCAGGACACTGAGTGCATAGCCTTGTCCAAACCACCTGACATACCCATGGGGATAAAGATCTCACCTGCACCTGAGCATCATCCCAGTAGTCCATCTTCAGGGATTTGACTTTGCTGATGCTAGGGATGTTGCGGTGAATTCCTGAACAGCTGAGGCATATAAAGACACCCAAAGTAGATGATGCCCAGTCAGGATCTGAGAATATGGAAGAGGGTAAAACTAGAAGTGGTGAATTTCCCTGGGAGATATGCCTCACCTCAGAATGTAGTCCTGAGAAACAGGGAGCTGGGTGACCACAGTTTCATCCCAGCTGATTAATTAATACCCAAGGCATGGATGCCAGTCGAGAAAAACCACAGCTATTAGTCCCTCATTCCCTGTCCCAATCACTTTGACTGAATTTTTAATGACCTGTATCTTGAAAAACTCCAAAGTGCTCTGTGAACTCCCTTTGTGTAAAGGATCACCCAGACAAAAATGAAACCACCTCTGGGAAAAGACCCCAGGAGCTATTTAGTGCATCACAGCAACCCCCTAACAGTAATTAGCTCAGGAAGTGGAGAACAACCTTGAATCTGAAACTCTTCTGGAATAATTGAATAGGGCAAAATGGTACTAATTTGCCCAGTGTTAGTTTGGCTTGGGTGGTACACTCCTTTTGGGGGCGTATGATGGGTGTTTTTAGCAGCACTCGTAGGACCTCAAACTGGGTACCCTTCTGAGAGGGCAAGCCCATCAGTCAGCAAAGGAAATTTCCTAGGCAGCTGTGGCAGGTTGTCAGTTCAGAGCTGAGTCATGGCGGAGACAATGCCCTCCTGAATCATGCCTTCTTTCTGGAGTGGTTAGGGTTTCACTGGGAGCTTTCCTGTCAGGTCCTGACTGGGCATGACCTTGATTTGCATTTGAGATCTGACATGACTACAATCCACAGTGCTGCAGCTATGCAGCCCCTGCTAATCTGGCATTCCCACACCCCTGTCCTTCTTCCTACCAGTGCTACGGCAACATCTTCTCCTTCTTCCCTTGCCAACCCACCTCCAGGGAGAGGAAATGTGTACCCAGAGCGATGCCTCCCCTTTCTCTCCACTCCAGGCTCCTGTGCAGTCCAGATAGCCAGCACTAAGTGGCTGCTAGCGATCAGCCCCAGCTCCCTGCCTCCAACTCTTCCTCCAGCATCCTTCGGGGACTCACCTGGCTTCCCGCAGTCTGCACACAAAGAGTTCTCCGTTCTTTTCCACACTTCCTTCAGGGCCTTCATGCTCCGCTCGTTCCCTCCAGCCATCACCTCGGAATGGTATCCCTCCGGGCAGGGCAGGACAGGGCCAGGAGGGCAGCTGCCTGCACTTAATGCACCTGCAGGCCAAGCCACTTCGTTATCCGGGAGAGAAGGAGCCACCAGAGAGACAAGCTCTGGCAGATAGAGGGAAAAGAGGAAGGCAAGAGAAGTCTAAGGTTAAGGTTAATGGAAAGGGTACAGAGGCCTGTCGGTGCACCTGAGCCGGCTGAGCACAGGCAGGGGCAAAGAGGCTGGAGGCTGAAGTGCACCCAGACTGTTCGTGAGGAGTGAGGAGGAGGAGGAGACCTGCCCCATGGGCGTGGAGGGAAGTGCAGCTATTAACCACAGAACTGGTTTTTCCGCATTTCTGCTGGTGAAAGGACAGGCCAGGAAAAGAGCGAAAGCAGCAAGCAAGCTGATAAAGGAAAGCTGGCTGTGGACAAGGGACTGCCAGGCTGTGACAGGACTCCTGTCAGGACTCGTCATGCTCTGTGGGCTGGGAGGGCTGGCTTTGGCTGCCCCTGCAGCACTTCAGAAGTTTCCACCGAAGTCAGCTGGCCACCACACAGGCATTACACCCATTTTAAAGGCGAAAACAGGGGAGCAATAAAGGTTCAGGAGTTCAGCCGATGTCACTCTAAGCCACCAGAATATGGCAATCTTGATGCCCCCACCAACTCATGCCAGTACCTCTCTCCACCACTACAGAAACCACGGCTGTCCAGCCACATGCTGGGACTAGAGCACTCGGTATCAGAGCCAAGACCTATCTCCACAATTGCCTTCCCTGGATAAGAGGAGCAGCACATGCTCTGCTAACACCAAGGAACGTCAATAGCTTGAAATAAACTCAGAGCTCTATTGAAGAATGCTCAGCTGAAGAACTGCAGATGTTAACCATTCGGAGGAGTGACATTTATTAAAGATGTAAAACACTCCGGAGTGTCAGAACAAGTCTTGGGCTGTGAGATCGGGTGCTACACTGCCGTGTCCGCACAAGGCAGCGGCACAGAATCTTTTGCCGGGAGGAAAGTGAAGAAGAGTGTAGCTGGAGGCTCCCATGCCTGAAGCAAACCCCGTCCACCGCAGGCTGGACGCTAGGGCCGGGAAGAGGCGCACGCGAGCTCCACGCCGCTGGCGTCTCTGTGCCGCCCGAGCCGGGGGCCGGCGGACAGAACGCCCGGCGTTCCGGCGGAAGGGGCGGGCGGCAGCGGCAACGTGGGACCGCCATGGGCCGCAAGAAGAACAGGAAGGGTCCGGGCGGCCGCGAGGGGCGGCTGGTGGTGACTTTCGACGAGGAGCGGCGGAGGTGAGGCCGGGCGGGCCGCAGGGCGGGAGGCGGGGAGCGGGGAAGGAAGGCATCCCCCGGTCGCTAAAAGCCGGGGGGGTTCTGTGTTGCTGGCGGCAGGGAGTACCTGACCGGCTTCCACAAGCGGAAGGTGGAGCGCAGGAAGGCGGCGCTGGAGGAGATCAAACGGAAGCTGAAGGAGGAGCAGAGGAAAATGAAAGAGGAGGTGAGGGAAGGGTCTTGTGTCCCCCCGCGCCAGGGCGGACAGTGAGCGGGGCAGGAGAGACGGGCAGAGGCGCCGCATGACCTGTTTCCATTCCTCAGCGGCACCAGGAGTATCTGAAGATGCTGAGCGAGAGAGAGGAGGCACTCGGTACGTGCTGGGCCCTCGGTGGGGAGGGAGGTGGGCGCCCGTGGTCCGACAGCCTTGGCTGGGTAGTGAGAGCTGGGGCAGGGATGCTCGCACGCTGTCCCACAACAACAGCTGCTCGGTACTGCCGTGTCCCCCAGACAAGCTGGGCAGCAATCTGAGTGGTAACCCCGCAGCCCTCTGGCACAGGGGGTCATGAGTGTTGTACAGAAAGGAAGGAGCAGGAGGACATCTTCAAGGTGTCACTAGGTCCCCTCAGGGAGGAGAAGGAGCTTGCCCTCCAGGCTTGCAGTGCCAAGCCCCTCTGCCCTTTATCCCTGCATGCCAAGGCTGGGTGTCACCCCTGCCCAGCGTGGTGCAGCAGGAACAAGTGAGTTTACCTCGTGAAAAGCTGGGCACTTTGCAGTGCAGCATTTCTTGTGTCCCCAGAGGAGGCTGATGAACTGGAGCACTTGGTGACATCGCGGACAGAGTCTGTGAACATCGACCACCCAAACCACATCGTAACAGTGACCACCATCAGTGACCTGGACCTCTCGGGGGCACGCCAGCTGGGACTGACTAGCCCTGTGGTAAAGCCTCTTACTACCTCTCTGTATCAGCTGTACATGCTCCTGGGGCTGGTGAGGTAGGGCTGGTGCTCTCTGAGCATGCCCAAGGCCTTGCAGCTGGCTGGGAACAGAGATGAAAAGGGAAACTCATAACTTTTATATTTTTCCACAATTTAAATTGGTCCTCTAAAGAGAAGGAAATGTCCTTTGTGAATAGCTCACTCCAAACCTCCCTGGAATCCTTTGCTAGTCCACACTGACCGTGGTTAAAGGAAAAGTGTTACTGGACTGAATGGCAACAGTGTAGTACTTTAAAAACTGATACAACACAAGCAGCAAGATTTCAGACTTTGCTGCATGGGCTGTCCTCAACCTCTTTCCTGTGTCCTGTTCAGAAATATTACTGTTAGCATGAGGAGGGATTTCTCTGTGCATAATCCCATGCTTGGACCACAAATAAGGAAACCATTCAGTTCTGGTTGTGGTCGCTTTTATTCTCAAAGTACATTGTAACTGAGGTCTTGTCTTCGTTTCATGGAGACTCTCAGGTACTGGTTGTGCTTACATTTGTAAGGTCATCTAATCTGAAAATCCACTCAAAGAGGTCTTAGTAGTAATTTAAGCAAAAACCAAGACCTTTGGTTCGTAGTTTAAACTTCAATCGCATGGCCATTAAGATCATGCTGAAGCTTTTGGATCTTGGGGTGGATTACTGTAGGGCATCTCTCTGGTTGTGCCTTTCTGCAGAACTGCAATAGGAAACCTTGACACTTGGACAGCAAGGGATGTGGAGAATTAAAAAATCTTCATCTGTGACTAGTTAGTTCACAAAACAGGATGAAACCAAGAAGGCAATGGAAACGCCAGAATCACAAAAGTGCTTTCTTTTTAAGGGAAAAAGTGATGGATCTGAAGAAGAGAAAGGGGAAGAGGTGGTGAACAAGCCTATAAGAACAATGCCCAAGAAGTCCAGAAACCCCTTCCTGTCTGAAAAGTATGTGTAGATTCCTTCAGGCCTTTGCTGTTGGGCTCTGGAGGCCGATGGGAATGTTGGGTTGCGGGACGCGCCGCGTGGCCGCAGGAGGGGCGCGGTGCTGCCCGGGCAGGGGCCGGCAGGGGGAGCTGGCGGAGCGCAGCCCGCACACCCCGCTCCGCTCCCCGGCTGCCGTGACCGCGCAGGAGGAGCGGGAGGAGGGTGGGCTGCGTCCTCACCTCTTACCCAGTCCTTCACCGCGGCGCATTCCGCAGCGTGCTGAGCTTGTCTCTAGGGCTGAAGGTCAGAAGATCCTAAAGCTGAAAGCTCAGGCGTTCCCCACATTTTTCAGTATCCAGGTTTTACAACTGCTTTGGGGGTGTGGAGAGTTACTTTAACTCTGTGGTGTCTGGGCAGCACAATGCTCCCAAAATCAATTTTTGTTGTTACCGCACATGGAGACTTGCAGGTTTCCTGCACAGCTTGGAGTCCCTCTGGGGCTTGCTGTGTCTGGCATCCATTCCTGCTGGGCCACACAGAGCTCTCCAGCTATTGTTGTGGTTTTGCCTTGCTTCTGCAGGCTTTAGTCCCCAAACATTTTTCTCTTTCTGCCCTGCACAGAATCTCTGCTCTTACTGCCACGCTGCACATGCACAGCCGGAAAAAGACAAAAGGAAAGAGATCCCAGCGTGGGCAAGGCCCACGTAAGAAAATCCAGAAGTCCAGCACAGGGCGAACCACCAAGACGCAGCGACGGAGGCTGACGGGCAAAATGGGCCGTGACCAAGATTAACAGAGAAACTAATGTTCAGACCACCAGCTGGGACAGTGCTCCACATCTGGCCTGCTGCTCATTGGGACCCTGTCATTGTGGGCAAGCACCGTGTTTACTTGGGATTCTGACTAGCAGTGAGCCCAGTTCAGCCTTTCTGTAGCCTCCTGAGCACTGGCCAGGGTGACTAGACACTCTACCCATTTATTTTTGCAGTGATCTCCAGCTAAGTGTCTGGGTGCCACGGAACCTCTTAAAAACTTCTGCTGAAGGTCACATTCTCTATTCGGCATAACCCTTCTGTCCTTGGGCCCCCCCTTTCAGAGCTGATACTTGGCTTTATCAAAGAGGATCTGGGACAGAGTGCAACAGGCACATCATTGTCAGGGCAATTTGAGAGACTTGGAAGAGCTCTGCTTGCACTCCTGCATCAGCGCCCTGGCATTTCTGCTGTGGAGTAAATCCTTTTTCCATGGAGGCATGGTGTCATCTTGTCTCGTGTGTTTCTTCACCACGCACACAGTGCCACACCTGAATGCAGGGGTACTTTTTGTTTGGTACTTGTGCCAGGTGAAATTGGGTAACTTTGTGAATAAATTTGACTTCATTTTGCTAAAAAAAAAAAATCTGTGACTTATTTGAAGCATAACAGGAGCCGTGCTAAGGCCAGTACCAACTGGAAAGAGGGGGAGGTAATTCCTGGTGTTTAAAGGATATTGAAATCCACTGATGCTTGGAAAATGGAATAGCTAGGAGCTATTTCTGTGGCAAGGCAGAGCCAGCTAGAGCAGGAATGGCTCATTCCATTGTCTGCTGAATATGCCGATCGTAACTGCGATAGCTCAGGGGAGTATGAAATGCCCTAATGCCCTTGCTGAATGTGTGTGGCCCTCTCCCGGGTGGGAGTGGCAGAGGCTGCCCTTGCCCTTTACCTCGGGGTTGCTGCAGTTATTAGCAGCTAATTGCCTTTCTTCTTAGGACCTCAGTGTATGTTTTTTACCGTGGTTGCCTTCGGCAGTGGGAGAAAAAAATCTTTGCATGGTTGGGATTTAGGAATATTGGTGGCAAAACTGTGAGTGAATCTTCTGAGGAGTAGAATAAACCCAGGCAGCATGCTGGCCTCTGTCCTGGAGTCTTGTGGAGTATTCTGCCTCTGTCAGCCAGGCCTCCTCCCATGCCATGTGTGCACTGGAAAGGAAATGACAAAGAAAGAAAAAGCCTATGTGTCCAAAACCCACACCAGAAAAATTTGCAACCCAGCAATGGGCAAGTAAATAGATTCCTCATGCCAGAAATGGGAGGGAAACGAGTAAACCAGTGCCTGAGGCTGCATGGAGGAACATCAGAACAATGCTGATGGCCACCAGCTGCTAAAGTGAATGGCACCAGCCTGATGTATCCCTCCATCGTTTCTTGGAGGGTGTGCACACAGAGCTGTCCTCCAGAGTGTGTTAAGGGGGAGGGTATGATCTCAACACTGACAGCAGCAGCACAATTTCTGCTGGAGGGAGGGTTCCAGAGGGAACCGGGTGACACACGTGCTTGTGATAAGGAATGGGGTCCTCTTGCACTTCCCTTTCCCTTCTGAAGAAGGTAATTGCTGGGGAAGTGGACACTCTTATCATTGGTGCCTTGTATGCTTGGATTCAGAGTCCCACCCTGGGCTGAGCTCTTGGGCACTAACACTGAATAAACTCAGTCACATTATTAAGGGGTGTGTGTGGCTTTCTCACCTCCAAAATAGTTCTCAAACGCTGCCTTAAAGGCCACTCCAGAAAGGTCGTGGGATTTAATGGGTGATCTTACCTATCCACCTGTCTCAGCTGGGGTTCTTGGGTGTTTCAGAGCTGCAAAAACACAATTCGGGCAAGGCCAAAAGTATGATGCAGAACTGGATCTCAGCCAAAGAATCCAAGAGATTCTCTTGGATGACCTCATTGTATTCCAGATGAGGTCTTAAGAGTGACTTCAGTTTTTGTCATTTTGCTGCCAGGTGATCTAGAAGAATCTCACTTTTAGTTTGCTGTTTCCCTGGCCTAATAACATCTTTCAGCCTTTCTCAAGTGTCAGCTGAAATCTCCAACAGCCTCTTCCATACTCTGAAATCTTTCAATTCCTGCTAGAAAATGAGTTTTGAAATTCAAAAAAACCAAAAAAGTGTATGGAAAACCTGAGAACAGAACTGTTAAATCCTATACAGCATTAACCATCAGGATTGTTCACTACACTATTGATTTCTCCATTTGATTGATTAAAGCTTTATTTCGTAATGTGAATTACTGACTCAGCCCTAGCCTGCTGTTTTTGTTATGCACGGGGTGTACAGTCAGGCTACCCCTGGATATATTGAACTGAGGATATGAGTTTCCACACACAAGTTAGTGAGTTAAGTGTTTGCCAGACACATCGCAGTTCATAGCAGACTCTGGCTTAAAATTCTTGTTTGCTGCTTCCACTTGTTTTCAAGATAGATTTGAGCATTTTGGTGTTTTTTTTCCCTCCTGAGCTGCTCAGGAGGAGGCTGCTTCCAAATGTAAGGTACTTGAAAAATGTAAGGTACTTGCAAAAATCAACATGCTAGTGCAGCTGCTGCTCCATAAAGGAAAAGCAGAGACCAGCAGCTCCCTGTGAACTCCCTTTTCCACAGGCATTTCACGCGTGGCTCTGCAGCTGGGTCACCTCGGGCACCTGCACATTGCTGTGCATGTGCCGCAGGCTCGCATAGAGATGCAGGGCTTTGACATGGGCTGCCGCACTGGGGTTGCCATGCATGATGGCTTTCACTGGCTAGACTGCGATTCCACACACATGCACACACAAGAATATAATCGGGATTACCGAGGATCAAAAGCAGACTGGGAGCCAAAAAGATCAGACGGTTGGGGGAAAACTGGAGCGCAGCAAAAAGGAGGAATGGTTGCAGCGTGTGCATGAGCTGTGTGATAATCAGTGCAGTGTAGTTATTGCTTTCGTAGTGTATCAAACTCAAGGCTGTACTCAGTACAGTCACACTGCTGCTTCTAGCAGTGTGTTCCAGAAAGGAGCTCGAGGAAAAAATTACTGGGAGAGTGACAAGAACTTTTGGGGACTAAATGGGAGCTGAATAATGGGTTGTGTGGGGTAGATAGGTTTGAGGAGTGGATTGCAGACTGCCCTTAATGAATAAACAAAAAGTGAGATTGAATTTTTTGTGACTCTCACCAGCATCGGGAAGAGGAGTTTGAATTGTAGGAGGAGCAGTGGAGGACAGCTGTTAAGGGCGTTCTGCTCGAAATAGCAAGGGTCAGGCAGGGCTTGTGCTTGGTAGGTGAAGCCCACGTTAGACAAATCTCTGAGTGTTGTGGGTAGGCATGACCCCGTGTTGGAGCTGCGCTGGGACGCGGTGACGTTTTTCTGTCTCAGTGCATGCGGGTAAGTCCGCTGCTTTGGCATCTGTTTCGGCTTCGGGCTGACCAGCTCCTGGGGCGCTGCCTCCGGGGAGCACTGGGGAAGGCGCTCGGCAGGCGGCGAGGCGGTCCCTGGGGAGCTGCAGCCGAGGGGAAGGGCCGGGGGCCGGGCCGCAGCGCGGTGCCCGTGCCCAGCCCCGGCCCCGGCCCGCAGCCCCGGCCGCTCGATCGCCGGCCCGCCGCCCGCGGCACGTGCGAGCCCGCGCCCGTGCGCGCCACGGCCGCGCGCCGCCGCCGGCCACTCAGGGCGCGGTATTCAAATCACCGCCCGGCGGCGGCCAATCAGAGGGGAGGGGGCGGGGCCTCGCGCCCCGCGGTTCTCACGGCGAGCTCCATTGAGGGGGAGCTCGGCGGGCGGCGAGGTGCTGGGAGCCGTAGGGAAGCTGAGGTACTGGGGGCACTGGGAGGCACTGGGAACACGGACCATGGCCGCCTGCATGCATGCCACAGGCCCTGGGGATCGCAGCATTATCCCGCCAGTAGGCCCCAAGGGATGTGGGGAGCAATGATTTGCCCATCAGGCAGTGGGGTACCAGGGGCTCCAGCCACGGGTGGCAGTCCATGGGCAGTGGTGGGCAGCGATGTTGGCGTGTTTAGTGCTGCGTCCCTGGCAGGGGAGTGCTTAGGCTCCCGTCTGGCATTTCGCTTGAGCAAGTCGAGAAAACATGCCCCAGTGTGAGGAAGGATGCTGCAAGGCTGGTACCCAGTGCAACTTGCTGTACTGAAGATGAGTGCACTGACAAATATTATAGCTTTGTTTTTGGCATTGACGTTTGGCCTTGGTTGTTTTGGGGAGCAGCTAAAGCCTTGGTCAGCTGCTCTGACTCAAGTGTCCATGTTTAGAGCACCAGTGGCATGTTCACATCTCAGATGCTGGTCTGATTTCCTGTCCTTCTGTTGGTGCCTCCTCCGGGCAAATTAGGCAGAACCCTCCCAGCTCAGATCACATCCTCAAATCTGAGGACTCACTCTCAAACTCTGCAGGACAGAGGAGGTGATGGTGGGCAGGATGCTTGCAAAAAAACAAAACAGAAGTGGTGGATCCCAGCTGTTGTGCTAGCAATGCTTGTTGCCCTTCACAGTTTTGCAATCGGCTGCCCTACAGGTCTCAAAATTTTAGTAGGATTAACAAGTTTAGGAAGAGTCTCAGTGTGTTTCCAAATTTCCTAAGCTGCTTAGAGCCATCCCTTTATGAGCTACATAATTAAGAAGAAAGTTTCGGTTTTGTGCCTTTTAAGAGAGGAAGAACATTTCCATTAAACAAAATAGCAGGACATGTGCTTCGTTCCCTCTGTTTGCAAGGACTCCCAAACTGGGGGGTGTCAGCAGTCATTTCAGGGTGCAGTGCCCCTTTTAAAAGAGGTCCCTGCTAGAGCACACTCTTTTATTATCTGTATTTATATGGATCACCTTGTACCTGGGTTCCCTTTGATTCCAGTATTGACAGCTGGGAGCAGCAAACTTCAGTGTGGAAATAACATCCCTGCTTCCACAGCTTCTTCTGCTGCTGTTCCTTCCTCCTTTTTCTCCTGGCTGGCCCCCGCCAGTAGCCCATCAGCCAAAGATCTTCGTCCCTGCTATGCACAATGTCTGGTTCAGTGGATGACGTGCCTTGCATGAACTTTGAAGCCAACATATTTGCAAAGAGCCTGTGCCAGCACTGTTTCCGAGCCGCAGGGGCTCACCAGCATGCTACCCAGGTGAGCTCCTCCATCCCACCTGGAGGCTATGGATACTTAATTAAGGGCCTCTTCATTCTATACTGGGACTCCACCTGCCTACGTAGAGATGGAAATCCCTAAGACAAAGGCTCAGCCAGGATTTCTAGATGTCTTGTGGGGGAAAAGCTGTGTGGGCAGAGGGTCTTTCCAGGCATAGGAATGCTTAATTTAACTGTGCCAGACCAAAGCTGGGAACCAAGCTTAGCAGGGAAGTGCTGGACACTGGATACGAGGGGCTTGATAGACCCTGGAAGGGAAAGCAGGGGTGTCACAGATGTAAAGCTACAAGGCGAGAATCGGAGACTGGCAGAGCAGGGACCCACCCTGTATTAATCTCTGCTTGACGCTTGCTGGCATTTACAGCTTTGCGTCACCTTAAATATGGTCCTGGTCGATTCCCTGTGGCCTCAGCTGTTGGCTTGGGGCCAGGGCTCAGTCCTGTCACTGAGGCAGCTTCAGCAAGCTGTTCCCAGAGGAGAAGGCAGGAGAGGGATAAATCTCATGGGGTTTTGGGCTCCAGGTACCTCGACCGCACACCATCCTTTGGGACAGGGCTGGACGCACAGGCTACTTGGCTGTCTCCGACTGGGCAACAGCTGGTTTCATGTTCACAGAGGGTTTCGTGTTGTTTGACGTCCTCCAGGAGCGACTGGCCAGGGATGATGAAATAGTAATGAGCTTCCCTCTCTCTTTCTCGCCCTCTCCCCCTCTCCTCCTGGCCTTGGGCCCTCTAAGGTTACCTCAGCCCTTCACCCTCGATCTGCTCAGAGCTGTCACCTCTGAGCGAATCCTGGTGCGGGCGAGATGCTGGAGGGAAGGCGGCGCAGACAGCCGGCTCCCCGGAGCCTCCCCCACTGCTGCTCATAAGCCCCGCAGGTAACGGGGGCCAGGGAGGATGCTGAGATGCCTGCAAGCCCTGACAGAGAGAAGCAGAGGCTGGGACTACAGCCTTTTCTGCAAAAATCTTCCCTCCTCTTGGCTCCACTGCCTCTCCCTGAGCTATCCTGCTGATGAGGGAGAGCGGCCACCAGCAGCATCAGTGCTGACACGGGGGGGCAGTTTTCCTGAGCCCTCATCCACATATGCAGCCTCTGGGATGTCTGCAGCATTCAGCATCAAGTAGGAGTGTGCTGGGCCTCTCTGGCCTCTTAACGAAGGAGAAAAATCTCAGCAGTGGGCTGGGAGAGATACCAAAAGCTCTGGAGGCCAGGCTGCTCTCGGAGGAGGTAGAAGAAGCAGGCATTTCCAAGGGGCAGCCTTCATCCTCGTCCTTGGCACGCTGACAGCAGCATTGCACCCCTTCTTCCTCACAGGATCATGCCACGGAGGTCACAGGGCGCGATGCCTGCAGCGACACAGCCCCGGGAGAGCCCTGGGACTCCCTCCATATTTTAGCCCCGCAGTGCGAGGTATACGTGTGTGTGGGCCCGGCGGAGGGCACGGAGCGGTGAGTACCGGCCGGGAGCCCTGCTGCTCCAACAGGCTCCTTCGGTGGGAAGAACAGAGGAGGGGGAGCGGGAAGCCAAGCAGGGGGAAATCAGCTGCCTTTTCCCTGATGCTCTGCATGCTGGTGCCTGGGAAAAAGGACTGAGAAACCCCCATGCCATGCCCTCTAACCATTCCTCTGGGCTGTCCCAGGAGAGGTCAGGGGGCCCCTGAAAGAGTCTCCTTCATCCTCACTCCCTCCAGAGCAAGGCTGGTGGCCTCAGGATGGGCTCTGCCAGCCTCTGCCCATCCAGTAGAGAGTGAGTCGGTGTGGCTTGGGCTGCCAGTGCTGTCACTCACCCCTGAGCTCTGCGGGCTGTGCTGACCACCAGCTGTCCTCTCTCCCTGCCCCACAGCTGGCACGAGAGCAGGCGATATCCCCCACTCAGCCCCGGAGCTGAGGGTGAGCACAGAGAAACTGGCACCGACCCCAGCGCCTGTGCCGAAGCCAACTCCACGCTTGCCAGGGTGAGATGGGGATCTCTTGTGGTTTGGGTTATTTTGGTCTCCCCAGCCCCCTTGGCCCTTCAATGCCACTTTTGCTGGGCCCATTCAGCAGGTTCCTGGGCACACAGACATGTTGAATTTGCCCCTCTGGCTCTCCTGCCTTGGGCAGATGGAAGAAGGAGCCCATCATGTGCAGGGAGGTGGATTTGATGATTCTTATGGGTCCCTTAAAACTTGAGATATTCTATGATTCTAAGGTCCTGAGATGCAAGGGGGGATCAGCTGAGACTCTTACTCCCCACAAAGGAAGCTCTCCCCATGAAGAGCTCATGAGATTTGCTCTTGGATACTCCCATGTGGACTTTCCTATGTTGTTCCTTGCCATCATTGGTCTGTGATCATCTTATACTCACACAGCTCCTCTTCTGGTGGTTCCTTTTCACCAGCAGCTTTGGGCTGAACAGGCTGTGAGTTTTCATATCTACTCTTACCTCCTTCCAGCCCACAAAAGCTACTAGTCCCCATTGCAGAGATCTGCCCTATCTTGTCTCCCAGGAAGGGGAAATGACCCGGTTGTGGGACAACACTTTGGGATCGGGCAAAAGAGACATGATGAGCTACTTGGGCCATAAGGAGGAGGTGCGGTCACCAGCCCCACAGGCAGACAGACCCAGGTGGGCTCAGCCTGTTCCCTCCGGATCCTGGGTGAGAACTGAAGCCCAGGGCTTTAGGAAAGAAATCTGTCCGCTGAAAGCAGGTACTCGTGGTTTGCTCCTGTGTGAGATCCTGGTTCTGGTTTGCTTTCCACCCAGGGGTCTCTGAGGTTCAAGGCAGATCTCTATTTCGATTTAGCATCTCTTTAGCTAATTCTGGTCCCAGGAAGTGTTCAACACATCCATGGGCACTATGTGAGAGTCCATCTGTGTGTGTGCTGACCGTGAACCATGGGCATCTCGGGTGTTCTCTATCTGCATGGTTTGGCATGCCCTCGGCTCGCAGTGCTGTGTTCCAGTGCTCCCACCCTGCCTCGAGGGAGTCTGGGTTTTATCTCTGCCCTCCTGGACCATTTCTAGCTCTCCTCCGAAGACCTGCTTTGCCGTGGACGTGGTGGCATCCCGCGTTGCTCGCGCCTCCCCCAGTAACGGCCTTCTCCCCGTCCCAGAGCGCCGTGCTGCCAGCCAGAAGCCCGAGGAGAGCTGGCCAAAGCACCGAAAAACTGACCCTCCCTGGGCATCCACCCTGCCGCGTGCCCCAGCTGGCTCCCCGCCGGCCCGCAGTGACCCCCTGGGTGGCAGTGGGCACCTCTCTGGCCCACGGGTTCGGGAGTCCCACGGGCACTCCGGCGGTGGGGCTGCAGAGGGGCGGCACGGGCTGGAGAGGCAGGAGTACACGGTGCTGGCAGACCTGCCCAAGCCCAAGCGCCTCAGCCAGCGGGACGCTGTTGACCGCTATGGTTCCCGGACACTCAGCCCTGGCCGAGTGGAGGTGGAGAGGATATTTGGATGCGAACGCAGGTGAGAAGCAACGGGACTCCGCAGTGGTCAGAGGCCGGGGATCGCCCTTCTACGCTGTTGGGGGGCCCCCACCTCTGAATCGCTGTGCTTCAGGGGGAAGGCAGGGCTAGACGGCAGAGCTCAGCTTTCAGCTGTGCTTCAATTTCCCTCAAAGCAAGGGCTGGGTTTAGGCTCAGAGCCTCCTCCATTGCAGCACACAGGCAGCTGAGGCTGTTGGAAAGGTGGAGAAAAGCTGCACTGCTGGAAGGGAGCAGCCCACCTTCCTCATCCTCACAGCCACCTGGAAGCTGCAGTACATGCTGCAAAGAAGGGCTCCCCACAGTAAAAGGGGAAGGAAAGGGGTGTTCCCCAATTCCAGCATCAACAGCTCCCCAGGGATTCCACATTCACTGCAGGAGCCACTCAGGAAATGATGGGGGATGCCAAAAAGTACCCAGTACCTGTTTGGGCTTTAGCTGGAGGAGCAAGAGCGGCTCCAGCACTGGTAGAACAGGGCAGGAGGGGACATGAAGAGGGACCAGGGAAGTATCCTGGGCAAGTGGGTGGGATGTAAAGATGGAGGGAAGCTTGAGGAATAGTGTGAAGAAGACATGGTGGGGCAGCAGGATATGAAAGCTGAGGTGGTTGATGGGGACAGGGAGAGGCTATGGCAAACACAGTGTCTGGGGCAGGTGGAGGTCTGTGGGGTCAGACTAGAGGGGAGCAGGGTTTGCAAGGGCTCTGCTTCCAAGCTGAGCAGGGTGGCAGCTGGACCAACTGTGTGTGCCCACAGGAAATCAGAGACACTGGAGGCCTTCCAGGCTCTGGAGGAGGGCCGTGTGGACCGGCTCGATGGCAAGACGCCGGTGCCACCCAGCAAAGGCCACCTAACTCGGAGGCAGTCCAGTCCCAGCCTGCCCAGGGAGGTGAGGCTTGGCTGCATAGCAGGACCTCATGCCAACTCTCCAAGCTGAGTTGCTTTTTCCTGCCACATTTTCCTCTATTTCTGCCACATGCTTCTCTCTTTCATTCCCCTTCTCCCTCTTCCCTCTAATCCTAGCTCTCCCTCTGTCATGGACTGGGACCCTTGCTGCTTAAATTGCAGCAGCCCTTTCACCCTTTGGGTGCAAGAGGCTTCTCTGCAGTAAGGACTGGCTCCATGCACAGGAATGCAACTGCTCTCTGGGGAAACATTTAACCAAATCACCTGCCAGCCCCAATCCCATCTTGTTCTGCTCATTGGCACTTTTTTTTTAAGAGAACTCCCTGCTGTCTCTCCCCTGTGACCCAGGGTCAGCGGATCTCCTGGCAGCTCGAGCAGCGCAGCAGAGACCCCAAGGAGACCCGGCGTTCCCCCAGCCCAGCTCGGCACCCCGAGAAGGCCAGCAGGACCCGAGGGGACTCCCCACGCCCTGCCAGCCCTGGCTGGCTGCTGGAGAGAGGCAGCCGGAGCCCACGCTCTGCAAGCCCGGCCCGCAGGTCAGAGAGGAGAGCAGGGGAGCCCCTGAACCGTCCCTGTCGCACTGAGAAAAGCTGGAGAAGCCGAGGGGAGCCTGCCCGGCCCCCAAACTTGGAGAGGGGCCGAGCCACCTGGCAAGCAGGGGGTATACGGCAAGCGCTGGAGAAGAAGAGCCGAGGAGGTTCCCTGCACCCCACAGGTGCTGGGAAGGGCTCAGATAACGTCAGGCTGAGCCGAGCAGGACCACCACCACGGGCCCTCAGTCCTGGGAGACGTACAGAGAGCACAAGGAAAAGCCAAAAGGAGAGCTCCCCTCCCAGCTTGGTGCGGGGAGCAGAGAAGCTACAAGCAAAGCCGGGGGAGCCGCTGCACCTCGCAGGGCCCAGGAAGCCATCTGAATGCAGCTGGCAAAGCCTGCGGGAAAAGCTGACATCCTCCCAACCCTCTAAGGGCACCAGCAGTGACTGGAAAGGCCGAGGCAAGCCCCTGCGCCCCATGAGCCCAACACGACCACTGGAGCAGGACTGGAGGGGCCGGGGGGATGCCCGCCAAGCACAGGTGTGGGAGAAAGATTGGAAGCGCCAAGAGATGCCCGTGTGCCATGCAGATGTGATGCGCCAGCTGGAAAGGGACTGGAAAAACCCTGCTAGGTGTCTGGATGTGGGACTACGGTCGGATGACAGCTGGAGAAGGCCTGAGGGTCCAGCACAGGATCTGGAGGAGGACTGGAAGGGTCCCGAGCACACACAAGATACACACAACCCTGAGAAGCCATTGCAAAGTGACTGGGGGAACAAGAGTCTTCTCATTTACCATGTGAGTAAGGCAGGAGCCAGAGGTGATGGGGACCCTGCAAGGCCTAAAACTGGCAAGCACAGACTGGGTGGGTCCCCTGGGCTGCAATTCTGTGCACCCTGATTCCCTCGGATCCTCTGCTTCTCCAGGGAAACTGTGCTGCCTGCCTGGCACTGGGAGGAGGGAAGATGCTTTATTCCCTGGCCCACGCCAGGAGATGGATGCTTGGATCTGGGAAACTGAGGTGAGGACTAAACCCCAATGGCTTCAGCTCCTGCTTTCTCCCCTGCAGCCCCAGCTGGGTGGAAGCACGTTCCCACCACAAAGCAGCACTGGCTCCTCAGGAAGCCCGCAGCCACATTTGAATGCCAGTAAGAAGCGCAACAAGGTAGGGGCCAGGCCCTGGGCATTGTGAGGAAGGGAAGCTGCCCTTCTCTGGGGGTCACTGTGGGCAGGACCGAGGTCTCCAGCACTTGACCCGAGCAGGTTCAGCATGGCGCTGCCTTCCCATGATGTCCTGAACGCTCACTAACACGCCCCTTCACGTTGTCCTTCACCCATTTCTCAAGTGGGGAAACTGAGGCACAGAGCCTTTTTATAAAGCCAGAGAAGGGCAAACAGTAGACCTGGGACTAAAATCTCAGTGTAGCTGCTTTCCTTTGCTTTATTATTGGCCAGTGCTGTGACAACACAGAGGGCTTTATGGGGATGAAGTGGGCTTTAGTGGCGTGAAAGAAGATACAGCGTATTGTGTTGGCGTTCCTGTGAAATGGCACTGCAGCAGCTTTGGAAGGCTGCAGAAAGTATCCCGGGAACCCATGCAGTTGGCAGCTGCACACAAGCTCCTGCCTCTGTCCCCCTCTGTGCGCATCAGTCATCTTGGCCAGGTCATCCTCTGCTAGGACCTGGCTTTGTTCTTTATACAAGGACAAACTGCAGCCAGGAAAGAGGCTGTCAAAGGCCTCTGAAAATCGAAATGGGTGACATCCTTTCCCTCACTTCCCTGCATCAGGCCAGAGAGGAGCCCAAAGCCTTGAACTCACCCTGTATAACTGGGCCAGATCACCCCACCTGTGCCAGGTTTCTTCAGCACTGAGCTCTGGCACCTTCCCTTTGCCTTGCAGCAAGAAGCGTCACCTTGGTATGATTGCACAGTAGAGCCTGGCATTTTGTGATGCACAGTCCCTCTCCCCTTTTCCTTTGGTACCCTTCTAGCAATTTCCTTTCCTGAGGCCAGCTGGCATGGCTTTCCAGGGGCACCGGGAGTCTCCCCATGACCTCCTACCTACCACGTACCCAGAGAGGTTCAGTTGGTGGCTCGTTGGATAAAACCGAGCAGCCCCAGGAGCCAAGGCGAGGACTCCATTGTGTGCGCTGCTGAAAACCCCTGCCTGCGAAAAATCCCAGCCTGAGAGCAAACCCTGCCTGGGTAAGGGCTGGGCTCCTGGCAGTTCCTTCCCGGGGCAGCAGCAGCTCAGCCCGTCCCTCCCAGGGCTTCACCTTTCCCGGGCCAGCGGGGCGAGAAGGGGACACGGCTCAGCCCCAGCATCGCCCCCGTCCCGTCCCGTCCCCAACGCCCCGGGGCCACCGCCCCTTTCCGTGCGGAGCGGCGGCCTCGCCCGCCCCGGCGGCTCCATTGGCTGCGGGCGGCCAGGGCGGTGGCGGCGGCTGCCATTGGCCTGTCCGGGTCCTCCCAGGAAGTTCTGGGGGGAGGAAAGAAAAGTTTTTTGGGGTGGTTTTCTTTTTTCCCCCCTCCTTTCCTTTTCCTTTTTTTTTTTTCTAAAGAATTTTAAAAAAAAAGTCAAGAGGCGCGCGGGGATCGCGGGGCGGGCGGCGGAGCGGGCATGGTGGGGCCGCGGAAGCCGCCCGGGCGCTGAAGCCGCCCCGCCGCCCTGGCTGCCGGCGCCCGGCCCCGCCGCGACCCCGGCCCCGGCCCCGACCCCGGCCCGGCCGGCCGCGGCGCCCCCGCCATGACGGTGAGTCGGGACTTGGGGCTCGGGGCTGGGCGGGCGGTGGTCGCGGGGACTCCTCCTCCGGAGCCCGGGGTACAGCCCGGGGCTGGGAGGGGGCGGGGGTCCCAGCTGTCAGCCGCCGCCTCCGGGGGTCCCTCCGCTCCGGGGGTCTCTGGAGCCGCCGATCCCCGGGGGACTCTGGCCCCGGGACTCGAGGCTGTGGCGGTTCCTCCTTGGCTCCCTTTGCCCATCACCGCCGGGGTTTCCCCGGGGCTCCCCGTGGCCGCTTCGGCCCCGGCGGGCACCACCCCACCCCGATAAGCGTGAGTGTGGACCGGGCTGAGGCCAGGCCAGCTCACCGCACCGATCGATGACCGCAGTCGGATGCGATATTCGTGTCCCCCCGGGCGTGGGGAGCTCCTGCTCGCTGTGGGAAACAGATGTGGTTTGGGGCAGGGAGCATCCCACCCCTGGGGCGAACCTTCCTTGGCACGGGCGGCTGCCGGCCCCAGCGGGGTAAGGGAGGTGACAGGCTGGGCTGTGCCCGCCGGCCTTTCGCACGGGGGCGGTGGGAAAAGGAGAGCCCGTCGCCCGCTGGCTCTTCTTACTGCACGTGTAGGTTCGGGAGCTGCATGTGTGCTCCAGCCCAGGAGTGATTTTGCTTTCACCCAAGTGGGCTGGAGCGGTTTTGCTTTGTGTTTTGGCCTGGGGCCCACGCCTTGTGAAGCGGGTTCCCTTTTTAGAGGAGAGGAGACATTGTGCTTTCCGGGAGGCTTGAGAGCCCCTTGCACCATCTCCCGGAGGTGAGAGGAAGCAGTGCCCCAGAACCTGCAGTCCTGAGGAGCTTTTGGGAAGAGCGGGAGGCACCATGGTGACAGAGGCTGGTGATGAAAGGACACACCTGACCATCCTGCTCAGACACTGAGCTTTCTCAGCCTTCCGCAGCCTCTTCTCCTCCTCTTCTCTATCCTGGCGCCTCAGTACCACCCGGGAGCCATTCCTTTGCTCCCACCCTGTCCCTTTTCCTTCTTTGGTGTTTACATTCTTCGGATACTTACAGACTGTTATCACCTTCCCTGTAGCCCTTCTTCAACCAGAGCAGGCAGATGCCGCTCCTTAACCTGCTGTTGCAAGCCAGTCTTTCCAGATCTCACCTATGTCCCCAGCTGCCTGAGACCCCCTCCAGTGCCTCTACCTGGCCAGCTGTGGGGCTGAACGTAGAACTCTGATGGGTATGGATGCAACTGGGCAGAATCACTGCCGCCACCTCCCAAGCCATCTGCAGCCCCGAGTTGCAGGGCCATGCATTTTGCCGGGGGTGCATCCTGCCACATCATTGCATCTCCGGCACCCGGATCTCTCCCATCAGCTCGGCTTTCCTGGATGTTTCCTCCTCCCACTGCTGGGCCGTTTCCTCTGGACTAGGGGTTCTGTTTGAACCCTGCGCTCTTCTCTGGCGGTACTCTGAGCTTTCTGTGCTGGGTGAGGAAACTGGATTTGGTTGTGGGGAAGGGAAGAAAAGTGGTTTTAAGCACTTTGTGTATCAAGTAAGGCCTCAACTTATGGTACTGACCCCGCTATGACAAGGATAGTTCAAAGACAATTCTATAGAGCTGCAGATCCATGTTTAGGGCTGGCAGGGAAAACAGAAACCCTGTGCAGTTTGCCTGCTTGGAAGAAGCCCTACAGGGGGATTTTCTGGCCCCAGCACTGCACTGGGGGCAGCAGTTCTGGCAGGCCTTTGTGGCGGTTTTCCCAGCGGCGTGCATCCGGTTAATATTAATTATTTTGGCACCTAGTGCTTTGGGATTGTAAATCTTCCATAAGATGAGACCCATCTGATCTGTACGACAGCCCCAGCCAGGATTCCTTTTGCTCCCTCTCCCCCCGTGTTGTTTTTCTGCCTCTGTGGAGCCTGCCCATCTCTCTCTCTTCTGTTGAGTGCACGTGTGTCCCGGGGGGGGGGGGGGGGGGGGGGAGAGGTTGTACTTTGATGTTTTGTCTCCTTTCCTTCCCTCTCGCCACTCTGAATTCAGAGCTGGAGCTTAAGTCACCGGACTGGAAAGAATAACGGGAAAAAGGGTAGAGCTTCTGCCACAGAGAAAGAATTAATTTTTGGGGTGCGTCCTCAGGGCAGCAGTGGAGTCACCACAGCGTCTGGGTTGATGAGGATGCATAAATGCCCCTTGTCTCCTAGCTGCCAGCAGTGCCTGTCACCTCAGCAGGAGGTGAGGTTTGGGAGCCCCCCATGTCCTTTCGCTCTGGTTTCCCTCCCTTCCCAGGGAGCTCGGGGCTGCCGGATGCTTCTGGCCGGGCCTGAAGCTGTAGCAGGCGGTGACCCTCCCCTTGGCAGGACTCCTTGCTCCTGCTCAAACCAATAGCCAGAGTGCCAGGGTGGGCCGGCACATACTCGGCTCTTGCCTCCCCATAACCTTGGGTGTAACCCACGAGCAGCAGCTCAGGGAGGTGAAAGCAGGGAACGGCTTGGCCTGGCTGTACAGCCAAGGAGCTGGGCTTGTGGGGCAGCTGTGGCTGGCCACTGGGCTTGTTCAGGGGATGTGGAGTGGCCATCGGCTTGCTGAGCCACCTCCTTCTCACCAGCTCCGTCTCAGCTGGTGGTTGTGACATGTGGGGACTGCTGGTGGCTTCCACCGGACTGGCAAGTCTGGTGCTGGCCCTCCGGGAGGCCCAGCTCTGGTACCGTGACTTCTCCAACGCTGTCCCTGCCTGGTTTGGCTGCAGAAGAAGGGGCAGGTTGGCAAACTGCCTTCCATGGGAGAAGAGGCGTTGGACTGAATTCTTTGATGGTGCAACTTCCTGGGAGCCAGCAGGGTTGGGAGGAGGGACCAGCTCGAGCCTGTTTGGCTGAGGGCAAAGCCAGGGAGAGAGGTTCCCCTGAGTCAGCTCTCTGATGCTCCACCTTGGGAAGAAGATAGACTGGTTGGGATGCTGCACCAGCGACATGAGGTTAGGAGGAGGCAGAGAGTGCGGGGAAACTTCTTTGTGGCACAGGGTGATCTTGGTGAAATTCTCTTCATCCTTATCTTCTGTAGCTGTGGTTGGGCAGAGGGCAGGCTCTGTAGTGGGAGGGAGCAGAAAGAGCTGGGTAAGAGAAGAACTCTCAGGATCTCAGAGAGGGTCGAACCTTGGAGGGAGAGGGGAGAGGATCAAGCACTGACTTCATCTCTACCCTGGGGCACATCGTTTAAAGTCAGCGTGTTTTCACAGCTGTTGAATTGCCTCCTGTAGGTTTTTGGTGAGGGCTGAGCTACTATGTTTTTAATAAATGATTGGTGGTGAAGTTACCAGAGGGACATAGCTCTGGGGCACGGACAGCCAGGGTTGGGACAAGGCGTGTCTGGTTCTTTGTGGCTTTGCCTCCATCTCTGAGGCAAGCCCCATTGGTGGTGGTGGAGCACTCCCTTCTGCCCACTCTCCTTGTCCCTGCCTCCCCCCCCTCTGAATAAATACCTCTGAGGCACCTTGTGGAAACCTCTTTGCTGCATATTTTCCTTTATTTTTTTTTAAACCTCTTCCCTTATCTCCTGCTTCCTCTTACAGGAATGACTGCCTGCTGCTGAGAGCTCTGCCCAGTTTTCCTTTGCCATAGGGTCACATACCCCCATGAGTCTCCTAAAAGGCTATTCCCTTTTCTGTTCTGCCACTGGGGACTCACCTTCCACCCCCTGGCATGGAAAGCCCTTTTGTGGGTCACTCCAAGACAGTAATTCTCTATTTTGTTTTCCAGCCGGATCTCCTCAATTTCAAGAAGGGATGGATGTCCATCCTGGACGAGCCGGGAGAGGTAAGCCTCACATGAGAGTCTGCTTCTTCCCCTATCCCCTGCTGCTAGAGAGCCTCGGTGAGCCAGCTGATTTCCTTCCTCCTTGCTCACTGAGGTCTCTCCTGCTGGGAAAGGCAGCAGGAAACCTTTGGTGGAGGTGCCTCTCTCTGTGTTCAGAGTGCCTCTCTGAGATTCATCGAGTGCCTCTCTCCCAGCTGAAGGTCATGAGGGGGATCTGGGAGGGACGTGGAGGAGGGGGAAGAGAAGGCCGAGAGGTCATAGTGCAGAGCGTCCCTCCTTGTTCCTACGCTTTCCCTGGTAACTGCCTGTCCATTTCCCTCCTGTCTTTTCCCTTCCCTCCCCCTGCCCGATGCGCCTGCAGTGGAAGAAACATTGGTTTGTGCTGACTGACTCGAGCCTGAGGTATTACCGGGACTCGAACGCAGAGGAGGTAAGCATGGCCAGCCTTTTGCCAGCCCTTTCTTCCTTCCTGGCCAGGGGGGAGAGTAGCACAGCTCTGGCATGACCAGGGTGCTCCAGGGACAAGCGACAGCACCATGTCCTCCTGAAGGACGGCAGAGGTGCCAAGCTGCTCTTTGCCAAGAGGTGACGAAGAGGATGAAGGCAGGGTGGCAAAGTCTGGGGGGACTGTCGGTGGTGGGAGGTGAGGAGAAGGGCTGGTCCTGTGGCTGGGCATCCAGGATGCTCTCCGTCCACGCTGCTGGCAGCCCTTGGGTTAGAAGAGGCCGTGCTGTGCTGGGGAACTGATCCTGGCTCCCGAAGAGCCGAGCCTGGCTCCCAGGGAACTGTGGGGTGAAGGCGGAGGTGGCATTTTTCAAAGCTGGCTGAGCACTGATGTCCTAGCGGGTGGCTGTGCTTGCAGGCTGATGACCTTGACGGAGAAATCGACCTCCGTTCCTGCACGGATGTGACAGAGTTCGCGGTGCAGCGCAACTACGGCTTCCAGATACACGTGAGTGTCCGACACCGCGTGTACGGAGCAGCAGCCCCAGGGGACATGGGGTGGGAATGTGTGCTCCCTCCCTGTGCCAAGATGCTGAGAGGCAATTCATACAGATCTTGTGCCAGCATGGTGGCCCAAGGTTGTTTTTTTGACACGTGGGTGACAGTGCTCTGGGACATCAGGGCTGCCTGCCTGCAAAGGAAGGAAGGAGGAGGAGGAGGCTTTGCAGGGCTGGCTGAAGGCTGTGCTGGAGGCAGTCCAGGAGCCAAGCTAAATGCCAGGAGTGTCTAATTGACATGTTGGCCAAGGCAACTTTTCCACAGCTGCAGGGGGGAGTGGTGGGCACTGCAGATCTCGATGTAACCTGGCTGACCGCGCTCTGAGTGACAACCTGTACCCTGGATCCAGCCCCAGTACAGTTCTGTCCTTGGCTATTTGTTGTAGCAGCAGGAGGTGGCTGCTAAGGCAGCGTGAGAGATGGTATTTCTGTGGGTGTGTGGGGGTGGGGATTTCATGGTCTGGGTTTCCCTGTGCCCTGCTGCTGTACACCAGTGCTGGCACCTGACTCCCGGCACCTGAACAGCTGGATTGCACCAGTGCATGTTTCGCCCAGTGTGCCAGCAAGGATTCTTTTGCCTTTGCTTGGAGGTGGTCTCATGAAGGATGTGTACCAGGCTCCCCCTCAAACAGTACATCTCCTCTCCCGCCCCTGCACCTGTCCCCAGGAGCCTGAGACAGAGGGTGGCCTTTCTAACAGCCCAGCACCTGTATATGCGAGTGCCTGTGGGTCTCAGGGAGCAATGGGAGCTGCTGCACCTCCACTGGGTGCTGACAGGGCCTCTGTCACCTCCCTGTTGCAGACAAAGGATGCCGTCTTCACCCTGTCGGCAATGACCTCTGGCATCCGGCGCAATTGGATCGAGGCCCTGAGGAAGAATGTGCGCCCAGTCAGTGCTCCAGACGTCACCAAGTAAGAGTTGCCCAGTGCTGCTTGTCCTCTTCTCCCTTGCTGTCCCTCCACCCTGACAGGCAGGGACCAGGAAGGCCCCTCTGGAAATCTCAGCACTCCCAGACCAGCCCTGCCCTCTGCTCCTTCTGAAAATGGTTTGTTTACACCAGCCAGTGACAGGGGTTGAGAACCTGATGTGGGCTCCCTTTCTTGTACCTGCTTTTTGCCTCACCACATCAGTTTAGGCTGGTTTCTCCACCAGCATAGCTGGAACCAGGGTGAATCCTTGCTGCCTGGTGGAGAAATCCATTTCCCTGAGGGATGGGATGCTACAGGCCCAGCTCTGCACTCAGGGTGGGACTTTGTAAAGCTGGGCTGAGTGAGGGTCTGAGCCTTGAGCAGTTGGCAGTGTCTCTGCTGGCATCCTTTCCCACACGATGCCTCTCCTTCACCAGTTGCTGCTCTGCTTTCAGACTCTCTGAGTGCAACAAGGAGAACTTCCGTAACTGCGTTCCCCAGAAAGGCTCACTCCGGGCGGAGGAGCAGCAGCGGCCGGGCTCGGGCTCCGAGGGGAACTCAAAGGGCGGTCACTGGAAGGCAGATGGGCAGCGCCATGCCTTTGACTACGTGGAGCTGTCTCCTTTGCCACAAGACCCCGGGAATCAGGGGTCCCTGCAGAGGACAAAAGGGAGCTTGAGGATCTCCGACCGAACTCCCAAGTATGAGGAGCTGGAGCGGGATCTGGCCATCCGCTCGGAGGAGAGGCGGAAATGGTTTGAGAGCCCCGACGGCAGGGTCCCCAACAGCGATGGCCCAGCAGGAGACTCGTCCCGCAAGGCCGGGGAGCAGGACCTCCCCGCTCCTCCACTTTCAGAGGACCAACGGATTCGTCTGAACGAGGAGATAGAGAAGAAGTGGCTGGAGCTGGAACGCCTGCCCTTGAAGGACTTGCAGCGGGTGCCCTTGACAGCACTGCTGAACCAGAGCAAGGGGGGGCAGGGAGACACCAGTGAGGCGCTGAAAAAGGAGGTAAGAGCATCCCTCCTCTCTGAAACTGGGGTTCTGGTGGCCCCTTAACGTGGTCCTTGGCAGCAGGAGGCTCTGCAGAAGAGCAAGGCAGAGGTGCAGAGAGGTGTTAGTTCCTTCTGAACTCCTCGAGTGCATGGAAACTTTTGCAACCTGGTAATGCAAGGCTAGAGGCCAACTCTCACACACCTGCAGAGGTTCCCTAGGTCATGTTTTGGTCCAGGATAACTTATTTAGTGGCAGTACTTGTGTGGAATCTGTGTTTCCTGGGAGTACATGCACAGCCTTTCTTCTCTGGCTATTCCCAAGCCTGCAAGCACTTCACCTGCCAGCCTATGAAAGGAGCCCTGCAGTGGTGGTTTCCTCCACCTCTGAAAGCTGGGATGTCTCCTCCTTTCCTCACTAGCGGTAACCAGGCTGGGGCTGGCTTTGCCAGTCTGGTCCTTTGGCAGGCTGCTGGGGAAGCAGATGCCTCCATTGGCCGTGCATTGTCCTCCCCATCGCTAAGCCCAGGGTTTGGATGTGGCACATTGGTCAGGCCGTGGCACTTTTCCACCCTTGGCTGAACATCCTTCTCTGTCCTCCCTGGCACAGATCCAGTCACTGCGGGCACAGCTGGAGTCCTGCCGGGCCAGAAATGAGAGCCTTCGGGAGGCAGCAAAACCCCAGGGAGACAGCCGTGTGCCCCGAGGGTACATCTCACAGGTGAGTAGGGTGCAGGACTCAGGCTCGGGGGTCACTCCCAGTACCAAACTGGGAAATGCTGGGACTCAGCTTATTGCTGAGCAGGTATCGCTAATCATTGGGTTGTCATGGTGACCCTAACTGAGCCCATTTGTAATCAATGTTAATTACATAAAGGCTGGTGCGTGTTGCCCGGCCTTAAAGGGGCCAGGGTTATAAAGGGAGAGAAGGAGAATTTGGGGAGAGGTGCAGGATCTGCGTCCTGCTTTGTGTGTGGACATGATGCTGCCCTGGGCCATGGGGGTGAGCCGTCCCCCAGCTCAGGAGCAGGTCAGCAGCTTCCTGTGGAGCCTCTGGTCATTCCCTGGTGGTTTGCTGCTCACCACACGTGCTTCTTGCTAACTGGGGCTCCCGAGTGTCTTGTTAAAAGCAGTCAGTCAGTCAGTCCCTGGGGACAGCCCGAGTCCTGAAGGTCACTTTGACAGCGCAGCCCATTCATTTGCTGGGACAGCACGTGGGAGAGCCAGCAAAGCAGAATTTGCTCGTGCTTCAGCCTCTCACTTCTCTTTGTTTATTTATTTTCCCCTCTCATGGACTCATCCAAAGCAAGCAGGGTCACATCCCGCGGGGATTTCCTGTGGGGAGGCTGCTGTTCTACCACACAGTGGGGTTTTCAGGATGGGCCTTACATGTTGGAAGATACTGGGGCAGAGGGGGTTGGCAGGGCAGGGAATTGGGCCTGGTGAAGTCCGTTGCAGAGGGTTGGCTGTACCTAGCACAGATAAAGAAACCTACAAGCCCTGTAGCACCCGGCCCAGACACTTACCAGTCTCTGTGTTATCGTGATTTAATATTTACAGCTCACAGGCCTCTTTATGGTCAAAAAAAAAAAGCAAAAGCAGTGGGGAGGAACTTCCTTATCTTCCTAATAACTTGGCTCAAAAAGCCAGCATTTCACATCTGAGGCCAAGCTTGGCCTTTCCCCAAAGGATTCTCTCTCAGTCTGCCAAGGGTTGCAGCTGGTCTGTGGACAGATCACCAAATTCCTCACCTTTGATTCCTCACGTTTTCCTCTCCTTTGGTTGTTCTGTGAAGCTTCCCAGCTTCCCTCATTTCAGTAGAGAGGAGTAGCCAGGAAGCGCTTGCATTTACATGTGTTCCAGTGTCTTCTGTATGAGCCTTTGCCTTAGTGGGGAAGGAATAGGATGGTGAGGGGCTGCTGGGGGATGTGATGACTTCCTGGCTCTCTGCTGATGTCTCTGAGGCCCAGGCTATTAATAATGGCATGGCTTGTTGGTGAACAAGTCCCTTCTGAGAGGCTCAGGGAGATGCTGCCAGCATCTGGAGGGGGAGTGTCGGCATAGCATGAAGGTGGGAACCTCTTTGCTTTGCTCTAACTCGAGTTAACCACAGCACTCAGCATAGAAAGAACCATCCCCTTGGTCTCAGGACCATCACAAAGGAGGGAGAGCTGTGTGAGGAGGATCCCTGACCATTAAGCTGTGGGGATGGCTCTTTGGCAGCCTCTGTCAGGTCACAGAGCAGTGCAGGGTGTCACTTTTCAGGAGAGGAGGCTCGGTTTTCATTGATTCCAGGGGATGCTGCTTCATTTAAAAGGCAGATACTGAGATGCAGTTCCCACTGATGATCTCTTCCAGCCAGGCAGTGCAGCCTAGTGTAGGGTCAGGACTGTGGTGTCAGGCGTGTTATTCCCAGCTCTTGGACCAAGAGGGATGTTCCTGTCTTGCTGCATTAGTTTTAAGAGCCAGAGGAATATTCTTCCTCTGTAAAGCACAAAGGGGGATTGCAAGATGTCTGTCCCTGCCAAATGGTTGTGTTCAGTGATTAAAGTGCCACCTCACTTTCAGAAGGAAAAGACCCTCCTGGGAAGTAGTCTCACTACTTTCAAAATGTCCCTGGACTTGGGTGAGGTTTGCAAAGGCAAACATCAGCCCAGCCAGATGCCCGTCCTGGCCCAAGCCCTTCCTTCTTCCCTCCTGGTCTCTCACACCTCCTTTCCTCCTCACAACAGGAGGCCTGTGAGCGCAGCCTGGCTGAGATGGAGTCATCCCACCAGCAAGTGATGGAGGAGCTGCAGAGGCACCACCAGCGGGAGCTGGAGCGGCTGCGGCAGGAGAAGGAGCGGCTCCTGGCAGAGGAGGCGGCAGCAACGGCAGCAGGTAGGAGCAAACACCGAGCTGTGCCCCTGCTCAGCTGGGTCCCTCCTGCCTCTCCCCAGTGTCTCCTGCCAGAAGCCAGTGGTCCCAGTCATCTGGAGCCACACTGTTGACTGTGCTGGTGTGAGGCTGACGCTCCCTGGAGCATGAGCTTTGGTGATTCTCGCTCCTGTGGTGCTGGTGGAGATGGGGTTGTAAAGATAGTGAAGGAAATGGGGTCATGCCTCTGTGTGTGGGACCAGCACATTCTTGTAGGTGGGCAAGGCTGGCAGAAGTGGTAGAGAGCTCCCACAGTGCCCTGTGTTAGTCCCCTTGTCAGCATGATGATCCTGGAGTGTGGAGACAGTGGGGGATACCCTGAGGGAAGGAGGAGGAATTTGCAAAGACAGATCTGGGAACCTGCAGTGGCAAGAGCTTAGCCAGTTCTCTGGTGTGTTTTCCATGAAGCTGGCACAGCCTGATCCCCCATTTCTCATTGTCCCCCTCTGCAGCCATTGAGGCACTGAAGAAAGCCCACCGGGAGGAGATGAATAAGGAGCTGGGCAGGACACGGAGCTTCCAGCAATGCAGCTCACTCCCAGAAGCCCTCCAGAAGCAGCACCAGTAAGAAAGCACCTCTCTCACTCCACTTGTCCGATGATGCCGCCTTGTGCCAGCGTCGCCACATCCCATCTGCAGCTCTAGCCCTGGGCTTTTCCTCCTGCCACTTCCCCAGCTCCCTCCTCAGGAGTACTGAGTGCCCAGTAGTGGCTCCCAGCGCTGCTGGAGCTGTAGGGCAGGGAGGTTTGTCCCCTGCTTGGCTTTTTTCCCTATAGCACCTTCCTCATACCTATTGCTATTTCCCCTCTATTTTCTTTATGGAAAGTTCCTCCATTTCTTCTGCATGGCTTGGAGCTCCAGAAAGCACCGTGCTCACGTGTGGGATTGCAGGAACTGAAGCTCTGGTTCACAGGGATCATTGTTTTGTGCTAATGACTGATGTGGGCAGAGGCTGGCCATGGCAGGGGGAACGGCGATGCCGGGGGCCAGGGGCTGGCAAGGGTTTTGGGGCAGCAATGAACTGGTGCCTCTTTGGCAGGTTGGACGTGGAGTCACTGAAGCGGGAACTGCAGGTGCTTTCTGAGCAGTATTCCCAAAAGTGCCTGGAAATTGGGGAGCTCACCCAGAAGGCAGAAGAGCGGGAGCAGATATTGGAGCGCTGTCAGCAGGAGGGGAAGGACCTCCTCCGGAAAAATCAGGCAAGAGAAGGGCTTTCCTGCCAGCAGGGACTGTGGAGCACTGGAGCATGTTCCTCCCTCACACAGCACAGCCCGTCTGTTAAAACTCCCCTATTTGTTCATATTTCTTCCCTTCTGAGATTTTATCATCAGAAAGCAAACGATTAAGAGTTAGAGGCTGTCTTAGCTGTGGCGTTAAATATGGCGAGTGTATTCTGCTGGATCTAGATGCTGCCATTGCCTATGGACAGGGGGTTACAACACGGTCTCTAAGCTGGACAAGGGCTGGCATGAAGATGGAATGGTCAGGACAGTAAGAGGTCTGTGCCGTGGCTACTCTGACATCTTTTGGCTTTGCCTGCAGGAGCTGCAGACCCGCCTGTCGGATGAGATCGGGAAGCTGCGAAGCTTTATTTCGTCGTGGGGCTCTGGGGACCGTGCCTCGCGCAACAATGAGCGGAGTTCCTGCGAGCTGGAGGTACGGGGGTCCCCCAGCTGCCCCGCTGCCTCCATCCCCACCCGTCCCGGGGGCCTTCTCTTCTTGATGGCTTTGGCTCCGAGCAGGTGGGAGGAGGTGCCAAATGGAGCAGTGGGGACGGTGCAGGAAGCAGAATGCAAGCCTCCCCTCCGCTGCTCTCGCAGGCTGCTTGCGCCGTTTCCTGCCCCAGCCCTTCTGGCCCTTCCTTCCTTTTCCACCGCTGTGCTTGCACCAGGGCCTGCCAGCCTTTCCGAGGCGGTGGCTCTTGAGTCACCTCTGGTTCCTCTCCCCCTTCTCTGGCCCAGGTGCTGCTGCGGGTGAAGGAGAATGAGCTCCAGTACGTAAAGAAGGAGGTGCAGTGCCTCCGGGAGGAGCTGCAGATGATGCAAAAGGTCGGTGTTTTGTGGGAGCAATTGGGAAAGCAGCAGGGGAGGGAAGGGAGGGAAGCACCAGGGCTGCGTATCAGCAGGGTTTGGCTGGGTTTGATGGGATGCTCGAGACAAACCCTCTTGTCACCTGTGCTGCTTGTCCTTGCTAACTGCAGAGCACATAGCAGCTCCAGCAGCGTGGACTGGCATAGACTGACCTTGTACAAGGGAAGAGTCACGCAGACTTAGCTGCTGGTTTCCCCAGATGTATGCACACATAAGCATGGACAAGACACTTCTGCAAATGGGAAACCTGGATGAAGGCTGCCGGCACTCTGCTTCCCCTAGCTGTCCCCTCTCTGAGTGGATGTGTTTCCTTGGGCACAGTTTCTGGGTGTGCTGCTCCCTCCACTGGCAGCAGCTCCTTCAGAGGAATTTTCAAAGGCCCCTGCCAAAGGGGAGCCTGAAAGAGGCTTTGGAATTCAGTGATGCTCCAGGAGTTTATAACTTACATAAGTTTTTGGCCACGTAAGCAGCTGTGCCTGGCTCTCTCAGTGGCCTGCATTCCTGGTGGGGTTATGTTTCCCATATGGCTGCCCCACATGCACACAAGCCATGGTAAAGCCCACATCACCTCCTCAACCTGATGCTGCAGATCCCTGCTGCTCTGGGACCAGTGTCTGCCTTCCTCCCTGGCCTTGTGTTTGCAAAGTGATACCTCCATGCTCCTCTTCTGAATGGTTTCTGCATGGCCCAGATTGGGATGGGCTTCAAACCCAGGGCTAGCTCTCCCCTCCTCACCTGCTGGCTCTTCTGCTGGGCTCATCTTGCTGCCACCCTCCCTAAAATCAGCCCTGCAACCTGCCTGACCCCTCTCCCTCCCCTGGCAGGACAAGAGATTTGCCTCAGGGAAATACCAAGATGTCTATGCAGAGCTGAATCACATCAAGGTGCGCTCGGAGCGAGAGATCGAGCAGCTGAAGGAGCACCTGCGCCTGGCCATGGCGGCTCTGCAGGAGAAGGAGTCGCTGTGCAACAGCAAGTAACGGTGAGCACCGGGGGTGCTGTGCCGTCCCCTGCGGGGGCAGGTGGCTGAGACTGGCTGCTGCAGGGGCGTGGAAGCTGCCACTTTCTCCTGCTCCACTCAGTTTTGAGACTTTAGGCTTAAACTCGTCCTCCTCTGCTGCTTCCATCCTCTTGGCCTGCACTCCTGGCCCTCCTGTTGTCCCTGACGTTCTCCCAGCCCCCTTTCCACGGTGCTGCTCTTGATGCAGCCAGCACCAATCGCTGCTCAACCAGGCTGCTTGTGGGAGCCAGGCAAATGCTGGCCTTCACCCCGTGGCTTGGGTGACAGCGTGGGTAGTTACACATTCCCCGTGTAGGCAGTGTTTCTGCTCCCTTCACCTTTGAAGTGGTTTCCCTATCGCAGCAGGATAATTTTAGGTCTGCATCAAAGCAGGCCCGACTAGACCCAGCCCTTCTCCCACGCTCACCTGCAGGCATCTCTGCCACACATGGGGGGAAGCAGGGTGACAGGAACGAGGACGTCCTGTTGTCCAGAGTGCTTCTGCTTCTTGCTTGGATTGGGGTCACCCTGCTCCACCAGCACTTGCTGATGGGTGCTGAGATGAGTGGGTCTGTAGCAGGGCACCAGCCTGCCATCTCCCCAGGGAGCTGAAGGGATGGCATATCTGTGCTCACTGGAGTCTTTCTAAACCATTTCTGGTTTTGTCTCTCTCCAGGTCTGCTCTACGTTTGTTATCTGTTCTTGTTTTGTATTTGCTCCATTCCTCACTTGTGGGGAGAGAGAGGTTGAATCCCCATCCGTTATCACCTTGGCGAGGAATCCCACACACCCCCAACCTCCTCACTCCCCTCCCAAAGCTTTTTTGATGAAACCTTTTTGCCTGCATACCTGAGCACGTTGTTTGGACTGGCTCCTTACATGCACCTTCTTCAGGATTTTATATGTGAAAATTATATTTTATAGAGAAATTTTTCCCCCATGGAAAGGAGGGGAAGAGGAGGAGGAAAACTTTTACTACATCACCAGCATTTTTCTAACCTGAAAAAGAGAATCTGGTTTTTCCCCGTTTCCTAGCCCCGTTTCTCCTGGCCACACACAGCCTCCTTTGGCACATATTCCCTCTCTTCCATATGTCTCCACGGTCCCCCTGGGATGTACGGCAAGGACCATGCTCCCCCTCCCCGTGCCAGCCCCAGGGACCTGCGGAGAAGACATGCAAGCCATAGGAGGGAGCTGCCAGGGCAATCTGCCATGGATGTGCTTGCCTGAGACGGTTGAAAGAGGACACCTTGGCAAGAGTCCGCATGATCGAGCTCTCTCTCCGTGACTGCCCTTTTGGCTCATGCAAGAACCTGAACTGGCAGGAGCCCAGAGCCACAGGGCTTCTCCTTTCTGGGGAAGTGGAGCTGTGAGGCTGCTACTGCACCCGCCCAAGCCAACCTCCCCAAGGTGGCAGCTGCTGCTGCTCCGCTGTGCCCTTCAACTTTTAACTTAATAAAATCTTCCCCTTTCGCTGAGAAAAACATGTTCCTTGAGAGGAAGGCTTGCATGTGGCCCTAATCCAGTCGTGAGGGGGGTGTGTGCGTGTGGTGTTTCAAGGTTTTGGGGTATACTGACCAGGTGCTTCCTTTCTTCAGGATTTGGCGAGGGAAAGCAGCAGGAGCACCCCCGGACCCTGGCCAGAGAGTGAGAGGAGCCTTGTAGTGCTGTTATCCAGCAGTTTGCCCCACCTTTGGGTTTGAGGGGAAAAATAATCTGCTTCACTACACTGCTCCCAAAATTTTATGTGGACCCTGAGTCTCATGGAGAAAGCTGAGCCTGGGCTGCATCAGTAAATCCAATATTGGAAGGGCACTTGGCACTGCAAATTACTGGCAAACAGTGTAGAGAGATTCTGGGGAGATGAGAGAGATCTCAAACGCTTTCCTCCTCCTGTTTTTTGTGTGAAGCATGTTGCCTTTTTGTCAGGATGGAGGACCTGGGGGTGACTACTTCTCATTCAGCCCCATCCCAGTGTAAACAGGAGCTGTTGTTCTACAGAGAGGATGCTGGCAATTATGGAAGAGATCTAATTGGGGGCACATGCTGGGGCTGGAGGCAGCACCCGAAGAGGGAAAGACAAAGAGGTCAAGGAGGATCCTTGGATGGAGGTAACAGATGTGTCTGGGAGACTGGAGTACTGCGAGACCTGGGGATGGAAGCAAGGTGTAAGAATGAGGTGGCAGCCGAAATGAGGGGTGTTAGGGTGGTGCTCTTTCTCTCAGGATGTGATCACCTAGCCATGGTATTGGCATCCCCTCGGGCAAGAGGGTGCAGGCCTGCCCTTCCCTTGGGAAGGACTGAGGGAACTACTTTCCCTAGGTGAGGCAGACCACTTTGTTAGTCACAAATTCTGGTAAAATTGGGCTGCAGATTTTAGTCACGTGCACAAGGCCCTTGGGTAATCCAGTGGATGGTGTAAGAGTCCAAGCAATGAGCTCAGCTCCCCACTACGCCTGTCAGGCACCAGGGCTTGCTCTTGATGGTTTTTGGCCTCCTGCCTCTGGCCTAGAAACCCTTCTGTCCCTGTGCTGCCCAAGGTCCAGGCTTTTCCCTCTGCCTCCCAGCAGGACATGGCTGCTGCCATCGAGTTTGGAATGGGGCGAGCATTTGGCATTTGGAGGGCTGGGATGGCAAGAGGTGAAAGAACAGCTCAGGGCAGCTGTTTTCAGGCTGCAGGGCTTGGTCTTGCCATGGGGATTTATAGGAGCCAAAAAAGGAGGGGAAAAAAAGGTTCAGGGCACAGTGTTGTAGGCCACATGTGTTTTTTAGAAAAAATAACCACTCGAACAACAGTCTGCACAGTTGTACCTACTCCTGGGGGAGGAAACTCCCAAAAGTGGGGCACTGGGGTGAGCACAGGGCAAGCAGGGAGTGAACTGCACACTGCTCTTTGCACAGTACTCAGCAACCCTTCCCCGAAGAGTTGGGTATCTTGTGTTTGGGTTGGTTTGTTGGGGCGGTGTGTTGTTTTTTTCTGCCTTTCTGACGAGGGCTGCTCAGCCCGATAAATGTGTGGCGTAAGCACAGGCGAAATGTGTGTGTCCCTGACATGTGGTGGAGCTGCTCCTCCTTGAGGCTCTGTGGCTGCAGATCAACCCCCGGCAGGGTGGGCTCATCCCCTCATCCCGGGGTGCTGGGGGACGCCGCCTCCAAAATTGGCGCGGCATTAATCAGGCAGAGCCCGTCTCGCCTGCAGCGGGGCGATATGGTCACCCTGTCGTCTCCACATCCTTATCTCCTGTGAGCAGGGGAGCCGGGCGGGGGAAGAGTGGCCAGGAGAGGAGATGACCGAAATGCCCACGGTGACAGGCGTGATGGCTGGCAGAGCCCAAAAAACATCCGAAAGCGATGGTTGTACCCCGTCCACTTGCTTGCAGCCGGATTGTGGCTGTGACAAACATCCCAGCCTCAAGAACTGGGAAAACCCACAGCTGTACAGCACCATGGGTGTATGGGAGCCAGCACCCCAGCTCACATAAGGAGCTTGCCCTTAAAAACAGCCCATAAATCTTTTAGAACAGTGGTAATCAGCCCAGCAGTCAGAGGCGATGCCCCTTTGCCATTAATTTGTGTCCTTCAAGCCTCCTCTGCCCCTGGCAATGGCCAAGCTGAGTGGCTTCATGCTGGGCCGACCACACTGCGTTGCACACCGGGGACTCAGAGCTGAAGCTCTGATGAGCACAGCTGGAGCTTCAGCTAGTTTCCCTGTTTTGCTATTAAAAAAGCACAGAAGCACTTGGATCTGAGTACCATCAAGACCAAGTCCCACTGCTGGGGATTTTGAGTCTCTCTGAAATGGAAACTGGGTAAAACGAAATGTTATCGCTGACATTAAGTGCCAGAAGTGCCCTGGTGCTCTCAAAGGCCTTATGAACAGCTGTCCTGCCCCTACAAGGCAGGGGCTGTTGCCCGATGGATCCGTAGCACATCCACAGTGGACATGGTTTGACCATTTAAGACAAAATCTGCAGCTGGAAATGTGTAAATCCCCATGGGGTCTGGTTGAACTCAGTGCAGGGAGGGAGGAGAAGGTAAACAGGATTACATAGAGGATTCTTCTGCCAGGCTCTGTCCTCTGGGGTTTGTTGGAGAAGTGGGATTTCCCAATCTCTGCAGACTAATGCCAGAAAGGGAAGGCTCAGGAGGCTTGGAGTGGTTGGGTAGCAATTCTTGAGGAGAAAAGTGGGTGCAGGGGGTAACCCACCCCATCCTGGCCATGATGGCAGGTTCCTGTGGCCAGAAATACAGGCATGAACCCCAGATGGCCATGGTGGCATGTGTGGCCCATGGGAATAACTCTTCCTTCTGGATGAGTCCCCCGTGCTGCCTGCAGTGGGGGGCCAGAAGCACTGGACCCACTTTCCAGAGGCAGCTGGGCTTGCAGTGCTTGGCAGCATCTGCATTCCACCTCCAGCCCTGACATCCTGCCAGGGGCTGGAAAATCCTCTCATCCTCTCAGTCCTGACCAGTTGATGTTAAAGATGCATTGTCAAAACAGTGCAGGGTTCAAGGGGTGCATTCCAATATCAAGTGGGGTGCTTGGGGGTTTACCTTGACCAGGTTACCCCCCAGGTACAAAGCCAGCAGCAGCCTGTGACCACCTGTGTGCCTTCACTCCAGTGAGTTGCCTGGGGGCACGGGATCTTCCCCTTAGTTTGAGTGGCTAAAAATTAGGGATCTAGTCCGTATGAAAGGGCCAGAACCTCCATGCACACGGGAGAGCATGTTTGTTTGCCAGCAGCGGCACCCGCCGGAGGAGGCTGAGCAGCCCGGATCAGCTGCAGGAGCTGCCCAGGTGAATGTCGGAGATTAGACCCCTGAGGTGGCCAGAGTTAGGTAAAGCATCTATCCCTCCCTGCCACCTTTCCCCCCGCCGCCTTTGCCTCCCCATCACTGCACTGGATTGATAATCGCTGCCTGGGCTTTAGGGCTGGAGGCTCTGCAGGCAGCCCGTGGCGCTGTGCCAACCCCGGGGGCCAGTTCCTAAACCCCCCCTAAACTTCCTGGTCTCCCCTCGGAGCCCGGCGTACGGGCGAGCCACTCGTGACGGTTACAAACTTGGATGCAAATAAAAGCAGATGGCGCCTTATCTCTGTGCCTGGGCTGCCTACGTGCAGGCAGCCAGCGGTTTATTCCCAGATAGGGAAAATGAGAGGTCCTTCAGCCGGTCAAAGTGTTGTACAGGGGCCACCGGAGCTCCCTGCCTGTGCTTTCCAGATGGGATGGAAAGCCATGTATTTATTAGGTCTTAAACAAAAACAAACCCCGGGGAGGTGGGAGGGTGGTTATTCCTCTCCAAGATTAGGAGCAATTTGCTCCTAATAAAATCAAAATGTTTGCAGGTGCTGAGAACCTTTCCCACTCCCCAAATGGAATAGAGCATGTGAAGAAACTCCCTGAGGGAGGAAGGCACAAGGAGATGCACTTGGTCTTTCCATTTGTGGGAAAGCATCAAAGGCCTGAGTGTCTTCCCCCAGGCCAGGTCCTCACATAATACAGGAGCAGCTATCAAAGATTTCTATTTCTATTTAAATGTAGTGATGGGACAAGGGGGAATGGCTCTAAACTGAAAGAGGACAAGTTTAGATTAGATATTAGGAAGAAATTCTTTACTGTGAGTGTGATGAGGCACAAGAACAGGTTGCCCAGAGAAGTTGTGGATGCCTTGTTCCTGGAAGTGTTTAAGGCCAGGCTTGATGGGGCCCTGAGCAAGTTGGTCTAGTGGAAGGTGTCCCTGCTCATGGCAGGGAAGTTGGAACTGGATGATCTTTAAGGTCCCTTCCAACCCAAGCAATCCTATGATTCTATGATTCTATTTTTAATTTTTATTATCCCAATTTCTACTTTTTCTATTATTTCAATTTCTATATTTATATTTGTATTTATGTATCTATATTGATGTTTTATGTGTACTTCTGTGTATCCCTGGCTGGTGGTTTTCACGGCCCTGGACACTGAGGGCACACAGGGGTTATTGAGAGGTGCTCACTGTGTATTTTAATGCCACGCTGAAGTTCTGGGAGGTTTGGTTCTCCTCTGAGCCCAGCATGGCATGTTGGTGGGCACCAGGTGGCTGCGCCCGCATGTTTTTAAAAAATAAGGGAAAAACATCATCTAAATCCTACAGGCAAGATGATGATAGCAGCTATATTTAATCTCCCAGGAACAGCCGACTGCTCACCCAGCGGGGAAAGGATGGCTGATTGCCACTGTGTCCCTGCTCTGTCCCCTCACTAAGAGCTGTGTGTGTCTCCCAAAACAAGGAGACAGCCTGTTATTTGTGGCCCCTCACTATTCATATGCAAGGGCTGAGCTGGTGTTCCTAAAGCACCTGGTGGAGAGCAACGGGACAGAAGAGGGAGTAGCAGCACTTGGCCATGGGCTATTGCTGCTGAGCTGACTTGTGCCCAGTGCTCCCCCTTTTCTCTTTGCTGCCATCCCCAGTGTCTTGTCTAGTGTCCCTTCTTGCCCCATATCTTCTGCAGCGTCTTTCCTCGTCCCCTGATATTTTTCCAGCGTCTCTTTGTGTCGCCCCTAAATGTCCCTCCCTAACCCCCTGTGTCCTCCCTAAGTGTCCCTCTGCACCTCTTGATGTTGCTCTGAGTGTCCCTGACATGCCTGTCCCTGTCTTACCAGTGTCCCCAATGTTCCCTCCAGTGTCCTTCCTTGTCCCTACACAATATCCTTCCAAATGCACCTGGCACCTAAGTTGCCCCACTAAATGTCCCCTCCAAGTCCTCGCTCTTCGCTGTCTGCCGCTGATCCCGCCAGTGTCCCTCCTTGTCCCCACCACGTGTTCCCCCAAACACTCTTATTTATTCCGCAGTGTCCCCCGCGCTGTCCCTCCCGGCGGGTCGGGTCAGGGCGTGGCAGGGGACACGCGGGGACACGGGCGGCGCGCGCGGGGCAGTCCTCCCCGCGGTCCGCACCGCGGCTTTAAAGGGAGCCCGCGGCGGGCGCGGCCGCAGAGGCACCAGCGGGGGCACCGGCGGCAGAGCGGCACTGGCTCTGCTGCGGCTTCACCCACCCACCGCTCCCTTCCCAGCCTCTCCCCGCCCAGGGGCGGGGGTCCCAGGCCGGGCGGGCCACGCTTCCAGCCGCGAGGGCATAGCGGGGCATAGCGGGGCATCGCGGGACGAAGCACTCGCCATGAGCGACAGCCCGATCCCACTGCCGCCGGCGTCGGCCACCAAGCCCAAGCGGGCCCGGTCAGCGCGGCGGCCGGCAGCCCACCCTGCCTACTCGGACATGATCACGGCAGCCATCCGGGCCGACAAGAGCCGCGGCGGCTCATCCCGGCAGTCCATCCAGAAGTACGTGAAGAGCCACTACAAGGTGGGCCAGAACGCCAACGTCCAGATCAGGCTGGCCATTCGGCGCCTGCTCGCTGCCGGAGTCCTCAAGCAGACCAAAGGAGTTGGTGCCTCCGGCTCTTTCCGCCTAGCCAAGGCCAGCAAGGCGAAGAGGTCTCCAGCCAAGAAGAAGAAGAAGGCAGCCAGGAGAAGATCCACTTCGCCCCGGAAGCCGGCTAGGTCCAGGAAAGCCAAGTCCCCGGCCAAGAAGCCCAAATCTGCTGCCAGGAAGGCCAGGAAGAAGTCAAGGAGCAGCCCAAAGAAAGCCAAGAAGCCAAAGACTGTTAAGGCCAAGTCCCTGAAGGCATCCAAACCCAAGAAGGCGAAGCGGTCGAAATCCAGAACCAAGTCCAGTGCCCGGAAATCGCCCAAGAAGAAGTGAGAAGTCTAGAGGCGTTTCGGTACTCTCCCCATTGGTTCTGTAAATAGCTTTTGCCTTTAGTTTTACTCCTTTCCATTGCATTTTATAAAGAATTGATCTATTCCTGAATAGAAATAGCTTAAACAAGGCAGATGATGAATGAAAAAAACCCAATTTTAAAGTGTTACTGGTCTGAGTTTTTATTCTGATGTCTCAGAAATTTCTTGTGTGTGTGTGTCTGTTGATTTTATTAATGCTGGGCTGCTTGTTGTGTGTTGGGAGTGATGGTGACTGTGTGTCTGTTGGGGTCATGCAGGATTTCAATTCCTGGTCCTGCCCCAACTCCTGGGGGTTGTGTGTTTGCTGGGGCCGGGCAAAGACAATGGTTGGGAAGCCAGAACATATGGCTGCAAAAGCCCTGGCCTTCCCTGGAAGGAGAAAAGGGGTCCCTGCTCCCTCAACCGCTGCTGCGGATCCCCACCAAGGGGATGAGGTGAGGAATGTTTGGCTGCTGGCTGGGTGGTGGCAGAGACTTTTGGGGCAGGGATGGGATGGAGGAGGTGGAGCAGGGCCAGAGTCTGTCCACATTGGCTTTCAAGGAGCTGAAGGTGTCCATGAAGTGGGAAGTGGGATCACCGTGGGGAGAAAGGACAAACACAGCCATAAGCAGCTTTGCTCCCTAGGGAGGAACATCCTGAGGCAGTAGACAGCTCTGCAGGCAGGCTGGGGTGGGCAGCTAGGGCAGGGCGAGGCAGGACTGCAGGCTTGGCCCTGCTGTGACCCGGGGGCTCTGGCTTTGTGCCCAGTGGGGGCTGGCACGCCTCCAGGGCCTGCCTGGCCCCTGCCAGAGCCCCTCCCTGGGCTGGGCTGAGTGATCCTGACAGCCAGGGCTGGCAGGGAGCCTGTGGGCTGGCCTCACTGCTCAGCAGGGTCTGAACCTCAGGCAGGGGCTGCCTAAACCCTCTTGGCTAGAGACAGATAAACTTCTTGATCGTCGGGATCCCCACCTACCTGGGCCAGGAGCTACAAAATCCCAGGTGCTCTGGGTGCCCAGTACCCTTGGGCTTGCTGTGCCTAAATGTCATAAGTCCAGGGTCCTCACCCTCTCCAATGGCTCCCAAATCCTTCAGCCTATTCTTCCTAAATCACTTGGGCAAATGGTGCCTGAGTCTTTTAGCCATTAAGGATTCCAAACTGTGTACTTCAGGGTACTGAATTCCTTGGTCTGGATGCATCTAATCCCTGTGGGCCCTTGTTCCCAAGACCCTTGGATCAAAGGCTCCCAGAACACCTTTCAAGAACCTGGTACCTAATTCCCCTGGAATGAGTGGTCTAAACCACTCTGGCCACAGAGTTCCCCAGTCGGCTGTAGTAGAGGAAGGAGATGCCTAATCCAGATGGAACGGGTTGCCCAGAGAAGTTGCGGATGCCCTGTCCCTGGTAATACTCCAGCCAAAGTTTGATGGGGCTCTGAGCAACCTGGTCCAGTGGAAGGTGTCCCAGCCCATGATAGGGAGCTTGGAACTAGATGATTTTTAAGGTCCCTTCCAACCCAAACCATTCTATCATTCTGTGACCCTTTGTGGCTAAAGCCACTAAGCCTATAGTTCATCAACACATTTGGCCAGAGGTGCTCAAATCCCTTGGGTTTGGGCATTCTAATTTTAACCTGGTAAATCCTAAACTTCTCTGTCCAATGGATTATCGGTCACCTCAGATGGATGCACTCACATAAAACAGCCTCGTGGTTCGCTATCCCCAGTGGTGGGCACCTATAAACCACACAGCTGCAAAGATCCAAGTCACCTGTGCTAAGGACCCCAAATCCCTAGGTAGAGGCACCTAATGCTCCTGGGCTTGTTATCCTTAAGGCCGGTGATGCCCTGCTGCTAGGAAATCCCTCAGACCCTAGCACGTGACCCCATTGCAGGTCCTAAATCCCGCGGACGGCGTGCCTCCAAAATCCCTCAGACTCCGTACGGCCTGGCTCTGGGTGTCCCAAACCCCTTGGGACAGATCCTCTTCTCCAAAGAAGATGCCGAACGCCTCCTGGCGAAGGTGCCTAAGCGCTTCCAGCCGCTGGAGCCGCGGCGCCCGCCCCGCCCCGCCCCGCCCCGCCCCGCCCGGCGTGGGGCGGTGCCCCGGTGGCCAATGGGCATTGGTCGGTAATTAACCCGTGATTAATTAGCGGCGATCGGGCGCCGGGGCCCGCCCCCGGGCGTGCGGGGCGGAGCACCGGGATGTGGCGGGCCGGGATGGTGCGGGCGCTGCGGGGCGGCGGGGCCGGCGCCCCCCGGGCCGCGTCGGGAGCGGCGGCGGCGCAGCTGCGGCGGCGGCTGGAGAGCGAGCTGGAGGACATCCGCGGCGCCGGCACCTGGAAGAGCGAGCGCGTCATCGCCTCCCGACAGGGTCCCCACCTCCGCTTGGCGGGCGGCGGCGCCGGTGCGTGCGGGGGGCGGCGGGGAGGAGGGCGCTCGGTGCCTTCCCCCGGTGCCATGCCCCTGCTTCTCTCTCTCTGTTCCCGCAGGGATCATCAACTTCTGCGCCAATAACTACCTGGGGCTCTCCAGCCACCCCGAGGTGATCCGTGCCGCTGTGGAGGCCCTGGAGAAGTTCGGCGCTGGGCTCAGCTCCGTCCGCTTTATCTGCGGTACCCAGGTACCGGGCAGCATCCCCTTCACCGCGGGCCTTTCGCAGGGTGTCCACGCAGACCCCCCCCCTCCGCACTCCCACTCGGCATGCAGGCACAGTGCTAAGTTACACGTGGCCCGGTGAGAAAAAGAGCTTGCCAAGTCCCCACTAGCCAAAGATCTGGAAATATGCCGATTTAAATCATTACAACAAAAGAAACTAAACACTCCTCCGAATTCAGAAAATTAATGTCTTTTTCCCTCTCTTGCCGGTCAAAATTACACTGAACCTGACTTGAAGTGGCTCCATCAGACCCACCCCAGTTTATCCCTGCTGGAGCCTTTTTTGAGCCCTACCTGGTTAAGTGCAAAGAACAAGCACAGCTTCTCCCTTGTGAATGGGGAGCTTGGAGTCAGTCTCCCTGCTGAGCTTTTGGCATCCAAACCCATAATCATATTTTAGGGCTGCATTTGCTGACCACAAGCAACTTCTCCCACGCACACACACCTTTTCTGGATAAAACCTGGCCTGTTTCCTCCCCTTGCAAGTCAGCATTTAACAGCAGCAGGCAAGCAAGAACTTGTGCTGCCCCACTGTTGACTCCTGCTCCTCTCTTCTTTTCAGAGCATCCACAAGGACCTGGAGGAGAAAATTGCACGTTTCCACCAGCGGGAAGATGCCATTCTCTATGCCAGCTGCTTTGATGCCAACGCTGGTATCTTTGAGGTTCATAAGGCTTCCCTTGTGTTGTGCATGGAGGAGGGAGGTGACAGTAATGTGGCTGCCATCCCTTCCAGACGCTCTGCTGTGAGCTCTGTGCACCGGAAAAGGTGGCAGTGACTGGTGGTGAAGAGCCCTGACTTGGGGCCCTTGGACCAGAGAAGCCATGTAGAGGCATTTAACCAGCCCTCACCTCCCCTGTTCCCAGCCAGCTCCAGCTCTTGGGGAGGGGTCTCATTTCCTCAGAGGTCTGTACTCCCCCTTAAGGTGTAGGTGAGAGGAAGGGGTGATCTCACAGGCATGTCAGGGAAGGAGGAGGGAGGTTTTGAGCTCAGAAGCCACAAGCAAGAGCCTGGCATAAAGAAATCAGGGGATAAGGTGACTAGGAAGGAAAATAAAGTTTAGCAGTGCCGGGAGAGACGTGGCAGCTGGAATCAATCACAGCCTTGTTCTCTGTACTGAGAGAGGCTGGGAAATCTTGGTGAGGTGGCATCCAGAGCAAAGGATGGTCCTTTCTGTTTGGCATGGCCAGGCCCTGCTGACCCCAGAGGATGCAGTGCTGTCGGATGAGCTGAACCATGCTTCCATCATTGATGGGATCCGCCTGTGCAAGGCCAACAAGTACCGCTACAAGCACATGGACATGCAGGACCTGGAGGCCAAGCTGAAGGAAGCACAGGTATGGAGGGCTGCTCCCACCCCAACACCAGGGCATTGCTCAGCTGTGCTGCCTGTGCAGTATCCAGTGCTGGAGGGTGAGCTCTGCCTTTTCCCATGCAATAGGCATTGTTTTCGCCGACAGGCATAGGTAGGCATGGATAGGCAAGGTGGCAAAGCAGCTGATTGTGATGCAGATACCCCCATCTCAGTTAGATACATCCTCTCCATTAAGAGATGTCCCTTTGCCAGCCCCTCTCCTCAGGGTGACAGCTTCACCCCTGGGGATGCCTTTTTCCCTCCAACAGAAGCATCGACTGCGGCTGGTGGCCACTGACGGTGCCTTCTCCATGGACGGTGACATCGCACCCCTGAGGGAAATCTGCCAGCTTGCCCAGAAGTACGATGCCCTGGTCTTCATTGATGAATGCCACGCCACAGGATTCCTGGGACCCAATGGGCGGTAAGTGACTGCTTCCACCCTGTTTCTTCCTCCTACCCTGACTACTTCTGAAGCAAGGCCAAAGGTGCTGATGGCCAACGTGTTTTTGTGTGGAGACTCCTTGAAGGCTTTGCACCTCGCCTTTGGACTGAAAGGAGGTACTTTAGCAGTGATTCATCCCAAAGTGACAGCTGTTTCTCGGTGTGTAATGGATGGTGTGACCATCTCATCTGCCTCTCCTGGCACGTGCTTTGTTTGGACTATTAAACTTCTGTGTGGGAAGTTTGAGCACTCTCCCATCTGTAAGGGATGAAGAACCCATGCTCTTACTTTGTGAGGTTCCAGCTTAGGCTTTCTGCAGGAGAGGAAGGTCAACACTTGGGTTGAACTATCTCAAGGGGCTGTTCCTCCTTGTCTAGAAGGAGGGATGTCAGAGACCTGGCTGACATTGCTTTGTTTCCCTTGAGGTATCTGGCAGCTTCCCTGGTGCGTGCTGGCACAGCTGATAATGCGACGTTCCTTTTTCTACAGGGGTACTGATGAGCTCCTGGGAGTGATGGACAAAGTCACCATCATCAATTCCACCCTTGGAAAAGCTCTTGGAGGAGCTGCAGGTGAAGGCCTTTTCCTGTCCAGGGTCCTGCATGCCCTAAAGAGCTCTACAGCACCACTCTTATGTTTCCTTCCTCTGCCTAATGGTAGAGTAACAGATGCTTGTTTTCCTCTTCCACTGGTGGCATGAGGCTTGGTGTGTGGCGTTGCTGCAGGATTAAGGGAAATCCTGCTGTGTGCTCCTTACGCTGTCATCTTTCTCGTGCATTTGCCTTTGGGATCAAGGTGGAAACTCTTGGTCAAAAGCATCAGCTGTGATTTTTAGACCTGGTTTGTACCTAAATTCCTGCTATAGGTGCCAGGTTGGCTTTATCAAGGAGCCCCACTCTAAAGAGGTCACCCTGGGATGCCTTGTCCAATTCTCTCTCCTCCATCTGCAGGCGGGTACACAACAGGTCCCAAACCCCTCATCGATTTGCTCCGCCAGCGTTCCCGCCCATACCTCTTCTCCAACAGCTTGCCCCCTGCTGTGGTGGGCTGTGCATCCAAGGCCCTGGACCTGCTCATGGAGAGCAATGCCATTGCGCAGTCTATGGCTGCCAAAACCCAACGGTGAGGGGGTCGTGCTGGGGTGGGAGCAGGGGCAGCTTTGTTAGAAATGCACTGTCTGTGATTTATTCACCCCCCCTCCCTGGTGAAGCTGTGGAAGACAGTTTGCAAGTCAGAGCTCAGGGGAAACTGCAGGATGTGCCTGTCTGTGTCAGACAGATGTGTCACATCTGGATGCTCTGTGAGCTGGGGCACATCTGCCCCTCAAGGGTCTGCAGTCCCATTTTGCTGAGCAGGACATGGTGGAGATCACTCCAAGAGGAGAGATCTCTTCCCTGCACAGATGATCAACAGTGGAGCAAACCTTACCCAGTTCTCAGTGGTCAGGGCTCCCAGGGGAAAGAAAGGCAGTGGTCTCCAAGGACAGGGTTGTTGAGGTTTTCACTCATCCCGTTGTTCCCTTCACCAGGTTCAGAAGTAAGATGACGGCAGCTGGCTTCACCATCTCGGGGAAAGACCACCCCATCTGTCCAGTCATGCTGGGGGATGCTCGGCTGGCGTCAGTGATGGCAGAGGACATGCTCAACAGAGGTGATCTGGGGACGGGGCTCAGCATGCAGACACATTCCCTGAGGGAAGGGACAGTTGGTGGTGGTGCCACCGTAAGCCCTCCTCCAGAGGATGTTCCTGCATGAAATCCAGTATTCCTCTACCCTCCAGCTGCAAATGTCCTCATGGTCTCCCCCAGATGTTGCTGGCTTCACCTTCTTTCTCCGCTAGGGAGGGGATTTACATTAATGCTCTTGTCCTGCCATGCTGGACTCCATTCCCATTGCTGGCCCTAAATCTCATTTCTGTGCTTGGGGGCAGATGGCACTTGAAAACCCTGAAGCCTGGAAGTGGTTATTGGGAGGGGAACCTTTCTATCACCCAGTACACCTCAGCCTGCCTCTGTCCCAGCCAGCTCTGATTCTGCCTGCATTCCCTCCCCAGGCATTTATGTCATTGGCTTCAGCTACCCCGTGGTCCCCAAGGGGAAGGCCCGCATTCGGGTCCAGATCTCAGCCGTGCACAGTGATGAGGACATCGACCACTGCGTGGAAGCCTTCACTGAAGTGGGACGGAAGCACGGAGCGCTGCCTTGAGGGGCCGGAAAACACCTCCTCAGCACCATCCCTGCCCACAACCAAGTGCCTCTCATGGGGAAAACGGCTTGAGCAGCACACTGCCAAAAGCAGGACCATTCCTCAAGGCATCACAGCCTGCATTCCATGAGTCAGCCAGCTGGCTGTTGCAGCGTGCTGGCAGTAGCAGTGGCAACCAGCGCTTTAAAGTGTCATTAAAGGTGTCCTGCAGTGCAGTGGATATTTGTCTGCCTCCTAATTCCTCATCCAGCTGCACCCCATCCCCATCCTCTCATGCTGTGACCAGACACTCTGCTATGTCTTCCCTGAAGCCTCAGTCCAGATGCTGAAGCGCTGCAGTTCCTGCTGTCTCCTGCTGATGGAAATACAGCATTGCTGATGTGCCTGAGGTTGCCTGCTTCTTCTCTGCGGTCCTGTGGGTCCAGCAGCATCACCCTGGCAGATCTGACTGCTGCAGTTCCCCACTGAGGCAGGGGTGTTTCCCAAGCCCTTTGCAACCTGTGCCACTGGCAGCTGGTTAGGGAAAGAGGGCATGGGCCAGCCAAAGCTCCAGTGCTCCTTTCTCTCCTTCTCGCTCTCAGGTGTTAGACGTGAGGCTTGTTTGGACCCCAGCTACAAGGCTTTGCCAATTGCTTCAGTGGTCCCAAACCTGCCCTGGGAAAGACATCTTGCCCCAGAGAGGCCATCAGTCAGCAGGCAAGCTGACGTGGCAGAGGCCAGCAGCATGGTGAGAGGATCTGCATCTGACTGAGGCTGAGGTCAGGGGCAGAGCAGAAACCTTTGATTTTCTTCCACGTGACAGGAATCTCTCAGTTTGTTCCTCCAAGCTATGCTGGTGTAGCATTTCAGCATTCAAGCAGGCACAAGTGGGACCTGGGCATCTCTTAGGATTGCTTTGTTTGCATCAGTTTTGCTCTAGATCAGAAATTGTGTGTCCTGCCAGCTCCCCATGTGAGAGTGAGTAGCTGCAGGCAGGGGCAGATTCCAGCTGAAATGGAGTGTGCTGTGCCTGGGTGCTGGAGCACTGGGTCACATCAGCCAAGAACTGCTCTGAAGTCGCTACGTGTCGCTAGGCAGTCAGGGAGCAAAATACAGGGCAGTAATGTCTGACCTGAACCAGAGCAACTGCAGAAGAATATAGGTGTTAATCCGGGATTGTAGGGCTTTACAAGGATGCAGAGGACAGGGGAGAAACGTGTTCTATAGGTTCTACAGGACTGCAACCAAACCCTGTCAGAACGGCTGGTAGTATAACTGCGTGCTGATTTTGTTTAGTTTTCCATCTCCACAGGCCCTGAGCTCAGCCTGCTGATAAACTCTGATATGGAGTTCCCTTTCTGTGGCACCGGGCCCTCGCAGTGCTGCAAACCTTTTTCAACGGGTAGTATTTTGGCACGGGGAATGTAGTGGAGAAGGCAGGGGGATTGCTCTCAGGCCCCTCGTGCAACCTGGAAGAGATGAAAGTTCAGCTAGATGGGCTTGGCTACAGGGAGGTTGAGACCCTAAACTGAATCACTGCTGGTTTGAGCCCAGTGCATGTGCACCCCTTGCTCCCTTTACCTGCACACCTCCACTGCACACCCGTACCACACTCCCTCACATTTCTCTCCTGCTAGTCCCCAGCCCTGGTCTGCCTCTGCTCCCCTCAGGGCAGACAACCCAAGCAGTTTATCCCTGCTCCAGCTTTCAAGTCCTCCTCATTGGGAGAGCAGCCCCACAGATGTCCCACTGCTCAGCTGCAGGCCAGAGCAGCAGCAGCCTCCCTCCTGTGATGCTCACAACTGGTTTTGCATGCACATGTGGGCTCCCCCTTTTGCTCCTCTTCTCACCAGGTGCACTGACCTCCCTGTCCCCTCTGTATCTCTCCGGCCCGTTGGCAGCTGACTCCCTGCACTCTGCCTGCTTCAAGGCCAAGCTCAGCAGCAGACTGTGGAGCTGTCTGGGGAACAGCCTGGGGAGTGCTGGAGCCCCGGGAAGGCAGAAGGGTCAGACAATGGCACACTGGAAATGAATAATGCCGTACCCATTGACTCGTAGGCATCATGTTAATATTGAATTCCCAGGCAAATCCTCCCACTCTATTGCATCAAGGCCTTCCAGCCTAGGTCTAATCTGAAAGTTCTAGGCACCTTTTAGCCCAGAAAGCAGAGGATGTTTTGCTGAGTGGAATGTAGAGGCAGATGCCCCCTTTTGAGGATGCAGTTCCCACCCTGGGCTCCGTGACCTACCCTATAACCCTGTATGCTGCCCTGTCGATCCTGGGTCTGGAGCTGTCACCCTCTGCACTGCGGGATAGGTGGGGGATCCATGTATTTCACCCATTTTACCTCAAAGTAGGGGACTGTCCTATCCCATCCCATTTCCATACATGCCTAGCCCCACAAATGCTTCCAGCCCTGGGTCCTGGCCCACCCCCCACTTCTTCTACCCTCACTAAGCTGCCTTGTTGCAGTCCCAAACCTGCCCTCCTGCCCACCGATTCACTTGAGCCTCTCTCCACATTGCTGTTTCTACCCTGAGCAGTGGCCCACCTCTCTCTACCCTTTCTCTGCTTGAATTCCCTTGCCCTGGCTCCCTGCCTGCAGCCCCACCCAGGCAGGCAGGGATGCCCCAGCTTGGACTGAGCCTGCTAGGGCTGATTCAAACGGGTCTGAACCTGCTGTTCAGTGCCATAATTTTTCCATCCCTCATCCTTTACTGGAGATAAATGCTGCACAAGGGCCTCCGCTGGTCCTAATGCCTCACGGCACTGGTGGGTGAGGGGTGAAGCAGCTGCACTCCCCACCCAGGGCTTTCGGCGAGACAGAGCAACGACCACAGCCATCCCCGCTTCCTTTCTGGAGGTTTATTTCTGTTTGGGGGATTTTCGCCCAGCTCCGAGGGTGAATCCAGGCAGACGTTTGCCTTTTCAGGCCTTTTGGCTGCAAGAACAGGCACCGGGAGGTCCCTCCGTAGCCCCCCGCAGCCCCTTCAGCGGCAGGAGCACTTGCAGGCGGCCACGACAGGGTAGGGGATCTGCCGCCAGGCGCAGGTTGGGGGGCCGGGGTGCTGCGGGGTCCAGCAGTGCCAGGCCAGCAGCTTGATGCGGGTGAGCTGTGCGGGGCGGCAGCTCATGCCGGGGGGCCAGGAGCAGCCGGGGGGGCCGGTCTCGCACGTGGTGTGGCGCACCCAGCGCGGCCAGAAGACGGGTCCCAGGTCGACCCAGTCGGAGGTGAGGCGGCAGGAGGCCCGTTCCACCAGCCACTGCCGCAGGCGGCGGGCCAGGGCCCCCGGTAGCTCTGGGGGCAGCTCGGGGGCGGCGGGCAGCAGGGTGGGCAGCTCCAGCCCCTCCACCTCTCGCCACAGCTTGCGGTGATATCGCCCGGCACCTTCGGCCAGGTCCCTGCTCATGGACTCCAGGTTCTCCTCGAGGATGCTGCTGTTGCGACCGCGGGGCTCCTCGGTCGCCATCCAGAAGGGGTCGAAGGCCGAGCCCAGGAGCCGGCGCAGCCGCCCGGGGCGCAGGTGCCGGGGCTTGGGGGAGTAGCGGTAATCCTCAGGGGAGAGGGACAGGCTGTAGGGCCGCACCGGGGCCGAGGGGTGACCGCGCAGCAGGTGGGCGGTGGGGTCAGCGGTGCTGGACGGTGGCAGCAGCGGCTCCCGAGGTTCCTCCAGAGACGGCGGTGGGCCTGGGATGGCCGGTGGTGGGAGCATGCAGAGGAGGAGGAGGAGGCAGCTGCGGCGTGGTCCCTCCATGGCGAGCAGCACTGTGGCAGGCTGTGCCCGGCTGCAGGCTTGCACTCCACCGCATCCCCTGGGTTATCACTGCGTCCCGAGGCATGGCCTTCCCCTTTTCCCTGGTTACAGCAGCTGATAAGGAGCTGGCGGGGACACCTCGCTCCTTCCCACCAGAGGGGCAGGTGGCGGGGAGAAGCTGCGTGGTCCCTCCCGCCAGGCCGAGGGTTGCCACTGAGCCAGTGGGGATATTGGGGCTGCTGTGGAGGAGAAGGGGCCAGCGCCTCCTTCCACATCCTGCTCCATCCTTGGAAGAGGTACCCATGACTTTCCCAGTGAAGGGAAGCTGGTGGCCTTTGAGTCTTGCTGAGAAAGGATCACCAAGCTGCACTTGGTCTTAGTGCACCTGGAAGTCCTCAGGGCACAGCTCCTGTCACCAGGATGGACATGGCAGCAGAGTGGCAGGGCAGGAGGGCTGTGTGGGTCACTGTTGTCTCCTGGCACATCAGCCAGCACCCATGCTGTCCCAGGCAGCTGTGATGGAGCTGGACCTCTGGAGGTGGCCATCCTGGAGGTCCTGTCTTCCCTCCCACGCTGCAGTACTTGTGGAGTGCAGACCTGGACTGGATGGAATACAAAACCTGCTTTCTCCTCTTTCCCTGGGTCAGACATTGTGGGAGAGGCTCGATCTGCTCAGTGCTGTGCTACTAACAATTAATTAATAACAGCTAGTAACAGCAATTAATTGCTCATCCTCCAGAGGGTTTAGGGCCCTATCCCAGGGACAGGGCAGGGACAAGGCTCCCAGTGGTGGGATATGTATATTCTCTGGAGGTGTCGGACAACGCGTTCTGAACACCTGGCATCGAGAGGTGGCCGCTGGGGTCCAAGGGACCCTTCTCCCCTCCATCCTCCCTCTTCCACCAGAGAGTAGTGAGCTTTCTCTCTGCCACTCTCTTCTCAGCAGGAGGAGCAGGGAGCAGCTGAGCCTGCAGGAAAGCTGGGCAGAGAGGAGTTAACTCCAAACCCAACCTCAGGGAGAGGGGAAAAAAAAACCAACAGAGAACTATGGATCAGCAGCAAGAGCAGAGGGAGGGAAAAGGGGGAGTCAGAGAGAGAGGAGAGGAGCTCTGGAAGGAGAGAGAGCAGAGCTGGTGGCAGGCAGGGGAAGGCAGCGGAGCACCAGGCAGGAGTGACTGGGATGGCTGAGCTGCCCAGATAAACTCTTCAGTGCTCTGCATCCTCCTGCTACCACTGCGTGGGCTGGACTGGAGGTCTCCCCCTGAGCGAGTGGCAAAGCTGCAGGCCCTTCCTCAAAAAAGGTGAGTGCTGGCTTCCTCTGCTTCAGTGGGGAGATCCCGTGGGGCCAGATGGATAAACTGGAGGGTAGCTATCAGTAGGACAGAGGGGACCAAAGACACAAAGAGGCAGGGACAGTCTTTTGGTGTGATACACAAATAAGCTGGGAAGCAGAAGTGGCATGAGCTGAGGGATGGGGGAGCATGAAGAGAAGGAGCTTGCATGACCCAAAAACGAGTTAATTGCTTGTCAACAGTAGCTAGATAACAGCTTTTTTCCTTCTCTGTTATTGCTCAGAGAAGGACTATTTGTTCTAATGATAGCACAACAAGGGGAAGGCTTATTCAGAGATAGGCTGTTGGTGTTCCCTGCCTGAGCACAGCGTTACTCAGGGCTGGAGGAAGTTTTGCAGCAAATCACAATACCTTAAAGCTGTGGTAATAACAGGCTCATTCACGATGATCATCACGTTGTATTTCAGGCGGCTCCAAGGTCTCCTCCCCATCCTCGCCTACCTGCCACCACCCAGCCTTTGACCACCTCTCAGCATCAGAAAAAGGTGCCCTTAGTTGTTTCTTCTCTGTGGAGCATAACTACTGCACAGGGAGCAAGCAGCAGCCAGCTTCAGGGTGGAAGTGGTCCCAGCTTAAGGAGTTTCCTTGGGGTAGGAATGTGTTGAGGTGCTGCTGCTGCTGTGGGGTGTGATCCAGGCATCAGGTCCCTGCTGTCAGAGGTGGCACAGCCCTGGGCTCAGTGTGCTGGGACCACTTGCAGCCCATGGGAGCCCCCTTCCCCATGGTCTCATGGCCAACCCCTGTTGGGCAGTAGCCAGGGTTTAGACTTGCCAAAGCAAGCAATCCCAAGGGATTTAGCAGCTTTGAGAATGCAGGAGGAATGTTGGGAAGGCCAGGTGGCAGGGCAGGGGGAAACCTTCGGGGTGCTGGGAGTACAGGAGGTGTTCTGATAGGAATGTGGATCCAGGCAGGAGAAAGAGGCTTCAGATGTGGACTGACTGACCCCAACAGCATTCTTGCCAGCAATGTCATGAGGGTCTCGGTGGCATCATTTAAGCAGCTGGTTGGGATTGGTATCTCCGGGAGAAATGTGCATGTCAAAGGCTGGGGTCAGGCACCTTCGGGCCTATTATCCCTTTTTCCCCATGCAGGTCCCTGCGGTCCAACAGGAAGATGCCAGGGGGATCGAACGTCTCTTCTGACAGCCCGGAGCTACGAGCAGCAGGGATTATTGTGCCTGTCATCTTTTCCCTCATCTTCCTCGTGGGTACTGTGGGGAATGGCCTGGTGCTGGCTGTGCTGCTATGGAATGGCCAAGTCAAGTACTCCACCACCAACCTCTTCATCCTCAACCTGGCTGTGGCCGACCTGTGCTTCATCATCTGCTGTGTCCCTTTCCAGGCCACCATTTACACCCTGGATGGGTGGCTCTTCGGGGCCTTTGCCTGCAAGGCTGTGCATTTCCTGATCTACCTCACCATGTATGCCAGCAGCTTTACCCTAGCTGCCGTCTCTGTTGACAGGTAAGTGTCCCCTTCCCTTTGAGCTCTGCAGCTCAGGGGCACTGTGTTTGCCACTCTTGAGCTAAGGGTGGGAGAAAGGCCACTCCTTATCCTCTTGGGTGTCCTGTAAGAAGCAGGTCGGGTCTCCCCAGAGGCAGGGCCAGCAGAGCCAGCCTCCCCAGCTCCCCATGCCCTCTCCCTCCAGCAAGCCAAGCTCTCAGCCTAATTACCCAATGCTCACTTGGGAAGGAGGAGAGTCCATCATGCATAACCAAGAACAACAAAACCCCCAGGGCAGCAACACAATCAGAAGAAACAGGTGAGTCCTGCTCCTATCCTTCTCTTACCTGGTTCAAGAGATAAACTGCTTGCCCTTCCTGAGCTAGCACAGCAGAGTGGATGATAGAGATCCCAGACCCTCTGTTGGGATGACCCTGATATTTTTGTGAATTCACTGTAACCCTCACTCCCAAAAAGTTTGGGAGGGAAGAGGGTGGCTGCATGGGAAGGGGTGCACAGATGGCAGCTCCACAGGGCAGGAGAAATACCTCATCTCACCCATGTTGTGTTTTGTCTCTCTTTCTCCTTCCCCTCCTTGCCAGGTACTTGGCCATTCGCTATCCACTGAAGTCCCGGGATCTCCGCACGTCCCGAAATGCAGGAGTGGCCATTGTGGTAATCTGGTCACTGTCGCTGCTCTTCGCAGGGCCTTACCTCAGTTACTACCAGATAATCCATTACCACGGTGTGCCCATCTGTGTCCCCATTTGGGAGGACCAGCGCCGAAAGGTTCTGGACATCCTCACGTTTGTATTTGGATACCTGCTGCCCGTGACCGTGGTGAGCCTGGCATACACTAGGACCATCAAGTTCTTGTGGACCTCTGTAGACCCCATAGAAAGAATCTCAGAGTCTCGGAAAGCCAAGCGTAAGGTCACCAAGATGATTGTCACTGTGGCCATCCTGTTCTGCCTCTGCTGGCTGCCCCACCACCTGGTCATCCTCTGCTTCTGGTTTGGCCACTTTCCCTTCAACCGGGCCACATACGCTTTCCGCCTGGCTTCCCACTGCCTTTCCTACACCAACTCCTGCCTCAACCCCATTGTCTATGCCCTCATCTCTAAGCATTTCCGCAAGCGTTTCAAGCAGGTCTTCACCTGCCTCTTCTTCCAGAACAAGATCAGGAAGAGGAAGAAGAAGAGAGTTGGAAGGAAAGTCCATATGGTCAATGTGGAAAGAGGTTTCGCCAACAGGACGGGAGCTTTCTATGGAGGCAACAGTGAGGTAACCCAAGTCTCAGAGGAGAACACCAGGAAGAGGGACCATGAAGGTGCCACTCGTGCCAGAGCATGGACTCGGCAGGTACAAGATGCTATGGCCTCTGTTCAGAAGGAGCTACTGGAGGAGGGAAGCTTGGCAACAGCTGGCCGTTCCCTAGACACGCCCTCTCTAAGAAGAACTGTAGGAGAAAACCAAGAAGAAGCCCTAGAAAAGGGGTAGAGAGGCAAGAAAGAAGTCTTCATTTGCATCACATTTTCTGACCACATCACAGGGGTTTCGCTTTCCTCCAGGATCATCACGCCCACACCTTATCCCCACTGAGATGGTTTTATGTTGGCAGTGAGAGATGAGCTCACACATTCAGACGCATTAAACTGAGTTCAAATCCCCCAGAACTCCTCAACCACCTTCTCCACAATCCTGTAGCCATGTCTGAGACCTGCCATCATCCCAGCTCAATGTTCACAGTAAACTTCAAGTGACTGCAACAGCCCTCCTTTTCTTTAATTATGTATGGTGTTTAATTAGTGCTGTGTGAATCCTGAATATGTAACTCTTAATGTGAGGCAGATCTGCACCTATGATTTCTTAAGAGAAGGTGAAAGACAGGAAGCTCAGCAAAAAATGTTTAGGCAAAGCTGTGACATTGTGGGACACCCAGACTTCCACACTGAAGCTGGGAAACAATTACAGGTTCTCATGGCACCAGTAGGTGTCCTGAGCCCTGCATGTGCTACAAAATCCTCTGGTGTCCTCACTTGTCCCCATGCACGGTGCTGGAAGTTGTGTCAAAAGTAAAGGGGTTTTGGCCGCAGCCAGTGCTGTAGGCATTGTACCATGGGGCTGGGTGACATGAGGCAGCTTGCAGAGCTGTGATGTGTGTGAGCAGAGCTGTGATCTCCCCCTTCTCTTCTTTTTCTGTTCCCTGCTTCTGTTTGTGTAAATCTTTTCCTGTTGCTTTGTCCCGCCCACTCTTAATTCCCAGGTGACGTGGCATTTCTAACGCTCACTGAAGCTGTTGTATGCCTTGCTAGAGCTCAGCTCCAAGGACATCCCTTTTTCTGTGCAGAAGCCAACTGAAGAGGAAGGCCAACTGTGCTAGGAATTAGTTTTCTTTTTCCATTCAAGTGCTTGATGCTGCTTTCTGCACTTTGAGCCTCCCTTGCCTCTGTCCCTGTTTCTGATTTTTCCACCTCTCTCCTTTCATGGTGGCTGCCACTCCTCTATGGCAGATGTCTTTCAGAAATGTGTCCAGTGTGCCTTACCCACCTTCCTGGGAGCAGCGAGTTCTGCAGCCACTCTCGGCACATGATGCCATGGCTGGTGGCCAGCTCACATGGCCTCATCATTTCTACAGGTAAAGACTCACTCCACAGCCCAAAGCATTGGAGGGAGAAGGGAACAGCGGTCAGGAACAATGATGTGGCACAGCTGGACGCTGCCTGTTCTTGCCCAGGTGCAGCTAGGCTGTTGCTCACCCTTGATTGTGCTCCTCCTGGTCCCAGCTTGCAAAAGGAGCAGATCAGATCAGAACTGACTGCTGCACATGGGGGTGAAGCCTAAATGAAACAGGACAGAGAGGACAGGGAAGATCTTGGAGAAAAGGTCCATTTAGCATGACAAGTGGCTGCAAGCCCTGGGCCCCTTCACTAACCTCTGCCTGGTGCTAAGCCCCGATTTTGGGGAGCACATGAGCAGGAAGGGTAGGCGCTGATCCTGGGTTGGGAAGGCTCCGGAGCCAGAAGGGAATTCCTGTCTATCCAATAACAGTGTACGAGGTCCAACTGGTTTCTCAGCTCAAAAGCAGAGGTAAAGCAAAGATGTCATATCCTTGATATGGAGTCAGGTTTAATTAAAACTGAAGGAGCTTGATTGCTGCTTTCCATGCAGCCTTCCCTCCAGACTGATTGGCATTCTGCAGTCTCTGCTCCCAGCTTCTTGCCTTAATGACTCTTTTCTCTTATTTTCTATCCTACTTTTTATTACTCAGGCTGACAAGCTCATCTTTAACTGTGCAGGGGCTGGTTTGCCACATCAATAGAGTGCTGCTGTTCCAAGATATGGAACAGGGTAAATGAAACGGGAGAGGTGTGAGCAGGTCTGGGCTTTGCATCTAGCAGTCAGCACCAGCTCTTCTCTGTGGAGTGACTTAGTCCTGCCAACTGTGTGCTGGTTCTGGTGTCTGGCATCTCCCTGGCATGTGTGACATGACCCTGACACCACTGGGAGGTGTCAGACCCAGGTGCCAAGAAGCTCATCCTGCTTATGACCCTGTGTGTACATCTGGCAGCCCTGGGAAGGAAATTCTGGTTATTTCCTTTTGGGTTTAGCTGCTGGTTCCTAATCCATGAGCAGCCCTAACATTGCCAAATAACGTTGATTATTTTAACTCTTCCAACAACCACGTGCTCTCCTCCCCTCTAAGAGATTTCATTAAAAAAACCCAGAGGAACGCTGTTTACCATATCTCCTTTATCATCTTCCTAATCAAAACTTGCTGATTCCACCACCTAGTCACCCCACGGGCCCTGGCCTGCCCAGGGCTGCTCCCCCATGCTGGCCAGGCACAATGCATGAAGAAGGCATCTTTCTGTAAGTACCTTTCTGTGATGGAAGAGATCTTTGCTCACAGAGTGAGCAAAGGAAGCGGGTGAAAGGGTGGGAAGTTTGCCAAAAATGTTTCATGGGGCTTCTTTAGCAGTGCAGATAATTGCTGTGCTGGTTTTGCAGTCTGCTAGAAAGGCAAAGGTGGAGGAAGTAAACGAGTTCACTGTTGGAGATTAATTATTTCAGCTGCTGAAGAGCTGAACAAATTCTCGATGTTCATACACATCACAGTGTGCGCTTTGCATTTGACAGTGTGGGTGAAGTGGCTGCTTCAGAGAAAGGTCATTTGCTTAGTAACATCCATGCAGCTTTGCTGGGAGACCTTGTCAGGGCTGTTGCTTCTGCCGTGGGTCCTCTGTGAGACACAAGCAGGTTCTCAGCTCTTCGCTTGCTTGAGCCAGATCCTCAGTCTGGCTGGTTTTGATTGCATCTTACAGCACAGCAGCAGCCGCAGAGCCAGGGAGGTTGCTGCTGAGTTCAATGGCTGGGAATTCAGCACATCACATGCTCTGAATTAGGAGGGGAAACAGAGTGTATTTGGAGGTCAGGTAGTGGTGAGAGGGAAGCAAAGCCTTAAGTCCCAGTTGGCATCATGGCCCTGAGAACAGGGATGAATCATTGCTCAGGAAGGGATCTGGGGGGTGCATTTGATGGTGTAGCACAAAGAAAATGAGGAGGTTGGACTGATTTTAATGGCAAAATAAATAGCAGAGGGAAACCTGTGCTGTTGTTTCCATTCTCCATTACTGCAGCAGACACCTCTAGGAGACGCAGAAAACTGCCACCAACCTCATGGGTTGTGTGCAGGGAAATCTGTGGCACAGGGTGCAAGGACAGACAAAAGCTGCTGGGAAAAGCTGAAGTCTCTAGGCCAGAAGCGGGAAGAAAACCAGGCAGTGCCAGTCAACAGCTCTCAGTGCAGTGTGAAGCCATGTTTCCTTCTCCCCTGGAACAGATTCTTTCCTGCCCCTGCACCTAACTCTCATTCTGGATACAGCTGCTGAGCATGGCAGGATAGTTAAGGCTCTGGTATGACTGGCTGACACAAGAAAACCTAAAACTTTTCTCCATCCAGTGCCAAACACGTGATATGGCTCAGGGCACCCCACAGCTTCAAGCCCTAAGGCAGGAAAGCAGAACTGACTGCAGTGATTCATAGAATACAACTCCTACCTGACACATTTTTCCCCACTGAAAACCAGACGCGCTTTTCTCTTTCTTACCTGGTGTTACTGCTAAAGCAGTGGCAAAACTTCCTATAACCATTTGGTTTTTTATTGCCTCTCCTCTCATGGAGGGAGCAGTGCCGCAAAAGAAGCAAGACAATTGCTCCTGGCTGGCTGCAGCACCCCCACCTTTCCCCTCTGTCAGGAGCTGTTAAGAAAAAACCCAGCACCAGGCAAGACAAAGGCCTGAAGAGCTGTGGACATCATCACGTGTGCCGAGGCTAAAAGCCACACTCTGAGTCTCAGCTAGATGTGTTCCTGGGTTTGAGGTAAGCTTCTAAGAGGTGTCTACTTAGAGACAACATGAGCAACCAAAGTAACTGCAGGGATAAAGAGCGTTTCAGTCACCTGTTCTTCAGGCACCTTAATGGTCTCCTCAGCAACAAGGCTGCTGAGGGGGGAAGTGCTGGCAGCTGAGTGTATGTGGACATCAAGACTGGGCTGTAAAGACAGGAAGAAACAATTTCAGTAAAGACTGGGCATGAAGGTCACCTGCTCCTCACATCGGGGCCATGCTGGAAGTTCTCTGCCCTGCCCAGATGTCCTTCTCCAACCCCTCAACCTCTTACTGTCTCTTCACAGCACAGCCATTTTATCCAGCATGTGGCAAGGCATGACTTCTGCCACTGGGCAAGGCTGCTTTTCCTCTTTGCAAAATATCTCATCTTCCAGCTTGAAGCACTCCTGCTGGGATTCTCCTTCCTCTATTTGTATGGTTTTGCAGCAACTACCTAGATTTTAAGTTTGGATTTCTTGGCTGTGGGAGTCAGGATCAGAAAAGGTCAGCCAGCAACCCTGTACTTTGATCTGCAAACAGTGGTGTTTGAACTCAAACAACTTTGTGTTGTCGCTTCTGATTTGAGGACCAGGTATGAGAGTAGCGGTTGCCAAGCCCCGTGCTGTGCATGGGGCCTGGAACAGATGTAAAGAAAGAAGAGTGGGCCGCTCCGAAAAAGAGAACTTGGCTGAGGAATGGTAAAAGGCTGACAGGATTTTATTGAAGTTGAAAATACAAAAAGGTCAGATTGTCTCCCACCCTCTTGGCACCCTTCCCATCCAGCACATCATAATGAAGTATCAATACGCACAGTGACAGCTCCAGCCCAGCCATGAGCCTGCTGCTCCCAGTTGTGTCCTCCAGCAGCCCACAGATGAACCCATCTAAAAGCCATGCCTATTCCTGGTATCTCAGCTTTGAACAGAAGTCCACTTAGCCTCTTCCTGGACAAGAGGCAGATATCAGAGAGCATGCTGACCTAAAGATCTCTGAAGAATGCTCCAGACTGTGGTTGCTGCCTGTTTAAGCTGAATGCTAATAATAAACTCTTTCAAACCAGCGACTCCCAAGCTGTGGGATGGGTATGGCTACCAGCACTCCACTGTGTGCTATACAGGTGGGAACTCAGATTACTATCGGGCATGTTCCTGTCACCCTGTTGCTGTTGGTGCCCTATCAATGAGATTTCATGGATCCCTGCTCCAAAACAAAGCAACCTAAATCTTCATTGCTAACCACAGTGGGCAGAAGCAAGATAGCAGCAACAGCATTTCCCTGCATCCTTCATAGCTGCATCACTTCGGGCTCCCAGCATAAGCCGTAATTAGTTTCTCACACTGCACTTAAGGTTCTCCATGACAAGCATGAGACACAGAATGGCTGAGCAATGGGTTTGGTGCTGCTGAGGCAGAGGTAAATCCACCTCCATCCTAGCCCAATAATATGGCTGAATGCACAATACCTCCTGTCACAACTGGACCTCTTGCCTGAGACTGCCAGTAACAGAAACACAAAAGTTTGCTATGGTGGGGGTTTTTTTGCAAGATGTAGATGTCTGCCTAGAACTGCGTTTAGACTGCCACCCTCCAATCCTTATTCTCACATCAGGGCAGCTCTGACCTGCTACCGGTGTACCTGGGTATTTTTTGCAAGTGTTACACTGTAATATTTAAGCACTAACTTGCAACAGACTCAAAAGATGGGTCCAGTGAAAGCTGTTAGTCTAGCCATGAAAAACTTTGTATCCCATTTGTAACCAGACACATTCTCTGCCCTCTGAATGCAGGCTCTGGGGAAGGTGACGACTAAGCTTCAGTGCACGTATGTTTGCTCAGCTTCTAGCATGCAGAATTAAATGGGTTCTTCTCACAGCACAAAGCCTTCTGCTGTTCAAGGCATTCACTTTCTCCCTCATGCAATTGAGCAGTATGGAGGTGGTAAAAGGTGCCTGTTCCAAGCATTTCCATGATGCTGGCCAGCTGCTGAGTGCACTAGTCAGGGCTGGTAACTGCACATGGCATTGGCCACTGCCTACATCGAGCTGACATACTTAGGAGAAGGCAAAATATCTCTGGAAAGGGGATCCTATTCATCACCAGCCCATCTGGTAAAAAGTAGAGCAGCTCTTTTACCCCAAAGTCACAGCTGCAGCACTCTTGTCTGTTGCCTCTGTTGTGCAAAGCCTGCTGCCTGTCCGTGGGGCAGCTGTGGCAGCACCAACAGGAACAGTCTGAGCACCACTGGAGAGTCAGTCTGGCAGGAATGGCCGCTGGCAGCAATGTTTAGTCAGCGATCTGGGAAGCAAACTTCAGCTCCCTTTTCTTCTCCCTAAGGCTTCTCCTGACGCATCAGGAAGATGATTTGGAAGTCCATTACCTGTTCTCCATCTTCTGCATCTGAAGGCTGAGTGACGTGAAGCTGGCCAGGAGGTCTGTAACCTCGTCCACCTGACAGAAGAATACAGATGGCTATCAGGGAGGGGAATGCAGCTGTGCAGCCACCCACCACCACAGAAGAAATCCCCATGCAGCAGGGACCACCCTTGCACTAGAACTGCCACTAACGCCCATGCTGAGCTTATACTAGGACAGGATCCCTTAGGTGCCAACAGTCATGCAGAAGGGCTACCATCTTCATGATCAAACAAGCCCTAATCTAAGGCAATGGGAGCTACTCCCCATTATTCAGGAGGTGATGCCTGACCTCCACTCTGTGTGATTTAGCCAGTCCTTAGAATACAAGCATGTCGCTACATTACCCAAAACTTAACAACGGTTTCAGGACTGTTTCCTCTAAGCCTGTTTCTAAGGGCCAGTCTTTTGTAGGAAAAAAATCCCAGGCCTTGCAACCCCATGTGGTTGTGCTGATCCTGGCCTTAAACTGACTGCACCTCAGCCCATCTGATCCTCAGCTTCCCTGTTGCTAGGCACTACAATGCTTTCTGCATTTTCACCTAAAGGAGTACCATAAGTCATCATGTAACTTGCCCACTTGACCCAATGTGAGCAATAACCACATCTTCAGTGTCCCATGGCTCATGCAGTTGCATTCTCCTAACTGCAGGAGTCCCAACGCAAGGAGGTGAGTCAGAGTAGCTCAATGCTGCCCACCTGCTCCTTTGTGCTAGTCATCTGTAGCCTGGAGCAGAGGTCATCCAGCTGTTCCTTTTGCTCATGCCTCCCCAGACGGTCCAGGTATTCCCGCAACATCTGGATAATCTGAAACAAACAGACGTAAGAGGCAAACATCAGAGAGCTGCACCAGTCTGGGGCATTTCACAGGAAAAAACTAAATTGCAATTAAATTGACAAGCACGCAGCCTTGACGCTGCAGCACACGACAGAGTTCATGACCCCTAGAGACGAACCCAGGCAAAGCAACTACACAGCACTAACGGCAGCATCAGAGTCCAGTGAGTCACCAGAGGCGTTCACCAGTCACAGATGGACTAGGTGTGATCCTTGTGCCTGGTTTAAGAACAGGGAAAAGAGATAAGCCCATCTGAAGCAGCATAAGGTCTAGCCCTGAAAGCACCAAACTTTTTCTTTATGGCTAGTTAGTTTCCCTCACTGTGAGGAGCAGGGACTTAAAGCAGGATCCGCTTGTGCACAGAGAATAAAAATCCTTGTGGCTATGTGGCTCCTGAAGTGAGGCCCATGCCCCAGGCATTTGCAGCCCCAGGAGTGCTTTCCTATTCCATGCTTCCACATACTGGAGCAGGGTAGACTGTGCTAGGAATACAGAGCACGTGTATGCCACAGCTACAGCCTCGTGCTGCGGTCCCTCTCCTGCCACAAGGCATCTGTCTTACATTGTGGTTGAAGAAAAGAGAGTGCTCCATATAGCCCAAGAATTCAGACACTCAATGCATCCTTAGCCTATCAGAGCCAAGGGAGGCCCTGGAAAAAATTAGAGTAGAGGCTGGGAAAAAGGAAGGTCTCTGAAAACAAAAGGAAAAGTCAAACTCTTCCCACAGCAGTTAAGACCCTACAGACAGGTATTTAAGTAAAGAATGCAGGAGGCAGCCAGGGGCTGCACCACCTTACCAGAACACGGGACTGTTTCCTTTACCTGTTTCACTTCAAGGCGTACAGCCTCCAGGCTGTGGGAGAGTCCTTCCTGCAGGATATTCAGCTTTGATTTAGCCAGGTGCAGTGGGGTTCTGCCAGCTCGATCCAAGGCATCAACTCTGGCCCCTGCAAGATGCACGAGCAAGGACAGTGGGGTCTATCATCAAGATTTGGTGTCCCTGGGGAGTATCAACAGGGCAGGGCAGGAACGGGACAGGCTGTAATTGTTATAGAGGAAACGTTACCTCCGCGCAGCAGCGTGGTGATGACAGGAACGTGGTTTGTGCAGGCAGCTGGGGAGGGAAAACACAGGACACACAACTCAGAGGTACAAACAAAAATGAGTTTCTGCTCAAGCACAGAGCTTGCTGCTTCCCAAAGGGTTTCTTTGCCACGGGAAAGGGGAACGGTCCAAATGCTAAGATTAACCTCACACTCAAGCTTGAGTACCCTCTCTGGAATAGATCTTGCACTCCTTGGGGATGGCAGAGGGAGGGAAATCAATTTTCTCAAACCTTTTCTTTGACCCTAAATCTTTGTGAGGAGTGAATCTAATGAAGTGCAAAGAGTCCCTCCTAGGTCCTTAAATCTGGGGATGCATTCTGTGAGGCATAGGCAAGGGGAAGGTGAAGAGGAAAGGCACAGTAAGGAGGTTCTCACCTCACCTCTCTGCATGCAAAGCTCATCTGTGTGGCACTTACCCAAGTGTAAGGGAGTGTTGCCCAGCCCATCTCTCTGGTTCGGGTCAGCCCCGTGGTCCAGAAGCAGTTGGACTAGAAACAAGGAAACAGAACCACATCAGTCCCTTCCCTTTGCCCCACAGGTCAGGCCCACATGGGCCACAGGTCCATGTGGCAGTCACCAGGCTGCCTTACGGGTGCTTCTGTTCAGCTCGTCAACTTCCTTACTGAGACAGGGACAGGGGTTTGCACAGCAATGCAGAAGGACCCAGCACAAAGCCAGGCAGTGCCACTGCCTCTGGGCTCCCTGATGCAAAGAACTGGGAGGAAGGACACCCTTCCCTCTGCACCAGTACAGCCCTAGAACTGGGAGGTCCTGCTCCCCCTCCAGCAGGCAGACATGGCAAGCCCTGGGGCCAGAGTTGGGAGCTTTGACACAAAAGGAACAGAAAAGAGCAACCTCTGACGAGTGCTGAATTCAAATAAAAAACGGGCCCCCCCTCACCGATGTGATCGTTGCCATTGCAGGAGGCAAAGTGCAGGGCTGTCCGGCCTTTGTCGTCCGCAGCACAGGGGTCAGTTCCATCCTCCAAAAGTTGCTGCACTGACAGAACCAAGGAGAAGAAAGCAGGTAAGCCGAAGGGGCACCCGATCAGAGAGGGGTAATGCTATCTGCTACTCTGGGGGTAGAAACACATGCTGTCAGCTGCTGAGTCACCTGGACTTGAACCAGTTCCCACCAGTATCCCAGCTCAGCAGAAGCAGCCTAAGCAGCATAACCTCCACCCTCTGATTCAGCCTTCACCACCTTCCCCATGTTGCCATAAAAGATAAGCCAGCAGCTCTAACGGCTAAGGATCCACCTAGCCAAATTTTCAAGCTCCAAGGACAATCAGCAGCAAATGCCTAGAGAAGAATATAAAAGGATAGGAAGGATGTGGGGCTAACTCTTGGTTTTAGTCGGCTGCATCTCAGGCACTTCCCAAGCTAGAATTAGCATCCTGTGCTTACTACCCCTCCATGGACTTTCCCTGTGGATTTGCATGGTCCTTTTCTGCACCTGTGTAAACTTTTCACATCAACATGGATCCATGGTCAGAAGTTCCACAGCGTAACCACAGGTAATGAGAAAAGCCACTTCTTCACACCTGTTTTCACTATGCCCCTTCCTAACCAATGGTGGCTACAGTTTGGGAAGCAGGCAGGGGAGTGCACCAACCTGCCAAGAGCAGTGCAAAGACATCAGTAAAGGGTGGAAAGATTAGGGGCATAAAAATAGCACCTATAGTAGCATGTGTTAAGGGCAACTGTAAGGGCTGCTACTCCTGTTGTTTTGAGATCATCCTGATACACTAATTGGTGTGTAAAATAAAGCTCATTACATAGATGTTTAAAATGCTGACAGGTTCACTATATTTTGTGGTCTTTAAACAGCATGTTCTACAACAGTCAAGAGTGTTTCAGGCCACTGAAAGTCACCATTCATCTCAGCTTCCAGAAATTGTATTATAGCCATCTTTGAACTTCTTCCTGTACACCACCTACTTCAAGTGTGGTGCAGAACTGAAAGGAACACCTGAAAAGACGGAAGTGGCATTAACGTGGAATGTTTCATACCCCAGAAGAAAGACAGGGAGATTGACAGTGCCCCAGTGAGAACCATTAATGGGAACACTTTAGCTAGTCTTCCCTTGAACCAAGTAGGAATGACATAACCTCTCCCACCCAGTGCCACCATAGGAAACAGCAAAGATGTTTACTTGCTGATGAAAAATAAATTAATCATAGCACACTTCCTCAAGTTGCAGAGTAAACAAAACATAAGAGGATTGTAAACACGGGAACCTGTCTATCAAATCCAAGATGGACTGAAACCAAGACTTCCATAAAGCTGCATTCTTTCATCTCCCTGTTGGAAATGATACAACTTTAAAAAAAATTTAGTTAGTGGTTTTAATTAACTTTGAAATTAATTGTTTCAGTTAATCATAATCTAGATACATATTAATTATACATACTGTGTGATTCTTAAATTATTCTTAGCCAGCATTCAGCAAAGTTGTTATAAGGTACTTTTGTAGGAATACAGCTTGGGAAAATTACTGAAACTTTAATTTTTGATAAACTAACTCTGATATGCTTCAATGAACAAAACCAGAGAAAGATGTATTGTTAAGGTTGAATATCTGGAATGTAGAATTTATGGATCACAAGGACATTGCAGAAACCAGAAGATAAAGAAGGGACTAACAAAGACTCAGTATATGTGTTGGAAAGTCCCTACTGGAGGAAAAAGATACTAAAAAGACTAAAAATATGGACTAACTAGCATGAGAAGCGAGAAATCAATAACCAATAAAGGACAGAATACTAATTAATGAAAGAGAATTATGTAATTTAGAACTAACAAACGTTAATTCTTTGTTTGCTAAAAATGTATAAGTAAGCGAAAAAGTTTTATATTTGTGTTCGTGTGGAGGCTGGAATTTTGTCAGCCACACAAACCGCTCCTGGGCAACAACAAAGTAACATCTTACTCACTAACACTAAAAAGACAGTGTTAGAAAGTTTTATTTACCCTAGTAATTTCAGAGGATTTGGTAACAATTTACCAGTGACCCAGGTGAGACAACACATTTGACGCTCCACAGATTTACAGGATCAAAGACTTGGGTGCACACTGAAAGACTTTTTTTCAGGGAAATTTTTCGATCTCCTGATCCAGGTGAGTTCAAGGCAAAAAACCCTGGGAGTTTATTAAGACATTACCAAAGGTTTAAAAATGTATACCTAATCATAAGCTTGCACTTTCTAACATAACTGGGTTAAGAAAGTGATGATACAATTGGCTATTTCTATTGAAAGTAACTGTAAAACTCAGTAAGTGAATATTAATGGAACTGTGTTTGAGTCCCACTGCCTAGTTGGAAAACTGTAATTGTAAAACTATATAAGTGACTATCAAAAGATGTGGTTTGAGTCCTCACTCTCTGCTTTGCACACTGGTTAGTCAGACACAGTGCTGCTTGCACAAAGAGCCACGCTGTGGAAGGGTTTTGCCCAGATACTTCTGTGCTTAATAAAGTCTATGGTATGTGTTAGCGCTGGAAAATGCGAGTGTGTGGTAACGTGAGCGTGTTAGAAGTATAAATTGAGTTTGTATGAAAATTCATTTGCTGTAAGAGTGTTGAAGCCATTGTATGTTTACTGTGAATTTTACGGTATTTGATGTGTACTAAATGTTTGGTTTTCAGTAATGTAAATTGTTAAAGCAAGGATTGCTTGCTCAGAGCTCTCTCCTTGGCGTTAGCACAGCAGCTACTACTGTTTTAGTGACTGGAATTGTATTTGTGTGTATAGAGCGCTCTCTCGTGTCGGTTTTAGTGATTGCTGGAATTTTTATTTGCTATGGGTTTTTCTGCTCGAACCCGGGAAGAGGGGGAATACACAAATGTTCGCCTTTAGGTTGTATTTTGCAGCACTGGAAAAAGTTTAAAAGCGATTCTTCAACTCTGACAAAGTTAATAGAATATTGTGTTCTCTGGTGGCCAGATTATCTATTAGACAATCAAGAAAAATGGCCAGTTCATGGTATTTTACACCAAAACGGTATTTTACAGTTGATGTTATATTGCCAAAAGCAAGAGAAATGGAATGACATACCATACGTAGTACCTCAAGCAATGATGAGACAAGCAGCCAAAGACAAACATAGAGAATCACACTGGGGAGCAGAAGCTATTATAGATAACCTGAAGCATCAAGTAATTAGTGTAAAAATACTAGGAACCAAAAGTGTAGTCAGTAAGTGTAAAATATGTTTGCAAAACAATCCACAGCCCTACAAAAGACCTCCTTTAGGGACTACAAAAAGAAGAAACTCTCCTGGAGTTTATAGGCAAATAGATTTTTCTGAGTTACTTTGACAAGAGGGATATTGATACCTATTGGTTTTAGCTGACACATTCTCTGCATCGCCTTAAGTTTTTCCCTGTTGCACCAACACAGCAAGAGAAGTTACAAAGATATTGTTAAAAGAAATAATACCCTGATTTGGAATTTCGTTGGGAATGAATCCATGATATCTATGATATCTTACAACAAGACACAAGTGAAATTTGTGCATTTGAATGTCTTAAGTTTTGCTAGATACTCAACGATTTAAGTGGAAGTAATCTTAAAGGAAAATTAGGATCACTTCCAAAGGGGGGAGTTGTGGGAAATGACAGAACTTTTAAATAATTTTAGTTGATGGTTTTATTCAACTTTTTAATTAATTGTTTAAATTAGTCATAATCAATGTATATTTATTAATTATAAATAGTGTGTTATTCTTATATTACTCTTAGCCAGCATCTAGCAAAGTTGTCATGAAGTTACTTTTGTAGGAACACAGATTGCGAAAACTAGTAAAACTTTAAGTTATGGTAAACTAACTCTCATATGCTTCAATTAACAAAGCCTGAGAAAGAAAGATGTATTGTTGAGGTTGGACACCTGGAACGCAGAATTTATGGACCACAAGGACCTTTTGCAGAAACCAGAAGAAGGTAAGAGTCCAGCTCTGGCCCTGGTTCTAATCTACTGGGTCACACTGCCTCATCATACAGGGTATGGCTTAGATAATCATAACTTTTCCACATAAATTAAAACATTATTCTCTTGCTGCTAACGACTGGGCAAAAGCACATACTAAAACAGCTGGGACAGTGCAGTGCTAATTTAGCTCCAGGAAGATGGAAAACTAACACTATGAACCATGTGCAGTGAAAAAGTGAAAACTATAACCAGCCCCACTCTGCTGAGAGAACAGACCCAGGCTTCAAAAAAACCATTTTCTAGATCTGAAGCATCTAAAGCATCCTGTCCACAAACTATCTGCACCCGCTTCCTCCTCCCCTAACCTAAGAGTCCTTGATATGCTGCCCTTCCAAGAAGAGGTCCCAAGTGGGACTGACAGAAGCCTTACCTGTGTCCAAATCATTGCTGTTGGCAGCTTCACGCAGCCTTTTCAGAGCTATGGAGGAAAGAAAGCAATTACTAGAAAGCACAGAGGAAAAAGGCACTGAAACATCCCATCCTGCTGCTCGAGCACAGGTGCGGGGCCAAATCACGCTGTCGCTGGCTCAGTCCAGAGAAGAGGAAACAGATCAAGGCATCAGGTAAGAATCGCTCTCCTCGTCACCTCCCGAAGCCGGCCGCGGGCCCGCCCACTCCTCACAGGCACCCTCCCCTGGCAGGACCGGGGATACCTTCCCAAGCCGCCCACCGAACAGATCCGACCTCCCTCACAAAGCCCCGTGAGGAGCCGGCCGAAAGAGGGGCTGTTCCGGAGCGGGATAGCGGCTCCCCGCCGCCCCCCGCTCACCGTGAGCCTCCTTGCCCGTAGGCCCCAGCCGACGGTGGAGGCGGGCGGCCCTGCGCAGGCGGCGGGCCGGGATCTTGCCCGCGGGCTCCTCCCGCTGCCACAGGACGTGCAGGTAGCCGAGGGGTCCGCCCGGCCCCAGTGGCGGCAGCGCGATGCGCGGCTCTGGCTCTAGCTCCGACTCCAATTCTGGCTCCGGTCCCGGTCCTGGTCCCGGTCCCGGTTCCGGCCCCGCGCCGGGCGCCCCGTCCGCCCCGCCGCCTCCCTCCATCCCGTCACGGCAAGGGCCGGGGAGAGGGGCGGGGCGTCACCATAGCAACAGGGCGGCCCGCGTCCTCTCGACCAATGGAAAGCGAGACAAGCCGTGCATGCAGCCAATGGGGAGGGAGCGGGTGGGAGAGAGGCGGGGCGGGAAGCGGAGGCTGTGACCAAGAGAGCCTGACGGGCAGTTGTTTTCTCCAATCAGATAGAGAACGGGGCCATGGCCCGCCCACGAGGGCTCAGCAGGAAGGAGACAGACAGTTGTTTTAGCCAATAGAAGGGCTCAGCCGCCCTGTGCCCGCCCCACCCCTGTGCCCGCGCCGCGCCGGGCCCGCGTTTCCGCCCGGAGGCCTTTTCGTGCCGCGCCGCCGCCATGGCCTACCCGGGGGAGGACTACGACAACGAGGTGCGGGCGGGGGTCCCGGGGGGCGGGGGTCGTGTCCGGGCTGTTCGCGGGGACTCACTGCCGCCTTCTCCCCACAGGCTGCCTACGACCCCTACGCGTACTCCAACGACTATGATATGCACACGGGTGAGTGTGAGGGCCCCACGGGCGCCCCGGGCCTGCGTGCGCCCGGCTGGGTCTGTGGGCCCGGGCCGGGCCGTGCGGCCGCTGCCTCGCTGATCCTCCTTCTCCGCAGGAGACCCGAAGCAAGACCTGGCCTACGAGCGCCAGTACGAACAGCAGACCTACCAGGTGATCCCCGAAGTGATCAAAAACTTCATTCAGTATTTTCACAAGACGGTGTCAGATCTCATTGACCAGAAGGTGTACGAGCTCCAGGCCAGCCGTGTTTCCAGTGATGTTATTGACCAGAAGGTGTACGAGATCCAGGACATTTATGAGAACAGGTACAATACTATCCTTCCAGCAGATGGAAATCACTGTTTAAACTGTGATGCTTTTAAAGGCTGACTACTACCTGTGCTGTTCCAAACTTGGGGTTTCTCTAAAACAGGTTTGGTACTGGGGAAAAAAAAAATCCCCTAGATATTTCCAGCCCATCAGACTAACGTAAGCATAGATGAGTTGTGACCTGTCTGAAGGAAAGCGTCAGCCCTGGCCTAACAGGAACGGAGGCTGCAAAAAGGGATCTCAGTGATGCTAGTCAGGCAGTTTGCAGAAAGCTGTGAGGTGTAACTTTTGTGTCTCTTCCCAATAGCTACTTCCACTCCTGCTTGTAGCCATGTCAGCTTGCCATAAAGGGAATGTGGAAGTGGCATACACATCTGGCACGTTTCGTGCCTGGGGGATAAATTGAAGTTTAACTGCTTAGTTTGCAATTCTCATTGTATGCTTCAGCATTGGACTTGCTAACAGGGGTTGGTGGTGCTGCTCAGCTTTCCCCAAGTCCAAGGCCTCTATGTTGTCATCTCTGACTCCAGCACTGTCATACTGAGTGAGAACTGGCTTCTCATACCACGTATGTGTCTGTTTTTCAGCTGGACAAAACTGACAGAAAGGTTTTTTAAGAACACCCCTTGGCCAGAGGCTGAGGCCATTGCTCCTCAGGTTGGAAATGGTGAGTCTTCCACCTTCTCTTTGGTTGTCAGAGACGGAAGGAACTGAATCCCTTCTGATCCTGAGTTAGCAGGTGCACAGCGTTGCTGCTGCCTGAGTCAGTCGCCTTTGTTCACTGGCAACTCCTTCAGCAGATGCCTGGCAAGAAGTCAAACTTGAGCAAAGTGTCTTTTTGTGTCTGCCTTTATTGTTGTGGCAGGAGGCTAATAGGCCTTGTGGCTTGCTAATGTCCCCTTCTGTCATCTTTTCCAGATGCTGTTTTCCTGATCCTATACAAGGAGCTGTACTACAGGCACATCTACGCCAAAGTCAGCGTGAGTGTTCGCCCTGTGTCTTCTTGTGGGTTGCATGCTGGCTTCACTGTGCCAGCAAACTTGACAAATCTTGCTGCCACTACTGTATCAGTGGTCCCCTAACCTTTGCAAGATAAGATTGGATGGGTTTATGAGCTATAAGTCATGTTGGTTTTAGGGAAGCTTAAAATTCTTGCCTTTTGTTAGTTTAGTAAGGATTCACCAATTGCTGAAAAGCAAGAAAGACTTGATTGTCTGTCTGAGGCTCGTTAGCTGTCTCTTCAAGCTTGATGGTGATGAGTGTGCAGGTTTCCCTGGTAGCTCAAATGAATCAGGAGACTGGATCTGGTTTTTCAGGAGGCTGTTTGTTGCTAACATCAAATGTAATGGTTAGTGAGTTAGGGAAGAAGAGGGTGTTGGAAGGTAACTGAGTTTTCCTTTTTATTGCTTTTGTGTGTTTCTTTGTGGCTCTTCTTCAAATGAGCAGGTGGGTGAGAAGGGATGTCACAAAAGGAAGGTGCGTTATTTGTGATTAAAAACCTCTCATGGGATCAGAGTGCCTTGTGAAAAGGGAAACATGGATACCATGAAGGATACAGGAGAAGGAAGTGAAAGGAATAATGCTCTGTGAAACAAAACAAACCTTGCTTTTATTTTTTTTTCAAGCTGCTTTGATATCAGTGAGAAAATCATAGTCCTTGGTTATTAAAGGAAAAAATCTGAACAGATGCATCACTTAGGAGCTAAATAAGTAATAACTGCAGTTTTACTGTGGACCAGAGGGTGGAGAAATGGGCACTTTTAAAAGGCTGCTGTGTTGACCCAAGCCAGGCTTTAACAGGAGAAACTGGTTTCTCGAGCTGTGCTGTTAGTGGTTCTCAGACTCAGTGTCTCCAGCTGGAACAAGAACCAGTAGGTCAAAGTGTTTAGAAATGCTGTCCAGAAACAGAATTGTTGCTCTATTAAGGCTTCTCATGAGCAGAGAAGGAAGGAAAGCTGGTGAAGGTAATAGGAAGCTCTTGAATCTGAACAGCAGAGGGGAACAGGGAAGGTTAATGCAGAGTATTCACAAGAGGTTTGACTGCTCAATCATCCTAGGAGAAGCTACCTGTACAGGAAAAGTCATCCCTGTTTTATGGGACAACAGTGCTGCAATTTCAGGTGTTCTGGGTGATGCTGGTGGGTGTCCTGGCTGAATGCTGGCTCTAACACTCCTGAACTAAACCCTTTACTACTGTGACTGTCCTTATGCTGTTGCCCATGAACTCCCTCCTGCCCTGCTTGAAATGAAGCAGACTGTGCTGACTTCTCTTTGCAGGGGGGGGGGCCCACACTGGAGCAGAGATTTGAGTCCTATTACAACTACTGCAATCTCTTCAACTACATCCTCAGTGAGTTGCTGCAATTCATTCCTGGTTTGTGAATTTCGGAGAGAGAGATTGGATGGGGAGGGCAGAACTGCAGAAAGGGTCAGAAGAACTGCAGCATGTTTGTTTATGAATAATAGAGGGAAAAGTAGTCTATAAGCTCTCTGCATGTTTGAGTTTGTTGAGTGAAGAGCAATTTACATCCATAAATTTAAAACCACAAAAAGCAGAGATAGTTTCCAGTGCTTTCTGAAATACTGTAAAGAATAAAACTTACTTAGCTTTCTGTCTTGCTGAGAACTGCTTCACCTCTCTTTATTAAAAAGTAAAATGAAGCAGTAAGCTAAAGAAAACTTGCAGTGTTTCTCAACTGTTTACTCTTGTTAACTCCCCTTGGAACAAATGTTAGTGTTTGTGACTCCCTGCCAAGCCTCGTGGAGAATGGATCAGTTAAGATAAACCCCTGCAGTCTGTGTGCGGCTTCTGAGAGCTGATGCTGCTGAGCAGTCCCACTCTAGAGATTAACCCTATGCATGTTCATAGTCTTGGAAAGTGAAAACAGTTGAGCTACATATCTCAGCCCTACTGGAAGCTTCATTCATCTGCTGCTGTATCTCCCATTTCAGGGAAATTCTTGTGTTCTTTAATTTGTCTATTCCTCCAGTTCTGACAACGTTCTTGCTCAAGGTATTAACCCCCTCATCTATTCTCCTGCAGATGCTGATGGCCCTGCTCCTCTGGAACTGCCCAACCAGTGGCTCTGGGATATCATTGATGAATTCATATACCAGGTATGTGATTATAAAACTGGGCCATTTTAGGGTGGCCTTGCCTTTATTAGTTATATAAATTTTCCATCTCTTCCCTTGCTGTGACTTCCATAGCAAGGGTACCAACCACTCCAGGTTGAAAATCGTAGGTGATCACTGTTACTCTTGTGTTACCAGGCCGATGAAGCAGTTGTAAACGTACAGATTTTTAAGTTGCAGGGTGCTCTTTGGGGAGTCCTGAACTTTTGTGCCTATTTCTGTTTTCAGAACAAAAGTTCTGTCTTTCTTAGTCAGTAGGGCCTTTATGCTTGCACTGAGAGATTGATGACCTGATTTGAAATAAGCTGTGGTCTGAGATCTTGACATTAAGAAATATTTTTCCACTTACTGCTCTGAGTGCAACAGTACAGATCTCAAATGCTATTGGTTTTTCTCTTTAGAGAATATATTCCTTTCTCCATAACTTTTTATTATAGAGCTGCCTGGAATTCCTCCAGTGTTGTCTTGTCAAGCTTGAGAACAAAAGGATGTGTGCATATAGAGGAAAAAGATGTGTGTATGCAAACACATCTTATAATTTGGTCATTCTTGTTTCTACTTGTTCAGACAGCAAATCTGTGCTTAGTTGCCTGTCCTAATTGTTTAAGAGATCCTTTTTGCTTCAATCTGTCTCCTGGCCTTTTGTCTCTGTACTGTATAATTTTTTTTAGGTGCTTCAAAAATGGTATAATCTGCCATTTTGATTTCCATGTGATCTCACATGAAACTTTTTTTTTTCCATGCAGCTTGTAGTTTATTGTAATGCCTTTGTGTGAGCAAGTTGTAAGCTTAGTGCACTTAGCTGAGCATCTTTAAACAAGCTGCTCATCAGTGAATCTCTGCTTTTTCCTGTAGTTTCAGTCTTTCAGCCAGTACCGCTGTAAAACAGCCAAAAAGTCTGAAGAGGAAATTGATTTCCTTCGTTCCAACCCCAAGATCTGGAACGTCCACAGTGTCCTTAATGTGCTGCACTCTCTGGTGGACAAATCCAACATCAACCGACAGCTGGAGGTCTATACAAGTGGAGGTGAGCTTTGGGTGGTACCAAGCAGCACTGGTGTCTGTGCTGCCTTGCTTTGATTTGACCCAAGTTGGTTAACTTTGTTTGGGAGCTGGATCAAACCCATAATCAGTGGATGGATTGGCTGGGAACAGGTTCTGTTGGCCTTGAGAAGTACCAGTGATTACATTTCAGGCCTTGCTCCCTTTGCTTTTAAACCGAAGAGTATTGAAAGGGAAGCTTGCTTCCTTGGAGGATGGCATCGTGGTTCCTTTTTTCCCTAGGTGACCCTGAAAGTGTGGCTGGTGAATACGGGCGCCACTCCCTCTACAAGATGCTGGGCTATTTCAGCCTGGTTGGGCTGCTGCGTCTGCACTCTCTGCTGGGAGATTACTACCAAGCCATCAAGGTGCTGGAGAACATCGAGCTCAACAAGAAGGTAATACAACATGTTTTAACCCTTCTTTTGCGGTCTTCCAAATGTCTCTGTTCAAACATGCTGGTGAAAAATTGCTGTACTGAATCTTCCAGCTGAGGAACTGTTTGTTGTAGTTGTCAGGAGTTTGTAGCTGAGCACAGCTGGAGCTTTGGCATTAAATCAAGCCATATGATAATGCCTGATGCTGTTGCAGCACAATTGCCCAGTTTTTTAGGAGGTTTGCTGTGTTGTGCAAGGCAGTGTTGTTACAGAGAATACTGCTGGAACTGCTAGTCATCGTGCAGTGGTAACTACCTGAACACACCATTCTTACCTTTGTCAGTGGCTCTTTCTTGTATTTTTGACTTCTATTCTCACCGTGCCCGCTCACACCTTGAGTGTTTTTGCCTTAGAATTGGGTGCTGCTTGTGGCTAATAAAAGCCCAGCTGCAATGGGCTTGGGCCATGGCTTGGCACAGATCTACGTATGTGCTGTCTGGCACAGGATGTGGAGTGAAATAGGGGGAAAGGGAACTGAGCAGAGCAATGTTAGGCACAGTGCAAGAGTCCTCTGCTTGCAGGAAGCTGAAACTGGAAAACATAGGAAATGGGATGATCTAATAAAACAGTGAGGAAGCTGCTGCAGGGATGGGTGGGAGGTGAGGTATCCTGAATTAACCCTGTCCTTTCTGTATTTGGGATGGGTGTGAAAGCAGAGGTGGCTGGATTGTGGCTAACAAGCAGTTTGGATTGTTGTCTCCCCTCTAACATAGCATGTCACTCCTTCCTTCTCAGAGCATGTACTCCCGGGTGCCTGAGTGCCAGGTGACCACCTATTACTACGTGGGCTTCGCGTACCTTATGATGCGGCGTTACCAGGATGCCATCCGTGTCTTTGCCAACATCCTCCTCTACATCCAGAGGACCAAGAGCATGTTTCAGAGGACGACCTACAAGTATGAGATGGTAAGAGATAGAATAGACTAGACTTCTCAAAAGAAAAAGCTGCTGTCTTCTTTCCTGTCCCTCCTCTATCACCCGATAGCTTATGTCTAATAGTCTGGCTTTATTTTCCTGGACTTTGCTGGTGGTGGTGACTGGGGATCCTCTGAACTCCTTTGCCGCATGTGACAGTATTTTCTCTTAGCTATGTTACTAGTTACTTTGGGTGTTCCCCATACTGTTGTCTCACATCCATCTGCACTCTCCCTCTAGGCAGGTTTGTTAATGAGTATCAGCTGCTAATGATACTCTTGTTGATGCTCCTTCAGACTCAGTTGTGTTTCTAGTCCAGTCCTGCACTTCAGGTTGCTGCCATTGCCGTATTTCCTTTATCTGATAATCATTCATAGACATGGCCGTAACAAAGCTCCTTTCTCTTTCTGCCTAAGCTGTCTTACCTCCTGATTTTGGTGCCTGTTTTACCCACTGTCTGCTTTTTATCCTTATGATTAATTTTTAACTCTTTGTTTAGCCAAATCCTGCCAGTCTTGATTCCATGACACTCCAAAAAATTGGTGTGTCTGTTTCAGCCACACAGCTGTCCATTTCATCCCACACTCAGATAAATCTTCATTCTCAGTCTTTTCTTCACTGACCTCCCTGATAACTGTCCCTTGCCAGGAGATGGTTGTTAAACCATCTGTGTTCCCTTCTCTGCATGTTCTTGTACCAAAATAGTAAAATGTGCTGCTGGCCATCCAGGTTCTGCATGGCTCTGGATGCATTCACTGTGCACCTTCCTCTTGTCCAGCCCTCTCTTTTATTTATAAGAGCCTTGATATGTCATTCATCCATTTGCTTTGCCCAGAGGCACTGCTTCTTTGTGCTGTTCCCCTTGAGCATTAGGACCAGCAGTGCTCTGTGTAAAGGATCTTCCTCTGCAAAGCGCAGCTCCCTTGGGCACCCTAAAGCCTGAGCACGCTGTGGCGCTGACAGGCTCTCCTCTCTGTGTCAGATCAACAAGCAGAACGAGCAGATGCACGCGCTGCTGGCCATCGCCCTCACCATGTACCCCATGCGCATAGACGAGAGCATCCACCTGCAGCTGCGCGAGAAGTACGGGGACAAGATGCTGCGCATGCAGAAGGGCGACGCGCAGGTCTACGAGGAGCTCTTCAGTTATGCTTGCCCCAAGTTCCTCTCCCCTGTGGTGCCCAATTATGACAATGTGCACCCCAACTACCACAAGGAGCCCTTCCTGCAGCAGCTCAAGGTCTTCGCTGATGAAGTTCAGCAGCAGGCCCAGCTCTCCACCATCCGTAGCTTCCTCAAGCTCTACACCACCATGCCTGTGGCGAAGCTGGCCGGCTTCTTAGACCTCACGGAGCAGGAGTTCCGTATCCAGCTGCTCGTCTTCAAGCACAAGATGAAGAACCTGGTATGGACCAGTGGCATATCTGCCCTGGATGGAGAGTTCCAGTCTGCCTCTGAGGTTGACTTCTATATTGACAAGGTTGGTATCTGCCGCTTGCTGGCTGGGATATTCTTTCACCCAAGAAATTCTGGAATTGGCAGCACCTAGTTTTGCTCCATTCTGTGGGAAACATTCCTTCTTCCTTTGCCATTTACAGGACTTGGCTGCCCACAATGAAGTTGTAGCCCTGCATAAAAAGAGTGTCAGTGGATGAAGTGATGGAATATAACAGGCAGCTTTGGCAGTCAGTGTACCTAGAAAACAAACACTTCTCCAGGACAGAGGGAACTGCTTGTCAGTGTTCTGGGAGGTGATAATTGAGTGACAGATAGTGCTGCTGTTAGTGTGTCAGGTGGGATTGTCCTTGTAGGTGTCCCCCACATCTCTGCTGGACAAAGCAGAGATGTTGCTTGGTCACACTACAGGTCTGCTTTGCACTGGAGCAGCATTTAGCTGTGGCTGCTCTAGGAGGAATTTAAAGACAAGCTGTGGGGCTGTCACCATCTGCCCTTGGAGCTCCAGCAGCAGGAAACATAGCAAAGAGTCTTGTAGGACTTTATTTTCAAAGAAGATAGCAGTAACCATTAGGTTCCTTGCCAGGAAGGAGACCAGGTTGCCCTGTGTTCTTGGTCCTTATAGCAGGCCTCTTCTTGCAAGATCTCATGCCATGTCTCAGCCCAGCTCTCATGGCATATAGTGTGACTGAGAAGAGGGAAGCATGAGCTGGAGTTGGAACTGTCAAACTGCTGCAAGGAAGACAAAAACAGACGGTATATAAGAATGTGGGAAGTGAATACAATGTGAACTGGGGACCCATCCCAGGCAAACGTATGAGGGAAGGCAGCCCAAGGAGAACTGAATGGATGCTGTGGGACTAGCACAGGTCAGATATGTGTGATGCTGAGCCGTGGCTGGGGCGAAGCTCGTAGCTTGATCCTTACGTTTGGCAGTTCTTGCTGTCTCCCTGCTAGTAGCACAGTCCTTTTCCTAATCTCATCCTGTTCTCTTCCCAGGACATGATCCATATTGCAGACACAAAGGTCGCTCGACGCTATGGGGACTTCTTCATCCGCCAGATCCACAAGTTTGAGGAGGTGAGGCCTGGGCGCAAGAGCTATGTAGCTCTGCAGGAAACGTGGGGCAAGCACTGTGCTGTGCAGGCCCTCGAGGCTCCACACTTGTGTGAGACAGCTGTGTAATTCTGTGCTGGACTGAGCCCTGGCTCTGCAAGGCACTGGTCAAAGTCAGGTGTTCTAAGTAGCAGCTGCTGGCCTTTGAAGAATGGTATGTTTTTTGTGAGAAGTGCTCATTTGAGCCACAGTGGAAGAGGAGAAGAATTTTGCTGTCCGGGGATGCTGACTCCATTGTCCCTAGATAAATGTGGTCTTCCTGTCAGTAACACAACCAAAATTATATCTCTAACTTCATAACTATGGCTCTAGGAAATGGCCTCAAAAATTTATGGAGCACAGATGGCTTCAGCATTGTGCTTGGCCAGGAGGTGACATTCTGTCACTACTCCACTCTTGCCCAACAGAGGTTGTTCCTCACTGGAAATTCAGAGGACAAAATTCTGAGATTTAGGGACTTAATACAGGGTTGTGATAACCACTGCTACAAGTTTGCATCCTCTCTTCTCTCCACATCTTCCTCTGCTATGTTGGAGAGGAGAGAGTTCTACTTATTCCCCTTCTACTTGACACACTGTACTTGCTCAAGAGCTCTCTTTGTCAGTGAGTTGGAGAGGAAGGAATTAAGAGGCATTGGATAAAGTCTGCTGAGGGGAACAGTAGTGTGTATCAATCACTGTGTATTTTTCTGACCTTTGCTTTCTCTAATTCCAGCTGAACCGAACCCTGAAGAAGATGGGCCAGAGACCCTAATATGGATGCAGTGCAGGCCTGGGCAGAGAAGTGGGTGGGAGAGATTATTCTCTGTGTTGAGGGAGGGGAGCTCAGGGTTCTGGCATTTCTGGAATCTCCTGGGACTCTGAAGGTTTTTTGTATTTAAATATGCAGACTTGTTTGGCTCGAACTATCCTACAAAGGACACGACATCTAATAAATTAGGGAAATTTTCCTCATGAGCATTTGTACTCATTTGTTTTTCCTCTGTGGAAGAATATAAGTGCATCTGGAGACATGGGCAGCTGCTGTTGGTTTGTGCTCTTGTTGGTCCATGTTGTTGCAGGTAACAATAGGGAGAAGATCTCTCTAGGTGCTGTGTTCATTCACTGTGCACAGCAAATGGGGAAGGCTGCAGAACTGTTTGATGGGAAGAACACGAGCTGTTCCACAGTGTCTTCACAGCATATGAAAGAGATACAAGCTAATACTGTTCCTTTTAGCTTTTACCCCATGCGTTGAATAGACCTGAGTTGTAGTTGCTTTCTTATAAGGTTGCATTTTTGCCTTTCCTCCCCTCTTTTTTATTTTAGTTGCTATGAAGTAGAAATGCTTCAAAGTGGATTGTCATGTTTTTAAAGGAGAGGGGAGAATTTTTGTAGATGTTGAACCAATATTAACTGGTCATCTGATGAGATGTCCTTGCTGGAGGTTGTGTTTTATTTCAGCAGAAGTGATGCCCGAGACCTGGACCTTAATTTAATTGAGTTCAGTTTCTCTGGAAAACTCCCTGAGGGCCTTTAATTTACTAAAACCCTTTAAATGCAAATTTTCCCTGCTCTCCAGCGCAAACTTGCAGTGCCTTGAAAGAAGGGGGAAAAAAAGTTGAAAACGAGTCACATAAAGGGGAATCAAGGACCTGCAAGTATTGGGGAAGAGAATGCAAAGAATGAATCGCATCCCTGCACACCCTCCCTTTTGGCATCTTTAAATAGTTTGGTGTTTGAGTGGTAGAAACAGGTGCAAGGGGAAAACCTGCATGTGTAATAGAAAGCTACACAAAGCGTGTTTCAGATACACCATCTGCCTCTTTGTACCTCTCCCTCTCATTCCTTTCCACTGAGAGGGGTCCTAGCAGTCCAGTTTGGCTCTGTGTATGATTCTGTTTAGACACGGGGAATAATTAGCCTTTGTTGGATTATATTGTGTTTGAATGAGGATCAGGTTTCCAGTGTCCTAGATACTGCTCAAAAGTAAGCTCTGTTTCCCATTACAAAGTCAAGTAACTCAGGCAGGCAGGGTACAGGCAACACAGTGAGATAAACTGGGCAATTCCTGTTGGCCTTCCAGCTGCTGCTGTTAGTGTTACAGATGCTAGGAGCTCACTGCCTCCAGTTCTGGAGGGTTTGAGGCAGCCGTATCATTGAGAAATTAAAGGACTGAGATGCCACTGCATTGCAGCAGCCTGTGGGGAACTGTGTTCATATCAAGCAGAATCTGCTCCTTTTTGATTTTAGGGCTGGCACTTTTCCTCCTGTTTATTTGCCAACAGCAGCACAGTAAGCATAGTTGTCAACAGCAACTGCCCTACTTTCTTATTATCCAGCCTAAATCTTTCCCAGGACACGTGCTCCGGTGGATGTGATACACAACATGAGAACCCTGACAAATATCTCCATGATCAATTCTAGTTCACAGCATAGCAAAGGAATCCAGTGTTTTACTGGGATTTTAATATCTGGTTGGCATGTTGGAGTTACAGACTTTTAATGCATATCTGTATCATCTGAAACACTCCAGCGGTTACAGGCTGTTCTCAGGTATGTGGATATGCTGCTGCTTTGTTTCCGTCTGCCAGAGCAGCTTCCAAAGGATGCACAGAGACCATCCACTGATCTCCCTGGCTCCACGCCTTCTCTGAGGGACTGCCGAAGGTTAACTGAGCAGGACTGGCACTTGGTGGAACGAAGCCAGGAGGAGCTTGCAGCTCTCGCTGGGTGGAAAGATGGGCTCAGCGAGCTGCGGTGCCTGGCACTGCTTGAAGCTGGAGGAATGCAGGGTGTTCAGCAGCATCAACAGAGCCCCGCTGGTGATGGGAAGGCGCTCCAGAGGGAGGTGGGGGTGGCTAGAGCTCAAGCCTCGCCTGCCGCAGCAGGGTTTGGTGAGTGGAAGTGGTTCTGGCCAAAATGGTTTTGTCAGAGAGAACCGCAGTACAGGGTCATGTACTCTGTGTCTCTGTCTCTGACCTACAGTTGTGAAGGGGCTGACTGTAATTATGGAACCTGGAAAAGTCAAGAAAACCTCCCTCATCCTGCTGTCCCTTAGGATACATCAGGAAGACGCTGTCAGCCAGATCTGGGGGATGCTGAGTAGCCAGCTCAGTTATTACAAAACCGACACAATGTTTCATTTCCTTTTTTGCTACAGAGTAGTTTTGCTTGAGATTTACATTACAGGTTAGCTCAGCCACTCAGTGGAGAGACTGTACAAACCAGTCAGAGAATTTACTTTTCACTTGTTACAGTTCTGGGACTTTAGAGTGATAAAATGGAACAGTGGAGTAGAAGAAAGAGGGTGCTACCCATGAAAAGGAGCGTAGAGCCCATACGAAATAACTGAAGAGAATGGACTCTTACAGATTTGGAACTGGCAGCAATAAGCTCAGCATCAGTGTGATGGTTTGGTCCTCCCCAGAGGTAGCTGTTGGAGGTGAAAAGAATGCTAAGCCAAATAAAGAAGCCTTTAATGGTGTGCTTCCCCCCGTTGTCAAACCATCACCCTGAGAGTGCACACCAGCTCTCGTGACAATCCATCGCCGCGATGTTGTGGGTTCCTGAGATTGTATCGCCCTCTTCCTCTGCTTCTTCCAGGGCTTCCTGTGAAGCGCTGCCTGTGACTCCAAGTGTCTTGAACTTCAAAGCTCTCCCTGGCCCTGAGCCTACCCTGGGAGCCACCTACGTCCTACACGTACTCCACTGCCACGGCTTATGCCCCTAGGACTACTGAGAACTGCTTCTGCCTGGAGCAGCCTCTGTCTAAGCCTGAGAGGGATCCAGAAATTAGGTTGCCTAGTGGCTTTTAATCTAGTTGAATTTGAGTTGAATTCAGTACCAACTCTTTCCCCGAGCGGGGAGAGGGTGCTCTCCCCAGCATCCCGCCCTGCTCCCCGGGAAGCGCTGAGCCCGGGGCCCGGGAGCTTCCGCGGCGTGCCCGGGCCCCGCCCCCGGGAGCCCCGCCCCGGGAGGCCCCGCCCGGCCCCGGGCTGGCGGCGGCGGTGTCGGTGGGAGCGGCCGCCCCGATGTCGGGTCCGCGGGGCGCCCTGCAAGCCTGGTGCCGCCGGCAGTGCGAGGGCTACCGCGGCGTGGAGATCCGCGACCTCAGCACCTCCTTCCGCGACGGACTGGCCTTCTGCGCCATCCTGCACCGCCACCGGCCCGACCTCCTGTGAGTGCAGGCCGCGCCTTGCCCGCCGCTCGGACGGGGCGCCGCGGGGCCCCGGCTGCCGCCCGCAGGCGCCGGTGACGGAAGGAGCGGGGGGCGCGGAGGTTTGGGACGCGGGACCGCTGGGACCCCCCTTTCTGGAGGGGCTGGGCCGCCTGTGCCGCTCAGCAGCGATCCCGGGGGGTCACAGGGGGTTGGGGGGGATGGAGGCGCCGTGGGAAGCGCCAGGCTCCAGGCTGGCTGGCAGGGAAGCTCGCCGAGCGTGGACTTGAGGGGCTCAGAGAGCGGATGTGCCTCCGTTGTGCCGATGCGCTGGTAGGGGATGTGCTGAGGAAGATGCTGTCGAGAAATAGTTGGGTACTGGGGATGAAGGATTCCATATTCCCAGGCAGTGCTCGTAGCCAGGCTGGATGGGGCTCTGAGCAACCTGGTCTAGTGGAAGGTGTCCCTGCCCACGGCAGCAGGGTTGGAACCAGATGATCTTTCAGGTCCCTTCCAAGCCAAACTATTCTATCACTCTGTGTTTCAGCAAACGACCTTCTGACCTGGTCCTGCAGACCTGTCAAGGTCAGGGTTAGCAGAAGTCGTGTGATTTTAGGCTGGTGAGAGCATGGAGGTGGACTAGGTCCGTACACCCAAATGGGAGCAGTGCCTACCAGAGAGGAGACATGGTGTTGGTATCTGGCTGCAGGGTTGTTTTGCCTCAGCAAGAGGTGAGCTTTCACACTTTGAGAGGACCAGAGGCCTGCCCTGCACAGGGACATTCCCAGCTGCCAGAGCCAGCCACTCTGAAATGTGTAGAGGTTGCTGCTTTCATTTGCTTCTAGCTTGTTTTCTGTGAATGCCACAGTGAAAGCAGGAGGCAGAAAATGCCAGTAGGGGTGTTGAGCCTCTCTAGCCTCCCCCAACTTGGGTGTCTCTGAGGGGGAATGTGAGTTTCAGGAGGCAGACAGTGAGTTTGGGATTGCTTGGGGGCACAGTGTCAGGCTGGAGAAACTGGCTGAGCCGCTGGAAGGAATCTGCCCTGACCTGCTGCTGTAACCCTGTGTGCCCCGGTGGTGCTGGGAATCCGGCGCCCATCTGCTCTAATCCTCGGTAGCCCTTGCAGTGCAGGTAGGCATTGCCCCACCTCGCTGTGCCTCCAGTGTGCACACGCTCCTTTGCCCGCCCATAAAGCCGACAAGGGTGATGTGTCCCCTGTCGTGTTCTGCTCTGGGACTGGTGGTTCTTCCTCTGAGGTTGCCCAAATTGACCAAGTTCTCCTTCCTGAGCTGGCCCCAGGAAGGCCTTTTGCTGTGACAGCAACCTCTGTCAGGCAGAGGGTTGACTATGACTCTGCTGTGGAGCTGTCGTGTCCGTGAGAGGGTGAAACAGGCCTGTGTCCTTACAAGCTGAAGCTGAGCAGGTAGGCTGGAAACCGAGCTGCTGCCTGCTGTGTTTCAGGTGATTGCCCCAAAACCCTCAGCATGGTGTTCTGGAATGACTGAGTGAGGTGTCTTTGCGTCTGGGTCTTGAAGGAGCTGTGTGGTCTTGTGTCCTGCAGCTCTTGGATGGTGTGGCTCGCTCTGACTAGCTAGAAAGGAGCCTCTGAAAGTGCTCCCAGTTGCAAGGCTGCTGGATGGGAAGAGGCAATTTAAGGACAGGAACACTTGCAATTATTAATTTTTTTGTAAATGGCACAGTAACTGGGAACTGAAAAGCAGAGGTTCAGCAAAAGCTTATGATAAGCACCACTAAAACCACCTGATGGTTTCCCATCAACCATATTTACCATCCCATTAAGCAGAGACTGCTGCTCTTAAGTTGTCAGTAGGCTTAAATCTGCTCCTGGCAGATGTCCTAACTACATGCTTCACAGGTCCTCTGCACGAGCTGCATTGTAGAGACAGAGCCCACGGCCTTACAAGGACATGGCATGTTGTAGAAGGATTTTCAGACGGCCGTCAGGAGAGTAGCATCATTTCATCTGATTCCAGCTTCTTCAGCCTGTCCCGATTTGGAAGTGGGAAGATTGGATCAGAGGCAGTAAATCTCCTGACAGCAGAGGAAAAGTGGTTGCCCTTCTTTTCTTCTAAAGTGCTTTCAGTCAGCCCAGTAATGGGACTTGGCAGGGATCTGCCAGTGCGTTTCTGACCTTGTGTGGTCTTCCTTTGTGCGGGGCTCTCCTGGCCTGCACGGGACAGCTGCGCTGCTCCCCAAAGGCTGGAGTTCCTCTGCACACAGCTGCTTCCGTGCTTCCTGCTGGCTTCCCCTGGGATTGCAGAGGGGAGGAATGGGCGCATCCATATGAGGGCTGAGCTGAAGCTCTTCTCTACCTCTGTGACACCACTGCTCCGCCACCCTGGTCCCCTGGGCATTGCTGCTGTGGTGGCTGTCAGCCTGTCCCGGTTTTCTGGCCCTGCCTGGATGCACCCCCGTTGTGCTGCTGTGCTGGGAGGGGACACACTGAGGAAGAGGCTGTCATGAAAGACCATATGGGTAAGTGAGACTGAGCACAGTCTTCCACATGCCCCCTGATTTGAACACAATCACCTTGGGATAAGGCAAATGGCATCGGAGGGAGGCTGCCCTGGAGAGCTTTGGAGCAACTCCTGCAGAGCTCTTGGAAACACTATAGGTTTGGGCTTCTTGAAAGAAGTAGATTGGAACTCCTCAGGGTCTACTGAATCCAGCTAAAGATGTCTTGAAGTGTCCACCAAGAATGAGGTGCATACCTGTAGGACCTGTGTGTTGAACCATGAAGATGAAAATCCCTGACTCCACTGTTGTAGGCACTTCACTTGGCCTCGCTGTCCCAGTCAGGGAAATGGGAAACTTGGATTTAGCCTCTGACTGCGCTGCTGGCTGTGTGATCTGGAGATGAGACATTTAATCTCTTCTCTTCCCTTTTCAGTTAAGCTGGCAACATCCAGACCAACTTGACAGTGGACTGTGGGGATTAATGAGTTTGTTTGCTCAGTGCTCTAGAAATCTGAAGCATGAAATAAGTGTTTACAAGGCATTTGCTGCAGCTTAGTGTAGCAAAGAGCATCTTTTAGCATCCCAAGCTGTACAGCCTCCCTGGAGCTCAGGGAAGGATCTTGGCATTCAGGGGTGAGAAGAATAAAGGAGTATGGCACATGCCTTTTGAGTGCTGGGAGAGATGGAGGCTTGAGGAAAACAGGAGATGAGAGCTGTTTTAGAAACGCTGTTGTGTGTCCCTAGAGCCGTGGGTTTGATTACAGGCAGGATCACAAATCTTGTTTGTTCCTTCCCATGTACTGCCTGCATTTCTCTGACGAGACCTGGAAAGCTGAATGGCTTATTATGTGGCACTGCCTTGAAGTGCTCATGATTTATATTTGAGGAATCCAGGAATTTGCTCTGGTTTTAGCTGTACGGCACACCCTTCCCCCTTCCCTGGATCTGCTGTGCTCCCTGGCAGCTGCCCTAAACCCTGGAGTGCTTAGTGGCTCTGCATGTATCTAATTAGGTAAGTGCCTGGGATGTTATTTGCATAGAAATATTACTCCAGGATATGGTACAACTCTGGGGTTTGCTGAGTCAAGACAGTTGTTCAGCTGGGATAGCCAGAGTCTTGCCTGCTCTTACATCCAATCCCTTGGATGAGTATGTTGGCAGGAGAGGAGCCTGAGCAGGGCTGGATGAAAGACTGCTGAGATCAGGGCGAGGAAATAATGTGACATGCAGCCACATGTCACAGAATTGCGAGATGGCAAGTTCTGGGCTCTCTGCAGAGGAGACAGTTTATAGAGGGGAAAGGGGTGTGTCTGGAGTGATTTTTCCCCATGCCTGAGAGGCCACGCTCCTTGCACATTGGTACTGGGAGCGTGCCTGGGAGTGCTCGTGTCAGGAGCAATGCAGGTCAGTGTGGTCCTGCTTGGCTTGTCAGAGAGGGAGCTGGAAAATGCAGTGGAGAGGAACTGAATAAACTGATCCCTGGGGCCTTGTACTGATGGACTTCAATGTCTCGGGTAAAGCTGAGAGTCTGCAATCCTACATTAGTGGAAAAGAATCTTCTATTCCCTTGCTGCTTTCTAACCCCTCGTTACCTCTTGAGCTTCACGTCCTCTCTGCTGGCATCTGCTTTTCCTAATGGAGTTGCCTTGGTTTACTAAAACAGCTTTAGTTCGCTGGGGCAGAGTGGAATGGACATGATGTTTTGTCTGTCAGAAAATACTCTCCCAGCCCAGTCCACCAAGGAGTCTTCAAGCTTCCAGCTACACCACTCCCATATCCTGAAAGTGAAGGCATTCAAAATGAAGGTCATGAATGTTTAGAGGGCAGTTGATATATAACTTTGCTGTCATTGCTTCTCCTGTGTTCCAAGTTGGTATTTTCTTTGAAAGGGACAAAAAAAATACTGCAAGGTTAAAAGACTTCCCTAGGCAGAAACAAAACAAAAACTTAGGGAAAAAACTTCTCCCAGTGGACACTAGTTATAATTACAAAAATGGCAGTGGTTTTGACATCAAAGCAAAGGCTGCAGCTGAAACCTTTGCTCACCAGCATGTAGAGAAGGAAAAGTTGTGGTATTTTGAGCAGTCTGAGCTCTGTGCACGTATTCACGTGAGCTTTCAGGAAGGTAACAGAGCTGCACATCCAGCCCACCTTTCTGCGTGTGTGCTGCATTCACTCCCGCAGCAGCGAGCGCCTGCAGCTTTGTTCGTCGTGAGGAAACGGCACCAGCAGCCTCTTGCTTTTGAACGGAGGAAGTGTCATTTTATGGTGGTGTAGGCAGCCGGGAAAACCTTCCTGAGCTCATCACGGACTTCCTCTGCAGCTTTGGGAAAGCTGCGTGAGGGGCTTCGAGGAGGGGCTGGCTGCCCTGCCATGTGGTGCTGGGACGGGTCGTGTCGGTGGTACGGGAAAAGGCAATAAAATCCAAAGGGGGATGGAGGAAGGAGGTTCCTGTAGCCCCTCTCTGCAGGTGCGTGGTGCCATCTCTCCCAGTTCCTGCACGCCACCTTTGGGGTAGGGGATGCATTCCCCTCTCTAATCTGAATTGTCCTTCTGTGTTGTTCTCCCAAGCTTTGGCACCTCTCTGTGGTCCCTTGGGGTGGCTTTGCTTGACCCTAGACCTCTCTGGACTGTGTCCTCCCCTGTGAATCCAGCTAGCAGGCACACCAGGCTGCTGCATGAGGGGTTTTTTGTGTAACAAAGCTGAGATCTGTGGCAGGAAGGGGCTGTAAGCAGTGCAGCGTGATGCTGTTTTCACACATTGTACCCACGTGCACATGCAAAAGCCGTAACTAACTCCTTCCTGCATTTCTCCCCCTCTATTAAAAGCCTGCAGACTGCTTTAACTTTCTGCCTTCTTCTTCCCTGGTGAAGGCAGCTAATCACTCCCTGTGGCCAGGTTGAACCCTCAAAAGACTCCAGGGGAAAAAGTGAAATGGGTTGGAACAAGTGAATCCCCTGGGCTAGAGATTGCTGGGGTTCCTCTGTGTGCCCTGAGCACCTTGCATTCAGCTCCAAAGGCTGCAGCCAAGGTCAGTTTGTTGTGCACTGTGAATGTTTGGGGGAAAGCAAGGGCAGAAGTGCAGTTTAAGATCTTCTGTGTCATCCCAAATTCCTTGAGGTGGTGCAGGGAGGTTTGTCTAAGGACCCTCAGAGAGCCACCTGAGCTGTATCTGTCACTTCTTTCTCTTGAGGTGAGGGATCTGTATCCCCATCCTCCACTGTCGTGCCAGCAGCCTTGGAAAAGCAAGTTTGGGGTGATGTCGTGCACTCTTTGGTGCAGCAGTGTGTGGTGCTAATTGAAACATGGCCCTGGTATTTCTGCAGCCTTTAATCTCAAGGGCAGAAGCGGGTAACGAGAGACAAGAACAACATTTTAATTTCCTGGTCACCACCCATTTGGGACTTGCTTTCTTTTTTTAATTGCAATTTCCCTTTGGTTTCCTTGTGCCGTTACAACCTGAAATCTGCTTTGCCAAGGTTTTGTTTATCTGGGGTCTTATGTGTTGAGTTGTTGTAAGGTTGACTGTCCTGGGAATCCGCACGTGGTGGCATAGGGACACTTTTTCTCTGCACCTCATGTGGCTATTTTGTGCTTTCTCGTTTCAGAGACTTTGATTCTCTCTCCAAGGATGACGTCTATGAGAATAATCGCTTGGTAAGTCCCTGTTCTGCAGTGCACAGAAGGAAGAAGTGATGTGAGAATGACTTGATGGAGGTCATGTAGTGTGGGAGGAATTTGTGACAGTGCTGAGGGTATAAGAAAAATCTGTGTTTGTAAGTAACAGGCAGGAGCTCCTCTGGAAACAAGGGAATCTGAAACATCAGCTTCCAGCCTGGTTATCCTAATAGTTGCCAAGACAACATCTCAGCTGAAGATTTAAATGGTGCAACATCTTCTTGACCTCATTTGTTCCAGATTTGCCGGCAATGGAAGCAGGAAGCTAGTTTTACTTCAGGCATAGGCAGAGAGGAAGGTCATGCTAGACCCTGGTCTGCAATATTCCTTTCTTGCTTGGCACAGCTGGAGCCAGTAGCAGAAGCAGGCGGTGGGGAATGGGGAGGTGCCCAGCCCCAGGGATAGTGGTAGGACAGAGCAGCAACAGCCCTGGTTTTTTTAAATGAGAGAAAGACCTAATTGCTGCAGGCTCCATCTGATAGTCTGAGGAAAGGCATGGCCCATCAGCTTCCCAAGATGAGTTAAGCTACATACAAATATATTAAGAGCAGATGTTGAGGATGAGACCAGACTCTTCAGCAGTGCCCAGCAACAGGAGAAGGGGCAACGGGTACAAACTGAAATACAAGAATTCCTCAGCTGATTATGAGGAAAAACATTTTTTACTGTGAGGGTGGCAGAGCACTGGACCAGGCTGTCCAGAGAGGAAGTGGAGTCTCTTGCTCTGGAGATACTCAAACCCAAACTGGATGTGATTTTGTGTCACCTGCTTTTAGGTGAACCTGCTTTAGCAGGGGTTTGGACTAGATGATCTCTGAGGTCTCTTTCAACCCCAGCCATTCTGTGATTCTGTGATTTGGGATTTACAGGATTAGGGCTCTCCAGCTGTGTCCTGGCATGTCCTTTGCTAGACCAGTTGGCCCCTTTCAGTCATTAGCAGCTTTTTCCATTCAACACCCACACAATGGGTATCTTGTCCTATTAGGGACCTCTCAGGTGGGGTCTCTCCTCACTCCTTGCTGCTTGCAGCCTTGTGTTCAGCAAGACTCAGTCCAGACAACTGGCTTAAAGCCAGGCTGAGCAGAGCAGGATGTCCACAGGGGGCGCTTTTACACCCCTAGTTACTGCAAATATCCATTTTCTTTTGTTTCTCCATTCCTTTTCTTTGTATCTCACACCCTCCACAGCACTTCATTGCCCAGAGACTAGGCACCTTCAGTCTTTACCCACACCTGGTACCTTTATCTGTGCACCTGGTACCTCACCATCCAGTGTCCAAACCACTCTTATCTCCTCCTGGCTTACTTCTCTTCAGTCCTTGCCATAGCCTTGCACCCTCCTCCCTGGGAGATCAATGGGGCTATGCTGCCCTTGGCTCAGCAGAGGGTTGGCCAGTGTATAGACAGTAATCCACATATGCTGCTAAGTGGGAAACTCTCAAACAGCTTTTTCCCTCCTCCATTCCTTCTCTTTGGGGAGCTGTGTATGCAGTTGGAGGAGGTGGGTGCTTCTTATCACAGTGTCCTCATTTCTGCTTGCTGAGACACAGCAAAGTACTGAAAGTACTGGCTTGTGCATGGCAGGGTGCTGGATGTTGAGCCAGGATGGCTCTGTTGATTGTGGGAGGGGAAGGTGTGCCACCCCAGAGCATGAAAGGATGGGCAGTCAGTGTTTCTGTGCGGTGAGCACTTGGGGTGGCCGGGGACACTGCTGAGTAGAGCTCAGTGTCACTGGAAGTATGTGCCAGCTCTCGCCCCTTCGTGGTGCCAGCCAAGGCTCTGCCAGGCTCTTGCATGAGGGCACTGCTGGTGTCCCCATGAGTTGAAAAAACACTGGGGTTTTTTTCAGTGAAAACTTGAAGGGAACCTTGTTTCTGTTGCTACTTTTTCTAGTCAAGCAGCATGTCTGGAAGCCTCTGTCCATCAGGGATGCCATGCATCAGTTTTCTTTCCTTAATGCCTCTGTGCTGTTCCTGCAGGCCTTTGAGTTGGCAGAGCGGGAGCTGGGCATCCCAGCCCTGCTAGATCCCAATGATATGGTCTCCATGAAAGTCCCCGACTGCCTCAGCATCATGACTTATGTGTCTCAGTACTACAACCATTTCAACAACCCCAGCCAAGGTGAGTGTCCTCCCACCCTTCTGGCTTCCAGTTTGGCCCTGTTTGAGTACAGGAAACCCAGCATCACCTTGTGCTTCCTCCTTCCTGTGGCAACTGGGAGCTGTGTGTGTTTATGGGGAAGAGGAGAGGAGCAGGTAGCACCCGCCTCTCCTGCATCTTGCTGGTGCCCCTGAGGAAGGCTTGGAAGAGAGAGTGCATTGGGGTGAGGTTTCACAAGAGGTGGGGAGTGATGTAACAGCTCAGGCTGTGGAAAAAGGAACACCTTTCTCCTCCCTCTGCGCCGCATTCCTGCCAGCTTGGGTTGGGCCACCACCCCTGGTGCTCACCAGAACCCTTTGTGATTTGCTCTAGCCCACTAAAATAGGAGAAAGCTAGATAGGAGCCTGCCTACCACAGCTAATTTTTGTCACGTAGGTGCATGTAAAGTGGCTGGAGGACAGAGAGAGTGGGGCCAGGGTGGAGTGTTTCAAATCAGCTCATCTGTCCCTACAGCTGCAACCTGAGCTGAGTGCTCCGAGACAGCTCTTCCCAGGCATCCTTCGGCTGGGTGGAGATGAGGGCTCCAGGTCTCTTGTTCCACTCTGTAGCCTCAACATCAGATAAATCTCTTCCACTTGTACGTGCCTCTCTAGGGATGCGGTCTCCCAGCCAAGGAATCCCGCTGGGGACTGGTGTGTGAGTTCCAGCCCTGACACAAGAGATGCTTCACAGACCTGCTGACAGCCTGGAAGCCCTGGGGCCCAGTGGGTCACAACAATACATCAGCAGCTACCCCAGCTGCTCTGGGCTTTGAGCGTTGCATAGGGAGTCGATTACAAGGAAGCCAAGTAGCATTTGATGAGTAAATAAAATCACAGTGGGAGGCTGGTATCCCTGGGCCGCAGAAGGGGATCCACAGCAGGCCAGGCTCTCTGACAGCCTCACAGTTGACCCATTATTAGATTGTGTTTGTCTCTTCCACCTAAAATAAGCACTGAAGTGTTGGGAGCGGCAGGTCTCAGCCTATGTCACAAGGCTGGATGATTTTATATTTTTTCCCCTCCCCTTCCCACACATGGGTGGTGTGAGTCACACTTCTCTCCGTGCCTGATCCTCCTTCCCTCTTGCCTCCAGCCAGCGTCCCTCCGCCTATGAAGCGCCCAACTGCGGCCTCCTCTCCTCCTCTGCTGTCCCACAAGACACCCGTGGCTGCAGCTGAGAGTCCTTCAGGACCACAGGTACCCAATTTCTTAATTCAAAGCCAGACTGAGGCAGTGGTACCCCCTGCACTGCAGGTGAGGAGATGGGAAAAAGCCTGTCACAGAGCCACGGATCGCTGCAGGGGCCTGCTTGTGTATTTTGGGTGTGAGGAGTGTTTGGGATTTTGTTTCCTTGTGGGATCCAGCTGAGAGAGTGATTTTTAGACTGTAATTTGTCCATGGCTGGCAAGAGGTTGGGCAGGTTGGTGCTGGATGGTTCCTTGAACCACCCAAGGTACAAACACTCTCCTTCCTATGTGGGGATAACCCTATAGATGAGGAAAGAGCAGGAATGTGGGACTAGAAGGGCAGAAAATATGCCCTTTATTTCAGGTTTTAGCAGTTGTCTGAGATGGGACCTTTTCCAGTGTCTTGCAGGACCCTGGTGCGTGGGGTATAGATTAGTCCCTTCCACAGCCCTTCAGCTGTAGATAGGGGCAAGGCACCTTTTGGAGTGGCCCCTTCTAATTTGGGAAGAGGCAGCCTGCCTGTGCCTGGGCTTGAGGGCAGCTGTTCTGTGCATTGTCAGCCCCTGAGGTCAGCCCCTGAGCTGTGCCACGAGCCCTCAGCGATGGGCCTTGCACAGGGAGCAGCTGCTCTGGAGAATCTGTGGTCTGGGGAGCAGCTCGTGGCCGCCATCCTGAGCTGCCTGTGCGTTGTGTCCCAGGAGGATGCCCCCTCGGAGCCCTCGGAGCGGTCCCAGCGCAGCGCGCTCAGCAGCACCTGCGCAGCCTGCCAGCAGCACGTCCACCTGGTGCAGCGCTACCTGGCCGAGGGCAAGCTCTACCACCGCCAGTGCTTCAGGTATGTGGTGGCCAGGCCTGCTGAGGCAGCCTCTCTCCTCAGCAGTCTGGGGGTCTGTGGCCAGCTGCACTCCATGTTTGAGAGTCTGCATCCCTGGGCAGCATGGAACACGAACAACAGTGCTTGAAAAGAGAGTGAAGATGTTCCGTTTGCCTGCCAGCTCCCTGTCCCAGAGTCTGACTAGCCCCTTGTGTCCCTGTGCTCCATTCCTACCCTACTCCCTGCCTCCCTTGCTGACTTATGCTTTCCCACTTCACTTACTTGGAATCCCAGCCTCTTGAGCTTCTTCCACCTCCATAAACAAGGATGCTCTGCCTTTTTACCACCTGCCCACCCAAGACCACCCCCCCTTCACCTTCCAATGAGGTCTAATCCTACAGACCTCCTTCCACTTATACTCCACATCCTCAACTGGATATACAGGCTTCCATGCTGCCTGGGTGGGGCTGAGCTCCCAGGGAGCATGTGGAGAGCTGCAGACTGTTAACAAACTGAGGAGTGAGGGCTTACATGTCAGCAGCTCTGTGGTTACTCCCTGAGTGCAGGTCCTTACCTGCAGCACCTGTGAAATCATTTCACTTCGCTTTCCCTGCTCTGATGATGAAGGAATGAGATCTCTCCCATGGGCCACAGGACAAGAGTTGGCATCTGAGGACAGAAACATCGAGCCACTGGGAAGATGTGGGAGACCTCTTTCACTTGCCTAAGCCAGTGAATGTGCCTAGAAATGGCATCGCAGGAGGTCAGGGAGCTGAGCTGGGGCCATTCAAGCTTCCCATCTGCAGCTGGGGCAAAAGCAGGAGTTTTGGGGTGCAGGTGCAGCATTCCCACTGTCCTCATGGGCCAGGAATAGGAGAGGTGCCCTGTCTGCCATGCCACAGTTCGTGGCCCTTCAGACTGAGCAGGGAGATCCCTGTAATTTTATCCCAAATGTTTTGCCTCCTGATTATTTTCTTGTCTTTTTTCTGTTTTGGTTTTTTTTTCTCCCGTGCTGATTCAGTGTTTGGTCAGAAATGTCCTGTGGCAGCGGTTTCTGTGGGCTGATGGAGTTAAACCCAAAGCAAACTGCTTTCTCCCCTTGTCTGAGCTTTCCACCTCTTCATTTCATCATACCCCTTCTCTTTAGGGTCCCTATGTCCTCACACTTCTGCTCTCCATTTCAAAGGAAATCCCAGTCAAGTGGATGCCCAGAGCAGAATTCCTTGCCAAAATTATCTGCTGGCAGCGTAGGGCAGCCAGCTGCTGCAAGCACCAGGTATTCAGACAAGAAGGAACAAGCTTGGTTTTCATGGGAGTGCTTGATCAGCCCCTTGCCTTTGGCTGTCTTTCATGTCTGCTATCCACCTCCCTTCCCAGGTGGAGAAGGACTGACTTGGTTGCCAGTGCTTTGTATCACTCTTGCGCCCAGAGGGCTTCATTAGGAAGCATTCAGAGGCTCACTGGGGGAAGAGTGGTTGATCCAGGGAGATGTGGCAGACAAGGAAGGACAGGGAAGCTATTAGCCCAATTTCAGAGAGTAAGAATGGCCGTGCTGCATAATTGCCCTTGTCCTTCCAGCCAAATGCTGTGGCCCAGCTGGATGCCATGGTCAGCATTACTGAGGCTGAGCATGAGACCAGGCCAGGCTTGTGTGCTGCTTCTGAATACTCTGGAAGCCTCTAATGTAGTCATTTCCTGAGTTGGAATTGATGTCAATTTATTTAATAATCAGAGCTGGGGGAGTTGTTTTACAAACAAATGTGTCTGACAGTTCTTTAACCTGCCTGGACCCTTAGCCCCCACAAGGCAGCCCATAGCCTCCCTGTGCCAGTTCTGAACCAGTTGCTTCCTAATTCCAGCTGCTAGTCACTGTTTCATGTCTGTGAATGGTTGATCCCTCTCCCCATTCCAAGTGTGGAAACCACACCATATCCCAATACCAACTGTCACCCTTCCACATCTCTTAAGTCCTTTCTGAGATGAAGGAAGAACCCGAAGGCATGCAGTATTTGAGTTGTGAACTTGCCATGGGTTCCTACGGTGGCCTGGTGACATTTCTCTACTTCTCTTCTTTCCCAAATGACTTCCCCAAGAGCACTCTAGGATTTAGGAGCAGGGGTGAGAACTAACTCCACGTCCCTACAAGAGTCTGCCAGGTGTGTTGCCTTCCGGTAAGAGTAGGATGGCATCCCCCGTCTCATGGTGCTCTCTCTTCTGGTTGGCAGGTGTAAGGAATGCTCCAGCACGCTGCTCCCGGGGTCATACAAGCCTGGGTCAGAGGTGGGGACTTTTGTCTGCACGCAGCATCGTGGTAAATTGGCCGTGAGCGGGAAGGCAGAGAGGAGGCCCAGCCCAGACCGACAGTCACCAGAGCTAAGAACTGAGACTGGGGCTGACAGCATGGGAGAGGATGCCCTCCACACAGGAGCAGAGGTGGGGAAGGATGATGGTGACTCCCAGGAGAGCGTGGCAGAGACCCCTGCGCCTGCAGAGGGCCTCCCTGGCCCAGCAGAGAAGGACAGCACAGCCAGCAAAGCAGAGACACCGACACCCCCTGCTCAGGCAGGCAGTGGGGCACCTGTCTCCCAAACTCCCCCCAGGCCTCCAATCCCCAGCAAGCCTGCAGGGCTCACCCAGGACAAAGCCAGCCCGCTGGATGGACGGCTCAGAGACTCACGTCCCACCCCTGCCCCAAGGAGGGCCACCGATGCATCTGCCCTCTCCCCTCCAACCTCCCACCCTGTCCCCCGGCCCAGGTCCACTCTGCAGGGCGAGGGCAGCGAGTGTGGGCCCAGCATGGTGAACGGTAAGAGGGCACCGTGGTGGCAGGGGTTACCCTCCACATCCTCAGCGGCCGAGGTGGTTGGCTGCAGGTTGGATGAGTTCCCTTCCTTTTCTGCAGCCTGACGCTCCTATCTGCCTCCAAATAAATCTTGGGCTCAGACACCAGGCCTTTGATTGCCAGCAATTGCCAGCCATCCCCATAGCGAGGAGAGCAGTACTAGTTTTCCTGCCCGTCTGCTCCCTTGTATTTCTCCAGAGCTCTCCAAAGGTTGATGCCAGTGTGGAGGGAAGATGGGAGAGCTAGAGGAATTTGCAGGTGTGGGGACAGAGGGGCATGTCAGTTCTCCTGGTGCAGCTCCCAGGTTGAAGAGGGGGTAAAAAGGCAAAGAGGATGTTTGGGGTTAGCTGGCTGCATCAACTGTGGGAGAAATGCCATGAGGTCTTCAGTGAGTGTGAATAGCCACCTTCCTGTGAGAAGATATCTAAGAGGTGCCCCATGTTGATTTAACCTCTTTCTTCATGTCCTTTTGGTGTTGTGACAGTCTGACCCTGTATCTTTCTAGGTCGGGTACCTGAACCCAGCCCCCCTGTCCCAAAACCTCGAGGGAGACCCTGCTCCTCTGATCGGTACGTCCCTCTGTTTGCAGATCACCTGAAAACTCCATAGCAAGGTGGGGCTATGGGGACAGCACACCTGTGGTCTTCTCTCCCACCTCCATCAGCTCCTGCTCTTAGGAGAATGTAGGCTTTGACCAGGTCCCTTTTCTAATAGGTGCTAGCCCAGCATGGTCAGGCTGACAGTGTTCATCCATACCTCCCAGGGCATTTGTCTCTTAGGGTTTGTAAAGAGTTTGAGAGCTTCAGAAATGTGTTTCTGTGGCACAGGCAGATTGCCAAATGCCTGCTGAAAGGGCCCTGCCTGTGGGTGCTAAGAAGGGGACACTTGTCTGCCTTGTGGACAGTTTGTCCTGGGAAAGATGTTGGGCAGGGAAGACCAGCTATGCCCATAAAGCTCAGCTTTACCACTGCTTAGCAGATGGAGGCTGTAATATTCAGACACCAAAACACTGGGCCCAGCAGGCAAGTCAGGCAGGCTGTGCTTCCCTAAGGCCCATAGGTTTGCTCACAGAGAGTGAGACAGTGTCTGGGGAAGCCTAGGGCCATCCTTGGATGAGAAAGCTGCTTCTGCATGGGAGACATCCTGCTCCATGCTTCCCTTCCCCCAAGGGCTAAGTCCCTCTCCAATGTCTCACCACTCCACCTTGTCTCTGCCACCTCGATTTCTCTTTCTCTTCTACCAGTGGTGGAGCTGCTGCAAGAGCCAAGGACCCACCATGGATGGCCTTAGTGCAAGCAGAGCCCAAGAAGAAGCCAGCACCCCCTCCTCCCCCAGGCAACAGCCATGAGACTCCAAGCAGGACTTCAGAGGAGGAGGATGGGGATGAGGTGGGGAAAGCCAGGAGTGAAGAGAGCAGGTCTGATGCCACAGAGCCCAAACCGTACAACCCCTTTGAGGAAGAGGATGAGGAGGAGGTGGAAAGTGCTGATGCCCAAAAGAGCACACCTGAGCAGGAGCAGAGTGAGACTGCTGCCAAGACTCTCCACCCCTGGTACGGCATCACTCCCACCAGCAGTCCAAAGGCAAAGAAGCGGCCAGCTCCCCGAGCCCCCAATGCTTCCCCGCTAGGTGAGCTTCCTCCTGCTCCTTTATCCTTCTTCTGCAGCCCCTGTGCATCCCCCTGGAGATTCCCCCTTCCCAGGTGCCTCTGCATCACCCTGGCAGGCCAGGCCTTGATGCAGTGATGGTTGCATTAGCTTGCATTAGCCATGTCTTCTCTACCCACTGGAGCACAGCATTTGCAGGCAAGACTGCGCTCACTCCTGTCTCCAGTGTACGCCACCCTCCCCTTCTCTCCTGGCTGCCCCTTCATTCCCCCTGAGCTCTCCCTTTGCTTTGCAGCCCACCACCCCATCTCCAGGCTGTCACACTCTGAGCCATCATCCTCCACCCCGTCTCCAGCCCTCAGCCTTGAGAGCATCAACTCTGAGAATTCAGCCAAGGTGCTGGGAGACACCGATGAGGCCTCAGTGCCCAAAAGCTCCTCCGAGCCCACTGTGCACATGCCAACAGCCGCCAAGACTTCCAGCGCCGACGCACTGGTGGCCAGCGTCTCCTCTAGTGAAAGCCCTGCTGTCCCAGCCAGCCTCTCCACCAACTCCTCCTCCTCCAGCGATCTGGCCAGCCTCAGCGGGCAGACACAGCCCAGCACCCTGCACACCAGCAGGAGTATCTCCACAGGCAGCCTAAAGACCAGCCCCAGCCGGCTGCCTCCCAAGCCTCCGGCTGGGGCTAGCCCTACACCCATCCTCTTGGCTTCAGATGGGGGTGCTGGGAGCCCCAAGACAGCTTCCTCACCCAAACCACAGCTGAAGGTGAGGTGATGACCTTCCTCCCATTCAGATCACAGGGCTTTTCTTCCCCATCCATCACTCAGTCACAGGGGGAATGTGAGTCCAGGCTTGCCCCTTTGGTAGGTTTGGTGTGTGACCCCCTGAAAACAAGCTTCAGGCCTGTGTTAAGTGGTGGCTCTGCCTACTCCATGTGCTAGAGAAGAGGCAGGATGTCGTTGTAGTCTGAGCAAATGGGAAGGGAACCATGAAGGAAAATATTTCAGCATGCTTGTGAGAGAGAAGCAGGGAAACTGATGCTAAATAGGAGCACAGCTGTTTTTTTGATTAGGTGCTTGTGGAGATGAGTGCTGTGTTCCTCCTTTAGGACAAACCCTACTGCTGCCCTGTCTGCTCATTCCCACCTGTTGGGATCCCTTCCCTTCCCTGAATGCTCATGTATCTGCTTTTGTCCGGCCTCTCCAGTCCTCCTGCAAAGAGAACCCCTTCAATCGGAAGCCATCACCTGCTGCCTCCCCCTCGGCAAAGAAACCTTCCAAGGGCTCCAAGCCTGTGCGTCCTCCTGCACCGGGCCACGGCTTCCCGCTGATCAAACGCAAGGTAAAAGGGCCCTCGGGAGCAAGGAGGGAAAAGCCGGCTCTGTGCTATCCCCCAGGGCTGTAGCAGTCTGCAGGCACCCTGCTGATGCATGTGTGGGCAGGGATTGCAGCAGCTGGCTGTGGCTGGGGAGGAGGGTGTGTAGGCTACACCCTGTTCATGAAAGCACCGTGGTCTTCCTTTGTTCCAGAGTGGGGTGGGGATTTCAGATCCACACTTACATGGAATATTCTGTTGTCCCCCTGCCCTTGTTAGTGTTGACCAACCTTTGGGTTACTTCTGGAAACTGGAGTCTGGTGTTAATGAAAGTGTCTGATTTATGGTTTTGCAGGTGCAGACAGATCAGTATATCCCTGAGGAAGACATCTATGGGGAGATGGATGCCATTGAACATCAGCTGGATGAGCTGGAGCACCGTGGGGTGGCCTTGGAGGAAAAACTTCGCAGTGCTGAGAATGGTATGTAGAGTGGGCTGTCTGTGGGTGTGGGGCAGGACTGACTCTGGGGCTGCCCTCTTTCCAGCCCAGGAGATAGCAACAGTGACTTCCTCCCTGCTGATGCTGGGGTTGGAAGAGCACCGGAGGCTGTGCTGGCCTCCAAGATTGGTCACAACCATACCCCGAACATGGAGATGTCCCTAGAATGGAAACAGGTTGGAGAAGAGATAGGGTCTCTCTGGGACTCAGAAATAGGCTGAGGTTGGGTTGGCTTAGCACAGACACTTCCCTGGCTTGGCAGAGCCCAGCCTGCTGCAGGGTGATGGGATCCACCAGGGCTGGGAATGGCTCTGAATTGTCCCTTTGCTTGGCAGACAACCCTGAGGACAGCCTGCTTGTGGACTGGTTCAAACTCATCCATGAGAAGCACATGCTGGTGCGCCACGAGTCGGAGCTCATCTACATGTAAGTGTGTGCAGGCGTGTGCAGAGGCACTGACACTCTCTTGGGGAACTCTTTCTCAGCCCTCCTGAAATAGTGCTTCCAGGGGAGATCCTGACAGGGCCTCCTTGCCTAGAAAAGGGAGGGAGTAAGAGCAAGCAAATCTGTCCAAATGCACTGAGAACTGACCTATAGCATGTCACCAGAGCCTCTGCAGCATCTACTCCAGGAAGGCCTTGAGCAGCCAGGACTGGTCCTTACTGGTCCTTGGCTCCCTGGCTGTACAGGACAAGCATCTTGATGGTTCTTTCCAAGCTCACCCTGTACTTTGGGATAATGTTCCACCTCTCCGGAGCCTTGCAGTGCTTCCCAACAGTTCGCCCTTCCTTTGCAGCTTCAAGCAGCAGAACCTGGAGCAGCGGCAGTCAGATGTGGAGTATGAACTGCGGTGCCTCCTCAACAAGCCAGGTAAAGCACCACTCTGGCTGTGCTTACCCCTTTTTTCATAGAATCATAGAATATTCTGAGTTGGAAGGGACCCACAAGGATAATTTTTTCCCTGGGCATCATCTGCTCTCTTTCTAGGTGAAGAGAGGCAGATCTGTAGGGATGCCAGTGCAATCAGCTGGCTCTAGAGTCTCTGTCCCATCTCAGTGCGTGTCCCAGCCTTGTGCAGGGACGTGTTTCTTTTGTCCCCATGGAATGCCTCATGCAGGGCTCTGTTCCCACAGCACTGCTAGCCCAACCAGCCCTTCAACGTGCCAGGGTAGAAGGGATTGTGCTGGAGATCCTTCAGCCATGTAATTTCCTGTCCTTTCTTGGGGTTTGGCGGGGTAGAGAAGGACTGGACCGATGAGGACCGAGGGAGGGAGAAGGTGCTGATGCAGGAGCTGGTGACCATCATTGAGCAGAGGAACGCCATTGTGAACTGCCTGGACGAGGACCGGCAGAGGTGAGTGAGGAGTGGGGTGGGCTGGGGGAGAAGGGAAAAGCATAGCCTGTCTGACTCAGTGCCACATGAGCGCCTTGTGGGAGTGTCCCAAGATATCCATGTTGCTGATGTCTTTCCTAGGCTTCCCAGTCCTTGTCTCTTTGTATGCCTTGTGTGGGAAAGACAGGACAGCACGTGCAGTATGTGGGATTTATCCTGCTGGTTGCAAATGCTCACAAGACAGTGATGGATCTGCCCCTCTGTGGGTCTAAGTAGGAGGCTCTCTAGCCTTAAACAATGCAGCAGCTGTTTTCAGGGCTGAATTCCTGACCTCTTTCCCATTCTTTCTTTCAGAGAAGAGGAGGAAGATAAAATGTTGGAAGCCATGATTAAAAGGAAAGGTAAGAAACAAATGGGAAGCTTTTTGGAGTGATGTTTTCACTGCTGACCCCAGTAAGGGGCAGCACGAGCCATTAGTGAAATTGTGTGCAGGAGAGATTGAATCTATTCTGTGCAGCCTTGGGAGACTTTCCTGTAGGGACAATAAAAGAGGCACAGTTGTGCTGCACACCCCTGTTACCAGAGAAAGTGTGCATGCAGTGGAGGGCTTTGACTCATGGCTCTCACTCTTGCCCATTGTCGTGAGTGTGTCTGTACAACTATTGACATTCCACAGTAACAACTTCCCTTTGCAACCCCAGAATTTCACAAGGAGACGGAGACCGAGAGCAAGAAGAAAGGCAAATTCAAGCCCATGAAGGTGCTTAAGCTGCTGGGTAACAAGCATGACTCCAAGAGCAAGTCACCCAAGGAGAAAAGCTAGAGCAGGAGAACACCAGTAGTGGGAGGGAACCCCGACTTGCCTCTCCCTGGCCCTGGCTCGCCTCTCCCCCTGCTCCCTCCCCAGGCACCAGAGCTGCCACCCCAGGGAGATGCCAGCCCTCAGCCCAGAGTGGGTGAGAATGACCAAAGCCCTCCCCTTCCCGAGGCTGCGGGGGAGCACGGCCATCCCCTCCACAAAGCCTTGTCAACGAGGTGGGGAGAAAATGGATTTGCTTTTCAGATACGTTACCCAATTGTCATTAACTGAGAACAAGCGAAGGAGTTTCACGTTTGTGGGAAAACTTGCACTAACTGCACCCTGTCCCTTCTCCTGCTCTAACTGTGACAGTTCCACGTGCCTCTGACTTCTGCCAGGAGGGGACTGGGCCTCCCTGTCCCTCCCTGCCTGCCTGCTCTTGTCCCTTTTCTGTCCCATTTTTAACTTCAGGACAAAACTGACATTAGAATCAGGATCTTTTGAGTTTTACTGGCCTAAACTAAAAGGTTAAGAAAATACTCCTGCATCACCAGGCTCTAGAGCCATAGCCAAAAAAACAACTGGTGCCCTATTTATTTTGAGCTGTCCCCTCCCTCGAGCGCCAGGGGTGGGTGGGCTCCGTCCCAAGGCTGAGAGGACCCAAGGGGACGGCGTACAGCTGCTAGGACATAGCTCACGTGCCCTACTCAGGAACCCCACTGCTGCTAAACACTGCTGACTCTGCTGCCTTCCTGGGGAGGGAGGACCTGTTCCTTTTCCAAGCAAGGGCAGAAAAGCTCAAGATTGACTCAGTGCCGGCAAGGGGCACTAAAATTGTGTCCCTGCTCACCAGTGCCACCCTTGAGCGGCAGGGGAGAGAGGCGCGGTCACAACTGACCTTCACCCAGCTTCATCTGTGTATACTTTGTAAGTGTGCAGATGTGGCTGGTTATTTTTTACACCTCCTTTACTAGATGAATTCAAACCCATCCTAAAACTTTAAACCCCTTATTTTATTCGTCATGTGTGTGCGTGTGTGTACATCAGAGGAGGGAATGGGGGGGTTGGTGTTCTTCCAACCATCCCTTCTTCCTTCCATTTTTGTTTCCTGCCTTCTCTTCCAAGATGACAAGTTATTTATTGAACTATTGGATCAGTCTGAATTAAGAGTTTCATAGGTGTTTGGTTGGTCAGCTGTTCATCATGCCTTCTCATTAGCAAATTAGACATAACCAGCCCTGAGCCATCTGCTGCAGTCTCTTCTAAAAACCCAACAGGCTTTAGCCAAAATGCTCTCAGGGCAGTGCCTTGCAAGGTGGCTGGTGTAGCATTCTGGAGAGGGATCCTCATTTCCCAATACCAGAGGGACCCGAGCCCCTCCTCAATCCCAGCATGGCCCCCATGGCTGGGAGTTGGCCAGCTCAGCCCTGTGCTGGTAATGCCATCTCACCCCTGCCATACCCAGCAGGCTGATGAGGAGCAGTGGTAGGGGAGGGGAGATCCTAAAGCACAGCCCTTCTCCAAGGAGAAACAAATCTGCTTTAGAGCCTACTGTCACATCTCTGTTGCCAAAGGCCACTGGGATCGCTGCAGCCTGACACCCCTTGGCCCTGTGCCTGGTCAGAAGTGTAAATTATACTGTACTAACTCCATGACTTCCATTCACCTGAACAGAAATAAAAGAAACATTGGATTTAAAAAATGATTCTGGATTAGGTTTCTGGTTCCTTTGTGCACTCGTGCTGTCCCAGGGCCAGGGCATACTGCCTGGCTTTGGAAAGTGGCTGAGAATTGCTAGGAAGCAGAGGATGGGATCTTAAGGAAATTGGAAACTGGACTTTATGCTGGGATTTGCACAGGAAAAGCGGGGCATCGTGCTTCAGCCTGCTGGAGGACAGAGGTGCAGGTATGTAGGAGGTGAGCAAACAGCCATTTCCAGTCTCTGTGGGAACAGAGTGGCTATTCTGCATACCATGCATTTGGGAACCAAAAAATCACAGCAAGCCCACAGCAAAGAGCAGCAGGCACTGGGCTGAAATCCCCTGTCCCTGCTTGGCACAGCTGAGCCCCTCCCCCGTGGGGCTGCCACCAGAGGTTTGCTGATGCTGCAGGTCACAGTCACAGTGACCTGCAGCAATGCCAGGGGCTTGTGATCGTGCAAGGACACGTAGTTGCATGTTCCTCCAGAGACATTCCCAGAGTCACAGGGCCAGGAGCAAGCAGGTTACAGGTGTGGGTGGCAGTGTGTGTTACCATCATGCTGTCATGAGAAACCTTCACCTCTGGGTAGATGGGAAGGAATGACATTTCTGTGGATGGATTGCTGTACTCTGAGGCACTGCATAGCCAAAAGAAGGCTCTACTTTGTCATGTTTTGGTAGCTGTTGCTATGTGTTTTCATGTCTTTAATATTATTGAGCAAGAAGGGATCCAGTGTGTGGGAAGGATTTTACAACTTCTGTCGCTGTTTATGTACAAATTGGTCCTGCCTTCTAGTTTCAGGCAACAGATGGTGCTGCCCCCTCTTTAGAAACAGACACAGACCAGCCTTCGATGCTGAGAGTCTGGGAAGAGTAGGTGGGAACAAATTGCACTTGTGTTTTGCCCTTGGCCTAGTCTTCAAGATTGGATTTGTTCCCAACAGGGAAGGCTTTTGTCATGATCTTTCTCATTTCCTCACTTCTCTTCTTGTCAATGATCTCCATCTCATGCAGTTTCTGCAAAGTACAAAGGGAGAGAGCTGGGAGAGCTGAGCGGAGAGAAAGCCAGCAGCTTTTTTTTCTTTTTTTGCCAATCTCAAATACAAAAACTCTATTTCCCTGATTAAGTTACATGCAGAGATGGAAAGAAAGCTGAAAAACCTCTATCCACCATTCCCCAAATTCATGCCTGAGCTGTGCCACGAAGGGAAGCAGCTCTCTGCCCCCTTCCTCGCTCAGATATCAGAGAAGACTCTGCTTTATGATCTCTGACACATGGGATTCCCTCCATGCACTGTTCAGCCCAGGCTCTTGCATACCTGTGAGATTTCAGTGAGGACAATCCCTTGATACTTCCTGCCCTGTCCTAGAGCTTCCATCTCTGCCAGGAATTCCCTCCTGTCTTGAATTTCATTCATCACTGATGGATAAGAGAAAGAACTGTGGAAACAGCATGCAGCCAAAAGGCAAAAAACCACATTTCTGTCTAGATCTGAACCCCCAATTTCCTAGTTCTGCTTGAACAGCAGTCCCACCAGGGCAGGGAGAAATCTCCTGTAACACTCATCTTGCTCAACATGTCATCACAATACTTCAGTAGTCCCTAACATAATGGGAAATGCCCAACTTCTTACTACTTCCCGACTCCCAGGAACAGTAGTTTTCTAGTTTTCTTTGTGCAGACAATTCTCTTTTGCTTGTGGGCAATTTAACCAGTCTGTGGACGGAGACAGAACCTGCTGTTGAGGTTCATTAGTTGACATGCATCACCCAGTGACTGCAACCATCCAAGACCAGGCAGGATCAGCAGCTGCCGCTTTGCAGCACAGACCTGCAGCCAGCTGATCCAAATCCTGTCACGGATGTGTCAAGGATAACACTCAGCTTTGACAGGTGTTGGAAGCTACCAAGCATGTGTGAAACCAGCTGCACTGGCTCCCTGCAGCAGGGACCAAAGCACCTCTTCTGTACACTTCATTCTAGCACTGCCCATCTTTGTGCTACCCCAGCTGGCAAAGGGCTGGCAGGGGTGTACACACACATTGAAGATTCAAGCACAGAGAGGTATTAGGCAGGGTTTTGCTATCCCAGTATACTCTGCAGGCCAAAGTCTTTCACTGCTTAAAATTTTGCTCGACATTTAAGCTTTGCTAGTATAACTGCTGTGATCCTGGAGTGGAACGGCCCAAACTGTGGTCAGGCTCTGAAGTGACCTGGTCTGTGTTGAGTCATGCTTGCTGGGAAAAGGACCAACAGTACCTGAGCTTGGCTTCCCACGTATCCCTGCACATCCCTAGGTTATTTCCCTGCCAGCAGGGTGCATTTTGTGTGGGCAGCCCAGAGAGCTACCTGCCAGCAAACCTCGGCAGTATAAGCTCTATGAGGATGGCTGGATTACAGCGTCACAGCAGCGAGCCCTTTCTCTTGGAAACTGGGCATTGTGCCTCCTCCTGTAATGGGCTTCAGGTTACTGGCAACACAGCCTGCCTCCCCAGCCCTATGGGGGAGCTGGCTTCCCAGGCTTCCTGCCTGCCTCCCGCCTGGGGACATGAAGACGTACATTCTTCAAACCGGTCAGGCTCAGCTACCTCCTCTTCCTTTTTCTGAATGAGCACCTGCTCCACCTCATCCTCCACCTCATCCTTCCCTGTTGCTAAGATGTTTTGAAGTCTTCTCTTCTCCTTTTCCAAATCTCCTATGAATGCCAAAGGAAAAAAAAATATTATCAGCATGTCTCCTCATGGAGGAGCCTGACCACACTGCTTCCCTGCTAACCGTGCCAGAGGAAATGTTACATTAATATCAGTCCATCCCTGGACTGTGTGCAAGCACCACACGGGTGTACAGAGCCCACCAAACCAACATCAGAGGTTTGGTTCACATTTATGTGCTAGAGAATCACGTAGTGCTCCATTCTTACTCAAGGACTGTGCAGGTCCCTATCACCTGTCACCCCCTGAGCCGGGGGGCAGAAGTCAGCGAGCACTTACAGCAGATGTTCCCTCAGAGATCCATTTCTAAAGCATCTTTGAAGACTGAGAGTGTGAGGATATGGAGCAATTCAGATACACTGCCACTACTGAGACTGAGGCAGGGGATGGACGGAAGGAGAAGAGAGGCTCCAGGCAGCACCACATATTTATTAGCAATGTTTGCTGACTTACGTGTGGGCTGTGGCTTGAATTTCTCTCGGGTGTAGGCATCTCCTGCCTGGCAGACCTTGGCAGGTCGGAGAAGCGGTCTAGCTGGAAGCTTGTGTGGCTGGCAGGCTGCTGTGTAGGAAGCAGGTACTGGCTGCTTGCTGGATGGGGGGAATCTCTGAACAGGCAGGGCATCTCCTCCTGGGGAACGAACCAAAAATAACAGCAAATCAGACAGAGGGGACTCTGGATGGATGGATCAGGGCCATTGCCAGGAGATCTACCCGTTGATCCATAGTAGCATCACAAACGAAGACCCCAGTGCCACAGATGTCTCACCCTGGTCACTGGGCACGAGACAGGCTGTGGTTCAAGTCCCACCGTTGCGCCTTGTTTCCTGGCTGACCCGTGGGGACACCTCGCCCCGTCTGTCCCCATGTGTCAGCAGCTGCTGTGCTGCTGTTTTAAAGCACTTGCCCATCCGAGCGGGCTGTGGGTGAATGCCCCCGTCTCAAGCCGAGATGCAAAAGCTCCTCACCACAGCACAGCAGCGGGCAGGAGAGCCAGGGGGCCTCACTCACGTTTCACATAGTCCATCAGGTATCGCTTCTGGGAGTGGGTCATCTGCAACTCCTCCATCATCGCTGAAAAACACGACACGTCGGTGAAGAAGCAGCAGAGCCGGGCTGGGGAACCCGCTCTGGGGCCATCCCCGCTCACAACCCCAACCCGAAGAGGAAAATACGGGTTTGGGAGACTCCAGCCGGGGCGGCGACACCAGCGACGGGCCCGCCCGGTTCTCGGACCTCGGTGGGACGCTCCACTTCGGGGCGAGGCACGGCCGGCCGGACCCCAGCGCCCCAAGAAGCCAGGCCCGGCCCAGGCCCCGCTCCGCCGTTACCTCTCAGCAGTTCCCGGGTGCCTGGGCTGTAGCGGGCCGGCCTGCCCGCCGCCGAGCCCTCGCCGCGGGCCACGGTCCTCGCCACCTCCATGGAGACGGGAGGCGAGCGGGCGGGGCGGGCAGCGCGGGGGAAGCGGCGGCGGTCGCCACGGCAACGGCGCAGGATGACTTCCGGCAGCGTCACGGCAGCGCCCGGAAGTGCTCCCGGAAGTGCGAGGCAGGGGGCTCCGGGCGGGCAACATGTCCGACAACGAGGACAAGTGAGAGCGGGGCGGCCGAGGGGAGGACGGGGAGAGGGCCGTGTGTCGCGTCTTGGGGCGGTGGCGCGGGCCGGGGGGGAGGCGGCCCGGCCCGAAGTGCGACCCGCGTGTCTCTCCTGCAGCTTTGACGGGGATGACTTCGACGATGTGGAGGAGGATGAGGGCCTGGAGGACCTGGAGAACGCGGAGGAGGTGGGTGCTCCGCGGGCCGCCGTGCTGGCCGGCCCGGACAGGCCCTGCCGGGCCCGCAGGGTCGCGTCGCGGCCTGGCTGGGCGGCTGCTGTGGTTGGGGGGGCCTCAGGGGCTCCGCCGGCACCTCAAGGCCTCGGTGGCGGGTGCGGCTGAGCAGCTGCGCGGGTCTGTTTCCACCAGGAGGGACAGGAGAACGTGGAGATTCTGCCCTCGGGAGAGCGGCAGCAGGCAAACCAGAAGCGGATCACGACCCCTTACATGACCAAGTACGAGCGAGCCAGAGTCCTGGGCACTCGTGCCCTCCAGATAGCGTGAGTATTGCTCACTGTGTCCCCAGCATTGCCACAGCTGCGCCTCCCTTGTCGCTGAAAAATGCTTTTCTATTCCCTTAAAAATTCCCAGAATCCTTTGCATGACTGCTGAGCTTGCATGAGAGTTGCACCCTCTTGGTTAACAGTGGTGCACAGGACCGTGGAGCTCTTAGTTGCACCTGAAGTCTCTGTGTCTCTCCTTGCATGGAACTGTGCTACTTGTGCATAAAGAGGGAGCATTTAGTAGCCACAATGAGTTTTCCTAGGTCACAGGCAAAATTACTAGGGAATGGGGCAAGACAGTTCTGATTTCTGTCTTTCCTAAGAGAGCCAGCATGGACTGGAAAGTTTATAGCTGGCTTGTAAAAGCTAATGGTGGAGGGAGAGATGCTTCAAAACAGCTTTAGTTGATACCACAGGGCTGTGGGAATTGGGAGCGAAGAAACCAACCTGAAATCTGTTTTAAATGCAGTTACATTGTGGGAAGCTGTAAAGTATTTGCAATAATAAGGCCTTATTTATAATAGATAATAACATTTAAAACTTTAAGTGCTGTCAGGGCTGGCTGCTCTTAATCCATTTGCCTTTTTAGACTTGTTTTAATAGTAAATATGAAAAAGTGTCGTGCTTTTTGAAGAACTACCTTCTGAGTGAGATTGTTAGACAGTGGCAAGGGTTTGAGTTTCATCTTGGTCATATCCACCTTCAAAATGAGGCTTCTCTTGTGCATCATTGAGAAGCTCACAGGCAGCCAAGCCGTGCTTTGCACAGCCTGTGAAGCTGCTTTGTGCACGTTCTTTCAGTTGGTGAAAGGCAGGAGGAATGGGGGGAGATGAGGTGGGCCCGTGCCAGGCCTTTAATCCAAAACACCCTGGCACCTGGTTCTGCTTCACCTGCATCTTCTGCCCTCAGTGCTGAACCCAGACCAGCAGCAGCCCCCATGGCCTCACCCACACATGATGTGAGCTTTCTCTGCCACCACTGTGCAGTGGATGGGTGTAGTCACAATCCTATGCAAAATGATTCGTTTTTTCTTCCGGGAGGTAAAATGCGTTGTAAATCCAGCCCCTCTCTTCCCCTGATCAAGGCCTGGAAGCTGTGAGCAAGTCAGAATGTAAGAGATGTGTTGGAGTTGTAGGAGGCCTGCTCATTTTACAGCAGTTCCACCCTTTTCATTGGATTAATTTTAGAACCACTCTTTTCTAAATGTTTAAGTACAGCAGAGGGTGACTAGGAGAGTGTGGATTTGACCAGTCCTTGAGCACGAGCTGGTTAGCAGAGCCTGAGCAATGGGAAAAGAAGAACATTCAAGTAAAAGTTTGATCTGTAACCGTCTGGGGGAATTTTCTTCCTGAAGTGCACAACAGAGCAAATCAGTTTTGCCAGGAAGGTGTCCCACCCTCCTGCTTTATTGGCTGTAGTAGAGGTGACACAGGTAGGAAGGCAGGTGTTTAGCTGTCCCTCTTCCCTCTCTGCGTTTTTGCTCAAGTGGCTGTTGATGTTCTTCCTAGGATGTGTGCACCTGTGATGGTGGAGCTGGAAGGGGAGACAGACCCCTTGCTCATTGCCATGAAAGAACTCAAGTAAGTCACAGATTTTGTACTGATTTCCATAAAGCCAGCAGTCCTCTCCTCATCCCAGCATTTAGCAGTTTATTCTAAGACAACCTTGTCTTTCCTCAGTAACAGTGAGCACTATAGTTGCCTTTTGCTTTTTTCACCTTGGAGTTTCTCCACAGCTGCTCTCTCCCATGCTAGTTGCTCCTGCAAATACTGATGATTAGGAGTGCTCTGGATCTCTTCTACTTCACAGCCCCAGTGTTCTTTGTTTCTATGATGGGATCCCAAGGTCCTCATCTTTCTGGAATCAATTTAATTCCCCAAATGGAATTGTTTTGAAGCAGCCATCTGAACAGACCTGTGTTCAAATGGAGTGCTGGCAAAAATTAAAATAAGGGTCAGGCTGGTGAGAATGTTCGTTTCCTGCACCCTTGCATGCTTGGCTTCTTGTGCTTTCCCCCTGCTTACAGCAAGTTAAACAAATCCTTTCTGGCTGTAGCAGAGGCAGCTTTTGGATGACCACTTGCAGGCCCACCTTGCCACAGCAGAGCTCCCTGCTGTCCCACAGTTTTTCTGCATGATCTAGGTCACATGCAGGTATTCTTCAAGCAACTGGACCCTGTTACTGATTAGGTCCCTGTCCCTGAATGGAATTGTCCCCCTGCTTCCCCAGTTTCTCAATGCACTGAAGCTGCTCTTGCAGATTTTATATCTGTTACAACTCCCTTTGCCATTGCTAGAAGCTCCTTAGGCCATATTCCTGTCAGATCTCCAGGCTCAGACTGAGTTGCTTCTGGTCACTGCCTGCATGTGAGCTCTGGAAAGTGAGTCAGGGTGGTGCATCCTGCTCTGTGCCAAAATTCAGTTGTAATTCTTGGCATCAGGGAGTTACTTTACTACTGGAAAAACAACCTCCCTCAATGTAAAGAAGTTGTGTTACTTTTCAAGTCTGATACAGTTGAAACCTGATGCCCTGGCTGGATTCCAGACTGATTATGCTTTGCTGACTTAAATCTACTTTCATGAAGTTGAATTGTGTTCAGCATTTTGTTGCTCTCTAATCGGAAGCACTTGTAGCAGGTGCTGTGCTCCACCCCAGCTGTAACAGGTTTTGGTACCGGAATGGTCACTGTTTCATGTATCCTTCTTAAAATGTAACTGATGCTCTCAGGATGCAAATTCCTCTGTAAATACCAGTTTGTCCTGGAAGTTCTCAGAATTCTGCCACGTTTTTAGTGTCATGTGGGGAAGAACCTTCCATCAAACAAAAAGTTAATTTGTTCTTCAAGTCCTTTGATTTATATTTTCCCCCTATATCCATGTTAGATGCTTGGTGTTGTCTCTTAATGGTCTGAGGCTCAATTCCTGCAGTAGCAGCAGCGGTCTGAGAGGTCTTTGGTGTTCATAGTCTGAGGGTGCCGAGTGCTTTGCATCTACAAATGACAGAAGGTTGTTGGGATTTTGCTATGTAATATCAAATCACTGGTGCTACACAGCTCTCAGTTAAATCTGATGAGCTTATTGAAGCCACCAAGCACCTCACTTCCATTGCCTGCTGAAGTGATGCAGTGGAGATTCTGACATTTCTGTTCATGTCTCTCTTCCCTTCAGAGCACGCAAGATCCCCATAATCATCCGCCGTTACCTTCCAGATGGGAGCTATGAAGACTGGGGTGTGGATGAGTTAATTATCACAGACTGATCAGATTCCAGCCATTGTTTTTGTTTTTTCTTTTCCAGAGATGTTTCTAATTTTGGTTAGTATTTGTGTAAATAAATTCTAAATCTCCCTATTTTAAATTAAATTAAATGTATTTGGGGTTTTTTTCCCCTCCGACTTTCTCTTTCATCTCAGTCCTACATGCCTGAGAGATGACTTTTGTAGCTGTCTCCACCAGTTTGGGTACTATTTTTTTCTCTGTGTGTCATGTACTATATTAGTAAGATTAGGGAGCCAAGTGCAATGCTGTTTCTTCAGCTTTCTTGCACTGTTGAAGGCCTTGTCTTTTAGCTAGGCTAAAGTCTGCAGTAACTCCCTCCTCTAGCACTGCTCCTCCCTGGTTACAGGACTGATACCCAATTAAACTCCTGCTGTACAGAAATGCTCTGGCAGGTACTTTGGCTTCAGAAAGACTGCAGCCTTCCACTGCTGTCCCCTCTTAAAATGGGAGTGCTGAGACACCTCCATTGCTTCCCCTAGACAGTTGGGCCTTTGTGCCCTGAGCAGGTTGCTGTGGAAACCCCCAATTTCCTCTTTGGCCAGTGCTGACTGTGGGGCTTCTCAGGAGTATCGTAGAGCAGCTCTCATCAAGCCACCTATTGTTTCCCTGCTCCCTCGCTGCTTATCAGAAGTGGGGATCCCCTTTCAGTGGCACTGCCCCAGCCGGAAGCGCGGCCGCCACTCGCTGTCCCACCAGCTCAGCAGGTGTGCGTTGTTGCACTTGCTCCTGGTGCAGCCCTTCCCTGACACACGGTGGAACTGAGGTCCTGGGGATGGACCAGCCATCTCAGTTGTACATACCCCGGTGGTTCTTATGGTGGCACAACGGTAGCTAAATCCTAGAGTTCCTTTGATCTGTGTTGTGGTGAAAGATCAGTCATCTGTCCCCTTCAGGTACCTGCACTCTCGCCTCTGATGTGCCGGGAGGTAACGTGCTCGAGTCAAGAGTTGGGTGGATGCCTTACGATCTGCAAGGGCTTCCAGCCAGCTGCTACCTAGTTTTCATTTCTTGATCTATGTGCTTCAAGGTTCTTTCTCTGCATGAGGAAGATCTGAGATTGGGCAGAACACACCAAATCTTTCTCAATTATCTTACTAAAAAGAGCTCTTAGAGGTTTTGTTTTCAATATTTAAAGAGAAGAAGGAGGAAGGTACACCTCACCTATGGTTTCTGCCTTATATTATTTTTTTCTTTACACTGGGCCAGAAAGAATATTTCCAGCTAGTTTGTGTTAAAGCTTGTGCTTATATATAAAGTGATCATTCTCCATGCTGTATGTGTGGTCAGTGCCTGCATGTGAGCGTCTGTATCCCAAAGGGAGTTTACACCCACCTGCCTGGGAACTTAGCTCATGTAACCAACCATGAATGTCATTCTCTTACCTCTCCCTGTAAAAGCACCAGTCTGTCCTTCCTCTCTTGGTGTGCACAGGAGAGGCTGGTTTCGGAGGCGATCATGCGAGAGCTGAATGGGTCCCTGGGTGAAATGACAGGTCAAAGGGGATGTGGAGATGTTTGCAGGTGCATGAAGGGGGTTGACTATGAAGGACACAAATGCTTCCTGGTCCAGGCCATCCTTACCAAGAAAAGGTTAATTTGCAGCACTGTGGCCTTCAGCCTTCTCCCCCCACCCTCCATGGAATCCTTTAATCACGTTGGTGCGGTGAAATTTCAGCCCTGAAATGGTGCCTTTGTGCAATCGTTTTGGCGTCTGCCATGGAGCGCAGGGTCGTTTTCTTGTCCTTTTTTTTATTTTTTTTTAAATGGCTTCTTTGTTCCCTGCTGGACTCCCCTCCCCAGCCTTGCATCTGTATCAGATACGATTAAAGGGATAGGGAAGGATGCCGGGCCAGCTCCTGCTAGGCTGCAGGAGGAGTGGTTAACCCCTCTGTTACCACTGGCGTTTTCAGTCCTGTCTTACTTGCAAGAACCTTCCTATGTGAGAGGAGGCATCCCCTTCCACTGGAAAATGGTTGAGCCAGACCCCACTCACTTTCTTAATTTGCTTCCTGAAGAGCTGGAGAGGAGTACTTATGTGAGATTAAGAACTTTCTTTTCCCACTCTTCTGTTCATCCATGCTGTGTCACTTCTCTCTCCCACCCCTGTGATCAACTTTCCTACCTCTAATTCCGCCATGGCTTCCCTTCCTCCCCACCCACGTTCCTGACCTGCTCAGCAGTGCAGTAGTTCCCTTCTGGGTTCTTCCTGCAGCCTGTGATTTGGGGTGGAGGTTTCTCCTCCTCTCTGTGAATGGTCAGTCCTGTTTTGCATGGAACTCTTTAGCTGGCATCACTATTATTTGATTCATTAAGCCATCCTGCTGTGGATGCTCTTGGCCCTATACAGAACTTCATGCAAATAGTGCTGTGCTTTTTAAAAAGCTTTGAACATGTTCCACAGTTCCTAGATGTTCTGCTTACTCTACTCACCCATAAAGTATTTAGTGAACACAAACTCACTGCATCTGCTCACATGCACCAGCACTGAAACCCTTTGGAATCAACTTGTAATTATTGTGGAGTGTCTGTGTTAATTGGGCTCCTACCTTTCTGCCATTGGCCTTGAGAGATGTTCTTAAGCAGAGTGATTCTTTTCAGACAAGTTCAGATACCCTCCCAGGACCTGACTATATACAGAATGTCTTCTTCAACAGGTAAGAAAGTGTATACATGTGTTCTGGAATATACTCTGTGTGTGAGCGTTTGTGTTTAGGTTCTTGCTTATGGAAGGCAAGAGGGTGAGGGGTTGAGTTTTTACAGAGAAATTAATGACTGTTTCCAAAATACACGTATTCGTGTATGTGGGAAAGTTTTTTTTTTGAAGGTATGTCACCTGCTACCTGGTCATGAGGAACCAAGATGAGAAGCCCCACACTTCTATGCTAGAGAGCATTAGCAATCACACTAAGAAATTTTTGGGTGAAGCATGTGCAAAATAGTACTCTTGATTGCATGTGCTGTACCTCAGCTGGAGAACAGAAATCAGTGTTAGTGCTTTCCTCATGGACGAAATGACTGGAGGTGGGGTGTAAACAGAGAAGGAGTCTGGACAGCCAGTCAGAATTCTGCATGTGTCCTCTTCCTGAGGCAGAGAGGCTGTGCACAGCATCTGTGTGGTGGTGTGTGACCCATCATACACGTACTGGGGGAAAAACCAGAGGCTTGCAGGGAAGAGGTCGAAAAAACCCAAACATGTGAAAATGAAACTTTTAAGTTTATTATTCCATATGTTTAATGCAGAGTTAATGGTGCTAGGATGGCACAGAGACTGAGGAAAGGGAGGTGAGGGAGGAAGGTGCTACTTGCATAAATAAGGGGACATGGCTGCAAGAGGTTACATGCGTACAGGGAGCAAACATTCTACATGATCTTTTCAGACACCACAAGGATAAGTCATCTGTAGCTAAGGGAGGCAGGAAGGGCATCTGACAGTCATATCAGCAGAGGGATACAGCAGCACCCATCACAGTCCACATTTGGTTAAAGTCTCTTTCTAGACTGGAATATGCATTGGAAAGTCCCACAGCATGTCTCTGCAATCAGTTGCCAGGAATCATCTTTTCCTGTGGCAATTTTTGTGCCAGTTCACTCCCTGGCGTGACAAACCACCCCAGTCCTGGAGGTGACAAAGGAGAAGCAAGCACTGTCCTCAGATGTTGATCTGAAAAAAGAGGTTGATGTGTAAGAGCTGGTTGCTTCCAGTTTGAAACCCAAAGACAAAGAAGACTGCTTTGCACCTAAGTAGGCTTCTTTGCTTTCATCATCCAAGATCGAGTCTGTATCTACCTTGCTTAAAGCCACAGGAGTATCTTTCTATTCTCAGCATAGATGGGAGGGAGGTGTTGGCTGGCTGGGAAACACGATGAACGAATTGGTTCAGCCTGGGTTTGGAGTGGGAGCTCAAAGAGTACTGGAATCAACTTGGGGTGTTGGCAAGTGCACAGTAGCTTTCTTGGTGCCTCTTCATTTCATGCAGGCACCGTCAGACGTGGAAGAGCAAGGACCAGGTTTGCTCAGAGGGTGTTTGGGGTTCTGAAGAGATTAGAAGAAACTGAGAGGCCAGAAATGCCAGATTTAAATGAATGATACAGAGTAATTTTAAGAAAGGAGGATTCACCCATAGCACCGTAATGATTCATTGGTCCTTCCCCACCTCTCCTCCACCTTCATACATGAATGTGCATGTGCACACAGACTGTGATACGAGTCACGCTAAGACTGACAATGCTGTTCCCAAATTCCCTGTACTGTTCAGGAAAGCCTTCAAATCTCCATGCTGGGAAGAGTGTGGGACTAAACAGAGACAGGATGGAGGGAGGAGGTGGGGAGAAAAGCTAGGGTGCAGCTGTGGAAATCAGCAGGGAAGCAAGCATAGGTTGGTCTTCCAAGGAGTTCAAGATTCATGCATGTGTGAATCTTAGGCAGGACTGCTGCACGACGCTGATTGCAAGGAAGCCGGCCATGCCATCCTCCCTACTGCTCCTCCCATGACACATCCACCGAGGCTGAGCGGCCACCCTTCACCCGCAGCAGGTGACAAAGTGTTGGCCATTGTGGCCTGTTGGAAACACTTGCAAACTCCCTGGAGCAGTGTGGGAAGGGGAAGGAAAGGACAGTCTCTCTCATCGTACAGTCCAGGGTGCGCACAACGAAACCCACCACAGACCAGTCACTCCATGTCTAGAATCCTCCTCATCTAGAAGGCCAATAAGGCGTGGCAAGCCAGTCATGTGGCCTGTGTGAAATTGGTAAAGGGTGAAAGGATGATAAACCTTCCTCTAGGTGGGTGTGCCAGCAAGAGCTGGGATCAAGAAAGGCACTTCTGTATACTTGGTGGGTTCTGGTGGCTGGATGGCACTGAGTGACCTTGGAGTTCGGAGGCTCTTCTGCCTGTACTGATTCTTCGGAGCCTTTCCGTCGCTGCTTCGGTCACCGTTCCCCATTCCCTACGGTCTGGAGAGAGTTGTGTACACGGGCTGTTCCCAATGTGTGGGGCTATGGGACTGTGGCACGGAGGGTGCAGGGTCAGAGATGGCAGTGTAAAGGGGACGTTGGGAAGGTCCCATATAGGAGAAGGCAGAGTAGAGGCCGGAGGCTTGGGTGGAATGGCTGTAGTAGGGTCCCGAGGGCTGGTGGTCCGGGTAGTCAAACTGTGGCCTGGAGATGGAGGGGAAGGCCGAGCCGTAGTGGGGCAGACTCAGGGATGTGTAAGCTATCTGGGAGGTGGAGGGCTGGTCAGTGTAGTGGCCTCCAGGGGCGGACCCCTCCGTTTTCACCTGGGCCTTTGAGTCCACCACCGATGAGGTGGCAGTGGACAAGGAGACTCCATGCTGCTTGGAGATCCAGGCAGAGTGTCCGCTGGCTGCAGCCAGGGCACTCCCGAGGCCATAGCCAGCAGCGGCCGCTGCTGCATAGCCCCCGACGTGGCCTGGGTGGCCGGCGTGTCCGTTGGGCGGCAGATATTGGTCGAATTCATTGACATCAAAGGTCTCCATGTTGGACATCACCTCATGGCTGATCTCCCCAATGTCCACGTTGCCAAAGTCAATGTGTGGCTTTCCCCCTTCCCCCAGGGAACGCCCTTCTCGTTTGGAATCAGCTTTGCCTGCCTGCAGCTCGGTCTTGGGGGTGGTAGGAGGTGTGGGGGGCCCATGGCTCTGACCTGCAAAGTGAAGAATATTTTGAGGAGGAAAAAGAGAGAAGAGGTGAGTTCCAGCTTTATGACTGGCTCTATACACAACCCAGCTCTGTTCTTCCGAGTATGCCAGCAGCTGTCTAGCTGGAGGCTTTAGTGGAGGGTGAAAGAATTAGCCAAAACCAAATCTCTTTTTATTGTTTTGTGGAAAAAATGGAGGATGCAACGATACCTTGCCTGACTAGAGGAGTGCAAGTGCCTCTGAAACTCGGGCATGTCCCTGTACTGCTGACACCAGCAGTTTGCTGGGTCATGAGCAAGGTGTGAGCCCCATCACTAAGGCTTGCACCATGATGACTTGCCTTTTTTGAGCCTCTGACTTGGCTGTAGCCTGTCAAGAGATTCACTGAGACCCAGGACTCACCTGAGGAGTGTTCTGGATGACCGTCGGACATGGGCGACCCTTCGCCGGGATGCCTGTGATCCAGGTGGGCATTCTTGTAGTGGGCCTGGATGGCAGCAGCCCCACCAGCCTCCCCTTCTACCTGGCCTTCACCCTCGCCCTGCGTGGCCTTGCCATTTTTCCGGCGGCGAGGCTGGTACTTGTAATCGGGATGGTCCTTCTTGTGCTGCATCCTCAGCCGCTCCGCCTCTTCGATAAAGGGCCGCTTGTCGCTTTCGTTCAATAACCTGCAGAGACGAAGGTGGGAAAGAAGAGAAGAGGGAAAGAAGTGGGACAGGTCCATCAGAAAAAACCACCTATGCTCAGTAGTGTGGGACATGGTGTGTAAATCCAAATGCCAGGGTGTTGCCCCATGGAGGGTACTTCCCAGAACAACAGGAAGAACTTGGAGTGTTTCCGTGGAGACAGCAATGCTTTCCTTCTTCTCCTTAGTCATTAAGCCTTGACACTGGTTGGTGCCGGTGCTGGGTCCCCCTTCCCCACCTGTGTGATGCTTCTCACCTCAGACAGTCCAACTTACCCTCTCTTCCATTGCCAAAGGGCAAAGTGCAGCCTTTTGTAGCTGTGTTAAATAAGGTTGGACAAGCTGCTTTTAAAAACTCCGGGCAAATTAAGGGCAGTTGGAATTGTCCTTTGGACAAAGGTAGGGTGGCACACCCTTACCACCTGTAGTGCTGCCTGCCACACGTCTCTTGCTCTTCCCCAGACTGTATTTGTTCCAGGCTAACCTCCCTCCTTCTATAGGCTCTGCTCTTAGTTTGAGGCTCTATGGAGCACCTATAGCAGCAATTGATATTGGCTCCACAGTAACCACGTAATGTAACCTTTAGTCATCTTGCAATATACTAAAAGGGAATTAAAGAAAATTTGGAAGGGACAGAAACAGTGTATGCTACTATTCCTGGAGCTCCTGCTCACCTCGGATGTGGATAATGCAAAAGGCTGAAGCACAAAGGACCAGCCTTTCTTGAACTTGGCCAAGCAGTTGTAAAAAATTTAGCTACTACTTTGCTAGCTTTGTAGAAGTAGATGAGCCTTGGTCTCTGGATGAAAAGCACTGCAGAAATGTAAGCTCCTTCTCTGTATTCCTGCCAGGTCATGGGCTGCTCTAGTTAAGGCTCTCTGAGGAAATGGTGAAATGCACAGGCAGGATGCCTCAGAGCACTTGAAGATAAAATCAAACTCATTGCTCAAGCCTTTTGTAGCATTTCAGCTGGAAGCACTTCAATTTCATTTTATGATTTTCCTCCTCATATTCTCGTGACTCAAGGTCATCCTGCCTCCAACCAAAAACCTCAAAGGTTTTTGCTCTCAAAAGGGACCAGTCTTCTTGTGACTGGGAACTCTAAACAGCCATTAGGAATGGCAGAGCTCACAAACAGCAAAAAAAAAATTCCATTTATGTTATGCCCACACCTTTTTCTCCCCAACAAAAGAACTACATGGGGATGGGACTGTGCCAGCACCTTGGCACCCCTGAAGCCTTTAGCACTAAAATGTGACCAATCCTGTTAAGCTGTAGGCTCTGGGGAAGATACAAAGGCCTGAACTGACCTGAAAAACTGAACATGAAGAGGAGGCATGGCTCAAGGAACACCCAGGTAAATCTGGTGGGCGAACAAAGGGGTCACCAGCAAGTAATGGGTTGGTCCCTAAACACCCCCTTCCCCCCGACTCCTTGTGCGTCCCCTCGGCTGGCAGACAGAAGGTGTGTGGCGTGGGCTGGAGCCGGTCATGGTGCTGACCTGGGTTCACTCCAGTCAGCCTGAGCAGGTCATGGCCACACACCACATTCCTCCACTGCCTTAATCCTGGAGATTAAAGCAACTGAGCCACCATGAATCCAACACCAGCTTTCCTGTCTCGCTCCCACCACTGTATACCACGCTCACACGTCCCAGAGGGCTCTAATCCCTCAGCCTGTGCAGCTCCAGATGGCCCTCCAAGGGCCAACCCTCGTAGGCCTTGTGGACTGGGAGCAACCTTGCCTTGGCAAAACCTTCATCCTTGCAGAACGTGGGATTTGGAGAATAGAGGCAAAACCTGCAAAGCTCAGCCTCCGAGATCTGTCTTGTGGATGATGTGAAACAGAGTCATTGGAGGCTACACAGGTGTCAGATCTCTGCCCTCTGAGCTACGCTCAAGTGCCTCACCTCCTCTCCCCTTGACAGCAGCCCATGGGCAGTGCCACCAGCAGGACAGAGGCAAGTCTACTCCCCACATCTTTGCCTTCTCTCCAAGGCTGCCTGCTCCCTCCTCCCTCCCACTAGGATCAGAATTCAAATCGGCTTTAGCAAAGTGAAACTGGTGGGAGCAGGCAAAGGCCAGGAGATTTGGGGGGATTTGGATTTCACTTGCTTCCTGCCCTCCCCCTCCTGCCCCCCACGCTCCCCAGGCCATAATGCAAAGGAATCTTGCACGGGCAGAGAAGTTACGGATCACAGAGCAAAGCCCTTCGTGGGGCTTATCCAAGCCCGACACCAAATGCTCACCCCCGAGCCAAGGGGAGAGGGGCAAGCATCCAGTGCCGCGCTCTGGGAGGAGAAAGAAGGGCTAAAACATTTTTGCTCGCCTCTCGCAACCTCCCCTTGTGCCGCCTGGCATTGCACCGCTCCGCGTGCCAGGCGCCTGGCTCGGCAGCCAGAGGCCTGACCCTGGCTGGGACTCAGCTGCCAGTGAGTCAGTGCGGTGGTGGGCTTGGGCACTGGGGCTGATGCAAGGCAAGGGCTGGCTGGGAGCAGAAAGCAGCCCTCCTACACATCAATGGCCCTAGATTTTGTGGGCATGAACCAATTCCCTGGATGTTGCCACCCTCATGCAAAGATCCCTCCATCGGGGCCCCTTGCTCCTCCCTACCAAGCCTTCCTTCCCCTTCTTCCCGTGCCTCCCTTGTTTTCTGCCCCGGAGGTGGTGCTGGCTGGCATTTTGGCTGGGAGTCGTGCCGACATTTTCAGCAGCCAGCCTCCATTTCAGAGCTGCTCCCTGTCCCACCCTGGGGAAGGAAAGCATTCAAGGACAGATTTCATGACTGTCAAGCTCTCCCTTCTTTTTAGTATGTCTTGTTTGTTGCCTGTACCCATCACACACCCTAAGTGGGTACAGGCTGGGGAAGGTGGATGGGGCCGTAAGCCCCTTGGTACCGCGTTTGGGGTCAGGTGCGTAACACGGCCATAGGGCACATCCTGCAGCCCCTTCCAATGAGGGCTGGTGCCTGTGAAGGACATGGCAGTGCAAATTCCGGGCTTAAAAAAGACCAAACCTGGGCCACTGCATCCCATTTTGCAGATGCCTCTCAAGGTTTCCCAGCCTCTGCCATCCCCACCCAGTGCCGATTGCTGGGGATGTGCTTGGTTTAATGGTGGCCTGCAGGGAGTCCCTGTGCTCACCAGGCCTTTACCTGTGTCTAACACACCCTTTGTCTGTATAAGCTCAGAACAGCCAACATTTTCCAAAGTGAGAAACCATGGCAGTAGGGCTTGGGTGGCCACCTTGTGAGTGTAGGGCCAGGGCCCTTTGCAGGGACCCTCATCAGAAGTTTGAGGTTAAGTCATCCAGAAAAAATCCTGTCTGCTTGCAGCTGTACCCAGGTGTAGGAGCTTTACTTGAGGGACAGTGTAGATAAGGCAGTGGGAACCTCAGTGGAAGAAACCCAGCCATACCATGGGTGGAAGGCAAAGCTTTGGGCTACTGTCCTGGTAACCTTTGGGTCACCTCCCCTGGAATTTTGTAGCTGATATTTCCCCCCAGCCTCACAGAAAGAAACATGCATGTGGCCAGACACTGACTGTAGCCAGAACTCAGCTTGCTGTGTTGTACGGTCTCCGTACGGGTTGGCACGGCTCAGAGAGCCTCAGCCTGCGCTAGGAGAGGAGGACATTCAAGAGAAGCACCCAGGTGGCAAACTCAGCAGCTTATAACAACCCCAGGCCTGACCCCACAAGCTTCTCATCTGAGCCACGCTTCCTGGCTGTATTGTGCCCTAAGAAACACACGGGGACCTTGACCATTGTTTGCCGGCAGTGTCCCGCTGCTCCGAGTCCTGTGTGGCCAGCAGCGGGAGCCATGTCCTGGGAGCAGGGAGGCAGCTGGGTGCATGACTGTGGCCACAGTCTGGGGGCTATGTCTGCCTGTGCTCTGAGTGCAATACCTATGGAGCTTTCACTGCTCTCCTATATTTTCAAGGAAAAGGCACTCCTGGAGGGAGACACCGTTGCTCTAAAATCTAGCAATATTTTGCAGTAAAGGAGTGATATCTTAAAATCAACGTTTTGGGAACAAAAAAGGGTGGGTCCCCCCAACACATCCCCTCTTTCCAGCACAGCTTCACAGTCCAGAGGCTGGCAGCAGAGTCCCAGGTGAAAGCAAGTGCTGTGGTAAAGGGAAGGCAAAGGGGATCCAAGCAGGAAAGAGGCATCAGATGAGACATTCACAATCAACACCCTGCCTTTGACTTCCCAAAGAGATCCCTTTGCTGGGGTTACACTAGACACTCACGAGTCAGGGTAAACAGGCTGACATAGCAGAGGGAGAATCTAATGCCTAAAGGGTTGGTTCCTTGTGAGCTAGGAGGTTTGAAGGCAGGAATGAATAGACCTTGCCATCAGCTGCTATAAAGAGTGTGTTTTAGAAGTGAAGCGTCTGCTTCAAAAAATGTGTCTTGCCTCACCCAAAACTGAGGCCGTCATCTATGAAATGCTGTCAGGGTGAGAGAGAATGAGAGGGCTGTTTGCATGAGCCTTGGTTTGCGTTGGTTGGTGTGAGGCAGGGGACTGTGCTGGGGACTTGTGGCAGAAAGTAACAGGTCGATGGGGTTATCGGCAGAGAGCATCCGATGGGATAGAAGTGGCACAGCCAGCCCGACACGTTTGGCTTGGGCACAACGGCTCTCTGCACACTCATGGGCTGGCTGCACTCGATGAGGGCAGCCTATGGATCTGCTGGAGGAAGGAGGGGAGGGTGCGCAAAGGACCCGGGATCTGCACAAGGACAAAGTGAAAATAGGTGCGCAAACTGGTGGTGCCAAAGGACAAGTGTATGTGTGCTAGTGAGAAGGGAGGGCATCTCTCAGGGTGCAAAGGAAGATGGGGCTCATTTGAGCCAGCATATTCCAAGAGAGCCTGCTGAGGCTGGGACTGTTGCAGGTCTCTTCCTTTCTGCTAAGTCTCAGCCCCCGTTTCTACCTGTGTCTCTCCTTGTCTATCTCACTGCACCTGCATGGCCTGCCAAAACCGGGACCATCCTAGGAAGGATGGGTGTGGGGCTCTGACTGCCTGTCTCCCCTGACCTTCCTCCTCAGCTGTAACTTGGTTTCCCTCTTGCTTTGTGGCACTGCCCAGAAAAGAAACCCTGTTAGTGCTGGGATCTGAGTTCAGACAGGCTTGAGGCAGCCTCCTGTGACTTAGCTCTTAAGTCTTGAGCTCATCCAGTTTACTGCTAGTGCACAACGTAGCCCAGCAGGGAGGGTGAGCCAAGAAAACAAGATCTCCCCAGGCAGTCAGGCAGGGAGGACCAGAATGAGAGTGTCCTCACCAGGAACAACAGGGAAACTTAGCGGGAAACATGGTCCATGCTGCCCAGGACAGAGGTGAGCTCTGCTGAGGAAGCCTTCACTACATCCAACCACCACTCTTGCTCCAGTCAACGACCGCGCCTCCTAGGAGGGGGCTCACCGTACAGAAGTCCCCTCGAGAGACACCCCTTCCATCCCGCTAAGTCTCCATCCTTCCACATGACCACACGGTCCTCTAGAGGACACCTCCGGACCTCAGCCCTCACACCCCACGTTCCACCGCTCGCTCTTACCTCCAGAGCTTCCCCAAGGTCTTACTGAGCTCGGCGTTGTGCAGGTGCGGGTACTGGTCAGCCAATTTCCTCCGGGCGGCCTGTGCCCAGACCATGAAGGCATTCATGGGCCGCTTGACATGGGGTTTGCTCTTGTTACTTCCATTGACCCGGACGGGCATGGGAACCAGGGTCCAGTCATAGCCGCTCAGCACCTGGCTGACTGCCTCGCGGATGCACACCGGGAACTTGTCATCATCCGCCTCCGAGTCTTGCTGTTCCTTCTTCACCTTCCCCATCTCCCCATTCCCAGAGCCAGTGAGGTGCGGGGAGTTGTCTGATGCCATGGAGGGTCCTGGGGAGAGGCAGTGGTGGTCTTCAGAGCCCACTGGGCTCATCTCCACCTCCGAAAGGTCTTGGTCGTCAGCCATCGTTGCTCTCGAGCCTGCCCTTTTCCTTCTCGCTGTCCTTCTTCTCACTGGGGAGGGAAGGGAGGAAGACAAAAACAAAGGAAAGAAAGGAAAAAGGGGGGAAAAGAGAGAAAAGGAGAAGGAACCACCAAATCTGAAAGGGACTCCGAGGTGTCTGAAGAGCTGACCACGAGACAGGGGCTGCTCAATTAAAGCGCAAGCAAAGCAATTGCCGTGCACACCGCAGAACCCGTGATCGATGGGGGTGGGGATGGGTCGGGGCCCCTGATTAATTGGGATATTGCTTCCTATCTCTGCAGTTGTGTAGAGCTGACATGTGCTGAAGGGCCTACAGCAAGAGGGATAAGGAGGGTTGGGGACCTGAAAGGAGAGAGACATGGATCATTCTGCCTGGGCACAGCACCCCACAGAGGAGTGGAACATGGAGGAGAGCCACCAAACTTGTGTGGGGAAGTGCCCCTTTATTTCTAAGACATGCAGTGAAATGTCTGGGGGGAGGCATGGGAGGGGAAGCACCGGCACTGTATCTATAAGCCAGAACAGACTGATATCCCAGGTGCCAGGGAACCTGAGAGGGTGCCACCACCGTGCAGGGAACCAGCCCAGGCCCGGGATCCACACCCAGAAACCCTGATCCCAACTGTGAGAAAGTGCCTCTGCGGGAACATCTCATCCCTCACTCTCCTCTCACAGCTGATAAACCAAAGGCTTGAAATACATCTACACTTCATCCACACACACACTCCAGTCTATATGTGTGTGTGCATATGAATATTCACATTCATGTATCCATATCTACATCTATATATCTATATCTATATCTATCCAGACAAAAACACAACCAAGTTTAACTTTGAGACAAGCCATAGCTTTGGGTTGCCTGTCCCACACACTCTGCATTTCTCCTTCTGTCTGCAGTCACCTCTAAAAGTCCCTGCTGCTGTGCAGCAGTTCCCCCCTCAGAGAAAGAAACACTCTAAAAATAAAGGCCTCTCTATCCTCCCCATCCAGAAATTTAGCAAAAAAAGAAAAAAGTAGAAGAAGAAAGAAATTTAAAAAAAAAAAAAGAAAAAAAAAGTGATGGAAAAGCATGCTTCTGTCTTAACTGGAAAAAAAAGCCAGTGCATAGCAAGAGCTGCTATCCCTCTAGTTTCAGAAGGCAACACAGGCTCTTGTTTGGGAAAATGAAAAAAGTAAGATAAAGTAGAGGGAAAAAAGCGCTAACGAAAGTGTGCGCGTGTGCGAGCGAGCTCAGGTAGGAAAACTTACATTGCTGGCCGGTGTGCCGGGCAAATCCTGCGAGGGCTGTGATTTGTATCCCAATAGCCCCCCTGTTCTCTCTCCCAGCCCCAGCGGCGTCGGGGCACGCAGCACGGGGAGGCTCTCAAGCGAGTGCCATTCCTGGAGGGAGGCTTGGTTTTTACTAATACCCCCGGCTGGATGTCTCTAGCTGGCTTTGCTGCTTAGCACCGGGGGAGGGAAGGGCGGAAGGTGGAGCCAAGCACTCCTCAGAGCCAGAATACGGTCGGCCAGGGACGGCGGGGAGGGGACATAGGCAGCCCCCCACCCCACCTCAGCCACCAGCATGTTCCTTGTTTTCCATGGTGCCAGCTTCTTCATGAGAACTGCTGGCATTGGGCTGCTTTCAGTGGCATGGCTGCCCCAGAGGTGGTGCTGGAGGATTCAGCCCTGCCAGGTTGGGGTGGTGGGATGCTGGAAGGGGTCTGGGTGGTTTGGGGAGAAGGGTGTGCATCCCCAGGATGGGGGTCCCCCTCCTTCCCCCTGATAGCACGGTTACTCCTGCAGGGTCTAGTGCTCCCCATGTGCTAAATGAGTCCCTGGTCCTTGTCACAGGGTTGCACGAGGATTCCTCTGTGCTGAAACAAGTTGATCTGGGACCCTGGGGTCAAGGCACTGTGAAAAGAGCATCATTCAGACCTGCATCTGCAGGGTGGGGAAGGGGATGCAGGGGATCCAAGGTGTTCTGAGGGTGTAGGACATAAGGTCCAAGGAAAACGCCATGCTGCTGGACAGTGGATACCAGTTTGAACCTTCTTAAGATTTTTGCACTCTAGGGATGGGCTCTGTGGGGTCTTGCCAAGACAAGCAGGCTCTGCTTCCTCCAGCATGCTGAGCTGCTCCTGAAGGCAAATGTGTGGTCTTTCACAAGGAAAGTGGTTTCCTGATGAGAAGGACTCTCACCCTCATTCTTGCTGCTTGTGCACTGGGGATGCGTAATGGATCTCAGTTCTCAATGGTTTAGAACGTTTTCCCTCACATCTTCCGTTTTCCAGCTCACTTTCCTTCCCATGTGCCTCTGGTAGTTGGTTTCTTCAATTTCCTTTGCTACCAGGGCTGGTATAGACCAACACCAACTCTGTAACCATGAGAAGTCACCCACAAAAATTCTGATGATCTCCTAAGGTAGCAATGAGATAAACTGAGCTCCTGCCCCAGCTCCTTGCTAGAGACCCAACCTGAAGACACTTCAGTACTAAGTCAGAAAATACAAAGAGATTAATGCATATGGACCCTGGCAAACAGCTTGGAGGGATTTCAAGAACACTTTCAACTCCTATAGCAGATATTGACTCTCCAGAAACTTTGTGTTAGAAAGACCAGTAAAATCACTGGCTGGCACCACATGGACCATGAGGGAACCAGTCCCAAGGATGGTGCTGAGCACCCTAGCTAAACCCTCAGAGCAAACCTGTGGGGCTGGTTGCTGCCCCTGCAAACCTGGCTGACAGCTTAGGGCCATTTCCCTGCACTCCTGGTGTTGTCTGGCGTAAGTAAGCTCTGAAACCATAGGGTGGCTGCAGGGAAAGCCTCACTAAAGCCCAGTGAGAAGCTTTTACTGAACAGAGCTGGGAGGGGGAATGGCTACATGCCATTGGGATCAAGCAGGCAGCTCTGCTTAAACAAGCTTCTTGCATCCCATAGAAAAAAGTAACTGTCAAGGGATCATCTCCTACCTTTCTTCTCTTCAGCATTACCTACTCCAGAAAAAAAGATGGGTTCAAATACTTTTCTTCACATGATGCCTTTTTCCCTTTGGAAGAGAGGAATGTGAGTGTCTTTTTGATGGCAAGAAAACCCAGTGGAGGGCCTTGCAAAGCAGCATCGAGGCCCTGCTTCCGTGGCCAAAGCAGCAGCTGGTCAACCTCAAGTCTTGCCATCTGGGATGAGTTCTCTCACCAACAGACATCCCAGCTGTAGTTGGCACAAGAAGAGGACTCACAGCACAGACAGGGGCAATTTGGCAGCTCACCCTCTGTCTGGCATGCAGATGACCAGCAAAAACAAGTGAGGCAAGGTCAGTTCATACACAATTGTCTGTGGCCCACTGGATGCAGAGTCAGTGATACTGCAGAGCTCGTGGCACCATCCCCAGCCAGTAAGGGTCATCCCCAACCTACAGAGGCCCTATGTAGGAAGTGTGGGAGAACTGGAACTGGAAGATTGGTCTCCTGCTCCTCAAGAAGGCAGCTACTGCTGAGAAACACCACCCTGCTTGTTCCCCTGGCTGCAGTCAACCTCCAGCCTGGGGCAAGGAGAGCGACACAGAAAATGGCCAGAAAGCGGTGTTTATTTGCCCTCTCTTCAGCTGGCTAGTTTCTGTGGATTCCATGGGAAAGAGGGAGCGTGGCAGAGCTTTCTTGTTTTCCTCTGGAGTGGGGATACATGGTGCAAGGCTTCAAGTGATAGGGAATGAGAGGCCAGGGGTCTAATGCTTTGCTGGGGAAGATTCCCAGTCAAGAGACAGAAGAGCCCCACAAGACACTGAGCGAAGTTTACAGCCTGCTCAGCTCACACCCCAAGTGCAACAGGTAAACTCTGCAGGGAGAACAAGATGGTGCTGACCTGCCACTCTGGGCAAGAAAGGAATCAGACCCAGAAGGGATTTCAGTTACCTCCAGGGCACTGGACCAATGTTTTTTCCCACTGCTCACCATCCCTGTCAGAGCCTGCTACCACCAGCCAGCCAGGAGCCAAGTCCAATTTGTGCCTTGTCGGTAGAGCCATGGGTGGCTCAGCTGCAGAGAGGGATGTCCTCAAAGGAGCATGTACCAGCCATTCAGTCTCTGCAATCTCAGTTTCTCCTCATATTTAAATGTTGAGGAAGGGGCTTTTCCCCTCCATTCTGCTTTTCTCCAGTTCTTGTATTTTGTCTCTTTTGGTCCTGCCTCCACTTTTTGAACTCTCTTTTATTTTGCAGTCCATATGCCCCTTTTTTCAGCCCCCTCTCACAGCACTGAGCATTTGTATATCCTTTTCCAAGTCTCTTCTGTCCATCCATCCTGTGTCCACTACTCCCAAGGATGATAGGAAGGAGACCCTGCTCCAGGCTGGCTGCTCAGTGAACAAGGAGCATCATCGCAGCAGCACCTGCTTGGTAGGGTTTCAGCGAGGGGACCACATTGTTGGGACACCGCCACCACCAAGGTGGGACCACGGAGGTTTCGGGGGAGGGATTTTGCTAGATGACACCTATCCCCTGCACCTGTGGCAAGGGAGGAGTCAGAGGGGAGAGCCTGTCCACAGCAGAGGAGCAGCAGGATCCCCAGCACGAGAGCCAGCTTTTGTCCCCTGCCCAACTCCGGGGCACAGCATTGGTATTGTCCTAGGACTGCCTGGGAAAATGGGAGGGGTTCCCTGTGAAATCTTTCCATACAGTAAAACAGCGTCAGAGCTGAGGAGCAAGGAGGGGACGATACAGACATTCGAAAAAATACACATACACACCCCCAGCCAAACAATACCCACAGTGTGCTGAGGGAAAGGGAGACCCATGAATTGGGAGTTTGATAAGGATTTTCTCCCGCGCGCGCCTGCTCTCTCAACGGCCCCTTCAGTTTTCACAACAAGCCCCCCTCCTTCCCTTTCTGCCTTTCTTGTTTGGGCCTTAAACAGTGCACGGTCTTTGTTCAGGATACAGGTGAATGACAATCATGTGATTAACACACACTCACACACACACACACGCACGCACATAAAAAGCTTTTTAAGAGCGTCCAGCTTGCTCCAGACCCAAAGACGGGAGAGGAAGCCCGGGCTAGGAGGAGCTGAGGCGGCGGCAGTGGCCAGGATGGGGACAGCCATTGGGATGGATGAGCAGGCACCACCTCCTCTTTGCAAAATCTCCTTCCTGTGGAGGTGGGCACGTGAGACAATGAGGGGCAGGTGGTGGTGGGGGGCAAGGTTTGGGACTTGGGGGTGGGAGGGGGTCTTGCCCCTGCTGCTGTCTCGCCCGTGCCAGGCAGGTTGGTGTGGATTTGCACTGGCTGTATCCCCCCTGTGATGCTGTGGGAAGGACAGGGAATGGCCATACCAATAGGGAGGGAAACTAGATTTCTCACACCAAAGCCAAACCCTTGACCTGCCCTATCTCCAAAGTGGGATTTGCATCTTTGCCGGTATGAAGCTTGCTGCTGCTGCCTGACATGGCTGGCAGGCATGGCTTGGTGAGGAAGAGGAGGGAGACAGCTGAAAAAGGGGGGCTGTCTCCCTGCCCATGAGGGAGAAAGAGGGAGGCAGAGGACCAGGCAACCCAGATGGTCATGGGAGGGTTGCAGATGTCAGGGACAGCTGACCCACATTGTAAGTCCCGCTGTCCCAGTCAGAAATAGTATACCAAACATCCTCAGTGATGGCTGCATGTCGCCTTTGGTATGCTGATGCCACTGGGCCTTATCACACCTCATCATCATGGCCATGGGATAGCTGGGAAGCTCGTTACTCAGTCCTGGGGGCAAGTGGAAGCTAGTGGCCAGGTGACCATTTGAACCTCCACAGAGGAAGTCATGAGAAAATTGTAAAAACTAGAAAGATTTCAAAGTGTTTACCCTTTTTATTTGATGATTGCATAAGTGTGATGCTCTGAGAAAAAGCAGGGAGGAGCAAAGGGAAAGACCACTATAATGTCTAGCAAACCTATGAGTCTGCAGATGGTCTGACTCGTGAGACATCACGGGACATAAATGACGACAGCCTGAGAAAGATCAGGACCTGGTCATACCCTTTGCTGGAGCACCCAAGCCTGGCCCTGTCTCCACCACTTCCTTCCGCCCTTCTCTCCAAATTCCTCTCCCATCCGATGTCACGACTGCCCTCCCAGGCTCCCAAAGTGCAGGTAATTTTCAAGGCTTGTCCGTGAACAAGACAAGCAGAGGGTCCCTGAAGCCCATGTTTGTGTCACCCTCCTCAGTTCTGTGTCAGCCACAATCTCCAAAGAGCCCTTCGATTTGCCTTGTGCCATAGGCAGCCTCCCAGCTGAGAGCTGGGCATAGAAACCACTGCTGGGCTCTGGTCTTCATCATCCCTTGCCGTTCTTGGCTGAAGCTTCCACTGTTGGTCCTAGACCCTTCCAGGTGCCTCTGAGCTTCCAGTCATGGGCATTGGTGAACTGGTTGTTTGCGAGGCAGCCTTAGGAGAGAGGAAGGGGTTTGGGTCAGTCAGGAAATGCAAAGAGCTTCCTGCAGCCCTACCTGGGTTTTGGCAGCACCATACGGCATCTGTGTGCTTACAGGACAGCTGCAGGGAGTTTTGCCATGGGATACCAGGGGAACCACAAGGAAGGCAGTGCCTGGAGTTGTTTACTGGTGGACTGGGCTGTCTGACAACCCAGTGTCCTCTGCAGGCAGCAAAAGAAATGTCACAGTGGCTGCCCTCCTCCAGGATTATCGTTCCCCATGGGCAACAAAGCCTGGATGGTTGGTGCATAGCCCTGCACTCCCATCACCTCAGGAGGGGGTGGGAGTCCTCAGGAAGTTCTCTGGGGACTGGGTCTGGGATGTGGTTGCAGAGTCCCGCCTGGCTCCAGAGAAGGAGTAAAACCTGTTCTCTCTCCAAGGGATGGTGAGGGCTGCCACAGGTGCAGGATACCACAATGCCGCTGCCACTGGTGTATGGCCTTGATGTGGCCAAGCAGACTTTGCTCAGTTGCATTTTTTTTCTAAAGCAGTGGATTACAGTGCCAGCTGTTCCAGAGAGGAGGTGTAGGGAAAACCTTGTGGAAAGTAGGAAGGAGAATCATCTCTGAACATTGTAAAGACCCCAGGCAGCTCCTGGCCTGTCATCTTGGCTGGTCTAAGGTTTCATGGGCATGGCAAAGACCTGTGATGGCTAAACGGGACAATTTTCCTGCATTACTCAGGTCTGGGAAGATCAAAGAGGAATGGGCAAGCACGCCTGTCTGCTACCTGCTTTGATAGATGGCACAGAGCCTGCCTGGCTGTTAACCCCTGCATCTCCTGCTGGAGAGGACAGGTGTACTTCCAAAAGGCTAACCCCAAAAAGCATGCACTGAAGGGGTAGAGCTGGAGGAGAAAGACCGGGTTGCCAGTTCTTGGATGGAGTCTGGCATATCCAGTGTTATGTAATGGAGGGAGCTGGATGCTCTTGGTCTACACAGCAGATGAGAGATGCCTAGAGGGGAAAAGAAGGGAATTGTACAAGATTGGGCAGAACAGCCAGAAAAGAGGATCCTCCCAACAGGATCTGTGTCTGTAGCAGTGCTGAGTGACCCCAGTGGGCTCATTCAGTGGTGGTCAAGGAGGCTCCAGAGTGATCTTCACTTCTGCTAGTCCCCTGGATGCAGGGAGGCTCCTAGGGAGCCGGGGGAAGGGTTAAGTCGGGAAGGCTTCAGCCTGCTGCCTTGGCCCCTGTAATTCCTCCAGAGAGTAGGACTGGGAGAACAAGGAGCCCTTTCTATTCACAGGAATTAATAGCAAAGAGTCATCTGGGGTGTCATTCAAGCCCTGATCAGCTCCCAGAGGAATGTGAGGGAGAATGAGTGAGGGAGCACGGCCTCAAGGCACCAGCGCTAGGGCAGGAGCAGTTTGGCTGGTAACAAGAATTACCAGCCAGCATTTGGGCAGTGGGACTGTCTTCCTCTTCACCCCAGCCTGCATGCCCCTCTGTCCTCTGCAGGGGCTCACCCTGACACCCATACTCAAAGGGCTCCCAAGCTTGTCCCTTGTTACCCATCCCTTCATCCCGGGGAGGGGTGAGATATCCCAGCCTGCCAACACAGCCTCCCCTCTGCTGAGCCTGGAGGGATGGGCCAGGCGACCAGGTGCCAGCACAGCCCCACTGCTCTCACAGTGGATGTGAACTCCAGCAGGCATCCCCTTTCCAGGGCTCTCTCACCACCCCCAGCCTGTTATGGCCATGTTGTTGTCGTCCCAAGCAAGTTTGCCCATGGAGAGGGCCTCCAGGGAACCCTCAAGCACAGCCGGGGATATGTGGCTGTACTTCAGGGTTCAAAGTTCAGTGCTGAAGCCTTTGCTGCTGCAATGGCTCACCCAAACTGACTTGGTCACTGCAATTTCAGGAGAAAAAAAAAACAGTCCGAGGATTTGTTATGCTGCTGTTTCATGGTGTTGCTTCATGGCTGTACATGAAGGCTTGAAAATGTTTTATGGTGACACTGCAGCTTTGCCTGTAATGGAAACCAGCTATGGTGAGCCAAGGAGAGATTTTGGGCACATCTCTACTTTCCTGAGAAGGAGACCTTGGAGTGATCTATCCTCTTCCACTGCCTCCTCTCTGCCCAGCTGCATCTTGGGCAGCCCCTGTGATAACACCTGGTAACGCAGGATGACTTAAGGCTCTGGTGATGCAACGTGGTCAACTCTACCATGTGAACTACAGAATCTTCAGGGTAGCCCTTCAGGTCAGCTCTCGGTGTGTGCTTGGCCACAGCATGGACAGCGACCTGAGCTCACCGCCTGGCAGCGAGTGTAGGTCGGGCAGACAGTGACCTGCGTGAAATGCAAACAGAGCTGTGCTGGAGTGCATGAGTTGCTTTTGCTGGCCAAAACATATCTCACCAAAGCCTCCCCTCCTCTCCCCCACACCAGGTCAGTGTAAAACCAGGCTTAAGCACTAGCCTGCATCTCAGCATCCTCTGTAAGATGCATGGTGGCACTGGGATGGACTCCTCTGCCCGTGCACTGCTCCCTATGCCACCACCACTGCCACAATGAGTGCGCCTTGTCATAGAGGGGTTAATAAATGATGCAAGAAAGAAGCCCTTTAATGCACGGTGACCTTTGGCCTTTCATAAATCACAGTGTTGGGCTGCAAGTACACGGGGGGCACGAGGCGTTGGGGGGAGAGGATGGGAGGGGGTCCATGCAGCTGCACCACGGAGTTGACATTGTTCCCACCATCACTAAAGTGCAACAAATCCCTCTATTGTGTTCCTGGTTTATCTGGTTCCTCTTGTTTATTAGCAGAGGTTGTTTGGCGCTGGCTCCAGCCCTGGGCGGGTGGAAAGAGTGTTGGCACGCACCAGAGAAGGGGAGGGAGGGAGTAGGGGGGATCGGGACTGGAGGACGAGAGCAGTTCATCAATGGCTGTATTGTCCCATCTTTTTTGTTGCTCCTGTAATGATATGTTCGAAAAAAGGGGATTAAAAAAAAAAAAAAAAGGCGGGGGTGGGGGGGGAGAGGAGAGAGGCAGAGAAAGACAAACTGCACAGAAGGACTCGATAAGAATGGCCGGTCTGGGCCCACAGCGGATGCTGTTGCAGCTGGGGAGGATGGGTCGGGACAGAGCCGCGACGGGGCTGCTCTGTGCCTTTATGCTGCTTATTCAGGTCGGGAGTCGTGAGGCCCAGTGGCTCAGGCTGGACCCACCCGTGCCAACTCTATTCATGGCCAATCGGGACCACGTGCGCACGGCAGGGAGGACGGGGCAGCGGGAGTGAGGAGTTGGGGCTGGCGGGGAAGGGGGAGGAAGGCTAATCCTCATGTCCCTCGAGACTGAACCTGCCTTTGTACAGAAGAGGCAGCTGGGGGGCACGGCATCTTCTCAAAGCGCTGTCAGTGTCCTTCATCCTGCTCGGTTGTTGTCCCCCAACATACCCACCCATTATAAGAAGTAGTAGGGCCACTTCCCAAATTAGCAGAGATTTTCTTGCACGCAGACTTTGCTTATGCTTGCATTTTTTCCCTGGAGGTGCCTATGGACATATGCCCATGAAGAGCTCCACTGGTTTTCATGGAGATCAGTGGGACAGTGCTCCCAGGGATGGATGGAAAATGATAACAGTTTGGTTGCCACTTTGCCTAAAGCTAATTGCCAGCAGAGTAAAACTGCCATAGGCACAGAGGCTTTGCTCATCATTGCTCTGAAGGGATGCAAACATCCCTAAGAGGAGCACATCCCACCATAAAGAGCCCTATTGAGATCAAAGTGAAATTTATTGATAGAAGAGTGAAATTCTGTCTGGGATGCATAAGGGCATTTTTTTAGTTAATTTCAGGCCACTACTGGCTGGTTTTATCCCAACCACACTGTCTTCTTCTGCTCCAATGACTCCACCACTTCAGAGGTGTCAGGTAGGGGCATGTTGATCTGAACATGCATAGGAGCTCTATGGTGATATTTAATTTTTATTTCAAATGGCATAACTCAGAGATTAAAACATCATTCTGAACTTTAAATAGCAAGTTTTATTTCATTGTTTTAGGGTCTTGTGACTGACCTCTCATCTTTCAACCTGGGTCAAGTTTTAAATGCAAAATGTTGGCTCGAAACAAAATGTCAGAAATTCACTTTGAAAATGTCCATTCACAGCATTTTGGCATTTAGAAAAGAATAATTCAGGAAGATTGCCTTGAAATGAAATGTTTTGATATTTTAAAAATCCGTCTCCCACACTCGCTTTCCAGTCAAAAGTGCTTGTTGAATTATGTCTGAATTTGCAACTGGTTTCATTCCCTTGAAGTCCCATTTCGTAGCAAATTATTTACCAATAAATTCTTCCCTGGTACCAGTCATTCCCACCCAATGATGCCACATCCTTGCCATGGTTGGGAGGTCTCAGGGTTTCCACAAAGTGCTGGAGCGTGCTTGGATTCTTGGTTTCCCTGAGTCCCACCTTGGCACAAGTGCTCTCAGAACTCATGGCAGGCCTGCCATCCGTCTGTGTCACCCACTCCCTGAAGGTCAGGCATGAAGCCCAGCACTGGCACCGCTGTAGCTTTGTGGCCTTAACAATTAAGGTTCAGTTCATGGAATGTGGTCACAGATGTTTGTGTGGTGGCAGCTCAGGGTGTTTCTAGAGGGACATAGGAGGAGTGGCAGAGATGTGAAGGTCTGAGAGGAGGGAACAGGACAGAATCCCCCTCATCACAGGGATAGATGTCAGTGCACGCAGAAGAACCTCTTTCACCTGAGTGGAAAATGAAGTGTGTCAAAGCCGAGAAGGATTGCTGGCTTGATTAAAGTTAACATTTTTCATCCCCTCTTCTCCCATGTAACCATAAAATGAGAGAGTGAATTGGCCATAAAGAAATGTGTAAGGTAGTGATGACAGGATTATACAGCTGCCAGCAGTTTCCCAATCCCTCATTTAAAGAGTGGTTCAGCTCCCCACCTCCTCCTTTGCTCATCACACCGGTTCAAGAAAAGTCTGATGAGCTTCTCCACTATAGGAAATTCTTAAACTGGATTCTGGCTTCCCTCCGTCAGATCCTGCTCTGTATCCAGCAGTTACTTCCATACCCAGTGTTAACTAAAGCATCTTCATGAAACCTCTGAAAAGAAAGAATGAATAGGCAAGATTCAAAGCATGAATAGGCAATTGTCCAAGCAATTGGACCAGAGGCAATGGGCAGAAACTGATGCACAGGAAGTTCCACCTGAATATGAGGAAGAACTTTTCTGTGCAGATGACCGTGCACTGGAACTGGCTGCCAAGGGAGGTTGTGGAGTTTCCCTCACATTCCAGAACCGTCCGGACATAATCCTGTGCCATGTGCTCTGGGATGACCCTGCTTGAGCAGGGAGGTTGGTCCAGATGACCCACTGTGGTCCCTTCCAACCTGACCCATTCCATGATTCTGTGAATAATTCTCAGCAGCAGTCAGTATCACTACTTGTTCAGATAAATCATCCAGGTCCATTTGTCCTTCCCTTCCTCTGGTCCAGTGAAAGGGGACTTTACAGGACTTCTGGATTACAAACCCAAAGTATTACAGGATTTTCCTCAAAATCTTTTGGTCACATGATGAATATAACAGCAACCTGGAAATAGTATATTTTGCCTGTGCCAACTTGAACTGGTGGCACCATCAATCCTACACCTGAGCTGGACAGTTGTGGGAATGTATTGAAACCAAATCCCATCCGAGATTCTCATATCTCTCTTTTTTCTCGTGGGCAATCTAAGCTTGGCTTAACCTAAGGCTACTTCCCAGTCTCACCAGTCCTCGCAGCAGGTGGCACCGGTGACTTTGAAGGAGAAGTTAGTGTCTGCCCAAAATAGGCCATGACACGTGGCAGAAAGGACAGAGCACTGGGACCTGGATTTATTGTGGGCAAGTGCACCCCTGAGTGTCCTCAAAGGCAAAGCCTAGCCTGAGCTGCTTCCTCTGCAGGTGGCATCTCGATCACTCTGCAGATGTCCCCAGGAGCATTCAGTCAGCAGCGGCAAGGACCAGTCTGGTTACCTCAAGGCTGTGCCTGCAAAGTGCTGTAGTTTGCAGCAGGGGCCACCTCTCTTTCCACAGCAGCAGGTAATGGAAAATAAAATAAATACATGCACGTGAAGGGGATGTCTCATCCCAGACCGTGTGGGAAACACTCCCTGGACTCTGAGGTCTCAGCTGTGCTCGGGGTGGGCCTAACTACTTTCAGTGGCATCCCTTGGGGCAGGGACAAGACTGTGGCACTCACCATGAACTTCACAGTCCAAGCCATTGTCAAGAATCTTATCACTAGGTTTTGCTTCCCAAACTCCAGGGAAGTTCAAGGAATCACTTTTCTGCCAGCAATGGTCTGGCAGTTTTTAAATGGGTATCAGCATTAAGCTGGAAATTCTTAACAAGCTCAGATCAATTTCCTAACCAAGAGGTACATTTGGGATGTCTTAAACCTAAGTGCCACCTCTTGGGAAGAGCACAGGTCCTGCTCCTCGAAGACAGTCAAACCCTGTGCACTTGCTCAGGAGCAGGAGAGGAGTCGCAGCCCCCCGGCACGCGCGACACGGTGACTAGAGGAGCATGGCACTGCTCGCGGAGCATCCCGGCCCAGATGGCACAGCTGAACCTGCCGGGTGGCAGGACTCCCCGGCACTGCCGGCTGCACCAGTGCCTGCTCCCACGCTGCCCACAGCACAGCTGTCTGTGTCCCCTCTTCTCCCTGCCCCCCAGGAGACCAGGAGACAGCGTGGTTCCCTGGCCACCAACGTGGCCCCTCTATCAGGGGTCCCCTGGCTCACTGGTCAGCTCTGTTTGAATGGAGGCATGAGAATTTCTCCCTCACTCGCACAATCATCTTGCCTTTCCCCCCCCCCCACCCCAGCCATCAATATCCTCCTCCCTGCCTCCCTCCTCCTTCCCCACCGCCTCCCCCTTCTCTCCCTGGAACTTCCCTGCAGCTGCAGAGCTGGCCAGACAATCGGGTGTTTTAGAGAAATACATTTTTGGGCTAATTTGCCATGCATAAGTGTTTCTCTTACCCTTTAAAGGCAGCGAACAAAGAGCACATTCTCTGGGAGCTCTGCCCTGTTGTGAGCAGCCTTGCAGCTGTACAGCACTGTGCTACCCTCTGCTCTCCTGCTCCACTCCCTGCTAGCTGTGTAAGGAGATGGGGCTCTGCTTCTCCAGGACCACAACATCTCCTACCTGTCACTACACATTTCTTTCTGCTTTGTTTATTTTTTTTTAAGTAGAGACAGAACAAGTGCACAGGGAAAGGATTTGGCAGCACTGTGACATAGACTGACTTGCCAGATCGTCCAGGTAGAATTTTTTATGTTGAGACATCATTTATTTGGAAACAGTCTTAATTTTCCTTTATTTGGGGCTTAATCCTGTGTCTAAGTATTTTATTCCCTTGATAAGTAACAGTGGCAATGTGTTACACACACCATATTAGACTGGATGAAATTTTGTTCTATCAAGGAAACCTAGTCAAAATATAAGTCCTGTGAGAGGTTTTCAGGTCCTGTTTTCTCACTTCAAACACTGGTTGCCATCCCTGCCCACCCTGGAACTGTTTATGGTCAGGCTAAGTGGACTTCGAGCAACGTGGTCTAGTGGGTGGCATCCCTGCCCATGGCAGCAGGGTTGGAACTAGATGATCTTTAAGGTCTCTTCTAGACCACACCATTCTATGATTCCATGATTCTATGATTCCTGGCTGGGGAATTTCTCAGACAGGATGATTTTACTTTTTAGGGCTAGGATGCTGAGTGATGAACAGATTTGGCCTGGTGGATCAAATTGGGAAGAAGATGCAGATGTTCTGCTATGAATCACTCACAGGTTGTGGAGAAGGAGGTAGCCTGGAGCAGCTGGACACTGAGGAAGTAAAGATTTTTGCTAGCTTTTTGGGAATCCCATTTCAGCACTTGCTGAATAATCTTTTTCCTATCTATGGAGAGCTGGTCCAGCAAACAGCTTGCCAAGTGGGGTGACAGGTTCTGGTATAAGAGAAACAGGGCTTTTAAACCAGCCATAGTGAAGTTACTCACACCAGTTCAGCAGCACTGTATTGAGGCAAACTCTCTCCATCAAGCCCACTCCCATCTGCTGTAAATATTAACTCAGTCCAAACCTGTCCCATTTTCAGATCCAAATTCAACACAGCCTGAGGCAGCTAACAGGGAGAGGTTTGGAGAGGTTCGGAGAGGTTCGGAGAGGAGAGGTTCGGAGAGGAGAGGTTCGGAGAGGTTTGGAGAGGTTCGGAGAGGAGAGGTTCGGAGAGGAGAGGTTCGGAGAGGAAAGGAGAGGAGAGGAGAGGTTCGGAGAGGAGAGGAGAGGTTCGGAGAGGTTCGGAGAGGAGAGGTTCGGAGAGGAGAGGAGAGGAGAGGAGAGGTTCGGAGAGGAGAGGAGAGGAGAGGAGAGGAGAGGAGAGGAGAGGAGAGGAGAGGAGAGGAGAGGTTGAGAGTACAGTCAGCAGAACTGCACTGGGAGGAAGGCATAATGCAAGAAAAGGTAAAGGTCTTACTAACTGCAGACTCAGATTCTGAGCTTCTAAGTTAGGAAAAGCCACCTTAGAGGAAATGATAGCTAGAGGAATGTATGGTAGAAGAAGGTGTAATCAACAACACCACCCAAGTGCTAGGACAGTGGGACAGGCTGAGCCTCACCTGGCACAGCCCAATAAATCCCTCAGTCCCCTCCTGGCTCTGAGCTCTTTGCACTCAGCAAGGTTGGTCAGCATATGCACCTAAGACCTCAGTTAAAATAGGAGAGCGTAAGTGAAGCCAAGGCTCAAAGGTGTGCGTTAATTGACAGTGTAGTAGCACTTTTTCTTCACAGAACACCACCTGCTCTTAGCTCAGCTGAGGTCTCAATGTTCCAAGACCCCTGCTTTGCTGTGCTACTGTGAATGAGTTGTATGAGGCAGCAGTGGAGAACTTCCAAGTTTTTTTAATTTTCAAACTCCAGAACTCTCTCTTCTGACCTTACAAGTAACTCCAGTAAGTGCCCATCAGGTATTAAAACTGTACTGCCAAGAAAAAGACAATTTCTGCCAGACTCACCTGCAATAGTGAAAATCCCATTGAGCAATGGGTTTAATCATATTTAACAACCCCTCTGGGTAAATGTCCTTCAATCCCTTTAGGAGACTGAATTTGCAAATTCCCCTGGCAGGATTGCAGGGGGCATCACACAGCACAGGTGGCCTGAGTAGCACAGGTAGGTTGAATGCCAACACCAAGTACCAACACAAATACCCTAAAGCCCTGGATGAGGTTAGCGGGAGCAAAACCCAACTCCAGCTTTTGTTGACAACTTCATCTCAGTAAGAGAGAAGGAGATAGAAAGGAAAGGGAGCAAAAAGGTTAGGGAGTGGAGGAAGGCTGGGAGCCTGCAGGCTTCTGTTGCCACATGATTTTCCTGGTTGTTTTCAAACTGCTGCTCTAAGAGACATGCACGAGTGCCATGTGATGGCTTATTTACGAAAGCACAGTTGTAAGGCTGTTTACATCTCACATCTGCTTGGCAGCCCACCTGACCACAGGCTCCAGGGGCACCCACTGCATCCTCCCCGTCTGCGCCATCAGGCCAGGGGGATGGGTGACCCATGATGGGAGGACATTGCTCTTGACCTGGTGAGATGGTGAAGCAGAGAGGAGAAACATCTTTCCATTTCCAGACCGCTCTTTGCACCCCTTTGCCTGGCACTATTAGGAGGCTCCAGAGGGTGCTGTCCCTTCTGCACTTTTATGAGGAGAAGAAGCTTTCTTTGAGATCTGTCTGGCTCGCTCCTTTAGAGCACCCAGAAGCAAGCTCACAGTCAAACTGACACAGCATATGCCGATATCCCACATTTATCTTCAAATAGGTGCAGATTCTCTTTCCTTGAGTAGAGCTTTTTCTGGTACCATCATCCCAGAAGTCTCCTTTCACCCAAAGATCCACTCAATTAAAGAGGAAAATTCCTTATAAATAATGTGGAGGAGGCTAAGGAAGAGAGTTCACAATGAATTAAAGATGGTTGTTTCTTTGGAAATGTAAGATTTGGCATACTTTCAATTCATTTGTACAGAGAACCCCTAACTCCAGTAAAATTGGTCTTCTCAGTCAGAGAGGACTAAGACATGAACAAGAGAGATGCAATGTGTGAGGAGAGAGTTTTTGAAGGCCAGCAATAAAAACTGAATTCACAGAGGCTGCGATGGGACAAGATTATGCTGTGGAAAGCCATAAATTTTAGGGGTGTTGTTTTCCTTACTCTATAGCATCCCTAGGAAAAACATCAATAGGAAAGTCATCAACTCATATGCTGCAAAAACCCCTCTGGTGATCTTTTCCAAAACCAAAGCTCCTATGAAGAAAGGATATCTGACATTTTAAAACTTCAGTATGGTCAAACCACCCAACATCATCCCTAGCTCCTCTTCCCAGACAACAAATCTTTGTTTTAAATTGCCCAAGAGCCAAGACCACTACCTCGCCACACAGATTGCATCCGCCGTGGCCATGCCTCTTTCCTTCACGCTCAGTGAATTGCCTCCACGAAGGGTTAATTCAACCAGGCCTTTTTACTCCAAGTTGTTTTCCAAGTAGCTGAGAGAATAGGTCTCTTGTTACAAACATGGCTTCTGGGCATTTGGTGATGCTTTCCCTTTTCTCTCTCTCTGTACTACAAAAGAATCTTTTGTTCTCGAGTCTCTGTCTCATTTACTCTCCCCCACCCTCCTCTGATTCTTCCCTCCCTTGGCTGCCAAGTGACTAAGGAATGGCAAAAAATGACCATAGCTTGGTCATGGCAAATATTTCTTCACCTATTATCTGATAGAGACCTTGAGCATCCGTGTGAAGGGCCCTCTGCCTTCCACTGGGCTTCTCTTAGAGATGGAGACGGGGAAGAAGAAGTCAGACACAGCAGGGCAGGATATAAGTTGAATCAGCCCAACTTGCTATTGGAAACAGCTTGTGAATTGAGTCATGGTGCCTGTTTCAGGAAAATCAACTGATAGGGACCCAGAACTGGCAGGAGTCGAGTGGCAGCTACAATGGGTCTAGATTTTTATGGGAACTCGGCATTTATTAAAAAACACGAGAGACACAAAAAAAGTCTCTTGCCTCCACATTTACTGATTCAGTTGGTTGTAAGCTGGAGATGACACTCTCTATTGGATGGGTTGTAGCGTCGCACAGTTTCTCTGCACTGTTGCTATAAATGTTCTTGTGCATGATCTCCTACCACAGAAAAGTTGTGGCAAATCCCCATGAACATCACGTCTTCCCACGCCCCATTGAAATTATACCTCAGGCATTCCCACAGCCATCCTTCCAGCTATAGTCTCCTTGCACATACTGCTTCACTGAGTCAACTTACACGTATGCAGATATGTAAAAGATCACATGATGCCAGTCACTGCAATTTCTACAATGGCCTTTATGTAACAGAAACAATGCCTTAGCCAAATTCCCACCTCCCTTCCTTTCATAGCATTTGGGTATATACTTCACTGATACTGCATTCTGCAACAAAATAAAATTCTTCAGTCTCACCTGATGCAAATCCTTTTGCCTTTCTGCTCGCCTTCTTCTCTACTGACCCTCTTCACTCCTCTGATCACCCTTTGTCCCGAGTCCATCTCAGTCCACGTCATGCTTTAGATGAACACAGCATATGCTGCCTGTGTCTATCTGCCAAGTTTTCTGCACTCTTCTCCCATTCAGTGCCTTAACTATTTTGGAAGGTCCTTGAAACAATCATTAAATTTCAGCCTTAGCCCCATCCCGCACACACACATACAAAGCTGTGGATGTAAGGCGTTATGCAGAGAATTTTTACTCCTGGAGAAAAGAGGAATGGACTATGGATAAAAGGGCCATTATATTCCCACATTAGAAGGACTTCTTGTCTGGTGGATTTTAACCAAACTGGTTAAAACATCATGAAAACGATGCACTGACCAACTCTTTATATTTGTATGGCTCTGCCCACAATAAGGATTTTTGCTTAGTCAACCATACTGTTTCAAAGCAGCGTGTGCAGGGCAGCTTTCACTGGAAAGCCTCAAACTCATCCAATATGTAAAAACAAAGGAATACATAATAATCCTTTTTCCTGCCTCCTGGCTTGATAGCATCCAAATGAATCCCAACATGGAGGCAGAGATACTTCCTGCAACCCCAGCTGTGCCCCACCAGTCCCACAGTAGCTCTGTCATACACGGTGCTTGCCAGGAGTGTGCAGTCAGCCTTGGTAAATAAACACTGATCATCTCCATCACAAAAGACAACCGAAGCACCCTGAGATGAAGAATTTTGCCCTTGTCAAAAAAACAAGTCCCTGGAAGATCCAGAAACTCATTAATTCAAATGTTGTCCATCTAACACTGCAAATTTAAACCTCCCCACCAAGCAGTGCCCCTGAGGAAGTAATGCATTGTTGGATACTCTTGGAATCCACCAGTAAGCAATGGTGAAACTTTAAGGAAAAGGATTTGCTTCTCCCTGCTTCAATTCTCCTTCACATGGTGGGATGCCACACTCCTGATGTGAAGACTACTGTAATCAAAGGCGTTACACTGTCTAGAGAGCCCCACCAGGGTCATCTTTCCACCCTGTGGAGACCAAGAGGTCAGCTGTTGAAGTCCTTTTGGAAAAAAGAATCTACCACCATCTCTTTCACAAATGAGAAGACCAAGGATGGATTATGGATTCTTGCTTAGATAATTTTGGATGAATCAAGAAAAGAGAGGAGGGATAGCTGGATGTCTAAATAAAGCCAATGAGATCACATGTTCCGCCTTTTTATCTGCTTTTCTCTTTCTGCTTTTGGACAACAAAGCTTCCTTTGATACAGAAGAAGAGGGGGGTAGGGAGGGTGGGGAGAGGGGGTGCCAGAGTCACCCCAATGGCCCCCGGTCACTTATCCATGCTCCTTAATGTGATGTTCCCACTGACAGAGACAGAAAAAAACAGTGATCTCATGATTCCAGAAACGATTCACGCAAACAACCCTGGGAGATCAGGGGTGAAGGAGACAGGAAAGAGGGGTAAAGGATGAGTGAGAAAAAGCAAGAATGGGAGAGGAAAGGGTAGGAGTGATAGGGAGAGTGGACATGGGAAGTAGGACCTTGGGGGACAACTGTGAATGGAGGTAGAAACTGAAGGTCAGACTCCAAAAGAGGGTGTGTAGATGGATTGTAGAGAAAAGGAGAAGAAAGAGGAACCTTGAGACCAAGCGTAAAAGGACTGGTGGAAGAAGGTTAGGTGTGACACTGTATGGCAGGGCTGAGGGCAGGCTCAGGGATATGAGTTGACTGAGTCATCTAAATGTGGGAAAAGGGAGGCTGGGCTCAGAGACAGCATGGTAGGATGAGGAACAAGGGCTTGATATGAGGTCAAGAAGGAAAGGAGGTAGAATTACCTATGGGATTAGGAGCAGAAGAGTTAAGACTTGCTGAAACTTGCTTCTTCTGCATACTGCTACACAAAACCAGGTCACCAAATCTGCCAAGAGAATAAACCTGGTCTCTCTCAGTCCCAGACCAAACAGATGCCAGACAGATTTATTACCTGAGACATTCAGCCGTGTCCAAAGGAGGCACTGGTGAAGCAGTGTGGCTGAAAACAGGCAGCCTGGTTTGCACTTTGGTTGGGCTGATCTCGCTGAAGGAGACCTTCACTCCGGCACAGAGGAGCACTACCTGTGTATTACACCTCACCTGCCAGCAGCCATTTCATTCAGCCTTCTTCCTTTCCTTTCCTTCCCTCATGTGCTTTCATTAGTGCTTCCCTTCGTCCCTCCCTCCATCCTTCCTTGCCACATTGCCACAGGGAGACAAGAGCTCAGCACAGTTGGCAGGAGATGTCCCTTCTTTTCCATCCCTCCAGGGGACCTGCCACCCCAGCAGCAACTTGTCCCTAACGAGTGAAGCAGCCATGGCACAGCAGGAGACTTTTAGACCACAGGACTCCTGATGGAGCTGGGACAAGTAGTGGGATGAAAGACCGGGGAAACAACTAAAAGAAAAAGTGTCTCCCACAACAAGCTGCCACCTCCATGTCTCACAGCTCTCCCCAACACTGGCTCGTCCCAGGGGCTCACCACATTTCCCCCCTCCTCTGTCTGCTCTGTGGCAGCTAATCAGTGACCCACTGACAGTCTCTGTCCATCACTCGTCTCTGCACGCAATGGGGTAATTAAACCCTGACCCTGGGCTCCTTTTATCCATTTCCTCTGCACAGTCACTCCCCGAAATGGCAGAGGGGAGGGCCTGCTGTGGAGGCTCCTGCCCCAGTCTCTAGCTCTAATGAAGATGTAAAGCACAGGAAGGACTTTTTGTGAAAAGAAAGATGCCGAGGGGGCAGCCAAAGAGGTATTGAGTGGTACAAGGCTTCCCATATGATTGTGCTGAGCTCTGCTGACCTATCTCCACCAGGCAAGGCTTTCGTAAACTTTCAGTTCTTTATCATCACGCCCACAGCTTGTCCAGCATCCTTCCCCTGCTCAAACATACCTACAGAAAACCCACCACTCCTCTGCATGTCCTCAGGGCAGTGCCAGGTGTGGTGCCTAGTTCGGCTCTAGCAAAAAAAGCTTTCCAGAAGCCTCAATATATCCAGCTCTGGGCTTGCTCACCCCACAACATCAACGCAAAGTTTCTGCCCTCCCTGATGTGAACCCCTTGCCTCCACTTGGACTAAGCCCAATGCCTCAGGCCTGACACAGGGCTTTCCTCATTAAACACCTGTAGAAGGGCAGAGGGAGGCCTCAGTGATGGGGTGAATCCCGTGGAGCACAGTGGATGGACACAGGAGCTGGCTGGGACAAGGTGATGTTGCTCTTGTCTGCACAGAAGGACAATGGAAGATAGACCCAGTGATAGACAGGAGTCACAAAATGCCAGAAGTTCTTTTTTTTTTAACTTTCTCTCTCTTTCTGCTTTCTGGCACTCTGCAAAATTTATTACACAGATTGATAAACAGCCAGAAATGATGCCGAGCACTCCAGACTCTACTTCCTCCTCCTTACCCTGAGTGGGGAAGCTGCCTCCCTCCCACGCATGAGCAAGAAGGGCTGGGGCCACCCGGGGAAGGGCATGACGGGTAAAGCAGTGCCCCCAAACAATTAAGCACTGTCCCAGGCACTGCACACCCTTGTCCTGGGAACAAAAGAGTCACACACAAGAGACCTGACTGTGAAGCCTCCATCCGCTTTCATCACTGACCCCCAGGGCAGTCAGGGCACAAGGTCAGCCCACTTAAACTCCAAACTCAGCCAGAAATAGAGCTGGGAAGTGGGCAAGGGTGGCCAACTGCAGGGGTCCCCAACCATTTGAGGGGTTCTTTGACTGAGCCATTTCATTTCATCAAAGACACATTTTTTTTCTGGAAGGAAAATGGAGAGCAGTGGGTGTGAAAGGAGTAAGGGGGAGGCAGGGTGTTCACCATGAATTATGACCACTCTCAACAACAGTCTTTTACATTGCAGAGGTGAGGAGAGGATGGGGTAATTGGGCATGTTAGACCCATGCATAATGAGGGCAAGTCTCTGCCTGTTTCCCACCCCTCACTCTGCTACTGCTCATGAGATGTGGTCCCCCAGATGCCCTGTCGCTATTCTGCTGTGGAGCTCAACATCCCAAGGGCTCATCCCAAGGACCACAAGCTTTGATAGCACCTTGCCAGACCAGTAGTGGCCCTGGGCTGTGCAGTAACATGTGGTCATGGCCCTGGAATGGAAAGGCTGAAAGTTGCCTTACAAATAAAAAAATGATCCACCAAGCCAGGGCTCCTGCTTTCCACCTGCAGGGTCTCACAAAACCCATTAGGCTTTAAGTCGCCTTTAAGGTTTTTCAGGTTGCAAGTACTGATGTAATTTCATAGAGGTAACAGCTGCAACAGATGCCCCTGAGACCTATCTCCTTGGCTGGGAGAAGTAGTCTGTGGGGACGAAGTCCAGGGGCACTGAAACATGTTTGGTGCACGTGGAAATACAATCTGCCACAAAACATTGTCCATTTCACCCAACTTCCCTCTGGATAAACCTCGGAGAATTCTAAGTGCAGGAAATTTCAGAGGAAGGACAATTAAAACACCCAGTGAAAGCAGTCCCCTATTCCACCCCAACAGGGCCATGTCCCACCTGCCCCATATAGAGGCTGCTGCAAGTGTTTGGAGCACCCAGCAGGAATGGGGTAGGGACAGAGCAGGCAGGCTGTGCAGTGATGGGCAGGGAATACAATCCCCACACTTACTCACTGAAAGTTCCCCCCAAAACAGAAAACATGGCTCAAGGGACAGCTATCAAAGAGGATGTTAGTTCAGAGTTAGTTGTGTTGACACTGAAAACAGTAGCAGAAAAGCAGCCAGAAACATGAGATTCAGCACAGCCCCAGTACACAGAAATACATCTGAGTGCCAAGAAGCTAACCAGTCATGCAACGTGTGATCTGCTTGCAGACTCCTTATTACACGTGATGAAAGACAAGCAGAAGGGAGTTTTGACTCTCAGAGTCAAACTTTTCATGGATTGTGTACTTGGGGATAGAAAAATCTCTGTATGTGCAAACTAAGCCCTCTTGATTGAAGCCATATTGGTAGACTGTAAGCAGTGAGCCCATTTTTCAAGAGAAAGCTGCATTTCAAATTTTTGATACAATTAATCAGACCTATTCTTGAAAATGAACAGCTTCCTGGGGTTTATTTAAATGTTGGCTAGCCTTACTTTTTTGGATTTTAGGTAACCATTTTCATCAGCAATTCATTACTTCTCCCCTTGGGAGGAGGTGATTGGCTGGATTTCTACTATTGAGACAGACATGGCTTTAGGGCACATGCAGATTCATCCTCCAGCTCACACAGAGAGAATCCAATCGATCTTGGACACTTTGGGGCAGCTGTGCACAAAAAGCAGGGTCAGTCAGCACACGCATACAAAGGCCGATGCTTCAGGGACGTACTGAAGGACATGCACAACGTGCACACTTCACTGGAGCAGCACAAAATAAGGCTCATCAGACCTACAGGTTTTGGCCTTGTCAGTGTCAGCAGGTCTAGTTTTTCACCTCGGGCCAGTTCTGCTTATTGTCTTTCTTTTTAATGGCAGGAGCTGCCAGCAAAGGAAACATTCACTGCTTGTTCATCTCCCTTGCAGCTCTAGTAGCAGAAGTGGACAGCAGGAGAAATGAGGTCCTGCAACTTCTTTTAACCAATCTGATACCCAGCCATGCACAAGGCCCTTGGGAGCAAGCAAATGATTCACGTTATGCAGGTGTTCTCCTACGTGTGTGAAAAACCTCTTTTTTTCCCCCTTGCAGTAAAATAGGAGAAATATCCCAGCTTCGCAAACCCTGAATCCAGGCCCCCGCCTGCAGCAGCAATTCCGGGCAGTGACCACACGGCGGCGATCTCCCCTTAGAAATGGAGCCCAGCCAGTGGCCGGGGGCGACCCTGCAAAGACCACGGGAGACAGCGAGGGGACAGCGCGGGACATGCGGCCCCCGCCGCACGGAGCGGTCCTGCCGGGCCGCGGGACAGACAGCAGGCTCGAGTTCTGCCTGTGTGACATTTGCTTAATGAGCTCTCTGTAGTAGCTGTCGGCTTTGGGGAGGCTTCTGCGCGGTGACCTCTTTGCTTGCGTTGCAGGGTCTCTCTCAGGACCGCAGAATCTGTCCAGCTAAATTGCCACTGTCTCTAGGGATGGATATTCCACCAGCTCTCTGGGCTGATGTAACAGTGCTTATCCACCCTCATAGTGACTTGTTTTCCCCTTTTGTTGCACTGTAATTCCATCCTGCAACCCCTTCCTCTCGTCTTTAGCTGTGCAAAAACCCTCAGAAGAACCTGGCTGTGTCTTCTTCATATCACCCTCAGCTACAGGCAAGTGCTATTGCGTTGTCGAGCCCCAGCAAGCTCTTCGTGCAGAGATCAGGGTCTGGCTCATCAATTCTGGAGCTTCACTGATGTAAAACTCCTGTCAGTGGCCAGGGTCAGGATGTCAGTCTCTTTTCTTCAGAGAGCTCCCACCTGAAGGACTGCACTTCTCATTCAGCTTCCCTTCATAAATAAATCACATCTTAGATCCAGGACTTCAAAATGATTATTAACAACACACTCTTGCCCTTGTAGTCCAGCATTGTGGGTGGCTTCAGTCAGTGTTTTGATGTATGCAGACAAGAGGCTCATGGGGTTGCATTCTGCTAACACTAACCACCCTCTCAGCCAGCAAGGGAGGTCATCGTCATGGGCCAGTCCTTGTTCCTAGTCACAGAGGAGTTTTCAGTTCAAAGAGTACAATGTTGGGGGGTTTTTTGATCTGCGTCAGTAAGTCGGGTTTGGCAGCCTGGTAATTGCTCAGAAGCCAGGAGCGGCTGGAAAAGATGACACATAATGCAACAAGGGGACCACATTCCTCTGGGAAATCACAGCATTCTCCCAGTGATGGTGCTGTCATGATGGAGGCAGGAAAACCATTTGAACACCCAGCCACTGCCCCCACACACATCACAGAGGAGAAGAACACGTGGAAGCCTGGCGATCCTGCCACACACATGGCAGTGCAGTGGTTTTGCACACAGCTGTGCTGACTGGCTTCCACATCTGCTGGCATCCAATGCTTCCTCAGGTCACTGCTGGCCTGCCAGCAGTACAGGTGATTGTGCCAACCAGTTTAACAGAATCACTGAACCAATAAGGTTGGAGAAGACCTCTGAGATCATGGTCCAACCTACGACCGAACATCACCATGTCAGCCAGACCATGGCACTGAGTGCCACGTCCAGTCTTTCCCTAAACACCTCCAGGGACGGTGACTCCACCACCTCCCTGGCAGCCCATCCCAATGCCCAATCACCCTGTGAAGAAATTCCTCCTAATGTCCAACCTGAACCTCCCCAGTGCAGCTTAAGGCTGTGTCCTCTTGTCCTGTCACTGGTTGCCTGGGAGAAGAGACCGACCCCCACCTGGCTACAGCCTCCTTTCAGGGGGTTGTAGAGAGGGATCAGATCTCCCCTGAGCCTCTTTTTCTCCAGCCTAACCAAGCCCCACTCCCTCAACCGCTCCTCATAGGACTTGTGCTCCACATCCTTCCCCAGCTCCATTGCCCTTCTCTGGACACACTCCAACACCTCAGTGTCCTTCTTGTAGTGAGGGGCCCAGAGCTGGACACAGGATTCAAAGTGGGGCATCACCAGTGCGGCATACAGGGGGATCACAGAATCACAGAATGAACAAGGTTGGAAAAGACCTTTGAGATCATCAAGTCCAACCTATGACCTAACACCTCCCCATCAACTAAACCACGGCACTGAGTGCCATGTCCAGTCTTTTTCTGAACAGGCCCAGGGACGGTGACTCCACCACCTCTCTGGGCAGACGATTCCAGTGCCCAATCACTCTTTCAGTGAAGAATTTTTTCCTGACGTCTAACCTAAACTTCCCCTGGCACAGCTTAAGACTGTGTCCTAATGATGACCCCTTCCCTGGTCCTGCTGGCCACACTATTTCTGGTAGAGACCGGGATGCCACTGGCATTTTTGGCCACAGGGGCACACGCTGGCTCGTGTTCAGCCAGCTTTGACCAGCTCCCCCAGGACCTTTTCCGCTGGGCCACTTCCCAGCCCCTCTCCCCCCAGCCTGCAGCGCTGCATGGGGCTGTTGTGACCGAAGTGTAGGACCCGGCACTCGGCCTTGTTGAACCTCAAAGCCCTCTGCGTCCCCGCTGTCACGGGAATCAGCAGTCCGGGACTCATTCACACGCGTCCGTGCCGGGCCGGTGTTTGTGCGGGGCCCGTCACCCTCCGCACCGCAGGTTGCCCATGGCAACGCGGCGGCCGCGCGGGGGGCGGGGCTCGGGCGGGCGCTTCCGGGCGGCGCCGGCGGTGACGCGTCCGGCGGGGGCTGAGGGCGCCGCGCGGCCGCTTCCGGTGAGCCTGGGGGCCCCTCAGGGACGCCCCCCCGCGGCTGCCCCCGGGACGGCCCCGCCCGGCGGGGGCTGCCCTCGCCCCGTCCCCGGCCGGACGCTGCCCGCAGCCCCTGCCCGGCCCCGCGCCGGGGGCTGCGGCCGCCCGGGGCACGCGGCACGGTGAGCTGGCCGTGGAGCCCTGCTCCCACAGGGTCGGGTGTGGCGGAGGCGACCACCGCCACGGCGTCACCGTGCCTTCGGCGCTGCCAAAGGGCGAACGGAACGCCGGCGTGCCGGCTAATTACTGCCCGAGATTAAATGGAAAGGGGGTTTGTGCGTGGGGAAATAATGAGGCTTTCGGTGAAAAGCTTAAACACGGCCTCCCGAGACAGGCGGTGAGCGTCAAAAGGTGACGTGACTTGCTGTGAAGTCAAGAACATGGAGATGGGCAATGCATGTCGGGGATAAAACGAAGCGTCTTTAGCAGCCGTGGTGCAGGTCGAGCGTGGGAAGAAGCAGCTTCCGCAAGGGACCACGTTTTGTTCTGTGCTTTGGAAAGGCTGCACGTGTGTCACTCTTGGCTTTGGAACATGCAGCATTCGAACTCGAGGACTTTCTCGTGTCGCACGCGGAGCAGAGAACCAGGGACACTTGACGCGTTTTTCATCTTTGGTATAGGAGCAGAGACCACAATGTGGCATTCCAAAAAAGAAAAAGGAGATCGATAAGGGTGACAGGTTGGTTCTCTGTGTTTTTCTATTGCAATCATTCATTTACTTGGTTTACTCTATTCTTTCTTCCCAGGGAGTTTAGAATAAGCAGCTTCAGACGAACCGACGCCACTTAACCAAAACAATGTTTGCAGATTTGGACTATGATATTGAGGAAGATAAGCTGTGAGTATTTCACTTGTCTTTTCCTGGTGTTTCTAACAATAGAAGTAGGCTTTGCAGCCAAGACCTAATGAGAGTTGATAAATTTACCTGTGCCTGACACTGTGTGCTGAACATCAGACTTCCTGTTCAGTGCTGATTTCTTGCTCCCTCTGGAGACTGGGAATGAGGCATCGCTGTGCTGGTGAGCAAAGGTGAATGTTTGTGTTGCTCTGCAGTGACTGCCCTGCATTTAACATAGAGCACTTGATTTGCATCACATTTATGCTGTGCAAGTTGTCCTCTCACTCCAGCACTAAGTGCAGATGAAACACTCTAAAGCATGATAGTGTTTCTTCAGTGCCTAGCGATGGATGAGGGTGTCTCTTCCACCTCTAATCCTTGCATGCAATCCCAAGAAAAAGACAGCACAGAAGGTCTCCCTGCTGGCCCGTGCTGATAGACTCTGTGGCAGAGGTGAAGGAATGAATTCAGATGTGCAGTGCCCATGATGTTTTCCTTTTGTACTGACTCAGATACTGGAGTTGTTTCATACACAACCTCTGCCTACATGTTCAGTTATTCCTTTCTCTTTGTAGGGGCATCCCCACTGTACCTGGGACAGTGACCCTGAAGAAGGATTCTCAGAACCTGATTGGGATCAGCATTGGGGGAGGAGCACAGTACTGCCCCTGTCTCTACATTGTCCAGGTGGGCACCAGGGGAGGAAAAATAAAACATCTTTTTAAAGCAGTATTGGCCTGAGAGATGGGAAGTGTGGAGAGAGAGCCCTATGGTGTTTGTTTTTCTCAAAGTGGGAGATGACATCTCATTTTTCAGTGAAAGGTTTCCTTACTCTAGTACCTAGTAGGTGTGAAAGAATTAAATTAAGACTTCTGGAATTACCCTCCTTGGAGAGCATGTTAGAATTCACAGGGGAACAGTGTGACACTCTCAACATCAGGAAATCCTGTGCTTGAGGAGGCACATCCTAGGGGCAAGAACTTCCTGAAGAAACAAGATGATCAGCCCACCTTTTGGTTTGGAGAGGGGGAAAACTGCAGCTTCACTGCGGGCAAAGTAAAAGTGAATGAAATAGGGGGAAAGCAGTAGTTTGGTTTGTGCTCTTTAGCTCTGCATTGACCTTCCTCCTGATTCCAGGGTGCCTGTGCTCTGTCTTAGGTGTTTGATAACACTCCAGCAGCCTTAGACGGCACCGTGGCAGCTGGGGATGAAATCACAGGAGTCAACGGGAAGTCCGTCAAAGGGAAGACCAAGGTGGAGGTGGCCAAGATGATACAGATGGTAAAGGTGAGAGGTAGGAGGGGGCCACTGGAGCTTTTGGGTTGTAGTTGGCAGCTTATTGTCCTTGGATAAAGGGAGCCACTGCTGCCTGCTTCCAGCACAGCAGTTTTGGGTTTGCTCTTTCTGCAGGGAGAAGTGACAATACACTACAACAAGCTTCAGGCTGACCCAAAGCAGGGCAAGTCTTTGGATATCGGTAAGACTGGTTTCTTTCTCCCTAGAGTGTTAAAATGATGTGGAGGAGTGAAAGATTGGTCCCAGCTAAAACCAAAGTAAAATTCTCTTTCCTTTCTTGCTCTTAACTCAGTCATTTTCAAATGGATACTGTCAAAGAGAGTTACAGGTTTAAAAAAAATCCTTCCCTGACTTCTTGAAATAGTCTTGAAAGTTAAATCAAGACTTAACTATTGTTGTGGGAGGCTTGTTTTTCTGTGCTGTGTTTAGTATGGATGATGAATCTCAAGTACATAATAATTTAATTAATTTATTTTTACTACATGTAAGTTATGCTGATCTGTTTTTAGATGTACACAGAAATGTGTCAATTGAAAGGCATTGGTGGTGATTTCTAATCTTGCAGAACAGTGATGAAATACCTATCTACACTGAGTTTTGTACAAACATAAATTTTATGGGAGAGAGGAGAGCCTTTATTGCTAAAACAAAGTGTCTGGTTTTGAACTAAGCCTACACTGCTGTCTCCTTTATATGGTCTGCCTTTCTCACTTTCCAGCAAAATGTGTCCATTCTCTTTGCTCTCATTTCTTTTCGTGGTGATTATGGTGCTAATAAATTGACAGGAGTTCTGGAAAATTGTGAATGGTGAGATGGATTTCTGGGAAAACAGAAGTGTGATGAGAATATGGTATTTTCCAGAACACTGTGGCTTCAGCTGAGTTCTTGGGATCTGCAGGCAAGTCTGCCTGTAAATAAGGGTGACTGAATCATCTGGTTCCAAAGAGGGTTTAGATGTCTCTAGTAATTTGCAGGGTATGACCACTGAAGACAGAAATTCCATCAAGAGGTGACGAAAAGGTTTAACGAGGATTCAAAAGGTAAAAGTAAGGAAAGGGACAACGCTGAGCATTAAGTCCTGATTGTCGTTCAGCCTCATCTCCTGACTTCAGCTGAAGTAATACAGCAGATAGCATAACCAAAGTTTAGTTCCAAATATCAAGATAGGTGCTCTACTTATAGCAAAGTGATTGTTTGGGACAGTCTTCCAAAAGAATTGCAGGTGCTCTGTTGATTGAAGTGTTTAGGATGTGAGAGCACAACAGATAGGCAAGTTATAAGATGTGTTATGCATGGCTGGACTAGAGTGCCCTGTTTCTATGGTATTCTCTTTCTGCTTGAGATACTGAGTTGCGTGCAGTTCATCCAGTGCCTGGAAAACCAGTGAAACGTGCTGGTGAGGTTTTCATGCCCATGGAAATGACACTGATGCTGGTTTGTAACTCTCTTTTGGCCTTTAGTATTGAAGAAGGTAAAGCACCGACTGGTAGAGAACATGAGCTCGGGGACGGCGGATGCCCTGGGGTTAAGCCGAGCCATACTTTGCAATGGTAAGTATTGTCCAGGAGGACATTTTCCTAATGGAACACTTACTCTCCTGTGTTTGCCTAATTTTATTGTTGCTTGCATGGTCCACATTCTTTCCTTCTGCTCTGCCTTGCTGTTGTGATTGTGTCTGCCCTTCCTGAGTGATATAGCCTGTCCTTGTGGCCATTTAAATGTTATCTCAGGTCAGATTAATTTAAAGCAGGGACCAACTTAGTGAATGTCAATAGGTGGTGGCCCCACACTATAAGTTTGCGGTAATTTTAAAAGCTTCCCATGTTGTATCACAGGACAGGCATTTAAGGGGTGAGGGAAATTGGAACCAAATATATGAAACTGGTATTTTTCCACCCTATCAGGTCTTAACCATGTCCTGAATGTGACTGTTATAATTCTGTATTCTGATTCTTGTTTCTATTTAGATGGACTAGTGAAGAGATTAGAGGAGCTGGAGAGGACTGCAGAGTTATACAAAGGTAAACTTGGTATTCCATCAGGCACTGGATGGGAGAGAAGGATGCTTCCATTATGTTTCAGTGAAGTGACTTAAATGTTTTTTCTGGCTTCCATTACAGGCTTGACAGAGCACACCAAGAGTCTTCTCAGGGCTTTCTTTGAGCTGTCTCAGACACACAGAGGTAAAGAATCTTGAGCAAAGGGAGCACAAACCTTTGACCTCCAGTTTCAGGAGTTTTTGTCAGTACTTAGGTGTGTGATTCCTTCACTCAAAGAAAACTAAGGGTTGCAGAAATGAGCTGGGAAGGGCTGCTCTCCTGCATTACCGGTCATGGTATTAACACAGGCCCTGTCTTTCAATGTCACATGAGACATTGGGGAAATGCCGTGCCAAACTCTCGTCTTCAGGGAATATGTAGCATCAACCCCCAGCTAATTGTAAGGTTATGGGAGGGACTTCTAATATTAGAGACTAGATTTTTCTCAGGGTTCGCCTCTTTATTCGTCTGTCTCTATTTATTCTGCTCATGCAGCATTTGGAGATGTTTTCTCTGTCATTGGTGTACGGGAACCACAACCAGCTGCCAGTGAAGCCTTTGTGAAATTTGCTGATGCCCATCGCAACATTGAGAAGTTTGGGATTCACCTTCTGAAAACAATTAAGCCGGTAAGGAATTTAACCATAGGAGTAAAGGGTTGGGAGAAGAGGGGAATCTGGAAAGGCCTGTCTTTAAAGGTGTGGTCTTAAAAGTTCATTCATTGTGGGAAGAATGATCCTTGTGTGCTTTCCTTCTGGGAATTCTCTTCGTAATGAAAAGAACCTGAATGGTAACATAATGAATATCTCGATCTTGTCCCTATGACTTCTGCTCGTGAATATATTCCTCTCCTTTCCTTTTGGGGATGAGGGAGTAGTCTGATCAGTGTAGTACCTGATATTGGCACCCATAACTGCATTGTGTCACTAAAAGAGCTTAGATAAGCAGCTCAGGAACAATGTAAGGATTTCAATCGATACACTTGAGTGAGAGTCTCTAGAGGATCTGTGCACTTAGTTTAGCAAAGAGAGAATTAAGTGTTGATTTGGGCACCACTTTCAGTGCTGTGTTGGATCAACGATGCTGGGTCATGAAACTTTGAACTGGGGAGAGCTGTTTCCAGGACCAGCTGGAAATAAAACAAGCCAAAAGGAGATGAATCCAGGCTAGAAGTGAGGCAAACATTTCTAGCACTGGAACCACTTGCCAGTAACAGTAATGGGGGCTCTAACCATTCTGAGGCATGATCAGACATTTTCTTTCAAATATGCTGTAGTTCAAAAAAGAGTTAACTTGAGGCAGCCTCATGGCCTGTGCTGGATAGAAGGTTTCACTTGAATTGTAGTCATGCTTTTTAGTCTTAATTCAGCAACAGGGTGTTTCCCTTGCAGATGCTCACTGACTTGAATACGTATCTGAATAAAGCCATTCCTGACACAAGGTTGACTATCAAAAAATACCTGGATGTCAAGTTTGAATATTTGGTGAGCTGCTTGCTTTTTTTTTTTTCCCTAAGTGCTGGTTGAAATTAAGTTTCATAGAATCATCCTGAAAGTCACATGGAGCCTATATGATCACATATCCATCCTTCCACAATCCATGAGAGAATGCACTGTTTTTTCCAGTTCTTTGTTTACTGCCAGATTACTCAGATTCAGACACCTGCTCTTAACCAAACACTTCTCACTGGTAAGAAAGATCTCACAGTACCCAGATGACTTCTTTTCCACATGACCCAAATTATTTCCTGATTTATTTGTAAGGAGTTCCTCTGCAACTTAGGCTCTTGAACTCCTCTAAAAAGCTCCCCAGTCCATATTTTTCAGATAATTTTGGACACTCTGTCTTTAGCCAAAGTAAACAACTGTCAAGTCATATTTGCTTTAATTTAGACCTTGCCTTTTTTTTTCCTCCTTCATTCCACTCACCCCTTGTTTTCTACCCAAAAAGGGTAAGGTTGCTAAGTGCACCTGTTCTGTAACAGTAGGAATCTATTTCTTTTTACACATTGAGAGAAGTATTTGGAGCTGCAGCCCTAAGGCAAGACAATATGGCAGCATCTCTTCCTACATAAATCCTTCCTGCAATTAATCTTTTTCTTTCCCTCTTTATTTATTCCCATCTCATACTTTTCTTGTACTGTCATTTCCCAAAGAGTAGATGAACACAGGATTTTTCCCACTGTGCTTTCTTCAGTCTCTACCACTGAAGGAAGGCTTGGAATGGCACAACCTCATGGGTATGGGTGATGATGAAGCTGTTTCTAATTTTTAATATTTCCTTCTTGTTTTGCCGGTTTTTTTTTTAAATTATCTTTAATTCTGCCAAGTCTTACTGCCTGAAAGTCAAAGAGATGGATGATGAAGAGTACAGCTGCATTGTGAGTATAAGTACAATTGCAAAAGTACTCCTGTGCCTGTCAGCAGCCAAACTAGTGAATGCATCCTAAGGAATTGCATACATTTGTTCTTAATGTATTAGAGATAGGGGATCCTTAAATGCTACCTGGGAAGCACTGCAGCTTGTTTGCTCAGTGGTTGCCTTTCTCAGTGTTTAAGTACTATTAGGTTATGTAAGGAGGATTAAGGTGTTATCTTCACAGATTCCATTTGTGTGTAGTGTACAGCTTATCATTAATTCTGGACTTGTTTCTGAGAAATGGAGATTTAGCTTCTCTGCAGCAAAATGCATGTGAAACTGCATTTGTAAGTGAAGAAAATTGATTAAAGGATCTCTCTTAACAATAGAGGCTTTACAGTTTAAGAGTTTTAGGACTTTAATCCTTAACAGCTCTGTTTAAAATAGCTAAAGGTATCCCATAAATTCCAGTTTCCCTGCATAAAAGTAACATCTTTTTTTTATCCTAGGTATCAGTCTCAGAGCAGGCATTTGATTTTTTGGAATGCCTAGTTCCCAAGTTCAAGCTCCTAACACACGCTTTCATTATGTTTCCCTATAAGTGGGAAGGAAAGAATCCCAGTTGTGCCCAGCAGAGTGACATCTTTGGGTTTTGGCACGTGCGGCGTGCGTTAGCGAGCCGTAGTCCGTAGCACGGATTTTTCTGTGTGTTGTGTTTACAGGTGCAAGGGGAGGATGCTTCATTGCTGACAGACCTAACCCCTTTCCAGACTGTTTTGCAGGACAATGTATAGGTCCCTCCCTGTTGGTTTCCAGCAGTGTGTCTGGATGGTTGTAGATACCAGAGGGTTCCCAGTGTAGATACAGAATTAATTATGCAATCCATACAGGGCAAACCTTGCCAGAGGAGGGCAGAATTTTTTGTGTGCTTGATATAAACTTGTTTGTTCTTAATGCCTTGTCTTACTAGTCCAGGTAAGAAGCCATGCCACCCCTCCATGCTGGGCTGAAAGGTGCCTGTCCTTTGCATTTGCTTAGTAGAGATGCTTTTCTTTACCATGGTTGGTGTGTGTTTGGCCTTCAGAGTGGCCCCACTGACTGCCAGTTTTTGACATGGATCAGTGTTCCTCATGGTTCCTGCTCCTGACAACAGTCCCTGTGTGCCTGAGAGGTCTGTAATAACCCCAAGGCCATTGTGAGTCCACGCTGGTAGGCAGACTGTGTGTACAAGCACTGTTGTGGGAGTCTCTAAAATGGTGCCATGTTTTTGGCAGGCTCTGGGTGAGCCCCTCTACCGGGTCAGCACTGGGAACTACGAGTACCGCCTGATCCTGCGCTGCCGTCAGGAGGCTCGCACGCGCTTTGCCAAGATGAGGAAGGACGTGCTAGAGAAAATAGAGCTCCTGGACCAGAAACATGGTGAGTGCCACTGCTGAGTTCAGCAGACATAGCTTTGCCCTTTGTGTTCCTCCTTTGCCTCAGCTCAGTTCTTTGCTGAAGAACTCCCTTGTGGCTGAGCCTGAGACATGAGCCCTGAGGGGCCAAAAGGAATTAATGTGTGGGAGATTGTATCTAATGCTGGTAAGGGAGGCTTGATCACAGCCTTCACACTGTTTGGGAAGGGAATTTTCACACTTTTTTCCCCCAACATGTCTCCCCTACAGTGCAGGACATTGTGTTCCAGCTCCAGCGTTTTGTCTCCACCATGTCCAAGTACTATGATGACTGCTATGCTGTGCTCCGGGATGCGGATGTCTTTCCCATCGAGGTGGACCTTGCCCGCACCACTCTCAGCTATGGGCAGAAGGACACATACACAGATGGGGCAGAAGAAGAAGGAGAAAGCGAGAGAGAGGGTAGTGGGAAGGAGGATGCAAATGGAGAGAAGCTCATTGATGATGCCTGAGTGTGCCGGCATGGCCAGAGGAAGGACTTTGCAGACTGTTAGGAAAACGTGTATTTCACATGGCGCTTCATCCTCCATGATTTCTCTGTGTGTCCAGCCTGGGATTCCTCCTCTGCATTGGGTGGGGGGTAGCTGGTTGGATTGGGACCAACCTCTGCTTTCCTCTCTTTTCCTTTGCTTGTTTGCCTGGATATTCTTTTTGCCCCTAGAGACTTCTGCTACCCAGCCTGGTTACTGAGGTATTGGGAGGAAAAGCTGCTCCCACACTGCCATGTGCCTCTGTGCAGACAGGAGTCTGCTGAGCACGTGGGCAGCACCGCTCCCATGTGGCACATGGAAGCTGGTTAAGGGTTTGGAGGTGATTACAGATGGTGAGAACAGCCCCCTTCTGTCCTCTCCTTGTGCTGTGGGAAAGTGTTAGCATCACTGCTTGCTGTCTTCAAGCTCCTTCTGAGGCTCCACCTTAGAACCATGATGCAAAGACCCCATCTTTAAACTAGAAAGGAGACACAAAGCCTTGTGGAGAGAGGAAGACATGCTCTTTAGGCAGAGGCTTTGGGATTTTTTGTGTAAAGAATGAATGACTAGCGTGCTCTCCTCTCTGCACAACTATTTTGTGCTGCCTCTGGGCCAGCCAGCAGCAGCAGCTATCCTCCCATTCCCTAGCACAAGGGAAGGGGGAAGAGGAAAGCTGAGGTATGTGAGACTACTTCTTTCCTCCTTGCTTTTCTCTTCCCCCCCTCCATCCCCGTGGGCCAATCCCAGATGCAGATGGCACTTTGTTAGTGGGCAGCACAACTGCCAGGAGTGGTGTGCTTCTTGGGGCAGGGGTTTTGACTTCTCTGTCATTACATTCTAGTGGTCATGGGAGAAGTTATTTAAGGGCATTAATTTATGATTTATTTTTAATTTGTGTTTCTCTTTGATTGTTTTTTGGAGCTGCTTCATCTCCATGGGTGCCTGGGAAAAAGCCATCCACGGTCAAGCTGCTCTGGAGAATTTAAACAGACTCTGATGTAGTGACTATTGTCTGTAATAAAGAAATATGTGACATTTCATTTCTTGTCCTTCATGCCTTTCCTATAAGAGATTTGTTTGCTTATCTTCCATTGGTTTTAATCTTAAATTATAATGTTGGGAAGATGGGTGTCATGTGCTGGCCATTTTTTTTCTTCTTGTACTGGTGCAAAATCTCTATACCAAGCTGTGGTGGTCAGTGCAGCACAGATTTCCAGAGGAAGAGGGTTATAAATGCTGTAGCAAGGCCAGTCACCCAGTAATACCAGCTTCTCTGCATTTTAGCTTCCCCGGGGAACACCAGCCTTTTGAAGGCCCCCAGGTACCTCAGCCCTGCCAAGGTGGCATCCCTGCGCCCCTTCAGGGCCAGCTTCTCCACACAGCTCAGCTGTTGCATCACAAGCTTCGTCTGATGCTTAAGTCCCTGATCCTCTTTCAGAGCTGTTGTGCCAAAACATGGAGCAGTTGAGAGGAACTGAAAATGCTTCAGCAGAGCCTGCCCGAAAGCCAGCAAGGAAAAGTGTAGGGCAGCATAGCTGGGTTTTTTCAGGAAGAAGTCTGGGAATCTTGCAGCACTGTCTGTAGTGAGGTCTCATACCCTAAGGGCTTCTATTTGCTTTTGTGAAAAAAATTTAACAGCGGGAGGCTTAGTGGGAAATGTTGACTTGGGACAAGGAAACAGAGGGGACCTTGTTCTAGTGACCTGCCTGGCTGACAAGGGCAGTTGTTTTCATGCTGTGGACCTTGGACCTCTGGGAAGTTGTGAGCTCCTTCTTGGAGGGCATACTAGTGAATAAGGGCAACCCAGCCTGGGGTTACTGGGGAAACAGCTGCAGAGCAACTTGGTTGAGCAGAAACAGTGATCTTACCTTGTGGGAAGGGAGAACAAGCTTTGAGAGCACTGGATGAATGCCTGCAGGGCCCCAGCACCCTTGCTGCTGCTCTCATTCTCCCAGAGCTTTGCATCTGGGATTTTTTATGGGAGTTAGTCTCGTTTGGGATGTTTCTAAGTGAGTTTGAACAGGAAAAAGCCCACAGTCACTACTATGACTGGCTCAAAATCAGATCTAACAGCGGTGTTAGCAGTGGTGGGACAGAGTACAGCCTCATGGGGTTTACCTTCTCCCCTCCAGTTTCCAGTTCTTCTGTCTCTTCTTAAACTGACATTCTTCAACAGCTTTATTTTGCTCATCATTTACTGCCGTTTTTGTTTGGGAGCATCTAGAATGAAACCCTTTCCTTCATGTCCTCACTCCTCTGCTGTGTTTAAATGGCTTTATAGGTCCTGCAGGCTTTGCCAACTACCCATTAATTTGTAGTCAGTCTGGTCTGGAATGAAACACATCTTTTGGTGGCCCCATGAGCTGCCTTCTCTGTAGACCTCTGCTTAGTTTTTGATCCCTTGTTATAGTCACAGGTTCCCCCAGGGTCTCTGAGGTGAAGCAGTTCAGGAAACCGGAAGAAAGAGCTTTGGCCAGGGATGTTTATAAAAGATCCAGTCCTAAAGCAGATTAGAAGTGGTTTAAGCATGCCAGGGAAGGTTGTCCTCTCTGAATCTAGAAATCCATCACTGCAGTGGGGGGTGAGGGGGTCATGCCTGCCTTACCACGTGCTCCAACACCCTTGTTAGCAGCACTTGGGGACTGGGGCTTGTCCTTCTGCCTTACCTTTGATTCCTTTATGTAAGGAGGTTTTCTCTATTTAAGAGTAAAACACAGGCACGACTGGTGCCATTCCTGCTCAGTGGATAATCGCTTGGGACATGGTTATTTACCTGTCTTGAAACCCCCACCCCCACAGGGGCCAGGTTGTTCCCTTCACACGTCAACGGGACTCACTTGAGCCTAGATAAAGCTGGCTTGGTGCTATTCCTGTCAGCGAGGCTCCGTATTGTGGCTGCACACCTAATGGCATTAGCCTTTCTTAGGTGCCTTCTTTGTGTAGCTCAGCAGCAGCTTCTAACACAGCGCTTCCCTACTTGGGAAAGCAGCATCAGGTGTCACTGCCCCAGCTTTACCATCCACAAAAGATGTGCCAGGCAGAGGTGGTCAGAGCCGGTGGCCTCCCGGTCTGGCAGTGCCCAGGGAGTTATTGCAGAGAGCCTGGTGTCTACCCCATGCTGGTGGCCCCTGGAAGTGGCCAGGTGGTAGCTGTGAGTTACACCACCTCCTAAACCTGCTGCCAGCGAGACTGACACTATCCAGACCGTGGAAGTGGGGTGAAGGAAACGCTGACACCAGAACAGAGCGTACCAGATCTGATTACAAAGAGTCTCTAATTGTTTGTGTTCTGTATTGTGACAACGCAGAAGGAAAAGGAGAGTCCTTGGCAGCCTCTTCGGAAGACTTTCTCCAGGTCTGGTTTGAAAGTGAGGAAAGAAGATTATATTTTTTTTCTTTTTGGTGTTTGGGCTGCTCTGAGCCTGTGTTGTACCAGCATGGGTGCAGGATGCAAGTAGACATATCACTGGGTGGGTATGTGGACATATGTACATAAGGACCAGCTATTCTTATACCTCTCCCTCTTATATCTTACGTCTGCCTTTGTCCCAACTTTCTCCTCCCCACATCCCACCTACCCTCCCATGCTGAGGTGCTTGCAAACAAGGCCGGTTTTATACATCCCTGTTCTCCGCCCTGGCTAAAAACTGTCCCTCTCCACCATCTGGTCAGCGTTGCAGCCGTCTCGTGCCAACACCTCCCCATCCCCTGTGGGACAGCCACCTCCCTCCCCGCTCTGCTCCTCTGCCACATGGTTGGCCTCCTCGTTGGCTGCCACCATGGCATTGTCAGTGCTGTGGGCCGGCTGGTGGTTGTTGCTGCTGTGTTCCTCGGCTTCCTGCACGTCGGACTCCGCTTCCTCGGTGTCGCTCCCACCTCCAGCAGAGGGGTTGTTCTCTGGGGGAGGCTCCTTCTTCCCTCGGTTCAGGCAGCAGTAGCTGGCAACACCCAGGAAGAGAGCAGAGAGCACGACCTCTGAGCCTGCCAGGTAGAAGATCACCTCATAGTTCTTGAGAGCATCGACCAGGCGGCCTGATGGTTGGAAAAGAAATGAGATGGTTAAATTCAGCCTATGCACCCCTGCATGGACAGCCCAGCTCAGGTGGGCAGCACCTGCTTTTGGCTGAGGACCCATTCCTCAAGGGAAGAGCAAGAAGCCTGAATATCTAAATATCACACTGGGAAAGAGCCACACTGTATTTCCAGGCAAAGTATGGTAACAGTGCATGGTTGGTGTTTTCCCTCGTTTGGACAAGCTTAAATAATTGTGACACCCTGATGCTATGGCTTCACTCCATGCTGGGCCATCTTCTACTTGCCAAGGTGGGAAAAACCTCTCATGACCTGACTTGGCCAGTCTCAGAAAAGAAAATTGGAGAGGCATTGCTATTTCTTATGCTAGTATGTCAGGAAAACATTATGAAGGGAAGAACAGATTTCTCTTTGGCAGAGAAATCCCTTTGGTTGGCCCGCACCTGATGACTTCTGTGCCAGAGATTTTCTCAATGTATTTTCTGAATCCACTGCAGCTGGCAATGGAGGGAGAGTTCCCAGTCCTTGGTGCTGAGGAGCATGAACAGCTGCCTTGCTGCAGTCAGGATGCAGCCATGGAACTGCACTCTTCATCCCGGTTTCGCGTGCTCCCGAATGCAGGTGACCCGCAGTCCCCGCTGTGGTACAGTACATGCCCTGACACCGGCCCCAGGACGCGCTGTGGTGCCTCCCAGAGCAGTCATGGGAGGCACGTGGCGAATTCCTGCGCAGGTCAATGTGCCCCTGTTCAGCCAAGCCGGATGGCAAGCGAGGAGCCTGCGTGCACCAGCGCGCGTGCGTGTGCATGTGTGTGTGTGCAGCTTATCCTGTGCCAAACCCCCTCGGCCCCACGGAGCGGGAAGCAGCTTCAGAAGGATTACACCAAACAAAGCCACTTTGTTCAACCCCCTTCTCCCAGCCGAGTGCTGTTCTCCCCAAGTCCGAGCCACCAGGATTGTCAGAGCACTCGACCTTCCTGCACCAGGGGGGTCCTAGAGCAGTGAAGAAGGTGCCCCCAGCACGACTTGGCTGCCCCCAACACCGTTCTTCAGTGACCCAGCACTGTCTGTGTGCCATCGTATGTGCACACAGCACCAAGGCACAGCTGAACTGAGGCAGGAGGGCTGAGAGATGTCCCTTGTTAGCACCCACTGGTGTGCCTTGCTCCTTGGGGCAAGGCGCTCTTAAATCCCCCTCTCCCCCAGTGATCTCTCTGCAGCTGCCTCCAAGACACATATTTCTTGACCCTCCCTGGCCTGGGACTGCCGACTGCCCCACAGTTTATAAAGTGAGACATGAGTTATTGTTAGCATTTAAGAGGGTCTTCTCTTGGCCGCCAAATTTTACTTGAGAACTGGTTGGAGTTGCTGAGGGCGGGTTTTACTCATAACTGATGGTTTGTGCTGGGGAAAAGACCATTCACACCGAGGTCTTCACTGATGGGCTTTAGCCCACGTGTTACAGCTGAAAGAAGGGGTGCAAGAAACAATAGAGTGGTTCCTGCCTGGGGATTTTCCATGGTCTTGTCCCTGACTCTTCCTTGCAAATCAGGAAACTGCACTTTGTTTGGAAATAAGCCTTTGGCATGATTTGGCATTCTCAGTGATCAAACACTTAACATTAATCTATGCCAACCTCCATTCAACAGCCTGTTTTTATGAGCTGTTTGTGGGGCATGGACCTTACTAGGGACTGTGACCTAGGCTAGACTGGCTGAAAAGCTGTGAGTGTCTTAATCCTCTTAGAAAAATTAACAGCAAATGCCTCAGGGGACTGTAGAAACTGTTTTGACTTGACTGACAGCAAAACTGGAATTGGGATCAGCACAAATTGAGATCGCTGTTCGCAGTGCCAATCAAAAGGCCATGGACACCAAGGAGAAATGTAGACACACTTGCTTTGTCCTAATGAAGACACTCAAAGGTTTGCCTGCAGCACGTGCGTGACCCTACCCTTAACACGATTCTACGCAACATTCATAGTAAAGGTAGAGATCAGCTCTCTGCTTCTAGAGCGAATTTAAAGTTGGGAAATAGGGTTTTTCTTCAAGTGCTGCGTCCATGCCCGACACCTGCAATACTGTGGAACGGCAGCCAAACAAATCCCCTGTAGCAAGACACCTACCTGCAGAGGGTGGGCCGATGAGCACGGCGAAAGCCTCGATAAGTAGGACCAGCCCGATGGCGCTGGAGAACTTCTGGGAGCCAACGATGGCCATCAGCACCTCGAACTGCAGTGCCCCCACCATGCCGTAGGAGATGCCGAAGAAGACGCAGAAGATGACCAGCCCCGTGTAGTTGCTAGCCCTGGCACTGCAGATGTCTGTCAAGCCGTTGAAGAGCATGGAGAAGCTGAATAGATATGCCACGTGAGGGCGGACCCACTTCAGCCCTGCCACCATGCCACAGGCTGGGCGGGCAAAGATGTCTATGAAACCAATGATGGAGAGCAAGAAGGCGGCCTCTGTGTCTGGTACGCCCGTGTCCTTGGCATAGTTGACCAGCAATATGGGGGGCACGAAGAGACCCAAGACCAGGATGAACTTTGAAATAGTGTAAATGATAAACCCTCGGTTGGAGAAGATACTAAAATCCAGAAGCTTCTTTCCTTTCTTGGGCTTCTTCTTGGCTTTCTTGCCTTTCTTGGTTCCATCAGTGGTGCTGATTCCCTCCTCTGATTTCCCTCCTATGGGCAGCATCTCCTTGGCTTCATATTTGTCCTGAGCTTTCCCCATCTTCCGCTTCATGCCCATATCCAGGGGTCTCATGACTGCCCCACAAGTGCAGCAGTTAAGCAGAAGGCCCCCCATGATAAGGAACCCTCCTCGCCAACCAAACTTCTCCAGCAGCACTTGCCCCAGTGGAGAGAGGGAGGAAAGGAAGACAGGGCTCCCAGCAGCAGCCAGTCCATTGGCGAGAGGCCGACGCTTGTCAAAGTAGGTGCCCAGCATGATCAGTGAGGGCTGGAAGTTCAACGCCATACCCAGACCTACATGGAAGTGAAAGCCAGGAGGGAGACACGGAGTGCAAGAACATGAGATGTAGCTTGCAACAAGCTGAAAACTCCCCTCAGACTATCCTAGTCCTGAGGTCCCATGATGGGATAATTGTGTTCCTCACAAGCCTCTGTGCCTTCGTGTTGGTGGGTTGCCCCTGCAGAGGATGGGCTAAACCAGCCTGTCCACCTGAAGTGTATTTGAATCAGGTAATTGTGCCCATGTTTAGGCAGGACCTGAGCCTTACACAGGAATTCTGCCTCTCTCCACTGCCACTGTGTACCGATGTCACCTACCACAGTTGCCACGATCACTGAACACCACTTAAGTTTCTTCTGCCTCTCAACCACAGGCCCTGGCTGTTTAGATCCAGCACATGCATCCCTCACAGGTGCAATGTTCAGGACTAGATGCTTCCCATAGCATGTGCAAATAGGTGAGGGAGACATGATACTAGACATGGCAGCGCTAAAGGGAAATTCAACATGGTCTTGGCTCTTTCCCAGGTAAGTCTGTGTTGCCTCCCCAAATCCCAGGGCTCTCACCTGTCAGCACACCAGCTGTCAGATAAAGCTCAATGATATTGGTGGTAAAAGACGCCAGGATCATCCCAGCAGAAGCTAGCAGCCCGCCGATGAGCATCACGGGCCGGCAGCCAAACTGGTTCACCATGATGCTGCATACTGGTCCTAGGAGGAAGCAGAGGAGACAGAGTAGGAGACCAGAAGGAGACAGGACAACTGGGAAGGGGCAGGCAGCCCAGGCAGGGCACTCAGGGAAGATGAAACAGTAATGATGGAACTCACTACCTGGCTGCTTTAGATACACATCTGTTGGGCCTGGCCAAGGGCGAGAGGCTGTGGTGTGGAGACTTCTGCTCTGCCCTGCCTTTGGACCCCTATTCCCTGGGGCTTGGTGTGATAGGAACAACACTTCAGGAGTGGGAGCAAACCCTGTATCAACTGTCTGGGATGTAGGTGGGGTGACCCCTGAGGTCTCCTGGGGCAGAGGAAACAGGGATATGAGATGCAGCACACTTCCAGAAGAGAAGTGGTAGGACAATTGTATTCTGCATCGTGATTCATGACCAGGCCAGTGAGCATGAGAAGAGTCCATGGGGACATGGTCTGGGCCCATGGCAGAGTGGGAAAGGTATGAGTTGGGGAGAGGGAAGTGTGTCCAAGCATCACCTGTCCCATAGAGCATGGCCAGCATGATGGAGGAGATCCAGGCTGTGTCACTGTAGCCCACATGGAAATCTTTCATGAGCTCCTTGAAGTAGACACTGACGGCTTTTGGGAAGGCATAGGAGAAGCCGGTGATCACAAAGCAGCCAAGGAGCACGATCCAGCCCCAGCCACCATCCGGGGGCTTCACAGGAGCCGGGAGCTGCCCTTCCTCTGGGTCAGGTCTCCCCATCTTCTAGCCTAGGAATGGAAAGGCAGGCCGGGAGGAAGTAGGGCAACAGAGAGAGAGAAAAATCTGCTGGTGCTGCAAGAGGAGAAGAGAAAAGCAGAGCAGCAAACATTTACTACAAGGTTTCTCGTCATGCCCACCATCTCCAAGCTCTGAGACGCTCATTGGGGGCCCACATCTGCTCTTTGTACCTTGATCCTGCCAGGCAAGATGGGATTGCTTTTGGGTGTGAGGTCATGCCTCAGCTGGGCAGAGGTGGGAAGCTCCCCCTGAGCTTGGGGCAGCCCAGAGCTCCACAACCCCTGGCCGAACACAGCCGAGCAGTGTCACGGCTCCCAGCTGAGCCTGGAGTGCTGCATCTGATGCAGCGTCAGGATCTGCAGCACCCTCCTTGCTTCATATCCAGCCTTGCCTACAGATGGTGTGAAGCGAAGGCCAGCAACATGAATCCTTTTTGCTTCCTAAAATCTGCCTTTGAGCCTCTCCCATGCTGGTCTGCTCCAGCAGGGAGCCCTCCAGGACCTGTCTTGCCACAGAAACCTCCAGCAGTGAGGCAAGGAGACCCATTAAGCCCTCTGTGCTTTCCTCTGGGAGGCCCCAGTGCATGGCACTCTCCTTCTCCCTCCCCTCCCCTCCCCGCCATCAGGGGCCAGATTTCCGAAATAGGTGAAGGGGGAGAGCACAAAAAAGCGGTGGTTATTTGCATGCCAGAGAGATTAGGGCTCTGTACATACACGGAGGGGCCGGAACAAAGCCTAAGTGGGAAGAAGGAGGGAATTAGAGGGGATGTCTTGTGAGTCGCTCTCAGGGCTCTTAAGCTGCCCAGGAATTTTGCTCCAGCTGGCTGCTATGGGTATGTTTTTCATTTCTCCCTTAGGTACCAGGTCTATGCCCCTTCCAGCACCATTGGCCACAGTTTCTTGGTCAGCCAGGCTTATTTTCACACCTGTATGCAAAGCCATCACTGGACTTAGACTATAGATGCCCCCAGGTAGATTAGACAGGCATTCTCCATGCCTGAGCTGGCCTTTTTTGGGTCTGGTTTGTCTCCTATCACCGTCTTGCTGGCAGCACACTCCTAACATGGGTCCTCTCTCCTGCCCAGCTCCCTTGGCTGAAAGACTGCAAGATGGCAGCAGTGTCCCCATCTCTTGGCACCAGCAGTTGTGGGAAATGCCAGGAGTCACATATGGACTAGAGACTGCCAGAGGGACAGGGACTGTCTTATGCGTGTGACACACATAGCTAGAACCTGGGAGTTTTGGATCTGGGTGCATTTCTCAAGGAAGTCCCGGTTCTTGGTGTCCTCCAAGCAAAGGGGGTGAGTTGAGCTGATTCCCATAGCTGCTGTTGCTCTGCATCTCAAGAAAGTGCAAATCCTTTATTCAGAAGCGTGGATGACACAAGCTGGGGCAGACCCCAGGCAGAGGGCCCTTACTTGGCAAGAGTGGTCCTACCCTCTCAGCCACCATCAGCTGTACCCCTCCTTCCCCTCTCCAGGGGGCCTTTGCTCCTGAAAACACAGAGGGGGTTATTCAGTGCAGCGCTCAGATGCCTGCCACCACTATGGGTCCCTGCAGAAGAGTTCCCCAAACTTTCAGGATACTGTGAGCCACAAAAGAAGGGAGCAGAATCTGGCTCTGAGCATGGATTGGGGCAACTCTCCTGGATGGCTGTTTCCTAGCAGCTCTTGGGCTGAACCACAGGGGCTGGCACAGGCTGCTCTCATCTCTCCCTCCCAGCCCAGGTCTCAGGGGCTGTGGCAAGGGACAGACACATGAACTGAAAACAGGGGGCTATAAAGACACTTTTAAGGCAAGGAATCACTACAAGGAAGAAAAGAATAATTATACACTCTTCCGCTAACCATACCTCCCCCATCTCACCCTTCCTGGTGTTTTCTGGATCACTGGCACTCTGACAGCCAGACTCAACAGCCTCACTCAGCTTCTGCCATTTTGCCCACTGCTCCTCTCCCAGCTCCAGCTGACTGACAAGCCAGACCCAGTTGTACAAAAGGTGACTGGCTGCCAAAGCACAGTGATTTTGCCATCAGTGCTGGTGCTCCACCGCTGCACCATCTGCTGCACGTAGCTACTTCAAATAAGAGTGGCTGCCACCAAACAGAGCCTGAGACCTTTTATCCAAGCCCCTCTCCCAGCCTGGCTTTTCTTGAGCTCATCCTGCACCACAAATTAAATGAATTAATAAAACCATTGCAATCCATCTTTCCCTGATGCTGCCACTCTCTGCCAGCATCCTAGCAAGAAAGTATTTGTCTGTCTGTGGCATGCTCTTCAGAGATTTCTGTAGCACCACCTCTCAATGATGAGTCCATGGCATCTGATTTTGAAGAGCACGTTAGACAAATATCCGTGAATACTTATTTGAGTTTGGAGCTGGAGGGCACCTCTGCAGGAGCCACTTGCTCAGTGCTACAGAGCTGTACAGCAAAGCATGAAAGCACTTTTACCTGCCTGCAGCTAGATGTTGGCTGAAAACGATGGGGTGCACCAGAGGAGCTCACCTGTGGAGATGCCTCCAAGGCCAATATGCTATGGCAGACCTCTGCTGCCTGTCTGCTCACACCACATACCCTGCACCTGCCTTTGCACTCTCTACAGCTCACTATCATTTTCTCCTCAGTTAAGGAGCTTTATTCACAGGTAAAAACACCGTGTGTGAGTTCACATGCACCCAAAAGCTCATCAGCATGGGCACCTGCCCTTCCCCGGGCATCACAGGAAGGTGGGCCAGGGCAGGCACTGCCACAGAGCTTGCTGCCGGTGCCTGCAAGGAGAAGACTTGCACCGACACCAGGAGGCACAAGCCCAGGTTGTAAGGGTGAAGACCACAGCAGGTTCAGCTGTGGCTGCCAGTCCCTGGACACGCGCAGAGCACAGTGCAGCCAGTGCTGGATAATGCCCAGAAAATCCCCAAGCTGCGCCCGGGAGGGTCCACATAAATGCTCTTACTGCCTCCACACCGTACAGATGGGGTGGGGCGTCTATTTTTTTAAGTGCAAGGGCCACCAGCCTCTCCAACCCACAGACAACCCCCTGGGAAAGCATTTGTTAGAGAATTAAATGAGTGCAGGCCCAGGATGAACTGCTCTATCGGCTGCTGGAGCAAGGATGCAAGCACCCCTCCACACCACTGACCTGTGCAATGAAGCGATGACCTCTCGAGCACAAGCTGAGCTTCCAAGGGTTGAGCAGATCTGTCAACAGTGCTTCCTTCTCCCACTGGCTGGCACTTCCTGGCTCTGGATGAGGGTGCCTGGTTAGATGGTCCTGCTGGATCTTTTCCCCATGGTGGGCACAGGACAACGCCTGCAGGAATCTAGTACCTCTCGAGCAGCCTCTTGTGCTCCGCTCCTTCCTTCGGAGCAGCTACGTCCTCACAAGACAGCTAATTCCCCTCTCAGCCTGCTTTCCTCCAGTTCCAGTGATGCCCAGCAAAGCTGTCCGTGGCAGATCTGGGGGGACACCCTGTGTGGGGCACCCCCTTGCCTACTGTGGGTGCAAGTAGTGCCCCAGGGCACTCCCGGTGCGGATGTGGGTCAGGAGCTGCTTATGGTTTCAGGTCGGCAGAGACCAGCGGGTGCTGAGCGGGCAGAAAGCACTTCTCCACTTTTAAGAGGCTTTTCCAGCCAATGGGGACGAGGTGGCTGCCTGCCACAGCCCGAATCCCCCGGTAATCCCGCTGCCCAGGGGCTCCTTGCGTTTTCCCCAGCAGAGCAGGGCAGGCTGGCGGGGGTATATTCGGTCGGAGGGACCAAGACAGGAGGAAGCAGGGTGAGGGTGGGGGGTGTTGGGTGCTGGGGAGGGGGGCAGTGGAGGAGGAGACCATGTGCCCGAGCTTCAGTAAGGGGCCAAATAGGTGAAGGTGCTGCTTTTGAAGCTTCCTCAACTGCCAGCCACAATGGAGAAGTGCTGGCGCGGTTTTGCAGGGCATGAGCCCAGCAGAGAAGTAAGACGAGGTGGAGCAGCCGAGGAATCACCGCCAGCCGTGACTCAAACTACCAGGTCCTGCCCAGCCCTGGCAGCTCAATAACCCGCCCTCCAAAACAACCTCCCCAGTGGCTGACTCACAGAAGGAGGTCTGGCAGGCGCTGGGGACGAGCCAGTCTCTGGCCACACGTGGGGGAAAATTTTACTTCCAGGGAGGGGGCTGGGGCTCAGCCCAGGTGATGTTTTGGTGAGGGAAAAGTCTGGGCTGTAAACCCCTGAAGCCCCTCAGCAGCAGGGCAGCAGGGGGGCTGCGGGGGCTTGGCAGCACTCACAGCCAGGGTTTAATGTCTATTAATAAGGCTAATCAGCTAAGCCCTGGCCACCTCTAGCGCTCCATCCCTCACTCATGCTGCCTCGCCCGTGAGGGCTCCCCCAGCACACTTAGGGTATTCCCAGATTGGTGAGGCCTCCATAGGTCCTAGGGGAACGCTTTTCCCCTGCACTGAGCGGCCCTGGGGTGCCCAGGGCACACGTTCCAGCAGTGGGTGAGGAGCAGGTGGCCGCAAGACAGAGGGGGGGACTCAGGGGGCAGCCAGCAGTGGGCAGTGCAGCCCTCTTGGTGCCCTCCACATCCACCCCAGACCCCTGGGCTGGTGGCTGCATCTGGACCCGTAGCACTGCAGTGTCCAACATGACAACCATGGGCAGCCATCATGGCCCCAGTGCTGGTGGGGAGCTCCTCTCCTCCTCCCCCTGCATCCTGTGACTGAGGTGATGTCGCAGCCACTGAAATGGACGCAGAAGATGCATTAACCATTTTATTTTAAAAAACCACATATTTTCCACAGGACAGTACATGAAGGAGCAGGGCAGTGCTGCTGGACAGTGTCACCTGCCCCTGCCTTGCCCCGGCACTGCCCAGCAAGGGCAGCACCTGGGGTGAGAAGGGGCAGGTGCTGCTACAAATGGACATAGTTGTCAAAGGGGCTGAGACCAGACCCTGTCAGCTGGACCACATCACTGGAAGTCTTCTTGTAGCCTTCTCTTTTCAGATTCGTTCCTCTGGTAGCAAAGGAACTGTTTGGTAAGTCTCCTTCTCTGCCCACAGCAGAGATAGCAAAGCTTCACCTTCAACATCCTGACAGCACTGCCCTGGCTGCAGATGATCTTAGCCAGCCCTACCTCCATCCGCCTCCAGCATCATCCCCTCTCCAAGGCCACCAGCACCAGCAGCACCAGACTTCTCCCTCCCAGTCAAGTACAGTAACACCACAAGGGGAGGGAAGCAGGGATCAATCCAGAAAGGGCAGCAGAGATCTGCTTCTGGCTAAAGCACACCAGACCCAGGTGAGATGGGTCCCATTGTCCCAGAGGTATGGGAGGGGAAAAGAGAGTTCACTCCATGAGTGGTAGCAGTAGGTTGCTGCCCAGCTGGAGGTCACAGCTTATCACTTCTCCTCCTCCTTCTCTGCTGAAGTTCTTCACTGTCCCCAGCCCTGCTTCATCGGATGATGGGCGCCGAGCGGTCATTGGTGACTGTGGGGCGCAGCTTGACTGTGGCAAAGGGGTTGGTACCTCTGGAAAGGGAGAGGAAACAGGCAACCGTCAGAAAGTCTGCAAATGCAACGCAGGGATCCCTGTGGCCAAGCAAAGGCTACTTAGTCCTGTTGCACAGTCACCTCCATGCCAAGGAGGAGAGTGTGGTAAAGCTCATTCCTGAGTATGTTTTCTCCATCCTTTACGCAGCCTGCTGCACATTCCCATGTGGTTCCATTTGGGCTCTCCTGAGGGCTTCTCACCCTCCCCCTCTTCCATAGCATGAAGAAGGGACACTAGCACATGGCTGTCCCTCGCGATAGCACTCTACACTTGTAGAGCATACACCGACCCTCCAAGCAAGGAGCCAGGGAGCAGAAAAAGGCCACAGCACCACACCAGAAACATGGAGACACCAACCCAGCTGCAGGGGGAAGAAAAGCAGGGATTTATGGCAAGTCTCATCTCCACAGACCTGACTCATCAAAACTCAAAGCCACATCCTTTATGCCTCAGTCCTTTCCAAGCAGGCAGAGATGCACAGTCGTGTAGCTCCACACTCAGGCTGCGAGCTGCTATTGTGGCCCTTACAGAATGGATGGGAAGGAGCATGTAGGTCTGGACAAGTGTTCCGGGTGCTCAGGTCCTACCTCATTTTATCAGAGTCAGGATAGGACCTTCCTGGTCAGCAGAGGCCAGAATGGACCACCTCTGCCTCCTGTCCTGGGAGTTAGGCTGTGCATTGCTTTTCCCCAGACACTTCCCTGTTCCTCCCACATTTGATAATCCAAAAGATTAAATAATAATAGCATTGTAGTAATACTCCCCCCTGTCAGATGATTCCAGAGCGGAGTTCCATGTCTTACTCACCGTGGGAAGAGCTCAGGGGGCTGGTCAAATACTCCTGATTTCTGCAGTGAAAACAAAAGCAGCAGTGAGAAATTTGGAGTCAGGAATGGAGAGAGAAAAGTTGGGCAGGAGACACTGCACACATGGAGGAAGATTTCACAAAATGCTTAGGAGAGTTAGGAGCCCAAGTCCTCTTAACAGGGCTCTGACTCCTTATTCAAGCTTTGCAAAAGCCCACAAATTCCCCACTACAGATAATACCCTGAATTTTGTTGTGGGAGGTTGTTCCTACACTGGGGGTTCCTTACTCCCCTAGGACATCTTCCTTTGTTTTGGGGAAGAAAGGAGATGACTCAGATCCCCGAAGTGTCGTGTCTGAAGAGCACAGCAAACAGTGACAGTCTGAGCTACATTTCACCCTCCAGCGCAGCCAGAGATGCCCCCTCATGTTGCCCACACACCCTGGCAAAAAGTCTGTCGTCCGTGCCCTCACATGCTTCCTGCATCCATGGGGAATTCCAGAGGTGTACCTACCTACCCTGCACCACATATTACTTAAAAGTGGACAAACCTGATGGACAGAGTTAGACCTAGGCCCTGTGGCCCTTATTCTTGGCCAGTACATAGTGAAGGATCGGTGACAACTGACCTGCTAAAGTACTCTGGTGGCAGACAAGAAAGCCACACGTGGCTATCTGTGATCCAGTTGGGAAGTCACACCCGTTTTCTCGTGGCTCAACTGGGGGGTGTCCTGGGCATACATTTAAAGCAAGGCTGAGTCTTTCCAAATTAGTCTTTCCCTCCTTTCTAATGAGGTTCCACACTCTGCCATGCTATTCCAAATGCTGCACACAATTCATGACTCAGTCCCAGGCCTATCCCTACACCCTAGCTCTGGGACTGGATGAAAACCAGTGACCCAGAGGGACAGAGAGGCTGCAGAGGCTGTTCCCCTGAGTTGTGCAGCCTGAGGCTACCTGAAACCACAGAGCAGGACATAAAAGGAAAAAAAAGAGTAATTAAATGTTGCAGTTTCCAGTTCTTTGAGCCATCCAGTTGCTTGCAACCTTGCACTGGCCTGGAACCAGTGACCATGGACAATGTTTTCCAGCTCTCTGTGAGACTGAGCAAGTAATGCCCCACAGGCAGCACTGTTCTTCTCTCTCCCAGGTCCTCACCTTTAACTTTGTTCTCCCCAGTAATTCCCCACTGCTGGAAGCAATGGTAAGTGGGGGACTTCCTTCTCCCGTCCATAAGCCATGCGTTGGACATAACTTATTCTAAGGCTCTCAAAAATAGCTCAGCCTTTGCTCCCAGCTTTTCCCTACCCCAGCTGTGACTTTAAGCCAACCCTCATCTGAATTTAAAAGAGGAACCCTATGAAACTCCTCTCCATTCTCTGAAGGGAGAAGAAGGATGGCATCTCTGTTAGCTGGTCACCCACTCCCAGACCAGCCTGGTCACTCCATGGTCCTACTATTAGCAGAAAGAGGTGCTGCCCTGGAGCCACCAGAAATCAGGCTGGGAGGTCATGGAGGAAAGGACTGAACTGAAGGGTCCCTGGTGAGCAAAAAGAGAGAGAGGTGAGAAGGGCAGGGGCAGAAAAACATTCCCTTGGGGGAGCAAAGCCAGGCACTGAGGATCTGCATGCAACAGGTGGAGTTGCAGGGGTCGTCAGGACAAGGTGGCATGTGAACAGACTGGGTGAGAAAGACTGGTGCTAACAAGACCCCTTAACTCAGGAAGGCAGCATGTCCCTTCACCAACACTGGAAAGGTGATTTTCTGTCTCTACTGGCCAAAGCAGAGAAGGTGTGCCTTGGAGCATGGAAGTCAGATGTGGCCCACTTCACACACAGCCACCAGTCACTGCTTCAGCACTCACCTTGGAGCCAGAATTGACTGGGGTGACCACCCCACTCTGGTGACTGCTGGCACCCACTGAGAGGGGAGGTGGGTTCGGCACGCTGGGCTGGGCAGCAGCAGGCCAGTAATTGCTAGAGGACGGAGTGCTGGGACGGTCCAGGATGTCATCCATACTGTGACTGCTTCGCAGTGGGAAGGACCTGAGCATGAGGAGAAGACAGTGAGGTGGGAGTCAAAGAGCAAGGAACAGGGAGCAGCACAGGTGCTAGCCACAGTGTGGGATGTCTCTGGAGGAAATACACCTCTTGGACTGGCCCAGTCCCAAGCACCTTTGAGACGACATTGCACATGTTATGGGAGCCGCCTAGGGAAGCCTGAGAGGTCCCAGGGCACAATGAGGCTCTTGGCAGGTTCTCCAGCATGGGAGCCCTGCAGCTCTCCATGGGCACATTCTAAACAATTACCCCACTGGCATTAGTGGTGTACCAGGAGCTCCTGCCTGGCCGATTGCCCTCCTGTTACCTGGTGTCTGGCTCCTCCATCTCCCTCGCATTCTCCAAAGGCTTGACATAAGCTTCAGGGAACCAGCCACACCTAGGGCACAGGAACAGAGACAAATGAGGTCCAGGCCACCCTGGTTTGTGGTTCTTCAGATCCAGTTGCCCAGCACTTCTGATCTACACCCATTCCACACATCAACCAAGCCACATTTGTCACTACCATGTGTGACAGGGTTCCTGCACTTCTTTCACCCATGGGCGGGGTACAGGGGTTATCGTGGCGCAGACCTTGAGCTTGGACTCGCTTATCTCAGGGGCTGTGCGAAACCTGTGCTCCTGGGAGTAGTGTTGGTGCAATCCAGCAAGAGACACTCCAACCAACTGCAATCACAAGGAAGCTGGGGAAAACTCTTCCAGGGATTTTGCAGCAGCTCCACTCCAGAAACAGCTGCCTAAAGACAGGCACTGCTCTTGTTCATCTCACATCTGTGAGCATTCCTGCGGAGCACATCCTATGTGGAACGAGGCAGGCTTTACACACAGATGTTGGCCGGCAGTGCCACAGGGAGTAATTCAGTAAGTGCTGGGTGCAGCAGTTTCCATGCCCTGCCTGTGCTGGAGGCTGTGGCAGCAGTTGCAGCGTGAGCTAAGAAATGCCAGGCCTCTCAGGTAACTCCAGCGGTTCACGGCCCTGAGCTGGATCCCATGACAAGAGTCACTCATCTGTGCGAGCCCGGAGGGGGTCACTGCATCCCTGGCTCTTCCACCCAAAGCCCCTGGAGGTTTCTCAGGCAGCCCATCCAGGCCAGCCCTGCCACACTGCATCTTCTTGACACGGAGAGCCCCCATCACTGAGGACACAATGTTGTCCCACTGAGATGGTGGGTGGGACACCGTGCCCAGGCCACACCAGGAGGAGAGCGGGGTGATAATTTTGGGCTTAACCCTCCCAGCTCCAGACTCGAGAAGCCTGCATCTGGCCAATTTGCAGCACCAGAATCACGTACGTGGACGAGCCCTCCAGTTTGCCATAGAGCCAGCCATTCTGCGCCTCTGGCATCAGCACCGCGATGACATCCCCCGGCTCAAACCGCAGCAAGGTCCGGTTGGCACCCGTCGTGTGGGGCACGATGGCCTGAACTCTCGTTGTGCCACTCCTCTTCCTGCCCTCGCTGATGCTGCTGGCCTCACCAAAGGAACCCGAACGGGACGTACGGCCCGTAGGGACCAAACCTGTGGGGAGGCATCCCAAGGGTCTGGCTGGAGTCTGGCGTCCTCCTGCAAGACCCACGCTGCCTCAAAGGGACCAGTGCTTCCCCAGTCAAGTAATTACTCTAGTGGAGGAGCAGATGGCCTTTCAGGGAGAGAGCAAAGCATAGCATGGGAAAAGCAGGGTAAGCATCCTGCAGGAGACAACCAACTCAAGCCAAACCCATTTGTTTTGCGGTGTCCTCTTTGGCCAAATGCCAAGAGCATAGGCACTGCATGCCCTGGCTGATGCCCTGCCTGAAAGTCCTCTTCCCAACCTGCTAGATCTACTGATTATTTGGGTAATTTCTCTCTCTTCCTGTCCTTTTTTAACTTATTTTAAAGACTTTAAGCTGAAATTTCTCAGGAAGGAGAAGCAGGTGTGTCATGAGGTAAGTGGCTGGATTTCACAGGGCAAGCTAATATTTAATCTGGTAGTATGAGGGGAAGGTGCTTTACTAAAATGGGAACTCTAGCAAGAACCAGTACTGGTAGTTCAAGGAGCCTTGAAAATTGCACATTTGTAGGTTCCAGACCTCACACAGCCTGGCCTTGCCCTGGATGGACTCTGCCCTGAAAGCTGAGCTCACTTTCTACTTCAGCCTTGCCCTCTACAGTTCCCATAGGCACTGTCCTCTCACCATGCCCAGGAATGCAGCTGAGGTCTGGTGGTCTGATAGAGTGGTGGGCCCTTCTCAAACCCACCCCTCTTCCCAGAGAGCTCCAGCCCCTGTGTCTCCCCACAGCACTGCTCCCAGATACAGGTCATACTGGCTGCTGATGGTGTCCTCCGCAGTGGCCGCCTGGGAGACTCTGGCTGAGGAGACATTCTCATTTCTGGAGGGTCCGGAGAGAAGATGCTGGATCTACTCCCAGTCACAGAAGAAGCAAAGTCCCCAAGGGGTCTCTGGGGCTGTTGGAAGGAAAGGGGGCTGAACACACATCCACAAAGGCTGTGTTAGGCAGGAGATGCTCTGAGAGATATGCAGTCCCTCTTAGAAAGCCAAACTCAGCACATTCCTCCATTGCAGCCCACACACAGGCTGCTCTTCCTCTTGGCCAGGAAAGGCACCATGGTTGGCCAAGGACTGACCTTGCCCTGCAGCCTCACCACCATAGAACCATTGAATTCTTTGGGTTGGAAGGGACTTTCAAGGCCATCTAGTCCAAACGGCTGCAATGAGCAGGGACATCTTCAGCTAGACCAGGTTGCTCACAGCTCAGTTCAACTTGACCATGAGCGTTTCCAGGGACAGAGCATCCACCACCTCTCTGGGCAACCTGTTCCAACATTTCACCAAACAAGGTTAAGCTGTCTGTGGGCTCCTCACCATTTCGAGGTGGGTGGGCGTGAGCCGTCCTGATGGATACCCCTGGCCGTGGGAGGCTGAGAGCAGACCGGGCGAGTGGCTGTTTGAGGGGTTGCGGCTGGCTTCCAGCTGCTCCTTCCACCGTGGTGCCTTGGTCTGGATCATGCTGCGAGCCTGGGGAGAAGGAGAGAAGAGGGGGTGATGGACAGGGCAGACAAGCTACAGAGGAAGCCTAGGGTTTACACATGCATTAGAGACCAGGTCCTCCCACAATTAGGCTTGTGGGAATGGCCAAACAGCTCCCTGTAGGCAGGAATTTCCAGGATGGCACCCTCCAGCAGAGATCCCATGGTCCCAAACACCCCGTTACAAACACCTACATCACCCTTCCCTCCTCCATCACTCACACACCCAACTAACCCCGTGTCAGCACCGTCCTCAGCCCCAGACATCTTCTCCCAGCCTAGTACAGCCAGCCTGAACCTCACAGCAAGAAACAAAATAGTTTCCTGCCCAGTCCACATGCAGACATGTCCTTCACCTAAGGGATGGCTCAGCCCTGGCTCCCTCCTGCGTGCACGCTCCCCTTCCAGCCCTGCTGCCTGCTCCCCCAGTTCTGCTCCCCAGCACATCAGGGCTGTACCCTGCTGTAAAACTGGAGGAGAGTGTTGTAGAGCATCTGGTGCTTTTCAGCCAGGAAGCGGTAGCGGCGTTTCTCCTCCAGCTCAGCCTCCCTCTGGCTCTCAGAGACGAATGCCTGCATCTCCGAGCGCAGTCGGATCACATTCTCCTGTGTCACAGGAAAAAAAGGGAGGAAGGGATCAGTGAAAATCCAGCAGAGTGAGCTCAGGGCAAGGGTTGGAAGGGGTCATCCTGTCTATCAGCTTCCCAGTGCACTTGCAGTGCTGGAGCAGCAGAGAGGAGCTAGAGCAGAGTGCCAGGGATTAAGTCCTTGCTTCCTGAGGCTTCCTAAATGAGGAAAGGGCTTGGCAGGAGTGAGTACCACAGGTCAGTAGCACCCTGTAGAACAGGAGTTTCCTACTTTCCAGATAAGCCTGCTGCCTTTTGAACACGGGGGCAACCCCTTGGCTGAGGTTGCTGAGAAATTAGCCCTGCCTTCAGGGATATTATCCAGTTCTCATTACCAACTCCCCTTCCTGCAATCACTGCTTACCTTCATCTCCCGGGCATTTTTGTCACGAGCCCTCTCCATTCTCCACAGCTCTGCCATGCACTTATCCAGGTTGGTGGCCCTTCGCTGGTACTCCAGCTCATACTGCTTCTGGCTCTCCTGCCAGTGAGAAAACAGGCTCAGTAAGGAACCAGAGACCCAGCCACACCATGAGGCAGCAAGGGTCCTGCTCTGATGGGTGGTTGGATATCTGAGTCCACCTGCAATCAGGCTTCGCCTGGACCTCTTATAAGATGTCTTTCTTTATGTTTCTTTTCAATTTAAATGGCCCCAGAGTGCTGATGAACCTTCAGATCTCAGGAACAAGGACTGGCACCCAGCTGCCCCAGCACTGGGAGCAAGTCCCCAGGCCTCTATCTCTCTCCGTGACACTACCCACCAGCATGGCCAGCTGGGCCATGGCAGCACAGGACCCACAGACAAGCAGAACCTGGGGTTTGGGGAAGCTGGGAACTCTGCTTTTGGGATGCTGAGTCTCTCAGCCCTGCTGAAGCATTTGGCGAGTCCCACTGCACAAAGAACAGCCACCTCTTTAGCTCTCCATCATCAGCTGAACGAGGGGCGTTTGTTCCATGATGGAGAAGATAAGACCCCCTATCTCGTGCTGAGAAGAATGAAGGAAACACCTCAAGCGTTCAAGCAAACCCCTTGGGTGAAGGGGAGAGGGAAACAAGGAGAGCTGAGGAGGAGAAGGGAGTTAATCACTTACACTGATGAACTGCACATCCATTTTGCTGTTCTTCTCCATGTGCTGCAGCAGGTCCACGTGGAAGGTCTGAGCCTGAAAGAGGTGAAGGAGCCATCACCCTTATCCCTTCACCTTATAGGATGTTGCACGCACTGTGATAAGGGGTGGCTCATAAAACGTGCTGAGCACATGACTGGCAGCCAGGCTCTGGGTGTGCCAGCCCTGTAACCCTCCTCTGCCACGTGCAGCAGGGAAAGCAGGGAGGCGGCCACCTGCCTGCAGGTGTGTGTGAGGGCAGCTGATGGAATGAATATGGTAAATGCTGATAAGCTGTATTTAAGGAAATCACTTTATTCTCCATCTCCACCAGCCCTTGGGAAAACCACTCACCACAACTTCCAAATCAGAGCTCAGTAGCCTTTGCGTGTCAGACATCTGCATCAGGATTTCACCTTCAGGGGAAAAAGACAGGAGAAGGTGAAAAAGTCCTGTGGCCATTTCCTCGTGTGCCAAAGGAGGCAGACCAGCAGCGTGCAGCTCAGGCTGACGATACACGGCTGTGGAAGTCTAAGAGATATCACAAAGCACTGCTCTCTGCACCCTGGTAGCCTTCCTTCCCAGGCACTGCCATTGCAGGGTTACTCCAGCCCACCTGGTGGCTGGACCCGTGCTCTGCTACAGCCCCGGGTGTCAGCAGGCAGCCTCGCCTCTGCCACGAGCTCTGGGTGCTGGGTTTCTGCTCAGCCACAGCCCCTACGGGCCCCATTTCTAACCCCAATGGCTCCCCAGCTGTGGTACACGGGAAGGTAGCTCCAGCACTCACTCCGATGCTGTGCATGGGCCCGCTTCACCCGTGTCGGTATTATGAAAGCAGGAAAGGAACAGACTGATGACAGGGAGCAGAGGAGCTAGCTGGGAGGTGCAGATGACAAAGAGTCTGCAGAAGGAGCACATCTGCTGGCAGCTTTTTGTTAAAATGTTTAGCAGTGGAGCAGTTTCCTGAACATATTTTCAGCAGTCACCACCAGGCTGCAGAGTTATTTATGCTGCTGAGTGTGAGTCCCTCAGCCCCAAGCTGCCATTCCAGCCGGTTGCAGGCTCGGAAGGACAAGACCCCATCAGTTGTTGTCAGTGCGTGCTCCCTGGCTTTTCCCTCACACCTCCAAGGAGGAGAAAAATGCTTCCTCCACGATGAAAATTTCATCTCTTAGGGCAGGATGCCTCAATAGGGACTGGTTTCTGCAAGAGGTCCATCCGAGGAGCTGAGCTCACTCACTGATCTCAGAGAGATACAGGGAAGAGTGCTGGGGCTGTGAGAAATATTCAAGGACACACAATATATTTGACTCTCACCACCTGGACTGGGCCTGGTACAGAGAGACACCACTTAGAGGAGCTGTCTTTCTTGCCCCAATACCTGGAGATGGACCAGCTAAAAAACATAAGGGTCAAAAAAACATAACTGTGGCTCACCACAGGACAGAAGAAGATGTGCAGGAGAGCCTTACCCAGCATGTGTGAGGTGGAACTCTGCAGTGCTTGCTCCCCAATCTTCTCAATTGCCTTAAAATACACTTCAGCTGCTTTGGATAATGCTGTGGGGAGAGGAGAGGAGAGGGGTGATAAGGGTCTGGCCTGCCTTCCCACCATCACCACCTCCAGCAAGCAGCACACAGAGCAGCGACCTCCTGGTACCTCGCCTATAGGCACCCCATCCCTCCCCATCAGCAGTGGGTCCTGGAGCTGAAGAGTGCTTAAGAGCAGCTCAGGACATGTCAGAGGTGGCAGACCTTATCCTGGGTGGTGGCACAGGGGATGCCCAGGCTGGATGCAGCACTGTGGTCTGGAGCCCTGGCTGTGTGGGACCCCACTCACCGTGGAAGGCACGCAGGTAGTTGTTCCCCAGGTACACCAGGTTCTCCAGCGCAGGGTTGAACTGCTCCAGGATACTCTGTGGCCAAGCAGAAGCTTGTTAGTGCCATTCTTCCTCATGCCCAGAGACCTCAGCAGGTCAAGGCTCCCCTGCTGTGGTTTGGCTGGGCGAGGGCCCCCTCTGGTGCATTGGAACCGAGGCAAAGTACAGCCATGCACAGCCAGCTCCCTGCATCGGGGCTGGCTAGCAACTCCAGCTGCCCTTAGGCTTCCCAAGGCAGCCAGGAGAGGAGCCATGCCAGAGGGCAAGGTAGCCCACTGCAGAGCCAAGGGGTCACCTGAATGAAGATGTCTTTCTCCCAAGGGCCCGCACCCACTGCAGGCAGGGGAGTAACTGCAAGGGGATCTGAGCAGCCTTTCCCCTCACCCCACAGCCAGCCAGAGGGCCACTGCTTATTATCCAGGCATGAACACAACTCTTTCCCAGCCAGGATGTGGTGCAGTGCCAGACTCAGCAGCTTAGTAACAGAAGGGATGGACAACCAGCTTCTCCACTTTTATTTGCATTTTATCAAAGGTGTCCATTGACTACAGAGAAGACCAGAGACTGGAATAAGCAATTCCCCACTTCTGTCAGCCCTCCCCACCTTGGTTCAGCACTGATGTGTGTAGGGAAGCGTTCATGAGATCAGAGACTCTTTCAAGGGAGGGGCAAAACGGACGATTGAACTTCTTCCTACCAGCAACCAAGGTGTGTCACCCTTCACGCTCCATGTCCAAGCCGCCCTGGCTGCCCAATTCCTTCCCGAATCAGCCTTTAGGACCCACACCACCCTCTCCTCCTGCCAGCTGTCTGCTCCCAAACACAGCCCAGAGCCCACAGGAGCTGCTGCAGCTCAGCCTGGGAATGGATTCAGCCCTCAGCTGTCCACCCAAGAGAGCCTTTGGTAGAAAACACTCATTTCCCACCCACACGTCTCCCATATGCAGACAGGAGCAGCCTTTGATGCCAACACTCACCTTATAGATGGAGATGGTGGATCTGTAGGACAGATCCATCTCTGGAGCCTATTCACTCTCCCTCAGAGAAGCAAGGAGCAAAGGAGAGTACAAGGTGCTATAGTGGCCTGGAGGACTCTGCTTCTGCACAGCCAGCTGGATGGAAAGAGCCTGTCACCAGCGAGGAAGGACAGCAGGAAGACACAGACGTGGTACAAAGGGAGCACTGATGGAGTTTAATAATTCACCAGCCGAGAGGCTGGAACTTGATCTCTGGAAGTAACCAGACTCTGGGGGGGAGAGAGGAATCCTGCGACAGCCAGCAAGGACACGTGACCGCCTCTTTGCATTATTGATTGCCAGCTTGGTACCCAGCTCTGCCCGTCCTGACACCTGCAGCGCCGGCCACCTGTCCGAGTCACCGCCTTATGGCTCCCTGCCTCCGGCACTGCCGCCGCTCCGGCGTGGCTTGCTCGGCCTCACTGTGCTGAGCAACTGAGGCGTCTTCAGGTCTCTCTCATGCAGGCACCTCGCAAGTCAGGAGATCTCTATCAGCTTGTGATCGAAGGCAGCAAAGAGCAGCAGGGAGCACAAGGAAAGCTCTAAACAAATTTCAGCTCTGCCCTGCCCATTATTCCCCCGCCCCAGGCTTCAGCCCTCTGGCTCTTAACCTCCCTCCCACTGCCATTCTCACTGAAACTCTCTAACAGCAGGAACAGGCTTCTGTCTGAACCCTTTCCCAGGTTTCACCTCTGGTGAGCTGGGACCAGAGCGCTGCCATTGTGATTTCTTCTGGGCATGTGCCTGGGAAGAGAAGGATCAAGCAAAACCCAGTGTTCAAGTTTTTAGGCCTGGCCAGCTCCAAGAGGATCCTCATATTGCAGCTGGTCCTAAGCCTCTCTACTCTGGTTGCAACTTCTGTGGGGCAACCAGCCACTGACACCACACATGTGCTACTAGGGCTGGCTGCAGGGACAGCTCATTCACCTCTTCAGCCCATACAAAGGGTGTAAATCCTGTGTCTCAAGGAGCCCTTTTTCTGATTTTCTACCTGTAAGAAATTCAGAGTCAGCAAGCCTAGAACCCCTCTGGGAACTTGTGGGATGGAGAGAAAGACAAGACAACCATGGACTGCACAACATTGGAACCAAATGCAAATCCCTCTTTATTTTAGGACATGTTAGTTTCTCACAGAAACAGGCAGCAGCAGTCCATTCACTCAAAAAAAAAAGATTAAAAATTCAGTTTTTCAGGTTACTCCTCATAACACCTCCAAATAGACACATAAATTATTTATAAATATGCAAAAATTACTGCAGAAACACTGAGTGGTGCAGCAATCACAGTAGAATTTCCAGTCGTAAGAAAAAAGTAAATCCAAATTGTCACAGGGTTGGCTTCTTTGGTGGGAACCGATCTCAGAGCATTTCAGTTTCATTTTAAGAATAAAGAGAAATGATCTCTCTATGAAGCCAAGACTCTTGTCCTTTCCACTGAGCTTGCTGTGAGTAAAGACAGACTTTCACATCTCAGCCCCTGAGCAAGGTGTAGCAAAGCAAATCAGTGGCACAAAGTCCTGGGTGGGGGAGTCTCTCCCTCCCCAGGCACAGTCAGTACTGTGTTGCCAGCCCATCTCAGAGGGGAAAGGAGAAGCTGCTGCAGAAGACAACTGTCTCAGTAAAGGCTCGCCCTTCTCCCAAGGCCAGTAGCAACATTCTGCATCGTATCTACTGCAAAAAGTTGCAGCATTTCTGCTCCCCTTCAAACTGGGTGTTGAGGGAAAAATAATGCCTTTTTCCCATACTATACACTCTGAAATACCTTGGGCCCAGTGGGCCAAGCAATCCCTGAAGCTTTATCAGGCCTAGGCCTGTTTTGTGACATGGGAAGGTGCACGGTGCTTTGTCAGTGGAGGTACTGCACAGACAGGAGACATTCCAGCTGCTACAGCTCAAGACAAGTAGGTGAGGGCTCTGGATTCTGGGTCAGAGAGCAGGGCAGCAAAACCAAGCAGAGCAGTGGAGATGGGGTTACAGCACAAAGGTAACTGTCAGCATTTTACAGCTATCATACATGTCATACATTCTGTGTCTGGGAATACACGTGTATGTGCACTGCTGTCTATTAAATATTAATTCCTCTTGAGTAGTACTAGTCTCTCCCCCACCTCAACGCCTTGGTTCAAGGGCAGATCTGAGCCACTTCAGTGTCTGCTGCTCCTTGCCTTGGGAACGCAGAACGGGCACCTCCAGGTCAGTCATCGGCAGAGATGTTGCACCAGCTGCTCCAACTGCTCCCGCTGCTGGTAGATGTAGAGCTGGGTGTCCCAGAGAGCGTTCACCAGCACAGTGTCGTTCACCTCGTCCAGCATCACCTCCGTGTGCAGCTGAGGGCTGAGCCTAAGGACAGTGAGACAGCATCACCAGCTGGGCACAGACACGGAGGTGACAAGGCATGAGCCTGCCAAGCAGGACACTTCCACCAAGCGGCTCCCACTGCTGGGGTGCTCACTGGCCCTTGATCTGTCAGGCTTGCAGAGCAGAGGCCTTCCCCCTCCTTCAAGGCCCAGCCACACTCAAGGCTGAGCCACAGTGAAGCAACTGCAGCACATGAGGGACAAGTCTAAAACAGGCTGTACAGGGTGGAACAGGGCACAATGCACATCCCAAAGCACCATGCAAGACAATACCCCCAAGCCTCCCCTAACTGGCCCAGACCAGGCGTGCTGGGTGCCTCAGCTCATGTGGAGGGCCAGGGCACGCTCCATCATGTCACTGAGGCATGTGCAGGGGGCAGGTCTGGGCAGACATGCCCCTGGAGGGGATGCCGTTTGGGATGACGCACGCCACAGCCAGGTCTGAAGCGAGAGGGATAAAAATAGGTCTGTGCAAGAGAGCGGAAAGGAAGCTCCTACCGGAAATATGGGACATCCGTCATCTCACACCAGGCCCTGGCACGATCCACAGCTGGGCCATCTGCGTCAGTGCACTGCAGGAGAAACGGGCCCACAGTTACAGCCTGGCTGCTCTTCCCCTGCCTACAAGAAGCTTCCCTGGCACCAAGTCCAACTACACAAGCCGCAGAGGGAGAGCAAAAAACAGGAGCAAGTGCATCCTGGATGGCACTGCCTGCCACCAAGAGTGGGGCGGCTTTTCTTTTTCTTTTTTATTTTTAACATAGGAACAGTGCTCCTGATCCTTGGGACGCAAGAACTGCACCCTACAAACCCTTCATATGTCACAGCATAGAGTGGATTGCCTCAAGGAAACTCCCAGGATGACCTTAATGACAGTCTCCTTGGGATTTCATCTGTATCCATTCTGTCCAAGCCCTGTTCAGCAGAGCCTGTGATTACTGCAGGCTTACTGGGCTATCCAGAGACAGCTTCCCTGGGAGCTCTGAGGTAAAAGACAGGGGAAGCACTTTCTCACTTCAGGAAGCTAAAAAGGAGATAAAGCAACAGAATTAAGATCATAGTCAGAACTTCAGTTCTGACCTTTCTGGCTTTCATCCATTTAGAGTGCTTTCATACACAGCATTTAATGATCTTATTCCTGAAGCACACAAGTGCCCATGCCAACTACACACTCCTAGCCACAGCTCTCAACTACTAGTTTTTATTAGTGACTCTCCCACTTCTCTAGTATTTACTGATTTCCCCAGTGGGGAAAACAAAGCTTTTTTAAAGAAAAATGAATCGCTGTTTTCTGAGGCATGATTTTTTTTTTTTTTTGCCCAGGTTGCTCAGACGGTAAGCAATGCTTCCTGGAAAGATACTGAGTTTCACAAACTCACACCTGCAAATGTGCAAATGTTCCTAAGAGTCACTTGACCACCATCCTGTCCTTAGCTCCTTTCAGCTGCAAGAATATCCCTTGGGGATGAGTGTCCCTTTGGGGCACTCAAAACCCCAAAGAATCAGACAGGCCTTCAGGCCTGCTGTGCTCCTGCAATTCTTACATTACCCACTACATCCATGTCAGAGCAGTTCCAAGGAAATAGAATTTACTTCCAAAAGGAGGAAGCTGGAAACTGGAAACCTTTTCTCCCTCCGTGCAAGCAACCCCAGGGGTCTTTTGCCATCCCCTCCTCCCAGTACTCACACAATCCACCACCATCTTGCCAAGCTCCCTGGCCCCAAAGACAGTCTTCGCCAGCTCCCAAGGGTTTGAGGGGCGGAAAACATCCACAGAGCTCACTGGGACCTGCGGAGGCTTCCCTGTCCCCAGGGAGACCACCAACCCCAATTTTCTTACTTCATGCTTCTGACCCTGAGGACAAAGAAAAGATCTGTTTGCAAGGACCAACAATGAAAGTGGAGCATGTCTTTCACAGCAGCTTCCTGGGGAAGCTCTGAAAGCCAAGGCAAAAGGCTCAGGAGCCTTTTCTTCCCCCATCCTCCCCCTAAGTACAGCCTGGTGAGACAGCTGCAACCCACAGGACTTCAACAATTGCACTGTTCTGTCTCTTCTCCCCTGACCACACCCAAACCCATGGGATCACCCCAGAGATGAGTCCTAGGACCAGATGACCATGAAACAGCCCAACTCTTCAGTCATTTTGGCAACACACCTCCCCTTTCAGCTACAGGGAGCAATAGCTGCCACTGGTTATTCATCTTTTTGAAGAACTTGCTACACCACAGAAGGCATTCACTCTTCAGCCTTGCAGAGTACCCTACCCTTGTCTTCTCCATTCATTTTTGGGCAGAAAAAGGCCCTGCAGAGCCATGTCAAGGGCCACATAAAACCATCAACTGAATCATCCTTGTTCAAAGTAGCAAGGAGAGGCTGATGAGACCATCTCCCCCTCTCACACCCTTGTCAGAAGAGGCATCTCACCTCCCAGCCACTATTCCCAACACATAGCCTCCTCCATACACTCCCTTTTAGGGTCCTGCACCTCTAACTAGTTTATCCACTAAGATGCATCCACTCTCAAACCTGCTTCCTCTTCAAGACGGGGCCAAAAAACTCCAGTTACCAGTCAAGGCTAGGATTTGCCTCACCTTTTTGATCAGTGTCTTGTTGTACTCGTGGATCTCTGCCATGGCATCAAGGGTGGGGTTATTGGCCAGCAGCCCTCCATCCAGGAAGCGGCCGATGGGCCGGAAATAAGTGGGAGCCGCGCCGCTGCAGCGGGCAGCGCGCCACACGAGCTGCTCTGCAGGGACAGAGAGCAAAGGGCCTCTTGCAGCAACTCTGCTGTGCACAATAAGCACCCCAGCTCCACCAACACAAATCAGGGTGGCTTGCAGTCCCAGGAAACCCTGCTCTACATGGTTGTGCCTCTTTCTCCCAACAGCAGGGCTTCTGCTTGGATGCACAGGATGACTCTGCCGGGCTTTAAAAGATGTTCTCACCACTTTTTACATATCCTGGGTCAAACTCACTCTCTATCAGTTTCCTTGCTGCGATTTTGATAGTGAACCCATTATGCGTGCCAGACAAGGCAGCATGCTGGAGGGGGCTGCATGCCTCGGTTACATGGCTTTTCCATGTTTTTCTGTGAGAGCCCAGGGAAAGGTACTGACTGTATGCAGGACTCCTCCAGCATACAGACCCCTTCCTCATGAAACTCACCAGCCAGCCCCTGCTCCTGGTACAAGAGAAGCCAAGGGCGAAGGAGATAGGAGAAATAGGAACCATCACTAGGACCTAGTTACAAGTCAAGACCAGGGCTGAGCCATTGCTGGGACACCCTGAGTTTTAGAGCAATAGGAGGAAGAACATGAAATCTGTCTCTGAGGGATGAAACCTCCTCAAACAACCAGCTGGACTTCCATGTACCATCATTTACCTTCTGGCCGAGTGAGTGGCTGGAAAGATGCACTTGTCTTGTATTCAGTGGAGCGTTTTGTCTCTGGTACAGAGTAATTCCGGAAAAGGTGGAGCTCAGCTGGCTGTCGGTCACACAATGTCCCTGTCACCATAACCCTGGGGAAGCAGACATGAGAGAATAAGAGTAAAATGGAAAAAAAAACAAACTTATGGTTTCAAAAGCCTGCACATCACACTCCTCCAGATCTGCTCTAAGGAGAGGCTGAGCATCTCTGCTGAGACAGGTCTAGAGCACGTGTGGGACAGCATCAACCAGCACAGCCCAAGGCAGGACTTACTTGGGTTTTCGGACATCTGTCATTTTGGTGTTTTCCCCAAATTCCTTCTTCAAGAACTCATCCAGGGGCTCCGACTCGTAGGGCCGAGACCCCCGGAACACCATGTCCTTCATGCGGAAGTACAGGCAGCGCATGTAGTCCATGGACTTCCCTGAGATGGGCAACAGTGTTGGCAGGAGCAGGCAGTGGGAGGAAAGGCAGGCAGAACAAACAGCACAAGAACAAGAAATCACAGCAAGGACTTCCCAGGACAAGTGGGAGATGGGAGGCATCACTCTCAAGCCGATCCCCTTCCCAAGCTGCCTGTCATCTGCTTGGTTCTCAGCAGCATGACTGGGAAGGATTACAGAGGAAGAGCAAGCTTGGAGCAGCTTCCCATTACCAGAATGTATCAATCACCTTGCTCTACGGCCTCTGTGGAGAGCACAGGAAGAACAGAACACTGAACTCTGCCACCATGCACTCCCCAAAATCCAGAAAGCTGCTCAAAGCCAGCTGACAAGAGAAGTAAGCGCAAAGCCAGGTCTAGGCTTTCCTTCATTAAGGAACATCCCTTCCCTCCTCCGGCAGGCAGAAAAGATCTCAGCTGGGACTCAGAGAGGCAGCTCCCACCACACATCTGCTCCCCCGAGAGGAACACTCGGGCCCACCGGAGTGAGAAGGGACCCATCATGTCCTTACCATGTACAATAGCCAGCGCCAAGATCCCTCCAGTGCTGGTCCCTGCGATCCAGTCAAAAATCTCACGAATGGGACGGCCCGCGGCCTTTTCAATAGCCAGGAGAAGCTGGATGAGCACAAGGCCCCGGATGCCCCCTCCATCCAAGCACAGGAGCCGGTCCTGACTGGAGAGAGACAGACACAGGTGACTGGGAGCTGTGGGACAGATTACAAACCACAGAACACTCTGTGGGAACACAGCCCTGGGGACAGGAAGCTATGCCAGTAAGTAGATTGCTGCAGACAGTGTAATCAGTGAAAATAAATCCAGCAGTGCCTTCTCAGGTGCAAATAAGACACATCCAATAAGCCTTGTCAGAGCTGGTGCAAGATCCTTTGCTCTTGCATAGCCATCTCTAACCTTTACCCCAAAGAGAGAGTCACCAGCCAAAAACACACCCAAGTCCCCTACTACACAGTAATGGGTGTTGTGTCATAAATAAAAAAGCAGATAGATCTAAATCCTGCCAGCAGCACTTCAGTGCCAACTCCTCCTCCACTCCATGCAAGGCAAGGTGCAGGCACTGCCAAGGCAGCGCAGAGGAGTTGAGTGAATGAACATCAGGGCAGTATGTGGAGACAGGGAAATCACAAAGCCAAAATAGTGTTGGATGCCCAGTGGCACAGGGGAGGGACAGAGCAGGGTTTCACCTTCTGATCTCAGGCTACACTGCAGCTCCAGGCAGGACAGGCAGGGATCATTTATGGAAACAGAGATTTCTCAAAAGATGCTGGCAAAAACTGCAATGTTGATGGGCATGAAATAATGTCAGCTCTGAGGATGCGGGAGGGAGAGTTCACACACGGATTTCGCCTTCAAGTTGCACAGGAGCCTGGACAGAAGCTGCTCCTCACTTACTTTCTTCTAGCCTCAATGGGCATGTCCACAACATCTGGTGCCTTCAACAACTGTCCGAGTGTTGTAGAAATATATAGAAGGTCCGTGTACCCTAGAGAGCCATGAACATGCAAAATGAAAAAAAAAATAAATTAGAGATCACCAGTGTGGTAACCAATAAACGTAATAAACACAGAGAGAATATCCAACTCTTTTTCCCATTGAATAAAGGTCTCTGCAGGAGACACAAGCCATCTTACCCACAGCCAACAGGTAACCCCCCAAATTTAACTCCACACCAAGGGACAGCAATGCCATCCTTTAGAGTGGGCAGCTGGAGATGCACCAGAAAAGACAGGATTTGGAGAAGCAAACGATGTGCACAGAGGGTGAGAGAAGGCAGAGCCACTATGCAGTTTACTGCAAGCTGTTAAGATAAAATCTAAATCTACTCCTCAAAGTAACCTAGGCAGGAGAGCTGTGGGGACGGGGTGACATTACCCCGCAGCTGACGTTCACCCAGGCCACCCTGGGTGCGGGGCACCAATCCGGGCTAGGTGAGAAGCCAGCCTGCGAAACCAAAAGAAGAAAGAACAGGGGGACAGAAGTTACATACTCCTGCCAGGACCCAGGCCAGAAGGTGACTGTGAGCAACAATGAATGCAGTGAGGAGCTTCTTCAAGGGCCAGAGTCCATGATAAAAAAGGGTTTTGCTCTGTCACTGCATCAGAGCTGAAACTGGGCATGGGTTGCCTTCACCGGGCTATGGTGAGAAGAAAGTCCTGGTGTCAGCAGCCAGTGAGATTTGTGGTGACACAGACACATTCCACGATTATCCTCTAGCCCCACAGGAGAGCCTCTGCAAAGAAAACCTCCAACCTGAGATGGGAAGTGGTCCACAAGCAGATGTTAGTTGCTTGCATGCTTTTCTCATGACCCTCCAAGTCAACTCCCCCACTGCCTGCTCCACAACCCCTCTTGCTGCCTCTGCCTCAGCTCTGGAGCTCATTGAAGGCAGAAAGCCCGTCACTTAGAATAGATCCACGTGCTTATTCACACAGTCAGGACAGCACAGACCGCAAGATTCAACACAATCATATGTCCCAAGGTAGTCTTTTCCTATGCATAACAAACCCAGTGATCAAGGTTGCTTATCCTCAGGCTTCACCCTTTCCCTCTCTCAGCTGCTCGCCTTCAGGATCTGAATAAGTGACACTTCTAAATCTCCTTGCGCCCAGCACAACACTGGGAGGTCCTCAAGGCAGATCAGCAAGTACCTTCCCTTCTATACATGACCCAGTGGATAAAGTACATGCAGGTAACTAGGTGCCACCTCTTCCAGAGAGGTGAGGCAATCAGTCTTTCTTTTTACAGAGCTACATTGTGTCAGGTCTACAAAACAAATGTTTTGAGTACAAGAGTTTAGAATACACGTAACAGGAAAAGCAGAGAAAAGAGATGAGATCCTGCAAAAGGTGAATGAGGACAGAGTCACCACAGAGTCACCAGACAGTGAGAGCTTTGACAGTTCCCAGAGCACAGCCCATCTGAAGAAGAGGTCTGAGACAGCACTGTGAAGCAAGAAGGGAAAAGAGTAAGGGAGGGCCAGGGAAGGCGTTACCTAAGCTGTTGAGGTTGCTCCGTGAGGAAGGTTGGCCTTCCAGGAAGGAGGCAGCAGATGGTGCCAGCCTTGGGGAGTCAGGGTTGGGTGGTGGGTGGCAGCGCTCGGTCCCTACAGTTTGCAGCAGGTCTAAGAGCACTTTCCGGTTCGCACCTTAGGTGACGAAGGGGGAGTTACAGATCAGAAAGAGAATCAGTGCACGTGCACACCACGGGAGAACATGCTCTGCCGAGTTCACAGCAGGCTGGACCCTCACAAAGCCTCTGGGATGACCTAGGGAACGGCAAAACACGTCCCGGGTATCTCTCCCCAAACACCGGGCAGCAGGACTTGTGCACAGCAGAGTATCCACTGCTGTGCAGCTTCAAGGGTGTGTGCCACACACTTCTTGCCCCTGGAGAACTGCCTGTGTCTGCCTGTGTCTGGGTGGTTCAGCAGTGCTACATCATCCCGTTGTGAGCCTGCAGTGCCTGACTTGGTGACCTGAAAAAGGGGGAGTGTGTGCCAGCTTTTCCTCTTGTACCTCTGTGTCACAGAAGAGAAATTCATCAAGGGCTATTAACACAAAGCCTATGCTGCTAGCAAAGTAAGTGCCTACTACGTGAGCAACTAGAAGCTGGGAAAGCATGTTGGAGAAGCATCACCCATGCATGGCATGTTTTCACCTCTCCCCAAGACACTGTTTGGGCCCCCAAGGGGAGATAGGATGCTGGGCTCGCCCTGTAAGGCTGCTGACATGCTCCCTCACCTTTGCTGCTCCTGGCTGCCAACAGCCCTGGTGTCTCCCCGAAATCATTGGGGATCTCAACATCTCCTCCGAACACGATGATTGCTTTGATCATATCCAGGTGGTCATGCTAGGGAACAACAGAAAGCTCAGTCAAGAGCCACTTACATGATTTCTCATTCCTTCCCTCCCCTTTTCATCAGCCAAAGCACCCACAAGGGAACACCACTTGAAATAGCCAGAATTTCAAAGGACTCTGTCCCTGTCTCAACCCTTCAAGAAAATCATCTCTCCTTCTCAGCAGCCTCTGCAGAACACTCACCTTCATGGCCAGGTGCAGCGGGGTGTTGCCATCGTGTCCCCGGGCGTTAGTGTGGGCGCCGTGCGTCAGCAGGACCATGGCGCAGTCCAGGCGGCCCCTCTGCACCGCAATGTGCAGAGCCATGTCGGCCGTGCGGCTGCTCACGTTCACCTCGGAGCCGTACTCCAGCAGCAGCCGTGTCATCTGTGCCCGAGCGTGCAGGGGCCACGTCAAGAAGAGATAAAGCAGTCGTGAGGACAAACAGCTGGGCACTCACACCAGGCAGGTCTCATGGCCAGCAAAGCGGGGGAAGAGAAGGGAGACTTAGCCTGGATACAGCTGACTGGCAGATGCCAGCTGAATTGTTCCAAGCACTGGGGTTTCTCTGTCTTTTCCCACAGAACTAGTTGGGGGCTGCACAATCCAGCTAGAGCTTCTGGATGCTTTGGGATTCACACAAACTATAATGACTGGCTGAGATCAATGGAGAAAAAACCAGCTCCTACTCAGGCCAGGATCCTTGCAGACTGAAAGGAAAAATTCTGCCATCTGAGCTTCTCTTTATAAGCCAAGTAAATTTAAGTCTGCTCTGAAACTCCACAGGACATTTCTGAGAGTAACAGATACTGCAGGAGGGGAAAAGAGCCCTGCTATAGCAATGCCCTCTGCTTGCAACAAGTATCATTCAGGCGCTCCAGCATGGCGTATCACCATCCTGCCCGGCTCTGGCAGGACGCGGACTTTCACCCACGTGCCACCACTCTGTGCCTACCTCACACTTCCCCTGCAGTTTCTAAGGTATGGCTCTGTTTGCTCCCAGGAAACTGGCAGGTAATGAGAAGACAGCTCCCTCCAGGGGCAACTGTGCTTCAGGGACAGTGCTGCAATTTCCTCAACAAAAGGGAAAAGGGACAAGCTGTCAGTTTCACAGCCATGGATGAAATACTAGGGATGAGCCCACCAGTTTATTTCACTGCAAGGCTCCCCTGCTCTATTCCCTGTAGCAAACAGCACCAACTGGTACAGGGCAAAGAGAATCAAACACTGGGCTGCTGGCTGGGCTCTGACACTCCCAGGGCTCTGTATGTGCACTCGGAAAGGGACAGGTTAGCCACAGGAGGAATTAACTGGGTGCTGGGTAGCAGCACAGGCCCTCCCCACGGACTGGCTCCATCTACCTCTGCCTTCTTTGCCCAGTGCAGCGGAGTGGCTTCATAGTGTGGGTCCTTGGAGCAAACCTGGCTGGCATCTGCCTCGAGGATGGCCTGGGCACACCTGGGGAAGACAGTGACATGACAGGATGGGTGGCTGCTCTCTTGACTCAAGACCTCCACTCACATCACCACCTGCCTTCTGCCCAGAGGAAAACCAGGAAGCACTGCAGCAGCAGCAGGGTCTCTGCAACACCTGCAAGCTCCTCAGCTGCACTTTTGTTTTGCTCTTCACAGAAAGCGTGGACACAACAGGAAGCATACAAGCCAAACAGTGCTGGGAGCAGGAGAACCTCTTCCCAATTACAAGTTGTGGAGCAACATCTGGGTGCTTCACTAATACAGGAATATGGCATTTCTGGAAACTCTCCAAACCTGAGAAGCGAAATTCTTCTCTCTTTCCACGGAAACATGGGGATAGAACTTTAATAGTCAAATACTTGCTGAAATTAAGAATCTATGTACTTCCCCATGAGTGAAAAACCATACCTGTTGTGAACAGACCAATATCTGATGCCTAGAAAACAGGGTAGGTAAACTTATGAAATAAGCATGCCCTCTCCACTACCAGGAAACAAACCCTGCACAAGAGATGGAGCCCCAGTGCAACCTCAGTGACCTATGCCCATTTTGGGCTTGTAAATGTGTCTCTAATGTTGGGAAGTACTTTTCAGTAAAAAATCAGCTACCAGAAGCTAGTGTTGCCTTGAAAGCCCCGTTTGTAGAGCTTGGATGCTCTCTGAACATTAAGTATTATAAAGCATATACAAAGGGCATTGAATTTCTCCAAAGAAAACAGGAAGTAAATATTGAGCCTCTTTTGATTCAGTTCCAGAGTGTGTTATTAAGAGTCAAGAGTATCTCTGCCCTACAGGAGATAGGAAAAACTAGGCTTTGAAATGAAAGCTTATTAGGATCAGAGCACTCAAAGACAGTGGTACAGCAATTAATACTAAGCATCAGTCAATCATCTTCCAACAGCTCATTCTGAGAAAATGTATTTCACAAACATATCTTTTTAAATCTGTGCCTTTCTCCTGATGTCTGATACTGAATAATGTATTAATTCAAGGAAAAAAAAGGTTTTATTCTGAAAGCATTTCTTTCTTTCCTATACTAGCACTTGCCTGTTCTTCCGCCAATGACTACACATGAGACCTGTCCTACTGAGTACAGCCCTGGGCAATGCTGAGCAAGCACACAGGTTCCCAGACTGGAGGGGAGACTACACCTACCCCTTCTGAGAGAACTTCAGTGCTGTGTGGATGGGGTAGCCCAGCGTGCCCACGATGCTGCAGCTGGCACGGCACTTCAGCAGGGACCGAACCATGTCCTCCTTGCCCAGCTGGCACGCGAGGTGCAGAGCTGTCAGCCCGTCATTGCTCAGGTGGTCCAAGCCAGTAGTTGGGGTTTTGCCCAGGAGCTGGAAGGAGGAGACAGTAGATAAATAAATAGATAGACAAACATGGAAGAGCACTGTCTCTCTTCCTGAGCTCCAAGGATAGACTCTGGAACACTGGACCCGTCACAATGCTACAGCCTGTCCTCTCCATCCCTGCTCCCTGTAAATTGTAGATTTGTGCTGACTGGTTTGTTGCACAAAAATATCCCACTGCCACACTGGGGAAGCCCCAGTGCACACATGAGAAGTGGGAATTTATGTTCTGTTCTTCGGTTTAGCAAGGAATCAATGGAGAAAAGAAACAAACACAAGACAGATCAGACAACAAGCCAAGCTGATGCCACCAGATGATATCTTTTTAATACAAAGTTCTAACTGCCCATTCCGCAGCATGGCAAGCCCTGATCCTCATCCCTAACTCATCATGCATTAGGAAACTCCAACTCCAACACAGACTGGTAGGCAGAGGGAGAGCTGTCACAACAAGTATTGGGCAAACGTGGGGGTTGCAGCCGTGGAGAAGTCAGTCTCAGGCTCACACCAAGTCCTGGGGAGCTGACAGACCTCAGGAACCATGTGCAAGGTCACCCACGCCCTCAGAAACCCAGTCACTCTGCCCAGCACTTCTCAGCCATCAAAAACACCTACAACTTTAGACTGTCTCTGCCTTGAGGCTCTGATCACTGTCCCCCATGCAAGGCCACTCAGTTCAAACAGCAGGTCCTGCAGCTCAGGAGAGCCCAGGGTAGCTCCGAAACTGTCCTTCAGCCTGTGGGCAACACATGATCTCCCACGGCAGTCTCAACACACACTTCCCTACAGGAGCACTCTGCCCAAAACCAAACACCCTGCTCACAGGAGAGAGGGAAGGAATAGCCATGGGCCTGAGGAAAGGCAGGATGAAGGCCTGATGCAAACAGCAGTGAAGGATGCTTTCTGAGGAAACTTGCTTAACGTCCTTGTTCTAGTGCAGGGTGGAATCTGCACTCTGAATATGGGAAACAGCACCAGTAAAGAGGGGACAGAAGAGGCTGAAATCAGGCTCAAGCAATAACTCAGTAGAGGGAACTGACTTTCTCTTCCCCTATCTGCAGCTGTTTTCCCATCCCTCTCCTCACAGCACAGAGAAGACCTGTTCTGGTCCCACTTTCTCCCAGAGTAGAAGTCGTTCCCACCTCAATGATCTGGGGGTTGTTCCCTCGCACAGCGTAGTGGAAAACAGTCTCCCCGTTCCTGTCAGTGATGTCCACCCGCGCGTGGCACTCCAGCAGCTCCAGCAGGCACTCCACATCCCCCTTGCGGCACGACAGGTGCAGCGGGGTGCAGCCATCCTCACTGTCCGTGCTGTTCACACAGCTGCAAGAGAGGACTTGGCGTGAGGCCCAGGAATGGCCACAGGAGGAGGAGGGCATGCAGCTGCTCCAGGAGCTGACACAAAGGTATCTTCCACATCTGCCCCATCTAGCGTGAACCATGAAGTTCAGGAAAGCCCAGCCTCCTGCCAGGGAAGGAGCACAGGGAAGGGCCAGCAAGCAGCCCTGCCCTGGACTCTCGCCCTGACATGCTGCTCCTTTTTCTGCCCTCCATATGGGATCAGCTCCCCCTGCCCAAAGGAAGGCAGGAGACAGGTTACAGTCAGCAACCTGGCAATGGTGCTGCCATTTGACCTCCAGTCCTCTAACTCCTCACCAGTCTCCCCTCAGTAAACTTGTGCTGGTTTTGGCTGGGGTAGAGTTAACTTTCTTCACAGTGGCTGGTATGGGGCTGTGTTTTGGATTTGTGCTGAACACGGAGTTGACGACACAGAGATGTTTTTGTTATTGCTGAGCAGGGCTTGCACAGAGCCAAGGCCTTTTCTGCTTTCATACTGACCCACCGGTGAGGAGACACTGCCAGGACAGGTGACCCCAACTGACCAAAGGGATATTCCAGACCATACGACATCACGCTTAGTATATAAAACTCTGCAGCAGCACGTTGAATCTCACCAGCCAGCTCCCACAGTGAAGAAGGGATCCTCTAATACAGCCCAGCCTGCCCTCCCAAGCTCCTTCTGAGCACCGACCCCCTGGAGACCCACCCCCCGCCCCTTGCCTCTGGATGTGGTTGTGCCGGAAGCTCTCCCGGCGCCCAAACTCCACAGCAATGTGTGCAGGGGACCAGCTGGGGTAGCTGCGGAGGCAGTCGCTGAGCTGCTGGAGCTCCTCCAGGGACAAGGGCTGGCACGAGCTCTCGTAGAAAGGGCGCAGCTGCCGGGCATATTGCTCAAAGTACACCAGGGCGTCTGCTTCGTTGTCCAGCTGGAAGAGCCTGGAGAAAAGGCAAGCACAGGGCTCGTCCTGCTCAAAGGAATAACCCCAATCCCGTGTATCTGAGGGAAACAGCTCTCTTTCAAACAGTAGTGCTGGGAACTTTCATTTTCTTTTTCAACTAGTGTCATCCTTGTTCCAAGGGAAGCAGAGAGACTACTTCACTGGAAGAGAGCACCCCCCTTCCTGAACAATGTTAGGTTTTACTCTGAAGTATCCTGACTGCTGAACCACCAACAGGAACGAGCAGAAATGCACGTGCACCTATGGATGCCCTGAACTATATCACAGCTGCCTGTTGTCGCAATGTTTGGACCCTGTCCCGTTACCACGAGCTGTTTTGACGGCAACTCCTCCACCAGCCCACGCACGGGCCTTCCACCCCTCCCAGCCCACCTGCTGCTTCAACACAGCACCCCACACCCGCGGCCTCGAAGAAGCCACCACATCAGCAATCTGGGGTCAGCAGGGACGGCTAAAGGTCTGTCACTCACCGGAACGCGACCTGCGGGCTCTGGGGATTCACCAGCAGGCAGTCCCAGGAGCGAGCGAGGCCGTTCTTGTAGAGGGCCACCCTGCCCTCCTCCCGCAGGCAGGCGTGACCGGCGTACTCGGCGGCCGGCACCTCCCTCACGCGGTACGGGTTGGAGAATATCTGCGTGACGCTGCTGAACGTGTCCAGCAGCCGCCCAAAGAACTGCATCTTCCCAGAGCCTCGGGCGACTTCTCGCGAGGGAAACGCGGCCACTGGCTCCGCCCGGCCCTTGCCCTTCCCCGCGACTGTGTGCCCCGGAGCGCCGCCGCGTGACGCCCCGGCGCCGGCAATGGGGATGAGGGCGGGCCCGGGGATGGCGCCGGGCAAAGCACCACGGGCCCCCAGCGCCCCCCGCGCGCCGCCGCCAGCGCGCGCCGCCCGCCGCCCGCCAATCGCCGGCACCGCCCCCCGGGACGGGCCAATCAGCGGCGCCGCTTCCGGGGCGGGGCCGTGGGGGGCGGGATTAACGCCGCGCCCACCGCCTGCCAGGGGAGGAGAGCGGAAGGGCGGGAGGCGCCATCTTTGTGAGGGGCGGGGCGACAAAGATGGGGGCTACCCTCCTTAAAGCGGTAGTGGTCCATTTTGGTGGGGCGTTCTGCTCCCGGCAGCGCCGTTCATCGGTCGCGCGTCATCCCTGAATTCGAGTTAAAACCAGCGCTGTTGTAGCGCGGCTGCATTCACACCGCGGTGCGCGCTGGCAGCGTGCGAGGGCCGGCACCGCGGGGCGCTTTCAGGGCAGCGGGCACTTTAAAGGCAGCGGCCGCCCCGCGCGGCAACGGCGGCGGGGGGCGTGGCGAGGGTGACGTCACCGCATGACTGTGTTTTTATGAATGAAAAGAATCCGCGGGTGAGTAATCGCGGGGAGCGGGGCTGGAGGCGCCGCCCGACGCCCTGACCCGGCAGCGGCCCCGCGGGACCAGCGCAGCCGCCAGGTGAGCGCCGGCCGGAGCGGCCCCTCCGCTCCCGCCTCGGCTTCGCCCCCCGCGCGGCGGCCGCGAGAGGGGGGCGGCGGGGTCCGGCACCGGCTGGAGGCCTCTCTGCCGCCGCCGAAGGCGGGGATCGGGACCGGGACTAGGGCTGGGGGGGGCCGGCCGGCTGCGCTCGAGGCCGGCCGTTCTTCCCTCCCAATTCCCGGCCACCGCCCTGGAGGGATCCGCCGCCGCTCCTCCGGCTCCGGCGGCGGATCCCCGGCCCGGATTGCATCAGCTTCCAGCCGCCCCGGCTCCACCTTTGCCGCCGCCCCTCTCCAGCCCCTCATTCTTCTCGGGGCGCTCTCGGCCCCGTCCCGGCCCCCCTCGTCCCTCCGAGGGCTCTCCTAACGAGAACGGGGCTCCCCGAGGTGGGGCGAGCTGCTGGGCTGCAGTCTGGGGTCCCGGACCCCTCCTCCCTCTCCGAACCCAGGGACGGGGGGGACCGGCCACCGACGAGAGGCAGGCACCGCTTCCGTGACTTTCCCCCCTGGGCTGCTGAATCACGGGGCGGCCACTTCTCACCCGCCCGCGCCGCGACCTTTCGCCCCCGGAGCCTGGGGACACCCGACCCTTGCGCGGGACCCGCGGTGCTCTCGCCGGGCGGTGGGGCGGCACCTCCGCACGGGTCCTGGCCGGGTGACTTCGCCACGGTGTCACTCCGTGGGGCTGCTGCTTTTACTTTCCCTTCAGCCTCGGGCGGATCTCGCCTGTGTTTCCTCCCCGCGGGGAAGGCTTGGCTTCCCAGCAGGCGGCTGGGGCGTTTCGGGTCCCGTGGGCAGAGCAGCATCCCAACCGTCTCGTGATGGGATGAAGGAGGGTGGGAGGTCCATCCTTGCCCCATTATTATTATTCCTTGCAGTCATCATTGCTATTAATATTATTACTATGTACTTTTTTAAAAGGAGTGGGATGAGTCATGCGGCCCGGGTGTGGGGGGGATGTGGCAGCGGGCAGGGGACCAGCAGGGCCGGTGTCCTCTGTTCTGAGGTGAGGGACACGGGGCTGGCAGTAACCGGCTTTTCTCCTGGCTGCTCAGCAGGGCCAGAGTGAGGAAAGGATGGCTGCGGACGGGCTCTCCGGCAAGGCATTGAAGGTGAGCACCACTGGGAACAGGGACGTGGGAGTCAGGGGGCTGGTTTTGGGGGTCTCAGGCAACCACCCCTCTCTCTGGCAGGTGAAGCGGGAGCTGGGGGAGAACACTCCACTGCTGTCGGATGAGGAGCTGATGGGGCTGTCAGTGCGGGAACTCAACCACCACCTGCGCGGCCTCTCCAAGGAGGAGGTGGCGAGGCTGAAGCAGCGTCGTCGGACGCTGAAGAACCGGGGTTATGCTGCCAGCTGCCGGGTGAAGCGCGTCTGCCAGAAGGAAGAGCTGCAGAAGCAGAAGATGGAGCTGGAGTGGGAGGTGGACAAGCTGGCCCGGGAGAACGCTGCCATGCGCCTGGAGCTCGACACCCTCCGTGGCAAGTACGAGGCCCTGCAGGGCTTCGCCCGCACCGTGGCCACTCATGGGCCCCCTGCCAAGGTGGCTACCGCCAGTGTCATCACCATCGTCAAGTCCGGCACCAACCAGGCCGCCTACTCCTAGTGCTGGCCTCCATCCCCCGGCTGGACACAGTCCTCCCCAGGGCGCCTTCCCCATGAATTGCCTCCCAGCCCTTCCCCAACCTCCTCCCTGTCAGGACCTGTGCCCAAAATCCCCCTTCTCCCATCCCTTGAACTCCAGCCCCCCAGGCAGGGAGGGCTGCTGCTATGTGGGTGCTGGGGTGGAGGACAGGACCTCACTGGTGGCCCCCACAGCCCCCTCCGTTCTTGGGTGTGCAGACAAGAGAGAGCGAACCCACGCAGGCAGCAGTGGGGAAGCATCCCACAGCTCCAAGGTGGTAGGAAAATGCCAGGTGCCTCTCTTTTGTGAGAGGGCATGGGAGAGCTGAATGTCAGCCAGGCAGTCCCAGGAGCATGTGCCAGAGAGGGAAAAGAGGAGAGAGAGGTTTTGCAGTTTAGTGGCATGATAGAAGGGTATCAGTGTTGGGCACACAAGCTGGACTACAGCTGTAGCAGGGGGGCAGGTGGCAGCATGTCTGAAATCTCTGGGGATGCAGATGGCAAGGGAAGGTTGGCAGGTCAGAGGGGGAGATAAAGTGGCTGCAGGTTGATGCCTGGTAAGGGTGAATGAAATGGGAAAGCACTGTGGCAGCTGGGGGACCCCAGAGGTGACAGTGACTGGGCAGGGGAGAGCTGGGGGACGTGAGTGGGTCAGCCCAGGCTGTTGTCTGCAAAGGGGAGAAGCAGTGGTGCTGTTTTATCTTTCTCTATCACGCACATCCTTCACGCCTCTTCCTGCTGACGGGACACTCAGCCTGGTCGGGTGTCTGAAATCCAGCAGCACCGGCAGGAAGGAAGCGGAGGCAGCTGGAGCAGAGATAAACACTGTTTTGCTCAGCACAGGCCAGCTTGTATGGCCCCACCAAGTCTTCCCTGGTGCCCCACCGCCTACAAAGCCCATGGAAAGGTGCTCCTGGCCCTCGAGAGTCAGAGATGCGGAGGCAGAGAGAGGGGTGGAGGTGCAGGAGGTGGGAAGTAGGGGTGGAGAGCATCCCTGCTCCTGGGAGCTGCCTGGCAGGCAGGTAGGCTCCTCCCTTTGGTTTTCCTCCAGCATGGATGCTGGTGTGGGACAACCGGCTCTCAAGCAGGCTGAAAGGCTGAAGAAGAGCTGGGTTCACTAAATACAGGCAGCACAGGGGAGGTAGCAGGAGGCAGACCCATCTCGGGAGCTGCTGCTGCAGATGATTCCCCTGCCCCTCCGTTCTGCCCCTGCCTGGGTATTGCCACGCCAGCCGCCTTCGGCTGCAGCCTCCATTCTTCCCTGTAGAGGTGCCTGCCACTCCTGGATGGGGCACTGTGGTTGGCATCCCCCACCCCAACTCCTCTTGGGTTTATTTATTGCACGAGCATAAGTTATTTTCACGTCCTCTTTGCCATTCCGCCTCTCGGCACAGCCAGGATGTTGGTACAGAGCCGTACTTTATATTTTATATATGCAAATCACATTTTATCTTATATAGAGCAAAAAAAAAAACTTATTTATTTTCTGACTTACAGTATGTGTCCTACCTGACTCCTCTGTATTTTGTAGACTTTACAAATAAAGCAAGTTTGGTTTTTTTTTTTTTCCACAAACACAGAGAGTGTGTTTGGTCATTCTTGAACTTGGGACAGAGCTGTGTCAGAGTGAGACCAGATTTTCTGGCTCCCTCTAGCTTTGCTGCAAGACATGCTCAAGAATGCGCCCAAAAAAGATGGGATGGGGGATAGCTCATGGCTTTTTAAGACAAAAACAGATTTATAGTCTCTGAGAGAAAAGGCCTAAAAAAGCACACTTAATGCTGAATACCACTCGCCAAAGCACTTGCTTTCAGGAGCAGTTCAGCTGTGCTGAATCAGCTTTTCCTGGGAAAGATAATGCTTTTCACTACAAAAATTCCCTCCAGGCTGTCCTTGGACCAGGTGCAGAAGAGGCAGGTGCAGTCAGGGCATCTGTGCCAAAAAACTTCCCTGCTGAACGACCTTACTGCCTTACCTGGGAACAGCAAGGAGGAAAGCAGTGAGCTTCTGCCCATGGATGGCAGGAGAAGGGGAAGAAGTGTGGCAGGGACCTCACTGGGAGATGAAGCCAGACGTCCTCCTTGTGTGGAAAAGCCACCCTTCCTCAGAGCTGAGGTGGAAGTGGTGAGCATGTTCCAAATGCCCAGGTGGGCCAGGTCCCGAGCAGTTTGCAGCACTCAGGATCGTCTGGGGGTTTGACATTCCCATTCCCTCTGCCTCTGCAAATGCCCCCAGCCCCAAACACTGCTCATGGAAGAAATTCCCAAAGCCACTGTTTGCTGGGGCCCCCTCTCTCCCACTGGCGTTTCACAGTGAGCACCTAAGGAAGGATTCATCTCTGCTCCAGGTTTTGACACGTGGGTTTCACTCCTGCCTTGGGCCAGCAGTGGTGTCTCAGCCCAGGGTGCTGCAGTGATGCTTTTCCATCAGCTCCTACATAGACACACAGAGCTTTCCTTCTGGGAAGAGGACAAGACATCCTGACCCACCAAGCCTCAGTCCCTGCAAGGAGGAAAAACTCAGAGAAGTCACCCAGACAGCACCACACAGAGCCAGCTTAAGTACAATCTATATTATCTCTATATTTTTTATTTGTCATCATATTTGCTCATTTCTGCAGAGTATAATGTCACAAAGACCAAAATAGAGAGCGGCTTGTCGCTGAGCTCACATCAGTTAAACACAATAGGTACAAAACTAGGTGACTCTGTCTTATTTATCATACTTTTTTTTCAGTCATTTATATACAAAGAACTACTCTATATGGAAAAATAATAAACAAATCCCATGGGTATGTTACATGGTAAACAAAAAAGGAAGGAAGGAAGGAAGGAAGGAGGGAAGGAAGGAGGGAAGGAGAGCGGAAGCAGGTGAGGGAGAGCAGCTCCAAGGGTCTACTCCTGGAACCGGCACATTTCTTGGGCCCTGGGCTACCACGAGCAGACCTACAACGCCACGGATGCCTCGGCTTTCTTGGTTTCAAGCTCTGGATCTCATATTTGTTCCTCCAACACAAAGTGGCTTCAGAGCCAGTGCTTGCTCTGGCACTTGCCAGTCATGAGGGAGAGCAGGAAGCTCAGTGATGGATGATTTTGTGTGGTGTTAAAAAACATATATGTATATAAAATTATAAAGTAGGGCAGCTGGCTTGTTGGGTACTAGCTCACCAGGCTCCTCTGTACAGCGTGTATATATATATATATACACACACATATATATATATATATACACACACACACATATATATGCAGGAGACATTTCAAAATAAGCTCTAAGAAATGCTTCTCTAAGTCTGGACCACCTTCATGCTCAATGGGGCAATCACACAGATTTCAGCCACCCAAATGCAACAGAGATTGGGAGATTGGGGGCAGTCACCAAGTGATACTGGGACATCATCAAGGCCTGCAAATGCAAAGAAAGGGGAGGATGGGATCATGTCCCATGCCCCACTTTCCTAAAAGAGAGAGTAACAGAAGTACTTCACATTAAAGGACTGTTAATCAAAGCCATAGAAGACAGAAGGAAAGCCCATTCAACCTTCAGCCCTGCTTTCCAGGCAGCTTATGCATGAGGAAATTTTACACCAAGCCCACACAAAGCCTGGCAGAGTGTGTTTGCATGTCTAAATAAGTGGTCACGGACTTAGGAAAATTAGTAACTAACAGCATGGCATTGCAGGATGTGTGTAAATGGGGAAATCCAGCAGCAGAGAAGCTGCCCAGCTTGGGCAGAGGTGCTGAATAAATGAGGTGCTCTTCACTCACTGTCGCTTCTGAGACACTCAATGAACAAGCAGATGGATTAGGAAACAAATGGTAAGGTAAACTCCAGGCAGCAAACCAGACTCCAGTTCTCCCAGCAGAGCAGCAAGGAGCAATCCAGAATCACACAGGTCTGCTCCTGGCAGGGGAGGCATCAAGTGGGAGAGGAAGGGAGAAACTACAGCTGAACACAGCAGCTTGCTCCAATCTCTCAATTTTGCTTCTTGCTTGCAGGTAGGAACACCTGAGCTGTAGCACTTGAGTGCGCTGCCCACTCTTCCCCTAGATAATTTTAAGCAAGCAAGAGGCATTTCCTGGTCCCTGGATAGATCTACAGAGGGATCACTTTTGTTTTGGCTCCACTAAGTACCCATGGGTTCATCCAAAACCTAACAGAAGCAAGGGGAAGCTTCTCCCACTTCCATGGATGCTGGTTCCACCCTTGATAGCACTGCAGGTGCAGCAGAGCCTGTGAAATGTGCAGCAGCAACTGCTGCCTGAGAAAATAAAAGGGACAAATTTGACCAGCCAAGTCATGTCAGGTTTCAAATCTACTCCAGCTTGGCCCAGAACAGCTACAGACATAAAAAACAAAGGAGTGTGCAACATTCCTTCCTGAATATTCCAGCCTAAGGGCAAAACTTGTGTAGCTCGGGGAAAGTCAGTGATGACGAGCATGAGGAGAGCTACCTGTGAGAGACCAGGACCTGCTCTGGCAGCTACCTCTAAGAGGGACAGATGTGATGCTGGGGGACAGGAAACAAGAAGAAAAACTGGTTTTGTGTTTACATATCTTCCCTTCCCAAAGAGGGGTGAAGGGGCCAGAGCTCTACAACCTTTCACCATCTACCACAGCCAGTCCTCAGTCTTGTTAGCAGGAGACAGATGCTCCAGGGAGGTTTCCTGCCACAGGAACGCCAGGGAGATGGGAAGCTTGGACACTGGGTGATTAAAAAACTCCGCCCTTTTGAAAAAGTAATTCTGTCCCCAGTGAGCTTCAACAAGCTTTTATAGCAATTGGGGATGCAGGGAGCCAAGGAACACAAAGAAAGCCCTGTCCTTTTCCCCCTCACTCACTCAAGGACTCATAACCAGGTGCTCAGGAGGGTGGGGACAGATGTTCCTTACTTAGCACTCAAGGCAATGGCTATATAGAAAGACCAGTCTCCGGTCTGGTCCAGGAACGCTTATGGCTGCATCCCCATCCTATTTCCCAAGGATCACAGAGATGTTAGTGCCAGGGAGCTGGGGAGAAAACTGTGCCTACATCAACCATTCAGGAAAAGAAATAGAAAGCAGTCAGGTTGTCCTGTTGGAAAAAAACCAAAATATTTTTGGCTACAACTCCAGGCTCCGGCCAGTCACACTCCACACCAAGCTGGGCAGGTGTAGGAAGCCAGAGCCCCAAACCCTGGAGCTTTGCTTGAATCAATTCCGATTGCTGCTGTAAGGAATGGGCTCAAGCATGGCGTCCTGGCCATTCCGCCACCTCCACATTGCTCATCGTGTCCGTACCCACAAAAGCTAATGGGAAGTGCCCACTTCTGCAATCTTTACTCTCTAGGAAGTGATATGACTTGTGTGTTTCTGCATTAATAAATTATTAAAAAAAAAAAAAAAAAGGAAAATGACAGCCTGTGCTGGCAGTTTCCCCTCCTAGAATTCATCATCGGAGCTCAGCAAGAGGGTCTTCTCGTTGTCACGGGCACCGGAGCAGCTGTGGGAGCGCGAGATCACGTGGCTGCCATTGCGCCAGGGGGGACCGTGCTCCAGTGTCGACTGCTGGGTGTACTGCTGGTAGGCTGGAGAGAAGTTGTGGATCGCATCTTGGACAATGTCATGGGGATTCATGGTTTCCTTGAGGCTGCTGGAGATGCTCTTCATGGGAGCGCAGCGACCTGTTTGGGTAAGACAGGAAGGGACAAGTAAAGAACACTGCTGCCTTCCCCACACCCCTTAACATGAAGGTAAGGAGATCAGGGAACATGCAATCCTGGATCCCACAGAAGGTGTGTTACAGACTTCCTTAAGCAGCTGCTGAGGAAATGCCACACAAATAGTATCGAGTTTTACCAGTGGTGCTCCTAAACCCAGAGACCGTGAGCCAAGTGAATCTACCACAGCACCAAAGGGGACACACCATGAGAATGGGACACACCCACAGTGACAACCTCCACTACACACTACTGGTGCTGGCCTGGGTGTGCAACGAATACAGTCAGGTAGAGAGGTGCTCCTCTAAATGCTTTCAGTAGACAAAAATTAAGTAAATTCTAAAAATATAGGAGAAATGGGATCTGCCATTCCACTCACTGAAAATTAAGACTGCTAGGTGGTATCAAAGTGCCCATGGGAAAGAAATCATATGAGTGGAAAGCTGCACAAAGTAAGGAAAGGAGGGAAATAGGCAGTACCAGAGGCAGAACCACGCCATGTGTCAATGATACCATGAAGAAAGCAACAGCTGGAGAATGTACCACCCAAGTGCTGAGCACAGAGGGAAGCTGTGTCTCCTTCTAGGAGCTGTTATGTCTCATGGCTTCTAGGTTCCATTCCCAGTGTGGGCTTCTGGCTCGTCAGTTCTGGGGATAACTCCCCAGAGAACCAAACCATGCTGATCATCTGTGGCAATTATAAAAGTGAAGGGAGGCTGGGGTGAGAGCAGCTCCTTTGAGAGCCTGCGCAACTCTTTGGAGAGAGATCCCCAGAGCTCCGACACAAATGCTCTAAAGCTATGCGTTAATGCCCACGCGGCTGTTTTACTACTTATAATCCAGACAACCCTAAAGCAGCTGTGTGAGGCAGTCGAGTTACAGACTTGCAATGAAAGGGGAACAAGGGACAGGGCAGGCTGTAGGCAGGCTGGGAATCAGGAGAGAACAGCATTTCAGCTAAAAACCAACTGAGACAAACACATAAAGCATGCTGTACCTACCGTATGGCCCATATGATGGAACAGCTGCATCAGAGACCAGTGGCCAAAGCAAGGGAGAGATAAAAGGAAGAGGAGAGAGAGACAGAGAAAGAGGAAATAACAAGAACTGAACAAGGCCCACCGGTGAAACATTCCCCACTGTACCGACCAGCAGTTTACCCTTTCATCACCTATAGATCTCATCTGCCCCCACTGCAACCACTGTTCTTCCAAAACCTCTGGGGCTGGCTGGGATGGAGGGTTCATCTACATCGACACTGTCCAAGGGCTGCTGTCTTCCCACACCTTGGCACAGATCTCCCCCAGCAGGAAGGAATCCCTTTATTTGGGAAACACTGCATAGACTAGGCACAAAACCCCCTTTTCCCAGAGATAACATCCATCTTCCTCTTCCCCAAAACAAGAGTCTTCCTTATAGCAACCCAGCCCTCACAAAGTCATTACAGGAAGATCCTCCTCCTCCCTCCATGACAAACATATTGCCAAAGCACAGCCTCATCTTCCCAAGCCAGATTCAAAACAGAGCCTGTTTTAGGCCCTGTCCCTCCTGCCTTCAGTCTGTTGCACAATCTGGAGCAATGGAGTTCCCCTTTGGGGAGACAGGAAGAAGGACAAACCCATTCTACCGAAACAATGCAACATCTTACAGCCCTCAGGTCTGCAACAAGTTGTCGTGGGTGGCATACTGGGGAACTGAAAAGGGAACAGTGCAATTCAGGCAAGGTTTCTGCCCTGGAGAGCTGTTGCACAATAAATCTGTTCAGACACCACATAGGAGGGGATGCGGCGTTTTCCAAGCTATTGGGTTGGGAGTCATATCAGTGTGTTGGCTTTCTGAGGGACGAGTCTCCACCCAGTCTCACTACCAAAGAGACAAGCCATATGCACTGGCATACTTCCTACCTTGGGCATCAATTCTCTTGTCCACATACACCTTGTATGTGAAGGCGTGGCGCAGGGCAATGGCTGCAAAGAACATCTCCACACAAATGATGAAGTCTTGATAGCCAGCAGCTACTGTGCCTTCACCCACAGACACATTAGCAGAGTGGATTTTGGGGATGGCACCACACTTTTCCAAGATGGCCAACAGCATCCCTAAACAAAGGAACAAGTTCATGTAAATGTGCAGAAAATATGGTGTTACAGTAACTGCAAAGAACGTAAATACCTGTTTGTGCTGCATGTCCTAGACACAACCCCACTCACCACAGGAGCTACAAACCTATGGTCATTTGTACAACAGAGAAAGGAGGAATAAAATGAGACAAACAGATTTAGGCAAAGAATGTTCAAACGCTGATCCTCTTCTATTCTCAACTGACACAAACTGTGGAACTAACTGCAGGAATTAATCAAGTCCAAAAGGGTAAGTGGAGTCAGATACTTTTGTAAGCACTCCTGTGATCTCAGTGTTGTCCCAAAATAGATTCTTTCCACACAGTGTACAAGACGCCAATCCACACAAAGAGTCAAGGTATTGGATTTATTTACAGTTCTGCATAGAAAGGGGTGCTGAATGGCAAATCCACAAAGCCAGCATGATGACTACCAAAACTTTTTGCTATTTATACATTTTAGCAAACAAAGCCACTAATATTCCTTGGCTAAAAATTACCTAATTCTCTTTTTAATTAGTATTCTGCCTTCTATTGGTTAATGATCCTCTCACTGCTCATGCTAATTAGTCTGCACTCTCAGTCTTTCTCTCCTTTCGAGTCGGTGGTTTCTTGGGTCAGTGGCCGCGATCTCCCCCTGCCAGAATTACCTTTTACTCAGCTGGAGCTGATTCAGCACAGTTGCTGAGCAATCTTTATTCGTTTCTTCCTTATCTTGGGGGTTCTGCCAAATGTCCCCGTGGCTTGTAAATTCTGCATTCTTTGTGCCCACAACCTATGCTACATCCTTCTTCCCAAGTTTTGTTAACTTCCCCTGAGGTCACTGAAACATTTTAAGCCCTAAACCTTGACAAGGCAATTCTACTGTCAAGTAATTTGTCTTCCTAACACATGGATATCACTTGGAGCTTGTTTGTTGGCTGCCGTTTCACGGATTAAACCTCATTTCTTGATTAGACTTGAAAGTATACAAAGATCAAGTAACAGAACTTTGCATTTAAGCATATTAGTGTGTTTGACACACCATGGTAAGAAAGAGGTTTCTCCCTGTCAATAGCCTAGTGGCTGAAGAATTTCAGAGAAGACAAAGTGTGTGACCAGATGCCTCAAGACGATAAACTAGACAGCTTATTAGTTTGTAAACAGGGAGGATGGGCCATACTCCAACAGCCTAAATTCCACCTAGGTTCCTACTCAATTAGCCTTTGAAGTGCAACTCAGTAAATCTAAGTAGGGCACTGAACAGGGAAATGCTTAGAGCCAATTAGTCAGAAGCACTAAGCTTAGGTGGAATTTCAACTTTCCGACTGTGCCTCTGCATCATGTGTATGAATTCTGAATGTCCTTCTCCCGGCGGTGGTTCTGTGGCAGCACACACTGCATCCAGCCAGCTTGCTGCTTCACATACATCACAGACATACCATTAAAATTTTATTTATAGAGCACTAAAAAAAGCACTAAAATTTTTTAGATGTGCTGCTTTAATCAATAAAATGGCAGCAGGCGGATAAAATGTTGGCAGCTTGTGTTTTATGATTGTTTCAGGAATGCAGAGGACTCTTCACCCTATCAGCTGATTTTGCCAGGTAGATATTCTTGTGCACATGCACACAGACGGATAATAAGGATTCAGGAGCATATAAACAAAAATTAAAATGAGCAAAACAGGTTTCCCAGAGAAAAGCAGTAAATGACTATAAACCAAATGAAATACAGAAAGATATTCTCTCTATTAATCAACATCTGCTCTATCAACTCCTGTGTCTGAGCCCCTGCAGAGAGCTCTTTGTGCCTACCAAGAGAAGGGAAAAGCAGCTCACCTTGCCAGAAGGACAGGAAGATGACAGACTTCACCATGAAGAACTTGAGGACTGGGCTATAGGGACTGAGCAGCTCACGTGTGGCGAAGTAGAAAAGGAAGAGGGCATACAGTGCCAGGCTGACAGAGATGTTGTAGATGATCGTCACATAGAGGTAGCCACTGGTTACACTGAAAAGAGAAGATAATATATGAATGCCTGAAACTTCAGCATGATCTTTTCCCCTTGCCACTGTCAATGGAGAGTTCCAAGAGTCCATTTCCTTCCTGCCTCCCTGTTCCATTCCCCACCCCCCAACCAAGGCAGAAAAAACATGAAACTAAAAGAGGGCTACCTCTGCCTTCTTTTCTTATGCACATCAGTCCATGTAGTCTCATCTTTTCCCATGGCTCAGCACACACAAGGACAATAAGCAAAGCCAGGCAGAGAAGGGGCAGCCAAGTCTTGCATGCTAAATAAATAAACTTACTCAAAGTCACCATCCTGGTACTTGCCGAAGGCCTGAAGGATGACTGTGCTGATCGCCATGAGGGGCTTCACCACACAGAACTGCAGGGTAGCCTACAGGAATGAGAGAGGAGGAATGAGAAAGCAGGAGGTGCAAGAGGACAAGTTGCTAAACCAGCATCACAATGGAGTGTCCACTGGGACCACTCAGCAAGGCAACACAATCCAGCCTCAACAAGAAGTCTGAGCCTGCCACTTGCTCATCGATTGTGTTTGAGGACTGCAGCACCCAAAAGGAGATGAAGGAGATTCAGAAGATGTACGTGTGCTATCTAGTTGTCCAGAATGGGAAGAAAAACCTCTCTGCAGGGCTGTTCTAGAAGCTGCTCAGCCCTACTCTTCCAGAGCTGCTTTCAACAGGCTGTGGTGCAGCACATTTATGCACTATAACAGTACGAAAAACAAAAAATCCCACGCTGTGCTGTGGCACAGACACGGCAAGTTTAACAGAGACACACTGGGAAAGGAAAGCAAACTCCAGTCTATAGTTGTCACAAAGTTAGTCAAGAAGGTCCCCTGGATCAGAGGGGAACCCCGCTGTCTGAGGAGGAACTTTTGACAGCTGCCACAGTATTAAGGCATTTTGTAAACACAGTGATGTGTGTTGCCACACACAAGTTACGAGCTATTCTGTTGTCATCCACATGACCTTTACTGAATCTCCCCAAAGATTCCGTAGCACTTGGGATCAGCTGTATCCATTCTGCCTGTATAAGCTACTGCTCCTATTGGGACTGAGTGTTCTCTCAAAGCCACCGCATTCTTCAACTTTCTGCAGATGTTGAACTTCAAAGTCCTAAAAAAGGGAAGATTTATGGCCCTAAAAATGTCTCCCTGAAGAGATGTGACCTGTTTCTCCCTGAAGGAGGCTGGAAGAGCCTGGGTAGGTGCTGACCTGTGTACATGTTGGGGAGGGCTATGTAAGGAAAGAAGGTAAAACCAAACAGTAATAATTGCTTTGGACACGATGCAATTTGTTAGTGGTCATAAGACTTCAAGGAGATTAAAAACCTCAGCACATGCCAGTTAGTGAGTCACTTTAAATATGTGAACTGGAAAAGGTCAAGCTAATTGGTAAACAACTCCATCCTCTGAGCTTCCCCTCCTTCCGATCTGGGGACGTTTTAACCATTTCCCTGCAATCCAAACCACCACGTACTATTTTTAGTGGCTTCCCCAGAAGATGCTACAGCATATGGGAAGCACATGGATGGTGTGTGACCCATGTGTGAGGGTCACCAGACAGAGGCCCAGCAAAGAATCTTGGTCAAGACATCTTTAAGGAAACAAGCTGTTTGGATTTTACACCACAGACACCAGCACGACACCACATTGCTGGAGGTCCACAGGCAACACAGGCAGACTGACTGACCCACAACAAGCACCTGCCTGAGAAAAGTTTGGGGGGCAGGCCATGAAGGTGGAAAGAAGAAACGTTTATAACACAGAGGTTCCTTCAGGATGAAAGGGACTGGAAAGAGCAGAAAATGGGCAGGTGGTGATGGGAGGCAACAGAAGTGCCAGAGATGGTGAGAACATGGTGTAGTATATGATACAAAGTAATTCGTGCTAAAGTTTTAAAGATTACAGCATTTTGCTGAGGCTGAGAAAAAGCACAAGCAGGTGACCACCAGAATTGTGCTGTTCAAGGGATTTCTGTCTGAATAAGCCCCGGCAAGGTACATTCCAATTGCATTCCACAGATAAGCATTTCGTGGGATTTCCTCGTCTGGCAGAGCTCCAGGATGTGTGTGTATATACAGAAATACAGTTCCAGGATGTGTGTTCCATGTATGTATATGCAACAATAATATACTTTCACCAGAAACTGATTCCAACAGCAAAAATCGACTACTGATTTCAGGAACTGTCGTCAGACGTGGTGAAAAAAAACCAGGAAAATTATATTGTTGTATTGAAAAGATAAAATCAACAAAGAAGAAAAAAAGTATAAAAAGACACCTCAGAGAAACCTCAGCAGTGAACAGGTGAGATTCAAACCGATAGAGGTTGGAACTCAGTTCACCCAGCACCAATCGCCTGGCTCGGCGTTGCTTCTGCTTCGTGGCTCTTTCCGAATTTTATACTTTGATTATTAATAAATTCTCTTTAATCATAATATTGATTGGCTCATTTATAACAATGGCAAAAAAGGGCAAGGTGTTCCTTTCAGCACATTCCTCTTCCTGATCATCACGATGGCGGATACTGCACAAATCAGCACTGGCATTTGTTCTGTTGCCCTTTTGCACCAGCCTTCCCAGAAATTTGCCTTGAAAGAGTCTTCCCCAAAAATCCTAGAAGTCTAGAAGTACCAGAAAGTGAACCTTGGCATCAACAATTTCTCACCAAGGCAATATTTAAGCTCAAGCCAAGAAGGATGGAAGTGTTTAAGCATCTCTTTGCAATAAACCTCCCTCACAGCCTCCACAGCAGACTTAGCAGTAAGCAAAGGGCAGGCATGAGTAAAAACATTGCTGCCAGATACCAGCAAAAAAAAAGCAAAACATCTACTGAAGTCAGAGTTACCAAATGAGCTGGGATTTGTGGAAACCAGCAGAAAAAGCACACCTTCCCCATTCCCCAAAGTGTGCTTCTAGTCTTCACTGTTGTGAACAAACTTTCCAAACACAGACACATGCAACCCAGGTGGTGATATCTGCCAGAGATTGTGGGACATGAGAAGCAAGAAGTCTAAGGGAAATTATTTCTCCAGCATTCATTCATCTTCACGAGTGTTACATCTGCTTATGATATATTTAAAAGGTAAAAGCTAACATTAGGAGCAAAAAGAATAGGTAATGCAGTGAAATCAACCAAAGGGTGTCCAAATGAAACCCAAGTGAAACAGCTGAAGCAGCATACTGGGAGCAGACTAGAAAATAAAAGTATCAGGCAAGAAAACAGGAAAGCCATTAAGGACAAAATATGGGGCAGGGACAAACAGAACAGATAAGCAAAAGAAGCGGTCCTTTGAAAACGGCCACTTGTGCAGCACAGGTTAACACAATGTTACCGCGAGGCTGCACTGTACTTTTGATGATCCTGCATATTGCTGAAACACAGAAGATGGGCCATGATGTTCAGGAGAAGCCAGGGCAGATATCTAGACTCAGTGACTGAAATTACAATGACCTCAGCCCTTTCAAAGAACCAGACCTGCTTCACACTGCCTCCACAGGTTTCTGCCTCCTGTGTTCATTTCAGCAAGTAAGTAAAGCCTTGAAATTCACCTGCTGTTTCATGACAGCCAGAGGTGACTGACCTGCAATGAGCAGACAAGGGCTGTACAGAGGTTTAGATCTTCCCCATTCACCCGCCCTCAACATACCCAGTTCAGCATAGACAGACACACATGGTGAGCAATTCTCGGTTCCTCCTACAAACCAATGTGTCATGCTTAACCTCCACCCCCTCCTCAGCTCCAAACCACAACAGCACTGGGAATTCAGGAGGCTGTTACACAACTGTGGGGTGTCTGCGACACAACACAGACATCAATTTCTTAGAGTTGGGACCTCTGTAACCCAGAAAGGGAAAGAGTTTCTTCCTAGAATTAACATCAGTTTCAGGAGATAACTTGTGTCTTTAACTAAGGCCTTCCTGATGTGGGGTTGAGTAGAAAATGTTAAAATCATTCTAAACAAACAAACCAACCCTGAAACACCTCCTCTTCTCAGCAGTCCGCAGGCCACTCAAAAGGCTGTTAGAGCCCCCCTCAAAGATCTCAGAAATTCAGCAGCAAAAGGCACCATTGCCACCACCACACACTTAATTTCTGCAAGATGGCCCAGTCCCTCCAGCCCATACCTGCTTGCAGAATCTCAGGAATCCAATCGAATATGTCTTTCCCCACAGGCAGCAAGTTCCGTACACACAGCTGGACCTGAAAGAGCCAACAAAAGGTGACAGAGTTCACAAGCAAGATTTGGGCAAGAGTGTGAGATTCCTACCCTCTTTATCTACCCTCTCCGTAGCAAAGTTGCAGGACTGGTGCTTTCTCCAACAATGACTGCAGTTACAGCCATACCCTCTTTTAGAGATGTGTCTGAAACAACATCCTGACTATACATTGCAATGTTTTTTTTCCTGTAACTGAGTAGCATGGGGAGAAACATAGATCCTAGAGGAGGCATACACAATCAACTGAAGACAGAAAAGATTTAAAGGAGGAGAACGGAGTAAGAAAATAAACACAGGAATAGGTAGGTGTCCAGAAAAGCTGTGAATCAGTCCAGCTTGCCTAAGAGGATGTGATCAGCCTGATCTGTCTCAGAGCAAGGTACTGGTAAATCATCATCATCCACACTGTCCAGTTCCAGCAGACATTTGCCACCTGACACAGTTTTTCAGGACAAGGATAGAGAAATAGTAGATGGGCACAGAAGGAGGACAGCGTCATGCTGTAAGCACAATAAATACTCACTCAATTGGTTTCCCTCTGATCTCAGACATGATGGAGCTCTCCCCTCCCAAGTACTCATAGCAGAGGCTGAGAAAGTTGTATATTACAAAGGCTGCAAAGACATCAATCACAGTAAAATGACAACCAACTTCAAAACAGGTGCAAGGACCAAGAGTACAGGCAACAGACCAAACATTAGCAGGGACTGCTTATGCAGCACCTTTCCCTTCAAAGCACTCCAGATTATTTTCACTGCATTTATCATGCTACCTCAGCACTCACAAGACTATCTGAACAGGAGTTTGGCCAAGGTCCCAGGCCAGTTCCATGACTCATGCCAAAAGGGTCACAGAACCATTTAAAACTGTGGTCAGTCCCTGTTTTATTTGGCATCTGTAAGATGCCATTCTTTGCAGGGTTCCTGTGCATTATTCCAGGACATTACACTGGTACTAAATAATCTGGAAAAGATATCTCTGATCCATCAGCCATATGTTATCTCCTGTATTTAACCTTTTAGCTGATGAACAGAGTTTGTCTCTACCAGGTAACCAGACTATACACATAAGAGTTGGAGAAACAGAGGGTTTATAACAATCAGTGAAACTCTGTTTTCATATCTGGTGGAGATTTTTGCAAAACAAAAAGGCTCTGTGCTTCATTTTCTCAAAAAGATGAAATTTCTTGTGTGCTGAATAAACTTCTCCCTAAGCCACCTTTTCTCCGCCTTCCCCAGCAACCTGGTACAGATGACAGACAGACTGACTACTAATACTCTGCCCCATTTTAGTTCCCCATAACTACAGATATATCTCCTTTTCATGGGATCCAAACTCACTTAAATGTGCATGAAGTGAGCCTGTATACACCGTCTGCCACTCTCTTGACTTGTTATAATTGCTGTTGGACCATCAAAGTTGTGAGATTTTTTTAGGGCAAGGACTGCACTTCTGCATTTGTCACAGACAGCCCTGGGGCAAAATGACAGACCAGATGATCCTTCTTGCAAAATTATATTCTATGGTCACCTGTGTCTGGACATTCCCTAGAACGACAACATCCAAATCCTGCTTTTTGCCCTAAATAATCTGGGACAGAAACAGCAGTCTCAAGGAACTTTAAAATAAGAACAGAAACCTAATAATGTGCAACACTGAGAAGCTGATCTCCCCAAGCAGCCAGTTATTAGACCTGAGGTCAGTTTTTCCACGTGAATGATCTTCTCAAGTCAGACAAATTCTTCTATAAGCATCCAAACTATGCCCTGGCAAAGAGCTACTCCACGCTCCCCAAAACACTTATAGTCTCAAAACATTGTACTTATGGCTTGTAGACGTGTCTAGCTGGCAAGATTGCTATGGCACATAAAAGCCAGTGCTACACGTGCTTCTGTGTATGTAATCGGGATATTGTTATTCCATCTGTAATCCTTATTATTGAACAAAATTCACACAGTAATGATTTTGCCAAAGCTTTAATTAGGACAGAAAACACCAACCATGGAAAACTTATTTAAATAACTGTGGTAACTCCTCTTGCCTTCAATTTTCCTGCAACTTAGCTGACAGCTCCCAGCACCCAGAGGAAGAAAAGCTGAGCTTTTCCTATTGTCCTCCAGTGACCCCTGCCCTCTGATGTGGTCATTACAATACCAGCTGCCCATTCCACAAGCACTAGGGAAGAGATGACATCAGAGGAAGAAAACAAAACAAAAAAAAAAAAAAGGGGGGGGAGAAATATTCATCCCCAAAAGAAGTGCTAACTAGCAAAGTTCATCACAACAGCAAAGAACTCTTCTCCCATTCCTGGTCCACATTCATCAGATGGTATTCATGATATCAATATAACAAAAAAAACCAAAAACCCAAACAAGCCCTATTTGTGTCAATGTTACTGACACCCTGGTTTGTACAGAAGCAGAGTCACATGAAAGAGTAACACCAAAACAGGCTCCTCCTAACACACTACAAAATACAGTCCATAAATGGCTCAAGACAGCTTTTAAAATTTATTAGTGGGGTCTTTTTTCACCATTCCCTAACAGCCCACTTTGCAATGTAAAACCTTCCCAAAAAGTAAAGGTGGATGGCAAGAGAGGGAAGAGAACAAAAAGGCTGCTTTGAAGCAATCCCCAGAAAAAGTGAGGGAGAGAACCTGCTTTCCAAAGGTGTTTTCACCTCCACCTGTAGCTTTCTCACACAGGCCAACATGCCGAGGTGAACTCTGGAGCATGGGCAGCCTCCTGAGCAGATGCTCAAATGTTTGCAAACTCCCAGAGCAAGAGAGGCAGAAGGATACTGGCTGTTGCTAGGAGAGCAGCAGGCTTCCTGCTGGACCTATACACACGCACAGGGCGGGGAAAGAAAAAAACCAGGCCCAAACAAAGATGCCTTCTTGCATCACGTGTGCGTGTTTGCCATCTGCTGCTGCATCCAGAGCATTGTTGTGAACGTGAAGGAGGGCCTGCTGGTCCCTTCAGCTGATTAACTTGTTCACATTGCCAGGGGCAACTCTGCAATGCAGATCTCACCAAAACAACTGCACCAATGAGTTAGGGTTTAATGAGGGTATGGTGATAAATTGTCCTCAAAAATACACTTCTAGAGTGCAGGGTGGGTAGAGGCTTCTTTCAGGATGAGACCAGGAGCGAAGTTACAATAGCATTTACAGGAAAGTAACCATTTCCCTCACATACACTGCTAGTGGTATTACATCACTGCAGCAGATAACCAAAACCAAGCAGGTGCTCATCCTGAACATGGCACCCTCTCTTCTACAGGACTCCAAAGTACTTTACACCTCACCAGCCCCAGCACATGGCCACTGCACTACCCTGTGCAAGCACACAAGTGGCCACAGGATGGGACCAAAAGAATACTTTGCTAACAAACCGCACCAGGAACACAGGATAAATCAAGTGTCTGGCTGCTAAGTGCTGTTAGAAAAGACAGGAGCTAAGCAATATCTCACTTTCTGACAACCAGACACCATCAGAGTTTTTGGCTTTACCAAAAGCTTTTACCTTCCTGAAGCAAAGGACCCTAGAAAACCAAAAACGTTGTCTCTACAGAACACTGGAGGGAAGGCTCATGCTCAGAGGCCAGTGAGGGAGACGGTCAAGTTGAACAGGGCTTTGAGCAACCTGATCTAATGAAAGATGTCCCAGCCCATGGCAGGGGTGCTGCACTAGATGATCTTTAAAGGTCCATCCTGACACAAACCATGCTATGATTCTATGATTTTCAGTCACTAAGCAAGCCATGGCCATCCATTTAGGCACACCATTCAGTAGGTGACAGTGACACCTTCTCCATGTTCTCAACCAGAAATAAAGCTCTCTCAGGGCAGAGACTTCCCACCCCTCCCCATTTTCTGTCGGACCCCTCCTTACCTTCATAGCAGTCCCGCACTGTGCCAAAGTAAACATAGTACTGGTCATTGGTGAAGAACAGGAGACTGAGCCATGAGTCAAAGGCATAAATGGGCACAATGAAGAGGATCCGAACGATGTAGCGCTGTTCATTTGGGCAGCTATAGCAGCGGAGATGCATGTAGATCTGAGAGATGGAGAGGGGAGACAGGGATCAGCGGTATATGGAGCAGAGAGGAGAAAGTAGAACTGGAGAGTCAATTGGGCCAGGAAAAACAAACTCAGTAAATCACCTCTTGATTGCCTCCAGCAGCCTCAAGGTGATGAACATAAAAGAAGATAAATCACTGTTATCATATGGCATTGATATAGCAACCCTTAGCTTGCAGAGAGGGGGAAGGAGAGGGAAGAGAAAATGGAAGCATTTCTAATCTAGTTTCTTATAGGGAATTGATTTATTTTTACATCACCTTGCCCACATTCTTTTGTCCATACCTTTTTTTCCAGTTATCAGTCCTATATTCCTGCTATCCTCTTTTAAGTACCTAAGATTCATAACAGTGCAGGCTGCTTTTCTCTGAAAAGGGAAGGTGCATGCAATTAAGTGCACGCTTATTGTGAACACTCAATCTTTTGGCTGTTTTGGATGCTTTTGAGATTTTCACCTGAAACAACCTTAGAGAGCCCTTTACAACACATCCCAAAGCTGATAAGCCACAGCCCATCTGCTCAAAAGGTGTCATTCTGCACATGGGTGACAGCACAGCCACAAAGGGTCAGCCATCAGGGGAGCACTGCGCTCAAAGGAACCACACAGTTTGTTCTGTCCTACTGCACACATGCCAATCCCTCTAAGTCACTGGCTGGGGGGAGCACAGCATCCCCACCCTACCCGCTCCCACCATTCACAGTTCCTTAGCCATCATTAAATCCCACACCTAAGATGCTTTTTCACAGAATACCCACCTCCTGGAAAAGGTATTGACCACAAGCACACCCTGAAGATGAGCAAAACCCCTGTCATGCCCTAATAACACAGGCAGAGCTTCAGCACGAGTTGTGGGTATGTATACTCTGTTGACCACGGAGTCAGCAGAGGCAAGGCCTCTGTACAGTAATTCTCACTGAGCTGCTGTCCCAGCTGCTGGAATTAGTAACAGCCAGCTGATTACATACGTGCCTCACCACTGACTGATTCTGCTGCCTGAAGAGGCACAAGCGTTTGTCTGAAGCTTCACCCTGCATTTTGGGGTGCCGTGAGGATTCTCCAGAGACTAACAAAACATACACTGACAATCTCATCCTTCCATTGTAAGGGAGAGGGGCTTCTGTCTCCCCAGCTGTCTGTTGCTTATCCCTTCCTGGTCAAAAGTGACTGAAGGGCTCAAAAATACTTCTGTTTCCTCTCCCTATGAAGGGCTCAAAAATACTTCCGATGCCTCTTCTTAACCCATGAGGAGCTCACAAAAACCTCATTTCCTGACGAGAACAGGTTGAAAATAAACTAACAAACCTTAGAGATATTTTTGCCTTGTGACAATCCCAGTGACACGTCTCATCCAGCACAGAGACAGCTGACACCGGAGTTCAGATGACTCCAAGCTTTGCCCTTGGGATGTCAAAAGAGCCCTGTGATCCGTGTGCCTAGGAGAGCACAGGAACTGCTGCCGTGTAAGAGGACAACGGCGCGTTTCAATCAACAGTGTCTCTCTGGCACTGATCTCCATCGGTCTCTTCAGAGAAGGGCATTAATGCCTAACTGTGCAATGTTATACTGCAGAGGAAAATTTCTTCCTACCCTCAGCAGGTGATCAATTTGACAGGAGGATCCATGGCACTTGTAATTGTTACCCAAGCTGGTGCAACTGCAGGTGTTACTCTTATTCTTCTCTGACTAATCCATTTTTTACCTTCACTAGCCCCTGTACTCCACCAATAGGCTGTACTTTTCTAGATTCTAGTCATCACTCTGGAATCTACGATCCAACAGGTACAAAACACAGGTTGATAAATAACAGGGCTTGTGTTTCCCCACTGTATTTTTCAGTTCACATGACAACTGCATGAAAGACAGGGACAGAACAGGATGCAGGGTTTGACTTATTCTGGCTCCCAGGACACCCGCGCCAGAGAGAGGGGAGGGGAAAAAATTAAAATGAAACATTTCCTGCTACTCCTTTCCGCAGCAGAGTTCAGCCTGTGGAATCCACTGGCACAGGAGATCAAAGGAGGAATGTCAAACAACAGGTGACTAGGATCTTTTAGCTAACAGCTGACACAAAAAAAAATGGCAAGATTCATCTAAAGGCCTGTGAAAGAATGGCCTGAGATAACACACCTTTCTGCACACCTTTGAGAGATGGGCAAATGTTTTACACCTGCTAGTTTTAAAGAGTGTGCTTCCTCTGCATTCACACTAGGGAAATGGTCTGTTCCTTCATGTGGGGAAAAGGAAAGGATGAGAAGTACAAGTGACAGAGTTTTACCTGATGGCAGGTGATGAGCAAAGCTGTCCATACAAAGAAACCTGAGATAGCCTGAGCAGCAGTGGTCATGAGGAATATTGGCTGCTCCACAGCCGTGGGGCTGCCATCCTCTGGCATCCAGGAGAAGTTAGGAGCCACAGCTGGAGTGGTGGCAGTTGACCCCAATCTGGGGGCTGCAGTGACATCAGTCATCATTATCATGGTGGCTTTCGGTGTGAGGTTCCAGTTGGGATTGCTAAAGAGCTGCCCACGAGCCAAGACCTGTCAGGGAAGAAAACCACAAAGCAATTGAACCCAGCTGAAAAGAGTCAGGAATGTAACAGAACTTGGCACCTCTCACAGGCCTTTCACCAGGCTGCTCACGTGTTTTGTGAACAGGACCTCAGTAAGCCTGCCACTGCCACTCCTTGTGATATAACAGATCACGTGGTACTCAGGAACCTCTGACAGCCTCCCAGAGATCATGAAATCTGGCCACTGCCATCATCACCACCCTTCTGCAACAAAAATATATAAGACGAACACAGCATTCACCAGAGATCACAGAATCACAGGATGGTTTGGGTTGGAAAGGACCTTAAAGAACATCTACTTCCGAGCTCTGTGCTGTGGGCAGGGACACCTTCCACTAGACCAGGTTGCTCAGAGCTCCAATAAACCTGTTCCTGAACACTTCCAGGGATGGAGCATCCCTAACTCCTCTGGGCAACCTGTGCCAGTGTCTCATCTCTCTCACAGCAAAGAATTTCTTCCTAATATCTAATTTAACCTACTCTCAGTTTAAAGCCATTTCCCTTAGTCCTATCACTACATACCCTTGTAAAAAGATCAGAAGGAAGTGTCTAAATAATCCGTACTGGAAGACGATAGGCACACCTAAGTTAACAGCTCTATTTTCCATACGATTACAGGCTATTCTGCTGTGTCCTAGTGTCATGGTTAGCCTGCCAAGCAGCAACAAGAACACGTGCCACAGTGTCCATGTGCAAGAAGGGGGCAGGGGGAAGAATATCCTAATTCCTCCAGCAAGCAGTCCCCACCTCTCCTACTGCCACACTGAAAACCACACTCAGCCCAAAGCACCCTAATTGAAGGATATGCACTGAAAGCTCTTCTCACTTTGACAACACGAACAGCGTGAAAGTCATGCTTTTACCATAATTTGTATGACATGGTACATTTAGCCAGGCTGTTACTAATTTTACTAACTTTGCACTGTTTTCTACATGATGTGAATTTAACCTGATTGGCTTTTAAATGCCAGCTGACACATAAAAACACATGCAGAACACAAGAATATGCAAGATTTCAAAGCAGCATGACCCTTGGCCATTTCCTGGATAAAAAGCTATCTTCTTTCAATGGAACAAATTCTTGAAGGTCTAAGATCTAAAGTAGCTATTATTTTCAATTTGGTCATAAGCAGGCTCTAGTGTGACCTCTGGATTGTAGGAAGATAATCCACTTAAACCAAGATCACAAGGAGGCAGCCATTGGCTGTATCCATTAGAAGAGCTGCTTCTGATGTGACTATCAAAGGGAACAGCATAATACTGCCTCCTTCTGATAACCTCCTAATATTTTTCGGAATAGCTCTTCTATAAAAGCCCAAGACGTAGCTCTTACCCAGGCCTTTATGATCAGTGGATGGAAAGGACTTTAGAAAGGCCAATGATCCACTGCCACAGTTTACAGCTGCAGCAGGGAAAGACACATCTGTCATCTACTGACAGGTTGTTACAGAACACGAAAGAGAACATATATCCACAGAGGAACTGCCCCAGCCTTGCTTCACCTGAAGCCACAGCACAAACTGGGGAACAGGTACCCAGTAAAAGCAGAGTGCCAGTAGCAAGTCCTTTCCATATGCACACTAAGGTGTGCAAACGGCCCCTTCAGCACAGGCTTTTCCAGAACACACTCTCATATCAGTGATGTGCAGCAGTCTGGTGTTACCTTATGTCACACTCCACCTCCTTTCTGCTTTCTTCCACAGGGGAAAGAGGAAAATCCTGGGAAATACCCAGATTTGTTTAAGCATATATTATCTTACTATAGGTGGAGTTGCACAACTGCTGTGCTTTAATTTATAAATTAATCATCAAACTTGGCTTTTCTTTGTTCTTTCCAGTTGTTGTTCTTCCAAAATATCCCTGCTCGAAGTTACAGCTTTCCATAACTGCATGTACAGTAGGGTAATTCCTTTCCAGTCCTGATCAGTACAGGAAATATCACTTAAGTTTTGAGCTTCTAAGCATACACCCACACACACACTTCATTATCTGTACTATATCTAAAAATTTGGAGAGATGGAGGCTGGGTGGAGATGTCACAAGTCAGTAAGGTTTTGATTGCTTTGAGAAGAAAGGGATTTCTACCCAAGTAACTTCTGAAGCAACTGAACATGCACAGTGCTGAGAGTGCTTCCACAAAGCTCAAAAAGGGCACATCTAAAATGAAATCAGAGCAGATGCACCTGTGGTTAACCTAGCTCTAAATAAAGTCCAGCCAGCTGCAGTCCTGCACATCCCAGTGCACTTTGGGAACTATGCAAGACAGGAAGCTGCTAAGCCCTTCCTAAAGTTCATGGGGAAGAGGATCTGCACAGCAGACCACAGGTGCCAGGAGGAACAAGGACCTGGACCTCCGCACTCCAGACAATCAAACCACATCAACAGCACAGACCCAAATGCAGCATCAGTAACATCAGCAGAACTGCGGATCTGAAAGGGAATTCTTCTGTGTCTCTGCGCTCATTTTAAAATAAATGGAAACAGCAAAAAGTGACCAACAAGCATTTTGTCATGACAGGGGTTATGTATTCTGAAGCAAGGTCACTTATAAATTGAAGTGTGTATGTAATCTTAACACTGCCCCCTTGTGATTACAAATCAACAGCCATCAATTGCATGATTGTGCATCATTCTTCACCTAATCCCCTTCAATTCACAGTCACTGAAATTAATAACTTTTTCCACCACTGTGTTCTGAAAGAAAATACACAAACTCTCTTACAAAACAGGGCTCTACATCTCCTACCCAAACCCCAAACCACCTCACCCATGAGCACTCCCCTGATCTTTGGGGTTGCTCCTGAGTACAGCTTTTTATTTCCTTGACGCCTTTTATTGGTTCTATGCATTAGTTTGCAGTTCATTCTCCTTGCTAGTGAAACATTAAGGAATGCTGTACTCCAAAATCTGCAAAATTAACATAAACCTTCCAAATTATCCTTTCTAATCTCCTCAAGTCCCACACATCACAGCTACAGTGACAGGTATAAGCAGTGCACAAAGCTGTTATGAACTACTACTGTATGCAAGAAGCTGAAGCTGTAAGAGCAATTGTGATCTATACTTAAGCAGGTAATAGCACAGATGACTGGAGCCTTAACCAGGAGAGTGGATTTCAGCTCATTCACTACCACCAGCTCAGTCTGCTAGCTCCTCTTCTGCCTTGTTAAAAAGAGCATCGTGAGGGTGGGCTGTGGCAACTCTCTCAACAGGCCTTGCTTCTGAGATGCCTCTTCCCCACTGTGCAACAGGACACAAGTCCAGTAAAGGTGGTGCCTGGGAACATGTCACAACAAAAATACCGCCTTGACAAGCTACGGATCCAGTACCTTGGCATCAGCAGCTTCCCTCTTACCTGACACTGTGAATGTGTTTTGACACTTATTTCTTGGACACCTACCTCCATCACAGCCCAAGTCAGTGCCACAACACACCTTCCTGCTTCCTCTCACACCTGGGGAAAAAGGTACTTTCCAACAGCCACAAAGCTGTTCCCTATTCACCTCCATCTTCTCCACTCTCCCACTTTGCTACTTCAGTTGTGCAATGACCTGACATCGGTCAGGCTCCTGGCTGTGATCTCTTTCCTGGTGCTCCTCCCAGCTGGCTGTGTTTCTCTGTTGTTTCTTGCGCATTTTAAGCTCCCTGGGACAACCATCTTTTTGTTCTCTGTCCATACAGTTCCCAGCACTGCAAGGTACCAAACCATGAGGAAAGCACTTGACATTACCATATGTCAAACTGGGGACATTTAGAAACCTGAATTACCAATATGATACAAACCAACCTAATGCATAATAAATTTTGAAGCATTTCTTACTCTTCTGCCATATCCTGTTTTCTCTGCCCATGTCTTTCATCTCCACCTCACTGCTTTCAGTTCAAGGGAGAGTAAAGCTCCTTGCACACTTATTCTACCTCTCTGGAGAGCTCTCCTAAATATATCAAAGGAAAATATTTCAACACTTCTAAACTTCACTCTTGGAGCTTTCCCCATCTCCAAGTGACTACCTTGCTCCCCCGGAGGTAACCTGCAATATAACAGGCCCAGTACAGAGAGCCATGAAAAGCATCAAACTTTGGAAACTGGAAACAAGGCACACATAAAAGTACATCTAGGTAAACACATGGGGCTTTTGGACAGATGTTAGATGTATTCCAGGATGGCCACAGGAAACTTGGGTTAGAGCTAGTATGATTCTTCTACATGGGCTACAGGAGCTTCTGGCAGTGCTGAGGTCTGTGCACAACCACTTCCCAACACAGAAGGCAGAGAGCCCTCACCCCCTACAAGCTGTCACCTGTTCCTGCCCAGATGTCATCGCAAGCTACGTACGTTAGAGCAAGACAAGGCCTTGTGCTGCCAGGGCATTAGCTTAAACACCAACCTAGTACTTCTTACACTTACCTAACACATCTTCTGGAAACACTTTAGGAGTATTAGGGGGTGCTCTCAATGCAAGGTGGGGAAAAGAAAACAAAACAAAGCCTGTGCTATTTCTATCAAGATAGCTATCCTGATAAAAACCTAGAGATGCAAAACACTGTTACTAAGATTCCTGGAAGCTCCAAATGGCACGGGGACCAGTTCTCTTAGAGACACCACACAGATGTAAAGTAGCAGGGATGTGTCCACAAGGCCTGCACCCACAGAAAAAACAGCAGCACACTAATTCTCCATTAGAAGCAGATTGCCAGTCCTGTATCTTTTGGAAACAGAGATCTTCTGTCTCCAACATTAACATGGCAGTTTCTTCTGCTGAAAATAAACTCAGAACAGAAAACAGACAGGATGTGGCAAAAGTGAAAACAAAAAAACTTCATTTTTGGCTTGCATAAAGGCATGGAAAATGTTACCACTAAGGAGGAGCTATTTCTACATAAAGATAAACAAACATAAATATGAAAACCTCATTTCTGATGCAACAAAGTGGTGTAAGAGGAGGGAAGAAAGGTTCAGGCATGGTCCTTCAGTTCCATGGGGTATATCTGAACACATATTCAACCACAATCTAGTGAAGGAGGAGGTGTCTGCCTGCTCTGAGCAAGACCTACCCCAGTGCCAATAGGAAAAGAACCCCACACGACAGGACTCGGAAGCTGTTCTCTCCCATCTGCAAACACAATCTGTGTTTTTAAAATAGATCATCTCATCCGAGGCTGAAAGTATTTAATTTCTAAACTGCTGAGTGAGCAAAGAATGATACACAAAGCTATCCCATGAAAGAGTCTTAACAGCTAAGCCTTCTTCTGCTGTACAAGACACAAACCAAAAAAACACACACAATCTGGCTGCAAGGTTCTCCTAGAGAGCTACGAGACAAGAAAGTGTTCTTCCTTAAACCCTACCCCACACTTACATTGCTTTAAATATCCACCTTACTGAACTATGTTAAAATACCACAAAACCATTTTCCATTCCCCTCAAATTATTATTCCTTCAAGAGTTTCTCCATTAAATTATCTTTATTCTGGATCCAAAAAGGCCAATACAGAAGTGCCATACAGTAGATAAATCAGAGCCTGAACTTTCTGCATCTATTAGGACACAAGCAAGAGCTTTATATTAGTGAAAGCAGCAGCTTAATGTTTTTTGACAATGTGCCCTAGACTTACAAGGAATACAAAAACACAGGACAAAATGGTTCAAGGTTTATTTTAGACTATTTTAATTATAACAATGCCTAGAATTGCCAACTGGGACCAGCTCTCTCTCTGTTGTGCTAGGTATATATGATAAATAATTAATTTAAGGTCTTTTCAACACCCAAAGGGATGGCATCACCAGCTGAAATGGTAAAAGAAAGGAAAAGGAGCAGGTAGATAGGACAAAATAGCACTACACAGTAAGAGAGTCACTGGCACAGCTGAAATCAGTGATAGCAATCCAAGAATAATCAAACGCTTTTACATTTATTACTTCTTAAACTGCTTTTGCTCTCTGGGGTGGCATCTAGTTTACTTAGCTACGAGACATGAAAAGGTCCCAACAGTGCATTTTTAAGCTCTCCAGCAGCACCCCCAAAACAATTGGAGTTAAGTATGTGACCTGGCATGCAATTTTAACCAGTACAACTCATTTACACTTTCCTGCTTATGCTGGGCAAAGCTTTCTTAACTACAAGTCGGTGAAAGTCCCCCCACAACACACACTTGACACACAGGCACACATAGGTAACTCTGAACACACAGGAGCAATGCTGTGCTCAGTCACAAGACAGGCACTCACCAGACTTACAAGCACACGCACTGCTTGCATCTACAGTTACTGCACTCCATGTCAGCTTAACGCACTTGTCTGCCTGCACAACAAACGCAGTTCTCCTCAATGTTACATCTTTACAGGAGCGAGCAGTCTGAGGAGATGCCCCAGTCACAATTTCACAGCTGTCGGTACAGTCAGTGAAACAAGAGAAAAGTGTCACTGGGACAGAAGAGCAGTAGCATCAGCAAGAGTGGAGCAGGGAGCCATTAGCTCAGAAGCAGAAGGCAGAGAAATCAGGCACCTAAGGAAGACCAAACCACAGGGCAAGGTACACACCCACTAAGCCACACTCAAGAGATGATCCGATGCCTACATCCACACAAGACCGCAATGTACACACAATTTCACCTTTAACAAGGTCACATCCCTACTTCTCTCATTTTAGGGAAATTAAAATCTGAGAATATCACAAAAATCTTCTCCAATTCCAGCTCACATGGTCCCCACCCATTTTGCTAGCCCATAGTCATCCCAAGAGAAGCTTCCCCTCCCCATGCACCCATTAAAAAACTCAGAATCAACAACAAAACCCTTTTACCCTGAGCCATGCACTCTTCTTTCCAGAGTTTTTTTCTGCTCTATTAATTTCTGTTGTCTCACTGTATTCGCCCAGCCCTCCTCCCCCCACTCCCCCCATCCTCCTCCTCCTCTTTTTTTTTTTTTTGGTGTGGACTGACCCACATTGTGATAGGTCAACATCCAACATCCAGTCCCTTTTTTGGAAGGGGACAGGAAAAAGAGAGAAAGGGGGAGGGAGAGGAGGAGAAGGGATGCTCCCCAACCTTCCAACCGCTCCTTTGAGAACAGGATCAAACACATTTGGGCCACGCACTGCATCCCTTTCCCATACTCCCAACGGCCCCACTCCACACAAACCAGGCAAGCCCTTTGCTCCCAGGGGAGAAACACAGAAAGACTATAAAGATATTCTGCAGAGGGAAAAGAGGGAAGAAGAAAAAACGATGTGTTGTAAACAGTTGTGTCCCACGTGACAGAGGATGTTTGCATTTCATTTTCCAAACTCTCAAGAACAAAGTCAAATCAGAACTTACTCCATCACCACTTGCATTCATTGTTTCCCACCTCTGAGTGCCAAGACAGGGTAGACAACAGTTTTAAAGTTACCACAGTGCATACAGTTTCTTTAAGAAGAATCAGAACTCGAACTCTACAGCAGCATGGAAAAGTATTGAACTTGTGGCAGCCATGCACAAAGCAAGTTTTTCCAATACACTAGAGTATACTTTTCCACACAGAACATGACATATAGAATCTATCAGATCATATCCATATTTCAACTTAGCAAGTAAATGAGCTGAAAGAACACAGCTTATCACAGGTCTAGGCAACTGTGCAGTGGCACATATGAGGGCAGTGGCACATTTGACTTCACTAGCAATCATTCTCTGATGCAGGCATGCAGCAGTGACGAGCACCGCAGAAGTAAAATCAGTGATTCTCCACAAAGCACCCAAGGCCACGTTCACTAGAAAGCCATTCTGTTATTGCTACAATAACAACTGATTGGCTTGGTTTTGTTTGTGCTTTGTTGTTCTTTTTTCTTTTTTTTTTTAAACCTCTGGACATAAGACACAAACATCCTTCCTAATTCCCCAAAATCATGAACTTCTAATTTCATTGCTCCTATCTAACACTAGACCCTCCACACTTCTCTCCTGCCCTGTTACCTCATGGAGAAAAATTAAAATCCTACAGATGCAAAAGCTTTGGAAAGCAGAATTAGGACCTTTGTATTCCTTTGTATTCCTGGACTCATGGGAGTCACTATCCCAAAAGCCATCAGCAGCAATGCATTTTCTCTATACAGAAAAAAAACCACACCAAGCATGAACCTGAGAGGGTGCAGCCTTAAAAAAAAGACAAAACTTCAACACAATGTTTCTAGACATTGTGACATTAAATTACCCCATTGCATGAAGTTGCCTGAAAGGGAATTTACATGAACGACTTCTGGCTTAAGACTCTTGTAAAATCAGTGCCATCACAAAGTCATGGGTGGCAGGGGGAGGCACGGAGGAAGTCTGTAAGTCAGGAGAGTTTGCAGGAGGAGAGAATGCACTTCCAGCTGGTGGGACCATTAGCTGCAAATAGCTTCACCCACCATTAACCAGTCTTTCCTAACAAAACTGGCAAGGACAAGACAGGATGTGGTGAGCCATGAATATAAATTCACTCACTTCCAACCTGCCTCCTGAGGTGACTGACTTGTCCGTGTTCATTTCAAGTAACCTGGACAGAGGCACAGCTACGTTACTGCTGCCTGGGCTGTATCTGTGTTGGAGACAACCAGGCAGCTGCAGGCTCCCAAGCAATCAGCTCAGCAGCCTCCAATAGCATCCATGTCATGTTCTGCAGCCTGAGGAGGGAACACTGGGTCAGCAAGGTCAGCTTTTAAGGCATTATTTCATCTCATCTCCTTCTTGAAGCCTCACTGCTGCACTACATAACATGTTGCAGTCATTTTCTTTGCTGAATCAGAGGGACCATTTTTTACTAGCAAATTGATCGGGGGCCACATGTACAAAATACCCAAGCAGAGATGGACGCTTTGGGGCTAGACACAAAAAATGTGAGGCCGTGACACCAACTCTCTATGCTCTCGGTCACTCTTCATTATACAACATCCTCAAATAGCTGATCCTTTCAGTATCATCAGATTCCCAGGCACTGTGACTGTAAGATAATAACAGCAACATTCCCATCCTTTCAATACCGAGACAGACTTGAGGGTGGGGAGACAAATATCCAGGTACTGCATGGGTTAATACTGCAGGTAGAACGTCAGTTATTTCCCTTTTCAGGTTTCCTGTGAATTATGCCCCTCAGGGGCTATAAAGACCTGGCCAAACCCAGATACAGCACAGTTCCTGAGCAGCTTGCCTATACACTGCATTTTCCCTGGACACAGCTTGCTCTGTTGCTTTCCCAGACACGTTACTTACACCATCAGAAACAAAAACCCCATGGAGGCTGACCTGATTTTTAAAGAGAGAGAACCTGGCTATGACTGAGTACTCCATCCCCTGCCTCTTCTTAGAAGAGAGAGACTCTGAGGTGAGACTCCTGGAGGGTGCCTGCAACTCACTGCTTTAGCTGGCAGAATTTCACTTCCAAAACCTTCCTGGGGAATTGCTGCTCTGAAAACAAGTCCAGTTGTTCTCCCCAAAAGTAGTCCATAAAAGGAAAAAAAAACAAAACAGAAAAACAGACAAAAATGGGAGAGGAAAAAAAAAGAAAATAAACACCCCCAAACCCCTTACTATAAGGGTGTTTTCAGTTCAAGAACTATAATATTTTACAGTTGTGTGTAACTGTAAAATATTATACTGATAAAATATATAACTGGTTGAAACAGCTAAGTGTTTCAATCCATCTTATCACAGTGTCAAACTGCTTTCAGAGTCCCAAGTATTCTGGTAGGGTGTGAGGTCTTGACAGGAAACCGCTCTCCCACCACAAGAAAGCAAACCCCAATGAGTCTGGGAAGAAGCGAGAAGAGCACACAACAGACACAGCACTCCAAGCGAACGGCTGGCCAAGTCAGCACACAAACCTCCAACCCAGTGCTATTCTCTACAGCACCTCAAATTTCCAGGGCCTCAGCAAGCACAATCAATCACAAACTCTAAAGCAGAGAAGAGCTTCTGCCCCCAGCCAGGGCCGTTCAATAACACACAGCTGCTTTGTTACACGGGCAGCCAGCAGCAGGCATGTACTAAAAAAGCTTGACTGTACAAAGGTTAAATGCAATTTCTGTCTGAGGCTGTGCTGTCCTCTTCATATTGTAGACAGACCAACCTGTACATTCACTGCTGCTTTCCCTGGTTTCCTCAATTTTAGGCTGCAAACACTGAGAAAAGGAGTCATAGCAGTGGCTCTTCAGAATCAACAAGTCTGATTTGAAACTTTGTGTTTTACTTCAGCCTTCATTCAGTACAACACTGGGCTCTTGAAGCAGCTAGGACCAAACAACAAACATCTCCTGACGAATTCACTGTTTCCACCAGAAATTGCTTCAAGAGCTCAAAGATATCCTTTGAGCTGCTGGAAAATGAAACAGGCCCTTCTGCTAGAAGGAGCAGGTAAGAGTTTATCTCCCTCAATGCAAACATAAGCCAATTAAAACCGAAACCACAACAGGAAGGGAGAAGGAATGAAGGGTAAGCTCCTCACGTGGAAATTAAAAGGTTGTCATCTTATGTCAAAACATGATTATTAGATGTTTTAGTTAATTCAGCAGTAGAACTGGGTAGAAAAAGGAACTACCTTTTTTGAGGGGGGGGAGGAGGTGTTTTAAAAGTTATTTTGTGCTAGAAAAAAACCCCACCCATCCTTCCTTTATCCATGAGAAGAAAAGAACCCTAATCCCACAATTAGCAAAAGCTCACCTCCCAGCCTGCTACCAGCAAACAGGCAAAGAAGCTGACAGAGAACAAGGCAGATTTCTAGCTGGATTCTGTCAAATGGTTAAGAGACCAGACAGCTCAGAATGCTTTCGTTATGCCAAACCAGCCAGTCATACTGTCATACAGTCATTTTCTGACCAGTTTACCTAAGAACCTTCCCCTTTTGACTGCCACGTGTCCCAAGGAGACAGACAAACTAAAATCCAAAAGATGCCCAGTGGTTGGGAGGTGCTCATGCCTTTGCCCCACATCTCCAAACCCAACTCGTTCCAGTGCTCTGAACTGACTGTAGAGACCTGAGCAGAATACAAAGAAAAATATCTGCCCACACCACCGAGTTGATCAGAAACGCTGATTTTAGTAGTAAAGCTTCCCAACCATTTTAAAGCAAGACCAAATCACTCCTGCTCCAGATGCAGAGGTACCCACCTGCTGCTTCCATGCCACCTAGGGTTTACAGCACAACCATAATAATGACGGTATTAAGGACCTAAAAACCTGCTCCTCTAAACCAGAGCAGCTTTGAAGCCCATTTTCTTGGGGACAATGGTGAAAAAAAAAAGCCAGAAGTAGGCCTTTCTGGGATACCTTCACTATGAGAAAAACTCTCTCTAAAACCTTATTGTTTAGTACTTAGCCAACATCCTAAAAGCATGAAAGTTTATTTTTTTCTCAACAGTATCACACAAATACAAACCTTTAGTATTAGAAACCTGAATAACATGAACATTTCTAGAGAAATCTGTGTTCCCTTTTAGGGAGGCTGCTAAGCTCTTAGACCAAAGGGTAACATCCAGCAATACAAGTTCCAAGGCACAGTTAACTGCTGTATTAAAAGAGCCAAGTCTTTGTTAGTGGGATGTATGCTCTATTACATTTTCATCGATTGTTTTCTTTTTCTTGCAGGATAGGAAAGCCATTTCTATTCATCCTATTAGCCTTTGCTCTAGTATTGATCAATGTCTTCTACTTTTATCTTTAACAGAGGTAAACAGTCTTCTCTCTGGGGAAACCTGTCTTTATGTCTTCAATAATTACTCCTGTTCAAGCTCCTTACAAGGCAAGAACAATTTCAAACTTTCTGTAAGCAGGATCCATCTTCACTATTTCCTCTAGATTTCCCACTCCTCCTCCTCTGCCCACTCTTGACAGCTTCAGAGTGTTCTAGGCAGCTTTCATAGAGCTGTCCCTGAAATCACTCTAGTCCCTTTCCACAATTCATCAGAACTCAGTCACGCACACGTTCTTCCAAAGCCTTCCTTCCACTACTCGCTGCAGCTGCCAAGGCTGAATTTAGCCCTCACAGAGCAACTGAGATTTCAAGACACCACGAGCATCCAAACAAGACCCACCACAACTCACCTACAAAGCAAGAGAACACAGGCACGGTAACAGCCTCCTCACGCACCTACCACACCAGCACATACACGAGGTGTCCGTCAGTCCACCTCGTCTGAACCACAGGAAGACCAGCAAACACAAACCTGGTGCCCACCACGTTACTGCATTCTACTGAGCTCCGAGCCCACTCAGGGCCAGACACACCCGTGCAGACAGTGACACCCACCCAATGCCACCAAGGAGCGTGACAGCGCTGGGGAACGCGGGGGCTGTGCTGGTGCGTGCGTGTGCATAGGGAGAGCGGGACAGCTGCAGCAAGGACAGGTTGCGGGGTGGAAGGAGAGGAAGGAATTGGGTGGGCTGCACCAGGGGTGGGGGTGAGGCTGTGGGTAGACGCGGGGGTGGGGCGGTGTGTGTGTAGCTATGGAGGCCATGCGGGAAGAATGTGCGCGGAGGGGGAATGGTGGAGTCAGCCCTGAGAAGAAGGGGGCGCACACCGGCGGGGAACGGGGCGGAGGGCTGGGGGGGGACGGGCGTAGTAGCGCGGGCCACGCCGGGGAACGGGAAGAGGAACTAGGGGGAAGTGGGAGTCGCGACCGCACCGGGCCAACGCGGGGCGCAAGGTGAGTTCGTGGGCGCCTCGACGAGCAACCCCCGCGCCAGCGCGGCCCCTCCGGCCCGGCCCGCCCCGCGCGCCCGCAGCCGCCCCCGCCACGTCTTACCATGCAGCGGGCGGGCGGGCGCGACCCAGCCCGGTGGGGCGAGGAGGGGTCGGGTCGAGCCCTGCCCCGCTGCCCCGCGGGCGACGCCGGGCCCGGCCCGGCCCTCCCTCCGCGCCTGCGCACGGCACCGCGCGCCCCGCCCACTGCCCGCCGGGTGGGGGAACAGGGTGACGTCACCTTGCCTCTCTTAAAGGGGCAGCGCCGCCGGGGCGGGTGCAGCGGGGTTGTTCCGCAGCGCCGGGCGGAGGGGTGAGCTTCCCGGAGCCGGGCACCCGGGCGGCCCAGCGATCCTGCAGCTCTGTTCGCCCGCCAGGCCGCCTAAGGGCAGTACTGGCCACAGGAAGATCCGCCCCCAGGCACATTTCCACCTCGACCTCAGGGCCGTTTTCCCCCAAACTCCGAGTGAAACAAACATACGCAGAGGTGTTGGAAACCAAAACCGTGCCTCTACTCAAGCCCGAACAAGGCACTTTTGAGTCTAAAAATATTTTAAAAAGGCAAACAAAGAAACCAGACGCACCACGCCCTAGAACGTTTAATACGACTATGTTAGCAAAAGGAGGTGACGTGCTACCCGAGATAAGGTTGATGATTTTCTCCTTTTCTCCTGCTCCTTTAGAAGTCCGCTTGCCCTCCTGAAACACAGATGCAGCCCTGGAGCTGCTACCCCACGTGTCCCAAAATGGCAGTGCATTCCCCCTCTGCCCCAGGCCAGAACTCCTACCCCAAACACACTCATTGCTGCTGGCCCCTGCCAGATCACGGCTCTGCTGCCTCCACCACGCTGCAGGGATGGCAGTGTTGTCTTACGCACAGGAAACGTCCCCCTTTTTCACAGCAAACAGGATTTACAATGGAAAAAGTCCAGTTTCACTCTGATGCAGCAAAATCGCACTCAAAATGGAGGCAGGACTAATGCAGGATAGAGGCAACCACAGAATACCCCATAGCTCCTGGAACTACCTTCCCTCTTCCCTTCCCTCCTACTCTCATCCCCGGAGCTGGAAGACCCAGGCAGCAGGGAAACAAAGGAACAGCTCTTCCTGCTCGGCTGGCAGAGAACAGGCTTGGAAAGAATTTGCAAAGTCACCAAGATCCATCATTTATTGCCAGCAGGTGTTTCTGAAAATAAGTTTCAAGAGTTTTACAGAGCCTGGAAGAAACAGGCCTCTCATCAGGATAATGCAGGGATGCGTAACTATAGGAGCAGCAATTTAGAAATAAATCAGTATTAAAATATAGTATTTTATTGCCAGACAGGTCAGACAACCAAAGGAGGAGAAACCCAAACAAACCACACCACCGCAGACACCAAAGCAGCAGGTGCCACTTCACAGGGAGTTGAGCCTGTTTGCATCAGCCACTGCGCTGTTGTCAGGTGCTCCACATCCCTCTCCTTCAGGACTTAGGTTTGAAGATAGAAGAAAGCAAGAAAACACAAAATCCAGGGTCCACCTCTGTCAAAACCAACGGCGTGGAAAGGCCCATCCCTCTCCTCCTCAAGGCCCGATGCACGGGACGCTAGAGGCTCAGATCCAGGAACCAAGAGATCCTGAATCAGATTTCACATAACTCTTGCCTGTTCCAAGGCTGCAACTGCAGAGATCAGCTCAGGTTTATTTTTAGGCGCTTCAGTCCTGTGCCTTTTTTTCCAGTAATTCTGATCAAACTTGATCCTGGAATTCAGAAACAGGTTCAGCTGCAAGACTGTGCTTCCTGTGTGTAAGATGTGATTCCCAGCAAAGATGCCAGGGCCATTAAAGGAAGAAATGACAGATGCTGGCGTCACTTTATCATTTTCTACTTTATTACTTCAAATTAACAACCACGATAAAGCTCAAAAAAGTCCAATATTTACACAGGAAAAAAGTACAAAATCCCCCCCAAAGTTCTTCAGGTTTTTTTTTGTTTTTTTAAATTACAAAGTAATAAAAAGTTTTGCTCTTTAATTAAAAAAAAGAGAGAGACAGTAAGAGGGGTAAATAAATTAGGAAAAAAATAGGGAGGAAAAATAAAGTGTTAAATAGAAAGGGTAAAAACAAACAAAACAAAGACTAACCCCACCCTCCCCGCCCTGCCAACAACCCATCGGCTCCACACTACAGTGACAGTGTGTCTGCTACAGGCCATAGGTCGCAGTGGTGATCATTGTGTTTCAAAGCCCCAAGTGCCACAAAGCAGCTTGAGTATTCCTAAATTATATTTAAAAACAACTAAAGTGGGGGGGGAAGGGGGGGGAGACAGGTGGGAGAGGGCAGGAAGGGATTGTGCATGTATTGGTGGATCTTACTTGGGGCTGCATGAGGAAAGGAGAGAGCAAGAGCCATCGCTCTGAAAGAACTCCAAACTCCAGTTTCTGTGCGCCCCTCTCTTCTCCTTCAAGTCCCACACTCTCTCCGCAGGAATTAAAACAAGTTTTAATTAAAAAATAAAAATAGAAAAACACGCACAGCCAGACGAAAAAAAAGACCCCGCTGCAGGGATGAGAAGTATATTTCTCCCTGTATGTCAGCTCCAACAATCCCATCCTCCATGGGACCAGGTGCCTCTCCAAAGAGATCCCTCGGCGTGTGAGGACCGCTTGGATCAGGGAAGGCTGGCACTTCTCCCAACAGCCAAAAAAGAAACCGCAGAGAAGCCACCCAAGGAAAGGAAGCCCGAGACAATGATTAGGCTGTTGCCACAATTCCCCTCACAGCTTAAAATTTGTTTAATGCTTGAGAAAATAAATTCTGTTATAATAATAAAAATCAGACTTCTACCATCAAGTGTGGCTGGAATCTGATTCCCTCCTGGCCCACAAGGCTCCTGGAAAGAACAAAACAAAAAAAAGACCAAACAAAAACCTCACTCACCCACGACCAACCCCTGCCCTCAGAAAAAAAGGAGAGCAAAGTTTAAATTTATATGGCTAGAAACCATATGATTTGAAAATAATATTTAAAAAAAACATAACGCAGGAGAAGATATCCAAGAAGAAGGGGGGGGAAAAAAAAAAAAGAGAGAAATCAAAACCAGGAGCAGAGAGCCAGGAGAGGGAACTGAGGGTAGCCAGTGGGGGCAGCGGTAGGGGCTGGGGGGCAGCGGAGGTGTTCCTGCACGGCTCCCGCGTCGACAGCTCCTCGGAGGCGCTCACGCCGGGGACAGGTGGCCCTCTGGAAACGGCTCACACCAGCGCGGGGGCACAGCTCGACTCCTCATCGTTGGCAAAAAGAAATTCTGTTGGGTTTTTTTGTTTGGGTTTTTTTTGTCTTTTATTTTTTTTTAGGTTTTTGTTTGTTTTTTGGGTTTTTTGTTTTTTAAAAGAAAAATACAGTGAAGACACTAGAAAGAGAATTCAAAAGAGAGAAAAAGGCAAGAGATGTTAGGAGTAAAGGCTCTTCCCAGCACTTCCAATGCCAGCTGGAGTGTAACAAATCAAATCAGCCCTTTCTTCTACACTCCTGCCTCCCCTCAGAGTTACCTTGCCCAGCTACTGTCGTTTCCTCTACAAGAGGCACTCAGTAGCTGTACAAAGTCTTGCACACTTGATTACCTGCTCAGCACCCTCCTCCCCAACACTGTCACACTGCCAGAAATGCATTCATGAGGAACTAATGAAATGGCTCCCCAGCCCAGCACCTTCTCCACCCTTTCTATCCTCCCAGAGAAATGGAAGCTACTTTTACACCTAAGACAATCTGTCCCCTCAAGGTTTTGGCAGCCAACCTTACTCTTCCCTCTGAAGCCAAAAAACATCTCAAAGTAAGGTGAAAGGAAAGGAAATACACCAATTTCCCACAACAACGTGAAGTCTTAACCTAAGGCTTTTTTTTCCCCAGCAATTCCCTCCTCAGGGGTTCTCAGGCATGAGTACAGGCTCACCTAAGCAAACACTGGTCCAGTGGCAATTGCTCCTCACTTCCCAAGGTGATCAAATGGCACACTTGTCTACAAAAGAAAAGGAAGAGTCGCTAAGGACTGAAGAGGAAGAAAAAAGGCAAAAAAATACACCAGAACAGAGAGGCTGCACATTTCTCTCAGGACACCCTCCCTCCCAAGAGTCTACTGCTTCACTTCTCCAAACCACTGTGGTCTGGAAGACAACCAAATGAAGGCTTACTCCAAGCAAAGCAGAGAGCTAAAATGGCAGTACTGAGCATGGCCTCCAGAAAATACACAACTGAACAGCAAGGGTGTAACTTGGTACCTCTGCCCTCACCACACCAGAAGCTTCCAGCTCATGTCAGCTCCAGCAGATCAGGCAAAAACTGCTCTGGGGCCTGCAGACCTTCTGGGACATCCAGGCCAAGGCCAGGAGCATCGCAGCAGGAACTCACCTGTGATGCTGAAATCCGTGACACTTCTTGCCGCCCTGTGAGGTCAGATGAGGAGACGTTGGCAGGAGCTCCTCGGTGTAACCTCATGCTGACCTTCCGCTCCCTGTCCACTCTTGAGATTGCTCTGGGGGACGTGTTGCCTGTTGGGGCAGAGAAACGTCGAGACAAGAATATCAAGTCAATAGTTTTGGTTTCCAGCCAACAACAGGGGTGGCACCCTCCCCCAGCTCTCCCACCCCCCTCACCGGACTGCTGGATTCGGGAGGTGGGGGTGGAGGCCATGGGCTCGGTGACATTGCGAAGACGGTTGGCAGTGGCTCCGGCAGGCGGGCCAGGCGGCAGCGCTCGCGTGGCCGACCCTCGGAGTTGCCCCATCCTCTCCTCTCGCTCGTGCTCTCGCCGCTCCCGATCCATATCCTCAGGGTTCCGGGCTGCTCCCTGAGGAAAGATACCCCCACGCCACACATGGCTGTCAGGCAGGAGAGGCAGCAGCAGCCCCGGACAGAAAACACATGGTGCTTCATCATGCCAAGGAAGTGGAGCTCCATCCCCAAAACTCCCTCCACCATCTTCCACTGCACCAAGAAAGGACCTCATTCTATTCCATAAAGAAACAAATGGAACTACAGCTGTTATTACAATCCATGTCTGTGTCCCAGCTCCAAACATAGTTCTCTCCTGAAAAACTATCTCTACCTACTTCTAGCTATAGATCTACTGACACACGTGCTCCATCGGACACACTCACTAATACAGCAGTAGCTAGACCCCCAGTTAGTTACACACCAAACAACTCTGCCTCTTTTTCACTCTACCTAGTCCCTTTGCTCAAGCTGTTCACCAGAACCAAGCACAAACAGCAGGCAGTTTTCAGCTTTCCTCCCCCATCTCCATGATACAAACCAACCCCGGTCCAGCCCTTTTGCCAAACACACTCACAAATTTAAGCATGTTCCAGTCAAAGACGTAGTCGTAGGAGAAGCCTTGGCGGTGGAAGAGGTTGCGGAAGAGTTGCCGCAGGTACGAGTAGTCAGGTTTATCATCAAACCTCAGTGAACGGCAGAAGTTGAGGTATGTCGAGAACTCAGCTGGAGAGAGCAGAGAACAGCTGATGGCCATCCAACCTCCCTGGTCCCACCATGGAGCCGCTGCAGCCTTTCAACAGTGGCTTGTTGGACCAGGACAGCACAAACACAGAGCTGCATAACACAGACTGAGCCTGCTGGTTGCAGCGCTTTGGCCACCAAAAGGACCCCATCTCTCTTTTTACCAGAGAAAATGTTACGCATCTCTTTCTGTTGGCTTCTCCAAGCAAGACCTAGCAAGTCACAGTGCCTGCTGAAGGACAGTAGGAATGCAGGCCTAAAGAAGAGCTGGAGATGAGCTTTGGGAAGTTCAACTCAGAACAGAAGTCCTCCTAGCTCAGTAGCCTGTTGTAAGCAGTGGCCAGAAGTAGACAAGAGGAGAAAGAGTGGGGCAGGCATGTCTGACACTTGTATCAACATTAGCCTAGCACCTAATTTCAGCTCCAGGAACTTCCTGATCTGGATGCAGTTTCTAACTATTCAGTAATCCTCACAGGATCTCTCTTCCATATCCCTGTCCCATCTCCTTGAACTCCTGTAAGCTTTAAGTATCCACAACATCTTTTGGGAAGGAGTTCCACAGGTCTACTACTGGCTGTATGAAGAACCACATCCTTTCGTTTTGAAGCTGGCAAAAACCAGCTTTGTTTCTCTTCCAACACAAAAACTGGGGCCACCAAATAATCGGCTCCCATCCAAACTTCTTGTAGGCATAGTGAGAACGTAGACTTCTATCATCTCTCTACCCACCTCTTTTTCATGTTCCAGCAAACTCGTTACTTGTGCAGAAATCAACTCACTTCTGGTCACCCTTTCAGCCCTTTCCTGAGCCTTTTCTCAGTTATACCATATCCTTTGTGAAACAGTGGGATGGACCAGAACTACACAGTGCATGCAAGGTGCAAGTGGGCCATGGGTTTATGCACACTGGGCTGCTTTCTTAGTAATTCCTAACGCTCCCTTTCCTCAGCAGCCACCAGGCACAAAGTTGATGTTTTCATAGAACCATCTACTGTAATTACAGCAGCTCATTGGTGAGTGGCACTGGTCAGCCAGAGCCTACTACTGTGCATATGAGACAGGGACCAAGACTTCTCTCTGTTCTCACATACATTCTCCTACAAAGAACTGCATCTGCCACTTTATTGCCTGGTTATTTCTGGGACTCCTCATTAACCAGTAAAAATTCAGCATCATCAGCATCCCTTCTCAGCTCAGTGCCCACTCCCTTTCCAAACTGCACACAAGGTCCTAAAGATTCCCCTCCCTCAGCACTCTCACGCCCTTACTAACGTAAATTTTGACTGTCCACAAAAACACATTTCCCACTTCTGAACCCGAACTGTACCACGACCGTTCTGTCATCCTTCTCATCACCGGTGTCAGCAGCACATCCTGGTCTGCGGTACTGGGCACTGCCCTTTAGGATTCAAGATTCCAGGGGGTTTCAGCAGGTGTACAAGCCAAGCAGCAGACAAGACAGCCATCAAGATGAGAGCACTTACAAGGGTACCCTTTGCAGAGCACCTCGATGGGCGTTGACATCTTTTTCTCGCTGATCCTCTCGTACTTTTGGCGCTTGGTGGCAGCCTTGAGGCCCTGCCAGGGCAGCGAGCCCAGGTTGAAATACATGAGCACATAACCCAGGCTCTCCAGGTCATCACGGCGACTTTGCTCTGTGAGAAGTTACAAAGGGGCAAGGAGTGAGCAGCAACCAAAACTGCTTTGGCAATCCCATAGCTTTGGGGGTGAACACAGAACCGAACGACCACCCCTCTCTCTTCTCTGGTAGATTTCTATAGATAGACAAACTTGTAGAAGACATTCCAGAGCAAATTCCTGTGATGATGGTCATACTTCAAGAGTTAAGGTGCTCCTCTCCCCATACAGCCCAACCCACCTCATAACTAATGACTCTGACTACCTCCTCACTTGGACAAGCCTTAATTCACACAAGAATTTCACATCTCAAGGACTGCTGCGGCAACCCTGCCTACTTTGCTCTTCCCAGTCCCAGAGGAAGGGCACCTACACTTCTCCACCCAGAATGATTCTTCAACTCAGGCATTAGTCATGACAGAGGTAGTCACAGAGAGACAAAGCTAACAGAGCTAAGTCCAACACAGCCCTTCCAAACACATCTTCTAATTAAACTGCTGATAGTCTTTAAGCAGGGCAGAAACAAGGAACTAGGGACCCCTTCTTGTAGTAAACAACTTTGTTGATAGTTTAGAGAAGCCTAACACGTAATGTGCAAAGATGTCTTTCCAGCTTGGTGACATTTTTCAAGCTGTGGAGGAAAGGGGCATACTTTGAAGAAAAAATTCCCCTCCAAATGGGGAATGATCTGTGTAACTGGCATCACTACCAACTCTACTCAGAGCAAGGGTTGCCTTTAAGATGCCATTGCAAGGACCCATCTTTAGATGCTTACTTATGAAACAAAAGAAATTGGCTCACGAAAAACCCCCAGCATTTCCCACTGACCTTGTTCTCTGGAATAGCCAAGTCATTTTAAGTTTCAAGATAGCTCAAGAAGGATTTGATGCAGAATCTCAACAACTGCAAATGTTGTCTGGTTAACTCCTCCCAACTCCTCCAACATGCTTGCACATTCATCTATAAATCTTGCCAAGATTTTCTTGTTCTTGTTTCCCTCCCAAATAAAATAAACACTTTGGAGAAAGTACTTTACATCTCAAGAAGAACAACGACTGACATAGCTAACAGGCAGGCAAAATATGGCTAAAGGGAGAGCACAGGAATAGAGGAAAGACTAAAGAGCTTCATATATTAGATTAATTTACTGCAGCACATTTTGCTGGATTCAGTGCCACATCCTGGAAGATGCTGCAGATTATGTACTAGTCTGTGGGCTGTCAGTATCAGATACATGCTACCACCTGCCCCATTCAAAGGCCAGTAGATCACTACAGATATCCCTTTTTCTGTTAGCTGAGCTGAATCATGACAAAAGAGTAGCCGTAGCAGGTCACAGATACACAAGTCCACATGTAACAACACAAGCTGTGGGTCACAAGGCTCTTTTTTCCTCGTGCCCCTCTCTCATAACCTCCTAGTTGTTTTGAGAACTGAGGGCTTGGCAAGTTAACTGTTGAGAGGGGAAAAAAAGTACTGTGGTTGCAGAAGAAAAGGAGGGTCTCATCACTCCATAACTGATAGGAAAGATCATTTGGGTCAAAGCACACAAAACACCATAAAAATGCCACATTCCAAGATGGTAGAGGAGAAAGCAGCCCTGCAGATTCCCAGTGTCTTACTTTGGGCATACAGAAATAACAGCTTTTTTTGACCTCACTAACTTACTGTCTCAAGTTGCCCACTTTAAAGGGGCTAATACTTCCTAATCTTATCAGGCTACTGCCGAAGATAATTACATGGCTGTCTGGGAGATACTTAGATGCTGTGACGGGAGCAGAGAAAAGGAACCCAGTTTTGCATTTGGCCTAAGGTTGGGATACGTGTATTCTCAGAGGGCTGCGATTACTCACCATGCATATCAAATAAACAAAACTAAACAATATTGGCTAATGACCTACATCCTTCGACAGGAGGCATGTGGAAACGGAGTCAGAAAACACACCCAGGGCTTGAAAGCACAGGAGACAAGGATAACCTCAGTCCTGCAGTCTTGCCAGCCCTTGACTTATCCATGCTGTAGCTTTAACACCTCTAACTGTGGCTTCTTGTCTAGAGCGTGGTGGTTCTCCTCAGAGGAGTAGGGAAAGGCAGGGCAGGAACCAGAGAAACCTACTGAACAAGCAAATCAGCCTTTCAGGAATAAATCAGGATCTCACCTCCAAAATCCTGCTTGAACTCCAGACTGCTTAGGGCAGGCTGAATAACACACCTCCACTTGTGTGAAGCACAGCACTTTTGAGCACAGTCACCAATCCCATCCAGAACGGGATACATTCTGTGAACATATGCCTGGGCACAGTCCTAGCACTTCAAGGAAGGCCAGAATTAGAGACTTGAGATTAGGGAGCCTGAAGTCAGTAGGGGATGCTACGAGCCCTTACTGAAGGCAATGAGAAGGGTTAAAAACCAAACTGGGAAGCTAACTAGTACCCATTACGTGCATGCAAACACACCTTAACTGTGTCTTAGCACAGCAATATGATCAAGGAAAAACAACTGGAAGCACAACACCTAATTATTAAAATGCTGAATGGTAAGTGTTGGACTGCGCCGCATTCCCGATGTTCAGCACCTCACGTACGTGTGGTCATCGCAGCCCACTTCAACAACTTCAGTGAGATTCAAACTGGTGATGAGCCTGAAGTACCAACGTGATGGGTCACAGTTGTGCAGCTACCTCAAAACACTGTAGCAGTCTGTCATCTGTAACCCTACCTACAAGATCGTGAATTAAACCTTGGAGGAGGGTAAAGCACAACAGTTCCTACATCCCGTTTCTTTGTTTCATCTTCAGTTACTATTACACATCTCCCAAAATTTAATTACTCTTTTTGCAGGGCCTCGTATACCAACATCCTCAGGATACTAGATAACATTAAACAGCGAAGAGTTAGAAATAAAACTTTACCTCCACACAACCAGGAAACATTATTTAGTGTTACTACTTTCCACTTTTAGAAACCTGACAATCAGTGACTAACTCACACAGCGTCCCTTGGGCTGCAGGGGGAAAAAAAAAATCTCACTTTGGAGTTTGAAAAGAGAAAGAGAAATACAAGTGATGTGAATGCATGCACTGAGCAAGTCAGTCCAGAAGCATGATTATAGTCATGACCTGTGATACCACACCACATTTCCTCTCTCCATTTTGTCTCAGCTTTCCTACAACGAGGGGTTTTTTTGAAAGCCAATTTTATGAAAAATGTCTTTTTCATAAGACACTCATCCTTTCCTCCCTCCTTCCCAAAACCCCTTCCAATAGAAAACACAAGGTTGTCTTCTCACACAAACCAGAGTGACCTCTCAAACCCAACCCACTCTGCAAGCAATCTCCTGCCAGTTCCCTCCCACCCCCAGGAAGGTTCCCAGCCAGCCCACACCTTCACTCCCTGCCCAAAGCAGGGTCCTCAGAAGCCAAGTCAGGGGTGAGTGGCAGGACAGGAAAAGACATGCTTGGGCAAAGACCGAAGACAGGACTGGTTGCCTTGGACACAAAGTTCATGACAAAACGCGTGTCTTTGCAGCCTAAACTGTCTCCTGGTCCCCCTGTCCAAAGAGTGTTTTCCTCCACTCTGATCCCACCCAAGTGATGCTGCTCCCATGCAGAACTCCCTAGAAATCAGCTGTCTTCCCTGGAGCCAGCCCAGCCGCAAGCAGGCTTAACTGAGCAATGTTTTCCTGATTACATACTCAGATCTGATCTTGCACATGCTGGACTAGAGTTCCCCTTTCTCTCCCCACTGCTTGGCAACAGCCTTTAAAAACACACAAGAATCTGGAATGGGTGACAGAGGGCAGGATGAGCAGGAGGACTTAGGATCTGCACAGCCTACACCAATGCCATCTAGGACATTCATTTGGGAAGGCACTGCCCTCCCACCCCCAGCCTCCTGTTACCCAGACAGAGCCCATCAGGCTTCTTTTCTTCCAAGACTGTCTCCTGGGCACCCCGGGCATCTATTTCAGACCTTACAGGCTACAGTGGGTGCAGGGGACGCTCATCCCTAGAGCATGTGAAAATTGACTGGAATGCGTGAACCAAAGCCTGCACAGTCCAATGACTCCCCCAACGGCAAGTCTCCAGCTGTGGAAACCCTCCCCAATCTCGCCTCCTACTTTTTTCCCCAGTCACTGGGAAAAGAATGTGTTTCCTCCAGACATCGGAATGCCCAACCCTTAGCTTGCAAATTCAAATAAAGGCATTTATTCGTTTGCTATTCCTGTCACACAAATACGCCAGCACCTGGTTCCTTCCCTCTCCCTAGACCACATTAACGTAACATTAAGACAGAGAATTTAGTCTCTGAAAAGTCAAAAAAATCAGAGTGATGGTTCCCATGGCAATGCTGCTAACTCACAAATATCTCTGTCATATACCCTGTGGCAAGGTCTTGAGAAACAGGAACTCCAGATGAAACCCAAACACCCCCACCCCCTTTCCTCCAGGCAAGCCATGTAACCTTTACGCCGTTCAGGGCAACTATCAGCAACGTGGAGATAATACACCCGAGACCTGTTGCGCAGAGTAACTCACACCCAGACTTTCCCGAAGCAAAGGGCATGGAGAGAGCGGCGGCTGCACTCAGACTGATGGCATATGCAATTTGCCCTTGGATTACTGTTTAGACATTGTTTGTTCATCCTGACACACAAGCCAAGCACCAGTAGTAAAGGGCTAAGTCGGGGTGGAATGAATAATGAAGTCGCTCAAAAGCCACAACCAGACATTTAGCCTCTCGTGATCAGTTCAGGCAGAGCAGGCACACACAAAAGAATCGACAGACATAGTAGTGAGAATTATTTTGTGCATGTCTCCTTGTGGCAGTTACCATGGCTGTGGAAATCTTGACTGAGAATTCAATGGAGAGTCAGTTATATATATGCAGGTCAAGCCAAAATACAGAAGGCCAACTCAGAAAGCTCTGCAAGAACTATTTTTATAACATGGAAGAGGTCAGGAGATTACAGCCCACTCTCAACACACAACACTCCCCATTTTGATATAAATAAAGCATTCTCCATCTAAAGCTATATAGTATTAAGCAAGGAAGACAGTGGGAAACTGCTTTATTTTCTGCAGGCCAAGTATTGACTTCAGATATCTGAGAAATATCTGCAAGAGGGGAGAATGCAGGAAGAGTGAGGATGTGAAATCCTGTGAAAGCTGTTAGTTTAAAAGGTTTGAGTGCCTTGCTCTGATTTTCAAATTCCCAGGTTATCCACTTCAGAAGAAGGGCCTCCCAGAGACATAAACAATCTACAAGCACAGCAGATACCAAGTCAGCCTGCTCAGAATGGACCCTACTAAAGAAGCCTCACACTGTGAACAAAGTTTAGCTAAAATTTAGCAGAGAAAGGAGTTCAAATGCTGGAAAGAAGTTTTCAGGCAGAGAACAGAAGAGAAAACTGGAAGAGGTTTTCAACTATGTTCCTCACAACCACCAGAGGCTGACTCCCAGGACAAGAGTTTGGGTGACTTCAGGAGGTTTAAGCATGGTGGGTACTAACCTGCACGATGTTTTTACCAAACCTGGGATGATGGTCATCACCAGCATAAGACCTGGCTGAACACTCAGCACTCTTTTCCAGCCTAGTTTCATCCCTTCAGTACTAACCACACACATTAAGGGCAGAGCCCTACCTCCCTGAAGCTGCCTCAGTGGGTTGTGCAGTTCACAGACACATACGTATTTTGAAGGCCTGTGACAGCCAATCCTCGATCACAAAACAAGGGTGTCCAGGCAGCTGGAAGCCTCCCCTCATTCCAGCTTCTTGTACATTTCTAGCACATACCCATCCTCAGTGGTGGGTAACACCATATTGCAGTGGGCCTCTATCTTCCAGCTCTGACAGCTACAGAACAATCACTAACGATGGCACTCAGGAGTCAAAAAGACAGGTTTCAACTGCACATATTCCTAAAGGTTCAGTGCCTGCGAATGTCTCCTTTACACACCTAATCAGCCTGCAAAAATTGTGCAAAGGCAGATTTAGTAGGAGCAGAGTCGGGGAGGTGACAGCCTTGATGCTCAACAGGGCCCCCTGCACTAAGCAGTGCACAAACACAGAGCAGGAGACGATTTCTGTCTTCAGGAGCTCAGAGGGCCACCACAGCAGCAGAAGTAACACAGGCGTAGCATATGAGTTATTTGCCCACCATCTCAAGGCAGGTCAGCAGTGGAGTCAGGCAGAGAACCCAACAACCTCCTGCTGGGGACATACAACCTCCCCTGGAAAGCCCCACGGAGGGGCAACAGCACGCAGGCTCACCAATTCCCAGGTGGGTGTTGATGGAGGCGTAACGGGCTGTGCCAGTCAGATTCTTGTTTTCCCGGTAAGGGATGTGCTGGTGGGTCCGGGCGTCTCGGTACTTCTTGGCCAAACCAAAATCAATGATGTATACTAGGTTGCCCTTTTTGCCAAGGCCCATAAGGAAGTTGTCTGGCTTTACATCCCGATGGATGAAGTTCTTGGAATGAATGTACTCAATACGGCTGATCTGGAGGAGGGATAGATAAATAAATACGTAAGTAGTGAGACAAGCAAGAAACAAACTTATTTTAACTGCATCTGTTAAAAATAGCACCCTGTCCAAGACACTGGCCTGTCAGAGCAAGAAAAGGACACTCTGCAGCGAATATCAGAGATGACAGCCAAGGAAAAGACACTCTCTGGATGCTGCAGGATCTGGAGACGGAATTTAACCCTGCACACCAGCCCAGTCCTCACTCTGGGAAGGCCACCATTAATATCACAAGGAAGGATGGGAAATTAGCCTATATGGACTAAAACTCTGAGCTTCAGCATTGACAGCTATCAGCTTTTGAACTTAGCCACACTAAGAAAGGAAGGGGTCTGTCCCAAAGAGCTAAGAGTCTTAAACCCAGGGCATGAGCAGTGGAATTAAGACAGGTGCCAATAGCTCATCATGCAGGCAAAAGTATCTATGTGTGCAACACTAACACAAGGTGAGCAGCAGGCAAAGGAAGGAGGGATGGAGATAAGGAAAAGCCACCCGTGTCTAGGTTCCAGGCCCCCAACTTCATCAAGAAATAGAAAGCTGGCAGCCACTTGTGCTAAATAAGAAAGCCTGGGATACAGCAGTTCTCAAAGCAGAGGGGATGGGAGGGGAGTGTGTGTGGGGGGAAAAAGGCATGGAAAAGGAGAGTAGGCACAAATGCTTCAGAGGAAACTTACCATCTGGTCTGCCAGGAGCAGAACTGTCTTGAGACTAAATTTGCGGGAACAGAAGTTGAAGAGATCTTCCAGGCTGGGCCCCAAGAGTTCCATCACCATCACATTGTAGTCCCCCTCTGCTCCACACCACTTAATGGAAGGGATACCCACTGGGGAAAGAAAAAGATTAAGCCCAGGGAACAGAGAGAATAGATGTTGCATCCCCCACTGAGAAGATCATGTGTAACACCAAATAATTTCTTTCTAAAGCCCTCCAGAATAATTTCCTTCTCCAACCACTCCCCCGGCCCCATCCTTTCCTCCCCATCTCACCTCCTCCCTGCATCATCTTGTAGAACTTGCTTTCAATGTGGAGCTGGGGATGCTTGGTTTTGACACATTCCAGTTTGATGGCCACCTCTTCACCAGTTGCAATATTGGCTCCTGCATAGGAATGAGAGTGAAATGAAGACTGCACAAGCTTCCACTGAAGTTAAACACTTTTAACAAGGCCTGTAAAGATGCCAAAACCTTAAGATTTGCCCTGAAATTTATTCTTTATGACAGAAATGAGATTCAGCCACTTCACCTTCATATGGAGTTCCCAGCACTGCCATTTGCAAACGCAAGCCCAGAGAAAGGCACGTGAATAGGAAACCAGGTCTGATCCTGAGGTCAGGCTAGAACAACAATCCTACACGTGAACAGCCTTGTTATCTCAAAAAGTGCCAGACTTTGGAAGGTCAATCCGTACGTATCAACAGTACCTAAACCGAGTGGAAGTTTTAGCTTCCTCTGATCATAAACCTCGCCCCTGAACCCAAGCAGCCCCTCAGGCAGTGATATAGAGTATCTCTTCCCCAGCAAAATTACTGGTTACCTCAGTTACATTATTTCAAAGAAGCCAATTAGCTCAGGAGGAGACATTACTAACATCTCAGCTCTCTCTGTTTTCTCCACAGCACTGACCTGCTCAATACAGACAATTTCTAAATCCCCAGCTTCTCCCTCTCCTGAGGGTTTTAATAATACCTTTATCTTTTGCCAACACAAACATTTGCTATATCCCAAATTAGAAGCATGAAGAAATAAGAAGAATCCGGTCCTGAATTAAGCTGCCCGGACACCTTTGTTGAAGGTATTGCTAGATACTTTGCAGTGAAACCACTACCCCACACACTTCTCTCTGAAAACAACTGAGCTGCCAGCTGCAAAAGCCAGCACTCCGGTCCCAAAGTGCACTGTCAAAGAAGGAACAGGCTGCTCTTTTTCGTGTACTAGCTGAAAGGATTCCAGATGTTTCACATCATCCTAAAATGGAAAGAAGGAATATCTGTACACGGGTCACGGGAATGACACTCAAGGCTTGCTTCTCTCCTCCCCCGCCATGCCTGCTTCACACACACTGACAAGCCCTTCCTCATATCTAGAACTATTAGAAATTGCACTTAAACACAAATCAGAGAGCAGCTGATCACGAGCAGCTCATGAACACCATCATAAAATAAACTACTCCAGAACATGCATGCCAAACATGAGCTGGAGTCAAAGGTGATGTTTTGCAGATATCCCATAGCTCGTTTTGGTAGGTCTGGCTAATTTGTGCCTCCTGAACTCTGTGATAAGACTTTAAGAGTCCGCAAGGACAAGCTGCAGATAAATCTCTTCATTTATCCTCTTTTCACACACTGCCTCCAGAGCCAGGGACCAAAGAGAAGAAGGAAATGTTCACACAACTGGATTGCTTTCTCCCCATGGATCCTGAAGAGATCCATCTCCAGCTGAAGAGTTCTGGCTTGTACACAAAGTTAGCCAAGAGCTGCCTGCTAGCAAAAACACATAATCTAGATGCTGCAGTGCCGGGTTGAGGCAGACAAGCTGCTAGGAATTTCTAAGAGAGCAACAAAAACGATCGGGGCCTAGAGGGATTGATTTACTAAGAAAGATTAAAAGAGCTAAATATGTAACATAGACAAGAGATACAACTAAGAAGGGTGGGGAGGAAGAATGGGACATGACAACAGTCTGCAAATATTTGAAGGCTGTAAACACTAAGGAGGGAGAGGAATTATTTAGGGTACTCTGAGGGAGGGGAAGGAGAAGCAATGGGATTAATTTAATACAGATTTTAATGCAGGATGCAGGAGAAGGGAAAAGGAAAAAGCCATCCTGGAGAGGTAGAGACATTTGTCCAATGCTTACTTTTGAAAAGATGCTGGCATTTTCCACTTAAAAATTGGTGGCCAGAAAAACAAGTCTGTACCTTTCCTTTGCTCCACCACAGGACCCTTCTTAAAAGCACCAGGAGTCAAGGAGGAAAAGAGTAAGAAAAGGGACAAGTATCCATCCCCCTTTTAAATTAGCGTTCAACCACTGGCCCTCATTCAGCATGGAAACACCCAGGACATCCAGAAAAGATGAGAGCGCTTCCTTCCCTTGTCTCTTACCCCTGCCTTTGTGAAGACTTTCCTCCAAATCCTCTGAAGCAGCTCCCTTGTCTGTTCCCCAGGGAGAATTTTTCCCTCTCCTAATACATTTTCTGACACACAAGCAATGATGAGTCTCTCTGACTTTCTGCAGCATTAGCATTTTGAATGAACCCTATTCCCAGAACATGAACAGTGGAAACATGAATGAGTTCTCATCTCCACACTACTCTGGGTGTTTAGAAACATGAAGATGCATCCATCTATTAGGCTATCTGCAGGTAGGGAGTGTTATCTGTGGGCAAATGAAGCTGGAAAAAGGAAAGCAGGGGTAGGCATCAAGAAGACTCAGATTCTTCAAAATGTGAATATGCAACTCAAATGCTCAGATGACCTTCAGCTCCACACTCTCCATAGCCCAAACACAGGTGTTAGTTAGAGAAAGAAGAAACAACCCCGTGGCCTAGAAGAGCACAAGTAGATTCAGAGGATGGTTTGGGTTGGAAGGGACCTTAAAGATCACCTAGTTCCAACACCCCTGCCATGAGGGACACCTTTCACCAGACCAGGTTGCTCCATCCAACCTGGCCTTGAACACTTCCAGAGACGGGGCATCCACAGCTTCTCTGGGGCACCTGTTCCAGTGTCTCACCACTTTCACAGTAAAGAATTTCTTCTTAATATCTAATCTAAACCTTTTTCAGCTTAAATCCATTCCCCTTGTCCTATCATTACGTGCCCTTGCAAAAAGTCTCTCCCAGTCTTTCTTGTAGGCTCCCTTCAGGGAGGGAAGGCTGGAACTAGGTCACCCCAAAGCATTCTCTTCTCCAAGGCTGAACAATCTCAATTCTCTCAGCCTTTCCTCATAAGAGAGGTGCTCCATCCCTCTAATCACTTGTGTGGTCCTTCTCTGGACCAATCTGACCTATCCTTTGCTGAGTGGGTCACTGACTGAACACCTTCGGCTTGCTACCTTTCCAAACCTCACCATGTCTACAAGTTGCTCCCCGTACCATTTCCTGGCTAGAGATCCACCCAGATCGAGACCACCACTAGTGAGGAGGGAATTTAAGGGCAGGAGTCTTTCTGATCCTTTGTTCCATGCTTCGACCACCATCTTTTTTAAAGCTACAAGTACAAAAGCAACAGTTCTGTGCTCTCTTTACAGACTGGAAAGCACCGTGTTTCAGACAAATACAGCAGAGTCTGCTAGCTTCAGCCACTTGAGAGACTGAATGTAGGATTGGGGAAAATTCCTAACATCCTCCCCCAGTCTCGCTCTGCTGTGGGGGCTGCACAAATTCAACTCATTCATCACAAGCTCTTTGAAACGGGGCCCCGGGGACAGAGGATGTCACCGGCTGAACAGGATCTTTTCAGAGTGGAATCCTGACTGCATGTCTGATACAATAAACACCACCCTCTCTGAGCATCGGGGGCAACAGGCAGAGGCCCCGCACTCCCCACCGCCTGCGCCCCTCTCCACAGCCTGTCGAGGGAAGAATGGAGGGCTGGGAACAGATGGATGAAGGCAGATAGGGCGAGAGAGAGTTAACAAGCCAGGAAACAAAGGGAAGGCACTCCCCTCCCAGCAAGGGAGGAGCCTGCCACCAGGAACTGTCCCCAGCCAGCTCAGGTCCCAGCATGCTTTGTCTGCCCAGCTCCTCTCCTCCACCAGTGTGCATCCCGACCAAACGATTCCTACACGTCCAGCAACCCTGCCCTGCCTCTTGGCCAGCACTTCTGACAAAGCACCTCCTCCTCCAGCAGCCCAAAGGTCTCGGTAATTCCTCTGCAAACTGGGTTTTGCTCTTCTGAATGAGCATTTTTAGAGGTAAATGGGCTAGCCAAGGCCCATGGGCAACCTGATCTCATTTCCCACCCTCTCAAACCAATGGGGGGAGAATATTCCACCTAGCACATCTATCCCTCAAAGTAGGGCACAGAAGGAAGGCATTGTGCTTCAAGCCCCAGCTAAGGATTAGCACAGTCCATCCTTTGTGTCTGCCCATGCAGAAATCCAAGTTTCCTTCTGACAGACAAAAAACCTAAAACAAATCCAAAAGAGGACAGCACGCAGCACCCACTGGTTACAGAGCAGGTGAAGGTAGTAACATCCTGAGAGAGAGAAGGTGAGGATAAACCATACAGCCCCTGCTAAGCCTCAGAGACAGACAAACCCTGCTCTGCATCCACATCATTACCAAAGGAGAGAAGTGTGAGGTAAACCTGGTTCAGGAGAGAAGTCCTCGTGAATGAGTCCTTCTGTCTGCAGAGCAGGCTGTGAGAGTACAGCATGAGCACAAGCGTCCTCCAGACACACCACCACAGACTACATGCCCAATCCCTCCAGGCTGGGGAGTCACCCAGGCTCCAAGAAGTCTCGCTATCACTGCTTCAAAACACGCTGGCTTGCACCTCAATGAACATCACAAGGGCTTTGATACTGCATTCAAGTAACTTGGCTGAATCCCGCTGTGCTCACCACACTGGGGCACTGAGCTTCCTCTGTTTGGTGACAGGCAAGGCAGGCACAACCCCCTCACCAGAAGCTATTTTCCATACCTGCTTTGCACAGGTGGATGACCTGTTACATGGTACAGAGGAATACAGGATCAGGCCTTTCTGTTCAGCACCTTCTTTCTCTCCCCACGCATACCCCAGATGTTTTGCAAGATCCTGACAGTTTATACTGTCCTAGAGAGGGTCTGGAAGGCTTCAAGCCCTAGCATAGGTGGAAAATGCTGTGTCCAAGCTACCACCCCTCAGTCCCTAGCACCTGGGAATTAAAAGCACTGTCACCCAAGACACTAACTGGTTGGAGGGCCACAGAGGAGCGGCATACAGGAACAAGCTGCAGTAAAGGCAGCACACAGTAGAACTGGGATCCCAGATCCATTATTTATCATCTTTGTTCATGTTCTGGATAAAGGTGGCAACAAAGCCTGTTACTGATGGTTCCCACAGGACATTTAATCAAGAGAGGCTGCCAACACCAATCAAGAGAGGATAATAAAGCAAGAGGGAACTGGAGATAAAAACCAGAGGTTGAAAACAGACGGTGATTTACAATCACAGGAGAAAGTAATCTGAACTAGAGGTATTCAACGAAAGGGATTTGGGGAGGGATGGGGAGATGTTGGAGATCCTAGAAGAGCTCTCCTACAATACAGCTGACAGTGCATTAAGGCCAATTCTGCAACCCGATAGTGTTGGTGATGGGGGAAGCCAAGGAGACCCAAAGCAGCCTATGCAGAGGCATCACATTACAGATCACTGGAGGGTAGCCCTCCACTGCCAGGCACTGGAAATGCCACACCTCAAATGCAGTGTTGGCTCCAAGCTGCTCAGCAGATGAACAAACGAGGCAAAATTGAAGGACCAGCAAAAGTGAGGGGTGGTGGATTTACTGGGAAGAAAAATACAACTCAGTTGAACAAATTAACAGTCAAGGAGCATGTGACAACCATCCGCAAGTACCCAAAGGGCGCAGACACCAAAGCAGAGGGCAGCCCTCCTGCTGGCCTGCAGGACCACAGCTGAACAGCTAGTGGTGAGAACCAGAGACAGGTAAGGTAACACCAGCCCTCGTGGAGGGATCGAGCAGGCTGCTGGGTAGTCGCGCCACTCTGGCCCCACATGGTTTGAGCCAATAAAAACACGAGCAGGCAAAGCATCAGGGAACATATCTACACATCAGCATACTGGCTTGGAAGAACTACCGAGGTGACCTGCTGTGGTCACAGGAAACCCAGCACCCCATGGGCTCCGTCCACTGAGCTTCCAGCTCAGGTCATTCCAGACATTAACTCTAAATCCCATTACAGATCTAACAGATCTGAGTCCCAGGACTTCAACCAGGCCAGGCTCTCTGACCTGTTTTACATCTCCTAGTCTCAGACCTCTCTCTTACAGGTCCTGGACCACCTCTTCCACTTCCAGTCTTCCCAAAATTGTATTCCTTCTATCCTTAGAGGACTAGCTATGTCCTCCCTTTCCACCACCCACTCTGTGAACAGAGTTTATACCCACACACACCCGAGCTCAAGAAAAGGAAGTGAGAATGCTGGAATAGGGCGTATGACAAATATGCCCTAAACAGTCCAAATCTAAATCAGTCTGATCAACCATCACTGTGTCTCCAGTATGTGGTAAGGCAAAGTTGAGCTCATCCCACTTTCTTTGCCATGAGGCCAGCAGCAACTAGCAGTATTCCTTAAGTTTTTTCTCTCCTCCACCCCTTCCAACCTTACATGGTGCCCACAAATACCAACAGGCAAGAAAAACAACCCCAAAGCAATGATGCAATTGAGAAACCCAACCTTGAGACAGACTCTCACACTCACCTAGGTAAATGTCTCCAAACGAACCACTGCCAATCTTTCTGCCCAGCCGGTATTTGTTTCCCACTCGAAGCTCCATGGTTCAGTCGTGCTGAGAAAAGAAGCACAGAAAGAACAGCGTCAGAGCAGAAACAGGAAGTGAATCATGTAAGATGACAGAAGAGTCCTCCCCACTTCACCCAGAGGCTGAGTAGTTTTAAATCTTGAAATACTTCACTTTCTACACAGTTTCTATCACCTCTCCTTATCTCCTGAACTTCCAGGGACAGCATGAGCAAGAAACACTGCAGGAACAGAACATTCTCAAGCATGGTTTTTTCCACGTTCCCATTATTAGAATGAACCATGATCGGATCTCTTCCTCATCACTTTGCTCAGAGACTGGGGAGGGGTTCAGGAATCCCCTCCTAAGAAGGTTTCAGGGCATGATCACACCACACTACTGTAAAGAGATACTGCTCCTTGTACCCTAGCACCAGGACAGAAGTAGCCTCATGAGACACCAGAAGGGTCAGGCATAATAAACCCTATCAGGAGTTTCTCTCTGGCCCAGCCCTACTGCAACACCTCGGTGGTGGTGAAGCACAGCATCCAAGGGCTGCGAGAGACAGACAGACTGCCAGGAGCAAGCGACTCCATCGCTCCTAGGCAGGGGCCAGCACAGGGGAAAGGCAGGAGACATCTTGCTGAACTGAACCCTGCGAGGCACACACTGACTAGGAACACCACTTGCTTATCTCCACACGCTTCTGCTGATGGGATCACCACCTCCTTTGGTCTACCTGAGCCTCTCCATCTCTCTTGCCTACCTAGGTGTGCCGGCTGTTTGTTTTTAGCAGCTTAGGCCTTTCCTCATCCCTTCACCTGAGATGATTAGCTAACCCTTTGACCTGATACACCCCACCAACATGCCCAGGCTCAGCCTACTCACCTTCCACAGAAAACCAACTGGGTGGGAAGACCACAGCCACAGAGTTTGTTCTCTCTGCCAACCTCAACTTCTGCTGCAAACACAGCTCCAGCAGTTCCCCTCTTAACAGCCCCCTTTCCCTTGCCTCTTCTATGGCCACCAACTTATTCTAGGAACCATGTCTCTTCCTGAGACAGTCAATGTGTCTCTAGAGGGATTTGCCACAGTACTAATTTATGCAATGCCACATTATTAGCGTACAAAATGCAGACACAGAGCCTGTTGGGGACAGGAAAGGTGAGGAATGATTCATGTTTTCATAAGTGTGTGCGAGGAACTTTCTCTTGCTGGAGCTTGGTGGGAAGGAAGCATCACCGAAGGAAAGAAGGGAGGAACGGCCTTGTGAGACAGAAGTACAAAAAAATAATCCCAGCTACAGGATTCTGGGCATACTATAAACCCAGAGCTGCTTCTCCTGCCCCAGGAGATGGGATTACAGAAAGAAGAAAGGACGGGCTGCGGAGATGTACAGGGAAATAATCCTATCAAGGCATTCAGGGGACATTGTGAACCCTGAAAGCAGAGCTCCAGTCACCAGAAACCACACACAAAACACTCAGAGGTGGAGTCCCCTCACCTAGTATTTGCTTATGCATGAGGGCTTCTGTGCATCTAAAGCCTACAAAACCCTGTGGCTATTTCTGACTTTCTTACTACAAGGAATGTAGGCAGAGCCTTGGGAACCGAACCAGGAGGCAGGCCTACCTGGGTGAGGGCGCAGCAAACAGACATGATTTTTATCCGCTGCCTGCTGTTCTGTATAACCACATTAACATACATCTGACTTGCTTACACTCCTACTCCAATAAACGATCAAAGGTCTGTGTCCCCAGGAACCTGTCACATCACTGTCAAGAAGACAGCTCTCGATCCTCCTTCCTTCATGGAGTGTTTACTCAGGCCTGTGAACCCCGAACACTTCCACTTGAGTCCAAGTCCCAGCTGGGGCGAGCACAGCTGAGCACACGGCAGAGATCAGGCAAGAGGTCCTGGCGGGGTCTCCTCTGCACCGGGACACAGCAGGTACTGCTCTGCAACACCACAGTCCCAAAAAACCTAAATTTGGTCCCACCCTTCTGGGACAGGCAGGAGCCAGGTTAAGAAGGGTTTCTCACACAACGAGGCTGCAGCCCTTGTAGCTGATTAAGCAACAGGCTCCAAAGGGGAATCTAAAAAATGCTCCGGGGCGCGGGGGTGGAAGCGGGAAGCAGGATAATGGAGTAAAAAAAAAATCACGGTCTCGCACAGCTGTCATTTTGCCTTATCTCCCCCCCAACACACACACACAAGTGTGCATAGAAAACCTGGGCACAGGACAGCCAGAGAGCAACAGTCTGGATTCTTGGTAAGAGGGCAGGACACACACATCCCACCCCCTCAACAACTGCTCCAGGAGTTCAAACACCTATCCCCATTTGCTTCTACTTCACACAAGTACCCCCACCACCATCTACAGCTTCCGCCCTTATCATCTGATCTTCATGTCTACTGTTACAAGAAGAAAATTGTACACATAAAATATATATTCTTATATATGAAATTTATATTGCCCCTCTATGTATTATTTATACATGTAAAATTTAAAAAGCCATCCCTCCTTCCCACCCCCCCCACCACAGGCTTAACCCCCCCAGCCCTGCCACCCTTCCTGCACTCTACAGCCAAGGCAGCATTCCCAGGGGCTGCAGGGCAATCATTTAGTTAAACCATTTAGTTTTCCATAAGGGATTAACACACATACAACCTCAGAGCGAGAGTGTGCTCTGCATGAGCGTTTGCATACGTGAATATCCAATACTACACAGCCTCAAAAAAATAATAATACTATCCAGCCGCCAGCGCTGCTTCCCCACACACACCATTTTGCATCAGCCCCTTTTATATAATATAAAATACCCACGTAGAGGCACAAAGGCCATTATATAAACACAAGATAAGAGTTGATATCACACTGCTGTGCCAGCAACGATGGCGACCAAAGATGCGGGGACCATCTTGGGGGGGGGGTCCAAGAGGGGGCCGGGGGACAGGAGGGCCACCTCTGTCCCACCCGAGGGGTTCGGGAATGGGAAGATGCCCTGTCTAGCAAAAGCCATACAAAACCAAACCCACAGCTCCATAATGGAGGTCTGCCGATCCCAGCACCGCTCCGGCTTTCAGTGGAAGTGTGGGGAGTGGGGGCTGCTTTACCCATAGACCATTAAGGCTTTACACGGCTTGCTTTCTTTTCTTTTTTTTTTTTTTTTTTTTGGGGGGGGGGGGCGTTTGAAGGGAAAACAGTAATTTGAACTGGCTTAAAAATGTGAAGAAAAAAAAATTACATTCTGATTGAAATGCAAAACACCAAACCCCTCCAGACCCTTAGACACTTACAGAAAGGAGACCAGCAAATAAGATGGGGGGAGAAAAGAAACCCCAAGCAGAGAGCATTTGAACTACATTTGAGGAAGAAATAGCCACAACAGGAAAATAGGGAAGGGGGGACACAAAAAAATATAATAATAAATATGTCCCTTACACCCCCACCCCCTACAGGCAAACACTACGCGAAGACAGCCGTACCCGGGCTGTTATTTTTCCGGGTAGGTAACAAAAAGCTGCCACCCCCGGGAACGGCGCTGAACTTCTCCTCGTCCCCCCACTCGCTGCCGGCCGCGGCCATCGACCCCCGCCCCCACCGCCCCCCACAAGAGGAAACACCGACCCCCACAGCCCCCCCAAACGAAGACACCCCTTCTCCCCCGAAACAGGCGATAAGGGGGGCCGGGGAGGGAGACCAAGAGCATCAGTGAACGGAAGGGGTGGGGGGGCTAAATCCCTCGGGGGGCGGCCCCCCGCCGGGACCCCCGCAGACCCCCGCCGAGAACACACGGCACCCCCCTTCCCGCTCGGCCCCGCCGGCAGCCACGCAGGGCCCCGGCAGGCGAAGAAAGGGGAGAAGGGCCCCCCCCCCCCCCAAAATCTGCCGGTGGCGGAGGGAGCGACCCCCTCCCCGCGCCCCCACAAAGGGGCTTTTGTCCCCCGCGCCCCCCCGGCCGGCGCATCGCGCCCTCCCCTCCCCCGCCCCCTCCCCCTCCCTCCGCGCACACAAAGAGCCGGAGGGGCCGCCTTTCCCCCGGGGTTTGCGCCCCAAGATGCGGGCGGGCGCCCCCCATACCCACCCTGACGGGAAGGGGGCCGTGTGGGGATGCTGCTCCGCCGGCTGTCAGGGGGCCAGGCGGCCGCGGCGGAGAGGATGACGGAGGATTGGGGAGGGCTGGTGGCGGCCGTGCCCGGCGCGTCCCTCCTTCGCTCGGCTCGGCGCGGCGCGGCGCTGCCTGCCGCCTCCCGCCCGCTCGCCGTCCCCTCCAGCCGGCGTGTGCTCGGCACAGCCCGGCGCTCACCCAGTTTCCATTGAGCCCTGGAGCCAAACCCACTGATGTCACCCAGCGCAGCCCCGGCCCTCCTCCTCCTCCGCCTCCTCCTCCGCCCGCCGTTAAAGGCGCAACCGCCGCCGCTCCCGACGCCTTCCCACCCGCCGTCCCTCAACCCCGGCGAGCGGGGCACGCACACACGGGCTCGGTTTGGGGGGCCGCGACTCCGCTGAAGGTTTCTCCTCAGAGTGGGGCAACAGCCCACCCATGGCAGTCCACAGTCCCCACAGCGGGGTGGCCCCGCATGGCGATGATCAAACGAGGGTACTGGGTCCCATCGCGTTGGCGGCGGATGTCAAGCCGGGGTCCATCAGGAAGGCCCGTGAGGCACCAGAGCCGCCCCAGCCCCACAGTGTCAGGGCTCCTCCTCGGCCCACGCTCCTCAGGAGTGGGGAGGCCCCTTGGGTGAAGCGCCTGCAAATCCAAGCGAATAACGAAGCACGCACATAAACCCTAATGTGGACAGACAGAGGTCCACGAGGCACCCACCAACAGATGGGTGCAAAGCTGGGGCTGTCTCCAGACCCTGGGGTGTTTGGGGGCCAGGTGGGCACAGCAAGCCCCAGAGCATCTCCGAAAGCCATCTGAGTCAGGGGAAGCAGCCAGGATGTATCAGACCTGTACGGGGATGTAGGAGCAGAGCCCAGGCTGGGGAACAATTTTGGGGCTTCTAGGAGATTGGGGGTGGATGTGCAAAGGAGGATGGAGGTGCTGTTGAGAGCTCTAGGAGCAGAACTGCAGGAAAAGCTGGAGGCCAGTGTAGTGTGAGCTGGAAGGGACAGAGGGTCCTGTGGAGCAAGAGTCAGATGCTGCTCAGCTTTGGAGGCACCAGGATGCTTTGCCAGGGTCCAGGAGCTGCTCCAGCACAGCCATCTCAAAGTCAAGAACCCCAATTCCTGCAGTTGGAGATAAGTGTGGTGGGGAAGAGCTCAGGAGCCCCCATACCAGAACAGCCCTTAGGTGCTTCTAAGCCAGGACCCTGATGTCAGTTTCCAAATACACAATGGAAGCACGGCTGTCGGCACCAAGAGGCCCAAGCTGCAGCCGTGCTGGCACTGTGCGCTGCAGAGCAGTCGTTGCTCCAAGTTGTACCAAGATGGGAGGCTGCAACCTTCTGAATCCCACTGCCAGCCAGTGCCCCTGCTGACTTGACAGGCCACTGAGACCTGGGAATGGATCCTCATTTATGTAAGCCTTTGGGAACTGGTGCTGCTTCCCTCTCTCACTGCTGGGCCTGTTTTATTACAGAACTTTGCCTCCACTTGCAGAATTTAAAATTTAATTGAGTTTTTCGTAGTAATGACATTTCCTTACACATGCTCCATTGAACCTCTGTTTTTTCACAGCTTATGTAACAGTGAGCAGATGGGAAGGCAGGTAATAGTATGCAGCCACTGCTGGATCCAGCCGAGGGTTGCTCTCCTTCCCTGGGTGGGTGCACATCAGTGGAGAAGGGATGTGCCAAAGCCCAGCACCGCTCGTGACTTTGCTGCAAGTGGCAGGCTCATACGGGCACTGAGCGAGGTGGGCTCTGATACAGAGCCGGGAAGGATGGATCTGAATCAGCACCCAGGAGAAGCAGCTCTCAGCATGCCTCGTGGGAGCAGAGTTTGGAGTGACACTGCTTGGCAGGCAGGTGCAAGGTCTGGGAGGACAGTGGCCATACCAACCCTCCCCCTGTTGCTGACTGAGGCAGCATGAGGGAATTTGAAGAAATCCCCAATGTAGATGCAGCCCTCGGGGATGAAATCGGAGTGTGTACGGACACTTCAGCTACCTTTATTTTAATCATTGACAGCTTAAAATAAGAACTCTTTAATTAGAAACATTCCCTTAATTGAATTGTAATCAAGCTTTTAGTGCTGGCTAGCCATGTGATCTATTAACACCCACCTCTTTCCAAGCATTGCCTAGTTACACCTCTTCTTATGGAGTAATTTTTATTAGGGAGCCTGGGCCAGAGGCTGCTGATTTTGGCTATGCATGTAGCAGCCAGTACTGCTGGGACCCTGTCTCCGTCAGAGATGTCAGTGCTCCAGTGGTGCAACAGGTAACTTCTGCCCCAGTGTCTGAGAAAGGAAGTTGTTATATGTAACACAAGCAGCAGGATCCCAGTTAGAGAGAGGCCAGGATTGGGTTGGAGAGGGAATAAATTTGAGGGACAAGCAGAATCCATGCTCACAAACTCTGCTGGGCCGTCTCCATTCCTCTCCAATGATCAAAATGGTGGGCAGCTGCAGCACCTTTTTTCCTCTGTGCACCTCTCCAAAGATGAACACCCCCTCAGGTTGGCACTGTATTAGATGCCACAATACAACAACCGAGGTACACTAAGACTCTGTTCAGACAGCAGCACCTGGAAGGCTGTCTAGGCTCCCAGACCCAGCGGTGAGACGCAGCTCACACATTCAAAACAACATTCCCAGGTGAGGCCCCAAGAGGCCTCACTTCATCCTGTCTCCCTAGTTTGCCTGGAAGGGATCTTTGGGTGTAAGAGCACAGAAGGGAGTCCAAGCCCCTCAGCTCAGCAACCAGGGGCCCTGCACCTGGGACACCATGTCTACCTTTCACAGGGTTCAGACATGGTCAAAGCACCCCTAGATGATACAGGGAGTGCTGCTGCTGAAGGCAGGCAAGCAGAAGATGGGCTACGTTTGGCTGCTGTCCTATTCACATGCGAATGTCCTCGGGCTGTCCCCAGTGCTCTCGCTGCAGCTGTAGAGGGAACCCATGGCAATGTGTCTTGAGGTGAATCCTGTGGGCTGGTGTATCCAAGGGGGCTATACCTCACTGGGCACCCAGCCAGCCTCTCTACTTCCCATCATATCATTCCTTGGGTAGGAAAGGAAAAGAAGGGCTAGAGCTGTGCTGTTTATTCCCAGTGTCACGGCTGGGTGGCCTTCCAGAGTCACGGTATATGATATTCATAGCACCTAGTAAAACTCATGGGAAAGCTGAGCTCCAGTGACCTAGCAGACCTCAGAGAACTGCCAGGTTGCATTTGGCAGCTCTGCCTGATCAACAAAGAGCAGAATCCCATTTCACCCACTCTCTGGAGAAGGACACACTGCTTTGAAGACCAAGGTCACTTCGCCACAGAGACACTTGCGTGTGCTACAGAAGTGTGAGCAATCAGGGAAAGAGCAGACAAAACTTTGACACTGTGCTGAAGTTCTACTTGTCCAAGGGCAGTGAAAGTAAGAAAAGATGAGAAATGACAACAAACACATTGCCACCTGCAATTCAAGAGCAAAGTACCTGAGGAGGAAGGTACTTGTGGCTTGACACATCCAGCAGGGCTGACAGAGTTCCTCAAAGCTTTGACTCACAGCTCATTCAGAACATGCAGCCCCCACTCCAAAAACAACACTCGATGTTCATAGGGTCTCTTTTACACAACATGCACTCTAGTTTCTCGGTACTTCCCAAATAATAATAGATTTGCCTTTACAATACTCGTACTGAGCAAGACAGAAGCATTTTAGAGAAGATCCAGCATTCCTGGAGGGAAGGTCAAATGCAGCCTGAAATGTGGGGATGCTGATCTGAGCGCTTTACAGAGTGCTCTGCAGCTTAAAGCATGTTCTAGAATCAGGTGCAAGTCCCCCTTCACATGCAACAGGGAGCAATAAATACTCCTGCAAATGAGACATCAGGATCCCAGGATAGCACAAGGCTAAAAACAAAGCAAAATGCCAAAATAAATAAAACATAGCTAATAGCTACCTCTGAAAAGATTGCTGTGAGTGACTTGCTCAGCATCAGGTAGGAAATCCGCAGCAGGGGCAAGGATCCAGGCCAGCGCACAACTGCCTCAGCAATGAGTCACTCCTTTCTCTTCACACTTTTGGGAAAAAAAAACCCAAAACAAAACAACACAACAACAAAAAGAAGAGATGATGCTGAGTCCCTGCAAAGAGCCTTCTTCGTGACACAGCCCATACTCATCCAGAACACCATCTAACCTGTGTGCCACAGGTGTCTTGTGGAAAATAAATCTGTGACCACATAATTAAAGACTCAACTGTAATTCATATGCACGAGGACATTGAAGGGCAGTTGTACAGCCAGCCTTGGTGCTGTCATTTCTCAGTGATGAGAAGTGTGTATTCTGATATAACAGCGAGCAGCAACTGCCTGTTGTCCTCAGCAAGGTGCAGGACTAGCAAGAGGTGACGTGCTGTCGGGTGGCATTTGGGGTAACAGCACAGGAACAGTAAGAGTTGGGAGGAAGACTTGGGAGAAGACCCTTGTTCAGATGCTGGAGAAGTCTCCAGTCCCAGAAACACAAGCTGATACGGCTGTCCTCCCTTGCTCCCTTGTCCCCTCCATGCTTTCCCACTTTTGGTTTCCCTTCTTCTAAGGAAGCCCTGGGCTCAGCCACTGCCCCCTTCCAGGTCCTCCTCACCTGCCCTTCACTGTTCCTTCTCCCACTGTATTCCCAGGCCCAGTATCCTGCCCAGACAGTACCAGGCTGGCTCAGCTTCACGTCGTTGGCCAGTCAGCCCCAGCCTTCCCACCACATGCTGTCCCGCTCCACACAAGCTGCTCCCTATTGCCCAAGCCTTCCTTTGCAGTTGGATGGATGATGGTAGCTCCGCTCTGTCATCTGTCACTTGAAACTCCCACCACACAGGCAGATGGGCTGAGTTCCTCCCATCCCCTCTCCCCATCCCGCTGACAATCACCCTTCCTCTGCTCTTCCCATTCCCCATTTCACTGCCCCAGCCAGCTCTGCTTTCTGCTTCCAGTCTTCCTGCTCAGCCGTCCCAAGTCACTCCAGCAGCTGTCAGGCAATAGCCCCTTTCCCAAACAGACCTAGCATTTCCCTTCAGCTCGTGGTCTCATCTGCCTCCCAGCCTCATTTGCTTTTCCCCAGATTTTTGGTTCTCTGCCTTGAGTTTCATCCCTTCTGTATTCAAATCAGGGACTTCTCTCCACCAGGCTTCCCAGAAGGCAAAAGAGAGGTGGCTGGGAGCACAGGGCAGAGGAAAGCATTGAGAGATTCAAACAGTGCATGACACATAACAGCAGGTTGAAGCTCTAGAAGGGAGAGCCCTCCCAGTTTCCTCCTGCAGTGCTCCACCCTGGGAAAGCCCATATGCTGTCATGACAGCCTCAGCAACCAAAAAGGTTGGGCAGGTTTGCAGAGGCTGAAAAGTTTGTAGCTGTGAAGCTGTGACGAGTCTTCTTTCCACGTTTAACAAAACCATGTAATTTGTCCGTGCTGGTGGGGGAGAGTAGTAGTGTTTCATGGAGCTGGCAAAACATAGCCTCCATGACACAAAAACTGACGTCCTGCCCAAGGCCAAGCCCTTGCTTGAAAGCCCGTAAGTTCCACAGCTTTTGTCCCCTGGGCCATATATATACATCCTCTAGCCCAGGAAAACTAGTGGTGGGTCCCCATTTTCAAAAAGAACTAAATAAATATGCCCTATTCCAGCTGAGATAATCGCTTTCTATGGAAAATTTCTGCTCCAGTGGTGAAACTTCGACAAAGTTATAAGCGAGTGAAAACAGGGTCTTGAAAGAGGAAGTGTTGGCAACCTTAATAATAGGAGCTGTTCCTGGCCACACCTGTAATTAAGCGCATTTATTGCTTTTTTCCATATATGCCTCGCCTTTTTTAACCTCGTGGTATTCCCAGCCTCTGTCAGTTTGCAACTGGCTCTCTTTATTACACCCCTGCTGGCTTGCTTTGGTAAAAGGAAAAAAAAAAAAGGTGGATCTAATGGGAAAAAGAAACAAATAAACAGGAATATTTAGGTGCATTCTCAGAGCTGTGTCAGGTCAGGGCAAATGTATCAGAGAACCACAAGACAGGGCCAAGGTTCTTTGGGAGGAGCTGGACTCAGGGCTGAATCAGCAGGATCTTACTTGAAGATGTGTAACCTTGTCCTGCTCTCCTGTACGTTTAGTGTTCCCTGGGCACCAAGGCACCCAAGTGCCTACGGGGTGGGGGAAGAACCTGGCCCAGAAGTCTGGGCAAGATGAAGGGTCACAGGGGAAGCACCATGCCTGCTTTGCCAAGTCTTACGGATTCCTCCTCACCTGGAAAGCAGCACATCTCCCTTTAAAATACTCAACCCTTGGTTTTGGGTTTGGGGTTTTTTTGAGAAAAAGAGATGAACTGGCCCCTCTCTCTGTTTGGTTTTTGCCCCATGGCCTCATCCTGTGGCAGAGCCATCAGCTGAGGCAGCCATGTCCTAGCTTCCTAATGGGGTGGAAGCAGGCTGCTCTGCACCCTTCTCCCTTTGTGCAAGGCACTGGGGGCAGCCTTTGGCAGCAGTGTAAACTCAAAGCCTTTAGTGAGAGGTTGTGATGCCCAAGGAGAAGATCACAGCCTTGGGTATTGCAACCTCTTTGGAGGTGGACCTTGGACACAGCCCTCTCTCTGTCTCTCTTGGGAACAGTGGGAGTAAAGTAACGGAGAACTAAGAAGCCACATTCATTCCTTTAGGGAGCTTTGCAGGTCAGGCCAAATGAAATATAGGACTGGTAAGGTGGGAGGCAATGCAGCTGTGAAGTGACTTGTGTTTGGGAGGCTGCTTGGAGGAGAGGCTGGGTACAGAAGCATGGATCAGACACGGTCCCCCATTCTTCTTAAAGAAAGGCCTAAGTATTGATTCTGGGAACTACAGGCTGGTCAGACTCATTTGGGCCTTGGAGTGGGTGCTCTTGAAACATATTTTTGAGCACATGAAGGAGAAGAAGGTGACTTGCAACTGCCAGTGTGAATTTACCAAGGGTAAATCATGCCTGAACAACCCTTCTTTGATAAAAAGACTGGATTTATGGGTGAGGGGAGAATAGTGGAAATCATTTATCTCCAGTTCAGCCAGGCTTTCAACACTGTCTCCCAATGTTCTGATATCCAAGTAAAGGTGGTGTTGTCTCAATACTTGGACAAGCAGATAGACACAAAAAATATTTGGCTGGTCAGGCACAGGGAGTAGTTAATTGTTAATGGGTTATCCTCTACCAAGAGGCTGGTACCAAGTGGGATGCCTCAGGGGGCTGTCCTGGGACCTCTCCTCTTTAACATGGTTATTGATGACCTGGAGAATGTGATGGGGTGCACTTCCACCAAGCTTTCAGATGACACTTAGTTGGAGGGGAAACAAATCACCATGCCTGAGGGAAGGACTGCCATCAGAGAGCCGTAAGCAGGCTGGAGGGATGGGCCTGCAGGAACACTGGGAGTTCAGCAAGGGCAAATGCACAGCCTTGAACCTGGCAAGGAAGAGGCTCTGGCAACGGCTTGGGCTGGGGAGCTGATAGATGCAGAACAGCTGTGTGGGAAAGGACCTGTGAGTCTTGGTAAAATACAGAGCCAAGCTCTTCACAGTGGTGTTTGGTGGGAGGATGAGAGACAAGGAACATAAGTTAAAAGAAGAGAGGTCCAGCTTGAATACAAAGAAGATCTTTCTGTCCTCAAAGGCAGTCAAGTGTGGGAAAAAGTTGCCCAGAAAGGCTGTACAGTCTCCATCCTAGTAGTCTATAAGATCAAATAAAGCTCCAAGCAACCTCATTTGACCTCTTTGCCGACCCTGCTTTGAGCAGGAAGAGCACTAGAGCTGTCCTGGGGTCTCTTTCAAACTGAATTATCCTTCAATGCTGTGATGCCAAGGGCCCCATTTGTGTGTAGCGTGTGTCTGGCAAGTGCCAGGTGTGTAGGTGCTACACACACGTGTGTCCGTGGCAGGGGTGAGCTGCAAGCCTGATTCCCGTGTGAAGGAAGCAGCTCCAGGGAGACAAGGTATCCTGCAGATATGATGGGCGATGGGTGAGGAGCACAGCGTGGCGGGGGAGCTGTAGCTCCACATACCTGTGACAACTGTGCCGGTTTTGTGCACCCCGGGGAGCTCGCTGAGCATCACAGCAGCAAAGTGAGCTGGCAAGGAGCCTGTGGTGTCAGCGTGCGTGTGTGTGCCAGGGGAGGGAACGTGTGGCCGTAGTGGTGAAATGTGTGTGCAGCACACGCAGCAGGCACTGCGGGCAGCAGGGAGCGGTGTCTGTGTGGCCTCGTCGTTCACAGCAGCACAAACCGGCCGTAGTTAAAAAGCCTCCCATATACGAGCATCTCCCAGGCGGGCTCTGGGACTGAGGGGATGGGACAGAACGCAGGCGGTTATGAAAGCAGCTGGCCCAGTCAGAATAATTCACGTACGGCTGTGGGAGGGACAGGAGAGATAAACAATGCACTGGAAGGCGGGAGGGCAGGGAGAATGGCTTAGAATGCGTCTTCCCGACATGCCCTGGTGGATTAGTTCAGCATCTCAGCCCAGCTCCTCTTTAATTCTTATGCAAGGGGTTTCTCTGGAAGGGACAGTGTGTCCTCGCCAGCTGAACACAAGGCACAGGGCACCGATTAACAAAAGGCCATCTCACCACCCGTCCCACACAGCGAAGGGCGAGAGGCAGCTGGGACTCATTCCCTGTGAGGACTGAGGTTATGTATTTTTGTTTCTGCCTCACATCATACTGTTGCTCATCAGGGACTGCAAGACTTGCTCATCTGAGCCTCCCATGGCCTCTTATTCACTTCTAGAAGGTGATGATTTGTATCTGTAAGGCCTGCCTCGAGTAGGCCATTTTTGGGGAAACTCTGAGGCCCAACAGCTCCCAGTTCCTGCATCTGGATGTCTAGAGGCCAGGGGTATCTGAGCTGGGAATAAGCACAGCACCTGCTCTGTCAGAACTACTGCTTGGAATTGTACGCAGCGGTACAAAGGTGATGGGTGTTGTGTGTGTACCTAGGGAAGTGCGATGTCCTGGCAACAGCTTTGCAGCTTTGCTGCAGCTGCGAACACAGGATAGGCAGAGACAGTCTAGGAACTGCTCCTGGTTCATTTATCATTTGCCATGTCCTTTAGCTGTACAGGGAGGTGACAGGTTAAACCCACGGTGGAAGGTTCAATCTGTCCTTCGGCCACTGATTGCTTCATGATCTTGGGAAAGTCACTTTGCCTTGCTGTCAGCTGCTTCTGTCCCTCTTTGCTTGCTTTCTCTCTGAGAACAGAAGCTGTCCCTTCTCTTTTGACTGCAGCAACAAGCAAAATGGAGCCACAGAAGACGTGAGGACTCTGGAGGCTTCTCTGTGGGACAAATCATCAAATAATTACAAGGATTCAGAAAATCCCGCGCTTTTCACAAATGTCTCTTGCATTTTAACAGTTGACAATGCATTTTGAGCTCATGAGGCCATGTGACCGCTGCAGGAGAGCTGTCTCAAACAGAGCAGCAGGGAACATGCAGCCTCACCTGGCCAGTACAGCTCTACCAACACACCTTGTACCTCCTCTGCAGCAACCACTGCCATCTGCTCTCACCCTGACTTGCCTCCTCCACTGACCTCAGACTGCTCTGTCCCATTGGCACCCACTGGCTTCCTGAGCACTGCTGGCTCCTTGGACACTCTAGGGCACCCCGGGTGCAGCCAGTCACCCCATGTCTGCAGCTCTCTGCTCCAGAGCTGGTTTACATTGCAGCTCTTCCCCACTTTTCCTACAGCCTCACGCAACACTGGAGGGGTCACATAAGTTTCTCTATTCAAGGCAGCCTCCTTGCTAGTGAGCAGAACACCGTATCCCAGAAAACAAAAGGCACATGGTGTAACCCAGCAGCCTGGAGCTAAATGATGGCTCCACTCTGCTTACATTTCATCAGATCATTCTGTGTGGTACCAAGTGTTCTGCTATAGGTCTGCATTGCCTGTCATGTGCTCGCACCCACTCTCCTACTGATTCATTACCTTATCCCTGAGAGAAGCATGTGGAGACTGCAGGTCATGTTATAAATACCTTCAAAGTTTTCTCTGGAGTTCCTGCATCAGCTCGTCCTCCTCTGTTCCGTACCCCAGAAGTGGTGCTCAGGCCCGTGCCCGGCCCCTGGTAGACACACAGAGGCTGTTGCTGGGTGAGCACCTAATCACCTGTCAGGAGCAATTTCAAGCTCCTTATTCTCTTGATCGTGCAGCTTCCGTAACAAGGCTTTGTGCTCTACAGGCCCTCAGCTGGCTCTTTCAGTGACTGTGCTGCTGGGACATTCAAACTACTCTATCAATGCACTACAGCCAGGGACCCAAATATTGCCAGGTCCCAGGTTTCAAGACTTGCTATTTCAAATCTGGGGCCAGCACCAAAATAATCCTGCTAATTTCAGAGGCCAAAAAAAACTTTTAAAGCTCAAATATCTTGTGTCACACAGACTATTTCAGGATAGTGTTTGTGTCCATCCTGAATTTCTTCACAGGCATCAGGGTGATGCCTGGAGTGGCTACCTAAAAACAGAGGCTAGACAAAATAAGAGAATAAAAGTAGGTATTTATTTGAAGGTTAAAACCTAAGGCATCATTCGCAGTGGAATCACATTGCTCCACTTTACCCCTTCCCAGGCTGACCTGACGTGGACAGCGAGTCGCTTGGGGTCCATGTGCCCAGGCTGCCCAGAAAGCAGAGGCATTGCCCACACTAAATTCTCCCTTCTGGAGGGGACGTGGTCGAAGGTAGGCATTATACTGGCAGCCCACTGACTGCTCTGCTGGTGTCACTTTTCTTGGGAAATGGAAGAAGCCCAAGACCAGAGGCTTCTTACAGTTTGCAAGCCAGGCTGTCTTTATCTATTGTCCCAAGGGGACACAAAATAGTTGTTTGCCTGAAGAGGTCTTAGGGCATTGCAAGCCTTCTTCTTGACAGCCCTCATGCTGACGAGGACACCACTTCCATGCAGTTTCACTGCCCCTGTCCCACCGTCGGAGCATGCTGGCCTCCCACCTGTGGCATGGGAGAGGCAGCAACACCATGCTACAGCCATAGGTTGTACCTGTCCCATCGAGAGACTGAACAATAGGAAGAAAGAGAGCAAATTTCGTACACTGAGCAACCAGGCAGAGCTGAGAAAGAACTGAAGGACAAGCAGACAGCAAGGCAGCAACCGGAAGGACCTGACTCTGAAAAAAGGTCATCTCTGCCTGACTTCCCGGAGCTGGCATGGCTTTGCAGCTTTCTCCTCAAGAAGAAGTCAAAGTGGTAACACATATCTGAGCTGTTTTCAGAGTCAGTGTCTGCTCTGTGAAAGCCATGGCCTGGCTGTCAGGAGGGCTGACCTTTATTGCAGCGTTGGTGGTGGATGCTGGTGATTTCAGAGCCTACTTTCACTCCAGATCAAACATTTCCTCCCCCAAATCCCAGCTGTGCCCCATGGCACTGCCTGGAGAGTCAGCCTCAGCCCCAGCCCAGCCCCACAGTGTCCCACCAGCACTGGGGCCAGGAGCAGCACTGGGTGAGCCTGGGGAGTCAGGAACTGCGGGACCCGTGGGGATGAACACAAGTCTTATGAGGAGCGTCTGAGGGAGTCAGGGTTGTTTAGCCTTGGAGAAAAGGAGGCTCTGGGGTGACCTTATCACTCTCTACATCTACCTGAAAGGAGGTTGTAGCAAGGGGGCGGGTGGCCTGTTCTCCTGAGTAACAAGCAGTAGGACAAGAGGAAATGGCCTGAAGTTGCGCCAGGGAAGGTTTAGTTTGAATATCAGGAAAATTTTCTTCACTGAAAATGTTGTCAAGCACTGGAACAGGCTTTTCAGGGAAGTGGAGAAGTCACCATCCCCAGAAGTGTTTAAAAGATGTGTAGATATGGTGCTTAGGGACATGGTTTAGTAGTGGACGTGGCAGTGCTGGTTTAAGGGCTGGACTCGGTGACCTCAGAGGTCTTTTCCAGCCTGGGAGATTCTATGATTTTGTGACGCCGGGACCCGCGGGGATGCCAGCCTTGCTTCCATCTCTAGATGGTGCTCTGAGGCCGGGCAATGGCCGGGCTTGCCCAGTCTCGCCGCGCCGCTCAGCCTCCGTGCGCCGCGTCCTGCCGGCGGGAACGCACCGGGGCTGGGAAGGGCAGGACCCCCGCCCTGCGGACCGCGGCAGGAGGAGAAGCCTGTGCAGCCCTTCCAGAACTGGCTGCCATCTCATCTCCTGCTGCTGTGACATCCCCCGGCCGTGGGATCCCGTGCCGCCGGCAGCTGCCAACAGAGCCTGCCTCCCCTGCCTCCCCATCGCTCTGCTGTCCCCCTCTGTCTGCACCAGCGAGGCTGCCCCGGCTGCCCTACACCACCCCACGTTTTCCGCACCCCAGCAGGCTGCATTCCCTCCTCTTTCCCTCCTGCGCATGCAGCAACAGCCCATCCCAGCTTTGCGGATTTAGCACGGGGCCGGGCCCTGCGGGGTTTTCCGATAATGATGCTCCATTAGGGCCCAGCTCTGCTCTTACCACGGGCAATGCCAAAGTCTCATTGACTTCTCGGGGGCAAGCCCTTAATGGCCTAGGAAGGTAAGATTTTTATTTTTTGGTTGGTTTTTTGGTTTTGGGGGGTTTTTTTGTGGGTTTTTTTTTTTTTTGGGTGAAATTTAAAACCATGGCCACTTCGCATTGCCCCTCCAAAAGCTGAGAGAGACCTCAGGCTCCCCTCCAAAGGCAAAGAAGAGCTGCTAAAGCTCAAAGAACACAGAGGAGGCATTCTTGCAGAGGTCACGAGCCTGTGCACAGCTGCTGGGGCAGTGCCATGTGCCCTATCCATTCCTAGGCAAAACTTGGACGAAACCAAACTGTTTGAAACCTGTTTGTTCAGAAGCACAGACATTTTCAGCACCATTTCCTAATCATGGAAATCCAAACCCATTTTCTCCCCAATTGAGATTATTGTTGTGTTTCTTAAAAATATTTTTAGTTCCAGTGTGTATCAAAATGTTTTGCTGAGCAAGTTTTGTGTGAGTTGAAAGGTGCCAATGATGATTTCTTTTCAAAAGGGTTGTCCAAAAGTGTCACCAAAAATAAAACATGGAACAAGTTTCTCAAGTGTCATTTCAAACAACAACATTCATTTGAGAGCTGGCAAGAGTGACAACAGCATGGTTAGTTGTCATGGGGTAGAGGATCTGAACCAGTGCCTGGATCCTATTCATAGGGGAAAAGTCCTTCCTCTCCCCATTATCTTTCTGGTATTTGAATAGCTTTCAATAATGAGCCAAGTAAGATGTTCAGAAGACAGGAAAGAAATATAGATTGTGGTCAAATAGACAAAGAAGCAGTGTCTTCCTCCTGAAAAGCAAGCTGCCAGTCCCTTGGGATTAGAGGCAGGTCTTAGGGAAGCAGTCCCTCCATCAGGTCCTGGAGGAGGGAAGGACCCCAGGGACATCATGCCCTCTCATGCATTAAAGGTATCTTCTCTGGAGAGCACAGGGCAAGGAGGTATCACCTACCTGATGCTCCACACACTGTGTGCAAAAGGTAAAATACCTGGTGTGTTTACAGTTATGAATGGCCTGGATGGCTGATTCACAGAATCCTTAAAAATGTCAAGCCTTCTCTATAGCAAACAGTTTCCCAGGATGGATTCTCCCGGTGGCTTTTCACAGGCTGCGTAAAGGAGTCCCCAGCATACAGCCAGAGAGGCACTTGTTGAGACACTGGCCGCTGTGTGGCGTTTTTGGGAATGTGGTTGGGTGTTTATGGGATGCAGTTGTGGTGTACGATGGACTATGCCCCCACGAGTGGCACACACATGTAGGCACGTGCAGTGTGTACTTGGGCACGAGTGCTCAGGGATTCCAGCGTGCAGGCACAAAAGCACCTGTGCAGAGCGATGTCCTGATGCTGTGCGTCAGCAAAGCCTGTGGGCACGTGTGCAGCTTGCAGGAACAGTCACTGGAGTGGCTGCACCGTGTTGTTTGAGGGGCTGCATGTGGCAACAGCAGCACAGCTGCATGAGGAGCGTCTGATAGGCAGAAACTTACTCATCACATCTGTTTTCCTACACTGGCTGTTCCTCTCCTTCCCTCTGCCCCCTCCCCTCAACCCTCTTCTCTCTCCCTTCTCTAATGATCTGACAGCACTGAAAGCTTTCTTGCAATTTTATTATGAACAGCAGGGGTTTAGCTGGGTATTCTTCAACACCTCACTGTCTTCTCCACCATGATGCCAAACATGACATGAAAACATCCAGCATGTTCAGATACACGGAAAGGGGCTGGAACCAGTATGGCTGAACGGTGCTTGTTCCCTCAGATTTATTCCAATCTTGTGCCGTTTTTCTCCCAAAAGCCCCACCAGGTGAAATGAGGGGTGGCAGTGCTGACCTGTTGTCCCAACCACTCCAGCTGGGCATGCCCATGGTCCTGGTGCACCATCCTTGCCTGGCATCTCTGCACACTTGCTCCTTGCTGATTGATGAGCCTCCCAAGAGCTAACAGGACACTTCATCCCCACCAAGCACTGCCACCCGCCTCCAAAGGATGCTGTACGTCCGTGAGGGGGCTGCCCGGCCACGAGGGTTCCCCCTCTCCTGGAGGCCACCACCCCAGCCTGTGTCCTGAATGCCCATGTCCTCGCATGCAAAGTCCTTCTCTCTCGGTCCATTAGTTTGTTTCCATGGCCAGTGGCAGACACACGACTCTGAAAGCTGTATTAAAAGCCAGGTCAATACCAGCCCCTGCTTATTCCCTCAGGGGAAAATAAGTAAATAATGAAAGGAGGGAGTAACTTCACTTCCTAAACCAGCAAACTCTCGAATTTAGTGCTGAGAGAGGTGCCCCAGTTCCCAAGTGGGGAGCATTGGAGTTCTGAGGAGACGCAGCTCTGCCTCAGCACCAGCAGAACCAGGAGGGTTGGGGGCCACTCAAAATCCAATGTATCCATTATTTCAGTGAAGGTTCTGAGGCAAACTGCTCTGGCAGATGGGCTCCGGAGCCAAGGATCACTACAGGAGCAAGGTAGAGACTGAGACACCTTCTTTGCCTCAGTTTTTAATAGTGAGATCAGTTGTCCTCAGGGTACCCAGTCCCCTGAGCTGGAAGACAGGGACAGGGAACACAATGAAGCCCCATAATCCAGGAGGGAATGCTCAGTGACCTCCTACACCGCTTAGACACTCCCAAGTCTGCGGGGCTGGATGGGATCCAACTAAGGGCACTGAGAAAACTGGCAGAAGATCTCACCAAGCCACTTCCCATCATTTATCAGCAGTCCTGGCTAGCCAGAGAGGTCCCAGGTTAGCCAGTGTGACACCCATCTACAAAAAGGGCTGGAAGGAGGATCTGGGGAACTACAGCCCTGTCAGCCTGACCTCGGTGCCAGGAAAGGTCATGGAGCAATTCACCTTGCCATCATACAGCACATGCAGCACAACCAGGGAATCAGGCCCAGCCAGCATGGGTTTAGGAAAGGCAGGTCCTGCTTGAGCAACCCGATCTCCTTCTATGACAAAGTGACCTGCTTAGTGGGTGAGGGAAAGACTGTGGAGGATGTCTACCTGCACTTCTGTAAAGCCTTTGACACTGTCTCCCAAAGCCTTTGTCCTGGAGAAATTGGCTGCCTGGAGAAATTGAATGGGTACACTGCTCGTTGGGTAGAAAACTGGCTGTGTGGCTGGGCCCAGAGAGTGGTGGTGAATGGAATTATTCCAGTGAATGGAGCAAACCCAGGCAGGACAGCTGTCGCCCCACAGAACCTACATCCTGGGATGAGAAATGACCGTGTCTGGGTCTAGACACATCTTGTGGGTCTATTTGTGCTCTTTCTCAAATGCACTTCCATATACCCTCACTTTCTCTTCCTCTTTTCCCCTTCCTTCTCCACCATCTGCCTGCTGTGTCTGCTTCTTCCTCTCAGTCCTGCTATTTCCTTCCTTACCCTTCTGCTTCTTCCCCTCTTCCTTTTGCTTCTTGAACCAATTCCAAATTGATACTGAGATGCTTTTTCTTCTGCTTTGTAGATCAGAGATTAGGTGGGACATAATTTCTTCAGCCATTCCCCACCACAGCATAGCTATTGGGTGCCCAGAGCAGCTTCCTGAGCTTCCTGTTTTTCTCTCTGTCCTCATCTCATCTGCAGTTTTGGAGGGGTGATTCTGCTGCTCCTGAAGGAAGATGCTCATCAGGTTTTCACTTCTTTTGTGAAATGACAACAAAGTGGTGTTACAGGTCTAGCTTTGGTTGTTGTCCTCCCTCATTTTCCCCCCACTTGCCTCTAGCGAAAAGAGAGGCTTTGGGGTTTTTTATGGGGTTTTTAAGCCTTCCATCTAGAGCAATGTATGGATGCTGAAAAAGCTCCAACAGAGAATTTCTTCAGCTCTCTGCAGCATTTTTGTAAGAGTTCTGTCTTTCCCATGCAAGTAACTCAAAACAGTGTTACAGTTTTGCAAACTTCTTGCAGCTGCAGGTTGTTTCACAGAATTGTTATGGCTCTAACTAGAAAAACATTCAGAGATGGGTGTCTTAGAACTTGACCAATCCCCTTAGGGGGTGGATGGCAAAAAACCAATTACCTTATGCCATTTAATACACCTTGCGAACTAACATATAAAAGCCTTCTGAGAATTCATTAAAGTGCTTCCATCTATCCCTGAGCCTGGACTTTGTGTCGTTTCTCTACTCATCCGTGGGGAAAATAGCAACAGCAATGTCTTGCACACCTCTGCCTCTTCACCAAGTATATCTATAACCTGTCCCTGGGCAAAACTCTCACTGTCTCCAAAGCAAACAGGATTGCTTGACCCATCCTACTGGTAATTTTAATGCAAATTATTCCCTCCATATGTACATTTGTATGACCTTCTCCCTGAGCAAATTCTCTGAGCCTCTTATTGTAGGTTTTTACCAGAGAGGCCCAGAACAAGAGAACCCTTGTGGTGGAGCTTCCAGGGTCCAATGCCATACAAATAGCAAACAGCAGTGTTAATAACCCTCATCAGTCTCCATACCAGGCTGCAGCCTTGGAGTCGGTCCTTTGCTTCCAAACCTCCCCTTGGGATTTTAGACTTTATTAAAAATAAATAGTTACAAATTCAGTTTTACAGCTGATGGCAGCAGGGAGAAGAATGGAGGAGGCAAAAGGAGCAAGTGGAGGGTCTGCTGTCCAGTCAGGTCACCTGTCTGTCATCCCAGCTGCGCTGTGCCAGGGAGCAGTCTGAGTTTGGCAAGCACAAGGCCCTGCCTCCTCCGCCAGGTATCTCAGGAGAGGAGCAGGACATGTTTTTCAAGAGGACTGGGAGAACTGGATCTGAGTCCATGGAGCTGAGCTGCTTGTGGAGGTGACAGACACCAAAAGCCAAGGAGACTGCAGAGTGGCTTATGTAGAGCGTCCTTGTCTCCCAGCTTGGCATTTGCAGTGGAAGAATATGGATTTCAGTTCTCCTTCTCTTTTATATACAGAATCATGTGCAACAAGCAACAAACATGCAAGTAAACTCCTCCCTTGAGATCCTTCCCCACTCCCTCCAGGAGTCCCAGACTCTCCCTTCTATCCTCATCTGGTCAGTGCTTAGGTGTCGCTCCTCTCCTAGTGACGGTGATGACCCTTGACAGCCATGGGGCCTACCCAAGGTGAGAGGGGACAGAATGTTTGCTGTTGCCTCAGCGGCAGAAACACTTGCTGTGGGTCCCAATCTGTCCACTGAAGGCAGGGACTCCTGTCGCCTCTCCAGAGACAAGAAACCAGGCCTGCTGCTCTCCTGTCTCTGGGCAGGAAAGGGGTTCTAGCCCGAGCTGCACACCTGGGAAGAGTAGTGCATCCTCACTCCTCTCCCAGGCTGTATGACCTCATGAGAAAGAGGGTATATCAGAGCAGCTCCAGGCCTTGGTGTACTCAGGGGCTGAGAGGCAATCATGGGAGGCATTGTTTGGTGGTGAAGGGGCTTATCCAGTGTATGGGTACGGAACAGAGGAGACTGTGGGCAGTGGGTGCGGAAGGAGGAGGCTGGAGGGGTTAGATGGCTGACTCCCTGCGGTATGAGATTGTATCTAGGGGCAGAGTTGCCTGGAGCCGCTCCAGGTCCAGGTGGCTTCCAAAATCCATCATCTGGATGATACCTCCCTCCTCCTTGGTGTTGCCCCCTAACACCACACCCACTTCATCATCATCTTCATCTTCATCTTGACTGACAAGTGCCAGCTCGTTCTCATAGCAGAAGGCACTGGGAGGTGGTGGAGAAGGTAGGATGGTCATCTTGCTTTCTTGCAGCTCCCGGGCTGAGCAGCAAGGTGTGCCAGCCACCTCGTAGGTCTTGTGAAAGCGTGAGTAATCCACTTTGTAGTGGTTCTTCTCCTCAAACACAACTGGTTCAAAGCGGTGACCCCAAAGGATTTCACTAGCAAGGTAAGAGCTCCGTGCCTGTGTGGTCATGGCTGTGGCTTCCACCATCCCCTCCAGAATAACCACAATCTCAAAGTTCTCCGTCTCCAGCTCTTCCTTGCCAATCCCGTAAAGGGGGCTCTCCTCATCAATCTCATGAACGATAATAATGGGTGAGACCAAAAATATACGATCAAGACCCACATCGTAGCCCACATTTAGGTCCCGCTGGTCCAGGGGGAGGTATTCCCCTTCCTCTGTCATGTAGGGCTTGATGAGCTGGGCTCGGACATGGGCCTCCACGATATGACTCCTCCTCAGGTTGCCTACCCTCCACATGAGACACAGTTTGCCATCCCGCACAGAGATGACCGCGTGATGGCTGAAGAGGAGGGTCTGGGCCCGCTTCTTGGGCCTTGCCATCTTGGCCATGATGGTGCCAATCATGAAGGAGTCAATCACGCAGCCCACGATGGACTGGACCACAACTGCCATGATAGCCAGCGGGCACTCCTCAGTCACGCAGCGGAAGCCATACCCGATGGTTGTCTGCGTCTCCACTGAGAAAAGAAAAGCCCCCAGGAAGCTGTTCACGTGCATGATGCAGGGCTTGAGGAGAGAGGGACCACCTGCCCCTGCAGGTGCGTTGAGGTCGCCGTGGAAGAAAGCGATGCACCAGAAGAGGAAGCCGAAGAAGAGCCAGGAGACCAGGAAGGCGGCGGAGAAGATCATCAGCATGTACCGCCAGCGCGTGTCCACACAGGTGGTGAAGATGTCGGCCATGTAGCGCTGAGATTTGTTGCTCAGGTTGGCAAAGTAAACGTTGCACTGGCCGTTCTTCTTCACAAAGCGATTGCGGTGCTTCCGCCGGGGAGCGTGGCCCTTCCCGTTCCGGCTGTGCCCGTTCATGCTGCCCAGTGCAGAGACCTTCTGTCCATCCTCTTCAGTTGAGACAATGCTGTACCTGGGAAGAGAAGAAATAGGCACTTCCATCAGGAATTCGTGAAGGGTAACAGCAACCACTGAGACAGCAAGGGCAGGAGACGTGGGTGGCCCACAGGGCTACAGTACCACCCTGTGGGATTTCACAACAGCACGATTCAGTGATTCTTGCACCATGGTGCCAACCTGACCAAACTGGTGGGGATCAGCCACAACGTTTGCTGAGTGTTGCTGCCAGGAGGTTGCATCTAGCAAAGTCCTGGCAGGGCAGCAAAGCAGCAGCAGCTTGTAGCTCTGTGGTACCTTCCAGCCTTTATGGTGAGGGGGGATACAAGGCTTTGAAACCTGACAGCAGCTGGGACAGCCAGGAAGCCTGGGAGCAAGCATCCACAGCCTGACCACATTTTGGCCCTCCTCTAATACGAGGCTGGGAGTTTCTATTTTCTCCTCTGCTCTGCTCACTGATTTCATGGTATGTGGTGACAATGTTTATACCCATCCTGCACTCAGGACAATTCTGTTGCCACAGCAACATGTGTGTCTTCCAGCATCCCTTATCTGAAGCCAAAGGTGTAATTTGGAAATCAACAGCCAAAGCACCGGCAGTTTCCTTGGCAGAAGCTACACACACACTTTCTGGGAGACCTTTGCCCCTCTGGCTCTCCTCCCTCGCAGTCAGCTCTGACACTGCCCCTTGTCATGCTGTGACAGTTGCAGATATTCCTTAAAGATGTGATGGCAGGAGATGTTCTGACCGCTGAGGAAATCAAGAGGGTGCACTGAAGCACGAAGACTGCTCTGCCCTCATGCCTGACAAGCTGCAGCCTCACAGGACTCTGGGAGTGTCTCCCTCCCACCCCATAGTGTTGACATGTCAGCTGGAGCCCTCCATCCACATCTCACAGCAAGGACAGCACTGGTGGCTGGAGTTGTGACTCCTGGGAACACGGGGCTTCTGCAGTGCTGCTGGAATCTGTAATTTCTGGTCCAGCACCATGCAGTGCTTTGCTTCTCCTCCATAGCATTCCTCCAAGCACTACCCCTACATATGGCATGTTTTGGATTGGAGGAGAGAGGAGTCAGTCCTTGGAATAGGAAAGCCGTTGACAGGTAATTCGAGAAGAATACATCAAAAGGCAGTCTGAAGTTAGGGTCTGAGGGGCCAGATGAGGAGGACCAGGTCACACCCAGGGCAGCAGCAGGTCTTGAGAGGAGGGTTACTCACCGATTGACTCGGACGCTGCCCATGGCTCACTCTGTCATCGGATGTCAGGCGGCCGCGGGAGCTGGCGGGGCGTGGGCGCTCATGCAGCAGCACTCACGTGGGACTGGGCAGCTCCAGGCTTCACCTCTGGCGAGCTGGGACCAGCGCTGCCATTGCGATTGCTCCTGGGCACGTGCCTGGCACAGAAGGATGAAGCAAAACCCAGTCAGAGCCTCCCCTGACAGCACCCATCCCAGTGCAGAGTGGCGGGCACAGGGCTCCCAGCCTTTTGCCCAGGGTGTGTCGGGAGGTCTCCTCGGGGCACTGCAGCCCGGCTCAGGCAGGTGAGGACCTGGTGGATGCAGACTGGGTGCAGGGCCCGCAGACCCCGCGCTCCCAGCACCTCCTGCCAGCAGAGGAGCAGGGCCAGCCGGTCACCGCTCTCCAGACCAAGGGCACAGCAGCTGAGCAGCTCACAGGGCCCTCGCCCTGAGCCATTATATTAATATCAGAGCTTACACCAGGACGAGAGCTCAGCCAGGCTAAATACCTCACACACAAGGGCTAACAAAGCACAGGAATGCACAGCAGCCCTCAGGGATCCAGTCAGCCCAGCCTAACCCTGAGGGGATTTTTTTCCAGGGTGTGCAGAACATCCCCCCGTTTCAAGTAAAAGAAGAAAAGCAATGGGTAGAGCTCAAGAGAACTGATGGAAAGGAAAGGCTCAGGGGTAGCCAAGGAGAAGCCAGTTAGAGGAAACAAACCTTGCGCCGTGCCCTGTGTACAGCATCCAAGGAGCAGCTCAGCAGCAGAGTCCTGGGAGGATGTCCAGCAGATGTCCCAACCCAGTCCTCCCAGAATGGAAGAATGGGAAAGCCAAAGACACAAGAGCCAACCTATTTCACCTGCCCAGAGCTGCTGGGAAGTGAAATGCACTGAGGGGGTAATGACTCACAGATTAGGAAGGGCTTTGTACACCCATGCTAATCCTTCACTGTAGCCTTTGGATTACAGCAGCCAGTGAGGAGTGCGGATGCAGACAGAGCCAGCGGGTTTGCTTCCTCCCAGCCTCACCAATGAACAGCCACTGGTTGCCAGATATGGGGAAAATACAAGGATTTTTGGGATCAAATGTAAAGTGTAGAGCTGCTTGCAAGTGGTTGTGCACAGACAGGAGAGAGGAACAGCAAATGTTGTTGTCTAGGATGGAAAAGCTGGTGAGAACCATCCTTATCTCATCATCAGTGATGTAGAATGGGGCTGCACATGGCCAGGGGTGCCCACCAGCTTCCCCCAGTTAGGAGCACAGACTGGAAAGCAGGAAGTAAGGAGCTCCAGACAGCACCTCTGATGGGATGAAGACTAACCAGTTACTGAGGCAGCTAAAGCTCTGCAGCAAAACAAACATGGTTGTTCAGACCAAGGGTATCATGAGACCAGGAGAAGACAACAGCCTTGTAATCACAACTCACCATATAGAGACAAAAGCGAACAGCTGCCCAAAAATCCCCATCAGGAAAAAGCACTTTGACACTCAGCTCTGCCAGCTCCCACCCCCTCACTGCCCTACAACCTCCAAGTCTTTATGGAGTCGGTCTGGCCAGATACAGGAATTTTTGCTGTGCAGCTGGGTAAACCTATAGCAGACCCTGGGGTTGGTAACCTAAATTAATCAGAAATGTTGATGTGATGAAGAAAGAACACTTCATACCCACAGATGGTCCTGCTGGGATAAAGCTAACTAGAGCTTTAGTGAGTTCGGACTGCAGGCTCCCACATGACTTTGGGAGGTGACAAAGGTGGGCAGTTTAGGTACACCCCTCTGTGCCAGCCCCAGCCAGGAGAGGAAGGGCATCCTCTTCAACTGGCACCTTCCTCAGCCAGCCTGGATATGCCAGGCTCATCCTTAGCCAGCACTGACCCCGATACCACAGGGAAGGCACTGCCAGAGCTCACACATATGAGTAATTCACAACTTCCTAGAAGTTTCTACAACCAGCAACTCTCTTTCTCCAGCTGCAGAAACAGATGCACATTTCTAGAGATTTTGGATTTCTGGCCCAGGCAGCAGCCAGCTCCAAAAGAGAGGAAGGAGGACCTAAGGAGCTTTGTGAAACCTTGTGCAGCAACACCTGGATCTCTGCTCCTCACCTTGCCCGCCTCCCCAAGAAGGGGCAAAGGAAGCAGGTGAAATACAAGGGCTTTGTTCAGGCTGGTAGAGCTGTGGGATGGGATGAGCATGCTGTTTAAGATTGCTGCACCCTATGGTGCTGTGCTTCCTCCTGGCTCCCACACAGGAGCTCATGTCAGCCGGAGCTGTGGCAGAGCCTCTTGCACAGAGTGCATCACGGCTGGACTGTGCAGCTCAGAGCCTGGGCAGCGTTTGCTGCTGGCTCCACAGTGCCCGAACAGAGCATCAGCAGCTAAAGCCACATCACTTCCTGCAACTGGTGCTTAATCACAAGGAAAGTATTTCCACAAAGGATAAAGGCTACCAGTCTGAGCACACACGTTTGAGAACAGGAAAGTAAACGCTTTTATTTGCAGTAAATGGCTGCAAGTGGGAGACCCATGGCCTCGGACCATGCACGGATCCATAGAACTCACACAGAACTGCACTCATAGATCTTTTTCTGCTTAAAATTTGAGAATTTTTCTGGTAGATTCAAGGACCTCAGCAACAACGGGCAACATTTTTGAGGCAGGAGCTGCCGGAGGGAGCCATTTTTGCCCATTATGAGCTCGTGGGCGTTTTGCCTGTTGAAGTCTAAGTTGTGCTTCACTGCTTCCAGGCCAGTCTGTTCTCCAGTTTTCATTCTCCAGCTTGGATTTCTCCAGCTGTCCTTGGAGAATAAAGATCTTCTGCTTCAGCCTCTCCACATTTATTTCACCATCCAGAGCCCGCTGGCTCATTAGCTGAAGATGACAGTCAGTCTGCTGGAGTAAGGACTGGAGCTCTCGGACTTCCCTCTCTCGTTCAGCCTGGCTGGCCTTCAGCTGATCCTGCAGGCTCGACACCATGCACGCCTGTCTCTTCAAGTTGCTCTGGAAGGTGTTAAACATTCTCCTGACCATGGCATTGTCCTTCCTGAGCGCAGCATTCTCACCCTCGACCCTGTCATACTGCTTCCTGAGCACGTCGTATTCCTCCCTGAGCATGACATCCTCCCCCACGAGCACAGCGCTGTCATTCTTGAGCTCTTTGAACACCTGCCTGAGTGAGAAGTTCTCCGACATGAGCACGAGGTTCACATTCCTGAGCATTTCGTTCTCCGACCTGAGGACGCTGTTCTCCTGCCTGAGCGACTCGTAGGCCAGCTGCAGGGATGAGGACTCCCTGTCCTCGCTGTCCTCCTCGTGCAGCTCCGCTCCCGTGCTGCTCTCTGGGTGTCCCGCATCATGGTCACCGGCACGGGCCTGTGTGGCAGCAGCCTCTGTCCCCAGGTGCTGGCCTGAGCCATGCTGGAAAGATTCATGGAAGCCACTTGGTGCTGTACTGGCCTTTTGGAAAGCAGGCAGCCTCTGATGCCCAGGAAGGTGATAGGTCGGGCTGGTCTCCTCATCTCCAGCCAAACTGTCCGACATCCCCATGTCTTCGTAAAATGGTTCCTGAGACTCCTGATCTTCCTCCTCAAACTCCAGTGCAGGCTGGGCCAACCTCTCTCGTTTATCTTTCACCATGGAAGAGAGCCTGGGAGTTAGGGAATATGGGGTCAGTTCTCCCAGATCCTCTGTCTGATTGTCATCTGTGCTATCATTGCTCTTGCACGAGGGTGAAGGATGCTCAGAGTGGCTGGAGTTCCCTGATTCTTCACTGTCATCATCATCACCACCATCGTCATCATCACCTTCCAAGCCTTGAGATTCTGGGTGGACTGTCATCATTAGCCCAAAGATGCTAAATGGCCGCGGCATTTTTCAGGATGCTCTGGGCTGCAGCAAGCAGGAGAATCCAAATTGTTCTCCTGGAGCGCAGGCCATGCAAGCTGTTGACACTGGCAATCAGCGTGGCACCTTCTGCAGCCTCAGCAATGCTTGTTGTGGCCACCAAAGTCCCTCTGTTTAGAACACCAGGATGTTCAGGAGGGAGAGGAGAACCACATACCTCTGCATCTTGTCTCTGGGGACAACTGGAACCACCAACATTCCAAGGTCTGTGATGTCATCGAGTTCCATGTGTGCTGAGCTGTCAGAAGCAGGGGAGAGGGAGGAAGCAATCAACTGCTGTCCTGATTCTGTCTAGGACTGCATTAATTTTCTTCGTAGTAGCCAGCACAGTGCAGAGTGTTGGATTTAGTACGAGAACAAGGCTGATAACACAAACATGTTGGAGTTGCTGGTGAGTAGGGGATTACTCTAAGCCAAGGACTTTTCTGTTGCCCATGCTCTGTCAGTGAGGAGCTGCGCAAGAATCCAGGAGGGAGCATGGCCAGGACAGCTGGTCCAAACTGGCCAAAGGGATATTCCATACCACGGAACATCATGCCCAGTATATAAACTGGGGGAGTTAACTGGAAGGGACTGATGACTGTTTGGGAACGTGCTGGTCATCAGTCAGTGGGTGGTGAGTAATTGGGTTGTGCATCGCTTGTTTCTCTTGGGTCCTGTTATTCTCTCTCTCTCTGCTTATTATTACTATTGCTATTATTATTATTGATAATAATAGTAATATGATTATCATATTTATAATTATTATTTTTTGTTTCAATTATAAAATTGTTCTTATCTCGACCCACAAAAAGTTTACCTTTCTTTTTTCGATTTCCCTCCCCACTGGGGCTGGGGGCAGTGAGAGGGGGAGAGGGGCTGAGTGATACTTAAGTTGCCTCCTGGGGTTAAACCACAACAACTGCAAAAGGTGTTTTTGGCAGCAGAAGGATAAGCTGTTTTCCTGGCTGCAGAGCTTACCCCAGCTTGGGGATGCTGCCAGTGGGCAGAGAGCAGCTCATGAAGCCACCTGAGATCTCCAGTGTAAAGGAGGGACGGGGACCATCCAGGCTGGGTAGCAGCATGGGTCAGAGGGGACAACCCTGTCCCACAGGGCACCGAGACATCTCCACCAGCAAGGTCAAGCCACTGGCATTTTGGTTGGGGCTCACCCTGGACAGGGGCAGGAGACATCACCAGCACTTCGGCCAGAGGCACCACTCCAAGCTGAAGGGCCGGTGAAGGGTCCATGCTGTGGTGCTGCCAATCTGATTCATCCCCTGCTGCCAGCTGGCGCAGGGAAGTGTTAGTAATACCGAGTGCCACAAACTCAGAGCGGCACGAGCCAGGAGACGAACAAAAATAAACACATTTCCCACTTCCACCCCAACACACCCCCACAGCGTGTGGTGCCGCCATGGGAAGGACAGGCAGGCAAGGAGCCCTGGGCTGGGGACTGCTACCACATTGGGTCACTGTCCCTCCTCAGCAGCTGGTGGCCCAGGGCCACCACCGGCATCCCTGCTGGCAAAATTGATACCGTCAGCTTGGCAAGGCCAGGGGCCTTACCAGGAGCCCAAATCCTATGCAAACGTAGTTCAAATGGCTGTGGAAAGGTCCCGTTGCAACTTGGAAACCTGGAACACAAACGGAATGAAAGGGGAAGGCTCAGAGGTGTCTCCAGCAGAAGGGGATTATATTCATATCCTGAACAGGCAGCTGCCTGTCACATGGACAAGGGGGAGGAAAGCCTGGCTGAGGACAGAGACACGAATCCAGAGCATGCCTGAGGACATTTCTTGGAGCTTGCTCTGCCTCCTGGGACCCACACGTGTAGGAGGAAGCTGCAGGGTCAGTGGCAATTCCTATGGAGTGGGATGAAACCAAGCTGGTGGGTGCAGCAAGGAGAGATGCTAGGCAGGAGGCTGCATCCATCCCTCTCCATCCCTCTGCTGCCTGTCCCAGGTGCACATGAACACCCATGTATTTCACGGCCTGCAGAAGCCCCCAGCACTTTGGGAAGCTGCTGCAGCACGGACACCACAGCCACTGCCTTGCAGCATTGAAACTGTCAGCCAGGTGGGTCTCCAGGGGCCAGCAGCTGCCTCCAGCCCCAAAGCATGCGCTACCCTTCCCTCTTTCCCAGCCACTTTCCCCCTCCTGTGTCTTAGATGGAGCAATGCCGGGGATACCACCACGGTGCTGCAGTCATCTCCTCCTTCCCGTGTGACACCGTGCTCCAGCAGCACAAGCCATCACACCAGCCCACACTGCCACCCCGGTTCTGCTCTGGCCCTGAGCAGACACGTGGGGCTGCACTGCTGCCGTGCCTTTCCAAGGGATCTGCAGGCTAATAATGTCAAGGCACTTGGTGCTGAGGCAATGCCTCCATCGCTCCATCCCCTGTACACAGTGCAGCACTTCGCACGTCCCAGTCTTTCTCCAGCCCCTGCCAGAGTAGATCATATATTGTCAATCCTTCCTTAAATTCGCAATGGAAGAGTCTCATGAAACAGAACAGAAAAGTCCACGCTAAAGCACTCCCCCACTTCTCTTTTTATAACAACCGTATCTGGTGCTCTGGGACATACACTGTGAGCGACAACGATGGAAAAATCCCAGGGTATTTTTACACTCCTAGTCTTTGCTTTATCTGGAGTTGTCTGGCAAATGCTTCCCTCCTGTCTGTGGTCAATACCGCAGCCGCTGGTTGCGCTCCGCTTTGTGCCTTTGTCCCTGTTACCGGCTGTGTAGCACCGGCTGGCTTGGGATCAGCATCCACAGACCCATCCTGCCAGCTCGGGCGCGCTGACAACATGGCAGACGAACTTCTCGCCTCTTGGGGAGTCAGGGCGGAAACACCCGCAGCTGAGAAGGGACCTCTTTGCCTTTTTGCAGAGCCTTGCAGACCCACAGCATTCCGTGTGTCCTCTCCATCCTCTTTGTAACTCCATCTCTTCTGCTATTCCTCACGAATATTCCCAGGGTTCGTGCCGGGGCTCACGGGGCAGCTCAGTGCCATGGGGGGCTGTCCTGCCACACGAGTCAGTGGCCAAGCTCTCGCTCCTCCGTGCCCGCAGGGCAGGGTGCCAGGCGCTGTACGGGCACACGCGAAGGCACAGTCACCGTGCAGGAGAGTTTTACCATATTAAAAAGGCAAGTGACATATGGAAGGTGAGGGGAGGAAGCTGTAATCAACTCTATACCATTTTTATATACACACTTCTGCCTTTTCGTTCAATAATTATAAATAGATTAAGTGCCAACAGTCCCCATCTGCCCCTCAAGGCATGATCCGCTGACCAGTTTTCCTCTCCAAAAGAGGATTTTATTCATGTGCCTCTGCCCGGTTTATATTTTGGAGTCGAGTGAGAAGGGGGGATATTTTTTCCCCCTGTGAAGCTCTGGAGCCTGAGGATGGGTAATATGAAAACAAAACAAAATGATTTGAAGTTAAACCATCTCAGTGTGTGACTCAGAGCTATTCATAGCTCCCTGAAGCCAGCTGCAGCAACGGAGCCAGAAGGATTCTGCCCGTATTATTATTCCAATTACCATCTGAATTAAAAGTTTGAGCAGTGATCAGCCCACATGCTGATGGGAGGGGGAGAGAAGAAAGCGAAGAGAGAAGGAGAGAAAGAGTGAGAGAGAGAAAAAAACAGATAAAAATGGGAACCACACAAAGGTCCCCAGGATGACAAAGTCGGGAAGAGGCACAGAAAGGTGACAGCATCACCTCCTGCCTGCTCCCACACCACCCCAGCAATCCCTGCTGCGGCTGCACTGTCCAGACAATGGCGCTGCAAGAACAGCTGCCTGCTCCCCAGGTTCTCGGTCTAGAGGGGGGATACCCCATGGCGGGGCTGGTGGGATTGGCACTGGCATTCACCCACTCTTCTCTGGCCAAAATGGGGCTGGGGGTACAAGACAGAGGGGCTGGGGGTTGACTGAGCAGGATTGGAAGGAGAGGATGGTGCTGGAGTGGCAGCTGGGGAGAAGTCCCTGCTTTTTCTTGCTGAGTGAGGTAGGTGGGTGTTATTCTTTGTAGCTGGCATCAGAGGAAAAATTAAATGCTCAGAAGGCCCCTGGCCTTCCCTGGGTGGTGTTCTGGGCCAAAAAGGAACGGAGCTTTTGTAGCAGCCAGGGTGCAGACCGCATCCCACCTGCTCCTGAGGAAACGCAGGGGCTGACATACGCCCAGCACCCTGCCTGCCAAAACCACGGACTAGACCCTGAAGGGTTGGTGCAAAACCTGCAAGAGCTGAAAAACTGAAGGCTCTGGGCTGTCCCTGAGGTCCTCCCCCAGATGCAGATGCAGTGTGCTCAGGTGACCTCCTCCAGCTTCCCAGCACAACTGCACAGTGCAAAGGGCATCTTCCCTAATCCTCTCATCCCTGGAACTCCCTTCACTGGGCGTCCTGCCCTCTGGGAGCCCTGATGTAAGGCCATTCTCAGCAGCATCCCTGTGCTTCAGCATCTTTTCAGCACAAAGTGCCTGGCCATGCAGGGTGTCTTGATGGCTTTTGGCTAGTCAGGGGACAAGGATAATGATCGGTGTGCAGGAAAGGGGGGCAAGGGTGGCTCATGTCATCTGCCTGCCTGCTGCAGTTGTGCTCTTGACAGGGTAGGGATGGACTGTCGGTGACTCTGCCAAGCGCCCAGCAAGGCAGGTGCCTGCAAATAGTTTATGAATGATGATAACAACAGTGACAGCAGCAAGGGCAAGCAATAACCAGGGCAAAGCCTGCTCTGCGCCAAGCCCCCAATCGAGAGAGGCTGCAGCCGCTTCTCCGCGCCCAGCTGCTGCACGACAGCTGAGTTCCCAGCCTGGCCCGGCTGCTGAGCACTAACCCATCAGTGGCAGGGAAAAAAACCTCCCTTCACCCCCCTTGTCACTGTGCTAACAAGGAGCTGAGCAGAGTCACGAGCCTCCTGAAAGGGCCCCAGCTTCTCCCCTTTCAGCCATGCCTGCTAGGCACCAGAAGCAGAGCAGAGGGAGCATCCCAGGTAAGCTGCAAAATCGCATTCCCGCGGATCAAGTATTCCACTACAGGTTTGCTGACTTGTATTGCTGCAGCTTGATCCGCCAGGTTTAACAAACACATCTGGAAAGTGTCAAGCCTAAGTGCTGCCCAATTCACGTACGGAGGACCTTTTCCCCCTTCTTCTCCTAACCCCCAGCTCTCCGACAGGGTGGAGCTGCCATCGCGGGCAGGACGGGGCTGGGGGGGAGCAGTGAGAAGCGGGACACGGCGGCTGCATCTGCACACTGCCAGGACTGCGATATCCCCCCCGCCATCACTACGGGCTGCTGTCATACCCCTGCTCCTCCGGGCTGCGACAGTCGCTCCCGCTAGCATCCTGCCTGCTCACCTGCCTGTCTCCTGCTGGCACTCGGTGCTGCCCGGAACTTCTGCCCGCTCACCTCCACCCAGACACGAGGCTCTTTCCTGCTGGTGGGAACAACGGGAACAGGAGAGGAAAGGACTTCTGGGGCCGCTGTGTCTGGTCCCGTGGCAGGCACCGCCTCTTCGTAATGCCATCGAGCTTTTCAGAGGGATGAAGCGCCTGTCTGCCCAGCCTCTGGGATCCCCAGTGCCCTTCAGCCCCGCACTCACCGTGCTGCTGGCGGGGCCGATCTATACAGCTCTCCCGGGGCTTTACCCTCCTCTACAGCAGAGTCACTTTCGACATCCACTTGGCTCTAAGACTCCTTTCAGCTGGTCAGTCTGCGCGGGTGCTTAAGCAGGCTGCCAGCAGAAAGGGAGCGGGTGAGAGGAGAGGGGAGAGCGAAGCTGAAGGCAGGGGAAAGGAGAACAGGCAGCAGAGAGGCAGCTGGGACAAGGCCAGTAGCTCACTGTACCAATACTGGTGACGCTTGCCAGGGAGGGAAGGAGGTGAGGAGAGGTGTCAGGGTCGTTTCCCTGAGCCTTTTGCAGGGGGCAGAATGGGGGATGCTGCTTCCCTCATTATCAAACAGCACCAGGCTCCCTCTGAAGTGTTTCAGGAGAAATGTTGCCATAGAAATAAAGCAGCCGTCCAGATTGTGAGGGGCAGACCCACTGCCATGGTGGCAGGAGCGTGGGCAGAGCGGCAGCAGGAGCCCCTGGCTGGCGACGAGGGGAGGTGCCGGGCTGGAGGGTATCTTGTTCTCCACCCTCCACTCTCTAATTTCCAGTAAGAGCAGCAGTGGTGCTGCTGTGCCAGCATGGCTGGTGCCGGGAGATGGTGGGCACCTCCACCCCAAATGAATCAGTGGGTTAATGCCAAAACTGTCCCTGAAGCAAGCTGCCTGCTGCCAGGCTCCCAGGAGGACAGGCATTGAGGTGCATGGGTCTCTGGGGCCACTGGGACAGGGTCACACTTCAGCTGGCTCCCATCCCTCAGCTGCCTGTGCCGCGGCACCACCTTCCCTGCTGGAGAACGAGCCTGAGAGGCCTGAGGGTGAGACCAGCTCAAAAGCAGCCCTTGCCTGTCCAAGCTCCTCACTGCCAGAGAATCAGCATCTCGCCCAAGAAGGGGCTTCAATCCCAACCATCTCCATTAAAACCACTTTGTCTGGCGAGGAAAAACGGTGCCGGTGCCTCTGGGGGTTCCCTGCGAGGCCTCTCCGCCCTGGTAAGGGGCACAGGAGCAGTGACGTCAAGGAGCAGGAATTCAGCCTGACTCAGTTTCGCAGCGCTGCGGGGCAAGCGCAGACGGCTTCACTCAGCCCCTGCCATTCACAGAAAAACGAGCGCCAGCGGGAGGCTGGGAGCCGCGTGGATGAGTAAGGGATCGATTGCTAAGACGCCAGCATCCATCTATTGATTCCCGGCCGCACAGCCGGGTTAAGCCAGCCCAGCGCAATAACGAGGCAGGACAGGGGGACTTGCTGGGGGCAGAGGGCCATTAACTGCCCCGCTCTGCGTCCGCACTGATGTCAGCGAGCGGCGGGCGCAGGTGCCCATCACCGTGCCCTCCTCCCCCTTGCCGGCACCCTCCTGTCACTGACACCACCCCAGGGATGCCGCTGCTTCCCGGGCGTGGCCGATGGCTGAGCTTGGGGTGGCCGAGAGGCTGGAGGGGCCAGCGGGACTGGTCCTGCCAAGTAACTCCATCCCTCCCCAGACACCTCCTCGCTTTCCGGTTTTCCTTGCAAACCATGGCGGGAGGCTGCAAGGGATGAGGACCACTGCCAGCCCCCTGCCACCACCACACTTTGGGGCACTTGATCTTAGCACCCAAACAGGGGGAGAGATGGAAGAAAAAAAAGGTGGAGGAGAGGGAACCCACTTCCCTGCAGATCAGCCCTCTCCAGCTTATCCTCTCTGTGGCCATCCTCACCATCCATTCTCTACACCACCACCCCCTGTCCCCACCCCCTCCTAAGGTACATATTTCCCCTGTACTTATTATTATTATTTTCAGTGGCTGCAAACAAGAGAGGTCACACACTGCTGGGGTGTTTCAGGCTTCTGCAGGTACCACTCCTGGTGGTGAATGGAGAAGGGACACATTCCCATGTCTCTGTCAAGATGTACTCCCCATCCACCTGCCTGATCCCTCCCAGGCTCTGGGTAACCCCAAGCCCTGGGCTCATCTCCACACCTCCCACCTCCTGTGGATGCCTCCTCCCGAAAAGCCAAGGAGAGCACAAAGCAGGGGTTGAGGGTAGCCTTGGAGCTACGTCACCTCTGCCACGCGTTCCCGTGTGCGCTGTCACTGCCCTTCACAGCACATCCCCCAAGGGGAGCAAGGGGAGAAGAGAGAGGCCCCAGAGCTGCTGTTTTCTTTGCCATGGATGCAATCAGGGCTGGGCAGCGGGGATAGGAAACTCCAGGCTCTTGCCAGAAGGATTTGGTTGACTTCAGGCAATTTGCCCAGGAGGGAGGGCCTTGGGGGCTGAAGGGCCAGGGATGTCCGAGGTGATCTGCCAGCACCATGCAAACCTGCCTGCCCACTCCTGCCCTGGTGGGGAAGCCAACCTTTGCAACAGGGAGTAAAGGCAGACTTTCTGTGGTAGTTTGCTCACGGCTTCCTCCTGAGCTCCTTCACCCAAACTCACTATCCAGAAGACCCTTTGCACTGTGCCTATCTGGGGGGTGTTGGACCACCAGCAGCAGGATCAGCCATGCTGGCACTAGGAGAGGTGGAAGGCAAGGGAGAGGGGGTCAGGTCTGGAGCCCAAAATCTCCACAGACAGCAGGAAAACGAACACATCCCCTTCAGCCCCATTTGCACCTGAGAGCTTGGAGAGCAGGTCTCCAGCTGCCTTCTTCTCTGTGAACTGGCTGGGACCAGCACAGGGAAGAATCTACAGAGCAGGAGAAACAAAAGGTGAGCAAGACCCAGCCCAGGGCGAGAAGACTCTAAGAAAACACGGGGAACTGAAAAAATGAAGAAGTTACCTGCAAAGCGACCGAAGTCAAGGGGGCGGGGAGGGAAGTTGGGGAGGTTTAGAGGCAGGAGCCCACCCCTGCCCCTCGGCCCGCGGCCGCCCCGGTAGCTGTACGTGCATACGCCATGCACACAGGCAACTTTATTATTCACTGGCACGCTCACACGAAGCCACGCATCTCTCCCTAAGTTATATTTATAGCTGTTCCTCGGAGCGAACGCAAATGAAACAATACATTATTTTCCTAAGGGAGAAAAACCCTTCCCGCTCTCATGCCGGTGAGGAGAGCAGCGCTCCCGGGCACCGCCTCTTACCCGGGTCCTGCCGAGGGCTGCCGCCTGCTCCAGCCGTGCCGAGCCAGCATCAGAGGAAGGGGAAAGCGGCCGGTTTCTCCATCTCACCATGAAATGCCTCAGCCGGACCGGAGGAATCAGGGAAGTCTCTCTGCAGTCCTCGCTCGCCTCCAGCCTAGGTTTATTTTTTTCCCCTCCCGAAGAGCTACTTCTCCGCTGCGACCTGCTCCTCTCCTAACTCTGCCCTGCCCACGCCAGCGCTCTCCTTCTGCCTCTGCCTCTCAGAATTTTTTGCTCCCAGGAGCGTCCATCCCACGGAGTGCTGATGTGCCTTCGTGGCTCAGCGACGGGTTCAGGTCTCCCCCTCCTGCCTGCCTCCCTCCTTCTCTGGCATTATTCGCCCGTGCCCCTTGCTGCCCCCCTGCTCTAGTCCCCAGATCCCCCCTCTCCCTGACACTCTTCCTCCCTTTGCGCTCCGCTCCCTTTCCCTGGCTGCCTCTCCCCCTCGCTGATTGCTATGCAGTCTGTAGCTGAGAAGTCAGTAACTCTGTGGTAGGATCCAACAGCTTTCCGCTACTTTAGCCCATCCTCGCATGTGAGCTCAGAGCTGCGGAGCCGCCATGGGGGAGACGAGAGCACCCATCGGCAGCGGGAAAGGGATGGTGGGGCCGCCAGGTGCCCCCAAGGAGGTGAATCCTCCTCCTGGGCTGCTGCACAGAGATGAAATAACTACCAGAGTGTTTTTTCCCACCTGGATTTGGGGTGCTGGGCTGACACCTCGCCCTGAGGAAGGACCAGGCTCTCCCAGCTGATGCAGAGTGTTTGCTGTGGGGCATTGCCTCCCCACTCTACAGAACTGGTGATTTCCTGCTGGGATGGGTAATGCTGGGACAGGAGCGTGGACACGGAGGGGCCAGCCCCCAGGGCTCCAGAGTAGTGCGCAGCCACCCCGCCAGGAAACCTCTCCAGGAAACCTCTTCTGGGTCTCCATGGCCAGCAGCATCTCAGAGGCTTGAAAAAGGTCACTTCTTGGTGACAAGGAGAGAAGGTGGGGGACTCTGCTGCAGCAAAGCCAGAGGCTGAAGAGACCCCTGACCACACAGGCAGTGACTGCAGGCACAGGGTCCTGGGGACAGCCCTGCTCCAGGACGGCGTTGTTTGAGGACATGGTTTCTGCCTTGGTGTCTCATCTGCTGTCCCCACTGTTAAGGCCTGTGCTGAAAAGCCAAAAAAGATTAAAAAAATATTTTTTGAGTCTCCCCTGAGCCCTAATCCTGCAACGACCATGACCCTCCCTCCCAAAATCATCCCAAGATGTGGCACATGGGATGACCCCTGCACAACACACTGTGGAGCCTGCTGTCCCCCGCCGGCACCAGCGAACGCCGCCATGGCGAGCACAGCCCGCTCCCACCTGGCAAAGCCTCTGCCAGCGAAGCAGAGGGTGGGTTTAGTAACTCCATGCAGATGAGCAGCTGCAAAGCAGGAGTGCATCAGCCTCCTGAATGGGTCAGTTCACCCCAGTGCACCCATGGCCTCTCCCTGCTGCTCCTGGGGAGCTGCTGTGCCTGGATGGAGCGGGGTCAGCCTGTCCATCGCCTCTGCAGCCATCCCTATGAGGACCTCGTTCAGATTCAGAAGGGTGCCTACTCTCCCAAAAGCTCTGTCTCTAGGGCCTGTGGGGCTGCTTCCCAAGAGCTACTGACCAGGATCTGCACAGCTGCCCTTTGGCACAGCATACCATCCCTCTGGCACCATGACAGGCCTTTCCTTGTCATGTGGTGAAGGGACAAAGATGGGGCTGAGACATCTTGCTCCTTCCCAGAGCAGGCAAAGCCACCAAGTGCAGTCCTGCGGCTGCTTCAGCTTCAGGTCAGGTTTCCCCCTCTCTGCCTTTTGCTCCTCATCGCCAGCTGCCCCCGAGACCTCACCACGTTTCCCTCTGCCTTTGCAGCAGGAGGATGGATAGCTGCACCTTGTGCACAGTGTGGCAGCCCAGTGCTGCCAAGAGGCAGCTGGCACTTCCAGAGCCGGTGAGAGGGACATGGGAATGTGGCATTGAAGATGCCACCAGCCCCTCGCTGTCCTTGTGCCCCCCAAGTGCCACGCCCTGACCGCCCCATGGCCGCCGGCCCCAGCAGCGGGGTGGCTCACACTCGCCGCCCCCGCCCGTCTCCACCAGCACCGTCTTTAATAAGAAGTGTGGAATATTTTAGCACCTATGGAAAAGCCACCACAGACGGTGGTGGCAGCCGTTGCCAGGGAGACGCTCCCAAAAATAGCCCCACTCCGCCAACCTTTCCCGGTGCTGCTGTGGGGATTGAGGGAGGCAGAGGGATAGAGGGATGGAGGCATGGTAGGGTGGAGGGAGGGATGGATAAAGGGATGGATGAAAGGAGGGAAAGAGAGATGGAGAGATGGACAGAGGAATCTTTGGAGGGACGAATGGAAAGGTGAATGGAGAGGAGGAGGGAAAGGTGGTTGAAAAGATGGAGAGAGGAATGGATGGAGAGAGAGAGAGGGAGAGAGGGATGGCTGGAGATGGATGGAGAGATGGGTGCAGCAGAAAGCAAGAGCTCCTGGGAAGGTGGGTAAGTGCTGCCTGCCCCTTCTTCTGTCTGGTCATGAAGAGAAGTGCTACCTCTATGCCAGCAGCCCCTGCTTGGACACCCATGGTCCTGCATTCCTGAGACACCAGCTAAGCCAGCACAAACCCTCAAGCCCCCTCTGCCCTGAGCAGGTTTGACTTTGAGTGTTTAAACCAGAGAACAAAGTTCTGGACTCCTTAGCATCTGCCAGGCTCCCTCTGCCATTCTCCTCCAACCATCCCATCTCTGTCCCCAGTGTTCCAGAACTGCCCAGCCAAACTGACCTGGTCATGGGGGCAGAGATGGTAACACACAGAGGTGGCCCATGGTGCTCAGCCCCACCATGTTCCCCAGCCTCTCTGGGAATGCAGAATCATTTTCCTCTCTCAGATGAATCCCTGAGGCTGCCCACTCTTCCAGGAGGTCTGGATGCAGCCTGAGCTACCTCCTGCAGCAGAAACGGAGGGGGACACTTGGAGCACCACCTGGGGCAAAAACACAGAAGCCTTCCTGATAGAAGGAAACAATGTTTTAGTGATAAGAAAACCCCCTTTTGTCCTTCTTCCCATCCCATAGCCGTCGCCTCACAGGACAGGTGGAGGCAGAACAGGGCCCTGGATGAAGCTGCTGCTGCCTGTCCCAGGGGCTCTGCAGGAGGAGCCTTCCAGACCAGCAGAGGCAGAGAGGGAAACCCCAAAAATAGAACTAAAGGGGGGGAGGGGGGAGGAAAATAAACCCAACAACCCCAAAATCTCATTTTTAATATCAAATCCCAGCTCACTTGCCTCCTTGTCACCCTGGCGACATTCCTTGTGGTCACCATGGAAACAGGAGGCATGGAGAGAGCATCACCATGCGGGGTGGTGGCAGCACCCGGCATTATTTTGGGAGGCAGGGAGACACCCGGCGCAAGGCGCTTTGCATTGTGGCAGGGCGGGAGGAGGGAAGGTTTATTTTTACTTGGTCCCACTCCATGTGCCAGTTTTTTCTTCTCTAAGAGCCTGAGTGTCCCTTGCCCTGCTGCAGCTTTCCTGTGGCCTTCATGTGCCACGCAGGGATGTCCCACAGGGACACCCCAGCCCTACCACCCTGTTTCAGCTGGGTGAGCTTGATTGGGCTGCTCCCATGAAGTCCCTCTAATGGTCACCTCAGCCGGTGGTTCCTGGTGCCACACCAGGAGATAATGCTGGGACTTGGAGCCCATCAGTTCTTCTTGGGAAGGTGCAAGATGAAGAGAATAAACCTTTGCCACCCACTCCAGTTTTACCCCTCTGCGGGGAGCTTCTTTCCCTGGGTGGGATGAGAAGCTGCAAAGAGGAGTGCAGGGACAAGAGAAAGACGAGGGCTCAGACTTTGCACACCAGGGGATTGGAAGGGGATCTCTTGGAAGAGAGGACTCCAAATCTGTTCCTTCTCGCCAGCTTCACATCCGTGCTCCATGGGTCAAAACTCTTTGCCCACCTGCAAAAGGACCTGGGATACCAAGGAGCTGCAGGGCCACCAGGGCTGGGGCTTGCCTTTTACCAGCACCCACATGACCTTGCAAAGCCCCGCTGAAATCCCAGGCAGCTCCACTCTGACGTCTGGAAATCCAGTTTAGCCAGTCCCTACCCTCTGCCAATCCTCTCCTTTGATCCAACCCACCCTTCTCCCACCGCACCAACCCCTGCCTCGGTGCCCTGGCTGGGGGCAGGCAGGGATGTCTCCAGTTTCGTGGGGCCAAGCAGGTGTTTTCCAGCCCAGCCTGTGAATCCATCTGGAAAAGCCCTATGATGCAGGTGCTGGAGCGTCAGAGAGGGAAAACACAACCGCCAACCTAATGGGCAGGGAGGAAATGTATGCAAATGTATTCAGAAAGGGATCCGGTGATGCTAATAGGCTTGTTAATCCTCTCAGAGAGCACCAGGAATAATATTTTTACACTTCAGTTGTTAAGGATTTTACTCCAAGCAAGCCCATGAGGACAGAGAGAGATGTGTAGGAGACGGCCACAGGTCATGGTTGGGGACAGGGAGGGCAGCAGCCAGAGCCCGCTCTGGGACAAGAGCAGGCAGGATCACACAATCCAAGAGAAACCAAATTAGACCCACGGCCAGATGTGATTTGCTCAGGGGCAAGGAGACAAAACTTCCATTAGGTTGAACTAAAGCAATGTTATATTAGTGATTAGATACTGATTATCTAATTGCTGGGTCTTGATGTAGCGGTCCCCCCGCTGCTGCCATGAGATCTCCCTGCGTAACTCCAGCTCTGAGGACAAGGTTTATTCAAACCAAGCTGGTCACCCAGGGCTGTTTTCAAACATATTAAAACTTTCTAACAGTCACTGCTGTGGGTTCCTTTCTGTGTAATCTACAAAACGAGCAGCAACCGTGTGCTTCTTTAGCTCACCTTCCCTGTGGTGTTTGTAACCCTCTTGCAGGAATCCAGGATTAATATTTTCAGTGAAGTTTGTTTCAAACCAGCCCTTGGGAGGATCTTTTGTTTTCTCCAGGGCTGGGCTCAGGGATTCACACTGCTCCAGATAGGATACCCTAAGGCAGGGGTGCATGGTTGGGCAGACACCAGGGACTGGCTGTGCATGAACAGCTGTGTAAGAGCTGCAATGGCTTGGCAATTCAAGTATCTCCCCACTTCTTCTTTGGCTCCAGGAGACAAGGTGGAGCACGGGTGAGAAGGTGCGGGAGGTGGGATGGGGCCGGGAAGGGCAGAGAGCAGAGGGCTGCCGACTGGAAGCAGGACAGAGGTTACTGCACCCAGAGGTGCAGAGAGGTTAGGCACTGGCCCTCGCCGGAGGGTGTGTCCTCAAGGCCAGAGGATGGGAATCCTGCTCCCTCTGCCTTTTCCCCTTTAACCACACTTCCGTGTGTAACTTGAGACAAGCAGGGGAAGAAAAAAGAGGAAGGAAAAAAAAGAAAAAGGGAAAAATAGCGCAGTTATTCCCGCCTCCGCCTCCTCCTCTCTCTCCTCCCCGGCCAGCCAGGAGCCACGTCACCGTCACCCAGCACTGGCTTCGGGGCTGCTCAGCCTGGAGCTCTCCGGGAGACAAACTCCAACTTTCAGCCCAAAGCAGAGAGAGGAAGGCCCTAGGCTGGGAGAGGGAAAATCCACCTCGGTGGAAAAGTAAACAAAGGAGACATCCAGCCTGGCAGGGGAAAGGCATCTGCAGCCACGGGAGAGGGGAGCCTGAACTTGGCGCTACAAGAAGGGAAGGCTCCGTGCTCAGGGAAAAAGGAAAGTTGAGCCGAAGGAGACTGTTCATTCAGTCGAGGATCGGGGGAGAAAAACTTCCTGCCCTTGCCCTCCCTGCCTGCAGAAAGATCCCCACTCCCTTCACGCCAGAGGAGTCCCCCCGGCACCATGAACATCTTCCGCATCCTGGGGGATGTCTCCCACTTGCTGGCCATCATTATTCTCCTGCTGAAGATCGTGAAGTCCAAGTCCTGTGCTGGTGAGTGCTCCCATGCCCCAGGGAAGGAGGGTGGCCCTTCTCGGAGGGCAGCTCTGTGAAGGATACAACAAAATGGGTGCTGGAAAGGCCAGCCATAGCCCATACAAACGGGCAGCCCTCCTGTGTGGGCTCTTCGAGGAAAGTCATCCTCTTCCTCTGGGAGGTCTCCTGGCAGGAGAGGGCTGTGTTGGAAGGATGTGATGTGGCAAGGCGCAGAGCCTCAGGCAGGTGTTGGTCCCAGGGTGGTGAAGTGAAGGAGAGGGCGGCAAGGCTGGAGGGAGGTGGAAAATGAGAGCAAGAGGTTGTGGCGGCACCAACACCAACAACCTGGAGAGGAAGCTGCTTTAGGTTGGAGGTTCTGCCAGTGGTGGACAGGTGCCAGAGGCTGCCCCATCCCAGGGCAAGAAAATCAGGACAGCAGCTTCCTGCAGGAGGATTTTGCTCATAGTTCCCTCCTCAAGAGATTTTGGGGCCGGGCTGCTGGGGACAGGTACAGAAGTGGATGGGCCTGACTGCATCTCTCTGCCAGAAGTGGCCAAGTTCCATCAGCGTCCTGAGGCTGGTCCTGCAGCTCTTCCCTCCTGTAGGACATGTCACATCATACAAACCCTGGTGAGGTGGGCAGGCAAAGGGGGAATGATGGGAAGAGAAAGGTCTTTTGATGACATCAAGGACTGAACTGGCCAAAGTGGCGAGCATGCCCACCGAGCACCGGTTCCTACAGGCAGCACTCAGGGGCACCAGCAGGAGCCTGCCCTGTTACTTGGGAGACCCTGGCCACTCCTGGGGTAGAGCTACCTCAGCACCCACACACAGCCCTGGCTCACAAAACAACACACTTACATACAAATGCTTCCAAAGGAGGCGTAAGGGGAAACCACCATCCCACGGGTCCTTCCCTTCATCTGCTTTACTTTCCTTTCATCTCCCTGCCATGCAGGAATCTCTGGGAAGAGTCAGATACTTTTTGCGCTCGTCTTCACAACCCGCTACCTGGACCTGTTCACGAATTTCATCTCTGTCTATAACACTGTGATGAAGGTAAGGAGAGGGCAGTGCAGCAGGAGAGGCTCCTCTCAGCTTGCTGTGGTTTCTCGGGGAGGTGAGGGTACACAGTCACTGAGTCTTTCAGCCAGGAAGGGTGGATAAAGATGCTTCCTCTGGTTCCACTGTCCCTCCGTTAACCAAAAAACCCCCTTGCCATAGTCAGTAAGTGAGCTGAGCCATATTTAGTAGCACTAAAACTGGAACAAGACGCCATGAACCAAGCCTAGGTGTCCTTGTACAGCAGGAGCATTAACATAAAGCCGCCACCAAGCCAACCTCTTCACAGAGCACCCCAGAGGGACTCAAACATGTGATTCTCATGGTGGGGTAAGCTTTACCTGAACACTGGATTATGTCCTGCAGAAGTCAATCCTTAAGCCAACACAGGCAAAGCATTCACCACTATCTTGACTTTTGGCAAAGCCAGCCTCTCTTTAAGCACAGAAAGTGCAATTGCAGGTGAGGTCTTGCCATCTCCCTTCTGTCCCACAGGTCATTTTTTTGATTTGTGCCTATGTCACCGTGTATATGATCTACGTGAAATTCCGGAAAACGTTTGACAGCGAGAACGACTCCTTTCGCCTCGAGTTCCTGCTGGTCCCTGTCACAGGCCTGTCATTTCTGGAGAACCACAGCTTCACCCCCTTGGAGGTAAGGCAAAGCTGAGGCAGGAAAAGGGAAGGGAAGCAGCAGCAGCCTGACACCAGGCAGCAGAGTGAGCAGCATGTTGAATAGCTGAGATTCTTAACAGCAAAAGCAGGCAGGAAAGGCAAAGTTGGCAGGCCTTGAAGACAGTACCATCTATAGAGCAGCTCAGCGCTGTCTCCTCTCGCTCCCAGCACAGCGAGTTCATTTTCCCCAACTTCAGCAGCACTGCTCATCCCCCTCACGCATCAGTGGTTTGCCAAATGAAAAGCTTTGGGTCTTAACACATACTAACCAGCACTGACTCCCCACTGCCTCCATTTTGCACCTCACAGATACTCTGGACCTTCTCCATCTACCTGGAGTCCGTGGCTATCCTCCCTCAGCTCTTCATGATCAGCAAGACGGGGGAAGCGGAGACCATCACGACACACTACCTCTTCTTCCTGGGCCTCTACCGTGCTCTCTACATTGCCAACTGGGTCTGGCGCTACCACACAGAGAATTTCTACGACCAGATCGCTGTCGTTTCCGGGGTGGTACAAACCATCTTCTACTGTGACTTCTTCTATCTCTACGTCACCAAAGGTAGGTAGCCAGGTTGCTATAATACTGAAATGTTCATTCAACACTCTTGCAGTATAGGGTGGAGCTGCAGCTTGCCATGTGTTAATCCTTACACGACTTTATTTTTTGCTGTATTTGTGTCCAGTTTAAAAAACGTATCTATTGACTGCAAGTGGGCATCACTGCTTGCAAGGCTCTAGATGTGCATGTGAAACACAGCAAAAATTAAACCAGAGTTAAGCCTGGTTTAAGCCCACCTCGGGAAGTTAACAACTGAGGTACATTCAATTCTACATACATTCTGAAAGATTATGAATCACACTAAAAAAAAAAAACCAAACCAACACTTTGAGGGGGAAAAAATAGCTGCAGGCAGACAATGTACCTGAGAAAGCAACTGCAGACATATGGAGATATTATTAAACCTACTCTTCCTTTGATAGGGAAGATCAGGTTCTTGATTATCAAGAAGTGATTCTGTAGAAAGATGGGCATCTGCACAGACAAGACACCCCTGTTTTCCAAAATCAGATGCCCCTTCCATTTCAGTGCCATGCTTTGGTAAATGGCTACACACCAGAGCTTACAAGTGCATTAAGGGCATAAATCCTATAGAACATGCTGTGGTTTGCCAAGGCTGAAGTACACTTTAAAACACTTTCTGGTGAGGAGGATGGAATTAGATTAAATTAGCCAAGTGGACAACTATTTTCCTCCTTCTTTGCTTTCCCCAACCAGTCTGCCAAAAGCAGTAATGACAGCTCACGTTTGATGTTTCAAGGGATGGATTTTTGGTAGCTTCATGCAATACACCTGCTGATAGAGAGGTGACAGGAGCACTGAGCAGGTGGCTGGCCTTGGCAGATTAAGACTTCCTTCTGTCATTAAATATTTTTTGTAGCCAGAAAAATACTTTCTAAAACTGCCACCAAGGTGCTCCACGTCAATTCCTTTTTTTTCTTTTCCAAACTAATTCCCATTTTAGCTCCGCTCAATTCATGTGTCCTGCGTCCTTTTTGTGAGAAATCCATACTCTTTGTAGTTGTGATGGTGGAACAAAAGGGGGAAAAAACACAACTGCTGGCTTCCAATCTCACACTGCTAGTGACAGAGCTGCAAAATTTAGATGATACAGGAGGCAGAAGAAAAAACATTTGTAGATGGAACATCACAGCAGGAAGAGAATTGCTTTTTTTTTCTCTTTTCTTTTACACAAATGTTCTGGATCATGGGAGAGAAATGGTGTCTGAAGACATGCAAATACTTTGCAGTCATTTATGAGAGCCGGCAATATTATAGCAGGTTGCATCTCTGACATTCTTTCAAAAAACTCAACTTTTCAAAACATTTCTAACACTGAAGAGCTCAGAAAAAAGGGCAGTGATGCTGAAAAAAGAAAGCAAAAATGTGTTATATAAAGAAATGTATTTAATAAGACTTCTGAGCCTATACCAAAGCACTGCAAAGGGATTTTTATAGAATGCTACTTCTTTTTATCTTGTTTTCAAAACTGGATGAGCTCCCTTCTGTTTAACACAAGGACATGAAAGATATCCTGAGGAAGCTTTCAGCTCCCCAAAGCTTGTATTTCACAGAATGGCATGGGGTGTGGGCAGTGAGGGTGCAGGGGGGGGAAATCATCTAATCCATGCCCCTGCTCACATTTTTCAAGGTCCTGCCCAGTAAGGTTTTGCCTAGCTCCAGGATGAAGCCTCTCTGGGCAATCTGTGCCAGTGTCTGACCACCCTCACTATAAAATACTATTTTCAGATGTTTAAGTGGAATTTCCCATTGCCACTTGCCCTGTCACTGGGCACCACTCAGCAGAGTCTGGGTTTGTTCCCTTTATTCCCCCCATCCAGTACTTGTACACATGGGTAAGATGCCCCTCAGCCTACTCAAGGCTGAACAGTCTCAGCTCGCAGCCTTGTGGTCCTTCTTGACTCACCCAGGTGTCTCCATCTCGTGTTGAGTGCCCAGAGCTGAGCCCACCACTCCAGCTGTGCCCTCCCAAAGCTGAGTGGAGAGGAAGGACTCCCAGCTCACCCTGCTGGCAGTGCAGCTCCAGAGGCTGTTTGCTTTGTCACAAGGGCACACTGCTGGCTTGTGTTCAACTTGGTGTCCACCAGCACACCCAAGGCCTTTTCTGCCAAGCCATTTCCCAGCTGGGCAGCCCCCAACACATACTGGTGCCTGGGGCTCTTCCACCCCAGGGGCAGGATGTGCATTTGGCATTGCTGACCTTCACAAGGCCTCCCTAGCCCACTTCTCCAGCCTGGCATAGTCCCTCCAGCCTTGCCCAGTCCATCGGGACCTCCTGCATGGTGCATCCTCAGCACATCAGTGCCCTTCCCTCTGGCACCCAACAGAGACGGGCCCCAGCACCCACCCGGGTACCGCCCCATGCCAGGCACAGCCAATCTGCACCACTGACCACTGCACAACCAGGACAGCCCCTGCTCTGGCCACCCCATCTAAGCCCATGGGCCTCTGGCATTTCCCAGAGGCATCCCTCCCATCTCAACATGGAGCTCAGATGGGCTGGGACGGGCTCAGCAGGGGCCTGATCACAGACGTTTATTCAGGCCATGCTCTGTATCAAAAGGAGGGGAAAGCACTGGGGATAGCACATCATCAAGAAAAAAAATTCATATGGTCCACCCATGAGAACAAGTAACCTCTTCCTTTAACATAAAGGAGAATAAATAGGTTGTGGTTTCCCCTCTTAGCAGCATTCATAGTGGTCGTCTCCCATTCGCAGTTTGCAAAGCTGGCACCCCACTATCTGGTGCTCTAAATCCCAAGTTAGAAAACACAAAATTATTGGAACAATAAAACAGTTGAATTCCACTAAATTTATTAATTACCTGCTCTTTCTCTTTGCAGTCCTAAAAGGAAAGAAGCTAAGTCTTCCCATGCCTGTTTGAAGACATCCCACAGACAGCGCAAAAAATTCCAAAGACGAAGCTGTTTAAGATCACAGCTTTCCTTCCCTGGCCCTTTTTGACTAACGGATGGCTCAGCTGAGTTTCAACCCAGTGCCAGGAAGACAAGGCTTGGAAAACTGAAATGCTTTTCATCCATCAGACTCTTCCCCTCCATTTTTTTATTTCTTCTCACTTGAATTTGGTGCTAGTGCTGGCCAATACTGAAGTAGTGCAATTTCTTCTCTCCCAGCTCTTCCCAGCATCTATGTCCAAAACACATCTCCACCTTGACTCTGAGGCAGCACAAGGGAGAATGTCACTCCCTTTAGACCTTCAGCAAGTGCCCATGGTAAAAGGAACATGTACTAATAAAGTCTGTTAACGTAAGACAACTGACCCATTTCACAGGTGGCCATGTCTGACACAGCAGATGCTACAAACTGTTACTTTAACTCTGTATTTACTAACACTCTCTTGAAAATTAATTCTGCCCGACCCTCTCTCTATTCAGGCCCTGTAACATTTAAGAAAAACACATTTCCTTTGAATTACACAAATCTTCTACTTCTGCAAGTATTCAAACATCCTCCCTGCTCACTTATTTTCAGTTTCCTTGTATTCTACAGACAGGGACAATTTCAATGAAAATTCAGTGGGCTGCCAAGAAGTGTTTCCATCTCCTTGAATCTGACTTCTAAGAACTGGGAAGAACAGGAGCAAAGACGGCTTTACATTCCAAAAATAAAGACAAAGTTCACAATTTATTGACAACAGTGTTTTTATTTATACCTACAAAAGAAAACAAGATGGTATCAAAAGGACAATTTACAAACTAAGAATAGTAACATAGCTCTTAGTATCCTGTGCCTGAACACCACAGATCTATGAATCTCTCACTTCAAGTCTTCGTTAATACAACAGGAATGTGTTCAGAGACCAGCAGGTGTGTGAAACAAGATGCTGATCCCACACAAAGCTAGTAATCCTTCCATTGTTCAGAGAAGTCCAAACAGTAAATTGCTTCAGGAAGTGGGAGGGGAGGAGACACCCAGCTCAGATATCTGACACTCCCACAAACTTTTTACAGATTGAAGACAATGCAAACAACACTAGAGGCTAATGCTTTATCAACAAGGGCCCTCCAGCTGGTACATGGAGCAGAGCAGAGAGCACCAGATGGGACAGGGGCAGCACATGCCACGGTGCATTCAGCAGTCTGGTTGACACTCTGAACTGAACCGAGACCCTGGACTTCAGCTGACCTCAACGGCAATAAAGCACTGCCAAGACTTGGCATTGATGTTTAAACATGCACAAGTCACCCCCAAAAGTGAAAGCTGTAACAGACTATAAGGCAGTTTTGGCGGTCCAGAGACCCTCTTTAAAGCCAGTCAGCGAGATGTCCTACTCCTACACCCCTCAAACACATTTCTGCATTCTACTCCCAAATTTAAAACAAAAAAAAAAAAAAGAAAGAAAAAAAAGCTCTATATTTGGTTGTGAGGGAGGCCAAAGACATATCAGTCAGTGCCTGGATAAACAAAATGTTTCTGGCTTTCACTTAACACAAGCAAAGGAACTTCCTGCCCATGCACTGGAATTATAAAATGGAACCAGGGAACTGAGGCTCTGGAAGGCATCTCCCTTCTCCCTGTCAGCAACCTACCTGTATACTGCACAAAATAAGAGAAAAAAGGGCATTCATCCCCCAAAATTTTACTCTGGGAAGAAATTAAATTTTAAAAGAAATCATTTCTGTATAAGCAAGCTCTTTTCCAGGGCTACAAGAAGTTCCACTCCGCTACAGAAGGAGTGGGCTGCCTTGTTCATCCATATGCAAGAACACCAACAGAAAAAACCCACAACCCCCCTGCACTCTCCTAATGCAAAGAGCGTGCCTCAAACCAGGAGATGTATCCATCCTTTTGTCATCTTATCAGATCAAGAGCAGCCAACTCCTGTTATTATCTACTGTCTCTGAACCGTCTGGTATTAGAAATAACAAGTCAACAACATGCTTTACTAAAGGGGGAAACCCCCCTCACACCCACCTTAGCCTGTAAAATAAACAAGTTTTATTTACGTATTTACTAAAATTTCACTCTTCTCTAACATTTTCTAAAATACTACCTACCTGCAAGAGCTCAGCTCAAAGGGACCAATGGAGCAGGGAAATGCACTCAAAAGCCAGAGAAAGCAATAGTCAGAGCAAGGTACAAAAGAAATAAAGCTTCAGAATCAAGATGCATTAACCAGCTCACCGCTTACCTCATGAAAAGGAGACCCCAGGCAATCTCCTCCTTCCTTCCTCCCCCCCACCCTCCCCCCAGCCCACCCTATTCAAACCTCTTGAATTTAAGTGTGGAAAACTCTATCACATTTATCGAGCGTAGCGGCATTCAGAACATTCTCCATGGCAAAAGGGAGCTTGTTTGTGAAGGACAGACAAACGAGATAACGCTGTTCATCATTTCAGTTCTGCATAATTTCTAGGCTCCCAAGGATGACTTCTTTCAATAAACCCAACAACAGAAATTGGAGAGCAGTAACTAATTAACAGTAATCAGGCTCCACACATTTGCAACGCTGCAATTTAAGAATCGTAGGGAAAAAACTTACTTGGCTGAGCATTTCAGCAGCGGTACCCACAGCAACTATCTGGTTTTCAGGTATTGAATTCAAGACAGGTTTGGTCTCTGACACCGGGTTTTTAATCCCAAACTCCCTACTGCAGGCTGATACAGGTAGCAGAAAATGGGGCTTCCAGACCTACAGATATCGCCAACAATATACCCAAGCTTTTACTCTGAACACCACCCAGCTCAGACAAATGAACAGAGTTTTCCTATGGAAAGTCACCTACAGTAAGATTACAAGCAGTAATAGTGAGCTATTTAAAACAAAAAATTAAGATTAGGAGAAGTGAGCATTGCTCCCTTGCATTTGTATTTTAAATGAAGTGCTTTTTGGCTCCCCCAGAGTTTCCCATCTGTCTTTATACTTCCTGAAATTAAGTTAACGTGTTACAGAATAGAAACTTCTTTCCCTCAAAAGCAAGTTTTCACACAAACCTTAGACACCAAGATGATCGAGCTGGGACCTATCTGCCTTATACCCTTTTCTTTTAGAGAAAATAAAATTCCCAAATTCCTCAACATGCAAGACAAAAATAATAAATTTTCCAGTCAACTATATATATCTCTTAAAAAAAAAAAAGAAAAAAAAAAAGGACAGGGTCATTAATGTGGACTGGGCTCGATTTTTGATGGGCTCGAGGGATCTGAATAGTGAATTCTAAGTCTAACCTGCATGAAAGACATCACAATGGGAAAGAAGAGAAAGAAAAGGTTCCTTTAAATGCAAGAGGTCTACACTGGTCACCAGCAAGTGGTCTCATTTGCGGGAGGGGGGTGGGGGTGGGGGAGGGGGCGGGTACTGGTAGGTGGCAGTCTGTCCCATATAGCCCATCACGTTAGTGGCAGGGGGCTGCGGAAACTGTTGTGACATGAGCGGCTGTGGCTGCTGGCCCGAGCGCCCCACCATCCCTGCATACTGCTGTTGGGTAGTGCTCTGTGAGGTTCTCCCAGCCGTGGCAGCTGTGGTGCTGGCACCATAGCCACTAGCACTGTACTCTGCAGTGCCATAGCCACTCGTGCCATAGGCAGCTGCTCCATAGCTCCCTTGAGTGTAACCATACTGGCTCTGTGCTGCCCCAAAAGCAGAATTTGGGCTCCCGTAGGCACTGCCATAGGTCTTGTTGGCTCCGTTGGCATAACTTTCACCACGCTCACGGTCTCTGAAGGCACCTGAGTCTCTCCGGCCCTCTTTCACTCCCCGGAGCCTCCTGTCACACTCTTCCTGGTACATCAGGTTAGGGTTGTTTACTGAACTGCTCGTTCGGTAACGAGAACGACCTCCTGGCGATGGATACATTAAGATTTAGTACCATGAACAAGTCTTAAACAATGGTCTCTGGCACACTTATGCCACCCTTTCTCCCCCTTCTACATCCCCAATTTTGCTCCCAAGGAGCACCTTCTTCTGACTGACTTTAATTTCTCTGCACAGCTGTGCATACACCTCTTCATTTTGTTCAAGGTGTAAACATGAAGTTCAACAAGGGTTCTTTATGTATGTGCTTGGAGACAAAGAAACGGAAGAAATTCAGGACTAATTTGGAAATATAAGGAAACTTCTTATTCCTTCAGGGAATAGGAAGAAAAAGTGTGTCGGTTCCTGAAAGTTAGCATATCCCTTTACCGATTTCAATTTTGCACATGCTTGCATGTGCACCTCGTTGCCTGTCCTTAGTAGGAGCTGTGAGGAAATAATTACTTCAAGCAAAATCACCTCCCTGAGGACCTTATGAGGAGAAAAAAATTCTACAGCTAAGGTAAAACAAGGGAGTGCCTGTTAGTAGTACTACGTCTACATCAAGTGTTGGGACCTCAAGTACAGAACAGCTTTATTACTAATCTGTCATCTTAGACCTGCACTTACTACTTCCCTACCCTCTTTTAATCTTCCCTCCCTCAAAATGGGGAACATATTCCCTCTGTAGCCCTTCTCCCTTGTGTTTTTACCTCCACCACCACCTCCTCCTCCTCTGTGGTCCACAAGCTGCATCAGCTTTGGATTGATGGCTTGATTGGCTTCTTCCAAGACTTTGATAAGCTCCCTGGCTTGTTTCAGGTTTCCAGGTGTGAAGAAGGTGTAGGCAGTACCTTTGTTGGTACTACGTGCGGTACGGCCAATACGGTGCACATAATCTTCGGAGCTGTTCGGATAGTCGTAGTTTATCACAAATTTAACATCTTCCACATCTTGTGAAGTGCCCAGGAGCGAAGCACAGTGAAGGGGTGGGGTTGAGGAAAGGGGAGAAGAAGAGAGGACGTGCCAACGAAAGGTGGGGAGCACGAATGCAGGTGACAGTAATAAGAAAAAAAAATACAAAGTTAGTAACTGCATGGAATAAATACAAGACAGACTCATCCCAAAAGAGTAGAAGACTGAAATTTAAGATCATCAGGAACAAAGGTCAGTGTCCTGAAAAAGAACGGCAATTTTAAAGCAGCTCTGCCCTGCACTCAAAGTCATCCTCCCCGGAATGCATTTCTGTGTCTCCCTGTGTCAAAGATACTCATGTTTGTGAATAAGCTAATTGAATTTCATACTTTTTTTTTTTAACACAATCTGTAAAGTGAAAATGTCACCATCAGACAGAGCAAAGCGGGGTGGAGGAAGGGCAGAACTGCCACGGTAAAGCTTTTACTCTGTTGGGAGAAGTCTAACAAAAAATAACAGTAATGAGATCACTTACCTTCCACTCGGTAACATGAAATAAAAAGCAATCTTAAAAATATTTACTTTTACAGTACTAATAAAATACAGTGAACTAATTTCCCTAGCCTAACACTTTAGGCATTCAAATACATTAGTTTTATTCAGCCAACTCATTAAAAATTATTCAGACCTAAAGTATATTAACTCAGCTTTGTAGTTATCACTAGAATGCATTGCACTAACATTTCTGTGCTGCTCTGTCCAGTTCTGGCAAGTTTGCATAATTTGGAGAATCCTGAATTCCGTAAGCAATTCCCTACTTCCAGTGTCAAATGGAAGCAGGAAATAAAACTACCAAAATGGCTTTGTATGCAAAATAGTTTTAAAATTTAGGATATCGGAACTGTGTTTTAAGACAAGACAGACTTTGTAAACTTATGGGACAGAACCTAAGTAAATATTAGTGCAATGCTTCAGTGAAAGCAACTTAAGTACCAAAAGCACCTACTTGCTACAGTATACAGTATTTTCAAATGCACCTTCTACAGTAAGTGCCCTAACAGCTCATAAAAAAATAATTCAAAATCTGCATTTTAACGAGAATATTCTGAAAACATCCAAGATAAAACACAGATTTTTGTGATTTCCTTTCCTCTTTTTTTTTGTTTTGTCTTAAAGAGAGAAACATTCTCTGTTTGTTACCAGACCGATGCACACTCCCTCCTCCTGTGGGAAACCGCTGCAGCCGATCCCGTCTCTTTGCCTTTTATTTTTGGCGGCCTCCTTTCGAAAACTCCGCCCTCTGACACGGGACCACTGGAGCGCGGGGAGCATGCATCAAGGGTCCGTGGCAGCGAGAAGTCCCCACACACGCTCGCTCTGTGAACTGGCTTAGACGCTTCTCTGTAGCCCCATTTGGTTGTGAAGCGCCGGAGAACCTGGGCTCAGGTAAAAGTTTCAGGTCCTCCAACGCTTTTTGTCCCCTATTTGGGGCTCTTAGGGGCAATTGTCAAAAAAATGAAGATACAAAAATTACATCCAAAGGGTCAGACTGCATCTATTGCCCAGACTGCATCAATTTCAAAGGGGTCGTAAGAAAAATAAAAACATGAGGGTTGTTGTGACAAGAGGGGGACTTTATGTCTGTTTCTTATTACAGCAAAGGGGGGGCTCCTCAGTCTTTGCTGACTCCAAAGTCCTGAATCACACCAAAAAAAGGGAGTGAGAAGGCAGGTTTCACAGGGGGCTGCGCGAGTCTCCAGCTAGGGTCCTTGATGCAACAGTTTTTTTAAAAAGGGAAAGTGAAGTATAGAGAAGAGTACGTGTGACAGATTGCATCTTCACAGCCGGGGTGTAGCTATACTGACAAGCTCCAGGCTACATGGTCCTCAGCCAGTCCCGTTTTGCACATCCAGTAGCAAGTGACTTGAATTACCAGAGAGGATACAAGGACATGCTTTCCTGTCAGAAAGCACAAAGAATTGTAGCTACCAATGCAGACAGAACTGCCTTAACTGGGGAGGAGCAGAAAGAATGGGCAGGCAGGAAGAGGAAGATGCAAGGGTGTTTTCCAGACTACAAAGTGGTCCTGGTAGAGCACGCAGCTCGCTGAAGACCAGAGCGTGGTACAAGACTCGGCTTCTCCAGTCTAGCATGCTCCAAAGTGTTTGCGCACACTCGCAATCCTCCTGCACTTTTAGAAGATAATGTAGCAGGATCAAGAATTCAGACTGTAAATAATTTTTAACAGCTACCTGGGAAACATTCCCTTTGTCAGACCATCAGAACACCATATGGCACAGACAGTCTCCAATTATTAAATGGGACAGATATAAACTAGCAAACATGCTAGTCTAGAGAGCTGTTTAGACCATCATTGCAGATGCGCCCCCACCCCTGCACTGAGAATGATCTGCAGCTGATACCAAAGCTTCTGTTAAAGAAAACAAAACAAAACAAATTCAATGTTTTTAGTTTAATAGACTGAACAAAAAAATAAAGTTTAAAAAAAAAAAAAATCAGTGCAGAGAGAGGACCTCACTCCAGGGAATTATCACAAAGAAGTCATTACGGGACTCGGAACTTACCTGAAAGAAGCTTTTTTGAAACCAATGTTCCATTAGGAAGAGGGAAAGCCCTGGTGACTCAGCCAAAAGGCGCGCGCCCCTGTTTTATGTTATTTAGGTAGAAGCCTTCACTTTCCAGGATCTTGGAGGAAGTCGTCCAGAAGTTTGCCAGTTAAGTGACTTATTTTAAGCAGCAAACTCAGGGCCCCAAAACAAGCAGAGATGTTGTTCAGTAACAAGAAACAGACTCTGATACCTTTCCCCCTTAGCTTGGGTGAAGTGGACGATGGGAAGTGGGGAGACTGTTTTCTGAAGTGTTATCCAATTGAGTCGTTTTGGGGGAGGGTGTTGGTTTTGTTGGTTTTTGTTTTGTTTTTTTTTTTGAGGGGGGTGAGGCTGTTTTAAATGTCTAGGCAAGATGCACAAAGAAGCTACCAGCACATAGCAAGCCTGTTTAAAAAATGCTGCTAGAGAAAGCAGCTCTCTTTCATACAAACTGGTTTCAGGCCTCAGTCCCTTCTCCCAACAGGCCCAAGTTCTAACTGCACAGGTCCAGACATGACCCTAGAGGGCAGAGACTGAAGTCCATATAATCACTTCCTGAGGAAGTGCTGGACGTTTTTTGAGGGGGGAGGGGAAGGAGGGGTGAAGGTTGTGTGAACAAAAGGCTGCCAAGTCTATTAATGGTCTGCCTGTATTAAAGTGACCACATGATGCACAGCACAGCCACCCTTTCGGCATATAAAGAGAGCTCAGGTAACTGAGGCTTTCAACAAACTAGATTCTCTGAGTTAAATCTCAACTGATTTGCAGTAATTTTGTCTACAGTTTACTAAAATGAGACATTGACTCCCAAGTAGTTTATCGTCTACCAAACTCAGGGTGGGCAGAGTATTCAATGTCTGTTATTAAACTCAGAGCACTTCAGCAGCCATCCTCCTCCTCTAGGGTGGGCAGATGCATAAAGACTGTGCTCAGCACATGGTGTTTCACAACACAAATATGCTTATTATAAAAGGGGGCACAACTGTTGCATCCAGACAGATCATTTTCATACCACCAGAACAGAGCTGTGTGATTTTGATTCAATTACACATCTGGGTAACAAGATGTTAAAGGCCATATATCATCTCAGTGGTCCTGCCTAGAAGGAACACAGAGGAGGGAAGGTTACATGTCAAGAGCAAAGATCTGGAGCAGTGCTTTCTCAGATGTGAATACATCTGCAGGGTAAACATGCATGTACACTGGGGTTGGTATGTTCAAATCTGTGGTGTGTCATATGGGGAGAATATTCGCTATTTGCTGTCGAAATGCTCTCCCACAGCTTCCTACTTGAACTTTATCTGACACGCTCTGAACTGAGAGCAATCCATCCCTACCATCCAGCAACAAAAGCTGGATTTGGGGAAGAAGTGAGTGTGGTGGAAGGGTTGGGTTGCATAATTGGACGTCTCTTCTCCCTCTTGGCGATCGATTGGTCATGCCTAGGCCTTGCTGCAGACCAAAGCCTGTTCATTAGGAGCAGGAAGAGACTTTGAATATGAAAGAAAAAAAAAAGATTAATGTTAAAAAACGTATTTCACATGTGGGGGAAAATCACGCTTTGAATTTTTTTTTTTAAAGAAACATTTTTCAGTCCAAAGAAGAAAAATATGCAGCAGTAGGCAAGAGTGGTCTATGTGTACAAACCTAGCCCACGAGATGCAACGTCGGTAGCAATGAGGATAGGAGCCTTTCCAGAACGAAACTCTGTAAAACAAAGCATGCTATGAAATAAGATTTTTCAAAAAGTTACAATTACCTGAACTTGATTTACACTAAACGCTCATTTTCAAGAAGCTACATAACGTGGGTCAATTCCAGAAACCCCCACAAGTCAGGATATAATGCCTCAACGACTTTTCAAAATCCAGCTGCGTTAAGCAATTTTCCAACTTTGTTTTATCAAAACAAACCAAAAAAAGGCACAACTACTGAAATTAAGAGTACAAAGGCAAGAGAAGTCCTTTTAAATGTGTCTATTTGGTCTAGAGATTAAAAAAACCAAAACCAGATCAGAGAAAAACACATCTAGGTAAATTAGGTAGAGCAGCCCAAGTTATTCTCCCGTCAATGACAGACTCACCATTAAGCACCCAATCTCTTTCTGGCTGACTCTTGTCTCCATGGATACACATAGCTGGCCAACTGCCAAACAGAGATACACATTAGTATAGATAGAAAGTACATACATTAAAGCAAACAGGAAGCTTTATTGGCATTTTGTTTAAAAGGGAAAAACTGTAAGATTTGAGAAATATTTTATTCTCTGGCCTCTATCTACCCAGCATGTGTACTGTAAACCCACTACCTACATAAACAGCCATTTAAGCCAAATGACATTTGCTATATTGATACAGTCCCCATCAGCATATCAGGATTCTGATACACTGCAGAAAAAAGCTGCACCGCTTATGAACACTCTCTCTTGCACTAATGCTTTGATGGAATGGAATCTTCTGGCAAACGACGACTGAATTCAGCCAAGAAAATAACGGATAAGTTGTTCCCAACAGCAGCATCAAGAACATTTAAACCTTACTGCTTTTGATTACGATTTTTGTTTCCCACTAGAAAGAAGTGGAGGAAGGGGAGAAGCTAATCACCCATCTCTGCGCATCCTTCGAGTGAGATCATCACATCGCCTCTTTGTCTCCACAAAGATGATAGTCTTGTTTTCCTTCTCTGCCATGATTTCTTCCATCAGTTGTATCAGTCTAAAACAGACATAAGAACCAAGATGTATAGCCACACATATCAGAATAAAGGCTCTCTCTCTCAAGGGACATTGAGGACACACCCAACACACATCCATGTAAGTCAGTCAGTATCATATAGAAATTTGTGCTGGTTGTGCAAAGGTTATGGCCAAAATATACACAAGAGACTAGTTAATTACAGGACTGACTTACTTTGTAACACTCAAAGGTTAAATAGTACTACAAGTAACTTTGGAATTCCTAGTAGGCTTACAAAGCATCATACACTTTTAAGCACAACCAAAGAAAGTGCAATGGTGGGAACATCAGCTTACTTATGGTCTTTCTCGCTTTCCATGCATACATCCACTATCTGCAGGATATTGTGGTTGGCACTAAGCTCCAAGTTTCCCACATTGATCTGGACATAGTCCTGCAGGAAGTCCTCGGCAAGCTGGCGCACTTCTTTTGGCCAGGTGGCACTCCACATCAGAGTCTGGCGGTCAGGCTAAGGAAAAGGGAAAGCAGATTTGTTTACAATACTAGATTTCAAATAGGAAAACAAAGGAGGCTGTCCTTCTGCAAGGGTCACGCACCCTTATCTGGTCAACAATTTTACGAATTTGTGGCTCAAATCCCATGTCCAACATTCTGTCAGCTTCATCCAGCACCAGGTATGTACAGCGACGAAGGTTGGTCTTTCCAGCCTCAAGGAAGTCAATCAAGCGACCTGGTGTAGCAATGCAGATCTCCACACCTTCAGAACAGAATAAGGAGTAAGTCTCTTCATTTGAATGTCAACTGGTATTTTTAGTCAGAATGAATCACCTCCCAGAGAAAAATTGTTTTAAAAAAAAAGCACCACCCTCATTCGTACCCAAGATTGAGTCACTTCAGTAGAAGCCCTAGCTCCTTTTAATATTTCTTCCATTCTGAAATTACTGTTACATTGCCATTAGAATAATAAATGCAGTACAGAAACTAAAAGGTTACTGCCAGAAAAACACCAGTGAAGAGCTGTCCAAAAATCAGAAGTGAAGCAAGCTTCTACTCAAGCCTGACCCACCTTCATCCAGAACTATGCAGTCTAGAGAGGTGTCATTTTCAAACATGAAGTGCTCGTCTTTCTATATGGGTCAAATTACTTTCATTTTTTTTAATATATAAAGCCAAAGCATGGGCTTTAAAACTGAGCAATTATGCACCAATAGTGACAGACAACCATCCCACCAACATTTGTGGGGATAAGAGAGTTCAAATATTCCTAACTAATATCGGGTTGGGGAATTTACACATTCCTTAAGAGGAGGATCTGGTTTCCACCAATTCCCAAATTTTACAGGTGAGTATTTCAGTGTCACTGAAATGTCCACAGAAGGTAGGTTTAAGGAAGAAGAGGCATGAAAAAGATTTTCTTCTTAAGCAGAATATCTGTTTTACAGCACTCCAGAAAGGTGTGCAAAACCCAGCAAGCTGATCCTCCCAAGGACTCTTCATGAAATCTTGGACTCTTCCAGTGAAGATGCTATTTTTGAAGTGGAATGCACTGTTTTCTTGAACAGAGATATCCCACAGACTTCTACCATGTATGCCTTTATCCCACTACTGCAGTTTGCAATAAGGACCCTGCAAACCGCAGTGGTAAGCAAAATTTTCTAATTTCTTGAATAGATCTGTATGTATGTCTAGCTTGATAATAATTCTTGCATCTTTTCACATAATTCTATTAAATTTTTTAATCTAGTGAAGATGAAAGGCATCAGCACATTCCTGCATTTGAAATTATAGGTCACTTAAGCACTACTGCATTACAGCAGTTGCTTACAGGGTACATAGTGCTTAGTGCTTAAGAACAATTAAAAAAAAAAAACAAAACAAAAAATATAAAAAACTGCAACCAAACAAAAAACCACACACCCCTCCTGCTGTCCAAAGAAGTTTTTATAGATTCAGAAACAAAGTTTGATTATTTGAACAAACACAGGCAGAAAACTTGAAATCTGCCTTAAGAAAAATCCTTCCTTAAACACGCTACTGGTATTGCATTTCCTGAAAAGACCTGTTCTTCTGTGAAGTTTCCTTTTCCCCTTTCTACACCCTGATGATCTTAACAAGTGGAAAGTTCAAAGAGCAATCAGAAAGAAAATCTAATATTCAAGTCACTATAAAACAAAAAAGAGAACTACCTCATGAACTGTCATTGCAACTGGAAAATGAGACAGACACTCATTCACTCTCATCCCCTTCCAAACAGGTTTTGAGAAGTTTTATTTTTACAGAGATTTTACAATACCACTTCCTCCAGAAACTGCAAGCACCCATTTTAAAATTACCTCTTTCTAAATCTCTGATCTGGGGACCTTTGGGTGCTCCTCCATATATGCAGGTACTCTTCAGTCTTGAACATTTGCCATAATCATCAGCCACCTGCTGCACTTGCTGGGCCAACTCTCTAGTAGGTGCCAGAACCAGACACTGCAAAAGGAAATGATTCAGGAAGAGTCAAGCTGCATACACATCCCTAACATAAAACCATAAGCAAAGTTGGACCATCTGCTCTTTATTAGCTAAAACATTTAAATATCTTTAGACTACATCAGCAATTGCACAGAATTTCAACTGAGTGGGATGTTCACATTGTGATAGTAAATATTCCTATTCTGATAGAAACAGGATAGGAAAAACTACTATTCTGATACATCAATTAAATAAAGCACCCATCTCATTAACAATGTCATGCTACAAATACCAAAACAAAGAGAATCAACAAGCACTTACAATTGGGCCATCCCCTCTCTCCAAATATGGCTGGTGGTTGATGTGAACAATTGCAGGCAACAAGTACTAAAACAGAAGAAAACAGTATTCTATAACATATATAAATTGTGATTCTGCAAAACCAGATACCTGCATTTATCCAGCACACCAGAAGATTTTCAGAGCTGCTGACCAGCTGTATCTGCTTTGGCGGATGAGCACAGAATGTGGCTGCTCAGCACCTCTGAAAGCAAGGCTCACTTAAATTTGGAGCATAAGTTAGCAGAACTGAGTAATCATGGTCCTAGCCAACGTTTTTCATAAAGGATAAAAATCCTTTTTAACACTACAGTTAAAATTAATATATATGCTGAAACTCAACCATTTTTTATTTTAACCTGCATAGTTTATGAGGCAAATGTGCTAAAGAGAATGTCCTGTTTTTTAAACCACAACGTAAGCATAGACCAAAGAGAACTGACTAAGCATCCAAACAGGAAGACATGCACAAAATACGCATTTGTGCATACAACAGGCTTGTAGTTGAGCTGGAACTCAACTGTCCCCCATGATGCAATACAACAAAAGCTTTAAAAACGTAATCATCTCACTGCTAGTACTGGCAAGGCCCAAAAACAACCCACAGTTAATTTCTGCCAGGTGACCAGGAAAGCGAGCTGAAGAAATAAAAGGAAAGAATACGCACTGCTAGTGTCTTCCCAGAGCCGGTCTGTGCAATGCCCACCATGTCACGACCGCTGAGTGCTAGTGGAAAGCCTTGGCACTGAATTGGAGTGGGTTCTGTGAAGTTCTGGTCCATCAAGGCATCCATCACATACTCTTCAGAATTTAAGAAAAAAATAAATTTTTTAAAGAATAACTGAGGCTTTAGAGAACCTTTTAGAGAATAGAACCAGTAACTGTTCGGGTATTTTCGGAGCAGTCTTCATGATCTTAAAGAATGGCAAAAATACTTACGTGGAAAGCTACACTGGTGGAAGGCAAACACTGGCTTGGGGCAGCCCTCCATTCCCCGAATTGTTATCTCCTTCTTCCTTCGCAATTCTTCAACTTCATACTATTTATGAAGAAAGAAAAAAAGAAAAAATAAATGCCAAATATCAGCAGGGACTTAAAAGTGCGTGTTTCTAACTACTAACTCTCTTCTCACCTCTGGGTAACAGCTTTATTAGAGAACTAAATTAAAACAGAGATGTAAAAAACTGCTTTCCAAAAGATTTTACTTTAATTAGACTGACTTATTGTACAGCTTCTCCAATATTCAGAGTTATGAGCTCTCTACATAGCCTAGAAGGACTAATGTCAATCTCTTCTTACAACCAGCCCTTTTAAATGAAAAGCATAGTTAAAAGAACATTTTAGGCATTTTTCCAGAAGCCAGAAATGACCAACAGCTTCAAAAGTGATTAGAAACAGAGGACAAGAAACATGTTTTATCTGACAGTGATAAGAATCAAACAAACTAAATAGGTCCTAATATACCATGAACAGAAGGCAGGGCAGTCCTTCTCCTTCAATTAACACATTCCAGAGGTAGATAAATACGGAGTTCTTGCTGGATAACCTGCTACTCAAATGTTGCTTGGAATTGTTTCAGAGAATGGAAGAAGCTCTGACAACATCATAATGCTACCCTAGGACCTCACAATTTTTTTAAGGAACTTCTTGTAATATGTCAGAAATGTGCAGCCACATAAGCATAACTTCAGGATTAGAAAAAGTGTTTTATTTTTGTCTAAGTTATCTTTTAAGTCCAACTGTCCTTTGCAACATGCTTCGACAATTCATGACCCTATTCTAATGCTTATTAGAAATCAACAGAGACACATCAATACCAAATATGCACTTCATCCAAAGCAATAGATTCACTATTTCTGAGAATCTCTTGAGCTTGAATTAATAAGTAAAAAAAAGAAAATGACTTCTGGGGAAAACATTAAAATCCTTTTAGCTGGCTAAGCAAAGACAGCTACAGCATGCTAACCATGGTTCAGTAGCTCAAGTTGTGGTATCTTTAAGAAGTCGATACCCCCTTCAATTCCTTTATGCCATATGCATATTTCACATAAGGATTTGTAAGTCTATGCAATCAGATAATGACATTTTGTTTGTTTGTTGCCTCACATTAAGAGCAAAATCTCTTAATTTCTAATTATAAAAATACATTGCAAGAGAGAATAGAAGACTAGACTCAAGTTAGGTAGGAAGGGAAGATTACTGTATCTACAGAGTAAACACAAAGTACTGCACCAATTCTGAGCCCCCAATGTAAGAAGGACATTTTTTTTAACATGGCGTGTCCAATTATGGGGGAAAGCTGGAGGCTGCAGTACAGGCCATGTGAAGACAGACTGGGAGCACCGGATTTGTTTAGCTTGGGAAAGACTGGGCTAACAGTGGCCTTTAACTGCTACTTTCAACTGCTTGATGGGTCGCTATAGGAAAGATGTTCAAAATCCCATGAGAAACATTAAGCCCTGAGACAGCCACCCAGAGAGGATATAAATTCTCCTCATCCCTGGGGGTATTCAAACTCCAAAGGACAAGGCACTAAGCAACCTGCTCTAGTTCTACTGTTAGTGCTGCTCTGAGCAGAGGATTAGACTAGAGATGTCCCCAAGGCCTCTTTCAGCCCAAATTACTCTTATGACAAAATATTACTTTCAAACATTTCTCATGTATTTCTGTCACTTTTAGTTCATTATCCTAGGTTTTTTCAGGGCTTCTCCAGTACTGTAACTCTCCAAGTTTTATCTCCACTGACAAATTGCTAGGCCAGACAAGCATGATGATGATGCATTACAAATGACAAAATATAAAATGTCTCATATAAAAACAACTAAGAAGAAAAGCATATCCTTTGCTAATGTTAAATAGTAAAGGCAACTAGAACCAGTATGCTGCAGAGTAAACTTGCCAAACACACTTAATGAAGAGTCAGCTCTATTTTACATGCTGTCCCAAACCCCCTAGGACAAGTTTTTCAACTTGAGACATTTTCTGTTGTAGACAACATGGAACTTACTGGAGTAAGCCTGGCCACTTCCGGATGTTCCACATAAAAATTCTTCTCAAACTTGGGCAGTTCATTTAAATCCCATTTTTTCTTACGCAAACGTTCCCCTGGATTACCAAATTTCTTTGGAGGAAGAGGACCTCCACGACTCGCTCCAAACCTGTGAATGTGAATGCTTGTTATTTAAAAAAATACTACCAGTATTTAAAACTATTTTAAAATTACTCTGGAATTTTCTTAATCATTCTCCATTGTCTTTTTCCCAAGCTGACGTATGAGCACAACATTCTAGCAAGTCACCCCCTCCAATCACTATGATGGTATAAAACTTGTTGAAGTTGCTTTAGGTTGGTTCTGAACCTAAAACCATGTAATTGTAAATCACCCCTTTAAAGCTCCTGTCTCTAGGACACGGCTGCGTGTACATCTATAGCTGTACACCTACAGCATCTGCCTTGAAACCAACAGTGTACTCACAAAGTAGTTACATAAAAGGGATGAGAAAAATCTCTCCTTGCAAGTTCCTTCTCTCTCTCTCTCGGTTAGTTTTACACTAAATAGCTATTTCACTATCTCCCCCTCTGTATCTTCTCTCCTTTCTTATCAAGAAGTATGCCTCAAATGAAAAACAACAGAGTGACGAACAGAAAGTAAACAAGTCCAGCCAAGCCTGCAAGTCCATCTGTAATTCTGTAAACAACAAAATTTAAAAAAAAAATATTTTTAAAACACAGCCTAACAGGAAAAAAAAAAAAGATAACAAAATACCTGGGAAAAGTCATATCTGCTCTCAAGTGCATTGTGATGAAGACTGAAGAGAGTAAGAAGCCAATGTTCACAAAAAAATTTCTAACTAGCAGAACGATTCAGAAGTTATTGGTCTTTCTCTCTAAGTTTTCTTTATCCAGTTAATTTTACACACTTCAAAATGTTAAGAACTAGCTGAAATGACCGGCTAATGCAATAGCCAAAACATGAGCTTCTGGCAGCAAGCTTTAAGTAACTAATAACCCAGTGGCATGAAATGATTATTTACTGTAAATATAATGAATTGGATTTTAAAATAACACCAAAAAAAAAAAAGTTACAGCACTTTCATCAGTACTGTACAAACTCAGCAGAAAGTACTTTTCCAATGCTATCAAGTCCATTTCTGTCCTAAAGCTACAGCTTTCTGCAAAACATGAATTCATGAGACATGCCTGTTCAAAACAACTTTTAGAGAGCAAGACCAAAGAGTCTGCACCTTACCCAGGCAGTCCACTAGTAAATAAAAAAAACTGGTAATGAAACAAACTGAAAGCAACAAAAATCCCTAAGCAACTTTCTTACAGGAGTAACTTGTGGATGAAGGAGGGGGTGGAAGAGTTACCAAAAAATAAACAAGAGCTGAAAAAAATTTTCTGAATTATCTTAAGTACAAGACTATCTGCTCAAACATCAAACACATTTGTTCTTTAAATCACTTCCCAATGGAAACTACAAATTATAGTGACTAAGAGACCAAAGAAACAGAACTCAAATCAACATTCTAACAAGAAGGGGTTAAATTGTTGGAAAAGCCAAGTATGGTAGATATAATTTAACTTAAAACCTGCTAAGTTAGTTTTAAAATGTCTGCTGTGTTGCAACTGTGCATTAGGCTTCTTCTCTTTCCTATAAATATCCCTTATTTTCTCATCAGTGTATCTATCAGATCCCCCAGACAGCCTGCACAGTCATCAATTTTTGTCCTATGAAAAAGATTGTGAAACACAACTTCAAAAACGCATTTAAGCATCATATTTCCTTTCAGGATAAAGGAAAAGAAAGGCACAGACTTTCATTTACAGGAACATTCACCTTTAGTGATGATGTTTGTTACTGATCATGCTAACTTGAGGTAAAAATGTCAACAATTCCAGTACCCAAGCAGTTCCTATAAAACCCATAGCCTCACTCAAGTCCACCAGAGGTTCAAAGGGTCGAAGAGTTCCCTAACAAAAAGGAAACATATGACAGGGCTGATTGCAAGACTGGACACTGCAACAGCTGGGTACTATGAATACTTTTGCTCCACAGCTATCCAGAGGGAAAAAATGATATATTTTACACAGAAGGTGCATAGTTTCAGTTCTCCACTCTTATACACAATATGCCTGGATACTGACCTGAAAGAAAGAAGCCCTACAGCAGCCCTTGAACACTGCCTCTGTGAGGGTTTATCTGCTAAACTGGCAGTAACTGACACTTCACATTCTGACTCCAAGTAAAATGAGATTCCAACTCAAATTAAGCTGATTTAAATCTAGTATTTCCCTGGTTTGCCAACAGCTCTCTTTTCAAAGGTAAATTCAGGCTGGCTCACAACATTCTTCCCTAATATTACTGATGCCATCATTTCCGGGATAGAACTGAGTAAACCTGATACATTCCAGAGCAAAACATAACAATTTTCCATCCTAAGAAGTCAGCTACAGCTCACTCCTGACAAGAGGAAACCGGAAAGCTTGTATGTGATCAGCCTACAGAAGAAGTGGTGATAAACTTTCAAATGGTGCTGAACCAGCACACTGGGTGGCCCAACATTTCACAGAGATTATTTACGAAGTAAGATGGTTGTTAGTGGTTACAAATATTTTCATACCTTAAAAGGATGTATATAACAAATTGAATCCTGATGCATTAAAGCTTCCAGGATAATATGCCAAAAAAAAGATTTTTCATGTAAATGTCCAAAAACTTCACAAAGAAGCATGTAGGCACTTCTTTTACTTATGCAAAACCCCTGATCTAAAAGAAAAGCATCCACTATAATTAAAGACTTTACAGAAAATGAAATTACACTATTTTTAAGGCACATCAAGTGTTGTGTCAACGCTTTGGCCAGTGTTCTTTTAAGTAACTGTATATAAATCTGCATACTCAAACTCACTCACTAAACTCCAAAAACAGCAGTGGTCTGATCTATCTCAGACTTGCCAAAGCGCTTACTCCAATGTCCTTGTGTTAAACTGAGCTGGAAATCTCTTAGCAGAAAAACACCAGAACCCTCCTCTCTGTGAAAAAAAAAATGAAAGTATCTTTTAATTTCAGAATGTTAAATGTGGGTGTAAGATAAAGCAATGACACAACTATCTCCCTCCACAGACAACGAGAAACTGAATGTCAAAGTGCATGGCAATGTACAGCAAAATATTCTTTAATCACCCAGTAGCAAGGGAAAACAAGAGGAAAAGGAAGTGGGGGAGAAAAAAAAGGAAACAAAATGGAGACAAAACTCATTAATTGACATCTAGCTTACCATATAGCAGAACCTAATGATATGTTTTTTGCTAATCCTTGAAAACTACTTGTGATGTGAAAATGTCACTCTCAGAAATCAGTTCTAACTTTCCCTTTAAAAAGGCCTGGCACGAACACCTTATTACTTTCAACCCTTAAAAACCTCGAGACTCAATCTAGTTATGTAGTATAATGCCACTGTATTTATTGCTGTCATTCTCAAAAGAAAAAAAATCACATCAAATCAAACCTGCAAAAGCCTTTTTCAAGCCAAACCTCCTTTAAATAAGAGATTCAAGACTATCAAGCACCAGGCCTTTACAGAACCGCACAATTTCCGTAGCGCTATGTAAGCTCGGAAACTGTGGTCCAGCACCGTGTTCACCGAGATCAGCCTCCCGAGTACCCAAGTCCCCCGCATGGCAGCGTTTCCAATCCCATTTCCTCTCATGATAAGCCTGGGAGCGCAGCTGAGAGAGATCTTCCCCCCACTGCCATCTTTCCAGTAAGTCCAGAAGGAGCAATGACAACCAGAAGGGCACACAGAGGGACAACCAGCTCTGCCAGGGCCACCGAGACCTTCGTGGCTTGCGGGGGGGAGGGTGCCAGGGGTGTCGCGGGGTAAATAAAGGGGCTGGCAGAAAATAATTAAGGGGGCAGGGTGGATGCAGGCCTTAAAATTGCAAGCAAGTTTCAGAATTAGTTACACATGAACGGTGGAAAAGCTAAAAAAAAAAAAATTTAAAAACACAAAACGCTAAAAAACCCACCACCCCGCCTTGGTGACACATAAGTCTCCAACTACCCCCGCCCCCACATGAGAATCTATGGGGGGAAAATCCCCACAAGCTGGATCTTGGCTCCCCCAATATCGACACTCCAACACACACCCCCCCTTCCCCGCGGCCTCCCCCTCGCCCCCCAACGCAAGCGTTCGGCTTCCCCACCGCCCCCCCGCCGTGCCGAACCCCCCCCCCCCCTTACCCGCCGCGGTCTCGGTCTCGGCCCCGGTCCCCGAAGCCTCTCATCGCCCCCGGAGGGGTGGGCGAGAGGCAGCGGAACGCCGGCCGTGGGGACGGCGAGGGGCTGGGGGTACGGGGAGAGGGTCCAGCCAGAGGCGGCTGCGCCTCGGAGGCCTCGCTTTGCGCCACCTCGCCTCTTTGGTGGGACACAAAAGGAGAAGAGGTGGTCAGTGGGTCCGAGACCCGCTGAGCGTCAGCGGCCGGAACGGCGGGGCTCTCGGTCGGCTCCAGGGCCCGGGCAGTGTGGAGACACCAGCGTCTTCTTCCTCCGCGCTCCCGGCACAAAATGGCCGCCGCCGCCCCGGCCCGCTCCGCTTACGTTACGAGCGGCCTGGCGCTGCGCTAACTGCGGCCCTCCGAAACACCTACGCCTATTCACGGACCCCAACTACGCACTAAGCGCGCTCGTGGGAACACCGCCCCGTGCAGTAGCAGGCGGGCTACGAAAGGTGCGTAACGTTCTTTACTTAGAGCCGGGGCCCCGCGTGAGGAAGGCGGAGGGGAGGAGTAACGCTATTCCCCAAAGTCAGCTGCGCAAGGAGCGCTCTCCATAACCCCTTCTGCACGGTGGGGAACACTTGGGCTGGGGCGCACGTTACGTAAGTGCACGGCGTACGCAAGGTGCGCAACTCAGGCTGGCGTAGGGCGGGAAGAGACCGGTGCGCTTGGCGTAACAGTCTTACTCGGACCGTGCAGGCCGGGCCGGAGGGTTACGCTGGTTGCGCAGAGGGTTTGAAGAATACGGCCCGTCGCCTACGCGCCTACGGGCTCCGCCGAGGTGGCGGCGGGGTTGGGGACACAATGATGGGACAATGGCGGGACAATAACGGGACACTGGGCGGCGGGGCGGGAGCGGCCTCTTGGACCTCTGTGGCGGCTCCGGCGGGCCGAGGTCATTCCATGTCAGATTAGCAGGGGGATCTTGGCGCGGCGCTGGGGCAGGAGCAGAGTGACAGCGGCCATGATGTTTGCTGTCGCCTGAGCGCCAGCAGGCCGGGAGAGAATTCCCCAGATGAGCCAGACACTCCTCGCTGAAAGACAGAATAATCCATGAGGCGATTACGTGGCACAGGCCATAAATCCTTTTGTGCTGTGCGTACGCTATCGCCAGGTCAGTGTGTCCTGGCACAAGGAGCCGTGTCCCATGGATGGTGGGGTTACACCAGCCAAACCCAGCCCTGGCCCACACCGTGTTATCGCTAGCAGCAGTGCTTTCTGGGCTGTCAGGTTATCAAAAACTGGTTATATTGGCAGAAGGGAAAGTGAGTCCCCTTTACTTTCAGACCCTTGAATAAAAATAACAGCCTAGAACGACACACAAATTACCATTTTAGTTTCACGTGCTATATATATATGTATGTATGTATCACATGTGTGAGAAAGCAAAAAGCAATCTTAGTGCTTAAAATAAAATACTGCAAGAAACCTAGGTCTTTTTAAGTGGGTGGCAGGGAGTCAAGTGACACTGCACGCTCTCACTGATGGGTACTTGGGTACTTGGCCACTAGATACAAATGCCCAGTGTGGGAAAGCCTGGCACATTTGAAAGACTGGACATTGCATTAAATGGCAATGGCTGATCCATTCCTGACTCTCTCAGATCAGCCAGCCTGCCAGCCTTCAACTCCCTAGACTTTTCTCCACTGTGAAAAATAGTGCTTTACCTCAGGAAAAATACCAACTATCTGTTAAGAAACCACTTAAGGAAGGCAAGCACTCTAGGTCTGTCACAAGGAAAAGCCTGGCTAAAATGTCAGGCTTCTCTTGCATGAATTTCTGGTCATTGCTGCCTTTTTACTTGATGTTATCTTACATACATTTGTTAATCTAAACAAAAAAATTATTTTGCCAATGAGGAGAAGTTCTCTGACCAGATACCAAAATTAGACTCATTGTAATTACCAGAGGACAAAGTAAGACTTTCCCGTTTTATATATATATATATGTGTGTGTGTGTATTGTTTAGTTTATGTTAAAACAAGCAGTTCTGTGAGCATTGGAGGTATTGCAAATGGAATTGTTATTTTGGCCCCCAATGCCTCATTTCCCTCTTTATTTCCAGCTTCTTCTTTTGCCCCCTGTGACCTACATCTCTGGCTAGTTCAGAGCTGTGCCTCTGCTGCTGGCTCCCTCAGCAAGCTGAATCTTAAGTGCCTTTTCCTTGGTGTAAGTGCTGGTGCCAGCCTCTCTCTCCTATCTAGCCACGGGATTTGTTTTATTCTTTTTAGTAGTAACAATATTTAATATTATTTAATAGTAATGTTTAATATTCTTACTTATACTAGAAGAATGGCAAGTCAATTTTATCAAGTTTGTTTCTTTAGAGAACTAGACAAAGGTGTTGGGTTGCACCCAGATTATTTTTCTCATGAAAGATCAATGAGATTATTGAGAGGAGTTTAATTCAAAGCACCCAAACATAGACTTCTGTTCTAATTCATAGTCTTTATTTTTAACTTTAATAAGAACAGGTTTAAAACATTCTGTCCAAAAAGTAGAAAATGCTAAATAAAAACATAAACATTATCTAGGCGAGATAAAATTGCTTAAAAATGTATTTTTAAAACTACTTGTTCCTCTACAGTACATGAAAACCCATCAAGTTCTTGAGCTGTTGTTCCTCCCACTGCCTTTTCCATCTATATATGTCGATTTTATAACTGAGTTTATTCCAATTCTGTTGCATTTCACACTGTTAAATTCTACCACTTAGACACTCTCTTTGAAATAAATTAAGAAAGAGTACATTCACTCTCATGTTAAAGGACAGGTTTGATTTTCACAAAACATAAGAAAAGGAGTCTAAGAACAATTCACAATCTTATTGCTTATATCTTTGTGTGCTGAAAGTTCAATTGAAAAACGAAGATCCTAAATGAAACAAATTCTAGTTCAGGAAAACTGAACTGTACAAAGTTCATCCCACTGTTCTCCCAAAATATCTTAAATAGTTCCCAAAAGCTACAAATGCAGCCAGGTAGTCGTCGACCTTGCACAAATCTTCATCCCAACTACCCAGCTGTTTTTTAGCTGTACATTTACATAATTTTTTTACCTATTCTTTGGCATCCCCAATCCCTCCAGCAGTTATTGCAAATGTGGCTTCGTTTTCAGGCATCTCAGGGCTGGGAGAAAAAGAAACAAGAAACTTGTAGGTTTCCCCATGTAAAAAGCAACTGTGAAATAGTCTCTAAAATGTTGTGGGTGTGAGCAACCTGGAATACATCGTTGCCTTTATACCTACGTGCAAACTGTAGGACGTGATCAATATCATCAGGATCAGAAAATGTGAAATTATCGTGTCAGGAAAACTTAGGAATTTAACATGTCCAGAATTTTCCTGCCAAGGGATCACCAGTCCTACCAAAGTATTTGATGGTCTTCATTAAGAGCTGAGCATCTAGTAGGATTTATGATGAAAGATTATGTCATTTAATGTACGCAATATGCACGACAACTTTAATTAGTTGTTTAATCTGTTAATTAGTTTGTCCTTTCAGATTTTCTCCCAACATACCATCCAGAGAGCTTCAATAAGTTGAACTTTGTCACCTTAGGGTTGCCCGTAACACAGCTTCCCTCCTGTGAGGGAAAGGTGGTTTACCTGTCATAGATCTTTGCAATACGCAGCTCCCCTCTCCCTTTCCTCAGACTGATCCTGGTAGTCGAAGCATGAGCAAGGATGTGGCCCCCAATGGGCTTTTTTGGGTCTGCCTGAAAGCTGAATTAGCAAGAAAATTGTGGTGATTCACTGTGCAAATTCCAGAGGTTAATACTGTGATTAACTGTCAGACTGAACCCTATTCAACTCAGTAATGAGTGATCAATAGGGAAATACATTAGAAACCCGACTTTAACACACTTGCCTCAAGATAAGATGTTCAAATGTTCAATGCTGGCATCATTTTCGTGTCATTAAATTCAAAAGGCTCAAGAAATACACACCTTAAATATCACATATAAGCTGCTCCAAAGGAAAATGTGGTGCTTTTTCAATACTTTTTATAGCTTGTTCTCTTCGTTTAAGTCACAGTGAAATCATACCACCATGCCAGGCAGCAGATAAACAAAAAAAAGCTCATTCCAAAAACTGAGAGAAACTTACAGGTGTCATTAACTTATGATTCCTAATACCACAGGGAACAATGACCAATCTGGGCTTTCATTTCAGTGCCTCTTGCTCCATACAATCTCAGTTCTCATCTCTGTTAAATAAGTAATACAAAATACAGGAAATTTTTTTAAAAGAGAGAGAAAAAGTATCTTACGTCATTGTTGCTCCTGGGTCAGCAGTCATCTGGTTGGTCACAAACACGGCCACATTATATTCTGCAAGAGAAAACAATGCAAAGAAGGTAGACTACATCCAATTAGAATTCCAAAATAATCTCTCATCCATGGTAAAAGCAAGGCTTCTGCTGAAGCACTTCAAATTTCAAATGAATGAGAAGAAAATATTCTTTATGACTGATGGCTGCAGTTAATCAGGAGACAGCCTAGATTTGCTCCTGTGTGGCTCCAGATGTAATATGCCAAAAATGAGCACTTTTCAGAATTTCAGTGAACAAGTCTTTCTCAGTTCCCATCTTCTCTGTTGGCTCCCTGCCCTCAGCTCCCTCTCCTTCCCTTTCTCTGTTTGCCTTTTTTTTTTTCACTTCATGAAAAAAGCATTTATTCATTACTCATCAACATTTCTGAGACATTCCAAAGAGAAGGAACTCTATTCATCTTGTCATCACCCCTCAAAGCATTGCAAAGTACTGAGAAAGTGGCAAGAGGCATGGCTTTTTTATTCCTCTGTGCCTTCATCCTATTTTCTATTCTTTGTCTTTCTTTTGTATTCAGACTGTTGAAATTTGGGGAAGACAATTACTCTTACTGAATATTTGTCCAGTTCTACAACCTATTACCTCATTTAGGGCTTGACGGTATTTCTAGAAAAACTCTAAATGTTGAAAAGTCCAGAAGTGTTCTCAATCTGTCATCTTGAAACAATATATTATTGGTTTGATCTTCTTGGTAACTGACAGAGGTGTAAAGTGAGGAAAGATCCCTGGGCCAGTGCCTGAGTGATAATACACTTGGACTACTAGGTGGTTGTGTGACTCCAGTCCATGTTTTCCAAATCTTGCAATGTTTCCCTTACCTTCTGATATTTTTTGGAGCCTTGACAACATCTGAGCTAGTTTCTGTTGTCGTTCGGCCAACTCTCCGCGACCACTGAAATCCACACGGAAAAGTGCCATTATGGAGTCAATGATCTGCATTGTAATCATGCTAGATAAGTAAATATAGTGAAAGGAAATAGGAACACTTATTCTGAAAACAGAAGGCATACAGAAAAAAAAGTCTTGTACCAATAACTTGAAGATACCAGCTTCCTCATGGAACTTGGCTGCTACATAGTCAAGCAACTCCATCTGATGTTCACCTAGTAGGAAGCAGAGTTGCCAAGAGAAGTTAGGACCAGAAAGAACTGTGAAGGAACAAAAGCCTGAACTTTAAAATTCCACTTTAAATGTCTGCACTGGTTATATTTTCACGGCCAGCAGTTTTAAATCTAGTGCCCAGTAGCAATCTACTTTGCAGGTTCCAGTTTCCTGTCACCCATCTCACAAAACTTTTTTGTGAAAATCTTCACTCTGCATGAACACAACTTTTTATTGTGTTAAGAACTGAAAAGCAATATAAACATTTTAATTTAATGTTGAATTAAATGACACACAGAAAATGTTTTAATCATATTATGTTTATATTGCACTCTCAAAGAAGAAGTTCCATTTCAAACTTTCTTGACGTTTCAAAGGGGTGTCTTGTGACAGAGTGTGTTGGAGCTGTTAATAAACTGAGAAGTGTTAATACACTGAGAACTATTTAAATGGGTACCTGGGAGAAAAAACCCTAGATATCATGCCAGTTGCAATAATGGCCTTACTGGTATATGCACGTGCATACAGCACGTTGTCAAGTACTGCCTCGTGGTCAACATTGAAGCGATCAGCAATGTCACGCAGGCGGTCTGGTCGGCTGGCATTAGTCAGAGTTAAGGATTTCTCCTTGTGCAAACCATGCTCTGAAAATAATAAAACTCCATTCCAAAATAGGACTATGGGGGTAAAAGAAAAAGAAGACTATTTATTTTAATCCTAGAGAAGACTGACTTTTTGTCTTCAGGCTGTCCCACGTACCCTAAAGATAGTTTAGGGCTCACGATGATAATTGTTTTGTGTTTAGGGTTTGAGGCGGGGGGGTTGACATATGGATATCTGTGCTCTAGGAATTTAGCTGTGAGCAAAACCTGTTTATACACAGTCTAATGCAAATGTGACGTGTTAAAAATAGTGTTCAGTACTTAGATATATTTATCTTGAATAGAAAAGCTGCTATAACCTGTAGGAGGCCTACTAGATCTCAAAAAAAAAAACAAAAACCCCAGAAACAAACAAACAAAAAAACCACCCCAGTTAAAATAAAATCCAATTCCTAACTCTAATTTTTTCCAGGTTGGATTACATCAAACGACAGAAGAAAAACTCACTTGCTTGTGGGCCACTACACACCGTGCCCTCCAGGATTTCTGTGCCAGTCATAATGTTTTACGTGTATGAAGCTATCAGGAGCCTCCTATTATACAAAATAAACTGTCTTTCCAGTTCATCACACCTGTAGCTTTTAACAGTCAAAAAGATACAAAGTGTTTTCGGTGTCAATGAAGATAATCTTTCCACCTGTGTAGCCATTTGGTCCTGGGAGCTGAGCTGTCACTACGGAGAATCATCGAAGATCAAAATTAAAAAGCAGGAAAAATATTTTCTTACTCCATCTATTATTATTTTTTAAATAAAATACAACTGTTTATCCATATCACAAAGAACTGTCAGTTTTAATCCATGTGAAAATCAGGAGTAGCTTGTCTTACTGCCATCTTGAGAATAAACTCAAGCCGCTTTTCTCGATTGCAGCTCAGATGAGATTTAGTTAATGGTGTCAAAACTGTTTTACTCAGTACTATCACTAAATCTGTATATTTTAGGGATATTATTAGTAAATTCTTACACACAAAGCATCCTCTTAATCTTCTACCCAAATTAATTCTATTGGCTTAGTAGACTCTTTTTCCAGCTGTAACTCATATGATCAGAAATTCTTTGGATATGAATTTTTCCTGATATGCAAATAGTTGCTGATTGTGGATTTTTGTCTCTTTGGAGTGAATAAGCTAAAATACTCAATCCAGTTGTAATCATTCATGCAAAAGGGTATGACTCTGCTGACCATTACACTGTACTAACAAGAAGAGGCCTTATGTTTCCAGAACATGCTTTATTTCACTTTACAATATAGGGTTCATTTAAGAAAATTTGCCTACCCAGTGTCTGGTAATTCCAGCAGCATTAATAGTTATATAAGTTATTGTTTACTACTATTTACACATTGAGAGATGTCTCTGGGAAATCAGAGTCCTGCTGTATTTGGCACTGCCCAAATATGGTGACTGCCAAAGTCTATTTATCCAGTTACTGACAGCCAGTAGTATCCTTTCAGTGCCCTTTCAGAATGTCATATTCAGCAAAACCCCTTGAAACCAGGACAGTCAAAGAGTTGCTGAGAAAAACTTTTGCCTCTGCACTTTTCTGAGCAATGCCCCCATCTACATGTGACCCATATTTGTGCTCTGCTTTTCCAGATGGTGTGTTTCACTGGTTTATCTAAGACAGCCTATTATCTTCACTCTCCTTATGGCAAAACTTTCATGGATGTGAGCAGTATTAAAAAGTAACCATTTATATGAGTTCTCTACTCAAACACAGTTAATGGAGGTAAGAGTCACCAAGGTCTGTTTCACTGTATTTGTAGAAATAAAAGATTCTGACTTGTCTCTATGTGTTTAATTCTGATATAGTTGTAAACAATGGATTCACTGAGAAGAAACATCACTCTCTTTTAAGGTATTATACCTACCACAAAGAGTGTGAGATAGCTGGGTTTTGCCTGTCCGGAACTCTGTTAAATAAAGAAAAGGAGAAAAAAGAGTCAGGGTTTCTTTTTCTGAGTTTGACAGATTCAGGAATTACTGCAGTTAGAAACACTCTTACTTACAAAATTCACTTCCATCTCTACCTTTTAAAATCATTTAACCTCAATTTCTAAATCATATTCTGTGCAGAAGAAATGTGTTACATGAAAAGAAAAATCTGAAATGCTTTAATTTGGTCGTGCTTGACTGCTGAAGTGATTTATTCTCTTGTGTATAGAAGTTAAAACCACATGGCACCTGTGGAAAAGTGATAACGGGGGGGCGGGGTGGGGAAGAAATGGTTGATTCCACTAACCTAGCCCAGTTTCATTTCCAGTAAAATGATCAAGGAGAAACTTACAAGTTTATTAATCTCATTCTATCAAATCACATTAGTCTCCAGTTTATCTTTTCTAAAGGGAAGAGTACTGTGTTTTATGAACTCTTACTGCTGAAGTGTCAAGCACCAACTAATCAGGTGTACTGTAATAGTAGCTTAATTGTCATTTCAAAATCTTACATAAAATGCAATGTACCCTAAGTGTGCATAACTAATATACCTTTTGTGGCAATTTTGTTACTGGAAAGGAACACATTGCATCAGGGAGAACTTTGGCATGTTAGTAATAGTCTTAATAATGCTATGTTGTACTGAATCAGCATGCCCAGTAATGACTACTGAGCTCAAACTTAGTCTGCAAGCAAATGAAGAGGAAAAATGGGAAAACATTAAGAGAAGTGGATTATTTCTTCTTGCACTCATGTAGGTACTCATCTTCATAACTACAATGTGGTAAATTTGATAGAAGTAATCCAAGTTGAATTAAAATCAAAATTAAGTTGCAATTCTTTGTTCGGTAATATTCATTGAATGGAGTTCTCTCACCTCCAAAGGCCTCAGTAATTGCCATGCTTTCAATCCCACCACCCAGAAGTTTACTGCAGAAAGGGAGAGGATTATGATGTAGTTAAACCCGAAAAATCACATGAGGAAAGTAAAAAAGAGACGTTTTTACTACTTTAAGGAAAGTAATTTCTGCCCTAAAGCCCCTCACTTGATGCATTAAGTGCAGGGCTCTAAATGATCATTGATTCATAAAGAATTAACTCTGTCTTTACCTCCCTTTTTGTGTGCAAGGGAAAGATCTACAGAAATTATTACTGCAAAGAAAGGAGAGAAAATAATATTTGAAAAGATAACATTCCATAAAAATATCTCAAGGGAGGACTTGAAGACTTGTAATTTTGACCTGAAACCTGCAGATTATTTTCATAGGTGAAAAAATTACACATTCAATATTTCTGGATGCCAACTATTTATTTTCAGTGACTGTACAAAGTCCAGTTTACCCTCAGAAGAGGAGTTGGTTTTGGTGCTTACTGATGCAGGCTTCTTTAAGCCAGCACTAACTCCAAATGGAAGGGGATCTATGTGTCCTAGCTGAGTATTTATTCCATTATATTTCTGTGTCTCATTAAAGACAATGAAAATCATTATTGGGAACATTTGGATGAAGGAAGGATATAAGAGATAAGCTTACTCAAATTCCTGGCTGCCAGTGGAAATATGAAATACCATCTTCCGTTTTTCACTGTACTCAAAGGCAGTGAGGAAGCCTGGTTCCTAGGAAAGACCAAAGAGAACATGAGAAGTTTATTTTAGCTTTAACCTGAAGTTAAAAGTGCAATATCCCACATAAATATCTTCTTTTCCCCCTAGCCTCATTCACGTGGGTTGGGTATAAAAAGCACCACAGCATTTGTCTGGTTGTTGTGGCATATAAAATATTATGCCTTAGAGTAAGAGGCAGAATAATTTTCAAAATTATTTTGATGATGCAGTGGGAAATCTGCTAAGGGAAACGTTGCACAGCATTTTGGAGAGGCCAGCATAAGTTCAAACTCTCAGGAAAATGACTGGCTTACAACAAGTTTGTTTGCAGCTTCTTTAATCTTGTCCACTTTGGCCTCTGAGAGCCCCTTCACATTGCACAGCGCCCTTCTTGTGGTCATCTGGATTCCTTTGATTGTGCAAATCCCAACTGCCTTCAGCTTTTTAATATCTGCTACATTCTGCAAAGAAATTTCCCTTCTGTTGAGTACTCAAGACAGTTAACAGCTGGAAGGTGAAGTAAACCTTTGAAACATGTTTTAAGTTTACATTCATATGCATGTGTTTTCAAGAAAGAAACAGATTTACAGTAAACTCTTCATTGTGTAGTTTGTGACACCAACAAAACAAAATTTTGAGTAGCACTGTTGTGAGGGTTCATGGTGCAGAGAGCAGCTCCTGGTGGTTTTGAGAGAAAGGTGTCTGGGTATTTATTTCTCCCTGTTTTGAGAGAAAGGTGTCTGGGTATTTATTTCTCCCTGTTCAGTGTCAGTTTTTCTAGATCAAAGCTGGTAGTAAAGAAACAGTACAGAATTATTTCAGATAGTGTGGAGCCCAACCTAGGACACCCTGTAATGCTCAGTCCGTCCTTGGTCCCTTAGCACAGTTAATCTGTAAACCAGATAATCTGATGGTGGATAGTTGGGAGCTGATTCACGAGGATCATTGGAAGCTGAGTCTAACTGCTGTGCTGTTTTTGCATGTCCAGTTTAAAACGTGTATCCTGCAGAACTGACTGACACTTTGGGCTGGAGTGAGCTACTAGTTTTTCATAAACTGGGAACAGCACAACTTCAGACAGCACCCTACTGACATATTTTGGCTTCCCTCACCTCATTTTATGATTCTGACATCACTGGAAATGTAAAAGCAAGAACAGATTACTCACAAGAAAACATACTATGTGAAAGGTATGCGATAATACATCAATTTACCATTTCCAGCCAAGGTTTTCCTTTGAAAAAAACCTATGAACTGGACAGATCATCTATTTATCTAGAGTGTGTGGGTGCATAGAGCATAAGAAGGGAGGGGGGTTGTGTGAGAAATTAGTCATGTTTATTTGGAAGCTTATTTCTCATCCTGTGATATGTGTGTGACACTCAGCAGAGGCTGAGAGGTAACAGCACCTTAAATCCTATCAAACACTTTTGATGACTGAACCACAGTCTTATTTGTTCTAATCTGATTCTGTTTTTTGGCACACTGGCAGACACAGCAAATATTTTTCTCTCTACTCCTTGGAAAAAAATTCCAAGCCCACAAAAATTATTTCTTCAGGTAAATGAATTTAACAGATATGGGTCATCATATGTTTGCACAACGCTTTTAACTAGCACAGCTGAGAACAAAAACTTCCCCTGAGGTGTGGGAATAACCACTTGGAAGAAAGAAAAAAATAATGGAAAGGAGCAGAAAACCCTTATTAACTCCAGAAGAACAGCCTAAATCATTATTCTAAGTTTTCAAACTCTTTCATACATTCATGTCGTTCTGTGAATGCCATGCCTCCTTTCATACTGACAGGGTAGTACAGCTCCCTTCCAGCTCAGGTCACCCTCTTTGATCAAGTTGTTAAATTTTTAAAGCAATAATTTGTTTATGTTTCCTATGTTGCTCCATAGTTTGAACTCCCAACTATGTGATCCTTCTTCAGAACTAACTTTAAAACTGCCAGTGAACTCCCAATAAAAAAAAATTGTCAACAATTGCACTGCTGACGTGCTCAGTCCAGTGACCACAGCGCTGACTAAAGATGAGTCATTGTGACATGGCCTCCCCATCTGTATCTGTCTGTAGCCATTTTTATTAGAGTCAAATCTCACATTACATCGGGCAAACCCAACTTTTTATTCTGCTTCTATAACTCTGAATAGGATAGGATTCCAATCCATGAGCCAGCCTCCAAATAAACACATAATAATAGTAATTCAAATAAATAGGTGATGTTTATGTGATGATGGTAACAATGATAGAAATTCACATTTGATGAAGAAAACGAACCACTTATTTCTCTAGCTACTAATATTTTCCTCACTCCTACTCTACCCCCTGCACCAGCATGCTGAAAATAGTATAGCAACAATTGTCACAGTGTAATTTCACAGGCACCAAAAATGCAGGAGTAATTATAAAGATTGGCAGGAACAGGAAATAATCTATCACACAGTTTTCAAATAAATTAGCAAGCAGTTGGTTTTTCAAGAGTGCTAGGTGCTAAATACTTTGAGTATCTTGACACTCTATTTAGGAATCTGATGTGAATGAGATTTTCTAAAAATCTGTCTTATCACCAAAGGCAAAATTTGCCTCTGCTGACTGAGTTAGAACTTACTGCAAGGAGGAATTTCAGTTATTTACATCAATGTGTATACAATTTTGGAAACAACCTTACAGTAGCTTTTCAAGGACTTCTGTCCTTGAAAATTCTGTGTGATCAAGTGATTGCTAATACTTACAATTCCATGCTTCTGCAGCAGGTCAATATCCTGAAAAAAGGATTCCTAAACAAAATAGCAGAAAAAAAACAGATGTTGCTTTTCTTGTTATTACATCTATCTCACTATGTGACTGTTTCAGATTTGTAAACATTTATTGATTTTTCACAAATAATACATAACTTGTTGGACAACTGAAATAAGCAAAGCATAGTGAGCCAAAAAGGCCTACACATTTCCTATCATCTTTTCCACAAAGTGTATCTTCACAGGCAATTAATCCTCTGTTGTGCTAATAAAACTTGTGTTATCATCATCATAATCTGCAGCTTTTCTGCCATAGTTTCTCACTCTTTCCATGCTGATGATCATTCCTCGGAAGCAGAAAATTCACTGGTAGTCCCCTTGCATTTAATACAGAAGTGTAAAATACGATGAAATAATGATAATCCCATTAAAAACTGTGCATAGCTTTTGAAAGGTTAATGAAGATTACTTGAAGAGCCAGGATGTATTGGGATTAGGGGAATGAGATTTTATTGGTAGTAGACTGGAACAAAATTTTAAATGCATTGAATTCTCTGATGGTTTTGGGGGACCTCCTGTCCCTCCATGGATTTCATAACACTATCAAACAACCTTCAAACATTTGCTGCACATAGTTTTCAATCAATAATGAATTTACCTCATCATCCTGGTATCCTGGTTCTTCTTGGACTACTTGATCCTCCATGGCCTTCATCACGAAAAAGCACGCAATAAAGTATTGATCGCTACAGGGAAGTGCAAACAAAGACAGTCTTGGGGAGGCAATAAATGAGTAAATGTCTGTAAAAGGACTTTTAAGAAGTCCTTGAACTATAGAAACTTGTCAGTATGACATCATATATGGATTTAAATTTGGATTCTGCTTCCAACTCTTTATTATCTGACCTACTAGCCCAAAAGGAAAAAATCTATGGCTTTACACTCATATGAACCAGTTTGGCTAGAAAGGACTTCACAGGTATTAGGAAAAGAGATCTCATTCCTTTGTGAGAATGTTGGGTCAGAGATGAGTTTTGGACGTTGGAAACATTTAAAATTAATTATCACTAGTGAAATTCTGGTAAGAATGCTAAAGGTGGTCTGTATTTTTATAACAAAAGTCAGCATAGTTGCAGAGAGAATGGGTAATGGAAAGGCAATGCAACAGCTCAGCCTCCCCATCTTTATCTGACAGAAAACCCACAAAACAGTGCTGAGAAGGCTACAGCTCCTTAGTGATTTATCTTGAGAGCATACTGTTAAAGCTGTATTTATTTTGAAGTTCTTGCTGAGGTTCAAAATGACCAATAAATGCTGAAGACGTGCAGGTAATGCCTGTAAGGAGGAGTATGCTTGCATGGAGAGAACAAAAGAAGGGTAATAAAAATCTGAGACTTTTATTATGCAAACCCATACACAGAGAGCTCATTTCATGTTTTCTCATGGTAAACTTGTCATGTCTGTACTCCACCACAGCTTCACTGCCTTCTCTATGTGACTTCCTATAAGCAAGGCCTAGAACTGGCATAGGCACTTAGTGATAGCATGGTTAAATAAGCAAAGTGTGACCTCCTTCAATTTTATGAATGCAAGAATAGTGAATACAAAGTAGTTCCTTAGAAATACGATCTTATAACCAAACTACTGCATCACTTCTGTGGTTTTGTAAATGGGTTAAGTTGCTTCTGCTTAAATTGTGAGCTTACCTTTGGTGTTCTAGCTATGGATGATCAAGAGTTTTGCAGACCACCACATCAAAATGTGTGCATATATTTACTTGCTCATCCTTGTTAACAAAATCCACAAACTAGAGGATGGGCTGTGTCTAACAGAGGTTTGGATAGCTTAGGCTAAATATCTGCAAAAAGCCTTTTTTTCAGCTTCTAAATGGATACTAATCTGCTTGCAAGAATCTTATGTATATAGAGGCTGGGAAAGCAAGGAACAAAATAGCAGAATTTCAGAATTATCTTATTCTGTTAGTATTTAATGAAAATATTCTTATAAAATCGAGTTTTTTTCTGATAGTGTCAGGATATATTTAATTTCTATTTCAGAACACTGACAATTATGGAATGACAAATCATGTCTTCACATAATTACAGCAAAACATTATTAAAAAATACTTTGGGAGATTTGAAAAATCCCTTAGCTTCAAATACTGAAGGAAGAAAAACAAGTAATGCAAGAGGCATTAAAACTATATTATAATCTCCTTTTTCATTAAAAACGTCCTCACAAAATGCACATAATCCTGCACTTCAATCACCGCTGAGCAGGTTATGGGATTGTTCTCCTACTCCCCATCCTTAGGCAATTGGCATCTCACAGCAGAAAAACAAGGCAGACCCAGACCTGTGCCTTCCTGCAGGCTACAAGGGAAAATGGAGAAATTATACCTCACCCTACTAAAAGCTTTAGGTACGAAAAAAATCCTCCTGCTCAGTGGAGCGTTCTCCTGCTGCTGGTGTGTTGCCACACCTGAAGGATTCCAGTCACCACTGCCTGCAGGAAAGCAGATAAAAGGGTGAAAGTCTGAGACAACAGAGCAAATCCATGAAAAACCACCAACAGTCTTGTGCCACCTCAAGTACCCAAGGGTAGGTGAGCAAGACCTGGATGCCACACTGCTTCCAGCCTGCGGGTGTGACAGGGAGCCGATCCCTGCAATTCCCCTTGGACTTGGGCTGGCAGAAAATGGCAGCAGAGCTCGGCTCCCTGGGCCGAGGGCAGGGGGCGATCTGACCTGCCCCAAGGGGCTCCACGGCGGGATCTCACATCTGTTGACTCAGAGGAAAATAACTGATTAATCGTCATCAACACACGGATTTATTTGGCTTTTCTTTGCCAGCTGCCTCCTCACGAGATGTACATTTCTATTCCCAAAGGGCGAGGAATCACTGAATCTCCCTCCCCGGCGGAGCACCGTAATTCCCCATCAAAATCAGAATTGTAATTAAATCCCCAGCTCATGCCGGGGCAGCTCCGGGGCAGGTGGGTGGGTGTAGTACCCGGGGCGAAGGCTCCAGACTCGCCAGGGCCGCCCGCCTTCCTCCTCCTCCTGAGGGCACGGCCCCGCCGCCTTCCCGCCGGCGCCGAGGGGCGGGGCCGTGGGGGGCGCCGTGAGGGCGGGCGGGGGCTCCCGGCGGGGCCGGGCACCGCGCCTTCCCTCACCCCGCCCGCGCTGAAAGGCACCGCCGTCGCCGTCTTCGGTCGGTCCATCGCCCGTGATTTATCAACTGCTATATTCGCCGCCTCCCAGGAGTGTCGCAGCGCCCTTACTCTACAGCTGGAAAAGGCAGCCTTAGTTAAAACCACGTTGGTTTGGAAGGCATTTAGTTCAACGCAGCTCTGCCTTTTGTTTTTCCAGGGTGCCACTCACGCATCTTCCTCAACAAGGCACACACGGCGTTTTTGGATTGGATGGCCAAAACCTGTCAGAGAGCTGGAAGAGAAGTGACTTGCCTGGAGTCACAGGACAAGAAAATGAGGCTGAGTCATACACATGACTTAATCTGCCATTTTAAAAGGATGGAAAAGGTGCTTTTTAGGATGTGAACACTTGTACGAGACATCTGCAGTCTTCTTGGAGACAGTATTTGGAAAGCAATCGCCCGTTTTAGCTTGCCTCGGGTAGCACAGTTGGTACGGGACTGCATGTCAAGGAGACATCACATCTCCTGCGAGCAGGAGGAGTTCCTGGCTGCCCCTTGTGGGTGCTTGAAATGGCAGAAGGGATTGGAGCAGCATCTCAGCCTGTTTCAAGGGGCTTGTGAAAACTTCCCCACCCTCTGCCTGTGGGAGGCTAAGGGCACCTTTTCCAAGCCATTTCTTAGCCAAGTCAGGAAACCAAGCAACAAAACCCACGGCCCTGTGCCATCATCAGCACACCACAGGAGTGCTCGCAGGGTCCCCATTTGAAACATCAAGCGATTTATATAAGTACCAAAAGTGTAATCCTGGGAGCCCAAGGCTTTGTCTATACAGAGGAAGCGGCTGGCACTGCTTTTGAAAACCGCATTATTCCGCAAGAGCTATTCCAGAAGAGCACTTAGGCAGGCAGCCCTTTAAAGGCAAATTCCTTCACAAAGTATGCTTTTATTCCAGAACAGAATGCACATGCAGAGGGTGATCCTTCTGGTGCTGCTGAGCAGCTCTGCAGCAGATAATACCTCTCTCTGTAAACAACCTTCCCTTCATTATCCTTTTAGTTTGTAAAATGGTTCTCAGAAAGGTCAATGAATGCACAGAATCTGAAGACCATTTCCCACTCCAAAGTGCTACTGTGGGCAATAAATTACATTCTACAAATTCAAAACATTGTGTGATCATTAATTGCTCGTTCAGCTTCCGGCTGGTGTTGCACAATAAGCCCACAGAGCCCATCCCCTTACACATTGGCCCAAGTGAGTAGAGGTATCCCTCAGTCTTCTCCTTCCATTTTACAGGTTCTGCTGCTGACCAGTGCATCTCCAACTCTGAGGCAGGTACTGGAATGGGACACACCACTGTGATATGCATTTCCTCTTACTTGAGATCTTGTACCAGTTTAGACAAGAACCAAGTCAAACTATTACCATAAAATATTAAGTGTCCAGCTAATTTTTTTCATCTTCATGAGCTTCATCCATGGTTGCAATAGGGAAATCATGAGGGGTTTTGTTTTTGTTGGGGTTTTGTTTTCTGTCTCTTTGGTCAGAACTAAGATGAACTGCAAAAGCTCTGTGCATACAACGGGTCTCAGGGTAGGACTGGCAAAATATCAGATCAGCCAAGCTTCATTATTCAGACTGGAGTAACAGGAGAGCTCTATTGTTAAAATGGAGTTACTGGAAGGAATAGAGATGGTACTGGGAGCCTGAGTTATGTCTCCATCACAGTCTTGAGATCCTTAGTCAAAGCCTTGACAAAAGTATTCAATACTACAGTATTGGGAGTGATCCTGCATTAAAAAGACACAGATTTTGCTACCTTTAATTTATTTTGAGTTAGTCACTAAGGATATGTTACAGGATTAGAGATCTCCCTTCTGTCTATCAAGATGTCCTGTCCAGACTATGGTTCAGCATTGCATCTATGGAGGAAGTGGTGAATTAGAGCGCTGTGCCCATTGATATAAAAGAGATGCCAGGTCAAGCAAGGAACACAACAGGTGGTATGTGACTGGAAAAGAAGATAACAGTAATATCAAAACACCAACTAGAGAATTCAGGAATGGGTATTTTTCTAAACGAAAAAAAATAATCTGTATGTCAACTATGCAAACACAGTAAGTGATAGCAGTCCAAGCACCACAAGATTCACTATTTTAATAGGTGATTGTGAAATTACCAATTCTTTATATATATAATTAAGAATAACATGATAAAATTTTAAAAAAAAAGCAAGCAAGGCCACTTTCAAGCTTTGCAAAACATAAACCGAATTAGAGGATTTATGGAGACATGCATCCGTATATCACATGTGATCTATCAAAAAAACAAAGGACATAAGAAAAACTGTCCATTTTGAGAATGCACAATGAATTTTTTATTTAAGATAGAAAAACAAACTAGTAATAGAGAACAATAGGACTGAAAGGGACATCAAGAGATTATCTAGCTCAAAGTAGAATCAGATGTTCATTTGCCTGAGGAGGCTGTGGATTTTCTTTTATCTTTTGAGAAAGAACCAGACAATTTCAGTGCTTGCCTATCCTTGCCATTTGCCTTGTTGTCTACCCTTCACTATGCTGTGCAATTTTATCTGTAAAAATTATGCAATATTTGAGCTAACTTCTACTTTTAAAAGTTCAGATATCTGAGACTAATTCTTGCATGTTTTTTTCTACCCCAAAAGTGAAAAAAATGCCAGCATAAGCAATTCTAAAAAAATGCCCAAACATGATGGATTATGTAATAGTCTGTACAGCTTGCTCTTACCTGCTCAGAACCTTTGGGGCTGAAACATGCAGCCCTGGAGTAGAGTATTGCCACTCAGTAATTTGCCAAAAGCTTTGTACTGAATGTGCAAGGCCTCAGAACTGAGACTTGTCAGGTTTGCTTTGTTTGAACTTCTCTCGACCCTTCTGTATCTTTTCCTTGGTTAGCTGTGACAGCAGTTTCCATAATTAACCAGGTCTCCAGCTAATTTGTTTTACTTCTGATGGTACAGCCATCATTTTATATAAATAAAAGTAACAGACAGTTATTCTGTGTAGAAAAAGAGATTTATGACTAGCACAACCATGCAGTGCAGAGAAATGCAGGCCTGGTGCAATAGCAGAAGCCTCGAGAAGTGGGGGCACAAGATTTTCTGAGGAATACAGGGATATGAATGTAACAGGCGAGGCACAGGCTTGGCACTGCTGGCCCAATGGCTGTGAACAACTCACGAGAGATCAGTCGAAGAAATGCTGACCTGGAGCTGGATTTAGGGCTAACAAAGAGAACAAAAAACCAAAAAAGAACCCCAAAACCAAAACCAAACAAACAAAAAAAACCAAAACAAAAAACCAACCAACCAAACAAAAAAAACCCCAAACCAAAACAACAAAAAAGTAACATTCACGGTAGGCACTACACGCCATAAAATCAGATGTGCTGCAGGGATGTAAGTGCAGCAATGTTGGAGCCCTGCCAGGATCACCTTGGCGTGCCTTTTCCAGCCCCAGTGTTCCTGGAGCTGTAGGCTCTTTGACTCTCTCAACCCTAAACCTAATCCTAACCACTACCCTAACCCATTGAGCACATTTCTAACCTATGCTAACAGATATTTAAAAAAATGTATCTTTTTAAAGCAGCTTTGTCATTTTTAACATTTCTTTCTGCTTGAGCTACTGGTGCTGTGACCTTTTACAGTTTATCAGTCTCTACACCAAAAAATTGAATCTCTATTTTAATCACTATTGAAAAAAAAATGAAATGCAGTTGGTAAAATATATTACTCTGAATCATGAAATGTATACTTTGGGAAGTGCAGGTCTTTTTTTAAACTGCGAGAGCTTTCTAAACAGCTGTTGCAAATTCCAAAATAACTGCTCTTGACTAACTCCACATACATAGATTTTTGTTCTGGAATAAGTGCACCTTGTTCTACTTCAGCTTAATATTAACTTTATGATAAACAGAAGTAACAGACTAATTATGAAATAAGACTGCCCACATATGTAGCAAAGTGGGAGTAGTGATTGCAGTTGCATATATCTTTGTTCATTTGAATTACCTCCAAGATCAGATAAAAGTAGGATGAAGAAAGCAATAATAAAATTTGTTTGATATGAAACTGTTATTAGTCTTCAAATTAGGTGACAATGCCTCTGACCAGCTTGCATTTGAATCAAAGCTCAGTCACAGGCCTGGTTAAAGTCCATGGGTGAATATCTTCATTTCACTAAGTAAACCAGAAGAATTGACTAAACAGTCCTCTGCTCACAGATTAAATGGGAAGCCATTCCCCAAGGGAATGAAGTACATCACATGGCCAGTCCCTGGCACCAGGGGCCTGATCAGAGTACAGAGCATGGCCAGGCTCCTACGCTGCCCTAATTAATGCCCGGCGTTCCAGCTCTCAGAGTGAGCCTGAGCTTAGCTTTAACCAAGCAAGGCATTATGATTTGCATTTCTCCTATTTATATTCACTCTGGTGCTTATCTGAACAGTAAAAAGGGAAAGATGGAATCAGGCAGCTGGGAGATGGGGGAGAGAGACAGGGAAAGTGTCTCGGCACGGTGTTGCATCAGTTTTGCCATTTGGTGGACTGTCACTGTTTCTGTAGACAGAGGGACTTCTCTGGAACTGAATGCAAATACAGGGGGTAGAATTTGTCTGGCAGCAGCTGAACACGTTGGTGCACAATAAAAAATGAGAGAAGCAACAAGGATTTGTTGCGGGAAGCTGAGTCAGAAAATTTGATTTAACTGCAATAACTCATGAGAAGGGGAGTTAAAACAATAAAATGTCTCACGTATGCATCTGCTGTGCTGCAGAACATAGGACTCTGTGTGTGTATTCTTCACAAAGAGATTCTGACTCCTAATGCAAACAAAGTTGGAAGTACTGCAAATACTATCTTAAATGTTATGGCCAAAAGAGTCAATGCTTCTTTAACTTACTCACACCCTAGCACTGAAAATCAGTCTGAAAAAGGCATGAAGCAAAGCAGCTTTATGCACCAAACATAGGACAGCAGAGTTTTCAGTGTTAGAGTTGAAAAAAGCTTAATTCATTGAAGGTTTTTTTCCCCCTTTAATGCATTCCAGCTCAAAGAAGCTGAGTGCTTCTGTTGTCAAGTAGGGTGAATGATGACTTTGAGTACACTGCTCTGTTTTGTACTCAGGACATTTTCATTAGCATGCTTCAGAAAGAAGAATGTATTTAAAGTGCAGCTGATAGAAAACTTTAAATTTCTGGGTCACGGTGGATTTCACTGGTCACATCAAAAAATGACATATTACAGAACACCATTTTTAAAATCACATTGGGAGAAATTCAGCACTGGTATTTGAGACAATTCTTCATTTAAAAAAACCTGCCAAACTTTGAAGAGCCTCTACTTGAAAAACTAACAAATTTAACAGTCTTTCCCCATTCCTTATCAGTTTGGAAAAGCTCAGGTTTTCTAGCTTAGCCTCTTGGTTGGTATCAGCTTTCCTTTTAAACCAACCATGCTGCAGAACTGAACATGCTCTTCCTTTGGCCAGTTTTCTCCTCTTGGCTTTGCCTGCTGCTTCCGCAGTTGAGTTTGTATGTAAACCACAGATAAAAACCCCGATCTTGCTCCATTTGTATTCCACGTTTGCCAGGTTATTGGCTACAAGAGACCATAAGCAGTTGGCTTTTCAAACCCCAACACTTGGATAGACATTGAGTGCATCATCATTCAGGATTTTTTACCTCAGAATAATATTTAAAGGTCTCAGGAATTGTAATTGGCTTTAAAATGCTCTTTCCTTGATTTTAGTACAATAGAGCCTTAATTTTCAGTAATGGTCCAGCTAATCATCTTCTTCAATCTCAAACCTTTAAACTTCAGATATTCATTAGTGTGATTATTCTTTTTTTAATCCATTGCTTTCCTTTCCTTGAATTACCATGGTTTCTTCACCAGCCTTACCGGAAGTGAGTTTTTTATTAAACATTTCTCTGCCCAAATCTGAAGAAAAAGCTGTTAATCTCTCCTTCTTGTGTATTTGCTGAATTGGTGATTATAAATGACATATCTGTGTTTCTGAAACTCTGTGCAGGTGCACAACTCCTACTCAATAACAACTCCCACTGGGGCTCAATATACCCCAGTACTTTCTACTGCAGTCTTTCTTCCTATTTTGTCTTTCCTCCACTGGATTATTAAGGCAGCACTTCCTGTTTTAAGTCAGGCAATCCAAGACAGAGGAATAGATCAGGGTTTCTGAGACCAGATTTCACACATGACCTCTGTTCTTAGGGCAATGAGCATCAAGCAAGAAGGAAGTCACAAGACACTCAAATACTTGATTTCAAAACTGTATTCAGTATTGAACTGCAGCCATGAGATGTTCCTAAGTGACCAGCCACTGTTCCCCAGCCTCAGCTATCACAGTGCTGATGCAACAAAAAGCAAATCGGAGATAAGAAGCTGAAGAGAACAACAACCATCTTTCATTCCAGGCATTTGTAAGAAATGACTGAGTGGTCTTGAAGAACATTTTCTAAAGTAAAAGCATCTGCAGATCAGCTCAGGATTCTGAATTGTCTGGGTGATTTTTCTGGGCATCGCTTCAGGAGGAATTCAAGTCTATTTGAAAGGATAGAAGACCTGCTTCCAAAGAAAGGAGTAAGGTCCTCTCACCTATTCTTCTCAGGAAGACAAAAGGGTTTAAGTGGTGACAGGGAGGGACGTTATTGGCTTAGGGGCAGAATCTGTGAGAAAAACTGACAAAAAAGCAGCACTGAAATGTGCAAAGCAATCCCACTTCCACACTGCCTTTACATGAGCAACTGCCCTTAAGAATTATTTTTTTTTGTATTGCAGGGCATATATGGGTGCCAACAAATTAGCTATGTCAGCAGGAGAGAGAAAAATTAACTCAATCTATGACATCACGTCCTATCCTTCTCCAAACGCTGCGTTACCTCTCCAGGATGCGGTGCTATTTTTAGTCCTCTAATTTCAAACATATGTTGAGACTGCTTCCAAATGCTTTCCTTCTTGTCCTTTTCAAGCTTTGCATCTTGGGTGTGGAGGTCTGAAATACTAAATATTAGCAGCCTAGATTCCCCGCGCCTAGCACATGTCAGTGAATCCAAAGCCTAAGGAAGATATTTGTGCTACTTAGGTACACAAAGGAACACACACACACACCCCCCCACACACACCAGCAGCTTTGATGGGTTCCAGCTGTCTGGGATTGACAAACACATATACATCTGTGTATACACACTCTCCTCCTTCACATTTGGGGAGCACATATTATAGCATAGCAAAGGCCTTCACAACAACAAGCCTGAAAATTCTTAGTAAAACAAATAGTATTTAACCTTTTCTTCCCCGTTATATACCTGGAAAAGTCACTGGCTTATATTTTACCTGTTTGGACTTAGAAGATTTGCTTGTTTGATGAGGATGGTACTTGCTAGAAGCTTGTCCATGTCTCAGTTCTTTCAAGAGAAATGAAATGCAGAAAAAATTTCAGTGATTTATCATATTGTTAGGTTTAATGCCTTAATTCTCATGCATTCCCTTTAAAAAGCCTGGCCCATCCCCAAGTGAAACATAGCTGTCTCTAGGGCAAAATGCAGCAGCGCGAGTGCTAGCAGCACCATGTTGCAGTCATGAGAAAAGGAATGAAAGCATCCTCTCCTGTTGAAATGGCCAGAGAAATTTCAGGGTCATAGAAGGCAACTGTAGGCTTGCAAAATAGCTATGACACCAGGGAATGTCCTTATCTAGTAAAAAGCAACTGGTGGAATTATTCTATAAAGTTCACAGCCAAGTCAGTTGTCTCCAACAGAAATGAGTTTGGAATGTTTCTTGCCTCAAGATTTATTGACTCCATAAACCGCTTTAACAAAATTAACAAATCACAACATGCTTGTGTGTTTCAGTCTGCCGGTCTGCATAAAAAATGGCACTAGCATCACATGGTTACTGTATTTTTCTAAGACAGTTTTATAAGCAAACCCATCTCTTCCAAATTCCACTCCCTGCCTAATTCCTCAGTGAAACATGTTTCCCCTTGCTGCTCCATGGTGACAAAGCAGCACTGCTTCAAGGGCTTTTACTAACATGCTGTAGTGGCAATGCTCTGCCTGTGGCAGGAGGAATGTGGTTGGCAGCATGGAAATATCACTGTGATGATACTTAAACATAAGCAAAGGCAGGGATTCCAAAAAATAAAAAGTGACCTGGATTTCATCAGCATTGCTCTAATAGCGACTATTAAAAGAAAAAATAAACCAAACTCAATTCAGCTTGGTCAAGAGAAGCCAAAGAGTTTGTTTCCACTTGTTGGCAGACATGTGACAACACAAACTTTCATTACTAAAATATGTAGAAATCAGCAAGCTGAAAACTGAGTAAATTATGTGTTATACCGAGAGAAGTCATCGGCAGCATGAGTAAATATAAAAGAAAATGTTTGCTATACCTAATTTCAGATTTTAAGGAGAATAACGTGCTCTCCAGTCAGCTTGCTTTCAAGGGCTCTGGATTTTAACAGAACAGACTTGTGACTGATCACCTATTTCTTTTCACCCCTCCTCCCCTCCCTCCTTCAATGTACAATACAGGAAAACTCCCAAAGTGTGTAATAATATAGGCATTGTTCTTAACTTCAATTTAAGAGCAATATAATTAATTTTATTTCTGAAGCATTTTTAGAGAAATAAATGTTTGACTCTATCAACACCAGCTTTGAATATCCTCACAGGCTTCTGTATCCAGTTCAGCGTTCCCAGCCTCTGATTCAATGCAGCCTCTGTGTACATTTACCACTACCATTCCTTCCACCGTTCATACTTTCTTCCATGCTGCTTTGCCCAAATATCCTTCTCTTGCTTTTTTTCCTTCTCCCTTACTCTCTTTGCTCTCTGTTCTTAGAGCCTTTCTCTTTTTTTGTGTGAAAAATAAGCATTTTTCCTTTTTTTCTAAAACACTAACAAAAAAATGTCCAAAATTCCCATGGTTTCTGTTAGACATTTCAAAGTAATTTGCTACTCTCTACCCAGCTACAGTGGTCATGCTGTTGCATTATACTCCATCATCCAGGTTATTCAGGTCTCAAGATATCAAACCAGGAATTAAATCAGGGGCTCATAATTAAACAGCAAAAGGTTAGTGGTGAGCACATGCAGCTCCCATTGACTGCAAAGTAAATGCTTATTATGGAGCATTTTGGAAAGTCACTACTTGCCTAGGTGACTAAATATCAAATTAGGACATTTGTTTTGGATACTGCAATCTCCATTTTTTACCGGCAGATTATCCTTATTTGCAGCCCACTGCACACTGGCTCACCTGTCTCAATTTCGATTACAAGCTTTCCCATGTTCTACACCAGGCTTGACATCCTGACAAGATCCCTGACAACAAGTTATCACTGCCAGTTGTTTAATCTTGGAACTGAAGTAGCACATTACTTCAACTGTAAATGAATGAATGAATTGTGAGAACAGCCTGTCTGCTGACCCATGAAAACAATTTCCCTTTCTTTCAGAGTGACAAGATTTAAATCTTCAGAGACTCAGATTTTCATTTGCTTTTATTTCCAAAATGAATCAAATTACACAGATGTGTGAGCTGGGAACCAGTTTCTAAATATGACATGCCTTCCCTCCTATTAAAAAGATGAGATTCTTCACAATATTTAAGCACTTGGTGTGTAAGCCAAAGTTAAGTATAATTTTCCCTGTACCACATTCTTCCCTTACTTCTTTTCTAAAGGAAACGTCTGCTGTATCTTGGATCTTGGCTAGCAAGTACAATATAGGCAGTGAGTGTTGCCTGGGGACTGATGACCTGCAATAAACAAGAATCCCTGAACAGCAGAGGACGTGCAAAAGGTGCTTGTGGGAATGTGTTTGAAATTAGGGTGATAGAACATCTGACAAGGACTTCAAGAAAATCTTTCTGAATTGTTACAGAACAACTCCTGTTTCATGTCATCTAACAAATTGATCAAAAAAAAAAAAAACCAAAACCAAAAATCCAACAAACCCAAACTGATAAACTTGTCAGTTATAGTAACAAGATGAAGAGTGTTGAGGAACACGTTCAGTGCAGGTAGCTCGGTGTGCAGCTGCAGTGTCAGCCGCAGGTTGAGCTCTGGGTGATGAGAGCCCCAGCCAAGAGGCCAAGAACTGGCACTGACCTTTTGCACAAGAGAGGGAAACAGGACCTGTGGTACAGCGAGATGACTGGACACTGAGACACAGCAGGAGCCAAGGACTCAGCTGGAAGAGCCAGGACTTTGTCACACACAGACTGGGAGGGTATAAAAACCCAGGGCTTTCTTTAGGGTGCCTCCTCGGAGGCACCCAGCTCAAGCTGCTATTTTTTTGTTGCACCATGATTAAATTTTTTTAAGGATCCAGATGTCTGAGACTCTGCTAAGGGAAACCCCGGCTCGAGCCAGTAAGGAAACCTGGTCTGACTGTGTGAGTGTGGGGGGTGTAGGGAGTCAAGTGAGGGACTCGCTGGGTCACTGGAGCTGCCTGCTGAGGAAGGGCTTCAGTCCCAGTGTGACTGACAGAGTGGCTTCTGGATGGTCAGACAAGGAAAGTTTCCTTAAGAGCAATGAATACTTTTAATGAAAGCTTGAGCTTCTGTGACACATCCATATGCTGGCCGCACATATTTGTGAATATATTTTTATCCTGCATTCCTACCAGTCTTACCAGTCTTCTCTGAACTGCTTGTCATCTTGAAGGAATCTGGGGACGGGAAGCAGAATGAAAAACACAGTTCCTAAGTTTAGAATCCAAGACTTAGTTTATGTTTTATTTTAAGTTTATGCAGAGAGAGCATCTTCCATTAAGGCTCATTTTGCTTGGGCATTTAATGCAAATTCAAAATTTATATTTTCAGTATTCATTTTCCCTTGTGAAGCAATGAAGATCTTGCTTTACTGCTGCTGAACACACTTGACACTGTGCTGCTACTTTTATGACAGCTGTTGAGCTACCAAGATCCCCTTCTACCTGGTCCTAATAAGTCTCATATTTGCATCCCTTGCTACCCCAGGGAACAACACAGAATTAGGACAGGAAACCAAAACTAACCAGATATCCCATTTATTGCTGTAAATACTACTGTACCTGGCCTTCACAGGTCTCATAGGAATGGGTTCTAAATTGGCATCCTGGAGTAGTGCAGACCATGGGTGAGCTGTCATCTGCATTCCACAAAAGCCTGAAAAGCAACCTCATCTGCATATGAGCTGGCAGCAGATACCAAAAATGACTTTTTGGGCTGCACAGTCCATTGTCATGTTGTTGCAGACACCACATCATCTAAAGACCAGGTTACTTCCAATTTTTGCATTTGATAAGAGGCCATCCACAGGCATACCTTTCTATCACAAAGAATTAGTGTAGAGTAAGACCTGCAGATCAAGGCATCCTGGGGGAAAAAAATGACCACCTGGGTTGGATACAAAATTCTTATTTTGATTAGCAGGGTGTAGGGAGAATGCTTACCTCAATGTTCGTATGACTCTCCCTTTGGTGACAGCAGTTTGTTCATCTTGAATTTTTCTGGTTCCAACTGGGAATAGTCCCAGTTACTGTAGCTTCTTGGAGCTGTTAGTGTGCCTAAGTGAAGATATAGAAGGAATGGTGAAAGAACATGGAAGAGGAAAGAATACTTAGCACTTCTCTCCCATCTTCATAGCATGCTATACACACTGGGCTTCACAGTATCTCACAATGCAGTTCATGAGTACATGAGTGCACTTGTTTGTTTGAGCAAAGCACAATTTATGTTCATCTGAGGCCTGAGATGAAATCAGCTTGGAAGGGAATTTAGAATGCAGGCCCTATTTGCTCTCCCTTATAAACAACACAGCAGCGCAGTCCAAAGGCCCAACATCTTGTCTGCAGCAGCTGCCAGTGGTGAAGGGTTACAACAGCACCAAAACACCAACCCATACAGAGAGATGCTTGAGACCCTTTCCCTGGTATTCCCTTTCCCTGCATCTGCTCATCAGGAACCTACAGACTGGAGGTTTAATATTTCATCACTTCCGGGAAAGGATATCTTAAGTGAGCCATGGAAACAGATGAGTCTGAAAGTTAGAGACAAGGAAATGAATGAAGCAGCCAGGTAATAGGAACAGAGTGAAATAAAGCTTAACACAATCTTTTGCTGCTGTGGGCTGCACACGACCTCTGAACCTTTGGTCTCCCAGTCACTAAGGACAGCCTCGTGGCAAACTCTTGTCAGAGAAGCACTGGATTCTCTCCAGAGCATGTGTGTGGCTCAACTGCCTGCATACAACATCATGGCTTCATTTACACTTTTTCTGCTTCTTAGAGCAGAAGATACGTTTGCCACGTTAGCATGTATTGGAGAGGCCCAAGTAAACAAATGTAAACATGTAGTATGTATGTGTGAATTCAGGGAAGGAGGGCAGGAACTGAGTTTGAAAGACAAGGAGTAACTCAGTTTGCAACCTTACAGCTTGCAGGAGCTGCATTTCCTGACAGGAGCAAAACTGTTCTCACCTATCATCCGTTCTGAAACTGCATTGCAAAGCTGTGTCTTGGACTCATCAGTACTGAAACGTGACCGTGGGAAACAAGCACAGAAGCAGATACACAAGGCTTGACTCAGCAGTGAAGAGAAAAAAAATAGGGCTTAAGGAAAAAAGAATGACAAGTCTATATACTTTTTAGTTAAGAGATCATGTACACAGTGTTCTTTTGAATTACAAAGTCTACATTTCAGCCAAAGTAACGACTGCAGCTTTGAAAAGCCAATAGGGAAGAAGTACGTGATTTGGTAAAAAAATAAGGATGAAAAGGTCTGGTTAGCAAAATAGAACAATCAGAAAAAGTGTTAGTGCAGATATTTAGAACTTTTAGGAGACGATAAAAGCCAGCTGTGAAAAGTGAAAGAAAATTAAGAACCTGTGAATAAGTAAGTAACTAAAAGGGAGAAGGCAGAGGCAAAGTAGGTGAAGGCATATTTGTTGGGTGATAGAGGGCCCACATGAGGGATGAGAAATATAATCTGTGCTTTCCTGCATTTTATTATTTTACTTAGGTTACTAAGATCCATCCAGAAGATAGAGGCATGAACTTTCCTGGCTATCACTCAGCTGTTCAATGAAGGGTACCACCTGTGACAGACACTTCATTATCTCCGCAAGTCATGGCATACATAATAGCTGGATATTAGGATACTTGCAATAATTAATTAATAGATGCCTGCACAGTACTCTGAAAACCTCTATTTATAGGATAAGTATTAATTTCATATTACTCTTCTGAGGATGTATTTCTCCTCTTCACTCTCCTTGTGTTTTCTTTGCCTAGCTATAAGCACTGGAATGAGGGCCTCCTGGTGGTGGAATCTGTGACAGTCAAGCGGGAGGAAAGCACATTTCTCTACAAAGCAGTGAAACGGCTGTTCTTTTATCTCTTGAGTTAGCTATAATGAACTACACAGCACTGAGGCAACAAGAATTACCTCACTGATGAAAAATTTAATTGGGCAGGGAATTAATTTCAATATGCCAAAAAAAATTATTTTATAGGTTTTAAACTCAGTCTCATTTAGCCCACTAGGCAATGTAGCAATTTTCAATACAATTACTAAAATAAATATTCTCTTTGACGTCAGAGTAAGCCTAGAGTAAGTCTATTGAATCCACCACTCAATGGGGTTTCCCTGTAATTATTGATATAACAGAGAACAATAATAATCCTGCAGTTCACATAAAAAAAGGCAAGAGGAACACTATGGAGTTAAAAGCATCTCTGAGAACATCTAAGCTATAGATTCTCTATCACTTGTGAGCCAAAAACACTGAAGAAGATGCTCCAAATTAGGCTACCAAGAACAGCTTGGGTCCATTCCAAAATTTCCACACTGCCATGTGCTACAGCCCTATCTTCATCCTGTCAATCTCTCAGCCTTCCACCAGTGTTCCCAAAGATGTCTTCCTGGGAACATAGGCAGCCTCCTTACACAATGACTGTAACATACAGGTTCTTCACCATTTAATGGGCTTTTGCAGTTCCTAAGGGATCTCTGTAGTTATTGTCCTGGGAGAAAGAGTGTGTGCTAGGTGTTCTTTTCCTCACAGAGTGACAGACACAGAAGGATGTGCAGTACTACACCATAATGCTTTTAACATAGCTGAAAATCATATGTCAAACTATATATATATATATCTATATATGTATGTATTTGCAATATACTGAGAGACAATGCTAGAAACAACAGTCAGTTCTTGTCTCGGTATCTACCTGGTGTAGGTGGAGAAACAATGATGAAAATCTGCTGCCAAAATACCCTGGGAGGTTGGTGCAGTGAGGAAATTCCACAGCATTTTTCAAGGAAATGGAGTCTGGCAAGAAGTGAAATTTAGTCAAACCATGCAGAAGAAGAAAGATTCCTGAAGCAAATCACAGCAGAAATCAGACACTGAACCTCCTTCTCTTAAGTCTCCAGGGGAAGTTTTCTGAACTCTTGTTGACAAGTCCTACCAACCATGAGACCATTCACACAGGTATTACCCACCGTGGGCACAGCAACCAGGCACAGAAGGAAGCATTCACCTCACATGCCAAGGCAGTGGGGATGGGCTGCCTGGCTTTTTCCAGGTCTCTGCTCCACAGAAAGAGGCAGTCAGAGAATCACTCTGATACTCTAGATCTATGAGACAGTTTAGTTTTACAATAATTACAGTGTATTACTACAGCAGTCATCCTGCTCAATGCAAGGAGAACTCAAGCAACAACTGTGCTGGTTTCTTCTAGGAAGGTGAACATTACTGGAAAAAAAACCCAACCAATGTGAATGTTAAAAGCTCAGTCCCTCGCTATCCTGTACGGTCTTTGGCTCTTATAAGCACCCAGGTGAGCTGCCTTCATTTCTTCATTTCAAAATTGTAATTCTATGTTCTCTCAGGTTTCCTTCCAAAGTTCTCACCCTCATTTATCTGGACCTTCCTTTCATCTTTCTTTTCCAATATATGCACACACATATGGATATTAAATGGTGATAGAAGCCACAACTACTTCACAAATACCTTGCTGTGAACAGTGAGTTTTTATTCTACTTTTAAGGGTGTTGACTTCCCCCCCACCCCACTATAATGACTTCTCTTATTGCAAAAATCACTGCTTTCCAGTGCACAGACTCTGGTACACTGGGTCAGAAGGCAACTGGTTTTATAGCATGTGTCGTGCAAGAACCAGATATTGGTTAACTGGACTACCAAAAGATACTGCAGCACCAGAGATTTTTCTTGTCTCAAGTCACCGGGTTTAACTGTGCTATTTTTCCAATTCTCATTCCAAGTGAGCAATTTTCTGGTTCACTTAAGGCAGGGTGCCAATTAAGCACTCTGGGAATGAAAGACTGTTAGATAATTTTTTTTTTCCTGGAGTATTAATACATGTACAAACCAAGTCCAAATGTTGATGATTCTTTTCTTTTCTCCTCCTTTTATCTGCCTGCCCCCTTCTTTTTTTTTTTTTTTTGTTTCCTTGTCTTTATTGTTCCCTTTTAACTAAAGTTAGCATCTTAGTATCTCATTAATCCAAAATTTTTCAGGAAAGCCCCAGGAAGTCCTCAACATAAGCTTTTTTAACAATGAAGCAAGTAACTTCAGATCACTATTCTAACATACTGGAGAATTATAGTTTAGGAGTGGCAGTTTGCCTCTGTAACATAAAAAGTGCTGGTGATATGTGTTACACACCCGTGCCATTCATTCAAAATATTATCCAAACCAACTGCCACTGCCACCTCCCATGGAATACAAGGCAGCAAGTAACACAATGAATATAAATTTATTCCATCATGTGCAGAAAGGGAAGACTTTGCAATGTGCACAAGAAATCGGGATGCTGGGACTGCTTCAAAGGAAGACGTCTGAGGAGCTGCTGCTGTGAAGTCACTGTCCCTGGAGGTGTTTGAGAAAAGACTGGACATGGCACTTAGTGTCACAGTCACGTTCACATGGTGTTCTGTCAAAGGCAGGACTTGATGATCTCAGAGACCTTTTCCAGCCTAACTGATTCTGTGGTTCTGTGTGATTCTTCTCTCTCCAACTCCTCGCCCATCATCCCCTGAACCCGGGCAGTCCAGGACCCCAGACTCCTCCACTTCTTCTCCCACGTTCCCAAGCAAAGAGTGATTCTCTGCCTAAGGGCGTTTTGTTATTTATCTGCAAAAATAAACAAACAATCCCCACCAAAAACAAATTGAAAAACTCTTCCAAGCGAGTCGAGCATTTCAGGGAGGGTGTTAAGGAAAATGCGGTCAGCACGGCGCTACCCTGACGCAGCCCACCCGCGGGCAGAGCCCGACCCCCACGCCCGCTGCGCGGCCCCTCCACCCCCGTCTCCCTCCACCACAGGAGGCGGAGCGCAGATCCCGTCGCCAGGGCAACGCGGCGGCCGCAAACCGCTCCCGGGACACGCGGCGGATCCCACCGGCGGCGGACGGCGAGCGCCGGGAGCAGGCGTGGCCCGACGGAGAGGTGCGGCCCCCCCGCAATTAAGGCGAAGCTCGATGGAACAGCCCGGCCCAACCGCCCCCGCACCGCGGGGCTGACCCTACCACTGCGGCGGAGGAGGGGTGGGGGGTATTCTTCATCGGCTCTGCTCTTGCCGAGCCCGCCGCTTTCGCCAGTGAGATGCCGGGAGGGAAAACTGAAAAAAGGAGCATCCCGGTGGTGGCCCGTGCGGGGAATAGCGCCCCGCGGTGCTCCCCTTCCAGCTCCTCGGCGTGCCCGTAGGGTGGTACGGCCCGTGCCCCCCCGAGGTGCCGGGCCGCGTGGCGCTGGGGGTACCGGCCGAGGGCGGGGAGCGCGGGGAAGGGGGGGGCTGGGGGGAGGGGGGTGACACCTCGCACCGTCCGTCCTCTGTCCCCTGCCCGGCTCGGTCACGTGGCGGTGGAAGTGCGAGGGCCGTGCCCGTGGAGGGCCGGTGCTGCCTGGCGGCAGTGGCGGGGAGGCAGCCAGGACCCCCCCAAATCGCCGTCTTGGCCTGGGAGCCGGGGGGCTCTGCTTGGGGAGAGCGGCCGCCTTGCCACGTCACTGCTCTTGGCCCACAGCCTCAGACCGCTTGTGTCTCTCCTGCTCCTTCAGGAGCCCACTGTAAGCCTGGCCAGCAGCGTGCGATGCCTCTTTTTGGGAACTCCTTCAGCCCGAAGAAGACCCCCCCCAGGAAATGGGCCTCGCTGTCCAACCTGCACCTGGTGAGTCCCAGCACCTGCGGTTTGCTGCAGGAGTGCTTCCTTGGTGGCACGGGTGGGTGGCTCCTGCTGTGAGTGCCATAATCCTTACAAGAGCTCCCAGCTGCTTCTGGGGCAGGAAAAGGTTCTTCACCCAGAGGGTGGTCGGGCTCTGGAAGAGACTTCCCAGGGCAGTGGTCACAACAGCAAGCCTGACAGAGTTCAGGAAGTGTTTGGACAATACTCTCAGGCACGTGGTGGAGCTCTTGGGGATGGTCCTGTGCAGGGCCAGGAGTTGGACTCAGTGATCCTTGTGGGTTCTTTCCAACTCAGTATATTCTGTTATTCCAACTGTGCTGCTTTCTTCCTGCGGTGCAGCACCATTCCTGATCGCTGGTGACTATACATGAAGCTAGAAGCGGAATAGCTCAGGGAAGAATCATCATCACCCCACCTGCAGTCCAGAACTGTGTCACCGAAAACTTCTCACCAGTGGTCTCCAAGCATGGGGAGATGAGTGTGTGGGTGGGAGAAAGTGCAGGGATGGTAGTGAGAGGAGCCAGTCCTCTGTCTGCTGCAGCAGTACATGACCAAAGTAGGGTTCCAGGCTCCAGGGCCATTTGGACCAGCACCTTCTGCTGGAATGCCAGTCACTAAGAAATGGGAGAGCAGCGGGTGGCTCTGGAATCTGTGAAACGCTGAGTGTGATCTTTCCATGCAGCTGGATAGATCCACCCGTGAGATTGAGCTGGGCCTGGAATACGGCACCCCCACAATGAACCTTGCTGGCCAGAGCCTGAAGTTTGAAAATGGCCAGTGGGTGTCAGGTAGAGTGCAGCTCAGCTTGCTCTGGTCTGAAGTAGCCACGGTTGGCTGACAATCTGTATTTTGACCTCCTTCTTTCCTCCAAGAATCAGGAAGCTTCCTGGGGGATCGCAGGGAATTGCAGCGCTTGCGCAAACGAAACCAGCAGCTAGAGGAAGAAAACAACCTACTTCGGCTGAAAGTGGATATTCTGCTGGACATGGTGAGCCTTTGCCCAACTCCTGCCTGCCCGTGGCAGTGGGGATGCCTGAGCAAAGGGTGCTGGGTCCCCTGAAAAAGGCTGCTCTCACTGCACCCCACTTTCTGCTTTACCCTGCCGTGCAACACAGGTATAGTGGCAAAGTGGCTGTGGGAGTAAAGCCTGATCCCCTCTGTGAGAAGAGGGGACAGTCCCCCCCACATCAGAGCTTGTTGTGAACACTGTGACTGAGGATAGAGAAGCCCCTGCAAGTGCCATGTCTCCTCCTTCCCCTTCTGCACAGAATATGGCATTTTTCTTGCCCCTCTGTCCTCTGCCCTAACTATGAAACTGAGTTACAGCCACCCTTTCTGGTCACAGAAGATTAAAGCTTCCATCTGCTGTCATGAGGCGTGTGACATCTATTCTGTGTGTAAACCTGTGGATGAAAGAATTTCCAGTAAATAAACTGAAATGCAACCTTACCCAGAGATCACAGCTTTCATGCTTAAAATTTGCAGAGACATTCAGTGAAATAGAGCACACATCTGAGTTCATAAGTGATTTAGCCTTTATGTCAGTCTGAACAAATATTTTGTTTCTTTACTCTTCATGTGTTTTAAAACTGGAAAGCGGCTTTTGTGGCTGGAACACTTAGCAGAAGCCCTAGCTGCTCTCCAGGTTTTCCAGGCGATCTCAGTGAAGTGTGACATGGCAGCTTCCCCCTTGCTCAACAGGAACAAATTCCCTCCCGCAGGTCCTGGCTTGTGGCTGTAAATCTCAGTTGTGCTGTGAGGTTGGAAAAGCCTCACGAGCTTTTAACTCACTCCTGTTGTTTGCTGTGCGTTCCAGCTCTCTGAGACCACTGCCGAGTCCCACCTGATGGAGAAGGAGCTGGAGGAGCTGAAGCAGCACAGCCGGAAGAAGAAGTGAACAAGAGGTGGCCAGGCTAGTTCTGGGTCTTGGCCCACGGGATGCTGGGGCTGGCTTGGGCCTCCCAGCCATGTTGGTACTGTGTGGAGGTACTTTGTTTCATGGGACCACGAGTGCCGAGATGCCTCCAGTGTCATGTGGTGCCGCGGGTACTGCTAATGGCTGGTTTGGCACCACCGCGCTGTTAATTAACACGATTTTCCTCAGAGCACTTTACCTTAATACGTTTCCTCACTGCAGCCCAGCATAGGTACCCTCTTCTCTAAGGCAGCCGGACAACCAGACAACATCTCCATGAGAGCTGTTCCTCGCCTTCTCTGCTTACAAAAGCGGGGAGGCCTCTGCCCGCTCCCCCTGGGGAGCCTGCAGGTGCTTGTACAAGCCTCACCGTCTGCCTTGGGCGAGCAGGATGCTCGAGTTGCTCGTTCTCGAGAGTTTTGCATATTTTACATAAAACCTTGTAATTAAAACCCGATTCTGAGGGTGTTTGTAACGCGTCGCGCTGTGCTGCGGGAGCCGGGGCGGGGGGCGGCCTGTGCTCCTCCGGGCCGCCAGGGGCCGCTGCCTCGCCCGGGCTGGGTGGCGGGAGGGCCGCCGCGCTTCCGGCGGCGCTCTAGGCGCCGCTCCCTGCGTCCTGTCTGGTGGCGATGGCGGCCGCGGCGTCCCTGTCCCCGGAGGAACTGCTGCCCAAGGGCGGCGCGGGCAAGGTCGAGGAGCTGGAGGACGAGCTCGAGGAGGAGGAGGAGGACGACGAGGAGGTATCGGGGCGGGCGGCGGGGAAGGCCGGGCGGGCGCGGTGACCCCGCGGGGCGCGCAGAGCCGTGCGGCGGGGCCTGACATGGTGGTGCCGCCCGCAGCTGGACGAGACGCTGGCGGAGCGGCTGTGGGGACTCACGGAGATGTTCCCCGAGAGCGTCCGATCGGCGGCCGGGGCTACGTTCGACCTGTCGCTGACGGTAGCGCAGAAGATGTACAGGTGAGGGGGCGGCGGGCTGGGCGGGCGCCCCTCGGAGCGGGCCCGGCGGGCGGAGCGGGGGCGCGGGGCGGCTCCGCCGGCCGTCGCGGTGGCTTTGTCGCTGGTAGCGCAGTGCGGGGCCTGCGGGGAGCGGCGAGCCACGTTTTTTGTTTATGGGCGGCGTGGGAAGGGCGGGGATAAAGGGGACACCCCGGAGCTCGGGGTTGGATTTGGGGGAAGGCTGATGGTTGAGGCACGGAAGGGAAGCGCGGGATTGTGCCAATTAGAAGCGGCTAAAGAACTGATTCTTAAGGTTCTTTCTCCTTCTTAGATTCTCTAGGGCAGCTCTGTGGATTGGGACCACCTCCTTCATGATTCTGGTTCTTCCTGTCGTCTTTGAAACCGAAAAACTGCAGATGGAGCAACAGCAGCAGCTGCAGCAGCGACAGGTGAGGCAGGAAGGCCCAGCCCTTTCTCCCGGCCCTGCCGAGTTGGCCGGGAGTGCCTGCATATCCCGCTGTGAGCAGCTGCTGAGGGAGCTTGAGGAGAAGGGTGCAGTCTGTTGTGTGCTGTGGCCTCACTCATCCCACCAGATGCTCTGTCTGGATGTTCTAACGGGACAATCGTGCTGATTTGCAGTGCCAGGCTGGCAGCAATCCCTGGCAAGCACAACCTGGCTTTCACCAGCCAAAATATGCTGTGAGGGGCTGAAATAGGGGCTGTCATCAGGCACTGACCTTGGCTGTTGCAGCAGGCACGGGACTGGTGCTGCAAAGTGCCACCTGTGGTGGGGGGACAGCATGGGAAGCTGTCTTGTGTCCTTGAAACCCCTCAACAAATTGTTTTCTTTCCAGATCCTCCTCGGACCCAACACGGGGCTCTCAGGGGGAATGCCAGGGGCCCTGCCTCCGCTGTCTGGAAAAATCTAATTTGCGGAAGCTGAGTTGGATTCATATCAAGTGGGAAGACCTTGCGATTATGATATATTGAACTGTTGATTTGTTGGGCCAGGGCATTTTTTTCTTTTTATTTTTGGTTCTCCTTTGGGACATTGACCTGTTCATAACGAGGGAGGGAAGCCCCCCTCTGGACCTGACGATGGCTCCTGTCTGCATCCCCCTCTCCTTTAGAAATCATGAGTATTTCCTTTTATTCAATCAGTTTGCCATAACCAGTTACAGACTTGGACCGGGGGAGCTCCTCTGCCAGCTTCTTGCCCCTACAAAACAACCTGGGGCACAGGTCAGGCTTTGAAAAGCGGCAGTCAGACAGAACAAATGCTTTCCTGCCTGATTTGGAGCTGAAGGACAGTGGTGGCAGGAAGTGTGACTCCCAGCAGAGAAAGGAGGGGTGCCGGTGGCAATCAATACCCCATGGAAAATACTCTTTGGGAAGATGCATCTGCAGAAACACTTTCACTGCAGCTGTGTGTGTGTGTGAGAACCGAGGGAGCAGCAGGCCAGGTTTGAGACGATCACATCCACGCAGATTCTCTGCCTCATAAAGTAGAACAGACATCAGCTGCGTATTTTTTTGTATGGAATATTAAATAAATCCAACCTGAGCAGTGTGGTTTTAATAGATGTCCTTGAGGGAGGCTCAGTTCTTCCAGAGCTGTTGGGGCATTTCTGGGTAGGGATGTCTCCATTTCATGCACAGCCTGGCAGTGCGGAAGGGACCGACATGGCTTTGTCACCTTCAGAGGGGTGGGGAAGCCTTGCATGGCTTAAGAGAATTCTCAGGGAGGTGATCGTACCTCAGCAGTATCCACCGTTCAAGGTTCTTAACTCACAAAAAGGTGATTTTATAACCAAAGAAAAAAAAATTTATTTATCCTTTACATATTTTGTTACAGAACAATTCAATTGAACATACAGATGTGATAGGACATTTATATGGAAACTTTTTTTTTCCCATTTTTAATATTTGGTTAAACAAAATACATCTCTGTAAACAAACCCAAGACAAGGCTCTAACAAAACCAAACAAGCAAGAAAACAAAGAGGGGCTTCCCCACTCCCGAGCAGTGGGACTGGACCAGCTCACCCACCCTCGGGTACAGCAGCCTCACCTCCCATGGGGATGTGATCATACACTTTCCCTTTACCTGAGCAGCTGGATCACACTGTTTCTCCCCCGGGAAAGCAGCCCCAAAGTATTTTAAAACATCTTTGCATATTGTGCACTGATCCATTGGCTTGCAGTTTCCATGCAAACAGGGTTTTTCTCCAAAGTGCAACTTCAATCAGCATAGAAAATGTTGCTGTTGAGATTAATATTTTCCCCTCTTGAAGAAATGGCTTCAAGTCAGGAGCAGAATGCCTGCAGGCTGAACATCCTGCCTGGAAAGTGTTTAAAAACTCTGCCAGCTGGTATTGGTCATTGGAATGTGTTACGAAATAGGACTTTTTAAAACATTAATAGCCATTTGCCCTTGACTGTGGGAGGCTGTGCTCAAAGGACTGCAAAAGAGTGCTTGCCAGGTGTCCAGGGGTCAGCAAACACCATCGTCCAGTCCTCATGTGGCCTCTCTTCTGTTGGGACGGTGCCATTTTGGTGGTCTCTCAGGTTCGAGCACCTGCTCATGCATTTGCAGAGCTCTGAAGAGAAAAATAACTGAGAAAAGGTCGTTACAAGCCCTCCTTTCACCAGCTCAAATATCAGTGATGAGTTCCCTGCATGATGGAACAGGATCCTTCGAGCTCCATCAGGTCCCAGAGGTTGCTGTTCAACCAAGACATGTAAAGATGGAAGCAAACAGCAGCTCAGCCAGGAAGCGCTAAACACAACGAAGTCAGTTCCAAATTCAGCATTTCCTCCTCCTGCCATGGAAGGCATGGCTGAGCTACAGCTCACCTGGGTGACTGGGAAACAGCTGGTGGAGATTCCTCTTGGTGTCTCCATGTCTAGTCTCTCTTCCCCATGGAAGGCAGGAATAAGCAATTCACCTATTAATGGAATGTTTGTTGGCCAACACTAAAAGGAGAGGTTGGTTCAACTACCAAGCCAGGGTGTTTCCAATGCCTGAAAGTTCTGGTGGACTCTCTGCAGCTCCCACACCAGCGGCTGGTAGCAACAAAAGGGCAAAACTGACTGCTATAAAGGCTTCCCTCCTCAGCCCATTTTTATTTTATAACTTGACCTCTTTCATTTCACATGATATCCATGACTGTGGGCTAGACTTCTGGAGAGATGAAAATAAAAGGGAATTAATTTATTTGAAAACCTCTTCAGCTTTATTCCTCTCTCCAAGGAGCCCCTAAACTACTGGGTGACCATGCAGAAAACCAAAATAACTGTTAAAAAATAGTAAAAAAACCCCCACCATAGCACGAAGAAACCCAAGCACACTGTGGCCTCTCTCCAGTCCAGAAACTTGATACTCCTCAGTCAGCCTGTGCTTGCTGTTTCCACGTGACCTTAGCCAGACACACACTGCCAAACAACCGCTCACCACATACATAAATCCTTGGAGACCCTGGGGAAGAATCCTCCAGCTACCTGAAGAATTTCTTGGAAGATGACACTGGTTTTATTATTGTTTCCTAATTCCTGGCACAAACCAGCCCTAAGAAGCAGAGGGTCGTGCTGAGCACCGTACCATTCCTAGTGTTTTGAGTGTCCTGAGAGACCCTTGGGAATTGCAAATGTCTTCACGACAACTTGTTTTGGAGGGAGAGAACTGTAAAGAGGTGGCAGCGTGCTTGACCCCTGCTCCTTCCTGACAAGTGCTGGAGGGAGCAGCGTCCCACCACACGCAGCCCTGAACCACGTGGGGAAAGGGAGGCCAGGGGTTTCCAGGCGCTCTTTCCCCCAGCCCAGTTTTTCAAGAGCACGATGCCTTCCAGCTGGCCAAAGGGCACTGCAGCTCATCAACCTTGTAATTAAAGTGATTGGCTTCCAGTTTCCTCCACTCTGCCCTCAGTTCTTCCCCACCCACCACCCCCAATGTCCTGCTCCATTGCCCTATTGCACCAAGGAAGGAAGAGAAGAGCCTAACAAAGGAAATTCCAGACAAGAAGAGTCGGGGCACCCATTATCCAGGTTTTAGGACATCAGGAGTTTGGTAAAGGGGAAGAACTGTAGTGGGAGGACAGAGTCAGCCCAGGTCACACGTCAGCTCTCCAGGTCTGATGTGCTTCCACCTCCTCTGGCACCACCAATAGGAGTTCACAGTTCTTTCCTCTCAGCTGGTGTTTCAAAAATTTCCTATCATAAAGAGAAATACAAACAAATGCTACTGAATGCAGAACATCGTCATCTGCAACAACAACTAAATGCAACTAACTATTCAGATGTGACAAGAAATGGGGAGAAACCCCCAGTCTTTAGTTATTTTATGACAGAAAAAACCCACAAACTAACTTGCCCCAATAGATTCAACCATCTCTACCCAGAAAATTCTCAGAATCAGACAGACATTATCTTAACCTCAGCAGAGATGAGTCTATATAGATGCTACTTTCCTACTTGCCAAGGTAGGAAAAACAGAATTAAAACCAAGTTTAGTTTCTTCATATTTCCAAGATCAAGAATCCCACCGTAACTTAAAATAATTCCAACAAATCTGGGAAAAATCTTTTCCTTGTGAAAAAAGAACACCCCATCATTTAGATGTCCTTAGCAGCAGTGTACCACCTGGTCATTTGACATGTTTTTTTAAACCCCTTTCTGCACTTAAGCTTTTTCTAATACCAAACTTGGATTACTTCCAATAAATACAAAAGTCAAATCAATGTTTTCTCCAATATCCTTTGGTCCAGATTTCCAAAACTCCCAGTAGAGAAAGCCCTTATTTATTGCTGAAGAACAATAGACCTAGGATAAAATCCACCAGAACCTCTGCACAGTAGTTTCACAAGAGTTACTTTATTCCAGAAATTTAGCAAAACTTCAGCGGCATGGCTGGCTCTGCAAATACTACGTATGTGCAATCCCTATCTCAAAACAAGTCTAGTCAAGGCACCAAAGCTGCTAGTAGGATTTACAGCATGATGGAATGGAAGCTAACCAGCAATCAAGAGCAGATGAAACTTTACAAAGTACTTACAATGACTATCTTGTGTTAAGATTGAAGAGGGAAGGGGAGCCAAGCCAGAAGGGCAGCATATGCTTACATAGGAAAAGTGATTCCTAACAAACAGCTCTCACTGCTGTAAGGGATAAGGTTGCACTTTTAGTCTGGAAAGCCTTTTGTTGGAAACATACAGATTGGTACTACAGAGGCAAAGAATGCTGATACTCTCATATTCGAGGAGGGAGCAGGGCACAGCACATCTTGTTGCAGGTGTCACCCACTAATACCAGAGGTGGCCTCTACTGTCACCACTGACAGAGCCAGACACACAAGAGGCCAAGTCGAGCTCTCCTGAGCTCATAGAGACACCACTGCCAACACATTTCCCTAGCTTTGCACAAACGGGGCATAAATCCAAGTGGAGGCACAAGAACCTCATTACTCTCAAATTTTTACTGTTGAAGGTCAGCCATACATGTTTCAATCGCCAACTGTTTAAGGACAGATTTCTTACCTCCAACGGGGAAGGATTTGAGGAAATCCTACCTGAGCTCACTTTCACCTCCAATCCACTCGGGCACCTTGAGCTTGGAGTCGAGGTTGTAGTAGGTGCCTCCCACCTCCCGGACACAGATCCAGTGCTGTCGCTTGAGGGGGAGCTTCAAGGGGCCCCAGCAGAGGCTGGAGGGCAGATTCATGATGAAGCCCATCACGTTAGACAGGGCAATGGCGTTAACATCCCTGAAAGAGTGCAGAAAACAAGACATCAACAAGATTATGTTCTGGTGCTTTCACTTCAATCTCTTTCTCCTTTTTACAAACAGTAGTCACCTACAGAATTACACAACTTGTCAGTACCTGCGCTTATCCCACCAAACCGCCTCGTAGCCTTTGGTCTGAAGTGCTGCCATAATCACGTTCACATCATAGTTCCCATTCCCCAGCATGCTCTTCTTGTGGGGGGTCACCATAGTGTTGGGAGACAGCCTGCAAACAGAAGAGGAGACTGCTCTAGCAGGTGTTTGCTGAACCTGTATTCCACAGCTGGAAAGGGGCTACTTGCTGTAGAACCTGAAGGCCATTTTCAGGGGTTTTGTGTTTAAACACAAACCATTCCATCCCCCCTTATCCCTCATCAAATGGGCTGAGGGAACTAAGTAATGCATTAAGAATAACTTTGATGCCTTCAAAAATCCTGTCTTTGATGTGAAAGAAATCACAAAGCTCTTCCCCCCTAACCCCTTGGACTGGTACTTCTGAAGGATGCTTCAATTATGATTTTTCCTCAATTTACAGTTGGAGTAAATGCCAGTTTGCTATTTAGGACAATGGCTATTACAATTTTGAGAGTTCGACAGTCAACACCAGTCTTGGATGAGAAAAAGAGGCAGGGGAAGTTGGCTGCAGGAAAGGTTGTTCTTCTTCCTCCTCCACTGGTAAATGAAAGAAGTATTCAGACACAAAGCTGTGAAGATACTTGGCATTGGGAGCCTTCTAAAGTGTTGCTGTTGCTAGATGATAAAAAAATATCTGTTGCTGTAAGTAACTAAACAGATAATCCTGATGCGAACAAATCTCTTCAGCTTTGACCTGTAAGTTTGCCTAGACATCACTTGTATCACAGCATCTAAAAAATGCAGAACCACAATCCATCATGTTCATATAATCACAGAATATCCTGAGTTAGAAGGGATCCACAGGGAATCCAACTCCTGGTCCCAGACAGGACAGCCCCAAGGATCACACCATGTGCTTGACAGCATTGTCCAAACGCCTCTTGAACTCTGTCAGGCTTGGTGCTGTGACCACTTCCCCAGGGAGCCTGTTCCAGTGCCCAACCACCCTCTGTGTGAAGAACCTTTTTCTAATATCCAACCTAAACCTCCTCTGACAGTGCTTCATGCCATTCCTTCAGGTCCTGTCACTGGTCACCAGAGAGGAGAGACCAATGCCTGCCCCTCCACCTCCCCTTGTGAGGAAGCTGTGGGCTGCTATGAGGTTACATGCTAAAATATACAACGGCCTTTGCACAAGTTCAGATAACGGATGTGAGACATAACATGGAGATGTGTGGCAAAAAAGCCTGCTAGCCACTTTTATGGTTTTATGTTTCCCCCCTCTGCCTAAGAAATTTTCTAAGGAGGGAAAACAACGGGATGTATTATTATGAAGATGACAGCTGGAAAAGCAAGAATGGGGGAAACTGGGAGCAGCAAAGTCACTTAATGCCAAACCAAAGAAAGTTAAGCCTCAGATGAGTTCTGCTGTGATGAGTTGCTCTTTCCATTGATAAGGACTCTATTAATTCTGCTAGTGCAAAGTTCAGATTTCATATCATCCAAACATCCACATTTTACCTGTCTCCCCCTCCTGTGAACTCCATCCCCAAAACTCCTAATGTTCCTGCATGTTTTTCACTCGGCCTTTAGCACACTGCATATTTTGCAGGCGTATTTCATCCACTGAAAATCCCTCAGCCCTTCTGCATTCCTGCCCTTGTTACTGAACAAATTATATTTCTTTAAAAAGGCATCCATGCAGCAGTGGGGGAAGATGTTGGAAAAATCTTTTTAACTTTAGCACAGTAGTGTTTGATCCCTGTATCTGTGATTAATGCTTCGTTTTGTACCATATAGTACTTTGTACAAATGCCAGAGATTAACGTGGCTTTGTGTTAACTCCCTGTATCTGTGACTAATAGTCTTGTACCAGCTAGCGCTTCCTTATTTACCTATATCAGTGATTAAGATGTACTAGCAGATGTCTTAGTTTTGAGAACAAAGATAGAGTGCCAGGGCAAAGAATGATAAGAGAAGTGCATCGTGACCTGACGACATACTTGAGATATTCTTAAGGAGAAAAGATTCATTAGAGGATCCAGAAGCATAAATGGAAAATGTGGGGAATGGGATGTTCCCAAACAACCACCAAAGACCCTCAAAAGATCCCTACTGATAACCAAATAAATCCATGGAAATAATTAACATATATGCATGTATTCAGGAAATGTAATGCATATGTAATAGAAATGCAGTGAATATACATTGGTTTCATGCAAATAACCTGGTCTGTTAGGCTGCTGGGTGCATATGTTAGGTGGAGCAATCCCCATGCACCCAGCACACTGAATAAAGTAATGTCAGCTTTCTTACCTAAGCAGCTGGTTGGAGAGTTTATTTCCCAGTTTTCAGTGACACCCTGACAGCATAAGGCATTTGACAAGAAGAAAGCAGTGGATTGAGTAGGGAGTTTCAGAGCAACCACGGCTGGAGGGGCCATTGACAGGTAGTTTCTGGCTTCAGCTTGAGTTTTTCTGCAGCGGAGCAGTCTGCAGCAGGACAGTCTGGGAAGCGAGTTCACCATAGAAGGGAAAGGAGCCCACAATACCACGGTAAGAGGAAAAGCTGTTAATAACCACCATGGGGCTGTACTTTACTAATCACAGAGAAGGAACGTGCAGCTTGTCACAGCTCTTCCAGAATCTCCATAAAGTAAGATCACTTGGCTGCAACTAATTCCTCAAGATCATTGCTTCAACCTACCAACCCTACTGAGCGCCAGTGAGCAAGGAAAGCCTTACAATTCAGAGAGCCCTTTGAGCTGCAGAAGCACCCTCTCATGGCACCACTTGCCAGAGACAAGTTTATTCAAGAGCTGAAAGAACACATTTATCTTTGTTCCTTCACATAACTTCCAGAGCCCCAGAAATGCGATGAGGTGACCAGCATGGGCAACAAAAAACTGGCACCTGTGAGCAAACTTGCACCAAGAACCACCTCAACCTCTTGACTCACACATACCTAAGCAGGGTCCACAATCATGAGCTGAAGGATTCTGACTAGGCAAGGAATTAAACTGTTTTGTTTTGGTTATTTTTATCTAGCCACTAAGCTGAGGAAGACTGACAAAGTTGGACAGAAATCCAGGTAATAATCCTCCTGATCTTTCTCCATCAGAAACTTTCACTAACATGTTGTCTTAACACAAGGGGCTCCAAGATTCCTGCATGCAGTTGTCTTTCCTAATCAGGTCTCAATACGCAGACTCCAGTGAAGCACAGAGATTTTGTTTGTATCTCCATGCAACACTTGGAACATGCAATCATACTTCCTGCAACAAAAGCCAGATGAACATCAAAAAGGTATTTCTTGTTTTAGAGGAAAGAAAAGGGAAAGACTACAAAATCAGAGGGGTGCCAGGACCAAGTTTTGGCATACTCTTGAGATGATAATCATCAGACTACCCTGGCCTTACACAATAGGATGCAGCAAAAAGGAAGCTAATGATTAAGCAGTGTGGTTCAATCATTCTCCAAGGAATGTGGTAAAAGCTAGAGAGCTTATTTGTGATTTTGTTACCTTGTCAACACTGAGTTTAAAAATCAGACCTCAACATTCTTGTATGTTATTAAAAATATTCATCAGTCCTTTATCAATACATAAAATATGAGTGGACACAGGAAAGACAAGTGACATATAAAGGGCAACTAAATCCACACTTCTTAAAGGCAAGTCAAAGAGCTACACACAAGTAGTCATCCAACAGAAACAGAAAGGCAGTGGCAATTCCTATGCATATCCTATAGTTCATCCATTTCCAAGAGGAATATCCATGTATATTTCCATACTACCATGGGGCTGAATCAATCTGTGTATCTTGATCTGTATATTAGGATGGAACAACTCCAGGTTGGAATAAAAGATAAACTCTCCCTTCTAGGGAAAGGGGTCCAACAAGATTAATATCCAGTCTTTTTCTGAGAGGTTTCATGCTGCACACTAATTCTGTCTCACCAAACACAATGAAAGCCAACTAATTAGATCATCACACTCCTTCTACCACATGAATTGCCTTTGTTTGCTTCAGGCCAAGAGCAATCCAGCTGTGATTAAGATTCTGACAATTGCTGCTCTGGAACAAAACCACTGTGTGTTTATGCTGGACAAAGAGTGCCTTGAGCCTGCCATGGACCAGCTCCACTCCACCAGCAGGAGTTTTATCTACAATGCTATAATGAATAGCATTTTGATCTGATATTTGCTATTGTCCTTCACCACACTGCTTTTGCCAAAGACAGGCATGAGCTTGATGAATGAAGCACCAGTTTCATAAATTTGCCAGTTTTCATGAGAGCAGCAACACGCACGCAGCTCCCTGCTCATCAGCACAGGGTACCGCGATTGCCTTGTCCCACAGCACCTGCTGCCATGACGTGCTATCTCCCACCTGTCACAAACATAAGATGCTGGCAACAGCTGGTAACAGGTATTCAACCATAATTTACACCATGTTGACAACATCTGCAGGTTGAGTATTAGAGGAGAGCCCTTTTCCTATATCATCACTTAGCTTCATTAATGGTGGGTCACCAGAACTGAGAAAGGCTCACGCAGGAGAATTTCCACAAAGCATCAAAACACCATAAAATAAACACTGAGCAAAATATGAGCTATTGCACAGGCCACATTAAAAATTTATATTCATCCCTGTAAAACTCAAATCCACTTTATTAATTATCTGAAGCTGCTGGGAAACATTTAGCAATGCCACAGGAAACAGGCATTCAGCTACTGAAATTAAATCCAGTTTGAAAGAGTACATAGGGTCTTGCTGCATGGAAGAAAAAGCCCATAGTATTTGAAGAAATTCACTGAACCTCTTGAATAAGGAGTCACTCATTTGGCAAAACTCCTAATTTTCAAAAAACTTACAAATGTTGCAGTACTAAGCCAGTAAGTTTTTACGATGACCTGCCGCCTTCATTCTCCCAAGGTAATCCCCAAATCCATTCTTAACATCAAGATAATTTATCTACACAAGGCAGGGGTAAAAATTTGGAAGACAGGTAGAAGATGCATTAAGATGAGTAGGGAGGAAGACAGGACTCCAACCACATGACAGCATCTGCAATAAAGCCCTTGGACCCAAAACTGGCAGCCAGAAAAGGTTAAGAAACAAGTAAAATGAGAAAGATTTTCTGCATGGAGAGGAAAAAAAAAGGCTGGAGTTAAAAAAACCAAGATGCATTCAGTTCAAAGCAGTGGCACAGTCTGAATCCCTTCTTTTCTTTCTATTTCCCCCCAAATAACACCTGAAAATTCCTCCAATCAACAGAGGACAAGGGGAAGCTAATGTCAGTACAGAGAGCATCCTACCTCTGGAAAATCTCCTGCAGGGTTTCCCTAGTGAAGGCATTGCTGTCCTGGAAGACGTTGTTGAGGGCATGGAGGGCGCACAGCTCCCTACGCTGCTTCTCATGGTAAATATGCTGTGGCGGTAGCTGGGATGGCTCTGGCGATTCTGATTTGGTCTTGTCACCTTTCCATGGCACACAACTCATTTTCTCCATGCGTGGATGGGGAGTAGGTGGTGAAAAATGAAGGAGGCTGAAGTTTCTGCCTCCAGAGTCACAACAGCAGCCCACTGCCCCTTTCTTTTGTAGGCAAGCGCTGCTTCCAGCTTACAAACTCTCCTCTTGTGCTTCAGTTTATTCAGTAATTGCCTCTGACAGCTGGTTTTAAAAACCACATGAAGATCTGCAACATATTTTTTCTCCCTCCTCCCATACCCCATAAAATGTAGTATTTCCCTCCCCTCCACAGAAAAAAAAAATTAAAATGTCAAAACATACAGTTCTCCTTAGTGTAAAGGTACCAGCTGGAATTTATCACATCGCTCCTTTTCTTCCATCTCCTTTGGTCCATAGTGCCACTAAAAAAGGTACCCAGACCAGGTAACAAGGAGAGGCCCACCCACAAAGTGCCAAAGGGGAGAAGATGAAGCCAGCACCTGGTGCTGCCTATAGGAGCACAGAGTGGTTAAGCACTTATCAGTTGCATTCTTCCATTCCTTTGGGAACTACTGAATCTTGGCAGGAAGATGCCAACAGCTCGGGAAAGGAAACCGCTTCTTGCTAGGCCACGAGAAGCCCAAGTCCAGGCTGCGGGAAAGGCGATTCCTCACAGGTCACCCTGCGCTCCGACAAAGGGAAGTCTCCGTTAGCAACGAGAAGCAGCACAAAGCCCGTGGGAGAAAGGGTAGGGCAGGCGGGACCAGCCCCACGGCCTGCTTCGCACCTTTTCTCCCCGCCCCTCCCCACCCTACGCCCTCACAACCATCACCACCAAAACAACAACAATAACAACAACAACAACAGCAACCCGTGCGGGAGCCGCTTCCCACGACCAAGGCCCAGCGACCCCCGCAACCCACCGCGCACAGGAGAGGCCCCCGTCTAAGCCCCACCCAGCCCTTCGGGGCTCGCTGCCGGGCCGAGGCGCCCTCCCTTCCCCTCGGGAGGGTTCGAGGGCCCCGCGGGGCCAGGCCAGGCCGGTCGGGTCCCGCGGCCGCCGCCTCCTCCTCACCGCCCGCTCGGCCCCTCGGGCCGCCCCGCGCCGGCGCACGCGCGCGCCGGGCTCCGCTCGCGCCGCTCTCGCGCACGCACGCACACACGCGCGCGCGCCCCCCCGCCCCCCGCACGCGCCGACGTCGGCCCCGCCCCCTCCGACGTCAGCGGTAAAACGAGCCGGGACACGAGCGAAAGCGGTCTCACCGCCCACTGAATAAACAAACGTAAATCCTCCCCCGGCTTCGTTCCGTGCCGCAGGCTGGCGCCTGTGGCGGTGGTGCCACGAGCGTGCGTGTGGCCAGGCGGAGGAGCAGGACAGGCAGCTTCCCCCGCCGCTCTGCAGGGGTCGCCTGCCAGCCCGCAGAGCCGCTCAGCCGGAGGGGGTTCCTCATTGGCGCTGGCGTCCTGCCTGGCGGCCCCCGCCGGCGGTCTGAACACTGGGGGCTCGCATGGCCAGCAGGCGTAGGGGTTCTCCGTCGGGAGCCCAGGGCGGGAGGGGCGGCGGGGTCGTTTGCGAACCCCGGGAGCTGGCGGCACGACGGGCCGGGACAGCACGTCCCGCGGACTGCAGAAACACCCGGCGCGCTCCCAGCCTGTTCCATTGGCCGACAGAACTATCAGTGAAAATCCCCTCTTTCTCATTGGCTATCCTCTGAGAATGCCCACCCACCAGGGCGGGCTCTGCTGCGGCACCTGGTCCCACCCAGGCCTTCGAGATCCCTTATTCGATTGGCTGTCAAGGTTGTTTGTCACGAAGACCAGCTCTCCTATTGGCCAGCCGGTCCCGGACACGTCGAGCGGGCTCTGTTGTGTGTGTGTATGTGTAGAAAACAAGCCGAGCTGGCAGTGCTTCTCCCATTGGCTTCGCGCGCTTCGAGGGGGCGTGGCCTCTCCTCATGAATAATCACGACTCCACCCGCGGTCGCCATGGCAACATGCAAATTTAGCTGCTGCGCCCCCAGTGATTGGCGGGCGCCGCCTTGGCGGGCCGGGGGCGGTGCCGGGACGGAGGGGCGGAGGGCCGGGCAGGGAAGGGAAGATGGCGGCGGCGGAGCGGAGTAGGTCCCCGGTTCGTGGGGGGTCCCCGGTGCCGGCCTGTATGTTCGCCCCGGAGCCCGGCTCCCCGGGCGGACGGCCTCGCGTGGCGGCGGCCGCCTGTCCCCTCCGCGCAGCCTTCGACGGCGAGGACGGCGAGGCGCTCAACGGCGAGCCCGAGATCGACCTCACCAGTAAGGTAGGCCCGGCGGGGGGGTGGGCGGCGGCGAGCGCCATCACCCCGCCGGCCCCCCGCTGCTCTCCTCCCTGCCGGTTGGCCGTGCCCGGGGGGCTGCCTCCCCAGCCTGGCCGCTCCCCGCACCTCAGAAGAGTGAGAGGTTGGGGCCCGCCTACCTCCGCCGGGACGAGAGGCTCCCCTGAGCGCTCCCCCGGCCCCAGCATCACCTGGGCAGGCGGCAGAGCCAGCGGTGCCGTGTGGAGGCGGCCGGGAGAGGAGGGTAAAGTTGTCCCGTACCCGGCCGGGACAGGAGGGTGCTGACGGGCTGCTCCGCCCTGCGCCTTCCCCGCCTCGGCTGCCCGGGGGGAACACCAGCCCACAGTCGGTGTAGCATCCTCGGGAAGCGCAGGATTTGGAGCTGTCAGCTGCTGCAACGTCCCGCTGACGTTTGCCCTCCGCGCTGGGTCTCTGTAGTTATCTCTGCTGCCAGTTGTACTAGTTCCTGGGACTTTCTCCACAATCTTAAAAGGAGGTCAGAGCTTGTAACTTCTGAGCACAAGAGCCCAGTGACAAGGGTGCCTTGCTCTTGCAAACAGTGTTAAGTCAACGCAAAAAAGGCTTGTTCACCTTGTGCAGTTCCTTTCTAGGATCCCAATGACAAAACTGTGTGGTGGTCTTATTTCCGTCAGAACCAGTTCTCGCTTCCCTCCTGCAGGAAGGTACATTGTAGTAATATGTGTGTGCCAGAGCCTGCCACAGACTACATTAGCTGCCTTCTGTCGCTGTCTGCTATTTTTTTTCCTAATTGGCTGATCTCTTTAACTGTTTACCTTTTGCTGCCACGGGTTTGATGTACTGTGGTACTATCTCCCACTCTAAAGTCTCCTGCAAACTTCATTTGGTCCACTTGTAATTATGTGATCCAGAAGTCAGCATAGCTGGTGTTTCCTCCTAGTTTTCTGTCATCCCTCCTCTTCATGCTTCCAGCTTAAGTTGTTCCAGAGTCCTGGACTTTCTGTGCACAGAGAAACGGAAAGAGGAATTGTGTCTGTGGACATGGAAAGTTTTTTTTTGAGTGCATGACTGGATATTTTACAATGTGGTGCTGTATTAAAACAAATGTTTTGAAGATGTGTTATAAGATAGTAAAGAATAAAAGTCAAACCTGTAGTATTTATTGAGCCACCTGTTCGTACCTTAATACACTGGACAAGATTTTTATACAGGATGCCAATATTGATCTGTGCTTTGTCTTGGACATGACTGCTGTGGAAGAGGGCCAAGGAGGATGCCAAGGAGAGCATCACTGATTCTTGACAGCCAGGAACCTGACCAAAACTCTGGCAAAGAGAGAAGAGAGCTTTTCTCCCACAAACTCCTGTTTGTGGTGTCGGTCTGTCTTCCATTCCTAGAAGCCTGCACGTGCTGTGGAGGTGGTAGGTAAGCATTTTTTGACCTTTATTACAATTTACTTTTCCATACAGCACTGTGAACCCACTGTCTTTTCTCTGGACTTTTCATTCATCCCCATCTTGGATGAGAGCTAAAACTGTGAGCTGTGCTCCATGTTTCCAAGTTAATCTCCCACTGTGTGCTCAAAACAGCAATGCCATATGGTGAGAATGCAGTAGCTAACCTGTGCCTCCCCGACCCCCTCATCTTTTCTGTCTTCTCACTTGAATTGTTCCACTCCAGTCCCTACTTAAAATGGGGACTCCCACTGCAGTCAGTTTGTTTGATAGTTGCTAGGTCTGTCCTGGTCCTTCTGACCCACCCTCTGGCTGTATTAATACTTTCCTGCTGGTCCTCTCCCTGTGTATTCACTGTAAGGTGAGCTCTTTTTAGAGAGGAACACTTTGGGATTCTGTTATCAAGTGCACCTTGTCAGCTGGTCAGGCAAACAGTTCCATTCATCAGCACAAATTTATTATCATGTTGATCTTAATGGGTGTTTGTTTTCCCTTCAGTGCCAACACACTGCAGCAGTAATCAACTTTCAGGTCAAAAACCATAGCACACAAGGCTATTAGTGAAGCTGATACTTATATTAGATCTACATTGACAACAGAACGTTAATAGCACCTGAACAATGTATGTCTACAGGGCACAGAAAACAAAATATGACATTACAGAAGGTGCCTTTCCCCCAGCTTCTTGATGGCTCATGGTGGCTTTCTAGCCATGCAAAGTGTCAGGCTCTGATTTTCCAATAAGGAACAGCACTATGTCCCACATAGTATTTGGTTTGCCCTTAATACTTATAGTTTGTCTGCCTCATGAATACAGGATGCTTTTTTTGTAAGGACTGCCTGTAGTAGTGCTGGTATAACCCGAGCTCTATCTCACTGGTGTCTTGAAATTGCTGTTGATTAAAGCTATGGCCTCTTGCTTGCTGTTGGGAAGTGCAGAACGGCACAGTCCAGTCTGTCCCCCAGGAGTAAGCCCAGGCAACTGTAGCTGTTACCCACCTCTGGTGTGTGTTAATCCCCAAACTGATCAGAGGAGAGGCAGGCAAAGCCGCCTCTCCCCAGAGATTGGGAAGGGACTTGAGAGATGGCATTTCAAACTTGTGAGATATGTTTCCTTCTGCTGTCTAAAGAATAAAACAATAACTGGTTGTTACTTTTTTGCTCTCTAGGAAACCTGAGGTTGCTAGACCTGCATGGCTCCTACTGATAACTGCTCGGTGCCCGACAAAGTGGAAAGAACAAAAGTGAACATTTTTGACTTTGTGAAAACCTCTTAAAAACATGCATTCATAGGGCAGGCATGGAGGGGGTTGCTCAAAGGTGAAAAGCAAAAAAAAGCAGAGGGGCCAAAATGGACGGCTTCTCTTTGACCAAGGAGATGACAGAGAACAGGTTCTCTCCATCCAGGAAGCTAAAGAGATCTTCAAAACAGCCCGTCAAGTCTTGCAGTGACCCAGGAAACAGCAGAACTGGCTGGGGCTGTGACTGCAGAAATATTTGTCAGAAGCACTAAACAACGTTGGAAGGTGTGATTCATGAAAGCTGCTATTTTATCTACAGATACTTCTCTTGATGTCCTACTATGTCGTATCAGCTGTAAGTTTCATTGGCCCCGGAGTAAACTTTGGAGGCAGTCTGCCACTGGAACGCCCTTCAGGATCACCTTTGCATGGCAGTGGAAGCAGCAGTGTGGGGGAACAGTGTTTTGAGCTGATGTGAGCGAGCCTGTGCTGTTTGAGACCCCCAGCCCTCTTGCCTGGAAACATGAGGAAAGGGTACAATGAGCTGCTGAGTGCCTTGGTGCTTGTTACAACACCCTGCCTGCTCACACTGCTGAAGCACTTGGACTCAGAAAAATAGAGCTGGTGATGAGACTTGAAGAAACTGAAGTTAGTGTGCCCTGCGCCGGTGGCCCCTGTTATTTTATTGATCTTTGTGTGTGTTACAGCCTGTTTAATAGATCTTCTGAGTCCCTGACTTGTGCTGGTGCACTGGCCTAAACAGTGAGCCTGTCTGCTGTGCTTCCAGGATTTCCTGAAAGTACTTGCAGGGCAAAATGAGCCCTACACATCAAAACACAGCCTTCCATTCCTGCCTGGATTGGGCCTCTCCATAGTTGCTGATTTCCCTCTCAATACATTTACATCCAATGGTTTCCCTCAAGAAGAAAATGAAACTGAAAGGAAAATGGAACTGAAAGAAAAACTAATAAAAGCAAAACTCAGTCTTTTGTAGCATGAAATAGAAAGACTGTGACTTTCCAGATAAGAGTGCTTCAGTACCCTTTGCAGACCGTGCCAAGTAGTTAAAAGGCTTAGGTAGGGCATGTGTCCAAAAGGGACACGTGAAGGTGATTGTATCTCTTGTAGCTGTCTGGCCCTTGCAGGCAGATCCCTGCTCTCTGGGACCCTTAACATCTGAGGAAAGTGTTGCTTTGGCAGCCTTAAACCTTCTAACCAGCTCCTGCTGTCTTTGCTTTCAGTTTCCCAGCGTGCATCACTATGGTTTTGGAAGCTGCTTAAGCGTTATTTGTGGGGGGTTGGGTTCCTTTACATTCTAGATTTCCAAAAAAAGCCTTCATCAAGTGTGTAATAGTGGTAGTAATAGTAGTGGGAAAGGTAGTTTCTCTTTGAAAACACATTGTGTAAACTGTGCTAGCAAGTCAGGCTGTGTTAGAGAATGTTGGGCAGACTTGAGGATGTTATTGTCAACTGCTGTAAAACATATGTTTTAGGCAAATCTAGCACAGAGTTCAGTCTCAGTGCATAGTGAAGGGAAGTGCTTCCTTCTGGGTGTGATTTTGGGACGTGTATGTAGGGACAGCTGTGGATGTCATTGAGTGTTGTAGTGTGGCACAGGTGTGCCTACCCATAGGGCTCTTGGTGGGTGACAGCCTTTATAACTGTTGCTAAAAGTGCCATTTTTCACAGAAATGTGTATCTCAATCCCTATAGCTATCAGGCTACTGTACTGGGATGCTCAGCCACCAACAGATTTGTAACCATGGAGGCAGCCAAAGAGCAGGTAGAGTGGCTGATGGAGATCTCCTTGGTCTGTCACTGCCGTGCCACCATTGTGGCTGCTCTGTGCAGGTGTTCTCAGCTGTGCTGTGTAAGCAATGCAGGTTTCTGCCAGAAATGGTGCTATAACATTCAGTTCTAGGAAAAATCATTCCTGAAGCACTCTCTTGTCCTCATTTTCTGCTTTGTTTCTGTTTTATTTTTTCATTCTCTTGATGTTCCTGCAGGGAAGGGCAAAGGAAGTTTGATTATTGCAGTAGCTGCAGTCAAAGCTTGTTGGTAACATAGCTGCTGGCCTACAAAACTGCAGCTCTCCACTGGTGAAACCTCCAGATGTGCTCATACAAATTGCTTTGTATGTCTGCCTCTCAGCACTGTAGTGTAAAGTATTTAAAAATTGAAAATAATACTTATTCGTGTTCTCTCCTTTCCTTCTGCCCCCTCAGAAAACAGAAGGGGACATCAAATATGTGAAAGACTTAGGAGAAGCTCTGGATTTTGGTGCCCAGGTGTTCTCTGCAGTGAGGTCTGGTTTGCTTTCTCTGGCTGTCCAGTCATGTTTCAGGGGAGCAGCAGCACTCTTTGCAGCAGAGACTGTGGATACCCAGCTAAGGAATTTCTGTGGAGAAAATATCTCCTCCCCTTTCTGTTTTCCTTGCATAAAATATATTGGAGTGTTCACTTAATTGTGGCTTTTAAACACTGGTTACATCAAAATGAGATACTTGGTATTCTTACTTGCTTTGAAGTGTATTTTCCAGCATAAATGGACTCTGAGCTCAGACAAACAACCTTGTGCAGTGTCACAAGGAAATAGCTGTCAGCAAAACTGGTTTTGAAAAACAAAACAAAACCATCACAAAGCGGTCCTGGAAAAAGAGTCCTTCTCTTTCAATAAAGCACATAGATTGATTGTGCTTGTAACTGAAGCTAGTTTTGAAATTGTTTGGCATCTGCAAATGGATATTCAATTTTTTTTTTTCCAGCTGGTGATGGTGAGTCCAACTTCAGAGCAATATGACAGTTTGCTCCAGCAGATGTCAGAAAGGATTGATGAGGGATGTGGGGAGACCATCTATGTCATTGGACAAGGATCAGGTGAGTATAGCTTCCCCAGCAAAACAACAAAAAATTATTAAAATTATGAGAAAAAACGTAGTTCATCTAACTGGACTGCTGCTGAAGGTAATGCTTACTTTTCCAGAATAACTTGAAAATGTCCATAAAATATAGCAGAATATGCGGGACAGATTCTTTTATTTTATTCCTGCCAACAACTGTCTCATGTAGTGGAGCTAAGCATATTTTTTTTATAAAATCATGCAAGTTCTTTTTTGGAAATAAGGCATATCTTGTCTGAGCACACCAGGAAAAGACAAAGAATCTAAAATTATAGTAACAGCTTTAGTACAGACGTCCTCAATGTCTGTGAAGGTCTTGTTCTGTCTGATATTGTTCACTGCTCCGTTGGAAATAACGTATTTTTACCCCACAGGAATGTATTGTAGATACTTCATGTAGCCAAAATATATGCTGCTGACTTTCTTTGTTACTATGTGTCTGTACTATGGAGGGAAAGGTTTTCCTTTGCTCAGCATGAGACCTTTATTGTCACATTAATTTGTGTGTGGCTGCAGTCATTTGCCTTTGCAGGTTTTAGCAGTTAGCATGGAATACCTTTCTGTTCTTTTTGACAATTTGAATATTTGCATCTGATGCTGGTAAAATAATACTGAGCATGCCCTTGCTTTGAAATTGAAATTTCTTTTCTGAATATAAAATAATTGTCTGTGGTTATCATAAGGCTAAAGGCATGTTTCAAGTATACTGGATATCTACTGAATATGAAGTTGTCATGCTCAGACATTTGCTGTGTTTGAGGAAGACTATGAGACCCTGGTTGTCAGTGCCAGGGTTGGCTGAAATAATGGCGGGAGAGAGCTGTGTAACCTCAGAACTGTGTGCTTTTTGGGTTTTCTTGGAGTTTTGTGAAGCAGCCAACACAGAAGAGAAGCCAGAATTAGATGGCCAGTGTTCATGCAGCCAATATCACAGGGATTATGCTGTTGCCTCCAAGCAAGCTTCCCACATGTAGTCTGAATCCTTGGTGTTTGGGATAAGCACTGCACATCTGCAGTGGAGATGTAGCTAGTCAGGCTAGTACCTGCTTTCTCTTCTAGGATACCTTGTGAGAGTGTTGACTGGTGGCTGTTGCAATGATATACTTAGAAGTAGGCATTTGTTTCTTAAAGTAGGAGGTTAAACTCGGGTTGCAGCATAGTTGAGGAAGATGGGGATATTTTCAACAGAGAAAGGATCTTGGTATCCCTGCCACTGTCTCTCCTCATTCCCTTTCGGCATCTGATTTTCATCATCCCAAATACCCAACTCAGCTGACTGAGAAGCGAATGAAGATTGAAACAGGAAGCTCATTAGTTCACCTGTAGTGACCTTTCCTGTTCTCCCTTGGCTCTTGCCCTTTTCTGGCCCTTACTTCTTGTTCCCCTCCTATAACCCAAGACTCAAGACATGGGGCTTTTAGTTTTCCTCAGTCTCAGACAGTTTATGAGCGAGGTTGGAAGTCGCCCAGTAACTCTGCTAGTTTTAGAGCTGGGCAGTAATTAAAATGCTGATAAGTTCATGCAAACTGCAGTTTCTGCTTACCAGCCGATGAGTCAGCCATGCATATGAACATGTAGACATGGCAATGGCTTTGGTCATCCGGGTGCAGTGTGGCTCTCCACCTTTGTTTGTTGTTTTGTGAGTGTTTTTTACCCACAGAGGAGATTCTAGGGTGAAATCTGTGCGCCTTCACAGCACCTGGATTGGGAAAGAGATAGTGGTGGCCTTGACCATGTCTAGTTGCCACTGGCATGCTCTGACTGTCAACTCTTTTGCTTGGGTGAGCTGCTCAGAGGAAGCAGTGCCTCCTTGTTTTTTTCTGGTCTCATGTGCTGTCAGCATTTCTTTCAAGTGCTAGGATGAAGGCAGTGAAACATGCCAAAAACATTGTTTTAGCTGGAGTATATGGGGGCTAAAGAAATTGCTGTGCAGGTCAGACTTGCAGAAAATGTGCATTTGGGGTGTGGTTTTATAAAATAAGCTGATTGTTTACAGTGATCCCACATTTACCACTAATGGCTAATTGTGGTGATGTTTCACTCAGAGCTTTCCTTTTGTTAATGCTTTACCTTTTCTTGCAATGTGAGAGGAGATACTTTATCTGATTGAAGGACACAAAGTGCTTTCAGTACATGAAGTAAGGGAATTAGACAGAAATATGTCTTCCTTGCCAATCCCTACATATTGTAAAAATTGTGAAGAAAACTCCTCTAGATGAAAGATGGTGCTTTTCTAGTGTCTTTTAAGCCTTAGAGTGAAGACCGTCCCTTTTTATTTTGGGCCAAGGGTGCTTATTCTGTGTGCACGGCTGACATCTCCAGTCCACATATAAATCCTAATGGGTGTGCAGCTCCCAGGCAGGATGACATTGCTGCCGCCTGTTGCAAGGTGGTGCTCACTGACTGCCTTTTGTCTCCTCAACACCACGCTAGATGGGACTGAGTACGGTCTGAGTGAGGCAGACATGGAGGCATCCTATGCCACGTTGAAGAGCATGGCAGAGCAGATCGAGGCAGATGTGATCCTCCTGCGGGAGCACCAGGAGGCCGGGGGCAAGGTGCGCGACTACCTCGTTCGGAAACGTGTGGGTGACAACGACTTCCTGGAGGTCAGGTAAGGAGCCGGGTGGAGACAGGGTTAGTCAGCAGCTCAGCTGCATTTTTATGGTGTGAGCAGTGCACGGTGCTGAGCCAGCAACGCCACTTCGAGTCTGGGTGTTGGAGCTACCCAACAAAGGGAGTCGAGCTTGACCACTCCTTGCTGATGAAATTGCCTTTTTGTTGTTGTTGCTGTCTTTTTTGTGAACAAACTGTTGGTGGAAATTTGCCTGTATTTAGCAGAGGGCTGTTGCTCTCTGGGTGACAGCCTCACAGTTGGGGGATCTTTTGTATGCTGGGATGCCAGAAGGGAATCAAATGTGTGGCCGTATGTATGTGTATATATGCTCACTGCTGGAACCCAGTACTTTAGACTAAGGATCCAGTTCTGTTCCAAGACTGTGATGATCCAAGTCACCTTTTAATGGACATATATTAGCTTATATAACAAGACTTGAGAGTCTGCCCAGACCTGGATGGAGTGGATTTCCAACATTTGCCAACAGCCGTAATAGCCACATTGATCAGAGTCAAAGAAGGAGCTTGCTGGGGGACACGGCTTTCTCCTAAAATATTTCATAGTTTTTTTAGCTTATCCTTTTCTGGGAACAATGATTTTAATTTTTGTGCTCTACTTAGCGCTTGGTGCTGTTGCAGCATGAGAAATGTGAGAAAGGCAGAGGTGTTCTAGACCAAATTGGGATTGAGTCTTCCTTTTGAATTGCCACAGTGTTTATGTTGGATTGCAGAGACAAGGAGTTGGAATAGAGACACTCTGTATGGCATCAAGCAGTGTCACGTTACCTGACTATGTTCTGGGCACCAGTGACATGTTTCCACAGTCTTCCACATCCCAGTCTCCAGAGTCTGGGATCTCCACTGTTATTTAATAACTGTAAAAGAATCTCTGTTCTGCTTGTGAAGATCTAACATTTTTTAATCTCTGTGTGAAAGATAGGGAGAAAAAGCCATTTGCAGGAGCAGTGATGTTTGGGTCTTTTTGATCACTTGTTCATTTCTTCAGGTACTGTATTTTACCAGGCTCCTTTTTCCTTTCCCCTGCAGGGTAGCAGTGGTTGGCAATGTGGACGCAGGGAAGAGCACCTTGCTGGGTGTCTTGACTCACGGCGAGCTAGACAATGGCCGGGGCTTTGCTCGGCAAAAGCTCTTCCGCCACAAGCACGAGATTGAGTCAGGCCGCACCAGCAGTGTGGGCAACGACATTCTGGGCTTCGACAGCGAGGGCAACGTGGTGAACAAACCCGACAGCCACGGTGGCAGCTTGGAATGGACAAAGATCTGTGAGAAATCCACCAAGGTCATTACTTTCATTGACCTGGCTGGTCACGAAAAGTACCTGAAAACCACCGTCTTTGGCATGACCGGCCACTTGCCTGACTTCTGCATGCTTATGGTAGGTAGCAAGAAAGATGGACCGCACCAGCTGGAGTGGGGCTGTTCACAGCTTTAACAGCCTCGACTTCTTTCCTGTTGCAAAGTGCCTGTGGGGTTTTGGAGGGAGGCAGCATCTCACATTGCTGGAGAGCAGAAGCCTCTGTGGCTGTCTCTCCTGTACTCTGCGGCAAGTGCCCCAGGACTGTCAGTCCCAGACAGGCCCAAGGTTTGTGATTCTTGAAAATGAATAGATTTCTGAATTCTAGAAAACCTTGTTAAAACTAGGAAGAAATGAGTCAGTCTTCTGCCCGTGGCCAACGACATTTGAGATGAGCTGGGTCTGGTCATACGGTCCCAGTGGCACATCTACAACCTAATCACAATCTACTGCACATCTGACACAAAGCCTTCTCTGTAATCCATCTTACTGCAGAAGGAGCATTGACATCCCTGTGTTTTATATCCCTGGTGTAGGTTGGGAGTAACGCTGGGATTGTTGGAATGACCAAGGAGCACTTAGGCCTGGCGCTTGCACTTAACGTTCCCGTCTTTGTTGTGGTGACCAAGATTGACATGTGCCCTGCCAACATCCTGCAAGGTGAGTCCTACAGGCTCTCTCCAGGGCTGTTTCTTACCTCTGTGTGTGTTGCTGTCCCCTGCTTGGGTTCAGGAATTACTGCTGAAAGAAAGCTCCTTTATCTGGTTCTGACTGCATCCTAAACACCTTCCAGAAATCTATCCTTTTCCCTTGCTCATTTTGCAGGTGGTTCACTTAATACTCACAATGTCAAAATTACCCATGCTGGGGACTCAGTTGAGCAGCCCAAAAGTGTTTGCTACAAGGTTTTGCTTAATTGAGCTCTAAGAGAACAGCAAACAGCTGGGGTTTGGGCTTTGCTTTCTCTCTGGGTATTTAAACCTGGAGGAAAAGTTTGAGTGTGATCTTAAGCTGTGATCAGACTTGATCTCCAGCAACTGTTTGTGAAGGGGCAGCTGCTTGTTACCTCCTGCTCACCTGGGTGCTTCTCAGGTGCGCTGGCATAACTACAGCAGCTCCTTCCTCTGTCTGAGCAACCAAACAACACTTAATAAATCGTGGTTTAAAGCAGCTGCATATGGGCTATGGTAGCAGGACTAGACACAAGCAGGGATGGCAGTAAGTAGCATGGGATAGTGGTTTTTTTCTCAGCAGAGTTAAAGCAGCACCTCTAACCCCAGCAGTGTCCCATTAACCCATGCATGACGTTTTTTTGGGCTGTTACCTATTCTCACTTTTAAAGTTCTCTTTAAGCATTTCTCATGCCTTCGGAAACACGCTGTGGTTAATTGGAGCAATGGGCTTTTTTGATAATCAGTCCTAAGAATCAGGGAAGTGAATGCTCCTGGTACCGTCTGTAGTTCAGTTCATTACTATAAAAATCATAAATACGTGTCAGGCAAATAGATGCATGTGATCAGAAAATAATCTCTGTATCTCTATACTAGATGTTTGGCAAATAAGCATAAGGCCTGACCATAAGATAATAACTGGGAAGGAAGGAGAACCTTTGGCTCAGCATGAGGAGAGAAGAGCTGCTCTTGGGAGAAACTACTCCCTTGACATGCTCTGTTTAAAGTAAACAGAAACAGGATTTGACTCAAGTATATCTGTGAAGAGCAGATGGGCTGATTAGATGTTTGTGTTTCTGTATCCAAAACATTACTTTCCCATAGGCAGTCATTTGTTTACAAAACTCTGCCTAATTGGATGACAATTGTAGAACATAAATGATTTGCTCTTTTAAGCCCTTAGTACCCTTTTTTTTTTTCCTTTGTTTATTGTCAGGCACTTTGTAGGAGGCTGATGCTAGTGCATCAGGTAATGCCCCTGCTGTCTGCTAGATACGAGGCTTAGAAAATAAGTTAAAAAGAGGCAAAAGCTGAAAATTGGGAGCCATGAGATTTGTCCCAAAACACTGATTTCTGAATATGGTCCACCCACATTGTCCTAGTCTGTGATGATCATCTTTACCTCTTTCATGCTTCTTCAGCCTCCTAGGGCAAGTTGACTGCCAGGGAAAATATATTGAGGTTTGCTTGGTCAAAATTGATTTCCAATTCACATATTCTCAAATATTTCTGTCACTGAGTCCTAGTTTTCAATTAATTCACTAGGAAATATCCTTTCTAGAAAGAGGAAATATCTTGTAACTGCTTAAAGCTACTAATAGACAGCTATAAAATGTCTACTTCACAGCGTTGCAAACTTTTCTGTCTCTTCATGTATGGCGTCGCTTGGCAGCAGGGTAGCTGGCATGAAATGGAAGATGGAATGGCTCCTAAGTCCTACCTGGGCTGCAGCAAACTCATAGTCTCACCTTTAGCCATCTTCTCCTGTCTTATCTGTGGCCAGAGCACCCGTCTCCCTTCGGGGAGAGACCCCACAAAAGTGATTTGTAAAGACGGGAGATGCTGCCCTAACAATATTCATTTCACCCTTTAAGAAACCCTGAAGCTGTTACAGCGACTGCTGAAGTCCCCAGGGTGCAGGAAGATTCCCGTGCTGGTTCAGAGCAAGGATGATGTCATTGTAACAGCCTCCAACTTCAGCTCAGAGAGGTAACGGGAGTAGAGGAGAATCATTTCTCTTTCAATCCTATGTGGAGACTGGGTGAGGAGATTCAGAGAGTCCCATTGTCTAGATGTGTGGAGGTTGCATCTGCCATGTGGTGTGTTGATTCCATAAGAGTGTTGATTTAGTGGTTGACCTGCTTGTGTTCCCCTCTCTGAGGCAGAAATGAGAGACTGCTTCTGGGCAGTCTGCAGAAGACAGCAGGGTATTCAGCTTCCTTCAGTACTGGAACCTTACACCTTTTCCCAAATGTCATTAGAAGGCAGAGGCAATGCTGCAGGTTTTCAAACATGGGGTGTTGTGCATCTGACTGCTTGCCAGGCTCTCCCTTCCTAGCACTGTGTATTGAATTCAGTCCCAAGATTTTGGATGTCTCCCTACATGTGGAAAGCCAGGTAGGAAGGTGAACTAACTCCATTTTCATCAACTTTCCTTTACAGGATGTGCCCAATTTTCCAGATTTCAAATGTCACTGGGGAGAATCTAGATTTGCTGAAGATGTTTCTTAATCTCTTGTCTCCACGGACCAGTTACAGGGAAGAAGAGCCAGCAGAATTCCAGATAGATGATACTTACTCTGTCCCGGTAAGGGGCCTGGTATTTGGAAGAATGTTCTGTTCCCTCTTTTAGGTTGAAGGAGGTATCTCCTCTAGAGAGGAGAGTTCTAGAGCTCTTCTGCTGGCCTGGTTGAGTAACCACAATTACTGTCTTTTCTTTTTTGGCATAGGGTGTAGGAACAGTTGTCTCTGGGACGACACTGAGAGGCCTAATCAAGCTAAATGACACCCTACTGCTGGGGCCAGATCCCCTTGGCAACTTCCTCCCTATTGCTGTCAAGTCCATCCACCGCAAGAGGATGCCTGTCAAGGAGGTGCGGGGCGGCCAGACCGCCTCCTTTGCCTTGAAGAAGGTGAGATGATCTCCTCTAGACCCCCAGAACAGGAACTGCCTTCTTAATTTTCGAGTGCTCTCAGAGTTCAGCTGCAGTAAGGCTGTTTCTACAAAGCTCAGCTGCCTCACTTTGCAGTGGAATAAAATCCCATAGAATCTGTGGTTCCGCGTCCTGGTTTTTCCTCCTGGGAGCTGCCAGGGATAGCAATACCACTAGGTAATGATGTTGGAGGTATCTAAGAAAGTGGAGGCATTGCAAGAAAAGTCTCCTTTTGTACTGGAACTGCATTAGTAGCCTGGACAGCGTATTTGCACTACTCCTCTTGGCTTGTAGGACCAGCTGCATGATTTGGGATTTAAAAATCAGCAAAATTTGATATGATTCCTCTTGCAAAAGGTTTCTTTCAACAGAAGCTGCACTGATTTTAAGGGGATATAGTTTAAGCTACACCATATTTCATGTGTTCAGACTTTTCATTATATTAACAGACATCATGATTTTGGCGAGATACTTCCTTGGGTAATGTGCAACCAGGATGTATGTTTTGCTTTTAAATGTGTCAGTTCCCAGCATTTCCAGTACTCCAAAGCTTCCTTATGAACTTCAGGTGAATTTGATTTTTGCAACCTTTACATAATATCCTGTACATAACATACAGCTACGCAGCTCTTGCTTTGCCTTTTGGTGGGCATGAGATAGTATCTGTGAAATCCCTTAGGATTCTGCTGGATGCAGTCAGCCAGAGCAGCAGATTGCTTCCCTGGAGAATCATGCTAAGGTTTTTTGTGTCTCTGCTTTTCAGATCAAGCGTTCTTCCATCCGGAAAGGCATGGTAATGGTGTCACCCCGCCTGAATCCACAAGCCTCGTGGGAGTTTGAAGCAGAGATTCTGGTGCTCCATCACCCCACCACCATCAGCCCACGATATCAGGCCATGGGTACGTATGTCAGTGTTGGTTTGTCTTTGTTTCCCAGTGGTAGCAGTTTGTATCAGATCTAGCCCAAGATAATTTTGGTCCTGATGTCTCTGCCAACCTGAATATGTGCTATAGCTCCTGGTTTTGCTTTTCCCAGCATTGTGGAAGAGAGGGAAGGGACCTGACAGAGGAGAGTGGGGGAGGCTATAAGGTAAAAAGGAGATGTATGCCCTCAAGTGTACTTGGAACCTGCCTGTGCTGTACCTCCGTGGTGCAAAGATTCTTCACTTTCAAATGCTGATGGGAAGACTCATTTTGGGTCTGCCCTCTAGCCCACCTGCTTGGTGTGTAGGGTTCTGTTGAGGGTGCTTCAGGACAGGCACGGTTTGAAGGCAGCTGTGCTAGCTTATGTGCATGCTCTTTTTGGGGATGGAACAAAGGCAGCTGCGTGACCCATATGGTCTTTGCTGTCAAGTGAGGAGCTGCCTTAGATGTGTCTCTGAAGCTCGTTCCACTAATGGCCCTGGCTGCTGAAAGCCTTTGTGCTTTACATTCACAGTGCATTGTGGCAGCATCCGTCAGACAGCCACGATTCTCAGCATGGACAAGGACTGCCTGCGGACAGGGGACAAAGCCACGGTGCACTTCCGCTTCATCAAAACCCCGGAATATTTACACATAGACCAGCGGCTGGTCTTCCGGGAAGGCCGCACCAAAGCTGTGGGTACCATCACTAAGGTAAAGGCTGCCAAGGGCCGCTTGCTTTGCCCATTAGCTACTTCTTACTCTGAGAAGCCAGCAGGAGAATCCAGATAGCTCTGGAAAATGAAGGAAGAGGCTGTGCTTCAACCACAAGCATCAGCCCTGACGTGGGTTGCGGATGACCGATGTGCTTTTTCATGTGGTGGGTCTTTAGCTGGTGTGAATGAGGGAGTGTAAAGGGTGGGGCTGAGCCAGATGCTGCTGGTTCTTAAGGCTCAGTCTCTTTCTGAGACCATCTTGTAGCTGGTCTCTTTGAGTCATGTTGTAGAGGTTAGAGTGCCACCTCAGCCAAGTGGCCCTTTCCAAGGGTGGAAGCTCAGAGGTCTAGGTTTCTTTGAATAGCTGCTGCTGCTGCTGCATTCTTTTCCTTATAACTATTTTTATAAATTCTCCTGAGGCTTTTTGTTAAAAAGCAGCATTGAACCTCGCCAGATCAGCCTGGCTATTTTAATGCTGAGTTTGGCCTCTCTCTTTGCAATTTGCAGCTACTCCAGACCACCAATAACTCACCAATGAACTCCAAGCCACAGCAGATCAAGATGCAGTCAACTAAGAAAGGAGCTGTTACGAAACGAGAGGATGGTGTTCCCGCCACTGGGATGGCAGCTGGAGGCCCAGCAGCTGGGGATGAGGCCCCCTCAACAGCTGCAGCACCACTGACACCTACTGCCCTGCAACCACTGGTAAGTGAGGAAAATACCATGTCTGTCCAAGCTGTTTGTGTCCTGGTTTCACCTGTTGGAGGAAGGGCACTCTAAAGCACAAGCATTATCCCCTCACACCTTGAACTCACCTTGCCACAGAAACAAATAGAAATATGAGTAGTTTCACAGCAGAAATCATAATTCTCTGATGACTGGATGACTCCATGGCTGACCTTCCAGCAGACAGCAGCTCAGGGCACCGAGACAATTCAGGTTGGACCTCAGGAAGTGTCTAGCCTACCTTTCTGTTCTAAATAGGATTAGCTGTGAGGTCAGACCAGGTTGCTCAGGGTTTTATCCAGTCATGTCTCAAAAACCTCCCCAGGAGGAAGACTGCACAACCTCCCTTGGCAACCTGTTTCACTACTTTAACCATGTGCACAGTAAAAAAGTGTCTCTATGTACCCAGTAGCTGAACTAGTGAAACATCTAACAACCAGTTACAAAACGGGTCTTCGATGTCTGTATGAGGTAGAATATCCCTACACTAGAGAAATTACAACCTAGGTTTTAGGTACAAGTCATCTGCCCTGTCAAAGAGGGAGGATGGGGACATCCAAGAAGGAAAGGCTTTAAATTTCTCTTTAGAGAAATTTATCCAGGTTGTTTTGTTGGTTAGGACTTCTCAGCTCAGCTTGTCCATGAAGGATACCTAGTGTTTCTGGCCTGAAAGGAATGGAAACTCAATTCTCACTGCAGGTTTTGGGAGCCTATTTATCAGTTTTATTACTGATAGAAGAAAGGTCTTCTCCTTGTAGGGTACTTCCTTAGTAAGTGAAGGGTTCAGGAACCAACTCTGTCAAGCGACAGGATGTTCCCCTTCTTAATTCTAGCTATGTTAGTTGCCTTGGTCAAATCTCACCCTCTTGAGCCAGACTGCTCATCAGAGGACCATGTGGCAGGGGTTCTCTCCCTCTGCCTATGCCTGGGGCTTCACACCGGTCCTCCATCTCCTCCTTGTCTTTTTGTAGTGTCACTGTGGTTGTAAGTAGTGCTCCAAGCTTGCTCTTTGTTTCATCCCTCCCCCTGAAACTCTGGGTTGCTTTTGTTCTTGCTTATGTCTTCCTCTCTCTCCTTGCTGCGTCCCCTCAGCCTGCACTGGATGAAGAGCCCCACATCCGTGAGGGCAATAAGGTATTTGGCTGCTCTCAAAGAGAAACAGTGGGTTTGCTGAGGTTGGGAAGAGAGGTTAGCAAGAGTGCCATGGTAGGGGGTGGGGGGCTCTCCTTCAATTCTGCACAAACTCAAGGGAGCCTGAGACCTTGATTTCCTGTATGCTGAACCCTATGGCACCTGCTGGCTCTCATGGGAGTGAAGCATTCAGAAACTTGGGAAATCAAAGTCTTCCCAGCTTGAAGGGCAAAACTTGATGGTGCATCTGTTTCTCCTCCTTCCCTCACAGTGTGTGTGCCTCCCTCCTGCCTTACCTCCTTCCTGCAGTAGCAGGAAGCTGAGCAGTCACAACTGCCCTGCCACTGTCAGAATGTGTGTGTGATCCACCTGAACTCCTGCTGTGTTGATATCCCAGCTGAGGGGTTGCTGTGCACTAAAGTCAATCTTCTTGTTTTTCAGTCAAAAGTTGGAGGAGGAGGCCGTCGACGTGGGGGTCAGCGCCATAAAGTGAAATCTCAGGGAGCCTGTGTGACTCCTGCCAGTGGCTGCTGAATTTCTTATTCCTCCTCTCTCTGAGGAATTCCTCCCCTTCCCTTCATTTCTTATCCAAAAGATCCAGAGCAGCATAAACCAAAACCCATCCCAGCTGATTGGCTGCAGAAGAATCGTCCCTCCTCCCTGCAGGAAGCGATGGAGAGGAGCATAATTTATAAGCTAATGAAGGTGATAAGACAGAGAACTGAGTAACTGACACCTTCCTCCTCCCCCTGTCGACACATTTTTGTACATCATGGGCTTAGTTTTTATTCTTATTTGTTTTTATTATATTTTGTGTGCATGAAGATGAGAGGAGAGTCTGGATAGAGCTGCAAAGAGCCAGTTAGTTGCCTCCCTCCTCCCTCACCCCTTTCTGTCCACAGGACTTGCTGCTCTCCCCTATTGGCTGTCTCAGATCCAGGGGTTATCAGATGCCTGAAATTTCACACTTGGCGAAGGTTAAAACAGGTTGTTTAGGATGGCTCCATGGAGCATCGTTTCATCACCACTGTGGCCTCGTGCCGAATATGTTTTGGATTCCCTTCCTCTTAAACTGTTTCTAAGTGGGTTTAATTTAATGTTGTAATGACTAAAGTTTGAAGGAGATGGTGAGAAAGTTCCTTAGTTGGAGATCTAAGAGGGAAACAAATTGGAAAGCAGTTGTTGATGTTAAGTTCAGGGATCCTATGCTCAATATCCTCAAATAATGTTGATAGCACTTAAAATTTTAACTAGCAACAGAGTTAAATGGGCAGACACTTACCCACCCTGTTCCCCTTCCCATGGTGCTGCTTTTCCTAGTGTTTGTTCAGTGCACATTGGGGCAAATCTAACCTGCCTCTCAAGGCTGCAGGAGCTCCACTGACAGTATTAAGAACAGTGCAGGAGCACTCCGTCCGTCCCTTGAGCCAGAGAAAGCCTTCTCACCTCGACGGACAGAGGTTGCAGGTGGCAAGATGCCTTTGGAACAGAGACACCAGGCTAACATGACCTCCCCTTGATTTTGTTTACGCCAAGATTTCCAAAACGTTTTTGGAACTCACTGGCCAAACTTTGCCGTGGCAGAGGTAGGATTTGCCTTCTCTCCTCTTGGCCAAAGAGGGCAGTGATTAATTGGTACCAAATTTATAGAAGTGCTTTCAAGGTGGGAAATATGTGGTAATGTGTCTGACTTTCATTTAATTTTTTAAAATATTTTATTTTTCTTAATGAGAAATTCTGGCTTCTCCAAGAAGGCCCTGCAAGGACAGTTTACAAATTACTGTTGGAATGGTTTTTTTAACCATTTAATGAGTTTTTCAAGTGACTGATTCGCTGCTTATTTTGATCTCTTTTCTTCTAACCCTGCCTCCTCGCTTGGCTCCGGTGAGGACAGGAATTATCCTCTGCCAGCTTGTGGTGAGCTCTGGGAGCATGGTAGCATTTTGAGGAGGAGGTGGCATCCTCATCAAATCATGGCTCTCCCCAGCAGGCGTGGTCAGGCTCGGTTTCTCTGAGGGCTTCCTCCTCCAATGAAGGACTTTTATTTTAATTAGAGGGAGACTGCAAAGTTTCTGTCCCTGCTTAGCGGGTTGTTCCTGTTCCTCACGCTGTGTCGCCTGTGTGGAGTTCATTCCAGTTCACCTTGTGACTCGGGTTAGGCTTCCAGGCCGGCTGAGTGGCAGAGCGCATCTCCCGCTGCCAACACCAGCACTCCAAGAGCATTCAGTGGCACGGGAGAGGTGAGAAACGTGGTTTGGAGATGAGAGTCCTTTGCCTTAGAGACTGCAGTGGGTGGAAGGGGGGGTCAGACAGTCCTTTTCCAAGCTATGTGCCTAAATACCAGCACTCTCCTGGCGAGGGAGGAACTATAGGCGGCTACAACACTAATAGCACCCGCATTGTGAGGGGGTGTGAGGTGTGGCTAAGCAGGGCACGAGGGCCCGGCTTGTTTGTCTTCTGGCCCTGTGGCAGCATCAAACTGCATCTGATTTCACTGCCCTCTGCTTCTGAGGGGAGCAGGGAGCTCCAGGCGGTTTTCTCTTTCTCCATTCCTTGTGCTCCAAATGAAGGAGACTGCCGAGACTGAAAGAAGGTTCACTTCAATTTGTGCAAAGGAGGTGGTGTGATCTCTCTTTTGTGACCAGCATTTACAGATCACTCAGGCTGGTGTGATCTATAAAATAAATTTTAAAAAAGTTTGTTCCACGTAAAAGTGTGGCGTCTTGATTTTTGTCCCTCTGGAAAACCAGGCTGAAATCCAGAGGAAGCAGGTTCCTTTGCTGGCTACAAGAGGAGGCTGTGCTCATAGTGAGGGCAGGGCAGGGCATGGCACAGCACAGGAGAGCTGCTGCTGAGCCTCTGCACAGCCTCGGCAGCTTTTACTCTGGCCAAAATGAAGTGCACCTCGGTGGCAGAGTGCTGACATGAGAACACGAGTGTGGTGTGAGCTGTGCTGTGTGAGATGTGTACGAGTGGGCGTAAAGAGCAGCTCTAGCAAATCACTTGGGGCCAGCCCCACGAGAGAAACTGCTGGAGGATGCAGCATTAGCACAGCACTGCGTGCTGTGCTCCCTGGGACCTCGCTAGGACTTGCACCTCACCTGTTTCTTCAAATACAGGGAGACTCTCCAGGGTTTGCAAGGAGCCTTTTTCTGCCTCCTCGGTTGATCTCAGAGGTTCACAAAGGCTTTTTCTGCTCTGCACAGCCCTTTCATAGGTAAGCATTGGGCTGTGGTAGCCAGAGCTGAGGCCCACACAGCCCTTCTCCTCCTGGAGATGGCTGATCTAGGGCAGGCAGAGAGCAAGCCTGGCCCTAGGGTGGCCTTCTGGGAGGAGCTGCATGCCTATTCCTCAACATAAGCCTGCCTCCAAACCCAGGTGAAGCAGACATGAAGCCAGTTCAATTTCCCATTTTTCAGCCTTTTTTATACTCTAGCTTAACTTCCCTATGCTGAAGAAAACAAAATATTTCCTTTCTGCTTGGTTTGTAGCTGAATGAGTAATTAACAGCCCATGTTAAGGAAAAGAGAACTATGCAGAGACCCTGAATGGGGCTTTGTGTCAGGCTTTGTCCCTGCTAACCCAGCCTCACTTGCTGCTCCTCGGGGCCAAGCTGGGCTCTGCTCATGGTAAGGCACTGGCTGGGAAGGCTTGGGAGGTGACTGCAGACTGAGGATAGCCATGGTATCACAGACTTAAGTCTAGTAGAAGTCAATGAAGTCCCAAGGCATTGGAGTTTTTAGGAGTAAGTCTTGTTTTCACCATTGTTTCAAGCAGTTTTTGCATCCTTGGGCCTGCTCACTGACAAGGTGACAACTGCTGCTCCTAGAATTAGTACATCAGGCTCAAAAATAAGGATTTGCCATAAAACTGCATAGAAGAAGAGCTACAAGAATAGTTTTGTCTATCTACTAGCTGTGCATCATTCCCAACAGCAAATAGAGTTACAAAACATCCAAACCACTCTGGGCAGTTTTGATATAATTTATTTGTCTTGGTCTTTTTTTTTTTCTTGCATAGGCATAAATTACAATCTGTTGATTAAAAAATAAAAGGAACAAAACAGTGCAGCATTTGCAACAGGCTACAGCATCAAACACAAACTCCTGTCTGTAACCATCTGTTTCTGCAGGGCTAATTCGTAACATGTGTGTAGGGCAAACTGAGAAGGAGAGAGAATAGAGGAGGGAAATGGAGTAAATAAGAGAAATCTGCTCCCACAGCTGTTCTGCATTTCTCCTGCCTCACCAGGCTCATCTTCGGCATCAGCTCTAGGATTCAATATCCCTGGGCAGAGAAGCACATGCTGAAGCAGCAGTTTTATGTGCCCTCTTCTTTTGCAGCTCTGGCAAGTGCTGCAGAAATGCTGCAGGCTACAATCTGGAGAGCCAGTGGCCCTGGGCACTTGGTGCAGGTGCTTGGGCTGCAGCCCAGCACTGATGCTGAATTTGGGGGCTGAAAACCCACATGTAGCCTCAGCATATGTTCCTGGGGATCTTCACACAGATGGCATGGTGAGGGCTCCAAAACCAGCTAGAAAAGAGCATGAAGCCCCAGGATGAGCTCTCACTGGTGTCTCCAGGGAGTTTTACTTACAACAGCAGAGATTTTTCATGTCCAAAGGACAGGGCAAACTTGCCCTGTAAAGCCAAATGCTCCCTTAACCCAGACACAGCAGTTAACACCCACGTGGAAGGAGCAGAGATCCCACTACAACTCCATTCTCAGGGGAAGAGGTCAGCTTTCCTGTGTCTCACCAGTATACCTGATTTACCATAAAATAATTTTTTTTTGGGCAAGGACCTTGTCTGCCCTCACAGTCCAAGCCAGAGACCAGGGAGCCAGAAGGAACATAAGAAAAGGGGTTTTCCAGGGCTCATGGTTATGGCACTTGCTCCAGCAGCCAGAGAAAGGTGAGAAAAAAGGAGAGCTTCATCTCTGCTCTCTCTTTATGATTCAAATAAATACAGGAGCTGGTCTGCTGAGCCCAGAACAGGTCTAGGCATTCATAAAAGCACAGCTCCATGTGCTCAGTGCACTCACGGACATGACTCCAAGGCAAGCGGGCAGCTGTAGACAAGTTTAAAATAACTTTGGCTGTGGATGCCAAGAATTAAGACTATGCTCAATATAGGAGAGAATTTATAGTCCCTGGATCTGGCTCCAGGTCAGCTTTCTCCCTGCAGCAGGGCCTCCCAGCTCTGCAAGAGGCTCCACAGGGTAATTTTAACCTGCTGGAGACAGGACTCTGCCCCCTGGGCTCACTTCCCCTGCTTGGAGCAAGGAGACCCCTTCAGAAGCGATGTGCTGCCACAATCCTCACCCTCCCAAGCTGGCATGGAGGGAGTCAAGGCTCAGCAGCTCTGCCTGATGCCCATCAGGGGATGCTGAAAGGAGACACTTCTTCAGCCCCTTCGCCTCCTCCTCTATGCCTACAGTGCTTCAAGCAGAGACCACCAGCGTGGGAATCAATACATGGTGCTCTCATGGTGCCAGGGCAAGGACAATACCAGCCCCAGACAGGGCTGAAGCACTGATCATGAGCCCTTTAGCTTTTCTTTCAATGAAACACAACACAAAGCTGGAGGCTGTTAACACCATCCAAGAACATAAGCCAAATTATGTGATGCAGGCAGCCAGGAGGTGGAGGGGCCAGATGGCCCTGGCACTCCTCAGCCTGGGGAAGGTCCCTGTGCATCCTCCCTGCAAACCCCCGCTGTGCCTCCTCCCATCCCAACCATCCCAGTACAGGCAGGATTTACATGCCCACTGCAGGCAGAACTCCCCCTCCTGCTCTGGCCCAGCCCTCCCACAGCCAGGGCTCAGAGAACAGCGCAGTGCCAGTGAGGAGAGGTAGGAGGGAAAGGGAGCCCTTCCAGGAGAAAGGAGGTCAGCCTGCACCAGCCATCTGCCATGGGGGACCGGGAGCTGAGGGAGCCCTGCAGGCGGGGGGGCTGGCACCTGGGAGCCCTGGCGATTGCCCCATCTATCTCCCCCCCAAGAGCCCTGGGGCAGCAGCTCCCACTTGCTGCTAACAGTCAAGTATATACAGATGCAGCCATGGGCAGGAGGCCGCAGCCACGCATTGCGGTCTCAGAGGACATCTGGAGCAAGGAGGGCAGAAATGCCTCCAGCACCCCACCAGCGGCAGTCCACAGAGGACCCCAGCTTCCAAGTCCAGCTACCAAGCCACCAACAACTTGAGGCCTGTATTTTAAACAGCTCTGCTCATCTTACTCTAGCTTATCCTACAGTGTGCACTATTCTCCTACTAAACAAAGCTCTAGCCCTCTCCACATCTAAGCCACTCATCCAAGTGGCACCACGTAACATTCTCTGGTTAGGTACAAATTGCATGGAAAAAGTCTTTTTTCCCTTTGTTACTACAAACCCCCCCCCCCAAAAAACCAACCCAAACACCCCAACTGGAAAATAGCTCCCCTCCCCACCCCTCTTAAAAAAAAAAAAGTATCAGAACAAACCCCAAAGGAAAAGCAGGCAACAGGAATTTTCAATAGCATCATCAAGCTTAACACTGGGGAGGCAGCCAGCCAGGGAGGCCAACAGCATCGCCAAGACCCAACTCAGCCACTGGCAGCAGGAGGGCTTGAGTGGATGGACGGCAGCACCAAGGTGGGCTCTGCCACCAACATGTGCCACGCTCCTCTCCTCCTGCTGCCCCAAACCATTAGTTTTATGTTAATACTTCATTAATACTGTCTTATTTCCTCTCTGCCGGCCCAGCATTGGAGGGCTGGAGATCTTTACCCAAACCAACACCAAGGCAAGAGAAGTGACCCTGTGTGGAGGGGACTTGGTGGCCATGACCGGTGGCTCCCACCTACTCTGGCAGCACCAAGTCAGGCACCAGGGTTCCACACACCCATCTCCTGCACCCAAGCCCACATGAAGCACATCACAAAATGCCACACCCCTTTCCCAAGCCCTGGCAATGCTAGACACACCAGCAGGAAGGAGCGGGACAACAGGGACAAGGGGCAGCGCAGACCCGATACAAAGTTAGCTTAAAAAGTTAAAATGTCCGAGACGCACTGAAAACGAGCCAGGCTGCGCTAGGACCCACGTGGGATGCTCTTGCCTCACCACCCCGGTCCTTGGAAGAGTGAAAGCCTCACCCCTTCGACAGCAGCTCTTCTCCTCCCCCAGGGGAGCAGCTTCCTGGGGCGGCTGCTGGCACATCCCAGGATTTCTACGTGCGAAGCAGTGAACCAGACGCATCCCCTCTTGCTGTCAGCCCGGCAGCATCCTCATCCCGCGCGGAGCCGGGGGTCAGTGCGCCAGCTCCCCGTGCACGCGGAAGCGATAGATGCAGGTGTATTCGGGGTGGCCCCAATTGCTCAGCACCCGGAGCTCCACCAGCTGGTATGTGCCCATGGAGTCACCCTTGGGGAAGAGGGAAAAGAAAAACTTGAGCCCTTGAGAGCTCTCTAAGGCTCAGAGACCCCAGAGGCCCCATTTTCTTCTCAGGGGTCAGGTGCGCCAAGCATTACCTCCAAGTAAAATGTTTGGATGGGGTCACCATCGTGGTTGTAGGTGAACTGTCCAAGGAGAAGGCCCTCCTCCTCTCCTTCTTCCTTTAAGCCCTATGGATGGGCAGGGAAGCATAAAGGGAGAACCAGGGGTCATCAGAGAGGGAGACCAGAGGTGATGCACACATCCAGGGCAGAAGAGGGAGAGGGAGACACAAGCATGCTTGGCCCCCGCTCCTGCTCTTCCAGGTCAAAATAGACAAATGGGAACAGGGACCAGTGGGGAAGGATGAAGGGGGGGAAGACCAAAAGTTACACCTACTCAATCCCCTTCGTCCCCCCACACTCTTTCTGAAACCCGGTGCTGCCCCTCTCCCCACCAGTATTGCTTCTTCCTCTTCTTCAGCCCCCCCAGAGCACCCCACAGCCAGGTATGGGATTTATTATCCTCCCTTCCAGCGCCCTCCTACCATGTCCCCCCACCCCTCCCTCAGGTCTGGGCAAGGGCACTCACGTAGACAGCAAAGTCCTTGGGGGCACTGGGGATGGTCCCCTGGGGTGAGAGGGCTTTTGGGATGTGCTCCAGTGTCACGGCCGTGGGGCGGATGATGCTGGAGAGGCGGATGACAGCAAAGCCCTGGGAGCCACGAAATGCCCAGCAGTTCCCAGGGTTGACGTCTGGCTATGAGCATGGAAGTGAGACACCAGCAACGTTACCACCACCAGTGTCATTCTTCTCCCATCAGCCTGGCTGCTGAGCAACAGCCAAATCCCACTAAAACCCAGATGAGAAGCAGCCCAGACCTCCCCCTCAGAGCCCACCTGCAGGATGACACGGGGGGACTGCGAGTGGTACCACAGGGGGATGCCGAACAAGCTCAGCAGCGCTGTCCGTGTCTCATAGGTCTCTGAGCAGCGAGTGTTGATGACGCTGGCCCCTGGCATGAGAGGGGACGGCAGCAGGTGAGCTGCACGCCAGCACCCTGTGCTCACCTCCCCAGGACAGCTGGCTCGTCCCCACCACCTACCTGCCGACTCGAGGGCGTAGTCAACCATCCCCACGCGGTCCTCGCTGTAGCGCTTCAGGGCCTGGCCCACGATGAGATGCACTTGCTGCAGCGGGAGCAGAGGACACAGGAGGGTGAAGAACTGGGGCAGGCATCCTGCCCCCCACCCCCTGCCCCTGCAGGGACAGAGGGTGCAAGGACCTTCCCGCAAAACAGCCAGGGGATAGAACAGCCAGGGGATGAATCACCGCGGCAAAAATGAGAGGACACGCATTTGGCTGGGAAGCCTCGTTAGAGGTTGCTAAAAATACCCCAGGGGAGAGGAGCTGCGCAGTGAAGAGGCAGGGCCCAGGCACGCTGCAATTGCCTGTCCCCAAGAGGGGCTGGCCCAGAGGGAGAAGAAAACTACCAGACACAACCTGACAGACCACCCATAATCATCTGCTGCTCCCTCCTGCCCTGTCCCACAGAATTGATGGGAGCTCCTCCCATCCAGAAAAGGAGGAGATGGCTGGAGCATCCACCTGGAGCCAAACCCAGCCTAAGGAGCTAGGACCCTGCAGCACCACGTTGGGTCTAAATTTACGGAGTGCACAAAGCTTGCACAGACTATGGGGACTGCTAATCCCAGCTTGATCCTCCCCTCCACTACCTCCACAGGGAATTGCCAGCAACTCTTTCCAAAGCAAGCAGGCTCATTTTTTCCCCTTGGTGTCATTCTGCTGAAATGCTTTGCACCAAACAACTCAGCAGCGCTGCTGAAGAATGGGGATAAGCAAGATGCTCCACCCGTGGAAGCCTCTTTGGCACCTGTCCCACATTCTGGGTGAAGGATGCATGAGCAGAAGCTTGGCTTTTAAGACAGTAAGAGCCTTGCAGGGCTGCAGGTATTACCACCTGTGACCCCTTCCAGAGCAGAGAGCAGGCACAACCTGAGAAGGTATTTCAAGGGTGCTCTTGCATCCTGTGAGCCCAGGATCAATGTCCCAGCTGTGGGGGCTGTCTCAATGCCTCTGCCATCTGCCAGGCACACATGCCAGCCCCTGTACACATGAAGTAGGGCACAGGCCAGCACTCACCTCCTCTGTCACTCCTGCAGCCCCTCCTTGCCTCAGGGCCACTCCAATCCCAGCCTGAGCATCCCATGCCGACAGTCTCCGGTCCTCCAGGACTTTTGCAAGGATCTTGCGCTCCAGAGCCTGGAGCTCTGCTTGCAAGTCTTCCCGCTGGAGGATGAAGGCAGAGGCACCATCCTGCTGGGACTGTGACAGGAACCGACTGATCCACACCGGGAACTGCGCTTCCACCTGAAACGGTGTGGACAGAGCTCAGCCCTGGGGCAGGGACCCTTGACTCCCTTTCTGCCAAGCAGGCTGGGGACCAGGCACTCACATCAGCCCGCACTCTCTTCAGCTGCTCCAGTATCCCCTCCACATGCTTCCCCATCACCTCCTGGTCTGACTTGAGGCTTGCCAGCTCCCTCCTCAGCGCTGCCACCTCCTGCTCCAGCTTGCCCACCTCCTGCTGGAAGGTCCCTCGCAGGCTCTCCTGCGCCGAGCTGTGCCGAGAGAAAGGTAAAAAAACCTTGTGCCAATAGGCCCAGCTCCCCTCTGCAAACTGGAGGAAGAGGTTCATCCTACATCACCTATGCTCAACCCCATCTCCAGACACAGTTTTAATTCCAGTGGCAGGGACCTCTTCTACTGCATCCCATGGGAAAGCATCCCCAGCTCACGCCTCGGCTGAAGGGCCACATTCACAGTGATGCAAAATGACAGTGGCAAAGGTCATTTGCTGCCATTGCCCTTGGAGCCCTGCTGCCAGCCACAGAATTACAGAATGGGTCAGGTCGGAAGGGCCCAGAGGGGCTCATCTGGTCCAACCTGCCTGCTCTAGCAGGGTCATCCCAGAGCACATGGCACAGGATTGCATCCTGATGGTTCTGGAATATCTCCAGTGAGGGAGACTTCAAAACCTCTCTGGGCAGTCTGTTCCAGTGTGCAGTCACTGCATAGTAAAGAAGTTCTTCCTCATATTCAGGTGGAACTTTCTGTGCATCAGTTTCTGCCCACTGCCTCTTGTCCTGTTGCTTAGCACCACTGAGAAGAGCCTGGCTCCAACTTCTTGTCGCTCTCCCTTCAGACACTGACATTGATGATGTCCCCTCTTAGTTGTCTCTTTTCAAGGCTGAACAGGTCCCACTCCCTCAGCCTTTCCTTGCAAGAGAGATGCTCCAGTCTCTTCACCATCTCTGTAGCCCTCTGCTGGACCTGCTCCAGGAGCTCCATGTCTGTCTCCCTTGTACTGCTGAGGAACCAGAAGTGGACACAGCACTCCAGATGTGGCCTCACTAGGGCTGGGTAGAGGGACAAGATCACCTCCCTCAACCTACTGGCACAACGCCCTTCCTAATGCACCCAAGGATACCACTACCTTTTTGGCCAGAAGGGCACAGTGCTGGCTCCCACAGACACCCACATATTCCTTCCTCCCTTTCCCCCTCACACTATGCCTCTCAATCTCTCTTTTGTCCCAAGCAAACCAGGCCTGCAAACCCCTCCTAAGCCTGGCTGAGGGGAACTCACCCAGCTACCTGCCAGACCCTAACAGAGCAATGGCTCTGCCCCACAGCCAGCATTACCTCTGCCACTCCGAGTTCAGCTCCAGCAAGCGCGCTTCCATCTCCTGCCAGGAAGAGGGGAAGGGGTGAGACCCGTGACACCACTGGTGAGGGTGACTTGTCCAGGTACCACCACACGCTCGTCGCCTTACCCGAGAAGCTTGTGCCATCTTCCCCAGGCGCCCGTCTAAATCCCTCTGCACCTGGGCTCGGATGGCATCCAGCTCGCCCTGAAGGATGAGGAACAGGGTGGAATATCAGGGCCTGGCCCTGCATGCCCCCATCTCCCAGCACTTCCCGTGTCCCTCACCTGGAGGTGGTTGGCCATGTCGGTGCGGAGATGCTCCTTCAGCCCCGCGTCCCGGCGGCTCACCAGCCCCTCCAGCTGCGCAAGGATGTCCCCCGGGGGTGGTTCTCCCCCTGCTGTCACTGCTGCTGCCCCACGACGCAGCTCCCACCGTGACAGCTCGGCCTCCAGTGCCTCAAAGCGCTTCTCCAGGGACTGGAAGCGAGCCAGGAGCCGGTGCCCCCCCTGCAGCGACAACAAGAGGGTGTGATGCAGCCCCCTAGGGAAGTGCCTGCTCCATAGGACCCCTGCACAAGGGAATCCTGACCACCTACTCCCACCCATTCCCCAGAGTCAGTGGCATCTTATCCATCTGCTGCTTCCCAGGAGAAGGCAGATGTTCTCCCTGCTCCATTTCAGGGACACCCCAAGAGTGAGGCGGCCACAAGCTGGGGGAGCCAATGTGGAGCCATCATCCGGCCCATTATCCACCATTCCTCATACCCTGGAAGCAATCGTTCAGCCACGGATCACACCGTCCCAGCTCTCCCTGCAAGGCATTCATCCCACCTGGGCCACCACCTTTGCTAAAGCTTACCTGGTCCAGCGTGGTCAGGTCCCCTGCCCCAGGAACAGCGGAGGAGGAGGAAAGCTTTCCAGCTCCCCACCATGGGAAGGAAGGCAGGCTGAGTGTCGACAGCCCATATGGGTAGAAGTACCAAGCTCCTGGGCACAGAAGGATGAGAAGGTCAAAACCAGAGGCTGGTAATGGGCCACAGCAGTGGACAGGGTGGACATGCAGAGGCTCAGCCATCAGCATCCCCTGGGATTACCAGGGGACGCCAGCACAGGGGTGCAGATGGACCAGGTTACCAGAAGCCATGAGCACTGAGTTCCAGGCCATCCCATCCCCCAGCCATGGCAGTGGGATGCTCTGCACTGCCCCAGATCTCAGGGCAGCAGATCAAGTGAGGCTGGCTCACCGTAGGCGGCAGCAGCGAGGAGCAGGAGGAGCAGCAGCAACAGCAGGGACCTCTTCAGACGTGGGTAGCGCCTGGAGCACGGAGAAGAAAGATGTGCCTGTAGGACTGCAGCCACCTTCTCCCCACCTTTGGATGGGGACCAGACGGAAAGCAAAGCCCAGCCAGGCTTTAGCACAAGACACCCACCACCCCAAATGTGTCTCCCCTTTCCAGGGTCCTGCAGGCTTTCCCCACACTTCCCCCATCCTGGTGTCCCCCAGCACCACACTCACCTAGAGAAGGGGACGCTGTCCTGGTGGGAAGCCGTGCCGGTGAGGCGGTGCCAGGCTCCTGCCAGCCCTGAGAACAGCCACCCCATGAACCGAACTGCCAGGAATAAAAACAAGCCTCAGGAGGAGTCCTGGCAGAGATGTCCCCTCCATGCCCAAGGGTGTCACCACAAGGCGATAAAACCCCTCCACCCAAACAGGGAATAGCACACACAGCACCTGGAAAGTACAGATGCTGACTAGAAAGAACACTGCTGCTAGAAGTGCCCCTGCCAGCCCTCCACTCACCTGGGGAGGTGAACACCTGCCAGAGGAAGGAGCCCACCCGGGAGGCTGCAGTTCTCAGACCCGACCCGGAGCTACTCTGGCCTGAGTAATAGTGACCTGGAAAGGAAGAAGCAGGTCACCAATGCAGACAGCATCCCAGTGCACTGCCCACGGCAAAGGTTTTGCACTGCAGATGGCATCTAGCGGGGACTGGCAGCACACTGGGTGTAGCCAGGCCCTGGGCTGGTCCCCCTGGGGATGCCTCCCCTGCATTCCTGCCACTACAGAGAGACTAGTGCATCCCTACCAGCATAGTCGTCCTCCGAGGAGTACCCAGATGAAGACGTGTAGGTGTCGTACGTCTTGCTCTCCAGCACCCCATTGATCTTACTGGACTCAGTGTCCCCTGTGCCTCTTCTCCTCCTGGTGGAGAGCTCCCCACCTGCCTCAAAACACGGAGTTCCGCTGAGAAATCACCCACCATCACTTCCACAAGGGGCAACCCAGTCAGCCAGCCTGGGCAGCTGCCCCAACACCCTTTAGTGTCCAGGGAGGTCCAGCTGCCCTGGGAGAGTGGGAGGGCTCACCCCAGTACGTGCTGCTGTCCAGGTCATCATCCAGCATGGAGCTGCCCAGGGCAGCAAGGCCCCGGCTGCCCCCCAGGTAGGACTCACTCATCATGGACTCGCTGTAGTAGGAGGTTTGGGTGCTGGGGGCGGGAGACAGGCGCTTTGTGCTACTCGATTTCCTCCTGATCGTCCTGCAGGAGGCGAGAACAGGCCCATCAGGCATGTGTGGTTACAGGGTGGGGGGGAGGGGAGGTGTCACAGTGCACCCATGGGGGGAAATGGGGAATTCACTCCAATCCCTCGACCAGCATCACTTCCCTCCACACCGGATGGCGGCAGCTTTCGGAGGCTGCAACCTCTGCTTTGCGGAGGCCTCCCGCCCGTCCCGGGCACCGCTTCCGCTCGCACCGCTGCGGTTTTCCGGCCGGCACTTGCAGCGCAGCTCCCTCCCTCCCTCCCTCCCTCCTTCTCCTCCCTGTCGCCATCCAGCTGCAGCTGGGAGCTGGCACCCGGCCACCCCGGCAGGCTCCTGTGCCGGGCCCGTGGGCACGCAGAGGTGCCTGGGCAGGGAGAACGGGGCTTTCGCTGGAGCAGGGGCACAGCCAGTGCCCAGGCGGCCGCGGCCATGCCGGAATGCGTCGGGCTCGCCGTCATGCTGCCCTCTGCAAGCTACCCCCACACCCCACCCAGGAGGGTGCCCGGTCCCCGGTGTGGGTTGGAATGCCCCGCCCCTGTCAGATTTGGGCAGGGGGAACCCCCCCGCTCCTGCCCCCCGCTAACCTGCCGGTGGTCTCCTTGAAGGGGAGCTGTGTCCCACCCAGCAGGGATGTGCTGCTGCTGCTGGTCGTGGCATCGTCGTCCCCGGGGTAATAGCGGGTGGTGACAAGGCGCTGGCTGCGCCGGGACATGGCGGCAGCACGGAGAGGGGCTCGGCTCACCTGGGGGTGGGGAGGGGGCGGGGGAGAGAGGCAAGTGTCAGTGGGAGGGTCTCTGGAGGGACGCACCCGGCGGGATCCCACTCGCGGAGACCCCACCCCTGTGGCAGGGGTCCTGGCCCACACCGAACACCGTCCCGAGCTGGCGGCCGTGGGGGGCCCCGGGATGGAGCCGCCTCCCCTTACAGGCCGATAAACCCCTTCGCCTCCTTCCCCCTCCCGCGGACCGCCCACGCGTGGAGCGGCTGCCCCCGGCCCCGCCGCACCCCCGGCCCCACACATCTTCCCCCCAGGCCCCGGTACGAGCCGGCCCGCCCGCAACCCCCCGGCTTCTCCCCGCCGCGCCGTCCCCCTCGCAAACCCACCGGCAAGTGCGGCGCAGCGGGGAACGATCCCCTCCGTCCTTCCCGGCTGCTCCCGGCCCTCTCGCCGCCGCCGCCGCCGCTCCCTTTTGTTTTGCGGGGGAAGGCGGCACCCGCCTCCCCGCCCTCCCCCCGGGCCCCCCCGCCGCCGCCGCCACCGCCCCGCCCCGCCCGCCGCCGCGGAGAGGGGGGCAGCCACCGCTCCCCCGGCCTCTGGGGACCTCTTCTTTATCATCATCGTCGTCTTTGCTATTTATTATTATTACCGCCATTGGCATATTCTTTTTGTTTCATTTTATTTTATTGTCATCATTTTGAGGAGTTGGGGGGGGGGGTGATGATGAGGGCCCATCCGCACTCTGCTGCCCGCCAGGACCTGGTCCCCAAACACCTCAGCCCTGGGGTTCCTCCTGCCTTGTCCACCACGGGCAGCAGTCAGCCCACACTGCCAGCCAAGGGCGTGGGTGATGCCAGCTCAAAATGGGAGCTCCCGGGTGCAGGGCTGCACCCCAACCCCGTTTGGGCTTTGCTGGGGTGCCTGATTTGCTGGTCCTGGTGGGGTGGGAAATCCCCGCACCCCACGCACCACCCGTCACGGCGACACGGCCGAACCTGTCCCTGGGGCGTGGGCAGCCCGGCTCGACACCCGTGTGCCCACGCCGCCTCGACTGGGCAGGCGTGTTCTGCTGCTCCCTTGGCCACTGGCCCCAGACACCCGCTGCCATCGCTCTCCCCCACGGGCGGATGGGCTGGCTCGTCAAGGGCATGTGAGCCAAACCGGGCTGCTCCCATGGGACCTCGAACCGCTGCCGCACAGCTGGGACCTTGTGCAAACTCACCAGGCTGAAAAGACAGCCACCCTCCCACACCCCGCGTTTTAAATCCGACGGCGCCTCGGAAAAAGATTTGCCTGGGGGAGCTCTGAGAGACAGAGGGGAACCGGCCACCTGTGTCTGGACACGGTTGTTTAGGCTATGTCCGTGGGGCACGGTGCAGGAATGGCCCTTCTGGCTTTGGGTATGGGGCAAAAAGGTATTTATATAAGGAGTTTAAAAAAAATGAAGCTGGCAGAAGGGGAGGAACCTATTGCAAAACAGCCCTGAAACCTTTTCCTCCGTGTGCTGGGCTTTGGGGCACAAGCCAGGGCAGCGGCAGGAGGACGTGCTGTTAGCATCGGGGGGGCACACCGCAACAAACCCCGATTCAGCGTCCCCAGCCCCGTTGTGTAATGCAGACAGATCCTCTTTGTCTCCCTTTTCTTTTTTTTTTTTTCTTCCTTTTGAGCCCTTTTTTTTTCCAGCCAAAATCTCTGCCTAGCTTTTCCAGCTTCATCTCCCACTGTGCCAGCTGCCCTTTTTCACCCTTTCCCGTGGCTACCCATCCCTTTGCAAGTGTCTCGCTGGGACAGAGGACATCTCCCCTCCCCAGTGGCACCTTTATCTCTGGCCATGCAGATGGCAATCCTGTGTCCCGACCTGGGTACCCTGGCAGTGGCTGTCACAATGGCACCTGCTCCAGCTGACGTAACCCTGCGTGGATTAACCCCCCCAGGAGGCTCAGGGGATAAGCTGAGTGCTGAGCCACCAGGCACTAAGCAGGGTGCACAGCCCCAGGTCAATCCATCCCCTCTTCAGGAGCCACTTTTTTGGGTGTGAAGGGAGTCAGCGGCAGTTCCTGGGGCATTTGGGAAGATGTTCTGGGGGGAGTAGGGTTTGTCCTTGCTGCATCCCTGGTCCTGTACAGGAGGTGGTAATGCCAGAGCCATGGGAGTTTTTTGAGTGGGTGTGGGAAGACTGGGGCAAAGATAAGTGAGTGGCTGGGAGCATGTGCCTCATTTTCCCCACACCAGCAGTGGGAAGTCTCAGTTCTCTTTTTGAGGGTCACTAGGACATCACCGTGCTGGGGGCGGGGGTGTGGCAGAAGGAGATTGCCAGCTGTTCCAGTTTGGCAGCTCCTGCTGGGGAAAGGCAGGAAAAATCCCTACCCTTTCCTAAAAGGTTTTGGAGGGCTGAAGTGACACGTCCAGGCACGTGAGGACAGGCCAGGGCTGGGAAAGCAGCCTTGGTGGGGAAGATCACGGCTCGTGTCTTCTCCACTAGACCAACCTTTTTATTTAAATTCCCTCCCTGTCCCAGCTATCCTTACAACCTGCTTTCCCGGTTCATCACGCCACCACCTCTGGCACCATCAAAAGCTGATGCTACACAGAATCAGAGCTGCACATTGATCCCCACATCATCCTCGGCAGCACACCAAAACACCCCAATCCAGCAGGGTTCCCAGCCCCCCATCACACTCATGACCCCACATCATCCACCAGCACCTCTTCCTGGCGGGCTGCCCCGGCCAGGCAGTGTCCCACTGCTGCCAGCACTTTCCCCAGACGTCGGTCCAGTGCCCGCAGGTGGGGCTCGGCCAGGACAGGGGCCAGTGGATCTGTGGCCAGCGCCTCCCGCAGCAGGTCACTCAGGCGGTAGGGCTGGGTGGCCAGCAGCTGCAGCCGCAGGTAAGTCGACTTCTTGATGCTGCCAGAGTTGAGGAGGGAGAGGTCTCAGTAGGAGGAGCCTGTCCACAACAGCAGATGCAGGGTGGGCGGTGGCAGCCCCTTACCTGCAGCACTGCTGGAGAGGGGCCAGGATGGACGGTTCATCGCGCGAGTGTGTGCCGAAGCTGCGGGTGGGGAGAAGCCCACCGGGAGGTGTTAGGGTGGCATTTCGGCAAGACTGGAGGTCTCCCCCCACCCTCCTTTGCTGTGATTGCTCCCCCTACTCCCCAGCTTTACCCGCGACCGTTGTCCAGGTGGAGCAGGAAAGTGTCATTCCCAAATTTCTCAAAGGTCTCGTAGTGGTGCCGGTCCATGTTGCCTGTGGGGGGCCAACAAATTTGCCATCAGGTTGTGTGCTGGAAGATGGGAGCAGGGACACAGAGCACACTCCTGGTGTAAGACTGAAATCCAGAGCCTGGGGAAAAGGGTTGGAGGCACCTCTAGGGTGTCCATCTGGTGGCCATGACCGTGGAGGGGAACTCGGCAGAGACCCTACAGCCTCCAGGCCCCTTCTCATCCCAGCAGCCCCACAGAGGGACAACAGTGGCAAATGGAGCAGAAGTAATGGCAAAGGCATGGCTGGGTGGCCAGGAATGAGGAGATGGGAAACTCTCCAAGTCAGATGCTGGTGAGGGGACAGTGCAGGCAGGAAGAAGCGGCCCAGGGACAAGAGAAGCAGCAAGAGCCCTGGGCAGCATAATCTCTGCCTCTGGCTCTCCAGGGGCTGCATGTGACAGTGTGCTGGAAGGTGCATCCCATGTCCAGGGTATTTAGCTGGGATCTCCCTGGAATCTCTTGACCTTCGACTTCTGCCTGGGAAATGCCCTCATGGCACAGCCCTGTGCTCTCATTGTGGGTAAGACTGCGGCTTACTGCAGCCTGAACAAGTTTGGCCAACAGACCTCGCAGGGCATGGTACCATGGGACATGGAGCCATTTGGGCCTCTTGGTCCTGAGGGACCTCCACAGCCCTCAGCGCAGGCATGGAGGGGCTCACCCATGAGGAAATCGAGGATGGTCATGTCGATGAGGTCAAGGAGGCGATGTCCCCTGTCGTAGGGTGGCGTCTCTCGCACCTGAGCGCAGTAGTTGGGGTTCAGCTCCCACCTGGTGGCAGAGGCCGGGGAGGGGAATGGGGCCATGGAGCGGCTGTGGAGAAGCCTCTTGCCATCCCATGGCTCTGTTGGCCCATGTCCCCACACTCCCCATGCCCCGTCTCACTCAGCCTTCTTGCTCTTGTGGTAGGAGCGGCGCCAGGGGCTGCGCCAGGAGCGGCGCTTGGCCAGGGTCTTGTCAGGGAGCAGGACAGCCATGGAGCCCTCCAGCCGGTCTGGTTTGCCGCAGAGGGCGTGCTCGGTGGAGCAGTAGTAGGAGCACTCCCCGTAGAAGCAGACGTTACCCGCTGGCCATGGGGACAAAGCAAAAGTTGACAAAGAGAAGGAAGGCAACAAGCCCACGACCCCCAGGCAGAGTGGTCCAGCAAGCAGCCAGGGGAGGATGCTCCATCCACTCTGGCCATGTGCCGCCAGCAAAGCAATGGCAAGGGAGGCTGTGAGGAGCAAAGGCCTGTGGCAGGGTACCCATGAGAGCTGGAACAGTCCCCAGCGGGATAGTTTGTCCGAGTGCGGGGGGAGCCAGGGCAGCAGCAGCGAGCTCCAGGTGAGCTCCATCCAGGTGGCCACAGAAGACGATGGAGAGCATGAAAGCTCACCTGGGGAGATGAAGAAAGTCTTGGCCAGTTTCTTGTCCGTGGTGATGTCCCGAATCTCCTTTGTTATGTTGACCAAACGGCCAGAAACTGGGGGGATTCGCCGGAAATCCAGGATCCTGAAACACAGAACTTGGAACCATTGTTTACTGACCTCAGCTGGTTTAATCACAGTGAGTGATTAAAACTGACAGGAGACACAGGTATCCCTCACAATAGGGAGCAAGAGGTGGGATGAAGGAGCAGCTTCTCTGGTGCTTTGCCAGTATGGGAGGGCAGGGTTGGATGCAAAGCTTATGCTCACCTGTCTAGGTGGAAGGCTGCAATCTCTGCATTGTGCCGCTCAAAGTCTGAGAAGTAGAAGAAATCAATGGGGGTCTCCTGGTCCCGGGTCTGCCTGGAAGGAGAGGGGACGGTGGGGGCAATCATCATGAATGGGGTCACTCCAAGCATGGGATTAGTTCCAAACCACCACTCACCCTCTGTCCCCTGGTGACACTGGAGACAGCCACAGACCCTGTCTCCTCCAGTCACTTCCTGGTGGGTGGTGTGGCTCCAAGCCCCCTATCCAGGCTCCCATGCAACCCCTGCCTCCAACTCAAGGGTGGGTAAGCCCTCATGGACTGGAGGATCCTGGATGGTCCTCATGGACCACCTTCTTCTTTCCACCACTGGAGGTCACTACCCCATCACAAGCTGCATCCAGTTTGCAGCAAGCACCGCCAGGGAAGGCAAGGGAAAGGGGACCATTCTGCTCGCCAGTTTTGGGGTGGAGGTGCTGAAGTGAGGCAGTGCATGAAGCATTTCTCCATTTCTCCCTCCATGAGCTGGCCAGTCCTCGCTACCTAACAGGACCGTGTGGGTGAGGTATAGGGTTGTCCCAGGCTCTACTCACTTCATGGGCTTGAAGAGGGCCTGCCCATAGTTTGGGAACGTCATGATGAGCTTCAGTTGAGTCCCGCCAGACTTCTGGACTGAAAGGAGGCACATGGGGATGAGGGAGGCAGGCAGCAGGCAGGGGGGCAGGGATGTGGACAGGGGTGCAGGCAGGGAGGTGGTACCCGAGCTGATGATCCTTTGTGTGGCCAAATCCCGGAGGAGCGTGGGCAGCAAGGGGTCCCGGCGGGGGTACAGCTCATAGCGGTTGATGCCGACATGGAATTTGAGCCAGGTGGGGTAGGTGTCATAGGCCGTCTTCCCTGTCGGGAGGAGCGTCTCGGCTTTACTGCTGCTGACCCTGCAGCCCGACAGCCACCACCACCCCAACAACAATGACAGCTTTTAGTTGGGACAGGATGGGTCCCATGTCCCCGGGTCTTTCCTGGGAGCCAGTGCATGGAAGGTGAGATGGGGAGAAAGCCCAGAGCAAGGCCTGGATGGGTTCCAGGTTTCACGGCAGCGGAACCCCCTGCCCCTGCCATGGGGCAGATCCCACCCAAAGTCGGTGGCCAGGAAGACCCACCAGCATGACTGGATGGGACACAATGTCTTCCCTCCATGCCCCATGGAAAATCCCTGGGCTGATCCTGCTTCTCTCATCCATGCATTTATTTCCCTGCCAGAACAGATCATCTCATTGTTTCTCCCTATGGGATTAGCTCCCAGGAGTACGATCTGCTACACCCCTCCATGTGCTTACTGGGGACACACGTGTGTCCACAGAACAAGGGTGGAGAAGCATGGGCTTCCCAGTCATCCCCAGCACTGACCTGAACTCCCATCCTCAACAACTCATTCCCCTTGGGTGGGTTTATCACACACCCCTGGTTTCCCTAGGGGGATAAGTTTGGGTTAGCACTATCCCTGTCTCTGTGTATCCTGCAAATTTGCAGTTTGCTGGCATTCAAGGGAGCCCCTGGGGGGTATCTGCCTCACCTCTATGCTAGCACACACGGGCACCGCAATGGCACAACCCAAATCCATGTCTCTCTCTAGGAAAACACAGACTGCATCGATTTCATCAAACCAGACCCGAGGCTACCAACAGGTGGTCCTCAGAGACAAGGCAAATGCCCATTTGTGGAAACCAGCTCTTAAGCCAGCTTTTATGCTCTCCCAGTTCTAGCAGGCACCACTTTTGGAAGGTGTACTTTCCATATGGAAGCTGCTATGTGTTACAATGCTAAAGCTTTAAATATCTTCCCTTCTAATTAGAGGTTAGTAGTCCAAAGATAAAAATAGACAGCCGTCAGCAGTGAGGTCACCATACGGCCGAGCCTAAAGAGGTCAGGCAATATCCTGCAAAATGCAGGACAGAAATGGTCTCCTGGTTAGAGACCTACATTGCAAGCTTTGCATCTTCAACATATCGAGAGAGGGGATAAAACGGGTTAGAAATCTGGAGCGGGGACTTCCTCATATACAGAGAGAGAGACTAAGGGCTAGTCTGCACTGGGGAAGGGAAGGAGCTGAGGAGATCACCTAATAGATATCCATAATACAATGAATATTTCAAGAGTCTCCTTTAGCTTTGCTGTGTGCTACAAGCTTATGGGTAGCAGCCCAAAAATTCAGGGCTAGGAGAGGATTTAAGATATGAGAAGAGCATGCTTAGCAATGGGGGCCCCTCTGGGGTAGGATACTGATCTACATAAGGAAATGACATGTTTGGTCCCTGCTGCTTGTCCCCTCAAACCCACATATCCCCCAAATGCAAGCTAGGGTTGAGCTTGCTCCTCACCATTCGTCACTCCCGCTGCTGCGCAGGCTGAACTTCTCCATGGGATTGACGATAAATAGCCTGTCTTTCTCTGTCACCTCTGGGATTGGGATGTTGTAAAGAGGATGCTCAAAAAGTGCTGCCAGCTTTGATTCCTTGATCCACCCTGCATTCCCCTCTTCGTGCTGCTGTTGGACCCCTGGCTCTCCAGCCCTTAAGTGCAGCCCCGCTCTCTGTGGCTGGGAACTTTTCTCCAAGGAGCCATTGCTTCCACTGAAATCCTGAAGGATTCGCAGGCTCAGCTTTTTGAGGCCGGCCGGCATGGGGCTGCGTGACAGGACATCCACGGCTTTCGGTGCTTTCGTATCGCAGCCACACGGCCTGTGGGCTGTGGGGAGAGCAAAATCCATCACCAGGTGCACAAGAAGGGCCAAGAGCAGAAGAAAGAGAAGGCTGATTTTAAATTTTCTCTGGGAAAGCATTTGCAGCCGGCACCGCATCCTTCCTCGTACAAAACTCTCAGCAAGGGATGGGCATCCACACGGGGTTTAAAACGTTGGTGTGGCTGCAGCCTCCGTGCAAAAATAGGAGAGGTTTCCTGGATTTAGAGCATCACAGCAAGAGAGCAACTGGTGCAAGGGCAGAGTGGCAGGAACGATCTGTCACCACGGCACCTCACAGTGTGACACCACCAGGATGGGACAGGAGGTTGTGGTGGGGTTTATCAGCACTGATAAGGGTCGAGCTGGTACTGCCAAGGTTAGAGTGAACGGGGCAAGTTCCAAATCAATAGCTGCAAGGCTGGCTCAGGGACAGCGATGGGTGCAGATGACCCCCCACTGTCCTGTCTCTCTGTGCTGCCACCTGCACAGGGCTGCAGAGCATTTCCTTGAATACAGGGCATTAAAATGGTTCTGCCCCTCTGCAGCACACACCCTGCCAAGCACTATGTAACCCCATTCCCCATGTTCATCATAGCTGCACTCTCAGAAATCCAGAAGAATTTTTTCCCATTGCTCAGCCAAATCAATTTTTTTCACCCTCCCTCATCCATTCAAAATCAGTTATACTCAAGCCCCCTCTCAAAAACCACTCAAACTGGGTAAAATGAAGGGGATGTGAGTACCAACATCGCTGCGAGGGGAAATGCTGGGCAGGCAGTGTAAGGAAGGGCTACCAGGCAGCTGAGTTTCATAGGCAGGGATGCTCCCAGGGCCTCTAAAGCAGGTAGGGGAGGCACGCAGGCAGGAGTGGAGATACTGCCTTGGGCATTGGCACAGAGGGGCAGTGGGACCCACCAAGTACTGGGGAGGACTGGCAGCTTGTGGAAGGGGAAGAGCATTGCTTTTTACAAGACATTCACTCTTTCAGTGACACCCAGGGATACAGAGCTGGGATGCATGCACAAAAATGGTTCATGACTTGTAGGGGTGGAGCTTTGTATTTAATAAGGGACAGAGGAGCACAGGACCACCTGCAAAAAGTCTGGGGGCTGGGGTACAGAGTCTGGCACAATATTTCTTTTCTCTTTGATCTTCCAAAGGATGCAGAAGGCATGTGAAATCCCATACATCATATAGACCTTCCTTGTCGCGTGATGCACCAGTAGCCCGCTTGGAAATCCTCACTCCCAGCCACGGAGGGTATGATGATCAGAGGGCAGGAGGGGATATTCTGCTGCCCTCCCCGCACTACCCTCTCCGCACCGTCCTGTGCCGACTCCTTCCGTGCGTGTCTCGGTCCCCTCCCAGGCGGCGCGCTGAGAACGCGGTGTCCCCGGTGTTCTTGGCTCGCGTGTCCCACGGCGCGACAGTTGCCTGGAAACCGCCTCCGGCTGCCACCATCACCGCCCCAGATTCAGCCAGCCCGCGTTCCCCTGCCTTCTGCTAACAAGATGGCCGAGGAGAGCCGGGGCACGCGAGGAGGAGGAGAGCTTCCCAGCCCGGCTGGCGAGCTCGAAGCCCCGCAGAAGGAGCTGGTGGAGGGGAGCAGATGGCTTCCCTGGGTGGGGGAACACAGCGTCTTGCTCCGGGAAGTTCGCTGAATTCAGTCCGGACACACGGTTCAGAAAGAAGGCCCCTAGGAGGGGCTGTAGCTGGAACATGGGATCATTAGGTCATGGCTCAGGAAAAAAACAACCAACCAACCCAAACACCAACTCCGTGTACTAACTGATCGCATCACAGGACCCGGGCTCGGCTCCCGGAGCAGGGCCACAGATTTCTTTATTCCAGAGCCAGCCCTGGAGCCTGAGAAGAGAGGGAGACGACCTCCTTCTGGTGCCCCAAACTAGCTCCAAACGGGCTGGAGGGGATAGAAAACACCCTTCTCGTGTCCTAGAGTCAGATAGGCACAGGGACCCTATAGGCTTAAGCCACCCTACTGTTCGTCCCATTCCCAGATACTGAAACTTAAAATCCTACCCCCTCACCCTGATTTAGCATCTCAGTGGAAAGTAAAGGCAGGGGGTTTGGGTGAGGCATTTGCCACCCTTAGCACTTCAATGCTGGCATTAAATATTAACCGAAAGATTTTTCAGCGAGTCACACATGAGCCTGCAGCAACCGAGAAGAGCTGGAGACCTTCAAAGCCTGCCCCGATCACCTGACAAGCACTTCGATGTACCTTGTTGCCATGACATCATCACAGAGACGTGGTTGAATTTGCACCTCTTTCTTCTCATCTCCCCCCTCCAGCTCTTCCTCCATCCTCCCAGCAGGTTCGAGTCACCCTTGGGGCGGAGGAGGAGCCCTACATCCGAGGACATTTTCACTGCTGGCTCCAAATCAGGACTCATCGGCAGCTGATAATGATGTTCCCATCTCCCCTCAGCAGGGAGGGATGAAGTCATGAGGCACAGCCTCTGAGCTGCTATCGCAGATTTAGGGGACGGGTGGATAGAAAAAGTCATTTTTGGCTGGCACCCATCCATCACCCTGCATTTTTCATGTCATTTTCTACATCTGACTCAGCCTGATGCTTTGATGGGTAATGGCAGCAATATGCAGGGGGGCAAGAAATGAGAGGGAAACATAATAGCAAGCAAACTGTTGCCAACTTTGCCAGCTTTCCACTGAAAATCCATAAGGAAAAATCCTCCAGAGTAGTTTTATAGTAAAAAGTAGAGAGGCCTTAGAGGCTCCAGAGCATCATAGAATCAATAGTTTGGGTTGGAAGAGACCTTTAGAGGTCACCCAGTCCAATGCCCCTGCAATAAGCAGGGACACCTGGAACTAGATTATATTGCTCAGAGCCTCATCCAACCTATCCCTGAATGCTTCCAGGGGTGGGGCACCCACCACCTCTCTGGGCAACCTGTTCCAGTGTTTCACCACCCTCATTCTAAAAGACTTCTTCTCTATACCCAATCTGGAACAAACCTCTTTTAGTTTAAAACCTCTAAGCCTTGTCCTATCACAACAGGCCCTGCCAAAGTCCCTCTCCAGCTTTTCTGGGGCCGAGGCTTGTGCTTTCAGGTACAATGCCAATGACGGGCATGCAAACCAGCTAACAAGGGTTTGCCTCTTCATGGTAACTTCCTGTAGGAAAGCTGTTACCCTTGGGAACAAAAATAGCCTGCCACTCTCCTGTGAGCCACCTTGCACTCACCTAGTGAGAATGGCAGTGTGGGAGCTGAGTTGCTGCACATTCACACCAAGCTCACCTCAATCTGTTTGCACACTCAGGCTTTGAGAAGGCTGGGGAGCACTCACCCTTCCCTTGTTGCCAGTGCAGGTCACAGAGACATTAGCTTGAGTCAGCTGGTGGCCAAGAAGATAAACAGGCAGCAAGTCCAAGAGATTGTATGCTGAGGTCAGCAGCTCCCCGTGGTCATCTGCAGGTCACCACAACCCTGCAGAGATGCCCATGACCAGCGTGCCTGTGCATACGCACAGAGCAGTTAATTATTCATTAGTGTGAAAGAGGCACAATTAAAGTGACCGTGGTATGGCTGAAGGTATCATCCTACTCCAGCATGGGGCATTCCAAAGACACTGGCTTTACCTCTTCCTCTGAATTTAGAAGAGACAGAAAGTTGCAGAAGAGGAAATAATCTTTTCCACCTGCCAGTTGCAGAAAATGTTGTCAACAGCACTATCTTCATGTAAAGGCAGCCAGCTGGAGGGACACAGAGCAACTGCACAATGAGACAGCTCAAAGGATTTGGGCTCTTCTACACAGCACAGCAATCCTGATCATGGGGCAGGTATCATGGTACCAACCTACCCTAGCCCAGCCAAGCACAGATGGTCCAAATTTAAAATAATTCTTAGTTGTCTTCATATTACTCCAATTCCTGGCTCCCTGACATAATGAAATTGAGAAAGGACATCTCTAGCATAACACTTGAGGTTCAGAAAAGGAACAAAAGGAATTGTAAGACCAGGTTGATCCACCACAGGCATTAATGCAGAAAGATCCTTCAGACTTGGAACTATGGACTAGAGGTATCAGCTGGCAACATTCTGAGAAGAAATCTGAAAATTATGGAAGCCATAAATATGAGACTCCAATGGTCAGAGTCAAGGCACACTGGTGGGGCAGCAGACACAGCTACATTCCCCTTGCTGCTACTGCTTAGACAGCTGCCTGGACAGAAGGATGGGCCAGCAGCACCATGGGCCTGGCAACCTTCCCCACCATCGTGCACTGGTAAAAGGAACGGAACAGGGAGGCCAAGAGTCACACGGGAAATCTGCAGGATGGAGATCTGTCACTGTCCTCTGCTTGTGCTACACCATTGCTTACTTATTTCCATGTTTCTTGAACCACTTGGCCTACATAAATGCACACAAAGACATTTTACTAAACTTTTATTGTAAAAACACAGTTCCCCAGGTTTTATAAATAAGCCATACACGTAACATAGTTACGCTCATTCGATCCTCCAACACCAACAGCTTTAAAAACTGAAACAGGCTAAAAGAATGCAAGTCCAAAAAGACATTGGGTTTCTGATGACCAAGTTATATTTCACATGGAGCCTCCTTCCTCTGTCAGCCTCCAAACAAGATGCTGAAAGTACACAGCACTTGCAACACCCCCAGGAACTGACAGGGAGGCATTTGAGCCTTAAAAAGAGCTCTCACCCACTCCCCAGGCGTCGTCAGCCGCCTGTGTTTTCATGCTGTCTCAGTGTGCTGTGGGTGAGAAAGGAGGGGGCAGTTTGCATAGCAACCTCCTACACCCAGGCAGCTCAGCTGCTGTACCCTTCCAAAACAGCAGGGAAGGGCAGGCTGGGACTGCTTCCCTGTGGCTCACACCTCCACAGGCAGCCTGAAGGGAGACCCTTGGTGCTGTCAGGTCTGTGCAGACATCTTAGAAGGGAGGAAGAATGTATAAGCAGATCCAGAGAGAGGAAAGACAGGTGCTGGTCAGAGCCATACTGCATGGTAGTGGAGAAAGCAGAGAGAGGAAACTATGTGGAATAAGTGAGAGTTAAAAAATCCATAGGGCTAGATAGCACCTTTTTGCTTTTGCTTTCCCCTGCTAGCGCTGCTGTGTAGTGTGTTGTGAGATTACCTGTTCCTCACCTCTCTCCTGCTTCAGCTCAAACACCAAGGAAAGAGCCAGACAGATGAGAAATCCCACAAGCAAGGACAGGACAGTTTACCAAGTTTATACACACACACGCACCAACTTTATGTATCCCACAGAACTGTTACGTCAGTATGAAAAAAGAAATCTTGACATTTAAGTATTAAAAATAAAGCCCCACCTCCAGATCATACAAAACTTGTCAAGAGCAGGAAGAAATCTCTTGTATTCAGCAAGCCTGGGACCCGGCCAGGGGTCAGGAGCACTTCCAGACGCACACGGCCAGGCTGCCACCAAAGAACATGTACAGCAGGTTCTTCACCTCATGAGTGATCTCAAAGCCAAAACCTTCCCCAATCACCACGTGCCAGGAGGACCCAAATTTCTTGTCCATCGTCTCTTTGATCATCTTGGCAGCGCTCTGGAGAACATTAAGGAAGAGAGCATAGGGTGAGACAAAGCAACCAGGGAGGTTTTATGCAAACACCCCCCTAGTCTTCTCTTCCCTTTAAGACTACTCAAGCCATGGGCAACAGGTATAGCAGCTGCACCACAGGAATTGGGATCTCCCCAGGGGTACACCCAGGGGTAGAACTGGTCTCAGCAGCCTCCAGCACAGCAGCTAGGAGAAATTAAAGAACTGCATCACTTCTGTTGTTCACACAGTCTGAAGCAAGAGTTCTGCTTTAGATGCTGCTGGAGTTATGCTGGTTGCAGTGACCATGAGAGGAGATTCAGGTCACTAAGCTGCAGCTATTTTTACAGGAGTCCATTTTTTTTCTCCAGGTAATTACCAAAACACCGAAAGCAGGCTGACTTTTAAAAGGTTTGCTTCTCCCAGATCACATCCTGCTTGATCCAAAAAAAAGCAAGAGGAAGATTTTTGCAGTGACAGGCAGTGCCAGGCCCATAAAGCAAGGTATGCTTTTCCTTTATCGTTGGTCCTAAAGCCAAGAGGGAATACTTAACAGAAGTTCATGTACTCATCCCCAAAACAAGGGACTCCACGCAGTTCTGAACCAAGCCCTCAGGACACAAGGCATTTTATGAACAGAGTGGAAGCATGTCTCAGGAAGGCAGCATAAGCGAGGAGGTAAGGTTTGGGAGCCAGCACCACTACTAATCTCTGCAAAGTGCTATTATGGATCTTGTAGACCAAGGGAACTGAATCTGAGATCCAGCCAAGTTCTTTGCCTCCTTCTACCCTAGCTCAGTGAAGAGAGAGAGAGTAATAGGATGTCAGGACCTGATTCTGCTCTGCCCTGTACCCTTGCCCCTGCTCCTGCAGGTTCCCTGAGCTGCAGTAACAGCGGGCTGCCCATTTTGGGAGGTGGCCAGTACCTCATTGTTGGTGGCATGCTTCTCACACGCCGTGACGCACAGCTCCATGGTCTCCACACGCATCTCCTCCGGCATGTCCGAGTGCTGGGAAGAGCAAACAGACAAGACAACTAAGCAGAAAAATAAGAGCTGGACACAAAACAACAGTAAGTCACTCCCACTTCTGCACTGGCTCTTTTGGGGGCTTAGACATAGTAAATATGAAAATGGCTTATTGCATTATAAGTGAACCATTCCTCCAGCCAATGAGGAATTCTTCTCTACCTACATGAAAACTAGCACTGTGTAAGCACAGCTTAAAGGAGGAGATCAAGACATTTGCAAGTTTTTCTGCTATAAGATAAAGGGAAAGCATGTTAATACTGTTTCAACCACAGTCCTTAATTATTGCTATATGAGTAACAAAGAAGTCTGAATTACAGAGCCTTTTCTTCTGCTGCTGCTGCTGCTATCTGGCTGGCTACCAAGATCTTTTGCTCCAGCTTCTCTAGGACAAAAAGCAAGCTGCATGCAAAACACAGGAGAGGGCTCCAAAGGCAGTGTGCTCTCAATCTGCTGGATGGATCACTTTACCCCAGGCTTCCTCTGGCTAACATGGGGAACACCGGTGCTATTAGATTTCCCTGGGAGAGGTCAAGGACAGGGAGAAGGCAGCAGTGACAACCAGGATCCCTCCACAGGACCATCAGTATACATGTTCTCACAGTAGCTACTCAGTGGGAGAAGGATAGTAAGAATGAAGGCAGATTTTCATATCTCTGACACTGGTAAATGTGTAATCCATCCCCCTCCTTACCCTAATCAGAGGAAAACTGTGAAGCCTTTTATAATCAGCCTCATCCTTTTTTTCCTCCTCAGTTTCTTCCATGGTCCTTCCACAGAGAGTCCAGGAAGGGGCAGAGGGGCTGCCTGGAGTTCAGCAAAGTGCTGCGGCACAGCCGGCTGAGAGGAACAGGGCTCTGTGCCCCTCTCTGACCAGCTTCAGCAGGAGGAGTCACTTCTTGGCTGAGAGGACGCTGCTTCAACAAAAATAAACATGGGCAAGAGACAGACGGCTTTCAATTAAAACAAAAGGCAAACAAAACTATGACAAGAATATCATGCTATCTCACTCACTTGCCATTTCCTCAACACCACCTTCACAGCCCACCGAGAGTCTTACCTCATAGACCACTAATGCAAACAAATTATTAAACCGTATCTTTTTCCATAAGTGAGGAGCAAAGCACTTCCCAGAAGCACCAATAGAGCTTAAGAGAAGAGCTGAGCCACGGTACAGCTTTCAACAGAGGACAAGAGAACAATATATCAGCTGCTACTACTCTTGATTAATTCCAAAAGGATTTTCCCAGGACGCTATTATCTGCAAGAGTTTCAAACTGCACATGACAAGAGAAGGGTAGGAGTATTTTAGGCACAGAATCTGCGTACTTGTCTGGACGGAAACGTTTAACAGGAACATCTTGGTCTCGTTTGTGCACTTGCTCCTCAGATCCCCGAGCATTTGTCAGCTGGGGAGGGCCATATGGGAAAACTCTGGACGTGCCTCAGGGCCTCATTACCAACCTGCCTCTACTCGGGCAACGCAGAGGCACAGCACTGACTGAGAGATTCAGAGCATTTCACCGCGGTCTTCCCTCTGGTTCTTTCACCCACAACAAAGCATCTTCCTCTCCTACCCAGGGAGAGCAAGGGTGAGCCCATATTAAAAAGAAAACGAAACAAACACGGTGTCAGGCGACGCACCAATCATTTATGCCACGTACATAGAGCTGTTGGCTAAAGCACCAAGTCAGACAGACCACCAACCCTCACATGAGGGCCGTGGGACCCGCAAGTGTCCCAAACCACGACCTCCGCAGGACAGAACCCTCGCCTGGCTGGCACCACCCCCGAGAGCCAGTTCAATACCCAGCCCTAGCCCGGGGCGTGCCCGCGGCCACAGCCCGAGGGTGTGAGGCAGCGGAACGCGGCCCGAGCGGACCGCACACCCGAAGCAGCCCCGCCACGCCGGTCCGCCGCCCTCGGCCCCGCGGAGGAAGAGCTCAGCCAGCGGCGCTGAGCGGCACCGCGGAACTCCGGGCGCGGCCTCACCTGCGCGGCCGCCGCGGCCCAGCGCCGTTGCTAAGGAAGAGCCGCGCTTGTCATAGCAACGGGCGCGGGAAGTCCCGCCCACCTCGGCGTCCATTGGACGGAGCACGCCGCTCGGCACGTCTGATTGGCTGTCTCCCTGCCGGGCGCCGCGCGGGGCCTTGGGGCGCTGGCGGCGGTGGGGTGGCCACGGAGCGCCTGTGCGGTGCGGGCCCGGCCTCAGAGCCGCCCCTCCCGCCCCCCAGCCTGGCGTCTGGCAGCTTAATGGTTTTCTGACTTAAAACCCCTTAGGGGCCTGGTTCTACTTATTCTTTGTTTTAAACAACAAGGATAAATATAAGTACAAGGAGCGATTTGGAGCAATTTTGGTTTTTTCTTTAATCACAGAATCATGTTAAAAAAGCCCTCTGAAATCATGGAGTCCAGCCTCTGACCGAACACCACCTTGTCAGCCACATCATGGCACTGAGTGCCACGTCCAGTCTTCCCTTAAACACCGCCAGGGACGGTGACTCCACCACCTCCCCGGCAGCCCATCCCAGTGTCTAATCACCCTGTGAAGAAATTCCTCCTAATGTCCAGCCTGAACCTTCCCGGTGCAGCTTAAGGCTACGTCCTCTTGTCCTGTCCGGTTGCTTGGGAGAAGCAGCTGATCCCCACCTGGCCACAGCCTCTTTTCAGGGAATTGGAGAGTGATCAGGTGTCCCCTGAGCCTCCTCCTCTCCAGGCTAAACAATCTCAGCTCTCTCAACTGCACAGGACTTGTGCTCCAGACCCTTCACCAGCTCCATTGCCCTTCTCTGGACATGCCCCAGCACCTCAGTGTCCTTCCTGAACTGGGGATTCCAGAACTGGACACAGTTCTCATTTTGTGGGAGAGGCAACAGCTCACATTTGCATGTCAACAGGAGTGTAAAGAAGGAGAAAGTGATGCTATGGGGATGAATCATGAGTTTGCAAACAGCTCCTATAGCACCAGCCTCCATCCCCACTGAGAAAATCCCCTCCCACCCTCCGTAGCTTTGTGCTTGTAATCTGTGTTTGTTTTGAGGTTTTTCTTGGCTCTGTGCTTGCTACAAAACCTCTGTTGTCTCTGCACCCTGCTGGCCAAATACCAGTTGCCTCTAAACCAGGGCTTAAACAGTTTTCAGGGAGGTCTAGGGTTGTATTCATCTTAAATTAACAGAGATGGAGATCGGCAAGCTCCAGGATAATACCAAGGGAAAGACTTCTCCCGTGCAAAGCCCCAGCTGCTGGGTGTGATGCCTGGGCTTCCATCAGTGGCCATCCTTGTCTTGCAGAACGGCTCATGGTCTGATTTTTCACGTGGTCCTTGTGGCTGGTGTGTGTTTGAAACATTCTTGCTGCTCGCTGTCTGCTGAAAGAAGAATTTGCTTTCCAGCTGTTTGAGAAGGAAAAGAGTGGGGGAGGAACAATCTAGGCGCTCTCCTGCCCCTGCCAGCTCAGGAGTCCTCTTCCCTAGCACGAAGCTCTGCCCTGTGATTACAGGAAGAACACCTTGTTATCTCTTTAACAGGTTCAGCAGTGAATCTGACCTCCTGGCTGTCCTTTGCCTGACAGAGCAGTGCTGGAGGCAGGGAAGCTGCCTTTGGGTTCGGAAAGACAAAGCTGCAGTGATCATTCATCTTTTCCTTTTCTGTCGCTGCTGGTGGCGACAAAAATGAAGCACTGCCTCCCGTGCTACTCGTTCTCCTACCATTCCTGCCTCCTGGGCTAATTCCCTCTCCTTCCTCTTTTGGGCCTCTTGCAATGAGGCAGGCACAGAGCTAAAATTGTCAAGAGACAGATAAAAGCTGGGAGATCATCATTTTTTCTTTGCAGACAAGATAATTAGGAAGAGAATCTCTGCGAGGAAGAAGATCTTTCCATCATCATTACTTTATCTCCAGGCAGCTACTCTAATCTCTCCAGGGACACAGCGCTTTCAAGCACTGTATTCTTGCTGTGTTTTTTTTAATGCTTTAATCCCTGTGTAGTTCACCCACTTTTACTACCAAGCAGCAAGTGAGTGTGAGCTGGTGTGTTTGTGTGCCTGTGCCTCCGTGCGTGGGGCAGGGGGGAGCACGCTTGCCTGTGTGAGTCTGGGTTCAATTACACGTGCTTCAGTTCTGATCACTGTGACCCCAGGGAGCGTTTCCCTCGGGGAATGCTGGGACTGCTTCTGAGGATTATTCATCAGTGGCTCCTAGGTGAGAAGCTAAGGGACAATGGCCAAACGAAAACTGCAGCGGGCCCAAAGATAGGAAAAACAATGTTTTTGTGATTGTGGTGGGTGATACAGTGGGGCTGCAAGATAGAGATGCTTCCTGAGGAAGGAGGGTGTTCTGCTGGCCTGTCTCCATCTACTGTGGCTTAACAAAATGTGAGCAGTTGGTTTCTGGACCCTCAAGTGCAGGGTTTCCACAGGCTGCCTCTGTATAACTCTGCAAGCCAGTCAGAGCCAACAAAGGTTACGTGTACTGGTCCTTTTGCTGCTGGCTCTGACAGCAGAGACAGCACGTCACCTGGTCTTTAGTTTCCAATACCAAATGACCAGGTGCCCTTCTTAGGGAAGTCCAGAGCAAGGCTCCAGTTCACCCCTGTGGATCTGTAGGGAGCTGGAATTGTTGCTTTGCTCTGGCTGGTCATGCCTTATTTGCCACTAATTGGAGGTAGAAGCTCTTTCATCCCTTTGTTTTCAGCTGCCACAGTGAAATGCATTGAAACAAAGTGCCATTTGCCTCCTGACATGAGGGCGTGTTGTACTCCTTAGCTGAGCACAGAAAAGTAACCACTGACGGCAAAATATACATACATGTAATAAATATATTGCCTTGTGCTTTCTTTTAGCCATCTTCATTGACCAGACAGCAGGCTGACTCTTCATCAGGTGGAGGACAGCTTTCTTTTCTTTCCCTCTTTTCTTACCTGCTTCTGGCCAGGTTTTGGGAGTTCCCTGTTGTCCCTGTGGGCGCAGGCTCTGCCATGCCCCATCTCCTCTTTATCTTTGTGATAAAGCAGGGGGGCTGGAGCTTGCTGTCCAGCCTGTCAGCCACAGCCCAGGGACTGGGCACCACTCCACACCGCTCTGAGTAGTAACAGAGGGCCAAGGCTGGGGACTTGGGTCACCGAGGTCTGCCCTGCAGCTGCCCCAGGATGGTGTGGATGCAGCTCTCTGGAGGCAGGAGGAACGCTCAGGAGGCCCCGTGGGAATGCTGAAGCCACATTTCGCTGGGATCAGAACCCCCACCATGTTGAGCTGGGGGAAGGCAGAGATGAGGATGCTGGTGTGCAGGAATGGGTAGCAGCCAGAAGCAGCTCAGCCTCTGTGCCAGAGGACAGGGCAGCTTGCTTTGCGACAGCCAGCTCCCCATGTCTGCTGGGAAACACAGTGCCCCACGTGACGCTGTAGCTACTACCTCTAGTAACGACAGCTACTGTTAGTAAGGTCTGTGCCGCAGCACTGGCAGCCGTGCGGGGGCTGTTCCTGTGCCAGATGCTCCGGAATCATGGCGCGTTCCCTGTGCAAACACTACACAAGTCTTAATGAGCCTTCCTGGCTCTGGGAAGGAGCACACGAGGCTCCCAGCAGGACAGGGAGGTGAAAGGAGGCAATTAGGCAGCGCCCCATTGCTAGGGCAGAGCAGGTAATGGGGGCTTTGGAAGTCACCTCCTGGGGACAAGTACGGGCTGGCTTGACCTCGTTTGAGGGCACCAGGAGGCTGACACACTGCAGGGAGCCATGACATGCAAACTCTGCTGAGGTTGCAGGTGTTGGGGAGCACGAGAGATCCCCAAAGCCCACTCTGAGGTCAGGGGTCCCAGGATTGCCCATGTCTCTGGGAAGGCGGAGCCTACGTGGCCAGTAGTGCCCTCTGGAAAGAGAGGCAGGGGCCGGAGGGGTTCAGAAATGTCAGCATTTTCTTTTCAAACACAATAATTAATAGCCTTCAGGCCTGAAGGTTTCCTGTTGCCATGTTTGACTTGGTCTTCTTCACTGCAGGACAAAACCCTTTGGGAGTATGGAGTGGGTGATATTTGAGTCTGGCTAAGGCCTTGGTAGCAGAAAGCCCTGCAGTGGCGAGTCCTGCAGATTAGGAAAGGAAATGGCAGTCCTTTTCCTCTCTGAAGTGTGCTTACAGCCCCTTGGCAGGGAGATAGAGGACAGCACATGGGTGGCACCCATCACACCCGCCTGTCTCCCACACCATCTCCTCTTGTGCCAGCTCCTGCTGAACTGCCACAGCCCAGCGGTGCCCCTGCCCTGCACTGCCCACCCCTTGGGTGCCCTCCACCTTTTCCCCCCCATCCTGGATATCCAGACACAATACAACCAACGAGCTGAAGCACCTACCACAACCACAAAACCTTCTTCTCCACACCATTGTTAAAAATTTCCTTCTTTTTCCCCCCTCTTCCCCCCAAGGCTGACTTTGTTGTTCCTCATCTCTTCTGTGCACAACAGGTTGTTTTCCAACCAGCTGCCCTTAGAGAGATGCGGGGCTTTTCCTGAGTGCTCCTGGTTAATTTAGAAGCAAGCAAAATGTGTAAGTCATTGTAATTACGCCTTGCAGCCAGCAACACTATTGATTTGTCATCTCCTCTACCTTTTAAGCCCTGTGGCAGGTTTGCAGCTCTTGCAAGGCTCGGCTTACCGAAAAGAAATGGTCTCATCTTGCTCTCCTCCTTCTCAGATGGGCAAGAAGCAGACATTGCGTCCTGCAGAGAGCCAGGGCAGGATGGAGATCAAATATTTATTTCTGCTCCTCATTTGTGTCTCCCAACCAGTTTCTAATCTCTCCATAATGCCTTTGTTTCCTGAAGATGTCTCTTATGTAGAGACATTTGCTGGAAGCTTTTAAAAGGTTTAGGAAAATTCTATCAAGTTTTCCTGTGTGCCCTCAGGTCTGCCTAACTGGCTGTGAACCTCTGGGGGAGAGGAGCACGCTCTGCCAAAGCTGCGCCACCGGGCTCCCCCCATTCTCCTGTTCCAGAAGAGATGGATCCACATCCCAGGAACATGGCTGGGATGGGGATCATGCCAGCATCATTTGGCAGGGATGAGGAGGGCAGCACCGACGGCCCTGATCAAGCATCTCCTGGTGTCCCCTTTGTTTCTGCTCTTCTGGAGAGGATTTACACACAATTTCAACGTGGGCTGGGTTTCCGGGCTCCGGAGGAGACGGGTGTTATGCCAATAGCCTACATCAGCGGCCAGGCTGTTTCCATCCTTGTTCATCCTCTCACATTTCTCCTGCCTTGGCCAGCAGCCCCAAGAGCCCTCTCACAGTGCTTCTGCAGTTTTGATAGGAGGGGCTTCTGGACCAGTTTCCCCCTCCATTTAACCTCTGAGTTTATGATCCCAGCAGTGTTTTTGGACATTTCTCCCTCTAAAAATGTTGCCCTTCTTAATTATGCTGCTGTTATTTGGGTGCACGAGCAGATGTCACCTGTTGAACCCTCTCCTCTCAGTAACGGGGCTGTGAGCCTCCATCTCGGCAATGAACCAATGCTCCAGCTGAAGTACATACTTTTTCTTCAAAACAAGCCCCCAGCTTTGTGGAGATGTGCTGAAGATGAGAGTGCCAGGCTTTCTTTTATGGCATTAAATAACCTCCAGAAGCAGAAGTGGGGGGGCCAGCTCTGACTCAGGGAGGAGATCCTACCAGCATGCTGGCAATGGGGAAAACTGAGTCCTCTGGCTTTGTGCTCTGTTTTCCCCAACTATTGATGAGGCTGTGCCTTTCCTAGGAGGAGCAGGACCCACTGAGGGGCAAAAGCACCATGCAGACCTGGTCACAAATTGTTCTACAATAGGAGCTCCAAGAGCCACCCGCGCCTGAACCATCGTGTGCCTAGCTAGATCAGAAACTCATTACTAGTACTTAATTAGATTTATACTCAATGTGAGTTCCTTGCTATCATGCTCTGACCTAGACGCCACGATTTCTCACTCGCTTCTGCTTCCCTGTTGTCAGGATGGGGGTTCCTCTTCCCCCATCAGAGGTGTTTCCCCAGCCCTCATGCCCCACCAGCAGCAGCCTGTACCCCATACTGCTCTGCAGTGGGGTAGATCAAAGGTGGCCAGACTGTGACACCATCCCCCTGCCTCTCTGGGGCAACAATACCAAACCCTTGTGATGATATTCCTGTAATGCCAGCGATGGGCCCAGCCAACTCCCTTCAGTGATGCAACCCTAAGCACCCTGGGGAAGGTCACCTCAGCTTGGGCTGGCCAGTCCCCTCCATCCCCCCAGCAACCTCGCGCTCTGCAGGAGGCTCGAACAGAAAACATCACGTTTATTGTTCACGATCAGCTTTACAAAAGAAATGTCCCAACACGGGTGCGCGTCAGGGGCCCTTTTCACGAACGTGCATTAGAGAAAGCGCGCGAGCGAGCGAGGGAGAGGGGGCAGCTCCTCAGGGTGCACGAAGGTCACAGTGTTCCCACTTGGCACAAGGGCTGCTCCCCATCCCCGCCGTGTCCCGCCCAGTGGGCTGAGCCAGCCCAGCACTGGCAGAGACCCTGGGCGGGGGGATGCGGGATGGCAGGGCTGTCCCTTCTGCCAGGTTCGCCTCCCCCAGGGGTGGGGGCAGCTGTCACCCAAAGTGGGACGTGGGGTAGGGGGGAACACTGGAAGCTGAACACTGCATTGAGCAACCATGAGAGCCCTGAAATAACCCTCCCACCCCCAGACACACACACGTGCACATACACACACTCACATATCGGGATGTTGGTGACCACGCAATGTGGAAACAGCATATCCTCAGGCACTCCACAGGGAAAACACCAGCCTGCTCTCTCACCCTCCCAGTTCCAAGGCCAGTGGCAGCCCTGTTCCTGGCAAGGAGCAGCTAAAGAAGAGGACCTGGGTGGAACCAAGGACAGTAGCCCAGTCCAGTACCAAAAGACTGGGGGATGGATGGCAGGGCTCCTCTGACCACCACCATCCTCCGTCTCTTTTTTTCTTGCTTTTGCTTCCTTGGCAGTGCTGCACTCTTTCCCCCTCGGCCAGCGCTGGGGGAGATGCTTTGCCCCTTTCCCCCCATTCCCTTGGTGGCTGACCCATCCCACAGTTTGGAGGTGGTGGGGAGTGCTCTCTTCCCTCTGCCTCAAAAGCCTGACTCCCCTCAGGCAGCCCTGCCCAAACAGGCAGCAGAGGCAGGGAAAGGGATGCAGGGGGGTAAGTGCTGTCCCACTGACTCTCTGCCATTCTCTCTCAGCTTCCCTGGGGCCACATTTGAAAAACCAGGGCAGCAGGAGAAGGATGGGGCTGGAGGTGAGATCCTGGAATGCAGGCTCATAAACCCAGACAGTGAGGTTGCTAGAAATAAATAAGGAAAGGGGATGTGTTCAGGTAGTGCCTGTACCCTGGAACCCCACTGAGGCTGGACTGCACTCAAAGTAGATGGAGTTCTCCTTCCCACTCCCTGTTAGGTCTGACAAGGTGAGGACCCTCACCGTACCAAGGACAGCTGCAGGTACAGCGAGGTCCACCCAAAACAGAAGTGGGGCAAGATAAGACTCAGGAGCCAGCCTGCCAGGAACGAGGACAAGCCACAGCACCAGCACAGGGACAACACGGAGGCTTCCAGGGGCCCCTCTCCCTCCTGGGACACCAGCACAGGGGCTCAAGCGCTGCCCCAGAAAGGCTTACTGGTCTGGGAGGGGAGAAAGGGGCTCCCTGCTTTGGGGCTGCCACCGGGCTCCTTGGCGCTGGGGGGAGGGCTGGGGGCCACTCATGCCTTCCTCCCTTCCTCGCAGGCGGCAAAGCCCGCCTTGCTGGCGCCTCCAAAGACCTCCACCGCCTGGTCATCCCACTGGATCACATTCCCTTGGAGGTGGGAGGTGCAGTTAGCCAAGCCCAGGATCTCTGCTGGCGCCAGCATATGGTCCCACACGCCAAACTGTGCCAGCTCTCCCACGAAGGCCTGTGTGGCATCAAAGCGGCCCCCCAGGGTGTCCTGGGAAAGAGCAGGAGAGGTGATTGGACAGGGGTGGAGAGAAGAGGAGGAACATGCATCCAGCGGGCAAACAGGGCAAGGGGGAGAGGGAGAGGTTTGGGGAGAAGCAGAGCAAGGTGCTTGATGGCAAGGAGGGGAGGGGATGGATGCATGGAAGAGATCCAAGAAGACAAGGCACGGAGGCCAAAGGGATAGGGAGAGGGAAGAGAAGACAGTGAGCACACTTGGCCAGCCTGGAGGTCAGATGAACAGGCAGGAGAGCCAACTGCTCTGCTGAGCACTCCTGCCCATGCTGCCCCCTGCCCTCGCCCCATTTAGGGGCTTTTCCCCCCAGCCAGTTCCCACTAGAGCGATGCTAACTGGCAGCTCTGGGTGTCAAACTGGTACATACCTGCTCCTGACCCAGGATGACGACACCCTGGGGCCTGATGGCGTGCCAGGAGGCCAGGTTCTCGCCGGCACCCCGCTGTTCACCATCCTGGTAGGCCGACCACTTGCCGTCCCGGGTGGTCCATGCCACGCAGATGTGGTGCCAGGCCTTGTCCTTCAGATTCAGCGGCAGCTGGGCAACCTTTGAGAGAAGAGCAAGATCCCGGTGCTTGGTAGGACTGCTGGGGGACCCCAGGGTCTCCCCAGCCCCTCGCAGAGCAAGCAGTGCACCCCTGTGGTGGTGGCATCCCAAAATCTACAGACATCCAGATGTGCTGCTTCTCCCTCTCAAAACTCATCCCAAAGAGCCATCCTCCCCATCCCCCTGCCTCCTACCATAAGCCTAGGGCCCCTTCCTCCCAGCTCCCTCACACCAGTGCCCCCAGGAATATAATTTCCTCGGGGGACTGAAGCAGGGAAGATGAGGGCAGGGTTTTCTCTCCTGCCCTTCCTGCAACTGGGCTGACCTTGTCATTGATGAGCAGCTCCAGGGGGTTGGAGCCCCACTCCAACAGCACGATCTCGTTGGCTTGGCTCGGGACAGAGTAGGAGAACGGGGTGCCAATTCCTGCCAGGGCCTTGGACTTCAGCCACATGCAGATGGTGAAGGCGTAGAGCTCCGGCAGGCTCTTCTTCATGCGGGCGTACATGTAGTTGTTCTGCACCGGGATGGTCACCTTGAAGGCATCAGGAGGGTTGTAGCCCAGTGGTCCTACGTAGCAAGGATAGGGAGGAGAGAGGAAGGTCAGCACCTGTAACTGGGATGAGGGTGACCTGTCCTGGGGCTCTCCTGGCGATGTACCTCAGGGTAGGAACCCCCCGCCCCACCTGCATCCCCATCAGGCAGGACTCACCGTGCTCCAGCTCTGTCACCCGGTTCTGGAGGGAGTTCAGCTCCTTCTCGATGCTGTGCTGCTGCTGGCTGCGGTCAGTGCTGGCGGCCTGGCGCTCCTTCTGCAGGGTCAGGATCTTGGAAAGGAGCTGCTCCTCCAGCTGCTCCATCTTGGTGTGGAGGGCATCACGGGCAAGTGCTGGGGCAGTGGGTGCTGAGCCATTGGTGCGGGCTGGCAGCTCCTGCTGCATTTGGTGGCAGACATGATGGAGGGAACAGGAGGGACAAAAGAGAAAATTCAGCACAGTGTCTCTATAAGAGTTTAAATAAGGACATGCCCAGCCTGCAGCACTACAGGTAGTGCTGGGATGACAGTCCCATATCCGCACTGGGGTCTTCTCCAAGAGCCTCCAGCTGACTTTGTACCTCCCCTCTCAGAGCCCCCATTGAGCTCATTACTGCAAAACGAAGCTTGGCTGCTCTTAATGACTTTCTGCTGCTTCAGAGGCAGAGCAAGAATGGGATGTTTGGGTCATCCCTTGGCTCTGCTCCTGCAGGCAGCCTCCCACGATGAGGAAATGATGCGGGAAGGACCTCGGAGCTCCCGGCCACTCCTGCTGCTCATGAGGCTGCTTACCTATAGCCAGCACGTTAACATCACTAAATGGGGCTGTAATCTTCTTAGCCCAGCTCAGCCGGCGTGTGGGGGTGTGTGCACGTGTGCCAGGTAGCTCTCCATAAGCCAACCTCTCCCAGGCCAACAGGATGCCAGGGAGAAGTGAGACTGGTGCCAGGCTGTTGTGTCTCTGGTCCTCAAAGCATGAACCATCACATGGGGACATCGAGCCTGTCTTGTCCCATCAGGGTTAACACTCAGACCAAAACTCTTCCCATGGCAAATCCAACACGGCAGCTGGTGAAGATGCTCCCAGCTGCTACTGCACTCTGCGAAGACCCCATATCCCACCTTACTGAGAGACCCCACCCCAGATGGAAGAAAAGCAGTCTGGAAGGGAGAAGGTGACCCTTTGCCATTCTCCTGGGGTTTCTCTGTAAATAGGAGACCTCTTCTTTCCCTGTGTCCTTAGTGCATTAGTGTCTCTGCCATGGGCTCTGAAAGATGATGACCACCTTCTCTGTGCTGCCAGACCTTCCCAGAGGTGCTGGAGCAGCCATGGAGACCCTTGCCTTGCCTCCTCCGGCACTGAGGGATCTGCATGGCTGCTTCAGCCTTGGACATTCTCATGGCTTGTGCTGGCAGGACAGGGGGGATGCCATCCCTGTTGATCTGAACAGCCTCTCTCCAGCCTCAGAGCTGGCCTGGAGGAGGTCAGCATGCTCATCTGCGGTTGTGGCTTCCTGCTTTTTCTTCTTCCTTACATCCAGCCTCTCCAGGCTGGACAGGACCTGATAATCATGCACACAAAGCTGAAGGGGAGGGATGCCTGCCCATGTCACATCTTTGCTATCCATCATGAACAACAGAGGGAGGGGAAGGCTGGAAGAAAGTCAGGTTTGGCTGGGCAGGATGCAACCTTGGCGGATGGGAACAGCAGGGAGAGGAAAAGCGAGAGGACGGTGTTGGTGTGAGCACAAATGTACCCACTCTGGGCAGCAACACGTTCAGGCTACAAATAAAACGGAAGTTGTTACACCCCAAGGTCTGCAAGAGCTGCCAGCAGGGTCTGCCAGGGCAAACCCACAGGTTCTGTGGGGAAAACCAACCTGGAAAAGCAAAACCCAGCAAGAAAGGAGAGGTTGTGCTGGGGACATCTGCCAGCCCTGACCCAGTGCCAGCTCTCGCTGCCGGCTTGCTCCGGCAGTGCTAAGGATGCTCTTGCAGTGAGCAAAACCTCTCTGGGAAGGGAAAAGTGCCCAGCAAAGAGCATCCTACCTTTCGTCTTTGCAAAATGGAGGGATTAGCCAATGGGAAAGGGGCTTTAGCTCTTTTGCCTTTTTTTTTTTTTTTTTTGAAAGGGGTCTTGGGGATCCACTGGATAAAAGGCAGGGTAGAGATAGCAGGAGGGAAGGGAAGTGGAAAGGTTAATTCTCATCCTCCTGGCAGGGATAATTCCCACCTGGGGCTGCCTGCACTTCTACCCAAGCTGAGCTGGCTGCATTGGCAGGAGGCAGCACAGGTGGGATGGGGTTGCCTTTGTCTCTATGGCCACATCCTGTGTGCTCCAAGAGCTTTTCTCATCCTTTCAGGCCGCCTGGCTACAGCGGAGGCTGGCACGCTCCTGTCTGCCGCACGCTTTGATTGCTCGAGCTGCGGGTTTGGAGCCTACGTCCCTGCTTTCATGCACGGCTCCATCTGTTAATGACGAAAAAAGAAAAGGCTGGGAGATTTTGTCACTCTCACTAGCCCCTGATAGCCTGCCCTACATTAGTCAGTAGTGACTGAGTACTTTTTTTTACCCCCCTCTTCCTCCTGCTTTTCGCCCTGCTGCTATTTTCTTCCCTCTGTAACTTTTCTCCCTATGGCTTTTTCATTTCTCTGACTTCGGAGCATCTCTTCCTGATGCTTCCCTCTGTACACACACACTGTGTCTTTCCCCTTTCATTCAATTTCTTCCCCCTTCCCGAGTTTTTGCCCATCCAGCCCTCTCTCCAGCTCTTGTTGGTCCTTCCAAGTTGGCAGCCAAGGCACCAACAGCTGGAGCCACATGGCCGATTGAACCATTGCTGACCCCATGTTCCTTCTGGAAAGGGATTGTAGTCAGTACCCTCATCTGGCAGAGTTTCAGGGCCATTTCAGCAAACACCATCCATATCCCCACAGCCAGACAATGACTGAACTCCCCATTCTACCCCGTGCAGCCGAGCTGTGCTGGATGATGCCCCCGATGCCAGGTTGGGCTGCATCCCTGAGCCATGATCCTCATCTCCGAGCTGCCGCTCGAGCATCTTTCTCAGAAGGCAAATCATTTGCAAAATTTTTAATGGTTGATGTGCAGCTGTTATTTACTGGTGACCTTTGGGGAGGGGAGGGGGGGGGGAAGCGCCTTCTCCCTGGCTGTTCGGCAGGCACCCGGCTTCCCATCTGCCGCCGCACAGGCAGCAGGGGAGTGGGCAGCGGGTGTGGGGGAGGCTCGTTCCACGCTTTTTGGCCACCAGAACCGGCAAAAAAGATTGAAAGATGCCAGGTAATATTAATCACGTTAAATGTCAGCGGCTGGCAGGGGGGTGGGGAGGGGGAGGTGGGGGCAGGGGGCTGCGGCAGCCATGCCGGAGTGTGCTCACTGGGCTGGAGCCCTCAGTCAGCAAATGCACTTTGATTTACATAAGGAGATCAGAGCCTCATTTACTAATGCACCGGCAAATCTGGGCACCGCTGCTCCCCCTCAGCCGCCAGCACACCTTGGCTGCTGGGGCGGGGCAGGCAGGAGCACAGGACGATGCCTGCGGGATGGAGCCCCGGCACATCCCAGGGATCACGATGCTCAGCTGGGTGCGTGCACACAGCAGACCCATTTCATTCCTCAGACCCATGAAATCCTTCCAGCCTGCACAAAACTCCTCAGTGGCTGCCACCCTGGGATGCTCACTGCTGCAGGACAGCACACCTGCTGCGCCAGGGTTTCTTGGACCCTGCCACCTCTTTTGACCCAGGCAGGACCTTGGGGATCATTCAACTCCAAAAGGGACTGCATGGAGCAGAAGACAAACAAGGATGCATCAGCCTTTCCCGCTTCCTCACAAGGGAAGAGCTCACCCTTGATCCTGTCCCCCTAAAACCTTGCTCAGGGGGGCCTAGGACTGTCACAATTTGGGTATTTACATCTCCACACTGCTGGAGATGCAGACAGGAGGGAGGCAGCTAGGTCACTACCATTCCCATTCCCTTACCCAAGGGTTCCCTGCCAGCAGCCAGGTCACCAGCCACAATGGCACAGCCACGTACCAGCTGAGGAGCAAGCAGGCTGTTGCAATTCCACCAGGTCCCCCACGGAGCCCATCAGGCTGTCCCCTCTCCCGCTCCGCTCTCCTGCAAGGGATGATGGGGAGAAGGGGGGCATCTGCATCTCAGCACAGCCCAGGCAGCCAAGGTGATTCTCTCCCCGCTCCCTTTCCACTTGCAGCAATAACTAAAAGCGTGGAAAACGAGCACCTGTGTCCCTCGGCTCTGTGTTCCAAGATGCACCTGAGTGTACAGACATGAGCATGTGCTGAGAGAAAGGGGGGGGACCCTCAAAACCAGGATGAAAAAACCTAACTAGGCTGCTGTGCATGAGGAAAGGACGATCAGTGCCTCAGGTGGTGTTAGGAAGAGGTGAGGGGAGATGTGGGAATGCTGTGCTGATGCTAGCCCAGGCCCACGGCAATGGCAGGGGACAAAGAGCGAGACCATGGGGGCCCTCTCTGCATCCTCCCCTGGGAAATCCTTCTGCCATGCCGACAAAATTAAGAAACAAATGCCTTAATAGGTTTTTCAGTACATGAATAAATCTTGTTATGCCTTACAGACAGGGCTGAAAGTGCCCAGATTAGATCAGCAATCTTCCACCAGCCCCCTCCCTGCAGTCCCAGCTCTGAAGCATCCAGCAGTAATCCCTGCTGGCAAACCTGCCTGGAGACTCCCTGGGATGCAGCCTTCCCAGAGCGGCTCATGGCATTTTGTGTCATCTCTCTTCTGAAACTAAGCCACCACAGACTTGGCAGCATTTCCTCTCCTTCCCAATGGGTTTTGTGGAATCTCCAGCACATGGGGGCCACCCCGGGACTGTCCCCATCCAGGTCACCTTTTGGGATGATCATTGCCACCATCCAGGATAGCTGTGGAGACTGAGAGTGCCTCCCATGTCATGGGGTACCCCAGGAAGGCTCCCAGGGCTGACAGGTGGAGCCATGCGGGATGGAAGAGTACAGGTACCCTACCATGAAGTTTTAGGTGTCTGCTTCTGGGGTGGGGTGGGAGGCAATTCGGAGAGGGAGGCCACAGGCAACCATCACCGGATGGCTCAGCTGGCTGGGCTGCAGCCATCACAGGGGTGTGGTGCACACGGGTGACACTTTTCACCAGGCAGGAGCCAGCCCACCTGCAACATGCTGCCCTATTTCCTCACCTGGCAGGGCTCACTGAGCCTCAGGGTGCTGTCTCCCCTGCAGAGTATACTTGGGACCCTCAGGCCCCTGGCAACACAAAACTGAACATTTTTAGTCATGTGTCACTTGGCTTCCTCATCAGTGTGTGCATGAGCCTTGTCCTGCTTTAGGCTCCCCAGACACGTGTGAGAGCCTGCTCCGGCCCTTGTGAGCTTCACCCTCCTCCTCCACCCCAAACCTCCCACCATCATCAGAGACCCCAGGAGAGGGGCCAGGGCAGCTCATGGGTGGTGCTGCCTCACAGAGAAGGGGGAGAGCATGGCTCTATGGCCTGATGCTCCCCAAGATCCAAACTGATATGCTGGGCACCATCCCACTGCGCATCGCCTGGTATATGTGTGCAGGGACTTATTTCCCCACTTTATTTCTGGGTGAGCATACCTGCTGTGTTATTCCACTGATGGAAAATCATTTTTGGGGGCTGCAGGGGCTTTTTTGGAGGGATCTGTCCCTCCCTTTGGCTGCATTTGGCTCTGGGCAATGTGTCAGACAGGCTGCACATCCCACTCTCCCTGCACCTGCCTGGCACGCCTCTGTGTTTCTTCTTGTGCCTGTGTGTGCGTTACCCTGGCAGCTCACAGGTGCTTCCTCTGGTCTTCCAGCTCTTTTCCTTCTTGTGTGCATGTGTTTATTCACCTTTCTCTGTTTCTATTCCTTTTCATATCTCCATCCATTACAATAACCCTCTCTCCCAGTCTCATTTCTCAGCCTGTGACCTTAGTGGCTCTGAATTTCCCATGCATTGCTTGCTGCTGCTGTGCCCACGTGGCTGCAGGGAGGGGGGCAGAAGGGCAAAGCTGAGGAGAGGGACCCCTTGGGGTGCTGCATGACCTCCCTCCTAGCTCCACACTCCAGGGAAGAGTGGAGAGGGCAACAGGGAACTGAACAGGAAGATGAGAACATTGACTTGCAGGAGGCTCCTTGCAGGTGGCTCTGACACCTGACAGACCTCAGGGAACAATCCCTGCCTGGAGCAATTCCCACAGTGAAAACAGACAACTCTCCTCTTGCAGCTCTCATGTGCCAAAACGATTGCCACAGTCATATCCTGCAAAGTCTGTCAAGGGCCATGGGACTGCTGAGCCCTTATCAGCCCAAATAAATCAACACTCACATGCACTCTGTGATGTGCCCCATGACAGGCATCACAGGAGAGCCTTTGGTGCCACTGGCTTGTGGCTGGGCCAGGGCTGAGCCTGCCCAACACACACTGTGCAACTACTGCAGAGTGGGGACAAGGGGTCTGCATCCCAAATGCCAACAGCCCAGTGCTACAGGAATGGGCACAGCGAATGACTCCAGCTGTGCCCTTCTCTCTCCAGCTCCTGTGGACCATGCGGGAAAAGGGTGCCAGGCTCACAGTGGGTGGCACTGCACTTTACTTTGTGAGACATCCCATTCATAACCATGGAGGCATCAGATGGGATTTACCTTTTTGCTAAAGGGCAGGATCTGGCCCTGAGCTGCCAATCTGCTCTGGAGGAGTCCTTGGCAGGTTCTGTGGGGCAAGCATGCTACCCTACCTGGGTGCAGACTGGGGGGAAAGTGGGGCAGCCCTGCTGCTTTGGGACTACCCTGCATGGAGGGAAGAGAGGGGAGCTCAAGAGGGGGGCTCCCTCGCCCTTGGGCAGAGATCTCAGGAAAGAGCGAGGCAAGGACAACCTTCCTGAAGCCTCATGAGGGGGACGAGCTGGTTCGGGGTGCATGTGGCTGCACGCCTGGGGAATGGCACGTGTGGGAGCATCACCCCAGGAGCAACATCCCCTGGGAGCATCCCTCCCAGACCCCCAGGAGCATCTTTCCCTGGGAGCATTATCCCCTGGGAGCATCCCTCCCAGACCCCCAGGAGCATCCCTCGCACCTCTATCCGGTCGATTCGGTCCTGGAGGGTGCGGACAGCCTCCTCCAGCTCCCTCACGGCGGGCGGCTCGTCGGGGGGGTGGCCCATGGTGCCGGGGCGCGGGGCGGCGCGGAGCCCGGCGGCGGCGGGGGGCGCGGCGGCGGGGGGGCTCCGCAGGCCGCCCTCGCAGCGGCTGAGCTTGCCGGTGAGCTCCCGGATGGTCTCCTGGTCCATGCGGATCCGCTCCTTCTGCTCCAGCGCCGTGCGGCGCAGCTGGGCCGCCGCGCTCCGCAGCGCCAGCAGCTCCTCGGGGCCGGCGGCGCTGCCGGCGGCGGTGCCGGTGCCGGTGGCCGGGCACTCGGTGCTCAGCGGCGTGCAGACGAAGCGGCTGAAGAGCGGCGGCCCCCCCGGCAGGCGCGGCCCGGCGCTGGCCAGAGCCTCGGCGGGGCCGTGCAGCGCTCCCAGCCCCTTGTCGGCGGCGGGCAGGAGGGCGGCGGCGGCCGAGTCATTGTCGGCGGCGGCGGCGGGCGCGGCGGTGCCGGCCGGGTGGACGCTGGCGATGATGCAGATGATGGCCCCCAGGAAAGCCAGCATGCCCGCCGCCAGCAGCACCGCCAGAAACTTCAGGGTGGCAGCGGCGTGGGGGGCCCGAGCCCGCGGACGGCGAGAAAACAAAGCGGGCGGGGATGGAGAGGGGAACGGACGGTCGGAGGGATGGACGGGCAGCCCGGAGGGAGCTGGCGGGGAAGGACGGTACCGGCGGCAGCAGCACCGGCGCCGGGGCCCCGCCGCGCCGCGCCGCGCTTATATGTGCCGGGCGGCGCCTCCCGCACCGCACCGCACCGCCCCCGCCGCCGCCCCCGCCCCGGCCCCGGCCCCGGCCGTGCCCCCGGCCATGCCCCTCTCAGTGACCCCCCCCTTCCCGCTGAGCACCCTCCCCGGGCTGCAAGGGTGACGGTCCGAGCGGTGCGAGGCGAGCGGGCAAGGGGACGGGAAGGGGAGGGAGGGCACCCCGGGGGCACCCGGGGACGGGACCAGCCCTGACTCGGGCTCACTGAAGTCAGCCCGGCGGGAGCCTCTGGCGAGAGGATGCTGCTCTGGCACAGCGCAAGGGAGGATTTTCCCCCCGCGAGATGCCTAGGCTGGAAGTAAAGGGCCCCTTGATACCCTGGGGGTGAGAGCCTCGGAATCAGTCATTCCCTGTGATGGTCTTTCGGACCTTTCGTCCTTGCCTTTCTCCTAAAAATTAAACTAGCAAACTTCCTGGCTGTCTTGCTCTCCCACCTCAGACAGGACTGTTGCAGAGAGCTGCCATGGGATGCCTCACCCTCTGCCCCTCACATCCATGTTATCCATTTGGGAAATAAATACACACGTTTAATCTTGCCCACCGTCACTCTAGTCTGAACTGCTCATAAACGAGCTACTTGAGACAACCACTTTCTCCTTGCTCCAGCAGAAGCTGTGCCATGCCCTCTCCTGTTCCCCAGGCACACTGGGGCCTTGGTGACGAAGCCCTGCCGAGAAAAGAGGAGTAGAAGAGGGAAAGAGAACAAAATCAGTCTCAAGCTCTACTCAGTAATGGCAGGAAATCCTTCGTAGCCGGCAGGGAAGCAGGAGCGTGTGTGTTTAGAACAGCCCCAGTGCTGGGTATGAAACAACGGTAAAAATTACATTTTCTTTCCCCCCAGGCATATTTGAGTGGATAGCAAGGGAGCCAGAGCTACAAAGACTCCTCAAATTTGGCTCTGTGGGAGCAAGGAGGGGAATGTTGTTGACAGGGTACAGTCAATCTTTCTCCCCACAGAGTGCATTGCATCCCAGCCCTTCAAAACCCTCACCCTGGAGCCAGCAAGGGACCTGCCTGACTTGTGTTGTAAGGCTGTGGGGAGGAGGAGAGGAAGACAGATGGGGTGGTTCAGGGAAGAGGGAGAGATGAAGGGAATGATGAGGAGGAAAAGTGGAGGTGGACATGGAGCAGGCTGAGCAGGTGGATGTGAAGAAAGCCCAAGCAACAGGCGTCTGGCCCCGGTGGTGAGGCCAGTGAGCGCTCTGGGAGGGTGAGTGCTTGGTGTGCTGGGACGAGTGGGCACCGGCATGGGACGGAAACAGAAGCCTGCGCCCCGTGACCTGAAGGGAGGCCACCTGTCCCTTGCTAACAGTGGCAAAGGATTGCACCCTGCTGCGTCACCCCCCCGCCTGCTGCACGCCCACCCTGGCAGCGGCCAGGTGGGAGTGGATTTGAAAGGAACCCACGTGAGTGCTGGACCAGCCCACCCTACCCCACAGTGTGCAGATCAGGGCGGGAGGGGTATCCCTTACCTGCAACCCTGAGGAAAAAAGTGCCGTATGTTTCTACAAAGCTTGCCAGGGGAAGGGATGCTGTGCTGGGGACTTCGTGCTGTCCTAAACATCCAGATTTCATTACCAAAGTCTGCGGGATCGTGGTAGCAAGGTTTATACCTCTGGCTGATGCGGCTCTGGCCGTGAGGGGGAGGGTGAGCCCCTCTGCACCAGCCCGGCCCCACTCAACCATGCTGGGATGGGGAAGAGTTGGGTAATGCAGCAGAGCAGGGCTCACCGCTCCCACGGTCCCAACCTGTCCCTCAGCAGGGACCACAACTTCTTCCCAGAGACAAAGGGGTGACAAAAATAGATTTTCACAGGGGGCGATGACTCAGACTGGTCAGTAGCCAGAGCAGCCTCCCTGTCCCATGAATAACAATTCAGAGATGCTCGGTGGGCAGCCGGCCCTGCAAGGACGCGGTGCTGCCGAAACCCTGCCCTCCTGTGCGTGAGAGGCTGGGGGAAGGCAATGTGGGGCTTTGGGGAGCTTATGGTTCCTGTTTTGAACAGGGTTGGTGATAGAAGCTAGATTTAACAAGAACTCATGGATTCAGCCCAGAGGGACTGGGAGTGAGCAATTAAGGGATTTTCTTCCATCTAATTAACACCCAAATGGTGTCTGGGGCTAGCAGCTGTCCCCAAGGGGTGGCTGCAGGCAGGGCAAGGCGGGACAAGGGGGCGTCCTGCTGTGCCCTCTGGGTGAGAGGGACATTTTGGATGGACTGCTGGCTTGAAGGGAAGGTCACCTGCTGCTCCAAGGCTGCCCTGCATCCAACCCTCCCCACAGGAACCAGGCAGCTCCATCCCAGCCAGCATGAAACCCTGGCCCATTCATGATGCTGAGGCCAGCACGGTGGTGGGGTGAGGGAAGGGGAGAAACCTTTTCCCAGGGGAGGCCAAGCTGATGCTTCTTGAGGTGGGAGATTCCCTCCTCCTGGGTTATCATCCAGCTCAGGAGCATCCCTAGGGCCACCCTAAGGAGATGAAAGGGCTCCTCTGCCACTGCCACTCTATGAACTCAGCTCCACCTTCGCCTTAGACCAGGAGCCTTCAGTCCATGTTGCCTGGGGATCTGCAGGTTCTACATAGAATGGGAATAATGGCTTCTTTCATTTCCAGGTTTCTCAGTCCTGCAGATGTGACTTGCATCACCTTGCCCTGGTTACTGGTCTGCCTGCACCAGTGTGCTGGTGCAGGACCTCATTGGATGTGCCCAGTCAGGCTGGGGTCTGTCTCTCCAGCCTTCTTCCTGCTCTGGAAAGGATGGATGAGAGTTGGCTTCATTTGGTGTTCTCAAATCCAGCCAAAAGTCCACTGGCTTCTGAGCAAAACCAGGATGCAAGGACAAAGGAGGAGGGAGTGCTGGCCTTGTGAGTGTTTTGGCACACAGCAGAGGCAAAGTGAGCCTCATGGCATGACATGAATGACACCTTGGCTGTGCTGGCTTTGGTGGGCAGCATTCCCTGCTGCCAGCCATGTCACCACTGGAATAGGCTCTGCTGTGGCTTTCCAAAACTCAGACACTGCACAAGTATCTCAAGCCAGCAACTCTATCCAAGGAACACCCAGCTCAGCCCTCTCTCCCCTCCAGGTGAGACCACAGCACACACTCCTGAAGGGCAGCGCTGAGGGTGGTTTGGTTGAAGCTGTGCCCAGACACTGCCCTTTCCCAGTACCCAGATGTGCTGCCTTCCTGCCCTTCTCTCCTGCTTGCCTGAAGGGCATCTCTGTCCAAATCCCACTCGCTTGCCCCACTGCATCTCCCACCACCAGCACTTCCCCCCTAGAAGCTCGGCTGAGCCTTTTTATGCAGCTGCTACGGGTTAGAGAGTGATGGAGTGAATCTGGGGCTTCTATTAGACACAGGGAGAGGATTTTTTGCTGTATTTCGTAGATCAGCCTGTCATAAAGTGCACTTAAGCACATGTTGTGGAGTTGGGAAAAGCCTAAAGCATTTTTCAGCCACCAAGTGGTAGGTTTTACTCTGATCTAATTTCCTTCTTAAAAGAAAAGGATGTGGGAGACCCATGGGAAATTCTCCAAAGCACTTGGGAAGAGGGTGTTCAGGTTCCACTTGCTACAGCTTGGCCTTCCCAAACGCTCCCTCTTCCCTTAACATTCCAGAATATGCCCTTGTCTTTTGTCAGAGCTTCTCTGTGTCTAGAAAGGTCCAAAGACCAAACCAGGACTGATCCATGGTGCCCAAGAAGGTACCAGGTGCTTGTGTTTGACTGCAGAGCTGATCCGTGCTGGCTCAGGGCAGGCATTTCCGTAGCCCTGCTCCCAAGCTCAAGTCACAGCCCGCCCAAGGAAAACAACAACAGGTTTTGGAATGTAACAATTTATTGGGGTTAATTTTTTGTTTTAATTTTTAACTCCCCATTTCTGGCATTGATACAATATTCAAGAGCAGCAGAAAGAACAAAATGTACAAGAATACAAGAGTAATTAGCACAACCCCCACCCCCAAACCTGGAGCAAACCAGTTTCTTGTGGGAAGCACCAAGGGAAAGGGTGATTCAATCACCCCTCCAGTGGCTCTGTCTCCCACCCATCCACTCTAGACAGAGTTTAGCCAGCTGGGAACTGGATTAAAAAACAAAACAAAACTGAACAAACACTATATTTAAAATGAAAATTGCAAGACAAAAAAATAATATATAGATATACAATTCATCCGTGCACAATCCTTAAATGCATTTTTTTCAAAATAAAAAAAATTACAAGATACATATTTAGGTTTATTTTAAATTAAAAAAAATTACCACCTTCACTCTGTATGCCAAGTGAGGGGAAATGAAGAGACAGATGGGTTGCACCAGAACTATCAGCACTCTCAGAGTTAGGGCTGACCTTCTCCAAGAGAAAGGAAGGGCTCTGATGCTGCCAAAGCTCAAGCACAGGCAGAATCTGAAGCACCCAAGTACCACAGAACTCAGTGGGGTCACTCGCCTGCTCCAAGTTCAGTGTTTGCAGGAATCTGCAGCATTTGAGCCTAAGCTTGGCACAGGGAAAGGTGAAAGGAAGGAACAGATGAAGCAGGCCCCTGTCCTCCACCACCAGCAGACAACTTTCTATGCAAAAAGAAAACAAACGGGGGAAAAAAAATCCCAAAGTAGAGAGTCTCCTCTATTCTTAGGGAGTGTACAAGGCTTAATGGCACAGGGGAGAAGAGGAAGGAGGACAGCACACTAAGTCGATTTGCTTGGGGGAGGTGCAGGCATGACAACTTTTTTCTAAAAAAAGTCATCACAACGATTAATTTTTTGTTCCGTTTGAGAACTTGACCTAAGATTCTGCCCCTGCTTTGCAGCTGGGGGCTGGAAGCAGCAGGCTCCCTCCAGGACAGCTGAAGAGCAACCTACCTGTGCAAGAGCACCTACCTGCTGCTCTGCCCAGAGGGAAACCCTCAGCATCCCTAGAGAGCAGGTGCCAGCTGGGGGGCTGCTTGGGAGCATGGAAAAGCCCCACTAGTCCTATGAGGCCCTGAAGCCCCACCAAGTGCTTTGACCCACCCAGCCGTGTTTCAGAGGTTTAATGTGAGTTCTAAGTGCTCAGCTGAACAAGGAATGAAGTAAAGAACCAGGGCCCTGCAATGGGAATTAACACTTTGCCTGCATGTCCCACCGTGCCCCTTTCCTCCCAGCAGACACATTATCTGAACTGTTGCAGAAGCTGGCATCACTCTGACTGCATCTTGCTGCAGTTCTGTCACCTTACTTCTTCCCTGTGCCACAGCACGCTGCTTGCTGCCCACCTCCCAGCTCCACTCAGCCCAGGGGCACAGAGGGCATCCTGCTCCTCCATCCCAGTGCCACCTGCCAGTGCCTGGAGGGGGTGGGCTCAAAGCACAGAGCTCACCTGGGGTGGAAGGACCCTTACCCCAAGGACTGTGCTTCTGGATGGCCCTGGAATTGTTTTGTTTCCCACCACAGAGAAGCTGGAATGGACAGAAGAGCTGCCAGAGGCACAGGAAGGGCAACTGACTGTATCTCCACTCCTGGAAGGAGAAATTCAGAGAAGGGAAGAAAGAACTCAGGGCCCTGCTGCATGCTTACAGGTGAGGCAGGTGAGACACAGGGCACCTCAGAATGCACCACACAGAACATGGGACAAGCTCCTGGTGACATGACTGACCCTGCACAGACAAGGGTGCAAATACCTCTGACCACATCAGTCTGACACAGGGCAACAGCAAAATGTGAGAGGAGCAGAGGACGGAAAGGCAAAGGTGAGCATGGAGACAGACTCCAACATCTCCTGCCATCTACACCCCCAAAAAGAAACCATACACATTGCACTCTGGGGAAGGATCTCAAAAACAGAAGTAAAAAAAGAAAATAAAGACACTTATTTTCTCAACCTCAAAGCATTGGTGAAATGAAGATACTTCTGGAGTTACCTGGGGAAGGAAGCACAGACAGGGAGTAGGGGATTTCTGAAGCAACACTGAGCATTCCATCTCTGTGCAAATGCCTCGAGAGTTGGGCTGCCAGCACCCTCAGCAGGATGGTCCCCTCCACCCCCCTCCTCTTGGCATGAGGGAGACAGAGACACAGGGCAGTGACACAGCTAGCAGAAAAGCCACAGCAAGCCAAGAAGGAACAGAACTCAGGAGGCACCGAATCCCCAACCCCAAATTAACCCTCTACAGCAGATTGCCTTCAGAGCGGAGACCAGGAAGGCTGCGCACAGGGTGGTGGGTGAGATGGGGAGAAAGGGGGGGAGGTATTTTATATTCATATATTTATATATAAGAAGTAAATAAGATCCCAGCTCTTGCGTGATTATTGGGCAATTGAAAAATGCAGCAAAAGCAAGCGACATTGGAGTAAAAGGATGTGCCAGGCAAGGAGGAAGAAGTCTTGTCAGAAGGTGGGGAAGGAAGCAAAAGGGAAAACAAGCACTTAGCCAAACACACGCTCCAGGTTTGTTACACCTCCCTGGGAAGAAGGACCTGCTCCTGAGCAGCCCCACTAATGCCACAGCCTGGGGTGGGCAGAAGTGTGGGGAACTTGGGACACCATCCTTCAAGCATGGCAACCTCTTTCTGCCAGGAAGTTCCCAGGAAGGTGATAATCTCCAAACGCTGGGAGTTGCTGAAGCCTCCTCTACAAAGAGGGGCTGGAGAAGGGAGTGATATCCCTAGGAAGACTCAGCACAGAGACAGCTCCTACCTGGTAAAAAAGCATGATTGTGGTTGTAATTTTTTTTCCTTTTTTTTTTTTTGTTTATTTCACAAAATCTCCCTGGGAACTTCAGTAAGGGGAGACAGAGAAATGCTCCCTTTCTCTTTTGAAAACAGAATTTAAGCAGTGGCTCACCACAGCTGGGCCTGCTCACCACACTATTTCTGTTTTTCATCCCCAAAGGAGCTTGTATCTCATTAGCTTCATGCCCCTCCAGTCCCATGGTGCTCATTGAAAAGAGAGCACGAGACAGGAGATTTCTGTTCCAAGTTGAAAGCCATGGGAAGCACCGACAGAGTTTGATGGGCAGAGAGAGAAGGCTATGGGAGGCATTGAGACATCAACCATCTGCCACTGCAAAGCCACCACAAAGGGCACCAGAGAAGTCCAGACAAGAAAAGCTGTTCAAGCGTCCCTGCCTGCCATCTTCTGTTCAGACACCAACATCTGGTGGTTTCCCCCTTCCCTGCAGTCACTCCCACGCGCCAGATGAACACCAGCAGACACACCTTGGATGGGGAAGCCAGCACACAAGAGCTGCCTCCTTGCTCTGAAGGAACGTTCAGGCAACTCTTCCCCACCACCCCAAAGCAAGCTGGAGCAGAAGGCTGCCCTACTTGAGCACAGTCCTGTCAGGGTGCTCCTCTCCCCTCTCCACCCTAAAAACTTCCAGCATTTGCTGGCTTCAAGGAGAGAGTGCATGTCCCTCAGCAACATGATCAGAGCACACCAGGCAGATCTCTCATCTGCCTCTAAAGATCTGGCCACTGTCGGAGAAAGGGTGCTGGAATACACACCAATGGGACTCAGTTCTGTCCCGATGTGGTGAATTCTATAGAGAAAAATGCCACCCTCCACCTGGCATTGGAAGAAGTTAAGAAACTCTACGGAGGGGAGGCATATCTGCTTCCCAGGAAATAAGCCCACCGTGATTAATTCTGCTTGGATATAGGGGATGGAAAAGAGAAGAGACAGCAACTTGGAAGGAAAGGTACATGCCAACCCCAAACGTTAGCAGCTTGCTGTGCATGCAAAGTCAACTGTTTCCATGTTGATGGCCCAATCCACATTCTGGCAGAATGTGACCGGCCATCTCTGAGGGCTGCTCAGCCAGAAAACCACTTGGAGACTCCACCTTAGCTCACAGGAGAGGTATGGGAGGGAAGGGAACTCACTCCAACACTTGGGAGGCAAGGACGGGAAAGGTTTGTAGACAGGGTTCCTCCAACATGCAACTTGCCTTTTCAGCTCAGAGATCGCTGCTTAGTCCTAGAATGCCTTTCCCTCCAGTTCAAGCAAGCCAAACACCATCCCAGACACACATGCTTCGATACTACAAAATACTCTTTTCTCTAAGGACCATCTAATACCACTACAGTTTGTGCAATCACTGCATTTATTATTCATTTTTAAACTCTCTCTCGCTCTCTCCCCGTAGAAATTTTTTTTAAAACTTTTCTTTTTTTATGCAAAACTAATCATTTCACTTTTTCCACTCCATCATAAAATCTCCTCTAAAAACACGACGACGAGAACAAACATGGCACAGACACAGAGAATATTTCCCTGTTTTTGTTGATTTTTTTTTCTAAGGGTTATGGGGAAAGGAAGGGGATACTTTCAAATAAACTCCTCCCTCAATTCCATGCCCATTTTAAAAGGCATGGATGAATCTTCTTTCCTATCTCCATTAAGGAGCAAGGGCAAAAATTCAGAAGGAGGAGCGTAGCCCACGTGAATACGAAGGTAGGTTAGTCAGCCTCAAGTGTCTTGTCCACCTGAGGGAACTTGAGGTGACTGCTGCATTCAAGTTAGCAAACCTCTAACTCAAAACAGCACGGGATCCTCATTTCGGATCCAGAGGTTCAGGGTTTGGTTCCCACCTGGTGACCCACCCAGGAAGGGATTTGTCACACAAGCAGGTGAGCTGTGTCTGCAAGCCGGATCATACTCCTTTCTTCCTCCACAAAGAGGATCTACTGCACTAGTTTCTCTGCTGCAACAAGTCCCCTCATCTCCTCACCGCAGGAAGAAGGTCCTTGCGGAGCATCCCTACAATGACCCACTGTTTTGCTCTTCACAGACAGTTCCCTTGCTTGCCACTCTGGAGAAAGGCAAAACCCCTTCAATTAAACAATTCCTGCCCCTTGCCCCCAAAGAACACCATACAAGAGACACTGGGGAAAAGAATTCTGCCAAGCAACACACCTTGGCCAAAACACATCAAGAGTTTCCTATTAAAGTTCCCTTTTATCTCCCACTTAAACGCTTCAACATTTTTTTCAGAACCTTGATACCACAAAACAAATCACATCACCACATACACACCAAAGAGTAACTTAACAACCTAAAGTGACTGGCCGGTTTGCACCCACCCCACAAAGCGGCTCCTCTTATCTCACAGCCACAGATTAGTTCTTATTCAGAAGGGAGAGGAAAAAGAAAAGAATCTCCTCGCTATTTTCCTAAGAAAGAGCTTTTCCCTATGCCTACAAACTGCTCATCTTTGAAGCTGCAGTCAAATGGATAGGCTATGCTAACATAAGGGATCCCTGGGTGTGCCAGGCACAGGAAAGATGCGCAAAAAAAACCCAAACAAAAAAAAACACCCACAAAAAATACAAGCGGGTATTAATACAGACACGCACACAAGTCCAACAAGTTATAGAAAGCCTTAGCTTGGTGAATGGATCAGGGAAGTCTCTTTCTCCCTGCCCCTAGCTTCAGCTGTGAATGAAAGCACATCCCCGAAGAGTCCACTAAGCTCTTTAACCAAGGAAAGAAAAAGAAAGAGGTGTACCAAGGGTGGTGCTAACAGCACCTGGAATCCCCCTCAGACTGTCTGCACAGACACCCAATCACAACTGGTGTGAATTCACCGTTTCCCACAGCTTGGAATGCCACCCACTGCAAGGCAAGGTTTGTGGGGAGGGCAGCAGAGATTTTATTACACCAACCCAGGCGCTGGAGGCAGGGAATAGACAAGCTCTGGGCACAAAAGCCCTAATTAAGGTCAGAAGCCGGTCTATCCCTCTACCACCCTGGCAATGCCCCTTGGGCAGACAAATATTACTTCCCTCCCACAAATTGCCTCCCTTCTACCCTCAGATCACTGCAACCACAAAATCACTACTGCAGGAGAGCACTCCTCAGAGCCAGCAGCTCCTGAACATCCTTGTGTGAAAGCACCAGAGGGGCCAATTCCACTTGTGTTCACCTGCCCAGGGCAGGTTTGTAAGTAAATGAGCCCTGGCATGAGGAATTTTTTCCACCCTTTTCACCTCTGCAGCATGTTATGTAGAAGTGACACCCCTCTGCCCCATCCAGGGACAGGGCTGAGAGGGTGAGGCTCTCCCACCAGTTGATCAGCACCTCTTTTCCTTGCCTCTACAGGCTGTCCTGTGCGAGGAGAGGAAGAAAGGAGAGCAAAGGAATGACTTCTCACCTTGAAGCTTAGGACTCACAATGAAACAGAGCAAGCCAGAAATGGCAGGCAAAAAATAGAGCTTATTTTGGATGTGAACAAAGCTGGTCAGGGAAAGAGGGAGCTGTGGATAAAGAACAGCAATCTGTGGCCTTGCTCCCTCCTACTTGCTAGGGGTGGAGAGAAGGAATTTCTAGATCAGCTCACAGGAGCCTAAGGGGAAGAGATCCAGCGCACATGCACATGTGAGAGAGACAGGTATTTCTTATGAGCACCTTTGGTTGACAGTTGTAAGGGCTGTTTCAGATGCTGAAAAGACAGAGGGGAAACCTCTTCCAGGCCACCCACCACAGGGAGGGAAGAGCAGGAGAGGCAAAAGCAAGCAGGAAGAACAAACGACCTGCCTTAGCATCCACCCCTCCTTCTTTTGGAAGGAGCAAGAGGAAGCAAAGAGGGCCGGGGGAAGCTTACGCACAAGGCGAGAGACCAGCCTCATGCAGCTGGGGCAGCATCACGCTGTTGGCATTACCTTCCCACAGACTGAGGGATGGATGCACAGCCCACTCCCACTTCCACCACAGAAAGACCAGGGAAAGGCATTTCATGTCCCTCTCCCCCAAGCAAGTGCAAGTGATGAACATCAGGAGGAAGATCTGGGCTGGAAGCAGATTCCTCTTTTCTTCCCTTTCTCCTGCAGAGTTGAACAGGTTGGAAGATACTGGAGAAGAGGAGGGATCAGGGCACCTGAAAGCACCCATACAACTGCCAAGGTAGCACCAATAGTCAAAGGAAAGGGGAAACCAATATGGGGCGTAGGCTGCATGGGGCACCCCCCACCACCCCAGCTTTGTCTCAAGCACCTTCCAGGCATGACATTTCACCTGTCCTTCTCCCCCTCACTCTGCGGCCATCTGGATCAGCAACTGCCACAAGGACAGGAGAGGAGAGGGCAGATCCAGGCTGCAGGCCAGGAGGGGAAGGATGGCAGGATGGTAGTCATGGCAAGGGGGAAACATAAGAATGGAAAAGTCTGCATGCACATTTGTGGGACAAGGTCTGGAGGACACGGGCAAGGGCTCCAATCCTCTTACGTCGTCCCCTCAAGGGTTTGGAGCTCCTCTTCAGTTTTTGTCAGAGATGGAAGGGGAATGAGGAAGAACAGCACCTTCCTCACCACCTGCACAGGCACACAGACACATGCTCACTCATCCCTCAGCCCCAAAGGCTCCACCGCCCGTTGGACAACACCACACTCAAGGACAAACAACCACTCCCCAGCCCCACCACAACCCTCCCTGCCTCCTCCTGGCGGTACCAACACCCAGGAACAGTGGGTGCTCCCACACCCCCACTGACACACTCCAGCCTCCAGGCAAGAGGAAGTGGGCAGGAGGAAAGGAGGAGGAAGGGTGGCAGTGAGGGCAGAGGGACAGCCAAAGGGAGAAGGAGAGAACTAAGGACAGCCATTCGCACCACGACTTCTTTCAGGTATAACTCCCCACACAGCCCTGGAGCGGGGGGATCTGGCTGCTCACTTGCTGCCTCCTCCACCACTGCCCGCCGCCACCTTCTCAAAATCCTCTGCATTGCAGAACTCCTTGATGGTTACAGTGAGGAGGTTGCTGGTGACATCTGTGACCACCACATTAGAGCAAGGGGACATCTCAGGACGCCAGTCGCCAGCCTCCTGCTCTGGGTCAGAAGAGGAGAGGGACAAGGAAGGTGTTTGCCCCCCACTGCACCCTCCCGAGGGAGAACGCTTGCTGGTGGCAGCTGACTCAGGTGGGATTGAGAGGTCAAGGACCTCTGACTCACGCCAGTCGGGGATGGCTGGGCTGAGGGTCTCAGGGAGCAGCTTCGGAGGGGAATCATCTGGGTCAGAGGAGGAGTGGGGAGCGGGTGATGGGCAGCCAGAGGAGCTGGAGCTGGGGGCATCGTAGGGGGTGGAGCCCATAATGAGCCCACAGGAGGCTGCCTGGGAGCCTTCGGCCTCCCCCTTGCCCTCCAGAGAAGGGGTAGGTGCAGCAGACGGCTTATTGTAGAGCGAAAAGGTGCCAAACTTCATGTGGCGGATCTGGGTGCGGAGGACGCTCTCGCTGAACTTTTTGCTCTTGCCAATGACACGGTTTCGGGACGGGATCTTGGGCCGAGCCAGGCCCCCGGCCCCATTGGCTGGCTTCCCACCTTTGTCAATGACTTTGAGGTTGAGGATGATGCGGCTGCGTTTGGGCTCACGGGGTTTCACCTTACGGTTGATGATGCGGACGGTCTCCGAGAAGGGCGAGACAGGAGGACGAATGCCAGCCCCACCACCCACGCTCCCGCCATTCTGGGGGTCCGGACGGGGCAGGGGGCGCCGGGACATGCGGTGGCATCGCCGGATGTCTTTCTTGAGCCGGTGCACCGCGGCGCTGGAGTGGAGTTTGGGAGAGGAGGTACTAGAACCAGGCTTGACAGAAAAGTGTACATCCCCAATGTGGAGGGCCTCCGCTTGGGCCCGAGCCTGCGGTGGTGGGGAGAAAGAAAACAAACAGGGTCAGAGAGGCAGCCAAGGTGCAGCCAGATCTCAAATTGGGCACTGCTCACTTCAGGCCAAGCACTCACCAGGAGTACCATGACACATTTATCCCCAACATCAATGACAAGCACAGGTACACACCTACAAACTATTGATAGCTCCAGCACAGCCCCCAGACAGGCAGAGGACACACGGTCTATACCAGTTTTGGGCAGCTAATGTCTCCCTAGGCTGTGCCCCTGCTGACACATGCTTTCCCCAGGGAGAAGCTGCTACTTCCCAGGCATGTTTCAGGGTTACAGTTAATGGTCTCCAGAGCCCCCCTTGGTCATCACCAGTCAATGTGCACAACCCTCCATTGTCAGCAAAAGAAGCCAGCATCATCCTAGGCACTTGGGGCTGTCAGTGCTGAGACAGCACCCAAAATTACATAGGGATTGTACCAGGTCCTCTACAAAATGAGCACAAGATGAGGGAGAAGAGGCAGAATAACAGGTAATGACAATCACCTCTGAAAAGCACGGTAGAAAGGGGTCTTGAGGAACACAGAGGTTGGTGAGAATGGTCTGATGGAGCTGTCTTCGCTAAACACAAGAAATTTGGAGATCTGATTTTTAACTAGGGTCAAAAGCAAGTCATTCATCCTTACTGCACTGTGGGAGCAAGGTCCAGTGTTTAAAGCCAGAGATGAGGCCAGCTGGAATTCAAGTCAAATTTAACTGCACCTCCAAAGATGAGATTGACTTGTCCTTTTGAACACCACACTTGTTTGAAACCTAGCACTGGACCAGAGCAGGAATAGCACCGGTTCATTCAACTGCTCTGTGCCAGTCCTCCCCAAGAGCCAAGCCAGGGGAACAATATTTTTAAGCTCCTCTGGTGCCAAAATCTGCCCTGGTTCATGCACCAAAGACAGGAACATTTTCTGGCAGCAGGAACAACAGTTTCATTGGTAAGCTGGTGCTGTACGACCTATGGGCAGGGAAACCCAGAGTGTATTCTTACATCAAATCTCATCAGAGCACTGTTGCTTGTACAGCTCATCCTTCCACCTGCACCCCAGTACTTGCCCAAACCAACGCACTTCCATATTCCCTCTCAGCAGTGGTGACAGGTCGAAGTCACACAGGCCTGGAGGGGACAGGGACAGGTGAGCCCCCCTGTCCCTGACTGCCCATCCAGCGAGGAGCTTTCCCCACCTCGTGGGCACAGCAAGAACTGCAGTGCTAGAAGACGACAGCTGCTTTTCCTCCCCAACTTTTCCATCCCGTTGCCCCTTGCACACGCCAAGATGGGATGGCTTCTTGCCAGCTAAGAGCTTAGCACTCAACTCCATCTCCTTTGTCACCCTGCAGGCTGTGCCTCCTACCAGAGAAATGCCTGGGGAAAAAAATGTGCGTGTAAAGGCAAGGATCTAACAGATCTAAGCAAGGGGCCCAGCCAGCCCCTGCACAAAAAGCTCAAAGTCCTGGCCCTACAGCTCCAGAGCTCTGCTGTTACCCAGAGCCCCTCTTCTCCCACAGAGATACTCATGGGAACTGCAGAAGATCCCAAATGAGCAGAGAATGGAGACGTGAAGACATTTTGTTCCTCTCTGACTAACACTGGATGATCACAGCCTTCAGTACTACTTGTATCCTGGCTTTAAAAGGACTGCAAAAATGAGGCCTCCTTCTCTGACTGTACAAGAAAACACAGACTGAAGGCTCATCCTGACTGGGGACCTAGACTCTGTGTTAGCCGACTGACAAAGAAACAGAGACATGTTAGCACAACCCCAAGGCAGGCACAGACACTCTGCCCATTAACAAACAGGGCTGTTTCCACCTAGTTAAAGGGAAGTGTTCCCAGCACACATAAACCCCAACACATCCTGCTGTAGCAGAAAGCATCCCTATGTCCATCTAGTTTCTCTTTGCTCAGCCTCGTGTGTTACTCCATGCCCCAAACTGTTGAGAAAGACAGTTCCTGTCACAGGCATCGTACAGGCCTGAGCACAGTAACGACACCAGGTGAACTCCCTGCACCACGGATCAACTCTCCCCATCCCATCTCATCAATACACAACTTGGAGACACTGCAGACCCTGTCAGGAGGTCACAGGCACAGGCAAATGCACATCTAGGGCTGTGCTTGCTCCATCTCTTCACAGGTCCCTCTGATGGCAGACACAAGGACAAGCTACACTTTGCTTTCTGACACTACATACCAGCACAGCCTGAATTAACACATTTATTCCTTTTTATCCCACTCCCCATCACAGCCAGCCCTTCCAGCATTGCTGCTCTTGTGCTTTGGGCTTCTCAACAATTTACCACTGCTGAGCCAACAGCAAAATGCAACACAACGTCCCATTCCAAAATACAGGACAGGGAAGCCAGGCAGAGGGTACAGACAGATGCATCCATGAAAATCCTTCTACAGCTTCAGTGGATAGACATAGGTGTCCTTCAGGGCCTCTCCTGTTGCCAGCACTGCACATCTTTCAGATTAATTGCCCACCCTGTAATCATGCCTTGGAGTGAGGAGTTCTGCCCCCTCTGTGCCATTCTGCTCCAAGTCAAATCTAATTGCCGCCTTCCACTAGCACCGCCTCCATCACCCGGGAAAGAAGGCAGCTTCCCACAAGTGTGGGGGAAGCAGTCACAAACACCCTCAGTTTCCTTATACACCCCAAAATTCCTGAGCAAAGCTTCCCATCAGCCACATTAAACAAAGTGATAATGCTGGGATGGTCACTACCTGGCCGCTTCCACAGCCCTGCTGATTTTACTTTCTCTGCCTGTACACATTAATCAGCTCCTGTCCTGTTTTGACAGAGAGACCTGCCTTGGTTTTGTGCTTGCACAGCAGCTAGTGCAGAGCCCTGGTACACGGCCTGGACTTTTCCAGTGTGCCAGAACCACTAGGTCTCATTTACGTGCTATGTGTCTGCGTTTCCAGTTACTTCTGGGGCACTTTCTCAAGGCTGAAGCTGTTTCTAACTCATGTTTCAGCTATCTGCCTTTATTAAATTCCAGCTTCAGTAGTCTCCAGGTAGTCTACATGCAGCATTGATACTTTGGTCAGATTATTAAGAGAGAGAGTAAGTTAGGGCCCAAGAGTCCTCCCCTGCTGCTATACTGCTATCCCCAGTGACCAGCTTCAATGCAAGTTCCAAAGAGCATTATGCAAATATTCAGCATACCTTGAGATTGTTTTTCCAGGTAAGGTTTCAAGAAAAATCGTATCAGATGCTTTATCTAAGACCAGCCCCTAGAGTTTTCTCACTTGGGAAGCTCAGTATTCCTACCACAGGATCGGGTTTATTCAGGCATCACCTATATGAACTCATCCCTTCACTGCAGAGGACAGCACAGAGGCTCTCCTTCCCCTGTTTCCAACTTTAGGTTAAGTAACTTGCTACCTTTGGTTTGGAGAAGACTTAGCATTCAGTTTTATCTGTTGGAAATGCACTTCTCCCTGCTACAGATCCGTTTCTCGGTCACACTCGCAAGCCATATGAGGATAAGGTCTTTGAAAAACAAACCCACTGAACCCTTTCAGCTGTGTCACTACAGTTTGCTACTTGGCTCACAAGTTTTCAAAATGGAAACTACCTCTCTGGCTTTTGCTGCTTTCACCCGCAGGATGTGCTCACTGCTGAAGAGGTACTCAGCATGTATACGAAGTAATTCACTCTGCTTACAGCTCAGCCTACATCAGGATGCAGCTTCTGGAGGCTTGCTGCAGTGCTCTGTCATGAGAGCAAGCCAATTGCTGGGATTGCTTCCCTTCCCCCTCTTCCCGTCTGGGATATGTATCACCTTTATTTATCTTGTACAGCTCTCCCTCACTGCCCCTGGGAACTAGTGTATCTCCCCCATTCCCTACTATTTCTGAGTAAGTGTCCCTCGAGGCCCAGCAAGCATATTTGTTCATTCATTCCCTTAACGCACTGAGGCACACAAGCACGTACACAGACACGTGCTTAGAAAGGCCTCTCTTACCTGATTTGTATCAAAATCTCTCCAATTTGGAAAACACCAAACCAAAGACCTTGTAAGGCAATAGATTTCTAGTTAATTATTTCAAAATCAAGCCAATTCCAGTAGTGCTGCTGCACCATAGTAGCGCTACTCTCTCATAAATTACTGGCTCTGCTTTGTCTTTTATTCTCCACCTGCATTCCCACAGTCTTTGCTCCAAACAGCATTTGCAAGAGCTCTTCTTTCCCCCTTTTGGCTGCCATTCTGCCTTTTTATCACCCTCTTTTTTCTGCAGTCTTCCAAGTGACAAGGCAAAAGCAAGCCAGTTCATAGCACAGTTCTCCCAAGCAACACTGCCATAAACTAAAGTTTCCCTCTGGATTGGGAACAAAATGCTACAAAAGGGGAATGGTCTGTTTTCAAATTACTCAGGGATAATTTACGAACAGGGAGGAGATCAAAAGAAACCCAATTCCAGCTTTGGAGTTCAAGAAAGGGCGAAATGACAGAGCACCACGCTGCTCAGCCCCTTCTTCCCCCACTCTCCTACTAAGAGTCCCTTTACTCTTGTTCTCCCTTACTTCTTCATTCCCATTAACCTTCTTCACTCCTGTCACCTTAGTATTTATGGCCACCCCGACTAGGGGTCTTTGCAAGCCACCCACTGAGCTTGCAGATCGGACTCTGTCTCTGAATAGCACTAGCTAGACTTTATTAGATGAGTTGGTGAGGTTTGCATTCCACACAGCAGAGTGCCTAGGGAAAAAAGCGAAATAAAAAGAGCAAACAGAGCAGGAGAAAAAGAGGAAGATCACTGCAGCACATGCTATGTCTCCTTCTAACCTCACACCAGCATCCATGCTGAAGGGCCTGTCCTCAAGGATGACTTCTGCCAGACACCTAAGAAACAAGGTAAGAGCCTTACGTACAGCACTACTTATTTCAGACCAAGGACTTCGCTTCCCATCTGCTCAGCACAAGGCTGCAGCACACCAGCAGCCTCCCAAGAATTACAGCCTCCAGCCAAGCCTGCGCTCAGCTGTGGGAAAGTTTGCCCCTAGCATGCAAAGGATAAAGACCCATTTCCTGCCCAAAACTTTGCAGTTGAAGTTTGCAGGGGTCGCTTTCAACACTGGCCATCTCGATAGTGATATTACAAAGCCTGGACTGTGATTTGCCTCTGCAGTCTGATCGAAAGGGCAAGTGTTAGACAGCTCTCAGAAACAGGAGCCTGGCTTACAAAGGCAGCAGGTGGTCAAAGATGCAGCTTTTTAAAGCTTTTCCAAAGGCGTGGGCCACTAACCTGCTGGAATGCTTTCTGCAAATCCCCCTGGGTGCCTATCTGCAACTTTTGAGAACTAATTCCAGGATAAGCCTAGTCCCAACTGCAAGCTAAAATGCCCACACAAGCCAAGGGACTGAGTGGTGTATCAGGGCACTTATTTTGATGCCATTCTGGAGACTCAGAAGCCTAGGTTCAAGCACTGATACACATGAAAAATCCTAGCAAGCCACCAAGTCAAGTGCAGACTAGTCTATCAAAGCAGTCCTAGGCCAGATTTCTGCTTAAACATCATTGCATCCAGGCCTAATCTGTTCAGTTAACAGATCAAAAAGAATATTGTTCTAACTGCCAACTCCAAGTACTCCCTCTGGGATACAAGAATCAAATTTCTTCCCCTGCTTCCGAAATTCTCACTGGCAAGAGATTCTACAGCTGAAAGAACCGAAAATACTGTTAGTAATGCACGAGGCAGAACTCAAAACCACTCTTCCCACAGCAGCAGCACCAGCGCTGCAGGGCTGGAAGAGGTCAAATGTGCATCTTCAGGGGTCAGAAGAACTGAGTTGCAAATCATCTCGCCGTCTCTGTTGTACCTCTCGCCACAGTCATGTTGATTGTGGTTTGCCTGAACAGAGCTCAAACAAGTTCAGATACGGCTGGCTGAGACAGAGTTACTTCTCGCTGCCTGGTCTGGGGTGTTATTTTTAGGGTACGATCCGAAGTCACAGAGGAACAGCAAGTCAGAGCACTAACAGTTCCACCAGCTCTGTTTCCCAGAGGTGCAAACCAAGCGGCAGTGGTAGCGCTCTGCCCTGCCAGCCTCTCCCACAACGTGGCACCAGCCTTCAGGAAAGCTGATCTTGCTCCCTATCACGATTCATCTTCCACAAAGTACTGAGCCAGCTCTGCAAACCTACAGGTTTCCATTACCGTTTGAGGACCTGGCAGAAGGAAGATGTGCCACAGAAACGTGTCACGGATGTGATTCAAAGGATGCTGCTGAATAAGTCACGTTAAGTTTAGGGGGGTTTTAAAGGGTAGGGGGAAAAGAGAAGCAATGAGTGGGTTTTGAGTTCAGGGGTTGGTTTTGGTTTTTTAAATGAGTGAAAATGAGTGATATTCTTTTTTAATTAGTGATATGGCAATAGTTATGGCCGTATCACATTCAGAATCAAAAATAAAAGAAACTGATTACACATAGCATAGTCACCTCTCTACAGCTATGAACTGTGTCAGGTGTTACAAATACCAGTGTTTTTTAATGCAGGCAGAGAACTATTTCAAGCTGGTGGTTTTCCCTTCAAGTGTTCCTTTGCACTGTTGGAAATCTAAACACAAGGGTTACATTTAATGCATGACTGCCAGAAAGAGGAAAGCCAACTAGTCTGTTTTCCCTGAATACAGCATAAGAGGTAGTACATATCAGATATGTTTATAATTCTCAGGCTACAGATACAGAACACTGTTAGCAGAAAAACAAGCAACGAGGGAGGACAGTTCCATCAGCAGGACTTCCCAAGGATTACCACGGTCCCCTGGGTTTCACGCAGCGCATCAGAATACGCCTGCTCCTGCATTTCTTCTGTGTGCTTCATTATGCCCTCTCAAAGCAGAGAAGAAGCGACACCCTACCCCTCACTGCGCTTTCTGGTGCTCATGCAGTTAAAAGTGCTGTGCTGACTTGAGTAAAGCTCCTACTGCTGCCAGGCAAAGGGAAGTATTAACCTGTTTCACAGATGGGGAAACACACACAAAGCCTAAGTGACTTGCCCAAAGCCACAGGATGACTTGGTGATAGTGATGCCTTACTACACGGTCCACACTGGCTGTTCCAGGGCTTCATATCAGAATAAAATCAGGGGAACTGCGGACTTGCTCATCTGTCTGAACTGTACAGAAGTGTGTTCTTTCTATGCTCATTTGAAGCCTGAGATTGTGACAGTTCGAGAGGAAGGGGAGGGAAGAGGGGAGTAGAGCAAGGCATTTCGTATGTAAACTAATAAATTCACAGAGCTCACATAACAGTCACGCAGCTAGGGGAGTCCTTAATTAAAAAAAGAAGATAAAAATACCGGGCAAGATGGCCTGCACTAGGGACTACCTTCCTTGCTCTTCACTGCAAGCAAGGAGAGATGCTACGACATCTTGCAGAGATGCTGAGTCTATCAGAGAGGAACTGGAAACTTCAGCTGCCACCCTATGCAGAGGTGAAACACTCCTCCTCCTCCCACTCACCCCCCCACCCTCTGCAAGAGCAAAACAAGCCTGCAGTTTACAGATCAAAGCATGAACCCTTCATGAAACTCCCGTGGAGCACCCACATCCTTAAATGCAATCAGAGGAGCACAAGTGGCAGCGGGATTCCCGCCTCAGCTGCCTGACCGCTCAGCGTGCTGCTAAGTTGCAGGGCACGGGTCGGATGGAACAGCCTGCTGAAGGAAGAGGGAACAAGACTGGCTAGCTCTCCACTGCGGCAACAGAAGGCCATGAGATGGAGAGGATATTGGAAAAAGAGACTGCAGGCTCACCACGCACATCTGCGTGTGCTGACCGTCCTGCTGAGGCACCCGTCGCACGCACACGCGCTCTCCTCTCACACGCTTCTGCGCCTCTGCCCACCCCCCCCTTTCCTGCCGGGTTTTCCCCGCGCTCCCAGAGCCAGGCATCAGGCACAAGTCACTTGAAAGTCCAGTCCTTCCAAGGGCACGCACCGGCAAGGTTTGAGAGATTTTTTTGCTAGGCCTAAGTTATTTAAATAAGAGTTACCTTCAGCAGAAAAGTTTTAGGTTTAGGTCCTCTCTTCTTGGGCCCGTACAGCTCACGCTCTCGTTCCCTTTAGGGAATCAAATTTGTCAAGAAGTTAAAACTTTTCCCAAAGGGAGAAACAGAAGCATGCACGTTTAAAAAAAAGAATTAAAAAAAAAAAAAAAAAGGAGAGCCTGGACGCAGTTTCCCGCTCGCCCACCCAAAGCCAAACCTGCTGCTGCAGCCCCCCCAGCCCAGGGTGGGGGATGAACACTCACTTCTGCTCGAAGGCGGCGATGAGGCGGGAGTCCAGGATGTTCTCCTCGGGTTCCCAGGTGCTGTACCTGCCGGGGCGGGAGCAGCGGAGGGGACAAGCGAAGCGGTTAGCGCCCAAATCCCCCCGCAGCTGCACACACAGATACCTCCCCCTCCATCCCATTCTGCCCCATCCCGTGCCCCTCATCCCCGCAGCCCGGGCGGGATACACTCACTTGATGGCCCAGCCTTTCCATTTCACCAGGTACTCGATGCGCCCCTGCAACACACGGGGAGAAGGCGGGGGGGGGGGGGTGTGAGGCGGGGGCCCGGCGGGCGGGCCAGCGGCGCGGCCGGGGCCCGGCAGCGAGGACCGAGGTTGGGGGGGAGTCCCGCAGCCCCAGTGGGGCCGGCCCCTCACCTTTCGGATGCGGCGCTTGATGATGGACTCGGCGGCGAAGACGCGCTCCCCCACTGCAGACAGCTCCATCTTGCTGCTCCCCCTCAGCGGCGGCGGCGGCGCCCACAGCCCATAATAATCCCGCCCGCCCGCGCGCGCCGCCCCGCCCCCTGCCCCCGGCCCCGCCCTCCTCGTGCCGCCGCCGGCTCGCGCACGCCCGCGCGCCCCCTCCCGCCGCGGCCGCGCGTGACCCGCCCCCCCCGCGGTTAAAGGCCCTTAAAGGGGCCGCGCCACGGGCGGGGCGTGGGGAGCGGGGGGTTCGGGTCCCCAGGCCTGCGGGACGGCGGCGCGGCGGGAAGAGGAGCGGAGCGGAGGGAAGCGAATCCCGCCCGGGCAGATCCCCGGCATGGCGGCGGTATTGCCCCTTCCCGCCCGAACGGGGCCTTTTTTTTTTACTTAAAACAATGGCGGCAGCCTCTTCTTCTCCCGCTGCAGATGCACCCTCACCCCCTCTCGCCAGCGGGGAAGCAGGCAGCCTTGAAGCACATGCCAAGGCAAAAACTAGCAATAAAAGTGCTTAAATATTTTCTTTCTTTTTTTTATTTTTTTTTATTCTGTTTAGCTGGCGTGAGTGTGTGCCAGTACAAGGTACAATTTTTGAGCCAGTATAAGGTACCACAAGGTAAACAGGCCAACCATGCTATGTAAACCTTTAAAGAAACCAGAAAAATGTTAAGTCACTTAGAGGAATTCCCTGCCCTGACCATTACTGCAAACCCCTAATTAATTTGCAGCATACTTTACACTCTTGCAGGTGCTAAAAAGACAAAAATTTCAGTCAAAAATCATTCTCTGTGATTCAAAATGGAAGCTCACGGCCCTGTGGTAGTTTTTGTGTGGAACTCAGGGTGCTCCCTTACTTGGAGGACCTTATCTGGCCTGTTCTGCTTTTTCACCTGGTTTTTGGGTGAGGAGGCAGTGCATTTCAAACACCCTGTGGAGAAAGTGGGAGCTGTGATGAGGGCTGTAGGTGATGGTTGTCCAGCATTTGCTGCTCTTTCTCAGCCCACCACGACCAGCAAGGTACCTGCAGAGCACTGGAATCCCTCTGCTGCCTGCTCTTCAGCTGGCCTGGCAGGGACCCCCCACAGCCCTGTGGCACTCGCTAACCCTTTCTCCATTTGCACTCATCTTCCCTTTCCACCTCTTGCTCAGGGGTTTCACCCAGAAGGAGAGTATTCTGGAAACGGCTACATTATGGCTATAATATCAGTACTAGCAGGGATGGATTTCCCAAAGTCAATGCAGGCAGGTAGGAAAAGGAATGTTTTCCTCGCTGCCTGTGATTCAGGCAAGATCTGTCAGAGTGTTTTGTTCTTTTTCACCTTAGAAGCCGAAATATTGCAGCCAACACAAGCTCTCTGCCCGGAGGAAAAGTGACTCAGGAGAGGATGTGCTCCCCACCGCCATGTCCCCATTTGAAAGGGGTTAATGGAGAGGTTGTGGACTGCTGATGGAGACAATCACACAGACCCTGGTTCAGGACATGTGAACAATTCGGAGAAGGAGGTGTTTCTGTGGTCAGGGACTGAACCACAGCATGCTTCATCACTGATAATTCTGCATTTAGGTCATATCCCTCACTTCGAGAATAGGCTCTAAGAGGGCCTTTCTCAGGTATTTGGCACCACAGGGCAGGCAAGAACAAAAAGCCCAAGACTCTCACCTAGAGTGGGTCAAGTCCTTCTGGACTGCCCCTTTTCTCTAGACACCACCTTTTTTTAATCTCAGTTCTTCACATGCTTGAAGGTGACTTCAAAAGAACAAGTCCATCACACCCATTGCATTTTGCTTCTCACTTTTTAAACTTTGCACATTAAGTGTTCATTAACACCATCCACGTTTAAATTAGCATTTGTTACTGTTCACCCTTTTTAAACAACTGCTTTTACATTTGTAGCTGAGTGTCAAGTAAATGAACTTTCAACCAGCAATATCATCCACCCTTAAAAGCAGGCACCCTTAAATCAAAAGGGGGAAAAGTCTTTACGTGGCTACACAAACACATGTGCAGCAGCCAAGACTGGTGGCCTTGTCCCAAAACAGATGTGTGGGTCACAAACAGCACACCCTGCCTGAGGACAAGAGCACAAGGCACCCTGTTCCGTGGACCAGAAGGGGCAGCAGCTTTTCAGAGAGCTCCATGTACTCTTTCTAGTTATTTTCTCCTTCCACCTGTCAGCAGAATGTTCTTTCCGGCCACAGTGACTGCTCGAATCACCACGCGCTGCCGTTGCACAGGTACCGCCTAACACTTTCATCTAACTTTTACTGTCACAAAGCAAAATAGTAGCAGAATATCCAGCTGTTCAGGGCATTGTTGGGCATTTCCTTTGTTTCATTCACAATTCCAGTAAAACACTTTAGAAAAAAAAAACAACCAACCTGGGAACACAGCCCTCCTGGAACAGCTATTGTTCACTACAGACACTGAAATAAAATATTTTCCTGGCAACTCACTGCCTGCAAGACCCTGGTGCCGAAGAATACACTGTAGCCCTTCTTACTAGCACCAGGAATTCAGGGCCTAGAAGCAATAAGCTATGGGAGAGCAACAAGATCTTTCACATCAAAATCCCTGGCCAGTGGTGTACGGGCACAAGGGAACAGCAGCAGGTGCGAGAACATTTTTATGTGTTTTTGAAATGGCACTTGAGAATGGGAAACTCACCTGCTCAAAGTCAGTGGCTGCCTCAAGCTCATTTTTTGTGGACCTGGCAGGAGTAGCAGCACTTATCTCCAGGAGAACAGCTCCAAGGGTTCATCAACTGACTCTGCTGCTCTTTGCTCCAGTGAGGTCACTGTCAGGAGCAGCAGATTTTGGAAAGCAAATGGCCACTCCCTCACCTACACTAGGAACAGCTGCACACAGCCCAGCCCCTCAAACCAATGCAGTGTACATTTCCAGCAAACCCTTGGCACTATGGGCAACCAGGTCAACATGTGCTGGGACTTCCCTGCTGCAGCTCTGAAACACACGCAAGCAAAGGCAGGTCCCTCAGAGCTGACCGCATGACTCCCTGTGCACCAGGTGTGGCTGGCTCAGCGTGACCCAAGCAGTGGCCAGAACAATCAGCCCTCCAACCCATCTAAGTTTTTGATGTAGCAGAGAGAGAAGGCCCATGGGGTTCGTGCTGTGCCTACACCAGTGGGATGCTATGATATCCCTGGGGCCTGCCTAGGAGTTCCCAAAGCAGGCCCAGCTGCCCAGGCTGCCACTGGATCAGGATGATTACACAAATCCCCCAGATTTCTTGCATTCTTGATTCAAAAACAGTTGCTTGCAAGCAAAATGCTGTGAAGAGAGGGAGCAAGAGCAGGGAAGTTGTGTGGCACTGAACAGACAGGAAGTGACTGCCATTGCAGGGGTCACACAGGCTGCATTTCACTCTGTGCTTATCGGAGAACACCGAACTGCTCAAACCGTGTGGTTTCCCCATGCAGCCGAGTGCCCTTGTTCTCAGGCATCCGACAGGGAGAGCTGTGCAAGGCAAGTCGGCTGCACTGCACGGATCAGAGGGGTGGCATAGCAACAGATTATTAAAAAAAAGGAGGACTGCCCAGATTAACCTTTAATCCAGCCAACACATGCATGCAAAAGGACAAGCTGTTTCTAGCACCAGCCAGCCTCTGCAGCATTGGCAGAGGTAGGAAGACACAATCTCCAGAGCAGGCTTTCCCGCAACTCTGCACTGCAGTTTCTTGCAACTTCACCTGACTTGCTAGCTGCTGCCAGAAAGTAAGTGGCTGGCTGGAGTCCTGCTCTGATGCCATCACTCAATTCCAGCTTCCCTGGCTCAAGGCAAGCATGCTGACAATGCTTTGGTTACATAGGCAAGGCCTAACCATGCTGCCTTGAGCCATGACTGACTCAGGAATTACACCCCATCTCCCTCTGCTTTTGCTCCACGTGCTTTTGTGATTGATGCTATAGCTGCGTTCAGGTGCAGGGCTCACCCCCACATTAGATCTACTAGAGGCATCTCAGCCCCATTCTCTTGCCCAGGTACCTCAATAAACAGCTGGCCTCCCCCTCCACAGGGGGTGGAGTGGGACACACCTCGAGAGAGCAAGCCAGCCACCTAAATGGACTAAATGACATTTGGGATTTTCTCCATGGAGTATGAGCAGTTCCAGGACTCGGGCTCCTTGGCTAAGCCGTGGGGTGAACCAGGGACCAAACTGTACCCAGGAGCAGCTGTGCTCCCAAAGAGGTCCCTGGAAGCCTCGCTGGCCAGCCCATTGGAGGCTTTGGCTTGGAGGAGAGCTGCTTTCCTGCTGGCAAGCACTGCAGAGCATGCCTGGCAGCCCAGGCCTCACCTCAGACTTTCTCCATTGCCATGAGATGCAGGATATGGGGCACACCAGCACTCTCCTGGTACTGCGGCAGAGCTGTCCTGGCACTGCAGCCTTGTGCAAGGATGTAGAGAACTCCCTAAACCCAGAGCAGCAGCCACCCTGCCATCAGCGTTCTCCTTTTCAAATTGTAATCCATCCAAGACCAATCATCCCAGGTCACCCCTGTACAGCTCTAACTTACCCAGTGGGTTAAAAATTAATAAAAACTTGACCTCCTCCAATCAGAGTAATGTCAGAAACAGCCTTTTGCAGGCTCCATTCTTCATCGATCCTTCTTTACTGATATTCCTCACGCACGCATGCACATTTTCCATTCTTTTTCCAGCTGCACTGAATGTTTATACACCAATAGAAGTGACTGTTGGAAAATAATTCAGCTGTAGAATTAAAGCAAGGGGGGGTAAATGACCACACAAACATACATGAGGTAAATGTCAGTTCTCATATTTAATATTTTAATAATTTTGTTTGCAACATTTACCACATAAATCATCTAAATAAATAGATGCTGTACAGTCTCTTATCCATATCAGTACAAAAATAAAACCACACTTTGTGTCAAATTATACTTGAGCCTGCCCTCCCTTTGCTATTACAATCTCCTTTTACAGCACATACTCGCTCAGAAAAGGCATTATACTCTGATTGGTTTGTTTGGAATTGGTTTACTCCCTATTTCCCCCCCCTCCCCAAATACATTCAATTAGTCTGTACAAAAGCTAGAAGCTCATTCTGTGCAAAAGGAAGCTTTCTGTGTGCAAAGACTCCAATACTCTAGCGTGCTGACGGGAACAACAGCAACAACTGAAGAGACAGGAACAAAAATAGTCGGGGACCCTTCCCTCTAACTGACCCCATTGTCCCCCATCTTCCCCCTGCAACAGAAAGGGAGCACACCAAATTAGATGAGCCGGCGTGCAAAAGAGTTCTAACGATGTGCGTACACTGAGGGAAAAGATCGGTGCTGAAAACCCAATGAGAGAATTGGGGTGTTGACCCCCACACTGTAGAGATGACTAGGTGAGGGAAAAGGGTTCTCTCCCCTTAGCCTGCTCAAAAGGTTCTTGAGATACACAGAACAAAAGCTTCACCTAAATTATTTTAGTTCTTTTGTTGCTGTTCTCCTGGAGATGAGGTGAGGAAAAGGCCTCTGGAAAAATCCAGCAGCTACTGAAGACAGCTCCTGGTTCACCCTCCCTTCCTCTCCCCACTCCCTGCAGAAGGACAGACATCTCCTCGTTCCTCAATTAAGCTAATAAGGTGCAATTTTTCAGACAGGAAACTCTATAAAGATGTCTCCGGAGCTGGAAGAAACGGTCATAGTTCCAGACTAGGACCACTCAAACTGAAACTCAACTTCATTTTTCCCTTTCCTCAATCAAAGGAGGTGGGGAGGGAGGAAGCCAACCGGAGCCCCAAAGGCAAGCGACGGATTTAGCAGGTCTCCCCTTCTCCCTTAGGGAGCCCTCTGCTCCCGGCATGGTGGAGTACACTCCCCACCTCCAGCCATGGGAGGGAGGCAAAGGGCTGGGTGGCAGCTCTGGAAAAATGATAAGGAGCAGCCAACGGCCTGAAACAGATACATCTTTTGCTTTTCAAATGCCACTTTTAGACAGACGATAAGGAGTACTTAGCACTCCTAGTGCTTTGCATTTCCAAAGTGCTTCAAAACATACTTCAGATTTAAAAGCAAAAAAAAGCTGCTTAACATTTTGACAGATTTGCAAAAAGCTTCTTTGTGCTGACACAACATTTTCTGGTTAAAAAACAACAATAATAATAAAAAAAGGTTTTCCACCTCCTCCTCTTCCAAAATCCCCCTCCCAGCCAAAACTTTGCTACCCCAGTAATGAGATAAGCTGTGATGGAGGTTCCGAACAGCTTTAGGAGTTCTCCCTTTCAACATCCAACTGATGCTCTCCGAGAAGAATCCCTAGCATTACTGCAGGGCAGCCCACAGCAGATAAGGCAATCTCAGCAGCAAGGCTTCTACCCCATCCCAACTCTGTAGCAATCCACTGCGGCCCCAAATGCTCCCATGGAGCCCTAGGCCTCTACCACTCCCAGTTAAGTGGGGATCATCTCCTGCCTGCTCCCTGCACAGCCACCATACTTCAAGAAGTTAAGGGGGAAGAGAAAGAGGTGGAAGAGAAAAAGGGGTCATCTTTACAGTAACTGCTAGTTACAGGAAAGGATTTGAAGGGTTTGAATTCCATTTTAAGTGGTTGTTTCTCTCTCCTTCCAATTGTCCTGGGGCTGTTTTATAAGCCTTCCTATCCTAACCAGCTTTGTGCGTGGAATCCAGGTGGTTTGACACCCAGAAGCTCACACTTTCCAGGCACAGGACAACGTGGCCTGTTGATCATAAGCTATTATCTCAAAACAAGTTTATCAAGCCCTTGGGGAAAACCTTTACAACAGGCATGGCAAAAGCAACGTGTTCCAATGCTATACATTTTCGTGTAGAAATTACCCTGTGCAAGTTGTCAAGGTACACACCTCCCTTGCATTCCCACATGGCAGAAGACTGATACATAAATGCAGCACTCACCTCTCTGCAGGGCCCATTCAGAACTCCACTCACAGATGCAAGGGATCAGTTTCACTACAAGTTCTTTGTTTATAACACACCTTCTTTCTCAACTGCCAGCTCACTCAAAGGCCCCTCCTCAACCACCTAGTGAGAGTAGCTCCGAGGCAACTCTGTCCCTCCCTTCCCTGACGAGCATTTGTCCCTATTACTTTCCCAGAAAGGCCCACTGCCCTCTTCTTCCTAGGCTGCAGGTAAGCCAGGGAGGAACAGAACACGGGTAGATACCAATTAGCTTTAGAAAAGGAGGTTTTTACACTTTCCCTGCTTCTGAAAACAAAAAGCTCAAAGTTTGAGAGGAGAGGAAGAGGTGGAGAGGTGGTGGTAGACTTTGCTTTGCTTAATACATAGATGTGGCTGACAGCCCACACTGTCTTCCACACCCCAGCCTCTGTTGTGGCTACCACGGAGGGTCTTGCCTGAGCTACCCTGCCTGGTTTTTTGACCTGTGTGAGGCCTCCCTTCTCTATTCCAGTGAAACCATCAAGCAGCACTAGCTGGCATACAGCATGAAACAGTACTGGGGCCAAGGGCCCCCTGTGAGGTGAACAGTTAGTTTTATACATCCAGTCACAAAACACCAGAACAACAATTCTGGACAGTTTCACAACACTAATAACAAAAAAAAATCCATTCATTTCTCAATAAGCTTCTCTATGTCTGAGCGCTGACATAAACAAGAGTCAATTCACTAACAAATTTGGGCTTATTTTGGCAAATGGAACTGCTTTTGGGTTTTCTCACAATAATATCCTGGTCTTGCTTAAAAAAAAAATAAAGAAAAAAAGAAAATAATCACCTTAGTCTGACTTCACAAGCAGAAGGGCCCTCAAGCAAACGCAAGACAATAAAGAGCATGCAGGAGGCTACTTAATGCCACTATTTACGTGTTAAAACTTGCTGTTCCAAGGCATCACTTGTATATCACAGCAATAACATTTAGTTTATAACCATCCAGGAACAGAGGCAGTCCTTTCCATGTATTTTTTTAAACACAGTGTTAACAATAAAGGCTTTCCAGTCTCATGAAGTCCCTCAGTTCTGTCACGTATACAGTGAGTTCACTGCAAGATCTATGAAATAAAACTTCTGTCCCCCAACACTGCTAGTAAATTTTCACATGGAAACAGTTCTAAGAATGACTATTAGAGCAGTTCTTTGAGAACATTGCTTCTTGTGTACAGTTCAGTAATTTCCACTGGCTGAAGTTTATTTTTCTTGTTTACAGCCATGGAGCCAAACAAGGTATGGGAGAGTTAGCCCATTTCTATTCTCGGCTTGTGCTTCAAATAGAATTATTAAACTCAGCTTCAGCTGGATGCTATTCTGGCTCTTCTAATCAAACGGAATGCTTAACAAAGATCCAAACACAGCATCTGATTTTCATGATATGTTAGCACAGGAGGTCCCAATTCAATTGTCAGGTTTTGGGTTGAACTGGCAGATGGACAATATTGGGGAGAAGAGACAAACCCAGACAACCTATCTTTCCATCACTAGTAAAACCTTCTCTACACCTGCAGAGGTGGAATAAAGCTAATTTTAAAGTCCCTGAAGACCAGCTCTACCAAGGAAGTTTACAGTGATATGTCAGCAGACAATGTGGAACAGAGCCACATTTTAAAAAGATCAGGAGAAAAATCTTCTCGAAAAGATCTTTGAGATAAACAAGAATTCATGAATGTCAAAAAAAAAGTCCACACCAACGAAGTAACTGCTTACTTTCCTACCACAAACTCCTCTTCACACCCCCCCCCCCCAAACCCACGCACATGCAGCTTGTTGTGTCTTAACCCCATTACGGTTAGCTCCTCATTGACACAAAGCAGCATGGCAGCCAGGTACTTTGTTCCACACTTTGTGTAGCAAGACGATTAGTCACCAGCAGAACACTAGATAGCCTGATCCAAGAAAATGATTAAGATATGAAGCTGTGGGTGGATCCTCTTTGAAAGACCACCACAGGTCTTTGAAAACTCCACTGCAAGAGGAAGAAAATACGTTTAAAGAAAAGTGCCAAAACAAAGTGTTGAGAAGTGTCAGCTGGCAAGTGAAGAGAAAAGCAGAGGATGGAAATCTAGTTTATTAGGACAAGCTCTTTCCTGCTGCAGGATTGATATTGCTTCCAATGTCAGCCAAAGCCAGGAACTTAAGGAAGCTTTTTTTGGTGTATTTGTACACTGAGATGAAGACATGACAAAGGCAGCAGTTGCTGCATTAGAATAAAGAAACCAGATCCTATAAATGCCATGAAGATTTAGCAGGATGAGCTGCAGTTCAAGACTTTTTTTTTAAATAAGCTAAAACACTACGCTTCTGCAACCATCACTACCTGACCTGCTCCAACCTGCAAGAGTGGACTGGGCCATGTGGTGTGTCCACTTTCAAAACAGAAGAGAGATGTAGGTATTCAGCATATTTGGCAGGTGTCAGGAAGAAGGGGTGCGTGGGTGATGGTAACACTGTCTGACCCCACATCCTGCAAAAAAGGGTGCAACTCCAGACACAGAAGCTTTGCTCTGGACACCCACGTTCAACAAACATCCTGCGCCTGCATGCTTACCTCATCAGCTTGCCCTTGCTAGCTATTGCAAGCTTCTTTCCCACTCACTCTTCCTCCCACCACATAATTCCCCCCCAGCTTCCACTTCCCACCCTCGCAGATTTTTCCATAATAAAACTCCCGTCTTACTTCTTTGAGAGACAAAAGGTCAATCCAGAAATTCAAGATCTTCCCAGCGATCCTGAAACTGCTGTGATGGCATGAAAGGCCTGCTCAAACAGCTCTGAGATGGAAGGGGAAATCCTAAATCTACACTGAGCTGCCATATCCTAAATGAGGTAAAAACTGCTTCTAGTAAAAACCCACAGTGACAGTCCAAGCACTTTACAATAAGTAGATGTTTGGAGGACCAGAAACCCTAGAGCTCCCAAATTCTGCAGGCCAGTAGTCGAGCCCCTCAAGGAAACACATTGAGGATTTCCACAGGTGTCTTTATCTCAGAGCTAAGAAGGCTCATAGCTTCATTTCGAATAAATATAGCAGATAAGAGATGCTTCAGGTGGGGTGGAGTAAGAAAACATAGTATTTGGGGACAGTAATCATGACAGTAGCCAATGTTACCCTGCAGCACTCTGTCCCGCAGTTCCCACTTTAGACTCTACCTTACTTTTCTTGCTTTCCATTGGAAAAGGTCTCTATTTATAAAATTAAGTTATTTAAATATAATTTGCTTTTAAAAATGGAAGAGAACATGCATGTGCAAGAACAGATGCTATGCTAAACTACCAACTCAAAATACAGCAATTCTTCAAAAACTTCAAAGTGCCACAGGCAGTCCAGCACAAGGCATTTTTAAGTGCAAGATCAGGCAGGTCTATTGAAATGCAGACCGCTTTCCTTGGCAAAGATTTTTAAGCCTTCCAAGGGGAAGTTCCTATCAGTAAAGTAGTACAGGATCACAGATACTGTGAGGAGACTGGAGTCATGGAAGAGTATCATTCAGGCAGCAAAATACAAGAATTCTCATTGCTAAGAATTAGGAATTTTTCCCCTCCTCAAATCTAAAACATGCCTTCCCCACATGTTGCTCCCCACATGTTGCTTATCTTGGATCTCTCTACGGGATCCAAGAACAGAATTTGCTGGTAATCAAGGTCCATTTCTAGCTCAGTTCTGTCCAATTCCTGTGTCCTGGGCCTGTGCCAGTATCTTGGATATCTGCAGTGCCAAGCAATGCTTCAGTTGTCCTATTAGCCCCTCCTCCCAGGGGAGAGGAGTCAGTTTTCAACCAACTTATTACCACAGGTTCAGGGCAGGATTTGTTATTAATACTGAATTTGGCAAAGGGTAAGAAGACCCCACTTTCCGTAACACATTCCTCATGCAGCAGAGCCAAGCCTGGAAATCCTGTTTAGCATACACAGAATAGTATGTCCCAACTATGCTGGCTTTCTGAGCTTTTAATGAGGGCAAATTGAATTTATGTTGCCAATTTGGATTTCAGAGATGCATTTCAGTCTTTCCGCATGATCAGCGATCAACGGGAGAAAGCTCTGCTGTCTATACGGACCCATGCTGCAAAGACTGACTTACCACAGACAGGCAAATAAGCTTCTGAAGTCCTGACAGCAGGCCACAGGGAAAACAGCACTGGAGAGAAAGTCTTAACGGGCTGGAGTTATCTACACAGGTAGGATCCATTGCCTCTCACTGCTGCAGGAAGAGAGGGAGGAGGAAGGTGGGAAGAGCAATGTACAGAGATGTATCTTTATCCAAGGGATATCAATTGCAGAACAAGGCGGCAGGCTAGAGATCCAGCTCTCTTTCCACCTCCACATGCCCTCTCCCCACAAATGCAGCTGCCGCCACTTGACAGGATAAAAGGCGAATTGTTCAGCTTGCTGCTTTCACATCAAGGAGGGGAGTCTTTGCCAGGGAAAGGGCTGTCAGTTTTTCAGCTGGACAAAGCAATGACAAACACACACCCCCTACACTGCCCTTTTTTGCGTATCTGAAAGGGGAAAAAGGAGAAAAAAAAAAGGTCTCTGTAAACATTTTAAGAGGAGACATTTTGGATTTTTTTTTTCTCTTAAGGGATAACGTAACCCTTCCCTAGCCCCACCCTAAAAGCAGTGGTTTTGGGGAGCACTGCAAACAGAGATTCAGAACTGCGCACTCCGGTCTCGAAAGAAGCCCTCAGCCACTTGTGCTTCTCTGAAAGTGACGGTAATGGAGTTTGCCGTGATGTCTGTCACTGTCACTTCGCTGGGGGGCACAGTGGGGATCCAAGGGAGACTGGCATCCACATCTGCTGCAGAAAGAAAGGCAGATGAGAGCATGTTAGTGGAACAGAGAAGGTGAGGGAGAAGAAAGGAGGAAGAAGAGAGGAAAAGGAAGGATGGAAAAAGGGTCTTCTTTCTGACAAACCATAGGTGAAATCAGCCTGTACTGAATGTGCATGTACAGAGCAAGAAAGAACATGTGCAAGCCCTCCCCTCAGAGGCTAAGGGAAAATGGAGGATTAGGTGTCCAGATACACAGTGGTATCAGAGCAGCCTACACAGAGGCCAAAAGACTCTGTAAAACCACCAAGTTCATCTAACCATCCATGATTCTCCAATACTTCTCATCCCATCTCAGCCCCTAATTTGATTTTGTGACAGCAAAGCACACTCATCCTGGTTTGAGCTCACCTGCTTCTAAATGCCCTATCCTGCTGAAAAGGCAAAAATTAAAATCTCTTACACACACTCGTTAGATACTCGTAGGGGAGTCAAAGGGAGCCAAAATGGAGGGTCTGCCTCGTACTGCTCCTGCAATGCAGCCTGGGTGTGATTCTCTCAAAAATCCCTCAGTAGTGCTCCATGGAGAAGCTGCTCTTCTTTTCTCATATGCCTCCTTCGCTCCCAGACAGCTCCATACAAGAAACCCAAGCACCCCTGCACCTTCTCACTGTAAGAATAATCATCAGCCCCTAAAGCCACCTAAAGGCTCACTTCCCCACAGCCCTCAGAGACTGCCATGTAAATAGAGAGGAAGGAAAACACACCCTCTCCTTGTCACTCTACCTGTCCACTATATACCTTGTTGTCCCAACCTGGGCAAAGAACGAGAGCCCCTTAAGAGTGTATTTCCTGGCTTCTGTCTCAAACACCTGGGGTGTCTACTTTCCCTCCAGAAAAAGTCCAATTCCCCCTAACAGCAACTGGGATTCCAAGCAGGCCATGTGTCAAGGGGAGAATAAAAACAGTTTTACAATTCTGTAGTGCCACTCACTCTTCTGATCCCCAAGTGCTTTAGCGCCCCACGCTTCCAGGGAGAACAGCCCCACACATTTCCTCACCGCCAGGATGTAACACTGGGTTCCTCTCTGCTACTCCCACTGCTGCCTCCCTGGATTCTGAGCACCATTCCAATCTTTCTCAGAAAGGAGGGAATAGTGTCGACTTCCAGAACACAGCCCTCTCCCTAAGATCCTACCTAATCCAGCCTGGCTAACAGCTACTCCTAGCAAGGAGTAACAGGATTCCCTTAGCTACTACAAGCAGCACAAGCCCCGGTTTTCCACTCCTCAGGAAAGCTACGCCTTCAGAAGCTCTAATAATGCAGGGCTAGAGTTTCCCTGGTAACTGAGAGCAACACACGCATCCCACAGCCCTCCTGCACAAGATGCTGGTATCCTTCCCCAAAATGCCAAATGTGCTTGGACATCTCCCATGCCTACACTCGTGCTGCCTACTCAGTGGGATCAGGCAGGAGTTACCATCCTCACTTCATCTCTCTCTCCCCCTCTCACATAGCTCTATAGCAAGAGGCGTTAGAAGGGTGTGGAGAGGAAAGGGAAAGAGGGCGCAGGGGAGTACACTGTGAGTTCCTAGCAGCATTCCTGTATGCTTCTCAAAGCAGCACTATGAGAGGAGTGCCGCTGTCCAAGCTTGTCCACTGCCAGCCAAAGTCCTTTGAGCCAAGCAGCAGGCTGAGCACACGTGGATAACGTGGACAGAGGGAGAGTTCAACTCTGTCACACTTGTGTGTCACCTCCGCTGGGAGGAAATCTTAAAAGGGGAAAAACTTGCAGTATCTTCTGCATGTTTTCTAACACTGGGAGGGGCATCAGGGATGTAAGACTACAGAGAGGCAACAGGACCAAAAAAAACAATTAATCTGTGCTCTTCAAACAAGAAAGAAACCTGCAAACAAGAGGGACATAATATGGGCCAGAAAGAGCTGCTCTGAAGACCTGACCTAAACCACAATCCCAGGAGGATGTAACCAGGGAGGAAGGATGCAGAACACCCATGCCCCAGAATTTCACAGCCAAAGGGTAACTGGCCTTACCTTCTTTGCTGGTGTGCTGCGTGGCCTCCCAGTCGTCAGGGCTCTGCCTGGCCTCTAGGCCCACTGCATCATTCAGGAAGAACTCATGCCTGCAGTTTCGGTTCTCCAGACTCGCCATGCGGGGGAACTTCTTCCTTGACAGTCGTAGGTACTTCTGGTTTTTGCGTTGCTTCCGGAGAGAGAATGGCAGGACTGCACCCCCAGTCTTCTCGGGGAACTCTGCCTGCCCTGTCTTGGCCCCTGGCAGGCTACTGTCTCCTGCTCCAAACCTCCGTGCAAGAGAGAAGCAGAGCTTCTCCTTTCCCTTGTGGGCACTCCTCAAGTCCATGCCATACAGCCGCTGCCAAGACACCAACGCAGCAAGGGTCAGAGCAGACATCTGATCGTGCAGTCAGGGCTCCCCACTGGGAACCAGGAAAATATTCTTTGTTCAGTCTCTGAACATCTAGATGAGCTAGGATAAGGTATGCTGCTTCTACAACACCGTTTCTCTCCCCTCTTCAACTGCCTTCTATGCTCTTCCTAATATCTGCTTCCTAGGATTGGTTGCTTTGCTTGGCAACAAAGCATGCTGAAACTCCACTTCCAACCGCGGGCTACCTTTGACTTGATGGAAAGTCCAAGCTCAACATGAAATTAAAAGAACACACACACACCAGGTAACCTGCAACTACCCAGGCCCATACTTTATAAAATCCTAGTTCAGAGAGAAAGAGCTGCAGTTTCGTTTTGCTTTTTTAAAAGACAAATTAGCTAGCTCTTCAGCTGGCAGGTTAAAACTATCTGCCTAAACACTGATTTCATGTTGTTAACTTGTTACCTCCAATTTTGTCCATGCAACAGCAAACAGACAGTTTCCACCTCACTGAGAGCAGAGGAGCAAGACAGCGGCTAAGGAGTTAGAAACACACAGAAGAGCAAGAGGCTACCTGCAGTAGGAGGCGCTTTGGTTTGGGGCCTCTTTTCCTGTACCCTGATGCACGGTCTCTCTCTTCCCTGTGAAAGAGGAATACAAATCAAACTGAGTACTAAATACCACAGCGTAAAATCTAGTTGGGACTTCAACCTTTCACAGCATAGCTCCCTCAATTTCCTTCACTAAAACCCAATGGTGACCAGTGTAAGCTTGGAAAACACCCCAGAATTGCTTCCTGTAAGAGTGAAAACCTTGCAATAGGGAAATTTCTCTGATACAGCTAATCAAGGATGGGTTAGAGAAACTTCCCACCTCACATCACTCCAGTCCAGCTCTGGACCTGATTAAAACCTGAATCTGATTGTTCTCTGGCTCAATGCTGCCTGTTCTTGGCCTCATTTCCTGAACAGTGCCAATCAAAGCTGCTTTAACCCTGTCTTGACCATCTCAATCAACAGCAGGGTACAAAAATCAAGCAGAATTCATTGCTATACATCTCATCTTTGACTGAAGTAGGCACATCACGGGCACTTTATGCATGTAATGAAATAAAGACACTATTTCTTTTGCTGTGTCCAGGGAGAGAAAGAACATGTGCCCTTACTTTTCTTCATAAGCCACTACCAGGCGAGGGTCCAAGATATGATCCTCTGGCTCCCATGTGCTGTATCTGAAGAAAAACATAAGGAATAAAAAGTAAACAATATTTTAATGAAACATTCTCTCTGCAGGCCTGCTACCAGTGTGCTGCAGCCCTGGATACTGTCTTCACAAGGGTCGATGGGGCCTGCCACAACATTGCGAGAGCTCTGAGGAATCCCAGCCATTCCCTCCCCAGCTTCCCAAAATAGGCAGGGCCAAGCATCAAGCAGCTCTTTGTATAAAAACAGGGAAGACTTTCCTCCCCAGGGCCCCCTCCACACTGTGTGCAAAGCCTGTGCAGACACTCACAAACTGTTTTTAAGTCCATGCCTAAACAGGTCGCATCTGCAGCACTTCCTCAAATCCAACAAACCCCATGGAACAATGAGGCATGATCTGATACATCTTTCCGAAAAATAGGTCTCTCTTAATTTAGAGTGCTCAAAGAGTAAGTATGCTTTCTCACCTGCATTTTTAATTACTTCTAATCACTGAAGCTGAAAGGATTCATTTAAGAGTGTAATTTTTCTCCACTGATGCCGTTCAACCAAACATGCTGGGACCTGGGCCCTGGGGCAAGCTGATGGCCACTTGCCAACGCCTCCTCCTCCCGCTCGGCTCCCCCTACAGGTTGTTCCTATCGAGCGGAGCTCGTCGACACAAATACCCCAACTGCACTGTGGGCAGGGCCACCCACACTGCTCCGAACGGGCTTCATGCTCCCGAAGCAGCCTGGGAACAGTGTCATTCGCTGCCCCAAGTCCCCTCCTCGACAGCCAGACAGCTGTGACAGGAATCAGATGCTCAGGAAAGGGCTGAACCCACCTAGCAGGCAACTCCAAAACTGGTTCCCAAAGAGCACACCTGCACTTAACACTAAGGAGAAGCAGCCAAAACGCTCCCACTGTGGAAGCTGAAAGAATCATAAAGTGGTCCTTGGGGCATGTTTACTTCTTAGGGGTCACGCTTGCCCAGGAAAGGTGGGTGTCATGTCTCTACCATACAAACTCTAAGGCAGGAAAGCAAATCTGAATCCTCAAATGCCTCAGAACACTAATTTTCCCAAAATGTGAGATCCAGGCCTGGAGGCAGAGCTCCTCCCAGACCCTGGGGAGGAGGACCAGAGAGGAGTCACATGCAGGTGCACAAGGGTGCATTGTATCAGTGCCTTTAAACAGCAAGAAAGCATTTTAGGTTGTTTACATTTCTGGATGAAGCACAGGCTGCATGTGAAGACATGGGATACACGGGGTACACAGGGGAGGTGGTTTGGGAATGCTTTTCCCTTTTATCTCTCCATTAGAGAGAAGAAAGGTACTGTAATACTGGAACATTACTGGAGGATGGGTCTAGAAATGAAAATACAATTCTTTTACAAAAGAGAGAAACAAAAATAGGACATGCAGATATCTCAAGGTGCACTGTACATCAGAGAGTTAAGAACAGACATGTCTTCATAACCAGCTGATCCCTCCCTCTCTCCCTCCCTCCTTTGCTCATGCCTCCTGCAGCAACCTGACTGTGAGCTGTCAAAGCCAAGATACTGTTTGAAAAGAGGAAGGTTTCCTCCCAGCTGCAGGGATTCTGGCACTCATCCTACAAATTTAAGAAAAATAACACCACAAGGGGGGAAAAAGTCACTGGATTGCTTTTCATAGGCAGGAGAAGAAAAGGGATTTGCTTAAAAAAATCACCCTGGTGGGTGTTGCCTTTTTCTCCGCAGTTCAGATTCTGGCTTCGCTGCAGTGGCAAAACACTGCACATAAAAAAAACAGGGTTGAGTTTGCCACGCGCGTGCGCACACAGAGCTTTATATATGAGTACGCACAGCCCAGGCTGCAGCAAACTGCAGAGAGCAGGCACTCTGGAAAACAGATCATATGATCTTCCTTCCCCCTCCTTCTACTCCTCCTCTTCCCCCTCCTTTTAACTCCAACACAAGTTGTAAACAAGCTTGTAGCTAGAATCAGATAGTCACTCCTCCATTCCCTGACTCCAGCAGTGCAATCCATAAATCTGAGGTGTAGGGCATGAATAAGAATTTTTTTATTAAGAAGAGGAGAAAAAAAAAGTGAAATATGAATTGCATGTGAAAGCAGTAAACTACTGACCTATCCTTATTCCCTTCCATGATACTTTCACTGGGAATGATGGGATAACAGGTACAGAGATTACAAAGAGCAATGCAACAAGGTGGGTAATTAAGAAAGGGAATGATGCGGGATGAGGAAACAGACACAAAGATACAAACAGCTTGCAGTGCTGCATGCCATCGCAGGCATATGTATGTTTAGAAACAAGGAACAGAGACTGCTAGTGGGATGAAAGTGACTTCAGTGCTCTGAGCATCTTGGGTTTAAGTAATTCAAACCACCAAGGGAACAGTTACAGTGGAGGTGGGCAGGAGTAAGGAAAAAAAACCCCAGCAGTCTTCAGATTTGGAGTTAGGGGGAAGAGGGAAGATGCCTGGACATGCCATACATCAAAATAAGAGAACCCTGACATCACCTTGCTGCCGGGGGAGCTGTGCTTTAAATTCCCCAGTGTTTCCGTCTCCCCCAGAGTTCCAAGGCACAGGACAAGGAAAGGCAGCAGTTAAGAATAAGGCCTGCTCTGTCCAAGAAACATTACGCCATGCCCCAGCCCACCTTCTTGGCAAGGGACTTTACAAGAGAAGGGCTTCAATGCATTTGTTGAAAGGAGAATGGGATAAACATCGGTATTCTGGCCAAGAGGGGATGAGGCCTCGCAGGCTCCAAATACATTTCCCACCCTCTATCAGTGATTAAGTAAGACTTGGCTATTAAAGGCTGAAGCAGTCCAAGAAGTGACCCACACTACATGGCAGCTGGTGCTCAACAAGTGCACAAGGTTACACTGTGACAGCAGAACACTCAAGAATAAAGTCACCCTCTCCCATCACCACCAGAGAGGGGAAGCTGCTTATCTTCACACATGGCCTATAATCATAAGGATTAGGCACAACAGTCAGGTACCCAAGAACACATTTCAGCTTCTTGGACACCAGGTACAGCCAGTCAGAACCATCCTGGTGGGCCTCACTTTGCAGCTGCGAGGACGAACCTGTAACAAGCAGCTCCCTTTGCTTAGCAACACGCAGAGCAACTGCGTGTGTAACACTGCTGTCCCCACGCACATTGTGTATGTACACACACAGGCACAAACAGAAAAGCAAAGACAGGGCCCCATATGGGTTGGCCAGGAGGCTGTTCTACTAGACTGCTAGCTGACATAGTAATATTCTCCAGTTACCTAATCCTCTTAATCTCAAAGCATTTTACAGACTGCTTAAGGACAGAGCAGTGGCTCTTCTTCAGAAGCAGCTGCATTTTAAGGAGAGAAGTGTCTGTAAACAGTGCACAGCAATGCTGAAAAAAACTCCAAACTTTTCTTCCTTTTTGCAATGTAGCAACCAAAGCAAAAGCTGAAAAGGCACTCAGAACAACAGGAGGTTTCAGACAAGGAAATGAAGGCATGACGGTAATTTTCAAGGGACAAAGATCACCTGCATTTGGCTACAATCAATAAATCTGAAACATTGCCCCTTTCCGTTGGTAAATTGCAGAGGGGAAGCAGTAGGAGAAGAAGACAAGACCATCAACACGTTTTCTATTTTAAAAGACTGCAGACAGCTCTAAAAATAAAGTGGGGTCCCCTTGGTGCTGACTCAGAAAAGCAGGAGCCATTCCAAGTTCAGAAGAATCGGGGTTCTTTGTTGAACTCATAATGAATTTAAAAACATTTGTATCTAGAAAGTATTTCAATGAAATATTTCAGTGGTGGCAAAAACCAGTCAGAATAGACTGGCACGCAGTTTGTATTCCTTAGCTGCCAATTCACAAACAAATTTGGGTCCGGTCTGTGGCTCTATGGGATTTGTTTATTGTTGTTGAAATGAGGGACAAGACATTACCCATTATGAATTAAATGCTCAACTGCAGAGACACAGTGCAAGCTATTACGGAATATTAAAGAAAAAACAGGCAAGTAAACACAACTTACTTTGGAGGCCATCCTTTCCACTTCACCAGGTATTCTACTTTACCCTGAGGGTGGAAAAAGGCAGAAGAAAACAGGTGAACTACAGAACCAAATATGGGTTACAGTACGAGATGCAACCAATCAACAGGACTAAACTCTGCAACCAAAAAACTTGTTTCCCATCACTTTATTTTCAAAACACAGCCACTTCCTCATTCAACTACACTTGCTATACCTTTTTCTCCAAAAAACAGGCACACAGGGGTGTTTAGGCATGCTTGTACTACCACCAGCTTGGACCACAGCTTTGCAGAAGCCTTGCAGGCAGAACACTAAAAGCCAACCAGAGAGCAAGACTGAACCATTCACAGATTCTTGTAGGCAAACCTACAAGAAGTCAGCATACATAAATGCAGGAAGAAGATGTATGCCAGGAGCAAATGTCAGATGAATTTTTTTTTAAGTAGACAGAAGAAACACAGTATTTCAGAACCTATGAAGCATCTCTGGCATGTTCCTTTCCATTTGCTACATGCTCTACTCAAACACTGTTCCATCCATCACAGGCAGTCATCCTTTCGACCCAAGCAATCAGCAGCTCACAGCTGAAGTTCAGAGCTATCCTTTTTTTTTCCACTCTAAGTACGAGGTTTAAAAAAAAAAAAGTGTAGTGATTGGAAACTGCATTCAAGGGCTCCACAAGCAACGTGAACAACTATCAAAATATTTAATGTTATACTGAGGGGTTTGTTAAGCACTTCCCACAGCACGGCAAAGGCCTTTGTGCGTGTGGACGACCACTCTCGCAAGAGCCACTGCTGCAGCCACAGACACCTTTACAGGAGAGCAGAGCAAAGAAAGCACGGGTACTTGAGGCAGAGAACCAGTTTCATTTTCCTCTTGGGGGGGGCTCATCAGCTTCCCAAGGTTGGAAAACACTGTCCTATAAGGAACTTTCCACCGGAGGATCTCTATACACTGCATGCTTACAGGTTTATCCTTGCAACACTCTGCGGGGACGGGAGCGCTTTCACGGCTGGGGAAACTGAGTCACGGGAGCCTTCCCAAACCCTCTCCGGTTTGGGCTCTCCCGTTTGGTATCACCAGCACCCATCCTGCAGACAGGCTGAGCCCCAGCAGCGACAATCCCCCCCTCCTCCCCGCACCAGCTCGCGGGCAACACGTGCGTCCCCCGCCCGCCAGCCTCGGGCAGGTGCCGGTGCCCCCACCGCGGATGTGAGGGGACGGCGACCGGGGGACAGCGACAGGGACCGGGCGGCCGCGCGCGCGCCCACCACGCCTCCCCCCTCCCGGTGCGCGGCGGGAGGGGCGGGGGGTGTCCCGGTGCGCTCCCCCCGCCCCGCCCCGCTGCGCTCCGCCGCTGCCCACCTTCCGCACGCGCTTCTTGCGGATGCTCTCCACGGCGAACACCTGCTCGCCGATGGCCGACAGCTCCATGCGGCGGACGGGCGGGCCGGCGGCGGCGGGCCGAGGCTGTGCCGGTGGCGCCCGTTCCCCGCCGCTCCCCCTCACACGCCCCCTCGCGCGCGGCCGCGCCCCCGCCGCCGCTTTAGAACCTGCGCAACGTTTTCCCCGGCGCGCGCGCGAGGGGGCGGGGGGTGAGGGAGGGAGCGAGCGAAGGAGGCGGGAGCGGCGCCTCAGGCGGTTCCCGCCCCGGCCGCGCCGCCTCCCTCCCGCCGGGGGTAGCACCGTGAGGGAGCGCTGCCCGCCGCCGCCGAGCCGTGGCATTTACGGGCGCTTTCCACAGCAGCGCGGCCCCCGGCGGTCGCGTGCCGGCGGCGGCGACTGGGGAAGCGGCGAGCGGCAGGCGGAGCGTGGAGGCGGGAGCAGCGCTGCGGCAGGAGCCCGGCGTGGCTCCTCTGCCCGGGCACCCGCTGCAGGTGCCTCGGCGCCAGGTGCCTGCCACGGCCCGCCTTTAAGGGGAAGGAAGCGCCCGAGATTCGTCAATGCTCGTGGTGGAAAGCAACGACGAAAGTCCGAGGGCCCGCAAACGATCAGAAAGTTTTACTAGTGAATTACACGCTTGGCATGGAAATTGGTGTGATAGTCCCTGTCCTACTGTATAAGCACACGGCAGTGGGTTTTGAAAAAAGGGGTAAGATGATAAAGAAGAGATGGAGTAAAGGGCGAGGAGGGGGTTGGGGGGGGCAGGGGAAAGAGAGAGAGAAAGAAAGAAATATAAGAAGGGGGGAAAAGAGAGAAAATGGGATCACCATTCCTGGTTCCAGTGTCAATTCAGCTGATGGGATGTCAGTCCTAGTTTCAGCGTCGATTCAGCTGATGGCATGTCAGTCCTAGTTTCAGCGTCGATCCAGCTGATAATCCTGGTTTCAGTGCCAATTCAGCTGCGTCAGTCTGGCCGCTGAGATGTCCAGGGTCCTGGGGGTGCCTCTGAGCCTCTACCAGCTCAAAGGGGCTCAATGGATGTAGCACACGTGTAGCTATCGGTCATCGTGGAACAAGCAGGACCTCAGGCCACCTCTTCAAGGCGACCAAGGCTTTTTTTGGGTGAGGCACGAGAAAACAGGGACATCAGGAGCAGGCATTCGGGTATCCAGGCTCCCTTGCACACCAATCTGCTATGCAGAAACGTCCTTTTGTTCCCAACCACTGCTTCAAACAACAGACTGAGGATTTTTACTTTGAGGTCTCCTAGGAAACTTTTTACATCAGAGCAGGGGCTTATTTCTACATATGCAACTACCTATTCTCCCACAAGTGTGCTCAGTTGCTCTTCTGCTGTGACTGAATGTCACTGGGTGCTGTTTGCATGCAAAGTCTGAGACAGGCCAAACCTTACTGTAGAAATGGCAAATATACGATGAGAGTGTGTTAATGTCAGTGGTTTAGTCTGCAAGTGTTCATTTGCACACAACATAACTGTGTCCACAGGTATGGATTGGGTAACTGGCAGGGTGCTTACCCTTGCTGCAGCCGTCTAGGACCTCAAAGTCCACTGTCAGGGAATGGTGACCCTTTGGATAATCATTAGGCAGAACTAGCAGTTTATAACAGGATTTTGGTACTTTATTAGCATAGCTGTTGAATATTCAAGGAGTTTATACTATATTACAAAATTATTGTTAATAATAATAATAAAAGTTTTTATCTTTTTAATTCTTCCTTTCTCATATTCTGTGTCTGCTTTAGAGAGAATAGGGAAAGTATTTAAGGTAAAATTTTCTTCGTTTCTCAAAATTAAGACCTTCAGAAAAAAGTAGACACAAATGAAGATCAGAACATTTCTCTGGATTGCAAGGATCTGATTTTATTCCTTTTCCTCACATTTGAATCTGCTCGCTGAGGTATCAGACTGGAAAGCGGAATAAACTGTGCTCCAGTGACCATGTTAGGATAAAATAAAAGAAAGAAAGAAAACCCCTAGTCACAACAAACTTTCAGTTATTATTATTTCAATTATCAATAAACTTTTGTACTTCTTAGTCCAGGATGTTTACAACTCATTATTTAATACATGTCTCCCTAAGGTCAAGGAATACATATCTATATTAACTTTGTTAATGGATACCAAAGGGATTCTCAAAACCAAATTGACCTGCATTTTGATCACAAGCTCTAATAGTCTTCTTATAAACAGAGATATATAGTAAGAACCCACTTGCATGGTATTATCAGTATAATTTCCACATGATTATTCCCTTCTTTCTTGCTGCTTTTCCCACACCGGCAACTGCCCTAAAGCAAAGTTTAAGCAATATTTGCACCAGTTATATCACAGCTTTCAGAAAAGCACTCCTTTGCCTGGAAGTACTTGTCACAAAATGCTGCAGAGTGCCTCACTACAGCCTGATCAGCAGTTTGTGCTTGCTCGGGGTTTATTTTGCAACGTTTTGGACAAAGCGTTACCTTTAAAAGCTGTTCCACCACAGTTACTTTTCATTCTACTAATGGTTATAATGTAATTTCAGTATAATTTTCAATTATAATATAATTTCAATTTTTTTCTTTCGCGTTGGCAACCAAAACCTGAGCGCTGAAGGCAAAGAGCAAGAACATCTCCCATCCTCCCACCCCATCCAAGTTCTGAATTACCGTTAAGTGAACGTTGCTAAGCCGTTCATTGCGACTGGAAATAATTAAGACAAACAATTTAATCAATCAAGGTTTTCAGATCTTACAGCCTGTTTTAGCAGTACTTTAAAAGCCATTCTGTGATAAAAGACCTTTTCTGAAATATATCAAGAGCTAGATTACAGAAATCTTTATTGGAGTTGTTCTTGTTACCACTAATTGTACAGTTGCGCTAATATATAGCAGTGAACTCCATGTGCAGAAAACCAAAGCAAATATTGAACCTTCTTTAGTACAAATTCAGAGACCCAGATCCAGGAGGCTTTAATCAAAATTCCAATTAACTTCAAAGAGTTTTACTTGAGTAAAAATTGCCAGCAGAATCTAGTACAGAAAAAAATTACCATTTTAATTGCTGCTAGCCTGATTAAGTGGTTCAGCTTCCAGTTGATACAAGCACTTACACTGACACAAAAAATTTATTAATGGTCATTTATATTCTACAAAGCCTAATCCTGCCAAAGAGGTGTTTTTTTTTTTCCCTGAAGACTGCAGCAAAGATCAGCACAGCTTCAAAACCACCCAGCACATCCCCGAAGAAACGCTTCAAGAAACGACCTTGCAGCAGAAGCCAGCGCTGGCAGCCTGCGAGTACGGTGCTGCCACGGCTCCGTAATGTCCCGGAGCTGGCAGCCCGGAGCAGCCGGACTGTTCATGCCGGGTGCAAGGTATCGCTGAGCCGGGGGATGAACCGGCCTCTCCCACTGCCGTGCTGCGTGTCTAATTAGCAGTAGATGGCACTCACCCTGCTGCCCTGCAAGCACAGGTCCAGTTTATTTGCACGCTGTGGTTTCGGCAGGCAGCCTCCTAACACACCGCAGAAGTAAAGAGCAGTAAACAGGCACAGTCGGTGCTGCCCTGACCCCGGGGAGCAGCCCCGGCTGCCCCATGGAAGCCTGGAAGGCACACGCAGGATTGCACCGGCTACCAGTGCAGTTAAGCCCAAGGGCAGCAGAAAAACTACCCTGTCGGTATGCTCACATCAATTAGTACTTTTAATGTTAGTTTCTTAAAACGCGTGGAAGGAATGCAGCTGCCCCCTGCTGCCAGTTGGCAGCTCCTCTGCTTACGCGGAGCCCTTGGCACCAGCAGCCAGCGAACAGTGTGATTAAAGCTGTGCTGCTGTGCGTTCCTCACGTGGCTCTGATCTGCTCCCAGCACACGGGTTTCCCGACCCTGGATGGCCAGTGAGCCCCAGCCCAAAGTAGTGCTCTGCCTCCGGGTGTTGCACAGCAGACACAAGGAAAACAAATGGGGAAGTCCCCCAGCCTTGACAAAGGAGCAAGTCTTAGAGGGTAGAGGAAGGATCATCTCGCCCAAGCAGAGGACCCCCTGAGAGCTCTGGTTGAGGTCTGTCATGAAGAAAAATACTTTCTGTGGGTTCAGTGTCATTTTGTTTCCATCCTTAACTACTGTTTGCCCAGCATGGGGTTTCTCCACCCCTTACACAGCATACAGGACACTTGCCAGCTTCAGCTTTCCATTCTCTTTAGATGTGAGCACCCACTACTTCCCTTTAAATGTGGCCATGCCTTGGGTGCAGATCTAAGGCCCCTAGAGGACCATTTCAGTGGGATGGTAAGCCAGAATCCCAGACTGTGTTCCTCTCAATCCAACACAGCTGGCACTTGTCCTTTAGTATTAGATCAACCTGGTGGGCAGCTGTTTTCCTCTGCACCTCGTCTCACGGTCAGGTGTGGCTGAGAACTTCCAGGTAGGTGTTTTTTCACAGACTTCCTCGAAGAGCTCAACTACTTCCCAGAGCAGGATCAGTGCAAAAAATAGCAGCTACCACTTTTTGCAAATGCCACTGGAAGAACGTTTGTTGTTTTCCTACCTTTTAAATGATAGCTCAACAATTATTGCACAAACCCAGTAGTGTTGGTGATCAAGGTCCTGTCCCTTCTCTGTCCTCTGTGTTCAGAGCCATAAAATCCCACCTTCTGGGAGATTGCCCCCAAACACCAGATTATTTTTTTTCAAGAGTGAGGGGAATACACATTTACCCACTGAATCACTTGCTTAGTGCAAGACGAATTCGGAGTTCACTGGGCCATGGAGCAGCTATGGCATGGTCCTTTTCCCGGGCAAGACCAGATTTGTGTCCCAACCACAACCCCTGGCTGTGTGTACATGTCATCCAGTGCCTGACTCACGCAAAATACCTAAACATGTCCTAGTGAAGGTGCTGAAACACTGGTCTCTGCTTTCCAAGATAAACACTTAGCTAGAGATCAGTCTTTCTTCTCTCTGGGCCACTTTGACTGTCACAGCAAGCGTGAACCATGTCGGTTTGGTACACAAAACACACATTTCAGATAAATTCCTCTACAGGAAGCTGTAGTAGGATTTTCATTGCTCTGAAGCCTAGGCTAGAAGTGTGGGTGGGCAAGAGAAAATAAGTGCTTTTGTGGTTTGTTTTCTTTAAAAATATTTTTGTGGTTTCAATGAAATTGAGTTTTGTTGTTTCAATTAATTTGAGTTTTGTTGTTTTAGTGAAAGCCTGCCCATCTGTGGACATATGATATGCCTTCGAAAAGCCTTGGCTCCCACATGCTCTATGGAAACTTCTTCAGCTGTTCATTGCTTAAAACTTCCAAAGACTCCCACTCTCATGTATGATCCTCTCCTGGCACCGCCTGTTTGTAGAGCATCCAGCCCTAAAAATGTTTCTTTTCACGGAGGATTATTTGCATGTGAGACAGTGTATGTCCCGTTCCTTGCTTTGTGAAGGGCCAGAGTGGCAGTGCTCACTTCCTTCACCCCTCAAGAACTCTGAAAAATTTGAAAGATTTAAAAACCAGCTATGGGGCTAGAGCCTGTTTCACACTTAGCTGAGGGTTCAGCATCTGTGCAGTCGTGACATGATTGGTGTTTGTGGCCAGATCTGCTGCTTTAGTGCCAGCAGCAGGCTCCCAGCCTTCACGCCAGAACACGTCTGGGTTATGCTCTTGGGATGCTGAACCTGGGAGGTGCTCTCCACCCATGTTACAGACCTACCATATTAAACCATGCCCTGCCATGCTGTGCTGTGTGGGGTAGAGCAGACTGGGCTGGTGGAAAGAGTGTGTTGCAGTCCCTCCAGGCTGAGGAGAACACTTAGCTCAGGCCCTCCATTTCTGGGGAAAGGCTCTGACCACACGGCTGCCATTTTACACACATGCTGCGCTTCGTGACAGCACCTTTAAAGAGGCCTCTGCTCTGGTGGATGCTTGACCTGAGATCACGACTGAAAAAGTAAATGGAAAGGGAAGAATGCACAGCCCTAACTCCTAAGCTCCAGGGAGAGACTGAACTCCCCACACCGTCTGCCTGCTGCCTAAAGGCAGCTCCCCTGCCCTGGGTGATGGTTTGTCCCTTGGGATGCCTCCTTAGATCAGCAGAAGCCAGAAACCAGAACGCAGTCCTGGGAGGCACCTCAGTGTCTTGCTCTCTGGATCTGAGAAGGCAGTTGCTGTGACCAGCACGAAGCTTGCACTTTGTGTGGAACATTTGTTCTCCTTGACAATGTCCTATGTAAAAACCAATCAGCTAGTTTCTTCCTGAGGGAATGTCCTGTAGTACCTTGAGAGCCACTCCTGATCCTCATGCCTGACCACTGTCCTTACAAACCAAACGGAGCCCAGTTTCTGCCTCCTGAAAGACGGGAGTTCGTGGCTCGTCACCCAGGTGGGTCCTGTTGGTGCACGGGGAACAAGCCAGTGAGTCCCAGGAGAAGGGTGCAAATTGCAACAATGCACCGTGTAACCGCTTTGCCCTGTCCCTTGGAAGCACTATTTCCAAAAGCAACATGGAAAAAGGAGTTAACTCTCATTTGTTACTCAACTACTGTTGACTTATTTTGTGTATTTGGGCTCAGAAAAAAGCTGCTCCTCAACTTGTTCACAGAACAGGGTTATTATTATCTGCTGCCTGACAGCAGGGTTGTGAGGATCAAATAAGTAGTTTTTGAAGCACCGGGAGAGGAACGAAAGGAATAGGGAGCAACGAAGTGCCCTACCAAGTGCCTTCGCCTGATTTCCCTGCGCACAGCAGCAGCCGTGTGGGCTCTGAGCTGCGCCTGTTCATTAGGTGGCACTACAGGCCCAAGATTCCACGTGTGAGAGCCGTCTCCAGAGGGCTCCGCTGGGTCTGGGCAGGGGTTTGTAGGCTCGGACACTTTGCTGCCCTATTTGCATATATTTTTCCCGGGGAAATGTGCTGTCCTGACAAACAGTGGAAGAACACAGGCTTGGTATTTCAAGTGCAAAGCAACAGCAATTGAGACTTCTGATACAGCTGTCCAGCACTGAAGTCTCCAAGAACTGCAGGGGGAGCCTGTAATTGCTTGGGGTAAATCCTATACCAGGGACCTGCAGCCCACCTGCTCACCCTGATTGCACCAGGGCAATGCAAAGGAGCTGCTGCTTTCCTCTGAGCTGGGAGACAGCACAGTCGGTTCTCACAAAGACATTATCCATTCTCCACTGGCCTGTGGAGAGGCCTCAAAGGCAGCTGGTGATCCAGAGACACATAGTCTTCAAGGAGAGGGCAGTGTGCCACTGTACCTTTTCCTTTTGCCTCTGCTGCAGGGCTGGCAGTGGTGTCAGGCACCTGCTCTGGGTCCTGGAGCCCCCCGTGCTTTTGAGTAAAAGATACGCAACACATCTCACGTTGTGCCTTTTCCACTGAAACATCCTGAGCTGAACGTGGGTGGGGAAGGTGCCTATGTTCTCTCATAACCCTTCCAGCCACCTTTTTCCTCACCTTGATTTCCTTGGCATTTCCCTGGTTAAATGTTTACACAAGTTTTCAAAGCCAGGGAGTGTGCAGGCAAGATCTGGGAGTGCTTCCCTTCAACAATTTGGTTTGAGGTGTTTTAACTCCCTCCTCCCATGCTGCCAGTTTTTCCTGGCCTGGCACAGTCCTGGCTCTGCTAAGGCACACCTGACTTGGCTGACAACTGCCACAGCTGTTCCCATCCCAGTGCTCCACTAGAACTGAGCCTGGGCTCCTCCATTCCAGCTGGCAGCTTAGTCATTCTCTAGCCCTGGGTCAGTAACCTGCAGTCTACTCAGTGCCCCTCTGTCTGAAGCTGAAAGATAAATGCCCTTGAAATCTGAAGTAACCACGATAATTTTATTTTGAACAGGAAAATGGACTGGTTTTTCCCCTTATCTAATTGATTAGGAATGTCAAATATTCTTTTCTGTACACTGTGCATGCCTCTTACTTATGTAGGAAGCAGCTGGTCTAGGGAATGAGCCAAACACTTTTTTTAACTAGAAAAAACTGAGCTTTCTTCTGGGACTTGGGGGGGCTGTCACTGTATTTCATTGTGAGTTGACAGATAGAATCCATCTCTGCTTTTCCTTCTGTGTCCTGACATGTCTCTGGGAAATGCCTGCCATGTCCCTGCTTCAAAGAAAACTGCAGGTGTCTGGGAGAATGGGGGCGAGGAGGGGTCGCTGGGGCAGCGAGGCCAATGGGATATTCCCAGCTCAGGAGCCACATCTGGGCACCTGACTGACATCAGAAAAAAAAATCTTGGCTTTTGTCTGGGTAGATTTCTGTCTACTTCTATTTTTGCACATTGCTGAGCAGTACTAGATGCAGCAGTTACTATCTAGAGGATGATATTAGCTTTGCATCCGCGTGACTTTCTAATTCTTTCTGTAATGGGCTTAAAATGGAGTGTATGTTCCCGTTTTTCTCAGTAGACAGTTATGCTTCCCATCTGAAATTATTCAGCCTTACACTGCATTTCCAGAAAAACCTTTCTTAGGAAGAAATTGCAGCGTAGGTAGATTTGTTTCTGAGGAGAATGGTTGCTTCAGCAAGATTGACAGGTACAGCACTGTCTACTTGGAAAACCCAACAGAAAGATGGCTCTTGGAACAGTTGGTCCAAATGGGTAGTTGAACCCCCTTAAAAGATGTAGGACTCTGTAGGGGTCATTGTAACTCCTGGAAGTTCATGTCAAGAAAATTTCCGATGAATAGCATTATTTTGTAGGATAACTTGTAAAAAATAATGAAAAAATAGAAAATCAATGTTACAGATGTCACCGTAAAGCTGTCACTCTGCACGTGCCTCATCTCAAAGCAGACTGCTGCAGCTCCTCATGACCATGGCCAGTGGTTTTCGTAGAATCCTAGAATGGTTTGGATTGGAAGGGACCTTTAGAGGTCATCTAGTCCAACGCTCTTGCAATGAGCAGGGACATCTTCAAGTAGATCAGCCTGCTCAGAGACCTGTCCAAGCTAACCTGTAATTTTATCTCCAGTAACATCTGTGTTCACCAAAGGAGAGAGGAGCAATGGGTCATGCACTGGTGAATCATTGAACTACTGGGGTTGGCATCATCTACAGGAGGTTTATACCTGAGGGAGGGGAGCTGGGAGACACCAAACAGATGGGGGAGTGTCTTACATCTCCTTTTACAAATGCCCACATGACTTCTCAGCACTCAGCCATGGCTGATGTCACCACCATTTCTTCCCACTTTCTGTGACACAGATGAACTTGGCAGGTTTTCATCACGCATCCCAGATGTGTACCTAGTGCAAGTGGGGGAGGAAATAGAACTAGGGATGGACTTTCCCAGTCAAAATAGCACATATTCCCCGTGACAGGTTGCTATGGGAAATGATCATTCTCATAGCCACCTTGAAAATACCTCAGTTTGGTGAGTCGGCATGGTGCTGACACAGCCCTGAAAAGGCTCACAAGTGAGGTGTCTCGTGACCAGCAAAGCCCACCACTTATCTACACAGGCCTCCAAGTCTGAGTCCTAAAGAACATTAAAAATGTTCACATAGCCTGACCTGAATATTCCCCTTTTGTACTGTAGTTGCCTGGTGCTTCCAGGAGCCATTTCAGATGCGAATTCATGGTTGTTATTAGGGCTATGGCCAGAATGACACTCTGAAAGCTGAATATTCAGCAGTAACTGAGCTGCTGAATGCTGCTTGATGATCTTGTAAGGACCAGGGAGCTGAAAAGGCTGGATTTCACATTGGCAGAAAGCACTAGGATTTGTTTAAGCAGCTAGCCAAACAACCTTCAGCATCTGCTCCCTTACCAGAGGAGGCCAAGCAACAAACATTTGCTGGATGAAAGTTTCCACCAAGGTCTCACTGGCAGGAGGGAGATCTGCCAGCAGTGCTGCTCTTCGTCACTGAGGCCTGGTGTCCAGGGACTGCCCTGGACATAGAGGCAAATATGGACAACCTGGTTGTTCCCACCAGGCACGAGGACACTTGTATGTACACAGTAATTTGGCCTAAGTGTTTGGATTTGTCTTTTCCAGGTTTTCACTTGCGTTATCAGGAGCTGGTGAATTGCCAAAGGTTTGGCAGCTGATAAAAACAAGCACCCTGCCAGACCCAGGGAAAACCCCACACTCAGATGCAAGTTGCTAGCCCCAGCAACTCTTTCCTATGTGTTTTGAGGTCCCTGAGGGACATACTCTTTGACAGCACTGTTGGAGGACACGGCATACTCTGCCTCTGTTGAGCAAGATGGATTTTGCTGAGACAGTGGTTCCCATGATCAAGTTTAAGCAATAACTGTAGCTGTTAAATAAATCAAGAGAGAAGCTGTGTTCCTGGACTTGCTGCTGCTTGTCATACACTGGTACATTGTTACATTGTTCTCCTGAGGTGGGATTCACTGTTCTTGGCATTTGCCAGCTAAAAATTAAGCACCTTAAATTGAGCTGACTGAAAATGAAGCAGTCAAACACTAACAGCCCTTGTCTCCTTCTCTAGACAAAAGAGAGCGTTAAGCACTGCCACAGCACAATTCATCCCAAACTTAAAAAATTTAAGCCAGAGAATCAAGTTCTTTTTCTGGACATGCCCATCTCACTCTGTAGACTATTGATGCAGATGAGACAGCTGGCTGAGACTTCAGAGCCAGTGTTTAGACATCTGTTGTAAGGTGAATCCCACTGATGTCCACCACACAGACTGGGGAATGCACGGAGGGCACAGCAAACACAGGGGCAGTACAAACACTCAGACTTCTGCAGGGCTGCATGCTGTGTTCTAGCTCTGCCCCAGTTTCCTTCCTAACTCCCACTAATCCATCTCCAGCATCTCTTTGACATGGTTAAATTTTTTCAGAAATCATCTTTCACTGACCAAGAGGTTGGTCAGTGCCATCACCCTGGCTGCTGATGTGCCTGACCACATACACCCTTGTAAGCAGGGGGCAGGCTCATCTTCTGGATGGGAGAAACACAGACCAAAACAGTGCCAAGAAGATCTCACCTTCGCAAAGTGTTTGTTGTTACCCAGAACACAAATCCTTACCCAGAGGCAGGAACTGACGTTTGAGCCCAGACAATGCAGGTAGGTGGGACCTTGGATCTGGCTTTTCTGGATTGCCTCAGGAACGTCAGTGCACAAAGTCAATCCTTGAAACAAACGAGTTTGCTCAACTTTGGGCATCAGTGGGCAAGTACACCAGGTGCCTACTAGGCCTGCCACCTGCTGCTCCACTGCAGCATCTGTCCCTTTGCCTTGTGCCATGACAAGGCTGGCTAGTTGAGCAAGCTGACAACTGAGTGTTGAGCCTTGTCAGGAACAGAGACATGCCCTGTCTGGGAGCACCCAAGAACCACTGGGTCCATTTTGCCCAGCAGCCTGTGTCCTCATGTAAGAAAGCAGAAATCTGGGGAGACATGTATACAGCTGAAGTGATGTCATTTTGTGTACAAAGGCCACAGTTTGATTTAAAGAAGGACAACTCTTTGCTTTCTTGCACTTGTTATTTAATCAGAAATCCCAATAATCCTCAGACAAAAGAGATATGGATCTGATCAGCCCCTTGGAGACTGTTAATTGACACTGCCAACAAATGAGAGGCATGGTATCTCAGATGTTAAATTTCTCAGGAAAGAAGTTAGAATAAACAAAATGTGTTTTCCTTGGATTCCTCCGCAACACAGACATTTAAATACAGTCAGTTTGGTGCCAGTGACACTGTCATTGGGAAGAGAAATCCTGAAGGAAAGAAAACTGACCACAAGCCAAATGGGAACTGAAGAGCCAAGGTGCAAGTAACAGGGGTTCCCCTTGTCCCAGTCTGGAAGACTGGCCAGAAGTGTCATGAAATCATTCATCCCCCATGTAAAGTACATTGTTCTCTTATTCTGTTATAATTAATCTGGCAATAAATCAGCATCTGTGCTGGTATGGCTGCTGTGATAAGTTTGTATGGATGCCTTTGCAGCCTGAGTACGGTTACACAGCAGTGCTTTGGGATAGCTACCTGGCTTACCTTGAGGAGGTGTTATCCTGCAAAGCAGCTAAAGCTGCATCATGCTGGGGGCTGGGAGAGGTCAGGAGAAGTGCTCAAGGGCCTGCTGCTCCCCATGAGAAAGCTGAGGGGGAGGCGAGCAGCCCAAGCACAGGACCCTCACTCCTTTGCAGTGCTGGGAACAGGCAATCCCTGGCAGTGGGGATGAGCCGCAGCCCTGAAGTGCCGATGCTCCCGGGAGCCATTTGCGCTGACCGACCCCCACACAGCAGGGGAGAAAAACAAAAACCGGCCCAGGAGGGCCTTGTTGTGAGAAGGAAGTATTATTTAACGTGCATTGTGTTGGGAAAGGAAAACAAGGGTCCTGGCACTGAGCCAGGTCCATTGGCCTCTTTTTTTTTTTTTCTCTTTTCTATTCTTCTGGTCAATTGTTCTAGTGAGGACAAGTTTTTTTTTTTGGTTGTTTTTTTGCTTTGTTTTTTTTTTCTTCGGTGTTTTTGGAGTTGACAATGCACGGGGTAATTTCTTGGTTCTTTTCCTGTGTTTTGGCACAGGGACTGCCCGAACGTTTGGCCACGTTTCCTGTGGCAGAGACACCACTGCCACGTCCACTGGCACCAGCACCAGTACATGGGTTGCATCATCAGTTGAGCAGGGGCTTCTCGACTGCCCCAGAGCTGGGGGGCAGGAGGGAAAGGCAGAAGTGTGGGCAGAGAGGTGAGCCAGTGTGGAAAGGCAGCACACATTTCTGCCGGGTGACTCACCAGCCCTTAGGAAGAAAAAAAATAATAAAAAAAAATTCCAGCCAAATTCTTTCAGGGAGGTAAACAAGGTCACACAGCGCAGCGAGATCCTGTTTACCTGAGACAGGACGTCTTTGCAGAGCCTGTGCTGGAAGCAGGGACATGTTGACATGACTCAGGGTGGCCAATGAAGGGACATGGGGCTGGGGGCAGCTCTCAGCCCGAGGACCCCAGCTTCACCATGGCAAGGAGGGGGTGAAACCTTGCAATGGGGCTGGGTGCTCTGCTCTGTAGAGGCTCTCCCTGCCGTCCTGTGGCTCTGCCAGGAGGGAGAGCAGGAGGAAAGGGACCACTGGGTAATGGCAGGGCTGTGCTAGCACTCGATGCTCACCTCCAGCCCTTGCCATGCTGGTGGGCCTGGAAGATCTGACCCACTGCTGCCCACTTGCTCGTATCCCATCATGAGCGAGTGCTTTCCGCACAGCCCCACAGGGAAGTCCCGGTGGCCACACAGTTAATTAGAGCCCATTCCAGACGCTGACTGAGTGTTTTTTCCTGATAACAAGACGTGTGTGAGTGTATGTCGCTCGTCGCTCGGGTGAATATCCTGTTCTTGCGACGGGCCAGGGAAGCGGGGGGCAGCCGGGGGGGGGCAGCTGGGGACGGGACACAGGGCAGTGTGCCGGGATTTCACATTCCTGGCATTCCTGTCTTGGCCTGGAACTGCAAAACAGCCCAGTGGGAAGAACAGGGCACCCTCGGGATGAGAGAGCTCAGCTCTCTTCCCCACTGGAGCGTGTGCATGGGGAGGACAGGGATATACAGAAGCAGAAATTATCCTGGTGTGAGCACTTGAATTCAGCCAAGAACAAGCATGTTTCTGTTGCTCCTTCCTCTTCCACAATCTCCAACTCATCAGCCAGACTGCACTTCTCACTGTATCCAGACAAGTGAAGGATGCTTGGCATTCCCAAGCTGCCGTTGGGAACCATCATGGTGATGGAGGACACCACAGGACACTCTGTTTCTCTCAGCATTGCTTCAGCTCTTGGGGGTGCATGAAAATTCCCACAGCCCTGCTTCATGCCCAAAGAAAGTACAGAGCCCAAGAGTGCCCCTCAGCTTGCTGCCTCAACCTGCTCCCAGCTCCTCCACCCTTGCAGAGGTGAGCCAGGATCTGCAATTCAAATATTTCAAGAAACACAGCAAGAATACCTCTTTTCTTTCTTTCTTTTTTTTTTTTTTAACTTTTTTTCACTGATGTGCCAAACCAAACAGGGCCAATGCTGACCTTCGGCCAAAGCTATGTCATGATGGTTTTGTCTCACAGTCAAATCACAATCCTCGGGTCTTGCACAACCAGGTACTTGGAAAAAAGAAAGACTTCTTTCTTCCTTTAAAGCACACCCCTGTTCCACCTACTCCAGGTTCCCATTTTCCTGTTTCACAACCTTCTGTGGTTTGGTACCTTTCTCAATGAAACAGGCGCATGTCATAGCCCCACTGACCACTGAAAAAGAAGGAGAAGGAGACTCCCTGGCTCCCACCACCAGCTGCACACACGTGTTGTTGGAAGGGGAAGGGACCAGGAGGACAGAGGACAGTGCCTCTGGTCACATGCAGAACACTGTTTTTGAGGAACTGAAAGCATGTTATGTCTGCAAGATTGCAAAAAAACCCCCAAAGATGCCTCTACATTTTAGGAAGTGGCCAGCACAGCCATTCTTATGCCTGGATAGGTTTGCGGGAAGCTCTCGAGGAGCTCCTGGTGATAGGACTGCCTCCCTGCAGCCACTGGGAAGAAAACCTGCCATGTGCAGTTTCCATAGCCATGGCTGGGCATGCAGCAGGGGTCTCAGCCTCATCCCAGCACCTGGTGCCTTTGCCCTGGCACTGGTGGGGTGAGGAGCTGGTGAGGTTTGGGGTTTGCTTGTTGCTTGGTTGGGGGCTGGACACTTGCCACAAGCACTGTGATTTTGGTAGGTCTGTGTGTTTCTTTGCTGCATTGCTGGTGGGGGAATCCCTGCAATACCAGGTCAGAGTATCTGTGAGACTGCAGTCAGCACCAGCTAAGACGCCTTTGCTCAGCAGGGAGGCGGGTCCTTGCTGTCTCAGGGCCTGTCTCTGTAGGGAAGAGCTGCTGTGCATCAGTCCCAGCTTTCTTCCCAGCATGGAAGGCCTTTTTAGCCCTCCCTGGAAGGGGACTAAGCCATGCTGCAGAAGAGCGCTCAGCGCAGGACAAGGCAAAGGGGGCTTGTGCACTTTGAACTCAGCCCTCAGTGCTGCACAGAGGCTCCCTCCAGAGCTGTTTATTCCTAAATTCATTGCATTCAACTTCTTTTCAAAATGCCTTTTACACCTGCAGCTAAGGAGAGCCCTGTTGTTGGGGAAAGGCAGGAAGATTTTCAACAATACGTTGACGAGTGCCTTAAAAACACATTTGGGTTCATAGGAGAAACGGTGTCAAGGTCTGACACTTGCTGGCAAAGTCAGTCCCATGCTGAGATTGCTTGGGAAGGGGTGTGCATGTGTCCTGTGATGCCCTGAGAAAAGGTCCAAAGATCAGGAGCTTAATCAGAGGCACAAAAGCTCCAGTCACTCAAGGATTTCAGCCCAGCCCAGAGCTCCCAAGCAATCCAGCTCCTTGGGAATGGGAAAACCCCAGCAGGGATTCGCTGGACTCTCAGAGGATTACAGTCTGAATGACTAAACCTGTTAGGTCACTCAAATGATCTGCTTCCTTTTATGGTCAAAATCAAGTGTCAGGAACACAGGTTTCCTCTTTCCTTAGAACTGGGTTTTCTCAGTACCACAAATCAGAGGATGCAATGCTAAAATTAAGTGTCTGAAAGCACATGCATAGTGTTGCAATCTTGCTGCCTTGCCTACTGGTCTGTGTAATGCATGAGTTGGGTAACAAACAATAGAGGTTGGAAATAGCCAGGACGGAGATTTCCTCTTTCAGTTGCAGAATTGTTTCCTTGACTGGTGCGTGCATAAGCCAGGTGGCAAAATGCTTGCCCCCACCAAGTTTCCTGGCAAGCAGGAGGGGTCTTTGGGTGGGGGGTGGAAAGGAGTGAAAGAAAAAGTTCCCAAAAAGCAAATCCTTCCTTTGGGCTTTACCTTCCTCCTCCCACTCCTTTACAAGTTCACTGTGTCTCTCAGTAACTGGTTCTGGCAGCTCCTCACAAACTTCTCAGGTCCTTTTCAGACCTGTGGATGGGAACTATCGGCATCCCATACCAGGGATGGAGAGCTGAGCTGCAGATGCCCATATCCAAGGAGCTCTGCTAGCTGCCAAACCCTGACACTGTGACCTCTCCCATGCAGTGACACATACCCCAGAGAGCCAGGTCCTACCAGCACTGGGGAGCAGCAACTTGCTGCTTTCCCCAGTCCAAGCACTGCAGTGACCACGTCTCAGCCTGCAGAAGTGCCAGCTGGAACCTTCTCTGGCTGAGCACAGGCATCCAGCTCTCACAAAACTCTTGTTTCCCTCCACTCCAGCTCAATAAGGACTGATCACATTTGAAGTTCATGACCCACCTTGTGACATTTTGGATTTCTGGCCACATGTGTTCCAAATGCCAGGGACACTGCCAGCAGCGGTGACATCCTTCCCCATCTGCACCACAGCACAGACAACACACCACAGTGGGCACAGCAGCACCTTGCCAGCTCCCAGCGTTTGCTGCCCAAGGGCCTCCATTTCCTGGATGGGTGCTCACATGCACCCAGATTCCTTGGAGGATTTTTTAATCCAAGCTCATAAATATTCATGTTTTCCAGCTAGGAAAAAAATCCCCTGTTGCTGGCTGTTCTTCCTCAGGGATTAATGGCGTATGGCACCAGGAAGTCTCCAAGTACCCAATATTTCTCTTACACCCTTCCACCCAACCCTGGTCTTTCCCCAAAAAGAGAAGCAGCTCCGTAACCCAAACCACTCCAATCAGCTAACCTCTTGCTTGGAAAAACCCACACAGGATGAACTTGCAATGAAATATCCCACTTTCTAGGTTAGAGCAAGGAGGGAAGGGAACAGAGTTCAGTCCTGGGTTTGGGGATTGCACCTGGTTCCTCATCTATGTTCAAAGTGGGAAACTGGAGCAGATTTTGTGTCCTACATGGCAACAGCATCTGGCTGCTCCTTCCTGGCCATGAGCTTTGAAACCATCTAAAAGACCTGAGTAAATAAATAAGTACAACAATAGGTCACAGCATACCCGGTGGGACTATCCATGGAAAAGGGAAAATACGTATCATGGGGAAAAAACTGCAGATCCTGTTCAGCTGCTCCTTTCTGTTTCATTTAACACACTTGAAGGTGGCCATGCTGGGAAAATGCTTTATTCAATTACTGGGCTGTTCACACCTGCCTCAGTGGAGCCAGGAGAGCCTCATCCCAGCCAAACCTGAATGCAAGGAACACCCATTTCAGTCCTTTTACAGCCATCTGACTGCATCTCACTGCAGCCAGAGAGATGCTCTGATGTGTAAAGCATCCCCCATCCCTCCCAGGGGACAAATCTGCACCACTGGCTGTCCCCTCGCTGCAGCAGGCACTGCCCTTCACGGACCAAGAGCCTCATCTGGATTTGTGCATCCTTCTGGCAGGGAGCTGGTCCTCACCCAGCCTGGGATGATGGAAAGCAGGGCTCCCTGTAAGTGAGAGGTGTGCTCCTGCTTTGCTCCACTGGCCAGAACTGCCTCAAACTTTCCAGGGCAAGGCTATGCTGTGATTGTAGTGTTTTGTCCATGGCTACCAGGTTTATGGGACACCAGGGAGACCCCCTTTTCCTCCCATCCCCCTCCCAGTGCAAGCATTTTGTTTTTCTTCTTAATTAGTGGAAAAATTCCTGAACCTGTCAGAGGGAAGGAAGGTCTTTTCTCTCTCTGTCTCTCTCTCTCTCTCTGTCTGTGTCTCTCCTCGGTCAATTACTGAAATGCAAACAATATCCATGGTCATGGTGAAACATTTTTTCCACCTAAATAACACCTCTGCAGATTTTAAAGGCACAGTCCACTTTGCACAGCCCCTCAGCATGAGAGATGCCCAGGAGGCATTGCAGGCACCCTGCAGAAACACAGGCACGTCCCAGAACTTTTCCTCACAGACATCAAGCCAGTGTGTGCAGTTCCATGGCAAACCTCCCTGCCCTCCTTTCTGGGAGAAGCTAGTACCCCAGCATGCCCAAATGTCAGCTCCCGTGAGCACCTTCCCAACCTGCTGATATCCCTGAAGCATGCTGACATCCCCACCCAAGGCCTGCGGAGTGCTGAAATCCCCTCCACGGGGTGGGGGAAGCAGGTGTGAAGAAGGGCTTCTTTCTGGGAGCACACCTTGGTTCAGTCATCAGCACTTTTCCGGTGCTGACCTCATTTACTTTTGTCTCTGATGTTGTTGCTCACAGCTGAAGAGACCAACAGTAGCTGACACCATCTCCTCTGCTCTTCCCTGAGTCTGTGCCGAGATTTCTGCTGAAAAATCATTTCTTTTCATGCAGAAAACAGCCAAGCAGGGCTGGGTTTGGGGACCAGAGCCTGCCTTCACTGACTGCATCGGCCAGCTTTGGCCAGGGACAAAGGTCGGGGCATTTGGGAACTTCGGAGTTTCCAAAGCTGCTGGGGCAAGACCTATGGCCAAGATGCTTGCCTGGTGTTTCTGCACCATCCATTGAATTTTTGCAGCATGTGCAAAAAAAATTCACAGCAAACACTTTGGAAAGTGCATTGACTGTCAAACCACAAGCCTTCCTGCTGCCTGGGTCCCCGCAGCGTTTGGGTTGCTGCTTAATCCCTTGCAAACAGCTTTATTGAGATAGTAATAAAAAAGTAATGAAAAAAGGGGGTTGCTTCCCTTGAGGCTGCCTTTAGTCCAGCCTTTGCTGTGAATCCAAGGCAGTCCATCATGCCAGAGTCCTGTCTGGTATCTGCCTGGCTGGGGGAGGAAAAATGGTAGGTGAGCCCTGCCACAATTTTATATTCTGGTATCTTTAATCTCCTGGCTCCTCTGCCAAGAGCTTCAGGGATCCACTGCTGTGACTGTTAACGCCTCGTGTTAACCCACTGTCTGCACTCCCTGCAGGGAGGCCACAGCATCTGGGGTTACCTCCAGCTCCTCTTAGCACTCAGTTTTTGGGGGGCTCTGTTGTTGCTTTAACCCTGTGACGAAATCCACAAACAGCTGAGGCTGCCTGGCTTCCTTGCTTCCTTTCTTTTAAGATGGGAAATTCCCAAGCCCGCAACAAGTTCACTTGGTCACGGGCAGATCATGGCTCAGGGAGGGGCAGCACCCTTTGGTCACGGGCTGTCTGCAGGCGAGTGAGGAACAGCTGCATGCTCAGGCAACGAGTTTTTGTTGTGGGGTTTTTTCCTAAATAGATTTCAATTCTTCATATTTTCCTCCTTCTTTGTACCCTGCTTTTCCCTTGGCACAGCTGGCTTCTCCACCCCTGGGGCCCACCAGATACTGGTGCACGGACAGTGAGATGGGGCCACACTCCAGCACATCCCTATCCCACCCTGGGATAAAGAGGGAAGGCACTGGTTTCCACTGAGCTGTCTCCAGCCACGTCTGGCTTGTGGGCAGGTAAGGCAGCAGGACACGGTGGCTGTCATGGTGGGGGCACAGCTTATGCCAGGGAGGCACGAGCTGAGCACAGGGAGGAGAACGCCTGTGTGGGCTTTGTGCCACATGGCTGGGCTGGAGAAGGCTCTTCCTTTGAGCCACAGCCAGGTGTGGGGAGAGTTTAAGCTGTTTGTACTCCTGAGTACCAATAAAATAAGCAGTCAAGGGTTTTTTGGGGCCTGTTCTTGTAAACTGATTTTTCACTTCATATATCCATGAAACAGCTTTAGCGGTGCAAAGTGTCAATGCTAAAACCCACAAAGTCTGGTTCTAAAACACAGGGGTTTGCTCCTTGCACCCGAATAACCCCCAGCCTTGCTCTCCCATTGGCCTGCTGCTTTCAGGAGCTGTGTTATCACAGGAGGATACATTGCTGTAGCCTCTCTCCACTGCCTGGAAGGCTGAATGCATTTCCTCAATCAAAAGATGAACCTCCTGCTGCATGGCATATCCCAAGACTGGGCCTTTAGGTAAAGCAGCAGCTGAGCAATTAAACCAGGGAGATTTGCCAAAACTCCCGGGCTCCTCTGAGATCACCTGTAGCACTGGGTGCACCGAGCTGGCATCCCCACACGGAGACACTTTCCAGCAGCATGCTGCCAGGGTTTATTTCCTGAGCCTGGCTTTGCAGGGTGGGTGTAAATCACCTGCTCCAGCCTTCAGAAGTGGTACAGGTCCCTCCTGCCCGTGCTCCAGGCTGAGCTGTGCTGAATGTGCACCAGGGTGCTGTGGCAAGTGAGCAGCCTCTGAGCAAGCCCCCAGGCAAGCAGCTGCTGCACGTGGGTGCGAGGCACTGGGCAGGGGGTGGCTCCTGGTGCCAGGGCTTGCAACCTTCCAGCACCAGTTCATTCCAAGCTGTTAAAAGCAGAGACCACACTTGTGGATGGGGGTGCCCAGGGACCTCCATGGACAGGCGAGTGTGCCGGACCCTGGGACACTGAGCCCTTCCTCTCACTCCTGAGTCCAGGACGATGCTCCCATGCTTCCTGTGCCTCGTATGCGTCTTCGCACCCTTTTCTTCTCAAAGTCCCTGCTGACAGGCCCTCAAGCCCAAAGAAGTCTCATGCCAAAAAATCTTTCTTTTCCCTGAATTATCCTCTGGAAATCAAAGTGGGGATTGTGATTTTGCCTGTGTTTTCATTCTTGGGGGCAGATAGACCTCACCATTACTCCTTCCCCTTGGAGGATCAGAGAAAACATGTCATCACCCCAAAATGAACCATGTCCAGCAAGGTGCACACCTGTGAGTGTCAAGCTTGTCCCTTAAGGACACCCTGGATTACTCCTACACACTGATGGCCCCGGGTTCACCACTGCAGCACAAGTCTCCACTTGGGTCTATGATCCTCACAGCTGAGCCATGGACTGAGGGTGCTGTGCATGTGCTGGGGGTATCCCAAAATTGAGGCACAGGGCAGGACCTGCCTTTGCTCCCCGCAGCATGGCACCCAAGTGCCAGACTTGTGATACCTCCCTTGCTGGGAGGAAAGGGAAATGCAACGGCCTTTCCGACCAAGGGAAGGACTGCTGTTGTCTAGACGATGTGACTGAGGAGGGAAGGGGCCAACTGTTTGTACAGCTTTGGGAAGTGTAAACAGTGCTGACTGTCCCAAGCCCTTCAAAGCAGAGGAATCCGGAGATGGGATGAAAGCACAGGGAAATTCTGGCCGGGTGTCCTAGCAGAGCAGCTCAGGAGAAGGGGACCTCTTCAAGACAAAAACTCCAGCACCTGAGTCATTTCAAACCAGCCCAAGTGAGGAAGGAGGAGCACAGCACAGCTGGCTGTGGGCAGGGCTGTGCGTGGGCTCTCAGGACTTTCCCAGCTTTGGTTGCTTCTCTCTGCAATCTCAGAACAAGTGTCCTGAAAAGGAAACTGGAGGCCCTGGAAATCCTGCTGTGCCCTGCAGTGAGCTGGTTTGGCCTCTGCTTTTCATTCAGCTCACAAAAAAAAGAGAAAATGCTGTTCAAGAGGTGATTTCCTTTTTTTTCTTTTTTTTTTTTACAACTTTAAATACAGTACTGAGTATAAATTAATCTTACATTTAAAAAAAGGCAAAAAAATTAAAATAAAATAAAACAAAACCTCACCTTATTTACAAACCAAAAGAAACAGATTTTGGAACAGGAAAAGAAAGTGTCTTAAGACTTGAGGGCTTGGGGGTGGAGCAAGGGAGCAACGTGCTGCCTTGGCAGTGGTACGAGAAGTGCTCTGGGCTTGCAGGAGGTGAGGACTGGGTCCCTCCACAATTTGTAACAGCTCCCAGGCTGTGGCTTTGGCTACTTTCCCCACCTCCCTCCAGAGTTTTGCCCCACAATAGGGGTGCGTGTGTGCAAGGGGAGAAGCGCCGTGTGATTGCTCTGGGCAGGCGTTTTCTTCACATATAACTGCAGTGCCCAGCACAGCACAATCCAAGACCCTGACTCCAAGGTGATGCTGGGAATTCCCATCATATGTAACAATTCTGCTAATGGTTACTGACTATTACCAGTGCAAAACCAGCCCCCGCCCACACAGTCCTCCTCCCTCCTCGAAGACAGGCAGTGGCCCAGGAGGGACTCTACAACTGACCCTCCAGTTGTTCTCTGAGTCCTCCTCACTTAGAAGAGCTCCTTTCTGTCTCAGATGGCTGCTGCCAGCTGTGAAGACCATCCTCATTTCTTTCTCTATACCTACACAGAGCTGTTCACATCACAGATCAACTTCCAAGCTAAGTGGGTTGGGAACATCTAATGGGTAAAGATCAAGAAGGAATTTGAGAGGGAAAACGTGAGGAAAATGATGGGTGATGTGGGGATGTTGGCAGGGAGAGATTAGTGGAGGCATAATATGCAGGACATCCAGGAAAGGGTTAAAAACCTCGTGGGAATGACATGATTCTGCTTTCAAGACCACAGAGCAGGCAAGAACAGCTCACTGAGATTAAGTCATGCTTCTAAGTTTGGCTGTCCTTGGTCTTGTTGTGGTGCCACTTCACCTCCTGCAAGGAAGTTGTGCTGGGAGGGGGGGGCAGTGGGGTGCAGAGTGAGAGAAAAGGGTAACAAGAAAGAGAGAGATCAGATGATGCCTCTGCCTGCCCGTCCCCAGCCTCGCAGGCACGTTGCAGTAACAGCCTGCTTTTCTGCCAGCCCAGTGAAGCCAACGCATGCACGTGCCTCTGAGCTTCCTGCCACTGGGGAATGAAATCCATTGAAGAACATATATATATATTTTTATATATGTATGTATAAATACACATACACACGCACACACGCACACGTATATATATATATATACACACACACACATATACACACGCACACATACAGAGTGAATTTAAAAAATAATTTGAGTCCGAGCCTGGAAAGTTGAATTCTCCACCAGCATGTGCAAAGATGGCTCCCCTTGGCAGGGGCCGGGGGCGTGGAGACGATTCTGCCGCTGTGTGCTCCTTCCCCATGATCCAAACACCTTCCAGTCAGCACCAGGAGCAGGGGGGGAAAGGGAGTGGGGGAATGCATTTGGCTTCTTTGTTTTGTTTCTTTGCTTGTTTGTTCTGTTCCCCGAGATGTTGTATATCTTAGTGGTTTTGGTTTTCTTTTTTAAAATAAAATATACACACGCACGTTAAAAATATATATCTGTCCAGGTAGGGCGATAAAAGTCCTTAGTGCATTTTCCATCATTGGTCGCCGCTCGCAATCTGAGATTTGCCTGTTTCCAAAAGGTAGGCCCAGTGCAAGTGTAGATCTCAGCTGGGCCCCCCAGCCTTACCAGAAGCACGAGGGAAAGGGAGAATATTCCCCTTCTGGCCTCTGTCCATCTGTTTTTCTCCTTCCCTTGGAAGAAATTGGACCCGCTTTCCTTTTCACATTTTCCATCCTGTCCTCTGTAGCAGGGAAGGAATTGTCCTGTTCTCATCGCAAGTTGTGGCTGTTGGCGTTCACGGTTTTATTTGTACTTTGCTCTTTTCTCATATATATATATGTAGGTCATCCTCGTCCTTTTGTGTGTGTGTGTGTGTAAAACTTTAAAATTATGCTAATAAATGAAAGGGAGGCTTTGGTGGGAGAAGGTCCACTGATGGAAAGGGAAGCACCAATTGCCGTCTGAATCAGACGTCGAGGCAGATGGACAAAGACGAAAAGTTATCATTCCAAGGACCCCATGGGGGCAATACAGCAAATATATTAAATAAACCTGGAAGTGAAACAAAACCAGACACAGCATTAGAACATGTAACCCTTTGCCCCCTGCAGCTCCCCTCCTATCCCCTTTTCTCCTCTGGAAGTATTTCTGCTAAAGTGCCAGATTAGAAGCCTGGGAGGACTTTTGACCTCCTCTACTTTTTCCCTGAACAGCTTGAGCCAGAGCTGAGATTTGCATGAGTTTGCATTATTTCTACCCTGGGAACTTTAGGCTGGCCAGGAGAATCCTGGGATAATCAGAGCCCTCGTAGTGCTAAGCGTGGGAATCCCAGTCTCAAGACACTGCCCGGTGCCCCTTGTCCCCAGCTCCTGAAATGCCACGCATGGAAGCCTGCTGTCCCCTCTCCCGGGGTGAGGGGAAGTGAATGTGAAGTGACTGGCCCGGGCTTATTCAAGTGGCTGCAGCAGAGCTGGAACTGCTGAGCCATGGGCCAGGGCTCTCCCTGTTAAGCTGTGTTGCCTCTCTCTAAATTCAGCTCCCACCAATCTGCACCCTGACTACTCTTTCCCTCTTTTCTGCACCTTTTCCTCTCATGGGGAACCCATAAGAGGGCTTAGTCTCCTTTCCCTTCTACCAGTGAAATTCTTCTGATGATGAGGGAATTACTCCTGTTTACACAAGTCGTGGAGAGAAGAATCAGACCCTGGCCTGACAAAGTCCAGGTCTCTTGCCAGAGATTCCAGTTCTCCTTTCCCCTGGTATGACCTTTCTCATGCACATAGGCTTCCCGCTAGGAGAGTGATGAACCAAAAGTGTTGCTGTTTTTCAGTCTTTCTGCCAACTCAACTAATGAAATAAAAGGAAAAGGGATCCCCAGAGCAACATTAATTCTCTGTTTTCAACGGAGAATCAATAAAGAAACTAGAAGGGGAGTTGCTCCACAGAAGAGATGAATTACATGGACTCCGAGGGGATTTAGGTGTAGGGAGAAGTCAGGCTTGTTCTCTGCCTGGAAGGGAGGCAGAGAAAGGAGAGGGCGGGGCCTGAGAGCAAGGATGGCTGCAGCACGATCATTCCAACTTTGCAAAGAGCCTTAATTCCATAAATAGAATGCACATGTTGGCACCCAACCTACTTCTTCCTCCTCCTTCAACCCAGGTTTTGTCCTGCAGTAGCCCCATACTGAACGAGTGGCCAGTGGTGTGGGAAGGGTCTAAGACGCCATGTCCCAGGAGGACATCCCTCCCGACTGGAAAAGCAGCTTGCTGTTACCTGCCTTGTGCTCTCTCTCCCCTGCCAGCACTTCTATGCTATGAGGATTTCTTTCAGCACTTTCTTATCGTTGACATGCTTGTACTTCTTATGTTTCCTCTTCTGTGCCGGCGGCCGGCGTACTCGCCGCCTCTGTGAGACAGCGGCTGTGGTGAACGCCGGTGACAAGCCTGCCAAAACAGAGGGGAGAGTGTCTGTACAGCCAGGGGCAGACGGCTCTTGTTGAAATATCCTTCTCCACACACTGTCAACAAAGAGCTCCGCAACAGCAGGGCCACAAGGCCTCTTTCTGTTCTTCTGTTCCTTGTCCTCTGTTCTCCACAGTCTCTGCCCTCTCCCTTTTCCCACCATGCCCTTCCCCTCACCTCTCACCTTCCCCTCCTTCTTTTCCCTCAGTTTCAGCCCCTTCCTGGCAGGCAGATATCCTGGGAAAGGTCCCTCAGCTGGTATAAACCAGCGAAGGCCCTTGGGATTCACTGGAGATAAGCAGAATGAAACCAGTGGAGGTCTCTTTTCTCTCTCCCCAGCCCCTCTTCTCATACCTCCCTTCATTCTACTAATGCCAAGATCCTTACGTCTCTGTTCACGTGGCCCTGGACGGATGTTCCTGGGGGGTGGTCGGAACACGGCTTCACACCGACACTGCACATGGTCCTCCAAAGGCACCACGACGTTTTTGAATTTTGGCTTCCTCTGGACAAATTCAATCTTCTTCACCTGTTTGCAAGAGGAAGGCAAGCAAAAGATTAATACAGCTTTGGCTCCCAGTGTGTAAAATTACTCAGTGTCAGTGCACTTTAGTCCTGGCTTTCTTCCTAAAGGGTCAGAAGGCAGCTTACGGAGCACTGTTCAGATTCAGGGGTGGTGTGTACGGGAGATAATTCTGAACATGGCAGCAGAGCAGACCTAGACCAGGCAAGTTTGGATGTCTCCGGTTGGTTCTCCTGCTCCTAACTATTTCCAGTGCTTAAGCAGGATGACTGGTTGATCAGAGACAGAAACATGGAACATGCAGGACATGCTAGCCTGTTTCTGACAGATGCAATGGCAGAGACCTGGGGGCAACCAGGATGATTCCCACAGGAACCTACAGGAAGGGCAAAAGGAGAAAACCTCAGGTCCGAAGGAAGCTAACGCAGACTCACCAGCTCTGCTGAGGCCTGTCTGAATTTGTCTCAAGCTCTTTAATAACTCACAGGGCTGAAGCCCTCGGCTCTGTGTTTCACGGGAAAGGCGGTGCTCTGGAAATTCCCTCGGACTCTCCACCAGTGCTGACTCAGAGGGAAGACTCATTGCTCCACATCCCACCACAGGGCACAAGCTTTCTAGGGGGTCCTCCCACTCCAGCAGCAGCCAGGCCTGACCCCACTCAGCTTATCTAACAACTCTGCGGTCCCTGAAGTGCTCCGCAAGCTATAAATACTCACTCTGCTGTGCATCTGGGATGGAATTCCTCTAAACCCACTGCCCCCAGCAGCATCCCTCAGCCAGCGCCGAAGCAGCCAGGCTGTTTATCTTTCCTTGAAAGCCCACTCCACACGCTTCAGACCACACGCTGCTTGCTAGACAAACACTTCCAGCCAAACAATAGAAAGACCTCTGTCCCCAAAGAAACCATTTCCAGGTCACTTTTTCAGGCTGGCTTTTGACCTCTCACTTGTTTTTTTCCAGAAAAACAACTCCTGCTCCCCCCTGATTTTTGCCTCGTTCGGCCTGGCTTTTCTGAGAAAGGAATTTCCTGATGAAAAGGGCTGTGTGTGAATACAATCTCTCCCAGCCAACCTCTGCTGCCTGCCTGGGGGAGTCTCTTATGGCTCAGGCAGAGGATTAGTATGGGATGAATATTATTTTTAAACAAGCTGTCTGGGAGGAAGCTGCGAGGAGATCACTGGTAGCTGTGAGGGGAGGATCAGAGCAAGAGTTTAGCTGTCAGGTGTCTGCTGGCTGATGGGGCAGGTCAGGAGGTAACCGTGGGCTGAGAAAGAGAAGCTGTTCCAGTGCGTGTCTTGGAAAGAAGCTGCAGCAGCGGTGGGGCAATGGAGACTGACACTGCAAACCCTCCTTGTCTTGCATCAAAACCGGTTCCCGCGATGACAGCACCCTGTTTCTTCTGCTCTAATACAGCAGACAAGGCCGCCTCGACCCACAGGAAGGGCCGTGGCGTGGAGCTGCAGCTGGGGACAGTGTCCTGCAGCTCTGCGTGGTGACAGTCCCCAGCTGCTGGACAGCACCAGCCCTTGCAGCAGCTGGCACGGACGTCACCCGCACCAGCGGCTGCAGCGCTGTGTGGCCAGCGCAGGGGGGACAGACGGCCGCATGAGACCAGCAGCTGGGTCTGGCTCTGGGGCACAGGGCTGGCGGTGGGCACAGGAGGAGGGGGCAGTGGGAGGTGTGTCCCTCACCTGGACGTGCCGGACGCGGATCTGCGTGGGGCGGCACTGCACGTTGCGGTTGTTGCAGCACCCGGAGCAGCGCTGCACCTCCACACAGGGCGGCCACACCACGAAATTGGCGTTGGTGCTGTCCACCATGTTGCGGGAGATCTCGAAGACCACCTCCCGCGTCTTGCACTCGGCGAGGACAGCTGTCTCTGCTGCTGCCAGAGCATCTGTGGAGGGCCAAGAGAGGAACGGGGGATGAAATGGGCTTTGCAGCCGTCACCAACCCACCTCAGCCACCTCTGCTGCAAGAGAAGGACCCCACATGGCTCTCACATGCACATGCACACACACACAGACGTTCTTTCTCTTTCTCCCACCCCTTCAGCTCTCTCCCTACAGAGCAATGCCCTGTGGAGGAAGCCCCTGTACAACGATGCTTCTCACTGCAGCCCAGGCAGGAGATGACACTTTAGAGCAAACAAGCACTGTCGGGATTTAATGCAGAGCAGCGCACAGAAGTCCAGACTCCCTCTCCTGCCCTCCCAGGGTGTAACACCCAGCTCCTGCTCCAGGCCCAGACCCTCCTTCTCATGTCTCCACACATACAGGTGCACTATAACCTCTACCCCTACATGTGGATCTCAGACACGTATCTGGACCACTCGTGGCTGCTCAGGTGCATGCCCCAACAGTCACAAGGTGCAAGACCCCAGCTCACCTAGGCTTCGTCGCTCTCGGGACAGGGCCACAGGGTTTTGATCGGGCTGAGTTGCATTCAGGTTCAGGCTCAAGCTGTCCTGCTCTGCAAAGGGTAAGACATGACTTAATAGCACCAGGTAGAGGCAGGAGAAGAGAGCAGGCACTTGTGCTCAGATCACCAGGCAAAGTGCAGGGACATGGGATAAGCCACGGACCCAGGACGTCATGCTAGGTGTAAATCCACAAGCAAGGTCACAGCTGTGCTGTGGCACGGACACTCTTTGCTCAGACGAGGCAGCTCAAAGCAACAAGCCTATCCTGAAAGAGGGGACCCAGCCAGGTCTAGGAGAGGAAAACTACAGCTCAAGAAAGATAAGGCCCGTGTCAGGACTTTCTGGTGTCAGAGGGGAGTAGCAGAGGGATTCAGATTGGCCAGCTGAGACCAGGATAACACCAAGGAGGATCAAGGACCAAAGATGGGACAAGCAGAACACTTGGTATTTAACACTGAGGTGCCTTGCTGGGATGGCTTGGGACTGGGAGAGTTGGGAGGTGAGAGGGCAGGTGAAGAGGGGGATGGGGGGTAGGTGGAGTGCTTGCTTTCTCTCTCCCAACTCACCTCAGCTGCTCTAGGTTAGAGCAGTTTTATGACAGAAGAACAGAAAAATAAAGTTAAAATTACTTTTCCTCTATACTACTCTAAGGTAAGAGGCAGGATCTGGAGGTGGTTCAGTCAGCGATGGGAGAGGAAGACCGATAGCATTCAGGCCAGCCCTGAGCGGTTCCCTCCCACCCCACTGCTTTTTCCCATAGGAAGTGCTGAATAGAGAAATGCCCATAATCCCCATGGAGCACTCCAACACACAGCCCCTCCTGAGCTCGGGACAATGGCTGCGCTCGAAGATAGCTCCCACCCAGCCACAGCTCTTTCCTTCTCCGACCTGCTTTAGCAGCTGAAGGAAACTGAATGGACGTCAGCATCAAGGGAGCAATTTTCTTAAAGGGAATTAGGGGCCAGTGGAAGATCTCTGTTTATCAGATGTGTGGTGGAGCAGACTTCCCTTACCTATCATGTCCCATTCCTCTTCCTCAGCCCTGCCCTAGTGCAGCCCTCTCATAAAGGGGAGCAGGGACTTTGCTCTCTGCTCAGGTCTCAAACAGTCGCTGATGGATTTGGGATGCGTGCACAGAGGCTGCATTCACAAGGCAGGAATCATGTGCCTGTCAATGAGCAGTCAACACCTATGTGTGAGGTGGACAGACGGACACCCTTTAAAGTGGCTGGAAAGGTGTGATCAATTCTAAGCACCATTCGTCTCACCCTCAGGCAAGCACCCAAAATGAGAACTGGTGGATCACGCTTTAGAAGGGCCTGTAGTTCTCTCTGGGCTGGAGAAGGTGTCTGGATGACTGGTTTACATGGGCAGCCACTGCTTTGTGGGCAACCACAGTTAAGGAGATGACTCCCACTCTACACATCTCTGTTGCTGGGTCTGCAGTCGTGCCCAAGGTCAGGAGAGCACTATCTCAGCCCATCTGCCTCCTGGAGCTGCCTCATTCTGCCTCCCTGTGCAGTCGGTGGAGGGAAGCAGCTGTGACACACACACAGGGTGCACAGACAGCACAGGGAACAGCTCCAGCCACTTTGGGTTATTTTGCTAACACGCTAATTTGCTAATTCCTCACAGGGCAACCAAAAGGCAATGCCCCTCAGTCAGTACCGGGGAACAGATGAGAGCCACGGGGTGCAACAAAGAAACAGCTTCACAGCACCGCTTTCTGCTTCCCTGACCAGCCTTTCCTGTCTGGGACCTGAAGTGAAACCAGTGACTCAAAGCCCTGCAGCCTTCTCTCATACCCCCGGGCTTCTGGAGCCAACAAGATAAGCCCATTTTGTTTCTTAATCATGAGGCTGGTTAATAGCCACGATAGAGATGTATCTGTTCCTTAGACACCGGGCCATGACAGACTGGATGCATCTTCTCAGCTGCTCCTTGTCCGCCCCTCCATCCCGTGGCATTTTATCAAACGAGGGTGGGGACTGCCTTTGGTGTACAAGTTCAGTTGATGAGAGGAGAGAAATGGGGGCAAAAAAATAGCAACAACTGTTGACTCAAAACAAATCTGTTGAGAATCATGTCCCTCCCTCCTCTAGGCTGTCCTTCTACACCCCGGACCAGCACTGAAGATATCTGGGGCGGGGGGGGGACCAGCCTGGGACAATCTGGCACAGCTAATTTTGGAAGCTGCCCCATTGTGTGGCTCATGGACAAGGAGGAGGGAACTGGTGAGGGCAGGGAGCGGCCCTGGCGGTGGTGGGGAGCCTGGTCGCCTCTTTCTAAGACAAACAATAGCTGAACGCAGCTGGTGCCCTCCCCCTCGCTTTCCCCCCCTGCCCCTCCAGGGCCGTTTTGAAAGGCAGCGGGAATGCTTTTGAGACTGCGCCAGTGGTTGGACTGGCATAGGAAACAAAAGCAGGAAATTCTGTTCCCCCGTAGATAGTGTCTCGGCAAGGATTACAAAGCTCAAAACAGACAAAACACGAGAGAGAAGTCGAGCTGGGGGGGCTGGGGGACGACGGGCGGGAGCAAGGTTAGAATAGAAAGGAATTTGCTCTGAAGAGACCGTTTATAAATAAATTCCTGGGCCGGCCCAGCCGCCGTGGCGCGTGCTCCAGTTCCCACACGTGCCGACCCCTCCACGCTTCGCCGCTCCTGCTGCTCCCTGCACTCAGCCCTGGCCAAGTGACCCCGAGGCCCTGCAGCCCCCGGAGCTCTTATCTACGGGCAGGAGGTGAAGCGACGCTACCCTGACTTAGCCCCTGTCCCGTATCTCACCCATGGACACGTGCTCTGCTGCTCTCCTCCTAAGCGTCTCTGGGAGCCTGTGGCCTTCTGTGGATGCTAAACCTGGAAACCCACTCAGCCCTTTCCTCCTCTGTCACCTCATTTCCGCCTCCCATTCTGTGCCTCTTAAACTGATCCTTGTCCAATTCAAGCCCGGCTGCCTGAGCATCTCCCAGGGTGAAGAATGGTGATCTCAGCTCCTTGGACTCACCTTGCGCATCTCCTACCATTCTTGGAAGCCAGTGTTCCTCAATAGACCAGACAGTTAGGAAATCTAAAAAAGCACCTAGTTGCCTCTAACTCCCAAAAGTTTCAGGGGGACTAAGTCTGTAAACAGACAGGTCTTGGCTCCTGAATGGTTCCTACATTTATAATAAAGTCTGTTGGTAGTGTGCCTGCTGAAAAACAGAATATCGCCTCCCAGCCCCCCAAAGACTTAATTAAAAATAGAGGAGTGTTCGGTGAAGAGGAGATTTACCTACGGAGTCTATCCGCAGGGCACGCTGGAGGTCACTGATGGAGCGCACTGAGCCGCCACCCAATATCTCATAAATGTCTTCGGGTATGGGGTCCCCCTGCCAGATGACAAAAAGAAAAGAAAAGAAAGGGAGAAACAAGCATTAGAGATAATCTGCAAACACTGACTGTGTCATGGAGCAGGGAATCAAGCATGGGGTAGACACGACAGAACCAGCGAAACGCAAAGACGTGTGTTGTCTTGCGTTGGCTTTTAAACCTTGAGGGCTTTATTCCTCATGAAGGCACGAGCCTGAAACCCAAGCAAAAGCAAGAGAGCTCCTCTCGCTGCCTCTCACAAAGCTGTCAGGAGACTAAAAAAGCCAAAAAATATCCGGGCTGTGCAGCAGAGCCCTGGACCCTATGCAAGCAGCCAGCAAGGCTTCCTTCTCCGGTGGTGTATGACTTCTGCAGGTGGCTTCTCATTCCTGCTGCCTGCAGTAAAGGCGTTTTAACAGACTTCCCTTACGCTATCAGATAAAACCTTCCCAATATTTCCCTCCGTTATGAAACTCCCTCACGGGCTTTGTCAGTTATCGTGTGTATGTGCGTGTGCGAGCGCGTGTGTTTTCAAACCACAGAGGCCCAATAATATACATCATTTGCATACTCTTATTTAAAGAAAAAAAAAGGCGGGGGGTGGAGATGAAGATTGACCTTCGCAGCTGAGGCTGCCCTGGCGTGAGCCCGCAGTGAAACCACAAAAGCTGCAGGGAGGTGATGCGCTGAGGAGCTGATTTGGAGGAAGAAACATATGGGAGTTTGGATGTTATTGCACACCAGCACCAGAAAACCTTAAGTAAGCAGGTTTAGCAACATCAGACAATGGGCCAAATGCAGTTTGTGCAGGCAGATGCCATGCCATCAGTCTCTTGGGAATTTTACTCTGGCACTGGGCTAGAGTGGGCCCCAGTGACAGCACTTAATAAGAGTACAAAGGAGCGGTGTGGGAAAGCAAGTGCTGATTAAAACATACTTCCGAAAGACTAGAAAAAGAGACAGAGGAAAGTACTGGCCGAAGTGTTTGCTTAGCTCCCAGCTCTCTTCATTCAGGGCTACTCAAGCGGAAAAGCCGCCCTTTAAGCCGGGTGCTGGATGGTGTCTGAGGCACAGCCCTACACATGTCCCTGTAACTGAGAGGAGAACTTGGCTTGCGTGCCTGTGAAACGCAGGGATTTTCATGTGGGTTTTTATGGACAGTTGGTGGCATGTGTGTGGTCCTCCTACTGTACAGCTATTCCCTCCCTGCCTGCGTTCAGTGCAGAACATTTCCCTTCCGCTCGCAGCCGAGAAAAGCCACCAGGCAGGTGGCTAAATGTTGGCTTTAAACCTTGAGGGCTTTGGCCCAAACCTGCAGCCACTTTTGGACGGCTGCTCGAGCCTGGCACTCTCTCACACGTGCCTGTCCTTGGCCACCCACCGTTTGCTTCCATAGTAGGACAGCAGGAGTGCTCCCTCCTCAGCCCTGCCAGACCACCCTCTAATACTATAACTTAAACTAGGATGCAGTGATGTGAAGGTTGCTGCAGCCCAAGTCACGGGGCAGAAACCTCCTGAAGAGATCTGCAGAGCAGACAACACCAGTGTCCTAAACCTCCACAGCCAGATCCACCAGAGTGCTTCAGTCAGACCGAGCTTTCCTGCCCCGCTCCATCCCTGTCACTGTCACATCTCACCACAGATCTGGCTGTCCGCCTGCAGCAAAAAGCAGATTTTACATCCCCAGGCATTACTTCCTCAGTCTCTGAGGGAGAGGGAAACAGCATCAGTGATGAATGCACAGCAAGAGAGAGACTTGTATAATTCAGGGATCACTGAATAGCTGAGAAATGAAGATGCCTTCTGACATCTCCTGCTGCGTGAGGAAGAGGGGCACCAACAGCCCAGCGCCAGAGAGGCTCTGCAGCACTTCCCTGCCTTGTGCCACACACATTTGCTGGAAGAGGGATCATTTGCAATTCCCAGTACTCGCAGTCAGAGCTCGGTGCTGGGTGGTGAAATTGCAGGCTTTCAATGTTTGCACCTGTCAGCCAAATGCGTTTGTGTACAAATGCTGCTCTGCACGGATGCCCCTGGACCTTCCTGACACTTAATACGTGTAGGAAATGGAACTTTATTTTAAACTCCGGCACTTGCTGGGGGGAGAGCGTGGGCAGGTGTTACGAGACTCGGTGACTTTGGAAGCGAGCTGGGAGGTGTCACCTTGCTAACTGAGCAGGGGGAACAGATATGAATCAGGCATTGAAAATGCAGGCCCTCAGGAGCCGTATTTCTGGTGACTGCCTGTAGGAATAAGCTCCACTCCCTGCTCATGGCAGCAGTTTTAGATGCCAATTTTTTCTTGTTGCAGATGCTACCAGCATGGCTATGGTGTAACACCAGCCCACATGGCTCATAATCCTGTCCTCCTCCCCCATTTTTGTAAGGCAACTCTGCCAGTGACAACTGCAAGCCTGTGAAGCTCCTTACTTTACCCTTGTAAATTAAGTCCAAGGCTGGCCTAAGAGCAGCTACAGACCTGAGCTGCATGCCTTGTCCTTGCTCCCTCTGGGGTCTGTCACTGGGAACAGCCATGCCTCTGGCCCCAGCCCCATGCCTGGGACGCTCTGAGATCAGGGCACCGCACACATCCAGGCTTGGGGCACTTGTGGGGTGAGACACAGGGAGGGAGAGGTCCATCAATCACCTCCACCTAATTCCATGGGGTCAGAAGGTAGAGGAGCATTGCAAGAGAGGTGGGATCCCCAACAGACCAGCCCAAGCAGCTGGTGCTTTTCCTGCTTAGCAGCTCCTCTGGAGTTATTTGTCTAACACAGGTTAACAATCTCCTTTTTTAACTGTGCGGCAGATCAAAGAACACTTTTGTCTCAATGGACTCTTGGCTGGCTGTCAAGTGCCCCAAGGCCTGGCCTCGTACTCCTGCGAGGCCCTGAATTCTTAGAAGAAAGTTTGTTCTTCCCTCCCTCCCTCTGCTCCCCAGTTCCTGACTCTGGCTCTCCCCTGAGTCGCAAGGGCACCCCCCAGTCTGCCAATCCCTCGGCAGGGACGTTCACTTCCCCTTCTTGCACTGGCTGCTGGTGCTTGAGGGGCCACAGCACACCAGACAGAAGGCAGCAGAGCAGCTGGGCAGGGGTCCTGCCTGCCTGGCAGCCTCCCTGCACTGTGGCTGTGACACTGGGGCCTCTTGGCACATCAGCTTTGCTTCCCTCCTCCCAGATGTCCTGTTTGGCCACTGCAAATAAACGCAGGTGCAGCAATTCCCCTGTTCCTGCCCCCCACACATGCACTGTCCCAAAATCTGCCCTCCTCCCTAGTCCCACCACCTCTTGCTCTGGAGTTTTTTCCCAGCTTATGCTTTTGAGTACCAGGGATGCTGGCAGGTCCCCATGCCATCAGCCGCTGCCAAGCTGGTGCAGGGAATATGCAGTGTTGTGGTCTACACCCTCTGGTGAGGGCTTCGAAGTCTTGCCTGAAGGTGTGTCTCTTGGGAGGTACAGAGGAGGAGGGAGCAAAGATTGTGCAACCAGCAGGAAAGGCAGACCCTCAGGGCTCAAAGAAATCAGATAAGGATACTCCCGAGGTGAAGACTCCTTGTTCCTTTTTCTGAGCTGGTGTGACTGCACACAGAAGGACAGAAGGGTAGCAGCAGCACCAGTTTGTGAAGGGCAGGGAAGCACCCAGCTATCTGCTCCTCCGCCCGGGAGAGGAGGACTTTCTGAGCACCTCCACACCGACCACGGCAAAGGATCTTGGCAGCAGAGTCTCGAGTGATCAGCCAGGCAAAAAACCCCAAACAAACAGCATTTTTTAATTCCCTCTGAAGCTGATGTGTGGACCCTGAGGGGACACTCCACCGCATTCCCTGGCAGAGGGCAAGACCAGCAGCACCTGCCACCAGCGCTCCTCCAGCACAGGGTTTCCACCCTTCCAGCACCACTCCTGGCTACAGGGGGACCCTAACAAATGCCTGCCAGAGTACTCTGCAGCAGGCACAACCCTCTTCACATGAGCCCCTTGCACTTGGAGTCACGGCTTATGTTTTCCCTCCTTAAAATAATCAAACAACGTTTGATCTAGTCCGTGTTCCTAAAATGCAGCCAGACCTACCCACCCTTTTTCCATTTCAAGGGGGACTCCGCTGCTCCTCCACGCTCCCCCCACACCTCTCCTGAGAGGGCTGGAGGCATTTCCACCCCCGGGGCTGGTTGTGTACCAGCAGCACTGGAAACAGCGCAGGAGCCCTGTCATTCCCTCCTGCTGCTGCACATCAGCTGACAGTGAGAGGGAGGCAGGGACGACTCGCCTGGCTCCTTCCACAAGCTCACCCCAGACGTGTCATCCATCCCGGCTTCCACTGCTTTGTCCTTGTCACTGCCTCATGCTAGGAAGACTAGGGAAGAATGCCGGAGCCTTGCAGCAGGAACACGCAATGGGGAGCTGGGCCGAGGTTATAAGCAAGCGCCCAGCCGCACCCCATTCCTTGGGAATTCCAGAAAGCACTGCCAGTGGGGCTTCACCCCAGCACAACCACGACTGGCTCAGCCCATTTCTGTAAATGTTGCAAGGCAACTATTACAGCCCGTGGGGTAAATGCAAATAAGTTCAGCATCTTCACTTCCCAACTGGCAAATACCTTCCCGCTGAGGCTTGTACTCCCTCCGGCTGGAAGAGCTCCAGGGCCCTCCAGCTCCAGATGGGTGTGATCAAAGAGGGAGAGGGAGTCAGGAGGCTCCATCTCTTTGCTCAAGGCCTCTGTTGATCTGGGGAGCTACTGCTCCTCATGCACTTTCTCTGGCGGGGCTGGGGAGGAGCTGCAAGCCCCATTCAGAGGAGGACTTTGGTTCAGCAGTTGGGTGGGAGCTGTGCTGTCTGTGCCTGGTGCAGAGGGTGCAACACACTGCTCTCAAAGTAACTGTGAGGACTGGCCGCAGGCAGAAGCATCTACCCAAGCAGAAATGCTCTTGGATCTCCGGTCATACAATGACAAATATCACAATTCTTCCCATGAAGCCTCGGGCCAGAATTACCAAACTCTAACTCTACTAGGCTGTCATAGAGCTGTGCAGTGTTTCAATCTGATTACGGCAACTGAATAACAGCTTCTTGGAATCAGACACTTCCATCTTCACCCTTCCCCAGCGCCAACCATAGCTGATGTTTCATGCTGCATGGGAGAAGGAGGTCTGAGCCATCCACAGAGGAAATACCATCCTCTGCCCAAAACAAACATGACCACTGGGTAGCCCACAGCTCTAACTGCTTCCTCTTGCGGCTTGGGCAAGGGCAAAATGGGCCCATAGCGAGGTGACGTGATGCTTTGTACCCAAGCTCTTCTTTGCCATCCCACAAGAGGTGCACCCACTTACCCTCCCCAAAAATGCGGAAGGAAAAGAGAAAAATGATGCGAAGAAGGGAAGGCTTTGGTGGAAGGATATTTCCTGCCCCTGACAATCAAGCTGCAGATCCAACCCACAGTTTTACCATCTTGGATAGAGCTGAAGTGGGAACCGAGTGCTGTGTGGGAATGTTAGGGGCTTTCTGATCCCCTCAATCTGCATGCGATCAGATGATGAAATGTGACAGCAGAGGTCAAAGGATTTGGGGGTTTGGGCCTCCTTTTCCTCCACCAGGGCTGAGGATGAGGCTTCAATTTCCACATAGGGAAACTGAAGTGGGTTGGGGTGTTTGTTCAAATCAACCACCCGGCCCTCACCCTCTGCTCAGCTTCTTCCTGAGCCGCGCATTCGGGACTGCAGGGCAAGATGCTTGTGTGACCGTGGGAGCACAGCAGACACTCCCCTCCTGCCCCTTCCCCCAGCTGGGCACACACCTTGCCGAATAACCGTGCCACTCGGTGTCGGTGTCTCTCCTTGCACTGTCCCCGTCTTTCCCTCTTTCCAAAGCCCCACGCCCTTTCTCCACTGGCCCTTTGGCAATGCCAGGGTGGGTTTCACACTGTGCATTATTCCAGAGGTGCCAAGAGGGCCTGGGTCCCTGCTGCACCCGCATTGCTGCGATGCCAAAATCACCGGGTGGGGTGAGAGGCTCGAGGGAGACGGCACCCGCCCCGGGGTGACAGCCCTGGGCGAGGCAGAGCAGGAAGCTGCGGGTTCCCCGCGGCTCGCCGGCAGCATCCCTGCTCCCACATTAACCAGGGGCCGCTTCAGCCTGGTCTCCCCTGCCCCCGCAGCCGGGGGCAGACACGGGGGTGGGCGTATTCCCAGGGCGAGTCCCCCGCGGCGGGCCCGTCCCGACGGGAGCGCCCGCTCCAGAGGGGTGCCCGCTGCAGCGGGCGCTGCCCTCCGGGCGGGGGGCGGCGGTCGCTGCCCGCCATTAGCGCGGCCGGGCCCCGCCGCAGCCCTTCCCGCGGAGCGGGGCAGCACCGCCCGCCCGGCTCCGCGCCCCCGCCGCGCCGCGCCGCTCCCCGGGCAGCCCCGGGCTGCGCCCGCCGCACCTGCGGGCCGGAGCCGCCGCCGGCTCTCCCCCAGCGCGGGGCTGGCAGCTCGGCAGCACCGCCCGCTGCCCGCGGCGGAAACTCACCTCCATGCGGGCCAGGGGCAGCGAGAGGATGAACGCGATGACCACGCCGAAATTCATCCCGACTCCAGGCCCCGCCGGCTGCGGGCACATGGACGGCGAGCCCCGGGAGGGAAGCGCTTCCCGCTGACAGCCCCGCGGCCGCCCGGCCTCAGGCATCGAGGGCGCCGCGCGTTCCCATGTCCCCTGCGAGCCGGGAGGAGGTGGGAGAGTCGCAGGAGCCCTTGGAAGAGGACGTGGAGGTGGTGGTGGTGAGGGGAGACAGAAGTAATTCTCGGCGACTCGCCTGCCTCTGCGCTATCTCATAAGCCCGGTGGGAAAAAACCGCAGTCCCTCGGAATTATACACATCCAGAGTCTGTGTCCCCCTTGTCGCAAGGGATGCTTCAGTGGTGCCTTTAGCTAGGTGGTCCACATGCTATTCTTCCTCTTGGTTTTCTTCCCTTTTAAAAAAAGAATATATGTATGTAAAAGCTTTTACATGCAGGTAACAATGTCTCAATGTTCTTAGAAGAAGGTGCGCAGAATAGCAACTAAAAGAAAAAAAAACTTTTCCAAAGTTTAGTGTGAAATCCAAAAAATGAAATCTTCTTCCTTAAGTTGTCCTCTTCTTAAAATGCTCCCTTCCTTCCTTTTGGCCACTTGCTTTTTAGAGAAAAGTTGCCAGTGTACATTTAATTTCTTCCCCTTACATTAGATGCTGGCTCGGGTGCCTTCTCGTTCCAAGTGTTGGCGGTTTGCTTGGACGGGAGGTTTGCTTTGGGTTTGGAGACAGGTGAGAGCAAATGTTTTGCTCTGGGTTGTGAGTGTGTGTGTGTGTGCGTGCGCTGATCCTTGACAAGCCTCAAAGTGGAGCCACTGATGCTGCCTCCTGCACTCTGTTGCAACAAGAAAGGAAAAACAAAAAAAAAATGCAGAAAAGGTAAAATTGCGGGAGAGGCAAGAGAGCCGACGGGTCTTTATTTTCTGTGAGCTGCAAGAGAGACTAAGCTGGCACTCGGGGCTGCTCCTTTTATGAAGGAGAGGAGATGGGTGGAGCATAACTTGCCATCCTCCTCTTGGCTGGGTATCAAGGAACAAATCTAGTGAGGGAGTAGCAGTTCATTGCTGACAAAATAAAAAGTGTGTTAATTTAAATGATAAATTAATTAAAAATGACTAATGCTGCAGCAACCTGTATAATGTGGCTTTAATATCGCGTGAGGAATGGGGACAGAAATTCCTGCCTCCTCGGCAAGAGATAAGAAGAGAGGAGTTCCCGGCACGGTAGTTTGTTATTTTTTTTGGCCCCAGGTTCTCGCTGTTTCAGTCTGGAGCCCATTTCTCTCAGCTCCACTCTCCGCTTTCCCTGCCCTGCTACACCACTACCTCCAGGGAGAGAGATGACTTTAATATCTTACATCTCTTTGTGTGCAGGGGAAAAAAAAGAAGCCGGAGAAATTTACACGTTGCTATAAGACAATCTGGTGTTGCTCGTGGCACCCGGAGGTATTTTGCTGCATGATTATCTCCACGATGTAATAAACATCTGAAGGGAAATTAAGCAAGCAGATATTTGCTGTGGGGGGAGAGGGATGGGGAGGGGAAGGCTGCTAACAGGTGAGTTCAAGGAAGAGTCATATCCTATTGAAAAACACCCGTACGCACACCCTCTCACGTACATATGAGTGATCTCCCGGCGCCGACTTGCACACTCGCAAAGCACACTCCAGGCACGACCAGGAGGGATTTCTGCACCATCTTTGTGCAGGCTCGTAGCCACCGATACATTCCTGCACCGTCATGCACCGCAGGCGCTCGGCAGGCGTTCGCTCTGAATCCCAAGCATCTTCCCTGCTTTTTCTATGCTACGCACACGCTCCTGTTCGAGCCGCTCGCATGCACAGCTATGTGCAAATTCTGTCTCATTCACACATCCCTGGGCATCCATGTGTTCTCCTTCACTCTCCCCCTCTCTCTTCCCTTCTCACATGCGTACACCCACTGGCGTACCAGTGGCCTCATCTCACAGCATCACACATGCTCCCTTAGACTCTCTGGGTGCCTGCGAGTCTCCTGCAGCCAAGCCTCTCTAAAACACACCGTCTCACACCAGCGCTCGCATATGCACCATCCAAAGTGTCCGGGTGCAGGAGGAGCAGCCACTGGAACTGAGCAGCAGGCAGCCTTCCAAAGGCTCCTCTGTAGCAGGCATCTGACGGCACCTCCCAGTTTGGCTGGCTACACCCCTGAACCTGACTTTGGTCTCATGGATGTGGGTGTTGGTCAGGAAGCACAGGGACACAAGGAATACTGGGGGTCCTCCATAGCTTTGTTAAAATAGCCTGGCTCCTCTGAGGCAGCATGTCAAGGTCAAGAACAAGGGATCACCTTCATTCACTCAAACCCAGAAGAAGAGTGGGCAGGTTTCTCCACAGCCGGGGAGTTGGTCAGAGCCATGCCAGCTCCAAAGCCCAGGCCATCTGAGGTGCATGAGTGCAGGGATAAGGAGGGTCCTGGGAGTCCCTCAAACTGAGTCTCAAGTGGCTCGGTTCCAATTGTGGAGCTCAAGGGGGTGGAAGTAGAAATACAAGGCATACCTTTGCTCATTTCCACCGCCAGAGATCTTAACAAGACTTTATCTTAGATGCTCCAGCCATGTTAGCCCTGTTCAACCCCAAATTCCTCAGGACACTCTTAGAATTCCCCTCATTCTCCATCCTGGCCCACCAGCAGCGTGCCAGCCATTTCAAGTGATGATAATTTGGCTCTAACCCCCCAGCAGGGTGGAGCTGTAACCCTGATGTCCACCTGGGTGCTGAAACTCCTTTTGAAATCTGTAGGAAGCTTCAAAAAAAGGTTTTAAAAGGGCCTTGGTCCATCTCACCTCTTTCCAGCCAAAGAAACACTGTAGCCTTGAGCTCCTTAGCAGTTAGCAGGGGAAAAGGTGAGGATTTGAGAAGCCCTTCTATCTCTGTAGAGGGAGCTGAGGGTAGCTAGGTCCCGAATGTCCATGACCCCATTATGTGTTTAAGGTTCCCAAGGGCTCAGTGGAGGCCCAGGTGCTTTTTGAGGCTCTCTGCCCTCAAATCAGCTGGTGTGGCTCTGCCACCTTCACGCCGCCCATGTAGGGAGTCCCCCACGCTGTAGTGGCTGCCTGGCCAGGACAGAACAGCCTGTGTGTGGGAGGGCTGATCAAATTCCTCAGCAGGGAGAGATATTGCTGCCGGAGAGGAGAAGGTCTCAGCAGAAAGCTAGCAGGGACTGCTGCAGATTTCTTCCTTGGTAGCTGCTGCAGGGCCTGATTTTGGGGCAGATATGTGTGGTGTGCATTTTTTTTTTTTGAATATCCGGCTATATTACATGCTAGATGGGATGGAAATAGAGTTATTTATTTTCATGTGGATGATGCTGGGCAGTTTTTAGAAGCTCGACATCAGAAACAAAAAGCTAATCCCTGTTGAACCTCCAGACAGCGAGGAAGAGGATGTTTGGAATTTGACTAATCATCTACCTATGACCCTGCCTGGAAATAGAGCAAAGTGATACTCAAGCTGCTCAGGCTTCAGTGGTTTTTCCTTACTCTTTCTGTTTTTAAGACAGGGACAGATTTTTCTCCAGTGAGGCCTTTAGACTGGCTGGGTCAGTCTCACTGGCACTGAGTTCAATAGGAGTGCATGCACCTAAAACTGCTGTGCCTTGAGTCTGCTGGGGGCTCCTTTGATTCTCTTTCTTCTGTGAAGTTAGTTTGACATCTGTCCCACAAACCCCTAAAACTGATGGGGATGACTGGATCTCACCCCCACCTGGGGATCCCTCATCCCTGGCCTGTGGGATGTCATAGAGGCCTGTGGGGCTATTGGTGTCCCAGATGTCACAGGACAAGACTTTGAAACCACCATGGCATATATTGGGAAGGTATTTTGAGGCTACATGAAGCATCTGGACCATAAAAATGTCCCATTAGAGCATCACGACAAGACCTGGCTGCAACTGTGCTAGCTGGCAATGGCCCTGCAGGCAAACCACAACAAAACCAGATTTCCTAGGAGCCTGCACCAGGATTTCTTATTAAAACACTTTCACCACCACTGCAGCTCTCAAACCTGCAAACAGCTGAACTCATCTCCCTGGTTATTCTCTTATCACTAGGGAGGAGAGCAGCACGTGTGCGAGGACAATAGGCAGTTCCTTGCTGCAAGGCTGCTCTCCCCTCGTCTCGTGTTGGTGGAAAAAATGATCGTACTAGCCACCATCCACAGCAGCCCATCACAGAAGTGAGGGGTGGTATTTTTTAAAAATTTGTTACCTTTTTTTTTTTCAGAAGGGGTAGAGAATTATGAAACAACAGGAAGAAAAACAGGGCTTACAATGGAAAGCAAGACTCAGTCTGAACAGCTGAGATGTCTCAGCCTCTCCGTGATGAGTCCTATTTTGAAAACAATCAATGGAAAGAAATTAGGAGGTGTTGACAGCCAACGTGTAGTCAGCCCGCCCACTCAAGGTGTCTAACTTAGGTGTTGCTCCTGCTCCGGTCTCTAAGTTCAGGAGAAGGATGAGCAATCCCTGCGCCTACGCCGTGGGGCTGCCGCAACCGTCAATGGAGGGGAGACGCCGCGGCACTGAAATGAGGCACCTAGAGTAAGTTTTACACCTCGTTTACACCCGGAGATCCGTTCTGTGGGCGAGTGGGTTTTACACCACATCGCCCGGTTGTATGGGGTTTATCCCGACTATCCCAGGTGATAAGGACGGGGTTATTGTACGTAACTCACACTGTGGTTTACACCATTTGCCCCAAAGGTGCTGACGTGGAGCTGCCCCGACTTCCTAATGACTGAGTTCAGTTTAACGGAGGAAGAAGAGGAAAGGAGAAGAGAGACCAAAGGAAGGAGATAGAGACGGGCAAGGAGCTTGGTGTTTGTATTTGGTGCTGGAGAAAGGCAGAGCCTCAGGGTACACAGGGTTTGCATAATTTGCCTTCCCGCCCCTGGCACTGGCAGGGAAAATGCTTTCCAAGGATGAGTAAAACCCTGACAGAGCCAGCGGCTCCAGGGGAAAGGGAAGGTGTCACTTGGGGAGCAGGCGTTTGATGGGACCTGCCAGGCTTTCTCTGGGAACCACCCCCCTCTGCCTGTTCTCCCTCCGTCAGAGGGATTCCCCCAGCCCCTCACCACCTCCTTCATCTCACCCATTCCTGGCAGAAACCTGGCAGAGAGGAGAGGATGGGGAAGGGGGACGAGCATGCAGACACACGCAGAGGGCAGAGCCTGACAGCGGCAGAGAGGGAGAGGGCTCGTGCCGGCTGTGCCTTCCTGCCCCAAGCTTCGAGGTGAAGGAGAAGGCAAAGGCGTTTCACATCTCTGCAGATGTGCAGCTCGAGCAGGATTCAAAGAGAAAAGGCAAGGCTGGGGGGCACTGGTTTCCCAGCACTTTCCCGTGTGCATACACGTTCCTGCATCAAGTGGGGAGGAGGGGATGCAGCCTTCCCTGATCATACTACCATCTATTTCTCCCCCACCCCAACCCCCAAGTTTAGGGTAGAAGGGAACAATTTCCTTACACTGGCAACCATCCATTATGTCTATGGATCTGCTCCCCACCCCATTCCCCCTCTCTTTCCTGTTTTGATGAAAGGAAAAAATGTTCTGCTTTCCTTCTTTATTTTTCCAGACTGGTGAATAGCACTCGAAAGGAATTTCTCTCCCTCCCCCCTTCCCCTCTCCCAGTATAATAAATATATACGTATGTGTGTGTGAATACACCACACATCGCAGGTCATCTGTTGTTTTTCAAAAGGCATATACTATTTTTGTTTCCAAATTGATTAGGTGGGCAGCGGTCCCCCTTTCCACTGACACCACCCCAAACACTGCTTCCCCTGTCCTCGCCCTCTGCCACTCACCATGTCCCCATCCTTTGCCCCTGGGTCCGCAGCGAGCGGCGGTGGCGGTGGCAGCAGCGAGAAGGAAGCTTCGCTGAGCTGGAGTAAAAATAGCCCCAGCAGTTACTCAGCTCAGAACGTAACATGACTCATGATGAAATGAAGATGAGGGTCGAAAACCAAAAGCGAGCGGCTCTCCCCGCCCCGGCCCCTGCCACCTGCTGTTGCTGCTCACGTCACAGAGCAAAACCCACTCAAAGTGCTCCTGGCTGGGGGTCAGGGCATCAGCCAAGATGGAAAGCCCCGCTTGTGCTATCTGCAAGAACTGGTCCTCTTGCCTGCACCCATCTGGTGGTACTGACACCAGCAGCAGGCGGATTTGGTGATGCTGCAGCTGACTTTCAGCTCGTTTACCTCCCTTCAGCTGCAGGCCCTGAGCTAAACTGACATCCCACTGATACAGTGGGATGAAACACTCTGCAGCGGCACCCTTGCGCCAGCAGCTGGCTTGCAGCAGCACAAATTCAGCCAGGCAGCCCAGTTTTCTGTGCCTGCCGTGGCCTGAGCCTGGGGAGATGAGGGAGGTCGTGCCCACCCATAGTCCACCCTGCACCCCACCCCCGTCACTGGGCAGGGTGCCCCCCATGCCGCGTGGGGGACAACTTGTTCCCTGGGGTGGGTGGGAGAGCAGCACACCTGGCCTGGCAGGAGGCAGGCCGCTGCTATCTTCTGGCCTGTGTAATAAAGGAGGGAGTTTAAAAATAGACTTTGAGCTGCAATGCCGGAAAGGCAGCGAGACGTATAGAGCGGGTGTGTATTTATCCTACACACCCTGTGTCTGATGCCCCGCTGCCACGGGGACCTGCCCCGAAGCAGGGGCACCGCTCGCTGCTCACGGGTGCTCGCCGAGGGGCCCTGTGCCCGTCCTTGCCTGCGAATGCAGGGCTGAGGGGAGCCCTGAACTCTGCCTCACCGGTGCCAGGGCTGCTCAGAGGTGCCCACCCGCCACCTCATCCCAAAGCCATTCAGAACTGTGGGACCTGCACCGCTCCCCCATGCCAGACCAACACGATCTGTGGCTCCTCCACCCCCATATATCCAGACAAAGTGGCATCTCTCAGGACAAAGCCTTTCAATAGATCCCCTGCCCTCTGCCCTCTCCTGAACAATGAGAAATCAAGGAATATTGTCCGAGTTGAATAAAAAGATCTAAATTTAGAGTGTCTGATGTGTTCTTGGTTTCCTGCCATAACTCCCCTCCTCCCCGTCCTCCCTCTTCATTGCTTGCTTAGCCTTATGCACAGAAAGGTTTCTGGTGGTGTGAGATCACCACCAAGACCCTGTCTCCCCAGTGATGAGACAGAGGGGAATTCCAAGTTTGACTCCAGTCTCTGTTTTTGTAAGGCAAGGAGGAGGGGAGCACACTGGTTTTTTTCCTCAGCAGCTTAGTTGTGCAGAAAAGGGAGGGAAACCTAAGATCAGGAGAGAGGAAACTTTCTCTCCCACTTCAGCCTCCTCATGTCATGGCCCTGACCTGCCCCAAACACTGTCCATATGTTTCCATCTGCTCATGGCATCCTCTCATACAGCTCTGCCACGGCAAGTCCTCAGAGCAGCTCTGCCCCTGTGCTGTTCCAGCCCAGAAACTCAAGCCTGTAGGACCCTCACTGCCATCCAACTTCCCCCAAGCAGATCTGGCCAGAAGCAAGAAGCTCAGAAAGAACAAATAGAGGCAGAAAAAAGCCTGACAAAACCCCAGAAAAAGCCCAGAGGGGAGGGAGAGGAGGGGTGTTATCCAGCAGTGTACTCCTGATGTTTAAACAAGGGACTCCCTTGGGTTCGTGCCTGATAAGTCTGGGTGTCAGGGGAATCTATTCATTTGTTTTCCTTTTTAAACAAAAAGGCCTTCCCATAACCACAGTGAGGAGGGAGCCAACACCTCTTGACAGACAGACATGTCTTAAGTGCACACATGGGAATCCTTTCAGCCTTGCTCCTGGAGAGGAAAAAAGCCTAGACTGCGTACTGACCACATTGCTCAGTGTCAGTGGAAAGGGAAGCGTGGGCCAGCAGCACTTTCTGCACAAAGATGGACACCAGCAGCTAACTCAAGCTTGCCAGCATGTCTGCAGGGTGTCTGGAGGTGCAGAGATCCTTTCCAATAGTGGAATCCAGGCAGGTGGGCTGGGAGACTGACTCAAAAGCAAGGAAAACTTTTCTCACCCTCCTTTGGCTTTGAACAGTGTCTCCCAAGAGCCTCCTCTGACCCTCCCCAGCTTGGTCACTGAGCTGACAAGCAGGTGGAACAGGGCTTTGAGACCAGCCAGGCCCTCCCTGCTTCGCTGTCTTTCCCTGGCTGCATAATCTGTCTGGGGGGATTATGAGTCTTTTTTATTACTATTATTACTAATTTCCCTTTTGCCAAGCGTTTGGGGACAGGCTCTTTAGAATGACAGCACACCAAGCGTGCCAGAGCCATTGCTGGGACAGGAGAGGGGAAGGAGCAGCACTAGGTGCTCACAGGAAGGGGGAGAGCAGCCAGAGCCCAGCCAACATAGTGTGAGCCAGCAGAGAAGCCAAGCAGGGTTGGACCCACTGAGGCACAGAGAAATGCTCCCCTTCCTTCCCTCTCAGAAAGGGTGAACAGCACATGGGACTCAGGAAGTGAGAGGGAGAGCCGAGACCTGTTTGCTGCTGGAGAGTGAGTTTAATGCCCATTCCCAGCTTGGAGGGATTGGCAGCGCCGGAGGCTGGGGAATGGAAAAGTTCAGGTCTCCAGTTCCATGCGCAGCTGCTGCCAGAAAGCATCAGACTAATGGAAGCAGCAGGGTGGGAAGGGAAAAACCAGCACCAAGGCCCCTGGAGAGGAGGCTTCCTACCATGGTCTGGCTTGTGGCCAGCAAGAAGAGGGCTGCTCCACAAGAGGGGACACTCCAGGCATGATTCCAGCCCAGGCGTGGCCCTGCTGTTCCAGGTACAGTCCCTCGGTACCTAAGCAGAGACAGAGATGGGACCGGAGATGAAGTGACCCACGAAGCAGGTGTAGAGTCTGTCTAGGAAAACTGGTCAGGACAGCTGGAGACAGGAACAGGCATGGGTGTACCTCCAGCACAGCTGGGGCTAAATGGAGCATAACATCAAGGTGTGTTCTCACACCTCGGGGAGGTCTGGGCTCCGTGGATGACTCCTTGTAAAATGCCCTGGCTGCTGTGCTTGGATAACATGCAGAAGGGTCATGGAACTGGGTGAGGATGGTGGCACAGGACCAGTTTAAGGTCACAATGTGGGAACAGGGAACTTGGAGCCAGGTTGGGATCGTAACTTGGAAGCAGTGCAGGCGCATGAATCTGCTTCAGAGACACAGGGATGAAAAAGACTCCCAGAGGCAGGCAGACGTGGGGAGAGGTGCCAAGGCCCCACTGTGGAGAGGCCAGGGAGTGGGAGGGGGCGGGGGAAAGCCAGTGCTGAGAAGCCACAGGGACAGAAAAAGGGATGCAGTAGTACCCTAAGGTCACTAGGAAAGCAGTGGGGTGCAAGGTCTGTGGCCTTCACCCAAGAAGGAGGTGTGGGTCTGGGTCACACACGGCCCCAGGATCAGGCCCCAGCACAGCTCAGGACTGAGGAGAGCTCAGCTCAGGCCAAGCACACCCCCAACATGGTCCCACAGGTGATCAGCACCACCAAGGTGACAACGGGGACAGATTCCAGTCACTGCCTTAGACAAGTGAAGATCCAGTCAGGAGCAGCAGAAGACAGGGCTGAAGACATGGCTGCAGCACAGGTCCAAGGTGCATCCTGGAGACCAAGATACCACCAGCTGAAGGCTGGAGTCCACTTGGAATGACCAGTCAGGAAACCAGGACATCTGGGGACAAGGCTAGGCACAGATACACCTACAGCATAGCTCAGGCCAGGAGCAGGTACCTGAACCTGAGCTTAAATTGAGCTTATATGGGGTGGAGGTCCCAGGTGAGCCTGCTTGGGGCCATTGAACCTCACCAATGTGCTCATGGCACTGCCAAGCATTAGCCATCCCCATGGCAGGATATTTACGGCCTCTTTAGGGTGTGGGGCCTGTAAATCTGTCCCTGGTGAGGCTCACCATCTGGGCAGGATGTTGATTACCTAAACCAGCCAGAGGGAAAAGAGGCTCAAAAGCCAAGACACACCTGAGCAACACGTAGTCAAGCTGAACTATCCTTGCCTGGCCTCATCCTTCTTTCACTCACTCTCCCTTACTCTCTGGAATGACAACGCAAGATACTGCCTCCATCTCTGAAACCTATGCCAAGAAACTTTTATTTTTAAGTTCACAAACAATGACCTAGCAGCTGGTCCAAGGCTTTTTTTTCCCCTTGCTAACAGAGTGGAAATTATATATATATTTAATTAGCTCATCGGAGCTAAATTTCCCTTCCCACCATTCTTCATTAAAGGCAGATGTAAAATGACCCCCGACTCCAGTCTCCATTGAAGGGGGTGTGACCCCTCGCCATCTAACAGAAGTTTCCAGAAAGCCAGTTTCTCCCATCCTGCCTCTTTGCTTTGTCCAATTGTTGGTAGAAGGAGCCAAGAGTTTAAAATGCCATTTTGGCTGCCTCTCCATTATCCTGGGCAGACGGAGGGTTGAGATACCTCAGAGAATGGAAAAATCCTGATAAAGGAGTGTGGTACAGATATACCCTCACGTCTCACCAGCCCTTGGACCCAGTTGGGATCCAAAGATGCTTTCTTGCTGTTAAAAAAACCCCAAACCTATTTTTTTTTAAATACCAGCCGTCTCAAGTTCTGGCTGGACTTGAAGTAAAGCCCAGCCTGCAGGTCTTTAGCTTCTGCACCCGAATATTAGCCCTTCCCTATGCACTGGCCATGTGCCATTCCAGGGCAACTCTCCTGATCTCAGGAGAGGGGGCTGCCTGCCACCCTCATGCCCACCACGCTGCCAGCAGTGCCACCAGTGCCAGCAGAGGACCATGGTCACTGCATGAGGACTGTCTTCCACAGGTGCATGCATTCAACCACCTGAGGCACAGCAAGGGGATACAGTATTCTGTTCACACCTCTGAAAACTGTGTTGAAACCTGTAAACCACTGTGTTTTCTTCATGTTCCCCCTGAAGAGATTCCCTGAAGCCATTGCTTTTTTTCTCCTGTCCCCTTTTTTGAGGAAAGGTACTGAACTGACTGCTCTGGTTCCTAAAGTCTGGAAGTGACAAAAGGAGCACGCATCCCCTTTTTTTTGCCCTTGCCAACCTGCCCAGATATTTGTGTGAGCAGCAGGAGACAGAATCCATGGCACACACGTCCTGTACAACTACTGCTCCTCGCCTTGAGAAGGGCCTTGTGCTCCAAGGTTCAACAAGACCTCCTCCTTTCCACTGAAGTGGCCAACCAGAGATACCTGAAACATGGATTTTGGTACCTTTGCTAAATCTCAATCTTTCTGCCATCCTTCCTCTCATTCTCTCCCCTCTCCTCCCTCCCCCCAATTATTTACAACCTGCATCTGGACTTGTCTTAACTAAGCAGAAAATAATAGCATGATGGATGCTTCTGGCATGCTTGGGTGCCACAGTGATCTGGACTTGACTCCAAGCCATTGGTGATGGTTGGCTCTTGCTTCGAGGGGCGTCCTACAGGATTTTGAGATCAACAGTCACTAGACGCATATGCTGTGAGTTAGACCCCTCCAGATGCCCCAGCCTCCCAAGTCAATCTGCTTGGCATAGGTCCAGGACAGGGCATGCCAGATGGGCTGTTTTGGACCTGGCAGCAAGGCTGGGCTTCTCTGCATCACTGCAGTCCCATACTGGGTATGCCTCAAAGTTTGGGAGTTGTTTGATCACTGCCTTGATCTCCTTCAATGTTTGAGCCACAATAGAAGGTCAAGAGAGACGTAAAGGCCGGCTCCTGCTGCTGCTCTGGATTGACTGCAAATAGGTCAGACTTATCTCAAGAAAACACAACTCTAGGAATGGCACAGACCCTCTTGTCCACCTGTCTGGCCTCTCCTTCTCCCTCACTCACTCCCTGCAGGACTCTCTGCAGGGCTGCCAGGACCGCGGGAATCTCAGCAATGCTGGTCACACAAAGCCCTCTCCAGTGACAATAGCTCCTTCCTTCCTTTCTTCCTTCCCCCATTCCTCCTTCCTTCCCCTATTCCTTCTTCCGCCTCTGCAGCTCTCACACATTCCCGAAGTTGCTCCCAGGGCTTTGCAGATGTTCCTGAGCAAAACCCCCTTCCTGCCCTCCTCCCCCAGCATGGCTGGCTGCAGCCAAGCGGGTGCTTTTGGGGAGGAGGGATGTCCCCACGATGCAGCTCCGCTTGGGAACAGACGTATTTACATCTCTGTCTGTGACTGAGGGTGTGGTTTCAAAATTGGCGCGAGTCACTTGGAAAAAAGCTTCTGGAGAAAGCAGCTCTCCTGCCTTCTCCCCTCTCCTTCCAGCTGTGCATTCTCTTTTTTAAATTTTTTTTTCCCCTGGTTCATCCATTTTGCAGGGATTGTTTTCAGCCTGATCAGCTCCAACGTGCTACCCTGCCACCTGCTCGCTCATGCTGAGATAGGAAGCGGGAGAAGGCATGGCCAGGCTGGAGGCACCAGCCCTTTTGCTGGCAGCAGAAGCCAAGACCAGTGGAAACCAATCCTAAAACCACTCGCTCCCAATCCCTCTCTCTTCATACTGGGGAGTATCCCTATGGTTATGTGGGGTATATATACCTGTGGCTCTGCCTCTGAGCAAAAGATACTCCACAAGATACTCCAAAAGATACTCCTGGAAGATCTCCAGAAGGCCACATAAGTGTGTGCAGGGAGATTTTTGCCATATAATTTCTTACATGGGAATGGATGCCATGCAAGCGGCCTGAAGGTTCTCTATGGACTCACATGTGTCCCTATATGGGACACATGGCCTATGGGATCACCTGTGTTTCTTATGTGAGGCAGCCATGCACAACTTTGCCTTTTCCTTGTGCCCATGGAGTTTGATGGGCCTGGAGCTGGGAATCAAACCCACACAAGCTCCTTTGTTCTTCTGGGACTCGGCTAAGGGAAGTGAGTCTGGAAGAAGCAGCAGGGTTGCTATAACCCACTATCTTCTCCCCCTCCTCCTCAGCCTGTTTCCTGACACAGATCCTATATAGGACAAGTTTCTGTTGCAATCAACTCTTAGGTTAATGAAACCCTGCATTAACCCCCCTTTTCTCCCACCTCTTCAGGGAAACTGCCCAGCAGGCAAAACAAATCCTGGGTATCTGTTCTCTGCTTCAAGGGAGGTACATTCCCAAGGACATGTGTGGGAACTCAGGCTGGAGCGGCCTGCAGGTCGAGGACCAGTTGATAAGGACCTTTAAACCTTTAAACCCCACTGCACATAAGTGCACAGGGACATTTGCCACTCTCACGGAGGATGGTAGGAAGAGAGGGAGGGAGAGGCAGGCTTGTGTAATTGGGATTCCTTCATCCAGCAGACAGTAACCCCCCAGGGCAGCAGCAGATAAGGGGCAGGGAGGTCTTTCAGACATTGCCAGCAAGGTGTTTGCTGGCCCCAGACAGGCTGGCTCACTGGTGGTCTGAAGGGCAACCTGGCTGCCTGGCTTGGAATAAAACACTGAATTTGGAGAGAGGATAGTCCCTTCCTTCTTGAGCTTTCCTACCAGGTGCAGGGGCACTCCAGCTGCTGGCTTAGCCAGGGGTGGTAAGCACGTTTAAAACCTGCCTATGCTGGGCTGATCAGTCCATTTTTCTAATATTGTGTCTTTCCTCATTCAAGGTTTGCACTGAGGTTCCTGCCTGACTCTGCATATTTCCAGAGCCATTTTTTTGCCTTTAGCACTGATGGAAGTTACCAACCTAAAGACTTCAGTATATTAATACTATGTATTTCTTTTCCTGCCTCTTCTTCTGGATTGAGAGGTTGCAGTTTATCTTGTGGTGGGGATAGCAAAGTCCCTCTGCCTTTGATGTTCATGCTAGGACACTGAGGGAGCAGGCCTCCCTCTCATTTGCACCTTTACTGCATCCTAGATCTGGAGTGATGCTGACCTCTTTCTCCTGAGCGACTGGGCTTGTCAGGAGCAAGATGTTCTCTGGTCCTGTTTCAGCTCCAGGCAGGGATGCAGCAATGGGTTCTGAATCATAAAGACCTGTGATTTTTGCCGAGAGGTGGTGCTGGGTAGAAATGTCAAACTTGGACTGATGTTTCTGTTAAAATGCAGGGAAGCTGTAAGGGGCCTGGGGGAGGGACCATGAGTTATACAGAACAGATCCTTTGGTCCTGCCTGGCACTAGCACTTTTAGCAACAATGGTAACATTCATCATCATCATAGCATTCAGATAGCAATTTCCATCTTGCAATTGCTGTGTGTGCACTGACTCATTTATTTTCCCTGGTGAGACAGGGAGGAATTGTTAGCCCATGGCTAAGATGTGGGGAAGCAGATATCCCAAGCCCTGCACAGAGGGTCAGTAGTGGGATTTAGTTGATAAAATGGTCCCTGCCTTCTCGTTCCACATCCAAAAGACTCTCTATGAAAAGCGCCTACTAAAATACAGCTACACTGTCATGGTACCCCAGCCACAAAGGACTCGGTGAATCAAAGTGTCCATCTCTCCCAAACTATGTGAGATTTTTTTTTCCCTGGCAAAGCTGTTTTGGTGCGTGGGCACGTGGGAAGGTTTTTACCACCACTATAAGCTCCCAAAGTCCTGTTATGGGCTTTAATTTCTAGTGCTGAGGTTCTGGCACCTTGCAGTGGGACGAAAGGGGCTAAGAAGCGTATCTAAGCATAGAGCCACCCGTGTGACGCACAGGCCACTGAGTGCCATGAAAGGCAGGCTCGTGGCTAAAGCCTTTTTCCCAGGCCAGCCTCCCCCACTCCCAGCTGTGCCGGGCAGGACCCTCTTTGCCACGACGGGAGCGCTGCGTCTGTGGCTCTGTGTCATCGCTGGCCATGCCTGCACGGAGTCAATAGCAGCCATTGTCCCGGGAAAGGTCACCCGAGCCAGGCACGCAGACTGCAGCGAGCGTGGAGGCTGTGCTGGAACAACTGAGCATGGGGAAGGCAAGCGGGGGCAGAGGGCAGAGGGGGATGAGGTGATAGAAGGGGCAAGGACATTGGAGAAGGTCTGGGTTGCCTCCTGCTTGGGGGAGGTTTTGTGTCTGTATGCAGCGGGGAACTGGCCGATTTCCACAGGGTTAAGCTTGCATTTGTGTGGGCAGCACCTGGACCCTTGTTGGGAAATATCTAGCACCATGAAGCTCAGGGCTTTCCTTGGCAATCTGCTTTTCCCATAGCTGGCTGTGCTATTCTCTTCTTCCCATCTTGAGCGAAGTGCTTGCAGTGCTTTAATGACTTTAGCACCACACCTACAGCCGACATCACCTAATCTCCTTTTACACGTCTCAGTCCCCAGACAAGTGCCGTGATTTACTGTGTCTGACCTCCTGCTGTGCCACATAGTGAAGGAATGTCCTCTGCACAGGATCCCATCATCTTCATCACCTTTATCATCCTGATGAAGTGCTAGTTCATAGTGCCAAGGATTTTTACGCCTGTTGAGCAAGACCTTCGCTCCCTGGCCTGTTAACATTGGGTCATTTGTGCTTCTTTCTGAAGCTTCACAAAGAAAGCGGAGCTGGAGCCATTCTGGCAGTCATTTCCTTTCCCCTCATCCCAGCTCTCTGGAAAACACACTGGAATTTCAGTAACAAATATTCCTCCAATTTCACGTTCAGATGTCTGGGTTGTGAAACCACCCTGGTTTATGAAACACAGGGTTCACCAGTCCAGAATGGGTGTCTGCCTCACCAATTCCTGAGAGGATATCCATGAAACCACTCACAAAGTCAAAGCAATTGCCAGCATTTTTTCCTAATCTATTCATAGTTCTATAGGGTTTTAGTCAATGCTCTGGAAGCATATGCCATTGGGTGATCATCTTGCATTTGAACAGCTGCTAATCTCTGCAAATTTGCATTCACCGGGTTTTTTTAGCCTCCTCAGTTAATCTCAAGGCATTTGGTTTTGGGGTTTCTGTAACAAGTATTTTTTAATTTTCGAAAGCAGTTCTCATTATCAGAGGGATCACCCTGGGACAACCATTCTCCAGGGAGAATAGAATGGAGATAAATTAGAGATGCGTTTAATTTTAATTCATTTAACATGCCCAGGATGAGCTGGAGGGTGGGCAGGGCGGCAGGCAGGGAGAAAGAAAAGTGAGAGCAGTTTGCCCCTGGGTACCTCTTGAGAGATCCTGGCTCGTTGAGTTATGAGACATCCTCATTTAGGAAAGATCACAGACCTGGGTTTTGCCCCAGACCCTGTGGAACCTCGCTGTGCCCCTGGATATGCCTGCAAGTCTCCAGGAAGCACCTCTGCTTTGGGATCCTTCTTCACAAACTATATCCTCCCAACACTCTCCATATACTTCCTCTGCAAGCCCGGGGAATAAAGAATAAGGAGGGAAGGCAGAGCCACTCTTCCAAACTCTGCCTGCAGAAGGAGGTCCACCAAAGCGTGCTGCCAGCGGGAGACCCCGGGACTGCAGAGTTCTCTGCTTGCACGGAGCTGGTAAAGCCTCCAGAGCCCGACTGCCCCTGGCTGAACCTGCTTGAACCTGCCCTTGTGCTCTGCCAGGCTTCTGCACATTGGCACCGGCTCCTGTTCAACGAAAAAATCAGGGGGCTTTCCCAGGCATTCTCCTGTAGCGGTACCAAAATGAGACGGCTCTGAGAGCAGGCTGTTCTCAGCTACGCGTGCCCCTCTGCCTTCCCCGGGCCTGACTCTGCAAGGAGCCCTGGGGGCTGCAGTTATTGGGGTTTGGCTGGTACCTCCTTCGGACTCCAGGCACGATTTCTGATCAATTTGATTCCAAATCAGCCTATTGGCCACAGGCATTTCTAAACTCTCAAGTCCTTCAGAGACACGTTTCTTTGAGAGACCTCAGTTACCGAGAACAGGGTCCTTTGCAACATCCAGCATGGGAAAACAGAGTGGAAATGTTTGCACTTTCTTTGACTTTGGCTCTACAAAGATTTTCTCCCCCAACCCTGTGCTGAACAGACCCTTTTATCTTGATTGATTTACGACCACTTCATTGGAGGTTTGCCTACCTAAAATCCCCAAGGCGCTGTCAGAAAAGGACAAAAATTAAGCAAAATTAAATATTTTCTTCAGTGTATTCATAATCCTGGGATCCTGTTGCCAAAATGAAGTGGTTTGAGTCATTTGAGATGTCTTAGGGTATCTGAGACACATGAAGGGGGCTGGCACATCTGCCATGGAAGTTACTGGAGCCCAAGACCGTCTGGAGTAGCAGCTGGAAGCCAGGCAGGATACACTACTGCATCTAAAATGAAACTGGAAACCAATATTTGGGCAACTGCATCAAACCACAGCTGAGTGAGTTGTGGGTGTATCCCCAGCTCAAGAGAAACAACCTCAGGATGAAGAAAAATCTGAGAACTGAATAAAAGTGGCACTACCAAGCCTTGCAAGCACCCTGTCTTCTCTGCCAACTCAAATCCGGTTCTTGCACTAACACTGAATTGAGCTGCTTGTCAGATCTGCTACAAAATAATTTCATCCCTGCTCAGGCTGGCCATCTGTTCACTCTTTGGATTCACATGATTTTATGCCACCACTCTGTAACCTGATGATCAATAGCTTTGCCATTTCTGGCAGCTGGCGTGCCGCATAAAATCTTTCCCAAGTGCTCTTCTTACAGGGATGGATGGAAGGGGCCTTGAGATTTCACGATGATGTTGACCAGCATTTTTTCCTGCCTCCACCAGAATGGAGCATGGGTCTCCTTCACGCCTGCCTCTCCCTCATGCAGTGCCAGGGACTATTTCAGCTCTTCTGCCTGCCCTGAGGTCCTCACTGCTACAGGGGCATCCAACCACCTGCCACTGCCTCCTCCTGCCCTCAGCCAGTGAGCCTGACCCGCTCTGCTTCTGTCGGAGGGTTGATTGCTTTAGGTCACTATGTAAGCACCCTGTGACTGGCTGCAGGGCTGATAAGAGCCTGAGCTTTATTCCTCGGCCTCAGTTACCTGTTGCTGATCGAGTGAGCTGTGTCACCGTCCTGTGGCTGGGGCAGCAGGCATTGTCTGTTCTGGCCACTCAGCTGAGTGTGTGCTGGGAGCAGCACCAAACCACGGTACTGCCAAAGCAAAGCAAAAGGTTCTCAACTAGCTGGGGGGTCGCTGGTGTGTGGGATGAGGGCTGCAAAGCCCGGAGGTGCTGTGGTGGGCACTGGGGTAAGTGCAGAGGTTCAGACATGGCAGGGAATGTGTGCCTAGGGGTGTCTGGTGAGCTGTGGGCCGGGAGCCCTCATCACATCTCAGGGGAGGGGAGTAGGGGAGGAGAGGCCCCCTGAGGAACAACAGAGCATTGAGCTGCTGCCCTATCTCTCCAGGGGGAGGGAAGCGGAAAGGTGATAAGAGCCCTCTCAGATGAGGCATTCCTTCTCACTTTCCCCTTTTTGTTTGCCTTTCATCAGAGATAATGTGAGTCTTGGGCAGCTTACCTGGATGCTGAGCTGCAGCAGAAGGGGCAGCCACCCCTGGACCCATCCCCCTGGGCCCCTCTGGACCCATGGCTGCCACTGTCTCTGGTGGGTTCCACAGGAGCAGTCCAGCCATGGCCCCTCTCCTTCCCCACCATCTGACCTGTGTCCTCGAGTCCGCTTGCATGACATCCCATTGATTTACATCCGTAGCTGTAACCTGAGGAGCAATTCGGAAAAGGGGAGCAAGATTATGGGCAGTAAAGCCGAGGCTGATAAAGGTGGCAGAATATTTGGGTAGCGTTTCACAGCACAGGCCCTACCTTCCTGAGAGGGAGCAGGAAGCATCTGAATGCCTGCCCATGCCATCCCCAGCCTGGGCTGTGCAGGCTTTGCATGGCCAGGCCATGACCTGAACTCTCAGAGGCCCTGAGTCTATCTCCTGTCCCCACAGATGTGATGGGCTTGAACTGAGCAGAGCTCTGGCAAGACAGGCACAGAGGAGCAGCACTACCAAACAATAAATACCTTCTGTAACTATGGGAGCAATCTCCAGAAGGAGAGGCTGATTTCCAGCTGCCTTTTCTGAACCCAAAGACAATTGCTCTCACTGCTTGGTCCAGTCCCCTTGTCCCCTGCATGGCACAGCCCAGAAAATCTTACTTGCTGAGCCTTTTCCCCAGACCATGTTTTTGTAGCTGTGGTGCCTCCAGTGACCAATCCTAGCAATGTGGCACAGTGAGGTACAAGCATGTTATGGGACCCCTGGGGAGTGGGAAGAAGATGGGAGACTTGCAAGCAGTCAGGCCCAGTGAGGCTCAGCCCATTGCCAGTTTTCTGAAGAGAGGCTCAGCTGCAGAGTGCTTGGGAATCCCAGAGCAAGATGGGACTTGCCTCCTCAGCAGATGTGACTGACAAAGTTTGGCTGGAGATTTGGGCTGTGGTGGTGCCCCAGCCCCACACCTTCCTGCCTACAGCCCCTTGACAACAGCAGGGACATCAGTCATTGAGTCTGGCAGCTCGAGAGGGATACCCTGTCAGCTCGAGGTGGGCACAGACATCCAGGCCAGGGTCTACCCACTGGCATGAAGAAGCAAATGAGAGGGAAAAAAACAAAGAGAAAAGCCTGTGTGATGGAAAAGAAGACCAAAGCATGAAGCTGGTGTTTTATCCTTGGCCTGGGCACAAACCTTTGGAGCAGGAGAGGGGTCCTTGCTCTGTCCAGACGAAGCTCTGGGAATGTCCCTTCGGTGCTGGAAAAGATCACAATTTGAATTCAGTCCTTTTAGGAAGGGACTCCTTAAGCACAGCTTCCAGTGAGATGACTTGGAGATTTCTCTCTCCCCTGGGATCACCAGTCCTTGTCACTCAGTGGTGGGTCATGCCCAGTCCCCTATGGTGCTGCAGCTGGGACACATATGCCAGGACGCCCAGGCATGGGCTTCTGGTCCCTCAGCCACCCTGGCCTCTGATTCATTCCTGCTGTTTGTTGCCAGTCCTTGCCAAAGGGAAGGCTGAGGAGAACACGGGAAGAGAGGGTGACTCATCCTTAAAGCCCAGGTGGCTGTCCTAGCTGAGGGACACCTGAGGGCTTCCGGCACCACAGGAAAGTGGTAGGAAGGGCAAACATTCCCAGAGAAGCCATGCAAAATAACGGCAGGAGAACAGGGTTTCCCTGCTGCATTGTGTGCCTGTGCATCTGGGAATCTCATCAAGCCCACGCGGCAGAGTGAGCTCATAGCCAGGGTGGGAAGGCAAACCCAGAGCCTTTGTCTGCCCTCAAGCCCTGTCCAGCCATCGCTTTGGCTCCCTGTTGCGCTGCCGGCGCTGGTAACTGCTAAGTGGCATCACCCCGACCCACTCATGGAGGGATGGGGAGGTAGGATGGTCCCCAGGATGTACGTTCCTGAAGGTGCAGGCATTCCTTCTCCAGGATCTGTCACCTCCCTGCCACGGCCACCCCTGTGCCAGCACCTCCAGAGACCAAATGCTCAGGGCAAGGGGGGAAGACACATGACTTTGGAGAGCAGAAAGAAGGGAGGAGGGACAAGGAGGTATGGATGAGAGCAGTGGAGATGGTGGTGCAGACGAGGGAAGCTGCAGCCAGCTGGCGATCGCTTGGGGCTGGGTTTTGGAGAAGTAGATGAGATGGAGGTGGAACCACTGCTAACGAATACTGTATTCAACCTGGCAATTGAGATGGATCGTACACAAGATTAGAGGTCATGGAAAGTGTATTACAAGCTCTGCATTGCTTTTATTCACTGGAGACTGTTGGAAAAACAAGCAGGAAGGCAGCACAATGGGTCCCCCAGCTACGGACATCTCAGCACACATTTGAAAGACAATGGAGAAAACTATTAACTCCAAGAGTCCTCTATCCTGTCTCCAGTAAGATGCATTCCTTGTTTGGCCTGGATAGGAACTAGGGATCAAACAGACAAAGCCAATTAAAAAAAAATCTCATAGAAATTTCTTCAGGGGAAAAAGGGGGTTGGGTAGAGGGGAAGAATGACGCAGCTGCCAGGATTAAGCACAGCCTGAGTAAGGGCCTTCAGCAGATGTTGACTGGCAAAGGAAGGCAGGTTTGCACATAGCCCGGTGCTGTGGGATCTCTCTATCCTAGATATGGAATACTTTGGTTTGGTCTGGCTACCGGTTCCCAGCATCCCCAGCCAGGCCTGCAGAGCGATCCCAGAACCCAGAGGGGTTCAGGCCCTGAGGAGCAGCAAGGAGGGTCCTGGGCACCCGCAGCTTCTCTTCTCGCTCTGGCACTTGGCCTTGACTGGAAGGACAAGGTCAGAAGCATCCTCGCTTGAGGTCTCCACAAAGGTCTCTCCAGGAGGGAAATTTGCATCCTGTCACCTGTCTTAATTAGAGAGATTATCTAACGAAATTGCTCTTCCATCACTATTCCTCTTTCTGATAACAGACGGTGGGGCTTCCTTTCCCAGGAACCAGGAAAGCTGTGCATCTCTCCTCAAGTTCTGCCACATTCTTGCTCATGACCGCAGCCCCCTCTCTTTGGATAACCATCAGCATTCCACAGGGCTCTGCTGAGGATTTTAAGGTTCTAACAGTCACATTTGTCCATCGGGTGACTGAAGGGACCCTAAGGGGCTGTACCACCTTCCCTGCCTGAGGTGACTTGAGTCCTTCAGCCATAACTTTTCTGCTAGACAGAGGCAGGCCAAGAAGCATGGGCATGGCCCTGCAGGACTTCTGATCCCTGTGCTGGCAGGGCTTCCCCCACCTCCCTGGGAAATCACTGCTGGGGTTCCCAGTTTACTTGAGCAATGGCAAACTCTTGCTCAGATGGGCAGTGGAACTGGACAGGCTGTTGTGCTTGAAGAGTTCAGTGTGATGTTCAGGCTGACTCCTGCTTCTACTGCTGCTGCAGCACAAGCCTGTTTGCTCTTCCAAACCCATAAAACCTGTCACGTTGTCTCTATGGCTTCTCCCAGATCAGCAATCTCATGCCACTGCCGTTACGTCACTCCCTGCTCAGTCTTGACCCATGTTTATCCTGTTTGCTTGGGCTTGGAAAGTTTCATTTGCTGCTTCTCATGTTGAAATGAAAAAAAAGGGACAGGGGAAAATCAGCACTGTAGTCGGAGGAAGGCCGGAAAAGTGATGGAGCTGGGGAGAGGTTTGGAGCAACCTCTCCTGCTGCAAGTGACCCTCTCACCACTGCTCTCCATGGAGCCCTGGGGAGGTACGGTCACATCTTGGCTCAGGAGGAGAGGGGATATCCTTAACATCATTTCTTAAGGTATTTTGGCCAAGCATCCTGTCCCCTCTTCCTCTCCCTGAGTTCCTGTCCTCTGCAATGACCAGTGACCTCAGCTTGCACAACGGGGTGTTGAATGCAGAGGTATGAGACCATGAGAGCTCCCCATGGTTCCTTCTGGGCCTGTGGGCTACTTGGTTCATTTCCTAGGTCTAGAAATAACCTGTTATTTCAGAAGATCCATCCCAACCTTGAAATTAGCCTTCTCAAGAGTGCTGTTTTTGTTGTTTTGACTCATATCTCCCTTTCCTGCCCCAGCCTGGAAGGTCTCAGACCCTAATTTATCCATGGGTTGGTGGGGTGTTATGAGGTTGCAAAGAACTAGAGAGTCTGCAGTTGAACAGATCCTCCCTGGAGTAAAACAAAGGTTTTCCCATTCCCTACCTTCCCAGCTTTCCCTCACGTACCTCAGCAATCCATTTCCACTGCCCTCTATCCCTCAAGCTTGCTTTTGGGTACCTCTGTCCTGGGAGGTACTCTGAGCACCTACTCAATACCCAGCATGATCACTGAAAGAGAAGTGTTCCCTGATCCAAACGGATCCCTGCTCTAGCCTCCATTCAGCACATGCCATTGCTGATCTCCCCTTCCTCTGCACACCTTTCCATGTGTCCTTTCCCAGCCCTGCTCCTGGACACACATGACAGTCCCCAGTTTGTTCTGCAGTAAAATGTGCCTCCATCCCTGCTCTCCGAGACACCTCAGCCCTTGACTACATCCTACTCCCTGGGAGCACCTTAGCTTCATGATTCCCAGCCCTCCTGAGCCCCGCAGCCTCACCCCTCCTCCACCACTTGCCCCAGGAAACACTGTTCCATATGAAGAGCAGCAGTGCTGGATCCTGCTCCCAGATCAGCACTTATCCCGCGCTGGGCTCCATCCCTCAGAATCCAACACACATCCTTAAACCTTTTGTATTCTGCATAAACATCTTTGCCCAGACCTTCTAAAGGGCTGGGCAAGAGAGGAAGCAATAGTCTCCAAAGAGCACAAAACCTTTGCGTCACAGTCTTATCCCTCATCCCTCACGGATGCCGAGCAGTCTGGCTGTGCGACCCTGCATGAGGCAGGGGCTGCACGGGGAGCAGCACGAGGTATGCAGGATCAGAACGTGTGTGAAAGGCCAGCATGTGTCAGTGATAGACGCAGAGCATCGATTTCCTACATCCTGAGTCCCCAGTTTCCCACCTGGGTCCCACAGAGCATCCCACAGGACGCCCCACACCTGCAGCATCCTCCCTGTAACTGGAAGCTCACGAACCACCCACTCACCATGGCTTTCCCTGCCTTCCCAGGTGGCCAAGCCCTGCCTGCCTGGCAGAGCCGGGCTTCTGGATTCACATATGCAGAGTGAATGCGGTCCATCCGGGAGGAAGAGCAGGTGTGGATAAATTCGGAGCATAAGGAGGCGGAAGAGTCCTTGCAGCCTGGAGGAAACCAGCTGCCAGTGCTGGGGTAGCTCAGGGGAGGCAGCAGCAGAGCACAGGGCAGATTGCAGGAGCTGGGAGAGGCTCAAACGAGGAAGTTAGTGAAAAGCATCTGGAGATTTGAGGTCAGGTAATTCCTCATATAGCAGTTCCTGCACCGCTCTGGGAACAGACAAACAAGGCCTTCCTTCCTCCCAGCTTCCTCCTCCTCAGCAGCTCTCCTTTTCAGGAGAGGCAGCCAGCCAGCCCTCTCCTCCCACATCGCTGGCTGCATCCCTAGGGGTGACTCACCTGGCCCTTGCCGTGCTCCAGGGCTTCACACACCTCCGTGCCTCGCCGTGGGACGTGTGAGCAGTGTGGGCACAGGGACAGCCTGGGGCTCACACGGGACAGCCAAGGGTGGTGCCCTGCAGTGGCACAGGGCGGCCAGGCAGCAGCTGGCACTGCTTTGGGCAAAAGTTGGAAAGCACCTGCCAGCCTCCCAGTGCAGCGAGGTGTGGCTGCTATTTTAGGCTGGGAAAGCACAGGAGAATAGATCTGAAATCTCCCTGCAAAACTGCGGTGGGCACTTAACCAGGTGTCAGCTCCAGCAGGGGCGAGCCCAAGCGCTGGTGCTATTTTAGGAATGTATTCTTTTTCTCTGCTAGGCTATTTTTGGAGGCTGAGTAGGTACCAAAAGGACCCAGATATGTTGCAGATAAGGGACCGATGACATTTTGACGCTTATGTTCCAGCCACAAACACTGCTCATGAAGGCAGACCCTGGGGATTAGAGGCACTCCTGGCAACAGCAGCATCCTGGCTGTGCTGCCCTTTCTGCAGGCAGCAGGGTAGGGGTGCTGTAAGCTTCACCCCAGCAATGCCACACCAAATGGTTCCATGGTCCCCAGTGTCCCACAGCATCAGCCAGCCTCATGGCATCACTGACGGGGGAAATCCTCCTCCCTGGCTCTGGAGCAGGCAGTGCACATGCCGTGGGGGCAGGCAGTGCACATGGAAGGGAGGGGGGTCTACATCTGATGGGGCTGGGATGGGCTCTTACTCCTCAGCCACAGAAAGATCTGAGATGTGAATGCTGCCCCTTGTAACAAAAAATGTGTCTTCAATACTTGCAACTTTGGTACATGTCCTCTTCTTGGAATTAGGGCTGTGGGGGCTGGATGGGGGGAATTACCTTGGCACAAGTGCATTGGGGAGAAGGCTAGGTCCACTGTCATTGCACTCCACTGCCACGCTCAAGGCCAGGACTTAGAGAGCTCCCCAGCCCAACCTGGCTGGGGCATTTGCACCCCACAGGCCCAGCAGCTAGGAGACCCAAAGGCTTTGCTCTGTTCTGGGAGAGTGGATTTCCTGCCCCAGAGCCACACGGAAGATGCCTTGGCACTTGGGATACAGTGCTCCTGAGCTGCGCTTTCAAGAGAGGAAGCACGTGGGGGCTTTCTTAGGACCTGAAAGGTGCCATGGATAGGGATGAGGACAGGGACAGCTTGTGACTCTGCCAAGCAGGGGCTTGCATGCTCCTCCTGACCCTGGGTCAGATGGATGCCAGGCCCTCTGACCTTTTTACTCAGAGTTTCCTTTTGTGCCTGGGGGACAGAGGGCCCGTTGTGCATGCAAGGCGCGGGGACAGCCCCCCGGCATTCGGGGGAGCTGGAGGGGAGAGCTTTGAGGCAGCGGCGAGGCTGGCGCCCACGCTGCCACCGAGTGCCGTGCTGTTCCCATGGCCACCCTCGCTCCACCACACCAGCCAAAGCTTCTGCAGCAGCTGGGGCTAGAGCAGAGGACATCCCCCAGGTCACCCTCTCCAGGGCTTCTCCATGCCAAGAACATCCAGCAGCATTAGTTCTCAGCTGCCTCCTCTCCTCACCTGGGGCCCCCCCGAGGCCTCTTTGCACTCCAGAACTCAGTGCAGGGGGTTGGGCTGGGGGATATGCAGGTGAAGTGTGCTGGAAGGGCGTGAGGTGTGCTGTAAGCTGGGACTGAGACTATTTGTCTGGGCTGTCTCCAGCACAAGCCCATGTGTAACTCCTTCTGAATCTCTTTGTTCCCCTCAGTGGCGTCAGCAGCTCTTCGCTCCCTCCAGGAGATGATTCTGCTTCCGTTGCTACCGTTTCCTGTGTTTCTCCCCCCTCACTCCCGTAGAGCCAGGCAACACCAGCACAAAAACAGGATTCGAGCGGCTGGAGAATTATCCTGATAACAATGACCAAGGAGACAGTCCTCTGGAAGGGACCCTCCCTAGAGTCAGACCTCCAAGCAGCTCACACCAACGTTTGGCACCACACTCATCCCTGCCCCTGGGGCTACTTGTGCACAGGGGGGATTTCAGGCAGGGGAGAGAGCAGCCAGAAAGGGGAACTGCTCCATGCCAGCAGGTCCTTCCATCCCCACACCTTGGCCACAGTGGCCAGGCAAAGCAGCTCTGACACTCACTGCCCCCAGTGTTCCCAGCTCCTGTCCCCATCAGCGGTCAGCAGAGCAACAAGGTACCATGCCGTGCTCTCTCTTGCCAACCCAGCTCCATTTCCCAAGGGACAGTGCATTTTTGGGGAGCAGGCAAGGGTAATTGCAATCTGTCTTCATCCATGAACAGAGCTGGAGGCAGCTCTGCTTACAGGCAGCACCAAGGCAGCTAGTGCCTGCAGACCTGCTCCCAGGCAGCAGCAGTCCTGGACCAGTGCATCCACCCCTCCACCCCAGTCATGCCCAAAGGAGAGCTGGGATTGCTTAGCATCCCACATGGAGATCTGAAATTCAGGGAACCCTCATGGCCCAAAATGTTTGCCTGGATCTTCTGAAGGAGGTCCCATCCCCAGCTGCTGGCCACCACTTCCTGCCGAGGAGCTGCCGCCCTCCCAGCCACGGGGGAAGCTTCGCCCACTTCACTCCGTGTGAAGCTGGCCGGCACAGCTGAAGCAAGGGAAGAAGGGGCTGGAGCGAGCCTGGCTGATGGTGCCTGGAGCGAGCGAGGAAGCACATGCACAGACTGATCTGCTGGCAGGTCTGGAGGCAGCAACAAGCACTGGGAAGGAGCTGCAGAGCCGGAGCGCAGCTGGAGCCTGGAGAAGGTGCATCTGCAGCCACGCTCCAGCTTGTTGAACAAGCCGGGTCCGTGTCTGCGCCGCCCTCCCCCTCCCAGGTGCTGCGCTCGTCCCTGACCGAGTGCTCCCTTTGCCTCGCACGGCAGGGACCTGCAGACTGGGGGACAGCAAAAATCGACTCTGGGTGTGCCCTAGTGACACTCCCCTGGCTTATGGCCTGGAAACCTTTCCAGTGTGCCCCACTCTAACACGGCATCTGCTTCCCACTGTGGCTCTGGGTGGCTTGGAGGGGGTGCAACCCAAGAGAGGTCCTAGAGATTGAAGAAGTCCTGCTTGCTGCAACATCCAGCGAACAGCAGCCTTGCAGAGCTGACGGAGGGAGCAAGATACTGCCTCCAGCCTTACTGATTCCTCCAGCCTTACCGAACCCTCCAGCCTCAGCCCTGATCTTGGCTCTTCCAAGGGGAGATCACCACTGCCCTACTCCGTAGATGCCCAGCAGATGTGCTGGGCCTTGGAGCAACTGGTGGGACCGAGGCCAACTGTAGGCAGGAGTTTGTCCTGTCAGGGCCAGGGGGTTGCAATTCCCTCATTACCATCAGTGCTGCTGATCCATAAATTCCTGGCAAGGGAGGAAATCTGATTTTTGGCCAACACAGGAGGTCTCTGACCAACAGAGGCAGGAAATAGCTACGGCGAGCGAATAAATAAATGGCGCAACTGTAGCTCTGCCTTACATGGTCTTCATGGGGAGTTTTCCTTTGTTTTTCAGGTTGGCTATTTATACCACAGAGTGTGAAAATGATGTCAGCAAAGCCTCTGCTCCTCGCCACAAAGAAAACCACCCCCGAGAACTTTTGCAGGGCTGAGAGACCTCCTTGAGCAGAAAGGTTCAGAGGCTGTTCACAAGGCTGGTGGACCTGGCAGGAAACCCCAGCTGCTGTGCAGTTCCTGAGGGGTCCCCTCTACTTCCACACATCCAGCTCAGGGGGACAGCTGTCCCAAACCCATCTAGGATACAGCTCTGCCTTGTAAAAGTCCATCTTGCCTAAAATGTACTCGCAGCCCCTTCCCAGAACATCTCTAACCCCTTCACAGCCTCCCTTTTCTCACTGTCTTTCTCTATTGCTCCCTTTTTTTTCAATCCCGTTCTCCATTGCAGCCTTTAAGGGTTTTGGCTCCTGCCTGCTCATCCCGGCAGTGTTGCTCCAAGTCTGCCCTCAGGGACAGGGGAAGAAAGAATCGGGAGTTTTCCTTGTGGGACTTCACTGCTCCCCCGGGAAATCCCAGGAGATATTTTGGAGAGCCAAACTCCAAGCTGGGTCATCCCCATGCTCACAGGAGGTGGGAAAGAACAGACTCAGCCCAGAAGAGGAAAGTCCACCAAGTTCAAGCTGAGCTTGTTCGGCTGTGGGTGGTGGGCAGCAGTGGCCATGCTTTGGGAAAGGAAAGGAGGAATAAAACTGTCCTTCCCACCGTGTCTGTCCCCTGTGATTAGGAGTGGCTACAACAAGCCCACACCAGTTGGAGTCGCTCAGTTGCCAGCAAAGCCTCTGTGCCCATGGGCAGGGGCAGCCGTCGGGGTGGGAAGGGAAAAGCCAACATGAGTTCAAGGATTGCCAGTGTACTTGAGACAAGAAAAACTCTTTCTGGTGACACATGCATCAGGTGTTTCCAGACGATAACAAAACCTGCCTGAGGTCATCGATATTTAATTAGCAATGAGCTCGGTTAAACATTATCTCGGGGGCAGGAGGGAGGGGAAAAGGTGCTGAATTGGAGGGAGATTTAACTCTTTGCAGAGAAAGAGAAGGAGCAGGGAAGGTTGCCTGCAAGGACAAAGGGTCTCCGTGGTTGGACCCCATCAGATTCTGACACTAGGCTGGACCCAGGGGTGGAAAATCTTGGAGGTACATATATCCCTTGGGTCTCCAGAGGAAAGAGGTGCTTTTCCCCATGGAAATTAAACGAGCTAAATTTGAAAGCTCAGTGCTCCTGCACCCCAGCAGCCCCAGGGCAGTCAAGCACGGCTGCTGGCGCAAAACGCCGGTGAGCAGTGAGGCCCGTGGCGTGTCTGGTTTCCCCGCCGGAGCCCTCCCGGCCCCGGCCGTGCCGGCAGCTGGGGCACCGCGGCGCTTTCTCTCGGATGGCTGAGTCACGGCCCTGCTACCTGTGTGGGTTCACACCTGGGTCCCTGCCCCGCCGCCGTCTCCGCTGTTTCCTCTGGCACACGTCCCATGTTCCGCACCGCAGAGACCCAGCTCAGCGCCCTGGGGGCAAGGAGGAGGAGCAGGAAGGCATGAGGGGACAGTATTGGGGGTTTCCTTTTGGGATGAAGGCTCGGGTTGAAGAAGAAGGAATGCCAAAGGCTCGAAGTGGGGGTGACGTGCATTTTGGCCCTCCAAGCACAGCCTGAAACCCTGGCATGCTCCACAAGGAGATGCTGTGAAGGTACCAAAATCTAGCTATGCACCACCCTACTCTGTCCTTCTCCAGCCACTCACACGTGCTGCTCCCTGTCACCTCCCCCCTCCAAAATCTCCTCTTGGCTGCCCCAAACTTGACACCCATAATTTACCCCTAGATCACAGGGGCCTGTTGAAAGATTGAGCATGAGCTGTGCTCTGAGGGGGGACATGCAAAGCAGCTGTGCCTCCTGCCCACAGCCAGGCTCCCCTGCCACACCAGCAGCCCCTCAATTCTGGGGACACCGGGAAGACTCGTGCTTGGAGAGGGGAATGGAAACCTCCTTGGGAGATGGGCAGGACAGCGCAGCATGGCTTGGGGCATGGCCAGCCACAGCTTCAACCAGCTGGCTGGTGTCCCTGGGGCCTGCTCCTGCCTGGCAGGAAAACCTCTCTTGGAGAGGAGGCAGGTGAATCGGGGCTGGTATTTGCCGGTGGCTGGGTGCCAGGGCATGATTTCATTCTGCCTCAAGCAGAGCCTGGGGGACAGTCGCCCTTTGCCAGTGTTCAGTGTCATCTCCCCAGGGGTGCTGCATGCTGTCCCTTTTGCATCTCTGGCAGCAGTGGTGGTGGTGGTGGTCTCACATTGCTGAGCCCCTGGGAGGGATCCCCAGAGTAAAATAGCCTTTGGTGGAAGGGTCTGATGAGATTCCCAGCACGGCTGCATGATGAGGGCCTTGGGCTGGGATGGGGCCAGCAGCAAGAGGTTCCAACAGCAAGGATGTACCTCCTGCCTCCGCATCATCCGTGATGCAGACAACCTGCCCAGCACAGGTGTACTGCCTTCCTAGGACCTCACCCTCTCCTTATCCCTGCTTGGCACCAGGGCCAGGCACCGAAGAAGAGGATGGAGGTGTGGGACAGATATAAGCTCCTGCCAGGCACCTTGCCCTTGCCATGGGCAAGCATACTCCTGCTTTCTTGCCTTGGCTGCAGTGACATCCATGGGCAAAGCCCGCATATGACCCACCAAACACAGCTGAAGTCCTTCAGAAGCGGGAGAGGGAATGAAGCTGAGGTGGGAAAGGTGCCACAGTCCTAGTCCTGTAACCCTCGCCCATAAGCTCTGAAAATGGAGGGGAGTGTGGTGGGAAAAATGAGCAAATCCCCAGTTTAGGGGCAGAAGAAACAGCAGCAGCAGCCCTCCAGGTCTTTGAGTGAACGAAGAGGCTGCAGCCCCAGGCAGGGCGGAGCAGGTCGGCAGATGCAAGAATTTCATCTGCAAGGAGCAAGGAAATGTCCCGGAGCTGTTTGATCTTATTGTATGGAGGGAAGCGGGAGTGGGCGTCCAGCCTTGCTGGAACCAAACAAAGATTATAAATACCTCCACCATCAACAGCTCCTCGCCGACCTGGCCTGCCAGAGCCCCGGTTGCTGGCTGATTCCCAAGGGGAATAATGAGCTTTGGTTTCCATCCATCCCTTGAATACAGTGGCAGATAGGAGCAGAGCGCACACCAGACAGCTCCAGCACAAAGCTGAGGGGGAATTATCTCTGCGGAATGACACATGTGGGGGTAGCTTCCCTCACTGACTGCCTGCATGGCTGTGCCCAGCAGGAATGGCCCCTGTTGGCTTAATTCAGTCTCTACTGCCACCGGTGTCAATAAAGAAGTTAAAAAATACGTATTTAAAAAGCCCTCTGATGTGGCAGTTGGGCGTGAAGTGATGCCTGAGCCCAGTGGACAGTCTCAGAGAGGTGTCCTTGTGTCCCTTAGGTCTCCAAGCCAGGTCTGGGTGTATGTCTTTCCATGATTCAGTCCTTGGGCTTGAATTTGATGCCACACATGCTACCAAGAGTGCTGCCTGACATCGGAGTGCTTTGGGGCTTGTGGGGAGCTGGGTGGCACCTGGGCATCCAGGGGACCCTGGCATAGGGGCTGTCCCTACCAGGAAGGTAGGACAGCCCCACAGTGTTTTGGGGAAGTTGGGAGACTGTAGAAGATAAATTTAGTCTTCCCTAGTGTGTCCATCCGTCACCACAGAAACACGTGATTCCCCCGCACCATGCTGGAGGAAGGAATGAAAAGACTTCCCAAAACTGATGTGGCCTCCCATAAGTCCCATGCCCAGCCAGGGAGCAGTGCTGCACCAGGACTACTGACATCTCCATGGCAAGAATGCCCTGGTGGCCATGGGAGTGGGGGAACTTCAGCTTTGGCTTTACCTTGGTACTGGGAGCTGCAGTCCTGGAGCAGGGCTGCCTGCCACCCCCTTGCCCCATGCTGGGAGTGCCTCTGTGGGGAACCACTCCCCACCACATCCATGCCCCCAGGTCCCACAGGCACTTCTAAGGGTTGGTGAGAAGCCAGCAAGTTGTCAGGTACAAAAGAAGTCCTCAGGCTGGGGGGGCTGCAAATCAAACACACGCCGCCCTCGGAACAGCCCGGCAGAGCTGCTCTGGCAGAAAAGCTGCCGCGGTGCATGAACCCGGCCGCGGCTCCCCCGGGGCAGCTTCGTCAGCCCTTCTCCCCCATCGAGCATACTTGAAGCTCCCTGCTTGTCACTGGGATCAAAGGCAGGAGCCAGGGTGGGAAGGCAGGGTGTCAGCTGGGACACTTGTGAAGCTGACTGCGGGAGCCAAGACCTCCAACTTGAACCCAATTTTTTTCCCCCCCAGGCATCCTTACACACTTCTAAGGTCTCTGCTCCAGCATCACAGCTGCATCGCGTTTCATCTTCGGCAAGGAAAAGAGGCAGCAGCGCTGGGGCCAGATGCTGCTGGAAAAGCGGCCCCCACCCGGGAGCGCGGGGTCCCAGCCCCTGCACTGCCGGCAGCTGGGGAGCACCGGGTGCTGGGGTTGAAACCCAGTCCCGCTTCCCAGCCGCAGCCCTCCCACCACCAGCTGGGACAGGGCACATTCCCATGGCATCTGATGTTATTTCAGCAGGGTCAGGGCTGTCCCTGTCCTCCTGTGGCTCTCGGGTTGGTCTGAGCATCACTGGGGTGTGGGATCTTTTCTGACTGGACTGGGAGGTTGTTGGACATTTTGGAGCAGAGAAGATGCACTCAAGCAGCACCAACCACAGCATTCATGGAGCTGCAGGATATGAGATGACAGTACCAAAAAGAAAAAGCTCAAAGTCATTTTTAAAAAAGCGTAAGTCACCCTTAAAACATTTCTTGGCTCTCAGGAGCTGCTGGACCAATATGTGACCTGCAACAATTGCTGCCTGTTGCACTGGGGATTGTCCCCAAAACAGAGGACACATGCTTTGCAGGAGCAGGAAGGCTGGGAGATGAGGGTTGCAGGGTGGACCCAGGTTCTAGGAGCAGGAGGCTTTGCCGAAGCCAGCATGGTATCCCATGGCTTCACTCCCCACCCACATGGTTTGGCAGGGACCTCCCAAACCAGGTTCCCAAGAGCTCCCCAGCAAAGCAGCCGGGTGTTGCCGTGGGGCTCCAGAGAGCCCTCAGAGGGGCCGAGAGGACCCGCACAGCGCGGGTGCCCCAGCTAAGCAGGGTTTTTCTCCAGGCCAGTCCCACCAGCCAGCCCTCGGCGACAAGCGTCTACAGAGGAAGGAGCGCCACCTCCTGACGTTGGATGTCGTCAGGATTCCAGGAAACCGCTTTTGTGGGGCTTTTTTCCCCACCATCCGCTGTTTTATCAGTCAGCAACCATCGCTCCAAAAATAAACAAACCCAAGTCTGGCACTGGGTTCCAAGACAAAGTAACTCCTCCTGCCAGACACACGCCGAGCATCTTCAACAATGACATTCCTTCAGGACTGCTTCCACCTACTTAGGTGCCAATTTGACTAAAAATTCCCTCTGCTACCACTATCACTTCAAGATAAAATCAGCAGCATTCCAGAGCTCCCACAAGGGATGGTAAAATCAGCTGCTTTTAGAGATTTTCGTCAAGATAGTCCATAGTTTGTCATGGATGCTCACCCCCAACACATCCACTTACCCTGATAATCCCAAATCCCTTGGATGCATCTGACTGGTGAGATGGAAGCAGCAGCAGGCAGGGCTGGCTCAGAGCCACGCCCTTCCCAGCCAGCTAGTACATACCAGCTCTAAAAAGTGAAAAGCCCACCGAAGGCTAACAGGTGGGGGAAAAAACCTCACTCCTCAGAGCTGCCCATAAAACTGCAGGCTCAAGATAGACACTTCCACTTTTCTGCATCAGAGGAATACTAATTTAAGGTTCTTCTCCACCTATCTGCCAATTTGAGACTTGTGAGGAAGGGGGGGGGGGGAAATTAGCAGGTGAGACCTCTCTTATTTCACTTGGCTGAAATCAGCCAGCAGGTTCATGTGTTAAATGAAGCTGACAGGGAGCCAGGCAGCTCTTTCAGTCATCCAGTCTGGTTTCTAGGGAAACAAGGTAAATGTTTTTCCTCCTTCTTGCCACCTTTTAACTCTTAGAATGCTCTCATGCACCACCACAGGAAAAAATCTCTACATCCCACCTTTCTGCACTTCAGAGAAGAGCAAATACGGCCAGCCCAGGTCTGTTTCAGGGCAGTGCTACACTTTGGTGTGCAAGTCTGCAGTTACTGCCTCAATCGCTGCCATGTCTCCAATTATGGTCAGTGAAGGACACACCAAGCCATCTCCCCGGAGCCAGCAGGGTATTTTGAGTCAGGCAGTAACACAACACCAGCAGCACTCACAGTTCTCCCTCCTCCTCAGAGGGTGGGATGCAGATCGCCCTCCCCACCCAGGCAGGCTTGCTTCCTGTCACCTTTCCTCAGGGAAACGACGTGCATTCAGAAACAGCCAGCTCTTGTGAGGCTGGGATTTTTTCAGAATACCTGCTGCCTTCTGTTGCTCTCAGGGACAGCAACAAACTGCATCTGCAAAGTGTGCAGGTTACAGCCCCTGCCACAGAGAAATTGGAAGGTTTCCATGGCAACAACCAGCATCTGCTAGCTACCTAAAATTTAGTGGTTTGAACTGCCTGGTTTATTTCTAAACTCATTTGACGCAAAGCTCTCTGTCCACCCAAGTGAGGATTGACATGTGGACTAATACCTCAGCAACTGCAAACACATTTTGGGCCCTGCTGATTTACTATTTCACACAACCAGAGAAGCCTTGCTCTGACTCACAATCTTTGGTCTCCAAAACCAGCAACAGCAGCTTCATTATTCTTAGGGGAACCCTGCTATAAGGTGGATGCTCACGAACTAGAGCTTTACTTGCTTCTTTGGTTTGATGCACATGTAGAACCCACAGTCAGAGTACCAGGCTTGACACAGCAATGTATATACCAAGAGGCAAAGTTAATTTCTTTAAAATATTTATTTTTTGGTCTGAGAGCACACAGGCCACAGGACCATGCCGTCCATTAGGCTGCCTCCTCTTTCGCAATGCGATCCTTCTTGAGTGGTCCCTGAAAAAAACGCACAAAAACCAAGCTATGTAAACAGCAATCTGCACAAAAGACATCACATCCCAATCACAAAAGCTATAAAGAAATCAAGGCAAAAAAAGCCCTCCATGTTGCAACCCACTGGAAACCCTATGCCCCATCCCCACAGCCGGACATTATGGGGAAGGCCAAACCCGGCGCAGCCGCACTGGGCTGACGCGGTGACTCTGGATGTGCCTGAGCAGCAACGCTGGTGCCACCTGGTGGGGAAGCTCCTGCCAGGGCCTCCCTCGCAGAGCTCCCAGCTGCTTTTTCCAGCAAGTGACAAGCTGGGAATGCCACCACTGTGAGGACCCTCCTCCCGAGCTGCTCTTAGAGGATATGGAGCAGTGCTTGTTCCATGCTTTATCACTGAACAACTTGTGCCAAAACATGGCAACCCCCCTCAGACACCAAGAGTTGGCACAGGGGAAGTAAGACCCCAGGCCTCCTGCAGTTTATAACCAAGTTGGCAGGAGGAGGCCTCTCGACTGAAGTTTCTGTTCCACAGAAACTTCGGCTACATGACAGCCCAAAGGCCAAGCCATCAGCTGCCATGAGATCAAAGAGAACACAGTGGTACACAACAAAGGTACCACGAAGTGCCCTTACCATGAAAGCCTTCTTCTCCTCAGCTGTCTGGAAGCGGCCATGACCAAATTTGGAGGTTGTGTCAATGAACTTCAAGTCAATCTTCTCCAGGGCCCGGCGCTTGGTCTGCACAAGCAGGGACTAAAAAGAGAGATGTCAGGTGAGTATGCAGCAGCAGCACCGCCCTTTCAGCCTCCAGTACACTGCCTACTTCTTGTCACCTCCATGGCTAACGCCTCCTCGGTCACTCTGACCTCAGCTGCTACCATGTGCAAGGGACAATAAGCCATCCACCCTGCATCTTTGGCCTCCAAGGCTGAAGACTGGTCAGCTCCCAGCAGCACGAGCCCCACTCTCCCCCACTCTTCCTGTGTCCTTATCGCCACAAGAATTCTGCACCAGAGGCAGCACAGCTCCCTTAAACCGTTCCAGCCCACGTGACAGCAGGTTGCACTACTCACCTTGCGCAGGGTTAGGACCCTTTTCTTGGTCCCCACAACACAGCCCTTCACCATGATGAAGTCATTGGTCACCTCACCATAGTGGACAAAGCCTCCCTGAGCAAGGAGAGAACAGTCAGTGCTCTGTACCAAGCAGGACCAGTGATCACATCTGCCTACAGATCCACACCATTTCTGGGCCTTGGCCATTCCCACATCCACTGAAATCCTGTTTCCAATACTGCCTTTCACTGGTGAAGTTTCTTGATGCAGCAATTTACTTCTTGCTGTAAGGCTTTTATTAAGAACAGCAGAAGCTCTTCTTGCAAAGTTATTCCTTGTAACTTTACAAGTACCATTCAAGGTTTGCAACATCTCTGTCCTATTGCCACATAACAAATGCAATTTGCAAGTTACACAAGTCAATACTGAGACTGACTAAACACCACCACCTCCAATAGCAGCAGACTTATTTTGAGAGCTCTTCAAGTATTTTGTGACCTTATTTTGTGACCTATACCAGACCCATTTGCCTCTTAGGATTGCAGCTCACAAGCAGACTCTCGGCACAGAGCTGCAGCAACTCACCAGAGGGTTAATGCTCTTGTCAGACAAGTCATAATCAGTTGATGCATTGTTTTTGATCAGCTTTCCATCCTTGATTTGGTAACCTTGGCCAATCTTGTAAATCTAAAAACATGAAGAAATTCTACTTAGCAAAAAGTAGGAGAAAGAGCCTGTCATCAGATAAAACGCAAAGAATTCTACATAGGCTCAGAGGAAACAGTCTGTTGCACTTTGAAAACACATGGCCATGCAAGAATTTTAGTTATTCAACTTAACAGACCATAGCCACTATCCCCCAAACAACATTGTAACAGCTAAACAACCCAAGCAAAACTCCCCACTCTGTTCACTGCCACAGAGCAAGTGACATCAGCGAGCTCTCGATCCTCCCCAGCAGCTGAGAGACACGAACCTTCTTGTTGATCTCAGTGCGGTGGTGGTAGCCCTTCTGGCCCGCGCGGGCCACGGAGAAGGCCACGCGGGCGGGGTGCCAGGCACCGATGCAGGCCACCTTGCGCAGGCCCCGGTGAGTCTTGCGCGGCAGCTTCTTGGTGTGCCAACGGCTGGTGACACCTGCAAGGGACCAAAGCAGCCGTGACAAGTGTTATCAAGCTGAGATGTCACCAAACTCTTCAACCACAGCTTAAGCCACCTTTCAAGCTGCAGCCCCCAGGCAACAAAAGGCAAGCGCAGACCCAGCATCCCAGGATTCAACATTTCCGGGTGAAGCTCCCACCCTGGTGTCCCTGGGCTGTGTTCTCAGAAGGAAGGCAGCATGGAATGACTCCTCACGGATGTCAGGCGCTGTGCCCAGCGCTCATTCCATGGTCTCATCATTGAACTGTGACAGCAATATGGATTTACCTCTTCAGCTCTTGGCACACGCACTTGTGAAAACTCAAGGCCAGGATTTCATTAAAACTGTATCCTATCCAAAGAGAAGGACTTCCATGTGTTTACCTTTATATCCCTTGCCCTTGGTGACTCCAATGACATCTATCATCTCATCCTGGCCAAAGACCGTTGACACAGGCACCTGCTGTTCCAGCTTCTCCCGGGCCCAATCCACTTTCTCAGCAACAGTGCCTCCGTTCACCTGGATCTCCATCAGGTGAGACTTCTTCTGTCTCAGGGGAAGCAAACGCATCTGGAACACAAAAAGAATGACATTCAGCTTCTCCTCTTCTGAAATGGACCCTGTATTAATAAGCTCAGTATCCTTCTAGCCCTGGCCTAATCTATTTTTCTAATACCATTTTCCAAGATCTAAAACTTAAAGAAGGCCCTAAAATAAGGAGGAAGGTTGTATAGTGGCTTGCAAGTCTTTGCACCTGGAAGTTACATGCCACTCACAGGAGCAGAGAGATCTCTAACCCCACAGCCATCAGCCAAATTCCACTGAGGAAGGACAAGAGACAAGGGGCAATAGCTTTGAACTGAAACAGGGTGGATTTAAATTGGACCTATGAAGGATTATTTTTATTATGAGGGTCGTGAGTCACTGGCAGAGGTTGCCCAGAAAAGCTCTGGATGCCACACCCCTACAACCGTTCAGTCAGGTTGGAAAGAGGCCTGAGCAACCTGGTCTAATGGAAGATGTCCCTGCCCACAGCAGGGGGCTTGGAACTGGATGGTCTTTAAGGTCCCTTCCAACCCAAACCGTTCTGTTTGGTAAAGGCTGCTATACTTAAGGCCACTTTGGGCTGGATTGCATTTACAGTTACTTCTACTGTATTTAGTACAGAGGGAACTGGTGAGAGAATCAATAGAAGTTGCAACCGTACCTCTACCGTCTACTACAGGAGATTAATTCTAGTAAAATTAGCCATCTTACTGTATTTAGAGCCAACTCAAAAGATTCAATGCATCTCCCAAGAAAGTTGGTCAGAGCACTGACAGCTGGGGAGACACCACCACATCACTCAGTGGAACACCTCCTCCAGCTGAGCAAGAGACACCACCAGAAGTCTGAGTGCTTGCAATCCCAACAGAATGCAGCCTGAAATGATGCTGAGTACACAAACCCCCGAGTTCAGTGCTCAGCCTGGTTTTATTTGTAGCTGAAATTAAGAGAGTTCAGGTCTACACGACATTAGCAAAGGACTGTGCCCAAAAAGTTCCTATTACAGCTCAGTCTCCTTTGGACATTCCTTCAAAAGATTGCCAGTGGTTGCCAAGGCTCCTCAAACATCCTGTGAGCGCAGCTCTGCAGAGAACTAATTTGTAATGTGCTGAATAGTCAGCATCAAGCTGTAGCGGAGGGCAGAAATCTCCCTACAGACACGGATCAAGTTTCAAGCTTGCTCTCTCAGCTGTCTCCAGCACACCTGAGTCCCACAGGCACTTACCTGAGTGTGAGCCATGACTCTAATAACCTGGCAGTACTTCTTCATGCTATTGAAATCTTTCTCCAACTGCTTTTTGCCCTCCTCATCTTGCCACTTCTTGCAGTACTTGGTGAAGGCCTTCTTCTTGGACTTGTGCCTTCAGGAGCAGAGCAGAGACAAGGTTTGGCTAAGCCCTTCATCAATCCCCAGAGAAGTGGGGATGAGCGGAAGGAGCTGCCACCTCAGCTGGCTTTGGCTCATTGCCAGCTTCTAATGACTCTTTTCCACCGGCAAGCGGAGCCTGGAGCTCATCAGACAGTGGCAAAATTGCCAAAGCTGAGCGGAGCTGCCATGAATTCCAAAGCACATTAACATTCACACTACAGAAAACAAAAGACTGTAGAGAGATGTCAAACAATAACAGAAAACACCAGATCTTTAAAGCAATTGTGAGATGACTGTGATCTGCTTCAAAATACTGTAATTTCCCCCCCTTGTGTGCCCGACAGCAAGGTCGTTACTGAAATACCCTTGAGATCTTTATTGCTCCACTCTGACGTCTCTTCAGCCTGCCAAGTTCATAAACAGGCTGGAGGCTCCAGACACGCTGGAGCCGCACTTGGGCAAATGCACACTTTCAATCACAACAGTGCCTGGAATGGCAATCAGAAGTGACACTTGTCTTCCCCTTTCCTGAGAAAACAGGGCTACAGTCAGGACTCGACACTCAACAACAAGCGCCAGAGGCGATTTCCTTATGTCCGCCCGTCGAAGTATCATCACGTGTAGCCTGTCAAGGAGCTCTCAGGCAAACCCAAAGCCTCCACACCAAGAAGGGCACTACCTGAAGTTATGCTGTCACCCTCATGGAGCTCTTTCTACAGCCTATTCCACAGCTAGGCCAGTCCGTCAAAGCTAAACCCTAACTACTGAAAAGCCACCTCAAAAAGCTGTACTAGGATCATCTGCAACCCAGCAGCAAAAATATGAACCATGGCCTGAGACCAGCCCAGGCCCTGCTCTCTCACCAGTTCTTGTAGAAGCGGCGCTTGCACTCATCGCTGATGTGCTCAGCAAAGATGGTCTTGAAGCTACGGAGACCACGAGGGGTCTGCACGTATCCCACGATGCCCACAATGACCATGGGAGGAGTCTCTATAATAGTGACTGCCTCCACCACCTCCTTCTTGTTCACCTCTGGATGGAAACAGAAATACAGCACAATTAATTCTAGCAGCAACTCTTAAACATCACCTGCTTTTTCTCACTCCCAAGTCCTTCATATGAAAGGTTAAATGACTCAAGTTCTTTTCACAGAGATGATACAGGGTAAAATGACCAACTTTAAAGTAATAATTTAATGCCTTGCAAAACTCTGAGGCTGGCTCAGTAGAAAGATCAGCAAAGCTGGACAGGCAAAATGGATGGCAGCAAGTAACACATCCAGGACGGGACAATCTCCAAAAAACCACAGAAGGCAATTGACTGGTGTCCCCCCATCCAGAAGAGCCATCCCAAGGAGCCTGTTACCATGCAAAACCAAACTAGCAGCTACAGCAGAAATACACCACCTACTAAGGACTCGGAACAGGGTGAAGACAAGCTAGGACTCAAATCCAGAGCTGCTACTGAACAGGCCACCTGTTGCCATTCCTGACCAAACCCACCTCCTCTACCGAGAGGAATACGAATACATACTAGATCCAGGTCTGTCGACTTCCCGGACAATGTGGGTCATGCCAGCTTTGTACCCCAGGAAGGCGGTGAGATGGACAGGCTTGCTGGGGTCATCTTTAGGAAAGCTCTTGACCTTGCCCCTGTGCCTGCTGCTGCGCTTGCGGGGCAGGAAGCCCAGGGAGCCGTGCCTCGGGGCCGAGAACTTGCGGTGGGACTGCCGAGAGAAAACCAACACTTAGTGCTTGCTACAGAGACTTGCTTACACCCACTCGAGGGCCAAGGCCAGCTCTCTCCTTGCCTTAAAACATGAATATTACATATATCCAAAATACTTCGCATTCTAGAAATTCCCAGTATCAGCTGTGGGACTTCTGATTTCCATTATGTTACAGGAATGTAATCCCCACGCCCCAACTATGTACGTCCCAGATCATTAACTCCCCTTCCCTTCCAAGCTTACTTTAAGATGTCACCAGGTCCCACTCTAGCTCGGGAACCAGAGAAACTGCAATTCGGCCACACCGTGCCACCTGAATTTCAGTCCACCCCACAGCTTCACATCTTTCAGTGCATCAGTACCAAAAGAAGCATTACGGAAACAACTGCAGTTTGCAAAGCTGCAGTAAACCAGCATCTCAACATCCACCTTTGAGTCAGTCACTCTGGGTGGAAGCGCAGTGTTTTTTCCAAAGGTTTTCTCCTCGACTACCACCCCGGCAACCTGAGAGCCATGTTAAGACTGGGTTCCATCCGGAGAACTCTCAGCCCGGAGAAAGATTTACCCATACAATCTCACATCCAAATTAAAGAAAAATACCGTGTAGCTACGGACGGAACTAAAAATAAACACGGCTTTATTAAAAAAAAAATACGCGACACGAGTTACCTTAAGAGAAGTTTAAAGCCCCAAAAACCCAATAACCACGGGAGCTCTCCAGAGAAAAGCTGTCCCCCTTCCGAGAAAAATGGGCCCCCAATGCCCCCACAGCCGCCCGCGCCACCCACACCCTGCGCCCCACCGGGCACCGCACAGGCCCGCCCGGCCTCCCCGTGCAACGCCTCGCCCGCGCCCCGAAATGAGCCCCGCACGGAGTCCCGCAGGTGCCGGGGGCGGCGGGCGCGGGGCCGCGCGGCGGCCGGGGCCGGGATGGCGGCGATGCCCGCGGGATGCGCGGCAGGGCCCGAGGCCTCAGCACCCACCATCTTGTCCACGCGCCGGGCCGGAAGGGCCGCCAGCTCCGCACGCAGCCTTTATAAGCGCCCCGCCCCCGGTCTCGCGAGAGGGCGGGCGGAGCCGCGGCGGCGCGCGGAGCTACGGGCGGCGAGCGCGCCCAGAAAGGTGCGCGGGCAGCCATGCGCGGAAAAACGTAAATCGTGTGGCGGGGCTTGTGGGGAACTTCAGTGCGCACGGTCACCGGTCATAAGGGATAATGTTCATTTCATTTCACTCCATTCCATTTCATCCGACGGCATTTCATGAAATTTCAAAATTTCACTCAATTTCATGAAATTTTGAAATGTCATTCCATGAATTTTCGTTTCATTTCCTTTCATGAAATGGAGTTCCAGAACTTCATTTCATGAAGTTTCATCTGTGTTATTATAATGAACATGGGCCTTAATCCACCACTGCCTGTGGTATGGAAGGGGATGCAAACCCGAGGCAATGGTATCAGTGGAACACAGAGCTGGGTGGTCTGGAGCCTCCTGCCAATGGGGCACCCAGAGCTTGCCCTCAGGATCACCTGGGGCTTACAGGACACAACACTGTGGGGAGATTCCTGCACCCAGAATGAACCGGAGAGCTAAGGATCCAGCTGTGCTGGCACTGCAGCTCATCTTCCTAAAACAGGGATGCTCCATCCCTGGAAAGATTCAAGGTCAGGTTGGACAGGACTCTGAGCAGGCTGATCCAGTTGAAGATGTCCCTGCTCATTGCAGAGGAGTTTGGACTAGATAACCTTTAAGGTCACTTCCAACCCAAACCATTCTAGAATTCTGTGGCCAGTTGTAACGGAGGAATGTCCATCTTCTACCTCCAACCCGCCCCTCAAAAGGAGCCCCACAAAAGGTGAGGGATGGCTGCTCACTTTTTGGGGTGCAACTCCCAATGGGCACCCATGGGTTGGGCTTTAAATGCTCTTCCATCTCCCCCATACATTCGCCTTTAGCTCTTATACATTTTAGGCTTCCACTGCTGAGCTTAGGGAACCATGTCACAACCCAAGGGCTTGTTTTCCATTTCAATCCTGTTAATACAGATTATCGGGGACTCTGCAGCAGACAGCAGACCGCTGGTATGCAGCTACTCTGCACAAAAGGCATGGCCCAAGCAGCTGGAATTACCCCTAGGGCTGGAAGGCTTCTCCCCACACATCCCTTCCTCCCCAAAATCTGGACTCCCCATGCTCACAAAGGGCCTTTTCCCATCCCCTCCCAGGGACACAGTGCGGGTAGGGTGGCGGATGTTGGAAATGAGAGCCCCAGGCTTTGCTGCAATGTGATTTTGAGGCTCACCGAGCATCTCTGTCCAGGGGCAGGCATCTGGTGAGGGAACTGGCCTCTGGGATATTGGGTTGCACCTGAGGGCCCAGCCTTACCCCTCTATGGGGGCCTCTGTGGTGTAGCATCACAGAATGACAGAACTGTTAGGGATGGAAGTGACCTCAGGAGATCACCTAGTCCCTTGGCAGGGACACCTAGAGCAGGTGACACAGGAAAGCATCCAGGTGGGTTTTGAATGTCTCCAGAGAGGGAAGCTCCAGGACCTCCCTGGGCAGCCTGTTCCAGTGCTCTGCCACCTTGAATATAAAGAAGTTCTTCCTCATGCTGAAGTGAAACTTCTTGTGTTTTAGCTTATGGCCATTGCTCTGCTGGGCACCACTGAAAAGCGTCTGGCACCATCCACCCACCTTTGAGGTATTTACATGCATTAATGAGGTCCCCTCTCAGTCGTCTCTTCTCTAGACTAAGCAGGTCCAGCTCCCGCAGTCTCTCCCCCTAATAGAGGCTCCAGACCCCAAATCATCTTTGGGGTCTCTGCGGGACCCTCTCCGGTAGCTCCTTGTGTACAGGGGAGCCCAGGACCGGACACAGCCGCAGATGCGGCCTCACTAGGGCCGACCAGGGGGTGTGCGCGGAAACCAGAAACCACGAGTGGCATGGCCCCCATCCCTCCCCCAGGGTGGGCTGCCCTCTGCGGTGGGCTGCCTTTGTACGGGGAGGTGTTCCCACCCCCCGCAGGGCCCGCACCCCGGGCACCCCCCGCACCCTCCAGCCCCACGGCCCCCGCCCGCCCGGCCCCACGTTTGTCCCCGCCATGTGCCGCGGGCGGCGGCGGGGCGGGGGGAAGGGGTGGGTGCGCGCTCCCGGCGCGGCGCGTCCCCGTGGGCGGGCGCGCGCGGCTCGTCGCCGCCGGGCTGCCAGGCACGGCTCGGCTCGGCGCGGCTCGGCGCAGCCCGGCTCGGCTCGGCGCAGCCCGGCACCGCCCGCCGAGCCCCCCGCCTGCCTCCCGCCCACCCCCGCGCCGCCATGGACGGGGGCGCCTTCGGAGCGGGGAAAGCCGGCGGCGCCTTCGACCCGCAGGCCTTCATCCGGCAGCCGCAGACCATCCTGCGGTTCGTCTCCTGGGTAAGGCCCCGCCGCCCCCGGGGGCGGCACCGGCACCGGCACCGGGGCGGGGGGCGACCCGCCGGGCTGCGGGGGGCGCGGGGCTCACTCTGTGGCGGGCGGCCGGCACCGGCCCCGGCCCTGACCTTCCTGCACACCTGCATACACACACACACACACATAAGCTCATTACGCTGTGTGTTACATACTATTACATGTTATTATATGTTGTTATCATCCTATGCTGTTGTGTATTAAATATTTATTATTATATGCTTTATATATGCATGTGTATGCGCATATATCCACATGTATAATGTGCATGTGTCCATCAATATGCCTCCACACAGCCTAGATCTGTACACACACAGATACGTACCTATATGCTTCCATAGCATTTATGGCTGTATCTCTGTTATGTAGATATGCAGGTATGTTTGGATATAGGGATCTGTCTCTGGGTTTATATATCTCTGTATGTATAAATCTCCGTGTATGTCCACATGTATGTGTGCACATAGATGTACAGCTGTATGTCCATATATCTGCGTGTGTGGATATAGGCCCACATGGGGTGAGAGCAGGCTGGTTTGGGGTTTCTTCCGTGGGGAGGGAAAGGGTGAGTCAGGTTGGACCGTGACCCTGTCTGCATCTCAGGTGTGGGGTGTCTTCTCACTCTTCCATGCCTGTGCATTTATGGTGGATGCAGGGAGGCAGCAGGATGCAGGGTGACAGGGGGAACCCTGGAGGGGGGGGATGCTGCAGTCCTGGAATTGCTTCCCTGTGGGTCAGAGGGTGCTGGGCTCAGGCCATGCTGGGGTGAGTTGAGGCGGCTGTAGGGGCTGGATGTCGCTCTGTGTTTTAACCCTTATCCTCTCAGCCCCCCAACCTGCTTTCCTTGTAATGTTTTCCTCTCTGTAATTCGTGGGGAAGGGGGCAGGGGGAAAGAGGAGCCTAACGGGGGTGTCATGGGAAGGTCTCTCCCTCTTCCCGTGACGCTGATCCCATGGCTGCCCATGGGGCTGGCGCGTTTGTGCAAGAAGGTCATTGGGATTAAGGGAGCGAGAGCTGCAGCAGCGAGCTGGCGGGGGAGAGATTGAGGTCTCAGCCGGGAGCGGAGAAGGGAGGGCAGGGAGAGGGAGCAGGGGAGACACATGCGCATGGGAGCTGGGAGGCAAAGCGGCAGGCTGGCTTTGGGAAAATAAAATAAAAGCAGTGCCAGGTGGAAACAAGGAGGGAAAGGGAAGGTGGCCTGGCTTGCTGGTGGTGGTGGGGAAGCAGCCCTTGTCCTCCCAGCCGGGTGGGTGCGTGATGTCCCCTCCGGGTGACTCGGAGGGTGACTGGAGAGCCCCAGGACAGCTGAGGACTTGATTAATGCAGGCATTCTGTCTGTCTGTCCATCTGCCTGAGCTTGTTTACAGTACAGCACGTCACGCTGGGAGCGGGTTGGCTGCGCCGGGGCTGCTGCTGGGCACCAGGCGAGGGGTACGCGTGCCCCCCGCCCCTGGGAGGCTGGAGCGGAGCCAGCCTGTGTGCCCAGGGATGATGGACGTGATGTGACCTACAAAGGCTTTCCCGTTGCTAATCGCTGTGGCAGAATTTCATCTTTCTCTATCTGCCTCTCAGTCTGGTGGTTTTTTTCCCCTTCATCCAAGCACTGCAGGATTTTGGCTTCCCAGAGGCACCAGGTGAGGGAGAGAGAACAAGAAATACGTTTGTTTTTTAATTAGGCACCTAATCTGCTCCAGAGTATCTCAGACAGTGTTGGCTTGCTTGCCGAGCTCATTTCTGTGCCCTGCAAGGTCCCTCCTGGCAAGAAGCACTTGCTGGAGTGGCATCTCCTTGGGACCCCGCGCTATTTCTCCCTGCCCATCTGACCTTGACAGAGGACAGGATGGGATTTACCCCAGGCACTTCACTTGGCCCTGGAAATTAAAGTCCTTTTGCAGAAGCTGGAGGTGCTCCAGGTCAGCAGTTCATCAAGGGAGGGTGGCATGGCTCTCGTGGTGCAAGGCTATGCCTTCTTCTCCTGCTTTTCCACTGGCTTAGTCTTGTCTGTCCTCCTGAGCATCTCTCCTTTAACAAAGCAGGGGAATCAAAAGCTCACCCCAAATATTTAGTTGTAGTTTTGGCCATTTCTTTAAACTTGATATCAGGAGGGGTCCTTGTGGGCAGTGAGGTCCTCTCTCAGGCTGTCACAAGTATCAGACTCTTTATGGCCCCTTCCATAAATTGGTTGAACTTCACTGAAAAAAAGACTAGTTTGTGGTTTTCTTCCCTTCTCACTTCCTCTGAGAGAGGGTTCCATGGTTCCAGTGGTCAGAGGCTTTCCACTGTAAATCTGTTTGCTATCTGTTTACTTTTGTGATCTTTTGCCCTTCAGTTTAAATGATGCTTTTCCATCCCTGGTGTTTTCCCCATGGTATTTATAAACTGTGATTGCATCCATACTTAGACCTTCTAGTGCCAGGCTCTATGAGCCAAGCTCTTCTGGTGGCCAAGGGCTCTCCCTCCTCGTGGTCTCTCTGAGAGTCTTTCGTTTCACGTGCTCTTGCACACACACTGAAAGTATTTTGCCTGCCATCTCCTGAGATCTCATTTGCCTTTATCCTGCTCATGGCATGAATGGTTCGTTGTCTCCCCAGGGCAAGCTGGAGGCTCCTTTTGGCCTGTTTCACATGATGAGCTTTCACTGAGAGCAGAAATTCTCATGATCGCTTCCTCAGGCAGTGACCTTGTGCTCGGGTCATGCTGCCTTTTAGCAGACTTCATGATGGCACAGAGGTGCATATGGCTTTCTACCAACAGGCTCCAAAACTGGCTCCTGCCCAGGGAGTTTGCAGCCCAGTTGAGGTGGCGGCAAATCTCTAAGGAAAGCTGCAGGATCAGGAACAGATGGGGTGACCAAAGATTATTTATGTTGCTCCTTGCTGAAGAGGAGATAGGATTAATTTGACAAGGAAAATGCTAAACTATGGAAAAAGTTTAGCAATTCTGGAACATCTGTCCACCAGGTCTGTGCTGCAAGGCAGCTCAGGTTTCGTGGGTGCTTTGGAGGTCAGCAGGCGCAGCAGAGTGAGTGTCTCCCTACAGAAAGGTTGCCTGGTTGCCTGGTGTGTGTGCTGATGATCAGTGGTGGCTCTGTGGGGTGTCCGTGCCAGGTTTGGATGTTTAGATGACCCAGAAGCTGGAGTTATTGGTGCTACAGCTGGAGCTAGTGGAGGTGGGTGACCCACACCGAGCTGGAGCTGCACAACTTCAGGATTGTTCTTGAAATAAAGCAGGCGAGTGTGAGCACATCCCTACCTATTCCCATTGTGCCCTGACCCACAGGGCAGTGCAGCAGTGCTCTCCACAGCCGGTGCAGGGGAGCTGGGTGGCTCCTCTGCAACCCACAGGCGTTGGACATAACGCTGGCGCCATAAATAAGTAAAATGCTAATCGAAACAGGTTGTTCCAGGTGCTCTTGTCTGCTTGGAAACCTGCTTGCTGGAGAAACTGAAGTGCTGCTTGGTGTAAAAGCCTAACAAGGCAAAAGTAACTCTGTTTTTGGAAGCAGGCCCAGCTTGCTTGGATGTGGGCTTGAGTAAGAGTATTTCCAACCAGAGCTGCACAGACAAAGCAGCCCATTAAAACTTGTCACACAGATTGAGGTGCCAAGTCCTCCTCCGACACCAAGGTCACTGCCTCTCCAAAGGGAGGTTTGGTGAGGAGAGGCACTTCATCTCCTTTTCCATCACCTGCTGCTGTTGCCACCATGTCCTCTGGCTGATGGGAGCATCCAGAACATTTGAGCTGGTACAAGAATCGCTGTCCCCTGTGATCTACATCCCAAGCAGCTCCAGCTGAGCAGACAAGGCAGGTGAAGGACAGGAACCACATTCCTGGCTTCCCCATGACAGGCTGGCACCTCAGAGCTGGAGGATGGGACCTAGCCACAGCGTGGCAGAGAGCCCCATCTCCTGCCTTGCCAGCAGGTCCCTGGCTTGCCATACTCATGCTTGGTTTACAACACCACTTGTCTCTTCCCAAGCACACGCAGTGTGGGCTCGTAATGGCGATTAAACTGAGCCTTAGAGCCTGGAGGCCTTGTTAGTCTAAAACCAGACGCAACTGGGCTCCCACCTTCTTTCTGTCTCAAGTTAATTTAGCTGAGACATTCCCCATGTTGCTGGCCCATAGCTCCTGCTTTCTGCCTCTGCTCCTCCACCCCGTTTTTGCTGCAGCCACCACGCTCACTGGCCGCGTGCTTGCGAGGTGCATGGGTGCAGATGAAAGAAACGCAGCGGTTCAAAGCACGTGCTGTCAGTCAAGCCCCAGGGACAGTTCTTCGTGGGATGCCCTTGCCTCGGTCAGTTTCAAAAGGATTTTTGGGGGTTTGCCGTCACTGGGACTGGGTGAAAGGCTGCGTCAGAAGATGAACAACAGATATGCACAGTTGCACAGTGATTCAGGTTGGATACAGCAGGTTGTGTTGTTTCCAGCACAGCATTTCCAGGAAGGATCTTGGAGCAGAAACAAATCTCTCATTAATGACCATATTTCCAGATAAAAATCTGAGAAGTAGCACAAAGACCAAAGACAGTAAGAAACACGAGCAAGAAGTAAGACAGCCGTACGTAATCTGCTGTTTCAAAACATGAGAGGCATACAGGGGAGAACCAGAGGAACTGCATGGTGATGGGACATGGCTAATGCAAATATTTGTGGGAAAACAAGGCAGCAGAGAGGACTCGTGTGGCCGCAAGAGGAACAGTCACTGCAGGTGGTGAGGGGTGCAGTTCTCTGCCTATGCTGGCACAGCCAAGCCAAGGAGGGGAGATGTGTTGCTAGAAAGAAAACTGAACTCTTCCTCTTGGAAAAAGATGCAACTTTTGGGTGGTCACTTCGCTGACCAGTGGCATAGCAATGTAGGGACCATCTAGAAAGCACAGAAGAACCTGGATACCACCATGGATGTGTGGTTGTGGAGGGTTGCCACCAGTAGTGGTGGGACAGAAGACGCTGTTTAACCATGGGAAGTGTGTGAAATCTGAGCACAGCTCTGGTGAGAGGCAGAAGGGTTAATGGCCAGGCAGTCAGCTGCCAAACCATGTGTGAAAAAAAAGCTGGCTGGCCAGGAAAGCGTGTCCCAGATCCCATGGCAGGAATTAGGGATGCAGAGCCTTTCTCCCTTCAGTCACCTGCTCCGGCTCAGCCCTGGCTGAGGAGCTGGTGCCATGTGGCTGATTGCCAGGGAGGGTGAGCTGGGAGGGAGATGCTGGCATACCCGTGCTCTTCCCCTGTCCCATGTTCAGGGAAATGGGGTCCAGAGAGACTGGCCCCCTCCAGCACCTGCACAAGGCTCAGACACCGTCGAGACTGTGGGCAGGAGCTGTTTGCTGCCTGCGTGGTGCTGGCTGGGGGGAATAAATAGAGGCCGCCTGTTTCCAAGCTGCCAGTCCCATGCATCTCAAAAGCTGCATATGCTTTCTTCAAAATGAACTAAATACAAGTAGATTTAATGACAATAATAATAATAATAATATTCCATGTCTGTGCAATGCACTCCAGAGCTTTTCAGAGACTCCATTTGCAAGTGGCCGAATGAAAATGAAAGCCAGATCATCTCTGCCAGTTTATCATTTGCACTATCTCCTGCTCTTGCTTTTTTTTAAAACAGATTTATTCCTGGTCATTACCAGATCAGACTCAGAAGAGGTTATGGCTTCGTTCTGCCTGAGGGGGATTTGATTTGAAGTCCCACGAGGAATATTATGTCATCAAACTATTTCCTCTCTATAACAGAATAAAAAAAGGGGGTGTGTGAGAGGGAGAGGCAGCACGCAGTGCGACAGAGGCTGTGACTGGAAGGCATTGCAGCGAGCCCAAGCGGGCAGCTCGGCAGAAACCCTCTTCAGCCTCATCCCCACCACAGCCATCATGGGGATCTTGGGGATGAAGTAAGGAAGGCAGCATGACAAAGTGCTGGGATGAGGTGCAGGAAAATCCTAGTGCACTGCCAGAGGCTGGCCGTGCTTTGTGTCCATCACATGATGCTCAGGAGCGTCTGATGCACGGCTGGGGATAGGCAGCATGGTGGAAAGCGCCTCACATGATGCTCAGGAGGTTTTGCCTGGCTTTCTGCAGGGCTGAGCCTGCAGTGGGGAGGGACTGGAGAGCCTCTCTTCTCATCTCTCACTTTTGCCTTTGGCAAAATCAGATCACCCAGTTTACCAAGAGGAAAAAAAAAGGTATTTTATGGCAGGATGCAGAATTTTGCCTCTTTTGCACTTTTCTCACTGTAATGAGCCCTTACATGCCTGTAATGGCCAGCATGACCCCCGAGGAGAGGAAAACTCTCAGCTTCTCTCTCTCCTCCCTGCAGTGCTAAGCATTAAGTTCATTTTGCTGCGTCTTGTGGCACGTTGCTTTGCCTGTGTCAGCTTTGCAATGCACCTGGCTCTGGGCTGCACTTGGTGTTTTCGAAGCTCTTGGATGAAAACAGGAATCGAGGAAAATGATTGCAATAACCAATGTGGATGGACATGGTGTTTAAGGAGCAGTGAAGTGGAGCAAAGCCGGGTCCCAGCAACAGGACTGAGTTGCTCAGATCTTTTCCAAGTGCTCTTTTTTGTCCCTTTTTTGAGTGTAGCCAAATATATCACTGCTTATTAAATGTGTACCTCCAGACAGGCTGCACACCTGCCCAAGTGATGTTGCTCTTGGAGGCTTAAAGAAACCTTTTCAACCTAAAAATCTATTTACTTCAGGTCTGTTAACTGACTGAAGCAGCCTTGCTGAAGAAATGAGGCAACTCAAGTGCACAAATCTGGGGGTGGCTGGCTGGTTTTGTTACCAAGCATCAGAAAGTGGCCAGTGATCTCCCTCTGCAGAGTGGAAGGGGGGGCTGCATTTGGGAGCCTCGGGAGGCCTCCTATTAGCCTGCAGACAAGTCCCTTGCCTGCATCTCAGTGCTCAGTCAAGAGAAGACTTCTGCCGTCTTCTCCTTGCCTCCTCTTTGCAGCTGGGTGTGTATTTTGGGCCACTTTATCAGTGGCTGTAGGCAAGGCTTTGTGCAGCAAGTGCCAAATGGGGGGAGAAGACACAAGCAGCAGTAACACAGAGCAGTAAGAGACCTGTGCCAGTGCTGCTGGTCACTGGCATTTCTTTAGGAGTGCTGCAGATGTGATGGGAACAGGAATGTAAACACTTCATCCTTGAAAACTTGGTGCTTTGTTTATAGTCTAGGCAGTCATTCATATTGCACCTGCTGCTCAGATCATCTTTGCAGGTCATGGATTGTGAAATCAAGGAAATAAAATATATTTGCTCTTTCTAAGATGACTTGCCACGTCAGTGAGCTTCCACCCAGCTGCTCCCTTACCAACAAGGAATAGCTGCCATGGACAAAGTGTGCAACAGTTTCTATTAAAGGCTGCAAGACCTAAGCTCTCATAACTATGTTTTTTTTTAGAAAATTGTTTGTCACAACAGTTTCTGGGTACGGACATCATGGGAATAAAACAGGCGATGTTGCCTGTCAGCAACAGCAGCAGCAGCAGCAGCAGCAGTTGCCTCTTTTGCTGTCCAGCTCTGCCTGGAATCTCTGGTTTGAGCCTGCCCATTCTTGCCCAGTCAGTGTAATCCAGCCCAGCTCAAGGCTTCTGTGCACAGTGGGTCCTCACAGCGTTTTGCTGTGCCATCAGGGTGGTGACAGGCTGGCAAAGGGAGCATGCCCTCTCTTTGCGCTCTCTGCAGTGCCGGGGAGTGGAGCATGGATCAGAGCTGATGCCAATGGTGAGGAAAACACAGAGAGAAGGAGACATCTCTTAAGCTACTATGCTTTGGTCCATAGAAAGCTTTCCTAAGGACAAAGAGTACTTTGGGATGGCTGTTTCAGGACAGAGAAGATAAGCATCCACAGTGTCTTATTCTGCTCACAAGTGAGAACACGCTTAGTGGAATCTCCCCAGAAAACTCCTAAGATCATCTGAAATCAGATGCTTGCCTGTAAATCATACCTTGGGCACCTCCAGGCTGTGAAACAGGTTTCTCTTCATAGGAGAGAAGTCTGGCATCTTGGCTGACTGCAGATGGAGAAATGAAGTTAGGAATGCCACCTCTGCTTGAAAATTAGGGAGAGGGAGATGTTCCTCTAGTCTTGTGACTCTGAGCTGTGCCTTTATGATGAGCCAGCATAAAAAGGTATGGAAGAGCAAATGCAAAAAGAAATTATTCTGTCCAGCCCAGCAGCAAACCCAAAGCTAAGAGCAGAGAGAAGATGTGTATCAGGATATATCTCCACAGAAATGTCTCTGGGGAGAGACCATTACAGAATTTCATTCATCCTGAATGAGTAAGCAGAGACTCACAATACAGCTTGTTGCAAGGCTTTATCTGACTCAGGGAATCAACATTTTACCAATTTCGAGTCCTAAACCAAAACTGAACACCAGACGATGCCACTTTAGAGGCTGTTCCTCATCTTCCGAAGAGAAGATAAGCTTTCTGTCCAATGCTGCAGAAAACAGGGCACCCACTTTGTAAGCTCAATGTATGGAGGTTGGTACTTCAGGTGTCAGCATCAGTGCTGGTCACAGCCTCACATTGGGATGTCACTTCAGGAGTCTGTCAGCTCTTCCTCGGGTCAGAGGAACAGGGTGTTATTGCCAATGACCCTAGGCAGACCTGTCAGCCCAGCCTGTTGTGAAGGTGTGTGAGACATCCCACTGAAAGAGCCTGGCTGTAATTGTCTGCAATTTTGCTGCTTTCCAAACCATTCAGGCTGAAATTTTGAGGACTAAATCTTTGCTTCTAGCAGAAGAAATTCTTATTTAATTTTCACAGGCAATTTCTGCAAAATACGATCAATCTCGATTTGCAAGAAGAAGGAGGAGGAGGAGAAGTCGGTTATTTTACTTCTAAACTTAAAACACTCTTGTGATTTTCAGAGAACCCATACAGTTCCTACGCTTAGGAACACCAGCTTCCAGCTTTTTTTAGTTTGCTCTAGTGTGATACGCCCAATTTCAGCAACCCAAGTGTGACCCAATTATGAGTCTTGAGGTGAAAAAATAATACTGGTGTCAGTGGATATTTGTTAGAGTTTGGCAGCTGAGATGTGGTTGGTGTTGAGTATCTGCCCAAGGGCTTTTGGGGGACTGTGAGTAAGGTTTTTTCTCTGGTTCTCGATGCCACAGGCCAAGCAGCAGAGGTCCATGCTGTGGATCTTGGGTATCCAACCCCACTGACGATAGGTGGTGTATTGGGTTGGCATTAATCAATAATTTTCCCTGCACTCATAAAGCTGCTTCTCTGCTTTCTGGTTTGTCTTCGGGTGCTTGGTTGGGTTAAGTGGTACTGGGGTCCTGACCAGGCGAACACTCAGACCTAGCTCCACTTCCGGCAGGAGACTTGGCCTCCTCATCTTCTTGTGTGCTGCTTCTCGTTGGGGATAGGGTGTTGGTTCCAAGGGTGCCAGATCTTGTTGTGCAGACATCTCCTAGGCTGGCAGAGTACCCTGGTGATGTCCTAGTGCACTTCCTACGTAATTTCATCCCATGCTTGAGGTCCCATTCCCATTTCCCTGAGGCTCTTGCAGGCAGCATCCAGTCGGCTGTTCCTACTGAAGGTCTTCAGATGCCCTGCAAAGAAAAATCTGTACATGCTGCCTTAGTATTCCCCTCTTTCTTCTGTGGGGAAGGGGAAGCCATTTATTTGAGATGCAAGGTGCAGGACTGGGGCTGCTGTAAATAGCTCTCTGCTTTGGTGAACCTGCTGTGTCAAAGAGGGACAGCCTTGTGGCAGGCGACGAAGGCTAAGCCCATGAGCAAAGATTAGACCAGCAACTGCGGATTAGGGCATTTCTACCTGGACTCATCCTTAATTCTGCCTGATTTAAAATAACATGCAGCAGCAGTGGTGGTGACAGGTAGGGAGGACTCACAGTGGCCCTGACAAGTGGACCTGGAGTAGGGATGTTTGGCCCGTAAAATCTGTGGGGAAAGTTGGAGGGTGTTGGCATGGACAGAGTGTTGGTGAGTGGACAGAAGGATGGGTGGTGTCATGGAGTGGGCTGATGGAAAGCTGGTGGACAGAGGTGTGTGATGTGGGGAAATGGGGAATATGGAATTCCAGCAGAATGGAGCTGCAGAGCAAGCAGGGCTGTGGATTGTGGGAGGGTGGATGGGGAAAAGAGCATAGTAGCTTGATAGATAAAATCAGTGATGTATGGTAGAAACAATTAATCTCTTGGAGGGAAAGGAGTGAGTGGGAGAATAAGTGCAGACTAAGAGGATTTCCACTACTTGAAGCCATTGTATACAGGCGCCCGCACCAAAACCATATCCCAGTTTACACTCCATGTCACCTCGTGTTTGTGGGAAGCCACCCTTACTCCAGACTGCAACTGCTTTGCATCGCTTTAGGTCAGATGGATAAAAAGGTTCAATCTAAAAATGTCCTATTTTAAGTTAATCCTCAGAAATAAAATGAGACTACGTTCCCAGTAAATTCCCTGTGACTACAGCCCAGGCAAAGCAGCAGGGCAGGAGCTCAGCAGAGCAGAGAGGTGCTGGCGAAGGGTGTCTGTCCCCTGCAGAGCTCTGCTCCTTTGTGCTGGTCCAGAGAGATGGGGCTTGCTCTGACATGTCTCCGGCCTGGCTCCCCATCAGGTGTTCTCCATCGTGGTGTTCGGCTCCATTGTCAATGAAGGGTATGTGAACCGCGTGGACGAGTTAGAAGAGCACTGCATTTTCAACCGCAATCACAATGCCTGCAACTATGGCATTACCGTGGGTGTCCTCGCCTTCCTCAGCTGCCTTCTTTACCTGGCTCTGGATGCCTACTTCCCGCAGATCAGCAGCGTCAAGGACCGCAAGAAGGCAGTGCTCTCGGACATCGGAGTCTCGGGTGAGCTTCTTGGCCGTTTGGCCCTAGTGGCTTATTCCAGCCATTCAGGCAAACTGCTCAATGTCAGGCGCTCCCCGGAGTATGTCAGAGGGGCCAGGAGTGGAGTGAGGGCAGGATCAGGTGAAGCACCTGAATTTGCTAAGGACTTTGGGCTTGCAAGTTCTCTCGCAGTTAGCCCCTTGCCTAGCAGCCCTATGTACAGCTGACAGGAGAAGGGGAAGGATTGTGCCCTGTTCTGCTGCTGCTTTGGAATGCCCATTTCCCTCACTGCCAGGTGTCTGCCTGTGCCTGGCAGAGAGGGTGAGTACCTCCTACCTTCACCCCTTTCCTGGGGGCACAGCATGTTAGTGATCCTTCAGCACCTTTCCTTGATGCGAGTCCCTGAGCTGTTCTGTCCTGAGCACAAGCTGGTCTCTGTGTAACTGCAAACCAGCTGCTTCCCACTCTTTTGCAGCTCCCATGGAAGGAATTGCTCTTTGCTTGTCCTTGCAGGGCAGGATTGTGAAGCAGTGGCTGTTTCATAGAGCCCAGATGATCGCTTTAGTACTGGAAGCCCTTCAGGCTCCCTCCCAAGGCCAAATGCAAGTCCTGTGATCAATCCAAACACAAGCAAATGAACTCTCCTGAGGTTCTTTCTGCAGACACCTCTTGGTCACCTTGACAATTTGCTGTCAGGGAGCCTGCCAGCTCACTTGGGCTCAGACTGGCTGACCAGTCAGTTTTGCCCAGTCTGCAACATAGTGGTGGGCCTCAGAGGGTTGAAATTTCCAGAGAAATGTAATATGTAAATGTTATGCTCACACATACCTTCTTGTTCTTTGTCCTTCCCTTTGGCATGATGGTGGTGGTCCATCCCAGCCTTTTGGGCATTCCTGTGGTTCGTTGGCTTCTGCTTTCTGACCAACCAGTGGCAAGCTTCAAAACCAGAAGACAACCCACTGAATGAGGGAGGGGATGCAGCCCGAGCAGCCATCACGTTCTCGTTTTTCTCCATCTTTACCTGGGTGAGTACAGTAGCCATGATGTTGGATCAAATGTCCTCTGTACTGTATTATCTTGTGGGGAATGAAAGGTGACTGGCTAAGAGTGATTCCCTCTGGGATCTCAGTTCACATGGCTTCTGAGAAGGAAAAGCAGGAGAGGAGGTGGTTGGGAAGTAAACATGGGAAACGGAACTCAAAAACTTACGTGGAAGAAGGTTTTAGAGCACTAATAAGCACAATAGGAAAGAGAGTTCCATATCCAGTAAGGAGTGTTTTCAACAGACCTTTAATATGACCTTGGACAAGCCAGCTCCCCAACCACCACTGTCATACAATCATACAATAATTTGGGTTGGAAGGGTCTTTTAAAGGCCATCTAGTCCAACCCCTCTGCAAAGAGCAGGGACATCTCCAACTAGATCAGGTGGCTCAGAGCTCAGTTCAGTCTGACTTTGAATGTTTCCAGGGATGGGGCATCCACCGCCTCTCTGGGCAACCTGTTACTGTTTTCTCTGTGTGTCAGAGGACTTCAACAGCACTTTCACCTTACAGACACTAAGCAGAGAAGGGAGCAGCAGGCTAGAGGTTGCACCCATCTCCCTCCTACCTTTGCTCCCATCATGCAAGATGTCATCATTGTTCTTCTGGACTCTGTCTGCATCCACCACTGGAGTGCCACCACACTGGGTCACCTTTTAGGAAGGTGATGGTGCTGTCTTTTAAGACTGCCCTTTTCCCAGCAGTTCCTTATTGCTAGTTTCCTGGAAAAACTGTTGCGTGCAATATAAATATCCCTGATGACCTCCTCCTGCCTCTGAAAGCACCAAGCACAAGTGGATTTTTTTCTGAAGTGACAAGATAGTGCCAAGCAGGAAAGCATTTTAACCCTGTCTCCATGCATAAGCCCTTGTGGCTTTATCTTCTCCTCTTCCTGCAGGCCCTGATGTTGGGCAGGGGCCAGATAGGAAAGGTGCTGTAAGACCACGGAGTTGTCAGAGAGGAAGGAGGGCTGCAAAGGGTTGTGCTGTCAGCACCCTCGCCACGGTGACACCAGGCAGGATCAAGGGACAGCAGTGTGTGTGTTCCTTTCATGAGCTGTGTCCTGCCCTGAGTGCTGCCGAAAGCCCCTTGCAAGCTCCAGCAGAAAGTGTGACGAGGAGCAAGGCTTTTGCAAGGGGTCCCTCAGGACACTTTTGGAGGTGCCATCACCTGCAGTGATCCTCTCCCATGCACAGGCTTGCAAGTGGCTAAACAGGAATCCTCTTCACCTGGTTCCTTGGGGTTTGTTTTTATTTCAGTCAAACACTCTGGTTTGTTCTACCTTACTGATTCTCCTTCCCACACCCCTCTCTCTCCTCACAGGGCTTCCTCGTATTTCTGGCTTTCCGGAGACTCAGAGACATTAATTTTCAGGAGGAATACAATACCTTGTTCCCTAACTCCCCATCCTTGCTGCCTTAGTGCCCCTTGCTGATGGGAGAATTTGGGGGAAGGGGTGGAGGGATGCAGCTGGAGGAGATCACTGAGCAGAGCTGGTTCCGATGCCCTGACTATGAGTGTGTGGTCACTGCAAGGCATGGGATGGGAAGATATGGGCCATTGAATTGGGGTGGGGTTGTCCACTGAACAGGGAATCTCCCTCTGGAGAGTTGGAACTGGCAATTTCTTCTCCTCTTCTGCTCCCTTCTCTCCCTCACCCATACCCTAACTAATGCTGTGTAACACCATTGTGCCTTTTTTTTGATGGCTGCTGAGATCTAATACTTCAGCCAGGAGATGCCCTCTGCCCCCACCATTTTATCTCTTCCATTTCTTCCCAGACCTCATTCCCCAAAAACCTCTCCCCCATCACCTGCTAGACTGCTCACCTCTCTCAGGGATGCTCTGGGACAACGAGCCATGCCTGCTGAACCCTGTGCCCAGACTCCCCCAGTCCACCAAAAGGTGCCTGCCTGCAGTGCCTGAGGCAGGAGACAACAATTTGCTTGCTAACTGTCCCCTGGTCTGGGAAGCAGCTGCCTTGCTTCCTGCTGCTCCTTCCCAAGGTCTGTGCTACACCTTGCGGATGTTGACTGGTGAAGGGGTTTCAGGGGGTGACGTCTACCTCAGTACTTGTCGAATCCTGCTCTCCTTACTGGCCTTTATGAGCCAAATGGCCTTGTACACGCAGCCCAGCAGCCGAGCCCTCTGGTGTTGCCGAGGCAGATTGCCTTCCCGCAGCCAGGAGGGGCTGCCTGGGATAACCACGTGCCAGCTGAGCCTCCGAGACCTGTGTGATGTTGGTGAAACCCCACCGGCAGACAGGCGGTGCCCTGAACATCCCAGAGAGAGCAGGGAGCCTTGGCAGGCTGCACACAGCCAGCTGGACTTGCAGCCATCCCTGCCCAGTCCTCCTCTCTCCTTGTGGGCTCGTGTTTTCTGTGGGACAATGTGGACTTCCATGCTCGTGGGGCGTTTCACCGGCGATCTGCCAGGCGGGCCTCGCACACTAATCCGTAACCACTACTAACCCCACTTTTGTTTGTTTCTCTTTTTCGGTACGTTCCCCCTCTTTTTCCTCTTCCTTCCCCTCTCTGCTTCCCATGTCTTCCCTTCACCTCCTCCCTTAAAGGTGGGCCAGGCATTCCTGGCGTATCAGCGTTTCCAGCTGGGTGCCGATTCGGCCCTCTTCTCCCAGGACTACATGGACCCAAGCCAGGACTCCGGCATGCCTTATGCTCCCTACACGAACGAGGAGGATGCTACAGATGCGGTGGGGACGTACCAGCAGCCCCCTCCAGCAGATGCTTTCGACACCGAGACACAGGGGTACCAAACGCAGAACTACTGAGCCACCGATGCCCCTTTCCCTTCCCCTTTCCCTTCTGCCCCCATTCCCACTGCCGGCAGAAAGCCGAGGCACAAACAAGACACGTGCATAGTGGTACAAGAGGTGGCTCTCAGCTATGCTCCAGCCTTCTGGGTCATCTGTTTTTATTTATTGTTTTTAAAAAAGGAAAAAAAAAAGGAAAAAAGGTTTCCCCATCGCCTCTTCCTTCTCCTCTCCCACCAAGCTACCTGCCAGAACCAAATTTTTCCAAAATCTGCATTTTGATAGGAAGATCCCCCCTTTCCTCCTCTCCCTCCTGCCTTGCTGCAGAGGGCAGAGTCTGTCTTGTGGAGAGGAGCTATGGCACTGGCAGGGCAGGGGAAAGGGTGTTGGAGGCAGAACGGAAGAAATGAGAGGGACTGGGGCCCTTCCTGGAAGAGATTATATCGCTGAAGGTTGGAGTAGATGTGGGAGCATCTAAATTGTTCTGGAGCACCTGGTGGCTCAGGGAGGGGAATGGTGTTAGAGTCAGCATACAAAAGTGTGAGGAGGGGCCTGGAGGACAGAAGGAATGGCATCCTCCATGTAAAGACAGGGGGGCTTTTCCCTGCCACATGCTAGTGAGGGAGGGTGCTTTATTTTTGGAGGGTTTGGGAGAAGTAGTATGGGGAGGGAGGGAGCACAAGGAGAGAAAATGGGAAGGGAAAAAGGAAGATTTGCAGGTACAATCAGAAATCACAGGCACATCTGTAGGTTACAGCAAGAGACTGAGCAGAGGGGTAGTGCCCCGAGATTCACTCCTTCCTCAGCCCCCTTGGATTGAGGTGGAGGTGATTCCCCTCACCTGTATGTCCTGCTAGTTTGATGAGGCAGGAGGGGAGCCGTGCCCAGTCCCTGGGCCCAGATACAGTGCCTGTGGGAGGAAGGATGGAGGAGGTGGGCTTCTAGAGAGCCCTGAGAGCCTTCAACCCCAGCTGGGCTGGTTTGAGGGGGAGAGGAGAGCTTTGTCATTTCACCCAGGGCAGGAGGAGAAGAAAGAGTTTCGCTCCTCAGGTCCTGCTGAACCTTCCTCTGTTCCTTTACAATAGTGCAAAGCCTCTTGCTGACACCATCTTTGTAGCACACAGGAATGGAGCAGGACCCCACTTAGAAAGAAATACTGCTGCTGGGGTGGCCAGCATGTGTCTGGCTCTTGCACAGGGGTGCAACCAAGCTGGGAAGGGTCCCTGCATGGCTGTGCTTTGCCTCCCACTCAGATAGGGAGCAGGTCTTGGTGTGCAGCAAATTGCTTGGGGTCAGACTGAGTTGTCTGAAAACTGGTGTTTCTGTACTTGGCATAGACCATACCTTAGTGCTCTTCTGCAGCATCTCAAATCCTGGCTGACTTTAAAGCCTCGCCTAGGTGGCAGCACTGACTCGTAGATAAAGTTCTTATGGGTATCATTCCACCCTCCTCATGATTTTGCTCCAAGACAGAGCTGTGGAAGCCCTCTCTCTGTTCCAGGTTAGAAGTTAGGTCTGTGTGTGAAGACAGATTCCCAGATTTCCCTTGAATGGAAATAATTCAGCAATAGCTACCTAGACAATTCTCCTGGGCACAGACATCTCTCAGAGCACAAGAAGCAGGGTTTACCTTGCAGCAGTGAGGAATTCCGTCCCCCAGGCAGCTGCCCTGCTTGATGCAACACTGGTCCCAGTAGCAGAGATCAGGAGCACATCCAAAATCTGTAGGTGCCTGCACTGCACATGCAGCCTATTCCTCATAGCACCCTTAGGAGTGGGGAGAATGGGACATTCTGGCCTGTGGCTGTGTGAACATCTCATCTGGAGGGCACCAAGGTTACCAGTCCTTCCCTCCTCCCAGTGCCCCACAAAGATAGGGAAGGGGTAGAAACTGTCGAGCAGCAGGCCCCCAGAGGGAAGTGGAACAGTGTTCTCCACTGTATACAGACACCGTTTCTCCCCATTGCTACCAGCACATTTGTGCTCCTGGTGGCTGTCCCCATGGCTTGTCCTCCCCAGGCTTGCCCTGCCTTGCTGGTGGTTACCCACTGGTGAGGACAGGAGTGGGGGATCGGGTGGCCCTAGGGACGCAGCAGGAACAACTGCGCACAGGCACACATCCCTTGCTCTGTGGCTATGAGTGAATGCAATACTGTAAATAGGAGGGGTGCTTTTTGGAAGGAAGCCCCTCGAGCTTCATTTTCTGTGGGTTCAGCCTAATATTTAGGCTTGGGATGGGTTTACTTTATTGAGAGAGGTTTGTTGTGACTGGATGTGGGGGGAGCACCCTCCTGTCTGTCTCCCACCAGGGGAGAAGAACGAATGAATGACGAGGTGGAGGAGGAGAGAAATTAGTTGTACTCACCCAGACTCATCTGTGTCATCCTTCATGCTTTCATTTGGGGTGTGGGGAGGGAACCGAGAGGAGGAGGAGGCTATAAATAACCAGCCCTTAGCACAAAAATGTGTTGTACCTTTTGGGAGGTCCCTCCTCCGTGAGTGACCAGGCATATAAGGAGAGGTACAGACAGTATGTGGGGGACCTACCTGGGCTCTGTTTTGGGGTGTGGTGCAGGAGCATCTTGCATGCCCCTTCTCCCATCAGAGTTACGTAGGTGGCTAAACACCATTTGGGGCTGACTGAATGAGCAGGCTTTTCTTTATACTCTTTGGCTCTTTCCCTCATGTAACCAGCTGATGGGCTCAGGTGGGCTTGAGGCAGGAATGAGCCTCCCCCTCAGAACCAGCACTTCAGTGAGACATGAGCCAGGTGGCTTCATCTTGGGTTACTTCCCATCTCTCTATTGTTCTCCTTGCTTTGTGTCATAAGAAAAGCATTGATGTGACGGGGACACTACAACAGTAGATACTTGGACAGCTTCTTGCTTTTGCTCATGGGAGAAGACTTACTCTGCTTGGGTTCCCATGCGTTCAGCCTTTGCAGTGGAGGGTTGGTGGTGACAGACCTGGGAGTGGGACTTTGCTTGTTTGCATGTAGCCCTTTAAAATGCAAAATGCAATTTCCAGTGGCATTTGGCTGATTCTGCAGCTGATGAGACATACAGACCTACCCAAAGGGCTTGTTATCTTATCTTAGGTGCTTCTGATAAGGTGCTGCCTATTTCTGGTGATCATAGGCAAGACCCGAGCAGCTGACTGGAACATGTCCCTTTTGCATTCTAAGTGTGGGTGAGATCAGCCCCACTCTAGAGATTAGGAGATCAGAGGGAAGGCTGTATAAGTGAAATGATAAGGCAGCTTTCTTCCCCCTCTGCCATTTGTTCAGATTACAGAGGATTATGCATCCCCTGTTAGGAGCAATGGCCCCTTGATGTCTTCTTATCGTACAAAGCCCCCAAGTAAAGGACTGTTCTGTGGAAGCAGAGGCTGTGAAGGGCAAAGAGATGATGAAACCTTGCCCCAGTTCTGTCTGTGGATTCAGCCTCCTGGTGTGTCCCCATCCCTGGCTCATCCATATCCCCGCCACCCTGTTCATCACCTCATCACACACCCTTCCTCTCTGCGTTATTCCTGGCAGTTCCCTCAGGGGAGGAGGTGTCTTTGTCCCTGTACCCTTGCAAGCACTTGGGAGGACCCAGGAAGGCAGCATTGCAGGGTGGTTCCCACAGGAGTCTCAGCTCCCATCCCCAGAGCAGGTACAAGGTAAGGAGCCCAGTGAGGCCACCTCACGCAGCAAGTTCAAACCATCCATCCAGACAACTCCCTGCTGCCTGTGTGGCATTTGTAACACCACCTGGGCTCCCCTGCCCCTTCCCCTGCCACATTACTGCCTGTGTATAGTATATATATTATATATATATATTTAAAAAGATGTATAATATAAAGCTATACATATATACGTATATACGATGACTCATGGATGGCCTGCCGCATACAGGATCCTCTGAGTGGTCTTGTCTAAGCCCGAGTGTCCCTTCACCCCTCCTCCCCCTCCCCCTGCCCCCGTCCGTTCCAAAATTCAACTACAGCGAACCCCGCCACCTCGGCACCTGTGTTTACAATGTCCTATATATTTGTGGTTAACAAAGTGAAGGTGGTAACTACTGGTGTCTCAATAAAGTTATGACGTTCAAAATAACCATACTATATGGAAAAAAAATGGTCTGGATTTTCTTCTTTGGGGAGGGATGGCTTTTTGAGCTTGGTTTGCTACAAGAGCATTGGCTCCTGTGCTCCTGCATGGCTGAGCAGGCAAGTTTAGTGACAATCAGTGGCTTGAGTGGAGGAAAGAAACCTAAAGAACTGCCCTTATTGAGATGTTTCAGTGGAAGCTAATGGTTACTTGTTTTAACTTGGCCTAAGTTTCAAATTACACACACCATCAAGTGTCTCTCACTTACTCAGTAGGAAAACCCGAGGAACCTGACATGCCGTGTTAGAAGTGGATTCTCACTGTGGAAAGGATGTGGCAATAGGAGGTGTGGATGGGGGACTTACAGGAATATAGGATACAAACCTATATGAAAATAAACACCTGTATTTTCACACCCAGGAAAGCAGATCTGTTTAGTCCTTTGATGTGTCTTCATTCATCTGTGTGTGACCATTGCTTGGGTGTCTGGTGTACTGCAGGTTTTCAAAACATAATCAGACCCTGGGAAATGAGCCCTCAGAGCACTGCCCACAGTGGGTGTCAGTGATTGGTAGCCCACCACTAAAAAGGATCTTGTTTCAACAGGCTTTGCAATAAAAACGAAATTCAAAATCCCATCCTGTGCTGATGCTTAGCTAAAGCTTCCTTCTCATCCCCTTTTAATGAGTCGGTCACCCGAGTACCTGAGTATCACATTTCCCAACCCTTGTGGGGCTTGAGGACAGTCAGCAGAGGCACATGATGGTGAACAGGCTCTAGCCATTCCTCCAAACTGTCTCCCCTCTTGGGGACACTACTGAGCACACACTGCAGCTGCACATCAGATTATATGCAAAAGTGTTGGTGGACCGACCCATCTGTTTCATGATTAATCTTTGTTTGGACAAAGACCCTTCCTACAGTCACAGCTTTTGGGGTGGATGTGTTGTGGAGATACTGAGCCCACGGAAAGGCAAATGTCTGTGTTGGCAACAAGTGGAGTTAAAAACTGGTGAGACAAAGTGTTGCCAAAAGCAAGCATTTCAGATGAAGAGGACTCCAACATTACTAGTTTGTTTGTGTTTTCTAATCATTTGAAATCTCTTTAATTTTGGTTTCTGGTATTTCACATGCTTATGAGTCATGTTTTGAAGCTTCTCCTTGCAGCCATGACATCTAGAAACAATTCTGTTATAAAGTTGTTTTTTTTTTTTTTAAAGTTCACATAATCCCAGGACTCAAAGAGATGAAACTTTGTTTAGTGTATCAAGGAATTCAATAAAATTATATGAAACAACCCATTTCCCTCCCTCAAAAATCCAGCTGGCCTAAAACTGTACAAACTCTGTTTTGCAGTCGTATTTGACTCTCTCTTGGGGGGATCAGCACACCTTCATCATTCCCCCTTTCTCTGGCAGTAGGTCTGCACATTGGCTCTCCAGCTCTCAGATGGTGCTGGGGGAAGGAATCTGTTGTTTCCAGCTTTCCCTCCTTAATACTTGTTCTTTCTATTGCCCCATCTTATTTCTCTGCCCTTCCAGCATGCCTCGAAACAGTGGCCTGCAAAGAAGTGAGGAGCACTAGGGCCCCTGTACCTGTGGGAAGCATCAGACTGAGGTTGGTAAAGGTAGATGAGGTGATCTCAGGCGGGAGCTGTGTGAGGCCTCACAAGGCCACCCTCCACCGCCCCTTTCTGTTTGCCGTAGGAGCAGAGCAAGTGTGGAAAGCTGGCTCTGTCAGAGAAACCCTTCCTTTTTTCCATGTCACCTCCTGCAAGCTTTGCCAAAAATCATTGCTTTCCTTTCCAGCCCCAGCTTCCATTATCATCAAAACAGGAAAAAAAATCCCCCTAAACATATCTCACACATGATCAGTAGAGAGAAACTAAATGATGTGATGGCTTCTGCCGGCAATCCAGTAAATGCTTCCCGGTTTCTGGGCACCTGCAAGAGCTCTGTGCCGGGGCTGCCCCAAGCTTCCTGCTCTCCATGGCACGTTGCTCAGTCATGCTGTTCATCTTTCATCCAGCAGCCAAGTAGTGACCATGCTTCTTCCTTTCCCACAGAGAAAGCTTCGATAAAAACAGGAAGGCAGCAGTACAGCTTGGCACCGGGAATACTGTGTGCATAATCCCTAGCACTGGGGACAGAGAAAATGGGAGAATAATTACAAAAAGAGAGAGAGGGAGGAACCAGAAATGTGGGAGTTTAACATGAGAGGGGGAGCTGTATTTCTGGTAGCCACTGAATCATATAATTCATTTACTTGTGCATGGATGGTGAGGTTCAGTGACCAATATCCTTCATTCCTGGGGAGATCTTGGCTGCACGGATATACTCATGGCATTTTCTGAGAGGATTTGCAAAAGGTAAGAAGCATAAATAAAGATTAAAATAAGCTTGATCAATACAGCCAACAGAAACTCGGTGCCATATTTCTTCTTCCAAGTGCAAGCTTTGGGTGAGCAGACATTCATGGAGCAGCTCACCAGCTTCTGTAACACTTTCGTTTGGAGGACTGTGAATTGCTGAACAAACATGCATTTAATACTGCAAATGGCCTTGTTTGCTAAATCCTACTATTCACTTTTTTTTCCAGATCAAGTAGTTGATTGACTCACTCAAGGTTAGGGCAGAAGCTCAGTGACAGAACCACAGGAGTATCCAGGCAGAATCTGGCACAAGTATTTTCACCAAGGAAAAAACGCTTTGCACCAGGTCTGCATTCCAGCATAAACTGGCAGAAAAAAAAAAATAAAACCAATTGACAAAGATTAGTGACTACGAGCTGAAGCCAGATATTTAAATTAGGAACAGGGCACATTTTTAACTGCAAAAGGTGACAAGCCATTGTACAAACAAGGAAAGTGGCAGATTTTCTATCTTGTATCTTTAGGAATTGACTTCACATTCTGCCTTATCGCACTCTCACACAGACTCTGCTCTCGTTAGCCTCAAAAGGACTCACTTATGGATAGAAGAAGACAGAAATGACTCCTGAATTCCCAGTCCTGCAATGCAATGCATGCTGACAGTCTCTGGGCACACCCAAAGCCTTGCTGATTTCAGTGTCGCTCTGAGCAAGGACAGAGTCTGACTGTGCTCATCAAGGTGCATGACTGCAACCTTCGATGGCATTAAATAACCATAAGCTGCTGCTGCAATGCTGAAAAAGTGTCATCCTGTTTTAAAGCAAAGACACTTGCCTGTAGCTTTTTAATGACACGGACAATGCTGTGCTATGCGTTTTTCTGCAGCACCGGGAATTCTTCTTTTGATACTGGCAAGAAAACAAATCTTTGTCAGTACTAAATCTGTCCATCCTACTTCCAATACAGACTTCATACCTGTTCCTATAATTATTTGTACCTATTTACAGCTTTACCCACAGGAATACTCCAAATGACATCACTGAGACCAAGCTTATACAGAAGCCTAAACCTGAGGAAACTTGTTTGTAAACCCAGGTTCTAAATTTCTATCTTTGCACAATATAAGCTTTAAAAAATGTAATTCTGCCTGTGTACCTAACTCTGCTTGAATGTCTGTATATTTGTGAGCCTTGCATGAAAGGGAAGGATCTGTAATCTTTGTATATTTTGGACATGTAACAAAACAATAGACAAAGGATTTACAGGAAAGGAAGCTGGAATCATCTGGCAGAAACCCCTGCAGCAAAAGGCATCATTCCATAGAATGAGGTTAATTAACTGGCAATTATTTTTGAAGTGCATCTGAATCAAATATATCTGCCACAAAGATGTCATTATAAGCATATCAAGCCACAGCTGGAAGTCAAGACTATTTAACACTCCCACCCTCACCACGACTGCACTGCTACCCATGACTGAAACTGCACGTCTCTCATGTTGGAGCCCCTGTAGCCACAATACACACAGGGAAACACACAGGGCTCTTCCCCAAGCCACCGCTGCCACAGCCTGACTGCTGGCCATCACTCACATTAAGATACGCCACTCACGCTCCTGGAGGGCTCTTCTGCTGACTTATAATATTGAGAAAGCAGTGAGATTGAATCTTGTGTCTTCCCTCCTCCCCCAGCTGAGCTGATTCAGTGGAAACAGCCCATGTCTGCCAAGAAAGGATCTTAAACAAGAGCAAAATCAGTGATCTCTGATTTTGCTCAGGCAGGCACACAAATGATTTTACTATTGTGCCTGACTCGAGACTACCAAAAACTGCTCCAAACTGCGGTGAGTATTGAGAACCACTTGTCAATTGTTCTAGACACCTTCCCACTGCTGCCCTGGAGGACGTGGTCCAACTACATCCTTGTTATGGCCTGCAAAAGAGAGAGGGAAAGGGCAGGAGACAGACTCCAAGCTGAGACACGTACATGCCATGGATGTGGCGTCTATGGAACAGGATGCTGCTGAGAGCTGGTACCTGGGCTGAGTCTTCCCTAGAGGTTGCTTGGAACATGATGCACTGCTAAGAAAACCATTTCAACCAGGGCTCTCTGGCACCCAGGGTGACCCCATTTCACGGGATCCAGGATTCACAGTACCGATTGCACCTCAAGTACTGCATTCAGTTTTGGGCCCCTCACTTTAAAAAGGACATTGAGATGATGGAGCAGGTCCAGCGAAGGGCAGCAAGGCTTGTGAAAGATCTAGAAAACACATCCGATGTGGAATAGCTGAGGGAGCTGGGTTTGTTTAGTCTCAAGAGAAGGCTCAGGGGGGACCTCATCGTTCTCTACAGCACATGAAAAGAGGTTGTAGTGAGGTTGGGGCTGTTCTCTTCTACTGTGCCTGCAGTGAGAGAACTAAAGGAAATGGCCTTAAGCTGAGACAGGGGAGATTCAGATTAGATACTAGAATTTCTTTTCCCACTGTTATGGTGGTCAGGCATTGGAATAGGTTGCCCATGGAGGTGGTGGAGTCACCATCCCTGGGGGTGTTTAAGAGGCATCTGAATCTGGCGCTGGGTGATGTGGCTCAGGGCTTACAGTGGCAGTGCTGGGTGGACAGTTGGACTGGACGATCTCAAACGTCTCTTCCAACCTGGATGATCCCATGGTTCTCTGATCCTCACAATCCTGCCCCTCTTTCCTCCTCCTCCACACACACACGCTGGCAGTGGCAGCCAACAGGTGCTTCTTTCTCACACACTTGGAGGCCATAGGTAAGAAATGGAGATGCCTGCACTCCGCCTAGACCAGAAGGAAGGTGTAACGACAGGTAAACTTCCAAGCATTCCAGTTCCGTGAGCTTTCCCTCGGACCTTGCCGGGCGCCGCCTCACGCGGGGGCGGGGCCCGAGCGGGCCCGAGCTGTGGCGGCGGAGGGCGGGCAGGGAGGCGGCCGCTCCCGCTCCAAGATGGCGGCGCAGAGGAGGAGTCTGCTGCAGAGTGTGAGTGGCATCTTCCCCCCCTCCGTGCACACGCACCCCCCAGGTGGGTGCGAGGGAGTCCCCGGGCCTCCTCCTCACCCGCCCCCCGCGCTGCCGTGTGGGAAGGGGGAGGTCCCCCCGCACTGGGGCGGTGGGTTGCTGCTCTCTCGCCCCCTGTGCCGCCTCAGGGCACGGGGTCTCGGCCTGCGGGGGTCCCTGCGTGGTCAGCGATCCGCACCCTGGGCTGACCGGCCGCTCTGCAGCGCGCGGTGGGCGACAGGTGGCTGCGGGGGCCGTGCCAGTGCTGCGGGCTTCGGGGTGCCCCGCTGTGTGAGGGGGCAGCTGGCGTCTGCAGGCCGAGAGGGAGATGGCGGCCCCAGGGATGTCTCTCTAATTGCTGGCTGCAGCAGCAGGCCCCAGTCCCTTGTCCTGGGTGAGTAGTCCTGGGAGAATCCAGAGCTTTCCCTGTACTCCCGTGCCACGGGTGCGCGAGGATCTGATTCACCATAGGAATAGCTATACTGGTGCTGTGCTGTATGGAGTGTAAAACTTGCATGCAAATTTCGCTTCTGGTTTCTTGTTAGCAAGAGCCAAAGTGCAGCCAGAGCTCAGCGTCAGAGGGAAGGGTTGTGGTAAGTGATCCTGTTCTGCAGCAGGGAAATACGGAGTTATTCGCTGTGCTAGTTAGCAAAGGGAGAAGGGTTGAGAAGAGGATAGGGGTGGACTGGTGACCTGTTCTGGACCACGATCCTCACTTCACGCTGCGTGGGGTTTACATAGTCTCTTTCCTCTTGTCTGCCAGGAACAGCAGCCCAGTTGGACAGATGACTTACCATCCTGCCATCTCTCTGGGGTGGGCTCAGCTCCAAACCGTTCCTACAGTGCAGATGGCAAGGGGACAGAGGGTCACCCCTTGGAAGATAACTGGTTAAAATTCAGGTAAGTGGGTTGCACCCAGGACACCGACTCCTGCTGGCACAAGACCAGGTAAAACAGGTATCTAGTTTGTCCCACAGGACTTGAAAGAAGAGGGTGGGGCCTGAGCATGTAAGAGGTGTCTCCGGGATCTTGCTACTTGTATCTGTGTCTTACAGACATCTGTGACCTCTTTGCTTCTGCCCTCTTGGCAGGAGTGAGAACAACTGCTACCTCTATGGTGTCTTCAATGGTTATGATGGCAACCGAGTCACCAACTTTGTGGGTCAGAGGCTCTCTGCAGAACTGCTGCTGGGCCAGCTCCATGCAGATCATAGCGATGCTGACGTGCGTCGAGTTCTGCTGCAGGTAAAGAAGCTTTGAGTGGGAGCAGCTCCTGCTTCTCGCACTACCCACCTCCTCTTTGCCATCGGGGGAGCAGCATCTGGTTTCTGTGGGGGTTGGAAACATCTGGTGGTTGCAGTTGCACTCATCCTGAGCATCTGTAGCACTTTGTTTCACTCCCGCCTCATACCCATCTGTCCCCTGGCTCCGTCAGCACAGTGCTGAGAGCTCTCCAGGAAGCTGCAGCCAGTCTTCACTGGACATGTAGGAACAAGTCAGCTTGTGAAGGAGATGACAGTGAGTGAAGGGGAGAAGTTAATGTGTGGGGAGATGGATTTGTGAATGCACTTTCTTGAGTGACAGGATCAACACACAAGATCAGATAGGTCTCTCACACTGCTGTGAATGTAATTTTTATGGTGTTGTCTGCTGTTTTGAATTGTTGCAGATTGTTTTTATAAATTGTTAACTAGTTGTGCTGAAACCATTGTGTTTCAATGTGCTATAGTGATCCTTGAATGTCTGTGTGTACAGTGATAATGCACTCTTACGAGCTGGCCTTAGAGAGGTGAGGATGGGTAGCCCCAAAGGTCTGTAGGCATTGGGTAAGAGTTTTGTTTCTCTTTATGGCCTTTTTTAGGCTTTTGATGTGGTGGAAAGAAGTTTCCTGGAGTCCATTGATGATGCCTTGGCAGAGAAGGCCAGTCTGCAGTCTCAGCTACCAGAGGTAATGTAACTTTAAGAGCAGAGCTTGCTGGAGGTCCCACCTTCCAGATTGCCGGATGAAGTTTGGGCATATTAGTCAGTTTGATCCAAGGGACTCTGTAAGTGAAAGTTACTTCTCTGTGGTTCTCTTCTGGAAGCTTGCACGAAGTGAAGCAAGTGCCTTGGTCCATATCCCAGAGTTCCCACTGTTCATACTGGCACTGCTTAGACCTATCATTGGTTATCTGAATAGGGAACCGAGTGTATCACAGAGAGGAGTTCAGCCTGTACATGTGGCTCTTCCAGGACAAAGCCATGCAGATGAGAGGCAGGGCCTCAAATTTGCATGGCATCTGGGCAGACGTGGACTCTGTTCTTCAGGTGTACTGGACTGTCCTCTCCAGAGCCATATCAAAGCTGTCATTCGCTAAGACTGAACAAAAAAATTATATGTCTTCTACAGGCATGACACAAAGCACGTCAAGATGAGTCCCCTCCCTACAGAATTTTTTTTCCAGCTGTGATTTCTGTGTTGTGGACTGTGTGTTTAAGCTTCTCCCTCATTTTGGCTTCCAGGGTGTCCCTCACCACCAGCTCCCTCCTCAGTACCAGAAGATTGTGGAGAGATTGAAGGTTGTAGAGCAGGAGATCTCTGGAGGAGCCATGGCTATTGTGGCTGTCGTTCTCAACAACAAGCTCTACATCGCCAATGTGGGTGAGTTGGTTTTTGTCAGTGGCTCAGTCTCAGCATTCCTGTGGATAGCAGGGGCTCTAGGATGTAAAAGAAATTTGAATGTGGGGGACAGTTTCTTTGGTCTGTGGCCAAGCAGTGATATGCTTGCTACTTACACAAGCACTTGAAATCAGCCTGGCTCTTCATCCCTGCAGATGTTGGCTGATGTGGTGTGTATGGCCAAAGAACAGAGGGAAAACGGGTTGAGAGGAGTAGTGCAAGTTCCCTGAGAAATAGAGAACTTTCTTGGGAGATACCGGCTCAGGTCTGGATGGAGAGCTGCCTAGCAGACCCACTATGCTGCCAGCAAGGTTACATTTTGGAGATCATGATGAGACAATACATGAGCCTTTCTCTTCTTTTCTGTCTTTATTCCTCTCTCTGTTCCTTTTCCCTTTGGATATGTTCTCCCTGTTAATGGCAGAGCTATCTGATGCCTCATCTCGCTGCTCCCACTGCAGGTACCAACCGGGCACTGCTATGCAAGTCCACGGTGGATGGGCTGCAGGTGACTCAGCTCAACGTGGACCATACGACAGAGAACGAGGATGAACTTTTTCGCTTCTCTCAGCTGGGTGAGTATTTGGGTTTCGTGTTCTTAGCTGAGAACATCACATGGCTGTTTATCTGGGGCACCAAAAATGACTCAAGCCACAGGAACAATAAATAACCACAAAAAGAAGCTTACTGTGTTTTCAGATGACAAGTTCAGTGCCTTCTTTTTGTGCCTTTCTAGCCATTCTGGGGCTACAGAGTGAGTAAGCTATCTCACTGACCCAGCAGAAAACTATGCTTTTGTTTCAAGTTTGGAGTGTTAGTTTTGTGTCCAGCTGCCAAACTGGCATTGATTTGCCCTCCAGCTGTTGCTGTAGTCGATAGGAAGGCAGGAGTGGAAGCACAGAGCCAGAGGGTAGAAGTGAAGCGTACAATGTATGGCAGCTCCTGTGGAGGCAAACCACAGTTAGGCTGCTTTAAGTTCTGTGTGATGCCTCACCCTCAGGATGGTACATTTCAATATGCCTTTGTACAAGCTGCTGCTGAAAAAAAGCAGCTTCACTTCAGACAGAGCCAGGCCAAGCACTGGCATTTACTGCTCTCACATCAGTAACTGTTGAGCTCTTAATGCTGACATTTTGCTTTAGGCAATTTCCCTTTTCCTTTACAGTGTTTGACATGTTTTCTTTCTTGGTCTAGAGCTAACCCAAACCACTTGTGTGATTGCTAGTACCAAATTCTTCTTATTGAGATACTTGGGTCCTGTACTTTTATTTAGGTAGACCTAAGGTGGCATTCTTCATTAGATTCACCTGGCAGATATATTCTTACCACATGAGGCTGTTGATGTGGTAATTTCTGCTGCTAGGTCTTGTTTTATTCTATTCCCACTTTTACTCCTACTCCTGCACTGGGGATATGTGCCGTGAAACAGAAGACTGAATACAAGAATCCAGGGAAAGAGACTTTTTGACTGTGTTTTTACTGCTAAAAATGCAGAATTTAGCTGCAGTCCATAGGAGAACAGGAATCTGTTAGATGTACCAGCCTTAACTCGGTGCAGCACTGGCGCTCCTGCCTACAGCCCCAGCAGAAGGAAGATCCTGTGGAACAAGACAGTGCGCACAGGCTGTTTTGGGGGCCCAAGGAGGGTTGTTGTTGGGCTAGGTTGAAGCACAGAGATGAGGTAGTGGGGATAGCATTTGCCTGTGCCACCCCTGTCTTGAGGGAAGAGTGGGAGAGGTCTTGTGCTTTTGTGGTTCTTCAGCCAGCACATCACAGCTTGTTCGGTGCCCTGGGAGAGTTGCTGTGATTTAGACATGACTCCTCTGGCGTCCTGTGAGCCTCGCTGTGTTTGTGTCTGTCGACGGCGTGTACCCCCCTGCCAGGAGCTGGCAAATGAGCCGGGCCGTGTTGATGAGTCAGCTGTGGCCTGCAGCAGATGGAGGACTTGTGTCTTACTGCTGGGGTAGGTGTGGAGCCATCTGTGCAACAAGGCTTGGTTTGACTCAAAGGGAGAATTTCAGCTGGACCCCTGCCTTCACCTTGTACTGAGGACAGTCCTCCCTGGATAAAATCTCAATGTTTTCTGGCTGATAGCTCTAGGTATAATGAGGAAAGGGAGGTTGCCACAACAGATCCGGTAAGTGGCTCATCTGCTCCAAGTCCTGCCTCAAATAGTAGCAGCACTCAGATGGTCCCTGTTAGAACCTTCTTCAAGATGGGATTATTTCCTAGCCTCTGCCAGAGCTATATCCCTGTAAATTTATTTAAATAAATACTTGATTGATCATTGTTCTTATTTTAGGAGAAGCCCATATCAATTTGAGCACTTGAGCAAATTCAGTTCCTCTTGTAGATAGTTCTTTTCTCAGAATCACAGCATGGGTAATGTTGGAACGGACCACACTGGCTCATTTGGTCCAAGCTTCTGCTCGAGGAGGGTCATCCCCGAGCATGTTGTACAGGTTCTTGAATATCTCCAGTGAGGGAGACTCCACAACCTCTCTCTGCAGTCTAATGTATTACTGAAATTGCCATGTGGAGCTCAGGAGCAGGGGTCAGTTACAGGTGGAAGAAAAAGCAGAATCCTTCACATATATTTTTCTCGTTCCTGCCTTCTCCTCCCAGCACACAGTCCAGAGCTGACAGGCGTAGATGTTCCCCTGCCTTTTCGGCGAATGCCTGCGCACCCAGGCCAGCGGCTGCTGGTGGCTTAGGAGCAGGATGTGAGCTTTGTCTCAGGGCCAGCTGTTGCATTTAGAGTATGCCTGTTGGGCTGCGTGTCTCCCTCCTTCTCTCTCCTTCCCAGCTTAGAACTAATGAAAAGGTATCCCTTGGAACACGGCAAACTGCTGCTCCTTTTCTCCCTGTTTAGATGGTTCTGATGATGTTTAGATGTTCCTGATGATTCTTTGGTGTCTCGTTTTGTCTTACAGTCCTATGTAGCTGTGGCTATTTCTTTTCTCAGAGGAAGTTCTGCAAGTTTCACAAAGTTAATGAAACATTTTTGGTTTTCAATCTGGCAGGCTTGGATGCAGGGAAAATAAAACAAGTGGGAACTATTCGTGGGCAGGAAAGCACTCGGCGCATTGGAGATTACAAAGTCAAATACGGCTATACTGATATTGAACTGCTCAGGTCAGAAAAAGTCAACTTTGGGGTTTCAAGCCCTCCTTTTTTCATGATCACTCCATTCTCACTTACTATGTCACTAGTAAATGCTAAATTACTGTCTCTTTCCAGTGCTGCTAAATCTAAGCCTATCATAGCAGAGCCTGAAATCCACGGAGGGCACTCGCTGGATGGGGTGACGGGATTCTTGGTGCTCATGTCCGAAGGGCTCTACAAAGCACTGGAGGCAGCTCATGGGCCTGGGCAGGCCAACCAGGTGAGCCTGCTCACAAGGGAAACATTCCCGTGGCTATTGACTCACTCCAGCAGTGTCAGCTGCTCTCGTACAGGCTGAACTCCTCATCTGTCCTGTCAGTGCTGGCCAGGCTGAATGCCTGTGCCACCCAATTCCAGTCTAATAATATGGGAGCTGCTTTGCCAAGCCAGTTCTTCTAGGCAGCTGCCTGTCCCTTAGGAGTAGCCCATTAAAGGGAGTGGGATGACTCAAGGCACAAAGGCACATTTTCAGCAGGTAAGCATCACAGTCAGATTAGTTGCCATAAAAACTTAGATCAGATGGCAGGGAAAGGTTTCCTCCAAAATCTCCTAGAAATCTTTCCTCTGGTGATTTTTTTTTCATTCTCTGCTCAGGAAATTGCAGCCATGATAGCCACAGAGTTTGCCAAGCAGACATCACTGGATGCTGTGGCACAAGCAGTAGTGGACCGGGTTAAGCGCATTCACTGTGACACTTTTGCCAGTGGTGGGGAGCGGTCCAAATTCTGTCCCCGTCACGAAGACATGACGCTGCTTGTGAGGAATTTTGGGTACCCCCTGGGTGAGATGAGCCAGCCCACGCTGACACCAACGCAAGGTGTGTTGGGGAGAGAATGAAACAAAATGGGGGGGAGGAAGATAAGGTCTCTTGATTGATCCTGCACTCACCTCGCATTGGGAGAGGAGGTAGTTGGTGTAGAAGGAATTTTCTTACTAAACAGATGATGGGCTTTTGAGATGTGGAATCTGTGACAATTTGACAGGATACAGTACAGCATCAAAGGCACTTGGCTATAAATTCTTGGGGTTTTTTGCTGCTGTGCTGCACCCCAGTTGCTCGTGTCTGAACTGCATTTTATAACTCCTGTTTTCTCCCTTTTCAGGAGGCCGTGTCTACCCAGTCTCTGTGCCATATTCCAGCTCCCAAAGCACAAGCAAGACAAGTGTCACGCTGTCTCTTGTCATGCCTTCTCAAGGCCAGATGGTCAATGGTGCCCACAGCAGCTCAACTCTGGATGAAGCCACCCCCACCCTCACTAAGTAAAGTCCTGCTCTCTTGCTACCCACGGTTTTCCCTGCACCTCACACTGTATAAAGTGGTTGAAAAGCAGAGACAGCTGTCAGTTACCTGTCAGTCATTCCCTTATCTGGAATGTGCTCCCCCCCCCACTAACAGTATTGACAGCCAGCATAATGTGTTAGCTGGAGAGTAATTGTGTGAGGAGTGGGAATGAGTGAGGCAACAGCTCTGAAGCGAGCTCTGGCGACATGCCTTGGGAGCAGCATCTGCTGCTGTTCGTGGAAGGCATTCTGGCAGTGAGCAGCCCTTCTCTTTGGATCTCGTGTGCCAAGTGTGTTGGGTGCTGTGCACAGAGGGAGTGTGGGTCCCCTTCATTTTAGTAAGGAAGAGAGGGACTATGCGGGTCACCTGTAAAGCTCCTGGAGAGGCTGTGCTGCTGAAGTTGATTTCTTTACAGGCAGAGCCCAGAAAAAAAAAAGGTGGTTAAAGCTTAGAACTGGGTTCTCTTTGGATCCGCTCTGCAGGGTCATACTAGTTAGTGGCTGTGGTTTATGTGGAGCCCTTGGCACAGGGTGGTGTGTACACACTGCCCAGCGAAGAAGCGCTGTGGGTATTGTGCTCTGTAGCTCCAGAAACAATGAGGCTGACGCACTAGAGCTGCCTTGGCTGCAGCACAGGTCACGCAAGAATAGCTTTCCTTGCTGCCAGACTCTTCCCGTAAAGCTCGTACTGTTGTGGGTATGGGGAGGCTAGCAGAGTGCATGCCTGTTTTTTTCTGCTTCCTCTGTTCCTCAGATGCCTGGTCGTACTTAAAGGCCTTACAGTTAATATGAATCAGATACCTTTGGTGTTTGTCAATTCCAATCAGTTCTCAACACTTGTAGTGCTCTCATAGAGCAAGTGACTGCAACGTCTTAGCTGTCTGCTTGGGTAGCTTGATCTATGAAGAAACTGGTGCTTGTTTTGGTCCAATGCATCAGGTGGAGTAGAATAAAGATGCTAATGTTCTCTCTTTTTCCCTCCTTAGCCAAAGCCCAACTGTGACGCTGCAGTCAACCAATACTCACACGCAGAGCAGCAGCTCAAGTTCAGATGGAGGTCTCTTCCGCTCCCGACCCACCCACTCGCTCCAGCCAGATGAGGATGGGCGTGTGGAGCCCTACGTGGATTTTGCAGAGTTTTACCGGCTTTGGAACATGGACCATGGCGAGCAGGGAGCACTGACTGTGTCCTAACATGTATCTGCCTCCTGCAGACACCTTGTGCTCAGCTGCGTGGGCAAAGACTGAGGCAAGAGTGAGAGTGTTCCACTGGGGGCTGCGTTCTGCCCAGAGCTAACTCCTCTCCAGGATGTGCTGGACACTGGGCAGGGGGTCTTGTGCACTACACACGTGTTGCCTGTGCCATGTTCCCAATCTTGACCAGCCCTGGGAAGCCCTGTGCATAGGGGAAGGGGTCTTGAATGCAACCCTCACCGCAGGTTTTTGCAAATAAAGGTGCAGAGAGGGCTCCTTGTGGATCATGCAGGAGTGGGGCCCCTACGAAGGCTGCGTGTGTGCGCGTGTGTAGGTGTACACGTGTGTGCCTGTGTGTGTGTGTGTGTGCTGTCATAATGTTTCCACAACTCAATTCATAATGCTGTGATTCCAGTGTTCAACTCCATAGAAGATACCTCTATTTTGCAGAATAAATAACTTATAGCTACAGTCATTGGCACCTGTGTGGCTTGCTCTCTTCCTTACAATGTCGTGTGTGGGTGTGACAGCTCCTCCTGGTGAAACCTTCTATTCCGCCAGAACAGAGGCTTGCACCTTGCAGCAGGAAAGCTGAAAAAGTGGCCTGAAGCCTTGCAGGTGACTTAAAAGCATAAGCTCTTGGTTTACTTATTTGCTGAGCTTTGGCACTGAATTATGGCTTAGAGTCAAACCATAAATACAGGTTATTGTTGGTTGCTGTTTTTTGTAAGTAAAATGCACGTTGTTTCCCTTAAGGTAGGCCATCTGGAAGGTTGTAGAGGGCAGGTGGAGCTTGTAGTGAAGTTTCCCTGTGCAGGCACCTGGTGGTGCACAGCTGGAATTCACAACTCTGTCGTGGTGCCTCGAAGATGCAGTTGGGCACCCTCGTGTCAGAGAGGGGAGGTGTGCAGCGACGAGAGGAGGGGTCCTGCTGGCTGCACACCGGCGTGAGCCCGGGCCTGGACTTGCTGGCCGAGGTGTCGGGACCACGGCGATCTTCAGTTCAGATTTCTGACGGCAGGCGGCAAGCGAGGCTCTTCCCTCCCTGCTCGGGCCGTCCCCTCAGCCTGCCTCGCTCCGTGCGAGCTTTTCCCCAGCAAACACGGCAGGCCTCGGGGGTGACCCGCAGCACCTGGTACCTCTGGGGAGTTGTGATGAGGCACCAGGCAAAGCCTGGAGAGGGCTAGAGGGGATTAGAGGAGAAGGGGCAAGAGGAAGAACTGGCCGGGGTTCTTTCCTGCGTTTAGTTTTGCATCCAGGCTTGTCACCTTAGGAAGAAGGGGAATGGGAGGGGATTAGGATGATGTAGCAGGGGCTGTTGTAGTTACGGCCAGTGTGTAGCCAAGCCCTGATGTGTGCAGGTTTGGGGCGGTTGTGGCATGCCAGCCTGGAAAGTAGGAGAGGGGGATTTATCCCTTTGGATAAATTAAATGGCAGTGAGTGCCCAGAGGCAAGACCTGCGTTCACTGAGAAATATGTGGGCAGGATCAGAGAGGTGAGAAATGCCCATTTCCTCGGAAGGCACAGCAGGGGTCCCTCGCGTGTAGGTGGGTGGCTCTCTGCCTGTGCCCCCTCCAGGTCCCCCTGGCACGGCTTTGCCCTGCGGGATTCCGTGTGCTGCTGGACTGCCTGCAGAAGCTTGTGTTTCCCTGCCCCCCTGTAGTTCCCAGGGAGGCTGGGTGTGCTGGACGTGCCAGCACAGGCACCTCCTGTCGAGACCCTTCCAGCCCTGCCAGGGAGGTGACGTTCTGTGGTGTGGAGGCAAAGGCAGCAGAGCTGCGGGAGGTTTGGTGCCTTGTCCCCAGGGCCGAACCAGTCAGGGGCTGGCAGGCCCTCAACCCTGTCCTCTGCCCTTGCCTCTGCCCTGCAAGGAGCAGAGAGTTCAGGTATCTGAGCCCAGCCTGGCCTTGCTGTCCAGGGCCGCTCCAAAATGTCATTTGACCTGGGGGTCCTATCCTCCAGATTGTTGTGTGGCTATTTAACAGGATAGTGTGATCCTGGTAAGAACTAAAATGGAGTTGAAAAGGTTTTGTCCTATTCTACGTTCCCTAACCTGGCACAGATTTCAATAGCTGTATAAACAAGTTTTTCTTGCTTATTCCCCCATCCCATTTATCTCTGGTATTTGCGAACTTATACTGAGAACCGTTCCAATGGGAAATATTCCAGCAAGTGGATGCTCCAGATAAAAGTTTAGGAATTGCCAACACACTTATATAAAGCAGATCACGCAAAACAAACTGATCCTTAGGCATCATTACCAGTTTAGGAAGCACAAAAAAATAAAGTGGGTAGGAGCGGGTGGATCACACTAAGCTGTGCCTGTGCAGCCACTGGGAAAAGGGTGAGGAAAGTAGGTTTTCTGTGCATGCTCTGTAAGCCATGGCTTAGGAGTCCAGGTCAAAGGAACAGACTGAACATTGTGTACAGGGGCAGGAGGCTCATGAGCCAATATCGGTATTTAATATTGTCCTCAGGGAGCGAGGGGAAGATGCAGGTTGTAACAACAGTGGAAAAACCTCCTTTCCCCTGCCCCTTTAAAATGAAGGAGTGGCTGGAAGATGACAGAACCAGAGAGATCTCTAGAAACAAGAGCAGGGGCCTTTTTTCAGTGTAGTGAAATTCAAAACCGCTAGAAATGTAAAGACCTAGACAGAGAAAAACAGTGCAGCTAGCTGTGCTTCACAGGACTGCTGGAGAGAAGCTGGTAACTTAAGATCTGAATATGCAGGATAAGTTTGTCTTAAAGACAGCTAATATTATTTTTCAAGAGCTATTCCCCTGCAAGACAAGGGTAGAAATGAGAAGTCCTATCCCTGGAACAGGAACTGAGCTCTGGTCAGTGGCTGAGGGTCATTGGAGGTGCTTAGGCCAGTGAGACAGGCTGGGAGAAGGTTATCACCTCACCAGGTGGAAATGCCTGTATGGGAGACAGGAGGTGCCCCATTGTCCATCCCATCCCTAATTTTCTGTCCCTCCTTGCTTCTCCTCTGCTGAGAAATCTTTCCAGCAGCTCAGTAGGGAACATCCAGTGGAGGGGGCTTGGTGGACGCTGGCGAGACACCTGTGCTGGCAGCTGCCTGCCCCTCCTGCCCCCCCATATATCTCATGGTCCCAGGACAAACATGGGGGGCTCTGCAGCACTGGGAAAGGGTGGTTGTGTCCACCCTGGTCTAGGGTGGAATAAGCCATCAGAGGGAGACCTGAAAAGTCTCGAGCTGCCTTGTGGTCTGGCAGTCAGGAAATGGGGGGCACTTTGGATGCCACCTTAAACTGAGGTTCTCAGCATCTCTGTTGCTGAAGGATCACCAGGGACTTTTTTATTTTAAGCTCTCCATTAACTGAACAGAACACCCATTTATAACAAAATCTTTAAATAGCAGAGGATAGCCAGGAAGGGTCATGGCCAGCAGTTAGTGCTCGGCTCCAGTACATGGCCTGTGGGTAAGTCACACAGGGCTTGGGTCTTCTTCAGCAGCCAAGGCAGCAGCTGAAGCTAAGACAGGCTGGTTTGTTCCCATTCACTTTGTTGCTTTTGTCACACCTGAACTTTCCAATAGGGAAGAGGCACGTGGTGAACAAGTGCCACTTGATGCCACCAGTGCTCCCTGGATCACACAAGAGTAATGCAGCATCCTCAACCAGAGTCTCTGCTCCCCCAGCCACCATGCTCTGAAGAGGAAGGAATGTGTTCTCCTCCCCTCTCCTCTGTTTTTTTCTCCACCACATTAAAGCTTTTAGTGTTAGGAGACCAAAGAGTTTGTGGCACCACTGAAAAAATGCCACAATTGGCTTGGTGTCTTCTCAGGGTGGAAATAGCCATAGCTGAATAGTGAATCTGTCTAAAAGATATAAATATAATTTAATTTGATAGCTAATAGATAGTTGCTTATACAAAATAATCTGTTTTTCCTTCCTCAGAATGTCTGAGGAAGGGCTTTAGAGTAATCCTGTACAGTTCATTACTCAAGTGACTCGCCTTTCTCCAGTGAAGAGCATCACTGGCATCCTAAAACGTCCATGCCATTTACGTGAGCTGTAAATAAACCCCCAGGGATGGGTTAGGTATTTTAAATCCTATAGCTCTTTCTGTAAGCATAGGAATGCTATTTGGAGCATTCTGGCAAAAAATCAGCATGAGTACTTATATTCTGCCAACTCCAATCCCCTCCTGGAGTTTCAAATGGATACGATATTTATCTTCACTTCCCATCTTAGCTATTGTGTGTTGTCACTGTAGGTTGCTAAACAACTGCTGTCTCATCGGTGGCTGTATTTTGCTGGCGAAAAAAGTGAGCCCTGTGTGCATATGAACCATAAAGCTATTTGGAGCCCTTGCATAAGAACCCCAAGATACGTGTAAGCTGTTAATATTTATTATGTGGAGCTGAGAACATCACTGAAGATGGAGGGATTAGAGTAACTGAGTTCAGGCTGGTGAACAGCCAGACAGAATGAAAGAGAAAACAGAAGCCCTGGAGGAATAAGAGCAAAATGCATGAGGAATTTTCTGCATGCAGGATTAGACTCCAGTGGAGCATGGAAAGAAAAAGGCTGGGAATGCTCCAGAGAGCCAGGGCAGATAGGACGGATGCAGCACTACGGCTTCTTGCTTGGAGGTGAATCTTGCCCTCTATGCTTCCCCCAAACAAGCATCAGTTCACCCATGGGCTCGCTGGGCTGCAAACAGCAGGAGCCCTGTGAGCAGGGACAAGGTGTTTCCAAGGCATGTGAAAGAGGATTTGATCTTTTGGGATATGCAATGCTTAGCCATTGGCCCTCTCGCTGCTCGGTGTTTCAAGAGTCTTCTAAGCTCTTTTCTCTTTTTGCCTCATCTCTCAAAAACAGCATGACCTAAAAACTCTGCATTTCTTCTGCTAGTTTTGCCTGAGCTGGGCAAAGAGCTTTTCTCTTCCTTACAAAAAACAATTGATGGTGGAGAGCAACACCAGGCCCTTTCTGCAGAACAAGGTCCTCAGTGAACCAGCTGCTTTGATGTCCAAAGGACTGGTAGCAAGGAAAGTCAAGACTCAGAGAGCAAGAGGTTCTGGAAGGGCAGACAACCCCACATTTCCCACCTTAGATGTTACAGAAACGCTTCTGCGCAAAACCCTTGTGGTCACCACGGCACTAAAGTGGCCATCAGCCACCAAAATACCTTGGGAAGCCACTGCGGTTTGTTTCCAAAAGCAGCCACAAGCCCAGTCATCCAAAACTGAGGTTCCTTGAGGTAGTTGGGCATTTCCGGACACACAACTCAGAGAGTTCCCAACCAAAGTGAAAATGGGCAAAGGCGGCAGCCTCCAACCTCTGATGAGAGTTGGTTGCTTTGGAAAATTCAGGACTCCTTTCAAAGCAGTGGGATCAAAGCTGAGCTCTTAGTGGTTTCATGCCTCAGAGATTCGGAAAGTCCCTCACTCCAGCGGCTCCAACAGCAGCTAGCATTGAAACACAACAGGTAGATGCTCTTGTTTGCCTGTGCACTCTGGGCTCCTCCTGCCCTTGTTGGTGCCGGAGCCCCCCGACACCTGTCCTGGCTGCAAACCTGCTCAGCAACATGGCCAAAGCCCTGGTGCATCCATGACCTCTGAGGCAGCCAGGCAGGCTCCTGCTCATACAGCCAGGGAGAGGGTAGTCCCATGCACACAGGTAGTGCACAAGGGGAGGGGAGAGCACAAGGGGAGGGGAGAGCCCCAGGGCCTTGTCTCGATCAAATCTCCAGACCCACTATGCAACCCCTGTGCAAGGACCACCAGCCACCCGCGCCAGGAAAGGGATACCTCTGTGCCTAGTTTTGGGCAAAGTGGAGCAAACTGGCTGGGTCACCCAGTCTAGCCTTGGCTAAAGGTTTGCTGTGGGCGCTGCTGCAGGGCGGGTGTGAGGGCAGAAACAGAAACTCATCTCTGAATGGACTTGCCGGGCACTGCTCGTCCGTTCGGTGCGGGGGATGGCCCCAGTCCTGCAGGCACTTGCTGTGTAAGGAGGGAAGTGGTTCATTCCTCTCTTTGCAGCAAGAAACATACAGAGAAGCAGCTTCAGAGCTCATCCCTAAAACACTTACATCTCTTAAATGCAAATGAGTGTCAGGCACTAAGGCAAAATAGGTTTTGATATGAATTCTTCATCCAGGTAGTTCGATAATTTACTGAACTCCCCACCCCTTAATCCAAATGCATTCTGGAGCCAGGTCTCCTTTCCCTTATTGTTCCTGTCATTAGCTCTTCCTGGATTTCTCAGCTGCTGCATTGAGGAATAACCAAAGTAGCTCCATGAGGGACTTCTTGGAGATCTGAAGGCTTGAAAAAACAACAGCAAAATAACAACAAAAAAAGGCTAGATGGGAAATGGAAAAGGTGAGGAGACAAAACCAACATGCAGTCAATAAAAGCTTTCAGAGAAGAGATAAGAGCAACAAAACACAGAATGGCTTACTGCTTGCTAAAGGTGTGATGGGAATATGAAAAGAGCTTTTGCAAATGTCTGGAGGGGGAAAGAAATTAGAGGAGAAGTGTATCCATTAACAAATGAGTGTATGAGTGTATTATTCATGGCTGCAAGTATCTGAACTGCAAAAGTGTGACATTTTTGTTTCCATCTGCCTTTAGAGGCAAATTTAAGAATTTTGGATAGCAAGGATGTAACTAAGACCTAAAAAAGCAGCTTGTGCCTGCTGCAGCAAGCAAGGAATGTGGCCCTCCCAAACTCCACAGGGCTGTTCACCTGGATGAAGTGACTCTGTGTTTGCAGAACTACAGACTGATTAATCATGAAAGTAAACCAGAGAGACACAGCACTTTGACAGAAATAAGGTACAATATTCAATGATTTAGATGAGGCACATACTAGCTGGTGCTCTTCACCAGGGGACTTCATTTTTGGTACGTCACCGAGGTGCTGCAGCTGTTTGGCACCAAGAGACCCTTGCTGTGATCTCCTTGACCCTCGGCAGTGCCTCTTGGAGGGGTGCAAGAGGACTATGCCGTGCCTGGAAGCAAGGTGGGCGGCCGAACGTGCCTGCATTTTGCAGCTGCCATTGCCAACCCCGCCACGAAGCCGCTGTTAATTGTTATGCTTGGCACCTCCAGACAGCCTGGCTACATCTGGTCGGCCGCCTGCCAAGCGTGCGAGCGGATGCGTCGTTCTGGGGAGACACGTTGTCGTGCTAATGGTCTTATGTGGAGCTTTAAGTAGGCTGGGGACCTGAGGCTCTCCAAGCAGGAGAAGCATTTCACTCTTCTCTAATTAGACCAATTTCTCGAACCGGAGCATTGGAGCAGGGCTGCGATTCCTGGAGAAATGGATGGCGCCGTGGGCTGTTTGCCAAACCAGCTGCGAACTTCACAGGACCCCCCATGCAGGGAAGCTGGGAGTCACGCTGCTGCACCGAGCCTTTTGCCACAGCCTCTCCCACACTTCACTGCCAGATGGACACGTGCTGGTTTTGTTGTCCTCAGGGCAGTCAGACCCCATGACACAAACCAAAATGTGGTGAACATGGCAGTGCTGGGTTGATGGTTCGACTCGATCTTGGAGGTATTTTCCAGCCTAAACAATTCTATGATTCTGTGACAGGGGAGAGATGTGAGGTCCAAGGGTTAGCAAGGTTCTGCATCCACTGGGAAAGCCAACTTGGTGCCCAGTAGCACAGAAATAAAGGTAGTTTCCAGAAGAAGAGCAGCCATAGCTAGTGGAGATCAAGGCATGAGAGAAGATTACGTTGTGACAAACTTTGCTTGAGAGGTGGCTGGTGTTTATTGAACTACAGGTGGGTGGCAGCTTCGACAGGAAGTTTCAGCAGAGAATATCAGTATTTCTGTTTCTGAAACAGAGAATGAAAATTGACAAGGCTATAAATACAGCTATGCGAAAGCGCGCTGCCTGGAGGACCTGGGCTGCGATGATAAATGACTGCTGAGTGCTATTTAGGGCACAGAGGCCTAAGGAAGTGCCAGCAAACTAAATATCCAGTCAAGCCTTGGCATCTTCAGTAATGAGTTCAAAGGAGGATGGCAAAGGGAGCTGCTCCAGGCTCCCAACTTATCCAGTGCTGATGAAGTCCCTGTGGTGGAAAATAGCTCTGAGAGGCATGAATGCAGCAGTGTCGCTGCAGAAACACTCCCAGGCAGCAGTGCTGGGGTTGTGGAGGCCTCATTAGAAGGCATGTTCACCAAACCATATTAAGCAGATCATCTGGGGTGGGGACATGGCAGGGAGGTAGCACAAAAGGAGGCTCTGGCATGTGGACTTGGTGGGGACAACCCACTGACACACTAGGAAAATATAATGGGCATCGAAACCAAAAGGGTTTGGTGTGACACACCATGTCGGACAACCGCCAGAGGGAAAGCCCTGTGGAACTGGGATGTCCAAGCATCCTGATCTGCTGATTTCTCCATGCCCGCTTCAGTGCCTGCATTTATTTTTGCTGGCACGATCAGAAAAACCAAGTCACACAAGGGTTTTCAAATCAGAATGATTCCCTGGCCGAACACCAATGAAATTCTGACTTTTTATTCCCGCCTGGTATGTAAACACATTTCAAAGGGCTTCAGCAGCAGAGGAGAAGGAAACTCTGCTCTGAGCCAGCTCCTGTGAGCTGGGAGCAGTGGCCATGCTCCCTGGGCACCAGCTATTCTGTAGGAAGGTGTCACTCGTGATCTGTGGGGAAGAAAGGAAGGAAGTGGCTCCGGAGTTTGGTGTTTGAACTCGCCTTGGACTGCTGACATTGCAGCTCTGTTGCTGTTGGGCTAAACTCTGCAGTGTCTCCATCCTCCAGCCTACCCCCAGGCTGCCCTTCGGCTCTTTTGGAGGAGCCGGAGAAAACCAGGTCGAGGAGCTGATCTGGATTAAAAAATAACTCAGGGGAAAAAAGAAATTAAAAAAAAAAAAAAAAGGTTTTTTCAGCCAGATCGGTTCTCCAGCTGAGCTTGGCGAATGGACTCACGTGCAGCCGAGCTGCTTGCGGCACTCGGTTTTGGAGTCATTCCCACCGTGGGGGCTGTGCTGTGGATGGCAACTGCAGAAGTGCATGGGGCCTGGGAAACATCAGCAAGATGCAGCAAATTCTGCCCAGCCTCGCTGAGCTGGTACCTCACAGGGACCACTCACATGAGGGGGCAGAGCGAGATACACATCTCTGAAGACTGGGGAAACTGGAGAGGAGCCAGCACAGGTGATGGCAGGGTGATGATGTGGGCAAAACTGGCTTTTGCTACCCTGAGGGTAGGAAGGGGCTGAAGAGAGGAGGGTAGAGAGGAATAGTGCTGGCACTGAAAGCTGAGGAGGGACTGAGGGACTGCGCTGTGTTATTTGTCCTGGTCCTGGCCACTTGTAGTGTTGGCCAAGGTGCCCTGAGCTTCCTCCCATCAGACAGCTCCCAGAGCTGGCTCTTGCCCAGCAGACAGGGGGGACTGCAATGTTCTAGCACAGACATGAGAGGTTGAGGACTATAAAATGGATTTAGTCCCCTTCTAATGGCTGAGATTTGAGAAAAGGTTTGCAGAACACCCCATCAGTGGCAGAAACCCCTGTTTCCGCAGAGCTAAGGACAGGGGTCCCCAGTCTTCTGAACTCAGCTGCCACATGCACAGATGTACAGCAATGTCTTGCTCATCCCCAGCTCCCTCGCTCTCCTCTCGAATCCCCAAACACCTCTAGTTTATCACTCCAGCAGCATTCCCACAAGGGAGCAGGCGCCATCGCTGGCTAACCGAGGCACGTCAAGAGACACTCTCGCTCCCCCTTGTTCCGGCTACACTGAGCACACAGGCTGGTTGGAAATGAGAGAGACCAGGGGAGATCAGCCCCCTGGGGAGTGTATCCTCCCCATAGCTCCCAGGGAGGATCCATAGCAGGGACAGAGTCAATTCTCCATTATCCGCAGCACAGGGAAGGCAGCCGGGGCTTGTGAGGAGCTGGCAGGAAGACGGAGGAGCTGAAGGGATACAGCAGAGTTCGCACTGTGTTTACTCAACGTGTCTAAAACACGAGGCCAAACCATTTCTTTATGGCCTGGCTGATGTGCAGCATTTTGACCACGGTGACTGCTGCTAGAGGGAGACCAGACACCCTCGGAAAGGCAGCAGGACAAACCCCCTGCATTTCCTCCTACACCGGTGCAAAAGGCTGCCACAGCCTTGCAGGAGAAGCACTGCTGCACACAAAAGCGTGGTGCAAAAGCACGAGGACGCGAGCGTCAGCAAAAGGAAACTGCGCTTGGAGAGCTGCTCCCGGCTGTTTTGCAGGAGCCTGAGCCTTTGTGCATGTCCTGCCCCAAAACTCCACAGCTTATTCCCAAATACCTGTGATGTGCCGTGCCTGGCCACTGCACTGAGCGGATCACCTGAAGGCAGGAGAGGGTGATCAGTGTAAGGGGGTATGTGGATGGAATGAAGTAGTCAAAAAACACCGCCAAAACCAACAACAGTAACACAGAGCTTGCTAATTTAACTTAGCCCCTATATTAATTCACTGATCCATCACGCCTTGATTAGAGATTGGCTAGAAGATGTTTGTTTTAGATTATACACAGGGAAACTCCTGTGCTTCTGAGGAGGCTCTGTTGTGTATCACGCCCAGGTGTTCAAACACATGAATTAGATTGCTTAATATTCTTGTGTTTGGTGAAAATAATACCAGCTTCTTTCCATTTGTGTTCTGCTCTTCCAGCCTCTGAGGTGCCTCAGGTAGCTTATCCAGGTGGTTCTTTGCAACCCCTAAGGCCCAGGGGCTCCCAGAAAAGCAAAAGGGGCTCAGCAGACAGGATGCAGCCAACAGACATCATCTTCTCACCCTTCTCCCCAACTCATCAATTTCCCCCATCCCACTGACGCTAAATGCAACTTCACCAGGCCTGAGCTTGTTCTGTCCTTAAGGCATGTGTGGTATTTTGGACGTATACATGTTCCTCCCACCCTCCAGCTCCCGAAACCCACCTAAGGGGCTGAGGAGGGGGCTGCAGCCGCCACCAGCAGTAGCTCCCACAGCTGCTACTTGGCCCCAGGTGGGTAAGAGCTTCCCCTCAGGACCAGCACATCTACTTAGCCTTGGCTGTGAGCAACAAGCTTCCCACGGGCAATCTGGCAGCCCTGGGGAACTCAGACTAAAACTGAACCACAGAACATCCCTCTGCATCCCCACCAGCTGCAAGGGCTGGGGGAGACCTTTTTAAATAGAGTCCGCTGATCCCTCTTCAGTCTGGAGGAAAGCTCCACCAACATCTAAAAGCTGCCTGCTTTCACGTGCAAGGATTGTTCACTACAGGAAAAACAGGTTTAAATAAGTAAAAAGAAAAATAAAAGAGCACTTGAAAGGGAAATAGTTCTGCAAATTGAGACCCAAAGAATCCCGGAGGTATTTGATGCTTGAACGGCTGAATGAGATGCCATTCTGCAAGGCGAAGCATTCAGACTCATTTATTTATTTAAATTGGCATGGAGATGCTGCTCAAATTTGCTGCCTGCAGCCATCCATCAGCCGGGATCCAGCAGGCTGACAAGAGCACCTCAGGCACGGGGGGGATGCAGAGCCCCCCCTCACTCACTGCTTTCCTCAGGAGGGATTTCTTCCATGAGGTGGGCATGGCAGGGAGGGTAGGCGAAGCAGGGGGCAGCTTACCCTCCAGACCCCAGAAATGCACCGCCCTCCACTCCAGCCATGGTTTCCCAAGTCAGATGCCATTGCATGGGTGGTTCTTGGGAGACCCATGGGGATGGGGTGATCCTTTGCTCCCCCCAGGCTGTGACACTTCAGATGCTGTTGAAACAGCCCAGCAGCAAGGAGAGCAATAATTCTCGGAGTGGTTTGGCCCTCGGCCAACAGTGTGTAAGCACAGCAGGGAAACCCAGCTCTGGGGCACCTGTGAGACGGGGCAGCCTGTGGCAAGTTGCCCCAAATTAATTTGGGAGTGGGAGTTAGCAAAAGGCAGGAGCAGCCTGTCAAACCAGTCCTTAGAGGTATTCCAGCGCCGGTAACACCTGTACCTGCCTGGACAAGCCAGCAGGCTCCGGGGTGGGATGCAGACCCCATGCAGTGATGCGAAACTCTGGCTGATGGTCCAAACACGCTGCGGTCTGCTCAGAGGGAGTGCACACAACTTGTATTACTGCTTTTTCCACCCTGTGGTAAGCAGGGACAGAGAAGTTTTGGCCCTGGCATGGGAGAAGAGCTGAGGGAAGGAACCAATAACTCTCCTGAGCATTCTGGTCTCCCAATTGCAAGGCCCCTTGCAAGGCAGGAGGACTCCCAACACCAACCCACAGATGGAAAAGGTGTTGGCTTTGAGGGGTGGGTCCTCCAAATACAGGACCCACTTTGGAGGTACCTTCTAGCCCCTCTTCTGCTCTGTGGCCCAAACAGAACTGCTGCAGTTGGTGGGGACAAATGGCTGTCAGGGCAGGAAGCAGCAGGAAATGGGAATTCATTGCATGAGGTTTGACAAGTCCACATGGGACCAGACTGCCTCATTTTTGGCCACCAGCCTCTTCCTGGCCCCTCATGGCTCAGGATGTATAAAACAACCCAAGGGTTACTGCAGCCTGTCAGGAATGACCCTAAAAAAATCGCGCAGCTAGGAAAAAAGGGGAATTTTGTTTCCCATTACCAGCACGACCTGAGCTCGGCTGCAGTCAGAAGAGAGGTTTGTTGGTTGAGGCTGGAAATAAAGGTGAGCTAAACCTAATCCAGGCTTTGTTTAACTGTGTTACACTCCTCTCTTTAGGGCTCTGTTGACATCGAATGTTGTTTTCAGACTAGCGCCAGACATTTTATGTGGACGTGTTCCCAATGGTTTTCCAGATGAAGAGCTGTGATAAAAACTTGACCTATTATGTTGTAGGGCACATCCTCTTCACCCTCACATATTCCAGGAATTAGATTTCTTTGGGATATTTACAGCTGTGAAGGAACGGCACCTGCGTAAAACACCTCACGAATCAAAAAAGGAAACTCCCACAATTAAAATGCCGCTAAAGAAAACATGTGAAACCCGAGATATGGAACAAATCCCAGCTTGAATCATCTGGTTCCAAGACCTGCGCGGAGCCCATTGAGCTTGAGCTAATATCTATTCACAACATGCAAGAAGCAAAGACAAATAGGGATGGCCCAGAGCTAAAGTTACACGGCACTGCATCCGGAGATGACAGCAGCCCCCTCTTCTGCTCTGACACCCGGTCAGGGCACCGACCCTGCTCCCCCTGTACGTGCCTCTCTGGTGCTGGCACCATGCTCTCCTCACACCTCAAAGCCCTTCTCCAGGCAGGGCAGGAACACCACAAACGGGAGCACACGGCCCTCTGCAAACTCAGAAGCCTTTTGGCGACAAGACCTCGGGCTTGGAAAATGTCCCGGTGTACTCCAGGCCCTGTGGCAGCCTGGCAGTGCTGGTGTGTGATGCACCCAGAGGGCAAGAGGTTGGGCGAAGTACTTCTGTTGTCCTGACCCCCAGCTCATCCCCAGCAGGGAGCTGTCTGACAACACGGCAGCTCCTGCCCAGGTATTTCTCCCACAGGACCTGGTCTGAGCAGTAACATGCGGCAGCCCCTTTCATGTTCCTCCCATGGAGGTGCCCCAAGCACGAGAGTTAATTGTGACACGACATCCAGGAGGCAAGACAAAGCGAGCCCTGTGTAGCACTTTGGAGCATGCAGACCTACTGAAGCCTCCTTTGCAGCCCTGACTGACCCACAGGGATACATCAGCTGGCAGCTGCCCCCTGACATAAAGCCACTGCTCCCTCCCTCTCCCCTGGCTGTGACAGCGCTGATCCTGGCCAGCCACGCCACGTGAAGCTCTGCTTGCACTGGCATGGGCAGCATGAGCTGGGCAAGCAAAGGCTGACCACGAAATGGTTGTGGTTAACCTGAGCCACTTTGGCAAAACGGGTCACTGGCTGACCCAGTAATTTTGGAAGTGCCCGGGAGGAGGCCAAGCGTGCTCGCGAGGAGGCTGGTGGTGACAGCAAGTCGGGCTCAGTTACCTTTTAACCCTGCTCAGCTGCAGGCAGCTCAGATGCAATCAGATCTTTCAGTGTCATTTCCTTCCCAGGTCTCGTTCTGCTTTCCGAATTTTGTGTTTCTGGGCAGCTGGGAATCTGTCCTGGCTTGGAAGATGAGCAAGTCTCCCCCGAGGGCTCTGTGGGGCCGCGAGCCCCCGTGCAGGCAGGGACTGTGGGTCTCTGTGAGGGCGTGCCAGGCCAGGCCGAGTGTGCAGCTCACGGCGGCGCAGCCACATTAGCCCTGCAATAAACCATCACCCCGAGCAGGGTTTAATGGTTCAGCCAGACTAATGAGCCCGGGAGAGCTGATAGGGTACATGCCTCACACGTGTGGTTCGCTCAGTGCAGCCCGGGAGAGCACCATGATTAAGCTAACACAGCCAAAATTTGCCAGCTAAGAGGCTGCAGGGTCAAGGTAGTCCTGCTGACGGTGGCTCCGTTGGCTTTCCTGCCTGCGCCTGTCACCCCTCCCAAGACAGTTTAAATGGTTCTCTCTGGGATGCTTTGATAAGCCTCTGTATCTCACAAGTACTTCAGGAAAGAGCAATAAAATGAGATGTAGGCAGGACAGGCACACAAGGGGAGAGCAAATAGCCCACGTGTTGCAGTTGCCAGTTTCCAACATAGACAACAGCCCCCTCCTTGGGGGTCCCCTTTGAGGGGACAGGCACCTATTGGATTTCCAGGATGTCACTCTCCTCTGTGTCCCCATCTTCACCAAGGGTGGAGAAGCTGTGAGTCAATATGACCGAGGTGCAAGCAGGGGTGAGGCAAACAGCCTGCCAGCACAGCGTGGGGCAGGCTGAGGCCTCCCTCATGTCCTGATTGTTGCCCTCCACGGGGCTGCCCTGGCTGCTCACTACTTGTAAGGGATGTTTTTTGGGTGCTGCAAGCACCTTCTGGTACTTGTGACCCCCTCCCATCTGTCAGTGGTGAATGAGCTGCACCTTCGAGACAGCCCCAGTCAACATTGATAACTCCTCTCCACAATGTTATCAAAGGCCTTATCAATGCATGCAGCTGGCACTGGTTGCAATGAAATTGGTTTCAGGCCTGTCTTCTTTACAGCTCCCTGGCTGGACACGCTTGTATCAGTCACAGGGGCCAGGAAAATCAGTCTGGCCCCAGTCAAAGCACATTCAGTCAGTAGTAGTTTAACTCATTTGGCTGCAAATCCCATGGTGCCTTTGCCTGTGTCGGGGGTGGGATGGGGGAAGGTGAGGGAACAGCAGCTGTTGTGCTCACAGGGGAGGTCAGCCGCAATGTGATCCAGCCTCACCTGGCATGGGGTTGTGCTTATCAGGGGCTGCAGGACTTCTGGCTGTACCCTCACCCCCTTCTCAAATCCACTTGCCATGTCTCTGCATGGCTGGCTGGCTTAAAGTCCAGCCAGTGGCTTTTTGATAGATGTGTTCTCAACAAGACAAGAAAAGATGCTGAAAAAGATGCCAAATCAAGGAAGCCCCTGATCAACATCAAGGCCTAAGAGGGGAGGGCAGGGGAAAGCAAAAGGGGTAGCTGGACTGGCGCCTCACCTGAGATTTTCAAGGCAAAGATGTGCTTTCAGGGAGGCTGTGGTGGAAACCACACCATGTTGGTTCATCCATTTCCATGAATGTTTCAAAGCTAACTCCAGAAAACATTGTCCCAGGAGCAATTCTGCAAGTGTATGGGGATGGCTATGTAATGTGTTTCTCCTGTCTCTGATTCATGGGAGGAAAAGTCACAATTCAGAGGTGTTGGGGCCATCTCCAGGCAACAGGCAGCCAGAGAAAATCCACAGGTTGAGGTGAGCCTGCCTGGTCCTGGCCAACAGCTCCAGCTCCCACAGAAAAGGCCCAGTGTCCCTTCCTGGGGGCCCCAAGGCAAATCTCTCCCGCTGCTGGTGAACACTTTAGGCCCCCACAGCATGCATGGAACAGTTAACTGCTGCTTCACCATAGCCACAGGGAGCTTCCTGTGGTTTCTCGCACTGTTTTCCGTCCATCTCTTCACCACATATCTCACTCTCGTGCTGCCCAAGCCGCTCTTGGCATCCCTCTGGCTGCAAGCTGAGCACAACCGCTCAGCCAGTGGCTTTGCAGCCAAACAGTCGAGCTGCAGGTACAGGTGAGAGTTCTGCTATGGCTTGGGCTTCACATCATGGGGAGCATGTGGGCTCTGGGATTTGGCCATGTCCAGCCTGACAGCACCTTCCCGCATTTCTCCAAGTTTCTTCCTTCAGTCCCAGAAGGTACTGACTGCATTAAACAATGAGATCAGCACCAGGCTCTGGGTCAGAGGCACATGCCACTACGGTGCTGTGGTACCAGGGCTTTTCCTCCTCTGTGGGCACTGGATATGGGCAGCATCAGACACTACGGGGGGCACCCCAGAAGCTGATGGAGGTGAAGCTTCATCTGGAGTGAATGCAAACAGTAAAGTAAAGCCCCTCCAGATTACAGCCACCAGGCAAAAAACACCCCAGCATGCCAATTTCCTTCCTGCCCATGCTGGTAAAGTGACTCTGACACACATCTCAGTCTGCCCAAGCACATGGCTGCTGCTGCACTGGATGAGCCTTTGAAAGAAGGTGTTTCTCAACATATCCCTGTCTTGGCTGTGGTTACTGCCTGGGACAATGCTGGGAGGGAATATGCCTAGAGATACCATGACCGGTGAGTAATTTGACATGTAAGTGCTGGAATTCAGGTCTGGAAGAGGCCCTGTGGTGAGGCTTAAGGATGGCAAGGCTGGAGAGAGCATGCGACGGTCTTGTCTTCCCCCTCAGCACCTCCATGGGACAAGGACTTCCTTTTCTAATGGCACAGCTCCATTTTAGAGGATTTGGAAACTACACCCAAGCGGCAAATGAGAAAACCCCCTTTGCCCCTGCTGTCCCCATGGTACTTTTCAGCTCTCCTTTGGGAGCTCCCAGCAGGCCAGAACTGCAGCAAGGGGGGATAAGAGGAGCACGTGAGATGGGGAGGCAGCAGGCCCAGAGAAGCACGGAGGTGGGTCAGTTTAACCTGAGCCTGGTTCAGTGAGGAGAAACACAGAGTAAGTGTCTGCAAAATTGCAAACTGGGGACTGGAGAGGGGTGACAGGTGATAGCTGGGGGTGCTGTGTGTGGAGAGAGAAACGCAGTTCACTTTTCTCCAGGCTTTTTTTCCCCTCATGTTGTGATAATTATATTTGCAAAAGCAAATTAACACTCTGAAGTGTGAAGAGCAAAACTCAGCCTTGAGAAGGAGGAAAGGAGCAAACTGCCTCCCTCCAAGAGGTCATCTGCCTCTCCTTGACTGCAGCAACAGCTCCGGGTATCCCCAAAGCACCCAGCCATTCCTTTGGGGTACACATTGCTTCCAACATGTTCCCAGAATCCTTCCACACCCTATTGTTGCATCATTCATAGAAATGTGTTCCTTTTGACTTTACCTTCACCTTTGTTTTGTCCAGTTCTGCACACTGGAAAAAAAAAATCCTCTGGCTTATCTGGTTTCCAAGGCCAAATGGTGATTACCATTACCATGTCCATCGCTGGGAGCTGGGAGTTACTGACCCCCTGCACTCCGGAGGGTGCAGGCTAACCCAAGCTCAAACAGTGAAAAGAGCTAGAGAAAAGAAGGCAGACAACATTCTCCTTTTCTCTTTGCTGTTGCTCCTGAGGGGAAGACACCAGAAAACACCCAGCCAGGCAGTATTTCTTCCACAAGAAGAAATGTTTGCTGTCATACTCAGAGCAGGTGATTCAGAACAGGAGCATGCAGTGACATCAGGATTCTCAGTGCCCTGAGCTGCTTATATGTGATTGCTGTTAAAAACCTCCTCTGCCTTGCTGCAGAGATGCCTCTGAAACCACTTCTTCTGTTTTTTACTGACTGCATGGTGGAGCTTTTTATGAAACTTATGTTGAAACGTACTCAGTTGCTGCCAAACCAAATTTTTGCTTCACCTTTCCGACAAGCCACCACTGACTTGGTATCACTTATATTTCCGTTGTTCTTAGAGGCAGTGGTGGAAGCTCTGATACATCAAGTGGTCTAAAACTCTACTACAAAATATAGCTCCATGCTAAGGAGTTTGCTGGCTGGAGAGGCATTAGCAGCTACATGTGGTGTGAACTGGGCCTGTCAGGAGGCTGGTGGCAGCAGACACCCTTTGCCTCCATTTGTCTTCCCAGCTGCGGAAAGACTAGATTTTTCATGCTGCCCGGTATTGTTCCGTAGTAGGAGAAGAGGATGAAACACAATCTCTTTGCCTTTAAGATTGCAAACTGAAAAACAGCCAAATGCTATTTGCATTTCAGCAAATAATCCAAGGAGCAGGGCTGCCAGAAACCCCTAAATGAGAGCAAACAATCCTTATCTGGCAAAGTTTTATGTTACTTAACACCAGTGCAAGTTTAAAGGCATTTGTTTGTTTCTGCTGCACACAAGGCATCTTTTCTGGGCGGATCCTGCTATGAGAGTTAGTCCCTGAGTATTTGTACCAGCACTTGTTCATCTTCCCACTTGCTCAACTACAGCCTGATTGCTGGAAACCGTGATTGCCAGTGACTGTAATTTTCTTCAGATACAAGGCCTCAGAGCACTCAAGGAGGAGATAAATATCATTGTCTTATGCCGTTTGCCTTGTGACGGATAGAAATGTCACTTTGTTGTTTCCCTCCCTGCCACCAGCAGTGCAAAGTGAACAAGGGCATCGGATTTCAAGACTGGTTGGCTCAAAGGAGGACTTTGTCTGCAGTCTAGCTCCAAAGGGCATTAAAAGGACTCTAATTCCAAAGGGGGGGGGGGGCGAAGACGTGACCTTTTGGTGATCTTCTGGAGAAAAGGCGACAGTGAAAGTTTGGCTCTGCCACCATTAACTCTGCTCTGTAACTCAGTGTGAAGGAGTTCACCAAATGTCAATGACTTGCGCACAGAGAGACCAAGAATCGCTTATTGACATTAACCACAGCGTGAAGACAACTTACCCAATAGCAGCTGAGTACAGCCCCTTGGGTGCGAACCAGGTTCACCCAGAAGTGATGGAAAAGGGCCTTTCCATCCTCTGCCTTTGGCTGGCAGGTTGGAGCTACCAGCTCTGCTGGGTTTGTAAAGCCCAACATGTGCCTGACACCCTGCCTGGAGGCTCTCGCCCACACCACCCACTTTTGGCACTGCCCAAGAGGAAGAAAATAGGGCATGCCACAGATCATGGCCACCAAGTTATAAGAAAAAAACCCATATAGAACAATATTTTGTTTCAAAGCCTTGCACCTGGCAAGACAGAAGCATGGAGTGGGGAAGTGCAAATCGTCACAGGACTGAGAGCACCACCTTGGCTTCAGCTGCAAACACGAAAGTGTCTCAGTAAACAGGCTCAGCTGTGGCTGGCTGGTGTTTTATCTTGCTGCTTCCATCAGAATTCATTTGCATGCAGACGTTTGGATTTTTAGACCATTTAAGGTTAACTCATTGCAATATGTTAATCGGCTGTTTTCCCCGGAGGAGCAGCCGGCGGGGGTTAGGGAGCGTGGAGAGCAGAAGTTGCTCTTGCCAGCGGCAGGATGAACATCTCTGCTACATTCATGCCTGGGGTTGCTGCATGCCCAGGACATCCCTGCAGTGTGCTCAGCTACTTCCTGGCCTCACCAGCCCCACACATCGACCTGAGCTCAATCCCTCTCTCTTGCCCCGGAGAGGGGCTGGAAGCATCACGTGCCATGCCAGAAGTGGTGTTTGGACTCCACGCAGCCCACAGGCACACATGAGCATTCTCTTCCTTCCTCTCTTCCCTCCCCTCTTGCGCCTCATCATGGAGCTCATCTGAATTGTTTTGCTGTAAAATCCCTTCCTTGCTGCTGGGTTGGGTTGAAATTGGCCAGTGGATTCAAACCGTATCGTGGGCGGCTGATAGACAGGCAGATAGACAACATGATTGTGAGAGCTTCATTTCTGTAAGAAATCGGGCTAAAAATGACTCCTTATCCCAAGGGAGCTTGTCCAGCATGCCTCAAACCAAAGTATGCAAAGCAGAGAGAAAACGCTCCACAGACGGCAATGGTTAGGGTGCTAATTCAAGATCCACAGTCAATTTTCTACCCTAGCACAACCTCTCTGTTGGGCCTCCAGCAAATCACGTAACTTTTCTAATCCTCTGTTTCTTTTATGCAAAACAGTGCCAGAGTTTTGGGGGTTTTACCTTTAGGAGAGGGAATGATGACTGAGTAAATTAGAAATCATGAGGCGCTTAGATACTACATCTAAGACTACAGACTCACTCTGGTGCCATCAAAGCACGTAATACCATTAGTAAAAACATATAAAACCTCCAACTTCTGTGTCTGGACCCACAAACCCAGAACCACATGGCTTTGGAAAGCAGGTCCCGTTTGAGAGGAGGTACAGATGCAGCTGCACTGGTGTGAAGGAGACGCGAGCATGCTGTTGCATCTGGCAGCATACTAGCACATGCTGAAACAACAGCCTTCTGCATCATTCTGCTCTGGGGTTAGCTCAGGAAAGAAGAGCAAAATCCTGTCTTTCCTCACACAAAGATTCAGAGGCGAAGCAAAATCCCACATTCCCCTTCACATTGTTGCATAGTGTAGCAGAGGGGCAGACACCTCAGGGAGGCTGCAGGAGCCTGTCTCTCTGGTTAGGAGTACTGAGCGTGGCAAACACTGCCACAAGACTGAAGAGCTGTGGTATTGCAGATGCCTCTCTCTGCACAGGATGTTATTCTACCTCTAGGTTTGTGGTCTGATGCTCTTGAACATTTGCAATCTCTGGGTGAGCCCGTAAGCCTTCAGTTCCATCACATTAACATGGAAAAGTGTTAGCTGTCTTCACATCACCCCAGGGGTAATATTTGAAGCAAAGGGATAATGTTTTATGAGCAAAGGAGGTCTGAAATAGTGATGTTTTCTTCCCATTAGTGCCAACCATCCCTTCTGTGATGGGTGTTCGCTGGCTGGGGGAAATGAATTGGTGATGGCTGCCCATCCCTAATAGGATTTATACTCCCAGAGCTGAAATCACCCACACATGCAAGGCTAATGCCGTCATTTGCCAGCCACCTCAAAAAAAAAAAAAAAAAAAAAAAAAAAAAAAAAAAAAAAAAAAAAAAAAAAAAAAAAAAAAAAAAAAAAAAAAAAGCAGTCATGGGCTCAATGCAAGTTGAATCATGGCTGTCAAATTCTTGCTAGGGATGTAGGAGCTGAGGACTCCCTTCAAGCCCAGTTCTCTGCTAGGGACCCATGACTGTCTTGAAGAGCATAGTCTTGTCAGAGAGCGACTTTATCCTGAACCCACAGAGATGGGGATGTTGTCTTCCCAGTGTGTTCCCACCAATATGATATTGCTGTCATCAAGGTGGAGCCTTTCAGTGTCCTCAAGGACTTACGCTGGTGCAGTATATCGTGTCTGCCACAAAATGACCTCCCTCATGTCGTGAGAACTTCCCTTGCTGTACTGTGGTCTTCCTCCTCTGTCCTCATTCCTTTCCCTCAATACTTCTACAATACTCTAGAGGCACTTCTGAATCCAGCTGACCTCTGGCTGTCTTTACTCATCCTTCTAGCTGAGTTTGCATTGGGGAAAATTCCCCTTCAATTATGCTGTCTCTTCTCCTGAGCTCTGACACATTCTCCATCTTGGTCTTAAAACTCAAAATTAAGGCGACCCTTTCCCATGGAAACCCTCTCTGGTGCTGGCCGGGCAGGAGATCAGAGCATAGGGCAGACTCCTGTGCATTCCCACTGGGATGCCACAAGTGCTGCTCAGAAGAGGGAGTGGCAACTTGACAGAGCCGCTTCTCACCTTCTCCCCAGCTCGCTGCCCAGCTCGCCCATATGATAAACGGCAAGCTGGGGAGGCGTTGGCACCGAGGCTTTGTTTTTAATGTACTGTTTTTCCAAATTCCCATGAAATGTTGAGGAAGGGTGTACTCTGGTTCTGCTTCCTTTTGACCTTTCGCTTGCTCTTGGCCGCAAGTGGTGAGGTCCCACGGTTGTGTTTCGGCACGTTTGGAGCGGTGCAGTTCAGCCAGGGGAGAGGGGGTGGTGGTGTTACGGTTGGCCTTGGCTTTGTTTTCCTTTCCAAAGATGGGTCCAGTGTGGAAGAAGGCAGGGAAAAGTTGAATTGAGGAAAGGCAGCTTTTGCGGTTAGGGTGCACGACCGGGAGTCAGCAGACGCAGGTTCTATTTCTGGCACCGCAGCAAAACTTCCTGATGTCGCTGGGCAAAGCAGCTCACGCATCCCCACCTCGCCTCGCCTCCCTCCCGCCAAACAACGAGTGCTCCCGCCCTCGCTCGCACCCCGGGGCGCGGGGAGAGGTGCTGAGGGGGGCGGCTCTGCCGCGGGGCTGCGGGGGACACGGCGGCTCTGCCTCGGCCCCGCAGCATCCTCGGGGGGCACCGCCTGGCCCGGCACTCGCTACCGCAGCCCGCTCGATACCCCACCCCCGCCCTGCGCGCCCCGCCGGCCCCCCATCCGCGGGGCTCCTTTGTGCGGGGAGGCGAGGGGCGGCCGGGCCGTGCCCCGGGGGGCGGGCGGCCCGCGGCGGCGGCCCGGGGGGGCGGGCGGGCGCGCCGGGGGAGGAGACAGGCGGTGAGGGCGGCACAAAAGGGGCTGCTGCAGCCCTGCCCGCTACTGCCGGCGGGGCTCGGTTCGCCGCGGCTCCGCAGCGCAGCGCATCCTTTCCCGCGGCCGGGAGGAGGTGCCGGGCCGCTCCGCGGCGGAGAAGGAGAAGGCAGAGGAAGGCGGCGGGGGGCTGCGGGCTCCGGGCTCGCCTCTCGCCTCGCCTCGCCGCGGCCGGCGCCGAGCCATGCCGGGGGGCGGCGGGCGGGCCGGGGGCGAGCGGCAGCCTCGCCCCGCCGGGGGCCCGGCGGGCACCGACACTGCGCCGGCCGGGGGTGAGTGAGCGAGCGGGAGCGGGGCTGGGGCGGCGGGCAGAGCACGCCCCGGGGGAGCCGCCCTGGGGCTGCGGGCAGCGGCGGCGGGACCCCCATCGCTCCCTCCCCCTCCCCCGCCGCTGTCGCCACCTGCAAGTTGTGCCTCGGCCCGGGGGTGCGGCGTCATCCCCTGCGAGCGCTGCCGGAGAGGCTTTCCTCGCCGAGCCCCCACCTTCGCGCTCCTTATTTATTTATATTAGTGCTATTTTTTTATTCTCTCCCCCCCTTCTCCCCACGCCCCCCCATAATCCCGGCATCCCCTGCTAGGGAGCATCGGCTGTGGGGAGGAGGGAGGTGATGCTGCCAGCCCCCTGCCCGCAGCGGAGGGCTCGCCGGGGATGGAGGCACCCTCCCTCCGGCCGGGGCACTGCAGCGAAGGCCCATCTGCTGCCCGGGCTCGGCTTGCGAGGAGGGCACGGGCTGGGGATGCGTGCCAAGCCTGCAGCAAGCGAGAAGGAGTAACAGGAGTACGTGCGTGGGAGGGAAAACATCCATACAAATATATGTGTATCATCAAACGTCCCCTCTGCCCTGCTCTGTCTACATGTCAGATGGCTGCAGTTCCCCCCCGTTCGGGGCTGGCCGCAGAGGGACGCGGGCACCCAAGTTCTCCCCGCTCGTGCAGGGCTCTGGGGTTGTTTGTGGGCTGGAATAGCTGTATGTCCTGCCGGTGTGACACAGGTTGGTGTAGCTCAGTCCTTGCGAGAGTTTTGCTCCCTGGGCGAGCATGACAAGGTTGATGGGGAGCACGGCATCTGCTGCAGCTCTAGACTTCCTCAGACAGCTCAGTAAGGGAAGGAGCCTGGCGCGGGATGGAGAGAGGCTTCTCTCGGTGCCTCAGCTAGTGGTTTTCCTTCGGGGATTTCCACATGCTGCGTTTCCTGGAGCCGCGCCTGGGTCGCGGGGGAACTCTGCCTATTTCCCAGAAATGAAGCTGGGGTCTTGCACGTCTCCTTTGCACCCTAGGGCAGAGCTTGGGTCAGGGGTGTGCCTGCCCTGTCTCCAGCACGTAGTGTGGGTGCTGAGCACCTCTCCTCCCATAGAACGACCCTCCAGTTAATTTCAAATGTCTCTTGAGTGGGAAGTTCAAGCCTGTGAAAAGACTCGGTGACATCCCTGCTAACAAATATGACTTGAGTCACCAGGAACCCCCAAGCCTGTGCAAACTGAATTTCAAATTCCTGCCTACTCTTGCCCCTGTATCCCTCACCTTAGTAGGGTGTGAGTCAGCAGGAACTTTTCAGGTTCTATCCCCAAAGGGTGTCTCTTGTGCTCTGAGGGTCCCACCTGCAGTAGTGGTGTTTGAGTCCAGCTGGCGCCTGTGATTTAGGAAGCACTTGCAAGTTCCTGTTGCTGCAGCCTGGTTGCTGCCAACTTCTCAGAGGAGAGCAGAAATCAAGCAGGACCTACCGTTCATTGCTTGACCCTCAGGCAATGGAGAGACGTCTCTGAGGGGAGGGAGGACTGTGAGTGTCCCTACAGTCCAGCAAGCCCCCAGTTTTTAAAGCCCTCCCAAACACAGCTGTAGCACCTGTGCTTGTTTCAGCCCCAGTAGCAGTGCTGGGAACACATCCTCCAAGCTGGAGTGGGAGAAGAGCAGTTCTTTGAGCTATTCCTGGGGAGGGAGTCTCCAGCCCCCCTGCAGCACTATAAAACAAGCACTGAATGAAAGCCATTGCAAACTGCAGAAGAGGAGTGAAGCTGTGGCTCTTCTATTGCATGTCATAAAAGTCCCTCAAAGATTTATAGCTCGTCTTCACCCTCAGGTGATTTTGCAGTAGTGGTAAGAAATCGACTGCAAGGTATAGCATTCCTCCCTGCGAGGACTCAGTTATACCTGCATAGCTTGTTTATTAATGCTCTGGCTATGGCAATTATATCCTTAGGAGAGGGGATGGATTCTGACTAGCTGCAGGTGTGTTTTCTTGCCCAGTTCCTAATTTGATGGCCCAGCTGCTTGCCTTTTGGCTAGTATACCTTTGGTCCTAGGTGCTGCTGAGGCTCACCTCCATTGGAGGGGCCCAGAGTGGGGAGGGCTGTTTCCAAAGTGGATTTGGGGGCTGAGCTGCCTGCCTGCTTCCCTCCCTCCCTGAAAATGCTGGTAAGAGTGGAAAAAGAGTTGCCTGTGTGGCACACAAGGGTTGTCTTAGCAAGAAGGTCAAGAAGGGCGGGTAGAAAATACTGAGCGTACTTGCAGGAATGTTAGCTTCAGTGGATGCTCACAACTATGAACTTACCTGGAGTACTTGTGCCCACCATGAGACAAGGATAGCTGGTCTGGAGGCTTGCTGGGGCTGCATGGTGAGTACAGAGCCCACTGAACCTCAGCCAGGCACATGGCAGGCACAGACACACTCGGTGTGTTTGCCTGAGGAGCGTACCTGTGAGGTTTGTGTGCCTGTGGGCTTCCCATGTGCCTTATGTTTACCTTTCTCCTCCTTCTCCCACGCGCAACTGGCTGAGTGCAGTGTGACACTGGGGCTTGCCAGATTGGTGTAACATGCTTGCTGCATGTCTTTAGGGGTGCTTGTGTGACAAACGGGGGTGGCTGTTTGCTGGGTGTGTGTAGCAAGGCAGACGGGTCCTGCTGGATGCACTTACCATGGAACACAGGCGCTTCTGTAGAGTTTGTGCCTGCAATAAATGTGGAGCATGTAAGCGGTCATGGGTACGGCAGTTGTTCGGGGCAGCGCACGTAGATGTTGTTGTGCGCGTTCAGTATGTGAAGGGCACCTTAGGGTAGACAAGTTTCTCTCTGTCCCTCCCTTGCTCTGACCTGTCAGCAAGCAGAGATAAACTCTGTCTCGTGGCAGGGTTTCTAGCTGAGTTTTCAGCTTGCTGTGTCTGAGCTTCCTCCTCTCTTGAGAACAGCATCTTTAAGGTGCACCTGCTATCGCAAATTGCCACCCCTCCACCCCCCAGCCTCTGCATTGGATCATAAAGGTGGAGGAAGGAAGTGGGGGAGTTCAGTGATGGATAGATGGGGCAAGCTGGGCCAGCATTCATTCCTAAAAGCCAATTAGGTTTTAGGTGGGGTTAGTGGCTCTAAAATGAGCCCTTTGTACATTGTTGGAATCTGTGACCCAATCAGTGGGATGTAGCTGGAGGAGGTGGTGCTAACGAAGACTGGTACAGCTGTCAGTAACTCTGGCAGAGAGGAAGGCGGAGGGCGTACTGACTGGCACAAGAGATGTCTTCATGACTTTAGGTCAGTGGAAGGTGCCTCAAAGGGCTGGTTCATGTTATCAGCCCTGACTACAGAAGCAGAAAAGTGTGGGTAGTTGTGCCCACGTGTTTTCTACCACTGTCACCCATCAGTTCTGCACAAAAGGTCAGGCTGCACTTCACTAGCACAAAATGCCATCAGGACACTACAGTGAAACATTACAGTGGGGATCTGAAATTAGGGGAAGGGAGGCACATGGGGCAGTGCAAGCTAAGGGGACATGGGGGGTGCCTTAGGAATGCCTGCTGTTCCCCATCCTGGATGTTCTTGGAAAAGTGGTGACGTATCTGCAGTGCACATGTGGACCGTGCTGTCGGGTCGGCGATGCAGGCTGGCCTTGAGGAGCCATGACACAGCTGCATGGAGTGGCCAAGGCTAGCATTGTGGGCACCTCTGGGTTGGGTTTGGGGCACTTTGATAGCATTAGGTGAGCGTCTTGCAAGGACTGGGCTGTGCCACAGCAGCAGTGCTGGGTGGGGTGCCAGGACCAGCTGCGTATCCCAGGGGCCAGGGCAGAGTTGCTGGCACAGAGCTGGTGAGTTCCCCCTTCTCCAGGGGAAGGTGAAGAGAAATGCTGTGTGCTGGAGCAGTGGTGTAGGATTTACAAAAGCACTCTGTGCCTGCATCCCTGTGGAATAAACTCTGGCTGCATATCTCAGGAAGGCAGAAATGTGATTTCTTTACTTTCTTTTTCTGACTTGTGTACCTTGACATGCATACCCTTTACTTCCTGAAGCTCTTCCTGAAGTACAACAGGTACCTCCTGCTCTTCAGACCTCTGAACACCTGTATCAGGGTGGGTGTATTTTTGTGCTCAGAAACTTGCCTGGTAGAGCTGATAGGTGAAAGGGAGTGCAGCACTGCATTTCGAGCTTTCATCAGGCAGGCTGAGGGAAGAAGCAGCATGAAGGGAGCTGGCTGCCTTACAAAAAACAAGGACTTGTTCTAGACTTGTGATTTTGGAAGTGATTATTCCCTGCTTTAGGACAGCAAAAGTTATGTGAGCTGCTCGCTACTGGGGCCTTGGCCTTTTGTACCGAGATAACCCCCCTAGCTGAATAGGCAGCTTGATGACCTCCGCTAAGGTTCCTTGTTTCCCCACCTAGGGGAGTGCCCATGTCTGTGTCTAAATAGGCTCTTTCCAAAACATCAGCCGTGGCTGTGGGGTATGACCGCACTGAGCTTTGCCAGCAGTCTTTTTCAGCTTGTAATGCACAAATTGCAAGCAGGAGGAAAGGTGAGGAGAGGTGGATGTGTCTGACCGGAAGGGAGAAAAGCAGAGAGAGTTTCTCCTCTTTCTGAGGATCATCTGTGTCTTGCATTTTGACAGAATTTCTCTCCAAGGACCTTGAAGCAGCCTATTAAGCTTCTTTTAATTAGGTAAGCCTTTACCCGGAGTAGAAAAATCTCTCACATTTCCCACACAGGGAAACCGAGGCATGGAGCAAGGCTGTGCCGTGCCCAGGGGCAAACACAGGGGCTTGTCAGGAGAGCAGCAACCAAAGTGCCACACTTCCTGTACTTGCTTTGCTGCTGGCTCTCTCGGAAATCCGGGAGAACAGCTGGGTGTGGGTGCTGAGCCAGGGGTTATCAATAACTTTCTAGTCACTGCTTGGGTTCTGCAGCCCTTTTCACCATAGATATCGCTGCCTCTTTGATCTGCTGCCTAATCTATAATCCCAGCTCCCTGCTGCCTTTCCCTCAGTGTCGTTTTCCCCTCGGTGTGTAAATCCATACAGGCTGGACTAGGGCTAGCAGGCAGAATCAAACTTGGAATCAAACGTGCTCTCTTCAAGGCTTTGGGGTAATTTTTATCTTGGGATATTGCTGCATGTCTCTTGCATGATGGCAAAGCTGCAGCAAGCAGATTTGGAGCACACCTGAAAGACTAATGCAAATCAGTCCCGCTGCATAGCGGCTTCGCAGCTGTGAAACCTGGGATCTAAGCGCAGCTATCTGCTACGCCGGCTTTATCTGCCTTGGGATCCCCTGTTCTGGCGTGCAGATACTGGAACTGAACAGAAAGCCAAGGAGACAGCATGGAAACGAGTCATGAAAGGGAGTCTCTTTCCTAGATGCTGAGCCCTTTAAGAAAGAAGGGGAAGGTAAGCTAGAGCCCTGAGATTTTAAGCGGGTTGTGCTGAGGCTGAAGAGAGGGCTACAGTAGTGCTTTCAGTTCCTCCTTCCTCTAACACAAATACCTCCAGCTGGGCAGCAGGGAAAAGGAGGAGGATGGAGGCCTGCACAGGCCGAGCATGTTGGGCACGGACAGATCTTGGAGGCTGCAGCAGCTAGGAAAGGTAAGGTTTTGGAAGAAGGATTTGTCTGTGTAGGGGCTGAGCGTGCATGGTGCTCACTGTGTGTGAGGAAGTTGTGTTTTCATGGAGCTTGTAGCGTGAGGGCTGGCTCTGAGGCAGAGCAAAGGGCAGGGTAAATGAGGAGAGTGGTGCCCTGGAGTGATCAGCGTGAGCTGCACTCTGTTGCTTAATGACCCCATTTCCAAGGGAAACTTTGGAAGCCCTGATATGCAGGGAAGCAGGATCTCCCGAAGGCAGAAGATTGGGGCAGCAGAGCAGACCATGTTTCTCTCTGCTTTTAGCTCAGCCTTCCCTATGTGTTATTTATGCTCGCAAAACTGTTCCTTCTTTACCGCTCCAGAGTTTTTTTTTTTGTTTCCTTTTCTCCTTCCCACCTGCCCCAGCAGTCCTTTCTTCCCTGCTTCGCTGTGCCAGTGCTGTCCAGCTGCAGCTTTTGCCAGCTAATCCGATCCATGGAGGCAAGACCTACTGAGCAGCCTTGCTTGAAGGGGACATGATTTTCTACATTTGCTCCTGGGGCCATATGAGGTCTCTGGAGAAGAGGTGGGTTAAAGGAGCTGCTGTTTCCCCATCAGCCCTGTGTCCCCAAATACCTCCTGTCGTGCTGTTGCTCGGTGCAGGCCTGGCTGTGAGCAAGTGGCCGATGTGCTCTCAGATATGTGCTATTGGCACAAAGCCTTGTGGCCTCAGAATCCCTATCTAGCAGCAACTTCTGGAGGAAGGGTTGACCACACCTGCATTCAGCTTGGCCGGGGGGACGATGGGATTGCTTTTGCATAATTTAGCAGTCTCTTGAATTATTTATAGCGCAGTTGTGCTCTGGAACAGAGTCTTCTCGCTTCCCGTGAGCACTGGGGGGGAGGGAAGGGGAGTTTGTCAGGCATCCAGAGTCTATCACTTAGTGATGAGGAAGTGCTGTGGGCTTCCTTTCTGCCTGTGTTTGTTTACATATGGCTCTGTGCAGCTGAACTGCCCTGAAAATGCAGTTCTGGTTTCTGCATCACCAGGTGTGTGGTACTGCTGAGCATCTCCATGGCTTGGGACTGTGCGAGAGGTTCCTGAGTTCAGAGCCTTGTCTTTGTACTAAAAGAGACTGTGTCAAGCTGGAGACAATGAATCTGGTGCTTGCATTTGGTCCCTGACTCAGTTACAGTGCTGTGTTGTGGATTGGGGGCAGGGATCTTCTGGACTGTTCTCTAAAATATTTAGATGCGTGAAAGCATTTTTTTTTTTCTTTCAAAGGCCCATCTTGTCTCACCAAAGTGTTTTTTAGATTTGTCATGACACGTCCATTGGACTTTACATAAGATCATCAGGGCCTGAGCACTGGATAGATCTGGTGGTTGAGTAGCAAACCGTGCAGCTGAAATTCCCGTCACTTCTCAGTGATCAAACCCTGAAGAGAAACCAATGGAGGGCAGAGGGAGACTGGGGCAGTTTGTTACAGGCTCTTGCAGCAGTGGAACATCGTGAAGGTGAGCCGGGTAGCCCAGCTATGTATGAGCTTAATGCCCTTTGTCCCTTGCCTCACTGTGGCATGTTGCTGTACCACACAGGTGGGCGGGCTATCCTGCTTCTGCCCTGCTTGTCCTGGTGACTTCAACATGACCACAGCTCCCCTCCTGCACTACACATCCTGCTTGTTCAATACCGATTTTCATAATGTGCTTACACATTAGTTCTGTCCTTCTCCTTTCCTTCCTTTTTGACCTCTTTGTGGCAGCTGACTTCTCAGAAATACAGTTCAGCGTAAATGTTTGTGTTACTGAAGACCTGAAAGGGGAGGAAAATGGCTGAGGGTGGAGAAGGAAAGAAACTTGGCCTGTAATCAAGTGATTGTGGTAGTTAACTGCTCTGTCTGTTGTACAGTTGAGCAGAAATGCTCAGCTTCCCTGTTTTTATTTGCAGTGTCCACTTGTGGCTTTTGTGTTTGGGGCAGGGTTGGACAGGCAATCACTGTATGTTCCCTGGACAAGCTGTGCTGTCCCACCTTGCTCTGGCCTGGTTCTTGGGCTCTTCAGCCTGAGAAAACCCAGTTCTTTAATCAAATGGTTTTGCCTCTTGTCAGGGGCATCAGCAACTGGCTAAACACAAAATTCCTCCTCATTCTGCTCAAGAAATAATGCAACCTAAAGGAAGAATGTGAAGACAAGTGGTCCCCAAATCTGTATGATGTCTGGGATGGCATTTGATTTCACTGATGAAGACAGACTTTCTCCCTCTTTCCCCACAGACCTGCTCCCAGTTGTTTCTGCTTGGATTAATCTGGAGATCAGGGTACTGCTTTGCTTAGTGAAAGGGAATGTTTGTGCAGGAGTAGTAAACATATTGTTGAGACCCAGGCCTGCTGCAATGCCTGTAAACAAGATCCAGTTGTCTGTGGGAGGCAGAAGAGAGATTTATGTGACCCTGAGTTAAGTGCATTAGGAGGCTTTTGATTTCATTCTGGGAAACTGCCCCTTCTCGTGGTACCATATGCCTGTTACCAGCATAGAGCTGTGACTGCAGAATTGAGTCGTGGGGATTTAATCCGAGGGGCTGTGATGCTGCAGTCAGAAGGACAACATAAGCAGGGGTTGTCTCTGCAAGCCAGAGCCCCAGAGCTCATGCCCTTTGTCCACCCCAGAGGTGGGAGTCTGGGCTGACTTACTCCTGCCTTGGGGCAAGGCATTGAAGAGCTCTCTGCCTATCAGCACTTTCTTTCTGAAAATAATAACAAAGTGAAGTGGCAGCGGGGGATCCAGGCAGCACTGTGTCGAGGTCTTGCCTAAGTCTTGAAAGAGGAAATGAAGAACAAAGGCAGAAGAGACAAATAAATAAGGGTCTGTTCGTGGTCCAAGAAAAATTCCCATGGGCTTGTGTAACATTCTCGGGAAGATGTGACACTCCCTGGGCTGGAGTTAGTTTCTGAGAAATGAAAGGAAAGGGGGGATAAAAGGCTAGAGAATGAGCAGCAGGGGTTGGGGGAGGAGAGAAGGAGGGAGAGACACCCTAGAGAAAGCTCTCAGCATGGAGTCAGGTTTCTCCGGCTGTTCCTGGTGAAGAGGAGTTAATGCTCTTTGCATGGGATTGGCTGGTCACCAGACATTCAGAGTAGAGGGGGATCCGGGGGCTGCCAAGCAGGACCCCTGTGGCCTGAAAAGGAGGGGAGGAGGGGAAGGAAGAGGCTCTTCCAAACAGTAATAGATCGGCTACTGTGGGAAAGTGAGCACACTGCCAAACCCCAAGTAGTTGGTGATGGATGGGGGAGGAAAGAGGGTGGGGATGGAGGGCCAGCCCTTCTCCTGGCCGCTAGGATCTTGCTGCTATTCCATGGCCTCTCTTTATTTATTGTCTTCCTGGGGTTTAATTATGCCTCTTCTCAATCCATCTTGGAGAGCTTTTATCCTGGGGATGCACAAACAACTGCCACCCGCTTCAAAAATAGCTGGAGTTAACGTGGTTTCCCCTGCCTGCGTGGGTCTGTGCACTTCACCCATCACCATGGCATCCAGTGTTTCTTGCCTCCTTCCTCTCTTAAGTGCCTCACTCCGGGCCCACAGGGCACCCACTTCACCTTCCTCTGAGCTGTTCAACCTGCGTCTCCCTGTTACTTGGGCTGTCACGCAGTCCCCAGGGATTCTCCTGCTTCCCTTTGCACAAGGTTTGTGTGCCTCATCTGGCGTCTGCCACGTGCTCTTCACCCATGGACCCGCAGGCCTGAGGATAATCTGGGCTGTTCATCTTGGAGCTGTTCTCAGGATTTGTGGCTTGTACTCCACTTGCTTGGCCTGCATGGAGTGCCTGCCAGGATCTGCACTGAAGGCAGTTACCTGCTGGTGGTGGTTCTTCCAGTTCCCTCCTTGAGATGTGCTCCTTTTCTGATGCTGCTGGGAAGAATTAGTGAGCTTATGGTGGTTGAAAGGGGGCCTCGTTGGAGATTTGGTTAGATGAACAGCACCTACAGTTCTATAATTTTGAGTGTCTGAGGATGTATCTAGATCTACATGTTCTGATCAGAAGTGAACTGGTGAAATAATTTAGAAGTTTCTGCTGGTCAGCTGCTCGTTCCCATGCCTAGGCATTTTCTTCAAGTTTATTTTTAACCCAGTTAGATCTGCTGCTGATATGGCTGTAAAAGCAGACTTTCATGTGATTGACAACTTGAATTCATACAACTGACAACTGAGGGATGGATAAGCCATGAGGGTGGTGAGTGAGGGGGGAGAACCTCTGATGCAACAGCCTGTGTTGTCACATGCCTCACCTGAACTCTCTGAAAGCATGATTTGGTTTTGTCCTGGGACAACATGGTTTTGACCTGTCACTCTCTGCAAGGCATCAAGACTAGCAGGGAGATCTTGCATACTTCTTTGATTACCCCACAGTCTGTCTGAAGACATAAGTTGCTTTTTTGTGTACTGTTGTCCCTTTTCCCTTCCTGTTCCTCACGATGGAGCATTCCTTCCCTGTAAGATACCAAAATCAGTAAGCAGAAGACCTAACCAGCTCTGTTTTGCAGTGACTGACTGCTGTGCTGTTGGAGCAGCGAGCAGCAGCAGTCCCATGTTTGTCTGGGAGAAGGGCCTCGCATCCTGGGTGAGTGCAATGAGCAATGCCTCAGCTCGCCCTCTGATGTCCGGAGAGGCCCAGCCTTGGAGCCAAGTGGTGACGCAATCCCCAGGGCCATCACAGCAGACTTTGTGGAACCAGATGTTTTGAGGAGGCAATAAGCAGGGTTGAGGAGGAGGATCCTTCCAGGATATCAGGCAGAAGTGAGGGAGAGAGGTGCCGCTTCTCCTTTAGCGGAAAGAGCGCCTAGACTAGTGACGCTAAGAAATTAAAGGTGCAGCTTCTGAGAGCCTGTGAAGGATTAGTGTGTGCAGAAGCATCTCTGAAGCTGTGGAAATTCCTGTGGTGAGACTGGATTTAGCTGGAGAGAGGAGATTAGCTACAAGGGAGCCCAGCATATCTGAAGGATACTGAGAAGAATATATGATAGATTGAAGTGGAGTTGGAAATCCAGCTTAGTTTCCTTTAGCATGCAGTACTGCACCCTTGTGACATCCAAGTACTTCTTGGATAAAATTAAATTGGTGTCTTGTAGGCCATTACTGGATTTCACTAGAGCTTTCTAGTCTTCTCTGAGATCTTCTTTTAAACCAGGGGTTGGGGAATTATATAATTATGCTGCTATTAGTAATATGGTAGCTACAGTAAGAACAGTCTGTTTGAGTGGAGGGTTTTATAATGGATTCTGAAGGTCTTCAGATGCTGGGCTGTTCTGCTGACTTCTGGAAGATGAGTCTTGAGACAAAATCCTGTCAACGAAGACCACTTTATCTCCAAGTGCCATGTGTTCTGTACAGAGGGTTAAGAGCTGCTTTGTTCCACAGTGTGCAGGTGTGTTGCTGTGACTGGAGGTGTGGCATCTAAAATAACCAAGGCTTAGTCCACTGAAGAGCAGGACAAGACACTTGAGAGAACGGTGAAACAACGAAAGGCTATGGAAAGTGTGGAGTCTGGAGGTACTGTGCTTGCAGAGGTGAAGAGGTGAGCAGCCACAGCACTTAAAAAGCTGGAGGCTTGGTGTTGCATCCATCTTAGTTTCTGTGTGCAGCAGATAGTAGCTGCTGGTGTGGGGCAGAAGAATGCACAAAAGAGATACCTGGTTTGTTTGGGTTTTGACTGTAGATACTGCAGGTCTGTTGAGACTTAGCAAGCTCTTGCGCACAATCTGGAGGCTTGTGGTTAGCATGTACATCCTGTGCCTGTCTTCCTGGGAAGGGGAAGGTAATGCCTTTCTTTGTGCTGTGCTGTCACCCTTCCCTGGCCAACTTCACCTTAGTTTTATGTAGATTCAGCCTTTAGCTATCTTTTTTCCTCAATCCAGTTTTCTTTCTGACTTGCTGAGACCTATTATTGGTGCGTGGATGGCAGCTCTGGGAGGCAAATGGAAGTTATGGTGGCATGCTGTTGAGTGGTTACCATACCACTCTTACCTCCCTGCAGAAGTGGAGGGAAGATGCTTAGGACAGAGCCTCGCTCTCCCTCAACCTGACCTTGCTAGGAGAGTGACTGTGCTGGATGGCTCGATCCAGCTGTTTGGGCTGGCAGCAAGTCAGTGGCACTTTGTGGGTCAGTTGCCTCGAGGCTGCAAAGGAAACACGGAGTGTGAGGCATTGCTGTTTTGCATTAGTGCTGTGGGCAGCAGCTCTTGATGAAGGACACGGAAGAATGTTGTATTCTGTCCTTGGAACTTGAAGGGAAGCCGATACAGACCTGCTTACATTCAAAGCACCTTGTGCTGTGACTGCCAGAGCTTCTTGCTGATGTCCTTGTAGCTTGCAGTCCCTGAAAACACTGTGGCATCCTTCATGTTGGAGAGATGCTGAGCCCTAGCTGCCTTCTGGTACATCCTGCTTCTCTCAGATTTTCCTGCAATGTAGGATAATCTTCTTTTCCTACCCTTGAGCAAAGTGCAGTCCGGCTGTCTCCGAGCTTGTTTTAATTGTTGACAAATACTAAGTTTTTTGGTTTCTCCTCCTGTAGATGTTTGCAGGACAAAAGTAACTTGAGATTTTTAGAGAGTTTAGAGGTACTGTGGCTCTGATGCCTGCTGTGGTTCCTGCGCTTGGGGATGGCAGGTAGACCTAGTACTCTGGAAATGTGGAGCCTGTTCCATTTGTCTCTAGCTGAAGCAGAGAGAGAATTGGGCCCTCAGTGTGGAGTGGGGGATGGAAGTCATACTGAGTTTTAACCTGCTGTGTGAAAGCAATTCTAATTTGAATTGTTGCTTTGTGTTGAAGTGTCTGAGTGATCTGCAAATATGTTTCTGCATGGGTGTTGAGGGATAACTTTAGGCAGGGGAGAGGAGCATTTTGGTATCAGGGGAAAACCAGAAGCTTCTGCTCTGACTTGTTCTCCACAGCTGCTTTTTCCCAGTAACCATGGGAGAGGTCTAAGGAGTCTTGAGTCCCATGCCCTAACAAGATGGGGTAGCTTGTATCCAGCAGCCTGTTATGTGGCCTCTTGCCAGTGTTCTCCAGAAGAGAACATTGGTGCTGGTGAACTGCCAGCTCTTATCGGTGCCTATCTTTTTCTCTGGCTTCTTGAAAAATAAGTATATTATTTCAGGATGGTATAAATCAACTGGTCACTAAAATGGTAACAGGTGCCTGGGGATAACTCGTGCATAACACTTCTGGCTTTCCTCCTTTTCTGAAAGCCCTTCCCCTGCATGGTAGAGACAGAACTTCAAGCAAGGAAATATCAAAGGGATCCCTTACAAAAAGAAGCTTTCAGCTTGTCTTTCCGGGACTGAGTGTTGCTGAAGTGGTTTATAACTGTGCATTCCCTAAAGAGCTTTGTCTTAATGGGGCTGACTGTCCATACTACTCCAGGCTTTTTCTTCTACTTGAACATTAAAGCTTTTCTTGCTGCTGTTTTTAACCTGACAGCAACTTGATCACTCTCCCGGAGATCAAGTTGAATTTTTCTTGCCTTCCTCAGTCAAAATTGTCAGAAGGGAAATACCTCTTCTTGCTGTTTTCTGTGTTCCTGGTCACTGATGGCTGCTTTGTGTTGGAGCAGCTGGGCTCTTCTGTAACAAACTTAGATGTTTCCCTCAGACAAGGTACCTCCTTTCCCATTTCCGCCACATGTTAATGTTTTGGATGGGGAGGGTGGGTAATCCTCCCTTGCTGGCCTTTGTCTCCAACTAGCTGCCACCAGACACGTCTTTCACTGCAGGGCTGATCAGAGGATATGGGAAGGGATACATGATTGATGGTATTTAGTATCTTGGCTCACCCAAGGGTGCGTGAGTGTTTTCCACTCCCTGGCAGAAGAATCCCTGGCATGTGAGAATGAAGGTGGTTCCCAGGGAAGAGATTTTGAAAAGGACACACCTTGCTTCTTTGCTTCCCCTCTTCCAGGAGGGGTTAGGAAATGGGTTTGTGTTCCCACTCCCTAACAAAGCCAACTGAGCAGTGAAAATTGCCTCCTGGGCCATGTCAGCAGCGGAACAGCAGAGGGTACTGCAGGGCCAGCTTGCCGGGGAGGGCTGTGCACACCAGCCCCACGCAGGAACAGAGGCAGCGCAGCCCTGCCCGGAGCTTGTTGTGCCTGTGGGTGAAGAGCTGCAGAGCCGCATGCTGAGCCTGACAGATACTGATGTATGCAAATGTCAAGCGAGGAAAATATGCAGTGCTTCCTAAAACCATGTGTCCTGCTATGTTGACACGGCGCACTACATCTCCGAAAGTGGAGCGGTTTGTTGAATGTCAAGAGTTACGGCTTTTTGTCTGGGAATTTACCGTGGTGTGCAGAGCATCGCAGCCATCTGAGAAAAAGATGATGCGCCTTTGTGCGATTCCTTCAGCGCTTGCCTTCAGCCCTGGGCTGGCCCAGAGGAAGCTGGCTGCCCTGCATTTGTGTGTCCTGTAGGAGCTGGAGTGAAACCAGCATTTCCTGGCAGCCGGTGGGATTGCTGTATTGGAGCAGGTCAGCTGTTCATTTTGCCCAGGTTTCAGTGTCTTAGAGAGCAGCCCGGTGTCTGGAAATAATGCCTTGGAGAAGTCACAGGACACTCGACTGGAGAAAGCTGTCCCCGTTTACAGACACTTTCTCCTGACAGCCAGTCTCTGCTAATTTAGTGGGGTTTTGGCTTCCTTATGCTCTTCTCTTCCCCACACTTCAAGACAGAGTAAAAACTGGTAATGTGCAAGGAAAAGGCACTGAGTATTCCTCTACCTTACAAGTGATCTTGCTGCTTCTGCAAGACATTAACAGAGCCTTAAGAAAAAAAAAATTATCATGGATACAACGAGATGCTCATGAGGTTTTCTGCAGCCTCTCGTTTTGCCCCCATGTGGAAAGCTTGACAGCAGGCCCCTAGATGATCCTTTATGACTTTTAACAGAAGAATATCCAGCCCCTTTGTGGCTGGGCCGCCGCAAAGGTGACCTCCCATGACCAGGTGTGTGAGGTCGGGCTATGGAGCTGTGGTGGATGGGTGCTGGAGGCGAGGGTCTGCCCTGGTGCAGCCCCCTGAGGAGAGCCACCATTTCCTCCCTTTCTGCCTGCCCGACAAGATGGTCTCCCAGTGGCACCCAGAGCCAGCACCCTGCCCTGCCGCTGACTCGTGTCGTGGCAAAGTATAAAAGAAAAACCCCTACTAAACATTAACCAATAGAATCAAGCTCTCTCTCCTGTTTCCTTGTTTATTTTTCTTTCAATTTTTTCCCCCTCCCATGGCTGTGCTGTAACTTTCCCACCAGCTTCAGGCTTGCAGTCCTTCAGTCAGAGCTTAATCTGGGACTCCTTGGCCTGCCACCCAAGCACTGGGGACAATGTCAGTGGATAGTGACTTCCACTAAAAAAAGTGACTGCAAAGTGTCCAGAAACGCTATTTCCGGTAAGGTGTAACTGTGGACAGCCCCTCTCCCAAAGTCCATGTCGGAGCCATCTGTGGAGAGCCAGATATGTTTTCCTTTGGGTGGTTGCCATCTGTCTAAATGCTTTATGGCTTTTCACTTTAGTATTAAATTCTCCTCAAGTTAATCAGTAAACATGCTTTGCTGTACTTTACCTAATACCCTCTGAAGTGGTGGGAGCGGGTTGGGTTCTTCTTCCCTCTGTCCCCACACCTACCCACATGTCAGCCTTGAGGAGCTCTTGGGACAGCCACATGTGGGGCTGGTGGTGTGGGGCAGCTCCCCTGTGAGCCCCAGGAGCAGGGACTGCCTCCGGGGAAGGCGTTGCTGGCAGCACCGTGTGCCAGGTGGAAGCTTTGTAAGTGATGGTGCCTCTCAGGAACTTTGGCCCTGGAAGGGAGACTGCGCCAGGGAGAAAGCCACCAGAGTGGAGCAGGTAGAGGGGGTGAAGTGATATGTGTCACATGCGTGGGGATCTCTCCCTCTTTGTCTGTCACTGCAGAAAGGGTGTCATGCTCCGGGACAGCCTCTGCCTTGAAAAGAACTTTAGGATGACCTTTTTCCCATGCCCATTTTTGCCCCAACTTGCCTTTCCCTAAACAGCAGATGGTGAACACCTTTTCTACTTTGCCTTGGTGGAGTATTGTGTGAGATTAGTTTTTTCTTTTTTTCTCTTTTTTTTTTTTTTGATCCTTTTTCTGAATTGTATTCTTCAATCACTCCTCTGCCTGACAGCAGCTCTTGTGTTCCCTGCCTGGGCTGGAGGAGGGGAGGTGGTGGAGGGGAGGATGAAGGCGATATTTCATGTTGTTTGGAGGGAAGGGCTCTGCACCGCTGGCTTCTTCCTGGCCTGACATGGATCCATCATGACAGCACAGTATTACCGGCAGAGACAGCTAGGCATTTATTTTTGTCACCTTGATCCAGAGGCAGAAAAACCTCAGCATCTGGTCCACAGAAAATGAAAAGCAAAAGGCAACATATGGAGATACAGTGGACTTGAGAATCACAGGTGGGAGAAGAATAAATGTGACAGGATCTTAATTTTATTTTTGTTTTCCTGTCCCCCATGTGAACTTGGGTAGTATTTCCTAAGAACAAGAGTGGTTTTTTTGGGTGTGTGTTGAACAAACACTGAAAAGATCTGGAGAGTGTAGGCTGCCTCTGGCAGTCTGACTAATGATCTTGGTCCTTTAAAACTGCCTCTCTTGCACTGGTCATGTTTCAACCATGCCCCCCCCAATTCTCTCACCCTTCCTGCTCTCGGCTCTCTTAATTTTCCCCCAGCCCTCTGGTGATGCACCTCTGAGGATGTTTGCATTCATTTAATTCCCATCAGTGAATAGGGACAAATCTGCCAAGTGTGGTGAGTTCACTAGATCACGAATTCCTGTTATTCTGGATTTCCTGTCTTTTTACACTGTTGCCAGTGCCTTTCTGGTCTTTGTGGATTTATGAGACTGATCTAGCAGAGGTTCAGTTTGGTGTAACCCAGCTGAAGCAAAAGGCTCACTGAAGATGGCAGGGGGTGGGGGTGTAGTTCTTGGAGTCAAGTCTCTAAAGATGTATGCTGAATTTGGGCCAGCCTTCCCCAGCCTGTTTTTCTAACTGGTAAACTTTTGCACCTCAGTAACTATTGAACGTGACTTTCCTTTTCATGCCTCTTCCACAGGATGAAGATGAGACGCCATAAACTCTTTCTGACTCTCTGCATGGCTGGTCTCTGCCTCATCTCCTTCTTGCACTTCCTCAAGGCCCTTTCCTATGTCACCTTCCCTAGGGAGCTGGCTTCGCTTAGTCCCAACCTCGTCTCCAGCTTCTTCTGGAACAATGCCCCCGTCACGCCTCAGGTCAGCCCTGAGCCAGGGGGTGCAGAGTTCCTCCGCACACCCCTGTACTCCCACTCCCCCTTGCTCCAGCCCCTGCCTCCCAGCAGAGCCAGCGAAGAGCTGCACAAGGTTGAGTTTGTGCTGCCAGAAGACTCAACGGAGTACTTTGTCCGTACCAAAGCCGGTGGCGTTTGCTTTAAGCCAGGCACCAAGGTGTTGGAGAAGCCACCCGTGGGAGGTCGGCAGGAGGAGCGAGCGGATGGCGCAGCCTCGGGGCGGCCGGCTCGGAAGCCGCTGAGCGCCAGCGGAACCAAGCGGCGCAAGTGGGTGGAGTGTGTGTGTCTGCCGGGCTGGCACGGCCCCAGCTGCGGGGTCCCCACCGTGGTCCAGTACTCCAACCTGCCCACCAAGGACCGCCTCGTGCCACGGGAGATCCCCCGGCGGGTCATCAACGCTATCAACGTCAACCACGAGTTCGACCTGCTGGATGTCCGCTTCCACGAGCTGGGAGACGTGGTGGATGCTTTCGTGGTGTGCGAGTCCAACTTCACAGCCTACGGAGAGCCGCGGCCCCTCAAGTTCCGCGAGATGCTCCTCAACGGCTCCTTCGACTACATCCGCCACAAGGTGCTCTACGTCTTCCTGGACCACTTCCCCCCCGGCGGCCGCCAGGACGGCTGGATTGCTGATGATTACCTGCGTACCTTCCTCACCCGGGACGGCATCTCCCGCCTCCGCAACCTGCGCCCGGACGACGTCTTCATCATTGACGATGCTGATGAGATCCCAGCCCGCGATGGTGTGCTCTTCCTCAAGCTCTACGATGGCTGGACAGAGCCCTTCGCCTTTCATATGCGCAAGTCGCTCTATGGCTTCTTCTGGAAGCAGCCAGGCACCTTGGAGGTGGTCTCGGGCTGCACCATGGGGATGCTCCAGGCTGTCTATGCTACTGACGGGATACGTTTGCGGCGCCGTGAGTACTACACCATGCCTGGGTTTCGGCAGTATGAGAACAGCACAGGACACATCCTGGTGCAGTGGTCGCTGGGCAGCCCCCTCCACTTTGCTGGCTGGCACTGCTCCTGGTGTTTCACCCCAGAGGGGATCTACTTCAAACTGGTGTCAGCCCAGAACGGGGACTTCCCCCGCTGGGGTGACTACGAGGATAAACGAGACCTCAATTATATCCGGGAGCTGATCCGGACTGGTGGCTGGTTTGATGGTACTATGCAGGAGTATCCCCCTGCCGACCCCAAAGAGCAGATGTATGCTCCCAAGTACCTGCTCAAGAACTACCAGCGGTTCCGCTACTTGCTGGAGAACCCCTACCGAAAGGCGGAGGGTGCTGGGTGAGGCCACCGAGGCTCAGGCTTGGGTGGGAAATCAGAACTTCACAACAAAGGGAAAGAGTCGGGTGTTTTCGTCTGTTCCTTTTCTTCTTTTGTTTCCTTTGTTTATGGGCAGGGTGTGCCATTTTTCTGGGGTCTCTGCCCTCCCTTCCTTCCTGTTCTTCTTCCCTTCATCCCAGGGTGATGCCTGGGAACCCAAATTCCTCAGCCACATGAAGGGTGGCCTGGACAGGAGGAAGAGAGATGTTGGGGTCCTGTTCTGTAGTAGCATAAAGACTTCCTTGTATCTTCTGAACCTCTCCTGCTGGCTGGAGAGAATCTCTGCAGCCAGCTGGCAGATTTTCCTCTGGGGGAGGCTGAGAGGGTCCCATGGGGAGAGAGGGCAGCTGTTCCCATCCACCCTCATCCTCTGTGGGTTGGAGCAAGCATAGATGCGAGCCTGGGCTATTCAGTGAGCGTGTGAGTCAGCAGGCACAAACTCTTGTGAGTGGTCTCTTGTGCAGATGTGTGTCACTGGCATTTTTTGGATGAGTGAATGTGCAAAAGCGTCTCAGTATGCTGTTGTTGTTTTTTTTTGTATACCTCTATATTCAAAGGGTACTTTGGGGAAATCCTTTGCTTCCAAGGTATCCTCCCCAAGATGCAGCTCCCTGCACAGGCATAATGCATCTGTCCCGGGCTGGATCTTGCCCCAGTACTCTACCAATCCTGGAGCAGGCAGATAGGAAGCAGAGGAGAAAGCTGGGTTTTGAGGGTTTTTTCTGCTTATTTTTCTCCCCTGCCCTCGCAACACTGCATGGACTTGTCCTACAGAAGCCAAAGCATCTTCCCTGCAGTATGTGCTTCTGTTGGAGCTGGGATAAGCTGCAGGGCACTCAGTCAGATGGTGGGAGCGTACGTTTGCAAGTGCATGGTTGCCTGTGTGCATGAGTGCTCACATGCATGGGTTTAGTGTGCACCTGGGTGTTTGTTACCAGTATTGGGGGGGGGAGAGGACTTAGTGGGGCCTGGCTGTGTGTGCTTGCAGAAAATGGTGGGATCCAGAAGTTGTGATCTCAGTCTTGGCATGGATGGCTTCTTGGGAAATTCATAGGAGAGGACCAGGGATAGTATTGGCTCTGCATAGCAGTGGGACATGTGGGACAGCTGCATGCCTCTCTGGCTGCCTCTAGAACCCCACAGGCTGTGCTTGTAGCAGGGCTGCTGCTTACATGTGCTGGCTATTCCTTCTTACCATGGGGTAATAAAAGGGAGAAGAGGAAGGGCAAAGTTCTGATTGTTGTGGGGAAACAAAGCTGGTCAAGGCACAGGATCCATCTGTTTGCCCTTAGGGTGTGAGTGAGCTCATGAAGAAACAGGCCATGGGCAGTTTCTCCCTGGGGCCAAGAGACTGTTTGGGGACCACCATGCAATCCAGAGAGTGTGTGCAGCCCACATTTGCAGTGTGGGCCATGTGGACAAGACCATGGAGAGGAGAGGTGGTTAGAGGAGGGCACTAGTTGCAGCTGGTTGAGCTGGTGTCGGCTCAGTTTGCCAGGCATGAGCGGTGAGGATCTGGCCTGCTGTTGCATTGGATTGATTCAGCTCACTGAGGAGGCAGATTCTTGTCTCCACCCTTACCACCACCCTTCCTTAGCAGATGGCTTGACAGGGTGCCCAGAGCCTGGGTCGTAGTGGGCAGAGGGTGAAAAACATAATGAACTTGCTCTCTTAGCCTTGCAGTGGAAAGACTGACTCATGTTCCAAGCAGAAATCATATGGAGGAGGAGAAGGAGGAAAGTGTTGGCACAAAGAAGTGTGGCCCTTCTGGCCAGCTGTTCTAAAGCAGGAGGGTTTTCATGGCCCTTAATGCCATGGTCTTAACACAGGGCTCCATGGTCCTGTGTTGTCCAGCACGTGCCACCCTTTTGCTTCATTCCTACGTATGTCTCTCTTTTTCTCTCCTAGTCCCCTCTCTAGAGAAGAGAAAATTGTCAACAAAAATAACTTCATTGCCTAACAAGGCTGAGACTGAAACAGAATTGAAGATGAATGTCTTTTTCTGATCAAATTGAGATGCAGTTCACCTTAGCTCCTTCCGCATCTTGTGTGCCATAATGCCTGCTTGGAAGAACTGAAGGAACCTCTTTTTTGTTATTATTTTTGTTGGGTTTTTTAAAATCACTGTTCTCAGTTCTGTTGTGTCTTCCCCACAGGCAGAGAACCCCCTTTGAGAACTGGGTGGACAGACAAACTTTGCTAGGCAGAATGCTCTTCCCCCAAAAACTCCAGACTTCTTGATGTAGCAGAATGAACTCCTGTCATAGTCATGGGGTCCTGGTGCTGAGCAACTGTGTGGACGTCTTGGGTGTAGAGAGATTATAGAGAAATGGGGTCCCAGCTGAGAAAGGAGCCTGTATTAAGCAAGATGAAAGCCACAGCACTGAGGATGCAGCACAAGGGGAAGATGCTTTCCCCAGGGACAGCTGGAGGAGAGCAGGTGTGTTAGCTCATGCAATTCAGCAGCAGAAAAGTATGGAAGGAAGAAGCCATTTCTCTTTTTTACTCTGGGGAGGGAGCCTGAGGTCTGCTCTTGGACCTTTTGGCTTTGCCTTCTCTCAGTGATGATAATACAAGGCCAGTGCCAGGCTTTGCTGGCGACAGAAGAGAAAGAGAAGCCCGTCTTTGCATGGGTACTTTGGCAGCACCAGAGCCCCACTTCAGCAGGAGCTAAAGTTCATGTGTGCTGGGGCTGCACCTCGTTATCTCCCACAGCGGGAGCAGCCTCTCCTCTGATACCAGCCCTTCCCCATGCATGGCCATCCTTGGGGATTTTTAGTGCACAGCAGTCACATTTTCAACTGAGGTGTGGCCCTTGTCTCTTGGGAATTTGATAAATCTACAGCTGTAGTATCTGCTTCTCCAGTTCCTGCAGATACTGGAGAAGCAGATACTTCTTCCAGCCTGTTGCCTGTAGCCTGTTGCCTTCTCTCCTCCATTATTTGCTCCACCATTCTCTTCTTCTGCTTCTGATTTGCCTCTCCCTTCTGCTCCCTTGGGCTGGAGAAGAAGGTGTTGCTGGAATAGGAATGCTGGGGCTCTTCTGCAGAGTTCCTGCCCTGCCTGCCTCCTGGACTTACTCACTTCCTTATTCTTAGGAAATTAAATTTAAACCAGACTTCTGTTGTAGTGGGTGGAAGGGGCTTTACAGATGCAATGCATTCTTTACTGTTTCTCTTTCTCAAGAATTGTTTAAACATTTTTTTGATTTAAGGCCAAACCAGTCAATGTTTCTGTCTAATTTGTCTGGCTAACCCTGTGTTTATTATCCCTAGGGAGCTAGAGTGCTTGTCATTAAAAATCTTCCTTCTTGTCCCTGGAGGGAACAGACACTACTAAGCTGGCTTTCACACCGTGATTTTCCAAGGTGGTGGCTTACCCTCTGCTCAGCCTTGCCTGTGCTGCCTGCTGGGACCTCTGCAGCCAGCTCCGAGTGGGGCAGCCACCCCTCCAGGCAACTGCCACAAGAGGGAAGTCAAAAGTATGTGGGTATGAGAGGTGGTGAGAGAGGCAAAGCAGGAGGCAGGTTTGTGTTAGATCCTTGTTTCCCAGTGCTGGACTCTGAGGTGAGCACTGAGGCTCCTTCATCTTACCTGAACCAGGGTCTGAGATTTGAGAAGGGAAAGACCAAGAACCTTATCCTGGCACTGGGCTGGAACTGGGATCAGACTACCAGAGCCTGATGTCTGTGGGTTGTGGCCACCCACAGACAGTGGGCAGTGAATCCTGCTGTCTTTCTTGGACCAAACTGTCCAGTGGACAGAGGGAATGCATCACCAGACTCTTCCTGCAGCTCTCTTCAGCCTTGTGCTTTTTCATTCCCAAAACCTTTTTTACCTTCAGATTGGTAAAAAGGAGGGCCAGGAAGTAGGTGAAGCAGTGTGTGGCACACCCAAGCCTTGCACTTTTTCTGTCTGTGTCTTGTTGTCTTTCTTTGTGCTTCCCACCTAGAAAGAGATTGTGTGCCCATGCATGGCTTTGGACTGGAAAGCACCTTTTCCTCCTTTGCCCCAAGTGAAAGGGGGACATGGGCTTTGGTGGACCTGCAGCAGGTGAGCTTACTAAAGCAGAGGGCGTAGGGCAGGTTAGACACCTTTGCCCGTCTGGGAGGTAATGCCACACCCAAGTGACAGAATGGACACCGTGACTTTGTGCCTGTAGTTGGTATGGAGGATGATGTGCTCCAGCCTGCTCCTGTTGTTGCTTTCTCTGACCCCTGTGTCCTGCTGAGGTGTTTGCTGTTGTGCTGCCCAGGCCAGCCTGCTCTGTGTCTCTGTGACAGGTAAACAAGGAAACAGAGTTGGAATGTGGGAGAGTGTCAGAGCAGAATGGGTGTTCATTCCCCTCTGCCTGCCTTGCTGTTTCCTTGTGGGATGGTGTGTCTCCTCCCGTCCTCAGTATCCCTGGGGCTCTCTCCGTGTCCCAGCTCCTGCCGGCAATCTCTGTGGCTGCTATGCCTCTGCACTGTGAAGACACACGCCCAGGGTCACTCCTGGTTCCCTTAGTGAACACTGGTGGCGAAGAGGGAAGGGAGGGCTCATCCTGGCTTCACTGACCTCTGACCTTGGTGAGAAAGGAGGGAAGTGAGTGGGGGAATGGATCCTGTATCCCTCTGTCATTGTGTTCTCCCTACCCTCCCTAAACCCCTCCTTTCTGATTTCTGAGACATTGGACAAACTCACTCTTGTTATGGAAGGGGAAGGGGAGCTGGAGGGTAAGGGGGTGGCAGGAGGGGCTCAGATCCAGCATCAAGAAAGAAGAACTGATTCTAATGCAATACACTGACATTTTAAAGTTTTGGGGACTACAGGTAATGGATTAAGAAGGGATCTGAAATACTCTAAGAATTTGAACCACTGTTTTTTCCTGCCTGTGTGGATGATGATGCAGTATCATCCTGGAGGTGGTCCAGCAGCACTTCTGAGCCTGGGGTCCACCTGGACCTACTGCTGGTGTTGCTCCTGGAGTGGCTCCAGGACACCCTGCTTTGGAAAAAGAATGCGTGGACTTGCCAAAAACTAAAAGGAAAAGAAAAAATAAGAGCATCTGCAAAGCTCCTTTCAACTCTGTAATTTATAAACAGCAAGTAATAATGAACTTTTTGTAAGGATAAATCAAATGTACATTCTGAAATCATTTTCTCTGTAAATGGTTGGATTTCATTTCACCCTTAAAGGGATGCTTAAAAGGAGGAGATAATAATAAAAATAAAAAAAATTTACAAAGTATGAAAGGAAACCAAGGTATGTGTGTGGCAGCTTTTATTTCTGATTGCCTGGCCAAGGGGCTGCTGGAAAATGGAGAGAGGGAGCTTCCTATCTTGGTGTAGGACACTGTTCCCAAGAAGGGAGATTTGAAGGGGAGCCTAGCTGATTTGGGGACTGTTTCCTGATTTTATAGGCCCATGTCAGACCTAATCTGCATGTTAGGTGAGTATGAACATGTAAAGGCACATGAGTGGGGAACGATGGCTGCTGAGTGGCTCTCAGAAGAGCTGGTGGATGTGGGAGCCGGCATCATCTCATAAAATGGTCACTTGACACCATCTTTGCTCCTTTGGCTGCATCCATTTTTCCAAGTAAAGCCCTGGAAACCCTGGAGTCCCAAATTAAACCTCCCCCCCTGCAGCAATGCCTCTCTGGTGGCTGACTTTGGCACGGTGCACGAGAGAACATGACCTCCTTGTTTTGGTTTATTTTTAAACCGGTCTCCTGTAGTTTTGGCTGTTCCCATTACTTGGTATCAAAGCCTGGTCCTGCTCTGAATCCTCCTAACCATCTGGCCTCTGCAGTGCTTTTGGCAAGGGCCTTTTGCAAGCTCATGTGCCAGCTACAGCTGTTTAATTTTTTTACCTTTTAAGTGTCTTATGCTTCAGGTTCATCCCTGATTCCATTTAGAGATAGTGACTGTAAGCATCATAGGTTATTTTCCTCATAATTATTAGCTCCAGTGAATTCCCTTGTCTTTCTTTCATCCATACCAGTTTAATGTTTTCAATTCTCCTCTTGTGGAAGGGCCTCATCAAACTAGAGGCTTGTGTTGTGCATTGCTGAATGCAATTCTGCTGCTTCAGTCTCTGGAACAAAGGGTGTGAAAGAAACCTGCCACTTAACAATTAAAATTTTAGCATTCTTAGTGATCGCTGTATTTTTGTGCCTGAACAGGGGATAATCTAAAAATAGTTGATGGACCAGCATGCTTGAAATTTCAGTTTTTCAAGAGGGGAAGTCTAAGTCTATAAGCATAGACCAATGGCAATTTAGTGAGACAGTTTAAGAAATGAGAGTTGATGAGGTCAGAGGTTCTCCCACGTTGTTTTTCTTGCCTCTAACAAAAAACCTTTACTGACATTTATGTTATTTTTAAAAGTAATGTAAATGGCATTTCTTTAAAAGAATTAAAATTCTTTTAATTTCCAGGCTTTTCCCTGGAAAGCACAAGCTTTCTGCTAAGTTCCTCTGTGAGAGAGAGGGGTTGACTCTTGGACAAACCAGTCTGGGGTGGAGACCTTCATTTGCAGGCTCAGTGGGCAGCATGTGGCCACACCACAAGCCCCATATACCAGCTCAGAGGCTCCCTCAACACACCAGAAGAGATCTTGGTATGTGCAGCATCCATCCTAGGTGTGGATACAGAGCCTTAAGCACCATATTGAACCAGGAGCCTGCAAGCCATCCGCTGCCAAGCACTCCTGCGTGTTTTGCAGAATTTCAGTACCCCAGCAGGTGTTGGATGGGGTGATGCAGCATGCAGGAGCTCTGGCGTGACCAGCCTGGAAGTCAGTGGTTTCTCCTAAGCTCTTTCTCTTTGTCATGGATGCCTGGTGCTCAGCCTGGGCACTGTACAACACTGCTCGGTGGGGAGGCTGCTAGGGACCCTCCATCTCTGGCTCACAGAAGGGCTGGCTCTAGCTGATTCCTGATTGATGCATATCAGGTTAGCTGAAAAAGGGATGGGCATGCTGTTTCCAAACACCAGGGTGCTTGGAAACAAAGTGACTTCATTATAAACTTAAGACACCTTCCAGAAAGCTGGAAAGGGGATACCAGACCCCGTTTTGCCAGCTGTTTGTTTTTGTTGCTGGGATACATTCATTCCCTGTGTAAGGACACGTTTTAATGCGCTGCTTAGCAGGGACAGTCAATTTTTAATTATTAGTCCAATTTTATATTATGCTTCTAAATCTTGCTGCTTTAGCAGCTCAGCTGGGGAAGCAGTGAGGTCTCAGCTGGCTGGCAGGCAGCCTGTGGAGCAGCCAGGGAGAGTCACCCCAGCCCTGGAGAGCATCACCAGCAAATGGCTTCATGCTCACGTGCCCACAGCTGCAGGCACTGGCTGCCCTGCTTTCCACAGCACCGCCACAGAGAGGATTTGGCCACAGCCATGGCAGAAGGGAGGCGTGTTCTTGCTTCCTGGCAGTGGCACGTGTTCCTGTGGCTCCTGGGCGCGCTGTGTCAAACCTTCACCTGGGAGCGAGCTTTGCAGCGCTTTGCTCTGTTGCTGCAAAACTGTCCCGTCTGGAGAAGGGGCTCCAGATCACTGAAGTGAGAGGCTGACGAATATAATCCATGGGTGCTTGCTGCAAGCTCTGCCCTTGTAGCTGAAGCAGGGACAAGCACATCAACAAAAAGGTAAAGGATCAGCCCACTTCAGCTAATGTTTGGGACATTACTGTAAGCATCTCTGAGATCCCCAGACATGAACTTTTACTTGGAACTAAGGAGAATCTGGCAATCCAAACATTTTCAGCATTTCTGTGTGTGCTTATTTTTTTTAAGCAAAGTGAGAAATGAAAATAGTCCTTACTGTCTTTTAAAATATATAATAGCTGTGTAAGAATACAAATCTTTCAAGGCCATCTCTCTCCTCACCCTGCCAAATGAAACACAATATAAAACTCCATTGTTTTGCTCTTATGTTTCCTGTGCCTTACGGCTTGAACCATGGATCCTCTTGGCTGAAGTCCATCCCAGTAACGATTTAATTTGGGAACACACTTCACCTTTCTAAAAATAAGGAAAACTGAGAAGAAGAGCAAATAAGCTGTGCTGAATAAAGATATAAAATGACTTCTCCAGGATCTCAAATTAAAGAAAATATGTTATCCAAGGAATGTATAAAATCAAATAACATAAGCCTGCCTCTATGCGGCAAACTCTTTCCTGGCATTTTAGCCCTGTTCTACAGTCTGGACTTTTTCCAAAGAGAGAGCAACAAATCATCAGTTGTATCATTTTTTTTTCCCCTCAGACACTTACTAAGAACCAGGCGTACACACAAAAATAAAATAATGTAGAAAACATCTACCCACTTCTTTTTGCTTCACAGTGTTTTTAAAGCATTTGTCTCAAACTGTTACCCAGAAGTGAATGTCAGACTGCAGCAAAACCAAAACGCGGCAAATGGGACAGAAATAAATCTATCTAAGGGCCTGTGACTTAATGGGGCAAGGTGTGCAATAGGTGCCTTTGCTTAAAAAAAGAAGAGAAGCAGCAGGATACAGCAGCCATGCCCTTCTCAGGTAGTCTACATGTACATGGGAGCAAACCACACCTGATGCTGGAGTCCACATAACCCTTACACAAACCAAAATCCCACGTTCACGCCGAGAGGGCCTCATCCCAGCACACAGCACGCGAAGGAGCACAAGAAAGCCCGAGGTCAGCATGTGCAGCTCAGCTCAGGCAGGTGGTACCACCAGCTGCAAGCCCTCTGCTCTCTGCAGACACTTCCCCTGCAGAAAACAGGGGCTGTTGTAGTGATGCAAGATTGCAAGGACAACAGCACTCACAAAAGCAGGGTCTCTGAATGGCCCTGTGAACCTCCTGCAGCCTGCAGCTGGTGCAAAGTGAAAAATGGGGTGGGGGAAGCCAGGGGATGGAATCTTACTAGTCAGGGCATAACGAGAAGAGTCCCCAGCAAACCCAGCCATGGGGAAATTTGGTTGAAGAAACATGAGTCGTGCTGAGAGTGAAGGTAGGCACAGACCAATTGTAAAAGTACTGCAGAAGCAATTGCAATGTGTTAGGTAATAAAACTGAGCCTCCTCAGTGTCTTCCTCACAGGACAGCAGCCCTGCTTCACACAGGAGACCACTCGTTGCTGACAGTGTTTGCAGCCGCCTGCACTGCAGGGATGGAAGGTTGGGGATCTGAAAAGCCCCACTTCAGCCGCAGCGAGGCTGGGACCTTTCCTTTCTTCCCCCTGTCAAAAACATACTCTGAGCATGGCTTCCCGTGCTGTCCCTACTAAAATGTGAGTCTCGGCTCTAAATCAGGAATGCTCATTGAAAGGTGGCTGCGTATCAGTGGTCTCTCCTCCCTCACCTCAAGTGCATGTCCTTCCCACATGCACTCAACATCCAAGTTGCTGGGGCTTCAGGGAATGAAGCCACCTGTGCCACCCTTGGCCCTCTGCCCCTCCTGTCTCATCACAGCTGGAGAGCAGGAGCCCAAATGCCATTAATCCTCGCGACTGCTCAAGAAAAATAAAGAAATAGGGCTGCAATTAAACAGAGAGCTGTTGAACAGGGCTGAGACTGCCAAAAGCCCTCCTGCAAGGTCCATTTCCTAGAAGATAATAAGGATATTAAGCTCAAGCTCAGATAGCATTGGTGGGTCACTATCCATCTTCCCTCTCGCATTTTAGAACTGCTTTCTGGCTCCTCTAAGAGACCAGCCTTCTACTTCCAAGCACAGTTTGTTTCCCATCCCTGCAGAGCCCCTCCAAGATGCCATTTGCAGCTCTGAGGGCACATTCACCTCCCTGCTGCCCCGGGAGGGTTTGCTGGCTGGTGACAGGCAGCACAGGGATGTCTGCCTGGCTGGGAATGGTCCTGCCTTTGCAACATGGGTGGTGGGAAGCCCTGGGCATGGCACTTGGCTGCAAGCCGGGCTCAGGGGCAGCCATTTGCTGCTTTTGGTGGCCATCAAAGCCTGTGGCAGTGGCTGCTTGAGTGGGAGGACTGGCTGCAAGGGTGAGAAGACCGGCAGAGGAGTGGCAGCTCCGGAGACTCCTGAGGAGGCAGGGGACAGCAGGGGATGTCTTAGTCTTATTCCAGGTAACAGCATGGGTTGTTGTGCCCTGTCACACTTGCTGCCTTTGATATTTCAAGCTCACTCAGTCATTTCGAGAAACAAAGGTTGTTATTGTTCTCCAGGAGCACAGCAAAGGTGTGCTCCCTCCTCTCTGCCTGCACCTTGCCCTGTTAGGGCAAGTAAATTCCTTTTCTTACAGTGACACAGGCTGGAGTCACAGGGGGAACCCCGTTCCCAGTGAGTTCATGGGCAAAGAAGCCACCAGGCAACAGGGTTCTGCAGGCAACGGGGCACTGGGGCCGGTATCCCCTCATGGCAGCACAAGTCTTTGGGGGTGCTGGGTGGGTCCCAGCAGCTGCCTGCAGCGGGTCAGCAGAGTTTGGGAAACCCTGGAGACAGGGGGGATCCTGCTTCACTGTCTCAAGGTAGAGTTCAGGTGTACAGCCCCCAACATGGCACCAGAGGTCCGGCACTCACCCGGCAGCTGGGGTGGCGTCAGTCGTGTGCTGCTCGGCCCTGACACTCTCCCTCCTCTTTGCGAGAGAGAAGGGGCCGGTTGAAGCCCCTGCCCACACGTGGGCAGCCCACGTTGGGCACTGGGCACGGCGAGTGACGTCCCCGCCGGGGCTGGGGCACTTTGGAGACACTGCACAGTGTGGGTGGAGGAGCTCACAATACGCACACGCAGCTGCTGGCCAGGGGCCCGGGAGCTGGCAGCCAGCCTGGGGGGGAAAGAGCAGAGAGAAACACCAAAACAGGCACAACCCAAGGGGACCAGGCTGGGGAGGGGGCGCCTATGGAGGCGGCAGTCCTTGGCTGCCATGGCAGGAGGGCAGCAGGGAAGTCCATCGCTGCTCGGCCTGACCCGGCAGATCCCATTGGTAGTGCACCAGGGGTTTGCCACATGTGGCTGCTCAAGTTTTGATCCAGACTTGGGAGTTTTGGGGACTGGGCTTATCAGCACACCTGCCCAGGGGTGACATAGCCCTCTTGTGAGAAGGGAAGTATTTCTGAGGATTAGCAACCCAAGGAGGAGGCAGGAAGCTGGGAGGAAGGTTCAAAGATCGATTTTCATTCTGGCAGCAGGTTAAGTGTAGGGAATATGAATGCTGCCTCTGAGGTCTTGGATAGCCCAGTAAATGAACTGATGATCTGGAAACAAAGATGAGCAATATACTGGACATTTTTAAAAGATGACTCAAAGCTATTGACTCTTGAGGAGATCAAAAAGGACTGAGGAAAATGCTAATGTGGCTAATTGGCAACACCACATATTTGACAAGGATCAACTGGGTATGTGCAAGGTCATAAGAAGGAAAATGAATTGCACGTAAGAATTAAAAAGCTCCAGATGTTCTCTAGAACCCAAGAAAGAACATGGATGTCACACAACCCCTGGCTCTGAGAGTAGCTGCAGGTTAAAAAAAAGCACACACAAAATATTAACATGCAGAAGGAAGAAGGAGAGAATAATATGGAAAATATGATAATGCTATTATGTAAATCACTAGCGCGGCCTCTCTGGGAATACTGTCTGCAGTTCAAGTAAGCCCTTCTCAGAAAGGGCTGATTAGGGGCATGGCAAATTCGCTCACAGAGAGATCAAAACGATTGGGGTTGTTTATCTCAGAAAGGAAATGAACAAGAGGAGATTGGCACAGAGCGAGCCAGTCCGGAGCTTCTGTTTTTCTTCCTGTTCAGTTCTATCACTGTCGTATCTGGTGTCACTGAGAAGTGTGTGAAGCGATGTGGCTCTCCTCTGTCACACACCATTTGCTCTTTCTCTCACCCTCCCCTCCAGGGAACGCACAGCCCTTTATGTTTTATATTTAGGTAGGACCTGGGGAGGAGGGGATGGCTAAGGAGAAATATATATGCCCCAGAGTAGACATATAGTAGAGAGGGTGAGAACGGAAAAGTGGGATTTGCACCTGGACAGAGGAGCAAAAGGTTCTGGCTTCGGGTGTCTCCTTCCATCAGCTCAAGCAGACCCCAGAGAGGCTGCCAGCGACTGCCCTTCTCCTAGAGCCTTGAGGCTTCCAGACCAGGCCCTGGTCTCTTGGGGGCTCCTTGGAGGTAAAGATAAGGAGCTTGAATTTGATAAGTTAGTCTGTAAAAAGCATCCCAGAAGTCAGAAGTACCTTGAGATCAGCATCGACCCACTTCTCTCTGCCAGGGAAGGTTCAGGTTGGACATTAGGAGGAATTTCTTCACAGAAAGGGCGATTGGGCATTGGAATGGGCTGCCAGGGAGGTGGTGTTGTCACCGTCCCTGGAGGTGTTTGAGGGAAGACTGGACGTGGCACTCAGTGCCATGATGTGGCTGACAAGGTGGTGTTCGGTCAGAGGCTGGACTCCATGATTTCAGAGGGCTTTTTTAACCCGACCGAATCCGTGACTCCGTGACGTGGAGCAGCGCAGGCACGTTCTCTCCCGGGGCCAGCAGCCCAGCGCGCTGTGCCGCAGCACACGGAGCCGCGGCTGCCAGCGGGACCTTCCCGGGAGCCCGGACCTTCCCGGGAGCCGGGAGCATCCCGGCCTCCGCGGTGGGACGGGCGCGGCCGGCTCCCCTCCGGGCCGCCAGGGGGCGCCGCCGCCGCGCCGCCGCCGCCTCAGGCCCGTGCGGCTCGCTGCCCGCGGCGCCGGCGCTGCGATTGGCGGGCGCGGGGGCGCGGCCCCGGAAGCGGAAGCGCGGCGCTGCCGGCTGACCCCGGGAGCGGCCCCGGAGCGGCCCCGCGCGCGCAGCCCGGTGAGTGCGGGGCGGCCGCGCTCCTCCCGCGGGGCTGCAGCGGCCCCCGCGCCCCGCCCGGGCCGTTGCCCCGCGCCGTTGGACCGGCGGCCCCGCCACCGAGCGGCAGGAGGCGGCCCGCGGGTCCCTCGGGAAGGGAAAAGCTGACCCGGATCCCGCCCTCGGTCACTCCTCTGCAGGTCGCCCGCCCGCGCCGCGCACTTGTCCCCCATGGCCGCGTGGTCCCGGGAGGCGGTGCTGACTCTGTACCGGGCTCTGCTGCGCCGCGGCCGCGGCCTGCGCTACACCGACCGGGATTTCTACCTGGCCTCCGTCCGCCGCGAGTTCCGCCGGAACCAGGGGCTGCAGCGGCTGGAGGACAAGGAAAGGCAGCTGGAGAAGGGGCAGGCTTTCCTGCAGAGCAGGCTCGGGGGCCTGGTTTAGAGAGTCCCTGTAGCTCCCGCTGGTCCCACTTACCTCCCTCTTCTTTCCAAAATCCCCTCGCCAACCAGAAGAGATGATTAACACTCACTACCCTCCACTTTCTTGAAGAAGTCCTGAAGGTGCTTCCACAAGCACACCAGGAGGGCTCTCCTGTTCTCTTCACAAATGCATTAGGTCACAGGTAGGTCATTTGCAATGATATAACTGCGTTCTTCGTGCTGCTGTTACAGTGAGCTTTGCAAAAGTGCAGGGTTTTTTCTGCTTGGGGATGACAAGTGAATGTATTCTTGGTTCATCCAGGCAGGAACGTTCCCCCTGGCTTGGCTTTAGGAAAAACAAAGGGCAGTTTTAAACCACCCCAATCAGGCAGGCAGGCTGGCTCAGAACCTTGGACACTGACTCAGGAAACAGACCTCAAGCCACAGTGGAAGACTTTCTTGGTGTTTTCATGTAGGTTCACTGGGGATCCACCTATGGGTGCAGTGGTGGTAAGGTGTGTTTTACAGGATCACAGAATCATTTAGGTTGGAAAAGACCTCTGAGATCATTGAGTCCTATTTTTGACTGATGACCACCTTGTAACTAGACCATGGCACTGAGTATCATGTCCAGGTTAAACACTCCCAGGGACGGTGACTCCATCACCTCCCTGGGCAGCCCATTCCAATGTCTAATCACCCTTTCTATGAGGAAATTCCTCCTGATGTCCAGCCTGAGCCTTCCCTGGCACAGCTTGAGGCCATGTTGGCCAGAGAGACTCTTTAAATTTAAATCTCAAGGTCAGGTTAAATGGAAATTGGAGGACACAAAAGTACACATGTAAGAAAATATTCATGTCAATGTTTTACATGATTTGTCTGAGAGTCAAACCCACCAGCCTCGAGGGCAGGAATAAACATCAAATGAAGGCAAGAGAGCTGTTCCCTTTATGATGTGTTGCGGTCTCTACTCTTGATTCTTGGGTGTCTTTGAAGTATCTGGGATTGGACACTGTTCAGAAATTAATCTGGGAGCGGAAGCTCTGAGACGGCCTGTCAGTTCTTGGGGAAGATTCTGCTTTGTTCCGGACAAACAGTTGACCAACCCTGTAGTACCTTGTCTGTGAGCAAAATTACACTTGTTACATTAGAAATTAGAAAATAAATTGGCTGTGCTTTTGTCGAGAAGCACAAATTAAAAGAAAAATACCTGGATGGTTATAGGGTTTTGCTTAATATGCAGGATTTTATTGCAAAATATTGCGGAAGTAAATTCTACTTTCTTTCATTAAACCTATTCGGTTGTTAGAAAGCTCACATCAAATTTGGATGTGTTCATAGCTTGGTCAGTACTGTCCTGGCACTGCTGAGAACGGGCAGCTCTTTGAGGGAACTCAGTTAAAGAGGCTGCAGGGTTAGGTGGTCCCTTCCCGTGGGGAGACCCCGGGGGCAGCGGGTGTGAGGTGTGGGAGAAGGGGGTGAGCCGTCAGCGCCGCGCGTGTAACGCTCGCGCTCCTTGCAGGTAGGATGGCAGGCGCTGGGCAGCGCAAAGGGAAGAAGGATGACAACGGCATCGGCACAGCCATCGACTTCGTGCTGTCCAACGCGCGGCTGGTGCTGGGCGTGGGGGGCGCCGCCATGCTGGGCATCGCCACGCTGGCCGTCAAGCGGGTGAGTGCCGGGGCCGCGGCTGGCACCGGGCACGGCTCTGGGACGGGGCAGCGAAAGGAGCCGGCGTACTGACGACGGCTTGGGTAAAACGCGAGCGTTGGGCCCTCCCTCGGTCACTCAAACTGTTCTTGGTTTAGATGTACGACCGGGCAATCAGTGCTCCCAGCAGCCCCACTCGCTTGAGCCAGTCGGGAAAGAGAAGCTGGGAAGAGCCAAACTGGCTGGGCTCCTCCTCACGCCTGCTGACCCAGGACATGAAGACCAGCCTCAGCCGCTCCCTGCAGACCCTTCCCACTGATCCTTCAGGTGCAGACACAGGTAAGAGGCACGGTCATACTCCTGCATCACAGAGTCATCCAGGCCTATAAACCCTGTATTTGTTTAAAAGAATGCAGGGAAGAAAATACTCTGTCTGGCCCAGGATTTTTATGTTTTTCTTCAAGCAGGTCCACTGGTAACTTCAAGAATCAGAACTGACATTGGGAACTAGTCAGTAATAGCCATCTATTTGCACTCTTCGTTCCTCTCGTGATTTCATGGTGTTAAGTTTTATTCTCTCTCATTTTTTCTCTTTCAATCTGAATATTTAATCTTCCCTGATAGAAAGCTATTCCATTGCTTTCAAGCACTTTGTTGCCTTTCTTTGGATCATTCCAGTTTGCTTGCATGTTTTTAAAGGGGAGTATTCAAGCTGTGAATGTATTAGCAATTTATAACGGTATTTCCTGTAGTATTTCTACCATTTTCCAAGTAATTTCTGGATCAATGTTTCCTTGTTTAGTGCTGCTTATCACTGAGTTTGTCTTCATTAGTCTATAGAAAGTGTCCTGTAGTTTTCTTTCTGAGTGGGATAATCAGTAATTTAGAATCCAACCATGTTTTGTTACGTGTGTTTGGTTCTTTTTTCTCAACGGTTTTACTTTCTATCCCTGGTCACACCCTGGTCAGAGATTTACACTTGGAGATTTAAACTAAAAATCAGAATCAAGCTATTGATTTCCAGATTATTTTAAAGGAAGTTATCTTTGGGATGGCAATAGATTTTCTGCTGAGAAAACATTAAAAAACTAGACAGCTGTCTTAAATGGGGTCTAGATAATTTGATTGGAGTCCCCAAGCATATGGACTGAGTAATAAAAACATTGATGATGGTGTCTTAAATTCTTCAATTAGAAGTAAATTAAAACTCAATATGGAAAAATAATTTTTTTCATAAATAGGCAGTGAAATCCAGTTCCCTGTGATTTTGTGCATTATTTCCTTTACACAAAAAAAGCTCAAATCTGTCCAAAAGAACCCAGTGGGACAAGTGACAGCAGCTGCTGAGGCTGGGCTAGAAGTGTGTGCAGCTTGGTCAGCTATTCCTCACGTGCTGTGTGGCCAAATGCCCATTGCCAAACAAATCTGCAACAGCCAATTGCTTTAATGGGGCCACTGACTTGGGGGTTTCTCCTGCACCCCTTAGGTATCACAGCCCTTCCAAAGATCTCGTAGATCTGTAATTCCCCTTTAATTCTCATTGTTGACTTCTGAAATTCTTGGTCCATGTTAAGAGAAATCTGAAATGGATGGGAAGCATTGACTTATTTCTTTGGGAAACCAGTCAGACAAAAAGGGACTCAGAGAATCTGTGCAGGTCAGACATTGTTTAGTAACACAGATGGCGATGTAAACCTTGTGTTGTTGCATTGTGCCTCAGTGGGCTCTCTCGTCTTTGTCCAGTGAAGGTTTAAGGTGGGTATCACTGGAGCTATGATGGCCTGAGCTGGGACAGCCCCAGGATCTGTCAGCCCATCATCCTAATAACTGTGCTGATCAGACTCCCAACACCTGTTTCATTTCCAGGTGGCACAATCTTTCCTGATCTCATATGCCGGTCAGGACTGGGTTTCGCTGCTAATTTGTAATAATCTGTTTCAATGTTAAAAACTCAAAGAGATCGTGCTGGTGGTTCAAAACTGTTGTGTTCACTGGTCTGGTATCACACTGAAAGCTTTTGAACTGGTAATAGCACTGAATTTTTGATGAAATTGAGCTGAGATACTGCCCACATAGCCATTAAAATTACATCCTTGTACACAATGTTAGTCTGGCTAAATTTCAAATCTAGTAACTTGTTTTAATCCATTCTGATGCTCGTAGTAGTATGTTTTGAAGTTCCTCAGCACGTCCCTTTGGAGCGGTACCTGCGTAAAGCCTGCAAAATGTCTGCCGAGAGCTTTTTGAGACCTAGGAGACCGCAGTTCCGCGCTGCAGATTCTGTTCTGCGGAACACTTCACAGCGAAATCAGCTGCAACCTCAGCAGTTTTCCTTCTGTCTTGCAGACCTTTTTCGACCCACAAGGCCCAAGCCATCTGCCAAGAGGAGTCAGGTGGAGCTGAAGAAGTCCCGCCTTCGTCTGTCCCTGCAGGAGAAGCTGTTCACGTACTACCGGCGGCGGGTGGCGATCCCGGCGGACGAGCAGGCTCGGGCCAAGCAGGCGGCCGTGGATATCTGCACGGAGCTGCGCAGCTTCCTGCGCGCCAAGCTGCCGGACATGCCCCTGCGGGACATGTACCTCAGCGGCAGCCTCTACGACGACCTGCAGGTAACTCCTGGGGACATCATGGCTCCTTATTCAGGAGGCTGACCAGGCACGGGCATTTCAGGCTTCCTGCTGGCACTGCTGGCTCAGCACAGCATTCCTCAGTAATAAGGCCCCTGGTGTTGCCTTTCCCACTGTGGAGCCAGGCCTTGATTTCTGCAGTGCTGTTTGAACAGGCGTGACCAGGCTGCTCTGTCACTGTCTGCAAAGCTTTTGCTTTTTGCTGTTTTATTTCTCCAAAATATCTCAGTCCTTCTTTTCTTCTCTGCTGTCTCTCCTTTTAGCTGTGTTTTTCTTGCTGTTTCTCTGGTAGACATTGTTTTCTCTCCGTCTCTCTATACCCATCCAAATACATGATATTCCCTTAGAACTCCTGTATATTCATGTAGGTCTTTCCTACTCTTTATTTTTTTTTTAATGCATGACAGACCTGGATTGGACAGCAGTCCCTGCTGCAATATCTCCCTGATGGCAAGATGCCCATGGCTATAGTGAGTGATTCAGAGGCACACTTCTTTGTTTGAGTCACAGCTCTGGAATGGAGCATGGAGTGTCCAGTGGAACTTAGATCTGGGGTCTTAATCACATTGGTGAAAAGGGATCTTTAATGACCTTTTTCCAAACAATGTAGCAGACCAGGTGAGGGCAGTGTACCTAGCTGTAGCATGGGATTATTAAACCATGGCAACGGAAGCTTGTCTAGAAACTTAATACTCTGTCTCCTATTTAAATTGTCATGTGGCATTGCTGTGCCCTAGGCCAGCTGCATCTCACAACCAAGGAGCAGACTTAGAGCAATATGAGGCAAAATGATTCATCTATATGCAGTCCATGTCAGGTCTCTAAATAGTACATACCACGTAAGCACTAGCTTCGGCTGTACCTTGGAATTATCCCACTGATGGTTGGAAATAGTCCTTCAGAATGCCTTTTAACAAAGGGAGGCTGGGAATCCCACGCAGAGAGGAGAGTGAGACAGCTGAATCCTTATTCCAGGCTCCTTTGGACGGAAGGCTATCTAAAGGTGGTGAATAAAATGAATGTGGAGAAAGTTTGTTCTTACCAACTTTTCTCTCTTGTGAAAGGTAGTGACAGCTGACCACATTCAGCTCATTGTACCTCTGATGCTGGAGCAGAACCTGTGGTCGTGTATCCCCGGGGAGGACACTATCATGAACATTCCTGGCTTCTACTTGGTGCGTCGAGAAAACCCAGAGTACTTTCCTCGCGGGAGCAGCTACTGGGACCGCTGCGTGGTGGGAGGTTACCTTTCTCCCAAAACTGTAGCAGACACCTTTGAGAAAGTTGTAGCTGGCTCCATCAACTGGCCAGCAATTGGGAGTCTTTTGGACTATGTGATCCGTCCAGCAGCTCCCCCAGCAGATTTGACACTGGAAGTCCAGTATGATGCAGATCGGCATCTTTTTATTGACTTTCTACCATCCCTGACACTGGGTGACATCGTCCTCGTTGCCAAACCTCACCGATTGGCCCAGAATGACAACTTGTGGCGACTGAGCCTGCGGCCAGCAGAAACGGCTCGCCTTCGCGCCCTGGACCAGGGGGATTCTGGCTGCCGCTGCTTGTGCCTCAAGATCTTCAAAGCAGTGTGCAAGTTAAACCCAGCTCTGGGACACCTCACTGCCAGCCAGCTCACCAATGTCATCCTGCACCTCTCCCAGGAGGAGTCCGACTGGTCCCAGGACATGCTGGCTGATCGCTTCTTGCAGGCACTGAAGGGGCTGATCGGCTACTTGGAGGCAGGTGTCCTCCCTAGTGCCCTGAACCCCAAGGTGAACTTGTTTTCAGAGCTCACCCCCGAAGAAGTGGATGAGTTGGGCTACACCCTCTACAGCTCTCTGTCAGAGCCAGAGGTCTTGCTGCAGACGTAATGGGGCCTTACCTAGGGAAGTGTTGATAGGGTTTAGCCAATGCAGACTTTGATTACTGCAAATTATGTCTCCTCCACTTCTCCCTATCTCCCTCTCTCTTTCTCTTCACCACTCCCCCCTTTTGGTTCATTAGTAATTCCTGCTGTGGAGTTGGTGCTCCCACTGAATTTCTTGGTGCTACTGGTCCATTTCCACCATCTCTGCCCCAACAGGTACCCATTGGCTAGGGAAGAGAGGCTAAAACTGCAGCTCTCAGATCTTCACGTAAATTCTGCTGAGTTTAAGTGTCTACCAAAAAAATAAACCAAACTATGCATTTCTTTCTTCTGTAGTACACTTATTGCAGCAAGCCCATTTTGGTCTGAAGAAGGTGGAACTGGGCTGGTAAATCCAATGATGATTTTATCAGACTTGCACTGAGGTTGTTTAATTTCCTCCAGCCTGATTTTGCCCCCTGTTTCTTTATTTTTCTCTGCTGTCCCACACTGTCTCACTTTCGTTTATGTCCCTTTGGCCCAGTCATGCAGGGCAGACTGAGTGAGATATTTTGGATAGGGTTCTTTTTGTATTTCTGAGTGGATAATGATTACACTGGCAATATTTAGGGCTGTAGAGCTTGAAATTGGAGAATTCCCACAGCTCCTGCTCCTACGGAGCCTTCTCATCCTTTGCAAGCTGGCTTCAGGATTAAGGGCCAAGATTTGTCCAGTCTGCTGCAGCACAACCTCCTGTATGGGCAATGCTTGTTGAAGCTGTCACAGGGGAGGAAGGAACCTTTGTGGTCTAGCTGTGTGACGAGGCTGAAGGAGCAGAGCTTGCTGTTCCTGCATAGCCAGATCTGCTGGGAATGGCCTCGGGAGTGGAGAACAAGGCAGCTCTTTAGTTGTCTCTGGCCTAGAGGAAGAGAGGGTGATTATAGGGGAGGGGTGGGAGACACACATGGGAATGGGGATTATTTTTTTCATCGTTTCCCCAAGAGCTTATGGCTGTTCTGGTTTACTGGAGGTGGAAACAAGACTGCATGCCTCAAAGGGCTTTGGAACAAGTACACACAAGCCAGATTCTCACCAGCTCTAAGGCTGTGAAGGTGATAGAACTGAATGGGTGTCATCAGCAAGGGTCTGTCCCGTACACTGGTGTTAGGGTACATATACAGAGCTGGCATTTAGGGATATGTTAGCTTTGCCACCTGCTCTGTGTGCTTTAGTCTCCTCCCCACAACTGAGGCTGTCCATCCCCTTCCTCATTCCCATGTGCTGACTCTCCAGTGCTCCCAGTTTACAAATGCTCTTGGAAAGCTGGTGAGGGCACACCTTCCCATTCCGTCTGGTTGGACCTGTTGGCAGTGCAGTTCTGCCCACTCCTGTCTATGGCTGCTCTCAGGCTGTAGACTCTTCATACTCTGCATTAAGCCATCTGCTGTCTTCAAGAAGCGGGAGAGAAGGTGTCCCCCCGAGTCTGGGGCTGTGTGTGTATCTCAAAAGACCAGCATAGCTATTGTTACAGAAACATATTTGCCTTTTCCCAGCTTTTGCAGCTTTTTTTCCCCCTTGCTGTCCAGCCTCCTTAGCCAGTGGAGAGGAGTACTGCTGCAGCAGGTTTTGGAGAGAGCAGGAATCCTTTTCTCCTTTTCTCCTCCCTTCCTCTCAGGACTTCCCCCATCTTTGACAGAGAAGTTTCAAGGAGAATTTCAGGAGTGGAACCATGAAGGGAAGTCTTTCACCCTGGGTTTTTTTAGAGGCAGCGCTGGTGAGATGGGGGAGGGAGCAACTTTCTTGGACAATCCGTCCATTTTAGCCAGTGTGTCAGACAGCATTCTGTATACAGTGATAACGCAACGTTGCATTTTAAATTATTTAATCCTTAGGGTACTTTCTAGACTGCCAGATGTGTACTTTGAAGTTTGTGTGTGTATATAAAGTCTATAGTCTATCAAAGATTAACAGGAATCCCATTTGTATGACTTTGTGTTTTGTAAGTTTTGCAGCAGTCTGTGTTGGTCAACTGTTGATTGCTCTTCACTCTGGTTCCCAGATTTTTTTCCCCTCTTCCTTCCCTTGCCCTCCACTGCCTTTCTGATGTCAGCTTTCCTACCCTAAAAGAAGACAAATGAGACTTGGAGCCTATAGGCTATTGGGGGAAATTCCCCTTGTTTTTAATTACTTGAAGGTCAACAAAAATATTAAAATATCTGGGTTGTCAGGAGTTCCCCCAAAGCTCATTTCTTCAGTATGATGTCACCCCTCACTTGGTGCTGACTCCAGTACCGTGGTCTTCATGTTTTAACAGCAATGTGGTTGGAAATTATTATAACTCTAGATATAAAAAGGTGAGATAGCTCAGACAGTGGCTTCCTGCTGTTTCTGACTTGAGAACAGTTGTCGCACACATATCTGTATATATATATATATAATTTTTTACATGAATGCTTTTACTTCTTCCTGGCAACCTAATGAATTAATATTTTGTGGCCATTTTTTGCTGCTATTGAGCTCAATTTGTGTATCAAATGGAGACTGAAGCTGCCTTTTTGCCTTTTCTGTAGACTCTGCTCCACTTCACTTGCATCAGCCATCTCCATCCTTTCTTCCCTTCAGTTTTGCCCTCCTCTGAGCTAGCCACAAGCCTGTTCTCAGGAGGCAAATGATCACTTCCTACAGGCAGCCACCACAGCAGGCAATAGCTGCCCTGGCAGTGGCAGTCCTGACAAAGGCCAAAGATGTGATGGGTCACAGGGACACTGCAACTAGGAGTATTTTAAGAGCAGGGTCAGGTATAAGGGGCAATAGAAGCAGGGAAGAAGGTGTAGGGTGAGCATGCAGGAAACTTCCAGTAATGCTGCACCCACCCTGTGGGTCAAACAGAATGTTGCAGAGTCTTTCAAACTGGCACCTTTCAGTATTAAATGCAGTACACGTGTTGATGTACAGCCTGGAGGGCTGCCTTACCTATAGGTAGGCTCCTTCCTGGTCAAGTCTATAGCACAGAGCAGGAGAACCTAAAGCTGAATGTGAAAAGGGCAGCTCCCGGCCACTTTCCTGGCAGAGCGGCTCAGAGACTGATTGATTGTAAGAGGCCCAGGGTATGCATTGGGCTGGTGGCTGCCTCAGCTCCAAGAATGTCTCTGTGTGTTCTGCTGTAGCTTAGCTCACACAAGCTTCCCATGAGATTGTCGTCTTATTCCCTGTAACCACAGGGTGAGGACCAACTTGCTCAGCTGTGGGTTTCGCTGCTGCTGAGCTCCACTGCTAATCTTTCAAGTCAGATGGATTTCTTTTCCCATGTTTAAAATCAATTATGGAAACATGAGGCTGCTTTCTGCCCCCTGGCAAGCTGCCATGAGGGCCCTCATTCTTAGCATGTGGGCACACAGTGAGAAGTGAAGAGATGGTGCCCCATCTCTCCCGGGCCTGGAGGCTGTGGATTTGCAAAGGGGAAAGTCCAAGTGCATGATCTGTGACAGAGTGTGTGGAATTCTGAAATAAAATGACTTTCCACAGTAACCTGGTTGTCTCTGGCATGTTTATAAACAAAGGAACATCTCTCTCTGCTTTCACCTTGGTGCATCACCTTCATGCTGATATAATTCTGCGCCACACCAGTGCTTGGGGACTGACATGCCCCTTCCTGATTCACTTGCTTTCCCTTTGCAGCTCTGGGCACTCAGCACTTTGCAGCTTGTCTCGAGGGAGCAATCAGCTCGGTGCAGCAGCGTCCTGGCTCCTGGCAGCTTTCACACCAGTCACAAGATGATGCGTAATTGTGGCGCTGAGCCTCCCATCCTCTCTCCGATAGTCCGCGTGCCCGGACAGGCACCTGCTTTTCATGTGGCTCTCCAGACTTCAGAGGCTTCCGTGCCTCTGGAATATTAAACTTTCCTGTGCAAGCTCCCCCACCCTTGTTCAGTCACACCTTGGTTTTTGTGTGCCAGGCCTCTCCCCTCCCAAATGGGCTCCTCTCTTATCCAAGCATCAGCCTTGAGGCAGCGAGGAACCTGCTTTGCCAGGGGCCCATGTCTGGTGTGCTGAAGTTCTTTGCAGTTAGACCCAGTTTTATGTGCCTGCTTGGGAAGGTGTAGTGGAAATGCTGGATGTCAAATAAAGCGTGAAGTTGTGCTGCTTTTGATAGGTCCCAGGCTCCTTAATTCTTGGAAGACATGCTCCAGTGGCAACGTTGTCTTGTAAGACTTGTCTTAATGAGGGCTCTGTAATTAACTATTTTGGAGGGTATTTTATGATACAAAGGGAGTCCACATCTCCAACTTTTTCTTTTTTTCTAATATCCCTTGCCTGCGTTGCTTTTGTTTTTTTCCTTTAATCTGTCCTGTGGTAGAAACAGATCAGATGAGATCAAGCACATTTCATGCCATACAGAGTCTTACAGGAACAGCTAAAATAAGCTGCTCTGTGAAATCTGTGACAGGTATTGCCCCCTCAAGTTGAAGCCCCTGGAAAGCCTAGAGCCTGCAATACACGGTTAATATATGCAGCGGTTTGCACCTTTGCATAAAAGCTGTCCTGGCATGAATAGGAAGGAGAGATCAAAAGATAAGCGTCTGTTTAATGTAAAGAAGAAATAATTGAAGGGAGTGATGATAATTATTTCAAATATGGAAAAAGTTGCTACAAAGACGAAGAGCACAAGTAGTTCTCCAGGCTGCAAAGACTCAGAACCTCTTTTGTTCTTAGCCTAAGGAACAAACAGCTTAGGAGGAAAGCGAATTTTGGAAAAAGCAAAATATTTTTCCCGCTTTGTTATATAACCACAGTCCTGTCCTGGATATTAATGTAGCTGAGTTCACATTTTACTTATTTATTTTTGCATCTCTTAATTTTAAAAATAAATACATAAATTCTAGCCTATTTTGTAGCTGATCTTAAACTGGGGAAGAAAGGGTGATTGAACCCCAAATTTGACATTATCGTGCTACACTGTTGAACTGCATTATTAATGTTTCTTTTTTTATTCCCAAATACTTAGTTGCATCCATGGTTTTTAAGGTTTATTTTGATATTCTAATCTTCAGAAAAGCTGCAGACAGCTGCTGCTTTTTAAATTTAGTCTCACAGAAAAAAAAAAAAAAAAGAGCCTCTTCCAAATTTCGGTTTCACAGAAGAAAAGAGGGGCCTCTTCCAAATGAGGAATTTCTCTTCCAGATAAGATAAAATATGTTTGCTCACTATCTGGACTATTCAATGGCTCCAGCACAGCTCGCTGGATCTGGGACTGGATGTTGAAATGCTGGGCTTTGCCCACAGATGCAGCAAGCACGAAATGGGAGATTCTACCTCCTACCAGTGAAACCCAGTATTGGCTTCCAGCCCTAGGAGAACTGCTGTGGTCCAGACATTTGGGGAACTGTTTGAGATACCTGGATTTTATCTTTTTTATCCTTGTCAGGCCAAGTTACTATCTGAGTTTATGATCTGACGGATTCAAAGAATATCCTCCCACTCCATTTTATTCTTTTTTCTCTCTCTCTTTTTTTTTTTTTTTAAGATTCAACACCTTCTTAGAATAGCTCTCATTTAACAAATGTGTCCCCTACACAATCAAGGATAAAATTTTTACTAGCATACTCTGAGAAGGACAGCAGCATTCACATGTCAAGGACCCAGAAATGTGGTGGTGAGCAGGCTATTATTCCTTTCATTACAGTATGTGATCCCGTGGAATTATCTTGCAAACAATAAGGCAAAAGAGAGTGGTAAGACCAATGGGTAAGGCAGGGAAGATCTGAAATCATTCTGTAGACAGGAAACGTTCTTGTCATTTTACAAAAAGCAAAGAGAGCGGGACACAGAGTTTGGCTCAAGGAACTCAAACTTCTCATGATTTTAAGCTTTCCTAAGTACTCATGCAGAAGTCAGTTCTGAACAAAATCACATTAAACACACTAAAAGTCGGATTGATTTTTATTTTGCTGCCCTGGTTCAATTTCCCTGGCTCCTGTGGCTAAGTAGCTCTTTGATCTGTCTATTAACACTCGGTGCTAAACTTCTCAGGGGAAATATATATATAAATTCTAACCACATTCTTTAGGAAAAGCCTTCTCCATACAAATAATGGGCAAAAGTTGCTTACTTTGTTTTTGTTTTGTTTAGGATTTTCTTTTGTTAGGCAACAATCCCCTGGCTTCAGTGCAATTCCACCCTTCCCCTTCCTCTCTCTCTGGCAGAATTGCCACTGTTCTACAGAAGCACAGGGGCAATACTGTCCCATAAGACATCCCACTACAATGATCCCAGTCCTGTACAACCCTCTTGTCTCATTCTGCTCAGCGCTGCAAAGGACACACCTCAGAGGCAACAGACACGAGGGCATAGATGGCAAATGACAGACTGTGTTGGCTCTTTACCTCTCCCACAACAGGCATTACTTCAAAACTCATGGTGCCCTGGCAGGCTCCTTACCTCCCTTGAAAGGCAAGAAGCAATTGTTCCTGGAAGCAGTATGGCAGAATGACATTTTTGCCTTCAGATTCTTGAATTTATTTAGCACAAGGGGCCTTGGAGACAGTAAGTACCACCACTTACATGGATAATAAGATGTGAATCATGTTCAGCTGCTGCTTGTTTGCAGCAGCAGCGAGGCGCTGTCAGAGGGCCCGAGGTGCGCTGGAGCCAAGGCAGTACAAGGCACAGCAGTCCCAGAGGCTGCAGAGCTGCAGCTCCCACGGTGCTTGTTAGAGAGCACGCTGGCAGGGGCCCAGCTCCCTGGCACTCACAGGAGGGTGGTTTTTGCTGAGGCAAGGACGTGACCAAGGCACAAACCTTCTCTTTTCCACATCATTGCCTGTGGTCATGAGAGAGACAGTAGTAGAAAGCATCTAGTCCAGTGCCTTTTCTTGAACAAGGAGCAATGAGCTTATGTTTTGGGTTAGGAACCTTTCTCCTCGTTTTTTTCTTTTTAAATTTTGTAGCGTTTTTTTCTTTTTCTATGTAAAACAAGAAAATGAATAAAGAATGATGCATCTTCAGTCCATCACTTTGCACTGCAAAGGAGGATGTTTGGTGTCACCAGCAGACTGGTGACTCCCAAGCTTTGTGCCCTGGGACAGACTTACCCTTCTGTGAGCCTGCCCTGCCTAGGGGAGACCTGTATTTCTGATGAGTGCTCAGCATCCAAATGTGCCTTACTGAGACTGCATGACTGAGGTGAATGGCTCAAATGTTACCTTCCTGACTAGCACCAGCATTGCCTCAGACCCAGAGGAGATGTCTCTTGAAGCCAGGACAAGGCTTCAACAAAGTCTCACCCTCTGAGTGCCAGAAGAGCTGGCCAGCTGTACCTTCCCAACAGAGCTGGGCTACTGTGGCTGGTTCCTGACAGACCTGGGTTTAGTCTCAGACCAGTTCTCTCAGCAGTCAAGCACAGAAACCTCCTCCCACTAAAAGAACTGCAAATCTCCCTCACCAAGAACCACGGCGATGGCAGTAAGAGGGCGGGTGAGTTGAGAAGCCACAGCACCTACTCAATATGATACTTTGGCTGCAAAGTCTTCTTTGGGGACTATTATCCAGCCTGCCCATGGCCAGTCCACCTGTAACACATCTGAGGAGGCTCTGCTGGGGCCACCTGTCAGTCCATGTACAAGTGCAGGGAGCAGAACAGGCTCAAAGTCTTCTGAAATAATCTTCTTTCTGATATAATTTGCCAAATCCCCAAACACAGAGACCTTAGGAGGGAAAATTACATTCCTTCAGGAAAAAGCTATAAAGCTCAATGGTATGACAATTGTGTCAGCATCCACCAGGAATTTTTATTTCCTCCTTTGTAAACAAATAGATATTAAAACAGTACAAAGTCTGCTGGTAGATCACCGAGCAGCTGCTGCCTATGGAGAGTGGAAAATTACTACTGAATAATGGCTGCAGCGTTCCTCCCCAGGGACCTGGGCAGCTACAGCCTCAACAGTGACTTATCCTGAAACGAGTTTCAGAGCTTCATCTGAACTACTTGTTGTGTCAGTGTTCTTGCTGAAGCTGCCTGCCAGCACCAGAATCAGAGATCTCACATATGCCCAAAAATCCCTAGAACTCTGTTTTATTTCACTCATAGGGTACACCTGTGCACAGTCTCTCTTCCTGGCCTCATCAAAACACTCTGAAGCGACATGGAGCGAGAAACAAATCCCCCAAAGGAGCACACAGAGCACAGCCTGGTATTATCCTTTCACTGTGCGCCCCCCTCACTGAACAGAGAGGCTGAAACAAGCTCAAACAACCTTCCCACCTGCTTCAGCCGAAGCTGATGGTTTAGGCACCAGGTTCAGGAGTGCAGTGGAATTGCTGCTGGGCTGCTGCAGCAAGGGGTCCTCATGCTGACCGGTCTAAGGGGCACTGAGACACAGAGAGATCCACTGAAGTGATGATGGGCTGTTCACTCACCCACCGGTGTCTGGGCCGAGCTGCTGCAGTCTCATAATCCATACCTACTCGTCAGGCCTCAGCTCTTGCTAACTTCACTCTGCTAAAAAGAAGCAATGTGCATCGCCACTCTCCTCTTCATCCTTTTGCACAGAATGGCACAAGACACCCGGCACATGTGACGCCGGCAGATGCTGGTAATGGACAGGTACATACATTTTGATACACAGGGAGCACACAGTCTGCAGGGGGGGTCACATCAACTACAGGCCCATGAAGAGCAATAGCTGACATGAAACATGTTTCTGTTCTTTTATTGCTTGGATAACTGGAAGGCTTTTGTTTGTGTGCTAAACTGAGCCCACATGTGCTAATGCACATGAAGGATTATTCTTGACCCCCAAGTCCTTTCATCCTAATAAAACAAGGCTGGACAATGAGAAAACTAGAAATACACCCCAATGGTCTGAACAAAAGTCAGCACCCCCTCCTCTCCCTCCTTCACACATATTTTTTGCTAAACATCATTTTCAGCCAATTGTAGCTTTGCTTAGGAAAATCATGTTTCGGCAAGTTACAACTCACCTCCCTCTTACCAGACTTGCACGATGTTTTTAGTTGTGGCAGCTGGCCACAGCCTGGCTGATTCTGAGTAACAGCCTCTGGAGACACGTATTTTGTGAGCTATCAGCATGTGCTTGGCATGCCCACGTTTGTTCAGTAAGAAAAATGTAGTAAGAAACAACCAGGGCTGTTTCCATAACTGTCTGAAATAATTGAACTGTAAGCTGCAAATGTAAATTGCAGATTTAATCCTCTTTTTTATTAGTCTCATTTCTAATGTCAGGGATATTTACATAGCAGGATGGAAACAGAAGACAGTGAGGGGGTGGGTAAGTAATGAATGATTTATTAGAGATTCCATTTGGTGTACTAGTCCAAAACAAACGAGGCAGAGCATATGGATAACTTATTTTCTGTCTGTATGTAATAAAAGATGGATGCTAATACCTCCCAGCCTGATCTTTAATCATATGTATTTGCTTTTCTATCTAGTTTTAAAATGGAACATCTGTAAAGCAATCCCTAAAGAGCTTACAATGAGAATCTCACAGAAAACTTCTTTCAGGTATGTTTGTACCACGTGAGGAGAGAAGCAAGCGAGCACTGTGAATTAGTGTGTGCCATAGAGGTTGTAGGTAATTCTCCCTTGAAATTGCTCAAAATGTCTCTCTGCTTTGCCTCATTCCTCCCTTGTGTTTTCCTCAGCACTCTGTCTCCAGGAAAAAAATTCCTACTGGTCTCTGGAAATGCTTTGTTCATTGAAGTACGGGGTAAGGCTTCCTGTCCATCCTGATGGAAGGTTCAAAGGACTCGAGTTATCCCTCACAAGAATCCCCTTGGGGACTTGCCCTCACACTCACCCTTCTGCAAGGCAGGCAATGCCCCCTCCTCCCCAGCCACCCCAGCAGAGCCCAGGGCCAGCAGAAAGCCCATCTGCTCCTTCTCCGGGGCACTGAGGCTCAGTGGGGGCCCAAAGCTGTCTGCCCAGTGCCACCATGGCCATCATGCACTCTCCCAATGCAGCGTCAGCCACCTTCCCCCCGACCTTTCCCCTTTTCCCAGCACTCCGGAGAAGAGCAAACATCTCTTACTTTTGCTGGTTCCCCTCCTGGCCCCAGCAATACCCACTCCTCCCACCCTCCTTGCTCCCCTGCTACAGAGGCCCACGAGTTTCCCTGCCACTGACAGTCCCTGAGAGCATCCTATGCAGCCGGTCTAGACAGCGTGAGGGGATGTTGCTATGGAAACATTTACGTCCTCACGGTCTTCGGTGTGCTTACTAACAGCATTCAGCATGTTTGTCTCCTGTATTCTTGCTGGTGGAAAAAGAAAACCTCTTTTCCTTTGCAACGTTTACTTTGAAAAGAAAAAAAAAAAAGAAATTATAAAAGCACATATCTTGACTTTCCATCTGAAGGAAGGAGGAGGGTGAATGGAGGAGTATTAGTTTTCCACCTCCTGGTGATGCTGCTTGGCTGGAGGTGGTTCTCTGCAGTGCTGGATTTATCAGGGCACTTCACAGCTTCCCAGCCAGGCCTTTGACCTCTATCCTGCAGTGAGCTCTGGAAGAGCAGCTCCTTTCTCCTGCAGCTGGCCCCTCGCTTCTGTGTCAGGATGGATCTTACTGATCCCAGGAGCTCCCTTTGCCGAGGTACCCAGGGCAGGAAAACAACATCCACGGTGATAAAGCTGTTAACGTGAGATCAGGATGTCACTCACCATGCCCACAAATTGGTGTTCCCTCAGAAGCCACCTTTTTCTGCTGTAAATTAAATTTTCTTCAGAGCTGCTCAGTCTATGAGCCACAAATACATTATGTAATATTGGAAAGGAATTATTTTTTAGACACTTCTGAGTTAGTAGAGAGTAGCTAGTAGTCCTCTGCTTAGAAAATACTTGTAATTTTTTTTGTACAAAAATGTTATTTGTGCTTAAAGAACTGTCTTCTACCTTGGTCAAAAACTCTAGCCACAGTGGAGACATCTCTGACATAATATCTGCAAAAGAAGAAAGATAATTTATGAAGGAATTGGGGTTGTAGCTCATGAAATGATTTAACAACAGTTATTCTGCAGTCCTGCAGGAAACAGGGAAAAATACGCTTTTCTCTAAATGGCTGGCTTCTGGTTATTTGATTTCACGTTCTGGACTGGAGATTGTTACAGAAAGTCTGTCTGGAACTCGTAATACGGACAAATTTCCACCTCAGTTCACACACAAAAGGGAAAGCAGGCAGCTAGGAAACAGGCAGATCTGGGTTAAGTTCCTCATTGCATACTTCATTTTTGCTTACGTGATTCTTGCGCACACATTCCCAGAGTCCTTTCAGAGAAATCTATAATTATCTTCCCATGCTGAAGGATTGGGTGTACATATATTGGGTGCATTTCTGTTTATTTAGCTGCTATTATGGTCGTACAAACGCCCTTTTCTTTTCACTTAAAGGAGGGGAAAGCCGGCACGGCAGTGGGTGTGAGAGCTCTCCCTTAGCCAGTGAGGACATGGAAGTGCTGTCCACCCATCCACACAGCCAATCACCCACTTGGCTTCTTTAAAAGCTGCTGCATCCTCTCAATTGTCCTTTGAAGCAAGATCTGCCTCCTCTGTAGTATTTATCAGAACAGTTATCTCAGACTGCTCAACTGCTACTTTTTTTGGCACTGGAGGACATTTTTCTGTGCCTCCTCTATTTTAATGAGTCATTTCAAATTCTGAAGAAAGAGAGAAAGAAAGAGAGAAAGAGAGAAAGAGAGAAAAAGAGAAAAAGAGAGAAAGAGAGAAAAGCTCAAACCAACCAAAATAAAATAGCAACAAACCAATATGGAGGGAAAATCGCCCTTTTTAATTCAGCAGCCAGTGTTCATGTTACAGATGTGAAGTGACATACTCTGCTTTGTAGCGACAATGCTGAGACCAGACTGCTAAAAGGAGAAATTGGGTCATACCTCATCCTTGCAAATTATCAGTCAAGTTGTTTAAGACATTCCAGGCAGTTAGACCTGAGCAAACACGGTGAAGGCTATGGCTTTACACAAATACTACTGAGGCCCGAACTGCAAAATAGTGGAGCCTTTGCAGAAGCAGCTGAGAGCAAGTTGAGCTGCGGGATGATGATGTTGGAACAAACAAGGTTCCACCACAGCTCTCAGAGCTGATGGTGCTGTGAGGCTGGGAATGTGGAAAATCAACCTTTTGAAGCTGGATAACTCTGACACAGTGAGGGAGGACACAGGTATTGAAACTCCCAGCTCACCGGAGCTGTCCAGTGCTTGTGTGACCAAACTGAAATGATGATGAAGGAACTGAAGCCAGTGGAAAACTGTTGACCCCTGTGAGTTTCCTGCTGTGAGCTGTCTCAGTGGGGCCAGGCCAGCTGGTGGAACTGTTTAGCAGGAATAGGGTGGGGGAAGAGGTCTGACTTCTTTCCTAGAAGCAAGTTGATTTGGATCAGATAAAACTCGAAACTGCACTTTGAAAGCTATCCAATGTGACACTGCCCTTTATGGCCGCAAGGCTCTGTAAGTGATCCATTAATGCTCCCACCAGTCGAATGGTACCTGCACAGGGAACAGAGAAGCAACTGCATCAGCATGAAACTGCACGGCAGGAGAGGACATCCTCATTCCTCAGCTGTGGAATAACCAACTTCATTTTCAGCCCTTGCATGGGTTGAAGGCACTAGTTAGACTGATGCTCCCGGCTGCCCGGCGGCGCGGCTCTGCAGCCGGACTCCTCAGAAGCCTCTCTGCGGCCGTGCGGCGCCATGGCCGCTGTGAGGCCAGCAGGCTCCAGGCAGACGCCCTCCCGCACGCACATAGACAGCCCCGGAGAGCCCGTAATCTACGCGCTGCATGTGTGGGGCAGGCAGGGAGGGAAGGCAGCGGGTTATCTAAGGGAACAAGAGGCCATGGCGGGCTGCCGCCGCCTCAGGGGCGCCATGCCAGCGCCTCAGCCTGGGGCGCAGCCGCCAGCTCCGACCTGAGCTCAGCGGGGCTTTGTGTGGGGAACAAAAGGGGCCGTTTGAAATCAAAGTGGGGAGCACACACTGCTTCGAGAGGGGCATGCCAGGGAAAACGCAGGGCTGCCGGGGGCGAGCACCATTTCCCTGCCCGGCTGCTCCTTCTCGACCCGCTCCCGGCTTCCCTTCCCCCCCCCCCGCCCCTTCCCCCCTCCTCCTCCCCCGTCCGGCCGCCATTTCCCTGCCCCCCTGCTCCTTCTTCTCCCCCCGCCCTTCCCCTCAGCATTGGTCTCCTCCGGGCCCTGGCCAATGACAGCTCACGGGGCACGTGAACGACTCGCCCGTAGCCAATGAGCGCCGCCTTTCCCACGTGGCGAGCTGCGTGACGTCTTCCTCGCGAGCTCCGCGTCTTTGTTGGCGGGTAAAATTTCCCCCAACGCTCCCCGCGGGGGGGGGGGGCGGGGGCAGCGTCCTCAGTCGCTCCGGTCACGTGGCACGGCCGCGCCCGAAGGGGGGAGCGGTCGGCGCGCATGTATACACTATATAGTCCCTTCCGACAGCCCGTCGTGGAGCCGTGGTGTCTTTTTGGAAGCTCCTGTGTTTAACTCGTAGCAGAACGGTAAGAGAGAAGCGCAGAAAGACAGGCCACAGGCTGGTAGGTGCTGGTGGCAGGCAGGTGACGCTTGGCGGAAGGATACCTCACGTCCGCAGCCTGTTTTTGGTGAGGCGGCTCATATATAAGGGCAGAGCGCCGGCGGTGCCACCTCATTGTTTCCTCTTCCCTAGAGCAGTCCTTGTGTCAGGATCCGTGTCAGTGTGCGCAGCACCTCCCGCGCGGCGCGGATACGAGCAGCCCCCCCTCCCCCGGCCGCCATGGCTCTTTAAGGCGGCGGGGCCAGCGGCGGCATCGGCCAGTGCAGCAGGCGCAGCAGCAGCGGCGGCGGCCTCAGCACATCCCCGGCATCTGCAACCATGGCGTGAGTATCGTGTGTGAGGGACGGCTGCTCCCTCTCTTGTGTGTTAAAAGGCGTCCTGTTACTCTCTTTAAGGGGGTTTTTGGGGTGGGTTTATCGCGCGTGTGGTGATAATTGGTATCTCACGGGGAGCGGGGTGAGGTACCTAGGTATACAAAATAATACATAAACTGTCTAGTTAAGCCACAAGGGTAGACAGGCAGGGAGATCCTTGTAGGGCTCGGTATCTCCGGGTGCGGCGAGTGTCAGAAATAGCAGGAAATGCCTTTTCGAAAGAATTTACGAGGAACGTCTATGTTTTCTGTCGTTCGAAAAACCTTGAGTTTGAAAAGTCTAGGATTTTAATTTTTTTTTCCTTGGATTTTCGCGGGAATAAAGGAATATTCCCAGGGAGGGTTTCTTCACCCGCGCGAGGGGAAGTGCTGCTGTACTTACGGGAAAATGGGGCGTTAGAGGTTTTAGGGTTTTGAGTACAAGGAGCACGTGTTATAATCACAGATAGATGAGCGGGCGTTGTTACTAATCTGGCACCAGTACCAATGTTAAACAATGTAGTAGCGTAGCGTTAAGCTTGCCCTGGCCATCGGGCGCACAGCCCTGTGCGGTGCTGGAGCCGCGGGGGAAACGTGGCAGGACACAAAATGGCGGCGGGGAGCGGGCGGCGGGACCTCCAAATGGCGGCGGGTGGGCGGGGCCGGCCCTGCCCGGGCCTGAGGGAGGCGGGGGACGCGCAGCAGCACAGAAATAAAGAAGTGAGATAATCTGTAAAGTTCTGCTATACTTCCTGAGGTGTCGTTGCCTTAAAAGGTCGCTATGTTGCTTAGACCAAATACTGATGAGTTTAAGTTCTGTTCGCAGGTTTTTCACGGCACTGCACAGCAGCATTGCTGTAGTCGACGAAAAGACCCTCTACCTATCTACATCTTTCGACGTCAAAGCGTTAAAAGCTGACGAAAATGAGCTTCTTGAACAACGAGATGCTGTTGGGGGATTCAATATCCCCCTTCAGCCAGCCGTGTTCGGTGGCTGAGGAAAGTCTGGGACTCCTAGATGACTACCTGGAGGTGGCCGAGCCCCTCGGTTCGCATGGGTTCTCCAGCGACAAGGCTAAGGCAGTCTCCTCCAATTGGCTTGCTGTGGACAGTTTAGGCAACACCATAGATAGCAGCCAGGGTAAGGTATTACTTGTTTCTGTAAAGGGCATCAATTACATAATACCTCAGTAACATTCCAGTTGAAAATAAATTGCTAGGTTTTCATAAATGTTAAGGCTAACTCACATGTGTTACCAGTGCTTGGAAAGCATGTGTACTATGCTGCTTACACAACAGACAATGGCTGGTTATGGTAAAGTGCCATTTGTATTGGCCTTGCAGTAACAGCAGCTGCCAATGGTACTTGGCAGAAGTAGCAGTAAGGAAGCATGGTTGTATGTTGCCAGTGCACCAGAATTCTTCTGGTCTTAAAGTAAGAGGGTTGGAATGTGTCAATGGCTGCTTACGTCATATCCTGCAGTTTTTAGGAGCTCAATGAAAGAGTATTTTTTCCTTACAGTTTACTCTTTTTGTGCTAATACATAAAGAAAGATGCTTGTTAAATTATGAACTCTGAGATTGTTTTCAAAAGCTTGAGTTGCATTGGATGGTGGTTTACTGAAGTGGCAGTTTATTTTTTTTATTGTGCAGAGGATGCCTTCTCTGGCATGGAGTGGATGGTGGAGAAGATGGATCTGAAGGAATTTGATTTTGATGCCCTGTTAGGTATGGAACATCTGGAAGCCACCGTCTCACCAGACGAGCTGATGGCCACGTTGGAAGACACGTGTGATCTATTTAATGCTACCATCCAGGAATTTCACAACAAAGAACTTCCACTGATTAATAATGTAATCACCCCTTTCCCCGAATCCCCAGTCGGAGCTGATTCAATGGCCCCATTGGCTTCCCTTTGGTCTTTTCCCCTCTCCCCAGGGTCTCTGACTTCCACTCCAGACCACTCATTTAGTTTAGAACTAGGTAGTGAAGTGGATGTTCTGGAAGGAGAAAGAAAGCGGGAGTGCCCCACTGTTGTGGTGGTGATCACCAAGTCTGAGAAAGAGGAGGAGAACCACTCTGATGATAGTGGGATATGCATGAGCCCAGACTCCTACCTGGGAACCCCCCAACACAGCCCCACCAATTCAATTGGATCCCCCAATGGTAACCAGTTCCCTGCAGATGCCACCTGTGGCTCTGTGCGGTCCAAGCCATACGATCATCCTGCAGAGAAGGTAGTGTCAGCAAAGGTGAAAGGAGAAAAAAAAATAGATAAGAAACTAAAAAAGATGGAGCAGAATAAGACAGCTGCCACGCGTTACCGGCAGAAGAAGAGGGCGGAACAGGAGGCACTGTCTGGGGAGTGCAGAGAGTTGGAGCAGAAGAACCAGGCCCTGAAGGAAAAAGCAGATTCCCTTAGTAAGGAAATTCAGTACTTAAAAGATCTGATTGAAGAGGTCCGCAAGGCCAAGGGCAAGAGAACTAGAGTCCCCGAGTAGGGTAGTCAGCAGTGTTGTGTGCATGTATATAAGCTTCCTGCTAAAACTGTGTATTGCTGTCTAATAAATAATTTTGTAGTAAATGTGCAATGATGGGGTGTGATGAGTGGTACCTGTAAAACCAGCATGACCTGAACCACACGTGGGTGTAAGTACAAGCACAGCAAGGTGGTGTGTGTCCAGAGTGCAGTGTGACGCTGGTGCTGCTGCTTGTGGGTGGTGAATGCAGTGCAAGTGTGCATTGAAAGTGCTTTGAACTGGAGTGTTTAAAGTGTCCCCATTGACCACTCTGTAATTTACATGTATTCTAAAGTGAGAGGGAATCGAACTGAGGTGCCTCAGGGTTTTCAGCTAATTTGTAAGCCCACTGAAACAACTGAGGTTGGAGAGTCGATGGAAGACAAAAGGTCAGTAATACCATGTTATGGGAGGTTTTTTTATTTTCAGACACAAGCATTGCCTCTAAAGGGAGGGAAGGGGTTGGGGACAAAACTGCGCAGTTGTGAACACTGGTGAAAGAAATGGGCAGCTTGGCTGGGAGACAAGCCCAGGAGCAAGCACCAGTGTTAACTGCACTTGGGTTCCTCGTGTGCCTGTGGGTCTCTTAAAGTGCCCAAACCATGAGCTGGAGCTGTGTCCTGGCCCCGTTGGACTGGTGTGAACGGGGCCAGATGGGTGGGGTTACTGTAGTGCTTTTACTGATGGGTCATGTTCCTGTACCCAAGTGTGAAAGTCTCGGCTTCTTCAGCCAGCCGCAGATGAGTCAAATTTTAAGCTGTTAATACAGATTTGACTTCTACCAAGGCTACAGCTGAGTTGGTCCATAAAACTAGTTCAGCTCTAGTCCTGCCTCAGCTGTGCAGGGAAGGTACTGGTGTGCTGGAGCAGCACCTGTGTTGGGGAGGGTTGGGGTTGCTTGAGGATTTGGGATGTGCCATTTTTAACTACTTCAAGTTGATGCCTTAGGTTTTAACTTTTATATTTTTCAAATCTTGTACTGCCTAGTGTGTAACTGAAGTTTCTTGTGGCCTGTTAGCTACTGTTCTCTCATGTAGTTTGACATAACAAGCCTCTCCAAGCTTGCTCTCCAAAGCCACCCAGATTGTCCTAGGCCCAAAATGTGTAAACTAACATCTTAAGAAGGGGGGTAAACCTGGGGAAATTACATCATTAACTGAAGCTTTAATTGGAGAATTAACCCTGATATGCAAATGAACCAAACTTTCAAAAGTGTGAAGAACTCGTGACTCGGAGTCTATCTTGGGTGTAGCCTTTTGACTGCCCAGGGTGTACCTTTGAAGGCCCTTCAATACCTACCTTTATTCCCTTATTCTTGTCTAGTCTTTGTTTTTAGGTGGCTATCTCAGGCATCACTGTGTGCTCAATTTTTTTTTTTGCCACTGCTACCCCCATTTAACAGCACTTGATCCCTTTGGCATTTGGACATGCACATCCTTTCTGAGGAGTTGATTCCTTCTCCCTTGCACTAGCATGGCTCCCTGAGCTGCCGAGTTCAGGTGCCTGGACATCCCAGCCTGGCTGGCACACACATGCAGTGCAGTGGCATCAGGGCTCCAGCCAGTGCTGGAGTGGGGAGGGAAAAGGTTCTTAAAGGAACGTTGGAGAATGGTTTCTCCAGTTGCAGCTCGACATTTCAGCTCCTTATGCCCTCAAGTTAGGGCTACAGGTCCTCCATCCCTGCTCCTTGCCCAAGCCATTACCTGATGTGGGATAACAGCTGTGTGGGGGTGACTGGTGTGTGAAGGCTACTCCAGTGGATGGGTGGCACAGGTGGCTGCTGGCAGCAGGAGCTGATTGCTGCCATGGAGGGCTGAGTGGGCCAGGCCCTCAGTGGCACTTGTCTGTGCCTACCACTGTGCCTGGGTGGCTGGATGCCATTTAAATTACAGCAAGAAGGCTCCCTGTTGGGAGTTAGGGCTCATGCCTCACTGAGGGTGGGGTGGATAACTAAGGCCCTCTCCTTGGCTTCATGAGACAATGCGTGTGAGTAGCCTCAAACCTGCTGGGTAAGGGCACTGGTGACCATGTGCTGTATGAATGGGATGCACTGCAAACTGGAGACTGCAAGCAGGGACAAGAGATTCTCTTCTGGTTTAGGAGGTAGACCAATGTACTAGGTTTCCTTCAAATCAGCTGCACCAGCCAGGTTGGGGATGGGGATAATTAAAGGCAGAAAAGCCCCAAGATTTTGGTCAAATCTGCACCTGAGGTGACATTGCGCTTGGTCTCAGTTGAGCCACAGAAAACATAGTAACTGCTATGAGTTTATGAGCTGGTGGCTTCCCTGTGCAGGGGAAAACCCTCCACTCCTCCTCATACTGATCCCCCTTTCCCACCACAGGGCAACCAGCTCCTCTCCCTTAGAGCCATAGCAATTTCTGCTTACACCTGGCAGCAGCCAGGGCTGAGGGAGCAGCATGTGTGTTTTTCTGGCCTTACTCAGTTCTCCCAAAGCCTGGAAACATTGTCAGCACACTTATCCCCTCCCCACCCCATGGCAGGGCTGTCTGTGGGCCACTTGTGGCTAAAACCAACTTTTCTTGGCGTCCATGCTCTGCAGGCAGACGAGGCAGGGCCTGAGCTGGCCAGTAAGTACATGATTCTGGTTTCTGCAACCCTGCAGAGAGTATGCAGGTCCAATTTACCAAATTACACTCACTCCAGGGAAGGAAGATCAGAGCTGGAACAGGCGAGAAGGAATGCATGACGCATCCATGCTGCTTTGCTCTCTGCAGCCGTGTGTGTCCTTCATAGAACTCCTTGCAGGAGAATCAGAAACCTGCCCTTAAAGAGCAGTCAGCACTCAGTGCTTGCCGAGGCTCCGAGTTTGTGGCTTTGCAGAGGCAGCCCATATGGCAATCTCATGCAACGCCTGCTGAAATGACGCTGTGTTTCCATAGTTAGTAACTTAGTTAAGATTTTACAGAGGCTGGAGATCAGGGCTGACTCTTCCTCTGCATTTTTTATCTAGACTTTTCCTCCAGGCTTCAGTTAGGCACAGCAAGCATCATGCCACTTGGCTCTGCAGCCCAGCAGCTTGTCCAGCCTGCAGCAGGAGCCAAGGAACACCCAGGACACCGTCACAAACTCCAGCCCACAAGGGTAAAAAGTCTGATAGCCTCCTGCCTAGCAACTGATTTTACATTTTGCAAACTGCAGGAGCTCTCTCCTTTTTCTCACAGCCTCACAGAACAAATGTGCTTCAACTGAATCCTTGCAGCTTGCATAGAGCATGATACCATGTCCAGAATTAGATTGTAGTGCATGAAATGCAGGCTTTACCTACTGCCAGAGGAGCCTAGTTCTTCTACATCCTTGGAAACAGCAGAATTCCCCCAATCTGCGTTATAAAAGCTATTTGAATCTGAAGTTGGCATGGCTGATGGGATTTCTGTCTCAGTTATTTCTCCTCTGAATTAAGGGCAGTGAAGTAGACTTTGCACACGCAGCGTGCATGACCCTCAGGCTCCTATCCCTCAGCCAATTTTGTGCTTCATGGTAAATAGGAGTCCAATATTCCCCCACATAACCAAACAACCTCTTGCAGTTCACTGCTCGCAAAGCCTCTTCTCACGAGCTCGTTTCTGCTGTTATCACAATATTTATAACTGCCTTCCTCTTCACCCTGCCTTTAGAGAGACCCAGGTGCATGCCCTTCTCTTTCAAAAGGAAAAGGGGAAACCATCACTGCTGACAACTTCTTCACATGCCTGTGTGGAGAATCAGATGCACCTTTGCAGTATGCTTACAAAAATAAATCCACAGCTGCAGTGTTGGGGGATGAAGAAAGAATGATGATAAAATCTTCCAAACAGCTTTTGCCCTGGCAGAAAGCCCAGAAATAGCTGCAAGGACAGGCTGTCCTTTGGGAGATGAATGCTCCTCCAGTGCTCCCAAGCTGGACTATAGAAAGAAAATGTGTCTGATTCTGATGGAAACAGTTTCACACAGTGGTAGTCCATTCATAGCCTTTTTTGGGGGGTGGGAAATCTATACATTTTTGGCCAGAAGAATACCAGTTTTGTTTATCTTCCCAGAGACTTAGGTCTTCAGAAAAAAAACGGGTTCTCTATTGTCCTTCCTATAGGAATAATTACGATCTTGGGCTTACTAATTTTTTCTCAGTATGGTCCAAGTAGCTTCTGAGGATATCCTACCTTCCTCTGTCCTGCTGTATTCACAGCCTTGCCATGCAGTCCTGCACATAAACTCCTGTTACATTTCATTTCCAGTGCAAAGGACATCTTGGGGTCTTACCATGAGCATCCCTTGCTGGGCCAAAGTGTTCGCCTTTGCTGACTTTCCCATTGAAATGCTTCAGGCCCTGTGAATTAACAGAGGAATTCAGTCCCCTGACCTAGGCAATACTATTTTGGCTGCTCAGGTATCTCAGGTATGCTGCCTTTGCATTATTTTCGGTGCACTCATGCAGTGTCATAAGTGAATGAAGTCACTGAATGAAGGAAGCTGGCTGCACCCACAAGCTCCAATTTCCCTATTACAGAGGTGCATGTTCTCCAAGTGATGGCCAGCTGCCTCTCATTTCTCCTTCAGCTGCTCTCTTCCTCTCTTTTGCACGCACACACCCTTTTAAGGAATGGCAGGAGCGAGTTCCAGGCACAGCAGATGCATCAGCTTAATTTATATAGGGCAGAGAATCTTCCAGTCCTGGAACTCCTCTACATCTCCATTGCAGTGTGCGGGCAGGTGGAGAAAGAGCCCTGGTCTTTGCCTCCCATTAAAGGAGATAAATGATCTTGCTGGCATGCAAACAGTGCAGCTCAGAACAGACCAGCTTGGCTACATTACTGCTTAGCCCTGCCAACAGCTTATTCCTTCAGAAAAAGGTGCATGTAACCCTGTAGACAGCTGCAGAGCAACCTTCATGCTTTTTATGTCCCCTGCCCTCACCAGTTAGTGGTTGGCTCGGTTAATCCTATTTAACATAACTACAGATAGACGTGCAAACCTTTAATCCCACTCCAACCTACCAGCCCTTCAGCCTGCCTTGGCTGGAGTTCCACGTTTTGAGCTCTAAGCAGACAGTAGGCAGTCTGCCTTCTTTCACACTCCTCATTTCGGCTCAAATTGATGGGTCTTTATGTCTCAAAATGAGAAACTTCCTTTTGCTGTAACTTTTCTGAGTTATTCAGGGCCCTGCTGCTGTGCACCCTTTTTACAATAACCACTCCCCCTCCTGAGGTGCTCAGGAGCCTGTAAGTGCTGTAGGTGCTGATACTGTGTTGATCATCAGCAAGACAGAAATGTAAGGCTGTCATGGAAAAAATCCCAGAGGGTAAGATTGGCTAAGGTTTTTAGGATTCTTCCCCACCCCTTGATTTTCCCCTATAGCCTTTTCAGTGTTTTCAATCTCATTTACCTGAGCAAGTTCATTGGCAGCCAGGTTTGTTACTGCTATGTCATTTCAGAGGCAAGAAGTTGGTGTCCTGAACAAACATGTTTTCTTGGTTTACATGTGCAGTCCTCCCCTCCCTGATTACACACATAGTGCTGTTAGTAGCTGTTGTTGCTTTCTGTGGTAAGGATGTGGAGGCTTGCTGGTACAGCAGAGGCTGTATGGGCTTACATTAGCTTGTACCCACTGGAACAAATTTCCTTTTATTTGCTTTCCATTCACATAACAAGGGAGCAATAGGCCATTAAGACGCTTGATGAATCTTATTCACACTAAGCTAGCTCAAGGCTGAGCATCTGGGAACTATTCTGAACAGTTTCCCTGGAAAGGTTCTACCACACTAATAACACTCCAGAGCTTTTATTTGCATTCGTATTAAAGCTGCTGCTGCCGCCGCCCATTCTGACTCCTTGCTGCGTGTGGGTGGAGATGCCCTATAAGATGGCACCCTCACCATTCCCTAGCTCAGCTACCTCTATTTTCTGCTGCAGGATGCTCAGCTGGTGTCGCAGAGCTGGGAAGGGAGCCAGCAGCCTGATGAGCTCAGCGAGCATGCGGCGCTGGCCCGGCAGCGCTGGGACACGTCCCTGCGCTGCTACTCGCAGATATGCGGGAAAGAAATGCTGTCCAGCAGGTCCAAAGGTTGTTGTGGGCTGCAGCCTGTCAGCTTCCAGCGTGGGAAACAGGTTGGAGGCCAACTAGCAAAAACAGCTATGGCAGCTGCTGCTTCCCTAACCCCTTCTTGTCTATTCCATCGGGCAGAGAAGTCTGGCTGCAAAGAACAGAGATCACGGAGTCAGAGTGGGTTGGATTGGAAGGGACCTTAAAGATCATCTCATTACAACCCCCCTGCCAGGGACACCTTCCTCTAGAGCAGGTTACTCAAAGCCCCATCCTGCCTGGCCTTGAACACTTGCAGGGATGGGGAAGATTGCTCCAAGGTAGCCGTGTCCTGGGGTTCCAGCACAGCCAAGGAGCCGGCATGCTCTGGGCATGGCTAGACAGACAGCTGGGAGTATGAGAAGGTGCCTGGCTTTAGCTTAACACCAGGCCCATGCAACAGGCTGGTACCTGTTCTGCCCTCTCATTTGAAGATATTCCCCTCAGGGGGCACCACCTGTCCTTACCTACCCAGTATTCAGGTGGCATTGCTCTTCTTTCCTAGGAGCTCCTACCCTGCCAGAGAGGGGGAAAGCCAAGGCTGGAACGTGTTAGATCTTTGTCCTTGCGGTGGTATCTCTAGAGCCACCATCCACTTCTGCTTCTTCTTCCCTTTTCCCACAAAATAAAGTTTAATTTATTTAAGGATACTGTAGACTGTACAATCAAGTTTAGTTTCAAATGACAAAATTCAGTCTGTCAGGTAGCTTTACCCTCCTTGACAACATAATGCCTCAAGAAGTATGTTGATTACTTGTGTTGGCTCTAATAAGTCTTTCCAGCCAGTAATGAGAGCTGCCACCCAGCTTTGAAACTCCACTGATCTGGGTGTTATTATCCTCGTGGAGAACTGCTCTGGGCCCCACTTTAAAGTTCATCATTAACTTTGAAAGAAGAGCTTTCCTGTTTGCTTACATTTGCAAACAAACAGGCTGCGTTTTGTACAAAGAGAGTGAACCGCATTACCCTCCTGCCCTTTTCTGGAGCAAGGAAGGATGGTTTTGCTTCCCTCAGCCTGCGGGAGAAGGGCCCAGGGGCTGAACAACCACAGAAACAAGGGTGCGTAGGAGGAATGGGTAGAGGAGGAGCAGGAGAGGACATGAAGGATCTCTGCAGGGTCATAGGAAATGCCAAATACTGAAGATGAAGGCTTAAAACAAAATAACACCCCAGAAATCTACTTCTTTCAGTCAAGTTGTGGCACAGCCAGCTTTTTCACACAGTTAATTATCCTCATGACAGCTCCACACAGAGCTGCTTGTGTTAGGCCAGCTCACATGCACTGCAGCAGGCACACAGAGCAGAAGTTTTAGGGAGACATGCTGAATACACATTTTGCTCAACTATTTTTTCAAACAATAGTGCTTCCATTCTTTTAAGAAGTTTTTTTGGTTGTTCTTTTCTTTTTTTTTTAAATTTTGGAAGCAAGAAAAAACTAAAAAAACCAGGAATTGTTCTTTGAACTGTTCTGTATTTACCACTTTTGGCTGCAGATAGTTGAACTTGATCCTATTACAAGAAATCCCCTCCCATGTGCTATTACCCAATTTGCAGTACACACACTTCAGTATGCTCACTATTTCCCCTGTCTGGATCTCATATGTCCAAGCGACCCTTCCTCCCATGCAGACAAGAGGAAAAGAACTCAACAGAGGCGGCACAGGCTTAAGAGGACAGCACCAGGAACTATAATCAGAGGGCAGGGAAGGCATAAGTGAATTCCTGCTTGTGCTGGCATCAAGCAGCTGCTGATCAGGTCAGATGAGCCCCTTGTAATCAGCTCCTGAGTCTAACCAAATCTTGGCATTAGTCCTTCTCCTTAGCTGTTTTTTTCCCAAGGGAACACATTTCCCATCTTCTTAGGAAAGGCGTAGGAAAAGGCAGTGGCAGAAGCTCCCCAGAAGCACATTCGGAGTGGTTTAGTGAGGAAGTTTCTGGAACAACACTCCCACCTGCTGGGCCTTCTGTTTGTTACAGCCGGGAAGTCAGTGGCAGTCTGAGAAAACAACTTCCCTTCAACCCAGCACCACAAGCTCAGGCTCAGATTTTAATTTGATGCTGAGACTGACATCTGGGTCACAAGCCCTCCTGGTTACAGGACCTGGCAACACTCAGCAGTGGTGCCCTCCTGGCATGGCTAAATCTCGGTGGGACACTGCTATAAACATCCAAAGGACAACTTTCTCCATGTGAGAACTCTTCCTTGGAGAGAGGGAAGACTGTGAGTAGCCAAAATGGAGGAGTCATCTCCATTCCAACCTGCACTCTTTGAAGGCCTAAGCATGTCAGAGAGATGATTAAATATATGTGTCAACATGAATCAGAGAGGCCATTCACACAACTGAGTCATCCTAAAGAGAGGAATGCTTGGATCACAGCAGTGACACGGTTTGTCTTCATCACCTGTCAAAATAATCACTACTACAAAGGCAAAGAGAGACAGTGTCTGCAACAATTATTTAATCAAATGACATATAAAAAGTTTTTGCAATGACTGACAGACCTGACAGAATCCAAACTGCAGGGTTACTCAAGTTTAACAGTCTTTCAAAGCATCCTTCCCTTCCAGAGATTTATTAATGCTGGCCCAAAACATTTCTCCATTCAGATACAGTACTTTCAATGCTCCCTGCCAAGTAACACAGGTAGCAGGAGCCTTACATCCTGAGGAAGGGGAAAAAGATTTTTATTTGGCTTAGTCCACCCTTCTACATCAAGAATGTAAGACGTGCTGGCTGCAGGAAGATAATTATAAGGACAACATAGCTCAGAGCCAAGAGCACCTCTGTGGCTTTAGCTGCCCAGTAACAAGCTCTGCCCAGACCAGAGCTGCTCTGCAAGTCTGACACGGAGGTACTTGCTGGCAGAGGCACATCCTCCATGTGCCATCTCAAACATGCCGAGGAAATGCCCAGGCCTGCGTGCCAGGCTGGAGAAGCTGCAGAAAGGCTGGAGCTGCAAGAACCCCCGTCACGATGTTTATGGTATCCCAAAGTATTCCCTCTCAAATTTACGGAAATCTTCCTCGGTAAACACAGTGCTTTCGGGCTTCTTCTTTTCTGTCTTCTCTGGAGGCTGATCCTTGGACTTCCTGCCTCTGTTCTGAGCAAGAACCTTCAGACGATACAAAGATGGAAAAAACAGCAGTCATTGTTATCCAGACCAAACCACAAAACAGTGATTTTCAAGCTCACCTGCAGCATCCCTGCTGTTCTACAAGAACCCTGCTATTTTCCAGAGTGCCTCCAAAGAAAAGTGAGAGGCAAACCACTGATGTTAACCAAAGCAGGTCACTGGGACAACAGCAGATACCAACTTGTTATTTGGAGTCAAATATGAAAACTGTTTTCCAGTAATTGTCACAGAGATAAGAACACTGATTTCAATTCAGAACTTTCTGAAACTATGGCCTTCTTTTTATCCCCTCTCTCCATGACACAACCTGAAAACCCAACGAGTTTGTGGAATTCCCTCAGCATTTTCTAATACACTGTCACCTCCTGTCACAATCTCCAGCCTGAGAACACTTTCATTTATTTATGTATGTTAACAGCCTGTATCTCATAAAAACAGCGCAAGGTTCTAGCACTGTCAGCTATTCTTCTCTTCAAATCCTGGCATGAGACTACCTTTTAGGGAAGACCACTCCAGAAATTCTCAAGTTATGAGAAACACCATTTAAGAGGCAAAGTAATTCCTATTACATGAGCCAGCAGCACATCTGGTTCCTTGTTAATCAGCCTCCAGCTACAGAGAAGGCCAGTCTGATCGACAGAGTAAGGAGAAGGTCTGAACCAGGGCTTCTCTGCCAGCTGAAACTAAGAAATATCTTTGGTAATTAAGAAAAGCCAGCAGCTGTCAGGATATTTGAAGAACATGATGTAGTGTGTGGCATCCCTGCCCATGGCAGGGTGGTTGGAACTGGATGATCTTTAAGGGTCCCTTCCCACCCAAACCATTCTATGATTCTGTGATTTTGACTAGTATCAGAGAACATCATAGGGGGCAACATATCAACAACAGTTCAAAGCTTAATAAGTTATTTTTCCAGTGCACACAGGAATTCCTCAAGGCCATTTGTAGACAGAAACTTAACTTGACTCTCTTGTACAAGGTATAAATCTGGAAGATCCAGGGACGATTCCCATTCATTCACCTGTGTTCCTCAGTAGAAAGAGACCCCCCCCGACACAAATTAGTCTTACTTGTTCTGTGACGGCTTTGTCTGCAACAAGTCGTCCCTTCAACATGTACTGCAGGTTTTCTCTCAAGTGATTCACAGGCTTCTTCTTATGGTACTCCTCTGGGGCAAAGAGAAAGGGACAAAACGCATCAGCTGCTCATCCAGGCAGCTCACAAGGAGAGACACAGGAGGATCAGCAAAGCCCCGGGAGAAAGACACCGCTAGAGCTCAGGGAGGGATAGGGGTGCGCCCACAAATGAGGCTGCGTTTAAGTGAGCGACACCAAGAGGGCATGCAGGAGAATAGAAGGGAATGGAATAGGATGGGATGGGATGGATACAGCGACCGGCAGCGTGGTTGCGCGACACCACAAGGGTACCCAGTGCGAGCGTTGCGGAGGGGTCGAGACTCACCTATCGCCGACTTCACGACTCTGCCCTTGACCGTGGCCTTGTTCCTGCCGGGCTCCGGTGCCCTCTTCCTCCGCCTCGCCGCGCCCGCCGCGCCGGGGCCGGCCCGGCCTCGCTGGAGTCCCGGCGGCGCCTTTGCCCGACCTGCAGCGGGAAGAGGAACGGAGTCACTACAGCCGCACCGGGGAGCCACCCTGCGCCCGCCCGCCCGCCCAGCCCCGGCCCCGCGGGCCCACCCGGCGGCTCCAGCAGCTCCAGGCCGCGGCGCAGCAGCGCTGCCGACATGACCGTGCTCCCTGCCTGCCGCCCGCCCCAGAGCGCCCCGCGCGGCCCGGCGGGCACCGCACCCGCCCCGCCCCGCCCCGCCCGCCGCCCCTGAGGGGCGGCTGCGCCGGCAGCGCCGGCTCGGCGAACCTCGGACGGGCTGCTTTCGGTGGCGCCCGGCGGCAGGACACGGAGCGGTGGCCGTCAGCTAGAACACAGGGATTTTCACCCCAAAACGAGGCAGAACTTCTCCACGTTTAAGGCGGCAGAGCAGGCTGCCCAGGGAGGTCGTGGAGCCTCCGTCTCTGGAGACATTCAGAATCATCTGGACATGTTCCTGTGTCACCTGCTCTAGGTGACCCTGACTTGGCAGGGGCTGGGGCTAGATTATGTGAATATCAAGATTATTTTATGTCAGGGTGTTCTTTGATGCAAGATCTTTGAATACTTTCAATGCTAATCAACAAGAATAAAGATTTAATTAGTGGAACAGGCAGCAGCCAGCATCCCTTAGTCAAGGACATCCAGGAACTAACAAACTTTAAGGAGGCAGTAAATCAAGATGTTCTGTGTCAGTAGATCAGATAGCAGTTAGTGTCCCTTATTCAAGGATATCCTGGAACTAACAACCTTTAAGGTAGTAGAAAATCAAGATGTTGATGGTTACCTATTGATGCCCGAAAGATAGGCTAGAAATAAATCCCCATAGACTGATGTCTAGAGAGCAGGTATCTGTTTATTGCAGTGCTGATGGTGAGGGGGATTTCTCCGCCTAACTCACCTGCCTTTGTCAAGTGCGGTGGTATATTTATACAGTAAATTTTGCTTTAATGTTGCTATGTCGTTACGGCATCATCACATACGCGCCGGAACTAATTTACGTAGCATGATCTCATGGTTATTAGATAATTCTTTGCACTGCGCATGCACTTCCCCAGTTCGGGGGTCTTTGGGGGTCTTTGATGAAGGCTTCTAAAGTCTTCTTTACACTTGAACTTTTCAACTTTGTCTTTAGGGCATGTGCAGTCACGATGCTCTTAGGTCCATCTGGCCTTAACCAGCCTAAATTCTTTGTTTTGTGGCTAATTGGCTTTGGCTTGCCAATTTCTCATTAGTACTACACTTATCTATCTCTAAAGCTATACACCTGGTAAGTTTTGGTTTTTTTTCTCTATTCTGCATATAAGCAACTAGTTAACTATATACTAGCCATTACATTGTATAAAAAGTTATTCATATCAGATTATCTGGGTATCAAAAATTATGATTCAGGTTATATAAGCATCAGGTTATATAGGTATAGAAGTTACAATTCAGGCTACATAAGTAAAAACTATGATTCAGGCTATATAAGTATAGAAGGCTATGCTTCAGGTTATCTTGATATTCTTCAGGTTATATTGATAAAAAGTCATGATTTAGGTTATATTGATATTAAGGTTACACAGACATCTTATAACACAAGCTATATAAGCACTTTGTTACTTTGACCTAAGCTATATAGACATCACTATGTATACATTGCTAACTTGGTAAAGTACTCAAGGTCCGTGTATGTTCTCTATAATACTAAAAGTCATGCCTAAAGGTCAAAAAGATCCCTGCCCAGGTGAAGGCCCTTCCCCTGAACCTACATAGATGTTAGCTGGGGTTATGTAATTACTCTTACTAACTCATCACAACACAGGGGCTGTAATTGGAAAGTTACAAACCCTGAACTTCTGCCTATAAGTGATGATGTGGAAAGTCCGGTGGGTGAGCTTGGTTTGTGGAATGTCACCAAGCACCCGGGCTCACGCAACTCTGAAATAAATAATCACAGTCTCTCAAAGTGTGTAATTGTTGGCTTGTTGCACACCGGATAATGAATCTGATTTTGTGGACAACACGGTGTCTCCTGCCATCACAGGGGTCGTCACAGGCCAGGAGGAAAGGGGATGGTGTCTTGTTTTGTCTCAGCAAGGCCCCAAACCCCAGATTTAACTGTGCTAGACTCGTCAGGCAGAGAGGTTGACTCTGCCATAAATTGCATCTATTTTTCAGGGTTACTTTAGTCTATTTGTTTAAAGCTTTCTTCTCCAGTTTTCACCCCTCTAGAGACTTCATGCTAATATCTGCTAAATTTAGCTATCATTTGAATAAAGCTTATTCAATTATAGCCAGTGCTGCCAGTAACAAGCTGACACCGGAGGAGGAAAGAGGTTTATTCTCCCTCAGACATGTCCTGCAGGGAGAAAGGGATACAAATGGCTCTCATTGTTTTTCATAGTAATGATCTGTAACAGGGACTGATAACAGTTAAACCTCGGTTTATTAAAAGACAGTCATTCTCTGGAAATTGTTCTCCAGCCCCTGCAGATGTCACCTCAATGCCTGTCTTTTATTGTTCCTTCTCTTCTGAATCCCTCCCTGGATGGATACTGGCATTCTGCGTCAGTTTCTGCTGATGGTGCTAATACATTTTTCTGGACAGGACTTGTGTGGTGCCTATTCCTGGCTTCAGAGCTGGAGAACATTAACCATTTACTGCTTGTTCAGCATGTCACTTCTCACTCTTAGTTTTCCCTTTAATGAGTTATAAAAAAAAAAAAAAGATTTGGAGGGACAGTCACTGGGTATGTAACACAGAGCACTTCTCCATTTTCTTGTTTTCTGTTCATAGGTGGTGGAAAATTGAACCTTCTCAGCTCTCACTCCCTGCCAGATTTTTCCTTCCAGTTGTGTGAAAGCTCACAAAGTTACAAGGAGGTTATTGTAGCTTTGTGAAGAAACCAAACAAGCCATGAGTTAATAGCTTATTGCTGAAATTGAAGGAAACAATAGAGAATATTATACTCAGCAGAAAAGTTGTTACTGCTTGTATACCCAGATTATTTTCATCTTGGTCAGAGCGAGATAAATGATAGCTGCCAATGCCGTGGGGAAGGTATTTTCAAAAATACTTCATCAGTCAAACACTCTCTTTCAGCCTCTAAAATGCAATTTACAGGTTCTATGTAAGCTGTTCATAGTTTCATATTGCATAGTATGTTCAAGATAGCTTATTCTACTGATTAAACACTACGTCTGCATCATTTATTAGGATACCTATACATCGTTACACATGCTTTGTGTCAGAATGGTGAAACCTCATAAATGCCTTATGCAGGCATCTGATGCAAAACAACTTTGTTACCAACACTGCAAAACATGTTTAACAAATTAGTGTGCTAGAAGCTGCACTGATTTATTGTCCTGTTCGTGGAAAACATATCCCCTTTTCTACCTCAAAAGTAAACCATTACCAATACCATCTCATTTCCATTTCTGTTGTGCCAATTAATAATGCTCTCAGTTGTGTAGGTCTCTCAGAAAATCTGACTCCCTTCTTATTAAACACCGTAATACAGGCAACTCCTCCTTTGACCAGCAAGGCTGGGCGCAGACTTGCTGTGACTTTAGTCAGCAATTACCTGCAGAATAAAATTTAATGAGCACACAGGGGTCACTTTGCTGAAGAGAAAACACAAGGCACTTTCTTCAACTGCATTCAGTCTCCTGCCTCAGAGTCTGGTCAGACTCTTGAAACTGGTTAGTTCACCAAGAAGTTAAATGGATGCACACATTGTGGTTTGACGTATTCCCCAGGTTTAGATCTGTTGGCAAAGATCATGGTCTAATGTAGGCTGTGGGGTTTTTAACACTTTGTGAAATCACGTACCTATTATTAATACATTACATTTCTTCGTCTCCTTTTAACAGGATCTGGCAGCTTTTCTCAGGGCGCGATCGTTGCTGTTTCTCCTGACTGTGGTCTGTCTGCAGCTGCGCTTGGTCTTACCAGACATCTGGTTTGATTACGGCATCTGTCCTGTCTCTGCTGGGTGGCTCTGGTACAACCAACACCTGTCACACTCCTGCAGGCAGAGGTGCAGAGCCTTCCTTTGCTCTTTGACCTTAATAGAGAGTTATGCTCACATCTTTTCCCTGCACTGCTAAGCAAGATAATTTTGTTGGCTTATGTTAGGAATGTACAAACATCTCTTAATATGGACTGGATTTTGCCTGTGTAGTACATGTTACTTCTACTATAGCTGTAGAATGTAGGCATTTGGATCAGATAACCTCTTCTCCATGTTGTAAACTGTAAAATATTCTCTGCTGACCTTAGATTAAGTCAACTACCTGTTTCTGATAAATCTGCTTTATGCTGAGCACAGCATATTAAATGCTGTGTTTCTCTTTGCAGGAGCTTCCATGGCTTTATCAGTCTCTCAGTGGTGATATGCTCCTCGTGTCATCACGATACATGCATTTAACTATGCCTTTCTTTTACTCACTCACTGTTGAAAGCAGTTGAGCAGACCCTACAAATAGCTTTTTCCAGACTAGTATGTACTATTAAAAACTTAATGTTATGAGACTTGGTCTGTATCAGTAAAAAAAAAAAAAAGCAGCATTTCATTATACTGTTTTAAAGCCTCTATTCAAATTAAAATTTCATCCAAGATGAATAAAATTAAAATTTCATCACTTTGCAATCCCTCAAAAATCAGTTCAGTTAGCTCTTTGAAGCACTTTGGGGACAGAATGAATGCCAAATGGTCTTCATTTAAATGTGTAACATCCAAATAAATCACTATCTTAGAGCCTGAATAATCTGAGTTTGGATGGCAAAAACCACAGGTGCTGCATTTCAGATTGAGAATGCCTTTCTTTCCGAGATTTAAGCTGTCTTCGAAAGCTTTCTGGCACTAATGTTCATGTTTTATAGCTTTCTTTCAATCTCATGCCTCAGTGGGTAGCTGGCTTTTCAAGTACTAATAACCCAGCCTACAGATCAGTTGGAGTTTTAAGTAACTTCCATATGCGAATATTATCAGTTCACTTTCTGCTTGCTTTCTTACGGCATTGAAAAATGGTAATTTTTCCTGCTTGAATATGCAGATAAAATTCCTGGTTCATCTTGGAGCAACTATTCTTTTCCCTATTATTCTAGGCTTTGGAAGACATCTGATTTAGCTTGTTCCACCTTATTATTCTGTACTACATGCTAGCAAAGACGTAACTGATATTCGTGTCTAATCATTCTGCTGTCTGTGGCAGTTCATAATAGCTGTCTCTTTGCTCTTACTTTATGTTCCAGCTTTTGGATTCAGGGGGTTATGTAAGAGCCTCAGTCTGAAGGAATGTTGTGAAGGATGTGAGAAAACAGAAGCTAAGGGCAGCATTAGAAATAAAATATAACAATCACAAGCATTTATTTAGTTTAGGGCTTTTTTAAAAAAACCCAGTTTTATGATTTTGGGAAATGGGATCCTGATGTCTGAACACTTGGTACAGTCCACATGGATACATATATCTGTATTGTCTCTTCCAAAATGAATCAGACTGATTTTCAAGCTGATTTGTAGCAGATTTTCACCTTATCATGTTTCCTCACATGTGGATTATGGAATGTGCTTTGCTTTAAGCAGCTGTCTAGTTTTACCACTTCCCATATTCTGTATTTTCTCTTGAAAAGCAATACCCAATGCTGCTGTCATTAATATTTAGCTGTGTTTGCCAACTTGAAGCAGTTTGTGCTGTGGTCACTGTTCCTACAAAGAGCCATGGATCACTGCCTGCCCCGTACCTCAAGTGCATAGGAACCTTTGTCCTTTAACAGTGTGACATGCCTTTGAAAAGCAATTTAACTTTCCAGCCTACTGAATCTGAACAAGAACTGGGCAATGCTTTGATTCATACACTTGCATGGATAAGTATCTAGTTATTTTAGACTGACAGAAAGTCTTTTATTCTGTTTTATTTTTCTTTTTTTTTTTTAATCCAATGCAGACATCTTCCTATTCCATTCACTTTTCAGTGACCTGTTCCAGGTCACCAAGAATCTGGCTCTGCCTTGCACAGGTTTTGTGGATAATGTTGGAGCAGGTTAAGATTAAATCAGCGTCCCACTATGCAAGATGCTGTAGTAAGACATGAACTCTGCCCCTGAATGAGACATCCTATACAGAGGAGATAAGGAAGCACAAGGATTAAGCAACTCTCAACATCTTTTTCCTCTACCTGTTGCTTTCTTTTGCTCCAAATGGGAAGACAACAAGCATCAGTAGCTCTGCTGGTGCTCTAAGAGCCCACTTTGTAGATAGAGGAAATATTTTTAAGAACATAAATTTAGAAAAAACCCCCAAACATGTCCTTCTTCGGGGCTTAGAATAACAGAAGAAAGCACTTTGCTAGTAATAATTTGCATATAATACAGAGTTGGTGTCACAAGGTTTTTGTGGAGAGAAAAATGGGTTTTGGCATTCAGACTCACAAAAATGCCTGAAAGTCCAGTGCCCTCATACTTTCTATTTTTCCCTGAAGAGAAAATTCTCTTCAGCAGAGCATCTGCTGGTCTTGCACACCTCCTAGGGTGGAGCAGGCAAAACAGTTCTGCAGCTGGAGGGGAATGATTTCTCTCTGTTTCCCACCACTATCCTTAAATCTCAACAAGACGAAGGAGTAGAAGGTTCCCAGGGCTCAGAGTGATTGACTTTTTTCCTTGTTCCTTCTGTGGGCCATGGACATGGTTTCTGGGTCTTCCTCCTGCCCTTCCCGCCTCCTTCATTCCTGCAGCATTGGCTCTGGGAGAAAGTGGCAGACCTCACTGCCACTGTTTCCCTCAGTTTAAAAGACCGAAACCTATCCTGCTGTAGTTGCTTTTCTTTTTCTCCAAGAACCTAGGAAAAGATGATAAAGATCCTTTGGAGCAGGGATGGGCCTGAGTGAACAAAATATAGGGGAGCTGTGGACCAGGAACTGCTAAATGCTGGAGAACAGGTGTAACAGATGGCAGACACAGGAAGGGGGCAAAGGCAGGGCTTGGAGGGAGTACAAGTTTGCTTTGTAGATTTTCAGGCTGATTGAAAAGCATTGTAGAAAGGTGAGTAAATTGTGAACAACACCTACTGCCACATGTACACATTGGGAGCTATTGAAAAACTTGAGAGGTTTAGGGCTCTATCTTGCTTATTGAGGATCCGACTTGCTAATTTTTGTGGTTTTGTGTCACTGGCACTGCTGGATCAGCACAACCTCCACAAATTTAGAGCTGTTTCATGCAAGTCTTTACAGACTCTTCCAGGGCATCTCCCCTTGTTAGTTTGGAAACTTACAGTTAGTGATGGGTTTGATGAGACTTACATCAGCATCTGAGCCTCCAAGTTTATCAGGACCTTTGTTTTCCTTTAAAATCAGCTTCAAGCCACTGGACTCTTACTGTTTAATTTAGTTTTTTGTTTTCTTGCCTCTGGACTTCAGCCTATCTTTTTTTTTCCCTCTAGAATTGATCTTTCCTTTTTAAATTGCAGACTGACCTCCCTGGCTGACACTTGGCCTTCTTTTGTTTCACTTTTGGCTTTCCATTTATTCTTTATTCCTTCCTTACATTGTTTGTTTGTTTCTTGCTTTGTGGCTTTCTTTTGTGTTTTAGTCAGAAATATAGGTCTTCCATGCCAGAATCTGAGAAATTCACCCCAAAAAAGTTCCCCACTGAATACAGAGAACATGAACAGAAACTGAAATGAGGATTTTGGGGCAAGGTTTGGTGTATAACTTTTACTAGAGGGATTTGTAAAAAAGCAGTGGTGGTTCTCTGTTCTGGAAATATTGTGGCCTTTGATGAAATAAAGTCTTGTTTCTTCCAGGAAGGCTGTACTTCACCCTGGTTACAGTGGAATTAATGATCTCTCATGTAAAGAGCTCGGAAATACGCAAGAGAAGAGGTTGCATTAGAGCTGAGAGCTCATGTGTCCTCATGCTGCATAGACGTGAAATTGGGGAATATCAGTGGCTGCTGAGCGTGGCTGCTTTCAAAGCAGTGACAACAAGGTGGAAGGCTCTGTGTTTTGTTCCCAGCCTCTATGCTACTTAAAATGTTTACAAGCCCCAGAGCTGGCTCAGAATGCAGCAAAGTTTAGCTAGTTATGCTTGTCATCACTTATTAAGCATTTGGAGACAGACAGGAGGTGGGCTGGGGCCGTCACAGGTTTGCTGCCTTAGGCAGGCCTTGTTAGAGGATGTCTGTGCTGCTTGGTGCAGAGCAGAGCCAGGGGAGCTGGGGCAGCATTGCTTGCTGCTGCTGCAGCTCCTGCCTGCTCTGTCCTCTGCTGGCACAGCCTGATCTTCCCATGGCTGAAGCTGCATCATGCATGTCCCTGCTTCAGTTGCTAAAGGTGGAACATGTCCCCTCCTGTTCCCCAGTCCCTTCAGATTTGAAGGGCTGGATGTTTATTGCCGCAATACACACTGTGGTTTCCTAATTTCTGGGGTTTTTTTCAGAATTGCTTATAACTGCACAGAGTGACTTGTGAGGCTTCCCAGATCAAGGGAAGATATTCTGTCCTGTGGCTGGCATGCTGCATTTGTCAGTGTAGTGCCAGATCCCTCTCCCTGCATTCTGCTTTTGTAATTTTTTTCTCTCTTCTTTTTTCCCCCTTTCCTTCTTTTGCTCTCCCTCTCTCTCTCTAATAGCTGTATGTTGTCTTTCCTTGTCTTATTCCTTGTTTCCTTGACTGCTGTCTCTTTTTACTGCTTTTGCTTCTCCAAACAGGATCCGCAATTTCTGAGGCCGTGGGAGGGTGACAGTTCAACCTGACTTTTTACTATTTATTCTTGACTCCCAGCAGTTGTGTGTCTCTAAATTATATGTTCTTCTCTCCCTCTCCCTCTCCCTCTCCCTCTCCCTCTCCCTCTCCTTTCTTCCTTTTCATCCATTTCTCCTCAGCACAGGGTAGAAAACACTCTTTTAGAAAGCACTGAGAATCCACTGGCGTGTACTTGGGGTCCTCTCACTCTCTTGGGGTGCAGGGGCAGCCCTGGAGGTGCTGGGTACCAAACACCCAAACGCTGCGACATGAGACCCCTGCGGGCCAGGCTGCCTTTTCCAGGGCCACATCTCCTGCTCTGCCTGTGTCTCCTGAAGGTCGGGGAACAAATGCCAGCGGGAGACGAGGCCAGGATGTCATTCCTAGCACGGGTGCATGGTGCCACTAGGGCTCTGCTCACTAGATGTCACTGTGAGGCTGGGTTTCACCTGCACGAGCACCGCAGCCAGGAGAGACGCGCGTTGAGACGGGTGATGAGTTTTAGGAAGGCCCTGCCAGAAGCAGGGGGAGGGCTTGAAACAGGTTTGCAGGACAAAAGTTCCCCTGTTTTGGGAACAGAACCAGCAAGACGCACGGAGGCTTTGGGATGCAAATCCATACCACTGCCATTGAGCACCCATCCTGTCTGATAGTCATCAGGGCGTTAGGGTGACTTTGGTCTGAGTCGTGCTCATCTCCTGTCGGTCACGATACTGGTTTGGCAGCAAGTCTCTTGCTAATTAGTGTTCAGCCCTGGATCACTGTTTACTGTCCCATCTGCCATCAGCCATGTGTAGCCCTGGCCCCAGCACACCTTTGTACTCTACGTGGCCATGGTGCTGCCTCTCTGACAGGGCTGCTGTGGAGAGGACCCCCGGGAGGCACCGTGGTAGCCCCCAAAGCTGGTGGCAGGGAGTGGCGGAGGGAGGCTTGCTAGGGGCTGGTCTTTTCTCTTGCTAAGGAAGCCAAGTGACAGGTGGCAAGCCAGTCATGGGCCCCTGTTGCTGAAGATGTGGGGCATGAGTGCAAGGTGGGCCTTTTATCTCTTGATCTTGACTCCCAGCACTTGAGTTCCTCCATATCAAAAGACCATCTTTTTCCTTTCTTATGTTCCTTACTCCGCTCTTTGTTCCTAAAACTTTGTGAACTGGACCCTAGGATCATGTCTCCAACCTTTGAGAAGTCCCTACTGTGCAGAACCTGTAAACTGTGTCCTAAGGGAGGGTAACTAATAAATGTCCCATGAACAACCGGATCAGTGGCACAGATGGTATTTAGGAGAGTTAGTTTGTTTTAAGTTAATCTACTGCAACCCAAACCAAGGGAACGAGGGTTATGAGGAAAGCCATCAGCTCCAGGGAAGTGTTTTGGTCTGGCTGTGTGTAAATGTACGGCCTTTTGTCTCTCTGGGTACACCATGACTTATGTTGGGGTAAGGGCACACCCCATATACGTGTTAGCATCCACGTGAGCTTCTACCTGGGTGTACTTACATGAATGGAGGCAGTGCCGTGGCATGTGCAGTGTGTGAGCTCCTCAGCTGATTTCTCACAGCCGGTTCACTGCGTGCAGCTCGGATGGCTGTAGGTAACCGTGTGTGTTTGTGCGCAGCCTGGCTGTGTGCATTCACACGTGCATCAGTGCTAAGGAGGATGTGACAGCAACTGGATCCAAACTGCCAGGACCTGCAGCCTTTGGGGCCGGCCAAACTGGTGGGGAGCCCCAGAGACTTCTCCACTGGGCTCACCTTGCCATGCTCTTCCAGCTGCGTGCTGCACTAGAGGCTGAATCCAGCTCCACTTGTTCACGTGCCAAGGCACATTAACGTTCACTTTATCACAGTGCAGCCCAATTAATATTTGATTCTGGCAAATGAAGGAGGGCAGAGAGATTAAATGGGGTTGCTAGCTGGGATGGTGAGAGTGGTGAGAGGCAGTCATGCTCTTTTTTGTGCAGCCCAGAGGAATAGGACTAAAATATTTTCCTGGAGGAGGAATCAGGATTCCACCAGGCTGACTACTGTGTGGGATGATGGAGGAGGAGCAGGAAATTGCTTGAACCCTCTGGGCCCTAGTCATACAGATCTAATAGAGAGGACATGGCTGGTTAGCCAGTGCTGATAGAAGGTGCAGGACTTGAAGCAGACCCCTTGGTAAGCTCTCTGTAGGAAAAAATGGACAGATCCAGGCCACAGAGTTCTGAGGAGCAACTTCTGTGTCATTTACTTGATGCATTGGCAGATAGCAACTCAGTGTCAGTGGTGCCCTGTCAGTGCTGCTCAGCAGGACATGTGGCTTTGCTTTCACAGCCCAGGCAGGTGAGATGAGGCAGATGGACTCTGCCTCGTGGCAGAGGTGACTCCTGTGCCCTCCCCTTCTTTGCAGAGCTGCCTGATGTCCCCTGAAGGCTGGGTGGCCCCGTGGGATTCAGCCAGGTCAGGAGAAGCTGGTCTGGGCTGCTGCTACTTTAAGCCTCTCCCAGGTGTGATTGTCCCTACCCAAGTATGCATCATTTCACTTCCCAATTGAAAAGCCAAATGAACTTTCCAGGCAGTTTGCAGCTTTTCTGATTCACCTGTTTGCTTTTCTTCTGTTGTCTCCTTTTTTATTTTTAATTTTTTTTCTTTCTCTCTTCACTCCTGCCAGCTGCCTGCTTTGAATTTAGTTTGTTTCAAGGGCAGGGGAAATTCATTTTCTGATTTCATATTTGGTGCAGAAGAGCTTCTCCCCTTCCTCCATTCCCTTTCCTTGCCTTCTGCTGAAGTAAAGAGAGATGTCTTGGAAACATTTCTTTTTTAAAATCTCCTTCTGCCCTCTTGTAGCTACTTGGCCTCTCGGCTGACAGCGTGGGATAGGTGCTAACACAGTGCTCCTTTCCTGATCCAAGAGCTGGAGAACACACTATTGGGCATATTGCAGAAAACCAAGTGAGAGCACATCTCACGACAAATTTAGCTAAAAACAAAAGGAAAATAAATATTAGGACAGTTGGAGAGGGAGAGGTTTTTCATCATCCCTGGGATATCATCTCAGGGATATCTCAGGGGCTACTGAGTCCCTGGGAGCTGTCAGCATACAGAGAGCATCTCAGGGTTCAGTGTTGGGACAGCAGATATGGGCTGACCCTGCCTGGACATGAGAGGACAGCATGAGAGGACAGCAGCCAGGAGGTGATACAGCCAGTTTGCGGCAAACATCTGGTAACTCTAATGTTTTATTCTGGAAATTGTGTGATTCTGTGGTGGGTTTAAAACTTCCCAGCTAGGCATGAAGAAACTGAAAGCAACTTCCCAGCTCCAACAGCCCAGAGATGTATAGACTCTGTGTGTGTGTGTGTGTGTGTGCAATACTTGCTGGTAGAGCATATTTGTGAGATGTGGCGTTTATGTTACCTTTTATCGAGGAAGAATCGTTTATCTCAGCATTCTAATTATGTTCCATTAAAATGCAAATTTGGGTTTATGCGTTGAAATTGTCAGTACCATTGCCATGGCAACAGGAGCTTGAGGGAGGGGAATTGGAATAGGTGGGACTGTGCAGCTCACTCAAAATCCCTCTCGAATATCTCCACGTAATTGAAATACAGTGCCCTTCCCCAGGAATTGTGGCACTTTCCCCCTAGGCAATTTGGGGCATCACTGAAGTTCTTCATGGAGTTGTTCTAACAGGGTAAATGTGTGTAGGTCACCAGGTAACTTCCACCAAAGTGGAAGAGCTATTGCACAGGTCTGTCAGAAGGAAGTGAATCCTTCCCATTTGACCCCCCGCCATGTGATGCTTCTTTTGAGGTGTCTGGCAGGAAAGAAGGAAGAAGAGATCCCTAATGACTTCACAAATATCCACCTGGAAGCCCTTAGATGCTGCCACAGTTATTGGAAGGTTTAAGTGCTGTCTATGCTTTTAAACCTGCTCGCCTCCAGTTAAACACCCACTCAAGCTGTCTGCACTGGCAATGTCCTTCAGCAGTGAGTTCCCCATGTCAATCATCCTTGGTGCAGGATGAGTAGAGTCTTCCCCATGCCACTGTCTCGGAGCCCTGCTCCTTTCTCTGTTTGTTTTTATGTCAAGATGGTGTGAATCTGTATCTTCCTCCTCCCTTTACCAAGTACAGATGGAACTCCTGAAGCTTGTCTCCCTCCTGTTTAACAATCAAGTGAAGGGGTTTAAGTGAATCAAGTGAAGGGTGGAAGCAAATGCTGAGGGAGATTGGGATATGGCTGAGTACATTTTACAGAGGAAAAATGTGCCTCTCTGTTTTGGCTCTTGACTGAAAATTTTGATGATAAATAAAGCATGGTGAGTTAATTCCCAAACCACAGTGACAGCTGGGCAAGAAAGACAAGACTAGGTCTGTTTTCTGGCTCCCCATCCCTGATAAGAGGTTTACAAAATCATCTGATACCTCATTCTGGTTTTGTCAGGGGATTTTTTTCCTGTGCCCTGGGAATCTGATTTGCTGATAATAAAATCTAGATATGGTCTTATGAACCTGGTGATCCAAACTGCAGTTTCTGTTGAATATAATTGACTTGGATAGCCTGGAGGCTGGTTATCATCCATTTAACAGTAAAATAAGGAGGAAACATTCAGAGCAGGCTTTAGTTCAACTTAGGGAGATCCCAAGCAAGGAGAGGTAGACTCAGGTACTGCCGCCCCACTACAAGACAGAGAGTGGCAAACTGGAGTGGGTTCAGTGGAGGGCCATGAGGATGGCTAAGGAGTTGTAGCACATAACATATAAGGAGATGCTGAGACTGCTGGCTTTGTTTAGCCTGGAGGAAAGCAATTTAAGGGGGATCTGATTGATGAAGCAATGGGGCACGTGTGTGAAGAAAATGGAACTAGACTCTTCCCAGAGGTGCGCATCAAGGGAAATGGGCAGCAGAGCCAAGTTGCAGCTAGGGAAATTTCAACTCTGTATGAAGGAAAACCATAAACATGAGGGTGGATCTGATGTGAGATGGCGACCCAGAGGTGTTTTGGAGTGTGCTTCCTTTGGGATACTCAAAACTCAAGCAGACAAGGTGCTGAGCAACCTGCTGTGGCCTTGAAGTTAGCCCTGCTTTGAACAGGGATTTGGGCTGGAGGCCTCCTGCAATACCTTTCGACACCAGTCATTCTGTGGGCTCCCACTGGGGGCAGATTCTGTGACGCACAGTGAACTGGGGAGCACACACTGTTGTCTCCTCTAGGATGAATCACAAGCAGAAGTGATCTGTCAGCTTCTTTTACTGGAGAAAGCATGACCCTACTGTGGACCATCAGCTTCTGCATCGGGGGAGTTATGTCTGTGCAGTGAGCACAGAAGTGATGGGGATGGGGTCTGCGCAAAGGTCTGGGTGCCAGGAGGACAAGGAATATATCACTTGGTACTTCCACACTAGGCAAGCCACCAACTTGAGGAGATTGGCTTTCCCAAGAGTGACATCTGACTGGGAATGAGGGATAGGACTAAAACAGTCCATTTTACATCTCAGGCTTTCTCAATGAGCAGATTGAAAATATATGATAGAGAATGTTCTTCCCTTCCAAGTGGAGAATATGGTAGGGGGGGATACAAAAAGGTGATATTTGAGTTTCTGTATCTGAAGTGACAAGGAAAGGCATGAAAGTGGCTGGTACCTGAAAGCAGAGCAATGAATAATTGGTTTTGGTGTGAAAGAAGCCATTTCACCATGTTCAATGTTATCATCATTAAGCTGATCAGCTTCACCAGCAAGGAAGATACTGAGAATGAGAGAGAAAATATTGTAAGGGATGGAGAGGAACACACATTCAAAATAACTGTGTTTTGGAGAAGATTTGCCAACAAGTGCTTACAGGGGGAAAGAGAGAAAGTGAGACAGAGACCAGAAGAAAAAGGGGAGAAGAGAGAATGATAGGGTGGAGGAGAGTGGGAGAAAAGAAAATTTCTGTAATTTTGGTAAATCTCTGCATCCTGTTTCCTCACTGGTCCTTCACACACACAAGTACCCTCCCCTCCCTCAGCTGTTCTGAGAAACTCAAATTCCCCTGGCAGCATCCTGGTAGCACTCTGTTTCCTCTGATGATGAGCTGAGGAACTTCAGCCCAGAACCTCTGCTCCACATCCCTGCCTGAAATTCCTGACTCCCACCCTCCCCTCCACCTCCCCAGCCAAGCACTCTGCTTTAGAACAGAGTGTTTGTGCACATCTCCTTCTGACAGGCACACCAAGTGCAACAGAAGCTTCCTCTCTTACTGGGCTGAGGTTTTACTGACTGGGAAGATTTAACCCTGTGTCAGCTGATGTGAAGGAGCTTTCCAAGATAAAGAGTAAATGCCTACTTTGCTAACATTAGCAAGAGGTGGTTTTTGCCTCACTGATTCAGGGGAAGAGCAGACAGACTCACTGACTCCATGTAGTCCCTTATCACCCCACACTCTAGTGATTCATGTGACACTGTGTGAAAACAACCAGTGAGCCTTGTCCTTGCTTTACAGGTTGGCACTGCAAAATATCATATTTAACCTTGCCTTTCCCAAATGAGGTCTTCTAGTGGCAACCAGGGCAGAGATGCCAAGACATCTAGCAGAGGTGTCAGAGCCAGGTGATGCTTTCCCTCAGCATGTGCTCTGTCCCTTCGCCTGCAAACCCAGGCTGCCTGTGCACCTTCACCCATCCAGACTGGGGGAGATAGCAACACTGCACCCTCACACAGCCATTCCCTCATCCTCCCTTCCCTCAGCCTGCCAGAAACAGATCGCCATGGGCTGCTTTCCTCTCACACCCCTGGCTGTTCTAACATATCCTCGGGGAAGGTGTAAGCCTGGCTGTGGCAATGAGATTGTGATCTTTCTCTTTCCTTTTTTATTTTTTAAAAAATTGTCAGTGGAGTTTCCCTTGCCATTTTCAGCAGATCTAAAAAAAGCCCCTTCATCGAATATTCAGCATCTTCCTGGAGCTCGGCGGTAGCCAGCGGGGGCTGTGGGTACGCAGGGGATGACTCACGAGTCCTGTCTTGTTCTCAGGCCCCCAAGACTCCTCTGCTTCTCTCCCTTTCTCTCAGCCAGCAGTTTGTGCTGATGGGCCTGTGGCTGCCAACTCTGACGGGGCTCTAGTTGCAGCAGTGCTGGAAAGAGATGGGAACAGGGCAGGAAAGAGGCGCTGCTTACAGGCTGTGGGGATGGGATGGGAAGGGAAGTTTTCACTGGAGTATGGGGATTACTGAAGGAGGGTGCCTGGAGGCTTTACATGTAATACTGGGGATGGGCAAGGGTAGAAATCTGGTTGGGAGATGTGGTGATTCAAGAGACCCTGATTCAAAACCTCCTGTACAGATCCCCCTCAGCTACCCCGGGCAACTCCCCCATCCCTTCCCACAGCTCTTGGTTCAAGCTCATTCCTAATAGAACCTGAGCCAACGCTGGCTCATTTTCACACCCTGTCGCTTGGTCATTGACTAAATTAAATTTCTGTTACTTTTTTCTTATTAAAAAAAAAACTGGTGAGAACAGCAGCTTTTAATTGGAAGCAGCTACTTGGCCTGTTGCAGCAGTGAAGGGTGTGCAGGTGGTTTGAGGAGGAGGAGGAGGCAGGGGGAGGTGCTGAGTCACAGGTGGAACCTTTGTGTGGACACGTGAGAGGGCACAGGAGTGGCTGGGTGTCTACCAGGAGATGTGGCGTGACCTGCTCTGCTCCTTCCCAAGAAGGGAGGCTAAAAATACCATCTGGTGGCTTTTCAGTTTTGGGCTGTCCACCAGCTGCTAGCCCTGGGAAAGGGAGCCATGCTGTAGGGTGAAATTGGTCTTCTTCAGGAGATCCTCTCTTGGGCCCTTATGGGTGAACATGAACAGCTGTTTTTGATACCCTTGTCCTGACGGGCTGCTGAGGGTGTAGCTTGCCTGTTAAGAGACCTGGCACAGCCTGACCTTACCCCTCTGGGAATATGTCCTTCATGGGCCCTCAGCAAGCTGGCAAGCTGAGGAAAGACAGTGAATGTCTTCACTTGTGCACCTGCTGGGACTTGGGGAAGAAGTGTGTCTGTCTGAAGGCACATATTGTTTAACTGCACCCCTGCCCCTCAGATGAGCAGAACAGGAGCTGTGCAGGAGGCAAAGCTGTCCTGAATCCTCTGGGAACTCCAGGAGTCATGACAGGTGCATTGTTTTGGATCTCTGGTTTCTGCTGTTCCTCAGTTTTTTTCTTTTCCCTCTAAGCTCCTCACTGCTCGTCTCTGAGAAATGTAACCTGTGACCTCAGCCTTCATAATTGTGTCATCCATGTGGGTCAGGAGCACCTGGGGCCCCTTTTCTGCTGGTGACATCTCCTGAGTACAGGTTGACAGGTAGTCAGGACTCATTGTCTCTCAAAGAAACCAGGAAAATAAGCTTGTGTTTGAATCCCAGGTGCAGAGAGGGTCTGCCTGTCACAGCCAATTCAGCTGCTGCTCTCCCTGGCAGTGTTATTCTATTTTACAGGCTCCTACTCGCGTTGCTCTCTTTTTGTTTTGCTTGCTTCCCCCCTCACTCCTCTCTTTCTCTCTCCTTCTCCTCCCTCAGCTGCCTCCCAGCAGAGATTGGCTATTAAACCAACTGTACCGAGGCCGGGAGATGCACACAGGCATTAGGAACAACTGGCACTGAGCACTCGCCTCTGGTGCAGCAGTAGGACACCAGGAATCCCACGGAGCCTTGTCTGCCAGGGAGCGTGTGTGTACTGGGAGAGTTGATGAGCTGCCCCTTGCGTCCTGCGAGCCAAGGTGTGGGTCTGTACTGCTTGAGCTGCCAACACATGGGCGTGCAAATTTCTGACATGGTCCACGGGGCCAACAGCTGCTGTGTGTCAGGGTGTGTTACGTACACACTGGTGGCAATGGAGGAGTTGCTCAGCTCCCTCGTGCAGCCGTACAAGAGCCAGGGTAAACACTGCATGAATAGCTCTGGGCTCCCCTCACCCGTGGCCAAAATGTAAATGCAGGTGCACTCGTGGTATCTTCTGGCATTATGGGAGCACTGGTTGGAAGGGCAGTGGTGTAGAGGAAGCATTATAGGTATGTCTGTGTCTGTCAAAGTGACAGGAGCATGAAGGAGGGGAGGTTTAGAAACACTGGAATTCCGACAGCTTACAGCAGCCCTCTGAAGGACGAGAGTGAGGTTTTGGTGTAGTCACTTTTTCCCCTTGAGAAGTTTATTTTCCTTTCATGATGGCAATTTCTCCGGTGTCAGGACTGTGAAGGGAGGGCGGTGCAGTCCTTCAGTGCAATGATGATGATGGGGACAATATGGATGAGAAGGGTGAAAGTCTGGGCGCTGGATAAATAAGGACGTTATCCTGGAGGAAGAGGATAGGGGAAAGAAGCAGATCATCAGACAAACTTACTCAAATAGATTTTGTGAGTTAATTTTTATCTGGGGAATTAAATGCCCTTCCCAGATAGGCACCAATGATTTGGCCATGGCTGTGTTTAGAAGCCGTGTTGAGGTGGCCATGGTTGCCATGGCTTCTCAGCACAGCAGTGCAGGGTGCTGATACTGGGAGAGCTAGGGAGAGCGACAGGGCTACAGTGCACAACCACCCATGCTGGTGACAGGCAGGCTGCCCACAGGCCTTTGCAGGGGACAGAATCAGGTGGGATCATTCTTCATGCACCAAAGGGCCACTGCCTGCTTGGACTCTGTCTCACTTTAAGACTGTTTCCCTCACAGTGGTTCCCCCCTTGTTTGACTTTCAGGGATTTGCCCAGGAGTGGGTTAAACTTCCTCATTAATAACTAGACCGATAAAAATCACTGGAAAAGGTAAATGAAATGCTGCTCTGACACATCTGATGCAGAGGGGGAGGCAAATTCTCCAGACTGGAAAGCCATTGTCTCCCAGGGGTTTTCAGATATCACATCCTTGATGGAAGCAAATAGGACATGCCAAGCTCCTTGAGAGCATCTGGTAACATAGCATGGAGGGAAGATACAGGGACAGATTGGGGCCAACACTGCTTTTTGATTTTATTTTGGGAGAGAGCTTCACAGGAGAGAGGCAGGCACTGTTTTAATCCTTGAGCTGAAGAATAAAGTGCAAGGGGCAGAGACAAGACCAGCTGCAGGGCTTCTAGGGGGGAGACTCTGTGGGCGATGAGCAATGCAAGGGAAGAGTGAATCAGCCCCTGCAGGATGGGGTGACAGACCCAGGCTTGGAAAGATCAGCAGTGCCCAGTGCCTGAACACTCAGACTTTTCCTTAGCATGAGCAGCACCTCCAGAGACTTATTTCCCCGTGACATAGCCTACAGTATTAAAACAAATTTTAAAATGGTTAGGGAAATATTTCAGCTACCTCTTGCTGTTGTCAAGGCAGCTTTGTAGCAGGCAGTGGTGAGGACAGGCAGCAGAGGCTGACTGACTGTTGCTGGGCAGAACATCCCAGTGGGAGATCACACAGAAGGGAGTGGTGGCCCAGGGTTTGGAACAGGGGGTCCTGCTATCTTCATCCCAATGCTCACCTTTGTCAGTGGCAACCAGGCAAACTGTGGCAGATCCCTCCCTTTCTCCTGTGCCTCTACTCTGAATCTGTTCAGAAATAAAAAAGAAAAAGATGTTGAAGGGGGAAAGATATGGGAAAACTGCCTTGGAAAAATAAGTCTGCTATAATATAAAGAAAATTGTGTCTTATTTTGTTGAAACAGACTCAGTTTAGAAGGAGGAACATTAAGGAACACTTTAGGGAAATCTTTAATCTGGTTGCAGCATCCAAGAGAAACAGTGTAGGGGAAAAAGACCTGAGGGAAATGAAGATATGGAGATGTATTAGCAGATAAATAGCATGTAGCAGTCTCTGGGCACTTCCCCATAACTGTGCTCTGGAAGGACCATCTGGGTCTTCCTTTCAGCAGCTCCAGCTCTTTGGTAGAGGAAGAGAGGGATGCATGGCTTAGCTCTCCCTGTCCTCCGCTCAGCAGAAGCTTTCCCTTGACCTGGTGTCTAATTCTAATATCCAGAGCTTGTTCCTTTAAGCATTTACACCTCCAATCAGGCCTCCAATCCCACTGCCATGTGGAGCCATAAACAGGGATAAACACTAATTAGTATGGTAAATAGCTTGGCCTTGTGTTTTCTGGTTACAGTATCATGGTAATTATTTCCGGCTCCCTGCCTGTGTACTCCTGCTGCCTGATTTTTTGCTCTGTACATCCTTGCCAGCCTGATTATTGCTGGACACACTAAAATCGGCAATTGCCCTCTCCTGTCTCCCATCCATGTCTCGGGGAGCGGACTGGCCTAAGCCGGTTTCACTGAGGTGATCAGGGATGATTGAGGGGCCATGGGTAAAATCACGCAGCTCTCTGTCTTCTGGGGGCTGCACCTTAACGTGCAGGACGTGGGGCCATGCTGAGATGACATAGCACAGCATTTTCATGGAACCCACTGCTGGTTCACCAGGGCTTTGTGAAATACAGGAAGAGAAATGGCCAGCTGAGCAGCTCCTACCCGTGACTCCCATTGCTGAGGCTTTTTTCTCTCTCCATTTTGGCTGCCTTGCTTCAGCAAAAATCTTTGTCTCTTACAGAGGGTGTGACTTCAGCCTGGATTTTTGGCCCAGCAGGGATAGATGTACACATGCACATGAGTGTACAGGAGGTGGCTGCAGGTCCTGCCCGCTGCAGGGGGACAGATCAAAGATTCCTCATCTTGGTCTCTTGGCAAGTATTCCAAGCTTAGCTTCTCTCTGATGCAGTGCAGTTGCTTTGGCATCTACATACACGGGCTGCAGCCAGTGGAGAGTCTATGGGTTCAGGGGCCTGTGACCTTCTGACCAGCCTGCTCCAGCTTGTGAGCCAGGACTCTGTTTTTTTTCTAAATTCCTCCGAGTCAAGAGAGTCTCTGTATTGCAGCGTGCTGTGCTTTTGTCTTGTCTTTGCTCTTTCCCTGCATTCCTGACTCATTTTTTCCTTCTGAGTGTTCCTCCTTAGCCACCCTCCTGCGCACTACAGTAGGTAGGTATGTAGCTTTATTTGCACCTAGCCCTTTCTAATATGCAAGCACACAAATCAGGGGCACTGGAGGCAGCTTCTGGAGCTGGGGTAATTGCACATTCACTCCCTCTCTTTCAGTGGCCAGGATATTAGTATGAGCAATTTGTTAGAACCCTCTCTCAGGTCCTGTTTTATTCATGATTTCACCTGTGAAATGTCACTAAAATGGTTGTGTGTTCCCAGTCATCGATGAACTCTCCCCTCTTTCCCCTGTGGAGGCACACAGCCTTATAACCCCTGTGGGCCTGGTGGGTTGGGTGTTGCAGCACTGTAGGGCTCATTGGCAGACGCATTGGCTGCTCCTCATGTACACAAGCATATGCCTTAGCTGACCCACTTTTTTATTTTGCTGGAGATATATGAGTGTTATTATTCACAAAGTGTTGCAAACACATGCTGGGCTCTGCGAGACTCTCAGGAAGACAAAATAAATGGATATTGCTCAGGAAGAAATGGCCAGGGGAGAAACAGCTGCTGTTTCTCCACAAAAAGAACCACAATAGCAACACTTGATCGTGGTGGTGGCCACAGGCCATTTGGGATTAGACACCCACAGAAGGCAGGCCTGGCTGTGTCCTCAGGATGTCACTGACTTCATATTCATCTCAGGATGATCAATGCATGCATTGTTCCCAAGAGGTTTGGGCTGGCCTGGTTTCAAAGCCCTGAAGAGCAGGATGATCCTCAGGCAGCCTGAGCATTGTACGGCTTGCCCTCCTTACCACTAAATGCCCTGTACTGCAATGTGAGCCTGTTGTTGCTTCTGTCCACTGTGGACACTAAGAACTGAGAACTCTTCTCCTTTCTGAGCAAACTTGTGTGCATTTGAAGATGGTTATCGTGCCCCTTCTCAATCTCCTGTAGTCTAAACAGCTTCATTTTGCTCAGTACCTTTCTGGTAGATCATGCTTTCTGCATCTCTGCTCATGGTGGCATGATTCTCCCAGCTATTTGGAGGAGTGCTGTGCTCTCCTCCCCCATCACTCTCAAGCTGATGGAAGAAAACCTGTCCATCACCCGTGGAACTGTAAGTCCTTACGGAGAGGCATGCTATCCTTCACTCCTCAAATACAACTTTGACTGCATGTCATTTTCCCAGACAACCGAAGTCATTCATCAGATTTGCCTCACAAGGCTTGGATTGGAGCGCATTGCTGTTCGCTAAGGCAATTAATTCTAGCTAAGTCTTGGCTTAGGTGTGAGCCAAAAAGGCATCTAAAGGAAAACTGATTTTATGTGCGTGTGTGTCTCCTTTTGAAAGTGTGTGTCTCCTTTGATCTAAGGGGTGGAGAACCTTTCAATACATTCTGTGTGGCTCCCATGCTGCTTGGAAAACCAGCTCAGCAGTGGAAACCCACTCTACTGCTTGGGGAGTTTTGCAGTCAGACGAGCTGTCCCTGGGTGGCTGCCTTTGAAATCAACCTTCAGGTCCCCTCAGCCAACATACCTGCATGGTTATGATTTTGTTTCCTCTGTCCAGGGTGCAAAACAGCACATGAAAATGATACAGCAAGATTCTGCCAATCTCACCCTTCCACAGTTTTTTATTCCCACAGTTTTTATTCCCCTTGTCTGTTCTATGGGCTGGCAGAAACTCATTCTCCTCTGATACCTCATTTGCTTCAAGCACCTGTCTTTACCTTCATCCTCTTTTTGCCCACTTATAGAATCACAGAATTATAGAATGGTTTGGGTTGGAAGGGCCTTAAAGATCATCTAGTTCTTCAGGAAGGGAGACCTTCCACTAGACCAGTTTGCTGAGAGACCCATCCAGCCTGGCCTTGAATACTCGCGGGGATGTGGGGTGTTCACAGCTTCTCTGGGCAACCTGTTTCAGTGCCTCACCACCCTTCTTTCTAATATATGATCTAAATCTGTCCTCTTTCTGTTTAAAGCCATTACCCCTTGTCCTATCACTATGGTCCATGGTAAACAGTCCCTCCCCATCTTTTTTGCGGGACCTATTTAAGTACTGGAAGGTTGATGTAAATTCTCTCTGGAGCCTTCTGCTCTATGCTGAACAACTCCAACTTTCTCAGTCTTTCCTCACAGGGGACTGCTCCAGCTCTTGGAGCATCTTTGTGGCTCCCCTCTGGACCTGCTTGAGTGGGCCTGTGTCTTTCTTATGCTGAGGGGCCTCAGACCCGAACACAGTATTCCAGGACTTAAGACTGTAGGCTCTGCCTACCTGCTTTGTCTGAAGTCTTCTCCTCAGCCTTGGTCTCACCTACTACAGTGCCCAGCTTTAAAAATGATTTCCTCCCTGCTTGCTTTTCCTTATGCTGCTTTCTTCCTTGGGATCTCACTCCAGTGGCTGTGAGAGCCCTAGCTGGCACTTGTTTGTATTTTGGTAGCCAACCTGCCTGCACCTCTTCACCACTTCTGCTCCTGCTGTACGCAGCTGAAATGTCACCTGTCCTCTCTCCCCTCTCTCCCTCCCTGCTTCCCATGCCCTCCCTCCCTCGTTTCCCTCGCTGCTGAAAGTTCAACTCATACGCAATGACGCATGCAGAAGCAGTAAGCGTGTGCTCAGGACATATAATAAGCACTTGGCTCCTACAGGCTGCGTTTCAGCCTTGGGCTCCAACACACTTCAACAAAATGATTGAGATATTACCCTCTGCACAGAGGGGGAAGGTGACTCACACAGAGATGCCCAGCCTGCCTGTGCCCGAGCTGGGAGGAAAATGCAGGTAGCCTAAGCCCTGCCTGATGCTTCTCCTGGGGTAGGCAGAACTGCCTGTCTGTGGATGAGTTTGCTTGAGAGACATCCCGCCACCGGTGATGTCTGTGCATGTGAAGATGCCCCTATGTGGGCACAGGCTGACCTTGTTTTGGCTGTGAGTGCTTGTGCACATGTGTAGGCAGATATGTGAGTGCTGGAGGGCATTTCTAGGCATAGACAGGCCTCCTGGCCCTGGTGGCTTTCACAGCAGCTGAACTCTCCACCTGGCTACTTTTCAGAGCCGTGGTGGCCAGGGAAGGGGAATGAGGAGGGTCACCAGGAAGTGATGCCAGCAGGGAGGCTGGAAGGGAGTGGAAGACAGAGTCTGTGCCTTCTATGCCACAGCAGTTCTCTGGCTAACAGTGGCTCTATCCCAGCTCAGGGCTGGCTCCTGAGAGCTCTGTATTTGGCTTGGAGTGCCCCAGTTAGTTAGCTTAATAGCCAGCCCAATTAGTAGCCATGGGTCTTTGACGAGCAGCCTTTCTCCCTGGAGTTGTGTGGCAGCCTTTTTGCTAGGGAGGATGGTGTTGCGCTCTCCTGATTTGCAGATGGGAGCGAGCATTTCTGAAATGCTTGTGGCCAGTTTGGGGCCCTCGCCCTGCTGCCCAGTTGACATCAAGGCATCTCCTCTTTGAAATGGTGGCTCTGGAGTACTGATGGAGACAAGGAGCCATGTGTTTTTTCTGTCTTCAACGCAGGCAGAGTGTTTCGCGGGTCTCTTCGTGTTGTATTGTGGGGAGTTGTTCCACATGGAACTCTTCCTACTCTTCATCTCACCGTTTTAAATGCTGGAGTCCTTTCCTTCCTGTCCAACCCACTAGCACCTGCCTGCTCTGCACCTTGCTGGGTCTGACCTTGTGTCTCAGTGGGCTTAAGAATAGGAGAAGAAGGCTTTTCTCCTCAAAGTCTGTACAGCAGAGAGGGTAGGATGGGGTGACAAGAGGCCCGCTTGTGCTGCAAGCTGGAAATAAACCTTGCTGTCCTTGCTCAGGCCTCCTGAGCAGCCCTTGGGCATATATAAGGCACACTGCAGTGCCATGCAGATACTGCCTGGGTACCAGCACTGGAGCGGCTGTATCAGCAGGACAAACTGGTTTGGCTGACCGTGGTGGCTCTGTGCATGTCCTTCAGCTCTGGCTGTCCTGTGCATCCCTGCGTGCTCAGACAGACCATTCCCTTGCTGCATCGTCAGCCCATGCAGAACTCTCCCTTGCAATTTTGGTGTGCCCTGAGCGCTCCCTCCCCACCCCCGGCGGAGGGCTGGCAGGCGGATCGGTGAGCCCAGGGAGCGGTGTGCCCGTGCTGACGGCTGGGTCAGTGCTGTAGAGCCGTGGGAAGAGGCAGCAGCCTGGCATCAAATCCCCAGCCTGACGCGAAGTGATGGAGCAGAAAGAGTGAGCGACAGGGAGGGTGGGAGGCGGGATGGGAGCGATGGGGGAGCTGGGGGAGGGGAGTGAGAGACTGGGCTCTAGCCTGGGAGCAGAACAGCAAACTGGCTTATTATTAACCATAACCCTTGTCCCTTCCTAACCTTGCATCTCATAAACTGTTCTCTGATTCTTTTTTTTTTTCTTTCTTTCTTTTTTTCTCCCTCAGGCACTGCTGTAGCTCAAATTTAGCCTCCAATATTTATATCTTTCTGTCTCTTCTATTTCCTTTCTTATTTGGAAAATATACTCAAGAGGACTGTGGGACTTGGGAAGAGTTAGAAGCACGGGGTATGCCACATTGGACCAGCTGGTCTACTCCAAGATCTTAATTTCTGCTCATACCCTCCCTTCACAGAAAAATTAAACCGCCCATCCCAGTGAAAAACACAGCAGCGTGATGGAAGGTTTGGCAGGAAACACCTTCCTCACGCTCCCCATGGCAGTGCGCACCTTGAAGTGTCAGATTGGATTTCCATTTGACGATTTTTGGTGTCCAGTGGATCTCGCAGCTGGGTGCTGGTAGAGGATGACCCACTGTGTGGGTGCTGAGCTGGGACTGGGCAGACCTAGATTTGCATCTGCTCTGCAGGGTGGTCTTGAATGGATCACCTTCTTTCTCTGGACCTCAGTTCCCTCGTACCTAAGATGAGAACTAACTAAGTGCTTATATAACGTTTCTCCAGCTGAAAAATGCTGGGGGAGATGCCTTGTTCTGTACTTGAACAATAGAAGAGAAAGTACATCAGCAATCTCTAGACCTGGAAAATTCGTCACTGGTAGCATCAAGTACATGGAAGGGCATATTCTCCCTGATGATGGGGAAATCAGTGTGCCCTGCGCTTCAGAGAGAGCTGGAAAGAGATAATGTTGGGGAGATAGTCACCCCAAATGGGAAAGGTTCCTCTAAGCTTATATCCTGGGGATTTGATCTTGTTTCTTCTTGCTCCAGAGCCCAGAATAAGGATCACTGGATGAAATAAATTTTCAGTTATGTTGGAGAGCAGGTGAGTCTCAAACCTTTCATGTTGTGCCAGTTCATGCTTTGGATTCAGCATAAGGCATCTTTGCAGCCACCCCTTCACTGCAGTGGTGAGTCCTACAATAAAAAGCACATTTTCCTTTTCATTCCTATGTTGTTTAGTGCCTTTATTCCACAAGCTTCTCTGCCAGAGGGTACAGTATGATGGGAAAAGGTTGAATCCATCAGTGTTTTTGGTGTCCTCTATCATTTGTGCTGGGAATTATCTACTGCCTTCCCTGGGCTTTTGCAGCTCTCAGGAAAAGCAATGTCTCAGTCAAGGTCGAGCCTTTCCTGAGCTATAGCAAGTGTGAAAGGGTCTCACTTTTTGTTGATCTTAAACCAAATAGACTTCCACCTCAGTACTTTTCCACTTCTGCCCTTGGTCCCAGGACTTCTTGGCCCAGGCTACGTTGTGCAAACCCATCACGAGGTGGCACCACAAGATTGCCTTTCTTTTTATTTTGCCTTTCTAAATCTTCCTCCTTTACTCTTACTGGCCCCAGCAGCCCTCTTGTTTTTCAACCCATTGCTGCTCCCTGCCACTCAGCTGGGCGCAGATATTTGTCCTGGCTCCAAAGCCAGGTGAGACAAAGCAGCTGTGCAGAACATGGCACAGAGCCTCAGAGAGTTAAGGTCAACGGAATGGATGGGTGATGAGAAGGATTATCTGTTATCTGAGGTGCAGATTTTCTCTCTTCTTTTTTCTTAAGGAGCAGTGAACATGCCTGAGAGGAGACTGCAGTTTACCCTGGGGTGCTCCCTAACCCTTGCTGCCTTCTTCTCTGCTTCCTGGAGTAGCTGCCGATCAGAGGATGCCTCTTGCCTGTTCTGGCCTCCCTCTGGCTGTGTGAGGGCAGACAGAGGCTGCCTGACAGAGCCAAGGAGCACAGCTGAGCCAAGAGGGTATTGGATCTCTTGGATGCTGTTGACCTCAGCCTAAACAGAGCCTGTCTTTCTGCAACAGGCATTTTGCAAACACACTTGTTAGATTGCTTATGCTCTCCAAACGAAGTGCTGGTGCTTCTTGCATGGAGCATGATCTGTGCAGGCTCTCCATGTTGTCCTTTGGATGATCAGTGGGGTGAAGCAGGTCAGCATAGCTCAGCTTTGATGCTTGCTGGGAAATCAACTCTCTAATATTTTGAGCGAAGATGAGAAGGTTTGGAGGAAGATGACAAATAGGTACTGTATGAGATCATCCCTTAAAGACTGACATACCACAGTCTCAGTCCAAACCCAGGGGATGCCTTGGGCAACCTTGGATCCAGGTTTCACCACTGGGTCCCACAGACTTACATCTAGAGAAAGTTCATAGAGGGCTTTTGAACACAACGCTCCTCTTCCCAGCAGCTGCTTAGCAAACGGCAAAGCTGATCTTCCTTTCCTAGACTGAGCTGTTGTGTTAAATTGAATTTCATTCCTTGGAGACCTCTCCGTTAAATGTACATTCTCTTGTTATATTTTTCTTCTCCACTGTTACTTTTCATAAAACCACCTTTTTGTAAATGGTCTTTGTTTCTTATCTAGAAACCTGTCTGCCGCCATAGTTCAGATCTGCCCTTTGGGGGTGGAGATTCCTTTTTTTATTCCACACTCTTTGTTTCTCTTCTCTGCTGGAGGGATTAATTTATCATTTCCCTCTTGGCTCTTTCTAAGCTCTTCTTTTTCACCATCCCCTTCTTTGCTGCTTTGGATGAAGAGGGATGAGGTGAGGGGATATTCCAACTTGCAGATGTTACAGATCCACAGTGGCCTTCAGTGCAACTGGAAATGATCCTTGCGTCCTCAGAGATCTATTTCAGCTCTACTACACCACTCTGGACCTGTAATCTTGAGAAGCTCAGACAGGTTTGTGCATCTGGATGTTGCTTTTCCTGCAGTGCCTCTGCTCTCCCTGTCTCCAATGCTACACCTTTTGAGGGGCTTCTTTACCAATGTGTAAGATGATGCTGTGTTTATCAGGTGGTGGGGAGGGATGGCAGCACCCAGCAGAGGGGAGGAGTGGATGTGTGGGACCTCTCTCTGTGGGCCCTTGGACCTCCTGTGCAGCCCATGGACAGGTTGCAGCCCATGTCTGAAACATGACAATTGGCAAATGGGAGAGTGACCACGGCACCATCGTGGTAGGAGTGCAGGTGTGAGGGAGGGTGCTGGGAGTGCCACCCATGCTCTGGCAAGTGAAAAGGTTTGTGGAGGTCCCATAGAGCTGCCTTTTGCTGATGACAAAGTCCGTTTTCTGGTCTCAGAAGTGGAGAATAGCTGGCAGTGGCTGTCAGCCCTTCCTCATGGAGCACCTGGTGGTGTGACATCTAGGGCCTGAGGCATGATGGCAAAGTGGCATCATGCCCCAGGGCTGTGGGCTGGAGAAGACAGCACCTTGCCAGCCCTGGGACACATGGGTGGGGTCAGGAGTGGAGGTCCATGCTGGAGAAATGGGACGAGGGATCCCTGGGAGGGAAGTGATGTCCATCCTGAGAGCTGTGTAGCCATCAGGACCAGGAGATCAGGAGGCATCACGGGATCCGATTGCCAGCACCGTGGCTGGGAGCACTGGGCCAGGTCTGAAATGCATTGGCAGATCTGTGTGAGGAGCTGTGCTTAAGAGCCACAACACGGAATCATTTCCCAGAAATCCCCTGTCAGTCTAACCATAAACACCAGAGTGGAAGGTGGGGACACGTGTTTCTTCAATTTCCTACAACAAAGCAAGCATAAAGGGGATTAGGAAGGCAATGCTGGGGGAAAAGAGAGAGAGATTCAGAAGGGAAGGGAACATTAAGATTTAGACGGATAAAATGCAGATTGAAGTTGTTGGGCCAGAACAGAAGAACTTCTCAGCCTATATATTTAGCTCAGTGAGGTATATAAACAGAAACCTACAGCCAGCTCAGCCACTTCTCCCCCAGTGGAGTGAGTCATCAGCCCTTGGATCTAAAGTTAGGTTCACGTCAGAGCTTACACTCTCTCTCTCATTTTATTTTTCTCTTTCTATTTTGAAGGGTGTGGGAAAAGCTGGGCACTGTCTCCTGGAAGCAGCAAGCATAAACCCACAACAGCAACAGATGCAGGACCTGATGCCCTACCTGGGAGCACTGTGACAAATATTGCTTTGTCTCTGACTGCTCCTCTCCTTGCTGCATGCCTGGGGATGAGCTTGGACAACATGCAGCCATGGCAAATCTGGGCACACAGTGGACCCAGCTCCAAGGGGTTTTGTGCACTGTGCAGATGAGCTGGAGGGTGGAATGGGCTGCACAGCCATTCCTGGGGCCACAGCAACAGGATTCTCAGAGTTTGGCTCCCATGTGCCGTGCAGGGGAGCAGGATTTGCCATCAGGGCAGTCAAGAAGGACTGGGGCTGGGTCAGCCTGGCAGGAGGCAGGATGATGCCTGTGAGACTTGGCTAGAAGATGCCTTTAAATCCAGTGTAGGTTGCTGCCTGGTGGGTCAGCCCACAGCCACCTACAAACTTGCAGAGGGGAGGGCTGCATCTCACAGAGCTATCCCTGCAGCCTCTCTGCTTTGATATGGCTCCCCCTTTCCTGCTTTTTCCCTCTCCTCTGGTCCACCCTCTTAAGCAGTGGCAGTGAATCACATACTTTCCCTACGAACTCACCAGCCAGTGCTGCTGGCTCAGGTAGTGACAGGAACAATGTGGACTTCCTCATTCCTCTCAAAAATCACAGAGAGGACAGAGGGGGACCCTTGGAAATGCTCTGGATGCAACAGTAGGACCAGCTTGTGCCATGCTCACCTCTGGTGTGATCTACCCCCAGGTTGCTTCCAAGCAAGCCCACCTGTATCACTCAGGGCAGATGACAAAACTCTGACAGTGCATTGAGGGTGGAAGACGGAGCCTTGTGACTACCGGGAGCTGCAGGACAAGGAGACCATCTTCAGTCCTTTCCCTTGTGGATGGTGGAGAGGGCCTTGCTCAGGGAGGGCAACAGCTTCCCAGCCCAAGGCTTGGAATTATCGCTCAGGGGGGATGCCTGTGGTGTATGTACCAGCAAGCCCATGGAAATCCTCCCCAGAATGTACAGATGGGGAGGGGTGTGGGGAAGAGGGGGCTCTGCTCTGGAGCATGAGCTGCCCCAGGCTTGCTCTTTTCACTAGCTCCAAATTTGTGATGCGTTGAATGGCATGACTCCATTTCCCCACCCAGTCCCTTTCCCTCTGCCTTCCTTCCAGGCTTGTTGCATGTTTTTGTCGATTTGGAGGGTTTGTCTGAGTGAGAGTTCAAATGCCTCTTTATCTGCAGGCTGTGGATGTGCTGGAAGGGAAACAGACATGATCCTGGGATGGAGACATGAGGGATGACCCACAGATTATCCTGAGCATGTGTTTATGTGCCTCTGTCCTCCTGTACCCCTCTGCACGTACTCTTCATCTTCCTTCATCGTTTTGTTTCTTTTGCCTCTCCTTACTGCCCTGTTTCTCCATCCTGCCTCACCCTCTCCCTCTCTCTCCTGCCCTCCTCCCTATTCTCTTTTTCTCATTTGATATTCATGCATGAATAAATTCAATTGCATTTTTCCCTGTTCCCCCTGAAGGGGCTTGTTGGTGAATTACAGGCATCTGAAATCATATAATGCTCAGATTCATCATTTTGGGGACAGAATTGAAGCCCTTCTATTTCTCGGGAAGGAATAACAGATGATTTTTATGAGGAGAGGGAGTGTCGAGTGTCTTGTGGCTGGTGAGGAAGAAGCCAAGGAGATTAACCTTGGCAGCACAGGATGGACCAGCTAGCAGAGGGGACTAGAAGGTCAGCCAGCCCCTCCTCTGTTTGCAGGAATGGGGAAGGCACATGTAGGTAGGTGTGTATGTGGAATGTGAGTGCCTGTGATTGCTGCCTGCTTGCTGTGTGGTGCTAGTGGGACCCTGAGGGAGGAGTAAATCTCTTAGGGGGCTGCCCAGAATTGTTTGAGGAAGGAGCAGCCTGACACCTGATTATTTAGAGAGATTGTCTTGAGATCTGTTTGGGCATCTGCCTCAGCCAGCTTGTGGGACACCTACACAGTTCTGGTATCACTCCAAACTCTACTGTGGGTCTGGGGTTGTGCCCAGCACTACATCCCCATCACACTGAGAAGCTGAGGCTGGTATGTCACAAAATCCTTCCCTTTCAAGGGCTTCCTGATGTGGATGAGCTTCCTGCTCCTGATGGGAGCCTTCCAGTTCATGCAGGACAATGAACTCAGGGTAACCAAAACCATCTTTGGGGCTGAAGGTGACCAGAGATGTGTCTTGCACAGCTCCCATAAAAACAGGCTCTGACCCTGGGCAGGGAGAGGTCCGACCACCACAGAAAATTATTATCCTGGAATAAAATCTCTTTCCAGCTTGTGGAAGATGCATGGGTACACCATGGAACTGCAACCCCGGTCAGAAGCTATGAAAAAAGACAGGCTGCACTTGTCCGAGGAAGAGCTGTTTTTCGTGGAAGCTGTTAATCAGGTAACTTTTGATGCTCACAACATTCCTGTTGTTTCTAACACTGCTCTCTTTCCTTTTTAAGCACTTCTGGAGCAGCCTGAGGATCCTCTGAGGGCTGAGTTTGCCTTTCAGGAGAAGTAACAAGATTAGACACTTTATAAAACACAAAAGTGTTATGCTAAAAGCGGGCAGCAGTCATTGTCTTTGTTCAAAAGACTTTTAAGGGCCTCGTGAGAGACAGTGATGGTGCCAACCACGTTGCTCAAGCTCCAAGGAGCCTGGCTTATGTGATATAAGTGTCTAGAGGCTCCTTGACCTCTGCCTCAGGTCCCTGGCACAGCAAAACCAAGCCACAGGGAGATGAATGGCAGAGGAGAGGATATTTACAGGGTGTTTTTCATGCTCGGTGGTGAGCACATGTGAGCTACCTTGAGGTAAGACCAGAGTGGTCCTGACTTTACCAGAAGATGGGCTTGCTCCATTGCCTTCCTGTGGAGAGTTAACATCCAAGGGCCTGTTTCTCAGTATGATGGAAGTGCTTGGTTTCCCAGCCATTTTTAGTTTAGATGTGTTAATTACCCCGACCCAGCTGTCCTACCCATGCACTGCAAAGTCTGTGACAGTTGGAGTGGACGTCGTCTTGGTGAGGAAGGTTTGGAGAGGCTTTGTGGAACCCTGCAGGGAAGCAGAGGAGCTTTTGGGCTGCAGTGTATGTTGTATTATACCCTAGCTGGCAGCTGGGCATTTTTTTAGCTTCTTATTTACCATATATGCCCGTGGTAGAAGCAAGAATGTCTCTCTGTCTTGTAACATGTGGGGTTTTATTGGACTGAACAGGAAAAACCCATGAAAAGCCTTGAGGATTGTGATGGCTTCATGTAGTGTCTCTTTCCCAGAGCTGGCTCGGGATCCCCGGTAGGAAAACTGAAGGTTGATGCTTCAAGAATGAGGGGCCAGTGCTGACGTGGGGTAGGGCTGCTCAGCCACAGAAAGGGACCAGTGGGGGCAGATGGCTGCGCTGGCCCTCCATTGGATGAGGCTCGGGGAGGCCGTACTCTGTTCTAGCCGCTGGAAGGTGGGATTCCTGCACGTTATCCATCCCTCTCATTTCCCCCGGCTTCACAAAGTGCCATGGAAAACTAATTTGCAGAGAGTTGCTCCCACCCCCTGAGTTCCAGTAACAGATCTGGGAGTAGGACGGGGTGGAGAGGAGGGACTGGTTTTGAGGGAAGGACTTTTGGGGGAGGCTTGTTTGTTTGTTTTTTTAACTCTTCCCACATGATAATCCTCTAATCTGCTTGATCTGTGACCTGTGGAGGGACACATCCTTAAAAGTTCAAGGAAAGGCAAGCACGCTGAAGCCAGTGTCCACCAGAAAAGCAAGGATGAGTGGGCTGAAGGCAGGGACAAATCAGCTGTCCCGAGACCCCACTGTGGATGCAGGTGTGTGATGGTGTGCAAGGAGATTTCTTCCTTTCCTCCTGTGTTGTAAGAATTCCTGCATTCCGTGCCTCTAACTGTAGGTTCCCCTAAAGACATTTGGTGTCACTGTAAGGACGGTGTTTCACTCTCCCTCTCTGCCTGTACAGTTATTCTCTCTCTCTCCCTGTGCAGTTCGCTCCATAAGCCGTTGGTGAACATACCATGAGACAGAGAGAGAGCGAGACAGACAGAAACCACACACCAGCCCTTCCTCCTCACTTTCCCACCATGGAATAGCTAACCTTGCCCCCACCCACACCTCCATCACCTCTCAGCGTCCTGCAGTTATTTTGACCCTCTCTCTGGTCCTTTTGGAAGGAAGCTTCTGTCACTTCTTAACGCCACTCGCCTGGAAAAACACACAGAGGCAACCCCCCCCAGCCCTCCCGTGAAAGAAGAGGTCCTTTTTTTTAATCTCTTTTTGTTTGCTCTGACTCCAGAGCTTCAGACTCCAGCTTGAGCAGCCACAATTTCTTACCATGTATTCTCCTTTTAAACCATCTCCTTCCTGCACACGCTCAGTCCTTGCAGGCACGGATCTAACACAACTCCCCGCTTCTCGCCGGCAGGTTCTTTGCTCCCCATCACTCAGCTGATCCTGATCTTTTTTTCTCCTCTTCTCCCCACCCCGGGCACCGAGGTGTGTGTGTCTGCGTGTGAGTGTGCCTGTGTGCAAGGGGGGGAGGTGGGGGGGCCATTTTTTTTTCTTGGTGGGGGAATTTTTTCAAAGCATCTTCATTATTATTTTATTTTGCTTCTCTGACTTGGAGACTTCTCCCTCGGAGATTTCTTTTCCATGCAAAGGTAGGTGAGACGCATGCACACCTGGCTAACCTTGTGTCTGTCTCGTTTTGCTTGGTTTTGTTGTCCTTTTAATAGAAAACTTGCGCCCACCCATGTACCTGCATCATTCCTGTTTTGTTTCATACCTGTTTCCTCTCTGGCAGAAGTAAAAGCTGAGGGTAGACATGTCTGTAATGTGAATAATTCTGTCTTTCCAGAGAGGAAAGTTGTTTCTGTGTGCATGTCCGGCGGTACGTGTATGTCTGAGTGCAGTGCCCACGTATGTGAGGCTGCCTCTGTTTACCCAACAAGTAGCAATAATTGATTTTGGTGTGTGTTTTGGGCAGTGGTGGTGGCAGAAAGGGAACAACTGTATGTCCACTAGTTCATGTCCATGAGCAATTGCAGCAGGGAACGTGTATCTCACAGATAATCAGCAGCTCTTTATACATGACTATAAATGATACAAGGAGTGTGAACAATTCCAGGAACTTCAAATTTAGCCCTGGTTAGTTTGTTCCGTTATGATGGGGAAGGATGGTGGGAAAGAGGGAGGGTTACAAAATCTCCTCCCTGGAGAGGTAACTGCCTGAGACTTGTAAATATATAACTTTTCTTAAAACCTTCTCACTGTTTAGGGTCTTCTTGGGTTTGGGGTATTTTTTTTTTTTTTCCAAAGCAAGAGTTGGGTCTTGGATTCAGGTTTCATAAATTGCCTTTTCTTGTTTTGTTTATGGTTGTTACTGCATTTCAATCGCATGTGCAACATCCTGAAAAGGGACATGGAATAGGATGTACTTTAATATATAAAATGCATCATCTTCTGTACATCACTGGAAGCTGTTGGCTGGAGTCAGGGGGTGGAGGGGGGTGGAAACAAAAGAATTAAAAAAGAAGAGAAACAGAAATAATGTTAGACATTGTTGACTGGCAATTATCAGGCATATTTTCTGCCAGCACTGGTTTTCGTAACCCTCTTGATGGTTACCTTTTTCTTCTTGGTAACAGCAGCTGTGTGAAAAGTACCAGTGGCTTTAAAAAAATAAAAAGGCAGAAAGAAAAAAACCCCGAATATGCATAATTTCCCTGCAAATTATTGCAGAGAAAAATGGTAAACATCAAAAATCAGAACTTGTTTGTGCATTTTCTCTCTGCTAATAGGAAGCATTTTTCTCATTGATCTGGGGGTTGCTACTGGTTCTGTGTCCCTGTAGCTTAGAAGACTGCTACATTAATTGTCAGTTGTTTCTGTGTGCTATTGCGGAGCTCCTGGTCTTAAATTTGGCCTGGTTACTGAGGATTTATTATCTCAAAGAAGGAAGGGGTCTGCTGACCCTCTACCTCACCTCAGTGTTTTAACTCTGACACATAAGCGTCTCTATCAGTGGAAAGAAATCCTCAAGCATGTTATCTTCTCAACACCCTACCTGCAAAGAAACTTTTAATTCAGAGCACTGCAAAGGGAATCCAAGAGCCCCGTTTCTGCCCCCCTTCCCTTGTATATTTTAAGGACACCTTCTGAACATCTCTGCCCCAGCCAGCACTGCCCCATCCCTCAGGTCTGGGCAGGCACACAGCCTCAGGCAGGAGGCAGCTGCCCACCGCCTGTGAGGGTCTGAGAGAATTTGTTCCTCTCTCCATTAAATAATACAATAGTTTCATGGCACTGGCGTTGGATGTGAGCTTCCTCAGAAGGGCAGCAGTGCATGTCTGTCAGTGAAGGTCTAGGGCCACGATCCTCTCCCAGGCAAGCTGGGAGGCAGGCAGGGATGGAGTCTGGGCATCACATTGGATATCCTGCCCACTGGCAGGGTGTTCGCACCAGGCAGGCTGGGCAAGGGTGCAGTACCTGTTTGGGAAAGCCTTGGCCCTGACTGCAGCAGGAAGGTGGGGGAAAGCAGCTTTCCTGCAGATCTCACTGCGAAGCTGTGTCTAAACACTGGCCACCTCGATGCACCAGAAGATGCGCACGTGCCTTGCCAGGAGATCTCATAGTGAATATCTCAGAGGAGAGTCAGGGGGACAAAAAAGAAGCTTTGATCTGCTACATCTAAGGGGTTTGCCTTGTGAAGCCTGGATCAATCTGACAGTGCCTATTATAAAGGGGGTTATGCCAACCTGTCTCATGTTTTATCTTTCAAAATCTCCCCTTGTTGCTGCCTTGGGAGTGTTTTCAGGCAGTGGATCCGGCTGATACAGGGTTAGTGCATCCACAGCCATCAAGGGAGTGAGGGGAAGCATTATGTGAGGGGGATGCTGTCTCATAAGGAGCTCAGGCCTTGCCTATGGATGTTTCTGGGTAGGCACAGTGGCCTTGGCTGGGACATGAGGAGACCAGCTGGGCTTCCTGGGGTCTGACACAGTGCACCTGCAATGCTGGGTGAGCTTTCCTGTGTCCTCACTCTTATCCCCACCAAGAGCAGCACCTTGCTTGCTGCTCCAGTCCTGAGCATCCTCAAAGTGTCAATAACGCACCTGTGCCCCGGGCTGCAGCTCTGGCATCTCCTCTAGTCCTGGGCTTGCTTGCTTGCTTCCTTCTCTGCTTCCACCAACCCACTTCCCACCTGGCTGCATCTCTGCTGCCTGATCCAGTTTTGGAGAACCCATGTGTCCATGCCCAGTGTGACATGGTGCCATCCTACAGCTCTGGTTAATGTTAGAGCCCTGCCCTGTCCCATCCACAGCAAGGCACACCAGGAGGAGGGCCCACACCAGGGTGGCTTAGGCTGAGCCCTGGCTACGTCAGATTTTGGGAAAAGCCTGCAATTCCAGGCTGCGCTGCAAAGGAGACACATGCTTGGTCAGCATTTTTTCCTAGGGAAAAAAAAGTTGAAATTAATTTTTATTCATTTTTCTCAAAAAGAACAAGTGTCTACAGCTGGAAACTCATGAAAAGCACACGCAGTGTTAGGAACCTTTAAAAGAGTAGGGCACTGATTTAAAATAAAATTTATCTTTTATTAAATCAAAGTCCTAATCCTGCACATTCCAGCAAGCAGGTGAATTTCTGCAGTTTCCCAGAGCCTTACTAAAACCTTTGAGTCCATGGATGGGTTCAGAAATCAAGTGGTACAGGTGGATCTGCAAGATCATGTAGTACAATTTCTTAGTTGTGTTTTTAAAAATTTATTAGACAGGATAATGTAGGGCTGATTTTAAGGCTGTTCAAGATCTGTAAGACCCCAAACTGCTGTTGGAAAGTAGAGATTTCTTAGTTATGCAGAGGTGCATCATTGTTTATAATGGCCTGATATAGGCAGCTTACTTAGTTTATTCATCTGTGTCTGAAGTGCATACCTTGAAGCTCTTAGAAATCACATAGTGGTTTGAAAACTGTCTTATACTGATACAAAATTTATTTAAGCCCTCTAATCATAACTCAAATTGCATAAATCAACCCAGTAACTTCGTAATAAACTCGCTCTCCTGGTACTTGTCAGGCCCCAGTGTTTGAAGCACCGCAGTGTGCCCTGAAGAGCAATCAGCCCAGTATCAGGGACTAATTGCAATGAGAAGATGTCAGAAAATGCCTTCTCTCTTGCCTTGAACTGGAGGTGTGTGCTGCTGTGGTGGCACAGGAGGGAGGTGGTCTCTGGGCTAAGCCAGGCTCAGTCATCAGGGGCTTTGCAGGTTCATAGCAGTCCTTGCTGCCTGTGGGTGAGTGGACACCCTGTGGGCTCCTGGTGTGGAATGCTGCTTGTTGGTGTTTTCTGCAAAAGCTTGTGCTTCCCAGCACCTGCAGAATGCACTGCAGAAGCCCTACCTCCGTGTGATCAAGACACGAAGGGTTCCTCCGAAAGCAAAGGTTGTTACCCTCTTACCAAATGTGTGTGTGTATTAAAAAAAACAATACCAAGGGCAGCTGGTCTCTGCTTCTGACATAACCATCATCTGCAGCATGGGCACCTGCTCCGTTGTGCCTTGATGTAAAGCTCCATGGGGGCATCCCTGGAGGGCAAGCAAAGGGCATATCCTTGTGAAACCACTGGATTTGGGGTTATGTGAGGTTTAGCAGGATGGAAAGGAGCTGCTGACCTGTGCTGTTGGTTGCTGGTGAAGTGACAAGTGCCAGGGATTTTGCTGCTGTGATGTGACTGCTGAAATTGTTTGTCTGGTATGACCACTGGGATGGGGGGGGGCAGAGCATAAGGAATACAAGGTTTATATTTCCTTTCTCTGAAGTGTCAGTTTGGCCGTGGCTACAAAAACAGTGCTGTACAGAGAGCACAGGTGGGGTTAGTGGTGTTAAAAATTTCTCAGGTGTTGGCTTAGTGTGTCTGGCTGACAGGCTCGATTTAGTTGCTTTCCAGGACAGAGGTTAGGAATAGATTTTCCTGCAGTCAGACTGTCAGGAGTGGATGGGATTCTGTTTCTGCTGCTGCACGTGTGTGTTTGCAAATGTGTGCACATGTATACAAGCGTGCAGTGTGCCCGGCACCATCTTTCATGTCCTCACTGAATGGGGACTTTTGGCAGTGGTGATGCCCTCAATTGCTTGTCTTCCTTGGGCACTTTTTATTTTTTCCTTATTTTGCCTTTAAACCCACTCTGAGTTTGGCAGAAGGGGCAGAGTAACTCGTTATGGACTCTTTCAGACTGGGTTTTCTGGCAAGGTTACAAGGATTTGGCTTGGACTGTAGGGGTCCATTCCAGGTCTGTGGTCAGATATGCTTGCATTAGTGTCTTTGCCACTTTTCAGTGATCACTATTCAAGCAATTGTCCCAGCTTTGCTTTTTTTTCCCCTGGTGACAGCAGGGAGAGAAGGGGACTTTTAAGCTTATGTAAATGAGTAGCAGTGTCAGTAACCAAATCGTGTGGGATGCAGGGGAACCATCCGAAGGTCCTGGTCCATCTATTGACCTAAGATTGAACAGCCTGTAGGCCTTTGCAGAAGAGCTAGCAACATTGTCTCTTCTCTGCTTCCATAAGATTCCCATCTTCATAGCTACATTTCTTTCCCATATTCTCCCTCCTTTCTAGAGGCACAGCCTGGGGCATCATCACACTCCACATAGCTTCAGCTCCCTTCCTGTTTTTGTTTTTGCCAAGAGTTAGTTTGCTCCAAATGCGTAGCTGTGTTTATGCAGGTTATCTCCTTTGGAGGGATTGGGGGGGAGAAGTAATTTTTAGGGAGGAGAGAGGTTGTAGACGTAACTCTTGATGCTCCCCAAAGCTCTTCATATTGTGTTCCCTTTAGATGTGCTCCTTACTGTCTCCACGTCCCCATTTCCATTTTCACCCCAGGGAACCTCCTCTCCAGCTGTGAGTGGTGGCAGTGGGTTGGGAAAAAGTCTGGAGGTGGGGTGAGGATGCTTATGCAGAAGTGGGAGGTTGCATTCAGTGCTGTGCTGTGACAGGGAGCAGGGAGTCTCCTGGGGTCTCCCCACTCGTCGTATGCTGCTGCTTTCCTACTCCCGCTCACTACAACAGGTCCTGAAGGGACACTGGGGTGGGCTGGGCACTGAGATCAAGACAAAAAGGGCAGAGAGGTTGATCCAGGAAGGACAGTGTGAAACAGCAGAGCTTCTCACTGTTGGCTTAGCCTGTGTGGGAGCAGCCCCAGGCTGCCCTTTTCCATCCACTTGTACAGGTGCAATACTGGAAGCTGAAGTGCTGGGCATCTGTCCTTGTGGTGGGCAGGCGCTGCAGTTCTGTTCTCCCAGCGTGGGCTTCTCTGGAAGGCACAGTCGAGGTATTTGCGCATTTTGTCTTTCCTGCTGGCACTTCATATTCTGGCTCAAGGGCTAAGAGTGTGAGGATGGCCTCAAAGCCATCATTGCCAGTAGCCTATGACACCACTACCTTCCTCTTCATCATCCTCATCTGACCATCTTAGTTGCCATGTTCATTGCTGACCTGGAGGAGGGAGTAAATAGCACATTGATGACTTCCCTGGATGATGATAAACCAGGTTTATGCCTGCGAGTGGGGATGCAGCAAAATGACACAAAGGGAACTAGTGAGGTCAGAAAGATGGGCAGAAAATAACTTAATGAGATTAATCTTTGGAAAAATGCAAGCTAATGCGTCTGGGGGCAATCAATATTCTGCAACGTAGGGTCTGAGGACGTGGTGAGGGGCAAAGAAGGGACGGCCCAGGCCACAGGACTGAGGTGTGACGGTAGATGGCACATCAGACGTGGACTCGCAGCGTGACAGGGCCAGCAAGAGCATCAGGCCGGCAGCCCGGCCCTGCGGAAAGGCAGCACTTGGCGCAGGCGAGAGGCGGCTTTCAGTGAGATCCGCACGGAACGACCACGGGGCTCAGGAGATTAATTTATGAGCAAGGATTAAGTGCTAAAGATGTGTGGCTTGGCTAAGCGGTGGTTTAAGTGAGAGGACATGACAGGAATGCTCTCACGTGAAAGGTGTCCGTGTGCAGGAGGAGGAGGAATCACTGTGAGATGTGCAGACAAAAGCAGTGCACAGGGAGAGAGCGGGGCAGGTTTGAAAGGGAAAACACTGACTCTGGGGCAGTCTCCACAGAGATGGGTCTGTTACAGTATGGAGTCATCCCCAGAAGGAGATTTTCAGAGTCTGTTTATTTGGAACAGCAAAAATGAAAATGTTTTGTTGAAAACAAATATGCATATTCTCTGGGAAGCAGTGGGATAAGGTTAGGGTCTTCAGTAGCACTCATCTCTGGGTCTCAAACACTCCACGTAGTTAAGGTCAGGTAATGATTTTCCAATGGGAACCTTCTTTCTCTTCTGTACCTCATACACCCAAAGTGACCATATTACTCCTATGCCTTTTCTTCTCCCATTGTTTACTTTTTCTCCATCTCTCCAGCAACAATTTTACTGGTCTCCACAACATCTCCTTTGGCTTGGCCAAGGGCTTCTTAGCAACCTAAGCAGATCCCCACTTTGCTGTGCCAGGGGCAGGGACCAGAGGCATGGACAGGATGGGGCTATCCCAGCCACATGACAGGAAAGTGATACAGTGGACATTGATGATGAGGGTTGGAGTCTCCAGGAGATCAGGGCTTGCTCTTCCTACAGCTGCAGAGTGCTGCCTGCAGTACAGGTTGAAGGCAGGGTATTGTTGAAGCTTCAGGATAGACAATTTGCTTATTTTGTCCTGTGCTGGCTGGACTGCTCCTTCCCCTGCTCAGTGGGAGGCAGGAATTTCTTCTGCCCCTTGCCCTGAACAGGAGGAGGGGTGCAAAATCACCAGGGTGAAAAGGACGAGGCTGTCAAGTGCTTGAGCAAATCTAGCAGAGGATAATAGCATGTGTGGAGAGATGGCACAGCAATCAATCAGCATGCAGCTGGAAGGCAACAGGTCGTGGGCATTTGACCAGGGCAGGGAAGCTGGGAGACCTTGGCTCTGGTGCAGACCATGGATGTTGTGCTTCGGGGGCGTGTGGGCACACCAGCATCTGCGAGCAATGGATTCGGGCAGCATTTGGAACACTCCCTGCTGAGTTTCTGCCACGTCCCATTGCATTTGGAGGTGCTGGGATGATGGAGATGTAAAAGCTCCTGTTTCAAATTAAGTGCTAATAAAAGTGACCCTGTTCCTTACTGGCACTCATACGACTCCCTGCACACAGAAGCAGATGAGAACAGGCGCTGTCCACACGGACGGGCAGAGAGACATGCCAGTGCCAGATGAACACAAACACAGAGGGAGCCGGGTACCACTAATTATATTGTACCACGACAAACGCTCCAAATGTGAAACCTGTATGACTAACACATCCCTGCAGCCAGACGCACGCATCAAAGGTAACGCTTGCCAGTTATAGCAACAAACAAACGCGGGCTCACCGCCACGTTCGGCAGAGCACCTCGGGAGGCTCACGCAGCTGCCGAACGGGGTCACCCACACGCATTCCTAAATATGCCACACAGTCAGAGACCTCCTTAAATAAGTCCGGGCCTGTACGAAGCTGGCTGCAAAAGCCGTGCCCCCAGATGCTTGTCAACTTTCGGATGGATGTTTGGAGATGATAAATAAATATATATGTGTGCCTCAGGTGCTACTCCAGCTTGATGGGACCATCTTGCTCTGCCCTGCAACGCCAGCTGGAGGTTGTCATTTTTGTCCCTCTTCTGCAAGGGTGTTAGCAGGGCAGAGTGGCTGCTGTGCTTCCTGCTGCTTCTGAGTAACGGGTGACTGACGGTGATGGATGGTCTGGAAAGGACTTGTGTGCCATCAGAATGGGAGGTGCTGTGTGTACATTGAGCTGCTCTCAAATGAAATACACTCTGCACTTTCAGTTTTGATGTGGACCCCAGTGTTGTCTGTGCGAGCAGTGCGCAGGCAGGAAGGAATGGCTCCGAGGCAGTGTGGGCTGGCAAGGGATGTATGGTTAGGGATGATGGTGGGGAGCTCTGAGGATGGTCCCACATGAGAGGGGAGTTGTCATCCCATTGGACTCTGGGTGGATCCCCTCCAGCACTGGGGTAGTTCTCTGGGGACCTCTCTCCGGTATTTCCCTCTCCTGGCTGGCTGCAAAAGGCCCTTTCACTGTCAAGCTGCAATAGCCCAGAAAGGCCTGCATGAGCCTTGTAAAGGCCCCATCAGCCCTTCCTCACCCATGGTCCTGTCGGCCCCTCTGCCAAGGGGGCAGTGAGGAGCTGGGAGGCTGCTTTGGCTGGAGTGTGGTGCCTGCAGGACACCTTGGGCTGGCTCGCTCATGGCAGATCATGGCACTGACAGCCCTGGGATGCCAGTTGCACCCCTAAGGGGGGAGAGTGTCTGAGCAGAGACCTCTGCAATGCATGCCAGGAGGTGACATCGGCCTTTTTGGACAGACGCCCCTAATCTGTAGCGCTTCTCCTGCATCGTAATATCTCCTCCTTTTATTCCTAACCAATTTCCACTTCTCATTAAGTCCACAACTTCTCTTGCTGTTTTAGAGCATCCTTCTCCCTTCCTCCTCAGTAGTCTGGCAGGACCAGGTGCTCTTGGGGAAGGGTTGAGCCAGAGGCTGTCAGCTTCTCTCGTGCTTGCCAAGGCAATGAGCTCCCTGCCAGCACACGTGTCCAGGGCAGGTGTGTGTGCCGGATGCAGCACCAGTGGGTGCTCAGATCAGGATGGTGGTGGTTTTAAATGCTCCTTGGGCATGGATGGTGCAGACTTAAGACCTGGCTCCACAGAAGGGTTTGGCACAGGCTGTGCAGGGAGAGAAGCAGGAGGAGCTGCCAGCCCACAAATAACTTCCCTTCCCCTGGGAGGGAAGTGCAGCTGGTGTAGCATTGCTCCTCCAGCGGTATGTGACTTTTGCAGTGGAATGTTTTTGTGTATTTGTGGGACATTTGGCTAGAAAAGTCCAAGGTGGGGAGGATTTGATTTTTTCTGATGGGTCTGGCCTGCAGCACCAGCTGGGGTTAGGCTTGCCTGAGCAAAAGGCTGGGTAAGAAGAACACACATCTGGCCACCCCATAACCATCCTCTTGTATCCTTGTCCTCTTGTATTGCCCTTGTCACAGTAAGCTGCACTTGCACAAAGGGGCATCCCAAAGGTGAGTTCTGGAGATTTATAATTCTGTTGAGTCTTACGATAACTGTCTTCTATCTGGGTAGGAACCCTCTCCATTGATGCACATTTTTCTGTGTATGCAGATACATGTGTTTGCCAAACTCATTCCTCATTTTGATTTAAACAGGGTTCCCCTGGGTTGATACTGTGGCAGGCGGACTCCAACCAAGTTACAGAGCAATGCTACAGCATGGGAAGGCCAGTGACAGCAATCCCAGAGAAAATAGCAGCATTGCATGAGTTGCAGCCTGAGCAAAATAGGGGAAATAGCTGATTCCAACCTCCACATCTGTAATGGTAGCGGAGAGGACCCTGGACCAGTCTCTGGCAGGAAAACCACTCTACTCCTCTTTGAAGTTGAGATGGGAGGATTGACTGTGTGAAGAGCTTGGAAGTGCCCCACTGCTTGATTTTCCCCTCTCTCTCTTTTGACACAGAATATTAATCCTGCTTAATGTAGGAAATACATAGTGATCACAGCCTTGGGAGGCAGAACAGGATTTAATCTCAGGGAGGTAACGGGTATTACTCACATCTCCAGTGGGGCAGCTGTTATTCAAGGACTGTATTTAGCTTCAGGACTTCCAAAGGGATTCACCTGGCCCTGTGTCCATATGAGCCCTAATGAGTCAATCTGAGCTGCACAAATCAGAGTGATGAACTGTCTGTGATATACACACTGCCCAGTTTGTGCATGTGTGTTTCACATGGGCAGAGCAGCATCCCGAAGTCCCAGCTGCATCTAGCAGTGATGAGATGGAGAAGAGGCCCTGGATGCTTGCAGAAGGAAAAGCAGGGAAATGCTGATGGGGTTGTTTCTCCTATTCCTTTTCTCAGTTGTACTGGTAATTATGAAGCTTTGTACACTGCAGTTTGGAACTGTCATGCCCTCATCAGTGTGCATGCTCTGAGCACCATAATAAGTAATTCCTCCTGGCTGTCTCTGGTAATCTTTCTCCTCTGTGCCGTAATGGGAGGGAAGTTGGGCTCAGCCACCGCATGTTAATAGCCTGCAAGGGAGCCAGCTCAGAGCAGGCAAGGGGGAGCTGGTGCGCATAGGGAATGGAAAAGGTGGTACAAGTAGTTGCATGGGTGCCCAGGGTAAAAAATCTGCTGAAAGTTTTTTTGAAAACAGCGGTGTTAGATGGTGAGAAGGATGCACTGGCAATTTTTTCACAGGCTTAAAAAATTTTCACGGGCTTAAAAAATTAAGAACAGCATCCCAAAGCCGGTCAGGAGACATGGTATCTGTTCTTTCCAATAGCTGCAGGCCTTTGGGATAATGAATTCGATGAGTCTCTCTGCTATCCCCTAAGGGACACTATGTCTGCTTTCTAAACCCCTGCACTTGCTGCTCTTTATTCTGACAAATACCAAGCCTCGAAGAACAAGCAAAGCTTTGGATCAAAGTGTGTGTTGGAAGCAGGAAGCTGAGAAAACAGGATGGGTAGGCAGAGGTTTCAGGGTCTCACCTGGGAATGATGAGGCACTGCAACCTAAGGTGGAGCTGCTGGCAAGCACCTGACAGAGGAGTGGTGTGGAGAGCGTTGGAGATCAGGGATCCAGCAGCGTGAGCATCTAAAGGGTCACAGGCTGAAATGTCAAGGGTGCATTGCCAAGGCAGAGCAGTGTCAACAGAGCTGTGCACAGGCTTTGTGAGCCTGAAGTGCAGAGAACTGAGACAAGTGCCAGGGAGGATAACCTATGGCCAGTATGTGAGGAGATGAGGTCTGTGCCATGGACAGACACATCCTTTCTTACTGCTGATTGTCCCTTTCTGTATTGCAGTGTGTCTGAGGGCTCTTGTGTGGCTTTTAAAGCTATACTCGCAGCCTAGGCACTCCAGATGGTTGAACATGCCAAGAGGGTGAAGGGAAGAAAATGGGAAGTCGTTGGCCAAGCTCTCTTTCCTAAGAGTGTCCATGCACCACCCCTCCAAAGCCAAGCCTTGTGGTTTATTTCATTCCCCTCACTTTGACAAGCCACATCCACTCTGCTTTTGAATGGACAGCGCACAGGCAGCAAAGTGATGGTTTTTAGCAAAAGTTTGGTGCTCTGCCGTGTGCAGGAGTTAGGTGGTTTAACCCCAGCTGGCATCTAAGCCACACACAGGTACTTGCTCACTACCCTCCAACTGGGATGGGAGGAGAATCAAAAGAGTAAAAGGGAGAAAAAGGCAGAAAAATGAGATAAAGGCAGTTTGATATGTAAAGCAAAAGATGTGCACTCAAGTAAAGCAAAAAAAGGAATTTATTCACCACTTCCCATGGGCAGGCAGGTGTTCAGCCTTCTCCAGGAAAGCAGGACTTCATCATGCAAACTCTATCACTCCAAATGTCCCCCTTTCTTCCTTCTTCTCCCAGCTTTATGTGCTGAGCGTGACATCATACAATATGGAATATCTCTTGGGTCAATTGGGGTCAGCTGTCCTGGCTGCGAACCCTCCCAGCTTCTTGTGCACCCCCAGCCAACTCACTGGTGGGGTGATGTGAGAAACAGAAAATGCCTTGATGCTGCTCAGCAGTAACTAAATCATCTGTATTATCAACAACGTTTCCTGTACAAATCCAAAGCACAGCCCTGCTCCAGCTACTATGAAGAAAATTAACCCTTCCCCAGCCAAAACCAGCACCAGCTGCCAGTGAGCTTGAGACCTGCTCTTCTCATGCCCACCCACGCTCTCTGACCATTCTGTTTAGTAGAGTAACTTTTGCAGCCTGTGTTCATAGTGTTTCCACTGCCCCAGCACAGGAGAGCTCAACAAGCTCCAGTAAAAGGTGCTTAATGTTTAATCCCACTCCTGGCTTGTGTTGCAGCTCCCTGTTTGAATGAGTGACTGTTGTGTATGGGTTTGACATGCATTTGTCAGTGCCAGTCTGAGGGAGCCTGTGCGATGGCGTGACACAGGGCCAGCCCAGAGTGCCCTTGGATGGGAGAGCTGGGGCAGCAAAGCTGAACCTGGAGCTGGCAGGACCCTGTTGGGGACTGCAAGGGCAGGATGGCTCTGTTGTGTCAGGATGGGCCTGTGCTGTTCAAAACACTGTGCTCTGTTGTGGTGCTCAGCCTGCCTCCAAAAGAGCTGGCACCATCCCCTGAGATGGTGCAGCACTGTGACAGGGTGTCTCAGGGGCTACAGAGATGGTTTAAATGGTGATGGAGAGGAGTAGCCAGAGGAGTCTTGTTGGAGAGAGTGACTGGCAGAAAACAGCTTAAAACTGCTTCAGCACCAAGTGTGAACGTGGTTTATCATTTGTCAGAGCCGTCAGTCCTGCAGCTCTCCCCTGCTCTGGACTTGCTAGGAGAGCACAGATGTACTGTGCTTTTGCTGCTGATTCCTCGTGGGATTTAATTTCTCTTTCTCGCCTCCTCTCCAGGGGTTCTCGCTTGTGGCTGGCATGGCAGAGTACGTCCCCCAGCCTCCCTCCACCTGGCCCGCAGGCCCACAGCCCCCTCACACTTCTGCCATCTGCCCACTGGAACCTGTGGATCTGGGGATCTCAGAGCAACAAACGCCGCCGGAGCAGCCGCCGTCCTCCCTGGAGCTGGGTGAGGATGAAGAAGTCACTTCCCCTCCGGATCCTGATGTCCCCTACCCAGACTTAGCCCCAATTGTCTTCTTCTGCTTGAAGCAGACCACCAGCCCACGGAGCTGGTGCATCAAAATGGTGTGCAACCCATATCCTTTCTGAGCTGCCCCTTCTCCCTCCCTGCCTCTGGCTCCCTCCTGCCCCATCCTTACCCCATCCTGCCCTCCTGGGGTGCCTTGCAGGTAAGGAATAAATTTTACTACATATTTAATGACCTTCTTTGTTCATTGCTTGTGTTTAAACAGAACCTTTGCTGTTTCAGTGTGTGATCAAAGGAAATTGATTATGAAAGAAGGGACTTCAGAAAGAGCTGCTGACAGTCTCAGGCACAGGGACTGGGTGTGGGGAGAGTGGAGGTGTGAGGAGAGGTATATTAGAAAGGTCTGTTCTTCCCCTTCCTAGCTCCCTTTTCACCTGGGACAGAGTAGGATTTGCTAGCCCAGGAGCTTTTCAGACTGCCATGAATGGTGGAGATGTCTGAGAATGCAGGCTTTAGCGAGAGCTCACCTTGCCCTTAGTGAGGGAACCACCACTGCCTCTGTACCCCGATTGCAGGGGTACCTAGGTGACCCCTTGCCTTTCCATTTAGCACATGTCACTGTCCTGCCTGGGTCTTGTTGTGATGTCTGGCCAGGAACGAATGGGAGAGTTTGATGCTGTACTCCACACACCCTGGGAGAGATCTCTGGGACGTAAGCACGTCCTCCTTTCCATGGTCAGCAATCACACACATGTGTTATCATTCACACTCAGTGCCTTGATGGCAGGAGAGCCCCTGCAGCCCATCAGTGCAAATGATGGCTGCCTGCACAGCTCATTGGCTGGAGCCTGCCAGGTGGGCTCCAGGTAGAGAAGAGCTGGTGTTTTTTAAACTCTGGGATCATTGATGGTGTGGAGGAAATGGAGTAGAAGATGAGTCATCAGAGAGGTTGGTCTGAAATTTCATGTGAACATTTTTCTAGCTGGAAATTTTAAGTGACAGCACTTTCTACCTGGAAGTTTCTTAGTTGCTAGTTTGGTGGGTATTACCTATGAGGATGCTTAATGGTGATGCGTAGGCTTCTAGGTTAAATCTGAGTGTCTGGGTATGCAGTAGAGACTACCAAAATGTTCCCAAGAGTATTTTCAGCTTTAAGAGCCAAACCCCGGGTGAAGACTTGAGGTAGTGTCAGCAGTAACAGCTGACCTTAAATGGATGAGGTTTGTTTTAATTTCAAGTGTAGGTTAAGGTTTGTGTTTGAGCTCTGAGCTCTTGTCTTAAAGTTCAAAAGCCACTGAAGAGGTGTTGCGGTCTCAAACACAGGTTATGGCTGAGAACACATTGGAGATTTAGATATTCTGCTTTCCTTTCTACTGGCTTCTCTATAAAATTTTAAAACTTTGTATTGAATTATGCATTGCTTTTCTATCACTGTGTGCCTGTGCTAGTTATTACATCCTGGGAATATTGTCCCAGCATGTGGTAGAGCAGAACTCAGAACAGGACTCAGAGTAAAGCAAGAGATGTTTGTGTCACGATAAAAGACTAGATTTGGGAAGTGAAAGAAGAGTAACAGCTTGGGTTTGGGATGAAGGCTTGCTTTTGGATGGGGGAAGGAGGTTGTGGTGGCAGAAGACAAGAGCCTGTCCTTATGTCTGGCTAAAAAGTCACTCATAATAATCCCTCCAATTTGGTATATTGCAAGGAGCTTGCTTTAAATTGTTGGAACTATTATTCAAGAAATTGGGCTATTTTAGTTTTTAAATGTTACTTTTGTCCTAATCTGCAGACAAGTGTGCTCTTTGACTCAGAAAAGGACTTTTTCTTATTAGAAACTATACAAAAAAGGAAAAAGCCTCATCTAGTCACCTGCTGATGACCTTGCACGTGGCTACAGGAGACACCATGGAGTGAAGGGCAATGGTGGGGCTGCTGGAAACCTTTTGGAAGGGTTGTGTCAAACCTGAGGTTTCAGCTCAGCTGTGTGAAGCTGGGAGATTGCATAACTAGTGGAGACTGAGAGGTGAGGATTCAGCCCCTTCTCTGATTTCTCTTCCACTCCTTGTGCTCCTCTTTTTCAATGGATCATGCAATAAGTAGTTCACATAAGTTTTTTTTTCCTCAAGTGAGGGGCTGTTTCTGCACCCTGAAGGCTTTTTACACGTAATCACATGCTCTTGGCATCACACTTGTTTTTTTAAAAGCACGGTAGAAAGGATACATTTGCACGGCCTGGTGGCAGATGCCTCGCTGTGGCCTCCTCCCCGGCTGGGAATCAGACCCTCCATAAAGGATGCTTCTGTGAAAATCAAACCATGTCTTCTAGGGATTGATATGCTTGCCTGCTTTTCATCCTTATATGGAGCTATTGGGTCTCCAGCATCCTTAAGCTGAGCAGGGGCAGAGTGAGTCACTGTCATAGGTCAACACCTGGCCTTTCATGAAGATTCAGCAAAAAGATGGGGCATTAATTAAATGCCTATTAATCTTCTTGTGGAGTTTTTTACTAGGCTAGAACTTCATGATCGCTGCTATGGAAGTACTGTCAATGAGATTTAAAATGGAAGCTCTGATAGTTAAGGACTGTGTAGCAATTTTTTTAAGCACGAGGTCATTAACCACCAAATTTCAATTTAGGTAATTGCATTCTAACTACTTAAATCCCCCTCTCCTGAAGATTATTTTTCCTTTTGTGAGCAGTCCTGCAATTTTGTTATGTGCTATTAAACAGCTGCCATATTGCTTTGCTGCAGTGCAGTAATAGGAGAAAGAACCACTTATTTCTTTGCTTTAAAATCACTTCTGGAGGTATATTGATGTAGAGATGTGTGATGCTGTCGCTGCAAAAGTTGTAGATCCTAACTCCCTTTTAAGAAGAAGACTATGATCTGTGTGAAAGTCTGGGTGTTTGTCCCCAAAGGGAGTATTTACTGTGCTTTTTGCCGTTTTATTGTGTGGTGAAAAGGAGCCTGATGCTTTCAAGTTTGGTGATTTGCATGTTTTTGGGATGAATTTACATACAGCACAAGTGAATGCTTGAATAACTTTGGTTTATTGGGAAGCAGACTTTTTTTATTACTGATATACCTTATTAGAGACAGGTAAGTGCTGTATCAGCTGGGAATGCAATGTAACAACACGTACCTGGAGCCTGGCTTATCTCCTGATTAGAAAGGAGTTGGTGTGATGCAGCACGTGAGCAACCTGCCAGCTGGTTTGTTTGGGTTAATTTGTGCTTTGATAACTGGGGGCTGGACCACTCAGAATTGTAGATCATGGAGCTGTTGCAGCTACAATGTTAATACAGTCAATGTTTGAGATATGGTTATGAGAATGACTGTAAGACTTTTTCCCCTTTATAAAACCTAAACCCTGTCAAATAGGATTTGTTGGATGGGGAATAGGATGGAACGTGTAAAAACATGTTTCCAAAACAACTGTATAGCCTTTATCTTACGAATTTATAAAATGTTTGGGACTAAATAATGGGTATGCCACATGGCAGCTTACAAATGGATCCTCATGCACTTTGCAAGTTATGAGAAGATTATGACAGATGCCTGGATGTCTGCAATGCTATTTGACTCCTTGGGGTTCCATAAAGACTTTACATTTCATCCATCCTGAGGGTCAAACGCAATAGATTTGGTTTGTCCTTTGAGCTTTCCTTTAAAAGACATGCTTCCCAGGAGGCCCAGGCCTCCCTTTGCTGTTACATTTATAATATTGGCATGACAGCGAGAGCACGAGTGAAGTGTGCCATTAAAAAATAAAATCAATGCTAAAACTGTATCAGTAATGAGAGAGGCTCTGCAGTTCGCTACTCTGTCATTTTCTTGCTTTTTGTTACATACCAACCCCTTGGTGCAGTTGTTGGCCATTTGGGCTTCTGTTTTGCTCTCAAGCAGTCAAGTGTTGCATTTCCAGCTGATTTCAGTGGTGTAGGAGCAGCAGGTCAGGTCCCAGATGAGCAAAAGCTTATATGCACATTTAATTTTTAGTACTGGGAGCTGTGTTTTACAGAGTATTGAGCAGAGTGACTTCTTAAAGCTGGTATGACTGTGTGTGCTGAGGAGCTGCCTTGTAGCTCATTAGTCTTAAAATCCACTGAACAGGGGCTTTGTCATCGTACCTGCTGCTAAAAATCCCACCTTGCTGCTGCAGGTACCTTTTCTGTAGCTTTTACTGGCAGCATTGTCTTGGACCATGTGCTTGATGCACGAGGGAACAGGTCTGGCCTTGAGCATTTTGGTTGGAAACAGAGGAAACCTCCACATTTATTCCCCACCTCTTCCCTGCCTGGTGCCATAGGCATCATTTATGTATGAGTCAGTGGAATACAGGATGGCTGATGATGGCAATAGTGGTGTTTCATGCTGGCACTGCCCTCTGAGAGCCAAGTGCAGAATCAAATGTTGGAGGAGAAAAGAAAATGTGTGTGTGTGTATTGATACTTCTCTTGTGACAGTGGCAGCTGCTGCCATGGTGCATGGGGACTGTGGGCTGCCAAAATCACTGCTTTTCAGGTGCTGCATGGTTAAGGGGACAGGAAATCTGTTGCTCATTAAGCTTTGGGTGATTGTGTTATATATATAATATGCCCATGTCAAGTACGAGTTTGGGCAATTTGTTTATGTCCAGTGCAGATTCTGTAGTATGTTGTACTTGTTTCTGCCTTAAGCTTGCACGCTGTCAAATTCGGGACACTTTTCATAACAACTGGATGCAGTTCTATAATAAACAAGCACGACCCGCAAATTTATTGCAAATCTTGTAGTAGCTGATGACTGTCTTAAGGCCTGAGCTCCTGTAATCATCTGAATTTTACTTTTGCTTTTCACTTGTGTGTGTACATATAAGTAAAAATAATGGTTTTCTGTATCTCTGGGAGGTAGAGAGAAGCTTGGAAATGTGACCAGGAAGTATAATAATACATCAGAAATTGAGTGGCTTATGAATTTTAAGCAGCATTCATCATTCTTGAGGACCTAAGGATCTTTCTGCTCTTGGGGTCATCAGTATCAGCTTTTATGTACATATTTGAAAAACAGTAAAATATATATGTTGTTCGTGTGTCTCCATTTTAAAGGCAGCTCTATCCTGTCTCTCTTAAAAAGTCTATCTCAGAAGACACATGAAGAATTTATTTGAGGCATTTATTTGAGGACTTTTGACAGCTTTGTACCATTCTAGGTAATCAGGCAGACGTTGCTGCTGTGCCCTCCTTCCAACCAAGGAGAACATATCTGTACACCCAAGCCCCACCAAGTGCAAGACTGGTTTTTTTTTTTTTTTCTGTAAGAGGTTATCTAACCCCTCTGCACTCCACAACATGCTAAGTCAACTTTGCAGTTGCTCCTGCTGCATGGGGAACTGAGCTGGCCAGAGTTCTCCAGTGCATGTGCAGTGTTGGTGGCATTGGTGTTCCCCTGGGCATGTGCCAGATGCTTTTCAAGTTTTAAGAGGGAGCAAGACTGCTTTAGGTCCTGCTGGGTTTTCTGCCACTCTGCCAGGCTCCCTACTGGCATGAAGTTTGCTATTAGCAAATAAGGGTGACTTCTAATAAGGCAGTTGCCCATTATCTTGATTAATATTTGAAGGCACTGAATGGACTGAACCAATCTATCATCAACTGCTCTCCTCCCCTTTTGTGTCAGCAGTGTGCCCTAAAGCAGACATTTCCTACCCTTGTGAACTGATCTCTAATTTCCCTGTTAATTTTCCTCTTGGAAAGCTGGCTATGGTTTACCCCATCTAACTCTACCTGTCTGAAAACCACCCAGGGTCTCTGTATATATTTGACAGACTGCCAGACTGTAGCAGGAAATCGTGTGCTTAACTGAACCCCTCTCTTCAGAGGGTAAAGCAAATCTCTGGAAGTTCCTGTTCTTCCTTTAGCAAAGAAGTAGTTTCTGGACAGTAGGCTGTAGGGTTTGCATTTAGGATTGCTATGCTGTTTGGTTTCCCAGATGCTCTAGAACAAGGCAAAGGGAAAGGTAGAGAGCAGGTTTAGTTTTGGAAATTGCGCAGTCTGAATGTTTTAACGTTTCCATAATGAAATATTGGGCAATCTTAGTTTTGTGGGGGGAGAAGAACCCCATCCACCTGGACTCTGGATTGGGGAAAAGTAATTCTCTAAATTCCAGCTTTTTCTTAGGATAGCTGTTTCTTGATTGTGGTTGGGAGGCAGGTGGCAGAGGAAGCATGATAGAGCTCAGGGCCTTCAAAAGTAGTTGGGAAGGAAGTTGTCTTCACAAAACTAGTGACAAGGGAGTGCCATTAGTGCGGGTCATTTGATGTGCAAATTTATGAGGGGAAGTTTAGAGGAACCATTTGCACAGTCAGACGTGGTGTAAATGGAATTTAAACTCGTGCATTGTCATTAGTAGCACACAAGGGATGGATGTGTTTGAAGGGGATTTGCATGCTTGAGATCTGTAAGAAATTGGCTGGGTTGTGTGTATGTGAGATGTATGCAATTCCAGGCAAGTGGGCAGATGTAAAGGGATGAGGTCTAAATTTGGCTGGCTTGCAAGATGGCCCCGTGTATCTAAGCACAAATGTTGAAACAGGATAAATCCCTGCCTCCCATCCCTTTTGCTTACTCCCTGGAGGCTTTTTTTATAGTGAGAACTCAAAGACCATGGTTTGGAAATGAAGAAGACAACAGCACATAACAAAACCAGGGCTCTGACTGAAGATTTAATGTTCATAGGGTCTAACAAAATTGGAAATAAGGCTGAAAATTCATGGTGCATCCTTACTGTCTTCATTCAAAGCTCTGAGCACTTTTGCTGTTACTGAAGGATAGATTCCTACTGTTGGAGGAAGGGCTAACTGCAAAACACAGAGGAGCCTGTGGTTTAGGAGAGGGGTATTTCTGCTATGTGTTTGTACTGCCCTGTTTCCCTAATACATTGCAAAAGCAATAAAAGACCTTCTAGACCTCCATGCCCTGATGCTTCAGGAAAGTGGGGCTAGGACTCTTGCTGCAACAGCTTTTGATGAGGTGCCTTAATACGGTCCCTGGGTTTATGGTCAATGAACGTGGAAAGTGCAGGGAAGCAGGTGAGAGAGAGCGTAGAAGCTGCAAGTCGTATCCTTGTCTGGTATAAATTAGTGTTATTCTGTTATATCTAGTAAAAACAGACCTGTATGCACCAGCCACTGCTCTTCAGGTGAGGATGGGAAGATTGGTCTTGTCTTGTCACACAGCACTGTGCATTTGTGGCAGCCTGGGGGTATCTGGTAGTGCTAGGCCAGGAGAGAGGGATGATGTGCTCAGCTGGGATGCAGGGATGGTAGCAGTGCTTGTGCTGGGGGACCTCCCCATCCCTCTGAGAAGTGCATTGCTGAACTGAAAAAAATGCTGAAAAACCTTCCTGGAGCATATTGTGCTTATTCACTGGAATATATTTTGCCTTGGAGATGAGATCCATTTATTCTTTGAAAAATGGTGAGTTTGCCTTTTTCAGCCTTCATGAACACTGGAGCAGGGTGTGTGAGAGCGCTGAAGGGGCTCTTGTAGGAATAGAAAGGGCAATAAAAACGCTCGTTTTGAGTTCAAGATGTATAAAATTCTCTGACCAGACCTCTAATTGCATGTCTTGTTACAACAATGTGAATTAATGAAATTAACCACTAACAAATTGACCAGCTGCCTCTTTGAGGACTTGACACTCTTCCCACCCCAGACCCTGGGAAAGGGCCTGCAGCTGCGGGCTGTGAGCATAATACTTGACAGGAGCTGCTTCAGGTGAGGAACAGTTAACAGAGTTGCAGCTCCTCTGCAGCAAAAGGCCTGCAGCTGGTCCCAGTACAGCTAAGATGAGACTATGAAAAACTTGGCCCATTGCGGACCTACGGAGAGAACAGGAGCAAAGAGTCTGCCAAGCTGTCAGCCTCTATGCTGGAAAGACCTCTGTAGTCCTGGAGAGACACTATTTTTGGATAGGCACTGTCCTTTGGTGTAGGAAGGCTCTAGTCTGGTGTAGGACAGACCAGGATCAAGCTTGCACCCACTCCTGTCCTGTGCTTGCTTTGCCTGCTGGTCCCGGTTGGCCCAGAGCACCTTGGCCAGCCCCTTCCTGGAGTGCCTCGTGTATCTCTGTGGCTCTGCCTCTCCCGTGCTTCCCTGCCTGCTGAGGGGCAGGGCTGAAGGCAGGGCTGTTTGACAAGTGCTTCTCTTAAATGGGGTTTTGCAGCCTCCGGCTGGTGGGGGCAGCGGGATGAGGGCTGAGCAGTGGTGGGAAGGGCCACCCGCTGGGGCTGCCTGTTCAAAGGGACAGATCCAGTGGTGGATTTGGCTTGTCCTGCTCTTTGTCACTGCTGCTCCTTGGGCTGTGAGTTTGTGCTGTGCTACCTCCTGTCAGCTGTGCTCCTCCACCCAGAAGGAACTGCTGCCCTACCTGCCTCCCCTCCTTGGTGGGGTTGTCTGGGCTCAGCTGTGGAAATGAGAAGGAATCATCTCCGTTAAAACTTTGGAGGAGGAGACAGTCTAGCTCAGGGGGATGGTTTTTTTATTCCATCTGGAGAAGACATCAAAGTTGTGACCAGCAGCCAGGGAATGAGGTTGAGATGAGCAAGGAAGGCAGATGAGAGTGCAGCTGGACTTGTGAAATGAGAGATGAAGTGTGATGATGAGGATGTAAGATACTGATGGGGAGTGATAAGTGGAAGTTATCTAGGCTGGGAACAGATGATGCAAATCCCTGCTGACCTTGGCAGGCATCTCAGCAAACCCCTGAAATCAATGGTATTGAAGGCAGCCGATAGATCTGAGACAATCAGCATGAGTGTTTGATCTTTGACTGCCATCAAGGACTGGTGAAGCAGGAAGGTGGTGTGATGGCAGTGTAACCCTCTGCTAGAGGATCTGCATAGGTGTTTGGATGGCTTGGCTGGTCTGAGGGATGGAGTTTGGGCACAGTGCTGTGGCTGGAACAGCTTTCACTTGCCCATCCCTGACTGCAAAGTCAACATGTGGGGATAGAGATGGAATGCTCAGCTTGGCCTCCCTGCCTTTCCCTTCTCCAGCTTTCCCCATGCCCATTGCATCAGTGCAGATTGGGGAGGGGAGCAACTCCCTCAGGAGGGGTGGGAGATGCGCAAAGCTGCGATGTGGGGGACCATCTGTCCCCCTGAGACAATGGTGCCATTTACACTTATGTACTGCAATTCACCCAAGAGGAAAGATAAATCTGTCCTCGCTAATGATACATCACACTCTTTGCTTATCCTTTCTTCCTTTAGTTTTCTCTCCCCCAGTCTCCCCTTGTCATCACCTACTGTGCTTCAGTCTATAAAAGAAGCCATTGCTCCCCCTCCTTGAGTGTGATTTGATGCTTCTGAGTCCCTGCAACTCCTCTAGCAGACTCCCCTGTGACTAGCCACCCTGTCTATCCCTTTTTCTCTCTGTCTGTGGCAGTCTGTCATTTTCCCCCTCTTTTATTATTTCCCTTGCTGTCATTCCTGGGTTTTGCTGCTAGCAGCCCGTCTGCACTGACTGTTCCTGCCCTTGAATTGGCTCCTTCTGTAAAATGCCTCTCTTGGCCGGTATTGTGGACAACAGACTTCCTGGGGTGAAAGGCCAGGGCTTAAAGGGAAGACCTGGATGTAGGATTTAAACAGAGGACATCACTCATTGGCTTAGCTAGAATGAGGGAAAAGTCCAGGGCTCTGCAGAGGTGTGAGAGTTTACCTGTGAAAACAGCAGACTTCTGCTTTCTCTGGAGGGGATTTCTACATGGCAGGGTGGAATTGCTTCTTCCTTGTGCTCACAGGCTGCTTCCATCCCCCTTCAGAGCATTACAAGCCCAGGTCAGCTGCTACCTTCCCATGCCCTCTGACGTGCTAGTGGCATCTCTGACATCCCCATCCTGAACTGTCAGTGTGTGGGAGCACTGTGCTCATTTCTGAGCGGCAGAGTCTGAGGGGTGCATCTACCTGGGAGCAGGGACTGGCTGCTGGTAGGTGACCACCTCCTGAGCCAGCCTGGGTAACCCTCGCTGCTGGATCAGCTGGCCCTGGCCTTCTCTGGGATGTAGCTGGTGCTCTGCTAATCCCTGCTAACCAGGGCTGGCTCTTGTGGCCAGGCATGGACAGATGTGAGCTCAGCGTGCTGGCTGGGAGCTGTGTAGCTGCAATCTCCTGGCCCTGTGCCCCAGCTTGGAAGCTGGGCAAGATGCTCAAGGATTCGCTTACAGAAGTTGAACCAACAGTGCTGTCTCAGCCTTGTTCCTGACCCCCGAACCTTTGTGAGGGCTGTTTCATCCTTACTTTAATAACTTGGTATTGTTTATCACTACCTCCCCAGGGTAGCAAAAAACGCTGGAATACTACAAGGGCTTTAAGACTGCTTGTAGCAACTGGATGTCATGAGAGGCAGAGTGAACCAAATGTACCTCCTGGGGGATTTCTCAAAGAGTCACGGATGAAAAAGGCTAACAGTACAAATTCATCCAGGAGAAAGCTGCTGAATCCAGTGCTTGTAATGCTAGCTCTGAGATTTGCCTCAACAGGCAAGAAGGGAAGGAAGGAAAGAAAACACATGGTAAAATATTAACCTCCCTATTGGAACAGGCAGTTTGTAACAAACAGCAGCTGTTCTCTTTCATGGCATAAAAGATGTAGGAGCTCAATATTTGAGGGTGGAGAAATATTTTCTTCCATGCAGAGGTTGATGGTTTCTCACATCAAAGATCCAAAATATCTGCTCATCTTCTAAGCCCTGCTTATTATTTGGAAGCATGCTGAAACATCTGTACTTGGCAAATCTAACTTGCCCCATCATTCACACACCCCAAAAGGAATGCTTCCTGTCTTTACCTGTATCCTGCATCTTGCTTCTCAGCCAAGAACGCTTCCCTCTAGTGTTCCCCTAAGAATACCATGTCCTTATTTTCTACAAAATGTTCTACAGATCATTTACCAGCCAGCTAGCAGATGTTAACAAGAATTGTTAACAGTAATCAGGCTAAAGCATATTTGAGAAAAGTAGGTTTTGTGATGTATTGCAGTTTTTATGTAATTGTTTTTGTTCACATATTTACTAACTTGTGATGTAATTTTTGCTTTGAGTAAGTCTCTTGGGTTTGTAGGTGATTCTGGAAGCCTCTGCTTTGTCCACATGTGAGACTCAGGCCAGACCTTTAAAGTGTTTGTCATGAGTGAGTTATATTAAAAAAGACAGCCTCACAGAAGTGCAACAGTAATAATATATTGCCTTTGGTACTACCTGATGTTCAGTGCCACTGGCCAACTGTGATATTTCTTAATGAAGGATATTTTTTTCCCTCAAGGCAATTTTTTGCTTGCTTTTTTCTTTCTCTGTGGCTCCTTTCTGATTAATTTTCTTGATGGAGGAGGATCCTTCCCAGCTTTGGAGTTTGTTCCTCCTTTCTCTGTACTTGTTGACCCACTGTTTAGCAGCCTCTGTGCTGGCAACCACTCGTCTTCCCATCTGGACCTCTCTCTGGAAGTGGGATTTTAGTGAGTGGAGGAGGCTCTAGATGTTATCCCACTTGTTTTATACAGGAAAATCCTTCAGAGACAGCAGTCTTCTCACTGTTTTCTTGTAGCATTTTTTTCATCCCATGCTAGAGCTTCTCAGTTTCCCTTTTTCTTGTAGGTTGACCCTGTTATCTTTCTCTCTGCGGACAAAATCCTCATATTATATGTTTTCTTCCTGGGTGCTGAGTAATATTTTTCCTTCCTTTCCTGCCCAGCAGGATCTCTGAAGAATCTCACTCAGCTCATACAAGGGCCATGAACACAAATAGAACCACAGAAATGGAAGACATAATTTCCATTGTTACATGAGGTGGTAGCATGGTTTTCAAAAGCTGGTCAACTTTTCCATTGTAAGTCTTTTTGTCCCTTAAAAAAACCCTTTAATTTGAGGTCTGGGAGGCAGGGACCAGGCAAAACTCTGGGGAAGGATACGGAAGTGGGGGACTGAGAAGCCCAGGAGGAAGATAAGGCCACTGGGTCAGGCAGCCAGCAGGGATCTGAAATGGAAAGTATATCCACTAGGTATCTGCCCTCCAGAGTGGAGGGACTGTGCAGCAATGGCATGAGGGAGCAGCCTGGAGAGTGGACTGGCTGGGCTGGGTGAGGCTGATGGAGGGGCTGGTAACCAGGGAGGGTGAGGAGAAGGTCTGGATGGGAGAAGCTGGCTGAGAAGGCTGGGGCAGTGAGCCCAAGTGGAGGCAGGCTGGCAGCGCTGGAGGGCTCAGCCTGCAGCAAGAAGGGGTGAGATGGCAGCACCCCATGTAGTGGGGTGAAGTCATGTCCCTACCCTAGAGCCTGCATGCTTGGCATTCCTACTTGTTTCTGTTTCCCTGCTGTCAGCAAACTTCTGTAAGGCCCGCTGGCTAAAGAGGCGTCACATCACTGTCTTCACTGAATGCCATCCCTCCATGTGGAGGCAAGGATCCTGTGGGAAAGAAACAAACCTGAACATGTGAACATGCAGTGAAAGGTTGTGTTGTGAAGGTGGTGTGGAAAGGGAGAAACTGAGATTCCACATTCATCCTTAGTTCTGTCTTAATTTATTGGATTGAGTCATATCAGACAGTCTCTCCTGAGCATATTCAAAGCACAATTTTTTTTCCACTGTGGCAGCTGCTAATTTATCTCCATTTGGATGAGTTGTTAGAGGATGAGTGAAAGAGGTCTTGGGTTACCTGGCTGCCCAGTGTGAAAGCAGTGTTTTGGAGCATCCAGCAACAAGTGCTAGTCAAAAAACCAACTGGGACTCTTACAAACAGACAAAATAACTTTTTTATTTGCAGTCATTGACATTCGACTTAGTTTTTCCTCATAGCAGTCATACCTGCTATGTAAGTTTCAGCTCAAGCTGCCAGTCAAATGAGGCTCTAAGCAAATGAGACAGGGTGTTGGAAAGAAGAAGAGTTTGTGGTAGGATTAATTAAAATTAGTGTTATCAGTATAGCTGCATGCAGCCTTCCACCATATAGGTCAGCTCTCTCTGAAGCCTCAGGTTTCTCCTACAGTGCAATAATTAACTATTAAAGTTGGTACTTAAAAACACCATTCCTCCTCCAGGAAACCATAACCCAGGATTTTTTTCAAAGCACAGAATTAATTGCATCCCTCCACAGTATGTTTGAGGTGCCGTTATTTCTTTAAAATGCATTTACAGCATATTGTGATATGTCACACATCCTTTAAATATCCAATAGCTTTTTAACTTTTAAAAATCTATTTCACATTTAGTGGCATGTCTGTAATGCATTTTTCTGGAACGTGTGGCAGATGTCTGGGAAACTGTGTTTTCTCCCATATGGGGGTTATTTTACTGGAAAATGAAAGAGGGTTGACACTTCATTTGATTTTCCTGAGCTGTCACATCAGGGATTCTCTATCTGGGTGTGAGACATGAATCCAGATCATACGTAAACTGCACAAGGCAAGATGTGCTCCCTTCCCTGGGTGAAGGGGGACTTCCCACTGAAGAACATCCTCTGAGGGCTACAAGGGGGCAAAAACAGGGTGGGAAGGTCTGCTCTAGGATACCCTGCTCCATGGGACTTTTCAGCATGCTCTGGACATACGGAACTAGCGCTAAGTCTGTACTTGGACCTTCCTCTATGAGGAGGCAGGTGGCAGCTTTGAGGCTACTCAAACCTTAAGGAAACTCCTGATACTTGTGATCCAGGTGCCTGAAGTGAGTCAGCACTTCAGGGTTGTGTGGTGCTGAATTTGACTCCTGGAGAGGAGTCATAAATGCCAGGGCTGCAGTCACTTTAGATGTGTCAGGCCACCATTGCTGCACAGTTGTGGTTTATGGACAGACAGCGGGGAATTTGTCATCTGTGTTGGCCAACAATCTCTGTCTGCAGATCTGTTTGCAGATCTGTGTTTCTGTTCTGACTCCTTCCTCTCTGCTCTGTCTGAATGTAGCTTTGTGTCCCCTTGTCCTTGTGCTGTGGTGAGTTGTCTCTGCATTTTCTTTCCTGTTCCCAGACTGAGCACTGTGCTTTAGGGCAGGCCCCTCTGTTGTTTCCCCTGCAACATCGGGGGCAGGGGAGGGGAGGAAGCTGAGCAGAGAAACTGCTGCAAGCCCCTGAAGGTAATGCCTGTGCCAACATCGCCCCTTTACTGAGACAGATGCGGCGGGGATAAATACCAGGTGTCTCTTGCAGAGTAGTTAAATGCACCAGCGGTCCCTATTTTGTCATGTTAGGACAGGAGAGTCTTCCAGCTTTACATTTCAAAAGATTGCCTGTGGCACTTGGCACACCCCTCTTGTGCACAACCTGGGAGATACACTCCTGAGTTTCTGGGCAGTAAAAATGCCCGAGAATTATTTGGCTGTGGTAGCAGTCAGTGTCCTCGCTGCTGGTATGTGTGAGCACAGGCACACTGCTGTCGAGGCATTTCTGGGCAGGGTTTCCTAGGGACTGAGGAGCACAGCCCTGGGGGAAGCTGCCACTGAGGGCACAAAGCTGGGAAAGCAGGAAGGTGCTGGATATCACTGGAAATACAGACATGGAGGCATGCCTCCTGCATGGGGACAAGGGGATGGGTGGGTGAACGACCTGGAATGTCCCCCACCAGACTGAGGAAGTCAGTAATCCCATCAGTGGCAGCAAAGGTGACAGGTTAGACAGATCTAGTGGGAGAGCACAAAAGTAATTATTTCCTTCCCCAGCCACTTGACTTCTCTGGGCACTTTTTGAGCGCAATTAAGCTGATTAGTGTCACGCACTTGAGACTTTGTCTTGTACCTATGGCATTTCCCATTCTTGTTTGCGTGCGTGAAGGATTTCCTCATCCATTGCCATGACACCTCTCCCCACTGGACTCAGGATTATGCTTTTCTGATGATTAATGTTTTCGTGGGTCTCAGGTAGCTTTCCAGGAACAGAGACATTCCCAGTGGAGGATCTGATGCCAGGTCTTTAGTTGTTGGGTTTAATAGTTACACCTGGGATTATTTCATCCCACGGAATGACCTCTTCTGAGACACTGCTGCTTCCCCCAGATAGGTTTGTATTTATAGGTTTATCTCTTCACCCTTTCCCCACCAAGTGTGCTGCTTTTGCCTGGTGCCCTCAGGCACATAGCTACAAGCTTGTGCTTGGAAATTGTTGGAAGGCTTTGTGCACCTCATGGAGCCAGAGTGGCTCTCAGCAGAAATGTGGACAAGCAGCAGTCAGACCACCAAAATGCACTGAGAACTGGCCAGAAGAAAGTATAGGAACTGTTACTGCAATGTACGTATTGCTTTTATGCTATCAACTCCTATATTGATACACAGACACAATAAAGATATTTGACTAAGTAATACGATTACTACATAATAAATCACCTAAGTGAGCTCTTTATTACTCTTAATTTGTATGCATCTGTATAAATCAGAGGTGTACTCACCCTTCCTTTGCCATCCCTGAAAGATGCAGGAGGATTAGAAAACATTTGCATTGATGAGTCTTGGGTAAATATTTGACCTACTGGTGAATTCCTCTGCAATTATTCCTTGGAGAGATTTGCTGTACCTTCCCCTGTGCATCTATCTGGGTGATGCCAGAGGGATACAGGGAGAAGGGGGGGCCCTTTCACTGGTGTTTAAAATCCTGGGGGGACTGAAAAGGTTTTGAGGGGGATGTGAGGATTTAAACTTTTTTTTTTTTACTGATCAAGTGGTAGAGGGAAATCTGGAGTTATGAGGAGAGACTAGGTCATGGTGGGGGAAATCTAGTGGGCTGCTGTACCTTGGGCCATCTGGAGGTTACTGATTGGGAGGGTAGGGACTGAAAGGCATCAGACAGTTAAAAATCATTGAGCTCCCAAATGTTGTTCTGGTGTGTTGAAATCCCAGTGTAAATCACCAGTGAAAGAAATTGTGCTGATGGTGGGAGCAAAGTCCTCCCAACTCTTTCTAGTCACCTCCCTGTGGGATGACATATCCAGGCAGCCCGTGAAAATGAGAGGTGTGATTGGGTTAAAAAATGTGGTGTGCTGCAGGAACTGGAGTTCATACCCAGGAAATGGGCTGGTAATGAGAGAGCCTTCTTTTGGCAGAGGTGGGCATAGGGCTGCTCCTGCCTGCTGGCTGCTTGCAAGGTGTGTTGAGCCACCAGAGATGCTGAATTTAGTGCAGGTAGGTGCTCGAGCATTTGAGTTGTAATTGCTGTGGTTAATGAACTCGCACCACTCCACTGGCTTCCAGAGTTCTCTTTGCTAACCCCAGTTCAGGGCCTCTCGGGTTTCTGAAGCTGGGGTGTAAATTTTAGAACAGAGAATGAGCTGTCTCTTGCAGGACTTGGCCACCTTTCTTGTTTTGGTCAGGGTGAATATACCATAAAGAACAGCCTTTGTGTCTGTGCTGGTTTCATGCTCCTGTTCAAACCAGGCATTTACTGAAACAAAATTAAATCTGAGGTGGCAAGTTGAGTTTGAGTTTTAGCTTCAGTTGGCTTGTGCTTTGTTAAGATTAATTCTCCTTTCTCCCAAATGCTCGTACCTCCCACCCCATCCCCCAGAAAGGGAGGCAGCTGTTGTCATTTCTCTGCTCTCACAAAGGCACAGTGGGAAGAGGAGACAAAGCAGAACATCATCTGCCTTCTCCTCTGGTGGCAGGCAGGGAGCTGATCTCCCAGAGGAGCCGGTGCCTAGCTCCTGCCTGTGGATTGGTGGGATGCTGCTCCATGGGGATGCTCATGTGGCAGGTCTTCCTGGAGGGAAAGAGGAGGAAGGTCTATGAGAAGAGGCAACAGTCCAAACATTGAGAAGGTTCCCAGTTTGGGTGCTTCACTGGTCCCCTGTGTACCTGTCCATCTGAGGGAGAACTGCTAGGGAGGACCTCCTGGGATGGCCAGGCAGCCTGGAGCGTGGAGACAGCATGGGAAAGAGGACCTGGGGGATGAGAGCAAGCAGTGTGCTAGTGCTCCTAGGAGCTGGTATGTCTTTAAAGCTGATGTGTTGCCATGGTGTGCCTGGCAGTAAAGCTCCCTTGTTGCTTCTCTAATTCCATTCAGGGAAAGAAGAATGGTGAGGGGATTAAAAACAATGCAGAGCAAAGGCACTCTCTCTCCTGCTGTAGTGTGCTCTCCTCAGCTCCTGCACCCTTCACCACCTGGGCCTCTCTACAACTCACTCCCCCACATGGGTTGGGTAAAACAGCTTCCCCAGTACCTGCTGCCCCAGGCAAATGTGTTGCCTTCCCACGTTGTGGGAGCCTGGGAGAACACCTGCCACAGCTTCTGCATGAACAACAAAGCAGAGAGAGAGAAGGGAACTTTCTGGGAAGCCAGGAGTGTGGGTGCAGGACTGAAGGCAGCAGAAGCAATGGCAGTACTTCCACTAAGGCAAACAGGAACAGAACTGGGTTTGTGGATGTCTGGTGTTAATTAGCTTCCTCTTCAGTTTTTTCTGAGTGTGTTAATTGTCCTGTAGTAGAAATGTCAAAAGATCCTTGACTACAAGATATTACAGGTAACATGACCTAGAAAGATTAGGAGCAAGGAAAAGACACAGGGTGCCACTTTAACCCTGTTCATCTTGATTAGCTCTGTCTCTCTTCCATAAACCTTTCTCACCACTGTCCACCTCATATTGCCTTGTGATCTTGCTGTCTCTAGACCTCCTACTTGCTGGTGCCCTTGCTGTCCCTGCCTTGGTCCCTCAGCTGGGTAAGCCACATAGTTCCATTGCAGGGTGCTGGGGACCAGCACTATCAAATCTCACTGTCCTCACCCCTTGCCCATCCACAACTTGCTCGCTCCAGTCCTCTGACCGTGGCCCAATGTCTCACCGCACTACCTGTCATGGTCTTTTTCTCTAAGACTTGCTGTGACACAGGAGTCCCTGTGCAGCCAGAATGGCCCTCACTCTGTGCCTACAATCGTCCTCCATCTGCAAAATCACTTTCTCCTTTCATTCCCCTTGTTTGATGGGGAGACAGTTGAGTCACTATTCCTTCAGCATCTAATAGGGGGGAAATAATGCCTCAGGAAGGAGCGGTGGTGATAGAGGGAGAAGCTGCTGCTGTTCCTCTACAAGGGTGTGACCATCCTGTGGTTCTTGGGAAGTTCAGGCAAGGTGGGGTTCCTTTCAGTGGGATGGAGTTGCTGCAAGGGCTCCTGAGCGAGCCAAACCCCTGCTCTAGGAGAGGGCAGCTCCAAAATGATGAAGAAACAACCCTGTTTCTCAGAATACAGCACGCTGAATCTCTCCTTGCTTTAATACACAGCTGCTTCTCCATGGAGAGGTTCCCTGTCCCGTGCTGGCTCCCCTTTCACAACAGCCAGAAATACTCCTGTGTTAGCCAGAGGCACTTTCAGTGAAAAGAAGCCCTTTGCTGTCAGGGTTCACTGCAAACACCCTTTGCTTGGGAAAACAGGAGTCGAGTCTTGTAGCAGGTGATGCACCTCAGGGGAGCCCTCTTTGGTGAGCCCTGCTGCCCTCCTGCCCCAGGCTGCTCTCCCCCTTGATCTCTGACCCCTCCCTTCAGCTCTCTGGGGTCCCCAGGCCCCCGTGCAGCTTTGCCAGTGGGTCTCTCTCCTTCACAGTGAGCTGCCAGGCTTCTCGTGCCCACACTTGATTACAGGTGGAGGAATGATGTCTGAAGTTTGGGTTATTAATCCTGACCTAAGGCAATATCCCATTAATCAAAATAAAACTGAAAATTAATAGAAGAGGAAATGAAGAGGCTGAAAGCTGATGAAAAGGGAATTGTGAGGGAGAAATGTGAAAAAAGGGAGGAAGAAATTCAGTTTGGGACTTGATTTCTCTGGAGGCAGAGTGGAGAGAAGGAAAAATGTAAGCCTTAATAGGGCAAGAGAGGACAGAGAGGTGGATGGAGAGAAAGGAGGGTCACAGGAGCCCTTGCCTAGGCAGTGTGCCATGGGCCTGCTGAGAAGTCGGCAGGGCCAGGCTGAAGCAGATGGGGAGCGAAGGATTGCAAGTCTGAAGGCTGCATGAAATATTTAAGATGCTCCATCAAACCATCTTCTCAATGGTGGTGAGATTCTGGGTAGGAGGGACAAGAAAAATTTGGCTGATAAAAAGAAATTTAAAAAAAAAATTCTGACAACATGTCACAACTCTCTTTTTTACATCTTTCCTCTTATCTTTGGGGCCCTGGGCAACCTGATCTAGCGGGTGGCATTTGTGGGGTGGAGTGAGGGAGGGTGATTGGAACCAGATGATCTTTAAGGTCCTTTCCATCTCAAGTCATTCCAGGATCTTACTTTCTCCAGAGGTGAGATGATGTGTAGTTGTGCTGGACACAAGGACAGGTTTCTTCAACCTCTGAGGCTTTAGCTTGCTTTTGCTTTGTATTACCTCGCATTCTTCCTCTTTTCCCTGTTCCCCAAACTCACAGCACCTGTCACACAGTAACCAACTTCAGTCTAGCTGGGTCTTGCTCCCTTCTCCTACTGCTGGGGCAGGGTGCAGCTCTGTCCCCTTTAGACACAAATGTGTATTCTTCCTTGACCCTCTCGAGTCACCTCTCAAGCCCTTTTCTTCCTCCACTTGGTGCCTGGTCCTTTTGGCATCTGCTCGTGGGAGTGGGACGACTTGACCTGTGTCACTTCAGTGAAGCCTTGAGCTCAGCTGAGGTGATGCAGGGACAGAATCTGGTTGTAAAAGTACCCACAAGGATTTCTCTGACTTCATCCCACATTGGCTGGCAGAGGCAAAGCTCTTGAAGTGTGACAAATGTCACTGAGTGTCTGAGGTTCCAAGCAATGGCAGAGCCCAAGAGACATCAGAAAGCTCAACTCAGCTCGTAAGGTTTTGGGCACTGTGTCCTGCATTCTGCTTACATACAAATACCACTATTGTGCAATGCCATCACTCTTTGCTTTTCCTGCTTCCCTCCCCACCATGAGAGCAGAGAGAGCTGTTGCCTTTAGACTGGATGTGTGTAATCATCATGACCTAGTTTGGGAACTGCATCTAGAAGGGAGAGAAAACCACGTCCATTAAGTTAAAAAACACAGTAAATAACTACATTGTTCCCTCCCCACACCCCGCAAATCCAGTGTTAAATTCACCTAGTAATTTAGATCAGGCTTTGGTTATGTTAAAAAAGAAATAAAAATCTCAACACCTGTAGCAGATGCTGTTTTTAAATGTAGGAAGGAGTTCAGACTTAATTCTGAATGTTTCAGCTCTGGAGACCTCATTTAGGGGTGGCAGGTGCTGCATCTATCTTTCGTGATCTTCCTGTGCATGATGTGTCCTGCCCACTGTTTGCTGCCTCCCTGCCCCTGTGAACTGTGCCTGATCTTTCTAAGATGATGCAGTTGTCTGTTCCTGCTGCTGATCCATCTGAGCTCTGCAGGTGACAGGTTAGCAAGTCCATGTTAGTTTTTGGGGTTGGGGTTTTTTTTGAGTGGAGCAATAAGGGAAGGAAGGATATGAATTACATTTGACATGGTTCACAAGCCAAGTGAGCCTGGGACTGGTCTCCAGGTTTTCTTGATTGCTCTCTGTCTGGCATCAGAAAATATCACAGGACACAGAGAAGTGCTGCTGTATTTAAAGGCAGGATGTGCTACAGGTCTATACCAGCACGAGTTAATAAATGTGAAGAAGTGAACAAAAAGTAAATGTTATCTCAGATGACAAAATAACAGGCTTTCATAACGAACTAGCATCCCTTCCCAGGACTGATGGCTTCCAATAAGCCTGAGCTGGTTTTTTTCCACTCTTGGGTATTCACAGAGAGGAAATGTTAGACAACCTTTTGGGTTTTTCCCCCCATCATTTTTGTGGTGGTTCCTAGGTACTGAAATATGTGATTAAGGCTATCGTTGAAACAGCCACAGTACAAGACAGCAGCGTTTCATCAGATTTCTTCCAAAGATGTGAAATGTATCTGGATTTGTGCGAGCAGCATGGCAGTTCACATCTGAGTAGATTATGCATGGGAAGCCTGCATGTTGATGCTGTCTCTCTATAATCCTGTATCAAGATTGATATTGAGCATTACCTTAGCTCTCCTCAAATGTTGCTATTCTCTTTGGCTGTTCTCATTCCTCCCTCATTAGGAGGAATCCATGAAGGAGGAGTGAAAAATATAGAAACCTGATTTGGCTCAGGAAGTCCTTGAGCTGAGAGTGGTTGGCAGCTGGAAGACTGCCTAAGGGAAGTATTGTGTCTGCTCATCCCATTTTTACACACTTCTCTGGGCAGCTGTGTTGCTGCCCCTTCTGGACAGATGTTTGGTCCAACTTGAGATGTTAATTTTTATATGTTTTTGTTATATTACTCTGACTGCTCCCTGACTTGTGTAGGCTTTCTGAGAGTCTGTAAACTCTTAAGTCGCTTGTGGGGTTTTTTGTTTTGTTTTTAAACATCCTTTCTGCTTAATTCTTATTACCATCTGCCATCCCCCCTTCCCCTTTCTTTCAAGACACTTGTCCTTTTGATGGGTGTTCCCATTTAGGGGGACATGGGACCTCTAGCTCTGGAGGGAACAGGATCTGCTCTACTTAACACCTCTTGGTGGGGATTTCTTGCTCATGATCAGTAAGTGTGTGTGTGGGGGGCTGGAGACCACAATCTCAGCACATGGTGGTGCCCACCCCATGTTTTTACCTACTGCCTAGAGCACTGAGGGAGCAGGCTGGGCAAGTGTCCCTGTCCAGGCTCTGTGGTGTCCCATCCTCCATCCCTCCTGCTGAAAGCAGATCAGGAGTAAGAGCTCCCCCACAAGAGGAAGGTAAATATGGGCTCTGACTCTCCTCTGTTGGGAAAATAGATGCAACATAGAGATGAACTGCTTGCTTTGAGAGGATGGAATGCCCTCCAAGTGGGGGGCCCTTGGTTGAACACATTAGCCTGGCTCTGATTAACCTGTACACCGAATTCTACTTCAAGGTTTGCTTCATTTGTCATCTCCCTCTTTTTCTTGAGTGTATATGAGCTTTTGGTCTAAACATTTAATTACAGTGACCTTTTCCTTTTAGGCTGTGACAGTTACAGTGCATGATTATAAAGAAAGATTTAGACCAACTTATTTGGTTGGTCAAATAAGCTCAGCCAAGTCTTGAAGCTCATTTGAGGACGAATCTGTAGCACAGCAATCAAGCACACAGGCGATTCAGCAGCCTCAGGCTGAAGGAAAGCACCAGCTGGGCAGAAGTTTTTGTTCCACTGCACAAAGGCACAGACCTGTTGCATTACTACTGCATTTCCCATTTGTGGCTTTACACCAGATCTGCAGTATTTTCTGTACTCTACAACAGCTCAAGCTCCCACAGGTTGGAGTTACGATTTAGTCATAACACCAGTATTTGTCAGCAAGAGACGAGGGTGACTTAAATGGAACTGGTTTCCTTTTGCTGTTGGATGGGTGTTTGTGTGAGAGAATCACTTATTTCTGACTTTTGTTTAAAATCATATTCAAAGTAACTTGTGTTCTTTTATATGAAGTAGTCCTCCTACCCCACCAACCCAACGTTTCTTTTATAATGGGTTTAGCTGCGGGTGCTGTTCCCAAGCCTCTTTCTTTAGACTCAACATAATTTGAGGTTTTAAGACCTACTAAGCTGTTTTCTAAAGCCATGGTTACTATTCAGGACTACTCCTAATAAGATACTGCAAGAATGAAGTAGTCTGGAAGGAAGGCAATGGGATGAATGAACACAAGCTTTGATGGGCACCCAAGAAACAACCTTGTAAAGGGCTCAGGGTCAGGCAGGAGTGTAATTTAACTTCGTCATGAAAATGATGAGCAAATGCTCTTTGCGCTGGTAAAGTCTGCTTTCAACCCCTGGGAGATGGTCCTTGTTCACAGGTGTTATACTGAGAGTAACACAGACTAATGCTAATGGAGACAAAGGTGATCAAGGCTTTGGAGGGGTGGATCATCAGTGAACCCACTCCCCCCTCTTAGTACAAGCATCCTGTACACCTAAATAGGTCAAAAGGGAAAATGAAAAAATATTTTGATACAGCTGATGTTAGCAGCTTTGAAGGAAATGTAGGTGGGGGCAGGACAGATGTTGAAAGGAGGGAATTAATTCAAATTAGATAAAGCACCTAATTTGCCTAAGAGGTTGCTAAAAGAAAATGACAGTTTGTAAAAATTCTCCCTAGCACTGGGCTGAAGTTTAGAAGGTGAAAACGATTGTTCAGCAGCCGTTGTGGACACGGAGGGAGTTTGAGAGGTGTTCACTTGCCAGCGGATGGCGCAGCCTGATGGGCAGTGGGGTAGGGACACTGATTCGTTTATTTATCATCTGGCCGAGCTCTCCCTTGTGGGTTATCCCTGTCTGGGCAGAAGGCAAGATGAGGCTCTGTGAGAGAGCCCTGATTAGAAGAGGAGGAAGGATGAATATTGTGTTCCTCAGAGAGGGAGGTTTGTAGGCAAAGCACTCAGGTGTACGTGCAACATTACCTTGAAGTCTCCTGTAGTAGAATATAAATGTGTTTGCCTTCTTCCCAAACCACTCTCTCCATCTGTTTTATGTTTTAGGCACCTTGGTCCCTATCTAATCTTTTATCACCTTGATAGCTCTTACCTTATTAAGTATGTCTGCTTCTATCTCTCTAATCTCTTCACATCACCTCCCCAGGGTGCTTTCTCTTTTGTCTCTTACAGTTCTCCTTTACCTGATGCTATTTTTTCCCACCCCTCACTGATGCATTGCAACCTCAGCTGACACTTCTGCTTTCCCTTGGAGCAGTGGTGAGGAAGCACTGATTGGTGGGTACTGGAAAGGGATTCAAGGTATACAGAGTGCAGCTGTAGCACCCTGGGGGAGCTGGACATCTGGTGTTCCCTGGGTTGGGAACTGGCCCCTCCAGGCTCCCTATGTAACTTAAGTCAGCTCTGACCTTTGGTGGCATAATAAAAACCAGTCCTGAAAACCTCTGTTCTATGTTCATGCTAGGAGGGAATTTATGGGGCTCAGAGACTTTTCCCAGTGTGGCAGGTGATGCTCAGAGATGTTGTAGTAGTGAGCCTTTTGCTCCTGCACGGGCTTTTCCCATGCTTCTCCTCCTCCTCCAGGTCCCAGTGCACAAGGTCAGTTTGGGTGGCAGCTGAGGGACAGGAAAACATTGTGTCAGATGGACAGAGGGTTGATGATGAGAGCACAAGATAAAGCAACCTGGAATAAGCATGGATTAAAGCTGTTTGGGGCCTGGGGACAGACCTGTATTTCCTAAGTGGCGTGACAAGGAACAGGCCAGAAGAATGGGAAACTGGCAGGAGGGCTGATGCCGCTGTTGCTCTGCAAGATCTTTTTCTATCCACCTTCAGCAGAGCTGACCTGTGTGATCAGCCAGCTCACCTGAGAGGCAGAGAGCCCTAAATGTCTCCAGCCTGTGCAGACCTGTTCTGCATGGGCACCCTCAGGAGAACTGCTAACAAGAGCTGCTTAGATAGCAAAGGGGTAGTGGTCAGCTGCAACCTTGTTGTGGAGCATCTGCAGGCTTGATAGCGTGTGTCCGAAGCACCTTGGCATTGCAGTGGCTCTTCAGCTCAGGTGGGCACTGTGCTGGTAGACCCAAGTCACTTCAGAGAGCCTGATCCCCTAGGAGTGGGTTTATTTGTCTGAGAGTTGATTTCTCGGTTTCAGACAGGCTTTTCCTTGGGGGTGAGGTGTGGAGGTGAAGGCCCACAGAGATGCCAGTACCCCACCGATGACTAGAATGGGAGCCTGATTTATCAACTTAAACTGCATCCCTACCTTCCCATGGGCTCCCTGTCTCCTGGCTGAAGGGATGTGAGGGGAATGTGAATTGGGTGTGTGTGAGAGCTATCTGCCCATTATCCCATTATGTGCAATGAACACGTATCGTTTGATTGTTGTCCTGCTCTCCTGGACTGCTATCAGCCAGAGTGCACCTGCTCTGTGCTCGTCAGTAATGGCACCCTGTCCTCATGGGGTGCTCTCATCAGGGATGAGAATGGCATTTTGAGTGCTGGCAGTCGGGCCTTGTTCCCTGGTGCTGGTTTCTAGGAGGTGATGAGGCTGTCAGTGGAGCAGTGTGTGTGAATGTGCGGCTGCTCCTCAGGCATAGGGACTCAAGGAACTTTCTCCAGCTCCTGAGCTCTGTCTGCTGTTGCCTTTTCTCTGCCTTCACTCCCCAGATCCTCTCTATTCTTTGCCTTGGCAGGAAGAGGTGTCCCAGTGTGCACAAGGCTTAAAAAAATGCAAGAAAAATTGGAAGTGTTTCAGCTTTTTTGTACATGTTTCAATTTTTCCTTGCAGTTTACAGCGCTAGACGCACTGGATCTTATTACATAAAGATGTTGTTTCTTGTCATTAATCCAACGTGCGGTGGCTGTTGGCACTCTCCTAATTTGCTGTTCCCCTTGGTGAATAGCTATCTCATGGCATGTACAGACTTGCTCTACTCTAGCCCTATTGAGAGTACTTGCTCTTTAACCCTAGGACCAGATGAAGTATCCTTTCCTTTTTTTGTTTTGTTTTATCCTCTTAATTTTATTCATGATACAAAAAATAACTCTGGCTGAAGCAATAGCAGTCCAGCAAAACCTGGATTACTCTTTCTGGGGAGCAAGACTTTCCAGGTTTGTCCATTCAGCTTAGGCAAGAGCCACAGCACTAAATTTTGGGTCCACTGGAATGGAGCACTGGATTTATGGCCCCAGTTTTGTCTGGAAATGCCACTTTAAATTGCTGTGAGGATGATTTTCCACAGAAAGAAAACAACTATGGGTGCTCAGCTGTTCATTCTCTTATGACTGTTACTAGACTGTCAGTATTAATGTTGGAACACTTTTCCCTTTTTGCCTGAGTCGGGATGCAGAGAGCATTGTCGTTACAGCTTTTGTATGCTCAAGCCTGGCCTTTCAGTCAAGGATCTGACTAGAGCATGAGCTGCTGTTGTGGTTTAATCCCACCTGGCAACTAAGTACTGTGCAGTTGCTCACTCGCTCTGCCCCAACTGCAGTGGGAAGAGAGAGAACTTGTGGGCTGAGATAAGAGCAGTTTCACGATTGAAACGAAGTAAAATAACAATACTAATACTGCTAATAATAATTGTAATGAGAAGGAGAGAGAGAGAGGAATAACACCTGACAGAAAAAAGTGGTGCACAATGCAGTTGCTCGTCATCCGCTGACCAATGCCTCGCCTGTTTCTGACCACTGACTGGCGGCTTCTGACCAACTCCCTGCAGTTTATATATTGGACAAGGTGTTCCATGGCATGGAATATTGCTTTGTCCAGTCAGGTCAGCTGTCCTGGCCATGCTCCCTCCCAGCTTCTTGTGAAGCTCCTCACTGGCAGAGCACAGGAAACAGAAAAGTCCTCGACTTAGGGTAAGACACTACCTAGCAACCACTGAAACGTTGGTGTGTTATCAACAGGGTTCTTGTGCTAAATCCAAAACAGCCCTGTTCCAGCTACTAGGAAGAAAATTAACTCTATTCCAGCCAAAACCAGGATAGCTGTCCTGCTGTGAAAATTTAAGGCTGAAATCAGCCAAACTCTCCCTTTCCCTCTGAGGTTGACCTTAGGTGTGTTTCTGGACTTCTCAGTATTACTTGCTCACCTGAAAATAAAAATAATTGTGCTTTACCACTTGGTGGCTAATTAATGCCTCCTTGAGTAATAGAAGAAGGGGAGGATGGAAACGTAAGGAACCGTTGCAGAACCAAGTCCTCTGCTGTTCAAAGTGACACAGCTAAATAAGTTGGCTGGTGCCTTTTCTTATGTTTTCAGACCATGTCTTTTCCCATTGTTCTCCTACTTCTGTCAGGTGTGTGAAGGATGGTGTTCGCTTAATGAGCAGCCAGATTACACTTTGTTTTCCTGTGTTTGTTCAGTGCGTGGCTCTGGGCCTTATTGACAACACACTGTGTAAGTCCTGCTCTGGAGATAGGATTATTGATTTCCTCAGTCCTTTTTTTTTTGTCACGGTAGTGCCTGAATGCTCATCACTATAGAACCTGAGTGCTTCACAAACATTAATTTATCTTTACAACGCCCCTGGGAGGAAAGGGCTTTTCTTGGCTCTCAGCTTGTACAGAGGAGATGGCAGTGGGCACAGATTGAAATCAGAAGCATTTGATAATTTTGAAATACTAATTAGAAGTACATGGGATTAGTAATCTTCAGAGTCTGTGGACTGTAGCACTTGCTGTATTCAAAGTGCCTTAGATGCAGAAGTGAGCTGTCAGTCATCCCCCAAGCTGTACTTGGGATTTCTGGTCTGCAGTGCACAATGAAAATAACAGAATTAGTGACCGCATGCTTGAAGTGACTAATCATAGAATCATTAAATTTGAAAAAGACCTCCAAGTTCATCAAGTCCAACCTTTGACCGAACCACCACTGTGTCAACAAAACCACAGCACTCAGTGCCAAGTCCAGTTACTTCTTGGGCACTTCCAGGGATGGTTATTCTACCACTTCCCTGGGCAGCCTGTTCCAATGCTTAACCACCCTTGATGCTTCACACCACACTGGGATCACGCTGATGTTTTTCTCCAGGTGATGCCATGGCAGCTGCTCCCTCAGCTTACAGTGGTGAGACCCTTGGCTGTGTAGCTCTTGCTGGATTTCAGCAGGGCTGAGAGCTGCAGCCTCCTCAGGGACTGCTGATCAATGGGATTTTGCCTTGGCACTTGGTGGGAGCATCCATCAATTATTGTTTTGGAGCCAAACACCTGTGTTAAACTCTTGCCAGTTTTGCAAGCAGGAAAATATGGATTCTGCTTTTCTCATACAAGGAATATTTGTGGAATTTCCCACGTGGGAAATACGGTTCCACTGAGGAAATACCATTTTGGTGTATGTAACCGTTGGAACTTTTGCTGCTTTGTCTCAGGTAGTTCAGGTAAATACTAGTTATTTGCTCTTTTGTGCCTTTGTATTTTGATCTCTTTCAGAGAGCTTCTCATCACAACTGTCTTTCAACAGAAAGTTGTCTTCTCAATTTCATGGAAGCTTTGCCACGAAAAGAGTCTCATTTTCACAAAAGAGGATTATTTGGGGCAATAAGCATAACACCGCAGGGCCTGCAGTGATTGCTGTAAGCCCTGAGTATCCAGGGTCTGCAGCAAGTTCTGGCTCATAACAGAGCAGGTCATCTGCAGGGTATGACAGCAGCCAGACACCTGCTCTTGATGATGCCTGGCTGCCAGGATTTGCTACTCCTGGCTGCCAAAATAGCTGCCCTGCTTTACAGAAGTGGTATGAACAAGGACCAAATACTGGGAGAAGTCCGAATGCTGAACAAGTGAATAGGAGCCCCATGGAGCCAGATTTTGGAATTCAAATGGTTAATTTTTTTTTTTCGTAACTGGTATTTTGATTTAATGTCAAAAGCAAAGATTTTTCTTTATTTTTCTGACCTGCTGCCCTCTGCAGTACATGATTGCATAGCAAACAGGGCTAGCAGCTTTAATTTTTGACTTTCAGCTGTAACTGTTTGATCTCAGCTATACTGGTTGATTGTCTAAATGATGGTTTTGTATGTCATAGTAAAATTTTGGTTTATTTTGCCTCTCTCCCAGCTGTGTTTGCAAGTCTGGTGTTTGGATAACTGATGTCTTGTGGGGGATAAAAGTACTTGTTTTTCTACTTGTTGGCATCTGTGATAGGAAATCTAATCTTTCCATTGGTGTGTTTCTAGGATCCAGCAGAGATAGATATAGCTATTTATTGCCGAATTTAGCTTCTTTTAGTCATAGGTATTTGCTGTCCAATGGGATGTATGGTTCTCTGTGTGCATCTTGCTGAGGAGGTAAAAGGGTGAAATGAGTGTGGTTTAGGGTAATTAGAAAACTTCACAGCTAAGAATTGGTCTCCTGTGTTTCTGTTTGCAGTAAATGATCTAGTATGCTGTTTGAGCTTTTCTTCCCATTGCAAAATTAAGTCACTTTGTTACCTGCATTTTGTTTCTGAGGCAGGAGTGACCACTATGCATTTGAACAAGCAGTGCTGCTCAAGTAATCTGTCTTGCTTCTCTCAAGAACATCCCTCTCGCTGATCTCTTCTGTCAGTGGCCAGTGCCATCCCAATTTGCCTCTGCTGCAAGCCCGTCTTTGGGAAACTGCTAATTGCTGCTTATGCAAAACAAGGCATCTCTTTGTCATTCAACTCAAAATGCTGCACATCTGGATGTGGCGAGACAGCTGCTTTCCTAAGGCTGTGACTGCCATCCTTTGGATGTAGGCACAAACTCTGACCACCTGCACTCTGACCTGGCGTTACCTGTGGCACTGAAATAAAGCAATAAAGCGTGTTGAGTGTTTTGCTGTGTTATCCCGGGCTCAGTGCCGTGCTGGTGTGGTCACAGCTTCTCACTGTGTGAAAGGGTGGGGCGTGCATTGCTTGCCACACACGGTGTGTGCATAGCTTCTGTACGAAACGTCTCAGAACTGAGCAATAACAAGGCCAGGGCAGGTTTTGGTCCTCCCCAAAGCTGTGAAAACCTGGTTAGGCAAGTGCTGTCATCTCTGAGAAGTGTAATGCACACACACAAGCAATAAACACTAAAAAACACCTTTAGCTTTGGAGAACGAAGGTGCAATTCTTGTTCTTTTGTTGTAATGGTGCCAGTTTTCAAGACTCTTTGCTGAAATTGCTTGGAGGAGAGATTTCCTTCGAGGTAGCAGGTTTTCTAATGAAAGCTGAAACAGACAGTTATAACACTTGCATGCGAGCTGCAAGTCCAGGTGTTGGTGGGAAAGTGCTCTCACTCTGCCTGTGGGAGCAGCTGGTCTGCTGTTGCTTCCATATTGACAGATGTCACTCTGAAGCAATGCTGATGTGGTGTGTTCAGCTTTTTCACAAAATCACAGAATGGCTTGGATCAGAATGGACCTTAAAGGATCATCTAGTCCCAACCCTCCTGTCACGTGCATGGACACCTTCCACTAGACCAGATTGCTCAGAGCCCCGTCCAACCTGGCCTTGAACACTTCCAGGGGTGGGGCATCCACCAGTTCTTTGGACAACCTGTGCCAGTGTCTTTTCACCGCCCTCATAGTACAGATTGTCTTCCTATTATCTAATCTCAATCTACCTACTTTCAGTTTGCAGCCACGCTCCCTTGTTTGGTCCCTACACGCCCTTGTAAAAAGTCCCTCTCCAGCTCTTTTCTAAGCCCCCTTTCAGGTAGTGAAAAGCTGCAATGAGATCTCCCCAGAGCCTTCTCTTCTCTAGGCTGAACAATCCAGCTGTCTCAGCCTTTCCTAACAGGAGAGGTGCTCCAGCCCTCTGATCATCTTTGTGGCTCTCCTCTGGATTTGCTCCAACAGGTCCATGCTCCAGTGTTGGGGGGCCCAGAGCTGGACACAAAACTCCAGGGAGTTTCTCGTGAGAGCAGGGTAGAGGAGGACAATCACCTCCCTTGACCTGGAGTTTTCCCAGTTTGTATTCTACTTGGAAATAAAGGGCAATTTTTTGCCACCTCCCCATGCATGACTACATAGCAATTTTTAGAAAAGCAAAGTGGATTTGTTAGGTGAAACAAGCTCCATCATCTTTTCAGCTTTGGCATCATATGTTGTAGTCTAGGTGCTGCTCCAAAGCATGCTCTTAAGAGGAGCTCACAGCCATCTGTTTGATATTTATGAGATTGTAATTTTAGATCAGGGAGTTTATTATTCTGTATTAAAAGGTAAGCATAAAATAAACCAAGCTAAAGGGCATACAACCTTTCAAAAGGTTTTCAGCCAGTTAAATCTTTCTCTCTCTCTACTATATAATATTATGTTTGAAAGCAAGGTTACAAAACACCTGGATGTGTTTTCTGTTAGCTCTATGTCGAGATTGCAATCTAAATGCAACTGGCTGCTGCCCTTGAGGGAACAAAATGCCTTCTGAACCTTTGGTGGGTTTTTTTCAGGGGGAGGGAAAGGGATAGATGGTGCTGGCATTATAGCTGACTTATTTATATAAGTTTACAGTTAGCCTGTTGACCAGTGTGTTTAGCTGTTCTACATCCCTCAAACCAGCTGCTGGAGGCAAGCCATGTTCTAGCACTTTCCTGGAGTGGTTTTACTGTTTAATAGTAGACTTGCATTTTTGTCATTCAGTTTTTATCACACTCACAAATCCTTGTGGATTAGGTTCTGGTATGGCTGTTTCTCCCACAGCCTTTATTTTGTTTTAAGCTATCTTTGTTCACTGCAAGTCAAACTTTCTATAAAAGGGGGATGATCCAGAGCTTGGCTGTTGCTTGGCTCCTAGCTGGGCATAGGTAAAGAATCTTCCTCCGTGGTATCTGCCTGTATTTCATCAGGAGCTTATGTGCGTGCAAGTTTGTCCTTAGCTGGGCTTTTGAAATGAAGATGAATTGTGATTTATGTGCAGAGATGAACTGTTTGCCCTGCAGAGAACAGCACTAACAAATGTCCATGTTGTTTTCTGGACCAAGGTACTGCTGGATCTCTAATCTCCAGCAGATGTGAAACGTATGCTTAAAGCTTTGCATATAAATACGTCTGTTCGTATTAGTTTTTCTGTGCACACGTAACCATGAAATAAGGTTGCTTTCGTGTATACATGCAAACTCTGCACACAAGTTTATCATGTGGAAGATGCATCTCTTCACTTCGTTTTCTGCACGGATGAATGCAGCTGTGATCAGCCCATAGCTTATGGATTTTGTGTGTGGGTTACTCGAGTTAACACACGGCAAGACTTAAAAGCTTGTATGTGGCTATTGCAGCACCAGAGAGCACCCATGCCAGCATGCTGAGGTTCTCTGCATTTAATAAGACATATGAGTGGCCATCCAGTTTTTCCTCATAATGCTCTCCCCCCCAAAAAGTAAATGTTCAGCATCTCTTGGGACCAGCAAATTTTGCCACCCTGTAGTTTGAAGATACATGATAAGCGAAGCATGATAAGCGAAAGCCACTGAGATTTGTTACTCTGGCAGAATACTTTAACATCTGTGACCTTTATCTCAAAAGGTGGGGTTGAGTGACCTTGGAGAACAGCAGGAATCTTCTCTTGGGAAACCTGTGATATGGTTTGGAGTTGTGCTGTTGTGTGGCTTGCTGAAAGCTGCTTCATCTCATGAATCTCAACTGTGGAGTGCAAATGCTTTTTTCCTATCATAAGAGTGCTTTTAATGCATTTACTAGTTAATGCATGTGTATTTGTAGCAAAGCTTGTCTGTAGAGTGCTCTTCACCGCTTGTTATGTCATGTTCATGGCAGAATCCAGGAGAAGTGGAATAAAACAGGGAGAATTAGGCCCCATTCTCTAATTGTTCCTTTAATGGATTACCCTAATTAGAAATGCATTATTTAATAATTAAAATGCACTAATTTGTAATTCTGTAATGATCTAAGTAGTTAGTCTTTGCAAGACCTGAAGAGGAGATTTAAAGCCAGTTAGAGAGCTCTCATACGACATCCGAACAACGTGCACAATCATTAATTTAAGCTTAATCTTTGCTTTTTGCCAAAATGCTTGTATGTACCTGCATATATAATATCCTGTGTCTTTTGGGAACTTGGCTTTTCTCTTCAGCAGTAGGTTTTCCCAGGCAGTGTTCACACTTTCAGTAACAGCCATAGACTGGCTTTACAGGAAGCTTTACGTTTTCTACAACTCTCCAGACTTTCTATCCTACTATGGTGTTTGCATGCTGGGAGAAATAAAATTTGTAGCTCTGTCTCCTTAGGGAAAGTGCCTAGGTGTCTGTACCATCCATCTTTTGCATCCCATGGTCCTGCTTGAGTCCCTTTTGGCAGAGGAGTAGAGGTCTCAAAGTAAAGCTACTGCAAGGAGGTCACATAGACTTAAAAGACCACACAAAGGCCTCTGCAGCAGAAATCCTGCGGTGTGCACTCGCAGTTTTTCAGACAGCAGGGACTCCACGTGGCTGTTCAGCCTTGGAGCACATGCATGCAAGGGAGCCCCTGCTCCCTGCAGAGCTCCTGTGCCTTGGGAGTCTGCTACTCATCTGCTTTAATGTCAGCAGAGGGGAAACCCTCATCCCTCAGCTATCCATGCTGCTTGGAAGATGAATATTTGCCCACAACATAGATGAGATTTTCTTCAACTTTATTTTTAAAAACGACTTTTCCTGGAGGCTCTGCCTCTGAAATTCATCTGACAGCTGACCTCCAGCCTGAAGGCTGCTTCCACCTCCTCTTCTCCTGCTTGGAGTTTGTTTTCCAGTCCCATCTGAATGACTCAGTGGTGATTACCCTCCATCTTAACACAGTTCACAAAGTGAAGGCAACTCCACAGAGGAGCCCTGTGTTTCTCTGCAGGGCCTTGAAGACAGCCATGCTGTACCAAGAGACCTGCAGTCCATGTCCCCGTGTCTGGCACTGCAGTGAGGCAGGCTTCCAGACACAGCACATTAATCTGTGTGCACTGCATGGAAAGTTGTCACCAAATGCTACTGTTATTTTTTTTTCTCTGTGACCAAGGTGGAAATAGTTATTTGCACTTGTACTTCGAGTCCTGAATAAGCAGCATGCCTTGCCTTCGATTCCTGTGCATTTTCCTTAGATATGCTATTTACTTTCTATGATTAATGCTGCTCAGAGCACCAGTGTCTGGCATAACAAGATAGAGTTCTGTCTCTATTCAGCTGTAGCTGCAATCACAGAATCATAGAATATCCTGAGCTGGAAGGGACCCACAAAGATCGTGGAAGTCCAACTCCTGAAGCAGTTTGTATTGTGGTCACTGGGGTTACCAAAACATGTGGATCACTGTCCCAGCGCTGCCCAAGCATGCAGGAAGTTTTGTCTATAGCTGTAATGTAACTTTGAGAAAGCATTTCTTGTGTGTGAGCATTGATGATGTAATTGACTACGTGCTAAGGGTTTTCTGGTTTTATTTTCCTGTTTGTGTAAAGCTTGTTACAGCTGCAGCAGAGGATCATTTTTTGGTTGTGACGAGGTGTGGAGCTGGCCCTTTGTACTTGTAGTTTGATGATCTGTGATTGCTTTAGTTTTCTGTATCTTTCGGCTCTGGGGATTTCTTTGTCTTTTTTTGAACAATGTCACTTGGAATAGCTGCTTCTGCTGTCTTGAGCCTAAATTTGCATTTAATTGTAAAATGAATTTGCATTTCACAGATTTTTTCGAAATCTCTGTGGCTTGGGTTAAGGTTAAATCAGCTTTCCACACGAGTCTGTGACTTGCTCAGTCCTTTTGTATTCTGTGTATGAGCCTAATCTCTTCACTAAAGAACCATATTTCCTCAGACTGACATATTTGAGCTTTAAGTCTGTCACATGCATCTACTGATTCATCTTTCCATTGATGAAGAATAAAGGAGGCAGGTCCCACACCAGTACCTCTCTGCACAAAAGAGGCTCCTTGCCTTGACATCTGTCTGTGCCCTGTGCCTTGTTTTGTCATCCTCCCCTTCATCTGAAAGCCATGCGTGCCTGCTTTGCTGGGAGCCTGCTGCAAGGAGGGATTGCATTGCCTGCTCCTAAAGGCTGCAGAGGAACAGCCACCCTCTCCACCCTAATTTCACACTGCTGCCTCAAATGCCGTGGCTGCTGAGATTCACTTGGTGGTTTGTGGTAGCGGGAAGCTATCACCTCTCTTTTTTCCTTTGTGTAGCACCTGGGATACAGGCCCTGACTAGACCAGGGTACGTAAGCACTGCAGTTGTGCAAACAATTAGTAGTGCTAATTGCAAGGTCTCAGGCAGCAGAGGAACATGTTGGAGCTGGATGGATGGGCAAAGAAAGGCTTTATTTTGTGACAAGGAGTATGTAGAAACTGTGAGTCTATCCTGGGTACCATCAGCACCGCTTTTTTGCAGTCGTGACAGCTTCTCTTTAATCTCATGTGGGCTCTTGGCACTTCTGACCTGTGCCTTGGGAGGAGTTAATTCATTTTAGCCTGCTCATGGTCTTTGCTGTGTGCTGTCCCCAAAACTGGTGCTCTCCTCTCCTCTTGTCAGGGTGTCTCCAAATGAGGTTTGCACCTTTCACAGGGGGCAGCCCAGGGCTGTAGGAGGAATGCTGGTCTCTTGATGCTGGATGGGCTCCTCTAGCCCTATGTTATCTCTGCCCAGACCCCATCTCTGGCCTGTCACTGCCTGCAGCTCTCTCTCTGTTGCCACCTCCCACCTCAGTGGCCAAGGATATGCACCAGACCTGGCACACCTTGCTGTTGAACCAAGAGTGACTACTTGGTCTTGTCAAGTGGCCTCCAGGGGTAATAGGGGGGACATGCCCAGAGCAGCAGAAATGGTTTCCAGTATCTGGGTGAGATAATTTGTTTTCCTACAGAAAGATTCAATACGTCCCTTCTTGTCTTCTTGGCTCCCCTTTTTTTTTACTTTACAGTTGTTTACATTTTTCCCCTTTCAGTCTATGTCCTCTTTTAAAAGGAGCTAAAAAAAAATGCCCTCATAAAACCTTTGCTCATAATTGTCAGAATTGCCTTGACACAGAGGCCTGATTAAAGGGGGAAAAAACAAATGGTGTTCTGGTTCATCTGAGAAACAAAATTATTTGCTTTTCCTTCTTTTAATAAGCCTGCGTGAAAAGAAAAGGGGGGAAAGTAAAATAGAAGAGTTTAAATTCTGCACCAGGGAAGATCTTGGTGTGTTCTGTCCCTGTGCACAGTGTATAATTAAACCCAAAATAGAGCAGTGAACTGAGGGAGGGAGGTGGGCTAGAGGACCAAGCAGGGAGGGGGCAGGGTTACTCACTTCAGAAGCACGATCCAAAAATAAGTCTCTATTTCTTTCCTGCTTTGTTTGATAAATGGGCTTGGTCTCATTTGATACCATTTCTGGTTTGCTCTCTTTCCATCTTTGTCTGCCCCCATTCTCTCTGCTATGTCACCATGGGATGTGATGTCCCCAGCTCATGCTGGATCTGCTGTGCCAGAGATGCACCTGCAATGAAGGAGACTGGCAGCTGTCTGGGAAGCGCTGGGGAGTGATCGGCTCCAGGAACTCAATCTGTGTTGGTTGCAGCTTGTAGCTTTCTCTAATATGTCTTCTAATTACCTCAGTGGTTTTGGCTTTGTGTTGTTTCCCCTGCCCCCCAGACTGGAGCCTTTTTCTCTTGGTCCAAATATATTTCTGTAACTCTTCTTCGATCCACTGCACCCCCATGACTTTTACCAGATTTGCATACTTTGCTTCTGTGCCTTATTTAGCTTTGATTTGTCTTTACTTTTTTTCTTTTTTCTCTTTGTTCTGTTTACACATCTTCCTGCTTCTTCTACCTCTTTTTCCTCCCATTTATGCTCTCTGCTTTATTTTTCTCTCATTGCATTGCATTTTTCTAGGGCATCACACTTACAATATAGCCACGAGGTAAAGGCCAACGGGCTTGCGAAGGAAACTGCTTTGCAAGAAAGTGAGAAATTCAGGTTAATTGGATGCAATCAGGTCAAAATTTAGTTAATCTTTGAGTGGGTGGGTGTGTTAGCACAAGGCTGTGTATGCATGCCCAGTCTAGGGGCTGATTCAGGCATATTCGTTTCCAACTTTGTATGAATATGCACATTCCCTCAGAGACTGGGAGAGTGATGTGCATCTGGGGAAAACGACAGCAATACAAAAGTGACATCTCTTCATGTCATAGCAGAGAAACTTCTTCCTTCTCTGGCAAGAGAAAAAAGCTGTCAAATTGTAGAGTAAGGGTAGCTGTAGAGCTGTAACATAATAAACAAGAGTGAGAGATCAAATAGTGCATCCATCCTCAGGAAAGGATCTCTGTGTAGAGGGCAGAGGGGCATTGCCTTTGTGTAGGATGAAGAGAGGGAAGATTCCCTCAGATATGTCTATTGATTTTTTTGTGTGTGTGTGATTAAGGAACAGGTTTAGTTTTTCAGAGCTGTCCCATTTTATTTAGCTACTGAGATGTCCACTATATTTGAATGTCTGGATGGGATTAAAAGTTAAGGAAATTGGTGCTGTAGTTTTGAGGGGCAAAAAAAAAAAAAAATTTGAATCCTTCAGACTGGAAGGGTTGTCAGGGTCCTCAGGAGTCCAACCTCCTGCTCAAAGCAAGGTCAGGATTGAACTTAGGCTGGGCTGCTCAGGGCTTTGTCCAACTGAGTTTTGAAAACCTCAGAGTATGGAGTCTGCACCACCCCTCTGGGCAATGGCTGCAATTGCTGCTCTAAGTAGGGAAGACTATTTTGCTTCCATTTCATTTAAAAGCTATTGTTTCCTTTTCTCCTGCTATGTACTGCAGTAAAAAGCCTGGCTCCATCTCTTCTTTGGACTGGAAAAAGGGCTCTCAAATCTGTTAGTTCTCTCAAATATGTTCAGGCTGAACAAGCCCCAGTCTCTCAGCCTCTCCTTGCAGGGCAAGTCCTTCAGCCCCCTGAGGCCCTTGTGGCCCTAGACTGAACCTGATCCAGTTTGTCAACAACTTTCTTGTGCTGACAGATCCAGAGCTGATCCAAGTACCCACATATGGTCTAGCAAGTGTACAGTATGAAGGGAAATAAACACTTCCCTTAACCTACCGGTGAAAGTCCTGACAATACAGTCTTGTATGCTCTTTGTTAGCCGCCCCTTCTGCTGGGGCAGAACATGTACTTCTGAACCTTGTGTTGCTTTAAAGCCAGCTGTCTGATTTGGTCAGTGTGGCATCTGAGTGGGCATCACCCTGCTTGACAGCTGACTGTCCCCCATCTAGGCCCTAAAGGAAAAGGATATGGATCATCATTTCTGCTGTGAATTTGGTATGGGGGATGGACAGCCTGCTGGGAGTGGTAAGGGCTCTGAAGGTAAGGTGGAGCTGCTGACCTTGTCATCATAAATAAAAGGATGATTTGATACTGGGTGGAAGCTATTGCAAAGGGAACTGCTGCTTGAATAAGAAAAAGCTTGCCTCTTTTAGGGAAAACAAACAAAATTCCCCACTTCTCTTATCCATTTGGAAATAGTGACATTCTGGCTTCTATCATTTAGTAGCATTAAATTAGGCCAGTTAGAAGCAAAGCACTTTGAGTTTCTATGGCCAGGTACTCCTGTGGCTGAACGTGTACTGCTAAAACACTGGAATCTTGTTTAGGTCTGCAGGGTAACTATCATGTTGTCCATCTGTCACACAGGAGTGCAGTTTAAATAATTTCAGTCCTCCTGCAGTCTTAGGCCTCGCTGAGCGTGGTTAAGGGCAGAGAACATGTCTGCAAAAGTGGTGCTCCTCTGATCTAGGCTCTGATGTGCCCTTTAAATTCCGAGTCCCATTGTGGTGTGACAGATCTTTGTCCTTCACACAGGGGATGCTTGTCTTCATGCAAGCAGGTGTCCTCACCTGTGTGGCTTGGCGTGACCACTGAGCTGTGGGTTCATGAAAATATAGCCTGTGATAGATGTTCAAAAGCTCTTTTGCTTCCAGTGCTGGTTTTGACTGTGCAATTATGGGCTAGAATTACTCACTTGTACGTCTTTGCATCTCAGTAGCTGAAATATAACATTAATGAATTAAAGGGCATTTCCCAAGCAATTTGAATATTCAGAAATACGGTAGAAAATCAGCAAAAGGAATAACAGATAATTTATAGGGAGAAGCCATTCAGAACTGTAAGCTGAGTCCCCTTTCTTTTGAATTTTGTTATAAATCATTCATGATTAGGGTCTGTAGGAGGATGCTAGAAAATGGAGATGTAGGAAACTTCTAGGAAGCTGGAAAGAGTGCACTGTCCTGATGTAACCTCAGATTTAATAGAAACCTTGCTTCAAACATGTGCTCTGTCCACACTTGGGGGAATCTTCAATGGAGCCAAGGACTTAATGTTGTAAGAGGAAAGGCCCCAGTAATGCATCAGCTGGTCCAACCAGTGGCCCATGAACAATGAGCATTCATGTGCTTCAAGTGATTTCCCATTTAGGGTCTGTGTCAGAGTGGGGTTTGGATGACGAGAGAGCTGCTGCACAAGTCGTGGCTTCGGGCAGGGGCAGGAGGTGGATTGGGGTGAATCAGACACCCTCCCTCAGCAGTGTGAGTACGTGGTGGCTCTCGGCTGCCTGATGTGGTTGGTTGCCGTAGGAGCTCGGAGGTTGTCCATCTCCATGTTGCAAACGAGACACCCACTCCATGTCCTGTTGATGCTTAAGGAGACTCCCTTATCCAGGGTTGAAGTGACTTTGTGTCAAGGTGGGAGCTAAGATTTAGTCCTTGAGGAGCCAAGCCCTGGTACTTTCTGTGCCCCCCTGTAGGACTCTTAAGCCCCCAAGGAATGTGGCAAAGCACACAGGCAGAAAGGTGGATCTGATGCTGCATCGATGAGGGACTCTGTCCCTTTTATCCTGTAGCTATCCAAAGGCAGCCCACAGGCCCCTGGCTGAAACTCTTTCAAACATCTTTATCTGTAGCATGCTAAATGCTCGTGATTAGTTTTAATTCCAGCTATTTTCAGCTATTAAAGTGCTGCTTTCCTTGCATGGCCTCGTGCTTTTAATTAGCCAAAGCAAACCCATGTGCTACAAAATCCCTTCCTTCATCCAAAAGGAGGAGAGTTTTATAATTTCTGCCACAGCTCCTCTTTCAGACACATAAAACAGGATCCAGTAGCTGGGCAACCCTCCGAGCTGCCAGGAGCCTGCACTGCTGCAGACTGTTTCCCTGGCATAGGAAGAGAGGTGTGGAAGACCCTTCTCGCTCCATGTATCTGTTCCTTGGCAATCACTGCCTGGGACGGTGGGGACCGGGGGTCTGCGATACACACGTGCTGTGTCCCTGGGCTGCTGGCTGCTGAGTGGCACGTGTGGCACCACGAGGCAGTGCCCACCTCTGCTCTAGTCCAGGTCCCCTCACAGACCCCCACCTGCTGCTCCTGCAGGCGCCCTCTCCCCTCCTTTCTCCTCTGCTGTAAGCACAGGTTTTCAGATAAGTGATACAATATCATCTTATTTTGTGCGCTATCTACTGTGCTAGCTGTATTCTCCGAACACAATAGCACAAATTACTTTACATAACAGAAGTAGGGAATTCAATAATAGCAACAGTGGAGGGAAGGGAGAAGTGAACCACTGAAAAAAACAAGAGATATGTTTCCAGCTATGAGCTTTAATACACGCAGGAGTTAAATTCAACGCAAGATTGATTTTTGTGGGCCAGTCATGAAACAACTGAAACACCTCGATAGGGAGTGACATGGGGGGAAATCCCTGTTTTTCCTGAAATGTAGTGGAGAAGATAGGGACATGGGGAATGGCCTTAGGATAGATGGGTACTCAATCTGCAAGAGCTGTCAGTGTATCTCCTCCTAAATTGCGTAGCGTGACCATGGTCATGGCTTTATTTTACTCACGCTCCCCATTTCAATTTTTTTCCATTTTTTCCCCCTCTTTGAGATGGTGATCAGCACTGCATATAATAATCTGAGTTTGATTCCAGCCCTGAATTATAGAGGGCTCAGCACAGTCTTTGTATTGCTTCATCCTGTTCCTCCTGTGTTCTGACATCGTGGTTGTTTTATTTTTTTTTTGCCACAGCTGCACAGTAAGCTGAGCTCAGCATTCAGCTGTTCCTATTGCCATCTAGATTCCTTTCTTTGGTAAGAGAGTTATTTCATAAATTTGAAAGATGTGTGAATAATACACAGTTTTCTCCTCTTTAGAGGTATTATTTGCATTTAGCAACATTGAATATAACTTATTATCACAGTCTATTTGCTTAAGTCTCACTCAGGTTCTTCCCTATTCCTTTTGGTCTTGGCTGCCTCAAATAACTTGGCGTTGTCTGCAGTTTTGTCACTTGCTGTGTGTTCTCATTTCCAGCTAAGTGTGTTTAAGCAAAATGTGACACAGCCTAGAAATGAGTCTTTATCTCTCGCAAAATTCACTGCCATAGTAAGGATTTTAACACCGATGCGGTACAAACATTGCCCAATTTTATTCATTCACTAGCTTGTCATATTTGAAATATTCAGCCGGTGGTAAGACACTATTTTCTTTAGTATTAAAAAAAAAAAGTAGTGTGTCACAGTATATTCTTCCAGTTATTTAGATATTATGCTTTTAAAACTTATTTTATTCCAGTTGTGGGGCCTAACTTGAAAAGTCCCTTGTATAGAGGTTTCTGGACTGGCTTCTGAGATGCTTTCCAAATGCAAAGTGTGGCCTGCTAATTCCCCAATTTGGTTTATGTTACTGAATGTTTAAGTGATGGAGTTGCCTCATACTGCAAGTAATTTAGAGATCACTGGTGTAATATTTGGGAGTCGCAGCTTTTTGGATTTAATGTGTTGGTTTGTTCCTGAGCTGCTTCTCCTCTTGGGCTCTCAATCTCCAGCAGTGTTGTTTCACTTATAGTGCAGAAAAGGATGGAAAAGAGGCCAGAGACGAAACTTTTAAAAGGGGAAATTTAAACTAATTTCTTCTAAATGAATTGGAGATTAATGAATCTATTCAAGAGTAAGAAAGATGATAGCTTTTCCTTGTACAACATGAACAATAAGAGCGATATTGGGGGCATGGTCGAGTGAAGTGGGACTTGAGGCAAAATAGGGAAATGGGTCAGGATAAGAGGAAATGAAAGTGTGGATGAAGGTTGCAGCGAAGGGAGACTCAGGAAAACTGTAATGGTGATTAATTAGGTTTCTCCCTAAATAACTGTTGCCATCTGTACATCTGAAAGCCGTTCAGATGTACAGCACATGTTTGGAGAGTCCTACAGGTAATAAAGGTAAGTAAATCAGAAATGAAGTTACAAATCAAAGTATCAGAAGAAAAGTTCATTGCAATTTTGAACTGCACTGTTAATGCTATTACCACTGTTATATTTAGCTCTGTTTCCTAAGGAAATGGAGGTGATCAATGCCCCCCTGTAAGAACCTTTTGGCTGATTTCAGTCTCAGGTGGGTGGATGGAGGAGTGCAGTCCTGCTAATGCCCTCACCCAAGGAAGGATGGGCAGAGCAGAGACATTGTTTGTTCTGCTTGATGCACCAGCTGCTGAAAGGCAGTGACCTGGGCAGGCAGCCTGCTGTGCCAGATGGCCAAACAGCACCCAGGCAGTGCAGGAGCAGCCGTGGTGGCTGCTGACACTTGCCATGCTGGGAGGGCACACTGTGCTGAGTAGGGTGCACTGGTGGGAACAAGGAATGGACCTAGTCAAGGTGGCAAACTGTTGAGGAGATGTTGGGAACATAGGGAGGAAGTAAAACGTTGTGGTGTGATGCAGAGTGCATAGAGTTGGAGGAGAAATTAACCTGAGATGTGCTGGTAGGTGGGCAGACCCGGAGAGGATGAAGAGATTAGTTTTGTGAGCAGCAGAACTAACGATGCCTCAGGTTTCTGTCTCAGCCCTTGAAACCCTCTCTCCCTGGTAATAAGCAGTAGGAAGGGTCATCCTGGGGAGCCCTGGCACAGGGACCTGTTCCTGAAAAGGGGACTTCTGGAGGTTAAAGACAAAAACTGTAAAAGCTTAAATTCTGCAGTTCAGAGCACCTTGCTCTTACTGTTACGTGGGAGGATCGGGAACTGGTTGTGGTAGACCTTGTGTAAACATAGGAAGACAAAATGGTCCCTGCTCTAAAGAGTTTTAGATGTACAGCAAGAAATCACATTGTAGAGCTGGCATGTAGTCCTCCTTTTTCCTGTGTGATTGCAGTTGTTACATGTTGAGTACTCTAAGTTCTGGGAGGGATTTTGGGAAGAGCAAAATAGGAAAAGCAGTGAAAGAGAAAACAAGGGAAATGCCAAAGGATCTGGATGGATTTTTTTTTTTTTTCCTCTCTAGCAGGAAAGAATTGAAAGTTCCAATTATGTGTTGTTCGACTTAGCAACAAGTCAAGGGGGAGCCTGGAAGGAATTTACAACAGGAAAAGTTTGTGTCCCAGGGATGAAGAGGATTTACTTTAAGGCTGTAGAAATGCTGGAGGCTTTTGGAGGAGGAAAGGGACAAAATATTTTGAGTGTTCAAAAGAGCTTTATGCGTGTGAAGTTGTTTGGCTGATGACTGCCTCATCGTGGCTTGTGGCACTTGCAACCCAGGTCAAACACACTGGAAACTGCGTTGCTAGGATCCTTCAAGTTGGAGCCCAGGGAAGAGGCCTGGCTGCTGCCCATCTCTGACGCTGCTGACTTGCATCTCAGTGCTGAGATGAGCTCAGCTGGTCGGAGCACGGTGCTGATAACAACAAGGTCATGGGTTTGATCCCTGTATGGGCTACTCACTTAAGGGTTGGACTTGATGATCCTCGTGGGTCCCTTCCAACTTGGAACATTCTGCATTCATTTCTAGGGAGAGAAGCATCAGCTCAAGCACAAAATTAAGAGAAGGAATATGCCAATTACCAGTCAGCCAGACTGGAAGCCCTATTGCTGCTTCCTTGGCTCCATCCCAACCCCACAAGCCTTAGCAGTGTCCTAGACTTTACTGGCTTCCGTCATCAGGAGTGATAAAGGCTGGAAGTACTTCCATCCACGATGGCAGCTGTTCCCAGGTATTGCTGCAGTCCAGGAGGGAGCACACATGGTTTTCTTTTTTAAAAGGGGATCAGAAGGCCACAGCAAGGAAGAGTGTGTATGGAGACAGCACTACAGAGAAGGTGTTACCTACAGTCAGGAAAGCAGGTGTATCACAAACGAGGGGAAGCTGTACAGGAACAAGAGATGCCAATGGTGAATTCCAGGAGGATGGAGGAGCTCAGCATATAAGGCTGTGCTAAGGTCAGAGAGAATGAGCCAAGAGAAAAGCTCATGGTTTGCTTTGCAAAGATGAAGATGAGATCATTAGCTATCCCAGGCAGTTCCAGTGCTCTGACTCTGTCAGAGCCTGATCTAAAAACAGGCTGGGTCTATGCTGTGTATAAAAACGAGAGGTGGCATTTCCCTCCCCCCTCTGCTTTCCTGAGAAGAGGGAGGGCTGCAAAGTGAGATGTGTCAAGGCAAAGGTGGAAATGTGCAGGAATAAAAGTAGTGACATCTAGCAAGGTGGCAGAAGAGTAATGGAGGAGAAGAAATTTGGAATTGTTACAGTGGGGCAGGGAAGTAGGTGGGGGGTGGAAGGAGTGGGAAGTGATGCAACAGGAAAAAGAGATGAGGAATACCCTGAGGGATGTGAGAAGGAATAAATAATATCCTGGGAGCAGTGAAAAGCAGCAGCAGGCAGGGAGCGACATTATTGAGATTTAGACCAGTCTTACATTGAAACGAAGCAAAGTGCTCTAGCTGCTCATAATACATGCGTGTAAGCTTCAGTCCTGCATGCATACACCTTTCCAATGATAAGGAAATGAGTAGCAAATTAATTAGGAATTGGGAGCATTGTTCTCATTGTCTGGCAATCCATAAAGAAAAGATGGTCAAGTGCCATGACTGAAAAGGAGCTGGAAGCTCAGAGAAAGGTTGGGCATTTGGCAGTCAGGCTAACTGAGCTAGATAAAGCAATGCAAAAAAATTTGGCTGGCAAAGCAATCTACTTACCCTGAAACTGGCTTGTGTCGCTTCAGCAGTTCTCAGTGCAATACCATCTTGTAGCTGCATTTTCTTTGGACACTGAGCTAAGCAAATATTCCTCTGCCTGTTTATCTTACAGAAGAAGCTGATGTAGAGAGGGATAAGGATGTTGGGCCTGTGTGGTGCTGGACTGAGTCTGACATGCTGGTCTGGCCTCTCTCTGACAGTGACTGGTGGGGAAGGTGACAAGTGTCTGACTGGTGCCTGAAAGGTGTCTCCACCTTCTGGGCTGTTAACTAGCATGAATAATAGCAGTTGTACTAACACAAACAATTGATTCTATAAATTGAAAGTAGGATGTTAAGCAGGGTTTGCTTGGCCTGATCTGTGAAGGTCTAACTCAAAATGATGAGAGGAAACTGATCCTGGAAGTGGAAAAAGATCCAAATGAGCATCACAGAAGTTAATGCGGATGCCCACTTTATCTGCTGTGACTAGTAGCTGCCCTTTACTTGCTTCGTTCTCTGGCTCAGAGGTTGCTTTTCTGCATATGACTCCAATATGCTCAAGCACTTCAAAAAATCAAGCAGTAAATGTGATTGCTTTGATTATAAATGTCATCCAGCTTGGATGAAAGAGGAGCGGCTGAGCTGGTGTAGTACATAACTGCTGGTGATTAACCACAGCAGGGAGCACCTCGCAAAAAGGTGTCCAGACCTTGCTGTAGGCAAGTGTGGATTTATCCCCTGTGTATGGGTGTAAGCGGATGGGGCTTTGAGTCTCTAGTAATGATTACTCTGCATACGGATTTATTTTCCTATGAATTGATTGGTTCTGTATCGAGTGATGTGGGGATCCTGGTCTTGCTGCCTTCTGTAGCAGAGTTCTGCTGTTTAATCATATATTGAAATTGGGAGGAGAGGAGGGAGAGCAGCGCAGTATTTCATTTCTGCCAGGTTGGATTTGCCATCTTCTAATGACTGTGTATCCTCTTGGCCCAGTGCTGGGAGCACAGAATTTCACCAGTTATTGGTTTCATTATTTTATGCACTTCTATCAATTTTTTCTGTTCAGATGAGCTCAGGACCAAAAGGGATGGCTGGAGTTGCCTTATCAGGCACCCTGCAATCATGAGCCCCTGTGCTAAGTCCAGAATGAGCTGCCAAAAATGTACTCTCACACGTCAGAGGCTGTGAAATATTTTGTGTGCTTTACAGCAGATGTAGGACCAATGCAATAGCAGATCAAAAATCTCCGACAGTAATATACTGTGGTGACAGCCCTGCCTGGCAGGAATCAAGGGTATTGCTAATGCAGTTGATGTTTGTAGTAGGGAAGAGGATTTCCTTCGTAAAAGGGACCAGAAACCAACCCAAAACTTCCCCTCCTTGGAGACAGCAGTGTTCCCAGGCTCTCCATCACTTCTCTCACCTTTCTCTGAACCCTCTCAGGTTCTGCAAAAACCGTTGCAGCCTGAGATAGCCAGTCCTGCTTATTATCTGTGTCCTTCCTCCTCCAGGTCCTTTTGCAGCTGGGCACATTTCTGACGGCACTGTGCTTGGCTGGGCAGTGCTGAGTTGGGTGCAGGGACACCAGCTCCTGTGCATAGGCTGTTGCCTCTCAAAATCCTGTGAGAGGACTTGGAGCAGCTTTAATGTGGGTTTTCCAGGATAATCAGTTTGTTTTAAGTGACAGTGTCACTTATCGTTGTGTTGGCCATCTGCCTTGCTTTGGTTAAGTCTCAGTCCAACACCCAAGAATTCTCTCTGGTCTTGAGAGGCTGTTTTGAACTACCCAAAATAACCTGTATCCTCTGCAGACTCTGTGACCCCACCAAGAGCTCTCTTCCCACATCATTTATATATTATTTAAACCATCTGTACAGCACTTGCTTCCTCTAGTCTGAATTAATGTCCTTCTGAATGACTCCCGTTGTGCTCTAAACACTCTTCTAAAATCTAGAGTCATTTGTATATCTCTTCATTCACTACCTCCTCCTAGGACACTGAACTTAATTACATTTTGAACCCTATTACTTAAGGGCTCAGATATTGTCACTTCTTGATTTAGTTCCTGCATGTTGCTGAAAATTAAGTCAGGAATTGCTGCTTTTGCTTGTGGGCGCTTGAATTAGCTGTTCCAAGAAGCAATTGTTTAAAGAGCAGAGGAGCTGTTGTGTTCTTTGTGCCAGCTTACAGGTGAATTCCCCCATCTTAATTTTCTATAAATTGTGTGTTCTTTCAAAACTGCATACCCAGCTGTCTTTAGCTACAGCCCTGATGATAGATGTGCAGCATGGGATTATAAATGTATTGCAGCTCCTGGGGTTGTGAATTCATGCAGAGTTGATGGAATGATCTTCTGCACATATTCTTCCCCCTTAAGAGTTTTAAGGTTTTCTGAATTAACTCCACTGAGGTATTGAAAAGACTGCATTATTCCTTCAACCCTTTGGCTTGAACCCACTTTTCTATACAACTTGCAGCCAGGTATTATAATATCTCATTTGCTTTTTAGTGTTCCACCAAGTTTCTGTCATTCATAGCATATTAGTCATCATCCATTGCCAGGAGATCTAGTTCACCTTAAAATCAGCCCGTTTTGAGATGTTTAAAGCTAGGCTTGAAGGGGAGAAAGGGGAGTAAAAGTACAAAAAAAAAGAAGAAAGAAAAGAGAGCTAGTTGTAGAAATGCTAATGTCTAACCTTCCTCCCTTGTTTAAGTCTGGGTAAGGTGTTATTTGATCGGTCTTTCCTGCTTCCGTCTCCTCTGACAATGCAAGAGCTGCTGAGGGAATGTGATTGATTTCTGGGCTTGGATTTGCTGACTAAATGGTTTGTTTCTTTATGTGCTGTAAGGAAAACAAGCAAATTGGAGTCAGCAGGTGAGAAAGGGCTGTCAGTAATTCCCCTTACTTCACCCTGCTGGGTAAACCTGATAGGTTTAAGGGGTTGAGGGCTATGGGGCTTTGCTCTGTGTCCCTACTACCATAATGTACCATGCTGGGAGCACGGCTGCCAGCTCTGGGGTATGGAAGATGAAAGCAATCTCCTGCCCCATCCCACCACTGTCCTTCAGGATTGGCCCTTCCCTGAAGGGTGGGCACTGCACAGCAGCCAAGCCCAGTTTGGAAAACGGGATTGAGCACCCTGGGGAATCAGGTACCTTCCTCCAGGGAGGGGAGGGGGGGAGCATACGCCATAGGCTCTGAGATTATGCCAGTCCTTCACAGTGGGGCTCTGCAGGGAAGAGGCTGAGGGGACCTCCCACAGATTAATCTGGTTAAACTGTTCTTCACACGGCAGATAATCTCTGTGTCAGCATTTGTGAGTTCAGACCCACTGATGAAAGCTACTCTGCAGCCAGCTGGGAGCCGGATAAATAGGGCAGATACTGCTGAACATAATGGCTTTCAGCACTCTGTACAAACATTTGAAAGTCAAAAAAAAAGGAGCCCAGTGGAGAAAAAGGGGCCAAAATTGTGTGTTTGAAACTGTCCAGACACGTGTAGTGTCTCAGATGAACACTGGGGACAGCATGAGAATTCCCGATGGTGCTTCTGGAGAATTTTGCCCTCGAACTGGGTTCAGCTGGAAATTGCTGATTCAGAGAAATCAGCATAAATTTATTGTCACCCTTCTGCCCCCTGGGAATGATGTGCATGTTTTAATCAGCTCAACGTATTTCCTTTGGCTTTATATGTTAATGTAAAAGTCAACATGGTAATGGTGATAGTCAAAACCCTGAGGTCAAAACAAATGTACTTCAAACAAGTCACAGCAAAATTTATTCTTGAATATATTGTTTCAGACCATTGCAAATTAAGATGACACAGGCTTATGGCACATGACATTTGACTTCCAACAACCTATTAGGAATCTGTGGCCTTAATGTCCAAACAAATGCTCAATAAGGTTCAGTTTGCTTCTCTTATTTTTAACCGAGTTCAGTTTTAATAACGGCTGTGGGGCTGACAGCTCTGAACACCAAGCCTTAATGCATTTCTGCGACTCACATCTTTAAAGCTTGATGTGTCCTGGCAACTCCTCCCCCGTTTCTGAAGCTATCTTTTATCTTTTTTTTTTTCTTTTGAAGCTTCTAATGTTTCCTAGGTAGACATGAACTACATCTATCAAAGCCCCAGTTTAGCTGCGAGGTGGATGGTGGGGTCTGCAATGCAGCCCATGTGGTTTCCCACACATTGCTGGCTCCAAGCCCACCCCTTGTGCAGGCTTGGAGGGTTTGTAGCATGCTCAGGCTGCCTGTGACAGCCCATCCAGACTGCACAAATGAGAAGAGGCAGTGCAGGGCTGAGAGAGCAGTGCCTGGGCTGGCACAGGAACTTTCTGCGGCCACCAGGGTTTGCAGGAGGGGTAAAGATGAAGTGTAGAGGGGACAGTGGCTTTCGGATCCCTGTTCCACCCACCTGTCCAAGACATGTGATATGCTTTCAGGTGGTTTTGGATAGGAGTCTGCTTGCGAGCTCACCTTAGAACAGGCACAACCCTGCAGGAAACAAGGAAGGGATGAGTCCCCAAGGCTTCCTGCTTGTCCTCCTGCCATCTCTGCAGGAGTCAGAAGGCAGAGGGATGAGTGTTCCTGGTCCTCCTTGCTCTTTTGTTGGCTGCTGTTTCTAAGAATGGGTGAGCAAGCAAGGGCCAGTGTTGGGAACCAGGCAGGAGACAGGGCTGTTGCCTTCCCCCTCCATCACAGCATGGAGGAAGGGCTCAGGGGCGGGACCAGACATGCCAGGGGTCCTTGCTGGGCATAAGCAAAGGTGTATCTCACCAGAGATGATGGCAGCATGAGCCTTGTTCCCACAGAGCAGAGCCTGTAGTACCCCTACTCCTGTATCCTCTCCAGTGCCGGAGCAATGTGGGGCAGCTGGGGGGAAGCAGAATACAAGCTCCCTTCCAGAGCTGGAGTGCTGCGAGGAGAGGAACAAGTAATGGAAATTGAAATGCAAATTCTTTTTCTGAGTGTAGAAAAGGCCCCCATAAATCAGGAGTGACAAGAACACAAAGACACCATCAGGATGCATTTGCACAATCAAGGGATGTTTCATATATCTGAGAGAACCAAGGCACAACCTCCGCTCCTGAAATAAACCAAATCCATTTTTTTCTCATCAGTGAAGCAGTCTCTGAAATTCCCTGTTTGAAGAGCAACAGAAAAACAAAAAGGAGATTTGAGCTAAATTTTACTCAGATGAGGCATGTTTTCTAATCCAGACAGGAAAATATTTGTTTTAAAGGGTCAGTGAAAAATAAACAGTTCCTCTCTCCCTACACATCCAGCAACACGACAGGGATCTGAGATTTTTTTTCCTCTAGATTTGATCATCGTCAAATAAATGGTACAGCTGCTGAGAACCTTGATGATATAATTGTGTAGTCTAGAAACACAGTAACCTCATGGCAAAGGTTCAAATGCTTGAACAGAGACCCTGTCCACAGAACACCAGAAAAAGGAGCCTGGGAGCATAGAGAGCTTTTTCCAAGGCTTGAAGCTGAAACTGTAGCTAAATGTTTCACTAGCCTGTGCATAGGGCGAGGCACGCTGGAGGTGCTGCTATACGAAGAGGTGGAAGTTTTAATCAGAAATCAGAAGTGACAGAGCTGAGTGGTTGAATTTGGTCAAGCAAGCCCTGCCCTGGATTTTAGCTTCACTCTTCATCATTCTGTCACAAGCCCCAAATCCATCTGTCTTTTGCTGTAGTAACTGACAAAACCCCTGTGTCTCACCATCTTCCATGTTAGACTTGAGACTGGTCTTTCAGGATGACTGACTGGCTTTCCTAATAGACAATGTGGGCTGGGCATCTCTCTACTTCCACTTAAAGATTCCTGAGGAGCCTAGTTCCCATGGGTGAGATATCTTTATCCCAGCCTTGCTGTGAGGAAGTTTTTTGTGCAGTTTTCAGTGAGTGTCTTAAATCCAGGTTGAGTCTGCCCAGCGCTCTCTCTGCACTGCAGAAAATGTGATTAGATGTGTGCAAGTGGTCTCATAAATCAACCGTAACACACTTGTGCTCTGCTCTTGACTGCAATTGTGTGGTCCTGTCCCACACGTAGTGTTGGGTCACCCTGGCAAGACTGAAGCAGTTGCCATCTTCTGTTCCTCTGGTTTAAGGCCAGATTGGATGAGGCCCTGAGCAACCTGATCTAGTGGGTGGTATCCCTGCCCACAGTGGCTGGAACTAGAGGATTTTAAGGTCCCTTCCAAACTAACCAATCAACTAAGACGTGATTCTATGTTGGTATGTTAAATGGGTGTAGAGCTCCACAGACTGATGGCTATTCCTGCCCAATGTACCAATATAGGACCCTTCTGAAAAGCCTTTGCGTGGTAAGCACTGTAGTTGTCCCAGTTTGTATTTCCTTCAGCTGAGCCATCATCCTCTGCTATTCCAGCTGTAGAATGGGGATTAGGCAGACAGGCTTTACTGACGTGATTTGTACTGGGTTAAAACTTACAATCGAGTTATGCAGGTTCTGTGTTAATAAAACCTTTCCATTACACCACCACATGCTCTAAAGCACATTAGAAAGCGGCTGCATTGTGAAGGGCTTGGGGAATTCAGATCTGTTTTCCTGCAGCTGTTTTTCTGTCCCTGACAGGGTTAGGTGCATAATGTGCCATTAGCTTCCATCTGCTAGGGCTGGAAAGAACCATCTCTGTTTCTAAAAGATAGCCCATGATAAACTTCGCCAAAGCTAAACTGCTTCTGTTACTTTTTTGAGCCATTTCACAACTAGAAGAGAAGCAGGAGAATTGCTAGAATGTGGGAGGCTCCTTCCCATGGAAGGGTGATTCTCCCTGGATCAGGTACAAAACTGGTTGCGTTTCCATAGGAATGCCATGTGTTTCATGGGATCCTGCTCTCCTCTGCCTTCGTTGCTTTATCCTAGTCTTGTGCTGTGTCTCACCAGCCTGCTGGTGGAACTGTCAGTGAGCTCTGGGGTGAGAAATGAGAAGCAAAAACTTCACCCAGAGTGGTCACAGTGTCTGGGCGAAAAGGGAATTTCAGTGCTACTCTTGCCCCCCAAAGAAGCAGACAAATCTGTACATGCATATCCATGCCGCTCCCTCATGGTGTAAGAAAATAAGCATGGATTCCCAATTTAGGTGCTATTGAGATTAGAGGTGAGGTAGCCACGATTTGATGGGGTCTGGGAAGGAGAGAGAGTTGTCTAACCCTGACTCAAGTTGTCAGAGTCTTACCTGTGTTTGGAGAAGTTCTTTGTGCTGTGGACCGACAGGTGGCTGCTTTACTCAGGACCCTGTCTGTGAGGATGGAGGGCTTTGCTGGCTTCAGTGGCTTTGTTTTGGACCTTGATGGTGGTAGTTACAGGAGAAGGTGCTAGAGGATCACGGTAATCACTTATTTTCCGTGCAGTGAGGAGAGAGAATAATGATTTCTTATTTCTCAGTTTCTTTTACATTAAGAAAAAAATTCTTTTAAATTAATTGAAAAAAAGTTAGGGAGTTCTCAAACATGGGAAGAAAAGGCCTTCTTGAGAGAGATGATGTTTTCAAATAGGCATGAACAGTTTAAAACAGAGGACTTTGACAATTTAAGAATAAGTGCACCAAATGTGTCATCAAAAAGCCTGGGCATTCTATGTGAAGAAACAAATCACTTGACAGACCATCAAATCACCTGAATGTACATGCCTTCCCAGTGAAAGACCTGTATCAGCTGATGCTTGTCCTATGCATGTGGCCTGTATCCTCATGTATGTTACACATGCATAGGCATACTTGCTTCGAAAAGCTGTAATGCAGCAGCCAGTAATGGGGCCAACATTAGTCTATCATTTCTTTTTTATCCACCTTCAAACAAAATCCTGTCAGGCAGCATCCGGGAAGCTGAAAGGAAGAGTGTCAGAGGAAAATTGTGACTACTAACAGGAGAGGAAAGGACCAGGTGTGTATATGGAGTCTTTGTGGGAATGGTCTTAAAGCATAGAGAGAGACAGGACCACTAAAAGCTTTGTACATGACAGTGCAGCCTGATGTGACAATTGTCATTTGGAAACTTATGGCTCTGTGAGGCTGAAAAGTTTTTTTGAAGTGTTGCTAAAACTAATTATCCTGGAGAAATGAAGCTAAACTTAAACAAAGAAAAAACTATAATACGGGTCACTGTGTACAAAATATTAGTGAAAATTTGATTTTCCTTTGTACCCTCCTCCCCAGTTTTAGTGGCAGGTGAGTGGGAAGAGGGCAGAGTGAGGGAGAGTGGTGTGGGGAAAATTGCTTTATCAGCCTGGCACAGCATGCAGGGGTTTGAGTGGGTGTCTGGCTCCGAACCTGGCACACTGTGACTGCCCTGGCCCCCAGCACTGCCTGGCAAAGGTGCCCATGGGGCTGCAGAACCTCAGCCATCTTGCTGTTAGCTGGGGATTTGTCATCCTCTCTGATGGCAGAGGGGTGGGGAGTAGAGCTGGCTTTAGGGACAGGCTGTTCTTTCTGTGAAAGATGGGAGCTCTTTTGCGGTCGCTCTTGAAGATTTACTGTGGGTGCACAGCGACTGTCTCCTCCCTGTGTGCCAAGTCTGTCTTTACTATCCTGACCTATGCTCTGGTTTTTCTTTTCCTTCCACTCCCTATCATAAATAATCTGAAAGCTCTTTAAACATGGTGAAGTTAAGTGGGCGCTCCAAGCGTGCCTGAGAGGAGGCTGTGCTGTGCATGCTGTGCGGGTGCTGACGCCTCCTGCCTCAGCCTCCTGCAGCGGGAACAGGTATGGCAGCTCCTCTTCCAGAAAAAAACGGGGTGCAGAGGGGGTTTCTCCTTTTTCAAAGAGGTGTTATGACACAGAAGGCTGTCCCTTCTTTTCCTCTCTGATAAATGGTGACTACGGCTGCTTGAGGGAAAATACTTCTGACCCTTACCTGACTCAGACCAAAGCAAACATGCTTCCTGCACAGCACAGTGTCCCATGGGGATGGGCGCCTGAAGCACTGTGCACCCTGGCAGCAAAATGTGTGAGTGCTCGGGGCACAGGTCAGTGTCAGGCATATAAGAATCTGTAGGAAGTAAGTCTTGAAATATAAGGGTAGATTATGAGTAAGGAGCCTAAATTTCTGTGGTAGTTTTTCCTAGTACACCTCTGACTCCATGTCTGATTGTATCTGGGCAGGAAGAATCATTCTCCGATGAACAAAACGATTGCGTAGAGAAGATGAATTTTGTTACGTCACTGCTAGTTGTGTTCGAAAAAGGATACTGCGTGTAGGGTTTGAAAAGTAAATTTGCAAAAGTTGATGGGTCTTCCAGATGTAGGTATCCTGAGTCCAGTAGTAGATGGTATGTTATCTCAGAGAACAGCACATGAATCCACTGCTCCTGATGGGTCCTTTGGCAAGGCTGTACAGGGCATGAAGCAACCATCCTAATCCACCAAGAACTAATTATCACATATATCTGGTCACTGGTGCTCCTCATTGACAATGTCTCATCTTGCTGAGCTGGGCAGGTTACCAACAATTTTGTGACTCTCTTCGCCTTGGCCATCTGCTGATCCAGGGGCTGAAATGTCTGCATCGTGACACAGCCTTCCCTGCAGTGGACCTTTGCAGGCTGCTGAGACCCCATGGGAGCCCTGCCCTCTGGTTAGGGGAAGACGGCTGGGTTTTCTACTCTGCTCACCAACATTTTGTACTAGCTATGTCCCAGCTAAACAATCATCTTTATTCCATCCTCGTGGTAAAGTCACTTGATTGTGAAAAGTGAAAGGGAAGTGTTGCAAGTGTTCTGTGGAAGTGATGTTGTTAGGTATCATAGAATGGTATGGGCTGGAAGAGACCTTACAGATCGTCTTGTTCCAACTCCTCTGCCAACGGCAGGGACACCTTTCACAAGACCAGGGTGCTCAGATGCCCTTTCAATCTGGCCTTGAACACTCCCAGGAAAGGGACTACTTCTTTGGGCAACTATTTTCAGTGCCTCACCACCCTCAATGAAATCGTACTATGGTTTGGGTTGGAAGGGACCTTAAAAATCATCTTATTGCAACCCCCCTGCCGTGGGCAGGGACACCGTTGCAGTGGCAGTATTGAATGAGTGTGCACTATGGAGAGGAGGCAGGAATGTGAGGGTAGCTGACTAGGGCAGGTAATGGAACGTGCATGGGACAGGGGAAATGCACGTGATCCCTTGGTGCTCAGAAATTAATGGGACAGAAGATGGATGTCTGTGAGATAGTGAAGAGTAATCCAATAAAGAAGCAGCTCCTACAGAGTCAGACAGAATATGGGATGGTTGTTAAAAGTTAAAACCAAAAGGCTCATAAGAGACTCGGAAAAGAGAAAAGGAAATACTTGGCATGGCTAGAAAGGAAGGATCGAGTAATGGACGAGGCTGTCACTGGTGTGTCCAAAATGAAGTGAGATTAATGCACAGTGAAAATTTCTGACTGGAAACAGTACAGGGAAAAATAAGTCAGACTGTAAACAAGAGGAAGAAACTTGTATTTCCAGAGGCTGTCAAAAACTCTAGAATAAGTAGAGTGTGAAGTTGAATCTATATGAAAACAAATAGGTCACAGGAATACAAATGTGGTACCAGTCCTAAATCTGAATAGAGGCAGTGAATACAACAGGCAGAAAGACATCAAAGAGGCAGTAGAGCTATGCTGTGCTGATTGATGGAGGCTTTAGCTAGCCTGCCCTATTAGCAACACGCTGTGCAGGAACTGCCTTTTTCAGAGATGGTTGTTCTGCAGTCAATTGTGCGGTAACTTGTGCTTATAGAGCGTGCTTCTATTAAAGGAACCTGGAGTGCCCTTGGAAGGTAGCAAATCCCTTGGCAGATTGGAAAAGAGAGAGATGTGGGGGTGTTAAACTGGTTTTAGTGTTACACTATCACAACTATGGGCTGAATTTTATCTTGCGGTCCCAGTGAAGGTATCAGTGGAAGATGGAGATAGAGCGTACGTCTTCTGGCTCTTGCCTGTTCACCCACTGCACCCCTGAACAGCCAGAAACCTCTCTGGGTGCAGGGAGCCCGGCATTTATGGCAATCTATACTATCATAAGGCAGTACATTAGTTGCCTCTACAAGTGGAACTTGGACACTTCTCCCATTGTTCTGAGGAAAGATTTTTGGGTAAATCATTTACCCTGTGAGCACTGTCCTCAACAAACGCAGTAGTAGTGGAGACAGAGAATGAACTTAGGTCAGAGATGCTGGAGAACACTTTGGGAGACTCTCGCTCAGTTCCCAGCTGTGCCCCAAGTCTCCTGTCTGCCCTTGGGTAAATGCATTCATTTCTCTGTGCTCTTGCTTCTTGTGTGCAAAGCAGAGATCATAATGCATCGTTAGCCTGTCCTGTTCAGTTAGATTAAAAACGCTTTGGAGCAGGCAGCATGTTCTACCGCATGTTTATGTAACATTTTGCATAATTTGATCTTGGCTAGCATCATCTAGGACACGTGGAGATACCTCATAAATAATACTAATAATATTTTAATATTGCTAATGCTTAGCACATTCACAGCATTTAACCTCCCCCTAAAACAGCACTCAGCACTGTCGACACCGCAGCGATTGAGCATGAGTCATGTTGGCTCCTTTCCCTGGCATGGTGCAGTCTGTCAACTAGCCAGAAAACTGAGGCCTTCAGTGAACATGTACTGGGTGTCAGGAACACCTGGATCTTAATGCAGCCCTACCAGTAACTTACTGTGTCATTGCTGGGTAAAGTTGTTTGTTTGGGTTTTTTTTTTTTTTTTTTAAGTGAACTCTGGTCTTTGGCCATCTGACTTGAGATAGTGGGAGCCAGAGGCTTGGAGGCTTAGAGCTTCATTAATCCTGTTGGCTGTGTTAGAAATTAAAAGTATTACACACTCCTGAAAGCCAGTCTCTAAGAAACTCATGCATTGGAAAACCCAAACCAGGGGACACTTTTAAAAATCCCTGCTCCTCTTCTGCCTGCTTTCTTTTGAGCAATGAAAGGGAAGCATTTATGTACCTTAAGAGGTAGATGTGGAATTTAGTGAAAGTTCACACGGAGTCTTGAAGGAAAGTACTAGACGATTCATATAACCTCATTTTCACTGACTGCTCTTTGTTGCAGGATGTAAGAGGAGGGATGGAAAAGAGACCAGATGTACTAGGAGAGTGCTGACACATCTGCTCACCCACCACAGGCTCTCTTCTCCTCCTCAGATGAGAAGCTTAAATACTGAGAATCTTTCCCGCTCTTCACAGTTACCTTTGTCACACAGACACATCAGGACCTTCCTTTTCAGGGTGCATCCATAGCCCACCTGTGTCCTCGAGGAGGTTCCAGCAGCTGCTGTGAGCCTGTGTGCTGGCTGAAGCTCCTAGCTTCCAGTTATCTGCTGAGACAGATTGGCTCAGTCATTTGCAGTCTTTTCTCCAGGCACGCGTCCTGCAGGACATCAGTGCCAAATCTTCCAGAATACCCTCTGGGAACCAGGGTAGAGTGGCCAGCTACAAACCTTCAAAAAAAATTAAGAAGCGTGAGAAGAAAAAGGTGCGTTCAAAATAGGGGGTGGTGACAACTTAAACTCTGACAATTATGTTTCAGTTACAGCCAATAATGAAACAAACAACAGGAGCTCATCCCCAGCTCTCTGTTATTGCCCTGCATTTTGCCTAGACTGTATGCAATTTCTTCTGAGTGACCTTACCCAAGCACTCCCTACACTTCTGAATTAATCTTTATTTACTTTGCTGCAAAGCTTTGTCACCACATGTCTTTTTTTTCTGTACTGAAGCACTCGTCAGAAAAGCCTGCTAAGCTAAGCACCAAGCATAGGATTTAGTGATGCTCCAGCCACTGAAAACATCGTGCCGCTGGGAGAAGAGAGAAAGGATAAAGCCACTCTGCCTTTCTGCCACTCTGCCTTTCTTTCTGCCCCTCTAATCTAGGACTTCTGCTGGAGACAGAGTACCCTCTAAGATAATTTAGCCTTGGAAACTGGCTGTCTGGAGGAGCAAGGTGCTCACTTCCACATCCTTCACCAGGATGATGTGCTGGGGTACAAGATACTGCCCTGAAACCTGCAGAGAAGAGCCCCTGTGCAGAAGGGCATACACACCTTTTAAAACTGTGAGAAGGTCCATAATCTGCCTTTTGTATTTTCATTGTCATCACCACATTCCTGCAAGGCAAGATGACCTTTTATTAAAGGTGCCCTGCACTGCCTTCAGACATATTTGATTTGTACATCCCTCTAAGCTCAGCTTGAACTCGTGTGGCCTTTGAGAGGGATAGGTGGGAAGCTGCAAAGAATGGAAAAAGCAGTCTTTAACATCTGAAAACTACTGTGGACTAGAAAGACAGCAATGCTGAACAAAGAGACCAGTGCAAGGAAAAGGAACAGGAGCACACTTGTTGTTTGGTGGGCTTTAGCCCTTTGGTGCTGGTGAGGTTTCTTCTACCCTATTTCCTCTCCAGGGAAATTGCTTCTTATTCAAAGACAGATGTTTCCATCATTCCTTTATATTTGCTGTAAAGTTCAGCACCCAGGACCCAAATCTCTCTGTCCTTCATGTGTCTGTGCCTCCAGCCTGGGGGCAGTGACTCCCAGCTCAAGCCTGGGCAGCTGCATAGCAGCACCTGCTTCAGGAGGTTCATTGGAATATCCTCTTCATGTCCCACTGATGGTTTCCCAAAGCCCACAGAACCTAAAACCCACAACAAGAGGACAAACCCTACACCCATCCATAAACAAACCTGACAACATTAGGAGCAGTAAGGAGGCATAAAAGTCAGGCTTTCCTTTTTAAAATTCCTCTTCCCTGCCCTCCCAAATCTATCATCTCTAGTTCTTTCCCTTTCTTGAAATTGAGTCACATGAACCCTGCTGTTCTGGTGCTGTATTTATTTAGTGGTTGTGTCTAGTGGGCCCGCCCAAGATGAGGACTCTATTCAAACCTATCATAACACAAAGGCAAAAGAAGGGACTGCAGCACTGCCAAACATGGCAGGACTGTTGCATCAATTTGACAGGTGCTGGGGAACACTTACACAATTTTGGATGAAGCTGCTGGGTGACAGGGCAATGAAGCACAGAAGCAGAGGGAGAACTGGGAGACTTTTTTTTTCCTTTCCCCTTGCAAAACACTATTTTTATACTTAAGAAGGAAATTTCCACCAAGTAAACTTGATCACAGCCAGATTAAATCTGATAAAAAGTCAACACCCAACCCAACCCCCATGTCTCAGGCTCTGGTTAGAGAACTCCACCCATGTCACCTCCTGGGATCATGGACGATGGGGCACTGTATCAGACAATTCAGCTACACTGGTAAAATTCAGATTTTATCACTCTGGAGCACATTACTAATTGAAATCACTTCTGGACTGCAAATACCTTCCTGTTTTGGCCTGCCAAGTTCAGCTCTTCTCTGGAGCAGAGGTCTAGCTGAGTCCAAAATCAAGGACTAACTCTTCTATGGTCCCTACTTCGCCACTGCTGTCAATTGGGAGTTGCTTGTGCGGCGTGAAATACCAGTAAGCAATAAGAACTTTTAAAAATGGACCCCAGTTTTGTGGTTCAGGGGGTTTCCTCAGCTGGTCCTTCTCCGGTGTCTTTTACTCCTATGACTCCATTTGCAGTGGGAAGCAACCACTGAACCTGCCACTCTGACCAGGAGATTTTGGAGCAAAATTCTTTCACCTGTCATACAGCATAATAATGTTCCAAGCTGCAGTCGTATTGCCTCATGCTGTGACCTTGTTGAAGCTCCTAATGTGAAGCCAGGTCAGATTTTGGATAGCAATCTCCAAGGCAGAGCCAGAATGCTGCAGGAGGCACCATTTGGGAATCAGCGGGAGGTGTGATTCCTCAAGTCAGTCTTGAACTGGTTCCACAGCATGGTGGAGTACTGCTTTCCTGGCAGGAACGACAGGCAACCACAGTCCCAGCCATCTGAGGATATTAAAAAGCTCTTTCTCCAGAACAGTCATTACCTCTAATACCCTGCTTAAGTTTAAACTTGGGTAATTACTTTCATCTGACCTAAAACAAAAAAAAGATTCTCGGGTGGGTTTTTTTCCTAGGTACTGTATTTTTCATGCTTTCTGTAGTAAACAGCTTTGTAGGAATGCTGCACACTGTTAAACAGATGCTCTGCTGCACCCTGAAAGATAGATGCAATTTGGAGGTGGGTCATTATCAGTCGAGAGGCTCTGGGGCTCAGCTGCTACAGGCAGGAGGTAATCATTAATAGCAGGGCTGTGTAGCAGCATTGATGAAGATGCATGGTATTTGTGAGATATTTGAATAATTGGCGGTGGGATCTGCACACCTCTCCTGGAGAAGACACCAGGCTGCTTCACAAGACCAGTGTGTATCCCTGTAAATGGTGTGACAGACAGACAGAATTCTTGGTGTAACTCATGCTAGCTGTAGTGCCAGTGAGTCCTGGTGGTGAAAGGTGTCTTAAAGAAGCCTTGCTTTTTCCCTGCAGCCTCCTGCTTGATTAGGGGCCCTACACCAGGTCGGAGACCTCAGGTTGCTTCCCTGTTTCTGGAGTATCTGAAGACTTGTCTCATTGTGTTAATACCTCTGTTTTTTCTTCGGGTTCATTCTTAGCCTCTTCATCTTCACTGTATGTTTTTCCTGACAGAAACTTCTTTCCATTATTTTTGGTTTTAGTGGATTTGAGAGTTTAATGGATGCATTTAGAAGAACTGAATAAATCATTATGGAAAGAGTTTTAAGATAGGAGAGATTTGCTTCATTTTGTAATGAAAAAAAAGCAAACCTAACAAAATTTTTCAAAAGCCATCTTCAATCCTTGCCAAACTCTGAAAGGGAATATGATGTGGTGCTTGAGAAAAAACTGACTTAAACTCAAATTTAACTTAGAACCTAATGAAAACTGAGCTATGCAGCCAAAAGCCTGTGTGGTCTGGTACAGGACCCACTTTCTGAGCAGTCCTTGGAAGTGAGATCAGAGAGTCTGACCTATGATGCTTTGTGTTTTTGGTGTCTATCTGACTTAACATGGGAACAACTGAGTCTTTGTCTTTTGTAATCTGTTCTTGATAGAAAGTCCCTTCCAAAGGGCAGAAGCATAGAAGCATTGCCAAGCATTTAAAATTTCTCTACTGCGTCCCCCTTCTGCAGTTTCTTGTCCTGCCTCCCAGTAACACCAACACGAGTTAAATCTTCCCCAGTGCCTCTCAAATCAACCTAAGTTTCTCTGTGTGTGGCAGTACCGCCGTCCTTTCCTTGGCATCAGTAGTATTGAACACTTGAAGACCTTAGCAATGCTCATGTCAGGTGCCTGAAGTCCAGGTGCTCCTCTTTCATGAGAAGAGTGTATAAATGATGATGTGATGAAAGCAAACCTGTACAAGGTTGCGTGACATGGGACCACCTAGAGCATGTCGACCTTGAGTGCTTGCAAATATGCTTTATAAATTGCCCCTCCTGGCTTGGCCACCATGAAATCCCAACATTGCAATGCTGGGTGTTGGCATTTGATTTCCAACAGAAACTCAGAACTCAAAACCAGGGTGTTCTGTGTTGGGTCAAGAAAACCCCATCCTTTTTTTCTGTTACGTTGAAATTTTTCTTTGCACTAAGAAAGACAAAGAAGAAATGCTTCAGTCTTTCCAAAGTAGGATTTTTAAAGTTTCTTGTTCTGAAAAATATTTTGATTGTTTTGATCTATTTGAACACAAACACATTTTGAGAGGTGTTTTTCTTCAAGTGAACACAGTGTTACATTCAACTTCTTGTAGTGAGTTAGCTCAGCAGATTGAGGCTGAAGAGAAAGAACCCTGTTGATCCTGCCAGCTTTTTTTGTAGGAAAAGACAAAACTCCTATGCACCAATACAGAAGGAAAAACAAACCACAAAAGCTGACTGGTGATAAGAAAAAGTGGGAGGGGGCAAAGAGTGAAACTCGCCTGTGAAAACATTTGCAAAAGACAACAGCAATGAGGTAGAGAAAATGAGCATTTCTTTCCTTGGAGCTGTTGCTTTCTCTGACCTTTACAACAAATCTCTCCTTCCATTACAAATGTAATATTAAGTGTCCTGCTTCAAGTACAGCATCCTACTGGCTTCTTGCAGGACAGTCACAAAGCAGGGGAGGAAAGTAGGGAAGGAACACAGCTCTGTCCTTAGCTTGTTTCAAAAGGAGAGAAAGAAAATGCAATCACTGAAGACTTGAATGACAGGGTGAAGCCATTTAGCTGGTGGGAAGGAGCCCAAAGAGGAAGCAGAGAGGAGTGCTCGTGCAGATGTGATGCAGAGTGCCCTCAGCTGAGCCTGCCTGGCACCAGCTCAGAGATGGGAGGCCACAAGGAGCTGTATGTAGAGTAGGGGTGGCTGGTGTTTGGCATGCATTGCATGGGCTCCATGTTTCCACTTGAGTCACTGAACTGCTCTTTCCATTTTTGAGCAGTAGCAGGTTCTGCCATGACCAGCCATACCACAGGGCTGGCTTTTCCCCGTTGCTGTAAATACTTTGCAGTCAGGCATTTCTGCTGCATGTTAAATAGGTCTGAGATATTCAGGACTTTAATTGGCACAAGGCATACCCTAGGAGTAGTGTGGAAATAGCAGCAGGAAACACTGAGGGATTGTCATGATTATAAAGCTCATATATTTTCTGTGCTGTTAGGAATGCCAGCCTCTGGGGAGCTACTTGTGCCTCTGCAGCTGATGATGGAAGAAGAGAAGAGGGGACCCAAAAGTACAGTTTTATTTTGCTCTGTTGTATTTTTGTCAGTGATAGAAAATGGAGATTAAGGTCAATCCCAAGAATCTTAAGTGGTACGCAGTTTTTAGGTGCAAGGTATTTACAGCTCCAGCACAGTTTTTAGGTGCAAGGTATTTACAGCTCCAGCACAGCAGATGTTTCTTCTGCTATTTGTCATTCAGGAATTGAGCCCAAAAGCTTTGCCTGTCTCCCATCACCTGCTTCTAACATCATCTTCCATTATGCATAGTTGTGTTATCAAGCACTACCGCAAAACATGTCCCAGAAACATCTGCGTATCTCCTTAACTGTCCTGTAGCTTGTGGCTGTCAGCGCATCCCAGATGGTTTGGGGTGAATGATGGCTCTCTCCTGGTGTGTTCTGGTGATGCATGTCCCTGTTGAATGTATCCCCATCCCAGAGTTGCCCTGTCCATAGGAAGACAGGGTTGGAGGGTCTGTAGATTCACAGTTACTGTCTCTGGCTGGCAGCTGGCCAGGCCCTGCTCAGGGTGCAGGACAGGGTTGGCACCCAGCAGCAAAGAAAAGTCTTGCTGCCACAAGCAGGCACCAGCTATAGAACCAGTGCAAGTTTTTAGGCAAAATATAGTTAATCTAGACATGGATCTTGATGTCCCCAGACAGTGCTGAAACGAACAAAACTTTTTTAAGGAGGAGAGACTTATGTGGATCATGAGACTCGCCCATGGTTACTCAATGATCCTTGTGGACCCTCCCAACTGAGAATATTCTGTGATTAACTCAGGAGACACTTCTCTTTTGCCGTATTTCTTTTTTCAAATGAGGGCCATGGTCTTTTTATCTGAAAGGGTTTGAATCAACTGTGAGCTGTCACAGGGGGGAAAAGCCCTCCCTTTAAGAGCAAGTTATTACATAGTGGATTGCTGTGAATTTTCTGGTACCTTCCTCTGAAGCACCTTGTGGTGGCCAAGGAGAGAAGCTGACCATGGGCAGAAATTGTGTGGGTCTCCTTTTAGTTTCCCAAAACATTTGCAGGCCCCAAAACTCACCGGGAAAGATATTGGGAATGAGGCTGTGGGAAAGGAGAGTAGCAGTAAGGAAGAAGGGCTGGAGTGGGTCTGGGAGAACATGTGCATGGGTTTGCTTGTAATTAGGAGATTTAAACTTTGAAAGAAGTTAATTAATAATGAAACTTCTGACTGAATGATGCAGATTATGAAGACTGGCTTTGTCAGCAGCTGCAATTAATTACAGGCTCAAGCACAGGGAAAAGGAGGGGGGTGAGGGATGTGGGAGAGGGGAGGCATCACCAAAAGAAAGATGATAAACCTGGCTGCAGGCTGTTGCTGTGGTGACAGGAGGCAGTAGCTGTGGTTGACAACGGTGACACATTGAAGGCAGCAGATAGTCCTAATTACCCCCTCCACCAACCCAAGCAGGCAGCAACCCCTCCTGATTTGGGGCAGGAGATGCTCTGTTTTTCTCCTTGCACTTTCTTCCTTTCTGCTGCAGGTTGGATGTGCTTTTTCAGGGTTTCCAACTGCTCTGAAAGGAAAACCGTGGGGCAGTGGCTTTGTCTAGTATCACTGTGATAGCCTGGGAACGGCCAGCAGTTCAGCAGCATTCTTGGGAAGCTTGGGCAATGGTGGCAAACTTTGAGAGCTGATACCTAAAAAGCAGGGGAGAAGAAATCATCTGCAACTGGCTACAGCTTTTTGAGCAAGAAGATGACATGATTGCACATCTGGCCTAAGTTTCAACATTTTTGGGAGCAGTTGCCATGGCGTGTCAGGTCTTGTGCTTCAGGGTCTCACCAGATGCCGAGAGCACCCATGGTCTGCATGGCCTCGTGGGGGGCACTGCAAGGGCAGTGAGAGAAATGTGGAAGTGTGCTGCCCTGACAGTGCTGCTGCCAAAGCACGTGCAGAGAGTGTAGATCTGTGTTAAATTAAAACTCCTGACTTTCACCCCCTTTGCCCTGACTTTCCTGAGTTTGGCGGTAGTCAGAGTAGTACTCTCTGCCTCCAATTCTCTTGTCATGCTTTCTGGGAAAAAAAAATAAGCCAATTGGCTTTTAAAACAATTTCTGCTTTTCATTCATTATGCATTAATTTAATCCAGGAATGTTTGAGGCCCTGTTTTTTTTCTACGTATCTTCTGACTTTATGCCCAGGGAGAAGGACTTTTGCAACCATTGGGTCAGCCTGCTCTGAAACTGTTTTGGCCCCTTGAAGAATGTCATTCAGCACTGATCCTCCTATCAGGGCTTCACTGCTGCTGCCTTTCCAGTAACTGTGAAAGCACCTGCTGCAAAAGGGAGAGGCTGAGAGAGCTGAGGCTGCTCAGCCTTCAGGAGAGATGGTTTAGGGAGATCTTATCCATGTGTATCGATACCTGATGAGAGGAATAAAGGACACAGACTGCTCAGTGACAGGGCAAGAGGTAACAGGCACAGCCTGAAAAGTGGGATGTGTCCTATTTAAACATAAGAAAACACTTCTACTCTGTGTAAATAGTCAAATGCTGGAGCAGGTTGCCCGGAGAGGTTCTGGTGCCTCTATACCTGAAGATATTCAAACCCTAAGTGGATGCAACCCTGAGCGATCTGCTGTAATGGATGCTACTTTGAGCAGGGAAGGTGGACAAAACCTCCACAAACCCTTCCAACATCAACCATTCTGTGGTTCTGTAACTCTGAATGAAGATGCCAAACAGATTCTGAAGAGTCCAGAAAAGAACTGCAGTCTTATCTGAAAACCCTGTGTGAGCTAATGCAAACCTCTCAAATTGCTTTCCTGGGCTTCAGATCAGATCATTAAAGAAATGTGCAAGAGAGAGGGAGGTGGAAAGTTGAAGTTGCGTAGACCCCTGAGTTAAAATACTTTATTTGTGCCTTTTTGGTGCATTCCTCTCAGAAAAGGGCTCTGGTTTTGAAGACTACATTGAGGGTGGGCTTCATGTACATTACTTTGCAGAGCACATGGGATTAACTTTGTGAGGGATAGTGATAACACATTCTTGAAATCACCTCAGAGTATAGTTGGAACAGTAGAACTAGTGCCCTGCTCTTGTCTGATTTTGCAACTGAAGGTAGCTCACCACAAACCAGGTTGGGGGAGAAGAGAGAGAATTAATAATCTTCTAGATCAGATTGCGCAGTTTAGTCATAAATCACTGTCAGGGAACGAGCATGGAAGAGTCGCTCAGAACAAACCACAGAAGTTGAATGTCTTTCAGAAGTGATCAGAGATATAGGCCACTCTTTTAGATTCAGTACTGAAAGGACTGAAAATGGATGCACGCAGTGGGTTGTATTTTAAGTAGATAATTTCATGCCTCTTCTATTTAAAAAAAGATAAAATTGTCTGACAGTAGAAACTGGGCAGATACATTGTTGTGAGGTGTGTAAAATGCCCAAGAATGTTTCTGCCAGAGGCTGGAGGTCTATTCACTCTACATCACTGCTTTGCAATGGGAAACTGGAAAGGTATTGCACAAATGCACCCACTTCTAGAGCTAAAATACTGTAAATGAGGTCTTGGATAAGCATGTATCAGGCTTTAAAACTTCTTCAGGAGGAGAGGGATGGTGAAGAGGGGGCAGCTACAGTGTGTGGAGTACAGAGGTCACACAAATACACCATTTTTATCCACTTCTCTAATACATAAATGAAGTGGCACTTGATAAAATTACAAGACAACAAATTAATAATAAATAGGAGGGAACAGTTTTTAATGTAAAGTATAATTAGCCAGTGTAGCTCAGGGCTGCCAACTATTATCGAAGCAGATATTTTAGCAAGATTATCAACAAAGGATTTAAATGAATAAGCAAAGCATCTGCAGGGACACCAGTGTAGCTGAGAAAACAATTATAAGGACTATCAATCCTCGTGCTTTAGGGCATAAACGGATCACCAGCTGGGGTCAGAAACACAATTTCTCCCCATAGTTACTGAGTAACTTCGGCACATTGTGGAGTTTATACAGTGTGGGTCACTGTTGGAAGCGTAGTAACAGATTAGATGAACCACTGGCACTTCTTTACCCCCAAGTTTCTCTGAGAGGGGAAGAGGGAGAGTTCTAGCATCATGTTGTACTCCTTTCCCAGAAGGGCAATAATCACTAGGCTCACGTAGAGATTAATCTGCCCCTTTTGGTTTAGATCCCCAGATCTTGGCTATCTCTGATACATTAAGGTATAGGCCACCTTGGAAAGTCTCTTCCATGTATTTGGGAGATTCAGTAAACCAGTGAGGGAAGGGACTCAGCAAACCAACAAGAGAAGAGCAAGCATATGTTTGACTATGGCAATGATTTGACTTGTGTAAGTACTTTAGGCCTTTTGAGCTACCTCTACTTTCCCTTTTTCAAAAGAGTTTTGGCTTAATCAAGGAATGGAGTAGTGATGAACTGAGTGGGGAAAATGTGGGAATGTAATAAATCAGTCTACCAGCACTTCTTTCCCTTTATCTTCCTATTTTGTTACTTCAAGCCTAGAGCAAGCTTATCTCAGCCATGATGCTTTTGCAGAAGTTTTCCTTGACTCTTTTCCACCTGGTTCGAGTGTGTCAGCATGATGGTGATTTTGCTGAACTGTGTTACCCTGGGAATGTACCAGCCATGTGAGGATATGGACTGCCTTTCCGACAGGTGTAAAATCTTGCAGGTAAGCAGATTTCCTTCTTGTTGTGATGGTGCTCCAGTCCAAGTCACAAATTTTCATGCATGCTTTCCTTCAGTGTGTGGGCGATACCTTCCCAGAGAGGCTGGCAAGATTGTCCCTGGCAGCGAGTTATCCTGTTGTAAAATGGCAAGAGCTTGCTTTGAGGAGGGGAATGGGACAGCAGAGAGAATGAATGAACTCTTCTTGTGACTATGCAATACTGAACACTTGCTGATCTTCCTGATCCTGCACATAAGCAGGGGTTTCCTGACACAGACACCTACGAGACACATAGGTCAGGGTTAAGCCAGGGAGAAATAACTAAGGTTACAGGATCCAGGCAGGAGAGAAGAGCAACCTGCAATGCATTTGGTAGTCTGGTGATGTACAAGACTATTACTGATTCAACAGATACTGTGGCATTCAGGATGCCCAAAGGGAGAGGAAATAAAAGGAATGCTTAGAAGGGCCATGAGTACATCCAGCCTATAAACACACCAGCTGTGCTTGATGCTTCCCCAAAGAGAAGGTGACAGCAAAGGGTGTCATCCCCAGAGTTGTTGTGGCTAAGCCTTCAGGTAGCTGAAGCTTCTCTCTGTGATAGGTGTGTGCTGTCCAAGCTGTGTGGGGAGCTGCACTATGTCCTCAGCCGAGCCATCTGCAGCAATGTGATGGGGAGTCCCTCCTGGGGGGATCTTGGAAAAACAGTGTTTTTCTGGCCAGGTTTAGATCTGCTGGTGCTGAACCAACACCACTTTTCAAGTCTATGTGAGGAGTCTCAGAGTCTGCATCAGTTACTTCACCTGTGGGTGAAAAAACTATAAAAGCCCTCACTGAACTTGAGCAGCAGGAAACTGTGACGCCAGGGCTACATGGAAGAAACTTTTCCAGCCCTGCCTCTAGCTCATTTTCAGGAGTACTGAAATTAGTATTTTTCTCACATTCTGTGTTTTAAAGTCCACGGCTGAGAATGCTTGTCAAATACACTCTTGGGTTTCTGTTTGGCAGGTGTTTGATGATTTCATCTTTATCTTCTTTGCCATGGAAATGGTCTTAAAGATGGTGGCCCTGGGGATTTTTGGCAAGAAGTGTTACCTTGGAGATACCTGGAACCGCCTGGATTTCTTCATTGTCATGGCTGGGTAGGTTGATAATTTCTGGGTTTGTTTATTCTGGGTTTACCGGAGTCTTATATGGAACAGAAATGATGTAACTGAGGGGAAAGTTTCCACTCTGGTGCTGCTCTGGTACAGCTGCCAAACTGGAATTGGGCATGCTGAGGTTAGCAGCCAATAGAAGAAAGAGAAGACAAGGTAGCTTCACTCCTCAGCTGATGTGCAGCCATCTGTCTAGCACAACTTCAGTAGAGGGTGTTAATTTGTACCAGCTGAAGAGGTTGCCCAGACACATTTCTGGGTTTTTTGTGTTTTTAAAATGTCTGGGTAGAAGAGGTGTAACCTTTATCAGAACCAAACTAAAGCTAGCGTTTCTGTTTCCAGCTGCAGTGTTTCAAGGGTAGGAATGTAGTTTTTTTTTTTATTCAGGGCTTTTTGTTTTTGTATTGCACCAGCACTACCCACCGTACTATTGGGACAAGTTGACATTTGAGGGTTTTTTACAACAAAGTTGCTATGGTGAAGCTTTGATTTTCCCCTCCGCATGTATCAAGTGGAAAGTCTACCAGAATCTGCCTGTTTAATCACAGCAAAATGTCCATTTCTGATACCAGTGGGATGTGCTTTTTTTCCTGGAATTCTAATTTTTTATTAGAATGCCATGTGGTATAATAAAAAAAAAAAAATCAGAAATAAATATGTAATATTGCTCTTCTCACAGAAAAAAAGCGAACATCTTTTCAGAGAGAAGCCCTCAATTTTCTTTTTCTTCAGCCAGGAATTACCAGCTCTACTGCTGCCTGGAAGTGCATGTGTTACTGACTGAGCTAGCAGTGAGTTTGAGCTCACTTTGCAGAGTTTTCCCCCGTGGTGTGGAGCAGCACTGTCTTTATATTTGCTTTTGACAGAGTTCTTCTACAGCAAGACTTGAAAGTCATTCCCTCTGGAGGAGCAGATAATTGTTTGCTTCTGGGAGGTGCAGAGATTTTCAAACTCAGTGCAGCTGTAAAAATTTGAAGGCTGATTCTTGGCCAGGTTGTGCATGAAAGGAGGACAGGCAGATGAAAGCTGTAGGCTTTTCTAAATTAACACAAAACGTGTGAGATGGGAAGACCTTTCTTATAGCTGAGCCTGCTGTGATTAATATCTGATTTAAAATGGCCCGATGAGAGGAGTGCCCCTTAAAGCCCCTGAGACATGGTGCTGAGAAAAGCCAGATCGTTGTATGTTCTAGCCTGAGCTCCTGGTGGCAAAATTGCTGGAGACTGGACGCAGGGAAAGCAAGACCCTAGCAGAGCAGCCTTTGAGGAAGGAAAAGCTGGGTAGGTTTGAAAAGGGGACCTTGGAGCCCATGGTGCTCCTCTGAGTGGGTGATATGCTGCAGTGTGCTGGGAGAAAGACTCTGCTCCAGGTGGGCACAGGAGTACCAGCATATGAGGTAAAAAGTCTTGGGAACTGGGGGTCTTGCTCTGCCTGGGGTCCCTGCAAGCATGGTATGTGAGTGGTGCTATCTGAAGAGACGGTGGAATCAGTGGGCCAGTACTCAATGAAAGACGGTGAGCTCAAATACTTCATGCAGAAAATAAGTGAAATCCACACTACCTAGACAAGAAGGGAGCAAACTCCATTTACATATTTCCTTCTGTCACCATTGCTGGCAGGAATTTGAGGAGAGACAGAGCCTATTGTGCATCTGATATCAGTACTAGGGGAAAAAAGCTCATATCTGAACTTCTTTCAATACCAAGGGGACTTCGAATCAACTCCTTAGATATAAAATAATCTGTGTGGAGGATTTTTTATTTCAGGTCCAAAACTGAATGAAATTTGTTTCCTGATTTCTATTCAATTGTCCTCATGAGGTGTCAGAATGAAATGATAGTAATCTCATTAGAATATCTGATCTCAAAGGACTTCTGCTAAAGAAAGATTTTTCCATTTAGTTATATAGAACTAATGACTATATAATGTATTTCGAGTTATAAAAGCTTGTGGTTATTAATTCATTATTCTTTGAAATTCATTAAAATTGTCTGCACTGTTTAAATCAAATCCAAGGCTTTAACTTGTCCTTACATACTGTAGGCTTTTACTTAACCTCAAAGGTAAGCTCCAACCTTTATCCTTATTGATCCCACACCTGGATCATGGCTTCAGCTTACTCTGGTCCAGATGCTGCCTTAACATTCTGATTTAGAGATGATACCTTGCATTAGGTCTTGCACATTTTCTCCATGCCAGCGAGTTAGGTCCTGATCAGAGGCCAATCAGTTTTCTCCAAGAGCCTTCTCCTTTTCATCATCCTGGATTCTCATTTTCTCTGAGGGAGGTCATAAACTTGGCTCCTAAGGAAACATCCGTGATGTTGGGAAGCAATGCTCAGCCTAGAATATATGCAGCTTCTCTCAGTTTCAAGAACAAGGACTGTAATTCCCAGCCCTTTCTCTTCCCTTCTCCTTTCCCAAATAAACACTAGCAAGGCAGCAAAGGTTGGAAAGAATAAACTGTAGCATGGAAAAGCGAAGTGCAGGAGGGGCTCACTCTGTGGGGCGTTCCTGGGCAGCTGTCTCCACCTGGCTCACTGCACAACAGCACGGTTTATCAAAGAGCATAATGACTATTTGCTGCTATGGCCCCAGACAGTGTTTTGGTTACATAAACCATGTATTCAGGCAATCATTTGTAGTTATTTCCTTGGAAAGCCAGAAGCTGTAGTTTTAGTTAGCTGAATTCCCTCATGTGCCCCTGCCCTGCTTGCCCCTGCTCCCCACGCAACCCAGCAGCTCAAGGAGGAAGACTCCATTGTCACTAAAAATGTTCAGTTTCCATGGCGATAGGAGCTGACATCACCAGAACTTTCTCCCCTCTCGAACACTCCCTCCCCTAACCACCTTCAACATCTTTTTTTTTTTAAGGGTTAGGAAAATACTCAAAACAACAGTTATAAGTCAATGCTCTCCCTCATTGTTCCCCTCAGAGCTCCAAAAATCATACGAGGCAATGTGGTTTGAAGAGTGCCAATGCCCTTGTGTGCACACCCAACCAGGGCTGCAGATTCAGCTTGTCGATGCTCCCGTTCCCAACTGCTCGCTGGTGACAGGAGGTTGCAAGCTCCCAGACGTTTCAAGCAGACTGTGCTCGTCACACCAGCTGTCCTGGTGGGAGTCCCTCTTCCCTTCCGTTTGTGATTAGGTCTTGTCTGTCGTCATTTGTTTCCCACGGCGATGGGTGCGTTTGGAGAGCTTGAACTGAGGCAACTTCAGAGGGCAGCTTCCTCAAGTTGAGAGCCTATGATGGTTTGAAAGTTGAGATAATGAGAAAGCTAATCAGATTGGAAATGTCAGCCAGAGTCTATATGTGTGTGAATTTAGGGGAAGACTCGCTTTTTTTCTGGGCTCATACTCATCAACTTTTTAAGCCAGGCAGTTCTCTAGCAATAAAACAGGGAACAATTTTCCCTGCTTGCTCTAGTCTGTGAGACAGTTGCATTCCCATGTGGCTGGAGATGATGCCACTGTCCCTCTAGGAAGGGAGATATCATCCCTTTATGTATCTGACCTGAGAGTCCCCCTGACCTTGGGGGCATGAATTCCATGGAGGGAGTGGTTGTTCTGCCTCTCATGATCCAAGTGCTGTAATTAACCATCTGTGGTGGGAATTCTGTCTGTCTTTGCCCTCTTCTATGGCATCCCTGGAACACGTTAGGTAAATTAAGGGGCAGAGGACTCCACTATGTGGCTGGGAGGGTGACTGTGATTAAAAGCGTGTCCCCAAAATCTTTCCTTAACTACTTGTTGCTTGAAGTCCAGTGGCTGAGGAGAGGGTGGTCTATCTTTCAGAGAATGCTGTCTTTACCTCTCTCCATTATCACAGCGGAGTTTGCCATGTAGGTCTCAAACTGTGGTCAAATCCCATCCTGACCTTACCTTTGGTGTGAGGAATGGCATTTTGGATATTTTGGCTTTTTGAGTTATTCTTGCAGTGTTCTTAAACAGCTTTTAAAAGTGGTGGACTTCAGAACAAGGCACAGTACTCTGTCAGTGCTTCAGTCTGCTTCAGTGCCTTTGGTTGTAATATTGCCTCTCTATTCCTGCCTGAAATTTCCTGTTTCCTATAGCCAAGTATTGCAGTCGCCTGTCCATTCAATCACAGTATCTTGCTATCAATTCATTCAGCTGCTTTCTTCGTTGCCTCCAAGCTTGATTGGTTGGGTTTTTTTTTTTTCCTGTCTCCTCTTCTGAAGAGAGAAAACCCCTTCCTATTAGTAGGAGCAGTAAACTTTGTTCACAGATGTATGTTGGTTCCATTTTTTCACCCTGGAATACATATTATTTGCATTTCCAAAGCAGTTCATGCTGTTCTGTCCCTGACTTGTCATCTTCATTTCTTTTCTGTTCTCCCAAAAATACGCCTCAACTGCAAAATCCATCAGTGACTTTTTTTAGTTTTCTGTCAGGTTGTGATAAATAAATAAAGAACAGAGTGGCAAGAATTGTGCATTACAGAAGTACATCTGCTCACAAATGAATCCCCATTTAGTGTTGCATGTGAGGTTTATTACTGAGACAGTTTTTCTCTAGCTAATGTATGTCATGACGATTACATATCATTCCAGCCGTATCAACCTAATTACTTGTGTGAACCAGGCTGGTAATCTCATAAGAAATTACGGCACATTAGTTTGATGATGTCTATTTTTCCTTAAACTTGTATTGGGTATGGTTAATTTTGTTATCCACTTTTAATCCATAATCTATCCAAGATGCATATTGAAAATTTCATTACGGTACTGTCACCAGCATCAGTCCAGTCATTGAGATCACTGTGTACTAGCACAACATCAGAATTCCTTTGACCCTTGGATGCTTTCCCAGTTTTTTGAGTCTAATCAAAAATTATCAGTCCTGGTCCAGATCTTTTCTGGCCGTCTCTTTTAAAACTCTTGCATACAAATTGTCCAGGCTTGCTTATCTTAGAAAATCCCTATTTAGGCACAGCCTAAAATACTTGATCACAGCTGGAGCTGAAATTAGCTCATTATCAATGGTGCACATACATCATCTGACCTTCCCCAGAGGACTTTTTTTTAACTGATGTTTTCTGCCTTTTTTACACTTAATGACAATTCTGTTTTCTTGTTCCAAAACTTATACCATTTTATGCACTCATTCAGTTCTCTTACAAATTTTCTACAAGTCCATCTCCTAATTTATATTCATTGGTATCACCTTCCCCTCTCCTGCTATTACGTTGCTGCTTTTGCTTTCACTTATGTTGTACTATCTTTTTAGCCTGTTCACCTTTCTTGCCTCTGCTGAAGCTTCTTGAATACCTGATAACTATTCCTAAACACCACTTGACTGTACTCCACAGCTCATTAGTTGAAGTCTGGCTAGTCTGATACATGGAGCTATTTAAAAGACATGTAGATGGGACTGGTGCTTACGGACAGGGTTCAGTGGTGGACTTGGCTAGGTTGAGTTGGACTCAATGATCTGAAAGGTGTTTTCCAATCTAAATGATTTTATGATTCTATGGCTATTTCTGTGTGGTTTCAAATTCATGAATACGGCCTCTCTAATCCACCAAACATATCTGGTACTGTCGATGACCTTACATGATTTGGACATAACACATACAATCAAGTTCTTTAATTTTTTTTTAAAATAACTTAATAGACAATCTCTCCCTGTCTTCCATTCTTGAATACAATTTTCTGTGATTTGTAAGGCTGGGAACTTGCAAGGAGATTTAGGTACCTCCAATGCATTGCTCAAATTTAATTCTTAGAGATGGATGGGGAGAGTGCTTTTATCAAGACAGCTGGTCAGCCTGTTTTCTGGTGTGATCTGGACATACCTAATTACATTCACAGGATCATAGACGATCAGGGTTGGAAAGGGCCTTGTGGGGTCTCCACTCCAGTCTTGTTCAAAGGAGGGTCAACAGCAAACTCAAGTTAGAGTTGTCCAGACAAGTCTTGACAACCACCACAGACGGAGATGGCACCATCTCTCACCATCCCACCGTCACTGCTGATGTATCTCTGTAACTAGTCTGAACTTCCCTTTCCTCTTCTGATTTATGTTCGTTGTGTCTTGTTCTCCTGCCCTGTGGCACTGTGAAGATTCTGGCTTAATCTCCTCACTGACTGCCTTGTAGGTACCAAGGAACTACTGGTAGGTCCCACCAAAATCATCTCCTTTCCAAGCTGAACAAGCCCTCATCCTCTCCTTGCAGGACAAATGCTCCAACCCTGAGCACCTTGGTGACCCTCCACTGAACTCGCTTCAATTTATCAACACCTTCTTTTGTTGGAGGGCCAAAAATGAATGTGCTATGTTAGACATGGTCTACCAAGTGCAAAGTAAGGGGCATAACCCCTGCCTCATCTACCTGCTGCAGTATGGTTGGTGCAGCTTGGTATGTCATTGTCCTTCCCTATGTGGACTGCGTGTCACCCGTCCCCCAGGACTGGCAGCTCCTTTTCAGCAGCACCACTATCCATCAGTCCAGCCCAAATGCAGCACCTTGCATTCATCTGTTGAATTTCATGAGGCTCCTGTCAGCCCATTTCTCTAGCCAGGAGGAATTCTCTACAAGGCAGAAAATTAATCCGTAAGTATTTTCTCACTGATTCTGTACTAGAAAATGCCATTCTTGACAGAGTGTGTTACTCCCCCTCTCTTTCTGTCCACTTGAGCCTCCCTACTAGGTTAAAATCCTGGATTTTAATATTCCTTTCATGCAAATTTTCCCACCAGGCCTTCCTAATGCCATTTAGGCATTGTGCTCATAAAATGAACAATTCTTATTCTCTTTATTACTCAGGCCCCTGGCATTGGTGTATAGGTGACACTATTTTTCTCCTCTTTACATCTTTTAGTGCCTTGATTAGTTTTGTTCTTGACATGGAGGTTCTGTAAGAATTAACTCTTTTCCTAGTTTTATCACTTTCCCCTTTAGTCTTTCATTTAACAATCTTCTGACTGGTCTTTCTCTCAGTTCTCTAAAACCTAATTTTTCTTCTAATGAAATGCTGGTTAATATTTCTGCGCAGGATTAGCCCAGTGCTCTGCAAGTCTCATGCTCTCTGTGGCTGGCCAAGCCAGCACTTCGTTACCAGACTCCTCCATCACCTGTTTGCCTGTTGGCCAGAATGTGCCACTAAGGAGTTCAGCTGAATATTTCTTGTCCAACTTCTTCAAAAAGGGACATAAATCCAAGTCTATCACATATGGTATATCTATCATGGTAAGAAAAACAATTAATTTCAAAACACATCATCACAGGTAAATACTGTCCTTGAAGTCTGAATGCCTTCCTAAATTTGCTTTTTAGTTTCACCTATAGTATGGGATCACGGCTCTTCTGGTATCTCCATTTCTTGTCCAAAGCATCCTTTCCTTTTTGAGTAGTTATGCAGCCTTTGGAAAGGGTTTTGTACAGCTGAAGATCACTTCTTAGGCAAGCCTGATAGCCCCTTAGGCTGAGCAGAACACTTCTTCTCACTCCCTGTGCCTTTTGGCTAGTTGCTTCTTCAGGAGTGCTTTATGCAGTTTCCACACCAGGAGTCTGGAAAGTATTTCTATTAACTGAGATATTACTTTTACATTCTCTTTCTTATAGTTATCTACTGTCCTTGAGTTCTGCTCCCCATAATTCCTTAGATACGGCATCCTTCCCATAAACTTGGAGTGATGATGCTTCCCAAATTCATCCATCCAAGCTCTTTTCAAACGTGTGCAGCATCACTGTGAACACCAACTTTCTCCTTACATGGAAAGCACTTACGGCCCCAAGTTCATCCCTCTAAATTTCAGCCCAGGAAAGGCAACTGGCAGCTCTCTGAAGGATGTGAGGTACCAGCCCCCCATCCTCAAATGCCCACCTGTTTCCAGGAAACAAATCCACCACTGCACAGTGCCCTTCCACACTGGGAAGATGCCTCTTAGCCTGAAAAACACCAACTGGCCTTAATCTCACAAGATGGGGAAGCGTGTTGCCAATCTTTTGCTTTTTCTTTGCTTTTAATTAACTACAGTCGTTCAGGGACCTGGCCAGAATTTGCATAGTTATGACTTTAAAATCTCAGATCATTAAATACTTATTAGCAGCAGGGTAAACAGCAGAATGCTCAGAAAATCCTAGTTAGCTAATGTTCGATGCCAAATAGACGTTTCTATAAAATTATGGCAAGTTAAAGAAAACTGTAATAAATATAGCAATTAGGTGTTTCAAGTAGTGATCAGAAAAAGATGGAAACCAGCAAGCAGCAGGCTAAATAGCATCTTAACCAAAGGTAGAAATAGCAGCAGCACAGCCCTCCCCTCGAACATGCACTCGCTTTTTCCTCCTTAATGATACTAATTATTCCATTTGCTTTCTCCCAGTAAGACTATCCCTAGATGTGCAACATATTGAAATGAAAGCAGTCATCAAAACGAAATGAATCACACCAGAGAAGAATGAAAACAAGGAGGCAGCGCTACCCTGCCTGCATAACGTGTAGTTCTCAATTATTGCCTCTGATTTTTTGCCTTCCTGAAAGCTAATTCCCTACCATGTGAATGTTAGGTTTATTTAAAAAAAAAAACAAAACAAAATAAAACACAACCCCCGGCAAAATAAGTAAAACCAGCAGGCTCACAGGACCAAAATGCAGACACTCTTTTTTATTTTTCTTTATTTTTTTCCCTAAGCAGTGAAATACAGAGCTCAGAGCCTGTGTTCTGACTCTTGGTTTTTAAAAGTGAGGCCCCATCACTCGTATTCAGCCATGTGAGCTTGGCGAGTCCTTCTGGCTTTCTTATCACAGTGTGAAAACCTGCTTATGTCTTTTCGTATCATGTCTCTGAAACTATTAAGAAACTCTGACATTTTCTCTTAGTACACAGTTTGAAGAGAAATCTGAGTGTTCCAGGGTGTGAAATAATCACATTCTAGGCAGCAAGGGACCAGTCTCACAGGCTCTGGAAGCTTTCAGCAGCTTTTGCTTGCACAGCAATATAAAAAAAAGAGTAAAAAAATATTTTGTACTGGAGGGGGGATAGTTGCAGGTTATTTTTTTAAGAATACAAAGCATCACAGCTCAGGAGCTGACTGTGTAATTAGTAATTGATCTATTGCTCCCTGAGGAAATGTCTTTTTACTAACAGAATTATAGACTCTTTATTATTATTATATTTTATAAATGGGGAAAAAAGAGTGTAATTTTTGCATTTCTTGTTTTACCAGCAAGGCTTTTTTTTTTACTTCTATCTTTCAGCTTTCATGTCAGCAGAGAGTTGTCTTTTTGCAGCATAATGAGCTCTAAATATAAAAGAGATAAGCAGGACTACTTTGCTTAGTACACTGTGGTTTGCAGAGCAATTTGGAGGCCTACTGTGTTATTTCATTTTTTCTGTGGTAGATGTTGAAAGGATTTTGGATCATCTGTTTAGGGTGCGTTTTTCAGCCTGGCCCCAGAGGCACCAAACGGTACAAAATGGGTGCAAATGCACAGTTTGTTCTTCAGGTAAATCTATCTATCTATCTATCTATCTATCTATCTATTCATCTATCTCAAGTGAGCTGGTAGGAGGATCAGTGCTGGAATCTGCCTGGCAGCCCTATGCCTCCTGCACCACAATGTCCACAGAGCAAAAGATCAGGTCCAGGTAATGAAAGAGTCTAACTTTTGCCATAGCCCACCAGACCTTTGGGGAAAATAAGGATATGGCTCCAGCTGTAGGGCAAAATGGTGGGCATGGGGTAGAAATCTTAAAAAAATAGGTCCTGTCTGGGAGCCCTGCTGGGCTGGCAAGTAGCCTGTCTGCATCTGCTGGTACATGTGCATCCTGTGGCTGCAGACTCTGAGTGGAAGCAGTAGCCCTCCTCTCTTGCCCAGTGTCCGGTCAGGCCTCATCAAAATCTCCTGGCTCTGCTTCTAGTATGTCCAGATGGATTTACAAGAGATTGGATTCATCTTCCAGCTCTCCTCGCGTACAAGCTCAGGCATGTCCAGCCTTAGCAAGGGATGACAGGAGGTGTCTTGAATGCCACATGTGCCCCATGCTCTAGGCTTTTATCTGTGTGTTCTTTTTCCTGCCTATCTGTGTGCTCTTCCTCCTGCCTCATTGCTGTTACTCCAGTGCTGCTGGTCCTCACTATCCAGGCAGTTGTGGACCTCAGTAAGTGGATTTTACTGCCTGCCTTCCCTTTCCACAGCACAGATTCAGCTGATGGAGTCTCTGGTGTACATGACTGAAGTGAAAGAATTTAGGGATAAATCAGTCTCCCACCACCCCACAAACTTCAGGGGGAAGATTTGAGCTGTGGGATGGCTCATATGTAAGAGGCTAGACATTTTGGTAAATGGAGAGATGTTGGAGCTCCAACTTTTGGCATAGATATCTAAATAAAATTTCAGTCAGGGAAAACTGACAGTCTTACATTTTTCCTGTGGACTCCTATGTTCTGGATCTTCAAAGCGGTAGAAATTCCAGTTTGTAAAATGTGATTGCCAAATCAAGGAGCCAAGGACAGAAAGGCGTATTCTCAGAAGACATTGATTAACTCCCATCTAGCCACAGTACAGGACACACCAGTCTTTGAGCCCTGACATAGCCGAGAAACTGAAGCTCTGAAGGAATTCAGAGCAGAGACCAATCAAAGTCTTCTGCCCTGGTCACATCAGGTGCTCGTAGATGTAGGGACCAAACAGCAGGCCACAGGCATGAAAAGCTTCACTTCCCACAGAGATTCATAGCAAGTCTGAAATTACAGCTAGAAAGTCACAGCCATGAAGTTTTTGCCTTCAATGCCAAACCTAAATTTATTTGACAAAAAAAATATGAATTGATTAGACTGCAGTTAATTAGATTTCAATTGAAAACTTCTATCAGAGAAAGGGAATTAGGCAGCTTTTGAATTTGACAAAAACATATTGGCTTTGTGTCATAAGAAAAATACTGCCTCAGTATTTTTCACGAATGATTTCAGAATAGGTTTTAAATACCATTTCTTGGCTGCTAATTTTCAGCAAATAGAAGTTCAGAAGCCAAGATTAGGAAAGTTAATAAGTATTTAATAAAGGTACAAGGAGATGTAAATATGAAGAGGTAAACGGTAATGTTTGAACTGTTTTGATAATGGATTTCATTGAATGTAACTGTGAGGTAGCAGCTAGCCAGGCATTGCATAAGTACATTATCTTGGGTCACACGTGCAGCAGATAAAGTCTGAATTTTCTGGACTCCTTACATGGCTTTCACATTCTCACTATGCCTGTTTTAGATAGTCTTAGCTTTATTCCTCCATCCTGCTGGTCAATCTGCTCTCCTGTGCCTGGCACAGCTCCACGCTGGCCGTGCATTTCTGCTGTTGGACAATGAGCACTGCTCTTCTCGAGTGCCAAGGCAGAGCCAAGCCCACTCTCGAGCTCACAGGTGCAGAGGACAAAACAAGTGCCAAGCTGAAGCTGATGAAGCTGTTCTGGTGCTGTCGAGGCCCCACGAGCATTGAAGGTTTCCATGCCCCCTTGTCCCTGTGTACTCGCTGTCTGCTCCGGTGGCGTGACACAGGACAGAGGTACATGAGACCAAACACACTCTGGCCAGGGTCAGCGTGCTAACAAATTGCTCACTTGTTCCCTGCAGTAGCTTGGTCTCATCTCTGTTTAACTCCAGGTCCTTTGTGTGTTCAGCTGAGCAGATTTAACTTAGTGGAAAAATACGAAGGAAAGTCAAGGCGCAAACGGAAAAACTGGGAATTAAGAAGAAAGATTAAAATGAGAGGTGGAAATGTTGCAGGCAGGTATGCGTCAGAGGGATATAAAGAGGCAGGGAGCAGGTGGGATGCCTCGAGAGTGGGGAGAGAGGCAGAGCTTGAGCAGAGGTGTTCCCTGCCAGGCATCCCCTTGCTTCTGCAGGATGAACCCCATGCATGCAGCAAGTGCCCCTGTCCCATTTCCCACCCTGACAGTGTTCCCAACATGCATCAGTCTTGAGCTGAGTGGTGTGGAGACGCTGTGTGTGCCAATCCCCTCTCCTTCTAGAAGAGTTTCATGTGGAAAGTTTTGAAGAAGAAAACCTCTAGCAAGGGAAGAAGAATTACTGTAAATATTCAATTATCTTGACAGCTCAGTGCTCAAATTCCATCACATATGAGAAGTTTGTCTGATTTAGCATAGTTTAAGCTTCTGAACCTGTCCCTCCACTCACCCACTCACACCAGAGGCCGCAAAATACTTTAGTGGTGCTAGAAATGAGCTGCTCTTTCCCTCAGAAGAGATGCATTTCACCCTGTTCCCTCATAATAAACGGAAAGGACTCACAACCAGCACAGTCTTTTTTTTCTTTCCTCCCTTTCCCACATCCTAGACTTTGTCTGACTGCCCCTAGATCTTAAAGAATGTATGGTGTTTACTAACAAGACATGCTTTAAGCAGCCAAGAAAGAGAGGAGAACAAGATGAAGGGTAGTCAGGTCATGGGGGCTACCCTTGCTCATGGCACTGAGCTGCTACCAAGCAAGGACAAGGAGCCTGGGAATCTCCCGGAGTTCAATAGGTGGCAACTATTTTGTACTAGCTGTAACATTTCCTTGCTCTTGGTTTACAAACACCCAGCAAACACAGGGTTCTGCAGGCTGCTGGTGTGCTAAGGATCCAAAACCCACCTGCCTGAGAGTCCAAATAAGCACAGTACACCTGACTCACCACCACAAGATCTCTAGACACAGAAAACGTGAACCTCCTGACATAAACCTGCTGACAGCTTCTGACTGATTGCTTTTTACAATGAGTCCTTTTGACTCTGTCAACCTGGCATCACCTCCACATATGGCATTAGGAAATGGGGTACGGCCCAAACCTAGAGCGGGTTAAGTGTCCACGGTTTCCTGGCTGTAGGGAGCAGGGCTCGCTGGAGAATGATAATAACAAAAAGAGCTGGGCTAGCAATCCCTGAAATGCTGCAGATGCCTGGAGACTCCAGCACAGTCACTTAGAGATCCTATTTCATTAGAGTAAGGAGGCAACATTTGGATTTATCAGTTTTACCTACACAGAAGATGGGTGGGCTTTTGGCAATCAATGGAGTTTCATTGCACCTTGGTCATCTGCATGGTGTGGGCATGCTACCCTTGCACAAAGAGAAGTGTGAACATAAGCTGATGCTGAAGTGATCACTAGGAAAGAAAAGGTGAAAATGAGAGGTCCTAATGTAAGATTACACTGGAATTGCATTGAAGTTGTTTGGATACAATCTCTGTGACTGCAACAGTCATATCTTGTCCACAGGGATTTAAGCATCCTGGATTTCTCTGTTGTTACAGCCAAGACCAGGAGGCCTCAGGAAGAACTGCAGGCAGAAGGGGTCTGTTAATCAAGCTGAAGCTCTGGGCCCTCCTAGGGCTGAGCTCATTTTTGTTACAAGTTGCTCTCTAAAAGATTTAGCAGTTGCCCTTTTCTAACCCAACCTTGGGAACAGCCTGCTGTTTTCCCTGGCAGTGTGATTGTCTGTTCAGCTTTTTTGTCTGGCTACACTGGAACGTAATGGCAGTGAATCTGTGAATCTGTGGCCACCGAGGGCTGCAGGACGCTGGCTTGCTGCTGTCTGAACCACGGAGTTGAATTAAGGCAGCATTTGCCTTGTGCTGAAAGGACCCACGGTCACTACTTTGAGGATTAATAATTTTCTAGTGACACAGGGACTGTACTACATAGGTGGTAAACTCATTCCAGCTAGGAGAGGGCAGTGATGTGCACCTGGTTAAGGTTACTCACGTGCTGTAGCCACAAGAGGACAAAATCCAAATGGTTTGTAAACATTTTAAAATTAATTTTGCAGGGTTAAGGCTAAGAAATCATGTCACCTCTGTCCATTGATTTCATGTCAGCCCTAGCCATGTGCTTTTCCCCTGTGCATGGTTTCTGTGAGGGCCACAGTGTCCTTCAGGACTTGCCATTTGGTTCCTTGAAGTTCAGAAAAAAACATTTTTTTGAAATTAGATGTATTTTGGGCTAACAGCTTACTTGGCATTTGACTCTGTTTCAGATTGTTCTGCTACTGCTCAAAAATATTTTTTTTTTTTTTGCCTTCAGAGGCAACCCAGTGCTCTTAGGGGATGAGTGTCTTTAGGAGAGGAAAGGAAGTTCAGTGGGACTTCACCAAGCTTGGAGGCCTTTATGCTTCTGTGCATATCCGCACCCCCACAACAGACTGCAGGGTGGGGGCTCCTTCAGTCAGGGAGCTGCCCCTGCGTGCCAGGTCTCTGTGGAGAGCTGTTAGCTCATGTCCCGGGAGCAGTACAAAAGTGTCCGTAGTGTGCCTTGCCCCTAACTGTAGTTCCAAAGTTTCAGCAGGTCTGTCTAATTCTGAAGCTGGTCAGACAATCTTGCTTTATGTGGAGCAAGGTTGGTCAGTGCTTACTCAAGGCCCTTTCACTGTGTGCCTTTGCACCACGCAGGTATGTCCTGCAGTCATGTCCACACATTTATATCTCTGTGTGTTCCTCCTGCTTTCATACCTGCTTCCCAGTTTCACCTGACTGGATCCTAAGCCTCTGTCTATCACTAATTCTTTCTGTAGGCTGGTTGGTTTGGGGTCAGGGCTTTCTTTGGGGAGTGGGAATATTTTGATTTTCTGCATGAAATCCCTTGTCTCTTCTTCTGCACTTGGTATATGTGGAACTGACAGCTCCGGGGAGGTAAATGAATGCCGCTGCATTTCAGAGGAAGAATTATTTCATGCAATTACCCTAAAAGTGCATGAGAGAACAGACTGAAAGGAATGAGGGAGAGAAAGAAAGAGAGCATGAGAGAGGATAATCACAACACTTCGACAAGTTTACCCCATCGTGTTTGAAAATCTATCACTCTGACAAGTCCCCTTTGTGAAAGGTGTAGACAGATAACCAGGCATTAGCTCTTCGAGGTCCTCTTGAATAGAGAGTAATCAATAGAAGGATCAGTTCACCGGTCCATTTCACTCAATGCCTCTCCCTGATTATTTTTTACAGACTGGCTGTACCCCATTTCCCTCTCAGTGTCTTACTTTAGCTCTCTCATTCAGTTCTCAGTGATTCCTGGTCAGAGGGATTTGGGTCAACTTTAGGTTGGCTTGTGAGCCTTTCTGCATAAATTATGATGTTTTTGTTCTGAGAAAGGGTGCAGTAACAAAAGGCTGTCCCCCCAATCCCTCCATGTCTCCTGAGTCTTGTTAAAATGCCAAGGAACAGGGAACTTTTTGTAGTTTCATTATTCCTGTCTGAGAAGAGATTCAGTAGAAGCAGTTCCTGTCCTGACTGCTGCTGTTTCACTGGCCAACTTTGTCACCCTCTTGATCCCATCTGCAGATCAGGGTTACCCGAGGGAAGCTGGTGACAACGGCCCATGTCTTCCTGGAGGCCTCGTGCACCTGTGTTCATGAAAACATGAAAGATGCGTTGAGGTCCTCAGGTGGAAATTGCTAGCCAGGATAAATTATCAGTATAATAGTTTCTTGCCATGCTTTCAAAGAGACGGGACATTTGCCACACTGGGTGAGGAGAGAATGCTGGGCTAAGGATTGCTGAGCCAGGTCACTTTTTGTCACCTGCACCTGCTGCTCTTGCAGCAAAGCCAATGCATTAGTCACACCTCTTTGCACTTTGAGGTTATTTAGAGCACATGTTGTTGGGTTAGGAGAGCTAAGGTCTAGCATATGTCCTAAAATTAGGCTTTTCCCCTTTTGGTTGGTGTCAGAAAGGAGTGATTCACAGCCATGGGGGAAGCCTTTCCACCTAGTCAAAGCAGTTAGTGCTTTAAGTGAGAGGGCTTGTTTCTGTGCGAGATAAAGCAGCTTAGCTGAAGCTGCCTCCCGTGACCATATCCTGCAGTGGGAGATGAGGGGAACACGGGGAGCCCCCGTGTGCTGCAGGTAACTCCCAACCAAACTGGCCACACAGCCCCCCTCCCACTGGCCGCGTGTGCAGTGGCCACCCCCCGTGCGTGCCCTGGCCAGGGGTGTGTGCTCCTTGCCAGTGCATCTTCACGCGGCTCCTTCCTCTCCTGGCGCTCGCAGCAGGTACGTGTTAGCGCAGCTCCTGGCCTGTATCCCCGTGAAATGCGCTCACTGCTCGCTGGGTTTTCTGTCAGAGGAGCTGTGGGCTCTGGGCTTGTCCCGTAGGGCTCACGGAGACTTCAGTTTTGCTTCCAAAGGCTCAGGCTTCATCCTCATGGCTTCCACAAACTCCTCAATGAAGAAATGATAAATCTGTGGCTCAAGCCAAAATTCTGGATTCTTTTAAACTTTCTTTTTCTCTCTTTTTTTTCTCTCTCTCCCTCCCTCTCCCCTTCTGCAGGATGGTGGAGTACTCCCTGGATCTCCAAAACATTAACTTGTCTGCAATCCGTACTGTCCGTGTCCTGAGACCCCTGAAAGCTATCAACCGTGTGCCTAGTAAGTCGTGCTTCCCTCTCACACCTCTCAGCTCGGCTTGTGGGGAGTACCTGATCTATAAGGGTGCGTGTGGTGGCATTGTCCCAGCAGGGTTCAGGTACAAAGTGAATAGAGGCTTCTGTAGGGTGTGTGCAGGCTTTTCCCCATCACAGGGCCAAGAGGTGTTGTTGGATGGGCAGGAAAACAGGATCTCCCAGCATATCTGCCCTGCTCATCCTTTGTGCATGGCCATGTTGATGGAACTTCAGGAGTTGAAGGTGAACAGTATGCAGTAAACTGAAGTGTTTTTTCTTTCTCTTACTGAAGGACATCACAGGTTTAATGATGTCTGTATCTTCAAAAAGGGCCTGTGTGTGAGGTCTGGAGAAGGATGAGCTTTGGGAAGCAGGGAGAATTAGTTTGCTCAGGCTTTCATAAGGCCTTCCAGATCCTCTCATCTGAAAAATTTTCATGCCATTACAGATTAGGGGCATGTAGCACTGACTCATGTTTGTTTCCTCCTCACCTTGTGCTTTGTACTCCCTCTTTTGTGCCAACAGTCCCCTCTGCGAGCTGCTGTGTGTGTATGAACCAGGCTGAACACCACCGGGCTGGGGCTGCCAGGGCTGTGTCAGCCCTGGGAGACTTTAGGCATTTCTTCTGCAAGTTTTTCAGTCTTACAGAATGGCAGGAAGTCTCTTTGCTGTTCTTCATAATCTCCCAGATCAGGCTGTCTGCAGTGGCTAAGACCTTGTCAGAGCTCTCCTAATCCTTCTCTCAAGCTCAGATGCTCCTTTTTCTATTCCAGACCTGAGAAAGTGTGCACAGTTGACCTCCTAGTCTGCATCATATGTTTTTCCTTGTGCCAAAGTTGTTTTCATGATGTCAGCTCTTTCTTGAACATGCTATGGAGGTGGATTTCAGAGACTCTGGCTCCATGCAAAGCCCTTCTATAAAGGGATCTTGTCCCTCTTCCTGGATGTACTTTTATCTTTGAGCAATAGCCCTGAACAGAAGGTGCTGAAAGGTGTGAAGGAGAAACTGAGGCACAGTCCTGTGTGCCCAGCATGGGAGGAGGGGACCAGGCAAAAGAGCCACTGGCTGGGGCACTGAGAGAACAGCCAGGAATGTAACAGGTCCACCATGTGATCATAAAGACGAGGGTCAAGAGAAGCTTTTGGCCATTCACTGTCAGCAAAACAACTCCCCCAGTCTGTCTCCATCTCCCTGGCCCTTCTCCAGAGAGGAGAGGGCTGGCTGCCAGCCCTGGTCCTGGGGTAAGACCTTTCTGTAAGGGGGTGGCCCGGAGGCTGTGCATGGCAGGCTCGCCCCTTCCGGGAAGATATGGGCAGCTATGTGACAGCAGCACTCTCCTCATGTTGTGCCGCCTCCTTTCCTCCCTCCTTCATCAGGCATTCCATGAGTTTGTGCTGAAAGACTGCTCTGAGAGCCTGATGCCTGTTATCAGGGTAGACTTAACCTTGGAGGCAAATGGAAACATCTGGAATGAGATCAAATTAACCCTTACAGGTGTCTGCCATTTTAATTGCTGGACAAAGGTTGTCAGGAGGAGAGCTTGCCTGGCAGAAACTTGAGGCTTTGTATTATTCCTATTTATCTCCTGGAACAGCCAGGGCTGCCCCACGGAGGAGCAGTGTGAACCATGTCAGAACTGACCCACCAGGGACCTGCTCCATCCATGCAGAAGCACCAGAGATGCTTTCCATCATCTTTCCTGACCTTTGCAGAGCAGATGCCGTTGAATTTCCCCTGGCTGTCCCTGCCCTGACACTGCCTGTTTGCTCTTTTCATCAATATAGAACTTCACCTGTATGAAATTGATGCTGTTTTAATTTCCACTCTGTGGTTAAACCTTTATGTATTTTTCTCGCTACATAAATCTGTGGTTATGTGCAGAGAATGTTTTGGAAGAAAGACATCTTGCCATTAATTAAAACAAAAAAAAAGAAAGAAACTGGATTCCCTGAGAGAGGAAGCATTGACTTAAGGGCTGAAAACTAGCGAAGGGGCTGTAAACAAAGGCTTGTGATAAATGGGAATGAGCTGCATTAGAAGAAGGTGCCTAGTGGGGTACAACAAACATAATTAATGGGACCTTTGGCCACAAATCTTTTTTTAATGTCTTTTTAAAGTTCTTCATTACTAATCTGAAGCAAGAGGAAAGTCTATTAGTGAGATGTACTGATGATACCAAGCTGGAGGTGTTGCAGGTGCTACCAAAGAAAGTGGGAAATAGGACAGCAGGAGGCAGAGGGAAATTGAGGTCATCATTGTGAGTGTGAGATATCTGGGGGGAGGCAAGGAGCAGGGGGTGGTTAATCCCAAAGGCAGATATTCAGCCATATTCCAAGGGCTGTGATGGGACAGGATGGCCCAGTGTTCACCTTGGACATTTCAAAGGCTTCCACATGGACACCCAGGTAGGGACTGATTTTGCCAGAGGAGTCTGGCTGTGTGGACTGAATAATGGCAGTTTATTATCAGGAGAATGGACAAAATGATTAGGAACCTGACTGATCAGAGCATGAGAGGAAGAGTGCTCAAGTGGTCTGTCAGGGTAAATTATTTAGGGCCCAAAGAACTCTACTAATCTGCCATTGTTTGAAAAGTCCACATACTTAGGTGAGAAATTTCTGGAGAAGTTTGAGAGAAATTTCATACTACATGATGCAAGGGAAAAAAAGGCTATAACAGAAAATTAGGAGAGAGGAAACTCAGAAGGAATTTCTAATGAAACAGTAGCAACGTGGCAGAGGAAAAAGTTCAATAAACTTATTTTATATTCTTGGCAGGTGGGCAAGGATGAAGCTTAAATGCCCAAATTCCAAGACTGGATGTGTCTAAATTCTGCTTACACATGCTCGTTCTTAACATGTTACTGAAAGCCCTTCCTCACAGTGACACTTCTGAGGCTTTGAAACAATATCCCACAAGGAATTGTCAAATTCTATTTGCCAGTGCTGTACTCATTATCTATGGTATAAAGGATGCATGTGAGGACATAAAGTCTCTCTGAATCATGACAGAAGAAGGGGACATCCAGTGTAACCCAAAAGGTGGTAAATGTCCATTAAGGATGACAGTTTCTACCCAGTTTGTAGTTAGGCTGTAAAACTCGCTGCCGCGGGAAGTGGCACTGTGCAAGTAAAGGAAGTAAAATGGGATTTTCCAAGGCATGCCCCATCCCTGGAAGTGTTCAAGGTCAGTTTGAATAGGGCTTTGGGGAACTGGACTAATGGAAGGTGTTCTTGTCCTTGGCAGGGAGGTTGGAAGTAGATGATCTTCAATGTCCTTTCCAAACCAAACCATTCCATGAGAGCTCACATGGAGACACTTCTAAATTTCAAACCTCCTTTGGGGTTAGAGCTGATCTTTAGCTACAGTTATAAGCAATTGATTTCATTTCTTGCAGGTCAGTGGATGTGCCACTGACCATTTCAGATTTCCTGTCTGAAGCAACCTGGTGTTGTGCCCTGCCTGATCATTCCTCCATTCTCACGTCATCTTTGGAGTGTACTAGAGAAAACAAGAGGCAACCTGGTCTTGTAATATGTATCACACCTTCATTAACATTCCCTCTTATCTCTTGCATTCCTGACTACAACCCCAGGAACTCTGCCTTTTGGAGTTATGTTTGAAAATGCAGGAAATGAAAAATCAGAGATCGGTCTGGTCCTATTGCCATGTGATTCAATTCTATGGCAATGAGCTGGTGTGACAAGCCCTGCAAGTCATTGAAGAAGTGTGAAGAGTAAAAAAATACCCTCCCAGGTCTCTGTCAGAGGTAGTTGCTTTCTGCTCTGGGCATGTCTGTGTCCTGGTCTTGGGGTGAAATTCCACATCCATCTGTTGTTACCCTTTTGTGATTGTGTGGCAGGTTGCTGGGTGAAATATTGCTCTTTGTGCTGGCTCCTTTTTTTGTTGCCTCTTCTCAAGGCAAGGCACAAGGTTTGGGGGGGAGGCTGGTTTTGTTTTATTTTTGCCTGCTTTTGAGCAGTGAGTCTGTGATCATTTCTGATAATTTGAATTTCTTGCTCTTCTTTTATGAAGTTTTTTTGACATTGAAGAAGGAAATGTTTCTTCATTTTACTCTTTCTTATTGCATTGGCCTTATGCAAAGAAGAGCCCTTGCATTATGTTTGATGTCTTCCAGTTTCCACTTACAATTTAGCAGCTGATTCATCATTTGGAAGCAGATTTCTTCAGCTGAGCACACTGTATGGAAGCGAAGGAATCTGTTGCAGAGCAACTTTACGGAGTAGAAAGTGTATATATGTGCTAGTACTCTGTATGTAAGTGTAGTGATACTTATGGGGAGTTATAGGTATTAGAAAAATAACATTATATGCTTATTACTAGGTGTACAGGAAATAAAATTTCAGATTTGTGGGAAGTTCTGCTTTTTCTAAATGTGTTTTTTTCAGTCAGAACAAAAATAATCTTTTCCCATCCATTTTAATACAGCTTTATGCTGCCTAATTTTAGGTGGTCTGTTTTGTTTGATGTTTTTTCCTATACTGGGTCCCGACAAAAAAGTTGAAAAATCAGAAATCCTCAATCATGCCATTCCGGTATAAAAATCCTTTCCTCTCTTCTTGTCCTCCTTTTTTTTTTTTTCTTTTTTTGCTAAATGTTTTAATAACTATTGCATTGTTTTTATTTCAGTCGAATAGCATTTTTTCCCTAGTACAAGTGCTGTGTGTTAAAATCTTGGTCTAGTTCCATTTTTCTTTATTGATGATTGTAATTATAGTAGCTCCATGGGTCCAAATAGACTGGAGTTTTCTACTTTTCTTCTACAGATCTCCGAGATATAAACCATGGCTTGTTATTTTTAGTCTTTCTTATGCTTCACACCAGGTTAGTGGAACCCAGTGAGTGTCACCAGCAGACTCAAGAATACAACTGACATCTCCTAAGTTGCAGCTCTGCATTCATCTCATTAGACCAAAGCACCAATATAAAAATAATCTGAAGCATCTGAGTGCTGAGATGGGAAAAGCAGATGTTTAACATGTATATGCCTGCTTTAAATCTGTATTCCACACCAAGCTACCTGTGCTTGGCACTGTAATAGTGCCTAAAACAGAGTAATCTGGCTACGAACCCCGCACTTGGCATGGGGGAAAAGTGATGACATTTGCTTCTCTAAATGTGTTTTTGAAGAACTAATTTCACTGATGAGCGTGTGTGAAATGAGCTTCTGACTGAGATATATTAGGCTGTAAAACAGTCTCATTTACAGCTAGATCAGACAAAAAACAAGCGCATTTGACAGGCACAGTCCTGCCCTAGCAGTTGGAAATGCAAAGGGATTATGAAATTCCTCTTCTAAATGCCCCCCACAGGGTCTTTGCTTTAGATGCTTCAATGTTTTTTGCAAGAGGACTGTCACTTGCTTGTTCTCTTCCAACGCTGATTCCCTTTCAAAAATGTACTCTTCCAAATGACTCTTTTGGAAGTACATTTTCCCCCCCTCTCAGCTTTATTTGTGAAGCAATAGCTGAAACTCAGATAATGTTGATTTTTCCAAATATTTGAACTTACCCAACTCACAGTTCTTTGTATGAGGTGCTCTGTAAATATTTATTATCACATCTCAGTGACAAACAAACCACACTCACAACCATGTGCAAATGTGTATACACACAGATTTATCCACATACAGCCTGAGCAGGTTAGTAAAGGCACAGGAGTGATGTCCTCTTGCAGCACCCATACAAAAAAGTTAAGAGGTCACAAAGCCCTTTTCATTCCCTGGTCAGGCTGTGTGACTGAAATGTATTTAAAGGTGAAGCTGCCAGCTTTCTGTAGGCTCTGTCCCAGACAGGTGGGCAGGGAAAGGATGGGGAAAAGCCAACAGGAAATGGACTTGACCAATGGGATCAAGTTCAGTCTAGGTCCTCCCTTCCCAACCATATGGAGCAAAGCACTGAATGGAGCAATGTGATTAATGCCTGGAGCATGCCATTAAAGGATGCTTTTCCTCCAAGAGGGGGACAGATCAGAGATGGAATTGTACTCAGAGCTGCACTATCCTCTATGCGCTGCTCTTTATCAAGTCAGTCAAGCCCTAAATCAGATGGGAATGCTCAGGACAAAGGGAAACAGGGCAAAGGAGAGCAAAGCAGAATGAGGATCAATAGAGATGAGAACAGAGAAGAAGGGGGGCTGGAAATAGAAATGCACAGAAGGCAAGTGGTAGGGTTTGCCAGGCATGGCACACGAAGGCCTGATGCACCTCTGTGTGTAGGATAATGCAGAGAAGTGGGGTGGAGGAAATCAAAACTGATACAAAGTCAAGGATAGTATAAAGAAGACCTGTTGACTCACATATATGCTGGGTGGGTTTGCAAATCAATGCTTCTCTGAAGCTTTTTAACAAACCAGTTGGTCTGTAACCAGACCCACATTTCGTAGTGCTGGAGGAAGCCTTCAGAGAAGCCTGGAATGGCTGGGGTTGGAAGAGACCTTAAAGATCATCTCGTTCCAGCCCCCCCAGCTGTGGGCAGGGACACCTTCCACGAGAGCAGGCTCCTCAGAGCCCCATTCAGCCTGGCCTTAAACACTGCCAAGGATGAGGCATCCATAACTTCTCTGGATGTTCCAGTGCGTCACAACTTACAGTAAACAATTTTTTCCTGTACTTAATTTAAGTCTTCAGTCACTGAAGACAGGATCCAATTTTATTTACTTGTCTGAGCTCAGCACTGTTTTTCATGTGGATTCCAAGTGTGCAGTGTATTGCCAAGTGTTTAACTGGGTAATCAAAGTAAATTTAGGAGAAAAAACCCCAAACATAATGAAAATTATTTTCTTTTGTTAATGTAGTATCATGGCAAGAAGCTGGGAAACACTTAAATGCAGGAAATATAGACCTGGAAATGCTTTGTTTTGTACCATGCATTGCTTAGTTTCTATTTTTTGTGGTCACGGATCATGGAAGAAAGTAGGATTTCCTTCTCTGAACCAGTCCACTTAATTTCACTGTTATTAGCAAGTATTCAAAAGTCACAAATTGTGTGCTTGTAGGTTTTTCAGATGGCTTTAAAGCCATGAGATTTGAAAAAGGAAAATCACAGGTTATATTTATTTTTCCTGTGGCTGTCAGACCTTTAGACCTGTGACTCATATCATTTTTCCACTCATAGTAGTGGGGAATAGAAACTTCTCTTTTTTGTTTTTTGGGTTTGGTTTTTTTTTTTTTTGGGGGGGGGTGTTTTCTGTAATCTGAGATTGTCAAGTCATAGCAAGATTTCACACCTGAAGGTTTCTGCCATGCCTCCCAAGACTGACGATAAAAATCACAAGAGTCTGTAATAGCACTTCAGAATTTGCGTTACTGGAAGTAAAGCAAGCCTGGAAAAAAACCAAACCAAAACATTACAGAAACCAGCATAGAAAGGCCTTTAATGGAATCTTTATTTCTCCCTTCTCCTGTAGGGGAACTGACAGAGCCAGAATTTTAAAAAATGCTTAGTGCCTCACAGCTCCCATTGTGACAATTCTGCTGCCTGTTCAAACAAGCTCAGCCTCCAGTGTACACAGTGCTCACGAAAGCCCAGCCATGTATTTTGCTGCCTAAATGGGAGCTGAGCTGTTTTGCAAAATCTGTCCCATGGGACCTATCAAGCAATGGATACCATGGAAATGTGAGCAATAATGACAGTGTATTATGGGGTGAATGATACTGTCATATTACACTAATGCAAATTAAACTTTGTGTGTGTGGGCAAGGCAATTTACAATCATAACCTTAAATTTCTCTATCTTTGTGTATTTTGGGACCGATTCTCCTGTTCGCACTCATTTCACGTAACGTCATGTCATTGCCTGCAGTAGAAAGAAACATGATTCATGCTAGTGACAGCAAGAGGAAATTAGCCCTGTTAAATCTTAACCAGAAGTTGCATTAACGCTGTTTTACATAATATTTTGCATTATTCTGTCCCACTTAGACAGCACTAGAGATGTGTAAAGAACTTAAGGATATTTATATAACGGAGGCGAGTGGCTTGCAGCCACAGCACTGGACTTGACTTTTGTCCCTGGTGTTGGGTGGCTCCTGCAATTCTGAAAGAAAAGCTGGCACTGTATGTTTTTAATAGACTCTTCACTGAAAGTGAATGCAGTCATCATTGCAGTGATAAATGGGGAAAAAATGAGATGATCAGTGAATGAACTACTGTAGCAGGTGGTAGTAGGTGTTGCTTATTAGATGTTCAGTATTACAGAAAAGAACAGAATGACAGAAATCCCCCAGAGAGACACCTCTCTAAGAAATAATCTGACACCTGTCATCACTCTCCAAGACAAGGTTGCTTAACAGTCCAAAGCTTGCAAGGGGATAACAGCAAGAGAGTGAAGAAGGGGGCTGCTGACTGGGACCTTTGCCTGCATCCATTTCTGCTCATGTCACGGATTATGTGGCTACCAACCATGCTATGGTGGCACGTACTGAATGCCATTGCCTGTGGAGAAGGAGTTCTCTGTTGCTATCTGTGAACCTTAGCTGGGCTTACAGCATCCATAATAAGGTGCAGCCTGCTGCAGAGCTTGAGTGTCTCCTTCTTTTTGGATGACAGAAAAGCTTAGACTGTGGCCATTCGTTTTCCTAGAAATGTCAGCATTCGGATGTTGAGGTAAATGCTCTGGATTTTGCTCTCTTTCTTGAGGGCACTGCAAGCCTGGGGTCAGGTCTGCAATTAGGAGGCTTCACTTCCGAGCTTGCTTCTTCACATCAGCTGGCAGCACCACCTGAGCCCCCTTTGGCAGCCTGCTGAGCACTGTGGCTCTGCAGTGCCTGTGTTTATTTGCTCCTCTTCCCCTCCACGGAAAACAGCTTATCTCTGGTTTCATTTGCACTCTCTTTTCGGTGGTTGTTTTAGCTGAATGTCTGTTGGGAGGTGTTTTAAGTGGTGTGTTTTTTATCCCTTCTTACTTTTCTTTTTGATGCTCATGACCTGACCTGGTCCATGTCTTGCTCTCTGACTGAGAAGAGGTGAGGTCTGTGTTAGTCCCTGGATCCCAAGGGAGTTGTTTCTACAGCCTTGGAGCAAGCTTAAAGAGAGTTTTTTTCTCTTATATGAGTGTACTCTAAACCTACTCTGGAAAGATCTGTTGTTCCAGCAGGGTGAAGCTCTGGCCAACAGTTTTTTTCTGGAGTTTTAGTCTCCCTTTTGGCTACCTCAGGCTTAAGCTGAGGAGTACTTTGAAGGTGAGGACTTAGGAGCACTTAATGTTTAACCTTGATTCAGTATTCTAAGGGAAGTCACTGTATGAAGATGAGGCTTGGTGTGCCCATGCTACTGAGAAAATCAACAACAGCTCTTTGTACTGGCTGAAGCTTTATAAGTGCTTTTTAAGTGTCATGTTTTGATATCTTCTGCGGTTACACTGAGGAGTGACAAAGATAATTTGAGGTTATGTCATCAACAGGCTGTGTAGGATGAAGTATCTGAGCCAGTCAGGGATTCTAGAAGGCTTTCCTTGTTGGTAAGGCAAGAGTGGGGAGTTGGTGAGGAACTGACCAGTGCTCCTGAGCTATGGGTCGTGCTGAGCATCTGCAAGAGCTAAACCCCCAACGCTAAATGTATCCTGCAAATACACCCAGAACCTGACAAAAAGATCGATGGGAAGACTTTGCGTTTCTCTGAATGAGGTCAGCGTGTCTGGGGCAGTTTTTCCTTAGCAGCAGAACTGGCTTAAGGTCTCTCAGTACCTCATCCTGTCAACTGGACCTGTCTTTCCACAGAGTTAATTTAATTTGGGTCTGGCCACCCATCTGGACATGCTCTCTCTTGCTTTGGTGCAAAGCAGGTGGTGATGTTCTGCAATGCGAGTGAGGCTGGCTTTGCAGCTTGAGGACAAAGCATCTGGAGCTGCACGCTGGCTCTTCCAGCTAAACTCCTTTAGCTTACACGTGTTGTTTGCAGAAGAGGCCTCAGTCAGGAGGAATGCAGCAAAGGGAAAAGATCTGCGTGGCGAGGGAAGCTGTGGGTTCTAATATCAGTGAGCTTGGCAGTGTGTCTGCTGTTGAACCCGCAGCTGACTGGTGTCTCTTGGCAGTAGTTTGGCCCCATGTTTGAGCTGATGTTTATGAATGCAATGTGTGAAATGACAGCTAAGCCTCAGGTCAGCAAGAGATCAGTGAGGATGGCCACAAGTTGGAGCACCAGCTTGCACTGTGCACATAAACTGAGATTATTTTAACTACAGGGGTTGGCTGCAAAATAAAAAAAAAAGGTGCACGTCTCTCTCTGTGTACTTTCTGCACAATCTATCTGCTGGAATGGTTCCTCAGTTCTGAAAATTTCCATAAAGGAGCGTGCACAGGAAAATCCTGCCAACCACATGCTAGCTGGATGGACTGCCATGTGTCCTGGGGCAGGGGAGGAAGGAAAGAAGGCACGCTTGGACAAGCAGCCTGGCTGAGGGACATAATGACACTTCAGTCTCTGCATTCTGCAGAATGTCCTGCCAGCTACAGTCACAAGTGCTGATGGGAAGGAGATTTCGGTTTGTTCCAGTTCAAATGACAACTGGTAGCTTGGTCCATGATGCAGGTGAGATGGGTGCTGAGAATCATGTTCTCCTCCATCTGCTTTACCCCAAGCAAGGGAATGATTGCCTCCAACCGCAATCTCCTTTCGACTTCACATGCATTGGCTTTGTCCCTCACGCCATAGCTGGGGAGGACTGAAAGCCTCAGAGGTGACTGAGATACGAGAAACCAGAAAGAACAGGGTTTCTCACCCCTCCTAAGCCAGTCCCCCGTTGGCATCACAGGGTGGTTAGCACTGGGGAGTGAATCAGTTCAGTTGTCGGTCCTGGTGCTTGGGAGGAGGCAGGCGGAGAGAAGGCGAAGTGACAGCGCTGCTGAGCAGGGAGGCGGCGGCGTGCCGGGCACACCTGCCCCGCACAGCGGGCTCCGCTGCCGGCGGCTCCCCAGCCCCCTGCCCAGCCTCCTGCTCATCCTCCTGCCCTGCCTCCTGCCCTGCCTCCTGCTCTGCCTCCTGCCCTGCCTCCTGCCCAGCTTCCTGCCCTGCCTCCTGCCCAGCCCCCTGCCCAGCCTCCTGCTCATCCTCCTGCCCTGCCTCCTGCCCATCCTCCTGCCCTGCCTCCTGCCCTGCCTCCTGCCCAGCCTCCTGCCCACCCCGGCCCCGCCGCTGCCGCTCTCTCCCCGGGGTGGGCACGGCAGACGGGTCCGCTTAGCTGCCGTGGCCAGGCTAATCAGGGCTGATGGCAAGTGTCTGGAGGGAGCTAGGGTCACCGTAGCATCTGCAGAATTTGTCTGGAAGGGCCTCTGGATGCTACCAGGGTGAGACAGACGATTTGCTTCTTCCAAACCCCGGAGGGAGCTCAGAGACTTTGCTCAGCCCTGTGCTTCCTTCTGATAGGTCACTTCCTGGCACTTCTCTCACCTTCCCACCCTTTCTCATCCCTGTGACATACTTTCCCCCCCCCCCGTCTCCTGCTGTGTTTGAGTGGTGAACGCATCTGTGGCTTTGCTCCTGCGGGATATCTTACCAGAAGCATCCCTGCCTTCGAAGTACCATCGAGCGCCTTCTCTACCCCTTGCCCAAAGGCATGGGTGAGCAGGAGGGAAGCATTATGTGAGCATTGTTTCGTGAGGCTCCTTCCTTGGATGCCCACAGCCAAGGCCATTTCATTTCCTCCCTTCCCCTGGTCTCCTGGTCAGAGTGAGTGGAGAAAAGGCCTTTCCGAGCCCACACCTGGCACTCATGAATATTTAATGTTTCTAGCTTTTATTTCCCTTGAAGAGCAAAACCTTTTCATATTTGATGCCCTGGAAGGCTGTTTGGTTGCTGAATGTGGTTTCATCAATGCTCTCCCTCCTCGCTCTTCCTTCAGACTGCCCAGCCTCTCTTCCTTTCTCTTCTCGAGCAGCGTTTCCTTTTTTACAAAGGATGCTTCAGAAAAGGTCACTGTCCCTTTCATATCCTCTCCTTACTGTGAGCCAGCATGGCTTCTGCTCTGCCAGTGGTAAAGGACAAATGGGGATGTGGGGAAAGGCAGCAGTGGGGAGGGAGGCCAGGAAAAGTGTGCACATAAGCTGAGGAGCAGCACAGAGGCAGAGAGGAGTTGTAGGCACAGCAAGAGAAAAGTAAAGTGGCAGAGCAGCAGGTAGAGGCAGCAGAAGGTGGGAAGAAGGCAGCAGCAGAATTTTGATGAAGAACTGACTTTCCCGCACCTTTCAGAATTTATCATGCAAGATGCACAGATGTTGCTGTGGATGGCAGCTTGTCCAGTGAGGGCCCTTTGGAAAAGGGAGGCATCCCAGTTCCCCAAAACAGAGTACTCCCAAAGCTGCACTGCCCATTTCCGTTGCTGGGCAGCTGCTTTAGAGGCCTCACTATTTTGGCCACCAGGCTCTATGGTAAATCATCGCCTGTTATTCTTAGGCCTTTCAGGCTTTCTCCCTCTTTCTCCTGCAATTGCAGCTGATGTTTGAATGTCTGGATGGGTGTAGATTCAGCGTTCCTCATTTTGAAGAGCCAATCTCATCTCCACAGTCAGCATCTGTGAATGAGAAGAGAAAGATGAATCTGTCTAAGTGTGAAATTTAAAAAAAAATTAAAACTTTTATTTGGACTTAGGACCTGTTAATGCTGAAATTCTTTGTGAGGTGGAAAAGATGCCAAGTGGTGGGGCCATCTGCCAGTTCTTGGGTCATGGCTCCATATTCCCCAGAGGGCCTAACATGAGGGCAATAGCCATGATCTTAGAGCTGTGGAGAGCATAATCTTGTACCATCAGTAATCCCTGTAAGAGTCAGGATGGAGAACGTATGGGCAGGCAGGATGTTTCCAGGGAAAAGGCAGACAAGTTTTGCACGTCACTTGCTTTCTCTTGGAACATAGACAAAATCAATTTTTGCAAATTCTGACCCAACAAGCGTGCTGTCTGTAAAATTCTGGTGGGAATGTCTGTTCTGTCTGTTCTGCATTTCAGCATAAGGGCGGCCTCACTTCTCCCATTACCCAGCTCTGAAGTGGAGCTAGCATCAACTGATCTGACAAACATCACCCCCTCTTGCAGCATTACTGGCACAGCTTCCTGTGCCACTTGGCTCTCCCTTGTGTACCAACCAGGACAGCTTATGGGAACTACTGAGCTTGTTCTGTGACACAATATTAATGCTGGGAACGCAGCACTACAGTGAGGGTGCATGGTCTTGAAGTCTCTGTGCTGTCTGGAGCATTTCTCCAGGGCCCAGCAGGTCACAGTGGCCCGCAGCAGGGCACTGTGGCTGTGCTGTTGGACTTGGTGTGCTGAGAGGTCAGAGAGGTGTCAGTGACTCAGGGCATGGCTGCGATCCCCAGCGAGTGGCTGGAGCTGTGCCCCTGCTCTGCCAAGTTACTGATGTACTCATCTAGAAGCTGCCTTACGTGGTGGCTGGTGACACAGCTGGACAGTGAGGCAGCAGGGCTCAGCTACTGCTCCCCAGCCTGGTCTTAGAGCTAGTGCCATCATCCATTATCCTTCACAATCCTGTGTAGACACCATTAAGCATTTTCTCCTTCCTACACATCACCTACCTGTAAATACCACTCCTGTCTCTTCTACCCTGCTCTGTCCCCAAAACATTCTCTACTAATCTAAACGAGTCTGATGTTCCACAGCAGGCACACTTCTCCCTTCAGTGTATGTGAATTCCATGCCAGCCTGCCCCACCACAGGTGCCACTTCCCTCTCTGAGGCATGAGCAGTCCAGGGAATAGACATGGAGCATAATGTATAGTATCGTGCGGTAATTACTTGATGCTGGGTACACAAGGGGGATTATCTTGTGTCTCAAAGGGTTGTCAGAGAATCCTAATCTTATCTTCCCCTCCTCTTTTGCCTTCCACTGCCATCTGAAGTAATGAATTGGTTATAAATACCTAATTAGCTAATTATTTGCTGGCCTACATGGAACATCTTCAGTGAAGGAACTCCCTGGGTACCTGGGGGAGGGACCTCCATGGAGATGAGGAGAGACAACCTCGTGAGGTGTGCACAGGGGTAAAGGCAGTACTGTGATGCTCAGAAGAATTTCTAGACTTTTCACCATCCCTGGAGAGCAGAGGAAAAGCCATTAGCTCCATGGAGAAACAAGACTATGTTTACTTCTACTCGTGGCTGTGAGCTGAAGAGCCAAGGGGAAAATAAAACCACAGGAATAATTAATTAGGTAATTAGAGAGTAAAAAAAAATTATTTTTGGAAACATTTACACTGGGCAGAGATTCTGTGCTGGAAGCATATTGGGCTGTGCCTGCTACTTGTGTGCTCCAGCCCTGTTGGGGCACGATGACTAGCCAGGGGAGGAAACCGTGGTCTACCTGAGTGTCTCTTGATGATACTTTCACTGATAAAAACCCAATTATCTATGTCAGTTTATATGTTCTGGGAAGGTTCATCCCACTGGCAGGCTGGCCTTAGTCTGTCAATCCAGGTCTCACAGGTTGCAGCATGCAGCTGTTGTACTGGGATGACTTTCAGTCCGAGCCATTGGATAATGGGGCTGTTGAGCTGACATGCCCCTTTGGGACAGTTGTCACTCTGGTGTCCTTCTGCAGGGAAAGGGGAGGGAGGGATGTCAGTCAGATAGCTGATGGCACCAAAAGTCTCATTCTCTTTTCTTCTCTGCTGCAGATGGAGGCCTAAGGTTAAGAGATCACAGCATCACAGCAGCTCTGCTGGCTGCCTGTCAGTAGAGGTTAGGACAAGAAAGGGCGATAACCATAAATCTGGCCTGCTTTGGACAGTAGTTAATTTCTGACACTCTGCTTTTATTTTCGTGGGTCCTTTTTTTTATTATTATTTTTTAATGCTTATCTTGTAATCTTTTTTCCTTTTCTTCTCCATCCCTTCCTCTCTCCCTTTCTCTGTCCCTGTGTCTCACACTTGCTCCTTCTGGTTCTCTTCTCCCCCTGCAGGCATGCGCATCCTTGTGAACTTGCTCCTGGACACCTTGCCCATGCTGGGGAACGTCCTTCTTCTCTGCTTCTTTGTCTTCTTCATCTTCGGCATCATTGGGGTGCAGCTGTGGGCTGGGCTGCTCCGCAACCGCTGCTTCATGGAGGAGAACTTCACAGTGTGAGTGACTGGGAGACAAGGTCTCCTTCCTTTCTTCCAGGGATGTTTCTCTTTCCCTCTGCCTGCTCATGTCTTCTGCCGGGCTCTCTGTGTATCACTTACTCCAAGCATGGGGTGATAGTGTGCAGGGTGTTGGTCACATCTTGCAGTGGAAAGGGAGGGCGGGCAAAGACAGCTGGTTTTCTGCTGTCTTCTCAGCAGGTGTCTGGGCTCATTTGGATTTGATCGAGGCACAGGTTAGCATGGCTGCCCCCTCCAGCCATGCCCAGTAACACAGGATGGTGCTCCTGAACCTGCTCCCTCTTCAGAAAACAACACTCACAGGAGTCTTACAGAAAGCCATAGTGCTGCCTGAGGCATCCAGGGACATCTTTGGCACCTCCAAAATGGAGCTGGGGTCACTGTTTGGACAGTGGTGCATTACCTCTGGTGGGACACTGAGAAATTACTAGAAAGTTTCAGGAGCAGGATTGCATGTGGCCAGTGCCATGGGGAAGGGACAGAGGGCTGGTGGGAGAGGTGTCCCACAGCTGGGTTAATAAAAGTGAGAGCATCTGAAAGCAAAGAATGAATGTTTGAATGGGACAAAAAACTCGTGGGGAAACATGGGAACAGTTCTGGCAAAGAGAGCTTAGAGCCACACAGGGGTCAATTACAGGTATCTGAGGTTTATTCAGGGGGGTTCTGGGGCGAGTCTGCAGAGCACAGCTTTACTCCTCCCACAGGCAGTGGGGTGGAAAAGCTCCTGCCTGCCATGGATTCTCCGATTACCCAGTTTCAGGGCACAGCTCCTCCTGTTGACTTTCTGGCTTTAGTAGATCTCAGGCTTTAAAATGTTTTCTTAAAACCGTATGCTAATCCCAGGCGTGCTATCAGTGTAGACTGCTTAAAGAAAACCTAGAGCTGTAGATCAGTTTAGACTGATTAAACAGTTCTGAAGCTTTAGATCATCTCAGATTGGAAAACAAATGTGTGAAAATACAATGTGCAGAACAGCAGTGGAGTTGCAGAGTAGGAGCTGCTTAAAGCAGGCATTTCCTGTGTTTATTTATTCCTTGGGGAAAAACTAATGTTTAGGATGATTGTCCTTTATGTAAATCAGGAGTAGCACTTCTTTAATGAGTGTAATTACATCCATGCAGAGTTGATGTAACTGAGAAGTGAATTGGGGCCACAGCCTTCACAGTGACAGATATTAGAAAATATTTGGCCTACTGTTACTGGGGAAATCAATTCTGAAGGTACCCATGCACCAATGATGAGGATGAGTTACAACATATCTTTGTAGTTTAGTCCTGCTTAGTTAAGAATCAGAGACTGTCTTTTCTTTTTCATCAACACCTGTCCTCTTCCAATGACACTTTGTGAAAAAGTCTGCATCTGCACAATGTGAAAGTTGTGCGTTGTAGCACTACAAGGAATACACCAGATAAAGTTTAATCCAATTTTTTTTTTATCTCCACCTTTCACTTTTCTGATATTAGCTCATCTCCAGCTAGGCAAGCATAGATGATTTTAATTATTCATGCATTTGGAAGGTGCTTGCATTATTTGGAAAAAAGACATGAACTTGTCATGAAACATTGCACCCATAATGCCAGCTGTCAAGGAGGAGTCAAAGTTAAGGTTAAGTCAATTTTATCTTTCCATTTCCAAATTTTAAGGCTTATCTGTGCAACGTTAATTATGCATGAACTGGATTTTTTTTTAGAAGTACAGAAGGTTCACTACCAAATGTTACAAAACATGTCCATCAGCAGTTACATATATGAACATATTACAGTAAAGCCTGATGAACTTCCTTAATGTCATTGCATCTGATTTAGTTAATGGGGAGAGTGATCAGATTGCAGATCTCTGCATTCCAGCTTTTCTTCATCTCCATGCAAGCAGATTGTGTAATTTGGCTTGGGGTGATCTGATGGCAGGAAAAACTCTGAAAACTGGGGACTCACCCTAGAAATGTCCTGGTTTTCAGGAGCCCTGTCTTTCTTCCCCTTCTCCTGAGGCAATAAACCTGGAAATCCCCTACCCAGTGCAGTCCCTATGTCAGGATTGGGGGTCCCAGCTCCATCAGTATCACTGACAGGAAATTCTCTGTCACAGGAAATGTGACTGTGGGTTCTTTTGCAGACAAGGTGACATTGTCCTGCCCCCTTATTACCAGCCAGAGGAAGATGATGAGATGCCCTTTATCTGCTCGCTGTCAGGAGACAATGGAATTATGGGCTGTCACGAAATACCCCCGCTGAAGGAGCGAGGCCATGAGTGTTGTTTGGACAAGGATGATTATTATTATTACAATTCAGTCCGGCAAGAGTTCAATATCAGTGGCATGTGTGTGAACTGGAACCAGTACTACAACGTGTGCCGCACCGGCAACGCCAACCCGCACAAGGGTGCCATCAACTTTGACAACATTGGCTACGCCTGGATTGTGATATTTCAGGTAAGTCTGAGTTAGCCTCCTTACAAGGCTCAAGCTTATTTTTCTGTTTTTCACACTCAGTCTTTCTGGGCTCCAGTGGTAGTTTCTGCAGGGTGTGACAGAGATGCAAAGTAAAGGGCCTTGCAACTCCCCTGGTGAGGGAGACAGCGCACACATAAACAGTGTTCCTGAGGATGGGGAGGGACATAGAGCAGTTCCAGGTGCTTGCTGAAATAAGCTCCATTCTTCAGCCTAACTTGTACCAGTTTCCCCTTCAGTCCAGACAACTATAGTAAAGAAATATATTTTTTTTTAATTCCCAGTACATGTTGCAGATGGGAGCTAAATTCCATGCCTTTTTTCTTTTCCTCCGGCTGTACGCGGTGTCCAGTCCAAGGGGCACAGAAACCTGCTGCGGGTTTTCCCCTGCTGCGATCCAGGGAAATGAACTATTTTGATGGAATATTCCTGCTGTGGACTAGAATGATCTCACAGGCTTTGACAGTATGCCAGTGTCACCAAGCAGTACCATGCTGATTTCCCAAAATGGAAATTTGGCTTCGTTGAAATGAATTGTTGTTTCTCGCCTTTCTTGGGTTGCAACCGTCCTGCCAGTATGTGCTTGTATACACTGAGGAGTGAACTCTGGAATACCTCTTCCCTCCTGTTTCTCTTGTTGTTTGTCTTTGCAGGTGATCACACTGGAAGGGTGGGTGGAGATCATGTACTATGTGATGGATGCCCATTCCTTCTACAATTTTATCTACTTTATCTTGTTGATAATAGTAAGTATAAGGTTTGATGAATGTCAGCAATGCAAGCTAAGAGCCTACAAAAAACAGGTCTTAGATCAACATAGATCCTGGGCATTCTAGGAATCTCAGAAATCCAGCTGGTTGATTGTCACCAAGAGTCTGTGGCAGGATCACATATGTAGTTATCAGCCAAGTTATTATCTTTCACTCAAAAATATACTTAGAATTGATTTCTAAATTATACATCCCCAGTGTAGAATAATGTTCTCACTGGCAGGTATTCTTGCAAAGTAAGTTCCCCAAACCAGTTGGCTTAAAAGCCAATTCTTTCTCTGCTCTTCTACTTGGTCTCTATACATTTTAAATTCTTGGGTAATTTTTGAGCCATGTTGAGCCAGGAGCTTTTGGCAGTACCTGGATTTATCAGGTTCAGTGTCTCAGATTCACATTTTGTTAGATTCAGGGTCTGTCATGCTGAATTACTTCCTCACCGTGAAAGAAAAGGAGCTACTGCTCCAAAAGTGTCAGCAGTCCAAAATAAACTGGCTGTGTGAGATCCCTTGTGGTTGGTGGGATGGAAAGAGAGAAGTGTGTCAGCGATGAGAACTTAATAAGCAGTTTATAAGCCCTGTGGATTTATACAAATGAAGTCTGAAGGTTGGTTTTCTGTGAGGATATTTATTATCTGGACGTGGGATGAGAGTTGAGAAACATGGTGCCATTGCCTCTCCGTTCCTCAGGCTTCCCTTGAATAAGTGCATTTTCTTGGAGGGAATATCCTGTTTCTTACAAGGAAGGATTTTGTTCTTATGAAGGCTCTTGCACTTTGCTCACCTGGGGGACCAAAGTCAAGAGTGAAATGGAAAGAAATAGGATGAATTATGGGAAGTATAAAATCTGTACGTGGTAGATGCAATTTCGTTCCAGGTCACTGAGCAAGGACCTCAGTGTGTATTTCCAAGGCCTACGTGCATTTGGATGGGCTGATTAATGGACCTGGCTAAGACTCTGATCTTCATCCAACACTTGTCCTGTGGGGCCATGCCCTTTGAGAAGTAGGATCTCTAGCAGCGGTCACCCAGTAACACTAATAGACTTACCTAGTACAGGATCTAGTTGAAATTCACGTTGGCATACAATGACTTGAGATAAAGCAAACTTTAATCCATTTCTGTGAGAAATTCTGCAGCCTGTACATATGGAGGGTGGCCCCCCCCAAAAAACAACCCACCTATTGGCCCGTTCAGGTCAGACAACTTATGAAAATCTTACTGTATCCTTGATTTCACCCTGCCTTATGGCCTTCTACTCTCACAAGGGCAAGACAAGGAGAGAATAATAGAAATATGACCTACTCCCTGTGGGCTGAAGCATGAGCCTGGACAGCAGAGGTGAAATATACCTTAAGGAATGTTGCTTTTACTTTGAGGCTGGAGAGTCCCAAAGAGACAGTGCAGAGATGTGATTGCACAGGATGGGGTGATGCGGGGGAGTTTCCGCAGGCTCTGTTCTCAGGGGTGAACTGAACATCCACTGCTTTTTGTGAGTTCAGAAAATAATCATTTCCCATGAAGTTTGTTCATATATCCCACAATGTAACAGAGATTTAGTACCCACCTGCATTTTGACTTCGAGCAGCATGGTCAGGACACGCCAGTTTGTAGAATATGCAGTTAGACGCAGACTTTACTCCTTGTCCCACAGCCACAGTCTCTCCCAGAGGCAGAAAGGACTGTGCAGGGTCAGTGTTTAACCACTGGGGCACAATATACCCAGTCTTTCGTAGGCCAGTTCCGGAAACTGCCCCTCCCCCCACATTTCAAACTACAGAAATTCTGTCAGCATATTTTTGGTTTCCAAGTATCCTTCCAGTGCTGGCTCACATCATGTGGATTCACAGTGATTCAAACTTTGTCTCTGGATTTGCAGGCACCGAAAACCCTCAATTAAACACTCCACCTGAGATGTTACTGCAGAGTGTCATTGACATTTCTAGACACTCCCTCCTCATTTGCAGAAGCCATATAGGTTTATTTCTGTGAAACACAGAAGAACATGAATCTCAGGTTACTTTGGGGACTGCTGAGAACAAAGGAGCCATATGCTAGGTGGAATATTTTCTTTGCCTTTGGTGGAGTGAGGCCAAGGAAGTATTTAGCTTTTCTGCTACCTTCTTGGCGTGTGTGATCCACCTTTTGCAGCACATAGCCACAGTGCAAACTTGCTATCAGTTGGCTGCATTTTCTGTCTGAATCTTCATATAGAAATTATAATCTTTCTTTAAGTCTCATGAAGTATGGCCTTTCCAGCCTTTATCCTTCCCTCCTCCATGGTTTAGGCCTGGCTTTCTAAGCAGGATTGTTCTGATAGTCATACTTTAAGCCCTGACTCTTTGCTTTTCCACACACACTCTAGCCTTGGCTCAGACTCACTCTTCTGGGGCTGGATCTCTGCAGCTTCTCTCCAGAGCTGTGCTTTCATCCATGACTTCTTTCCTACAATGATATCTGCAAACACCTACATAAGGGCATTACCTGCTACTGCTCATATGGCAGGAAGAAGGCTCCACCACCTGGATGTACTCCTAGCACAGTTAGAAATCCTGCATAGATGTGCTCCTCTGAGGGGAGGGGTGCTGACTGACCCTGGCACTCTGAGCAGCCTTGTAGAACAACCTGGGAAAAGCATTTTATGTATTCAGCAGATTTTAAATTGCTTCCCCCTTGGCCAAGGGTCAGGGACGTGATACGAAGGAAGGACTGCTCCCTGCTCTTGAGTCAATGTTTCATTTGGGATTTCCTGCTTGAGGTCCAGCTGTCTCTTTGACACCTCTCCAGCCACTCGGCCACTGCTGTGGCTCCTGGATGAGCAAGCTCTTCTGAGCCCTTAGACTGGCATCTGCATTGCAGCACTCAGAGGCTCCTTGAAGTGCTCTGTGCTTACACACGTGGGCCTCAGAAGGCCAGCTGGACATCCAGGCATAAGCAGTGAAAGTAATTGACAAGTCAGCATCTGCAGCACTAGTCAGACTTTGTTAGATATTGCAGAGATGGGGCTTGAACCTTGGGCTGAATGAGGCCAGGATCTGCTTATCAAAGCACAGCTCAGTCTCAGGGCTGAAGGGGACCCTGTGTTAGGGCTCTGAATCAAGGGTCTCCATCTGCTTCTGTCAGATGCTTTGACTCAATGTCCGACACTTTCCGTCTCTCTGCTCAGCCAGCCGAGATGAATCACTCAATTAGGAGCCTTCGGGGACCCTTCCTGTCCTTCTCCTGGCTGCGAGGCAGTGCCAAGCTCAGCAGAGCCTGAGAGTTTATGGACTTGCCTGTGGTTTTAAGGATTAACCAAGTTAATTTGCTTTGTGTTTGATGTTCCTAGCTAAAAGGATAAGGACTGGGGAATAGTTGCCATATCCAGTCCTCTCCCTTCTCCCCTTTTTATTCATTGGTGGGAGATGGCAGCAAATGGTGCCTGTGAGGACAGGGCTCGGTGATGTGAACCTGAACCCCGCTCCAGATTCGACCCTAGGCCAACAGTGTGGTCCTGGTGAGGGCATCTCAGCCCTCAGCTCTTCCACTTGTGGCCTGGAGAGAAGGTGTTGCAAGCCCTAATTGCTTGTGGTTTGTGGAGCTGTGGGAAATTGCAAAGTACCGGGCGGTGTCACAAGTAGTGTTCCAGAGATGCTGACACAGCTGGTGTCCATCTCCCTGCCCCGCCTCACTCAGTGCTGGCTGAGGGACATAACCAAAAGGGAAAGCCCGTGTGAGTATCGTGCTGCTGAGGAGAGCGCACCGGAGAAGAATTTGGATTCCCAGTCATACTCTCATCAGTTAAAATAAAACATGCAAGACATCACAGACTAGAGAAAATGTTGGGTGAAGGCAAAGGAATCTGAACGAGGCATTATTTTAATTTTCAAGGCAGTATGCAGCAGCTGAAGGGAAAATAGGCTGAAATATGGGGGAAGGAGAGAGAAGGGAAGGGTTCAGTGATGAAGGGAAACAGAATTAGAACAGCTTTGAAGGGTGCTGAGAGGAGGAGGGGGAAAAAAAAAGCCCTTTATTTTCAGATACTTTACTGTCCCTGTGTTGAATCTGGCCGGAAAGAGCTTCATGTTTCAAAGGGTCATTGAGATGCCAGCAGGGACACCACCCCTTTGGACAAAGGTGCTGGGCACTTGTGTGCAAGAGAAAGGGTCACCCAGAAGGGCAAGCTGGTCAAGGGGGCTGAACTGAGGGAAAGGCTGCTGGGATAGGTAAAACAAGCTCTGAGGTACTTGCTGAAAAAAACCCTTTTTCCATTCACGAGTACTGGGGTCAGGTTATCACCACCTTTGCCTGCTCTGTCCCCTTTGCTGGAAAGGCTTTACAGAAGAGGACACGTGAAGACAAGGGCAGGACTGAATCCTGCTCTCTGTCAGAGCTCTTTGCTTGTAAAGGAGGGACAGTGAGGTGAGACTGGGTCCTGTGTGGGTTCATACAGGAGAAACTGGTGCGAGGATGCCCCTTGGCAGGGATGCTCACTGGTCCAGGGGAAGCAGAAATCTTGAGCTGATGCTTCATCTCCTCCCGGGGGCTGCCCCTCAGAGTCTGTTTCAGAGCACTGCAGATGCATGGTCCTTGTTCAGAGTTTAGACTCTGCATTTTATCAATGCCCTATTGACACTTACAGACCTGTGGGGAGTAGGCAGCAATCAAGGAGTCATAGCTTTTGAAAATTATTTTGAACGTAGTTACCAGCCCTTTTATGTATGAAATTCTCATCATATTGAAGCCCAGGATTTATCCTATATCTATCTATCTATGGATAGATCTCTTTGTGGAAATTAATCTCTAATTTCATGATATGTAACACAGAGTGCGTTCATTTTGCCTCCAGATCTCTCAGCACCAAGAAATCCTTTCTCCATTTTATAAATAGAAAAACTGAGGTTTAAAGGGAACATGCAAAGTTGTAAAATAAGCCTGGTAGACATTTGGGCTTTTGTATGGAGAATAGGGAGAACCTGAGCATTTTGTTTCCTCTTTCTAAGAAATTGGAGGTGTTTTTTTTATGGTTTTTGTGTTTGAAATGTGAAGCCTGCCTAGGCCAGAGGACAAATTAAAGAAGAGCTAATATGATATGTCTTGTATTAGAAGAATAGGAAATAAGCAAGGAAGCATGGTTTTACCAGACTACTCAGTGTCCTTCTAAAAGTCATTTGTTTCTGTAAAATCCTTTTTGATTTCAAGAGCTCACTCAATTCAGCAAAGTCCCATCTTCCTGTATGGAGAATTAAGGTGCAAATGGTAGAAATTAATAATATGCCCCAAGTATACTGGTATGTCGTTTAGATGATCTGAGAATACTGACATTTCTTCCGAGAGCTGAAGACTATAAACAGCAGTGCATGATTTTTCCAGCGGTAAATGAATAAGTAGAGAAGAGATCAACCAAACTGGTTCTCTGTCTCCTGCCTTCTATTTAATACAAAGGAGAAGGAAAGAAAAAGTCCAGTTTTCATCAAGCCCTTTGTATGTAACTTCTAAGTGATTTGCTAAGGATCCCAAAACCTGCAAAAAGTTGGACCTATTTCCTGAATTTCAGTGCATCGCTTTAAATTCTGCATGGAAATGATGTTGAGTGAGGTCTCAAAACCAAGCTCATGCACTCCTGGCTTTCTCTGAAACCCCTTCTCCATATGCAGACTGATTCCCACTCCTCTGTCTGCCTCCAGTCACTTTCCCCTCCTCTCTCCTCTCACATTCCCCCTCCCGCATGTTCTTCCTCGCGCTGACATCGGTCCCTTCTTCTCCTTTGCTGCTAGGTGGGCTCCTTCTTCATGATCAACCTGTGCCTGGTGGTCATCGCCACGCAGTTCTCGGAGACCAAGCAGCGGGAGCACCAGCTGATGCAGGAGCAAAGGGCCCGGTACCTCTCCTCCAGTACTGTCGCCAGCTACATGGAGCCGGGAGACTGCTACGAGGAGATCTTCCAATACGTCTGCCACATCCTGCGCAAGGCCAAGCGCCGCACCCTTGGGCTGTACAACAGCGTGCAGAGCTGGCGCCACGGCCACGTGGAGGAGCCCAGCGACGCCAAACCCGGCGTGAACAGGAAAAGCCAGAGGCACTACAGTAAGGATCGCATGGGTAGAGCAGGAAATGCCAGTGGTGGAAATGTGAGAGTAGCTGGGAGCATCTCCATGAGCCAGCTTTCCAAAGGAGCTGTACCTATAAAGAACAGAATTAGAATTAACACTGGCCATTGAGCATGGCACCATGGCCAGCTCACCAGACCAGCAAGGTGGGGGTGACCAGCAAGAAAGGGAATGAAACAGGGGTGGCCAACACGGAATATGGATAATCCAGGTCTGAAATCCAGAGGCCATAAAGAGATAAAGACACTGAGGCTTGTAAAGCGCTCCGTGTCTGGTATAGCCGGGTGTTGATAGCAGTTTGGGAGAGAGAAGAATTAGGGGATATAACAAAGTGGGGCAAAGGATTGGACCTGGTGGCACAGCAGGTCCCCCGGAGCTCTCCTCCCAAACTGAGTTGCTGCCAGACCTCAAGAGAGAGGCAAAGAGAGCAGAATTGCTGTAAGGTGTTGCCTGGACCTAAGGAGCGATGCTGAAGTCTGGTTGATATGCAAGGACAACGGAGACAATTTCTCTTGATGGCAGCACATGCTGTTGCATAAAATGAGACGTGAGATATCATTTAAATTGGGTTCCCGGCTGGAAAAGTCACTGTAAAAATGGTTTTTTAGAGTTAGTATTAACTGCCTGCTGACGCCTTTCCTAAGTTATGCTCCCATTAACAAGCGAAAAGGCAGATTTTCCTTCAGCTGGTCCTGCATACTCAAACTTTCGTTTTCTTTACTTGCTGGGAGAAAAGTTTCTGCAGGCTTCATGTGCTGTGTTAATGAATTAATTGCTTCATTTCCCCCAGTGTCCATTTGATCTTCCAGGCCCAAATGGAAGGTCAAGGAACACAAATTTAGATTTCTCACTGAAGTCAGGGGATCTGTTCTGATTCACAGCACACGCTGTCAGGAGGAAGTGTTCCTGTGCTACCTCTTCTGGCTTCTTGAGATGCTTTGCTAATGTAGTTTCTCTAATTTAGAGAATTCAGTTCAGCCTGGGGAGTTCTCAGACCTCACTTGTAGCAGTTCAGGCCCAAAGCAGCTCTCATGACTGTATCTCCCCTCAGGTCCCACTTAACACAAGCTAGTGAGCGTCAAGCCACAATTTCTTCATGAGACAAAGCAGTTCTTTCTCTGATGGACGTGAACCCTGTTGAGTCTAATCACAGGCAAGCTGAACAGTACCGTGTGTTTTGGAGACACGGCCTGTCAGCATAGAGCCCCCAATGGCAATGGCTTCTATTGCTGCCCTTGAGATGATGTGTCAGTGTTTAATCATCCTTACAGCTAAAAAGCCCAGTTACCCTGTCTAAATACCCAGAAACCAAACAGGTGTCCACTTTGAATGTCTTTTTCATAGCCTCCTTCTTTAAGCAGTACCCTTTCTCTTTCCAGGGCTTTGCCAGCAGCACAACTCTCTTGGCTGCCCTCCTCAGGGCTTAGTCCAGCCTATCGCTGTGACAGCAACCTCTGATCCCACCAACTGCCCCCGATGCCATAGGGCAGAGCATGAAGCATCCAGGAGGCTCTCAGTCCTGGACAGCGCTGGCTCAGACCAGGAGGGCGGAGGAGCCAGTGAAGGGGAGGGAGAGGGCAGCCAAGAGGACCAGGGTGCCTCAGCGCTGGAGAAGGAAGAGGAGGTGGAAGAAGGAGGACGGCTGAAGCTCTGCAGTGACATGTGGCGAGAAGTGAGGGTCAAGCTTCGAGTGATTGTGGACAGCAAGTATTTCAACCGTGGGATCATGATTGCAATCCTAGTGAACACCATCAGCATGGGCATTGAGCACCACGAACAGGTAAAGCACCTCAGGGCACAAGGTGGGCAGCGTGGACTGCTGAGCCCTGCTGGGGGTTACGGCCTCGCTAAGCAGCTGATGCAATTTAGTGGAGGCAGAGACTGAGCAATTTGGACCCCAGACTGCAGCACAGATGGTCCCAGCGTGACTTTGGAGAAAGCCTCAGGATCTTGCAGGGTCTCTTACTTCTTTATACCTGTTCTTAATTGCTTTCTCTCTCTCCATGTATTTTTCTCTCACCTCTTTTCAATGCCTTTCTTTTCCTCCTCCCTGGTCATCCATCCCTCTGTTTTTCTTTTTTGCCCTGTCTTCACTTTCTGTCTGCTTCCCTCTCCGTCATCCTCGTCTCTTCCGTCTTCCTCATCCCTCTCACTCATTTCTCTCTTCATTAGCTTACTGAATCCTTAGTCTATTTGGTTAATTTAATGTGCCCTCTGGGGATGTCACAGGCACTTCACCAGCATCTCAATTCAAATCCATCAGCTTGCTAGCCTTCCCAACTTAATTAAGAGATGTCTGAGCACACTCTATCTATACAAGAAGGCTAGGAAAAGCACCACCTCCAATCTCCAGTCATTTTGGGGGCTCAGGCTGCTTGAGCCTTTCCTTTGCCCTGAGAGTAAGAAGTGATAGGTCAGACACAAACAGCAGGTGTGGGCACAGGTTTGACTTTCACACCAGTAGTTTGCAAACAGCTCTGAGTCAGCCGTGCACTTTATCCTCATGACAGACTTGTGAGATGGAGAGGAATTGTGTGCCCTTGTTTTATAGCTGGGACACAGAGACTCTGTCTACACTGTGATGTGCAGTGCCAGCGTCAGAGGGTGTTAGGCACACCCATGACCTTGCATCTGCACTGCTGGTTGGTGGCTCTGCTGCACTTTGCATTGAAGGAGTCCATGCTGTACATCCATGTCTCAGATCTACGCTGCCAGTCTGAATGTGACCAAGATTCACTCCTTGTGTCTGCCCAGATCACAAAATGAGATCACTGCACTACTGAGATGCTGACTGTATTGAAGCTTTGGAGCCAAGGTGAAATCTAGTCCTGAACACAGTGTCAGGCAGCAAAGAGACAGTCAGTGAGCCCAGTTCAAGCAAGGCACTCAGATTTGTCCTGAGCTGTATCAGGATGAAGATACCTTGAGACCTTGTGTATCTTAAATTCCCTGTTTGAGGCAACACAGTGTCTGAGCCAGTATTTGAAGCCTCAGATGTCTGGATCCCACCCACGTATCAAGCTTTAAACCAATTTTCAAAGCCCAGCTAGTTTCTGATACAAGGCTGTGAAACCTTAATTTGATCCCAGAATTCAAAACTGCACTGGATGCTTCAGTACCAGAAAAATACTGGCAGGAGCTCAGAGGAGAGGAGAATGAAGAAGATGCTGGAGGGGTTGACTCATGGAAATAGATAAAAAAGAGCAAAGTATTTATCACATAGCAGAGAGATGACTAAGGGCTGGAGCCCAGGACAATTTGAAAACTGCCCACTGGTATTTTAAAGATGTGATCACCAAGCAGGGAGAGCCATTGTTCATCCTGGTTTAATGGACACAGCGTGAATAGTAGTTTGACAGAAGAATACTTGAGCTGGAGGTAGAGAATTCACTCTCATGTTCTGGCTATTGTATGTGCAGATTTAAGCCCTTCTAGGACGCCTCTGCTGTGTTTGTACAGCCTGCAGCAGACTGGGATCTGCCTCTGCAGCCTTGGGGTTTCTAGTAGCAGGTTCTTAATGACAGTCCTTAAAATTGTGCTATCACTTTTTATCCATAAGTAGCTAGGAAAAGCTTATGACCCTGCATGCTGTTTCTACCAGAAGAGATGTCAGCCAAACTGATCATAACTGAAAAATGTGGTGCAGCCTGTTTATTCAAAATGTGTACTGAATTCTGCTTTCCTGGCACAAGAAGACTAAAACATATTCAGACCATACCATGAATTCTGGATTCTTTCCAGTCAGCAGTTAACTCAGAAGCACACAGACATTTGTACCTCTCTTTGCTCTCCTTCAGTTTTTCCCAAACTGTGCCATCAGTACATCTCAGGCTGGTGCTTCATTGCCTACATTTTTCTCCTTCCTATTTTTTTTTTCTTCTGCTGTCTTTCCTCCCAAAAGCACAAATTTTCACAGAACAAAATCCAGCAAAGCCCCTCTGCCCACCAAGATCTGTGATTTGCAGGGTGACACCATCCTTTGACTGAAGAAGCTTCTGTTGCTTCACCTACTTTATCGTATGGATGTCTTCTGACCCAGAGCTAATGCCTGTAAGGACCTCAGGTTAAGGACTGCAGGAGTGAGGCACAAGTTTCAGGCTCATAAACACTGGAACCCAAGGCACAGAGCACATGCGTGTCACCTTCAGTTGCCCAGTCTTGACCAACAGACAGAAAAACATGAATTTAAACTGTTTGCTACAATTCAGGGGTTTAATATTCACGGTGTTTTTCTTCCAGGAGACTTAACCTCAACAACTCAAATAACTTTACTCATATTCAAATCACCTTGGAATTTGGCTTCATTTAGCTTATTCATCCAGTCCTTCGTCCTGTCCTGATTGTGTGGCCAAGGCAGTTTCCATCTGCATATATATGTTGTGAAGGAAATAAACTCATTTTAGGAGAAACTGCACTTCTTTGAGTCATTTTAAATCCATGATCTTATAACAAGATATCATTTGTAAATAGCTACGTTTATTCAAATCCGTCAGTGTGCAATATACCATGTAATAGTCTCGATATTAGGCCTTCAGATATTGCTGAGACATTGCATAAGCCAAACCCCATCATTTCAAGCTTTGTCCTGCTTGAAATAGTTTTTGCAGTTCTTCTGATCTGCCTCTATTTGGAAGTGTCTATTTTTAAAATCGAGTGTAGAAAATATTAGATTCTTGTGGCTGTCCAGAAGAATCCTTTTAAGAGGCTTACTTTTTTCTTAATATTCACAGTGGGTCTGGTGCTGCTGACTTTTCTCCCTTATTCAGCATGAGGATGAAAAGCTTGTCCCAGCTGAATATCCCAGACTGCCTTTCTCGTCATGTATTTCTTGAATGGCCTGTTGGACTCAAGCCTCTCTGCCATTAGCAGCCATTTTAGACAACTGCTGAGTAACTTGGTTTATCTTCTCCAGTATTTACTTAGAGTTTTCCTTCATACATCAGATCAATACTTTATGAGGTTTGTCTGTGTGGATCAGATGATGATCCCCTGTTTCCTAACTAGACTAGATCTACCCTGTGGATCAGTAGATTCATATCCTTTAGCCTGTGTGATTTCACTTTATACCAGCATTTATTGCGTTCACAAATTCGTATTTTACAGTTATTGCTTCTCTTTTTACTGTTTTCTCCTTGTCAGAAACATTCAGCAAATGTCCAAGCCAGCTCATCATACTGACATTTAGTAAGGATGGAACAGTCTCCCTGGAGTGGTAGATGAAACCACACTACTTCAGCCTTGTAGAACTAGAGTATAACAATCATGAAATCCTGCACTGGTTGTGGGGTGGTGATTAAACTTAAGTAAAAGCTAGTTGGTATGTTCCATAGCTGATTTCAATGACTCTTCTAATTACTGTCAAGTGACTTCGAAATTGTGAATAAAAATAGACAGGCTGGAGAGACCTCTTTATGGAATGTTTCTTTTTCATGTTCTCATCACAGAGGCAGTGATGTGCAGGTTCGGTAGGGCTGGTCTGCATAGGTCACGTCAATTACTCTTCAGTTTCTAGACAGTTGCAAATTTACTTCTGGTTAGGAGAAACTTTTCCTGCAGGGGCTTCATGGTGATCTTAACCTTTCCTATGGTGCAGGAGTTTCTGTCTGCTGCCAGATAATGGACTAATTATATTTTCAGTCAAATCTGGCAAAAGATCTCCAAAGTTAGTAAGAAATTGAAAGGGAGAAAAAAGCTGAGCTGCTGCCCTCTATTGCCCCAGTTCTAGTTTCTGATCACGGGACAGGAGTTCTGAAGTAAATCTGAATCATATATTTTACTCTCAGTATTTGATCTACATTGTTAGAGATGAAGGACTTTATTCCACAAAGATGTGAATTAGATCGTTTCATGGATTGGGAAAGAGTTCCATACACAGGATAGGTTAACCATACTGGTTAAAACACTGGTTCTGGGCATGCCTTGCCTCCTGGAATCTCTGCCCCTTCGAGCCACCCTCCTTACCGCAATACTCAGCTCCCACAATTATGTTCAATTTTCACTTCTAGTGTGATGGGTAAATCAGTCTGACCTGTCTTGGCAATGGGAACAGACTGGTTGTGGGGAGATTTCTGGTGTTCCTTTCTTTTTCTTGGACTAAAGTAGCCTTGAGTTCAGTTCTTTCCTTGGGGATGCTTTAACTTACAGCTTCTAGGTAAACCTGGGAGGAGGAAGGGTTTAGATGACGAATGCCTGAATGCTGTCTGTGGGAGCCTGGCGAGACCTCACAAGTGCAAGGTGGCACATCCACTGTGTTGGAGAGCCCGTGTGTCAGTAGGAAGAAAAGGAAAGAACCACTTTTCCCCTGTTTGCTTGTCCTCTTCATCAATTTCACACTTCCCTGGCCAGAGAAGAGTTCCCTGCACCAGCCCTGTCCCAGCCACCCGCCTCATCCATTGTCACTCACAGCCAGTCTGCCCCAGGAACAAGGGCATTGCCACACAGGACACAACCCCTGGTGAACCCCATCCTGCAGCTGATGGCTCTTTGCACTCAAACTAGATGTATCTCTAGAAATGGCTGCAATGCTGGATCTGCCTTAGTGCTTCTCCATCTGGCTCCTCTCTATCACCCCTTGTTTTTCCTGAGTTCATTAATTTTGTGTTGCCCTTCCTTTTCCAGGATTTACTTCTTTACTACACTGTCTAAAACAACTCTTTCATTCTCTACTTATTGTGGCTGCTAGTGAGTTTATTTTAATTTTTTTTCAGCTTTGGTTTTTGATTTCTCTTTTTCTGCTTTTATCTCTGCCCATCTCTTCCTAACTTCTTTCTTTCTTTCTTTCTTTCTTTCTTTCTTTCTTTCTTTCTTTCTTTCCTTCTTTCCTTCTTTCCTTCTTTCCTTCTTTCCTTCTTTCCTTCTTTCCTTCTTTCCTTCTTTCCTTCTTCCTCTGCCCAGTCTTTCCTGTCCCTCTCTCTAGGAAGGATGCTTTGCTGGGGCTGATGGATGGTCCATTAGAAACAGATTAACAGGTGAGACTTGACTAGAGAAACAGATGTCAAGGAGGGAAGGAGTGACAGAGGAACAGGTGACCTTTTCCACAAGCAAGATGCAAGCATGCTTTTTCAAACATCAGTTGCTCCCTAAAAGAGCACAAGAGAGAAAGTATGGAAAGCAGAGAGGAGGATAATCCACCACCATAGCCTGTTGCTTTTTTACATTGCTTATTTTCACTAACATGATGATTTGATTCAGACTGAAATTGACATCTCAGTTTGATATACAGACCTCATGTTCTCAGCAACTGTTGTTACTGCTGGGTTCAGTGAAGTGATCTTCATCTCTCCCTTCCCACATGCACGTGCTCATTTCTTCTCTCTCTTATCTCCCCTCCTTTCTCCGTCATATTCAGGGTGGTTTTGCTATTCAGATGTAACTCTGGATGGAAATTGATCCATCTCCTCTTTTTTTCATTTTAAAGACATGGACTATTTAAATAAAAAGCTACAATGAGGAGTGCAAGAAATTAACAAGGGGCATGGGAAGCCAGAGATATGGGGAGCAGTTTCCAGTTCATTTGTTCACCTGGGAGGATCTTGGCCCCTGGGGGCCTCAGAGCAGGGGTTAAAACAGCCCCCAGCTTCAGGCAGAGAGCCAGAACCAGAACTGCATTCCTCCCTCACTTCTCTTTCCACCAGCTGTATAAGTAACAGGCGTGGCCAATGCAAAGGCTGCCCTTCAGCAAAACAGCAATTTTGCAGACCATGGGGAGAGACCACGACTTCCCTTCCTGGTGGGCACTAATATTGATTTAATGGTAAAAGTATTGGCTCTGACCTGCAGGGACTCTCTTTTTCATTTCCGCAGTGCCAGGAATGTCTGTCCTCTCTTGCTCTCTACAGCAGGCTTTTGCCATTTTCTTGTTCCCATCCATTTTATGTGATGATTAAAAGAGTGGCTTGGTGGCCAGGCATAGCTCAGACCAAGGCAAAGGAAGATGTAACCTCTTTATTTTTCAACAGTCATCTTGTGTCATTCTTGGATTTTTCACCTTGTGCACTTGCCTTTCTCCTCTTGCTGTCCATTTTTCTCTCTTCTTCACCCTGTCCTGCTCTCCCTGTCCCTTGCAGGTAGGTTTAGCAGTGTGGTCCTCATTGCTGTTGTCTTGTCTAGTTTGATATTTGCTTGGGTAGTTATTGAGACCGCTCTGAGGATAGAGGCATAAGACTGATGGAGCAAGATTAGTTTAGCAGGAAACTAATGCATACCAAGGGTTTGGTGGGGAAAGGGGGAGAGAAAAAGGGTTAAGTGAAAAAATAGAGGGGAAAGGAGCAAATGAGTGCAGTGATGTTTAGAGGAAGATGGGGAACTGTTTTCCTGTCATTTAAATGTTTTCAAAATTTCAGCAAAAAAAAAAAAGAAATGCCAGCTACCTGTGGAAACTTCAGAGGAAGAAGTTCTTGAAGGAAGAGGTTGACTGCAAATCAGCCAATTTTGCTCTCCTTCAAAAAATACTCAAGTTTTTTTCACAAAATAAAGCAGCCTTTAGCCAGGGGAATGGGATATGGAGTGCGATGTAGGAGAGGCTTGGTCAGCCTTGGCTGCGTGAATGGCTGTGAGGCTCCTGATCGCCTCTAGTGAAAAAAATTGTTGGGGATACAATCTACGATGAAGGTAGCAAATCTGCAAAGGAATTGGAGTGCAAGTGCTGCTATCCAGCTCCACTCTAGTCTCACCCATGGAAGTCTGCAACTCTCTACAAACCCTGTTCCCTGGGAAAGGTAACACTTTATTTCCCATAATTTCAGGGTTCTTTCAGTTCTGACTCTCTGAATTTGCATTCTCTCTAGCCAGAGGAATTGACCAACATCTTGGAGATCAGCAATGTTGTCTTTACAAGCATGTTTGCCCTGGAGATGATCCTGAAACTTGCTGCTTTTGGTCTCTTTGATTACCTTCGCAACCCCTACAACATCTTTGACAGTATCATCGTCATCATCAGGTGACAAGGGCCTTGGGGATCAACTGAAATATACGTAGAAAAGAGTACCACAGGGCTTGCACACTTTTTCGAAAAGGGTTTAGCAGCTGTACTGAGAGGAGCTGAGCCGATGCACTAGGCTGAGGACTGGGAGACCAAGATGTCTTTTCCCAATACTCGGTTTTGGTGCTACGCGAGCCACACAGCATTTCTGTCCCTCAGTTCTCTCCTCTGCAGAGTGGAGGCAATTGCAACTGCCTTGTTAAGTTCACAACAAATATTAGCTGTGAAATACTTTGAAAATGCACAAATTGAAGATGTTACAAAGGTTTAAAGTGTGATAAAAGAACTTGTCTTGCTGGAATTAAATGCTGCAATCCTTTTTTCATTCCTGCCACATGCACTGCCACGTTCATGTTCTTAAGGCATAAATGCAGCTTTCAGTACATAAGGACAAGCCTATTGTACATACTTCTGTCTTGCTCAGATTTTCTCTCTCACCCCTTTGTACTGCCAAAGCCAAGGTGAAGACTTAGCATTGTTTTTCCTTGTTTTCTTCTGTTTGGTCACTTGTCTTTTGTTTTGTCCCTCGTACTTCCTGTGCCTCTCTGGACCACAGCATCTGGGAGATCATTGGCCAGGCAGACGGGGGCCTCTCTGTGCTGAGGACGTTCCGACTCCTCCGGGTGCTGAAGCTGGTGCGTTTCATGCCTGCGCTGCGCCGCCAGCTTGTGGTGCTGATGAAGACTATGGACAACGTAGCCACCTTCTGCATGCTCCTGATGCTCTTCATCTTCATATTCAGGTGAGGAGGCATTCGGCTCACAGTGTTCTGGAGTGGCACTGCGTGGCTCATGGGGACAGCAGCTTCAGAGCATGACTGCATAACTCATGTTGCCCATTGCCCTAGGCCAAGGCAGCACTGACAAACATTTATTTGTTCATAAGGGCTGAAATTACTCCTGCATTAAATTGGATTCAGCAGCTGAGGATTTTGGCCTGGATGGGATGGTGAAATACTGCCAGCAAATGCAAACATTGAGCATAATGTCCCATTGCAGGATAGGTGAAGTCTCCTGGTAATCAACACTGGCTACAGGAACAGTTCAGCCTGGAGGCTGACTCTGGCAGAAGGGCAGCAGGAACCAACCAAGAAAGTTTGTCTGTGCATGCCATGGATGCCCTGATAGCAAGGTGAAGAAATATGAGAGTAAAAAAGGACAATAGAGAGAACAGATCTGAATGACAGGTTAGAGGGAATATATGAGCTGAGTCAGCACAGATGGAAAGCAAATTTTTTGGTGACCCACAGGGTTGCAATACGTAATTCCTTCTTCACAGATAGGTCCCAGTGGTCAGACTGTGTTGTTGTACCCCTTGCTGCTGTGATGTTGCATTAGATTTTCAGGAGAAGAGAATTACTCTGATGAGTTCATTGTGGAGGCAGAGATACTTATATTTGACATCATCTTGTTCCAAAGCATCCTGGGAATGCACATCTTTGGTTGCAAGTTCAGCCTCAGGACAGACACAGGAGATACAGTTCCTGACCGAAAGAATTTTGACTCCCTGCTCTGGGCCATTGTCACTGTCTTCCAGGTGAGCCCACTTTGCTCTCTATGGGTGGGCCAGGGCAAAGTGAAGAGGATCAGGAGATGCTTTTTCCTCACTGAGGAGCACTGCACTGACTCCTGACAGCACAAAAGGCTGCGTAAAAGACTTTTGTGTGATGTTTGGAGGAAGAACAATTGAATATTGGAACCAAACAACTGGTGTATATCTCACCTAGGAGACGGTGTGCAAAGGTCTCTCCTGTTGTGGCAACTCCCAAGTTTGACCCTCTCACCTCAGCACATGACTGCCCTAATGGTTGCTCCTGTTTCTTCTTGCTCAGCTAAGGTTTTTGGTGCAGTGCCACAGCTGGACAGTGACAGTGGGTGTGTGGTTATGGGGAAGTTCAGAGGCCTGGTCTGGTCCTGATGTGTATTCTTTGACTGTCCTTTTCTGGGAATCCTCTTCATGTTCTTCCTTCACGTTTATCTGACTTTCTCTTCCTCTCTCGTAGATCCTAACCCAGGAGGACTGGAACGTTGTTCTCTATAATGGCATGGCCTCCACCTCACCGTGGGCTTCCCTCTACTTTGTGGCTCTCATGACATTTGGCAATTATGTGCTCTTCAATTTGCTGGTGGCCATTCTTGTGGAGGGGTTCCAGGCTGAGGTGAGTTGCCACCAAGGCTTGATCAGGAGGGAGAACAGAGGTGCTAAAAAGGGATCCTTTGTGACACTTTGAGGATACTGAACTGGAGGACTTACAAAGTATCAGCCCTCTTTCATTTCAGTCATGAAACGCCCCTTGTTAGGGTAGTTTTCAATTAAGAAAAAAGAAAAAACCCCAGAGTTAATCCTTGCAAGGAAAGAGACAGGCTCTCTGGAAGGGGATTCACAATTTCTGTTCTGTGGAGCACAACAGAACGTACCCTGGGGTGAATCCTTTACAACCATCCAAAAGCAGCAGTGCAGTGTATCAGCCATCTCAAATCACACAAGACTCTTTCCAGTGATCACACTGGATGCCAAGGACAATTTTGCAGTTGTTCCAGAAATGAAAGACAAAAACAAATGGTCTTTTCTGTGTGAGTTCCCAACTTCTAAATTTGTGTGTTCCAGGGTGATGCCAACCGGTCATACTCAGATGAAGATCAGAGTTCTTCAAACATGGAGGAATTTGACCAGTTCCAAGAGGTCCAGGAAGGCTCAGGTACAATAACTCAAACAGTCTTACTTGCTTGTGTCCTACTGCTGTTTGGTGAGAAATCTAAAAGCAGATTCTGCAGAAAATTCATTCCCATCTCCGAGAACTTGCCAGTTTTTATTTTGAACTTTATGTCAGTTTATGGTGTTATTTGTGGAAAAACAGAGATATGTTGGCATCCTGACGAATGTGGTAGCTAAGTGGAACAGTTCTTGAATGACCTCCAGAACAGCAACTGGAAGTGAGAAGTGAGGCTGTCTCTGCTTATCTTCAGGGTCACCATTTCAGGAACACTGTGTCCAAATCTGAAACCCACATTTGGAGAGGGGATACCAACACGGAAAAAAGGACTCAGGCAAATCTGGAAGCCTTGCCTCATAGTGAGAGACTAATGAAGCTTTGAGAAATCAGGAAAGTTACTTGATCACTCTCTCTGTATTTGTAGACCATAAGGAGGGATTTGTGATGGTAGATAGCTCTTCAATTGAGCAGAGAAAAGCATAATGAGATTGTAAAGGTTGGAAGCTCAAGCTAGACAAATTCAGGCTGAAAAAAAGCCATATATTTTCAAGGAAAGATAATTAAGAGTGGGAACAGCCTGAGTACGAACTGCCTGGTAAGGTCTCCATCCCTTGAACTCTTCCCTCGAAGACTGAAAGTCTTTCTACAAGAGGCATTATACTTCAAACAGGACTGGGTGGCAGGGAGCAGCAGGAGTCGCTTACTCTGCAATGGATGGTGAGCCAGGAGTGGAAAGGGGCCAGACAGCCAGGCAGGAGGGCAGGGGCCACCCTGCACACTCTTGCACAAGGTGAGCAGAGCAGGTCCACTGACACTAGTGAGGGTCTGCCAATGGTTCCATGATTTCCAGGCAAGCCCACAGTGGTGAGGAAGGTCTGAGGTCAAGCCAAGAAGTCCAGTCAGCAAGACAAGATCAGTATCAGCAAGGTGCAAGGACAGGCACAAGCATACTCACAGCACAACTCAGACAAGCACCACAGGCACATTTCTGAGTGTAAATGCAGCTCCCACAGCAGGGAGCAGTGGCTCCAGTTACTGGCTCACAGTTTTTTCCTGCAGCTTAGCTCTTTTCAAAGCAGTCCTGTCCTGAGTTACATGGCTGCACCATATCAGAGCTCATGCCGAATGTAGGCAGTCAAACCCCTGAGATGGCAGAGGAGGAAGAGGTTACAGAGGTGCTCGTGCTCTCATGACTGTCTGTCATGCAGACACGGATAGCTGACCTTCATTATGCAGTAAGTCAAACAAAAATTATTGCTCCAGTCCTTTCAGGCATTAAAATCCAATACCCTGTCCTCTCCATGCATCTCAAAAAATGCTGATGGTCATCTACAGGACTTAACAGTTCCCTCAAAAGTGTCCTTGATCTTAAAGGCCAATGATCAGTCATTTGAAGAAGTGCAGTGTAGTAGGATAGACGGGGATGCAGTTTGTGTATGCAGTATGGTTGCAGGAGTTTTAAGGTGACCTCAGTACACGGATGGTTGTGGCTATCCCTACATCTTAGTCCCTTGCTCAGTGTTTCAGCCTAACTGCTTTAAGTAGCCAATCTGACAGCTGGTGGAATTTGTTCAGGCCTGAAGATGCCAGTGTCTGCTCTTGGCATGCAGAAGCACGCTCTCGTCCTCATTCAGCTTCGTGCTCTGCCTGTCAGGCTGCTTGGCCACCACTCTGCTCGTCTGTCTGTCCCCAAGGAGAGATGTGGTCGGTTTTGGAGACTGAGGAAATGACTTTAAGGCCTTCCCAGCTTGCACTGCCTTTGTCACCACACGCTAAATCAGAGGAATTGATGTTGATTGATGCTAAACTGATGCTGATAATCTGTTAGCTGCTGTTAAAATGCTAAACTGCTAAGGCATCAAAGCATCACTGGGTAATGAGGAATCCACCTTCTTCTTTCCTCATTCTTCTTTCTGCATCTTTCCACTCAGATCCCAAGCTCTGTGCAATTCCTGTGACACCTAATGGGCACTTGGACCCATCCTTGCCCTCTTCCAACCCACCAGTGGCTGCTGGGGGCATCACCAACTCTTCACGCAACTCACTGCAGCTTGACCAGATCCGTGTTGCTGTTGGCTCCCGGAAGAGCAGTGTGATGTCCCTGGGGAGAATGACCTATGACCAGCGGTCCTTGGTGAGTGAGGGAGTATAAATGTGTGTCATACGCTTTTTTCGAAGGCCAAGCACTTTGTTGGGTTTCTGCCACCATCTGGGGATTTCTGGGAAGAGTTGCCCTGCTGCTGTAGGCTTCTAACACAGCTGCATTGCCTATCTTTAGAATCCAGATCAGTTCACATTATTTTTCTAAACTTCCAGATTTTTGAAGTCTATTTCCAGGTTAGTTATCTATATTCCTTTGAGTGTGGGAGAGGGAGAACACCAAGAAGACAGTCTCCCTCTTACAGTGAAACACGTTTTTCCTCCTTGCCTTTTCCTTGTTTTCCTAGAGTAAAGGATGCAAAATGATGGCTTGAGTTAAGAGCATAGGAACATCTAGATGATGCCAGAACCAACTCCCATTACAGCTGGGTTTTGTATCAGAGCTTTTGTAACAGTGAAAATCTTGCCTTTGAGCTCCCCATAGCAGATTCTGCTGCCCCATAGCACTTCCCCGAGCACTGCAGGTTGTCTAACCAGTGCATCTCAGACCTGTCCACCTTGTAACATCAGCTCCTGGCCTTTCTACCCACTGGCATACACAGCTCTGGGGAGTGCCTCAGTGCTTAAAGGGCTCATGCCCCTGTTATTTCCAAACAGGGAGTGCTAGCAGCCACGTACTCCATGATAACTTGCTGATGTGGTTGGACTAGACTGTTACCAACAAGCCTGTTTCTCTCATTTCTCCCTTTTATGAAAGACTGTACTCAAAGATGGTGTGTCAGGTGATCCATCACCGTGTACCTTGTGTTATCCTGAACCCCAGGGCAGTGTAAAAAGCTGCCAATCAGATTTTTTGAGAGCTTTACTCTTGCTCTGTGCTGGTGTAAGTAACAATATCAGGCACCTGCCCTTTGGCTTTATTACTTACCTTCCCTGAAAGTGTTTTGCACACAGATGGTGCTATAAAGTAATCACAGCCAACACCATTGCTAATTCATTATCAATTTATTGTCAGATTTACAGAGATTGCTGCTAAATTCCCACCATGCAACTTGCTTGACATCTGATAAATGGCAGCCTTCTTGCTTAGGGGCCCAGGGAGAAGTCTGTGATCTGAGAGAGGATCACATGCTCCCTCCTTGTGCCCGGAGTCACTGAGTCCCCATCCCGCTCTCTTACAGTCCAGCTCTCGCAGTTCCCACTACGGTGCCTGGAGCCGCAGCGGAGCCTGGGGAAGCCGTCGCTCCAGCTGGAACAGCCTGGCCCGGGGACACAGCCTGAAACACAAACCTCCCTCAGCTGAGCATGAGTCCCTCCTGTCTGGGGAAATGCACAAGGCGGCAGATGGGGAGCCGGATGCGACGGGAAGGGTGTTTCATCACCGCCGGACACTCTCTCTGGATAACAAAGGCTCCTGTGACCTGCTGGAGTTGGCCTCGGTCCCTTCTGGCCACAGAGTGACCCACAGGCTGGGAGCACCGTCTGGGGCCAGTGAGCATCAGGACTGCAATGGCAAAATGCCCAGTATTGTCAAGGAGATCTTCCCAAAGATGAACAACCACAAAGAAGGGGGAGAGGATGATGAAGAGATTGATTATGTGAGTACTTGGTGAAGGAGCCTGGGGTTACATCACAGTGCTCTGGGAAATCCCAAATCCATCCTCAAATTTCAGTCTTCTTGCATGCGACTGGGAAAGCTTGCAAAGATGCTTTAGGAAGGCTGGAGGACAGCACTAAACACAGATAGAACCTTCAGGCACAGACAAGCTCACACCACGTTGTCAGGCTGCCTGCAAGGCAGGTGGATGGTGGGAGGAAGGCGGATGTGAGACATACATGTGGTCATTCAGGGGCTGTTATTTCAGAGCAGTGCAGCCAGTGATTTCTACAGGGTAGGAGAGGTCAGGCTGTGTAACAGGGAGAGTTTTGCATGGGGAACATCAGCAGACCAGAGCAGGAAGCACAAGCACCACAGGCAAGGCAAGCGAGTTTTGTGGTATCAGCCTGGGGGACAGCAATCTGTGAGCAGATCAGAGGGTGGAAAAAGTGGAGTGAGGGTCAGTAGAAAATTGAACAGACATATATGTCTGTATGAAATTCCCAGCCCAAGTGCCAACAGAAGGCCTTGTTGTGCTGGCTTCTCATTTAGCTGAGGTAGGAAGGAAACATTGCCCTCATGTAACACAGTCCCTCCAAGACGTCTAAGAAGGTGTCATGGACAGCATCCTACTCTAAAAAGGACACCAGCAGTTTTATTTGTCATGATTCAGGTAGGAAACCAGATGCCAAGAGGTAAACAAGCCCTGGCAAAGCAGCTTCTACCTTCTTTTCCATTACTTGTTGCCTTTGAGTTGATTTTCTCAGTTGGGGGATTAAAGAAAAGCATAGTAGTGGTGCATTTGAGTCAGATGTGAAAGGAAGAATATCTCTCTCAGGCAAGTGGGAAGGTCACCAGTGGCAATTGCTTCTGCTACATCCCTACAGAGCCTGTGCTTTCGCATCCGGAAGATGATGGAAGTCTACAAGCCAGACTGGTGTGAGTTACGTGACGACTGGTCCATATATCTCTTCTCCCCACAGAACAGGTGTGTGCAGTTTTTGCCATGAGAGGGTTGAGAAGAGGGGGCAGATTCTGTTGCTCTGCTGGCCACATCCCCTGATGTTAGGTTGCAACTTTAAACTTACCAGCTGAGAATGTGTATTTTCTCCTCCCTTTTCCCTTCTACAGCCAAACGACATTTCTTTTCCTAGATTCTGGCAATGAAAGGAAAGTTGAGCATCCTAAATAGCTATTGTGATCTTCCCTCCCTTTGGAGCATCCCATTTTTATTTTCTGTAATGATAAATATTTATAGCAAAGCAAGGCAGGGAATACTAATGTTAGCACAAAGAGGATACAGAATGTATTATTGATGACTCCATAATACTGATATTTCTTCCCCTGGTACCAGAATAGTGTCTTCATTTAATTTACAGTCCCAGTACCAACTTACCAGCAGTTATATCACACCTTTTAGGGTAAAGTTAGAATTCTTCTTGCCTAAAAAAAAAAGGAAATTTGGGTTGAACTCTTCCTGTTAAAGAGATCTTCTCACCAGGAGAAAATGTCCATGTACCCCAGCCAACACTATTCTCACCCATGTATATTGCCCCTTGAAAAGAAAGGGCTTTCGTTATAGGTCACGAGGGAGAGCTCATGTGACACCTATGTTAATGTACACAGTGTCTTTCAGAAGCTTGGTCCCCACGACTGCCAACCTACCTGCCTCTCCTGAGCTTTCAGCATCCGGCCTCTTCGCTGTGGGGTGGTACAAAGTGTGAGTTTGGGAGGAAAACTAGAATTCAGCCTCTTACAAGGCAAGAGAGGAGCACAGAGTCATAGTGGTTAGGAAACCACTCTGGCACTGGGGAAATCAATGGAGGGTTCAGCTCATTGCTCTGCCCTTGCTCTGCTCCAGGCTCCCTGTGTGACCGTGTACCACCCTGGGCTATAGCCATTTCAAGGGACATCAATATCAGAGATAGGAAAACTGCTATATCAGAGCCCAGTTTTGGCCAGAATGCTTAATCCTGTGTCATCTTTGCTCCTAAATTTGTTCTGCCCAAGGCATAAGTGCCTACTGGAACTCTCTTGCAGGTTTCGCCTCCTCTGCCAAACCATCATTGCTCACAAGCTCTTTGACCACGTAGTGCTGGCCTTCATCTTCCTGAACTGCATCACGATTGCCCTGGAAAGACCCCAGATTGAACACAGAAGCACGGTGAGAACCATTACCTGTCACCCACTTTTTGGCACAACCTCTAACAGTTGGTACTGGTACTGGTATGATCTCTGGAAGAACTTGAGCTCCGACTCATCTATTTGAATACCTAAGTATTAGTAATTGCCATAAATGTGTGCTTCCCCTGCAGGCTCTTATAACAGGGCAACCCACTTTATAATACAGAAAGCCCAGTTCCCTCTGTCTTGGGAAGTAAGAGTCTGCTCCAGGAACCTGCATATAAGAGATGAATGGTAAAAGGGACAAGGACTGGGAACTGAAAGACAGAAGTAGCTTCCATGCTGTAGGAATGGCACATCACCATTCATGTATGCTGCTCTTCAGTTGTCTTGGAGGTGGCTCAAGCTGGCAAGGGAAATTACTTTTTCTGCTTCTCTGCCTTAGCTGACTCCCAGACTCTGCTGCACGTGGACACAATCTGTGGTCTGTGCTCAGCAGCTCTTTGGGAAGGAGTCCCAGGTCAGTGCAGCAGGTCAGGCCTGAGCAGCGCTGACAGAATAGGGCAGGGAGTGCCTTGAAACCAGATTTGCAGGATGCAAAAAAATCCCAGCCACTATGCTCTGGCAGAGCTGTGTAGGGTCCTGTCCCAGCCAAGGTGTATGAGCTGAAAGCTGCCTAGTACTGACCTCTGCCAAGGAAACCTCCCTTATTTCATCAGCTTTCAGACCCTTCACAGGAATGCAAAAATATCAAGATCATCAGAGGGGCCTGACAGAGTAACAAGAAGTAGTCAAAATACATTTAAGGTCTTTCTCTGTTTTGTTTTTTTTTGTTTATTTTATTTCTAGGAAAGAATCTTTCTCACTGTGTCCAACTACATTTTCACAGCAATCTTTGTAGCTGAGATGACACTGAAGGTAAGTTACTGGAGGTGAACAGCTCAGAGCCTTTTTCCAGTGTCAAACACGGTTCATGTTTCCTCAACACCCTTTTAAAATCTGTTCATCTTTTTGGTGTACCAGTCCTTCCCTCTACCTTTATAAAGGCAGATACTGCCTGGGCTTGTCTTGTCCTTGAGTCCTGTCTTGTCAGGCATAGAGGAGATGTTTATCCTAGGCTTTAGATCCAGCTGGATCTTAGTATTCCTAAAGGATAGCTGGCATTCAAGTATGGATTTTGTAATGATGTCAAATGATTCCCTTTCTCCTGGAGCAAGAATGGCGGACATTACAACAATATTAATGACATGCTCAAAGTTGAGGTAATTATTCAATAGATTTCAAAGTACTTTGCAACAATCAGAAAACCTTGTTATTCCCTTCTCGTGATTGGGAAAAAGTCCTAAACTGTGTGCTGGAAGTTAACCCCCTAAAATTCATATCTGAATTTTGACCATGGTTTGCAGGATGTTAAGATCTCCCCATGGCCACCAATTTCTGTAGCACCCACTGTTTTTGGGAACTGCTGACAAACAAACCACCCCTTTAAGAGCCAGTGTATGGATTTTGGTGCCTGACTTTACCTCCCAGGTGATCTCTGAACTGGGAGATTTGCCCCAAGTCTCTGGTGTGGCAGGGAAAGGTTTCCTGTGTGTCCCCTACAGTGTTAGAGATGCAAAAAAAAGATGTTTTCCTTCACAGACATCTAGGTGAAAGGAAAAGATTGAGATGATACTTCAGTGTCATGAGGAGTTGATAACTATTCCCCCTCCTCCCATTCTCTCCACAGTTGCCCTCTACCAGGTAACATGGAGAGGAGCCATTTCACCCCCTCTTCTCTCCCCTCTCTTCCAGGTGGTCTCTCTAGGCCTGTATTTTGGGGACCAGGCTTATCTCCGCAGCAGCTGGAACGTCTTGGATGGCTTCTTGGTCTTCGTGTCTCTCATTGACATTGTGGTTTCAGTGGCCTCTGCTGGTGGTGCCAAAATCCTGGGGGTGCTGCGAGTGCTCCGGTTGCTGCGCACCCTACGTCCCCTCCGGTCAGAACCCCACCGAGCCCTGCTCGGCCCCCTCTTCCCACTGGTTATCCCCAGGAAGGGTCCCAGAGTCAGATCCAGCTGGGCCAGGCAAAGTGTGGTCTTTGACAAGCAATAAGCCACAGGGAGGGCTCCCTTAGCCACATGGGTCTGATGCTGGAGGTACCTCATCAGACAACAAATCCATGGCAGAGAGGAGGCTTTTTGATCACAGGGGAGTGACCTCCACTGAGGGGTCACTGCACAGGGAGACAGGGGTCTGCTGCTGCTGAAAATGCTTCGCTTAGGCCAAACGCCCCTGCCCTGTCCCCCTGTCACCCTTCCCCTTCCTTCCCTTCCAGAGTCATCAGTCGAGCCCCTGGCCTGAAGCTGGTGGTGGAGACACTCATTTCTTCCCTCAAGCCCATAGGAAACATTGTCCTCATCTGCTGTGCTTTCTTCATCATCTTTGGCATCCTGGGTGTGCAGGTAGGTTGTTACTGTCCATCAAACAGCCCTTGAGGCCCCCCCACTATTGCCACAGGCACCTGTACCCCCAGGTCCTATCACAGACACAGGGAGTCAAGCAGAGCAGGAGAGACAGGGAAGCCAGTCAATTTTCTGTATTTGCCCTCTTCCACAAGTCATCTCCCTAATGACACCGCCTTTGGCAAGCGCAGACAGGTGCTCAGCATTGCTGGACGTGAGAGACAGGAGTTAATGCTCACACCTGGCAGCAGCTGCATTGGGGTTTGGGTCAGAGTCGTTGGGAGAGCCCAGGGCTGGCACAGCACAGGGCTCGCTGGACACATCCATGTCACCCCACAAGGGCAAGCAGCTCAGTGCCTGCTCGCATGAACCCCGCCTCCAGCCAGCTCTCTTTCTCCCCCTCACTCTGAGCCCTAATTCTACCCACAAACTTTAATTTTTTTATTTAATCCTCTTTATTTTTGGCTGTTGCATTGCAGAGGAGCAAGGGTGTGGGCGTTACTTCCATCTCAGGGAATGCGCTATACTTAGTTTGCTCTGATGCATCTGTACAAATGCACAATCCAGTACCTTCCATATGGGGAACGGAGCCCTGGGCAGAAGAGTCACAGCAGTGCAGCGCAGCTTTGTGAAAAAATGTATATGAGAAGAAGAGGATGTTTTTTTCTGGTTCTTTACCCTCAGATGAGATCTTCTTTTCCCATCAGCACTCTCAGTAACTGGGTAGCAGGGAGGGAAGATTACTCTAGGGGACTGATTAGAAGATACTCTTTCCCTTTGTACCCAGAAAGGCTGCCTTAAGGGCTGTCAGATGGTGGGCTTACAGTCACTGCTGGCCTGGGGCAATGGAGGAGGCTGAAAAGCCAAGTGTGAGCTTACAAGGGTGGTCCTGGCTCCTTTGCAATGGTTGAGCCTGTGCTCTACATTGTGTTGGTGGCGTCCCTGTCATGCTCTATGTGGCTTGCAGTCTTGCAGGCCATGCAGCATCTTGGCAGCTTCTGTACATCCCAGGGAGCATGGGGAACCCTGTGGGCAAAGGGGCTGATGGGGTCACTCCCCTCCTGCAGCTTTTCAAGGGCAAGTTCTACCACTGCCTGGGGGTCGACATCAGGAACATCACCAACCGGTCTGACTGCGTGGCAGCCAACTACAAGTGGGTGCACCACAAGTATAACTTCGACAACCTGGGACAGGTGAGTTTGCCCACAGCCCCTTTCTCTGACGGGAACCCATCACAGGGATTGTCTCCTCCCCAGGGAACAGATGCAGAGCCTGGAAAGCCAATGCCTGGGCCAGAAGGAGCAGTTAGTTGGCCTGGGTGTCCGTGCAGAAGCTGTCACAAGTGGGTTGGTATCAGGATGACACTTACAGGATGAGGTGGAAAGAAAAGTGGTGGCAGCAGAGAGCTTGATTTTTCTCTTTTCTCCTGCCATGAAGCAGATGTTCTTCACAACCTTTCTCCTCTGGTGGGTCTGGCTGCACATGGCTTCCTGTCACCCCCTCCCTGTCCTCCATGGGGGAAGGAGCAGGTTTTGATGTGTGTAGAGACACAGGAAGAGTATTTCGGTGCTGTGTGTGTTAGAGCATAAACCCACGATATTTTTTTTCCTGCCTGCCAGATGCACCTGCTCCACATCTGCTTTGCTTTATATGTTGCAGGCTCTGATGTCCCTCTTTGTTCTGGCTTCCAAGGATGGCTGGGTGAATATTATGTATAATGGACTAGATGCTGTGGCTGTTGACCAGCAGGTACATGGACTTTCTTGTGAAAGGACCTTTTTCATTTTCCTTGTGCTAGTAAGGCACAAGCGTGCTTTAATGTCCTGCTTCAGATATCTCCCTCAAACCAAGAGTCCCTTCCAGGCCCCTTCTGAATCCTTTGCTCACCTGTTTGCAAGGGGTCAGGTCCATGGTCTTGTCTGGCCCATGCAGGGAGGTGTAGCTGTGGCTGTGCTGTGGGCGTCTGTGGTAGTGTCAGTGGGCCTTTATCAATTCGTAATGAAGAAGCAATAGTGCCATGTGTCTTTCTGGGCATGCTGGCTCCCTCCTGGCCCACACATGGTTATTTCCATACCTTGTAAAGCAGGAACTGTTGGGCTGCTGCCCACTGCATCCCTATTCCTCTACTGCAAAGACAATGACTGCCTCTGTTCTCCTTTCACTCCAGCCAGTGACCAACAACAACCCGTGGATGCTCCTCTACTTCATCTCCTTTCTCCTCATCGTCAGCTTCTTTGTGCTCAACATGTTCGTGGGGGTGGTGGTGGAGAACTTCCACAAGTGCCGGCAGCACCAGGAGGCTGAGGAGGCGCGCCGGCGGGAGGAGAAGCGCCTGCGACGCTTGGAGAAGAAGCGAAGGAGTAAGGCACAGCCTAAGTGTTTTGTTGGTTCGTAGGCCAAGGTTTTCTGAGAAAAACCTTTTCCTCTTCTTTTTCTTTCCCAGTGGGCTGGTCTCCAAAATCCATCGCTTGTGGCCGTGCTCTCAGCCTTCCTCCCCGCACCACTGCTGTGTCACCACACACGTCACTGGGGCGGTCTGGGGAAGAGGGGTGGCTACGGAGGTCTGCTGGGACCCCAGGGAAGGCACTGGGGAGGGGTTTTAGCACCCCATTCCTCAGGAGACAACGTACCAAAACCACCCCTGTGCACATGCTGACAGGCACTGTCTGTCTTGCACACATTGATAGTGCTTCCTGGGCTTGGGGTAGAGTCCTACCTGGGCTTCCTGCAGCTCAGCTGGTGGTTGACGAAAGACCTGGACAGACCATTCTTTGTGTTTAAACCCGAATTTAAAGAAGAGGGGGAAAAAAAAAAGAGGAAGACCCCTGTGTTTCGTGTCTCCGTGACCCCAGTGTTGCAGTGTCACTCCTTGGGATCCCAAACCCTCTGTGGTAAGGGAAACCCTCTATTCCTGGTGTTTCTGTCCTGTTTTGTGTTACCTTTAGATAAAAATTGCTGAAGCATACTTGCCCCTGGAAATCATCCCTACTACCCAGACTTCCATTCACAGCCTATGGGCATGCTTTCCCTTCCTCTGCTCCAGTTTTCCCCTTCTCTCCCATGACACCCCAGGGCCTCTCCTTGAACCATCTGCTCCCTTTTATCATAAGTGATCTTAATTTGTCAAGACATGAAATGCTGATTTAGCACCGTTCCCACAAACACAGACTAACAGATTTTCTTTCTAGTATTCTGTTCTTTGTCTTTTTTCCTACGTATTTTTCCCCTACATATTTTTCCCCACTTCTTCTTTCTTTTTTTTTTAATTTTTCCCCTCCTCCCTATGTCCTTTATCTTTACCTATTCTTTTCTCTCTAGGTTTTTCTCTCTCCCAACTTCATTCCATTTTCTTTCAACACCTATCACCAGCCTTATGCCTTCTCCCTCCTCAGTGTTTCTTACCCATTTCTCTCTTTGTTCTAATTTCTTCCTAACTCTGCCCATATCCCTCTTTCCACTGAAGAGGCGCAGCGTTTGCCGTACTATGCTACCTACTGCCACATACGCCTCCTTATTCATTCGGTCTGCACCAGCCACTATCTGGACATCTTCATCACTTTCATCATCTGCCTCAACGTGGTCACTATGTCCTTGGAGCACTACAACCAGCCTGTGGTGAGTGAGATCGTGGAGATAAGTCCTGCCTCTAAACATTGTTACTTTGGTACAGCTCTCTGGTGACCACTGCCCACCAACATAAGTAGGACACTTGAGTGTCTCTAAAAACTACTGTTAAAGTTTTGTAGGAGTTAGTTTTGTAGTAGGCAAATTTGTGTGAAGAGTTTCATATGTATCCAGAAAGGTAGTTCCTACTCAGACACTTGTTATCCATTAAAATCATTAGAGAGAAGGTATCTGAGCAAGAGTCAAGCCCCTAGAAAGCATGGTGCAATTAAGTCTCTGTGCTTTATATTAGTAAGTGGATATGTGGGTCACCCAAATTTAGCTTCCTGCTCTGCTTTTTATGTTCCCCTGGATCCTAATAGGAGTGGTGGAAGCAGCAGTGTCCTGGGAGCTTCAGGCTTTGCATCAGATTTCCTAATGTCAGCCCTACTCCCCTGCCGTATGGCCTCAGCTGAGAGAACCAGGGTGGCTGGTTGTATGTCATGGGATGGGCCGTCTTTACCAAGCCACCTTTTCTTCATAACAGAAGCTGCAGGGCCGAAGTGCTGAGCAGAGCCTCTCTCAGCTGTGGGGTGTGATTCCAAACACAGCACCTTGGAGGCCAAATAAGTTTTACACTTTGCTTGGGTACAGACCATGTACCTCTCAATGTTCCTGGCAAAGCTGTAGATGCCTTTGGTGGGAAAAATGTATGCTGCACAGATCAAAGGAGCCTTCTGCCTCCATATGTAGACAAAGCATTCATCATGACATCTGCCCAGTGGCATTTCAGTTCTCTCTTCAGAAGACCCTTGGTTTAGGTGACAGTTCTGGTGTCTGAACAGATTGTCTGAGGTAGCTCAGGCTTCAATCATGAGCTGAATCTGTCTGTCCTCATTCAAATCTACTGCTGGGCTCCTCTGTTTCTTGCCCACCTTGCCCAGCTGCCCAGCTTTCATCTTGCCCTAGATGGTGCCCAGCTTTATGTTTCAGGAACTTTCAACCTGTATCTGTTGGCATCCTCACATCAGATCTTTGTTCCTCAACAAGTCACTTCCCTTCCTTACTCTTCAGCTCCTTTCCCTGGAACACAGCCCCAGCCAAGCCAGCCTGCTGTCAGGCTCTGTTAAACAATCTTCTCAAAGCACTTCAAACCCTTCCAGCACAAAATGCCACCAAAAGCTGCCCACTGCTCACGCTGGTCCTTGGTGGTGGTGAAGGAGCAGCACGTAAAAGAGCCAGAAGCCAAACAGCTCAGAGGTGTGATGTGCTGGCCCCAGACCGAGGCACAACAGGGTTTCCTCCTGTCAGTGATGGCCCGAATCCACAACCAGCATAACCTCTGTGCTTCACTCCTGGTTGACAGCTATGCCAGTGCCATTAACAAGGTGTCATTCAGGTGGCACAGGCTACTGGCAGAAGAAAAGCCTGACGGCATTTTTGTGGATTCTCTTCCAATAGCCTCCTCCTCCCGATTATGCTAAACAGTACAGGAAAAGGAGCTGGAACTGATCCTGAGAAGAACATGGGGCAGAGGGGCTGGCTGGTGGTTGCCCTTAGTAGGCAACCTCCACATTCAAGTAGGTAGGAAGCATGGGCCGACTTCCCCACCCCACACTGAATACCAAGGGTAGGTTCCACACCTCACAATGAATACCTGGTGCTTAGGAGAGTCCCCGCACAGGGGGGTTATATCTTTGATGCTGCTTTTGCCTCAATTCTTTATCCCCTCTTTCTGTGGCAGTCCCTGGAGACCGCCCTCAAGTACTGCAACTACCTGTTCACCACTGTCTTCGTGTTTGAGGCAGTCCTCAAGCTGGTGGCGTTTGGTCTGCGACGATTCTTCAAAGACAGGTGAGCAGAGGGTTGTCAACCGTGGCTGTGGGACAGCTGGGTTTAGGGTAGAGGTTTGAGGATGGTGCCCAATCTAGACTGTGAAGCGGTGGCAGAGTGCTCTGACTGCCTTCCAGTTCTGCACAGCATGGACCTAACCTCATCCTCCACAAGCTGCAATGCCTAGGCAATGCCAGCAAGAGTTGTCCAAAAAGTGCCTCTTGGTTGGAGTCTGCTCGTTGGGCTAGAAAGCAAAGGAGATGAGGTTAGAGAGAGACACTTTTTTCCTGCCCTTGAGGCAAACTGTGAGCATGCTGAAGCAGAACATATATAGCAAAGTTGATTCGAGGTAGTAAGGCTGTAAAAAGCTGAGCCCATTAGTCAAAGCACAGTGCCATAGTAACACAGCTCCATGCTTTCAAATCAGTCTGGCTTGCCTCTGGCTGCTCAGGGTGTGTGCAAAGTGAATCTCTGTTTCTCTGGAAAAGCCCATATAGGCTGACTCAGAGTGGGGCCTTGAACTCATACGTAAGGAAATGTTTAGGATGAAGTGGAGACAATTACATTTCTTTTTCAGGGAAATGGAAAACTCTATCTTCGTTTATTCTCTTCAATTTTTCTTCCAAAGGTGGAACCAGCTAGATCTGGCCATTGTGCTGCTGTCTGTCATGGGCATCACACTGGAAGAGATTGAAATCAACGCTGCTCTCCCTATTAACCCCACTATCATCCGGATCATGAGGGTGCTGCGTATCGCCCGGGGTGAGAGAGACGCTGGCCAGAGCAGGGGTGTATTGTGGCCATGCAGTGCAGCTTGGCGCCATGATTCATTGAGCAGTGGCCGTAGAGCCATAAGCTCGCCCTGTCCCCAGCCATCAAGGAGCCTCTGGGGTGTCCTTCATCACATCCCAGCAGGGATTCTAGGATCTAGGACACCCTAGAAGCTCAGGCTTTCTGGTTGCCTGGGAGGTGAAGCACTGGGAGTGTGGGCAGATCATGTGAGAGCTGAACTTTCTCTGTTACTCATTTATGGGGCACCTATGGTAGTGGTGGGGGGAGAAGAGGCCACCAAGCAGGTTGAAATTTGCCACAGGTAAGGGCCTGAATCTTCCTGGTGGTGGCCAAGATGTGCCAAGATGACATAACAGTGATGGCTGAAGGAAGAGAATGTGATGGAAGGAAAAATCAAAGCAAAAGGACAATTAGGATACATGTTCCTGGGAAAAAGAGTGTCTGGGTAAAGGAGAAGCAGCCCAATAGGCATGGGTGGCAGAAACAGAGTATTTAGTAAAAAGGACATGAACTCGAGGAGAAGGAACTGGGGTTGTACAATCAAAAGGGAGAAGAGAAATGAGGGGAAAGTCCAGTTTTCCTAGGGCAAGGGGAGACAAGACATCTGTCTTGTGCTACTGTCATTAGTAAGTAACACAAAGGATGCCTCTGAGCTCAGTCTGACTGACACTTCTCTTGTGCTTGTTGTGGCAGTCCTGAAGCTACTGAAGATGGCCACAGGGATGCGAGCGCTGCTGGATACAGTTGTTCAAGCCCTGCCACAGGTAAAACATCTTCCCAAAAGACTCTCCTCTTCTGTCCCTTTTTCCAAAGGGTTTATTCTTATGGAGTCTCAGAGATGGTATCTACTGTGGTGTGCAGGCAGCTGCCTGAAGATCATGTCCGAGTTCTCGTGTCATTCATGGGGTTACAGCTCAGCTCACCTCTTTCTTCTCCAGCACATGAAAGAAATGAGGCTTGACTGCTGGATTTCTTCCCATCATGTCTAGCTAGTGTCTAACTGTTTGCAATTAGTGCTTGGCTCCTTTCTCCCCTCTCCATAAGAAGGGAAGAGTGATTGGGAGCTATTTCAGGAGGAAAGGAAATCTTTCTGTCACTGCACCTCTCATCCTTCCCTGAATGTGCCCCTTTTTCCCTCCTTCTCTTTCATTTGCACTCTCATCACTCCTTTTCTTAGCCAGTGCTTCCCCCTTCCTACTTTTTCTTCTTTTCTCCTCCTGGGCCCCCTTGTGTTTCTGAGCCTCTCATGTATGAGAAGCAGTGACACGCTCTGTTGTGGCTCACACAGCCGGCAGTTAAGCGTCTGCTGCAAGACATGGAGACAGAAGGATCTCATGATCTGTGAGTGGCAGCTGCTCCCAAACGAGATGCTGACACGGTGCTTTACACAGCCTTCAAGCCCACTGTGAGCATCCTCCGTGATGGATGAGCAGTCAGGGAGTCTGGTCTCCTTCCTTTTGGATTGTTGAGGGAGAATTGTTAAGCAAGGAGTAATGGCACCAAGTGGCTCTACGGATCATACATCAGACCAGTTCCTTGGCAGGCCCTGAGAAGGCAACTCTGCTGCGTGATATCAAAATGCACAGGCATTTGTCAGTTGATTTATCAGCTAATGTGCCAGTGCTGGTGAGCGATGATGAGCTGGGAATCAATCTGAAAACAGCATGAGTAGTTACCCAGGGAATTTACTTCTGATGTTGGTGACAATAAATGTCAATCTGTATTAGAGGAATCTGATGGCACAAAAGTGAGAGGGAAACTCTATGATCTTTTATGGATCCCGAGCTCTGTCTGCTCTCCCATGCTTTTTATTAAACAATAATTATTTGTGGTTTATTATAATAATAGTAATAACAACAATATTAGTAATTCATATGTAGGATATACTACATCATTCAGGATAGTTGTGGACTGCGATACACTGGACAATAGAAGGAAGGAGACATGAAAGATGTTCTTAGTGCAGGCAGATCTGGAATGCAAATTTTTATTAGTTCTGTCTCTGCTGCCACAGACTGGCTCAGTGCAGCTTCTTTGCACCTTGCTCTTTTCCATTCCAGGAACCACAACAGATGATTTTTCTCAGGCAAAGATCTGGAACAGAGCAGGTCTTCAGATCCAGCGTCTGCATGTCTGTGGCATGTTTATTCTGAAACCCAGATAAATGCACACAGATATTAAGAGCTGGATGAAATAGTATCCAGAAACTGTTGGTAAGAGGACTCTGCAATATATTTGCACTTAAATGACGAGATTCAACTTCTGTTCCCAAAATGTATTTCCTCCTCTCTTATTTATTATCTATTCATATCGCTGTCATGTAGACAGAGAAACTGAGTCATCAGACAGTTAAGTGTTTTGCTCAAGATGGCAAAGAGCACAGCTGGGACCTGTGAGTCTCTGTTTCTGGTCCTAGCCACAAACCACAAGTATATTCTTCCATACTTTCTCATTTCTCATTTTTCTGTCTCCTATTTACCTACGGCTCTCCTGCTTACCAAGTTGATGGGTCAGGTCTTTTGGAGGTCAGTAATATCTGCCCCAAAGCAAGCAGATGTGTGAAAGTTTGGCCTCTAGGTATTCCCTGGAAGATAATAAAAAGCAGTACTTAATCCCTCCAGCACTAAAGCCTATGACTTCCTGTTGACTGGCTTTTGCTACTTCCTATAACAAGTTGGCTTTGTTTAATAAAGTTGTGTAGCAGGGATAAAAAAAATCACTCCATACTTAGAGTTGTGTAAAAATCTGAACTTAAAGGTCTAAAATCCACCAGTTTCACCGTTAAAAGAATGAACTTAGTCTCCATATTTTATACACTGGGTCTTCAGGGGACAATTGAATTATGTGTAATATTATTCTCCAAGATTTATTGGCTTTGCCAGAAGAAGTAGTTTAAAATAAGCTGTCCTTTCCCTTGCGCTTTATCCTCTTCCTGACCCTTCTCTTTTTGTTCCTAGACCACAGACTCAAATCAGGGATTCTGGCTTGTTAATGGCATACAAGGCATCTCCAGTTGTTCTGTTTAAATTCCCTTCCTGTCTTTGTTACACTGCAGCAATTCTTAATAGTGAACAGAGCTTTAATTTTAAAGAGCCCTTTGGAAATGTAGTCCTCAGCTAAGTTTTATTAACTTCCTTTTCTTAACGCTGTGTAGACACAGACCCAGCACGGTGTTTTCACAGCATTTACTATGGTGTCTAATTTAGTCATCAGAAATAATTCCTTCCAGTGAGTATGTAGGGAGCCAGGATGTGGCAGTCCAGGGAAGTGGGTGCGCTGAATCACTTATTTCTCTGCTGAATTTGGATGGCACAGCAGTTGCAATGACTAAATTAAGACTCCTGAAGTGATGATCCTAACACAGGCCCAGTGACCACGTGCATTCAGACCAGAAACTGTTTAGTGGTTCAGAAAAACTTGTTAAGTCCTTAATTTTTCCATGCCTTCCCACCTGCCTGCTCCTCCCCTAGCCCTGATGGCAACTGGAGCCATCACTGAAGATTTCTCAAGTGTTGAGCAATTGTTTGGTTGCATTTGTACACCGGGATTTCACTGCTGTTCTCTTCAGACTTTGAAATGCAGAAACACTTTCTGTCCAGATGAAATAGGCTTTGGGATAGACTGACAGTGCCGTTTACTTTCAGGTGGGAAACCTTGGACTCCTTTTCATGCTCCTCTTTTTCATCTACGCTGCTCTAGGAGTGGAGCTCTTTGGAAAACTGGGTAAGTCTCAAGCAGACCATGCTCCAAACTGAGCTACAGACATGCTGGTTGGGGTTTCTCAAAATCAGAACTCTTCAATAAAGGGACTGAATTATTTGATGGACTTTATTCTCCCTTATGCATAATTAATGTAAGAGGAATTTCCCTGTAAATTGTTGTTGTCCTAACAGCCTAACAAAATAAAAGCAGCCTCCGTTTTCTCTTACATTCTTAAACATTTGCTTTTCCTGCACTCCGTCCCTGACATTGCCTTCAAGATTACAAGAAAAAGTTTGTGACAGTTTACTTACATCTCTTGCCATGGAATATTGATCAAGATGAAAGGCAGCACAATGACATATTGGGAGGATATCCCTGAGCAACAGAGTTACACTGCCAGATATCCTGGGGCTCAGCCAAAAGGGATTTTTCCATATTGATGGCCAACAGCCAACCATTGGGCAGGGTGCTGATACCAGTCATCACCTGAGGTCTTCAGGCTGTGAGTTCACGCTGTTGGTCTCAGGGCTGGTAGTGTGTCCTCCCCTGAGTGCTGCGCTCCCCTTGTTTTTCAGTGTGCAATGATGAGAACCCCTGCGAGGGCATGAGCCGCCACGCCACCTTCGAGAACTTTGGGATGGCCTTCCTCACACTTTTCCAGGTGTCCACTGGTGACAACTGGAATGGGATCATGAAGGTAACTGGGCCTTAGGGGCAAGGATCTCCTACTTGTGGGGAAAGAGAAGTTCCGATGTGTGGTCTGTTCAGCAGAGCTTGGGCTAGCAAAGGGAAGGAGCACAGAACACAGAAGCTGGGTTGCTAGATAAGGTCCCTGCTTGGTCCAGAGTCTCTCTCCCCACCACGGTAACTCAAACCTTGGGCTCAACTAGCCCTAGAGACATCTGATAGAGAAAAGTGCCAATTTTCCTTGGGAGGAACAAGGAAATAATTTAGGCTAAGAGGGACTATCCACTGTGGTCAGGACTGTTATCAAAGCTGAGTATAGGACATGTGCATTGGACACGGCACTCATCTGCAGAGCTACCAGGAAAATACAAAATAAATCCTTCAGAGGACATGGAGAAAGGAAAGTTCTTTCATCATATATGGTGCTTTTGAGTATTAGATGGGAGAAGGCAGTACCAGCCTGCTCATTTTTGGTCTTGTTCACATGTGTGGGGCTATGGTGGCAGCAATATGTCACGGTCTGAAAGTTTGCTTCATATGCCTTTGGATGGTTTTGCTCTGAAGCAGACAGCATATTAACAGAGAATGTCCCAGATTCTTTGGGGACCTCATTATGCCAAAAGGTATGGGGTGATAGAAGTGTTTGCTTTGTTCTTTCCATTGGCATCAGAGTTTTTTGACAGAAAGAGGAGCCAAGCTTCTGTTCTTACTTTAGTCTTTCCTTCTTTCCATCGTTCCCTCTCAATCCCAACTCCTCCTCAAGGATACCTTGCGTGACTGCAGCCACGATGACCGGAGCTGTCTCAGCAACCTGCAGTTCATCTCCCCACTGTACTTTGTCAGCTTTGTGCTCACAGCCCAGTTTGTCCTCATCAATGTGGTGGTAGCTGTGCTCATGAAGCATCTCGACGACAGCAACAAGGAGGCCCAGGAGGATGCAGAGATGGATGCTGAGCTTGAGATGGAAATTACTCATGGGCTGTGCTCCCACAAGTCAGGCTCTCCAAATTCAGGACAGGGAAAAGGAGCAGGAACAGGAGGAGGTGGTGGTAGAACAGATCCTGAAGGACGTCTGTGCATGAGATGTTACTCTCCAGCCCAGGTGAGTACACCTTTGAACTTACTAACCAGACTGCAGCAAGTAGCTGTGGGCAGTAGCTGGGCAGCTTAGATGATTGAGGGCTTAGCAGTAGCAGAGTCTTCCACCTCAGGGTGAAAGGTTTGCTTTCAGCAGTAGACTTTTGAGTTGATAGGATCATGTAGGGACAAGGCTGTGACAGCAGTGTGTCCTGTTCATTGTCATCATGGTGTAGGAACCTGAGGGCCAGCAGAGGAGGGATGGAGCAGATCAGCTAAAGGTGTGACAGGAGCAAATTTGAGAGGGGAGCTCAGGAGAAGAGTGCAGGAGAAATGGCAGACCGAGAGTGAGTGACTCCAGCAGAGCTGGAAGGGAGACGTGAGCACTGAAAGTGAGTGAAGACTGTCCCTCCTTTTTTTTTTTTTTTTTCATTGAACTCTGGCACCTTTACACACCCTGTGGAGCAAATGTTCCCCCCAGTGACCCTGTGCAAGTACCTGCAGAACAAGATGCTGCTCCAGATGAGTCAGGGTGGAGAACCCAGCCCCAAATTCACGTGAAACTTGAAAGCAAAAAACTCGACATTCTTAAAATGATCTCTCCCATCCTCCCCCCTTTCTTGTCCCCTAGGAGAACTTATGGCTGGACAGTGTCTCTTTAATTATTAAGGACTCCTTCGACGGGGAGTTAATGATCATCGATAACCTATCGGGCTCCGTCTTCCATCATTACTCCTCGCCGGCCATGTGCGAGAAGTGTAACCATGACAAGCAAGAGGTAACCTGCGTACGAGGATGTGTGAGGGGACTCTTCCCCCCCAGACCTGCACACCCACACCCACGTGCCCGCAGGTCGTCCCATGTGTGCTCCTCACTGTAGATTGTGTAGACAGTAGAGCTTGTTGACCTGTGTTTGTTATCTGTTGTGAAGTGCTGATACTGCCTCTAGTACAGGCCTGCCCTCCTCAGCCACACGCGGATGTTTGAGGTGGTGGAAAAGTGAGACGTGACAGGACACGGGTCAGGAGGGACCGAATGACCTGTAGAGAAATGACTATGAAGGCATCCTGGCAGCTCTTGTTGCGTTCAATTTTGCAAGAAAAGTTTAGGTTCAGGCTCATATTGGACAGAGGACTCTGAGGATCTCACTCCAATGAGAGCACTTAGGAGCTTAGCACAATTCAGTGGGAGATTTAAGCTGGTGTTTTGTCCTCATTTTAAGCATGTGCTTGCTTATTCCCTATTGAGGTCGATCAATTAAGCACATGTTTAAATGCCTTGTTGACTAGAGTCATGTCTGTGAGCAAGGATTGGTTTGTGGTGAAAACCAGTTAATTAGTTTGAGCAAAAACTAAATAAAAATGGGCCCACTGAGAAAGTTTGTTAGCTGACAAACGGGTTGTTGCTACGAGCAGGACACCAAATGGCTTAGACTTGAGCTACTAAAGTTGGTAGATGCTTTGGAAAACTATTTCCTAAGCAATTAGTCTTTTCAGGTTGTGAAACTTTAAGGAGCAAAATGGTCTGGAAAGGGTTAGGTGAGTAGCAGAATTAATTTTATTTCTGAAATAATTTTATTGTATTTAGGTGCTCTGCTTTTGTGTGGTCAGACTTATAGCAGTAGTGTGGCTCTTCTGACAGTAAATTGGTACATCAGTGGCAAACCTCACTCTCTCCTTCCCCGTAACTGACTCGATATGTTGCTATCGCTTATAAAGAAACAAGGAAACTTGGGGAAAGAGCTCTTATTGGCAGATCATTCTATCCATGTTTGAAGAAAGCAATATTTTTTTGACCTCAGATGCCTAGTTCTGATGCTCTGATTTTTTTTTCAGCTTCTCAGCTGTCTGCTTGTCCCCATTGCTTCCTTTCAAAAGTATCAAAATGCAAACATTGCTGTAGTTTATCGTTATCGAGAGACTTCACAAATGAATGCTGCATTAATGCAACCGAATAACTAGTTTTCAATTAACTGCAATTTCCACTGCTTTACTTAAGTCTTTTTGTTCAGCAATTGGTGCTCAGCTTTCTCAGCAAATGAGATCTCCTAAGGCATTCCAGAATGATTGCCCTCAAGTTAAGTCATTTGCAGCTAGTTTGCTACATTTTAAAACCTCCCTGATAGTCTTCAGTACCCCGCCTACGAATGAAGACAACAACAACCCATTTTCTTACCTTCCCAGCAAAGAAACTAGATAGCAAAATCTTCAAGTGGAACCCCCAGCCAGAGAAAAGAGTTTGATGTAATTATCACAACTGAAGAATTATTCTTAGATCATACTTTCTAATGGCTGTTATAGAGCCATAAATTACTTTCAAAATTGGTATTTCAATACATCTAAAATGTGGAACTGAAAAGAAATTATCTATGCAAGAATGAGTTTAGTAATAAAATACAGATGTTTGATTTTGGATCATATGAGTCAAAACTATACCTTAAGGTTTTAAGCCACGATTGGTCATGACCTTCTCTTCATATTTCAAAGTAAAAAAAAAAAAAAGGAGGAAATTTCAGTAGTAAATCACTATGTGGAGTCATAGCTAACATCAGCAATGCACACAGTCATTAAATTAGAGTGTACTCTGGTACATCAACATATCCAAATGAGTATTGTACACAGACAGAATAGTACAGTCTCAGAAGCAATTGACAGCAAGTTACATAGCTAAACTATTTATCTAGTCCTCTTCAATGCGTGCGTATTAGAAAAAAACAGTATGCTTGCTGTCCACCCTTTCAGCCTAAACTCTGCCCTTCTGACAAAAACCATGTATTAGCCAAAAATGTTCCCTCCAATTTCCTTGGTAGTTTAATTCATCAAGATGCTGAGCACAGTGGATGGACACCACATTTAAACATATGCTCAAACTCATTAATGTGTGCTAAGCTTTTTGTGGCATTGAGCAGAAGCGCTCCGCGCCTTTCCTGATTATGCTCCTGATATTTTATTTTCAAAGCAATTATTTGTACAATTAAGGATTTTTGTAATCGTGGGTCTGTTTTTAAAGATATATTTGCAACTAGTTGTTTTCTAAGGGATATGTGTGCATGGTTCAGTGTCTCAGGTTGATGTTCCTGAGAGGTTTCATGGATTTGGATCTAGTGAACCTTCTCCCACACTGTAATTCAAAAAATATTTTTTGTTCCTCATTTTTAGTCAGCAAATTTTAAAATATTCTACAGTAAGGGAAGCAATAAGAACAAAACCTCATTTTTTTCATGGTGCTAACCTCATCTCTTGTCATTTCTATCCTTTTACTCTTGGGATGGTTGACAGACATCTGTATATGGATGACTGAAGTGTGTTTAGCCACGGTAGGAGTTTGTCAGTGAGCACCAGTGAAATGTGTTTCCACACCTGCAGTTTATTTAATCATGACTTTGTTGATGGTGGGGTTTGTGTAGATCCCAGGGTGGTCAGAATTTTTGAGCAAGCGGTTCAATGACAGTTCTGCTTTTGTTGAAATCCTTTTTTATGGATGGCAAAGGTAGTCACAGATGTTACCACAGGTCCTGCTCCTGTCTCTACAAGCACAGCTATAAGCCTGTTTTGGTGTAGCAAGCACTTGGGAGAGTAACAGATGAGTACATTAAGTGGGACTGAATGAAGACTGTGCTTCTCTACACAAGTAGTTGCTGACTGGTGGTTGTGTAGCATCCCTGGCATAAGTTCATTGTGGGCTCTCTGTGTGTTCGTGCTCTGAGCAGCAGTTGTTGGTTTTCTCCATGGTTGAACAGCACCACGTTCCTGTGTCAGAATAATATCTCAAATAAGGATATCGTTTGTGCACTTTATTTAAATCCAGCTCCGGTTTTCCATTCTGTTTGTTTAAAGTGCATTATCCCTCAGATGTGACCTCTTCCAGTCTCTGGCATTGGCACAAGCCACTAAACTTCCAGCTCGAAAAGTCATCTCTCCAAATGTTTCACCTGCTGTCATGGCACAAGAGCTGTACCTGCCTCTTGCAAACACAAACACATGGCCAGAAGCTGTCCCAACTGAGACAACCCAGAATACAGCTCTCAAGAGTTAGCTGCTGGTGGTGCAAACTGGTGGCACCCTGGAGACCAGTGACAGAAATCCAAGCACAGGAGGGACAGAGAAACTGCTTAGGCTGGTAGAAAAAGAAGATGCTTTTCAGGCATTGTGAGAAAGAGTTGTCAGGCAGAGGGGGTTTAAAAGCTTGGAGGAAAGAGGATGGGAGAGGGGCATATGTGGATGAAACAGGCCAAAAATGAAGCAAGGTCAGGCATGGGACTGGAGCAGAGCTGAAGCACAAGAATGGGAGAGATGCAGTGGTCAGACTTGCTTTCAGAATGCAGGAGAGCTCAAGCGTGGGTATGTGGGAGGGCTGAGTTTAGAGATGGAGAACAGAATGGAAGACAGTGTTAGGTGAGGTCTTGGGTAGGTTAGAGGGGAGGGGAAAGGCAAGATGCAGGAAAGCTGGAGAGAAACAGGGTTTCAGTAATGAAGGTAAGAGAATATGAAAAGCATGATACTGGCATGGACTGCAAGAGGCATGACTTTCCCTGGAATGAAAGCACCTTCATGTTTAAGCAGGGCTGTCTGTGGTGCCTTCAGAAAGAGGGGTCCACTCCTCATCCCTCAGCAGAGCCGGCTGCCCTGTCACCAGCCTGAGGGACCCGTCTGCCTGCCTGGCTTTACTTGCAGGGCCTTGGGCCAGCTGTATCGCTGTGACAGATACAGGACTCGTTCCTCCAATTCTGGCACTAGAGGAGCATGGACTGGTAGCGGGCTGCTTGCAGATTGTATATTCAACCTTTCTTAAAAAGGGAATTCTCCTGCCCAGCCCAGGTCTGGGTTAGGCAGTTCCTGATGTATCCAAGGAATATAACCTAAAATTGATCTTGGGTCTACAGGCTCTCACTTATCCACCATAAACAGTGTGACTGCTTGAAATGTGGATCCCAGGCATGACGTGTGATAGCTCCTTTCCCTTCCTGCAGGTCCAGCTGGCTGAAATGGAAGTGTTATCCCTCAACTCAGACAAGTCCTCTTCCATCCTTCTAGGAGATGAGTCAGACAATCGAAACGCTGCTCAGCTGAGTCCCAAGGAGATCAAGGTTAGCCCCAGGCAGTCATGGGCATCTTACACCATGTGCTGTACTTATGCCCCTGCTCATTTCAGGTGCTCTGTATCCATCCAGGTGTCCCTGCTGAGGAATCTAATTCTGGTAATTTTTCAAGAGCTTCTCCATAGAGCCATACTGTGGAGTAGGATTTGAGGAGAACAAAAGAATACATGTATTTGAAAGTTTTCATCACTACTGTTAGTAACTTCCTCTGAATTAGTCAAAAGTTAGGCAATTCGGGCTGGAAAATTGAGCATCTGTTAGCTAGCTTGAAGGTATTATCAGAATCAGCTCTTCTTGAGGCTTTGAAAAGTCTGCTCTATCATCTTCTATTAAATTTCACAAGGCTTTGTCCTCACTTATTTTTTTCAGCAGGATGGTCAGAACAACCCTGACTCCAATGGGGCAGACAGTCTGGGGGAATGCCTGCTTCCAGCATCCAGTGAGGATGGCTCTACAAACCCAGACAGTTACCTGTGTGAAATGGAGAATACGCCTTTCAACACAGTTCAGTCTTGGCTAAAGCATGAAAGTGTCAAAGGTGAGCAGGGCTCTCATTCTCCAGGTCTGCTGAAACTGTGGGTTGGTTCAACTCTGTTTTTCCCATTTTCCCTCTGTCAGGGGAAGAGTTAATGTGACGTGGGGTTACACTAACCAAGAATTAGCTTTCAGTTTGCTAATTTGCTTCAGGAATGGGGGGAGGAGCAGTTCCTTCATTTTTATTGCTAGCTTTCATATCTTCCCTCAGACATGACTGTGAAATACTGTGAAAATGCTGATCTCCATTTTCAGTAGTGCAGCTATGCATGGTCAGAGGAGAGTGGGGACAGATTCTCCTGACGTGGCAGCTGGATGAATTGTGCTCATTCAGCACAGAAAAACTCTGCTGTCCCCTGAGACCAAGTACAGATTCAGGGAACACGTAACATGTCTGCCCTTGGTGGAAGTGCTCTGGTTCTACTCTTGAGCATGCCCTGGTCTCCTGTGATCCCCAGGTTTCCCAAACCACTACTTAATTTATCTTTTTTCATCCCTTGCCCTGCAGGATCTGGGATGAAAGTCCTCTGGCAGTGATACATCCTTAAGCCAAGGCCTTTCAGCTCAGCATTTCTCTGTGAGAGCAACAGCAGGGCTGGCCTGTTAAACTTATGGCTCTGAGCTGTGTTAGGTCTTCCAGGTCTGGTGCAGGTTTTTGTGCAAAAAGTGGGATCCTTAGTCTGAACATCAGGCTGAGGCTTCTTGGCCAGGAGTGCATGTTCCTGAATATCCTTTGTTCACTGGTCTTGAGACTTTGCTCAATGTAACAGCAGAAAAGGCACCAAATAAAATCAGAGGACTCTTCAACTTTTTTTTTCTTCTATTTCTGTTCTCCTCCCCTTTCTTTTGATGCTCTGTCAGTCCCTCCCAGCCCCTTCTCTCCAGGTGCATCTTCCCCTCTGTTATCTGTACCAGCAGAATTTTTCCACCCAGCCATCTCTGCCACCCAGACAGGGCCTGAGGAAGTCTCATGTCCACGCAACCTTCCTAAGATCTCTCTGCAAGGCTCATGGGCATCACTGAGATCTCCAGGTGTGAACTGCTCACTTCTCCATCAGGTGAGGAACCCTGCTTCTGTCTGCTAGGAAAACTCAATTTTCACATCATACCCGAACAGAGGGGACTGAACGAGGAGAAGGGCAGAGGAAGGAGAGAGGCAGCTGTGGTCATGGGCTGGGTAACCTGGATCTGTAGGAGGAGCACAATGGACTGCAGAATGCAGGAGGATAGGGGAGGAGAGGGGGTAGTATAACAAAGTGGTGTTGGATAGCTCTCACCCCATGAAGTCACACATTCTTCTGCTTTGGATCAACAAATAGTTTGACAGCTGCAGTGAGCCTCCCATGAAGACGAAATCACATCACTGTAGCTCCCCCCTGGGTCCCTGGCACTGGGTGTGCTGCAGACATCTGCATGCACAGCAGCCCTGGTGTGAGCCAGGGAGGTGACAGCTGGGGTCCTCTTAACACTGACTCCAGATCATGCACGTTTTTGGTTGGAACAGGCTTCTTCCCACCTACATCTTCCACAACCCTAGTGCCCCATCCACACACTGTGTCCTCACTGTTTTACCCTGCCCACTTAACTCTGCATCCCAGAAAGGTGCCATCTCTTTCTGAAAAGGCAGCTATTTCTCACAAACAAAAGACAAGAATAAAAGCACTGGGAGGAGATCAGGTGTCTCTGAAGGGCAGAAGATGCAGAGATGAAAGCCCTGTACAGATCCCTGTTACTGTTCTTGGAAGATACTCCATGAACAGGGGCATTCTATTCCAGACAAACTAAAAAATAAAATCAGATGTTATCCAGCTATATATGACAGACATTGTTGGCACAATACAAACGTGTATAAATTCACCAAGGATAAATTTAGCCTTGGTCTGAGAGCACTGGAGTTGTTGCAGTTTTGAAACTTCTGGTATAAGTTAAGACACGAAGAGGTAGAGCCCTGGAGCTGGCACACCACTGGGACAAAAGCACTGAACTGTTGTAAAGGAGAAATTGGTAAACTTCTGATTATGTGACGCAGACTCAATTGAATAACTATAGAGGCTGCTTCAGGAGACTGCTTCCTGTCCTACATGCATCATCCCAGTGCAGTGTCCCAGTGATGATCTCATAGTGCAGACCAATTTCCTAGAAACAACTAAAATGCAACTTAACTAGATGAGCCCTGATACAAGGAAATTAAGGCTGTTTCCTCTTTGTGCTGGGAAGGGACCCCCCTTTCTGCACTAAATGCCATCATTGCCACTAGTGCTGGTCAAAAGAACCATGGGGCCTCTTTTCTCTCCCCAGATATTGCTAATTTTTTTTAATGAGAGGAGGTCTGTACAGAAGTCCCTTGATTCCTGTCCCGCTAATAGATGGGTCCACAGTCTGTGTGGCAGGTTTATAGGGCAGCCATGAGTGAGGACCCACAGGGAACCTTTGCTCTGCTGCCTCCTGGACCATCAGTGCTCAGGGAGAGCCCAGTGGTGGGGGCTGCAGGGCTTCACACGGGAGGGGTAGATTCATCCTGAAGCAGAATGAAATTAGCTCAAAATACCGAAACCTTTCCTCCTCCTTACCCGGAAAGAAACCCCCATGGCAGGCTGCATGGCTGGTGCTTCGTACCATTGGTTGGTTTATGGCTCCCTTCCCCAGCTGAGGAGAGCGAAATAGTTGTTTTTCCCCTTTCTGTAATCGTGGCTTATTTTCACACCCCAAAGTGCCCCCAAAACAAATAAGGCAAAGTCTCTTGCCCTGTGCCCGTCTCCTTCCTGAGAACTATGTTTTCGTGTTCCCGCTCCCCAGCCCCCCGAGAGCGACACGTCGCTGGACAGCCGGAGCAGCAGCTCGGCCGGCAGCCTGCAGACCACGCTGGAGGACAGCCTCAACCTCAGCGACTCTCCCCAGTGCACGCTGGACCTGCCGGTGGCTCTGTGCCCCGTGCCGGCGGCGGGCAGCCAAAGACCCCTGGCAGCGCCGCTGTCCCCCGCCTCCCGCCGCCGCAGCCTGCGGGGCCGGGGGCTCTTCAACCTGCGGAGCCTGTGCCGCCACCAGCGCAGCCACAGCAGCGGCGGCAGCACCAGCCCCGGCTGCACCCACCACGACTCCATGGACCCCTCGGATGAGGAGGGGGCGGGCAGCAGCCTGCGCGGCGGTGGCAACAACAGCGAGCCCTCGGAGACGCTCAGCAGCCTCTCGCTGACCTCGCTCTTCTCGCCGCCCCCACCGGGGCTGACCCTGGTGAAGAAGTGCAGCAGCACCAGCAGCCTCCACGCCAGCCCCTCGCCCCGCCGCCCCGCCGCCCACCACGCCAAGCCCTTCTACACCGTTGACCCTCGGGGCTTCCTCTCGATGCCCTCCTGGGTGACGGACTTCTGCAAGGACACCCCCTCGCCCAGGCAAGGAGAGGAGCCAGATGGCCCCGGCAGACTGGGGACAGGGGACCGCAGCTCCCCGCTGCCTTCCGAGCTGGAGCTGGGCGACGGAGTCAGCAAGAGGAACAGATGAGGGTCCCTGAGGTGCAGGGAGAGAGCATTCGGCCGCTGGCATGGGGAGCATGTTTCACTAGCTTCTCCCTGGCAGCAATTCCAAAGGATTTGCAAGAAAAAGAAACAGGCAAACAAAAATTTATAAAAATATATATATACGTAAATATATATATATATACATATATATATATAAAATAAATATTCTGGTACCGTACCTCAGAGGTGTGGGAGAGTGCAAGCAATACGGGAACAGTCCTGCCTGAGGGCAAGACCTGGACCATCACCCCAGAGACTATAGTGACAAGAAAAGGCCATGGGGCTGGTAGGGACAGGACCCTCCAGCCAGGTGACTGCCACATGGCAGCTGTTTAGTTATATACATATACATATATAGAGAGATCGATTTATTTATTTTTTTTACTGAGAGATTATGAATTTCAGAAAGTGCTAAGGAGGAACAAGAGAATGGAGGGCCTGAAGGAGCTGCTACACCAAACCGTGAGGGTGGGGTGAAGGGAAGGGAAGCAGGGTGACCAGCAAGGGAAGAGCATCTGGGGCTTGCCTCGTGTGTTTCTGGGAATTTCCTTATTGTCCATGCTTCCATTTCCAAGGTTAAAAATTGTGGGCCAGATCTTCAGGGTGAGCGTAAATTGGGAAAACATGCTGTTGGTGTAAAGCAGCAGAGCTCTGGCTTGAGGTGGATTCATGCTGATTTACAGCAGGTGAAAATCTGGTCCCAGCAACAGAGAAAAGCAAATAGCCATGGAGCACGGGGAAACGTTTTGAGGTGAAAAGCCTTGCTTTGAAGGGAATGTGTGAACACAGCGGGCACCGCTCATGGAAGGAGGGATGGAGGCTACATGGCTTATTTTTGTTGTTGTTTTGTTGAGTTTGGTTTTTTCATTTTCCAAAGAAAGAAAACTACAGAGGGAAAAAAATTACAAGGCTCCTGGGGATATTTGGAGTGGGAGAAGCAAGGCGGAAGGGAAGGGGGAGGTAAAAAGGGGAGAGGAAATGGAACTTTTCCCCCTTTTATTTGCGGTAATTGTGATATTTTATTTTAGAAGCCCAAAGGTGCAAAAATTATCCCTAGAGAAACCTATCTGTTATTTTTGTATCTATAGCTATATATATTAAAAGAATACAAAAACTAGAATATTAAAAAAGACATAAAAGCAAAGGGGGCTTCAACAACACAAAACGCAGTCAGTCCCTTGGCTGACAGCTAACCCTGTTGCAAGTTCCAGTGGGAAGACCCTACAAGGACATCCTCAGCTTGGTGGTGGCTCTGTCTCCTCTCTAGCATCATCCTCTGGCATTTTCCTGGTTTGCATCAGTGTACCTGGGACCAGAGTCCTGCTCAGTGCCAACCACGGACGTGGAGAGCAGCGAATATTGGAGCGTGTGTGTGTGTGTGTGTTTGTGTGTGCATGCCATTGTAAGGATGCTGATGTGTGTTGTGTCCAAGCCAACTGGCTCACCAGCTGGAGAGATGGGTGAGAGGGACAAGGAGAACTGCAGCTCTCCTTGTCTCTGCCTCGCAGGGCAGTGGGAGTGGGGAGGACTGCGGCGTGGAGGGCGAGGGCAGAACGACCCCTCAAACCATGACCTGCCTCAGGATCCTGGATTCTGTCCGGCAAACACGGTCCTCTCCCAACATGGTTGCAGCAGGGCTTCCAGAGGCTGCATCCCTCCTTGCTTTTCCAGTGGTACAACTGCACAAGTCTCCTTCCTGGCAGGGCCAGCCTTCTTCTCCTCCTGCAGCAACTGCAAGGTTTTGTACCCTTCCCAGATTTGCAAGTGGGTAGGAAAACCAGCCACCCGAGGGGAACAAAGAATTTTGGATGTCATGTACCGCCCCAGGGATGTTCCACTCAGGTGTATCAGAGAAGACAGACTGGGAAGGGCAGCGGGGAGACGATAGCAGCACAATGGAGACAGGAATGTTTAGAGCACTGAGGAGAAGGAGCAGGGCTCCCTGTCCCCATCAGACCAAGAGGGCCTCTGCAGCCCTCACAGAGGTCTTCCCACTGGCATACGAAGCATTGTGAAGAGGGCAGCACAAAAGATGTTCTGATTTTATTGTGACCTGTCTGACTTACGAACCAGGGTTGTAAACAGTGAGCACATCACTTGGGACCAGCAGCCAGGAAAAGGATAATTACTGTGTGGACTTAATTCATTTGCTCTGTTGCAAGTGTGCATGCTGACTGCAGGGAGGTCAGACCTGCGAGGAGAGGACAGGAGAGCCTGGGTCCTTGTCCTTGCAGAAAGGATGCAAATACAGATTTATTAAAGCAATAATAAGGGTCTTTAAATGCTTTTTTTGCACTGGTGGTTCTTTGGGTGAGTTGCCCCTGCTTGCTGTCCCGTGGGCAGAGAGGAGGGACACAACACATGGTTTCACATCCTCAGGGAAGGAAGTCAGTCCCTAAATGGCTGAACAATGAACTTGGGTTGCACAAGGCTTAGACCCAAACCCAGAGCTGCTTTGAAGCCAGAGGCAGGGCTTACCAAAAAACCCAAACAGTTGAAACCCATCCAAACCCCAGACACTTCAATGCACAGAGTGCTCCTTGGACGTTTGCCATCAGAGAACATGGAGGTGGGACTCCAAGCTGTCCTGGCAGTTGTATGGGCTGTGAAATGTTTCCACTGAGGAATGGGAGAAAGGTCAGAGATTGGTGGAGTGCTAGAAATTACCCCAATATTTGGTCATGAGAAAAGCATGGCCTGCACTTGGGATTGCTGGGGGGGAAGAAGGGTAAAAAGATGGTGGTGGTGACCTCATGGGGTGACAGCTGCCCCTAGGATGGATATCTCTAGGCTTATTCCCGGTTGTCCCTGGAATTGACATCTTTGTTTCCCCTGTGGTTTGGGGTTCATGGCAGTCCTTCTGCTCTGCAGGATGTCTCCTCTTCACCTCCCAGCAGGGTCACGCCACCTCTCCCACCTCCCTGCGAAAAGGCTTTCACCCTCCGCTGTATGACTGGAGCAAAAGGCTGCTGGCTTAGGAAGGAGATTGCCATGGAAACAGAGGACTAGGTTATCTTTAAAGAATATTTTGTCTCTCTCTTTTAATTATTGACTAACTGTTTCAAGAAGAAGCAGGAAACATCTATCCTTCCCAAAGAAGAAGCAGAACACTAAACCCCAGCAAACACTTTGTATTTTTGCTGGGGATTTCTGCAGCACTTCAGGTTGTGCAGTTTCTCCTGGCAAGAGCTGCCTTTCCCAGCTATGCCTGGCTGTTCACACATGGAAAAAACCTCTGTCATCACCCACCCACCTCCCAGACAACACCTGAGGGCATTGGGCATTAGGATTTGCCCAGGCATCTGTTCAGCCTCCCGTACTCCCCACTTCCCACAGGGGACTGTACCGCAGGCAGCTCCTGCCAGGGTGCTCTTTGCTGTTGTTAGCCCGATATTGCTCTGTTTTGTCCTGCTGCCACACTACTCTTGTGCCCAGCTCTCCCCCACGTCTGCCACTGAAGGCAGTCCCTCTCCCTGCTCCACGCTGAGCCCCTCCCCAAGCTCACACCTCGCTGCCGTGTCCTGCTCTCGCTGCTGCTCCGCCAAGCAAGGCGTACTTAACTCTTTTCATCTTGGCTCACCAGGTGGTTCCTCTACCTCTTTTAAGCATTTTTCTGAGTGTTTTTTTTTCTACGGCCTCCCTATAAATTTTCCTCTCTCGCTATGATCTCTGGGCCTATTGATGTTGTTCATCGCAGCTGCAGAGCAGAGCCCATCCCTCGTGCTTCCCACCTTCTCTTGAACATGGAATCCTCAACCGCTCCAATCTGCCCAAGGAAAACACACCTGTATTTAGTATTTTTTCTGAACCCAGAGACTCTGACTCAGCACAGCCAAATGAGTGATGGATACCACTAGGTGTACATTTCATGGCTTCTACATCTTCATCTGTCTTCCTTACTACTACCAAAAATTCCTTATGAAATTACGTATGTAGGAATCAATTGCCAATGTGACCACAGTTTTCTTTCAAGGAAGGTTGGCAGGGTGGTTCATTTCGGCTTTTGGGGAGTTTTTTGGTTTGTTTTGGAGGTTTTTGTGAGGCCTGTGTAAGGGACTGCCCACCACCAGCCCTCTGTGAAATTCTTATGAGCTGAGCAGGACTGGGTGGGAGGGGAGGAACTGAAAACATGATTGAGCAGGAAAATAAATTTTCAAATAGAAGAAACATAAAGCAGAAAACTTTGAAGTGTTTCAAGGAATTTTCTACTTTTCCCACCAAAATGGCTTTCACGTTCAAAATGCTCCCAAAGGGCATTACAGAGGTTATTGTGTCCTGGTTGGCCTCTGGTGACTGAATCCTCAAGACCCCAGGCCAGCTGTCCACCCCACGGGGCACTGAAGATGGGTCCCCAGGCAGTGAGGTGCCTGCAGGAAATATGCCCTGCACACCCACCATGAAATGAGAGAAAAAGTCATCCTAACACTGGCTCGGGAGTAGAGATTTAATTTTAGCCAATGTAACTAAAAACTCAACATTTATTATGGAAGATATGGAGGTAAGTGGCTTTGGTTCACTTGGGTTCATCACAAGAATTCCACAGAGAAGGGAAAAATTAAACCATGTGGATTTTTTAACTAGCTGCGATACAAAACACGCAGTGCACCTTGTAGGAAGAGCTTGGTACCTTGCAAAGTCAGGCACCTGGATGTCTGCCACCCAGTTGAGTTTATCTGTATGTGACCTGACTTTCTAAGTATCCCCTTCCCTGGTCTTCACGAATACTTTATGAGATCTGCCTTGCTTCTCTTTTTTTCCACGTTATTTTTGTTTCTTGCTAGGGAGTGGTTTCCAGTAGGAACTCACTATCTCCATATCTTTTGAGTTATCACTCATTTCTTCCATCTCATTTAGATATATATATATGTGTATTTCTTCTCTAGCACTTTTTCCTTCTGCATATTTCCAAGCCCCTGTTTGCATTTGCTAAGATCCTGTCATGCAGGAGCTGGAGCTGGCAATCTGCTATTCAATATTTATGCCTCCTGGCCACTTCTAGAGCAGATGTGCTCAGTTTACAAGGAAGGAGTTGTCCCCCCACCAAAACCGGCATCCTAGACGGTGGTTTGCAGCACGCCTCTGCTTTTGCTCCAACATCAGCTGCAGCAATGAGCAATAACAATCTGCCCTTCCCCTTACGCCAGTGATGGGATTGCAAAGATGAGCCGTACAGCGGGGTTTGTTCTCAGCCTCGCTTCACGTGTCAGCAGCACTGCTGAGCATCTTTCATGCCCATGACATCAGTAAGAGCAGGGAGGACTCCGTACCTCATGCAGTTGCTCCCATGAGCAGCTGGGCTGTTGCCATGAAAAGCACAGCAGGCTCCAGCTCACGCTCCCCCTTTGCCGTGCAGTGCTGTGGACACAGAGGAATACAAATCTTTTTCCTTAGTGGTTTTGTCTGTAGTCACCAAAGTTGACTCTCCCTTTGTCTCATGGTCTACAGAGCAGAATGATAGCAGTGGGAGAGGCACTGTTTTTCCAAGGACATTTTTGGAGACCAGAGCACTTTAACCTTCTGTCTAATGCTGCTTTAACGATCTGTATTATTTTGGAGAACTTTGAGAGATGCTGCGGCTGAGTTTTGTTCTTTTGTTTTGTTTTGCTTCTGGTTGCTGGGGCACTGTTAGTGCACAGAGTGCACCATGCAAAATGAAGCAGCTCTTTCTGCAGCTCTTCTCCTTTCTTTGCTCCAGCTGACTCATCCTGGATGAAATTTTTGCACTCTAAGTTACCTGTTTGTGCTGACCACAGTGAGGTGGGATTTTTCATAGTTCTGCTGTCACAACTTTCTTTGTGTTCTTCTCTTTCTTATGCTGCTAAGGGAATAGCACTGTTCCTTCACAGAGTCTGGCAGAGCGTCTTCAAAAAGGGGTCTAGCAATCACCCAGCACAAGCAGGCAGGGCAGCCACCCTTCCTTCAGTCAGAAACACTCACATGCTGCTTCAGAACAAATAATCAGCGATACCATGGGCTCTGTGGATGGCAATCTGAAGAGAAACTATTTTTTAGTGAAACACCTTTAATCCAAGATTGGCTCTTAAATTGAAAAGTGCCTTTTTAGGAGAGAGCCACACACACAAGGAGGAGAAGCATCATGCAAGAACTCAAGGTACGTAGTCCATGCACAGGCAAGCATTTTTATTACCCTGCAAGTCCTTGAGATAAGACTTGCTTTTGAGCTATCACAGCTTTGGAGCTGAAGTACCAGGTAGACTTTCCTCTAAAACTACCACTGTCACCCTTAGATGCATCTAATGATCGCTGGAATAACAATGAAAGTGGATGATCCCATTTCTCCTTTCAATTACTTCACCAACACAGTTAATTTACCTTCTCACTAACACACTTCCTTTCTCACCTCCTTATCTGAATCATATGAAGGGTTCATTTCAAGATGACCTACGCACAGAAGTACTACACATATTCTAGATAATAATAGATATTTCTAAGTAGAAAAGCTGAGTGCAATGTAAACAGGGTGGTGTGGATAAAAGATCTGCTTTTGTGTGTATAATCCCTCTATATAAATACAACTGCCCCTTCCTCCCTGTACATTTATATTTCTTGGCACAGACTTTTGAAATTACCTTACCTTGAATGCAGAGTTAATAACATGTGAGAGACTTAATAATCATTGGCCACTGATTAGTTTCTGCTGTTATTGTAAGCCCAGGCAAAGGAAATAAATCAGGAAGGTGAAAAAAAAAAAAAAAAAGGCAGCCAACAACAAACAACATGGCATTGAATAAAAAAAGAAATAGAGAGACTATTCTGAAAATCCCTCGGTATCTGCTCAATATTTATTCGTATGCTTCCATAGTCACTGCTGCCTTGTGTCTGTGCGTGGGCGTAGGCATATACTTGTTTCAGGGTGGTTGTGGCTTATAAACAGATCTCCCACTGGTCTCTTTTTTCAAGGATACATTAAAGCAGTAAACAGCCCAAACTGCTGACTCGGGACACTGCTCACCAGCAGTGCCCACAGCACTGAGACAGGCAGTGTCTGGGCAATGCTGTCTGAGTTGCAAAGGTCTCTGCTTGCCCAGGGCAGTGAGCCCCGTCTTGCACTGTTGGGCACCAGCAGGACCCTCCTTATGCAGTGTAAATTGCTACTCCATCTGCTGTTCAGAACTCGAGCTGTGGCACCTCAGCATCATCAATTTGCTCAGGAACCCAGAGAGGTCACAGATCCACGTCGAAACATGTTGAAATACTCTCCCTTTTGGGCAAGGATGTTCAGGCACCTACACGGGGGAGGCCAGGGCAATGGCAGCTCTCTCTGCGGTAGAAACCACCAGCATGCAGAGCCCTGGCTGGGGTGGGAAAGCATGGCAGTCACCCCTGCGCTGCTCACAGATTTGCAAGGTTAGTTATCATCTACCAGGTGATGGCTCCATCCCAGCCTGACTGGTAAAAAGCCAGCCTTTTCTTTTAGGCTTCTGTGGACACAGCATTTTAATGTCTATTTGTGCCCAACCAGCCTAGGTAACAAAGAGGTGAGAGGGCCTGAGGGGAATTTGCAGTAAAGATGGAGAGAGTTAAGGGTCTGAAGGAGAAGATCTGGCTCCTGGCTTGATATGGATGATTGACCTTGAGGGACAGGACACCCCGGGGGTGCAGGTTTCTTCCCTCCAGCCTCACCCCTGCTTGCTGCTGTATTCTGCTCTGTAAACACCACAAGAATCAACGCAGCAGCTAATGTGGCATTTTTGACATGTGAGGGAGGATTATTTCAGCAGGAGTGTATAAACCTGCTTCATCAAAAGCTCAGAGTCAGCAAGCAGATGCCACCTTGCAGCCCCTGCCTGTCTCCTGGTGGCAGCCTCAGAGGGACAGGCCCCAGGTGTGTGGAAAGCAATAGGACTGTTGCAGTGCTGGATGAGTCCAAGCACGCAGGTAGGGAGGGAAGGAGGCAGCCTGGATGGTTGTGTTGTTTGCTTTGCACTGGTGATGATGCAGTGGTATCACTTTCATGCTAAATGCTAATTTTCTGCTTTGCTGGCCTCAGAATCGCCTACATTCATATCCTTCATTGCAGCAATTAAAGGGCTGGGTGCTCGAGCTGAGGCACTTGTGATGAGCATGATTTTAATCAGTGTGCACGAGAGAGAAGGAAAAATGTGATTGCCTTGCTGTTGCTGTGGGAACATGTGAGAGCCCATGAGGGGTACGAGAGCCCCTTCCCTGGTATGAGCATGCATCAGCTTCAGCTCAGCACTGGCCTGGGAAGTGCAGGTTTGCCACACCTTCCATTTCTCTGTCTGGTCAGGAATTGCTGTTGGACTTTAGCGAAACATTGTAACAAATCACCTGCCCCCTGCCTCACGTTTATACCCCGTGACACACCCTCCAAGGTGCCATGCATGGCACAGAGATCCCCAGCCCCTGCGAGACAGGCTGAGCATCGCTTGCCTGTCCCCTCCAGGGGGGAGGCAGGGCAGAGGGAGAGGGCCACACTGCACATGCAGGATTTCCAGGTGTGCCTGTAGGCAGCAGGATGGAATTACACAGGTCCCTGCTGTGAGACGGCCTCTGAGACTGCTCTGCACGGCTGGGCAGGAGAGTCCATTTGTGAGAGTGCCAGGAAAGGTATTAGATGTAAGTACTTAAGCATTTACACTGTTTGCCTAAATCATGAAGCTCATCCTGCTGGATGCTTCGCATGCTCACACATGCCCTCTGCCTCTCCAGCTGGCTTAAATGTCCCTCCAAAGGGGAACAGGGACTGTGTCCCTTGAATCCTTACTGCTTTGCTTTTCCTCAGTGTGGCTCAGTGACTGTGTTTGCAGGGAAGGGACCACCCTGCCAGGGTCCCCAGCTGAGGGATCCCTCTCCTGCTGCTGCCAGAGGACTGTGGGAGTCACAGCAGGTGACATGAGTAAAAACCCCTGACAGGTAGAGTGGGGAGGGACACTGGGGCTCGGTTTCCCATGTCAAGGGATTTGTACGTGCAGGGACAACTGCAGGAAAAGAACATCTAGGGAGAGACCAAACCTGTATCAAAACTGCAGGAGCCAGTGGGAGAGAAGCAGGGGATAACAATATTTCTGGAACTCTACAAGCTTGTCTCTTCAAGCTTCCTAGGTCATATTTCAGCTCCTCCTTGAATGTATCCCAATTCCTTCCTACGTGGGCAGGGACACCTTCCACTTAGACCAGGTTGCTCAAAGTCATGTCCAACCTGGCCTTAAATAATTCAAGGGATGGAGCAAGTCCCTGTCTGTCTCGTTTCCCCATTCCATGGCCTACCAACTATTTTTGGCAGCCAGAGGTGGTAATTGCAGACAACACAAAAATCAGAGGAGTGGCTGGTTTTGTCCTCTTCACCAGTTCAGAGAAGATTTTGAATCTTTTCTCAGGATAAGCCACCATATCTCAATGCCTGTCCTGCTCCCACAAGTAAACTTTATCACAGACATTTAAACACTTCCCCTGTTTTTCTGGAGGTTTTAGCACTGCCACTGCTCTCTGGTCAAGCAGAAGGCTGGGTAGCCTTTGTAGTCAGTGGGCAACCCTGGGCAAACAGCCCACACACACCTACAGCACAGCTCCACAGAGAGAAGGTGGGTTCTTTCCTCCACTGAGCTCACAGCTCATGCCCAGCAGGACCCTCTGTCAGGCCCCATGTGACTTGTCTAAAAAGCTCCTCTTCTGTCTAGGCCAGCACTCAAGTGGGGAGGGCAGACACAGTAGGCACAAGGGTGCTAGAGGTGTATGTCCATTACTTAAAAAAATCCCACCTGTTTTTGACCAGCAGCATGTGAAGCAAGCTGCTATTTCTCTTTTCATCATGCATAGGTGGGCTTCCAGGGCTCAGGTACCTCCAGGACCGGGCCAGGAGACACTCACAGTGTGGAGTGAAGGGGCCACGTTTGGACCTGCTGCACATCCCTAAAGTCCATGTCTGGGAGGGCTCCCTACTGCAGGGGGAAGTGCAAGCAAGACCCTGGCCAGGGCAGACACAGGTTTGGACAGATAGGCAGTGAGTTCCCTCTCCCTCCTGCAGAAGCTTGGATGAGAAGGGAGATTTCTCCCTCACACTGGCTGGGCTTTGAACTGTGTACTAATGACAACACAAGGAAGAGAGGAACTAGAGACTGACAGCCATGAGAGATTTCTGTTGCTGTTTAGGACAGATTTCTCTCCATCTCTTCCTCCGTCTTTCCATTTACTTTGCCACCTCCCCCTTTTTCCTTCCTCCAAACTGTTTCCTCAAGCCCAGCCCTCCTCTCCCCTTGGTCCCAGTTCTCCTTGCCTTTTCAGTAAGTGAGGAATTAAATAAGCCTCTGTGGAGACAAACCCAAGTTGTAGATTCTCCCTTGCCTCTCTGCCTGGATATTGATGAGGTTAGAGAAGAGACATCTCCTAAGGATGCTGCTTTTAGTTTATTATTTAGTCCAGCATGCACCAGGTCAGGATTCTGGGAGCATCCTTAGAGCCACATGCATGCTTGCAATACAAGAGCTCACAGTGAAGTCCCAGAGCACCCACATAGCCAGGTACCTGCCACCTGAAGTGACCATAACCACCCCCCAGGCACTGCCCCACACACAGCAAAGGTGGGGTCTGACCAGCACCAAGGGCTCCCCATCACTCAGATGAGGCCCACCTGGAAAAAGTAATAAAGAGGGGTGTCAGGTACCAGCCTCAGAGTGTTTGCATTTTGCAGGTAATGAAGGAACCTGAGGAGCAAATTAAAGAAGGACGGACGCAGAGGAAGGGTTTCTCTGCTTTACAGTGTGCTTGGCTGGGGCTGTCCCTCGGTGCTGCTATCTTGTATCTGTGCCATCAGAGTAAATAAGCCTCCTCTTGTAAATGCTGACCCCAAGCTGTGTAGTAAATTCTGGTGCCAGCCAAACCTGCATTTGGTTGCTTGCAGCGGTGTGTTCTTCTCGGTACAATGCTGCTGTATTGCTTCCACCACAAGCACCAAAGGCTGTGAGCTGCTTTCCTTTGGGACTCAATTCCAGGTACAGTGCAGCATCTGGCCAAATTCTTTTATTGCTTGTTCTCACTCCTCACATTGCAAAAGCAGCAAAGTTTCCTGTTATGTTTTTGCCATGTTTTTACTTCAGAGCCGACTTAATCATTGTGTTTTCCTTTCTCTGTTAATCTCAGGATTAAGAAAAAGCTGTGAAAGTATGATTTGAGCTTTTTGAAATATTTTCTGCTTTAAAATAAAAAAAAAAAAGAAATTAACCTGCAATGAGCAATCCTTTTTATTTAGAACTGAATTAATGAATTTCAACTGAAGATGGGCATGTCAAGCATTAATATATGTATAATTATGCAAAACCACTGTTATGCCTCTAATGAAAATTAGATTCTACCACTGAGGCTGTGTTTGGCGATAGTGTATATCTTCATTTGTGCTATATTTATTCTTTTTTCCTAGCTGCATGACCTAGGATTACAGTTGCCATGGCGATAAGACAGCTAGTGAGGGAAGGAGTGAAAGGTAAGTTTGCGTGTCTGCCTGTGCTGCGGGGGTGGCGGCGGGGCTGGCAATCTCCGTCCCCTGTGCTGCGTCTGCCTCCTGCTATTGCTGGCACTGGAAAGCTCTATTGCACAAGTTATGGTATTTTCTCAATAACTCAGGGGTGGGTGCTCAAGCAGCAAAGCAAATTGAGCTCTTTTTTTTTTTTTCTTGCCATCAGTATATGTGCATAACCAGGCCATGGGATTGCTGTGCTGGGACTTCTAGTGGGGTGGGGGGAGCTGATCCTTTGTGTGCATCTTTGCCCCTGGCCTTGGAGGGGTTTAGAGGTGGGACGCTGGGACTACTGGGGCCCAGAGTAAAACCCTCCAACTACTCTTCTTTATTTCTTGACCTATGTTTGTGATCTTGTCTGCCCTGGCCTTGGAACTGGAGGTGCTGAGCAGATTTAAAAGATGTGTAGCCGTGGTGAATTTGGCAGTGCTGGGTTAACAGCTGACCTCGATGATCTTAAAGGTTTTTTCCAACCTAAGTGACTCTCTGGTTCTAGGAGTGGCACTTTTGTCTCCCTTCAGCTGAGGTTACGTTCCCAGCCCTTCTGCTGGGGTTTGCTTTGTGGTGCTTGCTGCAGGAGATGCAGCATTCCCCAAGCCCTTCCAGAGCCAGTGCCACCTCCAGACCTGAACAGGCCCAGGACTGCAGGGCTTCTTTCAACAAATAATTGATAGTGGAGGAGAGTCTGTCCTTGGTGCAGCTTTCTTTGTTGACAAGGAACATACACAGTCATGTTTCCCTGAGCACAGCTGCCCAAACCTCTGTGTCTCTTTCAGCCTTAGCTTGCCCTGTGTGTGTGGGAAGTGCTTTCCTGCCTGCCTCTCCCATCCTGCTCTCTCTTTCTCTGCACCCCTCCATCAAAACTGCCATCACCATTTGCTTTAAGCTCCCGGTGGAAATGCTTACCATGGAAACTCAGGCTGACCAGCCTTTGTGATTGCAAGACTGATTCAGGCAGATTTTTTGGGGTTTTTTTGCAATTGTCTATTCCAAAATAGCTGAACAGCTTCTTTTTGTCTTTTTTCCTGAAAGAACAATGGCTGCTATCACCAACAACTTGAGAACTTTTCACCTGATCCTCCCAGAAGCAATGCCTTAGACACTCTGTGCAGCTCTGTGTCATGTTCATCTCTGGGAAACATTGTGAATTAACATATTAAGGGCTAGTGCATACGTCTCAGGCTCCCACCAATTGGTTTCTGTAGCCTTGACTATCTCCTTGGACTTGATAAACTTTTAATTAGGTCTAGATTTCCCCCCAGAGGTCTTATAACTTTGTTTAGCAAAAGACAAAACTGTTTTAAAAGAGTCTCTCCTCTCCTGCCCTGCCATGCTTTGCGTTTTTCCCCAAGTGAACTCTGCCTGTTTGCAAATTTACCAGCAGTGCAAGCCCCTTAATGCAGGCAGACAGTGCTCTCTCACTCTCTTGGACAGGGGCAGGGAAAATGAGCTGTCTGACAGGGACAATCCTGTGCTTCTACTACTCTGTCCCCTTGAGGAAAACTCTTCCAAGCCACTGAACTTTGCTGGGGTTCTCTTCGTGCGCAGTCACCCTCTCATCCACAACAATCAGCATCCATCAGTGCCTGCACAAAATGCCTATGCTCACAGAGGGCTCCACAGCTGGGGGAGAAGGTGGAAAAACCCCATGGGCAATGCTCATTGGTGGTTAGAGAGCAGGGGGAGTTCTTGTCAGTTCTAAGGTAAGGGTGGGAGCTTGAAGGATCTGTATTTCAGCCTGTTGGAGAGTTGTTGCCACCCTCTCATGCGAGAGAAGGTATCCTTGGGGCTAACACTTTTATAGCTCAAAAGTTGGGGAGGAGCTGATCTCCCCGTTCCTCCAGCAGGAGCCTGTCTTCCTTCCAAACCCCAAACATCATGGGGCTGAGGGCAGAACAAACCTGTGGGACTGCTTAGCAGAGTAAACTCGCTCGCATCTGCTCCAAACCACAGGGCTCAGCAGAGCCGGCTGCCCAGCTGTCCCCTTGAGGACGGTTGTAAAGTGATGTTAAATGTAGCCTGGAGATCAGGAATGTGATTCTGTGTGCACAGCCTGAAAAACAAGAAAGAATAGACAGCTGTACAAGGGGATGTGCAGCTCAGACAGATGAGAAGGAGCAAAACAAGCTCTCTCAGATTTTTTACTCCCCTTCCTGAGATGAGGAAAACAGCTTTTTCTCTTGGGAATCCATCCTGGCTAAAGCCTGCTTCAGCTGTGCTGTATCTCAAGCTGCCCTTGCACAATAGCTACAAGGCTCTGCAAGTGGAGCCAAGCAATAATGTGGGTTGATGGTTCATCTGGTTTGGAGGTGTCCGTGAGGCTAAATCAGCCTCCACCCTGCATCAAAACGGCTTCTCCATGAAAGACTTGGTCATTCTCACAGGACACTCCCTTCTGAGGGAGCAAAATCACAGAAGGCCCCATATGCAGACTGGACACACTTCTTAGGGAAGTCTGCTGCATTCCTGGGGCCTGGGTTAAAGATGTGAAGAGAAAGCTTCCTACCCTGATATGGCCCTTGGATTTTCTTCCATTATTGATTTTTCAGGTAGGCAGCGATCAAGTTACAAACCCAAGGGCAGTCTTGGAAGAGAGACTTTGGGGCCTTGGGACAACTGGTTAAGGGATCAGGAGCACAAGTGGTGTTCTCATCTATCCTTTCAGTTGCAGGGAATGAGGGGAGAAACGGGAAAAGCCAGCAGGTCAATACCTGGCTATGAGCCTGCTGTCACTGGCAGAATTTTGGGATTTTGATAATGGATCAATTTACACAACACCAGGCCTGCTGGTGATAGATACAGTACACCTGACTCAAAAGGGGGAAAGGATCTTTGCACAGGAGACTCGTGGAAAGAGATTTAAACTACCTTAATGATGGTGACAGTAGGGTTGGGTGCTGATGGGTCGGAATCAAGGGGAAGGCTAAGAAGCCAAATAAATGCTGCTTGTGCCTTGGGGTGGGTGTTCACTTTGCTGGGAAAAAAACTTGCTGGATGGCCAGCCCTAAAGCCTGCTGGTGAATGGAGTTGCATCCAGCTGGTGGCCAGTCACCAGTGGTGTTTCGCAGGGCTCAGTACTGGGGCCAGTCTGTTTAAAATCTTCACCAGTGATCTGGACGAGGGCATTGAGTGCTCCCTCAGTCAGATTGCAGACAACACCAAGCTGGGCAGGAGCGTTGGTCTGCTTGAGGGAAGAAAGCATTAGAGTGAGATCTGGGCAGGCTGGAGAAAAGGAGGCTCAGGAGAGATCTTGTTGCTTTCTACAACTACCTGAAAGGAAGTTGTAGCGAGGTGGGGGTTGATCTCCCAAGTAACAAGTGACAGGAGAAAATGGCCTCAAGTTGTGCTAGGGAAGTAGTTGTGCCAGGATAGAAAATTAGAAAATGTTTTGTCACTGAAAGGATTGTGAAGCCCTGGAACAAGCTGCCCAGGGAAGTGGTTGAGTCACCAGCCCTGGAGATATTTAAGAGACATGTAGATGTAGCACTTGAGGACATGGTTTAGTGGTGGATTTGTGCTACATTAACAGTTGAACTTGATGATCTTAGAGGTCTTTTCCAACCTAATTGATTCTGTGATCTCAGCTATGAGATGAAGCTTGCCAAGATGTGCTTCTCTTGCAGCCAATGTGTGAGGTGAAGGTGAATGCCCAGTAAAGGCAGATTTATTGCATGACCCCTGGGGTTTCTGGTTAATTCATCAGGTTGCCTTCTAGTAGGGAAGTGTTAGATGATAAGTCCTTAGAGGGGAGGCATTAAGCCTCTCAGGCTTACTTGTGCTGTGGGTCCAACCCAGGTCAGCAGTATAACAAGTCATCAACACTGGGCTGAGATTTGGCAATGGTCTAACAGCTTCAGGCTTCAGTTTAGATCTGTCAGTGCCAGGTCAGAAAAATCAATACAGTATTAAGCAGTGTCTTCATCAGCCTCTGACTTTTGTACCTCCTTCCTTAGCCTTCTGCAGGGCAGTATTGAGGGGGGTGAGGTGCGTGTACACACAAACTTGCAGTGCCTCAGCCAGCTGGATATAGACAGAGGGCTGGAGGCAGCCTGGGTGCTGTCAGGCTGGCCTCTTCTCTGGAAGAAAACCTGCTGAAAAAAAATCCCAACAGGTAATTTAATGATTTCTCCACTTTCTGTAAATATTCAAAATAAGCAGTTAAAAGGGAGCAGCTGCAGTGGATGAATCCTGAGTTGTCATTGTCCTTTCAGGAGGACAGCCGAGTCAGCACTCAAATATCCTTCCCCTCTCTCCAGCCCCCTGCCACCTCTGTGTGCTGCATCCTCATGCTGCCAGGGTTCCATAAAGAGCTTACAGACAGGGATGCAGCAAACATATGCTGTGCCTGTAATCCCAAATGAACTAGTCAGGTGCTTAAGGACAGGAGCTGTTACCAGGGTAGGAGCAGTTGGACTGATGCAAGGCGTTCATGGGGAGGGATTGCGTTGCGATCACAGGTTTGGTCTCTCGGAGAGAGGAGTGGGCAGTGGGGTCAGAAGAGGTTGTCTGACTTTTACATCTTCAGACATCAATGCAGCAGCATGGCTTCATCACAGTCCTTGTGTTCAGTTCACACGAGTGCCATCAAATCCAGGCAGGTCACACTGAGGGCCAACAGGTAGGCAGGAGCTCTGTGGATGGAGCTGTGAGGGTCCTGTGTGCTTGTCAGAGAGGTGAGAGAGCTGGCAAATTCTCCTCATTGCAGGACAAAAGGAAATAGTGGCACATGGGAGGATGCAGCTGGCTGATGAATTGCCTACCTGCTTTGTAACTGCAGTGTTTACAGGCAGGTTAGCAGCCACAGAACATATCAAAGAGGTGGCATCTTGGGGTGTAGGGGTGTTTTGGCATTTTTGTTCTGTTTATTTCAAGAGCCATGAGATGTTGTGATGTCCCTTTGCATCAGATGCCTGTACTCCCAGGTTGACCCAGGTCATCAAGCTTCTTCCTAGGCTCGGTTCTGGGCCAGCAGGGATATGGTGTCTCCTTACCCTCACGGGATGATGGGGGGATAGGTGTTGTTTGAGAGCTGCAGTGAGTTGTCAGGAAGGACAGGCTGATAACTTGTGTACTTGCTTTTGCATTTCTATTCCTTCTTAGTTGTCAGGAAAGAAGCAGCTGAAACATCCTAACTTGTTGGTTTTTATAGTGCATCCTTTTTCCTTATCATGTGGAGAGATGGGAAGAAGAAAGGGATGTAGGAGGGGCAGATGGAAAATGAGGACTACAGTCAGCTTTAGTCCTCTTTAAATAGCACTTTACCAACTAGGGCAACTGCTGTGGCTCTATTGTGTCTCGTGAATTTGTTTGTGATTTGAAGCACACAAATCACTGAGTGCTGCTTTGTTTTTAAAAATCGGAGTAAAGTTAAAACCATGTGAAAGATGGAGAGCCTTTCTTAACCCCAAAATCAAGGGAGAGAGCTCAGAACAGCCTACCCTGCAGCATAGTAATGTACTCTGTAACCCTTGTACTCACTGCTAGTAAAAGTGTTCGACACCCTGAGACTCCTGCTGAAAGCAAATAATTTGTGCTTACACATTGATGGATGTTAGGAGCATTTGGTATCTCTTTTCCTGTATCCTTTTAAAGCTCCATTGTCTTTGCTCTTTGGCTCTTATGTCTCGGCTAAATTCTAGTGGTGAGCTTTTCCAAAAGTGAGAGAGAAACAGCACTTCAGCTCTCCCTATGTCAGCCTCTTTGGCATGCCTAAAATACAGCACCTTATTCAAAGGACATCTGATTAAATTAAAAGATGGCAAGCTTGGAACCAAGCTCCAGATCATTGCTAAGTAAAAGCATGCTGTAAAACTAAATTCCTGTCCCAGCACACCACTGAAAGCTAAACCTCTGCAAGATCCATTTGTGCTGGACATCTGAGAGCTGACTGAGAAAATCCAGAGATTTCAGAATACGTGATATTTACTGATATTATGCTTCAGGTCTTCGGGCACTTCCTATTGATTAGGAGTCTGGTAAGACTAGCACAGAAGATCAATGCTTCTGCATCATTTACCTTCTCTGTAGCATCTGGTAGTGGCCACAGGGAGACCAAACTCTGTGAAGGGCTTGACCTGGGACAGTAGAGCCATGCTTTGCCAGGGACTTACGTGTCTCTTTCCCTTGCTCCCTCCTTCCTTGCGCCTGCCAGAGATGTTTACAGGAAGATGAACTGAACCGAGGGTTGGTTGATCCATGACAAGTCTTAGAGCTTCCTGTTACAGATGAGTGAGCAGCTGACAGAGTAAATGGAGATTATAAGATTGCAACCAGGACCCTGGGTTGGGCAATTTGTACATCTCCCCTTCAGGGGCAGGTTGGGGTGCCTGGGAAGGGGTGCGGGGGGGAACCCTTTTTGGAGGTGAAACCTTTTTTTTACTGTCTCTCAGCAGCTCCCTGGGAACCAGACACAGGTTCCATGCTGGGGTACCAGCGGCATTTCTGAGACAAGCTAAACCCCACCAGCTCAAAAAGCAAACCAAATAGCCTGTGCTTTGGGATAGCAGTTAGCTCAGGATGGAAGGCTGAAATAACTGAGTGTCAATGGCTCCATTCACGGGTCTTGAAAGGTGACTGTAATGATGTCACACTAGTGAGGACAGTGCAAGGTGGGGAAGAAGGGAGGGAAAGGATATTTAGGGTGGTGAGAGCAGATAGAACCTGGAGTAATGATGTGGGAAACAGAGCCTGCGGATCAGCAAGGGATTACTGCTTTATTAGCCTCTGGATTAGTGTCCCAGGGCCAGAGGCTGCAGAATAGACTGTATTGAATTATTCCTTATCAGTTGGTGCTGACTGACTCGTGTCTGTCCCAGTAAGCTCCCTGGTTGAGGAGGTATTTCCTGTGTTCAGGATGGTATGCCATAGTAAATAGCTTGGAAAGGGATGGCTTTTAGGAACAAGAAAACCTACATGGAGATGAGAAATTATAGGAGGACTTGGAGGTGAAGGAGTCACACAGCAGCTGTGCTTCCTTGAATTGGAAGGGCTCTCTTATATCCAGATCAAGTCTCTTAAGACATAGCTGGAGATCTCCAGTCTTTGATTGCAGTAGCTTTTATTCCAGCATCTTTCCATGTTCCTATTTATTCTTCAAAGGTGAATTCAGACTAGACAAATCTACTTTGACTACGGGTTTAAAAAAATCTGGGTATACAATTTTAACCACAGAAAACAGTCACCTTATTGATATATCTGTGAATGAGGAAGAGAAACAGACTGTGTAAAGGAAGGAGGGCAAGTATACCTGCAGCTGTCCCGTAATTGTGCTGTGAGGCTGGAGGAGGCAAGGACAGAGACGAAGGCGGCAGAAAGTGATATTGCTTCAGCAGGGGATGCAGCTCACTGTGAGCCAGTTCCTCAACAGACAGGAATGTTGTGATGAAACACCAGCCCAGGTATCCCATTTACTTCTTGCCACTAGCGATGCAACTTTCTCAGGGAAAAGGACGTGCAAAGTGGCTTGCCTGGCGAACCTCTGGTTGGGAGGAAGGATGAATAATACTTTCTGTTTCTACTGTCTCATGTTTCTGCAATCTTCTGAGCCTGCTGGAAGTGTAAAGAGGCAAGGGGCTACCTGTAAGAGGAGTTCTGGCTCCAGTGCTGTGAGAGGCCATTAGAATTGCAGTGTATTGTAAGATAAAGGAAATTCCCGATGCAGGGCTAGTACCCTTGCTCTGTGAAATAGATTTAGGTTCTGCAGTATCACAGGTGGTGTTACACTAATGTTTTTAGCCTTTATTTGCAAAGGAAAACCTCTACATGGGAACCACTTAACCTCAATGCACTTTGAGGCTTGAAATGGCAAATCACCAGAATTAGGGCTTTTGAGCAGGGCTGACTCCCCCAGACATCCATCACCAAAGGTTTCTGAATAAAATGCTGGTCACTTGAATATGTGAAATTTTTTATGATGCAAATACGTGAGAGCTGGGCACTTGAAGGCAGTGAGGAAAATGAAGAGCCACCTAAGAGCAAGGCTCCTGCCTGTAATGTGCGTTTTGTGATGGAGAACATAACAGAAAATTGCTATATGGATAACAACAATTACCATTGTGGTTTTGGATGAGTGTGGTGGCCTGTCAGCAACCTTTGTGCAGGTCTCCAAGCTCCAGAAGCTAGAGAGGGTCATGCACCTTAACTAGCTAATGTGATCCACAGCTGGAAATACAGTCCCACCTTTTCCACACAATCACACTGGCATATGAGGGACTTCATTCCCATCATACTGCTAACCACAGTATTTAGAGTAAAAGCAATCATGTCCTGTAGCCTGACTGGCCTCTCTCTGAAACTCTGGTGAGTGCTCCGGGCCTAACAGAAGTGTTAGAAGCAGTTTTGTGCTCAGGCTATGCTCATACTGGCTCTTGAGAAATATTAATCTTCACCGGGCTTCAGGATTTGATGCTAAGCTGGGAGGCCTTTGAGGAAATGCAGGTGATTCGGAAATGAATGTTGATCATTCGCTGGGTATCACCTGGGCCCCTCTCTAATGCTAGTAGAGACATTTTGCTGCCAGAGGTACTATATTTTCATTTAGAGGTAAACCCAAAGGCTGGGTCGTTAGTGATGCCGTGATATCTTCCCCGCGAGTTTGAATGCAATCCTCAGTGTTCCTCTAAATTTCACCCAGAGAGAGTGGTGTTCTGCTGACTTGGAATTTGTTCTGTAATCCAACTAGAACAGTTGCTTTTCATTTTCCTCTCTCTGACTTTGCCATATAGTTTTATTATGTGTGGTTATACAACTTAGTTCTGAAGTGAAGCCAGCTATATTTCAGCTAGATGAATGATCCCTATATAATATGCATCTATCTGCAAAGCACTTTGGATAAAAGATGCTAAAAACCACAAGTTATTATTTTGCCTTTTCCTGGGTTTTGCTTTGTCACATGTTATTTAGTAGCTTTGCTGTGGTTCTGTCTCAATGCATTGCTGAATGAAGTGTTCTGAACAGTTTTGGGACTGCTGGTGTGTTTTATTAATTGCCTTTTGCAGGTTGTTTTTCTGTCTGGTTTTAAACTCCTTGTTTCACAGACATAATGAAAAATAAAAGTTTTAAGCTAAGGTTTTAGCTACCAAGGCAGGGAGAGAAAGAAAGCTCAGCAAAGTATTTGGCCAATCTTAAGCTCAGTGTCGGGGATGATGTCGTGCCAGAGATTCCTCACAGTGGGGGTTTAGGGTACAGGAATAATAATAATTGAAAAGGAGCACAATGCACGGTGTTCCAGGAAGGACAGAATAAGCCAGTAACCCATCTGGGTCTCTGACAACTTCTCAAAGAAGGGTTTTGTACACTGAGATTTGTTCTGACAGCAGTGTTTTGAAAATGTTTAGGACCCTTGCCATCACATTTCTTTTAAGTCTGATTGCCTTATGTGGCACATTCTCAGCTGCTGTAAATTGCTCCCACTTCGTCACTCCAGTGACATCTTGTCGGTGTACATTGGCAGAGGATTAGCCCTCTACTTCCAGACGTGTTCCCTTGAGCTGGGTTGGGATCTCACTGCAAGTCATTACGAGGCTGATGAGGGTGTGCTAAAGGGAAGACATAGGCTTATGATAGGTTGTGGAGAGGACTGACCCAGTAAGTGGAACGCATTTATTTTGGATTTATTACTAATTCCAGTTTCTCTGTATAATTTTTGTCTCAGGACACATTATCTTCTGAGACAGAAAGTCTTGTAGCTACTGAGACCTCTGTGCCACCCTTTGTAAGAACTGAGATGCTATTGGTTCTGATGTTCTGGCAGAACCAATGTGAGAAACTACACTCATCCTTCCAAATTCCCTTTGTAGCTATTTAAGACTCATCTCTGCTGCTTGTCATAAGGTTACTGTGAGATACTTACGTGCTGCAGTGTTTTATCATAACTCAGGTATAAGACTTTCTCTGTGAAAGACCTTTTGAAATGTCCTTTGGTATCCATTAGTGTGAAATGTGCCACAGAAATGTAAATCTTGTCACTGGCTGTCAAGGAGCACCTGGCCTTCAAAGAGTGTCCTGCTGCATTACTGAGCGAGGGAAGAGGAGGCCAGCAGGGTAAGGCAAAGGAGAAACTGGATTTTTCTTTTCACTTAGAGGACTCTTACTGGCAGAATGGCATTCAGTGCACCCCAGGACTGGAAAATCCGAAAGCAAGGGCCATAGTGCTGCTCAGCCAGTGGACTTGGAGAAGAATGTACTGTGGCCCTTGCTCCTGTGACACTGCACAGGCAGTGCTCTATGAACTGGTGGGCAGGCTGTTCTCCCTGTGGATATGATGCCCACAAGTACAGAAGTGTTTCACTCTCTTGACTTACAGGCTCTGTCTTACGGTTTTAGGATCTGAGCTGGAAAGGCTTCCCTTCACTGGTAGCACCAGGGAGGGCAGTGCTGGGGCTCCCAGCCCAGCTTGGTAGGAGTGGGCTCAGGCATGCACTCACTCATCATGATGGAGTTTTCCTTTGTTATTCCAGCCCAGAGTGAGCTCATCTAACTGCACATAAGAGTATCAGTGTGTCTTCCAGTGTGCAAGGTAACATTTCCAAGGGCTCTTAACCTTCTGTGTAAGGGCATTGGCTGACTTGCCCGGGTAGATGAGGTGTAAACCTCTGGTACACCTTACAGTGCTCCTCTCCAAGCCAGTGATGAGCCAACACATCTCCTGTGATGATCCAAGGGCAGCTCTCCATTAGATGGTTGCTGTTACGAAACAACCAGAGAGCTACAGTTTGAAAATTTTATGATTCAGTTTTTGATGCAGTTTAGTCAATTGCCAGGTTGCAAAGTTCAGACTGGGGCATCTCTTAACCCATGCCAGAATTCTCTGAGTCATCTCTGTAATAAGTTTAAAAAAGACATTTGAATTTTTTGTAAATTTTCTATCATCTTCATCCAGTCTGAACTCCAACTCATGATATTCACCCAAGAAGTGTTATTACTGAGTGAGCCTTTGTGTTGACAAGCTGCATCTTTCACTGAATGGTACCCTCTTCACATCCTTTCACCATATTTTAATTTTTGGCTGGCTGTACGTCAGGTGGGTAAATTTGCTTCTTAGTGCATCAAGGATTCCAGTGCAGATACCAATTTTATCAATATGAAGTGCTACAGTCTACAGCAAGTCTGGCTGTCACAAGGATCATGAACTGAGGATATTTCCTATGTGGTTCCAGCAAATAAATCCTAATCTTCTAGAGTAGACACAGGCTTCAGGCTGCTCTTAGGCTAAAGGAAATATGTTCCAGTCTTGCTAAATGGAGCGTTTCCCAGTGACATTGGGAAAGCAAAGGGTGGACTGCTTTGCCTTTGTATTGTGCATGTCTTGAACCTACCAGTGCATGCATGTCAAACAGGACATGTGCAGGTCTTTAAGCAAGAATTCTGATTCACTCAGCCTTGCAAATGTCTCCCTAATGGACTTTGCTTGAAGCCATATGACCTTGAAAGTGGTACCTCCTAAAAGCACAGTGCCCAATGTCTAACAGTTAAACTAATACAGATGGGACAAGTGCAGACTATGCTACAAATGAGGATTGTTCACCCCATTAAAACTCAAGCTTATCAGAGAAGGAGCCTTTTCCCTTGGCAAAAGTGTTTTCCACCAATATTAGGCACGTCCGTCTTACAAGAAGATGTCACAGCTGAGAGAGGATTTGAATATATTATTCTTGCTTACATATGTGAAGCGTGTCGTATAAAGATTTTGGTGCATCTGCAGTGTTTGCTCATTGATAAAGCTACACAGATTATTTAGCAAAGACTGTTACACTCTTGCTAATACTGTGTGTGCTTCTAATATGTCAAGTGCTATTAAACAACTCTGGTGTTGTCAGAGACCAATTTTTATGAGAGCTGCAATGAGATACTCCTAATCATGTGTAGTATAATCCCTCCTTGTCAGGAGAACATATTGTGCCTCTGAAGTAAACATTCCTGCAAAAGTGGAATACCGTCTTATACTTTCTCTCAGCCAGTTGGCCCTTACAACTGCACAACTGGTGTACGTGTGCACGCAGCGTGGAGAATTGGTGATGCCTGTGTGGTAAGGAATTTAACTAGCTTTGCATCCAATTTTGAAGCCTTCTAAATCCCCTCAGTAACAAAGTCCATTCTCTTGATTGTTTGTTTGTGTGATATGTGGCCAATAAACCATCTTTCTGGCAATTGAAAGCTGTTTTGATGAAAGGAAACCCTAATATCAACTGTGCTGTTTGCTTTTTGCAATAGCTTTTTCCTCAGGCTCTGTCTGAAAAGTGATTTGGACTAGAAGTTGTTTTGCAAGAATCCTTGATGATATGCTGACATAAAGCGTGACTGCAGATCAACTTAGGAAAGGGGTTTTTTTAAGCACTTGCCAAGGCCTCTTCAAATTTTTGTAATACTGACTGCAGACCTCAAAGGTAGAATTTTTCAGAGCATCTGGCACTTATCTAACTTTTCTCATCCTCACCTGCTTAGCTTTCCACAGAGCAAAGTCTGGACAACAGCAAAGCCTCATTCAAGACTCTATCCAAATACTGTTCCTTAGGCTGGTGGTACTGGGCTATGGAGGAGAGACTGCTGTTCCCAAACCATAAAAGCCCTGCCTCTTGGTTTAGAGAGATGGCAGTTGTTCCAGCTGCACTCTTGCAGACAGTTATAAATTCCAGTAGATGAACCACTTGGGTCTAAATTCGTTATGTGTTCTCCTAGCACTGCCTGTGAATTTGGGGAGCTCTTGCTGAACCCTTCTCCCTTAACAGGGGACTGGTACGCTCTGCCCAAGAAGCAGTGGAGTTTGTAAACAATCTTAGCCCAGTTTTACATTCAATGGAAAAATTAATGTCTAATTGCAGATTTCTCTAGATCTCTAAATTAATTTCCTGCACATAATTTTTCTGCAAAGTGGACTCAGGAAAATGTTCCTTTTGTTTTAACAATCTCAGAAATAACTTCAACTCTGTTCAGCAATTCTTCAACAACTGTACGATGGTACATGGACCAGCACAAGGGTGTGAAATGGCATGAAAATAATGGTTTTTTCCTATGTGTGTTATTGACAGTGTACCTTGTTGGTGTTGCTAGACCAAAAAAGAAATGTTATTCTTAAAAAGGAAGCCATACTGCAGGGGAAAAAAAAAAATTCTCCTTTTCCTCTCATGCACCGACTTCTAGCCAGGAATATATTGTCTAAACTGGAGAAGGAGGGCCAGGGGAGTGTAGAGTAAGAGAAAGTCTGAGGGTGTACAGATTGTATTCTGTATCTCTAGTGCCTCAGATGTTGCCCTTCACAGCGCTGCTTTGTGTCCCCTGCAGCTGTGCTCTGAGCTGAATCAGAAGCTGCTGAAAGCAGCCTGGAGTATCCTTTCTCTTAATAAGAGCTGAAGCATATCCAGCCTGCTTTTCTTTTGCTTTCCCTACCTCCCCTTCTGCAGAAGAGAAAACATGAAATTGAGTAGGTCGTCTTCCCTGCATAATGCCCTGCAGCCTTTCTTGGATCTAGCTGCTAAGCCCACTCACACCAGTACTACAGTTTAGATGCAGGAGCAGTCTCCCTTCCCCCCAAGAAACAGGAGATGATAGAAAAAGCTTGTGGTATGACGTGTGAGCCAAGGACAGGGACTGCAGGTGTCACCATGTCAAGAACCTCGAGGACGTCCCCCCTGCAGTGTCTGCACTCTGCTCCTTGCCCACGCACCGCTTCTGGCGGGCGTGCTTGGTGCGCTGCGGTCAGTGAGCCACGGGTGACTCCAGCACCGCCACCTCACACCGCGTCAATCTGCCCACTGTAACGCAGCTGAGATTTCTCTAGGCAGTGGGAGGAAGCCCAGCTGCAGCCCATGCAGGCGTGCCCCAGGTAGATTAAACCACAGGCAGGAGATATCTGTGATGATAACGCAGAGGCGCAGCAGTCTCCGCAGGTGTCCCGGTAGCTGTCACCTCTGCGGAAGCCAGGCCTGTGTGGGTGGCAGTCACGGCCCGGCTGCGGGCCGGGCAGGCCCAGAGGAACAGCGAGCCGAACAGCCCTGTGCCACATCTGCACACGTCAATGAAAACAGTGCCCGCTGGGCCCAAGGCAGGGAGGCTTTGTTCCAGCCTGTACTGCTGCTGTCCCCTCCTCTGGGGAGGGCATTGTCACTGCCACTGTCGGGGCTGGCTGATTGCTGACGGCTCATCGCAGCAGTCAGTGTGTTGCACGGTGCAACACAGTCCTTTGAGCCCAGACATTGGGAAAGAGGGCTCTGAAGGGAAGGTCATCATTGTTGGCACAGCTAGGGCTGAAAAAACGTCAGTGGGACAAGTGGCCAAAACATGGGGGGGGAAAAAAGAAATTTTTCTTCAGTTCTTTGCCAGGAGATGATGTGGTTCTTCTGGTGTGGATTGACCTTTGAGAGAGGGTGACATCAGAGGCCTGAAGATTTAGACATGGTTCTCTTTGCCAAAGGACACCCAGCCGTGTTGTTCTTGGACCTATTCTTTCAGCTCCACTCATCTCCAGGGTATACAACGAGATCTACTTCCCACATGGAAGTGTTTTGTCAGGCTAAATTCAATGATGCCAGTGATGGCACAGAGATGATGGAGGGCATTAAAAGAATATGGTTGATTCACCAAAATTTGTGTAGCACAGGGGAGTTCAAGGGAAAATCATCCTGTTACACTTCTATCTCTGGTCTGAATTCATTCAGATGGGTATGTTATGGCATAAATCTGTGTGTATATATAGTGTATATATATTTTATGTCTTTATATGTATATTTATCATTTATTTCAATAATGTGGAAAAAAGAACAATATAGCTGGATGTATCTAGTGTAGAAATCTGTATACATTTGTCCTTTTTGCAAAGTAAGGACATTGGATTTTTTTTCTTCCCCAGAATGTAGCTGGTGGTAATCTTCCTCTTGACATCTAATCACAAAGAAATCTTCTGTTTTGCTTAGTAATTGAAATTGGCATTTTTGCTTCTGCTGCTCATAGGCACTGCACCACAGGAATCAATATAATATCTGACAGTAACAATTGATTCGCAAGCAGTGGCACCCACACTGAGGATTTCAGGCCTCAGGGATCAAACACCTTGAGAGAGGAGTAAAGTCATTTTAAATCGAGAATTACCACAAGTGTAACTTAATTATACTGTAACTTTGTGGTCCCATGCTTGTTGCTTGCATTGGTACTGACAGCTGAGGAGTGTAAGCCAGGCACACTCTCAGCGTACACAGGCACAATGTAGGCAGCAGTTGGCTGGAGGTGAACCTGAGCTCAGTGCTGGGCTGCTCCTTTGCTCAAGGAGGTGTACCTGGGTGAGCTGGCAGGGACAGGACAGTCCAACCTCTGAAGAAAGACTGAAAGGGTTAAGAAAGTTTCTTCAGTTGTCTCCTTTGACTGAAACCGTCAGCAAGATGATCCTTAACTATTATTAATGAATGAATTTCAGTGGCAAGGTCATTAGATTTACAGATGGTGGTTCCTTCTTCCTTTGTCATGGTGGCAGCAGCTTTCTGTGATGAAAGGTGCAGTACACAGCTTTTCATTAAACTTCTGTTTCTATTCTCAATGGGACTGCAGAAGATCACAGCATTTGGTGGTATACTCCAGGCTTCTTTCAACTGGCAGGGGGGAGTCATGGATAAATGAAAGGTGGATAGAGCACAAAATGCTATTAGATGTCCAGATCAAACCAGGTAATGCTTCTGCTGTTTTCAGCACTTCCAATCTGAGATATTCCTGGCATGCTGTTCTTTTGCATATATTGGTACTATGCGACATGGCCTCTTCAGATGAAGAAGCAGGGATTAATGAGCCGCACGGAAACACTAATTTGTCTGGGTTAGAGGAGATTAGTTTTGCTTAGACCATTAACGTAATTAATCTTGAGACTAGAAGTGTTCATCTGGTATTGCAGACTGACTGGGTTTTTTTCAGAAGTTGTAGCCCAACACTATTAATGAGAATTTCAAAATGTGTTCTATTTCAAAATGTGATCTCTGTTCTTTGAAAGCTTTTAGAAGTTATGTGTGTTCTACAGTTATGTAGAAAAAAGATATGTCATTGCTGTAATAAATTATCCCCCTATAGTGTCTTGAGGGACCCCAAACTGGTCAGTTCCTCTGAGAGCTCCAAAGCAAGGGCTGCATACAAGGTTCACTATCTTAAGGACAGCAGGGAAGAAAAACCCCCAAGTAACTTGCAGAGCTGTAATACTTGGGTAGCTCAGTGCCCTTCTATCCCATCACATTGTCTGAGGAAACATTTATTTCTTTTAACATTTCCTCTTTTCCCCATTGCTAAGTCTTTTATCCCTCGTAATAAAAAGGAGCTGAAGTCAGGCCATGGGAATCATTTGCAGGCATCAGAAGGGGACTGCTATGGATCTCAGAAAGTACTCATAGTGAGAAAACTGCTGCCTGTAAGGGGCAAATAGTTAAGGCATACAGGGTTCTTGTCCAGTTGGGGAAAGCCATTTTCCTTGCATTTTGTGGAGCAATAACTGGCTTGGAGGAAAACTAGAAAAAGGAAAAAAGTGGGGCTGATGAGAGAGAGTCCATCTCTACCCCATGAGACTCCTAAGAATAGGTATGAAGTTACACCTGTTTCTGTAGTTTTGCACCTCCAACTATGAAATAGTTTTCTTTCCTTACCCTTCTTGAGGTTTGGGATCAATGCAATACAGTTAGTTCAGCTTGCAACCAGGTTGGCTTCAAAAATTCTGTTTCAAGAATTCTACAGTAACAAATCTATCTGAAAAGGTATAAAATATTAAGGCACTGGTGTTAAAATGAGTGTGCAGACTGAGGCTGCTATGGGAAAAAGCATTTGCAAAAACGATATTGGGATATAGCTTGTGTTGGTCTTTGATTTAGTTTGAGGAAATTCAGAAACTCTTCTGGAAACGTTTTTTAATGTGGAGCTGCTAAGCAAACTTGTTCTAGCAATTTTCCAAAATGGAGAGTTGAGCTTTATAACCTTAGACATGGGGTTTTATTTCCAGCTCTTTGAGAGGAATGGGAGGAGCAGCTTTCCTTCTGACATTTACTTTAATTCATAAAAATTACAGGCATCTGCCAAAATATCCTAAATTGTGGAGGAGGTAGAAATTGGGTCATGGAGAAAGATTAATGTTGAACAAAAATATTTGCCAGTAGTTTTACATGAGAAGGGGGAAACTGTGTGTGCTGCAGAAGAACAGGCTGGCTGTGGGGGTTTTTTGCACCACCACATCTGGCTTGTTGCTTTACCAGGAAATGAAAAGAGGGAGCTAGAATCAGGATAATTATCTTTGTGCTTGTTTGTTCTTCATCTTTTATGTATCATAAGATCCCCATGTCCTGCCCTGTGAATGAGTATTACTTGGATTTATTTTGGGCACCTTTTTGCTCAGGGAGAGGGAAGGCCAAATCCTCATCAGACATACCTTTCATAGGGGTCATATTTTATAAATGCAAAAAGCTTTAGACAACACACTAGCAGCGGCCTCACCAGAAACCTTCGAGCTGCTCCTCTCGGTGGAAGGAGGGAGCTCTCACAGGCTCCTTCAGATGGAGTTTTGTAACCTCCGGGGTGGAGTGGGTGATTTGACAGAGGTGGAGCTGCTCCACCAACTGGTGACAGCTGTGGGATTGAGGGCCTGTCACTGGAGAGCAATGAAACATTCATCTCTTAAGGGAAGCCTGAGGGTATCAGAACAGGGGAAAGAGGGCTGAGAGTTAAATGGGAGCTGCTGTCAGCAAAAGTGCCTACAGATTTAATGAGGATTTGGTTTCTGTTTCCCAGAACAACCATTCTCCTACAGAAAAAAAAAGAAATCCTCAAAAAGTCTAAGCACAATAGTCTCACTTGTCACAGCGTGCCACACTGACCTTGGCACAGTCTCAGGCTTGATGTTGGCCTCACCCATGTCCCAGAAAGTGCTTACCCAGTCCACAGCATACTAAACAGTAGCTTATCGAGGTGCAGATTTGCAGGCAGAGCAGCTGCTGGCTTCAGGAGTCATGTATGCTTTCCTCTCCCTCTCCACCTGCAAGTTTTATCTCCTACACCACTTTCATGGGCACCGCCTTGCAACCCAGTGACAAGATTACACTGAAGACTAACTGTGCAAGTGGGAGCACCACCTTTATATCCTTCCTCTACCTCCTAGGGCCAACCGGGGATGTGTTCAGCCTCTGAGCTAATTAATTATGCTGGCTTGAAATAACCCTTCAGTCATTTATTACTGTTCGGAGTATTTCTTCTTTGGGATGCAGGAGCGTGTCTGAAACAGGTGTCATTCCCTGCCTGTGGAGGAATGCAATGATGTCTCTTTTCTAAAAGTTTTATGGCTCCTTTTCACTAGGAGACATAACAAAGAGTCCTTGTGGGCAGTGATCTGCGCTTGTCACGCTGTAACCTGCTGATGTGAGATACCGGTGCATAACAAAGCACTGATCTGACTCGCAGGAGAACGCAGATCAGATGCAATCATTTTGTGAGATTATTTTAAAATTATGCATTTTTAAATTATGCTGTGCCCATGAGAATAATATTCATACTTTAAATAGAAATAAAATTATTAATTTCAAAAGTATTTCAGATGTGTGCAGATTTAAACTGTTACATTGGGCTTTTCCAGCAAGCAATACTGGCTTTTTGACTGTATACTTCCAAGTGCCTGTAATGATGCAGAATGCTTTTTTCTCTTTTTTAAAACAGTCTATTTGAGACAAAAGCTTCTCTTCTCTTTACTTCTGTGGTAATGGCTTCTTTTTTATTCTGGGTATGTACAGTATTTTCTTGCTGGCAGTCATGTCTCTCTACTGGAATAAAGTGCATCTTTCAGCATCTTCAGAGTGGCCACTCTCCCTGGGATGCTCTGAAATGATTTTCTGCATCCTGCAGAACAGCCATGTGGAGGATATGAAAATTCATCTGGCAGAGTGCCCTCTCCTCCAGCAGCAGGAGTGCTGAGTGCCACTGCCATTCCCCAGTGGTGAATGATGCTGTGGGGTGGCAAGGAGAAAGCAAGAGGTGGTTCCTGAGTTCAGCTAACAAAACAAAGGCACTTTTTGTTTTCGTGTCGATCTAAGAACATCTCTCTCACTTTGCAAAATTAAAAACTATCATTTTGAACATTTTTCATCTTTAATGTCTAGAAATAACTGTAAGGTTTGAATTCCCTCAAGGACAGAGGGGTCTGGGGCAAGGAAGGGCTTGTTGTGTCCCCGATGAAGCTGCTCGTGTAGTATCAGTAACTGAAGAGGTTTGTGATTGGTAAAGCAGAGCCTCTGCACAGAGTTAAAACCATCTAAGTGAATGCACACAAATGAGTTGCCTGATTTTGAAATGCTCTGTTAAAGATGATTGTTACTCATTTTCATGATTAGATTTTAGCCTTTACTAAGAAGACCTACTGTTGAAAAATGATGATTTAAATTATAATGATTACTTAAACCCTGGACAGCCTGAACTGTCTTGAAGCAACTTAGCATATTCAATATTGTACTCACCTGGGGAGATGGTAAGAGTTGCCTACAGCACAAAAGGTGATGCTGATAAGAGACACTAGACTGTGAAGGGCTAATGTTCTTAGCTGAGCTAGCAGAGAGTTCGCATCCAGCAAGCCCTAGGAAGCAGACTGGGAGTGGACAGATTTAAGAAATCTATGTAGCATTGACTGTGTAAACTCCCCTTGCTCTGGAGAAGGATAGAGAGATTTGCCAGATGCCTGCACACTGTCCCAAGAGGAAGAAGCTGGCTTCAGAATTTCTTTGCTCTCTATAGCGTTTCCCAGAGATTGAGAGGCATTGAATGAAATGAGCTAGATGGTTTTCACAGAGGCTTTGCTGCTGCGTGGAAAAAGATCCCTGACTTTGGGTTTTGATGGAAATAGTGACATCTTTTGGCACTGGCAATCAGGGATGGAGCGAGATGAGTTGTGTCTCTTTCTTTTGCTTGCTAACTGTTTCTTGGAAGGAGGATTCAGGGCGACATAAGAAGCTGGGTTTGAGGCAATGTTATCTCCTTTTCTGTTTAAGCCCACTGCTTGAGAAGTAGTTTGGTTTGTCTCTGAAGGGCAGGAAGTGGCACCTGCAAGGCAGCAAATGCAAATAATGTCACAGAAAGGGAATGTGTCACAGATGGGGTGTGGGGGATGTTTTAATAGTGTGGGTCAGAGTGTAAGTGGCTCAACATAAAAATGATCATGTATTTTGATGTAATCTACAAATAAGATTGTGCCAGAAGAACATCTGACCTGACAAACCAGATGACCAGCCAGCCCCATTACTGCTCAGGGACTTTCTCAGATACAGGTGGTGCTTTTAGATATGGTGATACTGAATAGATTATTTCTCACGCATGTGTTCAGTCACTTTTTGCATCTAGATAAACTTCTGGTGTTCATAACATCCTTTGGCACAGAGTTCCACAGATCATCTATGCCTTACTGAAAGGGCTACCCTTTGGGGTTTTTTTTAATGTCACCCTTGTTTGCTTTTGTACTCAAGTCATTCCTTACTATTTTACCTGTGATTTTTAGGGGTCTGATGCCTATCTCTAGCTTTCACAGTTCTGTTAGATGATTCTGGGGATAGTTTGGGGTGGGGGGAATGACACATCAGAACACGATGCCATATTCAAAATGTGGACACACCATAAACATGTACAGATGCATAATGATGATCCCCTTTGGTCTCTATTCCTTTCCTTATTGGTCATGCCATTAAATTTGACTGATGAGCAATGAACTGAAGTTTTCACAGTTCTCTTACCACGCTAAGCCCTTGCTTCAAAGGGGTGATTGTCATCTCAAAACTACTCAGTGTGTGTAAAGTTGTTGGTTTTCCTCATGGGGGGTGCTTTACCTACACTGTAGGTACTACCCCTCTCTCTGCCTTTTTATAACACTTCTGTTCAGTATTTTGGCAGCTCTTTCTGTTCAATCTTTGTCTTTAATAATCTGATTTATCTATGCTTCTCAGAAAAGTCTGTCATTACATGATACGGTTTTTTCCTAGATAATTTCTGTATATGGTAAGTGGGACATACCCCAGTGCAGAGTCCAAAAGGACTTTTTTGGTGACCACTTTCTACTACAAAACCCCTTTTTTCCCCTTTCTTTTGCCTGTTACATGATCATTTGAGGACCGTTATGCCATGGCAGGTTACTTTTTTAAAGAATCTTAGCTGAAGATCTTGTTGAATTCCTTTGTATTTCTGGAGGAGGGAGACTTGAGATTCCCACAGTGAGTGTCTGCTCCAGCTGTGCCATGCCAAAACTGGGGAAAAACTACTAAAGTAGTTCTTAGAATAATTTGAGGGAAACGGAGTTGAACAGCAAATTGCAATCGCTATAGCAAATTGCACATACGTTGCTAATTCTGGGTTTATTTTCCGTTAATAGAACACCAAGAATCAAAAAGATTTTCTGTTTTGTTATTCTGGTGCTGGATTACCTAAGAAAAATGAGATTTGATATTGCAATTCATAGGGACAGTTCTTCTGATGTACTTAAATGGGGCGAGAAGGTGTCTCATCTGTAAATATTCACTGCTAGACTATCTTAACTAATCAGGATGTAGAGTTTACATGGCTACAATCTTAAGTTTATGCTTATTCTATGCATTCAGAATGGGCTGTGCATTCTAAGATATTAAACTCAGAAGAGTCTTGTTTCCTTGCTGATACGATCGTTCTGAAATGAAAAAAAAAAGTTGTTGAATCATGAGCAAGGTGATCAGAGGATAAAGCCCGACCTGCTGATAAACCATATGGTACTGTATTATATTATAATGATGTCACTCCCTTCCCCCTACACGCACAGAGACTGTTAAGGACTCGTTTCTTAATACTAAGTGAACCCAGGTGGCCTTGTGAGTGACCCAAGTCTCTTCCTTGGTCTTCTCCAATGATGCATGTTAAGATCACTTTAGATGTTTATGTGGTGTGAAATGTGCGAGTGGAATAAAACTGCATGACAGACTTCCAGACAGAGAAACACTGACCCCATAGGGGGAAAGTAAAATACACTAAATGAGATGAAAATGAATCATTGCTCCCCATATATTATTGACTTATTCCAACTCCAGTGCTATCAACAGAGAATTTTGTGCAATTTTATTAAAAAGAGAGAGGTTAATGAATACTATTGACTGACATCAGAAAGGGATATTGCAGCAAACCTCTCCATGTTCAGAAATTTAGGAGAGTGAATTTTCTAGCTTAGCTAGATAAATTACTTGAAGGCCATCTCCTTGCCTGATGAATGAAATTATGTAAGTCTTGTCAGTTTTGGTACAGTTCAACAAGGTTGGAAGGGCTTGAATTTTATTCAGACTGCTGTATAGTCTAAAGAGCCCCGTTGCCAAAAGGTTACCTAGAAGTAGTAATATTGATGAAAGAGGTAAGTAAAAGAAAAACAAAAATTAATGTAGTGCAGCAGTGGGACACATCACTCTCCAGCTTGCCTTGGCAATCCATAACGATACAGGAAACATTGTGTTCGGGTAATTGTTGCAGTTTCTCAAGATAAATCAATTTGGAAAAATTAAGTGCAGGGTGACATGAAGGCAATAGTAGTTTATCATGCCAATACTCTTGGTTCTTTCTGAATCAAGGCACTACAGCTAAAAAGGCTCTTTTTAGTGAATTCTGATGAAGTTGAGAGTGATTTTGCACTCCCTGGGATTTTACTACTGAATTTAAAAAAATATGATAAAACAGCTGTATTTAAGATAACTAAATTGCCATGGATTAGACTGTCTTATTCTCCTGCTAAATGGTCTGTGTTTACAGAGAATGGAGACCTTTCGTTTTGTAACTTAGTTACAGTCAGGAAGACCCTGATGGCTTCATTACATTTGAGCCAGGACAGAACTGTGCAAAATTTATGTCCAGGAGGACAGTGAGGGTTTCTTTGTCATGGGAAAATTGTAAATACAGTTTAGAGGATAGGAATCTCTTAGCAATTTTATTTAACTCTCACTAGCTCAGGGAGAATGGTAAGAAATAAATCAAACACAGCTATGAAACAAGAGTGGTAGAATGCTCCTGAAAACCACATCGTTTTTTATAATTTGACCGCTTTTTAAAATACTTCGTAACTATTGAAGTTGATTTTTATTATGCAGTATTAGTATGCCACTGTAAAGATACGGAAAATTTTATCCATTCATGGTGGATTAAGATGTTCCCAGACAATAATTTTTGATAGGATCAGAGGATTGTTTGGTGCTAATCGTTCTTGACCAGCAAAACCATGAGAAAGCTTTTTTGCAATGGCCTTTGGCAAAAAAAAGGTGAAACTTTAACCCAATTCATCAACAGAATATATGCTTTCCACAGGTCTGCAATCCAGTATCTGTATAACAATAACCCCTTAGGAATAATTTTTCATTAGCTGTTGAACCAGTATTGCCATTATGGTGTTCCAATGCAGTGCCCAATTTGCTGAAAAAGATTTTCCTTGTGTATTTCAGAGTGGGAAAAATAAGTACTTGCATGGTGTCACTACTGTGGGGTTTTATGATCAATGCTCTAGGAAGTGAGCTGAAGTGATCACATTATTGCAAATTAATCTGCAGCTTCTGAACACAGGCCTCTCATCTCTTCATGATTCATCATCCTGTGGTCTTGTGAAATAAACAGGTCTGCTAGTCCTGGTTAGACAACAGGGACAACAGCTGATTCAATTCTTTTTTGTGCCAGAAAGAGAGCAATGAAGCTCTCTAGAAACTTTGGGAAAAATAACTCTCTTAAAAAGTTTAGTGGCATTTATGCCATGTGTTAGTAACTGGCTTAAAGACATTAGGTCATCTGAATCCCAGGAGAAGGTGAAAGTCATTCAGAGCTGTTTTTTCCTGGTGAAAGCATTCATTTTAAGATTTCTATGCACCCACGGGATCACAGAGTATGCTTTATTATTATTTCCTGAAGAAAATATGTTCTGCTGCTCCTCTAGACAATAGCCTTGAAACTTTTTTTGGAGAAAATATTTCAGTGTTAAGGAAGATCTCATGCCTCACATGTTTGTTCTGTCTTTTGAGAAGGTAATTCCAAGGCCCTCACTGAAAGCATTTGTAAAAAGGCACATTTCTTTGTCCACCCACAGTTAGCCCTGAACACTGGCTGCCTTTGCCTGTGTGAAGGGACCTCTTATTACTGAAAAGGCAAAATACATTTTTTTGCTAATTAATGTAACGCACTGTGGAGTGACATGGAAACTTCTGGTTAGTTATCTAACTCCTTTTAATTCCAACTATCCAATTGTAAATGCTTTAATACATCGTAAGACAGGTGATTTTACAGAAACATTTGGCATGAAAACAAATACCCATCATAGTTTGGAAATAATAAACTAAAATCAACCAGTAAAATTGATTTAGCACAGCCTCTTGCAAAAGAGTTATTCTGATGATTCTACAGTGGTTCTTAATGGAGCAATTCAACACACTAAGTTCCAGTGAGAGTACAGAGTATTATGCATTAGCAGGGAAGTAAAATGTCAAGATTCAGTCTCCTGTTTGTTTATAAACTAAGCCACAAACATCAAAGCTTGAAGTCAAAGAAGATGTGTGTGTGTATATATATATGCAATATCCTAATCAGTTAGCAGTACCACAGATGCATGGAATGTAGTTTAAGTGTGTATGCTGTGAAATCTAATGAGCAATCTTGCTGTTGCTGATGAAGGTCTTGTCAAGACTGAACAATTTATTCATCACCACTGTGTCCGTACCAGTGACAGCACAACTGTTAAAACCACCGGATTAGTTCTATTTTCCCCTAAAAAGTAAAACAGTAGAAAACATTCCACCCACTCATCCCACACTGATTCAGCACACTCACTGAGCAGCCCTGGAAGTTAGCTGCTGGCACCAAATGGTCTTAAATGTGATCGTTAACAAACTCAGAGCCATGCGGAGAAGGAAAGGTAGCAGAGATTTCCAGCCTGCACGGAAAACTCTCCCAGAGTAAGAATCATTGGAAGCTGCTTGCATGAAAAAACTAAAGAGCCGTATATAAATCCAGAGGCTGCCCCACAGCATTGTGCTGTCTCACCATGACAGAGAATAAAACACAATGTGCAGCTGGTAGGTATGCAGGGCAATTGTGGTAAATTAAAAAGAGGAGTAAACATGCCTACTCCTACTTGGCATACGAGAGATGTGTGCAAATTTTGTAGGACCTGTGTAAAAATTGAGTAAAATCCATTTTTTTTCAACTGTGGAACAGAAGGTACCATCTGCAGAAATCCAAGAGCCACACAGCATATGGTAGTATATTTTCCTTCTTTCATTTAAATGGTAGGAAGTCTGTTGATGCGGCTCCTCACCCTTACTAGGTTCTCTCAGTCACTTTTTCTTGACTGAGACAACACAGGTATTGTAAGAGGTACAGGCTTGTCATGACTGATGTGCAGAAGACTCCAATGCAAGGAGTTTCTCAGACCATCCACTGGCAGCTCCAAACCCAGAATATCCCGTGTCACTTTATGCACCACTGCAACAGCAAAGCTGCATTTTCTGTGGCACAGTTCGGTGGTGTTCGTGGAGTCCTCTGGCTACAGAAGTACCAAGCACAAATTTACATGTGACTTAGAGCTTGTATGCAAATCAAGGCCTCTTTAGAAGGATGAGAAAGAGTCCTGTATGAGGAGACAGCTCAATTTGTCATACAGGAGATGACAAGTGAGCCTGTGGAGTTTCTTCTAATAGCTGCAATGTAATTCTGGGCTGCACAAGGTGATGCCATGTGAGTCCCTGCACCTGCGGTTTGGACAGACCTGAACTGCCGTTTCCTCTTGATTGCTGATTTACTTTCATTATAGGCACACACCATGTTGTTCTTCATGCACTGCTAACCGGAGCTCACTTTCAGAAAGCAAGATTTTTTCAGAGATTGTCTCTGTAAGCAATTTCTCCAGTAGCCTGATATGCCAAATCCCATTAAAGATTACAAAGCAGAGCCAGCAAGGATGACTAGGGATTAAAAAAAAAAAAAGTTTAAGTTTATCTCTTGATTTGAGAATGTGCAAGTGAAGAAAATCTTGCCTTCAATAATTACATTGCTGGAAGAAATAGAGCTCAGAGATAATAGAAAGGCCAGTGTAGTAATTGCTTGTAGTACTAAACAGTTGATACAGTAGGGAATTTGAATTGCTTAATGAACTGATTTAAAGGTAGATATGTTGTGTCCTTTAACAGTAACTGCAAATGTCCTACCAGACATCTTGTTTGAGACAGGGTTTTAATGCTCTCTTTTCTCTATCTTCTACCTTTTACACAAAGATGAGGCAATAGTATCCCTCCAGTAGTGGAAAGACATGAAATAACTGTACAAATCTACACATTTTGAAAAAGCTTTAAGCATCTCAAATTTGGGTAGACATTTTCACTCTGCACCTGCATGCTCCAGCTGCAGCAGAAAACACATCCAAAGGTCTTCCAGTTAGGTAACAATACATATATGCCAGCTGATGCCTTCTGGCTTTCTTACATGGGGTGAACCTTGTGTGAAGTGGACGAATATAACCTCTTTAGACTTCTGTCTGAGAAATGTCATAGGTGCTGATCCTTTTCCTCTCTTATGGTTTGTGGGGCTCTTGTTCTTCACTGGACTCTAGTTCTTATACTAGTACTTTGTAGTGTTTCTACAGGCCTACCCACCCAAAACTTTCCTAAAGAATATCTGGTATCAGGAAAGGCTGCTTTGATTGTTCACCTTCATTTAATTTGTCTCCATCCTTTCTCCTCCTCCATCTTCCTTCTTCTCCCTCCCCCCAAACACTCATTTCCTTTGATATTTGAGAACAGCAGAGACAGTTAAGCAGGTAAATGTGCTATCAGCCAAGCGTCTGCAATTCCATGAAGCTCTATAAACCTCCTGAAGAAAAAAACAGATTGCGTGCAAAGGGCTGGCTACAGCTTCTGTGGAGGACTGTCCTGAACTTTGTCCTCAAAGGGAGGTGGCAGCTGTCACCTTCTGCAAGCAGGGGAGCAGGCCTACTGGGAAAATATCAAGGTTATTAAAGATTAAATGCTAACAACTTGGAAGTTGCTAAATTCTTCTGTGGATTTTCAAGAGACTCTGTGGCTTTCAAGAATGCTGGCAGTTCTTGAACTCAGCATTTCTGTCAAAGCTGAGGCAGGTGGGCTCCACAGCATAGTTTGCCCTGCTTTGTGTGCCCAGACCCCTGCTCCAGATGCATGCTTAGATGAGAACAAGTGTGTGTAGTCCTTTTGAGATGCCCAGGCAGGAAGGAGCCAGGGTGTGCTGTGATCTCAACATCCAAGGGATGAGAATTGTGCAGGACACTACAGGTTGCACCATCCTCAGCACTGGGACACAGCCTGAGACCTGCACTGCAGAGCTGACCATGGCATTCACACTGCACTGGGGTGAGCCGATGACTGCCAACCACTCTTGAAGAGTCATGGTCCATTTATTCCTGCTTTTGCATAAACACTTAGGCATCTAGTTTTAAGCTTCCACGGCAGGAGATTACAGGGGGAAGGGGCACTTGGAGGAGTTTAACTACCACTCGCTTTGTTTTTCTGCAAGTCTTCTCAAAAAGAACAAAAGGTGTGTTCTAATCAGCGCACAACACTTCAAGTATTAGGGCTCGGTGCTTTTGTTTTGGGTGACTCAAAATGTGGACAGCAGAGGGGGAATGGCAGAGTATTCTGCCATTCTTCCTGCTGCCTTCTAGCCCTGATTTTTTTTTTTTAGTGAGTTAAGAAGCTCTGGCCCAGCCACCTGAAACAATTAGGTCACTTTTCTTGTGCAGCAGCTCAGGGTATGCAATTCTAATCAGAGACTCAATGAAGCAGACCTGTATTAGACATTAAATGACAGCTGAGTGACAATAGTACTAGGAGTTAAGTGAAATTTTAAAATATCCCAAATGGAAAAATGGCACCATTAAAAGCCTCATCTGAGACGATTATTCTTCTTTTTCCTAGAATTACAGAAGACAGTTGGAAAGAATTTAAACAGAACTTTGTTGCTGCAAGGAATGGATGCCAGAAACGGAAGGCAATCAGAATAGATCTTTATTTTCTGACAATAGCTGTGTTTGAAGCACTAGATCTATTAAATAGTTCCAACTCAAACAGTAAAACTCAGTTATGAAACCATGTACCAGAAATTTGAAAAGGTATTACATTTGTACAAAGATGGGAAGTCTGGGAGATCTGAGGGTGGGTTGCAAATAGTTTGAGGAGGCAATCCGTGTTTTTGCCTACTTCTTGATGTTCTTCATGAAAAATCAGGCAGTAGTAAAGTTTCAAGGCCAAGAAAGAGAACCAAAACTAATGGTTAGAAAGAGAAAAAGTTTCATAGCCCATATAACAGCTTATGGATTGTGTCCTTGACATGTCGATTTTATTTGGTTTGAGGGAGAGACCTAGGGAGGTTCAAACATAAGTCTATACAGCAAAAAGTGCTCTGCTACACTTTTTGTGTGCAACAGGTAGTCATAAAGTTAGTGTCTCATCGCTAAGAAAAGGTTGGGCATTCTTTCAAGAAAGTTCAAAGTGCTGTAAGAAAAGATACTGGAAAAAACGGAAAAGGCAGAGTCCACACAAAAAAACCCTCCACATGTAAAGCTATTTATGTTGTGAAAAAACAAACAAACAAAAAAGCCAAGACAATCCCTTGCCTTTAGAAGAATGGCTGTGGTTCTTTACAGATTCTGTTGTTTGGCAGGAATTTAATTTTGGCAAAGTGTATTCAGCATAAACCAAAAACACAAGAAGTGTTATTATCTCTCTGGGGCTCGGTGGACAGTGCTGCAGTGGAAGATTAGTGGGCTATCAAAATGAAGTGTGTTCAGTTTCAGTTAAAGGCAGGACCACCAGCCAGCAAAGTGGGACATTGGAAAACAATTATAGGCAGTAAAAGCAAAGAAAAAAAAAAAAGCATTTATAGCAGTGAGCATATGCCCTTTTTAACAGGATGTGGGGTGTACAACCAGGCAGGAGAGAGGTGTATTTTGTGGTATCAGGAAAAAAAAAAATCTAATTTCTTGAAGATATTCAAGCAACATCCTCTTCTGGGAACAGGAAGCAAATAACAGGGAAAATATGAAGTTGTTCCAAAGGGAGGCAGGAGCTCCCACTGAAAAAGCATCTTTTGTCTCTCTCCCAGTAGAAAAGGTCTTCCCGTAAGCCAGAGGTGTCAGGAGGAGCTGGGTAAGACCTGCTGCTCTGTGACCAGAAGGGTTTCGGAGCCTTACCGAGTGCTCACAGCAGGCTTTGGGGCAGCTGCTCTCAGCCTCTCGCTGCACGTGAAGCCTCAGATGCTCTTTTCAAGTACATTCACATGCTCTGCACTTGTGAGAAGCACAGGTTTGTTTGTCTATCACAAGCCAGGAGTGTGAAAGTGTTGTAAATAACACTCTGCCATCTTGCCCACGCAGGGCCCTCCCTTCTCTGGGCAAAGACCTCCCAGTGTTGCCTCCTTCCCTCGAACTGCTATGTTGCCATCACCTCCTGCTTGAGTGCTGCTCCCACGTGGGCCCCAAAGGCAGGCCCCATGCTCAAACAGCCCTTGTAGTTGTTGCAGGTGCTATGAGGCTTCAGCAAAGTCTCCTGGCAGCTTCTGAAGTGTCCAGAGTCGTCTGCCTTGGGCTGAACAAACGAAAACGCAAACCCTCCGCACTGTAATACAGTGAAGTTCTTCAGTGATATGTGATGTGTCAACAAAAAGGTAAAAGTCATTGCCAATTTGTCTTTATTCACAGACAAGGGTGGAAGGCAAGACTCCCTGGACTGCTTCACTAAGTAGCTTTCTGCCCCAATTACCCGCCCAAAGCAGCCACCTGACCATGCAAAGCTTTCTAGTAGCCAAGGGGTTAGAAACTCTAACAAAGAGGCTCCAGTTCTGATGTAATAAGTGACAAATCAGTTGTTCACACCTCTTTGAGCTGAACAGAAGCACAGTCTTCATAACAGTGTGGTTAACATTGGAGGTTGGTGTTGTGCACATCACAGATGCTAAAATGAAATGAACGCCCACATGTTCAAATACAGCAGAAGCCGGTGACCATGATCTACAGGGGTAAAAAAGGGTCATACACTCCGACCTGAGAGAAGAGCAACAGTTGAAACCAACCACAAGGTGTAGATGGTATTGTGATGGACAGGAGAAGCCTGCCACAACTTACTTATCCGTGACCAGGAATAAAAATTACTCCTTACAATAGTCTTACTGTTTGAACACAAAGCTGGATGCCTGCTGGCATAAATTACTGTTTTTCCCACAGGTAATGAAATTAATCTTACTGACAGTATACACCTGGGTACTTTTCCTCTTTGGTGACATCTTGTTTTCTAGTGAGTACAGAGATAAAGGTTTGATGACTTTTTGTTCAGTAATTCTTTTTATCTTTTCAAAACAACTTGGGAATTAACATTGAATTTGCTGGGCAGGGAATTCGAAGGAATTAGCGTTTTCCATTTTCACCCAGGATCATCCAAAAAAAGAAAAATCATTTTCTTACCCAAGGAGATCTACCAGACCCACAAGGGAATCCTAGATGTGAGGGAGAGGCTCTATGAGACTAGCACACAAAATGCTTCAGAGATTTCCTGTTTTGACTTTTCTGCTTTGCATGGGACCACTGAAATATTTACTGAGCCAAAAACTGGGGATTAATTGCCTGTCACTAATCTGGGAAGTGGGATAACTGTAGTCATGTTGTGAACTGTGTTGTAGTTGTGAACGCTTAAGTGAACACGTTTGTTGAGGTTCATAGTCGTTCCCTTCCTTTGCTTTATTTTTGGTTAAAGATGCCTAGAACAAGGAAAAAAATATTTTGGTTTGAATTAAACTTTAAATTTTTTTTTAATTGAAAAAACTTGGTTTGGATCAGACAAAGGAAAGTACTTTTGTTCTGCATGCGGAAACAGCTGGGGGAGATTGTTCATGCAACCCTAATACCAGCCCTTTTTCACTGAGAGTGAAAAAAAGAGAGAACAGGATTTATCCATGTTCAATGATCTTTCTGTGACTGCAAGATCCTTAGCTAGTGGTGACTTGCCATGATCCATGTTGTCAAATACATCTTAGGAGCCAGGTCTGCTCCAGTGGCCAGCCATTTGTGTAGCAAGAATTCAGTAAGCAAGGACAGAGATTACAGAGACAAGTCTCACGTTTGGATTTTATGCACTGTTGTAATTGCTTCCTCATGCCTGGCTCACAGCCAGAAGAGACAGAGCTGCGCACAGGAGGTTGCGTGGAAAGAGCAGGGCTCTTTAGCCCTGAGAGAGCCCTCTGTGGATGTGGCACTGCTGCTTCTGCATCCTCACGAGCTCGTCTGCGCAGTGCAGTGTTGGGCTGGGTGAACTCGCCCTGCCCCAGCAGCAGCTGAGGGCACCCTGCATTGCACCCTGCTGCAGATCCCCAAACACCCACAGGAAGTCAGCAGGCTGAACAAACGCTCTCTGCAGACCAGACTTCGGCATTTAACAGGCCTGTTAAAACTAAAGGAAGGCTTGGCTCTGTCTTTAGCTGTGAAGTATTGCTCAACAGTCAATTTAGACCTTCTTTTTTATATTATACACCAAAAGGTGTAACTGAGGAAAGTCTTTTTCAGAGAAGCACAGTGCTGTGGATGTGATCTGAAAATGCATCTTTAATCCCAACACCGAGGATGGAAGCATTTGGCTGTTTAGACAGTTATTTTCAGTTCTGTCTCTCAAAGGTACCTGGAAATTATTTTAAATGCTTCATAGTACAAGTTGCAGAGCAGCTCACTGCACTTACACTGTCAGGGAGTTAATGTTTAAAAATCACTTATTTTTTGTTTTCTTTACTCTGCCTCAGAAGAAATATATTTTGTTTTATCTAAACAGAAATAGATCTAGCTCCTTTGCTTGCAAGAACTGCCTATAATGTAGTTGAAGAGTTTGCTACTCACCTTTTTTTCATTTTTAAAATGAAATAAAAAATAATTAATTGCTCAGCTGCTGCTCTGATATCGAGGAAAACTAACTCATAGAAATTATTGTGACAGAGCTTAGAAATGGGCTGGGTGCCAGCAAGGAGACATAGAAAAGCTAAAAGCAATATAATTTTGCTTTATGCAGTTCTCTTATTGCTGCACTACTGCGGTACAGCCTGCCAGTTAGGGCCTGAGTGTCTCAAAGTTGTTTTTTCTTCCTCTTAAGGCTGTGAGAAGCTTGGGTGCATCTTAGATAAGGGTCAATGAATTTGATGCTTGTCATCTTCAAGCATCCTTCATGTCTCATGGGCCGGGAAAATTAATGAAGAAAAAATTGCATACTCAAATCTCACTGATGTCCCAATAAAGCCAAAATTTTTAACAAATCCATGACAACTTTTAAAAGAAGAAAAGAAACCCAGAGTATAACTAGGTCAAGGAGAATGGTAGGACAGTGTGTTTATTTAGACTACAAGTTTCAGTAGCTGAATCTGGTTTGAGTCAGAGAAAAGTCAAGTTGCTCTGGACACTTTGGAGATGAAAAAAATCTTACTGTCACTGCCCACCTTGAAGAAAGCAGCACTTTCAGCTTTAAACTTGTCTGTTCTCGGAGAAAGCTTGGAAGACAAGACCATAATTCATCTGTGCTGAGTTTGAGCAGAATATTACAGGAAAGGCTGCAGGTCTGCCTTGCCCCAACTTGCAGTGGGTAGAAATCTGATACTCAAACACAGAATTATTTCTTTAGTGTACTGGTACATGAAAAAAATTGCATCTCCAAATGCAGCTGAAGGAATGACTTCTCACTGCAGTTCTATTCCAAGGCCCATGCTTTAGGGCTATTCCTCCCTTCAAAGAGATGCCTACTGGCAAACTCGGGGCTGTTTTTACAGGGCAATCACTGAAGATGCTGGGGAAAAAAAATAGAGGCAGAGAAGTCTCCACTTCAGTCATAACCAATCAAAAAATGCCTTCTCTGTATCATGTCTGGGGGGTGTCTCCAGTGCTCATGGTGGGTTTTCTTGAAGGGCAGGGCAGTTTAAAAGGAAGTAAAATTCAAGTGCTCTGCTATGGCTAATTTAAGGCAGGGAAACTTGTGTTCTGGAGACTTTCTGGTGGCAGCTGGTGCCAGAGAAAGGCAAAAGTAAGCTGCTAGATCTGTTTCAAAAGTTACCCCTGGGAAATATGACTGTTTCATTTACAACCCATTTTTTGTTTTGTTAAAGAGGCCAGCCTTGAATTTTACTGCAATGCACCGCAGGTAGCAAACCTCCAGCATGGGAAATGCGAGCAACAAAATTAATTGTGTTTTCAAAGAACAGAAAGATCTAGAAAACAAAATAAAGGTTACTTAAGTTTCCTATGACTGTCGTCATACCTTGCTTACAGTGTACCAGGAGAGTCAATTAAATCTGCAGGTTTTTTGGATGCGCCTCTGATTCTCAGCCGTTCTCTCTTTGAGGTTTTAGCTGTGGTTTAACTGCTGTAGCTTTATCTGGAGCTAAGAAGCTTGCACCAATTTCAGGTGGCTCCTGCTTATTAAAAATTGAACTATACTTTTTCTCTGTTCTTAAGGGATATAGCTGAGGTTCTGAGATCGCATTTGTAAGGAAATACACACGGCAGTTACTAGACTGCACAAGAAAGAGTGGCATTGGGGGCTGCGTTTGCAAAGCTAGAATGACTTTACGTGAGAGAAATGCTAGTTTTCCACCATTTTGTCAGCAGGGAAAATCTGACTGAAAAAGAAGTATTCTTGCTTGTACTGTTCTTGTTTCTAGAAATGAAATTAGGTGCTCACCAGTAAGCTGCAACTCAGGCAAGAACTGTTCAGGCAGCCACAGACAATTCTGCTGTTCATGAATCTAATCAAAATCGTGTCACCTGCTCCCTTCCTATCCTCATAATTTGCCTGTTGCCTTCTCACAAAACAAAATTATGCTTTTCAAAGACTGATTTTTAAATCATGGCTCATATCAAAATGAAGACCTCATAGGAGTCTCTAAGTGCCACCACAGTACAAGCCATTATTTAAGAAAATTACTTTCCACATCACTGGCTTTTTTCCTAGAGTTCTTGCTTTCCTACCATAGTGGTAATCAGGAACAAAATGTATAGAAAAAAGGTTTACTGAAGATAAGGATAGAAAATCAAGACCAATAGCCTAATTTATAATAACTTGCCAAAATACAAGTTCTAACATTAAAAAAAAGATAATAATTTAAAAATATTTTTAAATCTCTGTATTTCTAGTAACACAAAAACACCTTTTCACATTGCAGGTGTGATATTCGTAAGTCAGCTAAATTGCCTCAGAACACCACCACCTCTTTAAGCTAATGAGCTGGATTCACACTGAAGCATGTGAAAAGTATTCTTTTTTTTTTTTTTTTTTGCAGGGTTCAAGTGTACAGGTCATAATCTCCACCGAAAAACCAGTAACAAACAGTTTTGAGAAGACAATGTCTTGATTTAGTTGAGGTTATTGCCAAGTGAATGTGTATCTAGCAGTTAGATGCAGAGCTGTTTGCTTTGTAGATGCTGATAATATAACCAGTAGTATAAGAGACTGATGATCCAGTTTGCAATTAATACCAAGTGATGGCAACATATAAAATTTGGGGAATTGGAGATGCATGAGGAGACGTATAATTAATGCAGATGACCTGTTAGTGCTTTGCTTTTTTTATTAATTTGTTCGGTTATTTATGTTGAATCCCTTCCTCTGGCTAGATTCTGTTCTGTGATTTTCTTGTGTGGTGAGGGCAAGAATCTGTATGTGATACAGTCAAATTGACAATAACTGAGATAAGCAACAATATATAAAACAGAGTGACAATTTCCTGCATTCAATTCAATTTATTGAAGGCTTTCTAATATGATAGAAAGATTATTTCTCTCTTCAGGATAAATGCAAGGGAACTGCAGTGCTATGTATAGTTAAGCTTTTCCCATTCTTTTGGTTCTTTAACTGGTTTTTACTGCAGCAGCTTTTGTGATGACTTATTGCATTAACAGGAGTAAAATTGAACCTTTTTGTCATTGCAGCACCACCACCTCCACCCACAGTTTTTTCACAGACTTTTTGGAAAGAAATTTACAGCCTGCTTTATATGCACAATTAATAGTAACACATTCTCCTATGTTTTTATAGTCAGAGGAAAGGAATAAAATTCAATAGGATTTTTTTCTTCTGTATACATTTCCTGTATGCATACCTAAAACCAATTTTATAGCTAAGCCAAGCCTTCAGCTTCATATCTTCAATTTCATGTCTTCATTATGAATGTAAACAGTTACTGAAATCTCACTGAATACATAAAAAAATTCTAAATGCAATTCACTTTCTAATCACTGAGATTTCCTTCATCTGACTCCTCCTCATTTTTCATCTCTAAGGAAACAAGAATTCATTTTGCCACGAAAATAGGCTCTTGGTTTCTTGATAGTTGACTAGTTCCCACTACAAATACTTCTTTCACCCCATGCCTCATTTATTGTCCTAGCCATCTGCTGGTGACATCAGTGGTGATGTTCCAGAGGACTTTGATTGGAGGTGCAGGAGATAAGGCAGCAGGAGGCAGAGGTGGACTGTCCTCAAAGAAGATGAGTGATTTCCCAGTGAAGTAGAAGGAAGGAAAGCACAGAACATATTGGGGAGAAGTTGAACTGCTCCTACATAAAAAGATATTTTAAGCTCCTGTCAGCTGTTAGAAATCCATATACAGAAAACTCAGTTTCAGGGACTGCTTCCATTACGCTAACACTTTGCAAAACGGATCTTAAAAATATTAACAATAATTTATTCTCAGTAAACATAAGAATTTTCCTTTCAGGCATCCTGGCCTTAAATCCCCTTTTATGTTAGTTGGCTCTGATCCTTGAATCTATTTTTCTGTCCTGTGCTCCTCTCTCCCTAAAACTGCCTGCTTCCAAAAAAGTTCCCCTGCTACACATCCTTCCCAAACCAGTCTTCATCATCTTTGGAAAATGCCACCCTGTGGTGTCTCTAGAGGCTGAGTTTCATACTTCAGTGTATTGTTGTCTACTTTGTAATATGTAATGTAGTGATATGCTTTTGAACATGAGAAGCTGGGAAGTGTAAAGGTAGAAGATGCCTATGAACAAGCAAAGAGCTCTATGTGCAACAATGTAATGCTGATGTAGATGAGACACACAGGGACATGGTTTAGAGGTGGACTTGGCAGTGTTAGGGAAATGTCTGGACTTGAGCAAGGAGGTCTTTTCCAATCTAAACTATTCTATGACTCTATGTGGAACTTCAACACCATGAGGTAGAAATTTCAAGAACAAGCTGTTAACATCTGCAGGTCCAAAGTGCATCTGCACTATCTGAATAGTTGCCTGAATCAAACCAAACCTCTTCCAAAATCCCAGTTTTATTATATCATTTCTTCCCAGTAGACTGGAATTTACTTTTAAATATATATCATAATATATGGGGTAGGACCTGCTTTGCTATCTATACTACTACTTCATTAATCAATAACTTTCAAAACAGACTTATTTTGATATACTTCAGGAAGCTGAAGATCCTGCATTAAGCAGGATACATGTCCTGTTCAAGCTGTGCACATTTTAAACAGCATACGTTTGCTCCAGGCACCACTGACAGCACTGTTAACCAGCAGTGGCCTTTCATCTGCAGAGCTTCTGGCAAAACAGTTCGATGATCTTGTGGGAGTGGAAGCATTCTGCTCACTGAACGCTACCAAGTCATGATGAGAAAGAAATACAAAAATGATAAATGACACAGTGAATGTTCATACACAAGTCACTCTGAGTGTTATGAGGATATCTTTTCATCCATTATAAGCCGTAAGAGAAGGAAGAAGGGCAAGGGAGTTGCAAATTGCAACGTATTTGACTGGTATCTGTGTGTAATGAACCAGCTGGCCTAAGTGCCAATGTTTGTAAAATGCTTGAGACAGGAGATGATTGCCTGTGCAGCCACGAGAAATTCAGATGATGAGACACAGATATTTAACACACACACAAAAATTGACTGTTTCTTTCTCTCCTCTGCAACAAGGGCTCAGGAGGAGTAGGATGTTTCCCCTGCAGCATGTAGCAATATTGTCAGTGCCTCTACTGCAACTAAAGCTGATCCTCCTCTGTGTTGTTAGAACAAGAAGACAGCATCCTTCAGTGAGCACTCACAGGCTTCTCTGATCACCTTTAAAACAAAAAGAGGACCTATTTAGTAGACCTGATCAACTAAAGGGCATCTTTAGACGCCCTTAGCTTAGAAAAAATTTATTCTAAAAAATACAGAATATTTGTAATGCTTTTCCATAACTGTTATTGAAAAGCTAAGTTTTAAGATGGGCTGTCTTTTATCCAATTGACAGTTTAACTGCTGTTGATAGTGCTTCTAATTAATGCCTTGTGTTTTATCATATCCTTTGTGTTAATGCCCTTAAGAATTAAATGAGCTGCATCTCAGTGTTGTGTAACAGGCTTTGAAAGGGCTAGACATAGCTGGAGTGGGAGAAGACACTGTGTAATCACACCCAGAGCATCCCAAGTACCCAAGGAAGGGAATATAATATTTATAATGAAATGATATGGAAGCTTCATCATGTGTCAGTGAAGTATATCTGAAGTCATGCAGAGACAGATCTGATATCTCTTAATGCTGTCGAAATGGTAGGCCAAGTCTTCATGTGAAATGAGGGGGCATTGACCCAGTGAAGTCAGTCAATTTGTGTCTGGTTTTTTTTTTAAAGTGAATTTCTAGTTAACTGCTCCCCTGGAGCTGGTTTGGTTTTTAAAAGTAGAAACAGAAATTGATAACAGGTTTCTCTGCTTATGTACTGGCTGATAACACACACAACTAGTATCCAAGCATGTAGTATTTGAGATGTTTATCTCCCTTTACAGAAAAGGCTTAAAATCTACAGCAAGCCACCAGTTGTTTAAATAGATTGGGTTTATCAGTGCACTGCTGACAGCAGTTGAACAGGGAAATAAGCCTTTTTTTTTTCTATACTAGAATAAAAGTAACTTGCTTAAAGGAGGATGATGAGAAAGAAAATACAATTGAGGCAATGGTAAATAACCCTTGAGTATGTCAGGACAAGGATCCTTCCAACCCAGACCATTCTATGACTCTACACTGCTAACACCTGTTAGTAGCAAAGGATATTTCTGTTCCACAGTCATGATGAAAAGCATAAATTCTCAGAGTAGGTGAAAGTGATTCTGCTCTGGTAACAGATTGACAGCCACCCAGGGTATTCAGGGAGTAACTGTGATTGACATATAACTGGAAGCAGTAGAATTTTGAGTGACATAAATGTGTATGATCTTATAGGACTGCAGTGTGGGTGGATTAACAGACACAGACATGTAGAAGTGGAAAGCAGTTTCTTGATGATGCACAGGATGCAAGTTTGAACACAAAGCTCTTCAGGAAGTGCCCTGAAATTCATACTTGTCTTGTCTTTGTTTATCTTTCTTGAAAACAATATAACAACAGGAAGAAAAGCTGACAAAAAACCAAAAAAGAATAGCCCACATCCTTGTCTGCTCCTTTTTGTCACAACAAAGAAAGAGCATATCAGAGAAGTCCAAATTCTTTCACGCTGCTCTCACACTGGCACAACTTTAAAGTCTTGGTAGTTTAATTCATGTAAGCATCTAAAAGTTTGTCTGATCTCTGTTTTGCCCCTTCCTCTTAGTCTTGAAAAAGTAGACCAGAATTACTGAGGAAGAGGGGGATTCGTTCCAGCATTTCTGTGTTTTGTTTCGCATTGAAAAGGAAACAAAGAACTTCGAAATAAAAAATGACTGGAAAACCTGACAAATCATTCTTGAGTCTCTGAAATTATTTGTTTAGGTTTCATTCCAAATTAAGACAATGGCTTGCTCTTTTGTTTTGTTTCTAAATGAGAATCAGGCTACACTTGATAGACATAATATTCCAATAGCCATGCTTGATCCTGTCAGGATCTGCTGGAAGAAAAAAAAAACAAAGGAGACTGCAACTTTTATGAAAGGCTAAAAAAAAAAAATTAACAATGTTTGGGATTGAAATCACATTTTAAGGTCTGTCTTAGTGCAGAGCTGTTGTAGATAAACCAATCACAAGAACTGATATAATTACAAAATGATAGGTAGTAGATATTGTTAGTTAATATTTTGTCCTATGCCTAAATTTTTTGTTTGCTGCACATTTGTAGCTGCTTAATTCTAGATTTTAAGTCCAAACTTCTGACTTTTCCCTCTGACCTGATGAATTCTTAGAAGTCAGCAAAAGAATTCTTAGAGATTTTTAAATATGCAGAAGCTGCAAAGCCAGCTACAAAATTAAACAAGGAAGACCAATACTGGTGATATCTCCCATGTTCTGAAGAACATCCTCCTGCAATTTCAGTTCTCTCCAAGGTCTTGTCAAGGAGTGAATGGTTGTCAAGAGCTGTGGAGTACACTGTCATCCATCAAGTAACATTGCCTTCATTTAGACTGATGCATTGGGCAGCAATTGAACTGTTTGAGTTCAGCACTGTAGTTTGTTTTGCTTAAATTTGTGTATGTCTGTGGAAAGTCTCTTTTTGGAGTTGTCTGGTCAGTGTTTGCATTTCTTTCTCATTCCAGCACTTTCCTAGCATTATTTCTGTTCTTCTGCCTGAAGCCTTCCTATTTGTCCACTACATCTTGTCTCATCCCCTACAGGCTTGAGAAGAAAAAGTCCAAATTCAGTTGTCCGTACATATGTGTTCCCTCTAAATCTAGGTGCCACACCATGTGTGTTCTGAGATGTCTGCTATCAGTAAAATAACTATGGGTCTGTAAATGCTAATTCCACATGTGTGGCAAAATAGCCTTCTCTTCTGCTCTAGTATTCCAGTTCAGTGTGGAGGCCATTTTCAGGATTCCTAAGGAGATATTTTAGAATTTACACAAAACACTAAGGAGAATGGAGTGTTAGATTCACACGAGAAAAATCTGAGCACTGGCCATGATCAACAGAGAGACTCTCAAGCCATTTACTTTTGAAGGTTCCAGCAAGAAAGCAAAGGCATGTTCCAGACAGTAAGGAAAAGGGCTGATCTGCTTCAAAATTCAGCATCTGCATGGGTGATGATGTAGGTCCAGCACTGTGTGGTTGAAATGTATTCCTTCAGAGCTTAATGTTTAAGATTAAATATTTGGTTTGCATGTGCTTTTTTAATTTTTTTTTGCCTTTCTTTCTCAACTTGTCTTCTGAGACCTGCACTGCTGAAGTGAGGGATTTTATACTACATCAATGAGCATCTCTGAAATATTTTAAAATGTGTATTTTATGGCTTGGTGTTGGTAGTTTAGAAAATATTATGATTTTGCTCACTCATGCTCTGCATTGCTTGCATATCACTCTCCCAGTAAAACATGCTTCAGACTTCTTTTCATTCATTAAGCATCAAGAAAAATTTAAACCTGGTTACAGAAGTAGCAACAGCTAATTAGTCACCCTACATGGTATATATATTTAAAGATACAATGTTGTGTAAACAATTTGTCCAAAATGTTCTGTTACTTCCTGTTGTAATAATCCCTTCTCTCGACACCTTTCCTACCATGGTTTCTTTTTTCTCTCCAATCTTCCACCTTTTCCTTTGTTCATAACTTTTAGTCTAGTAATAAATAGTGTCAGTCTCCAGTGGTCCATGTTATAAAACATCAGCTCAGTGTTGCACAGAGATGAAAAAGTCAAAGGGAATGTTAAGAGTTACTAAGAAAAGGAAAGAATAGGACAGAAACCATTATTGTGCTACTGTACAAATTCCTGGTGCGTTTTCAACCTCTACTACTGCAAAGAACTAGAAAGATTACAGAGAAGGAGAGCAAGTGTGATTTAAGGTACAAAGTGGTTTATACACGAGGAAGTACTGAATTGTTTAATTAGCTTGGAAAAAAAAAAGCAGGAGATGTTATCCGGATCCATAAAAGAAATGTGGAGTACAGAAAGTGAATAGGAAATGACTACTCATTATTTCTTGCAACACAGGAAGTAAAGGACACCCAGTGCATTTATAATCTGTAATAAATTAATACAAACTCAAAACATCATCTTTCCCCACAGCATATAATTGAAACTCAGCACCACAGGGTTTTGAGGAGGCCAAGATCAGAATGGGTGTCAAAACCAGCGTGAACAAATTCAGAGGAGAAATACATTTGTGGCTACTGAACATGATGCTCTACATTCACCCCTTATGTCAGTTCTTTGAAGCTATTACATGGCTTGAAGCTATAAGATTATTTCAGGAAAAGATCACCCAGAATTTATCCTGCTTTTTGTAGTCATTCCCAAAATAGTACTTATGTTCTCCTACTGCTGAACAGAGGATACCGAACAAGGGGAACCTTTGGTCTAATTTTGTGCCATTATTCTTATATTCTCTGAATGATGTCATTTCGACAGTATGCTCAAAAACCTGTTCCTATATTGAAGTGTAGTGAGTGATTTATCTCCTGGAGATTCGAACTTTATCTTCCTTGACATCATTTGATCTCACCAGAGCAGACATGTTGGTCTTGAGCAATATAGGAACCACTGGTCCCAGGAAAAGTTTTGTCTATGTGAAGTTTTGAGAAAAGATGGTTATATTTCAAAAACTAACAAGAAAATGGAAAGAGAAGGAACCCTGAGTAATCTGGAAGATGTTTTTCTAACTGGACTTTATTAATGGTAGTTGCCTGCTGTGGTTATTTTCATACATTTATTGAACAGAGCTATTTTCCTCACTCTGGTTATGTCTTATAAAATTCCACAGTACAGAACTCTCACTCATGCTTGCCAGGGATAAAACATTGGTGTGCTGTAATTTAACTATAAGCAAGATGGTTTAAATAGTGGTTATGATTTGTCTTTAATTGGGAGGTTTAGGATATGCATTTTTGTTTTGTAGTAACTGCCAATTTTTCTTTTACATCTTACTTATCCCACTGCAGCAGTAATTGCTCATGCGCTCTTTAGGTCATAGGACCATGCAGCTGCCCAGAGGGATAGGCAGGGCTCTGCTAAAACAACAGTCGAGTTTGGGGCAGGAGCCAGCAAAATAAATAGGAGCCTATATTTCTGAAGGCTGGTTTATGCCAATGGGGAGATCCTCGTACAGTATGAAGCAGCACTGTGTTAATCTCCATAGAGCTACTTTGTTTGATGGGGGTTAAAAATCTGGTCCCATGTGTGCAAGATTCTCTCCTTAAGTGAATGCAATTATCAGCACTGCGCCTGGGTAAGGTTTGGCTTCTGTCTCCTCTCTTTGTGGCCCAGCAACCCTACAACTGCACTGTTTATCCCGTTGCTTTTCTGGAAGGTTATCCCCGCTCACATGGCAAGCTGCATTTGCGGCTGCATGTCACTGGTTGCACAAGTTTTGATACCACAGGCTTGGTGGCAATAAAAGCACAGCAGCACTGGCTTTGCTGCAGCCTTACTGCTGTCATCATGTGACACTTGTTGCTGAGATTTATGAGTTTGAAGGCTAAATTTTGGAAGAAAAAAATCTTGTCAAGTTGACTGAAGGCAACACTTTACACCTTTGGCAGCAGAGACATGGCAGATACAAAACCTTGCATCCAGAGGTGACTGATACATTTTATGTCATCAGCTGAAGACACTTCAGCATGAACTGCAGCACTTGCACCTTTCTTTCCCTGAAAGGAACCCCACGTTTTGTGAGGGATTGTCCTGTGCCACACACTGCAGTTGGAAAATGGCATGAAATACATGGATTAGCTTCCACCTAGCTGACTCCCTGCAGGCTTCTCCATCCCCTTTAACTGACAGGACCAAAGGCAATGGGCACAAACTGAAATACAGGAGGCTCCATCTGAGCTTCAGAAAACACTCTTTTACTGTGTGACCCAGCTGACACACATTGCCCAGGAAGGTTGTGGAGTCTTTCCCCTTGGAGATATTCAAAAGCCATCTGGACATGATCCTGGGCAGTCAGCTCTAGGTGGCCCTGCTTGAGCATAGGTTTGAACCAGATTGTCCTCCAGAGGTCGCTTCCAAACTCAACCATTTTGTGATTCTGTGGTAGAGACCCATATAACGTGAAGGCTGATATTTAGTTTACCAGCAAGTAAACAGACCAACCAGTTTGTTCCTGACAGCATTTCCTGCGTGCTCTGGTAGGCACACCAGGAGGGACTGTCAGGACACATTAGAAGAGGCTGCTCTAGGCATGGCCCACAGTCGTATCTGAAATGGAATCAGACTCTCTTTACAAGAAGAACTACTGCATTTGGTTCCAGCTGGAGCTCGGGAGCCCGCAAGCAGGTTAGGCAGCTGGGGAACTTGCTGCAGAATGCAAAATTGGGAATGAAACTACCTGATAGTGTTCAAACACAAAAGAACCTCTTTATGTTGCCTTGCAGTAGTGCTCCCATCAATAAGAACTAGGCCCCTAACCTCAGGAAGAGTACCCCTTAATGTCATTATTGTAAAAAATGGGTGTTTCTCTGCTGCTATCACATTGTGAGAAATCACAGCAATTTCCTATTTCTAGAAGAGAAGTGCAAAACATCAGATATCATTGTGCAGTACTGTGCCTGAACAACTGCTGGATCTTTAGGGGACTTAGTATGTCACAGCGATATTTAATTAGACAGTTAGTGAGTTGAAACAGTAAAGTACTTTCTAAATGCTAAATATTAGTATTCCAAAGCGTGAAAAACTACAAAAAGGAAAGCCCTGCTTTCCTAAGTTCCTGCAGCCTGTGCATGGAAATCAAGATGGACTGAAGCAGATTTTATCACAAGCCACTTAAAAAGAGAGATGTGGAAGCTTTGCCTGTGCTGACTGAGCAACCATAGAAATGAAGCCTTTACAAAATCCCCTTTTGTGATCAGTCTGCACATCTCCCTCCAGCACTGTAGATCACGTATGAGTCCTTGCACAGCACGTGTGGGCATCGCTAATAAGATTTACTCTTTATCTGTGCCAAGTTTCATCATCCACTGAGAAGGCAGCTTGCTGAGCAGAGGGAAGAGTTAGATTGTGTTGGATGCTGCTTATACTAATGAGAAACTTGGCAAGAATATGGTGGAATATTGCTATAATATAATAATGGTTTTTAAACAAACAAAAAAAATCATTTCCAAACCTCTTTGAAATGCAGGAGGCACAATTTATAGGAAAATATTTGTATTCGAGAAAGTGGCAAATCAGTTACAGCAGGTTTTCACAAAGCCCACTGAAATGATCATCACAGGCAGGTGGGAATAATACAGAGTTGAGTTTGCCCTCCATTTCCTCATAAGATGTTGTAAAATATTTGGGGGCATATTCCTCCCCTCCTGAGTGCACAAAAAATTACCTGCCTTGGCTGGAGAATATGTCCTCAGAGTCATAGAGCGTAGAGCTATAAACAGTTACAATTTGTTTAAAAAGTGCTTGTCTCAGGGCAGATAAAAATCTTTTGGGTTTGAATTTTCTTCCCTTTTTTTTTTTTAATACCCCTCTTCTCCTGCTGCTCTGCAATTCAGTGGCTGAAAATCTCATTTACTCAGTGTCTGAATTCAGATCCAGACATGGTCTGTATTCTCTACTGTAAAAACTCTAAGGAATGAGTAGCTGCTTGATAATTCCAGATTTTTTTTTCAGTTTGCTAGTTTCAATATAGATCATACCAGTGTCCTTCCCTATTTTTGACATTAAGGGAGGAACACAGGCATGTTTGCTTTACGTGATGACTGTTGGTTCTTCAATGCTTCGAAGTCTTTCAGCACTCTGTTATTATGCACATACCTTGAGTAACCTGGATGATATATTTATGTATAAAACATCTTCTAAATTGAACATTTTAACTACCTAGGTGAATTATTTCTCACACATGACAGACGTAAGACAGTGATAACTAGATACTAATTAACTAGTTTAACAATAGTCTTGTGCAGAAACTAGAACCCAGGCATCCAATGCAGCATGAAGGGGATAAAGAGTTTCTCCCTAGAATACCCACACAACTTTATAGCTATATATTATTATGCATTCATTCACTATTATTAAATGTAATTCTCAAAATTAGAGAGCATTTTACTTTCTAGAGGGCTTCAATTCTGCTGACTAGTAACCAGATGCCAGATTAGTCAACTCGCCTAATCCCTTGTTTATGTTGCTGAGTCAAATTGTGATATTTTATTCATATTAGGTAGCACCTGGTCGATTTAAACAGGATTACCCATGATGTAAGACAGTACTAAATGTGACTGAGTACAGGGCACAATTCAAAACATGTCTCACTGGGATCTCAGAATACAATTTTACAATGTGAAAGAAAATGAACTCCAGCCCAAGATAGCATAATGTCTCGGTAAAACCTGTACTGAAGTATTCTGAGCTGCACATCATTCTTTGCAGTTCCAACAGAGGACTTGGATAAAGTGTTAATGCTCAGACTACAGAATTTTACCTCAAACATAATTTTTAAATGGTAATTTTGTACATTTTTTGCAATACATGTTTGATTCCTGTCAGGGGAAGTCAGACAGGAAACTACCTTGGTCCCTCATATTCAGTATTATGGTAGTCACTCATGAAGATGTGCTCAAATTTTTTCTTACTGCATTTATACCAGAGGGAACAGATGACAAATGAAATCACTACCTTCATTTTAGTTTTTCAGGTCCCACAACTTTTCCCCTGAGAAACATCCTTATTTGAAGCATTTGACTGCCAGTACTATCAGTTTGATATTTGTTAGTTAATTACGTGGAAGGTGGGGGAATAGAATGATGATTAAATAAATCTGTTAGATATCCATCAGCTCTTCCCTTCTAAGTACGTCAGTGTTACTTATAAAATAGCCTCTGATGATTTCACATTTTCAGAGAACTTGTCTGGTTTGGGCTACTGCTGCTTTTGCCTGGCTGCTGGAGAAAGCTGATTTTGATATGACATGGATGCTGCCTTGGAAAATGTTCTGATGAGAAATATTTTTTTAATTATTGGGGGGAAGGGGTGATATTTTTCACACAGATGTTAAATTTCCTGGAATTAATCGGGTAGAAAAATGCCTTTGAGGCATCATTCGGTCCATTAACTGCAATGCCAACAGCCAGTGGCTGGAGTTGAATACTAACAGATTTTATAAGTCTTTAACAAAGCCAGACAGATTCACAGCTCAGCCTGGCCCTCCTGTTCCTACCTGCTGCTTTCTGTGTTTATATCCCCAGTGTCTGCAACCTGCTTCCATTTTTAACAGGGAGACATGAATATAAGAAACTGTGTTGGTTTGCTCATTTGTGTAAAAAATATCCACTCAGCAAACCAGGATCAGGCTCTCTCCTTCCACCTCTAGGTGCTACTTTAAAATTAATGCCATTGCAGTATTATGTCAGACACGTGCTTCATAATACATGGAGCAAAACAGGAGAGTAGGGAACAGCTGAAAAACTAATTTTAAGGATGATATTTCCTGAGAGAAATCTTTATTCATAAGACAAATGTGAAAAGAAATACAGAAGGAAAATTAAAAGATGTTGGTGTTATTTAGTGTATGCATGTTCTTTTGTGGGCTACATGAAAGCTTTTAACGGTTTTTTTCATTCAGACAGTGTTCTGAATCATGGTTTCTTTCCTAGAGAAGGCAGGAAGTCCTTGAAAACTTCTGCATTGCAGAACTGAGTTCAGCAGAGAGGTGTATAGCAGTGGGGACATAGGCTGACATAGGTTGTATGTGCACCTATTTTGGATTCTTATCTCCATATTTCACTCAGGCTATTAGGACCATGCCTTGTTGGTTCTAAGCTAGGAGTCTCCAAGCCAAACTTTGCTGCAATGGGTTATGACAATTTAGTAAGCAGACTACTTCTCCAAGTTTCTATTACACCAACATCCATAGAAGATGCTGACCTTGGAATCAACTACGGATGAGACATAAGCCCCAAAATACTTATTACTTCGAGTGGCTAATAAACCCAAATTAAATGTAAAAGAATAACAGATTGGCTCTAGGACCCTGATAATATTACTTTATACTGGAGGTTGCTTCCTCTAGTTTCTACAGAATTTATGCTATTTCTTTCCAAGACTTCCCATGGTGGGTGCTCAGATATGATAATGAAGGGACCAGATAGCTAACTATTTAATAGCTTGTTTATCTGTTTGCTATGTGGTATCCCTGCAGCAGTCTTATTTCTTTGTTTGAAGTCTTTTATATACATGCATTTATAAGACACTCGGGAATGTGAGCAGAAAAAGTAGCAAATAAATATGTTTAGAAAGCACATGTTGTACTAAATCGGCAAAGGGTAAGGAGCTCCAAAAAGGAGAAGGGAAGGAAATGGGCTCCACCTTAGAAAAGTAATGTGAGAGATGCTGAGTGAAAAAAGAACAGTCATCCAGCTGGGATTTATTAAGTGGAAAGCCTTGGGGTTTTTTTTTAACAAAAGCTGTGGAAGACCAGAAATCAAAGATCACTCTATATTTACCAGCTTTTTTGAAGCATCTCTTGACTAATATCAGAGTATCTCACAAAAACTAATCAACTGATCTTCAGAATATTCTTATGAGTTTGAGAGATTTAAGCCTTGTTTTATCATTGGAGGAATAAAGAGATTATTTATCTAGACTACACTGGAAATCCGTGTCAATAAAGCAGGCCTGCATTCAGTGCAGTGACTCAACCATAAAACCAGCCAATCTTCTTTCAGGGTTACAAGGCACTAAGGGAGGGCTGTTGGTACAATTCATAGCCAAAGGAGAGAAGCTGATGAGAGACTCCCCCCAAGTATAGATGGAGAGGGTTATATCATTCTGGTTATTGGGGAAAATCTACATTTTTTTCTTGTGTTTTGATGAAAGGCAATGCCATTAAATGGATTTTCAAGTAACCCTTGCTGGGCATCTCTGATGGTAGCCAGTCTTGAAAAGCCAAGCCCCTTGTAATGAAATCTGAGACTGCATTTTGAGCTTTGTCTTCATGCGGTCGTTTTATGAAAAGTTAGAAAACCTGTATGCAGTGAAGATGATAACATTCATGTTACAGGAAGTTAAAGCCCTTTAGATTGATAAACTACAGATATAGCTAAACATACAAAAGGGAAAAAATGTCCTACTTATTGTTCCAATGGGAGTTTAAAGCAGAACCACTAATACTTGAAAATAGGGAAAAAATCATGTTATTTAAGTAAAATTTTCCCATTTTGTTTTCCTTCAGCTTTTAACCATACTTTGCTCAGGTTGTATACAAGCATTATCTCTGTTAAAACATCCAGTCATTGGGATTGCTGGGTGAGCTGACCACATTTCGTGCATAGCTCTGAAGGAGACAGTTGTCATGCACTGTGATATGAGCATATGTCATTATTTATGTTACCTCCAGTGAGAGTGACCTTGTAACAACATTCAATGTGGTTAAGTGAGATTTTTACGAAGGACTTGCACATCTATATTGAAACTGCTGTAGAACATTGAAGAAAATTGATGCAACTTTTATTAGCTGTATTAACTGACTCTAATAAGGGGTTCTCGGTCTTTCATCCATATTTTCAAGGTACATCTACAATTGCATCATCTGCTTCTAAGGGATCTGAAAGCTCAGAAAAAATAAGACTACCACCATCATGGTGGTATCATAATTTTCTGGGCAGAAAACTACAACTTAACTGTGCAATCATTAGGATTCCACTGACCAAAAAAGTTTAAATTGACCATCTTCTAGGACTTCTGAGTCCTAGAATAGAAGTGTCATTATCCAGCACATTTTACATAGAGAGAGTTGCTCAGAGGAAGATCTGGATAACTGAAATCAACAGTGCGTGTATTTGGTCTACTTCTAATTTGCACTGTAGTTTTTAACGTAGGTCTGGCAATGTAAGATATTCTTAGAGGGCATAAAAAAGCCATGCCACTTACAAACACTTTAAAGTGTCTTGTCAATGTCAGAGCTGTGCAAAAGGGTGCATTTAGCACTACAGCTAAATGCATTCAACGTTTGACAGTTGTTGAAGTGGACAATCTCACAACTTCCCTTCTCCTCTCCTCTTCCCCAACATGGATTCCTGTGCAGCTTTGAGACTAAGACACCATTGGAAAAAAAACAATTATTCGAAAAGTTATCAGATTCTCCACTGGCATTACATGAGTACAACCTCCTGCACAGGTGCATAGCTGGAGCTGAGAGGAAGGAATGGGATGATTCCCTTCAGAAATTTTAATATATTTGGATTATTCCACATAGTCATAGGAATCACAATGGAAAAAAAAAGAAACATTTCTTTACTGTGTTGAGAAGAGCATAGATGTATCTTTCAGCATCAATTTACTTTGGAAAGGAAAAAGTCACAGGGCTATGAATGAGATACACATATTCTTTAAGGCATTGTGGAGCACACACTGGAGGCACTCTGATTTTTCAGTTTCTTCATTTTGAAATATTATTGTTTTTCCCCAGTCAACTGCAAACAGAATTCAGTGTGAGGGGAAAAAATATCTAATCATTTCCAAGATTATGCTGATTCCCAGGCAAGTCTGTTTGAAGTTAATATTACAATATGGAACTATTGAAATGCAACAACAAAAACAACAACAAGGACATAAGATGTTAGGAATTTCTTTTCTATCTGGATGATTTAATCTCCTATAGAAAATGCATTTCTGAAGTTTCTTCCCTTAGGAGCTACACAGTGTTCCAAACATTTGAGAAACAGATCAGCTGAAACTACTTGTGTGAAAATGTTTGTTTTTCTGGAAGAGGGAGAAGGTTGCAGCTCATGTCTGGTGAGAAAAAGAAAGCAACTTGGGAAGGCAGAAGGCAGAAAAGCTGCAGGTCATAGTGTTTTTCTCTGCCTTGGTTTAAGAAAAACAGAAAAAAAAGAAAAAAAAAGACTAATAACGAATAGCATTTTGAGTGTTAGCTAATTTTTTATCAGCCAACAAATAAATTGTGCTGAAACATTAGACTCTACTCCCATGGTGATTAGATATTACAGTACATATGGTATGGAAACATTAAGCAGTGTTTGAAGACCTCACAACGCCTAAACACAGCATGCTGGCCAACTGCTGACCATACGCTGCAGCTGACATAAACACAGAGTTGCCTCCTGCTTTCCTGCACCTGGATTTGCCACACAGATAAATCTTGGATGTTACTGCAGAAGGCGGCCCAGCAAGGACTTCATATACTTCTCTTTGCAATATATGCAGCAAGCACACCACATATCCCCCACCAATAAAAACAGATATAATCTTCTGTTTGAAATTAGTTTGTCGGAGCACAAAAGATTTGTTCTCACCCTGTCTAAAAATTGCAGCATTTCTGGTTTTCTCCTGATGAAACTAGACAACATTACAACCTTTATGTTATACTGACTGCATCTAAAATACAAAAATATTTAGGATTGATGGGTCAGGCTCAAAAGTGCAGCAACAGACTAAATGCTGTACACAGTGATTTTGGTTGGTTTGGACGGTATGTCAACTTGAATAGTCATGTCCTGTAAGTTTGTATTCAATATCTGGCATTTCAGTCTTAGAAAATCAAGGCAAAAATTCTGAGTAATTTTTTTCTGACATTAAACACTGGATTGTTTCGTGAAATTTCCTACTGCAACTTTAGCTCAAGTGAAATTCACAGCATTTCAGAAGATTATCCAAACAAAACTAATGCCTGCTAATACTAAGTATTCACAAGCTTCTCCTTCTTCCATTTTACAGTATAAATGTTATGTAGAATTATTTACGCATTAGTAAATAGCCTTGCTGTTTTTTAGACTTCTGTAGTATTCAGTATATGCAAAAGCTGCGCCAAAATAACTGAAAATATGCTACAAGTGGGCAATTTCTCTTTGTTCTGTGGCATAGAGCCATATTGATTTAGCTAACACTAGCATCCTATTAACACAGACATCCTGTTCCCATGTTATTCCACAGTGAATATCATCTGACATGTGGAAAGTGGATGACTTTTTTTGAATCCTGCCTAGAACCCACAGAATTAATTTCTCCTTTTACCTATATATCCTGTATAGTCTCTGTGAATACCAGTAGTCTAAATTATATAAGACATCTGTAGCTGGAATAAAGCATAAAGAAAGCTGTGTTACAAATCTGCTGTAACCACTCTATTGATCTTCACCTACCTTTTCAGAGCATTTAATCTATGGTTTCTGCAGCATGTCTGTTCTTCCAGTACTTTTCAGTCCCAGTGCTATTGCACGGTTCGAACAAGAGTCCATTACACTGATTACTTGTTATTCCCTAGTGATGCTCTCTTCCTAGTTCTGCACAGGCACCTCAGTCTTGACCCAAAGCAAGACTATGTCTTCCTGGTTTTGGGATCCCAGTGCACTTGCTGTCAAGCTATTTTAAGACTAACCATCAATAGGCCCTGCTATCCCAGTTTTTAATTAAATCTTTTGGTTAAACAAAGCTTTATCAAATAGAGACTAAGACAACAGAAAAACAGGTTGAGACAGAGAAATTATATAAACACCCACAATACAACTCCATTTGTGACAAAAGAGTACTATATCAGACCCATTACATTATTCCTAAAGACTTCCATTTTCCCCTTTTTCTAAAGCCATTGACCTATCATTTTTACTTTTTGCATTATGTGGATTTTTAACCTTTATTTTAACAAATACCACTTTTCTTAGCATGGAAAGTTTTTTCACTTTAAATCAACTAAAAATTTTAGCAAACATAGTTTTAAAATATAAGCTTGAGTTGTTTAGGCTGAAGTTCGTAATGAGAAAGTCTGGTAGGAGCAAAAAGAAATTAAATGTTGGTGAGCAGGCTTTGATAGTAGATCTCTTAAGGGACAGCATAATATAAGAGATACAACATCTAATTATGTTTTAGCTATCTTGATGCCTGTTTGTCATATTACTGCTTCTGATACTGTCAGAAACTATTGGCAAGGGAAGATAAGGCAGATTTTTCCTGGGTTTGGCATGCTGAGCAAAGACATTAACATATGCCATAAAATGCCTCTAGAGACAGGTTGCAGACACTGAAAGACCTCTGGTTCCCTCCTCTCTTGGAACGGTAAACCCGAAAATTCAGTACTAAGATCTCCTTCTCTCTGAAACTTTACATTTCCTCTTTCATTCCTGGTTTCTGTTGTTAAGTTTTACAAGCCCTGAATCCGACAACATCACACTAATTAATTCTGGTCTGGGGTGAGCTAAATACAGTGACACGATGGACAAATTATAATGAGTTTGTAGCTGGTAATTCAGGTGGTTACTCCTGTCACTGATGAGTACAGGGCTTTCAAATTCCTTTTCAGAGGAATTTTGAAGTTGGGAGATTTTAGTTCACAAAGGGGATGGAGTAAGACTGCATGTATTGTCAGTTAACAAAACTCAGGTGAAGGGCAATAGCAATTTCAGACAGTGACAGCATCTTACAACTGAGTGACCAAATTTTTTTCCGACTTGTTCTGAAACCACATTAAACCACATACTACTTTCAAGTTAAGCAGTGGAGGTGGAAGCATGTGCCTTCTTTTGCTGAAAGAGGAGAAAAAAGGCATTGAAATGCAAATTCTTATGGTACAGTTAGAGTTTTCCTTAGTTTAATCCCATAGCCCCCAGATTTTTATACAGTCACTAAACAGTTTTGAATTTCTCTCATCAGCATAAAATCAAGAAAATCATTATGCACAGCTGTACTGTAGAAGCATCACAATGCAATTATTTCATTGCACAGAGCAGATGCATGCTGCTGGCATGTCAGAGCCAATAGGAGCTGCATGGAGTTTGTACCAGCAGGCATTCGCTTTCACATACATCACCTGAGGACAGGAATGTGCAATGTGACAGGCCCATCACTACCCATAATTCATCTAATTTACTGTGGAAAGGAGGATACTTGATTGTGTCTGAAAGTCAACAGGTCAGCGGCTTCATGTAGCAGCTCATGCTGTTCCCAGCAGTGCTATGTTCTTTCTAATAATTTAATCTTGTATTCAAAGTTCAGCTCCTATGGCTTACCTCCTCCTTCTTTTCTTTCACTTCTACTTAAAAATATAATCTTCCATTTCAGCAAAATTAACTGCAATTTCATGGATCACTACAGCAGGAATAAGTTTTATATATAATACTGTAATCCATCTATTTGTTCCCCAGAATGCAAATTGACTTGATAAGCAATTCCATGTCCTATGTAAATAACCCTACTTCTAATTGAGAGTGCTGTATTTTCAGTGAAGATGGGGCAGGGAAAAGGAAGATTGACTTTCTGATAGTTGTTGCAAGATATTTTGTTAACGTATTTTTTAATCTATCATATAGAAAATATAGGCAGCAGCTACCTTGATTTCTTTTTAAACAAAAACTCTGGTGCTCTACTGGTGTTTCATTCTTCCTTATTCTTAGAAAAAGTTTTCAGAATTTGGTTGTGATATAATATGGCAGATGACAATATCTAAAACTATTGGCCTCTAGCTAGTAGATACCAATTATCATAGGAGTGAGAATAGAACATGACTCTTGTTCTTCCATCACTGTGTCAGCAACGGGTAAGAAAAAACACTCTACAGTAGGATGAACAATAGCAAGTTTACTTTCCATGGCCCCTTTTATGTTCAGATTCTCTGTGGGGTTTTCCAGCAGCTGGAATAATTTATATGAACTGGATACTTGTTTTTGTAGTGTGGATACTTTTCTACTATTAATTGATTGGTATTTCCATTTCTTTTCTCTATATTAGTAACTATCTAGAACTTCTTGTAGGTTCAGAGTTAAAATCAATATCTAGACATCATATTGAAAATAAAGACAACGGCTTTTATATGTTGTTACAGATCTCCTAAACTACCGACTTTCTCAACCAATTTTGTTCATTATAAAGTAGGAGTTACTTAAATGTCAATGGTAAAGGTATTTGAGTGGTAAACACTAAGTATTGTCTTTAACTGTAAGCTTCATTGGACTACCAACTTGAAGTCCATTAAGTTAGTATAATCTAACTTTTCCAGGAGGAACAAACCTATTAAAATTACCAGAGTTTTTAAACAAAAAGAAGGAAGTATTCTTACATACCATGCATTAAGTAAATTGTTGCATTTATTGCCACGGAATGTAATGAAGGACAAAAACATAGACAAATTTACAGAAAATAAATGGCTCTTAAAAATAATTGTTCAGAGATAATCTCTGGCTCAACAAGTCAAGTCAGACTTGTTGCAGTGAAGAATTCCTGGAAGGAATGTCAAGAAGGCATGCTTTGTTTCCTTTCTTCCTTCTCATTTTCTGTAAATAGATCATATTGGCACTCCCAGCTAGAGGACACTGGGCCAAGTGGGCCTTTTGCCTGACTCTGTACACTGCTGTAGTGCTCTTATGTGCACTGTGGCATCTTCAGTAGGATTTCTTGGCAAAATCACATTTGCTTCAAAACAGACTTGTTTCTACCTGTGGCATCTGTCAGAACTGCAGAATGAGCAAACTTGCTGGCTGAAACTGCTTCAGCATTTGCTTCCCAGCTGACAGACACTGGGGCTGCTGCTTAGTAACTTGAGTTAACTGGGCTCTCATTGCACTGAGCAGCCACATTAATTATCCTATTCTATCAGTACTCGTGTAACTAGGAATTTGTATACAAAAATTCCTGCTAACTGCCTTTGGTCCAATTCCCTTCATTAATCTAGGAAAATATAGCTATGGGAGAGTAATATAAAGACCAATCTATTTTAATATGTGCTCTAGAGTCAGAAAAATATTAGTTTGTCTTGCTTACTTTCAAGCCACTAATTTTCAGAAATGCCAAATGGATGCTAATTTCTTTTCAATTTTCAGCATTGCAGCTCATCTGTCTTTATATTCAAAAACATTTCCACTCATATGTAAGCCTAAAACCAGCAGTGATGCCATTTTTCCTAAGTTCTTACTTGTAAGGGTGTTGGTATTTTTAAGTATTTTTTTTCTGAAAATAACATGGAAAACTTGTTTTTTCTTACACTTTTTCTAATATGCAGCTGTAATTACGTGCTAATTTTTCCTTGAGAAATTAGTTTAAATAAGCAACTCCAAACTTACTAATTTTAATTGACAGGCCTTCTCAAGTGATCCTTGATTCCTTTCAGTGTTATCCATATGTTGAAAATTTTGCAATGTCTCGGTGTTGAAGAAGCCCTGCTTATAATGGTGTCTGACTTTCTCTGATGCATTATTTATAAAATTGTCCAACCATGTGAGGCACTTGAACACAAACCTCCAGGTCTTTCTGCAGCCATTCATCCAGTGGCATAACCACGTCCATAATCCAGAAGTAGAAACTGCACTGCCTGTTAGTTCAGTGATCTCTCAGATTAATGAACTTGGGAGGCTCCAAGAATTGTTAGAGGCTGCTTTTCTCACTTTTACCTTTTTTTAGTTATTTTTTAATATAGTTTTTTGTACTTTTTCTAGTTATTTTGCAGCTAGAGTCAGTAAGTGATGCCAGACACTTCTCACGGTGCTTATTTTATTCTCCAAATCACAAAACCAACACATTTCTGCAAATGTAACAAATTAGGAATTAGGGCTTCTCTCCCAAAAAAGGTGGCAGCATCAATAGCTCAGCCAAAGTGCATCTACACCAATGCATGCAACACGGGGAACAAACAGCAGGAGCTGAAAGCCACTGAGTAAGTGAAAGACTGTGACACAGTTGCCACCACGAAAATATGGTGGGATGACTCACACAACTGGAGTGCTGCAATGATGGCTGTAAACTCTTCAGGAGGTACAGGTGAGGAAGGAGAGGCAGTGGGGGAGCCCTGTGTGTTAGGGAGTGTTTTGACTGTCTAGAGTTTAACGATGATGACAACAGGGTTGAGTGGTTACGGTTAGGAACTGGGGGAAAGGCCAACAAGGTGGGAGTCTGTTACAGACCACCAACCAGGGTGAAGAGGCAGACAAATTATTCTATAGGCAGATGGGAGAAGTCTCGTAATTGTTGGCCCTTTTTCTTGTGAGGGACTTCAATTTTACCAGGTGTCTGCTGGAAGTACAACACAGCAGAGAGGAAACAGTCCAGGAGGCTCCTGGAGTGTGTGGAAGATAACTCCTGACACAGCTGGTGAGGGAGACAACTAGGGAAGGCATCCTCTGGACCTGTGGTTTGTGGACAGAGAAGGACTGGTGGGTGATACGATGGTTGGAAGCTGTCTTGGGCACAGCAATCATGAAATTATACAAGTTTTCAGAGTCCCTTGGGAGGCAGGTCTGAAGGAAAGAGTCCAGGAAGGCTGGACATTCTTCAGGAAGGAAACCTTGGAGGTGCAGGAGCAAGCAGACAATCCCCATGTACTGAAAGATGAGCCAACAAGGAGGAAAGATTGGTCAGGCTAAACAGAAGTCTTTGACTGGAACTCAGGAAAAAAGGGAGAGTTTATGATCCTTGGAAGAAGGGGCAGTCAACTCAGGAGGATTACAAGAATGTTGTGAGGTTATGCAGAGAGAAAATTAGAAGGGCCAAAGACCAACTAGAACTTAATCTGGCTGCTGCCATGAAAGACAATAAAAATGGTTATAAATACGTCAGCAACAAAAGAAGGGCCATGGAGAATCTCCATCCTTTGTTGGATGTAGAGGGAAACATAGTGATAAAGGATGAGGAAAAGGCTGAGGTACTTGATGCCTTCTTGCCCTCATCCTTTAATAGTAAAACCAGTTGTTCTGGGGGTACCCATACCCCTGAGCTGGAAGACAGGGACAGAGAACAGAATGAAGACCCCATAACCCAAAGAGAAATGGTCAGTGACCTGCTACACCACTTAGACACACACAAGTCTCTGGGGCTGGATGGGATCCACCCAAGGATACTAAGAGAGCTGGCAGGAATGCTCACTATATCCACAATTCTGTGATACCATTTACTTTAAATTCTGGAGAAAGAAGCAGAGGCAGAAATAATTTCATCCTCCATTTCTCATCTGCGTAAGAAAGATCAGGATTCCATGGTAGCAAAATTAATGAACAGGAGAACTGGATATTGCTTTCTGCAATAACCTTTTGGTCCCATTCAACTGTCCTTAACCAAAAATACAGCAACCATAACAGACCCAAGGAGAAAGCAGAGAGAATATGTCTAGCCTCTCCTTTTGGTTTGATACCAAAGTAGAAGGAAGTGGTTTGGTTCTACTCAATAATGTATGCCATAATAATTAAGTGCTTTGACATTTACAGGTTACAAACACAATATTCAGGTGTTTCACTATGAAAAGTCAACTGAAAGCATGGAGGGCACCAGCCAGTAAAAGAAGGAATGGATAATTTTATTGTCCAGTAAGTTTGTTTAAACACAGCCTAACACCTTCAGCTGTTAAACCACTGCTTCAGTTGGCTTATGGTGCTAACGTAGTTAGCATTTTGATCACACCTATAACAAGATTGAAATGCAAATGTCAGAGTCAGGGAAAGTTACATTACAGAAAAAGAACAATATCTGCAACTAGGGAGAAGGGAAGGAAATGTCTCATGTCAGTCCAGTGCAACCCTTCTATTTACAGGATTGTTGAAGGGCTCTAAAAAAGAGCAGAGAGGTGAAGGAATTAAAACAAGAGCCTCCATTTGCCATGGAATTGCTCTGCTAAATGGTAACACCAGTTTCTCTACACCAATTGGCTTGGATCCATCAGCTTTCCCAGCTCGTATACTCAATAGGAGGTGCATTTTGGTCAACGCAGAAGTAGCATAAAAAGGGAATGCAGCCTCCAAATGATTTAAATTATGCTTGTGAATTGTTATTTCGCAGCTTTACGAAATGTTCCTGTTTCTATCCCTTCCTTTTATTGGTTAGCATAAGGCTGGGTAGATTTCTGTGCCATTTCCAGCTGAGTCACCAGAGAAGGTCCATTTTCATCATGTATCAATCGATTTCAAGCCCTGACAAACAACCAGCCTCAAGAAGGGAGACAGTCTGTAATGTACTTTATAAAAACAAAAAGTAAAAATATTAAAACTCATAATAAATTTTGTTTTCTATCTGAGCCCCCTTCTCACAGCCCCCCTCATGAACATGTTTCTCCTGTGTGCTACCTACCACTGTCCAGATTGAGGGATATTTTTAATGCAAGGATTGGCATGAATTTCAAGCAAAAGATCAAAATGGTACCTTTTCAGTTTTCTAAAGAAAAGAGCTAATTAACCTTTTTATCAAACTACACACATTTCCAAATTACTTAAATGGGAAATATACTGGTTTAATTAAGATTTTGCAGGGAGAGACAGTTGCAAACACTTGGAACAGAGAGAAAGTGGGATGTTTATGAGGAAGGTGCTGCATGGTTTATGACTCCCTGTGTCTTTTTGTTGTTTGCACTTCAAATGGAGTCCATTTTTGTCTGTCTATCTCCTGCTGAGAGAATCTGACTCTATCATGTGTTTCAATGAAGCTATTAAAAAACTTCAATCATGAGATTCCTCTTTTCCCTTCGTATGTTTCTCTCTCTGTCAGAGCTGCACCATGACATTGGTTATATGGCAGGATACATTGATGTGCTTTGCTTTACAAGTTGATCAGCTAATCCTCCTGCAATCAAGTCTTGCTTTACAAAAACCTTGATATCCATGTTTTCCTTAGCTGGGTCCACAGATGGTTTGATTTTTGTAGGTCTAGGATTTTGATGTGTATGCCACACTTCCTTCTGTTTCCTTGTTTTTAGTAAATGGTGAAAACTTCAAGAGTGACAGCTTGAAGGTCTACACACATACAAAAGGAACAACATGAACAATGCCAGCATAACCCCTCCTCCTCACTTCAGGATCTCAGGAATATTTCAGAGGTGTAAAAAGAACAAACTAACTGACACAGCATTACAATATCAGTATTTTGGTGGCAATATATCAAAATACTTGAATCATAATATATCTTCCTCTGAAAATAAAAAAAAAAAAACAAACCAAAACTAACCAACCAACCAACCAAAAAATCCCACCCTGAAATATAAAATTTTGTAGATGTTTGCATTTAAGTAATATTCAAATTAAGCCATTGAGACTATAAAAGCCTGAAGCCTGGATATAACCATACATTAATTTCCAGTCTTTTGCTTTTGTTTGTCAGTTAATGTCAGACAAATCATGCCATATAAATGAAGCTGAACACTGTATGGGCCTTAGTAGACAAGACATCAGCATTTGATAGTTGCATTTTGTGTCTCTGTTCTTGAGCCAGCTCCATGTGAGCTACAATGCTACAATGGTGCATATATAACTGCTTTTTAGTTTGCTGGCAAGATTGACATCTCTAATGCAAAACAAAAAATATTTTTGGCGGAATAGCTAAGAGTATTTGATCTTAAGCCAAATGGAAAGTTGTACTTTGCCCAAAAGCATTTTTTATTGTTTAACATGTTTTTACCTTTTTATTCAAATCAAAGTAAATTGTGAGATAGAGAACTGGTTTTAGCTGGAAAATCAGAATATTTCATATTGGAAGGACTTAAACTATTGAAAATGGCAAAAGAGTAATTTAATAGCAATTATAAAACACCTTAATTGGTCTCTGTAACTTTTTGAACAGTTTGAAAATATAATTAAGAATACTTTTTTCAGTACTAGATAGTTCAATATTACCAATAAAATTTTGCCCATTTCAGTTTGCAACACCTGTGCTCTCTTGAAGAACACAGATGGAACCTCAGCTACCTGGTTGCTTGTTCTACAAAGTCAACAGTAATTAGGAGTTAAAGTATTTTTTTTTTGTGCTGCTTTTGAGCAACAGGCTGGAAAAAGCATAGGCCATTTGGCCAGGCTCTGAACCATATCCAAGGAAATGGTACAACAAAAAGTTGCTTCAAGAACTCAGGGCATGTGGATCTCACTGGCTCAGGAACTCAGTAATTTATGAATCTACTGCAGCTGCAGCAAATGGCCCTTTCACGGCTTACAGCTACCCGGCAGAATTTAGATGATGTTTTTAGGCTACGATTTTAAGAGGTCCTAGACTGGTGGCTGCAGGGGGAAATTTCACTTGATGTCAACTCCTTTTTGTTTCCTCTGAAATGCCTCGTGTTAACGACTGCAGGCACCACACCAGGCAGGGCCAGGGCAGGGGCTGGTGTTTCCGAAGGCGGATTTCTGTTCTCCAGTAGCAATCATTTTTCCAACCATTGATGGTCCTTCCCCGTCTGGGGCCCCGCTGACCCCTGGCAGCCCTCAGGCTGCCTTCAGGAGGAGGAACTGGAGCTCAGACGACAGTAAAGAAAAGATGGGAGGGAAACTGCCATTCAGAGGCCAAGGCCCAGCAGGGGCAGGAGTGTAGGGCGGGGACAACTCTTGTGCCTGTGTAATTAATGACTGGCGTTATTTAACTACGGGGTAGATGCAGGTGGACTCACACCACCAAGGCCACTCTGTCCTTATCCCGCCCCTTTGCCCCGGGAGAGTCAAACTGCTGCCAATCACCTGTACATGCTCCGCCCCTTTCTCTCCTAGCCCAATCAGAATACTGCCTCCCTGCCCCCATAGGGTACCTGCTGCCAGGGGGGCTGTCAATCACTCTTCGGGCCCCGCCCCTGGTTTACAGCCCCTGCTTTGAGGGGTGGTAAAACCCTTTCATTGTCTGTAGGGCTGTGCGGGGGGAGGTTAGCACTGTAACCCGGAGCTACTCTCACTTGAGAAGAAAGTTTTATTTTACATCCGTAAGTGTTTTACCATCTGAAAGATGGTAATGACAGGCCAGACAAACCGTTACTACTCTGGGCAGACAACAGTCACTCTTGTCCAGGCCGCCGCAATACACTCCTGCTAGCAACCAGGCTGATGCAACAGCTAAATAAGCAAATGTGCCTTTTCTCTGTTCTTGTAAGAATCACATTTTTATAGCTCTTTTTCTCACAGCTTGAAGGCAGCCCCCTGGTTCACACTTACTGCAGAATCTGGTGAAATCCTGGTTTCTCTCTCAATATATCAACTCCCTCTTGGCCTGTGCCTACACAGGCGCAAGATGGTTCTTGCATTCGCCTGCATTTGCTGATGGAGATCCAAGCTTAGGGCGCTCTGTGTATATACACCCATGGACTTTGTCACATCATGGGGGGGTGTGGCAGGAGAGGTGCTCCACAAATTCACGTGCTGATGGCTTATGGCCACTGCTGTCCCCCCGTAATAGAGAAGAGGGTGCATTTTAGGACACCTGTGATGGCTTGCTCTTGGGGGTCACTGCTAATATTTGAAGGGGCCATTGCTTTCCAGACAGATAGATTAAATAACTGAGCATTGAGCAAGTTATGAGGTGCCCCAGCACAGCTGTAGCATTCAGAGAAACTGCTCTCAAGCAGTTTCCCTCGCAGTAAGAGAGTAAAACCACACTAAGCTGAGTCCCATACCCGGCTCAATAAGCTGCTGTGACTGTGAGTTCCTGCGTGGTTTGTGGTTTGTACCCTACCAGCTTGATTGGCTGCGCTTCATGAGGGAGAGGCTGAGATGCTGGGCTGAAGACTTGTGTGTCCCGCATGTCTCCACAGACTCTGGCCCTTGCTAAGCATTTGTGCTGAAGACAGATTGTTATGAAACTCGTGCCATTCCCCCACTCTTTTGTCTCATCACAGATCCTGAAAGACCAGAGTGTAACCACCTGCCACAAAGGTACAGATCTGCTTGCTTCTTTTGCTATCAAGTTTTATGGGTAGGTGCATTGGCTAAATTAGCATCTCATTTTCTACAGAGTTAAAAAAGTAAGGTCTTAGCTGCAAGGCTTGAGATTCAGTGTGTTTTCTTCTCCACTGCAGGTGCATCAGCTTTTTCTCCTTGTCAGTGGGGGATCAGGACTGTGCTCAGGAGGAGTATTTATTGGAACAGAGCAAAGAAAATAATGAATGGGAATTTTTTTTATTATTAGTCACAAGCACAAAGCAAAGAAATAACCAGTTTTCCCAGAAAATTTAAGGTTGCTCTAGCAGAGATCAGACTGTTGTGTCTCTGAGACACCCATTGTGATCATACCGAAAGGTGCAATATGCCTAGAAAGAAAAACGCTTCTGCCAATTGGAGATTTGGCATTGTCGACCCTCCTTTTGGTCAGAACCAGGGCTCTGCTGCTAAAGTAAGCTGTTGGTCCTGATCTCTTATGTCTTCTGTGAAATGTGGCGGTTTCTCAAGGGGTCAGACATGAGTGTAATTTTTCCTCAGTTGCTCTTTAATGTTGTTGTAAAGCTTTTTGATGCACTGTAAGCATAATAGGCAATATTGTTACAAGACACATCTTTAGACTGCAGTGCTATAGAGCAAGGTCTTGCACGTGTTTCATGTGTGTTTGTGTGCATGAAGTTCATAATACTTGTCTTGTAGGAGCAAAATGAGCAAAAATCAGTCTCCAAGACATGATTTAGTAGCATCCTATCCGTACAAAATTTTCTTAGAAAAAACAATATTCTAAACTCTCTTCAGCAGCAGCAAGAGAGCCTGTCACATTTATAATTGTCTGGTGGGGAAAGGTTTAATAATGATTGAGCTTTTAGTAAACGGGCATGGCAGGAGGAACTGGGCTTTGGGATGAGAAAGAGTTGCCTACCAGTTACGTTTTGGCATGGGAGACCATAGGTGATGCAGCCAGCAGTGCCAGTCATCCACTTGAAAGTGGAGAAGAGAGAGGCTCATGCTTTAGCCTCTGCTCCTGGGTTTCTGAATAGGACAAAACCTCTGGCTATGATGTGATGGCAAAACGAGTTGTGGAACAGATAGGGAGGAAACCTGTTTCCTTAGCAGCGGCACACTGAACAAATGCTGTTGCTCTTGCAATGAAACAGTTCCCTTTACTTTCCTATTTAGTGACATTTATTTCTATTTCATTCTTACATTCGAACTTGACAATCCCATGGATAAGAGATTAAGTACAGAATAGCACTGTCATTCCTGTTTTTATCAAGAAAGCAGAATAACCTGGAGATGGATGGATATGCAATGTGAAATGTACACAGCTAAATTTAGCTTAGTTTTGTTGTCTAGATTTTGGATTTGCTTTCATCTCTACCACACCCTTCTGCACACATCTCCTAAAATTAAGACTGAAGAATCTGCTTGGGTAAAACAGGCAACTTTCAGAAAACCAGGGTTCTACTGCTCAAGTAAGCTGTTTGTCCTGATCTCTTATGCCTTCTTACTTTAGTTTGCGTAAGGTATAGAGGGTCTGCAAGCTTGACTGGTTTCTGTAAGTTATAGCCATTACTCTAGTAAAAGACATTACTTTCTTCTTCAAAGTTTGTCTTCCTTTACCTGGTAACACGGAATTCTTTTTTTTTAGTCATGATTACATTTACTTTTGCAACCATACACCAATGCCCTCCATTTTTGCTGATTCAAGGGCCGGCAGTGCGGTTGTAATGTCTTCTGCACAATGTTACACTTTGCCTTCCCAATCAACTTGCAGCTTGACAGCAGCTCTCTTTAGCCACAAGCAATATCTGAAAGTCTGGCAGGCGAGAGGTTGCTATTAAGCCACAGATCTGGAACTACTGCTGTAGGCAGTCTCTTTGGTTTATTTTTATTGTCTGATACAATGAAAACGATCTTCATTCTCTTCTCTATGTTTCTTCCCTTAACAGTATTTTCACTTGAAATTCTCCTCTTAGTGGAGCTGTAAGGTATATGTGTATGTATATGTGTGTGTGTGTGTGTGTGTTTATGTATTTATTTATAGACACATACACACACACCATAAAATACTCTCACTGGAAAGTTCAATCTTTGGTATTAGTTAGAAGAACCTACCCACTGTGGCTGACAAAATGCCATATGTTTGACAAGTAAGGAAATATTGCTACCAACAGTTGATATGCCTATGTCTTTGAGGCTCATTTTTGTTTGCTTAGATTTTTATAATATAATAAGGCCCTGTTTTCTTCTACCTTTCTTCCTCATCTCCAGAGTCTGGTTTTGGTCTAAGAAGAATGTACCACTTCTGTCTTTTTTCAGTTCCTCAAATTGCTATATGGAATCATAGAAATTCTAAGGTTGGAGAAGCCTCCTAAAATCGAGTCTGACCGTTAACCCAGCACTGCCATGTTCACTGCTAAGCCATGTCCCAAAATGCCACATGTATATTCAATGTAATGATTGCAACACACCTGATCTAAAGCTCAGGGCTGACTACCAGCCATATTCCAGTCAGCACAAATGTTGTCCGTAAGTCCCTTGGTATCTTTCAAATATCTTTATTTTGTAGCTCCCTTGAAGGAGTCTTCCTAGTCTTTTTAGCTTAGCTTTCCACCATTCTTTGTATATTTGGCCAGCAGGAAAGGAAGTATATTACCATCAGTAACTTTGTCTTTCCTGCACAAACCTTTCATCTTGTCTACACACATTTTTCCCTATTGATGGGCATTTTACCCAGCCTTTAAGACAGGTGAGTGTGAATGCTCTCACTTTATAAATTAATCAGGCCCATGTACATGCGTGTGATGACATTGAGATGACAGAAGCACTAAAACTGTACCAGCCTAACTTGACAATCTGCAAAAATAAACTGCTCCCCTGAGATGGCAATATTATGGATTTTGGCACCCCATTCCATTGAAATATCTCTATGTATGGCTGCACTGCACTTTTTAAATGTGTCCTACAGTACAGAGAGGTGAAGTGACTTCCCAGGAATGCACAGCCAATCTTTAGCTGAGCTGGACTTGGAAAATGGATTCCTACTCTTCTTTTTTCACCACTAAACAAGGCTGACTTGTTTCTGCATTTTATAGTGATAATTTAATTTTAAATATGATTTCTAATGAGCGCTTTTTTAAAGGGGGGGAGGGAAAGAGACTTGCACAAACATGAGTAGAATTGGTAGTGACATCAGCTAGGCTAACAAATGTGTGTACTGTAATTTTCATGGTTCAAGACACAAACTAATTCCCATGGTACAGCCCTTTTAGGGGGCTGATATTGTACTCAAATGCTTCTGATGTTTGATCACTACTGTCCCAGGGATGTTGAACTTACCCAGCTGGGTAATCTGGTGGAGAGGAAGGGCATCTTTCTTTTCTTTTGACTTTAGCCCAGAATGCTATCTCTGAAACATAGGTGCTGTCAATACTGTTTCTAGAAGGATTTCAGATAGATGAGAATGAAAAAAAAAATGTTTTGGAAGGGTCTGAATTCTTCCTGTAGCCTTATTTTTCTTTTAATTGTTCTGCTAATTGGAGAACCGTGCTAAAGTACCTTTGAAATAATATCTAAGCAGGAGGGACTAATCTTTGCGGAATAAGCTTGCTTAGAATGGACACGTTATCCTGGCACTAAAATCAGAGGTCAGTACTGCAAAATATTATGCAATAGAAGAAAATTAGTTGAATGCCTAAATGAACATCATGTGCTAACACATGATGAAATTCTTTTTTACCTCTCTTGGAACTCTAAGGTCCATCCTTCCTCTCTCTCCCCAACTCAGTCTTTTTTTATATATGGCTTTATCTTTTTGAAGCAGTGTACAGTACTAATAACATGCCATTTTTTCCCCCCAAGGCACTGTATGCCTTACATTCTCTATTCTTTCCTTTCCAGTTCCCCAATTTTTTTTTTATTATCTCATCATGAAAAATCCACCAGTAACTCATAGAGTACAAACTTAAACCCTCGGAACTCTGATACTCCTTTTTTATTTGTAAAATCTAGCTACGTAAATACCAGCATGTTTCCAGGTCATAGGCACTCCAAGATACAACTGAGTTCTGGCACAGGAGAAACTCTCCATAACCTTGCAATCTAAACAGGGATTATTTTAGGATGTGGACCAACTTCTGAAATCGTCTCTGTGTGTAATCAATTATTTTTCATGCAAAGTGTACAGTGTCTAAAGCCAGGACACTGGAGGCTTCTCTCTCACTGTTTGTACATGGCATTTGCTGTACCACATCAGATCATTTGTCTGTCACATCCAGTACTCTTCCCTAGTAGTGGTCAAAAATATCAATTCTGAGAAAGGTGACTGAACCCTCTATGAACCAAGCATGCAGAGCTCTACATGGGGATGGAACAAACGCTTTCTAATTCTGTCAGGGAAATTAGTTTACGGTTTCAAGTGGTATTATCAAGTTTCAAGCTGTATTGTTGTTACACTGCTTGGACTGCACTTTCTTGATAATTCTAATAGTGTAACAGATCACTGAGATTAAATCCATCAAAACAAAAAAAATCTCCCAATTTACTCAGCTCTCAAAGAGAACTGAGCCTAGTCTGTAAGTACTTTCCCATCTTAGACAGAAGTTGTATCTTAATTCATTGAAGCCATCAAGTACCGCTACATTCTTACTAGAAGGGGATGAACGACAGGCAATATTACATTGCAAAAAATTACATCGGCGTTGTCGTAATCATGTCATTACCCTCAGCAGAGGCCATGTGCAGCACCTGCATCCTTTGCCTGCTGATTTGACATAGCATATATTGCTATGTCCTGTACCCCAAGTAATGGCACCTGTACTATGTGCCTGAGTGGTTTAATGCTGTCTTCTCCATTTGCTGTAACAAGCCCATAATGATAATCTCTGCATGTTTGTGCTGTCAGATTAGCTTTAAATGATCGTCAAGAAAATATTTTTCCTTTCCCACGACATCACAGCAAGGCAGTTCTCAGTGGGGCTGACGCTGCTGCTCAGAGTTTCCTCATTCCGAGCAGCAGCTGCTTCTCTCTGTTTCCAACAGAAGCGAAGCCAACTGCTCCTGTGGAAAGATGGTGGAAGTTCTTCTGTCTACTGAGAATCCTGGTGTGAAGCAATGAACATTTTGAAAGAACCATTCTAACTCTGGGCAGTTCAGGTGTCTTGAAAGCTCCATTTGTAGCATCATCTGAAGGAATAAATTAAACTCCAGGGGTTGTTTGAAGGGAAATTTTATAATAAAAAGTGTTGTAAAGGTAAAAAAAAATTTGAAAAAATTCATCATGTATTGTCTACACAAGATTTCTGTGATCTTTAAGTAGAATAAAAATCCGGATCGATTATTCCATTATTGTGGCTATAAAAAATGAAAGAGCAAACCCGAAGTGTCAAGTTTCTTAAAAAACCTGTATTTAAGAATAATTTTACTTAGTAAATTAATTAATAGAATTACGTGTAACATCTCAGGAAATTGATTATGTGCCCGTACAGTTAATGCTGAAATTCTTAATGTGTGCTGTGCTTCTCATACATAGGAAAAGCACTGAACCTGTATTTTAAGTTCAAAACTCAGATCAGGTGAAGGTACACAGACATGGCAAGTACCCCTGTAGTACATACTAATTAATTTTATTTTTATTTTTTAACTAGTTTTCAACATTGTTCTGACTGTTCCCCTTGATTGTTGAAGTCACTGGAGCAAGCAGGGTTGAAGCAAGCACAAGATGATGTCTGTAGAAATTAATCATTAATTAATAACTGCAGCTGGGGAATGGGTTTAGAAATACTTTCTTAAATCTCCAGGGCTTTTGAGGGTCAGTTCTTTAAGCATCCTGAGCTTTATTATTAATTAGTTCTTTTACAGGAAAGCTTCAACTGACTTTCAGACGCTGTTGACATTGGATATTCTGTACTCCTAGAGGTTATATCTTCCTTGCCAAAAACAAGCAGTGCTTTAATAGTTGAGTGGTTTACTCCAGGTGTATTGCTCAGTATGGAATGTCAGGGAAGAGAAGGCATGGGTGATTTCATGGCATTGTGGCTAGCTGTGGCCAATGCAATATGCCTCCTTGGAGGTATTACCTAATGGCTAGGTAATAATTCCATTGGGAATTTAATAAGCAGTAGCTGTCTTGATGTAAAAAAGGAAAAGAAAACCAACTAAACACATCAGTTCTTGAGATGCATGCAAAGTCATAGCAGAAGAAAACCCAGGCTCTCATTCTAAAGAGATGGGTAAAGGAATAGTGGGAAGTAGAAGGGAGGAAAGATGAAGGGCTTGTTTGGATGAGGAGCTCTCTCCCAGTGTTATCCCAGGGCAGTTGTTTCAGTACTCCAGAATAAAAATTCCTTTTTCTGGCTTGATTTCTGTCTCTTAGGTAGTGCCTTAAAGCTCCCCACACCTGCTTTTATTTTAAGTGTCTTACAGTAATAAATAGTCAGGGCACCACCCTTAACTGAGGGATCCTTTCCTCTCCACAACCAGCTAAACAGTTTTTACCATTCCTTGCATACCATAACTTACAGAGTCACTGGGAATGGTAGCACACTTGTAACCACGGCTTTGAGTCTTCTAAGCACTTTGTGATTTCAGCTGGTAATTTCGGGGAGATTTCTGAGGAAACCCTCACTGCTTTAGGAGGTGGTTTTAGTGACTCAGAGTCAAGCCCTTTTCTCTGAGTCAGTACTGAATGATGTGCCCGAGCACATTTCTTGCACATGAGACCCCCGTCTGTAGGTTGATTGCCTGTGGTCATCAATTACCCTTCAGCTAATTGCATCAGCCTAAAGGCATTTTGCCCTGATAACCCAGGCAGGTCAGTTTGGTTACAGTTTGCCTTCTGCATATCTGACAATTCAATTTTAATTGGGCAGTTGTTGCTTCTGCTCCTAACCTGCTGTGCACTGCTGAAAAGCACTGGAGGATGGATTTCACTGTTAGGTGAAGGAATAAAGAGTCAGGGAAAGCAGCAGCCGAACTAGAGGTGCCCTCCAGGGTAAAGCTGGGGTCAAAGGATACAGTCATCATATTTTAAAATTCAGACTTACCAGTTCAGCTAACCCATACCAGGCATATCCAGAGAAGTGCTATTTCAGTGAGGCTGCAGGAAAAAATGCCAGAGCTCATAATAGGGCTTTTTAATTAAAGTGCTGGGTAGTTTTAGCAAGTGAAGACAAAGGAACAGCTGTAATTCTTTAAAACACACCAGGGAGAAGCTGTACAGCAGTGTGTGGTCCATGCCCAGCACTGCTGCATCCCCACCCCGATGGAGCCTATCAGGATACCAGATACACGATGTGAAATGCATTGGGAATCTCTTGAAATGAGCAGTGGTTATTTTCCTAATGAATTACTACTGTTTTGAACAGTTTTGTTTGTATGTGTAATTTAACTTCATTGCTTGAAATATTTTTTAACTTTTGAGCAGAATGTTCTTTTGAAATGTTGTTCTCCTTTTCAGTCTAAATCCTGGCATGGTATTTTTAGGAAGTGGTTTTGAATGCATCAACTTCTGCTCTCCAATCTTAGATGCTTAATTGACTCAAGCTTCGGAAGGGCTGAGCATCTACCACTTTCCTTTCTAAGTTGTAGAGATGAGCAAAGTCCAACCACCATCAGACAGAGCAACCAAGAAAAGAGTATCCCAAAATTCAGTAAATGCTTTCTGGATATTTGTGGATTAGCTTCTTTTACAAAGATGATCACTTTATTAAGTATAATCATTTTTGTAAAGCTAAACTAAAAAGCAAGGCTCATCTGTCAAACAAAAGAGACAGCCTACCGTAATCAAATGTAGCAAGATATGCAGTAGTAATGAATCTGAACATTGTAATCCTTAAATCTGAATTCCTGTATTAGATACAAGTACAAGAAACTGATAGAGACCTGAGCAGAAAATGGAAGTGCGGTGAGCGTAATAGGGTTTTGATTTTTTTTCATATGGAAGCAGAATTGCAGTGTTGATAAACTTTGGAAAAAATTCATCTTACTCATCATGGAAGTAATCACATTAATCCCTGTTTTGCCGTGTTAAGTCTCCTTGTAGCAGTGCACAGGCCTTGTTTAAGTCTTGTGGCAAGTAATTCCTGCCACTGGCAGTTTTCTCACTGCAGAGCCCTTACCACATTCACAATGCATCTTGAAGGGCAAGAGCTGCACAGTTCCTACAGTTTGTGGCTCTCAAAACTTTCTTCTGATGACTTTCTAAGTATGTAGAAGACAAACACCTTCTTGAAGGCTGTATGAGGTACATGACAGGTAGTGTTTTCCACTGTGCCTAGCAAAGTAACTTTTTTTTCCGTTTGGAATGTCCCCCTTTTTTCCTCTTTTGCATTGTTTCCTGAATTCCATCTACAAATAATCAGATTTTTGAAACTACATTATGAGGGTCTTCAGCACACAGAAGTCAGGAAATAATGATTGTAATGATAGCCACATTTTAGTGTGTGTTTTGATAATATGTGCTTTATAATTGGAGTCTAACACTGCAGTCAATACCATCTTATAAATGCATATTGAAAAAGGAAATCTCAAATAATTTAATGCAGGTCTTCTACCTAAATGATTTCCTAAATGATATGTCTTTGATCTAGGCATGTGTACAATTTACATCATTGCCTGAATGAGACTTGTGTTTCATTAGAATAGTCACTGTAGAAAGATAAGGTTACATTCTCATTTTGTGTGATTTCAAAATTAGCCCTGCTGTGGGCAGGGGCTTGAACTGCAGGATCACCACAAATCCCTTTTAATCTATTTATTGTAGGATTCCATAGACAGCTCTGACCCACTGATTTTTGTTCTGGAGCACCATATGGAAAAATGCCATTTGCCTCAAGTAATTTGCCTTATGGATAGGAAAGACGGTGAAAGGCTAAGGAGAAAAGATGTAACACAGTTACAGTGAGTAGTCCAACAGACTATATAAGAGAGTTCAACAAATAAGATATCAATTCCCTGATTTTTTTTTTCTTTCAACTCTTCTTCATGAGATGATTCTTAGATGAAAACACTGATACCAGCACAGTGTATTCTAGAGCATATCTTGTAGGAACAACTGTGTATGATGTTTTATTGTGTTGTGGAAGAAATAGCATATTTTCCTTTCCTCATAGACCATAATATGATGTTGAATGTAACACCTGGCTTCTTTAAATGTGTACACACCCATTTCTCAGTCTGAGAACAAAATCAAGGTAAAACAATCATACTCTCATGCTTAAGTGAGCTGATAGGACCAAAACCAGTTCTCAGAGGATCTGTGAACTGGTTTGTAGCTGTTGTAGATCATGTTGTGCCTCTGCCATGATTACCTATGCTGTGATATCCTCAGCACATCTGGAGCTCCCACTGCTGCTTAAGACCCTCATGGGTTTTACAAAGGCTTTTGATGTGGAGTCTCCCCTAACTGCATCACAAGTTCCAGTGCTTGCTAGACCTTTTCCTCAAGAAGTGTGCCTTGAAGTGGACTCACTAATAAAAATTGGATTTTCATCTCATTCCATTTTATCTTCTGTACAAAGCCAATACAAGCACAGTGGGTAAATTGGAATTGCAATAATATGCCTGCAATTGCCAGCCAAACAAATCTAAGAGTACATTTTCTCTAAACTTTTTGAACTAGAATTGCACTCGCTACTTAATGGGACATAATCTGCAATGACTAGGTCCAGTGTTTAGGCTTTCAGATAATGAAGCATACAAGGCTTAATACGAATACAAATGTCATAAATGTGCACTTTTGTTTTCATTAAAGCACTTTTACTTGGAGATTTAAGTACCGCTCCTCAGTGGTTTGTATGCAAACTGTGTCACTGAGCAAAAAATGACTGAAACTGAGAGAGACAATGTCCATTCTGTATTCTCTCACCAAGGTTAATTGAGTGTGCTATCAATAACTTGCAGAATAGTGGGGGGGATCTACAGTGCTTCATGCAGTTAGCAAGTCTTAACAACTTCAAGGACACAATAATTTACACATTAAAAAAAAAAAAAACCCAACACAGATCCTGGTGGTGCTCTTTACCTATGCAGCATACTGCAAGTCCGTTCTTCTAGATGTAAATGTATCATTGGCTCTGTACAAAACCAAGCCAGACTGTTTTTAGCTTGAAGCAAGATTTCACCACTTTGCTTGCCCCACCCAACTAATATTTCATCTTCTCAAGAATTAGTTCGTGTGTGGCCCACTGATTCCATATTCACAGCGAGATTATCTTCTTTTTAAAGCACTGAGTCCATATCACTTGGACTTGAATATCTCATGAAGTATCTTTGCCTCTTCATGCTCGGAAAATGTTTCCTGTGAGACATTTCACCAGAATCTGTCTGCACATGGAAAGGTACATTTTTCTTAAATGAGAGTTGAGTCAATGTCTTTGTCCAGAGTTTCAAACCCAAGTGCTTGAACTGAGGCTCCTAAGCCTCAGAGGTGAGCCTATACTTTCAAAAGGCTTAACACTTGAAGTTGCTAAATATGCAAGGATCAAACAGACTTGGGGGTGAGCTATAAGAAATCAGGCTACCTGTGAACTTGTGCTTTAAACTGGAAGAATGAGCAGGAGTGAAAGAGCATAGTGTTAGGCCAGATCATATTTTGAGAGGTTGCCATGTATTCTTTCTATGGAAATCTCTTAAGTAAGTGGTTCACTGCTAATGATGTTTGACTAATGTATAAATTCCAGCTTCAGCTGACACCTGCTCCTGCTCCTGGGTGCTCCTTGTCACCCGCGTGCACACAGCACACATACCTACCCTTCAAGTGTACACAGACCAGCTTGTTCAGATTTGTATTTGCCAAAGAAAACACAACACACATCACCTGAAGTTTGCTCGTGGGCCCTCTGTTCCTCTCTTCAGGCAAATGAACATCTTTCCTTTATAATCAGTTCCCTAGAGATACACAGGTTCAAACATACTTTTGCTGAGATGTGTTCAAGCTTGCATGTGGAATGCCTGCTCCTGTATGAAGGTAGAAAAGGCACTTCACATGATGCTGTGTTCACCCACTCATGCATGTAATCTCTCATTCTCACACACATGCAGTCTGCTGTTTTCCATGCATGTGTTGTAGCAAATAATTTGAATCTCTTTTTTCCCATCCTGCTTAATATGCAAGTGTGGATAGCACATCAAGATTGGAAATAAATGTAGCAGAATGCCTTCAGTCAACCTGAAATGTCGAATGACTCATTCGCACCCTTTGCACAGTGTTCCCTTTTTGCCACATGCAATCTATTGAGTAGTCTGAAGGCTCTGTGGCTCCCTGCTGCAGAGCAGCAGTTGATTACTTGCTCACTGAAGGACTGGGACCATGATTATTTTTGCAGGGTGTACAAGGGTTATGCAGAGAGGTTCCAGTGAACCTCCTTGCCATGATGGTGCCCGTGCTGTGGGAAGGGGAAATGGAGGATTGTCAGACTTGATCTGCCTATGAAGAACTTTTTGTGCTTAATTAAGTTTCAGTCTACATGTTAGTTCAGTAACCAATATTCTTACATTATGGTATGAACCGGGTATTTTTATTCCAAATAATAAGAACACATTCCAATTTGATATAATTCAATTTTGGACTGAGGTAAACAAGAATGAGTTGTACCTAATTCAGAGTAAAAATGTCTACATGTTAAATCATTCAGGAACTGCTGCTGCACTTTAATTTCAGAGGTATCATAATCCAAGTGAACTAAAAAATGCATTGACAAACATGAAATATGTTCCACACTTCTACTTAAAATGGTACGATCACTGTGCAGAGAAAACCCCAGGAATAGTAACAAGCTGGCATTCACACATCTTATAATGAGAAGAAAAGTTGGATTGACTGTTGCAGATGCATCTTTATATATGAATTATTGTAATTGATTTCTTTTAAAACCCTTTCAGAACCATTCCCAAATGCAGATGCAAATGGGCTCACTTTAATTGATAGAAAGGCAGTTTTGTAGCACTTAGGCCTTGTAAAAGAGGTTCTGTGTTTAAATGGAAGCTGAGCTGTGAAGACCCATTAAGCAGAAAAAATATAGTTAATACAACAAAGAGGCTCCAAAGGGAAATATGGAAGTTGGGCCATTATGCAATGAAGGTATCACAACTGTGCTCATTATACCACAACGCAGATTCTACTAGTAGCATTTCAGTTTCTCTGTCCTTACCTAAATGCGAGGCTTTCTATGTGTATCCATTTGTTAGTTCTTCTCAGAACAAAGGTGGCTGAGCTGCAATTACGTATAACATGTCCAAGATAAGACGACCATGAAAACCTAGTTACCAGATTTCCTGTGTTTGTGTTTACAATATCATAGCTAAGTGTATGTTGAACTAGACTTTTGTATTTCATTCTTTCATAAAAGCACAAGACGAGAGGAAAAATATACAAAGGAAAAGAGGCAAGGCAAACTTCCGTAAAAAAAATCCCACAAATTGTGCAGTCAGATGAAATTTTGTACAAAAATGGGTTTATCTTTAAAAGGACAAAGAAACTTTACTTTTTCTTAGTGAGCTAACTGTAGTTTTACCTTTGTGCAAAATCATATCTGTTGGCACACAATTTAATTTTAGTACTGGAGTTCCAGATTTGCACAGTTATCTGTGATGGCAGGACTAATCTTACAAAAAAGAAAAAAAAAAAGGCTAGGAAAATAACAGTTTCATCACTGATCTTGCTGTTCTTCCCATTTTACACAAATTTTTATCAGCTGGCCTTATCAAAGAAACATGCAGTAGCTGATTGGAAACATAGTATTTTGTACCCAGCGATATATACTAGGAGATTTTCATAGCATTTTGTTCACATATCCCACTCAAATGTATTGCTCCAATACAGAGTCCAATATAAGATTAAAACTATTTTTGCTAGATTGGATTAATGCCTTAATGTAATAAATTCTCTAGGCTGTGCTATGCCCAGAAGACATTATAGCCTTCTGTTGCATCTTTCGTCTTTTACATAGAAAAGAGGAGTTTCATAAAGGCTGTGGAAATGAGCCAATGACGTAAGGTGAACTTACTCCTATTTTAGCACAAATATTTACAGGTTTTCTCCCTAGATTTCCATTTCACGTTGCAAAGTGCCTGATTGCGCATAGACAAAGGGAATTTAACATTCACGTGCACATCCAGTGTGTATTCATATGCAGACCTGCATGAACACCAGAATTCCTCAGCTCTTAGTTACAGTGCAAGAGCTCAGATTTACAGAAGAGCATGCTGGAAGCTATGTTTTTTGGAATCCTCTCTCTGACAGTCAAAGCTGGAAATAATGAATCTTGAGTATTCTTCCCCGTGTTTTGAAACCCAAATACAAGGAAAACACCTTGGAGTATCGGTATTTAATTGTAGGTGGGTTTTATTGCCTGTGGTTGGTTGTTTTTAATCAAATCTGATAGTACCAGATTCTTGTTTCTGTTTTTACTCTTTTGCTTTGGAAGTGACTTTTGAGAAGTCCTCCCTGATAGCATAAATGTGTGAAATATGTCATTACTCTTCATCCCAGTCTCTTGTATGATTGATTTGAGAAGTATAACTCTCTGTCTGACTTGCAGCTAGCAGAATTCCCCGGAGCTGTTCACAGCTGGTGTGATTCGGAGAAGATTTGAAGATACTTGAAATTATACCAAAGACCAGTTTTAGGATAATAGTCACAGGATTTCACAGAGCCCAAACACGGTCTGATGCCCACTTGATCCCTCTTGACTGCAGTCTTTTACTAAAAGTAGATCTCGGAGGATAAAGACTGTAAAGGGCTACACCTGCATAAAAGCAGGCGTGTGTACATGTGCATAGGTTCCGGAACAAATTCAGAGGTGTGCATTTTGCTCTTTTTCTGCCCTGTATCCATTTATCCTTCAATGAACCTTCAATATTAGTGCAAATACGCTGAACACAGTTCGCTTGGTATATTGATATGGTGTATTGATCATAGTGGTCTGTTGTGGCCCTCAATTTTATGAATTCACAAAGTGCAAGCTCCACCTGTACACAGAAGCAGATCCCTTGCTTGCATACACACACAGGCACAGTGGGAACAGGGTTGGTTTTCTGATAACCACACACTTGCAGTACACCATATATCAGTCAGTGCTGAAGCTTACCAAGAAAAGATGAGAGAAATTGAGAAGCAGTTAGCAAGATAAGGTATGAGGGGATTTAAAAGAAAGTAGTATAGAAGGAAGTGGCTGCATTTTTCATACTTTAGTTGTTTGTCTGGAGGGCTTGAGAAGGAGCTGCTTGACAGTTGTGCTAAAAGAAACGATTCAAAGCAACTTCCCATCAGGCGGCATTCCTCAAGTGTCTGCTCTTAAGGAGAAGTCAGAGAAAATTCATTCTGTAGGAAGCAGTTAATGGGGCTGCATTACCGACCCCTTATTGCTCTGTCTGATAGAGAGACAGCAGGTTCACTTTGGCAGCTCCAGAGCCCTGATCAGTTCAGATTAGGGGCCCATCATCTGTCTGGCTTAATCAGGCATGTTTAGATATATTAATCATGATTAGAGGGGTGTAGTGCAGGGAGGGAGAAGAAATAAAGAGTGAGATTACTTTTCTCTAGCTTCAAATGGAAGCTTTGCAAATCCCACTGAGTCAAAAGGTGCTCATCAAAGGAAAATTTAAATCCTGGAAAGGAATATTTTGTTGAACACTTCAGCACTGGATTCAAATCACTGCAGAGTCTCTTTTTCTTTCTCTCCCTTCTTTTCTCCATCTACTGTCTTTGCATGCAGCAAAGAAGAAAATCAGCAGCTCGTGCAACCCACATTGATTTTGGCTTGATATCCCTTGCTGAGCTTGTCTGTAGCTCATATTTTAAGTGTTATTTCAAAATGAGCCATCATTGTAATAGCCTAGACCTCTGACTCCCATGTTCTTGTCATGCTTATCTTTCAGGGATGCACAGGGTACCATTGAAACAGCTTCTAGGGCTTATTTTGGTACTTGTTAGTGTTCAGAAGGGGTGGTAATAAATTGTAAAGACCAGGAAGATGTTCTTTTTTTGATCAGTAGCAGTGCTTCTGTGTTTTAAGATTTGAACACTGTAAAGAAAAATGAGCACAATTTGTTATATAGTGAGATGTGCCAAATTTGATGCTGTTGTAGCTTAGTATAATTCACAGATGATGATGGAGATCAACTGATTAACACCTAAGAGTCTCTGAAAGAGACCAGCAAAGAGAAGAAAGTTTTGGCTCCCAAGAGACCAGCAAGGAGAAGAAAGTTTTCTTAGACTTCTTTCAATGCTGAGGAAGATCAGAAACTAGTCCTGCTGCTGGAAGGCTCCAGAGCAGAGGTCAGGCTACAAGATCTATGGCCTCGTGCCCTGAGCAACTAGCCCTTTTTTGCTCTTAGGTGAGATAAACGTAGGACAGGCTTAGAAAACATGCTATTATGAGGAACATATTCTGTCCATCTTGTTCTGTGACTTCCAGCCTTCTTTGGGCTTGCAGATTCATCCAGATTTCCAAGTGAAAAGTACAAATTGCTATGTGGTGAACAGAGGCCTCCTTGACAGTGAGCTGGATCTTCTTTGGTCCCAATAGCCAATCCTTGAAACCCCGTTCACGGGCCTAAATTGGAAACTTCTGACATGGAACACTACAGAACACAGCAGGCATGCTTTGGCTGTGTGCCCTCAGAGCAGCTGGCAGCGCAGAAGCTGTAAGGCAGCTGTTCCTGTCTGGACTCTTGGGCAGCAGTGCAGCAGTTAAAGAAAATCTGTGGAAATCCAGAAGAACTATTTTGTAGTGAAGAAAAATAAGTCAAACTATCTGTGGAAATCCAGAAGAATTATTTTGTAGTGAAGGCAAATAAGTCAAACTTCCCTTTTTCTGTTGTAATCTACTCCTTCCTCCTCTGGTACTCCAGTCGGTTCTGTGACAGTTCAATTCTTGTGGTCTTGTAATTGCTGTCAAGATGATAACCTGAGATGTCACAAGACTGGCTCAGTGTAATCACCATACAAATGCAGAAGGTAGAGAACCTGACTGATTAGAATCAAGAAGCTGCTAGAGAGACACTAATAATTCAGCAGCAGGAATTATGGAGTAGGGGATGTAGAAGAAAAAGTTGGCAGCTTTGAAAGGATTTGACGAAAATATTAAACATCATCAAGTTTTCCAGTACTTCTATAGAATAGGAAAGTAGAGGATCATAGCCATAAACTTCCAAAGAAAAATCTCTCAGAAGTGCAGAGATGCTCCTCAGCTGAAATGGTAGGGGGTATCTTTGGAGATCAGTTAGCAGAATGATGGGAAGCGTTGTATGAATTAAATAGCAAATTAATACTGTTGTTCAGGATTAAAGCCACATCTCCTTGCAATAAATGGTGCTACATGGATGGGACCAGGCAGTTAAGTTGTACACTCTCCTGGCTGGATGCACAACCACAGAATTAGAACAGTACTCTTACAGTTAAAGCTTATTCCTGTAAGAGAATTGGCTTCACACCTTTAATTGAAATAATTGTACCACTTGTGCAAGCACAGTAGGCTGTAGTCATATCAGCTAAACTGAATGTGGTTTGTGAGGGTGATGGTGACAAGATCAGCACTAGAATAGCAATAGCTTTGCCACTGATGCTGATGACTGAGCTTTTTGAAAATCCTGGGACATGATCAAAGAGGACTGTTGCAGGTGAGCAACAAGACACAGAGCTTTCAAGACAATTTTTGCTAACAGGAAGCACAGCAAATTCGGAAAGAGCTCTTCCCAGATCAGTTCATGGAGCTCTGCAAGGAAGCTTTTATAGCACTGCCACTCCTGTGCACTCAGTCCTGAAAAAATAACTGCCCACTAATGACCTGTCACTGTGGACAGCCTGAGCAGCCGTTTGCAGAGAGCAAAGCTATGAGAGGATGAATTGCTCTGTGCGCAGCATATCTGAATGTGGGGACAGGAATAGATGGGAGATTGGGAAAGACTAGACAGGTTCCATTCATAACATTCAGCTTTATGTGGATTTACAGTCCTGATGCTCCCAATTCCACAGATGCTGCGTTATCACTTACAACAATTACTTACAACAATTGAAATCTCCCTTGTTTCCACACTTTGACTTCTGTTTCCCTTGTTGACAGTGTTACCTCCTGGAAGCGAACTAAGAACGTGGGGAAGTAGTTTATCTTGAGGGTAACAAAACCTGGCCACTTACTTCTTTATATATTATCAACTCAATTCAGAATAGACAAAATATTTGATGTATATGTTTTGTTGGAAATAACCTTTTTTCCTTTTTCTTTGCTTTTTCTTTTCCCTTTGATTTTCTTTCTGGCTGCCTGCATGCTTCCCAGATAGAAACTAAAGTGAATAAAATGTCTTGGAAAAAGATTCTTCTCTTGAAAATTTCAGGCCAGCAAGAAATTACTAAGATTTTTGTGAGACAGCTTGTTCTTAAGGCAGTTTTCAGACATGTTTGCAGACACATCTATTTTGGGTCACTCACCTAACCGCAAAAGCAGGTGTAAGTTTATCTGCCTCAAGCTTTTTAAATCCAGGTCTTCTCAGACTGTATCATAGCCATGGTTTGGCTATCCTGTCTGGATTGTGTCAGTAGTAGATGATGACAAAGAAGTCTGCAGCAGGTAGTTGCAGAATAACCTTTCTGCCTGGGCTGGGTTTTACCCAGTTGTCTGATAGAGATTGGCTACAACACAGATGCATGGAATCTGATGTCCTTCCCATTAGGTTTGTTTCCATTACTTATGGACGAAGTATCTGGATGTTTCTTCATATTTTTCAGCATAGCTGTGATGGATGTATTCTGCAAGGTGAAGAGGTTAATGTGTTCCCGTAACTGTGACAGAGGAGGAATATAGAAATGGAGAAGAAAGAAAAGAGAGTTATTCCCTATTCTATCCTATTTCCTTTCCTTTCTCAGTGCTGGGAGCTTGCCAGTATTGAGTGTTTTGTTTATAGTATAGAAAGTCCCATCTCTTATGGCTTGACATTTAGTAGATTTAATATCATAATGCAGTAGTTCTGGATACATAACAGGAATCCATGCAGTGTTTTGTGACATTGTCAGGCAGCAAGCATGAGTGACAAGTCACCAGCAGCGTTCTTGCTGGGGGGCCCATTAGATCACATTGCTGTAGAAAACAGAGAAATTAGGTCGTTCCAGTGTGTAACGTAATGTAATCTGTCATGCCATTCACAGACCACAACAAAGCACAGACCTTAAACCCAAGAAGACTGTGAGAATGGGTGTCCCACCTTCCTGTACAGAAATTTATATTTCTCATGTATTGATAGCCACACGTAAAACTTTTCACAACATGGCAAGAGTTAACTGCTGTACTCTTCCTTTAGCCCTCTGCCTTCTGAACCTGTATATTTTTTCAGCAAAATATGTTGGTGATTATCCCCTTCAGAGGGAGTTTTCATTCTATCTACCCCTGACTGGTCTGAGTGCTTCGCAATTTTCACACTACCCCTGTTTTAAGTTACAGGTATTCCAGGGAGATTACTGCCTCCCCAAAAGGCAGTGTGTGGGGGGGGGACTGCCACCTGCCAGCCTGCTGCTGGACCAGTCATCTTGGACTAGCACATTGTGGTGTTTTTTGGTGAAGTGCCACAGCTCATAAGAAAGATCAGGTTAAAGTTCCTCACAGTCTGTGATGCTGTGCCCAGCAACAGCTGTTTGGGGAAGGAGAGTAAGAACAGGACAAGTACATGTCAAAGCTTCTTTCCTTATGGCCTCCCAGATTCTGACATTCTTGGAATGATCTCCTAGAGCTTATGTTATGAGAAATGATGGATAAAAATCTCCTGTTTACCTTTTCCATGATTCTAATTATTTCTGACATTGTTTTTGCATTTATCCCTCTGACAACTTTTTTTAAGGGTGAAGGATCCCAGTCTTTGATTTGGTCCTTCAATCCTCTTTAGTTGCTTTCTATCTGCTATTTCTAATGCTACTGTCTCTGTGTTTGAGATGGAGGGATGAGAACTAGCTGCTGTACTCAAGTGACAAATATTCAAGCAGGTGCCCCAGGGACTTGTACAGTGGGAAGATGTTGCCTTCTGGTTTGTTTTCTATCACTTTCCAGACACTTCCTAACCTGCCTTTTTGAATTCCACTCAACTGACACTCTGGTAGAACTCAAACAGCATCTCAAAGGTGTCTTTCCTGAGTGGTAGTTGCTAATTTAAGTTCATTGCTGTGTTCACGTAGTTACATTTGTTTTGTCCCATGTCCATTGCTTTTGCAGTCATCAGCACTGAGATTCATCTTGCATTTCAACAGTATTTTTAAAACCATCTTCAAGGCTTTGTGATCAGATTTAATTTGTATTACCCTGGATTTTTTCTCATCAGTAAGTTTTGTCAATTCGTGTTTTCCAGATCATTTATGAATATTTTGAACAGCACATTCAAATTGTTTCCTAAAATTTAATCCTCTATAGGACCTTCCCTCCTATTCTTTGAGAACTTAGGAGGCTTTTTGAAGAGTCTTTCGTGAGAGACTTCATCAAAAATGATGTAGAAATGCAAGTTTTATATCAAGTGATCACCTCTATCCACATGCTCATCAGCTCCTTCAGAGAACTCAGATATGTGCCATACAACTTCCTTCTACAAAAGCTATGTGAGGAGGAATTGGTATGTTATTTCTCTCTTAGGGCCAGTAATTCTTCTCGTCATTATTCTTTCTACCCATTTCAGGCATAAGGAAGTCAGACCTGTGCCTTGCATCCCCTCAAAACACATCTCAAACACTGGCATTGTGTTTGCTGCTTTTTCCCTAGTACCGAGGCTGAGTTAAGTCTAGCATTGTATGCCACGGTTTAATTGCTCAGCCTTTATTATTTCATGTTCAGTTTGGATTTCAGTCAAGATTTCTAAAATATCGAATCATTGAATTTACTCTTGTTCATTTACTGTTTTTTCCTAAAACCTTTTCTTCCCATTCTTCATCTTGAAATAATTCCCCTTGCTTTTCTCTGTGAAGAAAACCCCAGTGTGGGGACCTCCTTCTATCCCTATGGAAGATGCATGGATGCAGAGAATTCATTTAGCTTTTGTGCTTCATCCTTATCTTCTTTGAGTATTCTTTTTACATCTCAATCGTCTGTCGGCCCTCCAGACACACTCTGGCAGGCTTCCTGCTTCTGTTGTCTTTGAAAAGAATTTTATTACATGTTTTTATGTCTTTAGCTGCTTGTTCCTCAAGATACGCTTTTCAACAGGCTTACGGCTTCTCAGTTAACTTAGCAGATCTGTGCTCATTTCTGTTTTCCTTATTTGGGTAGAACTTGAACTTTTTGGGGGACCCTTCTTTATTCATCTGTTAAACCACCCTGGGCTGAAGCAGCAGCCAAAGGCAGCTCCTTTTGAACTGACACCACCATTTTAAATATGCAGGGTACCAAATATTTGTGCCGTTAGAGACTGGAAACTGTCCATGCCCCACTCTGTCCTGGGACAGACACAGTTCTGTTCCTCTGTCCCCCATGCCCACTCTTGACTGTCCGTGTCCACACACGTGGACCCATTACTGATGTGTTACACTGGCGCTGCAGGGAGGGGCCTCAGCCCTCCGTCTCTTCCGTGCTTTAGGTGGTAACGCACCTCCTGCTTTTGAGCAAAGTGCCAGCAGAGAGGAGAGCTGCTGCAAGGTATGGGCTGAGCATGGCTCTGAGACCGGAGTGGGGGGAGCTGGGGAGGACAAGGTACAAGGGAGGAAAGGGGGGTTTTGGAAGGAAAGGTGAAGTACTGCACCGTAGGGGCAGAGCATGGGATCCCAGGGCCATCTTGTTTATCAGCTTTCACAACAGGGCAGTGCTTTTGCAGGACAAATCCCTATGTCTCTGCCAAATCTGACCAGCTGGAATCTGAGGGAGGAGGGAGGCAAACAGAAGGAGGTGTTTCCCCACCACCCTAGTCCCCCCACACTGACCCTTCCAGCACAGCAAAGATTTGGGATTTGATGCTGTCACAGTATCATGCGGTACTGTGTCATGTACAGTATCATGTGCTCCTCTCTTTGGGTCTGCTGTTGCACCAGCTTCCCATGTTGCTGCACAGCTCAACTCTGTCTTGATGGGAAGTAGCACAGAAGACATGGGTTCCCTGGGGAGATTAAGCACCATCTTAGTTTAGGGCATTTCTTACCAACTGCTGTTGGTTACAGAGTCCTGAAAGTTTGTTTGTTCTGTGAGTCCAGTTCCTACAAGGCTTATTTTGTTTGTACACAGGTTCAGCCCAAATGGTATGCATTGCTGTGGGTGGTGGAATAGCCAAGACTTAAATGCAACATTTCTGAGTGTTTTAGTGACTTGTTCTCCCTTATAAATTTTACCGTCTTATCACTGACAGTCAGTGAAGCTGCACGGTTAACTCCGTAGCAAAAGGTTTGTGTCTTTGGAGCTAAATATTCCCATGCCACTTGTATGTGGCTTAGCTGGTGAAAACAAAGCTGTTATCTGCCACAGCTCTTCTAGATTACAGGTCCCTTTTCCATTGTTTCTGCTGAAATGTCACATGGAGTTTCTGTACAGATGTTCAGGGTCGAATACCGTACCCCGTTGCTCATCAGTCCAATAGGTTGTTTTTGCAGAGCCTAACAAAGACACAGTAGCTCGTGCTGTATTTCTTGGTGCAAAACCTCAGTGGATGAATCTTCAGGCTGGAGATGTGTGCAATTTTTTACGCTACAGGCATACAAATAAAAACTTTTTTCATATGGCTCCATTAAGCGAGCGCGTTGTTGTAATTTTGCTCTCTTTCTGATGTAAATCGGTGAGATTGGGGAAGGCTGAGGCTGGGCAATCCCTGAGTGATGAACTCTTCATAGGTGGTGACCTTCCCTGGCATTGTTACTGCTGAATTTGGAACCAACATGGTGTAGGGTAACGGTGTTAAACTCTTTGGGACTCTGCTGTCAGACTGTGTTGCTCGCTGACATGTTTTAGGCCATGGCACTTTCCATCAACAGAGACACTGATGTTCTTGCTCAGGGAATGGCGTTCCACCAAATTAAAATGCCTGCCTTGTGCTCTGAAAGCCGTGCTGCTTCTCACTTTTCGTTTTGTGAACGTTCTGTGGCACCGGTCCCACAGAATTGCTGTAATGTGCCCCTTGGATCCGCCCTGTTACAAAGGTGAACCACAGAGAAAATTCACCTGCGTGCAGAAAGCCGGCACAAAATGAAGGGTACTGGTCAACTCACACTCGGAACTGAAAAATCCCTCTTTGAACATTGCGTATGTTTCATGCTAAACTCTCTACAAAGGTGATTTTCACAGAGAACATTATGCACAGTCTAAAATTGTCCTTGGTTATCAAAAGCTTAAAGGAGTTGCACCACGCAGTTAAAAGCAGAATTTGTCACTCTGTCTGCAAACTGCAGCATTGTCCTTTGGGATAAAAGGTGCTTGAGAAATGTGAGTTATGATAATAGTGAAAAATTACCTGTCTGTCTGTGTTGTGAGGTGGTGCTCGGAGTCACACGCATGCAGAGAGGGAAAGAATGGGCTCCTGGCAGGGAAGTTTTCATGAGGGCCCAACACTGACCCATGTAGAGTGGGGATTCTCAAGTTACAGATGGAGGGAGAAACAGGATCAGAAAAACAGAACTGATTTGAAGTTCAGGTGCTGAAAAGTGGTAGGCTGGAGTTCAAAGACAGGATTATTGGCTAGTGTTGCTTTAGGAGTTGGTGGGGGAAGAGCTTAAGGCCAGAGCATTACTGCATTGCTGATTTATCAACACAGCCAACACTGTGGATGGTGTTTGAGCCACTTCTAAATCCAGCCGCTGGCAATGAAAGGCACATTTAATTCATGTGTTAGATTGTTTGAAGAGGTATCTGTCTCCTGGTCTCTCCCTAAGGCTGGGATTGCTGAAATTGAACAGGAAGTGAGAGGGAAGATTTTAACTGTTTCACAAACTCTTCTCCTTTAGAGGGGGCCAAATTCCAGTAGCACCTTTAGCATTTGTTATATTGAAAAGTGAAAGGTTTTCTGCTCTCTTGCTCCCTGCAGAGAGAACCCCCACTGTCTCTTCTGTATCTAAAGGACAGAATCAAAGACAGGATTTGTATTTAAATAGTTTATTGTTAAAGTGTGTTCTTTTCCTCAAGCTGGGATTAATGGTCTGCACTTAGGAGTTCCAGGATCCATCTGCACTATTGGCTCTGATCTCTCTGCAGCAGGCCACCACTGCAAGATAAAACACTGAAAAACAACCCTTATTAAAGTAATTCTCCTTTAGTCTTTTTCTTCAATTGTCTTCCGTGAAAGAGTATCATTGTTTAACCAGTTCCCTTAAGGTTTAATTCCCCTCCAATTTAATACCCCTGTGCTCTGTTAGCACACAACAGGGCTGACACTGCCTGTGGGGGGTTACAGACTGAAGCTCCAAAAATGCAAGAATAGAGGACAGTTCTCAAATCACGCCCAAGCTGCACCTGCAGGGTAACACCAAAGTTTCAGAATAAGAGTAAAACAGAAGGTGACCCTAATCTGCAAAAGGTATTAAAAGTAAGAATTAAAGAGCATCAGTAGGCTGACAGGGAGAATAGGGGGTGAAAATGTTTGGAACAGCTGGAAAGCTGAAGCCTGAGAATAAAGCACCAATGTGCTTTAGGGTGTTACGGTTCAGTATTGATGTGCATTGAAAGCCTAAGGCAGTAGGTTGGAATAGCAGGCATACAGCGGATCTCAGCTCAGCTACGTACTCAGACCTACATGGGAGGCCCTGACACTGAAGCAATCCCAATTGCTCTAGAACAGATTCATGTTGAATAAGCAGAACTCTCTGTGTACTGCCAAAAATTTGCCTTGGTGCTTCATAGCTCTCATCATTCACATGGATATAAATACACCTATAAGCAGCAAAAAAGAGAATGCTAACAGAATCCACTAGGAAGCGTATAAACGTCTTTTTATAGTTAGAAGTGATTGTAACAAATCTCAGAACTAAAATCCAGTGACGTTATGGCCCCTCTTGTGGATCACTTTATTCAGGGATCTTTAGTCAAGTGCAAAGGGACTCTGCAAGCAGGAAATAGATGATTTAGCCCGTAAGTAACTGCTTTATACAGTTAACACACACAGAGCCTACTTAGGATTTAATGAAATATTAGGCTAAACATTAGCATACTCCTCACCTGTGTAAAGGCACCCAAAGATTCTTTGCAGGCATCAATCAGAAGTGAAGAGGCTACCTCCATGGTTGCCATCTGCCCCCAGCTGGGTCAGGACCGATGGCACTGACAACTCAACTCCATGATCCAAATGATTCATGACAGGTCCTCAGCTAGACTGACTATCCCAACTAAACGATGGTTTTGTTTTTCCTCTGAGATTTTATATCTTCCCATGTAGGTGGTTTTCCTCTGGAATCCCTGGGCTAATGCTGGTGCAGCCCTAGAGCTTTTGCCCTGCAGGCTTCCCCAGCTCATTCTCAGCAGTTTAAGTTGTGTTGTGTTAGAGCTGGGCCCTGGATCCTTGTTACACAGGTAGTTAAGTGCCTGGGTTGTGTGTCAAAGGAGGAACATTACAGCATGTATTGCGGAGAAGGAGAGCAACAGCAGCTTTTTGATTTTAAAGTGGCGAAGTTCTGGAGCTTGCTCAGTATCAACACTTTGTATTTTGGGGATCTTGTGTCAGCTCTAATAGACAAGAAATATCTAACCCTAAGTAGGGTTGTTCATTTGTTTGTACAGTGTCTTTCTAGAGCTTTCTGGTTATGAATGTTTTAGATCAGGCAAGTTGGCGCTTCCTCTCAAGCCATAAAGACTGGGTGTTTTTGTGAGAATTGAGATTAGGTAGTGGAACCTGTGGCTTTAGGATCTTTGTTCCCGGATGAACCTACCTTAGAAATCCTAAGAGTTGCTTCTACATTGGAGCTGTCTGATGGTCTTCAGAAGCTGTGCTGCAAGAGCATCTGCCAGCAGCGCACTTGCTTAGTGTGGCACTGCCTGGCTATTTCTTGGCTTGTCACTGGCAGCCTCACCGCTGGGCTGTGGGGTACATGACCCAGCCATGGGAAATCGGTAACTCTTGATTATAAAAATGGTCCTGCTGGGGTACATCCGAGTTACATGAGCAGGAAGTGGTGAAGGAGCAAAGCTCATCTTGCCACTTCCCCTGCCACATTGCTCTGGTGCTGAAAAGCAGGCTTTGGTTTGCAGGCTGTCTGATACATTTCAGACTCCTGGGTTACCAACACTGAGGTAGGCTAACTCTCTGCCTGCTTCAAAATAGGGAATATAGCCTTTCTGCAAACAGTTTTTTCCTACCTGAAAGTTGTGGTCACCCATGCTAAGCCATCACAATGAAAAAACTCTTTCAATCTTCAGTATTGTGGCGCTTGTCCAAGAAAAAAAAATATATATATTTATTGCAGCCCTGTTTGTTTTGTCCGCAGTTTGACTCACTCTTGAGGTAAAGCTTAAGTACCTGCAGGGGGCAAATGCATTTTTCTGTTGCAGGACAGAGTCACTTGCTTCATTGGGAACTGTGACAGAGTAGTGGTTGGCCTATACATGCTTTTCCCATGAGATTGCTCTAGAGAAAGAGATCTGTTGGAATAAGCATACGCTATAGGTTGTTTGTACTTCTGACTTCAACTAATTATAGCCTCAGCCATGCCCTCTCTTCTACCTGCTAATGTCTTCCCATGTCTAGTAACTAATGGCTGCCCGTAGTTGGTGCGTGCTTCTCCACAGATAAATCACAGCACTGGAGGATTGTGGAGTCCAGAGGCTGGACTCCACAATCCCAGTAGCTCACAGATGTTGACAAGGATATACTTCTTCCAGCTTTGCTCTGCCCCCAAGACTCAGTATGGAAGCCATCGCCAAGTTTGATTTCACTGCTTCTGGAGAAGATGAGTTGAGCTTCCAGGCTGGGGATATGTTGAAGGTAAGTACAGTCCCAGGCTTGACTAAACAGCATTTCTGAGACTGCTTCCAGATCTTCTTGTGCTTCCATTTGCCTTGACAAAACAGATGAAGACACATCTATAAACCAGGATACAAATGCAGGATACTCATCTCCCATAGAGTTTGCAATAGGACAACAATTCCCAGGTTACTTGAGTCTGTGTCTGCTTTTCTTGATTTTATGTCCATAAACTTTGGATTTAATTGCCCTGCAGTCCTCTGTAAGTACCTTTGCTGGGGCAGTGATCAAGATCTTTGGTAGACAGCTTTCGAGGGTTCTGTCTATTTTCATTGACCAGGTAAATCATCCACAGAGACTACATTATGATGACTGTGTCTAAATGCAGGCAGGATGAGTTCTGTCTTCCTTATTTCCAGCTCTTAAACTGTTTTAAAAAGTGTTTAAAAGATAACCATTATCCTTTACAGAACTTACTTTTCACTGTTAGTAATTATTGTTAGATGCTGCAGGGGTTTTAGGCAATTACAAATAGAAGAGGAAAAGTCCATGAGACAGTCTGTTACATACATAATGGAATAGTTCAAGAGGTCCTGGTCTAATAATGTTATATACACCCTTGCAGGAATTTAGCAATGGGGCAATGGCAGAAGTAGAGTTGATCATATACAATACAGAGCATCTGGAAGTCTCTTTAAAGCTGATTTGTATGTGTTGTGATACAACAGTTCTTGTTAACACTACGGAAGACCCACAGATGAAGTCACTTGAAGTTTCACCCTAATTACTTATCCACTTCTCAGCCCCAGATGTTCTGTTTCAGTTGAAAATGCCTGAATATTACTCCTCTCTAAGGCCTTAACTCCTCCACTGTCCAAAGGGATGATGTACAACAATAGGATGTGAACCCTTGTTTGGCCAGGGAGCCTTTGCTACCTCTCTGTTCAGTCACAGATATTCCAGTTAATAATCAGATATTGAGTGTCAGCCTTGCCTTTTCCATCACCACCATTTTTTTATTTTATTGGCCTTTTAATTCTTGGCACTTAGACAAAGATGATAACATCCAGAACTCATTAATATGAAATTTTTCCAAAGAGCTATGAGAAGCTTCTGGAGAAATCACTGCCTCTCTCCAGCACAGATAAACACTCTTATTCCTAATTCTTCCCCAGTCAGTCCCTACTATCACATGACCTTTACTGATACCTTTTTTCTCAGGAGACTTCCATCAAGTCCCTGACTGGGGTGATGGTGTTGGCCAGATCACTTTTCTTTCTGTTCCTCAATTTCCTTTCCTGTAAAATCGTTATAAGCTAGAGCTTCCTTTCAAAGTATGCTGGAAGCTACTGATAAAAAGTGTCAACACTACACACCAGTTTTTTTATTATTATTATTATTATTATTATTATTATTATTATTATTATTATTATTTGTCATAGAGAATTCACTACCAGAAAAATCAAACTGCCTCTTGCTTTAATGTCCTTGAGGTGGACAAAATAATACCTTAGCCACCCAAGCCATAGTAGCAGTAAATCAGCCTGAGTAACAACTCTGTTCTGGCATAGGCACACATACGTTCATACCCCATCATGAGCCCCCTCGTGCTGCCTGCAACAACGTGCTGATTTATAAAGGAGATAAGATGAAGTATTGATGTAGTGATTACAAAACAGGAAACATGAGGCCCTCAACCAGCAGCAACAGGAGGAAATCCACCCTCTTACCCCCGCCACACATCCTTCTCTGAGAGGATGACACACTGAGAGAAACCTGCCAGCCCTGCAGTGACAAACAGCAGGTGGGTCTTTCTGGAAACCTCACTTCCAACAGAGCAGGGCCTGAGCATGAGCAGGAAGTAGCTATCATCCCCTATGTTTGGCCACAGCAGTGAAGAAAGATCCTCCACCCAGCACCCAGGCATGAGGACAGCAGTGACTATACAAATAGAGAATTCCACAGCTTTCTATTCCTTAACTTTTCTGAATCCAAATGTTTAAAAAAGGCCTACATGGCAGGGAAGGCAATGAAGAATTGGCTCCAGAGACAGTAACATCCTATTGCCAATACAAAGCAGTTAGAATGTGACTTAGGCTCCCAAAACCATGAGATTGGCTCACAAACTAAGTATTATTACTGTTAACAATAGATTTTAAATTAAGTCTTTTCCATTTGCTTTTTCCTTCTAAAACTGTCATGCCTCATGCTTTTAGGCTCCTCTCCAAAACCAGAAAGAGCAGAAACATGGTCTATTTCATACAGCAGAATCCTGTCCCAGGAGTTGGAATGTCAAACAAAACACCAAAGACCACAACATTTGCAGTAAAATCCCAATGTGGTTGTATTCCTGTCCTCTCTCCTCTAGGTTAGAGTTGTATCTTGGGCCACCAGCCAGGGTGTCATGAATTTGGGCCCTCCCTGGTCAGCAGTGAAGTTTCTAAGGACCATTACAGTTAACATTAATGTGAGGACACTTGAAGCTGTTCCAGTGTGTGATGTGGATTCACTTCCAGCTATCCTACAACCTCCAAAGTATAATAGTGTCTTGAAAATACTTTTTGCCTCCTTCTTTTATCTACCTTGGCAAAGCTTGGTGCAGCTGAAGATTTAACCCTCTAAAGAATCAGCACATGGTAACATCTGTGCAGTCATAACGCACACAGATACAGCTGTATATCCCTCCATACCCATATGTCAGAGGAGTTTTCACAGATATTTTCTTCTTCCCTTTTGAATCTGAGATGCTCCAGTACCAACTATAAAAGGCAGCACAGAGAATAACTTAAACCCCTATTAATTCTTTCAAAGATGAATTTCTCCATTTCACAGACATCAGAGACACACGGACAGGCAGTCAAAGGGGTGAAGTTAACAAGCAATCTGTCTGATTCTACTTGGGCTTTTTTATTGCTTGTTTGCTGTGGAGTGGTGATCAGCCACTAACCGTGTGGCTCTGCGGGTGGGAAGTAGAGAACGTGTACTATTTTCTTTTATTCTTACAAGGCATTATAGGTTTCTGCCAGAATCTTGGTTACTTTTGCCTTTCTCGGGAGACACATTTATTCCGTCCATTTCTCCATTGCAGATTTTGAGCTCCCAGGAAGAGTGGTACAAGGCTGAGCTCAGAAGTCACGAGGGCTACGTTCCTAAGAACTTCATTGATTTCCATGTTCCCCCGTAAGTGTGACAGAAATGGTGTCACCACCATGGCACGTTCCCACTGAGTGCTGTCAGGAGCACATGTGCGTGCACACGCAGAGGACAGGACAGGGGAAGTGCTGGGTGTAACATCCTACACTTCGGGGCCAGCAAGGATTGCCATAATGCTACACACAGGTCTGCCAGCACAGCGTATTTCTACCCCGAAGCATCCTCTGTTCTTTCAGAGATAAATGGATCTCGATGATCCCAAGTGACTCTTTTGTTACTGCTGCTCAGAGGGATGCTGGGATGTGGCAGGAATTGCATTTAGATGTCCTCAGAGAGAGGGAGAATAGTCACGATGTGAAGTCTTGGCAACAGAGGCTAAGCACAAAAGGAAAAGCAAGAGATCTTTCTGAAAACGAATTACAAAAAAGAAATTCCCTTCGACTCTTAACGACACTGACTCCCTTTTCCCACCCTGCCGCCGCATTCCCTCCCCCCGCCAAGTGCTTGTGAGTTTCTCTCGGTGCGCTAGAGGTCAGTGCAATGCTACGCGACCATGACAGCTGGTGTTACTCCTGGATCGGCAGAGTTGATAGACCAGACGTGCCGCCCTGCTCTCTCTCACACACACACACACACACACACAAACAGATCTGTCAGAGGACAGGTGTACCTGCATTTGTCTCTTCCCGCTGAGGAGATGGCACTGCATTTTCAGAAAGAACTGATGCATGTTGGAATGCATGTGTCTTGGGGTGACTATGATGTGTATACCCCCCTAAATGTGCTCCCCAGCCCTATGCCATAAATATGACAGTGCATGGGATTTTTACAACCTTTCTGTTAGCAGAAATGCTCCCAGAGGCACCTCTCATTGTCCTCTTTTTTCAAAAGTGCTGCAGCATTTCAGGCGTGAACAAGCAGAGCATGCACCAAGCCTGGTACTTGTGGCTGTAACACAATGGTGCCCTGAGCAGTCATAGTGGGAGCACACAGGGATTTTGAGGTTACACATAAGTGCCTCTGTCCCCTTTGGAGGTGGCACTTACTTGCCTTTTTGGACATAAGCCAGCCTGCTTGGCAGAGCTGAAGGACATTATTAGTTTGCTGTGCAAATATGGGCTTGTACTTTTGGGCCTCAGGGGGATGAGATCTTCCAGTCCAGTTGTTCTTGTTCGCTCTTTCACAGGGCTGTGGCATCACTCGGGAACACTGGAAGCTTCTTTTTTCACACGCCTTTTTCTTGTGTTGCTTTCTCTGTGCAAGAGCTGCAAAGAAATATTTCCACTTTGACACTTTACTAAGCACCAGGTCTGCACTTTGAAGCAGTTCAGGCCAGACAACAGAACTAGACATAGGGAAGAAAGCTGCCTCCTATTTTTGATGGATTGTTTTTGCCCTTTTTTTTCTTGTCAAGTAGTCATTGAGACTGGTTATCAAGGCTCATCGAAGTCTGATTTCCCTTTGCTAATGATACATAGGTAAACTGTGATGATAATAAGAAGCTCCAAAGTAGAAATTACAGACCTTAAGCCGTTAACAGTCCTTCATTTTAATGCAATACAGGCAATTAAGCATTACGTATAATCAAAGACTGCAGATTGTAGATCTTATTAGCTATGGAGTGGACATATGCAAATGTATGTGATTTTTTGTTTCTCTGCTGACATTGTATTCTTTTACTATTTATGGTGACTTTCTCGTTATTAGTCCAGTGCCTTATGCTATTGTTTGTTATGGCTGGCTAAATTTGCATAAGTGTGCTTATGTATTCTGTGCTTCTGCGATTTTGTGGTATTGTAACTCTTGCAGGAACCAATTTATTAGTACTAAAACTTTCATGGCTTGCTTCTGCTAAAAATTTATGTGTCTTCCATGCAATATATCCATCACAGCCCAGTAATTTTCAATCAGTTTGCCAAAAAGCAATTTGATGTATATGTCTGAGAATTACGTGTGTATATATGTATACATACACATTTGTAATTTAAAATTTCTTTGACTAACACCTTATTGTACTGTGCCTGTAATTACAGTTTCAGCTGAGTGTTGCTTCTTAGCAGGCCAAAGCTTACACTGTTCTCTTTGCATGTACATGCTTTTACTGCTCAAAGAAAATGGTCTGCATCCATCAAACCCCCGTACCTTAGTATATCCATGGCCACTGGGAGTAGCCACATGGGCTCCTCTGATCTTTTTGTTTTCTTCCCTCCATCCTACTTATGCACATTCTCCCTGCCCTCAACTTTTTTATTCCTCACCTTAATTCACATCATTATTCACATCGCCATGATTTTTCCCACTTGACAGCTGGTTTGATGAGAAGATAACCCGCCACGAAGCAGAAAACCTTCTCATGAGCAAAGGAGTTGGCTGCTTCGTTGTCCGAGCCAGTCAGAACTCTCATGGTGACTTTTCCATCTCTGTCAGGTATCTGCTTCTTACAGCATATTCCTGCTTCTTCTCCTGTTTAATGGTGTCCCTAGCCTCCTCTCAACAGGATTCCTAATGTGATGTAGCCTCTTGAGAAGTTTGCATGCTGCCAGTCACTGGTAGCACTGCTGTGTTGTGAATGAGAACAAATTAGGCATCTGATTCCCAAATGTTTCTGCCTCTCTTCAAGTGACACAATGAATGCCCCATTCCAAAGCTGCATCCCCTGGTGACCTCCTTCTCTGAAGGAGCTACAGCACAGCAGAGTGGTACAGAGAAAGTCTCCCACAGTGTTTAACATGTGTCTTCCATTTGTTTTAATTCCCTGACAGCTCTGGTTACCTAATCCAAGAATTCAACTACTACTTATTAAGAGATTACTATTACATTGTTAACTTATTTCCCACAGGTCACTAAACAGCCATTGGACAAGGAATGATTTTTCATTGCTTGCAGCCCAGGTGCATTTCAGCAACTTGCTGTAGCCCCTTGCTTCTCAGAGCATTTGCTTCTAAGCAGAGTTCTTAAATGATGATTGGTTTCCCAATTTTCAGTCAGTTGATAACCAGTTTTAAATTAGAGTTGTGTTAACGATGTCTTTTCCAAGTGGTGTGTACTTGCTGATTCAGGCAGCTCAAAAAGTATCCAGGAGGAATGCAGGAAGACATTCTGGTTACATTTGCACCAATGAACACCAACAAATTAAGTACAGTCAGGCTCTTTCTCTGGCCCTGAAGTCAAGCAGTGTGGCAGAGGTCAGATCTGTATGGCTACACCCTCTTCACCCCAGCAAACAGAAGAGCTGTATTCAAGCAGCTCCCTGTGAACAGTTCCTGGCCTGTTCAGTCTTCCTCAGTGTGGCCCAGCACTATCTAAGGGGGAGCTTTTCCATTTAAACCACAACTGTGCTCACACTTTAACAGCTTGGGACTGTAGCAGTCAAGGATAGCATTCAGTCCCTGCCTGTCCCCATTTAGTTTGTTTGTGCAGATGTAGCCTCTGAGAAGAGCGTTTTGAGTTCCTGGAGTTGCACAGAGCAAGGAGGTGGGTACCAAAACCAGATCACATCTGGTGCAAAGAGGAATTGTACACATTAGACAAGGTGAGAGGAGGGGAGGTGCAGGGGGAATAAGGGGCAGAAGGTTGAGATTGTTAATTTGGCTTGTAACAGCACTGGAAAATTCCTTTTTTTTTTTTTTTGGATAGAGAGAATGACCTGTAGTAATTATGTTACACTAGATTTTATATGATTTTAAAGCTTAGTGTGTGGCTTCACATTACACACCCCATGGTGTGTAAAAGTGTATTACAGGTCTTATAGTCGATGCAGACTGGATGTTAACAGGACCTGCAGAGGCTTTGGGTGGACTACAGCTGCGCTTTTTCACCCTGGAAAGCTCCTGTGGCCTTTGTTTCAGAAGAGAGACTTTAAAACCCCATGCTTTGTTCTGATAGTGCTTTGTGACTGGGCAGCCCTGGGGCACTCTGTGTTTGCAAATCGATGAGTCTTTTGAAATACAGCCACATCTGGGTCCAGTACGTACAAGGACTGCCGTTGCATGGCTTTCCAGAAGTCTAGATTTGGCCGAGCAAGAAGTTTTGGTACCCTTCTGGAAAAGACTTTTTCAAAAAAGGTAGAAGTGCAATCCGTTTGATGATCTCTTACTTTTCCATTGGGATCTAGGCATGAAGATGATGTGCAACACTTCAAAGTGATGAGGGATTCAAAAGGTAGCTATTACTTGTGGACAGAGAAATTCCACTCGCTAAACAAGCTGGTGGACTACTACAGGACAACTTCCATCTCCAGGCAGAAGCAGATCTTCCTAAGGGACAACAGCCAAGAGGAGATGGTAAACACAAACTGTCCTTAGAAGTTTCTCAGTCAGAAACCTTCCTGTGGAAGGAGTTCATCCCATGAGAATGTCTCAGGATGGGGAGGAGGAGAGTCTGTCCTTGGAAACCCAGCCACATCACTACACTGTTGGGGCCTGAGACACAGATTTTTAGTGGATTTAGTGGTATATAGAGTTATATAATTGAGCAGAATTTTTTGATCCTTCAAATCTGAATAGAGGTGCTTTGCTAAAGCTGTGCTAGGACCTCAGAGCTGAAATTCTAAGATGCCAAGGAAAGCAGGACTTACCTTACTGAAATGCCTGGATTTCCTAAGGGCAGGTACAGCACTGACTGGTGGGTTGTCACTAAGAATTTAGTGTGTGGTTTCTTAGTGTCCTTGCACGCACCCAGAGTGCAACTAAAACTGCAAGTTTGTCTGCTCAGAAGAATTGTCCATCTTCTGCTACCGAGCAAACACAGTAAAAGGAATGTGGAAGGACAGAGGGCAGAACCTGGAGCAATTAACCTGGCTGTTAGGAACTGGAAAGTACTACTGAGAAGAACATAGCAGATCTGGCAACAAGATGTGCCTTCAGGGAAGGTATAGTCGATGTTTGAGAAGGCAGAGAAATCCCAGTCCAGTGAATGCCTGGTTTTGTGCCAGGGAAACAAGAAAATGACATAGCAGCGACTGCTACACATTGCACTCCCTGTACTGGGAGTGAACATGCCTGGTCACTGCAGTAACCAAAGTCCTGCTTTACTGGGAAACGGATTCTGGTGTTAAATTACCAGGATGTGCAGGCAGAGGCAAGGCAGAAAGTACGTGACCTGCTGACTACAGCAGTAAAGTTTTATAGGCTGCATGTGGGTCATTCTTGCTGGCTCAAAATGAGAGATGATACGTTTTTCAGTCTGAAGAAGGGGCTTGGGTTGTTGTCTCTTTCTAGACCACTTATACAGAGCTTTAAAAATGCACTAGTAAGGTATTAAAATAGAGACTCTGGGACCTGTAAGAGAGAGATCACAGTGATGAATAGTCTGGGGAAGGAAAGAAAGACTGTATATCAGTAAAACAACCTGTTTGGGCTGACTGTGAGCAGGAAGGGAAAGAGATGTATTTGCTCCAAGATGCAGACAGGCAAATGAAAGAACAGAACTCAAGTTTGCTTTGGCAAACTCTGTACATTTGTTATGGTGATGGGCACAGCAGGATATGTTTAGCACTCATCACAGTGGGGTTTCTGTTACAATTCAAATTTCTAGATGCTGCAGCTGTATGATAAAATGATTGTAATATATTGATTTCAGTGCAGAGACAAATGAAGTCTAAGGGCAGTATTTCAAGAAAGAGCTTGGCTTCTGTGCTGATCCTCACATCAATGGCCATATTTGCAGCCCAGCACGTCCCAGTACTACCCTGACTTGAGATGGAGAGTGGCTATGACAAAGACCTAAAATACAGGATTCCTGATTTGTCCTTCTTTTCAGAGAGGTGGGATCTTTTATTTGAAGGAGCCTCCAGAATAGAGGGTAGTGGTAGTGATCAGTGTGCAGTGATTGCACAGCTTTAGTCAAGGATGTGGTAGGAAGCAAAACCTGACCTCACTTTTGTGATCTTTCTTCCATCAGGAGAGGCGTGGTGGGAGCCTGGAACGGATAGGTCGGGAAGGATTCCACCTGGGAGGAGCAGCTGGAGAAGATCGTTCTTCTATATCCAAGAGATATGTAGAGCATCCTATTCCCATACTGCAGCAGCAACAGGTACTACCAGGAACAAGGGGCTGGGACATCAAGCCCAGGCACATGAAACATTGGCTTTTATTGCTTGGTACCGAGTGAACAGTCACTTTGTCAAAAATCTGCATCTCTCAGCTGTGCACACAAAAGAGAACTTGCTTCCTAGATGTTTCCTACTTCTTCTCTCCATGTGCCTGGGCCAATTTTTGTTGATATGACTTCAGATGTGTGGTCACATGGCTACTTTTCTTTGAACTTGTTTTTGTCTCATTCTTCTTTGGCTAATTTGACTACTAGATTTATAGGCTTGCTTGCTGTCCTTTACACTATGGAGCAGCCCAAGAAAAAGGTAAAGTAGTGAGTCCTCAGATACAGTCAGCTGCATCAGCACCACTAACTTTCCACCAGCATATGGGACAGATGAAGAGCAAAGAGTGGGCAGGACTCAACTCCAGATTAGCTGAAGTCCCCTTGGCAAGCATGGCTTTTCATCTGTGAGTTAGAACAACCTTAGTTTTTCTCCAAAAGTCTCAGAGACCACCAAAAAAGCCCCTCTCTGACTGTTTTTCCCAGCACCTGTGAAAGACAGCTGAGGAAGTCAACTTTCAACTCCTAAGAAGTAACATCCAAAATAGAACAGTCTAAGTTAACCTCTTCCATGAGGGTCATTGCTTGCAGAACTAGAGCACAGGGACTGTATTGGAAGCTGACATCTAAAATTATTTATCTGAGGGCTTTCCCCTGACTCCTTGCCCACTAATGACTCTTAAATCCCCTCATTTATACATCTCAGAATATACATGTGTCATAGTTTAATCTCAGCTGGCAACTAAGTACCATGCAGCCACTCAATCACTCCTCCTCCTGCTGGTGGGAGTAGGGAGAGAATTGGGAAAAACGTAAAACTCATGGGTTGAGATAAGAACAGATTCATAATTGAAATAGAGTAAATTATAATAATAATAATAATAATAGTCATTATTATTTTCTATTTTTTTAAAAGGAGATAACAAAAAGAGAGAGAGGAATAAAACTCAAGAAAAAAAAGTGATGCACAATACAATTGCTCATCACCCACTGACTGATGCCAGTCCCTGACCAGTTATTGACCTCTTCTGGCCAACTCCCCGCAGTTTATATACTGGGTATGATGTTCTAGAGTATGGAATATCCCTTTGACCATACACTGAAAAGTGCTTGATTTAGAATGAGCCACTACTTAACAACAACTGAAACATCAGTGTGTTATCAGCAGTATTCACATACTGAATTCAAAACACAGCACTATACCAGCTACTACAAAGAAAATGAACTCTATTCCAGCCAAAACCATAACAACATGACTTTTCTCTTGCTCTTTTCTTTCTAGGAAAGATATGGTGGGAGTCTGGACAGGAAAGATGTGCTGCATGGACCGAGGGATCATGGCCAAGGAAGTGCAGGAGCTATGCAACGGAGACACACAGACCCACTACACCAGCAGACACCGGTAGGTGATGCGCCTGGAAGGCCTCATCTGCCCGAGTCAGTGGATCCTTTAGCAATGGCCAAGCAGTCTGGACAATGTCACCTACATGGAGGTTGCATGAGGAGTAGCATATTATGCCTGCCAGGACATGTCTTACAAGAGATTTCTAAGTCTCAAGACTCTATCCCAGCCACTTGAATCTGCTTCTGGGGCACTCTGAGGGTAGGACTACAGCGTTATATGGGCATAGTTCTGGTAACTGCTCTCAAGGTCAGTCTTATGCAGCCTCAGTGGAAGAGGGAACTTAGCATGAGCTCAGCAAAATAGGTATCTGGGACATTGGAATGAGCACAAGCTCACCCATGGATTTCAATCAAGCATGAGTCCGGTCCAGCAGAAGACATTTCTGAAAGCCTAATGACCTCTTCTAGGAGAACTTCATGTCCATTAATGCAAAGGACTTTGAATTACCTTTGCCACCACAGCCAGGCAGTGACTGATGTCAGTAGCTAGATGTGCAGAACATTTTTTAAGTTCTATGGAGAGCTGCATGTACCATGCTACAGTGCTCCTTCTGTCTTGCAATGCACTTGTAGTCACACTGTCTCTTCCACTAATTTTTGCTGCAGTCCTGAAAAGGTCTGAGATCACCCAGCTCTACTTGTCTGTGCCTGGCACATCCTCTCAGACCTACTTTGCCGTCAAAGCCGGACTCACCTACCTGACACCCTTGGCTGTCAGAACCTCTTAGCACAGTGGATGTGGGCACGATCCAGATGTGTCTCTGCAGGCACCTCAGACCACTCCCCTACCTGGATCCATGCCTGGCACTTGATCTTCAGTAACTACCTGCTCTGCAAATTCCCACTATGTGAATGCCCACATAGAATATGGTGCCTTTCTTTGCCTCAGCCTGTGATTCCACTGCCAGCTCCAAAGTATTTCCCTGTCAGCTCAGTGTGACCTAAGGCATGCTGCTCTTCCTTGAGGAAATGTACACCTTAGCCCACAACCAGAGAACCTAGATCCAAGGAGAGAAGGGAAGGACAGCAGACCTTTCTCAAGTGTGAGTGAAAAATAACAGAGTGGATTAGGAGATTTGGAACATGTTAAAAAATAGGGGCATGCCCCTTTTTTTGGCAAAAGCCCCAAATCTTTATTGTAATCCAGCTCAGAATACAATGGTTTTTATCTCTGAGAGGCTGTGGCGATGAATAACAACATGCTCTTGCCTGCCACATCCCATCAGTGATCTAGAAGCCACAAATACAATTATAGGAAGGTCTATATGTCCGACCAAATAACTAGGAGCCAGGTCTAAGCAGGGTCCTGAATGGAAGATTTATCAAAAGTTAGTCTGTCTTCAAGCAGATCATTTAATCTGTCCCTGCCAGATATACCTCCTAAATTATCCATGCCCTGTGGTTTGGATGCCAACAATTTCCCAGAAAAAAGCCCAAGCTATGTCCTTTAAAATATGATTTCTGGCCAAAATGGGAGACTGACTGCAAAGTCTCTTATGATTAAGCTCTCATAAGAAAAAAATCTAACCATAGTGCACATTACAGTGCACACCCCAGATAAACAGATATACCCAAACAGATCCTAAATCCTTTTGATCTCAGGGGCCTCATCTTGGGTAGAGTCTGAAGAAGGTTTAAGACCCTCCCCTATGCCACAAAAGTGCCTGAAAGAGCAAGTATCCTTCTTTATCCTTCTTTACAATGTTTTCTACTCCCGCCTGCATGCTGGCTCTCTCAGTCCTCTGCTGGCCGAGGACACATTTTGATATCCATACCAGCACCAGGCCAGCTCCCTAGAGCCGTTCCCTTATAGTTGCAGCCCAGCAGGACTCAGGCAGGAGCCCTTCTGTGCTCCCAGAACTGGCTTCAGACATGGCTGTCCTGGCTGCCCTTACATGGCAGAGGCAACAGAGCCACGAGAACACAATTTCCTATGGACCTGTTCTCAGTCTGACTTTTCACCTTACGGTGCAAACACCCACAAATACACTTGAGGCTGCTGAGAAACCAAACACCATCCCTTGGGTGTCCCAGTAAATTGGTCCCTCCTTCCTGGCATCTTGGCCACTTCCTGGTTTAATTGCAAGTTGGTCTAAATTTCAGCACTGCTTGTCCTTGCTTAGTGAACATACTTACTGGGGCTTAAGAGGGGTGACAGGAAGATGATCTCTAAGACTCTGGCTCCTTGTTCCCTGCCTGTCTCTTCTGTCCAGCGAACGCTGTGGGTCCGTGCCTTGTACGACTTTGACGCTATGGAACACGATGAGCTGGGCTTCCGCAGTGGAGACATCTTAGAGGTCCTGGACAGCTCCAACCCATCCTGGTGGAAAGGACGTCTGCGTGGAGAACTGGGTCTCTTCCCTGCCAACTATGTCACACCCATTCTGCTGTGAGGGCACAGTATGGCCCAGAGGGCTGTGCTGGAGCTGCTCTTCTGACATGACGGGGACAAAGGAGTGCATCTTCCCTTGCCACCAGGACATACACTGTTTTTTGTTTTGTCTTAATTTATTGGCAATTGATCTTTTGAAATGTTGGTATGAAAGAGAACCCTTTGAAGAAGAATTTTTTCCCCCTATTTTTCATACTCATGAAGGGGAGGGAGCAAAATCTGGGACTGTTCATTGAGACTTTGCTGGGTCCTCCCTGCCCTGTCACCTTTTGGCTAACTATTGATAAGTTCCTGCAATTAGGTTTGTTCCGCAGAAATGCCTCTCAGAAAAGTCAGGCTTCAGATTAACTTCAGGTTCAGTATTCAGGTAGCCCTATCCCTTCATTTTGGATCTGGTAGCAGTCATAGTTTCTTCAAGCTCCATTCCACCTTTCTTTCAGAGGCAGGAGGAGCACCCATGCAAATTAAATGATCCTTGGCAACCACATTAATCCTTCAGTTAGGGAAGGAAAGTGAGTGCTTTAGGTTGAGGCAATCTAGACTTTTCTTAGTAGTTTCTGGCTTACCCATCTCATACTGTGTGTGTGGACTGTATGGATATACCAGATGAAGAGAAAGAATCCTGTAAACTTTTTGTACAAACATACAAGTGATGAAGGTATGGGATGGCAAGAAGCTACTTTCTTTGCTTCTTCTGATAGTCCTGCTCTTCTTTCTGCACCCCGTAACAACTTACCTCATTTTCAAGCTGTTCTTTTAGGTACCTACACTTCAGCTAGATAGCCTGATTAGAGTAGATCAGGCCCTTCAGCTGAATTAGTATCCACTGGATTGGATTACAGTCAGTATCCTTCACTGGTTCCTTCGGTAGAACTGAACTGGGGAGGGATCGGAGAGAAGAGGTTTCTCTGGTTTGGTAGCAGAAGTTCTTTCCCTGAGAACTTGCTTGTTGAGGATCACCACGTACACAATTCTGGCTTACTAGAGAAATGTCTCATCCAACAGGTTAAGCTGTTACTTTACAGTATGCAGAGAATAAAGCTGTAGCCATCAAATAGTCTGTTCTCTGTTCCAGTTTCTTTTGGATAAAATAAGGTAAATGAATAGGTTTTTAAACAATTGATGAGTGAATGCCCAGATGTGATAGAAATTTATTGCAAATGCACATTAAAAGTGATCCAAACCCTGTGAAGGGGGCTCTACTGCATAACCAGTGCTCAGGCACATTGATATTAAACAAGCTGCCTGAATTTTTCACATGTGGGACCTCAGCAATCAGCAAGGAGAAGTGATGATTAATCATTATTGAAAAAGAAAGAAAAGGCAAGTGAAAACCTCTAAAAACAAATCAGACTCAGCCAAAAAAAAGAGTTATCTTTTGTTAGTCCCAGTGGGAGAAAAAGAACCCAGGAAATAGGTTCTTGGTGAAGTCCAATTCAGTGTAGCTGGCCTGAATAAAGCTGCCAGCTAGACAGAGTATTAGCACAAAGAACCCATTTTGAGGGAACTCCACCAAAAGCAGACTATTAATGGGTGAAGTAAAATGCGAATATTTAACAAGGCATATAAATTCTAAAGAGAACAGAAAACTTAGAAAGACACATTAAGAACTATTGGCTACCACAGTGGTCCAGGGAATACGACTGCCTGGGCTGGACTTGGCCCTGTTCTCTTGCAGGAGCTCTCTTCTGGGCCTTTAGTGTCTTCTTTTGAAAGGAAGTCCATGAGGCTTCTTTTGGAACAAGATACCTTATTTGTATGAGGGTGTAACCTCCGTGACTCCACAGTTTGAAGAGTGTTTTGGTGTGATTTGCCCTTTCTTAACCTTTTTGTGTGTTGGTTGGTTATTTATTAAGGTAGTTACAACTTTGGAAGAGAGAGGGTTAATATTCAGTGAAAGAGAGAGAGCGGATTAAGGCCAGGAGAAGACAGAAGCAAAGAAACCAGAGACTAACAAAGGCAAAGGAGGAATAAAAATGATGAATCTTTCATATTCAGCTCTGGCTGAAACAAAAGAAATGGTGTATTCACAATTATTCCCATCATGTCAAATCATCTTTCAATTAATTCCTTTTTTTCTGTATTAGTTACTTTTAAAATTAGAAGCAATGTCTCCTTTTCCTTTCCTCAGCACTCTAAAGACCCTCTTGGTAGTGAAGACGTAGTTGCACAAAATTAATTGAAGATAATGCACTTAGCAGTTTGATAGCTCTTCATGCATTTGAAACCCCTTTACAAAGATTAACTAATTAAGCAAGTCTAAGTAGTGCATTGTAAGTGCCCCCGTGTTAACTCATGATTCATCTGAGGAAGAGGTAAATTTTCACATGATTTTTTTTAATTGATGTTTAAGGAATTAATACTTAAGGTAATTAGTATTAAAGGACTGCACGCTAATTATGGACAACATTCCAGCACCACAGTAAAATCATGTTTTCTCATTATCGGCAGCACCTAATGACAGCCAAACTCCCAGGAGGAGACGGCCTCGCGGCGTCTGTTTTAACCCCACCAGTGCCCTGCTCTGCTGCCCTGTGCAGCTCGGGGCTGCCGTGCCCTGTTTCTCCTGCCTCTGCTTTTGGCCTTGCCTGCTCCCCCAGCAGAGGCAGTGCTGCCTGCATTTACTGCACATGGCAGTAGCTGGGAGGCACAGGTGTCAGCCTGCATTTTTGTACCCTCCCACAGTAAAAGCTGTTTTTCTCCCAGCAAAACAACAGTGCTAAGGATCATGGCTATTCCCAAGTCAGTGGAGACTCCAGATACAAGGGGAGGTGTGGGGAAAGTGGGGAATTTTGTGGGGGATAGAAGGGGCTGTACAATGGAGAAGTTTTCTGTGCCCCATGCCATTTTCTGCCCATGAAATTCTCTCTCTCATAGATCAGGCCTCTTAATAAGGAAAAAGAGAGACACTCCTCTCCTCTAACCATATACCCTGCCAACCTTCCTGCTCCTTCTTCCAACAGGTTTTAATTGTAGCACAATCCTTGTTAATATTGTAGTGATTCACTTACACCTCAGAGTCTATTGCCCTTGCAAGAGGCACATATAAGCAGCCTAGGACTAGAGCCTTAAGGTGACAGTGCACTGCACTGAGCTCACCTGACATTTGTCAGTGTGTCAGAAAGAACCAAAACCGCTCGAACGTATCCCAAGAGAGTGTGAAACCAAAATGGGAAGGAATAAAGAGGGAAACCAGAAGAGTATTTTGTTTCTTATTTTTCGTCAGCAAGAAGGACAGTTCATGAGAAAAGAAAATGTAAACAGAGATAAAAGTACAAAAAGTATGTGGGAAGGCAAGCATTATTATAACAAATGAAACAGAGGAAGCTGGACTTGCACATGGAAAAATAAGTTTGATGAGCATAGCTGAGCTGTGCTTTCTCCTGTCTGAATGAAACTTTTGTCTATGTTCTGCTGTGAATCCAGTCTGTGAATCCAGTCTGTCTCTGTGATTAATAAGGCTGAGCTAAAAAGAGTACATTTCCTTTCACGTGAAAGATGTGCAGGCAGTTTTCTGTGCCACAAAAGAGAGGTCTCTCTGCATTGGTGTCTATGTTTATTGTAACAGCTGTGCTCACTGGAGCGCGCTGCAGAAACCACGGGATCATGGCTGGTTCCCATTGGACTGCTCACAGGTAAGAGCACTGGGGAGATGATCCTCAGGGCTGCCACAAAGTCAGCACCTGCTCAGGCTGCTGGGCCAGCCTCCTGTGCCAGGAAAACAAGTTCCTGGGTGGTGGTTGTTGTTTTTTAGATGCAAAGTAGTTCTCAGTTTCAGTGGGCTGTGCAGGAAATTTGAAGTCCTTTCCACAACAGCCACCTGTTCATTATTTTTTCTATTTAGCAGCACCTCTCATCCTTCTTCCCTAACAGGATCCCAGTGCTGCAGGTGCTTGAAAGGCCCTTTTGCCTTCAGCCCTTGCGGAGAGCAGCCAAGGATGTCAGAAGTGAAAGATCCAGAAGCCAGGACCACATGGATTGAACAGCCTTGAACAGCAATGTGGCATCAGCTGGGACATTTTGCACTGCAGGAGCAATGCCCCAGCAGGTGTAGTTGATCTCAAGGTGAAGGGTGATCTCTACCCCGAGGGGGAAGCAGCAGGTCTTTAGTAATGTCAGTGTCACATCATAGGGACAACAAGGATGTCTGGCGGGACAGAACTGTGGCCATCTGGGCTAGGGCTGTGCTCAGACTCTTGTTCTGCTTCTGCAGCTCTTTGCCAAGGAGCCTGGGTTACACCACACTAGGTGTGAGAAGTATTTGGCAATGCTGCCCATCCCTGCCCAGTGCAGCCCCAGAAGCCTCCATGCACTTCTTTGCAGCTGCAGCCCATCACCTTGCTTCCCCTACGTCCCCCTCCTGGGCCCATGGCCCAGCTTGTGCCTCTGTGCTGAGAGAAAGTGCTCTGCAGACATCTAATTTCAAATATTTGCTCAAAGCAATTGGCTCAGGTGCTTTTAAATGAAACTCCATAGAGGTCAGCCGAAACCATTAGTGTTCCCTAGGTGATCCAGGCAGTTACATTTACTGGTTAAAACATAGGCATGGACTAAAGAGCTTCTGACACCCAGCCTGTCCTTGCTGCTGAAAACTGCATTTCAGTGGAGAACCATGAACTGAGTGCATGATAAAGCCTTTAATAGCCCTGAAGAAGAGGGCAGAGCATTGCCAATTTCTCCAATTTTTTAGAGGCAACTTTCATGTGACAGAACTCATGAGCCTTAATTCACATCAAATGCAAAAGAAGTTTCTTACATAAGCAGAACTGCCAGCAGAAAACAGTCAATGACTTATCTGTGAGCTACAGGGTAGCAGGGAAACAGGCAAGTGAATGAGGAAAGGTCACTGACCTTTGCGTGCAGAGAAAATTCAAGGCACATTGTCTGCTGCCATTGTGCAAGTGAGAGGTGCTTGGCCCATATCCAGCCTGCCAACATGAAAATGCAAAATTTCACAAATGGCAGGCATGCAGGAATCCTTGTAGACATGCAGAAATAAAATTAGCTCAGGCAACAAAGGGAGGAAGAAGAAACAAACAAATTAAAAGATCCCTAGGTATCTTGCGGCTTCTCCCCGCTAGTCCAAGCAGGCTCATTTCCACCAGGATTTATGAAAGAGCCATGGCCGGTTTGTTTGTCACAAACAAAAATGAGAGCAAAACTGGGGGGAAAAAAGCAGTTTAGGACTTGAGTCTACTACTATGCACTTAAAGCTATAAAATAGTGACAGTGTCCTGATACCATGACTGAAGTTTGAGTCTTTGTTTAAGTGGTGCTTCTGGGAAACCTTTCAGCGATGTCTATGATTCATGCACATCTATGAATTCTGTGATTCTGTATCCAGCCACAGAAAAGGAAAAGAAAAAGGAAAACCCACGAAAAATACGAGGTACCTTCTCTCCTGATCTAGAGGTCATTTGCAGTGTATCTTTTATGTCTGTGCTGTACTGAATGTGTCATAACTTCCTTGTGCTACTAACCAGTCCCTCTCCCTGGTCAAATTCCTAGAAGAGTACTACTGCAGTGCCAACAGGTAATAGCAAACAGCAAGAATCAGTGCTTGGTGCCCCTTCTTACGGCTGAATGTTTTCTGCCAGGGGTTTTTTGTTGTTGCTGTTTTAGCTGTTGTTGGGTTTCTTGCGGGGGTGGGGGGGTGTTGATGTTTTTTGCAGCACACCAAAAGTTTGGTTGAAAAATGCTGAATTAGAAGTAGACTGCACCAATATGTAATTTAATTTTTTTTTCTGTCTCGTCAAAATTTATGGAGAAAAAAAAAATCAACTGCAAGTTTACTACCAGCACTAAGGGTTTGGGGAACTGCCCCTTGCTCTGCCCCTTCGAGAGTCGCTTTCATCAGAGCTGAGTGGGTGCGTAGCTCGTTCTGCATTAGCAGCTTTCCACACTCACCTGGCAGAGGTGCGAATAAGAGGGATGCGCGGCAGCAGAGAATCAGCTCTCTGTAGCTGCGTGTCTGTGTATTGCCATTGTGAGGGCAGCTATTTGCGCTTTATCGGACGGAGATGGGCTGCTCATAACAATGGCCGTGATTTCATCAGAGCGGGTGAGTCAGTCCTCCAGCTCGCTGCCGCCCTGCACAAAGCCATCCACTGGGCTTTGTGCCGGGATAATGAGTTGAGTCAGCGCACCGAAGGCTGCACAAAGAGGCCCAGGGCCAGCGCAGGGCGAGCAGTGGGAATGCACAGCCAGGAGGGGAAAGGGTAAGACGGAACCTCCCCGTCCTGGCAGCAGGAGCTCTTAGATCACCTCGTCCTAGGCTGCGGACTCAGCAAAATGAAGCCTTACCTGGCAGCGAGGTCGCCAGAAAGCCTTTACATGAGTAGGCGATCCTTTCTTTACAGCTCGTTTGGGAGATCGGAGTGCAGGCAGGAAAGGGGGAAAGAACTCGGATCTGCTGTAGACACTACCTCTCGTCCATGGAAGCTTACAGAAGCTCCAGTTAAGCAGCTGTAAGAATTTTGGGTTGGTTTTGGTTTTGTTTGGGGTTTTTTTAACTGTAAATTAAAGCAGGGAAAATAATTTGACGGTAGTCAAACTCTCAGTCATTCAAGGTATAATCAACATTAACTCTGAGGAGAATGGATCATACGCAACAGTTTTCAGGAGTAAAAGAATAAAAGCGAGAGACACCTCGTTGCCCTGTGAAATCGCTGAATTATTAGTGCCACTTGTTGCTGATGCTTCTCTTTCTGGGTGGGGTGCAGCTATCAGTCACGTTTATCAGGTTGGAGAGCACGCCAGGGCTCACCAGTTTAAATCTTCAGCATCAGCTGGCCAGAATAATAGCTGCATATTCTCATTTAAAATGTGCGTGGCTTGTAGAGCACAGGCGTTTCACAAACACTCTGGAACACCAGTCATAAACACCTTGAATTTAGGGCTCCAAAAATAAGAGGTAGGGCTCCAATACATACAAATAGCTGGTTTGCATTTCCAAGAAAGGAAGTGAAATGAAATGAAAAATCAAGCAGTGAAATGAAATTAAATTAAATTAAAAGAAACTTCCCTGAACAAAATGAAATGAAACGAAATGAAATGAAATGAAATGAAATGAAATGAAATGAAATGAAAGGAAGTGAAATCTCAGGATTTCATTTCCGGAAAGGAAATGAAATCAAAAATCAAGGAATCAAGTGAAATGAAATAAAACTTCAAGGAATGAAATGAAGTGAAACGTAACAATCTGGGCGTTTCCTTTCATGTAATGGATTTTCATTCAAAGAATGAAAAGGATATCAAAGAATTAAGTCAAATGAAATGAAATTTACTGGAAGGAAATGAAATCAAATGAAAGGAAATTAAAAATATGGAAATTAAATTAAATGAAATCTCAATATTTCATTTCCTTTCACGAAATGAATTTTCATTTCATAATAGAAAATGAAATGAGAAATCAGGGAATGAAGTGAAATAAATTGAAACTTCATGGACTGAAATTAAGTGAAATGGACTTAAACGTAATAAAACGAAATTAAATGAAATCTCGAGATTTCATTTCCTCTTGTGAAATGACAAAGCAAGGAATAAAATGAAATAAAATAAAACTTCACATAATACAAGAAAATTAAATTAAATTTTAGAATACTAAAAAAAGAAAGAAAAAAATTAATGGAAATGTAACAAAATGAAAATAAATGAAATCTTGAGATTTCATTTCCTTTCATGAAATGAATTTTCACCTCATGAACGGAAATGAAATGAAAAGTCAAAGAATGAAATGAAATTAAACTTAACGGAATGAATTGGAATGAAATTAAATGAAAAATGAAAGGAAATGTAACAAAATGAAATTAAATCTCGAGATTTCATTTCATAAAAGGAAATAAAATGACAAATTTCATTTGATCATTTCATTCCATTTCCTTTCATTTTTTAAATTTCATTTCTTTTCCTTTTATTACATGAAGTTTCATTTCAGTTCATTTCATTCCTTCGTGAAAATTTCCTTTTATTCCATGAAGTTTCTTGTCATTTAATTTCATTTTTTGATGTTTCATTTCATTTTTCATTTTCACTTCATTTCATTGAATTTTCATTTCATGAAAGGAAATGAAATATCGAGATTTCATCTAATTTCATTTCATTATGTTCATTTTCACTTTTCATTTCATTGCACTTCATTTCACTTCAATTCATTCGGTTAAGTTTCATTTCATTTCATTCCTTGACTTTTCATCATGAAATTTTGTCATGAATTTTCATCTCATGAAAGGAAATGAAATCTTGAGATTTCATTTAATTTAATTTTGCTACATTTAATTTAATGCAGCTGTCTTTTGTATGTGAGAACTTCACGTTTATGTTGACCACTGTTACTTTGAGCATGGCTGCAAAACTCTTTCTCGTAGGATGTTTACTCCTTGTATGGACAAGGCCTGACTGGCTCAGCACTGCAATCACCTCAGCCTCCTGTTTGCATCGTGCCACTGTCTCCCTTCGCACTCCCACATCAGCTGGGACCTCTTGTCTTCATCATTGTAGCTTCTGATATCTTCATCCTGCATCCACAGCTTAAATCCTTCATTTGGTTCTTTAATTCATTCTGCAGTGTTCCTAAAGTTCACCGTCCCCATCACTTCCTTTCTCAAGAGTATGTAGATTTGTGGATTTGCTTTCCATTTCCTTACACCTATCATGGACATGAGTGTTCTCTCTCTTTGTGTGTGGGGGGGTTTTGTTTTATTTTTTAAGTTTTGCAAGTATTATTTTAGTATTTATTCTTACTGTCTCCAAGGTGCTGTAAGCACTTGGGAATGCTAAATCCAGGCCAAGACCAAGGCCCTGTAGTGCTGGCACTACGGCTGTGCCCCAGAGCTCTTGCAGCTTCCAGCTGGTGATAAGGGATGTACAGGCAAGTCGACAGGAATAGCACAATTGTAGGACCACAATTCTTACCGGGAACAATCATTTTGTCTCACCTTGTCCACTTGTAGTTTGCAATACAGGGCCAGCCTCCCCTCACCATCTGCACAGATGCTCAGGTCATAAACTAGCCTGGAAGTCCAGGTCATTCCTGTGGTATGAATGCTTGGTCCCAATTAATAAGGGATGAAGCAGAGAGAACCCATGAGATGCAGGAATCCAGAGTCTGCAGCTTTGGCAGAACTCTGTGAAGTTTCAGCCTTGGCATCCAAGTTTTAGGAAGCAGCAGCCTGTGCTGACTTAGTCACAGAGCTCAGCCAGCAATTTGAAATTAAAAAGTAAAATACGTCAACCAGGGAGAAAAAGAAAAAAAGGACCCTAATTGTTCTAAAGCAGAAATTAGGAGATGCAGAAAACTGACAGAGAAAACCAAATACATCAAGGGCATAACTCTGACTGGAAAACCTAAAAACAGTAAAGGATTTTAAGAAAATTTGGGATAGGAAAAACTCCAGCAATGATACAGACTTAATAACATTTTAATTGATACAGGGAAGACAGGGGGCCTTGAGTCCATTTTTATTGAATAAGCGATGCATGTTAATCTTGGCAAACTCTGTCCTATAGCTTTGTCCCTGATCACACCCAAAACACCAGGGCTGAAAAGAAGACAATATGGAAATAATTTCTCTGGATATCTCTATGCTGAGAGAGGTTGTCACAGGTTCAGAAAATGAGACGAGAAGACCAGCAAAGGGGGAAGAGAATATTTTTCATTGAACTATGACTTCAAGTCCATGAGACCCTCAGTGTCACACTGAATGGAGGGCAATGAAATGGGGAGTCACAAGGGCCCAAATCCTTACACGGGTCTTTATTTTCACATCAAGTTTATTTATATTAATGGCATCTCATGCCCATTAATGGTATCTAATGCTTAATAGTTGCAGTGGAACTCCCTTGTGTAAGTGGGAATTCAGCATCTCTGACCCTCTGAAATGGGCTCTGCCAGACCCTGCGGTGTCCCTGGAGCCTCTGCTGTGCAAGGGCTGCTGTGGGGAGAGCACCACGTGGGAGGGGAACAGAGCATCCTGTCCCTGTGGTGGAGGGGAGCTGCTGCACACAGGATACTCTGGTGTGGGCTGCTGGCATCCTGGACCAAAGGTAATTACTCAGGTCTTCATTTTCGTTCTCTGACTTTCCCACTAATGTTTCTTCCGTATTTCTATGGGTTTGTGTGTGCGGCAGCCTGTGGTCCAGCAGGTCTATTATTTTCCCATCCTGACATCTTGATAGGCAGTAGAACGAGTGGGATATAGCACTAAGAGGTCATTAGCATTCAAATAGGTCAGGAGCTCACTTGGGGGTTTTGCATGACAGTGTTTTCCCAACTTCTTGTCAGAAACAAGTGTTGATAAGCGGGAGGGCAGTCACCAGTGGTGAAACTGCAAACATGAAATCAAACCTTGGTGGTGCTTGGGGGCAAGGAGGAGCTCACCTTGCACATTTGCTCACCTGCAGGAACGGGAGGTCATGAAATGCTGCCCAGAAAATACGGAGTGTGCTGTGCAGAGCTGGCAGTTTGCTTCCTGCACCTCTCCTCTGCTGTCCGGGGCGGTCTCACGGCCTGAGAATTTCCTTTTCTCGGGTATAATGTGCCGAACGAGCATCTCTCTCCTGTCCTACACTGAGCCTGTGGGTCCCTAATTTTCAGTGTACACTAAAATGTTTGTGGACTACTGTGTGTATGTGTGTGTCTGTAGAGGACTCAGTTAGTGCCTGCTTAGATTCGTGGGTATATGAGCTTGTTAGGAATTTCGTAATTTCACCCGGAGTTTCCTTATGTGTAAAATGGAGATAATAACACGTAATTACCTACCTGGCAGGGCTGCTGTGAGGACAAATTAACCAATGCTTGTGTGGGTGTTTGCAGATGAAAAGCATGATATTAAGACTAAATATAATGATTGAATGTTACAGAAGAGAGTTTGTATTTATTATGGTGATTGAATATGAGTTGAAAGCACTTTGTAGGGTGTTTATTTCTTGTGCCGTACTGAGTATTTGTGGAAGGTGGAAAACTGGTGGAGCCAAGTTTGGGGTAGGTGTCAAAGAAATGGTTAAAGTTCCTCTTTAACCTGAGAGCCTACTGACTTTCTTCTTCTCTCAACTAAATCTAATGCTGAACAAGGGACAAGAGAACAGAGGAATGAAAATGTGGGCAAGCTAGAGAGGAAGGGAATGAAAATGAAATGCAATTGAAGATCATGATTTCAAAGAACAAAAATGTAAAAAAAAATGAATGGAAGAATAAAAGCTAGGGGAAATGAGGACAGAGGAAAGGAAAGAAACCTCAGGGATTCATGGGTGTTACATTTTCTTGGTACATGGAATTATGAGAAAGTAAACACCAATTTAAAAGAAGCACAGAAACAATAGATGAAAAGCATATGCAGGGAAAAAATTGAGTGAAATGGGAAGGAAGCAAGAGATGTGCTTAATTATTTTTTGTTTTCATTTTGTTAAGTGTAATGGCATAATTCTTTTATTTCCTATGTGTTTTTGAGAGGCACTTTTTTGCAAATCTAGAAGACAGTGCCAAGTATGTCAGATGCTTTTTGCATGTGTTCCATGGGCAGGCTGTTAAGAGTTAAGGTGTGGATGCATTTGTCAGCGTGAGAATGGCCCTGTCTGGTTTCATTTGGCTTTCATGCTGTCTCTGGAGAATTAATGGAACAAGTTCATTTCCATCGACTCTGGTGAAGCTGCACTGCGAGTGAATCAGAGCCACTCTCGCTGCTAAATGTAGCTGTTGCCCTATGAAACCCTGATCCAAAGTGTACTTGAAATGTTTTGTGATTAAACCAAAATAGTAAGACAAAAGCCTAATTGTTATGAACACTCTGAGTATGGTATGTTGGTGTGCAGGCTGCCCAGAGGAGTGGCAAGGGGAGGTGGACCATGAGAAGAGTAAGGTGAAAATAACCAATAGACACAGAGTTCAGGGAGCAGACTGCCTTTCTTTGCAAATTGTCCTGGGTTGCAATGAGAATCATTGGCAAACATCCTTGCGGGGTCCTGTGGCCTGTTTGCTTTTACTCCCTCTGGTTCAACCTCTCTCATCCCCACCTCCCTACTTCAACATCTCTTCAAATCCAGGATGGCTCCATTTCTTCACCTTGTTTCACATCTCTTCCTTGCACCCCAAAACTTATTTTGGGCTGAATCACTCTTACCTCAACTCATTGGCCTAAATTAATCTTTTGTGTAATTCAACTGACTAAAATTGACGTAAATGGAGTTACATCAGAGCTGAAATTAACACAGTCTGACTAAAATAGCACCTGCCTTTTCTACCGAACCAATGCCTGCCTCTTCCCCACCTCCACCCACATACCATGATTTTAACATTTCTTTCTCCTCATTGCTCTTTCATTTATCCCACTGCCATGAGCAAGCTGTGCTGTCAGTGGTCGGTGTTGCCCTCTCTGCTCCAGTATCCCGTTCCCCTTCATCCCCACAGCACAGGCTGTCGGTCCCTGTTAACAGCCGAGCCGTGCCTGTGTCCAAGCCCATGCAGCAGCTTTGCATCTTCTATTGGATTTTCCTGTCCTTCACCACAGAGATGCACTGTTGGAATCCTGGGGTCTTTCTGCATCTTAATCCAAACTCTGAGTAAAAGAACTTGAGAGTCAGAAACAAAACGAAAAAATTAGAGATTTTTTACAATGCACCATCTGAGTTCAGAGCCTATTTGCACTGGGCACTTCCTGTACCTGTAGAAATTATAGTCTTACTCCAAAGAATTTCCAAGTCAGAGTGCCATGATGTACAAACAGGAGGAGAGAAGTTAGATGAAAGTGAATTTATTTGCCAAAGGTAGCCTAGCAGGACAATGGCAGAGTTGTGGGTGTCAGACTTAAAGCCTCTCTTCCTTTTCCATGACTTCCTTTATGCCAGCATGGCATTTTTCATCACCTCTTTCAACCACTGTCTTTGGGCCCTCACCCTCACACGGTGGTTAAACTTCTCTTCTGGTTGCTTTCTCATCCCATCTGGCTTTCTGACTTCTTTCAGCTTGCCCTTGGAGCCTGCTTATGTTGACTAGGCTTTCTTCCCTCCTCTTGAAAAATCTGGATGTTTGCAGCCAAAAATAAAGTATGGCTTCTCTGGTTGAGCCATACTTTTTTTGGCAGCATGCTCCACCCTTTGCATCTGGGTATCTCTCTGGGGCAAGGATTTATTCCATAATTGCTCCAACTTACTTATTATCGTGGCATATGTATCTGCAGTGTTATGCAAACCGTAAAAGCTCCTAGTTGTAAAGGTCACCATGGGTGTACCATGTGTTTACCTTCCAAACACAGATGAGCTCAGAACAAAAGGGACTGGCAGGCCTGTGAGGAGATGAAGGCAGGGAATCACCCTGATCTAACTAATTTGCCAAGGCAGTGTTCACAAAAGTAGGTTACCTAGTGCTGCAGTGTCTTGGGGTGACACTGCACATGCAGACAAACAACCCAATCCAACCTCACTGTCTTCCAGATGAGTGAATTCATTCCCCAGCATGTCCTGGACACCCAGAGCAGGATGTTTCTCATCCTAAGTGTCAGGCTACCCAGTCTCCCATGCTGGGACTTAGACATGGAGCTTCTCATTCCGCAGTGTCGGGTGCCAGCCATAGCTTCCTGGAGGTGGTGGACAGAGGCTGGGATGTTGTAGAGGCTGCCATGGTAGATTTATCCCCAAGCTCAAAAGAGCCTTGCTGCAGCTAATGGCCTTCGGAAGCTGGAATGCCACTGTGCTACCTGGTGACCAAGGCCACCAGTACATCCCACACGTGGCTTGTCACAGTGTTACCCCGAGCACTGGCATGAGCGATAGCTGAGCTGTGATTTGCTTTTCACATTGCTCTGCAGCGTAGAAAGAGGATCACAGGGCACTTACCTTACCTGAGCTCATGAAATTGGCAGCATGCTCCAATAGGACCCCACTATGTCCTATAAGCAACTTCCAGGAAGAGTAGAGGGATAAATTAAATGCTTGTGAGATCTGCAAAATGCTACACCATTAGTTGTAGTCCTTCCCAAGATCATCTGCTGTCTAATAGCATTTACTGTGACTTTGGTCAATTGTCAGCATGAGGGGAAAAAACTAAATCCAATCATTGCTTCCTCTACTAATTGACAGCCTCAACAAAGTGGAATTAGAACCATGAAGACTGGACTGTCTCATTCTGCTTGTCAGAGCAGAGATGCTCTGGTAGGGATGGGGATCTGCCACAGGCTGCACTCTTCCCTAGGGGATGCAGCTGCTTCTCCAGTAGAAGAATATAAATATAGGAGGGAAGAGGGTGTGGGGGTCTGGCAAGAAGAAACCTGTTCCTGAGCCAGCCATGCTGGAAGAGTAAAAGGAAAAATGCCCAGGGTCACTCTCAAGGGAAGAATTTTAAAAGATCCCACCTAAGTATGACAGGGCAAATAGAAAACAGTAGGTGAGTAGGATAAACTAAGCACAAGGAGAGAGATAAGGATCCTTCATTGTCAGGAGAAGGGGGAAAAGGAATATGGGTAAACTCAGAGCTGTGGCTTATTTCTGCTGCAGCTTCTTCTCCTCCTCCCATCCTCCTATGTGCTCTGCATGAGGGTGCAGCACAGTAACCTGCCACAACCTCGAAATAAAGAGTACTGCAGGACAATCCATCTGAAAAATACCCCTCTGCTGAAAAACATCCCTTAAATAGGATGATCAAAGTGTTCCAATATTAGCAGATGAGAATGGTTTATGAATCTGGATTAGCTCAGAATCCATCTGATTATATTTAAACCTCTAAGAATGAAAGCTATAAACCTTCCTAAGAGAAATGCCATTTATTTTAAAATGAGCAGCAAAATCTCGATTAATTGAGTTGCAAAAGAAATGGATCTAAAAACAGGCATGGGAGGAACATGAGTGCATTATGCATTTGGGTTTTGCTTCTGGAAAAATTCAAAACCAGATCTTGTTGCCAATGCTGATCTGAAATTATGATATTCTAAGCCTGTATTCAGGTGTCCATAGACCCAGGGAGGGACGGCCCGGGTCACTGTTCCTGTGAAACTGTCTCAGGACCAGGACCATCATCATGCCTCTGCTCAGTTGGCTGAGAAGTTCTTCCCTACTGAAGTCCAAGCAGTAATGTCTCCAGTATCAGAATGAAGGTGCTCTGCTGGTTTCCCCCTGTGTGGCTTTGGGATGCCCAGAGTGCACCCCTACTTGGAGCGACACTGTGGCCTGGGATAAATGCTGCTGTGCAATGTCTCAGTCAAGCCACAGGGTGGTTTGGCCGCACAAAGAGCGGCTGGAACACAGGCAGGGAGTGTCGCCTGGTACTTTTTCTATGATCTCAGTTCGGCATTTTTAAAGCAAAAAAAAAAAAAAAATTAAACAGCAAATTTTGAACATGACTTCTGGTGACGTTTTGCTTTCGCACCTCCAACGTGTCTGTCTGGAAACGGCCTTTTCAGAGGGTGGTTTGGTCAGCTCCTTTTATTTGCTTTCTCTGACTCACGGGAGTCACTTGGCACCCACTCGATCCGCCTGCACTTTGGCACTGCTGGACAGAAGCACTGGCAAGTGAAAGGCAGGGATCTTCTGGAGCTAGCAGTGCTCCTGATAAGGTCATGAGCAGGTAATTTCTCCTTTGCATTGCTTCTTTGGATGTTTTTATGCTAAATGCACATCAGCGTCCAATGTATGCTGATCAGTAAAGGGCATCTTCAAAACCAAATAAACACACTTCTACCACATCTTAAAATCTAGCTGCATCTTTCTTTGTGTTCATGAATCACAGATCAACTTGTTCCATCTCCAGGTCTAAGCCTACACGTCAGCCTTCTGTATCTCCGCTCGGAGGGTTCCCTTTTTCTTTCCTATGCCGCTCCCTTCACACAGTTTTGCATTTTTTGTGGGGGCCAAACTGCTTCCTAACTATTCATTTTTGTATTTTTAGGGCCAACTTCTAACTTTTCTCCCCTCTATTCAAGCCTCACAGTTATATTCTTTCCCCATCCTTATAAAAAACAGTTTCCTATTTTGCCGTGGCTTTTTTTAGCCATCCTCTGGGATGTCTAAAACTTTGTAGATACCAGAGCCTCTTCTCTGCTTCTAACTGCTTTCCTTTCCTCCACTGAATATGCAGATTTTCAAATGAATTCGTTTACTCTTGAACACTTCATGTCTCTCTTGCATCCCCTCCACTGACACCCTCTTACCCACCACATAACTTTGGCACATCTCGTCATCAGCACGTAACTCCATCTCCCACCTGCTCTTGCTGCGCTGGCTGGAAGTCTGCTCCACAATATCTGGATAGTCCCATTAATCACTTCTTGCCAGTCTGCTACTTCTCCCTCCAGCCTCTGCCTGGGACACCCACCCTGACTTCCTTGTCTGCTCCACTCCTCTTCCTGTTAGCTCTCACCTGAGCATTTTCTTCCCCAGAGAGCTGATAGCAATGCACACTGGCAGGTGGCCAGTACACAAGTAAGTGCACGATGCTGCAGACTTGTTGCTATCTTAGTTTTTCAGTGCCCCCATTCCTGGTGTTCCTTTGTCTATAAAGCACACCATGGTTTCAGAGCTACATAATTATAGCTGAAATTAAGCATCCTATTCAGAGGCTGCATTGCTGATTCCTCGCTGTTTTCTTTAGCCAGAGCTTCCATTCAGGATTTGGCTCATCTGCAAAGGGAATCTACAGCTGTCTTTTTATTTCTTCCCCCCACCCCCTGCAGGAGAAACCAAAGTAAATGTAGGTGACGTTGGTTTGGGGGTTTATTTTTTAAGCTCTTCTCTATAACAGCCCTGTGAAGTAGAGTAGTATTTTCCTCATTTTAGAGAATGGGAACTGAGGCACAGCAGATTACTTGGCCGAGGCCCCTCAGGGTAGCTCAGCTGAATTGCAACCAGTTTGAGTCCCTGCCTGTATGGGTGTTGAAAGAGCAAGAGACCAGGGTCAGCACTATTTCTTACAGGAAACTGCCTAAAAGTGCTGCCCTGTGAAGAGGAGCAGCCAGGGAAAATGGCTAAAGGTCTTTCTGTGCGTGCTCAGTCAGCAAATACCTTGCTGCAAGACATGAGCCTGCGAATGCAGTTGTTCCTTTCTGCTCTCTTCAGAGGACTCTCTTACCTATTTACTCTCACATGGAAACATGTGAGTGGGAGGCCAGAAGCACTTGACTCATTTGCAGCAATTCTCCAGTTCAGCAGCTAGGTTTTCTCCCTGAGGCAGTGTAATGTGACAGAAAGGAAGCATCTGAAAGCATTTCTTCATCCTCCGGATTGCAGTCTGTCACTGCTGCTGCAGAAGTGACACACCTGCCCTCCACCGCCTGCAGCTCTTTGGGTCGCTGGAGGGTGAATGGGGAAGGCAAGAGCTTCTTCCTCTCCACCCTCAAATCACGTTGTTTGGGGCTTTTTTGCTCTGCCAGTACTTGGACATGACTAATGCACCCATTCCTGTGCTGGCTTGGCAGCCCTTGTAAATGGAATTTTAGACCCAGGACAAGCAGGGCACGGCTCGCTATGCACGTAGCAGTCTCCTCACAAACTCCTGGATCCTGATCCAGAGAAGACAGTCAAGAAGGTGTAATCTTCACCAAGCCTTTGTGAGTCTTGCTGTGGTGCCAGCCAGCACAGGGAAGGAGTTTATAGTGTTTAATAACAACCATGGCACAGGCACCTATTTATTTACTCTTCTATTTCAAGACAGCAAAGCCCTGTCACCTCAGACTAACCTGCAGCTGAAGCAGTGAGAAATGGAAAACACTCTCGTGTCCTCCATCACGTGAACAATTAGTTGTCTTTGCAAAACTAATGTTTAAGCAATTGCTGCTTTTTATCGAGAGAAAAAAAACCCAAACAACAAATCAAATCAAAACAAAATGAAAAACAACCCAAAAAATTAGTATAGTTGAATCAGAGACATTTTGGTAAATCATGTTGTTTTGTTTTGGAGGATACCACTCCTCAGAAAAAGACTTCTGCTCTCCACCTCTTGAACACTTTATCACAAAATGATACTTATTTTAATATCTGCCCCTGTTTTTACTCCTATTTTGCATGTAGATGGTAACTGTTCTTTGGCAAAATAAGATGTAGGTGAGGGGGAAAGCATCAGGATTTTATCTCAGAAGAGCTGAGCACTCAAAGGTTTATAACAAGAGCTTGTAGCAGTTCATGCCATGTGAAAAACACTGCTGGGAAATTTATCAAAGAATCTATCATGAGGTGGGCTATTTAGGGACTGAAATTACATAGGAAGGACTGGCAAGAGAGGTGTGTGCTCAGGACAAGTGCAGTTGCAATTAATGCTAAATATAAGGTGTCATATCTTTATCTAATGCACAGCCTGCACTGCCTCGCAAAGGAAAGTTAAGCAATTAGGCCCAAATAACCAGATTATATGTGGGAGGTGTTTGAAGGCAGATTTAAAACACTGTAATAGGGTTGGGGGATGGTTACAACAAGAGGTAATATTTCCTGATAGGTTAGTTTACATCCTTTGGAAAACACTCTGGAACCAGACCAGAAAAGTAAGCAAGACCTTAACCAGGACTCAGCCTGGGACGACACCCAAACAAAGGCGAAAAGTAAAGAGACCCAACCCTGCCTATGCACACGCAGCCCCTCCAGCGAGTAATCCCCTGGAACAAAACACATCCCGTGACGGATAGCGTAGTTCTGTGTAGATGTGCAACTGCCTCAGCACAATTCAAAATCAACTTTCCTCTTTCTTGTTTCTCTTGAGCCAGCGCTAAGGGCAGAGAGGAAAACCTGAGCTCAAACAGCAATAACTCTCTTTTAGAGTGGAAACTGGAATTCACTCCTTCATCCCAGAGGGGCAGAGCCAGGTACAAGTCTTTCCCCCCACCCTGCCTGCCAAGTTTCTTCTTCTCCAGTCCTGAAGGGTTGGACTAACTCTGTGGCAGAGAGGGCAGTTTGTTTGCACAGCCCTTTTTACCACTCTGAGGTGAGGCTGTTAGCTGGAGGGTTGGGGGAAATCAAAAGGAGCTGAATCATCTGACCTTATAAAAACTCCATATCAGGAAAAGACTTGGTTGGAATGTATTGATGTGAGAATGGGGAGCGGGGATGAGATGGGACATGTGCTTGCTTTGGGAAGAGGTCTCTCTCAGCTTTTGCAAAGTACCTTGCCCCTGTTTATCATATCAACACACAGACAACACTTTGTCTTCTAGAGTGAGAGGTGGGGGCTAAACATTTCATCACAACAAAGTGAAAATAATCTCTGCTGCCTTTACTTGGATGTGGGAAATACTCACTCACTTTTAAATACAAAACTATACATGTGTTTGTGAACCTACTGTTGCTTTCATGTGGGAGCCTTAGGTGAACACAAAAGATTACATTGTGCAGCTACAAATGAACAGAGCATCCAGGATTAAAGAGATTTTATTTAGCCCCACATGAAATAGCAGAGCTGATGGCAGCCTCTGGTACAGAAAAAAAACCACAACCAACAAGTAATTTAGTGAGCATTGGAACGAAGAAAGTCACATCTCCTGTGTATTTGTGTATTGTGGTTGATTGACTATGGTGTCTAAGATGGCATAAAATTAATTTGAAGCTCTTCCTACAGATCAGGCACTTATTAGCATTCTCAATTTTATGGAATATCTGGAATCTAATAAGGCATGAGCCCACGTTGTAACTTTCACTGTTGGGGACTGTGATAGAGTCTCTTTTTGCTATCAGGCCTGTTATTTTTCACAAAATCTGTAGGGATGCAATTACACTTCTGCCAAACTTGTTTGAAATCAGACGGTAGGCTCAAAAGTTATTAGAGACATGGACAGACAGGCAGACAGGCGCAGACACCATGACCATGTAAGTCTCATTTCCATCAGAAATAAGGCTAAAAGAACTTACATGGAAATTAATTTTTAAAGGAGACTTGATAGGCAAAGGTGTAGACCTTTTCAAAGTGTAATTTCAAATTTTAAGTGAATTTCATGCTAGGAAAAGCTATCAAAGACAGTCTGGAATACTAAAATATCCCTTTCACCTAAAGGAGAGGAACAGCACAGGATGAGCTGTGGTGGCCCACCTGATCCTTGTTTTTTTAAACTAAGTCACACTGAGGGCAGGTGATTTCTTAGAGAGAGGAAACAAAGAGCAGCTCCAGAAGCTTTGTCCCCTTACAGTTTTTTTCTGCATGTGAGCACTTAGGGCTAATCACAGATGTAAAGCACTGCAAATGCCTCTGAATTTCAGCCCTACCTTTGACTTTATCCTTGTTTCCTTGCTCATTCCCTGCCAGCTCTGTCCCTGGGCTGCAGTGGGGAAGCGCTGCTTTTTGTCCTTTGTGTGTGCAAACCACAGTGGGACCGGAATCTTGATTAGGGCCCCTAGCAACGATCACACACCTCGCAAATATCGCAATTTAACATTACAGCCCCCAGACTCTCCGATGGGATTCGTGTGGGTATTTATTCATGCTCCCAGCCAGAGACTGGAAGCAGGGCTGTTTTATTGCCAGCTCTGACACCAGCCTGCTGGGCGGCCTCTGGCACATCGCTCTGTCATCTTCCCCTCTTGCCTGCTTTTCTGGAGTCGCTGAACTGCCAGTGGATTCGGAGAGGGCCGGCTACCGGCTCACTGCAGCCAACAGGTCACTGCCTGTGGCCACCATGGTGCTCTGCCCATCTTCCTGGCCCCAGTTGTGTCCCCCCCTTCCTCATGAGCACCCTGCAGGTGGCTGCCAAGTCTGAAAAAGTGGGGGAAAAAAGTCTTAAATAGGCTTTTGCATTTGCACCCCAAAATACACCTGCAGCCCAGGCCTGGTTCTCCTCCAAGCACTGCAGTCAGGACACTGGTGCCAGCCATGCCAGGGTGTTGTCCCAAATCTGGGTTCTATCACCCGTGGGGAAGCTGATCCACACACAGAGTTGAGATACTCGATTTTATTTCATGTCTGCACAGAGATGGGTATGAAGTAGTAAATCCACAAAGCTAGGAGGTGTATTTATGCATACATATACAATGTATACATATGCAAGCATATTTATACAATCCTATTTGGGCAGCATTTGCATAATGAATCTACATCACTACCTGGCTAAACTACTGCTGCCTTCTCATTCCCTGCCTCGGTTTAAAGGTACAGGGCATTCCAAATTCATGTGTTCAGTGGGTGAGGGTCTTCCCTCGGAGGTGCGTTTTTCCCATTCCAATGCACTAAGTTCACTCCTAGGATACAATTTCACAAGTTAGTTAAAGATTTCTAACCCACATCCCTCGAAGCTGGTTTAGGCCGCCACATAACCAGTCTCTTCCCTTTATCTTACATCGCATCCTGCATCTCTTAGGTCAGGTTGTTCTCCTTTTCCCAGAAACTCTTCTCCCCGCAATTCGTACCCCCGTCCCCAGGGGCCACGCAGGGGTCTGGGAGAGGGGCAGGGCGGCGGTGACAGCCGTGTCCCCAGAGCCCGGGGCAGCGGCCGCCCCACCCGTCGGGGCGGGCTCGGGCAGGCCAGGTGAGGCGGTCCCGGCCCTGCCTCTCCCTGCTGCCGCAGCCTCCTGCCCTCGCTCCCGGCCGGCCGGCGCTGCGCGGGGGCTGCCGGCGGCATGGCGGAGTCCCAGGTGCTCCTGCTGGACGAGCTGCACGTCAACGAGAAGGTGACCGAGACCCAGGCCCGCTTCTACTACAGCGAGGAGCAGCGCCGAGCCCTGGAGGCGCTGGTGACCCGCGGCGAGGCCGCGTATCGGGAGGCGCTGAGGAAGGAGCAGCTCCGCGATTTCCTCTCCGGCCGGGAGCTGCAGGACCTGCGGGGCGGCTGGCGGGGCTACGATGACCCCCGGGAGGGCGGCAAGGTGGCGCGGGGGCCCGGCGGCGAGACCCTCTCGCTGGCCTACTGGCCCGAGTGCTCGGACACCGAGGTGCCCCCACTGGACTTGGGCTGGACCGACAAGACCTTCTACCGCGGCATCAGCCGGGTGTCCCTCTTCACGCACCCGCGCAAGGAGGAGAGCGCGCCGCACCTGAAGGAGGTGGTGCGGGAGATGATCCAGCAGGCGCAGAAGGTACGGCCCGGCCCTCGAGGGGCCAGCCCTGCCCGCCCTCGCCCGGGCCGGGGGTCTGGCTCGGGGTATGGGGTGGAAGGCAGGCGAGAGCCGCCGCGGCCGGGCTGCCCTCGCTGCAAAGCAGGAGGAGCGCGTTGGCCATGCAATGGTCGGCGCCCACCAGGCACCAGGCGTTCCCTGCGCCTTGTTGCCCGTCGTGTTACACTTTGCCAAAACTGATGCCTGTGATGAGGTTAAACCTCTGCATACCCCTCTACCTCCCCTCAGTTGGGGTTCTGTACCCGTGGTTCGCGTTGTCCTGTCCCGGCCTCATTCCCGGATTTAGAGGAAGGCAGGTCATGATGCTGTTACAGCCACCCCTCCGGTGTGTGCAGGTATCCCTAGATAAAGACAGGGCAGCGTGTTTGTTTATGGGATGGTGGGGGTTTGGGGTTTGCTTTTTGTGGTCTCAACACCATCCAGCCTGGACTACAAGTAGCCAAAGTGCAGACGATACGCGGCTGCTCCTCCCATTTATCTTTGCTTGGAAATGACTGCTGGTGGTGACAGGGCTCCTCTGGCAAGGAAACAAACCAGCCACGATACTACAAGAGCTTGCGTTGAACAGGTGGGGGCAATGACGAGGTTTTTCGTCACCCACCCCGGATGTGGGTGAAGTTCCCGGGGAAGACCACCCAGGAAAAATCCCAGTCAGAGCTGACACGCCCCTTGGGTAAAGGGGAGAACAGTGTAAGAAACTTCATTCCTGCGCTTAGTTTTGCAGCTTTCTGGTTTTTCTGCTTTATAATTCAGCAGTTATTTCCTCCTCCACCTGTTCCCCTCTGCCAGCACACACTATATGCGCAACTTTTGCAGACTTGTTCAAACCGAAATCTGCCGGGAAACACAGAAAACTTCCCAGAGAGGCATTAATCTGGCAGGTGATCTTCTCAGCTCCCTGCTCTCCGATATTGTGCACACCCTGTAATTCTGTTCAGTGACTGGTGTGATCAGTCATTTAGAAGACAGAAGCTGTAAAATCCTTACACTCTGATCTAGTGCAAATTCACTTCCTCTTTGCACTGCTACGAAGGCTTCTATAGACTGTTCAAGAACTGGGAAAGTTTGTTTCTTCAAATAGCTGTGCCTGGCACCTAGAAATAATTAATTCCTTTGTAGATTTTTATTTTTTCACTGCCTGGACAAACTGTGCCCCTCCCAGCCCAAAGCTGGTTTCATGTTTAACAGCCATTTGAGTGTTTAATGGTCCTTTTCATAGATAACTATGCCTATTGTGTTCAGCTGAGCTGGCCCTGGCAAAAAAAGTCTCCAGGTAGCAGCTTTTTAATTAGCAGATAAGAGGGGGGTTTTTTAGGTTTGTTTTTTCTGAGGGGGGTCTAAACAGATACTGGTAACATGTGGCACATGCCTGCGGGTGGCTTATCATCAGTATTTTACAAACACATGTTAATTAAGCTACCTTGCTGCAATGAGATTAGCAAGCATTAACTTGCCAATCTTAAAATTCCTACTAAGAGCTAGGCACACCTATGGGCCCTACAGATAAGTTTATTATCCATAGGATAGGAAGAGAAATGGGGAAAACCTCTTGCAGGGGTAGACACTCATGCTCTGACTTGCTGTGCTTGAGAACGCTGCTAGGTGATCTTGACAGATCACCGGCTGTGACAGGGGTTTGAGATGGCAAACACAACAACAGGCGTCACCCATGGGAAGTTTTGGCTGCTGTTCTCACTGGCCCCCAGTCTTGCAAAGAAGCCTGAACTGACCCAGGGCCCCACAGCCTGGAAGGAATCAGCCCTTCACATTGCAAAGCCGGTACTGAGAATTAATGGTTTGTCCAGGACGGGCTGTAATTTCTGCAGTTGTTACACTCATTGCAAATGGAGGGGATGGAGAGAAAAGAAGTTTGTGCTTCTGCTATCCCTTCCCTATGTGGATGTTCTTACTTCAAATGAATATTATCTGGCATCCTTGCTCCTAAATAACTACATCCATACCACTGTGTGTGGGGGGAGAGGGAGCATAACAGGCCTGAGTTAATGCATGAACTGGTCATGCCTTTAATTATGATTTGCCTGTATATGAACTTGTTCAGAAACAAAGTGGCACAAGTTCACTGTATTTTAATTTTCAGAGGTTCTGGTAACATTCCCTGCATCTTTCTGGGAAGGGAGAACCAAGGCAGGACCTGAAGTCCTGCGTAGTAGAAGTCCCTGTGGGACTTAGTATGATGTAGCTCCACCATAGCTCACTTGTATCAGGAACTTACATGTTAATGATGAGCATAAATACAATGTCAGCTCTTTTTTCTTTTTCTAACTAAGAAAAGCTGGTGTAAGCACTGTTGACAGAAGGAGCCTGACAGAGCAGATGTGCTGGTTGTTGTTGGCCGTACAAGCAGAGACTCAGCAGAGACTCAGCAGACACAGTGGGGGATGTTTACTGTGGCATCACTTTCCCAAAAGCCACTTGTCCAAGGGCATTTTTCATAGGAAAGAGGTCTCTGGGGAGAATTATTCCCCTGTTCCTTAGGGGGCTCCTGCAGGAGAGCTGCACCTCTCCCACGCATCAAGTGAAGGAAATCCTGCTGTGTGATTCAGTATTTGCCTCCATTCACACCTGTATATGCCATCCCCAGCACAGCTGGGCTTATTACTGCGATCCCCAGCACCTGGGAAATTAAAATTTAGGCAAGTGTATTCCCAGCATACTGTCAGCATGACAGCTCTGACCTGGCACGCTGATGTTATGCAGAGGGACTAGGAAAACAGTAGTTTCCTCCATTGATAACCTTTAAAATGTTGGGAAGAATAACTCAGGCAGAAAAATGAATTGGTATTCCTAATGGTATAAAAGATACATGTTGTGTCTTTGTCTCCCTTTCTGTAAGATCAGCATTAAAGTTACCCATAACCTTCTTGTTTTTGTTGTTACTCATCCTATAAATGTTCAGGCTTGTCTCTCACGTCAGTGAAACCTTTTGTTTTTATGTAAAATCTATGCCTGGAAAGAAGGATTAGTTTTCTACCAGAAAAACAGTATATGTGAACAGAGGGAATGATCATTTTGCTTCCAAATCTTGAACACACTCCAGTCCCTTCCTGAGGAATATGAGGTGTTTATGTTTGAGCTCTATAAATTATTCCTTGGGAAGCCAGCCCTGAGAGCAGACTTTTCACAGGGAATTGGGGAAAAAAAAAGGAAAATAGAATTCTTGTTTTCTGCACTATGCATCGTGGCTGAGGATGCAGGCCCTGATTCCTCTGCACATTCATTCTTCCATTACACACCTTCAGGTTAAGTGTTAAAGTTGTGTTTTCAGTCTTTTTTTTTCAATCTATTTTCAGTGCTCTTCTTCATTTAAGTGAACCCTTACAGAGACAATGGATGTTTCTCAATACAGAGGAAAAAATTGGTATTTGGCTTTGGCATTCCTCAGGCTGCTGAAACAAGTCATCTTCCCCTGGAAGAAGGAGAGCTCTCATAGACATTTACTAAGTTCCTTCCAAAGTGCAGCAGCTAACCCAGAAAATTACAATTATTGGTAGTGCTTGGGCATGTACATCCCTGTACTTTCATCTCCCTATAGGCTTCTCCTCCATTACCTGGTATCAGTGCTCTCCTTTATTTTGCATCAGTGGGACGGGCCTTCCTTTCAGTTCCTAATATTTATTCAGTTGTGTGTCCACTGTCTTCTTGTTTCCAGATTATTGCAGTGGTCATGGATGTATTTACGGACCGGGACATCTTCCGTGATATTGTTGATGCAGCATATAAGCGCTGGATCCCAGTCTATATAATCCTAGATGAGGAGGGTGTGAAGCTCTTCCTGGAAATGTGCAGATGTCTTGACCTCAGTGACTTGCAGATCCGGGTAAGATATTCAGTACTGAACCATTATCTCCTGCAGGTCAATGGCCTTTCGTGGTTGTGATGGATCTTGGAACTCGCTCGGACCGGCAAACACATCTCTTCCTCGCTGCAAGTCATACCGCAGCACTTAGAGAGGGTTGATGGAACACAGAGGGATAACAGAGTGGCTTGAGAATACAGAAGGAAAGAAAAAGGAAAGATTTGGATTTTTTTGCCTTTCACCCAAGACAGGGATCTGTGTATTTTCTTGGCTCTTGTGACCTAAAAATTCCTGTTTGGGGAGAAAATTATCAGAGGAAATTCCTATAGGTCTTCTATGTGAGGATCCAAACTAGAGTCCCAAGTAGCTCTGAGTTGTCTGCAGGGATCCCTCTTACAGGACACATATGCTCTGTGAAATCAAGACTTTCCTATCCAGCAGTGATCATCCAGGACTGAATGGCCTTGTAGTCCTCCTCTGCAGGAGGATTTAAGGGACTGAGGGGCACAGCTGCTGCCCAGTCCCACATCAGAGCGTGCCTTCATACAGTGCATGCAGCATAGCAGAGTAGTCAGTCTAGCTTGGTTGGCAGAAGCAGCCTCAGAGGGATCTCACTCCATTACACACAGACTGAAATCCTTTGTGTGTTTCTAGTTAGTACTGTATTCCTTGGTTTTTTTTCTCCATCTTTTTAGTCACTGTTGCCACTACAGACTTGTTCTGAATACTGAAAAAAGTTGCTAGGTTGAAAACAACCTATAGGATACCAGACTCTTTGTGATCCAACCGTTCTGAGCAGCAGCGGGGGAAAAAGTGCTTTTTGCCTGGAGGAAGGGTGGATCTTCCATAAACACTCAATTAATAGTTAAAAAAACCCCGAAACACAACCAAAACTCAAAAAGCTCTGAAGATTATAGACTCTCATATTAATCATTTTAGGAGAACCATCTTAAATCTGGATGAAAATTACCTGCATATATCTGAACAGTGCTCCTGTGAACTACCACTCTGCTCTGAGTTTCATGAAAAAAGACATCCAGCCGAGAAGTTTTCTCATCTTTCTCTGAAACAGTGACGGAAGTTCCTTCCCCCTGGTGTCTTTGAAAGCAAGACACAGACATCATTATAACAGACCTGTTTCAAGTGCCAGCGGTATTGTGTGTCCCAGGCTTGTGTCTCTTTGGTGCACAACTGTGAAATCACAGCAGTAGTTCCATTTGCTCTGGTACCAGTTTCCCAGTACTTTTCTCACCGTGTCATCATGTACAGGAATGATGTCTTCAGTGCTACAATATTTTAACTCCTGGACAGAGTGAATGAAAAGATGTCCTGGCATTTTAGAAAGAGTTGTGATGCTATTGGAGAGATGAGTTCCTTTCAGTCTGTCTTTTCTGTCTCTAAACAGTAAGTGGTCCCCTTCTGCTCTTCCTCTTATCCTTCTCCACAGGTATCTACACAGACTTTACACTCCTCAACCAGTGATCACAGTGACGTGCTACAGCAGTGCCTAGGTCCTGCAGCAGTCTAGTTGTATGACTCTTTCCAAGGAGGTACAGTTTGAACTGATGCAATCAAGGCGAAAGCTTTTCTGTGTCCCTTCTGTGATTCCCTTCTTTCATAGCAGCCCATGCTATGTTTTTCATTAGACTTCTTCAGCTAAAAATAGTACCAGCTGAGTTGAAGGGGGTCCACTGAGAAGAAATTTTTAACATCCTTTGACCTAGTTGTTCACTATTCTGCAGAGCTTCAGCCCTCAGATTGCTGTCCTTCAAATTTTTCCCCTCTTTTCCCAGGTATCTTATACTGGATCTTAAATTTCCCTGAAGGTTGTCATGTTTCTTTTCCAGTATGGCTTAGGCTTCTGTTAGTCTTGCTAAGGTCAATGCAGTTAATTCCCATATATGGTTCTATGGAATGACTGGGGAGATTCTTCATGGAATGGGAAACAAGTCATTTGCCTTTCAAGGAAGATGTTCTCTTATCTCATCTCAAGGCTGCCTTGGATGTACCTATGCCGCTGCTTGGGTCAGTGTAGCAGAAACCATCATGTAGGGATTTCCCAGGCAACAGGCTTTGGATACCCAAGGAAGCTCGAGCAAGGTTAAGGCTTCCCCTTGAGGACTCCCCCCAGCCTTTCCTCTTTGATACAACGTGCCAAGGGTTGAAGATCCAGATTTAAAGCAAGAAGGAAAGCTGGGCCTCTGGTCTTGTTCAGGCAGAATAGTTTTGTCCCGCATTGTTTGATCACAGAGGATATTGAAATTGCTGAGTTAGCTCTATCATTCACCCATTTCTTATCTACTGGTCTTTCTCCTGACATCTGCTTTGATGTCTGAGTTTCTTCTACAGATTTTCAGCAACAGGGAAAATGTTATCTCCTTTTTGCATTACCATTTTGCTTTATTCTAGAAGATTTTCACCAGTTTGCACCAGACTTAGTTTGCCAACAATGGACTTGCATACTCTTCTTTCCTGCCTTCTGCCCACCTTTCCTTTGGAATGCTTGTGCAAGATCCAGAGGATGGCTTTTTTTCTCAGAAAGTTGGAGCCACATGAGATGTAACTCTAAGGTTTAGAGGAAAGTTCTGATCCCAGGGGGAGAGAGATGATGCACTACTGTGAACTGCAGGGTCACAAGGTTTATTCTGTCTTCTGTCACCACCAGATACTCATTTTGTTCTGTATTTCCTGCCCCTTTGGTCCCATTGCCCTGTTCATCCAATGCAGAGTGAATACTTCAACAGTCCTAATACAGGGAGATTTACTGTTTACACTGGGTTTTGCCCTTTGTCCATGTACAGTGACGGGCGTTTTCACAAAATTCCTGGCTATTGCATTATTTTGGAGAGATGGCAAGGTATCATGATCTGCTGACAGTCTCATATGAGGGAAACTGCCGTAGGAAGACAGTACCTCACCCTGCAAAGAGTAAAAGTTCTTTACCAACTCCAAGCATGAACAGAGAAAACCTCAATTTTTGTCTGAAGGCCAGAGTTCACTAGAAATGTATTTTAATTCAATCATCAGAATGTTCATGGGTTGTTTGTAAGAGCATGTCTTGTGTGTATGAGTCATGTGGCTTCCTGAGCCTACAGGACATGGTTTGTCAGACTTCTGTTACATTTGACACAAGAGTGGTCTTCAGAGATCACATTGAATCAGAGTTCTCATAGACACAAAATTCACAGCCCCTCAAAAATTCCTCTTTTTTCAGGACCTGAGGGTGAATATTCTCCTCAGCTGTTAGATAAGGGCTTTTTGTCCTCATGTTCCTGTTAACCCTGAGCACAGTAACAGACACTCCTGCCCAAAGACAGAGAGCTCTCCTAGAGTTCCAAGCAAGCCCAGTGAATCACTTATCTGCAGGAAGTTCACCTTCACATTAATTTTTACCTTCATTCTCCCAACACATAAGGAGTTTCTCCTCTCACTTCAGAAACCCTAAAAAGCTTCTGCCTAAGAAACTTTTGGAATTTCATTTCAGTATTTTATGGTTTTTGTCATTGATTCCTACCTCAGATGAGGGAGAAGCTGAATGTGCTGTAATGCAGTGCTGTTGGTTTTTTAATGGTCTGCTAGAGTATTCTTCTAGGCTGCTTGTGACCTTCTGAAAACGGGAGCTTGCAGTGCTCTCTTTTTGTAGAGACACGAATAGATAATACTTAGTAATGATCTTGGCAGGCCATGTCCCATCTAGCTGCATTCCATCCTGTTCTACTTGAATACTTGCAAGGTACACTATTTTGTCAATAAGCATGCCTTTTCCTAAACTGTCAAGGGCAAACATAGGATTTCCCAGTTCTAAGAGGGAAGGTACACACAGGATTCCCTGGTGGAAGCAGTTACAACACCTCCCTTTAGGGCCTGTCTTGTGTATCCCCCCTACTCAGCCGCAGTTTGTAAGCACTACACCTAGGTCTCCCAAGTGAGTCACAGCATTACTGACTTTCTAAATTGAGTATAATTTAGCTTTCTGTGGCTTCAGAGTGAGGTTTAAAAGTGTGTCACAATAAAGCAAGGAAGACCAATTCCTCACTATTTGTATTAGGATGCTCTGTCAGGCTTGACTGTTACCAGCCATATTAAGTTGCAGCCAGGGAGGTGTTGGTCACTGCTTGTGATGAGGAGTGGTGCAAGTCTGTGGAAAGGAAATATGGAAATTTAATGCAGACTGCAGCTCCCATAAGCCAGGATATGACAAAACAAACCTTAAGCAGGCTTCTGCAACAGTACAGATCTGGAGGGGTCACTTCTATCTGGTGAGCTAACTGGTCCTCTACCCAAAATATTTGTTGCTACTGTAACTCTAGTGCCCTCTGAAAATACCTGCAATCTTACCTCATTTATATTTGTCTTTCCTTTTTTCTTATTATGCAGTCTTCAGTACATGAACTCATGCTTGTTCTTCCTCTGTACTGCTTGACATAGCAGTCTACAAATGCTCCAAGATCCTTCAAGGCAGAAAATATTATAAAAATAACCTGTTAAGTGACTTGATGTTTACATGACTTTGTGCTTGCTCTCTGCATTTCAAGATGTATTAATGCACTCCTGTACCTACTTTATTCAAGGAGGTTTATGTGCTCAGCTGTTCGGTTCTATCCCCTCTGTGCCTCTCTAAGTGTTACGTACAGCTCAGTTACTGCAGAAATTCAAGTGTGCTTTCCTTCCACCAAAAGAAGGTGATAGAACATACAAACACAGTAAGATCCACACTCATTATATGCTGGGAAACTTTCTGCTCACGCAGGCTGATGCTTCTTGATTCACAGGAGTACATATCGCGTCAGAGCTGTTGAGTGACTTCTTGTCTCGTGCAGTCAGCATACCATGATTTGGCAAATGCCACATCCAACATTAATCAGCAAGGGAAAAAAAAATTATTTCAGGTGACCAGGCAGCCAACTACAAATGTTATTTTAACTACTGGAAAGGGCACCCTTTCTCCTGTGCTCTACCCAACCTGCCTTCAGCATCCCACACATATGACTCACTGCTAGGCCTTGGGCAAGCCACTTCATCTTTTTCTCTCTTAGGCTCCTCATCTTTAAAACAGGGTAATAATACTTTCAGCAGTGTTGGGAGCATTAATTAGCTAATGCCCACACAGGACTCCAGACAGATCAAGCAACAGCTGAATGCAAAACAGTACTATCATCAGTTACTGTTAGTCAGAATTTGTATTTCCACTGCTGTGTTCTAGTGGGGGAAATAGGAGCGGATTCAAAAGGTAAGAGTTATATTCAGAAAAACAGCTTTTGAAATAAATCTGCATTCTTATAATCACTCATTCCTGCATGCTTATTTCTACAGCCTATCAATATTTAAGCTGTCAGTGAGGTTTATAGTAATAGGACTTAGCTCTTTGTGGGATCTGAGGCTGTGCTAGCATTAGCCAAATCCTCCTGATTCTTCTGCTCTGCAGATGAGGGAAGAATGAAGCAAAGGTGAATTGACTTTCCCAGAACATCACAGGGAATAGTATCAGAACTGCAGCTATGCCTGGGACTATCTGACTCCCAGCCCTGGTTTTATGACTCCAGTTCACAGTGCCTTTTAGCTTTTCGTTGTTAAGGAATCCTTACCAAAAAAAAAGACGGTGGAATGAAGAAAATTGTCTAGATTTGTGTGTCAGAGTGACAAGATAATTTGCTTCAAACTTATTCTGACATTCAGTATTTTTGGGTTTGGAGTGAGGGGAGGGGGGAATGTTTCATGTTAGTCACTTTGGCAGTTCAGCCTCGTGCAGCCAGGACCATGAACAGAGTAACACTCAGTCCAATGTGCAAATATACCCTTATAGTATGCAAAGGCCCTGGTCTATTGTTGAGAATCATGTAACCTTAACTTCGTGGGTTTTCCTGTGTGTGATAGTGCTCTGTTTTATTACTTGTAGGTTTGCTGACCAAAGGGTGTGAGATGTGAGGTTTGGGGAGAGGTGTTCTTTTTCTAACTACTTCCATTCATTTTATGAAAAGATTTTTCTTCCTCATCTTCAGAAATTCTTCTTCGCTGATCTCTTCAGGACATTAGATGAGACACTTATCTGACAGCATTGTCTTGCCAGTGGCTCAAGTGAATAGCTGAAGACAGCAGGCAGGGTTCTGATGATGCTGACCCCTTGGACAGGGCTATAAACTGATGGAGAGGAGTGACCTGTGTAGACAGGGGATGACAACAGGACTTACAGCACTGTGCTTTCCTTTTGCAGCCCTTCTGGTGGCTGATACAAAATGAGCTGTAGTCCCAGAAGTAGTGAGATAATGTGAGTGACATGTTAAGACTTGGAGCTGGCAATTATCTAATTTTCTGCCCTATTTATTGTGACATTTTGTCTTTTCACTTCCCTGTTAGAACATCCGCATACGCTCTGTGACAGGAGTTGGGTTCTACATGCCTTCGGGGAAGATCAGAGGCACATTGGCATCCCGATTCCTGATGGTGGATGGTGAAAAGGTGGCCACTGGATCATACAGGTGGGTTACTCTTGCTTAAGGCATTAAGGCATTTATTTAAAGAATGGTCATGACTTTGCTTGAGAGTCTTCTTCACATGTCACTCCCCTTCTTATCCCAGCTTCTGTAATCTGTGTGGCATCTGTAGAAACTGGAGTGGGACAACAGAGAAGGTGGCATAGAGCCCTTCTCAGAGAATGGAACATAGCCATGCTGGCAGACCATTTCAGAGGGCTAGAGACAGATAGTTCCACACTGCATCAGGTAGGGGTCTGCAAGGACTCCCCACCAGTCCCTGTACTCAGTTCCCTTCAGTGGGGTTTTCAGTCCGGAGACTCTTCCTGTTCATGCAGTGTTGCTTTTTTAAAAAGGGTAAACTGTCCTTCAGAGTTTCAGGGCCTTTTCTCCCAGATCTGGTCTGCATGTCTAAGTGAGAACAATAATGTTGTGTCATGTATCTATTGTGGCCTGTCTGGCCAAGGATGTAAGGGCAAATGGCACTACATATTCCCATGTAGTGTGTTAGGTTTTGTTAGGTGGGCTGGGTCAAGTATGCACCCCAAAATCTAATGTCAGTTCTGATTTCTCCTCTTAGCTTCACATGGACTTCATCCCACATTGACAGAAACATCCTGCTCGTCTTGACAGGACAGCACGTGGAGATGTTTGACATTGAGTTTCGTGAGCTCTATGCCATCTCAGAGGAAGTAAATTTATACAAGGAGCTGGGTATTGCTAACCCATTCCTCCATGGAATTGGGAAGCCAGGCTTTCATTCCTCCACCGTGGCTCGGAAGTTCATTAACCCCAAGTATGGTTTAGTAGCAGGGGCAACCCGTGGTGATATGATGCTCTGGGCTTCACGACACAGGCAAGACAATCAGGGAAACATGGAAAAGGAGGAAACAAGTGAGTCAAAGAAACGGCTAAATCAGTTCCTGAATGACTTAGTCACATTGGAGCAAGTGTTCCCAGAAATAGATCCACCTCTGGAGAACTTGAACAAGCTGAATCGGAGCCCCCAGAAACTGTTGTCCCGGCTCCACATGGACCTGAAAAATAAATCCAAATCCAGAGAGTCTATTCGCGACATAAAGAAAGAAGATGCACAGACCAATGCAAAGCAAGGGAAACGGTTTGCCAGTGGGCTTTTCAGCCGCAAGGCCAAACGGTCTCCAGGCTCAAGCATTGAGGCCAATTCTTTTGCCAGTGAAGGACATTCGGGAGAAGACCTTGGGAACATGAAACTGGAATATGAGAGACTCAGCATTGGCCATGCTAGTGTTCGGAGCACTGGAGGCAACTCAGGTAAAACCTTTTACCAGCATACTCTGCTTTCCGTGTCCCTTGTTCTGAGCTTGGCTGATTGATGCAAACATACCCACTATAGGCACTTGTGAGTAGATCCTCTTATTTCCTCGGAATCAAAATGAGAGAGATCAAAGCATAGAAGTTGTATCAAAAGATACAGGCAATTTAAGTTGAAAGCAATTTAATGGCAGTCTTACTGTAAAGTTGGTACCTCTCATGTGGGTGTTTCTCATACTTCTGAACAACAAAGGGAGAGAAAGGTGAACAGTGCCTTGTGTTAACAAGTGTTCAGTTCATAAAGTGCATTTCCCTAATAAACAGCATCACTATGTTCACTATTGTAGTGGCTAGCAGGCCACTGAGAGATTTTCAGTGTAATCCCTCCTTTCCTCATTAGAGTTTAGGCAGTTGTATTTACTGTGAAAAATTCCTGGTGGAGAAGAGAGGAAAACATGTTTATGTTGAGGTGAGGGGACAAAGAGTGGAGGAGAGGGTGCAAGTCTTTTTAATTTGCTCCTGTACCACCTTCTGAAACGGGGGAGAAGGTCATGAAAATAGAAGCTACAAAGAAGTAGATCACTAGATCTCAACTGTTCTTTCTTTGCTAATGCATGATTGATATTTTCACTAAGTCCTTCCAAGGCATCAATCAGTTGAAGACACAAATGATAAAGATTTCTACCAATTTATGGGTTCATAGCTAACTCTCCAACATTTTACATGTTTTGTGAGATGGAAGTAAATCTGTGGACTATTCAGCCTGGTTGTCTTCCTCTCAGTGAGCTGTGTTGGGTGTCAATACATCCTGCACCATCAGGAAAACAAACTAATTCCCAGGAGAAAATTTCTCCTTCACTTGTCTGGCCAGAGACCCTTCCATGCTCTGATGAATGCAAAATGCAGATTTAGAGTGACTGAATTCCTTTTCAACTACCATGATGTGAAATGGAAAGACATTCTCTTGAGACCAAGAAGAAAAGCAGGGTATTGGGACAGTCAACAACAGTGATAAATTAGGTTCCTGGAAATATTTCTGGGTGAATGAAGGACAGACTCAAAAATGCCAAATGAACACAAGAGAGAGGAACTGTATTTAAGATTGTAGTAGATCCATTTTAGGATCTGTGTTTGGCATTTGGGGAGGCAGAAGTAAACCCTGGTCTAAAGAGGTCCTTTCTGCAAGTAAGTCCTGAGCACGGACATTATGTGCTGGTGGGCCCCATTCCTCAAAGCCAGGAAAAGCAAAATCAGTGAAGACCTGTGGGGAGATGCATGGGCATTTCCACTCGCAGGAATGGACCTGAGGGCTTGCACTACCCTCTAGTGACAGAAGGAGAGAATTGTGTAATCTCTGATTTCGTCAGCGCCTGGCAGTATCAGAGATTCTCACCGTCACCTCTTTTAAGCAGCCAGCCTGCCATTCCCACAATGTCCTGGTGGAATTAGGCCCAGCTTAAGGCACGAGAGGCTGATGTCTTGGGTTGAACAGTGGGGCGCTGCACCCTACTGGGGCACTGCTCCAGCCGGGCAGCAGGGATGTCCCTGTTCCTTTTAACAGAGTGGATCTGTGCCAGACAGTCTGATGCTTGGTCTAGACCATTTCCACAGGGACATTACCATGCTATTATGTTCAGGTTTTATTTATTGCCACTGTTACTTCCTGCAGACTGCCAACTCTTTCAATAAGGGGGAAGGAAGAACTGAGAACAGGTCCAGGGAAGTTGCTGAGGTCTAGCACACCAGCCTTCTTTCCCTGTGCATCTTCTGACCTGATAAATCTTTCCAGTGAGTCCTTGCTAGTATTTTTGGTTTATGCAAATTGAGAATGCCTGTTCATGGTGGTAGTGGGAGACTCTACAGCTTTTAAAGTATGGTGTAAGCAGACTTTGGCCATCTGGTGTCATAAAAGGCTGGAGGAAGATCATGGGTTGTGTGTCGCTCTTCAATTAAATCACTGTTCTTGAGAGAAAACTTCTCTAGTCTAATAATCCCATAGTGGCATGTGAACAGAGATGGTAGAAGAGGGCACGTTAGATAGATGGAGACTCGTGAAGAACAGGAAAAAAATTAGTTATCCAGAAGATCCTGCAGCTATTTGATCAGTAGCACGTACATCATTAGGATTTAATAAAAAATTCTTGAACGTAGCCATGGAATAGATTTCCAGCTTCAATATAAAGAAAGCAGGCACTTTGTTCTTGGGTAACTTTAGGACTGACTTAGTTTTAAAAGTTTGTCTTTGAGCAAGGCTAGTAAAAACTGGTGCTGTGATAGTCGGGGTGACAGAAGGGAGGTAAGAAGTGGAAATGAAGGAGAAGGTACTTGATATGCAGGCAGGTTAGGATGCAGTTATTCAGAGCTTCACAGTTTGAAATAGCTGCCCTTACCTTTTGTAAAGATTAAACAGCACACTTAAGCCCCGTGGGCCTGCCTGTGCACACATCCTCCAAAGTCACTATTAATTCTCCAGTACCACAGAGACACATCCCACCTTGCAAATGCATGGAGAGACCAGATCCACACCCGAGTAGCTCACAGAGTAATTGAAAGACATTATTCAAGCAGGCTATAAGTCAGATTCAGTCTTGTAGGAGCAAATGGTGATGAAGAGAATCTGAACTGGGAAGAGAAATGATGAAAGTGTGTGTTGTGATGGAGTCTGAAAATCTGATGCAGTATTTACATGCTAGAAAAGGATACCTATGAGTCAGAATTGGGAGTATGGAAAATACAAGGGCTACAGACAGTAATGTCTCAAACTAAGTATCTGAATAAACACCCTGAGGTTTTCTCCTAGCACACTGCATGGAAGTTGTACATTGTCTTACAAGGCTTTCTCAAACCACATCATCAAATAAACAGAACCCTTGAATTTCACTGTTGCCCACTGAGGAACACCAGAGCAGCTCTGAACCTGACCAGAATCTTGTTAATTTTAAGCTGATGCTGGGCAGACTGTAATCAGCAAAAATAGTGATGTCTTGTGCAGTTTCTGGGAAACACTGCAAAAGTCTGAAAGCTGTGTGCATTCAGAAGGTGCTGACTTTTTGTTTAGTGTTCTCCCTTGGAAGAAGCAAAGTGGGCTTGTTCAGAAGGGTCTGCTGTCCTGAGTTGTTCCATGTATCAACCTTCATTCCTCATGAGTGATGGTTGCGGAATACAGATACTTAGTAGCGGGATTTTGTGTTTCAGTTTTGTGTGCTTCTTGCAACAAGAAATGGGATTTACAGTGGGCACTGCAATGGCGTTGAAATATCTGCTTAGTTATCACCAGCATTTTTCAGACAAAGTGAGACCATGGAAGGGTGGGGTAACTGGAATTTTCAGCCTCCTTTCTAAAGAGAAAGAGGGAAACGTTGCTGGGTACATACAAGGAGGGTGTTTGCTCTAACTGTAGAGGGATATGTAGAAAAAGGTCAGAAGAGTAGAAAGTGACAAGAATAAAAGGGCTGGGAGTTGTAATTAAGCAGAGAAGCACAGACATCTTTCAAAATAAACATGAGGGGCTTGAATGTGATACGGACAGGGAAGGAAAGAGGGGTGGGGAGGAGACAGGAGTAATGATAAAATTAATAGTAACATGCAGGATGTGTCAGAGGGGGACAGGTGGAATGAAATGCCGTGGGGAGATGTGGGGAGGAGGCAGTAGCACACAGCACCCACAGAAGTGAGGGCAGGTTGCAGTGCAACCTCCCACATGAACATCAAGAAGATGCAGTGTGGAAGAAAGTGGAGAGAAGGAGGGAGAGAGAGAAAAGAGAGCTCTTCTCTTCCCCATCACCTACAGGTAAGGACAGCATTGATCAAATACCCACAAGCAAGAGAGTGACATTAAAAATTATCCACTTGAAACTCGATTCACAGGCAGTGCCTGAGTTGAATGCTCCCTAAACTTAGCAAGGCTGAGACTTCTCAGTGGCATGTCACCACGTCCTGTGGCAATTTTCCCTCTCTGTTTTCACTCTGAACTGGCATCTGGCTCCAAGTGCTTGGGAGATGCACATGTACCTTCCTTCTGTACAAATACATGAGCGGGGCCTGCCCTTGCTCAGAGTGATTCCAAGCCACATGGCAGCCCCTCTCAGTCCCTGCTGCCCTGGGCTAGAGTCATGCAAGCTTTGCTGAGCTCAGAGCACAGATGAGCTTCCTTGCTTCAAAAGCCTCTCAACACACTTTTGTACAGCGCTTGAAACAAATATGCTGGGACACCCAGATCAACATCTGGCTGTAATGAAGGAGACCAGACAGAAGTGCAAACATTGAAAGGTACAGATACTGGGACAGAAAAAATTCACAGAGTAAGCAGTGAAAAAACCTAAGATTATAAAAAATGGAGGCAGCATACTGTGCCACTTTAGTGAGAGACCTTGAGGCCTTGGCATTTGTCTTGCAAAGGCAATGGTGGAAATACTGGCACTAGAGATGTTTGAAACAAAATGTGAAAAAAACCTACTGAGAATGTGTGTGGGCATCAAATGGATGAGATGACCTTGGGGTTTTGGGTTTTTTTTTTTCCATACCTCACTCTTTGGAAAACTTCCCACCCAAGGCATGACCAGACTATTTTTCAGTGCCAGCTGGGACCTGACGATACCACTGAAGCTGGACTGCGTACAAGCCAAAGCCTGGAAATACTTCTCCAGTGGTTTTCTCCACAATATACTCTGCATTTGCTCTTATGTTAATGTTTCTTCATTTCACTGCAGTAGAAAAAAAGCCACGAGAGAGTGCAGAATAATGTAGGTCTAACACAAGGTGTATAGTAAAAAAAGAGAGTGAAGCATGAGTCCAAACTTTATCCAGGTCTTATTTACTTAACATTAACAGTACTTTAACTTCTTTTCATTCCAGGTAACCTGAATCCAAACTCCACTATGAGCGATAAAAACAAACAATCCACCTGTGTGTTATCTTGATTGAGAAGGATTGTCTGGAGAACTAAAGACTGAATCACAAGCTGGAACAGTAACTTCTTGATAGATTTTGAACCTACAGCCATATCCTCATGCAGTGATCTGTAAAGCCACTGCAGGTCCTGGATGCATCTGGCACCCCCAGCTAAAGCACATTTACTGGGTGAAGAGCAGACTTTGGATAGTCCGTCCCTTACCTGAGGGTTAGTGATGAATGTATTAGTCCATATTTCTATGTGCACACTTATTTTATATATGAAAACAACTGTGATGACTGGTCTCAGAGCTTGCTCTGTGCCCAGAGAAATGCAGGAGATTTTCTGACTTACTTGTGCTGCTACTTCGGTCTGTCTAGCTACAGACTTGGAATCACTGTGTTGCATTGTTTACTCTACTGCACTGCAAAAATGTATTGATCTGACTGGCTATAAGGCTGAATCCAATTGAAGTGGCAAATTCTGGTGAAATAAGGATGTTTACAGATAGTGTAGCAATCCTTTGTCCATAAGGACTCCTCCTGTAGATTCCTGTTGTCACTTACCCATGCAGAAATGAGTGGTCTGGGAGAAGGGTTTAGCTAACAGGGGCCAACAGATCAGTATCTGAACTGTTTCATGTCAAAAATGTAGCAGTCGAACAAAGTGATTTAGCAAGAATGTGGTAAAGAAAAAAAATGGAATATAGGGCAATGATTAACATGCAGTTGAGACTGGGTCAGGAGAAATGCCTGATAAGGGGGACTGGGCAGGGTCTGGGAGCAATAACGCAGACTTCAGTGGCTGTTGTGAAATCCTCTTTGTTGCTAATTCAGCAATACTTTTACCATTCATGGAAACTGAATGATTAAGGAGCACATCTTTGAGGGTTGAAAGAGGAAGCAGAGGAGGCATGAAAGCGTTTCAAATGTCCTTTTTTTTTAAAGTTAACCTTTCCAAAGCCTAAATCATGCTAAAATTGAGAGCTTTGATCCGTAAGAAGCATTGTATGCAATCAGACCAAAGGCCATCTGATCTGCTGTTCTGCCTCTGAGAACAGCCTGTAACAGGTGATCACAGAAGCATAAAATACAAAGCTTGTATATACAGAGGTCTTTCTCTGACACCATTCCAGGAGTTTATGGACTTCCTCAGCTTTCTGGCAGTTCCTTCTGGACCTGGCCTTAATGAATGCACTTAGTCCCTTTCTAAAAATCCTTTCTTACTTTTGGCCTCCAAAGTGTTCTGTGCTAACAAACCCTAAATTCATTGCATGGTACAAAAAAGAACTGTTGTCAGGCTGTTTTAATGGTTTTCTTGATGATTTCCTCATAGCTACTCTGGGATCTGACTGGCACTTCTATCCTCTTGTTCACTATCCCTTTTCCAGTTCTACTCACTAACAGAGTGGATAAACAGATTGTTTTCGTCTCTACAGTGGGCAGATTGACATTTCACTCTGCTTTCTTGCCATTTAAATTACATACTCTGCTGTCATAAGTAAGTCCTCTTGTGATACCTAAAAAAATTAGATCCTAGTTATTAGAAGACACCTGAAAACTAACATGCCTACTTGCCAAAAAAATATTTAAACATCAGAAAAACACAGGTTTAATTTTCTTGCTTTTTGTTTAGAGAAACCATCTGGGTTTTTCACTGCACAACAAATTCACAGCAAAGGCAATTGATGTGCTCCCAACACAGAAGCAGCTGATCCAAAGACTCTTTCAGGTGCTGGATTGCAGTAGTGGTTGTTACATTCAAACAGCTGTCTGTAGCTGATGATAAATTGCAATTGATTCATTCACTGATTGATTAATTGCCTTTCCTTGAAGTATATTTAACTTGAATGGCAAGCAGGTCTGTTTTACTCTATTTAGTGTCTTGAGACACTAAAATACCAAAGGTATTGTGCCCTCTGTTAAACATACTCATCCTCACTCCGAGGGTTAAATGCTTGCTACTCTATATAATATTCTATATAGCCTTCTGGGAACAAGCTGTAGTTTAGCAGCTGGGTCTGTCAGCTCATATTATGAGCAGGGTTTCATAAAATTGTTCCTGGTAATGGGGGAAAAAAGAGGTGTTGGAAATGACACCACCACTTGGATGTAGAAGTAACTTGATAGCTGAGTTATCCTGTTGGCTTCATGTGTGTAGCTCATGTGCCAAAAACTACTTGCTGTGTTTGTAGGATTGTCAAAAGTGGCTTGATTTTGCCGTACTTTGGTTACTCTCCAGACATTTGGGAGGCTTTTTTTTCCTCTCTTTTTATTTATTTCACTTTGTTAGCAAAGATCAGACATAAATTTATTAGGCTGATGTTGTTCCACTTTTTGTTCTCATAAGAACAGTGTCATCTGGTGCTTCCTTGTCCTCCCAGGCTTTTAAAATATTTATTTTTTAAATTGTGCAATAGGTTAATTAACTAATTAGCACCATGTTGATATATATGGTCAGGTTTTCCAGGAAGTCCTTTATCTCCTTGTTGCTTCATCTTGGGTGAAGTGACTTCACAAATAGTCCAAGAGGCTGATTTCACTTGCCCTTCCTTTCCTTCTGCGCTTACGCATTAATGTGCTTTACTTTCTCTTCCCTATGGTGGATGTCAGAGCTCTTTTCTTTGACCTGTCAGCTAACAGGATATCCTTTCCAGAGAAAGTCTCTCATCTGCTTGTCTGCTTTGCTGCCACACCAGTTCCTGAAAGGTAATGTTCACTTGTTTTCAAATTCTTTCCATGGAAGTCAGTCTCATGCCTTGACTCCAGGGGCTAGTAGAATTCCTTAGGCTTATCATGCACTGCTTAATTACTTAATTTGAGAGAACAAACTTGCTTTTTTGCATGATATAAATCTGCTCCTTAAACTCAGCATGACTCTGAGGATGCACGCAGCCTTGTTGATCCAGAGTGGAGGTTTCAGGCTCTGGTGGAACTTGTTCTTCCCTGAGGATAAAATCAGCTGAACTTGGACTATTTACCTGCTCCTATGGCAACAGAAGTGGGTCTGGGTGAGGTGACCACATTTATTTTGACTACTTTTTGCTAATTGTGGTTCCTGATGGGTGCTGAGGCTGTGACCTGTAAAATGATCCTCTCTTGCTCTCCAGATAAAATGTGGTTGATGGTGCTGGGGGTCAGAGGGGCAAAGAGCAGTGCTTAGGAATTATGTTGGAAGACTGCTAGCAGAGGTTGGAGGTACAGCAGTCTTCAAATATGCTGTCATTTGGTCCTTGCCCAAGATGGCCCCTCTTGTAAGCAAGTCACCAGCCTCCTGAGGGGGTGGGAAAGATGGGAGATAGTTGTTGTTCTGTTGCTACTCAAAAGAGCCAGATTAGCTCTCTTTGGCTTCTATATCCTGACCCTGTACAATCCCAAGAGGACGCCTGTCCTCCAGATCTCTTTCCCTCCTTGGCTGATCTGTGTGGCGCACCGTGGGGCCTGCAGCTGTGGTCCTGCTTTTGGACAGAAAGCAATGAAGCTGGGGCTCACAGCTCTCTCCCTCTCGCCTGAGATGGTGAGTGGTTCAGAAGGAGCCTCTTGGCTGAATGTGTGCCTTCTGTGTTTCTTTTGGTATGCATTTGTATATTTAATGTATATGTGTCCAGTTAATTGTGTGGGAGACCTTTTCTAAGTCAAACAAATAAACTCTTTACCGTGTTACGTTTAGATACGTGTTCATGAGTGTCACTTGTAATTTCTCTGCTACAGTTCCTGGGTTGGGGGGATTTTTATTGTTTATTTGTCAAGAACCTGTACTGTCTGGATTAGAGCAGGTTTCTGTGTAACAGGTAAGCATCTTTGGTCAATGTTTGGTGGTATTTGTTAAAAGAAATGTGGGCAGCTAAATTCTCCACAAGTACAGTGTTCTGTGCCTTTGAGTACCTTACTACTAATTCATTCCTGCTTTCTCGCTGCTGGAGTAGGCTGCAGCAGATGTCCACTTTAGTTTTTCTTTCTTTTTTTTTTTTTTATTACTTTGCAGCTGAAATGTATCTTGCTGCAGCTATAAATGCATCTGACAAAGTGCCACTTCGGTGTCCCTTTCCATCTTTCTTATATAATTTGTACCCATCAGCAATGACATTTAATTTATGAAACTGAGTCCCTGTGCTACATTTCAGTTTTACCTGGTACAATGTAATCCTTGACATTTAAGTAACTCACAAGCTCTTGTTTCCCATGCTCCCTTTGTTTGTGTGTACAAAAGCCTGTTTTAAAATTCCTGACCATGTTTCAGAATAAATCCAGCCTCTATTTTACTTTTGGGCATTAGAGTACATAAAAAAGTATTTGCAGTAAACAAAATCTTCATCTTTCAGTGTTTTAAATCCATGTGGCAATTGCATTTATACTGTGTAAGAGGAGTCTGTCTAATCCAAGCTTGTTTCACAGGGTCTCTCAGGGCTCTGTGGACCCTGAGCGTCTTTCTTTATAGCATTAGCACCACCATCACTACGTGATGTTTCTTTTTCTGCACTTGTTTTAGGGAGGTTCTCCAAGAAAGAAAGATAAGATTGTCCTTCCCCTCATTTCCCTGCTACTCTAATATTACGATTTTGTTTCTTGACACTTTTGTCTGTGCTCTTGCAAAATCGCGGAGCAGTCCAGGACTGAATGACCTCTTTGTGTCTCTAGACCTTATGTCCCCTGTCCTTTGCCTGCTGAAGAAATGCAAATTTGGAAATCCTCATTAATAAGCAAGGCTTAGGAAAAGCAGAGTCAGTGACTGTAGGAACCATCTTGGAAGAGAAACCTATGGATGTAGATGAAATGGTAAAGCCTTTATGCCTGTAGCAAGGCTGGCACATGTTTACCTAACTCTTTGCACAACACACGTTTCTCATCTTTCTCGCAAGTCTGGGCATGTGTGCTTGGGGAGTTAGGTTACAGAAAACCACAGCACAACATACAGCACCCAGCATCCGAATGTGGGCAAATTTGCAGTGCTTTTCAGCAAGATAAGGAAGTAAGAGAGTAGGTGGAAGTGTCTGCACAAGAACTTAGGGGCACAGTAGCTGGTGTATCCTAAACTCATCACATAATGTGTTAATGTCTCGAGTTTTGGAGATGTTTCTAATTCTACTCCTTTCTCCCTTTCCAGCCTGTCTGTCTGCAATGTCAACTTCTGCCTTTCATCTGACTTGTCAGGTTTTATTTTCTTTTTCTAAAACATTAGAAATGTCACTGGTAGGAGAACTGTAGGCATAAAACAGCCCTCCTGCCTGCCTCGTGTAGAAAGCAGCAACTTCTAGATGACAGGGAGTGCTGAAAGCAATTATTTTATAAACACTGGACAATTTTTTTATAGAGGCTGAAATTTCACTGGACATGTGAAATTGCACATAACCAGGAAAACATGACCAAAAGAATTTGTGCAGAAAGCATAGAGGCAAAATACAACATTTGCATAATGAGGATTGTGGCTATTACAGAGAGCTTAAAACCTAGAACACAAAAATGAGAGCTGATTTTAATGCACTTACGTCCAGTAGCATAGGGAAGGATCAGGGAGGTCAGGTTAAGGATATTTCCATTTGTAAGTATTGACTCTATTCAGGGGGGCCTTTGTCCTTTTACTTTATTTAAAGCAAAATAGCTTCTGAGTTGCAAATTTCCAATGTGTAAGAAAGAAAAGTGTGTTGCACCAGTGGACTGTGGACTGATCAGCATTTTGCATGGGCTTGGGGGTGGGTTTGGCATGTGCCTGCTGTGTGTTGAATGAACACCCATGTTTCTTCAGCTATTTGATTTCCCAGACTGGAGTGGCTTTTCTGGCAAGGATATTGCTCTCTGCAATCAGACCAACAGCCAACTGATTGCAGGATGCAGCACTAATGCCAAGATGCTCCAGCCTTTCTACTGTGATACTTTTAAACAAAATTGCCCGAAGCAGTACTCCCAGCCCAAGGGGTAACACATGTGAGCTAAATGTACATGAGAACACGGCGTGACAAAGAAATAGGAACACTTCTGTGAGATCTGGCTGCTGGAACACACTGGTTTGTGCTTCTCCTGAGCTGGCTACAGACTCATGGCAGCATGGAGAATGGGGAAAAAAGACTGAGCACACATGAGAGCAAGCTGCTTACTCCAGAGCTGGATCCTACACCAAGCATTAGAAACAAAGGCTGCCTTTCACACCATCAGGGTGTGTGGAATAGGAATGTCAGTTGTCTGTGACTGCAGAGCTGCAGCAGCACAGGTGTGGGATTTTACGCACTTGGGATTGTGAGGAATACAAATGTTCTAGCTGAGGGTTTACGTAGGCAGACCCTTGTGTCTGAGGTTCCCCCTAGGATGCAAGAAAAGGTAAGTGCTGCTGCTTGGTTATAAAGGGCAGAACCATACTTGCCCCTGCTTGCACTGTTTGGTGGATGTTGTGCTTAAGAAATACAACACAGCAGGGGCTATTTTATTATTGTTATGCTCTAGCTTTTCTGAAACTTCACTACGGGAGGAAAGGATAAGGAACTTCCAGGTACTTTTTTTTGGAGGGGATGCTTCCACAAAGAAAGATTATTTAAAAGAAAAAGCTGGTTCCCTGAGAAGTTACAATATATTTGGTGAAACTGTGTGAAATCTTAAAGTGTAGGTGCTAGACAACCTTGGGAAAAGGGCACTTATTTCAAGTGTTTGAAAAGAAAAGCTATTTAAACTTTGAAGGAGCTGTTGGTTTTATTGTTGCAATATTTATGATCCTCTCTTTATAGGTCATGCAACCATTTCCTTAGTTATCCTTAATCTCTTACCAGAAAATCTTTCCCTTGGCTGACAGGCCCCTTGTGCTGAGCACTTGCACTACAGAAACAGAAAACAGCAAATCTAAACAAAGCGTGATTATCTATAGCTGCCTTGCTAAGTGCACAACACAACTGCAGAAGGATCAATTGCTCTGATTTAGAGTGGCCATTAGTGACATTTTGCCACTGAAAGGAAGAAAATATCTCTGTTTAGTGTCCTGAGGTATAACAGCCATAATCACAGACATTAGAAATGGAAAAGGTCACTAGGTCATCTAGTCCATTGCCTCAGTACAATGCAAGGCAATTCACCAATATAATTTTTCTAGGACTTGGTAAATTACGCTACCACTCATTTGAGGTTCTCCTTCACAGTCTAACAAATCTCATAGGAAGGAAGTTAAAAAACAACTCTCTGGAGAGCTACAGTAGGCAGATGTTCTGACTGGCATTGCACTGAAATCATGACCTGTCTCCTAGTTTATCAAAGCACCTGCCATCGCTTTTTTACAATGAGGACACTGTAATATATTTACTTCTTTTGTTCTGTATTTATGACCACAGCATTCCAACAAATCAAAGTTTTCTGGAAGGAAAAGTTGGGACGATCTCTCCTGGTTTCTCACCAATTTCTACACCATGTTTAAAGATGTTGATTCAGCCACAGAGCTAAGGTTATGCTTCTGCAAAGCCAGATTAATTTCCCTGCACCCAATAGGGTTACGCTGCATTTAAACTGGAGTTACTGACAACCCAGTATGACCAACAGCTTCCTCTTTGCATCCAAGGAGACAGACTCACAAGAACAAAGAGAGAGACAGACAAGCACAGGCGCCAGCTGCAGATGCTGCACCCTGCAGCCAAAATGAGGGTGTTGTTCCAGGCAGGTTCCATCTTGTTTCAAGATCTTCCACGTAAGTAGTGCTTGGTATAAGTAATTGGGAATTCACCCATGCACAGCAATGTTGTTAACATGAGGACACCCTTGGAAACGCTGTAGGGTGTTTGCATTGAATATTGCTGCAAAAGCAATTGCTGCAACAGAAAGTCTTCTGCAGGAGTTGGGCTCCCTCAGTAAACACAGTCTCCCTGTCTTCTTGAACACCTCTCTGGTCTGGAATATTTTGGAAAAGAAGCTTAAATGTGTATTTGCCTTGCTCTTTGAGCATTAGCACTACCCTGTGGAAGTAGGACTATAGGTTACAATGGATACTAGGGCTGGATTAGGCTCTATAAGATCCTCAGTGACAATAAGCAAACCAGCGGCAGAAATCAAGTGTGGTCCGAGCAGAGGAAGCAGACTAGAACTCAGCTGCTGAGGGCTCTTGAGAGGGAACACTGTTTAGCAAGGTTCTGGAATCCAGAACAGCAGTCATAAAAGAGAGAACATTTTGCTCTCTTTCAGGAAAAAAAAGAAAGCAAGCCTCAATGTTTACTTTCCTCTACCAATCCAAGAGTCTCTTTAGGGCAGGACTAGGAGAAAAGCCCTGGCTTTTTCTGAACTGAGGAAGAGAGAACCTGGTGTTATTAGAAGGGTCATTTGTGCTTGATGAAATCCACTGGAATTTTGATTGCCTTTCCTTCCTCATGCAAAAAGAAAATAGCACAGTGGACTAAATACTGTTGTAGCTCCTGAGCAAATGGGTCTTCTTTCTGCAGCGGTGCTTGCACACAATTTTTTAGTGTCTCCAAAAAGATCATCTCCCAGTACCAGGAATTGTTCCCAGGTGTGGTCCTGCGGGCTTTGCCCACACAGCCCCACCTTGAACTCCCAGCAACTGATCCCGTGGCAGCCACAGAGAAACTGCTGGCAGATTTCCCTTGAGGAGGTGACACAGAAAGCCGTACTCACAAACCTGGGTTGACTTTGCTGCTAACTGTTGCAGAAGCAGAGCTGGGACAGTGAGTGAGTCATGGGGTTTGCAAGTAATCAGCTTTGAGTAGTAAAGAAAACAGAGCTTGGCTCTCCCAGCGTGGCTGCTCTTTGTTCCCGAGCTGCTGGAGGCAAAATCATGGGAACAGCTCCTGCCGCCTTCCTCAGAGTTCACACCACCTCACGCGGGGTGACCCTGGGGCATTTTGCTTCACAGCTCTTTCTCCTGGTACTCACAGCCCGCTGCTATCGTCATCTCCCTCCTGCCTCCCCACACAGCTCTCTCTGCAGGGTCTTGGCCAGGGCTGCCCTGCAGCTGATCGGGGCGAGGAGGAGAGTGCAGCTCCTGAGAGCTCCGTGTGAGGACAGAGCACGTCCTTCTGCGCGCAATGCTGGCCCACGAGCCAAGAAACCTCCCAGAGAGCTTCCCACTCCCTGCCATATAAGATCTTCCCCACGTTTTTCCCACCATCACCTCATTCTGCCTTGCACTGAGATTTTCAGTGACCACATTTTTCTACCAGTGTCAGTTTTATGCTATCTTTCGGCTGTTTTTTTCCTCTTTCTTACTGATGATGCTCCCTTCCAGAATTATTTTTGCTTTCTGCCCTTGGGTCCTGCCACCCTGGTCTCTGGCCCCTGTGCAAGTGTCAGTGAGCTGTCCAGTTAAAACTCAGATATGCATGGGGTTTCTGGTGAGTTTTTGTTGTTTTGGTTTTTATAAAAATATAACTGTATGCTTCTCCATGAAACACCAGTTTTGGAAACTTTGGGAAGGAAGCCATAAAGGGGGAATAATACAACCGCATTCCAGAGTGTATGAGAGTACAAAGTCATAGTGTATCTTTAAATTCCTAATCAAAACTGATGGCAACTTTTGTGGTTGGTTTTATTGTTGGTTTTTTTTCTTTTTCACCTGGGCTGCCTGGAGGAGGCACAATTTTCCACGTTAGAAAAGGAAACTTATTTTTTCCCCCTCAGGTTTTCTGCTCTGCATTCTGCACACTCCAGTGCCCCATCCCACAGTAACTCTTTGGTCTGTCCCCTGTTCTGCAGGTGCCATCCTTGTTTTCCTCATCTGTTTTTCTGGCAGAGCATTATTCCTGCTCAGTGTCTGTGTCCAGCTCACCAGACCAAAGAAAGGCAGATGCTTTGCCGATGGTATTGCTTTCAGTGCTGCTGACAAGTGCAGACAGCACCGCGCTTTTCTACTACGGATAGTTTCACTTCCAGACTAAGGAGAAATGGCAGCCATTCTGCTTGCTTTGATCTCATTAATAATAAAGGACAACGGGAGCCCTTTTGAATATGAGGAAAAAGCTTGAGTTAAAAAATTAAACAGCATACTCAATTAATTTAGAACCACAGCAAAGCCTTGGAAAGCTGCCATCTTAAATTACTACACAGATACAACTCCCAGAAAATAATAACAATGATTCAAGAAACAAAAAATAATCCCATGCTCTTGCTGTCCTAATAAGAGTTTGCTATAGAAGGACAGGTGGGAGCTTTCCCCAGCATCAGTATTGATCATACATGTGTAATATTTCCCTTTTGCAAGAGCAAGGGCATATATATATCATAGCTCCTGTGGCATAGGGAAGGAACTGGCAGCAATGTGCCCAGCCCTCATTTTTCTTCAAAACCTGATTTTTCTGTTGGGATGGAGCTGGGTGACATAAGTGGGTACATAAATGAGTACTACTCATGAAATTGGCTAACTTGGGAGAAACAGAAACTCCAAGGTAGATCTGAACCCTGGAGAATAAAGGAAGAAAGTGCCTATAGCAGTTACCTTACATTTAGCTGTAAAATTCTAATGCTGTCCTGATGATGAAGGTGGACCTGTAACAATAAAATGCTAAAATTGCTTTCACCTATCTATACTTAAGTTTCCATTTAGAAACATGTATTCCACATTTAAAGGTGACTCAAAACAGTTTTGCAAAACACTTTTAGGCTGCTACTGGTGTTGAGCACCATAGATCCAACCAAGATGGTGGAGTGGGAACATTAAAACTTAATTAAAATCTTGTCTGAAGAGCTGCATGACTTCTAGCCTCAGCATAACTGCTAGCTGATAATGCCTATGTGCATGCTGGTTCACTTTCAGGACTAAACATAGTGAAAAAATTGACAAAAAGAGACTGCATAAAAGACTACAATATTTTTCAAAATATTTTCCTAATTGTCTGCTTTTTTCATTTAAAAACCTCCACATGTTAGCATTGTTTTGCTGAAAATAGCTGTATTTAAAATAGCTTCAAATAATGTTAATGAAGCATTGTTTTAATTTTGCCTCCAGGAAAAACAAAATGAAGTAGTATTATGAATTATTCTCTATTTAAAACCACTGCCGTCATATTGACAATTTTTCCCTTTAGCTGTGGGCTGACAAAATTCTTTCTCCCTTTTCCTTCCAACAATATAATGTGAGCATGACAGCACAACAAATTGAAACTTCTGCTAAGCACTGTGCCCAAGACATGCATAAACTGTTCTTGTTTCTATTGCAACTGCATGTCTTTCCCGGGTATGACACATAAAAATAGGTAATGTCAAAATAAGCCTACTATATTAAGAACAGATATAGACGTGGAGGTGTCTGACTGGGACTTAAAGCTCAGGTCCTGAGCACTAAGAGTCATTAAAGATATTTTTACGGTTTTTTTGTAAAGCAGGAATGGTAGCACTAATCACGTGACCAACATACAAATTTGAAAATTACATCTGACATCTCCCTAATTTCCTCTTGCTATTTAATTTAATTCTAGTATTCATTACTTTGTTTTTCCTTAAACTGCTCTTTTGTGTTTCTTCTTTGCTGTTATGGGTGGCTTAGAAAGGAGAAAATAATCGTGTTGAAATCTGCTCTTCTCTATTTTAAACACAAATTCCTTTTTTCTGTCCCCATTTTTACAGCTCCCAGGCATATGAAGTATTGCTTCCTCTCTCTTGCTTTTTCCCTGAGAAGTTCCATGAAGGATGCACAAGAATGGCTGAGAAAACTTCTCGCCACTCAATTGAAGGAAATAGGAAATGCTGAATTCTTAGCAGGTGTCTCTGCTGAAAGTAATTATTAGGATAAATACTTTTAAATAAGGATAATTGGTATTTAAACAGGATCAAAATCTTTGTAAATATTTATGGTTTATTCCCCTCGTATATTGATGCCATATGCCTGCTGAAACTTCCCTGAAGTCTTCTAGGAAAAGGATGGATTAAAAAGCAGCTTCCAGGGGAAAGATGTAAGTAAGCAAATAATCTAATCAGCCTGTGTTTATATAGAACAAGAGAACATCAATTCTTTTATTACTTTTTTATGAATCATTTTTTAAACAACAGCAATCTTCTTTTCCAGTGCTGCCTGCATTTTGGACACAGATAAAGCACAGCATTACATCATATGTTAAATGTCACATTTCATGTGAAAACACTTAAATATAGGGCACCATAAAGAGCATCAGCACACACTTGACTGTGGCTTTCCAAAAAGTAACCTTTCTCTTAATCACTGTGCAGGTAAGTAGTTGGTTCCTTTCTGTGTCCACAAGACAGCTGCTGCTTAAGGCATCCAAAGCAGAAAAAAAGGCAGGGTTAGCAAAGACCTTTTCTGAAAATATCAGTAGTTTTTAGTGACTGACTATCCAGAGTTCATTTGGGTACATTGATTTAAAAACCTAGCAAGCCTATAAAAAAATCATGTCATGGCACTTTTGGAAATAATAAACCAGTGTCTGATCTCAAAAACCCTAACTACAAATTCGAAATATCAAAGCTGTTTCTAAATTTTTGTCCTCTCTCATTCCTGCATTCAGAATTGTCCCAAGCTGGCAGCACACTTTGTTTGTTTAGAAAAGTCCCTTCATGCAGGCTTTTTCTAGACTGTATCCCTGTCAGATGCAGTATTTATAACAAGTAAACTTAATTTTAAAAAAGAAAAGGTGATGTATTTTCATAACATAAGAGTCAAAAGGCTGTGGAATTGACCCCACCACTGAAGTCTGTCTGTCTCTCTGGCTACGAGCTGTGTGAGGTTTGATGCTTTGCAGACAGGGTCCCAGCCTGTTTCCGCAGGAGCCAAAGGGCACACGCACACTGCAGTGAGACCACTCCCCAAAGCTATAATGGTTTTTCTCATCACTTCTCTGTCAGAGCGGAAAGACTTTCACCCCAAAGAAATCCAACCTTTCCCATCACCTGGAGAGGCCCCACAGTGGTAGTGTAATACTGACATCCAGTGGCTGAAAAATACAATTTCACTGTCCAACTTTGTTCCATTTTTTGGATAGGATTGATAGCGGGGAGGTTTGAAAAAAACAGCAAGAACTATTTTGTTTCTAAGCATTTGGACTTTATGAGAACCAGAACCTCTCTGGGAGCTGTGATTCCTTCCAAATCCACAGGTGAACCTGGGTGGGAACTCCTGAGTCATCCATTATAACTTCAGCCAAACCAACAAAACCTGCTTGCTTTCTACAGTTCAAATTTGTTTTGTAGTGTGTAACTACAGGAAAAATGGAGAGTGGCATCTTTTTGCTCCTCCAAAATGAAAATATCTGGTTCCCTAGGCTTATGCAAAATAAATTCCTTCACCTGCTCCAAGCACACCAAAACCCTGAGCAAAACATAGGAAAAAACACTCACAAAAGAACACCAGTAAGGGGAAAGAGAATTTACAGAGGGAAATTATTTTATTATTTTTTTACTTATGGCAAAGACAAGGTCAGCATCTTGGAGAGATCCTTCTCTCCCAAAGCGTGCAACCTGTACTCTTGGTGTATTACTGATTTCTGCTTACAACATGAAAAATACATGTGGATAGACAGGATACAGACAGTTCCCACAGACTGAATAAACAATGAGGAAGAGAGGCAAAGTGCATCCAAAAGTTATATTACTAATTCATATTGATTTATACAGAGCCTTTTGTATTCCTTACAGCACTACAGTAACAAGTATGTACACATCCAGTATGAAGTCGTATTCATATTAATGGGGCTCTTTTTCCTACCAATCAACATAAAAATCAGTTACCATTACTGAATGGAGAAGCCATCAAAAGATTCACTGCTCTTTACTGACTTGTGTAGCCTGAGTTTGCATGAATCTTGTCCGCTGTCTGTGCCACTAGCACACATGGCTGGGCCGTGCTGGCAGCTGTCCCTCCTGCTGGTGACTAACCTGTGAAGGGCTCTGTGGCTCTTCCAAGACAGAGCACGTTTTCACCGAACACCCACAGGCCTGTTCACTAAGGTGACAGGCACATCACATTTCTAGAGTTCTGTCTTCGGCACCAAAACAGCACTTTCAGCCGCTCCACGGTTCTGCTGATCAGGTTGTAACAGGATTCTCCGGAGGAGATCAGATGGAAACATTGCACTGGCACGCAGCCCTGGGCGAGGTCAGGAAGTGACACTCATCAATGGAATAGCAGCCTTCAAATATACTGGAGAATGAGAATGAGCATAGAAATTAGGTAAAAGCAAGGATAACCTCTTGCTCCCAGTTTATCCTCCACATGCTCCTGTTATCCATGTATTCCCCCCAGTGCTTTCTCTGTCAGTTTTGGAGACTCCAATGCTCCTCTGGTCCTGCTCTTCTGCTCTGTTAATCCTTTGTGGCATGCAGGTCCTGCTTAGATACCTCCCATTTTCGTCCTTGCCGTTCTGAGATGCAGCAGTGCTGACCCACACCTGCTCTGCAGGCGCTTCCAGCCCCAGGGCTCAGGCGGCTGCAGCTCCTCCCGGCCTTCACACCGCCTCCCAGGAAAGCGTCCCCGGGCCTGCTCCTGCCTCAGCCTCCCACCGACCACCCCCGCAGTCCTGTTTCTGGCTCGGCCCACTCCACGGATAATGAGGATCAGCGTGTATTTGTAACGATTACATTTAGGAATGACACTGTGGTCACCGCAAATCCCTTTTCCACAAGTTTTCCCCGTCGTGGGCCCCGTCACGTGCGCAGCTGCCCAGGCCACGTGGGGCGCGGCGGGCACGCGCCATCGCCCCGCCCACTCTCCGCCCTCCAAGAAGATTGACAGAGAAACCAACCAATCAAAGGCTCGACCCTACCTTTCCCCACCCCCCCCCAGCCCACGGTTGCTGTGTCATCCGGCGGGTGACACCGGGGGGCGGTCGCCGGTTGGCTGCGCAGGCGTCGGGTTCCGCCCAATGAGCTTCGCCAGCTGCACGACTGACACCTACTCTGCCCAATAGTTGTCCGCCGTGCACGTGGGGGGCGGGGCGAAGGGTAGATGTGGCTGAGGAGGGCGGGCAGTGTGGCGTCCGTGCCGTGTCGCGGCGCTGCTGAACGGCCATAGCCGCGATCGCCTGTGCCCGTCACGGCGCCCCGCCCGTGCGGCCGGCAAATGAGTGCACACACTGACGTAACCTTGCCTCGATTGAGGAGGGTCCCAGGAGCCGCCGAGGAGAGCGGCTCGGTGGGCGGGTTTCCCCGCTGTCATGGTGTAACGGGCACATTCCTTCTCTAATGGAGTCGGAGGGTGCGACCCACAGCCCAATCCGTAGGGCGGAAGGGCGGGACAAGTAGAAGCGGGCGAGCGAGTGCCCCATTTAAGGGGCAAATATCGTAGCCAACTGGCAGAGGAAGAAGGGGCGGGAGCCAGTGGGGGATGTGAAGGGGGGGCAACGCTAACCGGTGACAGCCAGCAAATGCAGCCAATCAGTGAGCGTGTAGTGACGCGAGAGCCCAATCAAAAGCGCTGAGAGGCGGTGCTCTCCTGTGATTGACGTGGGTCATGGCTAATGGGCGGAGAGATCCCCCAGACTCTTCCCAATGGGCAGCGTGAAGGGGCGGAAAGGGGAGAGGAAGGAGAAGACGAGCAGGCAGAAGGACCAATCAGCGTGAGGGCCGGCGGGGCACCGTCCAATGGGCGGTGCGAGGGGCGGTGCGGGGGCGTGTCCCGGTGTGTTTGGGTTCGTGCTCCTCGGGGGAGGGAGAGACGGCGGCAAGGAAAGTTTGGTTTTGGTTTTTTTTTTTTTTCCCCCGGTGGTGTTTTTCTGGCGGGGCCGGCGGAGGGGGGGGGAGGGGGACGCTTTTCGCAGCTTCTTCGCCTTTTGCTTCCTGGGGTTCGTGTTTCCCGGGCGGGCGGAGCCGCCCCCGGCACTGAGAAGAACGGGGGCTCAGCGCACCGCGGCGGCGCCTCGGCGGTGAGTGCGGGACGGGTCCCCCACCTATCCCTCATCCCCGCTCCCAGCTCCCGCCGCGGGATTCCCTCTGAGCCCTTCCCGCCCTGCGGACCCTCTCGCCGCCTCTGAGGGGCCTCTGGCGCCGGGCCGCGGTGCCGCGGGGCGGGGGAGGGACGGGGGGGCCGGGCCGGCGGGAGGGGCCCCAAGCGGCGGCGGCTCAAGGGCGCTGCCCCGGCGGCGGCGGCGGAGCGGCCGCTGCTCCCGCCCCGACCCCGGCGAGTGCCTGTCCCGGGGCACAGCCGGGCGAGCGCCGCCCCCTCCTCGCCTCACGTGCGGCCGCCGCTCGCCGCGGCTGCGCCCCGGTGCCCCCCGCCGCCCCCTCCGGCTCCACACAGGGCCCCGGGGAAGAGCCGCCCGCCCGCCGGATCACCCGGGCCGGGCCGGAGGTACAGCGGCGGAAAGACTCCGAGGAGCCCTTGTGTAGATGGGGAAAAAAAAGTGCTGTAGTGTGGGGACAGAGCCGAGGTTGCGTTGGTACCACTGCAAACCGCGCTGGATGAGTGGAACGTGATGCTGGTTAAAATGTGTGTGTGTGTGTGTGTATGTGATGGGTGGGTGGGAAGAGTGACCGTGTTCAGAGGTGTGTCCCAGGCGGAAAATAAAGTTTCCCCAGCTGTTTGTAGCAAAATGCGGGAATGTTTGTTTCTGGAGACGCTTCTCTGGCTGTGGGTAAGCGCTGCTTGCAGCGTGGTATCTTGATAGCTCAGATCTGCTTTATGAAAGTGCATGTAGGAGGCTCTACTACAGCATATAGCTGAGGCTTGTTGGATAAATCGAAGTCTCAACAAAGTGTTTTCCTAGCTAAAGTAGAGATGCTTACTGCTGTAAACAGTACTTGTTTTTTCCATGGTAACATTTCACTGGCCTTATGAACATTTGTTAAGCTATCTCTTTGTAAAATTGACTTTCCTTTTTTTACAATCCATTAATTACTATATTTTAATCATGACGTCCCCGAGTTCAGTGTCACATTTACAACCTCTACAAAAACTGTGACTCTTCCTGCAAAAGAGTAGGTAGATCTTTGGGGGTTGTATAGCTCCGTATTTGAAAGGTCTGTTTTACCTATTGTTTTCCAGTAAAATCGCTATCCATATGAATGGATTTTGGAAATTAGTTCCTGCTACAAGTGTTGTACAGGTGATTGCTTTGATTCGTAGGGTTATTAAATATGTGCACAAGTTCAAGCAGCTTTGTAGTTAGTTTGTCCACACCGAAGTTGCTCAGCAATGCCCACCTCTCCTGTGGTGACTCTCTAAGGGTACAGATTCCTTGGAATGCGCGCTGTTGAGATGTGAGTGAATGCTCTCGTTGCTGCATTACCCAAGGCCCCGAATTAAAAGATAAGCTCCAGTTTTTCTACATGAGCCGTGGTTAGCGCAGGGTCTGCTGGGGAGATGTACCTCGGGGGAGGAGTTTGCAGGGGTGACTTTTCACCTGAGTTTAACTGAGTTGCAGGTGTGACTAGACAATTCCTCAGCGGAGAAATTGCCCTGCAAAAAGTTGAGGCTGGAGATGGGGGAAGGGAGCCCTGAGAGGTGTTAGCTGTGTGTTAGATTTTCTGCTGTGAAGGTTTGGGGCAGTAAGGTGCAGGCACATCTGTCTTTGTACAGATTAGATGAGGTCATCATTATACATTTACTTTTATCTTGTTTAGCTATATTGCATGTAAACGTTTTGTAAATACCACATTCTGTGTAAAACTATATATATGTAGGGAATTAGCTCAGAACTTTCAGTGCTTATTGGCAAAATGTCATTGGGATGCTTAAAGGGAATCACTTTAACCCTGTAATATGGAAGTCCTGGAAAAAAATGTAATGATAAACCAGTCAGTGTCTCTTGATTAGGCAAACTTTTGAAGTAATGCATTACTGCAGTTGCTGTATACCTGCAAATTTAGCTAGAGATCTAGACTTCCATTTAAACAATAAGTTCAAACGTTTGGACGTAAAAGTCTTGTCAAAGCCTAATCTGCCAGAGTTTGTGTGATTGAATAGTCCAATAAAACATTTAGGTTGAGTGTGTGTCATGGCTTTGCTTGGTGATGCTTATTTCCCCATTAAAACTTGATGTTGGAGGATGACTTCAGAGGAGGAAGCTTCAGGAGAGAATTTTGTGTAGCTCTGAGGCAGCGTGTTTTACCTTAGATCTGCCTCCTGTCATCGCAAGTAAGAAATTAGAAATTAATTTTTTTGCAGAAGTGATGCATAATAAAAATCATATATAGAGATAGCTGCATCTAGAACAGTGGGATGAATAGCTGCGGCCAGAATGATGAAAAGAATTTAAGGACTGCTGTAGAATTAGTAATTTGAAAATATGTTCAAATGGGGTTTGTTCTCTTGGATTTCTGAGTGATTTTTTTTCTTCCCCCCCCCCCCCCCCATAAAGCTGGTATATTTCTGCTCACTGAAGAGATTGGATTTACAATTAAGCAGTATGAACTGGAGATCATAGAATAAGTCTAAGAAGCTTAGTTATTGACTTGAATGAGTTTATTAATAGTCTGCTTAATGGTTTGGTTACTCTATTCTCCATTTTCTGCAAAATGCTTGGACGCAGAGTCTCTTCTAGTCACTTATTGCCATTATTATGTTTATTTTCTTGGAAATCTTTTTATACATAGATATTGTCTGCTTTGTGCAGTCATAACAATTAACAGTCATTTTCCAGTTTCTTTGCAATGGCTTTCCTCAGTAACTGCTCGTAGTGCTGTGATTAGATTCACAAACTCTGCGATACTTCTACTTAGAGCACACCTTGCATCTTATAGCTATTCACTACTTTATCATTAGTTTTTATTTTTCACTCAGCCTTAACCCGTGTGCAGTTTGGGTCAGTAGCTGTGTTTTTGTGAAGAACTGGCGTTGTTTGTCTTCACAGGATAAATGAAGCATGTTTAGCACATAGGTAAAGGAGGGAAGCACCTGATACTAGCACATATGTACCCCTGGTTTTCTTTAAAGCTAAAAGTTTTCTGTCACCTCAGTGCTTATAAAATGTGTTTGCTCTGAAATTGCTTTTAATGATCTGTTTCTTGCATTTTCAGAAATTTCAATCATGAAATGTTTCACTGTCTTAGGGAAAGAATAGCAAGAGAATGTCGGTCTTCAGTTCTAATTGCAAGAACCTAGCACAGAGATGTTGAGCAAACAGTAACGCGTATTTCTAATAGTTCGACCAGTTGTGGTAGAAACAGACATATATTCTTGCTAACAGTCTTCCTTAGCTTAGCATTTACTGTCTTTCTCCATTTTCAGATAAAATTTATGTGCTAAGGTTGCTTGTTCTTTCAGCAAACAGTGTGTGGAATATGGACTAAAGAATTCACGTTAATTTTTTGTGAATCCAAACAAAACTTTTGGTTACTGTCTGCTAATAAAAATAGGGGCACTTTTTGGTACTTGAGCCAGCTGTCACTGTCAGACAAGTAGTTGCCTGCTGGTATTTCTGCTTGCGAGGTGACCGGGGTGAGAGTAATCAGGATATTCTGATTGCTGTTCCCTGTCCCTTTCAGCGCATAGTAAAGCTCTGATACTTCCTTACATTTCTCTTCTGTTCATGCCTTCTTTGTCTTGCAATTCTACTCATTATTTTTTATTTCTTCAGGGAAGTAAACATGCTTTGCTGCAAGGCGTTGGTGTCACTTTTTTTTTTCTCCTTTAGAGCAGTAGGCAGTGAGTACGTTAAATTTATTTTTTCCTTTGCCTTCTTATAGTGGTTAGAGGGAGAGGGTGTTTTTGCTCTTATTATGGTTTGCATCATGTTGTAGGGCAATGTTCTGAGGTTTTTAAGTTTTCATCAGTGTAAGGGTTGTGGTTGGAGTTTGGATGTTCTCCGTGTTTACCATGTTGTGAGCTATGGAGATGACCTTTTCCAGTTTCAGCTAGTCAGTACGGATTGCATTTCTGGGCCCTGCCAGCTTTAGTAGTTCTGAAATTGGATATCGTGCATGTATTTCCTGATTTAATGTCTGTGGATTAGAAAAAACACAATAGTTCCTCTGTGAGAAAATCTGGGAAGCAAGTTAATGTTCTGAGACTTGCACTGTTTAAATTTTTAAAATATCTACTTAAAAAAGTGAGATGGATCTGAAAGCAGCTCTTAGCCGGTTTAGCTTTTAAGTCTGTGGAGCAACATCCTGCTTGTCAGGAGAAATGAGAGATATCATAAGGCAGCACTTGTGCTGCGTGCTACGGGATACTGGTCAGAATAAACATGTAAAAAATAACCTGGAAGTTGATATATTTTGACTGTGTTAGACAGAAGATGGGAGGCTGGAAAGCTAATTAGCGGATGAAAGGATGAGAAGCAAAGTTGCAAAACAAAGAGTTGATAATTTTAGATAGCCTGACAGAGGATTAGTCAAAAGGTGATACAATAATATCATGTTGCTTGTGTGAGGGGAAGTCCTCTAATTCATCTAAATGAGTAATGAAGTAAAAGTCATTGATGTTTTTACTTGAATTAAATTTCTATAATTTTATCATGACTCTTGACAGTGTCATAAAAAGTTCTATAAAGAAAAACAACCTGGCAGACTTTTTCAGTAGTATATTGGATTTTTCATTAGTAAAGTCTGTTCTGTAACAGGAGAAATTTATGCCCTTTGATTTGGTAGTAGTTGACAAAGAACATAGTTTTTGTGAATACTGTTGGCTTTCTTCTGCTAAGTTTGAAGATTTTTCAGATTCTGGCCTCTGTTTTGCTTGTTGGAAATGCTTCTTCCTGTTCCTCTGATCATCTTGTATCCTAGGGTTGCAGGAGATTTTTCCTACTCGAGTCCCTCTTTTTTTCTTACCACAAACACTGGTTGTACCTGCAGTTCTCTGTGTTGTTCACGTGGCAAAGGTAGACTTTATGAGAGAGTTTCACTAGTTAAATTAAATGTATGATTTTAAATCCAGAAGCTAAATGTTTGGAAAGCTGTTTGCTGGCCTTCTTGTTTAGGACTGGTCCAATAGGTCTCCGCATGACCAGAACTAAGGAAACTCCTGGGCTGCTCCAAGGTAATCTCATTATCAACTTCCCTGGCTTTGTGACCTCTCTGCATAAATCTCACAACAGTATCACATGAGTGGTAGGAGAGATAGGAAACCCACCTCTAGGGAATAGAAGGAACTCTTCAGGGACTTGCCAGTCTACTGTGGACTAAATATATTGCAGCCTTAGGGGTGATCCACCAATGATAGTGGGAGTAGGTGCTCTTGTCTCTGCTTCTTACAGCCAAGAGATACAAAGTACTCAGCAATTTGGTGTCAGTGTCCTCTAGTAATGAACTTCTGTGTCTTAGGAGCTGAAGAGGTCCCGGTTGTCCAAGTCTTCTCCTGTACATTTGAGAACCTTTTAGCTCTCTCCTTGGACATTTGGGGATCTTTTAGAAATAATCTTATGTCTCTTTCTGGAGAAGATGGAAGTGCCACAGAGTACATTTTATTTTCTTATTACAGCTGACAGTATATTCTGCTTTTTATACAGCAGTACAGTAACTTTGTGATTTAAAAGCTTTTCCAGAAGTTAGATTTTGTAGAAGATTAAATCACCTATACACTCACTTACTTTACGGTTACAGTGAAACACTATTGATGTCTGAGGTTTCTGTTGCTTGCACACTGTGACTTGAGAAACCATAAGTTAATAGTATTAGAGAGTGCAACTAGCATGAGGAACGATGAGGAACTTGGGAAAAAGCATTAGGATAATGTTTTGATTTTAAAAATTTGCCTCTCAGATAGAGGAAGGGGTGATGTGTCCCCTCACCCCAGCTTCGTACAAAGACCAAAATATACTTCACTGCAGAATCAATTATGATCCATCCTTGATCTGAAGCAGCTCAAAATCCCTTTAAGAAAGAAGGCCATAATACATATTGCTCTAAATACTTGATTTAAAGCATTGTCAGCTACTTTTATGGGGTTTTGTATCTTTCTTTGTGACCCTCTCTGGGATTTTTATGCATTGAGATTTTTCCTGGATGTATTGGTGTTATTATAACAACATTCTTATATTGCTGTAAATATAGCAGTTTCACTCTGTGTTTGGAATGTGTTTATTCTGATAATTATGTTTGGGGATTTTATTTTTGAGTTTTTGTTTTTTAAGTTCCACTTTAAAAACCTCCTTTGTTTTTTAAGTTCCACTTAACTGTTTTAAGTAAGGAGCTAAAAAAAGAGCTTTGGCATGAATGTGTGTCTATGCAGGAAATTTTACTATTACAGCCATTGTAATTTAAATTCTTACCCTCTCATATGTATTTGGATTCCGAGAAAAATTTATTTAAAACTAAATTTTTAGTATTTTTGTTTGTCAAATGGCTGAGATTCTGCCTTATCAGGTTTGAGTTGCATTGTATCAGATGCCTATTCTTGCAAATTAAAAATGCAAATGAGTCTTCTTTTGATGAGAACAAAAATGGGAGAGTCAAGCCACAGTGCTTGTTTGTGGCCATTAAATTAATACCATTTTTCATTGACGTTGCAAAAAAAATCAGTACTTAATGTTTTCTCACATTTGAAATGGATCCTCACATTTAAAATGGATCTTGTCTTTATACTATTCCCTGTAATACTATAGTATTTTCCTGCCCCTCATAATAAGTGTCTTTTTTGTGGTGGTTTCATACAGGCTCAACTCCTGTTTTTCCTAGCCCTTCAAGGCAAAGTGGAATAGTAAAGCTAAAACTGAGGTTTTATTCTTATAGCTGTGCTTTTTGCTTGAATAAATGTTTGGGTCTGCTCCTCTACTTTCTGCAGCTGATGTGGTGACAGCGTGAAGAACAAGTGTAGATTTTTGTTGGTGTTCAGTGTTTCTGTTATATTTAATAAAAGGTTAAGGGAAGTTGCCTATGTTTCTGATGACACTCACTTTGCTAAATGGTACTTAAAAGGGGGAAGATGTATTTTATTGCAGAGCTAGGCTTTTCCACACATTTTTTAAACTCCATAGTTGCAGTAGATTAGCTGTCTATAATTTTCTTTGCTTGGCCGTTTTGATTTTCAGAGTACTTGTAGAAGCAACCAAAACTGGCTGATAATACTCTCATTTGTTGGAAGTTAACTCTTCTGGTTCTTCCGTATTCAAAGTCCAACATTCTCTTCCCTGTCCCTGGCAATTCATGTATTGCAGAAAATAGATTCATGTTGAGAAAAACTTCCTGTTGATTGAAAACTGAATTAGACTGTGGAGAAAACCGGTAGAAGTCCATTGTATCAAGTTCTTTTTAACATTGTCGAATAAGCAAAGGAAAACTCTCCTGACAGTGTTACATTGTGGTGGCCTGAGGGCAAGAATACAGTGACATAATTAGTCTGTCTCCAGCTCTAACCCTGTACTTAACCAATGCTGGATAATGTTGCTTTCACCAGTTTAAGGTAACTAGATAAACTGGCACTGCCTTGGTATGGATACTGTGTATCAGCTTATCTCACCCCTGCCACAGCTGGGTATGTAAATAAACTAAAAGTAACTTTAGTCTTGCAAGGTTTGGACAAAAAATAATTGAGAATTTGTGTTACTGCATTTTCAGATTTAATGAAGGATGAACAAAAAGTAACATATAAGTGAAGAACATTCAAACCTAGGAGCAAATTTCAAGAGTTAGGTTTTTAAGTATGGTGGGAGAGCTTGACTGTGAAAATCAGTTGTCACGTAGTTCAAGTAGGTAGCCTAAAGGCAGACTTTTTTGGTTTTGGTGTTAGTAATAAAGCTGGGTTACCTGTCTTTTAAATGCCACTTTCAGAGGGAATGAGAAAGTTGGAGAACTCTTTTGTGCCAAACCCAAAAGACTGAAAATTTAGGACCCTGACCTCACACATAGTTGAGCAGGTCTGAAGCTCTTCTTGCAAGTAGTTCCAAATTCAGTAGTACTAACTAAACATGTTCAGCAAAGATTGCAGTGTTGAGGACTAGCATTGTATCAGTAATAACTTGCATTGTGTTTTTAAATTTAAAAATTAGCCATAAAAATGAGTGTATTGCCTCATTTCTTTGAAGATTGAAAAAGCGTCATTGAATATAAAACAGATTTTTGAAAATTAGCTTCCTGTTCCTTTCTTAGGTGCCGAAATAGCTGAAAAGTACAATTCAGACTGATGTCATGCTATAAATATTGATGAAGTTCTATTTGGCAGCTGGTTATGTTCAAAGTTGGTGTTTGCAATTATAGTTTAGAATTATTTGCTTAACAACTCAGCATTTGTTTTCTTTGACAATAATAGTGCTAAGATCTTGGACTTCTCTGCATGTATAATCATGTTAGTGGGAAGTCAAAATGTCTTTGTGTAAAAGAACTCCTCTGTTATTAATCATTAGAAGTGAGATAAGTATGGAACATTATTTTGGAAAATTTCAGGGTGTAAGCTGTAAAAGAGTGAAATTTAAAAAACAGAAAAAGCAGATTGTGACTTAAGCTTCATTCTCCATCACACTCCCTTGCCGTTCTTCCTGGCTCAGTGTGGCCATAATCTTCTGCCCGAGGCTGCATTACAGGGTGCAGTGCCGAGACCTAGAGCTTCTCTCAGGCAGCGGAGGATGCTTGTCTGCCTTCGTGGCTGCTGGAGGACTTAGCACCGGTATTGCCCTGCTGGTGTGAATTCCTTAACAACGCAGCTCTTACTGTAAAAGCAAACAAAACAAAAGGATAGTTTAACACAGGTAACTTTGATACTCTTTAATTAAATACACGAAGATTGCAAGAACTAGATAGTTTAAAAGGCACGGTATCTTCCAATCCTGTCCTGCATGTGAATGATTTTTAGGAGTGTTGTCTTTAGCTCTTGTAATTGCTGCTGTATAAACCACCCTTCCCCCTTTCCTCTGCACATGGCTGCTTACCACCTTATCAGTTTTAATTTAGTTACTACTGCTGGGTTTGATAAACATACTGCCATATAGGACTTGATGAGTGTTACTGGTGGTTCGAAAGCAAACCTTCGATCCTGAGCTGACTTTAGTGGTGTGAATAATCTGACAGGATGATTCTGTTGGGATTATCAGCAGTAAAGGAGTTATTTATAGCTTTCAGGTTTAAAGTTGAGCTGTTGAGACGCAGGCTTCTCACTCATCACAACGTTTTGCTTAAGATGGAGAAAAATACTTAATGTCTCTGGTCTAGTATAACATCCACTCTTCTCTTCACCTCCACTTAGAAAACTCTGGTCCTCAGTATTCTGAAGACTTGTCACTTTGCAAATGCCCTGAAATAAAGGCTTGGTTGCACTGGTGTTGCTCCAGCAGTTCTGAATCCTTGGGAATGCTGGTCTACATGGATTTCGGGCATCTTGAGCATGTTGATTGCGTGCCTTTTTGCCACCGGGGCACCATTAAATGCCATGATAGTTGTAATACTTATGGTAATGACTGCTTTTGTCCCATTGGGATTCCGAGCATTGCTACTGTTAACAAGTAGTAGCAGCGGTAGCTGTGGGAAGTAGCCCTTTCCAGTGCCTGAAAACCGATAATTTGCAAGACCTAATAGAACCAGAGAGGAACAATTGAAAAGAATGGGGGTTTTTTAAGTGATAGTTTGTTTCCAACTTTGCAAAACAAATCTCTTGAGTGGCTTAAACTTTGATGTGGAATGTAAAAAGCAGCTGGTATTCTCAACTCACTGTGTTTTAATTCCTTGCTACTCCAGGTATCATCACAACTCTTGCTGTGGTTCTGACTGTCAAAAAGACGCAGTCAGTCAGTTAAGATAGAGTACTCCCAACAACGTCAGTTTGGTAGTTTTCATAAACATTGTGGTGTAGAGTGTTGAAGGTCTTGAAGAGAAAAGGTAGAAATAATTTTGAGACTGTTTTGTTACATATATGTATTGTATCTACACACATATACATGTATATGCACATATGTGTGTGTATATATGCTTCAGTCACATTGAAAAGACAGAGTGGGACAAAGCACAAAGGACTTTGGAAAACTTAACTGCTTGGCAGCCTTTGGCTGATTATAGTTGGGATGTAACCTTGATTACAGTTGAGAAGTGATGTGTGGTGTATGTACTGTACAATAGGCTGCTGTAGCAAAGTGAAGACAAATACCTTTTATGTTCACTGTAACCTTTAATGGATTCTTTAGCAAAGTCGGTATGAGCAGAAAAGTGCTGCTTTGTGCAGTATAAAGTGGCAAAAAGGTGTAAGCAAAACATTTTTTGAAATAGGCTTTTCAGTTTACTTTTTTAGTGGGAGGAGAAACATTTAGCATCTTAAATATTGTTTATGTAAATGGTTTGGAACACCAGGAAGGTGATGATGAAATATTGTGTCTTTATGTTTTGAGACTGTCTTTAGACTGAAAGGCTAGAGACAGGATTTACTAAATTGAAAGTCTGATTTAGGACCATTTGAGAAGTATCCTTTTGCATATTTCACATGTCTCCCTTAATGTTGACTCAAAAAGGGCGATGTTCTTTAATGAGAAAAAACCCACAAATTCACTAATGGTTGGATTTTCTTGAGCAGATCATGTTGTACAGTTGTTCATTTAAAGCCCCCTGACATCTTCAGGAGGGTTCTGTTTCATGAAATGGTTTGCTAGTTTATATTTGAGCTGTGAGTAAAAAGACTTAAGCCCTGTGAAGTGGGACTTGTGATTTGGTCCTATAGGTTGTCTTTAACTTCTTTATAGTCCTTCTGTTCTCGTGTTACTTTGGAAGAGCAGTACAGACTAATGTATATACCTTTTTCAAGTTACAGTTCTTTATCTTGTTAAAAGTACTTGTGTCATATCGATGTGAACAGCTGAAACACTTTCCGTGTATTACCAAAAACATCAGTGCAAAGAATTTAATACTGAACAAAATATGAAGTTGTTCAGCCAAGACTAAATTAAACATAATGGACACCCTTTCTCATGTCATGTTTTGCTGTAGAACACCACAGTGATTTTGTGGGGTATGTGACTGCCATTCCTGAATATTCCTCTCTGGATTCTTTTTTTTTTTTTTTTGTAAGAGATTGAGGATTTCCACCTTTTCCCATTCCTCCTAGCTGCTTTGTTTAGAATGATATCTTTAGTTCGTTTTTCCTTGAAGTACTAATCCTTCCTGGATTTCCTTCCACCTAAGTAATGCAAATAGATTGTTCTAAACCATGTGAAATAAAGAGGTTGCAAATCCTCTTCTCAAGCACCAGTAGTATCTCTCCTTCTACCAAATTATTTCTAATTGGTTACAGGGTATGTTTCCATCTTCAGCCTTGAAAAGCAAAGTGGAGCATTACCACTGCAATGAGACCTGGGTTGTCCTGGATAATTTTTGTAGTAAATCATGACTGTTACACTGCCAGTGTGCTGTGGATGAAAAACCATGAAATATTTCTGTATTGTTTTGAAGTTGTGAATGACTAAGCCAACTTCCCAATATCCTAATTGAGTATGTGATGTTTTTGTTTAGTTACAGCAGCAGCTGGTATTTGTAAGATGTATAATGGTAAGCTGATAGTTCTGGACTTCTTTTAATTCCTGGAAGTTGGTTATGTTTTGCAAAACCAAAATTGAAGTATTTAATACTAGCTGTGGTTAAGACAGATTATGTAAGATTTGAAATGGGCTTGATTGTTAGCCAGTGCTGTACTGCTATGTTGCTCTTTCAAAATAGGATTAAATACCTGACAATTGGTAGGTATGGGGTTCATTTTTACACATAATATTTAATATTCAGGAGTTATGGTAGGATTACATAACCACTTTCCTTGACTGCAAGGAAACACACTTGTGTGTGTTCTCTCAGTTCTTATACAAGAAACCAGTTTCACCCCATGTGTTTTCCCAGTTGTGAATAGAAATTATGTTTCTAGAGCCTCCTACTGTTCTGTTGTATCTCATAGTCAGTAGGAGATTCTCTCACACACGCTACCAGTGTTTACTGTTTTTCCAGATTTGGATGGGAGGTTGTGGGGAGAATTTTAAGAAAATATTTTCCTGATGGCAGCCTGTTCCTTTCACTTCTGTGCACCTAAGTTTGCTGAGCTTTTGAGACAACTGACTTTTATTTTTATATGTTTATTAACTAATGCCCACGGTTGGTTGACATTTTAATTTTTTTTTCTCCTTTTAGGGTTTCGTTTTTGCACTGAATGTAGCCAGGACGGATCCTTGTGGGCTTTGGCAGCCCTTGGAAACTGTCAAAGGTAAAAATCAACCAAAATTCAGTATTGTGACCTTGAAAGTTGGAGGTGAGAAGAACAATAGTCTATGCTGGTGCTCAAGATACTGTAGAATGTATATCTGTTTTCATATACTTTCTAGTGTGTTATTTCCTGTGGGTTTGGGTGTGAAGTTTATGTAACTGCGTGATGTGATTTGTTTCTGTAAGCTAAAGTTGACATGTATGATGTACCATTTTCTTTGAAAATTAGTTAATTTATGTTGAGATTTTAATGTCACTGGAATTGGTAAGTGATTATTTCCTATAAGCAATAAAGTTATAGTCAAGGGTTTTTTATCTTCTGAATGCTCTTGCTTTCTGAGCAACTTGCATTTAAAGTGATGAAAAATATTCTGTTCTTCTTCTGTACGTTAAATTTTATGTTGCTTTTGTACATTCTTAACAGCCTTGGTGTAATACAATGCTTTAAAAATTAAATACAATATGGCTGGATCATGTGTTAAAAATGAACACTTTTTTGTCTGTACCTAGAGAATGGTGAGAGCCATCATGTGTCGATACAATTGTGTCAAATAAGCTCAGTCTCATTTAAGGCACAGTTTAGATAAGTACTGCCTTGTTCTAACTGCTCTTGTTTCAAGTATGCCATGTATACAGGATCACCATCTTGGAAGAGCACTCGTGTGCCTGTTTTGCTTTGTGAGAGAGTTTGGAACCTACCTTCAATTTCTGCTTAATGCCTGTAATGGTGACAGTTGGTGCAGTCTTCCTGTCCTTCAGGGGTTTTCTAGTGGGCCATATCCAATTTAGGCTTGGGAATTCACAGGAATTGCAATTTGTTGTACATTAATAAGTGCTTCTCTTGCAGCTGCCCTCTTTAGAAGCTTGAAGTAGTTTTTTTCTTCATTATAAAATGAAGTATATATTTTCTCTTTAGTCCATGTTTCATTCCTGCTGCCAATCTAAAAAACTGTTGCTGCATGAAAGGCCCTTGAAGTAGATAAGGTGCTTTGTCCCAGTGATGCCTGTTTGATGAAATCAAATTTGAAATAATTTTAATTCCAGCTCTCTCTTGCTATTGAGGACCTTGTGTTTTTCCATGCTGGACCTTTCTATGTGGAGGGAAAACGAGGCCTAGAGGAAGTACCTTGTTCGCTGGTATTTCAGGGATTTATAAGTATATGGAAATTTTGTTCAGGTTTTACTTGCCTGGAGTGTGTTAGAATGCAGTAGTGCAGAGATGGTATCCGTAAGGACCCTGCACTTTTCTGCCTACACTGAGTGTATGGCTGGTAGCTGCATCCATCATACTGATCCCACTAAACAAAATGTGTACATCTTTGCTGCAGAAAGACATGGAACAGAAATAGGATGAGATATCAAACTGGATTGTCCCAAAGCCATACTGGTTTATGACAGGACAATAATGTAGTAGGCATTCAAGTTCATAAGAAATCCAGCTGGTTCATATTAATGAATGTTTTTACCTTTGAGAATAAATAGTCATCAGTGTATTGTATTTTAAAGAGTTAAATAAAAGTTGTTCCTAAGTTTAGATGTGCATCTGCTACATCATATGTGGGCGTACCAGTGCACTGCTATTTGTCAGACCTTCCTTGGAGTTATCTCAGTCCAGTTGAAGTTAGTTAATTTTTTTGAAGGATATCGGATGAATAAAAAGATTGGGGGATTTCAGTCACATTTCAAGTATTTTGGGTGGATATATGCGAGGGTAGAAGAGGATTATCTTACTTTTGACCTTTTCCAGGAGTGACTTTGTTGATAGGCGTTGGATCTGAAAATCTAAATGGACTGTCGATAAACTTTTTTTTTATCACCTGGGAACCTGACATATCACATTAAGTATTGAATATAAGTAAAGAAATGCCCTTAGGCTTTTGGCATTTTCCTGATCCTTTAGGATGCTAGTACAAATTCTTACTTCCCGCCCATCCTCCATGTATAAAATAAATGACCCTATGTGTCACCTTCAGCACTCTGGTCAGAAGCTGGTGAGCTGAAGAGGTGATGTCAGTAACATGGAATAATTCTGTTATTTCTTCATGTGCTGGCAGCAAGCAGTCTCTGTTGGCTGAGAAGTTACCCTCAGTTGTAAATGACTGCTACAAAAGTGTGCCACAGAGATAGTGTCCCAAGGATTCAGGAATCTTGAAATGTCTCCTTTTGACAATAAACAAACTTGCAATGCCGCATTCTTGTGCCAGTGGCTAAGGGAATCAATGATTCATGTATGCAAAAGAATATAAAAATTATTGAATTGGGCTCCTAGTTTACTGCAGAATGTTTTGTCTCCTAGAAGAACTCAGAAGCAAATGCAATAAAGTATAAAATAACCCAAACCAAATGATAAAAGGATGGTGTTCAGCAAAACTTCCTCTTGCAACACCTCTTGTAGTCTGTGGCTTAGGGTCTTCCTGCACCAGCTACAAATTTTTTTTGGTGGATTTTCATTTTCCCTTGGGAAGTTTTCTGGTGAATTACTGAGCCTTTTAGAACTTCTACCTTTTTATTATTCCATGTGAGGAGTTCACTCTAACTAAGCATTGTATGACATAATATTATATGTTTTCTCTAAATGTTAAAGCCAATAAAACATTAATTATGGGATAAATGAAGAGAAAAATAGAAATTATAGAAAAGAAAATACAATGGAGAAGGAAGAGAGTTTATTAATTCAATTTCCTACTCTGATCTCTGAGTTCTGGATAGTTCTAGTGTATTTAATCTGTCGTCTATGGAAGAGCTTGCTTGTCTTTCTTCTTGTAACCTTTCCATTTTTTTTTAAATTTCTTGGTTCTACTGACCTTTTCTTTCCTCCTTTGAGATGCACTGGTTGGTATTTTTTTGTCTTCTTCCAGGAGCAGTGTATGAAAACTGGTGTCAAATACTGCCAATTCCTCTGGTAGTGAGGGATCTCAGAAGATAAAACACGTCAGTTTTTCAGAGGCTCATGTTTGAGTTCTTCCAGCACTCTAAATGAAAAGTGACTTCCCCTTGCAGTGCTCTTGGTCTGACCTTCCCAGTCTTGTTTTATATATAAGCTTTTTTTAATGCTTCTGTAGCTCAAGTTCATTCTTGCTTATTTCTCTGATTTTGAGGCCAGGTAAGTGCCATAGGAATCCTTCTGGCCAAAGCTGTTTTGTCTGTTAGACAAAAGACTGTCTGTCTAACAAAAATCTGAGGAGCTTCCCCATTACTTCACTCTGTTACTGCAAAATCATGCTCCAAAACTCCAGAAGTTCTGGAGTGGGTTTCAGAAACCGAGCATGGCAAAGAAGTACCATGGACAGGGACTGCCCAGCCTGGCCTCCTCCACTGTGGGTGTAGAACAGAAAGCAGGAAACATTTGTTACAGGCAAGAGGATCTTGGCATAGATGTCACGCTTAGTATTTGATACCTCTGATTTTTGATTATGTGCTGAGGGCTGAATATTTAAGTGGGTAAGAGTTCTCTTTTCTCCTCATTCCTTCTTTTCCCAGAAAAGGAAATTACTACGCTCTAAGTCTTTGCAACTTCTGTGCTTTGCATTAGGATGTATGATATTACTGAATGGAACAGCTTGTTGGTTGTAAGATTAAGTTTTATGTAACATTTTGTAGCTTCAAGCCCTTAATGTTTGTAGAACATGCTCACTCTTTGAGTCAACCATGACAGATGTTGTCTTACCTATGTGCAACATAACAGAGGAAGTTAGAGTGCAGACAGCCTTACACTCTGAACAGGCATTAACAATGAAGTGAAGGAGGTGCATCATCTAGAAGCTTTCTCTTGTCAGTTTCCAGGCTTGGAATTGCTGCTGTGAAGGTGAAAATCAGTAGCTCTTTAGCCGAGGTGCAGAAGTAGAGTGACTTGAAGTGGATTTTAAATGCTGGTGCAGTTGAAGAGTTACATAATCTTGAGAGGGACAACTGTTAAAGGCCAACAACTCTTGGCTTTAAGAGAATTCTTAACTCAGTGTACTCAGTGTGAGTCCTTGCTTTCCATATACCTGGAATGTTAGAGATCTGGTCATGGCTTATGTCTTGCATTTTAAGTGTGAGAGATTCCTGCTGAATTTATGCTGGTGCATTTGATCCATTACCCCTGAAAGATGCCTCATCCTCTGGAGTAGAAGACATTCTAATTTTAAACACCAAAGTCTCCATAATTGTGTTGCATCCTTCCTTAAGTTACTTTACAATTTGAAAAATGGAGTTTGGGGTGCAGATTTTTTTCAGTTGGAACTGCACTGATACTGTCAAATGAACTTAAAAATAGGTTACCTAATAGTGTTGAATGTTGGAAACACTGGGATATGTTGACCTGGGTTAAATTGGAAATGCCAGCCTGAAGGTGAAGGACTTTATCTGTTCCCTGAACCATTTCCATTCTAGAATGTATTTATTTTTGAAATGAAGTTAAGGAAAAAATCATGAAAGTAAGACTTCAGAGGTACTGTGAGATCACCGGAAGTCTTAATAATTTTTCAAACTAATATCCTTTAGATTGTCTGTAAGCTGAGCTTTGAAGCTTATATTTGCACAAAAGCTATTTCCTAGTAAGAAAGAATTGCTCAGCTCTGGTCTGTGTGATCATTCCTTTCTGACTGTGACTTTAATGGGTAAAATCAGTGACTACATTAAATACTCAGCGATTACACTTTAAAGTTAAAAAGAAAGTATATTCCTGTTAAGTGGGTTTTTTTATTTTAATTAAGTAGTTTTGTCTTATCCTGAATAACAGTTGTCTTGTTTGTGTAAAACATAATTTCAGCAAATATGTGCGGAATGGCAGTATGATAGGTCATAGCCAAGAATTGTTGTTTATGTGCACTGCAATCTCACATAGCATTGTTAAAGGCAAAAAAATCATTGTTTTTAAAATATATCTTTGTTGTTTATCTTTTAGGCAGTATTTTGCATTTCTGCAGAGCTTTGCACAGATCCTGTTCCCATGCAAACTGATGAGGGAGAAATACTGGAGGAAGGCAGTCCCAAGGTCAGTGAGGTAAATGCCACTGTGTTTTGGAGGAACAAGAGCTTGCTTGGCTGAAATGGGGGGTATGTGGAGTGAACATTGACTGGTGGTGGTATTTTTAATAAATACCTACATGCAGATATTTATTATTTATTGTCATGGAGATACTTAGAAAATTAAGCTTTGAAAAACCTTTAGGAAGACAGGGGGTTTTGCCACCCACTAAGGATAGAAACATGTTTTCGGGCACTTCCAGGAAGGAAAGAGAAAACTTGTAAAAAGATACTAACTCTGATTGTATTTCATTTGTGAAAACTGGAAGGGTTTTCTGTCCTACCCACCCACCCTCTGAACTAACTTAAGGAATTAGACTTGTGGGCCTTTAGGTGCAGGTGTCGGTGTCTGTGGATTACTGACTGACCTATATTGAAGGTGTGCTGCTTCTTGTTTCCTTGTACTTGCCAGCATGTGCTGTGTTGTGAGACTGGATTGTGTGTTGCTTTTAAAGGCACCTCTGATTCTCAGCATACCTTGTTGGGACAGGAGCGTGTAAAGTGTTCTGTTGAATACAGTGTTGTGTCCTGCTTTTTGCTTACTTGCTGAAGATGCAGATGTTAAGGCATGAAGTACTTTGGTTTTCATAATGACACAGTCATTGTCATAATCTTCTATAGGTTTATAAATACAGTTTTATAGTCTCCATTACTCAATGAGTTAGTGTTAACATTACAAGTGATCTGTGTTTAAAACATGGTCCCTACACTTCACAAAAATCTGAATCATTGTTAGCTTGCTTGTAGCTTTGTGTAAGAGACAGACTGAAAAATTAAAAACTAGAAGACTAAAGTTAACATTTGTTTTCTAGGTAGACCTTTGGAGAGATGCTTTCATTGTTTTAGGGTCTAAGAAAAAAACATTTTTTTAGCTGTAAGCAGCAAGTTAAGAAGTAAGTAGTTATTAGAGAAAGGACTTGGCAATTGTGCTGCATGTACTTTAGGAGTTGTGTTCATTTTAAATAGCTTTGAAGGAAGGTTGGCTCTAGATTAGGAGCTGAAAAATGAGAACATATCAGTGGATGTACTTGCAGCAATCCAGGGTATTGAATGCATCTTTTGACAAGGATGTGATTACAGGTTTCAGTGGGGAATAGCCATGAGAGAGGAGACATCATGGTGCAATTAATTACTGATTTTAGCATAGATATTTGTGCTTTCTTTTCACCACACAGAGAGGATCTTTGTGTGTGTGTGTGAACACACATTTATGTGTATACAAACAGGTGCCTGTATTTATATTTTTGGATACACAGCTTTCTTTTTTTTTTTGCCTGTGGGGCAGGAAGTAGATTGAAGTAACTGTCTTTTCCTCCAATGAAGGGTATGCTTTTCTTTGGCATGCTTAATTATGGGTGTAATGGTGAAGTTTGTATCTGTGCTCCAAAAATTAAGTTACCTTAAATTTAAAACCAAATTCTTTATACTGACTTTGAATACCTAAATGTGTATGAAGTATTGCTTTGAAACAATTGTCATTTAGAGAATGTGGGAGATTGAGAATTGTGCATCTGGTATTTAGTGTTATTAATAAAGAACTAATTAGGATCAATATATATTAAGCAAGAAAGTCATGACTACAAGTAGTCCTCCCTGTTCTGTAATGTACAGGACTACTCACTGAAGTCTGTTTTTCAGCGTTTCTTCAATCTCTAAATGATTATCCTCTTTCCTTGTCTCAGGAGAGTTTTGTCTCTACTAATAGTTGAAGGTTTGTCCTAGAAAAATTTAGGCAAAGTATATTTCACTGTATTGTCTGGTATCATTAAAATGATGCCATTAATTTACAAATGTTTACATGATCTAGTGACCCGTTTTCATAAAGACACATTTTTCTACTAAATACCTTTTTTAAGTATTCAGTAATGTAGTTCAGTTTTTTTCCTTTTGTCAGGTTATTTCCCCACCCCTCCCTGCCCACTCCCAACTTTTTCAGGCAGGAGACATGAGGTATACTTGAATGAAGTATTCTGAAAGAGATGAGACCAAAAATCATCTTTCATGGAGATACCATGAATATCAGGATATAAAGATTTGGGTACTGCAAGAATTAATTTCTTTGTGGTGCCGGCCTGAAAATAAACCTAAAAGTTTCACATGAAGATTCTATGATAGAGTGGAAAACAAATGATGTTTCCTGCTTTATGCCTGTGAACTGGCTTCGTTCTGTAACTGTCTCAGATTTTCTGGCATCCTAGACTGTATAGTATTCTGAGACATCCAGGTCAGGACTTGAAGATAAAAGGATATGGATGCTGAAAAAGCTCCGTCAGAGAATTTCTTCAGCTCTCTGCAGCACTTTTGTGAGAGTTCTGTCTTTCCCATGCAAGTAACTCAAAACAACATTACAGTTTTGTAAACTTGCAGCTGCAGGTTGTTTTGCAGAATTGTTATGGTTCTAACTAGAAAAACATTCAGAGATGGGTGTCTTAGAACTTGACCAATCCCCTTAAGGGGTGGATGGCAGAAAACCAATTACCTTATGCCATTTAATACACTTTGCAAACTAACATATAAAAGCCTTCTGAGAGTTCATTAAAGTGCTTCCATCTATCCCTGAGCCTGGACTTCATGTCGCTTCTCTACTCGTCCGTGGGGAAAACAGCGACAAAAGGAGATGTCCTCTGGTTTTGAAAAAGAAAAAAATTGTGCCTTATGTAGACCTGAGCAAGTAACTTTAAAGACTAAATATTTATGTCCTTCAAACTAATTAACACTATGTAAGGTATGATCAGAAAATTTAAGCCCTGCAGTCAGACATCATGAAGAATGATGTTCTTGCTTGACTCCTGACAACCTGATAAGACAGTTGTAAAGTTAGCTTTCATGCTTGCCTTTGCCGCTCTTGAAATGAGTGGCAAACTCAGTGGCAACTCATTGGAAATTAAGCTTAAGGAAAGTTACTGATGGACTTAGTTCTCACTTTAGCATTTATTTCTACCACTGTTGTTAATGCATACATTTCTATTTAATTAGTAATTTGATTTTTTTTAATATTGTGGTTGAGTTGTTCTCATGTTCTCAGTTTTGCATACTTGGGGAAATTTCTGCAGTTCTTTGCTTTAGTTTTTTGTCAGTGTATCCTTTCGCCATTCTTTGGATTGTTTTCCAGCAGAGAGTGTATTTTTTGCGTGGCCTTTCCCCGTCTGTCCATTGGCTGCTTTTGGAGACACTTAGTGTCTTGGTAGTTTTGTGGCCAGGGCTTTTCATATTAACTGATTCAATTGTTTGATTTCAGTTTCTTCCTTGTTGTCAGACTAACAGAAAATACACTTTCTTTAAAATGGCATCAACATGGTAAAGACAGCTGGCACCTGTCAATAGCACACTCTTGATTCCAGTAATTATCTAATGTTAGTGCTATACAGAGGGGAAAAAACCTGTGCAGAAGTCAGTTTTTTCAAATGAGCATAAGGGTTTTAAAAATTAATTTAGTTTTGGCAGATGTGGAAGTCTTATTTGATAATAATATCTGGTCTATTTTAGCCAAATGATCTGCTAGTGAGTATCATACAGTGAAGTATCATTTCACTTTTTAGAATAGTTGCAGGGTGGGCTGTCTGGTTTCTGGCTTTTCAGGGTCATTTTTCTTCCTTTGAAAAAAAAAAAAAAGAGGAATCATAGGATCATTAAGGTTGTAAGAGACCTCTAAGATCATTGAGTCCAGCCTTTGACTGAACACCACCATGAGGTGGCAAAGGCTCACCAGCAGGCTACAATCAAGAGAATTTTGTAGGACTGATCTTTTCAGAACTGGGCATACAAGCAAGACCCTCATGGTGTTCTCCCCAGTCATGTTTGCCGGAGCTGCTGGTGGGAGGCAGGAAGCACTGGGTCATTCTGGTTCCCTGACATCAAAGTGAAATCTTCTGCTACCTCTCCATTGCACCAGCAAGACAAGAAAACCAGTATTTCTGCTTGGAACCCTATACCCTTTACTATTTTGGGGATTATTATTTTAATTTTTAAGTACATTGTGTGGTAGCTAATTAGCTACTAATGATTACTAGGCTTTTTCCATTAACAACCTTGGTACTCTGAAAATATCAACGAGCACTGAACTTCTTGTTCGTGACTGATTTCTTTTCGGCTGTTTTGATCCATCAGTTAAGGATTACTGCACGGACAATACTTAAACTTGTTTTCTCAATTGTTCCATTGCTGTAAAATCTTGCAGGAAAGCTAGAATTTTATGCCTGATTTGAAATATTTTTAGATTTCTTTCAATGTTGGCAGGAGTTTTGAGCTTATGCAGAAAACTTCTTTATCAAAAAATGCAATTTAAATGTTCATGTTAAATGTAGAATTTCCCCTCTCGCCTCCTAGTTGTTCCTTCATGTCTCAAAGTAAAAGCCTATTAATTCAGTGGGAGTGAGAGACTTAGACTAAAGTGATTTATAGAAAGGTATTTATGAAGTGTGGTACAACTTCAGTGTTGTTGAAGGGAATGGAGGAAAAATAGCTAGTTCTGCCATTTTAATGTTTTTTATACTAAAAATCTAGGTACACAAAATTCTGATGAAAAATATTACTGCAAAGGATGTGTAATAATGCTCAATTCCTAATAAGTACAGGAAAAGGGAAAAGATTAGGTAAAGGCAATTCTATTCAAAGTTTTCATTAATATTTACAGAAATAATTATCGAACTGAATCGGTAGGCCAGGAATTAGGCTACTTTTTCATACTTTGGCTCCTTCAAAACCAGTGACACAGCCGTTGAGGCTTGTCCTGTTTTTCAGTCTCACTGTCCAGTGCCACTTACAAGCTGTCTTGAGGTCACCTGTTAATCCTTGTTTTATTTCAAGTTGCTACCCTGTTCATATCTATCAATGTGAATCTTTCCCTTACATTGTTGCCTGCCTGTTGTCAACCTGGTTAATTCTTACTTTTCTTGCCTCTTGATGTCTAATTGTGAGCTAGCACTTGCCTTCTATTTAAATCACTCTTCAGAACTCTGTTGGCACTGGCTATGTTTTGTTGTGGTGTTTTGGTTTGAGGTTTTTTTTTATCCTGAAGCATTCATGCAGAGATGATAAAAAGGTTAAAAAGTATGTGGCTCAAGTATCTAAACTCTTGCTTTTACTTCATACACGTTGAGAATAAAGGAACATGAGCCTATGTTAGGCTATGTATTTTTACATTTATAAACAGAATCATAAAATTCACAAGGAAGTGTTGTTAGGAGTTCTCTTTCCTAAAAGCAGGAATGTTCCACTAACTGCGTTTATGGGTAAGGTATGCTCAGTTTCTGATGTGGATGTTGCATAATGATGACAGTAGTGCAAAAGTAAGGCTGATGCTTTCATTTTGTGGGATTTAGAACTAATATAGTGAAAAAAACCCCTTAGTTAAGTAATTAAACTTACAGCATCCAAAACCTTGATGCCTGTATCTCTGGGGCTTACAATCCTACTTAGTGATACAGAACTGGGTTTCTATTCAGATAGCACTAAATAATTTAAAACATTCAGGCCTATACAGTAATGAAATGAACAGTCTGCTTTGTGACTGTAATTTTTCAAAAGATGTTTTCCAGTCTAGTACTGGCCCAGTACATAGTGCTTTCAGATGATGGTTCCCTGCAGTACGAATCCCTGCACTCTTGGAGAATTTTGGCTTGTTGCAAGAGGTGAGCTTTCAACCTCAGTGTACTTTCTTGTGAGTACCTGACAATTCTGAGTAGGTTTCAGTTTACTCATGTGGCTGTTGCTTCTCCACTGGATCCAGGACAGTAGGCTTTGAGGTATTTTTATTCAGTTGATTGATTTTTGATGTCCGCTGGTGAGTTGCCTGTGGAGCTTCCAGCATTTCTGTGCCCTGATGTACAGGGTATATTTCCATTATTTTTCTGGAACATGAGTTGTAGGAGCAGCTAATCTTTGTAATGCTGACTTACAACTATACTAAGTTCCTGGAGCCTTTGTATGAAGTATCTTGTATAGTCTTTTAAATGTAGAGAGGTATTCTGCCTAACCAGACGATTTATGCTTCTCCTGAAATGTGGCAGCTTAAGAACTAGAAGGACAAAGAATTTTTCACAACAGAAACTGATGTCATCTCCATGCTCTGCTAGCTTCATTCTGTTAACCTGAAAATGCTACAGCTCCTTAGGAGAGTAATTTCAAAACCAAAATATTTGCATATTATGTATTAAAAAATGTTAATCCAATAACCTCTCAGTAAAGAATGAAATTACTAAAACTTTAAAGTTAATAAAGTAGTCCTTCCTTTTAATGACAGGTTTTTAAAGCTTGTAAAAGTCTTATGACATAGTCCTCCTGTTTTAAGTATAAATTTACATAGTCCCTCAAGGGAAGCAGAAATTTTGGGTTAGTTTCTCTCTGGAACTTTAACACTGGGGCCGGGAAAAGAACCTGAAATACTTTCCTACAAAACACTACATGCTTGGACTTTTCTACTTGGGGGAAAAAAACCCAAGCAAACCTGATTGTGAGTTTATAACTTCAAATTTCAAAATTTGAAGGCATTGAAACAAAGAGCTACAGTTATGGTATAGGGTTTAACTCTAGCTGGCAACTAAGCACCACACTGCTGCTCATCCACCCCTGCCCCTGCAGTGGGGTGGCGGGGTAGAATTGCAAGTGTAAAAGTCAGGAAATATGTGGATTGAGATAAAGACGGTGTAATAATTCGGGGGAAAAAAAGCCCAAACCAACAACAAAGAGGAGAAGAAAACAAAACCTGTGGAGAAACAAATGATGCAAAAGGAAAAGAATTGCTTGCTGCCGAGCAATTGATGCCCAGCCAGTCTCTGAGCAATGTTAGCCCCAGCTAACCTCCACACACACCCTCACTCCCTCAGTTTTCATGCTGAGCATGATGCCATGTAGTGTGGAAGTATCCCTTTGGACAGCTGGGGTCAGCTGTCCTGGCTGTGTCCCTTCCCTGCTTCTTGTGCACCCCTGGCCTGCTGTCTGGTGGGACGGGCTGAGAAACAGAAGAGGCCTTGATGCTGTGTGAGCACTGCTCTGCAGTAACAGAAATATCCCTGTGTTATCAGCACTGCTTCCAGCACAAATCCAAAACACAGTTCTCTACCAGCTACTATCTAGAAATTTAGCTCAATCCCAGCCAAAACCAGTACAGTATGTTATCAGGGTCTACTATAAAAAAGCAGTTATAAATAAGGTAAAATTGTTGAGGACTTTGCAAGAAAAAAACATGGAATTAAACAGACAGTACTACTTGAACTGTTGTGAAGGAATGTTGTGGATTGCCTAGCTGCTTGGACATTCTAAAAGAAATTCAGAATCAAGTTCAGGATTCTGCCAGTTGGGTGTACTGTTTTCTACAGAGGCAAGATGGATTGCTCATTTGAAACCTACTTATCCATAGTGAAGACTGCTAAAATATAGATGCTGAACTGAAAGATGACTCTCTGCTTTCTAATCTCAAAATACCCTGAAGTGCTTTTGAATCACAAAAGAGAAGGTTAACACAATGATGTATTTTCTTTCTCTTGGAAAATACCATCATGTGCCAAGGTGACTTTGAGATCTGTAAGAACTGTCACCATACATTCTTTGATCCAGTCTTTTCATATATACAGTTCATGTGGAGGAAGTGTACTGGCATGGCATGTCACTGCAGTGAATAGGTGTGTGTCTCATTTCTAAAGGAAAAAAACACTTCGGTCTTAAAAAAAACATTCAGTTTTAACTCATCTTTTCCATTCTTTTAAATGTTGCTTCTTTTTCGTAGATTTTTTTCTCAGCCAATAGCGTGTCTTCTTCAGCTGATTACAGCAGTTTATAATACTTTGCAAGGCAGACAAAAAAGCAGATATTTGCTTAAATATTGAAAAAGTGGTTCTGCATTTGAGAGCTTATGTGGTATAGTCCTACTATGATGTTGATGACAGTCAGGGAAATTGATTTGTGGCTTTGCTTACAAAGTGTCTCTTCTCATGCAGGTGTACTGTTGGCACACAATTTGTGGGGTTCCTACCTTTTCAGAATATTGCCTTTTTATCTCTTTCCATTTGGTATTGACTTTACAGAATTGTTGGCAGTGGTTGTAGTCCATGTGAATTGTGACAGAGTTCTATATAATCGGTTGCTTAATACAAAGTCTTACAGATATGGAAGTATTGATGAGTGTTTTCAGTCTTACTGTCTTATGGCAGACTTGAGGGGGATAGGTATTTGGGGAGAAATTTGAGCCAGGGGAATTAAAGCTTATTCTACCCTACTTTAAAAAAATCTTAGATTTACTTTAAAAATCGTTTGTAGCCTGTTAGTTCGGCTGAATCATTGAAAGGTATAAAATTCACTGGTCTTGTTGACTTCATGCATTTGCAAGACTTTGCACATTTGCATGACCCACAAGGACTGCTTCCTTTTCATTTTGTGAACTAGATGGGTATGAATTTTTCAGTTCCTCAAATTTTTTTTTTCATTCATTGGGTGTGGAAGAAGTGCATGTGAGGTTTGATGAGAAGAGTGTGGTTGTTATTCTTGACACTAAAAATAGTGGTGATGGTCTTCGTCATTCCAGTACATAAGAGGGTGACCGGAAAACTAAGGACCCGAACTCTGCAAAAAACATATTGTGTGGTATCAGTTCCCCTGAAGGGCCAAAGCAACATTAAAAGCATGTCAGCATTTCCTGTCACTTGTTTAAAGTCACTGAAGCGTTTGAGCAGTAGGCAAGAGTGTGTATCCTAAGAGGGGAGAACGTAGTAGTTGTCTATAGATGCAGTAGTGTGGAATTAGGTTAAGAAATGTACTTAGATGTACTTTGAAATCATATTGGTTGGTTTCAACAGATACGATTTCCACGTGTAATTCCCAGAGAAATAACATATTCCCATGGCATCTAAAGGTTTGTTGGGGTTTTCTTGAGGGCAAGTTGTAGAAAATCCCAGGCTCTGCTCTAGAGATGAGTGGCTCTTTTAGTGGTTTGGTGGTCTCTCAGATAGCTAATCGTTTTAATAATCCTGATAAATTTGGAAAAATTTAACAAGCAAGCAGTAGTGGCAGTGGCTCTCCTGTGACTAAAATGAGTTTGGATTTGCATTCTGGTAACTGGAGAAACTGGAAAGCAGCTGTATACTGTGGGTGTGGATAGCCTGTATTCCTTCTCCTTTTTGGCAGTGGCCAAAAGTGGATGCCTAATACAGACTTGAGGCAGGGTTAATATATACACATAACAGAATTGCTCTCAGCCTCCAGCTGTTGAGGAACTTTCTGGGCCACTGGCGGTTTCTATGGGTTTAGAATCCACAGAACAGATTTTTGTGAACACAGAAAAGGAAGTTCTTATTTCTATTGCTTGCCTGTCTGGTCAGATCTCTTAAGGCAGAATAACTTCAGCACCATTTTGTGTGTGCCAGGTTTATGTCACTTTCAGTTATTCCTAACAAACAGCAGCAAACAGTATTTGTGGCAGTGAAGGTGATTAAATGTGTAGTGCAAAAGTGTAATTTAGTTTTCTCTAATTCTGATTATCATCTGCTTTCTTAAGCCTTTGAAAATTCTTTTAGCTCTTTGTGCCTGTTGTCCTTTTGTGGCAATGCATCATCTAGATTTCCAAATCTAAGTGGGAGAAAGTTAATATGTTTTCTGTGTCAGAGTGGTTAACAACATGTATATCAGAATATCAGCCACTTAGAGATGTCAGTTTAAGCTGCTATAACTTGTTCATCTGTGTCTGCACCATAAATACTCAATTGACTGTAAAATGAGTTGGCTAAATGGAGTCACCGGGTTGCGTGCAAGTGGCTGCTGAAAGTACTGGTGGGGGTGAACTTTTCAAGGGCTTTAGGTCGGATTTGTCTCCTAAATGGAAAGTGTGAAAAATTTGTAACGAAAGTGTAAAAGGTGTTTTTCAGAGTAGCTGAGGTTAGCAAGAATTCATGGCTTGTGAAATGCTTCTGTTCTTTAGCTGAAGAATCATACAAAAAGTTAATTAAATAAAATATGGGAATTTTTTGTGTTTTACTAAATTCAGATTTTCCTGGGATCCATCCGTACTATGTATGTGCAGAACACACTACAAAATGGATGGAATGTTTGGATGGAACACAGTAAAAAACGGATCATCATCAGTGGTGCAGGAAAAGGAAAGCACTTTTGCTTAAATTCAGAACGCTTTATTCATTTTTTGTGTCTGAGATGGTTGAATTATTACTCAAAGCTGCCTTGGCAGCTTCAGAGTTGAAGTTTTCAGATGGTATTTCTGGATATCCTGTCATACCATGACTTGAGTGACTTTAAGATCTTTGGTGGTTGATGTGAGGTAAAACTGTATCTTGCTGCAAACAACTAGGTGGTTTAAATTGCTTTCAGAGCAATATTTAGATTAATTATTTTATATATATATATACACACACACACACACAAGCTGTTGTATTTTAAATACTTTGCAGCTCAGTAATACATTAAAAGAATAATACATTTTTAATTAAGTAAATGTTCTTAACTGTACAATATGAAATGTGGCTGGGATCCCAACCTTTTTGGCATTTCCAAAATGTGACTGTTGTTTTCATTATATTCATAAAACTGTTTAAGCTTAGCAGGGAATTCGTTTTAAGCTGCTGGGTATTTCACAGAATATAAGTTAACAAACATTTTAAATATTACATAGACAGTGAGCCATAGGTTATTTCTGCAATTGCTTGTGACTAATTGGTGGCTGCTGAAACTAAAAGCAAAACTTCTGGCCCTTAACCGCTGCTGCAGCTTTTGTGCTTGTTTAGGTGTAGCATAAATTGCATATTCTGATTTCCATAGGTTAATGATTAACCTAATGAGTTCCCATTGATAATCTGTCCTGCTGTTCTACAAGGACGATGCACGTTTTAATGATGGCATATGTTAACATGTTGGCATTTCTTCTAGTTAATGTAATGTTTCAGTGAGCCAGGTGGTAAAGTACCATTAAGCTGCATATAACAAACACCAGTAGCAGATTAGTGACTTTTGAAGGTAATTACGTGTGATATAAGTGTGTTAGCATTCGAAATGATTAGCAGGGAGCACTGAATGTAAAGTGTGATCTAGCAGCGGGATTATGTTAGTTAGTTTTCACTTCTCTTGTAACTAACAGAAAACTAGTCAGGACTGTGTGATGGTAATAACATTGAAATGCTTCATCTAGATGCTGCTGAGAAGCTTCAAGAAAATACTGAGTGGGCTAGGAGGTGGTTCACATATTTTGGTGGTGGTTTTTTTATATCAAGACTATGCTTTGGCAAAATTGAGAGAGAAAAAAAGGTAGAATTAGGTTCAAGTGAAAATTTAGTTACATCACAATGCTGTACAATACAACAAAGTCCTGAAAGAGACCGAAAATTCAGCCAATATTTCATGCATACCTTGTCTCTAAGACTTTCCTCTGTGTGATTCAGAAAAATACTCAGTGCTTTCTTATTTTAGGAGCTGTTTTTTCTATTTTTTTTCTTTTAAGTTTAAATCACTGATTCTAAGGGTTTTTTAATGCCTTCTTTTGTGTACTGAAATGAAGATTTAATCTAAGTAGTAAATTTTGGGGCCAATTTTGCTAAACAATTTGTGCTATTCTATGCATATTTTGAAATGCTAGCTCAACACTAATTTATTCCTAAAAATTATTAAAGTGTTAGCAGCTAAATTGCATTTTTATTAAAAGAAATTAAATTTAAAATTTAATTAATCTGTTTCTAATGAGTAAAATTTTCCCTAATGCAGTTTGTCCAAAGTGCTTATAATGAAGCCAGGCAGAGAGGTGACTCAGCTTTCCTTTCATTTCTAGTAGTGATTACATTTCTGTTAGACCTCAAATGGTCTCTGAGATTTCTTTTTTTATAACACAGCTTCCACACTGTTAGCAGTAGTGACTAGTGACTAATTGCTTGGATTTCGAGGGCTGAGTTGTGCAACTCTCCTTAAAACAACTATTAGTGAGACAAAATAAGTGCTGATGGCCTGTTTACAGTAGCACTGTTGCTGCTGATGATTGGGAGGGACATTGGTGTTAAAGCAGGAGTTGTGACAAAACATCAGATTTATCAGTCTTTAGCTGGGCCTTCGGTAGGCTGTGTTAAAATCATCACTTCACTGAAAGCAGCATTTGACCTTGGCTGGTCCTCACCAGAGTATCTAGTCATACACCTGATAAGGTTTTGGTGTTGTGTCTGCTTGAGATGCTAGTGAGTGAAAAGTCTTAAAAGAGTCTTCATCTCCTGGCTGGTTGAAGTCCTTTCGTTTGTTTGGTTTTTGGTGGTTTTTTTGTTGTTGTTATTTTTTGTTTGGGGTTTTTTGTTGTTGGTTTGGAGGTTTGTTGGGGGTTTTTAGTTGTTGTTTTGTTTGTTTGGGGGGCTTGCTTGTTTTGTTTTTTAAATAAAATAGAAAAAAAACAGCTTTGAAAAGGATCTATGGAATGAGTAGGAAAAGGTGATGATACCTCTCTGATGAAGTTGCATTAGTACATTTCTTTATACTGGTGAAGACAAAAAGACTGTTTAAAGTTAATAGCTTTTTATGATAAGTAAAGGATTTCTCCCAAATGTCTCTCTTTTTTCCTGAGAAAATGCTTGGTTTCTCTTAAGCCCAGTTCATCTTTGGTGGGCTAGGATAGCTAATGCAGGAGTTGAACCTTGTTAGGAAAATGTGCTTTCTGACATCGGGATTCAGGAAAGATGAGGCTTTTGCCCTTGAAATTTTCTGACCCTTCGGAGTATTGCTGACTTTATCTAGGAGATAAGGTTTACTCATTAATCGAATACATTAGGGTCTCATTGAAGATATTTTTAGAAAGAGTAGTATGAAACTGTAGTAACAGGTGTTGCACTTCTGGACAAAAAAATATAACAGTTTATTACGTCTAAGCTCACGATAAATTTGATTTTCTAAAAGTTAAGTATTGAGTGTCTAATATTGAATAGCTTTTCTTAACTTAGATAAATTGTCTTTTACTATTTAGAACTCTCAATATATTAATTTTTGTTGACATTTGGATATTCACAGGTGCCTGGATTTTTAGAGAAAATGGCTTTGAAATAATAAAATACAGAGTTCGACAACTTGCAGTTCCTTTTTTTTAAAAAAAAAAAAAGTTTTCTATTGAATTCCTCCCCTGCTGTTTCAGGGTCTATTTCTGGTTCCTGCTTCCAGCTGCCAGAATCTTGAAGCTTTCTCCATTGCTTGCCAGGAGAAACAGGTGTGCAGTGCGCTTCCTTTGATTCCTGCTCTTGGAGTCAATGGCTCCCTCTGCAGTCCTCTTAAAGAGAAGCTGAGGTGTTTCAGATCCTCTGCCGTTCCACCTTTTCTTATTTCCTTGGGAGCAATACAACAGATCCAAGAGTTCTGTCTTAGCTCCACCTTCCATTCTTTTTCTGCATATTGAGGACAACTGCATTTCCTACGTACGCTGTGAGTCAAGAGAGACCCAAGGCTAAGAAAGCAGCGCCTTTTCCAAATGGCACAGTGAGCCAGATGTGGTGAGGCTGCTGGATGCTGTGGATGGCTGGAAATTAGCGAGGACTCTGGGCTCCAGTTTTCTTAAAACAAAAAAGACTTGAAGAGTGCTGAACAGGATAGGGTGATGACAGAATGAAGGGAAACTGAGAGACTTGTGGGGAAGAAATGTGCATAAGAATTGTATAAGAACTGTGGGTGGAGGAAAAGGAAAAGAGTGTTTTCAGCTGACTGTGGCTCTTACATGCTGTTCCTCTCTTCAGTTCATCCCCAGATAGTCACTTAATCAAAAAAAATACCACATTCTCATTCTTTCTGTGATATGATGTCATTACTGTCATTGGGAAAATAAGACATAAACATTTTAATTTTTAAGTATTTTTTAAATCTTAAAATTAATTAATAGATAGCTGGCCTAAGAACAAATTTTATGAAATGTAAGCAATGCCTTTGGAATTTTACTGGAATTTTACTTGCTCATTAATTGTTTTCAGAAGGCTCTTTGTCAGATATATCTCTTTGAATTAAGATGAATTACCCAATAAAGTGACTTTTAAATGTTGCAGAAAGATGGAAATGGATATTACTTTATGAGCTTATTCTAGATGTTTTAGACCATTAAATAAGCTGTGTATCACTTTCTAGTGAAAATTTTAAAAGCTGCGGATTTCCAAGTGAAAAATAGAGATCACTGATCATGAAATTGTTTAACGTATGTAGGTAAACAAAAGAAAGTCAAGGTTCTGCAAAAAGAGGAATGCAGAAATTGCTGCACTGTGTCAGGCCTGTTGAGTGATCTTTATATATAACTTCTCCTTTCACTTTGTAAAAGTAATGTTGTTGCCAGAAACAGAAAAGCTTATGCTGCTATTGTTTCTAATCCTCTAATACACAGATAAATCTTCATACCTATAGGTACATAAACCATAAAACCCGCAAAGACTTGTGAAATTCAATGTTGCAATTTGTTTGTTCAACAGCTAGTTTTTTGTCTGCTTAGTGGTACATTTTCTCTGTGTATCCTCTTACAGGTGTTTTTTTTGAGAGCAGATTGGGTTTTATTTATATTGTAATAGCAAAGGGATGATGTTTGTTACAGTACTGTCAAACTGCTTTTTTTTTATGTATACCTCAGTGCTGTGTTGTCTTGCATTGAGGGAGATTTGCAGGCCAAATGTTGTATTTTATTTATGTGAAATCTCCCCTCTGCCTACACCATTCTTTACTCTGAGCTCTCACATTTTTGGAGTGTTGTGGAAGGGGTTGAGTCTTCATTTCCTCTACTCATAGACAGTATTTTAAAAGAGGACATACTATAGATCTGCTGCAGACTTTTCAGTATTTCTTTCTTCAGCATAAATTAGTTTTTCTTGGTGGTTGTTTTATTTTTGGGGGGTTTTTTGATTATGCAACTTTCTAAGATATTTTTCTTATACTTTTCCAGACTGAAGTGCTGGTTCTTGCTGGGTTGGGAATTCAGTAGGGTTTTTTTGTCATATATGTGATCTCTCAATATTAAACTGAATCTGTTCTTCTGTTCATAGGATTGCTGGGAAATTCAGGTTCGAAGGGACCTTCCAAGGTCTTTAGTCTGACCTCCTGCTCAAAGCAGGGTCACCTATGAGCTCAGACAAGGTTGTGAGGGATTTTACCTAGTCAGGCTATGAAAAACTTGAAGCAAGGAGACTGCAAAACTATGCTAGGTTACCTGTTCCAGTCCTTGGCTGTCTTCATGGTGAAAATAAGTTATCTTGTATCCATTCTGGACTTCTCTTGTTTGAACACAGTCTCATTGCTTCTTGTCCTGTCACAGGGTCCCCCTGTGCTGAGCCTGACTGCTTGCTGACCTCCTTGTACAGACAGACACTTGCTGTTAAGGTCTCCCCAAAGCCATCTCTTCTCCAGGCCGAATCAGCCCAGCTCCTTCTGCCTCTACTCACAGGACAAGTGCTCTGCCTCCTTGAGCATCTTGTTGGCTACTGTGTCCATGTTCTGGTTGTACTTCTTGTATTGTGGGGGCCCAAGGCGAGGTGCATTAGACCATGTCTGGAATAATAAGCACTGAGTAGAGGTGGCAATCAGTTCCCTCATCTGCTGGCAAGGCTCTTCTTAATAAAGCCTGGGATGCTGTTGACCTTTCCTGACAAGGCACATTGCTGGCTCACGATCAGCTTGCTTTATGCCAAGACCTTTTCCACAGAACTGCTCCCCAGCCAGTCATCAGCCTGTATTGTTGCCAGGGCCTCTCAGGTGCAAGTGTTTTGTGTAGGGACCATTCCTCCAGCCTGTCTAGGTCCATCTGAATGGCAGCCCTGTCTTTAGGCTTGTTGATTGATCCTCTTCACCCCAGTTAATAAAATTCTGATTGGAACATACCTTACTGGCCCTGCAAGTCATTGGTAAAGATATTTAATGGACTTGTCCTAGGGCAGAGTCCTGCAGCACTTCACTTGATACCATCCTCCAGGCAGCATACAACACTTTATCCTCTGAGCCTGACCAGCCAAATGTTTCCTACAAGTCTAGTTGTTTATCCATTCTAAAAAGATTTTTTTCCTAGTTCACTAGTAATTAATTCCTTGACCTTCCCGTGACTTTTTTTAGTGTCTTGATGCATTTTATTATTGGCTTTATTTATCAGTGAAACCCTACCGATTAATCTTTATTTTGTATATTGAATAGTTTCCATGTTCCTGAGTATTTCATCACTCAGTGATTACTTTTTTTTGATGAACTTCTTGTGAGTGCCTGTGCCATCGTACTGTATCTTCTACAGTTTCTTATAATGCAGATTTTAGTAATTTCAGGTACTTCTGTCTACTGTCTGAAGTACAGCAAACTGATTAACATTTCTTAAAGCAGATGGGGTTCCCTAGTTGTTCTAAAAGAGATTGTGCTTGGACCTACAATCTTGTTCTTAGCTCAGGTGCTTTGTTATTTGTCATTATTTGCCCACTTCTCTTTGAAATGAAACTTTGATAGATAAGCATGCTGGAACAGGGATGTCACTAGTGTTCTTCCTATAAAATTCATAATAAAGCAACAGTTTTATCAGCAGTACTTCAGTGATTGCCTTGTTCTGGTGGTGTTTTACAAGATGTTCCAGTTCTCATTCAGATCTTGATTATCATCTAATAAAGTAATTTCCCATTCCTACATTTTTGTTGGTTTTTAAATCATTGCCTTTTACACTTCCTTTTTTTTTTATGGTACCTCCTTTTCTACAGCTTCATTACATCAAATTTCTGTTTTATATGGGAATCTTGTTAGTTTAGCACTATATATATGCTGTATGTAGTGCATCTTTACTCCCAAAGGCTGCATTTCATCTTCCCAGTACTGGCCACAAACTGTTCCCTTGCTAACCATTCCTGTGAATTGTACTTGTCTCATACCAGCAACAGGCTAAAATACCTCCTGTGTAAGAGTAATTCTTAAACATTTACTCTCACTCACAGAAACATGCTGTTTTGCAATGTGGCCACAAATCTGTAGCTGTTTTAGCCACTGACACACCAGTGTTTTAGCATTTTCAACAACAGAATTAGTGGAATGGATATCTTTCTCTTCAGCTAGACAGGTATGAGTCCAGCTGTTAGAGCTCTTATGAACCAGGTATGGACTGAAGTACAAATAGATTTCAGTGTGTCTGATATGGTGTGAATACATGGATAAAAGTCCAAGTTATTAAATAACTGTAAATAGAAAATTTCTTGTTTTCAAACATTGCTTTTACATGAAAACTCTGTTTTGACTGGGAGCCACGTGGGTACATGTTTACAAATGTGAATTTACACGTTTGATTGACTGTCTGTCTTATGGATGTCATTAGCACCTTACAATTCACCACTTTGTCGGTTCATTCATGGTTTTGCTTAGGGCTGTGCCTGTGCAGTCAGATAACATAATTTCTTGCATCCTTGTTAGATGTCAATATGCAGATTTTGGGGTTTTGAAAGAATTTTTGACCTGACAGCAGTATTAATGTACAAATGAGTAAACTTGACTCTTTTGGGGGGAGGGTAGGAGCACAAGGGGAAGTGGCTGATGGATTTTGGTTTGTTTTGGGAGTTTTTTGCCCCTTCAAAGACTGACTAAGCTGTGTTATCTTAACTGACTGAATAGTACTTCTCATTCCAGTTTAATGTAGTGGATCATGGATTTGTGTGTGATTATGATTCAGTTCTTTGTTGTATGGCTTATTGAGTATTGCGGTGTGACCTGTTTGCTGGTTTCACATGAAGAAGAGCATTGCTAACTGTGTCTGGATGTTTATATAAAATACTAATTGCATGTGTTGAATTTTGATATAAAGAGAAGAATATTTTGCTACCTGTGCAAGAACTTCTGGCTGAATTCAGTGATTAACTGAAGAGCACATAATTAATGAATGAGCAAATATAATGTAATTCTTCTTTATCTCAAAAAGAATTACTGAAAATGTATGCTAAAACTGATATTTTAAAAGCAAACAAACATAAAACTTCCTTACTGCCCTTGGAATCTTCTAACAAGAGAGCCAAAGGAAATGCCTACCTTATGTTGTCACTGGAACAGCATCTATTTGAGGTTTCCTTAGGCCTCTTTTTTACCCTGCTAACTAAGCTGTGTGTGCAGTGAAAGTCTTTTTTCAAAGAAAAGTTATTTTTCACAAGAAGTACTCTGCTTTTGCAGCCATTTCTTTCTGTGCTTAATAAGTTTTTTCTAAAATTTTAATTTTTTTCCAGAGATACTGATAAATCTTTTTTTTAATTCCTGCTTTATATGTAAGGAAGAAGTGGTAGAAATAATAGTTAGAATGACAAAGGAAGTCCTTAACAGAGCAGAACTTAGAACCTATGTACCTTAACTGATAGTATTCCGCTATAGCCATTAAACCATTCTTTTTCCCTTGCAAGATTTTTCTGAAATTTGTGCTATGAAATGATACCATAGCAATGGGGTTGGAGATGTACATATGTTGCTAAGAAACTACATGATCTGTTCTGGACCAGCCACTGTGATAAAGTGGCTGTTTTGAGTTGTTGCGTTTGAAAACGGCCACTTTAGGTGATGTGCGTTTTGCTCCACCGATTTCTGACCTGCAATGCTTGCCTTTGCAGATGGAACATGAGGATTTTGTAATGGAGGGGCATGGCAAGACTCCACCTCCTGGTGAAGAAAACAAACAGTGAGTCACGCGTTTATTTAAAAAGGGCCTTACCATACTAAATGGTGTGAAGCACTCTCGTTTAAACGTGCTGGGAGCATTGGTTGGTTGCTTGGTGCTCACCCTTTTGATTCCTTAAATATCCATATATTTATATATGTAATAGTGGATGGTGGCTGAAAAAAAAAAGAGGCAGGATGTTGATTTGCCTTAAATGTAAAAGCATGGAAATATGCATTGCAATTTCAAAACATTAATCAGAAATTGTTGTAAAAGGGATAATCATTCTGGAAGCTTGGCACTGACGTAGTGAGTTTGTACATGAAGTTTTTATACAGCTGCTCTTCACTGAATAATGTGAAATATGAAAGAAGCAGGGCCTTCCTTTTGGTGTGCTTATGGCAGATTGGTCCTCTTTGAAATATGAGCCTTGTTTCTTTAGGATGCATGTTAATAAAGGATCAGAAATTATAAGCAAAACGCTCTTTTGAGAATGAACAATATAAGATGCTGGTACACAGAGCTTTAAGGGAAGCAGCTTGATCAGAGAAGAAAATGACAGATTTCCATTAGGAAAAGGCTTTTTCATATGATTTCAAACTGAAATCCAGTACTGGTTGGATTTTTTCCCTGGGTTTTTCTTTGGGTAGGAAGAACAGAGCCTTGTCCTAGAAGTATTTCAGTGATGGTTGTATTCCATATTCTTCTCATTAGTTAATGTAATGGTAATTCAATTTTGATATCGTAATTAATTTTTTTCTTTTCCTGCCACTTGGAGCAAGCAAGAAGGTGGTCTTTGGAAAATCTAGATCACAGGACTCTTTTTTTCCTAAGCCTAATTGGATGTTTCCTCATGAGAAATTCTCATTGATCTGCACTCTACTTGTTGCAGAAGGGCTGGGATGTGACTTGGGGTGAAGGTCTACTTTGCCTCCTAGACAAGCTGACAACTGTAAGTCCACTGTATCTCTGACAGTGAGAAACCGTTTCTGAGGTAGGCAAGTTGAGGTCAACGAAGTTCTAGTGCTGAACATGCACATTCTTTCCATCATGGACGTGAGCCAAACTTCTCAAAGTAATTGTTGTTATTTCTATCTATTCAGACTGCGCAACTTACTGTGGTACCAAGAGATACAAAGTTTGTTGAAGTAGAAACTTTCAGAAAGTTCCAGAAGAAAAATCAGTGCAGAAATAAAAAGTAGGAATTAGATTTCTGCTTTCCTGAACTGTTTCTTTATATACATAGTAATTTAATGAAATACATTATTGTAGTGAGTAATATGAGGGATGTTGTATTGGATTTGTCATAGCCTTGTGTTTGTTAGGTGTCTTATTTTAGGTGCAAGTGGAAACTAGAATTACTTTATAGTTGATCTGATTTTTAATTAGAGCTTTTCAAGTGGCTTACAACATTATCTCTCTTCTCGAAAACTTTGGTTATTAAAGAATATGAGATTAGTGATAGGCAGCATTTTTATTTTTTAACTAATAGGTTTGTGTTTAGGTGGCATCTGGAACCTTGTCATGCAGATCCTGCTGTAGAAGTCTCATTCTTAATAATATGTTGATTGAAGTCTGAAGGTGCAATTTGAGTAGTGCAACGAAGAGTTGAAGGTAGTTGTTTTATGCAACTTGTAGCATAATGCCAGCAAAATTCAATTATGGGTATTGTTCTTAAATTTAAATCAATCCCTTGAATCTTATTCTACCCACAGTATCAAATTTTCAGCTAACTAACAAAATCATCTGCCTTGACAGAGTTTACCTCTTGTTGTAAGAGAAGGGAAAAAAAATCTGAAATTACCTCTTTGTATTAGTACTTACTTGCAGTGGGGATTAGCTGGACATAAACATACTGGACTGGGCTTTGTGAAGGAGCACAGAGAGGAATTCTGGAGCATGTGACAGAGGAGAAGCAGGGAAAGCTGTGACTGTTTAGCCTTGAGATGAGAAAACTTGGGGGAGGATGTTCTTAACCATGTGAATAGATACCTGATGAGGTGACTAAAGAAGACTGAGCCAAATTCTTCACAGTGGTGCCTGGTGGAGGAGCAGGAAGCCATTGGCATAAACTGAAATACAGGAAACTCCACTCAAACACAAGGGACAAAAATTTTCTTTTTTTACTATTAAGCATGGTCAGACCTTTGGAAGAGGTTACCCAGAAAAGTTGTGCCTTCATAGCCCTTTAAGATACTCAAAACTTAGCTGGGCACAGCCCCAAATCTGCTTCAGCCTGCTCTACTTAACCACGCTTTGAGTAGAGGGGTGGGATTGATATCTCTGAGATCCCTTCCATCTGCAGTTATTCTGTGATTTGGTGTACCCATGACTACTGTTGTCCTCCTAGTGGGTTTGAAATAAAATTGGAGCTTGTTAGCAAAAGGTAGATTCTAAGTTTGAATGTAGAGTCAGATGTTCTCTACAGAAATAGCTGCACCACTGAAGATGCTTCCTTCCTTTTGCAGCTGTCATTAGGCTTCATAGAATTTACTGCCTCTACAGCTATGCAGATGGGATGTTTTTTCTTTGACTGCTTCTAATTTACTTTTCAGGAAAGTTGGCCGTTGTAATTTAATTGCCTTTCATTAGGCAGCCTGATCTGGGTAACTCTGCACTGAGATTGTTGAGGAAATGTTCAGAAGATACAATTTCAGCAAAGGAGCTAACTTGCACCAGAGTTCCAGAGCAGTCCACCAGTGTTAACCTCCTAGGAAAGCCCCGCAAATTTCTTTCTGCATTTCAGTGGGCTCAAAGCTTTAGTGGACAATGTAGGAACAGAAATAAAAAGATACTTCTGAGAGACTTTCAGTGGATGCAATAGTTCTTACCTAGCCCCAGTTTCATGTGAAATTTCCTTTGCTAAAGTATAGCTTCAAAATGGAATACAAGGAGCCAGCATCCATGGATGATTTCTGGCACTTCATGAAACAGATTATTTCCCCAGTTTGACTCAGGGATAAAAACTTGGCATTTTAAGAGTGCCTTCTAGCATTAAACAAACACACACACAAAAAACCCAAACAAACCCAGCAACAACAAACAACTCTACTGCATCGTTGTGAGCCTTTCTTCTGCTATACTGAATAGTTCTTTTGGACAGACTTACCGTACTAAAGTTACAGCATTTTAAGATTTTTTTAATTGAACTGTAGGTGATACCTGAGAACTGCTGTCTTCTGATACCTGTCAGCTTTATGGGGAGGAATTACCTGGTTAAACTGTATACAAGGGCTTCAGAAATCTTCAACTGATCACTTACAACACGGATATAATGTATTTCAATTTAAGCTAATTATGAGGAAGTTACCCATTCAGAATCCTTAGTACAAGTGAGATATGAAATGGGTATAGTCATCTCAAGTCCTGTGAAAGATTTGCAGTTTGTGTGCAGTGCATGTGTCACAAAGCTGTCATGGTTGTGCAGCAGCAAAGTGACTTATGCTAAAAACTGCACTTCAGAAGAAGTGAGCCTGCTTGGACTACTGGAGCTGACAATGGCCATCTCAGACCGTGCTCCTACTCTGGCTGAGGGCTGATGGACTCCTTGATAAATTGTTAGTTCTCAGTTTTTATGTACTCTGTAACCTTCTCCTTTCTTAGCTCTCTGGCACGGGATTTAGCTGCGTGTTATGTGGCTAATATGTTTGGTAAGAAACCACTTTCCTTCCTTCCTTCCCAATGGAGAAAGATCAGTGTCATTATGCTTAATTACAGGTGAACATTTTGTTAGAGGTGTTCTCTCATATTTTCATCAATTACGAAGGGGTTGACCTGAACTGGCATGCTTAAGGAGTAAATATTATCTCCTCACACAAAATACTTATGTTTTACATGGCAGCAGCTTATTGTGCCCTTATCAGTTGTAATAGGGCTTTTACTTTGTTACTGCTGGAGCAAAGATTAAGAGGCAAATGTGACCCAGAAACATCTTTCCAAAACAGTCAAACTTCTGTTGATGAGCACAGAGCAGGGACAGGGGCAGGAAAAAGAATTCTGCTGAAGTCCTTAAATTGAGGTTCTGCTCCTAGCTCTAGCAGCATTAATTAGCGCCTCTGCCTGTGCTAATAGATTACCACCTGCTGTCACAACCAGAAATGAATGCACCCTAATATATGAGTGAAAGGGATTGGGTAATGAAAAACTACTCCTTTTTATAAGATAAATGTAAATGTTTTACTCTTCCTGACTGACACATGGAGAGGTCTCTTTGACAGTAGCTATTCAGACAAAAAGTGAGACAAGTTCATACTCACATTTAGTAGGAAGGTAAGCCAAGCTGCTCCTGCTGTTTGAAGTAACTCAGCTGGCTATTCCCCACCTATTTTGTAGTAATGGGAGAGAAAAGTCTTCAACTCTCTTGACAATTTGTACATCTGGAAGTGATTCATATTGTAAGAAAGCTATCAAAACAAGATCATTTCTGTAATTTAGAAAGTGTCATTGATTAGACCTCCTGAATAGGCTTTTCCCTGGCTTGATAGTTTAATATACAGATTCTGAGACAAGTGTTTTTAATGAGACCCTCCAAAATTGCAGTAATGCCAGGATGAGATTGGAACCACCGAGCATCACAAAATTGTTTAAAATTTGGTAATAGTGTCTTATTTTTTGACATTTCAGCAGGAATGTTCAGTGTCTTCCTGGATTTGTGTGACACTACAGTTAAAAGAAAGTAGTGGCTAAATTGGCCTAACAGGAATTACAGACTCTGAAAGTCATCTTGTCCAATACCATGCTCAAAGGGGGGCCAGATTTGAAGGTTAGATTTAACTTCTAAGTTGTATCAGGCTTCTCAGGCTTATTCTAGAGCTTTTCTGGACAGTCTGTGGCAATATTAATCACCTTCACAGCAAAGAAAATTTCTGAATATTCAGTAAGAATTTATGATCATTGTCTTTCATCTTCACAGGTATGTGTCTGAATGTGGCCCAGTCTTCATTAAAATTTACCATTGTCCACTTACACAGCAGAATAGCTCCCTCCTCCTCCGGCTTAGTTTTGCCATGTGAAAACTAAGCGAAATCAAGAAGCTGGTTTACAGGCCAGTCTTTGTTTTCAGCAGCCTGCTAATGTCAGGGCCACATGTAAACATCACTGTTATAATAGCACAAAAGAACCAATCTTACTCTTTCATGGTGTTGCTGAAAACTATAAAAAGGCTGCAGTGGTATATCCTGAAGTTGTCTGGTTGGATTGGTGAGAATGAAAGACATTGTTATGAACTACTGCAGTGTTCTTTTGAAGGGCTGAAATTCCATTAAGGTCTCTAGCCATAGCTTCTGTCCCTGTAGGATAAAACATTGTTCTTAGGAAATTTAAAGTAAACACTTAGCTTAAAGCTTGTGTAACAGGGGGTTTGTTTGATGTTTTAAGGACATTCGATATTACAGAAGGTACTGAGACTTGCCTTGAATGCCATTACAACTTTTTAATTTACTGGCAGTACTGACCTAAGCAGAAGTTGGGTTTTTTTTTCAGAAGATCCATGCAGCGATTTTCAAAGTAGTCTCCAAATCCTAGTTCAGATTATCAACTCAGATTTGAGGTACCGAACTTTGCATATCAACCCAAATTCTGTGAAGTTAATGGCAAGTTATTTCTTCGATTACATTCAAGAATTATGTAAAGGCATAGCTGTCTTTATATTGCTGATTGTTCTCTTTGTGTGTAGAATAAGTAGCCTATTAAAGAAATGTCCCCAGACATTTAAGTCCTCTGCCCAACATCCTAACAAGTCATCACAGAGAGATGTGGGATGTCTGTGGTGGCCATACCAGACATTTCTGTCACAGGGTGTTTCAGTTCTTTTAGTGTGTCAGACCCAGAGATAACTCAGGCTTGCTCTGATGCTGGCATATGAGTAGGAGAGTTCTTTCTTTTATATCCTTAGAGATTTGATAGGATATCTAAGGGTGTGAGACCATTAGACTAAAACAAAATGAAAACTGGTCCAGCTAAGGATTAAGGAATATTTTCGTCACCTTCATAGTGTACGGATGTTTTTACTCTATACAGTGGAGTGAGTGAAGGCATGTCTACCTGTGTGTTTAAGGGGGCCCTGAGGCATAGAGAAAAGAATTGCCCTTTGTTGTGCAATTGAGTGGGTAGAAATGGATGAGGCAGGAGCAAAATCTGTATCTGTAGAGGCAGCTGTGTTTGAGCCATGACTCTGAAGTCAATAAAGTTGCAAAAGCTGAGACTTGCACCCTTACAATGCAGTACTTCTGAACAATATACAGAATTTATACACAAGCACTTTAGAATGGCAAAAGTTTCATTGTCTTCCATATTTCACCAGTTCAGTGTTAAATATTTTGAAATTTTTGTACTTACAATTATAAGTATTACCCACAGGAAAACTCTTGACTAAGTATTCTAAGCAAAAATACTTTAAAATTAGGCATTCACTTCTGCAAGTTAGACTTGAAAATGCTTTCAATTGTCATTTCATTATGTTTTAGACTCCCCATTTCATGACCTCAGTGATTTTATTTTTTTTTTCATCTCAAACCATGAACAAATACAGACTTTTCATATACCTCAGCTAACCTACATCTTAGTGTACTGCTGTTTTGCAAGTATTGTCTTAATATGTGGAAAAAAACGGAAGCCAGATGACCGACCGTTAAGGGGAAAAAAAAGGAAGTCACACAGAAAAAAGTCAACTTTGGAAGTGAAGTTCCCACTTACTATCACAATGTGTTTAGTCTACAGTGCTGCTGAATATCAAGGGAGGAAAATATTTTGGACCGTGTATATTCTAAGTGTGAATGCTTTGGCATTTCTTTTCTTAGGATTTTATAGTGCTCTCTTCAAGATGTCTTGTGGTAAGAACAGGCTAGTTTGTTTGGGCTCTCCCACCCCCCAAGATCTGCATTTGTCCTGCATAGGAAGAGCACAGAGCCTGCTTCTGAATTTGCAGTCTCATCTGATCAAGAGACTACTTCACACTTGCTTTTGCAAAACCAGAGAAAATATATTTTCCATTCCATATTGCTTGATTTATAAATATGATACTGCAAAATAGCCAGAGTAGTGTCAATTAGTGTCACATATCCTTGATAACTTGATTGTTCTCTCTAGTTATTCCAGTTAGTAGTAATTCCAGTTGCTAGTGGAATGGAGGATATCCTGATTTGCTGCTGTCTTACAGAGCTTACTGTACTTTGAAGGGGAGAGCATTTGCATACTGATCAAATTCCTAAAATCCGGGGCCTCTGTATTCCAGACACCACCGCCCACTCCTCCACCCACTCCCGTCCTCTAGTCCCTTTCCAGGAATTAAACTCTCTGCTGGATACTCTATTGACATCTGGAATTCACTGTCCAGTAAGTTGGGAGGTTTTAGGTCTGTTTGATTAGTGGCTGTTCCTTTTCTCTCTCTCTCCCAAAGTTGCCATCTTCCTCAGGAGCTGCCCGAGGTAACTGCCCTCTGATGTATCATTTATATGGATGGCTGAACATTGCTCTCTTTTCAGCATTTCATTGCTATTTAGATGGCATCTCTTGGATGACATCTACCATGGGAGTGAGATAACAGACTTAAAGACCAGCAAGCAAAATCATTTAAGGTAGTGGTAAACTTGGCAATGCTGGGTTGGTGGTTGGGCTTGATGGTCTTGAAAGTCTTTTCCAACCTAATACAATTCTATAAGGGCTGTTAATAATTTTAAGCCCCATCTAAATTAGCATTTTGTCTATATTCTTAATGTAAAAATACACTTTAGACGAATTTCTGTGGTACCTACACCAAATTAGTGCCGCTAATTTTGATTTGCTAAGAGTTTAGTTTTTGGACTGCTAGCACAGGTCAGTGACATCATGAATGTGTATGAATTACAGTCCTAAAACTTTTTTTTTCCCCTTTTTGCATCCAATTTAAGATGCTCACTGCTTTTTTCCTCTGCTTCATTCTCTCAAAAAAAAACTTCATCAATTTTTTGGTATTTTTTGTGTGTACACCCAGATGAATGATTGAATATTTCTTTCAAGGAGATGAAGGAGAGAAAGGGAAAAAAAACCCCACTACTGTTTTTATGTTATATTAATGAGTTTGTGCTCTCTTTTTGTTTGTGTGCAGAAAATAGAAATTTTGATGACCATATGCTATGGCTTAGATATACCAGAGGTTAAAGTAGAGAAAGGTAAATGGTCTTGGTTCTAAGATGCAGATCCTACCCTTGATGAAGTGGCCATTATTGGTTAAAGAAAGGGAGGGAAGGAAAAAAAACCAAGCTCTTTATTTCCACGCAGAAGATATGACTTACTTTGTATGACTAAAAATATTGTACTGTGTGGTAAACATGGTATGAATTCAAAACTTGTTTACAGAAGTATCTTGGAGGTCTTAAGCTGCATTGCTCCTCTGGCATGCTGTGATTGGGAGAGCTGGTATGATTTCTTTTACTCCTACCTAAATGGATTGAATTTGCTGAACTCTTTGCCCTAAGTCAAAGTTGTTCATATTTGGGAGTCATACTGTTTTTACGTTACTGCATGCATTTGAATATTTGTGACAGCTACAGCTTGTAGAATTTTCTGCCTGGATAGCCAGCTGTTCCTTTCCTGACATTTCAAACTGAAGAACTGTACGTGAAGGCAAATTACTCAGGGAAGATGTTCAAGTCACTTGGAAAGATCAGTTTACAGATTTTTTGCAGCAATAAATAGTGCTTTTATAAGAAAAATTAGTCAAACTAGGGAAATCCTCTCTTACAGTAATCCACTGAAAATGCATTCCTCTCATATTCTGCTTTTACTTTGGGTTTTTTGTTTTGTTTTGGGCTGGCTTGCTTTTATTATTATTATTTAACTTAGCATATTATGGTTCCTTTAATGAGAACAAAAGAAAATGGGTTGGTGCCAGCTTCAACCAAGATGCCAGAAATTCCTTTGCTCAAGAGGTTTCTGGCCCAGTGATTGAACTAAAACTAAAGACAAGTTAGAAAAATTTGTAGAGAGACTCAGCTATCTCACCAAAAATAAATTTAAAAAACAAATGAACAAAAAACAACAAAACAAAACAAAACAAACCCCAAAGCACAGCATAGCTTCCTTTTAGGTAGGGGAAAAAAAAAAGATTGAACTAGAATAAGACTTCCGGTCCAAAAATCTTCCTTGTCTTTTTTGAGATGTCCTAAAGGTATTTGTAAGACATTTGCTTTGAGTAGAGTTTAGGAGATGTCTATAAGCACCATATAGAGGGGTCCTGTTGTGGTAAAGTGTTTGTAGACATAAAGGTAAGTTTGTTCTTAAACATTCTAACCTGGTCAGATGAAAAAGCTTGCTGCTATTTTAAAATGTTTAGAGCTCCAAGGCTTAAACAGAGTGAAGGAAGGATTTAATGAATGAAATTATTATTCCTTTTGAAATTCATAGTAACAGCTATGGTTGATGGAAAGTCAGTTGAATCAGTCATGTAACTGGCATGGTAATTCACATGCTGTAAATAACAATTAGAAAGCAACACTTGCTGTATATATGGGTGGGATGACATACCATTTCCCTGAATGTCTCTTTATTTGAAAGATGCATGGAAGTGTTTGAGGCCAGGTTGGATGGGGCTTCGAGTGACCTGGTCTAGTGGAAGGTGTCCCTGGCCACAGGAGAGGGGTTGGAACGAGATGATCTTTAAAGGGCCCTTCCAAACAAATCCACTCTATGATTCTCTTTTCACTGTCATTTAGAGAATTGCATAAAACTTTCTCCCATTTCATTGATATTTTGGCAGTTTATAGGATTTTAGGAACTGAAGAGGAAGGTCTGTTAGGATAGGATTATAGCCTTCAAAATCAAGATGCTTCTAAGATGATAAAAAAGAGCAGGTTAAAGAAATTCTAAGAATATTAATTTACACAAGTTTCATTGCTTGTTATGCTACTGGAAAGTACTTACTTAATGTCCAAGGATATGGATGTAAAGACTCAATCAACATTTAGATGTGGACTTCATTGGTGGAAGATGGTATCTGGGGTCAATTCTTTCAGTTGCTAGAGTAGTTAAGTCTCATGCAATGGCTTTTCATGTCTGTATCTTTCCCAAGTGAGTTTGGAGTCTCTTGTCCAGTTCTGGTCAGATGAGGCAGAGAAGTAAGAAACTATAATATAATTATAATTACCAATATATTAAACTTCAGTAGCTTCCTAGAGAAGAGACCAAAGTTAATTTCCCCACTAACAGAAGGGTTTCAGGACAAGACAAATGATTATCTGTTCTGGTTATGTCTTTTAACAGCTAATAATTGTGTGTGTTTTGGGATTGGCTGCAGTATATGCCAGTTTTTGCCCAGGCACTGAAAGAGGTGAAAACAAGTTATGGGAAGAGGTCTGCATAGAGCTCAATATACTATTAGAACCTTGGCATCAAAGGAGAACTGGCTGTGCAGGAAGCTGGGATTAGTGTGGAAAGTAGAGGTTCAGTGATGTGTGACAGAGATTCGTAGGAAATGAGCTTTCAGTTCTCTTGTTCACCCAACAGCCTTGTTAAAAGGCAGATTGAAAGCTTTCTCTTTCTCCGGTCTGGATAAGCCATTTGGAGAATTGAAGAAGTGGAGGCATAGTGGTAGATTATTTATAGGCTGAACACTGAGGGAAAGTATTGCAGCAGATTGAGGAAAAATTAGGTGGAAAAATGAGTGTTTGCTAAGTTGGGTGAATAAAGTTTTCCTTCTGACTCATTATCTTTTCCTGAGCACTTCATTAACGTATAGGGTCAGAACTTGGCTTGAGCTTGAAGTCATGTATCATTCTTAAACTGAAGTTTTCAGGCCTTGTATTCTTTCTTTCGTCCCTGGCAAAATACAAATTAGGCCTGAGCTTTAGTATGGCTCCAAAGCAGTGTTGCAATATAAGTTTTGAATAATAATAATAATAATAATTCCTAAAATGTGTTGATAGGTGCCTTTGTGTAAGGGATGCAAAAGCCGTTGTAACTTTTTCAGAAACTAAGCAAGCTTTTCCTTTGTTGGATGCTTTTCGTCGTGGTATTTTTCTCTGAAGAAACAATTTACATTTTACTTTTGATTACTATCATTAAAAACCCCTGCCAGCTCTCTTTTCACAATTCTGCAGCATAAAACGTCTCGCTATTTACTAAGTGTGAAAGGGGAGGACCCCAAAACAAAACGCTAGTTTTCCTTAGGAGTGAGTGTTTTGTCCTTGAAAAATGTTTGAACACTTGAAAGTTTTGCACTCCTGCAGAAAGAGCGGTCATGATTTGCACAATGGCTTAGGTGAAATTGCTATGAATACTTTAAAAAAAAGTATGTTGGTACAGCCAGAATTAGCTATCATCTTCAATTTTCAGAAGTCTTGGGCTTCAGCATCTCTGTCTGTTCAGAGAAAATAGTTTAAAAGTGATCTGAACTATCCGTTATCCAGGACTGAGACTGCTTTTAATTGTTTCCTTGAAATAAACCATATGGCAGTTTTTAGAGCACACAAGGAATAGTTAAGACTTTTAATTCTGTTCCTTAGTTTAAGGGGGGATCTCTGTTTGCTCTTTATTATTAGAAATTGTGCAACTATGAGACGTAGTCCTTACATACATGTCCCTACCCTGAGTTATGCCTTTAGCCTGATGTCAGGAAGGACAGGCACTTTTCTGATCCCTCTTGAAGAGGTATGCTTGGTGGGTTTGTAATCCAGGTCAGTTGTTGGACTGCTGGGGACTGGTTGGGAAACTGGTGAGTAACCTGCCTCCAATTATCTTGCATCTCTTACTGCACCCCACTTCTGGGGTTGGGAGAGGGACATCTGGGGACATCTAACTGGTGAGTTGCAGTAGGGTAGAGGGCATGGAGGCTTCAGTTCACTTGGCCAATAAAATCTGCCTTTTTTCTTCTAATATTTCAGGAGGCAAACTCTTCACCAGCAGGAGAAAGGACAGCTGGTGGCAAGGCATTCATGCTATGAGATACTTGTTAATATTTGAGGTTTCTGGTGAGGAGTTGTGTTAGTAGGAGATTGACTTTTTCACTTTCATAGTATCAGCTATGAAGAACTTTCTGGGGGAAAAAATAAGTCTTGAATTTATTGCCATGGGTGTATAGGCAGTATAGAAAGCCCAGTGGGTGGGGTCCAGTGTTGGGACGATGAGGGTGCAGCCTTCAAAGTAAGATATGACATCAAACTGTAGGACTTTGAGCCCGAACAAAATGCCAGCTCATGAAAAAGGGAGTTTTGCGTATGGACTGGATGAACTCAAACCCTTTTAAAACTGATTAAAGAGCTACAGGTCAGACAGACCACGTCTCCTTTTTGAGATGACATCTGGAGGGTGTGGATACCTCAGTTCCAGTGGACACTGGAGCATGCCTGTGTACATAATATTAAAGCCTAATTGCTTGATTCTTATTGATAGGTCATCAAAAAGGATGAGCTGTTACTAGAACCACAATACATCTTAATACGAATTAAAAACCCTATTCCTCTCCTGTCTCAGTTGAGATACGAGCGCAGGGAATCCACAATTGTAAGCATCTCTCTTAATGTGCATGTATATGTCTGCTCATACTGGATACTGTCCTCATAGGAGCACTGTGAAGCTTCATTAAAGATTTTAAAGTGCTTTATGATCCTCAGATGGAAGGAGCTTGGAAATGAAGTGTTTGTAATCAGATAAGTTAGTAGCACATAACAAGGATATAACCTATTAACACTGGCTATTAATAGCCTGTTGGCATCAGAATACGTAATGGTTAGGTTTTTGAAATGCAATTGCCCTCTGAAAAGAGGTGTGCAGATTTTGTATAAACTATGTATTTTTATGCTCTATTCCTTTGTTTTCTGATCTACTGTGCTCATTACAAACAAGCAACTCAACACATCTCCCAAATCAAAACAAAAAACCAACAACTTTTCGTTAGCTATCTTAATCAATATGCCAACAAGAATAGGCAAAGAATTGATATCTTTCAAATGGTAGTTTAGTGTAAAAAATTCAATTAAAGCTACAGTTATTTAAGAATTACCCATACTGGCCTCTCTGAATATTTTCGGTTGACTGATAATTTGCTTACTTGCTGATTAAAAAAGCTTTGTCAATAGAACATTGGTAAGGTAAAATTTTATAGCAGTTATTTACACTTGGATACACAGCAACTCAAGTGAGTGCTTGTTTCTGAAAGTCATCACAGTATTATCAACTGCTTGAAATAAAGGCTTCCAGGACTTCAGAATGGAGAGTTGGCAAACCCTAGTGAAGTTAAGAGGATTTACGGGTCTCAGTAAAACAATTTGGCTTTTGAGAGGGAATAAAATTGTCTGTAGCTTAATGCATACTGTCATACTCAGTGTGAACATGTATAGAACATGTAGCTGCAGTACTTAATGTATTTTTTTCAGGAGGGGGATAGCTGTTTCATAGTTATGCATATACATTTGCCTTTATGAAACTGTGAATCAGATGCTTAGCAGTTGCTTTGGATTTTGTCATTCAGGATTTAGAGCAATTGTGGTGTTCTCTTTGGGTCTTGCCACAAATAAGATGTTCCCTGAGTTTTCACCACATTTCCTAAATAGCTGTGTTTGGATTAGCCCAGCCACAGAACACTCTAATCTGCTACATCCAGCAGGGCAATTCTCTGCTCTGGTTTATACAGAACAACCTGAGCAGTTACATCCAGCTGCTTCTATTTCATTTCATTCCATAAATGCAGCTTACATGAGCTATTGCCAGAGTTTCTTGAGCCTGCAGAGATAGATGGTTACAGTGCAGGCTATAGTCCTGTTGAAGAAATCCTGTCAGTGGCAGAATCCCCGTTTGAGTTTCTGTACCTTACCATGAAGGTGGGAGCAAAACATACCACAGCCATACTAGCCTTTCATGGCCTCCTGATGAGGCCAATGGCTTATGTTCTATGATAATACATACTAATGATTTTTATTCTTGTTCATAAGATGTGCAGCTTCTGCCCCCCTCAAATTAATTCCTTTGGAGTGCCCTCCCATGGATCTCCAAGTTAGTTCCATTCCATGGTGTTGTCATGAATGAGTGGTTTAGATTGCTTAAAGAATTCCTATCAAAGGTATTGGCAAAAGCACCATGCCTGTGACAGAGTTCAGGATTCATTTGGATAGCGCTCTCAGGCACATAGTGTGATTCCTGGGGTGGCTTGTGCAGGGCCAGGAGTTGGACTCTGGTGATCCTTGAGGGTCCCTTCCAAATCAGAATATTCTGTGGTTCTGTAATTATTGGCAAAAGCAGGTTTTCATATAAATTTGTGAAGGCACAACTTAACAGGGCAAAGTTCCCTCTGTTGCTTACTACATGGATGAAGCATACCAAAGAAGGAAAATCAGATCATAATCAATTTGAAGAAGTTTGTACAGAGACTGGGAATACAAAAAGATAAGAGTGCAAAGGGTAAGGGAGACCCTCCCGTTGAATCGCTAGGTTCAGAGTGGACCCACTTGCCAAACTTAGCCTCACACTTTATCAGTGGTTTTATGTCTAAAGGATTTAGCAGCACTTAATCATTGGCTAATTTCACACAGAATGATTAAGTAGAAGTTAGTGTAAGCACAGGAGCAATATAACTGTAGATCTGAGATGGCAGTATTCATACTATACTTGCTATAGCTTATTTAAAGCAATTTGCACACACCCAGACACAAAGTCTGTACAAAGGTGTACGTGTTAAAAATCCCCCTCGTGTTCAGGTGAGCTTTGGCTTTTTTACTTTGTACATAGTTACACTGCCTAACTGTACAGAATTAAAACCTTGTATATTTTAAGGGTTCGATCCTGAGGGTGCTCCCGAGAGCTTCCCGAGCTAGCTGTCAGTTCCCTCACCAGGCATGGTTCCATTACACAGTCAGCTCCAGCATTTCCTACCTGTGTTGGGCTGACTCAGGAGCAAATCTCCTCACAGCAGGATCGTACACGCGTCACCATATCCTTTTGCTGAACTGTATTCTTTACTGTTTCTGCACATTCAGGGTAACATCTGGAAACATCCTGCAGATTTTTTTTTATGTTACAAGATCCTGGGATTCTCTGCTTCAACTGTTAGAGCAGTTATCTATTGAAATTGTGGGAAGAGGCTGTGGAGTGTCTGCCTAATGGCTGAGTTGCAGCCTGAGACTGAAAGCGGGCAAGGCAGCAGGAGAGACCGAGTTTGCTCTGCTGTCCTGCGGGTGTTCCCGTGTCTGGACCTGGATCTCGGGTTTATGCGTGCGTGTGGTGTAGGCAGTCTGGTTATAGCCCGTATTAACTTTGGTCTGAGCATGAACCTCTTGTCCTTGAGTCAGGAGGGCGTTGTGCTTACAATGGGGGTTCCTCTCCAAGCGAGCGCTGGGGTCGGCGTTCCCGGTGCACCGCAGCACAGCGCGTGTGGCTGGAGGGACTTAACGCTCACCATTCGCCGCTTGTCGGCTCTGCAGCCCTAATGTGGAATTAGCATAATTGGCTGCTGGCTTTTTAGCCGGTTTTAAAGAGAGAAGCTCCATCTGGGCCGCCCTCCCTACTCTCAGGGCCTCCCCCACTGTACCCTCCCGGTGCCTCGCCTCTGCCCGACGAGGGCGGAGAGCAGAATGCCGGCGGGGCTTGGCGGGGCTTGGCGGGGGAGGCCGTCCCGGTGCGGGCAGGGCGCTGTCCCTTTAAGGCGGGGGGTGGGCCGGGCCCGGGTGGTGAGTGACAGCGCGCGCGGGGTCACGTGAGCCGCCCGTATTTGAAGGTCACAAAAAAGCTGCTTCCTTTAGAGAGAGCAAGAGGGAGCGAGAGGGAGGGAGCGAGAGGAGAGAGCGAGGGAGCGCAGCCAAAATGGCCGACCGAGTCTCTGCTGGGTTCTGAACGTTTGAAATAAAAAAAGAGAGCAAAAAAAAAATTAACAAAAAAAGAAAAAAAGCCTAAACAAAAAAGCAAAAACACGAAACCATTTTTGGATCTTTTTTTTTTTTTCATTTCCATTTCTACCTTGTATGCCTCAACTCGCTGGATTTAAGCACTGCTGCACTTTATGAGGTTAGTGGTACGTTTATGTTTTATTGTTTTTACCTATCAGTAGATTTTTTAAGAGCCTGAGCTGGCCGTTTCCATCCGTGGTTTTGCAGAGGTGTCTTTTCTAGCACAAAGACTTGCTTCAGATGTTGTCTGCTTGTACGTGTATGGCACTTTTAGTGGATTTTTGGGGCTTTTTAGAAGGAGCTCTCCGTACAAGTGTGGTGTGGGTTTGGAAGATATTTGTAATTTAAAACACCTAGGCAAATTACAGAAGATCGTTTGTATTTTCCGAGCTGGTAAAGTACAAGATAGTGCTGAAAATCTTGTTTTATTTAAATAGAGGCTTTTAAAAGAGTGATTTCTTCCCCACAGCACCCAGAGCTCTTAAATCTGCTGCAAAAATTTGCATGTGTAAAACCGGGCTTGCATTCTTTCTGCTGCCGGGTCGGACCGAGGCCGGCTGAGGCCGTGCCTTCCGCGGGAGCAGGGACGGAGCCTCCCCGCCGAGCCCAGGGGAGCGGGTGCGGGGGCCGGGGCTCCGTACCGGGCCCGGCGCTGCCGCCGCCACCGCGGGGCTCCCGCGCGGGCTCGGCCGGGGCTGGCGGCCCATCCGGCGTGCGCCAGGTATTCAGGAATGTGCGGGATGCTGGCCACTGCCGGGGTTTTGTGTTCTACGGAAAGCAAGCGTTCATCTGCACGCTAGTAAATGTAGGTAAAAGGCTGCGCTTTCTCGCTTCTCTCCCCCCCGCCCCCACCCCCCCCCGCCTTCTGTGTTGCTAAAAATTTAAATCCGAGTTATTTTTGCAATTCCCTCCAGAAGCAAGCAGAAAATTAAAGGGAAATATCTGGATCTTGCTTTCTGAGAACAGGCCCCTCCTCCTGCATTGTAAGAGTGTGATGTAATGCTCCTTTCTGTGAGGTTAAACGAAAAAATTTCTGTGGTGGTATACATTATTCTTCATCTCTTCCTCACAGGCATTGCGTTGTGATATTTTTTGTAGCTGAACATGTAAGCAGCAGATAATTCTGCAAATAATCGTGTGAATGTACTCCACACTGCAGTGTGTTAGTGCAATGATTGTGGTTAGCAGGTCAACTTTGTAAACCTACAAGATGGCTCATATTTTATATTTCTTTGTGGCCTTACGTGCATACAGTTAAATACAAATGGAGGAGACAGATTTCAATAAGCTTATTGAAAATGTATCTGGCTGTTGTCATTATAGTCTTGTATATATTGGGACTTTTTTTTTCCCTGCACTGGCTAGCAAATATTCAAAATAATTCGGCAGTATATTAAGTGTCTCATGGAAATTAAGAGATGGTGTCTGGAGGTTTTTTTTAAACATTTTATATTAGAGGAAGCCAATAAAAAAGAACTCTGCTCAAATTTTATGTAGTGTATTTTGCTGGTAATTTTGATCATTAAGCATTTAATAGTAATGGATAACCCAGTTAATATATGAAGTAACACATGCTCCTTGTTTAGGGTTAATGAACTTACTAGATTCCACCCTGCTGTTACTGGCAGGTATCTGAGGAAATGCTATAAAAGCATTCTGTGTCTTTGACATGATGTACCCCGGTGGCTTTTGTTATTCAAAACCTTCTTGGGCTCAGTGGAGATCTGGATGTAGCCAGATGTTGAATCTACGTGTTGATTGACAGACTATTTAGTCATTAGAACTGTTTTCAAATGCAGTCTAAAGTAGGACTATTCTCAGATTTGATGCTTACTGGACCGAAACATCAGTTACTGTAGTTTATGTGATAATTGCTGTAGAACGAGATGGCTGAACTGAGAAAGTAAAGAAAACCCAAACTGTGTCCTGAGCTGGCAGTATTATAGGATGTAGTCTTCCCAGAATTTGCACTTTAGAAAAGTAGTCGCCTTCTCTGTGCATTTTTTTGCCTTCATGCCTTACTGCCTACATTACACGCTTCCAGGATAAATGTGTAAATGTTAGTACGTATGGCTTGATTGTTAAGGTGATGTGATACAGGGTGGTTTCCAACAACTGCAACTGCTCCTAGCTACAGAAGCTGTCGTGGGTCAAACAAAAGGCAGCTATTGAGAATAATAGAAATCATTCCAGTAAGGAGTCTGTCAAACATTTAAGCAACTTTGTGAGACTGTAACTGAATAGGAAACATCAATTAAAATAATTCTTCTTATAAATATGCTTTTGACCCCTCAAATCTTACTGCAGGGTGTGTTGAGGACTGTGCAGTCTGTGCAACCATAGGATTTTAAGTGTGGATCTGGGCAATTCTCAACGCTGTTTGTATTCAGTATGTTCCTGCAGTACAAAAGGAACAAAACACTTAATTTTGAGAGACCTGACTTGAGTTGCAATTTCTAGATCAGTTTGAAGCTTACAGAGGCATCAGGATAGGGAAAGCTTTTTTTGCTTCATTCAGTTTGCAGTGACGATGCTGAGTTCAGAAGCTTTATTTAATTTTTCTGTTTGCATTTGCATGTCAGTTGTTACTGGTATCTACAGGAATCAGTCCCTTTCCAAAGCAGACTGTTTTGGTAGGTTGAAAGCTACAGTGAAGTCTGTAGTCAGCAGAGCCCCTGGAGATTTTTGCACTACATCTAAGAGATTCTTGAGAAATAATTGACAAGAAAAGCCTTATTACCATTGAGCTTCGATGTACAGGAGTCTGCAATTCTAATGGGAAAAAATTCGGGGAAAACAAGTGACTGAAAGATCAGTATGCTTAGTTTCAGTTGCTTTTCTTTAGCCTCTTTCTCTCCTGCTGAGAAGGAAGAAAAAGAAACTTTGTAAGATCATACAGTCTTTGCCAGCTGATTTCAGCTAAACTTAACCTTTTAAAGATTTTTGTTTCTTACTTATTTATAGGTGGCTTAGTAGAGGAGAAAGCATCCAAATCTATGAGGAAAAAATCCATAGAAATAGAGTATTTCTGGAAGAGAATTTTTATTCATAACTTTCCTAGTGCCCGTTTAGAAACTTGTCGTACATCTTGAAGCAGAGTTCTTTAATTCTGATCATTATGGATCTACGTTCCTTTTGGAGCAGGGTGGAAGGTGAGAAGTTTAATTTACAGTTTATTTTGAACAATATTTTTTGGAATCTGCACCCTTGGTACTCTCTTCAGCTGGTAGTTATTTATAACTGAAAAGTTTAAGGGGTTTTTTGCTTTCATTGACTAAGAAACCGCCTACTGCCTTCCTAAGAGCTGTTTCACCTGTTAAGTATTGGTTTCCTGTTTAAATAGTTTAAGATTTGAGGCAAGAAAATAAGATACATAGGATGTTTAGCTCCAAGGACCTGTATTTCGTGTCCTATTAAGGGGATCAGCTCTGAGTATCAGGGTTCTAGTGTTGTTACCTTAGATTTCAAGTAGCTAAACTTTAAATATTGGGCTAACATTATTGCACTAGAATTAATTTGTTAAACAGATGTAAAATTCAGGTTAGATTAATACAAAGATGTATTTCTTCTGAAATCTTCAGTTGCTAATGTAATGCTAGCATTAGCAGTCTTACTTATGGTTACACGTGCCATATTTCAAATATTGATCAAACAAGTTGCTTAAAGTTGGGTGTCAGGATAACAGGTTTTGGCCGTTTCAGCGTTGAAGGCAAATGTGGAGTTATCATGGAGATAAATACTATATATTGAGAATCTTTTTATTTTGTTTTTTGTGATGGTGCCGTAATTGTTCTTCAGAACACAGGAGGAATGATGCCTTTCTGTATTTGTGGTGAATTCCAACTCCAGAGTTGTACATTTAGCACTTGTCACCGCTTAAGTCCTCCTTTACACACAAGCTTCCTACTAAAGAACACAACAGGGGGTTTTTGTGTTTTGTTTTTTGTTTGGTTGGGTTTTTGGTTTGGTTTTGGTGGGTTTGTTGTTGAGATAGAGCATATATTCTGGGAGCAGCATGAATATATGCAAACCCGGATTTTTTTTTTTTTTTTTTTTGTGCCATCAATACACTTCTGAAAGGAGTTCCTAAGGTTTTATTGATATTGTAATTTTAAAGGCTGTTTTCTTGTCTGTGTACAGTATGCTGGCATTGTAGTTTAGGGATGAAATGTACTGGTGCTACTATAATTGTATATTTTATAATAGTTTCTCAAAAGTTGTGTCGTAAGAACTGGCTGATGTGATGTTTGGGTGTTATAGCATGGGTAAATTGAAAGACTTTCCATTCAAAATATTGTACTTTCAGGACTAATTTTAATTAGCCTGTTTAGTCATGTGGGAAAATATAACACAAGATACAACCCTTGGAGTTTTTTCAGATATCTAACAGAAGATAGATAAATAAAACATGAGATGGACTTCAAAGGCAGAACAAACCAAACCAGGGGTTAAACACCATGGAAAAAATGTCTGCTAATACAGCTGGAGAGAAACTAGTGAGGGCAGTTTTGTTGAAAACCACAGGTAGTAAGTATGAAAGTTGACTGCTCCTTACAGTGCTACAATTTGTGTCTGAACTCAATTAAATGGATATTTGTATATGTTAGGCAGAGAAAATCATCTAAAAGTACCTCAATAGTGATAGGTGGAAATATGCTTAAAAGTATAAAGCACGTATATGAATAAAAACGTGTGTTAAACTGAGACTTCTAGAGGTGAAATGTAGCCTTGGAATTTACTACAACAAAACCAAAACAAGGCATCAAGATAAAATTGTGTTTGATATCATGCCAGCAGGGGAGTTCTTCTCTTCTTAGGATGGGATGTGTGAGGCCACATTTTAACAGTGGGGGGGATCAAAAAATTTTGAGGTAGCTCCAATAAGAGCAGCAAAAAATATTACAGGGAGGTAGTCTAGCGAAAAACCACTTCAGCTTTTTTGTGTTTATTTTTATAGATATGTTCTCTGCAAACAAATAAGTAGTTGTCTAATTTGTGTCGGAAGAGCATCATTTTGACGTTGAGCTCCATCATAGCTGGGTGTGCTTTGAACAGCGTAGTCGCTTCAGCAGCTAAAAAGCAGAAGGGCATGAATTTTTTTTAAATCAAGGTGACCATTCTTTTTTAGTTCCTTAAAAGTACATGGAATCCCACTGTGCATGCTTAAATTGTGAGGGAAGCATGCTCATCTTTCCCAGTGTGCTTAGCAGATGTAGAGTTAGGGCTTCCTGAAGTACAGGTGTGAGTATAACAGCTGAACTGATTTGAACTAAAGCAGAACATTGTCATAATTTCTGAATCAGAGAAGAAGTATTTCTTTAAAAAATAAAAGAATGGGAAAATTACTTCTGATATTCTCAGTGGGTTTTTTTTTTCCTTTTTTAAGTACAGCATTTGCTCAATAGCACAATCATAAATCTGCTGTCCACTTGTAATCTCAGTGGCTGTTGGGCACAGCCTCTGTGTACGCAGGAAAATGGCAAAACTTAAGCTGCAGTGACACTGCTGGAACTGGGATTTATAAAACATGGACACACCACAGCTTCTGTAGATTCTGAGTTTTTTGAGCTAGTTGACCTATATGAAAATAGGAAAGGTTAAATATATAATCTGTTAATGCCACTTAACCATTAATTAGAGTTGAGCGTAATTGTCCCATTTTACATGTGCTCTGTGGCAAATATATACAAATGTGTTGTCGTTGTGGTTCATGGTATGTTTATAAACTTGGTTGTGCCTGAGCCATCCAGTTTTCCAGGATGCAGTGTCCTGTGTTACTTAAACCTTCTTTAAAATGAGTCTTCAGTGTTGTCTTCCACTTTTTTTCCCCTGGTTTAAATTTTAGTGTTGGTAGTAGAAGACATTGCAACTTAATATTAGAGTGTTAATGTAGCAGCGTTCGTGCTCTTGTTGCAGCTTCTGTATTAGCATTTATATTTTTAATTGTATGTAATTTTGCTTAAGCAATCATGCCAGATTCAGGGTCTGATTTAAAACACATGGTTCTAATTCTGTGTTGGTACTCTAGATATACTTGACTACAAAACAGCTTTCTTTGGCAAGCGGTTGGCTACTACTGAGAACTTAGTCAACTAAAGTGAAACTGATATATTCTGATACATCACTTTGCCAGCTAAATATACAGCATGTTTGTGCTCAGCCTTTTGCTGAACAATTCATAGGGAGGATGATTTGATCACAACATACAAGTGAATTTTGGTATTATGCTTGGAAATTCTAATCTGGTAGCTCTTGCTGGATTTTTTCCAGGCTGTTCTGCCTCTTACTTGGAGAGAGTTTGAGGACAATAAAAGTGAAAATGGATACCTTCTATATGCAGGAGAGGAGAGGGCAGAAGGTACCAAAACTTAGCAAATGTTTTTTCCTAGCATATTTCTATGTGCACTGAAAACCAGTTGTCCTGTAAAACAGAAAATAGTAATTAGATTAATTCCCATGTCAATTTTTAAAAATAAATTCTTCTATATCCTAGTTAAGACTATATAAATAAACCTTTCCTATTTTGTTAGATTTTACTTGGGTACTGTTAGTGGTATATCAGTGGTATATCACTGATTTATTCAAGGGATCTTCTATGATAAATATTGGGAAAAAATATACTTAAAACTGGTTAAAAATATAGCACATGGAAATAGAGGATGTCCTATTGAGGTTAAATATATGTCATTTTATATCTAGCTCTGTTTTTCTCTGTGGATGTCATTACAAGTTCATGTGCACTGGTTGGAATCTAAATGTGGGCTAGGTTCAAATTGCATCTAAAAATGCTTGGTTAACCTGAAGTAAAACCCCAAAAGCTTTTTTCAGCCTAGTATAAAAGAAGGTTCCAGCTGGTGCTACAGAAGTTAGTTCTAGCAATATTAATGGGAATTTTAAATTAAATAGCCTTGTGTTACAGAGTCAAGTTTTCTGTTCCTTTGCAGGTAGTGTTCACGTTATCTGCTTGATACGTATTAACCAGACCAAGTAGTGCTGAGAGAGAGAAAGAGTACAAGGCATTAGGGTTGTTTTTGTTTTATTTTCTCTTCGCCTGTGTCCTGTAATTCTGTTCAGAGCAGATCTAGATCACCTTGGCAGGAATACTTGCTAACCAGTATACCGGCCTTGCTAGCATTCGTGACTGCTTCGTTGGATGGAAACATACTGATGGTGGTGTGATGTGGGAAAGTATAAAAAATATCTCATCTGGGTGGAGATTTAGTCTTCCTAATAAGTTTGGTTACATGTACTTCTTCAATAAGGTATTTTTCCTAACTTTCTTTAATTGGCAAATATATTTTGAAAGCCTCTGAATTATAGTAGGAAGGTTTAGTAAGTGACCTGGTATGGGAGAATCCTAAGCCTTACATGCAGATAATTTTTCAGCTGTTTGACCTGGTTTAGTCTTCTTGTGCAAAAGCTATCTGAATTTGCGTTTAACCACCTCATCTTGCACGGTAGCTATTCTGGAATGGCAACTTCTGATTAAGTCCTTGAGTGACTGTTTTTATCACAAAATAACACATTATTCTGCATCAAATTAACTCTGCTGTGTTGTTAATTAGGAGACAGTTTTGGTCTACATTTGCCAGTTACTATAAATAAGATATATAGCCTGACACAGGAAAACTGTAGGAAGTGTGTTTTTACCAGATTTTAGGCATAACAAGATGAAAAAGGCAAAAGCAGACAGAATCAAAACTTTGAGAGTCTAGAAATTACCTTGGCAGCTTAATGTACCCTAAAGCCACAGCTGTGAGTTCTTTAAGCTAGCTTGCTGTAGTTAGGCCATTAAAAACCAAACAGGTTAATTTTTGAAAAGTCAGCCTATCTTGATAAAGTTTTGGGGACAAGATTGTTTCTCAAATGTGGATTTAAAGGTGGCTGTTTTAAAGATGATGAGCTGTATTTGGATGATTTGTGTTCAGAAAAAGCTGAGGTTGGCTGCGGTAGTCTCTGTTACGTTCTGCTTTAGTCTAGGTGATGTGAAGTGAAACTCTCCTACCATAGACCTGCAAGTATAGGGTCAGCTTAAATTTATGTAACTTCCGTTGATCTTTTTCTTAAAAAAACTTACCTTTTAAATGATGCTTCAGTTAGTGTTAGGTAACTTGGTTAAACTTAAATGCTACTTCCCCTTTGCATTCTTAGGTCATTTTTCTATTGTTCAAGTGGTATTCTAAATATTAGTTGTGATCATTTTAGATTGAGCATTGCTTGCTCTGCGTGTTTAATGTTAAGCTGTTAAAAACAGGCTTCATCACTGGCTCAGTGCATTAAAAAGAACAAGGTTGCAGACTGCTCTTCATTGTAAGTTTAATTATAGCATGTAACTCAATTTCATTTTTTCATTGTGTTTGTTAATGAACTTTGAAATAATTGTCTGTTTTCCAGCTTACTACATCTTACTATATTTGTGTATGTCTGATATGGGTATGTGTATGCATATATGTAGTAAGTGCATGTTGGCAGTTACTACAGTTAAAAACTACCAGGTATCAACTGACAGGTAGAGACTTCTTGGTAGGGCATAGGTGTTTAATACACAATAAAATAAAAATGGCTCTCAGAGTCAGTTCGAGTTTTGTGTTTGAGAGAAGCCTGCACAAACGAAGCAAGTACCTTTCTGTAAGGTAGGTGTAGAGATGTAAGAGGAGCAGCAGAGAAATTCAGAGGCTCTCTGAAGGCCACACAGAAAGTCAGAGGCAGAGCCAGACTTGAACTCAGAAGTTCCTGGCTTTTGGCCTGGGGCTGAAGCCAGTCATACACAGCTGTATTGAATTGTGAATAGAATGTTGCTTTCTTTTTCCTTCATGGGTTTATGGAAACAAAGCTGATTTAACCAAAATCGTAATGTGGGTAAAAAGATGGAATTGTGTAAACTTGCCTTTCTCAAAATTTCAAGTGCTAAAACTTCAGTGTTAAAAGTTGGTTCTGCACTTGGGAGTTTCCATTTGCCAAGGAGCATGGTTAATGTAGCTGGGTCATAAATTGTGACAAATCCTGGTGCGGTGCCTGGAGGTCAGACTAAGGGCTTTTTCTGAGTGTAGAGGAATTCAGGCTTAAAAGCTACTGCTCTGCATTCTACCTTGAGAAATACTAATGACATAAAGAAATTCCCTGAAACTTGATTTTCTTTGATGTTTTAAAATAGAAGTGAAAACCTAGTTCAGAGGCAGTCTGCCTGAAGTTGACTGTTTGTTAAACTGAAATTCACGTTCTGTATTTAATGCTTGTGGAGTTTTTAATGAGGCTTTAAACATTGTTATCCTTCAGTGCAGTATGAAAGAAGCGAGAACCTGCTGTAGGTTTGCTGCTGGGTATTTTCTTCCTTCCTGAAGTAAAAGCTTGAAATAGCTTCTATTGAATGTATGGACAGTTCTGGTTATTTCAGGAGTTCCCTTTAGGAAGAAGGTTTTGATCTAAAATATTATTATAGAATGAACATCACCATTATGAATTATTTTTCTGTGCTGTTAAAAGTCTTGACAGGGATTTTTAAGTCCATTTCACAGTAAAAGGGACTTCTTTTCCAGGTAAAATGTCATTAATACCAAGCTCTAGCAGCAAAGTAGAGTTTTTCTTCTTTTCCCTGGAGTACCTTAATCTGTGTGATGTTTCTTGCTAACTGAGGCCTTATGCAAATGTATAGTAAGGTTTTTTTCCTAAATTATGAACGTGGAACTTAGCCAGAGAATACAAACTAAAAAAACCCAGAACCAAACAAAGGACAGAGGTGGTTTTTGTTTGCTTACCGGGAAGTAATTTTCATTTTGTCTGTTGAAAGTAACAAAAATGCTAAATAGTTTTAAAAAGAAGTCCAAGTATCAAAAGCATAACAATAGAAGATCTCACTCCTGAGGAGTTGAAGCTTAAACTGGTGTCTCCTGGTGTGTGCAGTGTGACTATACCTCATTCTTTGGAAAGAATTGCCTCTTGAGTGGTGCGCACTTTGAGGATGCATCTAAAAATTTCATTGGTAGTTAATGAAAATCAGAATAATTAATGTGAGCATTACAGTGGTCTGCTTTTTTACTCACCCTCCTTTTTTATGCCCTGTCGTGGTTTAACCCCAGCCAGCAGCCAAGCACCACACAGCCGCTTGCTCCAAAGCAAGCCCCGTGGAAAATCCTTTGAGTTTCCCTTTCGGTTTCAGCTGTTTGAGTGTTTACAGGTCCCAATTGCCTTCGGCTGTGGCTTCAGAAGACACATAAGCTGAGTTTGTCAGGTTTGTTGCATAAGCCCGGACCATTTCAGAGATGGACATTGTTGTGGCAGTTCTTGCTTTATTGACTTATTACAGCTGGTGATGTATTGTAATTAAACTATATGGTTCTTCCCAGCAGGTCTTCCAGAAGTACTGTAACCACCTAGTGATGAATTGCTGAATTTGGAGTTGCTACCCAGTCACCATCAGTAACAGTGTTATGGGCTAGATTCTTGCAGTGACAAGGGGCAAACCCAGCTGAGCTTGTTTCATTATGACCTGTGTTGCCCCCTAATTTAAGTTGGTGGCGTACCTTCAGTGGCTGAATAAAGTTTACCCCACTTTCTTGTTAAAATAAGGTGTTAGTTAAGAGTAACCTTATCAAGGGCTGGTTTAACTAAGAATGATGTTTCCAGTGAAGCCCAATGTGTTCTTTTTTTCTTTTATACTCATTAGAAAGAGCATAAGAAAAAGTTGGTGACTCTTGGTGCACTTCCCTATTTAAGTCAGACAAGTGTAGGTCACATTTACTGATAACCATAAGTCAAATTGGCACTTGCAGCTTAGCAGATAGATTTGATTAAAGCTAAAGGTCTGGTCTTTCACCTAAAATTTGGAATTTTAAATGCTTATGTGTGTGACTGAATTCTGTATTGCTTCTACTATAAGGTCATACTAACTTTTTTGCTAGGTGGCATTAACCATTTTTCCAAGACAGTGGCTTCATAGAAAGATAGATGCTTTGCACTGGCAGTATGCATGGAAGCATCAATAAGCTGACAAATTAGATTTGAGGTTCTAGTGTTTAAAGGGCTTTTCTTTCAGCAGGAAATAGTCTCCCACATCAGCTTACGTATTTTAACCTTCAACTTTATATAGCAGCGAAGGGTTGACCTGTCTTTATGCAGAGCTACCTTTCTTAAAGAGGATTGAGAGAAGGTTTAACTGAATAGATTAGAAGTACAGTGTTTTGTGGAACAGTCAATATCTTAGATTCCTGTCATGATCATACACTGGTTTTGCCTAGTGTCTAAAAAAAATGAAACTGCCGTGTTCCATACTTGTGACATTTTTTGTTGGTAGATAGGAAGAGATAGTTCTTAATTAAAGATAGGAGTCTTCAGATCTACTGTCAGCAGAGGTCAGAATTATATTCGTCACTGGAAAGATGCAGAACTTAGGTGGATCTATGTGCGAATGCTTTTCTAATTTAGCTGTTTCTGTTAGGACTGATGCTGAAAAAGAGTGCACACTTCTAACCACTCAAGTAAAAATTGTCTGTTACTCTTTGAAGATTGTAGTCTGTGAGCTTTATACATTTCTTTGTCTCATGACATCACTGAACATGAGAAATGTGTGGTTTTGATTAAAAATAATCTTGCATAATGCAACAAGGCAAAAAGTAACCTAAAAGTAGCAAACACTATTTGGATGGAGAATTTAACAAGACAAATCAGCTTAATTTTGGTACTCTAGAAGTATGTTAAATGGTAAATTTCATTTATATCACTATCATTTTCACCTCACTTTTTCTCCTGTAACTTAACATTTTTATTTTCTGTGTACCGTTGTGGTGGTGCTCCTTTGTAATCTCTGAGGCGGCAGTTCAGTGGTTTCCTCATTCTGGATTCTTTTCTGGATTACGTCTTGCTTTAGAACGTTCTTCTTCTGTAACAGAAAAAGAGAGTGTGCATGCCTGGAAGATTAACCATAGCCATTTTGTATGTGGTTTGCAAGTTCCCATCATCTTACGATTTTTGTATGTTGAAGCAACTTTCTGATGTGAATTTCCATGTTCTGAAGGAATGCAAGCTTTCTGGAATATAGATATTCTATATTTCTGGAATATAGGTATTCTAGAGCTGGTTTTACTTTGGTTTACAAGAGAAATGTCTTCTTTGATAGTAATGTGTAGTTAGTTTTAAAATGCTTCCATCTTCTTCAGTAGGAATGGACACTAGATTTTTTAAAGCAAGATACATTTTCAGTCTTCAAATTGATTATTTACTATTTTAAAAAATTTCTTAAGTTATCTTAAAACTACCGCATTCAAAAGCAGGAGATATTTACATAGGATTGAAGTTAGAAATTGAGCTGGTACTCTATCTGTGAATGACATAAGCAGCAAGTAAAATTCATCACTTAAACTATAAATTATAATTCCTGGAAAGAGACAAGGAATGAGAACCCTCAATCAAGATTTCAGAAATCTTGTCTACTGCACTCAATGCAAATAGGAAAAGCTCTCAGATGACTGACTGCTGAGATTGGGCAGGCACCAATTCCATAGGAATGACAGAATAGTTAAAAGAAATTTTTTCCCTGGTGGGAGACTATCCTTAGTTTAGACAAATGCCTGAGGATACAGTGAACACTTTTCACTTAAACTTTCTAATGTCTTTGCTTAAGAAATGAGGAAACGATTGTTTACTTAGCAATTACTAAGACCTGCATGTCTAGACTAGGTGGTTTAATCTATGCTTCATTTCCAGAAGGCATGAAATAAAGTTAACTTTTTTTAAAAAAAGATACAGCTAGAGAATGGTGCACAGTATCAAGACTACAAAAATGGATGAATCAAAAATAGCTTACCAGATTAGTGAGAGGTGGCAATCATCTCTGCCTATTAATGGACTATTTTCTAGAGCTTCTTTTGTTTCTACCTGATAACCATTGTGGCTAGTTAATTTAAAATAAACTGTTAAACAGGTATGATTATGTGGTCTGCAGAATGCTGGTTTCCACCCTTTTGCAGTCTTTTTGAAATGAAGAAGAGACATTTCTACGGTTTTCTAAGTTACCCTATATGGGTGTCTCAGGCCATCTGCACAGATAATGGGTAAGGTGGCACTACTGTGTTGAGCAGAGGCCTGAGATGTTTTCCCATCTAAGTCAAGAAGGTGTGTGATTTAGGGTGGCAGGACTTCATTGTAATGCAGTGGCTGCTACTTGTGATGGCTTTATTCCATGGATACCAATAACTTTCTGCTTTAATTCTTACTTTTAGAAAAAGCATTTAAATAAGCAGTGGTATTTCTAGTGTTAACTCTGGTGTTAACCTGATTTATCCTTGGAGTGGTCTCTTTTTAAAAATGTATTTATCATCAGATAGTTGCAGTTTTCTGTGGCCTTACAAAGCTCTTGAGTGAACTTGTAATACCCTTCCTGATAATGCTTCCTGTGGAGTACTGACAGCTGTCTTACCTTTCCAGACATAGCTTGCCAAAAACATGAGGAGAAATTATAGATTAAAAACCTTCATGGAGTGAGGCATTTCTACATCTCTACATTACGTGCAGATAAAGTCCGCTTGTATACATGAGAAAAAGAGGTGGGGTTTTTTTCTTTACTGAATGTGGAAACTGATATTTATTTGCTTTCTGAATTACACTGCGAAAGTTTTCCTAGGAGATTGCTAAAACAGAAGGAATTTTCCTTGGTACATAGTCATATCATAAAATGTATATGTATGATACAATATGCTTAGAAATTTAATGTTGGCCTTTAGAATTACTGTTAAAGAATTTGTTCTTCACAGGGAAGGAAGGATACATAGCTAATGTCAAATCCAGTGTTCTCCAAAAGCACAGCAGCAATTTTAAGTCTTTGAAATTTAGGAGAGTGTATAGTAATGCCACTTATACTCACGATTATGTTTTGGTTGTCTGTGTTTTTTCCACTGTTTTTTACAGTATCTTGTGCCAATATCAAACTGGTAGATTACAGAGAGCTTTGGTAGGATACTGTTAACTGGGAATAGTGATCAACATTCCATATGAATGATGAATTTGCAGTTGCGGATAGACAAAAATAAGGTTAAATGTATTGAGAGTGCAAGTGGTGTTTGTAGATGCTGCATGCCTTGGTGAGGGTATTTGTTTCTTTATGCTATTCTGAGATCTCAGCTAATCGTTTTCTTAGAATGCCAGATCAAAATGATCACATCTTTGTCCTCAAAACTCAAGTGATTATATGAGGAGACAAGTTGGAAGAAGCTTTGAATTTTTTGGCTGCTTAAGTAGCTTCAGAAGGAAGGATTTTTATTTTCTTATAGTTCAAAACAAGTCATCTTGCACTTTCTGTGTTGTTTTCGTTTTTCCTGTTTCCTGCTCAGTTTCTTTACAATTCTCTGGTTTTCATTGTACGTGCCAATGAATAATTTCAGATTACATCTTAATTAGGCACGAGTCATGACATGAAGTATTGAGTTGTGATGTTTTGAATAATTTATTGATCTCATTTTTGAATGAAAAATGACTAATGAAAAGGATGGGCCAGCTGGTTGTAGTAAGAAGGGTGAGAAGCAGCATCTAGGGATGAAACACTTCCACATCAGGCTCTGCAAAGAATCTCCGTGCTTACCACATAACCTAAGAATCAAACACAGCCATTTTTCAGTGCTCCCAAGGTCTTGATGCTTTAGAAGTAGATATGAAGTCTAGCATATCTCTTTATTTTGAGCTAACTCGCCAGAATAAAGTTCAGTTTTCTTTAGTGATGGAGAGTGTATCAAATTTCTTAGTAAGACCCACACCTTTCATTTATTCACTTACATTTTAGGAGTAAGTCTCATGCTTTGGCTTTCAGAAAGTCTGTAGCAATGCAGCAAGGAGAAGACTTTAATTCCCTTGTGATTTACCTAGTTTCTTGAGCAGGGTCTGCAGTCTGTCATCCTCATTGAGGATCTGATGAAGTCTGATCCTTGCCTGTCTGCCTTTTAACAGCAGGTTCGAGCCCCAGAACAAGAGGGCATGGTCTGTTAGCAAAATGGCTCACTTTGGTGTCACGTGTACATTTTACAAATATCGCTCCATCGTATGAATGGTGCGGTGCATCTGATTCTAAAAGCCATTTGAAGGACATGGTTTATGTGATTTAATTTATCAAGATAACTTTTATCAGTGTTTGAATTGTCATACAAATGTGGGGAAGGAGGAAGTTTATATCAGTTTTCATATTGTAAAGTAACATTGATATGCATACCAGAGTTGATGTGTGTCAGAACAGTATTTTAATTACACACCTAGAGTGGTAAATGTATTTAAGCTTTTTTTTTTTTTGCTGTGAAACACCTGGCTTACAATTTAGCCTTGCTGTTTCACCAGATTTTAGTTTATCATCTGTGGTTACCTATAGACAACAAATACTGAATAGTAGCTTTATAAAATGGAGTGATTTATTGATATAGTAAATACTATATCTCTTTACTACTGGCACGGGGAATCCTGACGTTATGTAATCTACAGTGGAATCTGGATGATCTTAGTACAACCATGGTCTGTAACGGTATAGTTGTAACTCCTTTCTTTGTATACGTGCAGTCCTCCATGCCTTACGGGGTGGCTCAGTAAAGTGTGAGAATATGCTGCAATACAATTGGGCATTTTGCATGGGATATCCATTACTAGATAAAAGCTAGGGATCAGCAGCTTTGCGAAGGTAATGAAACTCTGTTGAGCCCAGCTAAGATCACGTATCTCTGCTTTTCCAGACGTGGAGAGTTACGTGCGTAATGGTTGTGTCTGTAGTAGGTCTGTTTGTGTGGAGGCCGCATGTTAAGTAAAGCTTCCGTAGCTGCAGACTGAGAGATTGCTCCCTCCTTGTTTCCAGATACGTTTGGATACATCTCAGCAGTATGTGATCTTGAACTTGGTCCTACTTTTAAGTGGCAATGAGTTGATTAGACTCTTCAAGACTTTTTTATTGAAGGTTGGGTGATTAGTTTAACCCAGGAAAACTCAGCAGCTTTGGGCTGTTGATTTCTGGAGAATTAGTGGGGGTGGAACACCATTTATTAAAGCCCAGCTGTTAAATCTCGTCAGTCCTCTGTTGAAGGCATAATGCTTGAATGATAACATAAACTATGTTAAGTAGCTGTTGTCCCATGTAAGAAGGAGGAAAAAATTGCTTCATGTGATGAAAGCTGTGTACCAAATATAATACTGAACTGCTCTCTGGTTTTGTGCTATAGAGAACTTGAGATAAAATTATAATGGTGATACACACCTTTACTGCCCATTAAGTTTCTACTGCCAGATTATGTCCTTTTGAAACAGTGAAAAAATCCAAAACACAATGTCCAGGTGTTCATTCAGTATCCAGATGGAAAACATACTTTGTTAAGTAAAGCACAAAGCAGAAACCTGTTTTTCATTCAGCCAACTAACTGTGTCAGCCTTCACTGAATCTTGTTATTTTGGTGCGAAGTAAAATTTGTCATTGAACTATTAAGAATATTTTTTTAAAAAATAACCTGTGAAAAACCTGAACAGCTGCTGGGGTGAAATATGAATTGCACAATTTTTCATTTAAATTCTTTATTAATATTGCAACAACAGTCTCCTTTTCTAATACAGAATTCACTGCAAAGTGAATTTTTAGTGCAACTTGTTCTGTCTTATATAGAAAACAGTAGTCTTTCTCCAAAGCAGAAGTATTTTTTGCAGTCATTAATGTCAGATTATCTGTTTTTTTGAGGGAAAAATGACTAATGAAAATTTAACTGAATTTAAAGTGAGTTTTTACAGGAGTTCACAGCTGGTCATCTTGGGGTTTTTTCAGTGGGTTAACAACAATTTTAAGAAATACAAAAATTAATCTAACTCCTGTCATTCAAGTCTGTAAATGTGGCAGTACATGGAAGCATTGAGTATGTTTTAGTGCGGTCAGCTTTCACAGTAAAACTATCAGTTTTACAGATTGGTTTCTTGTGGTAGTTACAGTCATTGGAAAGAAAACGATTGTAAGAGCCATGCTTGTAGCAGGTCAGATGTGGACACATTATCTCAAGTTCTAGGATCACCAAGTCTCAATTAAGTGATGACTCCATTATAGTTTGTGAAAACATTACTTTTGGACTTGTGGTAATTTCTTTAGAGAATGGGTATCGAGTTCTTAAAAAAAAATGGTGTTTTGCTTCCTTAATTACTGGAGTACATGACTGAATGTTAAGAAGTAGCTTACTTGCGCTTGTGAGGCCTGAATTCATATTTGAATTGTGTCTCAGCTCAATATTACTTGCTAATTTTGTAAAAGTACCGAAGAATATCACACTCTTACTTGTCTTCACTTAGGAAAGTTGCCAAACAAGAAAAACAGAATTTAAAAAAAAAATCTCCTGAGAACTGTTTTCTGTGCTTGGAGGAAGACAAAGTTAGTGTCTTTATGAGAATGCTGCCTGAAATTTAGTGTGGTCTTTGCAGGATTGCACATGACCAGGTTTTACAGTAATGTATTGGTGATCAAGGGCTCTTCACATCACATTTGGAGTATTAATTATGTCCTGTTTCTAATGGAGTGCTCCTTAATGGCAAGAGCCATTTCTCTCCATACTGCTGACTTGTCCTATGGCTTTGAACATAGTTATTTATTCTTTGCTTGGGTTTACTCATGTGCAGAATTAAGTTTTACATACTTCTTTGTGTTGTTGCAATGCTTAATTAATATTTATAAAGGCCTTTGACATCCTGTGATGAAAGGAGCTCTGCAAGTGTTCAGTAGTGGTATTATTTTATTAGTGAAAATACAGGAGGAGTCAGGAGGATACCACTTTTTAATTCAGAGTGAGCAATGGAGTCATTCTGTAACCTTGAGCAGGTCATGCAGTCTCTTGTTTTGTAACATATCCTGGGAAAGCTCTGTTGTGCGGCATGTGTTATTAAATGTCATCCTTCCCTCCCCCAAGTCCATTCTAAGGGAAAAAAGGTAAAAAACCCAAACATACACAACTTCACTGAGCTGCTAAACATAGCAGGTATTTCTTAAAGAAATAGTTCATTAATCGGGGGGAGGGGGGAGGGCAGAGGGTGAGAAGGGGGTGGATGTAACGGTTGCATTTCAGTCAACACGAGAACTTGAGCATGTGTTATCTAGTCACAGACCAGACTGAATTTTGCCTGTTACAGATCTCTCTCATTTAGGTTCAATGTGCACTGTGCTTAACTGCAACTTCATTGTGAAGGGACTGCATGTAATCTTTATTGCATTCCAAGAACTCGCTAATCCATGGTACTCAGCTGGTAAACAAGTTCTTTCTTCAGACTTAGTATTGTCTGTATTTTAGTTTTGTGATTGTCCAGATTGATAATCGGCTCTTATAGCATCTTGTATTTGGCTATTGCATAATAATATAAATCTCAGTCACTTGAGAGGTTTTTCCCTCAGCTGGCAGAGGAAGGCTATGATTACGTACTGTCATTAAAATTACAAGATAGTGAGGAACTTTTGAAAAGGATACATCTGTTTAAGACAGAGACAGCTAGGCATTTGCCTAATTATATAAGGCACAATAACATTAAGTAGTTATTTGCCATGCTTCACGCATGCAAATAAAGGGTTTAAGTTTTTTATTTCGTACACAGTGCTACATCTGCATTTTACTCATTGCGCTAAACACATGAGTGTGGTTTAGAACAAGGGGCTTCAAAACTTTTATTTGAAGTACTTCAGCAAGGTAGAAAACTTGCCCAGTGCAGTGTGAGGCATAGTTGCATGTAAGTGCCGATTTGTGCATGTGCAGTATGGTGGATTCAAATTGGAAGCACCTGGATCTTTGTCCTGCTTTATTGCAGTCTGGATGTACAGCTTGTTTCTGAGGGCTTTTTACTTGTCTTTAGTCCTGCTTCAGCTCTCAGCTCAGCTGGCATAAGGATGAAGAGGAGTAGTGTTTGTCCCTACTGAGAATAAACAGTGGTTTGTAGTCTTCAAGAACAGCAATTATTAAAACTCCCATACTTTATATAACCCCTTTTATAAGCATTAATTTATGGAGCATGCCTAGTAGTAATGGAATATCAAGAATTTACCTGCCCAGCTTCAGCTGAATATACTGAACGTACAAGTAGGTAGATTTGTTCCAAGATGCAGTAATTTGACGAGATTTATACAGCATTTTCCAGACCTGCAAAATGTGCTGCTTGCTTCTGCCTTTAACTTAGACTTCCCGATATGGATCATGACAGTCCTGAAATTTTGTGACTGAATATTTGCAGCAAGCAACTGAATGAATTTTCTTACCTGTTAAAAATAAATATTGCCTCAGGTAATAAATGGAGTGGAAAATACAAACCTTAATGCCTTTGCCAAGAAGACCTGAGCAAGCTGTATAGAGTTGTTTGAACTTCTAATACATTTAAAAAACAATCTTAACTTGCTGGTTCTTCCACTTTAACCTACAACCAATGAATAATAACTTTGTGTGGAAAGCCTTGTTCTTCACTTCACACTGATAAAATTAAATACGTTCTTCCTTTACTATTTTGATTTATATAATTAAAATAATGACTTACAGTTTGATAAATGTTATTTTCATTACTACAGTGCCCTGAAGCACTGTATGTGGAAAATTTTATAATATTACACAGATCTGAAGGTATGTAATGTGCTTGTCAGACTACTAACATGCATAAAGTGTTTTGGTTTTCATGGCATATAAATTTAGAGTGTTTCTTTGGAAACTGAATAAAAGTAAACAATCAGATCTTTCTAAAATGATGTAAATTATACCACTATGCAACTGTGAGGGTATCCTTATAATATCCCCAGGCAGGTAGAATTCAAGCATTTTGCCATTCAGTAGAAGCTGCCTGTAACCAGCATGATTCTGTCTGGACTTGGCTTGGTTTGGTGAGGGATTTTTTCCCCAGTAATTTAACAGTCACTAAATAGAAACTGCTTCACCAATTTTTTTTTTTTTAATCCCTTCTGAAGTGCCATATCATGAAAGTTAAGAAAACCTCCAGTATTTTCAAGTGCATTAAAAAGTGCAGCAAGTAGCACTGTAATAATGTAGTGTTGTCTGATGTTTCCTTTATTTTCACCTTCCCCTAAAATTCTGTCCTGTATCTGTAGATAGTCTGGATCTTCACCAGGATGGCTTTTAGGTCATGGGGTTTTTTTGACTGAGAAACACAAATATATATAAATGTCAGTCATAATCCACAAAATGTTAACGTTTAAAATAAACATAACTACTTCTGTTGTTAAAGATTCTGTATAATCCAGTTTTTTTATTGTCTGTACAGGCTCTGCTGGTGCCACAAATGATGCTCTGGCAGAGAATGTTTCATTTGATTCAACTGTATTATACTTTTTCGGTATTCTTTCTGAAATGTCACATTCTGACATTAAAACAAGTGTCATAGTTGTTGTGTGTACTGTGGCATAGTTACTCTAGCAAATAGATTAATTTCCTGCAACTTTTTTCAGTGTTGAAAAATAATTCTTTTCTTAGCATTTAAGGTACAGGTTTGTAATCTAAGAAAAGTATAGAGCTCTTTTGTTAAAATCAAATTTACACTGTAGTCAGGAGTGAGCGTTTCCTTTTTAACTGCAGTTAGATTAATAGTAAGTATTTTTTAATAGCGCTTCTCATACATACCTACAAGAATGCACTGTTAGGGTGGCAGTAATACTTGTGTCCCAGTTTGTAACCCCTTCAAAGCCCCAGTAAGGCATTGTCAGAGCTGCCAGTAGAGGTTTGAGCTTGACTTGTGGAATTGATCTGGGCTGCCAAATGCAGTGGTGTCCTGATACAGACCTGGAGTGGAGGGTAGCTCGTTCAGGGCTTCCTGCTGCAGTCCTTCTGCAGAGGCTGTATCTGTAATTAGTTTCCTGCTCACTGGACCACTAAGTACAGAACTATGTTTTTATTCTACGCTAAGGTTATACGTTTTTTTGAAGAAGTATTCCAGAGCTGCATTGCCAGGCAGTGACACAGAGCTGGTTATGGTCAGCAGTGCAAAGTGCACTGGCACTGGTGCCCTGTGCACTGGTGCCCTGTGCCAGTCAGCACTGGGCTGATCATGTTCAAGATCAGTGTTAGTGATGTGGTCTGTTGGGATGGAATGAGCCCTCAGCACCTTTGCAGGTGATGCCAAACGACGCTGAGTGGTTGACACCTCTGGAGATAAGGTTGCTGTTCATGGGGGAGCACAGTAGGCTGGAGAAAAGGAGCTGACAAACTTCTTGAAATTTAACAATTGTAAATAAAAAGTACTACACCTGTGTCAAAATAACCCACTCCTATAGCACAGGTTAGGCATCCACTGACCAGAAGGTAGCTCTGCAGAAAAAAACACCTGAAGGTCCTGAGAAAGAAAAAGTAGAATGTGAGTCAGTAGGGTGTCCTTGCTATTAAGAAACCAGCCACGTGCTGTGCTGTATTAGCAAGGATATAGCCAGTGGGTCAGGAGAAGGGATTCAACACTTTAAAATCCATCTTTAACATAGTGTGTCCAGTTTTGGCTCTCATACAGAAAAGACACTGACATATTAAATGGCCACTAAGATGATTAGTGTTCTGGAGCAATCTTGCTCAAGGAGAGGCTGAGAAAACTAGATTTGTTCAGCCTTAGAAATAGGAGGCTATGGGAGTAATGTTACTGCTGTCTTCAGCTGCCTCATGAGAGGATATCGAGAGCCAGACTCTTTGTAGGAGTGTTGTACAGTGATAAAATGAGAGAGCAAACAAAAGTGGCAGTAAAGAAATTCTGATTAGGTATCAGGAGGCAAATGCAATGTGTGGAGTGAAAAAGCGGAATAAGTTTGCCACAGGGATAGTAGTGTCTAACTTTGGAGATAATCAGAATGTGACTAGGTCCTGAGCAACCTTTTTGGTGATGTCTCTGTTTTGAGTGTGGAGTTGGACCAGACTCTGGTTGATTTCTTCAGTCAGAATTATTTGCGATTCTGATAATGACACCGGTAAGGGTATAATGTATCTAGTGCAGAAAGTGTAGTTTAGTTTCAGAAGATGAATTGGTTTTTTAAAAAATCAAAGGAACAAACAACATGAAAAGAACCCCAACATTAAAAAAACAGTCTGTAAAGGACTGTTTAGGGAGAAAATTGTGTAACTTTTCTTCTGTTAGTTTTCAAACAAAAGAATTTTTTTTTCTCCTGATGGGCAACCATTTGAGATTATAAAACTGGTAGAGTTTGTGTCTTTTAATACAAAGCAACACTGGCAAATACTTGTGCATGCAACACTTGCAGACTAATAATTAATGCTGTAACTAACATCTGACACTTTTCCCAGACAGCCTGAGTTCATGTCAAACCCCATGTTGCATGATGAGGTAGGACTCTTGGGGTATTTCTGTATGCACAGTGAGGGAGGTCAGATCTTCTTTTTGGATGATGTGAAAAAAAGTGTTTCACATGCAAAGAAAAGGTCAGCAGCAGCTCCCTTAGAGTGATCATCTGTCCAGGGCTGTGATTTCTCACTCACACAGTTGAAATGAAAGGACTTCACTTAATGGAAGACAGAAATATTTTGCCAGGTTGTCTTATCATCTTATCTGCTGACATTATGGTGTTAGTGAAAATTGGGGTTTGAGAGAGTTCATATTACCAAAATAGATCATTTGTAGTGGAACAGAGATCTTGAGGATTGACAGCTCTCTCCTCCCTGTGAAATAACTGACTTGTGTCCTTGGAGCAGGGACAGGTTCTTTCTTGATTTTGTTCTGGTAGCTGTTACCCTTTTACTCTGGTCCATGTTGTTTCTTTACTTTCATTACATTACTCTGCATGGGTTTTGTGGCTTTCAGAATGGCACAGGTATTTTCTTGGCAAACAATTATAGATAATGCAGCTTTCTACATGTGTGAGTAGTTTTTAGAGTAAAGTAAGGCTTTTTGATAATCACATAAAACCTTAAAGTCCTGTATAGGACTGCGTCTTGCTGAAGGGATGTTCTGATGCGATACATTACAGGACATCTTAATTACAGGCAAATTTCTAACCTCATCTTTTGCCACTCTTGGGCTATTCTTACCACATTTCACAGTTGTCTAAACACACATTACCTGTGTCTTTGGTGTGCGTAAGTGTGCATGCTGTGAAATAATAATTACAGATCTGCAAGAGCTCCAAAGTGTTTGAAGGCTGAAGTGGGGCAGAAAACTTGCTCAGTTCTTACATTCTAGAACTTTGGCTATAGCTCTCCATTTTTTTAAAGCTTTCTTTTTTATCAGTTGGCTAATATTTAGGAACTTTAGATTGTATCTGGAAGTCAGTTTTTTAATATATAGATAGATATAAATTGTACAGCTGGAAAGAGTAATTCTGCTTAAAGGAGTGCAAGCAAGAAATACAGAATATTTAAAAAAATAATTTTGCTCTTCTTAACATATTTCAAGGTTTTCTTATTAACAGGCAGCTCTTAAAACTGAAATTGACCCATTCCCTCTTCAGATGATACTCTTGCCCTTTCAGTTGCTGAAGAGTCGAGAAAAAGCTTCCTTTTTTATGGGCATTTGTTGTTGTACTGTAGGGCTTTTACCATTCAGTTCTTTTAAGTAAAGAGCCCTTTATGCTCAGTTGTTGTCTCTCTATTCTATAAATCATTGTGCACAGGTGTATGTATATATATATAGAACACACCACAAAGAATTAATTTTACTCTGTTAACAAGTGTAATAACAGTTTATAAGGAGTATTCCTTTAGAAAAGTGTACTTTCAGCAAAGTCAGTTTGCTGATGTTTTAAAGTTGGTTATTTTCTACAGCAGCGTCAAGTTACTGATGTTGTGCTGCGATAAAGGCGTATCGGTTGTGCCAGATACGCTATTTAAAGTGCGCAACTTTCTTGCTGTGACACTGTTTTGGTTTTCAGCCAAAGAGAAGAAAAAGCAGCTTATCCTAAGTCCTTGAGAAGGAATAATCTTTTGAAAATGCTGCTTTAGAGCACTTTTAAAAACACACTTTCTAAAGTATTTTTATTTAATACATGGTGAGTAGGTATTGTGTATGTATAAAATCCACAGCTTTCTCTGGGAGAGAGAGGTGTCTTACATATGGTGTTTATACTATTTACACATGTTGCAAATATGAAAGTCTTAATTTCATGCTCTACTGAAGGGCTGAGTTCTGCTATCTTGATCTCACATTCAGAAAGTGTGGGGCAATCATCCTTTTACTAAATGGTCAATTTTGAGCTGCACAGTTTAACCCTTACATCAGTATTGCAGTTCTTCAGTGATGCTGTGAACTTCAGTCTTACTTCAAGCAAACAAATATTTTTTTTTTTCCTCCTTGAAGTTTTTAAATCCTGGATCTTCAGGGATGCTATTCTGAAGGATCAGTTGTTTTTCCTTATAAACATCAGAAGTCATTTGGCCTAAAGTAATTTCATATTCCATTTTTGTCAGTTCAGCCTAAAGACTGACTTTTGAAATGTCTATCTCTCATGTAACTGGGTTTTGTATGGCTTATGGCTGTCTAGTCTATGCATGCAAACATTGCTTAATAAGAAAGAAGGCTGTGATGTTGAGTATTTTAACTTTTTTTTAATAAAATGAATTAATCCCCTTTTGACTCTTTTGATCAGCAAGATCATAACTCTTTATTTACATGGCTTAGTCTAGTGGAAGTAATTTTACCTTTAGGAATGTAGGGTCTGTCAGCCCCGGGATTTATTCCATGCTGTGTTACATCTTGCTTCTGTTTGATGTTCTCTTTAAATGCGCTGGAGCACACTCGCGTGTTTGGACATGCCACACTCTTCTCATGCTGCTGAAATAATGGAGCATGTCTGTTAAGTGGGAAATGTTAAATGAAAGTGAAGTAAAATTGTAAGGATTTCTGTGCTCCAGTTGTGGTGCATTTAATTTTCCTTTATTTTTAGTCTCTGACGCCCTGCTTCCTGATGTGATTTAAAAGCTTTCATCCACCTTGAGCATTTCAAGCTGTAGACTGCCAGTGTTTGTTGCTGCAGCAAGAAGGGCTTGCACCTCAAAGAACTCATTTGGGAGTTCGTAATGTGCCTTTTCTTCATTGCTCGTGACCCTTAGTTCTAATCAGCTTATGCATTTCAATGCATTACTGTGAGTTGAATTTGCTTCCCATACACTCAGCTTCCAGAGATGGTCCAAGCAAGTGAAGGTCAAGGACAGAGCTTGATGAAGAGAAATAAAAGTGGAAGAAAATGAAAACCACTTGCTAGTGGCAGCATCAAGATGTTTATGAAACAGCACTGTTGACGACATTTTACTTTTCTGTAAGAGATTTTGTCCCTGTATTGATTGAGAGGAGCTTCTGTCTTGGAAGCTGCACCTGCACTTGAGCTTGTTATAAAGGTGTTTTGCAATGCATCTGAGACAGCAGTGCGTGATGCCTAATTCTGCTGGTATCCAGGCTGTGTAATTTATCAAAATACTGAGAAAACGTTCAGAAATGTTGAGAAGCTAGATGCCTGTAGTTAGAGTTCACTGGAAATTCTATTTGCTTCAAACCGTGACCAATGTTGGATACCTTATTGTAGATTAAATTTCTGGTTTAATCAAGTTTTGAGTCTTTCCATCTGTTTCCAAAAGACTTGAAATATGTTATTAATAGCTCAAGTTTTACTTCTAAGCGACAATGATCTGTGCATGCAAATCATTCTCTGTATATGGTGAAGGCCTTTAGCTCTGGCTAGTTGTGCTGAAGGCTTGAAGGAAGATTTAGCAGTTGTTCAGGTGACCTGGTAGTTACATAGATATAAAAGTGCTTCTGGTCCTGCAAGTGTGGTTTCAGAATCCCACATGTTCTGAAAGAAGATGCACAAGTTGGCTCACAATTTGGAAGCAGGTTTGTCAATCATCCTATGCTTATCACAACACAGAGAGCAGCGTGCACCTATGGAGGTTAACTGTCTCTCCTGTGTCACAGTGTAGCTAACTCAAATTGACTGTACTGAAATGAGGTAAAGTGTGAGGTCAGGAGGAGGGAAGAGGACTCCCAGTACTGGTATCTGGTGCACATCTTCACCCGTGAGGAACTTCCAAACTCTCACACTGTTGTCCTGTGGTCTTGCGGAAGGAACTGGGAGTTGCATGCACTAAAATGCCACTCTAGGAATTTTCATTTCTTACATTTCGCTTACATTTTTTGTGTGCAATTTTAGTTTGAGGGTGACCTTACAGGATTATGGGGTTTGTGTAGACTAATACTCTCTGTGATGCTTTATCTCTGCCTATCAAAGTGTGTTGGCAGCAGATAGCGTGCAGTGTGTAGCCCGTCATCTCGTTTCACAGTTCAGTTCATGACAGCAAGAGCTTTGAAGACAACTTCTGTCCTCTTCCTGTGCCTTAAGCCCATAATGTTGTCAGAACAACTCTTTAAAATAGAATTTTCTGGGAAAATGAGTATTAAAATTTTACAGGAAATGATCAATTTCCAAAACAGTAAATTGTTTTGAGGGAGAAGACATTTCTTGAATGTGTATTTTTTTCTTTTTTTTTTTTCCTGAAATGGATGTTTTAATAACACGAATTTCACAACTGTTTTCTGTTACATCTCTAGTTAACTAGTGTAAAAAACTTCTGTTCTATAAAATGATTGTTTTTTACTTAGCCAGAAGAGGTTGTTTTAAGAACTTAGATAAGGTGTGATGCATCATAGCTATTGGGTTTGTTTGGGTTTTTTTAGAATAAAAATAACATTTTGGATTACAATTTACAGTTTCTCATCATTTGTAAGCTGTTAATATGCCTTGCTTTAAATACTTGGAATTACAATCTGTGATACACTTTTTAAATACTTTTCAGTAATATTGATTCTAAGGTTTTGTGGGAGATATTAAAGTGCAATTAGGTCATATTTTTAGATAAACTCATGCTTTCTTGAAAAAAACTAGATTAAAAAGCTGGCTGCTGATTGCTATTTAGCAGACTTCCTCTTCAGGGTTATGGTGTGTCCGTGTTCCCATTACAGTGTGCTCCTAACAAAACCCGGAACCACACCCCATTGTATTACTCTAAATTCACTCTGCTTGCAGTTGATGGGTTTTCTCCCCCTGTTGATCTCCTCAGTCTGAGCAGCTGTTTGCTGGAAAGCACGTGATGGACCCCCAAGTTTTCATCAGTCTGGGAAGAACTGTCTTTTGGCTAATGAGAAGTTAATAGGCAGCATTGTCTCTGGAATGAATTGAGGAGGTGATTGAAAGCTTTGTTGGTGTTAAATTTTTCAGAACATTTAACACTGCAAGTTAAACTTGTGTTCAACAAGCATCTTGTATCCCACTGAAAAGGAATATCATTGATCATAAAACAAATGTTAGTGAAATGCGTCGAAGAGTGGAATTGGGAAGACAGCACGTGTGATACCCAAAATAACAACAAGATATTTACCCTTCTAATTCAGTGAACTTTCACCATGGCTGTACATTGTTAGCAGGTTTGTAGCATCTATTCTTGCTCTGTCATTTGGAAAGTGTAACTTCGTACTTCTGATGTGTTTGTGAGGTTTCACTGAGCTCTTTGTCGGGAGCTCTGTGGTCTCGTACATGTGACGTAGCCCAAGTGTTCAGATAGGTCCCTTCCGCCTTAGTAGAGCTTACACGAATAGAAGCCTAAATAAAGTAAACTAAGTACTGGTTGCTGCTGTATTGTGGTTGTTGAGGATGCACCCAATGGAATATTAAATGTGCATCTCCACTGAAAGAGCAGAAGGGGGGATTGTCATGCAAAACAAAGGGTTTCTTTGCAGCCTTAGTCCGCATAGATCAAAAAACAAGGCAGCACCAGTAGCAATCTCCATGTCCTAAATTTACCGCTGAGGCGGACCATAACTAGGTGATTACTTTCAGGCTATGAATCTTTTGTCCTTGGATCCTTTTAGTGCTGCATGTCACTGTAAGCCATAGCTTCAGCTGTGATTGTGTATGTGTCTCTTTTCTCTTTCTTTTCTACTCCCTTCTCTTCTGCTCACAAAAGTAAGGAGAGTGCTTTTAAGTAGAAGGCTGCATGTGTGCCAAGCAGTTACTGGAAGTCATTTTGTATTTTGATCCTACCATTTTTCAGCAGCTCTTTTGAGACAGCTCTTTTTAAACTTTTAAACTTCTTCTTAGACATTTGCCTGCTGCAAGAAAGTTTTTTGGAAATAGCGTACGTGTAACTTGCAGTGCAGCCCAAAAGGTGTACATAGTTTGACAGTACAAAAGTAGTAAACATAATTTGAAGTCATAGCAACTTTGGATGATGAGAATGTCACAGGAGAGTTTTTTCATATTGCTTGCAATCTATGGCTCCAAGAAAATGAAAAATTGTCTCACTTCTATGGCAGACAATGCAAAGTATACTAAGCTCCCCAGTGCTTTGCTGAAAGATTGGGTAGAAACTGCATTTGGTGGTAGCCTCAGATGTTGCTAAGGACTCATCTTGCCCTTATCGATTTTATCAATGTGTGGAGAAAGAGAGCCCAACTTGAGGAAACCAGGAAGACATTTATTACTCTCTATAGAACCTTTGTCATTTAGAGAGTTCTTGGAAGTCCTCCATCAGGAAGCTATTAGTACACAGCAGCTCAAAATATTTTTGTAGGAATCAGTTGTGCAAATGTCTGTTTGCACGCTGGCTTGGGCATATTTAGTGGAAATGAAAACAAAGATATTACCTTTACCGTATAAATGCAATTCAAGGAAAAGTCTGTATGATGTGACTGCCAAGCCAACTCAACTCTTAATTTTTTTAAGCTGTGGTCAAAAAAGACCTTTGATTTAGGCAGAAATACAAGAAATAGTTCAGTACTATTATAAACTCCAGTTTTGTTTGTAATGTTGTGGTTTTATAAAATTTTCTTCTGAAAGATTGTGGATTATACTTGTTATTTGGTTCCCATTCGTAGAGTCTCTGCTCCTGCTCCTCATCTGTCAGATCAGCTTTTTACATTAATGATCTTTGTCTTGATCTTTCCCTATAAAAAGAAATTACTCCAGGTAAGCTGGAAACTTGGCCTTAAATTTCTTTTTAAGGAGTTGAAGAGAACTGGTTAAGAAAAATGTGATTCACCATAGAAACAGCTCAGCCAATAGTATACATGCAGTAAATTAACTATTCCATGGTACTTTCTTATTTGATACAGAACATAGCAACAAGATGATGGCTTGACAACAATAGCAGCTGCATATTTTTTTTCCTTTTTTTGAAAGAATGTTCTTGTGGGAAAAAATAGATTCCCTGGAAAGTAATTTGTATTACAAGTTTCATCACAAAAATTCTGTGGGTGGGTACAATAGCCTAGAAATTAAATTAGAGATTTGTGTAATAAATGATAGGTTTGATTTGATGTGACACTTCTAGTCTCTTACAAGTGACATAGCTACAGGCAATAGAATAATCTCTTCCCCTTGTGAAGATAAATGTTGTATCAGACCAAACTATCTTATATTAAATTACAACTTCCCTTTTTTTTTTTTTTTTTACCACATGAAAAGATTCATGAGACTCTTTGTTAAATAATAGCATGACCCAATTATAAGAGTACTTTGGCCAAAATGTCTTGAAGATATTTTCTACTATCAGGCATGTGATTAATTTATGTAGGGAACTGCCATAACAGACCTGATATGAATAAAGGAATTTTCCTTTATGCAGCGTGTGGCGTGATTGTGGCCGTACTGAGCTAGAAGGTGCTTTTCTTATCACGATTCATCTGAAACCCTCAGATGGAAATGAAGTATGATAAGAGGAATCTGGTAGCTTGACTGCCTTTCTTGCAGGGAAGAAGTTCATAGTATGTGTGGCTCTTATACAACTTGATTGTGCTCAGACCATTGTTTTTCATGTTTCGGCAGAGAGAAGGAGCAAGAAAGGGAAGAACAGTTAATGGAAGACAAGAAAAGGAAGAAAGAGGATAAGAAAAAGAAGGACTCTGCTCAGAAGGTGCGTTTCAATATTTGAATTTTTATCCAGCTGAAACATAAGTAGTATTGGTGGTAATAAAATGTTGAATTGTTTGTATTTGAACTTAAAAATTGGTTGTTTAGAGTAGTGCTTCTTTAAAGACACTTTTTTGCGTCTTTTTTGTGGAACCGAAGTGTTTAACTTGGACATTTCTTCTCCTTAGTGTGCTTTGTAAAGTAAAAGTAGCTTTTTGATATAAAGTATTTAAGTTACTTAATATGGCTTCTTTTGATCTCTCTCTGCACAACTGCTGCTCGTTTGAGTTGTTTGTGGATGGAAATACCAATGGGCTTTTGCAGTTCTTGCAGTAAAGTTGAGTAAATATTAGAGCAGGAAGATTTTTGTTGGGTTGGTTTTTTTTTTTTTAATTCTTAAGGAAGTTTATCTGAAATATTTACTACTGAAGACTCCAGTTATTTTTTTGCTAAGTATCACTTACATTTTACATTTTCTGTAGCTAATAGCACTTTTGCTGAAGTGTATCAGGTCAAGTCTGAGTTGTGGAAAATTGATAAGTCACCAAAAATTGGTTCTGCTCAAAAAACGAGTATGAGACTTGATGTTTTAGAAGGTCTGTATTTTGCAAAAAAATCTGGTAGGTTATTCTAGGAATTAACTTGACACGTGAACTTGAGTCTCTTACGGTATTATACGTGCTTTTTAGTGGTAAAATCCTTTCCAGGCTTCCCAGTATAAGATAGGTGCAACCACTCTGGAACAAGTCGTGCAAAATGCCTTTAGGATGGTTAAGGGACTGGAGAATCTGACAAATGAGGAGAGGCTGGGAGTGTTATGACTCTTCATCCTGGAGGAGAGAAGGCTTGGGGGATTTCATCAATGTATATAAACACTTTGTGGAAGGGAGTAAAAAGATGAAGGCAGACTCTTCTCCATGGTGCCCAGTGGCAAAGCACAAGGCATTATGCACGTATTGAAAGTCTACTTAATCATAAAAAGGCTCCTTTTTTGTGCATGTATGTGACTGGGCAACCACTGGAGAACAGCTTTCCCAGAGGGGTTGTGGTGCCTCTGTCTTTAGACGCTCAAAACTGAGTTGGATGTGGTCCTGTGCAATCTAGTTTTGATGATTTTTGTTTCCAATTGAGGAGCCTCTTGGGGCCAAGTGAGGGACAGGGGTGGGAAATGTGGATTAGATGTCCAGAGGCTGTCCCTTCTAGCCTCAGTGAAACTGAGAGAAGAAGGCTTTACTTTCTTTCAGCAGTCTGTCTTTCGGTTGCTTCAGTACCAATAGATCAGGTGATGAAAGATCAAGTGTTTGCTTTTAAATTCTGTGTGTTTCTGCTAAGAACAGGCAGCACCAACTTCAGTTAAATTTTGGCTTATCCGGGGTCTTCTTTAATCTGGCTTTTTCACCAATTTGAGTCTATCAGTTTAAATTGGGCGCAGATAAATGTGCGTGTCAGTTGTCTTCATCCAGTCGATACATCCCCAAATAACAGTGCAGAAGAGCAGTAGCTACGGGATAAGGTCTCTCCAGTGTGTTTTTGCCTCAGTGTTGGTGCTGTTTAATGTTCAAGTACAAAAAATGTATGTAGAAACCAGGAGGAGCAGACCCTTATGAATAAAGAGTAGAGACTTGAGGATTATGTGCTGATATTCGGTGGTGAAAGGGAAACTGGAAAAGGCTGTACTGATCATCTTGATAACTGCTGTGTTTACTGAGGAATTGGTGCTTTGAATACAAAAGAGATTTGCTGGCTTTCCTGTGTGGTCTCTCAGCTACTAAGTTGTGCAGTACATATTCTGCCACCCTCTCAGGAAGGGTGAAGACTAAGTGATTTAATCTAGAGGCCAAACTTCACAGTAATAGTTGGAGATACGTAAGAAAAGCAAAGCGGGCAGCTGAATGGATAAAATGTAAATCTGTGTGTTCATTCTTAGTGACTGTGGAAGCGTTCACCAAATAAGCAGCAATGATTTCAGGGTACCATTTTCAAACTAAGTTTGTTTAACATGAAACAATTGTTCTGTCTGGATCATCTGAAACTTAAAAATTAAAAATTTTTAAAAATCACTTAAAGAGAGGTTTTACAAGGAAGTTCACAGCTTAAATATACCTGTGGTTGGTGTCCAGGAGCTGTTTGGTAGCTTGTCAGTAGGCTGAGCTTTATTCCACTTTCCCATTCACTGTAGCTGCTCCTGCCCTGCTGATGCTCACCGGTTACCCACAGAGATGACAGCTGTAAATCTGGAGGCACTGTCCCATTTTTTCAGCTTTTGAATTTTAGATGAAAACAGTCACAAAACCAGATCATTTTGACTAGGAGAAAGAGACATTATAGGCAGAAGTTTTTTGGTTGGTTTTTTTCATCTAAAGTAATGTGTTTTTATCATGTAGAATTCTTCAAAGATTCGGTAAAATGGTTTTTTTCCAAGTAGACAAGTTACTAGTTTACTAAGCATGTCCGCTGTTGACTATAGTAATCTTGTCAGCATTACCAGATTGTATTAATGAATTTCTGTTTTCCCCTTTTCCTTTAGTAGTGAAGCATCAGGGTCAATTAAGTGTGTAACAGAATTTTTAATTGTTACAGAAGAAGATGTAATTTAATGTATACAGGATTTTTGATAAGTGAGGTTGAAAATTGGTGCCTGGCTTGGTACAGACACAGTTTTGGTACAGATGCATTTTTATTGTCTTTGAGACTTTGGGATAGTGTATGTCTGTGAAGTTATAATGCTTAAGATTTTGTATTTTAGTGAATGTTCCACTTTGCATATTGCAGCTTTCATCTTTGCAAGTAAATGATGCCATAGCAATTTAGTGCAGTTTGTCTTTTTATTCTTTACCATACAAAGGAGTTCTGGCTTGGTTAATTTCAACAATAAACTGCTTTTTACTTGTGCTTTCATTATTCTATACTGTCGCTGTGTGCTTTCCAGAATTATGCACTAGTTCAGCAATTTCTTTTAAGAATAGGTGTCATAGAACCTGACACATGATGATCTTTAGGGTTTTTTCATTATTGTGTAGTGGAACTCATGATGGACAGGTTCAAAAAATGCTACAATACACATGATTCCAGAGAATATACCAGAGATGTTTGTCACTACTGTAGCTTGAAATCTGCTATGCTGAAACAATGTAGCGAAACCCATATTGCATGTGTTGGCCAGTGTGAATGCTCATTTCAGTCACTGACTTCTTGTTGCATTCAGTAGATTTCCTTTATAGGTGTTGCTGGTACTTTTTGTAAGTGTGGAAATGAATCCAGTAAGGTTTAGAATTACTTCTCCTTGGAAGAGATGTTCTGGGAAAGGCGAAGTGGGAAGATGGCAGAGAGACAGACTGCTGTGGTTGCTTCAGGCCCCAACAGTCCACTGTAAGGACACTCATAGAAGGAAGGCTTTGTTACACTTTAACTGCAATACTTCACCTCCAAAATCTGAGAGAACTGTCACACTATAGCGCATGTCTGTTTGTGCTTTGGAAGCCATGTTTGGGATGAGGAGGAGGGTTGAGTACTTAAAATCATCATGAGAGTGAGCTAATGATTGTTTCTGCCAGGGACTTTTGCATCAGAGTTATTACAGGGTTTGTAGTACTTTTGAAAACTTCATGTAGTTATATACATATATATGTATGTGTGTGTATATAACTAGGAATACTATTTAGACTTGTAGTTCATCAGTTGGTTGTTTTCATTCAACAATAAATTCTGTAATATATTAAGGTTGTGATTTAGCACAACCTGTTCAATGTTTGTTTTGAGCTGCTTAAAACTCTATTTACATTCTTGCTCTTAATTTGCAGGTCACAGATCAAAAAACCAAAGGTAAGAATCTTTGATCCTAAGGAATACTTTTATTGACTTGAGCCAAAATTCAGATCTTGATCAAAACTGCTAGAAAAGGAAGGGGACTTCTGAGTCAAGATTAAATACCTAATATGAGTATTCAGGAGAAATGACAGTTGAGGTGATTAAAATGGAGAACCTACAACTATTCTGCTGATGTGTTGTCAGCATCAAAATACTTGAAGAAAGAATGAGGATTGTAGATAAGATAGGTTAGGTGAAATACTCAGTTCTCTGTTTTACAAAGGTTTTAGACAAATAACCAAAGACTGAAATCACCCTTATAAAGAGAATGAAAGACAGCAAAAGTACTGCCTATAGTGAGGTACCAAAATGAATGAAGATTACTTGGGTTTGGAAACTTGAATTCAGGCACATAAAAGTCCAGTAGAGAAGGCAGGACTGATGAGTGAGCATCTTGAAAGTTGAACTAAATAACTTAGCTGAAGTAAAAATATATTTAATATTGTTCTGTTTATCAGTTTTTGATAAATTTTGTGGGGAAATTGCCATTAGTGAAAGAAAAGGACTAAAATAGTAACTTGATTTTATGGCTAACAACACCTTTTTGGGGTTTGGGCAATGAAGGCTATGTAGAGAAAACAGAAAACCCTTATAAAAATAAAATGTGGAGAATAATGCATTCATGTTGCCAAAGAGAGACCCACTTGTGTTGATCTCACATTTGTAAAAGTGTTACTGAGTAAAAGCTTTACTGATTATGCTTAGTTTGTCTAGAGGCTCTTAAGCAAATGTTGTGATGGTGTTAGCTCCTCAAGGATTTGTGGTTTTCTTCTCCAATACATAATAGTCCTCAGGACCAGCTTGTCTTTGCTTATAGGGGCACCTGGTGACCAGCAGAGAAACCTTAAGTGTGCCAAATACAGTTGCTCTGTGTAGGACTGTCTTTTGGGTGAGAGTCAGCTATTACTGCCTTACTTAAGAGCAGCATAGAGAACTCAGATTTGTTAACCCCGAATCCAAGAGGAGGCAGGTTATTTCCCATCTTTTTGTTTATTTCCCATATTATTGTTTATTTACTAGGCTATGTAGCCTAGTAAACAGGTGAAAACTTGCGTTCTGATTTCAGATCTCCCATAAAGATGATGCATAACAATCCAAAAACCAGTTGAAGATCGGGAAGGTGGAGCCAGTTATATTTGACTGCTCATATTTTAAAATGACTCATTGTCTAGCGTATATTCTTTGCCAACTTTACATTTGCAAGAAATTTTGGGCTTAGAGCAAAATACTTGATGAAGGTAGAGTTTCCTCCTGGACACCAGAGTTGCACATGGAAGCAAAAGGTCTGCTGCTATGCTTATGCCTGCTTCTCTAAATTGTTCTTGGTTGTTGAGAAGGTGGAAGCTGCACAGTATTTCAGAGATTAAATACTGAAAGCTAAGAGTTACAGTGAGTTCTTGTAACTAACACAGGTTTAAGTGGAAAAACTTCTGATTTTCATTCTTCCTATTTTGCAGTGCCCGAAGTGACGAAACCAAGTTTAAGCCAACCAGTGGCTGCCAGCCCAATTGGCAACTCTCCATCGCCACCAGTCAATGGTGGCAACAATGCCAAAAGGGTGGCCGTGCCGAACGGACAACCGCCAAGCGCCGCCCGCTACATGCCTCGGGAGGTGCCGCCGCGATTCCGTTGCCAGCAGGACCACAAAGTGTTACTGAAACGTGGGCAGCCCCCTCCGCCATCCTGTATGCTCCTTGGGGGTGGAGCAGGGCCTCCCTCCCCAGCAGCACCAGGAGCAAACCCAAACAACGCACAACCAGTGACAGGAGCACTGCTGCAGAGCGACAGTGGGACTGCAACAGGCGAGTGATGATAATAAATAATATTAAATGAACGTGTTGGTGCATGGCAGAAAAGGAATGGCTGAAATTGTGCATAAGCCTGTCATTATGTAACAAAACTCCTCAGACTGCTTTTGGAGAGCTGCTTCTGTTTCAGTGTACAGGCTTCCGTTGGCAGCAGTGGATATAATTTTTACTACTAGATGAAACAAGAGGTTTAATTTTTTTCAAGTATGTTTTGAGTGGTTTTAATTGGTTGCTGAAATGCTCTGCAGCAAGGCAAACACAAGGCATAAATAAAACAGCATTTTATGGTTGTCACTGAATAGTTCTTAATGGCTCTTCAGGTTTCTTTGACATGAATTTCCTGTCTTGTCACATTTTTGTATCTGGTAAAACAGACGTGTAGATGCCAGGTCTGCAAAGGGCAGGTGTCTGTCACATCTTGTCTGGATGAAACAGAAAGATGACCTATTGCTCCTCACTTTTTTTTTGGTAGTAATCTTGTTTTTTCTGCTTAGATAAACCTTTTTGTACAGGTGGAAACTGTTCTGTTTTTACTTTTCCATTTTTTTGTATTCCAGAAGATAAATTGATTTTAGGATTAATTGTTTTGTGAGCATGGGGAAGTTATAGCTGCTCCTGAATTTTTTAGACCTTTGGTGAATTGCAGTAGCTGTAATATTTCTTCTTAAATTACAATAGTGGAACAAACAAAACTCCACTCAAGACATCTGCCTTTTAAAGGAGGACTTAGGTCACCTGAAAAGTCGAGGACAACTTCAATTATAACAATAAGGATGTTTAAAAAAGAAATATTAAATACTTGGAAGTTAAAAAAAAAGAAAATAACAATACTGGGATGTCTTGAGTTTTCTTTGAAAATCAGGCCAGATCAATGAGATGGTGATTTTTTTACCATCGTGGAAATCAAACTTTGTTCAGTGCTCTGTGGTTTGGAATTAAAAACAGAGGTGACTTGTACAGAATCAAATAAGCTAAATGGGATGGCTGTCCTTATTAAAAAGGGTCTAGGAAAATTAATAATGCCATTTGTTTTGTGGTTTCTCTATTTGAATTCATTTGTCGGAAATACCTGTTTGACAGATTACTTATGTTGTCTTTGATAATTGCTGTTTAATAGAGGAGAAAGTGAATGTCAAACTACAATGGCAAAATTTTAACTAATCAGTTTAAAAACAGATGTCTTGGAGATAACTGATTTTGATGAAACACCTGAAACAATACATGCTCCAAAGTCTGTTGTTCCTATACGAAATCCTAGCACTGGTATGCCTTCACAGTTGTAGTAGACTGACTAAGGAGAATTTGTGGCAGTGAAGCATTCTAAAAGTTTTCAAAACTTTTCATGAGCAACCTGTTTTTGCTGTTGAGTATACTATATGAGAACCATTTGGAAGTATTTTGAGAGGCTCTTTAAGTCATATGTAATTATTTGACCCCTAATAGTTGTTTTTCTGAGGCTGAAATTTGATGTTATGAATTCTCATATTTTTACACTTCGTTTAATGGTGCGTTAACAACTAAGATATTACCTGGCTGTATTAGCCAGTGGTTAGTTGCATTACCCTGAGGGAAGTCAGGAGTGCCAAGAATATGGGTCTTTGAGACCATCCATTTTTCTGCACCATAACAAGTTAACTGGGCTGGAGAGCTGACTTGTATTAAAATTAAATAAGGTTGGTTTTTAAGGCTAATTTCAGTCAGGATGACTTTTACCCATTCATCTAACTGAATATCAGGGAGAGCATACATGCTAGCATGTGAGAGTAGGTATGCTAGAGGAGTGGGAATGAGCAGCTGGACAAAAGAGAGACCAAGGCTGTCCTTAGGTGCTCCATTAAAGTGCTTATGGAAGTGCAGTGTTACCTGCCTTGTACATTGTTTATCCCACCTCAGATCTGGCTGTTGACAAACTGAACTTCAGGTTGGGCCCAATTCAGTCCAATGTATGCACTGATACGGTGGTTAGTTCATGCCACATGAAAGAAAACAAAAGCAGGTTCCCAAAGGGGAAGATAATGTAGCTTACCTACTTGTTCCCTTTCTTATATTCACCAGGATGGTCATAGGTGGCATTGGTGAGGATTCAATACTAAAAGTTAACATGTGATCCTTCTTCACGTGGACCTTTTTCTACCAGGACTGAAATCCTTCTGGCAAAACTAGTGCCCTGGAAGATGACACCAAGTATACTATTGTCTCATACCAATACAGGGGATTGAGATGATGGGTGTTCTATGTAGTTCTTCCAATACCAATGATAATTCAGGATGTTCAAGACAGTTTTGGACAATGAGGTTTAAATTTTATTGGTGAAAGTCTTTCAGCAGTTACGGTTATTGCCACTGTCAAATACAGCAAGGGAAAGCTGGTTTCATAAAACAATCCATTAAATTGTGTCTTAGCCTGCTATATGTGAGCAAGCACCCCACTCTTAATACTTTTAGAATGTGTTCACAGAAATTAAATGCTCTGTTAAAATCACTGATTTGAAGATCTTGCTGAGTTCATAGCTGCCTGTGTATCATGCATTGGCTGAACCATTTCTAAGTTCAAAAGACAGCAAACTTGCAGTCTTTTGAGCTTGTCCTCCTTAAGCTCTTCCTGTGATCTGTCTAATCAGAAAGTTTTTTAATTGGAAGGAGAAAAAAAGGGTTACTCTGTGCTAAAAAGATAGACGGATAAAAATACCAGTGGAGTCATGCTGCCTTGCTATTGTTCAGTTTGCATTTGAGTTAAAGCAGCAGAAGGAACAGAAGGTACTTGGGAACTGCTTGATCTTCTGGGTCTTGGCAGGTGGGGTTTAGTGGGTGAAGACAAACTACTGTTCATCAATATTCAAAGCTTACAAGGGAGTTCTAACCTTGCTGTAAAGTCTGGATCCTTATTGGTGGCCCTCAGTGAAGGGGATCCGGAAGGCATTCGTTGGATGTTCATTGTCTAAGCTAATGAACTGAAAGCCTCAGACAGGCACTGAAAGCTGATCTTATCTTCTATTGAAAGTATTAGCAACCAGAAATTGTGATCTTTGCTTTGGAATATATAACATAGGAATTGAGGCTGGGAGGGGAGTTACCCCGTTTTTTAAGCCTTTTGCTTTATTTTCATGGAAGCTGTCATATGAGCCAGTACTGGTAGTAACAGTATATATTCAGTTAGGAGTACTGCTGCAGCTGTTACTATGGAGTTTAGGCTCTGCAAAATAAGTGGGATAACTGATGTCAAAAATCTGATGTTCTATGCTTGTAAATAATACGGATTATTAATGACCTTTTTGGGTGTTTTGGGTTTGTTTTTTTTTTTCTTTTAGATTCAGCAATTGGAGGTGCTGCTGCTTCAAATTATGCAAATTCCACTTGGGGTCCTGGAGCCTCCTCCAACAGTGGCACCAACGCCAACCCAACTCACATCTGGGACAAGGTGATTGTAGACGGGTCTGACATGGAAGAGTGGCCTTGTATTGCCAGCAAAGATGCTGAGTCTTCTTCCGAAAACACCACCGATAACAACAGTGCCTCGAACCCTGGCTTGGAGAAGAATGCTCTGCCAGGAAGCACCACTAGTAACAAAGGAAAAGGAAGCCAGTGCCAGTCTGGAAGCGCTGGAAACGAATGTAATCTTGGGGCCTGGAAATCTGATCCCAAGGCTAAATCTGTTCAATCTTCCAATCCTGCTGCCGAGAGTAACAATGGACTAGGTAATTGGAGGAACTTGAGTGGACAAGACAGAATCAGTCCCGGTTCTGGCTTCAGCAACTTTAACCCAAATAGCAACCCATCTGCTTGGCCGGCACTGGTTCAAGAGGGCAATTCTAGGAAAGGAACTCTGGAATCTGATAGTGGTAGCTCCAATGCACAGATTAGCACAGTAGGTCAGACCTCTAGGGAACAGCAGTCAAAGATGGAAAATGCGGGTGTTAACTTTGTCTCTGGCAGAGAACAGGCTCAAATTCATAACACTGATGGACCAAAAAATGGAAACACTAACTCCTTGAACTTAAGTTCACCAAACCCTATGGAGAATAAGGGAATGCCCTTTGAAATGGGCTTGGGGAACCCTTCCAGGAGCACTGACACCCCTTCTCAAAGCACTGGAGAAAGAAAGACTGGGAGTGTTGGATCTTGGGGTACAGCTAGGGGGTCTTCTGGAACTGACACAGTCTCTGGGCAGAGCAATTCTGGAAACCATGGGAACAATGGAAAGGATAGAGAGGACTCCTGGAAAGGAGCTTCTGTTCAAAAACCTAATGGGTCAAGAAGTGATTCTTGGGATAACAATAACCGGTCTACGGGTGGTGGGTCTTGGAACTTTGGCCCTCAGCATGCAAATGAGAGCAAATGGGGTGAAGGGAACAAATTAACATCTGGGGTCTCTCAGGGAGAATGGAAACAGCTGTCTGGGTCTGATGAACTGAAGATTGGAGAGTGGAGTGGTCCAAACCAACCAAATTCTAGCACTGGAGCATGGGACAATCAAAAAGGCCACCCTCTTCCTGAAAACCAAGGCAATTCCCAGGCTCCCTGTTGGGGAAGATCTTCCAGCTCTGCAGGAAGTGAGGTTGGAGGTCAAAGCACTGGAAGCAACCACAAAGCAGGAAGTAGTGACAGTCACAATTCTGGACGCCGATCATACAGGCCTACGCATCCTGATTGCCAGGCAGTCCTGCAGACTTTGCTGAGCAGGACTGACTTGGACCCCCGAGTGCTTTCAAACACCGGCTGGGGCCAGACTCAAATTAAGCAAGATACCGTGTGGGATGTTGAAGAGATGCCACGGCCCGAGGGGAAGTCTGATAAAGGAACTGAGGGGTGGGAGAGCTCTGCCACACAGACAAAGAACTCAGGGGGCTGGGGCGATGTACCCAGCCAAAGCAATCAAAACAAGTCTGGATGGGGTGAGCTCTCAACCCCAACGGAGTGGAAGGACCCCAAAAATACTGGAGGATGGAATGACTATAAGAACTCCAATTCTTCTAATTGGGGAGGAGGAAGGCAAGAAGAAAAATCATCTTCCTCTTGGAATGACAGCTCTAGTAAGGATCAGGGGTGGGGTGGACGGCAAAGTAATCAAGGATGGTCTTCTGGAAAGAACGGTTGGGGAGAGGAAGTTGACCAAACGAAAAACAGTAACTGGGAAAGTGCAGGAAACAAGCCAGTGTCTGGCTGGGGTGAAGGTGGGCAAAATGAGATTGGAACTTGGGGTAATGGTGCAAATACGAGCTCTGCTTCAAAGGGTGGATGGGACGATTGTAAAAGAACTTCAGCGTGGAATGAGACGGGTCGACAGCCCAACTCCTGGAACAAGCAGCAGCAACAGCACCAGCAGCAACAGCAGGAGTCTTCTGGTTCCTGGGGTCCACCGCCCCAAACTCCAAGTAATGGGCGGCCTCCAAACTCAAACTGGAACAGCGGACCACAGCCAGCTGCCCCCAAAGAGGAGGAGCCTAGTGGCTGGGAAGAACCTTCTCCGCAGTCAATCAGTCGAAAAATGGATATTGATGACGGCACTTCAGCATGGGGAGATCCTAGCAGTTATAACTACAAGAATGTGAATCTGTGGGACAAGAATTCACAAGGAGGACAGGCCCCACGGGAGCAGAGCCTGCCTACTCCAATGACTAGCAAATCACAAGCATCAGGTACTAGTCTCGTTTCTTTCTTCAGCAAGCTCCTATGTATGACTGTAACCTTAATGCATAAGAGAGATGGTTTTACATTCCCATTCCTGATAGTTTTATTCTATAAAGAAAACCAAATTCTTATTTGACTATTTGGTTCTGCTTTTAAAGTGTCTTTAAAATTTGAATCAATCAGTCCCCTGCTTCTTGTGCCTCAGTAACTGTGATCTGAATACTGGTCACCTCACCAGGAAAAGAAAATGTTTGCTGGCTGACAAATCTTCATGTTCAATTTGAGCTCTGAAGAACAGGTTGAATTACAGAATCAAAACCTTTAAGATTGAGTCCATCCATAAAGTTAATAAGCCCAGCACTGATTAGTCCATGACTAAACCATGTTCCTCAGTGCAGCATCTGCAGGTTTTTTAAATACCTCCAGGGATAGCGACTCAACCACTTCCCTGGGCAGCCTGTTCCAGTGCTGGACAATCCTTTTGGTGAAAAGTTTTTCCTAATATATGATTGAAACCTGCCCTGGTGCAACTTGAGGCCACTTTGTCTTGTCCTATTTCTTGTTACTTGGGAAAAGAGACTGCCCCCAACATATCTACAGCCTGCTTTCACATAGTTGTAGAGAGCAGTAAGGTCTCCCCTGGGCTTCCCTTTCTCTGGACTAAATAGCATTTTTTATATTTAATTATTGGAGAAATGGGGAGAAATTCTTTACTTAGTCAAAAATCTTTTGCTCTGAAACAGTTAACACTTGAAATTGAGCAGGTCTGTGACTTAGTTTTTTAGTCAAATTCGGCTTTGCTTTATGACGAAGAATACTTAGAAAAATATTTTCTTCTTTGGAATAAGGACAAGAAAAAGTTACATAGCCTGGAAATATATTAAGATATTATTGTTATGTAATCTTTTCTTCCGACTCAAAGACACTTAAAGAATGCTATCTTGGTTTAATATGTACTGCAAATATGTCCTTTCTTTTTATTCAGTGTATAAAACCCCTAAGTTAGATGCTTGTAATTAGCCACAAAAGTTCACAGACAGGAGGACGTTATTAGATGTGGGGTTCATGTTTAACCTGGGGGAAGAGTATTACTCATCATAGCATTCTCTTCCTTTTCATCCCTGGAGGTCAGTGCCCACTCTGAATTTGTTGTGAATCTTTGTCAATTCTGTTGCACCCACACTACAGAGAGCCTAAAGTCCTCAACAAGAAGAACGAAGCAGTAGATTAATGACGTGGTGCTGCACTGCAGTAAATACTTCATTGTCTAAATAGTCTGTAATGAAACCTCTTTCTCCTTTGTGCAGTCTGGAGCAAAAGCACTCCACCTGCTCCAGATAATGGTACGTCTGCCTGGGGTGAGCCAAATGAAACCAGTCCCGGGTGGGGTGAAGTAGATGATACAGGAGCATCGACTACAGGCTGGGGGAATGCACCTTCCAACGCCCCGAATGCCATGAAATCTAGTGAGTATAGGCCAGATACCAGTTTCTTTGCAATTGCCCTGGAGATTTTTAGCGTTTGGCCTTTTGGCATAGGTCGCCTGTGGAGGAATTGTTATCTGAGGCCTAAAAGCAGTGTTGAATGTTACTACAGGATTTTGATGGATGAGTGTTAAGTGCTTGTAAATGACTGAAACTTTGTCTTTCAAGGTAGTAAAAAATTTCCTAACTAAGCAATTAAATGGGCAGCTCTGATTCTGGAAGTGCTGAAACACTTCCAGTAAGGAAATGTGTGTTTTTCTCTTTTTCTCTGGCTGCCTACTTGTTACATGATAAGTCACTTTTTCTGATCATATCAGGAAAAGGAATACACAGTACTGACAAATTCCACTGTGAAGGCTATTACATGATCATCTATGCTTTGATAATGCAACCTGGCTTTGAATGGATTTTTTTAATTAGATAAGTGAGAAGAATTGTAACTCTTAGGAACTGCACTTTGTGGTCAAACCTAATTGCCTACAGCAGTGTCTTTCATGAATGAGATGTTGAAATATTTTGAAATTTTACTTCAAAGTTAAAAATTTGCTATATTCAGAGTTTTTGTGGATATTATTCTCGATGATGTACGTTGTTTGTATAATTTTTATTTCAGTTTTTTTAAGGAAAAAACAACAAACAAAAGCAATGTTATTTCCAAACTCAGTAACATTTGGATGTGAAGTTCCCTGCAGGAGCTACTGGTGATACACAAGTGTTACTGAATGCGACTGATGATGTGTCTGTAAAACTGTTTCCAGCCCAGAAGTTGCTTTTGCAACATGTAATTGTTTGAAATTAAGTGCTGTGTAGATAGTATGCTGTTGGGTCATTCTCCTTTCCTCCCACCCCAATTAAATAATTTGGCCATTTCTGAAACAAAAAAATCTTTGCTTCTTTAGTGTTATCATTATTGCAGGCTTTTGTGGATGACAGGCTTCCCGTGCCTGCCACACAAACTTGGCAGTTTGAGGATGCTGAGTTTAGATGGATGTCTTCTTTTACCTGTAAGAACACACCTAAATATGACCAAAATTAGAATTTCTGAAATTGATCCATTGAAAATTTCATTGATTTTTGTTGATTTGATGCTTAATACAGTCTTGTAAGACTATACGTGGTCACTCACATACTGTGACTGGTTAGTATGTGTGCCATAACCAAAGAACCGCAACATACATGTGCTGCTCTGTATGTGAGCTGTCCCCAGCTCTAGAGCAAAATCTAGGGAGAGGATACAGACTAGCTCTGATCAGAAAAGGAAAAAAAATCAGTTTGGAACCAAAGAAGGAAGCATAGATTGTTATCCACCTGTTTAAAAAAGTCGGTTTACGTAGTTCTAACAGCATTGCATAAGAATATTCTGGCAGAAGTAGGAATAAATTCAGTTTTCTGTAATTTTTTTTTAGTATCTTCACAATTTCATTTGTGTACTATAGCTGTTGGTACCTCCTTACTCAACAAATGCAAAAAATTAAGTAAGTGTCATATAGACAAGTGATCTTTACATCACTGTCCAGATTCATGTTCAAGAATCCAAGAGAGTTGTCAGTGCAGTAAAATAATCTATGGTCATGTAGTTAAAATCAATATCATAGTATATATTTAAGCACTGTCACCAGAAATAAATTAAAGCTGCAGGGACTACCCAGTATAACATTTCCAGATTATGTTCTTGACTCTGCAGTCATAGTACTTAAGTGTAGCCTTTTCTGTGTAAGTAGCACAATTAAGGGTCAAGAGTTAGGTTTTTTCGCACTTGGACCAGTATGTTTCATAAGCAGCCCTCAGTTTTAGTACTCAAATGAACAACCTTTAAAAAACTGTTTTCTGTGAAGTATCTGAGGGTTTATTTTTGATGCATTTTAAGGTATCTCTTAAACCACCGTAAAATGCTGCTGTACTTACTTTCATTATGATCAGGGTAGAGATCCCCATGGTAGACTAATTGTAATTCCTGACTTTTTTTATATTCAGACTTTCTGCTACGTGTGTTAATGTCCTTATTCCTGATTTCCACACTCAAACACCAGACAATTAAAGAATTAGTTATTACAAAGGTGAGGATGATTATGGAAATCTTTTCTGAAGTAGATAAATGCTGAATAAATAGATACAGGAATAAATGTGCAGAATGAAGAGTTAGAGCAGGAGGAACAGTTGGATAGTGGACAGGATGAGGGCTTGGGCTCCCGATGGCTTGTCAGTAAAGGTTAGAATTCCAAGTTGCGTGGCAATGCTGGAGAATAACAGCAAGAAAAGAAGCTAAGAGGGAAAAGTCTAAACTGATACAGTGAAGTGGTTGTAGCTTTCTGATGTACTTACAGCTCTGCTAGTAAGTCTCTTTAGCGACATCGTTAGGAACAGAATTTGTAGTAGAGGAGTTTGGGGTTTTTTGCATTAAACTACTTTTGGTGTTGTTTGTACCAAAGCACAATGTCAGGTCCTTGCCTTCAGATTCTACTTAGTTGTTGTACCTAGAAGTTGTGGTTCTGTAATTTTGTGGAAGAGTATAGGGCAAGGGAAGTATTAAGGTTTTGAAGTGAGAGAGGAAATAATTGATAAACCACCTGAACCAGAGTCTTCAGCACGTCTGGTTTTTGAGTGTGCTTTGAAGGCTATTTGCACTCGAAAATAATAGGTTGCCTTTTAAATGCAGCTGTATCTGTGTAAGAGGTCCCTATTGTTATTATATCTTTAAAGGTTTGACATTTCTTTAAAATAGTTGCAAAACATGACATGTGAACATGCCACCAGATCTCTTGGGTTTTGGGATTCGTGCACAAGTTTTTACAGCTGCTAGAGTGAAGACACATTTTTGAATTTTTTTTTTTTTTCGTTCCTTTGGGATTCTGATGATCTCAGCTAATGTTGCAGTGTCACAGCACCAGCTGCATGGTATTGTAGACTGCTTTAGAGTTTTTTTTTCTTTTTCTAAAGGTTCTAAATCTATGCAAGATGGCTGGGGAGAGAGTGATGGGCCAGTGACAGGAACACGTCATTCCAGCTGGGAAGAGGAGGAGGAGGGAGGAGTCTGGAACACAGCAGGCTCTCAGGGAAGCAGTTCCTCCCACAACTCAACAAGCTGGGGACAAGGAGGAAAGAAAACACAAATGAAGGTAAAATGCTTGAGTGATTCATTACTACTGTGTTGTCTGAAAACAGTCTGACTGATGTGTTAGAGCATTATATAGTTATTTTTTAAGAAGGTTTTGCAGAGTTACAGAAAGATGCTGCTTGAAATAGTGTAAAAAAATGGGAGGTTTTTTGATTTGCTTTAATATATTACACCTGTTATGACTAATAAATCTTCCAGTAGGTGTCAAATTCTTTTGGTTTGTAAGCTGCACAGCCATTACTAAATGGAAATAAGTATCCCAAGGCTATTTCTCTTCTCTTGCTGACACATCTTTCTGTGTTAGGCTGCTGCTGTTTTTCTTGCATAGCCTGCTGGAGTTTGGATTCCACAGTCCCTTTGGCACAGGCACTTCTTATTTCTAACAACTGTTGGATTTATGTTTGACTTATGTTTGTTGTTGACATTTGGCCTCAAACAGGAGCAGGAGCTTGGCTGTAGTCCTGAGTAAATTTCTTTCTAAGGCTTGTTTGCATTGAAGTTCTTTAGTCCAGTAACACTTGTTACTGTATTAATATTAGAAGGGCTATGTTGTGTCTGCTTCTCATGAAATAGGTAGGGCAGACTCAAAAGGCAAGGCAGAGCAGTTTCCTAGGACATGGAAATACTGTTGTGACATGGTAGGGAGTTTTACAATTCCTGTTTTGCAGCATTTATTCTCAGGGACTTTTTTCTCACTTAAAGCGTTTTTATTTTAACTGCCGAAACAACGGGAAAATTTCTTCACTGTTGGACTGTGTTAGTGTTGGTTTTGATGATCTGTAGATTACACTGAGGCCAAAGGGAGAGCCTGGTCAGCACAGTGCCTGTGCAAGAGACACCATGCTAAAGGGAAGAAAGGCAAGGAAGAAATCGGCCTCTGTATGTACTGGATTAAAGAATGTATTAAACTGTAACAGAGGAAAAAATAAAAAATGTTCACAAAGCTTTCCAGGTTATGGAATGAAACTGAAGATGGGATAAACATTCTACATGACAACATTCAATGAGTTTGGAATACCTAACAGTGAGCAATTGTATGAGACAGAATATTTGGTAAATGTTTCCAAACATGTAAATACTTTAAGTAATTTTCTCAGGAGATTAATTTCTCTGATACCAGAATTTTCATTTTACACTTGCTCGTCTCAAGGATAAAGGAAAATTTAAGGAATCAAGAAGTTTCTTTAAAATATTTTTGTCTTTTTTTTTTTCCAGTGTGCATTAAAAGGAGGAAATAGTGATTCGTGGATGAACCCTTTATCCAAACAGTTTTCAAATATGGGCTTGCTAGTAAGTAAATTTTTTTAAAAAGGGAGTCCAACTTTGTGAAAAAGCTGTAAGCTTTAAATAAGTCAAAAGATCAGCTGTTTTGTGGTCATTTATCTGCATCTGCTCTGCTAGGATGTTGATTGTAATACCTGTAGTAGCTGGCTCAGAATGGCTTCTCAGAAAAAAACCGAAATCTACTTTGATTCCTAAAGTTACTTTATGATAACTCTTGTTCTGAGGTTGCAGTTTCCTTGCAAGTAATAGATTTGGGAGGGGGATGTGTGTTTTCTTGTTTTGTTTGTTTTTATGGGAAGGGTTGTTGCTTTTTGGTGTGGGGTGGTTCTTTGTTGCTTTAGGTTTGGGTTTTTTTTTACTTTTATTTTCATAACATGCTGTTTAGAGTACTCAAGATAGAGGCTCCTGCCTGTAGTGTCAGATATCTGTGATAAGTCCAAGGTATTCATTCTGAATCTCAGCCACCTATCAGAGAAGGAGATTTACAGCCTTGTGTCTGTCTTGGCTGAATTTACATTTGAAGTACAGCAGGGTCTTTTTACAACAAAAAAGGCTCATTATAAATCCATTAATAAAGATTGTTTGGTAAAATGAATAAATAAATATCACATCATCGAGAAAAAGACAGAGCTGTAGGGAAGTATTTCAAAAATAATTATATATAATTTTTTTTTTTGGAACTTCTGACAAGCTAATTTGTAAAATATTTTGCAGAATATTGTGCCAGTTGTCATCCTGTGAAGCAGGAATAGTATGTAATGCTGGCTAACAAAAGATAACAATGCAGAGTTTGTGTGAGAAGTCCAGGGCTGCACAAGCTGTCAGTGACATGCTTAGGATTAGTTTGCAGTGTCTTTTGGCTCCCAAGCTCTGATTCAGTTTACTAGACTGTAGATGCTTTGGAAAGCTATGGGAACACCCTGTCCCAGATTGCCAACTGAAGAATCCCATGGCAGCATGTTTAAAGATTTGATGGCATGACAAGTCATGAGGATGAGCTATCATTTTGGCCGCTATTTTCAGTGTTTTGTCACTCGACCACTGGAACGCGAGGACAGAGGTTCATTTGTGGAGCATCTGTGTGTCCATCCTTCTCCATCGCGTGCATTCATGTGTCTGGTTTCATATGGGTAAACTTGCCGTGCACAGCGTTAGGGGGTTGAGGCAAGGTGTGTCCAGGGTGATACCAGAAATCCCGGTGTTCAATTTTAGTTTAAAGTAAAACTTTCATTGGCACAAGCATGTTCTTCCTGAATTCCACCTTTCTGAAGTATTTCTCAGCATTGAATAGAAGTCAGAACTGAATTGTTTTGGTTTTTTTCCCCCAGAGTCAAACTGACGACATTCCAGGCAGTAAGATGGACTTGTCTGTAGGTGCGTATATTTTAATTTCAATGCATTTGAAATGTGAGACCACTTGTAGTATTTTTATGAGGATGACATGCTGTACTTTGAAAGGGTTTGATCCTTAATTTTATCACTCCTCATAATATAAGGGTAGAGTAAAAAGCATCCTCTGTGTTGTCTGTAAGCTTTGATTCTGGTGTGCAAGATTGGGATGTATACCTGTACAGAGCAGAGCTATAACTTGGGCCAGAGACATCTTTTAGAACTGCTTTAATCTTTTTAGTTTGTATTCATTGTTACTGTTTTAAAAAAGTGAAAATCTTTTTCATTTGGTGGAAGAGTACTGTTTTCCCTTTATGCCAGTAGGACATCCCATTTACTACAGCTTCCTGGGGGTGATGTGAAGGGAAAAAATTATCCTGTATCATTGATTTCTTCAGTTGCATGCCTCAGGCTATTACAGATTACTTTTCAATAGAACTAAATTTTATGTTCTGGATAGCTTCACCACAGTTGCTACACAGCTTAGCACCATGGGCTGTGTGGCACCAAAAGTAGAGCTGTGGTAGTCAAGACTTACTTGCATCTAATACCAGCTCTGGATTTGGTATTCTAATACAATCCAGACAGATGGAGTGTCTCATCTTAGAATCCATTGCATTCTTAAATTTCTGTCACACTTCATAGAGGATTGAGTTGTTCGTTTTTCCCAAAATTGCTGTTTTCCTCTGAAGTAGTTAAGGATCTCAGTAAGAGGTCATAAAAATGTTTAGTTAAAATGGTACAACAGAGTTTTGTGGAAAGTAACAATTTTTTGATCTCTCCAGTTTGGCCTCATGCATCCTCTCTAGAATTCAGGCTCTGATTGTGTCTTGCTTCTCTAAAGAATGTCTAGGTAGAGATCAGTCATCTTCATGGGCGTTCAGTTCTCATCTGCCTCCAGATGCTGCTGGTAAAAAACAGATCTAAGCATATACAAATGAAGAGGATGGTAGCCTGTATTATGCTGATTATAGCTCTCTTAGTTCTTTATCTCCAAATTAAGGATCCTTTGGATGCAGAAAGGCTGCATCTTTTACCTTGATATGTTGCACTTCTTTAAGTTCAGTGTGCCCAATAATGGTGGCATCCCTTGATCTTAGAGCCATTTATTATGGCTTGTATTCTGTTTCAAAGACTGAGAGTGTAACAGATCTTCGTAGGCTTTTCTGTTACTTCTGCTTAGCAGTTTTGCTCTTGTTGCTTATGGTAGTTGTTTGTGGAAAGCTATAAGCTGTTTTGCTCAGTCTAGGTCTACTTCTAAACTTTAAAAGTTAGACTTATTTATGAGATAGGTTTGTTTTTCAGCTGGTTTTCAGTCAAGATTATAACATACCGGGTTTTTCTGACAGATAACTGCCAGCATGATACTGTCCTAATTTATGAATAAATGTACAGTTAAATCTGTGCTTGGAGACCACGTATGTCAAAGAAAACTTGGATTTTGGTATGCTTGGAGCACCTTGGCTCTGATCATCATGCACTGTCAGTAATTCTTACTACGTTGGTCTCAGTCTCCTTGTTTGAAGAGTGTGTTCCGTTTATTTCAAGTGCTAGAGCAGTACTTTTATTTACTGACCAAGACAGAAAAGAGATGGATAAATAACATGCCTGAGGCAGATGTACTTCTTTTCTTTTTCTGTCAAATCTCTGTAATGGATAGCTTGCCTCCTTTGAAAATAGGATATAACTTTTTTCCCCATTGAAATATCTTCTATTCTGTAAGTTCTGCGATAGGAAGTTTGCTACAGTGAAGTAGCTTGTCAGAACCACTTAATATTTTGTATTTTCTTTTCCCCTGTTTGACAATCACCTTTGTCTCTTTTTTAATATATTAGTTAAAACCTCTGCAGATCAGGGAGTTCTCAAATCACCTGTAAATACTGAGAAATTAATTTAAAATTTCTGTTGACTCAAATGCAATTTGTGCACGTGGCTGTTGTAAATATATTACAAAGCTGTAATTTGATGTATCATTCAGATGAAACACCTCAGTATCTAAGTACGTGTGCTTGCTCAGTAGGCTTGGATGATGTAAATTTATGGTAAAGGTATAAAATCAGTGTCTTTAAAATGTTTTTGTGGTCAAGCAGAAAACGTTTCAAATGGTTTTCTCCATTTGGGTTACCCCACTGGGTGCATCTATTTTCACCATGTTGGAGTCTCTTGTTGGCAAATGTTTTGGGTAACTTTGCTCAGCAGAAGTTCCTGTCTCCTACTTGCCAGTGCAGGATCGTGCTATATAATTTTGCGTGGAATTCAGATTGCATGTGGTGGAGGAGATGTTCTTGACAGTGGGTTTTTCCACACTAGGGAGTGAACGTAGTCTTCCAAGTCCTTGTTTGATTTTGCATTTTTCAGTGTTTTTCACAACTCTTAATAGTGGGAAAATCCAAGAACTGATAGGGTCTTCTTTTATGAAGATGGTTTAGCTTTTAACCTGTTCTCTGTTTCTGCATGTAGAATTCAGGACTTCATATTTATTCATACACAAGTGGTTTTGCCTCCTGTAGAGGGTAATTCAAACTTTTCGGATTTTGACAGTTGTCTTGTACTACATAAGGTAAAGCTATTCTTTAGCCACCTGCATTATTTATAGCTTTAGTTGACAAGTTCAAAAGACAAGACTCACACAACAGGTTTCAGGGTTGCATTAGAATTTTCTATGAATGGGATAAAGGAATGCAATCATCTCTCTCAGTGAGGCCTTGTTTATATTGAAGTTTAAGCAGCTGCCTCAGCACTAAGTGGCATGCATATCTGTGCTTGAAGCCTTCAGAGGTGCTCTTTTAATGCTCTTTGTGTTTTACAAGGCATCATTCAGTAATGTTTGAGGAGCTGATTGGATGATCAGGATAACTGGAGAGACAGAAGGGTGTTTCTGTGGCTTAGTCATCTTGTGTTGGCATTGACCCAGTTTCATTTCAGACATTGATGCAACTATGCCTCGCTTTCAGTTTCTTTTCAAGCAGCTAATGGCCAGGGCTTCCTGTGTGGAATTAAAGCACATGAGCCTTTTGGTAGCACATTGCTGGCATTGTGTGCAGTGGTTTGATGTAGGTATTGACAGCACTGAGCTGTGTGTGACACTATGTGACTGCTTTTGCAGAGCCGGTTGTAGCTTTTTAGGATATGTTAGAAAGGGATCAGAGAATCATGAGCTCATCCAGGTCAATATGACTCCAGTTACAAGCTAAGATATGTAGGTGATTTGTCAACTGTTTTGTGATAAATGATGTTGAAGGCGTCTGAGAGGATGAAGCTGGATCAACTTTGAAAGCTATGCAGGTAAGAAAAACCCATGCAGTTAGTGGTCAGTTGCATAGCTTCTTGGCAGTAGCATAGCTGTGAATATTAATAGATTGGGATTGGATATTAAGAAGAGATGCTGCATTTGAGAAGCTTTTTCAAGGAACACTGTCTTGACGGTATTAGAGTGATTAGCTGACTGCTCTGTTTGATAAAGGTTTAGTGTTTTGTCACTGGTAGAGTAGGTTATCTATCACCAACTTCCTTTGGAAAAGTCAGATTTTTTTTTTTGTGAATTGTGCTGACATGTTTTTCAAATGGTTCTTGGAAAGACCATCTGTGCTACTAGCTAAACAGTATTCTTTAAAACTAAAAATACCAGTCAAGCTCATTTCTGTCACATCCGTATTTTAAAATGAAGATGTTTTCCATCTACTTCAACATAGCAATATGCATCTGATAGCTTACAGGTGCCACATATGACCAAAATAATTGTTCCTTGGCAACAGTTCAGTGTGTAAGGTAGAAAACTTCTTCTAGTCAGCTCTTCGGCTGATGATAAAGCTTTTAGAGAAAGTCGATGTCTTGTTCAGCATGTATGTTTCAGTTTGGTCATCTGTTATTGACATCTCCTTATACTCCACCAGATTACTCACTAAACAATGGCAGGAGACTTCAGGTGGTGTTTGAGAAAGTGTCTCTGTTAGTGGCTGTGTTATTGTGTACAGGCTGAGGGAGATTGGTTGTCTGTCTGAAGTTACAATATACCAGTCGATCTCTTGTGTTCAGGAGTTAAGTTCACATGACTGTAGGAGAATTTTGACCAAATTATATGCATGTGACCAAAGTTTTCAAAGCATCTCAAAGAATTTCTCAGTGTCAAACCCAGTAAAGGCTAAGTAGAATGCATGGAGTACTTAAATAGTGGTCTTTCTACATACTGAATGCCAACAAATAACACTGCAGGTTTTGGAAGACATAGAGAACTAGGTATTAATTAATGTAATTAGTTGAAATGTATATGTTTATATCTGTACATAAATTGTGAGAAATATTTCACATTAAACTCCATAAAGTAAATTGGCATGTTCAGTGTTAAATGAAGCTTCCTACATTGATTTTTCAACACTTTTAATACCAACTGTAGCTATGCTAAATTATAAGACAGATGTAATTTATATCCTGATCTTAAAGATTATTTCTTTGGCTGTGAACCTGCTGTCATGAAACATGGTAGAGATTATTTGCACTAATTTCCTCTTTTTTTACAGGTGGTCTCCCAGATAAGAAGTTTGAGGTAGATAAACGAGCCATGAATCTCGGGGATTTTAATGACATGATGAGAAAGGATCGATCTGGGTTCCGTCCACCTAATTCCAAAGACATGGGAGCCACAGATAGTGGGCCTTATTTTGAGAAGGTGAGAGAAATATCTTTAGATAAATTAATACCAACCTCTATGTTCAAGGTCTCAGTTTTTACCCTACTTCTCCAGAGGTGCTAAAAATTCAATAACCCTGACCAACCTCAGTAATAAAAGGTGGGGGGGGAGCGGGGGGGGGGGTATATTGGTAGAATGAATGTGTGTATAAAACAGGTGTCAGGTGTGCATAGACAAACTAGATTGGGGAGAGTGAGGCTTTTTATTCTAGAATAGATTGGTTTTGATGTAGACAGAAATTCCTTTTTTTTTTTTTTTCTTGGAAGGGTGAACTGCCGGTAGCAATGAAATTCATTATCAGTTTCATCATGATTATTCTTTTGGGTACTAGTCATCTACTGTGAAAAAAATTGGTTGAGATATAAGTAAATATAAGTAATCACAGTCTTCCAAATTTTTTTCTTCTTTCATGTCTGGCTTTTATTGGAAACACCCTTTCTAAATTCCACAACTCCTTATGCTGTGTGTCCGTGTACTGTAAGCTTCTGTATGACATCTGTTTCTCTGTGACATCTGTTGTATGTTATGGTAGTGTTTCTTTCATATTCTTGCCTATTTTAAACAGAAGCTTTCACTGTTATTATCAAATATTAATTGCTTCACATTATGAATTGGAGAGTGTCCAATAGATTCAGAATGCTCTAGGGCTGTTTTTTTAAAATACAGTTTATCACATGGAAAATAAATTTGGTTTAAAAATTCTGAGGGCATGTTAACTGTCAAGGAATTTTTTAACTCCTCCATTTTGGTATAACAAGCCAAAAAAAAAGTTTTGTCAACTCCCTCTGGTGGCATAATTAAATAAATACCATGAGCAAAGCTAATGCGTTTCCTTACAAATTATGCTGGTAGGTATGTGCTAACATGAGGAATTCATTCAAGATTTGTTTGTTTCTGTAGTGGTAATAACCACTATCAGAAACAAATTTTGTGAGAGTTCAAAATGTATCTTTAAAAAGAAAACATAGGAATTTATCAATTATCTCCTTGGACCAAAATCTTAATTGTCAAGTGATCGTTTGAATCAGAAGTTTTGTCCTTGTAACTGCTATTACAAATTACCTTTGCTTCTTCCTAGTCACTCACCGTCCCTCTTTCTCTCCTCTTGCATTCTGTTGCTTCACTAACCAACTCCTGCTGTTGGCTAACTGCTGCTTCAGCTGACTTTGCCTTTCTCCAATCAAGATGGGTGCCTTGGGGATGAGGCTCCCTGCTCTCCCTTCTCCCCTTCTCCCAGCTACAAGCTGTCTCCCTCTGGTTCCACACTATCCAACGTCGGCCTTGGGGCAATCGGCTCAGGGCTCAGTCCCCAAAACTTCGCTGCTAGACAAGTAAGCAGGCCACCTTATAAGATGCATTGTTATAAGGCTGCAACCTGGGCTTAATCCTGGTTAGTTGGTTGCTTGCATTTGTTTTTCTGCTGAATAGATTAAAATTGTTAATGGAAATTTCAGCTGTATCAGGCTGTTGAGAAGCAGTCCACTTTGGTTCCTAGCATCAGAACATACTCTGTCTGGTTTTGTTGGCCTCTTCCTAAATCACAGTGCAACAGCAGGTAGAAGTGCTTTTCAGAAGTCATGAAGTTAGTGGCATCTTTTATTTTAATTGCTGGCTTAAAACCCAGTTAGAGGCTGTTGATTTACTTCATCAAACCCAACACTGAGTTTTTTCAGACTCCACTCAAAGACCTTGTATGTAGAAATGTGCCTGTAAAATGTTGCAGTGATTTAGCATTGTGCCTGTTCCCTTCTCTCTTCCTCCCAGTCCAAAGTAAGGATTGATTTAGTAGCCTTTAAAAATTCCTGAAGTAGTAATGTTTTTGTGTAGAGGGAAATGGTGGGGAAGAAATTAAGTGATTAACTGCAGTTTGGAAGAATTTCTGGCTATTATGTTCTGCATTATTCTAGAAGAAAATATTTTAGGAATACTAGGAAATGAAAGAATAGTACCTAATTATTGCAGCTGGTCTAGCTTATGTAGTCACATGCCTAACATGATGGTGTTTCTTTGTGTTGTCTTTCTGTTTCTATGTGACAGTGTTGAACATCAGATTAAGTCCAAAATTTGCAGGCACGTTGTTGATCTCAGTGTGCAGCATTCTGTAGAGTTCTAGAGAGGGCTGAAAGTATAACTGCAGCTTCAAGGCCTCTCAAAAGTTTGAATGTGTAGTTGACTCCAGCTGGCTCTTTCCAGAATAAAACCTCTTGTCTTTTGGGGTTTTTTGTTTGTCTTCCTGCATGCTTAGGAGTTACTTCTAAAAGAGAAGATACTTTAAGTGGAGGGGGAAGCAGGTGAATGAGGCAATCCATAGTGCTGGCAGTGTAGAAGCAGGAGGAGTGACTTGTGTTTGAGCAAAAGTATAGCGGAGGATGCGCAGTATTATGGTAGGATTTATGAAATCCTGGTATATAAGGGAAGGAAAGGTTTTAGTGAAGGCCTGCACAATCTCAGTTTGGAAGAATGATGAGCTTAGGTTGGGCGCAGGAATGCTGGCATGGGCAGGCAGAAAGGGGAATGATGGCTGAGGAGTGGAAAATACACTCTTTAGAACCCAGGTATCTGAGGGTCACAGACGCCCTGATATACAGCAGGAGATGAGAAATTCTGAGGGTCTTGAAACTGAAAGGACAAAATCATGGCACATAAGGGTGCTTTGGAGTATGAGTTTCAGCTTTTAGAAGCAAGACAGTGCAGCTTCCTTAGATAGTGTAGGAGACGGTTTGTAACATTTCTTGTTGCTTTTTTTGAAAAATGGTACCAAAAAAGTCTGTTCAAGATGCTGAAATCATGAAACATGATGACAAATATTCTTTGGTCTTTTTCATGCGTTAAGGTTTGTTACAGAAGTTGCTTATAAACCAGTAAATACTTCCCATTAAAAAACTCAAACAGCAAGTCTTCTTGTGTTAGAAAAAAATCACTGGAAAAAAGCCCCCACAATTCTTTGTCTCACTTGAAAATTTTTTCCAAAGTTAGTTGGAGAAAAGGAGAAGGAAAATATCCAGATCCAGAATGCTGAAGTTTTCATGGCAGAAGGAAAATTTTTAATAGTATTTTAGAATTCAAATTTCAGTTAATAAAATTTGGCCTGTAGAGGAAATAATAGCCTTATGAGTGATATCTCAGGCAAAGTACCTGTCTTCTCTAAAACGAGGGACCAGAATTCTTGCTGACACAGTCTTGTCATACTTGTAAGCCAATGGAAGGGAGTTTTTAGTTTGTTGTTTGTACTCCAAGTTTCCATTTCCCAACACATAAAGTGCAAAATATTAAAACATTAGATTTGTCATGGGCTTTGAAGTAAGTAGATAAGCATGACCCTTCACTGTTAGAGGAGAAACAACCTGCATCTCAAAAATGTAGTACATTGGTTTTAACCCAGGCAGAATATTACTGATTTTAGGCAAACATCTCTAATTCTTAGGGAACTCTGTTTAAGTCAGTACTTGGCTCATTGTTACTGATATGTAGTTACTGGCATAGAAATCCATTATCCTGCAGGATTCATCTTCTCACTACTGCTTTAATTTTATAGGGTGGCAATCATGGTTTGTTTGGAAACAGCACAGCACAATCGAGGGGCATGCACACACCAGTGCAGCCACTAAATCCTTCCCCCAATATCCGGGCGCAAGTGCCTCCCCAATTCCTTTCTCCCCAGGTAAGGAATTTATAGCAACTGATTACTTGTAAAAGTAGAGCTGCAGCCTTCAGAGCACATCATTGAGGTTACTTATACACCTTTCTTAGTCTCAACTTGATGCTAAGAAATGGAAAAATTAAATAACATAAAACTATTAAAATTCATAGTGAAAGTACTTAAAACTCAGTGCAGAAACATTAGCATTCTATCATATTCCAAGGCAGTTGATGGTAAATGCTCGCTACCAGTATTTTTAAACCTCAAAAGTGGATTTGGGAATCCTACGTCTTATGTAGGCTTTTGCAAAGTATTTTAAAAAGAACAAATAAACGTGAAAGCTTAAAGTGTTTCTGAAGTGTGACAGGTTGCTTAATTTTTTTAAGTAGTCTTGTCCTGTGCTTCCTGTCCCCCCCAAAAGAGATGTTTGATGAAGGGCTACATGTTACATTTACATTGCAGAGCTTAATCTTAAGACCTCAGGGTCTCCAAATGTACAAGTTTACCTTCTGCTTTGGACTTGGAACAATTCTTGAGATTCTCTTGAACTGTACTTGTGTAACTCTCAAATAATGCAGGGAGAAATGGGGGGATTCTTCTCCACCTGCTCCTGTCTTTTACTGTATCTTATTCAATGTACAAAGAGATTAACTCTTTCTGTGAGGCACTGTTTCTTTGCTCCAGTGACTGCCTGAATGCCTTTCTTTTCCCTTGTCAAGCAGTACGTTTTTAATGTGATAATGCAGTACTGTGATTACTGGTTAGCTACATACATATATCAGCATTTACATTTAGTGCAGTCTCTAGCACCTGATTGGTTGGGGGAGGAATCTCTGTATGTGTGTCTGCATCTGCACACGTAATACTGTATACTGTCAATCAAGTGAGGTATTCACTCTGCCCAAGTTACAGACTGTGCATGTTTAGATGTGATGTGTTAATGAATCTGTAATGTCTTTCCCAGAGCACCATTGAAGATTGGTGTCATACTTGTTCCTTTATAGAAATACTTCTACTTATCATCTTTTCCTTGTGGCAGTGCATTCAGGTTATGTAACTGGTTTCCATGCAGGTTTCGGCCTCCATGCTCAAACAGTTTCCCAACAGTGGCTTGAATCCTGGTCTTTTCAATATGGGCCCCCAGCTTTCTCCACAACAGATTGCCATGCTGAGCCAGCTTCCACAGATTCCCCAGTTTCAATTAGTAAGTAGCTAGTAATCTTGTGAAACAAGACTACAGATTGTTTACAATGGTCTGCTGAAAGAGTTTTCTTTTTATGCTTATTCTGTTTTGTTCTGCTGATGTTATTTTGTACAAGTATTTCCTCTTTGCTATATGGGGTAGTAAAGCCCTGCTAGAAGGCAGCAGATAAACCAAATAGGCCCATGTAATTATTGTGGATTGCAGTGGGTTAGTAATGACTCTAAGCCATGTTTTTGTGCAGAAAGCAGTTGTTTGTTGACTTTTAATGAAGTTTTCTTCAGACTTGTAGTCATAGTGATGGTAATAAAGCAGGTACGAGTAATTCTGTTGCATAATGTTAAATTAGAAACAAGTGAAGGATGTGGTATTCTTCTAATGCCTTCATTGTCATTTTACTTGAGTGAGTGGAATGAGAAACAGTTTACCTTAAAGTTCTGAGCAAGGAGTTTGCTCGTGAATAGCTCCTGGCAATTATATTTTGTTTGAGCTCTGTATTTTCACTCTTCCCACCCCCACTTATCTTGTAGGCTTGTCAGCTCCTCCTTCAGCAGCAGCAGCAACAGCAGCAACAGCTGTTACAGAGCCAGAGAAAGTTATCTCAAGCTGTGCGACAACAGCAGGAGCAACAGGTGTGTGGCACTGTTTTTGTCAATCATATGAAGTATGAAATGTGCTGGGGAAATGCAGTCTGCAGTAGAGATGGTGCTGGCTTTAGTAATGTCATCTGCTCTCTTCATATTGCACTTTATGGAGAGCAGGGTCTTTTGGAGCTCTTCTAAGTCACCGTTTCTTTACATTTACTGGAATTCTATGTTACAGGATAGCATAGATGGACTGGTTTTTTCTTTCATTTGCAGATTGCTCGTATGGTGAGTGCTCTCCAGCAGCAGCAGCAGAGGCAGCCTGGCATGAAGCATTCGCCATCCCACCCTGTTGGGCCTAAGCCACATTTAGACAGCATGGTACCCAATCCTTTGAATGTGGGTCTCTCAGATTTACCGACCAAAGGGCAAATACCTGGATACGGTTCAGGTGGTAAGTGCTCTGTGGAAGGAGGTTTGGTGCATTGCCTGTATCTTCCATATTATTAATATGGTAATTGTGTTAATCACTTATCTCTGGGTCCAGAAATGAATAATTTATGTATAAGCATTAGAGTGAAGGTTATGACAAGTGTCAACTTTGAATCAAATTGCATTATTTTTCATTACATGGGAAGAAGACAAACCTGAGAAGAAAGCATATAATGGCATACTGACCTAACACACTTATTAGGAAGATACCCCTTGAACTTGAGCATACCTTTTGCTGTTGTTGATTTTTTTTTTCACCTTTTTCTTATGATCACAATAACTCCCAGTTTAAAGATACTTAAAAACAAAACAGAAAATGACAATGGAGTTTTGTTTGTTTGTTTCACAGGCTTTGGCTCAAGTGGCATGGATTATGGCATGGTGGGAGGGAAAGAGGCTGGAACAGAATCCCGCTTTAAGCAGTGGACTATGATGGAAGGGCTGCCTTCTGTGGCTTCACAAGATGCCAATATGCACAAAAATGGTGAGAAGGGGAATTTTGGGAATGCCCTTGTAGGATCATCTTGCCAGAGGTGAAATAACTTAGATGAAACTGTGTCTTGCCTCACCAGTATGCATCTTAAATATTTTTGTTTTAATATATCGTACTCCTAAAGATCCCAGCTTTTCCTCTTTTCCTGAGTGTAAATGTATGTTTTTAATGCTTCAGGTGCAATAGTGCCCCCTGGAAAGGCTCGTGGAGGATCGCCCTACAACCAGTTTGACATAATCCAGGGCGACCCACTCAGCAGCCATGCAGGCCCTGCTGGTGATAGTTGGTTACCTGCCAAATCTCCACCAACAAACAAGATCGGAAGTAAATCCAGCAATGCCAGCTGGCCTCCAGGTATTACATAAGGGCAGGGGCTATGTCCTCGCTTTAGGATAGATGTGCTGAACTTTTCCTCATCATACTTACTTAAATAACCATTGCAAAGAAAATACTTGTGTGGCTTGGCCTATATTGGGTTTGAAATTTCTTCCACGTTATATTAGAGCATAGATGTTGAATTTCCAGTAAAAAAATGCTGGGTTTAATATGAACTAACTGCTGAATTGTCTGAATAGTGTTTGGTTTTCGTTCGGTAAACTCATATCTTCTGTGGTTTTGTGACTTTACATTTACAGAAATTTTCGTGAAAGCACATGTTCGTAGAACACACAAGACCATCTCCGTTCTTTTGTACTTACTCCTTATTTGTGCTGTGTTAGGCTGACAAAGAGTGTAAAAATTTTTATTGTTAGTGTGGGATCAGAAAGAAAAATACGTGAAGTAGGGTTTTTTTGTGATGGTGGGAACACCACACTGTTGTGGTTCACCTTCGTTCATATTGCATAAAGGGTAGAAGAGTGTTGAAATGCTTCAGTTGTGCTCAGGAATGTTGTGGTTTGAATAGAAGTCTCTTGCTTTTGGGATGACAGGCTGGTGCACATTTTTTAAGTTTTCTGGTTTCACTGACAGAATTTTATGTTTCTGAAATGCACTGCTAGAAAACTCTAGGAAAAGTACATATGTATTTGAATCCACTGCATTATTGGATGCAATCTAAAATTGCATAATTTTCTATATAAAACATTCATATAAACAGAGAGTGGTGTTCTTGAAGTTGCACAGATTAATCACCGATGCTGTTCAGCAAATAGTGGATGCTGTGATTTTTCTCTTGTTTGGAAGACAGTTGCATTCCAGGAAAACATTACTAACTGGATACCCTCTGCTGTGTATCCTGTCAAGCACAAAAAAGTACAAGTCCAGATACATCTCTTGAGTAAAGCAGTAACACAGACCTTGCATCAGAAAGCCTAGGAATCTGTGTGACAGATACAACTGCAGGAAACCTAGAAAATGTAACTGAAGATTTTTATGAGGGAAGCCCTCAGTGTCTAACTCCAGAAAGAAAACATTTTCTGATGAGCTAACAGACCTAAAGAATTACTTATTTCAAAAACATCTGCACATCCACTAATTTTCATACTGCTCACTGCTTTCTGTACAGGTGTATTTGTGTTACACTTCTGTCAGCCTGGTTGTTAAGTACAGAGCTTTTTGGACTGGAGTAGCTGTTCATAATACCAGAAACTCCCAACACGTAATCTTTTACCAGACCTCACTCACAGACTTGTTGTTGCTGAACTTGTTTCCTTAGTCACCCTGTATAATACTGAGAAACACAGTACTGCTTGGAATGTTACGAGAGACGTGTGAGGATCAGCTCTGCCGTGTTTCCAAGCTTTGGAGCAACCACTGGCTTTGGCAAGATTCTTGGTACCAAAACTGTTACAGAAGTGAGAAGCTGGATAGCTGCTCTTTGCCCCTTGTTGATATCATAGAGCTTCCCTAGTGGTATCTGTAGTCCCACTGTCAGTGATAAGTAAAATTTTTTGTTGCTGACTGCCTCACCACTGTGAGAGGATAAATGAAGTTCACAAATTCTGAATATAAAATTTCACTGAGATCCTCAGCACCATCTATGATTTCTTGTGTGAGCAGCCCAAGACTGTGATTTCAGGCCTCATCTGCCTGGGTTTTGGCAGGTGGCATTTATTCAGTTATTGCCGTATTGCTCTTCCGCTCTTACGAGATCCGTAGGCTGGTGGGACAAGTTACTGTTCCATAACCATCAGCCAGTTGAGCTGTCTCATAGTCTGTCTAACTTATGGACTTCGTTGACAAGGAAAACTGAAATTATGATCTACCTTATCAACACAACACCCCTGAAGAATGAAGACCTAAAATGACTTTACACTCTAGGTCCTTCTCTACAAGCTTGTAGATGAGGTCCACTGTCAGTTCCTGGCACAGAGATAGAATTCTTCTTCCCAGTGTTGGAAAACAAGTTATCAAAAATGAGTTTCCAAGAGAAAACCTCTTGAAATAGGTGCATTTTTCCTTTGAGTGAAAACAGTGGTCACTCAGCATTCACCCTGACACCTTTCGCATTTTCCTCCTAAATGCCATCTGCTGCAGATATTCCACTGTTCAAGAGAGCAGTATTGTTCAGCACAAAGATAAATGAAGTGGTGCCCAGTCAAGCTGATATCACAGCTGGAGGTGAGAGCAAGTTTTGCTGCATTGGTGAGAACTACGTCTTTTGGTTATGTTGCACAGACTTGCATACTTAGGTAATACTCAGACTGTAATTTTCCTGTTCAAGATCAGTCATACTTCAGGCAAGCCAGCCTGGATGTCATGGTTTTCACAGTAATCTTATGTTTGAACTTCTTGAGAGGACCTTTCAAATATCAGTGGAGAAATGCATTTCATGTCTTCTTTACTGTCTAGAAATAAAAGAGCATGTCTGTAGACAAAAGTTGGTGAATGTGCATGATAATAACTGTCAGCCCCAAAGGAAAGTTTGAAAATTTGTCAGTATGCCAAAGTTCAAGGAAATGCTTTTCCAGCCAGGATTACATTGATGAGTGAATGTGTTCATAAACATTAATACGCCTGGTCCTTGGAGCCTTGTTCGTATATTCATTAACCTGTTGATTAGAGCTTACCGTGCACTTAATTTTCAGTCTCACCAATTCTCAGAATCTTTACAGATAGAAGACTTGGGCTGCTTCTTTTTTTTTTTTTTTTTTTTTTCTCCAAACAAGTTCTGATTTCCAGGTTCTAACCTGTGTTCATGGATTCATCTCAGAACAGAGAAGATATTTTGAGTAGATCCAAGGGCTGTATCACTTCTTCCTTAACAATGACGTGGTCCTGCATGTCAGGGGATGGCAGTATTTTAGCAGTAGCTGAACACAGTCCTTCCTTGATGCTGTGCTGATTGCTCGTAGTGTTAGAAGAGTTGATACCTGGGTTATTTTGTTGAGTTACTAAAGACTGGGAGATGTAACTGATGTTTATAAAATCATGAAGGCAGTGAACAAGATAAATGCAGAACTGTAATTCTGTGACTCCTGCAATGCTAGAACCATGGTGAAAATGCTGAAATTAAGAGGATATCAATTTTAAATAGATGGGAGCTTTTTTTTCCATCAGGAGCCGTGAACTTCTGGGTTGTGTTGCTTTCGGAGCTTCTTGAAACAGGTGATACTAGCCAGTTGAAACAGTGATTGGATACAATGATGGGAAAACAGTTTCACAAGCTGGTGCTAGCAGATAGTGGGTATTTCTGCCATCTTAGGACAGCTGTGGATACTGGGAGAGTGTGAGGCCAGTAGTCCACAGATAGTGGCCAGGCTTATGTTCTGTCCCTTAATAGTTATTTCTCCTACTGCTGTTGGCAAAATACTGGACTAAATGGACCACAGTTCTGACCCAGTGGGGCATTTCTTTTGTCTTCTCTCAGATTCTTCCATGCATTGTCACAGTCTAATACTGCCCTTGCTGTGGCAATTGTTTGAACCAGTAGTATCCTATTTTCTTCTGTATTTGTCTGTGCAAGTCATAGTCCTGACTATACTTCTTCATTACAAAGGTGACTGAAATGCACCTTTCCATGCCAGATTCATCCTGCAGCGCTTCATTCTGGAGAGCGCATCTTTGATCTCCTTTTAATAATGGCTCTTTAATTACACTCAAATATTCTATTATTAATTATTTCAGAAACTTGGGTTGGGAATTCTGTATTCTGGACTTGTATCTGCAAGGGATGAATCTGCCACCTTTGCACTCTTCTCGCACTTACACAAATTGTCACATAGTATATGAAGCTTCTTAACTTGTTTTTGTGTTTGTCAGTTTTACTTTTGCACCACTGCTTCCAGAACTGACCACAGCACTTTATTCCCTGAAGGAGCCAAGTTACTGATCTTTCTTACAGTAACTGGAGTCTTTGTGTGTTCATATTTAATATAATTCATCTTCTTGTCTTAAAATTCTGGCATGCCTGGAAGCTACAGTTGAAACTAAAGCATGATAAGTACATCCCATCTCATTGTGAAGCATGAAGAATGTCAATGAGTATATACATTACTTTTACCACAAGGCATCTCACCTCAGTATTGATAAGTGATGTATAAAGTGTGTGTGTACGTACAGCGTGATGTGTCACATGTGCTTACAAACTCCTAAGGTAAGTAGCCTTTCCTTGGGAAAGGCTTCTGCACACACACAAAGTATGTGTACAGAATCTAATCTACATCTCTTATACAGGATGCATTAAATCTACTGAAACCTCATCTGAATGTAGCAAAGCAGAAGCACTTAAAGGGATACTGGATGCGCTTGTACCGCTTTTTTTGTAGTGTAGGCTTGTATTCAGACACCAGAGCTAGTGCTGTGGGAGGAATTGTGAAATAGATTACACTTCTAAAATGAAGTCTTTTTTTTTTCCCCCTGAGGAACAGTGTAGAAGACAATTGTTTACCCTCCCAAAATACCTTCAGCAATTACTTCTAGTAAATGACACTTCCCTGATTGCATCTAATTCCTTTTTCTCTCCTGTCCCAGAGTTCCAACCAGGAGTGCCATGGAAAGGTATACAAAACATTGACCCTGAATCTGACCCCTATGTGACCCCTGGAAGTGTGCTGGGGGGGACAGCCACATCTCCCATTGTAGATACTGACCACCAACTTCTGCGGGACAACACCACAGGTAAAACAGTGAACAGCTGGTCTGTGATTATCAAAGTCGCTCTGATACTTGGGATTATCGCGATGTTGCGGTCGTAGTAGGCGAACAGTCTGTTGCATTTGCCTGAAAAGGAATCTGTGTGCCTTTGCACTGTGGCTGGGATCACCTGAAAGCTTGGCATTGGTACAGTTGTGGCTCTCTTGGGGTTTAATGGTGTTACAGAAACTCTGTGAACTTGGTCTCCTCTCTCTCTCTCTCCTTTTCCCTTTGATAGGGTCTAATTCTTCCCTCAACACCTCGCTGCCTTCACCTGGTGCCTGGCCCTACAGTGCCTCTGACAATTCCTTCACCAACGTTCATAGCACTTCAGGTATGTGGGCTCTGAAACTTACCCAGACAAAGCATTTTTCTCTTAGCACTGGTTCATTGTTGTTCCACTTGGAGTATTTAGTGCATCATGTGTAACAGCAACTTGGGAAAACAAACACCATAACTCTGAACATACCCCCCCTCCCTCTTCTTCCCCCAGCCTTTATATGCTGAGCATGACTCCATATGGTATGGAATATCCCTTTGCACACTTGAGGTCAGCTGTCCTGACTGTGTTTCCTCCCAACCTCTTGTGCACCCCCATCCCTCCCTCTGGTGGGACAATGTGAGAAACAGAAATGGTCTTGATGCTGTGTAAGCACTGCTCAGCAGTATAACTAAGTCATCTGTATTAGCCACACTGTTTCCAGCACAAATCTTTCATAAGAAGGTCTCCAAAGCTTTCTAGTAAAAAACTGTTTCTGCACACACTTCAGAGTAAAACACTGGAAATACTTGCTCCAGATGAACCATTGGGATTTTAAGCTTCTTGCAAATGTCAGAGTTTTTTCTTGAAGGCATCATTACCTTGACAATTACTTAGAAATGAAGAATTGTGTATAAATAGCAGAGGTGATGAACAGAGCTGAGAGCTATATCTGGCCCAAACTTTAGGTTTTTTCATCATACTGAATAAAAGCTGTGTTTGGGTGTTACCTCAGCATCTTCACAAAATGTGTTAAAAATGCTCTGTAGTCCTTAATGCCACCAGTTTGTGAGCTGACTTCGGTTTGAAGCAGTGTCTGTGTAGGCAGCATTCTAGTGACCTATAAGAATCCTCTGTTACAGCCTGAGGAAGGGAGTGGCATGTAGCAACTTCTTGCCTTGGCTTAATTTTTGTCTAGCACATAAGAAAGGCCCAAGAGATAAAAAAAAAAAATTGAAGTCGTAGTCAAATTGAGGAAATTAGACCACTGCCACGTACCACTTTCTCTTCATCTACTAGACACAAGTGTTTCACAGTCAGAAAATAGATCATCTGAACTGGGAATTGAGAATTCACCTATCTCTAAAGCAAAGTCTAGTGAAAGCAGGTTTTTAAGCACTTTCAGAGGTTAGTGCTTGAAACCTGCTTGCTACTGACCATTACTGTATCATGGAAATACGGAGATCCAGCTGTAAATTGAAGCATGCTTGTACATGCTGAGAGCTTTGTGGTCTTGGTTTCCAGATGTGTTATTTTATGATGCCCTGGCATATTGTAAATCTGTATTTTTTCACTTTGTTTCAAATCAGTAATTCACCACCGTCTGTTGGTGATTAGAGTTAAATACATATATTTGCACACCCATACGTGAGAGTTATGGTTAAGATAATGTCTGACACAACCTTTTCCCCCAGATTGCCATGTCTGTGTTGGCTGGTTCTTATTGCAGAACAACAAGGAATTTTCAAGGAATTTCGACATTTGAAATGTCCCTTGGTGTCAGAAGTTGTGGGAGAATTTGCAGTCTGTCTTTTTTTGGAAAAACTGGTTTAGGCAGAGCTCACAAATATTCATGACCAATAGTGGTGTTTTGGAGGGTGCTTTTATTTTTGTCTTTTATTGCATTTCTTTATAAAGAGTTCTTGAAATGTGTTAAGGATATCCACTACTGGTCTTCTAATAGGCATCTGGTAATGCTTTCTAGTAAAAAAATGCACTATCAAGATTGTTTAAAAGTCCAGCTGTCACACAGCTAAGTAGCCTTCTTTATGTGTTACTGCTGTGTCAACATTGTGTGAGATTTGTGATTCACAAGAAAGCTTTGATCTTGTAGAGAGGACATCTTTAGGAGATAACATTAGCTTAGTAGACCAAGAATGGTAAATACTCCTTTCAGTTCTCTGCAGGTTTTTTACTTGAAGAAAGTTCAGTTTCATTGAAGCTCAGTAATGCCCAAACTTGTAAGAAATTCTCAGGCTCTCAGATGAAATGTAGTGTGGACATAAAAGTTGCTGTTCATCTAATTAATGATGTAGCATGTTGCCGTCAGCTACGTTATCATAGATGATCTAGGTATATTACCTTTTTTTTTTTGTCAGCATATATAAAGTAAGCAAAGGTTAACTTATATGTAGCATGGGGGTTTTTGGTATGATAAATTAACTATTGTATGGTTCTGTGCTTCGTGCTTGTCTCCAATATAAATTCAGTCAAAAGTTTTACTGTGATAGGACAGGTACTTAATCTCACAAATTTCTCTAATACATACAATTTCTTTAATCTTCTAGCAAAATTCAGTGATTACAAATCAACATGGTCCCCAGATCCCATAGGACACAATCCCACTCATCTCTCCAACAAGATGTGGAAAAACCATATTTCCTCAAGGAACACTACAGGGCTGCCCCGCCCACCTCCTGGCCTGACCAACCCCAAACCATCATCTCCATGGAACAGCACAGCACCCCGATCGGTCAGGGGCTGGGGGGCACAGGACTCAAGGCTTGGCTCTGGTGAGAACAATCAGCTGATAGCACCATTGATCAGACCTGAGCACTGTGTGTTTTACAGCACCAGTGGTTTGGAGGAAAGAAAGTTGCAGTTGTCTGGTAATAGGAGAAAAGAGAGTTCCTTCTTGGAATGGAAATTTGCTGTCAATAATTGGGGCGGGTGGGAGGTGGAATCCCGGGTCCTGCTGCAGGGAATGAGTGAAGAAGGGCTGAGAGCTGCCAGAAGAGAATAGGGCCTTTCAAGACTAGATGCTTGCTGTGAGTGGGAACCTCCTCGAAGATAAACTCTGGTGAAATGAATCTTGATGTGAAATGTGAGGAAAGGTGGGGTTGCACTTTCAGGACTGAAGATTAGACTTTTGTGTTTTAACAGGGCTGGTAATGCTGATTTTTTTCTGAAAGACCTAACTGTAAAGAAAGATGGTTTTTCTTTGTATCAAATCTGTCTTGATTGCTCTGTCTTATAATTTGCAGCATCTACTTGGAGTGATGGTGGCTCAGTTCGTCCTAGCTACTGGCTGGTTCTTCACAATCTCACTCCACAGGTATTTTCTGTGGTTGTTTCTGGGAACTTGTTTGCTTTAGCAAGGATTTGTGAACCCTTCAGTTGTTTCGCTTTGAATAAAATCTGACCAAATCATATTTGTCAGCATATATAACATATTTCTACTGAACTGAGCTGCAGTCTGACTGGTTTTTCTGTTGTAGTCTCTTCAGCCAACTTTAAGATGTTCAAGTTTTGCTATGTAATGGTTAAAACATTTCTTTACTTAAGAGTTATAAAAAATTATTGAACAGAAAGATTTTTCTTAGAAGTGAGGGTAAATTTCATGACCAGAATGTGGAATGGTTTATAGCTGTTCTTTGGGATGTTGTCAGTAAGAAATTTGATGTAACTGCCAGTTTTCACTTTAGTGTTTCCATAGTGAAACCACAGAATTTTTCCAGCACTCCTGCCAAAACCAGTCTAGTTAGATTATTTCTGCAAGTATTCTCAAAGCTTGCTGCCATTCAAAATTAATTCCGTGGAGATACCGGTTTCAGCATTCCCAGTTAGTCCTGTATGCAAGGTCTAGGAAAAGCCTGTATGATTATAAGCAGCACCCTGAGGTCTACACAGAGAGTCCCCTGTTCAGCAGGATAATTTACGATGCTTCTACAGTCTACAAAAATGTTTGATGTGAAAGGAAAAACTGAGGTCTCCATTAGATCACCCAAAATGGTGAACCGTGCTCCTTTCGTAGAAGAGACTGTTTTCCTTGATGTGAAGGAAGAAGTGGTGTGAGGAAAAGGCACAGTTCTAAGTCTGCCTTGTGTAAAATACTTTAATGCTGCTTTAGGAGTTATTTAATGGAAGAAGAATATATTTTGGAGGCATTTAAGTTAATAGGAAAGAGAAACAGATCATAATTGTCTCATTATGGATTCTCTCTTTATTTGTGGATCAGTACACTAAAAAGAAGTGTAAAGGTTCAGATGAATTCATAGACTCAAAGAATGGTTAAGCTTGGAAGGAGCAATATGTTCATTTCAAGGTTCTCTGTTTTAACTTAGACCATATTTATAACCCCACACAACTTTCTTTTCCCTCATTTGAAGCTGTATTATAAAATAGGGGGGAAAGAAGGAAGAAAGTAGCACTTAAGTATTTGCACATATAGATCCCATTCATGTGTCCATGTTCCTGTGGCACATCAGGAATGGAATCTGTCTGTACAGAACACCTGGGAGAACAGCTGTTACTGGAGGTAAGTAGCAAGCTGTTACTGCTGCAGAAGGACTGTAGGCAGCAGCTGCTGTGAAAATATTAGATCAGATGGAATGGACATTGGTGGGTTTGGCAGGAAGATCACTGACTCTTTATGTCACTGTTTCATAAACCACAAAGATGAAGAAGCACCAAAATAAATTTTCAAAAATTTCATTATAGAGATATTTCCAGTTTTGCAAAAACCTTTTAAATACTAGTTTATCTAAATTCTGCTGAAATCAGAGAGCTGGAGACTAAGACATTCTGGTTCCTTTGGTACAAATTCTGATGCCTGAAGATGGTGAGAAGTACAAGATGTATTTAACTACTGGAAAAGCTGTCAGCGTAAGGATAGTGACAGTGTAAGAAACTCAGTGAGAGAGGGAAAACTGGACTCAAGCTGTAAGTGAACAGGACAGATAAATCAGATTATTCCATACTAAAGCAAACTCCATGTAATTGTGAGAAGTCAAAGCATACCAGTTCCTGTTTGAAAATCAACTTCTGTCGCCTTTGCTTACTTCACACTGCTTTCATCTGTTTTTCTTTCTGAGAGCAGACTACCTTTCAATTACTGTGACAAAGTCAGGATTGAAGTATGTTTGGAGAAATAATTACAAACGTCTGTTTCATTCTGGCTGTTCTTCCTCAGATCGATGGGTCAACCTTGAGGACGATCTGCATGCAGCATGGCCCACTGCTGACATTCCATCTGAACCTGACCCAGGGCACCGCCCTCATCCGATACAACACCAAACAGGAGGCGGCCAAGGCCCAGACTGCACTGCACATGTAAGCAAGGTTTTGAGACAAAAATCTTTGGGGGGTGTGAGGGATTGGTGGTGTAAGCCCCTAAAGTCAGCAAAAACTTTTGAATTATACTGATCTCCTGCAATTCAAAGGCTTTTAATCTATTTTTCATCTGTTTTGAAAGACGGCATATGTGCATTTACCTACGTGGTATAGGCACTTTTTTTGCTCTTGGTGTTAATGTTCAGGACCTTAGTTTAAATTTATAAAGATTTTGTTCAGGCATAACTGAATGTTGGGGCAAGAGGGTTGGAGTGGTTTTGTTTTGTTTTGTTTTTTCCCCTTATAAAATGGAAGTTCGTGTGTTTTGAGTGAGTTTCACTGTCAAGAACAGCTGAAGTTTTCCATGTCTGCTACACTGTAGCAATGTAACTGGTACTTCCTTTGGTTTAAGCACCTATTGGTGTTGTTCCCGTGCTTTCTCAATCCCTTGCCCTTACCTTTTGGCTCTAATTGTTTTTTTTCCTTATGTGTATCTTGCCTTGTAGGTGTGTGTTGGGAAACACTACCATCCTGGCTGAGTTTGCCACAGATGAAGAGGTTAGTCGCTTTTTGGCACAAGCTCAGCCCCCTACACCTGCAGCAACCCCGAGTGCACCCGCAGCGGGCTGGCAATCCCTGGAGACAGGACAGAACCAGACAGATCCAGTTGGACCTGCTTTGAATCTCTTTGGTGGGTCAACAGGGCTTGGGCAGTGGAGCAGTGGTGGCGGCGGCGGCAGCAGTGGGGGTGATCTCACTGGCGCTTCATTGTGGGGGCCCCCAAACTATTCTTCAAGCTTGTGGGGGGTCCCAAGTGTAGAGGATCCACACAGAATGGGCAGCCCTGCTCCCTTACTACCTGGAGACCTTCTGGGAGGAGGGTCGGATTCAATCTGAACTTAGAACTTTCAACTCTGACCTCGTGACCTTTTTTGGAACAGCAGCAGCACTAACTTGACCTTTTCGTTTTTTTCAACTTGCAATAAATACATTTATAAAAGGAAAAAAGAAAACGGAGAAAGAAAAAAAGGTGGGTCATTGACAGACTGTCTGAGCACATCGTTGCCTCCCTTATATAACTTCAGTTTTTTCGTTTGGAATATGAATCCAAAAAGAGAACATATCACTCTTGAAATACTTGAATCGTGAACGCCAACTTAGAAAGACAATGTGAAGCAAGTACACATACCATTTAAATTTAAACAGAAAAAATTAAAAAAATTAGTTTCTAGTTTTTCACTTTTTCATGTTATACGGAAGTTGTTGCTAAGAAACATATATACTGAAAAAATAGCTTTTTAACTTTGTTTGCACTGGGTGTGTTTCCGTCCTTAGGTCTACCATGTTGGGTTGGGGTTGGGGAGGGGTTCAAAAGAATAAGGGGAGGGAGGGAAAGACTTGACGGAGCCTCACTTTAAAAACAAAAAAAAAATAAAACTAAAAAAAAAATTAAAAAAATTAAAAACCCACAAAAAAAACAAAACAGAAAAAACAAACAAACAAAACAAAAAAACCAACACTTTGTGGTTGGCTGGTTGATAAGTACCAGTGTGTTCTGGCACATGTAACTGCCCACGTGTGCTTGTTTCTGTGTGAGTGCGTGTGCACATGTTTGTGTGTGTGCATTTTTTTCTCTATATATATAATCTTGAAACGCTGCATTGCTGATGGTCTACGGGCTGGCTGGCCATCTGCATGTCTTGATTCTGAAAGCAAGACAGGCATGGTGGAGTCCCTGTGGCTGAAGCTGAATCCAGTTGGGCTGGATTAAAATTTGTCAGTAGGTTTTTTTAAATTCATTTTAGCAGGGTGCTATCTCAAATCTGCAAGTCATACGGAGTGGATAGTTGCTTCCTAGCCCTTGTTCTAACCCTGTGGTAGAGCAGAACACTGCCATATCCAAAGGATTTGGTGAGAGGGGAGACTATGTTGTCTTTTGAGTGACAGTGTCTATTCATGTCCGCATGTGGGGTTTTTGTACTGAATGAACCCTAGAGTGTTTGTTATATAGTGCAAGCCATTTATTTCTTCCAACAAGGGGAAAAGCAGAGGAAAGAAGACATTGCCATTTTTTGTGCAGCTAGACAAACGTTTTCAGTCTCTTGCAAGCTTCAGTACCTTTAAAAAAAATGAGTGTTTCTTTTCTCTCCGAAACCTAAATAAGCACCCGTACTCATTCTAGAAGAATCCATCAAAAGCTTGAAAATCCAGCCCAACCAAATTAGCCTTTTAATTGATTTACTGCTTCTATTAAAACTGACAAAAAACCAAATGGTGTCAGCAAAGTGCTGGCTGGCCTGCCTCATCTCCTGAAAGCACATGCAGCTAACTCCTTCCTGCGTCCTTCATGGTGAGCGTTACCTGTGCCAGGCCTTGGTGTCATTACAGCGCCAGACCATCACTGACAGAAACGTTTACTTACGAATGTTCTTAAACCAGTGTGTACTTCAAAGGTTTCCTTTTGTTTCTCTGTGTTGTGTTTTTTCCTGTGTATGTGGTTTTGCTTAGGGAGGTATATAACTAGCAAAGACTTTTTTTTTTTTTAAAAAGTATTGCACCTTTTTGTTTTTTGTTTTTACTTTTTTCTGTACTGTTGCTTTTTAATTTCTGTATTTAAGGAAAGGTTTGGGGTTTTTTTAGCATCAGTGTAGTAGTACTCTGGGCAGGATAGGGGTGACCTATAATCCACAGTGATAGCCAGTGTGTGCGTGCATGTGTGCGCTGGGAACAAAACTTCTAAGACCTGTTGTTGTGAAAAGAGTTGTAGCAGACTTGAAGGAACATCCCTTGACACAAAGCGGGAAGTCTTTTGTGGGGGTGGGGCCGGGGGAAGAGGGAAGAGAGATGCCGGTACTTTTTCCATAAGTGCTAGGACTTCCATGTGGCATTGTCCAGCTGTTACACTGTCTAACAAAGTGCCGACATTCTGTACCAGCACATACCTGTCCATTCCAGCCCTCAGAGGGAGCAGTGCTTTATCACCTGGCGGAGGGGGGCAGATAGGGGAGTCTGTTTCTTCAGCGTTTTCATTTAAGGATATGACCATGTCTAATACATTTAACTCATGGGTTTGGTGGGGAGAAGCAAAAACAGATGCAAGTCATGGGGGGGAGCTTGGTGCATGTGTGTGTGTGTGTGTATGTATGCCTGTGTGCTGGGGGTGGGTGGGAAGGGCTAGGGAATTACATGGCTGTTTTATTTAATTTGCCCTTTCTATGTAAACCCAATGTCACAAGGAAGACTGACTGAGGGAAATGCTGCATATACACATGCCTGTAGATTTGTATGCAAAGCGTTATGTGGTAAAAAATATGAGTAGGTTCATATTTGTTTAGTAAACTGGAGTGTGCAGCATACTCTGGCCCCTTTGGAATATACTTTCCTATCATGTCTCCTCCTCCATCTATCCCACCATGCACAAAGAAACAAAATGCTCTCTTTCAGCTCCTGCTAGCTGGCTAGTGCCCCTCGTGTGCAGGCATCTGTACAGCTTTGTTTCTGCTCAAAGACCAAGCACGCTCGGACACGCAGAGCAGGTTCCTAAAAGTCCTGTGCCAGCAGTACTTCCTAGTGAAGCACCTTTGGCCTGAGCAAGCCAGTATCTGTTCTGTCACGTGATTTGCTATACATCCTGGTTCATTGCTGTGTTCCACCCTCACTTCTCTCTCCCAACCTGCCCTAAGGTCCCTTTTCCTGCACTTTGGGCTAGTTGAGTTCATTGCGATACTACGGTGAAAGCCGGGTGCTAGAGCCCCTCTTGTTTACAAGACATAATGAGGGATTTGAAATATTTAAAAAGAAAAGCTAAATTGTTCTTCCATTGTAAGCTTAAAGGGAAAAAATTAAAATGTACAAAAAAAAAAAAAAAAAGACCAAAAAGTGCATATATATATATTTTAGATGAAGACTAACTCTGGGAGCATTTAACAGTGTTTTTGTTTTTATTTTAACATTTTATTTTCCTGCTTTAAATTTGCAAGCATTCTCAGGAATTCTAGGGTAGGAAGCCAGTTTTTTGAAGATGGTTTATTTAACCTTATCCTAGATAGATGGCTGTTTCTTGTTGATAAACTTTTACAAGTTCCTGAATCTTCAAAATGTTTGAAAGTTTTTACTTTAAAATAAAAATGCTAAAAAAAAATAAAAAGAAAAAGAAAAAAAGAAAAATTCTCCAAATGTTACTGTCAAGCGAGGGATCAAGAATTTTAAAGACTTTCTAAATTAAGATACATTAAGAAAACTTCTCAATATCAGCAACAGGAATTCATTGCAATCTTAAACAATTTGTGGGAGAAGGGTCATCATTTATTGTGCTTTGTTACTCATGCAGACGTGTGCAGTTGCATGGAGAAGAGAAGTGTGTGAATGGAAATCTACTATTCCCTCTCGATTGAAACTAAACAAAAATATTCTTCCAAGCACCTTTTTAAAAGCAGAGTGAAAGTATAAACCTTATTAAAATGCAGTAGAGTTTAACTGAAAGAATCCTCGGTTAGGATGACTAGCAGGAAATACACGATGGTGCTTCTTTGAACCACTTCTGAGCAGTGCTAAAGAAAACCAGTGCTGACAGAATACTCAGTAATGAAGTAGTTCTATTAACCTTCCTTTTTCAGTACAGAAAAAAAAGAATATGGAAAAACTCCACAAAAATGTACATTGGAGATCAACTTTCCTGTTTTCAGCTACTTGGTCAGTTTAATTCCCCACTTGGAGATTTGCTGCTTGCTTTTCTTCATCCACCCCACCTCCCAGTCTTTCTATTTCAATTTATATGAGGGAAATAGCTGTTAAACTCCTCTGTTCACCCTGTTGCTGCTGGCTGTCAGGGCTTACAGTCTTGAACTTAAGAGTTCGGTGTTGGGATGGCCGACTTCTGCCTCCCAGCTCTAAGGGTCAGGGGCTTACTCCGCCTGAAACGGCTCGGCTCAAACCACAAAAACCGCGCTAGTGCCTTGTTACATGCACCCACATGCCCTACAGTAGGGGAGGAGAGGGAAGATGAGGCAAAGTGAGGCAGTGTAGCCACTTCATGGAAATAGATGTACCCCTTCTTTAGGGAAGAAGAGCATGCCATGTGAGCAAGTCGTGCAATGAGTTACTTAATAGTAGTTAAGTTGTTGTTATTATTATTATTAAAAAAAGAAATCAGATGCCAAATTCTGTCTTTCTCGTAGCAGTTGCCCAGTGTTTTCATGTTGTGCTGCGTGTGCATGTGAGTCTATTGAAAATAATGCATCAGTAGTAATAATAACGTGCTTTAAAAATCCTGTCACGGGCCAGTAGAAGGAGGGTTTACTTAGAAAGTTTAGGATTTTATTTTATTGTTTGTTTTAATGAGAGAATTTTAGTGCTTTGCCAGAAGCTGTGTTTTATCAAATCAGCAGTGTCCTAAAGAGAGGAAACCGTAGCATTTAGTCAGAAAAGCTGACACTTGACATTCACTTGGAAGTGGATTGTGACTGACCTGCTGAAGGGTTGACAGTCTTAAGTTTCAGCAGTCTGCTGGGTCCAAACCTATTGTAGTACAACAGTCTGCTCCTCGTGTCCTGCGTGTGCATCCTGTAAGTGTTAGTGACTGTCTCCTCAGTGACAGTTTCCCTGCATTGTCAAAGTAACAATCTATTTTCAGCTACAGTTGACAGATCTGTGTGGCTTAGTCATGGCACTCCCAACCATTACATGTGGTGTCTGAGAATTGTGCTAACCAGACTCAGCTGCTGGGGACAACCATTGCTTAATGTTGTAAAAATTCTACCATTTGAGCATTCTACCATGCTACCATTTGAGCTCCTAACAGCAAAAAGTCAGCAGGCATTGATGTTAGGGTACTTCTGGACTTTTACAAAACTGTTCCTGAGAGGGAGTTAGTGGCAGCACCTCGTTTAAACATGTTGGCAAGGTACAGAGAAGAGGCTGGGGAAAGCACAGTTTGGAATAGACTAAAGGCATCTCTTTCTAGATAAAAATCCTGCCACTTTGCTTACCCTACCTTGCAGTGTCTATCAAGCTGAGAGTTTTTAATCTGTTTGATAATTCTTTGCTCCATTTGAGGATTTCATCTTAGCAGTGACAACAGAGTCTAGCAAGCAAAACAAAGTGCAGTACCGCTCAGGAACCTGTGTTTAGACTTCTGACATTTAATTTGGAATCCTTGCCATCTTTTCCCAGTATTTTTATGTTTCTACCTGGACGCTTGCCTAGCAGTCTTGAGAGTGGCTTTTTTGTTGGTTAGGGTTTTTTTGCGATCACAGGGTGTCAGGTTTTTCTTATAAGTTTGGGGTTTTTTTTATTGTGCTTCACATTAAGTGGCTTTTGTAATGAGTAAGAATGTTAAACCAAGTATGTTTTTACCTCTGCAATATAAGCAGGTTGTTTTCAACAAATTGGCTGGGATAACCACCTCAAAGACTAAATAACAATTAAGCATTTATATTAAGTTGGCCTCTTTTTTCCTTTTTTTTTTTTACCATGAAGTTTCTAAGCATTTATTTCCTTCCACTGCGTCCTAATAGTGCATCCAAATAGTACTGTAGGTTTTTTGGGGGACATTTTGGTTAGGTTGGTTTTTTTGCTTCATTCTTTATTATGTTTAAGTCTTTAAGTTTCTGGTTTTGTTTGTGCATATTGTTTTCCTATTGACTTTAAGAGGAGCACTGTTTGTGTATCTGAGGTACCCAAATTTGACCAAGCCTGGTCAAGGAAATCTGCTGCATCAGGGTCAACGTAGCAGATGAGGACCTGTTGTGTTTCCAGTGCGTGTTGCATTTATCACCTTCACTGTAAATCATGTGACCTTAGTATCCAGGTTCTCAAGTGGATTGAAATGCAGGTTTTGTGGAGGCTGGTTAACATCTCAGGGTAATAGTCCTGATTGAGTAGAAGAAGATAGGGGTTTTTTTCTAAATATGTAAGGTTCCCTTAACAGAAGCAGCTTTCTTAATTGTAAATATGCATGCATGCTTTGTGGGCAGTGAAGTAATACCAAGACAACTATGTTGAAATTAATTTTAAAAAAAAATCCCAATGAATAAATGCTGTTGAAGTGCAACTTTGGTCCTGAATCTGAAGCAACATATTTGTTTGTCTAACTTGATTTTGAACACAGCATCATTTCAGTTCTGTAGTTTATTTGCCACTGCTTTGCAATTTTAGGAACTGATACTGTTAGATCATATCAGTCATTCCCACTGTGATCAAAATACAGATATCTAAAACCCAAACTCTCTTTCCCGTTACCTCCAGTACTAGGCTTCCGCCTGTGGCAGAAGGATTTTAACAGTAATGGGGAGAAATAAGTGAAGTTTCCCTATGTAGACAGAGCTGGAACTCCCTGTTGTCCTGAATTCACTTCCAAACCTAAACCACAAAGTAACAGTTAGGCTGTAGCAGACCTGTTAGTTGGACTAAACGACAGGAGCCAAACTGGAGATTTTTAGCAGCCTTGCTAGTTCATCACAATGTCCTTCACAATGTTTTGCGTAAGTGTCCCATCACTATAAATACCAGTGTTGCTGAATTTTACCAAAGTTCCCTTGCAGTAGATATTAGGAAACAGGTCCATTTTGTAGTGACTCACCAAGCAGAGCTTTGCCTACAGTAGACTTTAAGGGTCTACATTGCTGTTAAAATTGAGTCAGGGTCCTGTTTAAAATTACAGCTCTCTATTTTGTGGTGTTATGTGACTTTAAACTTTGTGATGTAGTAACTATAGCTTCTGATCCTTGTATGAAAAGTGATTTATGGTTTCATCTGTGCTACAAAAAGCACCACAGCTCCTGGTGGGTTGGAGCCTACTTTTAAAACTGGTCAGGCCACAATAGATGCAGTTTCATCTGTGGCACGCAGCAGACAGCATCTGTTTGCATCCACAGTTTGCCTGCCTGTTGCTTTTCATCGAGCTATGCAGGAAAGCTTTTCTCTAGAAGTCTCCCAGAGTCATAGCAAGCTTCTAGCAAATCAAGTGCCCTCTGCGAAAGAGCCATTTTTGCCCTGTATGTGTGATAGTTGGGACTGGTGACATTCAGCAGTGTTAGGGTTCCTGTAAACTTTGTGGTGAGAAAGGGAGTTTTTTGACTTGACTCTGACAGCCTTTCTGTAAAGTAATGCAGAGCACTCCAGGAAAAAAGAACAAAAAAAGGGAAGAATGCATTGTGCCAGCCAGCATTAAGTATTTAAGTATTTTAGCAGTAAACATTCTTGACTGTGGTGGGCAGAGGGGACAAGACTGGAGAATTTTGCATGAGTGCGCAGTACAAGGAGGCCGTGTTCGGCAAGAAATGTTTCCTTGAGCACTAAATGCCTCTTCTCAGCTATTGGTGTGTGTTGTTACATTCGAAGAACTAACTTCCTCATTTTTTTAATGTTTGTTTTTATTAATTGAGGCAAAGTGGAAGCTCCTCCTGTTTCAGATGAAACACAACCAACCATAAGTGATCATTTTCTTCATCATTTACTGTTGAGCAGGTTGCACAGCTTGTTAGAATAGCTATTTTAGTGACATGGTTATGATATTATGTGCTTTCTTTCCTCTCCCTGCCAGATATGGCGTACCCTTTCTATATAAGGCACTGTGTGGGTTTTTTTGTTTTGTTTTGGGGACGTGTGGAGAAGAAGCAAAATGAAGTGAAAATGCAAGCCAAGGTAGAACAGCCTTACTTTAGGGGGTAGCCTTACAACAGAGCTTTATAGTGAGTGTGCTGTATTCCAAAATATGTAAGCCAAAAACAAACAAAAAAAAGCATTCATTTATGCAAAAAAAAAATTAAAAGAGGTGTTGGAAGACTTCTTTAATATGTACCTTCTAAAGGTGGAGTAAGGTCTCACCAAGTGATACGTTATTGTGATACTTCTTGCTGGGTCAGTAGGAATGGGTTTGGGGTATAAGCGCTTAACGTTTCCTCCTATGTTTTTACAAGCAGTAAGTTAAATGTGGTATTTATGAATGTGCCTTTGTGAGTATAGTGACTGTCTAACTGAGGAGACCGCTTGGGCTGGCGGGGAGACAATGGTCAATTTATTCTTTCAAGAGGTCAGACATTGAGATTGCAGCCCACTGGTCCCTTTTGACAAGCAGCATCATTAGCTGGTCTCTACACTGCACAATACGTATTCATATGTGGTAGAGATTGGGGTGGGGGGTGCGAAGGGATGTCATGTGATGCACAGAAGCTGTTGATAGTTTTAGGCTAGTCTGCTGTTGCAGGTCGAGTTTGTATATGTATTATGTGGCTTCTCTTTATGTTTGTGTGCATGAGTGTGAGTGTGTGTGGCTTTGGTTTTTTGTAAGCACTGGAGAATTGAAACACAGTGATGTTTGAGACAAATTTATACATGTAGAGAAGATGATGTTTTGTAGCTTCTGTTAAATAGTGGGTGCAGGCACACTTTTGCCCTCTCTGCCCGTGTCCTGATAAGCAAAACAGGAATTTTTTTTTTTCAACCCTTCGACTTCCAGCACACTTAACGTTGCCATTTAAATGAACAGGGTATTACACAAGAAGAAAAAATAAGAGTTTTTGAAATGGTGAGATAGAAGTGTTTAAAAGGAAAAAAATCTGAAGTAATTTTTTGTTTCTTTGAAGCTGTTTGTAGCTAAACATGGGAATCTGCAGTGTCTCCTTCGATTTGTTTTTTTTTCCTAATAATTCACCTCTTCGTCCCACCCAAAACATGAGGTGTACAAGATCAAGAGCTGTTGTTGTAGCGCTTTGTAATTCCCACCCTGAAAAGAAACTCCAGTGGGATCCCTCAGCTCTCTTCAGGAAGACAAAGAGAGGAGAGACTCTGCAGTTTTCTTTGCTTCGCTCTCATTCCTCTCTAATGGCCTTGAAATGTATTATTATGCAAATGTGAATTTTGATACTGAACTTAAGAAGAGGTTGTTTGTTCTTTTTTCAAAAAAAAAAAAAGTCCCATATGTGGTCAGCATTGCTTCTTTATTTTGTAAGTGAATTGTAAACTATGCATTCTGCAAAGGGGGTGTAGGGGACAAAGATACTTTGCTAAACTGTTCAGGAGTTTCTGTGTCCATGGCATATCCATTATAGTTTGGGGAAGTGGGGAAGTGATAACTTTGAATTAAGAAGGAACAGATAAGAACCTTTCTTTTGTCAGAAGCTGGCCAATAGATAACTGGGCAGAGATTTGAATAACTAATGTTGGCTGCAAAACAAAGTCAGCTCTCAGCCTTGCACAGGGCTATTTATTCAGCCACACAGTGTTAACCCAGGGCCAAAAGGGTGAATGGGACACCAGGTCTACCTGGGGAATATCTACCACCTCCTGTGCCCTGGCCCTTGTTAAGCTCAGGAAACTCACTGCCACAGGCACTGGTTTTTTTGGATTTACTACTCGTTTTCCATTTCAGCAGTCCTTGTGCTCTTCCAGGAGAATTGGAACATGGCTTGGCCTTGATATCTACACTTCCTTATTCCTAAAATTCTCTTTGCTGCTGTTTCTGGCACAGTTCATGCAGTGACAGTGCAGCTGTGTGCAAGATGATGAAGATGGCACTTACTTTCTAGTGCTGATCAAAGCCCAACTATGAGGACTGTGTTTTTTCAACATCAGCAGCTACCAGTGTTTTGTTGTCTGGCGTTGCTGCCAGTGACTTAGCACTAATGTTGACAGTGTGTGAAATTTTAGGGAAAGTAGACTGATATGTAGACCAGGTCCTCTCTATTTAAAAGAAACTATCCTATTTTTACTATAAGGTGATATCATAATGGTCATTAAAAAGGATTTACTTCCCCACATCTCCAAAATGCAATCATTGTGAATTATGTGCATTCCTTGAAGCTTGCTGAGCTTCCAGGAAGAGTCTCCTCAGAAAAATGCAGATCTCACTGCTCTCCCTGTCATTATAATAGGGACCTTTTGACTTGACTTTTTCCTTTGTCCATGGTGAACCATGGTACCTGCATTATCCTTGGCATTATCTTAGGTGTAATATCATAAACTGAGAGATGATCCTGCCTGTATTCAATGTTTTCATGCAGCAGTTTTATTTTTGTTGACATTCACAGTACTGTAATAAGTAATAGACTTGATGATCACTCTCGCATCTGTGCCTGCCTTGCAGATGTGATCTTATCAGGGTTCCACTCTGTCAGAATGCCTTTAAAAAAAAAAACAGAAAGGAAAAAAAAAAAAAGAAAAATCAGAAGCTTAAACTCATTCACAAAAATACCTCGTGGTACATTTCCCCTTCTGATGTAACCTTTTAAATCTTAGCTTTTCTTCTACACTTGATGGGCTTTTATTTCCATCTGTTATCTCCTTTGTAAAAAGATATTTGAACTAGTGGTTTTGAGCACAGGTCCGGAAGCCTGAAACTCCTGAATTTTAACATTGGCCATTACTCTTCCCTTGCCTTGGGCAAGTCATTTAACTACTTTGCCTTTGTTTTTTCACCTGTAAAGCGGGGTTGTTAATAATACTTACCTACCTCACAGGGGTTTTGTGAGGATCAACTAGTAATGTTTGTCAAGTGCTTTAAAGAAAAAAGCATGATAGAAGTATTATGAGATTTTCACAGCAAGATTGCTAGTTCTTTTTACATTGTTTGCTTGTGTGGAGGGAGATAACCCTTTTTTTTTTAATTATTGAAGCCATCAGACACTCAGATCCTAAATGACAGAAGTTGATAGAGATTCAGTTACTCATACTCCTCAGTCTTTATGCCTGTTTCCTTCTTCTCTTCTTTATATAGTTATGCCAGTGTTGCTACAGGTCACGTGTCTCCAGTACTTTTAGATAAGCTTCAGAATTGAAGTACTTTGAGCTTGCTGCTTCTTTCACCAGACCACCAAATCAGAATAAGTTTGTGTACTTCTCCCTGCCTTTAAATGGCGGTTTTGGTAATGTCATCTTTCAAGTAGACACATCTTTTCCTGCCATCAGGAAGGGGAGGTGGTGGTATGTAGTTCCGGAGAGGGGACTGTAAGATGAAGAACCTGGCCACTTTATGCTGCTACTCCAGGGATAAAGGGCAGAGTAGCTTCCTGTGTCCTTCCCTGAGTTAATTTCAGTGTGTTACCAGTCACACTTCAAATGCAGTGTCTCTTCTTGTCCACAATATACAGAAGCCATCACCTGCCAATAGAACGTAGGAACAGAGAGAATGATAGTAGATGCTGCTTGTGTATATGCCTTACAGCTCTTCCCAGAATGTCTCTGGGAGGGTGGTGGGGGAAGAGGTCTTCAATGGGTAAATCCCACAGCTGTCAGGGAACCTCTGCTACTTTCTCCCCTCTCAATCACATGGTCGCTGTTTCTTCTTTCTTGGATGTGCGTCTCAGGGATGTGCATGTGAGCCCATGCCTCTTGGAATTTGGCGTTTGAAATATCAAGAATATGGTTTCTGTACCTGAAACCTTTCTGACTGACACTCCCTGGTCCTCTCTGTCCTGCATTGCTCCCCGTGGCCTTAGGAACATCTCTCCACTGTTGCCCTGTGCCACCCTCTCCATCTCTGCCAGTAATCAAGGTGAAGTGTATACAGTGATTCTGCAGAGAAAGAAGCTGAAGTGATGCATGTGCGCCTGTGGGATTTACACACATAGGTATCTTGGTTTTCTGTCGCATCTGCTCTGAAGCCTGCAGAACATCTGATGCACAGTGCTTTTTCTTTCTCATCTAGAAAGCAGAACAAACAGCAGTATAACTGATGATGGTAATTCTGTAATGTTTACTTTGAACTAAATGCTAAGTATTTTCCTCGAAGAACCAAAAAAAACCCCACCTTCTAACAAAAGTAACCAAATGTAATCTTCCTGGGTGTGGAAGAGGAAAGGGGAGGAGGAAAAGCAGTGGCAGGGGAGCGTTCTGATCTATTTTCATCTCCATTGCTCGGCTGGAGGTGTGAAATGCTGCTTTGAGTTCTACAAACATAAAAGGGATTATGTTTACAAAGGTAAATGCCTTCTACCTGTTCAGGAAACTGGCTACTGGTGGGCATCAGGAGTTTGGCAAGTTTCTCTTCATTGCAAACAAGTAATGGGAGAAGGGTGTGTCTGGAAGAGGAATGGAGAAAGAGATTCATTTCATCTAGTCTTCTTGGTAAAATAATGCCACCTTTTTCTCTCCTTATGGAATGGAGAGATGAGGTGGGTGAATAGAAAATCAGTGATGTCCAATATGGCTGGATTAGAAAAGGCAGCTTTTCTACTTTGCACATAAATAGGTAACAGGAAGGTACAGCTAAAGTCCTCTTGCCTGAAACACTGTCCCCAAGAAGCAGACATTGTAATAATAAAAGTAGTGGCTGTGTGTATATTGATGCTATTTGCAAGTTACCTGTAAGTGTTTATTTTTTTTCTTATACTTGAAATGGCTTCCTTTACTAAACTCTTACCATAGTTCTGGTTTCTCCCCTCCTTCTATAGTGTGCAGTAAAGAAAATTACAGGACAAATGGGGAGAATGTAGAGGAGATGACACAATGTCTTGCATATCCAGGTTTCATCTTAATTTCCATCCCATATTCTCAGAAATGTTTGAACTTCCTAAGGGTTTTCCATGGACACAGAAACTCAGCACTTTAGAAGGTGCTCTTGTAAGGCTGGCTGCCCCCTTTTCCTCCTTTTCTATATTTTTATTTTACTTTTAGTATAGTGGTACTTAAGATCACTGGTTCACTTAAAAAGAAAAAAAAAAAAAACCAATAAAATGTTTAAACTCTACTAATGTACAAATAAGCTGAAATGTTGCATTTTATGTGTATTTTTGCCATAGCAGGTACTGTATTTCTCATGCTGGATTTAGAAAAAAAAAAAAGAGAAAAAAAAAGAAAAAAAACAAACAAAAGGGTGATGTTTTATTGGAGTGTGACAAGTTAAGAGTAATAAGGAATTAAGTCGTCGTCATTTCATTGAAACTGAGAGATGGTGTAATACTTATATAAGTTTTCTGAAGGTTTTTTTTTTTTTGGCTTTTAAACAGCTTTTTTTCGTTTTTATTTTTTCTTTTTTTGAAAGATATGATTGTATTATGTGCAACTCAGTTGCTTACATTATAACTACAAACTATTTTTGGGTTCCTGGAAAAAAAAAAAAAAGACTAATAAATGTGTTTGGCTGCTAAGCATTTAAAGCTCGTGTTTTCTGCGCGTTTTGTGTCCCGCGGCCGTGTCGGGGCCCCTCAGGCCGCGTTGGCCTCCGAGCGCGGGGGGGCGCCGGGCCCGCCGTGGGCTCGGGGGCGGGGCCTCTGCCCGCCCTCATCCCGCGCCGTGCGCGGGCCCCGAGCGCTGCCCGTGACTGCCCTGCGCCGCTGCCGCTGCCATGGCGGCCCCCGGAGAGCAGGAGGACGTGATGGCGCGGTACCGCTCCCCGCTGGTGTCGCGGTACGCCAGCGCCGAGATGGCCTACAACTTCAGCGAGAGGAAGAAGTTCGGCACCTGGCGCCGCCTCTGGCTCTACCTCGCCCAGGCTGAGAAGGTAACGGCGGGACGGGCGCTGAGGGCAGAGCGGCCCGGGGTGGGGGGAGCGTGGTGCCGGGGCGTCTTCACGTCCCGATTCCCTTAAGGGCTCTGGCGAAGGAGGGCCCGGGAATCGGCCGTACCTTCCCGGAGCTACCCTCGGGAAACCGACCAGAGCAACTTTCCAGGCGCTCCTTGGCGTATTCCAGGGAGGAAAGGGGGGTGGGGGGTATGCGAGTTCAGGGTTACCCAGCCCTCTGTACACAATCCTCCGCGTACCTGTCGCCCCTCAGCAAATCACCTTTTCTCGCCTCGTACCCTCCCCTTGCACTTTTGCCTGCACTGTAAAATTGGTTTTGTAAAAGCTCTGCTAAGCAATCTTTGGTGAGGGGTTGCCTTTGAGCAAATATCCGTGTCCTTCCCAAGCACTCGGCTGTTTGCTTTCCAGGAGGTGTGACGGATGAGGTCCACTGTCCCGTTCAATCCGATGGCTGCCAGTCCGTGCCAACCGGACCACCCCCTGCATCTGCAACCAGTTGTTTTTAGATAGCCCTTTTTTCCGGGATAAGTTTACTTTTGGCCAAAGTGAGCAGAACATTTACCCCACAAGTAGTTGTGATGTTTCTGGTAGGCTGAGTGCCACAAAAAAAATAATACCACAAAAGATTGTCTGTTGTGTATTATTAATTCAACTATTAGGAAGGAGCAACTGAGAGCACGTCTATATGATTGCAAGCTGTTGTGTTATTAGAGTATATGAAGTTAACTTTCTTAACGTGTAGTTTAAGCTAAACCTTCTGACTTTGACTCTGGTCCTAATTAGGGATACATATACAGCTATTATTACATCTTAATTGAGACACAGTCAGTGTTAAGATGCACTAACTTGATTCCTTGTGACTGTTACCGGGTTTTTGACAGTGAAAAAGCTGTAATGTGTTCCAAAAAAAAAAAAACCTCAAACGAAAAACAGGCACAAAACCACCCCACTTTGTGACAGAATGGCTTTAGCTTTCAGACTCAATAGGTGCCCGTTTGTTTTGTACGGAGTCCAGTTTCTGTTTTCAAAGCCCTGGGATTGTTAGGAAGAAATCCAAGCAGTAGGTCTGGCTGTTACTGTGAGTGCAAGAGCAGAGAAGCACCGTGCTGGAGAATGAACAAGCAGTGCACAGTGTCATTACCACGTTCCTTCTCCATGCAAGGATCATGTCACTACAGCAGCTTTGTCAATAATATGCTGGACCAAATGTGATGGTTCAGAAGCTGAAGATGTAATTATACAGCTGTGCTAAACAGGAGTCACCTTCTGAAGTACCACATGCCTGCTTTTGTCACAGTTCAGATGCTGGAGTGAAAAAGCTGCAAATCTCATCTAGCACAGAAAGTGCCAATACCGTGAATGCATGCTCAAGGAGCTTCGCATGTTGGAAGCATGACAATTTAAACATAGTCATATCAATTCCAGCAGATAATCATCACTTTTTTTTCTGTTCAAGAACAGAACACGAGTTGCCCAATAGGAGAAAGCAATCTGCTTGAAAGAACCAGTTTGATCTTTCTAGGTTTCCAGTCCCGAGCCCTGAACTCGGGGCTACCCTATCTCTTGACCCTTGCTCTGCCTCCCATTGCTGCCCCAGAGTTTTGTTCCCAGAAAGCAGACAGGCCTTACAACTTCCTGAGCTCTCTTTTCATAGTGGGAAGAGGGAGAGTACTATTTTTATCTGTCTTCTCATTCCAGAGCAGTTTGTAATCTAATGTCAGCTCTGGACTAAAGGAGGAAGAGTCAGCTACTTCCAACACCTGTTACCTCTGTCAGTGATCAGTTAGTTACAGATACAAGCAGTTTCTTTAGGTTCCTTATAGAAGATGCATAGTATTTCTATGAAAAAGAACACAAATTCAAATACCAGGTAATAAATGAACTATGGCAATTTACTGCAGCACATATCCTCACTTCCAAGATATTCATATGTTGCTTCTTCAGTCATTCTTACTGAAGATACATAACGTATCTTTTCAGATACATTAAAAACCAAACAGTAACAGATGAACTGTGGGCAATACTTACTCTTGTCTTCTGATAAATCAGATCTAGGAAGATCTAATCATAGGTTTTCTGAAAGTTGCAGGGAGTAGTAAGAGAGAAGACATGCAACTTAGTGATAAAATTTTAGGTAAAGTACAGGGCCAGGCAGATGGCTTCAATATTCACTCTACATAATAGGTGAAATTCTCAGGTGTTCCACTTGGAATATGTGAGATAAGAATGGAAGAATTATTTCAGTAGAAGCTGAATTTGGCAGAAAGTCTATACAGTGTTTCACTCCTTTCAGCAGGCAATAGCAGGAGTTTGAAAGAGCAGGCTTAGCAAAGTGTGTGATTAGTAAGAAGAGCTTGTTTTTTCCCAACTGACAGTATTTAAAGTTTGGGTTAAGAGCTGAATTTATACCCATCCCAAAACTCCAGTTTAATTTTTTTGCATAAATTCCTTTGTATTATGATTCTTCTGTTAACACTTTTTATCTTGAACTCTTGTTTTAATTGTATTTGAAAGTTAAGTACAAATTTCTTGGAGCTCTTCCTTCTCATAGAAGTAGCTTTGACATCCTGCAGCATCAAACTGACTTACAGTATGTTTTGCACATGTGAAATATAAATGTTTTCTCTCTTTCTATAGTAACCCTCCATCTGTTTTTTCTGTCCAATTCAATTTTCAGTATTTTTCTGTTATATGTTTTTTATATGATGGGTAGCCCAGTGTTCTCTTCCTGTGTGCAGGAGCTGTGCCCCATCCTTTAGGAAGAGTGATGAACAGTCATAGCTGTTAGAGTGGCACATCAAAATATTGGGACAGTCTTGGAGGAATGACACCCTAAAAGCACAGTCCAGAGAGCTCATCACTGACTTCACTGACCTGTGGTGCTTTGGGAAAACCTTGTGTTCTCCCTCGTGTAGTTTTCCTACTTGGTTTTCTTAGGTACACAGGTTTAAAGGACGTTCGATTGTTTTCTTTCTGAGGTACTGCCAATGTCAGCGAAAGCTCGTAGGGAAGAGGCCTCACACATTCGTGGACAGATGAGAACATCATTTGTCTTGGCACTACCCTACCTTGCATGTGTTCTACATCAAGTCATCCCTTTTTGGGAGGTTATTTCTTTGCTGTCTATGTGACTGTGTACTATGGTCAGCTTTTCCCAAAGGATCACAGATGTCTGAGCAAGGCATGAGATTTTAATCTTGGCACGAAAGTGTTTTGCCTGCTGAGCTACCTGTGCTTTTAGGCAGTTACAGTCTGTATCAGTGCACCTCAAAGGCAGCAGTCCGGGGCCCAGTGCTTTTCCTCATTTAGCTGGATACTCATGGTCATGTATATGCTTGCAACAGAATAAATTTGGGTACTAATTATCTGATGAGGACCTTCAGGACACATCTGCTTCACCTGCTGTCTTCAGTTCCACGTTCCACGTCTGCAAAACATTTTTTCAGTCAGTTTGATTCTGAACAGAACCAGTTTTTTAAATACTTTGAATCCTGGAAACCTCCTGGTTGGTGATTTCTCATTACTGATGCACAGGACAATACAATTTTAATTTGGAAAAGGCAGTAATGCTAAGTTCATTGTGAGACTTTTAATTTCTCAGCATCAGGAAAAGACGTTTTTCTCAGTTAGTTTGTGCAAGAATTACACTAGTGTATAATCTTGTGGTTGGATATCTTTGTTTTTAAGTCAGCTTGCTGAAAAGCTCTAGCAATTAGTCTCGAACATGAACTAGGAGCATTCATCTCCTTCTTCCAGATCAAGTAATTGATTTCACAAGGTTTCATATTCAGTTGTAGATGAAGTACTTCAGGACTTTTGAAAAGGTACAAACATATAAAACATACATACCTTTCTGTGTGTTCTGAGCCCCCTGTTTACAGTAGTGTAGGTCTAGTTGTGGTCCAGAGAGTTTTTCCTGACACAAGCTATTTAGTCACGTGGTAGCTGGATTTTTCTTTACCCAAAAGGTAAACTTCATTAAAAGAAGTTTAAACTATACTATTTTTATATCACTTTTCCCCATGTGTTTTAATTTTTGTAGTTTTCACAGGAATGTTGCATGATTGAGGAAAATATGAAGCCCAAGAGGAACATCTAAGAATGAACACTGTCCTATCCTATTGGAAAAGGCTGGAGAGCCCTAGAATGAAAGCATTTGCTATTACAGCTCGATTATACCAAATTGTCATGCTTCTGGGAGATGTCATATGGGAGTAAATTATTTAAACAGCTTCTGTCTCAGTTTGTTGGTAAAGAGAAAAAGCAATTAAAGTTCTTTTCCCCTTGCAGTCACTTGGGCTTCCTATCACAGATGAGCAGATACGGGAGATGGAAGCAAATCTGGACAACATTGACTTCAAGATGGCAGCAGAGGAAGAGAAGAAGCTGCGTCACGATGTGATGGCCCACGTGCACACCTTTGCCCACTGCTGTCCGAAAGCTGCAGCCATCATTCACCTTGGAGCAACTTCCTGCTACGTAGGGGATAACACGGTAATATAATATTTCCAGTTTCCTGCCTGCAGAGCTGGGCAAAACAAAGCTACAGTTATTTATTTTATAGCTCTTTTTAAACTTTTCTTTATAAAATATTAAATGGATTTTTCAGACATTATTGTTAATTTTACTGTTGAAGTTAATTCAGTTCTTTAACCTGGCTACCCCAGGAAGGCAGGCAGGCTCCACTTGCCTTCTTTCTTCTGATGTGAAGCAAATTCTATCTGGAAACTGTTCCCTAACCTCTGCTCGCGTGTTAAATATTCAAGGAGATAAGAGGGGAGTTGCAAACACACAAAGAAACATGTGAAGTATGTGATTTATCAGTTACACCACTGGGACAAGAGTTCACTGACTTACAAAACAAGGTCCATGAGCTTTCAATTTGTTCTTGGAACCCCTGCGTAATTCAGGGGGAAACAAGCTTTTCAGCAGCCAAGAGAATGGATCAGTGTTAAGTGAAAAAGGAAGTACTACCATTCTACAAAAGTGTAAAATATTTGTGAAAAACCTCGTCTAAAACAGAGTGCAAACTGAAGCCTCATTTCTCAGTATATGTTGCTGTTCCACTGTTCAAGCCATTGCAACTTCACAGCTGCCGCATGAGAAGCTGCTGTGTGATTAATTTTTCTCTACTCCTTTGCAAACCTGTTTAGCTTTTGGGTAATATCACCTTCCTTGTGACACTTGCACCCAGCTGTACTTCAGTCACAAAAGACGGAGTAAAGATGACTGGTGCCTCATCAGTCCACTTACCTTCCTGCTGCCTTTAGCCTACAGTGCCTGTGTTTTCTACTTGAGACTGTATGATTTAGTCTGTCATTCCATGGGCAGTCCTGAGAACCTCGAAATAATCATTCATAGGCACTTGGTGGAAATAGATCTTCCACCACTCATTACGACTTTCCACGGACAGTACAAAAGGAGCAATGGTGGATCCAGCATTTTTGTCATAAGCAAGTTCAGTGCAAGTTCTGTTACAAGAAGGAAAGCAAAGCATTTGTTTTAAGAGGAGACTTTTGAGTCAACGAAGCATAATCTCTGTCCTCTCTGAGAGAAACTGTTACATCTGGTCCTTCAGACATGGCCCAAAGTTCCTTTCTTTGCTTCTTTCAGGATCTGATTGTCCTCCGCGATGGGTTTAACCTGCTGCTACCCAAGGTGAGAAGACGGTTCTGCATTGTCTTAGAATTGGGGAGCGCTCATGTCCTGTGCATAGCCTGTGTTTAACTTGGATTTTCCTAAACTTTTGTGGGAAGCAAGGAGTAGTTGTCTGTCTGGTTTGTTCTCAAAAAAGTGAACAGTTCCCTTCCTTTCCTTTCTCAAGTCTTTTCCCAGAGCTTTTTTGCTCACAGTGAGAATTATAAGCCACTCTTTGTTTATCTGTGCCACAGGTACTAGTTTCAGAAAGCAACTATATTGCTTTCAGGATTATCTTAGCCTTATCCTTTGCTATATTCCTAGGAGTGTGTCAGCATTCAAGAAACTATATAATACAATTTTCTGAGGTCGAATATAGCAGGAGTGTAGTGCAGTGGTGTCTATCTGACCTGAATGAGTTGGCATCCGATTTGCGCTGGACTGTACATGTGTCAGTTTTACCCAAATCAACTTTATTTCTGACCAATTCCAGGAATAAAGAAAATACTCAAGGATGAACTGACTGCAGGATTGGGTTGGGCAGGAAGATTAGACTAGTTTGAGCTCAAGTCCAATGACTTGTGTTAGCTGTTACTTGAGTTTCGTAGCAAGCAGAAATTGCTTGCATGCCCTGCAAAACTGAAATGCACCGTATTCTACAGTTGGAGGAGGCTGCACAGTTGTTTCCCTCCCCTTTTTTCATAATGTTGTGCTTAAGCATGCTAACTTCTGCTGTGTAGTTTGGGGTTTCTTTCTGTCTCATTCCACCTCTTTTCTATCCTTCCTGCTTCCACCAGCTTGCAAGGGTGATCAGCCGGCTGGCCGACTTTGCTGAGAAGTATGCTGACATGCCTGCTTTGGGCTTCACTCACTACCAGTAAGTAGCCATCAGTCTTTGCTTTCTTTTTGTTCTCTGTGCTTTGATTAAATTGACCTGCTACTGCTCTTTTGTCATCCTTTTTCCCACCGCTGACCAGTGGCAGTTGGTGGTTCAGAAAAGGCGTGTGTGCCTGACTCCAGGCTTGTCTCAGGAAGTTGGACTGTTGCTTTGACTAGCTGTCAGCAGTTGCTTCAACACAGCTTCATAAAGGATGACTTTCAGGCAAACACAGATGTGCATATTCTGGGCTGTTTCAAAAAAGTGTGACTGGGGATTGCACTAAGCCTGTCTTCCAGTCACATTTTTTTTGTTTTTCTCTAAGTTATTTTCCACTGCAGCCTGGAAAGTTTTGCTAATGGCTACTTGTTACTACAGATACTGAGTCAAAGGACAATGAGATCTGGGTGGTTCTGTTCTTGGGGTAGTTTAGTCTCCTGCTTCATGAAGACTGTTTTCAGAAGCATTAAACTATACCATGAGGTAAGCCTGGATCTTCTACCCCAGTGATACAGGAACAGCAGAGGCAGGGAAATTACACACAGGTCGTGTCAGACTCGGTGTCTGACACATTAACATTTCTCCCAAAGGAGAGTGAAAGCATCAAGTCAGGTCTCTGATTTAATTGTCTTGCTGTATATGAGGTGTCAGTTCCATCAGCTCTAGTCCTAGGGCCGTCTTCTTCTACAGCTTTTTGGAGGAGTATCTGTGTTGGTTTTATTTTGGCTTTTGGAAAGAGGACAGAGGAGTATTCAAGAGGTGCATACAACGTGAAATCATAATTGATGCCTCAGCCTTTTCTGTGTCGTTCGTTAGCAGGGCCTTTGCTCTGTTTACAATCAGGTCCATGTTTTCCCTAGCCTTCCCTTTTCCTGCAGAGGCCTGTCTTGTTGCCTTTCATATCCCACACTAAATTCATCCAGGTGGGTTTTGGCTTTCCTTGCCCCGTCCCTGCAGTGTGGAATAGTGTCTTTGTATTCCTCCTGGATCTCCTGTCCCTGCTTCCAGATCTTACAAGCTTCCTTTTTATGTCTGAGCTTAATCAGGAGCACCTGGTTCATGTGTGTATGGTTTTTTGAAGTAGTATAGAGGTTTTCTTTGGAGTTCATGTGGATAATTTGAAATATTTCTGTTTCTGAGTTCTGCATAACACCCCTGTTTTTGCCTCAAAGCATTTGCAGGGGGACTGAAGTGTAGCTGAAGCTTGCAGTTTCTTATTCCAAGGTAGAGGTCTTACAAGAAGTGTTGGCTGACAGCACTGTTGAAGTGTGTTTGCCCAGAGGCTGAGGAACGCATTTTTATAAATAAGAAGGAATGGTTCCTGAGAGGAATCATTTAAAATCACAAAGTGACTGCAGATGTTTCTGTGCTGAGAAGTTCGCACCAGTGCTGTAAGTCAGCCAGGGTGCCCCCCGTGCCTTGGGTGAGCGGAATTGGGGTGGGGGACAGATGCACCCCCAGTCTGTCACAACCCCTGTGGGCCGGCAGGGGGCGCCCGCCTGGCACATGGACACGAAATTGCTGTTTTCTGGTAATGTAATTCCACCTAATTCCTGAAAGGAATGATTGCATCTTCAGTACCATTTACTGCTGATATTGGTACATCCTTCTTCCTAAGCCAAATCCTGTTAATTTCTGCTCAAATGAGTCAAGATGAATCTGTAGGGAGGTCCTAATGGCAGACTCAGCAGTGAAGTGTGGTGCTTGTGCAAATCCTCAATGAGTCATGTTGTGTTCTTGATTGTTTTCAGACCTGCCCAGCTCACCACTGTGGGAAAACGCTGCTGCTTGTGGATTCAGGACTTGTGCATGGACCTGCAGAACCTGGAGCGGGCCCGGGATGATCTGCGCTTCCGGGGTGTGAAAGGCACCACTGGCACTCAAGCCAGCTTCCTGCAGCTCTTTGAGGGAGACCATAGTAAAGTATGTCAGACAGCCCAGGGTGCAGACTTACAGTCTTGGCAATTTTCTGTTCTGGAATGCTGTTCTCTTTGAGGGAACATTGAGATTCTGGCATTAAATTTACAAGGGCACCGTGATCCCTCTGAGGCTCACTGACAATGCTCTGTGTGAAAGTGAGCAGCGTTTGGGAAGGAATGTTTCACAGAAAGTAAAAGATTTTTTGACAGTAAACTGAGAAAAGTAAAGGATCATTTTTGCTCTTGCTGACCTTACCTGAGTTGTATTTTGAACTCTTTTATTTTTCGCCTCACCCCAAGGTTGAAGAACTGGACAGATTAGTGACTGCAAAGGCAGGATTTAAGCGGTATGTAACAAGCATTCTTAGCAGTGTGTGACTCCTGCTGGTGGTCTTGGCCCAGATTCCTCTGGTTGCCAAACTGATATCTGTGCTGCTGTTCACTTATTCCCCCTTGCTATCTTCCATTCTCAGTTGCATTTTCCCGCATGAAGCTTCACCTCCTAAACAGGTCGCTTCTACTTGTCTCCCTGTCAAAGCACAGCTGTCCATTTTTCCTGTTTACCTCTCTCCCATCTGCATGCTGCCCCAAGAAATTGACAGCCTGAATCCAAAGCTGTTTTCATCAGGGCAGAATGACAGGCCTCCACTTCAAGAGCCATGTCACTCCTTGCTCAAAGCCTTGCAGTACTGTTGTGTCTGGCTGGAACACTCAACTTCTGTGCTTATTTCTAGGGCTTACATGGTCACAGGGCAGACTTACAGTCGCAAGGTGGATATTGGAGTCCTGGCTGTGCTGGCCAGTCTGGGGGCTTCTATACACAAGGTGAGCACCCTACTTGTATACATTGAGAAGAGGGAGAAAGATTTCAGATCTTGAAGGAAAGGTGCTCGTGGTGCAGAATGCTCTTCTCAAGAAATATTGGTGTTCCTTGTTCAGCTGTCTTCTTTGTGATCGTGTATATTCACCGCTGGGTACACACCTGGTACTCAAATCTCAACGATCTTAAGACCAATGACAAATAAAGCAAGTTAACTGAGCAGATTCCAAGATGGGTTAACAACTCCCACACCAGATATTAGTCTAATCTATGCTAAATTGATTCCGTTAGAGTAAATGTCTTTCCTAGTGGTGCGTGAGTTTCTAAATTTCACCATTTGCTCCTAGTTAATTGCCTTTCTGATAATGGTGTTATTCTCTCTATCCTTGTGGATTCTTTTCATTGATTTATTTCTGTTCCCTCCCTCTTCCTCCTCCTGGGCTGAAGTGATCTGTGGTATTTTCTTCTGTTTTGGTTTTTTCCCAGTTCAGTGAGCACACATTATATGTGTTTGCAAATCACTGTGTAATTCTGTTATGCATTTTCAATGTTCTCTTCTGATCTGTCTTCCATTCCCTGCAGACTTTTGCCCTTGTTGGAGTTCTGTTCTCATCTAATACAGTGGGCATGCTGTTTTCTTGACAAACATTTTTAGGCCAGGAAGCATGATTGCAATGTCAATTTTTTTGTCAAAATTTTCACTGCCCCGGTGTACTTCTTGCACATAGATGCAAAGATTCTCCAAGAGCACTAACAGTGAGATATATTGGTGTGTGTCAGTTTGGTTCTGTTTTGTTAATTTCTTATGCTTTCTTTCTAGATTTGCACTGACATTCGTCTTTTGGCCAACCTGAAGGAGATAGAGGAGCCTTTTGAGAAAGACCAGATTGGTAAGGGGTGAGAGAGGTTTCTTGGACTAGTGTATATGTCTTTTCATTTATGTTGGTGTGGCCTTTGAAACAAACTTAGAAATGTCACTGACAGAAGTTGCTTTAAATTAACTGGAGTTGACATTGTATTTTGGGTCCTTTTAAAGCAAAAAGAAAGAGGGGCGGAAGAAAAGGAAAAAGAAAAAAACACCTTACCTAAAGGTTTCTGGATATTAAGTAATTAAAATCAGATTTGTATTTGTGCACTTTCCCTATTTGAGGGGAGAGCAGAAGTAGCCATGTATGTCCCATTGCCTAGAGAGGAAGACTTGGGTCTGAGGAGTGCTTAACATTTTCCAGTCTTCATGAAGCTGACTGGAAAGTAGGTTTTCAGCTCAACTCAGCATTTTTATCTTTATAAGCAGACAAATTAGGAACAATGGAACTAGGGTGGACCCTTTCACCCTTGCCAGAAGAATACTGATGATGTGATTCTGACTTTGCTAGAAAGGGGAAAGGAAATGTAGTGTTTTGGCTCTTGGCTGAAAGTAAGTTCAGATCCCCTAAGTAGTTGTATAAAATTGAATTAGCAAATTAAGCCTTAGTCCTATCTAGTACTTGTACCATTCTACATTCTGTGAATGATTTTAATATCCATTCAATAGAGTAACAGGCAGCAGTCTAACTATCTGACTTTGAAGGACAGTGTTATTGAACAGATGGAGGCTCAAACACTGCTAAGATTACCATGGGTAGCCTTAGAGAGATAGTGCTAAATACTACATTAAAAAGTAAGACTATTTGTCCTTTTTATGTGGTAGTACTTCCATTTTGCAGAATTGCAAAAACGTCTTCTCACTTTTTCTCTGCCCACATTTGGATGTTTCTGGTCTGAAGGGGAAAGTGGCAATGTCATTTTCATTATTACATACTGCCCTTAGAAAATGGTTGTGTTTTGAAGCTTTAGTCGAATCTATGATTCCTGACACATTTTTCTTTCCTGGGGGAAGACCTTCATCTCTTCTTTCCAAATGCACTCCTGCTGTTGCCCTGTTTGCATCCCTTTTCCTCCTTTGACAGGTTCGAGTGCTATGCCGTACAAGAGGAACCCAATGCGTTCGGAGCGCTGCTGCAGCCTCGCTCGGCACCTGATGACGCTGGTGATGGATCCCCTCCAAACAGCCGCCGTGCAGTGGTTTGAGCGAACGCTGGATGACAGTGCCAACAGGTCTGTTCAGATTGTGCAGTGCAGCAATTGCAGAAAGGTCCTTTGCTCTGTTTAGAAAATACTGCCTTTAAACTAAACCCACAAGATATCACCGTGACAAAAAGCGGTCTCAATAGAACCTAGACACTACAAACTGGTTTCCTCTGTAATATCAGATAAAATTTTTTAGGTTTTTTTTAATGTCAAGATCTTCTGCTAAGTAAACCAGCAGTGAAAGGGAGGGATACAGAAGCCAGGGTAATAAATTGCTTTCACAGTCTTCCTGTTTCAACAGCATAGTATTACAGTACTCACGTTTCTCAAATTTTCCTCCTTGTTTTGAATGTGGTTTTTTGACCCTGCTTTTTTTGGCTTCTTAAAGAATAGTTCAATACCTTAACCCTCCAAATAATCTAAACAAACATATCTTAATTTTGAAAAATGTTCTTTACAAGATCTAGTTCAGATCCTAGAGAAAGAGCACAATTACTCTACTTTTTTAAAAAATGTTTCATGAAAATCTGCACAGGTCTTTAGGATATTGCTCAGCAAATTTTTCTTTGTTTTATGATTCCTCATTACAATTATTTTGAGCTGAGCAGAAGTTATCTACAATTATTATCAAGTAAATTACAGCAATTAAATTCAATGCTTCCATCTTTTATATAGTACTAAATCTGCAAAAAGCTCATACCTATCTTTGAAACATTTTCGCTTCAAAGTCATATTCTGTTGCAGAATTTGATCTCTTAGAATGTTAGAAACCTCTAGACTGCCAAGGTATGGCACCTGTGAAACAACGAACAGCAGCAGTTTTGGCTGTAGATTAGCATTAAGATTGCTGATGAGAACGTTATTTCTAAGATGTCTCCACAAACATAATACCTGCATAAAATTTCATGAAAAAATAGAAGATTTTTCCCAGAGGGACTTTATTCCACAGCTCCTAGTCTCATTAAAAAAAGAGCTGCATAGGCAGCAGAAAACAATGTAAATTTAAGAACTTGCATACTGGTTGATGTGGTGTGTTCATTTCCCAATAGCTACCAAGTGTTGAGAGATGTACTGGAATGTTTAAAATTTTATTTTCATCTCATCTAATAGAAAGACTCATTTGTCCACTTCACTAACGAATTATAAAAATCTGTGCCCTGGATTTTTCTCATTAAAGCTATAGTGTTTTGGAAGGAGAACAAGCCAGAGAAAGTTCAATCAATCTACAGTCCAGTAAACTTGTTTTAAGACACTGTGATAGAATTGGAGAGCCTAGATGTAGCACAAGGTTCGAGAACTAGAATGTTTTGTAAGATCACAGTTTAGAATGGGCCAGGCCCTGCTGTCACAGATGGACGATGCTGTGTTTGCTGCACTGTGACACAGAGCATTTTGCCTGATACAGCTCAGTCTCCACTACTCCTCTTGCTTCCCTCCTCTCCTTTTTGTCAGGAGCCTCCTTTGTGACCAGGAGCTGGTTTCTTGGAGGAAGCCCTCACCAAATGCATGGATCCCTTTGGAAGTTCCCCACTAAGCACAGCCAGGCACAGCATGAGCATGCAGCATGTCTTACTCCTGCAGGGTAGGATCAGTAGTAGACAGTTCAACGTAGAACACACAAGGGAAGATACTGTAGATTGCTGCCCTGTTTCCTATCTGTGTAATCACAGAATTATCTTGGAGCTTTCTGTGTGTCCCTTCACCCTTTTCTCTCTCCCTCTCTGCTAACTAAAAAGAAAAAAAAGAGAACAGCTCCAGTGTTAGGCCACAGTAAGGCTATTTACAGCATTATTTACAGAAACTGAAGGATCTGAGGTGCATTGGAACAGGCCTTTGTTGCTGACCAGGGCTCTGGGTATGTGTGTTTCGTAGGCGCGTGTGTCTGGCTGAGGCTTTCCTCACAGCTGACATCATTCTGAGTACGCTGCAGAATGTCTCCGAGGGACTCGTGGTATATCCAAAGGTAAAGCATGAGCTAATGGACTTCCTTGGTAATGCTACAACTATGCCGAAGTGTATAAAAATGCTCCCACCCCAAGGATTATGTTTTTATCTGTTAGTTCAAATGGTTTCTGAATTTTGCTCTATTCTTGCCATATTCTCACTGTAGCAGGATACACATGAAAGGTCTCTTGTGAGGTCAATAAAAGAGTAAATACGAAACTTCTCACAAAGGATATTTTTCCCTGAATTACAGAATGGATCTGTAGGACTTAGCAGCAAAATATACTGTCTAGACAGATCTCGTCCAGTCCTGTAACTTACTACAGGTTAAAGAAAAATTATTGTACATCTTTTCCAAAGTAATGTCTCTTACAAGATATGGCTTCTAAGTATTATCAACTTCAATATCTGGATTTCCAGAGCTAAGTTCAAAACAAGAATTTGTCTTTGCATCATGGGGACAAACTTTTTATCAGGGCCTGTTATAATAGGACAAGGGGTAACAGTTTTAAACTGACAGAGGGACAATTTAGATGATATAGGAAAGAATTTTTATTACAAAGAGAGTGGTGAAACACTAGAATAGGTTGCCCAGAGAGGTGGTACATGCCCCATCCCTGGAAACATTCACAGTCAGGTTGGACAGGGCTCTGAGCAACCTAATCTAGTTGAAGATGTCCCTGCTCATTGCAGGGGGGTTGGACTAGATGGCCTTTAAAGGTGCCTTCCAACCCAAACTTTTCTGTGATTCTGTGACCATTGTCCAGTCCTAGAGATTCAAGGGGAGAGGAAAAAAAACTTCACTGCGAAGTTTTCAGTTGTCTATAGGCTTTCTATAATGCTGTTTCTTTTTTCCTCTTTTTTTTTTTGTGTTTAAGGTGATTGAGAGAAGGATCCGGCAGGAGCTGCCATTCATGGCCACAGAGAATATAATCATGGCAATGGTGAAGGCTGGGGGCAATCGTCAGGTACAAATGAAGTGTCCAAAATACCTTTGTTCACGGCCTAGTGTTTGTCTCCTGAGAAACAAATGTATCTGGGCTCTTGTCCTATCTCACCTTTCTCTGCTCTTCACCTGCTCCCATGGAGTTATTATAATTACACTGCTGCTGCAAAGCCAGGGTCTGCTCTCTGAGGGGAGAGCACTTGTGGCAATCCCTATTTTCTGTTAGGAACACTGTGTGTTTGAGCTGATCTGGCTGGCTGTGCTGGAGAAGAGGGAGACCTATTTTTATATTTGATACGAGTAGGCGTTTTCCTTTTTTAAGTGTTTGAAGGGACTTGGAACACAGGCCAGGCTTCTTTAAAGGGAACATGTTGGCAGTTGGCTACCTTATAAATTAGAAGAGGATGAATCAGTGCTGTTAACAAAAAAGCAAGTAAGACCATTCTGAACCACTCATTCATGTGTCATTCTTCCATAACTCAGTATAGTATATTAACCACTTTGTTTATAGTCCTTTGTTCAGCTTCCTGTGTTCAAGCAAACTGTAATTAAATATTTTCCTTAGTAAATAAACCCAGACACAATTAGATTCTATTTCCTTATCATTTAATTTCACAATTCAGGTCAAAATTGATAATTAAATTTCCATCGTAATAACACACCTTATTTTCACTTACCTTTTAGATAGTAATTTTTCCTTCTATGATTATTTCCACATCAAGGACAGAAGGACAGAAGTTAAACTTGCAAGAATAACGAAAGGGTTTGGTAGCAGCTTTGAGCAGAATATTTCTAGTTTTCTGAAACACTTGTGGCAAATCCCCCACTTTATTAGTCAGGAAACATCCTTTTTTCCTTTTTTGTTTTCCCCTGTGTCTCTGATGTCAGTGGGTCAGTGAGTAAGCTTCCTCACTAAATGCATTAAGGGTCACATCATGTGAATCACATTCTGTGATTCATTTGTGTCTCTTGTTGACCTGCCTTCTTTCTGGTGCTGTTTAATTATACACCTATAGGGTTTAGTACATTTGTAGAAGGTGTTCATATTCACATTCGTATGTTCTGTTTTACTGTGCTGGGAACTTTGTAATAGCACGTTTTCTAGGCTTTCTCACCTCATAGCACAGAAACTCACTTCCCCACTATTAAACAGCTCCCTCTCCTAAACATCCAGGAGATAGATCTGTTCACCTGAGGCAGGTCAGTGCTGAAGCCAAATGACATTTGGATGGAGGAAACAAGATGATTTTTGTCCTAGTTGTAGATCAAGGATAATACATTTAAGGAGGAGATTCTTGCATAGCTGTAAATGCAACCACATGGCTGTATTTTAGGACCAGCATGGCAATATCTGATTTTGCAGGTGGTACCTGACTACAGTTGGGTTCCCTTGTTCTTACCAATTGATTCCAAAGGAATGGGTTTTTTTCCCTCAGTATGTCCTTATGTAAGCCATGGTTTGCAAAGTCTCACTGCTTAAGTTGGACAGATTCTTTTCTTTTCCAAATCTGTAGAGGTTTTACATGGTTTACAGTTGAAAAAAAACCCTATAGTGACTCAGAGTATTTGGGAAATTTGAAGAAGTATAAATTATTCCAGTGTCATTAGTTTATGTTATAGTTCAACAGGGAGTGTATGTGACATTCAGACTGTTTTATCCTCAAAGGGCAGATTTGAAAGCATGAAGAAAATCTTGTTTTAATGTAGTGGCATGTGAGACTGCAGTCCAAACTTCTTTTTGCACTGTCCAGGGCAATACACTTCAATATTTTTCCCTCCCACACAAGTTGGTGAGATGACCATGTGCTGTCAGTAGCAATGGAATTACTTTTCTTTCCCATCTTCTTCCCCCTGTACCTACAGGATTGCCACGAGAAGATTCGTGTTCTCTCTCAGCAAGCAGCGGCTGTTGTGAAACAGGAAGGGGGTGATAATGACTTCATTGCCCGTGTCCGTGCTGATCCTTACTTCAGCCCTATCCATAAACAACTTGAAAGCCTGTTGGATCCCTCCTCCTTCACTGGACGTGCTCCTCAACAGGTAAAGTAGTGGGAAGAGGCTATGGGTTGTAATGCAATGTGTAGTTAATTCCTGCATCCTTTTTGTATGCTGCAGAGTGTACGTATTATATAACTCTGGCCATACTACTAAGGAAGACACATTTCTCTCTTTTGATTTCCTTGGCTTTCTTGTCTTTCTTCCCTGTGGCTTCACACTTTTGACTCTGGATGTACCAGACTGTTTGGTGTCTTTGTGAAAGAGAGACCCCAGTGAGACAAGCAGGTCTAAGTGGGGAGGAGGAGGCAAGCCCTTTTCCTAATTTTATTTTTCTCATCTTGAACAGGTGGCAAAGTTCCTGAAGGAGGAGGTTCAACCGGCGCTGGTTCCGTACCAAAGCCAGATGGGTGGGAAAATTGAACTTGCACTTTAGGTATAGTCTGCAAATGTATGTGGGTACAGGAAAATAATAAAAGCCTTATTGACCCAGGTCTATTTACTGTGTCATGTTATTTTGGTTCTCTACAGTACATTTAACCCCCAGAGCTTACAGCCACCTTGATTCCAGATGGGCTTTTCGTTCTTTGCTATTTGGTCAAGCCTCCATCTATAGTGTGCTGAGTTACTGAGAAACACCCAATTGTGACAAGGTAACTTTATCACAGCACCTTTCATTGGCGCCTTACAGAGCACTGTCAGCTCTTAAAGAGCAATGCCAGGTGCTGCCTGACATTCGTGTAGGACTGACTTGTTGAAGAGCAGAGGTAAGGGGAGCTGAGCCCACTCCCATTTTCATCTTTCTTTCCATGCCCTGCAACTTCCATCGAGATTGCTCTGGCTTTACCTTGCCCCTAGAATATGGCATTCAAAATGTCTCAAACATTTGTGAGTTTGATGGTGTTTAAAACATTTTGCTTGCTTGGGCTATTAACATTTAATTAGCCATCTGTTTGAAAAGGATAACTCTAATTGGAACCCTCGTAATTTTCAGGCTATTACTCAAACGGATAGCCAAGAAAGAAAACAGACAGATGTGTAAGTCCTCCTTCTTTGGTCCTCTTTCCTCCTTAAAAAAAACCAACCAACCCTGTGTGGAGAGGAGGAACAGCTAATGTATCTTTTCTCATCACTGGAAATAAATCTTTGTCAGGTAGAGGCTGCCAGCTGTGAGCTGTTGGACTTGTTTTCCTGGAAATTTTAAAAAGAGCAACTGGTACAGAGGAAATGTCATCCTCCTAGAAAACTGGCATGATGCGCAAATCCTTTAGGAGACTTCTACTTTCCCACAGAGTTGGCAGTGGCACCAGCAAGAGATTAATTCTCTCCTCTGCTTGGTTGTTGGGAGGAGGTCACCAAGCAGTGCTTCAGCTGTACAGCTCTTGATTCTCCCCCTGTACTCGGCACTGGTGAGGCCACACCTTGAGTACTGTGTCCAGTTCTGGGCCCCTCAGTTCAGAAAGGACACTGAGGTGCAAGTCCAGAGAGGGGCAGCGAAGCTGGTGAAGAGTCTGGAGCACAAGTCTGATGAGGAGCAGCTGAGGGAGCTGGTGTTGTTTAGCCTGGAGAGAATGATGTTTAGGTGAGTTGTCAGTCTCTACAACTACCTGGAAGTAGGTTGTAGCCTGGTGGAGATCAGCCTCTTCTCCCAACCAGTAACAAGACAAGGCGTAGCCTTAAGCTGCACCGGGGAAGTTCGGGTTGAACATTAGGAGGAATTTCTTCACAGAAAGGGTGATTGGGCATTGGAATGGGCTGCCAGGGAGGTGGTGGAGTCACCGTCCCTGGAGGTGTTTGAGGGAAGACTGGACGTGGCACTCAGTGCCATGGTCTAGTTGACAAGGTGGTGTTCGGTCAGAGGCTGGACTCCAGGATGTCAGAGGGCTTTTTTAACCTAATTGATTCTGTGATTCTGTGACAGCTTCGCGAGGCCAGATCACACTTTGGGCTATTCGGTGCACGTCCCTGCAGCCCGTGCCTGTGGCGAGCAGGGCCATCGCGGCGCCTCTCCGCGCCTGCCCGGCCTACAGCCCCCGCCGCGCCGCGCGCCGCCGCCCGCATCCCGCGCATGCGCCTCGGCCGCGGCGTGTGGGGCCGCCGGGTTGGGGCCGGGCGCCCGCCCTGAGGGGACGGCGGTGGCGGCAGCAGGTGGGTGCCGGGCAGGTGCGTGCCGGGGCGGGCGGGGAGCCGCCCCTCGCCCTCCGGGGCTCTCGGCCCTGCGCCTCTCCCCGCCTCGGGGGGCTCCCCAGGAGCGGTTGCGCCACCTGTGCGGCGTCCCCCGCGCACACCTCACCTCGGCACCCCCCTGCCCTGCTCCCCCCTCGGACGGAGCGGGGGCCGAGGCCGCCGGGGCGGCCCCGCTGCTGGGGCTGTGTGCGGGGCGGGAGTACGCGGCCGCGGCTCCGCTCGCCGGGCTGGGGCGGGGGAGCAGGGAGGGACCCCCGGCCCGCGGGAGGCTCCGCGCACCGGCCGCGCTGACGCAGGGTCTGGCTCCGGAGAGTGACTCACGCTGTGCTTCTCCGTCAGGGCTGCCCGGGGCACGTTCTCCCTGCGTCCCTCTTCCCCCGGCTGGGCTCTCCCCGGGACGTGCCTCTCCTCTAACCCGCTTCTTCTCCTGCCTGTGGCTGCGACTCCTGGGGGTCCTGCTCTGCCATACTCATCTGCTCTCCACGCCTGCGCCTTTTCGGAGGTGCCCCAGAGGGGAGACAGTCTGTCTCCTGTCTGGCTGGGGGGAAGGAACAGTCACGAAACAGAGATGGAAATATGGCAGTATCCTCTATGTAATGGGCACAGATAGACGTGCTGCAGGCCCTGTGATTGTCAGCTGTAATAAATGTTAGAAGGAGAGCAGGAGACAGATGTAATTCTTCGTACCTGATGATGTAAATCCAAGGGAGTGAGGAGCCGCAGTCACGCGGATTTAAATCTCGTTGCAGGCAGTGGCTGTGGGCTCTGGGACGGCTCTTGATGTTCTCTTCAGAGAACTGGTAAGGGCGGGACAGAAAAAATTTCCTGTGTGTCGGCTTTGCTTCCTTCCTAATTTTTTGAGGGATGCCTGAATTTAAGCAGGTACTTTCCTTCTAAACAAGTCAGTTTAAGTGTTGTTGTGTGGGGGGGTTTATGTGATGTCATAGCTTCCTTCTTCATGATGTCTCAGCCCTACTCTGCATGGCTTGCTGTGAGGTTTTTTTTTTTTAAGGGGGGAACTGGGAATAAAGTAATAACAATGCCTTGAGGAAATGGAGGATCCTTCAATGCAAATAGATGGGAGAGCGAAGCAGTCTTACTGGAATTAAGATCAGTGGGTTTTTAGTAGTGCAAGATTGGGTCTTAAAATCACTCAAGAAGGAGCTGTCGGGCTAGCAGGAGTAGGGCACTTCTGTGCTTTTGCTGAGCTGTTGATCAGAATACAGTTGCTTGCTGGATAATCTGAATTCTAGAGTAGTTTCTCAGCTGCTACAGAGTCTGGAGTGGTTGCCTGGAAAGAAACAGCCACTGAAACAAAATTCAATTTCATTATTTATTTCTGGATTCACACAACGTGTGTGTGACTGTCCCTATGCAGAAACAAAGGCTGAATTCTTACTCTGGAGAATTCATGAAGTAAAAGGAAAGGAAGAGTGTGTGAAGAAGCATGACATGTAATTAAAGAGGTCAGGGTGGGGACTGGTTGTGTCATGTTAATACGTGTCTGTATTTAACAGATTAAAATGACAAGTGCTGCCTTTCTTAATTCCTGTCTATGATAGTATTTTGATAATGTGGTTTGATATTCTTAGGGGGATGTCATTCATAGTGACTCTTCTTCTGAAGAAGGATGAAGGGAATCCCTGAGGGGCAGCAGAGAGGAGGGGCATATTTCTGGAGGAATTGCCCTGGTCAGAGAATGATAGAGTTGAGGTGAGGAAAGTACTGCACACCTGCTCAGGACTGAAATAATTCTCCAATTTTAGGGGTCTCTGCTAATGTTGTTTAGGGTTTTTCTTCTTTGCTGTGCTTTTAACCTGTCACCTTCCCACAAGATGGGATCTTTTGCCAATCTCAGTGTTCTAAAGGACCGTGACAATCTTAAAAAACAGGCAACAATCAAAATATTTAGCTTTTAAAATTTAATGTGTCTTACCTAAGGTGACATGGTAACAGTAGAGATTATTGGTTAAGAAACCTGTGTGAGAGCTGCCAGTCTTAGTCCCATTCTTGGTGAATTGATTTGTGTGTTGCAAAATTGTTTCCCATGTTTGGTATTTGGGATGCTTTGACAAAGGAATTGATGATACCATGTTTGCGGCAATAACCGTTTTGGAAATGGTTGGAATGATGCCTCTTCCTGGCTGTTAATTGCAAACTTCTCACCAACACATCAGAAGTAACAAAAACTTAGAAAAAAATAAATCCTAAGGAGCATTGCAACTTTATCTGCAGTGGTAAAGTTAAGGTGCTTTATATTTTGGTGTATGTGGTCCTATAGCTCTTCTAGCTAGATCAGCAATGACCCTTGCTGGTGATCTGTATCACACTGGTTATTCTAGATCCTACCCTAATTCAAATGGATAAGATACAGAGAATTTGCAACCGTCCAGTAGGAGGAGGTAAACAAACAGCTTCATTCTGTGTTGTGAGTGCAGTGTCTTAAGTGTCCCTTAAGAGATGGAGAGGTGTTGGTACTTCAGGTTTGTGTCCTCAGCCACACAAAGACTTGCCTAAACTTCTTTCTCTGCCACTTTTTATCACAGGTCAAGGGTTTCGATACATAAAGCTTACACAGGGTGAGTATCTGGGAACTCTGGGGAAAATCTCACTTGTCAGCTGTGTTACTCTTGATACCGGGTAGGGAAGAGAAGGATGTTGTCTTGCCACATTTGTTTTGTCTTTGAGGACGTCTCAGATTTTTTTAAACTGGAGTGCAACAAGTTACATTGGTAACAGGGCAATTTTGTTTCTGACTTAAGAAAAACACCCTGGGAGAAATGCAAACACGCTTGTTTTATGAGATAGTTGAAGAGAAGAGAGTATATTGATATTAGCATGACTACAAGAACTGTTGTTACTGCCCAGTCAGTGCTGGCTGGGAAGTATTTGATGACTCAGAGATGAGAGAAAAAGTCCATAACCCGATAGTCCTTTTTTTCTGGAGAAATCTTCCTGATCCCCAGAATCAGGAAATATCAGAGGTTTTGTCTTGTTTTGTTACAAATGTTAACAATCATTGTATATTTTGGTTGTTTTCCTCTTAAGTTACCTGTGCGTATAAATTTCTGCAGGAGCAAGATCTAAGTAGTCCAACATGACATGCTAGATAAGAGCTTTGCAAACAGTCCTGAGAGGTGTTTTGAGTGTTACTAACCTCTTCAGAAAGTTGAGTCCTGTAAAGACAGAGCCCTGAAGGAGAAAAGTTTTGAATGCTGTGGGATATACTTGCCTTAAAAGCCATTTTCTGGAGCCAAACGAAGTGAGACCTGCTTAGAGTCTTGTGAAGTGAATCTGACTTTTTTTGCAAATACCAGAGCAAATAGTAACAAAACAGAGCTACAGGAGAGTGACCTGAATCGAGCCTTTCCTGTGCCTCACCAAGGTGAGGTAACAGCAAGCCCTGGCAGCTGAAAATGCTCTGCAAATCCTCTGAGGCTGTATCAAGGAAGAGCTGTTCTTCAAGGCCCTTGTTCCACTGTCACTGGAAGCAGTAGGATGAGGCCAGCTTGAGAATCAAACTTCCTCCTGTGTGAGCCTACAGGGCTGGTGATGGAGAGAGCCTCGGATGGCATTGCTTGTCACCACTCGGGACAGGAGTGTGAGATAAAGTACTTCGTAATATCTGACTTTAAATAACTGTCAGTAGTGTCTTTCAGCCTTTCTTTGGTTGGTGCAGCCCTGCATCTCTAACGGAAACATTTTCTTTCAAGCTTCTATATTCAAATGAAACTGGACAGTTGTGATTGCTTTCCACAGACATCTCATAGATAGTTTGCAGTCTTGCAATGGACCAGAAGGTAAAAAACTCTTCTGAAAATATTTTGGGAAAATGAATTTCTGTAGAGCTCTGCAGAAGTGACCTGGTCTTGCACTGTGCTTATTTGGGTGAAAGTGCCCATTTATTGTGCAATACTTGACTCTCATGGAAGATATGTTTGGGGTCTCCTTAGACACTAATCAGAAACCTTTGGTTTACATTTACACAGTGGCGTCTAACATGGAATTGCCTTTACCCTAAGTCTTGAAGACTAGGGTGACTGCAGGCCTGCCTTTTTTGGCACATTCGAGTTTTCTTGCCTCTACATTGGAAGCAAGGAGAATTTTGCAGTGCAGAAAGACTGAATATCATGCTAGTTTGTAGCCTGGCCTCTTTTTTCTAACCTCATTTGATGCAGATAGAAAACCCCCAAAACTGTTGTTCCTGTACTCAACTGTAATCCTCCTGTGTGAGTTGCAAGGAGCACTCTATATTCCTGTCACTTATCTTTTCACCACTCAAATAATGGGAGTACTGGGAAAGGGGAAACTCCTCCTTCTCTGATCCTAAGGGTCTTGGCTAACAAGAGGTTCTCCGCAGAGGTGCAGTTCATGCTTAGCTGGCATGCTGTTTGCTTTGGAACCAGGTAAATAAAAGGCAGTTCTGCTCTGGAAATAAAACATCTGCTGATATGTAGGAGACATCTGCATTCTACATAAGTAGCTGTTATGTAGGGGGTTTTCTGAGACAAATTTGACACACTGAACTGTGATCAGGAAGTCCATCTGTGGTCTGTCTGTCCAACGCATAAGCGGTAGGAAGCAGGATTCCGCTTTTTCACATCCTTATTTTCAAAATGGAGATGCAATGGGAACAAAACTGAAAGTTACTGTTTTGTTCCTTTTGTGTAAACTGACAATGGTTCAGCAGCTTCAGTTCCACCGGAGCTCTCTCTCTCATTGCAGTGGGCATTGTCGGACACTGAGCAGTGCAAGGAGCAGAACTGTTGCATGGAAGTACCTTTTAATTACATTTCTACACTGAATTACATTTCCAAAGAGGCCAGGAATCTACAAGGTGCTTTATGGCAGGAGACACAGAGTTCCAGTTTACCTTTTGCTGTCGCTGTTGCTTTAGTAGTGCCCTGAGGCAGCTGTGAGGAAACACTTTGCCATGCCACATTCCTGCTGTCAGTATTCGGTCCCAGTTGGTGACTGGGCAGCACTGGAGTCCTGGGTGGTGCCTCTGCAGTCAGCAGCATAACCTGTCAGCAGCTTGCCCTCCTGCCTGCCTGTCCACCTGGCTCTGCAAGCCTCCCTCTTGCTGCTCTCCAGGTCTTGCATCCCCCTTTTGAGACCTGTCCTAGGCTTTTGGTGTATCTCTGGTTCACTTGCAGTGCCACAAAGAAGTGGGCTGAGGGCAGTTGAAGTTCCCAGCTCTTCATTCCCAGTCATACCGTCGAGAGGAAGCATGAAGGCCACCTCAGCACCTCCAGCTTGCATTTGTATGTGTTGTTCAACACCCAATGCAGTGTGAGGCTGGTTATGGTTTGTAAGCCTTGGACAAAAAGTTTGGGATGAGCCAGGTTCCCTAACACCATATTGACTCCTTAACCAGGAGCTGGGGTGTGTCAGTGTCTGTGTGGGATTCCGCATTTTTTACAAAGCCAGGGTGTGAGTGCCAGGAATTCTCTGCATCTTGTCCGCCCCTTGGTCAGGTGTGTGGCTGCGCTTTGCTCACTTACGCATTTGTGAAGCTGGAGTTTTCTTCTGACTCTGTGTGCAAAGCAAATATTGACTTGTGGACTACTGGCATTTGCAGCTCCAGGATATGCCTTTGCCTGACCTGAGGGAGACGCTGATGGGGGAAGGGAAGGAAGGCTAAGGGCATCCTGCTAAGAGTTTCCCTTGGACGTTTCATTGAGCAAGTCAGGATTTTAATTTGGAAAATGTAAGTTTTCTGGTTGTGAGAGAGTGAAATTGAACTGCCTGATTCATGCAGAGCTTTTGTCTGATTTCTGAGAGAGGGAGATGTTAAAGTGGATCCAATCTACCTGGGATTTCAAAAGCTGAGCTGGAAGAGGCTTCTAGAACTACACCTAAGTGGGTAGCCTCCTGATGGCTACTGTGACTTTCAATCACTTTTCTCTCTTCTAAAGCTTTTTTTCTTAATAAAGGAAGAGAATAGAGAGCAGTGGAAACCAGCTGACAGTCCAGAGGTGGCAGTGGGATTTACTGCATACATTGTTGCTTTCTGTTCATTAAACATAAAGGAAAACAGAGTTTTTCCCATGCTAGCTTACTGTCAGAAGAGGTGTTGTAACCATCAGAGCAGAGGTGCAGTTCTTGTAAAAGTGGATGAAAATTATTTTAGAAAGAATTGTTATGCTTGTTCTGCTCCTCCTGATACTCAGTGGAGGCTCCTGCATAGTTACTGGTTGCAAAGTTCTCAGGATACAAAAACATTGCTTGGTAAAATGTTTGTCTTCTGTACAGTCTACTGGAGGTATGTTGCCTTTTTGGTGGATCCTTTTTTTTTTTGTTGTTGTTGTTGTTGCTAAAATCAGTGGGGGAAGAACACTCCTGGGAAGGAGTTTCTGTCCCAAAATAAAGATCCTGCTAAAAGGCTCCAGACAGCGTCATTTTGTGCTTAGCACATCCAGGCACTACCACCAAAGGCTTAGGTGGAGATCACGTGGCAAAAGAGGCCAAGCAAGTAAAACACAGGCAGCAGGAGATTGCTATCTGGTGTTTGCCAGGAGCCAGGTAATTGAAATCTCTCATACTACAGCTGTGGGGAAGAGCCAGTGTGTCCAGAGGAGGCACAGAATTGCCCAGTGGAAGTAAATTTGCAGGACTCCTTTGCAAACATCAATTTCTAAAGGACACCTGCACAGGAAAATAAACTAATTGGATATAATCCTGCATGGTGTGTGTTTGCAACTCCAACAAAGGTGTTGCAGGTAGAGTTCTTCAAATGGTTGTTCCTGATGCTGACTGCGTGCTTCCTTTGCAGTCTTCTTTTTCAGGTACACACATTCATTACACCTGTCTTCTAGGAGGCTGGAATCAGTGGTGGTGTGATTTGTTTTGGACTCTGAATTCAAAAAGTAAATCTGTGAATAACAGGTATCATTTGCATTTTAGCAAAAAGTACATTTCTTTCAAAATGTGAAGACTACCTGTTGTGTGACCAAAATTGCTTCATATAAGAAAGTTAAATTGCCTTTAAACTTGGGAGATGCTCCTTAATGTGTGAGTGAAACTGGTTTTAATTTTGTAGTACTGAGGGTTTGGGAGTTGCCATTAATATTTGTTGGATCTGATGTATTTTTTCCTTTGTATTTCTTACTGTTGCTTGTTTTCAGAAATGTGTACATTGCAAATAACAGCAATTTCACACATGTGGTTTCATAAGCTTTGTGGAGCCCCTTTTGTTACTTGCTATCTCCTGGCTATGAGAGCTTGAGAGTTGCTTTAGGTTTATATCCCTCAGTCAAAGGAAAGACCTTACTATGTCATTCTCATATACCAGATATCCCCCTCCTCCTCCTGGCTTGCACTAGGTGGTGCCTGGCTGTGTTAGGGAACCTTCTTCCCAGTTCCTGTGATGGTGGAAAGGCTGGTGCAGTGGGCTCAGCACCTTCTCTTGGAGACACCTGGCCCTGTGGGCAGTGCCCTGGGCAGTGCCCAGGGCAGTGTCTCCATGTGCCACAGCAGAAGCCTTCCCTTAGTGTGATTCCTGCCTCTCACCCTGCCCTTCTGCACAACCACACCAGCAGCAAGGTAAGCCTCACGCTCTCTCTGGGCTCTGTCCCAGATGGGTGCTTGCAGGAAGGTTTCTATGGGAACCAGGGGCAGGAAAAACCTGCCCACCAAGTTCAGTGCTGTAATGTCAGGGACAGGAGAGCAGGCAGGGGAGTGATCCCCAGCAAGGCAGAGGCCAGCATGTGATGACATGGACAAGGGAAGGTGTTCCATCTGCTACACCTGTCTTGGGACAAGGAGAGACTCACTCAGCACTCTCCTGCTCTGTTTCCAAGCACTGTGGTTAATTGCCTTATTATGGGTGTTTTTCTCAGCCACATGCCTGACACCCTGGCCTGGCTCCTCCACAGCAGGTTGAGTCAGCAGTGGTTGTGCATGCAGTGAAGGTTAATAATGGCTGAGGGGAATCCGTACTCAGGCTGGAGGCACTGAGGGTGAATTCGGCACATAGGCAATGAGAAGCATGGCAGACGTACCACGTGGTGACTGCATTCCTTATAAAAGTCATTGGAAACAGAGTTAACTGGGCTGAGAGCAGGCAGGGGAGTAGGACACCTTGCAGGCTCAGAACAGAGCAGCCATGGTTGCAAGGCAGTGAAAAAAGCATCAAAATACATTCACAGCGATGCAGAAAGGAAAGTAAGTATTGTCAGTCAGTTTCCCTGCTTGGGGTGCACGCTGTGTGTGTTCCCATGTAATATGAGCATGCAGATGCTCGTTTGGTAATTGTTGTTATGTCTTCAACTACTAACAGAAGAGTTGGTGCTAAGGGAACGAATGGGACTAGAGTGATGGGAAGAACAGATAAACGTTTGCAGAACTGGTGGATATGCAACTGACTGTCCTGTGGACAACATTACTTCTCAGAAAGAAAAGTTAGATTTTATTTTTGTGTTTGTTTCTTTGTTATTCTTTCTGCCCTAAGAGTTGGTGTCAGAATGGAACAGAGTGTCTGTTCATCCATGCTGGCCTTTCTCCAGCAGAGAGCTGTTTAAATCTGTGAGGAGGAAACCTTATCATTTGTGTTCCCAGACACAGATGTTTTTTATGCTTTTGCAGTGTTGTACAGCTGCTTATCTTGGAGTGCTGTAGCAAGTCACTTCCTGGCTGCAAGTGCTCACTGAAAAGCTCACTGAGATGCAAAGGCAATATAACCTTGTACTAATCAGCACTGTGAAACAACTTGGATAGGGCTTGTGGGATGAATCCCTGGGGTTCCTCCTTTTCGCACCTTAGAGTTGTAAGTAGCTTTACTGAAAAGGGAAGCTGGAAAAACCATCCTAGATGTGCAAATGTTAGTTTCTCCCAGGTTCTTTCCCAAGGAAATGTGAGTGACTGATATATCCCAGCACTGGCTTTATCTGCTTGGTAGAGGTGGCTCTTGCCGTCTCCCACACAGGAATTATAAGGTTGATCTTAAAAGTCCAGAATCTCTCTCTTTGATTACTGAACTATGCCATTGTTTTCCTGGAAATCCCCATAAAAATCTGCTGTTAACTGGTGTCGGGAAAGCAAGGAGGGGAGCTCTATCACCTGATTTAGTTTAGAGGAGCCTGGTTCCTGACTCATTGCAGAGGTACTTGATAGCATCTTGTCCACATCCACATCCTTCAGGGAGTTGTATTCCACAGCCCTACACACTTTACTCCTGTGCTTTGTGGTGCTACTCCAAAAATCTCTTTTGGACTTACTGCATCTAATGATACTCCCTTAAACCTTTTTCACTGTTCATGTCCCTTCTTCATGGTAGGTTAGTGTCTTCAGAGAATGATGATGTATGCTGTGTTTTTTTTAGTTTACTGAATTAAATACAGGACTCAGAATATGCAGGGGGAAAGGTGGTAGAAGTTGACTTGTTTTTTGACATTCTTTCAACCAGCAATGCTGTTATTTTCACAAGAAATTTGGCAAATGACAGTGTGCTCTTTCTATCTGGTCAGTAGGTATGAAACCAAAAGGAAATTCCAGTCTCTGGAATTTATTTCTTGTGGCGATGGAACTTAAATACTTAGGAATTTAATTTTCACGTGAGGAAGTTGTGTATGAGAGGTCTGTCAGTTCCCCACCATGTTCTTAGATGCTAATTGAATTCTCTCATCACCCTTTTTTTCTTTTTATAACAGGAGAGTAACATCTCGCCTCTGTGGACAGCATTTCTGGACCTGCTGACACCTGTGCCCCTCAGCGTTGCGTAGTGCAATGTCAGGTGAGCACACAGAAATGGCCACAGTATCTTCTCATTTGGTTGCTTGCTCTATCTTCAGCTGAAACTTCATAACAAAGGTTTCTGGTTCCAAGAGCCATTCTTTGCATGAACATACTTTCTGGTCAGATTGAGAGAGGGGGAACTTTGTGACTCAGCAGCCTTTTCCCTCAGGGTGAACTCAGTTCTTTCTTTTACCATGCAGAAGCTTTTTCAGCCATTGAACAGAGAGGAAGAAGGAGGTTGAAATGTGGTCTGCCTTCCCCATTTTTTATTAAAATTTGCTTGGTTCTGTTCTCCTCCCAAGATTTCCCCCAAAGTGGGTGGCTCACAATGGCTGTGAGAGATTTATGCTGTACAGTGGTAGCTCTAGGGCAGGCAGAATGCTGAAGAATAATTGGAGTTCAGTTGTGGACTTCTGAGATACAAGCTTTACTAAAACTAGGTCTTCTCCTTCTTGCAGAAGCCAACTTTCCCACCCTGTACTTTTTCTAAGCCTTCCTTCCTGGTCCAGCTGGTTATTTCAGGGCACATAACCTTGGGGGAGACAATGCTTCAAAGCCAAGTAAACCTTTGTCTTGCTAATAGAACAGTAGAAGACTTGGGACATGTTTAAATGCTTCAGTTGCAATACTTGGTGTCTGCTTGTGTTCCAAGGGAAGCTGTTCACTGGGACTCCACCTGAGACTGGAAGGGTGCTTGTCTTGAACACAAAAGACCAAGATTATAGGCATATTTTTATTGCTGCAGCTCTCTATACACAGTCTGACAATATCCCAGCCTGCTGGGAAAAAAGGGAGCAGTTGAGCATCTTTCTGAGGGCTCTGATTTTCCATTCTGGTACCTGGGTGACAGAGTTTCAGGGAACTCTGGAGTGCTGCTGGTGCTGGTCCACAGGAGGCATTTACTTCTGCAAAATAATAGTTATTTGGTGATGATTCCCCTGGCTTGTTGCTGATCACACAGCTTTTCCAAGCAGGTGAGTGATCGTATGATGCCATGGAACTATTTCTCTTCCCTAAGAATCTCTTTCTTAGAGGGAACTCCATTTGGCCTTTTTGCCTCTTTTGCTCAATAATAGGGGACAAAACCATCTGAAATTACTGGCTTCCTTGGTGAAGTGGGAGCTGTCTCAGTGTCTAGAGTAGCAGTAGCAACAAACTGATGAGTGAGTCCTTCCCGTGCTGGAACAGCCTGTATTGAGTGTGTATCTTCCAAGGGTGTTCTTCCAGGCTTTCACTGCTATGTGTTGATCTCTTTCTGTTTAGGCCATCACACTCCCTCTGCTGGGGGTCCCTTCTCAGCTCTCACACCCAGCATTTGGCCTCAGGAGATCCTGGCAAAATACACACAGGTACAGTGTGGGGCAGGGTGGGGATGTTCTCTGGCTCTGCAAAAGTAGAGGGATCCTGGTGTTTTCTGGTGCTCTCTGAAAGCCACGGGGAAAAGGAGGGAGAGGTGCACTTTTCTTCCAGTGCTTTGGTTGTGGACTTCACATGTTTCATGGTTGCATCCTGGCTCTTGCAAGAGGATCTTGCACAGATCCTTGCACAGACACTTGCACAGAGTACAAAGAAACTTGTGTGAATTATTTCCCTGCTGTTTTGCAACTATTGCTCCACTGTAAAAATGTTGACACCCTCAGGGAGCCTCTGTCATCATCAAGCTACTCTGGATGGCTTGTGCATGGCAGGAAGTGCTAGCCTCGAGCTTGTTACTAGGTGGGTAGAGCAGGAAGGAAGGAAGCAGCTGTGGAATTTTGTAACTTAGCCGCAGTGTTTGCTGAAAGCAGAGTAAAGCTTTTTGTGGAGCGATGTGGGCAGTGCTTCTTAGGTGCTGCCCCGGTGCAGTGCTTGCCAGAGTCCCCACAGGAGGCACAGGTGAGCTTGCAGGAAAGGGGAGAGAGCAGTAGGTTTTTACTCCTGAAAAAAGCCTGGTTGTAACCTTCAGTGTGTATCCCACAATATGCCCCAATGCCAACCATGAGCACAGATGAGGAAGGTTGAGATTTGGGTCCTGGACCTTAAGTTTCTTTGGCCTATAATTTGGACTTGCATCACAGGTGCAAATCCCAGTTTTGCGCACTGCCTTTCAAAGGGAATTTGAGAGCAACAGGCAGGAGATGGAGTGGTGCAGGGAGCTGAATTTGCAGTGTGTGTGCAGAGGTAACAGGAAGGACTGCTGTGTATTAGTGATGCAGACCATAAACACCACTTTAGCTGGTGTGTGTGTATATTCCTCAGTCCATGAGGAGGGCTTTGTATCCCTTCAGGTGGGCAGTTCTGATCTTCATAAGATGGTGAGTTCAAATCCTGCTGGGAAAATCTGTAGTTTTTTTCCGTGGAGAAGTCAAAATGGGAATGGCATGCGACATCTCCTCAGCTGGGAATTGTGGTGCAAGGCTTTAAAAATTAAAGGGCCAAGGGGTTTAGTTGCTCAGAGGGCACAGTGTGGATAGTGGTGGGATGGGGCAATATCCACGTGTCTGTGTTCAGTTATTCAGTGATAAACTGCTAAAAATGTCTGTTTTCCTTCCTCACATCTCCCAGAAAGAAGAATCTGTCGAGCAGCCAGAGTTCCGCTACGATGAATTTGGTTTCCGAGTTGACAAGGAAGGTAAAACCGGTCCTGTCCCTCCAGCCTGCATTGTGTCCAGCCCTTGCCATGCTTTCAAGTGTGGCAGGATTTTGCAACCGTTCTGTGCTAGATCTTGTCTACCCACCTGTTTCTGTATCCTACCATTTGTAATCAAGTGCATTAGGTGTGCTGGCCTTATGGAAGTCCAGAGCATAGACTATGCGGCAGTCATTTCCATCCCCTTAACGTTTGTGCCACGGGTAAGAGGGAGAAAAGTTGAGAAGTTACCATTTCCATTAACAGCTGCATGCTGGGGAAGGGCAACTTTCCCAGTTCACAGTGGGATCTCCATTGTGTTCAGTAGCACTGCAAGGGCTCATAGCAGGCACAGTGAAATGTACTGTCTGTTGAAAAACTCATGGCCAAGGTGAGTGGTGGTATGTTCTGCCCACCTGAGCATCTCGGCAAAGTGTGGGGCCAGTTGCAGGGGAAAAACCTACATCCTGGTTTTTCTGCAAGCTATGGAGGCAGGCAGCCACATAGAAGGAGGCATGGAGTGCTATTGCAGCTGAGTATTGAACTACAACAGCTGGCTGCCTTAGCAAAGAGGAAGAGAAAGGAGTGGGAGATGTAGGAGTTGTTTGATGTGCTCTGGGGGTCATTCCCTGGGGCTCAGGCTATATAATGTAAGGGCAGAAGTTGTTTGCATGTGTGCCCTGAGGCACCTTGAGTCATAGAGGATCCTCTTTGAAGCAATGACGTGAAGACGAGGACAGAACACAGTGATTTTTTTCAGCCAGAGCATTTGATAGACCTGTGCATTATAAAAGCAGCAGAAAGATTTAGAGCGCATTATTGGGATGTATTATATGATGAAGGACAGAGTGCCTTATGTCAAACCTGTCCTTGTGCTAAAGTATCTATTTTAGGAAGCCAGCCTCAGGTTGAGGTGCTCTCTCGTTGTGAATTTGGAAGTGTCCTTATTAAAGCTTTTTTGGTGATTAAATATCCCCGAAGTTAACATTTTGCACCTCATTACTTCCATGTACATATAGCTTCTGCTTTCCAGCTCTGAGGCTTGCTATGCTTTTGTCAGCCTGATTTACAGATCCTTACAAAACCCAGCAGGATAACTGCTGCCAGGATCTTGTTTAATTCCAGCCACGCTGTGCTCTAAATCATGAGTAAGTAGAGACTAGAAGCCTGCCGACAGCTGCTTCGTTCTCAAGGTCCCAAGCCTTTTGCTTATGACCATAAAATTTGCTGCATGGAGTAGGCAGTTAGAAACCAACCTTTGCCTTTCCATGCTCTGACTGGAAGAAATTAATGTTTTGAATGTGCTTTTTTCAGATGGCCATCCTGTTCCCCACCCCGCCTTGTGTTCGTTTCCTCTCCTGTTCCCTCTCTCACTTGTCTCCATTCCTTTCCCTTCCCTTTGCTGAAGCAGATGGTGCTGAGCCAAACTCCAGCAAGCTTCTGGGGGTCCCACTGACGGAGGAGCCGCAGCAGAGGCTCAAGTGGCAGGCTCATCTGGAATTCACACACAACCATGATGTGGGTGACCTCACCTGGGACAAAATTGAGGTCACCCTGCCACATTCAGACAAGCTGCGCTCCCTGGTGCTGGCTGGCATCCCACATAGCATGAGGCCACAGGTGAGAGTGCTGCCTGTTCTGGGCAGGCACTCCTGCCCGGAGTACGAGATCATGGAATGGGATCTCTTGCTTGAGGGGATGCCAGATTATGGCCTTCTGTGGCTGGCTGAGTGACTTGTATCTCTGTTCACCTTGTCCCCCCAGCTGTGGATGCGCCTTTCAGGGGCTTTGCAGAAGAAGAGGAACTCAGAGATGTCATATCGGGATATCGTGAAAAACAGCTCTAACGATGAAACCATTGCTGCCAAACAGGTAGATACTTCCTAGTGCTGAGTGGGAAGAAGGGCAAGATTTGCTGTGTGAGGGGGAAGGGGTGTCTGCCTGACACCTGCAGCAGGGGCAGTTAAGAGGATGTGTGGTTAAATCCTACTAAAGCTTAATCCTGTGGGGCATACTTCTCCTTTGTTTTGTTGGAATAGCAATTGTTTAGCTCTGCTCTTTCCTAGGACAGCGGGGAAAGAGTTTGATCCATGCTACTTGCAGACTAGAAAACAATGCTGCAGTTGCATCTCAGCAAACATCCTGGTACTCATTGAGGGAAGGGAAGGGTCAAAGGCTGGCAGATGCACCCCTGTTGAGGTTGTGGCAGCTGCTTTCAGGGCTTGTCTTTGTTCCCCCGAACACAAAGTTTCCAAACACCAACAAGACTGTTAAAGGGTGTTTTCCCTCTTCCTTTGACCTCACAGATTTGGCCAGGTTGTTGGTTTTTCTCTGGAATATGTCTGTTGGGAATCCATACTTGAAATCCAAGCAGATGAAATTCCCAACCAGTTGTGTTTACTATTGTCAGTGGTAAAACTATTTTTTTTACTATTGAAATTCCCAACTAGTATGTTTACTATTGTCAGTGGTAAAACTAGGGTCTGAGTTTAGGTAAGTATTTCTAGGGATTTGGCAAGTCTCTGTCTGCACTGGCATTTTACTACATGTCAGTGAAGGCTGTTAAACTGACCCCAGGTGCTTGGCCAGGGCCACCTTCTTTGGTGCCTGAGGACTTACAGGTGGGTGTAGGAAGGCAGGGGGCCAGGGGGAAGTGCAGAGAGCTGAAGGCAGTTTTTCAGGTGCTGCAAGCTGACTCTGTCCTTGTTTATGGCTGCCTGACAGATTGAAAAGGACTTGCTACGCACAATGCCCAGCAATGCCTGCTTCTCCAACATGAACAGCATTGGGGTGCCACGGCTGCGCAGGATACTACGAGGACTTGCCTGGCTCTACCCAGACATTGGATATTGCCAGGGCACTGGCATGGTAACCTGCTTTCAGTGTCTTTGTGATAGGGATCAGTTTGTCTCTGGTTGCTACACCAGAGTGAATGATTTGAGGTAGTGCTGCCAGATACTGTGGTCTCCAGATGAGCTAAAGAGAAATCTCTTCCACCTGGAATACTTTTCCTAAGGAAGGGAGAGCAGAGTAGCACCACACATTCAAAGATACAGAAGACTTTGGTCCATCTGTTGGGGAGGGGGCAGTAGTGATACTGAGGAAGAAATCCCTTCAGTGGAGACTGCAGGAGAGCTCCTGCAGAAGGAAGATTTTTGTCACCTAGATACTCTCCATCTCTCCATGTGAGAAAGTGGGGAAAGAGTTCTATTCCTCTTAGGACATGCAATTTTTCTTCCTCCAAAATCCTAGGTGGCTGCCTCTCTGCTGCTCTTCTTGGAAGAGGAAGATGCCTTCTGGATGATGTGTGCTATCATCGAGGAATTGGTTCCTGCCTCCTACTTCAGCACCACCCTCATGGGTGTGCAGACAGACCAGCGTGTCCTGCGGCAGCTCATCGTGCAGTACTTGCCCCGCCTGGACAAGCTGCTTCAGGAGCACGACATTGGTAAAAGTGTGCCCTAGAAACCATAGCTTTTCTTGCCAGGGTGACATGCAGACAAAGAGTATTGTTCTTTTTTCACAAAGGGGGGCATCAGGGAGAGGAGCAAACCTCCTGACCCTGGAAGGACAGCCCTTAGAAGAGTCCACCTTCACTGGTTGACTGACTTCTTGTGTTGTGATTATTTTCCATGTCTCTGTTCACAGAGCTCTCCTTGATCACCTTGCACTGGTTCCTCACCTCTTTCGCTAGTGTTGTCCACATCAAGCTGCTGCTGCGTATTTGGGACCTCTTCTTCTATGAGGGCTCTCTGGTGCTGTTCCAAGTCACTTTAGGCATGCTAAGTATGAAGGTAATTCCCAGCTCCTCTCCCTCCTTTATAGTACTTCAGTGTTTAACTGAGATTCAGGGGCAAGAAGGTTTTGTATCCACTTGCTGTATGTGGTTTGGAAGTGTGTTAGGGAAGACAACTTCCTGCTGCCTTCAGAACGAGAGGCTGTGAAAAACTTCTAAGGCACCTCACAGAAATTAGAGATTGCTGTTTCCTGTGCATATCTCATTTGTTGCCACATAATTAAACCTCATCAACTGCCATCTTCTAATTAGTCCAGATCCCAACCTGAGGGTCCATCTTACCTAAACCGAGATACCTCTTGATTTTGCAGTCTGGGAGGAGAGAGAAAGCTGAAGTTGTGATCATCTGGGAAGTTTTGGATGGCACTGCTGAATGCTCTAAGAGATGAGTGTTGTCCTGACTGCATTTGATTTGGCTGGCCTGATCTTTTCCTTTTTTGTGTGAAAAACAGTTTTGTATTCAGTTTGCTGTGTGAAGGACAAGGGTGATCTTGCTGGGAGTAACGGGAAGGTGGAGCACAGTTTGACATGGTCGGTGCTCCGGAGTGCAGCTTCCATTCTCTTATCCCTAGCAAGATCCCTGCTGTGACCAGTCGAAGTGGTTGGTGCAGAATAGGTTTGAGTTTGGTTTTCCGTGGTGAATGCCACCCCTTTTAATGGTGAATGCTGTGATTCAAAAAAATCCCAGCTAGAATTCTGGGAGGAGAGGGCAGTAGAGCAGTAAAAGATGCTGTCCCCCTCTCAAAAGTAGCTTGAACTTTTCCTGCTGAAGGGTTTTTTAATGGAATTTTCTGGCTGTACCTGCCCAGGCTGTACGCTGAATGTAAAACTGCATCTAGCAGCCTCAGGAGCACAGCTGTCGTGTTCACCACTGCATGAGGCAAAAATGACTGTGTTGTTGCAGGAGGATGAGCTGATCCAATCCGAGAACTCTGCCTCGATCTTCAACACGCTGTCAGACATCCCGAGCCAGATTGAGGATGCAGATGTGTTGCTGCGGGAGGCCATGCGCGTGGCCGGCTCGCTGACGGATGTGGCGGTGGAGACCCAGCGCCGCAAACACCTGGCCTACCTCATCGCTGAGCAGGGGCAGCTGCTCAACTCCAGCACCACTGTCAACAATCTATCCAAAGTGAGTGCACAGAATCCCACCTGCCTCTGCTGCTCCCTTTTTACCATTCCCTTATGTATTCCCACCCAATTACAGTTTGTGAGCAAGAGGTCTTCCTGTTTGGGAGGATTTTTGACTCCAGGATAATTGTTATCCAGTGGAGAAAATGTATTTGGAAGTTCTATACCAATTAAATGGTGCCAGATCTGTCCTTGTTGATAAATCCCCAGATGAAAGGGATATTGGCAATGATTGTAATTATCAGGCATGAGAGTTATGATGAAATGTGATGCATTTCATTAATGGAAACTAAAAGAAACAACATATGCTTTTGGCAGAATTTGCTTGAAGCACACAGAGAGTAGGAACTGGATTTAATCCATTAGTAAGAAACTGGTACGCTAAAATAACCTTGAAAGGTAGAGACAGAAAACAGCAGCAGCTGCTTTTGAGAAGCTGAATTAAAAATGCGCCTGTGTTTAATCTGGGACTAAGATCCACAGTTGCAGACAAGACACTCAGGCAATTCTAAAATGTAATAGCCATCCACTTAGAAATTTATATACAATTACATGTGGAACTGCTTTTGACAACAAATAGAAGTAGAATTAAAATTATTTATATGGATCATGGTTGATTCTTGAACTTCAATTATGCCTTTGTAATAATTAAGGTATGAATAACGTGTTGCACTTGGAGCAGATGAAGCAGTAGAGCTGATTCAATGTGTTAGGACTAGAACAACTCCTGTCTAAAACTGCCTGTTCACTGGCCTGCCCCTTCTAGTGGTAGCTGTCAGGACCCCTTGCTCAGAGCTGAGTGGTGTGGAGGGTTGCTTTATTTTATTTCTGAAATCTGTCCTAATGTGTACACTTTGTTCTCTCTCTTCCCTCTCCCTCAGATTGTGCGGCGCAGGACTCAGCGCAGGAAATCTGGCATCACCTCTCTGCTTTTCGGTAAGGACAATCCTGCACCTTTCATGTGTAGTTGATGGCTACAGCAGCTTAGGAAGGAGTGGAGCAGGCAAAGCAGGGAAACATTGGGACAGAGGGATTGGAGAGGAGGGAGTCAGAACTGAAGGATGAGGGAAGAAGTGCAGTTTACTACTTGCTTTCTTTGATTTGAGCCCAGAAAGTAAATTTTAGGTTAGACAGTCCGTGAATGGTGACCAACAGCAGGTGCAGCTCAGCCCAGCTTTAATGGCCTTCTTGCACTGACCAACAGGTCAAACACATTTTCTGGCAAACCTTATGCAGTCCACAGTCTGGATGTGGTACTCTCTGATCTTACTCTGCTCAATTCAGGAATATCTCTGAAGATCTGAGACAGGGCAGGATGTCTAGTGTGTCACCCATCAAAATTATAAATGAAAGCATCACTATATTTTTCCCTTACTTATTCTGAGAGTTCGATGTTGTGAATGCTTTTGACTCTTAATTTTCTTCACTTATGAGCCAAGCCAACGTATGTCCAGAAAGGGCACAGTCAGAATAGCTTTTGCATGAGTTTAAGAGTAACTTATTTCTTGACTCCATGAGAGGCCTCTCTGCTGTAAGCCTCACTGTCATCACCGTACTTGAAATTATCTAGCTTTCTTGAAATTGCCACATGTCACCACAGGAATTGTTTTTCCAGAAGAAGGCAACGTACTGAGTTTACAGGGCTCAAACAGTGTTCCTGTTGTGGTTGAAAGGCCTGAATAAATCTAAAAATGGGCTTTACTGTTCTTTCCAGAGAGCAGCTTTTCTGATGTTTTCCAGGAAGCTGATATACTGTCACAGGCTTCCTACAAGCACACAGAGCATTACATAGAAAAATTGTGGTAGAATACCCGTAATGCTGTAAGGTCAAGCATGCAGAAGTGAAGAAACACAGGAAAGTTGCTTGTGCAACCTAAACTCAGAGCTTTTGTATGTAATGTTATCATACAGTCGGTACAGACTGAACTGGCAGGAACTTGGCTGCCACATGCACCTTTCTTGTGTCTCAGTCTCCTTGACTGTGTTTGAGTATTTTTATGGAGGTGATAGTGAGTTATACACATGCACAAAGATAAACTTTAAGTTCAAGCTTCAGAATGTATCAGTGGTAGAACCAAGATAATTGATAGGGTTTTCTCATTTTAGTGGGGCTTCTGTACAATGACCATCATGTTTTTTACCTAACATTATTCTTAATGTTTAAAATGTTGGTTAAAACTGAGAAGTTGTCATCCTGCAGCAGTTGACCACAATGGAAAAATTCAGCCCAAGTGAGAGGAAGGAAAGCTTGGGTGTGATAAATTCACCCTCTACTGCAAACTGACAATCAATCAATCCTAAATGTAAAGTCTGCTGCCTGTGATAGTTACTGTGTCAAACTGGTACTTAGCCCTCGTCTTGGAGGGAATGAGAACTTACCCAGAGTTTAATTCTTCTTCCTTAGAGTGAATTCAGATGTGGTAGTAACTTGGACAGGAGTCAAAGAATCACAGGAGCACTGTTTAGAAGAGACCTCTCAGTGTCTGTATTCCAACAGTTCCTGCTCAAAGCCAGACTCTTGCTCATGCTAGATCAGGTTGGTCAGGGCTTTCTCCAATTGAGATTTGAGGAGCTGAACAAGATTTCCAATGCAGGAATAGAAAGAAATAATAAAAGGTAATTTTGTGGAGAGCAGAATGTGCCAGATGCGTTTTCCTGTTGTGTGGGCATTGCACCAAGGGAATGCAGGAGAGCTCATCCTGTGCAGCGCTGCACAGCTCGTCAGCCTTTGCAGGCTCAAAGTAGAGCCTCCTCACGTGTGGCTGATCATGCACTGGTTTCCTGTTTGGAAATGTACGTGTTGAGTGCAGTGAGGTGAGGCTGGGGGACACGCCAGCTGCTTTCCGCTGTACCATGTCCGCTCTAACGTGTGGAACTTGCTTCCCATGTCTCCTGCTTGTGTTTGGGTAGGATTGATCTGAGAACAGAGGGAAGAGCATGGTATTTTGGCCAGATGGGACTGAGAGATGACAGAAAGAATCAATGATCTATGTAAATGAGAGCAGCCCACAGAGGTAGTGTGGCTATGGCTGTGGTTTAGTTTCTTCTCTAGTCACTTTCTATTTTAGCAGCGTGAAATTTCTGGGAATCCCCGACGTCTATGTGCTCACCTATCTGTTTGCAATCTTTGCATCTCTGAATAGTAAGAGTTCTTGCATGCTCTATATCCTACCCCTGGATACAGAGGAGGAGATTTTCTTATGTTTTTATTGCTTGGACTGGGAGCAACTGTGCCTCACAATTTTTCTAGTCCAGAAGCAAAGTTCAGTTTTCTCTTAAGCTCTGTGTATCTGATGTATCTCAAATAATTTAATGTAGCAAATAGAAAACAATTATAAAAATAATTTTAAATCTGATTTTGTGCTTCTATTTACGTTCCTAAAGTTTGGGTCTTTTTAGTTAGGATCACATGATTAAAAGATACTGTTAATCACTTTTCAATTAGCAGAAACTTAATATGTATATAGCTGTTGCAGCAGCTGTAGCTCAGGCCACGCTTTATTCATATTGTTTTCTATAATGCTGCTAGAAGATAAGCAGAGTACTAATTTGCTAGCCAATGATTTCCTTGGCTCCTGAATAAAAGCTGTGTTTGTATAAACATTGGAGTTCAGTGAAAAATACATTTATTTAAATGTTAATTTTGTTAATCAAGCTACCACATCCTCAGTATATTGTAGAGAGAGCAAAAATAGATATATGAAAGTACACTTTGAATTTAATACAAAAGGATTTTTTTTAAAAAAGAAGCAAATGGTTCATTGTTCCCAAACATCGTGTACCCAGTATATAAGGCATTCAGATACATTAACTTTCTAAAGAATCCATCCCATCAGGTATCTTTCTGCATAAAGTAATAGACATAGGCTGTCAAAACTCCTGGGGGGATTAGTGATAGTTGAAAGATGCTTTGGTAACTTTTACTTTGGGCTCGTGACCATTTCTATACACCCCAAACCTTTGAAGCGTGGTTCCTAAGGAGATTGAGGTCTAAAGCAGGTGGTGGCTTTGCTCTCATGGCTCTGACTTCACAACTGGCACAGGAAAGTGGGCTATCTTGATTTTTCAAATCTTTTCCAAGACGCAGTGAAGAAGGTGTTCTCAGCCTGTGAGTTATACAAATATCAGTTCAACCAAAAGCTGATTCAATTTCTAAATAATTTCAGTTGAAGAGAATTACTGCAAGTTCTCCAGCCTTGTGTGCCACACTTTAGCTGACTATATATTGTAGACACTTCTCTAAAGTAGTAGCTTGATATACCGAGTTTCCCAGACAGGTCAAAGATGGCGTATCCCAGTTCCATGTGTGGTTTGAAGTACCATCTCCTTAAAATTTGATGCAGTCAAATTGGTATTTCCTATTTATGTTATTGAATAGATTGGCAGTAAGTACTTGCCTTAGTCTAGGTACTTCTGGTTAGGCTTTTTTGGTTTCTTCAGAACCAGTTATTTCTAATGGTAACAAAAAATAAATACCATGTACTTGTTTTCCTTCCCTCACCTTCCCTCTGGCTGTGTGGGTTCCATCAGGGGATGATGATCTGGAGGCACTGAAAGCCAAGAACATAAAGCAGACAGAGCTGGTGGCTGACCTGCGTGAGGCCATTCTCCAGGTGGCACGGCACTTCCAGTGTGTGGATCCCAAGAACTGCAGCATTGTGAGTGGAAACAGCTGGATCTGCACTGCTGTGTGCTCCAGGCATGGGTTTTGAGTGTCCACCACAGAACAGGGCTGTTCAAATGTTCCTGAAGTGTGGGCTTGAGAAAGAAAATGCCAGGTGTAATGGCTTGAGGGTGAGGCTTGCTTAATCCATTCCTGGTGGAGGAGGGCTGTGCTGGGAGGTTGTCTGCTGGCTAGGAGCAGGAAAATGGTTGGGAACAGGGGCAGGAAAGCTTTGGCAGATAGCTGGGAGTCACCTGTGGCTTTTCATTCCTCTCTGCTCTCATGTGCATGCCTGCTAGGATCTGACCCCAGACTACAGCATGGAGAGCCACCAGCGGGACCATGAGAACTACGTGGCCTGTTCCCGCAACCGGCGCCGCCGAGCCAAGGCACTGCTGGATTTTGAGCGCCACGATGACGATGAGCTGGGCTTCCGCAAGAACGACATCATCACGGTGTGTCAGCCAAGGGGACAGGCACTGGGGGGGGGGCATGCAGACCCAGCTTGTTTGGGACGCTGCACTACCTCTCCTGCAGGGAAAGAAGGGAGAAGATAAGCTCAGAGCCCAGTTGGGAGCCCAGGAGAAACAGCTGGTGCTCCTGGGGGCTGCCTGGAGATGAGGCAGTGTGTTCCTGTGAGTGTTGTCTTGTGGGTCGTTCTCACTGCCACCACAAAGTCCCTTTCCTGGGTGCTGTACAGATGTGCATAAGATGGATTTGGTCCAACCCAAGTCCCAGTTTAACACTGCACACTGAATTGTGGTGAGACTGTAAAAGCATCCATTTGCATTTAACTGTGAGCATCCCATCTGGAATTGGGGAGAACAGGATGTTTGCATTAGCTTTGTGCCCTTGAAGGCCCTGGGCCATGTGAGAAGAGAACTGTGGCAAAGCAGTTGAGAAGAAAGCAGTTCCTCGTTGTGGACATAAAGCCAGGCAGCTGTGCCCCACCTGCCACTGCAACCTCTTCAACTGGCATTTTCTACTCCCTCTTTTTCAGATCATTTCCCAGAAGGATGAGCACTGTTGGGTGGGAGAGCTGAATGGACTGAGAGGTGAGAACAGGATGTGTTGCACTGGGGAGAGTGGGGCCGGATGCAGAGCATCCATTCATCTACAACAACTGCTCTGGCAGCAAAGGCTGTGCCAGGTACCCAGAGTATCTGCCAGGGACAAAGGAAATGTATGAGAGCAGTCATGCAGCAGTGACCTGGTTACTTCTTGCAAACGGCAAGTTTAGGCTCCATCCTCCTGGCACGGGGTGGTTGGGTGCATGTCACCACTGCTGCATGTGGGCAGTGTCCTGCAACTGGCTTTCTCATGCAGCTGCCTTAATTATTGTGATTTTGAGGCTGCTTGCTTCCTTCTTTGGGGTTGGGCCCTATGAACTGTGATTTATTCTCAGCTCCCATTGGCCTTTGTGTAAGGATTTCTCAGTATCTTTGTCAGGCTTATCTCTTTGTTCTCTCTTTGTAGGTTGGTTTCCTGCAAAATTTGTGGAGATCTTGGATGAGCGGAGTAAAGAGGTACTTAAAAAACCCCACAACTACAAAAAAACCCCACATTAAAAAAAAGGGTTATGTCATAACTGAAAAAAACACAGTTGAAAAGAGCCACAGATTTCCCTCCTTCAGTCTGTTTGCTTTCTCTGGCCATTGAGTGCTTTCTGATGTGATCAGGCAGCTTATCTTCCTAAGCTTGTTTGCTCAACTTCCTCACGCTGACCAAGCCGTGAATGAGGGCCCCAGAGGGCTGCCAGGGGCACCTGTGTGGGATGCCTGGGGTTGCAAGGACCCTGGAGATGAAAGCTGAGAAAGCAGCAGGGAGAGAAGCAGGAGGATCCTACTGGGCAGTGTTTCTGTCTGCTCCCAGCTGCCTGTGTTCTTTTCCTCCTCTGAGGCTGTACCTATGGATCCTGCTCATGCTTTGTGACCATGACAGTAAATTCTCCCCAAACAGCTGTGTCCAAGGGGACAATCTTTAGTTCCTCTTACAGCTGGCAGTGATGAGATGGCACTTACCTATAGCAGATACTTCAATATGCCCTCAAGATTGGGGTAGTGTGTATGAGACAAACAGCAGCAGCTGTTGACCTAAGCAATTTTCAGGGGAAGTGGAGAAGGCCCAGTTCTCCCTCTTCTCAGCATTTGGGGAGTGAGGAAGAGCTCAAAGGCTGACCCAGGGCGCCCAAGAGAAGCCCCCAGAGAGATGTCACTATTGACATCTCACTTTCTTCCTTCCCCCTCTCTCAGGGCTGGCTCCTTAGATGCAGATCACCTCTCTGTGCAAACATGTCCTGCACTGCTGTGCATTTCTCCTCCTAACTGTGGAAAGAGGGAGGATCCCACTTATGGGAGTGTTAGCAGAGTGTCAGCGTGATACCTCAAAGTAGTGTACCCCCTGACCTGGAAATTCCCATCTAGTTCTGTTTGTCTTGACTTTTAGCAGCTTACAGAGTCCCAGAGACCCTCAGTGCAAGTCTCTCTCCATACCTTAGCTCAGTCAGCATCACACCATCGCATTCCTATGTGCTGAACGCTGCGGGATGGTGCTGGGGTCACCTATGTGGTCTGCTGGGCACCACCTAAGCACAAAGGTCCCAGGAGATCCCCTGCAGTAGCACAGAACATGAGGCCTTATTCAAGAGTATGACAGACAGTTAAAGGGGGGAGGGGGTTCTGGCAGGCACCTGGGAATGGAATTGGTCTGTGCAGAGGTGTAGGTGAGTGAACCACCTTCATGCTCTGCTGCCTGCCAGTATGCTGAGAGCTGGCTCTTCCTGTTCCTCAGTACTCCATCGCTGGAGATGACTCTGTCACCGAGGGGGTGACGGACTTGGTGCGAGGGACACTCTGTCCAGCCTTGAAGTCCATATTTGAACATGGATTGAAGAAGCCATCTCTGCTGGGGGGAGCCTGCCACCCTTGGCTGTTCATTGAAGAGGTGAGATGTCCCAGTTCCTTTCATGGGGCAGTATTGCCAGAGGGCTGAGGTGAGGGGTTGTAGGGCAGAGTGTGCTGACTGTCCCTCTGCTCCTCTAGGCTGCAAGCCGGGAAGTGGAACGGGACTTTGACTCTGTGTATTCTCGCCTCGTGCTCTGCAAGACTTACAGGTCTGTGCCCTCCTCTTCCGTGCTCATCAAACTGATGCTGCTCTGCATCTTGGCAAGGGTCATGGTCTGCCCCATCCTCCTGTGGGTGGGGTGTCAGTAGGCTGCTGTGCCTGTGCTGACCTGGGCTGGCAGTGGCTCTTGTCCCCTCCTCTGGGCTCCTCTGTTTGCTTCTGGGTCTGTATCTGGCTCCCTCGTACCTGCGGGGGCACCTGTGGGCTCAGCAGTAGCACGAGAGCTATTGGGGTATGAAGCAGGAAAGGCCTGTGTGTCCCTAGGGTGGCTCTGGAGCTAGCTGGGTCTCTGCTGTGATCTTTACAGGCTTGATGAAGATGGCAAAGTCCTCACTCCAGAGGAGCTGCTTTACCGGGTGAGTGCTGCCCCAAGCCCAGCCAGAGCCCAGCTCCTACTTTGGGGATGTTTCCTGTGTAGACTGCTGGAGGGAGATGCTCGAGAGTCTCCCAGACCTTCCCTTAGCCCCTGTGGTGCACTGGTGAGGGCGGGAGCTCCAGGGAGGGCAGCATTTGGCTGTGTTGCTGAAACGGCTGCCCAGCAGTAACCACACGTTCCCTCCCTGCAGGCGGTTCAGGCTGTGAATGTGACACACGATGCTGCACATGCACAGATGGACGTGAAGCTTCGTTCTCTCATCTGTGTTGGACTCAAGTGAGTCATCTGGCCCTGATACCCTCAGCATTGTGGGTGCAAGAGCTTGGGAAGGGACCGAGTGGGCTTAACGGCAGCAGTGGTTTCAATCTTAGGCCACAGCATCGTTTTACCCCCTTTCACTGCAGCCACTGGGTGAAACTTGTTCCTTGTGTATTGTGCTGGCCTGATTCCTAGCTGGAAGAAGGAGCTCCTATTGTGTGGAGTGGCTCACACAAGTTTACTGGGTTATCCTGTTCCTGCTGGGGGCAGGACTGTGGGTGGGGGTCAAGGCTTGGGCTGAAAATAGACTATCCCAGAAGGATGGAGTTTCTTTGCCTGGCTGCAGCTGAGTAACGTGCCTCTACCCCACTGTTGCAGCGAGCAGGTGCTGCATTTGTGGCTGGAGGTGCTGTGCTCAAGCCTGCAGACCGTGGAGAAATGGTTCCATCCCTGGTCATTCCTGCGCAGTCCTGGCTGGGTGCAGATCAAATGTGAGCTGAGGTGAGTGTCCTCATGGGCCTTGCCAGTGTCTGGAATGGATTTCCTCCTCCTCTGCAGGAGATGGCCCTCACTATGGCTGGGTTTGGGCCCTCTCCAGTGAGTTGCAGCATGGGCTGCCCAGACATCCCAGCTGCAGAGATTTCCTGCTGTCTGCTAAGGCAGCAACAAATCTCTGGACAGTTTAATGTGAGGCACTGTGCCTGCCTGATCCAAGAGTAGAGCTTGGCTCCTGGGGACCTGTTGTGACAAGCAGGCAGCCTTTGCCTGCCAGCAGCCTCCTGCTGTACACCTACTCTGATGGAGAGACTGCCTTTTCAACCCCACTGCTCTCCGTGTTCTTTGCCAGCCATTCTAAGTCCAAGCAGGGAACAGGGAATGTGCGAGGGAGACAGTTGGACTGTCATTGGCTGGGAAGGAGTCAGTCACCCACTGACTCCCTGGTTAAGTGAGGGAGTGATGTCAGGGGCTGAAAGCAGCTTTAGTGCCTGAGCTCACACAAGGCAGTCGCTTGAAGCCCACACGTCCCCGCGACTCCTGGCATCCTTGCTCCTGGCCCTCCTGCACTCTGCAAAGCCAGGTGAAGTCCCAGGGAGCTGGAGGGAAAATCCTCTGCCATCAGCAGTGCTCCAGCCTGGTTGCTGCTGCCGTTCAGTGGGAGCTGGCTTTTGTCTGCATCAGTGGGCTGCCTCGGGCCCCAGTGAGAGCATCTGTAGCCAGAGCAGGCCCGTGTGTGTGCACACCTCAGGGTGTTGTGTTCTCAGTCTGCTGCTGAGTGGGAGGGGGTTTCCTACACCTCTGGGCTGCCGTGTCCCCTGGCTGCTTTCTCAGAGCATGGGGGCAGTGTCAGTAGGGCGCAGCCAAAGCACCGAGGGGGACTGGTTCATGTCTTATGTCATTCTCCCAGCCAGCAAGGGAGTTTCCCATGCCAATCCCTTACAGCACTTCTGCTGCAGGACACTTCTCTTGCTCCAGAGAGAGAGAGGGGGCTGCAGAACTCTCAGGTGCTACTGGCAGGGGTCTGCTTCCTGGAGGGGAACCTGCAATCTGCCATTGCCAGCTGTGTGCAGCCCTCGGCCAGGCCTGTCTGTGGTGCCCCAGAGCCCGGGGCTGCCCGTGCCTCCCTGTGCTACTGCACCGGGCTCTCTAGGGGCTGCACTTGAGTCACATCTACAAGCTCCTCCTTCCAGCCTGGGCCTGGCAGGATGTGAAGCCCAGCAAGGAGGGGGAAACGGGGAATGAGTGACTGCTGCTGTGTTTTCAACATCATCAAACAAAAAATTTCATCCTTGTAAGCTTAGTGGCATGCCGGCACAAGCTGGGGAGAGAGTGTATTTGTGTGCCTGGAGCAGCAGTTGTGGGCACAGGCCAGGAGCGTGGTCTGGGGGATCTGTTTTAACATCACTCTCTTCTGTTTGCATTGCAGAGTCCTCTGCAGATTTGCCTTCAGCCTCTCTCAGGACTGGGAGCTGCCAATAAAGAGGGAGGTGAGTAGGTGGCATCTCTCATTCTCTCACTCAGCCAGGGGCTTTGCTTACTGCCTCCCTCTCCCAGCTTTGTGCTCCAGAGGCTGTGGATGGGGCTGCTTTCCCTGCCAGGGTAGGCTGTGCAGCAGGAGCTGTGTGGCAGTGCTGGCAGGGGGGGCTGCCTGCCTGCCCTGCCCAGCTGGGGCAGAGGGAAATGGCAGGCTCCCTTTCCCCGGTGCTCTCCAATCCACAGGGCCTCTCCAGGTGCCACCTGCGGAAAGGTGGGAAGTGCAGGAAGCTGCTCTGTCTGGGTGCCGGAGGCCTCGGCGTGCTTGGGCTCCGCCCACAGACACGACCTCCCCTTTTCTGGGTGTGGTGCACTGACCCGGGTCTCTGTGTCGTCCTGCAGGAGAAGGAGAAGAAGCCACTGAAGGAAGGGGTGCAGGACATGCTCGTGAAGCACCATCTCTTCAGCTGGGACATAGATGGGTGACCCCCACCCCGCCCCATCATGGGGACCTTCTCGATGGCGCACACTCCTCTCCCCCACCCCTCATGTCTCACTCCCTGTCCTTCCCCACCCCACCCACTTGTATCTGTGACAAAATCTCCCCCGGGGGCTGCCAGACCACCTGGGACAGATGGCAGCAGTGCCGAGAGGCCGAGCTGCAGACCCGAGGGGGGTGATGGTCGAGGGTGATGCTGCAGAGGGCCAAGTGTGTTCTGGCTACAAAAACCCAAGTGCCCCCTCCCAGCTTTCCACATCTCTGCCACCCCCGTCTTCTGCTTTCCTCAGCCCTGCCTCCCCAGCCGTGCCTGGGGGAGCAGCCTGGCTGGAGCCATTGTGTGCTGCCCCATGGGCCAGCAGTCACGTGGGGGGATGAGTGTGTCTGTGGCTGGAGCTGTGGGGAAGAGACGGCCCTTGTGGGGTGGCTTTGATCCGTGAGAGCTGCTGCCATTGACAGTGGGCACTGCAGCTGCATATGGAATTGGGCCGGTGAGAGACTCACTGCTGTACAGGAGCAGGGAGAGCACATCCCCTCCCCATGCCGGCCAAGGCCTCCCCTCTGCTGGGGGACACTTGGACAAGTTCCTTTGACCTGGAGCTGAGAAAGGGGAGCTGGCATCAGCTTCATCCCGCCACCCTGGCACTGGTGTGGGGTGTTGAAAAGAGTTGCCCAAATTTACCAGCCTGTTACCGCTGTAACAGCCTTAGAGGATGGTCCTTGTCTCCTCTGGGAGCAGACAAAAACCACCTCTCCCCTAAACAAGAGTGTTTCATGATGTCATTTTAGTCTCTAGATGATTTTTACTGTTAACCAAAAAGCTGTAAATTTACTCCAGGAACATGTATATTTTGGCACCGTTGTAGCTCAGGGCAAGGTTTAGGTTGGAGCTGGCTCAGGGAGACTAACTCGTCCTCCTCGCCCTGCGACGGCAACGGGGACGCGGGTCAGGAGTGGAGAATTGCTGCTTTGTGGTGGTGGCTCTGGATACGGGGTCTGTGACTCTACTGAAAGCGCTTGTCTGTGAGCACAAACTACTGATGGGATGACACTAGATTCTTACTTTCCTTTATTTGGTGGGTTTGTAAATAAAAACTGCGTCTTGGGAGAGTGCTGGGCTTTGTATTATTTTTTGACGGGGCCAGGACTCGGTTTCATTTTTCCTTTCTTCCATTTGACAATGGCGATCCCATTTGTGCACTGGCACCGAGGGAGCTCCTTGCATCAGAGCAGCCCACAAGGTCAGGCAGCAGCCGGGGCACAGCCAGTTCTACTGCCAGCAGTGGCAGCCGTGCCTCGCCTCTGCACCACCAGCCCTAAGAGCAGGTCTGCAGCAGAGCCCCAGAAAAGCCAGAAATACTGGAAACTACGTGTTGTAGGGACACTGCAGGGGGAGGGCCCTTAAGAAAGGGAGAGAGGCTGGCAGAAAGCAGGGCTGGGTGGTGGGGACAGGAGTGTTGTCTGTACAAGAAGTGTCTCTGGAAAAAGCAGGTGTAGGCTGAGCTGCAAAGTGGGACAGTAACAGGGCACAGGCCCTTGGGAGAACTGTGTTCAGAAGTCCAAGCTCCTGGGAGGGTGGAAGCTGCAGCATATGTACTGATTTGAAAGCGAGTGTTTTCAGTGAAGGTAATTCCTTTGGAATGTGGCTGTGGAAGGGGCAGTGTCACCTCATCGCCACCTGCAGTCCAGACCAGCCTGCTGGGCTGTGGGAGACTGTAATAGCTGCCCCTGGTAAAACCTGCTTCTGGTTGCAGGGTAGGTAATTTCCATACACTGAAGGAATCTCCCTGCAGCTGAGAAGGATGAGCCACCACCACTTAAGCTGCTTTTTTCAGGTTTGAGAAAGACACAAAGGGATCACCCACCCTTAGCTGGAAAAGGCAGAATGGCCCCAAGCCCTCCCACCAGCATAGCAGAGAAGTTTTTGAGAACATGGCTGTTTGGAATTTTTTTAATAAAATGGATTTTTTTTCTTCAAATATTTGTAACTGAAAAAATAATTCAATTTAAAGATCAATTCTCTCCCCCATTAACTTGTCACTTTTATCCTTTTCCAGTTGAATACTCGCTCTGGATCTGATGCCCCAACACCATCTGGCTCTGATGGTGCTGATCACCCCTCGCCATTGGCTGCATAGTGGAAGGGAGAGTGCGTGCTAGTCAAATACACATTACAAACAAGTAGTGGTTACAGCAGAAGGATTCAGGATTACATTCAAGGTAGAGGCAGAACATCAGACTTCGTTTTTCCCAGTGGGTGCAAAAATGTATGTCCAGGGGAATACCTCTTCCGACAAAGAACTATTGAACTATTATTCAAACAAATAATAGAAAGCAGAGAACTGGGCAAGCCTGCTCTGGGCACTGCTTGGGGAAAAGACTTTCTAACATTTCCAGGGCTGAGGCACCACCTTCCCCTCTGCCCACAGGCACAGGGTTATCGCTCACTCTCCTGGCAGAAGCCCCTTGTACGGAGGGACTCAGGTCAGCTGGGCTCCTTGGGACATGAGGCTCATGGTTCTGTATCCTCAGGGCTTCTTGAAGCTCTTCAGCCAATGCAAGTATGTTAGGCAAAGTCAGGGTCACTGAATTCCTACAGTTTCACACCTGATGGTGGATGGGTGAAGGTGAAAGGGAGCAACTGTGAGCTCAGCCTTTCACAAGCAACCTCTGGAAGGGCTACACTGGTAACAGGCATTGGCATCTCTCTGCCAATGACTGGAGTACCTGGCCCAGGGCAAGGAACCAGGGCCGGGTCAGGCCAGGACTGCAGCTGGAGTGCTCCCACCTTCCTCTAGGAGCTCACTGCACTTTATTGATAATTTCCTTCTTTATTTAATGGCTACAGATTTGTAATTATTTGTACAAAAGAAATCACACAGCTGTTTTTTCTGGGGGCTACTGCAACTATGGGCTAAAAGAACCTGATTTTGCTTGAGTCTGACAAACAGGCAGCCTCACTTTTTCCCCTTAGCATTTCGGCGATCCTCCCACTCCCCCCATACTTTCCTCCTTAGAAACTCCTTGCCTCCTGCCCCTACAGCTGGACAGCTGCCCTGGGGGAGCTGGTGAGACCTCTGTAAGACGATTGCTATATACTCACTGCTCCCAGTAAGCACCTGGGCTGCACCAAGAGAGAATTCAGAGAGGGCTCAGGAAGATAAAGGGGATGCCCACCAGTCTCTTTTATTCTGATTTTAATATGTGACACTGTAGCTTGAGCAATGGAAAGCCTAGGGGGAAGGGGGGTATCCTCCCCAACCTGGACACTGATGAAGGCAGGTAAGAGGCTCCGACTTGCTTACAGCTCAGGGCCAGAGGAGAGAGGAGGGGACAGAAAGGAAGGAAGCTGCCAGCAGGCTCCCCCTGCAAATGATTAAGGAAGTGGCTCCCCATGCAGTTAACAAGCAAACAGGGCTCAGGAAAGCAGGAGTATCTCCCAGGTGCAAACAGGTGTGACCCCACCCAGCTGCCAGTTCAGTGGCTGAGGGAGAGCACATTGTGCAGGGTTGGCATTCACCTGCCACACCACAGAGCAGAGGTACCAGCACCCCTGTGGCACAGCCCTGAGAAGAGGACCAGGTACCAAAGTTGCAGGGAAGCAGCATGTGGCTCACAGCTACCCCTCCTCAGCAGGAAGCTCTGCAGCCCAGTGTTGGGGAAAGGTGGGGACAGCATCCTCAAGGAGATACTGAGGATGGCCGTTGATCCTTTCATTGCCTGAGCAGGTCCGTACCTCAGTCTGCATGACTTCAGAAGCCACAGCTTCCCCCACCTCACTCAGCCCAAGCAGCCTGGACCCAGCTCAGGGCCAAAGCAGGGACAGCCTCATGGCGAGGTGGCCACATCCACCTAAGCCACATCCCACCTGCTCAGTATGGCCGTGAGTTACTACTGACACAGGAATTTTAAAGTAACGGGAGTAAGAGCACAGGAGTGAGCCACACGCCTGGTGTTCTACCACAGAGCCCTGCCCAAGGATAGCAGTGTCATGGCTCTGAGGTCCTGGGGGCTTGTCCACCCACTCCTCAGTCTGTAGTTCCCCTGAGGCACCAGCCTGGGGTCCCACAGGGACACAGGGAACCAGCTCAAAGTAAGCAGACATTTACTTTTGCCTTTTACCCTGTGGGACTGGAGGGAGGGAAGAGCAGAAGTCAGCTGCCCAATACTTGCTTTCAGGCTCCTCCCCAGCAAGGGGCCCTCACAGTCGCTGAGCCAGGACCTGTGCTGTGCCACACAACACCCCTCTTGCAGTCCCACTTCCCCCTCCTCGCCTACTGGGTCCAACATCCATCCCCAGCTGCTGCTTTCCACTGGGGCATGTGCTGCAGTGAGGCACCAACACAATGAAGGCAGGAGACAGATTGCACATGGCCCCCAATGATATGTTACTGATTACCAGCTGTGCCCCTCACCCGCTCCCCAGGACACACCAGCACTTCCGTGTCCCTGCCCCAGGCTGACCGCCCTGATCATCTGGGGATGTCACAAGTGCCTGGGAGCTGGGGGTAATGGGCTGTGCCTGACAGCAATTTTAACATATAAGGACCTGATTTTAGCACCTTAAAAAATGGTTTTGCAGCCCAAAGTGAGTGAAGCAAGCAGGCAGGCCAGCAAGCCTCTGCCAAGCTCAGCAGTATTTGGGAAACCAGCTTAGACGTTACCAGGTTGGTGGGGAGCCCTGGTTCCCTTTGGCTACATTTGGAGAAGGTGCCTGTTCTGCCCAGCTCCTCCCAGCCCTGCGGCAGATCAGACCCCCCTCCCCCCCGACAGACGGCAGGTGCTGCAGAGGGCAGCTGCTCTGGGCCCCAGGCAGCTCTCCTGCCTGTGTGTCCTGCTCCAGAGGTAGAATCCCCTTCCACAACCGTTAAGACCGACCATGCTGGGGCAGCACAACCCCCTTTATCCGCCAATCCCAGGAAGGTGCAGAGTGCTGCTTCTGGAAACAGCTCAGGCCCAGTCATGCTCTGTCCCTCGTGGGGGAACAATGCTCTGCCATCGCTGCTCCTGCCTGGAGGAAGAGGGGCTGCTGGCTCTGCTCTCACCCTGGCTGGGCCAGGCTGTGTGGAGCGGGCAGGAAGCCACCAGCCCCACAGCTCCTCTTGCCTCTTGTCCCCCCCCAGCAGCCATTCTCCCTGGCCTGGCCCACTGCCAGCTTCATGCAGGAAGGACACTGTTAGGGGAGGAGTACAAATACTAGGAGCTCTTTCTTTTTTTTTTTTTTTTTTTGGTTGACTGGCCTTTTCCCCCTGCATGCCTGTGCCCTCCCACTCCCATTCCCTTCAGTCTCTGCTCACAGAATTACAAGCAAGAATCCCAGTGCAGCTGCAGATCATGTCCATCAAGAAAGTCTGTGGAAAAGAGGCTGGGAGCAGTGGTGCTCAGGGGAGCCAGGCTCATGACAGACCCCCCTGGCAGCTCCAGCCAGTCCATGCTGTCCAAGTTAGCCTCAGCCAGATCCAGGGTTATGCCCCCAGATGGCTCGTGAGCAAAGTGCAATTCCGAGGTGTCCATAGGTGAAGGTGGGTGGTCCAGGATGGCCGAGCTGCTCAGCATCTCACTGTGGAGGTCATCAATGAGGGACAGGGGCTCTGGCCCATCGTGGCCTGCCGTCAGCAGCGGGAGGCCGGTGCTGCTCTCCAGGAAGTCCTCCAGCCGGCCCACGGGCACCGGCTGCCCCAAGGACACTGGCACCGCCAGCTCAGAGGAGGGGTGGCTGCTGGCCGGTGGGGAACAGGCTGGGGCCACAGGTGGTTCTTTCCCAGCTGGGGACGACTGATCCTTGAAGTCAGCAGAAATCTCTGTACAGGGAATAAACAAGCCAGGTAAGGAAAGTCTGGCTGAACACCAGACAGATCCCTCCCACCCACCAGGGCCACAGGGACCCCCCAGATTAAGCCATCACTGACCACCAGCTGGGATAAGGAAACCCATCCTGTGCCTGTGCTTGCCACACTGTGGGGAGTTTTCAGCCCACCTCCATGAAATTCCATCTCTGTCCACTATCTCAGAAACGATGTGCCTGGACCTGATGCAGCAGAGCCATCAAGAATCACAGAACCATACTAAAGCCTGACTGACATCTCCCTCAGTGCCTTAATGACTACTGCCAGTGCTAAAGGCACTGGAAGGGACACTGGAGAGAAGAGTGGGGCCATGACAGACTCTCCCCTTGGTGCTCTACAATCCCCAGACTCGGGCCCAGGGACTATGGGAAATGCTGGCTTTGTCTCCTTACCTCCACTTTCGATGAGGATATCAAACAGGTCGTCCATCTGCTGGCTGGAACAGCCGTTCTCCTGGGGAGAGCAAGTGCAGGATTAGCTTCCTATTTACCAGCAGAGCTTCCACCTCCAGCAGCACCCTTGGCTGCTGGCTCTCCTCCCTTGCCCCGGGACAGGGCTGTTTTCTAGCAAGAACGAGCACACCATGAGCATGGCACCAGAGTCCTCTGTAACCCAGGCTGTTACAGGCTGGGAAAGCATGGTCAGCAATGGCAATGAAGGGCTTGGGATTTTCACCTGTGATTTAAGGTCTGCCCCAAACCCTCCAGAGGAAATATCAACAAGGAAGGTGCAGTTGTGTCTCCATTTCCTATCACTGGCCCCCACATCAAGAAACTAAGTAGTTTCACAATGGCAACTTTTCATCTGCTCTCCAAGGAAACCAGGGAGAGTAACTGCTCTCACCTGGGCCTTTGGCTGTTGCTTCATGGCCTCTTCATAGCCTGGTGGTGGCTCTTTCATTGGGACCGAGGGAACAGGAAGAGGTGGTGAAGGAGTTCCAAAAAGCGGCGTGTGCTGTTGCTGCTCCAGGTCCATCTGGGAGGGGGAAGGGGCAGCAGGAGAGCCAGGCTGCGATGAGGACTGTTTAGAATGAAGGCAGAAGAGGGAATGAATGCAAATCAGGGAAAAATCCACATCAACTTGTCTCACAGCTGCTTTGAGAGACCACCCACTCTCCCTGTGAGCATTGCACAGCGGTCTGCCTTCTTCCCTGGACTTTGTGCCCTATGCCCTGGCTGCAAGGGAAGAAGACAAATTTCCCCTCCAACTCACAGCTGGAAATCTTTAGCTGATTTTTCCAATGCTAAAGCAGCCACACCACAAACCACCTCCTCACTTCTCCTGGACAGGGAGAGCCTCATCTGTCCAAGTGGGGGATTCCTCCAGCACTTCGGAGAAAAAGGGCACTTCCCTTGTGTGTTCAGCCTACTCTGTGCAATACATCCAGGGCCTGTCTTCTACCCGCCTCCCTCTGCAGTGCCTGCTTTGCCTGAGGTCACAAGCCAGCTTCATTTAGCAGCAAGTTTCACAGCCTGATGGTGGGCAGAGAGCATCAAAGCACTCAGCAGCACCAGAGATCCAAAGGAAACCCCAAGTGTTGCAGGAAGCTCATGACTCAGCTTTACCAGATGAATCAGCACACAACTGCCCATAAGAACAGCTGAAATGAGGATCAGGCCTCTGCCTCTACAGCAGCTATGCATGACCCACATGGAAACTTGCTCCTCTGGAGCAGCAAACTCTGGGCAGCAGCTGAATGCTACTTCCAACATGTGTACATGTTGATGCCCTTGCCCATCCTGTTTTCCCTAGAAAGTTGCTCATCCGTTCTGTGACCCACAGGTAGAGGAGCGACCCTAGACCAGCTCTGCTGCCCAGGGTTCACTCCTCCTGAGAAGGGCTGGAAACCATCGCTATGGCACAGGCCACTGGGACATGCTGGGAGGGTACCTTTTTTGACACATTGGGTGGGCTGGTTTTGCCAGAAGCACCAATTTTCAGGGACTGCTTATGGAAACCATTGGGGAAGAAAGGCTGTAGGTTTGCAGGTATTGAGAAAGACAATACGGTGTGGGCCAGCTGCCCTGTGACCACCTGCAGACCTGGCTTCTGACCCTACAGGGAGGCAAAAGGATTGGGAGAGTCAGTACAGACGGCTCTGCAGCACACAGGCTAAGGGACTCTGAGGAAAAACGTCCCTTCATTTACCTTCTGCACTTTCTCCAAGGTCTCAAAGCAAACCAAGGCACTGACCCTTTGCCAAGTAGATTTCTCACTCTAAATATACTAGAAAGTACTTCTGTCTTCATATACTTTCCAGGAACTGACTCAGAAATTATCCTCCAAGCTCTAAAAACTCTTCATAATCTTTCTGTATCTTATCTTAATTACAGGTTAGAGAGACAGCTAAGCAGGCTAGAAAGGGAGAGATGCACAGCAGAGCCTCTTTACAGCCAGCACCTAGAGAGGGGTAAAGGCAGAGGTGCTCTCTTTCCTGAAGCAGTATAGCACTTCACAAAGAGGTGATTAACTGGCATGCTCAAGGCAGGGGAATGGAAATGACAGCATGCTCAGCACTACTAGAGACTAAAAGGTCACAGCCCGTTTACCCCTCTGAGCTCACATGCCCCTTCAGCAGCAGCCACACTGCCCACGTCACCCTCTCTCCATGCAGCAGCCACCTTTTCTGTTCAGCAGCACTCCTTCAAGAATCTGGGACATCCCTGTGAATCAAGGCTGCCCACTCCACCCCTCGTCATTTTTAATCCAGACAACACCCACTGGTATCTGCCTGTGGGTACAAACCCTGGCAGCAGGCAAACAAAACCAAGGGAGAAAAGTGAGCAGGCAGTGAGCTACCTTAGATTGGTTTGGTCCTCTGGGCTGCTGCTGCTGCTGCTGCGTGGGTTGCTGAGGGGTGTTGGTAGGTACCTGACACGGCGGTTGGCTGGAAGGTTTAGCGGGTGATGATTGTACGCTCTGGAAAGAAAAGGGTATCCATAACAGGTTATTCCCCAGACATGACGTGGACACGGGGCTTAGGTTTCTCATAGGATTTATAAGTTTGTTTTTCCCTACTCTTTATTCTTTATGAAATTCAATCTTTCTCTTTCACTGAGCAGAGAAATCAGATTGGGTGCAATTCAGAGTCCTAAGAGAGGAGGTAGTACCAGCCTAAATCCCTGGGCTACCCATGACACGCCTTGAGAGCTGCCAGACCTGACACAGGAGCTGTGCTCTTGTGGAGCAGCGGTGGAGTTCAGGTGAGATACTCTGGGGTATCAAGGATGACACTGGATGCTGATGTTTAGACAGCTGCCGACATCTCACCCGCTATGCAGCAAACGTAGCCTGCTCAGTGCCTGTCCCTGATGGCAGACACTGCCACTTGCTCTGCAGAAAGCGCAAGAAATATATCAGCAGAGAATGAAAATTATCTTTGATGTCATGGAAGGTGCTGGGGTTTGACATATGCCATAAAACCTGCGTATTTATCCCTTCCTGGAAGGAACACTCAGAACACTTCTGTTAAGTGCTGAGCTCATGCCAGCAGGGGAACAGTAAATCATTTCTGATGAAAGACTCTGTTAACACTGAAATACTGACACGCATTAAAACAAAGAGCAGCCAAAAAGCAAACAGTCTGCTCCCAGGGTCTGATTTCAGCTCTTGGTAGATAAGATGACCCATCTATCACTCCAACTACGACCTCTACAGTAAAGGACAAGAGATGAAATACACTTTGCTCATTTTACTACCACGGGCATAGTTGTTCTTTCAAAAACTAGTGAACTGTGGCAGCAAACTCTTGTCATCCAAGCCTGAGGTCCTGCCTGACAAAAGGCAGAACCATGTGTTTGGAAGAATGCTGAACGGCCTGTGATGCCCAGAGCCAATCGTGCACTGCTGTACACAGCTCATCATTGTAAAATTCCAGTCTTTTTGCTGAAGATCTGCTTACACTGCTCTGTTTTACAAAGCCACGATCTAGCAGCCACCGTAGCGAGCAACTCAGCCCTTTCAGTATTTACTGCACTAAATTTCCACCCCATTAAGTCATTCTGTGGTAACCGGAGTGGGAAGAGGAGAGAGGAACCCAACTGCCCGCAGCAGTGATGGGATCCAACCCTTGCCTACCTGCAAGGGTGGGCAGCTGCTCCCTGCCTTTCCATGGGGAGAGAGGCCCTGCCTCTCAGCGCTCTGCTTGGTCACGGTGAGGACGATGTGGGTCCCTGTGGAGTCAGTGATGAGGGTGGGGGGAGGGGTGCCCTTGATGAGGTCGCTCAGGGCGCTCCCTTGCTGGCCAAGGAAAAGCCGCGGGCTGTGGGACTGGCACGGTGGCTCTGCTTCCGCGGCTGGCACCTCCTGCTTCACCACCACGGCTTTCTTTGGCACTGGGCTTGGATTCGAAGTGTCCATTTGGCTAGCGGTTGGTGCAGGGCTGAATTGGTCTGTTTGGCCACTGGATTGCTTTGCAAACTGGCAACTCAGGAAACCGTTTTCACTCTTGACCTGGGTGCCAAATGCTCCTGGTTTGGAGGCGTCTCCTGCAGCTGTTGGGGCCAGCTGTGATTGCTGAGCGCGCTTCTCCTGCTCCAGCTGTAGCCTAAGCATCTCCACCAGTTGCTGCTTCTGTTTCAGCATGCGGGTGAGTTCCTCGATTTGCTTGTCCTTCTCCTGCAGCATCTGGTCTTTGTCCCTAACTTCTGCATCTCTGCTGTTACCAGCGCTACACCGCTCTGACCTGGCTGCTGCATTTATGCTGCAGGAGGCGGACTTGGAGCTTTCTTCCTTCACCAAGAACTGCACTGGAGAGGTCTGCAAGGTGAGCTGGGTCAGAGGTGAAGTCACCATCTCTCCAAAGGTATCTCCAGTGCCTGAGTTCTCGTCCCCTGTGCTCATTTGCGAGCGCTCAGAAGGAGTTGGAGAAACAGGAGGAGTTGAGCCTGTGCTCCCAAACTTCATCACGCCGCCACCAGTAACTGTGGCCACAACTACTTCTGCTGGTGCAATGCCAGTGGTGACCAGGGCTGGCCCTGTGCTCAGCCTGGCAGTTGGGAAGGCCACCACCACTTCGGCAGCTTTAGGGAGGACGGCTGCTGTGCTGGGCTTGGGAGTGGGGGTTGTTTGGCCGGCTGCACCGTTCTGCTCTTGGTAAGCTCGGAGACGCTCAATCAGGTCCGTCTTTGTGCCTGAGACAGGCAAGGCCCTCAACTTCAGCTCTTGCTTCAGCTCTGCTACCTGATAGGCAGCGAAAAAAGAGGGCAACATTAAGAGAACATACACTTCTAACTAAACAACTATCAACAGCTACCAGAGCTATGAGACAAAGGACTAAATCAATCTTCCTGCAGGCCAACAAACTTGCACCTCAGGTACAGACTGCAGGGTAGCAATCCCAGCTGCTATCACTAACTCCTGTCAGTCCACCTCAGCCCTGCTCTGGGGCAGGAACATCATTCGGTACTGCCCACTGACAATGGCAAAAAGGGTCTCTGCGGCTTCACAGGACATTTACCTTCATCTCATCCAGGTTGGCAGGGAGAGGGCCAGGCTTGCCCACCGCAGCGTTACTGTTTTGTCTCATCAGCCCACTGGAACCAGAGGATACTGAAGATGTGCTGCTGACTGTGGCAGAGTGATTGCGTACGGTAGGGGCACTGGCACCACTCTGCTGCTCTCCTGGAGGCCTGCAGGAAAAAAAGAACACAGACATCAAAATCACAGTGGGAAGACACCAGAGGCCCTCAGTGTCGACAAACACACGTTCAGAAACAGCCGGGTCACCAGTGCTGCCCTAGACACTGAAGCACACCAATGCTCTCGGCTATATCCATGCCCCTTGCTGTGCCAACCAACTCACTTCAGCTGTTTTTGTCTGATTCATCTTGCACCAGCTCTTTTTGAGGCCCTCTGGAACCTACAAGACTGAGGGTGTCACACCTGTCACACCCCGTGGCCACCCCTCACACCCAGAACACCACGTCTCTGGTAGCAGTGCTGGGGAAGCAAGCGCTTCCTAAGAGAGCTGCTACTGCGGACCCGTACTTTGGTGGGGCTGGCAGGATGGTCTGATAGTTGTAGTGCTGCTGCTGCTGGTTGAGGATCTGAAGCTGGAGAAAGAGCTGCTGCTGCTGCAGTATTTTGGCATAGGATGAATCCATGGGAGGAGCTCCCTTGTCCTGCTTTTGGTCCGGGGGAATATACTGATGATATTTAAGCTTCTTGACTTTTGGCTTTAACTCCTTGGCTTTTTTACTGCGCTGAGACTTCTCACTAGCAGACTTGGGCTGGCTTTGCTATTCAGAAGAAAAGGAGGAAGCAAGTAAGAATAGAAACACTGATATAACATAACATCCCATGTAAACCAGAACACAGACTGGGATTTTAATTTTGAAATTCTCTAGTTTGTTCACCTCAGGGTCTTTCCATGCTTCTCTAACCGAGATAACATTATGGACACAGCACCGGCAGCAGCTTACACTGCACCATAATGCAGGTCACCTTTCCCAGCACACCAGATCATCTGCTCATCCAGTGCAGACTCATTGACTCTAATTATAGATAACACTGATTGTTTCAAAACATTTTGCATTCAGCACTCATTTTATGGAAGGTGAATTCTGCTTTCCATGGAGCAGAAAATCCCATTAAATATGTTACAATTAGTGTCAGAGGAAACCACTAGTGAGAAATGTTTCCTTCCTTTGCATCTGTTAATCTAATACTTCCAGCTCCAAACCTGCTTAAAAGTAACCATCTTATCTTCTTTCAGACTACAACAATGAAGACATCAGCCAAAACAGTACCTTAATGAGTGTTGGTGGGGGCTTGGCAGCAGTAAGAGCCACTCCATTGGTAAGACTAGGGGGCAGAAGAGGTGGAGGTGGCAGTGGCGGAGGTGGCTGCTCAGGTAAGAAAAGAGTTTCACTGGAGTCTGCGCTAATCTGCAACTGGGATGAACCCTGCAGGGACAGAAAAACGCATCATGAATACATACAAGAGGAGGGGAATCGTTTAACAGAGTGTAGGAACTGTCCACTTAGAAGGAAAGAGCACGGGTTTCATATCTTTAATCAGACTCCTTTAACCCACTGCTTCAGTTGTCCCTGAGAAGCAGCACAACTTCGTAGGGCAGAAAAGGAATCAAAATCCCACATGTGTATCACCCAGCATTGCCTGCTGGGATCAGCTGCACACAGGCTGTATCACCAAGCAATGGCTGCCCCCTTCCCCACACGGCACCACCATGAGGGTTTCTGAATAACCAGAGGAGGACGTCACTGACACCACACAGAGCTCAGACCCCTAGTGAAATCTCACAGACTACACCTCTTAGGAAAGCCTTAGTCTCACTTTTTAGGATCCTCTGCCACAAATCAGCACGAAGCTCCAGGGCACTGCAGGAGGCCTCCACATTCTCACCTGAGCTAGTGATGTGCCAGTGGTGCTAGGGAGAGGCTCACAAATCCGGGAGTCCATCGGCGATGGGACAGACCCTTGGGACTCATGGCTGGCTGGCTGTTCTGGGGAGAGGGCATCACTGCTGTCCTCATCAAAGGAGGAATTGTCTGCAACCTTTGGGTAGTTCACCTGTCCAACTAAAAACACAAACATCAACTGTGGTCTGTAAAGTGGAATAAGAAATGACTTCGCTTGACACTAGATGTTTCACAAAGACAATGATGGCATGGAGAGAGCTGTGCTTAAAGCACCAGCTAAAAATGAGAGAACAGAGTCACACCTGGATCAGGTTTAAATGTTTATGTTCACTATCTATCAGCAGAATAAAATGATGCAGACTGGGCTGAACCATTTCCCTTGCTTCTTAGCCAGGCAAGATCAGTGAGTGTAAGAAGAGATACTTAGGTCTGCCCAAACCCAGTTCTGTGGCATGGCTTATTTCACTATCATCTGGCACCAAAGAAGAAGACTGGATAGTATAAGGTTGAGCCATGGTTTCTTTGGTGTTCCTCCTGTATGGTGGAAGGTAGAATCTCTCTTGGATTCTTCTGTCTTGCAAGACAGAATCCCAAATTGTCCTCTAGTCTTACAAGCAACAAGGGCTATGGATTAAGTGGTGGCCCTGGCTGCTATTAGCATTTGTCCATCTACATGCCCAGTAGATAAATTCACATGAGTGTACATTTGTAATGTACCAATGTTTTTTTAGACAACATTTTCTCAAATTAATCCTGCTAAGCAGGGAAATACTGTCATTTGCACCTCACCTAAAATCAAGAGGAATCCAGAGATGTACTTTGCCCAGTCAGAAGGAAGCCACATCTCTTATGCTTCAGTTCACAAGTTCACCCTTCCTCAACTACTTCTCGCTCAGTAGTGAAGCCAGGCTCTCCCACAACACTGTCCTTTTCCTTTTTTATGGAAAGTATTCCATCTCGCTCACAGTTGTGTCCCATTTGTCTTTACAGTAGCTGTGCGTGTTTGAGGGGCTGAATAACCACAGACACACAGACTGCTCAGTCTGGGGAGACAGGAAAGAGCACTGCTGAGGCAGTGAGAAGGCTATTCCTCAGCATTCCTTTCAGCCCTTGGAATGGCACTGGCATGATTTACATCTGTTCTGGTTTATTTTTAAAGGGGTTGAATCCTCTGAAGTTTTCGAGTTCACAGACATCTTTTGTTTCATCACACCTGTTTATATTCTGTCTCCCCTCCTGATCTAAGTCAGTGGGTTCTGCCTGACCGTGTTGTTGACATGTTATACTGAGAGAGGGATTTTAAGGAGACAATCCAGGGAATACAATCTTCAACAGTCTTTCAAGTCTTCAGGGCATACAATTACTTTCATATTATTCTGGAATGTCCACATTCCCTATAATTTAATGTCTCCACAGCATTATGTGGGCCAGAGGGAGATCTGCTTTTCCAAATCCTTGGGCTGAAAGCCTGTGATTCTGGGCCGGGAAAACAAGACCAGCCATGGGATCGCACTCTCTTAGACATGCAGGTGAACTGATACGTAATCACAGCCACATGTGGGAAATGCTCTCCACAAAGATCCTCCTCTGACCTTACCAATAATAGCTTCCTTCAGGCTTGATTCCACAGGCAAGATGTTCTTCTCCACCAGCTCCATGGGCCCTGGCCTCTGTGCTATCTTCTCATTGAGGTCATCTGCCAGTCTGGCTCTCTTCAGCTTCAGCTGCTTAGCCTGCAAGGAGGGTTCAGCTGAGGTCTCTGTTTGGGGGAAAGTAAATAAAATAGCATCAATCCAACAATGGTCAACCCGTACCCTTCAGCAGTATTTTAATTCTATTCAGAAAGGTAACTGTAGGTAACAGTAGATAACTGTACAGAAAAATAGGTGATAGAGAACAACAGATATGCACTATAAAGACATATGACACATACTATATATATTTAGGTTATAAAGATAACTACAGTAAGCCCTTGTGACAAATTCACTGTTCTCAAACTGATGTCACTCAATTCTCGTTCATCTTTTCCCTCTGGTTGTGCCCCAAGCTTGGTGTCCAGCAGCAGCACAGCATTCCCTCTCTGAAGCTGAGGTTCATTACTGACCAGATCAAATCTGCCTCACTCCCTCTTGGACATTTTACAGTGTCTTCCCTTAGTAGAAGAGCAGTCCATGGTCATTCTATTTCATTGTTGCTCAGCTACATGAAACTGCACAATTTGAATTCACACAACAGGTTCTTCTGACAATAACCTCCAAGCAAGCAGAGTTGAATCCCTCCCAAGGAATCATGCAACAGGCATGATCTTCTGGCTGCTCCCAAGAGGAAGGAAGTTTTGAAGATCAGTGGCAAAACAGAAAGCTGCTAAAAAAGTAGTTGCGATAAAGTTTATTTTTGGTGTTTCCACGTTCAGCACATGCCATACCTTCCAGAATGTGCATCCTAACCAGCTCTGATCTCTCTGGCCGGGACCGGATTTTGCGTTTCAGATAGTCCTCTGTCTGTAGCAAAAACAGACAAGCAAGAACCACTTTCAGCTGATCAGACACAGGAGTGAGGTAATCTTGAACAGCACAATGAAAAGAAACAACCATCTTTAGCTGTTACTGAGATCTAAATAAGCACCAAACAGAGAAGGGGCCTACCTCCTGTCCCAGAGCACCCAGAAAATGAGCTTATTCTAAAGATGACCTTCCAGTGTAACTACCTCAGTCAGTAAGTCAATAACTGTGCAATGCTGCCCCACAGAATGGAAACTGGGAAGGACTTTCTCAGGAGCTGAAGTCCTCTTTTCCCGTTGTATGCACCACCACTAACTTGTGTCAAGGTAACATCCATGAGATTTCTTTTTACGTTAAAGATAAATGCACTGGTTCCATTGTTCACAGAAAATACTTTCCTGTACTGCCGGCATTCAGGGCTGACTTATGGTTTGGGCACACTCTTTAATTTGATTAAAGATATGTTATTTGTTAAGCTAAAGACCTCATGCAGTCCCTTGAGGGGCAGAATCTAAATGCTGTGACAAGGCTTATTTCACTTCCAGAGCTGCTTTTAGCTCTGTCTTTGGAGAATGTGCTACAGAGCAATGTACGGAGATGACCCCAACAGGCTGAACACGTTACTCTTTACACAGCTGAGGAATGGGAATCTGGAAGCAGTGGGTAATAGACTGGTAAGTACTGGCCATCAGGATGGGCCTTCAGAGAAAGTATTAAAGTCAGTCCGAAAACTGCACCATAGTTGCTCAACTGCCCACATAAAAATATTAACTTAATAAAGTTTTAGGAAAAAAAGAGGAGAAATAAGCAAAAGCCCTTTGGTCACTGGTCTTAATGTAAAGTCCCCTGTTCCAATCCTTCCACAGTTTAAAGGGCCTCCCTTACAGGTCTTAATCACAGCTGTTATTTTTTTACTTACGTTGCTTTCACTTTTAAAACAAAACTTAGTCATAACAAGTTTCATTCCACTGTAGGCTAATCAGAAAAAAACATCCCCAGACACCTTCTGAGGAATAGAAATTATCAAGAAACTCCCTAGTTAGAAAATGCGGCACATGAAGTGTGATGCCTGGCTTCCTCTTTCTATAGAGCCAGAAGTCTGTGATTTCAGTGTCACAAGATTTTGGGGGGGATCCTCTCTATTCAATTTTGAATTTCTAGTCTCCTAGATAAACAATTGCATGTGCAGGTAACAGAGAAACTTTCCTCAAAGGTGGAACTGAGCTCCTCATGATAAGAGCATTTAATAGCAATTAAGAGTGAAACAGACCCCATAAAAATAAAAATGTCAAGTGCATGGACAGTGGGGAAGAAGAGTATCAGTCACTTCCAGAAAGATAACTCTAGGGAAGATCCAGGCACCATATTCAATGGCTTTTAGGCACAATTTGTTCACTGAGGGTTAACCAGCACCACATGCAAGCTGCAGAACACCCCATCCAATACACCTCTGACTACAGAAAGCTGTATTACATCCAGAATATGAACAATTCCCTTCTGCATCTCATTAGCAGCTACAGGATACCCAAAACACAAGACATAGTATTCCTGACTTTCCCAAAACATGAAAGATTATATTGCATCTTACCCTGGCCCGCTCCAAACTCCTTCTTTGTTCATGAAATGCAGCTGGACTTTTCAGAGCTATGGAGAGGAAAAACATTTAGTGAATGAATTAGAATGATGGAAGTTCTCTCTCTGCACAACCCTTCAGGCCAACTAAGTCAACAAACGCACCGCAGCAACTGCTTCCTGCATCTTCCAACACACTGAGACAGCTGGTACAAAGCAATGGGAACTGCCATACTCTGACAGCACAGGGACACAGGAACTGATCTGAAATTTTTGTGGGCCACTGGAGAGTCTAATACAGGTACACTTCTGGTCAAACTAACCACTACTCCCAAAGATGAGTCCAAGAACATGATTCAAAACCAGCCCCTCAAAAAATGCCTTTTACAAGCTTCAACAGATAGTAAGATATCCAGGACCCTTATGGGAAGAAAACACTCTGAAACTTTGAAGAGATACATCAAATGGTTGGAAGGATGGGGGACAATGCAAATGAACTGTAAATTTACTATCTTTTAATGTCAAAGGAAGCAGCAAGTCTTTCCTTAATCTGCACCAGTGTTTTGTACACATGCAAGGACTGGCTGCAAATCCTGTAGGTCCACAGGACACATATATTGCTCCCTGTAAGAGAAATTACCATGAGAAATGGCACACTTGGAGAGAAAAGTACATCTGTCTATTGACAGAAAACCACAACCTGAGGAATTAACTTCACCTCTCCATAGAACAGACCTCCTCGCCCCCTCGGGCCCTGTTTAACACCAGAGCCAAAATGGATCAGGTTTTAAGAAACTGATCCTCTGCTGTCCAGGACCACACTAACCCTGCAGGAATCTCTCACTCTGCCTGGCTCCTCTGGAGCACACAAAGCTCACGTCACAGTAAAACCAGAGAGAAGGGTGTAGCAGCTCCTCACAGTTTCCCTGAAGCTGCAAGTAGCTTGTTTTTTTAAAAACAACCACACTGTGGTTTGTATTAAGAACAAGCTGAAGGGAGCATAATAATTTCTTTTCATATTTCTGAAATACTCGTATTTTAAACTGTCTGAATTACCATCAAGCTAAACAGAAAAGTTAAAGAACCTCAGCTTTAAAGATAAGTTGCAAGTCTTTTGAAGACAGAAAACTAAGCTCATAGTTAGTAACTCCAAAGTATTGCATCTAGGTCCTGTGAAATATAGTCTGCTCATATTATTTTTCACCTAAGACCAGTAATTAAGTATTTCTCAAAGGTAAGTTCATACTGAAGTCTCAAAACACTACTAAAAAATAAAAGCCCTTGCATAAATGCAATGTAAGAAACTACTTCTAATGTATGCGGGGCCTTTCAAGCCCTTTCCTACAGAATGGAACGGAGTAGCCACAGAGAGCGTTAAGACACATCCCATGAAATATAGAGTCCCTCTAGGTTCACATAAATGGGGTAAGAAGTAGAATTCAGTCCACATGGCAGGAATTCTGAACACACCAGCCATCACAGATGGGATTTGGACTACAGAAGTGAATGAAGAATAATTTGTAGAATAAATTAACAATAACTGAAAACCATAGTGAATGAGTATATAAACCCTACAACATGGGGCAAATAGGTCCTGTTCAGATTAGTTTCATAAACCTGGTTATGGAGAGAAATCACCAGAGAAAGTTACACAAGCTGTGAAATGCACTTTGAGATAAACCAAAGAGATATGGTAGGGATATTGTTTTGCAGCAACTACAAAATAATGCAAAAAGCTTTCCCATCTAGCCGAGGCACCGAGAAGGCCTCAGCTGATGCCTGCAAGGAGGCATCCTGGACAGTCTGGCCATGGCACTTCGTTGAAGAGCAAGGAACAAACAATACTCTTTTCAAGTCACATAAGCTGCTTGTGAATACACACACGCTTGAACCTGAACACGCTTTCCTTTCATTGTGTGCATATCACAGAAAAGTTAAATAAAAGCTCAGGTCCACTTGGGCAAAGATAGCAAGCAACATTTAAATCTGCATAAACATCTACCCTGGAGACAAGCGAAGCAGGATTCATCTTGAGTCTTCAAAAGCTCTCTACCAGAATGTGCAGACACAGCAGTAATTCTTTACTCTCCCCTTCCTGCCTACCTCTGCTGTCAGTATGAGGCAGCAGATGAACTTTAAGTGACATTTCCCTGACCACAGCTAATGGTCAGAAAAGTGCAGGAGTTCAGCTGGTGTCACAGGTAGTCCAGGAAAACTCCTGCATACAGAAGGACAAAGCAAGAAAAGAATCCCTGAATAGGAAAAAAGAAAAACATGTATGCATTTAATAGTAAGCAATGCAGAGCTGCTACAGGAATAATCTTGTAAAGAACAATTTCAGTCTCTCATGACTAGTCCTCTGGAAACGTGCACTGGGATGTAGCTCTCTGGGCTGGCAACATGACAGAGGACTTCATATTCGACCTCTGAAAATGTCAAGAGGGCACAAATCCTTCACTGCTTCCCTCAGCAACCCAGGATGAGGTTGACATGTCAGACTAGGCTATCTATTGTAAAATCATACTCCATTTGTAGTTAACTAAGCCTTGCACATTTTTTGGCTTTAAAATGACTACTTAGCCTGGAGCTGTGGAACAACTCTACAACTTTACTAGCAAATTTAAAAAAGAGGAAAGATATAATCCTATGAAGAACTCTGAAGCAATAAGGCTCTGGGTGAGCTCTAAAGGAGACCCTCAGTGCAGAAATGACCCTTTTCCAGCTCCTACCACTGCCCTTCCCGGCCACTTAGCACTGATCCCTGCAAAACTATTCCTGTGCCTCATAACCCATCTGGCTCACTCACCAGAGTGCTGCTTTATCCATTCCACTCAAAACTACCCATATTGATAAAGCTCTACCGTGCTCAGCCATATCAGCTGTGGTGGCTCATTCTGGCAGTGTATGTGAATGAGTGGCTGAGCTGGTGGAGCAGAATCTGTGCGAACTAGGTGGGTGTGGGGCAGTATTCCCACTCTGCCACAGCCCTTAGTACCTGAAGCATCAAATATAACCACAGAGGGTATGGGATGAGGAAACTCCAATCACCTGATGCTTTCTGACTGCTCAACCTGCATAAAATACACTAAACCATTCCTTACGGTAGTTTGTCTAACCTGTTCTTGGAGGCCTCTCATGAAAAATGCAATATTATTGCAGAGAAATTATCCCAGCCCATAGATGTTTTTGCTATTTAAAAACCCTTCTGAATGTCTAACTTATATTTCCCTTTCTACAATTTATACTCTTTGTTCCCCACCTTACCTGCAAACATTACAAAAAACAATTTATTTTCTTCCTCTTTGCATCTATCCCTTTTGAAAACTTTGGTTTGCCTACAATCTTCTGTTATATAAAATGACCAAAGCCAGTTGCTTCAACCTTCCCTTGCACAGAACATTATCCAGACCTTTGCTTGTTTAGTCTCTTTTGGACTCCCTCCATTTGATCTGCATTTCTGTTGAAGCCTAGTGTCCAGAACTGGGTACATACCGCAGCCTAGGCTTTATCGGCTGTTACAGACTTAAATGATTCTTCAATAACACTTCTCAGTCACACATCCCAGCCAGTTTGCCTTTTTGTGTACATAAAATGCCCAATGTTCACTTATGCTTGCCTCACAAACCACGCCGGTACCAAGCCAGCCACTCTTCCTCCTCAGTTCATGCCACTGACTAGGCATTACAAAAAGTAGACATTCGGCCCTTTTCTTTCATTTTATTCCATAGTTCTTGGCTTCTCCAAACATTGTGAGTCCCAGTCCTGTCCTCCCCCCAGCCTACTAACCTGGAGCTTAATAAACATGCAGACTGTTCCTTTGTTTACACCAAATTACTGAAAATATTGAATCATGTCAAACATGATTTTCTCCCTTCCCATCCCACTCAACAACCCTGCTCAACATAACCTCCCAGTCTGACACCAAGCCTTTATTCCAATACTGTTCCCTCACAAGTTGCATAGGCAGCTTCAAGTAGTCCCAGCTTGCTTCCAAAAACATCAGGCAAGGCTGTTTCAAGCACCTTACTAAACCGAAGAAATGCAAAAACACATTTAGCACCCTGAATTCCCTGGGAAGCATTTCAACAAATATTTAGTCTGCTGGTAGATCCAGCTTAAGAAATGATCTCTTTTTCCCCCCTTTTCCATGTCCCACTTGCTTCTGCTTTGCCATTGATGCTCCAATTGTACTTGTACTGCATAGGGAGCTCTACTATGGAATTGTTGCCATAAAGTACCTCCAGCATCTTCCCACGGCACTTGCCCCTCTCCAAACTTAACCTGAATCCTTGATCTAACTATCCAGCTAACTTTGAGTGAGCCCTGATGAGAACAGAGTGCTGCCAGAGGAAAAAAAAAACCACCAAACTTGCCAAACTACAACAGCAGTATGAGCTATTGAGTTTTCGTTTTCACTGTATGCAGGAAAGAAATAGTTGAGAACGCAAAAGTAACTTCTGCAATGCCCAGTTTCAGTTAGGTTACCTCCTGCCTGCCTTTTCATTTTATTTCTGCATGATATGCACATGGTATTTTCAGCCTCAGTAACCTGCAGTTACACTTTCTGCCCTCGTTCCTGTACCTAGGTCTGGGACAAAGCATGTCAGCTCTCGGTTACGCTGACAAAACGGTCTGTGGACTCCGATCACAGTTGCTTTGAAAGAGTTATTTTAACCTGGATTGGTATGCTGGTTTACAGCACGGCTCCACAAATAATAGTGTCAGCAAAGCTGAGCAGAACTGCCCTGCCAGACAAAGTCAGATACGAGAGGCTGAGTTTAAGGCCAGCACTGCAGCAGGAGCACCCACTCTGCTGAACCATGGCCCCCCATGTCTTCAAATTGCCCCATCCACCACAGGAAAACAGCCTGGTGTTACAAATGGCCCAACAAGCACTAAAAAAGGCTCAGTGACAGATGGGACAATAGCATCATCAAGAGGGCTTGGGACAGCACAGTCCAGCAGGTGCCCTCCACTGAACTGTACACATTTTTGTCCCACTTGGACAACTGTGGCAGTTTGTAACATCTGCTGTTAGGAGGATGAGTTTTACCCCTTGCCTTTAAATGACTGACAGCAGGACTTGATTTTCCTGCCACAGACAGGCTAACAAGGATCTCATGAAATTCCTACCATATACATCCTGTTTCTTTACTCTCTGTTGCCTGTTGTGGAGCATTTTGATGCTTCATCTCCAGAATTCCTGAAGAATGAGCATCTTTGTGGTCACACCCTCAGCTACCACAAGAAATCTCCCTGCAGATCAATGATGCAACTGTTCTGTGCCTCCACCCTGTTTCAAAAATGTTGCAGCTATACATTGACACTGTGTCCTTCCATCTGACCTCCCAAAGCCAAGCAGCAGCACACAAGACCATCTACATCGACCCACACCTTTCCATACAAAGCCCAGAGATGAAAGCTGCTAATCTTCACATCAAAGCAATGTATTAACTCCTATGAAACAGGGTCCAAAACTGCAATGCCTGAGCTCAGCGTTCCCTCTGTCCAAGCCACATTTTGCAGATGTGAATGAAAGTGTGAATGAATCACAGAACCACAGGATGGTTTGGGTTGGAAGAGACCTTAAAGATCATGTAATTCCAACGCCCCTGCTATGGCTGTAGGGACACCTTCCACTAGACCAGGTTGCTCAGAGTCCCATCCCGCCTGGCCTTGAGACACAAAAAGCAAAGCAAAGCATCAAACTGGTGCTGCTATATACAACAGACTGAATCAAGGCTCAGGAATCAAACCCAAATCTTCTATATAACAGCAGAGACAAAAAGCTGGGCAAAATGGCCCAAACGTTCCTGTTCAGGGTTCACCCTGCAGTGTACAAAAGCAGACATTAGCTGTGCAAAGCTTTCAAAGATATTCATATGCACATCTCCAAGTTCCTGTTACCTAGCATGAGAAATAAGTGGAATCAGAACTAGGCTGAGACACTCTAAGAACGAAACACAGCAGGGGAAGGGGACTGACCCAACTGCTGACAAAAAGAGGTCAAAATACCCATACACCCTGAATTTGCTTATGCAGCTGACAGAAGACACTGAGGTTTGCACGGAACCAAACACAGGGAAGAAAGAAAGGATTTGCACAGATCCTCATAGCTCAAGCGTCTTGTGGGAAGCAGAGGCTGCAAAGCCTTCTGTAATCAGTAAATCACTACTCGAGGCTATCGGACTTGTAGACTGACAGAGCAGAGGCAGCACGTGAGCTTTCCTTGGCCATAGTATCTACCTCATCACAGACAACAAGGTGATATTTGAACTGCAAATCAGTTGGTAAGACAACACGCAATGTTTGTAGAAAGGCTACAGCTAAATTCAGAATACTGAGTAAAATACTGTGCTCTTCAGTTAGGCCTGTTCCTAAGGGAAAGGAAAAACCTTCCTTTGCTATGACAAAGAGAAGCTTGTGTCATGTGCAAACCCAACCTCAGACACGCTGATTTAACCCAGAATGGCAGAAGACCTTCTGCTGCAGCTATTCACCCCTGCTCTCAGCCAAATTCTGGTTTCTCTCTCTTGTTTACTATGCTTTCGTAAAAAGATGAGATAAAGTGCTGCAAATAGGCTCGATGACTTCCGCTGTCGGTTCAGGGTGGGGCTTCCACCCGTAGGATTTGGTAAGAGACACCAAACCTGAACCACAGAGCAAGGCAGTTAGCACTCTCTTCCTCCCATCATCTTCACCCCACTTTCAAAAAACATTTCTCACAGCATGGAGGAAAAAGGTATTAAAAAACTGGGTCACATGCACAGAAGGGGTTGTCATCTTGCCAGTGGGGCAGTGTCTAAGAGCTGCTGCATGCTGCAGAAATACGAAAAGGGGCTGGAGAATACACAGCTGAGAGAAGAGAGATCTCCATCAGCATCCTTTTCTCCATTTGCAGCTCTGGGGAGTTTCTCATCCAGTATACAGACCTGATCATACTTGAGTATTCTTGCAGATACCATACCCTAACATTGGTAAATGACCTTGGATTAAGGCTAAAATACGAGCATCAAGTTAAGGATAGGAAAAGAAGCCACAACTGCTAAATTGTGATTATTCAAATCCAAAAATACACAAACTCAGAAAATTAAAAATTAGGATTGACCTAAAAAAGTCAATCCAAATTTATTTATGAAAGTAAGAAACACATCTCTGGCACTCAAACAAATGCAGCTTGCCCTTCAGTGACACGCTTCAATGAGAATGTTACTGTGATTGAAGAATTGAAGAATTATGAGTGTTCCTAGATCCAAACAGAAGAAAGGCTGGAGAAAGGCTCCTTTCCACGTTGCTACTGTTGCCAGCACTGCCAAAGCGCTGCGTTACAGATACAGTGCTGCAGCTTTTCGGAGACTTCCCCACTGCCCAGCTATGCCAACCAACAGAGACACGGCACACAAAACAGCAGCCGAATGAAATTCCCATTAGCTGGATTGTTTGGTGAGCCCCACACTGCTGTGGAAGCCAGAGCTCAGGTCCTGCCTCCCTGACACCCCGCCTCAGAGAGCCAGCCCTTCTCCTGGGTCAACATTCTGAACCTGCACACGGTACTGGCTCATGCAGCTGTTTTTCCCAAAAAGAGCCACTTTCCAGCTGCCTGCATTGGGCTTGCCCCAGCTGCCGAAGCACACAGGCAGGGGGAACTGTGGTACCCGGCCTCAGCTCGCCATGGAGACACTCACCAGCTGAGCTGCTTTCAGCTCACCAGAGCCCACTTTCAGCAAGACTGTCAGTAACTTTAGTACAGCAGTATCTCTCTGGTGATGCAGCTGAAGTTTAAGATTTTCATTAACTGTGTGAAAAGCCTGAAGTATAGGTTTGTCACAGTAAACATGAAATTATTGGCAGAAAGGACTAAGATTTTTTCAAGGCCCAACACTGAGTTAATTTAAAATCTAACATATGTGAAATTTCTCAGAAAGTTCATCCTCTGTAGGAGCAAAATGGAAATTGTCACCCATGGTAACAGTTATCAGATCTGTGGGTGACTATGGCTACAGCTTTGTGTCAAAAAACATTTACAGCAAATACAACTAATGTATAATCTGCTCCATCCACCGCCATTAACTCTTGGCATTCGAAAGATATCACCTAAATCTTGAAATGAAAAATAAAAGAAGGCAAAGCTTCATTACAATCAGGATTATACCACCTCCAAACTGAAGAGGAAAACGGAGACAAGGAAGTTCTACCAGGAACCCTTTGATCCATGCATTCGTGGACCAGATTTCATGCCTGTTTCTTGCATGGAAAATCAGCCTTTGCAAACTCCTCTGATAACTTTCCAGAGTGCCCAGGGTGGGAAAGGTATGGGGTCACAAAAAGGAGAGACCATTCCCAGAAAACGAGTAAGAATGAAACTAAGACAACTGTGGGAACACGAAGGGAAGAAACCGTATTGCATATCGGACTTTACTACCCTGCATTATTATGTTTCTCTTGCAACTTTTTCTCTTGCAAATCTTTTATCATGGCAGGGATCAAGGACCAAACGCAGCCTATCAAACACCTGAGCATGGTCTTCCTTCTACAGCTTCAGAAAGGGCAAACAGCACATTTCCATCCTAACACAATGAACTTTATTGCTCCAATCATGTCTTATTAATCACAGATCATATAAACACATGGAAAACACACACAGTCAGATATCTAAAAATACAAACAAAGCAGATGCAGTTATCAGGCTTCTGACAACGAGACTCTCTGCTTAAATGTACAGATTCCTTCAACACACAAAGCCTGAAGACTTTGAAATTTTGCTTCAAGAAAAAAGATCAAAGTCAAATAACCAGCAAATAATTCCTGGGAGACAAGTTTTAGGTATACAATCAAATTAAAATAAAACCAGTTACAGACTTCTGTGCAACACACCAGAAACAGAAAAAACATTGAGGACAGCTTCAAGTGTCCTCTACTTTTTTTTTTATTTTATAATACTTGCTTAGTGTTCCAGTCTTACTCTCAGAGCATGACACTAAGTATATTAAAAGTCTGGCCACAGCTGCTGTACTTGAGGTTCCATGCTATACACTATGAACCAGAAAATAGCAAGGATTCAGAGGTTTATGGAGTATTAAAATAAGCTATTATTTTTAGATCTTAAAAGACTTTACAGGTTTGTACATTTTATTAAACAAGTCTGGGAGTAACAATATTTACAGTCCACATATATGTTTTTAACTCCTTGTACTAAATGAAATTACAGTTCCAGCTTAAAAGCATGAAAGTGAGCAGTTGCCAATGTGCAGAACAGCAGACATAAGATGTCAGGGAAGTACAAATTTGAATTTTTGCTTTGTTATTCTAAATAGATTCCATAAAACTATAGGAATGTCACTACAAAGATCTGATATGTAAAGTGGTGCAAGAATGACAGGGACACATTACGTAGCAGGAAGAGCTATTTCAGGGTGCTAAAGCAATGGGTTTAGCTGCAGCTCAAATAGAACACACCACAACCTTGAAATGTCGGCTGTGTAGCCACATTGCAACAGTTCCAACTCAGTAAAACTCCATGCAGGCACAGCAGTTCATCTATCCCAGCCCTTATGTACAGGACAAAATATAGCTGAGGCTTGAAGAATTGCCCCTGAAGTCACCAGTATGATGTCAGAACAGCTCGTGTCATGAAAAATACTGCACCTGTAGGTAACCGTCACGTTCCAACAGCTTGCTGCCTCTCCTTTCTCTGACAAACATAGAAAGATGCTCCTACCTCACAATTAACAGTTAAACAATTTATAAAACTTGTTTTTTCTTTTGTTTTGTTTCTGACATTTAATATGTTCTACTGTAGCTGTTGTATGTAACAGGAACCAAAGGTTGATTATATCCTCAACTGACAGATCTTCAATTAGCACACATATATTAAATTGACAAGATTCATAATAAGAAATAACTAAGAAAATATAAACATAAATATTAATTATAGAGCCATGCAATAAAGCTAGAAGTGCATAATTTTCAAGTATTTAAAAAACTTTTTTTTTTTTTAAACTGAGAAGTGATTAGACTATCAGGTAAAGGCTAACACAGAAATAGCATTTTTAGCTACCCTACACAAACACAAGTGTGGATGTATGGCCAAATCTTGGGGTTGAGATGTTGAAGTCTAGAGACATGATTTAACCTTAGAAACTCACAGGTGGCAAGCACTTCGCTTCCTGAATTCAGTACCTTGGGTTTTTGTGATGGTGGCCGTGCTGGATGCAGAAGACCAGCTACTACAAGCTTTGTCTAGATGATGATCAACACTGGTATGCCAAAGCATGACCTGTGTTCTGTACCCTTAAGTCATCAACTGTCCCCAGCCAATAGCAATTCCTTTAAAATTCATTTTAAGTCATTCACAGACTCCCAAAAAAGCAAATACCGTGTTTCAGTTTTATAACAAATACTACATTTTATCCACTAACCTTATGGCTAGAAAAAAATGCAGCTAGTGATATGAGAGGCCTAATGAGATGATAATCATGAGGCTGCCTGCTGTATCACAATAATGTCTAATTGTGTGACATGTTGCAATTGAACCACGGCACGCTCCCCTCTTGGAGTCTGAGGATAAAACACACTCGTACTCCGAAATAAGCTCGAGCATCCAGCAGGCTGCACGTCCAAGCAAAAACTGCATCAGAGTATTGGTAGAACAGACCTAGAGCATGGAAACACCTCAGCACCTGTAAGAGCAATCCCATTAGAATCTCCATGCACAAATTCCATCCTCTTTGGATCTACATCCAGTCACGTGTTCTGCATCCCGGAACACAAACATACAGAGGAGTTGGATGTGGGCACAAAAACTGGCAAACATCAGATACACTGAAGTGAAAAAGAAGCTCCTGGAAATTCTCAGCCTGTACAGCAGCCACCCTCCTTCTAGCTTTCAGTGCTCACAGTGCCCTTTACAAAGGATGCCTGTGACATTTTTCAGAGACTCACAAAGCACGACTACAGAGCAACACAAGGCACATTCCCAGAAATTATCTATTTCTGCTTTGCCTGCTTAGATAGAAGCGATGGTCAAAACAGCTTTCCTGCAGGATTGTGCCACATGACAACCTTGCATTCTTGCCTATGTTTTGTGTTTGCAGCAGAAGCCAAAGATCACAATCCTGATGGATAAAACAAAGGGCATGTGAAGCTCTAAATCTTGCAAAAGAGAAAAAGAGCCACATATTTTGCATAACAGAGTATTACTACATTTGCCAAATGTCTTTCCCCTAAAAATTTTTGCTGTTTTAGTTGAAGATACTTTCCACATAACTTTCTATTCAGATGTGCATTAGCTACTGTTTTAAATATTCTCTTCAAGGATGAAAAATGGGGTGTTTAATAGTCCCCAAAAAAACCTTACAATAGCCATAACGTTTAAATTTGACGCTAAAAAATGACAGTATCTGACTGTTCTTCTACAGCACAACAGAGTTCAAAGAGTTGAGCACAGACAGCAGATTTTGTTTAACTTGCATTTTGTGAGGACAAGAAAATGAAAATCATCTCTGCATAGCTACAAAAAAATGCAAATAGCAAAAAGGCTTGTCTATTTGCACTGTTAGAAAATAGGCCAAAATCTGAATAAATAGAAAAACTCAGCTCTCCTTTTTTCAAGATACAGTCATTCTAGCTCAGACCACAGGTATGTCAGCTGCAGGTGAAGACTTGCTTCCCACATTTTTTTCTAAGAGTAATTGAGAATTTTAATCTTCAGCTAATGAATCCTGCTACTAGTAAAAGGTTACACAAAGTGGTAACAGAAAGCAAGAAGAATTAATGAAGCATAAAACCCAATTACTTTGAATCCTCTTTCACTGCCTATAAATGCTTTATTTCTTACTACAATACACTAATCTTTCAGTGGAGCAAAGTCCTGCTGTAGGTGGCTGGTGGGTTGGGAAGGTTATTTAAGTGAGATTAAGTGTACTTGGTAAAAAAATGTTGAAACATTTGCCTTTCCACTCTATCATATAAATAAAATTCCACATGGGACAAAGTAAGCAATTCCCAGTTCTGTTATGAACAAGCACAGCAGAAGCAGCATGACTCTCACTCTCACTTTAAGGTGACACAAATGTGTCATCTCCCACTCCTCATATTTACAGTGTCCAAAAACCTCATGCTGACAGAAGCCTGAAATGAAATTTCTCTTTTAGGGCACCAGTTTGCAGAATAAATCTTATATGGGGTTTAGATTCAGTCAGGAGAACCAAAGGTACCAATGGGAGTTTACACACTACACAGCTTGTAATGTAAAACAAAACCTTTCACTTCTCCCACACTTGGCTCATGGATTTTTCCATGGCTGTTTGCCTCAAGATATACAGGAACTGATCTGTATCATAGGCTAATCTAAACGAACATGTAGGAAAGCACAGTAAGACCAAAACAGAAACAAAGTCGATGCTGAGGAAGTGACATCCACACTCTGGATATGAAGGTGAATTGGAGGTGTGGTGCCAGACAAGCTGTAGTCTGCTCCCATGGGCTGAATGCATATTAGCTCTAGGCAGAATATTTTCCACTTTACTTTCATTCCAATTTAATCCAGCTCTCAAACTTAATTTTATGGTGCAAAGCAAGGTACAGTAGGCAGGTGCAATCAGGATCTTCATTTCAAAAGCACATTCCTGACACAAGCTGTAATGCAGATAGAACCGCAGCCATCACAGCTCTCTCAAGAGTGTTAAGACTCTCCAGATGGAAAATAAAGGAAAGAAAAGAAGCCAACTAGCATTTGACATTGAAAGAGCAATCCAGCTCTTTTAGTTCAGCACCAAACCATCCTTTGGATTCCAACTTTTATACTTTTGCTGAATCATCATAAAGGACTGTGTGGGGCTTGGTTCCTGGCTAACAAACCCAAGACGGACACACGAGTCCAGCATAGCTGTGTTCAGTAGCAGATGACAGCAGGACAAGATTAAGTACCTAAATGTTTTCACAGACAACAGGTACAGGCCAGAGAGAAGAAAGAATACAGGATACTTGCACATCCCTAGCAGTAGTAAAAATCTCTATTCTGGAAGTCCTGAAAGTAGAAGTAAAGGTGTCGTGGGTCTGAGATGCCTTCTGGAGGAACACGGTCCCTAGTCATCCTCTGTACTTCTCAGGCTAAAAATGGGACTTTTGTTTTAAGTATCACAATTTATCTCACACCTCCTCTTCAAAAATGGCCCAGGCAAACTATGTCTTAAACATTTCCCTATATGCGGTTATTTCCAGTTGGCAGGTATGGGTAAATGATACCATTATCTGGGAGGAACTAATTTCAAATCATGTTTAGAACAGATGTGCTAAAGTGGGTTTTCTCCATTGCAGAAAGGACCTTTTCATGTGTTGCCAATATTTTCACGATATTTCACTGAGTGTTTTTCTTTGGTCTGTCACAAAACTCACATGTAAGAGATATAAACGAAGCAATGAAGGGCACAAATCTGCAAAGACTAGTAATTTAGGCTATGTTTTAAACAAATTTAAGACTCACTAATTATTCTGGATGCCTTACTTGAATTAATTGCAAGGGCCTCATTTTCAAAAGGCCTGTAAAACAGACCCTTCTCAGGAATCACAAGTTTGGCCAGGCACACTTTGAAGAAAGCCAGTACTGAACATGAGTTAATAAAGTATTTGCATACATATCCACCTAAAGCAGGAGACCACAAAGAAGTCAGGAACATTTTCTTCTAAGAAGCATTAGTAAAAAGGCCCAGTCACTGGGACACTAGTCTTTCATCCAAAAGCAGGTAAGTGTATTCTGTAGAAGCTTGTATACAAGCTCCCCAGGTTAAAAAATAGACAACAGACACGATATATTCAGACAGGACAATCTTTTCTTTTTGCTTTGGTAACATAATTTTAAGCAGGGGTCCCAGAAACCTCTTGAGAACATTACTGCCATCCAGCAAGCCACTTCAGCTGACAGAGTGCTGCTGACAGGTTTTCTTCATTCAGAGCAAGAGCTGATAGTCTAACCTTCAGCCCTCAGCAAAGTCTAAGTCACACCACTGTGTCATATTACAGCATGCACCCCAGAAACAGAAGTGAGAAAATCCTCATTACTACACCATCTTCAATTAAAGCTTCTGAAACAGGGAAGCACGAAAGCTTTTGAAAGAAGAAAATACATACCTGATCCACTGCCTTTTACTACAGCTGTTGTGTGAAACTGAGAGGACCTCAAAAATAAAACATTTGCTGTGTGGTCTTGCTGTGTTACCTGTAAGTCATCTAGTTCAGAGGTACCAAAGCATGACAAAACTATTTGTCAGATACCTTTTTTGCATTTTTGGGGGAAGGAGGAGAACAAAACAGAAAAATACCTTCTCCAACGCTAATCTGACAGTGAAAGGTGGCTTTAGGGTAGATCCTCTCTGTTTACCCAGAAAAGTAAACATTCTCTACCTTCACAGATTTTGCCTTCCCCTGCAAGAAGAGCAATGGCTGATGCCCACAGGGCTCTTCCTAGCTGTTTTCTAGCTACAAACATAAAAGAGGGCCCCTTGTTGGTTAACATCTTGTACACACTGCCTGGTTTTGGTCGGTTTATGGAATATGCACACACAAAGTTACAAGTGCCTCAGAGGTCTGGGGAGCTGACACACTGTAAGAACAGAAAGTGGAGAGGCAGGAAGCCTGTTACAAGAGTGATTACCGGCAGGAGTCAAGGATATAAGGCACTTCTAACATAGCATGTTCTCCAGAAGACTGTGCATTGTGATGAAATGCAAGCCTAGTTTTGCAGTACAGTTGCACTTGCAGCCATTACCCTCTTCCTCAGTATCGGAGGTGGCACCAACACTTCAGAAGGACCAGGCTGGGTGGGACAGGGTGGGGCTCTTACATATGATGTTTGCCATGCAGAAGCAGAGAACCTGATCTTTCAAATCATATGGGAAACCATTCTCCACCAAAAAACATGCACAAAAACCCCAGGGCAAAGAACTGAAGTGGTACTTACGCGGCATGATCCCTTGGCTCACCAGCTCCTCCCGCGTGCGTCGCTGCTGGAGCTTCAACTGCAGCACTGCATGACAGCAGAGAGAGGGGAGAGAAGGAAACCCATCAGTGCAAGAAACAACTGAAGAGACATTTTCAAATGCATCTTGTTTTCTTCTTTGGATGCTAAGGCACTGGTGAGCAGCAGAAGGAAAAGACCCCCGCCCCCCAGCCTGCTGCCCTGCCCTGCTGCAATTGCAGAAGTGGCCCCCAGCAGTCAGGTTTCCGTAGACTGCTGCAGCCAGGGGGAGAGGAAGTTGCGCAGGGTCTTGGCAGGGTGATAAAAATCCACAAAGCCAGGCCTGTTTCTCAGTTCTTTCTAGAGCACCAACTGCTTTCCAAACCATTAATATTAAAAAACAAACAAAGAGAAACACCAGCTGACAGTCCTCCAATAAACACAGAGTGACACCCCAGCTGCTAATGACTCCTGAAAACTCTAATTACTATGTGCAGATTAAACGATATGTCAAAATTGCTGGTCGTTACTCTAAATTACAAGGCTGATTTCCTTCCTCAGCTCAGAAATTCACCTTCAGAAACATCTTGTGAAAGTGAAATACCACAGACACATCTAGAAGTGTCCTTCCACTGCAAAAGGAATCCCCTTATCACTAGAATTTTTCCTACGTATTTTAGCATATTCAACATATTCATGACCTGTGTGCAATGCAATTAGCTGGGTTTTTTTCTAGTGCAAATCCCTGGAATAGTCATAATTTCAACATTTAGATTATAACAGCAGTTTCCCTTTAAACTATACAATAAAAGCAACATTCTAGATTTTTCTTACAGTCAAAGACAGCTTCCATATGAAAGTGACCTTTCAAAATTGAGGAAAAAATTCACATGAATGTGTAGACACACACATGACTCAAATTAGGACAACTTGAGTATCACTGAATCCCATTTGCAATCAAGCCCAAACTCCTAAGTATACTCCACATAAAATATTATAAAACGAATGGCAAGGCATCTCATTTCTCCTGTTTTAATTTGAATTTCTCTGTCAAGCTTATGCCTTTTGTACAGTCCACATAATGAAAGCCCACATGAATGCAGTGGAACCACTACAGAGCAAAACTGCTCTACAGTCTAACTATGCAATCCCATTATAACCCTTATGCCTCCTTTCTTAAGTCCAGTACACTAATTCCACACTTTATATCCAAATTTGTACTGTACAATCCCTAAAGCAGAGAACAAAAAATTTAAGAAGATGCCACTTTGTCTACTTACAGACATCATCACGTTTTACCTGTTTCTTTCAGCCTCCTATTTGCAGTTTGCATCTGAGTAAGATACATCTTCCAATAAGGGTTCTGGTCTTCACATGTATAAAAAAAGAGATCCATTTCTTCCTTCCTATGGTTGTTTCCATAGCACCTAATCACCCTCACTTAAACACACACTTAATTTTCTTCTTGTATTTGTCTGGCTTCCACTTCCATTGACTCTTGATGTCCCTTTCTTTGAAACTGTTTATGACAGTGAGAAAAGTACCTCCTACCTGTGGAAGTACCTCTGTGCACAGTGTGCAAACAATTCACCTCTCTTCTGTTTCTTAAGACAAACTATGATTTCTTACTATATGGATCCTGGGCAGGAAACTACTTTCTTTTAGTACATGGAAGTGAGAGAGGGGAGGAGGATGTACAGAGCACCATGGTAATTCTGTGTGGGATCAGCCAAGAGCCAGAAGGAGGAGGAGGGAACACAGAGGGGAAGGAACAGGCCCTTCATTTGGCTGTGAAACTGCAAACAGAAGTGGTAGGTCCAGACTCTTCCTCTCACCGAGCATGAGATCGCACTCCTACTTCTGTGCTAGCGTGAGGCTAACACAGCTCACGGCCAGCCTGCTCACAGAGCTTCTCGTTTGCTGGACTCCTTTTGAGGTTATCAAACCCCAAATCTACGTAAGCACTTGATCTAACTAACACCTTGCTGAGACAGTGTCACATCTCTCACCCCACCGCCCGCCCCCATCCCCTCTCATGTCCCCCTAACTGGTGGCTGGACTTGCTGACCCGACAGTGACCACAGCCCAGTCAAAAGAGACACCAGTTTTTGTGTTAGTAAGTTGAAGAGGATGACCAGGAGTTGTAGTGGAACAACCAGGACACCAGGTATTCACCAGCACTGAAGGTGGGAGTCAGACTTCATCCTTCCAACAGCACACTGCCACTAAGTGATTTCTGCCCATTAAATCTCTCACTGCATGGCATTACTTCTACTACTGAGCCGTTTAGGAACTCATATCCACACCCTAAATTAGCACATGTTACTAAATGTATACAGACAAGGCACAGACCTATAGCATCAGGTCCATCTTCCCAGCTTCAAGTGCAGACAATCTTATTATTACTCATGTCTACCTATTTACACATCTAGTAATGTATGTTAGCCCTTTCTGCCACTTACTTGCTACGACCATCTACCTTCCCTCACGTTTCTAACTACGCCTACTATTTACCTTTCACCTCCCAGTCAGGGATTTTCAGCAAAAAACTCCCCCACACAGGTGTGGCTGGCATTTTTTGCTCCTGGGTGCACACCTGTATTGTCATCTGTATTAATGCACATTTTGCTCCACTGTCTCAGTTGGCTTAAATGATCTAAACCTCTTTTTTTAACGTCATTATTTATTCCTCCACTAATATTTTTTCCGTCCACACTGTTACAATCTCTTGCATGTGTTTCCAGACTGTACCAGGCTGATCTCAACCAGAAACACTTTTCTGCTTTCTGTGATTACAACCAGTTCTTAATCCAATTAAGCAGTACTTCATTAAATTCAAATATACCTCTTAAAACCAAAATACACCACACTACTAAGTTAGAGATGTTATAAAAATCTGTTGCACCCAGACAAAAACCCCGAGCAACCAAATTTCACTAATCCAAACAACAAAAACACATTTGAGCAGACCTGTTTTCACAAACCGAAAAGCTGATCAGTGTGATTATACTGCTATTCTTACACCACGTAAATTCTTGATCAAATTTCCATATTTTTTTTTCCTGGAACTGATAGCAGATGAGCCACTCTGTACTCACTCACCCTTTGTCAGCAGTGATGCAAAATGTTATTGGTCTTTCGCTCTTCTGAAGTCTCCCTGCTGTTCCCAGATTTATTAGAAATGAATCTCAGTCAGACTGCTAGAGACTTCATCAAATGACTTAAAATTCCGCTGCTAACTGCAGCCTCCCTTATGAATTTTCTAAATCTATCTTATTTCTTTATTAGTTACAATCTACTACCTGTTTTCTCTCCCCATTATATGCACCTTTTATTTTTAAACCCTATGTCCCTTCACAGAAAGAAACTGTCAAGAGAACTAAACTGGAGAATAGAAAAAAAGTCATTTTCAAGACCCTTTTTATAAGACTAAGTAATTCCTGGGATTTATGAATGTATATAAATATGTATTAAGCACAAGTTATAATTGCCATAAAGTACTTTTTTTACCCCAATACAGCTTATTTTTGCGGCAGGGAGGAGGGCAAAAAGGATTATTTCAGTTCACTCCTGAATACATTTTGGCTTAACTAAGTACTTGGAGTTCCCAATGCCATTTCATATATTTAGGAGATCACCTGTTTACATGTGCAAGTGTGTGAGTCCTATATATAGATTAACAGATGTCCCAAGCACCAATCCAAGGCTGTTGTACATGGAGCTCAGCCAAAGGTCTAGAATGACCAGAGAAATTCAAAGCTACTCTAAGACAGACTGAAGTGTAAGTCTTTCAATCACTAATGGACAATCCTCTGTTTCCTTTAGTCCTGTACTTAACCTATAAATTAATTTTCAAATTAAGAATAAATCAGGTCATATAAAGGGCAGTGCATAACTGCTGGCTAGAAAATAAGTTCCAAACGGGTACCCTTCTACTATCTGCAATATTTTGTGGGATTTGTATGCTTGTCAGATTTTCCCACTCAAAACTGGGCATAATTTATTTATTTCACAAGTATGAAACGTTCCCAGTTAAATTTTGAACAATGTTTTTATATTACGAATGGACTGTTCCAAGAATTAGTAAAACATTCCAGAGAAATCTGGGAGCTAGGATAGAGGACCACTGCCAGCAGTTTAAGAGGAGTAGAGAAGAACTGCGGTGGTGGGAGATGTATTAAATGACAAATTAATATTGTGATACAGCTACTGTCAGCAGAGTTAGTAAAATACAGCATGTCATGATTATTTTTTGTTCATCTTAGCATAAAACTTTCTCAACAGCCACAGGCATATTCCAGGACCAGCTACTCACGGCTGGTGGCAGCTCAGATTCAACAGCACATAATTAATATACAGAGCCTGCACCCATAAGCACTTTCAGGACAGCTACAACTCTGGTGGTAGTTCAGGGGTGCATCAGTAGTAAGCAGAAGCATGAACAAATATCTATGATGAGCTAAGTTGTTTTTTTGCAGCTCATCACCTAAATCTGCAGCAGCACGCCTGCCCTTAGACATAGATATCTGAAAGCCCTTCTATTCTAAACCACACTGCATTTAGTAGTGTGACTAGAACTACTGCAGAAACTAGACTGCAGATTCTGCATCTCAGCATTTCAACAGAGAAAAATAGAATTAAAATCTCTTTTCAAAAACTGTCTCACATACCAAGACAGGTTTGTGACAATAAATTTAAAAATATTCTGCATTTCCTGTTTTTTGAAAACTAGAGACAAGAAGCACAGGGCTGTGAACTGCAGCTTGTGGTGAGACTCTGTACATGTTATACTGAATACAGACTTACTGCCAAAGGGAGTCTGTGCTCACATTTCTACAAAACCTTTCCTGCTAAGGAATCCCAGGCGATACTTAAGGTCACCCAACCAAGGTAATGATTAAGCACAGCCATATGGTGGATTACAACTGGGATAGCATGAGCAGCAGCGCAGAGCAGGAAGGAAGGAAGGCTGCTAGAGCCAAATGAAACCCTACAGAGGGACTGAGGGAGGCAGAACTCCCTGGAATTCGGGCTGGGATACCCATGCAAAATGGGAGAGTGCAAGACATAAACTGCATATTAATAAGAAAGGCCGTATGCTCACAGACGTGATTTATCAATTTTGTAAAATCACTGAAAGCAGTCTGCCTGATAGAAGAATTTATCCTTGCAGCCCAAACAACAAACCATGTGATCAGGAAGAGAAACTACTGAAGAACAAGTGAAATTAGCCTAACTTCATTATCTAAGCTGAGGAAAGTGCAAGCATAAGTAAAAGCAGTAAAAAGCAATTTAATGCTCATAAGGGCTCATGGTCATTTATTTGTAAATTGTTCAGCTCCTGTGCAGAGCCCATTTTGAAAGCACTGAGCGGCTACAGCATCCTGTTAATTCACAAGAAAGCACTAATATAGCACAAGCTGGGATGGGAACTTGCCAGTTAGTTCAACACCTCTGCCTTTCTGTAGTGACAAAGGCATTTCAGGAGAATTTTCGCTGGCCTGGCACTGAGCAGGTCTGACTAGGTTTACTTTGTGAGGGTCAGAGACCATGGAATAAGGAGATGTGGCACAAGGCCACCGTTTGCAGCCCACACATACTTTCCAGTTTTTCAGTCCAATGTGTTTAACACCGTATGCAATGGCCTGCATGCAACCAACTTAATTATAATATGCAACAATAAAAGACAGCTTTGATGACACGGGGTATTTGCTGAACAAAATTGGCACAGCTGTTTGTGCAGAACTGGGGCCTCTAACTCAAATATCACAGTGCCATGTAACTACGGCTTTGAAGGATGAAGCCACCTTTCCACTTACCACTCGGCCAGCAGCCCTTCTAATTACACTAAGAAGAGAATTTTTTTCCTACTTTCTGATTAAATAGTCACAGTTGACCAGAAGCAAATGCCAAATTCAGCTTTTGAATATGCAGCACACCAGCTGTTGTTTTCTGTGGAAGCTATAGCCTACTGAATTCAGTCCCTTGGAGAGGTGGTAAGAAAACCTCTCCCTCACACCAAAAAATGGTCTCTGAGCATTTTTCAGCTGTGCCAGCTTACAAAACAAATGTTGACTTGCATTAGATTTTTCATGCTTCAACAGGAAGCCAGATTAGATTCACCAGCAAGGGCAGCATCTGTAAAACTCCAGTTGCAACACCTTTCTGTACAAAAGCAGCAAAGGGCTGTTAGTGTACCAAAGTACTTGTAGCACCCACAAGAAGCTATAAGAAAAAATCAGCTGTGATAGTTTATGATCAGTGAGTGAGTACGCAACGGTCAAAATTAATTTTCAATAACTTAAATTGCTGAGGTGGATTACTTTTTCTGTTTTAGAGCTGCATTTTTCTGGTGCTGTTGTCAACACACCGCACACTACACAGAATGTGCTAGAATGGGCGTTACCAACAAAGAAAACTTTTTGGGCCTTTTTTAAAGGCAATTTTCTGAGCCTAACAGCATTTTAATCCACTAACTGCTGATGGGGAATACATGCTGGCTTTGCATTTAAGCAGACTGTGCAGTTAACAGAGAAGCATTTAAGTGAAGCAGACTGTAAATGACACCCAAACTGCAGGGATTATATGACAGTTTGCTACCCTGGGAAGCAGATGCCAAAAATTCATGTCCCTCTGTGGGGTGAAGGAGAAGCAGCAGATACACTGTTGATCCTCACAATTTGCAAGCATCCACTGTTGTTGGGAGCAGCAGCCATACGGTTCTGTTCATCTCGATGCATTTCAAAGAATAGCTTGAAGCAAGCCTGCGCAAAGTGAGAGTTAAGCAGAAGTTTATTTCTTTACTATTTGAGACTATCTCACATTCCACTACCTCTTTTCTCTACTGAAGCAACAACGGCTGCTATTAAAATGCAGGCAGCTTCCTCCACTCTTCCTTAGCGACCATGCTACGGAGAAAATGGAGTTTGGGACGGTAAAGAGTAGGAAGAAAATTTGGTTTGGTCTCTTCAACTGTTACAAGAACCTTTCACACTAGAGGCAAAAGTCACTTATTTATATTCATGCTGTGGTCGTCCCACTGTGGGAAGTAGGATTGGGACCACTCTCCCTACACCCAAAGAGGCGTTCCGTGAATCCTATCCTGAACAGGAAACAAAACCGGGATCAGGAGCAGTTCCCTGCTGCAGGTTCTGAGAGTGATAAAAGCAGTTTTCTTTGCAGCCCTGCAGAAATCAGCACGTCCTGCTGCAATACGCTGAGATGGAAAGGTGTCTCCTACCAGTCCAGGGAACACCGACAACTCCTTACCCAGCTGTGCTTGTCCAACAGAGATGATTCCGGGAACAAAGCCAAAGAGAAGGTTTAATCAAGAAAGCTACACAGCTGCATCAAAGGCACTTCTTGTATAGAAGACTTGAAACTTTTTTCATGACCACCTCTTATTTCTTATCCTCTTAGGAAGCTTATGAAAGCATTAAACATTTGTACAGATGAGAACAGGAGTATGATTCTGCCTGATGTAGACCTAAACCCTCTATCAAGTGATTCTTAAAAAACAGAACAGTTTCTTCACCTCCAAAGCAACAACTTTCAAAATATTTCACAGTGCTAGCAATAATCCAAGGATGCAGTGTGGGTCATATCACACCGGAATTGGTTTTTTCCATCCAGCACTTCTAAAAGCCTTCAAGCTCTCAAATGCCCAGGAGCTTTTAAAAGTAGCTGAAAAGTACAGAAAAAGGAGTGACTGGTCAATTAAGAACACAAAAAGACAAGGAAATGAGAAAATTAGCTGACTCTCACTCTCAGAAAAAGAAGGGCTTGTTTCTTGATAAAATCACACTCTTCAAGGGTTCTACAGCTCAAAATATTCTTATATATTATATTGTATCATATAAAATCATTGACATGGCATGCAGCTTACACATGCCTGTTGATTGCCTATACGAATGCGTTCCAGAAGACTAATTTTGGCTAGAAACAAAAAAAACAGGTTCAGGGCAATAGTCCTTTATTGTTGGGAGATGCCACTGGAAGAGAATATGAAATAGGAAAAATTTAAAAAGATGTTTTCAAAGGATGATGGAATACTGTATTATCTTTTAATGAGTCAATGTCATGAGGCATTAAGTAGTTCTCTTAGTGGAGACAGACAAATACAGATTCTTTGATACAGTTAATTTAGCAGAATCAAAAGTCCCAACCTACAGAGGAAAGTGGTCCCCAAAGAATATGAAATCAGAAGTACACAGTCAAAAGTAAAAGGATCTATTTCCATCCGCATATTACCACAAGGTAGCTGGCTCACACAGAGCACAGAACAACAAGCTACCTCAGCAGGTCATTTTTGAGGCTTAATATCAAATTTGATAAATGCAGAAATCACATTAATGTTAATTAAAAACTGTATTTAGAAAATAAAACCAGCATTTACAGCAATTTTAGGTTTTTTAGGACACAGCACTATAAAACAAACAAAATCAGTAGCTCCTTCCAAGTACCAAGACATAATATGATCTAAGCTCCAGAGAGGATAGAACAGTTACTCCTGTTAGTGGTTCTCCAAGGCTCAAGTCAGCATTGGCTTTGGTGGTAAAATGTGCAGATCCCAGAGGAAGAGACAGTTCATAGCCTTAGAAGTTTACTTCTTTACTACTGAGATTCAGTCTCAATACCGCACACAATTGAACATGCTTATTTCACAGGAGCTACTCATGTATATGACTCCAAATAAATGCAAACTTGATTATTACCATGAAAGTTATGCTGAACTTTGGAGGGTTCTTTTCATATATATTTATAATTAAGACTAGCAGTTGCTGTCCATTTTACAGCATTTACCTTTACCTTATTCCTTCATGACTTAACTTCTGCCATTTCCATTAAACATGTAAGATTTAGGGGGAGTTAATGCCATTTTATTCACTGCTACTTTTTAATGCAAAGCCAATTTTGCCTTATTGGATACTAAAATTTTAAAATCAAATATGTTTGTTACTATTAGTACATAAGTGTTTCTATTGAACACATAAAAGCCCATTCTTAACCGTAAAATCTTGGTACACCTATAATCCACCTCAGCACTTGCTGAAACTGTTAAAACACAACTTTAAGAAATTAACCTGAAATACACCTAACATGGTGTATTTAGTAAGACATGCAACATGTAAAAAGGCACAACAAGCTAGTCAGCAGGAAAAGTTGGTTTGCTTTCTGTGCAGGGTACTGATTCTTATAAAATCATTTTGTCTCAGTAGTGCTGGTTAGGTGAAAACTAAGCATGTGAGTAACTAGGCACATATCCATATCTATGGAATCTGGCTACCATGCATGATCCAACAAGATGACCTGTAACAAAATATCTAGGTGGAAAGGTCTACCTAAAATTGACCCACTGGTATCATAGTACAGTAAATATTAACTGTAATCAGTACTTGTCGATGCCATCTATATATCCATTGTTACTATTTATTGCTGGAAGAGAAGTCTTGAGGAGGGAAAAACAGAGAAAATTTCCCAACTCTCTGTGAAAACTTGAGTCACAGTCTATAGTGATTTGTATTTTTCCATGAAACAATGAACAAGGAGGAACTAACATTGCCCTTAACCAGCTTGCAAAGAAGACCCTAGAAAGAAATTCTCCCCCATAATTTAATATGACATGGCAGATGGGGACGAATGAAGAAAGAAGAAGGAATGGGTAGATATATCCTGACAATTAGATCTACAGCTGTCTACTAAGGTGACAGTACAAAAGGCAAGCTACACAAGGGAAACACAAGTTCAAACTCTTTTCATTTTTTTTTCTTGGAAAGATAGAGGGATCTCTGCCTATAAGAAGAAAGAGCTCCAGCCAGCTCATTTTCCTTAAAGATGATACATGGGAGTTGTTTATGTTTTTTTCTGAAAAACTATACAGAAGAAAAAAACCAAACATTTCGAGGTACGTCAGAATCTGAACAATTTTTCATTGTATTTAAAATTCTGAGTTCAAGGGGTGCGTTTTTGTGGGTTTCTAACAAGAAAGAAAATCAAGCACTGAGACAACGCCCAGACACATCCATAAAACACATGATTGATTAGATATGTTTATACCATGAGACGAGGAAATCTTTCTATGCCTCTTGCAGCAAAAGAGACATGGTTTAATATTTTTCCTTCATAGGTCACCTCCCATACTTCAATTTCAGCTACAGCAGAGTGCTCCAGTGCACAAACAGCCTCACAGATCAAGGTCACAAACTTCCTCAAACATTTTGGAGAGACTGGTTTTGGCCCAGTGACTCAGCCTTCCTTCTGCCACAGGGCACCCTCTACAGATAGAGGTTAAAAGTTCCCCTCACAGGAATCATCTAATGGTCAAAACAGCACAGAACTTCTGTGGCAACAGCTGGGACACCTTGACATATGAGCTGTGTTTTGGGGTTTTCCACTAAAACATGGAATAATTCTGTATTTCCAAGACCATTTCGGATTTAAAACCACCTAAAGATCTTTAGTTTACTGAAACCAAATGCAAATGAGAGCAAATGTGTTTTTCCACAAGTAGCAGAAAAAATTACTTAGAAGTATGCAAATTTAAATACAAAACCAGCAGTTCTTTAGAGGAAATAATTAACTAGTTATATAGGGAATTCAGAAAGCTGGGCCTTATAATTTTAAATTAGCCAGCTTGAGTATCTCCCAGCTTCAGCCAGTTCATTGTGCTGACAGTTATTTCATGGGACATGAAACAAAAGTGGTTTTGTCCAAGGTGCATATTACATGCAAAACGAAGACTCAGAGTATTCCCTATCTAGTTAGCATTCCTCTTACCAGCTTCTCTCCAAGCCCAGCATTCTCTCTTAGCAAGAATTTCAGGTGGATACACAAGGAATTACCATATTTCTTTAATTCATGGTAGTTAAAAACATCTTTGCTGTTTTCTCAAAGACTGCAAAGAACACAGGCCACAGTCATGGCATCTGAGGTTCAAATAAAGATCCTGGCCTCTGTACTCCAACAGTCTGACACCTTCTTTACAGTTTAAGTACAAATTCTATTAGAATTCTGTTGCTACTTGTAAAAAAGTTGCAAGATTCAGCTGTGGCCATCATATTTCTCTGCATTAGAAACCAGTTCCTCCACAGCAGCCCAGTGTGGAAGCTGATCCCCAGAATTTGCATTACACATAAAAAGCACATTAAAGGCCCTCAGAATCTTTGCACCATGATGATACAACATCTATCTACTGTTTGTTACCTCCTTTCTCGATGGATATTTACTTTATTTCAAAAAAACTCCAGACTACACATCTCCAGGGCTGATTATTGTGTTTTTCTTCCATGAGGGAAGATCCACAGCATTGAACAATTCGAGCTATGAGGCTTAATGTGCTATCATAGCTATAAATATTTAACTAATATAATTCTGTATAACAGGTCAATCAGCAAACCAAAAAAACCCAGCAGTCCAGAACGGCCTGCATGACCACTGACTTCAGACTGGTGGATAAATTCTGCAGATGTTTAGAATGTTACTGCTGGCTCAGTCCTCTGCTGAAGGGCACAGAGGGGACTACCAGCAGCAGCAGATTACACACACTTCAAGATTCTCTCCAACTGGTAATGGAGGTGGGCTTTCACTCATATCCTGAACAAAAGCAAGTGAAGGGCAGACACGTTTCCCTTCTGTCGCTCCCTCCAGCAATGAGGCAGGGAGCTGGCTGCGGGGGACAGCGTCTGCAGCCGTAGTTAAGATTCACCGTCACATGTCAGTCCTGAAGATACAATCCTCGCTCTACGCTGCCTGCAGTCAATGTGACAGATATTATTAGTAGCAGTAAAAGAGTCTCTCAGGGAGACACAAAGGTACTATTAGTTTAGCATCTACTTCTAAAATGTTGTCTTCTGCCTCTGAAGAGGGAGAATTTGACATCAGAGCATGGAAAAGGGTTGCAGGCAGGTTTAGAAGGACCTTCACACCTAAGTGTAACACAGACAGAGGCATGAATGCTTAGGAAAGTCAAAGTGATTAAAAAGAACATCCACCAAAATAAGAAACTAAACACACAACTATTTGCAGGGACAGGTTACATGTTGCATGCAATACTGATCAAATTATGCAAAGGGAGTTTCTGGCTTGTATTCCAGCTTGTGGCACTGCTGTGAAATTTGCAGGGGTGCGTAACCAAAGAATACACCTCCTGCCACATCCCATTCCTACAAAAAACACAGCTATAGTCTCTATACACTTACTACTAGAAAAACATGGAGCAGCAGGAAGCTACCGAAACTTCATACAGAGAAAGTCAAAAGTGGATCTCTTCCTTCTGTCACCCAGAGAGCACCACTCAGCTGTACCCCCAGCAATCCAGCTGGGCAGCACAATGTTTAAGCCTGACAAGCGTTTTTGAGTGAGGAAGGTTACCAAAAAGATGTTAAATGTGTCAGCTGGTACAGCAGAGTTGTTATGGGAAATATCCTCAGAATGGTGACAGGCCTTTGAGCCGCCTTTGGGGACAGAGACCACAGAATGAGGTCTTTATAAGCATGACTGCAACAGATGATTCCTGTCCCAATGATGGAGAAAAGTCCATCACAGGCACTTCCACCGAAAACTTTCAAAAAAGTTATCTTTTTACAACAGGTTTTCTCTACAGCTTATTTCTAGAGTTTATTTCTGAAAGCTAGTTTTAAAATAAGATTGTCTAGAAAGTCTGGATTTTCACTGTCAATTTTGCAAAGAATTTAAGTCCCAAAGCAATATATCCTCTTCCTTATCATCAACTTCTTTCACATTTTTGATTAGCTGCATCAGGCCAATATAACTTTAGATGGCAGAACTGCAGGCTGGAAAGTTCAAATCTTTGTTCACTTGAAAGAATGTTGATTATATTATATGCACAATAAACTCTGACAGAAGATCACCTGCACAGTTTTACTACCCATCTCATCTCATCTCTCCTGAGTACACCAATGAGCAAAAAACATTTAGTAGTTCTTCTTAGCAATCACCATACTGCAACGTATTTCAGCTACTGCAGGTCTGCTCTTAGTTTGGAGAGATACCGGGTTAGTAAATATTACATAATGCCAGGAAAAACATTGTATCTACTTTTACTAGCCCAAGTAAAAGAAGGAAACTATGAATTCTGCTCCATGTTAATGCCCTTGGGCAGATTATGTATCCTGCAGAGCCTCCTGCAAGAAAAAGCAGCACAATTTGCCCCACAGGCTCACTACACATCTTAATTTGATAAACCTAAGCCACATCAGGAGTCATATCCCATTTTCTACCATAGGTTGCAGAGGTTCTTGCCAAAAAATGTGCTGCTTTTGCATTTTGGACTGAAATCTATTGATGCAGCAGGTGACAAAATCAGTAATTCAATGCTCAGAAAAGACTGGAGATATGGGAGTTGGGGCACGAAATGAAAGATCTAAGCGGGCACTTATTTTTGGTATAGATATTCACTAAGTTGTTGATCAATGACTTGCAGGTGTGACAGCATGATGAAAAATCGTAGGTGACTACTGACAGATCTTGTGGATGATAAAACCACCGAGATAAGATTCACACAGGCAGCCTGACGTGGATCCGAAAACAGAAGGAAAACCCACTCCTGTCACTGACCCTCATCTTTGGGCAAGGACTCCAGAAGTTGTCTCTAGATGCAAAGAAAGCAGTTTGAGTTTAAATATCATAGTTCCATTTTCAAAAAAAGCATCTGCTTTTCAACAGCTCCTGGGAAGTCTAAGCATCAGTCATTTGCTGTTTAAAAGTATAAATAGAGATGTTTTCTTGAAAAAAGAAACAACAGATAATTATGAAAAAATCAATAATATGAAAGCCACACAAGCGTTTTCAAGCTTTATTAATACATTTCCCAGTTGCTGGGACTATCAGTACCTCAGCACCACTGCCCCTGAATATGAAGCTCAGTTCAACTGGGAAGAAAATTCAGTTGACAGGGCAGGAAAGCACTTACTGGAAATCTTACTTGGTATCGTTACTAGTTCAAAGCATTGTCTGCATAAATGCTACTGACAGCTGTACTCATCACACCACACCCAGTCTCTATTCTTTTTTGTTTTCTGCATGTGTTGAGTCCTTACATCTCCTTGCTCTTGCAGGTCCAAGTCTGCAACTCCTTCCTTTTAGTATTACTTTGCGCTACAGAAAGCACTGTAATAGCCATTTTTGACAAATTAAGTAGATCATAGTGCGGTAAACAAGTTAGCCTCTGTCCCTCTCCTCCTCCTCTTCCCATTCCCAGCATGAAAATAGCTAGGGCTAAAGCAACAGCTGGGGATCATTACACTGACAGGAATAGTTCAGTAAACTGCAAGAGGGGAAAACATGTCATATCCAAAAGACCCAAAAACACATTAGAGCATCAGGACTGAAAAAACATGTGAATTCAGCTCCAGGGATAATGCTATGACTTTTCTTCCACTGATAACAACTGACTTACAAAAACCCTGGTCATTTAGTATTAACCCTTTCCCCAAGCTTCCCACTCATGTCACAGAGTTAAATACCCTGAAACACCTCTAGTCCTCATAGTCAAACGAGGCACACTGGCTATTAAGCAAAAAAAAATTTAAATTGACAGTCAACTTCAAGCCACTTCACACAAATATATCATTATCTTACCTTCACTGCACCTCTTACTTTTAAGCATAGTCACAGGCAGCAGCAAGAGGCTACAGGGAGTCTGGTGTGCCTCTGGATCTGCCATAAGAAATGCCAGCACATCAGCTCCCCGTACATTCAACGCATTTTCTGTGTTTTAATGTGTCAGAGCACTATTTGCATAAATAATTCCAAACAGTGGGATGCATTAGGCCATAATTCAGAAAGGCATCCGTGTGTTTTGTGACTGGTTTCTGACACTGTTTATCCATGCATTTGCATTGCTCATGCATCTCCGACAGCAACTTCAGGTCCACTCCGAAGCAGGAAGACACAGATCACCCTTTACAGAAAAATGTCACCCTGCATTCCTGTGAGATGCCTTGGGCACAGGGGCTGCCCTCTTGCTGGGGATCTCCTTGGGACTGAGAGCTTCCAAGTCTACATGTGCAGGTTTCCTGACACCTCCTTGATGAGGCATGGCCGTGGGCCAGCTGGACCTTCAGGTGCCCGCAGGTGTAATGACAATAAGGTCTAGATTACTCCTGAAGAAATCCAAATGTTAACCAGCACTTGCACGACTCCTGATCTCTTCAAAGTACTGAACAGATATTAATAGTTTAATCAAAGGCTAAGCTAACTCAAATTACCTCCCATTTGCTGTGGACCAAGAATGTGCACACAGTTCGTGCAGATCAGATGGCATGCAGGAACTTGTTCCTGTATCTGGGCCCTGAGATACAAATCTTGGAAAAAGACAGGTGAGTTTCACTGTCAGGCCCCAAGTCTCACTGAATGTTTTTGAAGGGAGGACTTGCCAAAAAAAAAAGTGTTTCGTTTAAGAGCAACAAATTAAAGATGCAGCACAGAAGTGGAAAAGTTGGAATTTAGTTTTGGAAGTACTAAATTCTAAGCTAAACTCACATGAATGCTAACTGTGTTTTGAATAGCTTTCTGCAATTCCCTCTTCTTATCTCTCATGAGGGGCTACCATACTGTTGTGCTAACTGATCTAGGAACTGCAGACTGGGCTCTAGTATTTGAAAACTAAATCATGACAAGGCATTCTTGAATAGAAAACATGTTTATGGATTCCTGAATTTTAGGAATTTTGCAAATAACTGCCCTAACACATACTTTGAAAAATACAAGCTTAAGTTCTTTGACTTCTGCATGTCAAACCCATTTCTGTGTAGAAAGGATCACCAGTTCCCAAACTTCAGTGTCAAGTCCTAATTCAAAAAAAGAAATAAATCAGATTTAGGAGACATCTGTTTTCCAGAAACGAGGAGGCGAGATGTCTATTCCAGACAGCTGCTTCCCATGAGAATCATTAAGAGAATAGGTATGAGCATTGTCAGCGTTAATACAGACAGCCCTTATTTGCCCAGTTTTATTAAGAGGTGGTAAAGAGTGAGGAAGACAAATGCATGAATTTTCTGTCTTGGTGACAACAAAACTAAGCTGTCCCATTTTTAGGGAGACCAAAATCTAAGGCACAACAGTCATTAGTTTAAGCTCAATGCTAATTCTGGACTCCCACAACGGTTTACACGTGAGTGCATCTGTTCCTCCGCTGCCTGTAAGATTTGGCTCCGCAAAATACAGTGCATGCTACAGCATAAATACAACAGACATCCCAAGACTGCAGGAGACTTGAATGGAGCAGCAGCAAAGCTAAAGGGTTATTATTTTCTTCATCTGACAGGAAAGAACCTGGCAGCATCTATTTCTCTTCCCTAACCTTCATTTGGTAGCTGGTGGAAAGCAGCTTTCCTCATCACGTATGATATTAAGAGTATCATGAATTTGCCATGGGGCAGGCTGATGGTATTGCTGGACTTTGCAGAGTCAACACAGCTTTTCCAATAACTAGAATTATACAAGATTTCAATGGCCTTAATTCACTTCGACTTGAGACAGCAACAAACCTTTTTATATTGGTTAAAGTAAGACAGAATTGCTTTTTCCTCGTTGTACATGTTATCCCGCTGTACAGCTTGTGATATTTAGTGACTGCATTAAAGATGCATCCTGGCACATCCAAATGCAAACTGCTCACCTTCTGTGAAAATCAATGCTTGCAAATACAGGACAGATGCAAGTTCTGGCTTTTTTAAATTTTGGGTTGTTTTTTTCCTCTGAAGATTGATACGCTGCAGCTCTATGTCTCCAAAGCAGATAAAGAAATCTGGGAACACTGCCTATACTAATGGATTTATAACTCCTGAATTTGAATTTGAGGACGGTGACTTCAGTTTTCTTTTCCTTTTCCATATTTTTTCAACAAAGAATATTCCAATGAAAACATGCAACAAAAATAGTAATATTTTTAAAAGTTAGCAACAAGCTAGCTCTTGATAGATGTTAAATAGGTTTGGTAGGGGGAGTGACAACTGGGGGCAGAAACCTAAGAGTTTTGTTTGGCAGCTTCAGCACGCCGAGACTACGTACCAGAGAAAAATCCTCTAAATGCAACTGCTAAAATCCTCTTCCACACACTGGCCATCTTTCTGCAACAAACATGGCCTTATTCTAGCTGGATTCTTGTCCTCAACGCCTACCCCCCCCCTTTATCTTACTTTGCTGTCCAAAATGTCAGAAAGTTATTTTCCCCTCCTTTCAGATAATATTACTCACTCTTAAAATCAGTCATCACCTTATTCTGAGGCCACTGTACTCCAGATCATTGTTCCCTTCTGCAAGTTCCTACTAAAATTTCACTTGTAGCTAGACAGATGCAGTATTTCTGATAAAACATAAACCTTGCTGCTTGCCATTGGCTTTTTGTGATGTTCTGCCATTCTTCCCTGTAATCTTTTCCCGTTCCTGTTTGTTGATTGTTATTATGCTGCACACTATGAATGGATCACTGCCTGTTTTCATCTTCTCAATCTTCTTCAATCCCTCCAGATCCTCTTCTTTCCTTCTAGATATCACTCCCTGAAATCTGACCTCCCTCTGTCTACATAATCTTTCAGAATTGTTAAATCCTCATTAAAAAGTCACACATATTTGCAGGAGAATACCATCAATTAAAACAAAATCACATTTAGATATATACACCACACTCCTTGCACACTCTCAAAACAAGAACATACAGAAACTTAAAACATGGTACTCTTATCTTCTTCAAGGCAGTTGCCATTCCAAAACAAGCCTTTACACCTTTAATGAAACAGCCTTAAAACATTGCTCACAAGAGGCCTATAGACGTAGGGGAGAGGAAGAAATTTTAACTTTGAAAACAAAACTTCCAAATTCAAGTGAAATTGTCTCAAGGTTCCAGCACTGCAAGTCACTACATACAGAGCTCCAGGCTTGTCGAGTGACATGCTTGAGCACCCTCAGGGACAAGAGGTCACAGGGGTCAGTGGGAAATCCAAAATCTGGACTATTGCCCAGAAAACAAAAAACAGGCAGATTCAATATGCAAGAGGGAAAAAACCCCCACACCACCACCAAAAAAACCCAAAATAAAACCCCACAAATGAATTAAACAGTGCCTACAACAAAGAAAGCAGAGCCTGCTAACCTTCTCGTAAGCTGTGGTATGAATCCTGATACGTGCTTGAACAGCTCTTCCCTTGCTTTGACACAGTCTCTGCAAGCGGCACAATCCCAACATAGGCAGGCTGGAGTGTCTTGGCTTTATCCAACATATTAGAGGAAATCCCTGGACCTGAAGGCAGATTCTGTAACACGGGAGGCGTCCCAAGCAAGTGGAAGGGGTGCTTAATCCTCACAAGAGACCCAACTGCAATGCCTCTCTACCGGGTTTCGGTCACTGCACCAAGCGGTAGAGCAGAAAAAAAAATCAGTTTACTGCTAGATTCCAAGGCTGTGTTTGCATCAGAACAGAGAGGTTCTGTAGGCACAGACAAACCCTGACAGCCAACATCTAAAGATTAAAACCAGCAAGGCTCTTGGCAAAATTTTTCTTCCTACGATCTCAAAGCTCAGACAGAAACTTCACTGTTTCAGCAAGCAGCTATAAGCATTCGGGAACCCAGTATGCAGAGCACTGCTTATCAACAGATGCGTGGACTTCTTTGTGGGGCCACTTGCAGTAACAGCCAACCTCATTCACCCAAAATAGTGAACAGTTGGTTTCTCTACTCACACTGCAGACACCTGCCAGACAGGCAATATCATGTGATTGAGCAGTACACTCTCTCCCCCTGCATCTCCCAACTGTAAGCACGCTATGCACACAGCCAGGAGAATACCCCTGCTCTGAGTGCAGAAGCCATGTGCTTTTTCTCCCTTCTTGCTTAAACCCTTAGAAACAAGAGTTTTAGCTGTGGAGAAAGCTAAACTGATAATCCAAGATAATACTGATAATAATGCATAATTTTCATATGCATTTGCTCTGAGACCACACACAATTAACAGCAGGCTACTTCTGTACAAGCACATATTCTCATCCCTTCTTCCCTTAAATCCTTTCTCCCAACCTAGCAGAAACACCTACCTGAAGATAATCTGCAGCCCCAAATCAATAACCCTCTACTGCAAGCACTAGAACTTCAGAATATGTGCTTGTATGGAGGCAGCCATCTCATCTCGAGCTTATTTCACGTGCATCATGAACAGATGCCCCATGGCTGACAAACTTTGGTTATACACACTACCCAGCATGGTACTGGAATTGGAAGTGGCCAGGGAAAGACCCGTTCCATCTGAGCGACAACCAGGGGTTACTCTCACCAGTACAGCCGGTAGCTTTGCTGGTTTTTAATTTTGCTAAGCATGAATCATAAGTGATGCAATGAAGTCTGGGGTGAGAAAAAAATAAAAAAACAAAAAAAGAGAGTCATCCAATGATTACACTAAAAAGTATTCTTGTATCTTTCCAAAAAAAGAAAAAAAAAAAAAGAAAAAAAAAAAAGATGAAAAGTAATGGGCATCATCCTACACACCTGAAACAACAATAACCACATGGGCATTACCAAAATAAAAAGATGAATACTCTAAACACTATAGGAACAGTTTCCAATTCATATTCTGTTCCCATCCCAATCCAGACAAAAATTTCTCCTTTCCAAACAGTCTGAGGCATTGAAGCCATTTTATAAAGCAAGGCTGGAATTACAATCACAGGGAAAAATTGTCTCTAATAATGAAACTAATTTCTAAGAAAAGTAGTGTTCAACCAAATGGTAGATGGCACCAGTGACATTTCTGAGTACTTTCAACAGGACTCTTCTTACTTTGAAATGTTCAACCTTCACCCAGGAAAGAATCCAAACTCCAATGTTCCCGTGAGTGAAAAAATACCTTTGGTGATAATATAAAGCTCTGTAATTGCACTACTGAATTACCACCATATACTCAAATTTTCATCTTAAATTTAGGATTTGTAAAAGTCAGGTGACGGTTCAGTCTCACAGTGAACTTCAGCCAGTAAGGTCAAATTACTGCATAAATAGATGAGCCTGTTTTTGTGTGAGCATTAGCAGTCATAGCACTGTGGAGAGCTGCTTTGGGAAACAGACCCAGCACACTACAAGAGTGCTAAAGACAGGATGAAGGAGAAGATAAAGAAACACATTGTCCAGACCCCCCTTTCAGCAGCAACACAAAACTGCACGTTGAGTCAGGCCTGATACTCTGAGCAGAGAGGTCCCATAATTACTGCAATAACCAAAGAACAACCATCCAGTGCCAGACCCAGTTCTACTTCTCCTGGCAAGCAATATACCATCTGGATGGTAAAAATGACAACATCCAGCTACAGAGGTCAGAACCTGCTAGTATTTTGCCAGCCAGGGCCTCTGAGTAGGTCACTACAGCATACAAAACCTGGGAAACGCTAGCTAGCTGCTCTATCCAGCAAACCTGCCAATACCCGGCTATTGCCAAAACGGCCCTAAGACGTTGTCCAAGATCTGATGGAGAAAACTTTAAGAACTGATGAAGATCTGATCTTTTCAAGGTACTACTGCAGAGCTGCAGATATGTACACAGACATACTTTTCTTTTTTCCTACGCAGAAAACAGCTTGGATAGAAAAACACTTGACTGGCTCAATGGTAGGTAGGTAAATCTTTTATCTGCTGAGGAAGATATTCTAAAATTTTGTCTTACAGCATCAAATTTGTCCCACAGCATTATTTAGTGTTCTAAAAGAAGGAGTAATTACCCAAATTATCTGGGCCACAGCACTCCAAAAAGGACTTGGATAATGTCCTCCATGCTGTAAGAAGATAAACTCCAAAGGGCCTAGACTGGAGGATACCTTCAACACGAGCAAGCACTTGTGGGGTACCTCCTGGCAAAACATGGACTCTAATAGATAAGCAAAGGCCAAGAGCAACCTGTCTTGTATGAAACACTGATACCATTTTCACTTGTTTATAAGCATCAAAAAAGTTTTTTAAAGTTTAATTTGTTTTACTGGATCCTGATATACTGGTAAGAGATCTGAAAGTCTGATCAACAATCACATGGACAGAAATATCAATGCACTGTAAGAACAAGTAACTTTGACAGTTACTCTGGAAATCAGCAGGGTAGCAATATTGTACCCATTTCACAGCAGAGGCAGGATTCCAACAACAGTTTCAGTTGCTCAACCACTCCAGAAAAGTAGGATCAACCCCACTAATGCACGCCCAACATTCAGTGTCTTGCACAACTTCTACCCTGGAGTTGGCAGAAGTGCTGTTGGCAAAACAATCACCTTTACCAAGGGGACCTGAGTATTTGCCACAGATTTCTCATCTGAAAAACATCAGGCCCAATTTCCATAATCTATCCATGAGACATCAGTTGAGCTGTACATCCTTTGACTCTCAAGTGTGAAATGAGATGCAGATCGTGGAGACGTATTCTTCCTCAAGATGCTGCATCAGGTGCACACACAGCTTGCACAGATACTCCTGCTGCTCCTTCTGAGGTCTGGTGGGCATGGAACACAACACTTGTATTTGAGGTACCACTACCTACTCACTACTCAAAGTAGTGAATTTAACGAATTCATTAACTTTCTCTTCTTGTATCTTCCTATCTTCAAAAGCCAAGGGAAGGGAGAGAGGAGCCACACCAATCTTGACATAGTGTAGACCTTGGATGAGCTCAGCTGTAGCACAAAACTGCATCATTCGTTTTTTTTCCCCCAAAAATACTGCATTTTTAAATTCAAATTAATAAGCAGATAGAAAATGTGCTTATAATCTCTACCACCACCTTCAAATGTGCATTTTTTTCCTCATTTCACCTCCAGTCCTCTCTGCAGCTCAATGCAGGTTCTCCTCTTTCCCCCAGTAATAATGTTCTCATAGGACACAATGCCTGCAATCATCTGCATGCACACAATTTAGTGATGAAATATAAACAATGTACTGCTAAAAACTCGCAAACAGCTGCAAAATATGCTCACTCAGGCAACATGAGAGAGATCTCAGTCAAGATTTAAGCCAGATGAATCCTAAGAAAGAAGTATGAGCCCACTACACTTGAAGATCTGCCTGAGACTTCTAGCAAGCAGACAAAAGCTGGAAAAATAACAGAATGCTGCACTACATCACTGTAAAGCTTTGAAGTCTTACAACTCAATTCATTTTATACTTCAAAATAAATACAGATTTCACACTGACACATGTGTTGCTTATTTCTCAGCTAGGGATCACATCTATGTAACGTGAGTTCACTGAGTGGATATTCCCAGGATCCACCAACAGTGCCTCCCACCAACAGTGACCTTTAGGAAGAGGAAGAAAAGCGAGGCTGGGAGCACCGTACATTTTTGCTTCTCCAGTTCTCAGGAAGAGCCTGAAATTTACCTACTCTTATCTCTTCAACCAGCTGGTGACAGCTAGTGCTGCCAGTCAGCATTCAGAAAACTCCTAGACATGACAGGTAGCCAAAGGTGAACCACCATGCAGATGTAAAAATAGGTCACAGCAGCAGGAACCATGCCTGAGAACCTGGACTTTTGTTGTAGCTTTTGAGCAGCTCTCCAGTCCTCCAACCCACTCTGGGATATACCACCACCCCTGCTTTTGGCAAGTTGGCTGTCATTGAGCTGTAATTACTGTGAGTTGAAAGCATAAAAATAGCTGCTGCACAGGGTGGAAAACCTATCAGATGATGTCAAGGCGAGTTTTGAGCCCTCCCTTCCCCCCACCTCCCCCCCTCCACTTCCTTTCCTATGTCACTTTCTCATTACCTCACTGTCTCTAATTCTGAAAGTGCTTCTCTCTGCATCTTTCAGCTGTCAAAGTGAACTTTACACAGCAGCTAGAGCCAAATCAACCCCCAGCCCATATATAAACTCTGCCACCCACTCCATTCCTTGGGATTCAGCCAAGACGTCAGTTTGCCTTTCCCTGAAAACAGCACATGAAATCCTCGATCCCTATCTGCAAAACACTGGACCGGGAAGAATCAGTTCAGCCCAAGGAATGCAACTCTGATCTGCATTTGATTAACTCCATAGATAAGCAGTTTCCAACCAGCAAGGCAAGTCAACATGGTAAGTGAGGTGTGGAAAGACAGCAGCAGCAATCCCATCCCCCTCTGCTAACACTGAGTAACTCAGCCCTGCCTCTCTCCCAGGCTCTGCAGACCTGAGGAGCAAAGTGGGGCACAATAAAGCCAAAACTTTTGATTTTCCCACTTCTCCCCTCCCCAGAACGGGAACTCAGGTGTCAGTGTTACCAAGAGACTCCGGAAATATTGCTACAAGGGCCAAAAAGAGGGAAAGGAGAGAGAGGAAGGGAAGCAGAGACTTTGGTTCACTTATGGACCATGCCTCTCCTCCTTCCTCTCTCCAGGACTCACTTCACTGAGCAAGCTGGGTGTGATAAAGAGAAGGAAATGGTCCAGAAGTCTGTACTACTCTAGATCATGTCCAAACAAAAGCATTATATAGCACACGCTCCTGATACTACTACATGTGAGTCTTACATCTGCTCAGAAGGTGTCACCTATGCAGCCAAAGAAAATGGTGCAACTTTAAAAGACAAGTTGGTTAATTTAGTTGGATTTTCTTCAGAAAACCACTGACAGAAGTTCTGTCAATTCTGTGCTCTAAAAAGCTTCATATACACTCCTTGACTACAAAAAGGTGTTGCTCAAGTAGAGATTTCTAGCCCGGAGAAGAAGAAATGGTGGATTTCTCTGACCAAAGCAGTGGAAGGACTCTGTCCATGACAGAAAACTTCACAGTAGAGGATAGAAGAAAAGCAGAGGGATTAAGAGAAAGAAGTTTTATAACTAGTTCCCAAACAACTACAGCCCACTGTGCATATAAGCCCAACAAAAACAAGCAAGTAAATTAAAAACACATATCCAAGCACATCTTATTTGTTATTTCTACCATTTTGGTTGATAAATTCTGGTTAGATGCAAACACTGTTGCATACCTCTTTATAGTTCAAAGTTACTAGCCCTTCTTCAAGTTACCACCCTGTTGTGAGCCCCCAGAACTGGTCGTATGAATGCTCTCACTGTGTTCCACGGCAAAGTTTGAAAGATTAGCTCAAATTACCTTGGCTAAGCCAACGAGCTCCACAGTGAGAGCTCACACATCAAGTACCACATCTCAAATGCGGGGTGCATATCTCCAGTAGAGAGGCTTGACTGAGAGCTGCTCCAGCTGGAATCACAACAGAATTCCATCTATTCCTTTAGTTCAGCTATCACCTTGCTCTAAAATAATTACTTAGATCAAAGGAAGTAACAGTTCCTTGCTCTTACCTAAGAGCAATAGTTTACTTGTTATAAAAGAGTCAGAGGTTTCAAGCCAGAGACAGTCACTCAAGGTTCAAGTCAAAATTGTTCTTATCAGCCTTCCTGCTGATTCACCCACATGCTCCCCAGACAACTTCAACTTCTCCAGGGGTAGGCAGACGTGCTCACACATGTGCAGATGTGCATTTCCCCACCCCCACCACTGCAGAAAGGCAGGAACACTCAGAGGTTGCAGGAATCACACACACAGAATCACAGAGAATACTGAGCTGGAAGGGACCCACAAGGAGCATCAAGTCCAACTCTTAAGTGAACAGCACTGACATGTGAGTATACACTGTGACCAGTGGAGAACACTGAGCACAAGACTTTTCAAAACATTTCAAAACATTTCCTCTTACAGATATTCCAGACTTTAATTTAAACCACTGTGAACAAGCGAAAACAGCAAAGTCCAAAACATTTGGTTTTGCTCTCAAGAGCAGAAAAACAGAGAAAATTCTGGCTGCCAGACCAAGGGGGTGAGTGAGCAGGATAGAGTGGAAAAGGAAGCAATCTGAATTTGTCTTAAAACAGCAAATTGTCTTGAGGAGGGAGTAACTGGGAAAGGACAGGAGGAAGATACCCTTCCCCTCATGTTAAGGCATGTCTAAGAGTCTGAAAAGTTATGTCACTAATTCCTGTGGTTGTTGAGCAAAAGCTATCCTGCACTTCTCTCTCCCACATCCTTTAAACGTCTGGCAATAAAAGGTTTCTTCTCTATCAAACCCTCCTACTTACTGCACAAGAGGGTTACCTGCAAACACTTGGAAAATGCAGTCTATTTTTAAAGTACCTAAACAAGAGAGGCTGTACTCTGTGTTCACGCACCGCTTGTGAAAGGATTAGCAAACCTTTGATTTACTTCTCAGTTTATACTAGCAGAATTGCTACTAGGTAAACCTTCATTACAGGATTGTGACTTTTGCCCAGAAAGCTACTTTCTTCTCCAAACACATTGTTTACATGGGCAGTAACAACGTTGTTGAGGCTTAATGTGACCATTATTCTTGGTTAATCTGATACAGAATTGCAATCTCAGAATCTAGATTTTCATTTAAGGCTATCTTCCCCTTACGGTTGCAGAGGATCTCCTCACAACTTAAAAAAATACACACTTATAGAGATATAATTCTAAAAAGACTATAAACCATCCCATTCATTTAATAAGATAGTAGCCAATCCTAATAATTTTAGACGTGGGGTTTTTTCAACTCTTAACTTTTTCTCTAAAAGTGGTTCAAGTCCTTTGTCACAATCAGGTAGTAGTGGAGGCTTGGTTGAGGTGAAGTAGGAGATGAAGTTTTATGATACCTCTAAACCAATTCAGTGGTCAGCTGCCACTAAAAGTAGTGGCCTCCTTTTCCATCATCATGGATGCTCAACTCACCCCAAAGTAAAAAAATGCTATTGTCAGGATTATTTGAGAAAGGAAATAAATTTCTCTTTAGAACATAAAATTCAGTTTTTGCATTGCCAAAAATCTATAAATCACCTCCAGTGTCAAATGCTCAAAATCCTCCTTTAGTGCTGAAATTCAGCTATTCCCCGGATTTAACAATGCCAATCTCAAGCTGTCATGGTGGCTTCAACAACTGAATTTCTGTTTCCAATATAAAAATGTACAGTGTGTGTTTGAGTTTTAATCTACAGCTACAACATGAAATAAGACTGAGACAATGTCAAGGTACACAACCATCACACGGTTAAACTCATTATATGGACGCACTGACCCTGGAAAGAACTTCCAGGGTCTTGTATGGATTCATGCCCCCTCCATACATGCAGACCTTTCAGACCTTAAGTACAACATAAAGCATGAATCTCAAGAAGGAGAGAATTTTAGACTAGATTTGGGATAGTTTTTACCTGGATGCTGCTAAATTACTCAGCTTTTGATCAGCAGGAAAAATATTCTGGTCATGCTATTCTGGAAGAAGTCCTTTAATGTCTTCATGGGACTCACTTGCCTATCACTTTAGGAAGATGCAGTTTTGACAGTATTACCATTCCTTCTCCATAGACTACATTTGTAAGTGAATCCTATTCTGCATCAACCAAACCAGAGGTTTCCTTTTCTTTATCTAAAGCTGTTCAAGGCTATAAAAGAAGACAGACTCTTGATATTACATTCATAACTTCTCCCAGTTCATATATCATTTGTGCCTCTCCCCTATGGTTTAGTCACAATACTGATAGGTACAGGACCAAAACATAGCATCTTCCCTAAACAACCTCAAGTGACCTAAAACATGCAGTTCACAATAAATCTTCTTTTTCAGGCATTTGAGAAGAATCATGTCTGGATGGAAGCAAATGCTCAGCAAAATCCAAGCTCAAGCAAGAAATAGCAATCTTGCACAGACAAGAGCTCCCTGCAGTGAAAACCAGGGTGAGCTACCCCACTTTTACTGCTTGGTATCAGAATGTAAATTCAAGCATACTGGGAATTGCCACAAAAACTAATGCTGTAGTTTTATACCCTAAACCTAGCCAGGACATATCCATGTTCCAAACCTCTGCCCCAAAGACCCTTCCACACATGTGAGACTGTTATTTTTTTAAGCGCCCATGATACTAAAATCACTGGCAAAATTTGAAGGCAGAAAATATTTTAGAGAAGTAGCAAAAGCACAATAAGATATTGCATTTGGTTTGATCTGGGTGGGCGAAGATACAGGCCTCCTTTGCAAGGAGTATGATTACTTTCAAAACAAATTTTATCTCACATTCAAGATTTCTGGTAATCTCAGCCTTGAAAGCAAAGAAAAAAGGCAAGTAACTGTGAGGGTGTATCCTCTTCCCAGTAAAACCTGCCAAATCTCAGGAGTTTTAATCACCAACTGGCCTAAAAGCATTGGAAGGCATGTAGCCTAAGTGCTTATAACTGTAAAGATAAGTGTGCTTGGAACATGATGCTCTGATTCAGACATCAGCTTTCTGTTCTGCTTGCCTCCTAAATCTACAAGCTCACCTGAAACAATATGCAGAAAAGTCTCTTCGGTCACTATTTTCTATTAGGTCCCTCACACCCCTTTAAGATGTTCCTTTCTCGCTTTGGTATAAGTTGCAAGAACTTATCAGTCAGAACCTCACATTTATGGATTCTAATCAATTCAAATCTATTAAAAAAACCTTTGGTTGGATAAACTACGTTACAACAAGTAGAGAGATTTACATATAACACAGAGCCTGTGTGTCACAACTGGAATTAGAAATCCTTGTATTTTTCCTTCCTTGGCTACTGAATCTATTTTATGAATCCAGACACAAGAGAGGGACCATGAGAGTGGGACTACATAAAAGCAAACAGGTGAACAATCTAACTGAATAGACAAACATGCAAAGGAAAAAAGATGGTTTTTAGATGGCTGCCAGTCGTTATGATCAGACAGGACTTGGCTGCTCGCTGCCAGTACATCTAACAGCCGGCTTAACAGAAGTCACTTACGAACAAACTCTTTAGAACAAAATCAATTTTAACAGTACAGACATTGCCATATGCTTACTTTTAGCAACTATGCTATAGCAAGGCCAGAATTTACTATGAACTCACAATTCTCTCCTATCACAAAATATTCTTCCTCAGGCATGACAGCAAAACTGTCTTTTGGTTTCAGATACAGTGTGGAGAGTCATTCCTGGTGAAAGAGAGGAGAGCAGAGGATATTGTCTACCCTGACTTAGTGAGGCTTTGGCACTGCCTCCTGTGAGACCCTCACAGAGAAGCTGATGGAAATATGAGTCAGGTGAGGAGACTGTGAGGTGGATTGAAAACTGGCTGACTGGCCGGGCCCAGAGGGTGCATCAGCACATGCTAGGGGCTAAGTGGCCACAAAGCAGTTTGGCAGAAAAGGGCCTGGGGATCCCACTGGACACCAAGTTGAACATGACACAGCAACGTGCCCTTGGACAAAAAGGCTAAGGAAGGTATCCTTGGCTGCACTAGGAGGAATGCTCCCAGCAGATCAACGGAGGGGATCCTTCTTCTCTGCTCAGCCCTAATGAGTCCACACCTGGAGTACTGGGTCAAGCTCTGAGGTCCCCAGTACAGGAGAGACATGGTCATATTGGAGATCTTATCCATCTGAAAGCCTGAAGGAATGGTACAAAGAACACAGAGCCAGACTCCTCTCAAATGATGCCCAGTGACAGGACCAGAGTCAATGGGCACAAACTGAAACACAGGAGGTTCCCTACAAACATCAGGAAAGAATTTTTTTACTGTGAGTGCAACTGAGCACTGGCACAGGTTGCCCAGAGAGGTTGTGAAGTCTCCATTCCTGGAGATATTCAAAAGCCATCTGAACACAGTCCTAGGCAACTGGCTCTAGGTGAACCTGCTTGAGCAGGGGGGTTGGGGAAGATGACTTCCAGAGTTTTATTCCAACTTCAACCATTCTGTGAGAGATGTGTGACCACCCTTCTTCCAGGGACTTGTTTGTCCATTCATAGATATGTAGCAACCTCAGAGCAAAAACAAAGCACATTCTAGCATGACAAACCTCATACCGGGGAAATGCACATATTTTTAGTATTCTCCTAAAAATCACTCACTTCCAATTTAATATTTCTTAATATTCTATCATTGCTGTCCAATCTTTTCTGTCTCCTGGACTTACTACCCAGCCACTGCCACCACTTACAGGTTCCATGACCTAGAGTTCAGTAGTTTTCTCACCCTACTTAGGACTTCAGAGTTGAAACTGTTGAAGCTTCCTCAGCTTCACTGTTCAGTACAGAGTTTAAGTGGCATTACTCAAGCCAGATGAAATAACCTAGCCTAATCTTCTCATCATTCCTTCTTTTTGAGGGCTCTAGAGGTTTCATAATAAAGTTCAGTGAGTTAATGAAAAGTGAGGGGGTTTTAATGGGTTTGTTTTCAAAAGTGAATTAGACTTCTCACAAGAAAGTCCAATTGTCCAAGCTATCTGGGGCTAACCAGCAGGTGCACTGAGCTGCTATGAAACAGGAGTGAAGGAAGGTACAACCCCTTCCCCTCCCTCCCACTGGTCATAACAAATCATTGGGTCAGTTTAAACTGTTTCCTGTTATTTCATTATTTCACTCTTGAGTCAAGCTTCTTCATTTTAGTTTCAATCTCTTTACCATAAAGAGACTGGGTCCCCAGAGCCAGAGCTGCCACATTTCTGTTTGGAATATCTTGAAGATAAACATACAGGCATGTACTATGTACAGATAGCCAGAGCATGTGAAATAAAATCAACACTCTGTGGGCACATCAGTATTACTCTTTGTACTACAAGCACACTAGATACTTAATTAGCACAAGCACAACAGTTTCATGATATGTCAGATTTATTATGGTTATACTGCAGAAATGTTTGGGATTTCTGAATGTCTTCTTCACTCTCAGTTAATGGAGCGTAGTTCCAGCAGGGCAGTCAGACATCTGGAAATTCTGCAGAAGTGTTAGAAGAACCCCCATGGTCCAGGATGGGGGAGGAGGCAGAAGGAAAAAAAAAGTGGACAGTCCGGGAAAATAAGACATATACAAGAAGCAGTATCTGCTATTAAATCGACCCCTTGGAAATAAGGTTCCCACCACAATTTAGGCCCCTGGCTCTCCACAACCAACTTATGTTATAGGAATAAAATTATGCACAGCCAGCCTCCTCATACAAGTTAGAAAGAACTACTCAAGTACTCGACAATGCTAGAAGTATGATCTTAGGACATTTTTCTCCACTCGGTCCTCCCACACTTTTCCGTTTTCTGCCCCCAGCTCTTCTCTCCTCTTCCCTTAAATCAGTTACTCACCATTTTTCACTAAAGAAATTATCTTCCCCCCTGCTAACTCTCCAAATTAGTTGCTACTCAAAATTCTAAATCAAGCTCTGCAATCTCCTGTCCCAATTAAATCAAAGGAAAGAGTAGTTCACATAAATAACATTTTCAAGATCCAGTTTTAGCTTCTAGATTTTGCAGCAAAGTTTCCAGTCCTGCTTCAGGGCCAGAAGGTTAAACATTTCTCAATGACGCAGGCTCCCTTAGCAAGAGAGAGATGAGGAAGGGGTCCAAAAAAACCTCATTCTTCCCAGGCACTAAATCAACAACCACAGCAAACAGTGACTGCCTCTCTCCAAGGAAAACTGGGAGGAGTGCAGCAGTCTCTTATTAAAAGCAGCCACTTTGTCTGCCACCATAACGCAAAAGGCCAGGATAAAGAGGAGAAGAAAAAATAAGCATAAGAAAAGAACAGAATTTTTTTTTAAATCCCAGAATTGAGATTATATATTGTGCACTATATAGAAACCATAATAAATTAAAAAGCAAACAAACAAAACAAAATTCTGTAGAGCACTGCACGTCTGTTTAAAATTGCTATTCTTTTCTGGTCCATTTAAAGTCGCCAGTAACTTTCTAGCTTAAACTTAAAAGATGCTTTGACTTTTAAATGGGCTGAAATTTTCTTGCCTGAGATACCACTTTTCATACACTACATATTCCAGAAACTCATTAATCTCTGGGTTTTCAAAATAAGATTAGCAATAGAGGTTTTTCCATAAGGAGTCTACTAATCTGGATCTTGTTCTTACTTACTTAGAGGTAACATGAAATCAGCAAAGCTATACTGAAAAGTGTTTTCTGTGTCAGTTTTTAGTGAAAGAACATTGAAGGCTGTAAGCTTTGGGAGTGTTTTGCAGTAAGTCAAGCTCAAGGTACCTTCTGAACCAAATGTTTCGGGAGTTGCAATTTTTACTCTGTGGTACCTCAGTGTCACATAGTAACTTCAATAAATCAAAACCACTCAATTTATTTTTAAAAGGCATATATTTGAGTTGACATCAGTGAACACTAAGTCCAAATCTCAAATATTGAAAAACATAGTCAAGGAACAACAGCTTCAACCAGAGTTTCTCCAGCAGAATTAAAAAAAAAAAGAAAAAAATAACCTCATTAAGGTCACTTATCATTACAGGCTGATCAAGCCTGCTTGTGCTTCACTGGAAGCTGCAACTTTTTTATTTGGGATACGCTCATTTTTGAGTGAAAACAAACAGGGCAAAGAAAATGGAAGACTACAAAGAACTACAAATACATCTCGCAACCTACTTTTCACATGGGATGATTAAATAGGTTCATACCCTGTTGGGAATCCAACGCTGTGCATAATGCCTGAGAAGCATCATTAACATTACTTAGAGGATATGATTTAAAATAAGCATCACTACAGAAAGATACAAAAAAACATTGAGCAGATCACAATTAGCCGATACTATTTTAGCACTTGCCTACTTTAAGAATACTGTAAGTAGATAAAGCTTGTTCTAGGGAAAATATTTTGCCTGCTTTAAGGTTTGCATCAGTTTAACTACGAGGAGTTATTTGCTCTGAAAGCCACTGACATACATGCACATTTAGTATTGAAAACTAGAAGATTTTTAACCAAAGAGAGAAATTCTAGGACAGCTTTCCAGTATGAGTGAGAAATCTAACACTTCTTAGAGTGGTGCTCGACAAAATTATGTAGGGGAGTATATGACCTGATTACTTGCAGCAGCAGGGGAGGGGGCTCTGCAACCCTGAAGAGTAATTCTAGTTTGGTTGCTTTATGACTTCTTATCTACTCAACTATTGCTAAATTATACAGCATTCTTAAACCACACTAAGGTTAATCACAAAAGGGAGCTGTGCCAATGTAATTAAACTAGTTTTCTATATTGATTCTGATAGCAAAATTCTCTTGACAAGAAACTGAGGGGAAAGGGAGGCAATATTTTTTCCATTAAGATTAAGATTCTAGTTTCACCTCCATAAAGCAGGGCTCGTGTTTCCTTAGACACAAATGAAAAACCAGACTGCCTAAAGATGACCAGCTGAGGTTTCTCCATTTGAAAAGACAATTTGGAATAAGTGCCAGTCTCTCCTTGGAAGAACCCTAAGGTCAGAACAGCAGAGGGTGCTGTAAGTCTGAACTGAGGTGCAGCAGCTCAGCAGCAAGGAGAATCCAGATGCAACTTGAAGCTGTAGGTTACCTCGGATTTTGGGGTGGGTTTTTTGGTGCAGCAGGAGTCATTTGAGACTGGTAAAAGCAGACAGCAAACAGGTTAATACTAAAATTTATTTACAGTAGCTTCCACATAACATCAAGCAATAACACCAGCGACATTCCCAAAACCTCAGCAGCTACCTATAATCCCTACCACTGATCTATACAGCTCTGGGCACATATTAGAATATTAGAGATTGATTCACATTGATGCTTAGACATTAAAAAATTGTACTTTAATGCCTACAATCAAAATGTAGACTGGACATGGATCCCATTATTAAAAAAAATCCTGATTATAAACACTAATGCAAATTTCTGCTACCATACAGGCATGGAAACTTGAGCACTTTGTTAAACATTAGTCATCTCTTAAATCTGGAAAACACTGGATAGCAAGGAGTCACCAGGTAACTGGGAGACAGAACGGATGTGTGTCTGCACCGTATCCCTTTAGGCAAAGAATGTGTGGTGTAATCATCATACCAGTTTGGAGAGATTCAGCATAGCACACGTTCAGATATTAATCCAGAACCTAAATTAGTGGCAGGCCACAAAGATGACTATGATCTGCCTGAGCCACAGAGAGAAAAATTATCAGTCTGAGCCTATATACATAATAATAATTTCTATACAATTGTGCGTAAAGACCCCGAATAAGAACCTGATTAAAGTAATTCTTTTTCACTTCATTTTTCCAATGCACTTGAACTATGTTCCTAAAGAAAAGTTGATTCATATTCATCATGTAATTGAGTGGGTAACTCACAGAGAATGATGACAACAACTAAACAGGGCCCATTATACATAATGCATTAATTTCATAGCAAGGAAGACACTGTTTTGATTACAGTTACAACACATAAAACCTGACATGACTTTACATGCATTTTAAACTTTCATTTTGATTTTAATAACAATTGATAAATGATACAAAAAATTGCAGTATGATGACGACAGTCTTACTGCGTACACTGGAAACCGGTTCAAATGCACACACACACACCCCCCTGAAGGTATTTCTCAGTAGCTATATTTTAAAGTAAGCTGGAGCCATAAGAAGGGTTAGGAGACAAAGACATCAGTGAATAATTGGTTTCTGTCTAGCACATTTTTACTGTTTTAGAACAAGTGCAGCCTGTGTGTGCCCCTCTGCAAGTTCATCTTAGTTCACAGAATGGGTACGGGCAAAAAGCTGCCTGAGTGTTTTTTTCCTCCTCTCTCTCTCTCAACCTATAGCGTAACACTTGCTGTATAAAAAGAATAAACAGAGTATTCTCAAAGCAGATGGAGGAAAAAAAGTATTATTTTCAAAAGATGATTTAATGCTTCAACAAATACTTACTCCAGGTTCAAAGAGATTTCCAGGAGTTTCTTGTTTAAATTTAAGGTTGTCAGTAGAAATAGGTACTGCTCAACTAAGTGGTTCTAATGAGTACTCTTTATTGTACACTGTCATTCTTGACACCAAAGAAAAAAAAAAAAGAAAAGCATTCCTTATATATTTAGTTTCAGTACAATCCTTTAACTCTAGTTTGGCTAACACAACCACACTGTGATTTGCTTACTCAATAGTTAACCACAGGGATAAAAGGCAGCAAAAGGTTATGTTCAAACCTTTCATGAATGGAATAACTCGCTAATGTGCAGCTTACAGCTGTGCACTCCTCTCTCCACATCTTATAACCCAGAACTTTGTGCAGTTTGTAGCTCCAGCACAAAAATTTCCATATTTAAAGCTGACTTCAGGAACATCCCGTTTGCTGCTTCGGAAAGAATTCCCACTGCATGATGACGATGAAGCTCACATAACTTTGTTCAGTCTTTGAATCACATGCAGGATTCTGGTTAAAAGCCAGTGAAGAGTCATTTTATCACTACTCAGAATATACACACTCCGGGAGCTGTACCAGTAACCAGGGAACTCTTTATGCTCCCCAGGACCTTGCTACCTAGATACAAAAGGTTACATTTCCAAATGCCATAGATTCCAACCAGAAATCAAAAGTTCTATTTTTAAAGTAGTGATGATGCAAACTATAGAGCCAGGAATGTCTTCTCCTCAGTTCCACCCTCCATCCAAAACCAAAATCCCAATTGTTTTGATTCAAGAACTCATTGCAATCTTGAAATTCCAAGTTGGAGGGAGAGGGGAAGAAAAGAGAAGAAAAATAAAAGTTCTACTATTCAAACAAAATGAAATGAAAAAAAACCTCACAACTAGAAAAACCTCTCATTAGGAAATGAAAACAACAGCAAGGAAAAAAAAATCCTTGTAACAAGTGCTTGAAAAAGACAAGATGAAGTTAGAAGGCACTTTCCTGCATCAATGAAAGGTCATTCCTCATGTACTAAAAGCCAATACTGAATTTTAAATTTATTTGAAACAGGAAAGAGAACACCAACCACAAACTGCAGCTCCGACATTTGTCACTCCTGAAAGAGCTGAGGAAGGGGACATCTCCCTTCCAAGAATACACAGATAGGCTCTGTCCCCTTCATTCCCATTAAAAGCAGTTTAGCAGCTGACATCCCTAAAGCACTTCAACTTAAATCCTGTAAAGAGGGAAGAAAAAGAGCCTGGAAGTTGTGTTTTGAAAGAAAGAATGAAGGGATCAGCACTGCTTTTTCCTAAATTGAATTTAATATATCCCTAATTGCTAAAGTAGCTCAAAAACCCAACTTTTCCCCGGAAAATGAGGGAAGTTTCGCATTTGATTCAAAATGACACTAATTTTTAGCTGAAAGAATTGTTCCTTTTTCAGAACCAGTTGGATGAAAAGCAAATTAGACCACAGAAGTCAAGTCTTACCCACTACAGAGAACTACATTACTTCTGTGCTCATTTACAGTGCTGACTTCAAAACAGTTCTTCTTTTGTTCTCTAAATATGCATGGAAAAACCCCTGTTCATCTATACCAAACTTCTGGCAGTTTAGAACCACCTGCTTCTGGGTTTGCATACCTGCCTTGATCTCTAATAGACTTTAAGATTTTTTTTCAGCAGGTCAACAGAACAAACATATCAAAACCCAAAGATGCTATCCAATAGACTACTCTGTCCTGAACAATCTTAATTTTTTTCAGTACACTCACAGAAAGAAATTCAGATTAAAATGGGACAATTATACCAAGACAGTGCAAACAACAGTGCTGTGCACGGAAACAAACCAATGCTACCCAGAACAGTAAACAAAGGTTTTAAGCAGAGCAAAACCATAAGGAAATAGAATTCATTAACAGAAGTAGCCATTTGGCCAAGTGCTAACATCCATTAATTCTGGCAATGCACTGTTAGACTCTACATGACCCTAAGTGGTCATAACTCTTATCCATCCATGCAAAACGTCAGGAAAAAACGATCTGAAATTTAGGGTTTCTCTCTGGCTGACTGCACCTCTCTGTAAGTGTACTGCAGGCACACTTCTGCCCAGCCACCTGCTAGAAGCAATAAAAAGAGACTCGTGACAGAAACAAGTAAAATTAAAAAGAAAGTGAAATTCTATTTAAAAGTTTGTTTGTTACTTAAACACAAAATTTGCATATAAAGGCCAGCAGCACACTCAAGACTCCTGAGATTTCCCCCAGTTGCATGAGTCCCTCATATGGCTGTTCAAAAACATTTAAGTGTTACTGAATTGTAAATTGTGTCCAAATAAACGTATGCTTCTAGCACTCTTGCCTCTCCATTAAAAAAAAGAAAAAGGAAAAATAATATTCATGACTCATTCCTTCAGTGGCCAGTCTGTTACAAAGCCAGGTCACATTAAAAACTGTTTAGTCCATATCCTGACTGAACAGTGACCAACAGCAAAAGAATTTGCAAGATCTCTACATGGGATAATTAGATAGTGACATGAATAACAAAAAGGCTTCAGGGGAACAAAAAAAGAGGCTACATAGGGAGATTAGGTTGAAGTAGATAATGGGAAGGAAACAGCAAGCTTTCGGTATCAGCAAATAAATATAAAGAAAACAAATGATTCAGATGCTGAGAGAGTCAGGGCAGCAAAAAAGACCAAGTGACTCTTGGAGAAAAAACACTAACGAGGGAGCTCCCACTGCTAAGAGCTTGGTACAGATCTGCACATCAGCTTCATTGTCAGAATGAAAACACATAAACTGGCACAGGGCTGGTTCCAAAACTACACACTTGAAAATGAATGTAGAATTTCGCCCCACTGTGTTTGTGTGCTTGTTGAATGATTGGATCAGTAATACCAGTTCTTTAAATAAGTTCAGCAGTCCAATGAGATGTCAAATAGAGCAGTTAATTTTTTGGTCTTATTTTTGCTTTTTTTTTCTAGGTCTAGTGCCTTTTTGGAATGTCTTTTCAGCTTGATTTTCACTTTTACTTTTTTCTTCCTCAGCTGTCACCACTTGCATCGGTTTTATTACTCCTCCTTTTTTTCAGTTTGACAGGCGTGTTTAATTTTTTTCTGGTTAATACAATGTGCACCTCACTATTCATATTGTTCTTGCTTCAGTTATTTTTGTTCTGAAGAAACAGTCCCTCCCTGCTTAAACTATTCTGCTCCCAGAAGAGTAAAGTTGTAATGTCCTCCTCAGTTCTTTCTCCAAAACATTAAGAATGTTTTCTCAAATTCACTATCGAAGGAGTTGTTTTTTATGTGCCCACCAACATGGAATACAAACACTATGTCCTAGGTCAACAATGGCTTCAGATACTGCTACTTCTTGAGTCAACTCCAACTAATACCCAAGCAGTAAATAAGCACAGCCTCATGACTGGCAGTCTTGAAGAACTTTTGGTCTATGGAGTGCAAGCTCTACCAGGATCATTTATTTACCCAGCTTAGGCCATGATTCTCCTATTTCTACAGTGGCTGTTCGGAATCTTTGATGAGTTGACTGGGACAACTGTTTCCAGGTTCCATCTTTCCAGTACGGCTTCTGGAGATGAACATCAGGACCAAGAAGACTCGAGAAGTTAAGTCTTTCCTCAGCTAAGTTATTTTCCTCATTTCCTCATTCTAGCTCTCAACAGACAGGAGATCCAATTTCAGCCTCTAAAGTCTCAAACAGTTTACCCAACATACAACTACATCACTAAGCCAAACAAGAGCAGCCACCAACAGCATCTGAAGTCTCTAAACATGACAATTGAACAAATTGGCCTCGCCATCAAGTAGCTGTTTTCCTTATCTAGAAGCTTGTAATACACTTCCATTATTCAAGACAGATCTTTAAAACTTACTATGCACATGTTCCTGTTGTCACACTCCATTTCCCCACCAATCTTGAGAATCCATTTAGGTAAACATTCGCCTGCTTCTTGCTTAAGATTTTTCCAGCAGTGGTTGATCCAGGAGAGAAGAGAGTGGCCACTGATGGAAGAGGTGCAATAAATCTGTATCCCTCATTAGGTAAGGTAAGCTTGCCAGGAAATTGCCTCAACATTACAGAATGCCACTGCATAATCTAGGACTAGGGTTAGCTGACTTAAGCAAAAGCTCCATACAAGTACTCCTTAGTGGGAGAAACTCTCACCCTCAGAATTAAATGAAAACCTCAGGAGTTCCCATAATTTGGAAGAGACAAGAACCACAACCACAAATAAAGTTTTGAGAAAAAGCAATACTAATACGAAGGCTGTTTTCCTCATTTTCCTCATGTTACTTTATTAGGTGAGTTTCCTGAGAATATAATACACAAATTCAGTTACAATTACCCTGAAATGTAAATTCCATGGCTATTCCTTGTTGGGGGGAAAAAGAAAATTAAAAAACTTATTAGAAACAAAGCACGTTAAAGTCACCATCCTTTTTCAGGCCTTCACATAAGAGCTTTCTTTACAGCAAAGCCAGATTAGACACTATTCTGCCATATGCATCCTGTTCAATATCAAACACCTTGTTAGTGTCTAAACCCTACCTCCAAAATTCAGAGACTGCAAGAGTACAACTAGAGGAATGATGTATTACGTACAAACACTCTTCTGAATTGAGACAAACACTACATAAGATGTAGGCCTGTCTTTCCTATCTACAACGGGAGAGAGAAAATAATCACACTTTGGTTCTCTAAACAACAAAGAATATGTCAGGACTATAAAATAAAGGTCATACAGGATCTTTATAGACATATATAATCTTCACAGATACTTAAAAAAAACATTTAAAAACTCTACAATAAACTAAGAAATTATTGTTTTACTTGTCTCTTTCCCACTCACTACTTAAGAAAAAGCATTTTACTTTCAGGAACAAATTTGTCTTCACACTTTTGGCATTACCTATGTGCTGCTTTTCAGACAGTGCTGCCCAAGAGATTAAGAGTACACAAATGCAAACCCAAACTCCTAGGCTACTACAAGTTTGTGGTCCAATCTTACCAAGGTTACAGTCTCTATTGTTCCCATCCATAGAGCAAAGGTCATTCATATCTCTACATATATTTATTAAGTTTCACAACTACATAATGTCCTAGAGCCTCAGATAAAACTGCCCTACAGAAGTGTATCATGCTCCCATTAACAGATAATTCTCACTCTAGCATGTCTTACATGTGAGAAATGCAACCCTGTCCTTATCTAAGGGGTAAGCACAGCATCATGAAAAGGCCACAGTGCTTACAACAGAATCATGTAAACAAAATACCATTGTCATTCTCAAGGAAAGAGACTTTAAAGATATAAAACAAGTATTGGAAAGTTTCAAATAAGAGTTTTTCCCAAACTACGCAATTTAAATCTTGCCAAAGGATCAAGAATATCAGAATATCAGAAGAATATCAGAAGATAATTAACAGTAAAACCACATAAATCAGTCAAAGCTAAATGGAGGAACAAGTCTTTAGAACAAGTCTTAGCTTTGACTGGAGTTTTCTAATCTTCGTAAGACACATAAATTTAACTCTGGATACAAAGGAAGAAAAAAAGAGATCATTTTATCTCTGATGAAGCTGTAAATTGAACAGTATTTAACATCCAAAAAGTATCCATCTACAACCTGAACATGAAATCATCACAGTTCTCTAATTTGTCTTTATCCAAAGTTGCACAGCCTCCTGGCACTTCCTATACAGCTCAGCAACCATGATTCACTAGCAAAATTTAACCACAGGATATGTTTGGAGTGATACCTGATTGGAGTGCTGTCATCTGCATTTCTGGTTCCAGCAGTGTCATGTTGATCCTTTTCTCAACACCCTTAAACACCTTTACAAGCCCTTAAAGACCTCTCTTTATATAGACATAGATACGTTAAAAAAAAAAATAATCCAAGAGGACTTCCCAGCTTTAATCTCTTTCAAAACTTGCAAGAAATTCTCATCCTTATATGATGAAAACTGTGCCTAGTGAGAAAACTCAAGTCTTTAAATATGCAGTTCTCTGCTTATTCACTACAGGCAAGTTGGAACAGCCCAATATCAAATTACTGCTAGGAGAAAAATGAATACTCAAAGGGAGAGCAAGATGTGTAGTTTGCAGAAGTAAAGTCCGCCCCTTAATGCTCTGTAAGTCGAAGGGGAGGGGGGAGGAAGGGGTCAGAGACACTAGAATTGGCAGTTTTCCCCCTTTTATAAGAGGAGGATGACGTCTTGGGTAGACTTTCAATCCCCTAAGGAGCTCTGCTGATGAGGCAATTTCGTTCCAAGGACAAGGAGACCCAGTGTTAACATAAACATGCAGACATCCTCAGCTTTGAAACAACATGGCCAAAGTCATATACATCCTGCTGACAGATCAGTCACTTTTCTTCAGTCTTTGCCGGTCCTTTTTCTCAATAATTAAACTACTCCCCTAATCAACTCCCCTTGCTGATCACTAAACCTCAGCTACTCTAACAGATGGTAGTGTCTGTTTCTTAAAAACAAAAAACCACCCTTTGTCTCTCAGACTTTTCCCACCGTGGATCACACCCTCCATCCAACCAGACTAGGGGTTAAAAAAATTCAATCTTGTTTCCCACATCCAGATGATCAATTTCAAATTATTTGAGATAGTGGACAAAACTTTTATAGTCAAGTATTTATTGAGTAAAAGATAAAAATAGAATTAAGTCTTTCCTCACTAGATGATTCTAGTTCCCAGCAGAAAGGAAATTCAGTCTTGGTCTCTAAAGAGTCTCAAGTAATTTGCCCAACAGATAATTTAATTATCTTAACAAACTAATTCCAACACTTCTGTCCCCAGAGCATCTTTCCCTTATTCCCCATCTTTCCACAAGGCTCATCATCGTTTCTCTTTAGGTCATCTAAAGGTCATCTAAGTAAGTAACTGCATATATTTGTACCAAGCTCTAAAATATATTGAGCTGTGCATCTAAGATACAGACCAATTTCTAGGTTTTAAATCCCTTTGTAGCAAGTCAGAATCCCTCTCCCACCACAACAGTATGCATAAAAATGAGTAGTTGGGTGTGCAAAACTGCTGAAGCCCTATTTGCTGACCCTTCTAATGTGAAATAACTTCAGGACTTCTCTAGCACTCAGATACAAGAACTCCCCGACAGCTGCTCGACTGCTGAGGGAAGAGCATGACAGGTTTTAGCAACATATCTTCCTTCCCACACACAAACACATCTGGAGCTTTAAAGGAGGCAGCAAAAACTCATTTAGCAGCTTCTAAAAATGCAGGAAAATCCCTTAGAGTGATGATATTGTAGTATTTATCTGATTTTCACACTCCTTACATCAGCAGTGTGTTGTAAAAGGACAAGAATCAGCTCATTTGGGTTTCTCTCGTACTCAAATTTTTTTTGCAGTCCTACATTTGCAGCCAGAGTAGGCAAAAATTGCAGACCTAAAATGCACCTTCTTGCTGTGCAATCTCGATGAAAAGGAACTGCAGCAGTGCACTGTAACCTGAGAATTCAGAGACACTAGTGACAGAAATAAGTCACTTTACCACCTACCTTGAATATTCATATGCATCATAAATAAAGGAAAACATCCATTTTTAGCAGAAGGTGTGCTTATTTTCGTTGTGATATAAGAGGAAGCAGTATGACCCAAGTGGGAAGGAAACCTTTCAGTGTCCAGGAACATCACTTAACTCCCTGAAGTATGCACACGTGCACTGTCGGTGACCATGAAGGGGCAGATGAAATTTAAAGCATTAACCAGGATGTTGCTTATTTGACCAGCAAGGAAGATGAAGACTGCACTACCAGATGTCTTCCAACAGAGATTCCTTCATTATACTTTGTGGCAATGTATCGATTGTGGCAGGGGGAGAGCTACAGCTGCAGAAGTGGCTGATAGTATTCCAATAAAAATGAATTATAGAAAGCTACACGTTACAGAAGCAGCAAAGGTCCCAAAGCTAGGATTCACTTGGCTAAGTACTAACAGCAATTGACTATTGTGAAATAGTGCAATCTTTCTTGCGTGAAGCAGCCGCTCTCTGTTTAAGTAGAACAGACTGAGAGTCCTGCTGAATGGCATTGTCCCTTTAAAGAGCCAGGCTTCTTTTCCCCATTACTACCTTTAACACTCAAAACAGCAAAACCAGCAACAGAAGTCCTTACACAGACAAAACAGTTGCCCAGATCCGGGCCTGACTTGTTTAGCAAGCAGTTTAAATTCATTAAAAAGGGATGTTTTTTAAACAGCTATCAAATTATATGTCTAATATTTATCCATCAGCCCTGAACCTTGAAACCTCAAAGGCAAACTGAAGTAAGAGAGAAACTGGAAAGGAAAAACAGAAAGGAGAGGAATAGTATGAGCCAGTGATTGTAGAAGGGTGTTAGTCTCGTTAACTCGATAATGAACAAAAACTTTGTTGAGAGCTAACTTGTTAAAGCCATGACATTAAAGCTGCCTTTGGCATTATTCTTTCCAGCTCAACTATTCCCCCATCACTATTTAAAAGTTTGTTTAAAATATTTCATGGAGATTACCACTTCTCAGTTGCTTGGTAGCTCCCATCAGTAACAGGCCAGTCATTTCTGTCATGCTCTGGATCTCATAGCTCTATCAGAAACTTTCAGACAGCATGCTAAATTTATAGTCTCCTGGGACATAAAGTCTCTTAACACAAATCTATCCAAGACAGACTGGTTGTTTTCGTTCTAACAACCATTCCCCGTACTCTCACACAAGAGAAAACAGCAAGTCTCACTGGAATGTGTGTGAAGGACAGATCAGAGAAAACTATGTATTTCCTGTCTTGATCCTTTTGCTACAATACAAACTTAATCTTCTTCCCATCTAAGTTCTAGATGAGGCAGTAACCACCCCTTGGTAATTACATGTAACTTTGAGTCACACTATTCCAGAAGGCAGATATACACTAGAACAAAAAAAAAACCCAAAAAACCCCAAACCCACGCCAAACCACAAAAACTGAGAAAACTATTTCAGAATACTCTTATCTCTTTAAAGCCCTTTCTCAGGAACGAAATACCATCCTTGTTTATAAGTAAACATGTCTAGCTTCTCAAATGAGTTCATGAGCCACATAATTCACTTCTTAAAAGGACAGTTTACGATATGATTTTAAGAAAACGTTATTAATGTTTTTAAAGTCAGAGTAACAAGAAGACAATAATAAAATTTCCAAACCCCCTATAATAAGTTGTATTTGAAGTATTTGAATCTAACTGTATTCAGTGTAATGAAAATTCAAAATGGGAAAGGGATAGCAGAGGAGGGAGGTAGGAAAGTATAGCCTAATAAAAGAATTATAGGAGCAAATCACCTACACAATTATTTAAAACAAAATAAGGTGCCCTAATACTCATACATTTTAATAGTAAATGGGCATAAGAACACAGGCACTAAATTAGCTCTTTAGAACCATTTTAAAAGTTCAGCTCTGCAATTTCTGAGTATAATCACCAACAGCTTACGTAGCAACTATTTACCCCATGCTTTGTACAGCACTAACAGGAGTATCTTCCCATACCTAAAGCACATGCCTTTTATGTGAGTTGAGTCATACTGAAATTCCACACATTCAAACTAGACATTCTTCCCCCAACACATATGGTACTTTGTAGAAGGCAACCATCCCAGATCAAGTAAACCCCAAACACTGGCGAGCTGGTGCAAGTTCCCTCCAAACCAGTAATCATAAAATGCAACAGTTCATTGGAAAGAATGTTACCTCATCTTCAACAAGCCTACAGTGAGAAGAAACCAGGATTGCCGGTGGGTTCTAAGACAATGTTTTTCATGACCCCTGGACAAAGATAACTATGAATTCATCTGGGGAAAACAGGTCAAGAGAGAGAGTCAATAAGCTAGTGGAGCAATTACCGTAATTTCAAACGAAAGTTAAGGAGAAGGATTTTTTTTTTCTTAGAAATTATCAAACTACCTAGGATTTGTATATTCATCAGCTGGGGGTTTTCTCTTTTTTTTGTAAATGCACTCATCAGGGACTTGTCCTAAGCCTGCCCTAAGGGCTGGGAAAAGTTATCTTGGCATCTTAGTACAGGTGACTGAGAAAAATCAAGATATACTGAAGAGATTTAGATGACTCTGTAATGGCCTTTTTCTGGCTTGTGGGGCAACAAATGAGTCGGTCACAGGTAATCTCTCATAGTTAAAGAAAGTTGAGGCCTTGATGAACATGGGTAGAAAAAGAGAAGGAATGTGAATCTGGGGTAGAAAACTCACTTTGAAGCACAAATTAAATAACTACACCTTAAATGTCCCATTAAGCTTGATGTCTAAATAGAACTTAATAATTGCGTCAAAATAGCTTATTAACACCTTACCACATAAGGTGTCCTTCCGCTGAAGCAATAAAAAATTGTTTCCTAGCTATCTATGTTCAAATGCTTCATACTGGAATTCTATACCCTTAATATCTTTTATTGCATTTTAACTGTGTAACTTAGCAGCAGCTGTTCAGTCAGGTTGTTCAAGGTCTTTACACCCATGTGTCCAGGTGTACCTATCCTTCCAGGTACTCACGCCTACAAGGAGAACGCGTAGCCATGATAAGGGAGAATATGAAGAGAAGTCTGGATCTGAAACAAACCAAAAGCAACAAGAAAACCCCCAGAAACTGTGTCTGGCTGCTCTTCAGTTCTAAGAGAAGGAAAAAAAATTTAAAAAGGAATCTGCAGTCCTAGGGTACATGGCAGCATGCGCATACAGGACTGCACTCCCAGTTTTCCCATGGGATACATAATTCCATGATGCTTCACAAGCCAAAGAAATTGCTATTTTAACTCAGCTAACAGTTTATGGTCCAGAATCACAGTCTGTTGCAACAGATACTGTACAAACCCATGCAATGCTTTTCTACAGATACCTACAGATAAGCCAAGTCTGTTCAGCAAAAGCTACAGAAAGAGTTAATCTGTTAGAAGCTCTCAGCAAAAGTAGTTAGTTCAGCTGTGAGTCAGCACTGCCTGTCTACAACTGGAAACAGGAGACCCTTTGACACAGATAGGCAGCTTCCAGCAAGTCTCTTACTTACCACCTCCTCCCCTCCCACTGCCACTCAGCTTGCATCTTCCTCATACCTTGAATTTGGCAAGTTGTCACAGAAGCAGCAAAGGTTTCATTGCACAAGATATATTCTACAACCACTCTGGATTGCTCAAATGTTTAAGCAGATTGCCATCTCAACTGGCAGACCATCTCTGAACGTTTTTTAACATGTTTAAAGACAAGGACACAACAACAAAGATGCACCACATTTTAAAAAGGAGTTTTAACAAGCTCAACAGCTTTCAACAGCTGTGCAACCTCCACCCCAAGATAACTGAGAAGTTCCCATTTGAAGGAAGACATTTATTAATTCAAAATGCATCAGCTAAATTCTTAACAGCTCACTAAACCAAGTGTTCTTTTACGCTGTGACAGTTTGCAAATAACCATATTTCAACAGAACTTTTAATTCCCATAATACTTTAATGAATGTATACACAAACAACACATAAAATACTGCAGCCTAGGAGAAAAGAGCATTGTGTATCTCCTGTGTACCTCCAAAGATAAGGAATATTCAGGTAATCTAGCTCAGGGACTTTGGACTTTATGCCTCACCTGAAAAGCTGCCCCTCCAGCAGTAAAATTCCCACTATTGTGCTGAGCCCTGATAAAAAATCAGCTCTGAAGAGACCCACCTAATGAGTCATTTCCGGGAATATCCTAATTTTCTTTGGTAAATGCTTTGGGCAGAGGTGTTCCTTTTCAAATACTTTTAAAGCACAACTCTATTTTACCTGTTCCAGTCAAGCAGATTTGCAGCCCAAAATGACACAGCTTCAAAGCTGAGTCCATAAAAATAGCATTATTCTGATAGAGAAAAACTATCTATTTCTGTAAAAGATTCCCAAAATATCAATTTTTTAACTTCTTCAAACAACTGAATCCTGTGAAGACTTTCATTACTGTACCAGAACATCCTTTCTTCTGACCATAACAATACCACTCAAAGTTTCGTTTTTTTAAAGGTACTCTTATCTGTTCCCAGCACCAGTATCCCTTTCCATGTTATCAAGAATAAACTGCTTCTCCCCAGTTCAGGACCCTTGGTCATGCCTTATTGGCTAAGAGAAGAACCCTGCTTCCAGAAAAATCACAATGTCACCTTCAGGTGGCCAGCTGTCAGGTGCTGGAAACAAAGGTTCATATGCTTTTCCCATGTTCCAGCTTGCTATCAGTTTCAACGCTATCTCAATTAAATTCCATTTGAAATCTTTCCTTGCTTTCATAACTATAAAATGCCCAAGTCTACCACTAGTTGAGATGTGCTGAAATCACAGCCTACCTTGCTGACTAAAATTCCAATTTTCTTCTATTTACCATCACCACCTTTATCTCCATCTGTTGTATTTTATCTTAGAAGACTGCAAACATTAAGGATTAGAAGTTTTTTGTTGTTATTGCCATTTCTATCTTCTCCATTTTTTGTAAACATAACTGTGATCACATAATGATGGTATAATGTATGTGAATGAGGAAACTCCTTTTAACCTCTTAAAAACCCAATACTTTGAGTTAACCAATTTAAGTTAATCAGTGCTTCCAAATTGCAAAATACTGATACACTATTCAGAGAAAGGCATGGTCATTTTCTGGAGGTAAAGATCGAGCCATGTTAAGTGAGGTACCCCTTCAATCCAAATTACTGTCCTCAGTGCACATATTCTAAATCACTTTACCATAAGCATGGTTTTGGCTATAAAGCCACTCTGAAGCTCCCCAGCATTTCTAATATGCTGTGCCATGCAACTCCATAATGTCCAACACTGTAAGGTGCCCAGGACTCAACCATGCTCAAATCCACAGTACCTTGCAGGTGATAGCATGAATTCAGACTGTAGCAAGACCCTCATATTGCCAAGAGTTATCAACATTTACCCCAGAAGATGGAGTGAAAGGAGATCACCAAAAGGAATTCACAAACAGAAGCCACCACTTATCAAATGGTTTCATCACTCTCACAGGATGAGGCTGAAGATGCAAAGGCTTTCATGGCAGCCTGGTGATCCTGAGCTTCAGGCAGTTAACAGTCTTTCAAAGTCAGGAATTCTGGTCACTGAGTGACCCTGTATTTTGCCACTATATTGTCACCCACTATATAGTTGCCCATAAGGTACCTGCAACTTGAGAAACACACACAGGCCATTCTCACTCTAGGATCAGAAGGCCTACTGGGACATTTAATTTTTAACTCTAGGTCTTGCTTCTCCTTCCAGGAAGTCTGAAAGAACCTTTCAGACATTTGCAGTGAGAAAGTTACTCATTCTTGATAAGTGCAGACCAAGGTGGCAAAGAAGAATCTACAGATGGCTACAGTCTAAAGGTGAGCTATCAGTTCCTTTCACTGACTGTCTCAGCATTGCACAACTCAGTCACCACGAAGTACAGGGAAGATGTTTCTGGTATTCACCTAAAATAATAGTATAAAGCATTTATCACTGGAGCTCTGTGGAACTTCCAGAGCCACTAACATCAATCCTTCCAGTCAAACAGTGTAAATAGGTTTTGTGAACTCTAGATCATTAGTTTTTCCTACAAAAAAAACACAGTAAGAAGCAATAAAATGCAGACCTGTCATCAGAATGTGTACCGTGACACCACCACTTGGTGCAGACACACTACATGAGACATGAGCACACTGTACCCCTTACCATTCTTCCTTTCACTCAGTGGAGGGAGGTTGGGGTTCCGGCCATGATGGAGGTTGAGGGTCAGCTCGGGCTGCAAGGAGAGCTCCTGCAGCTCATTGGCAACAGCTTCGCTCTGCGGGCTGGGGGCCGCTGACAGGGACACCAGCACCGGCTCATCATCATTTTCGCCAGCCCCTCCTCCGTCCAGCCCATTTCCAGCAATGACGGAAGGGGGCAGGCACACCACGCCGGAGAAATCCACTTTGGCTTTCGTGATGGCAACCTGCAAGACAAAGCAGAAAAATATAGACCATAAATCTCACATGAGAGTCTTAGCCATACGTCCAGTTCAATGTGGTGTCTTCCACGCTATAGAGAAACATGTTGAGTTTGTGTGATCATCATCAATTGAAATCCAACGAATCGTTGAACCTTGCTCAACTCAGCAGTTTAAAAACTCGTACAGACCTCCAACAGCATCACCACAGAAACTATTGATGAAACTACAGATCATTATAATTGTCTTAGGAAGTATGAGAACATTCTCAATTTTTGGTGTTTTAGAAACCCAGTCTTGAGAAGACACAGATTGAGTTACCGCAGTGAAGTCAGCCTATTTGGAACCTTGCTGAACTCTTGACTACTGTCCTTTTATATCAGCAACAATGTTTTAACAACAGTCTACTTGAAATCCAGTCAGGTAAAGTAATCCTTCATAATAAACTTGGAAGGACAGCTGAGTATGACAAATGAGGATTTTCAGACAAAAATCAACTGCATTTCAAAAAATAATTCTCTTTTTCCATTCTCTCCTCCCCATTTACAATCAGTGAAAATGAATAAAACAAAAATATTCCAAATAAACAAAAAAGCTTTCCTGTCTTAAACCTCAGCTACAGTAACCAAAATGTGCAATACATAAAGGGCTTTAATGAAATAAATAATTTTTAAATGTTTTATTATATTTCCATAATTCTTTAAATAAGTATTCAAAAGCCACTACTATGTTCAAATTAAAATTCTTTTCTGTTCAGTAATTTAAACAGAAACAAACCAGCTGTAAGTCTCCAGTGAAATGGTTACTGTGTCAACATTTAAACAGTAATGGACATTATACAAGGGCAATCATATTCGGTTTTGATTAATGAGGACAGAAGTCTCCTGCTTCTCAGCATGCTGCTGTTTCAACCAGTCTAAACTCAGAAGACTTGGCTGCATTGTTGTAATTTAGCAAGCAAAAGGTACTTGCAGAGGCTAACCTCAAACTTCAAAAAGATGCAAGTAAAACAACCTAAATAAAAACCATCAGGATAATCCTCCAGAAACCAATCAAAAAGCATAAACTTGAAACAATGATTTTAACAATATGGTTTTTTATTAAGTATTCCCCACTTAACACTCATAATTAACCTGGATGAGTGTGACAACATCAACACATTGATAGCTGACAAAGGAGCTCAAATAGTCACTTTCCTCACTTGCGTATTTCAGTTGATTAGCAACATTTGTTCTGTAATATCCAGAATAAAGTTATAAGTGGTACAAAAAGTTTGTTTCAAAAATTTGTTCAGTGTATATTTAAGACAACAATAAGAATTTACCGGTAATGAAAAGATGTTATTTCATCCATGTTGCCATACATTCATTCCCAGGACCCTATGTCATGATCTGAACAGAAGCAAAGAAAAGAAGGGTGGAGAAAAAAAGTAGAAAACAACAAAAACCACCAACTGAAGCTGGTGCTTGTTAAAACAAATGAGACTGAGCCAAACCTTACTGCCATCTGAAGTATTTGCTTTTACTTCAGTTAAAATTTGGCTAGAAAGTGCCTACCCCTTCCCTGATATTTTTGCTGTCCAAAGCAAACATAGAATCATATCCATTTGAAAGCAAATTGTAGCAGTAATCTGAAAAGAGAAAAAATTGGTATCATGCCCTTCTCTTAACAATGGATAGAGAAAACCTCAAAACACACACCCTTAAACCACAGAGTTAAAATAACAGAGTTTGGTACACCACAACAACCTTTGCAAAGGCTGGAAAGAGTTAAAACACGACCAATATAGTTGGCCTCAGGCCCTGTGCCTGTAGGATGGGAGACTTGTGGAATGGGGCTCAAAGGAAGAGTAATTGCCCAGTTAGGAGGCTGGCTGGTAAGGGCTGCTGTCACCACGTTAGAGGAGCCAAAGCCAATCTGCTTTATGGAAGGAGATGTACTGGAGACATTACACTTTGCCTAGTTCCACATGGTGGTCAGATCATGCGGAAGCACAAGTGCAGCCAGGCCTGAAATCACAAACAGGTGACAGACATACCTAACACTCACTCCACAAGGATATGGAATGGCAGAATTCTCAACCTTCCCTCCTCAATCTACCCTAGAAAAGAAAGATTTCCTTCCTCTTCTCAAAAGGTGGAAAAAAACCCCTTGACATGTCTCAAATACGCAAGATCTGCTTCAACTAGGTAAACAGAAAATGTCTTTAGGAACTTCGAACATATTGGATTTTCTTTTCAAGACGAATTTGTAACCTGCATGATGAACTAGGAAAATCACATTTCAAACACCACTTTAACAACGGTGTTGTAAAACAGAATCTATTTCCCTAATCAGTATATTGACATTAGCCAGACTACTGAAACTGTATCATTTATGGAAAAGCAGGGTACCAAACAACAGTAAAAGCAGTCCAGCAGAGCCAGCTACAGCACAAGGAGCAAGAGACCCATGCTCACACACCAGTTTGCTATGTGACCTTGAGCAACACCATACCAAATGGTGTTAATTGGTACTGAGATTATAAACCAGAGCTCCTCCAGTAAATTGTCCAATGAAACCTCATCACAGCAGTCGGACTACCTAGAATTGTACCTGAACCTGCACATTTCCTAACTCATGCAGAAAAACATACAGATGGAAGGTATCTTAATCCTAGTTGGCATGTCAGCCAGTGGTTGTCCCACATCAAAGGAATACAGCTTAAGCAAAACTTGACTTGACACTCATTCTTGCTCTGCCACTATGTCCTGAGTTGTGCCAGAAGTGCTGCTTGTAGAGCCATACTGTGAACTGTATCAGAAAGCTGATTCAGCTGAAATGCAATCTTTCATCTGGATCAATTCCTCCACACATGGCACAGTTGAACCAGCACAGTATAGTGGAACATCGCCACAAAACTAAAAAAAAAAAAAAAAACAAAAAAAAAAAACAGTCTGTGCATCTCAAACTGTCTGGACAACAATTCTGCTAGTCCAAGGAGGGCTGCAGCTCAAATAAAACTAAACTGGGATGAACCATTAAATGCCTTTGGTAAGCCTGTCTTCTCCTTCCTCCGTATCACCTCCCACTTCAGACCAGAACAAGACTCTGCAATGACACACATAAAACCAATTAGAAAACTGACCCAGGTGTAAAAGCCAGTCTTTTGGTTCACATTCCTGCTAAGTCGGGTCCCTGTTCGCTGTGCAGCACCACCAGCGCTTGTGCCGGCACTTCACAAGGACAGAACCAGCTTATACCATTAGTACATCCAAACATCCAGCCTCTTCCTAAGGGAAAGAGAACTCTTTTTCAGATCAGTGCCAAGTCTTAGTATGGAACACATCCCCACATGAAGGAAAAAAAAAAAAAAAAAGGCATCCAGTCCCCAAGACTACAATAAAAGCTATAATTGGATGAGTTTGATTTAAATGTTTCCAATTAAAAGTCTGATGAGGGCAGAAAGGGATTTGAAAGATGCTTTGAGGATTTATAATCATTCACGCAACAATGTTTGGAAGTCCTGTGAAAGACATGGAATCCTTTTCTGAAACCAACATAAGTCTGTTTCTAGACTTCCCAGACAGTTATACCACTCTATAACTGTCATTGTAGAATGATCAATCAGATAGTTACACACACTAATATTTAGAACCTAATTAAAATTTTACAGTGTTTGTTTTCCTGTCATTTCCAACCAGACTAGAAACTTTCCCATAAAGAAATGTGCCATGCCATGATCTTTAAGTGAGTCATCCAGAAGCTGATGGATAGTATTAAGAGCAAATATTTCTTATCCTCAATAAGGGTTTCAGGGTAAATACCCTCAAGGATTTGTATCTGTTGCCTAACCAGGCAAAAGCTTCCTACTGTGGCATTTTTCTACTTTTAGCCCAGCTGCTTCTGGGACAAGAGTGGCTGTGATACCACAGATGTTCTACAGCAGCAACATCAGCTTAAGCAACCTTTAAGTCCTCCACTGTCCAGCTGCTCATTTCTGTCCCTACGCTGACCCTTCTTCGACTGGAGAATCTATTTAGCTGAAAACCAGACGTTTTTTCCTGGGTATTCAATAAAATCAGTTCCCCAGGCCACTGCCAGCTACACACACAGCTGTGTCACCATAGTGCACGTGTCCATATCCAACATAAATGTTGAACAGATTAAACCATTTAATAACACCTTAAGATGACTGCTACCACAAGTAGCCATCCTGATTTCTTTTTTACTTCCTTGTGCCTTATTCTCCCTCATGATAACCAAGTTTTTGCACGGCTCGCTGGCAATCCAGATCAGCAACAGATGCAAATTAAAACTAGTAGTGTGTGTGTGTGTGTGTGTGTGCATGACCAGGTCCAACTAAACACAGATCAGTTCCTTGATCTGGTTCAGCCTATGCTGGCTGACAGGAGGTGAGGAACGAGCAGGCTGGACTGCTCCTTTTGTTGGCAGTGCCAGTTTAGTGTCTAACCAGAGGATGTGGCTGTATGATACAGCTAAGTTGGTCTAAGCTAGCTCTTGCCAAAAGGGGCGGTCTTGGACGCATGCCTTTGTCACTTCCCTGTGCCAGCATCGGTGCTTGTCTGCCCTCATGATGGCATGATTAATGGAGCTAAAATGACAGGAAACTAATCCCAAAACCGTCTCCCCCTCCCAGTTTACTTTTCACTAGCTTACTGTTGGTCAGACAGATTTCTATACTGTACGTCTGTCTGTTTTGTTTCCCTTTCACCTCCCAAGCTTTGAGCTATCCTTCAGTGATTCTGGATGAGCAGCTTTAAGAGAAATTTCTATGAGTAATTTTGTCATATGGTAAATTCAAAGTGGAATACTGTTTTTACCAACGACTAAGCTAACCAGGTTTCCTGTGTGTTTACTGTGATATGGTGTTGCAACGGCAAGAGGATGCGCTTAAACAGCTACCGTGTAAAACAAGCATCAGAGCAGTTTAGTCTTCGTAGTCTGCAGGCCTGATAAAGGGAATATTTTTCTGAAAATTCTTAATGGCTGTGGTTCTTAATCCTATACCTTGTGCAAAATTGATGCTGTCTTGTTTGTCTATCTGAAATTGAACTGTTTAAATGCCTTCAGAAGTTAGAAATTGATAAAGATTATTGATATGTTTACAAGTAATGTCCACTGTTTCTCTTGAGCAGATCCATTTCCTCCCAGGTGTCATGGTTCATTCTTGTATTGTTGTAACAGTGGTTTTGTGTTTTATACTAATATAATTTAAAAACTCCTGGCTCCTGAGAGCATGCTATTGTCCTGCATGATTTTGGCAATATTCACATACTCATGGCATAAGTAAGATCTTGACAGTCAGTATTTAAATGAACCAAGGAACACTCTCACCTTCCCTTACATGAAAACTCAATAACCAGAGTAAAACATACAGGAATTTAAACTTGAAATTAAAACATAAAAGAAATTTAAAAATAAGTAAGTAAAAATCAGAGAAGTACAGGGAAAAAAAAGCCAGAACACATACAATTCCCAAATCAAGAAAGGACACCTCTCTAAACAGCTCTCCCTTGTTTGCATTATAGGACCAAGTTGCCAGGGCAATAGCAATTTCCTACTGATTTAAGAATTGCTAAGCAACCTCCAGCACCTAACAGCAACAGCATGTGTGTGCAGCTGGGCTATTTTGAGTAGACAGGGCATTTTTTTATTTTAAACTTAAGAGCAGCCTTCTGTTAAATGATTATGCCAGCTGAGATCATCCAGCTAAGAGGAAGTCTTGGGGCAAAGTGGCTTTAAGTGGACAAATCTTTGAAATGAGTGAGAAGACTGGAAAAGAATGCCATGACATGCCCAAAAGAAACTATATCCCCCAGGTCATCAAAAATTAAAAAATAACCCAGGAAAAGTGAAGTTTTCAGCAGGTGGAAGCAGAGGCACCACATTAGCTTGAGAAGTTACAACAATCAGAGTGAGAGATATCTTTAGATACCAAAGTCACCAAAAGGGAGACCTACAAAGTTGTATTGAAAAAATTATTTCAGTTCCTCTCAGTCAGCTTAACTTAGGCACACAACTGCTGGCAGAATTATTTCTCCAGTTAATTGAGAGCTAACGTGATGACACTGTCCATAAAGAATATACAATAGAGTCAGCAGCGAGGAAAACATCACAAAGACTGTATCCTGGAAGAGGTACAGTCTTGAGGACTTCTTCTTCAGGAACCACCTTAAGTTAAGAAACCAAACTATAGACCACTAAAAAGAGGCCACCTTAGATTATGGAGTTTTATTTTAACACACACATTCCACATGCATTTGTCTTCTGCAAAATGAATCTGTCATCAGCTTCCTTCACTTTGACAGTAATTGGGAGCGGGGATGGGCAGAGGGGCAAAAGCAAGCAAAAAGTAACCAAATTTATTCTGGATTAGAACTAGTGATTTGGAGGTGTAAACTGTCCATTTTACCATGATCACAAGCCACTACCCTGCAAAGCCTGTATTATAAAGGCAAAGATTGCAACACATGGGAATGAAGATGTTGGTAAAACACAGATGAGTACAACTTTATCTGAGCTAAAGAACCTGAGTCTGTATGTGTACTGCCGGTAACACCGCAGTAACAGAGGATATCTTTGAATCTTCACCATCTCTCTCTGCCACCATCTCCAGCAAATCTAGCAGTACAAGAGTCAAAATATGCTTGGGCCAGCAAGAAATGTTATCAGACAAAAGGCACAAACAGCTGTCTAGAGATGTGAGGACTTGAGGGAGAAAAGATGCATATCTAGTCCAAAGCAATCAACTGCATCATTTGTGCTGTAGACAAACACAGCCTCGCACATGATTTTAACGACCACTCATCAATAATGGTATTTCTCAAGCCCTAAATATTTCCTTCATAAAACATTAACATTTGCTTCACTCCATCCAGAAGTGATAGAAAGTTTTTAAGAGGTCTTGAAAAATCATTAAACATTAATTTCTTAAAGCCCACAAATAGCAAGCTAAGAAATGTAGTTTGACATTCCAGCTATTTTTTCAGAAATATTTTTCATTCTTCAATATGTATTTGGAGGAACTTTGTGGCTTTCAAGCTCATGGAACTTTGGGTACACAGAGAACTGATAATACCAAAGCTAGTTTTGAGATTAGCAATGATATTTAGAACAAACAATCCTTGCTGAAAAAAAAAATGAACTCTTCACCAATTTCTGAAGTTCTTACTTTTGTTCAGAGCATGAATGAGGACGACATCCTTCTAATTTCAGAGGACGTTAAGCCTCAAACTGGTAAAATCGTTTATAGACACCTAATTCTCTCATACCACTCAGCGTGTGAACGAATGATCTAGTTTGTGAGACTAAAGATCATGGCTACTGAAGAAATAACAATTTCTGCTGAAGTTCAAAGAACAAAAGAGAGCAAAAAAGGTGTCATGTTCAGGTGTCATGTGTCAGTGAGTACACTAATGTATTTTAGGCCTTGGCCACGATAGAGCTCAACATCATAATTAAAAGAAGAATTCAGCCTACTGCTACCAAGCTGCTGGTTCCTGCTGCTTTCCTTTTGTCTGATCTAATGATTGTGCACCCATGGGGTGACTCAGGTCAGCCGAACCAGCAGACGATTCACTCTGCGAAAGATCAGAAACCACTTTTTCCCGGACCAGTCGGCTGGCTGGCCGTGCCCTGTGGCTGCACAATCACCCGCTCTGATGCAAAGGAAGCAGCAGGAGTGCATGGCTGTGCAGAGGTTTGACCTGCCTTTGCAACAGCAGCACACTGAAAGATCAACTTAACTGTAAAGTCAAAGAGCTCACTTAAATAGCTAGCAGCAGTGCCAACTTAGGCAGCCTGCTACACATTCCACTCTCATACCTTCCTCATTGTGAAACCAGCATAAATCTTACAGAGACAACATGTACTGGACCAGATGAAAAATAATCTCAAGAAAAACACTTCTTTCCAGGAGGATGTGTTCCCCAGAGTGGCTCACCATGGCCACAAAAACAGCTATGCCAGCAAAACAGAGGGAGCTGAGAAAGGGAGCAAGCTGTTTGAGCCTGCACTACTGCCAAAGAAATGCATGATATGAACTGCAGTGTGTTTAGAACAGGACTGCCTGCTTTCCACCACCTTCTGACTGGCTGGCTTCCTTGCAATTGCTGTCTGATGCACCTTGTAAAATCTCCTTCATGTTAAAGGCAAAGCATTCCTCCCCACCCCATAGGGGCAAGCAGTGGAAGCAATGGATTCAGCCAGTAGCAAAGGCATGTGGCAGTGGATGTCTACAACCGATGGAAGCAAGGAGGCTACAGCAAACTAGAAGAAGGAATGCTGATGATCTGCAGCCAGATGTGAGCTTTGACTTGGAAATTCACAGCTGAAAAAGTATGAAGGAACTCTTGCTGAATATGGATTTAGAGCAGACTAGGATGAGAAAGTCATTGGACAAGATAAGCATGGAAGTAAGACCTCAGAAGAAACACTTTCAGACAGAAGACTTGAAATTTGGGTCTAGAACTGGATGACAGGACATAATAAAGTGGTGACTTGGGCAAGGCAGGAAAGACAGCTCAGGGGACAAATCTAGACTAAAAGAAATTCAATTTTTAAATTTATAAATTTTTAACTGAAAAAAGAAGAATTAAAACAAAGATAAGGTAGTTAAATTTCAGTCAGTTCAGTTCCTGGCACAAGCACTCACTGCAGCACAAAACAGCAGGCAAAACTGCAAAACTATAATCTTAAGGATTTTTTGGCAAGGTTTTTTGGCAACTTACTTTTGTGTGTCTGAGGAAGCAGTTTCACATTTTATCTAATTCAGTCTGACCATGGGCTGTGACTGAGATTGTATGTCCATATTGTATCACCTCACCACACTTTGAAATTCTCACCTTCTCTCCTTCAAGTAGTGACTCTGCAGCCATAGAGCAAGTCAATTCAGCTTGCTGCTCTGATGGAAAGCTACACCTTTGTTTGCCAATTGTGATAGCAATCTGAACCCTGCAACCATAGATTCCTCAGATCTCATTAGACAACAAACAAAAAAAATACAAAAAAAACCCCACCCTAAACCAACAAACAAAGAAAAAAAACAACAGAGGAGCAGGGCCCACTGAAAAATGACAGCTTTCAGTTACCTCATGTGAAGTACAGCGTGAAACCAAAGCCTGAAACAGTCTGCGAGAAGTTTTCCGACCCCAGTCATATTCTTTAGTCATGAGAGTATGAAACTGTCTACAGAAATGAAACCAATTGGTTTTGTCTCTGCTCCCCATCAACGGACATTGGGTGCAGAATTCAAATTTCTTTGCATTTATTGGCATCTTCTAATGCAGCTACCCAGCATGACATTCACTAACTGGAATGCCCAGCAATTGATTTACTAGATATTCTGTTCCCTTTTTCCCTTACAACAGCTGACTTTCCACTCTTGGATTTCCCCACTACTGAAAACAGGTAATAATTTTCTTCAGTGATTCATAGAGAAGCTAAGATCAATATTACTGTCTTGTTTAAGCTAACCAGTTTACTGAAAAGAAGTAGCAAGTGCTCCCTAACATGGAAATCGAACCAAAGTGAGTATAGAACATGGTGTTCATCCAATTCAAAGGATACCAAATTCAACCAAATTCAACTGCTTCTTTCTTTGAAACAAGTCTTACTAATTGCTCAGCAGCATTGAAAAGTGGACACGTGCGCTGTTTATACTCTTAACACTATAAAGTCCTTGCTGCACAGCTGTCACACTTGACACTAAAACAAATTCAAAATATTTTATCTCTAAACAATACTATTCCTCACTTTTAGTGACTAGAAGCAATTTTCAATTCAAAACCTAAGAACAAAAGGTGAAAACTAAAGACAGAAAAAAAGAACACAATACACACCTTACTCACAGTTCCCACGGACAAAATCAGCTCACTTCCATGCCAGCAGCTCTCTCCCCAGTCACTGAAAGAGAAAACAGGACACAAATGCTCAGAGATTTAAAAACAACCAACCAAACCAACCACAGCCCATTTTCTCCTTTAAGAGCTAGGAGCAAAGTCCTTTATCCGGGATTCTTTTTAAATAGAATCTTTAATTCATTTGGTACACACTACAGAAGGTGGATTGAAATACCATCAAGACTGCCACACTGGTATACACACACCCATGCTACTTGCAGAGCAGAATTTTTATTTTAGGACTGCTGCTTTGTCAGTTCTGAAGAATGCATTGTTTGAGATCTACTAAGGCAGAATATTCACCAAATCATATACTCAATTTTCCAGTCCTTGTACTGAAATCATTCTTAAACACTGGATAGTAGAACTTGGAGACTGTTACAACTAGTTTATCACACCAGGTTACCCATCCACACAAAAACAGGGAAAAGATAAAAGTACATTACAGAGATCTGTCAAGACGGCAATGGGAATCCCATTTTGGAGGAGGGGGAGAAGAACCATCCCGTGCACCTTAAAAACTCACAAATGTACTGAAGTAACACACCATTTTCTTTGGCAATATAGTTCTAACAGGTGTACACAGCAGTACGTAACTAGAAAATAATGACTTCGGAGGCTCTGGAAGATTGTTGTCTCAAATGGCAACAAAAAGGGTCAGAAGTTATCATACTTCTACTCCTACTTCCTTAGCCACCTTTAAAAATAATACGCACCATCAAAGTTTCCATTCCATTTCCTCCTCCAAGCTTTTCAGACTTTAAGGCTTCCTAGCCACCAGAAGCACAGAACTGCAGTCGAGATGCTGTGACATTTTGTCAATAAGATAAAATAAAAAAGAAACAGGCACCTCCCCAAATACAAACTTCAGACCAGATGGACTTTGGACACGAGTATTAATGTAGTTCCAGTGAAAAGAAAAAAAAATTTAAAAAAAAAATAGAATAAGCTGTCTACTACTTCAACATCAGAAGGAATAAGACCAATTAGACTGATTAGGCTCAATGCTCGGATAGTCAGCGTAACACAAAATGTGAGTTTTCTGATCCCCAACAAATAAAAGAATTCTATTCTGTTTACACTGTTCAGAAGGAGCTATAGGTAATGAATTGCACATCTACTTGGTCAACTCTCCTCCACTTAACTCCACTAATTTGAAGGAGAAGGGATTTACAATACTAGTACAAATGGAAAAAAAGAAGTAAGGACACTACTGCTTCAGAGACTTCCCTTACAGAGAATATTTCTATTTTTCTCTGAATAAAATGTGCCAGCACACATTAATCATGGCTCTATCAAGAATGGCTCACAGAATCAAGAAGTCATTCTGCCACCTCTTACAGTATTTGTCATCAAGTCAATATTTAGAATTACTTACAACTACTTAATTAATGTGAGAACCCAAAATAAGTAATTACTTTTCTTTAATAAAGCAGTCAAACTGATACAACCGTAATTAAAACATAATAATGATGCAAGACTACACAATGAAGTATATACTTACAATGTACCTCTTACAGAATTGCAGATCCTAGATTTTCTAACAGGCAAGGCAAAAAGTCCTCAAGAAGTCAAGGAAAGTCTTCCACAAAGATGGTAATCAATAAACCACTGTTAAGAGTTTGCTACTCCAACATGATGAACAAGGTACCAGAGAATTTGGCAAAACAATTTTGCTAAAATATTCTTCCGACAGTACTAAGCACATAACATCAAAATTTAATTGTGATTATGTTGGTTCTTTAAATCACAAACTATAAGTGAGTAAAATTTATCCATATATTAATCTTGACTTCAGTGCAAGTTTTTGGCATAGCTTGGTTTTGAGTGGGATTTTTATTTTTTAGTTTGCTGTTGCTTTGGGGGGGTTTTTTGGGGTTTTTTTGGGGTTTTTTTGGAGACTCGGGTATCCCGGAAACCACTTTTCACACATAAAAGTGTGGAAAATCTAGCAGCGCATTTCATTTGAAGATTTCTGATGGCCAATCCCTAATTGCCAGTAATCTTGGTTCACTGAATATTATCCTCCAATTTAAGATTGCAACAGCACTGATAAAGCTGAACAATCACCATGCTGCTGCATTTAGTTTCCGGCACTTAAGATCCATGCTCTCCAGAATCTCAATTGAGTCAAGACAGGTCCAACACTGAGTCTTTTCCTGATCTGCCTATCCTGGTAGAGGGAATCTGCTAATTTTTTACAGAAGTGAAACCCCATAATCAGTCAAAATAATCTTTGTATTTTCTTCAGTGCTTTTTTTTTTCCAGAAAACTTCAAACTGCTGAATACCCCAGGTCTGAAGAATGTATCAGGCTATCCCTAATCAGATGGGAGGGTGAAGCAGAAGAGGAGGAATCTCTCTTTACACCCCAGTTCTACATCCCTTCCAAGGCATTCGTAGTCAACGACCAGCCAACACAAAACAGCAGCCTGGACACACATCTCACCTGGCACAATATGGTACTCACGTACACTGATTTTTGGCATCTTTTCAAAAACTTAGCCCTTTCTTTCAGAAAATAAGGGGCCTGTATATATGAACATGCAAACACACACTTCAGAAAACAGGACAAATTATTGCAACAACTTCCTTGCCTTAACTTATTTATCTCTCCTGACTTTCCAACACTTCCATTAGCCTTCTCAGGTGCCTAGAGATCCTTGTTCTCCCACGCAAAACTCATCCTTCTGGAAATCGGACATTTGTCTTACTTTCGCTACTAAGAACTCAAGTTTTATTCCAGATACTCTGGCCAATAAAAGGTCAACTTTAAAACGTTCAGTCCCATTTGCCAACAAAATTCCTGCTCAATCTGAGATGGTTAAAGTATTGCATCCTGCAATTTACTGCTCAGTGATCTGAACTCCAAATAGGAGATAACTGGCTTGCAACAGGCATGAATAGTCGTCAATTTTTTTTCTAATATGTGTGTGCTACTAAGCTAAGAGATGCTGCAGGTATAATACATTCCTATCGTTATCCTTATTCATTCACTCCATGGAATTTCAATCCAGCTTCAAAACGAAACAACAGAAAACCCAGACACACCCTGCCTTCAAAATTAACAAGTCCAGCTTCACAAATATTTAGCAGAACAGCCTTAGAACTGTAATGGAAGACATGCTCTTTACTGCTCCTTCTAGGCTGCAGTGAGTAAGCAAAGATTAATCTGTTAACTGAAACATTTTCTGGCAAAATTCCACAGTTAAACTGCTTTTGCTATTCTTTGCCCACAGCACAATCAAAACATTCCTCCAACACTCCTTTTTCCTCTCACTACAGTCAATGCAGGCAGAACTCTAGTGTCCTACATTTTCTGAAGAAAAAATAGTGTCATCTCTAAGAAATGCAGAAGTCTCATCTTGCTGATAAACTTCTCCATCCAATGGAAAAGTTTATATGTCAGTGTTTACATGTTCAAGCCAAATGGCTGCTATTCCAGTGATTACAACGGCTTACTGCCTTCACTGGTGACTCGGAGTTTGAGCACGTCTGAACAACACAGAAACCCACTGACATGACTTGTAAGTCTGATCAGAACATGGCAAGGCAGAATTCATATCCCATCCTTCCAACACCCAGACTGTCCCTCAGATGGAGGCTTTGAAAAGATTCAGACTCAAGCGATCTGCTCCTGTAAATCATGTCCAACAGGACATATAAGAGCAAATTTAGAACAGTTATATTAGGCCTAACATTAACATGGCCCTGCCAGTCACTCAGAGAAAACTCTCATCTGGGTGCGGGTCCATCTTACACAGTGGAATAGAAATTAAGTTACAGTGCAGACTGTAACCACATTCTGCTGGGAAACATCTTCTATTGCTATAAAGATCACTAGGGAGGGCAAAAATAGTAGTAGATTTTTTTTTCTTTTAGAAAAATCATTCAAGTAGAGTCTTTCAATGTTTTTTTCCAAAACTTTCTTCCTGAAGGAGGAAAAGCTTCCCTGTAATTGACAGAAAGTGAATCCTGTCTCATCTTTGCTCAGAGCTGTACCATTACACATGTAAACATTTGCAGAGCAAATGAGTTCATCATAACATGGGTATCTTTGTGCGTAAAGGATGATCTCATCTGAGTAAGCCTAAACAGGGTGTCAACCATATGGACCAGTCGTGCAATGAAGACATATCCTCAGTGCTCCACTAAACCATAGGAAGGGTAGGACTCAAGGAACCACACATCCCCTCCCTAGTGTGCCTATAACTAGTTTTAATTGCCATATATTACCGGAAACATTAATTCGAGGTTGAAACAATCTGTGATGTAGACTGTCCCAGACCAAAATTAATTTCACAAAACTAGATATATCATTTCAGCCTTCTGTTCCCCTAACGCGAAGATACTCTGAAGATGATGTGTAATCAGCACATTTATTTGCCTCACTAGAAGATGGCAAAATAGGGAAATTTCTGCACTGCTTATGCCAGGGCCCCTGCACTGTGGTACATACACATTTCAATATGCACCCATTGCAAGCAGAGACAAGAGCAGCAGCAACTCCTGACCATGTCCAGGAGAAAGTTTTTCTTTCAGTGCCAAAAAGGCAGCCCCCAGTGATCAGCTGTTAACAAATAACGTGCTGGCACATGCAGCAGCAGCTACCCTGCTTCCTCTGCTGTGCTGCACAAAAACCCTGCTTTTCTGGATAAGCAGGGCCCAAACAAGCTGGAATAGGAGCACAAGTAAATTAAGAAGGATAAGCAGAAGTAGTCAACACTGTCGTTTGTAGTAGAAAAGCAAAAGCAGATGGATGGCATGAGGTTAAGGTGCAAAAGAAATCTCCAATCAAAAGCTCAGCCTTTAGCTTTCAAGATTTAAAAAGACTTGTGACTCTGTGTTAAATTTCACCTTACAGAGATGTTATCAATATGGCTGTGTGCCTAAATCCAAAATATTTCTTCGCACAAGAATAATGATGCTGCACACACACACACAAGAAAATGGGGGAGGGAAAGGGAAAGGAATGCTGCACAAACCAAATTCATTACATCAATTTCTGAAATATAAACCAAACTAACTTAAACAATTACATTACCTCACTCAGTGACAAATTCTAAAATTTATCTGTGTGGAAAATAAGTATATTGAATAAGAAATAGGAAAGGATCAAAGGAAGTGAAATACCGTTAGCAGCCTTGTTTCTTCACATCTGAAAACAGAGTACACAACTGAGGGCAGATTCTGTATAAACTGCATGCACTGTTTGCCCTCTGCAAGGACAACCCACATTTAAAAATCTGAAAGCACTGACTGACCAGTGTGGCACATCTAAGACTGGTAATGAAAACTGTCCTCACCCCAATGCCATTCACTTCCCCTGAAGAAGCCACTCAACAGTGTTTGCACTCCAGAAAGCATTCAAAGGTTGGAAGGTAAAACGTACACATTAACCACACACACAGTATCCCTAAAGAACTGAACAGAGTATTTGACAAAGAAATGAGTTCCTGAATTCACACAAACTCATCCATTTTATCTGACACCCACACATAAAAGAAGAACCACAGGAACAGTTTAAAACTACATCTCCTTTTAGCTGTAGCTCTTACTAATCTGCATCTCCACTCCAGCTATGCATTCCTGCAGCTCTCCCCCATCTTTTATTTGGGGGATCTGAGGGGGAGAGGAATAGAACACGCCCAGATTAAAAATCAGGTCTCTAACCTGGCCTAGCATGTACCTCCATAGACTCCACTTCACTACTGAGGTGATAGCACCTGGTGGGGAGGGGAAAAAAGGCACATGGGAATATGAGCTGTTTAAGACAGCCCCACCACTAAAAGAAATGTCTATGTAACCACATCCTCTCTTTGCAGTCTCAGTTCAGCAAGATGTCCAACAGGAAATAATTAGATTTGGCTTTCCCAGCGTAGGTGGCTGACAGCTTGAGACTGCTGAACAATTGCTTTTTCTGCTTCCTCTCCAACAGTTTCTCAGGAAAAGACATTGACCCTCAGGACACAACTGAATTAAAAAAAAATCAACTTTAAAGGAAGAGTCCTGTATAACTGTAATATAACTGTAATATGATTTGTTAATTATTACCACTTTTTACATGGAGGAAATCAACTGTAATCTTCAAAAGGAATCTTAATCACAATACTGAGTTATCAGTAAGCAAACAGACATTGAGATAGTCCAATTGTATTATCTACAACACAGGAAGGACAGCTGAGTATAGAGACTAAAGACAGAAGACTGTTGGAGTTGCTATAAATTGTGCTTTTGAGGTAAAAAGCATATAAGGAGACACCCTGCACATTCCAAATGAGTGCAACAATTAATCTTGTGATAATGTTTTGACACATCCTAAGAATTTATGTGCTTTCTTCTCCAACATCTAAACCTCTTTTGTTCTGATACTTCTCTCTCTGTAGTACAGCTGCTGTTTTCTCCATCAAATACCATTCAGGAATTTAATCACGGCTCAACAGTGAAGGAAATCCAGTAGGGATTGCTGTTGTTATTATTATTATCATCATCATCATTAAATTAAGGGGTACTTCATTGCCTGAATGTACATTTCACCTGGAGGTTCAAGTATGAAAGTCTGTGAAAAATGCTGCTGCTTTGCCATGCCAGTAGAAGTCAGAGTTAAAAAAAAACCACAAGCAAACAAGCACTCCTCCTCAAACCTAAGAGTTTCCCATTATTTCATATTCAAGAGGAGGAAAAATTAAAGACTGCTTTTGGAAAAATGCCACATTCTCTTAGTTCTATGTCAAAATGTCTTCTGTACTCCCTTTCTTTGCATTTTATTTCATGATCTGCTTGTTGCCTGAAGATCTGGAAGCCTTCTCCCACATGATGATAGGAGTGGATGGCCTTAATTAAACAGAAATTAAAGCTGCTTCCACAACTGTTGGAACCAGCAAATTGCTTACATTTTGTACAGAACAGTAAGATGCTCAAGAAGCTATAACTGGCAATATTTCACTCTTTTCCTGAAATCACATTTGGTTTCTAAATTATAACTGAGGAAGGACTGGAAAGGGCTCAGTAAGCTAATATCTGGTAATTAAGAAGGGCAAATTTGCCTACTTGTGGAAAGCTTAAGGCGCTTGCTTTTAGCCCCAACTCTTTCTCCTTTCAGCAGAAAGCACAGATCTAAAGAACAGAAAAGGAGTTCACAGTCAGCTTCAGATCATACACTTATTTTAAATTCTATTATTAGATTCTATTTAATCACAACTATTAGATCACTCATTAAATCACCGCAGCAAATGGGAACAAATGGGTGTCCCTTCCATTTCATATTCAGTAATGATTGAAATATTTTTGGAAATACTGATGAAGATCTAAAGGCATTATACTTCCACCAGTTTGACAGTGTCTTTACAGAAACCTAGTGGGGGACTTTGTGCAAGCAGAAGATGTATTTTGAAATCAGTGGTGGAAGTTCATTTGTATTTTTACCTGAAAAACAACACACAAGTAGAAAACACACTTCCAGTAAGTCAGCTATGCCACGACTAGCCCTGATGTCAAATGCAAATTTAAAATAACGACAGAATGTTGGGATATACCCATTCAACCCAGAATAGCTACATTTTATATTTTTCAAATATTCAGAGCTGTTGTCTTCAGCTCCTACCAAGAAACAAAAAGCACATTTTGGGTTCCAAGATACAGAAAAGAAGCTAAAGACTTAAACAGAAACATTTTTAATGTCTTCAAAATGTATTTTCTATGGATGGCAGATTAAAATGCAGTTTCACAGCACAGGCCCTGATAGTGGACAAACGATACCAGAAAGGAACTGCTAGCAGCAGCAGCAGCAAACCTGCAACCCTTTATTCAGCTCACTCAAGACTCATCTTGTAAAACAGAACCACACAGAATCGTATGCACACAAAGTTTGCATGATGCAGCATCAGGCTACACAGATCCAGATCATAAAGGTCTCAGGAGGGTTATTTCCACTGACACACATATACAGTTATCGGTTTTTATCCGTGACCAGGGAAGACGTGAAATTACAGTCCTCTTTGATACAAGATTTACAGTCACAGAGAGGAAGACAAACGGCTGGGACACACGGATGTAACCTCAAATAAGCAGCCAGCCACAGCACGGACAAGCATCTTCCCAGTGGGGAAAATCAACCCCGCTCAAGGGAGTCCGGTGGGGACGGCAGGAGAAGGCGGCTGCTGCTGCCCAAACCCTTGAGAACCCCTGTCAGCACTGCCCGGCCTCGAACGCCGGAAAGAACCCCCCAAAACCACCCCCCCACCGACCTGCTGAACGCGAGGCGCCCGGGACCCTTCTCAGGGGTGAGGGCGGGGAGGGGCGCAGAGCGCGCCGGGGCAGCGGGGACACAGCGCGGGGGCTCCGGAGGGGGAGCGGCCGTGCCCCAGCGCGGGGAGGCCCCTCGGGGCGGGCCCGCGCCCACCCTCCCTCTGCCTGCCGCTGGCGATCCCCGAGGCCGCCTCGCAGGTCCCGGCCGAGCCGGAGCTCCGCACTCACCTGGTCACGGCTCCATCTCGCCCGAGCCCGCCCGTGCCCGTCCCCGCCGGAGAAGGCGCCGCCCCCGCTCCCGCAGCCCGGCCGCGCCACCGCCGGCCGGCGCCTCGCAACCGCGGAAGCGCCCGCCCCCCGCCGGGCCCGCCAATCAGAGCGCAGAGGCGCTGGTGAGCGGCACGGGAAGTGGCCAATGGGCCACGAGCACCTGGGGAAGCTGACGGGAGCGAGGGGCGGGCATCGTCTGACTGACGGGGCGCACAGCCAATAGAAAGGCAGAGATGAGGTCATCGCGGGAGGGGCGGAGGGGGCGGGCTGGCTGCGGGGCGGGGAGGGGCGGGGCCTCGGCCTTAAAGGCGCAGCGCCGCCCTTATGGGCGCTGTGGGGTGTGGAGCTGAGTTAGTGAGCGAGGGGCGTGGAAAACAGGGAACATCCCGTCCGTGATGGCAGTTCGGGGAGTTTGAGGTTTAATGACAAGTCGGGAATATTTACCTCCCTTTGTCCCATGTTTTCGCCCAGCACCGCCCACCCCTAATCCTTGGGATGGGAGTGGGGGGTTCCCGACAGAGGCTGGGTTTCAAGCGCAGGAAGCTGAATGCGGCAGGATGGTGATTGTTCAGCTTTATCGCCGGACTGTCGCAATCTTAAATTGGAAGATAATATTCAGTGAAGCGAGTTTACTGGAAATTAGGGATTGGCAGCTGAAATCTTCAAATGAAATGCCTCTCCAACTTTTCCACACTTTCGTGTGTGAAAAGCGGTTTCAGGGGTACCTGAGTCTCAAAATCACGGAGCAACCAACAGCGGGGACTGTGCTGCCATCGCTGCCTGCCCTGTGGCTGAGCTGGAGGATGCCTCGCAGGGTGGTCTGGTCCTTCTCTTGGAGAAGCACGAAGCTTCTTGATGTGGTACAAAGCCAGGAAAATAAATGGTGCAAGTGGGTGAAATGTCCATAATGAAAACTTTGGCTAACTGGGGTGGGGTTGTGCAGAAAATAGAAGAATGATGGCATCCCTGAAGAGCACGGCAGAGGACCATAGCTGGAGTGTTGTAGTATCGTTATAAATAGTCAGTGCACTTTACCTGCAGTGATGTTCTCACCCCTGCTTACTGTATCTCAAAAGGACGTGAGTCATGACAGAGACTGTAACAATGCTCCGTAAAGGATCGTCTCACACTGTGAAGCTGAAAAAGTCAGTATCACCTTTCAAAACAAAGAAAAGAGCGGGGTGTACCATAACAAGTGATATAAAGAAGGCGTCATTGGCCTTTCCTTATTCTCTCATATAGCGAGAGAACTGGAGGACATGATATAACTGCAAAACAATGTATGTGAAGTAGTTAGGAAAAAATGTTTGTGCTGTGTACAATTAATCTGTGAACTTCATGATAAGAAGCTTGATGATACAAGTATGTTAAGAAGAACCAAATTCTTAGCCAGTTACTGCCAGTCAGCCACTATCTTGCTCTAGTTTCCAATCCTGACATTTACAGCTTTTTGCTTTTCATTCCCAGGCATCCATTTCAGCTTTGGCTATGCACATAAATCTTCGAAGTAACATAATTCTTCTCCCTGCTGTTTGACAGGGTTAGCCCTCCAGAGGTAGTTTAGTGGAAGAATAGAGTCAAAAACACAAAACATTCCCATGCATGATGGTAATTCTGGGAGTTTCATGCTTAATAACAAATCACGAATATTCACCTTCCTTTCTCCCATGTTTTCTAACAACTCTTTAGGGGTCTGAGACAAATGCTCCAAGTGAATGAGAAAGCATGGATGTCTTCCTGTTCTGCATTGCCAATTTTAGCAACAATGGTGTGTGGCTCATTCTTGAAATCATTTGCTTAGGAGACTTGTTAATAGATCTGTTTACAGAACAGGGGAGGACAGATGATGTGTCCAAGGGCATACCACAAACTGGCAAAGCTCACAGCTCTGCCCGTATTTCCAGTTCACAAGCTGGAGTCCTGCTCACTGTATCTTCCTTCAAACAGATGAACATTTAAGAGATGGAAGCATTTCTCCTCATCTCTGTCTGCAGGTTTCACTGGTCACTACCAACTGGTCACTAAGGTCTCTACTGATTTACAAACTCTGCATGTTAGATTGCTTTCAGTAGGTACTACTATGCTTTTCTAAGTTCTCAAAGGTGTTTGTAGGCCTTGATAAATATACAGTAGGGGAAACCATAAAGAAATAATCCCACTTTTCCCTAAAATATTTCTGTCTTCACCAGAAACAGGGACAAGTGAAGAACACATATTACACGCGAGCTATATTTTTTGGTTTAGTTTTGAAGGCCTTGTTATTTTCAGTAGCTTTCAATTTCCTTAAGACTCATAATGAATTAACTAAATTCACTTTTTATTAACAAATGCATGAGAACATCTGCAGTATTGGTAAGGGCAGCGAATCAAGTCTATTAAATTACTTCCATTTGATTTAATGTTCGAATAATGTTTACACTGAACAAAGAAGGCACCAGTGCAGTATAACAGAATACAACAGAATTCAATACCATTACAGTGAGACTGATTCTAAGTGCAGTTCTGAACTCCATTTCATAATCACAAAATTAAGTTACTTCTGGGCACCTACCATGAACAACTAAGCTTGGAATCTTGCGCAGAAATATTTGATTTTCCTGACCCGATGTCTTAGTCATCATTGACTCAGCATTACATTCACTTCTGCATTTGGATTTCCTTTCTCTTTAAAGAAAAGCAAGTAAGAATGGAGGGGAAAAAAATCAAAAGAGAACAAAGTAAAGGGTGTCCCTAAGAGTGTTTCTAAAGATAAAGTTCTTAAAATGGCTCAATGTTGTGCTTAACATTAAAGGCTGGATGGCCTTCAGCCATCTAAAGATGACTCTGCTTAAAACCACAAGCTATTACAGAAACTTTAATGACCCAACAACTCAGAACATGCCTAACAGTGCCCTGGCATTAGGCTGATGGACAAATCATCTCCTGATGGAGAAAAAACCTTGTTGGCACAGATAACTGGTCCAGCTTCATTTTTGGGGAAGTAATGAATTCTGCTGTCTTGGCTTCTGACTGGTAACATGCATCTTAGCAGCTCAGCAAGATCCCAGGTTTTCCAGTGGTTTGCACAGACCACAGCAGCAGGTGCTCACGTGTGTGTGTGTGTGTGTGTGTGTGTGTGTGTACACGCACAAGCAAGAGTGTGTAGGGACTTCCCAGGGCTCTGGGGAAGTTCCTTCCAGAGGCAGCTGGCCAAACAGGGATGATTGCCAGCCCTGGGCTCAGCAGAGCCTGTACACCAGCTGCTGTGGCCACGCTCCTGCAAGACACTGACCTGGGCTCAAGGGAAGCCACCCCTGCAGCGCCTCTGTCCCCAGCACCTCTGGTGAGCACTTGCATGTAGATGGATTTTGCTGGGCCATAATTGCCTGTATCAGGGCTGGAGGAGCCCTTCCACTAGACCAAGCACTGTCCATCACTTGATCAGCTCAGCTTCCCTGTCTGGCCTCGAGCCAGAGCCTGCAATTCCCTCACAGGCTGCAGGGCAGAGGTTGAGGAGGAGGGTGTGCTGGACAAGGCTGGGCAGGGATAGGAATAGGAGGATGCAGAAGTACTGGAGTTCAGGCATGCGTTTGGGTACGCAGGAGGAGGAGTAGGCTGTAGACACTGAAGACTGGGCCCCTAATGGAAAGCAGAGGGCTGTGAATGGTCCAGCTCTGAGCAGGCAGCTGCTGCAACCCCCCCAACGGTGGTGCCACAGTCCTGCTGTGTCAGGAGAGCTTTAAAGGGAGCAGTTGACTTCGGGGTTGTATTGTAAAACTAGGAGGAGATGGTGTGTTCTCAGCTTTATTTAATCAAGTCCTGACAAGCAATAGACAGCTGGAAAAAGTGCCTAACAAGACTCCTTGCCTTCAGTGAGGCCAGTTGCTTTCACTTTTTAAACTGAATCCTGCTCTTTACATGGTTTCATCCTTAGTTTCCATGACCTGCACATCAGTAGTTGGTTTCTGTCCTATAATCCCTACAGTATAAGTGTCTCTTGAGAAAGGAGTTGGGCAAGGACATAAACACCTTAGAGAAGTAGTTCATTGACTGTTCAAAATGTTAGAGACACTCATTTTCCTATCTTACTCAGGATTTTGTTTTGAAATGGGTCAGCAGTTTCAGTTTGGTAAATGTCAACGTATTTCTAGTAATCTAAGCTTTGCTGGGCAAGGAATTTACCTTCCTATATGCCCTTTACAAGAAAAGAGGATTTTGCCTGCTCAGCTGCTCAAAGAAAGAGTAACATAAAGGAAAAACAGAGCAAAGGAAAACTGAATTCCTTTTTAAAGTATGTCCTTTAGGCAAATATCAAGCACGAGAATTTCCAATAAAGAAATTGTTTGGGGAAGTGTAAGTGCTCGTAAAAAAGTGTAGTATCAGAGTCCAGGGTTAATAATTAGTGTCTTCTATCAAAGAGTACATTAATCATTAACCTGAGGCTGTGACTTCCAAGTTGTGACCCACATAGATAGAAAAGTATTTACCATAGTAAATAGCACAGTTTACAAACTCCTCAGTTCAAAAGTGCAGGGATAAAGCTACACTGTGGTTTTGGAGAAGAGGTGAAGGTTGGCCATCGACTTTTGGCTCGAAAGGACTGGAACAGACACGAACTCGTTTCTGGGGCTTTGTAGTATTTCACTGCTTCCCTTAGATGGAGCCAAACTCACATCGTCTGGCTGCCTGTGACTCACCAGCAGTGCATGCAACTTTCCCAAATCAGAGGAGAACTATGCAGGAGGGGAGTTTGTCATGGGTCCCTAAGCTCCATTTCCTGCCCATTCCCCTGGACTTCCTAATACTGGTTCGTTGCGTCCCAGGTCTGTTCCCACAGTGCCACAGCGACAGACAGTGACACACAAAAGCACTAATCTGACACTGACCTTCCCTTTCAGCTTGAGGGGAAGTGTTTTGTCAGATGTTACAAATATAACCTTTCTAACCACACAGCTTGTGCTACTGATCTATTCATCTGCACATTGAATGGATAAGGCATAAGAAAGCATCTTTTGGAGGCTTCTTCCTTCCATGTTGCACTGTGATCTTGGGCAAAATTCTGATCTACCAGGCCTTGTGACTCTGGCCTCCCACTGCAAAATGTTTGTGATCTATATGGTTGCCAATGCAATGACTTGTAATAGAAAGTAGGAACTTCAAAGAACAGAGAGGAGGCCACACCTGTGACATGATTGCTAAATTACAGCAATTTGATCAAAAAGCTGCATAAGGAAGACAGACAGAGCTATCAGCCAAACAAGGATAAGAGAATTACAGGGTAAGGAGTGAGCATTTCCAATATTTGGGAGTAAGAAAGCATAGTTACTCTCCTGACAGCAACTGAAAGTTCTTTCCTCAATTCAAGAACCAAGAAAGGCATCTTCACATCTGTGTTTAGAAGAGTGCAAAGCCACTCATGTCCCAGTAAGGGGCAAGAGTAAGTATTTCCACATTGATTTTATTTACCTGGCAACAGATTTCATTACAGTGGATTTGAAAGTGCTGTGGAAACGTCTGAGGCAACTTAGACAGAGTACCCTTTTCCTAGCCTTTTATTTTTAAGCAAGACCACAGAACAAATAATTTTCTCTGAAGACCGTTACATTTAAAGGGTCTGTCTTGTTATCCTGCCATTCACTGTTCAGACTAAATCATGACAAATTGAAACATGGAGACTGTGTATTGTAATATCCCAGTGATACAATTGTGCAACTAACTGGAGAAAAGATCTGTGTCTGGTTTTATATCCTGGTCGTTCTACACCTATCATGACATTTGCAGAAGTCATTTTATCCCTTCCACAGAGGCATATGGAGTGCAGCAAGAGGTTGTGACAACCAAACAGTTGAGAAAGCTGGGAAAGGTTTCTGGTGCCAGACCAGTCTTTTGGATGGAGCCTCCTTTTCCAGCGGCTTGCTGAAAAAAAGAGACGCTGGAGCCCACTCTGATTTGGCACATCCTCATCCTGACTGTATTACTTCCCAGCTGCTGTTCTGACTCCACAGTCTGCTCTGGAAGGAGTTATGTTCTCCATCTTTCATTGCCAGAGAAGGTGCAGCTGGAGGATTTGGAAAGAGGAGATTTGATCCCCGCACAACCCTGGGGGTTCCCCAGAGTGGTGAGTAATCAGCATGGGGAGAGGAAGTGTGTGACACGCTCATCTTTACTTCGTTTAGATGTTTCCCATGAAGCAACAAGAGGATCTTTGGATTTCTCTTTGCAAAGCCCGGGTCTGATTTCAGCTGCGATGTCACCCTGCGAGAGCTGACTCATCCAGCAGGGCTGCAGTTCCAAGGAACACATGCAGAGGCTGGGAAAGTTCAGAGCTATTTTCAGAGCTTGGAGGAGTTGCCCTGTGGGGTCCCACTCTCTGGAAGAGGTGCTGGACAGAGAGTGTGCTGTCCAAAAGGCTCAATAAAACTGGACACTGCCATGACCTCACAGGCTTCAAAGCAAATAGACTGCAAAGGCAGAAAATAGTAGAGGAAAACAATCACCATCCACTGGGAAAGAGTTCTTTTGGCATTTTGATCTGACCAATCACCTTTGCATAGCTTAGCTGCATGAAATGGTCTCTGGAGCAGGATTTTGGCAGTGCCCAGAAAAGATGGACCACGGGGAAATTGTGCAACACAATGCCAGAATACGCTGATATTCACCAAAATGAGTGCAGCCTCATCTTCTGCCTCAGTTTACCTTTTTCTGTTTACCTCTACTCAGCTAACACACCTGGTATTTCCAAAACTCTCCCTAGTCTGGGTAAGGCTAGTTAACATAACATTCAGCCTTCCAGCCTCAATAACAAGATTTACAATTGTGATAAGAAACATTTTAAAATGTGATTTAAAATATATATTAAAAACAGTGGAGGGAAAAGCTCTGGAGAGAAATTAGAGTATTCTGATTTATGCTTGAGAAAAGAGGGATCAAATGGAAGGAAAAAAAAAGAATGAATGCTTAATGCTGCCTGGGGAACACAACAGCAGCCTCTCTCAGACAGGTCTGATGTTCCTACAAAATAACCAATCCAGGAATGAGCGTCCCAGATAAACAAAGAGGCACAAACATAGGAAGTAGGAATGAAATTCAAGTGGAGCTGTTTGCCACTTTCCCCTGCCCCTGCTGCAGCACAACGTTGAAACTGAGCAGATGAATTTGCTCCCAAAGAAAGATATCCTTGTGTGGCAGAGCTGCCTGTCAGACACTAAAAGCTCTTCCAGCTGTTGGCAACGTAGCAAGAGTGACGGGCTCCTGGCCAGGGCTTTCCTGATGGAGCCCACGCAAATCAGGGAAATGCCCGGGGGCGGTTTGTTAGCACTGGGGACTGCTCAGCATCTTGGATACCGACACTCCACAACTCCTTCTGCTCCCAGGGAGCCCTTTGTCAGGGTTAAACGCCTGGTTAAAGGGGCTGATGATAAAGCATTCTCACGGAGCTGATTTCTCCGAAATGTGCGCGATGCCAGTATGTAATGTCAGGAGGCAGCTTTGCCTGAAATATCAGGGGCATCTCATTTCAAAAAAACTGTACTGGAGAAAGGGTGTAGGTTGGAATTGAAGGACAAATATGATTAAAAGGAGGGAGATATTGCTATGCCGAAGCACCCTGTGATTATTTAGTTTACAGGGAGAAATTCAGAAAAGAGAACATAATGTAAAAGCAGAAAATACTGAAGTCTGTCAAGGTGCTCTCCTGTGCCCTGATTGCTCCTATACTGAATGAGGACTCAATGAACCCGAAAAGGGATGCATTTTGAAGTGGATAACAGGAGACGTGTTTATTACAGAATTATGTTGGATGTGTACAGGAAATTTATTTACTACAGAATAATGTTGTTTGTGAGACTTTTGCTGACTGTCATTGAGAGCAAGAGTCAGCTTAAGTCTTAAGTAGGATTAGAGAGGGGAAAAAAGAGGATAATCAGAGGTTGTTACTTTTATTCTCTTTCATGTTTGAGGGATAAAATCCCACTAGCTTCAGGGCATAGAGCAACCTCAGAAAGCCCACGATTAGAAATTACTTCTGTAGGCAAATTATCCTATTCTTCTCTTGAACTTTTCTGGGAATAATCTTCTACTGGTTTCTGTCACAGATAGGATAGTAACCTGCAGGGGTAATTTTTTCAGTATGTTTATTACTGCTGGGGTGTGTTAGTAAAGGTATGAGCTGGAATTTCAAAGACTGTTTTCAGGCCACTTTCTTCGGCAGAAAAACACCGTGTGACAGGTGAAGATAGAGGTCAAGTGACTGACACATTTTTTCAACCACTTGATTCTCTCCCAAACATAAGAAAAAAGGTATTAAATCTGTATTTTGTGACTGTGCTTCTTTTTTTCACAGCAACCTAGTCTTCAGAGAATCTCCTAGGTCATTATTGTCCAACTTTATATCTTGAGCATCATCTATTTCTTGGACATTGTCTGCATCTCTATTGCTGTTTCTGCTGTAGTGAAGAAATCCAACTTTCTCTGCTGCCAGCATGTTCCAGACATCTTTGAAATCTGTCAGCATGTGGGCAGTGGGGTCTGGCATGTTGAGGCACCTTATGTTTGCTCCACCTGCTATGGATGTCAGCAGCTCTCCAGCACCCCTGTTCTCACTGCTGCATACATAGACTGATGTTTAGCCACTGTTTACCAATTTTCTCCCTAAGATGTTGCAAGTCCCTTCTTGCTGACTTGATCATTTCCCTTCCATGGGCACATTACCCTGGTCTGGCTCCATGGCAGGCTTATCCTGATGGTGCCAGATGTTGTGACACTCACTCTCCCTACTCTGGCTGTGTCCTGTAGTGACTTTCACTCCTCACATGGTGCTACCTGTATGCAGATATTCTGAAAGATTAAATCTCTTCTGCCCCAGCAAAGTGCCCAGCTGAGGGTGAAGCGAGCCACACGATTACTCAAAGTCTGGTCTCCTCTATCTGCTGGGCATGGTGTCACTTGCTGCTGTGGGTACACACACCCTCTGATCCTCATCTGCTCTTGCACCTGAAATGTGCACTTCATCCTGGGCTGTGCACTGAGCTGGCTCATCCCTCTCTGTACTCGGTGGGTCGTGAGAGCTGTCACTGGGTCTCTCTGTCAGGTCAGCGGCCCAATACTGGCAGGGACTGACCTCCCATTTGCCAAGAGGCAGATAGCAAGCCAAAAAGTAGAAGTGGTTGATCTAAAGGGGATATAAAGGGACCTAAACAGGTGCCTGAAGTCCAGAAAGGACCTTCAAAAGGGATGTTTGATTTTCCCTGGTGACTCCATGCTTTAAAATGTTTAAACAAATCCAATGCATAATTTGGTCAAATGACAAGAATATATATAGAATAGAATGGTGATAATAACTCACGAAGCTTTGGAGGATATAAATGTCAAAGAAGGAAGAGTGGTTACAGCGGTACTAGTGTGATAGCCACGAGGACCCAAGTGAATTTTGGAAAAGGAAAATTTTGGCTCAGTACAAGGAACAAAAAAATAAACTAAATAAAGCGACCTAAAATAAGTAACTGTACAAAGCCTAAGAAACCAAACAAACCCTTTCTTCCAAGTAGTTATTTTGGAAGAGGAAAAGTACCAGATACTACATTGAGTTCTTTGCGAGCTTCACTCTTGTTGTGGGTTTTTGTATAGAAGCCACTCAAAAAGTTATGGTGATGGTGGCAGCCTAAAATGGAAAGAGCCAACAATAATCGCTGTTTGATTTGAACAATCCCCAAAAGGGAGAGGATGAAATCCCTCAGAAGCAGTAAATTAAAACCGAGCAGAAACCTGGCACGTAGAGTAAATGACGCATACAGTGAATGGCACAATCTTCTGTTGGGCACTACACATAGAGGACAGATACATCATGATTTTCCGTGTCTAAAATAAAAAGCCTATAAAAAGTACTTCTTCCCGTTATGGAGACAAATACATTTGACAAGAGTGATTTGTCTTATTACAGAATTGATGCTTTTTTTCTTTCTTCTTTTTTTTTTGTGTCCTCCTTTCCCTGGTGAGCTTTAAGTGCAGAGAAAAAAAAGGTGTCTGATCTGGGTAAGAGTCTGGCACAGATGAGGGGTCTGAAACTGGGACAATATCACTGCTTTTCACATTGACAGTGCTCTCTCTTCACTGGAGTGTCCCTGGGGTTTAAAGGATGCAATAAAGCATGCTCAGTGTAAGTGGAGGAAATGTTAAAACTTCAGACAAAAATAGACATAGTCTTTAAATTTAGGCACTGTGTTAGAAAATTGTAGCAGGAGCTAAACCAAATGTTTGAAGACATGGAAATTTAAAGTCAGGCTCATGGTCAAAACCAGAGATCAAAGCTGATCTTCCCAGACAGACTTTTCTGTTTTTCAATGAAGGGGGTTTTTTTTAAATGAAGGCTAGAAATATCTGTGTATTGCTGGCTGTGCTTTGATAGATGAGTAGTAAAGAAAGGCTGGTCACTAGATCAGTGGGACAGATGCTGCAAAGGAGAGCATCCTCTTCAGCTTTATGAAGCACTGACTCCTGTGCCAGCAGGGAAGCAAAGAGCTGCTGCACCATGTTCACAGTCCATTAACCACTGGCATTTTCAGTGCATACCAAACCCCAGATCAAATAACTCTGCTGTTAGATCATGCTGAAGTGCTCCACTGCTTATTTCTCTCTGTCGAATCCCAGTTACCAGACTGCAGGGGCACCGGTGAAAGTGGCATGTGGAAGCTTTAAACTGTATAAACTTTGGGTTTTGAAACAAACAAACGTGCAGTGAATGAGCACTCGTTGTTCCCTTTTTCTGTATTTATGCTTTGGTGAAGAAGGTATAGGGTTCCTGCTGGAAAGTGGGATGACAAGTTTAAAAGGACATGGCACAGTGTCGGGCAGTAAGTGCCTGCACCACCCCACTGTGCCTGGCCCCGGCAGGGCCAGGCTGTGCAGAGCCACCACTCTTCTCCTTCCTGCTGCCCTGGTTCCTGGGATGAAGGCATCCAGCTCAGGACTCGCATCTCTGCTGGCTTCTGGCCCGGGATGGCTAATGATTGCTGGTAGGAAGGAGGCAGGAGACAGGAATGTGCTGCCATCATGGCACTCTCCATTCCCCTCCCTGTTTTTGAGCTTTTGGGCATTTTGTTCAAGGGCAGCGCTCTCCGGATGTTTTCATCCTCGTGTACTTGCAGATGCGACTCTCTGCCAAGAGATGTGTCTTTTTTTATCTGGGAAAATCCTTGGTGTGTTTTACGAGATGGACGTACGAGGCCCAGGAACTACCAGCACGTACAAACGTCTGCAATCTTTCTTCAGACAAAGCCTGCGGGCCGGATTTTTGCCATCCCCCCGAGATAGCAGTAATCACAGCTCGCAGTGGCGCCCGGGTGTTGTTCGCGGCAGAGGCTCCCGGCTGGCCCCGGGCCGGAGTCCGCAGCGCGCCCAGCCCCGGGCGGCCAGGGAGACGTGCCGGCAGCGCTCTGCTCTGCCTCTGCTCGGCACGGCAGCCCCGGGCTGGCAGCGCGGCCGCGGTGCTGGACAGGGTCTGGACTGCTTCACTGCTGTAGGGTGGGGGAATGAACTGCACTGACCGCTCAGACGGTAAAGCACACAGAGGCAGGTTAAACCTCCTCTCTTGTTTTGCCACCTAATCCTGCCATGCTGTCCCTCCTAAGCCGCATCCTTCTCTCTTTTCAGATCCTGTTTATTAACCTCTTGTCCCAGATATCTATCACTGATTTCTTCCCTTTAGGTCCTGATTTTTGTTTTAACCCTTTTACCTGCTCTGCTAACATACACTCAAATCCCACACTTGAACAGAAATACTGGAACCCCTGAACATATCAGGGACAATGTCTCCCTAGCGTTATTATCATTACTAATATAACAGCATGTAATAATTACAATAATATCTAAAACAGGTAAAATAATGCCAGTTACATACTAGTATCCTACAGCTGGGAGGAACAATTCCCAGGAATGCTCTATTCCATTCAAGGATGGCATGTGCTTTGGGGACATAGCCTGCCTGTGCCGAAGGAAATGTAGGAACCAAGACAGCATTGCTCTTTGTTTTTATTTAATAGCTTGTAATCTCAACAGGCATGGAGCACAGGGTAATAGAAAGACTAACTTTATGTCTGAAGTCAGGGCATAGCTGTGTTAGAAAAATCTTAATGAAAGAGGATGTGGTTTTCTTTTTATGCTAATAAAGCTTGTTTCCCTTAGATACAGGGAAATGACTCTCTTGTTTTAGCAAAAGTTTTCCTGAGACAGTACAGGTCACTCACAGACACCCAACATAGATAATTTCTGCCCACACCACTTGTCAATGCTGTCAACAACTTGAAATCAGACTTGGTAAGAGGAAGGGTCAGGCAAACTCAGCCATTAGCATTTTCTTCCCTGTGCCTCTCATAATCAGATGTGACCTTGTTCCTCTTGCTGGATCAGCAGTTTTATAGCTAGGTGAGGCACTGGAGGAGCCACATCCATGTACCTTCAGAAAGCTGCAATATTTAGCTGTTGTTTTTGTTTTATGGCAGACAAAGCAATGTGAAAGGACAAGGGATATCCAGCAGGATGATTTGTGGTGTGGAGGAAGAACACCTGGCAACCTCTCTGAGCACCCACCTCCTTTATTGCTGCTAGTGATATGTCCATAGCATCAATGAATCAATGGTAGTAATTGTTCTTGTCACTGAAAATATGACCATGGAAGTAGATGGACATAGCCTAGTTCAGAATCAGCAGGAACAAATGTGACTGTGTGTCTTTCCTTGCTGTTCAGACATCCATATCCTAAGAAAACCCTGCACTGCCCAAAATAATGGAAGTGTTCTTATATTTGCCAGCTCGAGAGCTGTTTTATTAGTGATATCAAGAGGGAAAACACAGGTGTTAACGAGGTCAGACCATCTCAGTCCCTGCTTATTTGTGGTTTGGATTGCTGTGAGCAGAGCTCCATAACCCAGTGATGCAAGCAAGGTGGTGTCCCTGGCAGCAGAGCCCCCCTGTTGAGGAAGGGCATGGCACAGTGGGGTCATCACGGGGAAAAGACCCAGCACCGTGGCTTTGTTTCTGGAGCCTGTGCAATTTAACTCTGGACAGAAGTCTGAGGCCACCATCTCCTGATTCAGGTTCCTCACTAGCAGTGCTTGTGCTCGTGGAGCCATTGCTTCCCCCTTACATCTCCAGCCATTCCTTCCTTCAGCTGCACCTCAGCACAACCACCTCCTCTGGCAGCACGAGCATGATGGATTATAGAGCTGAGTGTTGAACCCCAACAGAGAACTGATCCAGGCTAAAACCCCAATGTGTTAGGAGGAGAAGGCAACTAGATCTCTTTAAATGGGTGTTGCCACAGAAAGCCCTTCAGGAAAATGCAGCCCCTGGGTTCAGATGGCAGCCATGAGCATGACCAGCCCTCCCTGTGCATGGATGTGTGGGCATGGAGAAACCTGTCTATGTTTTTGCCCCACTTGGATCCACCGACTGTGTCTGCTCCTGTGTTCAGAGATAATCTTCACATGGAGAAAAAAAAAAAAGGTGGGTGCCTTTCTGACCCTACTTGCTTCACTACTCAAAGATTTTTAAAAAAAGCGGTGCCTACCTTCAAATTTTTTCCTCTCTGTCAGAAATCCAGGTCTCAGCAAGCTGGCTTTCTTGGAAGCTTCTGGTTATAAAGCAGAAGCAGTTGTGTGAGCCACCAGCTGCAGCAACATTCAGGGAAAATCTGAGGGTGGGGAAATGAGTTCATCAAGACCACCTGGAGCTCTGTGTGCCACCAAAGAGGACCAATGGGGCAGAAAGCAGCACTGAAAGGTCAAGTTTTCAAGATAAATATGGAAAGAGTCATTGCACAGGATTTCTCTGGTAAATTCACTTTGCAAATACAAAAACTCCCAGAAGTGAGTGTTAACCACAGTGCTACGCCCTAATTAAACCTCTCCAGCAAATCACAGCCACAGACCCCAATTCTTCTCGCAGTTCAGCTTCCTCTTACATGGCTTCTGGGCTTCCCAGGGCTGCCATAGCTGAGAGCTACCCCACCCTTCAGAGCCTCCTGTGGCCCAAGCTCTGCTTACCCACTTGGTGAAATGAGGTTGTCCTTTTGAAGTTCACCACTCACTTCAACCACAGCCCTGAAAGAGCTGCTTACATGTGGACGTGGCTGAACCCCAGGCAGATATTGTTGCTACATAGCTGGTGATAGTCAGAGCTCAGTTAAAAAGCAGGAGGCATAGTAAAGGCACGAGTGCAAGCTTTCATGGTGAAAAGGAACAGTTAATTGAGCCTTAGGCACAATGTGTCTCTCTTACACTTAATTTAACACTCATTCTGACAGCACCTGGTGATGCAGAGCTTTTATCTGCTGGCTGCAGCCTCTCCCACAGCGGTGACTCAGCCGGCCCTTTCCTACAAGCCTTGTTTGAGTGGGAACCTGTCTAAGAGATCCTAGTAAAGTTCTGTCCCCTTAGACCCAGCAATTTCTTACCTCTCTAGGAATGATTGCATCAAGCAAAGCCCAGGAAGAGCTGGTCCCAGTTACTCCCTGTTTGGGAAGAGGAGAAGCACTACTTCAGGCCTAAGCTTGCTTCCTCGTGGACAGGAAAATACCTCCAGGCTATTCTTGCCTCTCCTCCCAGTCCTGTGTTCCCTGTCCTTGCTGTTTTGTTATATTAGCAATACTTGAGGAATTGCATTTGGTACTCCATTTCTGTTGGATGTGGGCAGTGGGAAACAAAGCTGCAAAGGCTTGATGATGTTGTTGTTCATCATTCTGTTCGTGCACGTAGGAAGTTGTGTTGGTGATTTTGAAAATATTAATGTTTCCTTCGTAAACTGGCTTTCCACCCAGTATTATGGGCCCCCAGCCTCTCCCTCCTGGCAGGAGGCTCTGCCATGAGAGAAGCCACCCTCATTGTGCCACCCATAGCAACATTGCTGTCCGCTCCCATGGAGAACCAATCTGAGTAGGTAGCATTTAGAAAAATATAAAATTAAGCAGAGCTTTTAAAAAAACAAACAGGAAAGCTTTTTCATCAGATCTGCTCCCTGCACTGGGTCATTAAATGCTCCAATGAGGATTAAACCAGGGTGAGGGTCCAATTTATTCCCATCCTTGCATTGCCCCTACCCCGACTCTGCCTGGCCACTGGCCAGGTGACACAAAGCACTCAGGCAGGGGATGCCACATGCAAAATAAACCAGGTGAAATCTGGGAGGCAGGATGCCTGTCAGCAGTTTGACCATGCAAATGCTTGCAACAGCTCAAAGCAGAGAATGAACAACTGAGAAAAGGGGGGATGATGCCGAGCTCAGCTCCCCAGGACCTGGCAAATAGATTTCCTGGGATGTTTAGGGGATATCTCACAGACTGCAGGACAGTGCTGCCTGCAGTCCCTGGGGTCAGGGACCTGAGAGCCCATTTCCCTTTTTCCTGAAGTGCTGTTAATTAGAATAATAAAACCACAACTTCCCTCCAACCCCTTGCCTGCTGCGTTCCTCTATGGGCTGAAGTTGTTCATCTCAGCCTGAAGGTTTTCCAGGGGAGGACACAAATGTGATGGCAATGGATTGGCTGCCATGCCCTGCCTCCTGTAGCCATCAATGTCCCCCCACACAGGTGAAGGGCTGCCAGGGAGGAGGGGTCCCACAGACGGTGCCGCTCCCTCGTGGCATCGCCCACACCAGCACTTGGTGTGCGCTGTGATCCACATGGCCAGAGTCGGGAAGTGTGGGATGTTTTGCTCGGTTTGGACGGTCGGGACGGATGGAGACGAGAGATCTCTGAAGTCAGGTCTTAGAGCATGAGGTTTATTGCGAAGGGCGTGGGTACAGGGGGCCTGCCTGGAGCTGCCAGCCGCAGCTCGAAGCAGGCCAGAAAAGCAAAAGAGAGCAAGAGAGGCAAGAGAGAGACAGAGAGACCTAGAGCAAGAGCAAGAGCAGGAGTAAGAGTGCAAGAGTCTCGTTTACAATACAATAAATCATCTTCTGTCTTGAATACTCTAATTTTCATCAACCAATCTAGTACAAGCCACAAATCCTATAGCAGTTACATACAGCCTATAAGAATCATTGCATTACCATACTGCGTTACATTTAAAACTCTAAAACTACTCTTTGGACCCCTTCTGCCAAGCTAGCAGGGTCTGCTCTGACCCTTGGACCTGTTTTCAAGCAGAGGGTATTTTTCAGTCAAGAGGGGATTACCTTCAGTGGCCATACCATTGTTTTCCAGTTGTTCAGTAACCAAGGCCTGGTATCTCAAAGTATGCTTTCATTTCTATCTGGTTCATAGTTTCCATATTCTCAGCATCTTTTGCTAGGCAGTATGGCTTTCCTGTTTCATCTTCCCCAACAGGGAAGAGTTGACAGGGTTAAGGCATCTCTGAAAGGAGCAGGCTGAAATTTGATTGCCTGTGAAGCCAGCAAATTTCCTCACTGGCTGAGGCTCTGGCCACAGCAGGCAGTACCTTCCCTAGAGCCAGCAAGAGGTTGGAGAGTTTCCAAGACTGGGGAAAACTTATTGTCTGTTGGGGAGACAAGGAGACTTTACTGGAAAAATTGAGGTGCACAAGGGCTCAGAGGGAGAAAGGGACTCTGGAGGGCTGGCTGGAAGTGGTGCTCACAGGACTGGCCAGGTGCCAGCAGTGGCTGAAGCTACACAGAACATTTCAGGCTTAAGAGGTCAAGGGAAAACTGTCAGGGAGCCTAAGAGCAGGGATGGACAGTGACTATTCAAAGCCCAGTCTGAAGCTCATAGGAAGGTGAGTTTAGCAGCAGAACAAATTTAGGTGACTCTCTGCAGCTACCCCAAGTCACACACTTCCCATCTTTACCATGAGCAGGCACACTGAGCTGGTTTTGGTCCTGACTCAGCCACTTTGCTCCAAACAGGAAACTAAGAAATGTGTTTATGTCTTCCTCAAGAGGAAAATAAAACAAAATCAGAGCAAAAGCCTCCACTCGGGATTACAGGAATGAAAGATGGGCAACAGGAAACACTATTTCCACTGCTGGGAAATGCGTTGTTATGTCAACCAGCTGCTGTTGGCAGTCCTACATGGCATGATAAATGGAATTGGGCTTGGTGTGGAAGCCAGCTGGCCTGCACCAGACAAATCCTTATGGCAAGAGATGAAAGCTTGAGGAAGGGTTTCTCCACACCCAAGTGCGGGTGGCTTTGGAGAACCTCAGCTATCAGTGACCCAAGTTTGCTGTGGGGTAGATGCTGTGAGCCACCAGCACTCCGAACCCACCCACATGGTTTGCCCATGAGGACAGCAAGAGATTTCAAGGGAAACCTTCTCCTTTCAAGGGTGACCTCTTCCTTCCACGCAATGCAAAACCAACGTCCTGTTCAGCTCAGTCTGAGATACAATCAGGGAGCAAAAAAAGGAAGCAAATGACCTGAAAGAGGTGAGTGTCACAAAAACCCTGGGCATGCTCTTGCACCCACAGGGAGTTTCCTGTCACCTGATGCAAATGAAGAAAAGCCACTGAGAAACCACATGGACCCCCTGAACCACATCTGAGCCAGCTACGTGCCTGGCGGAACCACTGCCTCGTTGACCTCTGCCGGTGACAGAGGGCTGAAAATCCCAGTGGGCAGCTTTGCTCAAAAATAGACATCATAAACACATTGGCTGTGACATTTTGTACCAGAAATAGTGTGGCCAGCAGGACCAGTGCAGTGATCATCCCCCCATACCCAGCTCTGGTGAGGCTGCACCTCAAATCCTGTGTTCAGTTTTGGGCCCCTCACTACAACAAAGGCATTGAGGTGCTGGAGCATGTCCAGAGAAGGGCGGTGGTGAAAGGTCTGGAACACAAATCTTATGGGGACCAGCTGAAGGAGCTGGGTTTGTTTAGCCTGGAGAAAAGGAAGCTCGGGGAGACGTTATCACTCTCTAAACTACCTAACAGGAGGTTGCAGCAAGGTGAGAGTCAGCCTCTTCTCCCAGGTAACAAGAGACAGGACAAGTGAAAGTGGCTTCAAGTTGTGCCAGAGGAGGTTTTGTTTGGATATTCATAAAAATTTCTTCACCAAAATGGTTGTCTAGCAGTTGGACAGGCAGTCCAGGGAAGTGGTGAAGTCACCATCCCTGGATGTACTTAAAAGATGTGAAGATATGGTACTTGAGGATATGGTTTAGTGGTGGACTTGGCAGTGCTGGGTTAAAAATTGGACTCCATAATCTAAAGGTGTTTTCCAGCATAAATGATTCTATGATTCCATGATATTGTACTACCTTTGTAGCCCAGAGAATAGGTAGATGGTGACTCCCCTGTTGCAGTGAAGGGCAGCTCTACAGGATAAAGTGCTGATTTCTGTGTCCCAAAGAACCTCTGAAGAAGCCAAAACTGCAAGTTCTGTTGCAAAAGTAACCTTAAATAGTACCACTCTTGCGGGGATCTCACACACTGTCCGAGGGGAGGCTCACGTGCTTGTTTTAGAAAAGCAGTCTTTTCAGACAGGTGAACAACCACCTTTCCCTTCAGTTTTAAATAGATTTTCTTAATAAAATTATGAGCTTGTCACTATTTTGGGGGCTAGTCAGACCATTTGACTGCTCAAAATTGGATGTGAAGGACTCTCTGATGCATTGAAAGCAAATATGCCAGAGTGGCTTGAGAGCCGAAATAGCAACTTAGCCCCTTTCTGAAGGTTGGTGACAGTATCTGATGCAGTGGTGACAATGTGCCTTTAAAATACAGAGGAAAATTATTGTGTCCTTCTGCCCACACCTCTGTTTGCCAGCCTTCCAACCCAGCCCTTCCCAGGAGACAGAGGAAAGGCAAAGCCTGCAGCAATTGATTTAATTGGCTTCACTGCCCTGTAATTTTTATCCTCTGCTGTACAGCTGGCATTTTGTTTACATACTCCTGTATTCAATACAAATTAATGATGTTTAAAAGGGACAGGAATATTGCTCTCACATGTGCTAGATCTTGGCTCTTCCCGTAAACTCTAATTTCCACAGATTAAGTTGTTTAGAAATCTGTGGATGTAATTAATAACAGCCAAAGGGCAGGAGTATTTAAGCAAAGAACAAAAGGAAAATTCTGTGTGAAACAAGCTTCAATTTTATTGTTAAAAAGATGATTTAAACAAATGTATTCAACTTCATCAGTGAAGTAATGGCTAAAATTACCAACAAATAAAATAAAGCACCCTGACAAACTCTCTCTGCTATTGTCTAGCTGCTCCAAGGAGGTTTTGTGGTCCTATGGCAGCTGCCCCAGTACAGCAGAAAAGACAAACTGGTTTTGGCCAGCAGGTCCCCTCCAGCACCCTGGCCCGTAGCTGCTCCCAGAGGAGCTGAGGGAGCAGAGGGGAGGCAAAGGAGCAGCAGCTTGGCCCCTGGAGCACCTCGACCACCCCAGTCCTGGAGAAAAGAAGGTTCTGGGGAAACCTTATTGCAGCCTTTCAGTACCTGAAGTACTGAGCCTTGAAGTAAGATGAGGACAAACTCTTTATCAGGGCCTGTTGCAATAGAACAAGGGATAAACTGAAGGAGGATCAACTTAGATTAGGTATAAGGAAGAAGTTTTTTACGATGAGGGTGGCGAAACACTGGAACAGGTTGTCCAGAGAGGTGGTAGATGCCCCATCCCCAGAAGCATTCAAGGTCAGGCTGGATGGGACTGAGCAAACGGGTGCAGTTGAAGGTGTCTCTGCTCATTGCAGGGAGGTTGAACTAGATGGTTTTTACATTCTACGATTCTATGATTTGAGCATCCTAGAGATTTTGGGAACTTACAGAGAAATCACAGTGCAGTACTCACTTCCTGCAGGGACCCCTAAAGCAGGAACAGGTCCCAACACAGAAGCAGACACAGCTGGAACTGCAGCCTGAGCTCCTGACAAGGACAGCTGAATCAGCACAAAATTAGCTGAGGGAGAGAAAATGAGGGAGTGGAAAAACGGAGGGGAGATGAATGAGAAGAGCAGGAGAGAAGCAATCCCTGCCACAGGTCCCTGCAGCACCTCTTCTGAAGGGCTCTGTAGGCTTTCCCCCACCCGCACTCAGGTGTGTACTCACAATGAAAAGTGATACATTGTACAAAAACATGACTTAATTTCCTTCTCTCCTGTCACTAACTCTCGGCCTGGTGCCTTCCTCACCAACAGCTTTTGTGCACAAAGGATGTCTGACACCTGCTGAAACAGAGCTGGGCTGTTCTTTAAGCACATCCCTCTCACTGGCTGCAGGGCTGCTGGCACACTGAGGGGGTGAAGCTGCCAATTGCCCAAGAGATCAAAATTTCAGCACAAAGCAGAATTAGTAGGAAGGTGGGTTGGGATGGAGGCAGGAGGAAGCAAAGCCATATGGGCGTGAAATGCCGGAGGCGGTGAGTGACGGTGAGGATGGGTGAAGAGGGCTTTTGTTATTAAGCACAACTGAAAAAGAGGGGGGCACCTGTCCCTGAACACCAGAGCCCGGAACAAGGAGCCCATCCATTTGCACCTGTAACCCATCCGCACTTCTCTGGGCCACCAGTGGATGTGCATGTCCGTGGTGTCACATTCCAAACCTGAAAATAACCGGTGCCCCTGGGCTCGGCTGAGGGAGCAGCCAGCCAGTGAGAAACGCCGGAGGCGAGGGGCACGAGGCTGCGGAGCACAGAGGAACTGGGAATTGATGACAACTACACAGGCATGAGGTGGACAGAAAGTCCACCAGGAGCAGGGTCAGGAAGGGAAGGGAAAGGAAGGATACTCACTCAAGATTCCAGTGCAGTGTTTTTGGGGGCTGATCACAAAGCTGCTCAAAGGAGGCTGGGATGCTACTGGACCAGTGCACAGGAAGGAAATGATGATGATGGTGACAATAATGCCAGCCTCCAAGCCTCTGCAGTGAGAGGCAGGAGCTGGCAGGTGATGGCAGCAGCAGACAGGCTGTGGTACAAGCAGGGGACAGAAATGGCAGCAAGTTTGGCCACAGATTACCTGCCTGCTCACCTTCAAGGCAGCACAGTGTGCCATTTCTACCCAGCCCTTCTCTTCTGGGACGTTCCCAGCTGGGATGAAATGCAAGGCTGTGGCTCAGCCTGTGCAGGAGGGGGTGTCACTGCTGATTTTTTGATGGTGGCATTAGAAATCAGTCTCCAGAAAGGCTGCTTTGGTTGCCTTCCACTTCTTTTATTTTTCTGCGTGTTTGAATGTTTCCAGGAAGATTTAGGTTGGCTTGGTATTGGGATTTTTTTTTTTTTTTTTAGTTTTGGGAGCTGTTTGGTCTTCTTTCTTTTTAAACTTGGTTAAAGAAAGTATGAGCTGTGAAAAGAAAGGCCCTAAAAAAAAGCAGATGTATCAGCAGCAGAAGAGCCTCTGGCTCTCCCTGCTGTGGGGTTTTCAGCCCCTCCTGGACACATCTGCCTGTGAGAGAGCTGACAAGAATTAAAGAATAACATGACTTAACCTGAACAGCACACGTGGGCTCGCCTGTTCCTGCAATTACACACTCAGGAAATTAATTTTGATAACTGCTCCTGAATACCTTCCTGTGCAAACAAAACCTGGCTAGATTTCTTTCCTCTTCTATCACTAGGGAATCTCAAAGGGGATACTGAGAGGCCCTGAAAGTGTATTATGAAACCACCATGAGGCACAGGAACCTTCACATATGGAAGAAGTGGATCCGTGCCCATCCCAGCCGGGAACACCACAAACTGCTCTGTCTGGACGTGCTTTGGCTCACGGGGATGCAGTGGCAGCTTCTCCCACTCTGCCTTGGTGAAGTGGTCTGGATTGTGAAGGGACATGGAAATTGTATGTGTGTGACTCACCACAATAATCCTATATTTCAAAACTGCTTAAACTACCCAGCATGGATGTATCAGTGATCTATACACACTCTTTAATATGAGGATTTTTTGTATCAGTGACCTACATATGCTGTCTGATACGAGATGTGTAGCTGCTGTCTGATTTCAACTCGGAGACCTGCCTGAGAATTAAAACAGAACAAGAGGTACTTGCTTTGGAAAATCAAGCCTGATCCCACAACTTTTCTCAATCAGCATCACAAATTGGAGCCAATCCAGTACTTTTCACCAAACAGCCCACATTTCACAAGATTAGCTCTCACTGCAGACAAGAACCCCAAGCTCTTTTGTATTGTTCTTACAGAAGAAGCCACAGATTTATTTTTCTTTTGTTTTCTGATGCACATATGAAGTTTTAGAATTCAACCACTGACCCATGCTAAGAGTTTTCAGATGTTTCTGGCTGTGGCCCACCTTAGAGGCAAGGCTTGCCTGACAGCAGTAGAAGGAGGCAGGAGAGGTGATGATCCCTCTCCCTTCAGATCAGGGAGCCGCTCAACTCCCACCTGCAGGCAACCTGCTCCCTTGTACCACAGACTGCCCAGGTCACCTGCCCCGGCTTAGCCTGGGAGGAAGGGAAATGCATTCAATATCAGACACGAAACATCAGTAGTGAGTGCAGGGTGGTGGCAAATGAAAACTGTCTATCAGCTGCTCGTGTGAGTGCTCAGAAGCCTGAACATGTTCCCTGGCTGCACACAGTGGGGTCTTCCCTTTGCTATCCTGGATGCTCTCGCCTTGGGAGAAGCCGTAGGGAACACTCTGCTGTTGCTGAGCACTCCTGGGCCAAAGTCACCCCTTGATTCATCCCACTTGAATTATAAAAGATCTATCTAAATGATGCAGCTCCCTTGAGTGCTGTGACAGTCCAGATAAGGACAGCCACAAGAAAAATGCCCAAATATTTTAGCTCCCATGTTTTTGGGGTTTTTTTAATGAATCTACTATGAAAAAGGACAAAGGAAAAGATTACTCATTTTCTGTAGAACTACTAATTCTCTCCTGAAGAGAATTCGTTCATCCAGTTGATTCCCCTTCATCCCAGCCTTGCATCCAAAGCAGAGAGAAAAATTATACCCCTATTTTGAACATGTAACTCCAGCCATTGAGAATGAACCTGTTTTCCCACTATCTGTGTTTTCTCCCTTTTTCTGCCTGGTATCAATCTCAGCAAAGTGACACATGGGAAAGTAAACCAGGAACTTCACAACTGCTTTCCCTCGCAAAGTATTTAAAGTGTAAGGTTCCCACCTATTACCATGACAAGAAGGCATTTGTACAGTGAAGGTGGAAAAAGGAAAGGAAGCCCTTCCTTCCTTTTCTGCGTGCATCTCTTTAAATGATCAACGCTAGAGAGAACTATAAAATAATGGCTTGATATAGACAGTCCTCATTCCTGCCAGATCTTTTCTCAGTAGAAGAGCTAGGAGGAAGATCTGTAATATCTTCTGCATGACTAATGTGCCAAACTCACCTTTCCAGGATTCCTCTACTGAAAACAATTGTGAGTTGAAACCATACTTGCATTTCTTACATCTTTTACCTATATTCCATTGTAGTGATCACTGCAATGACAGACAGAAAATACAAACTCACTATAAGATGCAGCACCACACAAAGGACAATCAGGAGGAGACCAGGAGGAAGGCAGCTTTTATATTCCCACGTTTTTGGCTTCTCTTACCAGGCTCCTTGCAAGACAGGGCAGGAATAAATCATAATCAGCAGTAACGGTGCTGGTACAGTGTAGCTTCCTGTCCAGGAGCAGCTGATTGCATCAAACAACTCAGCCTGGCTAATCAAGGCAGAAGGCAGAGGGGGAATTCCTGTGCTTTTGACATCTCTGGGCAGAGTTGTTGAGGTTCAGGAGGTCTCCAAAAACGTCCCCCATCAGCTGAGAGGTCTCAGCACACTTCCCCAGCCACAAGTTGCATTGCAGCCAAGAGAAGAAAGATGTTAAACTTCTGTCCTGGGTTATTCAAAGCCTCTCCTGGTGATTTTCTAAGCACTTTCACCTGTGGTTAAAAGAAATAGGAGGTGTGTTGGGTTCACATCTCTCAGGGTGTGCTTAGTGAATGAGGGGACATTCTGCAGCTGTGTCTAGATTAGAGCAATGCATTGTATGTGAGCATCAAGCCGTAATCCCTGCTTGATCTTATCATGGAATCATAGAATTGTTTAGGTTGGAAAAGATCATTGAGTCCAACCATTAACCCAGCACTGCCAAGGCCACCAATAAACAATGTCCCTAAGCACCACATCTACATAGTTTTTGAACACTTCCAGGGTTAGTGATGTCAACATTTCCCTGGGAAGTCTGTTCCAATACCTGAACACTCTTTCAGTGAAGAAATTTTTCCAGTATTAAATCTAAACATGCCCTGGTGCAACTTGAGGCCATTTCCTCTTGTCAGTCATTACCTGAGAGAAGAGACCAGTGCTCACCTGCTTACCTTTCAGGTAAATGTATTGTCAGTAGGTACTACCAGGGTAGACAGGGTGCTGAAAGCAAACCTGATCTCTAAGCTCCCCAAGACACTTTGTTTGGCTTATAACCTGCCCTGAACTTGATTTGGCCACATCTCTGCAAGATGACGGTGCTGTGTCAGCAGTGACCACTTCAAAAGTCAGCATTGAGCCCACTTACTTTTCCAGCTTAAAACCAGGTCACATTCACATGGCATTTGCATTATCCCCAAAGCATTGAACAAGGGAATTACTTTCATAAAGGTCTCTCCTCACGAGAAGGGGGTCAGATGTTATCCCCATTTTACAGATCATGAGACAGAAAGACACAATTTGCTGTAAAATCGAGCACATGTTCCCTTTTCTACTCAGCATGAGATATCTGGGAAAGGTGATCTGAACCACACTAAGACAGGTGGAAGATCACAGAGCCCACACTGTTGAGTTTGGTGGCCCACAGACCTTCTAGAGGAGCTACTCATGGTCTCTTCACATAGAGCAAACTGCACTGTATGCCCTGTGCTACATTTTGTAGAGACAGGTGGAGGGTGGACAATGCCTGCACCCACTAAATCACATGGCCCAGCTTGCACACAGCCACCAGTCAATGGTCCCAGTTAATGGGACCCATCATCCTCACACCACAGGCCACAGCTTCACTTCTGCTTAGAGAGTGGACAAGGGGCTCCAGGGTCCCTCAGCAGAGGGCTGCGGCCAGGAAACTGTAGAGAGCAATTCATCCCACCTGTGCTGAGAGATGCCAGGAAGGAGAGGTACCAGGAAGAAGCCCCCCACATAGGAGAACTTGCTCTGGTGTGCCACAGCTGTCCCTCTGGAGCCGGCGCCTCCGCTCTTGAGGACAGCTGGCTGAGCAGAGTCTGGGAAGGCTCTGCCACGGCGTTGCTGCTGCCATCCCCTGCCAAGGGCAGTTGGATGTCATTTTGTGTGGCATTGGAAAGCCAAGCTTCACGCTCAGGTGTCATACCATACATCACATTAGCTGCTCCAGCAGCTAGGAAGGGATAGTCAAGATTCATTAATGCTGTTTTAACATCAATTATGTTTGTAGAGCAGTGCTGCAAAGGAGCCTTTTGACAAGTGTGTCCTTCCTCAGCTGCATCATTTTTCCCTTCCTTTGCCTTCCAGAACTGCACACTTCTTTCCATTAAGAGAAAATGACAGAGCATTACAATCTGTCAGGACAGAATAAAGCAGTTCAAGGTCATTGTGTTGTTCACTTAACAGATGACTTTTGACTTTTCCTCCCCATTTCTTTCAGTGTATAGAATATTTTATCACTGCCCTGTGGAAACTAACCCGAATTTCTCTCTGAAAGCAACTGGAGAGGTGGCTGCCTGGGACAGTTCTTGTGGCAAAGAGTTTTCTTAACACAGTGCTTTGAAGTCTTTGTCACCTCAAACTGAGGAAGTCAGTGGCTACAGCCACTACAAATCACACAGGCTTTCACAACTGAAAAAGTGTGTTTTCCGCAGGGATCGGGCGACATTCATTCACCTTTGACCTTCTAATGCAACTGGAAAGTAACTCCTCAGGAAAAAAAGAGGAGTATATATAGGCAGGAGGAGACCTGTGGTGAAATTGTAGCTGGGCAGAGGAAGGAATGCTCAAGGCTCAGGTCATTGGCAGGGAGTCAGTTGCATAAACCAGAAAGCAGAGACTGAAATCATGGATGTTGGTGGCACTGTGAAATTATTTGGTGATATCTTTAAGCCAAGTGCTAGTAAGAAACACGGGCAAAATGCAAACAATCACACATAGCAACATCTACTTTTGTAAGCCTAAGTAATTCACTTTGTCTCACAGAATCATGTCAAATCTATGAAATAAATATGACAATGGCAGGTTTTGGTGTTGGTGGCAGCAATATGGAAATACCATCCCATCACACCCCTGGAGCGGCCTGAATTCAGACAACCTTTTGCCACAATCACATTACAAATTCTTCCTTCTTGTAACTTAATTTTTCCATTTCATGTAACTCCGTGGGTTTCACTCTCCCCTCTGAAATGTCTTGCAGTGGAACACACCACTTGGCTATTTCTTTTTCTTCCCACCAAACAGGCCCTCACTTTGATTCAACACATGTTTTTCAAACTAGAGAATTTTTTTTCCCCAGCAGCATTCAAGGCAATAGGCAGCACATTCAAATCATTAATGTTCTGACATGGCAACAAACAAAAATTTTGCCTGCATTGAAACAAAGGCTTGAGGTTCACCTAAGGTTTTAATTCATTGTAATGCAACAATGACACCAAGGAAAAAAATTAACCTTGCCAATGTGTACAAGCAGCACTGGGTGCACACAGCAGAGGCCAAGGGCAAGCACCCACAGCCACGCAGCAAGGAAATACAACTTTTCTACACAGAATGGCACTGACCCTCTCCTCCTTCCCAGCTTCTGGTGTGCCCTCCCTCCAGGCTAAAGTTTCAAATCTCCCGATTGTAATTTGATTTCTTTTGGCTCACAGAAAAGTCCCTCTGCTTGGGTTGCTGGCAGCGAGGGAGAGCGAGGCAGGACAGCGGGGCTTGGCTGCCACCTCCTGGCGTCTGACCGCCTTCTTTGCTGGACACACACCAAACCCCATCGAAAACAGAACATAACAAAAATACAAATAATAACTGGCACTGCCCTCCGGCTCCTCGGGTTGAGCCCCTCTCTAACTCCACAGGAATAAAACAGACTTATCATGGAGAAGGGGAATGAGATAGGTTGCTGAGTTTCAGGGTGCTGAGCTTCACAAATTAATATAGTTTTTATGTATATGAATATGCATATGTTTATAGGTTTAAATAATATGAAAGCTTGTGACACAATACAGGAGCAGTTAACGTCTTGCACACAGGACCTACAAGGCTTCCAGAGTCAAATTTCGTTTTTAAAAGGCCAGTCAAATAAAACACACCTCCTCAAAGGTGAGGTCAATCTGCCCCTCTGTTACAAAAGGGCTTCCATGAATGTTTCTCCTTTAGCTTTAGAAAAAACTAAAGTAAAGTAAAGTTTAGAAAAAACCTATATGTATTTGTTCCAGAGAAAAGCAACAAATAAATAAATCTTATTAGCTCTTTCTCCGTTTCTTTGTCCTCTTCCCTGCTTATGAGGAAAAGAGACATGTTTCCCATTTCATCTTCTAAACACTAAATGTATTCACTAAACACAGTATTTCAGCTTTCTTGGAACACTGCTTTATTCTTGATAAATACTCTGAGAGTTTTGAAAGCATCATATGAAATGTCCAACTTGTATCTTTCAAAATATTATGGAAAGAGTAAGATAAAAATTTATCATGTGAAAAAATACAAAACCCTCATACATTGCCTTCTGTAATCCTGGGAATTTCAAAACTAGAAAACTGTGGTGCCAAAGTATTCTTGATTCATGGCCACAAAGCAAGCCTAGGAGAAATAATTCAAAAGAAATGAAGACATTTGTTTTGTATGCAGCAGGTGACTCTGAGGCTTGGGGCTCCACGGACATGTGCGTGAGGAAAGATAATGAGAAAAATCCATCAAATTAGTTTTCTCACATCAGCATTCCTGAAAGATAGCGCTTCATAAAACTTTTGCATCAACAAGTCACCATGACTCCTCAAGGACATTAAAAGAACAATGAACTTCCCAAAACAACAAGACAAAGGAAATTTTTTCTGTTCAAAACAGCAACTCTGGGCCTTGATGTGCCATCACTCAGCTGAGACAATGAAACAATTAGGAGAGGCCCTACCACATCTTGAATCCACCCAGACATGCTGAAATCTTCTGCCCATCACAGATGAAGGTCAGAAAGGCCAAGCCAAGAATTGTAAACTGACAATTTTCCGCAAGGAATCCACAGCGAAGCCAGCCAAAGCCTGGCCAGCATTTGTCTCTAATTCGAAATAAATCCTATCGGGAAAAACCCCAACCTCATCCTCCGTATGTGGATGTAAGCGTACAGAAGAGATTAGCTGTTACTAAGAATAAGGCCGACGTGCACTGTGACGACGGCTGGGTAACAGGCACTAACCATTGCAACTCCCCCAGCGTGAACTGAGCACTGCCTGAAGTCAGAAAAATGTGTTTTCCTGTGGATAAACCTGGGCTGATCCCAGGCCCCTTCTGCACACATATCCCTGAGCCCAGCATGTGTGAATCAATCTGGTGTTTGGCATTAAAGCTACAAATACAACGTTGCGAAGAGTATTTTGCTGTGGTTAAAATCTGCTTCTCTGAGGTGCTATTCCCAGTGTGACCAGTGACTGTCTCATAATCTAGCATATTGCCACAGTTGGGAGACTTTCTAAATGGTTTATGCAATTTTGGCAGCAAATCCCAATGAAAATACCAGCAACCTAGACATACATTATTTTCTTCAGCTGGTTTGAAAAGTCATAGGAAGCAACACAGCAAATGAAAAGTGCTGAGTAATGGGGTATTCTGCAAGAAACACCCCAACTATCCAGACCATTCCATCTCCAAAAGAATATACACCCAAGTTTTCAGCCAGGGATTGTAGAAATGAAGCCTCTCACCACTGGTACAGCTGAGATGGGGATGTGAACCATGTAGTTGAATGCTGCTGCGATAGCACCCCCGTGAGCCGGGCTCCACTGTGCAAGTGCTACACCAGGATCTGTCCATGTGCTGGAGAACCTCTCACAGACAGATTCTGGCCTTGTTATCACTTTACATTTCCATTGCTGCAAGCTATGGGGACTCTTGTCTTGTTGGGTTTTCTGATTTGGACCACCACCAAATTCCTGCTCTTCCCTCTCCCCCAGCTGCAGTAACTTCTCCGACTGCAGAGGACAGAAACAAATCTATCTTTGCAGAAGCTTCTGCCCCTTACCTTGAAGTGGCTGTGCTGTGCTCTAGGCTGCTCTGAGATTCACTACATTGCTACAAACAGCAGAGAAAAATGTTGTCAGCCAAATACAAAGGTGGAGAGACCTCTTTTTAGTTATTATTTTCCAGAAAGTTCTGGAGTCCATTTCTCTTAAACACAACACAAAGGAAGAATAAAGACGTTAAAATAACTCTGTAGCAGGCAGTGTATTGCATGGTGCAGTGCCAGTTCAGAAAAGCTGTTTTGCTGGTGTTCATTGAATCCTAAAGCTATCCTTTTTTATCTAGTGCTATCAGAACCTGTGGGCTGTGAATATTATGTAAATTATATATGATATTACACACTAGTAAAGTTTTACACTAGGTCAGCATCAACAGCCCTGTACAGACTATGCAGTCATACACAGCTTTATTTGTGCAAGAGATGGACCCGGCCCCTCTCTGTACCAGGAAAACTTGCTTTGAAGAGGGCTCTTCAGCCCACAAAGACCATCAGACCATGCCCTAAAACATCTGTTTCTGCTATGAAAGACTGCAAGAGGCAGAGAGAGGTTTATAATGCTCACAAAGTACCCTTTGCAGACACAGAATTCAGCTTTTTAGAATAGGTGATTAAACAATTACATAAAAACAACTGGTTTAATACCCATCTTCCTCATCACATCCATCCTCATTCTTCTTTAACTTAAACCATATTGATAAAAAAAAAAAAAAAAGACATAAACCCCAACAATGGGCATAAACATGGGCCTCCCATATAGCTCCCTCTCTCCCACAGCCCTGTGCTCTCCTACTCCATGCTCATCAGCTGAGAAATGTTTTTGATATGTGGTGTAAAAATAATTCCATTGATGGCAGTGAATACCTTTTTCAACAGATGACTGTGCAAGGAATATCCCAGTTGTGAAAGCTCACCTGTTTTTTCCTCTAAATGGACTGTGTTTACCTGCCTTTACTACAAAAGTCCAGCAAGGAGCAGGGTCAGTACTCCCCCTTTTCCTTCCTCAGCAAGTGAGCAGTAAGACATGTAAGGAAGGATTAATCTGGACAAGAAGCTTTGCAGTGCAGCACACTCTATTCCTCTTGGTCAGACCGGAGGTAAATCCTGTTTTTCCTCCCACAAAGGGTATGCACCAGCTCTCAGGTTTTAATAACTTTCTTCAGTGCAGCCAGAAAATCATGGAGAGACTCTTTCATGGAGAGACTCTTCCAGCAAAGTACAGCCAGCTCTGGCAGCAAATACTGTTATTTAGCAGCACTCAGCAATTCTACATTACATAAGACAAAAAGAACACATTATACCCTATCAGTTGTCATCCTCCTAACTGAGGCTTACTGAACAGCATTTCTGTTGTATGATATATATACCCACAAGATATATATATGTGAGATATATATACATTAATTATATATACATTAATAACACTAACCAATGAGGTAAAATGTGTTAAATACTGCCCTACTATACAGGCAAGCAACCTATAATCACAAGAAACATGGTTTGGAAGACAAATTGGAGCAGAATTCATCCCAAACATCACAGATACCTGAAAAACCACTTGCTTTGCAATCTCTAAGATGCCACAGGGGCTTCCTACCTTCAAAGTATGGGATGGGAAAGAGAAAGAACAGCACAGGATTAAATTTAAATCTCCTAAATTGAGCCAAGGACAGAATTATCCATGACGGAACTCGGCTAAGACAGACGATCCTCTCTGCTGCTGTCTTTTGTAATCATCTTTCCTTTCTCTCTTCTCTCGAAAGTAGCATTAAAAATATAGGGGGAAGATGCTTTTCACGTGAGGATGAAAATATTTTCTGTTAAGTTCTCCAGAAGTGAATTTACACCATTTTTGGATGGAACACACAGTTACTACTGACTGCACAGCAGAAGTGCAGTGCACTGGCAACCCAGGCTGTCACTGCAGGTACTTGTGCCTAGAGCTGCTTCTGCCTCCATGTTCCATTTCCAGCTTTGACTGCCATAACCATTAACTTGTGTCTAAAAGAACACTTGTATGTTTTGTGCTGTTTGACGGGAACTGTGTCATTAGTTCTCCTACAATTATTTTTCTCCAGTGAAATGACCAACGTATAGAGCCAGATTAGCTGGATCATGTCTTTACACCATCCCCTGGAGCTGTCATTTGCTTGTGGGAGGGACAGCAGGAAATAACAATTTATGTAAATATATTTTAAAACAGAGTAAAATTATTGTATTTAGGTTTTATTTCTGGACAGTATTTTCCGCCAAAGATGAATTACAGCTCCAGTACCAAGATTAAAAATAGTCTTTCATAGTTTGCTTTGGTAAGTTACGGACTTTCTAATCTCAAAAATACTCACCAACGCCTTTGAAGACTGAAATAATTTTAGGCATTTTAACAGAAATGTCATCATCTGTTCAAACTACATCTGAGAAAACTCAGGCAAGGATACCAGCTGCAACATGAACATTTGCCTGCCAATTGAACAAATGACTAAACAATTCCTCAACTATCTGCATTTTGGCTCAGTCACACAAGGTTAAATAGTTTTTCAGTTATTTCAGTTTAATGTCTAAATCAATACTGGAGAATGCAGAAGCAAAAAAAGTTTTAAATGCCACAGGTCTACCATTAAAAGGAGACTGGAGATGCTCCCAGCTTCAGTAGCTTTTGCTTTCATTCCTTTATGAAACTGTTTCACTATAATTGGTCAGCAGAGCCAAGTAGAGAGTTTAGGGCAAAAATGTCTGTTCCAGGTTTAACAGTAACACAGACACAGCCAAGGCCAGCATTCCTTTACATGGAGCTTCTGTATTCAGCTTTTTTTGCAAAAAGGAAATACTTTATCCCTTTGAATCCACACTGGCAGGTAGACATTTTTTGGCTAGTAAATGCTAGCAAGCATTTACTTTCTTCTTATAGGTAGAGCAACCAGAAAAATATTTCTGTAGGAATTGCTCCATCATGCCACAGACCAGAAAAGTCTGAGGCGCTGAACTCCAGCTCCTGGCAGCCACACAGATTTCAGCCAGACTGGCACGAGAACCACTTTGCTTCCCCACAATGATTCTGGCAGCAGGAATTTTGAGGTGAGGTAGCTTATCAAGAGCCATACTACCGATTCCAAATTTCTTATTAAAAACACGCAAAAGACAGCAAAATACGTTTCCACAGGGCACCTCATTTCAGTAAAAAAAGTATTTTCACTGAAATTTTCAGAATTGTGATTCATTCTTTTCCAGTGGTGAGGTCTCCAGTCTTACATTTTCATTCTTTATCAAAGTATAATTACAGCTCATTGCACTTTTTCATTCTTACTTGTCTATATAAATCCTAGTTGGACTGAAAGTCAACCAGCATTGAATTAAGGGCATTCTTCTTGTATAGATACTCTCAATACTCTTAAAAGAAGCAATTGGTGTAAAGGCTTTTATTCTTGTTCAAAAGATATTGTGTGCAGAATTGTTTTACAATTTCATACTTAAAATTGACTCAATTGAGACTCCAAAAACAGATACCATTCTGCAATTCGGTAACGTATTTCCTGCAGCACTTAAGTCTTCTCCCAGACATTCTTGGTGTTAAACTGCCATGAACTCTTTCAATACTTGAAATAGAAAATGGTTCTTCAGAACAAATCCTACTGCCAACTTAACAACGGACAGAGCAGGATTTAATTTGGATTTTAGGGTCTAGGAATACCGACCAGAACTATGCAGAAAGAACATACACATGTACATTAACTGGGACAACAGTTATGACTTTTAGGATTTATGGTCTGGGAATATCAGTGGAAAAATAAACAAATCACATTTTTGAGCGGGCACAGCACTTCTGAAGCATAGGACAGTACCCCCTGTCTGCATAAGAACATGGTGTGAATTCACATATTCTCACAAGGAAGAATATGTAATACGTGATAACATAGAATACTTCACATATTTCTGTGTAACAAGCCTGTTTTCTTGAGTCGGCTTGAGGGACTCAGCTTGAAAAAGCAAGAGGTTATGTTCCTCCTATCTAGTCAGTATCTGCATTCAAAATTTTCAAGATTCAAAATAGCTGGATTCAAGAAGACAGATTGCCCACTCACTTGTAACATCCATTCCAGCAGTTCAGATCCTGTGCCACAAACATACCTGAAGATAAAGGAAAACCATGCCAAAAATGTTATTCTTTATGAATTATTTTAATGAACCAAATATGAAGTGACAAACACAAGTCAAGGAAAATAACACAAAACCAGCCCCACCAGCTGCTGACAGAAAGTAAAGACGAGAATAGTTGAGGACGATTTGAGGGCAAACAAGAAAGCATAGTGAGAAATAATCATTCTTGCCAAGAATATCAACCAAATAACCAAATCACATAATAGTTTAAATTTCATGTCAAGTGCTTAAAAAGGTCTCTAGTTTGTTTCTTAACAGTGAGTCCACAGAACAATAGGGAATGGGCTATCCCTGAATTCGTGGCAACAGGTCCTACAGAGCATATTCCAGATTTCTCCAAATACTGGAGATAAAGGTGGCTAAAAAGAGAAGCAGAGAAAGTGAGGACCCTTTGTTACCCAGCCAGGTCTCAGAAATGGAATGTGTTTTCCAGACCCCGGACTCTTTGGCATAGGTTCCTTTTCAATGTCTGCGTGAGTGCTTTAATCCCATGACTGTGAAGGTTGCAGCAGTCAGTTTCTCATACACCAGAAACATAAGAGCAGCAGTAAGGACTGTCTGCAGGAGCTTTGCTTCAAGGCCTTTGTAAAGTCCCACTAATCCAAAACGCCTAAGGAGAAAAAAAACAAACAAGAAAACAAGTATGAATAGCTTTCTGTAAGTAAATCACTACAAAGAAGAATCAATATCACAAGTTAATGACAACTGTAGGAATCTTAAACCCATTCTTGATCTCGAGCCAGCTATGTTTAATAATATTTTAAAGAAAAAATTCTACAGAAATTTAAGGTCTTTTGTGCAAGAAACCTGCTACTTTTCAAGTTGAGAGGTGAACTGAATTATTATTCATGTGTATCCTTGATGCCACTTACTGTACAGACATTTAGGAGAATTTGGGTTTGTGGGCTTACTCTACAATATATTATAAAAACCAGGTTGACTCAAATGTCAAGTTTAAAGGAGGCAAAAGGAAACAAAATCCAGATCCAGCAACATTTTCAAAATATTAGTAATACTCAAGTCTTCTATATCATGGTAGCAGAAATAAAATGAGAAAGCTCACCTCACTCTCTGTTGAAGAAGGTAAAGAACATTTCTAAGACTGCCCAGCGTTCGGTTCTCTGGGTTCAACCTATGGCGTCCAAACTGAAAAGGAAGAGTATTTTGCTGTACTATTTCCCCACTGTGCTTGGCAGAGAACACCATACATGCATGAAATCTGGAGAGCCTACCCTAAACCTCTTTAAACATTTTCCACGTTATATTGCCATCAGCAGAGAACCGAGGCCAAAGCTCATGCTTGCAAGCATTAAAACTGTACATACTACTGTAATTTGTTTTAGTTTTAAGATGGATTCTAACAAAGGCCACATTTCCTCTCTTTCATTTGCTCTGGAGGAAGCAGTTTTCAAGATCTCAAAAGCATAATTTGCAGAATCTTAGTAGGGATATTACACTCAAAGCAAGTTCTTTCTGGCTCTCGCAGCTTTCACTTCACAAAGATTCAGACCCTCACACATCTGCAAATCATTACTACATTGAGACTGCATAGTTGAACACAAAATTTATCTGCCCAGCAATGGTCTTGGAGCAAACATTTATGAGTGAACTGCTGTGGAAGAACTCAAAATCGTTTGACCCACCTACCTGGCCTAAATATTTCTCTTTTACTCGCTGCACTTGCTTATCCCCAAGCTGGTTTTCAGTAGACATGATAGCTGCTGCTGTAGTTTTATGCCTCAAGAGTTAAAGTAGCAATTTCAGCAACTCCTTTTCTAGCATTCATTGATACTTTTATCTGATACAGGTCGATAGTACTGTCAGCAAGCTGTAACTATGAATTATTAATATACAAGAGTTGGCACACTTGTGTTTGTAACAGCACAGCCTAATAGCTTTTGAAGCCTGTATTAAGCTTCTGTGCTAAGAAAGGTGAACTTGAGCAACTGCACGTTGGATGAGTTTTTTCCCAGAACATGCTCAGGCAACTGCTACTTATTAGGTGTAAGAAATTACCATTGACAGCAGGTAAAGTATGCCAGCTGATTTAGGCAGTTCAAGAATTTTAAGAAAATGCTACGATGATACAGATTCCTTTACTATGTGTCTTAATAATTTGGATGGAAACAGCAGGAGCAGAATGCTAGTGGAAATCTCCCATTATTAGGTAAATATGCACTCAAAATCCACAATCTTCTCATCAGCAACTACCCATTTGATATTAATGAATCAACGTTAAGAATTATTGTCAGACTCAGATGCACTCCCTAAAAAATTGCTAACTAGGTTCCAAGTTACAGTGTCAGTCACTGCCCAGATTACTCATAGGCTTCCACACTACACCACAATTAGGTGCTTCATTCTTCTCTTTTCTCCACCACTGGACAATTTTTGTACTACAAACATAGGTTCATCAAGAGAGAAAAAAACCATTAATTTTTCACTAGGATGTTAACACTTCAGTGTTTACTGCAGAAGATTTCCCAAAGAGACTGTGACAGAGAAAACAGACTTAGTTTTAAAGAGAACTTTTTCATCTGGGATCACTGAGAACATTAATTGTATTGCCGTACCTCCAGAGGCAGATTTAATTTATCTGCACTTTACTGACACACAGGCTAAAGAACAGTTTCACTGTGTAATGAGTAACGCCAGTGTTACACAGTTTTAACGACTGAAAAGGAGAGAGACATACCAAATGACAAGACTGTCAATTACACAGGATAACTGTTCATTATATGACAGCAAGAAGAGAGCTGTGCCAAAGAGTTGGAGGTGAAGGTGTAGAGACTTTATTACAAAGAACCCTAATAGCTTTCAAAAAAGAGCAAGTTTCTAAAGGTTTAAGGTTAAAATAAAAAAGAAAGTCCTGTGCTACTTTGATGACAGAACTTAGTTAAGATGTGTAAGTTTATACGAATTATTTTGAGCTTACATTAGTTCGTATGTAAATCTGCTAAAATTGTTTCCAAAAACTCCTGCAACTATGTATATTTTTTTTATGCAGAATATTTGTTCTGAAAATACTGAGCCTTTACTCATAACCTTTTTTTTAAACATCACTTAGTGTGAGTGACAAAAACATCAACTAGAACAATGCCAACTTTATATTAGAAAACACATCACAAAGTAAAACAAGTCTGAACTAGACAGCACAGATGTCACAGACACACATTTCTGCTGTCCTTGACAGACATGTTTAGGGCTCCTGGCTGTTCTTTCATAGAGCAAAGGGACAGAAGTCACCCCCAGTGACTGCAGAACTAGAGACAAGGTCCTTGTGTTCCCCATCATCACAGGGAGAGGATGGACTGGCAATCTTTTTTTTTTTTTTTAAACGTTGTCATCAAGAATCAGAAGAATTTTGTTCAAAAACCTAAAAGGAGACAGAAAACATGAAGCCACAAGACTGTAACCACTTCTCTAGGAACCATGGAAAGGAACAAGGGCTGAAGCTGTGCTGTGGATGCAGCCCCATGAAACCTGCACTGCTGTGCAGTGCTCAGGCTAAAATAGAGCACTCCAACTTTCCTTCCAGTTCTCCTTCACACCAGGAGAAACTGCATCACAAATTAAAACCAGACTGATGTTGCAACTTATTCAAACAGAGCTATTTTTGCTTAAATGTTTTTCTGTATCTGCCACTCCAGTAACAGAAGTCTGTGTTATTAGTTCAGCTACTGAGATGTGTCCAGGCTGTTAAAACAGGGTAAGGCATTGAAAGAAAGCACTAGCTCAGCTGATCCAAAATGATGAAAACTTCAGAAAAGATGACTGCTGACAAAATTACAAAGTAAATATATTCAAGTCCTCTTGCTTTGAAATATAGCAACCTAACTATCTTTTTACAAGCTACAAAAAATCAAGATACATTTATTCCACTCTAATTAGAGAGTGACAAATAATTACAAAACTTGCTTGAAAATTACTTTTTCCAGATGAACAACTAACAAGAAAATTCCCTTATTAGAGAAGTCTGAAAAGTGATACCCTTAGCATGGAAGGCTTGTTTCCAGCAATTCAACTCATTCTCCAAATTTGTCCAAGTTTTAGAACACACACAATGGCTTTACCATACAGGCAAGTTAAGGCTTCTCCTTACTCAGGAAAATATATTTCATGTGGAAACACTTATTAATATTTAACTGTTACAAAATCAGAGTTTAAAGCACAGAAATTGAAGTACAATATGCTTATGCATGGTCAGGTCTCCTCCTTCCCTCCTACCCCCCAGTTTTGTCTTGTGTCAATATTTCAACACTATTGGTAAACACTGAAGGCAGCAGCGTTATCCAGCATATATACAAATTGCAAGTAAGAATAAATGCAAGTGTTTCCATTACCACTACAATTAGCCTACATGGCCAGGCAAGTGGTTAAAAATATTATTTATGAGGGAGCTCAGCTTCCCCTGATGAATCACATTCTGGACACTGACAAGGTCAGACCATCATCTGAACAGCAAAGCCTATGAATAGAACTTTTTTTTTTATTACCATAGGCCATCTGGAAACAGACTGGTTCTAGAAGATTTAATTTTAATTTCCCACTTGACACATTTTCCATTTGTATTCCAAGAAGTAAATGTACATTTTTGTAGTGTCTAAAAGCAGCACAATGCATCAGCTTCTGTGAAGCACTGTAGTAATACAATATGCGGGCAATCCTACCAGCTACTTGAAACAAATGTGCATCAGTACACCAAGTTCAGTCAAAACCAAAGAGGAGAGACATTCTAATCAGTGATCTGCATTGGGAAAAATGCCTCCCAAAACAATGAGTCGATTAACACAAATAAAAACAAGCCATGTGAACAAGGCTTGCATGATACAGACCAAGTCAGAGGCAGAGCTACCCTGAAATGAAATTATTACTTACCCGCAGAATTGACTGTACTGTCTGCAGAGGATAAGTGAGGGTGGTGGCAACTGCTTTGGCTATTGCACCAATGACAAAAGCATCCAAAGATGTGAGCTGTTCAAGAGATAAAGAATAGATTTACTTCCACATATTACCAAAACAGCCAATTACCCATTTGTATTTGGGGATTCTGTACCAGTACCTGCTACCAGATTATCTAAGGATCTTTGGCATAAAGATTTCAGGAAATCTCAGGGTGTTCTCATTTTAAAGAGTTGGTTATAGTTCAATTAACTTACTTTTCCACAACTTAAGTTTATTTGTAACTTCTACTTGTTTTGCATTTCTCAATATAACTAGGCTACTAAAACCTGGGCCATAAAAGGCCATACAACCAGACCACTTTAAAGCACCAAGAGTGGACAAAAGATAAGGAAGTATCACTTTAACATACCATCAATCAATAAGCATTTCAGTTTTTGCAACAGTGAAACTAAGAAGTCACATGGTGCTTGTGAAAAGGTGACAGTGAAAGATTCCTTGAACATCACTCTGTATTCCTGAGACACAGTCACTACACTCCCAGGCAGAATTTTAGTCTCGATGCCATAGGCTAAAAATCTCATCCCCTATTAGTTAAGAACCCCTGCTGAAGCCCATCCTCAGCACCAAAGCTCACACTGCTCCAGGATGCACCAAATACATTGTTACAGCCTATGCTGATTACACTGCATCTCAGTCTAACAGTGTGATTAATCACTGAACATAAGTAGGTGCCCAGATCAAAACATGCCCAAAATATATTCTAAAAGACATTGATTGCAATTAAAAATATGCTCACGCATGCACACCTTACAAAAGGTCAATCTGATATAGTTAAGACAATCAGGAAAAGACCAAATAGGAAGAAAAATGTTGTCCAAAATAAGAATTACCATTGCTAGGTGAAAAAAAAGTATTTATCCTCTTCACTGATCACGAACAAAAAGATGCCCCAATTTAAGGTGGAACTAAGTAATTTTAAAAAAACCCCAGGAAATAAATATATAAATAAATATGTTATTAGCCAACAGGAAAATAACAATGCAGATGGGAGCTAAGCTCATCATTCAAAAAACATATTGTGCATAATGTAACTGAGTAGATCCATAAAGCACAAATGGAGAGCTACAGCTGCACTATTAACTAAAGACAGTAAAAAACCCAAGCCTCACTGATGATGCAAAACCTCATGTAAAAATAATACCACTATGTCTTGAGGAAAAACAAGATGGCTTGGTAACATACTGGTATGACCTAACATTCTAAAAATCACAAGTTATCAGCAAAACACCACATCTTAAAGATATGACATTATCTGAAAATGTAACACAATCGCCTTTCAGTTTGCTGGAACATAAAAGGAACATGAGTTCAGCTGAGATGCTATATCTGATATAGATAAAAAAAAAGAATAAGGAAAAAGAAGAGGACTATAAAGCAGGAACAGAAAAGTGATTATACTTCTATTCAGAGTATCAGGAAGGCATGGTTGTAATGCTATGTTTAATTCTAGTGTCCATCCTTGGTAAAATTACATTGAAAAATTGAGGTCTTCAAGGAAAAAAAAGTTATAATTTACTGCAAAAAGGGTTAAAAGTAGACTTCAAAACAGTCAGTACGTAAATACTTATAAAAGATACATTAGAATTGAAATCTCTACTTTAAATCAAGATCTGTGAACATATGCAAACAAATGTGGACAGGAGGTGCAGTTTTATTTTCATAGGTAGAAGAATTCATTACAAGAATCTCTTCCCTAGGGACATGAAAGATTCCCATCTCATTTCATGATGCTGGACCCTTTTTAGACACACTAATACAAAAATCCACTCAAAAAGACAAGAACCAAAACCAAACCTACATTCTGAATTTGTTCAAGTGATGCATATCAAAGAACGTGTCTCATAACAGAGCATGTTCATCATCTGGCCTCAAAACATACTCACTTGCAGCTGCTTTTTCAAAAGCTTTCGTTTAAAGCCTTCATAAAACATGAACTGTATGGCAGGATTGAAGACCAGCAGCAAGGAGGGGAAAGTACCATTCCACAGAGCTAAGACTCCTTCATCTCGTATTATCTGATGAAAGGCATCTGAGACAAAAGGTGGGGAAAAGAAATCATTAACATTTTGAGTACAAAACTCTGAGTATAAAAGATATGAGAAGTTACTCTTAAAGCCTAATACTCAAAATGTATAAAAATCCACTGCAGTCTTTTATGCAAGCATTTTTATCTCCCATTTTAATCCAGAAGTTAACAGAAAGGTAGTGACAAAGGAAGTTCTTGCTGGCATCACCATTAACATAAATAAAACTCATCATCTGCACAGGCAACTCCCTCTTTTTTTTTTGTCCAAGTGTGGCATCCACATTAAGGTCTTCCAAACCTTCTTCAAAATTACAGTAATATTTATTTGGTTGGTTGGTTTTAAAAGGAAGACAGCCTGAACATGTGAGTGATTAAGTGATAAAGGTGAGTGAAGTTTAATTTTCAGACTGTCTGTCCCAACTCAGACTCCCAGCTACCACTTCATGGGGCTCACTACTGCTCCATTATCTGTATGGTAACATACCTGCCCTTGCAAAAGGTATTTTAGTGACAGGAGTGCACATTGCAAACTCCTAATTGCCATCACAAATAGCCAAGTCCAGTTTCCTGAAAAACTCAACGACTGCAAAGTGACAGGGTAGCACAGAGATTACAGGGTGAAATCAGTTACATAAACAAAAGTCTTCAAAGTCCTTGATATATTCTATTTCACTAACTTCTCTTTGGTTGAAGACAACAACAGGTGCTTACCTATTATGCCTCTGTAATTGGTTGGTACAATGTCTTCATTTCTGAATTTTGCTCCCTGCAGCTTCAGGCGTGTGTTCACTACCCAGAGAGGGGTGGTCACAAGTACATTCACTACTCCTAATGCAAAACACAGCACAAAGAAAATCAGCAAGAAACAGAAGATTTCAAATGTTTTCTCATCCCCTTTCCCCCCCTGATTCACATGCTACCGAAATTTCTGGTAAGAAGAAGGAAAAAAAAAAAATCAACACAACATATGGGAAAAGTAAATGATAATTTGTACCCTATTCCTGCAGCCTGTGTTCCAAAATATACTTACATGGAATTTTACCACAGACACATAGCCAACGTAAGAATTTCCTTCCTTATTTCCACCAGCTATTCAGCCAGTCATTATACCTACACTGAAAGTATAAGAAACTACCAACCACCCCCCCCCCCAAAAAAACCCAAACCCAGAGGTCTTTTTTACAGGGTTTTTATTTTTTTTTAATCAGCTTGTTTCTATGCATTCGCATTCACAATAGTCAATAGTCCCTGAAGAATATTACTGGCAAACACAAGGCACACAGTGGTAACTTTGCACGTCGGATTTGCTAGAAAAGTCATTAATGTGATGATCCCTTCAAAGAAGGCACTGCAGCATCCACATAAGAGGACGGAATAAAAAAGACCATATGGTCCCATTGGACCTGCATATATCTAGGAATTTCCTGTCACTTTCAGGTGACAACCTAAAACCAAGTCTGAAAACTGACACCCAAATGCTTACACTAAAATTTCTTACTTACAGTAACTGAAATTACTTGAAAAATGGCATGTATCTTTTCCTCTGAAAAAAACCCAACTATCACCTCTCCCTGCCACTTGTCTTCAGCATCTTACTGACAATGCTTAGACACCTGGTAAGCACCACACTAGACATAAATATCATCCTAAGCCACAAGAGCACTGTGCTTTGTGCCAGAATTCACAACAGGAATGGTCTATGCATCTCTTTAGGAGGTGGGGAGGACACAGAGGAGCAATCAGAAAGAAGCAGGTCTGCATACAATGAGAGGTGTGAGCACTCAGTGTGACCTCCAGAGGACTTCGTAAAGAAAATCATATACCAAAAACACATTCTTGACAAAATGGAGATTTTTAAGTATTACCTGCAACAACCCCAAGAACCAAGTCTTTTCCAGTGGTTGAATGCTGACCTTTGACCCAGAGGGCTTTAAGACTATTAAATGTATAAAAATAAACAAAATTGGAGCAGCAAAGGCTGGAGATAACAGGGAACCACCCTCGATATGGTGCCAACCTAATGGAGAGCAAAAAGTCACAGTAAGAATCAGCAAAGTATTTATGTGATCTGGCTGATTTTATGTGTTGGTAGAGGATCCCAGAGATACAATGCTGTATACTACATAAAGTACTAACTAGATACGTCTTTATCAGCAAGGGCAATGAAACCATACTTAACTCCTGAGTAAGGAAAAGAAGTATCTGGATTCTCACACAAAATTTAAACATTTAAGACTAGTTACTGAAATTAATATTCTCCACCTAGGAGAGTTTTCCAAAGGATGCAGCCTGGGACACAAGATACACAGGTGGGAAGAACTTCTAACAAATGCCTTACAGTAAAATCTAGGGCAAATCAGTCAGGTAAGTGAGAAAAAGACATTACCTAGTTAAATTTAACTAGATTAATCACAGATGAAAAACTGAATATCATCTAAATCTATCTTGATTTAGAAATGATTTTGTAACAGCTGACTAACAAAGCTCCCTTCTCTGACAGGCCTGATGATCCTGTAAAACAGGGACACCTCAATAGCTTGTCCTACATTCCCAACACATTCTACAACACATCCAAAAAAAGATACACACCTTCACTGGAGTTGCACAGAGAAGCTGTGTATTAGACAGCTTCTCTGTCTGTGTGGTAGAGAGCTGGTATTGCGTTAAAAGCATAAAAAAATCACCCCAACAGCAGTAGTTACAGAGGCTCTTTAGTATTCATTAAAATACTGGCAGTACATAGAATTTAAGGATCTCAAATAAGACTGTAAAAGATGCAAGGCTGGTAAACACCACATCTGACTTTTCTTAAAATGTAAATGCTACTTTTTTGTCTCAAATCCATCAAGTGCTTCTCCCTCCCATGTAGCTGGGAATACACCTTCTGAAGACTGCTTCTGAAGTTACAGGCTTAGCTAACCATACAGTTACAATTACAAATTAACTGACTATGAAGTTATTCATAAGCTAAATTAAAACAATTCTTATATTACCTATCTCTTCTGTGCTGGAAAAGAAAGGGAGAAACATCCTCTAGGGATCATGTCCTCTAACTGAGAATGTTAGTTTGGGCTCGGTTGATTTATTAAGAACAACTTCTGATGATTTTCAAATGAAACATCTTACAGTACAAAACATGAAACTAAAACAAAACTCATGAGTTTATTTTAATGACTTAAACTGTCAGTAGTAGCATCCATGATTTAGTGCAACGTTGAGAAAAACTTGGTGTACGCTAATGAACACCTTTCAGATCACCTAGAAAACGATGGAAGTGCATGGATGAAAGCAAAGCTGTTTGAAAAACTTCAGCAGGAAGTCCTTTAGCTCAACCTATTCGCTTTATCTAGATAAGAGAAGCAGTCTCACAAAAGTATGGTAATGAGACAAGACTCTACAAGCTAATGTGAACAAAATGTTTATGTTCTCACATAACATTTCAGATTTGTTGTTGTTTGGGCTTTTTGTGTTACTTCAGACACGTCTCTAAATTAGTACCATTGCTTCGCCAGGCCTTCCCAACACCTTTGGAAGAAGTGATGTTCCTCTCTTGCCAGAGCTACTGATTTTTCTGTTTCACAGGAAAAGTAGGATGACCACTTTTGCAGTCTTTCCACCTCAGTTAACTTCTTCATTTTTCTTTTATTTTCTGTCCTTTTTTCTTTTTAAATTGAAGTTTACTTGCCACCCTCATGTGACAGAGCTAATGCGGTAATATGAACAAGAGAGATCAGCTGGCAGAGAACTCCTCATGTGTACAACTGCCCAAGTTCAAAGGTGGCACAGCATTATGGGCCAAGTTAAACTTTTGTCAGCTTGAATGTCCTGGAAGCTCTAGTCTACTTAGGAGTTCCAGGGATTCAGTAAGGAAAATACTTCTAACAAGGACAGGCATACAACTGGTTTTCCCAGCCAGCTCAGCTCAGACTATCACAAATACTAAAGCACAACACTGCTGAAAGTTAACTGCTTTTAGATAGATATCGAATCCCACCACCATAAAGTGTCATTTGTTGTTTACTTCTACATGCTTGGGAGAAGAAAAAACCTTCCAATTGGGAAACATGTCTCAATTCTCCTCTTGAAAGTGGCTCAGTTGTCCAGGAGTTTCATCTTGGTTATGAGAAATTGACACACCCAAGAATCCAGGCAGACAAAGCTGGTTGATCAGGTATATGAAGGTATGTTTGCATTTCTGAGGCAGCACAGCTACCTCACTAATGAAGGCACAGTTACATCACTGAACAGATCAATTGCATAAGGTGCTCAAGAAAGTTAATCTTAGTTAGCTAAAGATGAACACATAAGATTATGCAAGTCATATCACACTTGTGTGGAGACATTTCAATTCAGAATAAAAATCTGTCCATGCAGATAGAGGCAAAGTGTTCCACTTTAAAAGCATATTCAAAAGAGTTTTAGAGCTTGTCTACAAGAAGACAAACAGAAAATTAGTTTCTACTCACAGGCCTTCTTCTTTGATTATTTCCAAAAGGACTGCTGGTGTTGTCTTTGACTTCCGTTTCTCATCAACTGGAAAACAAAAGAATCAAACTTTTAGATTATTCAAATTTTTAGCACTCTTTTTCAAGTCCTTATCCTTGCAATTCCAAATATACCCTGCAAGCTCATGTTTCTTCTTCCTCATAAAGGACAGAAATTCCCTATTTCTCCATATTTTCATTTGCTAGGTAAGACTACTTCATTTTTTTATTCTTCCCCAGACTAGCAGGTTCTGTTGTGCTTCAGAATATCTGTAATTACCAGTTCCTAATAGCTGTGACATGAACTGAAGGCAGGTTCCCCTCAGGTAGAGGGCTAGAATTGGGCCTGTCTAATTTCTCTCAAAATTATTCCTTGGACACCAGACTAGCACCAGTAGCAGAGCAATCCCCTACAGTTCATCTGCAAACAGCTAAGCCTTAGCAAAACAGTGTCTTCCTGCACTGAAAGCTGTTCATTTCTCAACCACATACTTCTGATGACCTGGCTGATGGTCTCCCTCCAGTTCTTAATAGAGCTTTAGTCATAGCTCTAAAATGCTTGGTGATTCTGTGACTTTTGATTAGAAGACAGAGTGTCAGAACAACACAGTTTATACCCAGATGCATTTTTGTAAATATTGCATATTCCTAATCCCAGTTCTAACCCTGATTTTTCCCTTTAAACCATGCGCAGGAATAATTCTATACTTGTTTTTCATTATATTACCCCTGCATTTTGAAGTGTTCTCAGCAGCCAAAAACAACAACACACAAATATAATCCTGTGCGATCTCACATCTTTGTTTTTCTCTTTGGTCTTAGATAATCATTAAAAAGCCATGTCTGTCCACAGATCATACAGCCTTTTCAGCAAATTAAAAGGCTGCCCAACTTTCAAAAGGAAGAATTACCTCCAACTGGAAAAATGGTGTTAATGGTAGACAGGTAAGTCTCCTGTTCATGTAAAACACTCCCCCTACAACCACCCTTACAAGTGCCCAGGCCAAGATTAACAGAAATGCCATTGTACAAAGAAACTAGATTTCGACACTTACCCTGAAGTCTAAGCCTAGCTGTATCCAAAGGAAAAAATACAGTCATTGCAGTCATACTGCCCTGAAAAACAAAATAAACTGGCTATATAGTGTATCAGTTGCTTATACAGTGCCTGCTAGACTCTTTGTAGCCCTTCACTTCTCACCCACAAATCAGTCTGCTGAGAAAATTTTAAAAGGGGATAAACTCCAGACATAACACTTTTTTTTGGTCCCATACTTACAAATGAGGGGAGGGGGAGGTTCTCTCTTGCATTAGATCAAGCTAAAACTAAAACCATTAAAAGCCTTTTGCCAAAGGAGAAAGTTTTTGAAGCCTGAGAGTTAATCTAGTGGGCATCAGAAAACAAACATATTGCACTTTCTCTACCTCCCATTAGCCTCAAAAAGGCCCTGGCTTGGTGTAAACCTGTTTTCCATGCATCAGGTGGCTGCTAAAGCTGTGGCACCTCTTCCATTAGCAGCCATACAAACAGTTTAAATGGTGGGAAGGTCTGGGACACAGCAAGTCACTCAATGCTGTGTTTGAAGTACAGTGCACAGTGTGACCTGAGCTCTTCTAGAGATGTCTTATGCCATACATTTAAGTGAGCTTTGCCTCTGGAAATACTCCAGCTCCAGAGCACATCCTCCTGCTTGGACCTATCTCTACAACCAGCAACAGAGGATTACTTTTCTGGTGGTGTTTCCACACTACAACAACTCTGGGTTGAATTCTTAACCAGACCTAAGTTTCTCCAGTTTTCATAACACCAGGTAGCAGACGAAAGGAAAGACTGGCCACAATTACCTGGTTATTTTAACCCATTTAGTTTGGGCTCTTGCCAAAACGGTTGGTTCTGCTCTTCCACGTGCCCTCCTTGTGCTGTGTCTGCTCATTCTCAGTACCTACCATGTACCCAGCTGGACAGCAAGTGGATTAATGAACCCATCTACTGAAAATTTATAAAAAGTATATCTCAGTTAGAAGGTCAGTGCCAGCACAAAAAAAGTGCCACAAAGATCCATAATAGTCCTCCTAATGAGAGCTGCATTACTGCAATTTTGAAGACAGCCTCAAAACGCAGTTACACCTACACAGGGAACAAGACTGCACAGCCACTACAACTTCCCGCTTTCCCCGGCTCAATTTATCCTGCTTCCATCCTCCCAAAGTGAGATTTGTCCTGGATCCTACTCTCAATGCAATGCACCACACAGCAGCAACACACACACACTTGCACTCAAAATTAGGAAATGGAAATGAGGAAATAGTCTGGCTAGCGTCACACAGGACACAATGGATTTGTGGACACATGACACAGAACAGTCTATTTCAGTTGGAAAGGACCTGCAGTGATCACCTAGTTCTGCTGCCCCCACCCTGCTTCAAGGCTGACCAAAAGCTAAAGCACGTTGTTAAGTGCATTTTCCAAATGCCTCTTAAACACACATGACAGGCATGGGGCACTGACCACCTCTCTAAGGACCTGTTCCAGTGTTTGACTGTCAAACTGGCTTAAAATTTATATGGCACTATAGTTCAAGAGAACATCATCAGATAACTAAGCTGACCTATCAGGTCATTGCACATAAAAAACAATTAGTACCCTCTCCCCTTCTTTTGCTAAACTGAGGGAAATAGAAAAGCCAAGTTACTTTTCTCCTGGGTTTACAAATGGAACAACTCAACTACATGATGAGGAGGCTGCCAGAAGCATCATATGGGGGAGACAGGATTTCATGGCTAGAAGAAAGGAAAAGAGGGATGAGCAGGACTAGTCCTTTCCAAACAACAAAAGCCCTCGAGACAGACTCAGATTCCTTGCTAAATTGCACTTGAAACCAGCAGGTAAAGTAAGTTATACTACTGATTGCAGGAACAGATGCTGCCATGTATTACCCTGCACTGCTGGAAGGGTGAGGCTTCGCTGTCAGCCTTCCCACCACCTCCCTGTCAGCGCGGGATCTCGGTAGTTTGCCAAGTCACATTACCACTGAATAATCACAGGGACAGGTACAGACTGGTTCACGTAATTCCAGGCTCTTGGTCAACTGTGTTTGCATCCCTGTCTCCTCCAATCTGGCGGCATAACTTTCTGGGCACCTACACAATGATGCAGACACAGAAACTAATCTGGCTGAAAAACTACTTTTTCCACTGGGCTACTTCTTCAGCCACATCAGTTCACTGACCAGTCACAGCACCAGATAAACAACTGTGCAGTAGCCAAGAGGTGGCCAGAAAAAATGGCCTGAGGTGACTGCTGCCACGAAGATGTGTGCAGGACCACAGCCTGAAGATTGGCTTTATAAAAAATAGTAATAACAAAAAACTCACAACATATAAAAAATATAAACACTATTTTTCAGCCACCAGTCAGCCAACGAAGCAGCTTGACTGCTCTATAATATTGCCATAATATTCTCATCCCTATAGCTTTTGCAACAGGAAGATTATATTTTAGATTATATTTTAGCTACATGCAGAGTTAAAGGATATTTATGTAATTCAATTAAAGTTCACAGGAAATCAAGCACTGGAGGTTTTTTTACTGTTCACAAAACTACTCCTTCACCTCAAATTTGACTAGGTTGCCTAGAAGGTATATAAACTCTCAGTATATTAGAATACAAACAAAAGTTATCATGTTGTGGTCTGACATGTGCTTCTGATGCATTAGCTCAACACAATTCTGGGTTTATGGCTGGATTTATAAGCTTGGTTCACACCACAAACTTTGTTCAGGGGCACAGCCTGATTACAGCGATCTGTATTTGAAGTGAGAAGCTGACAGCAAGGTCTAGAAAGTATCACTGACTTCTGTAGAAGCCAGCAAAAGGAAAATTGGTAGTATTTCAATAATGAGATCATTTGAGAGAGTTCCACTTTTTGAACACAGAAACAAAATCCCCACTGCCTTTGATGTTTAAATAAGCAGACTTAAAACAATTTAAAGAGCAGACAAAAATCTTGTGTTTATTTATAATAAAACCAAAACATCCCCTAGAGTCTTTTTTTTCCCTTTTAGAATCAGCCTTTACAACAGAATCACTGAATTGTCAGGGCTGGAAGGGACCTCTGGAGATCACCCAGTCCAACCCCCCTGCCAAAGCAGTGTCACCTGGAGCAGGTGACATAGGAATGCATCCAGATGGGTTTCGAATGTCCGTAGAGAGGGAGACTCCATGACCTCCCTGGGCAGCCTGTTCCAGTGTTTAGCAACTTTCATCCTATAGGAGACGTGAGGAGCTCTTTCTATCCATCAGTGTGCCAAATCCAACATGCTACATGCACTAAAATTCTTAATCTGTTGGAAGCAGAAGGCCGATTTGCTATTTAGAGCTAGCACTCTGAAAAGAAAAACTCAAGGGCTGGGCATACTAGGAAATCTACATAAATTAAATGCGACTTTTTAATTTACAAGCGTCACATGGAAAATTAAATTCAATAACCGACACAAACCTCCTCTGGCTGCACTGCGCACGCTTTACATTTTGATTAACACCTATGCGCTGCCTCACCCTTCGAAACTCCTAAGCACTTATGAGGCCGTAGCAGGAGGGCGATGCTTGGTACAGCTCTCGGATTATACAGCTGAGGTGCTGCCCTTCTGCCTGAGCTTCTGGGAGGCTTAGGCTGTCACCGCTGAAGTGATACCCAGCTCCAGATGAGTCAAGCCGGCTTTCTGAGGGGCAGCTCCCTGCAGCTCCCGCTGGCTCAGGGGAGGCTCCGGCTGCTCAGGCCCAGCGCCGGCCTCCAGCCTCACCAAGCCCCGCGCCGGCTCCCCGGCCCGGCCCAACAAAGGCTGCCGGCGGCCCGCGCCCCCCGCCAGGCCCTCGGCCCCCCGCCCGCCGCTGGCCCGCTCGCTCACCACGGCCCCGGACACGGCGTGCACCAGGCTCTCGTAGGAGGCGACGGACGACATCGCGGCGGCTCTCGGGGGCTGCGGCTGCTGCTCCGCCCGGCCCGGCGCCCCCGCGGCCCCGGCCAGCTCTGGGCTGCCGCGCGCCGCCCCCGCGCCCGCCATGGCACCCGCCCTGTCACGTGCGCCGGCGGCCCCGCCCCGCGCGGGCCCCGGGGCCGCGGGGAACCGGCGGAGGAGGGGGAGGCGACCGGGATCCTCTGTGAGGCTTTTCGGAAAAATACAGCGTTAGGGTACCCGGGAAATGCGTTCTTGGTCCTTCCTCTGTAGCTGCAATAGCGCCTTGTGTCTTCAGCAGCAGCTTCGCTTCTCTTTGAGGAAAGGCCACTGAGAGGGGACCTCATCAGCAGCTATCAGCACCCGAAGGGAGGGTGGTGAGAGGATGCAGCCAGGCTCTTCTTGGTCGTGGCAAGGAATAGAACAAGAGGCAACGGGCAGAAACTGAAGCACAGGAAGTTCTACCTGAACATGAGGAAGAACTTCTTTACTGTGCAGTGACCGCACACTGGAACAGACTGCCCAGAGAGCTTGCGGAGTCTCCCTCACTGGACATATTCAAGAACACTCTGGACACAATCCTGTGCCGTATTTAATAACAATAGTGCTGTTGTTTTTTTTGTTTTTTTTTTAGTAATTTCACTTGAGAATCATAGAACGGTCTGAGTTGAAAAGGACCCAGAAGCATCATCATACGCTCTGGGATGACCCTGTTCAAACAGGGAGGCTGGACCTGATGACCCACTGTGGTCCCTTTTCAACATGACCCATTTTGTGATTCTGTGATTCTCTTTCCCAAACATTTAACACAAGCATTTAATTACAAAGAAGAAGCAATACTAAACTTCACATTTTGATTCTACTTTTTGCTAACTACAGTCCCTTTTACCTACCTAAAGTCTGGCATCTTCAAAGTAACACTTTTTCAAGACAATAATTTTTTCTTATTCCTTGTGGACCAATTGAGTCTGATGCATTTTCAAGCATCGAGGATGTTTAGCCTGGAGAAAAGGAAGCTCGGGGGGACCTTGTTGCACTTTACCCATTAAAGGAGGTTGTAGCAAGGTGGGGGTTGGCCTCTTCTCCCAGATAACAAGCTACAGGAAAAGAGGAAACAGCCTTAAGTTGCGCCAGGGGAGGTTTCTATTGGATATTGAGAAAAATTTCTTTAATGAAGGGGTTGCCCAGCACTAGAACAGGCTGTCCAGGGAAGTGGTTGAGTCACTATCCCTGGAGGTATTTACAACACATGTAGATATTGCACCTGGGGACATGGTTGAGTGGTGGATGTGGCAGTGCTGGGTTTGTGATCGGACTCGATCTTAGTGGTTTTTTCCAAACTAAACAATTCTATTATTCTATTTTGTTTACTCACTTTCCCAGACTGTAAGCCCTTGCTCCTCCTTCGCCATCATGCTGAGAGCCTGCAGCCGAAGCACGCTGCTACAAACAGAACATCTCCTGGCTTGTCACACCCTTTGGTAGCTGAGGATGGAGTGAGAAGTCCTAGCAAGACAGCACTAGACACAGGTAGCTGGCCAAAGCACAGGGGAGCCATGGCTCACCACAGTTAGGGCACACAGAGACAAGGCTATCAAACACACAGTTTGGGAAAATGTCAACAATCCTATAGCCTCCTCTTGAACTGTTATGTAGGAGAGGTTCCACAAGTATGAAGGAGCTGAGGAAATTGAATGAGTTTGGACATGCCACAATTCATAACAGCACTTGGGAGATGATCCCCATGTCTGTTCATATCCTGTTGGGTTTTTTCCCATTCTCATGTCATATACTGGTTTCCAGATAGCTTCAAGGTTTTGCCTGTGCTAATAATCACTCCCCTTTTGTTAGTTTCACCTATACTTGAGAACAAACTATAATTAAAGATAGGAATGAATATTCTCTTTAGCTTTGTATCATGTTACTCCTGGGCTCTTTGGTTCCTATTGTTACTCCACCATTTTTGATTCTCTCTGAAAGAATAACTTTGTAACATTTTTTCATAATTGCAATTCATAGTTCTTCAGCCTCAACTCCCAGCTGCCTCTTGTTTGAGCTGCAAGAGCTCCTAGTGCATACATCTGTGGTAGGAATCACCATACCATCCATTACTTAAACAAGGACAGGGTAGTTGGAATATTACACTCTTCCCAAGAGTTTCTATCACACATTTGGATAAGCCATTCCTTTTTGAGAAGATGTTCCTTCATCAAGTAGCTATTAACAGACCCTTCTCTACCCTTCTGTGAGGAAAATCCCATTATCTTCTCTGAGGGAGGGCAGGTATAAAGAACAGAGGCGAGTCTGCCTAATGCAAGTGCTTCATTTGGAGAAAAACATTTCTCCAGTGCGGTGCTCCAGCACATTCTTGTACTCAGATTTCGGATGCTGATACCAGCAACCTAAGAGAGACAATTCTGTTAGACAATGCTGATACCACTGATAGTCCCTTTTTTTTTTTTTTATAATGGAAGATGCCCTGTAATGGATGCACCCATTCTGACTGAGTGACAGTACTTTGGTCCAGGCACCACCAAAAATGAGGCCTGACTGAAATCATCCCTGCAGTGCAAACCCCGAGAATTGTCCTAAGCCGTATCTTATCCAGGAACAAAGGAGTTTAGGCCTCTCTTATCAGGAGCTCACAGTACCAGCCTGAGCTGGGACTGGACAGAACTGAAACTGCTACAGATGCACACCTGCACATACACCACAAGGGGCTCTGACTACAAGTCAGTCATTTTACCTTCTAAATAAGTATCTGTAGCCCCCATGAGCCCATTGAGCTCTCCTGTACAGCAGCAGGCTGCTCAGCAATGATCTCCCCCTCAAGCAGGGATGGCTCTTCAGGTTAATGCTCGAGGCTGAAAGATCTCTTTACCAAATATCTGATACCTATAATGAGGTAAGTGACATTTTACATTAAGCCTAAAAGTATATTGTGTACTAGCAGCAGCTTTTATAAATCTAGCTATAACTTAATTATTAGAAGTATAGTGAGTAGTAGAGTGTTCAACCAGAGAGTAAATTATTGTTTTAACAATAATTTAAAACATTGTTCAATCACTGTTTAATTACCATTCAATTATTGCTTAATAACAATTCTACCATCATTCACTTTTCATTTAGGTGTCAGTTATCTTTGATCATCGTTTAATCATTAATAAAACCTTTTTAGTTACACCCACATTGATGTACTCTTAATAACTCACCTGGGACACACTCCTACATGCAAAAGACTCAGACCTTAATTTAGAATTAAGGCGTACACAGGTCACTGGCTGTCTCCTGTCACTAAAGCAGGCAGGAGCAGCTTTACAAATCCAGGGAACAACTGTGCAAAGTGATTGCACAATCAGGTTCATGAGCTTTCAGAAGAAATGCCTCAAACAGGACACAGACTCCCATTACTGCTGTTCTTTGTGGTTTTGTCCCTCTTGTATGAAGGGAAGCTTTCACCCAAGACTCAGTTTATACTGCAGACTGGAATTCCATCATAAATGTACACCTAAATAACTCTATGCTATTTCTACTACATTTAGCAATATTTTTAATACAACACTATGCCCTGTATATGTTGCAAAACAGAGTATTAACAGGTAATGCAACAACTGCAATATTCTTAAAAGCGACTTACTTTATTGTTGGAACATGCAGACCTAGTGAATCTGTCCAAGAAATACAAGGGCACACTACAGATTAAGTTAAACAAGATTTGCCTTGTATTCTACTGAGGAAATAAAAAAGGAAATTACTTTAAAATCTACCTAAACCTACCTACGTAAAAGGTTTCATGAAGACATGGCCTTAAGGTCTTCACAGAAATGCTGCAAATTCACCAGGGTTCCAGGCAAACACATAACATGCACAAATGGGGTTTAAGGAAGGACAGAAGGCCCAAGTTACCTACTTTTCCTCAAATCTGTCAATTCTATTGGAAAGCCTGGAAGAAGTGAACTAAGTTAAGCAACTACAAGTACAAACGTATTCTCTGTACACGAACTGCATCTTCGTAATTTCTTGCTTGCGTAACTCTGTAGGTTCCTGTACAAGGAAGTGATCAATCTTGAGAAAATTTATTCTTCATGGTTTTTCTTTGGCTGACCCAAACTTTGTTTCTGATTCATGACAAGGAATGGGGATACTGTTGGTGACTCCAGAGGCCAAATTTACTGCCTCTGCACTGTGTCCTACCTTTGCAAGTAAAGAATGAACTCTGAACTTAAACTATTTCTACCCTAGTACTCTCCTTATTCTAACATTAATTTAAAAAAAAATCAGAAATGCATATCTCCTTTATTTTTGCTTAGAAATTCAATTCATTAGAGAGTGCAAACATGTTAAGACAGAATTTAATTACTACCTTCAAAACGACTTTCTGAATCTGTTGCAAAACTTTATGTTTCAGAGAAGGTGGATAAACTGGATCATATTCCCAGTACATCATAGATAAAAGCAGCTAGAAATTAACAAATAAGATTGCATGTGCTGACAATTTGAATTCATTAAATAGAGCAATTTGATCACACCAGCTTGTCAAGGTCAGGCTTAAGTATTAAGGCCAAGGTAAAACCAGCCTCTTCCAGAAGCAAGCATTGTAATCACAAACATATTAAAAAGCACACGTGTGAACTTTGCCTGAACAGATTTTGACTGAGCCCCTGGAATGATGCAGTGTTCCCTATGCACTTCATCTAGGTCCAGGGACACCAGAAAAGTTGAAATTCTATTTTAAATTACTTGCATTTGCCATTATTACATTTAATCTCCTATCATGGTAATTGCTCAACAGCCTAACTAGACCAAAAGTCCCTCAGCCACCTTTAGTTTTACATAGACTAAATAATTGTCAAACACAAATTTTGTTGCCTTGATGTTGTTGTTTTTCCCTTAGGCACTTGATAAATGTCTAACAACTCTTCTGTTCTAAATGCACATTTTTCTCGGTTTGTTTGTTTGTTGTTGTTGGGTTGGGGGGGGTGAGGGTTTTTTGGGGGGGTTTTCTTGGTTTGATTTGGTGGGGGGTTGTTTGTTTGTTTGGGTTTTTTTGTCGGGTTTTTTGGTGGGTTTTTTTGTTTGTTTTTTGGGTTTTTTTGGTAAAGGCTAGTAATTAATTCCAGTTCAGAATCTTGCTTTTTCTGGTCTGAAAAGTTTTCACTCAAGAGAGGAAAAAAGTGCCAGATTACAAAATGGCTTCTGAAAAATCTATTCTTTTTCAAGAACTTTTCCTCATTGTAGGATAACATACAAGAAAGTGTGAGGGCAAATCATCTTGTAGAATACTTGTGTTAATTTTTCCTTATAAACTCTTAGCAATAAGCCATGTTTTAGACCAATTTTTTAAAAATTTGAAATAAGGTGGTTATAAAATCTGAATAACAGGTGGTTTTCTTTTCCAAATAAGAACTAGATGCTAGTGGCTGAACATCAGATGAATTTTCTCTAATGAGAGGCAGTGCCATTGGCAGCAGCTCAGACACTTTGTTCTCAATATAGTACTTTGATATTTTTCCATCTAATTCTGATGATTTCCCAACAACTTGTACCTTCAGCCTATTTTAAAAGTTAATTTTATTGAACACTGCACTGGTTGTTACATGGTATCAGCTATGATATTTTTCCTTCTGAAATGCAAAATGCAAATTCAACTCATTTCTAGTAACTCCTACCCACCAGTGAGAATGTTAGAAAACAAAATGTTTCAGTAATGGAGTTCAGTTTACTATTACCTGTTTTAGACCTCACCTCCTTGTTACTTACTTTGCACTTGAGTAATGTACCTTGTTTGTCTGAATACCTTTGTTCTATACAAATTATGCTTACCATCTAGACTGCTGCAGCTGCTGTACTTCAGGAATAAATTCTAAGATAAACTGCTAACCTAAACCCTGTAATCCTTCATGTTTAATTTCTTTACATATAGCAGAAACTCATGTTCCTTGTAGCCTCTGAAATAAACATTTATACATTAAAAAAAATCCAGTGCAACAAAGAAGGTGCCAAAGTTGTAACCCACTTAACAAAAAGAGATGTAACACATTCTGCAAATACATTTATTTATCGATAAGATCTCAAGCTTGTCTGAGATCATCCATCTAGATTACATCTTTCAAAAGTGTGTTTGTACAGCAGACATATACAGCAGTAACACTTTGTTAGCAAGATTACAAATTAACATCTGGATTTGGTTAGTCATCAAGATTCAGATTTACAGGAGAGTCCTCGGTATTTACATTCCGTGGGACCTCGGGACCTCCAGTCAGTAGGGACAAGGAAAGGTTTGTCTTACATGAAGTTCCTGTTTGTGAGGATCACATCAAGTGAGTATCACTTACCCAAGCTCTGATTCACAAGGTGATCAATGACTTGTAGCCCAGTCACTTGAATTTTTTTTCTTGCTCCATAGTACAGATTCACCAGCAACCACCTGACTTGCTTCATTTGTCACATTAAAACTGTTCCTGCTTCCTCTGTATGTGCATTTTCTTATATCACACTACTGACCTCCTATGATTTGTCTTGTGGTGCTGAACACGGAGGTGTCTCCATTCGATTGGACACCATCATTTTTTACTCCATTTCAGCTCTTTGGTAATCCAGAATTACTTTCCTACAATGCTGCCTTCACTCCAACATGTGTGAAGCAAGGTTGAGGCCCACCTGCAGAGCTGAATACAGTTCAGGAGACACCTTTCTCCAGGCATCAGAAGAAAATACTGCTACTTTTTTCCTAGTGAACCACCCTCCAGCTCCAGGTTACCAATCCACGCCAGTACCAGTAACTGCCAGGGTCAGAGTGCCCTGCAGCAAACAAAAGGAAACAACCCTCCAGCCTCTACCATCAGTTCAACAACCCACTTGCTCTACAGCCCTGAAAGCACAGCAGCATCCCTACATGCCCTGTGGGATTTAAAAGGGGCTCCAAACACTTCCAGTCAGCAGCACGCAATGATCCATAGGAAGGTGCATGCCAAAGCTAACCTGGCTCCAGCTGCCCCTGGCTAGGTCTAGAATCCCCCATCCACATGGGTGAAGGATTCTGCTTGGACAGCAGGTGCCATGAGCTCCCACAACAACCTTATTTGCTCTTCTGTCCCACAGAAGAGGGATGTACAGGCATATGCAAGAGTGTGGCTTGTATGAGCTTTATGCAAAAGCCCTGAAAGTAACATACAAGAAAAACGAGGTGGCATTTAAAGACAAATATTTTAAACTACATATAGTACTGGCAAAAAGCTCTTTCTGTAACGTGGTTTTACCTTTACATGGCTTTTTAATACTCATTGACCCCTTCTCCTCTGGCCTGTCACTGCTCTGCCTAGGCTTGTCCCACCTGCCTTCATCCAACTTTGACAGTCTGGCTCCTACTCATCCAATCACTGCCTTCCCACAAAGACAAACCAAGCCACTTCAACAAATACCATTTATTCATAGCCCAACAATGAAGGGAGAGAATATTTCCAAAAAATTCTGGTAAAGGCACCAAGCTTCACATTCTCCACATTACTATGCAAAAGGACTCCCTGTGAACTAGAACAGCCTGGAACTGGCAACTGAGCTGACACTTGCTTTCCCTTGGGGCAGCAGCTGAACCACAGAGGACAGTGAAGTCACTGGGACTCACACAGGAACATGGCTGTGAGCCTCTGCTACCAGTCAGCTGCAGCTGTATCACTGCATTGAATCTGTGGCACGGGATCAGCCAAAGAGCATGGTACAGGACTTGTGCACAAGGCAGAAAGGCACACCTGAGCCAGGGGCAGGACTGGCAGCACTCTGTCCTAGTTGACATCAATACGCTCTTGCAGCTTTCAGAGTCAAACTGCCAGCAGAGCTGATTATTGCCACTGCACTTACAAGAACAACTCCTACTCTGTGCTGCACCAGAACAAATAGCCTGAAGCAGCTGCCAGTAAATACAGGAGCAACCAATGAAAAGAACAACTTCCTCATTTAGCTACTTACATCCCACATTTGGAATTTCCCATCTTTGCTCATCTCTTGTGCAGTTAGCTTTCTGCACTTGTACTTCTGTTCAAACCAGTTTAGCTGCTTAGATGTCCACACACCAACTCGGGGAACTGAGATGAGGTCCACGCAGCTCGTCAATTTACTTGCTGAGCAACACTAAAACCAAAAAAGCTCACGCACCAAAGGAGTCACAGGATATGTATTCCCAAAGAACGAGAATTCTAAATAATATAGCTAAACTGCTAATACCAACATCAAAATGAGGGAGAACGTTTTCATTGAATCAATCAACTCTCAATAAGGGCAACTGATGTGTAAGCAAGCAGGCAGGACACAGATATGACCATTTCAATTAGGTAGGAGTAACTTCCTACTTTTGACTACTCATGGGTAGACAGACACGAACAGCCAAGATGGAATAACAGGAAACTGTAGGGAATAATCTGTATTCAAGATCCTCTGATTTGTGCACAACACATATGCACTACCCTGAATGCAGAAGTCAAGATTCAGCCTATTTTGGGGGGTGACCTACTTCAAATATCTCTTCTCAGGAACGGGAGATCAAGACTATGACCAAAAGCCATAGACACAGCAACACACAGCTGTAATTCGAGTTCATTTGGTCATGAAGACAAGCCCTTAGGCATTTAGTTCCAATTTAAGACACAAGTTATATATACAGTTTAATTAAAGCACTTCCACATTTAATTTAAGCAAAATAGTTTTTATCAGAAAGTTACACAAACCCAAGAGGCTGTGTTTTTCAAAACCATACTTTATTTTTAAAGGCTAAGAGAAGTATTCAGAACTGTATTTCTTAAGCAAAAAGATTCACATTTCACTGTGCAGGGTCATTAGTAGGAGAAAAAGCATTTGGAGATTTATTTTTTTGCAACTGCTGTTGAGTTCCTACATCAAACCAGATTTGTTTAAAAAGGGTAGATCAGTTATGGCTTAAGATACAGAATTACAAAAGAGTAACACAAACCTTGAAACTCAAGTGGTGAACAGGTAACTGTGGTAATTTTTTCCACATAAAGATGTTTTAGCCAAGACAAACAAGCAACTGTCTTTATTGGTAGCCAAATCCACTGAACATCATCAGCACAGACACTGCTTCAAGGATACCCATGCTGATAAATGTATGTGTTAGAAGAATGTTCTGTCTGTTCCAATTACTTCACCTTTTCCTCCGTATCACAAGCCTCAAAACCATGGAGGTATGAAACCACAACAACAGATTTATTTTTTTTTAAACAAGAGGCTACAAGAAAAGACGGAAGACTACAGAATGTGGTGAAGAAAGAGTCATCACCTCTACAGAGACAGCAGGACTTTGACCAAGAAATTTTAATCAGTGAGCATGTAAGGACTCAAACTGATTCAGAACCCAGAGCTGCAATTTTGTTGGGTATTCTCCCCTTCACCGATCTATAACTCTGCATGTACATGTTCTGGATGGCTTGCATTCAGCGGGACAGAGGTAGTGATGGGAACAAGATTCCTTCCCTAAAGTTTCCAAATAGATGCAACCTGGTAAGCATGGCCCCAAGGAAAGGTGAGTGCAATGAGCAGAGGGCCTGCCAACTGGGAAAGGACAAGAGCACAAGCATAGACAGTAAGCTGCTCTCTCATACCCAGACTGATAAATAAAATGTTACGTAAAGGTGCTGGACAAGAACTGAACAAGTAACAAAACATCTGTGGCCTCGCAGTATGTACTTCATGCCAGGTTGTGCAAAGGATAGAACTGTACCTTTGCTGTACAGTTGTGGTGATCAAAATGATATAGTATTTGCAGTACTGCCAGAAGTTCCAGTGTGTAACTAGCTAGCCTGATTATTCTGATAATAGCTCTATAAAGTCAGTCACCCATTTAAAAAAAAAAAAAAAATCTGTATTTGCAGACAATTCCTTTATCCAGTTAGTTCTTCAGACTTGTCCCACCTTTGCTATTTTTCTCTCCTAAGGGGATTATGACAGACTTCAACTGTTAAAGTTCTTTCCCCTTTGCTCAGTGAGACCAATTTAAAAAATAGCATGTTTTTATCTTGCACTCCTGGAATACTACAATTTGTTGTAAGAGCATTCATTCAGAGAAAACTGTCTGTAATACTTACAATAAAAGTTATAATAAAAGGTTGCAACTCTTGGACAAGAAGGGATAGTTGAAACTAGGTCATCTGAATATAATTTGAGTTCTATAAACCAATAATTGAATAAAGTCAATACTTGGGGCTAGAAAGCAGTTCTCCTTAGAACACCCCATTTCTCTTCCTAAGAAGATCAGAGGTAAAATGGTTTGTTTTATTGCAACACTGGTTAGCCAAATCCAATCCTTCCCATTCAGATATGATTTTTAAGAACCAGGGATTTTATGGTTTACTGCCAAATTTGGCAGACAATTTACTGATGAGATTCATGACCTTGGGATTGCTCTGGTACTTGGACATATTTGCTGGGTTCTGGGCAACATCTTGGAATGCAACCATAACTTCTGGATCCTGCAGGACAAAAAGCAAAAAGAAATTAGGGTATTTGTAAAACAATTCTACAAAAGTGATTATGTGGTTCCACATGAATCTAATCTTGCTCAGCTTTTACATAACAAGACTACATTAGACTTCTGGCAAGAAGTCTCTAAAGACAACCCAGTAATACAGTGTATGTTGTTAAGGCTGTGTCAGTAAACACCAGAGAAATTACTGAACTTGTTACAGTAATAGTTCAGTGTGTGAGAAGGGGGATAGGATAAGAGTTCTGTTTTCCCAGAACAGGAGCTATCAAACACAGCCACATCTACTGTATTATTTCTGTTCAGGCATCTTTCAAATGCATTTTGAAGGAGGCTAGAGTTTGATGTGTGTAGCATGCATGATAGGATAACTCTACTCTGAGCAACAGCTAATTCTCATCCTTCTCTCATTTCTTCATTCTAGCAGCAGAAGCCTGAAACTGTTGGGTTGTGAGCAGACAATGTGGCAATGTTTGGCTTTTAAAAATGCATCTAACTCTCAGTCATTCCTCACCTTCGCTGAGAAATCACACTTGGAAGAGAATCTTGTTATCTTTCATCACACTACTGTGTTGCAGTTGATAAATACATCCACATATTCAATGAAGTCAGTGCCCAAAAAAATAACAACTCCATCTTCTCTATTTAGTATGAGACGCATTAATACCTTTTTCCCATACTTCTAGTACACCTTTGGCCTCCACTGAACTTGAACTGGTTTTACTCGTTTTACATGTGTATGTTTTGAACATAAGGAATCTGTATGTACCGATTTTACATCTCAGCCTGGAGAAATGTTTTCATTATAAGCAATATCTACAAAAATTCCAATTTTCTTTAATTCAACAAAAGTGCAAGCAGTTTATTATGTTCAATACAAGTCACAGATGTTAGCTGTAATTTCATCTGCTGTTCTTTCTAGGACATTTAAGTATTTTCACCAAAAGATACACTGCTCCCTAGACTTCTAACCCACTGCTACAACAGGCATGTTCTTTGGAAACCATCAAAACCCAACAAGCATGCCCAGAGCTGTCTGTGCTACAGTAACACCATCCTGTATCTATTCTAGCATCGGACTCAGTCCAAAGCTGTTTAACAACTCTGATCCTAAATTGCATTTGGTAGGTGCGGACTCCACAGAAAGCACCCACACACCTCAGTCACATTTTATATATGTTGGGAACCAAGAGTCCAGTCTTATGGGAGGATTTGTGTTGTCTCCCTCACAAAAGATAATCTGCTAAAGTATATGGAAAACAGAATGCTGAAGTTCAGAAAAGAGAGACTAGATACATTCTCTCCACTTTACAGGATTCCCATGCAAAGAAAAAAGGAAGACTTTCACAACCTCAGACTTCTTGAATTGATTTCAAAATAGGGCATATGATTATAAAGATTATGTCATGTTGTTAAGTTTGTGGTTTCACTTATATATGAATCTGGAACAAAAAGCCGAGTAAGCTTAGTCACTAGTTTGTGTCAAAGCACACCTAAATTAATGTTAAATATCCAGTTTTATGCTATGTGTTTCACTTTCCTATCAATTCACAGCAAGTAAATGTTTCTGTACCTCTGTGACTCCCTGGAAGCTCTCAACCTTACAGAGTGTTTATAACATCCAAGGTTTCACATTGATGAGCAATATTATCAAAATAAAGTGTAAGACTGAGGATATCAGCATTTCTCTAGGGAAATGTTCAGTACATACGGTGGAATGGTAGCCATTCCATTAATGGTACAAGGGAGACATTCAGTTTTCTAATGCTCTAGTCTTTAGTTGCAGAAGGAAAAATAATACTTCCAAGAAAGAAGTTATCACTACTTTTTTTTTTTTTTCCCCAACTTAAAACATTTTGTTGGAAGTCTGTGTCTAACATATGGCTACGTGTCAAATAAAGAATCCATAGGTTCACCTTACACATCACTCCTTATAAAAAAACCTTCTACTTGACTCCAAAATGCAAATGTCATGTGTCTAGAGAAAGCAGTTGTATATGCAAGATACGAAGTACTGGACAACCCTCCAGATAGGCAAAACAGTAAAATAAAACACACAAAAATTTCAGTCAATTCTTCTGGAGACTGGAAAGCTCAGGGGCAAATGAGCTAAAATAACATACATTAGAAGTCACTACAAAAAGTCACAACTTGATATCATTAAGAAGCTGTGAAAAGAAATGCAGCAGAAGTTTTGCTGCTTTGAGCGAAAATAATAAAAAAAAAATCCTGAAGAAATAAATCTTCAGGTAATGGAACCAGAAATCTCCCTCAATAAAGAATTTTTTTATAGTGGTTTGCAGAGATCACAAAATCACAGAATTGTTAGGGTTGGAAGGGACCTCTGGAGATCATCTAGGCCAAACCCCCTGCCCAGGCAGGGTCACCTAGAGCAGGTAAGACTTATGCCAATGACAAGCAGTAACTTCCCTAAACATGTCCACAGGCATCCATATCTGGTTCTTTGGTTGCTTCTATGGACAACAAGATGAAGTTAACAGCATAACCAGTTTAATCTGGCTTGTCTTCAGGCACACACGGTTGTCGGGTTTACTGAGATGTTAAAAGAGTCAGGCACATTTCAGTGTTAACTCCTGGAGAACAGTCTCCAAAATTATGAGATCATAGCAAGTCTAAAGAGACTGAGGTGGTGGCCTTTACTCTTAGAATATTCCCGTTTTGGCACTAACTCTTTACTATGAAAAGCCTCTACAGACTATCAGTTAAAAAGCAATTTTGGAGCGACTTGTGTGATTCAGCATGTTCAGATTTTTTGTCACCTCAGATAACAGACATAATAGCTGCCAGCTAACATTATCCATCAACATATTCCATAGCTGCACCAAGCAGACGCCAAGCAGTAGAAACTACTGTCTTTTAAAATTAGAGCTTATATGGCCATTTCAGAAGACCAGAACGCAGAGTTGGACGTTTTAGGAAAAGGTGGCAGTGTAGACATAGACTAAGTTCTAATAAATCATATCTAGATACCAAGTTGGTACAAAGAGGACAGTAAGAGACTCAAGGTTTGCTAACAGGCTGTACATGTTAAAGCCTGCCTGCATTATCAGAAAACACTGTCAACACACATTCTTGCAACAGAGTCCTACCCTATGTTGGGGCATATGTAATCAGTGTGCAATGGAGTTTTCTTAAAGGCATATGACAAGCACTTAATATTCAGCTGCACCTCAACACTGTTTTCTCATCACAAACTCCAGTGTTACAGCAGGAAGTAGCCAGGTAAGGAAGACAGCTACAAGACAAGGGCCCTTTCTGCATGGTTTGCATGCAAGCCAACATTGCTGACTGTGGCAGCCCAAGTAAAGGTGTGTTTTCCAACATCGGCAACCATTAAGGGAACGAACCCATGAACTTTTGCGTGGAAAGTGATGATTTTTTTGTGGTTCCAGGGCATACTGAATAAGGTTCCCTTGAGATGCCTTTATTTCAATGAGCTGAGAACAATATGTAACTCTACTTTAACCACAGCAATGCAGATAAAAGAAACAAGACAGTTTTATACTTGATTATTAGAATGCAAATGTGACTACATAGCTCTTACTTTTCTAGCCCACCTGCCCATAAAACTGGTGTTGTCAGATATGTTCCATTTAATCTGTTGAAATACTTTTCTTGAGTAGAAGTAGTCATGACATCGAGCAATTAATTAATTGAGCAATTAATCAAGTCCACTAGGGAAGTAAGCTTTCTGAATATGAATTCAGAAAATGTCCAGTGAAGAACTATTCTAATAATACTTTGTGGCAAAACCTCAAACATTTAATCTCCTAAGATAAAGGTAATTCTCATCTCAATATTATTATAATATATTGTGTTAGAAAAATATTAACAATTTTTTGTTTGTGCATAATTATCTCTCTACAAAGTGTGTGCATTCAGAAAATGAGCAAGTGAATTATAAAGTGTGGGAAACAACCATTTGAGAGAGTTTTTCACATAGCTGCACATAGCACACAGTTTTGCCTATCACAGACAGGGGGCAGGCTGTGTGTGTGATTTTTAATTAAGCTTCCATTAGTTTGCAAAACAGCTAACATTGAATCCAGACAGTCTGGTGTCACACACATCAGGAAAGAATTTTACAACAGAAATAAGCAAGCACCCCATCGCTATCCAAAAGGTCACATCTTCCTTCCTCCCCTTAGGCTCTTAGGTGCTGTTTCTCGTTCAGAACATGTAGCTTTGACTTTAACAAATACTCACCTGCATGGCCGCAAGAACTTCTGGATCACTGAGAATCTCATTGAGACCTGGCATACCTGCCATTCCTGGCATACCTCCAGCCCCAGGAAAGCCACCTAAAAATCCAACACAAGGAAAATGCATGATGAAAAATGTTTAACTCACCTATACAATAATTGTGTTCACTGAGACTAAGACATACTGCCCTTGCCACATCTCTAAAGCCATGTCCTTCTATAGGGCTACAGCTGGTCCACTCAATGGAAAGCAGGGTCTTCACCTTCTCTTGCTGTGAAGACCTACACCTTCTTTCATCCATGTTTTTAACCCAATTGAATAGGAGGCTTGTAATGAGAACAGTTCTTTTTCTGGTTAACTTAAATGAGGTAGGTCTCAAACTCAGGAACATAAGGAGTTTGAATGCCTGGGGTGAACAACTTAGGGCAGAAGCAGCTCTGTAGTATTATGCCCCAGACACATTCCACATTTGGCAGGAACTTTAGGTTTTGAAAAATTGTACCACCAATGGGAAAAAACCCAACAAAACACCAAGAAAAATAACCCTGAAGCAAAATGCTTGAGGTTTTCTTACGGAATGCTTATTCAGCAGCTTCCCCAGCTGTGCTGAGCATGACACATATGGTCTCTATCTGGCTGCTGATCCAATTGGAGCATGCACAAAGCCTATCTCAATTCTCAACTACAGCTCAGTCTTCAAGAGCATTAGTACTTTTGTTTCTCCCCAGTTCATTGTGTAACATGGAAAGCCTGATTTTTGTGATGCTGTCAAGGATAACTTTTCTATAAGGTAATCTACACTACTCCTTTAAAAAACTATTCTGTTTAACAACAGCTTGCAACCAGCACATGAACATGAGATTTCCCTCATGTTCAATCCAAATTTTCAACTTGAAAACTATTGTTCCTAAGCAGAATGGATTCAAGGCAACCTTGGTAATTTAGAAAACACTTTTATACTCATTTTTCAGCACATTATCAAGAAAATTATGCTTTTGTTTTCCCAGACCTTAATTCTTTCATTCTGTTAACCTCCAATTATTGATTTCTGTCTTCCCTCTACTTGCTACACAGCATCAATCCTCTTCAAGAGAAAGAAACCCATCCCTCTTACCACTAGTGCTCCAAGAGTTATTTGTATACAAGTTCTAAACTTCATGTATGATCTTTCTCTGTGTCTTGAGAACAAATGCTATAAAAACAGCAGTTATAATACTCCATATGGAAAAAACAGCCACCTCTGCCTCAAGTATTGGTGCTTAAAAATAAAATACCTGGGAAGCCACCTGGGAAGCCACCAAACTGAGCTCCTCCTGCCTGTCGCCTTGCTTCTTCCTCCTGTAGATGAAAGCACATCATTCCACAAAAAACAATGGAAATGCAGCCTGTTTTCTACTGCTCAACTGGGTTTAGGAGAAAAAAAATAGCCGAGACTGTTTCAGGCACATATGCTATCACAATAAACAAAGCACTCTACTATGTTCAAAACCACTGACAAGAAATTGCTCTATTCTTAATTTTGTACGTGATTGCAGGTTAGTTATGCAGAGTATGTTTCTACTGAATACGAACCGTACGATTTGTTTTAGCTTCCCAACTGTATTTTTAGAACTCCCACCCCCCACATATTAAAATATATCATTAAAGCACAAAAAAAAAGCAAGCAAAAAAAGCAAACTGTGCCAGGAATTGAGGAAGAGAAGCAAAGTATTATTCTGAATTTAAAACCTCCCACTCTGAGATACGTAAGTACCTTAAGTGAAAACTATTCTGCAACAGTCATACATTAACTGACTTCTTGAAATACAGGATTAGTAGAGATTCCAGAGACTGTTTTTGTCACAAGCAATAAAACCAGATGAACTCAAATGCCCTCTTCTCCAGATTTCATTACCAGTCAAGTAAGCAACACAGAAACCAACTCTCTAAAATTTAAAACATTTTTTCCTCTGTAATTCATTTTAACCAAAATAACTGTGACACTCTCCAAATAATTAAGAAACATTAAAGCCTAAATATTCACCCTTTGTGCTTTCTCATGCTCCTCCCGTGCCTTCTTCACTCTTTCCATTCTTTCCTTGATTTCCTTTTCTTCACGCTTTCGCTCATATTTTCGTCGATGTTCTGCAATTTTCTGAGCCTGCCAAAATGGAATACCAGGAGTTCCTATACATTTCTAGCATATCACACAATGTATTTCAATACAAAATACACATAAGCATAACCAACTGGTTCTACCAGTTCTTAAATTTCACATGCTAAAAGTCTCTTTGTTTTAGGAGCCATTTGCTACTTCTTTCCCATGGCAATCAGTCATTCATGTCTACTCAACCCTGACTGGATTCACCAGAACATGCACTCTAGCACAGTTTTTTGCAGTAGTTTTGGGACTTGCAACATCGTTCGAACTTGAACATGTTATTATTCCATGTCCCTTCATGCTTTTATGCTAAAATATTGATTTCTCTGAGGCTAAAACCAGCAACTGCCCTGGAAAAGGGCACAATAAGAAGTGTAATTCCCACTGCACACACACACACACTTTTTAGATAGTGTTACCGCTGTTTCAGATGCCTCTACAGCATGTACAGACCAATAGGCAGACCAAAGAATTCCTCAATCAAACCAAGAAAGGGCTGGTGAAGAGGAAGTTTGCTTCCTCTTACTAATTTTTTCCTCAGGTGTATTAAATCTACAGCCCCAGCAAAAGAGGAATTAACAATCTTCCCAAGGCTCCTCATTCAGGGCTCATTATAACGACAGAACTAACTGCAGCACCACTTTCCTCAAAACAGAATGTATCCTTATAAATCACTGCAAAAATGGTTCATGATTTCACAAACAGTGTATGATGGTTACTCTGTACCATTCCTGTAACTAAAAAACACATACCAAAATCAGAGTGCAAGAACAAAGATACTACTACCACAATGGATACTCTCGTATTCTTTTATAGAATATTCTTTAAAGGAAAAAATTACTTTATAAGTAGCAGAGCTTTGATACAACTTATTTTAGCTAGGAGATACTCATTCCATACTACATCATTCCTAAGTGCATCTGCCAGAGAAAGCACACTGGAGGCAGCAGGAATGATAGAGTGAATGCAGTACATGCTATCAGATCCTGATGTCACTGCCATTTAATGGCTCGTTAAGAGAGAGGTAGTGTTTTGTTTTCTTTTTAATGAAGCATAAAGAGTTTGCAAAGTTTAGATTTTCATTATTTCTAAGTATTTCTCAAAATTAACTAAATGTTTTTAGAAATTGACTTAAGACTTTAAGCTCAAAGTGCTACAAAGTAAAAAATTCTAGGAAAGCTTGAAGTGAATAAATTAGATGAATGCATCCTTATCATTTACTTAAGATTTTGAAAATCACCCATGAAAAGATCCTATGTTTTTCCTAGAGCTACATACACAAGTTCCCATGCAGTCAGCAACTACACATCAATGTATCACAGATACTCTGCTGTTTCTGTGCTCAAGCAGATTAAGCGGGAAAGAAAAGGTTCCCCCTCAGCCGAGCATTAAAGTATACTTCTTATGAAAACCAGTTGAGACCTAAGACCTAATTACATTAACCACAGATCAATAGTCTCCAAAACAGAAGACTAATAGGTTGTAAAATGGTTTCCATTGTCATTTTGCTGGAGACAGCAAAGACATGGTAGAAAAGCTGAAAGCTGAAGTTATTAGACACAGGAATGTTTATGCATGTGGGGGGTTTAAGCTTGACTGGCTGCCAGATGCTCACTAAGCTGTTCCCTCACTCCCCCTTCCTCAGCAGGAGAGGAAGAGAAAATAAGATGGAGAAGCTAGCTCTTGGCTTGAGATAAAGACAAGATCACTCACCCACTACCATCACGGGCAAAACAGACTCAACATGGGGAAGATTCATTTAATTTATTGCCCATTAAAAATGGAGCAAGATGATGAGAAACAAAGACAAAACTAAAGCCACCTTCCTCCCGAAGCTCAGCTTTACTGCTTCCTTTCCCACTCTTCCACTTCCTCCCCCATCCTGAACAGCACGGTGGGGTGGGGGCTGCCATCAGTTCACTGTACTTCTGCCACTCCTTCCTTTTCACACCTTTTTCCTGCCCCAAGCGTGTCTGCCCCACAGGATGCAGTTCTTCACAAACTGCTCCAGTGTGGTTGTCCCCACAAGGTACAGTGTTTAAACAGACTGTTCCACCATGGGTCTCCCATGAGCTGCAGCTCCTGCCACAAAACCAGCTTCTGTGTAGGCTTCTCTCCACAGGCTGCAGTTTCTGCCAGCAGCCTGCTCCAGCAGACTCTCCATGAGCTGCAGCTTTCTTCAGGGCACACCCACTTCCTCTGGCATGGGATCTTCCATGGGCTGCAGGGTGGATCTGCTCCACTGTGAACCTCCATAGGCTCGAGAAGGAGGACCTGCTTAACCATGACATTCTCCATTGGCTGCAGGGGAACCTCTGCCCCCATGCCTAGCACACCTCCTCCCACTTCCTTCTTCACTTGGTGTCTCTGCAGAGTTGCTTCTCTCATATTTTTCTTCTTTACTGCCCTCCCTCTCATAGCTGTTATGCTGCATTTTTTAACCCTTTCTTAAATATGCTATCACAGAAGCACCACCGGCGTCACTGACTCGCTCAGCTTCGGCACCAGCTGGAACTGGCTCCCTCTCACACGGGGGCAGCCACAGGTCTCTCCTTACAAGAGGCCAGCCCTGCAGTCTCCACCTTCCCCCAAACTTCCTATGTAAACTCAATACAATACAACAGCTGCCATCTGTGGTGTGTCAACCACTTCAAAGTAACAGGCAAAAACACATGAAAAAGGAAGCCTGCTATCAATAGTGTTACACTGGTTACACAGAAGTTCCTCCTTAGAAGATTGCTGGGGTCAGCCATGGGAGAACAGCTGAAAACCAGTTGTGCAGAGATGAGGCTGCCCTCATGGGGCTGACTAATGAAAGTACAAACCAAAGCAAAATCCTTCCTTTAGAAAATATGCTTAAGGACAAAGCTTTGATCAACTCAGAAACATCTTGGGAAAAAATCCATTATCAGCTATCTCTCGCTTTTCTGAAGGTTTTTAGTCTAGATTCTAAAATACCTGGCAAACTTCAACTGCTTCAGATTCTTCTGTTAAAATTTTAAAAAGGAACATACTTCGTATTTTGGTTACATGCCCAGCCCCACACATTCAATTTCTCTACACACAGCCATAAACAGCTGTTACTGAAGACAGAAGTATTTATAACTTCTGTCTGAAGTGTTGGAAGACACATGAACACATTTCTTCCAGACAACGCCTATTGAAGAATATGAAGGTGGCTATGTCACTCAGATAAATACAGGAAAGACCTTCAACATTCCTCCCCACTTACTCTTGGCTGCACCTCCTTCAGCATGGCACTTGCATCTTCATCATAATCCAGTTTACAAGCTAATGCAAGATCATGAGCAGCCTCCTCCCAGTGGCCAAGAAGTCTGGAATTCAGAAGACACCAAGAGTCAGAAGGAAAAACTGAACACTTAACAGTTCTTCAAAGTATTTAACCATGCATCACTCAGAATTTTTACCTACAGCTACAAGGACTTACAGAAGTTTAATAATCGTGGTGTTTTCGCTAAGTTGCGCACTACAGTACCATTAGAGGATGCTTGCTTGCTTGCTTCATATCCTTACAGTAACTTTTGCTTGAAGTAACAACGAGTAAAAATCTCTCCGTGAGATCATGTCATTGTCTGCTATAAAGAATGATCTAACAGGGAGAAGGTAGCCTAGCTAAACACATGAAGCACACTAAGAAAAATATTCTGCACCACTAGGCACATGTTCAGTCTACACATTCACTGTTCTGTGCAAGTCTACACCACTACTATCACCTCAAGCTTAAGTGGACCCTCTTACTCAGCGCTCAAACTTTCTGACTGGATGCACCATGTCTTAATTGAAGTGGTCATGTAAGCCTCCGTGCACACTTCTTCACTATTAATCTATACATAATCATGATAATTGAAAATTTAAGCAAATGGTGGTATTACTAAATGGTCAAAGCACTTCTGCTCACAGACAGAGGTATTAATTCAAACGATGTTCCAGTTTTCTCACTCTTAGGCTGTAAATTAAAACTGCAGACACTAATGAACTACTCTCTGAACACTGTCTAAAACTTTTTTTTTAAGTTATATCAGCATTTACTTCTTCCACTTTTATACAGGCCATAAGAATTGTCACCTTTTTTCTCTGATTTATTGCTATTTCAAAAAAAAAAATTGAACTATAGTTGGGGGGATGCCTAACACCATTTTAAATAATTACACTGTTTGCTTAATAACATTTCTCAATTGCAACAAGCGGTTCCCTTAATAACCAGGCATTTAAATTTACTATGTAGAAGAGCTCTAGGATCTAAGGAATAAGAACAGCAGAGAAATGTTCAAGAATTATAGGTTAGTAAAAAAACCCAACAAACTAAGTGAAAACAAAAGACCTCCAAACAAATAAAACACGCAGTCCTAGATCTCATAATCTTTACCAAATGATTAGAAAATGTTATTCAGGAAAGCAGTAAGCCCTTAGAAGATGAGGGGGGCGGGGGGGACAGGAGACAAGAGTACCAGGAGGACTACTCATAAATTGCCATCAATAAATCACCATCATCCTTTCTATTCTCTAAGCTACATACTCAGCACAATGGTTTCTTGGCTCATGGCTACAGCTCTCAGGAACAAGACAAACAGTTCAGAGACACAGAGAAGAAGAGAATGTATGAACAAAACTGTTCCCCCCAAGTAAAGACACTATGAAGTACAGGTGCAGTTCATTACCTGTGTGCTTTCCCCCTCCATTTATAGGTCTGTGCAGAGTCAGGATTAATCTTGATAGCTCTGTCACAATCTCTAATGGCAGCATTTGGCTTCTGTAGTTTCACAAAAACACTGTGGGAACAAGAATATTTATCATACATATTGAAATACCAAGTTACTAACTTAAGCTGGAAATAATTTTGGGTGACTAACAGGCAAGCTAGTGAGATTATGCATTTGAAGAGCTGAGCTCAAAACGATTTTATAGTCATAACCAAGTTGCTAAAATTTAGTCTCAACCTCCCAGCATTGTAGGTGAATCATTAGCAAGAACTGAAAGCATTCATTGCTCAGACTCAAGTCCTGCCAGCAAGAATAACTTCAGTGCAGAAGGAGAAGACACAGAAATGCAAAAGACAGTTCAGCCCCATGGGGCTTGGGGTCTATAGCCAATGGCAACTAGCAATTTGAACAAAACAACAGTAATATTCTGCATGCTATATTGCACAGTCTCCAACACAGTAACACAAAGAAAGCACGAGGAGTTATGCAGGCTACAAGGATCAACAGCTAGAGTCATGAGGAAAAGGAGACAGGAGATGAGTCATCAAAATCAAAAGCAGCAAAACAAACACAAACTCAGCAAGAAGCCCCAATCCCTTGTCAGTTCAATGTAAAAACTGAAAATTTTACAACATACAAGCATATCAGCCTAACTAGTAGAGTGGTACTTTAGGAGGTTCAAGTAATTAAAATTAAAAATCTCTGAAGAAAACACTAAAAAACATTCCTGAATTGACAAAAGTATTCAATATTCAACAAATTCCATGTCAGAACTTCTACATCGACATCTAATTCTACATCTGCCTTTTACATCTACTTGAAAACAACTTATCAACACTTCCTGTAAGTAACTTCATTATTAAGACTTGTTACAAAGCAAGCACAAAGTCACACATTCTCTTCTAGGAACAAACAGGTGGACAGGGTGTCAGGGAAGTGTCCCAAAGCTACACCTCACCAATGAGAGCCATTCCAGTGTTGCTGGCTCCACAAAGTCCCTAGTCTCTCAAACACACAACCCCATCCCCCAGAAGCAAACCCATGGATTACTCATAGCACTTGATCAGCATGGCAAGTTTTACAATATCCTAATATAGTACTCATTTCTTTCTACAACGGACCAAATTGAGGGAACTTTTAAACTTCTCCTAACATTCTTATTTTTCATTGCTATACCCAGTCTTGAGAAGATATGGCACTATAAGAGATTTTAAAAATACTGTTACAATGGCAACAGCAACAGTGTATTAAGGTACATAAGTGGAGTTACATGCAAAAACTTTGATATGGAAAGGAAAAAAACAGCAAGGCAAGTACCAGTTAAGATGTATTACAATGGAACAGTTAAAGGACACTAATTAATCTCATGAAAGTTGAAGTTTTCTTTGAATAATACTTTGCTATGGGAAAGATCCACTAAATTATCAAATCATCCATGGTTAGTGGTCTTTAGTGTAAGAACAGAAAAAAAAAATCTGCTTCTGCAACCCATAATTGTCCAGTTTTCCTGAATCAGGAAGATAAAGATGTTTGTGCACAATGAATTTAGAAAGTTCCCAATGCATCATCTGCAGTCTGGTAGATGTTATTCGTAGTAAAGCGGGGAGAGAATGGGCTGAGATACAGCTGTGTCCTGTTCAAACATAAGACTGTTGAACAGAACAGCCTATAGCCAGTAGATTTGGTCTGCTAACAAATTCATTTAGCAGGTACAACAGGGAGGGAATTCACAGGATTCTTAATTAAGTTTGCGTCTAAACAGAGTATCATTTCAATCATCATCTTAATCCCACAATAAACTTCAGATTTTACAAGCGTTTCTAATCCAGCATTATTCTATCTCAACACACCAAAAGCAGTATGGTTGAGGAATACTTTCAGTGCAGGTAGCTCCATGTGCAGCTGCAGTGTCAGCTGAAGATTGAACTCTCGTGCTGAGAGTCCCAGGCAAGAACTGGTGCCAGCCTTTGCACAGGGACCTGTGGCCCAGCCAGGTGACTGGACACTCTGAGACACGGCAGGAGCCCATAACCCCAGACTTTCACAAGCACAGACTGTGAGGGTATAAAAGCCCAGGGCTTCCTTTGTTTGGGGTCCCTCCTCAGAGGCACCAGCTTGAGCTGTTATTTTGTTATTGCACCATGATTAAATTATTTTAAGGATCCAGATATCTGAGACTGCTGTGGGAACCCCAGGGTCAAGACAGTAAGGAAACCTGGTCTGACTGCGTGAGTGTGGGGTGTGTAGCTGCAAAGGGGTTTCAATCCCAGCTCAGTGAGAGTGTGACTGCCAGGGTACCCCCTGGAAGGTCAAACAGAAAAGTATCCTTAATGTTACCACAATGCATTTTGGAACACTATTCTGTTATTTACTATATTATCAAGATTCTTTATATGGCTGCTTCAGGAAATCTGGTGAGTCAAATATAAGAGAAACTGCACGAAATGAACACTTCCCTTTCCTTCCTGTGGTTTAAGTTTACATAGATCCTCAAGTTGCCTTATATTTAGACTCTTTAAGGAAAATAACAGAACAGGCAGAAACATAAATCACTAGTTTATGACTCACCTTGCCCTCTTGGCATACAAGATGGCCAAACAAGGATTCAGCTTGATAGCATCTGTGAACAAGTCAACAGCCTTCTGAAGGTCCCCTAAATATAGGTACCAGTGAAGTTTCAATCATTATGTAATGAAATTACATCCAAATTCCCAAACCTGCCTTACATAGTGTTATGTGCCTAGACACTTCTTAGATAGAAAATTATCAACAAAGAAAAACCAATTTCTCCCTCTCGCTATGTTACTGAAGTACAAACTCCAAAATTAATGCTTGAGAAGAGGTACTTTTCCCAGTTAAATTTGTATATTTAGCTTTGAATGCAATCAAATAGAATGTCACATCTTTATTATACACCTTTTCACTGCATTAAGACAAACCACTAGAGACACTAATCATAATATGGAGGGAACTACTATAATGATCAATTTGTAATTAAGATTCTGCAGTACCTCATTCCCCCTCCCACCTTTCCCTAAACTATGGCTACATTGGAAAAACAGTACTTGAAGCAGCTTTCATGTTCTAGATAGTTTTGGGTATCCAACAAGAAGTATGTTTCCTCTTCCTTGAAAGCATTCAACATGGTCCAAGATACTTACCTTCTTTTTTACAATAGGAGAACCAAACCTAATGTCCTTGAGTAAGTACTAAAAAACAATTTATCACCTTCACTGAGAGCATTTATCGCTTCAATCTTCTTTTCATTAGCTTGATCCGCCATTTCTTCAGTTACCTAACAAAATTAAATGAAAAACACACACAAACCCCAAAAGCTGTAGAGTCCAGGCCAGAATTACCACACTAAGACCGCGCCAAAAGAGAAAGCTTCAGTCTTCCAATTCCAGAAACTTAATTTTAATTTGCATTGAAATCACAGTTCAAAAAAACCCACAAAACCTTTGCTTTCAGCTTGAAGACATTAGTCAACATTATTTTTAGCTATAAAACACTTGAAATCTAAGTTGAATAACGGTAGAATTCTACATATCTAGTTTCCATGGGTGTTTTGATAAACTTCTTTGGCGTTTTCTGACTTGACCTTCCACATTAAACTTTTTGATTGACTCTAACCTTGAATAAGAAAAGACTGTGATTTTAAGCCAGTAAGTTTTCTGTTTAGAAGAAAAAGAGCCAAAACAAAAGCTGGCTACACAGATAATAGAGTACTCATCCTCCCTCAGCTGCTATCCTTGATTACACTCAAACCCTCTTTCAATCTTTCCTACTGCCACATTGAAAATATTTTGCTTACCTCCACATTTTCATTTCCCATTTCTTGAGGGTCATCGTTGTCTGGTTCAATCACTCCCTCATTATCAATTTCTGGGAGAAAAACAAAAAGCAAGACTAAGCTCCATCTACGGAGACAGGATTTTCAGAATCATTCTCACGTTGGCAAAATGCAGTAAAGTCACTCTTTTCCCCACCTAAGTCACTCTCTTCACTTTCTGGTTCAGGTGATTTAACCGGCTCCTCTGGGTGTTCCTCTGCTTTGCCCTGAGAGAGACATATATTTGTAAGTACACATTATTTCTGACTGATGCTCTATTTCCACTCTCACGAATAACAATGTATTAGAAAAATCAGATCGCTATACAGCTGAACCATTTTATTTTTAAGATACTAATCTCCTTTTCTCTCCTCTCAGATTAAGTCTATCATGTATGCAAATATTTAAGAGCTCAAATCTGGACTCATGAACTTCTATTATTGGTAAAGCTGGTCTTTCAAATTTTGTAATTCAATAACCAAAACCAAATAATCAAAATAACACCCAATTCAGACCCAGTTCTGCAGTGATTACTAACCAACTTTTCCAATCTTCCTGCTTTCCCTCACACATTCTCTGGATCAAAAATTCTCTCAATCTAATACTATTAAGCTAAGGTCCTTTAGCAGGCAACAATAAGCTGATGACAGCGATTTAAATACTGTTTGCATTTGCCAAGGTCTGAGATTGTTGCCATACATACATAGAATATTTTTTCAAAAAATTTCAAATGTTTTCTTATCAACTTCTAACTAAATTTCATCCGAATCCCATAACTTAGCACATCCTATTATCACAGATACAAGCCACTTGTCTTCATACTTAGTATCACACACTACATTCAGTACATACACACAATCCCTCCACAGAGCTCTAACTAGCCAGTAATTCCAGCATCCACTGTCTTGTTAAATAAATTAAAAAACATATTTTTTTCAAAATAATTTCAAACTTGAAAAAATCCTGATATAAATATCTACACGGCAAATTTACTTTCTCCTTTAAAATAAATGAACAAAAACCAACAACATCTTCCACAATACTGCCTTAAAAATTTGATAGTTCAGCTGATCACTTCATTACTTGTCATGCTCGTTAATATTTCTTCTCATGAAAAGATTATCATTTAATCCACTAACGAATAGAGAAGTGGTTTATAAACAGACAAGAGAAAACAAAAAAAAAGAAATCGAGACTCTGCACGGCATTTGCATTGCAGAGAACATCAGGCATTCAGGATTAGGGAAATGGAGCATGATAACACTTGAAATGAACTAGGAAGCCATCTGTAAGAAGTCATCTACAACACACAATGGGCAGGCTTCAGACTGAACTCTCACACTCATCCCCCCCATTTGAGTGGAAACTGACAGCAATTTTCCCCCTTCGGCTGCTCAGTAATTTTATCAGCATCAATTTTCAGTGATAAATTCTTCATATCTCACCTTACTTGTCTCCTCTGTGGAGGCACTGGCTGGAGCAGGCGGTATTGTGCCTCCCATACTTTTCAGCAAAACAGAGAAAAAACAAAACAGTAAGATTATCAAAACAGTGACATGTATTTTATTGATTCAAATCCTGATAATCTCACCTTTTTGTTGTAACACAAAACGTGATGATCCATTTCACTGTCGAAGCAGTAAATAGAGTACACATCCCCCACACCTTTCTCAGTATAATGCAGTGCACACTGTCTGTTGTACAACTCCATTGAGACTTGTATTCACTCGCATCACCCTTCACCCACCCACGCTTTCTCACAAGGAAAAGCTGCCTCTTGGCTCAAAAGGATTTTCTCCTTTAAATGTAACTTATGTTTGAATCAAAACTAGGTATTATGATTATAGATATTACTAAAATTATTTTTTGAACAGAGGTCAAACAATTAAAGAGAACAGCATAAAAGACCTATGCAATTAAAAAAAACCTGCTGCCTAGGAAAAAAAAATAATTTCTCTTACATACTGCAATATTCCTGCTTTTCCTTCATTACAATTAAGGAGCAGTCTTTGTAGAGACAGCATTCTGTCAATATAGAATAAACTTCCACATGCTATCGACTTTGGTTAGCAGCCAGGAATAAGAGACTGAATTCTCCAGCTGTTAGGTGGAACATCTAGTCATACCTATGACAGCATGCCACAAGGAATACCATTCCCAGCCATCCCCCACCCCAAATTTCCACCTACTGATGGTTTTCAATAAAAATGATTCTATGAACTCAACAACCAACTCCTTGGGGCCCCACACAAGATGGTTAGACGGGATGCAAGGGAGAGGAGAAGGAGGTGGGCAAACAGGGGTGGGCAGGAGGAACTGGAAGGATGTAGGACTATCTGCTTTCAGGAATTAGTGCAACATAAAACTGTATCCCCAAGGATGAGAAGTTATAGCTTCTTAAGTCAAGCTACTGCAGTCCATTCTCCCCTCTTTTCTCCCTCCTGTCAGCAGCACCATCTGAGAGTCAGGCCTCAAACTGGCTGAAAACAAACCTAAATGAGGAGGGATAGGACAGTGATAGGGATGAATTGGGGGGAAAAGGGTAGAAGAGTGAAAAGGAGTTGACAGGATTGACAGGTTCTGGCACAGGGCCGTGCAGCAAAAGGCAAGAAACAGCACTAAACTACTTCTCATTTACAAGGAAAATCTGTCCAAAAAAGCCAAAACCCACAAACCAACCAAAAAAAAAAAATCCAACAAGTGACAAACCCCAGCATGTTCTGAAGCTATTGCAACAGTCTCTATGTGTTCCCAGGATGTTGACATTACTTAATCAAAGTTATACTGCAAGGACTAAACAACTGCAGTCTGAGAAATCATTATCCAGCTAGGCAGAAAACGTGGAACATGGACTAATTGTTCCTCCTAAATTTTTGCCCTCGTAGGCTGACAATAGAACACATAGTCTCTAAAAACAAAGGAGAGGACTACAGGGACCATCCAGTGAAGCCTTGGAACTTTTCTTCTGCATACAGAAAACTACAAATTACAAAGCATTTTAGCAGTGCTAATAGCTAATATCCATGGTATTAGCTGGTTTGAAGTCTGACACCTTAAATCACCTCAAGACTGAAACAACTTAGGCAGCCTCCTCTGTTCTCTTCATATCCCTCCAAAAACCATCCAAGTTTAGATCAGTTTGAGAAATGTTTACTAATATACATGCATGTTTTATAATATGCTATTTCATGAACTGCCAAGGCTAAACAGTTTCACTCGCACGACTTGAAAATATTTTTGCTATCCTGGTAATCTCTATTTAAACTACAGTTTTAATCCCAGAATAAAAAGAAAGTTACTCTAAAATCTCTTAAGCCAGTATTTGATTACAACGATTAAATACACAGCAGGGATACATGCAAAGTTTGCAATGTATTAAACCTCAGCAGTACATGGAAACACGAGACACTCTCGTAGGAAAAGGCAGGTACTGAGCTGTAGAAAAAGCACAGACACACACAAGACACACAAAGAGTTTAAAGTGTGCGATGCCAGTAACAACTGGGAGTTGTCAGGACTCCATTGCAACAGAGACTGCACATTTCCACTCATCACAGCCATGGGAAGTGTCACGTTCATGACTTGTTGGAAGAACTGCAAATGTGATTTCTGCAACCACTTTTATTATCGACAGCAAAATTATATTTAGAGAGAAACTGGATTACCGTGAATTCAAAAGGGTAAAAATCTATTTGAACAAAACAACAAAAAAATGCAAAAAGCCTTATTCATCAATTAGGGATTCTGTGTTTTATTTTTAAGGACTGCTATTGTTTCTTTGTTCAATTGCAGGGTTTTGAAACGTATTTCCTTAAATGACTCGTTTCATAATAATTAAAGTAAAACATTTGTATTTGTATGCAATTATCAAAAAATGGGCTTGATAAAATGACTGTCAAAACACTTTCCAAACACACTCACGCACTACCGTATGCCTTCGCTACAAAGAGAATCTATATGGAAATTAAATACAACAGCTAGGCAGAACAAGGGTTAGAAAACAAGTGCATGAAAACAGGTAGGACTTAAGGTTACTGATGCGATATTAACAGCTAGTCAGAAATAAAGCATCCCATTCTAGCTTCATGAGTAGTTAGTATAATTTAAATTAGAATCCCTAGGTTTAGGGGAAAAAAAACCAAAGCAATTAGCAGAATTTTAGTTGAAAAATTTAACGATGGATTTTTGTATAATTTAGTCATTATTCTCATAACACTACCTAGGTAAACAAACCTATGTATTTCAGATTAAGACAGGTAAGCCAGACAGAGATATAAGAGCTATCGAGTTTATTTCCACCTGAAGGCAGGCCATGCTGTTTGAAGCAGTTTCCAAAGAATGATCAGGCCCTATAAATGCACTTAATAGCTCTACTGCAAACAGCAGTATTATGTAAAGGCAGAGGGAGACCCACCAGAATTCCAGACAGTTTTGCAGGGAAAGTAATTTGGGTACCACTACCACTATCCAAGTGTATTACTTAGGCAAATATATAACCCAAATACATGAAGAAAACCAGAAAACTTGAGAGAGCTGTAGGAGGTTCCGCTCTGAAGTATTTTTTAACTTTCGAGATAAAGACATCCAGTGAAGATTTTACATGTAAAAAACATTCCATGGCACTAAATGTAACTTCTGTATTTATAAGACAAGCACCAAATGCAAATTCTAAAACTTAATCTGGAATTTAAAGCCCTCCCCATTAACATGGAGAAAGTCAGATGGTCATCTCACCATTCCCTAACACTTCTTTGGCCAAAAGAAGACAGTGTTCTTCCTCTCCCTCTTAAAGTAGTCTGTCCACACCTTCATATTTACGCAACAGAAGTAATGGAAGAAACCCAGGGTACGGCACTGAGGTATTTTATGCAGTAGCAAAAGGAATAAAGACCTGCAGTAGGATGAGACAGACATCGATCGCCTTCCTAGGCAGAGGTACATCCACTGTCAGTACTGCAAAGCCAAGTTCAGTTAAATACAAGTGGTTTTACAACCACAGTATTATTCGGATGCATAAAAAAACCTTAAAAATCACTGTAAAAGAACACGAATAAACACTTCATTGTAGTCATTTTCATTATAAGACATATTGTGAAATGCCGGTGTTTAGTTCTATATATACCTGTGCATATATACACCTATACACACAAAACCCTGCTGATTCAGATTAACGCAAATTTTCTAAAACAATTCCCACTTTGTCACTAAATAAAAAATCTTTTAAATTCCTTTTGCATAAAATGTGCACCTGAAAGTATGTCCTTCACTTCCTAAAAGTTCTTTAGTGTAGCAACCATAAAAGCCAAGCAGAGGTACCGTAGCCGAACACAGGGGTTCTGCGGGTTCTCTGCCAGCAGCAAACAATCGCAACCCTTCCAGCCTCATGCTTCTGGGCGCCCAGGGTGGAACCCAAATAGGATTTTTAATTGAGAAGCATCTGTTACGAGAGGCCCGGCTCACACAGAATACGTGCAGCATAAACAGCAGGTACCTAAATGGCTCACAGGGAGTGAAGAATTCGACTACTTTTGAGATATTAAGCTTCAAAGAGCAAAACACGTTTTGGACAGAAACTGTAGCTGCCAGGTATGTTGTGCTTTTGGGTACCAGGATGTAAATCAACGTCACTCACCTCCCCACAAACTCGGCTCCTTTTTAAGACAGGCTAGCCAACTCTTCTGCGTAATGCGAGAATTAGCTCAGTAAGTATTACTCTGGGGCTTTCCAGGCTGGAAAGCTGAGCCACTGAGATGGCCGGGGGGCAGGCTTTTTGCAATGGGAATAGCCAGCGTTAACGAAACAAAACAAAAAATTAACAAGACCTTTTAACGCGCCGGGAGTAAATCCCGGCGGGAAGAGGAGGAGAGGGCGGCAACAGAAGGGGAAGAGAGGGCGGGAAGGCCGCAGCGCGGACCACACCGGACCCGACCGGCGGGGGCGACAGTGCGCGCCCCCCGCTCCGGCCACGCGGCGCGCCCGCGCGCCGGCACGCGCTGAGGAGACACGCCCCCCTCCCCTCACCGCGTCCCGCGCCAGAACACCCTTCCCCCCTCGCCCCTTCACGGCCGCCTCCTTCCACGGCCCGGGACCGACCTCTCCACCCACTCGCGGAAGAAGGCGAGCTCCGGGGTGTGCAGCAGGCCCGGGTTCTGCTTGCACAGCCGGACGAAGGCCCGCAGCTCACTCAGCTTGCGCGAGTCCATGGCGGAACGGCGACAGCCCAGGAACGCTCGTTCCCCCGCCCACCCGCCGCGGAACCTTCCAGCCCGCCCCGCCCGCCCCAGGGTCTGGTACCGCCCACCGCAATTGACTCCGCCCACACCAAACATTGTCCCGCCCACGAAAGCAATGTACACGCCCACAAGCGCCGCGCGGCGCCGTGGAACCTTCCAGCCCAGCCCGCCCCGCCCATCCTATTCCGAGTCCCCGACTCCGCCTATGCCAGTTATCGGCGTGGCGGTGGGAACGTTCTAGAAGCGGCAGCCGTGGCCTGGCAGCTGCGTTCCGCCCCGTGCGGCGCCGCTCCCCTGTTGCTGTTGTCGCTCGCCTCCGCCGTGGGCCGGGTTCCCCCTCGCGGGCGAGGCAGGCGGGGCAGGCGGCCTCCGGGGGCTCCTAAGCCGGCGCGGCGTCGCTCATTGGCGGCGGGCCGCGCGCGGTGATGGTGTCAGCGCGCGGCGCCGCGGCGCAGAGAGGCCCCGCCATGCGCCGTGTGGCCCGGCCATGTCGCGCCTCCCGCAGCAGGGGCTCGTCCTGGCGGCCAGGGGCTGGCGCGGCGCCGCAGGTCAGACACCCCTCCTCCCCCACAGCGCCCGCGGCTCCGGTCGCGACACCCGGCTATCGCTGCTTACAGCCCCGCTTTCGCCTCTCGGGCTCGGGAAAGCGGCTCTTCCCGGCGGCGCAGTGGCAGCCCCGATCAGGGCTGAATCCTAGGAAAGAACAGGCACTAACTTGAAAAATAAAGCAACGGTGTAGAACGCTCCTCCCTGCCTTCAAGGCGTTGCTTTATTTAATGCCCGCTGTGCCGTCTCGTTGCGAGCTGCCCTGCTTGTCTGCTGTGTATGTGGAGAAAAACAGTGGAAACACCAATTTTAAACTAGACTGCACAAAGAGCTGTAGCTACATTTCACCGCCCGGGTCTCCAGTCAAGCATCACATAGTGAACGCTTCATGTCTATTAGTTGTCATGCATAAATGATCTTCAATTAGAGGCTAATCATACTAGCTCCCACAGCAAACCCAAGTCTGTATGTTTTGCTGTAAGCCTCGGAATCAGCTCAGCTACCTCAGCTACCGGAAAGGCAGGTGTTTTGCTTGTGCCATCCTTGCTTATGCTAGTGAAGAGTTAATATCATTTGTTCTAAGAATCCTGTGCCATGCTGTGGCAGCACGAATTGGTTTTGGGGTAGGTACATGGTAAGTAACATAAAGAGCAACCAATTTCCAAAACATCAAATAGATGTTTACCTTTAGACTACCCTCTCCTTCCATGTCTTGATGATTTGTGTTCAGGCACAAGCAGTTTTTCAGTTGCAAAATGCTGTGACTGAGAATTCTAAAGTTTCTGACAATTCATTTTTAATTTTAGATTTTTGTCTTACCGTGCCCCCCCCCCCAGCTCACAGATGCATGCTTGTAGTTGTCTTTAACGCTCACCTGCTGTGGCTGCGTGTGGGCTTGGAAGTGGGATACGTAACTATTTCGTTTGGCTAGTGCTACTGCCGTGGAAGGTCAATACCTAAACAAGAACTCTTGGGTATCTTCTATACAGGAAAAGAAAATCATATTCCCGTATAAACCTGTGTTATTTGATGGTTTCTTTGCAGCATTATTAGTAAAAACCAAAACTGGAAAGGTCTTGAAAACTGTATAATTGTTTCAGATGAGTGAAATTTTTTTAAGGCATAGTCAAAAAGAGGCAATATATAAGTGTGGTGCTTGGAGCCCTGTGATGTTTGAGGGAAGCAAGGGAGGGAGAGCACTGAGTGCCTCTTGAACACCAGTTGTATGAATTGGGATGTGCAGACCAACAGAGTTTCCTGGGTTTTCTTGCTGCGTTGTCAGGTTTAGCATATGTTTGTTTCTTTCTATCTGTTCTATGAATATTTGATTGAGTTGTGTGCACATTGTTTCATAAACTATTGTGATACACAGCAAATGGAGAAGTTAAGGAGGGATATTTATGTCATATAAGTGAAGGAATGCTGCTAAGAGTCTGATGACTAGACTACAGTTCTGCAGTTTCCTAACTGGAAAGTTTTGGGTTTTTTTTACCTTGACATGGTGCATTTCTTTTCCTCTAGTTTGCAAGTCATGTGCTCTCCGAAGATTTTCCATCCAGCCTGCCCAGCAGAAGAAGATTCCAAACCGGTATTTAGGCCAGCCCAGCCCCTTTACACACCCACATCTGCTCAAACCAGGTGAGGTCTGGGTCCTGTGTAAGCCAGTCATTGACATTTTCTTGTCTCTGTTTTTCTGACTGTATTGATTTGCTGACAACTGTCTGTGGTTCCAACTGTTTATGATTACCTTCATTAGCCAGTAGTTATATTTAGTAGCTAATTTCCTTGTCTGAGATGATACTGATTCCAAAAATAGGCTTCACATGCGATGGCTTTCATAGCTTCTTACTTTTTTCTCACGATGTTCCCAGGGTTATTTACTTGGGTGCTGCAGACTTTTTGTGGCAGTGGCATTTTGGGGGCTCGTTGTCCTGCAGATAAATATGTTTTTTATTAAGAGAGAGTCTTTCATGCAAGCTTAACTGTCAGAATGGTTCATATCCCATGTCTTGTGAGTCACAAAAAGGTGCAGTTCAGCAAAGGTGAATGGGGAGGGACATTGATAGGTGGACACCACTTGTCTACAGAATGTGCCCTGTTCAGAAGAGTATTCAATATGAGAGAAAGGAGAAAAAGAAACTTGTGACTATGAAGTTAGACAGTAGTGATAAAAGAGAAGCTGAGGTTGAGCATTTTTTTGAGATTTATGAAAATGAGCATGTAGGTGTAAGATGACCGCAATTAAATCTAAAAACAAACAAAAAAATAGCAGCAAAAATGTATTCAAGAATATGTCCAGGAAAACATTCTGTGTTCTTCCATAGGTGAGTATAAAGGGAGAACAGATGAGTATGTGTGTGTATATATATAGGTATGTATCTATATACACACACTTCTGTATTTAATTGTAGAATAATTCAGGTCAGAAGGAACCTCACACAGTTAACAGGTTCCCCCTGTGCTCAAAGCTGGGCTGACTTCAGCATTAGATCAGGTTGCTTAGGGCACTAATAAATGAGGCTGACTCCCTGAAGTGGAGCTGAAACACTGGAAGTGAATTCTAGCTCTCCATGGTATTTTTGCATTTAATAAAGGAGAGGTGTTTTCCTTAAAATAATATTACATTGTTTATTGCAATTATTGTTTTAAAAAGCAGATGCCTTTAATGCCAAGAGAATTTCCAGGCCTCACAGTTGAAAGACAGCTGGGATCCCCATGTTCCACCCCATTGCAGCTTCTGAAATTCACTGGACTGTGGCAGTTAGAAAGCTGACTGGAATGCAGCAGAACATGGGAAATTTGCAGTATAATATTGCAGAATTGTGAGGCCAGATCGCATTAAAACAGTTTCTGTGTTCTCTGTCATTTCTACATTTACAGGGTGAAATGAATGTGGTGGGTCTGTTTGGTTCTTTTTAAAGACTTTCACACCTAACAGGTATTGAGGATATAATTAAAAAGGTGTAAAATTTAATGCAAATACAACATATAAAATTTTCTTAAACTCCTTTGTCAGGGAAAAGCATTCTGGATGGGAAGCTGGGCTTCCCCCTCCCGCTGCACTCATGCAAGAATCCCCTTGCAATACAAGTCAAATGTCAATTTTTGTTCTAGAATCGTAACTGTGTAATACATGAAAGAGGAAGAAAAGATTATGAAAGTGGAAAGTTAACAAACAGTATCAAAATGCAATCTATGTTAAAGTAGGGTGTTAGCCAAAGAACTGATTAAATCTCTTGTATTAATTTAGATTATACTTAGGGAGTCTCACAATTTTAAAAAATACATACTTCAGCTGTTGTTGGTTGTCGTTTCAACTTCAGTCTTGTTTTGGTGAGTATCTTGATTGCTGTACTTCGTGTCTTTTGGGACTGGAGCAGTTGAAACAGTACTTTCATCTAAGAGATTGTTTGTTTAGTTAGTGTTATTAGAAGTGTAGTATTTAACTGTGGAAAAATCTGAGTTGTTAAATATTGAGAAAAACTACATATGCCTTGGAGAAGATCCCTTTCCTTAACAGGAGTCTGACGGCAGCGTGCAGTCCATGGTTTGTTTCTGCCTGGAATCTTGTGACTGGTTAGACTCTGCAACCTCTGTGCTTCTGCTTGATCTCCCGGAATCTCTGACACTCAGTCTGCCCCTAGTGGTTTAGAAATAGCCACTTTATGAGTTGACTTAGTGTATATTTGAACAGACATTCTAGTTTTAGCTGAGGAAATTAATGCTCAACCTCAGGCGGCAAACTTCTGTTCAATGTCCAGGTGCTGTAAAACCTATCAGTTTTTAAAAGTCAAAGTTTAGTTTGCCTTGCCCTTTCCCCTTTTTTTTAACATGTTCTCTGCAAACATTTGGATGTTTGTCTAAATCTACCAGGTTTTGTGATTTCTGCCTTTGCACAGAAATATGTAACACAGCATCCAATTGGTTAAAACCAATTTCAGTCTTTGCATGATGGAGAAGCAGACTGAGTGGGGATGTGCTGTAGGGATGGAAGCTGAGGGGGAGCAAGGGAAAGGCTTGTGGGGGATTACAAGGAAGCCATGCACATGTAAGGCATCAGGGAGTAGGCAGGAATCAGGCATGTGACTAGTAAAATACCCTGAGTGCCTTGAATTTCTCCATCTGATTTGTTTTGTATTCACAGGAGAGGTAACCCCAGGATTGTCACAGGTGGAATATGCTCTTCGCCGACACAAACTGATGGTGTTGATCCAGAAGGAAGCCCAAGGCTGGGATGGTTTGGACCACACAGTGATTCTGCTGTCCAACCCCACATACTACATGAGTAATGACATCCCCTATATTTTCCACCAGGACACTAATTTCCTGTACCTCTGTGGATTTCAGGAGCCTGACAGCATCCTGGTGCTGCAGAGCATTCCTGGCAAAGCACTGCCGTCTCACAAATCCATACTTTTTGTGCCCCGGAGAGATCCGAATCGAGAGCTGTGGGACGGGCCCAGATCAGGCCCAGATGGGGCAATTGCTCTCACAGGAGTAGATGAAGCTTACACCATTGAGGAGTTCAGACACTTAGTGGCCAAGCTGAAAGGTAACAAAAAATAGAGGGGCAATGAGATGAGATGTGGTCTGCAGAGTCTGAATGGTACAGGTTTGGGAGGTGGTCTGTGACATCACTTCAAGACTAAAATGAACTTGGAGAGGGGCAGGGATTATGGCTGTGACAAAGGCACTTGAAAGTTCATGTTAGCTTGTTGAGGGCCACCAATGGATAGGTAGTTTTGAAAATTTCTGACTTTCTTGTGTATCCATGTGAATGCCAGCTGCACGTCTATGAAGTATTAAGGAACAGGATAAGAAAGACCAGGTTACTGTTTTAGTCATAGCTGTTTGCTGACAGTGCCAGAACCAGATGAAGTATAGAAAACTTGAAGGCTTTTTATTCATAATAGCCTTGGAAAATAATCCACACAGGGAGCTTGTTAGTCCACTCACATTTAGCTAGATGGTGACTTGCCCTTGAAATACAAACATTGCTGTCCTTTAGAAATATTCTTCTCATCTAACATCACCATGTAGCCTCAGTACTTATCATCCAGGGGGAACTTAAATGCATTATAAAATGAAGCTGAAGAAGGCTCGTGACAATATAATAAGGGCAAGCGTGAGGGGTCACACAACTAGAGAGAGAATTCTTGGATATTAAATGCCATCTTGGAATCTAGTTACTTTGTTTCAAAAAAGGATGTCTTGAAAATAGGTAAGTCACAAGGCAAAGGATGATCAAAAAAAGCATGACATGTGTGTGAGATATATGCTGAACAAACCCACTCAGCCTGAAATGAGAAAACAAGGCAAGTTATGAGATGTGTATAGTTGGGGAAAGCACAGAGAGGATGGCTATGAATGATTAATTGTTGGTTTTCTTAATTTAAAAACAAAGGGAACACTGAAGTTATCACATGGCAGGGTTTGGCACCTTTTAAGTTGTAGATCATTCATGGAAGATTTGGAATATCAAAATTAAAATGGAATCAGAAGTTTGTAATTCTGTGGGGGAGAGGTCCGTGAAAAGCAGTAAAGCAGCTAAGGGAAATACTCTTTAATAAATGCCCAGTTTCTTAGACACTTTTTGTAAGCACCTGCTAATGGTTACTGTCACCAAAGAAGGAGGGCCTGAGAGGACATCAGCAGTGACTCACCATGGCTTTTCTACTCATTTGCATTTAAAATGTTCCCAGGAGGAGAATGTTGGTGCTAACTGATGTTCTGAATAAATTTCCACTGTGGGTAAAATGTGTTTGTTCTCAGTAAGCTCATCTTCTTTGAATGGCTGAAATAAACAGTTGTTCCCCCAAGTGTTCTGAGTGTTGTTGATAATGATCCTGATTCCATGCAAAAAGGTAAATTGCCTTCCATCCTCAGTGAGGACAGGCTGAATGGGAGAGCGATTCAGGTGTGCTGTGATGTGATGGCTACTTAGCTTACACGAGTGTAACTTTGACAGTGAACTCTGAATGGATTTGAGCCAGATGCATATACTCGGTGATGGTTGTAGACCCCATTATTTGCCCAGAAGTGGGGATTTGTCAAATCTACATGCTATGAATTGGTAATCTTCCAAACTTAGAAGAGATTGCTGATATTCTGTGACAATGAAAGTGTCTGTATAGTCTGTCAATGTAAACTCAGAGAAAATTATTTTTCTCAAATACAGCAGCAGATCTCATTTAAGAGGAGTGAGTTAGTTTAGTATGGGGAGGACATTTCTGCATTTATTTTTGTCTGTGTCAACTTTTGTTTGTATTCCAGGTGAGTCAAACATGGTTTGGTATGACTTGAGAAAACCAGTGCATACAGAGCTGCACTCTGACTACATGCAACCCCTGGCCGAAATAAAAGCTCGGAGCAAAAACCACATCCAGGGCGTTCGACATCTCGTGCAAAACCTTCGGCTGATCAAATCCCCTGCAGAGATTGAGAGGATGAAGATAGCTGGTCGGGTGACAGCAGAGGTAATGGGCTTGTGTGCTCTCCAAATGAACCAGTGCATTCCACTGATGAGGTGACATGGGTTGGAAGGAGAGCTTTGGTCTAATCTGTTACTGAACTGCTCTGTCTCACCACTGGCTGGGCTTGGCTCCCTCCACAGGACAAGGAGAAATGGGAAGACTGCTTGGACTACCAGATTCTCTCAATTAGCATAACTCCAGTGAAGACAAGCCAGCAGCTGTTAGACTTTGTTTAGAAGCAATATCTGTTCAGGGCTAGCCTTTTCACTGTCTTCCCAGCTTCCTCTCAGCTTTCCAAAATAATTTTCTTTCCCATCTACTCTGTTTATTTTGAGGTAACAGGATTTTTTCAAGAAGTTTCCTATGTATATGTCTGCATTCCCCCTTCTCCCTCAAATACCTTTTGAATTCATTGACCACTTTTAAACAAATACGACAGATACCTTAAATACAATTATGTTTTTGTAAATATTATTAAAATAGATAGCCAAGTAGAAAAGAGAGGCACAGGTTGTCCTTCTCTGAAGGAAAAGCTGCATAAAGCAATCCTATTATACCTGAGGGAATCTGTAGGTGAGACAACTTCTAAAATGCCAAACCATGGGATCAGCTTCAATTGATACCAATCACAATCATCTAATCTTTTTTTTTTTTTCAAAAGCTAGAGTCAATCGTCCCCTAAATACAGTTTCATAGGGAATAGAGCTTAACTAGAGGTTCTAGTCTTGACAGTGCTTTCACCAAAGAAGATGGTGAAATCCTCTGGTTCTGGGCCAGCTGATTTTGGGCCTTCCTCAAAAGATAACAGGTGGAAAAAAAGCACTTCCCTCAAGTTCAGGCTTTTTTGCTAACTGAAAGTCCCTTCTTTTTCATAGGCTTTCACGGAGACAATGTTTGCCAGTAAATCCCCTGTGGATGAAGCCTTTCTGTATGCAAAGGTGAGTACTTTGTAGCTGGAAGTGAGATGGAAGGACTGGATGTTGGTTATCCTTCCAGGAAACCAGAAATGTCAGATCTCCTTATCATGTGTCTCCCACTGTAACACATTTCTTCACCCAACTCTTGTGGTTCCTTGCACACGCAGAAGAGTCAGTGTGAAGAATTCTTCAGCTGTACTTCCTGTACCTTTATTTAAGGAGTGTAGCAGTTATCTAAGTTTCTGTCTGTTGATATCTTTTTGTACTATGTTGAAATGCAGAACCTGCTAAACAATCAGAGATAAAGTTATTACATTATCCTATAATACAGGTCTGTTGTACAAAATTTAAGTAGTTATAACACCTGTTTGTAAAGCCTGCTTCTCTTGCCTCTAGCCTCTTACTACATCAGATTACCACAGCCATCTTGAAGCAGTTTAGATGCCTCTCAGTTACAAAATAAGGACTAATTGGCCTGCACATTTGGTAAGGAACTTTGTAAGGAATTGCAGTGAGATGCCTGTTCAAGAAACATCAGCAGGATTTGACCCTTTGTTATGACATGAATGGGCCTGTGCTGACATGGCATGGAGTTGTAAAAACTACTTTAATTAAAGTGTATTTTACAGATCAATTTTTTAGTCTGGACCAGGATCATAAAACCTTTGCTCCATGTAGGCATCCTGGAGTGTTCTGGCCCATGTGATTTTGGTAATCACAGAAAAGACATGCTATTAATATATTGAGGGTCTTTATAGCTGTAAGTTTATTAATTTTCACACTTTCATCAGCTTCATCATTCAAGAAAGGTAAAGATCTTGAGGCTCATGGTGCCTTTTTCTTCTGTCCCCTCAGACATCAAGGTAGTGCATGCTTTCAAACCTTCTTAGTTCAACAGTCATGAAAATAGATACTGCTGTAAATATGGTGGTACTTTGCAATTTTAAAAGATAGCAACAAACCATGACTATTGTCATGCTGACATATAGGATCTTCAAAAATTCACGAAGTCATATGGCAAATAAGAGTATTACTTTATATAAGAACAAATCCTCACCTGGATGTATGACAACATAGTGAACGTTTGAGACAGTATTGAACAGCTTGTGCCAGAAAGAACTTCCCTGAGCCCCGGTACAGGCTTGAAAAACTCTTGAAAAAGTGGATTGTTCTGTATTTTTTTTTTCCCAGAGTTCTTGGAACATACAAGACTGCTTTCATTTAGTCAACTCACTTTCCAGTTTCACTTTGTGCTGTACAAATTAAGAAAACAGTTGTAGGACACGAATTATTATGGTTCTAGGGCAGTTAATCACCTGAATCAGCACTAATGGTTTCCTGTTCTCTGAATTGTTACTCCAGTTCGAATTCGAGTGCCGGGCTCGTGGTGCTGACATCTTGGCGTACCCCCCTGTTGTTGCTGGTGGCAACAGATCAAACACTTTGCACTATGTGAAGAATAATCAGCTCATCAAGGTAACCTGTGTGCTGTCCAGTAACTTGAAATGCAGTGCTGTGACACAAATATATGTTCCCTAGCTGCTGTTTGTTTTGACTGAACAGATCAAAGTACTTAAATACATGTTTTTTATGTGAGCAACGGAAAAGAATCCTGCCCTGGTTAATTTTACTGTCAGCGGCAGATTCATCTTGTCTTTCTTTCCTCTCAGTGCTTGCTGCAGTATTTTCTGAACAGTGCAAGGACTTGCAAACAAGGTTGCACATAATTTAGTTAACATGTCTGCTCTCACAGCAGCTTGCAGTGCTGGAGGCCTCACAGAAAAGAGGAGCCACTGTCGCAGGCAGAGCAAAGGCCCGGGGCGGGGGGGGATCTTCTGCTGTGAGTTGCATTGCTTGGCCTTGCTTTGCAACATAAGGGGCAAAGTGCATTCCTGCTCTGGTGAAGCTGAAAAGCATTTTGGTTCCATGTAGCCCAGCAAAGCAGGAAAAGGGAACAAATAGGGAAAGGATCAGTGTTAAATGTCAAGAGGTGGAAGAGTAACATGTTTTGTCTTATTTTGAAGATTCTCATTGAATTGAACCCTCTCCAGCTTTCCTGACAATAGGCCTTTAAATTCAGATGAGTATTTTCAGGGGCAGTATTCCCTCACTGCTCTGCTCACTATTTACTTTTCAGAGGAGCATATTTTTCCTCTGTCTTAATGCAGGATGAAACTTTCCCACTAGCATTGTCTTTTCTTGAAGCTGGCATGCTAGCAGACCTTGAAATGATCTGCAGAGACAAATGTACAAAAGATATGACAGGCTGCTTTTGGCAGAAAGAAGCCTCCTTTGTTGTTCTGTCATCCAAGGTCAGGCATGCTGATGTAACTCCAGTTGCTTCTGTTAAAGTTGTTCAGTTAAATGACTGTCACTTGTTTTTTCCAAAACGATTAAGTAGGAGGTTAAACCCATAAACTTGACTCTTCCTTTGTGTGCTGCTTTCTACAGATCTTGTTTCCAAATAGGCTAACAAAGTGTCTAATTTGGGCGGTATCTGAATGTTTCATTCAGTCTTTTACTTAGAGGGCTTTGCTTTAAAAAAAGAGGACAAGCACAGCATAAGGCATTTACTGGACAATCAAACCACAGGCTGAATTCTCTTAGTCAGTAAATTGTTACTTAGCTTGTTTAATTGCTTGGAAGATGGCAGGTATTGTAATTTCATATTTGCCTTAAAGAATTGAACCAGCTATTCTGAAAAAGTTTAAAAGTACAATTTAAATGGATAGTTAATGGCCTGTCTATTCAGTGGGATAGTGAGATCTGCTCACTGCTGATTTATCTGCTGTATATCTGTTTGTGTCACTTAACTGTACACAATGATAGCAGCTAGCACTGGAAGTAGCGCTAGCAGTGAAATTCTGCTGCTTTATTCTTTCCCTTGACATGCTGCAATTATGTCTTGTCATTCCACATCATGTCTGCTGGCACAGTCATGGATCTGTGGAATGAATCTCTACATGTAGTGTAAATTTGTAGAGAATTTAATGCAAACTTTTTGAACATCTTCCTTCTCTGTTTGTTGTTAGCCCCCTTAAGAAGGGAAAGCAAGATGGTGGTTTTGTTCCTGGCCCTTTGTGTTTCTTCTGTGTGACTTCTTGGGGGATGTGTAGTCAGTGATCTAATTGATATGGAACAGTTTTGCTGAAGTGAATTGGAGATTCATATCTCCAAAGTTTTTTCTTCATTACCAGATAGATGCAGAAAGATATGTTAGAGCAGTCAAGAAAGTCTGAGAAGAGAAAGGGAAGGCAGTACAAGCTATTCAACACTGCATTTACAGCAGTGATACACTGTCAGATTTTGTGATACACAGTGATTTTGCTGGGTCCTCATATCCTATGACAAGGATAAATTTGTAGCTGTTAGTGGTCCTGCGGGGAGCTTAGAAATCCTATGGTTTTGTTGCAAACCTCCTCTGTTTCAGTCACTATAGCTGAGAACTTCTAGTGAAAGGAGTCATAGGCATAATTTGCTGGAGTAAGCGATCCAGGTGTGAATTGGACTCGTGTCTCAGAGAGCAGAATAGTTCAAGGCAAATGCTTCATCTTAAAAGTTCAAACACTAGATAAGCATAACAGTCAGAGACTACCTTGCAGAGAAACCATCCAACTGGAATAGCCTATTTATAAACAGTAGTACCTGGGATATTACTCTGCAAAAGGAATTCACATTTCTGCAGCTGCGTTGTGAAAACAGAAGCATAACCTCCTTTCCTGCTCTCAGACAGAAAAATCAATTAATAGCTGGACTGACCCACAGAGCATTCTTTCCTGTTATTCTCCAGGATGGCGAACTGGTCTTGCTAGATGGCGGGTGTGAATTTTCCTGCTATGTGAGTGACATCACACGTACCTGGCCTGTCAATGGAAGGTATGCTGCAATAAGTTTTTTTAAGAATTTTGATAAGTTCTTAAGTAATTGTTGGATTGAGTGTGCGTTTAATCATAGTTTTACCATGTCCCATTCTGAGGTGCTTCAGAGTAATCAAATTATATAAAGTAATCATTCAGCTGTATTCCCCACAGCCTCATTAATTACTGCATGAATATGTGTGATTATTGCTATTTTCAGCTGTTACAGCATGCTTAAAGTGCAGAGAGGGCTTTTGTACATTCAGCTGTGGCTGACTCCAGTTGTGTGTAAGAAAACAGGAGTTCCAGTTGATGGGTCCATAGCTCTGCCAGTTGCGAATTTGCTGGTGTGATGTCGCTGTGTTTTTGTTTGATTTCTGTATGTTTTGGCTCAGGTGCATTTTTTTTCCTGCAGTAGCTTTGCCTTGCTTTGCTTTGGAGTTAGGTTCTCAGCTGAGAAACCATACACAGTGCATTGAAGGGCATGTTGCAGTGCTGCTTTGTCTAGCCTTTCATACAAGGAGACAGTTGCTTTGCTTTCTGATTTTCCCCTGCTCCATCCTTGAACTGAACCTGTCCCCAAAATAGGTTCTAGGGACAGAACCTCTTTTCTCCTGGAAAGAGATTTTGTTGTGAGATACTCCTTTTCTCAATGGTCTTCAGGTTCACCAAACCCCAAGCAGAACTATATCAAGCTGTCCTGGATATCCAGAAGTCCTGCTTGAGCCTCTGCTCCCCTGGCATGAGTCTGGAAAATATCTACAGTCTCATGCTGAGCCTTATTGGACAGAAACTGAAAGACTTGGGTGTCCTGGAGAGTAGCATCACTGACAGCCATTTCTTCAAGGTACTTCAAGGTTTTTTACTCTAGTTTACCCCTATTTACTCTAGTTTGCTCCTATTAATCCTGATTGTTTTATCCTTGGGTAGTGTTAGGGCTTTAGTTTGGCTCAGGAATATGCTTTCAAGATGTCTCTTCTAATTATTGACACACGCTGCTTTAGTTCATGTTGTGGGCTGGTCTCAGCACAGGAATTAATTTCTCTGAGACAGGGCTAAACTCCAAGATGTGATTCAACCATTTGGTGCACAATTTGGTCTGAAGTAACCCCCAGTCTTATATGCACATAGTGTGTTCCTTGGTTCTTGCTGTTTCACTCTGCAGATCCATTCCCATTGCTCTGCACTACTTGCCAGTGCAGAAACAGCTTTAGAGCACAGTCTGAAGGGAACTACAGGGACATGGGCACTAGCACAAGATTCTGGGTCCACAGTTGGCTGCAGGCAGTTATTCGTAGTTTTGTGATCTGTTTAACATCGCATAAATCTGCAGTGCCACCAAAAGGTGCAGCCTATTCTCAGTCATTCCACCTGCTGCCTCTTCTGCACCATTTTGTGTCAGTACTGGGATTCACAGAGCTACCTGGTGAACAAGGCGGGGAAACTGGTCTGCCGTAGAGCTGAACCTGCAGATAAATAGGATTGGTTTGCAGTTAAGAGAAGTTTATCCGGTCACTCTCACTGCAAAGCTGCATGATTGCAGATGCCAATACTGCAAAGATGGCGGAACCAGGTGACGGCACTACGGCTTTTGGCAGCCGGACAGGTTCCTGCCGGATTTAGTTGTGTGCGGTGCCGGTGCCGTGGCAGCCCCGGCTGCCGCCGGCGGACGGAGGGTGTCGTGCCGGATTCTCCCGGCAGGTGGCAGCACAGCCAGACGGGAGCAGCGCCTGCGGCTCAGTCCCTTGGGAATGAGGAGCGTGGGGCAGGGAGTTGTTGTCGCTGATTCCTGCTCTGGAGGGAGGGAGATTAGGATGGTGCGGGGGGAGGCGGTGTCCGTGCCTTGTAGAGGTGGATTAAAATCATGCTGTAGCTACTGAGTGAATTCGGCACAGCATTAGCTCTGCTGTGCATAGGAGACCACTTTCATAGCCTGGAGCAGTTGTATCCACTGCTGCCAGTTATGAGGGTCTGCTGATGAGAGTCACGCAGGGCTTGGATGTTTAAGGGATGGAAAGGGTTGGGCAGCAAAGCTCAGCGAGTTGCAAATTGACATCTTGCCTGACATGCTGAGATGGTGATGGGTTTGGGCTGTTCTTTTCAGTGAGGGGGAAAGGCAAACCGCAATGTGCTCATAACAGGCACCTGGTGCTGGTGGGTTTTAAGGGCCATCCAGTTCTAGTAAATGGAAGGCAGCCCCTTGTGACCTAGTCATGGCAGTAAGACTGCTAGTTAAGCACATAACTATTCTGTCTCTTTTCCCTATCTTTTGTATTGGAACAAGTTGGGCTATGTTTAACTCCCTCTGTGACACTTGTTCTGTCTTCTATTAGGCTGTTCGAAAGTACTGCCCTCATCATGTGGGCCATTACTTGGGCATGGATGTTCACGATACCCCAGATATATCCCGATCGCTCCCGTTCCAGCCAGGCATGGTGATAACCATTGAACCAGGTAAAAGCAGTCAGTGGTGGACAAAAACATGCAACACTGAGGGTAACAGTATTGTCTTTCAGTAGTTAGTTGGTCCTGCAGACCAAAGCATTCAGTCCCTTTCTGGTGAAACTGGAAATTAGAGCAGTATTGGAAAGCCTTAAGTTATTCCCACCCCAAAGTCATTACAGTATTAGAAAGCCCTATTTCCTTCCCAAACATAGCCAAGGTAACACATAGTGGGAGTAAACTGAGGAAGCAGAGTAGTAGAGCTCAGACTGTGCAGCACAGGTGAACTGCAGTGCAGAAGAGCAGGGTCGATTCACTTGTGCTGCGTTTTGTGTTCCTGCCACCAGTCACTGGTAGTGTGTCTCAAGCATTGCAGTCTGCAATTACAGGGATTCACAACTTAGCTTTGCAAATTAGGCATACTGTGATGAATCTTCCTTTCTGCTTGTCACTAGATTTGGAGCTGTCAGCTGGAAACTTATATTTAATGCTTGCCTCTTCTCTCTCTCTATTCAGAACATTGTTAAAATCATCATTGTGAATGTAATACTGAGAGCAAGAAGTGTGAAAAGGCCAGGTGTAACTATGGAAGTTTTTATTAATGTGCTAATATCTGTAGGCACAGAGGGACACTTTCCTTTCTTTGCCCACCAACAGCCATGAGTGAGGGAAAAGAGAGTAACTTGCCGTATTAAAAATTCTCAGGATCAAACTCACATTATGTTGCTGAAAATCCAATCCTGCTCTCCTGGTGGTGCAGTAAGGGAAAGGTAGTGTTCCAGAGAGTGTTGTGTGTTTTAATTCCCTTTCTTCTTTCAGGCATTTATATCCCTGAGGGTGATGCGAGTGCTCCGGAGAGGTTTCGTGGCATTGGTGTGCGCATTGAGGATGATGTTGTGATAACAGAGGATGCACCTCTTGTCTTGTCTGCTGACTGTCCCAAGGATATCTACCACATTGAGCAGATCTGTGGCCGCAGCTCGTGATGCCCCTTCTCTGCCTCTTTCATTCTCCTTGGGAGATGCAGCCCTGCAGGGATGCAGATCCCTGTAGATGGCTGTAGTTGTCAAGTGATGGAATACATGGACAGTTGATGGCTGTTTCCAAGACTGGGGCTGGGCAGGGGAATGCTAAAGACTTGGGTACTGAGGGATGAAAAAAACAGAGCAACCTTTTCTGTGTGCATTTTTCTTCTGATTGGTGCTGATGTTGAACTGTTGTATGACATGGGAGTGGATTCATCCCTCTGCTGTGTGGATCCATGTGTCCTGGGGCCCCTGGGGGGGTTGAATTTTGTCAGTGCCACCAGATGCATAGGTACAACAGCTGAGACCAAGGCCCCGTTTTTTTCCCCATTAGTAGCAGTTTCACAAGAGTCAGATTTTAAAAATGAAGCTTTGGTAAATGCTGATTTGGTATAAGAAAGTGTCAGACAGCTTAAATTTTTATAGAACCATATAAGGAGAGGGTTTGGTAATGAGGAAGATGGGTTTGGTGGAGAGGTGGTTATATCTGAAGCCAGTGGAGAATTCTTTTAGTATTTTAAGGATAAGGATATGTATAGGCCTTGTTCAGGCATATGCAAAATAGGCCTGCAGCAGGGAAAAACACCTTGTCTGGTCTTTCAGCTTGTTGGGAGTGTTGGGTAATTTCAAAAAAGACAAACAGGGCTCAGAAGGTTAGACATACCTATTCTTGCTGTCTTCCACATTCCCTTCCTTTTGTCTCAAAGGTCCATTCCTTTTTCCTGCTCTGAGTCCCTCTCTACCCTAGGAAGCAGGGCCATGTTGATTATGCTGGACTCCACTGGTGAGCTGTTGGTTGTCACCCAGATGTGAGGTGTCCAGTTCTAGGACAGTCACAGCACCTTTCTGGCTTACACTTGCTGTGTGCTGTAAGTGCCAGCAACTTCAGCAGTGTTTTTGAAGAGTCTGCCCTGTGGCGAGTGTCAAGTCTATACATGGCTTTTATATGGAATTAATTGGAATTTAAAGTAATTCTTCTTTTCTGAACTCTGAGGGCATGATAAGAGCTGACTCTTGGGTTTTGCCAAGTGCTCTGGAAATATTTTTGAGGCAGCTGCAAATTGATTTGGGCTAGGCTGGATGAGGAGTAAAGAGAAAAGTTTTCTACCCTGAACATCAGCCTACCATCCAGGCCATTGTACGCTGTAGTAAATACACCTGCTAGAGGCAAGCACAGCATCTGTGTATTTACTGAAAATATTTTGACAATCAGCTATTTAACATGTCTGAAAAATGCCTCTCATCAGAGCATCTCCTGTTATTTACACTTGCTGTTGCATCACCTTATTTCCTTTCTTATGGTAGCTTTCAGTGTTCATCTGTTATTCTAAATTTTCTTTCTCTTCTCTTCCTAGATTGTCTATTTTTGACCCACTGTGTCACTGCTTCCTAATCCATTTTACTTTCTTATCAACATCACTGCCTCTTCCCCAGTTTGGCCTAAATCCTCACCGTGAATGTAGCCAGAAGCATGTGGGCAAGGTGGTCAGGGTTCTGGAGTTTGACCTCTGGCTCTGTTGCTGTGTAATCTCTAGCAAAAGTGCAGACTTTTTTTTCCCCCTTTTTTTCCTTTTTTTTTTCTTTTTGTTTTTTCTGTGTTTCATTTCACTTAGTGAAGGCCAAGTGGGCAGTGTCTCACATCTCTCATTGCATTTAATGTGAGCTGGGTGCATGCATTGGGCACCTGAAAGGCAGCAAAGATAGGCCATGATTTTATTTTTTAAACATGACAAATATAAATGCTTTTACAGGGTTTAGTGTAGCAAGTTTCACCTATTTAAGAGAATCTGCTAATCTCTGATGGCAGCACTTGTTAAATACTCCCGTGTTGCAGTGATAGCTACAGCCTAAAATGTTAGAACAGAGGCTTCCTAAGTATGAACACAGACCTGATGAATACTTTTGATGTTGTTCTGATCTGTAATGCATTTATTGTTCCAATTACACCTGCTAGAGCCATATCAACTGGGCCAAATCTTGGGGATTTTGGAACTATGTAAGCATCTTAAAATAACATTAATCTGAGAGATACATGTGTAGGCTGATCTGCACATCTGCCCATGCATCTAACAGAGTTAATAATTGTACTTACTGTAAATAAGCCTTTAAAATGCATATATAAAAATTATTTTTAAAATAAAATGATTTGTAGAAAGTAATTTCTCAGGCCATCAAGTTGCATGCTGTTGAATAGATATATGCACCTCCAAAAACAGCATTATTTTTCAGGGAGATAAATTATAAATTGTGTGTCACCTGTCTTGGACTTGAAATAACAGTGTCAAATGTAGGCACACACTAATTCCTACTCCTCTCAGGAAAATCCTGCAACTTGTAAACACCAATAGATCTTAGGAATGCTGCAGATGAATGTTTCTGTCAGTAAAGAAGTGTTTGTGACTCTGCTGAGTGGAAAGTAATGGATCTGCTAGGGCTGCGGAGTGTGTCTGATTTAGGCCATGTATATTCTGTAATTCTTCCTTCTGTTCCATATTCTGTAATTCTTCCACTGTGTTCAGCCATTTTTTCAGCATAAACTGCTGCTGGTTTGAATCTCTTGTTCCATGTAAAGGGTGCGTTTTGCAGAAGGTATTAAATCTGCATCCTGTGAACCTAAATTTTTGAAGGCTTTTTCTCACTTGTTGCAGAGATGAATAATCTGTGACCTACACACATGCTGCTGTGTCCCTTGCAAACAACCAAATCCTTAAAACATTTTACACGACCTTCGTCAAGAAACTCTAAAGAGCTGGGTTGTCTGGCTGCAGGTACGGCACATACCTGTGGTGTATCTCCCCTGTCGCTGATCCCATCCTGCCAGACTGCCTCTGCCACAGAAGAGATTCCTCGCTCCAGCCACTTGGGTGCAGGAGCAGCTCTCAGCGGTGGCACAAGTCGACAGCTGCTTGATGAGGGCATTGGTGGGATCACGGGGAGTGAAAGAGAAATTGAGGTATACGCAAGTTCACATGGGGAGAGATTTTATTTCATATGGCTCTGGTCTTAAGGGCATCAGAGTATGAGAAAACGAGAGCCAGCCATCCCTATGGAGAAGCTGCTTTGCTTCCAGAGGAACCCTTAGAAGCTTTTGGCTTTCCCATTTCACCTTCTACCAGGGGACTGCTTTGCCTTGCAGAGAACTGGTAAAGTCCTGTTGTTAACTAGAGTCTGAGCAGAGGTACCAATTTGCAGATTTGCTTCTGTCATTTAAGTGGAATGAAATTTGACATTTAACACAATTTGGCATTCTACCTCTATGTGGAAAAATACAGTATGTCTTTCCTAAAATTGCACTCACTATTTTGCAAAGGAACATGGTGTAGGGAGTAGCAAACTGAGGTAGCACAGTAAAGAGAATGGAGATGGAAGTTTTTGGGACTGTACAATGCAATAAGAGAAGAATCAGGAGAAGACTGTGATTTGGAGCTGCAGGGATATGTGCACGGGGATGGGAGAGCAAGGAGAGAACAACAGGGCATAAACTGGCAATTTTGTATGTTGTCAGAATGGTGCAATAGCTCCAGAAAACTGGTTATGCTGTTTCATAACCCTGATTGATTTGTCCTACTCAGTAGGGAGGAACAAAAGAGTCAGATTGTATTGATGAACTTGGTCTTAACAGTTAGTTTAATTATTTCTTTTAAAAATCAATAGAATTATCATATGAGAAAGTTTTATGCAGTTTCATGCATTGATTATGTGTCATATTTTAAATAATGCAAAGGGAAAAAAGTATGTTTCTAGGCAAAATCTTCATTATGATGGAGAGAGCAAGGCTGAGGTTACATGCTCTTATGCTATCCAAATTAGTGCTGTGGAAATTGAGTAATTACTCCCAGGAGAATTAGCATAAGGTGAAAAGAGTTAGGGTTAAACTTAGAAAAAAAAATCTATATGAGCTAAATGACAAAAATGTTTTAATTATGATATTTAATACTTTATGTAATTGGATAACAAAACTCTGCACTGACATAAATTGATGGTTTTAAATTTCTTTTAAACTGAGTTGTCCAAAAGCCTGTACAGGCATTTCTTTATTAGTATGCAGATCTAAAGTGCATTTAAGTTTATAATTCTGACATCATTACAGCACATCTGTTAAATATGCTTCCTACATGTGTGCACAGCCTCCAGTTGATTAAAAATCATCCTTTGGACACTGTCACAGTGCTGGCTCTAGGAGTGGGTCTATAAAATTCACTGTATTTAAGAGATATAACAATAAATTACATTTTAAAGCAGAATTTATAATTTAAATGGACAGTGAGGCACTGTGGGCTCAATGACACTCACTTTCAGCTTCTTTCTCCTTCTCAGCTCCTTTCTCCTTCTCAGTTTGTCTTGCTGCCTTAACTGCCTGGCAGCTCTGAGCCTTCTTCCCTAGCAGCAAGCGGAGCAATGAACCTCTGTCTTCCTGGGACAGCTTATGCCTCAGCCTACCTGGTTGTTTCTCTGAAGCACCACCCAATATCTGGCTAACCAAAACCAAGCTTTTCAGAAGACGGCAGAAAGGAACAAGGAAGAATTTCCAGCTCTTCCACGTGTGCGTTACCTTCACTTGCTGACTCATACCACGTATGCCCTTTTAACAACCATGACAGAGTTATCCATTAACAATGGCAAAGGAAAAAAAAAATTAAAATTCCTGTCTGGGTAAGCCTGACAATGAGATTTTTGAACAAAGAAAAAGTTAACAAGCAAGTTGGTTCTAGACCCTAAAGTGAGAATGTCTAATATAGGCTTCAAGATGTTCCTTCCATGGGCATGCTGGGGAAGCAGGTAGCACTGCAGGAGCAATCTGCAGTCTTCGTTTGGGAGCTTTTTGCAGATGCTGGTCTTAGACATGCTGTGGTGGGGCAGAACTGACAGCGGTTAAAGCTCCGTATTGGGTTTTTTCCTCCCAAGACCATAAAGAGCCTGTGGCTTTTTAAAGGAATCTCAGTTTTTCATAATTCAGGCAGAAATATCATGGCAGCACAGGCTGAGAACTCTCAGCCTGTGGTTCAACTGGAAGTTGTTGGCGTTCCAGTGAAAACTTTTAGAAATGCAGTTCTTTTCAGGGAAACAGCTCACTGCATCTTTTTGTGAGTAAACCAGGCCAGTGTGAACAATATTGTGTGAGAGGGAGAGAGGCTCAGCTTCTTTTTATTCTCAGCAGAGCAAGGCCTCTGCCCCTGTGTGCCTTTGGGATATTAATGCAAAATGGGATTGGCCACTGATCCAAGTTAAGATTATGTGGTCTGACTCTTGTACCGGGAAATAGTTAGCAGATGTCAGGTAATCTCTTATCATGTGAATATTTTACTCAGGTAGTGCTTTAAGTTTGGGGATAATATACTTTGCTCTTTCAGTCTAATGTGCACAGAGAGTGTAACATACAACATCTGTTTTGCCTACGGGAGCTACAACCAGCGCCTCTGTAATTAATAGTATTACATCGCCGTCATGAACACCCAGCAAATTAATAGAGTCGTTCTGAGAAAGCACAGCTGTAAATGGCACAGCGGGGGGTTGGGTTTAGGCTTTCTCTGCAGGCCTTGTTCCAGGCTACAAAACCTGGTGTTCCTGGTACTACCTATGAACACCCTTCCTTACCACCTCTTGGCAGAATGACCATTTCTATTGAGTGGCCTCTGTGAAGTTTGTGTTGGCCTTTCTGTGCTGTTGTCCTAATGTGTCATCAGGATCTGCTTAACAATTTTAACATTGCTTCTTGGATAGGCAAGGTTTGATATGGCATCAGGGATTAGGAGAGTTCTGCTGTGGAGCCAGGTCTGGCTGGCTCCTTGCACACTGTGCCCTTGGTCCATCAGCCCAGTTGCTTGTGTCTTCCTGTCCTCAGCTGAACAGAGAGGCACGGCCCTACTGACAGCTCAGGAATCTCCAGTCCTCACATCCCCATGCAGCTGCTCCTGTCACAGAGGCCTTAATCTCCAACTGTCCTTCTAACCCTTCCCCTTCTGGGCTTGCAGAGGTGCCAGTCTGGAGCCAAAAGCTGTAGCCTCTGGAGTGCTTGTTGCACTGACCAATTGTCAGATTCCATATGGTGCCGCCGAGGCTTCTGTGATGCGTTGCAATATCTGGTATGTATATTGCTTTCTAATTTATGCTTTACCCTCTTCTTTTTTCCAGAAGATGAGCTATTTAACAGCTACATGGGTGTTACTGTGGTGACTGTAACCAGGCAAAACCATGCAGTTTGTACTGAGATAGTTCTACATTTGTGGACTTGGAGATGATTAAGAAATTTGTAAGGGTTTGTTGTATTTTTGTGCTCTTTCCTGCAGAACAGAGAGAGGTTTCTTATGAACTTTCAGTTACACACCATGAAGTGGAAAGGTATCATTTATCTTCAAAAGCGCAAGTGTATTAATATCTATACACAAACATCACGTGTTAGGCAAACAAACATTGTGACTTCTGGCTAGTTAGAGATTTAAAAGATGTTTTCTCCAACCGTAATTAAGATTGTTTAGATATTTGACTCTTCACTTCCTTGTGTTTTGTTTGGATTTCTTGTTACATTTAATTTTACCCTAGAAGTTCCAGGGTTTATTATTTTGGGGGTTTGAATAATTGCATTATCTCTGTAATGTATTTTACTGCAAGTCACTGCCAGGTAGCCTTAACTTTGCCTCCATCTTCAGGTTTTTTTTTTACTTTTATAATAAAATTTCCCTGCAGTATGAGGTTTTTTCAGGAGACAGCATTCTCTGATTCTCACCTGAGGAGTGCCTTTGCAAAAAAAGGTGAGAATGTGCTATCTGAAAGATGTGATTATTACTCTTGAAGCTTAAAAGTGTAAACTCTGTGAGTTTTGAACCCAAATGTACCATTCTAACTTAGGTTTTTAGAGATATAAAATTGAACAAGTAGAGCAATTAATGGAAAGAAGGATTGTAGAACAAACTTAAATTCCTAATAAACCAATAATTGTGAATTAATCTCAGCAATTAGATATAAAAGCTATTTTCCTCTACTGTGCAACTCTTTGAAATTTTAGTGCACTTCAAGAACAAATTCGAAGACTGATAAACTGTTTCTCTAAGCTCGTTTGACACAAGAATTGCAACAAATGCCACATTTCTGAAGGAGTCCATTTTTAATGATTCACAAGCTAATAGAGGACTGAGTTGAAATCCTCCACAATATTGCCTATATTCTGTTAATAGAGTCACTGAATGAAAGGGTAGGAGGGAGGACCCTTTGATCAAGTAGTTTGAGCCCCTTCCTATTACAGCCATTGCATTTCATCTCCTCAATTTAGTGCTGAGTCTGGTAGTTCGTGTGTGACAGCAACAGATCCCTCAGTAAGCCATCAAGCCTTGATCAGAAGGCTGGTGGAGGGAGAAGGATAAGGTGGAGAATGGCTTCTTTCAGTCATCTGCTCCAGCTGTTAACCACCCCATCATCAAAAATCTATGCACTCTTTTTTCCCACCCTCTACCCTCGAACAGGCATTATAGGGAGGATAAGGAGCAGCTTTATATGTTTAATGAACCTGCTCTGGGTTCAGTGTAGCCTTGACAGTGGAACTGTGACTGTACTTCTGTAAAAATGTCTACAACTGTGGAATTCATTCGCATTTCTCAGAGTCCCCAGAGCTGCACAACAGGGCCATTCACAGTTTAGCAAGAAGGACAAAGAACCAGAGAGGAAAGAAAGAAAATGAGCAATGAAGAGACATATGTGTTGCATGACTCTCCTCTGGTAGAAAAGATCTTGGATGTGTACAAACACAAAAAAGAAAATCAAATCTTCTGGAAAATAGTGCCATCTCCTTTTTATTCTTTTTCCCCTCTAGTACTTAACATAATCTTGGTGTGTTTAAAAAATTAAATGTAATGGTACAAAAGGGGCTGCAAAGTGACTCCTCTGGACCTGGATCCATACTACACTGGGACCTGCCCTGCCTACCCTTCTTTTTGCCATCATGTTTGTTCCCTTAAAATAAGCAACTGTACAGGACACAAGCATTGTCCAGACATTATCCAAGTCTTCCCTTTATTCCCTGAATCATCTGGCTTTGATCTTAGACTACTCATGCCAACACAAAGCGAAAGAAAAATCCAAACCTGAAGAATAAGTACAAAGGAGAGAACCAAGTAATCCTGTGAATCGGTGTTACCTTTTGGGTGACATTCTGCATTCAGGATCTGGTGTTTCAGGAAAGGCCTATCCTTGTCTGTGTTCTGTCACATTTGATCACTTTAACCACCTCAATAGCAAAGGTCTTTCCTTAAAATCCTCATTGTCTGTTTGTTGCTCTTGCTTTACATTTGAAATCCAACAGGCACAATACAAATTTTGTGTACCTCCAACTTTTTCCCATCCCAGTTGGTATACTTGCATTGATCCAGCTACAATGTATTTAACAGATAAGAAATATACTGTGGCAGAGATGTTTTCATCCTGTCACCTGGTATTTTCAGAACATTTCCATTGGAAAGCTTGCTTCAGATTGTATGCTGGAAGATACAAATGCCACTGAGTGTAGTTAAAAAGAGGGGTGACATTTTACAGGATCCATAACCTGGATTTGCCCTGGAAAAAATTTTGGGGAAGGTCTGATGCAGGCAGCTTGTCCCAACCCCAGACAATGACCAGGAGGATGTCTCTGTGAAACACTATTCCACACCTGGAGGAGAAGGGTTGTGAGCCTATGTACACACATCATGTGCTTTTCTGCCCACTTCCCTTTTCAGTTCAAACAGGGGGAAGCAGATACACCCCCACATTCCTTTCTTCAGTAATTAATTCAAGAGAAGTGCCTAAATCACAGAGCAATTGCAAACTGAGCACACAGTGATGGATAATCTCTATTGCTTGTTACGAATTCACTATTTCCTCTATCTTCTCAAGCCAGTCATGTCATTATTTTGCTTTCTTTTCAGGCTCTGCCATTCAGTCTCTTGTAACCTGCTTGCACACAAATCATTATTTCATTTTATCTGGAGGTGGCTGGACTGATGATAATATTTAATCCATTTCAGGAAGTTTCAGAGGTCACCAGCATCAAGGAACAACAATTTGCCTTTGCTTCTTTATTAAGTGTATTATTTTTTCAATAGGGTATTATTTTATGGCAAAATAGAAGCATTCTTGAAATTTATACTTGTTGCAGATATCACATCCTCTTCCACCAACTTTGAAGTAGTTACATAAACCAGAAGATTAAAACATTTTTTAATATAAAAATCTGGGCAAGGAGGAAGTCAATTCTTTATTTCTAGCTTTTTTTATACAACGAATACATTTTTAAAAAGAGTAACATTTTAGGCAGAAGATGAACTGATTAACAAAAGTTAACAATATGAATTGCAATGAATTTTGTGGCTGTTTAATATATAACATTTTTAAAGCATCCTTTTCACTGCTCCCAGGTGTAAAATCTCCCAAGTAAATAGTTGAGATTAGACTAGTCTTGAACTGGCGTGTTCCAGTCTCTGACTGGAAGTGTGATTTCTGTACAGGCTGCTATTACGTATCATACCCTCAGCTGGTCTTCTTAAAAAGGCCAGCTGAAGTATTGCTGAGCCTGTGGAAATAGGAACAAGTGTTTCCAGTGTTATCCCAGCAATGTTTTAGTTGTTAGTAAAGGACTTTTGCTCCCATGAATTCCAGTCTTGATGGAAGTGACTGATGTTCTCTGTCATACTCTAACAAATATTTGAAACATTAAGTATTAATGATGCATTCAAATAATGGAAAAAATTTCTCCCAGCTGATCTGGCTGCCCGTTTACTGGAAGGATCACTCTCCATGTGAGACTGGCTGTGGCTGTGCTGGTTGGGTATAATGGGGCAACAGGCTCCCTATGAGCTTTTGCCTGTGAGGCAGAAGAAAATGTCCATTTTGTGAGAATGCAAGGTCTTTCTTGCACGTCCCTATGAATGTGCTAGTGCTCATGGCAGAAGCCACAATTCCCTTTTTTATTAAAATGCTCAATGTTACAATAAAAATATGCTTTCTTCATTTATTCTACAATTTTAGTTAAAATTAACTAGTGTGATGGGTTTAGCCTAATGCATGCAGTGTTCATGGAGAAACACTTCATCCCTTTGTTACATAGGCAGTTTGTATCTTCTTGGGGAAAAAAGGAAGATTTGACCCTTGACGACTTTCCATCTGTTTTCTGTGCCTCGTGGTAAATTAAAAAAAAAAATAAATTAAATTGTTGCCTTTTTTATACACTCTTTCCTTGACCATCCAGAAGCTGAAATGTCCCCAATGTAAATTCAAAGCCAGCACACAGATACTCTGCCTTGCACACCTACTCTTTTCCATGTAATATGAACAAAGCATGCAAAATACTGCTACAATCATCTGTTAAAAAATCATATTGTTCACAGCCATTCTATAGAAGTCCTTCAGATGTGTGAGCAGTCCACTGCATAGCCACAATGTTTAGAGGATGGAATGACATTTGTACCACTCATGTTCAGATTCCCTGAACTTAAACTTAGAGGCAGTTTTTATCGGGTGGGACAGAGGACTCACTTCCATCTCAGAGAAACATATTCTTGAAAATTGTATGTATATCTTGGTGGCATATGCCTGTACATCATGAAGAGAGAAAAAAATTTAACTTCGCAAATTTGTGTACACGTATTATTTCTTGTCCGGGAAATAATTTGATTTTTTTTAATATACTTTTGAATTTGCAGAGGGGTGGTTTCTACAGAGTTCCCTGGTGTTAGTTACATTAGCATTTTATAGGTTGCTCATGTAAACTCTTGAGCTTTCATGGCTCTTAGTATTAGCTTTTCAATATAGCACAGTTCATACTGGCTCTCACTGCTGTCTAATTTTGGTGGGGTTTTTTATGTGGCTCCCCAGCTGCAATGAACATGGCCTACACTTGTTTGAAACTTTTCTTGTCTGTGTAAACCTGCTATTGATGTCTTTTTTCCTTGCATATTGTAACACTCTAAGAGCTTAACTTGCTTGTATTTGACATGAAGATCAATTATTCTAGATAGCAAACCTAGATCTCATATTACAGGTGGGAACCCAAAACTTTTAGATAGCAAATGGAAGCGTCTTCTACCTTCATACCATTATTTCGGTTGTTCCACAGATATAGAAATCCACAGCTGAATTGTCTAAATAAATTATTTTAGTAAATGGCACTCCTTATTCAAAGAACACATGCAAATAATTCCCAGCCAAATGTTAGTTATTGACTTCTAAGTTAACGCATTTTTTGAAGTGATCCCAGTATCACTCTTCTCTTGTGGGCATCTGAAATTGTTCAAAGTAACATGTGGTTTCTCACCTTTCTATAAGAAAAAGGCAATTTCTACACAGGGGGCAAAAAAATGTAATTTAAATAAAAGCAGGTTTTATTTTGGATATTAATGTCTATAACAGCAGCTCTCCTGAAGAGAGAGAACATTTTCTACCAAAAAAGACCTTCTTAATAGTTATTCTAGATACATTCGATGGACAAGTCAGATAGTTTTTTTAAAGTCTGTATAAGATACTGAGAGGAGCAAAGCTTATGATTTCACAAGTCTTATGAGGAAAGGATGTTCTCTCTTGTGCATTAATGTGTTTCATCAGAATTCTTGGGTATCTGTCCAGCTATACATAGTAAATATTTCACATACCAATAAAGTGATTCCTCAGCAATTCAACCACTCAGCACAAATGAGGCTTAATTTATGATGGGCATCTGCACCTGTTAAACAGTGAAATAGGCTCCTGGCATAAGTGATTCTTTCATGCTGTTATTTCTCTAAATTTTTTGTAGGTCCTATCTTCCTAGATTCTAATCTTTGAAAGATCATGATTTCAAAAACATTCCTGAATTTTGAAATTTCATATTGAAGAAGGAATACATGTGATTTTGAGCTAAAGCATATATATGTAGTGTTTAGATCAACACCATTAAAGGAAGGCATAAAACGTGCCTATTACTGAATTAGGCATTTGTTTTGTATATCTAATGATAAAATCAATATGAGGCTCCATCAGAGGAGAGATCCATCAGCCTCTATCTTGCTAGCATTCAATCAAGAGATTGAATTTGCAAACTTCAAGGGGGAGAGATGTTTCTCCATTTTTTGACAATCCATATTACACTAATTCAGACAGCTTTTACACAGAGCTGCACCAGTTTACTCAAGCATTGCTTTCAATATCATTTAATTAAATCAATGCAAAAGGCTATGTTGACCTTTTAAGTATATATTTAAATCTGATCAGTGGAGCTTAAATTGATTAGGAACTGATTTTAGACAACTCTTAAGGCAAATAAGTGTGTCCACACAGGGTTCCTCAGCTGTTCAACGAATTGATGTGAAATCCAATTTAAATTAAGCCACTGCAAACAAACCACTGTTGTGTTGTACATGAGTCCCAAATGTGCCCTCCAAGTTCTTCGAGAACTTTCTTTCTAACTTGAACAGAGAACCCAAGGGAGATACAGTTAATGGAGTGAAAGCTGTTCATCCCTGTCAGGAAAGGAGGAATGACTATAAAACACAGTAAAAAGCTTCCAAACAAACATCCAAGGTTCAGCCAAAAGATGTGTTTGTAAACCTGTTCACTGTCAAATGATGGTTGTTTTTTACTCTTTTCTCTTGGCAGCTGTAACTGTAGCAAACAAGGCAGAAGTGCCAGATTCTGGCAGGAGGAAGCCTCCTCCATATCTCACAGGTTTAAAAGATCCAAAGTGAGTTTAAAGGAAATCCCCTCTAGTTCATGTTTGCTAGGGATTAGGGTATCCAAGGTTTTCAACCTTCAGTTTGCCTTTGCAGAAGCTTTGGTGTTTTCATGGTGTAGATTACTCCTCTCTCCTAAAACATCACTGAAGACCTTTGCAGGACTGCAGAGAAGCCCCTTGATCTTCACAGCCCTTAAGTCTACACAGGGATTTCAAAGATTTTGTTCTCAGAGCAAAGAAATGGGAGATGCAAAATGAACTTCACTCCATATTGATTGGTAATGCAAATAAGATGGAATAAATGGGTATTTGTAGAAGGGAAACATTACCCGATAATTTCTACATTTCAGCAAACCTGTAAACCTGGGTTTTAATGACTGAATTTAAAAACACTGACAATCATAGAATCATACAGTAAAATAGGCTGTGAGAGAAAGCAGGGGTGAAAGCAATAAATAGAAGGAAATAGTACAGTAAATTGAGAGGAAACTGGTTTAGTATAAGCAACTACTTTAATTATTAATCCAATAACATGGGAATGCAAGTTGCACTCCTGAACTTCTGAAGGCTATTGGTCCCTCAACCTCTCCCACCCATTCTTATCCAGAAAAATTGTCATCTGCTCCATTTTCCCCTGTCCTAGAACTGAGGAAAGTAAGTGAAAAGTTTTCCTTATACTCTCCAAAATGTTTTAATTATTTGACAGTTTTGCTGTATGAAAGAAGAGTTTTAAGGACTCTTCCTCAGTTTCACACCCCTATCTAACTGAAGGTTGCTGTTTGATGGACATTTGGGAGCTCTCTTTGCCAGTCCAAACCCCAGCAAGAGAGAAGTATCTAAATGCAAAGGTAGGTTGTCCTATGAACAAAGGGAGGTAAGAGAATGGGCCTTTGTTTTTTCTCCTCCAGGGATTCAAAAGGGTCTGGTGGGGACCGCTGATGGTTTGGATGTGTGTGGTACTGGTAGATTTCTGGCCTCTTTCCAGCTTTCCTGGTTCCTCAAAATTACTTACAATATTCCTGTTCAAACCTGTGCAAGTGATTATCTTGAATGGTTGCAGACTCGCAAAAGGTTACGGGATGTGAATGAACTCGAACATAAGGCTCTTCCATGGAAACTCATGAGTATTTCTATATATTGAGGTAAAGGAATTAACTCCTTGGTACCAAGTGGAGTAAACTCATAGAACTTTCTTTGTGTATTGCTGAAACCTCCCCAAAGCTGTTGCATCTTGTTCTATTCTTTTATTTTTTAAAGTCTTGTTGACTGCAGGTGAGTGGGAGTGTGTTCCTAGTGCTAGATATGGGTCTTTCCTCTTTCTCCTAGCACAGGTCAGTGAATCCTTATACTGGGTTGAGATATAAAATTTATGAATGCGGTGAGCAGAAGGATAAAGAAAAAAACCACAAAAACCCCACCATGACTGGAGGGGAGAGAAGGGATGATGTCACTTTGCAGTGGTAAATTACCAAAAGCAGAAATTACCAAAAGTAAAAATTACCAAAGCAGTAGGCTCTGAACTTACTCTTGCTTCCCTGCTTGCTCCTATTTTCTGCATTTCCTGCAGCTGTCAGAATTGGGGAGCTTCTGTGTTCTGATCAGTGAAAGGTCGCTGTCGCAAATTGCCCTTCTTTCCACTGATGTTCTGGAGATCCAGTTGTGCTGAGTTTGGAAATTAAAGGAAATGGTGTTTAACACAGCAAGATACATTCAAGGTATGTTCAGTATAGTACTGGCAGAGATACCATCTCTTATGGGATTTGCTGACCTAGATGCTGTAATGAACTTTCCAGTGAAGTCCAAAGCAAGGCTAACCTCAGTATATTGTCTTTATCTAGGCATTCATAACAGAGAGTGGTTAAATGCCAGAAATACTTTAAATCCTGCCTTCTGAAGACTGTCTGAGTTAGGTACCACAACTTTTTGTTCTTGCTACTATGGGAGGCAGAGGATTGATGGCTCCCTCACTCTTGGCTTTTTTGTAATATCCATGTAGTTTTTGTACCAGAAATTGCCATGTCTGTGGGCCAGCTATTTTTTTCCCATTCCTTTGTGTCTTTCTAAGAAGAAATGGTATAAAATTAGTTCTTTTTTTTTTGCCCTGAAATCACATCTGAACTCCCTTCAACGTCTCCCTGCCTAAAACCAAATAAAACCCACCAGAAAAGTGACAGAAAACTTGGATCTTTACAGTTTTCAATTGTCAAATGGTGCCTTTGCTATGACTACCAGGGACTACAACAAGATGCTTTTACCGACAGCAGCATCTTTCCTATTGTGACAAAGAAGGATGGCAAAGGCTAATGAATTGTGTCTTATTGAGCAGAGCCTGCAGTTAGGAACTTGATTCCATCAAGAGATCTTTGGAGGAATTTTGGCATACTATATTTCTTGGGAAAAGAATAAAGAATTAATATGTAGGTCAAATGCAAAGCTACAGCTCAGTGGTTGTCACCTTCTTTTCAAAAATCATCAAAATCTTTGACTCAGTGGAGGTAGCTTCCAGACCTCTCTTTTCTGATTTTTTTTTTTCTGATATTAGTGCTTATTCCCTCTGTATGACTCTCTCCCCACATTCAAGACTGTCAGGGAAAAACTGTAGATAAGAATATCTGTAAACAGTGTTTTAGTGTCTCCCACACAGCAGTCTGGAACTGCCTCCCCTCATGTTTCTGAAGGTTCATGGATTTCTCAAATCAGTAGGAGTTTATTGATTTACATGCAGGCAAGCTTGTGTTACTACTTTGGTTACTCTTGTGGTTTTTCCTGGCTACTGCTAATTAGCCTGGCAGATCTTCCAGTGTTGCTTACATGCAGTAGTAAATGAATATAACTACTTGTATTGAGTTATCATAACGTTTTCATTTTTTCTTTTTTGTATCCTCCTTAAAAGGATGAAAGGTACTTTGAAAACTCTTGTCGGAGCAATGAAATTGATCCAGACTGTGACCTGGTACTCAAATGGTGCGGTCTCCTGCACTTGGACTACCCCATAGCCTCTTGTCACATCATTCAGTTCTTCTGGGATATTCAGGTTAACAATCATCACTCCTTTGCTACTGCTTTCCTGTTAGTTACCCTCTGAAAGGCTTGTCCTCTCTTTCAGTTACAATCCTAGCCTGTCTCTCACATCTCATTGGGATCCCAGCTCAGGTTAAAGATTCTTTTTCTCTTCCAAGCCATCACTCTTCCCTGTGTATGTATTTTTTTTCTCAGTTGCTATAGGCAGTCTCACCCTCCTGCTTCTTCAGCCTTGTGAGTGACTGAGGTGCCCAGACTGCAGCTGACCTAGAGGTGTGGCGACTCTCGGGCCCACGTCTTGCCTCCCCAGGCTGCAGGCGGCGTGGAGAGTCCTGGCTTCCCCGGGGCCCTCCGTGCAGGCTGGGAGCCTGGCTATGGAACGTTTCCTTTCCTCTGAGCAGAAGCCGGGATGCTGCTTTCTCTCGGGAGGTGGCAGCACAGCCAGATGCGATCAGCGTATGCAGATTGACGCCCAGAACTGCAAAGGGGTGGCAGGAAGGAGGTGGGGTTGGTGTTGGATTCCTTCCGAGATGGAGCTCCTTAGTAAGGATTAGGATGGGGAGCACAGGGGTGCTCATGCACAGGAGGGACAGCTTCAAGCCCTTTCTTGAAGCAGAATGGAATCAGCCCAACATCGTCACGGTAACACACTGGGATCCCTCTGTCCTCACCATGTTTCTCTGTATCAGCTGCAGCTGATTGTCAGGCGTGATGTGGGGCCCGAGATGCCCACTGTGGGGACGATGTCATTTGCTGAGACTACAGCCACAGCCCCAATTGTTTGTTTATTCATGTGTGGGGAAAGACTCCCTGCAGGAGATTGGGCAGAGTCAGTATGTACCATGGGTTTTGCAACAACCCGCTGTCCTGCAGGCTGCCACAATGGTTGTGTGTTATTTTAGCTATCAAGCAGCTTAAGGTAAAATGCCAGGAGAAAGGAAGAGTGACAATTAATCACCATCCCATTAAATGCTACAACCTGCTCCTCTCTCAGAACCTCATCTGTTCTTTTTAGTCAGTTTGGAGGCTCCCATTCTCTTCTGAGGTTTTAGTAATGGATTACAAAGACAGGGGTACTATACGGGGTTTAATGTGACCATCATCTGGAAAACATACACAGAGGCAGGGGGTTTGGGTTTCCACAGAAAGCAAGCACAGTCTGGTCCAAAAATCTATGGGATATATTGCTTAATCTACCCCTCTGGCTCTGTCTCTGAATTCAGTTTCCCTATGCCAAGCACACTGAATCAGCTGGAGATGCTACAGAGCCTTGTACAGAGCCTTGGTGGGAGGTTGTTTGCCTACTTCATGAACTTTGAGAAAGTTTTGTGGCAACACAGAATAACCGTAGATTCAGTTTTGCCCCAACAGTAATTTGTGAATGCTGTCTGTGGGCTTGTGCATCCAAAAGCAAAGGGTGCTAAAAATCCCAACTTAGTCCACTCAAATGGTTTTACTAGCATCAGCAACTGGAGGGCAGCCAGCCAGTCAGCCCTACAGTTCTTTACAAAGTAATAACGTGCACCTGATTTTTGCTCCTTGGATGGCAACCACTGACTAGCAACTAGTCCCATATACCAGGTAATTCCTGCTTGACGCTGCTTAGGGCACCATTGAAACCACACCTTAAGCAGGCAGAACCGAGAGGGTGAAACAGAGAAAGGGAAGAGAAAACTTGAGGTTTGTAAGCACTTAGAAAAGGGCCACCTCCCCTTTTTCCCCCCTCTTTGCTCCTGGCAGTCTTGGAAGGCCCATTCTTACTCTCATGACTTGCTCTGAAGAGTGTTTGAAAGTGCTGCAATTCTCTTTCAGAACAGTTTCTTTCCTAAATGACCCAAGTGCCCCAGAAAGACCCTGTCACACTGGAGGATTAGTCATGATAACTGCTCATCTTCTCTGGTGCTGGGAAGCAGAATGCAAACAGCTCAGGCAGTGAGGACTAAGCAAATCCACCTTTCCTGTCTGCATTTTCCTTCTAACTCAGTTCTGGGGGATCCTCCCACTGCCATGTGGATCCCTCTGCTCTGGAGGGACAAGTTGTGTCAGTATGAACACCACCAGGCCTTCTGCCCAGTCCCCATGCAGGTGCAGAGCAAGGGCTGCAAGCAGCCATCCCTCCAGGAGCAGTTCCACAGCAGTCCAGTCAGGCACATGCATTTAAAGAGTGCACATATGGAGGAGGGAAGCATTTGAGGGATAAATCCCACATAGGATAATGTTGGTGACTGCAGAAAAATAAACAATCTGCCAACAGAATGAACATAAAGGAGAAGGGTAGTGACCAAAATCCAAGACACTGGTTTTGAAACGTTGTTAGCACCTTGCCTTTTGGAACAATCTTTGACAATTGGGAGAGAGTTTGTCTCATTTTAATTGGGACTAACCATATTCACAGCAGTTGTCACATGTCACCTAGTCTGTCTGTCTCCCTGCCTTTTCAATTTGGCAGCCTTCTCTTCTTCCCCTGCATGTCCCAGAGATTTGAAAAATGATCCATTCTTCAAAGCATCCCTGGTAATTTGGACCACAGTGTTATACTTCTTTTGAGACTGATGCCTTTCAAAGCTGCAGCATTTCTTCCTGCAGCAGCTTCTGACAACCCTCTATAATATATAGCCTTAAGAAGGGAAAACAGGTCTGAGGAGATGCACTTTTCCTAGGAGGAAAGAGATTGGAGATGGCATTAAAATCAACAGAAAACAGATTATTTCATGTATAGAAAAGAAGGTAGCTCAGCCCTTTTTATGAAGTGCAGGACTATAGTGTCACTAATTTCACTTTGCAAAGTGTACTGGAGATCTCTTAATGCACTTGTTGGTAAAATGTAACTGCATACACAGATCAGTAAATATTAATTAATTAAACATACAGATATGTGTTCTGTCCTGCACCATGTTTGCTATCTTTTTTTGTTTTCCTAAGAACACCACCACCTTTTTAGCAAGACTTAACTTGAGATCTGCGTCGCTACGTTGTTTTTGCTGCCAGATACGGAAAGACAAATCCAGACCACGATTGCTGGCTGCATGGCTTTTACCCACTGGCAACCACCTCCCCCAGTGACAACAGCTGAGGAGGGGAGAGTATAATTTTATATTGCAGTAGTCACTTAAAGTGAAAATGAATGTTAACATTTCTCTGGGATGTATATGCCCTAGTCTACATGTTTGTTCAATGTCCTGGTTTCTTACTGGGGAATGTCCTACTGGGGACATTGCCATACACATTTAGGAATTAGGGTTAGAATTGATGTGACTATTAATAAGAAATCTTGCAAATTCTGCTTTGAAAAGAGCTATTATCTTGAAGGTGAAAAATACACTTTCTCAAGCACTCACTTCCCATTTTCAAAATACACCTTTGCAATAGTCCTGAATACAGAGCAACAGGATGGAAACCTGAATTTGTTTCCATTCAGTGAAATGGAAGCTTTCCATATAGGTAATGAGAGGTGTTAAAGGGTGTTTACATGAGGGAGGGCATTTTTCTTCTTCAAACTTACCTTTATTGTCTGTGCAACTTTCAGGCTCAGCCTGACCCTGCAAATATTTAGGTATGTACATAAGTGAAGGCACAAGCATTACATGTCTTTCAAATATGAATCCCAATCCAAATATTAAAATTATTCCAACAGATCCAATAACAGCATCATCTCGTTCTTACTGCAGGTCCCTACTTTAGGTTTAAGTTTATTTGGAGACTGCCAGACACCCCACCCCAGCAAGCACTGGGTACAGAAAAAGCTGTATGCACACAGCAAGATGGGTACAATGGAGACAGACCAGAACAGTGCTGTTGGGCCCAAGTACTCATGAGAGGTAGAGTAGACACTGCTTCCCTGTATCTATGCGAGAGAATGGCCTTTTAGTGCTTCTACAACCTCCTCTTTCCCACATCCGCGGAGCAGCACAGTGCACAAACGGATTTAGAAGGGGTGACTCTGCAGAGAGATCGCATCTCCAGGGACCTGCAAAGCTGGGTGAAATTTCAAGATCTGCAGTTGTACTGCTGGGGAACGTACTGCCCCCAGTTTCCATAACATGAGGAATACTACCACCGACCTTCTCGGAAAGGTACTGATGGAGGAAGCTCCCAGAACCAGCTCCCGTGCCTGTTGCCTCCGTCCTTCCAACAGAACAGGCAAGGCTTGGGCAGCTCTGGCAGCACCTTTAAATCCATGTTGACTGTAACTATTGTAAGCCCAAATTGCACGCCGTAAGCGTAACCTGGACGCTGCGCGTCCTGTCTCCAGCAATTCCACGTTCCTTTTAAAAAAACCTGGACTGAGGGAGAACAAAAGGGCTACAGCAGCAACACCGCCGGCCTCACCTCATTCTGCATCGATTACAATGGGCGACAACAAGCCAGAAGTTTACTGAGGGTTAAAGCCCCTCATATGATGAGGGCAGGGAGGCAAGTCCCAAGGGATTTTAGGGACATGCTACACCGAGATCCCGAATACTGGTGGCGGAGTGATGAGGTAACTTCGCGCGGCCCCGCCCTGGCTGCCGCCCTCAGGCGCGCGCTCACGTGACCGCGCTCACGTGACCGAGCACTCAGGGCCCCCCCCCCGCACCTGCGGGCGAGGGGGCGCGGCGGGAGAGTGGGCGGAGCCACAAGATGACCCCTCCCGCTCCTCCGTGTCCCCCCCCTGCCCCGCCCCATCGCGCACGCGCGCGGAGCGGGACGGGCCGACTCACGCACCCAAAATGGCGGCCGCAATGGATGTGGACACCCCCAGCGGAACCAACAGCGGCGCCGGCAAGAAGCGCTTCGAAGTGAAGAAAGTGAGGCCCCGCCGGCGCGCTCCTCCGGCTGCTCCCGGAGGGACGGGGAGGGCTGGGGTCGACCTGATGCCGGCGAGCGGGACAGAGGAGGGGGCGACTTCCCGCTCTCCTCACGGAGCCGGGCGCCCGGTTCCGCACCGGGGCGGTGGGAGGGGCGGGGCGAGGCCTGCGGGGAGTCCTGGCGTGCGTCCGGGCCAATGGCTGAGGTGGGCCGCCGCACGTGCAGCGCGAGCGGGCCAATCAGCGGGCGCGGCTGGCGGGGGCGGGAGCGGGAGCAGGGGGCGCCGACGGGGCCGTGCCGACCGGGGGATGCCCTGGTTGGAGCTCCGTCGCTCGCTCCCCTCGGGCGCTGCGGCCCCGACGGGCCTCGGCTACTCCGTACCCTGAGCCTCTGAGCAGCTCGGGCCGGGAAGCAGCGCTGGAGTGCTTCCGCCTCCCCATCACCCCCGGCCGCTGTGGCCCAGCCGCCCGGGCTGCCCCATGTGCTGCGTAAAATGCTTTCTGCAAATGTCTCTGGCTGACTTTTTTTCTCCTTCTTACTTAAATCGAGCCATAACAACGTGTTAGTCAGCAAATGTTCTCATGCTACCCTGGCTTTGCCTCCTCACTCAGAGCAGCCATAAGATCGCCCTCCTATCCAGTGCCACCAGTTTGTCAGCTGGGTCATAGTGATGGTCCGAGACTCTTCACGAGGGTGTAGACAAGCAGGGATAGATTGTGTGGGCTTGTAATAAGGTATAATTTGAGGAAAGGTGACCCCTAGACTGGATATCAGTAAACATTTCCAGGGATTCCTGCTTGTAGATGAGTTTGTTTGAAATGCAGCTGCCATCAGTGATGATAGAAACCCCTAGATCTGTGCAGAAGGAAGTGTTTGGGCGACATAATTGCTTGTCCTTTGGAAATAGGGACAGATGTAATGAGAGGTATAAGAAGTGGCACTGTTTATGTGTCAGTGGCATTCCTCCTCCCCAGCAAAGTACCAAGACCTTTGTTGCATGTGTGGCTCAGTACAGGTTTGTGGGTCATCAGTGTAGACCATGATGGGATAAGAAATTAAGTACTGGAGCGTGTGGGAGAGGTAAGGGTGCTGAGAACTTTTATCTCAGCTGCCTTGAAGTATGGATGAAGTCATGAGAGATGAGTACCTCAGCCAGAAGGCCAGCTAGACTTGAAGTTGGAAGATGGGGAAAAAAAATGAGATCACTACTGGTGCATGTCCTAAAAGATCTAGTAGTATTGTGAATACTTTTTATATCTGTACTAATGAAAAATTTAAGAGCTTATCAAAGTCCAATACTGCTTATCAATACTTGGAAGTCTGCATTCCTCCTTCAGAGTCCCAAACTGAGGGAAAGCAATGAAAACATTGAGATAGAAATGGAACACAGTAGAGAAGATTTACTAAAGAGAAGATTTACTATAGTACAGTCAGTACAATTATATACTGAAAAAATGTAAGGAGGACAAAAATCTATACTACTTAACTAGTAAATGAAGATTATCCCTATTGCCAGTACAATATTTTGGATTGCTTTGGATGTTGAAGGCAGGCCCATTTATTTAATGAGTTTACAAAAGACCTGATTATGGGTTTTGTCAGGAGGAATAAAAACATATCATGTTTTTCTGCACAGCTTGCCCTGAAGTCCTCAAACCCTTCCCCTGAAGTAGCATGGGATAGTGCTATTACTTTTTATATGTATAAAGGAAGTCTTTGAAAGGTTAATTTGGTAGTACTTTGAAATTTTTATATCCAGCCTTGCTGATAGGTTGTTGCTTATTAATCTTTTGTAGGGAATATTATTCAGGAGTCAGTGGAGAGTAGCATTAGAGATTTAGTTCTTGACCCCAACTGCTCTGAAAGGTGATTACTAGAACTGCTGCAAATAATGGGAATTCCTCTTAACAAAAATGGCATCTGAATTGGTCTTTCTCCAAGGGACTGTCCTTTCCTTCAGAATTGAGGATTTGGCATGAGCTGCATCCTTACCTTTAGATCTTGAATAGAAATCCAGGTGTTTGCATTTGTTTCACAAAAAAAAAAAAAAAAAAAAACAAAAAAGGAGGGGGGGGAAGAATGTGAGAGTTACCTTGTTTTTGAAGTGGAAAGGAGACATTGGGTCTGGGAGGTTTGTGAGAGGAACGTACCACTGCTTCCTAGTAACCTGAACTCATGATGAAGAATTACTCTGGACTTCTAAGATTTGGGTTTTTTAAAATATCCCAGCTTTTCTATTTTAAAAAGTACATGGGCTCTTGAAGAATAACGAGGATTTCTGTCCACTGTAAATTGAATCAAAACTATGTTTTTCTTTTTTCCCCCTCTCTCTAGTGGAATGCCGTAGCTCTGTGGGCATGGGACATTGTGGTTGATAACTGTGCCATTTGCAGAAACCACATTATGGATCTATGTAAGTAAATGGGGGGGACACAGTTGACAGTTTGGACTTGTATGTGATGAACAGCTGAAATTACCCCAGCTGAGGATATAAATCAGGAAAGCTTTCAGTTAGTAACTGATTCTTCTGCTATGTAATGCTGAAGTCTCATAATCTATTTTTGTGACCTCTGTCACCATACTGCTTTTCCCTCACCCTTTTCTTGTAAAGAGTAGGATTACTTGATGCCATATCAACAGACGTGATGCTGCTGAGTGTATTTTGAATGCAACAAAGAGGAAAAAGAGTAATAATAAAGAGAACTGAAATTATTCAGGGTTGACAGGCTTTGCTTACAAAGAGAGGTATTATATTTCAGAGTTGGGGAGGTTGCTATGAGTATCAACTTCTTGATGACACTCATTAAGATGAAGTCTTGTAACACTCTCTGTGTCTGTGTCTGGCAAGGAAAGACATGGGCCAGCAAATTAATTTGACTCCTCATTCTATAAAACCTACCTTGCCTAACTAACTTAGTACGTGTTATAGTACGGGGAATTTTTTAAACACCTAGAGAATTATTTGTTCACTTACAAAGGAGAGTAATCAAATGCCAAAATAAAAAGCAATATGTTGTTAGTATTGGTTTGATTTTCATTTCTTTTTTGCTGTATAATCTTGATGGTTCATTTCTATCACGAAATAGGTGTGTATACATGAAGTCACTGATTTCAGTCCCTTAGAGTATTGGTAATGAGTACAAACCCATTTTTTTCTCTTCAAAAATGACAAAGTACTGTTGGCACCATAGCTGTCCATCTTGTTTCAATCATGAGGGACAGAAGACCTTTTAATATACCCCAGATAGAAATTTGCCCATATTTCTAGAATGTGAGGCTGGTGGAACCCCCCAAAACAAGCCCAGATCCAACGACAATGCCTGGGGATGGCCTGTCCTGATCCCCCTGGAATAGTTTTGCTGGACTTTGTTTTTATGCGGTCGCCCTCAGAACCAACACTATTGGCAACTTCCTCTCAATAAGACTGTATGAAAATAAAACACTACAGAAAAATGAGACTTCAAGTTTATAATAACTTGAAGCTACTGAAGGATGCATCTGATTTTACTTCATATTTAATAATAATTACAAAATTACTTTCAGAAGCTTTGGGTGGTTTTTTTCTTTTTTCTAATAAAGAGAAAACACACTGTAACACACTGGTCTGAAAATGGATTAAGCAGGTTCACTTCTTGGGGACAGATATGTTTGTATTTTGAGCCAGCTACTGCCTATCCATGCTTCAGTTTATTCTTGGTTATTAGACAGGGAATGATAACACTAAAAAGAACAGGGATTATGAAATAAGTTGATGTCCTTTAATGTGAAGATTTCCTTTCTAAGTGTCTCTAACCTGTACCATCTTGGAAAAAAGTTTCACGAGAAGGTGGACACTGGACTATTACTTAGTCTTTCAGGTTTATGCTATATTAGAGAGGAAAGCATGTTGCTGACAGGCAAATGGAATTTCAAAGATTTATTAGAACATAAGTTACATTTATAGAATTTCCAAATGTATAGAATAAATATATAAAATCCTGTAATTCAAGATAATTATTCATGATAAGAGGGATGTATTTTAAGATAGGAGACACTGGTGTGTTTCATTCTATCAATCTGCTTCAAAATTAATTGTACCTTCCATGACAGACCAAATACAGTCTCAAATGTTTGCAATTTTTTTTTATAAATAGCAAGTAGGACATATGGGATGAAGGAAAGGTGTGGAGGAGCTGGAAGGAGAATGGACAAATGCTATTTGTCAGTAGTAAATTTTGTTTGTCAGTTCTTAAAAAAATATTTTAAGAAGTCCTACCCATATGTGGGTGGGGATTGAGAGTATATAGGTAGATTAGGAAAAACAGTAAAGGAGAAAGGTATAGGTAATTTTTTTTTTCATTTTTGAGTTGCTCAAGCATAGCATGTTATTAATTTGTATGGGCAATGTTATGAGGATCCTGGACTGCAAATGACAGACTAAAATTGACAGCATACAGAGTAGAAAGGATATCTAAATTGGTATTCCGAGATCAGTGTTGGCTCTGGATTTGCTTACTTCCTTGTTACAGATCATTAATGTTGTTAAACAACCCTTTAATTAGATTTTCAAACATAAGATGTGAAGTGATGACAAATTGAGAAAAAATTAATAGAATGTGCAGGGAAGAACAACACAAGATTCGATTTGATAAAATGCAGGATACAAATGTCTCCCACTCCTAGCGACAAAGAGAAACGTTGGATGGGAAAACATTAGAAGAGTGGTAAGTAATGCCAGTCATGGTAATGAAAGTTTGTTAATGTTGTAAAGTCAGGCATCAATGGTAAGGTGTCATGCAGTTCTCCCCATGCATGTGCCTTATGACTCAGCAATAATGTGATTCAAAGGATCCCCCCTGCCCTCGGTTTGGTTTGTTTTCAGTGTACAGAAGGAATGAGTAGATTTTCAGTGTTTTGGTTTCATTCTTCTTTGGAAAGACCCACGTTCTGTTTAGATTTTACTTTAGTCTTTCTTCAGAGGCTTGCTCTCTGGTGCTGTCGCTGCAACATGGTAAGTTGGAGAGTGTTAGCAGTGTGTTTAGTACACTGCATTGTCTTCTGTGTAAAATGTGTAATGTATTATTGTAGTAAGATGACCAATATAGGTTTGAACTGTGTAAAATGTGCTATCAAAATACTGTCCCTTTGCTTTGATGGTAACATGCGAAGTACCATGAATCCAGCTTCACAAAGATAGGTATGTTGCATAGAATCCAAAGAAGAATCTCAGGATGTTTATTAAATGGAATGGGTTTGGATTTATTTCTTTATGTGTAAATATACAGGAGATTTCTGCAATAGAAAATGTGTAGGAAGCGGGCTGGTTCTTACAATGCCAAGACTGAGAAGCTGCCATTGTATAAGATGCATTTCTGCAACTCCCTGAGTTGAAATGCTTCCATTGCATCTTTCACAATTATTTACAGGTATTTCAGGTTTTAGCTGTATCATTCTGCCCTCACCTGCAGATACTCTGTCAAAAGCAATGCAACAGAAGAGTCATTCAGTATTCCTCCAGTACCTGTTACTGACTCTTATGCTTCTTTTGGGTCAGCAAATGGTAAATAGCTTCTCTTTCTTTCAAGAGCCAGAATCATCAGCTTTCATTCTAGGATGGAGCTTGTCCATGTGTTTTATTTATTACTTATTTTTTATTTGTTGATATATTGTCCTTTTCTGAAATTAAGCAAAAACAAGACCAAAAAGTGCTTGAGCTTTTGGGAGGCCCTTTTTTGGCAGCCAAAGGTAGCAGTGCTAGCAGTAATCTCCAGTGTGTTTGATGAGGGAGCTAAATCTGGGTGTCTTGTTGGAAGGGCTTTACATCACCACCAGAGAACTCCTCCTCAGCCACTTCCACAAAAGTTCGTCTGTCCTCTTAAACTTTTGGGACTTCATGCCTTAGACTGTCAGTGAAAGTTTAGGTTTGTCAGTGAAAGTTTGAGTAACACTGAAATGAATGTCAGTGCTGCTTCTTTTCCTTGCCCCAACCATCTTTCTTCCCTCTCACTCCCAGGCAAAATAGAGAGTCGTTTAAATCCTGAAAAATTAAAAATTGTGTTCATGCAGCTCTCAGGTTAGTGCCTCTTAGAGAAAAAAAAAAAAAGACAAAATGACATAAAATGGGCTAGATGGACTTCATGTCTAATATGCCCAGTATTTTGCTTCCAGCAGGAAAAGAGAAGAAACAAGGTAAGTATATTGTGTGCTGGAGTATTTTCCTTGCTTTCATCAGAGGCTTTCTGAGTTAAACTTTGCTTACTCTTTGACTTTTCTCCCTTCCGAAGAATTTCCTCATCTTTTCCTACTACTCATCTTCTCACCATTATCTGTTACTGTACAGACTCTGGCCAGATACATAAAAGCTAATATCTTATGCCCCATGACCATGAGTCTATACTGTAGTAACAGTAAAATTGTTGCAACAATCTCAGGTGTAGAATTTTATACAAGTATCCAAAGTAATTGAAGTTCTTCAAGGATCTTGAGCATCTTCCATATTCTTAATCAGATTTAGTTTTATTGCTGTATGTGTTGAGAGATTCAAGAATTAAGACACCAGACCTTTCAGAAGTACTGGATTCTCTTTTCTTCTATAGGCAGGCAAGGGATTGAGCTTTGGACTTCCTGCTGTGGTATATCATGTCTTTGATGTAAACCATATGATAAATACAGGTTCACTCAGATCTTGCAGAACAGCTGTTGCTACTGAGTTTCTTTAGACATCAGTCTTATTTTGAGTAGTTCCTCCTGACCAAGGTTAACTGATGTCTCTTGCATCTCAGAAAAAATGGGCCTTTCTTTTATTTTGTGCGCCTCCACACCTGAAAAATGGAGAAAGGGATGAATAGGACAGAACAAATAGAGATTACATTTTTCAGCCAAACCTGTGGGATTTGAAAGTTTTTGAATCTTTAAGTGATGAATCAAATTCCTTTTCCTCTAAGCATATTGAAGCACACGAAGAGTGAACAGAGAATTGGAGTTCACTCAGACATCTTCTTTGCCAGGAAAAAAAAAATCTGCAAAACAAGAAAGCAGCAAGCCCATGTATTGAGTTTTAAGCTGATCATCTATCATCAGATCTTTTTAAATCATTTGGGCTTGACTCTTAAAGAATCCTTTAGCAAGGAGTAAAATGTTAGTCTCATAGGTTTGTGCTGCTGATGGTGGAGGGGTTGGAAATATCTTTTTTTCTTCTGAAGTTTCTTCTTGAGCTGGATCAGAATTGAATTGTTCAGGCTTTAGAATGGAGAACCAGCTTGCAGGATTTATTTCCTCAGTGTTGTTCTTCCTTCTTTCCTCACTCTTTTTCATCTCCTTCATCCACACTATCTGACACAAAAGCCCAAAACATAACCCAAACCCATAAATAGTTGGGGTGAGAGAGTCGGGAATCCTCCTGAGTACTCAGCTCCAAGGTATAAAAAGTACAGACCATATTGTATTTCCTATTGTGGATTTTTGGGATGTACTTACCTATCACAAGACTATAAAATAAAGACAGGCAAACTCCAGCATTACATGAGCAAATTGATTTGCAAATAAAGTCTATAATGTGTGATAAGAACATATAGGAATTTATATTGAGAAAAACCTGGATAAGAAGTTTAAGTAAATGTACTGTCAACTGATTGTCAAAAGACATCTCTTTGAACACAAGAGGAAAAAAATGAAAATATTTAGCCTTGAAATTTGGGAAGCAGACACATGTTGCCAGCAGATGAGCTATGTACTCTTGCCCTCTGGAACTTTGGAATACTAAAAAAGCAGAGAAAGGAGGAAATCAGGATTAAGTATATTTTGATATGATACTTTTGGAAAAACAGTACACATTAAACCATAGCTCTTGATACTTTCTGGTGTGTTAAATACCACAAATGAGCTCTTCCTCTCATGCCTCCACTTGCTATTATGCAGAAATCTACCAGTTAGTGTTGCATGTACATCTTCAACTCCTGTGTATTTTTGTTCAATCTTTATTTTCATAGGCATAGAATGTCAAGCAAACCAAGCATCGGCCACCTCTGAGGAGTGCACAGTTGCATGGGGCGTCTGCAATGTAAGGAAAACTGTTTTATTGTGGAGCTCGTGTGGGGTGATCCTCCTTTTTTGAAGACTTGGGACAGAATGAGTTCTGTGGCATTTCTTACATAACCCACGAGAAATAAGAACTTCAAAGACCTTATGTTTACTAGAATGTAGAAAGGAGAGAGAGAAGAAAATAAAAGAAAGTGAAAGATGGAGAGATGTAATAAGACACAGAAGCAAAGGGAGGAAGATAAGCCTTAATTATTTTTTTAAGGAATAATAGATCTTTCATTCTGAGCATGTTTTTCCTGATCATGGTTTGCCTAGGAGTTACACCTTTTTATTTCCCCGTGGTATTAGGATCACTTAGATGTCAGCCTGCTTGATGTGTCTTTGTGCAGGCTAATTCCAAGAGTCAATCTGGGGTACCCAGGTGATTTGCTTCCAGTTTTGGGGGAAGATCAAATCGGTTGGTCCCACTAGCACGTGAACTCCAAGCCTGAATACCTCTTAGGTAGCCTGGGCCTGAGTTGGAAGATAAACTATTCCATAGTGGAATAACGTCCTGATCCTCAATCCCATCTTCACTGTGCTGTGAGATTGAGTTACAAAGTGTTAATGCTGGAACAAGACTATAAATGTTGCAATTCTGTTTGCAGAGGATAAGAGCAAAATTTTTAACCATGTCAGGATATTCAAGTGTCAAAATTATGTTGCGTGTGGAACCAAGGGGAACCTTGGTTTTAAGTAGCTGTATGGGGTAAGGAAAAGGGTGTCCTTATTAAACACATTAAAGAGATTTATTCTTTTTCTTTCTAATTTTGCAAATTCCTTTTTATTCAGGCTCTGGTATCTCCTGCAAACTGACAGAAAGCTTCCTTCAGCATGTATACATTCATATCATCCCTGCTACTCACTCTGAAATCCTCTCTTTTCTTTTTGATTATGCTTCTTATCAGCATCTGCTCTGACAATTTTAGCAGCTGCTGCTAAACTCTGCACTCTCTCCTTCATCAGAAGTCAGTCAGTTGCCACTGCACGCACTGTAGAACAGGCTCCCTGCTGCCATTTCACTAATGTTTCCTCCTCTCTGAAAATGTGGATCAATTCCTTGGTGGTTACCAGCTAATTGACTGATTAGTTGTCCCCACCTTTGCCTGTAAACTCTTGCTACTCTCTTCTTACTGTGATGCTTTCAGTGGTAGTTTTCACATTGAGATGCATTCATAATTCTGAAATTATGTGATCTGAACTTTGTCTTCCAGCACGCTTTCCACTTCCACTGCATCTCTCGCTGGCTCAAAACTCGCCAAGTATGTCCGCTGGACAACAGGGAATGGGAGTTCCAAAAGTACGTATCCTGCACAGATTTCAAGATGAAAAGTCCAATTGTCCTGTAAATATAAATTATCAATGTCAGATTGGTGTGTCTGAGGGCATAGTTGCTGTTCAGAGCGGTTTTTTCTTCCACCTTGCTATATATGGACTTTTCCTTAGTCACCTGGTTCTAAGTGAGCTCTGAAGGAAGTCCAAACAGCTGTGGGGTATGTGAGAGCTGTTGAAAAGTAGTGATTTCTATTGACATTCTCTCTAAAGAATAGAGAGCAGGAGAGAAATGGAATTAGCTAGAAGTGGAGTCTCAAGTGAATACTGTGCCACTGCATGAGCAATTTGGGTTTAGAGAATTACCTGAATTCAGCTGCTTGGGTTCCAAAGTGTTTCTGCTGAGGTGCCAGACATCGTATTGGGTCCCTCTGTTATCTTGATGATTTGTTTTATAACTGTGATAGCCTCAGAGATTAATACAGCTGATTTCCTAGCATCTGGAAATCAAGTGTCCATGTAGCCATTCCTGCAGCTTTGGCCCATTTATTCATAATTTCTGTATTGTTTGTTTTGCTTAATGTTTTTTAAAGGTCTCATGTTAAGAATAGCAGTAGGAGATCCAAGAATGGGTTTTTGAGGGGTAATCGTATTTTGAGAGGTAATTGTACATTGAGAATAGTTAGGAAGTTTGCCTATCACTTACTTCATTCTGCACCATCTATCCATTAATCTTTTTTTAACTTTTTAAAAAAATAAATTAGTTCTAATCAGAATCCAGACTGAAACAAAGCAAAATAGGCATTATAACTGTTGAGGATTGTCTTTGGGCTCTGGTACACAGTCAGTTGTGCAAATCATCATTGACGTGACAACTGAAGTACCATAGTTTTGATACCAAGACATTTTCCTGAACACACAATGAAAACTGAGTCCCTGTTGCCTGGCTAATCACTTCATATTGCACAGGCAGCATGATGAGAAACGGAGACATGAATTGATATCTCCTGATGCATGCTCAGTGTTACTTCCGGGGCTGTGACAAGCTTTGGCCTTGTTTCATGCCGGATGTATTTGAAGTGGGATTCAGGGCAAAAGATAACTGGTACTGAGATCTTTTGCACATGGTGCTGTGGATTGCTCAGGCTCTCCTCTGACTGGTGCCTGGGTAGACTTTTAGGGGAAGTGAAATGTGGAGGACTTCCTAAGATTTCCTTAACAGCATTTCACCTTCATCCTATTTACATCTTAATTATGCTGTGGTAGAATGAAAATAAATCCACCCAAACCAGCACAACTATGAATAATAATTTTTAAAAAAGCATTAACATATTATCTATTTGCAGGTATGGACACTAGAGAGATGGTCACACGCTTCTTGTTATGTCATCGAACTCAGTTGTTCTTGTCACTATGGGTTTGTTTTAGTGACTTGGAAAGTCAGTAATGTATACAATTCTTCTTTCATGCTAATTTCTTCCTATTGTATACCATTGAATAAAGTCTTGCTGGAGCTTCCTGTCAAAGTTTTTTGTCTTGTGTTCAGGAGTGGGCAGTCGGAGCGTGAGGGAGGAGAATTGTCTGCAGACCAGGGACTTAAGCTAAGCTTAATTCTTTAGCTGGGCAGTGCTTCTTTTTTGCTGCGCCAGGCTTTTGACTGTGAGTTTGGTCCTACTCCCACACAACTGAGAACCACACCTTTGGCTCACTGAGGTTGGTGTTAGGCTCCATTGTGTAGTGCAGTGGGTGCAGGATTTGGCCTGGCTAAGAGTAGTTTATGCAAATAGCTTTTTGTGTGGACATGCTTTATTACAGCTGAGTTAAAATGATGATCTATACAATTAGGGGTTGTGTCATCATTAGAAACTAGTCTCTCACTTCTGCTCTTGAGTTTGACTAGACCAGCTCCCCTGCAGAGGAAATTTTCACTAACTTCCCAGTTCCAGCTGTTTAGCTCTGGGGAACAGAAACGGGATGTCACTTTTTGTTAGTGTTCATAAAGCACTTTCATGTGTTGAGTGAAAGTAAACTCAGGAAATTCATGTGCTAGGTTGGCTGGAAAGCTAAAAGTAAGCAGTATATAAGCAAACCAATTGTTGGTTGACTTTCTAGTGGTATTTTTCTCAGTTCAAGTCCAACTGGCCAAATATCATTCCTTTGAAAGCTACATAATGTTCTGTTTGGTGTCTCCTCTGCCAAATGGCCTGGTATCCTGCTCACTGCATCAAATTTTGCCCTTTATGTCAACAGCCTCAGCAGATGCTGGGGGCTCAAACTCCAAGAAATTCTTCCTGCTACAAAAGGCTGCCTCTTTATGTCAGTGATGGTAGACATGGTAGATTTCTGTCCTTGGCTGTTCATGATACCATCTTTGGATGTCATTTTTTTGCTCGTTACTGAGGATGGGAAATATGATAGCTGATGTTAAACATTAGTTTACTGTAGTGATAGGGGATAAAGATGGTCATTGACAGAACCAAAACTTGCAGGTTTTTCAGTAATTGCTGGGGCTTTCTCTAATCTGCAGCAAGCAAATGTCAGGATTATTTTATCAGTTGGTGTCATTGCTCTGAAATGTTATGGTTCACTGTTTTCCACCCTTAAGAAGAGAACAGGAACAAGTAGGACTAGGAGAGTTTATAGCTAGACAGTTTATTTACCATGTTTCTTGGTAGAAATCTCATCCTGAATTTGCCAGGTAGTTTTGGTGATGGAGGCAGGAATGGAATGGAATAGAATAGTAGGGGGAAGATGATCTCAACAGTGGTCAAAGTATTCATCCAGGCAACAGGGTATCCAGGTTAAATGCCATTCCCTGAAATTTGAACTCCTATTTAGCGTCCTGTCCAGATGAGTGAAATGTCAGATGTCCCTGGTTTTGATTGTCCATTTTGTTTGCAGTGGTTGGTTTTTCAGGACCTGGTACCCAGATGCTCACCAATTTATGTCCTTGAGAACTTTGTTTTGGGTCCAGCTATGTTGTTCTGATTCATCTCCCTTTTGACTGTGCATATTGCCCTGAGAATATGTTTTTTTAGCTGGGGACAGACACATTTTCCTCTCCTTTGTGGCTTTGTGTGCATTTGCTTGAGGCTGTGCCTGCAGAAAGACAAGGGGGGTTGGTATTTTTTATTGCCTTTTTTTTATAATGTATCCCTCCAAATGGCTGGCTACAGGCACTCTCCCCTAAACACCCTTTGAAACTGCTCTGCTGCAGTGCGTAAAACTCTGTTAAATTTGATTTCAGATTGCTTTTGTAGTGTCTGTCCCAAACCTGGGTTTCCCAAATGGAAAAATACAGAGTGCAAAGCACCAATTGCTTACAGGCCCAGGAAAGAAAATCCTTTTTCAGCTGCTGCCTGTTGCAGTGGCCCTGCTGCCACTTCCCCTGCTGCAAAGGTGACAGCCCATGGCTGCTGCAGCACAGGGCTGCCAGCAGCCCTGTTTTCTGTAGTGCATTTAGGGTTGTGTTTGGGGAGACAAGGAAAAGCTTCAGCGAATGAGCTCAGAGAGATGTGTGGCACAGGCAGCACCAAGTGAAGGTACAAGAGATCTCTTTTATCCAAGGGCACAAAGTGCCCCATTTCCCCAGGGAATGCTAGCTTGCTCAGGCTGGTATCGCTGTGTCCTAACTTTTACTGTTCAGCTCTCCACCTCTGCTAGATGTGGGAGAAAGCCCATTTATTTCTGTTGCCTTTTTTCCTGAAGCAGCAATCATTTTTGACTACAGCTTCCCCTTTTTGCAAAATACAGAGAGCTTCTTGGGGAGGAAGGAGGAATAGGGCACATTTCTAAGTATCCTGTGGGGAAGATAGGTGCACAAGGGAGAAAAGACCATGTCAGTGCTGCTTGCCCATCCTATAAATGGAGAATGCATTTGAACTGTGGATTTGAAAATAAAATCAGGAGAGAATGACAGTTAAAACTGCAAAGAGCAGTGTATCCTGCAGCTGCTCGCCTTAGAGAAAAACAAATCACTGGTAGACCTGCTGTGGAGCAGAAGGTAATTTTGACATTTCTGATTCTTTCTACAAGTCTGTCAGCCGAAGCAGGCTGCATCACTGAGCAGGCCATGGCAGAAAGCAGACAAAATGACCAGACAGTGACTTCCTTCTCTGCCTTTTGCAAAGGAGACAATGAGCTCCAGGTGCTGCTTGGCATTGGCTATGCCTCATGCACCAAATCCCTCAGTGGTCTTGCATTAAAATGCCAGAATCAGGACAATGTGACACCAAGATGACACGGCACATTGGGCTGCGAGGAAGTAGGAGGGGACGGATGGGAATTTTCCTGTCAAAATCACTACAGACCATACATTAAAAAAATGCCAGGCTGGCAGAAGTCTGCTGGTTGAAAAATGGCTGATGTCTGAGATAAATGGCTGAAGCCTCAACCAGTTTGCCAGGCTTGTAGCAATATACTATGGAGTGAACTTCATGATCATGTCCTCCTGCCTCAGTCACATGGGGAGGGAGTATCTGTGGAGAAGCAGCTGTTTGGGCTGGGATGAGGAAGATTTGCAATTGCTTTCGGTAGCCCTGAGCAAATACCCCTTGCAGGAGAGCCCCAGGAGCTGCTCCTACTTCTGTGTGGTCAGGTGTTATGATGAACATAACACATGAGAAAATACACCTTTGAGTGTGGAGTTGTCTGTGTGCAGGCAAGAAGGCGGCCTGCAGCTGCCAGCCCTCTCCCACTGTCTCCTAATAAAGAAGCTAATGGCATCCCCAAGTGGTCTGGGACCACATCAGCAGAGCTGATGTGAAGATGAGGCAAAGCAGCACTGGTGGTGTGTGAGCTGCAGCAAAGCCTGTGCAGGCAGAGAGCTGAGCTTCCAGGAAGGGAGCACCCACTTGGGAAGATCTGAACTGTATCTGGAAAACTGCCTCCTCCAAAGGCATCAGGGTAGAGAATGGCAGTAACACCACTTCCCTGACTGACCCTGCCATGAGTTTCATTCCTTGAACTAAAAAGGAGCAGCCAAGAATGTGGGGGAAGATAACTCAGAGATAGGCAGAGGCAGAGACCAAGTCTAAATCTCTGTGCTTGTTCCCATTGTCAGGCAGGCAAGGAGATGTTCTGAAGAATGGCGCGTACCCTTGTTGAAGAACACAAGCTCTTCCCTTTGTCAGTGTGGAAGTGATCCCACGTGGTACTTGGGCAGCAGGAATGTGGTACTGTCATGGGACAGCAGAGAGGCACTTGCAAGGTGCAGAGCTGATGCCTGTGAAGTGTTGCTTGGCCAGCATGCTGCCAGCCCTTTCCTGGACCACCATGAACTCCCATGCTTCTGCCCTATGGCAGCTGCTTTGCCATCCAACAAAGGGATGAACCCCTCGGCGGTGTAAGAGGCTTTGGGTGGGCTAAGTGGGCACTGGCACCCCTGGTTGCTCATCCCAGCCTAGGTGACAGCCATTACTGCCTGGAGACCCCCAGGCCACTGCTGGAGAAAAAGAGGAGGAGGTGACACTGCTGAGGGTATTTTCCTAATGCAGGTTCCTCTGGGGGCTGGAGAGGAAGAGGAGGATGGGTGTAGAGAAGCATCCTTTGTCTCCCTGCTTTGCTCACCATGTTCTCCCACAAGACCTGTGGGAAGAGCAAGCTCTTCTTGCCTGCTTTTGCTTTTCCTCACAAGCTCCCTCTGCCAATATCGCTGCCAGTTTAATCTGCTGTGAGGAAACACCATTCCCCCACCACAGGCTCCATACATTGCTTAGTTTTCCTCCCCAGTGCATCAGGCTTTGCAGTAAGCCTGTTATTGCTCACTGCAGGGCACCTTGGCACATGGACAGTTTCCACATGCCCCTCACCCCACTACCGCCCTCTCCCCCTTCCCTGCTGCTCACTCTGGTCTGTTCTCTGCTCTCCTCTTTCATCTCCCCTCTCTCTGATATGGTTCCCATGGAGATCCAAGGTACCAGCGGTGCCCTTCCTCCGCAGCCTGAGGGAGGGGTTTAGTGGGATGATTTTAGGCTCACCTGGGCTGACGTTGCATTCAATCCCAGAAGTCAAGCTACAAGGTGCTGGAAGTTCTGTTTTGTCTCTCTGCTACTTGACTCCTTCAGCACATTGGCCTGTTCTTTCCCTTTTTTAGCAGCTTTCCAGCCTCTCTCCATTGGACACAGAAGGAGTAGCTCACCAGGTCTTTGCATCCTGCCATACCCAGCAATGGTCCTGGCTGTAAAAGAAAAAAAAAGGCATTTGAGTTTTGATTTGAAAATCTGTTGGAAATTAGCACCAACTGATTTTGGAGAGGCCAGATCTGAGTGCGGGGATGCACCACTGCCTGCTTCCTTGATGAATTTACCCACGCCATTGCAGCAGCCTGAGTTTGCCCGTTTGCTGCCTTTTCTTTACATATGACTGGGAATGTGGCTCAGTCACCTGATTTCTTGGTCCTTGCATGAAAGGTGAGTCCTGACCTCACTGCTCCAACACATAAACCAGGAACACAGCAGAGCAGTTTCCTCTGGAAAGGAACCAGAGGTACCAGATGGTAGATATCAAAACTCAAGATGGGAATGCGAGGTGCCAGTGTTCTGATGGTGCCTTTGAGAACATGTCCTTTTCTTCTGGTTGTGCTGTTCTTACTCTCGTCCTCTTCATCTTCCTGTGCTGGATCTCAAATGGATGCTTATGAGCTGGGAAGGGGATTAAAGGGGGTTTTCTTCTCTCGAGATGCAGCCTGCTTAATATCCTTTTCATCTCACTTCCTTTCCCATGTCCTAGAAGACACCATTTTCAATGCAGATCAAAAAGGGCATTCATCTCCTGTCCACTCACAGAGAGAAGTGGTGTGCTGTTGGAGCAGTCTCTTCATCGCAGTTGTATTGGATGAATTGAAATTATTCATTTTGATATTTTAGACATGAAACGTTATGATTTTTTAATGAAAAACATGGCCTTGGATGTTTTGTGCACTCCTCCCCCTCCCACCCTTCACCAAATGTCAGTATTGTGGATTTTTGAAGGGTGTGTGTTTGCCAAAATTCATCCCAGAGCTGCAGCCTTTTCTGTAAAACATGAGTTCAGTTTTGCATGGTTTCAGTGTGCAAGTCATTATGCTTGTCACAAAACCTTTCTACTCACGTTCAGTTTTGGGAATGAGAGATGGCTCCAGGTGCCAAGGCTCTCACGTCCTGCTGCTCCACGCAAAGTGAGTGGCCATCCATCTCCCTGCTTAGCTAAGTGGAGACCAAACATTTAAATACTCATAAATCACTGATCTATGTAATGTTCAGAGATGAAAGTCTACAAAGAAAAGACAACAGCTCTGTGAGGATTGTCCTGAGCCTCTGGTTTCTACAGAAACCTTCCAAGACTCCCTAAAGGGACTTGTGTGAGAAGCAACACAAACTTGTCCTCACAGTGGATATTTTGGGTGTCCCTTGGTGCCACTGTGTGCCTTTCCAGTGGGGCGGTAAGATGGCAAAGAAGTGTTGCTCCCGGGTAGGAGGCATAATGAGATACCCCTTCCTTTTTGAGCCATTTTAGGACAGATTTCATTTTATCCATGTGGAATCTTGAGATGTTTCAGGTAAACATGAATTCCAGTGAGTCTATTGGACACACCTTCCAGGAGGGTAAAATTCAGAAAGCAGAAAGCTCCATGCTGGATTTGCTTCAGGGGATTTTTACCTATTTCCCATACCTTGTTCCCGTGTCCCCTGATGTCATCCATGAGCTTCAGCTTCGTTTCAGACAGTAGTCAGCTTATGATAAACCCAAACCACAGTCTCTTTTTGGTCCAGGCACTACCCACCTTTAAAATTTGAGACCGGCACACAGAGATGCTCCTTCTGCTCCCATATTACATATCACATCTCTCAAAAATTGTTTTTACTGTTTCTGCAACCACTGTGCTCATGCAATATTTCTGTCCTGGGTTGTGACTGCCTCCACCACCTCACTGACATGGCTCATCCTGCTTACAGCTGGAGACCTCCAAGGGGCAGGACGGCATCCATGGGAGAGAGACACAACAAATCTTCAAAATCACAAGCAGCTGCAGCATTTGTGCCACAAATCACTGTTAGAACCCCGGCCGTTACTTGTGGCCATTTCCTCACCTATGCTGTAGGTCGCATTGGCAGAATGGAGCTACAGGTGATGACAGTGGCCCTGGATTTGAGGCCACTGTTGATCAACCATCTACTGAAGCACTAAAAGCAGTTCCTGGAAGATGAGGCAGCCTCATTTACGTTCTCCTTTCCCACTTCTCTTCTGGGATCAGAATGCCAGTTTGGGCTCTTTCCCTTGAGTACGTTGTCAAGCTCTTTGAGCTATGTATAAGTGTAGTATATTCATTAGTGTTTAATAATCCCTGGTCATCTCTGAGCAGCAGCCCATGAAGATGTCGTGCTTCTGACAGGAGGCACCTGTGGCCAGTCCTATCTATTGTGGCAGCACGTGCTCATCGGAGCTTTGCACACAGAGCAGATGTGCCTGAGGTGAGGATGATGAGCTCAATCCAGCTCCTTTCTGCTGCCCATAAGTCACATTAGAGTATATCAAAGCCTTGAACTGTCAGCGCTACCTAGATGTAAATACCGTAATTATCCTAAGTAAAATTAACAGTTTATCAGACTTCCTGTGCTGAATCTTTTTATTACAGGTGTTTTTTTCATCACAGATTTGATTTGCCATAGAGCTTATGTGACTCTGGATTATAAATCTCTGGCTTTCAAACACTACCTGACATCATGAGCTGTTACAGCGCTAATTGGCAGCCGGTCAGAGGCTTATTTTGCTGAGGAGAAGGCTCCTCTCCTGACTGCCCTGAAATTTTCTGGTCCCTTTCAAAAAAAGGTTTTCCCATGCAATGAGTGATGTTGGATCTGTACCAAAGTTCTATAGGATCCAGGCATGGATGCGACCCTACACAAATAAAAGCAATGAGCCTGTGCCAAGGAGCACATGGGGTGGTGAGCGTGGGGAGAGGAAAGGGCTCGAGCGTTCCTTACACGCAGCAAAGCAGAAGGCGGCAGCATCACGCAGTGAGCACAAGGATGGTCTCTTCAGCCCACCATCCCCACCAGTGACTGCCATCACGGACTGCCTCCACATTAGGGGAGCCTGTTGACAGTGGCTGCCAAGGTAGGAGCTTCAGAGAGGCACCTGCACAAAGCTGTGCTAGCATCACAAGTTATTTATAACGCAGTCAAAGCTTCCTAATGATTGTATCAGGCTGCACAGTTCAAGTCATATGAAATAACCTTTTTTTCACCCTATCAGAACAGCCACTGAGCAAAATTACTCCAGTAACGGGGAAGCACTTGACAAAGCCCTGTGCTGCATTTTCCACCTCCCTGCAGCAGAAGCCAGAGGACAGTCAGCACAGGCATTTCACTGTGAGTTACAAGTAGCAAAGAAAAAGGGGGCTGTATTTCGAACACATTAAAAAATGAACCTTTTTTCACACACACCTTTGCACAGCATTAGGAAACAAGGAACGTTATTGCTTTTGTCCCAGTAGATCCTGGCTGTGAGAGGTTCATCTTGGTGTTTTTCCTGCCTGTTCAGTGCCTTTCCACCAGATCCACACCTCCTGAAGATGATTCAGAACATGAAACATGACAAAACAAAACTCATTTTAATAGCTTGTCTTGGCCAAGGCCAACTAGGAATATAGCTGTGTTATTTTCATGAGCTGGAACACAGAGCTATTTACTTCATTTACAGGAACAACAAAATAGCAGCCCGTGGTGTTGGCATGGGTAGAGCCATAACTAAAATATTGCATACAAAATAGAAGAAGACCTGGAATAAACTCCTTATTATGGATCTAAAATATTTTTTCTTGGACAAAATAGGCTCAGAAAGCTCCAACAGCTTATGAGAGTCTCCTTGAAAAGCAGAGTTTTATCCAACATCTGACTGCAAACCTCTGACACCCTGAGGATGAAACATTGACACTCCTGCCTCCAGATGAAAGCCAGGGTCTGAACACTGGCACTACACTGATGAGTGAAAGCTTAAAGGCTGGAGACTGAAGAAGGACAGAGCATTTAACCAAAGTGATTTTACGTTTTGGACTGAATACAGTTCTGGAACCAGGGCAAGCATTGAATATGTATTTCCATTCCCAGCCATTGAAAAAGGAGAGCTGCAGGTAGAGTAATGTAAGAGTAGGCTGAATTCCTCATCATAAGACTAACATAATCAGGTTGGATTCTGGTTTGCTTTGTTTTGCTTTTTTTTTAATTAAAAGGCTCTCTGTATGATTTTGACAAGTATTTTCACTGATTATGGATAACTTCTTTCCAGGGACAGGTTTCATTCCCCAGCTGGACCTGAGCAGCTTCCCTGAGCCATGTGGATACAGAGGGCTTTCATTCTCTGGAGACAGCACTTCATCTGAAGTACAAAACAGGAGGATACAGCATAGAAATAACTATAGTAAAATCTGCTTAACTTTGAAAGAGGAACAGACTGTTTATCTGGTTGTAACAGCACAATGTCCTTCAGTTTTGTTCCAAATTTTCAGTCTATCTTGGACTATCTTTTGCATCTTAAGTAGATCAAGCTGTCCCTAAATGCCCCATGAACATACCTGAAAAGCAACATGTGCTTGTACCTCGAGCATGTCTTCTTCTTCCTCAGTCCACTGGAGAAATCTTTTAAAACAGCCCTTCAAAGCGCCTTCCAAGAGAAGGAATGGTTCCCTCGGTGGGATTTCAATTTTCTCTCTCTGTTCTGGACACTTGGTCCATCCACCCTGCTGTGCACCTCCCCGTTTCCCCAGCCATGCCTCTGCCTGCTTCCCATATATTTGCAGGCAGTGCTGGAGGAGACCCTGTGCCACCAGCTCTACTGAGCCAGGAGGTGGCTATAGGAGGCGGCACCAAAGATCTCCAACAGCTCATCCAGGAAAATGGTTAGGGTTTGGGGTGATAGGTCCTCTTACCCCCATTCCAAACTGCTGTGAGTGAGAGATGTGGCTACATGTGCTTCCTCCAGTCTGTGTATGCTCATGCCAACTTTAGGAGGAGACATAAAAGCTGACAAAGCTGCTCTGGCTTCCTTCTTTCCTTGAATTTCCACCACCGTTTTTCCCCTCACTCATGCTTTGGGATCAGCTGCAGCATAAGCCATACAGAGGCTTGAAGAAGACAAGGTAATGTACATCTCCTGGAAAGTACGAGCTTCAAGGTGTTTAGTCCATGGGCACATTTGTGTGCAGAATGGTGTTCAGAAGGGCAGCAGGAAGAGAAATACAGACGAGTCCCAGCTCTGCCTTTGTGAAAAGGCTGTGTACAGCAAGAGGAGCTGAAAAGCTCTGCCACACCCGCTCTCTCTCAGTATGACTCTGCAGCTTTTCCAGGACATCAGGCTCAACCTCCACCTCAGCTTTCTTGTTGGCTGGCCCGGGAAAGCAACACAAACATCTGTAACACAGGTTTAGAAGTGATTACTCAGAGTCTACAGCGCTTTGGATCAGAAAAGCGCAGGGCAAGCACTTTTATTTATTTAGGTGCTAGACATGTATGGTAATTACTCAGTGCTTGTGTGTTTGGGTGGCTTTCTAAATTGGGTTTAAAAAAAAACAGACTGCCACGAATCAGTCACCAGTAAAGACATCTCAAGAAGAGGAGCTGAGGTAGGGAAGTTTCTGTAGTGAGTCACAGCAAGATCACAAGTAATTTGTCAGTGACTTCCTGTCCTCATCCTTGACTGTTCAAGCCATTTCCCATCCCACTGGGTGGCCTTCAGGCAGTCATGTGCTGCTGGTGCCAGCATCCAACATCCCTGCACATGGCCCCGGTCCTCACCTCTCTTCCGTGAGCAGCAGTGCACAGGTCCTCCTGCACACCTCTGTGTGCGCATATTTTTTCCTCCCCAAAATGTACTCTTTGGGGTATCTTTCAAGGATTATCCACAATGCAAGTGAGATATATGTTGGGGCTGAAATGTAAGCTCTTCCTTTAGCAAGCCATACTGTTTTGATACAAGGAAAACCAAAAATCAATTTGCTCCCCCTCCTTCTGCACACTCACTGTTAAAAACATAGACTAAATTAATTGCAGGAACATCAGGCACCAGAGGGGTAGAGAAAAAAAATCCAAAGCCTTGTAGTACAACTCTAACAGCATTTCATGTTCTCTGGGGTTTTCACTTGCAGTGCCTCTGAATCAAGGTTTCAGTCACACAGAATTTAATGCCAATTTTTATTCTGCTCATTCCATGCTGGGGACATGCAGTTGACCTCTGCAAAAATACACTTTAAGGCCTCAATGCATCAGTGCTTTTTGAGTCTCAGGTATGAGCAGGCCTCCAAAATGATTTCTCTCTTTCGTTCGCTATGAAACTACAAGCTTTTTCTTCCTTTCTTCTCTCTGGGTCTGGATTAGCAGATAGACACTATCCATCTGTGCCAAAGTCCCAGCTCCTGGGCGAGGTGATGAAATTGAAATCTCAGCTTCAGGAGCTAAGATTATTTCTTTTAATAAATTAAACTTTCAGTCTTTCATCATACTGAGAGGAAATTTGAAAACATCACCTAGAAGATGTTGGCTGAAATCTGTGAAGATGCTGGAGCTGTAGCTCAAACACAAGATGCACTGCACCGTGCATCTCAACCAGGACTTAATGAGAAGGGTTATTTCTACAAGGGTTTCTCCCTGGTTTATGGCTGGGGTGGCCTTTCACTGGCATATAAATCTGGCTGCGGGGGTGGAAGATTCGGCAGGGGTCTCTCTTACTGCCGGAGGTGGGGGAGTCTCACAGCTCGAAGACATCCTACCAAAGATAGGGGACATTTGACATCATACTGAGGATGGGAGACTCTCCACCCCTGAATTGCCAGCAGGGGGTATTTTGGATCACCTTTAGAGGTGATTTGAAGGCTACAGAAGATTGCAGAATGCATCTGGCTGCCAGCACGGAGCAGTGAGCTCTGCAAATGTGTCATATTGTGCTTGGGGGGCTCCTGCTGCAGCCTCTTTTGTGGGGCTGGTTACAGGATAGAAGGACCTGACAATCTTTGAGAGCACCTGCTTCACGCCTCCCATCAGGAGTGCTACAATCACTGCAATCTCTACCTGTTTGTTTCTTGGGGTGAATTTTTCCAGTTCAGTGACTGAGGTGGCAGTGCAGGGAGCAAAATGCTCTGATAAAGCTCTCCAGGTGCCCGTGAACAAAATGCCTGTTTTGGAAAATGGATCCACCAATATTTTATGCAACCAAACGTCTTAAAACACGTGATGCTGAATGTTCTCAGTAGACCTCTACAGGATTATCTTCTTCTCAGAGCATGTTGGAGCCTGGATGTGTCAGTCCCTGGCCCATGGAGCTTTGCTGAGGGGACACTTATTTTCTCAGCTCTGAGTGAGGAGCCTTGTCAGATAAAACTGCATCAAGCAGTTAGCAAAATTCTGATCACTTGCTTTGTCATCAGTGTGCGTGCCTTCTTGCACAGAAAGATTTCCTAGCCATCACTCAGGCACATTTAACCCCCACACCATGCCAGTAGATTGTTCTCGCTTTTCTATAATAAAGGAGCTCACTTCGGATCCTGCTGGCTTTAAAGTATTCACTTCCTCTTGCTATCTTCTTTTTTTGTTTGCTTGTTTGGGGTTTTTCCCTTGAGAAAGTGAAAGTAATTTGCCTGTTCTTGCAAGATCTGTTTTGCCTGTTCCCTTCCCCAGGACTGACACATGGCTGCTGGGACCAGGAGGTGACTAAGGGCTTTGCTGCAGCCACACACCGAGCAGGAAGCCCTTTGCAAAGTTGCGTGTTATATAGCGGGAAATGCTAAATATGACGAAACAGTTTCAGGGCTCGGCATTTCAGCAGCCGATTACTCCCGGTCTGGGATGAATCACCCTGGAGCTGCTGCAACCTCAGGGAGGTGCCACCACCAGAGCTCTCCCACCACCTTCCCCATGACCTTTTCCCGTCTCCTCACAACGTTTTATCCGGCGGCAGCAGCAGCAGCAGCAGCAGCAGCAGCGGCAGCACAGATAGAAGCACTCTGCTCTCCCTTCAGCTCCAGCACAAAGGCTGGAGCCTGTCTGGCATGGTGGGACATCGCCATGGACTTACTAGACAGCACCAGCAAAACAGGAGAGGGAACCTCTAGCTTGGAAGTTTTAGATCTCTCAACCAGCTCTGGGTTGCCCTGAATCTGTGCAATTTCCTGAGAGCAGAATCTGCTGCTCTTGGATACTTTGGAGAGGCAGAGGGATTCAACAACCCTAACAGCAATAAACTCCCAGGTGAAGTAAAAGGGGCGGTAGGGTCGGCCTCACTCAGAGAAGCACAGAAACCATGATCACAGGGTAGGGGTGAGCTTGAGAGGGAGCTGAAAATCCCTGTGAGCTCTGCAATCTCTTCATATGCTGCCCACATTGCTGGCTGCTGTCCGGTCCTGGGGTTTAAGATGCCCATGGAGTGTTTCTGAGGAACTCAGAATCCCAGCTAATCTCTGCTTTGTCCTGATTGCATAAAGGACCCCAAAACGACATACCTCTTGGGGTAGTAAGGGGCTGAACATGCTCATTGTTGGGTCTCCCACTGGCTTTATTCTGAAGATGACTTCCTGTTTGGCATAGGCACTGCCAAACAATATGGATGGGAGATGTGTCCTCCTCTGCTCTGCACAGCACCTTCTGGATCCCCAGGGTTCTTCCTTGTCCCATTGTGCCATGAAAACTGAGATTAGTATCAGCTTCAGAGCCTGTCCCACCCAGAGCCATCACCATCCACTCCTGGATATCCTGCTCACACCACTCTGGGACCTACTTGTAGCTCCAGAAAACAGCCATTTGAGGGTCTGCTGCAGGGTAAGCTTGTGACTTAGTCCAATTAAAGGCTGGTTTGTGATTGAGCTGGAAACAGTTTGAAACTGGGTCCTTCAGCAAAGTTGGTTGGTTTTATAGTTGGAGACAGGTTATTTAGAAGAAGAAAGAAAAGCTGTCAGTGATGTGATAATTGATTGTTTTGTCCTGAATTCAATTGCTGTTTTTTCATTTCCCTAAGATGAAAATACCGTAAAACAGGGTTTTTTCAGCCTTCTTTTCTTTATAGCAAAATATAAGACCGATATCAAGCCAATGTACCGAGCTCTGCCATGAGATCCTGAGCAGGGAGATAGCTCTGGTATGGGACCCTGGACTGCAAAGAGTTCAACACTTTTCATACTTACAGTGCTTCAGGTAGCCCAAATCTTTGGGAGCTCAAAAAATGCTGCATCCACTTAAAACTTTTGCTATAAGTATATATATACATATGGAAATGATGCTCCATGCTCAAGTCCCCATGCTCCCTCAAAAGGGAGCAGGAACTGGCTTTGGGGTGAGGTGACACCTAAGCCTGTATGCAGGCATTTTCCATGTGGACTTCTGTATATAAACTTATGCTTTTTCCTTGTTGTTTGTCACTAAACAGCCTTCAGTCCCTTTGCTCCAGAGCAGGACAACACTGAGGAGGCCAGCCATGCAGCAATAGCCTGAGAAGGGTTTTTTCCACAGTTTTTTCTTTTCTTTCTGATGCTGAATGAAGCATCTCTTTTGTGAACAGCAGTTGTTTACATTCTTCCTAACAAAAGCTGGGATTTCCTCTGATGCTAATAACCTTGTCACTAATGCATACAGCCAGCCTGAGCTCTTGGAATGGCTTATTAATAATGCCTGGGCCAAATTGACCGTGCTGGTCACTTGTAGGAGCAGCCTCCTGAAAGTCAACACACTGCTACCAGAACAGGGAGGCAACTTTTTATCACCACTTGTTCAGCCAGGGCAAATTCCACACATTGCTCCCTGCAAACCTTGGGCCAAACACTGGACTGTGCTTGCAGGTTTTCAAAGCACCCACCATCCCCCTTTGACCTGCTAATGCACATTGGGGTGCAAGCACTGATGTACAGGAGGTGATCAGCCAAAGCGCCTCAGACCATTCACAGTTATCCCAGGCATTCAGACAGGTTTTCCACATATGTAACACTTAAGAAAATGTTTTCTCTCTGTCTGAGCGTTTCTGCACCGTCTCAGCATTTAAGTTTTCTCTCTGAAGGGCAGCACTTAGCCTTGGTCTCAAATATGTGGCAAGGCAAGAAGACTGACATTTTTCCATGTTCCCATTTGCAGGTGGGGTCTATCCTGAGGAGGACCATACTGGTCTGTGGGTATCTGTTGGTGTAAATAGGGAAAAGTCTTCCCTCAAGGAACCACTCTTGGCAGCCACCAGCCCTCCATTGAGTATCACCCTAGAGGATCACAATTTGCACTTGACGCATAAGGTGGGCTTGGAGCAGGCTGCGATGCCAGCAACTCAGCAGCATGGAGAGAAGCTGCCTGCAAAGGGTTGGCTGTGACCAAAAATGGTGAACAACACAGACCCCTTTTTTGTCCTCAGTGCATCCTTCAGAAAAAGCTACTTGGGAGCATGAGCTGTTGCAATGCTCTGCTTCCCGTCATGGCTTTTCCCCACACCCAGGGAGGACAGGAGCATCCCAGCAAGCTCCCCAGCTCCTGGAGTGCTGGGTGCAAACCATTCCTCCATTCCTTGCCCTAGGCCTCTTCCCATTGCCACACCAAGGGCTAGATGAAAAAGAAAGTTACTTTCCAAAGGGACTCAACCAAACAGATTCCCAATATTTTGGTTCTGTACGTAAAATTAAAAGGTTTATCAAAACCTGCTCTTGAGGTACCCTGTGCCATTTAAGCACGTTTGTGTAGGAATGCTGCTATGTTTTAGAATACCAAATCCAAGAGCATCCTGTCATGCTCTATAAGTAAAAAATTAGGATATCTAAAAAGAAAGTTGTTCATTTTGACTATCCAGAATGAATGAACACTAGTAACCAAACTACATGAAAACACAACTAAAACCATAGTCCTTATTTTCTGTATTTGAAAGCATTCTGTTTTTCTGTCCAATAATCTCTTGATCTCATGTCTATACATTTTTTTCATTAGTCACCTGGTAGCTCTTTTTAAACTACATGTTGAGAAATAAGATTTCCTCACTGATAATCTCAAACCTTCAAAGCAAACCATGAGTTCCCAACCAAAGAGCTCTTCCCATGTCAGCACAAGATGCGAAATTTTGAAGTGCAACAAAGGTAAAGAGAGGTATTTAAATTTCTTTGGAAGAAAATAACTCCCTAAAATATTACTATCAAATGCAGAAGTACTAACATTTGTCAAAGCTGAACAGATCTTCACCTCCTAGAACTGCTGTGGCAGAGGGGTCAGAGCAGGTGGAAGAAAATGCAGAAGGCAAGGAATAAAACCTCTCTCTGACAAACAGAGGCAGAAGCCCTAGAGAGGGAAGGGCCAAGAAGGACACAAATGCAAGTTGTGATCCTTCGTTAAAATAATCACCAAATCAGAAGTGCTATGACCTGGCAGGTAAAAGCTTTAGCTTGTAATCTGGGAGGAGTGACCATCAGGGTTTGAAATGTCCCTTGGTGATGAATAAGCAGGTGAGTAAAGGTGGATGCATTTACCACGTGCACGCTCTGAGGCTTCACCATCATTGCTCCTCCTTTTCATTCATCCCCTAGATGAGTTGGGAGCACTAAGAAGGAGATGTCCCCGGGCTAACCACAGGTCTGTTCCAGGGCAAAATTGCGTTTAGGCCCTAAGGGTTCTGGTCCATCCTGCCTGGCCCCTGCTGGTCCCCCAAGAATCGGGGCAGGGGAGCATGTGGGCAGCTCTGCTGCTCCTCTCAGTGCCACAGCCACCCTGGGGAGCAATTTGGTGAGTTTTGCATCCAAAACAGGGGGTGAAGGGAAAAATTTTCTCTTTCTCTCTGATGTTCTCAGAGCAGTGTGACAATAACACAAAATGAATATAAAATTGAGAAAAAGTCTCTTTTAATCATTAAAAAAGTAAAAGAGTGCAACAGTGGACCACAAAGGTTTCTGGATGTTTTTCCTCACAGTGTATCACTTCCCTCTTAAATTCAAAACCACCCACTAGTGATTTGAATGAAAAACACTGAAAATATAAAAGCTCCAGAAGCATTTCTGATTGAGAGAGGTGGACAACAAACAGATCATAAAGCTGCACACAGTCGCCATAGTGACGGGGCTTCCAAAAGGACACAGGGGAGCCTCAGCCTGCGGGAGCCTCACCAACATCCACTACACCAGCAGAAGCAGGAGCATCCCAAAAGGGAGGCTGGGAGTCGTCCTTCACAGGGAGGATGTCCCTTCAGGGAGACAGGTGAGAGGTTGTGCAGACAGAGTCCTTCCTGCTGACCCCCTTGCCAAAAGAATCACTGAGCAGATGTGGAAATTTTGGGATCTTGGAAAGAGACCTTCAGAAACATGGCCTTAGGACAGCTATTGAGTTGTCTGGGCTTACCTCAAGCAGTGGGGATGGGAGGTGATCTCAGTGTCTTTGGCAGCCCAAATTTCTGTTTGAGACTGAGACCTGAAGAACTCCAAATAAATAAATTAATTAAAAACCAACAGAGGTCAGAAATCAACCAGCTTGGTTCAAAAAAATCTTCCCTGTCATGCACTGATTAAAAAAAGAGCACTGAAGGCTCCTGACTACAGCATGGGGCACAGTTCACAGAGGACTTCATCTCATATGGTAAAAACAAGATGAGTAAGGAAAAGGGTTGCTCTGCTACCCAATAAATAGCAAAAGCTATTGATAAATACTTTCAATAAAGTCAAAGTCCTTAATACTTTTTTTATTATCAGTCTACAGTGAATATATTGCTGCTGAACAGGCAGCCAAGAAAGGGAATGAGATGCTAGCCTGAAAGAAAGCAGTGGTTAGAGAGCACACAGATGAGGTAAATGTTTTCTGTTTCATTGTGCAGGAGCAATTTCACCCAGCACTAACTGACAGTAGTGGTTAATTTGGGGAATTTGTGATGGATATGCCAGGACCCCCCAAGTTTAAAAAGGCCAAAGGAGTTCCTATGAACAGAAAAGGGAAGACAAGAGAAGCCAAGGGACTCACAGACTAGTCAGCCTAACTGTAACTCTTTAGAACAAATAATTTATTTGTAAACATCCAGAAGATGACAATGAGATGAGAAGCAGCCAACTTGGATCAGTCAAGACCAAATCATACCACACCAACCAGCTTTCCTCCCAAAGCAGACTAACAGCAGAAGCTCCAGAGGTGCAGCAATTTGGCTCCAGACAGGCTGTGGCCCAGTCTCATGCAATGTCCTGCTAAACCAGGCAGAGAAACACACTTGATAAAATTAGTAGAGGGCAAGTGGCAAAGCCCTGTGCTATTCTGGTCTTTAAATGTGATTTATTTTCCAAATGAAAGGCTGTACCAAGTGAGGGTGAGCCAGGATCTGTCCTGGCACAGGCTTGTACATGGCTTTCATGTAAATTATTTGCCTGAAAGAAGAAAGATTAGGTTGCTTAAACCCGCAGATGACCCAAAGCTGTGTCATGTTGCAAGTAACACAGATAACTCTCCCTAAAAATAATACAAAAGAGGCTTTATAAAATAAAATATTCAAATTTCAGCTATGCTTACTAATAACATCTCAGAAAGACTGAATATACATATAGATGAGATCAGTCAAAATCCTTAGCTACATATCACCCTAAATCAGGAAATTACTTTCTACCAGAGCACTGTGCAGAGCTCACCCCCTGATTTGTGCTGTGTCTGCAAAAGGAGAACCAGAGCATCTTTTATTTTACATTTTAATTTTTTATTTTTAAGGCCCATGTATTGCTTCAGGCACGCTATAATTCACATCAGTGACAAAGAAATGTGAAAAGCCTTCCACCACATTACCAGCAAGCCTGAGGCCTCCATGAACTGGGAATTCGGATGCATTTTGACCCTTGCTTGGACTGGACATTGTGGGATGAGAATAGACCCAAAGTAGAGTCAATACTGAGAAAACTTTAATGGTCAAATAGTGATTAATGCAACAGTGTTTTGTAGGTTTAGATCAGAAGCCATGAGAGTAAGGGAAAAATTTCTCCCAAGTTAGCAATTCTTTTCCATTAAGAAATTCACAATATTTTAACTGTAGGAGGAACTAGCACAAGGAAACTGTACCAAGGAGAAAATGTGCTGAGCAGGATACCAGGTATTTTTCTGAAAGTCGGGAGATTTGCACCGGCAGCATGTTATACTCCCTTTACCTCTGCTGCAAGATAAACTTCTGCCTTACTGGCAAGGCTTCCTCCTACACATCTGTATTTTATATTACAGATGAAGGTATGATCAAAACGGATTAGGCAAAATTAAAGGTCATTTGTTGATGGGACTTCCCGACACAGCTTGTGAGGAACCTGGATGACAGATACCCTCCAAACCACCTGACAGCCTGAGAGCCCTACAGTGTGAGCCCAAGGCTGATTGAAGCAGAAGTTATACCTGTACAAATGATGATGATGATGATGAGGGAAACATGGTTCTTTCATATCATCCACTACCCAAAATAAAAACACCAACATCACCTCTCTGCCTTGCTCTGGATAACGCACGCAGAGGAAGATGAGCTAGACTTGAGCAAAGGCTCTCACTGGGCTGGGCAGGCTGCAGCCTGCTCTGGGGCCACGTCAGACTCCAGGCTGTGTGCCCAGAAGAAGCCTTCAGTGCTGTGCTTGGCGTAATGAAGAAATATGGACGTGAATTAAACCCTCCAAGGAATGATGAAATTACATTGTTTGTTTTTACCTTTGTTTTAATGAATCAATTCCATCTCTTCTTGGTTTTTTGTTGGTATGAATGGATGACCAGGTGTGCTTGTGTGAAAAATACCCTTGGAGGACTACTAAAATTAACTAGTAAATTAGTTAAGGTGGCAGTCTTTGGAGTCGAAAACAAGATTATTCAGAAGTAGTGAGGCTTACCTAACCACCCCTTCTGCTTTGGCAGTAGAGAAAAACAGGGCCACTTGTGAAACAGGGCATATACAGACAATAAATGTTAAAACATTTAAAAGTAAAATTAAGGTTTAAGAGAGATGTGTTAAAGGAAAGTTACTGTGGTGATGCCTGTCACGTTACATCCCCAAACACAGTGTAAAAAAGATTACCATATGACCTGGGTCATACAGCTTGGCAAAAAATCCAAAGAAGACTGGACATCCCCCTTCAAAGCAAGGGAGATATCTCCTTCAACATCCTTATATCTTTCAAAGGCCTATGTTCTTCACCCAGGGGGTCACTGCATCTGCTGGAAAGCTCGCTGGGGTTTTAGCCTGAAAAGACTCTGCCTCCTCCTTGAAATCTTCCTAGACAAGATTAAAATCTAAGTAATTCCTTCAGTGGCAACCTCACAAGTCACTTTGATAGATATACAACCTGTTGATCAACCATTTGAATCTACTGATTTATTGATTTGATCTTAATCATGATCTCGGTGTGATCACTTAATTGATCTGCCTTTAATTAGCTTAGTAGAAATAATGAATTAATCCAGTGATATCCTTGCTCAGGTGTTCCTTCATGTGTTCATCCTTTTTAATCACCTCTGCAGGGAATATACAAGGTAGGTTTACACTATTAAATAGTCACCGAGGTCACAAACCTGAGGGCAGGAGTAAATTTGGGCAGGGCATACAGTAGCAGCTCAGCTCTGCATCTCTCCAGCCAACACCTCATACATCCTGTGAATAAACTCATCTCCAGCCACATTTGGCCTCCCAAAAATCTTGCTGCATTGCTGAATGAAGGGCACGGAGGGCTTCATCTCAGAAGCAGTCAGACATTTCAAGGATGTCTTTCTCCATGGTGCACAACCAAAGAGGGGCAGACAGGGCATCCTGGGCCCCACACTGGATGATTTATCCTCCCTTAGGCTTCACTCATGAGCACAGAAAGCTCTGACTCTTAAAGTCCTTCGGGAAAAAGTTGTTACTGAATTAAACGGAAAGAGAAGGTGAGATTTTGAACCCTAAGATTTTGAATAATACAGTACTGGGGTGACAAGCATCCCATTCTGTTCTTTATTTTTTGCATTGTCATAGTTCTTGAATATGAGGAGAGATCACACACTCCTGTGGGATAGGCACCACACAAAAAACAAGTCTCAATGGACTTTTATGTGAGGTGGATGGGTGGTGGAAGGAAATGAACAGCTGAAATCACACAAAATCACTGGGTATTTGCACCTAGATGGTTAAAATTTGAGCAGAAGAGCTGAGATTTCATGCTTGTCACACGATGTGAGTGAACAGAGAAGGAACTGGGCTGGTGCCCCCGGAGTAACCCACCATGAGAGCATGAGCTCCCACTGCTCCCTGTGCCCAGGCAACTCTTTTTTCAGGATTGATGCTTTCAAATTCAGGTCAAATGCATAACCACAACAGAATGAGCAGGAAAAAAAAAAAAAAAGCTCATATTACCAGCTCCGAGTGGGTAAGGGATGCAGCTTTCCTGACCACTCAGTTAGCTAATTTTGTTCTTTACTAATATTGCTGTTAGCTATGTGAGAAAGTCAGAAGACATCATCTGAACTGGCTTGAAAATGATAAACAAGCATTTTAATTTTTGTTTAAACTGGAGAAGCTGTTAGAGGCCTGTTTTGAAGCCAGTTTAAGTCAATGGAAGGATTTAATCGGGCTTTGTTTGCAGGCGTGGCGGCAGCCTCTTTTAAAGTCATTCCTCTGCTTATAATCAAGCCTTGCCCCAGTCAGATTTTAATCACTTCTTCCTAGGTTAGGGACCAGGATGGGCTGGTGACAGTCCCTGCTGCAGTCGCACACCGCTCGTGTGGTGCTGGCATTGGAAGCCAGGCTGCTTCACTGTTTCCACTGCTGACTGTTTGCAAACGCAGGAGAGGAACTGGGAATGAACAGAGCAATGCAGAGTCGGGGAGGGAGGGGTTTGGTGGCTGGGCTGGAGTTAGTCACCGCAGACTTCCATTTCCAGATCGTGAGGAAGGACTCAAGCCATTTTAGGCATTTTCTTGGACTTCCTTCCCGGCTTTTAATTGAAATACCCAGGAGGGATGGAGGAATCCACAGGCCCATTCTGCACTGATGTGGGATACTTCTGTGCAAGCACAGACGCACTCACCCTTCGTATTGTAGAGTCAGACCACTGTTGTTAGTCCTTGGCTCGGTTCCTTTGCATGGGAACAGGGAATCTTTCACATGTCGCACCTTCTGGAAGCTGATGCACTCCTCTGTGAAAGATGCTCACTGTGGTGAAAATAATTTTTAAAGAATTTTCTTGCAGGAGCTAACTATACTGGGATGGCTTGAATATTCAAAACAAAACACATTTCATTCTGATACCTCTGAGGTATATAAATATGCATATACATTTAGACATACAAATATCTGTAAGTGCCACAGATAGGAAGACATATGAACCAGCAAATTGCAAAATTGCAAGAGGCTTCAAACACCCCTGTTTCTTTTCAGCAGGAATTCAGATGCCTACATCTAGCAGAGCAAACAAGAAAAAACTCTGCACAGCTGCCAAGACAACTGACACATCCAGATGCCAGACTTTTCACTACACTTCTCACTCTGGTGTTCTAAGTTTTGCATCTCCTCTTGTCCGGCAGCACTGTCCTTTTTGCCAGAGCAGCTGGTTGGGACATCACCCCCAGGATGTCCTGGGGGAGGCAGGCAGCAGGCATGCTAGGAGCACATCCAGCGTGGCCAGGCAAAGTCCCTTCTGTCTGTTCCCAAACGTGGAGCCAACACTCACGATGCAGGGCAGCAGCAGCAGCAAATGGGATTTTTTTTGTGGTTGATGTTACAACTCTTTTTCCTCCTGCTGAGATGAAGGAATTTTCTCTGTCTGGGGGACCCCAGTGTCCTGGTCATCCAGAGAAGCTTCTCCTGGGCTTGGTGCTTGGCCTGGCAGCACCATGCAGAATGCCACGGCCAAGCCCCTTCACACGGGGCCCAAACATCTGCACAAAACACTTATTTCTCACATGGTGAAAGAATCAATGTTCCTGTCCTTTTGTGATGCCGATTATGCACCTTGTACTTTGTGTTTTGCTTTCTTGAAGCTGATTCTTAATTAGCAACAAAGTTGCAGTCACAGAAACACTGAGGACAGAGGAGTGACATCAACCTTGAAATCGTTACTTTTCTGACCACTAGAAAAGCTCTCTACCTTCCCCTGAAAGCTACTTAAATGTTTCTTCACTTCTACAGAATGATAAACAAGTCCTTGCTGACTAAGTATCATGCCAACCACGACTTTCCTTTCTCTTTAGGGCCTGCTGGTGTATGAAAGTTTTTTAATTAACCGGTCCAGCCATCTCAAAAGGTTTTAGTTTTACTCCCAGGCGGTTGCAACTCTATCATGGTGCCTGTGCTGGACTGGGCGACCGGCCTTTCCCTGACATCCCACTCATGTGGTTTGTGACCATCTCCATGCACTGACTCTGGAGCATGCTGTGGCACCCCTCTCCATGTCTGTCCTGTGATCAAAGGGAAGGCATCTGAGATGGCAAAGGAGGTTGGAGTAAGTATCACAAATCGGCCCATAAAGCAGGTCTGCTCTGCTAAAATGATCTTTCCAGGGCTTGAGGCAATGTAGGAGCACAAGGAGAGAAAGTGTGTTGCTGTGGGGGGCTGCCACAGCTTCTGCATTCTGGCTGCTCCCTTGGTGCCTTTTAGTAGTGTTGGAGCATCAGGGGCTGATGCTCCCTTCTCCAAGGCTCCCAGGCCTCACATACGGGACAGGCAGGGAATGAGAACAGAATGTCTGGTGTCGCCTGATGTCAGCACCCCTTGCTACAAGAGACCAAAAGAAAAAAACCTGACAGGCAATGAAATGTGAGGGTTCACAGGCAAACGTCTGGGAAGAGAAGTGACAAGTTCATATAAATTACGAAGGTAGGGAACTGAGGATTAACCCTATTGTTTCACACAGAGAGGTTGCATTAGGATCAATTGTATTTTGGTGTTTGTGGTTAATTATTGACTTCTATTTGTGTGTAGAAGGAAAGAACTCATGCCTAAAAGCCAAGAAACTACAAGATCTTTTTAGAGAAAATCAGAAACAGTAAAAGAAAAAAGACCAACCAGACCTATATTTCCTGTGGAATTTTTTTCTTCCATGGCAGCTGTAAAACCAGCTCACATTGTGTTAACTAAGTGTATTATCCTGTGAACAACACGGTCCCATTAGCTCCGTCAGAAGGCCACTACCCTCTCTACTGAAAACCTCTTGATTCACTAAATTTCCCTGCCACAGAGTAAATTCCTGCTTGACCCATTGAAGGAATCACTTTAAATATTGAAACATAAAATCTATTACAGCAGAAAAAAAAACCCCACCTTTTTCCCTCTCTTTGCATTTTGAGTGCAGACATCAAACAACACGTTGCAGTTCAGCATACAGAAGAATGCCGTGGCAAGTAAAAAAAAATAAATTAAGAAATACTGAGAAAAAAACCAACAAGAAAGGAAGGGATTGCATGACAGTAATAAATGCATTCTGTTCTTTATAAAAACGTGTGGTGTGCATTTGTGTCTGTGGGACAATTCAGGAAACAAATGAAAAGATAAGTTTTGGGTTTAAGCTCAGCAGATTTCAAAGTGCATTGTTTATACCCTCTACAGTGCAATAAAGCTTATCAAGAACTTTTCCATTGGATACAAGAGTCAAAAGAAATAAGAGGAATGTGAACAGTATGCTTCCTTTGGGTTGCTACAATATCTGTAATTCTTTCAGCACAGATTTCCCATGTTAGCCTAAGCTCTGTCTCACAACGATTATTTTTAGTAGATAATAGTAAATATTTTGCTGAGCTGACTGAGTTGTTCAGAAATTTGCCATCATTTCACTCTCCACAAGCTCAAAGCACATGGCAAGTTCAAGTGCCCTTAATTAAAAATATAATACTTTCACTCTAGAAGCTCTTGCTTGCATCCTGGTAATACTCTGGGATAAATCAACTGCTGATGTAAATGCATTAATTTCAGTGTAATTTCATTTAGAAGCTACAAGAGTACTACATTTTTATTTAATGATTTGAACGTGCTTTCTGTAAGGGGGAGTAGCATCACCTCCCTCTTACAGAGGAGAGAGCTGAGCCTGGGAAGTGAGAGGCAGAAATTTGACCAGCCCTTGGTAAAAGGTGGGAGAGCATGCAAGCCTCTCGCTCCAATTCCACATTTGTGCTTTCAGCATGAACCAGGACATGAAAACGACGCACGAAGATATATACATTTCAAGCACGAGATTTGGCTCTAGATCACCAGCCCTCAAAGCTGCAATATTTCCTAGGCAGAGTGTACTTCTGCCCCTCTCTTAAATTGAGAGGTCAATTTTTGTCATCTTTTCTTATTTTGCTCTTGTAAGGGAAGACAGCATGGCATGTTTGTTAGAACTATAATGCTGCATTTGCTAATTAAATAAAGTGGGGTTTTTGGGAGAACTTCTTTTAAGCAAAACCATGTGTTCCAGGGAGGAAACATTCTTCTGGTAAACAGCTGAGCCCTTAACATTTAGCAACATAACTCTGTGTTTGCAGCTATTGAAAACTGTGTGACCGAGGAAGCCTGTGTTTCTGAGGCTGAGGACTGAAAGCATTTTGCTTGCTGTCAGAACGCCAGCCCTTTCTTTTATGTATACGCTAAAAGCAAGAAAGAATCAACTATTGGATGGCTGCTTCTTATGGTTTTAATAAAATTCGTCTCATATCAAAACGCTGCTGGGTTTTAATGTTGACGCCGCGCTGAGCGATGTTCTCTGCTCCGGCACAGCTGGCTCTTGCTTTCCAGAAATATAGCTGCACCCTGGCACTACTTGCAAAAATTGCAGCCTTAAATCATTTCCTCATCCCTCTGACCTGTGCCAGGAAGGACCCTCCATGCATAGATCTCCTCACTGGTACAGAGAAGGGGGTCATTCCTCCTTCCCTCCCCAGCTGCTGTGTGAGCAGAGTGCTGTGATGGCAGGAGGTAGCTGCCAGGGGAACAGGGGAAATTACCTGCCAGACATGAACAGCAGCCCTGGAAAGCTCAGGGAAAAAGATAATAGAGCTGGAACTGCAAGCAGAAACAGGACTAAGAGAATGGGAGTGCCCTGTCCCTGGCTCCTGCTTCCCATTCCACAAGTCCACATCTTTTGGAGACACTCAAAGGGCCACAGGGCTGTGGGGCAAATCCTGCTGAAGGGGAGCAGGGAAGTTTTATTTGGTATAAGTGATTTCCTGAGCAGCATTAGAGGGGGGAGGGAGGCTGGTTGGGTGACTGAGATCTTACACCGCTTCTCCATCCAGCAGCTGGAAGGGGAAGGCCACAGTCCCAGCTCCCTCTGGGCCGAGGGAGACGATTATTCCTCTGCCTGCTCATCTCACTCAAGCTGGGCTGCTGAGCTCTGGGCATCACGTTGACCTTTGCAGTACAAAGGGATCTTATCTTGTTCTTTGTAGCCCTCAAAGCAGCTGGGCATGCTTACAAATTTCAGTAACTTACCAGCTAAGGCCAAACAAGATCCCACGATAAAAGTTCAAGGCTCTGCATTCCTCTCTCATTGTTTTCCCGAGCAGATTCTCATTTTAACTGGACTTACGGTACTTTCATCCAGTTATCTTAAAGTACATAATGACTACTGTAATTACTGACAATGATGAGCTAATCAATTCTTCTAGGTATTATTTTCAAGTGATAAATTACTATCCTTGCTGTAAGAATGGGGAAACTGAAGCAAAGAGGAGAAGTTGTTGGATAAATAGGTGTATTTTACTTTTAACAGTATAATAACCTCCTGGTTTTATTTGTATAGGTTTATGTATTTGCTTCTTAGTATGCTTTGTGTTCTATTATTACTTTCCAGTAATGTTATCTGTCATGGGTTGTGTGCATGAACTAAGGTTCATTTAAGAAAACTGCAGTGATTTCAGAAAACTTAACAGATATTTAAGGATTTTTGTCATTGTTTATAGATATATTTGATTTTTCATAACCCTATTTTTCTGACTTTTCTTTTTTTTCTGCTTCTCTTATTTTTGATGCCTTCTTTTCGAGAAAAAAAACACAAATACCATTATTTTCTACTTATTTTCCCTATACTTCAGCTTGCATTTAAATCTCTAATATGGAAAGCCAACAGAATATGACTTTCTAATGTCTAAAGAACTAAGCTATTCTACTGGGTAGGAAGCTTGCAAGGCAGACCTATGCCTTTACTAAAATATCAGTTAATCACTTATATCTATAATAAGCTACATGCTGGTTTGGTAGCATTTACCTAAGAGTTTAAGTTTCCCACCATTCAGGTATGCTTCCCTGAACCGTTTTCAAGGGTAGATAGACAGGCAGCCAGATCAGAGGCTAAGATGCACCAAAAAAAAAAAAAAAAAAGGATTTTATTTTGTTTGTCAGCACAATTTCAGTTGAACTGTGTGGTAGGATCTAGCCTGTAGATAGGAACAAGTGTCACAAAACTCTTATTTGAAACATTTTCTTTACTCCAAACTTCTTGTTAAGTAAGGGCCTGACTTGAAAAGCATTTAGGTGTTTATGTGCACCTCAGTGTACCTCAGTGTCTTTATAAATCCAGCACTAATTCCTTATTGAACTGTGGACTAAGGGCCTCCAGATGGTCTGAAAACCTTATACAGACTTATTTCAGTCAACTTTTAATTCTAAGGCGACAAAAAAAAAAAAGTTTAAATTACTCTCAGCTGCGTTAAAAAAGTGCTTCACAAACAAGGGAAACAGTCAATCTGAAAAAAATTGAGGTAATATAAAACTTCTATAACTGCAAAATTTTGGGAAATTTAGAAACAATAAAAGGCAAAAAACCTGTGAGAACCACTAACATAGTTTCTAAGGTGTCACTGTTAAGTAATGCTGTTAGCCCTCACAGCTTTAGTTCTGAGACTTTCTGCTCTACAGATTATTTTCCTGAGGCTTATTTGTCCTTGCAAGGCTCCCTCCACCTCTCTTAGTGCACTGCCTATGGCTTCAAGACTTTTCAGGAAGGCTAATCCAATCTTTAAGCATTTTTGGAGAGGTTTGTGTTTTCCCTTTTGTGCTGGAGGAGACAACAACAATCTTGCTTGAAATAAAGCCCAAACAAGGGAAACTGAAGAGTGGGAGTATGTGAGGGAGCTGGTGGATAACTTACAGGGCTGTGAATCTCCTCCTGCCTGCAAGCTCCTCTTGAAGGCTGCAGTATTGATTCTGTGTTTAGTCTAGGCTCTTCCCAAATACCTGCTTCGGCTCTTACACGTATTGCAGAGAGCTCAGCCCTGAGGGTGAGTGGCAAGCGGAGTCCTCCTCGCAAATGTCCGGTTTTGGATCAACACCCCCTGGTTTTCCGTTAAAAACATGCACGTGCCTGCATTTCCCTTCCACTCCTATCCTGTAATGGTGTGCGGCCCAGCGGAGTCCAAATGCACCGAAGGGAAATGCCGAGATGGGGCATCTCCTCACAGATGAGCCCTCAGAGATTTGAGGAAAACTCGTAGCGGGTCCGTAACCTCTGGGACGGCCCAGGGGCCGAGAGGGCTGGCGAAGGACCGCGGCAGTGTCACCTGCGCCTGCGACAGCCCCTCTGAGGGGCGGATGCGCTGTCAGGGCACTGCAATCCCTCGTACCGTGCCCTGCGCCATCCCCGGCACACGCGGGGGTCTGGTAGAGAGCGCGGGGCTTGTGGGCTTATTTAGCCTGTGGCATAAAAGCGTGAGGGGTTGGGGTTTTTGCTTACGTTTTGTAACGCCGACGGGAGCCTGAGGCGGCTCTGGGCACCCCTGGGCTGGGCAGTACAGAGCGCCCCCAGCTTAGGAGGAATTTATTCACAGAAAGGGTAATTAGGCATTGGGAGCTGCTCGGGGAGGTGGTGGAGTCTCCGTCCCTGGGGGTGTTTAAGGAAAGACTGAACGTGGCACTCAGTGCCATGGTCTGGTTGACATGGTGGTGTTCGGTCATAGGTCGGACTTGATGATCTCAGAAGTCTTTTCTAATCTAATTTATTTTGTGATTCTGTGATCTCGCACATCCACCCGCCCGGCTCGGGGGCCTCGGGGTGCGGGTCCCGCTCCCCAGCCCCTCTGCTCGCAGGCCGGGGGCTGGTGGCCCGGGCTGCCATGTCTGTGGCGCAGCACGGCCCGGGACCGGCGACAGGAGCGCCCCGCCCGCCGGCGCCGCGGGGAACCGGCCGGGAGCCGGCAGGGAAGGAAGGAGGTAGGGCGGCGGCGAAACAACCGCGCGCCTCCCGCCGGCGCCTCAGCCCAGCGGGCCGGGCAGCAGGCACCGGGTGGTGCAGTGGGACTGGACGGCCGCAGGGTCCGGCCAGACTCCCCCAGGCCTCCGCCGCGCACTTTTGGGCCGACAGTAAGGGCGTGTGGGGCGGGGCAGGAAGAAGGAGCCTTTTTTTTTTTTTTTTTTTTAAGGGAAAAACCCTTCGCCTTTAAGGGGCGGGGGCCAGCGGAGTTTGCGGAAGAGCCCGGCGAGAGGCGGGCGCTGATTGGATCAACGCGGTCTCGTGACGGCGGCTGGGACGATCCTAGCCCCCCCACCCCGCCGGCGCCCCGCGTTCCATTGTGTGCGCGAGCGCCGCCGGGCCCCGCCCCCGCCATGTCCCCGCCCACAGGGGTGACCACGCCCCCGGTGGCGGCCCCGCCCCCGTGTTCTCTTGGCTCATTTCCGGCCGCCGCCGCCACCGCCGCTTCCCTCCGAGGGCTCGGGAGAGCGAAGGAACAACAGCCGCCATTTTGTTTGTGTGTGAGCGACGGAGGGAGGAGGAGGGAGCGAGAGGCCGAGCCGGACGGGGCGAGCCAGGGGGAGGGCAGCGCACAGAGACCCAGGGGCTCGGACAGGGGACGGGGAGAGAAGCGAGGAGCCCAGAGGCGCCCCCCCCCCCCCAACCTGCTCCGTCCCCTCGCTATTCCCTCTCTCTCTGTTTCCTTTTCTCTCTTCTCCTTTTCCCGGAATTCTCTCTCCCCGCGCTGCCCTCCGCCCCCGCTTTGCCCGCTCCGCACACACGCCCCCGGAGCGCCAGGCAGGGGCAGTAGGGAGCCTGCGCTCGGCCCCCGCGCTGCCGCCGTCCCGCCCCAGCCCCCCCCTCCCCCCCCCCCGCCGGGCAGCGCCGGGGACCCCCTCCCCCGCCCGGCCATTCCGGGGCGAGTCCCCCGGCCTCCTCCGCCGTGATTTTTCTCCTGTTTTATTATTTTAATTTTACCTCTCGCTCCTCTTCTTGGAGGGGTCGCTGAGCGGCCTCCCCTCCCACCCCGACTACCAACCTCTTCGCTCCCTTCCCCACCCTCGCAGAGGCGAAGGGGGAGTCCCCACCGCACCCGAACAGCGGCCGAGAGTCTCCTCCCTCGCTCATCGCGCCCCGCATCGCCCGTGGGTCCGCGGGAGCGGAGACGGGCAGCCCCCTCCCTGCCACCGTCCTCGGCCGCCCGGGAAGGGGGAAGGTAGGCAGAGAGGGCGGGAGGGGCCGGCTTCTTCCTCCTCCTCCTCCTACTCCTCCTCCTCCTCCTGCCGCTGCTGTGGGATCGGCCCCTCTGCCTGCGCCGGAGGGGGGGGCAGCCTGCTACTGCGAACGAGAGAAAGAGGAAGGGGAAAGAAGAGAAAAAGGGGGGGCAGAAAGGGTGTTGAAACCCGCCCCCCACCTTCCCATCCCGCGATCGGTGCTGCCTCCATCAGGACAACAACCCCTCCTCCTTCCCTGCACAACAAGATGTGAAGCGGAGACTCCTGGGACTTATCCTCACCCTCCTCATCCTTACAGCTCCCCTTTCTGCAGCCATTAGCGACGGGCGAGGAAGAAGCGAGTGGAGCTGGGGACCCCGCGCACGCCGTGCCACTCCCCCCGCCGCCTCCCCCCCAGCCCTGTCGCTGGCGGTGGGTATTTTTTCGCAGGGTGGTGTTGGAGGGGGAAGGAGCCGCTGCTAGAGGACGGTGATCTTTTTTTCTTTTTTCCTCCTCCTCTCCCCTCCTTCGCCCGCCTCCTTGTGGCGATGAGGAGGAGGAGGACGGCGCCGAGGAGGAAGAGGCTGATGGCGGCGGTGAGGAGGCAGCAGGAGGAGGAGACCCCCCGAAGGATGAAGATGATGATGGTGGCGGCGGCGAGGAAGCACCAGCACAACAGCCGGGATTAATTTTACTAGAAAAATACATATATTCACCAGCCTCCTTTTTTTTTTAATTTTTTTTTTTTTGGCGGGGGCTTTACCTGCTCTTCCCATCTTCGTTCAGCCCTTTCGCCTGGGGGAAGAGGCCTCACCCCCGCCCGCCCCAGCTCCCACCTCTCCCAGCTTCTCCGCTGCCGCCCTCCCAGAGCCCGAGGAGCAGAAAAAGGGGAACTTGGCCCCCCTCCTCCGCCAGATCCTCCTCGCTCGCTCTCGGCATTATTGTTGTTCTTCAGCTGACTCGGGGCCCCAGAAGAACGTGAAGGTTTTGGGGTTCACCCCCCACCGTCTCTCTGCTCTGAGTGATTGTCTAAAAAATTAAAAATGGCCGAGAATGTGGTGGAGCCGGGCCCGCCTTCAGCCAAGCGGCCTAAACTCTCCTCACCGGCGCTCTCCGTGTCCGCCAGCGACGGCACAGGTCAGTCTCGGGGGCCCAGGCCCTCCCCACCTTTCGGGGCCGCAATTCCTGCCCTTTTCTCCCCTCTTTTGCCTAAATCTCCTCCACCCTTTTGCTGCTGTTAACTCGAGCCTGCCTTTCTGCTTCCCGTCTGTTTCGCCTGTTCTCGCTGCGTTTGAACCTATTGGCGTTAATGGCTTAGGGAGGGTGTTCGGATGTTTCTGCCCTTCTGGTTTTTTGGAAGTGATTGAAAGCAAAGCTGTTCAGTTTATTGTGTTTTTGATCAGCTGCAGATAGGACTTAGCAGCTCGTCATTTTCATGTCTTTCACAATAGTAGCGATTACCGAGCTCCTTGCTAAGCATAATGCCAGTTGCAGAAATACGAAATAGTGCTAAAGACGATGTTTTTGTATGCTTTATTGTTGAATTACGTGTGTACACACGAATGTCTTGTTTTTTATTTTATTTTGCATATACAGGGGTTTTTTACAGCTTGTTTGGAAACGAGAGATTTGTTTCTCTGCTATTTTTGTTTTTTCCTTCTTATGTGCAGTCTGCTTATATGATTTACTTTTTACAATCCGTCGTTCTTCTTCCTTGCAGAAGTGTATCAAAATACTGCTTTTCTGATTCAAATAGACCATCGGCTTTAGGAAAAACAGCTAAAACCAAAATCCAGATGCTACTCTTGTGGCATAAGGTTTATCGAGACTCTTCTTAGAGATGAAATTTTATTTCACCTTATTTGCATTAAGAATCAATATGGAGCGTAGTTAATCTTGCGTCTCCTGTTTCTGTGCTGCAAGACCAAAATGTCTGAAATTCCCCTGTAGACTTAAGAGCTGTGAAGAGAAAAGGGGCATCTCTGCAGTCCTGCAAAGGTCTTTGGTGATGCTGCGAAGGCAAGCTAGAGCTAGCAAATTTTAGGTGTCCCAATCCCTAGCAAATATGAACTGGTTGTACTGGGAGGGGGGGAGGAAGTAACAAAGGGCTGTTCAGCTTTTTAATGCTTCTTGTGAAGGAGGTGAGTATTCTGTGTCATTTTGCTATGAGAATACTTTGTTATCTGTCCCACAGGAGTTTCTTTGAACTCGCATTAGATCCTATTAGTCTATGGGATATGGAGGAGGCCTCCTCCTGCCAGTCTGGTGACTGGTGGCATTTCTGAAGGCACCAGTGCTCTCGTTCAATGCAGTTAACAACTGGCAAGAAAAAGGAAGAGTTGTTTTCTTGTCGTTGGTTTGGGGTTTTTTTGGTCAGTTTTCTTTTTTTTCTAAAAAGCTCTCTTTGACAATTAACATCAGGTTTTGATAGCAGGTTTTTGGTTGAGCAGAGGATGTGATTCTACTTGGAATCATCTCCAAAATTTTGATTTTGCCTTATCTATTCTCAGTGAATGACGTATTAGTTTTGAAAAGTTTGCGTGTGACTTTTAGTGCATATTAAATACAGCCAATATTATGTCGTAATTGGAGGACATGACTATTCCTAATATCAACAGGTCTCTAGTCAGAGAGTAGAAGAGTGTTGGAGAAACTACTCTTTAGCTAGAACTAGTTGTTGGCTGGTTTTGTGCTAGATTTGGAAAACAGTAGTTAATTCAATAGTAACGTTTTTTAACTTGTCTTGACAATGGTTATTTTGCTCTGTTTAGAGAGGTGAAATAAAAATATTTTATGAGAAAAGTTCTGATACTTTAAAAATATGGAAGTTAAAGGCACATTTTGATTCAAGTGAACACACGTCTAAGTTCGGACATTTGTGATCAAATAAGGGTTGGATAATTTGTGAATGTATTTCAGTTTAACAGGTGCAGACTTTCACAGAATACTTAGTCTTTAGTTGTTAACTTACTGGACAGCTTTTTACAGTTAATAAATGAACTTCTTACAGTTTTGGTGAAACACTAGGGACTGGACAGTTTCAGTAGTGTACAAATGTGATAATTTTTCCCAAAGTGATTGGGACTGTCATCACCTGATAGCTATGCAGAGGTTTATAGTGGTGCGAACACTTCATATATGCTACATAAAACCTATTAAAGAATTCTTAATCTTCTGGCTTTTTTTTTTAAATTGCCAACTAATTGTGTGAATATGGGACAGTTTTACTTTCTGTGTTTTTTAACATGACATATCATATCTATTCTGTAAATAAAATCCAACCTATGAACCAATGAATATATTTTGAGGGTTATGTTTTTTCATTTGCTGCTTGAGACTGCAGTTTGTTTTGTCATACTTCTGTTGTGGGAAACTGCTTTGAAGTTTACATTTTTTTTAACCTATCAGTTAAATTTGCTTTGAAATAGTGCAAGCAGCTGTCATTAAGTAAATTCCACTTATAGAGTCTTGTATTGTCCCCACTCCTCAGTTAATTATAGGAAATAAGTAACATGGTGCTTATGTACTTACTCAAGCACTCTTTTTAAAACTGTTAGATTCTCAGCACCATCAGAGGGAAGGGGAAAGGCAAGAAACTTGCGCTGTTGATAGAACTTTTTGCAGCACTTGTCTGTAGTGCTGTTTTTGCTTTTAACTTTTTGCTTAGTTTCTTAATCTAAAACATTTAAATTTGTTAGATATGTAAAAATGATGACTGACTCCTGTTAAATTGTTCCCAAATTTGCAGATATTAAGTGTATTTATATTGAAGACTAAGAGGAATCTCTAACTCATGTTTTCACTGTAAACCTAGATGGTACTCGTATTCTGGGCCTAGAATGTACTAAACTCTGATGTTGGTGGCTTTCTTCTAAAAAGAAGTAGGCAAAGGTTGTCCTAATATGCTTGATTTATTGGCAGCAGCCAAATACAGCTGCATTTCCCACAGTTGTTGCAGTGCTGCATCTTCTTCTGTCTTAAAAGTTATGGATGGTTCATGTGTTCCCTGCTCAGAATTTGCTTTGCCATGGATCATACTGCTTAAGTTGCTTTATTGATGCCAATTCATCCTTTAGGAGGCAAACTGAAATGTTTGTAGCACATCTTGTAATGAACATTTTGAAGTAATTCAGAAAGTCTTGGTATTTTCAGTGCCCTGTAGTATATTAGAATTTTTGAATGGTCTCATTTTTCCTTTAATGTTGTGTAGGTCTAGAATAATTTCAGAGACGGGACTTTGTGGGATTCCCTTGAACTACCACAGATTTTTCTGCAAATTTTTTTTTCTCTTCTATTTAAGTGTTAAATTTGTTGCAAAGAAGAATGGTAATGATCTAGGCCTTAAGTTTTGTCTAGGCCTTAAGTTTTCTGAGGGCCATTACAACTCCACAGTGGGTTCATCTTTTGGTGGCAACAGTGACTTTGTCACACTTCTGTACCAGCACGGTTACATTGACAGGAGTACTTTGCCAGTGTAGCTCCTTCGCTCAGCTTTCGTAACTGGTAGCAACAGTTTTGATATGTTGCATGCACTCTAACAAGACTTTCTTAAACAAGATGTTAGCAAACTGGTGCATACTAGTCCCCCTGCTATAACAGAATAACGTGAGTGCATCCTGAGGAGCTACCTCTTGGAGTAAAATGGGTGAAAATCGTTCATAAATATACATTTTTAATTGGATGGTTTAAACCACTGTTTTGGGGTTTTTTTGCAGGAGGCAGGGAGGTGTGTTTTTATTTGTGGATCCCTCAACTTTTCCTTCAGTGATGCAGGTGTGCTGAAATTGCTATGTACAGATTTCAGTGTGGTCTATTCAGGACAGGAGAGTTTAATCGTATTTTACAGCACCCCCCCACACACACTCCTCCTCCTGCTTAGAAATAACCTGTTTTCTGTGAACTGGGAAAGTGTTTTGGGCTCTGGGTTCAGAACCGCTGTGTTTCCTCACAGAATAGAAATGGCGTACATCCCCTGCTGCAGTGTGTTTGTATAGTATCATGTCTTTAGGCTGCTAGATCTGAGAATAAGATTTTAAGTTCTTAGTGTTTCAGGCTTGCTATGACACTGGAAGTCAGTTTTCTGCAATTAGTTGGCATGTGTTATATCAGAGAACGTATTTGCAGTATGTGCCTTAACATCTCTCAGTTTACTATATCCAAAAATCACGTTTTTCTGCGCAATAACACATCTTCAATCTCCCTTGGAGTATCCATCTTTTGTGAAGTCTGGATGTTCCTTTTAGTCAGGAACTGTTTCTGACCTTTTAAATTTTGCTCTCCCTCACATCAAAGGTTTAAGACCTGTAACGAAACTTCTCTTCTGGGCAACTGCATTTTTGACTGATACTCATCTTTCACTTGTTCCAAATGGATCAGGTTGTTTCTTTTCTCAAAATGGATTGTATTAATCTTGGCTCACTGCCCTTTTCAATTCTGTTTTCCAAGAGCTGTGTGGTTTTTGCTAGCATTTGTATATACTACATTTAAAATTAAATACTTTTCACCAGTCTGATTTCTAGCTAATGTTAAAGACCAGATGACCAGCTACATTTAACTTACAGCCATCAGTTAATGTTTCCATCCCTTCTTGTTAAAAGCCTTGTTTTTTGCCGGTTTTGCCTTAAAATGTCATTTGGTGGATGACATATGCTGTAAGTCAAGTATTGCAGTGGTGGATGCCTATGTGGCAAGAATGAGTGTCTTTGCTGTGTAGCTAAACAGGCTCTCAAAGTAACTGTATTAGGAATAAATTTAAATGAAGAAAATTTAAGTCTGTGAGACTTCTTTAAAAAGGGAACCAGTCATTCATATAGTGCTTAGTGATTTTTTTAAAGAAAATTTTGCAGACTTTTGAACCTTGTAGATTTCCAAACTGTTATGTCTATTCTTTTGTGTCTTTCAGCAAGTATACTGTGTCTCTGACGTAGATAGGTACTTTTTCTGAGCAGTGTTAGAAAGGTACCTAATTTTTTTAAAAAAATAAATACTCCAACACAAGGACCGTACATACCATGGTGTAAAACTGAGTGTTGAGCACTTACAGATAAAAAACCTTTGAGACTGGAAAACCAATTTACAATTGCAATTTATAAATAGATTCACAAGTTTAATATTGCAGGGAAAAACCTTTGTTTGGGAAAACACTTGGGAATTTAAATCCTAGATTAAAAAAAAAATCTACTAATTGTTGCATCTTGTTCTTCACAGTCCTAAACCAGGGCTTGCATTGAGTTCAGGTTATTGGTCAGTTGTGCATTTGTAGAAAACCAAATTTTATCTGGGAAGGGTCTATCAGACTCTAGGGTTTAGTATATGTTTTTGGGGGATGTGGGTCTAATAAGATACTGAGGCTAAATGCTGAACTTCTACTGTAGGCATTCTGGTTTTTTGTATCTTTACAACTTGGAGAAAACTACTTTATTATTAAATTTCAATTTTGTATGATTTAGTATATATTTCCTGCGTCTTCCCTGTAGGCTACTTGATCATCTCCGGTGTGTCACCTCAGTGTCTTGCTTAGCTGCTTTAGCAGGAGCAGCCTTTCAGTGCTGTTCCAACAGCATAACGATACTACTTCACCCTTTCTTATCACCTGAATTAGTGCTCATTCTGAGAGGGTTTGCCCAAAAATCACCTAGATTTATTATTTGACAAATGAAGTAATTTTGCTGTGTAGATTTCACTGACAACTAAACAATGCACACCTGTCTCCAAGGATTTTGTTTTTCTGTCTTTACTTAAACTGTAGCAGCAGGCTGAAGTAAAATACATCTGTCTCTGCATATGGTGGTGTGCCTGACAAAAAATTTCTGTGGCTGCCTTGAATTTGTAGAACTTCAAGTAGAACTTAAACTAGGGCAGAGATCCTCTCCCTGAACAGTATCAAACCACGTATTGTTCTCTTCCTAAATAGCAACAAGTTTTCTTAAAATGGACTGGCATATGAATGTATTTAAAGTTCTCTTAAAAACTCGATGTGCAATAGTCTCCTTCAAGCACCTATTTCTTCCAAATCTTTTTGAAGGAAATCAGGAGTGTTGAATTCTGGTGGACTCAAACCACAGTAACTTGTTGATGCTGTTCCTGTAAACACACCTGACATCAAGAATGTGAAATCGGGGACTGGTCTAAGATTTTAATTAAGAAGTGCCAGTTAAGTACAGAACCTTGAAGAACAGGTTATTTTCTATTATTGGTCGTTGTCAGATGGGGCAGATAAAGATTTAGCTCTTTTCCATTTGATGGTGTGAAACACCTCTGTACTGCATCTTTTGTTGTATTCTCACAAGAGATCTAAGTATAGGAGTTTTGAACGGTCTCTGCTTGCAGAATCAAGATTTACTACTTCCTTTTTTTGTAGAACTTCCAAATACCATTGAATAGACAATTTCTCTTGTTTTAAGAGAGATTGTAGCACACTCCTACTGTTTTAATGAACTAAAATACTCTAATTCTCAGGGTTTTTTTTCTTTTTGGAACGCTAATAAAAAGTAAAATTCCAGCAAAGTGCTGATGTATGGCTTGCTCAGTACAAATTTTGCTGAAGCTAAACTGCCTTTTACATGTTCCTGAATGCAATTTCAGGAAATCTGGGGAATTACTGGTTTAAGATAATGAAGTCTGATCTGCTGACTTGTTATTTTGTTTACTTGGATATTTTTTGTACATAAATTCAGCATTGCTTTTTGCTTTTACTCCGGGGTAATGTTGAATGAACCCAGAAAAGTGATTTGACTTTTTGGTAATTGTATATGCAGATTGCATCATTTCAAAGTCGTTGTTAACTTGACAATGAAATGAACTTTACTCTTTTCTTGAAACTGATTCGTAATCACTTCTAAAACGAATTCAGTGTGCTCTGTGCACATAAGGGTGTTCCCATCCTATCTGCATGTACCCAGTTTTGTCCACCAACATAGCAGACCAGCACAGCTTCTCTAACTTTCTAGACCTGTGTGTATACACAGATGCCACTGGGAATAAGAATACTAACTTAGAGACTTTAGACTCTAATTTTGAAGTTAAAGGTAGCCCAATGAAATTTATGCAAATAGCAACACGTTCACAAGGAAATTATTAATGGTGTGACTTCAGCATTTTGTAATTAAAGCGTCAAAACTTCATCTTATGTGAGTTATTGGTGATGGCAAGACTAGTACCTTTGTATAAAAGCATGAATAAACAGGTACATAAATAAAAATGTCTCTGAAATTCCTCCTTAAGTAATATTAAATCTTTAAACATACCCTATTCTTGAATTTTGACCCCAGTCTTTTCCATATGATTACACCACTTCTGTTTCCCTAAAACAGTTACAATTCTATATTCCAGAATCATACCCATTGCATTTTCACTATGGTTTTCAGTGGTTAACTCCTGCTATCGTCTATATCTCTAAATACTGATTTTTGAAGAACTTTGACTATGAAACTGAAAAGTGGGTTATAAATACAATTTTCTTCTGAAGCTGCAAAAAGCATGCATCACTCAGAGTCTTCTAAAGTAGACATTTCTGTTGATAGTTTGGGAAAAGTATGACTTAAACTTTCAGGTTATTGAGACTTGACAAAATAGAGACTATTTTCCTTAAGCCAAAGTTGATGTGTTTGACCCCAGTGTTTGGATAGGGATTAGGATAGCTTAAAAAATGGAGAGAGCGAGGTCCTAATTTTAGGACTTCAGTAGATGTTGAACGATGTGCTGTTGCTGCTTTAGAATGATTCTTGTTGTTGTTCACAGTTGTAAAATACTTTATACATTTATGCCTGGTTGCTACAACTAATACTGGAATCATGTGCATTCTAGGTGGTGAATTGGACTTTGATCAACAAATGTTTGATTGTTTTTAAAAATATTTGTGCTGGAAGTTGTTTGCTACTATAATGTGCTAACATGTTTTGTGCCTTCGTGTTTATTGTCTTCCAGGTGTTTTGAATAAGGTTTTTTTAATATGTTTTCTGTTTGTATTATTTGCAGTCTTACCTCAAATAACAATGTTTCTTGATATAGTGAAGAAATTCAGGTCTTTTCTGGATTGACAGGGAAGGAAGGTGGCAATGCTTTCCCAGTTTCTTACAGGGAACAGAATTAATATCCAAGTCTAACACTGAAGACTGTTACTCAAATAGCATAATACAGAAGACGAGTTCTCAGTTGCTGCTGAGTAAGGGAGCACCCCCGTTAGGGTTTTACAGGGAGTGCTGTCTGAGGATTTTGGGAGCAGTAGCTGCAATGATGACTCTAGACCTTAGTACCTTAGGCTGATGTGGATGTTTTGCCCCTTCATTTTGAATCAATTTAGTTAATGAATTTAAATTAATTCTACATTCTAAGTTAGAGAGAACATTTTGGCAGAGCTTGTGTTACTGTTGGGTAATTGTGGCTTCATAGAGGATCTACATGAAAAGCTCCCTCTTTTAATGGATTTTGTGGTCTGATCTCCAAAGCGCGGTGTAGCAAAGTTCCTACCAGGCTGGTGTGTGCCTCTTTCTTAGGCATGTGGGTTTTTGTTTGGGTTTTTTTTGTTGGTTTCTTTTCTTCTTCCCTGATAAAACTGCCTGGACATGTCTAGCTTAATTTTCTGTCATTGTAGAGGCCTTGGGAATTGGTGGCTCTGTTAGCACTTTGTTCCAAGTCTGTGCTTCACCCTTGCTTCTGCATTTTCATGGGTACTTGAGGATTATCCTATGAGATTGTGTCTCCTTATCTTGTTCTGCCTTTTGTTGGTTTTATGTTTTGAGTTCTGGCTTTTTTTTGGAGGGCATTTCAGACAGCATGTTTTAGGGCCTATAATGCTGGTGCTTGACTGCAAGCTTGAATGGCTGATTTCTCTGCAATACTGGTGGTATCTTCAGGGCACTTTCTCTGTTACGTGTAGGCCCTGTTCAGTTCTGGATTTTCAGTTTTTGTATCGCCATGCAGGGAAGATACTGACCTCAGCACCTTATTGTTATTCTTTGTCTGAAAGCACGGCAAAGATGTAATGTTTTCCATGTGGTCCAACATCATCTGTGGTTCCTGTCAACCCTGTCACATGTGTGCTTTGTGTTCAGTGTCCTGTATTAAGCCTTGTCCACTTGTTTCGTTGTGAAACCAGTGACTGTGATATAAGTTGATCCACTAATAGGTTGCTGGGCTTCAGAAACATTTGTGTAAAAAGGTGACTGTTCAGCAGCTTTCTAAGTTGATGTGTCTCTGTTTGGAATATAATAAATGGGAAGCAGGGGCAGGAACTGTTGAGTTTCTTATGTCTTTGCTGGTCTGACAGAGGTAGGCTCAGGAGTCAGTGGCTGTCTAACCTATCTGCCATGCAGGGTTCTTCAGGCATCGCTGATCACACATGATGCTTTTTCTTCAGCTCGTACAACTCTTCTTGAGACTGAATGCTTGAATGTCTTGAGTCTAAGGGTTCAGTATACATGAGAATAAAGTGCTGCTATTTCTTAGCACATGGGGAAGTTCCTAGAAAACCAGTATTGTTCACTGCAGCCTATTTGCTAGGACCGGATAGCTTCCATATAGATAGAAATTCCTGTTTTATTCTGAAAGGTGAATAAAGGTCTGTTGTCTTAGTCCAGAAATGAGAAAATGACAGAATCCTGACTGTAGTCTAGAAAGCATGTAAAAGAAACTTGTATGTGCCTCCTGAACACGTGTTGATTTCCTTGCTAAGCAGTTAGTATTGATATATTTTTCCCTGCTTTATAAGCACTGTCATAAATTGCTGTCTTGCCTTGCCTGCTTTGAGAGCTGTTGCATCACTGGTGCTACCAGGTGCTCTTGCAGTAAAGCTAACTTGAAATAAATACTTTGTATCTAATTTGAAAATTGATCACTTGATAAGGCACTGAAGTCTTATTGACTTAAGGATTTTGATTGCATACTCTGCATATGTATTAGTTTAAAGTCCATTTTGGTGCCAGGTGGCTTTTCAACCCAGGCTGGCAGTTTACTTGCATTTTGCAGATTTGACATTGTCAAAGGCAGACTTTTAGAAGTAGAATCCAAAATCAAGAAAACAATCTGTCGTATGTAATGCAGGTCAGTACACTGATTTTTGAAGTTGCTTTCTCACAGTTTAAGACACAGTTCAAACTACTTAATCCAGTCTAACTGAATTGTCACTGAAAGAGATGGACCTGCTCCTTCTACTGTCTTTTCTGACTTTCTCACTACAGATGTAATGTAGCCAGGACAAGTTAGGCCAGTTTCTTGACCTTTTTGTTTTTTTGTAAGACTTGCAAAGTGTTCCGTAGTGGTACCGTTCCTAAAAGAAGTTAGGATATGCATGTTGAGATGATCTCAGGTTAAGACTTTCTGATCTACTGCTTAGATGTTGTTTTGAGGAAGTTTTCTTTTCTTTGACTCTTGGGTGACAGCAGCAATCTATTCTATATGTTCTTGTTACCTGTGGAAAGAAATACACTAATAATGCCATAAATAACATAATGGGGAATCACTCTGTGCTACTCTGAGATCAGGATTGAGATCAAGATTCAGCTGTACCACTGCCACTTTCTTCCAGTGTATTACTGAATGGTTTTGGGCTTTAGGCCAGATTCTGTCTGTTCTGTTACATCCCAATTTTTCTATGTCGATATCTCTAAGAGATGATGAATTCAGGTGGACAAACCTTTGCAGGACTAATCATCCTCCTCTGCCTTCCCACAAGCTTTATTTTGTTAGCGAGGAATCTTTGTGTGTATCCTTAATGAAACAGCTTGCAAGACTAACAGTGGGCTCAGTGTACTGGAAAGTCAATCAATTCTCTGGATATTTCTCACCACTGTCTTAAGCTATGCCTTTGGCTCTTGTGTGAGTATATATGATCTTGTTTCCACATGGTTTGTGAGTTGTCTGGCCCAGCCTTGCCAGTTTTTGGCTTGGTCATAGATAGGACTCTCTACAGTGGGCTTTAGGGCACCAATTCTGTGTAGAAGAGTGAAATGGATTGCGACTGTTGTTAGATATGCACAAGGTCCTATTCATCTTTATGGTCATTTGAGATTGTGTTTCAGTCCTGTATCAGAAAGTTTCTGCCTCCTAGCAGTTGACTAAAAATGTAATTTTCTTAGCTGACCAGACAACTGAAAGTTTATTCTAGTTTTGTTGTTTATCTACTGGCTAAAGAAGACTTTGAAGGTTTCTATTTGGAAAAGACTCCTAAAAAGACCAAATTCACACCAGAATATTGCTTTCTTAGTCGTTATGATTTACGATTTTGGCTAATAGCTGACAGTACTCTTTTATGATGAATCACCTGTTGTATATTCTCTAGGATTAAAAATCCTAGCAAGTTAGCTTTATGTGGAAAGTTTTATATGGAACGTCTTAGATGTTTTGATGCAAACAACTAATCCAATTAGGATTATTTCCCAACCATTCAGGTTGGGGGTGGGTTTTGTTAATGTAGCTGGTGCTATGTTGTGTTTTAAGGCATTAATAAAAAGAATTAATGCCACTTTGAGTTTTTATGACATTTTTCTTCCTGTTCATTGATGTCACAGAAAGACCAGCCCAAGGAGCTCAGATAGCTTATACCTGGATGCTCCAGTTAGTAATGGGCTAGTAAGCCTTAAAGCTGGAATTATCTCCTTGTTTATGAGGAGGGAGAATTTCAAGAAGTGAGATCTTCAGAGAAGCAGATTAATATTTTCTTGTGAGTAAAGATGACCAAATCTTTGTCTCTCAAAACAAGAATTGCACTGCCCCTTTGTAGTGTTATATCTGAAATCATCTAAATGGATCTTCCTGAGAAAATACTATGTTGTAGTTTGAAAACAAATTAGTTTTTTTCATATTTAAACATTTGCTGGTCACTCTCCAGTTGGTTTTGTGAAGGGCTTTATATGCAGTGGTCTGAACTCAGGAAAGGTGAAGCGAGGACTTTTGGTTTGGGACTTGCCCTGTACTGGAAGTTGTGTTTGTTCAAGAGCAAAAATTCTTTGCCCGACTACAGTCAAAAACATGGCCTTTGGACTGTGTGGGTGTTGATGGGAGGTGTCTGGGCTGCCATGATGGTTATGTTGTAGGTACAGGCTTTGTGCTGGGCCTTGTTTTTTCCAGTCACGTAACTTTTGTTTTCAGTTTAGTTTGTTTGTCATTGAGGACAGCTGGCTAACTTGTGAATTCCTGATCGGATCTGTTTCTCCTTCCTCACTCATGGACTCTTCATCTGATTATTAGCCAGAGTGTTTTCAGGATGTAGTGTTTTAACAGTTACCTGTTAAATGTGTCCTGACAGGCTTCTTAAGGTGCTACTTGAAGCTGTTTCAAGCTGTCATCTATTTTTTGATTGCTTTTTCGATTTCCTTGATCTCTAATTTGAGGGTCTCTTCCACTAACTCTTCCCATGTTCATCAAAATGTAATTCTTAAGTTAACCACTGAGCATTGTAAATTGGTTTTGATTTTAGTTTTTTATTTTGTTTTGGGGTTTTTTTGTGGGGATGGGGGTGTGTGTGGTGTGTTTTTAGATGAGTCTACTGACACACAATATTAAGTTCATCATTTTAGATGAAAGAGAACTTGGACAAAGATTTATTCTTCTGATTGTTCCTTCACTTTTGAACCTTCAAAAATACCAGTCATGCAAATGAACGATCAGCCCTTAGTGTGTCTTGCAAAGCATAACTTCTAGCCCAAGATACATGGTAATGAAGAATGGGCTACCTGATTTTAATAGTTTAAAAGTTCTTTAATGGAAATTTTCATTCTTTCTCTGGTGGTTTGTAGTAATGTAGAGTGTATAGAAGGAGTGTTAGAATCCCTGTTGTGGTGTACCTGTATTCTTGCCAATCTCTTACCATATTTTCAGAATTCTAAAGTCGTGATCTTATCTGTGGTAAGAGTTGTGAAGTTGTAGAAGCTCTGTTAGTCCAGGTGTTTGGTAATTTGGGTATAGTATCATGTGAAACATTTTAAACAGATCCATAATGCTGATGAACTTTTCTGACTTACATGCTGTTTAACTGTAGGTTTTTTTCACTAATATTTGGACCATTTGGATCTTGAGCTCCACCGTTTCTGGTCACGACAGCCAAGGCTGCATTTGAGCTTTGCATTCCTCACCAGCCACTTGTTGGTGAGAACAAGGTCCAGCACAGCACCTCTCCTTGCCAGCTCCTTTCACTTGGAGAGGGAAATTGTCATTAATGCATGTCAGAAACCATAAGCTTTCTAAGTTATTTTTGGTTTAATTACCATAGATTAAATAGACCGAGGTATGTACTACTACTGCAGACATAAGAACTTCTTGGTCTCTCTAGCAAATCGATTTTGGGTACTATGTAATATTCTTGTATCTATGTATTCTCGCCACTTAGTTACCTCGGGGATTGCTTTGCAGGGGCTCTTGAGGTGGGAATTTGTTTTTTCATCCTGGCGTTTTTCACAACTTTGCGGGCAGGAGGGTTACTTTGTTTTCTGACAGTGTTTGTTGTGGGGAGATAGTGGCTGTCCAGTGAAGTGCTATGAAATTTGGCCATTCAGTGCTGGTAATGACTGGATGTGGAAGAATAAAAAAACCAAACAGCTACCCCAAAAAAACCCCGAAACAACCAACCAAACCAAATGGCAGAAAACCTAATTCAACATGAAACCCTATAACCAGACCTCTATTTATTATTTTATAAATAGTAAACATATTTTAAAAAATTATATTACTGTATTAGTTATGACTGTTCCAAAAGTTAAAACCTTTTAAGAAAAAGTTATAAAGACAGTGTTTTCCCATCAACCTGCTAATTCTTTCTCGTAATGGCTGTTTAATTCCATTGGCTAACTCTGAGAGATTTCAGTACATATTTTTCACTACTCCCTTGTCCGACTTCTCAAGTTGAGAGATCATAGTCTGAGATATCCAGTGATCTTTTGACACAAATTGTAGGAGGTTGAAGTAGAACGGTTTTCTCTAGTTTAGACTCCATAAAGTTTAGAATTACTTTTATCCTGACAAATTGGGTAGCTTTCAGTAACGACTGATAAGGGAATTTTGCTCAAATATGCAAAGTCAAGTTTTGCTAGTTACTTGAAATTAAAAAATAGAAACTTCAAGACACTATTGATTGCTCTGACCTCATATACAATCTGTTTTCTTTTTCAGATTTTGGATCACTCTTTGATCTGGAACATGACTTGCCAGATGAACTGATCAGCTCCACAGAACTTGGACTCACCAACGGTGGTGACATTAATCAGCTGCAGACCAGCCTTGGCCTGGCACAAGATGCTGCCTCTAAACACAAGCAGCTGTCTGAACTTTTACGGGCTGGTAGCTCCCCAAATCTCAATATGGGGGTTGGTGGCCCTGGCCAAGGCATGGCCAGTCAAACCCAACAGAATAGTCCTGGAATGGGAATGTTAAACAGCATGGTGAAAAGCCCCATGGCACAGGCTGGGTTGACTTCTCCCAATATGGCGATGGGTGCAAGTGGACCAAACCAGGGTCCTTCTGCCCAATCCACAGCAGCAATGATGCCAACAGTAAACAGCCCAGTTAACCAGCCTGGCATGGGAATGAACACAGGGGTGAATGCTGGCATGAATCCTGGGATGTTGGCAGGAGGCAACGGACAGGGGATGATGCAGGGGCAAGTCATGAATGGTTCAATTGGAGCAGGCAGAGGGCGACCTAATATGCCGTACCCAAACCCGGGAATGGGTAGTGCTGGTAACTTGTTGGCTGAGACACTGCAACAAGGCACTCCACAGATGGGAGGGCAGGCTGGACTAAGAGGGCCACAGCCTGGAGCCATGAACAAGGTAAGACAAGCTAAACTTTATTGCCTTCCTTATTGTTGACTTTGTTTTGTAAAATTTATTCCTCTGCACTGTGGATTCTATAGGGTTTTTTTCTTTAAGAATCCTGTATGATGGATTAAATAATTTATATGCTGCTAAAGTAGAATTTGTGATGGTCATAGGAAGCAAAAATTGAATCTTGCACAACAAGCAAGACTATTGCTAGATTAAAAAGCCTATTTTAGAAATCTTGTGACAGATTATCCATAACACTGAAAAGTAATTTGATTGTATTTTCTTCTGTTTTATGCTTTGTTTGCAACTGTATTTTTCCATCTAATGTGATGTTGGTATTGCGAGTGTGGTGGGAATCCATCAGGACCTTTTAGATGTTGTGGTACTTTTTTCCTATATGACAGTTAATGCAAGTATTTGTTGTCTGAGATCAACTGAATGTTTGTGCTGTTGCAGATGCTAAGAGGCACATGCAGGTTTGAATTGACTGATCTGCTCACTGTATGTGCTGGGTATTCGAGTTAATGGTGGAGAATGAATACTTGTGTAAACACCTGAAGGCAGTGTTGGGTTCTTAAGACTGTTAATACGACTCAGTTTTTGTTTTAAAATTTGCAGTGGCTTTGTCTATAGGAGAGTAAACTGGAGAGCTAAAAAAATTATTTTTTTTTTAATACTGAGGGGGAAATAAATGTGCTTTTGTAATCCAGGAGGTTGCAAGAAAGTTGTTGTCATAAGTCACCGAAAAGATGAAAGAAGACCTACTGGTTTAACTAACAAAAGGTTGTCTAAATTTCATTTGTCATGCACAATTAGCCATCTTACAGTAGGAGCCACTTGAGTAGTCTCCATTTTTTGTGTTTTGATCAAAAGCCTAGAAAATACTTCAATGTTTTAGTTCACTTTGAGTGAGTATTTTGTGTTTCCTGGCTAATGAGGGGATAGGTTTTTTTAAGGTGCTTTGTAGTACCTAAATCTATCTCGAAAAGCCTAAAGTCAGTCCATTTGGAGGACTTGGAATGTCAAGTAACAGTCTATTAATGTATTTAAAACATAAATAAAAGTAATGCTGTGTATTAAAGGTTTTGCCATGGTTTAATATATTAGGTGAAATTACTTTAGTGTCTTGTGAACATTAATTATGAAATTCTTTGGTCTTAGTTGCTTCCTTAAGCTCTGTGTGCTAACTTTTGAGAGTGTGTGTGTGTGTATACGTATGTTTAGTAATGAGTTCTATATATGTGTGTTTAGTAATGAGTTGATTCTGTGGTCTAGTAATTTCAGATATTTTTGCCTGATAGGAAAGTTAATGCAAAGCTTGATTACTACAGTAAAAAATTTATATGCAGCTTACAGTCGTAAGAAATATGTAGCTACTTGAAGTATTCTTGTATTGGAATTATATAACACCTCATTATTCCTTGGCTGTAAAAAAAAATGAATTTTATCTTCAGAAATCTGTCTTCAGAAGTCAGAAATTGATGTATTGAGTGTTTGGATGAAATGCAACTTCTTCCTCACTTATCAGAGTTAATGTGGGGTTATGGACTATAATAAACTCATTTATCTAAAATTAAAGAAAGGACATAAAATCAAGCTTTTGACCAATTTAATCTAAAATTAAATTGTCTTCTTTCCTTACTTGAATTCCAGTAGTGCTGTACATCTAAAGTAAGAATGTTTTATGCATTTGAGAATATTCAGACCAAATACACAATAACTTCTATTTTTTAGTTCATAGTCCCAGGGTTAAAAATACTTGGGGTTCTTTAATTGCTGATAAAAAATCTTGAGACTTTTTGTGTAAGTACAGTGGGTATAGTTCTCATAAAGGAGTTGAAACCGTCGGATGAGAGAGAACAGTCTGAAATGGAGGCTGAAATTCCAGAATGTCTTCAATTGGTTTGGTTGTTGGCAGGGAGCCTGTGTTTCACTTCATACAGTAGAGTTAGCAAAGTCTGACAACAGTAAAGCCTGACGGTTTTATCTCCCCACCCATCTGCTTTTGGGTTTTCCCACCTACAAATCTTCAAAAAGTGGATGAAAACAGAGGACCTTAAGCAGTTGTTTTTAAAAGCCAGTTTTTCTAATTGGTAAATTTAGTAGTGTGTTTCTCTTAATGTGGGAGTTTGTGTAATAACTTCTGTAGGTTTCCTTCATTGCTGCAAAAAATGCGCATTATCCAGAAGCTCTGCTTCAGTGGGAGGAAAAAAAAACCAGACGAGATGTTTTGGTTATGATTGTTCAACTTCAGGATGTTAGCTTGCCAAAGTCAGCCCGTTTAGGTGATGGGAGGGTTGCCTCAGTGTGCTCTCTCTCAATGAAATAGAGGTGTTTTGTGCAATGGTTTGTATGGAATAGCTTAGGTTTCCTGTGATATTGAGTAATTGGGAGGGAGGATGTTATGCTCTTCTAACAGGCAAGATGAGCTCCAAGGGGCTAGTCAGTTTGGAAAGTGAAATTGGTTACGTTTCTACTTGGTTTTGTTACCCTGTGGAATCACTGAAGTTTTCTTCCTCTCTTCCCAAAACATTGACTAGCAATAGAATGAAACACTTGCTTTGCACATTAACTATGTACTTCCGACCTTCTCTAGTTGTGCATGTTACTTTTAGGACTTGAAATCCCCAATACCACTGTAAATGATTTCTGTTCATAAACTTGTCCTGTCGCAATCTGATGCTTCCATCCTGTGGTTTAATGCTGTAGTTTTCTGTCCTGATGTAAGCAGTCACCACCATATGAAGAAGCAGTTCTGTCTGGATGCCGTCTCTGTGCCAGTTGCGTGACAGGCTGTGTTGAGAAACTAAACCCGACTCAAATTAAAACTCAGGTGGTCATTAAAAAAAAATTAATTTGAGTTGTTTTTTCAGGTCCCGTTTATACTCATCAGTTGGAAAGCAAGTATCCCTGTATTAGGGAGGGGATTTTTAAAATTAGTTGATCTTGCCTGTCAGAGGAGGGTGTGAATCCTACTTTGGTGACAGTACAGGCTTAAAAACGCCTGTGAAAGTCTACCCTGAAAGGAAGTGTTAGAAGTTAGGAGGGGATAGAACTGTAACAAGTTTTGCTTTCTGTTTTTTTGTTTTCTGTGTGCTTGGTTTTGTGCAAGTTAAGAGGATAACAGACATGCCTTTTACTCTTGAAATAGTGTTTTGGAAATTGTTTGTAATGTTTGGGTTCTGTCATCATTTAAGTATTTTTCAGGGCTTTTTGTTTCACTGGATAGTTTTACAGCTTTGATTTAAATGTGAGCAGGTAACTTATTACAAAGCTTGAATTTGCTAAAAGCTGATTCATGTTTCCTGGTTTGAACCATTCTTCATTTGGAATTTTATCTAGTTAAAACCTTTGTTTTGTCCTTCCACTGGGTTCTATTGAGAGTGCCTTGTTAGGGTCTTAACTGTCCAGCCTCACATGAGGGGAGGAGGGTATTTTGTGTATAAGTTGCTGTATGCATTTCTGTCATAGCAGTGCTCTTCCACAGAGTGATGGAGTTCACCTGACCTTCAGGTCATTTACATTTCCTCTCTGACTGATTCAAGCCATGTTCCCTTACTTCAGTAATGAAGTGGATGTGTAGGCAGTTCAGATTAGTAAGGGCATTACTACTACCTCTGCTATGTGAGCATTTCACTTGAAACATTTAGTTCCAGTAATAATTCTTTGCTACTTGGTTTACTCTTTGAGTATGTACAAAGCTCTCTGCTAGTATTGGCTTTGTCAGTTTAACTTCTGTTAAGAAGATTCAATGGCAATATTTTGAAAAGACAAACATAGTTTGTCAGAATCTCCTTAACTTCCTCTAAGTAGAACAATAAGAAATTTCATAATAATCAATTTCTGTTCAAAGTTGAAGAGATTGAAGATGTCACTCTCAAATTGTGCAATTAGATTAAGAAAATAAAAGCATCATGTGTTCTTTAGTCTCTTATTTTAGATAGGTGGTCAGTGTTCTTGGTTGCCTTTCTTTTTTCAGTAGCTATTTGATTCAACAGGTGAATGTATCCATACTGTTTAGAGTCTATGACCAAGCATACCATATGATCAAGTACATTAATCCATTCAAAGTGTAGCGTGAGTTCCAGTCCTTGGCTTTCTCTTCTTTGGTAAACCAAGGTGGAAAAAAATGAATAATTGCTCACTTTATTCCAGAGTAAGAGAGGAACATTTGTTTATGAGGGAAAAACAAAGCAGTGAAGTCTTGGAGTCTAAGTTTCTGGAATGGCATGGGGAGTTTCTTGCAGAAATAGCAGTGACATAAAGCTGGTGTCTTGAAAAAGTTATCTTAAAATGCTATGCAGTTAGGTGCAAATAATAATAATCAATAACAGTCCTTGGAAAGAATGCAGCAGACGCTACTGTAATGTAGCCAAAATGTAGTTAGGGTATGCCTGAGTTCAGTAATGCTCTACCAGTCAGTAGAATGGCACTAGGAAGTAATGTACAGTAAGTTCTTGTTTTTAAAGACCCAGCTAGTATTTACTAAAATTAAATTTGTTTGGGGAAAGTTAATTAACTTTCACTTGTGAACCTGTGGATATGGAAAGATACTAGATATCATCAGTGTAGCCTTAAACTAGTCTATGCACTGCAGTTTCCCTGATAGAGATATACATAGTTGATACTGTGATTGCTAGATTCTTTGAAAGAATGTTGTTAAAACTTAGTTCTATTTGTTTACTTCTCCATGCTTATAGTTATCTTTGCAAATTTAAAAGCTGCTCATGGTTCAACACTACTGCTGATATCTGGCTGTTTTTCAAATATTAGACTGTTAATGAGGCAGTTGTTCTTACAGAGAAACAGTAGAATATTTGCAATGTCTGTGTGCATATCTGTAGCAGGTATTCCTTTTCAGTTTGTACTCCATGGTATTAACAATGAAACTAGAAGCAGAGTTAGTCACATGACCTTCTTCTGAACTGAAGATGCATGTGTTTCATGGCATTAGAACAAAACCTTGGGGAATTTCCTCTGCTTTTGTAGTTACTCCTCTTAGATGGGGAGTACCTGAACAGCCCTATCTGATGCTGCTAGTAAACTAGGGTGTTTCCTGAACTCGTGTCATCCATGGTGAGAGATACACACCTTTCACCATTCTGGTGTTGACAGCCCCTGCTTCCACTGGACGCAGGAAAATCAAGTTGTTTCCTATTGTGTATGTAAAAGGTAGAATCATTTGAGATTACCTTTGCCTTCTATCAGCCACCTATCATCATTTTATGATCTTCCTTCTTCTTTACTATGAATTGGATTTCTGTCTGCTCTTCCTTGTGTGCAAATTCTTGCATATGAGATGAAATTAAGTTGAAGCTGTAAGGTGAGGAGAGGAAGAAAAACTTTGGATGGATATGAAGAGAAGTAGGAAGGGCAGTGAAAGGAAGTGGTGGCCAGGAAGAGTAGATAGAGGTTGTACTCGCTGACTTGTAGCTATAATTAAGCCATGTATGCTTTTGCATTGTGTTGCCTTGTACTTCTCTTATGCAGTGGTACTAATACCACCTTTCTTTGGCTGGTTCTTCTGCACTTGATTGTTTATCTATCCCCTCCCAATAGATCATTAATGTGCTGATGAACTGTGTGTCAGTCTTTCTGATTGTTGCCTACTGATGAAATTATACAGGATTTTGATCTTTCTTCTGTAGTCATGAGATCATACTTCTTCCTGTTAGATGTTTTCTTTTATTCATGTTTCTCAACATGTCGCAGCAAATAACATGAGCATGCTCCAGCTTCTTGTGCAGGGTCACAAAGCCACCTTGTGCCAGGTGGAGAATCTCCCAAATGACCCTTCTCTTGACTCAGGCTAGAGTTGCATGCAGGTGGTTGGTGTCAGGTTAGTCTGTGATGGCAGAACTGGGGGGCATTGCTGTGAGGTTCAGCTGAGAATCTGGCAGGTGTCAGTCTCACCTGGATCAAGTAATGGCTGCTGATTTGTTCAGGGAGACCTTGAGGAATTTGGTTTTTAGCATCTTAGATGTTGCTTGAGTGTCTGGCTTTGAGTCAGTTTAGTGTGCTTGCCCGTCAGCCTGGCCTGGGCTTCTCTTGTCTTTGCCTGTCCTGTAACCTGAAATGTGAAAATATTACCCCTGTAAGGAGCAGCTAGGCGGAGCTGGGTACATAGTGTTCTGCTGCCAGGTCCCTTGGCACAGTGGGGTGGACAGGGAGGGGAACCCTGTGTTTCTGCCATGGAGAAAGCCTTGTTGGAGGTGACTGGTCTTGCACCCCAAACTGTGCCAGTGGCTGATGCTTGAGAGAGCATCAGAGATCCTTGTGCTGAGCCAGCTTGATTAGTAATTTGAAAAAGTCAGATGCTTCACATAAAGTTTACATCCAGCTTTGTTCCAAATATAAATGTTGATTGGCTTGGTGAAACCTCATCTGTGAGTTTCATCAGAAAGCTGTTTTGGGTGACATAGCAAAAGTGGGTTTTTTTAAGTCTAGGTTTGGGTTTCTTGCCCTGTAGTCAGGACAGAGCTGCCTCACAAGGCCACAGTTATTCTGAATCCTTTGATATCAGTGTGTGAAGTCTCCAATTGTCTGAGTTGGACATCTTGATTTCTCCCTGTAACACCAAGTTGTGAAAATGTGTCTTCAGCCTTTAATTCTGAATTGTCTGGTTTGTTTTTTGTATTTAAAGCTGATAGCATAAGTTACAGGAGTCAAACAGGGCTGGTGATAGTGACAGCCAGCATAGTCTGTGCTTTGGTGTACTCTCAGATGTCAATTGACTTTGGGAGCCATGACTGTTAATGAACTTGAAAGCTTTGCTCAGAAATGTATGATTTTGGGGATGTGCTTGCTTTCAAAACTCTCTGGAGCCAAAGGGATCAGGCTATCTTAGAGGAAAACATAACTTGTTTTATTAAGGGACTAATTCTCACTGTCAGGCTTTCACTAAGCCTTGGAAACCTGTTCATCAATTTGAGGTGGCAGTGACGATGGGGAATATTTCTGAAAGTGTGTTTGCTGACTCCTTATGCTTTTCTTCTCCCTTTGCCTTCTGCACAACTTGCACATAAGATCTTACTAGTCTTCTGAGGGAGAGGAAGGAAGGCTTTGGGTCTTGCCTGTCCTGGTTTTGGCAGCAGCTGCTTCATTGGTCACCCCAGGTGTATTCATTGTGGTCGAGACATGGCAGTGGGAAGGAAGGCTTTTAGTTCTGCCTGATCGTTACATAGTTTGTTTTTCTGCCATGTGTAGAGATTCTTTTCATTGCTCTCTAATGAATTACTGCTGTGTGATTATGGTTATTGCTTATGTGTGGAGGAGGGGGGCTGTCCTCAAGTGAATTCACTTGTGCATATCAGATGTCTAAAGTGGCAGGTTCTTTAGTGAATTTTGTATTCCTTTTCCTGCAGCTTGAGTTTGATCCTGCCTTATTTTGTAAATGCAAACCGAAGGCTATTATAGTGGATTGGAGGCTGTTACAGCCTGAAAAAGGGAAGTGTGACTAATTGCAGGTAATCTCAGGGCATGTTGGTTACTTCTAGTGCAGGTTGAAGAAGCTTGGTGAGCAGAAACAAGGTGTTTCTGTTAGGGGTGGATGCTTCGAGAATAAATGTAGGAGTGATTAGAAACAAACCTACCATAGAAGTTATGTTCTTCTTTGAATGCAGGAAAATGCTTTGAACCAAAGAGCATCAAGGAGACTGGACCTTGTCTAGTCAAATTCTAATGTGAGTTGAAACAACACAGCTCTTTAAAGTGTTTTTGTGCCTTTGTTTTTGAGTTATGGCTCCTTGAGGATCCTGCTTGAGTAATGGTGAGAATTTGGTAATCTTAACAAAAATCTCCAGTTTTTCTGGTCCTCTATGTCTAGTTCTTTCAGTCCTAGAAGGCCAAATTTCCCATGGAAAATAGATGGGAATGGAAGGAATGGAAAAAAATGTCAGAGGACAAACAACTTTATTGGCAAGATTGCTCCTTGTTCTTTAGGTTCTGGGCATTCCAAGACAACAAATGGTATATTCTGGTGTGCTAAAACTGTTGAATGTGCGTATGGCTTGTATGAAATGTGAATCTATTTCCTCTGTGAGTGAATGGTTTGGTAGGTATGTTTTGTTTGCAGGGTTTCTACCTGTCCTCTCCTTTGACCTCTAGTACTGCTGACTGCAAACGAGTTGGTGTGATTGCGTGAGGTGTTACCTGTGACTGTGGTGTATTCTTAAATTGAAAATGTTTGTGTACTGATAATGCAGACATGCATTGTTATGCCTGTCTGGAGAGGAGCTGTGGGAGTGCTGGCAGTTGGGTAGGATGTTTTTGGGATAAGCTCTGCTGATATGAATGAAGATGGTATTTATCTCCATTTGGAGTCTGCACAAGTGCAGGGAGGAGAACTCAAGTCTGGAAGAATTATGTAGTCCATGGTACAAATTTGTAATTCAGGAAGCTGAAATGAGAAATCTGTTGAACCAAATATTTTATAAAGAAATAATCAGGCCACTTCTGTCCAGTCAGATCTCAAAGATTGCTTAGTTGGCCTTGTTGTGTTCACAGGAGCTGTCTAGATGAGAAGTTAACGTTGTGTGATGGGTAAACCTGTGAACATGAAGAAGCAGGGGGAGCATGTGGATCAGTATTGCATTGCAGCTGCCTCATGGCTGTGATCACTCTGGCTTCTCTGAAGTATAAATTTGCCTTTTACATTGCGAACTTAAACTATCTTACTTGAACATCTTACCATTTTAATTCCTAGATGGGAATGATGAGCAATCCCAGCCCTTATGGCCAGCCCTATAGTCAAAATACTGGGCAGCAGATTGGAGCCAGTGGACTTGGCCCTCAGATGCAGAATAAAGCTGGACTGCAGAATAGCTTACCACAGTTTCCAATGGACAAGAAGCCAGTTCCTGGGGCAGGAATGCCTAACATGGTAAGTAGAATGAAAGGTGTATTCAGAAAATGTTGTGGTAAGGAGGAGCAATATGTTCTGGTCTTGCCATGTTGTGAGTTTTTTGCAGCTGTCGTGCCCAGTGTGAATATGTGCTCTGAATCCACACAGAATGCACTTGTGTCAGCTCCTAAGACTGATATGAGGGAGAGGGCTGAGTTGTGCTTTCTGTGTTGATAAACTGCATCTCCACTCTTTGGCCTTCAAACCCTGTTAACAGGGAAAATGAATTAGAGCTCCTGAACTGAAGTGAGCTTTGCAACCTGTTTGGATACCTCTGCTCTCCTGTCTCATCCCTTCTTTTGTTGTTGCTGTATTGGCCCCCTTCTCCTCAGAGTACCTCTGTCTGGAGAATTTATTTCCTGCTTGTACTTGCTGATGCTTTTGGGAAAAAGAAATGTCCCTTCTCAAACAGGTATTACCTATGATAGGGCTTAGAAACCTCAGCCGTGTGTTCATTCTTGTTGTGAATTACATGAACACACACAACAGTCTTGATGTTGGAGGTGATTCTCTGGCAACTGTAGTAGCCTTGGTACCTTTCCCGTTTACCTCCACTCTTATTGCAGCAGGACTTAAGGAAAGGGGGAGTAAGAATGGTGGGAAAAGTGGATGACCCAAGGCTGTAAATGCCAGTGCCTCACCACATGCCTTAACGTTAGATTCCCTGGCTTGAGCTTAATGCTGATGCCTCATTATTTTCAAAGCTTGAATTGGTTAGGGGTATGACATGCAACGTGTCTTGCAAGTTTTTTTCCCCTATATATATTTTTTTAATTTAGGAAACAAATTCATATTGCTGAATATAGCTTGTGTTTCTCCATGCTTCAAATTCCACTCCCACACACCTCTTGGGAGGGTCAGTCTATTGATCTTACTAACTGTTGCTGAAAAACCATTTCCAGTTAACTTCGGTACCTTTAAATTAAAAAGAGCTCAGTCCTGTGGGTTTTATTTCATGGTTTTTTAAGTTTACCATGAACCATTGGAAGATAAGCAAACCAGTTGATTGTATGAATCAATAAAAAAGCAGCTGAAACTTTTTCAGAACCCCAGCTGTCAAGTTGGTGTTCAGTGCAGAGCATATAACTTTCTTGAACTGCTACCCAGCTGACTGTAAGAACGTAGAGTTGCTGCTCTCTCAGTTGTTTAGAACGCCAGGCTGCAACCAAGGCAGTTACAGTGATATTGAAACATGAACAAACCCTGAGGGCCTGACTAATTGGTGAAGTCTCCTTGTACAATGAAAGGTTAATGCTAGTAGTCAAGAGCTAGAGGAGAATTGGGGTTTAGAAATACAGGTAGCTGAGATCTAAAGATCTGGAGATCTCCAGAAACATCCTGTAGAACCTCTGGGAAGAGTCAGTTAGAAAGTGGAGTCTGTTGAACTGAAGTGATACAAGCAACACAGCGTACCTGAGCCTCCCTTACGTGAGTATTCCTCATATGTCACCTGGAAGGAATACAAAGGGTTCTGAACAGCTAAACAGAAGCAGAGGAGACAAACTAGATGCTGCCATACCTGACATTAGTTCTGTGGTGTTTATTATCCTGAAGTTGTGCTTCATCTCTAGCAGAGACTAGGAGATGCTTGTTTTGAATGCCTGTGTGCAAGTTTGGTGATGGAGAAAAGTTAAAAGCTTCCCAGAACTTTTCTTTCATTCTCCTTTTCTAGGAGTAGTCAACTTGAGACACCTTATACTGAGAGGGAAAACTCTGTTCACTCTAAAATATGCTTTCTTGCATTAATGCAAGAATTGTGGATGCAACTTTTTAGCCTCCAAAATGAGGAGATTTGAGATCTAAATGCTATTAATATTTTCTGGTTGGTCTAGCACTGCAAATTAACCTGTGAGCTGTGCGAAGGTCTGCTGGCCCTTGATAAGGCAAGAGCTGGGACTAATAGAGTGATACAGGGAGGAAATTGTGGCTGGCAAGATAATTGCCAGGACTGTTGCTAAGGGGCATTTTTAATGAGTCCTCCAGAACCACATATAGTTGGGCTGTTTCCTTAATCATGAACGTAGTAGTAGAATGTAGTAGTAGTTGTTTTTCTTCTTGGACTTTTTCTTGTGTTGCTGTTTACTTTCTAAATGAATTCTTTTCAAAAATAGATTTATTTCTGGGAATTTCTTTTCCACCTTCTTCAGGGCCAGCAGCAGGCTCCTCAGGTTCAGCAAGCTGGGATGGGGCCAACAGCTTCTCAAGGAATGGGGTCTGGAGCACCGACAGCAGATCCAGAAAAGCGCAAACTCATTCAGCAGCAACTCGTTCTCCTCTTACATGCTCACAAGTGTCAGCGTCGAGAACAGGCCAACGGGGAGGTGCGACAGTGCAATCTCCCTCATTGCCGTACCATGAAGAATGTCTTGAACCACATGACACACTGTCAGGCTGGCAAATCTTGCCAAGGTAAGGGAGGAGTGGTTATGTAGATAAGGTCAACATTTGAGGGAGGAGAAGGGCTCCTAGAAAGAGATGGACTAGTGGGTGACTTGGGAAGTAAGGTAAAGAAATCCTGTCTTACTTGCTTAAGACTGGAAATTGTAAGCAACTTCTGAGCCTCTAAAGTTTAGGCAAGTTAGAGGGGATAAAATACAACAGAGATGAGTAAAAATCTTATGCCTAACTTTGTAACTCACTATAAGATCTTTTGGATGCTGCCTTCTTTTAAAGGTAGACACAAACCAGGAATCTGCAAATAGGAGTCTGCCTGTCTTCCTTAAACTGAAGAGATCAATCTCAAGCAATACCAAGCCATGAATTTGACTGCTACTGGCACTCGCAACCTCTCTCTCTGTCCTAAAAATGTAATGTCCTACTAAAATGTAGTCTCCCTTTTTGATAGCCTAGGCTCATCTGGATTGTGCCAATTGTAGACATCTCAGTTGCTTGGCACAGTCTGCCTGATACCTGAGCTTTATGGAGTTATCCTTCAAGCCGTGGAGACATAGGCTTGGGTGTAGCACAGGGAGTTTTTGAGTAGGCTTTAGTTGAGCCAATAGTACTAGAAGAAATCAGGCTACATTTTCAGGGCTAGTTAGTGCTGAACTATTTCAAATAATACTTTATTGACTTGCGTTGATACAGATGTGTGCCCTGAGAGAAAATGCCGCTCTCTACCCACTTTGTGATGACCATGTGGAGATACTGGCAGTAGTTTGTAAAAGTTTTTCATTTCTTCTCTTTCTCAGTGGCACATTGTGCATCTTCCCGACAAATCATCTCACACTGGAAGAATTGTACAAGACATGATTGTCCTGTGTGTTTGCCTCTCAAAAATGCTGGGGACAAAAGAAATCAGCAGTGTAAGTCTACTGGGGAGTTCTGTGTGTTGAATAAACCATAAAATACATGTTGGGAGTTAAACTTTCTTGCACCCATGTGGTAGTGGTGATACTCTCAAACCTGGGAACATGTTAATGTGATTTTTCTCTTATTTTAATCTCACAATATTTTTCTGGCTCTGATTATTAGTGTTTATGAAAGCTTTCTAACTTTATTGTATTTTTCTATCAAGAGAGTGGTAAGGGTGAACAAATCATAGCTCTCTCAACCAAGAGATTGGCTTTTCATTACTGCTTCTTCCAGCTGGACGGTTTCGGGAGACAGATGTGCACACACATGCACATTGTCATTTCAGCCCTGATACTTGGTTCTGTCTTCATTCTTTGTTTGCATCAGATGTCACTTCCCCTTTCTCTTTGTGTCCCCTTGGTCTCCCTGCCAAAATGTTTGGCAAGATTTTTGTCATTGTGTTACCTGTATGGGTTTTTTTTTCTCCTTCCTTTAATGTTACTGTAGGCGCTTCTCGTGGCTAATGTGAGCTATTTCTTGGTTTAAGAAAACTAAAAAAAAAACCAAAAAGGGCAAAATAGGCATTGCAGTGGCTGGTGGAGAGCTGTATGTACCCTTCTGCCTTTAGCCTCTGTGACATGGTGTGCCTCTGTTTTCAGTTTGAAGCAAGCAGATGTGTCCTAAATACTTAAGAGTGGGATTTCCTCTGAGCAGCCCAAAGGGAAAACAGCATGTTGGATTGGCTGGTTGGGTCAAAACTTGTCTTTCTGTTTCATGACAGGTTTTTCGGATCTGTTTCCCTGCATGCTTCCAGAAGGAGATGTTTTAGTTCTGAGCAGCCAGTGCGCTCTTTGTCCGTGTATTGGTGGGCCTCTCTGGCTGCCTTCTGCTGTCCTCGCTAACTCCGTGTGTCTCTTGCAGCGCTGCTGGGCGGAGCTGCAGTAGGACTTGCCAATACCGGCTCTGTGGGCGTGGGGCAGCAGACAACGCCCAGCATAAACACTACCAGTCAGATAGACCCCAGCTCCATCGAGAGAGCCTACGCAGCCCTCGGACTGACCTATCAAGGGAACCAGATGCAGACACAGCCCCAGGCTCAAGTGAAGAATCAGCAACAGGGACAGTCACCCCAGGGTCTGCGCCCTATGAATCCTATGAGTAAGTTTATCTGTTAGTGTTAAAATGCAAACTACCGGTGGCTTCCCCATGCTACATCTAATGCAAATTTTGTCAACCTACTAGCTTAATACTGCTAGTTAATTTGCAAAAGGTAGGGCTTTGCAATATTTTAGACTTGAAATAGCAAGTTAGTGGAACAGGAACATTAGAGGGCCCAGGTGCCTTCTTCTGGAAAACAAGTTCTCTGGGAAAACTACTTTCTTTGGAAAAATGATAATTTTTCAAGGCTCTTTTTTTTTTTTTTTTTGGTAGCTTTATAATTGTACTGTAATACAAGTTTCAGACTGTTGGGGAGTTTTTAATTGGATATGCAGGCATTGGAATGCCAGCATTCAGGTGTACTTCCCTGTCACTCAGAGTGCAGCATTCTACATTTGTATCTCAGATACGTAATGTTTGTTTAAAAAATGAAAAATAGTAAATAACTGACATCCTCCCCAAATCCTGTCATGTGATCTCACATAGCTCTAAATTGTCTAGGTGGCTTATTGCAACATCATAGGACTAGACAAGAATTTCAATTCAAAGTGCAGTTAATTGGAACCCGGCTATCACTGGTGTCAAATGAAGTCACCTTTAACCATCAAATCTAAGTTTGATGGTTTGAGATTATTACATCACAGGGATTTTTCTTACTCCTAGCTGTTTGCTTGAGTTGCATAAGTAGATGTGGCTTTTTTAGCGAAAAAGAGGAAAGAAGAACTGGTAGTGATTTATCACAAGCTTGTATGGGATTGCAGTGATCCTGCCTACATGTCCCATGACAAACTTGTGTGCAGAATGAGAGATTGGTGCAGAAACACACAAACTGCAGTCTGCACCCAACTGCTGCTTTTCTCTGCAAAGGGAATGCTGCTCCTGAGTTACTCAGGAAAAGACTGCTGCATAGAATAGACTTGTTAATGGCCCTCATAGATTGTGACTTGCTAAAACTTTACCTTCCCGTGTGTAAAAACAGGGGAAAGGGCAAGGGTCCTGAGAGCTTAGTCTTAAAACAATTAGATTAAAATAATACAATTTTCTATTGTGCCTTAGTCTTTTCTGAAGCACAAGGATTCATATTCTCTTATGTATGTAATTACTTATAGACAGTGTTTGGCTTATGCATTCCTTGCAGAACAGTGGGCATTCTTTGTACAGTTGCTAAGAAAATCCAATGAAATGGGATTGAAAAAGCTCTTGGAGTGTGAAGAACTGCAGCTTAATGTAGAAAGGACGAGCATGGAGAGTGTAGACTTTTGACTGTTGCTTCCTTACTAGAAGCGGGTGGCTAAGGAGGGGATTACAGGTGAGATAGGAATTACCAGGTCATGGCCTACAGGAAAACAGGGCTAGTTTAGGAGAAACAGCAGGATTTGAGGAAGACTGCTATGTGAGAAGATGCAGTCCTAAGTAGCTCAAAAAAAAATGGTGGGTTTTGACAGTTGAAAAAGGGAGAGTTAAGGTAAAGTTTGACTGTTGTCTTGCTTGCTAGTGGGCTCTCAGATGGCAAAGTGGATTTGGGAAGAAGAAAAGGACTAAGGGAAGGGAGATTAGGAACAGATTTATGAAAAATCTGTTAAATGCTTGGTTGTGATATTAGGAGTATGCATTAGGCTTGATATACTTAATTTCAGTGGGTTTCTCTTGTATGCAGTGTGTAATTTTGCTTGAAATACAGATTCTGTAGGATTCAAATAAATACTTGTGAAGGTTGGTAATGGCTTTCATGCTATTTGCAAATTCACAAAATTACCTGTTTGGAAGCTCCAGACAGAAATATGCTGCATTTTTCTTTATTTGAGAGGTAACTAAAATGTGTGAAGACAGTAGGCAATTTTTATGGTGATTAAGATCTGGTGTGATTCAGAAAATCAGATTTTGTTATGCAACAAATTCGAGGTGTTTCCTGCAAAGGATTGTCAGATTTTCCCTCTTATGAATATTGGAGTTAGTTGTAGGATCGTTAAGTATGGAGTGGGTGAGAGGGGATCTTGTCTGATGTAGGTGGTAGTTGATGTTTTAAGTTTTTGAAGCCTTTGTGAATATATATCCTAAGATTCTGAATGAAAAAAACCCCAACTGCTTCTAAACAAAAAAGCAGAAGTGGTTGGAATCTTTCATTAGAGAGGCACAGGGAAGGACTCTGGAACATGTTTGCGGCAAATTGAAATCACTTGTTTGTTGATAAGTTCAGGAAGGTGTGCAGAGGAGTAATGAGGTTGATGCTTCACTTGGAGGTCACCGGTGTTGTGCCTCAGGCTTTTTCTAAATTTGTAAAAGAAAGAGGGTGAAGAGAGCAACAGGTAATTAAATTCCCTTCACAAAAGTCCAAGTACTTGAAAGTCTAAACCCTTGTTATTGCTGGGAAAATTACTGATTTTGCATGGCAAATGTTCTGTATTTTTTCTGTATTCTTCTGTTTTCTAGGTGCGAATCCAATGGGAGTGAATGGAGGAGTAGGGGTTCAACCCCCTAATCTGCTGCCTGACTCAATGTTACATTCAACCATGAATTCTCAAAAGTAAGTTGAATCCTTTGCACCCAACGATTTTGTTTTGATCTCATAGCACTTCTTGCATAAACAGTGGAGTAAATGCCATTGATGGCTATCTCTCAGTTTGGGTTTTGTAGCTTCTGTAGCAGTTTTCCAAATCCTTGGGTAGAACAGCATGTACTGTTTCATGGCATTGTTTGGTGCCTGTGCAGCTATTTCTGCAGTTTGTCCATTGATTAGGGAATGGCTGAACTAGCACTTTGTCCTAACATTATTCTAAAAGAGGCTATGACTGTAAGATGATTAAGCTGGGGCTAGACTTTTGCCCTCAATTCTTGCTCTGTTTTTGAAGCCCCATGATGAGTGAAAGCGCCAATGTTGCCAATTTGGGAGCCATGCCAACAGCTCAACCATCCAATACCGGAATTCGAAAGCAGTGGCATGAGGACATCACTCAGGATCTCCGAAACCACCTTGTTCATAAATTGTGAGTAGCTAATATCAAAATAATCTCCTGTTAGGTGAGCTGCTGCCCCAGAGGTGTACTGGGGGCAGAGGTGTTGCAGAAGGAAGCCTGACTTGCAAAACTAGAGGGCCAAGGAGTGAATTTAGTCAGGATGCATGAGAAGGGAAAGCAGAAGCCCAAAAGATGGAGCTGCATCTGCTGGTTTGGGGCTGTTGTCTTGAAGTTTCCCACTCCATACTCAAGCCTTCTACAAGGGGCAGTGTTCCCTGGAAGCAGCAGCAGTGCTGCAGTCTGTCAGCAGATTTGCTTGCTGTTTTGTGTTCAAACCACTGGGGTTAATGCTGGTCTGGGAACATTCTAATCACTTGCATGCTTTTTTTTGGGTATTTTTTTCTACCCCCTCAGAGTCCAAGCCATATTTCCTACTCCTGACCCTGCAGCACTGAAGGATCGACGTATGGAGAATCTGGTGGCATATGCTCGGAAAGTGGAAGGGGATATGTATGAATCAGCCAACAGCAGGGTGAGAGGCCATCCCCTGTTGTCTAGTTCTGTGTATTTCTACCTTGATCCTGTAGTGACTGGGGAGGCAGAGGAATGAAAGCACAATGGAACTCCCAAGCTGTGGAAGCAAGTGTTTAGGGGCTGCTGGATGGGGTCTAGGAACCAGCCAGTTGAAGGCTGCCGCCTGGGTGTGCCAGGAGTTGAGATGTGCTGTGCCTGAGACTTGTCACAGTCCCCTAAAGGCAATGTGGAAGCTCTTCACTATGATTGTCCCAGAGAAGTGTTGGACACAAGAAGAGAAATACCTGGTGTTTGTCTAATAGTTGAGAGCAGTGCCCTTAGCAGTGCCCCTTTTTCCTCTCCTATCTGTCTGACAGTCCCTGCAAAGGGGAAGACCACCCTCCACCCCAAGCCAAAGTACGCGCGTGTGTGTGTGTATGTAAGGCTGCTTTGCAAGTTTGAATCGCTGGGACCTGTTGCCTTTTCTTGATGTGTGTGCGATTGCCTTTCTTGGCTTTTATTCCTCCCCAACAGGCAGAGTACTATCACTTGCTAGCAGAGAAGATCTACAAGATTCAGAAGGAGTTGGAGGAGAAACGAAGAACCAGGCTGCAGAAGCAAAATATGATCCCAAATGCTCCAGGCATGCCACAAGCTCCCATGAATCAAGGGCCCAATATGGGACAGCCACAGCCAGGAATGTCTGCAAGTAAGAACCTTTGAGTTACTGATTACCTGGTAAAGGAAATCCTGTGCTGTCATTTCAGTAGGCTGGTGACTATTTAGGTGTTCGTGGGTACCTGACTTGTTTGTGAGCTACTGTTCATTGTTGCACCTTGAACACATGCTTCAAATTTGTCCGCACTTTCTGACAGCTGACTCTTAAGTCAGAGGGTATTTCTGTCACTGGGATGTAGTTGTATTTTCAAGGAAGTTCTTGAGTTTGCCTCACACTTTGAGGTCTCTTTAATAGTGTTTAGTTACTGTATAGATTTACTTTTGTTATACGTAGGTTTTAATGTGTAATTCTCACTAAAATGTTTGGTGGATAAATCTTGGTGGTCTTCTGAATAACACTATCTTATTTCAATGTCTTTTTTTCCAGATGGTCCTCTTCCTGACCCAACCCTGATACGTGCCAATGTGCCAAACCAGATGATGAATCGCATGCAGGCACAGCCAGGTAAATGTTTGAAGAAAATTTGCTACTGTGATTTTTAAAGGAACCTTGGAATTGGACTGCTCTTACTGAAGCATCAGAAACCTTGTTTCATGTACAGTTTTTACATTTGATTAAGAAAATAGCTATCTATATTGTATAATTCTTACATAACTATGTAATAAATATAAAACACTGTCTTCAGTAGCATTTAATCTTGTGATTTTGAGCTGCACATTAGCTGCTTGCTTTGTTAAATAAAGAGTTTGATGCTTTTGGAATTTCTGATCATGTGTGCATGGGATGGTGGGGTCAGCCAGCTCAGGTGAGGACATGTTGGTGGCAGAGGGAATGTGGTGAGAATTACTGCTTGGAAAAAAAGGGCAGAACCTTTGTTACACATTCAAGATGTGTTATAGCCAACATGCAAAGTACTTGAAGTTAAGATACAGTTTGAGATTCAATAAGTGAATTTCTGATATGTAATTAAGATAATGTAACTTTCTGTAGAAAGTTGATCTTCAGCAGCAGGTGTGACAATCAGTGTTTGTCACATGTTACAGTAGTTCTCAAACTTAATGAGTTGTAATAACAGTGGAAACAGATGTCTTGAAGGGGAAAAAGCTGGTCTGTATTCTGAAAGAGTAGGTAGCTTGAACACTATATTTGAAATTATCCCACGTAACTAGTTAATAAAAGGCAATATTTGATTGAAAGCTGGTTGCTAGAAAGCAAAATTAGAAAGAAACAGCATTTCTTCTCCAAATGTTGAATGGTGCCTAAAGGAGATTTCAGGCCTTTGTTTACAAGTGGTTTTTTGGCACAAACTCACAGGAATGAATCAGTTTGGCCAGATGAACATGCAGCTGTCACCAATGGGACCCCGACAAACCCCTCCTCTTCAGCACCCTGGACAGCTAAGTCAGGCCGGGGCCATGAACCAGGTCAGTACGCCTTCCCTCCAGGGTTGAGTTCACAGGTTTGCTTCTCTTGACTGTGCTTTCCTTAAAACCAATAAATAAAAGAAATTTTAAAATAAATCAAGCATCAATTCTTCATTCTCTTGGCCCTTTGGTTTCTGTCTTTTGCATCTCCTCTAAGTTCTGTCTGATATATAGTAAATCTTTACATCTTTGTGGTAAGAATTGCCTGAAAATTAAGTTGAAGTGGCTTTTTGTTGCATCCTTGAAACGAGGAACCAAAATAAATCTTAAGTCGCGGTCCCAGTCTGAAATCAATATCCTTTTAGTTAGCTTTTAAGAGAAATCATCATGAATTCTGTCTTTTGAGAGGAGCTGTAAGCAGGCTTTTCACGTTGTATCCTACAGATAAGTGGCAAGCATTAATTTCTGCAACAAGATAAATGTTTTTGGCGGTTTTTTTGGTAAAATGTTATGAAGGTGTATGCATATTGTGTGAAATGAGTTCCTTTCTTTTCCAACAGATGGGATTTCCTTCACGTATGCAGCAACCAGGAGTTGGCCAGCCTTCTGGTCAGAATCAATTTCTACAACAGACTCAGTTCCCTGCTTCTTCCCCGGGAATGAACACAGCGAGCATGCCTATGACTCAGCCTGGCAATCAGACACCAGTATCTCAAGTAAGTTTCTGATTTCTTGAAGTGGTGTCAGTGAGCTTTGTCATATACTGGTTATGTTTGTTCATTTTGTAGTAATGGAGAAAAACTTGTTTCCTCAAGAGACTGTTGGAATTACAGTCAACCAAATTCATTTATTGAGACTTTTCATTTTCATGATGTGGCACTGGGAATGGCAAGGGTGAAATATTGTTGACTTGTTCTCAGGCTTAAATTTAAGTATTGGAGAGGAATTGGTTTTGGTTTGTTTTTATAGAGCAAAGAAGAAATTGTGACTCAGTGTGCAGTAGTTAAGATTCTCTTGCTGAACAGTGAAGCAGCAGAGCCTGAGAAATTAAGACGTGGTAGCATAAGTCATAAAAAGGCATGTCTATCCAGGCCTGTGTGTTGCTGGCTTTGGGGGATTAGGAGGGTTATCACTACTGAAGATCTGAACTTACAGTCTAGCAGTTTCCTTTCTGTCCTCTCCCTCTCCCTTTTCAGCAAGAACCTTTCAGGCCAGGAAGAAGTAGGGAACGTCAGTTTGCTTCTCATTGATGCTTCTTCCTAGTTTGCAGGCAAGATTATTGTGGAGTTACAGTTTTTTATCTTGACCAATACAATTTTTTTTTGTAATTTTATAATGGTAGAGTTACAGCTGTACTTATTTGTGATGATAAATTCAGTTTCTAGTCTTGGGGGTGGAGGCATGGGCACACTAAGTGTATTTGAATGCAATTTTTCACTGTGGTGCATTGTCCCGTATTCAGGATGTACAAATCTGAAGTTTTAGAAAGAAATGCTTTGCAAACCAGGGGTGTAGGTGTGCCATTTTTAAAATATAACAACAAGTATAAGTTATTCTATTGAAACTTCTCTAAGAGAGATGAATAAATTATAGAGAAGCCTTATGTTTGTGTAGAACAAAATAAATCAAGTAGACCATTTCTGCTTTTGAAAGAGTTTTTGAAAGTGAAGCAGATAGTTTGTCACATTTTTTTTAAAGTATGCTGTGGAAAAGCAAACATTTGACAGTAATTTCTCTTGCATTTCTATTTCAAGTCATTGCAAATGTGTACCTGTTTTCCCACAGGCACAAATGACCAGCGCTTCCTGTCCTGTGAACTCTCCTGCAATGGCTCCAGGTTCCCAAGGGAGCCATATTCACTGCCCACCTCTTCCACAGCCTCCCATGCACCGAAATTCTCCTTCTCCGGTACCTAGCCGAACCCCAACACCTCACCACACACCCCCAGGCTTGGGATCACAGCAACAGCAGGCTGCAGCAGCGGCTGCCACCACTGCCCCCACACCTGCTCCTCAGGCAATGCCACCTGGACCACAGTCCCAAACTATGCACCCCCCTCAAAGGCAGACTCCGACACCTCCGCAGGCACAGCTGCCTCCACAAGTCCAGCCTCCAGTTCCAGTTACCCCTTCTGCAGAGCAACAGCAGCAGCCCTTGTCACAGCAGAGCACGACCGCATCTGTTCCCACACCAACAGCACCACTGCAACCTCAGCACCCCACAACACCTGTAAGGAAATACTTTTAATTGTGCTTTCCCTGCAAATGTTTGTGTGTAAGGTTTAATTTTCACTTGTGTGCTCCTGGCATGTTTAATATTAAAATAGGGGGTTTTTTGTATTTGGGGAGTAACCTTTTTCCATCAAGACAAGTCTGTAGATCATCTGTTGTTTCCAGAGAGGAAGTATTTTCATAATTCTAGTGCATGTTTTGAAATTCACTGTGAAACGTGGATGAGACTTTTGGTTATGTCTACATATGCATAGTGCTTGTATACAATAGGGAAACAATGTCATTTTCTATATACCAGGCCTTCCAGTGCATGCTTCTGATGCATGTTTTCCGATAGTTAAGGTTGCGGGACACTATATCTTTCAGGGAAAGGAAATAGAAGGAGTAGAGTGCTTTTAAACTTGGTGGAAATGTAGTATAGGTAAAACATAGATTAGAGAAAGAAAAATAGGTTCATTAGAAGCCTGCTTGTAATGTGTTTTGTTCCCTCAGCTTTCACAGCCAGCTGTGAGCATTGATGGGCAGGTATCCAACCCCCCATCCACCAGCAGCACAGAGGTGAACTCTCAGCAGACTGTTCCAGAGCAGCAGCAGCCACCCTTGCAGGAAGTGAAAATGGAGATTAAAACAGATGAAGGGGAACCAGAACAAACAGAGATGCAAATGGAGGAGAAATCTGAGGTGAGATTGTTGACCAGATACTGGGTAGAAGACCTTCATCTAGTACTGCTGGATGCTTTCTCTCGTTCCTTCCAGAATTCAGTGAGAGCTGTAGGTGCTACCTGCTGCTGCTGCAGTTTTGATTGTTGTGTTTAGCCTTATTCCTGAAGAAGGGTCTATGTTTTCTGGTGAAATTGTGGTAGAAGTCAGTGTCCACAAGAAGGACCATTACAATGTGGTTGCTATGAAGCTTTGCCTTGGTAAATACCAGTGTGAGAATGCATTCAGGTCAGTCCTACAGCTGTTAAAATAGCAGATACTAGGATGAGAGGAAATGGCTTCAGGTTGTGCCAGGGGACGTTTAGATTGGATATTAGGAAAAATTTCTTCACTGAAAGGGTTATCAAGCATTGGAACAGGCTGTCCAGGGAAATGGTTGAGTCACCATTCATGGAGGTATTTAGATGATGTGTAGATGTGGCACTTTAGGATATGGCATAGCAATGGCAGTGCCATGTTAATATTGGACTTACTCTTAAAGGTCTTTTCCAACCTAAATGATTCTATATGTACATGGTGGGCTGCTTTACTGGGCTTTGACAACTTGTCACTGAGGACAGCTAGAAGTGTGGCTGCCAGTCACATCATCCTGGCAGCTCTGGTGTATGAGAGGCTGTTAGAACTGCCTGAAGAGCTGGAGAGGTACCCATGTGTCTACTTGCAGCTCAGAACTCGTTAGCAGCTCATCATTGCTACTACTGCAGTGTTTAAAGATGCATTCTAACACATTTGCTCAGGTTTTAGGCGAGTTTTGCCTGCAAAGGAGATAGAAGAGTGGGTGGGCAGCATGACAGATAGGTTTAAAGGACAGAAATGTGGATGGGTGGCCTCCCAGCAGATTTAAGTGACAGGCTCCAAACTACTTTCCAGGTGAAAGTAGAACCAGTCGCGGAGGAATGTAAACCAGACCCAATGGAGCAAGAAGAGAAGAAACCTGAAATGAAGACTGAAGTACCAGAGGGTGAAGACAGACCAACTACTCCAGCAACTCAGTCTTCTCCTGCAGCTGGGCAGTCTAAGAAAAAAAGTAAGCAGAAACAACTGTTTTTACTTAAATTCACTGCATCTCCCTAGAGAAATCTCTGCAGGGGAAAAAAACCTGGGCTTTCCTTTTTGGTACTTAGTGGATTATGTGGTACTTATATGGATTGTTCTTTGTGGCTTTTGGACAAAAATATCTAATAATACATGTGCTTATAATTGGCTTTGGGCAAGTTCTTTAAGCCTTTAGAGTTAGACACTAAGCCGTAGTAAAATTGTCAATACAATGGAGATTTGAAATACTCATTTACAGATTCTCTAGACAATTTTTTTTCTTGGGGCCTCTGAGAGGGGATGTATCTGGAATGTGAACCATCTCTACTCATCTTATCAATGTCTTCTTATGATCGCCTTTTCTTCAGGTGATCATTTTAATATCCTCCTCTCAGCTCAGTGTTGCAGAGGATAAACAAGCCATGCTAAGTACCTTAAACCCATTGTCTGTAGCCTTTTTCCACAGACATCACATTTTCTAGCAGGTTTCTTCCTTCCAGCTGTTTCTGCTATCTTTCTAATGTTGATTGTTTTCCAAAGTTTTCAAGCCAGAGGAGTTGCGGCAGGCGCTAATGCCAACACTGGAGGCACTTTACCGTCAGGATCCGGAGTCTCTTCCATTTCGACAGCCTGTGGATCCCCAACTACTAGGAATTCCTGTGAGTGTCTTAGCAAGATAATTTCGTGGTTTTAATTCAAAACTACTGTATTTTGACATACCTGCTTGAGAACAGCTTACGTCTGTCTTGTTAGCATCTTTATATTGATGCATTTGGGGAGGTTTAGCTTAGGCAATGGAACATACAAGGTCTAACTTAGGAAAATTTGTTTGGTTCTATTTTCCTTTTAATAAATAAGCAGATATAGTGTGCACCGGAATGATTTACCAACAGAACCCCAGTGCTGTATGGGCTTTTTATGGTTTTTCCTTCATGTTGTGGTGCTTTTATTGCTGAATTTCATAGGTGTGTCTCATCATGTATAAATCTTGTCTGAAGATGTGGGAAATTAAGCAGATCAAACCCACTTAAAAATATCCATTAATGATTGTTATCTGTAATAGGAAAGGAAGAGACTATTTAAGTTAGAGGTTTGTTTAGGTTAAATTTTCTGCTTGTTTTAGAACTGTCTTGAGAAGACAATTATCATTCAAGGATCTGTGTCTTTAAACTCTCTGAATTCACCACACAAGTTTACAAAATATAAACAAATACATAGGTGTAGAAGTCCTTTTTAGGTGCTTCAGACAATGTTTTTTGCCTGAAGGAGTTTTTGTTTGGTATTGGTGTGGGTTTTTTTTAAGGCAAATGCTGCAAAATTTCAAGGCCTGCTGTATTACAAGCATTTATACACTTGCTACTATTTTTAACAAGCTTTCAATTGACTGTCATTCTGCAGACTTTTGTAGAACTTGCATCATAATTGATGGTGGATTGGAAAAAGGCATTCTTTAGAGGAGACACGATAAGTTTTATCGTAGAATGAAGTTATTTATTTTTGTTAGGTTTTCTGGCCTACTAAAAACAGTTGCTTTATATTAATGCTCTTGTGTATGGCTTTAGATCACAATGGCTGCAAAAACATTGGCGTTTTCTACTATTTGTAATACTTGTTTTGCTGATTAAAATTAGAGTGACTTTATTTCATTAGTTGTGAATGAGCAACAGTACTTGAGAAATAAAGGAATAATGAAAATAAAGCACTGGGGAATTATATGATACTACTTAGAGATTGCATTCTGTGTGTCACAAGCAGTTTGACAATCAAGTCGGGGGGAACCTGTTTTCCTTGATGAGAAGAATTTGTATGCTGAGAATGCACATTCTGTCATGTCACAACATAGTTCTCTAGTAGGGTTTTGATGTGCTGCGTATTCTTGCAGGATTATTTTGACATAGTGAAGAACCCCATGGATCTTTCTACTATCAAGAGAAAGCTGGACACAGGACAGTATCAGGAACCATGGCAGTATGTAGATGACATCTGGCTCATGTTCAATAATGCCTGGTTGTATAACCGCAAAACATCCCGGGTATACAAGTACTGTTCCAAACTGGCAGAGGTGTTTGAGCAAGAAATTGACCCAGTTATGCAGAGCCTTGGTTACTGCTGTGGAAGAAAGGTAAGAAAGTAAATATCTTTAGTCTGTTGCTTGCGTCCTTGAATTGAAGGGAGAAAATATAGCAGTTGCAGTTGTTATCAGTTATGGTATGCCAAAAATTTCCAAAGTTTACCAGGATTTAGCAATCCTGAGTAATCCAAATTTGAGTATTTTGTGGATCTTCTAATTCTATGTAGTCCTTAAATAATCTATTTGTATATAAGCCCTTGCGGGGTAAAAAGTCAGCAACAGAAGGCTTATTTTGATTAGGGCAAACTTTTGCTATTGCAGATTAAACAGGTGTGTTTTTATTACTGCAGGAGTTCTGTATTTCACTGTATATTGAAATTGTTTCCCTTGTTTTGATGTGCTTTCTGTCTTTGGAGAAGAGTTAACTTGAGAATAACAGCCCACTTGATGTCTTTCGTGACTAGCACGTCATACACTTTGCTGTACAGAGATCTGTGCACAGAGTAAGGTGGAAGTGTTCACTGTCTGGGTCACACTTGCTTCCCACAGAGAGCAAGTGAAAACATGTGTGAGTACTAAGTCGACCCATTCCTCTTTGCAGTTGGAGTTCTCGCCACAGACTTTGTGTTGCTATGGCAAACAGCTATGCACGATCCCTCGAGATGCCACTTACTACAGTTACCAGAACAGGTAAGGAAAACTCAGTTGTTGCAGTTCTGTGCATGCTGCAATCAATCTGTTATAGGCATGCATGTATTTACATAGACACCCTCTTTATATGTGTACACCTTTATGTTTTAAGATAAAGATTTTTGCTGGAAGTGCTCTTGAATAGTTTGCCTTGTGTGTTAATAATGATTTCTTTGAGCAAAAGTTCACTGCAGCCTTTGCTCTTCCTCTTTTGTTTGCAGAAATGTTATGTTTTAGTACATTTTGATCCTGCAGTTAATTAAATCTTCATTTGCCTACAAATCATATATACAAGTCTGTTGCTTTGCTTCCTACTGTGCAGCAGTGTTTTTCATGCAGAACACTGAGTAGACCATGCAGAAAGTGTATTAATGCTCGTAATACATATTATTTTTGGCAAGTCTTTGTTTTTCTCATGATGTTAACACCGAAGAACAAACTTACTTCTGTATTGCACATCTTAATGGGAAGATCTGTGTATTCAGATCTTCAGCAGATTGATGCTTGCTTTTTCTCACAAAGTTTCCTAAAGGGAATTGTCTTGGCAGTAGCTATCAGTAGCTCTGTAAAATGCTGTCACTTCTACAGCTCTTTTAAGCATCTTTTTTACTTGGGCTTTATTAAAGGATTTAAACTTACTTGACTTCTGAAAGGAGGTTTCTTGCTAGTCATCTCTGCCAGCTGGGGAAGTGAGGCAGGAAGAAGCAGGCAAACACATGCTTTAACACTGCCATATTCCCTTGCCTGTCACCAGAATGCACCTGCTAGAGCAGAGGACTGATTATCTCCAAGATCGCCATCCATTTACTTAGTTCCTGCTCTCCATTCATTCCAATACCTCAAACAAATAAAAAAACCCGCCCCAAAACAAACCACAACAACAAAAACATGGAGGATTTTACCTGGAAGCCAAGATTTTCCAAGAATTGTAGTTTCCTTAAGCACCTGGTCAGATGAAAGCAGTCAAAGATTATACAAGTTATATCTTAACCTTTTAAGGCTTCATAAAGGTTTATAGCAGCAAATGGTGGTTTTAAGCTTTTCCTACTTTTTTAGTCCTATAGTATCCCACAATAGCTATTGTAGTTTTAGACTTGTATGTAGTGTAGAGCTTGTCTTGTCACGTCAGTATCTTCTGCTTATGTTTGTCTGTGGGCAAGTACTAGATGAACCAAAAGACTGTTGCTCAGAAATCTGACATTTGACGTATTTTCAAATGTTAGAAGGGAATGTTTGCATTGTAACAGGTGCCTATGTGTGACTTGTAAATTACATCATATATACAGATGCATATATCTATAGACTGAAATGTATAATTCCAGAAGTACTGTTCTCTGCATTATCTCAGATGAAAACTGGGAAAGAAGGTTGAGACCTGTCTTTTTAGCCTAACAGTTGCTAATAACATAGATTTGTGTGGCTTTATAATGAGCTTGTTTGAATGTTTTATTTCTATTTTTAGCTGTCTTGTGCACTCAATTAGCATGCCTTATAATGGAGAAGCCACAGTTTTAGAACATTTTTGAAGGCTAGGGGGTAGAATCTTGAATTTGTCTCTATTTTATTGAAGTACAAATGAAATCTTTCTCTGTAATGGTGTAGTGATGGCTGGACTGTTCTATGTGCAGACTATGATATGGAATCATATCCATGTAGAGCATTATGTGTCTAGCTAATGTTAACGTAGAGTTTGACAGTTCTATTAGTCTGTAAGAATTTTGAGGACAGATTTTATTGTTCCTAAAGTTTCTGGTATTTAGCTTTTCCTTTCAACTGGGAGAGAATTCTGTGACCTTTCAGCATTTATACATTTAAGATGGAAGACTACCTCTCTTCCATTGATCTCCTGCAGATCCTCCTCCCAACAGAACTGCTGTGCTGATGTACAAGTCAGAGTAGCAGTTCCTCCTTCCTTCTGCTCTTTCCCCGTCTCATTTTAATTCTTTGCTGTACGTGGCATGGATTATTAAAATGAAGAGGGTATGGGTATGCTAAAATGGAATACTCTTGTTTAATTTGTTTTTATCGTTTGCTGCTTGTGAACCCATTTGAGAGATTTAATGCTAATCTGTGCTTTGCCTTGGCTTTCTGCTTTGTGTTGTCTTGTCTTGCTTCTATGTTTTTGTTTTTGTCCTGCAAACCCCCATTTCTTTGTTCGTGTGTGTGTTATTTTTTTGATTTCTCCTTCATGCTTGTCATTGTCTGCACTTGGCTTTGATTGCGCAAAAAAAAAAAATCCAAACCAAAATACCAAACCAACCAAACACAATGTGGGGCCCATAAATCTGCATCATTGAATATCCTTGTCGCCGTTGATGACCTGCTCTCTGCTCCTGTCCCTTCCTTGGCCTGCTGTGATTGGTGGCTCCGTTGCTTGACTTGGGCTGTGTTGTGTGGACGGAGCAGTTCACCCAAATATGGCCTTCTTGCTGACAGGTATCATTTCTGTGAGAAGTGCTTCAACGAAATCCAAGGGGAGAGCGTTTCTCTGGGAGATGACCCATCACAACCTCAAACGTGAGTTATTTGTGTTTGCTTGGGCTGTGCTTTCGTGAGCTGTATCATGGCCTCCAGTGCTTTCTGTAGGGAAGGAGTTCAGCTGTAGGTTTTTAGGCTAGTAGAAGGTGGATGACACTTCCTTCATAAAAGCCTGGATTTGTGCTTGTCTTGAAAACCTGGACTGATTGAACTAGTCAAAAATAAGCACTTAGAGCTTAAAATTGCAGCTCTACCAATAGAAGGGAAAGAAGAAAATGGCTTTTTCCTTGAAAAAAAGTGAAAGTATTCTACTGCAGAAAAATAACCATGCCTGCAGGCAAGTATGTGACAGACATAGCTTGAAATGTCAAATGTACCATTTTCTTTATACACTAGCTATGCTATTAAACTTGTATTCAACATCAGGTTGTTTTTCATCCAAAGCAGAAGCAGGCAACCTCCTTTTGCCATACAAATATTTCCCTGCTGGAATGCCATCTGCTTATGAGAAATGCTGTGCAGTTGTTGAGGAGAACACAGTAAAACGCTGTGCATGTTGCCATGTTGGTGGCAAACTGTTGGGGCAGTCTCTCATTTTGCTGTATCCTCCTCATACCTCCCCCCAAAAAAATCTTGAAACAGAATTTTGGGAGACTAAGGAATCCCTTGAGGGACAAATGAGTGCCAAGCAGTTACTCTTTGAGCTGTTCAAGAAATCCCTTTGGGGGAAGGCAGTGCAACAACCCTGCAGGTAGAACAAAATGAGGAATTCAGGAAAGTTTGAAGCCAGGGGGAGAGTTGTTGAAGTTGGTAACTGGACAAACTGAGTTAACTTTCATTTGGAGCCAGATCCTGGATGCACTGATGGATACATACAGAACAGTACTGGAAGTATCTGTTTGGGCTTGGGATGATGTAAGTGTACTGAAAGAGGGTAGACTGAGATTAGATACAAGGAAGAAATTCCTCATTATGAGGGTGGTGAGGCACTGGAACAGATAGCACAAAGAAGTTGTGGATGCCCCATCACTGGAAGTGTTTAAGGACAGGTTGGATGGAACTCTGAGCAACCAGGTCTAGTGGAAGGTGTCCTTGACAATGGTAGGGGGTGATGATCTCTTAAGGTCCTTGCCAGCCCAAATCATCCTAGGATTCTGTGATCTGCCTTTCTGGAAGGAAAAAGGAAGAAGTAATGTTGTATGCTGGTCAGTACAATGAGTCATGTCCCTGTGGGTAGGTGGATTGCTATTCTAGTAGAAGCAAAAATCCAAAGTTTAATCAATATAGAGTCATAGAGTACATCATAGGAATATACATGGTGGGTCCTGTTTGAGTTCCATGCATCATATTATAAGAATTGAAGTTTGAGGTAATTGAGATATTTAACTTCATCATTTGTTTTATAAGGAGCTTCAAGTATTCTGCAGGTGGCACTATTCAGAATAAACACTGAAATAAGAGGAGATAGGAAGGTTAATTCATCTCATGCAAGTTGGAGTGAGTCTGTGTCATTGCTTTTCAGAGAGGGACATACTGATCTTCTCCTGTTATGTAGAACACTCTTTGGGGTAAATTCTCACAGATCTGAGTATTCTTGTATGTTCTAAACCAGCTCGTTTAAAAGATACTTGGGACCTCACTGTCAAAAAGATGGAATTTTAGGCCTTGAAAATGATGTAGGGAAGGTAAAGTGTAGTAGTGGCTGGGCTGGGGTTGCAGGGTTTGGAAGCTGAAATTTATCCTTTGAAGTTGATGTAGGAGGAGGGATAGGGGATTCTGAAAAAAGATAACCTACCTTTCTCAGTAATCGAAGATAATTGGAATTCTCTGCCTGCAGAATATGAGAGGCCTACCAAGTAGCCTTTTCACTATTAAACCCTGATCAGACCCATCCAAAACGTGAATTGTCAGCAAGCTTTAATATTTATCCTGTAGTAAAACTGAATAAGGGAACAATGTTGTTCTCTACAAGAGAAAAATAATGTTTTTCACAGACAAAGTGGAATGGCGTATACTTCAGTTGCCTGTCACTGTGTAAAATAGAATGACTTTCCTTGTAGTGCCAGTGAGTGTTTAAAAAATCTGCTTGTAAGTTTTGTCTTGGTTTGTGGATAGGTGTGGTATGGCATGAATGTTTGTTGTCTTGTGTTAAAACTGAGTTTTATTGCCTGTTTCTCCATAGCACGATAAACAAAGAACAATTTTCAAAAAGGAAAAATGATACACTGGATCCTGAACTGTAAGTATTGCTGTCACTCTTTGAATGTTCCTCATTTTATTGTAATTAGTTTGTAATATATATGTTACTCATTCACCATGGGCTTTGTCTTTGAATGTTTTCCAGTTTCATGTAACAGTTAATATGTAGGGGCTGCTCAGTAGTCAGCAGATCTGGCATTCTATGCTGAGAACCCAAATCACCGTGGCTGTGCTTGAGAAATATGTAAAACTGGATGTATGGGCTGAAATTACTCCATTTTGTTGTCTTGCATGTAGATTCAACAGAAGGATGAATGCAGATGCTCTGCTTTGAAACTTTGTTGTGGCAAATGCTCAAGTCTCAGAACTGATTTGAGTCATTTGGCAGTAGCTCTTAGTGCTGTTCGCTTTTCTAGTTGCTGTATTTTACAGGCAGCTGTAATAGAAGGAAAAGTTGTTATATTTTGAATCAGCCAGTTCTTGTGTACTTCCCTGAAGGCAGAACTGTAGTCATTCAGTAACATTAAGATGATGGTGACTCAGCTGCTTTTCTTGATATTTTTGAAACTGCTTTACATGGTCCTGCATCATACACCTGTGCTGCTACTCTGCGAACATTTTCATTCTCAAATGAACGAGCAAAAAGGGTGTTTATTGTTCCCACACCATCCTTCTAAAGGCTCAGGGTCAGCCGGTTCTTCTGTTTTACAAGGGCTGTGGGAAGGGGAGAACAGTAGTTTGATTCATAATTTTTCTTTCCCTTTGTTAAAATGAAGATAGAATGTAAGCCTAACTTAGTCTGATACCAAATGCTCTATGTAGATTACAACTACTCATTCAAAGTCTCAAACTTTTAGACAGGCATGTTCAAAAGGAGTCAGATTGTCCCAATACCTGAAGCAACCTTAGGTATTTTGGAGAATTATATTCACAAGCATCTGAGAACTAGACCATGTGACTTATCTCAGTTATCCTTAAATCTCTGCTAATCTTCTGAAAGTGACTTAGATTCTTGCTTCTGTGTTTTCCTTCCCACCTTTCTGTAGTATATTTGCAATGTATCCCAGGGTTCAAGCATAGCAGGGTAACTAACAGCCAAGTATTTCACCTGGTTCTTCCTTTCTGACCTGTGAATCCATTTTCCTCTACTCTTCATAGCAACAAGCAGTTTACAGATTTTATCCTTAAAAGGGCTTCACTTGAAAAAAATGAGTGGATGGTGGTAAGACAAGCAAATGGTAATAATAATGTGTCTCTGCATAGTCTGCTTGACTTGAGCTGGCAGGTTCTTAATTTGTTCTGAAGGCTGTTCTCAGCATAGATGTGCCCTCTATGTTAAATAGACTCAAAAGCCTAAATGCTAGAAGTGCTCTAATAAAACATTACAAAATATACAAGCAAGTAATGATACTACTAACCTTTGCTTCCCTTTGGCTTTTTTTTGCCTTCTACAGATTTGTTGAATGTATAGAGTGTGGAAGAAAAATGCACCAGATTTGTGTTCTTCATAATGAGATAATCTGGCCTTCCGGGTGAGGAATTTCTCCTTATTAAGTAGAAAGCATATTTACTATGTGGTAGAGCTCATGCATAAACTTCCTTATATTGGTTATATTTAAAAGACTGTTTAACGCAAGAAGTTACATTCCCTGAAAATTTTACACAATCTATAGGGTAACATCAAATTTGAACAGTGTATCTTACAGTGTTGTGTGTGAAATTTTCTAATCTTTAATGTTTCCAGTGCTTCGTGTGGAAGAGAGCATTTCAGCATTTTATGTTTAGAGATGTTAGCCCTTCATGAAAGATGTTTTTAGTTCTGGTGACAGTTTCAGACTGATCTGTTTTCTGTACAAATGGTACTGCTTTGTCATCTTCAAAAAAATTTTGTGACAACTGAAGGATTTAACAGGTGAATCAACTTTTTTGACCTCAGTGATCAGATTAAATTTAAAAATCAATATCGTTTTCTTCAGATACTCCATGCTTCTTGATCAACGTAATGGGTTTTCTTCTGATTGATTTAAAAACTTTTAAAAGGATGATGAATTATATGTTGGTAAAGTTTTATAAGAGCTTAAATGTCTCATTTCTTGTCAAAAAAGCTGTGAGTTCTAGCATTCTGTTGTCCTGTCCACATTGCTGCAGAAGAGAGTGGATGTCCTGTAAGTGAGGAAGAATCACAGAATCATTTCAGTCTACAGTGTATTTGGGCATTTAGAAAAAAAATCAGCCTTTTGCTTGGTGTTGCAGTGTCTTATCTTGATCAGAGACAGCAGTTTGAGCCTATTTGCTCCAAGAACACTTTGAGCCGATGTTGTCAGACCTGCCAGTGGAGACTTTGCTGGGCTTTCAGGTGGTACTGTGGGTGACTGATAGGAGATGCAGCACCTGGAGCTTAGATCCTCCTCTGCAGCTTTGAAACAGTTGGGCTGTTATTTGTGGTTTTATTTCAAATTTCAGTTAAGGTATTTTCCAGACCAGATAAGATCTGGTGAAAGATTTTGCTTCTAATGGTAAGATGCTAGACAACTTGATGATCTGACTTGGGGTGACTTCATGTTCTCTCTTTTTTTGCTTCAGCTTCGTCTGTGATGGCTGCCTAAAGAAAACGGGACGAACCAGGAAAGAGAACAAATTCTCTGCTAAAAGTAAGATTCTGACACTTGCAGAAGCAAATTTAAATAATATGTTAAGAATGGGGAAGAGGTGGCCTTTATGCTTGTGTTGCATTTAAGTTTTTTGGAGCTGAAGGAGGATACTTTTGGTCAGTTTTGACCATCAGTTCTGTGGTGTTTAGAATGTTTGCATTCATAGGTGGTGGTGTCAGCTAATAGCCTGTTTTAGAGGGCTAACATATGTTTTAGAGCACTTCTACTGCAAGGTACGCATCCTTTTATCTCAATGGCAGTATCAATAGCATTGGGAAATAGTTGATGTGTGACTGCAGTCTGATTTAAATTTATGGTAACATGTTCAAGTCACCATGACTATTGCTGCTCTTAAAAGCTTTGATGGAGATAAAGGTTGTATCACCTGGTGACAGAACTCTAGAGACATTTCTTCTTGATCAAGGCAGCTGATTTGAAGGCAGTGTAGGAGGAAATTTGTGTAGTCATTGTCCATCTGTTCTGTAGACAAAATAAGTCTTTCGGAAACTTCTTAGAATGGTGTGCTACTTAGAAATAATGAGAATTTATGTTTGTACTGAAATAAAATAAATTCCTGGCCAACCAATAGCATCAAAATTCAGCAAACCATTCAGTGAATGGCTTCAGAATCTGAATCTTTTTTGAAAATCTCCAAAATCAAAACTCCCTAGATTCACTAAGAATACAGGAAGAATACAAGGGTTCTTTTACCATTTCTATCAGTTTTTGTTTCTAGCAACCTGGAAGTATTGCATAGTTAACATAGTAGAGTGGTGCTTAACCAAAAGATGTCAAATTGGAAAAATGAAAAGCTGATTGGTGGATGTGTAACTCTACCAGAAGTAATGGCCAGTGTTGAGGCAGGCCCTGTTACATCAGAAGTTCTACTTTCCCTTTCAGCTTGAGGTTTTTGTCAGCTAATGTACTTCTTTTGTATGAAGACTGTTTGAAAAGGAGAAGCTTGTAAACTAATTGTTAGTTGCAGATGCAGTTGTATTTTGTTTTCCTTCCATTGTTGAAATACATTCTTTTTGTGAGTGGAAATACTAACTTGACTAGTATGGCTTTATAGACAGAATATATTTCCAGATGCAATGTCTGCTCGTGAAGATTTGTCTGAAAGCAGTGTTTTGTAATCCAGTTTAAGTAATTAATAACATCTATTCAGGAGAAACCTTAATTGTGATTGACTTTTAAGACAAGATAGAAATTGGGTTGAAATACAGATTCTTATTTAAATAATGTATAAGCCATAAATGTGCCTGCAGGGGAAAGGCAGCTCACCCTATCTAGAAGTGTTAGGGTTTAAAGATAAAGCTTTAATTTATGCTAACATACTGCATGTGTTAAGAGTCATTTTTCATCTAACATCTGAGTAGAGAAATCACATATGAACAGTTCAGTTTTGTATATGTTTAGAGCTGTATTTTTCTCCTGCAGGGTTACCAGCTACAAGACTTGGTACCTTCCTGGAGAACAGAGTCAATGATTTCTTAAGACGACAGAATCACCCTGAGGCAGGAGAGGTCACAGTTAGGGTGGTACACGCATCTGACAAAACTGTTGAAGTAAAACCGGGAATGAAAGCAAGGTATGCTCATTTCTAATTTTGCTTTCTTTTGGGGGAGGTAGGAGCTGTTTGTACTTACATGATAAACTTTGATTAAATAGAATCATTTAGGTTGGAAAATAGCTCTAAGCTTGAGTCCAGCTGTTACCCTAGCACTGCCAAAGCCACTGCTAAACCATATCTCCAAGTGCCACATCTACACATCTTCTGAATATCTCCAGGGGTGGTGACTCAAACGCTTCCCTGGGCAGCCTGTTTCCAATATTTTACAGTCCTTTTTGTGAAGACAATTTTTTTCTAATATCCAGTGACAAAAGACTGTTGTATTCAAAACCTCATCACCAGCCAGTTCTTGACAAACAGGTGTTCCCGCAGCTTAATAATTTTTTGTGATGAGTGTCTTTTTCACAGTAAAAAGTGGATGCCTTATATTTGAGTAGTCTATAAGCATTTAACTTTCAAATTGCACTAAAATTACACTTACAGTAGCCCTCATCTTTGTTGCCTTCACCTGGTAACATGCAGTCTCTGATATGTGCATATATTTGATATTCCTCTTTACCCTCTGGTCTGCAGGTTTGTAGATAGTGGAGAGATGGCCGAGTCTTTCCCTTACCGAACAAAAGCGCTTTTTGCCTTTGAGGAGATTGATGGTGTAGACTTGTGCTTCTTTGGGATGCATGTGCAGGAGTATGGCTCGGACTGCCCTCCACCCAATCAAAGGTGAGGAACTCCATGAAAGTCTATTTTACTTTGGCATTCTCTTGTTTGGATGAACCTTCTGTAGTTCTGTATAGAGCTTCCCTGTTGCTTATGTGAGACCCTTAGTGCTGCTAGGTTCTAGAAACAAAGTAGCTTCTGTAATGTTAGAGTTGCTTCTTACTCGGGGTGCTGGCTGGCAGACAGTGTTGCCTTAAGGATCACTTACCTGTGTTCTCAAGGAAGGGGTTGGATAGTTTTAGGGAGATGAGGCTAGAATATCAAAAGAAGGCCAAGTTTCTAGAGGTAGGATCAGAGGCTTTACAGATTGCTGTTGTAATGGATGCTTCAGATATATAAAATAACATGAATAAACTTGTAGAATTACTTCAAAATCTCTCCTCTTTTTCACACTTTTTTTTTTAGGCGAGTGTATATATCTTACCTTGACAGTGTTCATTTCTTCCGCCCTAAATGCTTGAGGACTGCTGTCTATCATGAAATACTAATTGGATATCTAGAATATGTTAAGAAACTAGGGTAAGTATCTTATTTTTTTCTGTACAGCATTTGCGCTGAGTAGTTCTTGTTGCAAATTAAATAACTACATCCTATAGTACAGAATATGGTGCCTAAGTATCCACCTGTGATGGAATAATTTGACAACTGTGTACAGTTGAAAAGAAGAGAAAAAGGGATTGCAGGCTTTTCAGGGGAGGCCTCTGCTTCAGATATTTTTAGGTTTCCAAACTTATGTAAAACTTTCTTAAGTCTTAGTAGAAAAAGTGAGCCTGTTCTCCAGTCCATAAAATGTTGTCATTGTGTAATGCCACGGCTTTAATTAGGTCATTCCTTTGGGCTAGCAAGTAAGTTCTTACCCTTGTTTATAAGGAGAAAGTTAAGTATATTTTGTCTGTACTGATTAGCTCTGTTACAGTTGTATAAGGCCACTAAGAAATCTTGAGTAGTTGAAATTGTGAGAAACTGAAGAGTTAGGAAAGAAAGAGGAAAATATACTTGGACAGCACAAAAGAACACAGAACAACTGCAGTAACAAGAAAGGTGGAAATTAAATTACCATGATTACTGAAGTAGAAAGGCCAGTGAAGTAAACATCACTCTACTGTCAGGGTGCCTAGTGTAGGTTGGTGGAGTTATTTGTGGAGAAATTATTAGGACCTATGTTTAAAGCAGTTGATGAGAAAAGTTAAGGGAGTTGAAATGGAGGTAAGTGGTACTATCTTCAGTACCTCAGTGAGTTGGTGTGTTCTTTACTACTTCAAAAGCATACATTAAGTTTCTTTCTGCTTTTTTTATTGTCTATTTTCTAATCAGTGAGTCTGTACAATTGCTGCATAGAGCTCAAGCCTCAGCTTTACTTAATGCTATTTTCTGTGCTAATGGGTAGCATCAGGTTCTCATTTTGGGAAAACAATCTTGGTCATGCAGTATCATCTCTCCATTTTGAGGCAGAAGGAATGACAACTGGCTGCAGCTCCCAGGGCTTGGGGAGGGTTCTGCAGAGCTGTTTCTCAACAGGGCAAGGATGGTTATTTTTCTCTGATTATTCTTCCTACTGGAGTTCTCTTCAAAAACTAACAGAGAAGAACTGAGGATGAAGAAGTGATCTTTGGTGTTATATTCTCTGCAGCTACTACTATTTGGCTGTCATCTATCTTACTAGTACCCTAGATTGTGCACCCAATAGCATAGGTTGGCAGTGCCTGTTTATTCCCAGATATAATTCTAAAATTTTTTCAAACTGATTCTCAAAAACCAGAGGATTTACAATAGAAAAGTGAGTTCTGTCTTTAAGTAAATCTGTTTTTAAAATGTTGCTAGATAAAGAATTACTGCTCTGTCTCAAGCTTTCACTACTGAAATACCTAGACTCCATCTTTCTCCCATTAGTTAATTGGGAGATGGCAATTGCAGGTTTGTATCAGGCTTTGTTTTTTATGTAGGCTGTAGAATGTGCACACTTTACATTTAAGTGCTCCATATAATAGCGCTGGATTTTAGAAAATTAGTGAAAAGCTGGAAATGTTCGGTCCGGGAACAGCCGCCAACTCGGTGGTGGCGCCACCTGGTGTCAGAGAGGAGAGCGCGCGAGCGTCCATTGTCAGTGCCCACATGTCCCGGTTTTGTTTGACCACGCCAGGTATACTACTGGACATATCTGGGCGTGCCCGCCCAGTGAAGGAGATGACTACATCTTCCACTGCCATCCTCCTGACCAGAAGATACCCAAACCCAAGCGACTGCAAGAGTGGTACAAAAAGATGCTGGACAAGTCTGTGTCAGAGCGCATCGTCCATGATTACAAGGTGTGTTAAGTGTATGCTCAGGGGAGATTGACCAATCTTGTCTTGATTTCTTCCTTGCCCTTATGCATTGTGCCTGATTTTTGGTGTTTACTGCATTAGTTTTAAGTGAATTGAGCACCAAAAGTTCAGAGTTAAAACATACTCTCTTCAAAACATGTAGCTTCTGAAATTGTTCTAGCAAGAAACTTGAAATGGTCCCTTAGAACAAACTAAATTCTTGAGGAATACTGTAAAAGAGCAAAAGAAAATATATGGAATCTTCAATCTTCTTGTGTTAGATAGAATTGCAGGGTTAGGATGCTGATGCAGTTAGAAATATGTAAAATCTTTGGAATTATCAGGACTTAAGGTAGTGTCAAGATTACGGTGATTATATTGTCCCAAATGGTAAGAATGCACATTGAAATCTAGCACACTGTAATGATTTATTTCTTCTGAGTGGGAACATTTGAAATGTATTTGACAAACTGCAACAGATGCACTTAGCATGTGCTCTCGTAAAATGAATTGAAATATTAAGCTTTCCTTTGTTTAGTCTGCTGATGCCTTTTCTTGTCACTCATTGAGGACATTGCCCTTCGTTATGTGACTTGCAGTAGTGGTAACCAAACGTGGTTTTGCTCTCTTTTAGGATATATTTAAGCAGGCAACAGAAGATCGTCTAACAAGTGCAAAGGAGCTCCCTTACTTTGAAGGGGACTTCTGGCCTAATGTTCTAGAGGAGAGCATTAAGGAGCTAGAGCAAGAGGAAGAAGAACGAAAGAGAGAAGAAAACACTAGTAATGAGAGCACAGATGTAAGGATGCTTTTGCTATTTTATGATCTAATGTAAAAGTTCTGATTATATATGGCTAATTATAAAAAAAAAAGAGGGGGGTAAGGCACTTCCATTAACTGGCTTTTTCACTTTTCACTTGCACATAAATTTCAATTTTACAGTTTATAAATTAGAGCTGGTAAAATACCACTAAGCTACATTTGGATGAACAGTGGGTGTTCGTATTGCTATAAACTATCTAATTACCAAAGGCAGTTTTGTTGAAGCAGCTGCTAGATGAATATTTCGTTGCTGAAATCCAGTTGTTATCAATGATCATGTTGCCACCTCAGCCTGATTTGGAAGTTTTTTCCTTAAGCATTAGCTTTTAAATAGTGGCTCACTGTTTTCTTTCTAACTTAGGTGTTATAACACCAGTCTTAGCAGAATGTTCTGAAAAAGTAATGGAAATCTGTGAGTTAGTACTTGACTCTCAATAGGTTTGTTTAGTAGCTTTAAGGCATAGAGGATCTGAAGCACAAATTACTGCTGAACTGTTGTTGGGCTACATTAAATTAGACAAATTTCTTGCTGGTGTCTTTTGCAATTTTTTTTTTGAGAATGTACAACTGTGTTATCACATTCAACAAAAAAACCCTCAAAAATAAAAGAGATGCCTCTTAATTCAACAATAAATTTGAAAGTGAACAGATGCAGAATTTATGCATCTGCCTGTCCTTGGATGTTCTGAGCTTTTATGGAAGAGGTGGTGAATCCAGGATAAGGTTAGTAGTTTTGCTCATGCAGTAGTACTTGTTAGTTAACTCTGTTTAAACACTGCTGCTTTGTCACCTTATCAGATACTAGATTTTTTGGGGGGGCTAGAATTTTTTTGCTGGAAGATCTTTGGATCAGAAAAAGTTAACATTACAATTAAAAATTGTGATTCTCCTGTGCTGCTCTTTGCAATACCTTCTTTCAAGGACTTTGATTAAACAAAGTGCAGGAAATCAGGCAACATGATATCAAATTTGCATTAAGTAACATCTTTCTTAGGAAGATATTGTTTGCTTTCCACATAGTATAGCTTCAAGTCCTCATCTAGCTAATATACCAGAAACCACTTGTGAAGGATCATTTAGCTGTGTGTGTGAGGTTGGTCAATATTTAGTCGAGCCTTCACAGCAGTTTGGCCCCAAAATCCTGCAGTAGGGCAAGCTTGCAGTACATTACTATTTAACTTTATTATTATTACAAATAGTTTTAACTCTTTATTGATCCTGTGTTTCACTCTTAAAGAAGGAGCAATAATAAACTGTACTGTCAAGTGACATGATAGTCATTCATGTTCACTGGGAATTTCCATTCTGGCAAAGTTACTTTAAGCTTAGGAAAAATGCTTGTTTAGCTAACAGTTACTTTGATCCTTGATCATCTTATGCTGTGGTGTTTTGAGGCGCACTCTGAGCAGCCCAGAGAGGAATAAACTGTTCATTGCTAACAGAATATAGCTGAAATTAAACCAACCTGTTTTGTTTGACTGTTGCAGGGTATGACAGGAGGCAGGTGCATGCTAGAAGTTGCACTACTAATGCCTTTTGGACTCAGAACAACAGCTTCATACCAAAATCAGTTTAATGCAGTCTGTTAAAAGTAAATCTGTCAGAGCTGTAGCAAACAAAATCTAGGTGGTTTAAGTCTTTCTTACCTTTGCTCAGTGCGATATCAATTGCACTTTTCAGTAATTTTTATTTTTGAATTGCATTGAGAATTCATCTACTGAACCCCTTTGTGATTGTCCAAGATTGAACCAAGAGGTTCTTCAGTGTGTAGCTGTAGCAGACAAACAAGTTGCATTATATAATGTTTTGCTTGTACCTCCTGAGCATCTATGCTTTTAATATTTTTAGACATATGTATTGCTGATCTTGATATCTTTCAGAATAATTCTAATGGAATTAATTTAATGTTCCTGGGGACCCTAGTGTGTGTCTTCGGAGTAAATTATTGTGAAATGTGTTTTGTCCTGCAGTTATAGAATATGTAAAAATAATAAAATGGTGATGTGGTGTTGCTTAGATACCTGACATAAAATGTTTTTAAAATTGCTAGGTGAGCAAGGGAGACAGCAAAAATGCCAAAAAGAAGAACAATAAGAAGACAAGTAAAAACAAGAGCAGCTTGAGTCGTGGCAATAAGAAGAAGCCTGGCATGCCCAATGTGTCCAATGACCTCTCCCAAAAGCTGTATGCCACTATGGAGAAGCACAAGGAGGTAAGAGTTGATTGAATGAGAAATGTTTTTTACTTCAATAAAGATGTGTACAAAGTTTTGATACTTCAAACAGAGTCATGCCCTACAAATTATACAGGTTTGGCTGGAGAATTGAGTGGCTCACCCAGACAGACCAGTACCAGTAAGTCTGGGTGCTCTTTGCTGCAAGGGCAGCGGGAATAAATGCAGCTGTGCTCATGCAGAACTTCCTAACAGTCTAGATTGCCACAGCAGTTCTACTGTTCCTGTTCAGTCCAGTGCCCCTTACCTATTTCTTCAGAAGAAAGTGAACCTGCAGGGCACCCAGAGGTCCGAGATTTCCTGGGCCTCACAAGCACACCACCTGGCAGCTAGGTCATTCAAGTGTTAGCTGATCCTGGAACTGTACACTCTGTAAGAGGTTTGGTGACCAAAACATCTTGATAAGTGCTGGCATATTAAGCCTTTTTTTTTTTTTTTTTTTAGGTCTTCTTTGTCATCCGTCTCATTGCTGGTCCTGCAGCCAACTCCCTGCCCCCCATCATTGAGCCTGACCCACTCATTCCGTGTGACCTGATGGATGGGCGTGATGCTTTCCTAACCCTTGCTAGAGACAAGCACCTGGAGTTCTCCTCACTACGAAGGGCTCAGTGGTCAACCATGTGCATGCTGGTGGAACTGCATACCCAGAGCCAAGATCGCTTTGTTTACACCTGCAATGAGTGCAAGCATCATGTGGAGACCAGATGGCATTGCACTGTCTGTGAGGTATGTTTGGTGAAGTTTTCCCTGCTTCTGTCCCTGTATCTTTATGTCCAGAGTGCTCTTTACCTGAATTCTCATTATTAACTGATGGAAAAAGATCTGTGCAGCTCATCTGCTGGCAGTTCAGAAAGGAGGGAAAATGTTTTCCATAACAAGCGGTGCTACTAATGTGCTGCTTGGTGTGATTTTTGCCTTGTGGAGAGCTGAAATGGAGTTGTGTTTTCTGTAGTTCATTTAAGGTGCTGCTGCCTAAGAAGTTGGGAACTGTAGCAATGGCTTGAGCTGGAATGGTAGGATCAGCTGGTTTTTCTGAAGAGCAGTGCATAATTTTTTCTTCCAGAGTCAGAAGTGGGGGGCTGCAGTATTTCTGTAAAGAGGACTCTCTGTTGGTTTACTGGCACAGAGGTTTTGCTGTGCTGCAAGTCAGATCTCAATACTGAGACGATTCCTTCATTACTCTGTTGTGTTTCTGTAGAATGCTGCAAACAGCATTTGTCCTCAGAAGTGTTTGCAAAACCAGTATGTTTGAAGATCGAGTCCAGGGATTTGGTTCAATGCTCTCCAGAAGGTGGATTATCATTGTATCTGGCTTGTAACTTAGTTTTTTAGCCTGCTGGAAGGGAATGACTGACTCAGATTTGATCCTAATTACAATTTGATGCTTCCGTTTCTTCTGGTTATGTGTATACATATACACACATACCCATACACACACACACACACACACACACACACACACACACGTGTGCTTTTACCTTCTTGATATATACCAGAAAGTAAATTTTAAATTTCCTACGGTTTAATGAATCCTGAGAACTTAGGTCTTTTTCTTAAAGATCAATTATTGAGCCCAAACTCATGTGCTGTTGCTTTCACAGAACATGTTCTGTTCTTCTTTCAGCACTCCCTGTTGTTTAACTTGCATCTGCAAACTGAAAATGCAGCTTTCATTCTTTTTTGAAAGCTGGTACCTCTTCTGCCATTCCTGCCCTCTTCTTTTGAAGCAGAAGCAGATGAGCAGCTGTTTGTCCCCTGCCTATTTCTTCTCTTTTCCTGTTGGGAAAGAAAGGGATTTTTCTGGCCCAGCGGAATAATGTGTGACTTACTAGCTCAGAGCCAACTTGTTTTTCAAGGTTTATATATTTGTGTAGCTTTCAGACACCCTTACACCCACACACTTTCCCTGGCTATAATTTGGATTTATTCCTTCTCTAGTACCTCAACATGGCATGAAAGATTGAATTTTTCTCTAGAGCAACAATTTGCCTGGAACAGACTGGGAGTAATTTGTTGAGGTGGCATGACATCATTTATTCATTTATCATATGGAGTTTCAGGAACACTGATAACTCATCCTTTGTTGTCTCTTCAGGATTACGACCTGTGCATCACCTGCTATAACACTAAAAACCATGACCACAAGATGGAAAAATTAGGCCTTGGTCTAGATGATGAGAGCAACAACCAGCAGACCGCCACCACGCAGAGCCCCGGCGATTCCCGCCGCCTGAGCATCCAGCGCTGTATCCAGTCTCTGGTCCACGCCTGCCAGTGTCGCAATGCCAACTGCTCGCTGCCGTCCTGTCAGAAGATGAAACGGGTTGTCCAACACACCAAAGGCTGCAAGCGCAAGACCAATGGAGGGTGCCCCATCTGCAAGCAACTCATTGCTCTCTGCTGCTACCATGCAAAGCACTGCCAGGAGAACAAGTGCCCCGTGCCCTTCTGCCTCAACATCAAACACAAGCTCCGTCAGCAACAGCTCCAGCACCGCCTGCAGCAGGCGCAGATGCTCCGAAGGAGGATGGCGAGCATGCAGCGCACGGGTGTGGCGGGCCAGCAGCAAGGATTGCCCTCGCCCACACCGGCTACCCCGACGACTCCAACGGGCCAGCAGCCCCCGACACCACAAACCCCACAACCACAGCCTCCGCCCCAGCCTGTGTCGCAGCCTCAGCCTGCACCTCCCAACAGCATGCCACCTTACACCATGCCAAGAACTCAGCCCCCCAGCGCTGTGTCCCAGGGCAAGGCAGGTGGCCAGGTGACGCCTCCAACCCCACCTCAGCCACCGCAGCCACCAGTTCAGGGTCCTCCTCCGGCAGCAGTGGAAATGGCCATGCAGATCCAGCGGGCAGCAGAGACCCAGCGCCAGATGGCACAGGTTCAGATCTTCCAAAGGCCGATTCAGCACCAGATGCCCCAGATGCCACCAATGGGAATGAACCCTCCACAGATAGGCAGAGGTCCTGGTGGCCATATAGATCAAGGAATGGGGCCAGCAGGAATTCAGCAGCAGCCACCGTGGGTGCAGGGGGCCTTACCCCAAGCTCAGCTGCAGCCAGGAATGCAGAGGCCATCCATGATGTCAGTAGCTCAGCCGGGTCAGCCGATGAACATGGCCCCTCAGCCCGGGATGGGTCAGGTACCTGGCACTGCTCAGCCCAAACAACCACCTCTGCCCCAGGCGGCCTTACAAAACCTATTGCGGACTCTCAGGTCTCCCAGCTCACCCATGCAGCAGCAGCAGGTGCTTAACATCCTTCACTCCAACCCTCAGCTGCTGGCCGCTTTCATCAAGCAGCGGGCGGCCAAGTACGCGGGGTCCCAGAACCCGCAGGGCATGGCGGGACAGCCTGGCATCCCACAGGGGCAGCCGGGGCTCCAGCCGCAGCAGGCCATGCAAGGGCAGCAAGGAGGGGTGCACCCCAACCCGGCCATGCAGAACATGAACCCCATGCAAGCAGGAGTGCAGAGGCCCAGTATGCCCCAGCAGCAGCCGCAGCAGCAGCCACAGCAGGCCATGGCTGGGATGAATCCTCAGGCACAGCAGATGAATATGAATCACTCGGGGATGGCTCCCCAGTTCCGAGATCTCCTGATGAGACGGCACCAGATGATGGAGCAGCAGCGCCACCAGCAGCAGCAGCAGCAGCAGGGAGCGGGACCAGCACTGGGGCCAGGGATGGCCAACCACAACCAGTTTCAGCAGCCCCAGGGCGTCGGGTATCCCCAGCAGCAGCAGCAGCGAATGCAGCATCACATGCAGCAGATGCAGCAAGGAAACATGGGACAAATAAGCCAGCTTCCACAGGCCATGAGTGCAGAGACAGGAGCCAGTTTGCAACAGGCTTTCCAGCAAAGGCTGCTTCAGCAGCAGATGGGGTCCCCAGCTCAGCCCAATCCTATGAGCCCCCAACAGCACATGCTCCCCAATCAGGCCCAGTCCCCGCACCTCCAGGGCCAGCAGCTCCCTTCATCGCTCACCAATCAAGTGCGTTCTCCGCAGCCTGTACCCTCACCACGGCCCCAGTCCCAGCCCCCGCATTCCAGCCCATCCCCTCGGATGCAGCCTCAGCCTTCTCCACACCACGTCTCCCCGCAGACCAGCTCCCCACATCCAGGACTGGTAGCTGCCCAGGCTAACCCCATGGATCAAGGGCACTTTGCCAGCCCGGACCAGAGTGCAATGCTTTCCCAGCTTGCTAGCAATCCCGGCATGGCAGGCCTCCATGGTACAAGCGCCACGGAACTGGGGCTCAGCTCTGAGAACTCAGACTTGAATTCAAACCTTTCACAGAGTACACTAGACATACACTAGACACGTTGTAGCATTTTGGGAGCAAAAAAAAAAAAAAACAAACTAAAAAACAAAGAAAATTAAAAAAACTTATTTTCGCAAGACTTTTTGTACTGAAGACAAATTTTTTTGAATCTTTCTTAGCTAAAACGACATTTTTCCCTGGAACACATCTGAACTCTGCAGCAGTAGTTTGTGGTTTTAAAAACAAACCAACAACGAACCTGAGGGACAGTAGAGTACAAAGAATATATTTTTGTTATGGCTGGAATCATAACCAGTCCTTTTTCTTGGCTTTTTTTTTTTTCCTTGTGTGTGTTGGGGAGGTCAGGGGAGGAAGGTGGTCTTTTGGTTGTTCGCCAAAGGATGCCCTGCTCATGCCTCCAATAGGTTTTATTTTTTTTTAAATTAATGAAAATATGTAATATTGATAGTTATTATTTACTGAGGCAGATGGTAAACATTTTCCCTATTCTGGTTTTTCTTCATGTCACTGCAAAAAAAAAAAAAACCACAAAAAACAGAACAACAGAAAAACACAGGAGAACCTTTTCCTAAAACCGGAGGACAAAAGGGGTTAATGTTGCTTTAAAAATACATTACATATATAAATATATATATATAAAAATAAATACCAATCTTTTCCTCTTTGGTTGGAAATATGTCAATTCTTTGAAAAATGTAAAAATATTAAATAACTCAGTCCCCTCCTGAAGTCTACTTTTGTCCTCCAAGAATTTTCTATACAAGAGTCTGAGCTTAAAAAAACTTCAAGTATTAAAGTAATTTGTACATGTAGAGAGAAGACAACATTTTTGCAAATACACAGGGGCAGCTGCCAAATGGATGTAGTATATATATTGTGGTTTCTGTTTTCTTGAAAGAATTTTTTTCGTTATTTTTACATCTAACAAAGGAAAAAAAAAACATAAAAAAGAGGGTAAGAAACAATTCCAACGGGATTATTTCAACCTGAGAAAAAGTCCCTGGGGTTTCTTCTTTATGCTTGCTTTCTCTCTCCCGTGTCCCTTTCCCACCCTCTTCCACTTTCTGTAAAACTTGAAAATAGAAAGCAAAAAACCCTCAAATGTTGTATATCATGCAATTAAAGTTGGTTACTTATAAATAAGAACTTTCGATCACTGTATAGACTGTTAAAATTGATTTCTTATTACCTATTGTTAAATAAACTGTGTGAGACAGACAGCCTGTTTTTAATGTTTCCCTTCTCTCCCACATGTGTTGCTTGTTCTTAAAATGGTGGGGGTAGCGGAATATGTGCTACTTCAAATGTTTGCTATTTAGACGTCAGAGAGCTATTTAATGTATATGACTGTTTTAAAATGCAAATCTCTAATACGGGATGTGGAGTAATAATTAGTCTTCTAAATGGACTCTTTTGGTACAACTCTGCATTCGCGTTGTTCCCGGCATGTATCTTACCAAAGAAACGAGGTCTGACCTCGACAGTTGTGCCAGTCAGCTGTGCCCTGTCCTGCTCACACGGCCTGGGAGCAGCTGATCTTCAAAGGACCTATTTTGCATTTTGAAATGAGAACTATTTGTTTGGATATGTGATATTAAAAGATCCTATTTCACTTGGAGTATATTGTGCGCCTTTTGGCACTGAAGCGTGAGCACGAGGTAAGCTTGTGTGGATGCCCCGCAGGCCGGCGCTGCACTGGGATGGTGCGCGGGTGCCCAGTCACCCTGTGTCACATCTGGTGCCCTGCCGGACGCAGGGGCGCTCCTGAACAGAAGTGCTGTCGCCGTGGAGCGCGCGGGCAGTGATCTCAGTTGTGTGCTGCTGACAGCTGCGCTCACGTGGAGTTAATCCAGTCACATCGTGTGTTGTGCTCGGGCTGTTTGTGATGGATGTGGCCGGTCCATTGAGGGCTTTCCAAAATCCAGCTTCATGGTGTGCATGTGCACATAGTGCTGGCTGCCTAGGGCATAATTCACCACCAGGGCATTATGTACCTGGAAGACCCAGATGGGGACCAAGGATGGGGCCAGAGCATGATGTCTGTGTAACACCGGCTGTGTTGGGAGCATCAGTGTATCTCCAGATCCCAGACAAATAATACGAGCAAGCCGACCTCAGGAAACTGCTGGTGGAAGATGATGGAGGGGGTAAACGTGGATCAATGGCAATCTCATCCACGTGCCAAACAAAAGTAATGGTGTATTACAATGTGAATGGATGTTAGAGGTCTTCAAAAGCAGGAGTAAAATGCTTGATGTTTGGATATAAACAGAAGTAGGACAATGAATCTTGTACTTAAAAAAGGGGGTTGGTAGCAAGCCTTCAGCAAGATGGTGGAAAGATCGTGGCAGGCCTAAGGAAAGCAGCCCTGGGCTTTGGTATTCTCCCTTGGCTAATCCTTATACCGCTCACCCCTGCATGACGCAGACCAGCTCTTCACCAAGCCCACAATTACCCTGCCTGCGTGGGGAGGGACTGCTCCTGACCTGCCCTAAAGGAGAGCAGAAAGCCAAAAAAAACCCCATGTGTCGAATGCCAGGGCAGCAGCCTGGGATTGTTTAGATTTTTGCTCCCCACAGTAAGCTTTCCTCTTCCTTCCTGCCACCAAGCAAAGCCTAGTTTTACTTTCAGCCTTGGGGGACTTCTCAGGATAGAGCATAAATAAAATTCCTTCTGACCACATACGGGCTAGTGAAGTGAAAAATGTGCCCAGCCTTCTGACTTACATGCTTTTAGTGCAAACAGCTTTCATTCGTACCGCTGAGTTAGCACGCAAAATGTGGTTAGAATTTGTCCTGACCTGCATCAAAGCACCTGAAGTGGGGAAGCCCTGGAACCTTGCAGAGCACACTACAGATCTTCCAACTTCAAATGCCAACATTGCTTAAAGATGCCATGATGCATTTTATGTGACAGCACAACTGCTCTGTTCCTCTTTGTAGGTGCTGACTCTGAGCCAAGTTTAGTTTTTGAGGTGGTGTGGATGATCAATAGTCTTAAATTTGCATAGGGTTTCTTTTCCCAACATCCCTCCACTTCTGCTTTCCCTGGTTCTACTGGAGAACCAGAACCCACCATTTGGGGAACTACTATGGCTGTTTCAAGTAGTGGGAGGATTTCAGGATGACCACAAAATTAGAGTGTCATCTGTATCTCTCTTGCCATTCAGTTGCATCCAAGTTAGAGTATGTTGTTTCACTCCTATTTATTAGACTCTTGGACCAGCAAAAAGAACTCACACCCAAAGTTCTAGCAATCCAATCAGATATTGATTGTCCAGCTACAACGATGCTAATGGTTCTACTCAAATAATTTGTAGTTAGTGATGTAAACTTTCTAATGCCTGACCTTCCAATGTCCCTTTGCGTCCTAAGGTCGATGACTGATGTCACAGATGGGGAGGGCTTGCAGTGAGTTTGTCACAGGGAGGAGTGTAATATTTATGGTTTATCGCTCAGTCTTGGGGACACCTGTTTGTAGAAATTGCGCCTTGCTCTTTCCTGGTTCCTTGTTTCTCGTTATGTCCCAATTTACTGTTTATGGAGTGTTTTACATGTGTTGCATACGCCTTCTTTGTTACTCCTAAAACTCTGAACTCAGCCATTGGTGAGTTGCTCATAGCCTGGACCTGCAGCATCATCTGTGACTCTGTGTCTATGCTGATGCATTTATTTATTCATTTATTTTAATTCTAACACTGTCACTGTAGATACTCTGTTCTACACAGAGCCACTTATTATTACAGAAGGACAGAATAGCTGAGGTAGGCACCTCTGAAGATCATCTATCCACCTCTCTTCTCAAAGCAGAATCACCTAAAGTAGGTGGCATGTCCAGCTGAAAATCTCCAGAATGGAGATTCCATGGCCTCTCTGTAGTCCGCAGCCCCACGTCTCCTGCAAGGTGTCTCTATGCATGGACTAGTCCCAGCTCTCTCAGCCTCTCCCCATCTGACAGATGCTCCAATCTTATCACCGTGCTGGCCATTTGCTGGATTCACTATGCCCATGTCTCTCTTGTACTGGGTAGCCCAAACACCAGATAATTGCACAAAACCCAAGACAATGTTGGTAGCAGTCACCTGGTCATTAGACAACTGTTGTAACAGTAAAACGAGCTACAGCAGCTCCTGGCAGGCCAAGACAAGCCCAGGCAAACTTGACAGGGCCTCACGTAATGCAGAGCTTGTGGCCTCTTACAGGCAGTGGCAGCACCATGACAAAGCTAGGGTAGATGATGTGGCAGTGACAGCCATTCCACCTTCTGTTTCATTTCTCCCGAGCTTTTTTCCAGTGTATGATACACTTTCTCTGCAAGAAACTCCACCTCTCCTTGTCAGGATAGCCTTGGGACTGGGCGTAGTTGCTTTTTGGGGGTTTGTTTTGGTTTGGGTTTTTGGGGTTTTTTGGTATTTTTTAATTTGGACAAAAATTATTTACTGTTTTATTAGTATTTGTATGTGAAGTTGTGTTGACATATATTGACAGATCTAATGTGGTAGTAAAACAGCAAGGAAGGACAGGCTAACTTAGTATTTGTGCCCTTAACTGGGTTGCCTGTTGTGTCTGGGGTTGGATTATTTGTTCACCACACAAACTGTTCAATTACTATGTCTATTGTACAGTGTTACTTAGTGACAAGTTGCTGTAAATGTGGAAGAACATCAATGTAACACTAAGGATGATCTGACAAGGGTTTTCTGTAAGCTCCTTAGCCCATGAGAGATCTAGAAAACAGCAACTGCTCAAATCTCCCACCTGCAAGTAGGCTGTTGCCTGTTCTTACACAGTGCAGGACATGCCTCTCTTCATTTCACAGTTACCTTGGTAAAATTAGTCTGCCAAAGGTTAAGCACAATATGTTTTCTTTTATTATTCCTTCTGTTTGCTTGTTGGTTTTCCAAGCTCATCTACCCTACTTTCCTTTTTCAAAGACAATATCGTGAATGTATAGCCAAGGCTTAACATGTCTATAAATATTTTTTATTCAAAATGGTTCCCTTCCCAGTCCTCATGACAGAAATGAAACCCTTCAATGTTTTTTGGTTTTTCACAGTGTCAGCTAGAAGGAGTGCTACAAAAGCCATGTGCCACTTCCCACTGCACGCAAGAGTTTGGAAGTCCTGTAACCAGAATGGCTGCCACTTAGTGCTGGAAGTGAAAAAAGGCCCCTTTTTATCCTGGAGCACCAGGATTCTCATGAGCTCTTTGAAATAACAGAGTAGAAAACTAAAAAAGGAGGCTCTGGAGAAGTACCAGATGAATTTATGAAGCCTGGGGACCTGGAACATGAGCTCTCCATCCCAGAGCATGGGTGAGAGAACAGTCCCAGTAGACAAGCACAAAGAGCCAGTGAGCCAAGGCTCCTCAAGGAAGTTGTGGTAATGAGGGACAGAGCAGATGCTGAAGTACAAAAGCTGCACACCTTGGAGCTGAGTGCCTGAGGAAGAAGCCTGGCCCTCCTGTCCTGCAGCATTAATCCCTCCTATTGCAGCCTGGACTCCTTCTGTCATTTCACCTGACAGCAGCCCTTTGATACTGATCTTTCTAAAATTTTTATTGCAGATGACATCAAAACACAGACCAAGCCCGGAACAGCAGTAGGGAAGGAGATGGGAAAAGTGAAGTCTAATCTAAGTTTTGGGTTTTAGTTAACTGAGATTGTCAGTGCTGTTCTCTCCCTAAAGAAAGGAGGTGGCTTTACAGAACTATTATGATTAATGTAACGTAACAGAGTTTTTATTATTGAAAAGAATATAAATATTCCTTAATCAAATTGGGCTTGATTCACATTAAAATGAATTTATTTAAATACTATTATTTATTGAAAAGGCTTATTTAGAACTGCAATGAAAAATGAACAGCCATGGGATGGAGACTGCCTTTAAGCTTGTTCTGTGTCAACACAGAACTTGGTTTTGCTTGAACCTTCAAGAAGCCTTGAGCCAGCCTCTGTGTGACCTAAGGGAGCAGTGCTGATTGTTCCACTCTGGGAAGGGAGTAGGGGATGCACGCCAGCTATAGCTCATGAAGTGTTCCATGAAAAGATTATTGCAGTGGAAAGACTTAATGAGCCTTTAATTTTGTATTGTGTCTTTTCTGGAAACAGCTTTGCTATCTGCCATGCCGTGCAATCTCTAGCAGTATTTGCAAGGGAATAAGAGTCTTTATGATTTATTTCATTATTAACTATATTATTTTAAAGCAATTTTCTATTTTTAACATTGCTGGAGGATTGTTTGGAAAACCTGAATGTGGAGGATCCCTGATGCTATGGAAATTTGCTGATCAGGTTGCAGACTGGCTTTGCCAGCTCCCTGCCACTGTCCTTCTGTAATTAGGCTGTGACCACTACCCCGGATTCTTGGTGTGTTTCACACTGATAGTGACACTCCTTTGTGTTTAGATCAACAGGCTGTAGCCTCGCTTTAGAGCCTTTGGATTGTCTGGAAGAGCAACCCATGTGTATCTGTAATATCTGTAAAGTAAGCCTTTGGAATGAACCTTTTCCATGCTGCTTTACTCCCACCTGCAGCTAAGACTGTACAGTTGTGCTTCTGATTCGCTTCACATGTTATTTGTTCAGCCACTCACTACAAAGCCCGTACAGACTAGGAATGTACAGTACAGCCTTTTTTCCCTTTCTTTTTCTTTCTTTTTTTTTCTTTCTTTTTTTTTCCCTACAACATCAACACAGGGACGGTGATAACAAAATAAAAGGGGCAGGGGTGGAAAGCAGAACTGACTCGAGGGACTTACCTTTACATAAACTTCTTGACAGGCTGATAGAGCTGTGGTTGTTCAGCCTGGAGAAGAGGAGGCTCTGGGGAGACCTGACTGCAGCCTTCCAGTACCTGGAGGGGGATTATAAAAAGGAGGGAGATGGACTTTTTATACGAGCAAGTGGTGACAGGACAAGGGGCAATGGTTTTAGACTGAAAAAGGGCAGACTGAGATTAGATATAGGAAGCGATTCTTTACTGTGAGGGCGGTGAGGCACTGGCACAGGTTGCCCACAGAAGCTGTGGATGTCCCAGGCCTGGGAGTGTTAAAGGCCAGGTTGGACGGGGCCCTGAGCAACCTGGTGTAGTGAAAGGTGACCCTGCCCACGGCAGGGGGTTCGAACGGAAGATCTTTGAAGTACCGTCCAACCCAAGCCATTCTGGGGCCGAGAGGGCTAATCCCGAACTACAAGCAGGAATGGAGCCGGGGGGGCGGCAGCGAGGCCCGACCTTTCCCCGGTCCTCGGCGGGACGGCCGCGAGCCGCCAAGGCCGCGGGAAAAGAACTACAGCTCCCGTCGTGCCCCGCGGGCAGCGCGGCGGGAACAAGCTCCCCGCTGATTTGCTGTGCTTTCCGCTGCTCTCGCCAATCAGACGCACGGCTGACGGGGGACGCTGTCCACGCGCATGAGGCGGGCTGGCGGCGTCCTGGGAGCGATGGAGTGGGACCGGGGAGAGGTGAGTGGGACGGGACGGGACGGGACGGGACGGGACGGGGCCGGGGCCGGGCCTCGGCCTCTGCCGGGGTCCGGGCTGGGCTACTCCTGGGGGCGGCGGTGGGTGCGTCTGATGCCGGCGGGACGGGCCCCTGCGTCCCCCCTCAGCTTCCTGATGAGGCTCCGGGTGATGCTGTCCTTGCTTGGCAGCCCTGGGGATTTGTAACGTGTAAAGTTTCACTCGCCTGTTGTGGAAGAGTAACGATGCAATGGTGCTCGCGTCGTACGAGCTGGTGGAAGGTGCACCCACGCAGGGACTAGAAAGCGATGAAAATATTTCTTTTTTAGAGGAGTTCAGGCCTCTCAGACATCAGGAATGCTGTCTGAGGGCCTGGATCCGCAGGAGAGCAACTCTTTGTTCAGGGAACAACCTGGGAACCTTGTGTCTCTTTTGTGTGGAGGCCAGGGAGGATGCGGGGAGACAGCAGTGAGTGAAGTCTGATCTTCCTTGTCCACGTGTCTATAATGATAGCCAGGAGCCAGGGATCAGAGGGAATTTAGCACTGGAAGGTGATGGGCTTGCTGCTGATCTTTTGTTGTTGCCCACTTGGATGAACAATTGTATCCTTCTGCCTCATGTAGCTGCTTGAATCTGCTTTTCTGTTCCATCACTTCCTGTGCTGATGCTGACTTCTTGCTGCTCCTTCATGAGTTGCTAACACATTTTCCCAGCTTCTTTTGTGCTTATTTGGAGTCTGGTTCAAGATTCTTCTAGTCTGAGACACAGTCACTGTTTTTCTGTGCTCTTTCTTCAGTCTCTGCCTCGCAGCTCTCCTGCTATAACAGCAAGTACAAAGAGCTAGTGAAGATGTTTAGCTGTGGAGGCATCTGGTTTTAGGCAAAAACCTATAACAAACGTTCTGCCATCCTGCTGGTTTCTGAACTGAGGTTAGCTGTGGACTGTGCAGTTTCCAGAGGACATGAACTGTCTCCAGGGCTGAGTTGGCTCTGCTGACTTCCAGGCTGTGCTGGTCTCGTGAGCTGTGGTGGCAGGAACATGCAGCTTTGTGCTCTGCTCTGGAAGTCTGTGGTGGTTTTACTGTGACAGTGTCTGCATTGCTGTGCTGTGCAGCTGTGCTGGGAGAAACATTGCCTGGAAGGGCACAGTCTCATCTGCCCTGCATCAGCATGGCAGTGCTTTGCCCTGTACTTCTTCCATGTTCCTCAAGCTGTTTTCTCTCTAGCTACAGCCGTGTGGCACTTTCCTCTTGGGAAGCAGAATGCAGCCTGTGGAATATCAGTAATGGGATCTGTTTGGGGGTAGGGATTCAGACTCCTGCCTTTGGGGATATTATGTGGACTCCTTGCTTGCCCTGAGGCCACTCCCTTGCCCAAGAGGCCTCCCCTGGCAGCAAAGGCAGGTTTATTGTGCAGTGGGGTGTAAAATGTCTATTTTAAAGTAAACTGGCTCTTTTTGTAGTTGGTGTCTGCCTTCTGCCACAAAACTTCATCTTTGGAGCGGGTGGAGGAGGAGGGCGATGACAATGAGGAGGATGATGAACTGGACATCTTTGGGGGTTATGACAGCCTCACGTGCTACAACAGCAGCATGGGCAGTGACAGCAGCTCCTGTCTGGAGGAGTCTAGCGATGATGACGTGGCAGACCGGGAAGCTGGAGAGCTTTCGACCTCTCCGATGCACCAGCCATCCACAGGCCGGCTCACAGAAGACAGTGGCTCCGAGCCAGGTACTGCCTCTGTGCTGCCTAAAACACGTTCAGGGGCAGCGAAGGGTGTGTGGCTGCACTTTGGGGGTGCTTTGGGAGCAGTTTTGGATTCAGACCACATTTTCTGGGCTATGTGGGGGATCTGCTCTGTATAATGATGGTTAGCTGGCCTCAGCTCTGTCCTTGTAGTGCATTGACTCTGCCAAATGCTCACATTTTTGGCCTTCCTTCTCTCAGCTGTGTGCGAAATGTGTGGGATTGTGGGCACCAGGGAGGCTTTCTTCTCCAAGACTAAACGTTTCTGCAGTGTCTCCTGCTCCAGAAGCTACTCCTCGAATTCCAAAAAGGCCAGCATCCTGGCCAGACTGCAGGTGAGTTAAAACCTTTTCATCTGGCTCTCAGGCTCCATCGTGCTCGCAGGCTCTTGTGCTGGGGGACTTCAACCATCCCGATACCTGCAAAAAGTAGCATGGCAAGCTGTAGGTAATCCAGCAGACTCCTGGAATGCATGGAGGATAATTTCTTAAGCCAGGGGGATAGACAGCTGTAGCAGAGGGAATGTGACAGTAGGTTTGATGGTCACCAAGGTAAGTGAACTAATTGGGGATGTCAAAATTGGAGTCAGCCTGGGCTGCAGTGGTCATGCATTGGTGGAATTTGCAGTCTTGAGGAATATAGGTCAGGTAAGGAGTAAAGTCAGGCTCCTGAACTTTAGAAAGGCAGGCTTCCAGCTCTTGAGGGAGATTCTATAGTTCTGTGAGCTTTCCTGGGGATGGAGCAGGATGTGCCTGTATGTAGGGGTAGGTGGTTACTCTCTAATTAAATATCAGACTGATGTTCCCAGTGGCTTATTCTTCCTGCCTGAAGTCCCCAGAGAGGGCATGCCAGCTTAAAGGTGATGCTCCCTAAAAGCTGAGGAAGGCCACTGATATTTTACCTGCTGTTTCTTGTTCCTGTGAGCATTAATAAATATTGTAGTAACCTGAAAATTGGCCCAAGGAAGAGGTGCATACCCAGTTGCAGGGGGTGACTTAGTCTCCTGTGCCATTAATGTTTCTAATATTTCTTCTTTTGTAGGGGAAACCACCAACAAAGAAAGCTAAAGTTCTGCACAAGGCATCCTGGTCGGCCAAGATCGGGGCCTTCCTCCATTCACAGGGCACGGGACAGCTGGCAGATGGGACACTGACAGGTCAGGATGGTGAGTGTAGGTGAGGTGTGAGGAGGTACAGCTGCTGGAGTCACAGAAATGGGGACACCTTGAGAGCTGTAAGCTCTGCAGTCCTCCTCCTCCTCTCTGGTACACTGCCTTGTATGTTATGTGGATTGTTCTGACACAGGCTGGCAGGACACAGGGCACGTCTTTTTTCCTCTCCCTGCTCTGCTGAAGGTTCCTACCCATCCACTATTGTAGCCTCATCCTCGCTCCTCGTACAACTTGACCTGGAGCATAAGCTCTGTGGTCCCAGTCCCACGAGGTGCTGACTTCTGCTGGCAAAGGTGACTTAAAGGTGGCCTGGTTCTCCCAGCCATTCGCTGCCCCACTGCTTGTGGGGAGTTATATTTGCCCCGAGTCACTCACCGATCAACTTGAGCAATAACCAGCTCACTTCCAGCTGAAGGAGCAGCAACTTACTGAGTAATTGCAAAGGGGAGTGCCGGGGCATGGCAGCAGCAGGGTGTGATCCCTGAGCAGACTGCTGCTGGAGGAGAGCTGTGGCCTTCAACCAGGAGTGACTGTGGGATTAACCTCTCAGATTAGTATCTCTGATTTTCCCAGCACTTTCTGGGAAAGCAAGTGCTGCTGATATGACCCTGCACTGTTGCTGCTGAGAGGCAAAGCTGTGAAGTGGTGTAGCCCTGAAAGGATGCACTGTCCCTGGAGTGCTTTAGCCCTGGGCTGGACTTGACCCCTTTTATTTCCCTTTCTGCTCCCCTTTTTTCAAAAGCAAGTGACAGTAGATATTGATTAATAATGTATTTTGCTTCTTGTGGGGGCTAGTGACCATGCACTCATAGGGGTCTGGTTTCTCACCAGAGAAAATGCAGTGGAATGCGTAATCCCTGTGTGCTGTGTTCTAGTGCCTGGAGGCTGCAGGCTGTAGTCCAGAGGTAACTGAGCTCTGTGCCTATTCTGTGATCTCACCTGATTTTCTGCTCTCATGTCTGCTTGTAGCACTCGTCCTGGGCTTTGACTGGGGAAAGTACCTGCAGGAGCACGGCTACAAGGCAGCTCCTGTCAGTTGCTTCAAACACGTGAGTTGTACTTTGCTGTGCATGGCAGGGCACACGGGGCATGTGGTATGCATGGGCCCCCCTGTGCTCCTGTGACAGGTGGTGAGCAGAGGCCCAGTGGGGGGTTATTGAGACCCAGGTGATGCAAGGAAAGAAGTTGGGGTTTCTTGCAGCTAAGAATGGGAGCCTCACAAAGGGACTAGGGGTTTGGGGGGAAGGAAGCAGAGAAACACTGCTTGATAGAAACACTACTGGTAGTGATGCCTAAGATTTTTAGCTTTTTATATTTTCCATGTATTTGTAGCTTTGTAGATTGCTAAAGCATGGCTGTAGCTTCTAGTATTTTTCCTATTTTTCTTCCCTGCATTTAGGAACAATAAGCTAACCTTATAAACACATTCCTAAATATTGTTTAGTCTTATTCCAAGAAGAGAACCAACTACAAGGACATTCTGTTTTCTGACCAGAATCTGAACCAGACATAACAAAAGTGGGGCAAAAGAAACCTCTGGATTGCTTCCAGTGGGTCAGGACCCCAGGAATTATTACCTAACCAACTAACCTTTTAACTGGACAGTATATGATAAGTACACTAATTGACTAACCTTATAAAAATTGTAGAATTACTATACCACATGTGATTTTTGCCATATTGTGTACCTGAAAGCTTTCAAGTAAAGGTTTGCTTTTATATTCCCTCTATCATTGTTGGGAAGATCTATTCTATTTTCCAGGCATCAGTAGCGACAGCTCGGTGTTAACTGGGAAGAATTAGTTCTGAGTGGGGATGATAGTGGGAAGCTAACTTTGCAGGTTGTATGGCTGAGCACAGCCCAGGGTGATGTGCAGAGAGGAACTCAGTTTATGGGACCCTGGCAGTAGCTGCCCCTCCAGCATGTCTGATTCTAATAAGACTTGTTATATTCCTTTTGAGTTGTGGTCTGATAATATTGACAGCATTTCCTTTTTCTTGAGAATAGGTCAGGCAGACATGGCAGTTCTATTGGTTGTTAGGTATTTTTATGCCATAGAGGAATGGCAGCAGCTACTTTGGGATAATAGGACAGCTGGCAGTGAAACAGTTAAGTGTTGTTATATGGTATTCTGCCTTTTGGGATCCTCAGTGAACACCCCAGTGAGATGTTTGGGACAGTTCAACTGTATTTCAAGATTTTGGCAGATTTAGGAGGGGTAAGGCATGCAAGCCTGTGTCTAAAGTGAAAGTGTAGCTGCCTAAGAAGTGTCTATGAAAGCTAGAAGGGCCTGCTCTGATTGTCCACATCCCTCTCCCAACATGGCTGCCTCAATCTTTCAGGTGCCGCTCTTCGATCAGTGGGATGATGTGGTGAAAGGTATGAAAGTGGAAGTGCTGAACAATGATGCTGTGCTCCCCAGCCGTGTGTATTGGATTGCATCCGTCATCCAGATTGTAGGTATGTCTCTGATGTAATCTTTGGCAGCTGGGTACAGCTAAGCTCTGAGGGAAGCTTTAGAGAGCTGAGGGTAGCTGGTCAAGCAAAACAGCAGCTCTTTGGAGCTCTACAACTGCTGAGAGATTTTGGAACAGGAAATATCATGGTGCGGGAGTGAGAGGAAACCAGCATGTGGTTCCTCTTGTGGTTGCTGGGCAATTTGCAGGAATAGTTGCTGGAGAAGCTCTGGTAACCTATGCAGAGCTCTGAGCCATGCTGTAGGTGCTAAGCCTGTGGTGCCAAATTCTTGGCCTCTAATGCCTTTGGTTGTCTGCTCTGTCCTGGCAGGATACAGGGCCCTTCTGCGATATGAGGGCTTTGAGAACGATGCTGGTCATGACTTCTGGTGCAATTTGGGCACAGTGGATATTCACCCCATTGGCTGGTGTGCCATCAACAGCAAAATCCTGGTACCACCACAAAGTGAGTGTGGGGCAAGAGGGGTCAGCACATACCTGGGCGTGGGGAAGCTTTGGTTTATGTCTAGCACAGGAGGACAGGTGCTCCCACTGCATGTAGGACTACAGCTCCATTTGTGCTTTGAGTTACAAGCAGCAGTTTGAGTTTGGGAAGCTGGAGACTGCTTGGATTGCTCCCTCTGTATCTCCCTGTCATTGACCTGGGGATGCTGCATGCAGAGCTGATATCAGACCTGTGGGGGCTAATGCAGGTGGCTTTTCCTCCTTCTAACCCACATGGTGGCTGGACTTGAACTTTGGGGGAATTTTTTGGTCCTATATCCTGGGCAGCGTCTCTGGTAAGCGCAGTGGTTCCAGTCTCTGCACAGCTAGCAGTTCAGAGAGAGATACCAGTTTAGTGGAATTTTGGCAAGCTGAGATTTGCTTGGTATGGCTCATGTGTTTTTGCTCTATTACCACTTCCTTATCTAGATCAGTGGAGTTGAATGTCTGCTTGGCCCAGTTCATTCTGTAATGGTGATCCCTTCAGCCAGATATGGGGGAAAGCTGGCAAAACAGAGTACAGAATCTGAATGTGAAGAAGGCCTTTTAGTGCTAATGGGCTGTCAGAGAGATTAAAGGTGTGGTGCTGTAATTATTTTGGTCATAAAGATGGACTTTTTCCCTGCCCATATATAGCTATCCATGCCAAGTACACTGACTGGAGAAGTTACCTCATGAAAAAACTGGTGGGAGCCAGGACCATCCCAGTGGATTTCCACATGAAGGTAAACATGGGAGGCTGTCATTTTGCATGGGGGAAATGAAGCTGAAGTCAAGACATGTGCTCAGCATGTCTCTTCTGGTTCTGATCTGTGCAACTTTTGTGTGCCTTGAAACCTGGGCAGGGCAGGGGCAGTGAGTGCTTCCACATGCTCCTAAGGTACCTGTCATGATGCTGTGGGTAATGGCATGGCCTCCATGCCCTCTCAGCACAACAATTTCTCGTTTGGGTCACAGGCAGGCTTTAAAAGCTGTTGTCACATAGTCTGCTGGGAAATACTGGGGATGAGGTTTGGCATTTTGCTGAAGGGAGAGAGCAGTGCAGCTCCATCCTGGCCTTAGGCTGCCATGTTTCAGTGACAGGGAATGGCTCTGAGAGTCAAAAAACTTTTGTCTTCAGTGTTGGTAGCAAAGCAGCCTGCAGGGAGTGAGAAGGGCACAGGCTTCCTCGAAGTACTATGGCCTTGGCATCTTTATAGCTCTCATGATTGTTTTTGTGTAGCCTGCACTGAGATTAGACCATGTTAGAGAGAAGAGGGTCTTCTGTGGCTAGGAGCTTTGGAAATGGCAGATAAGAAAGACAGTCCCAGAGACAGCAGGCAGGAAGGCAGGTGATAAATTTTTCTGTGTGCAAGGTAAGTGGTGACATTGAGCTGGAGATCTGGATGTAGTTAGTGTTTCCCTTGTTACTTCTCAGAAAGTTAAGTTTGTAGCTGCTTGTTCCTGGGCCACAGCTTGTAGCTGGAAGGGAAGTGGTGGGGGGAAACAACATTGCTTGTGTCTTTCTCCCCTCAGCATCTCCCACCTAATAAACAGGTGGTGGAAGACCTTAGCTTAAAAGTTCTTCTGGATTCAGGTGTAGGCTGGTTTGGGTGTCTATTTTGTGTTTCCTAGTTGCTGCACAGCACCTTGGGATCACAGTTCCAAAATGTCAGGTGTCCTCTAAGCACCATTGGGCATTTGTGGGTGAGTAGGACAAGGCTGTATGAGCAAACTGAAGGTCTCAAAAAAAGTCAGAAAGCAGCCAGTGACTCTTTTCATGTGCCCGTGCCTTTGGGTCAGTCTGCAGAGTAACTGGCTTTGGATGTGGAGTTGGCAAATAGATCATCGTGTAGTTCAACCTCTGGTCAGAATGAAAAGGTGAAAATAAGAACCTGACCTCTTTTGAACTCAACTGAAAATCCTGTTACCCTTTGGGAAGCTACACCTCTAACTAGTTGCAGCCCTGAAACCATTGTGATCTCTTTCATGACTGAAAAAGGCACATAATTCCTCACTCAGTTTCTGATGAACAGAAGTTCACACTGGGAGCATTCACGCAAGGTGGTGGCTGGGCATGGCTGCTGGTCTGGGGTGGGGCAGCTCTTATGAGGCCACATGACAAGGGAGACTCAGGGAGCGTGTGCCCAACCACACTGTCATGTCTGGGGCTGCCAGCTACCTGTCCACCCGATGAACCCACTCCCATGCATCCCTTTCTAGTCAGCTTTGGGCAGTGCCAGGGTGCATGTCTGTGGGGAAAGCTGTTCTCTGAAGTGTTTGGAGCACTGTGGTTGATCTCGCCTCCTCTGTCGGTTGTTGCCAGATGGTGGAGAGCATGAAGTACCCATTCCGGCAGGGCATGCGGGTTGAGGTGGTGGATAAGAACCACGTGTCCCAGACACGTATGGCAGTGGTGGATACAGTGATTGGGGGCAGACTGAGACTCCTCTATGAGGACGGTGACAGCGATGATTTCTGGTGCCACATGTGGAGTCCCCTCATCCATCCTGTGGGCTGGTCACGGAGAGTGGGCCATGACATAAAGAAGACAGGTAAGGATCAGGCCACTGCAACCATCTTCTGATTTGCTGGGAAGTGCCTGCACCCTGTTATTGACACCAGTCTTGACATGCTGGGAGTGAGGCAGTTGCCTCAAGACCTGACAGAGGAAGTCTGCTTAGTTTTGTGTCTGCTGGTTTTTTATCTGGATAGACAAAAGCCCCATGATCACAGGTTGGGACAGGGGACTGTAGGGCTTCTTACCTGAAGCAGGCAGTCTGTCCCCTTAGTGTGAGAATGCAGACTTTGCAACATGACAGATGTTTACAGTCTTTTTGAGGAAATTCATGCTGGCTTCTGTAACACTGGATCCCATCAGGTTCTGTTTTTCTGGACTTTACCAAGAGGAATTGTTGATCGGCTTAGGCTGGCAGAAAAAAGCAAGACTTGAGCTCTGCTGATCCTTTAGGTTGTGTCTCCATTCCTTGTTGCCTCTCCCTGGTGATTACAGCTGCATGTAGAGGTGTTACCAGTAGTGCTCAGGAAGCTGAGCCATCTGCTTTGAGCAAGCCCTTCATCACAGCCCATTTTATGAGAAGCGTAGAAGAACTGACCTGTTCTTTTTATTAAGTGGCCTCATATTGAGGGGTTTTATAGCACCTAAGCTCTCAAAGGAAAATTAATAACCAGTCTGTTTTCTTACTGCAGTTGCTGCAGGTTTTTTATTTCTCTTTCTTCCATTTCTCACAGAAGAAAAACGTAATGACATGGCAAACCATCCCACCTTCCGGAAGATTTACTGTGATGCTGTCCCCTATCTGTTTAAGAAGGTAGGACAAGTCTGCCTTTCTGTGGGTGTCACAAAAAAGGAAGTGGTGATAGCATTTCCTTCCTTGGGCATACATGCTGCTGTGTGGGTTGTTGAGGGTGGCTCACTAGTCTTTCTTATAGCTAAGGGTGTCAAGGCTCTGGTTAAGCAGGAGCAGGTCAAACTAGAAAGCTGAAAGAATTAAAGGAGAGTGACAGATCGAGGGACTCAGTTGAAGGGCAAGCAAAGGAGCTTTGAGTTGGAGAGGGAAGAGGATTGCATGGGAGAGACCAGTTCCAACAAGGAACTGGATCATGCTGGTAAGGGCTGAGATGAGAAGGAGGCTTGTTTTGTTGTGGAGCCGCAGCTGGGCTTGGCTCTCTGACTGACCAGAGCTGTGGCAAGAGGTTGCTGACACAAACATAGTATTGGTTTGGCTGCCTCTTTGTATTTCTTGTAATATTTTTGCTTTCCCCTCCCAACTTGAGTTGAGCCAAGTGAAGAAGTTCTGATCCTATTTGCACTTGCTGTGCTCGGTGTCAGGATGGGACTGTCCCATACCCCTGGCAGCACATGATATACCAGAGTCTCCCTTAGGTACGAGCTGTCTATTCTGAAGGTGGATGGTTTGAGCGAGGCATGAAACTGGAAGCCATTGACCCCCTGAATCTGGGCAACATCTGTGTGGCCACTGTTTGCAAGGTAAGTTCAGTGGGCCTAAGGGGGTCTGCTGTGTTTACCTGAGATAATGCAGCTTCTCCTCAGGTCTTTTCAAATGAGTAAGACCAGGTAGGATTTTGTGTGGGGGAGAGGAGAGGGCTGTCAAGAGAGGTGGACAGCTGTTGTGTGGAGGGAACTTGGGGGTTACCTCAGAGGTCTAACAAGCTGTCGTCCACATGTACCTAAATGGACAGCATGAAGATGAGCATGCTTGGTCTGCAAGCTAGTGTCCAGTGTGTGTGACTGGCAGCCACCCTTTTTCCACCTTTGGGCATGCAGTAGGGAAGATTTGTTCTCCAGTTCTGAGAGTGCACAGAGAGGCCTCTGTGGAAAGAAGGGAACCTCCATGTGGGGAATGGCATGAGGAAGCTGAGGATGGACGTGTCTCCTTCAGTCTCCCTTGATGAGGTGGTAGTAAATTCTACTCTTGTGCTAGTCTTGAGAAGTAAATTGCTTGCCCAGGTTTCCTCAGTGAAGCGTGTTGAACATTGAAAGTATAGCATCAATCTGGGCTTTTCCTGCTTCCTCAAGAAGCTGTTTGCCCTTGCAGAACCCAAGCTGAGGACTTTGACACCTGGAGTTTGGCAGTGGGATGCTAGGAGAGCTGTTTGTGTCTGTAAAATGTTCCCTTCAGTCTTTGCTTGGAAATGGAAGAGTTTAGGACAAGCCTATCACCTTAGGTAGGCACCAATTACCAGTGAGTGACAGGATGAGACAACTCTTGTTGCTGTATGAAGTAGCAAATCCAAGGGTGGTGCTCCTTCTCTTCTACCCAGTAACAAATTCATGATCTGGCTGTGGAAAGGATTTTTGAGCTGCCAATAAAGTGTTTCTGGTGGAGAACAGAGCTCCTGACCATGTAAGGCTTTTCACATAGTCCTTTCACAAGGCTCTTAGTGTTGGTCCCAGTCCCGCAGAAATTGCCGCTTTGGGGGTTAGCTTGTGTTGACTAACATACTAGGAGAAGTTTGGGGCATATAACATTGCATTTTACTATCTAGTGGCAATTGTGATCAATCTGTGGGGACTCTTGAGAGAATCTTTTGCAAGAAGGAGAGGCTTTAGAGCAAGCAAAGCTCTACACTCATGCCTTCACTCCCATTTCAGGTTCTCTTGGATGGGTATCTCATGATCAGCATTGATGGAGCCACATCTGATGATAGCTCTGACTGGTTCTGCTATCACGCCTCCTCACACGCCATCTTCCCCGCCAACTTCTGTAAGAGGAACAACATTGAACTGACCCCTCCAAAAGGTGAGATTTGGACTCTGCCCTGTGGTACAAACCTGCATGCAGAGTCTGATGGGTGGTGCTTTTCTGAGAGGGGTCATGTTCAGATGAATCAAAACAAGGTCCCAATCCACTTGTTTTTCAGGGAGACAGGGCTAGTTCAGAGGCAGGCTCTTTGAGCTCTGCCCATATACCAAGTCTTGGTTAGCTCCTGGCAGATCAGTGGGACAGGTGTATGATCCCCAAACTGAACAGAATAAAAGGTTTTAAAGGACAAGGAGGGTGGGAAGAGATAAGTAGAGCCATTGCTGCAGGAGTCGGTACTGCAGCAGTACTTACACAGGAGTAAGTGTCCAGAGTCACCTCTATTCCTTTCTCTATGAATAGATCTGATATGAGTATTTCTTCAAACCCCTAAGAGACGATCACCCTAGCAGTTTTTACTGCCTCATCTAGCCATACCCAAAAAGGCCTGCTCTGAATTTCTGTGTTGCAGCATTTTTGTGCAGTGCTGTTCCATCTTCCTTTGATGTTCCTGCTGCTAGGAGGAAGCTTGATCTTAGTGGCGTGTTTTGAACATACTACTTCCTACTTGCTGCTGCTGCTCCTCCCCTTTCTCTGTGGTCTGGGTCTATGGCTGACACAGATGTTCAGAGCTGCAGCTTACACTTTTCTGTATTTGCCAGCTGGAGAGGGGTGCTAGACTCCCATGGAATCCATGCACTAGGTTCATGTCCACGGTCAGGCTGTACGTGCTGGTTCATGAACCTGCTTTGCAACCAGTTGCTATGCCTCCTTCCTGCCTACTCTGCCTTTTGCCCCTACTGGTCTACCCAGTGACTACCTTTTTACCTCTTAGTGTTTCTTTCTGCTGCAGGGCATGATGCAAAGACCTTCAGCTGGGAACATTACCTGAAAGAGACCAAATCAAGACCTGCTCCATCACGGCTCTTCAACACAGTGAGTGCTACCAGGAAGAAATGATGTGTGGGGCCGCTTGAAGTAAGCGAGGAGGAGTGCAAGAGCTCTGTCTGTCATGGGATCACTGAGGTGGAAGTGACTTCTTGTCCAACACCCCTGCTACAGCAGGGTCACCTGTAGCAGGTTGCTCAGGACCATGTCCAGATGACTTCTGGATGGATGGAGACTCCACAACCATGTGGGCAACCTGTGCCAGTGCTCATTGGCACTCACAGTAGACCATGTCTCCTGATGTTCACAGGGAAACTCCTGTGTTTCAGTTTGTGCCCATTAACTCTGGTCCAGGCACTGGGCACTATTGAGAGGAATCTGGCTCCATCTTTGCACCCTCATTTCAGGCATTTATACACATAAATAAGGTACCTCTGAGCCTTCTCTTCTCCAGGATGAACAGTCACAACTCTCTCAGCCTTTCCTCATTCAATGCTCCAGTTCCCTCATTATCTTCCTGGCCCTTTGCTGGACTCTCTCCAGTATGTCCATGTCTCTCTTGTACCAGGGAACAATTCAGGTGGGGCCTTGTCAGTGCCAAGCAGAGGGGAAGGATCACTTCCACTGATCTGCTGACAACAGGCTACCATTAGCCTCCTTTGTCCCAGGGGCACATCCCTGGCCCATGTTCAGCTTCGTGTCCACTGGGATTCCCAGACCCTTTTCCACCAAACTGCTTTCCAGTCAGTCTGCCCCCAGCTTGTGCTGATGCCTGGGGTTTCTTCTGCAGGTATAGGATTCTACCATTTCTCCAGCTTGTCAAGGTGCCTCTGGATGGCAGCACAACCATCTAGTATATTCTGTCTCTCTTCCCAGTTTTCTGCCACAAGCAGGCTTGATTGGTTTGACATGACACTCTGGCATGTCATCCGGATAAGTAATGAAGATGTTGAATAGGATTGGATCCGGTATTGACCCCTGGGGTACACTGCTAATTACTAGCCTCCAACTAGACTTCATGCCACTAATAACCATCCTCTGGCCCTAGTCACTCAGCCAGTTTACAATCTATCTTGCTGTCTCCTGTATAGTTCAGGCACACAGTATATATAGTTCAATCATCTTCTCTTTGAGGTTCTGATGGCAGACAGCGTCAAAAGCCTTCCTGAAGTCAGGATAGCCAATATGCAGTGTCTCTACTGGGCTGCAGTTTGCTGACAGTCGGCACTTTAAGGAGAGCTCAAGGCCCAGGATTATGTACTCTCCAAGTAGAGACAGCAGTGTCCTGCCTTTGTGGGTGTTAAGATATCTTGGTCCCTCTGAGTGTGACCTGTGATTCTGTAGTGTTTCTGTGAGCTCCAGTCTCCTGGTGGGCTCCTCATTGCTCCTTGCCTGTGGATGTGTGGCTGGCATGCAAAACTGGTACAGCACTTGGGCCTATGCTGGTCTTTCTGATACACCAGGGGTATGTCAGGTAATTGTTTGACTGTGTGTTCCTGAACTGCTGCTTGCTGCTCCCCCCAGGTCAGGATCTTGCTTCTAAAGGCTGGGCTGAGATTGACTAAGGACACAGCTGGTCTTGGATCTGTTTTTGGATCTGTGGGCTTGTCTGTCTGCTTGCTTTAGGCTGGAGGCTAGCCTGTGTGAGGGTGCTGTTGGCCAGGTACAGGTTTGGACTGAGTGCAATGGCCTTGGCTTTTCTTTTTTCACGTTTTCATTTTTTATGCACCCAGGACTGTCCAAACCATGGCTTCAAGGCAGGCATGAAGGTGGAGGCAGTGGACCTGATGGAGCCCCGACTCATCTGTGTGGCCACAGTGAAGCGTGTAGTCCAACGTCTCCTTAGCATCCATTTTGATGGCTGGGACAACGAGTATGACCAGTGGGTGGACTGCGAGTCTCCAGACATTTATCCTGTGGGGTGGTGTGAGCTGACAGGCTACCAGCTTCAACCACCGGTGGTTCCAGGTGAGTGAAGATTTTACCGTGGTTTCTAATGCTAGAGATAAAGGTTTGCTTCCTCCTGCTCTGAGTGGCTCCTTTGGTTTTTGGGCCTTATAGGGAGAAGCAAATGGCCTCCTTGATTTGTACTGGCTACCAAAAACCTTCCTCTGTTGCCACATTGTAGCAGCTGGCAGAGGGAGGAGTCTGATGGGGAGAAAACAGCCGGAGTTTTGAGGTTGGCTCTGTTTTCCCTGTTCCCCCACACCAACAGAGAATTAATTGCTCCTGCGAAGTTGGGTAGAGTTCCAGGTGGTCCTATCCCTGCACAGCTCCCTTTTATTAAGCATATCTATAACCTTAGCCAGGTAGCAGTGGGAGCTCAGCCCATGCTCCCTTTTCTCATCAGCTCTGTAACTCTGTCTGTAAAAGGTAAGAGCATCCTCTCAAGAGTTCGTTCCTTCCCTTGTCACAGGGAGGCCACTGCCTCACCTTTGCAGATGTTTTCCTTCTTGTCCCAAACTATGAATCTTGTTTCTTTACTGCCCCTGCCAAGTCTGTACTGGCCTCTCTCCCCTGTGCTGCCCCAGCCTGCCACCCTGGGCCCTCACCTGGAAGCACAGACAGCAACTGCACTAGAGCCTTGCTTTCCCCTCAGCTGGTTGTCTTGGGAAGAGGGCTTTGGCTTGGGGGGACGGGTATATCTGTTTCTCGCTTATGTCACTTCATCCCAGTTACCTACTGGTTATGGGACTTGGCTTTCGTTTCCCTCTCGTCTCCATGACAGAGCGCACAACTCCAGCGAAGGCCAAGGAGGTGCCCAAGAAGAAGAAGAAACCCTATGGAAAGAAGAGTGAGTGATGTTTGATTAGTGCCCTCCCGCTTGCTCGCAGGCTGGGCCCAGTTAGAGGAACCCTGTCCATGTCCCATCAGAGCAGGAGAGAGAGGCCTTGTCTTGCTGTGGATGCCCTCACTCAGCTGTGGGTTTGCCAACACAGCTTCATCCTTCTTATCTGCCCTGTTACCTAAAGAGCAGAGAGCTGTGTGTGGGAAGGATCTGTTTTGCAGTCTGTTTTCTGTTGGCTGAGGTATATATGGCACTTGCTTCCAGGTGTGAGGTTGTGCTGCTTTCCCTACTGTGTCCGTGATTGGAGGGAGATGTTTGCTGCAGCTGCAGGGTAGCTGGAGAGCAACCCTGCTTTGTGCTGAGGGAAAGAAGGCCTTAAGATGAGTGAAGAGGCCAGTAGAAACCATTTTATTGTTTCATCTTGTCATTGTTGTGGTCATTGTTGCAGTAGCTGTGGCAAATCATGTAGACAGACAAGAAATGCCTTTCTGGGGGGGTGGAGGGGAAAGGACATCTAAAGAATATAAAGATTTTCAACCTAAATAAAAAAAGCCAGCTAAAACCAGAACATTACGGTTACAATGTCTGCGCCTTGCAGTAAATATGCTCATTGCCTAGGACTAGACCCAGACAGGTAAGCAAAGCTGACTCCACACTGATTCCAAGAGGACCTGCTCCTTGGAAGTTAAGCACACGCTGAAGCGCCTTGCCTTTAATGAAGGAGAACATGAAAGAGCATATTTTGAGATGATGACTATAGAATTTTTCTCCAGTAGGCCATTTCTGTTGCATAACCAGTTGGCAGCTAATGACCATGTAGCTTTTTGTTCAGTTGTGCTGGTCCCTGGTCTGTGGTTTCTCAGAGGAGCAGGGTTGCTGATTTTCCAGGGGCAAAGAAACACACTTTTGCTCATACTCTGTTATCTCTTTGTTAAGGAAAAAAGTTACCTGCCAAAGCCCGCAGTGTCAAGCAGATTGTCAAGAAGCCTTCTGCAATGAATGCAAAACGAGAAGCAAAAGCTGCTAGCCAGGCTTTGCCAGAGCCAGCACCTGATGAGAGTAAGGGAATGAGTTACTCTACCCCACAGCCACATTCACCTCTCCCCATACACCCTCTTGGCCACTAAGTCATGGGCGGCCCCAGGCAGGAAAAGGCAGCAGCATGTCAAATGTCCTTTCCTACTCCTCCAGAGATACTCCAGAGAGTAGAAGAAAGCATTTGCTTGCTTTCCCTGGAAAAGTTTTCCTCCCAAGAAGGTTTGGTGGGACCAGTACCGCTCAATATCTCAATGCTGCTACTGCCTGCTGAGGGCCTGGCTGCCCTGCTAAGCAGTCTGGTTGTGTGAGGTCAGGGAGGAGAGACAAAGTGGGTATGTCAGAGGTGACTGTCACATCCCAGTCCCCATAAGGGCTGTTGCAGCATGTGAACACAGCCCCTCGTGTTGCAGTGACCAGAAGAGCAGCTGGGTCACCTGCCAACCGTAGTGGGTAGGGGGGAGGAGGATGGGTGAGGTGCCTTGTGCACATGGGGATGGAGAGTCATGAAGGTCCCTCCTGTTCCCTTAAGTTCCTCTGTGTGAACCCAGGCAGATTGAAAATGGACCCCACCAGCTTTTCCTCCCTTAGGAGTTGTTCTTGGGAGCCAGCAGCTGAATACTGCCAGAGTTTTGTCCCATCCTGATTGCTGCTGTGACCGTGGATAGATTTGCACTGGCATGACAGGGGGCTGCCTGTGGTGAGGGACCCTCAGGAAGTAGGCTGGCCCCAGGACCTGGTGCATTTTGAGTACCTGCATGAACAGAGCTGGTTTGGAGGTGCTGCAGGTAGTAAGAGTCAACATGGGTTGATTTTATTTACTTATTTTTCCCCCTCTCTGTCTGTCTCTTGCTAGTCATTGCTGTGCGGGTGAAAGAAGAAACCATTGACCCTTCAGATGCAGAATTTGGAGAGACAGAGCTTCCTGTTCCCATCAGCAGCATAAAGCAGGAGGACACAGACTGATCTGGAGCATCCCACAGCTGCCCACAGCAGCTTCACCTTGTGGCTCTTTAGGGAAGGTCCTGGCAAAGGGAAGCAGAGGACCAAAAGGGCCTTCCTTTTTTAAAGCAGACCACCCTGCAGCATCACAACTCTGCTTTCCTGGTGTGCAAGAAAATTTCCCCCAGACTTGTAATATTAAGCCCTGGGAAACAGCAGAAAGACTGCAGGCATGCTGAGGAGCATTACCAGGGTTGCTGCTGCGGTTGTGCATGCCTGATTTTGAAGGCACCTTTTGGAGCAGGAGCTCAAAACAGGGAAAGAGGCTGCCAGAGCACAAAAGGGCAGTTTGGGTTCTTGGCTGTGGCTGGAGGTGATAAGCTGCTGTCCAACATGATGAGTGCAGGATGTGTCAGGAAAGGAGCTGCTCCCGTAGGACTTTGGTGCTGTGCTCTCCAGTCTAAGCGCTGCGAGCCCCAAGAAAATCAGGACCGGAAGAGTGGAAAGAGGTGAAGAAACAAAAAGAGATGATGATGCCCCCTGAAAAAGTGAGACCTTTTTTCACAGAATCATAGAATGATTTGGGTTAGAAGAGGACCTTGAAGATCATCTAGTTCCAATACCCCTGCTGTGGGCAGGGACACCTTCCACTAGACCAGGTTGCCCAGAACTTCATCCAGCCTCATCTTGAACACTTCCAGGGATGAGGCATCTACAACTTCCCTGGGCATCCTGTTCCAGTGCCTCACCACCCTCACAGTAAAGAATTTTTTCCTAATACATAATGTAAAACTACTGTCTTTCAGTTTGAACCCATTCCCCCTTGTGCTGTCACTACATGCTCTTGTAAATAGTCTTGCCCCATCTTGCCTGTATGTTCCCTTCAGATAGCAGGAGGCTGCAATTAGGTTACCTTGAAGCCTTCTCTTTTCCATACTGAACAATCCCAATTCTCTCAGCTTGGTGGCCTCCTCTGGACTTGCTCCAACAGGTCCATGTCCTTTTTGTGCAGAGGACCCCAGAGCTGGATGCAGCACTTCAGCTGGGGTCTCACCAGAGCAGAGGAGGAGAATCCCCTCCTTCACCCTGCTGGCCATGCTGCTTTTGATGTTTTCACTCATCTTTTGCTGCTTGATTGGCTTTCTGGGCTGCGAATGCACATTGCTGGGTCATGTGCAGCCTCTCATCCACTGTACCCCCAAGTCCTTGGCAGGACTGCTCTTGATCCCTTCATCCCCCCAGCTTGTGTTGATAACGGGGGTTGCCCCAACCCAGGTGCAGCACCTTGCACTTGGTCTTGTTAAACCTCTCGAGATTTCCATGTGCCCACTTTTGAGCCTGTCCAGATCCCTATGGATGGTATCCCATCCTTCAGGTGAGTCAAGAGCACCACTCAGCTTGGTGTTATCTGCAAACTTGCTCAGGGTGCACTTGATCCTTTTGTCTGTGTCATTAATGAAGACATTAAATAACACTGGTCCCAATACAGACCCCTGAGGGACACCACTGGTTGCTGATACCCATTGGCACTCTGAGCTGCTGATCTCTACCCTCTGAAGGCAACCATCCAACCAATTCCTAATCCACCAAACAGTCCACCCATGGAATCCATCGCTCCAGTTCGGAGAGAATAGTTGTGGGAGACTGTGTCAAAAGCTTTACAGAAGTCCACCTGGCTCAAGAAGCTATTCTCCATGCATTGCAGGAGTTTCCTGGATTGCCCACAGCTTGCCTTGGTGCTTTCCCAGTGGATGTCAAGGTTGCTGAAGTCCCCCAGCAGGACTGGAGCCTGTGAGCACGATGCTTCCTGTAACTGGAGCAAGAAGGCTTCATCAATAGGCTTCCCTTGGTCTGGCAGCTGTAGCAGACCCCGGCCACAAGGTTCCTTTTGTTGCCTCAGTGTCTGATTTTTACCCACAGGCTTTTGGCCTGCTCATGGCTGTTCTTCAGAGACAGCCCTTCACACTCAGTGCACCTCTTGATGTAGAGGGCAGCCCCTCCACCTCTCCCTCCTCTCCTGTCTCTTCTGAGCAGCTCATAGCCATTAATAGTCACACTCCAGTCACACAGTCTGTCCCACCAAGTTTCAGTAATGGCAACAGGATCATAACTTTCCAGCAGCATGGTGGCTTCCAACTCGTGTTTGTTGCCCATGCTGTGTGCTTTGGTGTAAAGGCACCTCAGCCAGGCTCTTGGCTGCATCACCTTCCTAGAGGAGCACCCCTTAATTCCTTTGAGATGTTTCCCTGCTGTATCCCTGTTGGTTTCTGTAACCTCAGGAGTCCCTGGCTCACCTCTGTAAGACTGCAGGTGTGCTTCCCTGTGTCTGGTACCTCTTCGAGTCACCTGCAGAGGGATCTCGCTAGCACCCTGTCCCTCTAATCTTTTCATACCATCCCACAGCTTGCCAGGAATGAACCTGATATTGTCCTCCTCACTTCTGGTTTGATCAAGCAACTGGATTACCTGAGAAGGAGCACAACCATAAACACCTTCAGTGATAGCTCTTTGATGCTCAACTTGAGGGACAGTCAAGGAGCACCTTTCACTGCACTGGTTGGTATGATCTTCTCCCCAAAGGAAGCCGTGGGATTTTGGACCTCACCTGCACTGAGTTCTTTAGTTTAAAGCCCATCTCACCAAATTAGGCGGGCTGCTGCAAACAGTTCTCTTACCCTTTATAGACAGGTGGATCCCATCTCTCCCTAACATATTACAATTATTAAAGCACACACCATTGTCACAAAAGCCAAAATCTTCATGGCAGCAGCCTCAAAAACAGATGTTCATCTGCACTGTGTCTGCTTCTGCCATTTCTTGCTTTTGAACCCAGAACTGCAGAGGATTTGGAGCATGGTTTGAATTTTCAATTTTTTTAACAATTGTACTGTAAATTTGATCTACAATCTGTACCCTAAAGCCCTGTGACAAACTTCAGGAAGAGGCCAAAGGCTTGTGTATTGCTTTCCAGGACACCAAAATCCAGAGTTAGTCAAAGCATATCTTTATCTGTAAATTTATCTTCTGAAGCCTTTTCAATTTAAGCAAACTTCTGGGGCCTGGGGTCCCAGCCTCTGCAGTCATGGGGAACAGGTTGAGCACATTGCTTATCATGGGAGCACTTATGGATCACTGACCCCGTTTCACCAGTTGGATCACTGATGGAATTCTGCAGGAAATAAAAAGGTTTCCATCTGCTTATGTTTTAATTCTGAGGAACTGCTGGGAATTAAGGTAACATTTTCACTAATAATTTTTTAAGCTTTCTAGTGTAAGATTTGCGCCAGTGCAGGACCTTACTGGTTGGTGCTGGTTGCAGTCCCACTCAGGGTTCTTCTATGATTGTGGAAGCTGTGAAAGCGCTCTCAAAACCAAAACCAAACTGGTGGATAGCAGCTTTTCCACATGGCTGGAGGAAGCCTTGGAAAGAAGCAGCAAGTATTTGGTTTCATTGTTTGCATCACCAAAGCATGCTGCAGACTCTACAGAACATGCCTCTGTGTCCTGCAAAACCAAACCCCACATCTTTGGCAAATCAGCATTGTTTTGGTGGCACCGGGCTCTCCTTTGTGCTTTGGGCAATATCCATGTCTCCATGGTGGGGACAAGTCTAGAAAAACTGCTCTAGCCAGACTGTAGGTATGACCCTGTTGTGTCCAGCACACGTCCTAAACACCTTAAGAAACCCTAAGCTCTGCTCTTACTGAAGCCTCTGGCTGGAGATTTTCCCGACCTCTTTTTCTTGCTGGACTTGCTTGCAGCCTTAGTCTTGTTAGGATTGGTTTCCCCAGCCTCGCCTCGGCCCCAGCCAGGACAAGTTAGGAAAGTGGTGGAAAGCTTGACCTTCAGCCCCCGGGCTTCTGCAGGGGACCCACAGGTGGCCCCTACACGGAGGTTGAGTTTGTTGATCCACCTGGAAATGTGGCAGAAGATCAGGGAAAGGAATGAGACAGGGCAAAAGGAAAGGCAAAAGTCTGTGCCCATAAGTAGATGATCACTTCAAAGTAAGGCCAGGCCACCTGGGTGACCTCTGAATATCTGAATATTTTCCCACCCCAGCTTGTGGCTGCTTTCCCTACACCCAGAAAGCCCAGGTAACTTCCATCCTTGCACATAGGTGTGTGCTACATCTCGCCACCATGGGAAAAGACCAGAAATGGCCAGTGTGCTGTGAGCTTGTGCCTTCAGCATGGGAGGTCCAGCTGCCCCCCAGGCAGATCCCTGAGGCTGCTCCCCCCTCGTGGCACTCACCTGTGCAGCGGAAGGAGCTGGCAGTCGCAGTGGAAAGGCACATCCTGCAGGTTGAGGATCTCCAGCCCCGTGAAGTTGCTCATGTCAGGGATGTTGCTCATTTTGTTGCTCTCCAGGTAGAGGCTTCTGATCTTGGGACCGAGGCCAGTGAAGGCATGAGGGGAAACCTGCAATGGAAGGAGGGTAAGGCAGGGGCACGCTGATGGAGGCAGGGCAGCAAATCTCTGCCCCTGTACTTCTGATCGTCTATCTTGGGGGGGCCTGAAAACCTGTACTGAACCTGGTGGCCCCACAAAAGAGATGCTTTAAAGAGGGGGGACTGTTAATTAATTCAAGCAGTTTCAGTCACATTTTGGAACTCATTAGGCTCCTGTTCAGTCTTCTTAGACAGAAGGTCACATGCAGGAGGCCTCAAAGTGATCCCTGGGTGCTGCTAAGATACACAGTTCTTATGAGGGTGCTGCTAATACCACTTTCTTGAGAGGATGGAGATATTCGGGGTAATAGCAGTGAAGAGTCCTGCAGGACAGCCTGTAATAAGAGAAGGAGGAATCTGGCCAGGGCTGGGGGAAGGAGGTGATTTAGGGAATGGTCTGGACCGCACTGAAATTGGGTGTTTAAGGACTGGAGGGAGTAAGCTTCTCCCAGGGGAGCCAGGAGCAAGGTTGAAGCAAAGGCAATGCTACAGCTGAGCCTGAAGAAATCTGGCTTCCCAGCCAGGCTATGGAGCATCTCCTGAAGTCTTGGGAATTTGGGGACATCTGGATGCCCCTACAGGGGCCACCAGCCCTGGGCAGGGGAACCTGTGATGTGCCCTGTGGTGCCACTGCCCCCTGGGAGTCCCATAACACACTCACCCACTCCAGGCCCATGTTGTCCAGGTAGAGGTGCTGCAGACTGGAGGCCACCGGCAGGAAGACACTGTGCCCCATGTGCTTGATGGGGTTTCGGGACAACTTCAGCTCACTCAGGGCAGGCAGGCCCCGCAGGGCTGCTGTGGGCACCTCCAACAGGTGGTTTCTCTCCAGCTGCAGCTTTTCCAGCATCTTGGTAGGAGCCAGGGCAGCGGGGGCAATGTGCCTAATGGCATTGCCAGCTAGGTAGAGCCAGCGAAGGCCCCTGGCCCCAGCCAGGTCGCCCTCCGCCAGCTCCCTGATGGCGTTGTGCTGCAGATGGAGGGAGATGAGGTTGGGCAGGAGCCGGAAGGCGCCTGCAGGCACATGGGTGAAGGCGTTGTGGTCCAGGTCGAGGTAGGCCAGCTGCGGGGCCCCCTCGAAGGCAGCAGCCGCCAGCGTGGAGAGGTGGTTGTCACTGAGGTACAGGTAGACCAGGCTCTCCAGCCCCCAGAGCGCCCCAGGGTGCAGCACCCTGATGCTGCAGCTCTGCAGGTGGAGCGACACCAGCTCCTTCAGGCCAGGGAAGGCATCTGGTGGCACTGTCCTGAAGGGGTTTTGGCGCAGGTCAAGAAGGCGCGTGTCTCCAGGGAAGTTCCGAGGGATCTCTCGCAGGTCCCTGTTCTCGCAGGACCCATGATGGAAATCGGTGGAGCAGACACACCCCCGGGGGCACTGCCTGCTGCCAGCTGCCCTTGGCTGTTCTGGCAGTGTGGTGGGGCTAGGGGGTGGCCAGAGGCGACCACATCTCATCTCAGGGGGCTTCAGGGAGTCAAGGGACCGGCCACGGAGGGCAGGGGGTGCAGCACAGGCACCCTCGGCCTGCACCCGCGCCCTTGCCAGCCACTTACGGAAGGGGCGCAGGAGGCAGGAGCAGAGCAGAGGGTTCCCATCCAGGCTGACCCTCGCCAGCCCCCCTGCCCCAGCCAGGGGTGGCAGCCCCTGCAGCTGGTTCTCGCGGAGGTCCAGCACGCGAAGCTGGGGACTGCGGGCAAAGGCATCGGGTGCCACATCCTGGAGGGACGCATGGTCCAGAAAGAGGTGCCTCAGCGAGGCCATGGCCAGGGCTTCCTCAGCCACGTAGGTGATGGGATTGTGACCCAGGTCTAGCCGGGTAGCCCCATCGAGCCTGGCCAGGGCCTCACCAGGCAGTGCCTGCAGCTCATTGTGGTCCAGGCTCAGCCTGCGCAGGGCAGGCAGAGCAGCAAAGGCCTCGCTGCCCAGCACATGGAGGGCATTGTGGGACAGCCGGAGCCATCTAAGAACCTGCAGACCCTGGAAGACCATGTCTGGGAGGTAGACCAAAGCATTTGCCCTCAGGTCAAGGACAGTGAGGGACCCCAGCTGGCCAAAAGCACCCAGCTGGATCTCCTCAATGCGGTTCCCCTCCAGAATGAGCTGCTGGAGGGAGGAGAGCCCGTCCAGGGACTCCTGGTAGAGGAGGGCTATGCCATTGGAAGCCAGGTTGAGGTAGACAAGCCTCCCCAGACCCCGGAAAGCCCCTTCCTCCAGCCTCTCCACCTTGCAACGCTGCAGGTCTAGATGTGTGAGGTAGGGGGTGGCAAGGAAGGCTCCCGCTGGGATGACCATGAAACTGTTGCCCCGAAGGTCTAGTTTTTTGGTGAGCTGTCGGTCACACAAATAAAACACTGAGTTACCCCAGGGCTGCCATACCTATCTTCTCTCCCCATCCCTCGACCCTTCTTTCCCTTGCCCACCTCTGGGATGGTGTCAGGGATGGCCATCAGGCTCCCATTGAGGCACAGGACATGGGCACGGAGGTTATCGCAGACACAGGGTGCAGGGCAGCGGGCGGCAGCCGTTGCCCCCAGGGCTGCTGTGAGCAGGAGGAGCCCCCAGGATGGCCCCATGTCAGAGGGCACCTGTGGCTGGGGAGAGACGGCAGTAAGGCCAGGAGAGAGGCTGGGTTCCCAGGCGTCCCCAAACAGCATCACCTGCTTGGCACCCCATGTGCCAAGAGGGCTGTTGCTGTGACCTAGTGGGGCAGGTCTCACTTTCTCTTGCTCTCACACTGATTTCACAAGTTATAAATGAGGAAGGGAGTGGAAGAAAGAGAGGAGGAATACTTGGAATGGAAAATGAAGGTCACAGCTAGCAGGTCACTCACAGGCAACTGGCTTGAAGCAGACACCCACCCCACCCTCCTGTTTTCTTCACATATCACTAACTTAAGATTGCCTTCGTCTGTACAAGCTATCAATAGCCCTCCTACAATTGCTTTTGTAAGGCAAGCAGGTATAGCCATCCAGAGAATGTGATCACACAGGCTTCTGAGCTGCTACCCTTCTTTAAATGGCAAATGTCCCATGTCTCCACCATCCTGGACATCTGCCTCCCCGCTCTCTGCCTCCTACCCTGCAAGTTCCCTGCTTCCCCCCTAAGCTATTCATAGCAGTGTTTGGAATAGAAGTCTACTGTTTAGCTGCAGGAAGGACGCGTTGGTTTTGGCTGGGCAGGAATGAGCCCCTGGGGAGAAGGTACCAGAGAGAGGCCAAGGCTGGGGCAAATGCAGAGGAGGCAAGCGAGCTGCAGATACAACCAATACACCCCCCTAAGCTTTGAGACAGCAGCAGTGGGGTCTGCAAGGCTCAAACTTGTGAAGCCACTGTGGTGCACAGCCCCATGCCCACTGTAGCTCATCATCCCCTGTGGCCCCATGCCCCAGCTCTGCCCTCCTGCTGTCACAGCTAGTCCTGCTGCAGCCCACACACACTGGGGCAGCCCCCTCCTGCACACCCACCCACCAGTGACACCAATCCTGCCCCCAAACTCAGTCCCCGTGCTGTGCCTGGAGCACTGTCACATGCCAGACATCATCTCATCACTCCCTCCCACACACCTGAAGGGTTCACACACCCGGGGCTGGGAGTACCTGCACTTCAAGACGTGGCGAAGAGAGGAAAGCGTCCCCTGCTCCGTCTAGCAGCTGCCGAGCTCCTGCACCAGTGTTTGCTCTGCTTGCAGAAGTGAGAACTGAATGGGCCCCGTTGTGTTGCTTTCCCAGCAGCTCTCACCGGGCAGAGCCAGAAACGTGGGAGGAGGAAAAGGACGGGGGGAGGAAGCGTAAGCCACCCCTGGAGAGAGGGCAGCAACCCAGACAACTGCCTCCCCCTCGATTCACCGGGGGCTGGGAGCACCAGCCCAGCAAAGCCCGTGTGGGGTTTGCATTCACCGTTTCCCGGGCTCTGCCTTCCCTTTCCTGGCTGTATTAGTCACAGGAGCTACAGAGGTGCAGGGCAGAAAGGTGACATCCAGCCAGAATTGCAATGGCAGTGGTAGGCCTGAGCAAAAGGAGAGGCAGCTGACCAGTCATGCCACGTTTACAGCCCTCCACTCTCATTTTGTTTCTTTGCTTGTGTAGAAGAGGCTGGGGTGGCAGTGCCTGCGTGACACATCATTAGCTTACAGAAGGATATGGAGGCATTTGTTTTTCTCCCAGACTGTTGTTTCACTCTCCCAGGGAACAGGAGCAGATCTGCAGCCTAAGAAAAATCTGGAAGGTTTGATATTAGTATTTCCTTCCCCTATTCAGCAATCTCAGCCGCCAGAACCAGTATGTCCCAGTACGGACACTGGCTTCTTCCCAGACCTGCCAGCCATCCCTGACCTCCACCTAAGGGACAACGTGGTAGAATGGCTCCAGCCAGGCAGTTTCCGTGGTCTGGGGAACCTTGACCACTTCCACCAGAACTACAACCTCTCTGACCTGTCGCTGGCCACCCAGCATCTCAGCAGCAACCCCACCTGCCAGCCAATGTGGAATCACCCACCACATCCACCATCACCCCCACCACAACTCTGGCCACTGTTCAGCTCACCCTGCTCCCCTCTGCCTGGCCCTTCCATCATCTCCTCTAGCCAGGAGCACCCTCCCCTGCCTGGACAACAGCCTGGACAGCAAAACCTCCCTGGTGGTGGCCTGGGCTCTGCTGAAGAACCATGGAGAGGGCAAGGTGTGATACCAGGCACTGAATGCCACATCTGGCCTTTCCCCAGCCTCACCCCAGGCTTTTATTTTGTTCATTTACCCAGCGATGATGTCACCAGCTTCAGTTTCTACCGAGGCTGCAGGGAGGCAGCTGGTCTTTGCTCTCGCTGATGGGGCATGGGACATGAAGGCAGCACACCTGAACTTCCACTTGTTGGGGGCCTAACCCGCCTCTTGTTTGACCTGTCTGCAAGGAGCTGGATCCCATTACTACCGCTACAGTGTTTCACTGCTCCCAGACGTGCCCAGAACTGCTCCATGCAGAGCTCTGCACCGCCCTTGACTTGCTGGGCTGAAGAAGTTCAAACTAAAAATACATCTGACAACAGCAGTGCTTTTGGGGTGAAATGGCTGCACAAGACAGGCTGAAGCAGCACTGGAATGACCGCACATTCCTCCAGGGCACCGTGGGGAAAGTCATCCTCTGGGAGCAATTTTTAATAGAAACCAGAGTTAGCAATTCCCAGCCTCTTTTTTTTCCTAATCCAGAAGCATAATACAACTTTAAGTGACTTCTGAGTCCATGTCCTATCTAGAAGCTAATCTGTCTTCTGCAGAGACAATTGATTCTACCCTTATACCCACCTTTTTCCTACAGACATCTCATCTTGACACTAAATACCAGGTGAAAATCTTACTTCTAAATATTGTTTGCTTTTAAAGAAACTTACTGGATCAACCCCTTACGCTTGCCTGCTGCTTTGGCTTGGCTACTCAAAGCTTGTTGCACAGGTTCCCCCCACAGTCTGGCACACAGGTCCTCGTGCAAGCAGCAGATCCCTCTGGCCTTTCCAGGCTCCTTGCACAGACAGGACCTTGCCACACAACATAATCCATGGGACCCACTGTAGAGGTGGACCCCATGCCTTGGCCTCAGCATCACATTCCTGTTCTTCATGACCCTTCTCCACAGCAGAGGGACACAAAGAGCAGCAAGAGACCCAGAAGCTTCAAAGAAAGCTACACTAAGTTCAAGACTTACAGAAACTATTTACAGAAAGGTTTTTGTGTCTCAGTTTTGCCCTCGAGCTCACAGAAAAACGTAACAAGGACAGGATGAGGTGGAGAAGGCAGGGCTGAGAGTGCAGTGATTGAAACTCCTGTAGGTGCAGATAAAAATCAACCTTCAGTTGATTTTTACCAGTTTGGACACAGGGGTGTTCAGCTTCAGCCTGGGAAACAAGAATAAAATGCATTTTGCTCTTAGCCTTAGGGCAGCCTCTTTTTAATGAGGGGACACTGCTCTTACACAAAAGCCAGCACTTTGCCACCAGAATGATAAGACACGATGCTTTCCTGAGTCTGTTGGATCACAGCCACACCAAACTTCCCCCAGCCACCCCAGTTTTACCAGAACAGGCTCACATACTGGAGGAATTTAAACAAAGGGCACATGCAAGTAAATCTGGCACGTACCACACACCATTTCATTCCAGTGTCTCAAGCCTTTTTTTCTGTCCATGCTGCTGCACACCCTGTCAGTTCACACCAGCTCTTCCTGCATCCAGGCCAAGCATGTGCCAGCTGTGGCACACATTGCCTCTCACAACAAACGGACAGCCAACTCCATCTCCTTGCCTTCTTCCCAGCACTACTTATCCTGCATGTCAATGGTAAGGGAGGATGCACAGTCTCCAACTGAAAACAGAGAGGGAAGGAACAACTCTGCGCTGCCTAAAGAAATGTGTTCATTCTCAGAGGCTTGGAAGAAGATGGAGCAGGACAAGCCCGTGATTTTGTGTGCTCAGGAGTGGTACAGGCAGGTACCACAAACTCGTATGGGCACATGGACAATCCTCGAGACAGCTTTAGTATCATCTACTGCTACTTGTTCAGTGCAAGAGAAAAGCACAGCCTTCTCTCTCCACATTCTTACACATGCTTGGCTTTCAAACACATGAACAGTGCACACAGGCCCAGTGTTTTGTCAAAGGGAAGAGAAAGGGAACACATTCCCCAGGAATTTCATGGATTGTATTAATTTCCAAACCGAGCTTATTTAATTAGGGTGAGAAGGAAAAGGGCAGGAAGAACGAACAACACAGGCAACGGCAAAAAAATTTACAATAAAATATGCTTGCTCCCTTAAGCAATGGCCACCAGGATCAGCCACACTACACAAATATTCCAAGCCACAGCAGAAGGGGAAGAGTACATTAAAATAAAAATCAGCCACACACTGCCTTTGACAACGGACTTGAAAGAAGAACCAGAGGGGATCACACCTCACCCCTCTGACCCATGACCTGTGGCCCAGAGAAGCAGGGGGAGCAGCAGCAGCAGCAGCACAGCCTCCCTATGGCACAGTGCTAAATGCTATAAGGCAGGAGTCAAAGTCCAATAAAATAAAATGCCCAACTGGGTTGATCCAGATGAGAGATCTTCTGGGCCCCGTGTTAGTCTTGGCACACCCTTGCCAACGCAACCAAAATGGAGAACTCGTCAATTCATGCTGAGCTCACAGCAGTACAGACTTATTTTAGCATAAGCACCTGCCCTACAGACCAGGGAATCACTTCAAGAGGAGTAGGAAGACAATTCAGCAGGATTTGTTCAAGTTTATGAAAGCAGAAGGAAGGACAGACTTCCTACAGGGAAAAAAAAAAAGGACAGTGTGTCTGTACGGGCTCTGGGATCCTCTCCCACTACGCGGCTCCGAGTTCTCTGCTGATGACAGTCCCGTGAGGAAGGAAGGGCTCATCTCCTGTCTCTTACAGCTGGTGGAGGGTCTGTAAGAGCATGTGGCGAGCAAATGAACAGGAGTCAAGAGCACGGTTTGGTCTGTGGAAAGAAGAGAGATAGATTTAAAATACTGAATTTAAGAATGGCTTTGTGTCTGCCTTTGACTGAGCAAATAAACACTATTTCCAATGCATTGGCTGTGTATGCCCCAAGACCTACAAATTTTACCCTCAGTCATCTCTTCCAAAACCATTCCATCATTGCTGCCCACATCACTGCTTCCCATTCAGAGCTTGCTATGGAAAACTCTCGCTCCTGTTGCTAAGTCCAAGTCAGGAAGACAGTTGCCAAGAATCAGAACTTTTATTTCCAGAACTGTAAACAATCTGCTGCTGACTTTTATGTCTGCAGCCCAGTGTCTCATTTTCAACAGAATGATGGAGGTAGGGGTGCAAATTCCCTTCTGTCTCTTCTGGCAATGGGATTTTCCATAAAGTTTCACTGTTTAGAGCCCCAAAACACAGGAGATGACTCTGTGAGCACTCAAATCTTTTCTCACCAAGTCATCTGCTATCTATAATCTGATGGTGACTTTGGTCTTGGGACTTTTTAAGAGGCAACCTCCTGTCCTCTCCTTCCCTGAGGTCAAGTAGCACCTGACTGGCTTTGCTGGGCCACCTTTCAGGGTGCCTTACAAACAGCCCACAGAACCTGCAGAACATCACCTGAAAGGGCCCAAGACAGAGGCTACAATAGGTAATCAGACTTACATAGAATAATCTGCTCCCTGAAATTAAACAATGGTAATACACTCAAAGCAGGGCTAACGTGAGGTTAAATTTCTGTAATGCTCCCATTGCCTCCCAGTAATGTATATTTCTGTTTCTGCAGGCTAATTGCTGGCTCAGCATCACAAACTTCTACCAGTCTCTATCCATCCATTAGGGAGCTTCCTCCTAACGTTTTCCACTGTTTTGAGAATACAAATCATTCATTTTACCTCTCTCCCACCTCACCACAGCAAAATAACCTTTAACAATGAACAGCTGTGAAGCCTACTCAATTTGGGAAAGAAGGGTGAGCTGAAATAAAGAGTGGAATATCTAGGAAGGAGCAAGGAGTTCACCTCCAGGTTTATAGCACAAGAACAAGAGCTGCAGAGGTTGTTTGGTACAGCACTCCATGGCTGCTGCTGTTTAATAGAAGCACATCTTGGAGAAGACTTAACCTTTTTTATTGCCCCTTAAGAGCCATTCAATGCCTCACACTGAAGACACAGTGTCACAAAATTACAGCTTGGAGTTTATTTTCAAAGTGGCTGGGAGAGGTATTTCAGCCCTCATCTTTGGAAGACCCAGCCCTGTTTGCAATGAGAGGGCTGGTTCCATCCAGGCAGCTGCCCATTTTTGGAAATAGAGAACCTGGACTGCTGATGTTGATCACAGACGAGATCCCTCAGCCCCCTCTCCCTAACACTAAGCCTCCTCTAGCAATAAAATCCTCCTTATTTGCTGTGGAGTTATCTGCCTGCCACTCTGTGCTACAGACTGTTGAAAGAGACCAATGATGTGATGCAATTCAACAGCAAGGAGCAGCATAAAAAAAACCCCAAAAAACCAACTGAACAAAAACCCCATCACCTCCAGCAAGTCACAAGTGCGCAGGCAGACATCCACATACTTTGAGTATTTCCACCTAAAAAATCATGGAAAAGCACATGTGGATTCACAGCACCCTCTTGTGTCCAAAAAACCCAAATAAGGCTTGACAGCAAGCAGAGTAAGATAGATGCTGTTTACAGTCTGTATCCATAATTCTGTAATTATTATTGAATAGAAAACACTGCCTACAACAACAAATTGTCACAAAAGGAAGAAGGTAAGTGACTACTCCAGAAGCCCCTTGCAGTAAAAGACAGCAGAGCTCTGGCCTAGGCAGCTACAAGAACTTTACAGCTCTAAAAGCCCAAAAGAGCTAACTGCAAACCAAAAGGAGAAAAAAAATTAGAAAATACCACAAAAATGCATACCAGTTTTCTGCAAGTGAAGGAATCACAGGTTTGACAGAGTGGATGTAGATTTGTTGCAGAAGCAGAGGCCAGATGAGCTCTATTACTAGGTAGAGGTTTAACTTTGGGATTGTGATTTTACTCTGGCTTAATTCCAAGAAGAGACAAGGGATAGTGGTTAACTGAGAAGCTGTGTGATGGTTTTGGCTGGGCTAGTTAATTTTCTTCACAGGAGGTGCAGTGTTTTGGATTTGTGCTGGAAGCAGTGCTGATAATACAGGGATGTTTCAGTTACTGCTGAGCTGTGCTCATACAGCTGTTGTCCTTGTTCCCTTAGGGAAAGCACTGTAAGAAATGCCTATGTTCATATAACAGAGATTGCTTGTATCTAGTGTGGCCTTCATTATGCAGCACAGGACAAAAGTTTCCCTATAAAATCACAGCTTGCAACAGGTTTGTAAGGCAGAAAACTTCAGCTCAAAGAATTGCATAGCACCAGGGACAGTGGAGGCTTGGCATTAGCACCAGTACATACCACAGGAAGGCAGACAGATCTGCCTTCCACTGAGAGAGGCTCTCAGCTCTCACTCAGCTTCTACAGAACCTATGAACAGTCTCATACTTTCACCAAGAGACTCTCCCCTCTTGTTCTTGTAGTGAATTGCTGGCTCTGGATTCAAAGGGTTTTTTGTTGATGAATTTATGAAGACCAAAAGTTCACTCTTTATTTTGTCACATACAGCATCATCTACAGCTTAAAAACATTTATTGGGAGAAGCCTACATGCACACATACAGGGAAAGGGCAGACAAGTGTCTTTTCTGAACAAAATTTGTTAGGACACTTAGAGTTAAGAGGCTCCTCTGGGCACTGCTTGACATAAGCAATTAGGACAGTCAAATGCCCTGAACCAAAATCCTTCTTCTGTATTCTCAGCTTCCAGCAATTTAAATCCCATTTTGAGGGCTGGGGCTTGATCAACAAGCAAGAGCAAGGTAGCAGTGTAGGAAACAGCAGAAATTCAGTGATGTGTCTGGGTAATTTCAAAAGGCAAGTCCTGGTACTTCTTGCTTAAACCTGTAATGATTGAGTTGGAGGTGTATTTGTTCTGTTGGTAAAGCAAATGGTCACTGGCTTGTAACTGCCTTAACCTGATCAACACAAAGAGAGGATACAGCAGGCAGTGTTCCACAAGAAGGGCCTCCAGTTAGCATTTGCACATGTGTAAACAAGATACTTTATTTTCCAAAACTGACCTTAGCATGGTTGGTGTTTATGGACACAAACCACTGCTACATATCAGCTTTGACAGCTTCAGCCACACCAATGCTTGGAAAAATTCTTTTCCTCTATCACAAATGGCCAATTTCCAAGCCCAGTGGAACCAAGACAGACTACCAATATTTGACTGCATTCCTACTGTCTGTGTTTCATACTGACCACAACTATCTCATGCCTCTACCTTTCACCAGGAAAGGATGCTAAGCAGCTGCATATAACCCATATACCATGAAATTCAGAAGGCTTAAGCTTCACTCTGGAACCTGCTAAAAAGCTGCTCTCACCCTACACAGCACATGGTCCATGCTGAACCAGCCACCAAGCTCTAAACTGATTTCAGGCCTCTGCTGTTTTGCCTAAAGTGGAATTTTTGGACTGTTTCTCCTCTGGCTGTTGAACAGTAGTATGCAATCCTATTGCAAATCTATTTGGTGGGGTTTTTTCTCCTAAATCTCATCAATGCTGAAGTTGACACTAATTCAGGAGAAATATGATTTCCATAGCCATTTAATACATTAAAAAAGCTAAAGCTGGTGGGCACAGGGGTTGGTTCTATCCCTATAGTGGAAGTAACAACATTAAGTACAGGCAGTCAGTAAAAGCAGCTTCTTCAGTACTTATGCTCCCAATTTAGTTCTCAGAAAAATCACTGACTTTGTTGCTGTCACAGTAGGAAGTTCCATTTAAAAACAAATTCAGTCTTTGCGTTTTGCAGTTTTCATCTGCTGGTGTTCAGTGTCTCACAGCATGACAACTCTGGTAGAGCTCTGCTGACCCTCTTAACTCTGAAGGATGACTTGGAGGGCATAGTTAGACCCCAGTGTACCCACAGTTCACTCAAGCAGTGGCCAGAAACCCAGCAGGTTTCCTTAAGCTCAAAACAGCTCTTCTGTGAAAGGCATTAGCAGTCTCTGCTTCAGAGCCACTTCCTTGCAAAGCCAACTTTCCACTTTTCCTTCTTTAGGATTAAGATTTTCTTTTTTTAACTCTGACCCTCACATACTGCAGTGAACAAGATAAAATAGAGGCCCATTAAGATATTAATTCTCAATTTCAGACCAGGCATTTAGTGGGCTTTCATAACAGCTTACATGTAGCTATTAACCCTCAAACAGTTTCACAAGCTCCCACAGAGAAGACTGCATGGCAAATACAATACTCACTTTGTAACAAAAGCCGAGAGAACTGGGGCCAGAGATTTAGGGAAATAATCCTGCTGGACCATATGGTTCAAGGTCATAAGAATACCATAGAGGCTTGGAACAGTTTTGATCTTCTCTTCACTCTGAGAAATGGACAAGAAGTCAGACATCAGACAACTGGGATTTGATTAAACCCACTGTAAAAACCCCAAAGACAATGAATTCTCTGCTGAATGTAGCAGAGAAAGCTGGTCACTAGATCAAGTACAAGACAGAGGTGGCCAATTCCATAGTCTCCCATCACCAGCACCTGAAATAACATATCAAGAACATTCTAGCACTTATCAACTGACAGCAGCAGTCATAGGGAAAGGGAAGTAGTGAACCTGCAAGTGAAACAGCCAAATCTTCTCAGAGGCTCTGTGTCAAAGTATTCTCCTGAGGAATTTCACCAGACTTCAATCCATAAAGCATTCAGTTGCCTTAATTTTTTTTGTATTATTCTGTAGGTAATTTTTATACTATCTCCAGCTCTCTGTCAGGCTCCCTCCAGAACTTGATGCAGTGTTCCCAGAACTGGTCTCACAATTATGTACAAGATAAAGCCAATAGTCATCCCCTCGCTTACGTGATGCATAGTTATTCTTACTCCTAATGTGATGCTACCCTACATATCCCAACTCTTACATTGCTTTCATTTATTTCTCCACAGGCATTTCAACAAAACCCCTCATTCTGCAGACAGGACATAGACCTGTGTTCCTGCTGTATGACCTTGGAGTTCACAGTATTAAGAGTATCTGTTGCTCACATGCTTCCAGCTACAGAGGACTGAAAATGGAGAGGGCTGGTGATGAATTAGGCACATCACAGATGACAATCGGCAGGCCGATCCTCCAGGGCTTTATCATCAGTGCCACTTCCTGGCCTGAAAGAACTCTTCTGGAGCACAGGTCTGTGCTTTGTGCCTCATGCATATTGCTATTTTCCATATGGGCAAGAGGTAGGTGGGAGCCCTCAAAACAGGCATCCTGCCACCTTGGGTTCCATTGATCTTTCTGAGAAGTGGGAAGCTCAGTGTTGGTCCAGTATACAACGAACACAAGGAGAGGCTAAACCGATTTTTAGGAAATTTTTAGGATTTTTAGGAAAAACAAGGGTCTGGAACCCAGCCTGGATATTACCAGAAGGACATTCATAAACCTATTTAATAGCAGGCTCCTATAACAGATTATGGCTTTTCTGTAGTTTAGAATTGTCTTAGTCCAAGTTTCCATTCTCAGCTTCCGGGTCTTGAGGCAGTGAAAAACACTAACCCTTGTAGCACACGTAGGCAAAGGTGTTTAAGTCTGCAGACAACCTCTCCACAGTCACCTCACTGAAAATAAAGCTACTAATTCTATGCAAATCACAGGCTTCCTACTGACCCTCCATCTTCTCACAAGAAGTTTATTCCTTGTCACTAATAACACTAGCATTTGGCAAAGAGTCTCCAAAGCATGAAGTTGAATGCCACTGATCTGGCATGAGTAGCGGATAAACATTTTTGAGACATGCTCTCAAGAAATGCCCTAAAGGACCCCATTAACTAATAATATTGACATGGCTTTTATGGACACCACAGTCCAGCAGCAGTACTATTGCCCTACCTGATCCTCCCTACCTTCTGGGGATGACAGAATGCAGAGCACATTAAGCAGGAGATGTACAAAAAGGTGACACATTCTTCATCCTAATGCAACCCTGCAATTTGCAGTTTCTGCTAGACCTGCAGACTTCCATTGTCCCTGGGCATCAGGCATGCACAGGCACCCAGCTGCTTCCATGGCAACATAATTACCAAAAATCCTGCCAGTCTGGTCTTCAACAGTCTAAACAGACCATGACTTAACTCTTTCCTGCTTCCTCACCTTAAGTAGCCCCATGTGGACCAAGAGGTTTGTGATGAATGCATCTGAATTAAATGTGGCAGAACTGAAGGCTTTTTTCATCAAGGCATCTAAAAAGAGATAAGCACATTATTTTTAGCAATACAGTAAAAGGACACCTATGGATTTTAAGATTAAGATGGATTGTACAGAAACTGAGCTGTTAAATGAGTTTTGTGACATTGTATCTGTTAATATTTCACTCTCTATAGCTATAAGCTCTCAGACAAGTAAAACCCCTTAAGTATAAGAGAGAAAAAACCAAATTCAAAAAACCCAACAAAACACAAAGCCCACACAAGAATTCCCACACTGCCAAGCTTCAGATGCAGTACACCCCAGTCCCATGCACCACCAGATGCTCTGCCCAGTGCATTTGAGCATGCATGCTATGTGCATACATGCATATAAACACAATCAGATGAACTAGAGCACCAAGAGGTAGAGTCTTGACTTCTTAAAGGCCAGCAACAATTAACCTTTCATTTGAAACCACAAGGAATGAGAGAACACAATGAGAAAGTTTGTTCAGCTGTTTTCTGGGCTCCCTCAAGACCAATACTGTGCCACAAATAATGGGCAAACCGGTGCTTTAACCTCTCATGTTTACAGGGTGGGCAAGGCAACCCATTTTTGACCTCTGACAATTCTGTTTTCTTAGAATGGGCAGAATTCACTAGAGTTGCTGTAGAACAGTGCCAGACATTAACCAGGGCCCTCACTGTCAGCTGATGGCTACTTTTATGGAAGGAAAGTAATTGCCAGGTTCTACCTTTCCTGAAGAAGCAGGAATAAAGATATACACAAACACACTTCAGACAACAGTAATATCCTTTGTTGCTTTTTTTACTGGAGACAACTCATAACAGGCATGAGCCAAGGTCCACTAGCTCAGTGAGGTGCCAACTGGCTAATTTTCACTGACTGGACCCATAACCAACTGCAGAGAACTATTTGTTACTGTTTGTAAGACAACAGTTTCACCATGTCTATGAATTCCAAACAAAGAAATTCCAAACTAGGGTAATGCACAGTACACCACCTTAAATGGTCTTAAAAATAATTGATCCAGCTCTTTTGCACAATACTGATTGGTAGTTCATGTATGGGAGAAATGAACTGCTGGGGGATTCGAAAAAGATGAAAGGCAGTGGTCAGATACCCAGGAATGTTTGGAAATTCCTATTTCCAAGCAAAACCGTGAAGGGATATTTTTAGTCCATACACTAATAAGACCTAACCCAAATTACTACTCCACAAATATAGCATGAGAAACAGTCCCTTGTTTGAAGATTGGTTTCTGTGTCTTGCCCCATGTTGGAAATCTCTGCTTCCTGAAGAAATTGAAGATGTTTCAGACTGATAAAGGGAGACATCAACTAGGAGGTCTCTCTTTACAGTCTCATAACACTACACTAGGGAGGCTACTTCCTGCAAAACACTTTTTAAATAAACAGCCTTGGAAAGGTAACTGACCTTGAAACACAGAACTACTGGCTATTGAGAGCCCAGCCATCAAGGAGATGCAGTAAGGGCAGCAGTGGCTCACTACAACAGTCATTGCCAAGCTTTGGAAGCACAAAATATGCCAGGTTCAGAATGAATCTTCCACTCCACACAACAACAGGGCACAGCTTGGCACTTTGTTATCTGCCAGGGACAAAAAGGCCCAATGGCCTGGCCCACAGGGGCCTTGTCCCACCTTGCAGTGGAGTCTAGGGCACTGAACCAGGTCACACCACAAAGTGAAGAAAGGCCCAGTCACCTGTTGTTTCATGCACTGCTGTTTTCACTGGGGCTTCATCTTTGAAGACTGAGGATATCCTTAGGAGAGTTGCAACTACTTTCTCTACATCAGATGTATCTGTCTGAAAGAGAAAAAGATCAGTTCACTGCTAGACAGCTACACAACATGGGTCTCTGCTAGGGCTGTGGCAAGAATTACAGCCTTCAGCGGACTGACATCAGCTTTGCCTTGGCCATATGACAAGGCACAAGCAACAAACGCAATTACTCTATGTAGAAGCTCTGATGCCAGTTTAAGCATTAACTGTACCATCTGCTTCCATAAGGTTCTTTGGGATCACTGGAGAAAAGATGCAAATCTAGGTCAAGTTAACACCTCTGGCAATTAAACAATTTTGAGAGAAAAATCAAGCCCAGACAAGCACCAGCTCACCTACCTGCTGAGCTATCAGCACCGAGCACTTTGGTCCTAGTCGCAGCAGCTTCTCTGGTGATGGGAAAGCGAGGAACGTGGCAACATCCACAGGAGGAGATGACACTGGAGTTGAAGCCTGAAACAGGCAGAATCCATCTCAAGTTTATTCTTGGAAGTAAATAAACTGGTTCAGCAAAGGCAGATGGGACAGGTCAGGGCACAGCTATACCACGTCAGAATTTGTTCTGTTTGAAAACAGCCTGAGGCTGACCTAAGCCCAGAGCTGGAATGGCCAGGATATGCTAGCACAAGGGCATGGCACTGCTTGTACAAGGTCCCCACCACTTTCTGAACATGGAAGACTTTTGCTACCCATGTGTTGCTACAACCACTACTCAGCCTTTCCCTCCATGCATGTGTACACCGTGCACACTTTAACAACACATGCTTTTCAACTAATCCATTTTATTTCCTGAACATTACCTCCCTGTTACAATAGTGCCAGCCCATGCAGGAATGTGACTGCCTGTCAGCACTTCAAGTTGAGACACCAGGATCTCATTTCCTCCTTTATGCTCCTCCAGCTGATGAAACAGGAATCCATCTGGAAGTAAGCTTACCTGTGAATCAATTATCTTCTTAGGAGTCAGTGACTCCTGTTCTTCTGCTCCTCTCTCCTTCAGCTGTTGCTGTTCCTCCTCCTCTTCCTCCTCCTCATCTTCATCCTCCTCTTCCTCCTCTTCATCATCATCCTCCTCCCCTTCATCATCACTAAGGTTTGAATGTTACACACATTCCATTAATCACACACTTGGAATTCCTGTACACTGGCACTCAAAACTTTAAGAACAAAAGAGCAGCCTCTCCTCAAAGTCCTACTGCAAGAAGCACATCTGACCTACAACACACCAAGAGGACACTCAATCATCAGTCACACAGTTGAGAACAGCAAGAAAACATCAAACACAATCAGTAACTAATGCTAAGGTAAGTCCATCAATGAAAACAAGACAAGTTTAAGACACATCCTTGGCTGTGCTCTACACTCAGATCAACATCTGTCAGCAATGAGAGAGTTCTTATTTCAAAATGGGATACATCAATAAAAGTGTTGATGAAAATTGTCAGAAAACTTCTGATTTAAACTCTGGTATCATGCCTACCTCAAAGATCCCAGCACTGATGCCATATTGAAGCCTTCAAGGATCTCATGGAGCTGCTCACATACCTCTTCTCCCAGACAGTTACCTAGGTTGATAGAGGAAAGGGAGCAGACTTGACAGATGCACACAAGTTTGTTCTTGAGGACTTAGCTGTATATTCTTGTCTATCCCTTGTTTCTGAAATCAAACAGTTATATGCCATTTCTGCACAACACCTTAGAGGCAGCAACACAAACTGCATTTATCAGACAGAATCAAACAGCTGTTAAACAAATTTCATCAACATTATACAATGGTTGGAGATGAAAATGCCCTAATATTTCAGAGTGTTTGAGAGACTTCCTGTTAACTCTCTAAATAGCTCTTGTTCTTAGTGATTCTAAAAGAAGTACACACAGCACAGAACCAGGGAAATGCAGTGACCCAAGGTATGAACAGCAAAAGCCAACAAAAGTCAAAGTTCTCACATTCTTCTGCAGAGCTGCACACAAGTTTTTTGTTTGCAAGTATGAAGAATCTGAGATAGCACTGAATAATTAGAGTTTTACTGAAAAAAGGTAGAGATATCAGCCTAATCTTTCCACCTTATGAGGTGTATCAAAAATGCTTAACAATTAACTGAGTTCATGGTTTAAGAAAACTTTCAGGATCTAACCATTTCTTGCCCCAAGATCATGCAAGTTCAGCTACTGTTTTCCATATGCTGACAATTGCAAGAATAGAATATGTGATTCTGTTAACATTCTTCCTAATGGTTTCTCATTGGGATCAAACTAGACATGCTTTGATCTAGCAAACTTACATACCATTGAGATCCAACTTCTCCAGCTCTGTCTTATCTTCAATAGCTTCAGCAACAGTCAGAGCAGCATCTCGTTTGATCTCACAGAAAGACAAATTCAGTTCCTAAGAAGCAGAAGAACATTTTGTCTGCAGAATTCCTATTAACATCTATCATATCCATAAATTTCATGTCCTCACAAGTGTCCTGGAAAGACTCTCATTTGAAGTGGCTCTCAGCAAAAAAAATGTTATTAATTGAAAATAAAGCCTGACATACTCCTACCTCATATACTTAAAAGGGGAATTTTGAAACATACTGGTGTTAAGAGCAGCATTATTAAAGGTGATAATTTTAAAATACCTACAGATCCCTGCTCACCTAAAAGGTAGCAGATATTTCAGTCCTTAGCAGTCAGCTGACTGGAGATCTTCACTTATCAAGGGTCACAAGAGCACTCCAAAACTCACACTCCAGTAAGCCTAACAGAAGAATGGCAGCTACTGTACTAAACAGATTGCACATTTCCTTTGACACTTCAGTTGCAACTTAAGGCCTTCAAAAAACAAGCCATGAGTGGTACTACTTCTGATAGACCCAGCCAACAGAGAAACCATGTGGACTAGTAAGAGTAAAGTTATTCAACAGCCAGACACCATCCCCCACCATTCCACATTGCGCTCAATCAATCCCTTCTTGAGAAGGGATTGAATATTAACAGCAGAAGGGAAGCAGTCCTTGAACAGAATGAATTAGCTGCAATTACTTCATGCTGACCCCCCTTAACCATTTCTGCTCTGGAAGAAAGAATTTAACTTCTGGCTGTTCATCTCAATACCCCATTACCTAAGTTTTCTTGGGAGATTCAGACACAAATTCCAGTAGAACCAGCAAAAGCCAAGCAAGGGATCACACACCACAAAGAACTTACTTCTTTCTGTACCAGGTTCATACACTTAAATAGATACTAGATTAAATTTTGTGTTTGACTGCAAGATTAGGAATCACATGTTCAGCATCTGTCTCAGGGCAGTTATGACTCATGGCAGGTGTTTCTAGAGATCCTAGTTTGCTTACATTATTAATTTGACTTCAGCCTATCCAGAATGTTGTCAGATTCAAGTTCAGTGCAAATACTGACGTAGGAGGCTGTGGTATCACCAAAAAAACTAAAAATACTTGGACCTTTGATTGATGCTCTAACAAAGAAAAAACATTAACTGTATGAGCTATGAAATGCTGAAGAGACTACAAGCTGTTCATGAAGTCCCCTTCATGTCAGTCCCCACTCATGAAGCTTTGGGGAATTCTAATAGCAGGTACTTCCATTATCAGATTTCTTGAGTAGCACTTGCTGAGTTGAGCCAATAGCTGCAAAAACATCAAGCAAAGACTAAACAGATCACTGGTACACCTCTACACAGCACAGCCCTAGCTGGATGGTGGGATGCCATTGATCTACAGCACAGCTTGCTGCTTTTCAGTAGTGAGCACAGAGCCTGCATGGAACTGAATCCTATTTTAAAGTAATAAGCAGCAGTAGGAGAATGAACAGAAAAACATGAAATGGAAAACTTGGCATTTTTCAAAAGAGCTGGACAGCAAGCAGACAATACCTTTAATTTATGAAGCCCTTCTTTAACAGCATCAGCAATAGCAACAGCACCCTTCGAACGCACCAGGCAGTCCCCAAAGTTGATCACTTCAATCTGCCGAAGCGCCTTCAGGGTCTGCAGAGTACAACAGCACAGAATTGAAAGTAGACATGCAAGTACGTGAACACCCTATTACTTCTGGAACGTCATCTTTCCCATTGCAGCATGACACGTGGCTCCACCAATCCAAAGGTGCTAATGCCAACTAGACTTGAGACAAAACTCAAAACAACTGCTTAAAACAACTCACCTCTGCCATGGCCACAGCTCCTTTCTCTGTGAACGTGTTGTCATTCAAGTTTATAACCTTAAGCAGTGGGTTGATAGCAAAGGCCTGTGCCAGTGCTGTTATGCCAGGATGGTTAATTCCATTCTGGGGCATATGGACCTCTTCTAGAGTCCCAATGATCTACAAAAGGATGTAGATAAAACAGCTTTTATTAAACATACTTCAGCTCAAGAGTATATTGCTCCACTCTTAGGACTTACTTAAAACAGTTTTGAGTTTCAAAACTCCATCAGTTCTTCTACACTGAATTATTTACCAGCAATTCTGTCACAAATCTAAGTGAAATCGCAGATGCATGGCAAGTGTCAGATTAACACAAAGCCCTGATTCAAAGAGACACAAGTATCATTGTCCTATATGCCCACTCCAAATAACTTAAGAGTTCCTTGCCTGCAGTTCAACAACACTAAAACAGACCACACAATATCACTTTAATTTTCTAATTAAAATCTACATTTTGCCCTGACCACAGAAGCAAACATGTAAGAAAGTTTGTACAAATATTGTTTATGGACTAAACAGCATGTCACATAACACAATAATTAACCCCATTTGGGCAGTGCCATTCAATCTTGATTCTCCATGAATCACATTGTTACACAACTCTTAAGTATTTAGAAAGTCTTATTTTTGCCATGATTACTGATTAATCAAAATCACATCTAGGCAGTTCTTTATGAAGAAAGTCAACCTCTAACTTGCATTATCATTGTCAATATGCCTAACAATATGCATTATAATTCAGAAGTCACTTCTAGCAGCAATTGAGGTAAGAAACGGAAATTAGGTGGTCCCAAGCACAGTGAATTCCTCCCACAAAAGTGCAAGTGGGTCAGTGACAGCTAGAGAAAGCCAGGCAACACTTTAAGCTCTGATCAGATGATCCTACCAAAAACACTGGGCTGCTTTTGCCAGATGAATGAGCAAAGAAGCACTCAAGAGGACAAGCTGGGATACCTTACCCCCGTGCCAGTCAACAACCATTACCATAGAGAGAGGAAAAGGAATAGGACTATTAAATTACTCAGGAGATGACTATTTCTCCCTCAGGTAACTACTTTACACAGTTACTAGTTATGTGTTTGGAAATCTAGGTCACATAAACACTCAGTCACCAACTCTAATTCCACTTGTTGAAGACACCAGTTTCAGCAGCAAGAAACTTTGCGACTTTAGTAAACAGACCACCAGCTCCTGCCTCCAAGCTGAGGCAAACTCTGTGTGCATCAACACTAGCACTGAATCATACCTTGCTCCAATTTGCTGTCAAAGCAGCTCTGGTTTGATACTCACCCCAAAGGCTTCAGCCAGGGCAGTGGCACCATCATTCTCCAGACGGTTTCTGCCAGCCACAAATATTTTTAAAGCAAGAGGCTTGCCCTGGGCACTTGATTTCCTGTGACACTCTTTCAGAGCGGCTGCCAGTATCTAAAGATAAAACAAGCAGATTATACTCCCCCAGCATATCATTCTACATGAATCCCACTGTGTTTTGTGGGGCCATCTCTCAAGAAATACTTTGGGCATCACTGAAACATGCCTGTTTCTACAATAGGGTATACAATAAAACTGTCTCTTCCTGCAACACTTGCACACTGTGGTCTCAAGCAAGAATTGATAGTTTTGCAACACTAAAAGACACTGAGCCATCAAGAACATTTTGCTTCTAATCAGGCAAGCATATATGGGTAGGAAGTTGACCATGAGCTACCAATACACACTTGAAGCAAAGGAATTCTACTGGGCTGCCTTGGGAAAAAGCACTCACAGCAGGTCAGATCCTCCTCTACTTAGCCCTGTGAAATGCATCCAAGCACAGTGTCCAATACCAGGCTCCTACATGGATTTACTGGGGTGAGTCCAGCAGACGGGGCCAAGGATGATTAAAGAATTGGAGAATTTTACTGACCCCTGAGATTATTAAGGCTGGAGAAGAAAAGGCTCCAGGGGAGATATTATCCATGTGTAAATACGGATAATATCTATCCAGCCAGAACAACAAGATGAGGGGCAAAGGTGGTATAAAGAAGGCAGAGTCAGACACAAATGCACACAAGCCAGTGCAGAGAAAACACCATTTTAACACAAACTCCCTTTTTTACTGTGAGGGTTGTTAAACACTGGGATAGACTATTCATAGAGTTTGTGAAGTCTCCATATTCAAAATCTGACTAGACACAAGCTTGAAGAACCTGGTGTAGTTGCCTTGAGCAGGGGAGTTGGCAGCCACCAAAGATCACTTCCAACCTCGCTCCCAAAGATGAGACAACCCTTACCTTGCCACCACCAATGCCCATGCCACAGTTATTGAGCTTGAGTTCCTGCAGAGTGTAGCAGGCAGGGCTCTTCAGCAGAGCCTCAAAGCCACGCACACCGTCCGGCCCAAAGGCATTGTCACTCAGGTCCAACTCTACCAGCTGGGCTCCAGCAGTGATGAGTGCATCTCCCAAAGAGATCTGTAAGGAAACAGATGGCAATGGGTGGGAGGGAATGGATTAACTTTTAGTGACAGCATCACTGCAGTAGCTAGGTATGACAGTGATGCTGCAAAAAAATTTCCACTTTGAAGACATTCTGCAAAGCTGCACGGGGAAATAAAACGTCACTGCTAAATCCAGACAGGAAGTTGTGCAAATTAAGCTAAAGATAACCATAAAGCAGTTACCAAGACACTATCCTATCCCTTTAGGTCAAATGCTTTTCAAAGTGAGTTTCCCCCTCCACACCGCTGAAAGAAGTGTTGTTTTCATCATGTTGAGCTTATGTTCTGGCTTCACAGGACTCAAGGAGACAGAGGTCTGCAATGGTCTTAGGAGACATAGCCATATGATTTATTTAGAAAGCTTAGCTCTCATTCTATCTGTTGGGTCATGAAGATGTTTTTCCCAGTGAAAAGCTCCTTCACTAGCATGGACTCGCATTTATCCTTTAATTGACTCCTCTCCACCTCATACAGGAAGAGCAAAAGATAATCACTCACCTATTCTGAGATATTTAGTGTTAACAGCACAGAGAAGGATCAGCGCTGTACCAAAACACAGACTCCCACAAAAAGCATGACAGGTGAGAAAACAGGTTATATTAGTCAGAAGTCTCAGATCTAGTTTTTACTTACCAAAGCAGGCGGGATCTCAGACCTTAGCCTCCCTGTGAACATGTCACTCCAATGACACCTCTAAAATAAGAAGCATACAGATAAAACCCACTAAAATATTTAGGTCAACACAGCTGTAATAAACATTTACACATACAAGCTGCTTTACATCACTGGGAACAGCTTAATGCTGTCTCCCTTCCCTTGGTTTGTCATTTGATTGTACTAAAGAGCTGCAAGAATCAGTGTTACAAACACTTTCATTTGCAAGGACAAAGTAACTGAAATGCACACCATAAACATTATACATACAAGAATTCTTGCTTTTGTTCAAGCTGGATTTTTTTTTCTGATGAGAAAATTACCACAGAAAAAAGCAACAGGAAACAGAAGAATACATTAGGAATGCAGATTTTACTAAGGTATGAAGCTCAACAATCCGAACTTACTTGAAAAGCCACACTTTGGTGATTAATGTGTATCAATGTTTCATACCACTCTCCTTCAAGGGACAGTGTAGTGTCTCTAGCAGCACAGCATCCCCTTAACATTAGGCCAGAGCAATAGTAGGAAAACATAGTTTGGGCAAAGATAAACCTCCTGTTGCATTTCCTCCATTATTTCCTAGCTACTCAGACATTCTCTGAAGACTCACTCTCCAGAAGATCTGACTCAGCTTTCCAGAGAACTTCATTTTGTTGCCAGGGCTCTTGGCTTACAGATGCTGCATTCAGTAGAGGCTCTTCCTCACACAGCTTTCTAGCTTCAAGATAGGAAGCCTTCTAAACAGGAAGTTAGGAATGCAGAAGGTGTTCCCATTATCCCAAAGTCTCCAAGTTATGCTGTATTTTCATAATGTTGCTCTTCCTACTGGAAGAGCCACCAAGCAAGCTTTGGGGGTAACTCAAGGCAGGCTTCTGCAGGAAGAGCCTAGACAGGCCTTCAGTATTTCCACATTATTTCTTCCCCTTGACTACTCCCCACTTGAGAATCTCACCTTGAGCTCACTTTTCTTCTCCAAGGCTTTGGCAATAACCTTTGCTGCCTCCACACCCACTGTGTTGCCTTCCAGGCGCAAGGCTTCCAGGCCATCAAATTCCTCAATTTGCTTGATCACTTCTTCAGCTGCAAGAAGCAGATAATCTAGTTGGTCTTTCAACCATTGTCTTGGTTACCACAGTAACCCTCTGAGATCCAGTAATACTTGCTCAACCTCTAACAAAAACAGCTGAACAACATTGTGTGAAAAGACCCTGAAACAGGAATGGGAACAGAGCTAAAGTGTCAGGTCACCAGAAAGAACAGTCTCCATTCCCCACCCTTCCTTCTCATAATTTTTTCTCATTCTAGTCTGATAGACATCCTCCTATTTGCAAAAATTAATTTCTTTACTTCCCAAATAAAATTCCTCTGCCATTCAGCACATGGTTTAAAAGCTAGAGTACATGTCCCCACAAAAGTGCAAGGACTAAGTTGATGGGAATTGGTGTCACATCAACAAGAAGACGTTCCAACTGACTGGCAAAAGTAATGTCTGTTTAGCAAACATGTCAGGGTGGAACGATTTAACTCTACAGTAATCCTATGCAAGGCAAAGAAGCAAGCTGCAGTCTCTCCTACCAATGGGCATTTGTTATTGTTCCCAAGCTCCAAGGCCTTTCCCCACAGTTCAGTGCCTTTGAACTACTAAACCAAACCATAAAATGCTCCATCTTCAGCACTAGCAAAAAAAAAAAAAAAAAAAAAAGCACTATAGCAAATAACCTCTCTGAAAAACATGCTGTTTTTCTTGGCTTGGCAGAAACATTGATATAAGAATATATACATTTTCTCCAGATATTTACATTAGCAGCCACTGTAAGGCTTATTGTAAAACACACATGTACCAACAAGACAGAAAGAAAGTGAACTATTGCAGCAGGCTATCATACCAGCCCATTCCTCTGAACATATCTTGTTCCAAGAGCTGTGATGCACTTGTTTACTGTTTTTAAAAGGAGCACTGATTTCTAACGCCCGGTGACTGTGAAAAGCACTTAGAATACCAAGAATAAAACAACTGCAAACCAGGCACCCAAACCCCAGTTACAGCAGCTGCAGCACTGCCAAGGCACCAGGTCAAAGCAGGGCACCAGAAGGGAAGGAAATGTCTCTATCGGAAGCAGCTGTAGCTGACGGACCCCTGCATCACAGATATATCATGACAACTTGTCCATGCAGGATTAGCAGGAGGTTTGCCACAAGATTTTACAACTTCAGGGAGACACTTCCCAAGCACAAAAGTATTTTCTCTTACCATCTTCAGCTGTGTTGAGTTTAAGGCTCTGGCCTTTGAAGCTCAACTGTCCACCACCCACTTTGGTTTTGGCAAGTGACTCTACAAGCTTCGTGATGTCTTCTGATGCCATTTTCCTGCTTTTTCCAAAAGTTGACAGCTGTCAATTAAAAGAAATTGTCATCATAAAAACTTTCTAACTACAATACGTAATCTGTACAAATAACAATATTTATTTAAACACTAATGTAGTTTTTGTTACTCAGACATCTAATTGAGTTCTCAGTGTCATCAGAAGTTCCCCCAAAGCTCAGTTAAGACAGCTAAGATAGATTAATATTCCAAAGCCAAACAGTCAGATGGTGCTGATTCTTCCAACACTGACAAGACTTGGGTTTTGACGGAGTTGTTATACTTCATAAATAAACAGCAGGTAAAACTATGGATTAAGGCCACATTAAGACATTACTCTTTGTGCAAGACTAACAATTACAACGTAATATTCCTCTTGTCTCAAAACCCATCCTTTAATTACATATGCTGCATGCTTCCCCTGCTCGCCAAAGCAAGCTAGAATGAACACAGTTGCTTTTCCTTTCCAGTGATATCCCCGGTAGTGCTCTTGTCAGCACTGTTCCAGAACCACCGAGTCGCTGAAAACATTGTGTGTGCTGCATACAAAACTCCCTCAGCTTTCTGGCTGCTCATTCCTTTCAGATGTTCCACACAAATTCATCACACATTAAACAGGATGATCTTACACTCACAATAAATTAGTGAATATTTAGCTTTGAGGCACAACTTTGAAGCTAGCCATGCCTGGTAGCATCTGCATAGCATTATTTAATGAATATTAATCACTGTGTGCAGGAACTGGCCTCCATCCATTCAGCAGGATAAACCAAGTACATTTCTTATCCCACTACCTCCACTGGGATAAAAGACTACACAATAACTAATGCTTAGAAACCACAGACTTAAGTAGACTTTAGATGTCAGAAGGGATGAAGTTTCATTCCTGCAACATAAAACTGGTTCCCTTCCATTCTTGTCTGATTTAGAAGTGACCCCACACTCTCTCTTTGAGCTCAACAGCACTGGTTTTAAAATACCACCTATACAGAAGCTGTATATACATACTTTCCTCCTGATATCCATCTGTGAAGCCTCCAGCTTCCCCAGAGTATGGCTTCTACTCAGGGGTCTTTAATTTTAATATTGCATTTGGAAACAAGAGGGGAAAATCTCCAAGGTTGAAGAACATAATTTTTCTAGGATGACTATCCTCTCAAGTAGGTGCTGCCAGTAGAAAGAAGCCCACATAACTTACTCCACTCCTACCAGACCACACAGACACCAAACTCATGGACACTCCCAGCCTCTGCCAATCCACCATTGAGAAGGAAGAAAAAGAGGACAACCTCCAAACCAAACTTTACCAGACAGGAAGAGAAGTTAATATCTGAAGAAGCCAGTCTATTCAACTAGTTCAATTAACAACTTTACTTTTAAAAGCCAGTTTCATTCTACTATGATAATCTTCTTTACAGATGTACTCATCCTCTTGGCTTCCCTTTCCCTTCAATCTCCGGTCTTTCTTCACCTCGCACACAGACTGCCTCCTAATCTCAACATACAAATTCAGCATCACATCCTGAAGCACGTTTTACAGCACACATCAGCCACACCCAACTGTCAACCTACCAGAGGTCTCTTCACTGTTAATTCTTCTGCAGAGAAAGCTTTGGGGGGGGGGAGAAAAGAAAGAAAAAAAAAAAAAGAGTTAGTCTGTTTGCCAAATACAACCAAGATCTGGAAATGCCTGAAGACAGGTTTCCTATTCACTTAAAGGCTGTATGAAACTTCACACTTCCTGGCGATCAAAAAAGTTAGTTCAGACGAATGCTTTAATTACAACACTTTGTCGACCCCAGCAGATAACACTCCGGCTACCTGCTGCTCGCCCAGCAACGGGGGGCATGGCAGCGCGGGGCGACAGCCCGAAGTCCCCGCCCCGCCAGCCTCTGACAGCCTCCCCGCGTCGCTCGCTCCAGGGGCGGCCGACGGCTCCTCTCTTCCCCCGCGGGAGCTGCCGAGCGCCGGCCACACGCTCCCCCCCGGCCCCATGTAACGGGGCCCAAAGCACGGCCGGAACGCCCCTTCCCGCTCCGCGCGGGGAGCGTGGAGAGGGACCCGCGGGCGGACACGCGTGACCCGCGCCCACGATGGGGGACCCCCGCCTGCGCGTGGGAGCGCCCCCCGCAGGCGGGGCCGAGGAGCGCGTCAGCCCGCGGGATCGCCTCATCTCACGCGCGGCCCCCTCGGCCGGCAGCTAACGGCGGCGGCCGCCGCCTCTCCCCTCACCTCCTCGGGGACTCCGCCGCCGGTGGCTGCCGGGGAAGGCACGGGAGCCTCACGCCGCCGCCGCGCCGGGGCCGCTGGGTGAGGGGCGGGCGGGGGAGGCGGAGGATTTGAACGCCGGCAGTTCTGCTTCCCGCTCCGGGATTGGCTGCTGCGCCGTGACGTCACGGGACGCGCCCCACCGCCGCACGGCAGCCCAGCCGGCCTCGCCGCGCCGCGCGTGGGCGGGGCTTCGAGGCCGCGCGCGACGGCAGCCGCGGGGCACGCCGGGAGCTGTAGTCCTGCCCCTGCCCTCGGCTCCGGGTGCGGCGGCCCCGCCAGCGGCCTGAACGTTCTGCCACGTTCACAACCCGCGTTCGCGGAAGTGTCGCTGGGGGAGCTCCCGCAAGCGGGACTCGCGCGCCTTCTGGCATGAAGCCTCGCCTAGATAATGTCCCTGCGAGGCTCCAGTTTGTACTTGGCATGTTACTGTCAGCCCCTTCTGCTAAGGAAGGCATTTCACAGAATCAGAGAATTTGTTAGCTTGGAAAAGACCTCTGAGATCATCGAGTCCAGCCTCTGACCGAACACCACCTTGTCAACCACACCACGGCACTGAGTGCCACATCCAGTCTTTCCTTAAACACTTCCCGGGACGGTGACAACACCACCTCCCCGGGTGGCCCATCCCAATGCCCAATCACCCTTTCTGTGACAAAATTCTTCCTAATGGCCAACCTAAACCTCCTCTGGCACAGCATCAGACAATATCCTCTCATCCTGTTGCTTTCACCCTGGAGTGCAAAGTCATTCCTGCTTAAGGATGCAAAGAAGCCTTGGTTTGTGTGAGAGCTTTGTGTGCACATTGTGAATGACATTTTCTTCCTAAGTATAGAAATGAAAGTACATTGGATGAGGCAAGGTGAGCTGTGCACAGACCTGCCTGCTACTGCAGTGGGTTTGCACAGCACCTCAGTCCCTTCTCTGCAACCTGCAACCTACAGGCACTGATGTAGGTACCATTTCAGGTGGCAGATACCTGGTGAGATCACTATTGAGGTGGGCCATAGGTAGGATTCATTCTGTGATTTAGTCCCAAAACATTGTAAGAGGCTTTTTCCAGTCTCATACCTTTCCCAACTGTGGTTTTAATAAGCAACAGCAAATGCTTGTGTGGACCCAAGAAAAGAATGTCAGTAGTTGATGATGCTTGGTCACCAGCCTCATAAATAGTAAGAGAAGTTTCCTTTGCAACTGAAGAAAATTAAGAATCACTTAGACACTAGACTATGGTTGTATGTGAGAAGCATAAAGCTGCTGGAATACGTAGAGCTGATGAGGGAGTAAATTAGTGTAATCTGGAGAAGGAGCTGGAACCTGGAAAATATAAGCAAGAAATTTGGCACTGGATGTTAGTTCCTCACAATTTTTAGTAATAAACAGGATCTTATCAAATACATCAGATTCCCTTCCCTGTCATTCTCCTAAATATTGGGTGTGCCAGAGGGGCAAGAATAAAGGCATTGACTGTAGGTGCAGCTACATTGGAATGTAGGTGTACCATGCCACTGTAGCATAGATCCATACATTCATTCTTCCTAAAAATAGCTTTACAAATCAAAGTAACTTCTGTGACACTGTATGTAGTTTGTAGCAGGGGTTTGCAGTGTTTTGACTCTTGCTGACTACCTGCACATGAGACTGAGACCTCAATGGTCGTGCTTGCAAACTGTGAAAATCTTCATGTTAACCGCTAAGGAAAGATTTTACTTCATGAGAGGAGTGGTACATGTCGAATCATGACCTTGCAGGACATGTCTCAGTCTTACAGGCAAAGGAGATTGGGATGGGGGAAAGCACAACATGATGTTCAATTGAGAAATGCAGTCTTGAAAATGAATGTTCTTAAATTAAAAACTAGTGCTTATTCCAGTATAACTCTTGATAGCATGTACATTTTGGTTTTGTTCCTCTTTTTCCTCATCCCCTCTTAACCTTTCTTCTCATCCAGCAGTGATGTCTTTTCCTTTCACAGGTGCTGCGGGGTTGAAGGTGTCCTGAGCTCTGTGACTCATTTGGTGATGGCTCCGTGAGGCTGCCCTCCCACTGTGATCTGGCATATCTGCTCTCCTTGTGTTTACTTTCTGCCTCCAGACCTGCTCCACCTTTCTTCTGCCCAAAACCACCCCATCAACAGGGTTTGTCATTTAATGTACATTTTGCCCAGCAGCTTCTGCACCAGAGGCCCACCTTGGGTAGGTTCTACTCATTGTCACAGTGTCACCACCTTAAATTAGGAAATAACAAATCTTCTGAAGAGTTAATAAAAATAAACATTGTCTTATCCATGGATAGTAGCAATCTTTGGATCAAAATCGATCCCTAAAAATGTGCATTGTGATAAAATATTCTGAAGAGCATTAGACAGCGTTCTCCAGTGTCGTAAGGTACACTATACAATTCACAGCCTATATTTCGTAACTTATCAGTTTGTTGTGTTGACAATGCTGCTAGAAGCCAATCCTACTCGGTATAATCAATCCTATTCTTTCCAATCCTACTCTTTTCTGATCAATGTGTTTTAAATATTAAGCAAGTTTAGTACACTTCAGATGTTACCTTCTATCTACCTTTTAATCTTGTCAGAGTCACATAGTTGCAAAGCACAAGGTGACATTCTTGTGGGTCACTGTAAATAGAGACGTGAGACACTCAGGAGTAAACATGTCACTGATTACACTGGAAAAAAGCTGGTAATTTAAGCCAGTGTCAGTCTGGAAATTATTAATCTAATGGTAGACAGAATCCTTTAGGGAGAGGGAAACTATTCTACCAGGGAGGCTGTACTGAGAGATGAGCATAAAACTCATTCCAGAGGGTTATTTGAAGTTAGTGATAGTGCAGCTGGGTGGGGATGGGTGACCCCCCCACCTAAGGTGGTCTGTGTATCTTCACAACCTGTGGAGATTCAGTCCACTTTCTGGAAATATTGAGGGATTTGGGATGAAAACAAGCCAAAAGTCTGATTCCAAAAAGAGTCTAAACTCATATGTCTATGCATAAATATAAAAATATATATGCATCTACATACATGTAATATATATGTAGATTCTATAATACCCAATCATATAAAATTTAATATTAATATGGTTTATATATATACACATGCTGCATGTATGCAGCTACAAATATATATATATCTGTGTATATATATATAAAATATATGTAGATTGTATAATACCCAATTGTATAAAATATAATATTAATTGAGATATAGATACATATTTTTTGTTGGGTTTGGGTTTGGGTTTTTTTGGGCGGTTTTTTTGGTTTTTGTTTTTTGGGGTTTTTGGGGGGGTTTGGTTTTGGTTTTTCGGTTTTGTTTTGTTTTGTTTTTGTTTTTAGGGGTTTTTTAGGTGGTTTGTTTTTTTTTTTTTTAAATTGCATATTCCTTTCCACCCAAAGATTTATGTTTTCAGACGATCTTATTTACAGGGAACCCCCTCAGCAGTGCAGGGTGGAGTAAGTAAGGTCTGGCTGGAGCAGATAATTGCTCTGCCATCAGCGATAGCTCTGGCCCCCGTCCAGTGAACATAAACGGGTGGGCAGAAGGGTCACTGCTTCACGTATGTGATAATCCCGGGGGGGGTCTCATAATTCAGTTCCTCACTGCATTCGCATGCATGCAATCCCTCTGCAGAGGCAGCTTTGCTTTCTCTTGGGGTATATTTTTTTATATCAGCAAAGACAACCAGGAAGAAAAAAATGTTGCATTAAAATTAGAACGGAGAGTCGACTGCTGAAGCGCTTTATTTTTTAGATTTTTTTTTTTTAAGCCTAATTCACCTTAAAGAATCTCAAAACCAGCCACAAGGGAAAGATCTGTGAATTTTTGTAATGGAAAGCGGTAGCCTCTAGGGCCCAGAGGATATGCAGGGAGGCATTTTCTCTTGCTGGTGCAGCTGAGAGCGAGCGAGAGAGAGCGAGACCTGGAAATGAAAGTAAAGAGATCAGGAGGCACATGGAGGGAGCTGCAGGGGCAGCCGATCCAGAAGCAGAATGCTGCCTTCTATAATTAAATAGCACTTACTATTATTATTACTTCTAGTAATAATACATTAATAATATCTCTAGTAATACAATACCATTTATCGAGGAAAGTTTATACATAGTGTGGGGGGGAAAACCCGAGGAGAGGTGAGTTCTTTATTATTATTTTGGGGGGATTATTTTTGTCTTAAATCAATTCTGTACGTGTGTGTGTTTGTGTATGTGGAAAGGGGTGGACTTGAGAAACAAGAAATTCTGGATGTTGCTTCATTAGAAAGTAAAGGTTTCAGATAGTAACTGCATAGATGAAAGGTTGTGTAATTGAAAATTTTTTAAAAAAGTGAAAAATAATATGGGTGAGATTTTGAAGCTAAACCCTCTTCCGCCAAAAATGTGGGGTTTGCAAAAAAAAAAAAAATTGTCAAAGATCCTAATCCCACCCCCTGGAAAAAAATTCTGGTAGTAGTCTAAAATTGGATAGCTAGGGGAAAAGCCCCTGGGTTTATATGGAAAACTTAGTATTAATCGCGTTTGTGCCTGTTTGTGTTTTGTAGGTTCGAGATGTATGTTCTGGTCTGTATTTAGGCTGCAGTTTCCCCCTCTTGTTTGGTACAAACCCCATGAAACGGCAGAGAAGCCCTTTGGAATTGCTTTTTAGAGGCACCTTCCATAGGGTCTTCTAAAGTTTATCAAATAAGAAAACTGTATTTTGCTTTTATTTGGGTTTTGTTTGTTTGTTTTGGTTTTAATTCTTTAATGTTTTAGACAGTTTCCGGGTGGCAGGGGACGTTATGTGTTGGGTTTTTTTTTTCTTTTTTTTCTCTTAAAGCCGCTTCCCAGACTCTTGGAGATGCGTGATTTTTATTTAAGCGGATGGGGGGGTGGGGAAGGAGGAAGAGTATGTTTTGGTTTGTTTTCCTTTTCCCGGGGAAGCCTGGATGTCTCCTGCCGCGGGAGACCCCTCCCAGCACGGCCGCGGTGGCCGGAATGCCGGGGTGCCGGCGTCCGGCAAAACCGCGGGGTTGCGGGGGCGCCGCCGGCCCCTCTCGGCTCCAGCGGCCGAGGTGGCGTCTCTCTCAGCGGCGGCCTCTACGCAAGGCCGGGGATCGGCGGCCTAGTGCTGGCAGTGGAGGAAGGAAGCGAGCGAGGGCTCCCGCGCCATCCGTGTGGGAACCAGCCCCGGGATTTAGTTTTTCAAATGAGGCAGGGGAATGCGAGCTGGGTGGGCAGGAAACCAAGAGCAAATGGCTTAGGGATAGGCAGCGTCACCCCACAGCCCTCTCCTTGCTCCTCGGCTGCGCTGCAGTGGGGGCAGGAGGAAGGGTGGCCTGTGGTACATGAGGGTGTTGTGTGTTGAACACAAGGCTGAAGGAAGTGGAAAATGGGGTCATGGGGGCTGAGGTGGTCAACTGAGGCTTTTAGCCCCCACCGCCATCCCCCTCTCAGGGAAACTTAGAGTCCCTGCTTTTATTTTCACTGAGGGGTGAGCTGGCTGTTGCTACCTTGCTCTGCATTCACTATGTGCAGTGAATATTGCTGAGTGCCGCTGGTGGCACCCCAGTGGTCCTGCAGAGCAGGAGTGGCACTAGTGGGGTGCTGGGATGTGAGATGGTGGCCATGGAAGTACCTTGGGGTGGCCAGTGCGGGGAGGGACAGAGGAGTCAGGCCTGGTGGGCACAACATAGTAGTGGAAAAGCTGAGAGCTGTTGGCTGTGAGAAGCAGTCAAACCCAGGGAGTAGGGCATGGCAGAAAGCAGCTGCAGGAGTGAGCAAGAGCCCAAGTTTGTAGTGGGCTCTGCAGTTTGTCCTTTGCTTGACATATGCCCTGTTACCTATTCTGCTGCACCACTGAGGTGGCCAAACTGCAGCCAATGAAAGACTCCCATGTTTCAGACCAGTGTATCCTGGAGCCTTTTTCCTGGGGAGCTCCAGTCTCAGCTCTACAACCTGCCACTTGCATTTCAGTTTACTTATTTCTGGCTGAAATCTTACAGTCAACGCCTGGAAGTCAGTCAAGTGTCAACTCATTGCCATCTCAGAAATACAGTATGAAAAACTTAGCCCATATTCAACTCTGGCAGGGTTATGAATAACACCTGTGTTCTTGATAAGATAAATTCAGGTCTTTCCGTTCATCTCGTGTTTCTACCATCTACCTGTCTAGAGGATATGCACCCAGTTTGTTATTAAGTCACCCAGTTCACTGGCTCATGCTTCTTTCTGAAGGCAAGAAAACCATTTTACTTGACTGTATTATTTTATTCCTGTCTGGCAAATGGTTTGTAATTTATTGACGAACTGTGAATAAAGTTCTCTCTAGATGCTGGACCAGAGAGGATAAATGTCTCTGGACTGAAGGATAAGAGCTTTGTAGTGGAGATATAAATACTCAGGATTTGAATTTTGCTGGTGATTTGAGTGGACAAGTCTGGACAGAGAGATTTGGTTGGGGGGGAGAAAAGGGACGCTTAGATACAGTGCTTCATAAAATGTTTTCTACTGTGTTTCTAAAAATATTTGAAAGACCAAGAAAACAAAAGCTAAACAAGCTTTGCACTTAAAATTAATTATGCAGTAGCTGTGGTAGAGTGTGCAGCAGAACTGAAGTGTCGCTCGTGTGGGTGGCTCGCTGTGTGTTGGGTTTGCTGGCGTAACAAGTGCATGGCTTGGTCTGAGTGTTAAATGAAACACTGTGAAGAGGCTGGAAGGATGAGGGGAGACAGAAGTGACTGAGTTTGCTGGTGAGGTGGTGGGGGAGGAGGTGTGAGGAGCAAAGAGAGGAGTCTGAATGGCAGCCTCCTGCAGTGGTTGGAGCAGGCAGGACAGGTGAGGGGTCTGCCACACGTGGAGGAGGTTGCTGGTGTGGAGTCACATCGAAGGGGAAAGAAAGGTAGTTGTTCCTGAGAGGTGTGCAAGAAGTTGTTGGGGCAGCAGCACATGATGTACACTTTGAAGGTGTTGCCATGAGGGGATGAGTCTCATGTGCAAAGTCACGACGTAAGTCTGGAGGTGTGACAGACCTTTAGCAGAGAAAGCTGGTCACCCACTTGCCAGGAGGGAGGAATGTGGGGCAGTACCAGGAAGCGACAGTCTAAAGGGGAGATCAGGCCTGTGGTTTATGTCTAAAAAAGGCAATGGAGAGTTTTGGGTTGAAGAACATTCACTCTGGAAGATGAGTGTAGAACTGCAGAGCATAAACAGCATGCAGGGCACAGAAGGTTGCATTTTAGGAGGGTTTTGTAGCAAGGATCAAACTGTAGCGATGTATTGTGGGACTTACAGAGATGCAATAGGCTGGTCAGCCATCCACATGAAGCAAGGGTGGAGATATTCACGTTGGATGCAGTGGCAATAGTGGCGAGGAGAGAAAAAGCAGAATGGGAGCTTCGGGATGCAAGAAGAGTTGGGTAAGTCTGGAAAGGAGACATTCTGTAGCCATTCACAGTTGTCCTTTGGCTGCACTCCAGGTTTGGATCAGTAATGTTTGAATGCCCTTCTCTCTGGGCAAGCAACAGTAATCAGTTCTCACTGTAACACAGACCCACATCCTGCTGTGTAGGATGTTTTAGCAGCAGGATCAGGGTAGCTGTGAGAACAGGTACTGATCTCTTCTTCACTCCTTGCAGAGTGTTTTAAAGGCTGAGCTCAGAAACAGAAGTAGACCATGTGTATCAGAAGCTTTTCAAGGTGGTGATCTGTTTTGTGGATATACACAATTGTAAAGGTGTGCCATGGCATTTTTGGAATGCTCCATTGACTTTGTGATGACCAGACAATGTTCAACTACTCTCCCCACGGTCGTCAGTAATCTCCCTTTTCATGAGATCCGTGGGCTGCTGCTTCACTTCCCTGACTTTTATTCCCTCCAGCATGACTCATGTCAGGGAGCAGCAAGAGCAGGGCTGCACCTCCAGCGAGGACAAGCGAGTGGCTGAAGGTGATGGCAGTCACCAGCAGTGCCCTCACTCATAGGGTACAGTCCCACCACACCTGAACAGTGGAGGCAGAACTAGATGCCAGTAGCAGCGCTCTGTCCACAGTCCCAAAGGAGATGAGGTGATGAAGGTCCACCCAGTGAGTCCAGTGGTAGGAGATGGTGCCAGAGACAGGACTGGAGACAAGCTGCCTGCAGTGGAGGTCTGTTTGTCCCAGAGGTAGAACTGAGGACAAGTTCACCTACAGCATAGCTCAGACCAGGCAGGACCTGAACCTTAGTTGAAATGGAGCTCCTAGACCATGGACAGAGGGGCATAGATGGGGGTCCAAGGTGAGGCTCTTTGGAGTACTTCAAGCCTTTAGTGTATTCAGGGACCAGACACCTAGATATTCTTCCTTCCTCCCTGTGCTCTCCCCATGAGCCTTTGGGAGGGTCCACTTGACTCTTTTGCCTTGCCTTCTTCTCCACAGTTCCTCTCTTGTCATTTCCTGTGGAGACTCTTTCCTCACTCTTGTCTCTGATGGCCCTCACAGTTCTCCTGCAGGGCTCTGGGGTGGCTCTGTCCTCTTTCATGTCTTTCACTGCTGTCTTTGTGGTAATGGTTCCTACTGCTCCTCTTCTGCTTCTCTGTTCTTTCTTACTTCCTCTGTATTTGCAGAATTTCATACAAGGAGAAAAATTGAATGAATTACCTCTCTCTCCTTGTCTACTTCTCAAGCCTGTCTGCCTGTATCATTAGTGATTAAATTAACCTCACAATCTCCTTGTTAAATTTCCTTCTTTCTTCCTGATTGCTCATTATCCAGGCTGTTTATGAATCAGTGTAGGCCTTCTGTTGGTGTTGTGCTGAAGTATATCAGCTCTTCTCCATCACTTCTGTTAAAAGCCTTTGTAGAGATGCTGATCATCCCTCACTTTGTCTGTTGGCTTTCCCTTTCTTGCTGCACTGCCCATCCTGTTCCAAGTTCAGCTGCTTAAAATCTCCTACCTGCTGCTTGAACCAGATTGCTCCCAAATTTAATGTCTGATGACTTACTAACTGCAGTGTCACTTTCAAGCTCTTGCTTCCTTCTGCTGCCACTTTTTTCTGGTCTTTCTCTCACTCCAGTCTTTCCCCCTTCCCCCAGTTCTTCTTGGTAAAGGGCAGGTATCAGTTCTACATTTTGTGTGGCACAGAGCACAATCAATAAGGGCTTGCTGAGTTGTCAGGATTGATTTTTATGTACCTTAAAGGCCCCTTCACCCTGTTCAGACTGAGTCTGTCATTGATACTGCAAGATATCTTAGAATGATAGGGATGGTCTTAATGTAAAAGGGAGCTGGATGATAATGCTCTCCAAGTTGTTATAGTGTAGAGGTGGAGAATTTACTTTAGTTTCTCTTGTATCTTTTCAGAGGCAGTCCTGGGATGGGAAGGTACCATGTCTTCATCTCCATCTCATCTCAGTGTTTCTGTACTTGCTGCCTTTGTCCCCAAGTTCCTATTCCTCAAATGCTGAGCATTATTTGTGGTCACAGCTGGTTGACGGGAAATTTGCTGTCACCAGCAACTCAGTTTTGTCACAAAGTGTCATCCTTTCTCCCCTTCATTATTCTTTTCTTGTGTGACAGACCTGTGTACCTTGGAGAAAGGTCACTGAGGAGCCATTCCAAAATTTGCTTCCAAACTGCAGAGGATGAAGTGCAGATAACTCTTGAGCCTTCCTAAGGTGCTGCCCACCCCAGTTTAAAACGCTGCAGGATAGGGCTCTGTTCCCACACCAAAGAAGTGCTCCCCAGTCTGTGCTGCTCTTGCCTGCTGATTTTCAGGGTGAAATCCCCATTGCATGGATTCAGTGCTGTCCTTTTATGTGGACCACGGCAAGCAATTCCATCTCCTTCCTTTGCGTCTGCCTTTGTGCTGTACCTCCATATACCTTATGTAGATAACTTGTTTCATATGCTGTGCAGTAAACCAGTTTAAATCTGTCCCAGATAAATAGTGGTCAGAATTGCTTATCATGGGCGGGTTTCAGCACAAATTCCTGAAATGACTACCAATACAAGCAAAGATGGTGTTGGGTTTCTTCCCTTTCCTAGAAGGCAGTCATGATAACAGTTGGTTTCCACTGCTTTATTTACTGGCAGCCTAAGCAGAGAGCTCAAATTGAAGTAATTCCTCTTTGCCCATGTATCCTGTCAGTGGCATGTGAGAAAAAGCAGATACTTGGTAGTGAGCTGCTTGCCGTGCTGTATCTGCAGTGTGGATAAATCATGGGCTTTTCTGTTCAGGGCATCTGGTCTGGAACATTTTGTTAGTAGTAAATTCAGGCACAAACAAAATACTGTGCTGTTTAATTGCCAGCAAGACCTAAAATGACTCACTTTGTGTTGTTTCTTTTTCTTCTTCCTCTGCAGCAACTATAATGGAGAGGCAGAAGAGAAAACAAGAAATAGAGAAAGGACTTCAGTTCATTCAGTAAGTGGACAACCTCAGTGTTCCCTGTGGATTTGGAGGCCATTTTCTTTCTATTGAGGATTGCAGGAACTGAGTTTTTCCTGTTCACTGCTTTGGGTTTGCTGCATGGAAAAGAGATGCTGTCCTGAGGATTTTCACTGTGATTTTTCAGGGTGTTTCTTGTCCTGTTAGCTCCCTAAACTTGAAATTCTGTCGTTTTAATATCCTTTGGTTTTGCCCTCCGCTGCAGTTCCAGAATGATCTTTATAGTCAGCCTAATGCTAATAGTGCTTGGACCTTCTAAATCATCTTCAGCATGAAGATCTCAAAGTGCTCTCTCAACAAGGTTATCCCACCTTTGTTAGGAAGGGAGATAGTGTTTCAGTTCTGTAGGTGGGGAAACAAGGTACATAACTTGTTAGGTACCCCATATGGTGCCTATAGGAAAAATAGATGACCTGGGCTCTTTTACAGGTGCCAGCCTGGTAGATGTCTCAGATCACTCTTCTGTGAATATCATGTGGCCTTGTAGAGCTTGAAGTGGTTGCTTGTGTAGTAGTTACAAATCCAAGTACTTCCTTATAAAATACAGTAGTATTTTTCCCTCCAACGTTTGAGTTAGCAGAGGCCTCAAACTCAGGTCCAGGTTCCATGGTGAGTAAGGCAGTAGTAAGATTGTAATCAGATTGGTTTGGGGTTTTTTAAGTTCTGCTTTGAGTCCTGAAATTATTATGCCTGAAATCTGTGCCTCTACAGTAGGGACCTCCCCCAAATCTTCCATATTACATATTTGTATCCTGTAATATGGCCATGATATTTTCATCCCAGTCTGAGACTAAATGGGGCTGATAACCCAGTTTTGGAAAGGGAATTGTGAGGTTTACATTGGTAGCACTTGTAAAAATGCACAAGATTCTGGGGAAGAAAATAATTTAGAAATATGAGGTGTAGTTCTTGCATCTGGGGTGTATCTTGCACTCTGAAGCAGGAGCAGTGCCATATGTTGGTTTGTTTTGATGCAAAAGAGGGAGTCCAAGTTTGTAAGCAGCATGAATGTTTCTTACAAAGCCATGACATTTCCTGTACTTAGTTTTAAGGAGTGATTAGATGAAATCTTAAAAATGTATATTCTGTAATCAGTAAGATCATGCATGCACTGTAGGTGAGAAAAGCTGTGAAAGGTGCTAAGGATTCCTCTAGAGCCTGTTGATTTGTCCTTGAAGAGAAAAAATAAATATATGTGGACCAAGCCTGGATGAATTGGGAGGTCCAATCTGAAGAACAGAACCTTTCTCTTAAGTCTCGGTGCTGTTGCGGGGTAGGTGTTATCCTCACAAGCACTGCCAGTGTTTGTGGCGCAGCCCTGGCCAAGAGAGTTGGAGTTAAATGGTCTCCTGAATCTGCACTGTTTTCCCCCTTCCTTTTGTGGGGTAGGCCTAAAGGCATGTGGCTGAGTTAAGGCAGAGAAAAGTGATTGCATTTATCTCTGTATGTCTCTGGTCTCACAAAGGATTCGAGGAGGTCTTGGAGTGCCACTCTGGTGCCTCTCATTAGAGCCAGCTGCACATAAAGTACACTTATATTCTTCATGGCAGTCTCTCATGGGACTTTATTAAAGATGGGTTTTTTAGGTGACTGTCAGAAGGCACATTACAGAGGATTGTGTATGCACAGAAAGTAAATGAGAATAAGACTCCTCTAGTCTCAAGTCCCTCTGAGACTTGACCATCAGTTGACACCACTGTGACTGTCACTGAACATAATGCTCCCTAACTGTGTTCTCTTTGCCTCAGCTGTCTTTGCAGTGATAAAATGTTCAGTAACTTACTGAGATCACCAACGCAGGGCCAGAAAAATGATCTCTTCATCAGACAAAAGCCCTTGTTTGCATGGATGCCTGTTTCATGAGTATTTTCTGTTCTTTTTTTTCAGGTCCACATTACCCCTAAGCCAAGAAGATTATGAGGTAATGGAGATTTTGTTTGTTGACGTTGGGAGCCCTCTGGTTAGCAAGATTTGTTCTGTTGCACAGCCATTAGTTTACATGCCAAAAGTGAAACATGTGGGATGGTCTGTCACAATTTGCCTGTGACTTAAAGTTTTAAGTTTCTGATGATGACAACTTTCAGGGAAAGGAGAAGACACTTGATGTTCAAGAAGAATGGGGATTTGACTGGATTATTCTCATCTACCAAAAATCCTGATGTTTTACAGGAGAGTAGGGACGCAGGAGTATTTTAGTGGGCAGGAAGTTTGCTAAAAGATATGGAAAAGAATGGGAAACTGGGAAGTCTCTCCTGTCTCTGAATATCCACTTGAGTCTATTTCTTCTCTCCGTGCTGCCCAGGCCTTTTTGCAGAAGCTGGTGAGAAACTTGTTTGCAGAGGGCAATGATTTGTTCCGAGAGAAGGATTTTAAGCTTTCCCTGGTGCAGTACGTAGAAGGGCTGAATGTGGCGGATTACGCAGCCTCTGATGAGGTGACCATCCCAAAGGAACTCCTCTGCAAGCTACATGTCAACCGAGCTGCCTGCTACTTTGCCATGGTGAGTGCTTTCCCAAGTCGTCCCCAGGAGCTGGGGGGACGTCATGGTTGCCGTGCTGTGCAGTTGGAAAAGATGTCAAGAGGCATTTCAGCTGGTTTTGTCCACTCCCTGTTCAAACTGGGGGAGGCAACAACACACAGAAAAGTCTGGTATCTCCCCACAATTGCACTGTGTCTTATGAGACCAGAGGAAGGATGTGAGGAGGGAGGGCCAGGCCTAAGGTACTGACAATGCAGTTCTGGTCCACATTGGTGAGGAGGTAGTACCATCCAGTGTCTTCTGGTATTGAGCAAGTATTTTTCTGGAATACTGTTTGAGTATTGCTCTGGAGGCTCTTGCCTCCTCCTGTGGGACACTGGAAGACAGTAGGAAGGCTTTGGGTCTTGAAGGAACTTGCAGCATTCATATGGAAAAGGATTCTGAAATATTCAGGCTCTAAAAGCCTGCATGCTTCCATTTTACTAAGGCATGTAACAGCTTTCCTTTATGGCACAACCCCAGAGCAGGCCCATCCTGTTTGTAATGACACTGAGTCCCCTGAAAATTAGCAACCAGTCACATAATTAAAGACTTTCTAGTGTAACATGCCCAGGGTAGAGGGGGAGACAAGATAAGGTTGCTCAAGCAGCCTTAGTTCTGTCATTCACTGACTTTGAAGTGTTTTGAGTTTTGCAAGATTTAACAAAATGTTCTGTTAATGTAGGTGTGTTTGCACGCTGGTCTGTGCATGAGGTAGCATATGTACTTCCACCTGCCGCTTGTATTCCTGTTTTTTGCTGAGAGATAGAACATTTGCACTCACAGAGAAGGAGGAATTAGTCTGCTGTGCCTCAGCTGACTCCAGGTGGTCTGTTCCATGCAGGGATTGTATGAGAAGGCGCTGGAAGACAGCGAGAAGGCTTTAAGTCTCGACAAGGAGAACATCCGAGCACTATTCCGGAAAGCCCGTTCCTTAAATGAACTTGGAAGACACAAAGAAGCGTATGAGTGCAACAGCCGATGCTTGCTGTCCCTCCCACATGTAAGTTTTTGGCATGCAACTCATCTTGGTTTTTGTGGCTCAACCTTCCTCTCCTCAACATGCTTAGTGTGAGGGCAGAGGATAGTGGAAGAGGAATCTTGGCTGTTCCCAAGTACATGCTTATGCCCAGAAATTCTGCCTCTCTGACTCAAAGATGTTTGTCTTCACATGTTTCTTCAGGCCAAATCACCTCTTACAGACAGTACCAACCAGGGACACCAGTTAGTGACAGCAGGTTCATGGTCTGTTTGTGAAGAGCAAACCCCTGCCCTAACAAAAGGTGAACTAAAGCCATGAGAGTGTTTTAATTGGCTGCTTTTATATCTCTAATGGAAGTGACTAGGAGCATGGGATAAATGGGAACTGAAGCTCTGGAAGGAAAATATGTATGGTTTTCCTGTTTTGGATAAAAATGTCTCACATTTCAATTACTGATTGCTAAGGCAAAGTGATCAAGCTTTTTATTTCTTGAGGAACATGCAAAGGTGTCCTTGACATCACATGTCGTAGTTATTTTTGTATTCACGGGTGTGTAAATTTTTGCATGCAGAGGGGACTATCTGCATATACTAGGAACTAAATATTTTCCTGACAGTGCTTTTGAGCATCCTCTTAGGCCAGATATTGATCAGGAAACCAGACTGCGATTACATGGATTCAAGTGAGCACTGTGCTGATTTTGGTTCTGATCCATCACAGTAATGTTATTATAAGAAAAATGCATCTGCCTCAGCAGGAGAAGTTGACTTTCCTTTATTATTAGTGTTATGGAAGCAATCTTTGAAAGCCTTATTAGCAGTTAGTTATTACTTTTGTATAGCTTGTAAATTCTAGTTTCTTCGACTTGGCAGAACAGGGTGACCAAAACATATTAAAGTTACCATGTTTGGGGAATCCCAAGGAACTGTTTTATAGACAAACCTTTTGATTAACAAAAGCATCTAATGTAGGTGTTCTTGTAAAGCCATATCTGACTATATTTTACACTGCAGTTTAGCCACTTAATTTAATTTATATTTTAACCATGCAGTTATGTTTACATAGCTCTCATTATTATCGTTACAATTATCATGGTCTAAAGATACTTTATCAAACTTCTCTGTGTCAGGGAAGTTCAGCCTAAAAAACTCCATATTGAGTGATCTGCATTTTGTATTCTAAGCAATTCTGCCTTGTAAATTAATGTTGTCTTAATACCTGCTTAACAGAAATCATAAGCCTTCTCTGCATCAAAGGCAAGTCATGCTATCCATCATTTCAGTCTTGTTTCCATTACCCTCGGGAGCACATGGGTACTTCCATCTTGCATTGCTGTAATTGCTGAGAACTTTGTTGTGGTCAAAACAGAGCCTGTCTTAAAACTTCTGGTGATAAAGGATCTGCCACTCATTTGGCTCACTGTCTGTCAGTTAACTTATTTCTGGGTGCAGACACTCAGTGCTGCTAGTTTGCAGAAGTGCTCAGTATGGTGAAGTTAATACTCCTCCGTGGTACGCTTTTTTTTGTATGGCGTGGGGTGTTTTAGGAGAGGAAATGGACAAGCTAGATTTTGTTTATACTGAGTTCAGTGAAAATGGTGACAAGACTAATGCTGAGGGTGTGGGGGAGTGAGTACGATCAAAAAATAGCACTCCAAATTGAAGGGAAAAGTTGCTGATACAGTGGACTGGAAGAACCAGAGGCTTCTCAGTTGTTGAAAGGGAAAGGACTCAACCTGCAGGAAGAAGGAGATTGGAAAGACCAGCATGGCAAGTAGAGAGAAGAGGGCAGACTTCAAGGGTGGAGATGAGGGAGATGTTGGAACACTACGGAGGGCTATCTCAGTATGTTGGGCAGATATTTTTTTTCTTCTTTGAAAAACCTGTTGAAAGTACTCTGATATTTTTGCAAGGAGGGAGAGAGAGGAAAACAGAAGGAAACAGTTGCTGGTGATATATAACTGTAGAAGACTGTGGCAGGTTGTTAGTCTGGGCAGAAGGCCCATGGTGGTGTGTGAGTGGGCATGGACACTGGGCAGGGAGGCTGGTAAAATGCGACACAATGGGGAAAGTTGAAGGATCTGCTTGACTGAGCTGAGGCAGTTTAACTGGAGCTGGATACATCAAAACGCCTTCTAGCTAGTAAGTTGAAAACTGAGACTTGGTTTCAGCTTTAAAAACAAACAAGCAAAACAGGCTAGTGAGTCCTGTCTGCAAATCAAAACTGATTATTAGCTCTGCAGCTGGCAGAGGAGGAGGACATGCAGGCTCCTTCCCAGGCATGGAGACCTTGCGGAAGCTGTATCAGCAGCCAGCCTTGGCAGCTCCTTCAGCCAACTTGCCAGCAGGACTCCTGAACCCTGTTTTCAGAGAGTGGGTGCTTTGTTGGCAGCAGGTATTTGATTCTGATTTTCTGCAGCATTGAATGAGTGTAGGGCAAAACTCCTGGTGCAACTGCAGCATCTTGGCAGGACTGAATGACAAGAATGCTGAAGTCTGTCTGGACTTTCCTGGGGCTGCTCTGGAAATTATCTACCTGCTGCTGTCTAAAGTTGAGGCTTCTTGATGCAGCCCAATGTGCATAACTGCATTCCTCTTTATTTCATTCTGTGTGCCACAAAAGCAAAACTGAAAGTGTCCTGTCAATGGTTTCGTCCCCAGGATGAAAGCGTTACACAACTGGGACAGGAGCTTGCCCAGAAGCTGGGACTGAGGGTTCGAAAAGCATACAAAAGACCTCAGGTATGACTTCTTTTGTCTTAGAGGCTATCCTTTGCTTGCACAGATTTACTTTTGCAGAAGTGGTAGGTGCTGCTCTGCAGTTACAGACATGTGTACACAACCCTGCAAACTGCAGGCAACCCTCCTTGTCCTGACCCTCTGACTCACTTTGCCTTGGTCCCTTTCTAACCCCATTGCTGCTCTGTGTCTACTGCCAGGATGTTTTCTGAGTCCCCAGCTGAGCCAGGCTGGTGCTGCAGGAGAAACTTCCGATGCAGTAGATGCCTGCTTTTTATGCAGGAGAGGGACATGTGGCCTGATCCCAAAGCAGGTTTTGCATTACAGTCCTCTCCCTGTTACGGGATGAGAAGGATGGGATCATCTGCTGCATTGGATGGCTGGTTTTGTAGTGCAGTGGATCATGAAGGGTTCCTGCACCATTTCTAGGCATACACTTCTTTGTGGTGGGGGAAAGGACTGTGCTTTGGGAGAACAACGGGTACACACCTGGTCAGAAGCTAATTGACACCAGTGGCTGGATCCGTAACTTGGCTCTGCAAGGGAGTGCTGTAGGTGTTTAAATGTATACCCTGGGATGGAGCTAGAGGGCGTCAGGCCACTGCTAGCCATAAAGCTGCTCTCCCATAAAGCTGCCTTGGTCACGGATTTTGTTCTCAGGAGCAGAGAACATGAGCTAGTAGCAGAGGCTGACATTTGCGTTTGCATCCTCGGCCCCAGGCGGGTGGTGTGTTAAACAAACAGTGTGTTCCATCTCCAGAGGGGCACCTTTGTAGCATGAGGTAGAGTGATTGGTGGGCATCTGGTTTGCAGAGAGCTTTTGGGGTAAATCTGGCTGTAACGTGTTAATCCTCTCCCCAACAAACCTCACGTGTCATTTGCCTAACCTAAAAAAACTCCTTGATCTTGTAGCAGCTCTCAACACTCCCAAATGATTCTGTCTCAAAGAAAGGGAAGTTTATGGGGAAATACTTTTTGTAGCTGTTCACTGTGTTGGCCTTGCTACCTTTTTTGCTGCTGTCATGTTACTCAGCTGACATGGGCTTAAACCACCTGTATATTAGAAATATAAAAATTAAACACGCCAAAATGCTTTTTATTATTTGAAATTTTGTGACACTTTGTATTTTGTAAACACTTTGTGGTCTCTTGTGTTGGGTTCCAGCTTTCACTCCAATAGTGTAATGCCCTCCCAAGTAGTAATTTCGTAATGAAAGGCAAACCCTCCTGTTTCTCAAGGAAGTTTTTTTTGCCTCCTGATTGTGGGTCGGATGTTCTGAGGTGTACAGAACAATTATATATCCCTTTTCAGTGTTGACAAACATGTACCCATGTGTCACAATGGGGTAACTTTTTGGGGTGGCTTTTATTTTTGGGCAGTGCTTGGAAGGAAACCATACTGTAACCCAGCTTTACCTAGTTTATGAGCATTCATAGGCTGAATTCTGCTCTAAGACCTCTCTCTTCCTTGCAGCAGGAATTGGAAACATTCTCACTACTCAGTAATGGCACGTCAGTCAATTCGTCAAACCAGGTAGAGTGTGCATCCTGTGGTTGTTACTGTTTATGGATTGTGCTACTAGAATGTTTTAAGGTTTTATTTACATGCAAATTTATAACCGTCCTTTAGGTTTGAACTGTTTTAATTAGTGTTTTCTGCTTTTAAGGAATATTGCCAAGAAATTAATTTCTTTGAAAATATTTCTACTGATGTAATTTTTTATGTCAGTAATTAGATCACCAAAGATTCTTATTTTTCTTAATTATTGTGAATGTTTGCTTTCTCTTGCATTTTAAATAAATTTTTGTTTTCAAGTTTTGCATATCTAACAACAATGCTAAGTAAAAGTCAGGAAGTGCAAGTGCTGAAGAAACATACAAAATTAAATCCCATGATGTACTGAGCAAGGTACATACACAGTTTTTGTATTGTTTGTATTGTCCTGGGAGATCCAGCTGGGCAGGGCAGTACAAATACTAAGGTAAAATATAAGAAATTGCTGGTTTCCTTGTTCTACCACTGGGCAAAAAAAACCTCCCAACAAACAAGGACTTGCTGTTTTTACAGGCTGTTTGGTACTTCACAATGCTTCTTAAAGCAAACGAACAATAAAACTGTAAACATTGTAATTTTGTACAACAGGATGGGATACTAAAGAACTAGTTTACCTCTCCCTGTTCAGTGATTTGGCTTCATGTCTTTCTAGTAAGGGCAGTCAGCTTTCTTTAATAGTTGTGCCTAGTTTTTAATTTGAAAATCTTTTCCTTTTGTAAGAATTGAAAATAGTGCAAAACTCGTAGTAGATGCAATATCACAAGATAAATGCTTTACTTGTGCCTTTTTAAGCTTAAGCCAAAAGCACACATACTTACCTCTGTTTATGTTTCTGTAAAATATGGACTCAATTTATTCCTTGCCTTGAGCTCCAAGTCAGCAGTTGTCTTGGCAGAAACATTTTCCTGTTTTGAATTTGCTGTAGAAGTTTGTGGTTGTTAGATTGCAAAATATGTGAACTAAGAAAAGGAACGTTGTGTAAGATCAGGCTAATCAGATCTCCCATGCAGTGGGCTGACCAAATGGTGTGTCCTGGGACTTGGGACACAGTATTCTCATCCACACATAAAATACCCTATTCTATGTATGGAGTTGCTCACATGGTTGGATATTGTGCAGGCATGGTTTTCCTTTGCAGCACAAGGGTTTGTCAGCTGTTGAAGGTAAACGTGAATAGGTTCCTTGGATTAATGGCCTCCTAAAGTTCACTGGTTTTACTGTTCTGGCACAGAAAGAGGACATAAAGGAAAATAAAGGGTCATATACATTTATGTCTATTTAAAGATGAATTTCTCACTATATTTTTCCTCTTCCTTTTCCTACATCCTCTTTGCAGACTACTTCCAATGGATTGGGCTCAATAGATGACATTGAAACAGGTAAAGATATCTCTCTCCTCAGACTTTTGTGGCTTCAGTATGGTATATGACCAGGCTGGCAGGCTTGAGAGGTTCATCACCTGCATTTGTGTCTCTTCTGCACACTCCCAGCTTTGGTGACTAGGAGAAGGAAAAAGTGGTGCAAAGCAGGAGTGTTTTTCTTGCAAAAACAGCTTTTTGTCCAGGCCCAGTGAAAGACACGTCTGAGAATTAAAAGGGTCTGCTGAGGTACACGGCTGTCTCCAGTTGTGCTTTCTTAAAGCCGTGCTTGGCAAAGCTTCTGAAACTCTGCTCCAAGCCAAAACAGTCCAGATAAGGTGAAGTTAAGGTTGTTTGTGCTCTGAGTGCGTATGGTCTTCCAAAACGTTGAGGTGGAGAAACTGAAAACAAAAGGAGTTGTGAGGGACCCAGGGAGAGCTGAGTTCAGGGTTAGGCATCCAGGAGGAGAAACATTCTCATGCTGGGAAACAAGTGACCTTAACTCTGCCCCTGTAGAAAGGCTTGCTACCTTGTGTGCTGGAGCTCTGAACTTCTGCCTCTGAGCACATCAGCCTTTGTTCCTTTGTAAGGTAGCTCTGTGTGTGAAGGTAAATGTGAGTACTTACCACCACAAGTAGCAATTGCTCTTTTTATAGAAAGAAACTAATTTCATTATTAGGGTGCTTTGGAAAACACGTTAGTTCTCTGTTGAATGCCAATTCAATATTTGATTGCTACATGAGATCATGAGACCCCGTTCTGTGAATTAAGGAGAGTTTTTCACATTATCTTGCTGTGCTAAAATTAACTGGACTCCTACTACAGAGTAACGAATGACTGCATCCAGTAAGCTCTTTATCTAATCTGGATTTGGTGTAAGAGCAGCATGCCACCTTTGCTGCAGATTAGGCAGACAGAGCCTTTACTGCTAGGAAATCTTAGCAAAAGCTCTGGAATTATGTGTTATCCCATTGCCCTGAGAGTGGTGTGCCACCAGGACAGCTGTGGGTGCTGGGTACCCTGAGAGTTTCAGATACAAAGTTTTTTTAGCAAGGATTTTTTTTGTTGTTGTCTTGTTTTAAGGTGCAAACTCTTGAAGCCCTTTCCTTGCATGTTTTGCTTGAAGTCATCTGATTAACTCAGCCCAGTCCTGCAGAGAGATCATGGCTCAGATCTGTCTCAGTATGGCCACTGGCCAGCTAATGCACTAGGGAACCACTGCTGTTTTGGAGAGTGGAGCTAAAAACAATGCTTTTAAAAGCTCTGTACTTGCCCCTCGGGGACAGGCAGGTGTATGGCCATAGAAGCTACCAGCTGGGGGGGGCTTGGTATGGGAGGTTTGGTTGATGGGAGTGTATGGACAAGACCTTCATTGAGCTTAGAATAATACGTGGGGCTGAGAGTGATGGCAGGGGCAGAAATCAGCAGGTGTGGGTGTGCCTGTGAGCTACTAATCAAAGAAAGCTGTTTTATTCTTTTAAGATGGAGCAAACGTTAGGGGAATGCAGAGGATGCTTGAGCATTCTGTAAGAAGAGTACATGAGATGTGGGTATCACAGCTGGTCAGTGAGGTCAGCAGATGGGGTGTCCTGAAGAAAGCAGGAATGGGAAAGGAGAAATTGGAAAAAAGATCGGACAGAGTGGAGTGGCTGAAGGAATGACAGTGTTTGGGTGGTCAGGGAGAGGGGAGTGGACATCTTCCCTCTTCCACTTGCAAGTAGTGGGACCTGTTGATCCCTGCTCTTCTCCTTGCCCTTCACGTGCACTGAGCTGTGGGGGGTCCCACGTTATTGTCTGCCTTTTGGTCATGCATTCAGCTTTTCTGGGTTTGGGGCCTCTTACGGTGTGTGAGGGCCTCTTTTCTTTGCTTCCCAGTCTGAGTGGAAAATGCAGGGCCTCATTCATTCCTCAGAGAAGGTCTGAACTGCTGGATCCTTTGAGGCCCTGTCATTGTGCACCCTTTTGCTCCCTGCTGCACGTGTCCCCATCCCTTCCGGCGTGTTCTGAACTTCTTGTTGGCCTCTGTAGGGATCTTGACAGTACTCCAGATTTAAACATCTGAAAAATGGGAAGGCACAAGCCATCCTTTTGTACTGCAGGGAATCTGGCCAAACTTCCAGCCATGAGGGAAGCTGGATGGCTGGCTCCCTGGCGGCTGGGGGTTCTGCACCAAAGGGAGATGAGATGAGAGAAGTCATTGGAAAGGGGGCATGGGGTTGGAGCTGAGCCTGATTCATGGGGCAGCTGCAAAACTAAGGACATGCACAGCCTTCCTTTGAGTCGCTTCCTGTGGGAAATGTATGCAGCTGCAGCACTGAAATCCTGTGTTGGATCCCATAAGGTACAGCATGTGCTTTCCTTCAATGGCATGCTTGAGGATGTGGAGAGGGACGTGTGTCTGTTCCTTGCCACTTCCCCTGCTTTCTCTGTCTTTTGTCATGGCTCAGCCTCCAGTGCCTTGCACAGTGACCTTTGCTGTGGTCCGTCCACGTGGACCACTCACAACAAATACTGGAGGAAAGGCTGCAGGGGTTGGTGCTGTGTTCCTGGTGGGGTTAGAGATAGGGGGACATGCCTGTGTATGTCATCTCTGCTGTTGTTGTGTTCAGGACTTCGGGGTTTGCTGGAATTGCTAATTTGCTGAGCTCTCTAAGAAGGCACCAGCACATTCCTGGGCCGGTGAACGAGGAGTGTACAGACAGTAACTGGGCTCACTCACCTGGTCCCTGATGCAAAGGGATGGCTGAGTTCTTGTGAGGGCTGAGTGAACAGACCCAGTACAGACAGGATGCAGCATTTCTTGCTGGATCAGGTTTTGTGTCTCTGAAGCTTGTCTAGTTTCTTTCCCAGTCTTATCAGTCTTTCTAATAAAAGCTATTGTCTCTCCTTCCAAACTTTGTCTTGCTTTTATAGCCTTAGTCTGTTGCAGCTACAGTGCAGCCAATGGGAGGAGTGAGTGGAGAAGGTAGCATCTTTGTCTTATTTCTTTTCTTTTATTCCAGGACATCTGCACAGGGGCAGAATTAAGGTAGTTTGGGTGCTTGGTTTGAGAACTGCAAATGTAACGCTGCATTTTCCAAATTTCTAACATTTGAACTTTTTTTTTAACCTTTACTTTTCTTGAGAATAAAATGCTCTTCTGTGAAGAATATGTGCTTGCAACCGTAACTTCACTTAACAGAGGTTTATATTGCATGATGGGAACATCTTACTACTTCAGTAATGTACTGGAGAGGGGAAGAAACCTTAGAGAAAACCACTGCCTCTTTACTGCCTCAACCCCGCCTCACATGAGTTCCCAAGGGCATATTTGCTGATTTGCAGATGTTGAGGGGGAAAATGGGTAGCAACCTCCCACTTGTGGACATCAGAAAATACTCAAGAGCAGGGAATTTACTTGGGTAAGGACAGCTGAGTGAGTCTGATGGGGACTTTTGGGACACATTGTTAGCACAACCTGATCTGAGCACTCAATCTCTGACTCTCCTCCCAACAGGGCCTTGTGTTTTTTCTCTTCTTCCATTTAGGATGCCTGGGTTTTTAGAGAGGGTGTGCAAGTAAGCAAGCTTTCAGCTGGGATATCAAAGCTCCAAGGGGTAGAGAGGGCAGTGATCTCTGCCAAATGCATTAGTGATGAATATTAAAGAAAACACCAGGGCGTGGGTTATAGAGAAATTGGATTTTGTGCCCCTGGCCTTTAGTCCTGGCCAATTTGGAATTTGGTAACTTCTCGGCCACAGGTTTTGTGTTGTTCCTGGTTGCTGTACGTGCTTGCCAAATCCTGACAGTCAGACTGGGCACTGGCCCTTAGAATGTATTTCAGCTATTGGTGAGCCATTGGAGAGTGGGAACAAAAACGAAAGAGCAAGTGCTCTTCACACTAGAGCCTCTTCTCTCAGAAAATTGGCATACTGTTTTCTATGATTTGTACAGCATTGGTTTTGTCATGTTGTGCTCTATTTGCCTCCTGCAAGAGGCTCTCCTGGTGACTGGCTCTGTTCTTCTCTCATCACAGACTGCTCTATGGACCTGCAGTGCCTCTCAGCTCCTGTGGCCACCTCCATCCCTGTGAACGAGGGGCTGGCCCCTTTGCCCTCTGACTCAGATGCAAAGGGCTTGCCCACCTCACTTCCTGCTGCCAGCTTGCTCCCATCTCCAGACTGTGTACCCTTGCCAGTGCCTGAGAACGTGGAAGACTTCACAGATGGGGACATCATTGGGGAAGAACTAGACTCCCTCCTGGATTCCCTTGCTGAAGGGTCACCATACCCTCTAGTAAGAGTGGGCACTGCATGGGTCCTCTGCTTCTTTGTTCCATATAGGTCCTTGGAGGTCCTTGGAGCATGAGGACCTTGGAGCATGCTGCCTCTCTCTCTCTTTCTTGTAATTCTTTTCTCCTATCTCTTCCTCTGGCAAAACTCATTCATTCTTTCCTTTATTTCTGCTACTGTTGAGTATGTAGAGTCCTCCTCCAAGCCTGCTTTGCTGTGTGCAACTTCAGGGAGCTGAAGTACCCCTCCCCTGACATCTCCTTCAACCTGGCCTCTCATGTCCGTGAAGTTGAAGCAAGTCTGAGAGTAGAAATGAGTGTGGTGAAGCAGGAATGATGGATGTATTTTATACAGTGGGCATGCTCTAATCTTGTATTTTGTGCAGATTGCACTCAGCTCTTTGAACAGGTCTGGGAGCTGCATAGACAATCTGTATTCATACTTATGTTGGATTTTAGTTGCCAGTGTTGCTTATGTGAGCCACCTTGGGTCTGGAGGCAATATACTGATTTTTGTGCTGGAAAAGCCCTGGTGAGAGGTGCCATGAATGATCATTACCCTGACCTCGGCACTGTGTGAACTCAGCCTCGTTGTTTCTCAACCTGAGCTGGTTTAAGTGCCCAGCACAGGGCACTGCCTTGCAGACTGATGAACTCAGGTATCTCAACACCTCCTCAGGGGTCCTGGTCCAGACTGTTTGCAGTACAGAAAAATTGGAAGGTCTGTGGGAAGTCTGCAGGTGGATTGAGCTGCCAGGTGTCCTTTTGCTCCAGCTAGTACAACCCTTCACTGAGAGCCTGTTGCTCTCTGTTGTCATGGTTTGACCCCAGTCAGCAACTAAGTATCAGACAGCTGCTCACTCACTTTCTTCCTGCCCCTTCCCCAGTGAGGAGGATAATTGAAAAAACCCCGAGCTTGGGGCTTGAGATAAGACCAGTTTAATAAGTGAAACAAAATAAAATACAGTATTAACAACAACAATAATAATAGAAAAGGAGAGAGGAGGAGGAATAAAACCCAAGAGAAACAAGTGATGCACAATACAATTGCTCACCACTTGCTGACCAATGCCCAGCCTTCCCTGAGCAGCAGTCAGTGACCCTGACCAGCTTCTCCCAGTTTATATTCTGGGCATGATGTTCTATGGTATGAAATATTCCTTTGTTTTATTCAGATCAGCTGTTCTGGCCATGCTCTCCCCCATCTTCTTGTGCACCTGCTCGCTGGCAGAGCATGGGAAACTGGAAAGTCCTTGACTTAGAGTAAGCACGACTTAGCAATAACCAAAATATCAGTGTGTTATCAGCATTATTCTCATGCTAAATCCAAAACACAGCGCTGTACCAGCTACTAAGAAGACAATTAACTCTATGCCAGTCAAACCCAGGACATCTGTTTTCAGTCTTTGCTCCTCAATACTAATTTGCTATTTATCCTCCTTCCTGCTCCCCTGAAGTCTCTGGTCCAGGGCACCATTCCTACCAGCCTGCCAACAGAGATGCCCCAGTTGATTCCTGTGTTTCCGGGGGGAACGCCGCTGCTGCCTCCAGTTGTGACAGCCAGCATCCCTGTCTCCACTCCTCTGCCACCTGCCTCCTTTGGCCTGGTGATGGATCCCACCAAGCAGCTCTCCTCCTCCTCTGTCCTGGATGCCTTCGAGGCTCCACCAGGAGGAAGTGGCGGCTCCACTTTAGATTCGCTGGATTCCCTGGATCTGCTTCCATACACAGATACACGGCTTGATGCCCTGGACTCCTTTGGGACAAGCAGAGGGTCGCTGGACACCTTGGATTCCTTTGCCATTGGTAGGTGCAGGGCGATGAGGTTTTGTGTTGCCTTATCTGGGAATGCATGCCAAAATCATTTTCTTCAATGCTGAGGACATCTGTCTTGTAGCTTTCTCTGCTGGTGTGGCAGAATAGGAATATAAATTTAGAAGAGGGCAGGGAATTGTCTTGGACAGAGTAACTGATTATGTTTATGAGGAAGGCTGTAGGTGTGTAATCCCAGATAACCAGTACGTGCATGGAGTGAAATCTAAAGAGGAGAAAGGAACACAAAGGTGTATAATGATGAGTGATGAGATTTAAACTTGGCTTGGTGTCCAGAACACCTCCCTTGGCACAATTTGCTGGACTATAGCATGATTCCTCCACCCTCCTCCTCAATGACTCTTTGACATTTTGCACAAAGTGAGCAGAATGGTGATGACTGTTTAAGATGATACAAGACCTTGTTATGCTGGGCAGAATGGTAGAGGCCAAGGTAGGTCTTTCCCATCTCTGGATTCAGGGCAATGGGTGTCCTCTTGAATGGGGCTCTGCACTCTCATGTCACAAGGAGAAAAGCTGTGGAGGATGGTGGGCAAAGACTAAGCCCCCTCCTGTTCTGGAGGGAAGTGGGCTTCTTCTTGGTAACTTGTTCCCAGTATTGCAGTATATTGGCAGCAGAAGTAGTTTGAGAACAGCAGAGATTGGCCAGTCAGCACTTGAACACTCGCATTCACCTCACTTTTGGGTTGCCACTTTAGGAATGCCAGTGATCACCAGCATAGAGTTGGGTTCAGTAGGATTTCTGGGACAAGAAGGCCTTTCCTGGAGTTTTTCCAAGTCTAGACAGATGCTTTGGGAAGAAAGTATTAAAACATTATGAAATAAGTAAAGCAAATTCATTTAATAAGCTTTTGTTTGTCCATTTGTGAGTAGAACTGCTTCTGAGAGTGAAATTATTGGTTTTGTTTTGTGGCCTCTTTTCCCCTTCTTTTGCCTAGAAGAAACTAGCTCTCAGGAACTGCGACACCCACCTGGCAGCCAAAAACCAGCCCCAGTGGTGAGTGAGCTACTGCCCCGTGCTGACGTCCCAGGGTGCTCTGGAGCCGTGGTGGTAGTAGTGGTCACTTGGGTGATGTAGGTAATTTGGGCACCTCTTCTTACCCTGCCCTGGTGAGTGTTGCCTCCCATGTTGTGGCAAGGCAGGTAAAGATTCCCCCAGAGTCAATAGGAAGACATTTGTTCCGTCTTTGTTTTTATCCATAACTGCGTATTGCCAAGATAAACATGGTGTGACCAAGGTTGTAGGGTCAGCAGGGGATCATGGAGGCCAGTGTCCCACTGTATCTGGCAGCCACATAATGCTCAAGGATGGAGCAGAGCAAGCCAACTTTGACTTCAGGCTACTAAAGTTCTTTGCTGCTCTCTGCCCCTGTCAGGAGCCTCCTCCAGATATTCTGCCTCTGTCCTATGTCTCAAGCTTGGAATGGAAGTTATTCTTGAGTTCCTATCACCTGCTGGCCCTATTAACATCAATGTGAATGTCCCTGAAGATTGACTGATAAGCAGTTTGAGTTTTTTCTTAGGTTGGGATAAGGTTGATTTAAAAGTCTTTCATTGCAGAGTAGGTTGCAATGAAAGGAATGGAAAGGAGTGAGGGGGGCATTTTGTTCTATGGCTTGTGATAGAAAACTGAGGTCTCTTACCGGCAGGAAAGAGGCATGTCTTTGAAGTGAGCATAGCACAGTGTTCATTCTCTTTGTAAAAGTTGCATGCATCTCTTCTGGAAATGTCATTTCAGATGTGAACATTTTGATGAGAGAGGAAACGAAAAGGTTTTCAGAGACTGGAGCAGGGCAGGGGGTTAGAGAGGTTTCTTGGCCATGTGGTTGCAGAGCTGAACAGAGAAGTACGTGTGTTTTCACTCAGGTCAGCCTTGGTGGAGTGAGTCACCCAGCTGTCCCCAAGGCCACCGAGCACCTGCTGTCCCAGCCAGAACCAGTAATGCCCAACACGGCCCTGCTGGTGAAGAACCCCCTGGCATCTACTCATGTTTTCAAACAAGCCTGTCATATCTGCTACCCCAAAACAGGTGATGCATTTGCTCTGCCACCAGAGCACTGGCACAGACTGGGAATTGGCTTTCCCCAGGCTGATGGGGTTATTCTCTCTGGCAGGGCCCAAGGCTGGTGATTACACCTATCGGGAAGGCTTGGAGCACAAGTGCAAGCGGGACATCCTGCTGGGCAGGCTGAAGAACTCAGAAGACAAGACCTGGAAGAGGATCCGTCCTCGCCCAACCAAAACCAACTTTGTAGGATCCTATTATCTGTGCAAAGGTGATCTGTGGCAGTTGGTCGCTGGGAAGGGGCTGTGCCAGGGGAGACTGGGAGGGAAATTCTGTTGGATATTGCCTGCTGGCTGTAGGGTCTCCTGTCCCATCAGTAGCCTATGGACTGGATGGCTCAGTACAGTGAAGGGCAATGAGCTGCTATGTTGTGGAGAGCAGGCAGCTTCTAAAGTGGTGGAGCAGAAGAGTTCCAAAGGCTCAGTGAGGTGCTGTGCACAGTCGAGCTCTCAGAGCTGCTCTGCTGACATGGTCTTTACTGAGAACCTGCCCCCTGTACACATGCTCACATTAGTCCCACTCAACCCAACTGCCCCATGGCAGGGCTGTGGTTCTGCGTAGGGAATGGCATTCTCTGCCTGCTCCTTTGCTCCAGCCCATCCCACCATACATGCAGACAGTGTGACCAGACTGGTTCCCTGAGGCAGTGTCATTACAAAGTACCTAATGAGGTGGGGAGATTGCAAGAGTCAAGCTAAAATGGCTCCTTACTGCTGGGCCTATGGGAGAACTTAATCTGTATTGGCTTTAAAAGGGGTTAATTAAGTCATGGCCATGGTTAATTAAGTCTCTGGCCAGGCACTGAATTAAAGCTGGCCTGTTTTGAGATGGTTTCCCCCATAGCAACATTACTGGAGACTGTCACCATTCAGTAGTTTTCATTAACTTTCCTGAATGTCTTGATATAGGTGAGCTTGGGAGGAGATGTCTTTTCCTTTTAGCTCTGTGTTTTCTTGCTTTCAGTTCCTTGTGAGGCACGGGCAGTGGGAGGAGATGAGAGAGAGTTTAGTTTCTGACTGGGCCGCCCTGCCTGTGTGGTGGTGTGTGCTGTTTGTTGCTTTGTAGATATGCTTAACAAGCAGGACTGTAAGTACGGGGATAACTGCACCTTCGCGTACCACCAGGAAGAGATCGACGTGTGGACGGAGGAGAGGAAGGGGACCCTCAACCGTGACCTCCTCTTTGACCCGCTAGGTGGGATCAAGCAGAGCAGCCTCACAATTGCCAAGCTCCTCAAGGAACATCAGGGCATCTTCACCTTCCTCTGTGAGGTACAGAACTGGTGGGAGGGGGCAGGCATCCATCATCTCTTACATATGTATCTGGACCACTGATATGTTGATAGTTGCCACCACGAAAATATGGTGGGATGACTCACACAACTGGAGTGCTGCAATGATGGCTGTAAACTCTTCAGGAGGTACAGGTGAGGAAGGAGAGGCAGTGGGGGAGCCCTGTGTGTTAGGGAGTGTTTTGACTGTCTAGAGTTTAACGATGATGACAATAGGGTTGAGTGGTTACAGTTAGGAACTGGGGGAAAGGCCAACAAGGTGGGAGTCTGTTACAGACCACCAACCAGGGTGAAGAGGCAGACAAATTATTCTATAGGCAGATGGGAGAAGTCTTGTAATTGTTGGCCCTTTTTCTTGTGAGGGACTTCAGCTTACCAGATGTCTGCTGGAAGTACAACACAGCAGAGAGGAAACAGTCCAGGAGGCTCCTGGAGTGTGTGGAAGATAACTCCTGACACAGCTGGTGAGGGAGACAACTAGGGAAGGCATCCTCTGGACCCGTGGTTTGTGGACAGAGAAGGACTGGTGGGTGATACGATGGTTGGAAGCTGTCTTGGGCACAGCAATCATGCAATGATAGAATTTTCAGTTCTTGGAGAAATAAGGAGAGGGGTCAGCAGAACTGCCACCTTGCCACTTTGCCTTCTGAAGGGCAGACTTTAGCCTATTTAGGAGCCTGGTTGACAGAGTACTGAAGGGAAAAGGAGTCCGGGAAGGTTGGACATTCTTCAAGAAGGAAATCTTAAAGGTGCAGGAGTAGGCCACCCCTTGTGACTCTGTATGTCCCAGTCAGTGCCCTGCTCCCAGAAGGACAGTGAGCATTGTATGCAGGTGTGTAGGAGAAAGGAGTAGTTTTCCTCCTTAGCCCTGCAGCTGAACCAGGTGCTTACAGCCTCATGGGATCACCTGTCTCTTCCTCCGTCTTGAGATGTTGCTTTGAATTGTAATTTAGCCCCAGTTACGTTAGAAATCGGAATTCTGTAATGCAAAAAATTCCCACTTGATGTCTGTGCAGAGCTCCTGAGTCGGTCAGTTGAGAATTGCCTCATATCATCTTAATGCTGTGCAGCACAGAGTTCCCCGTGTTGGCAGCACATGTAAAGGGACGTGTTCTTTGCTGTGAAGTGGCTGTTCTTTTATTTCTCCGTTGTTCTTGTTCTGTTGTCTAACAGGGAAAGAATATGCGGCTCTGACCAAAATTTTTCCAACCACAATGGAAAATTCTGTTGAGAATAAGCCAAAAAATGTTGTCTGGAAGCTTTTCCAGAGATTGACTTGCTTTATTTTAAAGCCCTACCACAAAGTTTTCACCACGCTTCTTTCTAACTTTGAACATTAGAATAGGCTGGCTCTGGTTCTTCTTCCTCTTCCAAGTGAAGTTGCTCTGGTTCACTGCTCTCTAAGATTTTCCCAGTATGCTAATTCTTCTCTTCTCAGATTTGCTTTGACAGCAAACCCCGGATTATCAGCAAAGGGACCAAGGACACACCATCTGTCTGCTCCAACCTTTCTGCAAAACACAGTTTCCATGACAACAAGTGAGTGAACGATTTTTTTCTCCTGATGGGAACCATCTCTCACAAGTCCAGCCAGTTTAACTCCAGGGCTCTGGTCTCCTTCTTCCTTTCCTCCCTATGGGTTCCAATCATAGGACAGCTCAAATCATGATAAATAGCACTATGGGCTTCACCCTGCATGTTTGCTCCTGGTGCTGAGGGATTTCAGGCATCAGCAAAGCCCTTTGGAGTCAGTCTGCTAAGTTTTCTATTGACTTAATTTGCCTTTCAGTTTGGCCCTTACAAAAAGGTCAAAACAAAGATCCTCTAGCTCAGGGTCCTGCCTCTGACTGTGTGGTAATGAATGTTTAGGAAAACAAGTATAACAAACATGTCAAGTACACAGTCATACAATTCCTTCTGGCTCCTGGCAACTTGAGATGTAGGGAGTTGCTGAACCAGAGGAGTTGGTATCTTTGCAGCGTATTTTGAAACGTCTGATCTCTGAACTTAAGTAGAAGTGTGCTGAAGGTGAAAATAACTACCCAGACTTGATAGGGTGGGAGGGCAGGGGTTTGCTTTTCCCAGAGGGAATCTGTCTCTCCTGGAGTCAATTTGCTTGTGTCCTTTGCCTGCCCAGTCAAATGTCTGGATGTCATATGTAAGGAGGAGGTGGGGAGGGTTTGATCCTCTGGTGCTTCTTATTTTTCTGCAGGTGTCTGGTCCACATTGTGCGTTCCACCTCCCTGAAATATTCCAAGATCCGTCAGTTCCAGGAGCACTTCCAGTTCGACGTGTGCCGACATGAGGTGCGTTACGGCTGCCTGCGTGAGGACAGCTGCCACTTTGCTCACAGTTTCATTGAGCTCAAGGTCTGGCTGCTGCAGCAATATTCAGGTGAGTGTGGCTTGGCTGGTGTTGTGTATACCTGAGTTTCTTCCACTGTGTAGCCAGGGCCAGTTGAGAGGGGAAGAATGTGTCACTCGCTTGTGCATATTACTCACTCTGCCTCCTCAGAGACACAGAAAAGAGGACCAAGGTGTTCTGTGAGGTGATTTGGCCCTTGTCCATTTACAGGAACAGTGCTGTTATAATTTGCGGACCAGAAAGCCTTTCCCTTGGGACCAGCTGAATAAATTAAAATGATAATTAGGTAGAGCTGAATCCCAAGAGGTGTTTGGTGCTTAGATCTTGTGCAAATGGCAGTTGGACCCCTGAGTGAACATCTGCTGCAGTGAGAATGGCAGCATGCACAGGTGACAAAGCAGTTGGTTATATAAAGAAGGCTGTGCATCTCCAGTTTCTCAAAACAAATTCACCAACAGCAAGATAATTGGTGTTTCCCAAAAAGCCTTTGATGACATGCCTCAGGAGAGGGTTTTACAGAGATTGTACTCAGGGAAAGCATATAATGACACTGCCACATCTGGCACTTTCAGTCTTGTCTCTTTGTCTGTCTGACATATTGGAGGTTTTCTCTGGCTGCTCTCCTGTTGGCTGTGTAGATACCGGTCCACCCACAGTGCTACCTACATGCTTTTTCACCACAGGGTCTCATTTAGTGCAACACCCAGCCTGGTAATGGGAGTACTTCAGAGAGGAAACGCATTATGGATGTTTCTCACCATTCTTTGATGTCATAATTGATGTTTAGTGCAGTCCTTGGCCTTGGCTTCAGCTCATGAGGGACAGTGATGAACAAGTAGCACACTGTGGCAAATGCCATCTTTAATCTTTCCGTTTGCCCTCATTTACTTGTGGCCTCAGGAAATTAAAAAATTACAGCTCTGGAGTTTCTAAGATAGCACGTTGCCTGTGAGTCATGGGCCACCATTGCTGCCCATTGCATGCTTGTGATACTGCTCATTGTACTCTGGGCACTCTAATATTCAAGTACCTTGCTTTTTTCCCCATCCCATGGTTGGTTTATTTTTGTTGTTTTGGTTTGGTTTTGTTATTCAAAAAGTTTCTTTGCTTCCTTCTTCCTTCTCTCTGTGTTTCTTCTTCTTCATCCTGCAGAGGAAATAGACTGATTTTTTTCTTCTTGCCTTCTTTACTTGAAGAAATGATTTCAGAGGAGAAGCTGAGGAGATGAAACAAGCCATGAGTTAAGCTGCAGAGGTGATCATTAAGCCTTGTGCTTGTTTCCACCTTTTCCAACAATAGGAGAGATGTTATCTTGTGGGGTTTTTTTCTGCAGGGCTGTATATATGAGACTGCTTTCCTTGTGAGTTTGCCTTCCTGGAGCAGTAGTTTATTACCTCTCCTAAGTGTAGCTTTCATTATGGAAACTGAGATGAAAGGTAGTTGTTGCCATTCTCTGGGAACACTTTAGCTTTGGAGCAGAAAGTTTCATTTGGGCACTATTTGCTCAGCAAGAATGGGAAGAGGACAGCTTACATTTGAAACACTTCACAGCCATTTGAGCAGTTACAGAGCTTTTGGCTTTGTTCATGGGAATAAAGGATTGTATTAGCGGAGTAAAGGTTCCCAAGATCTGAAAATTGGACAGGCAGGACTATTTTCTTGTTCACTGTGGCTTTTCACAGACATCTCTTGCTATCTTCTTCCACCAGTGGTAATAACAGGCTCTTTGTCTTCACTAATGATGTTGCAAAAGATGCTGAAGTATTATAAGTAATCAACACATGGGCCTTTTGGTTCTCAGATCATTTCTTTGTGACGGTTCATGCTTTGGAAAGCTGGTAGATTGGAAATCATCCTTTCACATTTGGGAGGGTTTTTCTTTCCCAACCACCACATTTCTAGACTGTATTGTTGAGTTAGTTCAGACTTCTGGAACTGGAAGAAGGCAGTCACAAGAACTATGTTTGAAATTCAGTCTTCTGACAAGACCTGTATATGCTTCTCCCTTTGGTTCTGCACCAATGCACTGCAAGGATCACAGGTGTGCAGAATGGAGAAGGTGGGAGCTGCTCTGGCCCTTTCCCTGCCAGGTCCAGTGCAGCATGTTAACTTTTTGATGCGGTTTTCCCAGCTTTAGAGGTTTTGTCCCCAAAGTGCAAATCAGCATTGTGTCCAACCCTGGAGTACTTGGACATGGAAGAGGGAATTGCAATTTTTCTAACTCTACACCATTTCTTCTGGGATTAATGGTTAAGAAGTAGAATATTCACCAACAGCTCTGATCTGTGAGCAGTACCAGCTATGCAGTAGCTGCCATTTGAAAGGCCTGAGCAAATGTTCTTGAAGAATGGTGATGTTCCCTGAATGCTTTTCATCCTGTTCAAGCCCTGTGCAAATGGCAGTAGTGTTGCCTGACAGGGACATGAACAGCCAAAATCACAGATAGGAAAACTGAGGTCAGGAATGCTGTGACTTACCCAAGCTACAGACAGCCTAAGCTGAGATGAAAACTTGTGTTTGGTGGCCCTTAAGTTCTGGAACGTGCTGTCTCCCAGATCAATGGTTGTGTTTATGTAATGCTCCTGGGGAACACCTCACTTCAGTAATGAAAGCTGTAGGCATCAGCAAAGCAATCAAATTTGCAAAGTCTGTGTCCTGGGGATGCTGCATCAAGGCCGTCTTCAGCACCCCCTTGTTGCAGTCAGCTGCCTGTGCAAGATATTTGCTTCAGTTTGTTTTGGCAGCTATCTTGGGTCTTTAGACCACTTAATAACTTGAACGCCCATCTAGCTGGCTGGTGCTAACAGAGGCTGTTCCCTCACCACTTGAGCTGATCAGGAGCTAATTCCTTAGATAAAGTCTGACCAATCCTTTCTCTTGTTGTCTGATGTTGTATTTCTAATATCTGAGACTTTGCAGATCTTTCCTTGCTGGTTACTTACTAGCAGCTGTTCCTTGGTTGGCTTTGCACTGTTGGTCTTTCGTTGCTGCCTTGGTTGTGCTTGGTGTCTATATGTGTTGAATTTCAACTTTCCTCTTCACCTGTTGATTGATGGGGAGCACCCTCAACTTGAAGGTGTAACAGGCTCATTAATCCTAGCAGGTAATAGGTGAGACTTCTGGGGTCTTGGAGATGCTAGATGTCTCAGTGAGTATCTGTGATCTTCCAAGCTAGAGGCAAAAACTCCATATACAGTAGATAACAGGAACAAAGCATTGCCTTTAGGACCTTGGTACAATCTGCTAAGAGGGTGTTGGGGGACAGCCTTGGTCAAGCTCTTGACCCTAGTGAAGAATTACTGGCTTGGAGGCAGTGTCTGGGTCCTTTGCAGACTGCCTGAGCAGAAAGCCAGGTCTGAACAAGCCCAGGAGACCGAACTCTTCTCCTTTTGTTTGGCTTGTGTAGAGAGTAGCTTCCTTAGCAAGGGATTAGACATGTTCTGTGGTGGGTCCTGTCACAACCCAGTCCTGACGTTACCAGGGGGACTGTTGGGAGCTGTCAGCTGCTCAGGGGTTGCTAAGCCCAAACTAAGAAGTCCTGCAACCCCTCCCTCTCTCCTCTTGGCCAAAGCAGTGTGGCTCAGTTCTGTCTCCTTTTTGTTCCCAGGAATGACCCATGAAGATATTGTGCAGGAGTCTAAGAAGTACTGGCAGCAGATGGAGGCACATGCCAGCAAACCAGCCAACAGCGTGGTAAGTAAGGCCCACCTAAGGCTTGGAGCCTGATTTTGCTCCCAATGGTTACAGCCCTTTCTCTCTTTTCCTTCCACTGCTGTGCCTGACAGGTCCCAGGCAGACCAGGATGGCCGTTGAGGTGGAGGACAGCTGAGAGTGTTCCTGGTTGCAATGCTGGTTCTGAGCTTTTTGCCTTGTTTTGCAGTGTTATTATCTGCTTTGTTCCCTGCTAGGGTGAAGCCTCCAGGTCACCGAGGGCAACACACAAAGAATGGTGTTTCCTGTGACACCTTGCTGGTGAAACTGGGAGATCTTGGGGCAGTGGCCACACAGTGGGGACCAAATGTGTCCTGCTGCCTTTTAGTGGCCAAGGGACGGTAGAGCAGTTTGAAGGACTCTTAAGGAATGACTCATGACCTACAGGACTGATCTAAACGCAGGAGTGGGTGGAACTGGCAGCCCAGGTGCTGTTGAGGCTGGGCAGGTGGTGCTTTACCAGGAGGAGGCTGGGAGCTTTGCCTTTGTTTTGCCACTTTGCCTCTCAGTGTGGAGAGCTGCACCCTCCAGCACTGCCAAGAGCATACGAGGGTAGTGCGAGAGGGGTTACAAGCAAAGGGCTCTTCCTTGTTTACTTTCTTCCATCTTGTTGGCTATGGGCAGTGCTGCCTTAGCCTTTTTTTTACCCCACAGGGGATTTCTGTATTGTAGGAGCAGAGCCCACCCAGTGAGGACAATTCCCAGTCCAGTTCTGAGGTTGAACTAAAGCAGTTTTTGCCATTAGAACAGGGAGTTTTTGCCATTAGAACAGGAGAATGGTGGGGAAAGTGTTGTAAATCCTTTTTGTTCCCACTTGACAGCTTTCTTTAACCTTGGTGAGCCTACGCTTGCCATCCCTTGGCCTGTGCCTTACTGTCCAAGCAAGAGTGTTTCACCTTTGTGTGGGACCTGTCACCCAGGAGTCCCTCTGCAGAGACCAGCACCAAGTGCAGTCTGTGAGCACCCTGCAGAGGAGGTGTTTTACAGCAGAGGAATCTGAGTTACTCATGTGTGATGTTTAGCTGCTGTTTCTTGTCTTGGTTGTGTGTCAACAGAAGTGTTCTGAAGGCTGTAGGGCACTGATGCTGGGGAAGCATCTGTGGGAAGGTCTTATGGGGATAGCTTAGCCCAACAGGAAAGATGCAGGTGACTGCACTGACACTTGCAGTGGGCTCTGTGTCCTCCTATGCACTGGTTATGCTGCATGAGATGGATTCATCCTCGAGGGGATGCTCAACAATAAACCTGTGCAGCTGTTGTGGTCTGAAACGGCTGGAGGAGAGGAATGGGAAGCAGCAGTCCAGAATAACCAAGGTCTCTAGTTCCCAAAACTGTCTGACTTGCTTAAGGAATATGTTCTAGCCTCTCAGGAAGCTGAGCATGACAAGTTTCTACATCCTGTACTATATGAGAAGTGAGCCTGGATGATCTGAATGGTCCCTGCAACCAGAGCTGGCTGTGATCTCTTTCTGCCTGGTGTGAGGACAGAGGCAGTGGCCTGCATCTCCACATGGGAGGAAACTAAGTGTGAATTTGCAGCAGTTTGTGACAGCAGTTGCATTTATATCAGCAATCCCTGTTCCGTGTGTGCCTTGCCCCAAGAGCACAATCCAGAGATTGGTTCTGTCCTGCCTGCTGTGAATCTGCCTGCATTTTCCAGAAAGCTCTGTCTTGCCATTCTCTGTGCATAATGAGGGGATAAAAAAAAAAGAGAAATGGACAGCTGTTTTCCTGTAAGCCTTGCAGCTTCAAATTCACCTTTGTCTGGCGGTGCTGCTGCTGGAAGATTAAGCTGTACAGCAGGCATGGTCAGAGCATGTCCTCTGAAGCACGTGGGATCTGGATGCTAAGGGTTCCATTTCTGGCTGCTGGGGCTTGCAAGGGGCAGAGGATTGGGAAATGAAATGCCAGAGCCTGTTACATCAGGGGATGGGCAGAGAGCAACAGTTTCTGGGCCCTGTGGGCCATGCTAGGGCTGATGGCCAGTGGCAAAGTCTGGCTGTGCCTCACAAATGCCTGTCACAGAGCTGGACTGCACCCACCACCCTTCCAGGGTGCAGAGGCAAAGCAGCAGCCATGTTGGTACAGTCAGAAAGTGCCTACCAGCAGCACCACCAGCTGTCTGTAGGGATTGGCAGCCTGGCACTGGCACTGTGCAGGGAGACAGCCAAGTCAGTCAGATGCATGTGTTTGCAGTAGCACACCATGGCTTTGGCAACAGCACGTCCTCAGCCAGAGGGCTGTGCTTTGGGATGAGACCCTGGCTTGCTGCCGAAGACCCTGCAGGCAGGACTAGCTATCTGTTGAGAGATGTTTACTTTTGCCATTGTTTTCTCCTGTCCAAGCAGGCTAACGTGACTCAGAGTTTTCTCAGCGTCCTTCCAGCTTTCAAAGTTGGCTGCATGGCAAAGACAACTTCCCAGGAGTGCTGTAAAAACAGACCCCTCCTTCCCACCATCCCGTGTGATCCACTCTCACTCCAGTGCCCTCTGGTCAGCGGAAGCAAAGTCGCTCTGGGGGATTTTGCTGCAGTTTTGTCACAGCTACCAGTTGGACTCAGCACCTGGGGCTGTCCAGTTGTGGAGAAAAGAGGCAGGCAGCATGCAGGGGCCCAGTAGCTGTGACAGTGAAGGTCAGGAGGCTTAGCAAGAAATGAAAAATGGAGATACATTGCTTGCCAAGCACCTGCTGGCAGTCTTGCACTTGGCCCCACAAATTTGGCCTCACAGCAGATGCTGTAGGAGTAAACCCAGTGGCCACAGATTGAAGAGCCGGTCAGCAGGAGGGGCTGTTGTAGGGAGCTGGGTGTCCTCCCATCACATCCATGCAAACTGAGGGGTTCTAGCCCTCATTTTTCTCGTTTTCAAGAGCTGTTTTGTTTTTATTCCCCTTGCCAGATGCAGAACCCCCATGAAAGCTGACCTCAGAATTATCAATTTAGGCATGGAGAGGAAAAAAAGTCTCCAATAAGGAGTACTTGCATTTAAGTCCTGCTCACTCAGTTAGGTGGCTGAGTAACCTAGGCTCCTCATATAGTCCCCTGAGCCATGTGGCTCTTCCAGAGAAAATTTCAGTGTCGCTGAGAGGTGTTCCTGAAGCTGGGAGACATGAGTGGCCATGCAGGGTCTGTTGCTTTCTGCAGAGCCTGAAGTGGAGAGCTGTTGTGCCAAAGACTTGTATTTTTTTGGTTGCCATGGTACATAGCTAGCACTATACTGTCTGGCTTCATAGCAAGGGGTGGTGCCGTAGCCCGCGGCACTTTTGCCTGGCTTCGTCTGCTAGAGCCTCATGTGATATAATTTCCACACTGTTGGTTATCAGCAGCCTGCCAGGTATGTGTCTTGCCTTTACAAATACAGTCATGTAGCATTAACAGCAGCCGCTTTGATTTTTTGCTTGGCTCCTAATCCCCTGGGAGCATACATGCCCACTGGACTGACCAGCAGTTTGCATGACTCAGATGAAGAAATGCATGGGGCTTCTTTTGGTTAAGAATTTGTGGAAAAAGCAGCCCAGATTACCAGAACTACCTGAGAGATATTTTCTTTCTCTCTGATCTCTTGTCCCTTCTGGAGACACTCAGTTTTTAGTTTTGCTGGGTCAGTAGGTTTGAGCAAAGCTTCCTGGCAGTGCTGAGAGATATGTCACCAGGAGGATAGCATGGGGTGGATAAAAGGGAATTTGCCAGCAGTGCCATTTTGTTACCGTAGGCCTGTACGTTTGATGGGTCAGTAGTGAGCTGTAGTGGAATTTCCTTTGGAGACCAAGTGGAGATTAAAACTTCTATTCAAAGGCCACACATCTGAGAGGGAGGCACCTCATTGCCTTCCATGGTATCCCAGGTCTTACCTCTGCTCATCCCACAGCCAGCCAGTTTGATGTGTTCTTGGTGGTCACCAGCACAGGTGACAGCTGACAGCAAGTGATGAACGAGTCATGTGCGGGGAGCCACCAGAAAGGTCATTCTTGCAGATGAGTAGGCCAGAATCGCTGCTGCTTTTCAAAAGAGATGCTGGTTCTCTCGGAGGGTCCTTTGGCTGGGACATCAGAGAACTGATGGCCCCTTGTAGGCAGCACAGGCAAGGTCAGCTCCTCGGTCAGCTTTTCACAGTGACAGAGGACCTTTTATGTCCTTTTATGTCAGCTCTGGTTCTACAAAGAACTAGGTCTGGAGGATGCAGAGTGGTAGTTGATAGCTGATGTGGCATCTCCTGGGAAGTGCTTTGATTCTGTGTTGCCTGTGCTTGCTGTTTTCCCTTCACCAAGGGATGCAGCCAGGCCCCACGCTGCTGCTAATCAATTGCTGGCAGAAACCTGCTTTCAGGGACACGGCTTGCATGTCTGTTTATTGTGAGATGCTCGGGCTAAAGTCAAGGCATGGCAGATGGGACGGGCTGCTGATGTGGCTGACAGTCAGAGAATTGTTTTGCTGGTGCATGACCTTTGTGCTTCATGGCCAGCTTGATGGCCAGGGTGTTCTCTTGTACTCTCACATACTCCCGTGCCCAGGGCCACTGACATCCAGTTGGGTTTGTTCTTTGGTTTGGAAATGAACTGGAGACACCAGCCTCATGTTCTTCCAGTGGTGATACAGAATGCAAACAGTTTTCCAGAGGTTTACTCAGAAAACATGAGGCAGCAGTGATATGAGATTGGCTCCTTTTTTTTCCCTTCTCCACAATCCATTAGTCATAATCCCAAACCAGCCTTCTCAGGTGGGGTGGGGGCAATAAGTGCAGTGGCTGAGAAGATGTGAAATATGTGCATTGTACCTCTGTCCAGAGTCTGTGATTTAACTGCTTGTGAAACCCAGTGCAGAGGAACTGTGAGAGATGGAAACCTGCCCAGAAATGTCTTGGAAGGATATCTAGAAGAGGACCCAGCTCTGACTTCATGGTGTCAAATGTTAGGTGTGACACGAGCTTCTTGGTCCAAAAGCAGAAGTTTTGGGTCCTGCGTTGTGACGTGGTCCAGCTTCCTCCCGAGGGGGCTCTCCCAGCTATGTGACCGAGTGCTCTCCACAGGCAGAGTGGGACATGGATTGCCCTCCCTGCAGGGAAGTGGGGATTAAGCTCTGGGGCAGGTCTCACAGAGTTTGTCTGTACACGGAGATACGCTGCAGGGGTTTCACAGCCAGGCCTGGTCAGTGCTGGAAGCTGCCAGGCTGTCTGTGCTTTTGGCCAGGTGTCAAAGCCCAGGAAGTCATGCTGAAGCAAGCAGTAGTTTTGCTCCTGTCTGGTATCTCATCGGGCCACCAGCTAACACTGGCAAAGGAGAGCTGATTTAATCTGGCTTGTCGCTGGCACACAGGCATGCAGGGAGCCGCCAGCGTCTCCGTGGCAGGTTTGGGGGGTACATTTTGCCTCTGTTCGCCTGAGGCTGTGGTTCTTTTCCCCAGGCTTCTCCCCGGACTCCCACGTCAAGCACCTTTGACCTCCAGATGAAATTTGTGTGTGGCCAGTGCTGGAGGAACGGGCAGCTGGTGGAGCCAGATAAAGACCTCAAGTACTGTAGTGCCAAAGCCCCCCACTGGTGAGCAATGCAACATCTCTTTCCTCTACCCCTCTTCAAGGTCCGGAATTTTTCATCCTACCTTCTCCAGGGCTTCATTTGGCATCTTTGGAAGAGGCTGTAAGGTTTCCTAGCGGCCTCTCACTGCTCAGGGTGTTTGTCACTATAGCAGGCATTGCAGATAGCTGTTTTCCAGCTTCCATCCCTCTTTACTGTGTGTATTTGCTGCCAGCATCATGCAGACTGTTACTCCTGGCACATGCAGTCCAGCTTCCACAATTCCCTTTTCTCCCAGTTCCTATAATTTCTTCTTAGCAAGGTCACTAACAGAGTTCTTCTCTGCACATGTTTATACTCTTAGCTGTTTGCAGATGTCTGTCAGGTCACAATTAGCAATGATTCAAGGTATTCTCCTTCCTTTCAAATTAGTTTCCCTTGGCTCTTTCATTGCTTTGGTTGCTCCTCTGTGATGCATGTCATGTCTGTTTGCACCTCTTGACTCCTTGGGGCCCATGAGAATGTTTGGTGTGATAGAATTATTGAATCATAGAACAGTTTGGATTGGGAGAGACCTTTAAAGGTCATCTAATCCAGCCATCCTGCAATGAGCAGGCGCATCTTCAACTAGATCAGGTTGCTCAGCCTGACCTTGAATGTTTCCAGAGTTGGGGCACTGCCACCTGTCTGGGTTGTGCCAGTGTTTCAACACCCTCATCATAAAAAATTCCTTCCTTATATCTTGTCTGAATCTACCCTCTTTCAGTTTCAAGCCACTACCCCTTGTCCCAACACTACAGGCCCTACTAAAAAATTTGTCCCCATCTCTCTTATAAGCCCTCTAGAAGAGAAATATTGGCTGGGCAGTCACTGTTTGGTCATGGAAACTGGCCTGTCTCACCCAGGCAGCCTGCAGGGATAGGATGGAAGGGTTTATAGGACTTCTCTTCCCGTAACACAAGCCACAAAGGCACAGTCCAGCTTCCTATTGCAAATGTTAAGACTTTTGTTGAAGAAGAGACAGAAGCAGCAGTTTCTGGAGGAAGTAAGCAGGTGAGGAGTGCTTCCTGGGATGGGAAAAAAGTAACACCTCTTTGTGCAGCTGCTGAATAGAGCTGGGGTTTTTGCTCAGGGTATCTCCTGGTGATCGCTTGCTGGAGCTGCAGGAGAATTAATACTTCCTGGCACTGTTCATAAGGCAGTGCTTGTAATGACTTGCATTTCTATTGCACCTTTCAAGCAGAAAATATTCCCAAGTGTTCTTCATGGATCTGATTGCACAAGAATTGGCTGTGTCAAAGGGTGGAATGCAGCTGTTTAATAATTCGTGGTGATGCCCTGTGAGATTTGGGGGAGATTTTTGTGGCTTTATGAAAAAAGGTACCCCAGGAAATAGGTAATATGTACAGGGAGAAGTCCTCCTAAAACAGCCATCTTGTAGCTTCTCCATCACAGATGTGCAAGTCTAGGAACAGCCAGATAGTGCAGGGACAAGCTGGACAGGAGGATTTGCTCATCTCTCAATATTTAAGTGTCTCTGAGGTAAAGAACCCTTGTTCTGCTCTTCCTTATGCCTCTCTTGATTTATTCTCTCTTCCTCAGTTGGACGAAGGAACGCCGTGTCCTGCTGGTGATGTCCAAAGCTAAGAAGAAGTGGGTGTCAGTCCGACCACTGCCTTCCATCCGCAACTTCCCACAGCAATATGATGTAAGCCCCGTGCCCAGCACGGCCAGGTGCCCCATCCCTTTCCCTTCCACCATGGTGCAGTGCTTTGAGGGCTGCTCCCTTGAAGACTTTTCAGGGAGGCAAGTACATGATGGCTGAGGTGGGAGGTAAGGACAGACTGATGGCAGCAAAACACATCCATTGAAAAGATGGAGCAGAAAAAGGAGCAGCACCCATTCAAACCACTCTACACACAAATGCAAGTTTCCAGTGTTGCTGCTAATGCATAACAAGAACTGTTAATGTATCTCTGGCTGGCACAGGGTTTGGGAATGAAATTTAAGACTCCCCTTAGGTCAGGGTTTCTCAATGTGGGTGAGAAGCAAGAGGCTCAGGAGAAGCCTATCCCTGCCTTTGCTGTGACTGTGCTGCTGTAGATTGTGAAACTTGCTCACAAAGGGTTTTGAAAGCAAAACTAAGAACTCAGCTAAAAAGCCACATGCTGTGAGGAAAATTACAGATATCCAGCCTCCAACCCCAGCCCCAAATGTGGTGATAGTTTCTCCCTCTCCTTTACTTTTTCCCTGAAAGGAGAAAGCTCCTTCCCCCTACCCTATGGTAGGTCCTGCTTTTGTGCCAGGACAGGGGGAGAAGAGATGATCAGTAAATATGATGTTTGGAAAGCTTCTCATTTTCTCTGGCAGTGATGCTGTTGGTAGCTGTGTGTGCACTAGTGTGGTCTAAGCAACCTGTAAGGCCACTCTTCAGCCACTCAGACATGGCTGGAGAATGAGTCACCTTTGGGGACCAGCAGCTTGATCAGCAGGAGACACTCTTGGGTCAGTCCAGGCTGCTCCCGGCTGCCGCCCTGTACCTGCACCCGGTCACCTATGGAAACGGCAACAGGTGCTGAACTGCCTGTGTGTTTATGTCATCAGGAGACTGGGGAAAAGAAGCATGAGTTAATGATAGATAAAGTGTCCTGTTTGCAACCTCTCCTGTGCAATTTAATGCCCCGGCTGGTTATCAAACCCACTTTCCCTTCTAGCAAGGACTGATTGTGCAGATGCTAAATTTTTCTCTCTTTTAACAGTTGTGTATCCATGCACAGAATGGCAGGAAATGCCAGTATGTGGGCAATTGCTCCTTTGCCCACAGCCCTGAGGAGAGAGACATGTGGACCTTCATGAAGGAAAATAAAAGTGAGTGGGGGAAATGTGGGCCAAAGAGTTTGGGGAGAGGGAAGAGGACATTTGGGCAGTGGATGGAGGGTCTGTTAAGACGTATTCTTGACAACAGAGATGGAGCTGGACAAGGCTGCTACCATGAGTTTAGGTGGGATTATGGGTCAGGTCTGTCTACAGCTGCTCTTTTCTTAAATGTGCATGTATCTTGAGTCCCTTGCTGTGGGACTAGTGCACATTGGTTTTATGTCTTACATTGCTTCACTGCTGCCCTCTCTTTCTGCATCACTTTTGAATTCACCCTGTGCTGTCCCTCCAGTTGCCTGTAATGTCCCAGGCTTGGCTCCATATGGAGCTCTGCCAAAGCACCAGTCCTGGCCTGTAGCTGCTCCTGTATCTTTCTTACTGTCTTCTATCTGCCTTGGCTATCTTACCTATTTCTGCTCATATCCCTTGCTCCTGGGCTGTGGCACTCCCTGCTCATGGCATTGTATTCAAAGGGGTGGAGTTGAGATCTTGAATGAGAACATCGTTGGGTGGTGCCTTTGTGGAGGAACTTGTCTGTATTTAATTCTGCAGGCTTATCTTTTGGGGGATAGCTGAGGGTTGCCCATGTCCTGGACAGCCAGCTCTGTGGCAGAAATCCTTGTTTATTCAGATCAACAGGAAGCTGGGAAAAAAGGGCCAGTTGTCCAGGTGCTCACCTGCCTCTGTGGGAGCTGCTGGAAAGCCTGAAGGATTTCAGGCCTGCCCTGAGTTTTTTTGGTCCATATGATTCTATGGGAGGGTCCTTCTCTCTGTTTAGCCAAACTGTTACTTGTTGCAGTTCAAATAATTTCATTGCTGGGGCCTTTAAAGCACATCAGACTAGTCTGGATGTGTTGCTCAAAGGTGAATCTTCAAATGACAGCATTGTTTCAGTTTGGGGGAATTTGCATTCATTATCCCCAATTGCCTCGAGTTCCTCAGTTACCCATTTAGCAAGGAGTAAATCACTAATGCATCACACTTAAAGCATCATATCGATGTCTGCAAACATTTGTGTTTCCATAGCCTCTCTCAGGTGCTCATCTTGCAAAGGCAGATGTGTAGTTAAAGCTTCCACCTCAAAGTTCCCTTCCCAGAAGTATGCTGAGCGGCTTTTAAATCAAAAGCCACAAGACATTGACTGCAGTTCTCTGGGCAGATTTTGAACTTAGAGCAAGCTGTCATTAGGTCTTTCTCCCCTCTGCAGTGCTTCCTGTTGCCAGCTTGCTTAAAGGCTCTCCTCCTTCTCTAGTGCTGAGGGTGAAGCTTGGGCTTAGAAGGAAGAGATGGATCTGAAACCAGCCCCTGCCTTAGCTTCCTGGCGGGGTGAGATGTCTTCTGAGGTCAAGCAGAATCAGGCCTGATGGAGAATCATCTTGTGGGGTGAATTCCAAGGAGATCTTGTGGCACTTTGCCACCTTTCTGAAAAGTTTGTGTGGCTGCTGTCACAGTTGCCCCTTGACTGATAGAAGACACCCCCCATGCCAGGTGGTGTGGTGTGAATTTGGCTCCTTTCCCCAGGGGTCTCATCTGAGGAGGTGACATGGGGCACAGGCCTTCAGTCTGTGCTGCACAGGCAAGGGGAGGGAAGGGCAGCCCCAGCATTTGTCCTTTTTTCATAGCTTGTGCGTAGGGTGGGAGAGTGTCTGAGTTGCTTCACGTGTCGCCTTTGTGCAGTACTAGATATGCAGCAGACCTATGACATGTGGCTAAAGAAACACAACCCTGGGAAGCCTGGAGAGGGAACACCACTCACCTCGCGAGAAGGGGAGAAACAGATCCAGATGCCCACTGACTATGCTGACATCATGGTAATAAGCTGATCTCTTACCTTTCATTCCTCCTCCTCCTTCTCAGTGCTGCCAGTCTGCCTCTCTCCTGTGCTCCAGGTGTGGCTAGCAGGGACTGCATTGCTCTAGTGGAACAGAGCCTGTATTAACGTAGGTTAAATGGACAGCTTGGAGCAGCACAGCAAGGGCACCACAGCTGAAGAGGGAAGAGATCAACGTGGGGTCAGCAAGGCTCTGCAATGGCTTTTCTGTTAATCCTCAAGTCATTAGGATTCCCTTAGGTTCCCTTTTGCATGGGCTCAGCCTCTCTCCAGGGTTCCTGCCTGCTCCTGGGCAAGCTGTCAAAACCACTGCAGGCCTGTCAGAAGAGTGAGAAGCTTGGAGAAGAGCTGGCACAAAAGCCTTGGAAAACTAGGGGCAGATGTGTCTCCTTATGCCAGGGGTGGTACTGGTGTAAGGGTCTGTGCTACTGAAGAGTCCTGCATTGCCTGTAAACCTGGGGACCTTGCAGTGAGAGCCCACTGGGGCCATCAGCAGGGGCAGGGGGACCATGTCAATCAACTGAACTGCCCTGTCCCCTGAGCCTGTTTGAGCCATAAATAAACTCTGACAGAGCATCTCCTCTGTTTCCCTTTAGTGTTAGCACAATGCCCTGAAGATGACATGGTAGAGAAGTGTGGGTAGTCATAGACTGAGTGGAGCTTCCAGGATGCTCTGGAAGGAGAGGGGGAGAGGCAGTGCCAGCACAGGGAAGGCCAATGGATGTGGATGTTATTGCCCTGACTGGCCCTTTTCCCTGTCTGTCTGCACCGGTTAGATGGGTTACCACTGCTGGCTCTGTGGGAAAAACAGCAACAGCAAGAAGCAATGGCAGCAGCACATCCAGTCGGAGAAGCACAAGGAGAAGGTCTTCACCTCAGACAGTGACTCCAGCTGCTGGAGCTACCGCTTCCCCATGGGCGAATTCCGGCTTTGCGAGAGGTACTAGTGTCTCATCTCCCTCCTGTGTCGCTGCTGCAGGGCCAGGGTAACAGGCCCAGGGCCTCTGTCATCCCTCCTCATCCTCTCACAGAGTTCTCAGAGACTTCTGAATGGAGGAGGAGTGGGATGAGATGACAGGTTTGGGTGACAGCGAGGCTGCTGGTGGATCCCAGAGGTGCTCAGCGACAATACTGAGGGGTAAAAGCACATTCCTGAGCATGTGTCGTTAGAAAAGGGGAGGTTCCTGTCTGCACCTGTGCCCTTCATAGCCAGGATGCTCTCAGGCTGCTGAACAGTCCCCTTGGCCCAGTGCTTGGGGGAATCCAAGGTGCCTTATTAAATGGTTTGAATGTCTCACACCCTCTGAATCAGCACCTTAGGGTGCCTTCAGAAAGCTTGTGATGGTTAAAAATGCCATTTTGGTTAGTAAGAAGGCTCTGTCTTTCATGCTGGTTACCTGGCATTTCTTCTCTTTTGCGCTGGTTTTCCCTCATCCCTGCTGGTCCAGTTCCAGCTCACATTTTTTTGTGCTCTGACTAAATCCCCTTGTAGCCACTGCTCTTTTCGCTGCTCTGTTTTTTTCCCAGCCTTGATGTCTTTCCCACTTGCACATGGGTTTGTAGGAGAATCAGCTCGCCCTTAAAAAGGAGAGTTCACAGCATGTTTCAGTGGGTCCTGATCAAGTATCCCAGACAGGGAGCTCAAACCCCTGAACTGGGGGTGCCCTCCTGACTGCGCTCCTTGTGCCGGCAGGTTCCAGAAGAACAAGGCCTGTCCTGAGGGAGAGGAGTGTCGCTATGCCCATGGGCAGGACGAGCTGACAGAGTGGCTAGACCGGAGGGAAGTGCTGAAACAGAAACTGGCCAAAGCCCGCAAGGACATGCTGCTCTGCCCCAGGGATGATGACTTCGGGAAATACAACTTCCTATTGCGGGATGACGTATAGTAAGGGCTGGGGGGAGTCTGTCAGCTGCAGAAACACGGGGTGGGTTTTCCGAGAGGCAGTAGCAGGGAGAGCGAGATCTGTGTCTCGCAAAGAGAACTTTTTCTTTTCTTTTGTTTTAAGATTATGAGACGATGATTTATTAGTGGTGAATGAATTTGTGAATTTGATTCTCGTTGGCCAGCGACGCCACGCTCACTGAGTTTGTGATCCATCTTTTCTCTCTTCTTTCCCCCAAATTCTCCTTCCACTTCATCTTTTTGTTTTGCCTGTCCTTCATTCAAAGGAATTAATTCAGTCTGTACTGGGCTGCAAATCAGATAATTTCTCCTTGTGTCATTCTTCTGCCTTTCAATTCAGAGTATGACTGCAGAGGTCTGAAGGACAAAGCTGCGAGAGAGGGCCAGAGAAGCTGTGGATGCCCCATCCCTGGAAGTGTTCAAGGCCAGGTTGGATAGAGCTCTGAGCAACATGGTCTAGTGGAAGGTGTCCTTCTAAATGACAGGGGGATTGGAACTAGATGGTCTTTAAGGTCCCTTCCAGCCCATGATTGTATGATTTTATGAAATCTGGTGAAAAGGTGACCATGAATTTTATATGTTCCTTTTCTCAGTGCTGCAGAGTAAGCCCCACTTAACTCTGCTGCAGCCCTCCTGCTCTTCTGGGAGTTCGGTACCAGAAGAATTAGGAATTGAGGTGCAAAGAAGAAAAACCACTAGATCTGGCTTAAAACATTTAAGCTTATGCTCCAGCTGTCAGTATTGCCCTCAGGCATCAACTGATGCTGAGGAGGATAACAGCCATGTGGTATAAGGAGTGCAAGGTAAAAGCAGCAAAGTAATGAAACTGCTTGCAGCAGTAGGAAGTAGGTTGTAGGTGACTTCAAATTTCAGCTGACTGTACTCAGAAAGCAAGTTAGTGACTTCTCATTAGATGTCTTTTCCAGTGTGCGGCAGGTATTCAGGGCAGATAGTTCGGGTTTGTTTTTTTTGGCTGGTGTAGACTGGTGCAAGTAAAAGAGAACCCATCTAGGAGGTGTAGTGGAGTCTGTGACACACGTGTGTCACTAAAGTCCACACAGCAGTATTGGTCAGGAGGGAGGCAGTCCCTAAAAGGAGCCTGTGTTTCTGTGTTGCCTTGTGTCCTGGAGGGAGGGAGGTAATGGTGTTCCTTTCTTGCTCTTTGCATGTGTTTCTGGTTACTTAGAGCTGCATTTTTCCCTGCACTGCCAGAAGAACTGGGTGGGGACCCATTTAAAAGGACACCATTGCGCAGCATGGGCAATGTTTAGCTAAAGGGAATCCAGCTGGAAGCGCTTACCAGTACCAGAGGTCCAGCCCCCTCCTCCTCAGAGCCAGGGCAGGGAGCTTCCGGATGCAAAGTGCAACCAGGATGTGACCCAGAGCAGGGACAGTGGTGGAGAGTGAATGGCACAGCGGGACCCAGCCATGGCCTGCTCCTGTGCTGCCTGATGTGTGCTGTGATGGGATAACCAGTAATGCTGAACTCTGAGACAGGATTTTTGCTTTTATAAGTGGCAGCAGTGAGAAGCAGTACTGCTCTGAATGCCAGCCTAGTCCTTTCTGGTAGTCTCATCCTGTAAGCAGTAAACGTGTCCCCTGTCCTGAGCTTCCCTCTCCTTCTCTCTTCTGCAGTCCAGCTGTGCTCTGCAGTTTTGCATGCATGCATGGCATCACCCACTCAAACACAAACACATCTCTCTCCCAGCCTTCGTCAGGGATGTCTTTTTCATACAGAGTCTCCCAGGACAGCAATCTCAGAGCCCTTAGGGCTGGTAGGGCTGTATCCATGGTAAATACAATCTGGCCATGAACTGCTTGGTGCTTTGGCATTGCTGGGTCCTCCCGTTCCTCCCTGCTCCCATATCCTTGGGGTTCACAGCTTCAGGAGAGATGGGATGTGGAAATCAGGAGATGTGGACATGCTGTGAGGCAGCACAGGAAGGTGCTTCAGCTCCACTGGGATAGTTAGGGTCCAGTTATGCTCTGCATTCTGGTCTGGAATCTTTCCAGAGACATGGTATGCTCTAAGTTAACTGAATGTGCCTCTGCACTTAGAATCATTAAGTTGAAAAAGACCTCGAAGATCATCAAGTCCAGTCGTTAACCTGGCACTGCCAAGTCCCAGACTAAACCATGTCCCGAAGTGCCACATCTACATGTATTTTTAAATACCTCTGGGGATGGTGACTCAGCCTCTTTCCTGGGCAACTTAACCACTTTTCTGCTGAGCTTTTTTCCTCTCCCTTAAAATGCGGATGGTAGTCTCTGGTTTGCTGTGAGCAAGATCACACATGGCAGTTTTTGAGTGGTCAGGTGCTGTATTTTCTCCTCTGTCCTTTGTGGTAGCTATGGTACCTTTCCTGGTCATCCTTGTGCTCAAGTGGTCAACTTTAGAGATGGGAGGAGACAGGCATCAGCTCCTGGGTTATCTTGTTCTGCTCTTCTTGGGCAGAGACACCAAGGAAGGAAATCTGGATTGGGGGACACTGAAATCTGTTTTTTACTTTTAAAACAAACCGGCATCTCTAGTGTGACTCTAGCGTTTGCTGAGCCATGATTTCTCATGCAATGACTTGTTTAGGTTACAGAGTGGGTCGCTGTCCCCTCTCCCCCTCTCTGCAAAGAGAGCTGAGCTTCTTGGTGGGACTTCAGAGGTTCAGGCTGGGGCCGATATGGGGAGAGGGCGAGAGGAGGTGAGGTGAGGTGAGGTGAGGTGAGGTGAGGTGAGGTGAGGTGAGGTGAGGGAGGCCCACGGTCATGGGGGTTGCATCAAGTGTCTCTTTGTTTTCCCTGATATGATAACCTGGTCTGTGGTGTTGCAGTACTTTGTCACCAGACTTGTTTTAGTGTGTATATATGTGACCCCTTCCATGAAGCATATATACACAGGTATTAAATATATCGCTCTATATAATATTATATGTGTGTGGTATCGAAGGAATCTTTTAAATGAGGATAAAGGAAAAGGACTCAGGCCAGGAAACGCAGCATCTCCAGTTTAAGTATGAAGCCTTTTATTTGGGATAGGGAAAGGGAAATAAAAAAAAGAGGGGAGGGTTTTATATAAATAGGTATAAACTTTGAGATGGGACAGGTTTCCCTGTTCACATTTTTGAAACCCTTGAGGATGTCCTTGCAGTCCCATCTCAGTGAGAGAGTATTATACTGCTAACTAGCGAGTAAAGTTTTAATATAAGGCTTTGCTTATATTATTTAAAGGGACATTGTGAAAGGCAGGAAGTTTCACACTTGACTTCCCAGGCTTGCTTTATCAAGCCAAGAGGGTTTTCTTCAGCACATTATGTGCTCTCAGCAGAAATGCTCAGTGCTCGCAGCTCTACAGCAGATAAACCACAAGTTGTAGGGACTGCTTTAGTGGTGTGTTCACGAGACCCTGTGGTAACTCCCTCTTCTTTATTTGTGTGAGAGAAAAAGAAAATTCTGCAGCACAGAACCAAATTTGAGGGTTATTAACAAAGGAAGTGATGTTTTAATTTTATAACATTAGAAGAAAATCTCATATACTGTAAAATAACCACAGACATTCACACAGAGCAGAAACTTATTAAATGCTGAAGGACTTAGTGAAAATCTTTTCCCAAATTCTTTGGTAGGGGCAGGGATTTAGGTGATACTGGCACTGGAGTTAACCTGGCCTTTACAGGGAGAAGTAAAAAAAAAAAAAAAAAAAAAAAAAAAAAAAAAAGCCAACAAAGAATACCCTACTTAGCTTGTATGAAACTGTATGTCAAAAATGGATGGGTTTTAGCAAGTGAAAGGAAAAGATAGCAAGGGGATGCTGCAGTTCTGAGCTGGGTAGTAATGATTTCGAGTCCTTTAATATGTCTTTGTATTAATATAATTTAAGAATACCACGCTTTACTATTAAAAAAGAACTTAGTATCTTTCATAAGGTCTAGTATCAGGATAATTATGTAGATGTTTTAACAACATTTTTGCTTTTGTTCTTAAATAAAGAAAGAAAAACCAAACTTGCTTCTTTTAGCCTTTGTAATAGAAAATAAAAGTGTGCACTTTAAACCCTCTCCTGATCCAGAGTGTGTTTGTGTTTTTCAAATAGCTTGCAAAGGATTTTTATCTTGCTTTCAAGTTTCCCTGCTGTGAGGAGGGAAGCAAAGGGAGCACATCAAGCATTGGACCACTTTGGCTTTCTCCCTTCTTTAAGTATAATCTGCTGCTCTTCTTGCTAAGTGGAAAATTGCCTATGTGCATATTAACAGTTTATGCAGTTCTTCATCAAACACACAGTTGTTGTGAACTTTAGGTGTATTTAAGATGTTTTTCTTTCCCCCTAGTGCCAAGAATCCATGTGCTCTGCATTAACACACAGTTTCAGGTGTTTGGGTAACCTGTGTTTTGAAACCTCCAGTAATCAGGTCTCGTAACACCTTCATCTAGAGATTCTTCTGCTGTGTAGGCTACGCTGTTCAACTGGGTTGGCCAGTTCTTTTGCCTGCCAGTGTGCACCCTGCCAGGGAACGTGCCCTTAGCGCTACCCACCGAGTCGCACACAACTTGGGCCATGGGAAGCATCTGTGCACTTACTTTCCTCCTGGAAATGATGCTGTGTGAGGAAACTGCACCGGGGGAAGAGGTCAGTGTGAAAACATTTATTAATAAAGTATTATTAATTTTATTAATAAATAAAATTATTTCTTTTTCTAATCCATCATGATGCAGATTAATCTAGATTCTTGATGAAATCAAAACTGGAGATGTGGTGAAGACAGGGGAGTCCCATGGATACACCCTGTTACTGCAGTACAAATTGGTAGAGACCAGAAGGCCGTATCCAGCGAGGCCTGAAAAGACAAGATTTGTCACGCATCTCCTTGATGTGCCTTCATACAGACATAAGAACTCATGTCCTTCTGGTCAAAGAAAAGGCCTGAACACATTCTTGTAGTGCAGGGGGAATGAGGAGACGTGTGCACTTTCCAAGGTGCATCAATTGAGTACATAAAATGTGAGAGACATTACTTTTACATTCCAAAGTCTACTGAGGCCATGCTGGCAGGAGTTAAGGGTAGCTTTTCCAGTACAGTTGAAACCAAAATTGTCAAATTGTGAGACAGACAAAGCATCAGGAGAAAAACACCTCTTTTCCTTGCAGGTTTGAGCCTCAGCTGTAAACCAATGTTTCTTCACTGAAATAAACTTGTATTTTAGAGAGGAAGAAAAGGAGTGGTGATTTCAGTATTCAGATCTTCCTAGGAACTTCAGTAGATACAAACACAAGGCAGAGAGACCCAGGTCAGCCAGGAAAAATCCACTTTCTATGGAAGATTGTGAGGAGCAGGGTAGAAACCCCTGAGAGGTAGGAGGAAGGCTTCGTGTGGAAGATGGTTCATGCCATCACACAGCAGCCTGGCAGAGGGAGTTTGCTACAGATGAGAATCCTAAGTAATCGTGTGACTGAGTCTGCCTACCCACACTATAGAGAAACATTTCTGGGCAGTGACAGCAGATGATGCAAATGGTGTCATCCACTGCATTGTGTTTGCTGGTGCCATTGCAACCAGGAACAGGGTCGTGTTGTGTTGTGTCCTGTGCACAGTGAGCAGCAGAGAGTTCCTGACATGCAGGAGCTGTAACCTGGGGAGGTGTGATGGTTACAGGCTGGGGTAGAGGGCGCAGAGGACGTACCATGCAGGGCAGCTGGAAAAACATGGGGCAGAAAGCAATGATCTAAATAGTAAAAGAGGCCTGGATGGGAGTGACTAGTTAGAGGGAAGTGCGGGAGGAAAGGCTGTGGGCACGCCAGCTGAAGCACAAAGCTGTTTGATATATGGTGGAGGAAGCCACTGAACAGACTTGGTTGGGTGCTATGGGAAGGCTCTGGGCAGAGGTCCTGTGGACATATAGCCCTTGGAGCTTCCTGGAAAGCTGCGGGCTCTGTTCAGGAGCTGAGCCATGTCTCATTCAGCCTCACCCCTTTCTCCCCAGGATGGGAGTGGACAGGACAGGACCTGTCTGTTCCACGTAACCTCTCTCCCTTCCCAGATCGATTGTCACCTCCTGTTTCTCTGTGGTTCCCCCTCCAGGCAGGAGCAGTGTGTCCTGGTGCTCCTGGGACAGGAGTGGTGTTTCCTGAAAACAGATCCAGGTGCAGCAAAGACAAGAGCAGGGACCAGATGACAGCTCCAGCTGACTCATTTCCCATCCCAATGGTCCTGTCCCTGGCAGCTCCCAAGATTGCCCCTTTCAGGGATGCTCATCTCTGCAGTTTATCTTATGGATGGTGGTGCCCCAGAAAACTACCATTTTTTCCAGAGAGTCTCGGGAGGCACAGACATAGCAGAGACCCAGTAAACAGGGTCATTCATAACCATCTGGATTAATCTCCCAAAAAATGAAATTACCCAGGGCTGGGATGAAAATCTCTAAACCCAGATGCCGGAGTAGATTTGGCTTGCTTTGAACTGGAAAAGCACTCAGCTCCAGAGGTGCTCTTTGGCGTATTTCCTTTGTTCTCAGTGGATTTCCTATGCCTGCCTTAGCTGTGGGCTTCCAATAGCACTGGGGCCTTCCGGGCAGATGGTTGGGAAGAACGAAGATCTGCATAGTTTTGCTAATTGAATACCAAGGCACGCTCCCCCATCTGTACCCCAGCAAAGCTCTGAGGCAGAGAGGGAAAGTCCTGCTTCCATGGGAGTGAGATGGCCTCAGTTTTCCTCAGCAGAATGGCTTGAGAATAACTGCAACCTGGGCATTGCCCCTGGGAGCTGTGGTGGGGATTCAATACAGTGACAGTGTTTCAAAAGAAGCTCTAGGCAGTCTGGAGCTTCTCCTGTTCAAGGCCATTCACATCTTGGTTTTGGGGAAACAGAGGCAGCCAAACTGTCCAAGCTTTTCTAAGGGTCATTTGTTTTCTTTCAGCCCACATGCCTTCCCCAGGCCCAGCTGACTCCTGTATCTTTCCATCAAGCTCAGACCTCTTGTGCTATGATGCTGCAGGATCCCTGCTTTTGCTGGGGTCCCTGTTGTCCCTAGCAGGTGTGAGTAGGAAGAGATGGCTGACAGGCAGCTCAGGTCCTTACAGACAGCCTTGGTTTTGAGAGGGAAGCAGCCACAGGAATGTGCATCTTGCTGTCCCACCCAATGGTCTCCCATGGCCCAACATCACTGGCCTTGGATTTCCCCATCCTGCTTTCAACCCCTTTGTTTATTGCTGCTCTTGGCACCTCCTAGACTCTGCCTCCTGCAAGAAGGCTTGTTCCGAGAGCTCCCAAAACTGTCTCTGCCCAGGCTGCCAGAGTGTTTTCAGAGCAGGGAAATGCAAAAAGGCAGCTCTAGGTGTCCTTCCTGCCCAGGACAGTACAACTTCTGGTGATCCCAAGGCCCTTTCTCACATTTTCTCCCTGCCTAGCACCTAGTTCTCTGGCAAATGGCACCTCACAAGGGAAGGCCACGTGCAGAGAAGCAGAGCTGTGGTGAGCCCAGCTGCCACGTGAGCTCCCCAAGAAGGGGGAGATATCTTGGCGGGAGTGGTGGGGAAGCAAAGCTCATTAACTTTTTGGCATTCATTTTGAGGAATTAGTTTTTAGAAATTATTTTGCCTTGGGCGGGAGGTGCAGACACTTCCTTCCACTGAAGTTCACCGCTTGGATGGGAGATCCTGGTGCTGCTCCTCCATGCAGGGAGACAGGCAGGCACATATGTACACACACACAGGCATGTGTATCCATGCCATACCCTGCTGGGGAAGGAAGCCCTTTCAGACGTAGGAAGGGGACTCTGAGGAGTGAGGCCTCATCAAGCCTGTGTGTCTGTGTCGCATGTTGCTACCATCAAAAGTACCCAAAGGGTTGCATGCCCAAGTTGCAGGCACCAGGCAGGGTCTTTAGCCAATGCAGAGCCCTAGTCCCACTTTGCCCTCAGCTGTCCACCCTCCCATGCTGGCTTCATCACTCCTTCTCTCACCTCCTTTTCTTCAACACCTCCTTTTCTTCAAAGTAATCTGCTGTGGATGCTGACACCTCTGTGGTCTGGCCACAGCCTTCCCTGCTGCTGCCGTTCTGGATACCCCTGCAGATCCATAGGTGTCTGTTGGCGCTAGCAGCAGCATCTCAACCCAGAAGAAGACAAGTTTCTGGGATGTGGTGCAAGTGTCCTTTCAGAATGGCCATGGTGAAACTCAGTCTGCAGGCCTCTGCCAAGCTGAGAAAAATTCCCTTCCAAGCCCAATGCACTACGCAAATAAATAGTTAAGTCTGGAAGCTGTAAGGGGAGTGTACAACTGTTCTAGGAACTAGTACAAGAACAAGAAATTGTATGGATGTCTGTAAAGAGGCAGTGATTGACCTCTGGCAAATGGTTTGCTTGGATAAAAGAAGAAAGAGGAAACCACTTACCAAGCTGGGTTTGCTGCAAGAACCAAACCCTGCGGGTGGGCCTGGAGCCTCCACACAGACTTTGAAGAGTAGGCTTGATTTGTAGGACGTGCAACAGAAGACGTCTCATGTGAGGACGTATGGAAATTTCCAAGTAATGGCTGCGCTGCCAATGTGAATGGTCTTGGGTGACTGAAAGAAATGGAGAAAAAAAAGGAAAATACTCTTGCTTCAAGAACAGCAGAATTTGCAAAGCTTCTAGAAGTTTCTACATGTTTTTGTCCTTATTTCCAAATTCACTTCAGGGGAGTGTCATCTTGTCTGTCACCACAAGTCCTTTCAGTACTGCTGGCTTCTGCCTGTCTCGTGTCACTGGCAAAGTATGTGCCCCAGATCATACAGAACACATAACAGCAGGTTTTATCTCTGGGGAGGCATTAATTTGACTCTCCTCATCCTAGCTGATCTTTCAAACAGAATAAGATATTTAAATGTATTTATCCCTTTGCAAAGGTGCGTAGCATGCTCTGGGGATGGATAGATGGATGGATGGATGGATGGATGGATGGATGGATGGATGGATGGGTGGGTGGGTGGATGGATAATACTGCTGCATAAGCTTTGTGTCCTTAGAAAATCAGACAAAAAGTTTTTATTTTCTAAGAGGACACATTCCATTAGATTACCAAGCCAAGCTTTCACCTTATTGGAGGAAGCTAAGATAACAGCAATTAGTAATAATAACCACTAATGCCTTTCTTCGGTCAAATGTCACTGCTGCTGGTGGGTTCCCCATCAGCTGTGCTTTCAGATACACCTGAGAAACAAATTCCCTTCTGTAGTGGTGGCCTCATAAATTGATATGCAGCCAGGTGCCACCACCAAGGACAAGACCCACAGCAACAATCTGCAGGAGTTTCTGACCAAGGAGGCACAGAAGTGTGCCACTGGCTCTTGTTTTGAGTCTGAGGGTGGCTGCAAGACACTGGCAGGAGGGGGAACAGGGGAAAGGCCACCCCAGAAGCACTGTGAAAGTGGCCCTGTGAAGGAGTTGAGGGAATACTCCTGGGGCTGAGACAAAGATGGCAACTTGGAGAGATGCACAGAGAACCCCCTTACCCAGCTCCTTGTAAAGAGCAGGGTTGTATCTGAGGTCTGAAGGACTGAAAAGATTTTTTGCGGTCTCAAACTGCCAGCAAGGTTGTACCTACGAGTAACACCTCAGCAGTGTTGCTCTACAGTTCCCTTTGGGCCCTATGGCAGAGCTCTCTAGAGAGGTCCCACTAGAGACAGGAATAGAATTAGAGGTTTTAAAAGAGACATTTACATGTTTTGGTACCAGCAGAAGCACCTGAGCACTGCAGAAAGGCAAAGGGGCCAGGGGAAAGGAAGGTACAAGAATTGGTTGCTTAGAAAAAACCAATTCTTTTGAGTAAAAATGTAAAAGGAGGGAGAGTGTGGACCAAGGCAAATGTTGAAGGACCCACAGTCCTCCCCTCAGGACTGCTGAACACACTCCTTAGGCAAATGTGCTGAGAGGTTCAGCCAGCATAGCTGGGCGGTGTGGGTAGCTGCAGCAAGAGACCTACAGAAAATACACTGAAGTTAGCCCTGGTCTCTGCCAGTTAAATTGGTGTTCATGGAGTTTGGCCTTTTCCATCACATTAGGTGCCTCCTTTTGAGTGCCACCCACTTAGGGCCAGTAGAAGTCGAATGGCTGGTTGAATCTGTGAGAAAAGCTGCTGTTAAGGGCTGACTGGGCTTCTGAGTGATGGATGGAGCAGAGCTGCTGGCACCTCCACTAAAATGGGATCACAAAAACAATAAAAACACATCTGATCTGGCAACAGTGCAGCCAGCACAAGTGATGCAATCTGTGGCCATGCCTGCAGCTTTTCAGAGACATTTCAACTTCATTCACTAAAGCAGCTCAAATGCTCTGCTCTCCATGGTGGGGACACAGGGGCAGACAGACATTCCCCACTGCTATGACTCTACTCCATAGTATAGGTTCTGATTCCCTGGGGCTTGAAGACAGGGTGGTGTTGATGCATCCAGCTAGTGATGTTACCCAAGCTCTTCTCGTGGGCAGGAGGTCATTGTTCAGGGATTCTGAATCAAAAGAGACATACAGTGTTGGTAGGGACATACAGTGTTGGTAGGAGACTTTGTGGACATGGCAAATGCAAGATGAGATGTATATCTCGTCGCTCTCAGATCTCTAGACAAAAACTTAGCGATGTCCATTGCAGGCTAATAATTCAAACTGCTAAGTGACAATTTAGATGATCTTTAAGCTACCTTCCAACCCAAACCATTCTATGATTCTATTAATTTTCTCTGAATGAACGTCTTCATTTTCTGAAGCCATAAATGTCAGTCAGTTGCTGCAGCAGCTGCTGTGAAGTCCTTAGGTCCCTCCAGACATGTGGTCAGATGTTTGTCCAGCTTTCATAACAAGTTTGAGCCTGGGACAAAACCAGGGGGTCCAGCTGCACCTGGCACTGGACAGCTACCATGCTCCCAGTCACTTTCCCTTGCCAGCCTGTGATTAAGAAGCAAAACTAGGCATATATGACAGTAGCTGTCCGAAACATCAGTGATATCTGGCATGACTGACTGACTCCAGTCTTCCAGAATGGACTGGAAGATTTCAGGAAAGGACATGGACCTCCTGGCTGGCAGGCTGTACTCCAGGAAGGAGAGATGTGATCATGTCTCTTGCTCCCAGGAGCCAGAATGCACTGACTGTCTGCAGAGTCTGCTGCTGGCTTCAGCATTGGGTGGGTAACAGCTCTCGGTTAGTATGGGACTGTTCTTCCTTGAATGGTTTCACCAATGATGGTTACGACTGACTCAAAATCTGAAGAGATTGTATCATAATTATGAATTCTACTAAACCATCTATTGTGTGATTTCTGAGCCTGATTAGATTGAGATCTAGATCACAAGGCTTCTCCAGCTAAACTGAAATTCTCAACCACCCAACCTGGCTAGGTAATTCTTTCTTTTTGGTTTCTATTGGGTTAAATCAAATGCATTTCCTTATGGGACCAAACACCATGTACGGTTTTGCTGGGCTGTGTCCAATTGCTGTGGCTCACAGACCAGTGTAGGAATACCTAGTTTCTCCCGACTCACACTGGCACTGTAAGGCTGAGCCTGGCAAAGTGGACAGGAACGAACTGAGAAATAAAGGCACTTCTGTTGAAATATCACACTCAGCAAAAGAAAAGACCCCAGCACACATAAGATGCTACCTTGCACGCCAGGTTCTGATAAAGAGGATCAGACCTTTATCCTCCTGTCTCCAGTCCTTTTCTCCATGCTAAAAATTTCACAGGCAGGAGAGGAGGGGCTTTGTGTGCTCAAGATCTTACTTAACCAGCTGTTACCAGGGTATTTGCAGGGTTCATGAACTCTCTTCCTGTACATCACTGCTCTGAGAGGAGGCTGTTTGCTTTCTCATAAAATTCTGTGCCACTTAAGAAGAAAAATCCTGTATTTTGGGGATGATGCACACTTTATAAGAAAGAAACCTTGTGCTATTATCAATATTAACTTAGGAGGGACACAGAGTAACTGTTGCATCCCATACAAATAATGTCACTATCTTCATCTCAGCTAAAAAGTTAGCAGGCAGATGCAGACAGCATGTGTATCCCCCTGTAGCAACCTGCACAGCTTGGAGCTCCTCAGCGCCTCCCAAGAACTCATCAGAGGAACCCTTTGCTGTTGTGTTTGCAGCCAACAAAACCCCTGACAGCGCACACTGGCTTTTTTTCCCCTTCCGACACATGTATTTGTTATAACACCTTGGGAAGGAAAAGGGTGCTGCCTTTGCAAAGTTAGGTAACTGGCCCAGTTCTTTGCTGCCGGATTGGCTGGGAGAGGCCCTGTAAAACCACGCTGGCCAGGCGCCCGGCCCAGCCCTGCAAGGCTGCAAGCTATTTCCACAATTGGCCACTTCAGAGTGGGAGAGGGGGAGGTGAAGACAGCCAGGCAAGCTGCATCTCCGCCAGGCTGTCTCCCTTCTTCCTTGTTTTTTCTCAGCCAGAGTAGTTCAGCAAACCCACTCCGGGTGCCTCTGAGCCCGTCTCGCAACACCCAGGAGAGTGGGGTGTAACGTTGGTGGCCAGGCACCTGGCCCTCCCTTAGCCCTGCTGGCACAGTCCCAGGACAGGACATGTCAAGCTGCAACACCCGTGGGGGCCCTACTGCCCTGGACTTTCCGGAAGTCCTGAAGTCCCTACTGGAGTATTCCTTGCCCTGGACCAACAAGATGACAGGTAGGATTGAGGAAATACATGCTGGGGGTTCTGTTTTGATTTTTCCTTCCCCTCCTTCAGTTGCAAGGTGACAAAGGGGCAGATCTTGTTTGCTGCAAGCTCTTCCAAGGGTGTGTTTCCCCAAAGTGTCCAAGTCAGACAGGGCGTTCTGGCACTGTGCATGTTGTGCAGCTAGGAGGAAAAACGGCAGCAATGGATTGATTACAAAATCAGTCAAGAGTGCTGAGCTCCTGATCCTTTTAATCTCTGTGCTCAGCTACTTCTTGGAAACCCTCAAAGATTCATGCATGGAAAAGGCTTGGGCACAAATCTTCACACTCACATAGAAGCGACTTCCAGTATTGCCGTTCTTGTTGTCCTATGGTTAATAACCACTAAGCCTCCAGACACTGCCTCTTCCCAGACTCAGACTGTCCAGAGAGCCCAGCCTGCATGGGGCAGGCTGGCTCTCTGGAAACTTTGTTTGACGCTGCAGTTGTTTATCAGTGAAAAGCTGGGGTAGAGAACACAGTAAATGCCGCGTTTTCTTTGCAAGAGCACTTCTGTACTCCTAGGCTTTCCCACTCTCTGTGCAGCATCCTAGAAAACAAATGGAAAGGACCCAGGAGGTTATTTAATTTGAGCTTTTGCTGCGCTGAACACTTTGCTCATGCTGCACTGACCACTTCTCTAATGCTGGGTCTGCTCCAAGCACCCACTACGCAACTTGAGTGCTCTCTGGTTTTGGATAGGATGCTACACACCCTTGAGAAGCTGCTTTTTGGTTGTTGTGTTTTAATGTTCACCGCTGAGTGCTGGGGACGTGTGTGGGAACACCTCAGCTCAATAAGCCTATGTCTGGGCATAAGAGTTGAACCTACAGAAATGAACATGCACAGAGCTCGCTCTTCTCTAGGGAGTTGCTACCAGGACATGCAAGCAGCTCTGCAGTCTTGAGGGGCAGCAGGACCCAGGAGCAGAAAAGCAAGACACACAGTGTGGAGACGGACCCTGCTCTTGCTCCAGGGTCAATGGGAGAAAAGGCTGCTGCTGTGACAGTAAAGCGTTCATGTCAGGGAAGGCAGCTGCCTACACCTGCTGTAATACAGTGAGCTCTATGGCACATGCACAGCTCCCTGTGGGAAAGGGAAATAGGGCAAGGGGAACTGCCCTACCCCCTAAGGGGCTCATTTTGTCGCATTGCTCTGCTGCAGCCCCCTATGAACTCTATCTCTTCTTTGCTGAGACTGCCCACTAACAGGTGTGTTTACATACCACACCGTATGAAGTCCCACTGTTTATGTGGACCAGGGCATGTTTTCTGAGCTGACTGTACCCAGGTAGAAAGTGGAATTGTTTGGGAGGAGGCAGTAACAGCCAAGGGCGGCTCATGTGGTGCAGAGCCTTGCTGTGGCTAAGCTGAGTTTGGCTGCTTTTCTGGGATCTCTGCTCTCCACAGCCAAGTGGATTCAATTAATCCAAGGGAGGAGTGCTGGCAAGACCTATCTGTTTGGAGTAGGGTGTAGAGGAGAGATCAATGATTTGAAGAGAGAATAATTTAGTCTTAATGCGACTTATTTGGCAGCTGAGAGTGCTGTTTTGTGGCAGCTTTCTTCCTCAGCCCCAGGACCACCCCGCCATTCCACATCACTTCCCATAGTCCTCAGAACTGTCTTTATTATGCTGCCTCCCTCTCCAGGCCAGCACTCCCATCATGGCCCTCTTCCCACAGAGCTCAGTTCTCTCCTCCTGGGTCTCCATACTTAGATAGCACTCATCTGGATTTGCTGTCTCTCAGGCCTCTCTCTGAAATTCTCTATTCTGCTATTCAAACCTCCCAGTGGGCCTTGCTGTACATCTCCCCCTTACACCCTGTCCCCAGCAGTGAGCTGCTTGTCGCTTGCCTCCCTCCCTGCTGCACCCCAGAACTGGGCTGTTCTGCATCATCTGGCTCTGTCAAGACTCCCAGCAGTAACAGCCAAGGCCGCTGCATTCCTCTCATCACATCTCATTGTCCTCCACTCTTCCTTCTCAGCTGCAGGGTGAAAGAAAATGTAAAAATCCCAGGCAGATCCCAGCTTAACCAAGAAGGTACAGCTTGTGGTACAGTGCCTGATTTCTGTTGGCAATTGCTTGAGTACCTAATCCCCAGAGGCAGTGAGGAAAAGCACTCAGGGCAGCCTCCCTCCTAGCTGGCAGGGCAGTGCTAATGCTGGAGCAGGATGATGAGAGGGAACCCACAGGAATGCTCCTCGGGAACTCCCTCCCTCCTGCCTTCGGGAAGAGCAGCTAACACTGTACAGTCTAGACCCTCTCCAGGTAAAGTCACAACTCATGGTGGTGCAGAACGGACCTTAGCACAGTGGAGCACGGGTGGAAAAGTGCTGGAGGAAGAACATGGTCAATCTAAAGGGAAAAACCCTGGAGTAAAAGCTGCTGAGTGGTTTTAATAACCTCCCTTCATACAGACATTACCCAACGAAACAGCTGCCATTGAGCTCTGCAGGGGTGATATGCACAGACCCTGTTTCTTGAAAGAGTGTTGTACAGTACTGAGGCACAGCATCACCCTTAGGGGCCACCAGCATTGACAACAATGGAACAAAGTGACCATGAGAGCCGTAACTGAATGGGAAGCCGGCAGCCCGGCCCACTTTGGCTGCGTCCACTTGCCTAAAAGCTGCTCCTTTGTGACCTCACTTGGTTGTGTTCTCTATCTACCACCCATCAGTAGCTGTTTCCTAGACAAAAGCACCACTTCGGGCTTGCTGCCCCTTGCCAAGCTGTGTGTGCTGCCTCCGTCGTGTGTGGTCTGACATCTGTGTCTCATTACCCTCTGTGAAGTGGCATCTCCCTTTCACGCATGTGCCTTTTCTTCCTGCCAGCTGAGCTTGGCAAGGCGGAGGGGGTCCATGGAGGGCACGTAGCAGCCCTGGAGCATGCTGGGCAGCGGAGCATGACCTGTTCTGCCTGCTTCTTGCAACTGGATTTACCAGCCTTGATAAATGATGCATTAACCTGCGCCATTCCAGCCTGTATTAACAGGGTGTTCTTTTCCGAGCTTCCTGCTGGGCAGCATGTGTGCAGGAGTAGCATCGGGAGTCCCACTGGTTCCCTGAGAAGGAGGGAACAGATTGGGCCTCCCAGCCTATGCAAGAGAAGTAGCTGCTGGGTACGGCAGCTCCACATCTGCCTAGGTTGGGCGGAGATGTCCCCTGGTCCTCATTGCAGTAAGAATGGAGGAAAACACCTACCCCGTGTGACTTCATTCCTTTTCCTGGGGCATGTGGGGAAGAATTCAGACCTAATTTTTTTTTGTCACAAAGACCATCAGGGTTTATTAGTAAGGGTCGTGTAAAATCGTGCCTTGCCACTTAAATTAAATGTCTGAGGTTTGTGGTGGGGAAGCTGAACCAAGCAGATGCCCAAGTGCCTACCTGAGAGGAAGATGTCTTTTTTCTGCTGGCACGTATGGGGACGCCTCTGCTCTCGCTCCCGCGGCTCTGTTGGATGCAGACGAGCCTATCCCACGGGAGCACATCCTTCCCTTTCCCAGCTCGCAGCACTGTAGGGTAGGTTCGCTGCAGCCCATCCTGCCGAGTCAAGAGCAGCCACTGCTGACAGGAGAAGCCTGTGGCTGCAGCACATGCCACTTCTGCGAATTTATCAGTTCTGTGGGAGATGCTCCTCAGTATCCGTCTGTGCTCTCGCAAACGAACTTGGCAATATTTGCTCCCTTCGTGTGTTCAGAAGCTTAAATCCCAGCACGGCATCCCTGCTGCTAGAGCAAGGGGGCAGCTTGGAGAATCACAAGGATTTCTTGTGACCATAATTTGGAAAGGCGGCCTTTCCTCCCTTCCCCCGGCAGCCCGCCCCTAGCAGCCCCGCAGCGAAGTCCTTCTCCCTGCCCATGTTATGTAGGGCACGCCGCTGCGGGCATCGTGTGGGACGGAGGGAGATTAAATGCAGGGCACGCGGGAAAGGTGATTTCGGGATCCTAAACGAGGATATGCAAGGGCGGGCTGGCGCCCGGGCAGGGCGGGAGGGAGTTCGCAGACGTCGCGCAGCCGGGACAGCCCTCACGGACCCCCGGCCGGTCGCGGCCGCCTCAGGCGCTGCGGGGCCGGGCGAACAGGCGGGCGCGCGCAGGCCCAGAAGGCGCGCGCCTCGCGGCCGGCGGGCGCCGCTCCTCCGCCGCCCACCCACGCACGCGCGCGCGCGCGCGCGCGCGCTCGCTCCCTCCCTCCGCCCCTCCGCCCACCTGACGGTGACGCAGCGCCCGCGGGAGGAGGAGGGGGCGGGGCTCCAAATGCTAATGAGCCCGGCTGAGGCCCCGCCCCTGCACGTGCCCTGGCGGGCGGAGGGCGCGTGCCCGCGCCGGCCGGGGGGAGGGCAGCGCGGGGAGGGCGGGGCCTGTCCGCGCGGGGCCGCCCCCTCGGAAGGCACGGGCCAATCCCGGGGCGCGGAGGGGCCGGGGCGGGGCGGGGCCCCGGAGCTCATGAATACTGAAGCACGCGCCGGGCGTCAGCCGGCCGCGCCTGCGCCGTTTCCTCCGCGTTTCGCCGCTGCTGCTGCCGCCGCCGCCGGGTCCCGGGCAGCCGCAGCCCCGCGCCGCCGGTGACCGCTGACAGCCCGCCCGCCCGCGGGGAGTATGCCCGGCCGCGCCGCGCACCAGGAGGCGGCGGCGGCGGCGGCGGGAGGACCAGAGCCCACTGCAGCCGGGGGGAGCGCGGGGGCCGCCGCGCAGCAGGAGCGGCGGGGCCTGGCGGGCGCGTTCCCGCTAGTGCTGAAGAAGCTGATGGAGAACCCGCCGCGGGAGGCGCGCCTCGGTGAGCGTGGGGGCGCGCGCGGGGGCGGCGGGAGCGCGCGGTGCCCCCCAGTTATCCACCCCCACCGCCCCCTTCCCGCCCCGTGGCTCGGAGGGCGGGACCCGCCGGGTCACGGCGGGACTGGCCGCGGGGGGAGCACCCGAGGGAGAGGCCGTGTGCCCCGGCCCCCTCCCTCCGCCCCGTCCCTCCCTCCCTCCGCCTCCCCGGCCGGCCGAGCCAAGTGCCGGCAGCACGGGATCGCTCCCCGCCTCCCAGGGATTGTCCTCTCCGGAGCGTGTAGGTGCCTGCGCTCGGCAAAACTGAAGGCTGCGGGAGCGAGGGGTGGGCAGGAGCCGAGACGTTACACGCTGGTTTTAGTCCCTTGGCTGTCTGGAGCCTCCTCCGCCTGTAGACGCGTAGCTGGGAGCAGTAGTTAGAAGGTTTCGAGTCTTGCTTGACCTTAATTGCTGGGAAGTTGCCCGATGACACGAGTAAACAGCAGATCCCCTCAGATTAAGTTCGGTGATAATCCATAAGGGTATGAGTGACTGCCTGCACATGCAGTCCTGCATGGGCTGGAGCTGCTTCTCTGCCACTGGTGATGCAGACGGCAGCTGTGTAAATAACAGTGCTGGTGCTTATGGTCTTCGGTGCTGATGGCACGGGTTTTTTGGTTTGTTTTTTTTCCTCCTTCCCCTCATCTGGCAGTATTTTTGCCTTTCTGAGTATCAGTTTCATTTCGAGGAAAGCTCAGGATAATCTGCACTGCTGTAATGCCCAGTGTACTGGTGTATAATAAAATAAGTCCTTATACTTACAAATTTTGAGATTAAAAATAATTTTTTGGAACAGTAGACAACATCCAGGATAAACCACAGCATAAGCAAGGTTGGCAAGATTGATCCCAGTGAAGATCCTACCTACCTACCTTGCATGTCTAATATTGCACAATATACCCTGTAAATCTGTTTTGTGATTCTGGAGACTATCTTTTTCTCCTTTCTGCTAAAAAAAAAAAAAAAAAGTCATCTTGTGATAAAGGTCTTCGTTATGTTGCTATGGTGCAGGATGCTGCAGCACAGAGAATCTTGAATCTACAAAATCATGGGATTTCTTAAGATATTTCTGCACCCAGTCCTTTTTAAAGACATTAGTGCCAGCAGGAGCAATTTAAGTTCATGCACGTTTGCTGATATGGATTTGGTGACTTTGTCTCGGGGGTGATTTTTGTGTCCAGAATCATGTCGTGTGGCCTATGTCTGAAATTAATACGATTGTGAGGTAGTGCATTTTCCTAAAATTAGAAACATTTGATACTAGATTGATTACTAGATGACCCCATTCCAGCTCGTGAAGGTGTTCACCTGGAGCCTCTAAAGCTTGCTAGTGAGACCATTTCATCTTGATTATCCCTCTTCATTCATGGTGTGATAAAGCTCAGGTTGTTCTTGTTCTTAAGATTTCTCCATAGATTTCCTTAGTTCACCTTGTACTGTTTCACTTCACACTTAGTGGAACTTGTTGCTTTCTGTTTGTTTTGGTCTCTGATACTTTTCTTGTTTGCATGTGCAAGACAAAAGAAAGAATGCCTTAACTGTCAGCAGGTAGTTACTCCTAATTTACCAAAGGCTTGTTAGTGGACTTGTGTCTCGACTGACTTTAGAGGATCCTTGATTATATTCTGTTCCTTTAACAGTGATACACGCAAAATGTTAAAAAATTACTCATTTGCTTAATCCAGTGATGCAGTTTCAGCAAACTTTCTGAGAAAGGACCCTGTTTTCGTCTGAAATGCCTATTGACAAAAATACAATTTTCTGTCTTATTCTGTAAGAAATTATATTAGCTAGCTGCAGTGTCCATTTATAGTTTCTGCAAGCTACCTGTGGGTTTTCCAACCGCTGTGGGTAATTTGACTACCCAGTCAAAGCAAGCAGGCTTTCTAATCCTCCGGAGCAACAGAGGAGGGAGATCAGCCAGTTCCAGCAGAATGCCATCCCCTTGAGTGCCCTGCCATGTACCAGGTACAGCTCACCAGCCTTGCTGGGAGTTGTTGTCGTGTACGTTGTAAGGATTAAATAAATAAAAATAATTATATTTTTATAAAAAAAGGAAAAGTGCTGTGGGTTAAGGGAAGGCAATTAATATTCTGGAGCAGGAGTGTAAGTCTCTCCTATTAGTAAGGAGCTGCTGCATACTCTCCAAAGGATGCCTTAATCACCAGTTGCATGCTGCTGTGGCGGGGGAATGCCTCAGCAAACATCACAGTAATGAGCATCAGGGATATGGAACCCTACAACCTGCCTTGTTCCATCCTCACAAGTGGAGACTAAAGATTTATGGAGCAATCAGCCAATATATATGTAGTGGTTTCAGTATAATTTGACAATATTTTTTTGGTGAACAAGGGGAAGTTTGTCAAATAAGTATTTGTTCTGTTTGTGGCTTTGATAGCTCTTGACAATGTGGTGCCCAAAATCATTTGGTTGGTTTTTGGTGGTTGGTTTTTTAGTTTTGAGGAAAAACCAGGACGGAGAATAAAGCTCTTTTCAGGCTGCTGCTTCTGGTTAAAACAGCAGTATTTCCAGCAGTTCAGTAACTGTAATGGTCTAGTTAAATCACTGAGCATAAACTGGTGTCCTCACTGTTACGAGCAGATGTACAGCCCAGTTAATAGGTCACAGTAGCAGAATGAGGGGGCTAAATCGGACATGAGCCATCATCTGCAGAAGTACAGTCCAGATTTATCAGGGTGACCTTGAATCACTGCAAACGGAGCCTCTTAGGATACTGCAGCTCTACTGTCAGGTAATACCTGTTTACACTCTAAATATCTTAAGAGAATTAATGTTTCAAGTCCCTGTGCTGAGGTAGGCAGAAACTTCCCCCTCAAGATGCAAGAAGTTAATTAGTGTTTCATTAGATATTGTGCACCAGGATGTTGTGTGGCAGAAATAAAGATTAAATGAATTGAAAGCAAGCCCATGGGAAAACATCAATGCAAAAATAACCATACAAAGGTTTTACCATGTTATGCACCACCTTTGAAATAGATGGGCTCCCAATGTGCGTGTTAACTCCTGCTATTTTGTTTCAGATACTGTTAAAAGTGAGGGAGGAGAGAGACAGTATAGCTAAACAAAGACAGCACTGGGGGCCCAGTGTTTGCTGAGTTGTCAACTTGTAGGAAAAGGACAAAAAATTTCAGATGCTTTTCTCACGTGGAGGAAGGATCTAATCTGGTGTGAGCCAGAGACAATTGCAAGAGGAAACTGGAGGAACCACAGTTTTTCCAGGTTACTGCAGGACAGCAGGATGATCGTGCACATTCAAAAGGCATTAATAGATCTGAGCAGAGCCACATTTGCCAGTAGTGTAGTCTTTCTAGCATCTACCTTCTGAAAAATATATTTAAGCCTTATATTCCATCTAATAATCACTTAATGGGGTTTTTTTCTCCTCACTTGGAGGTGTTGTATTAGATGTTGCAAAACAAAAGCACTGCTGGTTTGTATTAAAACTGGCATAACTTATAATGGTGCACTGTGGTTTTCAAGAGTAAAGATGTTTTTTTCTTTTTAGTTGACATTTTGACTTGACATTTCACAAGTTTTTTATCATGTTAATTAAAAATAGTCACTTACAAAGAATTCATTATTGTTGCTTGCATTTGTTTTGGTGGTATCTTTACTAGGAGATCATCCACAACATCCAGTGCAAATCTGGTTTGGTTGTGCTGGGCACTATGAAATATTGGGGAAATACACAATCCCTATTCACAGGTGAAATGTTGGTTCCAATTTGGCGGAGTGTGCTCCAGTAGTAAGGGAAATCCTCCTTATATGTAGAGTAGATGCTGTTTCTTTACTAGCTTCAAGTAGGAGCTATTTAGAAACATTCTGTTTATTTGCATCATTACTGTTAACCTGCAGGTTTGCTTTGCCCAAGCAAAGGGTAGGAAAGTTGCAAAACTCTCTGCAAAAAGGAGTTTATGGCAGGAATAAGAGCTGGAAGATGGCGGTTCAGAGGCAGCAGTGTGAAGTGGCAAGGAGAAAGCCAAAAGCTGCAAGGTGATGTTACCAAAGCTTAGGTCCAGGAGCCACTGGTCTGAATTTAATGTGTCCTTTAGGTACTTGCTCTTGGTCCCAAGCTGGTGGCTGGTGAATACTTTCTCAGCTGCTTGGTTTAAAATCAGTATCTTCTTTTATATAAAATATTTAGAATACGGTAGATAATTTACTTTGTATGGCAGCACTGTTCTTTAAGCCATAAAAAGCTCTTTCAGTCTCAGTTCCACACCAGATAAGGCAACAGCGGAAGGAATGCCACTTTTGTCAGAACAGGTTTTATATAAATAGGCTTTTCTGATTTAGAGCAGAGTTTCACCCCCACTTCCACCCCCGATAAAGAAAAATGCTCCTTTAGCATATTGTAGCCAGTCTAGAAAACCCTAATGCCAAAGATTGGTGCATTTTATTGGGCTAATCTCTGTTAATACTGGAGATCCAAACTGGTCTAGTGTATGTCCTTGGAGTCCCTGTTCTATTGAACTGAGTATTTGCTGGCTTCCATGTTAGTGCCCAGTTTGCAGGTGATTAGGGTAGGACTGTAGACCGTTCCTTTTGACAGCAGTGCTGGCTCAGTGCTGGCAGTACTAGCACTGCTTCTGCAATGCCTCCTTCACTGCTGATAGAACTGCATGGAGAACTGGATCAGGAAAATGACTTGGATTTTTAATTTTTTTTCTGCCAGCTTATTTTTATCTCTTAAATTATGTAATTATTCCATAACTTGAGTTTTCTGCTTGGATTCTGTCCCAGACAATTGTTAAGATTCAGTAGCTATGGGGAACGTAGAAACAGCCATTTTTCTGTAATATGTGCACTGTAGCACAGTAAATGGAGAAAAATTCATCAGTCTCTTGTGACTTGGGGGTGGGATGTGGGAGTGTGCCTTATTAGACATCTCCCCAAAGAGTGAAAATTGTATGTAGGTACTCTGAGCTATCTATAGTGAGCAGCACTTGGAACTATTGCTTTCTGTGGACATGCTGAGTCATTTCAGAGAGAAGGGCTTCTAAAATGCTGAACAATAGGCATCCAGATCTCTGGTGTCCTATGGACCTTTTGACTGATTTTCAAATGTAATCTGAAAACCCATATTCCTCTCCTATTTGTATTTAAATTATTGTTCTGCACCCTCCTTCTTTGTGCATAGAATAAGCTACTCTGCTTCCTTGGAATTTTCTTAATGGCTTCCCATGGAATCCTGCTTAGGGACACTCACTTCTGTTGTCTTCTGAGATAGGTATGTGAAAACCAGGCTGTTTTGCAGTGACTGGGTTAATAAGCTCCATGCAGCACTTCATCACATGTTGGTAAGCTGTTACAGCAAAGATGCTGGTCTGCAAGGCTACTCAGCTGTCTGTGGTCCAGCCATCACAGGAGGTTAGACCGTTCCATACATGAATGTTGCTTTTCAATGTCTGGTTTTCCAGATCATGTCATGAGGCAGAACCATTAGCTTACTGAATTTCCTTTCATGGGGATTCTGTTGGACTCTTAAACCTTGAGCCTCTCTTGTGTTTCAGCTTGTACAGTGACCTACTTGTATCTTTCAGATAAAGAGAAGGAGAAAATAAAGCTTGAAGAAGATGAGGCAGCAGCTGCCAGCACTATGGCAGTCTCGGCTTCCCTCATGCCACCCATTTGGGACAAAACTATTCCTTACGATGGCGAGTCTTTCCACCTGGAGTACATGGATCTGGATGAGTTCCTGCTGGAGAATGGAATTCCTTCCAGCCCTACTCACCTGGATTTGAACCAGAACCCACTCTTGCCTGTGGCTGAGCTGGAAGGAAAGGAATCTGCTGGTGCTTCCACTGGTTCTCCTGCATCATCCTCTTCCACTGCAGTTTACCAGCAATCTGAAGCAGCCTCCAGCACAGGTAGATGGAATAATATGGAGCTCTGAGGGACTTCTGTTGTTCTCATATTAAAAGGTGCCTCTTTAGATCAAAGAGGAGACATGCTAACCTGTCAGTATTAGCTGTGGCAGGTTAAACAGTACAGACTTGCTCAATGTAGAGCCTTAGTTCATGTGTCAATTCATGAAGATGCTGCCTCTCCTTTTCTTCCCCTCTTCCTGTCCTGTGAAAGAATGAGTGTCTATCAATGTGCAGTCTGTTTTGCTTTTGAAATTAGAAGAGCTGAAACAGCAACATAAAGTATTTGCTTTCTTGGTATCGCTAATCTACTGAGAAGCTGGACACATTGAGAAAATACTTTCTCAGGTTATTTTACAACAGATTTGATTGCTTGTCACAAGTCATTTGTACTATCTTGGTCTGCTTGGGTGAACTTATGCAAATTTAATGTACCTCAAATAATAATGTTAAATAGAAAAACAATGAAGCAATCTTTTTTGTAGTAGCCTGGGAAATGTGAAAACAGGCACCTGGAAAAGGTGTTTTAATTATGCAGTTTGATGTTCTATGGTGCTTTGAAGTGGGAATGGAGGAACAAAAAAACAAAACTGTGCTTAAATGGTACTAGGAAACTTCATTTGTAGTGTGGAGATCTTCTCTGTTAAAGAATTCAGCAGCTCAGTTTGCCCTAGATTTGGAGTTTAAACAGGATAGCCATCACAGTACTATTTTATGAGCAAGCTTTACAGAAAGCATTTTGCTCTGGACCTCTTTTGTGAATCTGTGAGAAAGGTAACATGGAACTCCTTCCATAAGTTATAGGGTGTAGCTTTTTTCTAGGTGGTATATGAAAAACTTGTTTATTGATCACTGCTGCACATTGCACTGACATTTGCAACTCATGTATATGAAGTTTTGTAAACAATAGATTAATATGATGAAGTTTGTATGAACACTACCAATGTCAGACAGTCTGTTGGGGCATTTGTTTTTGCGTGGCAAAGAAAAAGAATACTGTTGCATTTGTAACAAATTCTCCTTTATTTCATCATTTGTTTGGAAGTCTAGTGGTCTGACCTTTGAAAGTCCCAGGGACTGGGGTCTTTGGGCAGGCTTATTTCTGTAAGGATTTCTATGGTACAAAACTCAAGCTGATACAACTTTCTCCCTTACTGCTATTGAAGGTGCTTTTTATGTGTGGAAAGCATGTAACTTTTGCCAAAGAAGTATTAACTCCTGTCCTGCATCTGTCTACTCATGTCTGTTAGTCTGGCAATGTTCCTAGAATTATATTACAGACTGGACTGTGAACTCGTTCTCTGCACCAGCAGCATTACAGCACCCACCACGCCTCAGGGAAACACCAAACAATACTATTAAATACTTCTCACAACAGGGCAATAAATAGACATACAAGTTGGCTTTTTTGTTGATTCTCTTCATCCTGCTGAATGTATTGTAATTTCTCCTGTTATTGCCAGAGTCCCCACCACAAAATGAGAGAAATACGCCCAGCCCCATTGATCCTGACTGCGTAGAAGTTGAGGTGAATTTTAACCCTGACCCTGCTGATTTAGTGCTGTCCAGTGTGCCTGGTGGTGAGCTCTTCAATCCTCGCAAACACAAGTTTACTGAAGAGGACCTGAAACCACAACCTATGATTAAAAAAGCCAAGAAGGTTTTTGTCCCAGATGAGCAAAAGGTAACAGATTTATTGCTGCAAACTCTTCTAGGCCTTGATAAAAGTTTCTGCCTCTTTGTCCAAACACTTTGACATACAGAGCTAATGCAGTTTACCTACATGATTGGGCAGAAGCACTGCCAGGAATAGAATTGGCAAGCCAACTGCTGTGCTTGCTGTTTTGCAGGTTTTGGTATCATGAGCTAATTACTGGCAAGGAGCAACTGATCATGCTATACACAGAAATTAGAAGAACTTTCAAGTCAAATCCTTATCACCTGCACTTTTGAAGGCCATTGTCTATATTTACCCAGTATTGTGTCTAATCTGGATTTAAGCAACCCAGACAACAGAACAGGTGGTTTTATGTGAAAGTTCACTCCTGAATTTAAACTAAGTAAAGGAAGCGTTTCAGTTGGACGCCTTCTTAATACCCAAGTCTCTTAATCTCCTTAGTTCTAGCAATGCACTTGGTTTATCCTAAAAGAAGACTCGTGTAAAGATGAAATCTTGCAGTACTGTGTTGTCTCCATTTTGATGTCAGAGCCCTGCAAACCTATGGAGGACATTCCTCAATATAGCAGTCAGTGTGAATATCGTTATACAATAAAGAGGTGTCTCTGAAACAGTTGTCAGTTTGGCATCTTTTTTTTACTACAGGATGAAAAATACTGGACAAGGCGAAAGAAGAACAATGTGGCAGCAAAGCGTTCCCGTGATGCTCGGCGATTAAAGGAGAATCAGATCACAATTCGGGCAGCCTTTCTTGAGAAAGAAAATACAGCCCTGAGGACGGAGGTTGCAGAGCTGCGCAAGGAAGTGGGACGATGCAAGAACATTGTTTCTAAATACGAGACCAGATACGGACCCTTGTAAGCACACCCCTTTTCCTTGTTAGGGCTCTTTGTTTTAGCCTCTTAGACTTCTCTGCCTTCTGTAGAGACTCCCAGAAATAAAGTTTATGGAGGCTTTCCCATTTTGCATCTACACTAGAAAAAAACCAACAAAACACAAACAAACCCTGTTTCTGTTGGCACAACTTGTTCAGGCCCTTTCCTGATCATTGTGTTGTCCAAAATCTTAGTGTCCATATTTACAACCTTGTTTTTAACACTGATAGAACATTTTCTGATGTCATACAATTGAACAGATTCACCTGTCTGGAGGAATAAATGTGGATCCCTCCAGACTGGACAGGGCTTTGCTATCTGTTCTAACCTTCATTTTAAGTGAAGAAAGAGCCTAGGAGACTCTCCTTGCTCTCTTCTTCTTCTTTTTTTTTTTTTTAATTTTCAAACTCTTGCTCTTTTCTCCTCTCCATTCCACCTACCCCTCCCAGTAAAAGTGTAAAACATAATTTTAGGATATAAGTAGATGTTGCTGGGCAGCATCATGAAATTGTTTCCTCTCCCATTCAGAGGCACTAGAAAGTACCAGTTGTATAGAACTCTGTTCCTGTTAAAGAGGAATAGAGGAACGTTTAGGACAGGAAAATATTCAATCTCTTGTAAAAACAGAATTTTGTGAGGTTAATCCATGAGTGTTACGCAGAATGGAGTCAGTGCAGTTTTGATTACAATACTGCCTAAATGTCTTGATAGGTTCTAATCCTGGATAACTTGCAGAAACCAAGGAGGGAGAACAGGAGTGGATCACTCACTTTACAAATGTGGACAAAATAATTTGATGTGGGTTCTAGACTGTATTTCTGCCACCACCGCTCCTTTTTTTCCTTAGAGGGTCTTCCCTCTTGAACTGCTGATAGAGCAGCATGTTGCACCTAACTGAGAAGTAAGGGAGATTTAGAAAAAGAGGTCTGGCTCATTAGGCTGAACCTTGAGTCCCAGCTGTTAAAAAATGGCCAGCACCTTATGCTTTGAAAGAAGGGGCTTTTTTAAAGAAGTAAACAAGCCAATGTTATTTTACTGCACCTTACCTGTTGTGCAAGAGATTGAGAAAGAGTTTTGGTCCTTTGCCTCGTGAACACACTATGGGATAAGCTACACCCACTATAAACACAAACAGTTTACCTCACTGTCTCCTGTGTAGCAGCATATCTGGTCTCTCCATGCTTGCTGGTTCTATCTCCAGCATGTTTCCTGACAGAAAATTAGCACACATGACTTGCCCTCTTGGAAGTAATCCATTCTCAGCACCAAGCACTGCTTCAACAGTATGTGGTGTTAAAAGAAAAAATATGCTGTGTGTGATGTTGAGACCTTCTACATGACCTACAACTGCAAGAACTAGAAGCTTTACCAGAAGTATATGTCTAGAAGTCCTCTTAACAAGAGATGCTGTCTTCAGATAGTGGCTGTGTCAGAACTCTTAGGCTATACTTCCTGGGATAATATTTATATTAAGGAGCAAATGTGGGATGAAGATATTGAGGGTAGTTGCAGTTCCTCTATTCAAATCTGAAAATATATTTTAAAAGCATTAGGGTTTATTTTCTATGCTAAAGACTTTTAAACATAACGTGGAAATTATGAGTTTAGAGCAATTTTGTGTTGACTTTTTAAGGAAGTGGAGAAGCAGGCTAATCCACAACACTTAAATGTATGCTTTGAACTATCCCCTCCTCTGTTATGCTCTTAATTTGACTAGAGTGGCTCTTGATGCAATGTTGGTCTAATTTCTTTCAAACATACTAAAAATTGTCACCCTTTCAGCAGGGGTTTTTTCTTTCACAGGGTGGTTTGTGGTGGTGATGGTGGGAAGTATGTTATAAATAAATTGTCACACTTAACACTTTGCTTTGTTTAAAGTGACTTATCTGATTCCGAGTGATGCAACTTTAAAGACTTTTAAAAACAAAGAAACTAAAAAGCACACATGAATCGCCAGTCTTCAGAGTGAGCAGTGAAATCTATGAGGTGTCCCAACACAAACAACTGATGATGACCCTGCCTGCCTCCTTGCCTGCAAGTACCCCATCTGACTACCCAGGGCTGGGCATGATGAAAAGTGCAAAGTCTCCTTAATTCTGTATATGGCTTTCTTACCTGTCTTTCTCACTGTAACTATGAACTACAATAAGCTTACCTACTGGGGTTTTGTCAAGACACTCAAAGTTCTTGTCTCAAAGTTTGTTGACAGCCTGTGTGAATAGTGACTCTTCGTTTTGGCACTCGAATGGAAGAAAAGAGGGAGTTTTAAATGAAAGTGTCTGTATATATAAAGAACTGCTATATTTTAAGACACTTTTCCCTGCAGTATAATGAATTTTATTTAATACCGCGGCTCACTTCTGGTACAGTGTAGCATATTCTGGAGTACTATGAGTGCAGAACTAAAGACACCAGGAAGACAGCAGCCTGTAATGTGTGAGACTTCAGTGCAGAAGATTACAGCAGATGTACTGAAATAATCCAGAAAGCACCACAGTGTGCCATAGAGAGAGTAATAAACCTCTATCAAATGACCCATGTAATAGTAAACCACTTCGGTCGCTTTCCTGCTCCACAGTTACACTGCTGTAACCTGCCTTTTCCTTTATTTCGTTTATGAGGCTCATTTTCTTTTATGATATCTTGCTGAAACAGGATCTATTCTTCTGCTAACAACTTAGCAATCATGGAAAAGGTGCTAATCTGAGCTGCTGATCCCCAAGTCTTTTGGCATTCTGAAACTACCAAATGAGTATTAGCTCCAGGAAAACAATGGCTGTTAGCTGCCATATTAAAATTTTCTGTCTCTTGACCGCAGGAAAACTGCGGTGCTGAAGGTGAAACAGCCAATGATGTCCCACAGTTACAATGGGCAGCTTACGTGTGAGGACCCTTGTGCCGGTGTGGGAGGCTAAATGAAAGCTTGGACAGATTGCAGAGATGTTTATTGTGTTTAGAAGATGGAGGAAGTAGGTGGAAGTTCCGCTGTAAGAGTTTCATCAGCATAACAAGAATCTGCTCTTATATTAAGGAAGCTTGAGAGCTAAATCTATGTGGGAAGAAAAAGAGTACTTACTTTCTAGGAAAGGAGTACAGGGCCATGCTTGTAGCCAAAATGGAGCTTGTAAGACAGGAGTGTGTTCATGCCTGGAGTTTGATGAATAGCATACCCCTCAAGAAAAATAATCTGGAAAGCTTTCTGAAGCACAAGTGCCAAAATTATGAGGCATGACTAGTTACCAGCATAGCTCAGTGCTATCATATTGAACAATTATTTTGACTTTGTGTTTACCCAAGAAATTCCACCCCTAATTTCAGAGCAGAAAGGCAAAGAGAAAAATGTGAGAAGCAGCAGCTAATATTGTAAGCTTAATAAAAAAAAAAAAAAATTCAAAAGCCAGGATTCATAACCAGTGTTTGACAGCATAACCTTTGTAAAGAGCTTATATATTAAATGTTTTTGACCTATCATTTATAATGGAAAATGTACTGAAGTCAAGAAAGTGTTTTTAACTTTTTGCTGGTTACCAAAGTATACCTATGAGTGTATTATTATAATTTGGGATTATAAAGCTCTGAGATAATCTTAGGATATTTTTATCAAATAGATGAATATCTTAGTTCTGTGTTGCTGAAATGTCAGCGTATATCTCTACCTGTATCAAGTATTGCTGATTTGGACTGATATTTTCAGTATGTACTGGTTTTTGCTTTATTTTGGTGACAAAGGCCCAAACCATGGATTAAAAACAAACAAACCAGCAACAAAACAAACAACCCTGACAGCATGTAAATGTAGCAACTTTTTTCATTTACAATTTCTAAATTTTCAGTTAGCCTTGGCTGTTCTTAAATGTCATGCTTCCTGTTCAAATCACGAAGCCAAAGGCTAAGTAACTGGGCAAGGAGTTGGCTTCATTTGGATCCTACTGTGCTTAGGAATATCTTTTAAATACTTATATATTATGTACAGGATTTGGTTTTGCAGTATGTCCTGACATTTTAACAGCAAAATATTCAGTCAGTGAGATTAGCATGTGCAATTCTATTGTTTTATTTCTGTTATCTTAAAAGCTTACACAATGGAAACTAACAGTGAATGTTCATTAGATCTTTCTTTCAGAGAAGACTGTTAGCAAACATTTGTGCTTCCCTGTAGGACAATGCAGATTTGCACAATCTGTGATTCATGTGTCTACGGGTTGCAAAACTGGAAAATCGCACTTCAGGGTGAGTGCGGCTCAACTTTTGTAGCTGGAGAATTTGTTGTTGTTGTTAAGAAGCAGTATCTTTAAAGATAGATGAGAAGGTAGTAACTATTTAAAAGAGCGCAGATATTGCCAGACAAAAAATACTGTGCAATGCTGAATTCCTTTCTCAGTTTTTGCAGTCTCAGGAAGTTAAGTTTATTGCTCCAGAGCTCTCTGCTCCTCTTGAAATAATTAGCTATATCATCTTGTTTCTTTGACTAGGATGACAATCCTATCTGTAAGTGATAACTTGGATATGTTTTCTTAGTGATCATAAGACCAATACTCTTTTAGCTCAATTTGAATATTAAAAGACGCTGAATTGACACTGTTAGAGTTTGACATTCTCTAGCCTTGGAACATACTCTGTAGAGGCCATAAGTGTGCCCTATGCCAACCTTCCCCATTCCAGCCACAAAGGGACCATCTCCAAGGGGAGAGAATAAAGGGCATGTGCTCCTTTCAGCATCACTGCAGGGATTGCCAGGAAAGAAAGCAGTTTTTGACAGAGCTGTACTTTCATTAGGAAGTGGATTGACACCACATGGCCATTTCATAGTTCTAACTTTGAAAATATATAAACTGTGGATGAGATTTGTGGACAATGAGTGTTGTTTTACTCTACAGACACCAGCTATGAATAAATGATGCACAATATTTAATACAGTATCGCTTTCATACATGATGATCTAATCTACACGTAGTGGGTTTGTGGCTAAAAATTCCCCAGAAGCTTAATCTTTCACCTGTTGCCAAGATCTGCTCCCACTGAAGCTAGTAACAAAGATCTCATTAACTCCTACAGGAAAAAGTCTTTACTCTTATGTGGTTATTGTAAAGTTTTAGCAAGTGCTGGAGTCATGGGTGTCTTTGCTTTATCCTGAAGCATTCTGTGCTGGGATCAGGTGGATACATCTCAGATTGCAGGTGTAGTGTTGATAAACTGGTCCTGATAGTTTTTAAAATTCAGATAATCTGAATTCTGCTTTTTTTTTTTTTTTGGTCCTGCATGGACAGAGTGAAAAAGCAGTGTACTATAAACTTGTGTTGGAGAAGAAATGTTTTTGGGCTGTTTGGTTTTTTGCTAAGCGGCTTTTTGCAGTACTTCTAGTAACATTTTATGTCTTTTCTGACAATTCTCCATTTCCTTGCTGTGCTGTTTGAAAGCCCAAGTTATTCTAACTAGAAATCACTTTCAGCATTATCTGCAGGCCTGCTACTAATTGTACCAAATTAATTTCAAGTCGGGAGGTGCAGTGGAAGGCCAGCAGCTTTAGGAATACTGTAACAAAACCACATATGTGGAAAAAAATATTTTTTTGTAGATAGCAGAAATAATGGACCTGCAGAGAGAAGAATATTGCTGCTTCAGTATTGTAAGCCACCTGAGCATAAAAGGACTTTCTTCCTTGTGATCAGGTGCTTTTGTTTTTAGTGAGAGAGAACGTATCTCGGACTTTTGTAAAATCCAGACAGGCTTTTGTTCACCCTTCTAGTTTTAGCTGCTAAGCACAAGATGAGAAATGCAAGTTTGTCTTAGTGCATAAATCTCGTATTTTTGGCAACATACACCTAAATCCTTAAAGAGCAAAATCATTTGTTAGTGCTAGTGTTTTGCCTTTGCAGTACTACAAGACTCTGACTGGCTTTCTAGATGTTCAGATAATTACTCTGATCTGTATATCTGCCACTGTAACATGGTGAGACTGGGAGAAAGGCAGAAAGAATAGGCTTAACTAAATATCTGTGAAGATGCTAACATAATGCTAATTGAAAAATTACAGTGATTTAACTCATGATAATGCAAATTGTCATATGGATGTAATTTGTTAGTTTGATAGTCTGCTATCCCTCGTGAGTCACTTTTGAAATGCAAACTTCTTGAAGTTCAGACACCTACAGAGAAAAAGGAATCCTTTGAGGATGATACATATATAGACAGACATAGATACTTGGCAAGGAGAGCAAAGAATGAAGGCAGGAAAAGGAGAGTAAAGCAAGAGTCTGACCTGAGTGAGATTGCTAAAACTGACACCTCACTGTTTACAATTTTAGGCCAATTTGGATCCCCTCAGTTTAGCATCATGCTGAAGATAAGTACTTGTTTAGGTCTTGGGAATCTCCTTCTCTTGGTCCCACTACCACAGTCCAGAAGGAAGTGAAAGGAATATACAGATAGGGAGGAGAGTTACTGCAGAAAGGCATGAAAAAAATAGCTGTTGCTCCAATTAAGTGTGCCGTTGCACTGGGACTTGACCTGCCGATGTGAACTGGTCAACGCTGTGTCATGAGGAAACTACTACCTGAGGCCCCAGTCTTTTAAGGCCTCAATTCTGCTGTCATTTCTGCATGGGAGGAGCCATATATCTGTAGAGAACCATGTGGACTTCACAGGATCTGTTCTTGAATGTGAAGCTCTGCCCAGGCAGTCAGTTGCAGAATTGTGTCCTTAACACACTATCCAGTTGTAGTTCTAGGGCTGTCGATATTAAGTGTAATTTGGGTGCCTGTTATATAGCCAAAACCCTTGTTACTTCATTTTCCTAACTAAGGCATGAGCAAAAGCCCTTTGCTGTACAACATCTGTAAAAAAATTAAAATGTTCTTCACATACGTCTAGTAAATTAAGGCATGTGATATTGGTCTGTGGGTCTCAACAAACCTTGCTCGTGTACCTGCCTGAATGTTTTCCTAGATCTGCAGCTACGTTTCAGTGAGAAGGGATGACGGGATTTGTTTTCCCGAGGGGGCACAATAGCAGCTCTCACCTGTCATGCTGAGGTGACCGCTCGCTACTGGCCAGAATCAGGGATGGATGCATCCTCCGCACTTTTATGTGAAGTTGTCTGAAATATGGTGATTAACATGATTATTGGAATACTGTATTTTGTATAACTTAGAACATGTAAATACACTTTTAAAACTAATCTGTTCTATGAAGTAATAAATAAGTGCTTCCATTGTAATATCTGAATATTGTTAATGCTTCATGTAGCTTGATTTGGGATTATTTCTTTCCTAGAGAACTACAGAAATCAAAACAAAGATTGATGTTGTGGAATTCTAGTCTAGTTGTGATGCTTTCTATCAACAAAAAATGTTTTAAAAATAATAATGAGCTACTTAAGCAGAGAAACTTAAGATTTTGAGGGAATTGATTCTCTTCCAGTCTTTCTTTAACAGTAGTCACTGATTACATTCATAATTTTACTCTTCCCCATCCTGTTAGCTGGACAGTTGATTTGTTTGTGAGTAGCGTTTGGAAAGTAGCAATATTAAATTATTTGTAAACTTTAGTAGTGACTGAGGAAAACTAAAGCTGGTTGGTTTTTGTTGGGTGTGTTTTTTTAACTATTCTCTCTTTTGGCTCAAACAGATCTGTCTCCACCCTTCCAGCCAGACTGCAGCAAGTTGCAGTGAAACAATGAGTGACTGTTACTGAAGCTCATTAGTGGCCTAGATAGTCTACATCTTATTAGTTCCATTATGTACATAGATGACACAGGTTTCCTGTCGTGGTGTGGAGAGAGAGAGATAAAGTGATTAATGACTTGTGGTTTTGCTGAGTACATGTTCACTGGATGCTGCACAGCTGGAACTTTCATCAGCTTTCATGACCTTTTCTATCTCATGTTAAAAAAATAGAAAACAGTGGAGTGAGAATCATGAGCAGTCTGCTAGGAAATCTGAACGCTTGGGTTTTGAGGAGGTGAGATTAATCCATCAGCCTTCATGTAAAGAGATTAGCCTGTGATGATGCTTCCTCCAGCCATAATGTAACTTTGTCTTTAATGCTGTACTGGAGCAGTCTCCTTTCTGGTAACAGCTGTGTCCACAGTGTTCCATAAATTACAAAGCCACATCTTTCGTAGTGGGCAGAGACAATGGCATCTCTTTTTATTTTCTTCTATTTTTTTCCTCCTCTTTCAGTGTCTCTAGGCTGTAAAATAGCTACGAAACAGCTAAGCATATGTGCAAGTTATTCTGAAAACTGTTCTTGTAAAGCTTTTTCAGACACATACAGTTTTTAACTAAATAGTTTGAGGGAACTCCTATCTGCTATATTTGGCCTGAAATTCTGTTGCCTCTTGGATAAAAGTATTTTTTGTCTTCAGATGTGACATTGATCTGTCCCATTCATTCAGTGGGATGGATGATAAATCTGCACAGTATTTATAGAAGACATAAATCTGATCTTAGTTTTACTGCGTGTTGTTTAATCTCTTGGATGTCTACTCCTTGAGGTTGTCTATATAATTCCTGTATATGTAGCTGCTTTTTGAAGCAGTCCATCAAGTGCATTTGAGATCATCCTGACTGAAAAATTCTTTAGAAATGAAAGGGATAATAAAGCTTGTAAAGCGGCTGGGTAAAACTGTATTGCCATAAATGGTTTTAATTTATATATGAATCTTCTGTCCCAAACTGCTTATTTTGTACATAAATCTAAACACTCCTGGCAGCTGATGGGTGAAAATAAAGGTGCTTAAACAGCAATCTAATGAGGAAAGGGCATTTCACTATTACAGAGTTGGTATTATTTTATATTTCCATTTATTACACTTTTTTAAATGTATAAACCACAGATTTGAATTCTCGAAGTCTTCAGCTTGGATTTTGTGAGTAGTTTAAATCCTCTCACCTCTCTGCTCGTAACTGGTTTTTAAGAAAAATAAAAGCTTTTGTTTAAAATGTAAAATTTTGACTGTATTAAATTCTGTTAGTACCCTTCCTTTTTAAGAAATAAAATGTATATTCCACTACGCTGAGAGCCAGTAATTTTGTTCTCTAGATAGCATACTGTGTGCTGTACAGCTCCACTGCCAGCATTGCACCTGCAATTTGCAGTGAAGTTGGTAGCCACTAAAGCAGCTGATCACCTTTTGGGAGTAGGTTCTTGCTGTGCATTTCCCATGTGTTAAGCATGCTGGTAACAGGTATACAGTTCCCTGCTTTTATTTTCTGGATTAACTGATTTAAAGAACGTTGCAAGATTTTGCATTTGTCCTGCAGTGACTCTTGGTTGAACTCTCTCCGGTAGGGGCAGAAATCTGAGAACAAGTCAGCCATAGACAGTTGGACTGTGCTTTGTTTGTTACGTTGGGGCTGAGAACATCCACAAAATAAGCAGAATTTACTTTCTTTCATGGGAAGAAGTAAGGTTCAGAGTAAATAAGTTTTGTCCATGAGGACAGCTTTCTCTGTAGCTTTCCATTTTTATTTTTTTTTAACTAAACCTTGGTTAGTTGGTTGGTTGTTTTGTTGAGGGCTTTGGTTGGTTCGTTGTTTTTGTCGGTAGTGGTTGGGTTTTTTTCGTTTTTGTTTTCCAAAAGCTGGTAATTGAAGATCAACCTGGTAAGAAATTTGTGTCTTCTGTATATTCACTGCATCTGACTCATGCTTTCAAGGTAGACAAGATCACTGGTGCTTCAGTTTAATGTCTAGATAAACTGCAGTAAGGATCTTTGTTGGAACAAACTAAGTGTCAATGAGTTGTTTAGCTCTGGCTGTCTTCCAGAGCCATGGCAGGATTAGTGACCCAGGCAATTTGTTTATGAAAGCAAAAAACCTTCCTCTTTAAAGGGAAGGGGCCTGACCTCTACCACATACCAAAGGCCAAGGACTTGACATGGCCAAGCCAAGGATTTGCCCTAGAAACCGAGTGGATGCAAGGCTGTGCTGGATGTATCCTTCTGGTGTAACGTGGCCTTAACAGAGTGGAGGGTATTTGGCATTTTGTCCCTGTTTGGATGTCAACTGGCAACAGCACCAATGTTTGTTACACTGCCTTCTTTTCAGGGAGCTTGAATGTTCTCTTGGGTGGGTGAGTTTATAAATGTACTAACTCTGCACATTATATTACTAGTTCCCTTTAGGAAATGTTGCAGCTACTAGTGATCTGAAAAATGGCAACTGCTTACTCAGCCTCCTTCCTGTTGTGTGTTGGGGAGATCTGCTATCTTGGGACTTCAGATACATTGGTACTCATTTTTGCTGCTGCTGGCTACACCAGATCCACAAAGGAACAGAAAGGATTTGTCTCCAGTTGGGTCTGCAGCACTCCGTAGCAGCAACGGAATGCTGTGGTTGAGAAATGTGCAAGAGCTGCATCCGCCAAGAACCTCTGGGTTTTTGATTGCTGTTGGCTGTGGTTGTTGGCTGGACATGGCCATTGAGAAAATGTGTCTTAGGCTTCTGAGGAAATTGGGAGCAAGCTGACAATGAGGGAGTAAAGCCAGAAGCCGATTTTGTAGCTATTATAGACTTGTAGTTAGGTGGGTGGGGTGTTCCTGGGAAATAATTGCAGAAGAGTAATATGGGACCAGCTTTCCTCCCATAAGGAAAGGAGAGGAGGTGGAAGAGGCTGGCTTGGGAGGTGGAGCATAAAGTTGCTGGCAGTAATCCAGCTGTTGCAAGAGGTGAGTTCATGTACCTTATCCCTCTGCGCCTGATCAGTTTTTATGATCAAAACTGGCTCTTGTATGCTTTATTCCCGAAATACGCTTCCAGCTTGCAAGAGCGGGCTCAGCACCGCCCCACCCCCGGCTGAAGGCTAGAGCAGCAAGGCTTTGAGCCAGATCCATGTGCGCTTTCCACGGTGGCAGTGCGGCGGCAGTAGGGCCTCGCACTGCCACGGCCCTGCCCCAGGCTTTGTGCTGCGGCTGCACCTTGTGCCGCGGTGCTGCCCAACCCCCCTGTGCTTGAGAAGGGCGCGGGTGGCTCCCAAGCAGCTGCTGCTTCAGCCTTCGTTGTCTGCTGGTGCATTCATTTTATCCTGCTGATTGCTTCTTTGCTCCTGAGGCTTTATAGGGAGTAAAATGTAAAGTACATAATTTGAGGAGAAGTAACCTCACCTTCTCCTAAGTTCGCATACTGCCTCAGTCCATCAAGCCATGGTTGCTCCGGTGTCCTGCACGCTGCTTGCAGCCCGCGATAAGCTGCCGTTCCAAATCTTTATGCTGAAGGAAAGGCTGGCTTCATCAAGCCCCAAAACGGCAGTACTCCTGCAAAGCCCATCCCGTGGTGTGACACGGTCTGGGGGCGCGGGCACGGAGCGCCCGCCCTCCCCTCACGGCCCCCGCGGCGCAGCAAATGGCGGCCGGGCCGCGCCCTCCCGCGGGCGCCGCGAGGTGGCGCTGCCGCAGCGCGCACCGCTCCGTCAGGGCCCCGCCCGCCCCAGGGCCCGGCGGCAGCCGGGGGAAGTCCCGGCACACCGGGGCAGGCGGCGCTCGGTTTGAGCTCAGCAGGGGAAGGAACAGCCTCAGCCTCCTGCTACGGGACCTGCCGGGCTCCGACAGCTCTCCGCAGTCCTCCGAGCTGACCCCCCGCAGCCTTCACCGAGGCTCCCGCGTCAGGGCAGCTGTACCCTGCAGCCCCAGCGCTGAGGGGGACAAGGGGCAGGCAAAAATAGCAGGTCGCAAGGCTAAAGGTCTTGTGACAGTGTGGGCTCTGTGCCGCGCTGAAACATAGGGCTGAGACTTCGGACTCTTCGTCCCGCCCGAGTCAAGACACTTGGGGACAATCTAGGGAACGTCCTGACTGCCTCGGCCTAAAGGCACCCTCTCCCTTTCCATGGCCAAGGTCCACAGAAACCTAAGGATGTGAACAGCAGCAGGAGTGGGTGGGAGAGAGCAAAAGTGTCTCTAGTGTCCCCCGAGCTCCTGCAACAGGGAAAATGCAGCCAAGAAGTCCCAGAAGGGCGCTGCCTGCCATGGTGAACAACACCTCAAGCTCCCCAGGTTGCCACAGCACGCCAAGCCCGAGGGAAATGCTTCCCTAACCCTAGAGCTGGCTTTGTCCTAAACCTGTGAGCAAGGCAAACCAGCACACCCTAATCGTGACTAAGAGCAGCAGGAGTGACCCTATTCTCCTCCCTGCCTCACCCCAGCCCTGTGGCTACTGTGGCCAGAGAGGTTACAGAAATGAAGGAAATTAATTTCCTAAAAGCCCAGACGGAAAAGAGGTGACCTCTTTCTTGCCTCTTCAAAGATCTGGGAGGACCCTAAAGCACGACATTAATGATATGTAACCAACCTATGGAGGATGCAACACCCTGTGGTTTCAGTTCTGTACCAATCCCTCTGGGGACCAGTTTGGGGACATGATTGCAGGCTTCATTTCAGACATGTGTATGGCTCATTCTGGGCTCCCTCCTCTCCTGCCATGCAGTGACTACCAGCCTGCTGAATCTCTTACCAAATTAGGCTTCTTCTGCCCACCTTCCAGCCTGACAGGCTGTCACAGAAGTTTATACCATGGCTGGCTAGGAACTTCTTTCTAATTTTAAGTCTAAATGTATTTATGATCCAGATGAGCTTCTAGGAGAACAAATTAGACTTTTGCCCTAGCATATCTTTTTGATGCATGGGTGCTGTCCCCTCTCAAACTCTCCTGTTTTAGATTAAACAAGCTCCACACTCAAAATGGCCACTCACAAGCCTGATCTGTACCTGCTACAGGTCAGCTCCATCTTTCCTGAGGAGGGGTGTGTAGAGCAGCATCTGCAATGCCAGGTGAAGAGGTACCTCACACTCACTGGTCTCTCCAGACAATTCTTTGATGGGCAAATCCTTGAACCAAGTGTCTTTATTCAGAGCCAAATTGGCAGCACATGGGCAGTGTCCACCCCCTGCATGTCTTCTTCCAGTGCTTCGGCTTGAGGGGTGCCTGGTTTGCAGCATTCTGGGGCAAAACACTGCTGGTTTTGACAACTCTCCCTGTGACTGACAGAGCCCCTTTCTTAGACAGCTCCTCACCCACCTTGCCTCTTCCCTGCTGGTCCCTGTGCCAGCAGTGCTCGGTGGGAGATGGGACAATTACGCAGGTCCCTGCTCCAGACCATCTGTCTCTTGCCCTCACTCTGAGGGACAGGGTGGTACTGGGGTATCATGTTTCTGCAATAGAAGGTAGGTTTTCCCCCCTCAAGACCCCTTCTGCTCTTCTCCTAGGAATTGTGATAACCCTGTGGCTCAAGGAGGAGGGAATGACCTTTCTAAAGTTACAGAGAGAGGCTGGGGGAAAGAAAGGAACACTGCTGGTCCTGCTGACAAGCAGGGCTGTGAAAGGTGAAGGAGAGGATGTCAGGGGACTGTTGATGGCCAAAGAGGGCTGGAAGAGGACATGTCCTCTGGGTACCACCAGCCCTGTGCCGAGGTGCTGCGTGTCCCTCTGTGGCAGTACAAAGCATTGCTCAGGACCTGTTCAGCAGAACCCAGCAGGACCAGTTGCCCCCATGGGCTGGACGTCCACACAGCCTGGCTGGGGCTGTAGGGAAAAGAGCTGGAGAAGGAGGGCGGGGGAAGGTTTAAAAATAGTTCCCTTCTCATTTTTGCAGCTGTCATTCATGGCGCACAAGCCAGCCCGAGGCCTCCCAGCTCCCATACACGTTACGCCTTACATAATGGGAGACACGCGGGCATCGCTTCGGGCCGGGAACAGGCATCAGGCTGGGAACAGGCAGGGACGTGACATTTATGCTACCCTGCCAAAGCTGATGAGCAGCTCCAGGGTGTCCAGGCCCTGAAAACAGCCTGTGGGTTGGGGAAGGCAGCTCATATGGCTGTCAAGGGCAACCCAGCCACAGCCACAGCCTGGAGAGGAGGCAACGGAGAGCAGGATGCAACCCAAAGGCGAAGGCTGACCTCAGTATGGGCTGCTGGCAGAAAGCTGGTCCAGCCTGCCGAGCCACTGTGGTGCTTCTGGAGCAAACAGCTGTGGGAAGGGGTTGGAGGCTGAGGGAAACACCACAGTAGGTCCTGAGGGGTGACTGTTTGCCAGAGGGGAAGATGTGGCCCCAGGCAGCAGACAAGGAGGGAGGGGTGCAGCGATGACACAGAGAAGCAGAGAACAGGGATTGCAGAGTGGCCCTCCAGGGAGGGGAGCTGGCAAAGAAGCACAGGAGGTGTGGGAGGATGGGTCTGGGTCTAAGGCAATGAAGGAAGGGACAGTGCTGAGGGAAGCTGGTGTGAGAAGGGGGCTGAGTGGATGGGGAGAGTTTTGAGAGGGAGGCAGGGTGGGAAGGGCAGTTCTGGGACTGGGGAAATGGAGGATGATTGAAGTGCTGGAGGGAAAGGTGAAGGTCCACCAGAACCACCACAACTGCCTATCCTTTTCTGCCACCTCAGTGCTACAGGACAAACGTTGCAAAGGGCAAAAGAACGTTCCACATCCCCCCATGTCAGCCACACTGGGCTCAGGCGCTGCTCCCACATGCTTTTTCCCTACTGCCCCAAGCCTCCTCAGCTTGGAAAACTGCTAACTCAGGGAAATTCCAGAGACAAGGGGCTGCTCATGTGGCAGCAGGTCAGGAGGACAGAGCTGGGCGGTGGGGAGGCCACTGCTCTGCACCTGCGAGCCTCAGCCTCCCAGCCTATCTCATTTAGAAATGCTTCCACCCCTCCCACCTTCTGGCCAGGAACTGAGCCATATGTCTGCTCACTGTAGGATCCTCTCTTCTTCCAAAGATCACTGGCTTTCATGCTTTATATGCCAGCAGCCAGACTGCCTTGGGTAAGGCATGAGTCACTGTGGTGCGGTTATTTAAAGTGTGTCTCCTAAGCGCCAGCCACGTGCCTGTGCTGCGCAGGCTGAGAAGGAACACGCAGCTGGAGCCCAGAGTTTGCATGTGGAGGGCTGGCCACTGAAAGAAAGGCTGAGACCCAGAGCAAAGGGTTAGCTTCTCCCAGAGCAAAGGGAAACATTGACATTTCTCAGCAGCTCCCTGTCAGTGGGGAGAACAATGCGGCTCATCCCAGTCTCAAACCACACGGGGCTATTTCCACATCCACAAACCAACCATACTTCACAGGAGGTGACTGTTGCCCGGGGGCTCAGCAGTTCTGGGGCTGGTTTGGCAGCCATGCAGTCACCCACTGCACAGGAGGCATGACCTGGACTTGCCAGGATGGTGCTGAGATGGTCTTGGGTTCTCCTGATGCTGGAGCAGAAGCCAGAGTCCAATCCTGAAATTTCAGGCATCTAAGGACTTCTAACAACTGTTGGGGAAATGGACGCCTTAGCTAGTAAATATTTATGGCATATTCAAACTACTCCCTGCTGTTTTCCATTAGGACTGACATCCCAGAGCAGTAAGTCCCACTGTATGTCCTCCCTGGCTCTACATCATTCATCTGGACCCGCTGCAAGGCTTCTGGCCTATGAATGAGTCCAGGTGTGGGGAAGCTTGTTCTCCCCCTGCATCCCACTGGCACCAGCTGAGATCCTGGGCACACACTGTGCTTAGGCTGAGCCTCGCCATCGTGCTCCACTGAGGAGAGGTGGGGCCTTGGCAGGAGGTTTGAGGAGCTCCTGGCCAAGACTGGGCATTTCTAGCATATGGAAAAGGAGATGTCTCTGGTGAGCGTGACATCTGTGTTGGCAGTCAGCATGAGGAGCTGAGAGAGCAGAGCAGAGTTTTGCAGGGGCACCATGTGCAGGCCAGCTAGACTGAAGATCTTGCCTGTGTTTCCTGGCAAAAGCAATTTTCTCTGGCCCAGAGCAGAGGCTGCACCTCTGACCTCCCAGTCTGGGGCAGTGAAAGCTCAGAACTGTTCTCACTGGTTGCAGGGCACTGAGCTGCCAGGATGTGTCTGCATCTTTCTCTTCCTTTGGACCAGGCCCCTTGGGACCAAAACAGTCCTTCTCCAAGGCCCTTCTGCTGCCTGTTTCTGCTGCCTCTTGTGCAGGCCTGGACCCACATTAGCCTTTCAGGGAGGGTCTTTTCACAGGGGTGAGATGCCTTGTTGAGCCCATCACTTTTCGTCTCCTAAAACATATGTCATTTAGATTCACAGTGTCATAGAATGTATCATGGAAGGTATTTGTGGTAATTGCTCACTAAGCATTTTCAGAAGAAGCCAGGTGCATTTTTTCCAAGACAGCAACAGCAGGAGAGAAATGTGCCAGGTATGGGAGATGTTGTCCTCTTTACACCCAGCTCCTTTCTGCCTCCCTTCTCTGGCCTGTTGGAAGGCTGCTCTCTCTTCCATCTCTCTCTTTGTGTTACCCCTTGCTTTCCCCTCCCTCCATCTCCTTTGCTTGGCTAGACTTTACTCTTCAAATATCTTTTGTTCTCTCCTCTCTCTTGTCCTTCTCTGCATTATCTCTCTCCCCCTTCATTTACCAGTCAGTGGTGGCCACTGGCCAAAGTGGTGCTGGAGCTGTCAGTAAAAGAGCCCTCCAACACCTACAAACCATATTAGAGCCTCAAACTCCATTTCTACCCTAGACTGTGGGCTCCAAGTCCATCTGCAACTCACACTTCTCAGCTGAGCCCTCCTCCTGCACAGTTCCACTACACCAGACCTCTGCTACTTGTTGCTACAGCTGTAAAAGCAAGGACTGAGACACAGGGGAGGGACTGTGGCTGCTACAACATGTGCTTCAGGCACCAGTTCTCTCACTAATCTGTATCAGGCCCATAGAGGCTGATGTTTCTTACCTGTCTTCTCTCTGCTGCTTGAAGTCCAATTGCTTCAGGCCCCTGCATGTCTTGGGACCTTCACTGCAGAGATGGAGTACACTTAGGAGCTATGTAGAGTCCACTCTGACTGCTAGCTAACAAGAACCAAGCTCCTCTCTCAGGTTTCTTCCTTCACTACAAAGTAGTTTCTTCATCATCGTCTTCATTAGAGGATGTGAGGATGGCTCATGAAAGAGAGCAACAGTTGTGAAATTATGTAAGTCATCAAGAAGTATCTACCTGAGGAACAGTAAGGCTTTGGGATTCTTCTTCCCATTGATGATATTGTTACCCTAATCTGAAGCATGCCACACTGAACTATGAGTCTGTTTGCAAGATGAGACACCTTAGGCCTGCCTGGTATTAGGCCAAAAAAAACCTATTGTTGCTGGAATTGGCACCAACTGCTTGGGAGCCAGCAGTGGATGGCTCTGACCCGATGCCCAGGCTGGGTGGTGGGTAGCCTGGAGCTGCTTTCAGGCAGGATGCTAAGCCGATACCTTGACAACAATGTGTCCAATTAAGCCCCGTGGTATTTTTCTAATAGCAGAGCTGTGAATTGCAGCTTCCCAGCTAAATTGCACTTGAGTAATGCTCTCATGACTTGACTATCTCTGCAACATTTTAATTAGTCATTTCTGTCTTCCCTACCATGACATGGTATTAGTACAAAATTATTATTATTAGTAGTACAAAATGGCTGCCCTGACACCCACTGTCACACAGCTCTTTTCAAGATGGGGCTGTGTTTCAGCAGCAGTGGGTGGTCTTGAAGGTGTTTTTGGAGCCACTGGGGGAAAGAAGCATCAATATAATGGATACGGACCCAAGAGCAGACTTTTACATTCCTTTTCTTTGCAGCCCACTGAGGGCCTGACACCCAAGGGCTATAATGCCCCCAGAAGTCAGCTCTGATACTGAGTGCAGCAGCAGCAGAAACAGGCCCAGGGGAAGCACGGCAAGGACAGGAGCTTGGGATGGAAAAGATTCAGAGGATCCATGTATCCTGACTCTTCCACAAGCATAAGCAAGCAGAGCTAGATCTATACTCCTGCTTTATGCAGAGCACTGAAAGGAGCAGTTTGTGCTCGTAGGTAACACAGCATGGTGATCATAAAAACCTGTCTTCCTTTTTGGCTCGAGCAATTAGCCCATACTCAATGTTTCCATTAGTAAGAGAACTGAATGATGGCATTAGGTAGTTTGACATAATCCTGTTTGCCTACAAAGAAGGTACAAACTCCTGCTTCTGTAAGCACAGCAGGAGTCAAACTGCACCAACAGCTTCTTTGGTCATAGCTCTAAGCCTCTTTTTAACCAGTTCTTCAACCTGCTTGGAGAAAGCTTCTCAAGCTCTTGCTGCGTGTCAAGTTGCACGTTCTTCACTGCACCGCCTGTACACTTCTAGACAGTTTCCACCACCATTCTTCAGCCTCTCCTCTCCTCCCTCCCATCTTCCTTCTATGGTTTTGCTTTGGGATCAGTAATTCCCAAGTGCCTCAGGCCATTTGTGGTAGATACACAGTGCAGGAATTTGGTAGAGCAGGAATTTGTGCAGGACAGCTGCTTTCATCAGACAATGACATTTATTCCCCTCTATCATCATGTTGCATCAACATGAGTGACATGTAAATGCCCTGTTGCCACTTTGCTTCTGATTAAACACCTTTGGAGTTTAATGAGTTTTCCTCCTGCTGTAAACCAGTGGCCACAGCTATGGTCACTGCTGTAATCCCAAAATAATTTTGGATATCCTGGGAGGGGTGGGAGAGCCAAATGCAGCTGCAGCATCCTTCAGAGGCTGAAGGTTGTTTTGGAGACTTCCGCAAAGCAAGAACATACCTTGCAAAACCCATCAACCCAGCTGGTCAGCAAAGACTGGTCTCAACAAGCTGTTCCAAATGTGCTCCCCTCATCTCCAGCCACACTTCTGCAATCCTCACATCTGCAACCTGCTCCATCATTAGCTCTTGGACCGCAGCCAAAGACTGTGGCAACACCTGAGCTACTAATTGGGCTATTGCAGCAGTGGTAGCAGAGCAGGGATGCCGCTGCCAGCCAAGCCAACTGCTCCAAGATGGGCCAGCGTGCAGCCAGCGCTCCCACTGTGCAACTCAGCAACCGGCTCCTACAGCTACGTGCTGGGGCTGACATTTTTGGAAATGCTGTTTCGCTGCATGGAGGGCAGCTGTTGCCAGACAGGCAAGGCATATGTGGGAAGTGGAGAAGACCAGGAAGAGCTGGGGAGGGGGAAAAAAGGGAATCAGCTGCTTACAGGTGAATGGCACAAGGAGGATATGTACAGCAGGAGGCAAAGGGAGAGATAGGGCTGCTCACTGATGGCAGAACTCTCCCTTACAACCTACTGCTGGCTGCTGTTTTCTCCTAGGATCAGGCCACAGCGTTTAGGGAAAATAATCCCTTGGAGCAAGGAAGATAGATGAGGGAGAGGAGAAGGCTAGGGCTTTGGAGAAGGATGCTTCCCAAGTTCCCCACGTGGATGAGCTCCTACCTGGGGAATGCAGCACCCATAGTGGCATAAGCTGATGTCATGTCCAGAGGGCTGGGAAACCTTTCCATACCCTCGGGGTCTTCCTATAGCTTTTGGCAGTATGTGCATGTAACAAAACATTACAAGGGTGCAGTTGCATCTGTTCACCTTCCTTTCTACTCTGCCTGGTGAACAGATCCACAAAGCAGAGCAGACAAACTCGTCTGTGGGCCAGTTTGAGTGTGTAACTTCCTGAGGTCAGACCTACTTTGACCGGCAAGGTGAGAAGAGGCCAGCACTCACCCAGCACGAGTGAATGCTTTGGCAGGGTAGGCTCCAGGCAGGAGGGAAGACAGCTATACCCCTGGGTAAGAGGCTTTTAAGTGTTTGCAAGGTGGATAGCCACAGCCCTGCAGCCTGCTTTACTGGTAGAAGAGCCTAGAAAGCCAGTCCCTGTCACCACCAAGATGCGTAAGATCATGCCAAGTGACAATTACTTCTAGGAGGAAACGTGGCTCCCTCCAGGAGCAACAATTACCACTTCCCCCACCAGTATTTTGAGGTGAAGAGAGTGGCCTCACCAGGCACAGGAGCAGAGGAAAAGGTCTCTGTGCATTTGGCTGGCAGGGGAGCAGCACAGCCTGCAGTGGAGACCCCTTTCTGTCTGCAGACCTTGCAGGGGGAGAGGATAACATCAAAGACAGTGAAAAAAATGGGGGGGGGGGGGGCTTGCTAACCGTACCTTTCTCAACAGAGTTGTATCACAGAAAAATACTTGGGAAAGGTTTGTTGGGGGTTTTTGTGAGGTCAGAGCCAGCTCCCTGTACCCAATTCTGTCAAGGTTAGCAAGCGTCACTGGATAAAATCATTGGGTTTTTGCCAACCAGGCAAACACAGTGACACCCTTTTCTATTTGCTCTTTTACCTCCCAGGCTGTGGAAGCCAAAAGGCACCTCCAGCCATTTGTGGGAAGCTCTGTTGTACCACTGAGGCGACACGGTCTTCTCCAGTGCAATGCTGCAGTCTGGCTTTTGTGGCTTCTTCATGGGGCCAGCCCCACCAGCTCGTGCAGCCCGATGAGGGCAGAGCAGCTCTGGAGAAGATACTTGTGTAAGTTTGGAGCACACTCCAGGTATGTTAAAGGATGATATCCAGCTCCAACCGGTTCTGGACTATGAAGCTCTGCTGGCCAGGCAAGGCAAGGATCAGCACACAGTTACTAACACAGACCTCCACTTCCTAGTTATGCTTTGAAGATTGCTATTGTGGCCCTCAGATGACCTCATTCAACCAGTTCATTCCACTTTCCAGGAAAACTCCATCATAGAGATCAATCAGGTGCTGCTGGAAAACCCACAGGTCTTAGCAGTTACTCTGTGCACTCAGAGGAGTCAACAGTTCAGTCTAAGGCACCCCACAATATAAAAAACCGGAGTCAAGTCTGGATGGACTCGGGTCCTTTCATAGCGTTTTAAGGTGCACACCGGGAAGCCTGGAGTTGTTTCTTTAAAAATATAAAGTAGCAAAATCTTTTCAGCTGTGATGTTGTCTGTGTGTTCACAAAAAAATGTGGTCAGTGGCTTTCTGCAATAAATACTGGCCTTGTATGACTGATGGAGTACCTGCTGGTTACAGGCTGTATTATTCTCTGCTGGCGATGGAGCTCTTGTAGCCCCCACTCTCACCTCAGTAACCATTGACTTTGGGAAGGTTTCTACTTAAGTTCAGTGACTGGTCAAAAAATTTCCATAACAAGTATCTCCATGAAGGAAAATAGGATTTTTCAAAGAGCACTGTACCTTCAGAGAAGACAATAATTCCAAGATTAAAAATAAAGCCTTGTCAAAATAAAATAATCTTTCTTAGCTGGCTTTGACTGGTTATTCGTAATGGTCAAGTCTCTCATTTGAAGAACCAAGTGATGTCTCTCTTGCATGGTTTTATACACTTGATCTGTGGTGTGATTTATAATCCAGAACATAAGAAATTTTCTTTGTTTATGTTTCTAAAAATCAGCAATCTGGGGGTCCCTGTGCTGATGTCTTAGCACTTACGTTGTGGGTTATAGCATCCAATGCCTTGTCCAACAGTGACAGCTTACACTGCTCTCCTCAGCAGTGCAGATCACCTTCGGCTCTGCCTTAGAGCATGACAGCCCATCTGTGCTCTTTCTGGTCTTGGTTTGTTAGATCCTATTTTGTCTGGGTTTGTCAAGCCCTTTCCCTTCCTCAGCGGTGGCTGGCAGTGGCGTGGCTGCAAGGAATAAACTGCCCTTCCCCAGCATGTCTCCGTCCCATCCCTTTGCATCACCTCCTTTCCCATTCAGAGCAGCTCCCGGTGCTGGCAGGATCAGCGTGAGGCAGCAGAACAGACCGATGGTTGCCGGCCCGGTGCTCATATTCCCTGTGAGTGCGATGAAGCCATGGCCCCTCCCCAAACCTCGGCGTCTCCACGTCTGTGCTGGAGGCGATAACAGCACTGTGACTCAGAGCCCCCTGTGAGATCTGGCCATATCCCCAGAGGGGAAACACCATGCCAGGACCAGCCCAGAGAGAGAGTTGGAGGATCATGTATGAGAGTTCAACAAGCAGGGAGCCAGGTGGGGATGGGGAGGCTCTGCTGGGCTGTGCTCACAAGGGAGGAGGCCTATGCAGCTGCCACCCATGTTGGGTCACTGGGAACATGCACCATTTCACCAGGTGGGGATGGGAAGAGGAGAGTTCCTGCCTCCCTTGCCTCCCCATGACGTCAGCACCTGTGTGTAAACACCTCAGCTATCCCTAGGCTGCTGTCCTCCATCCCTCTCCTCCTCAGTCCTTCCTTGGCTCATGCTTGTGGTCTTCCAGATACCACTGCTGCCCTTTTCCCCATGTTCTCCACTGTGCTGCCAGTCTGTCCCCACAAGGATGCCAACCCCAGTGCTCCCCTGGCAGATTAGGTCTCTTTGGCTCCCCCTGGTTTTTCTGTGTGCCCCTCACTTGTCCAAGATGGGCCAGCGTGCAGCTGGCAGTGCATGCTGCCACTTTGGGTATTGTGGGGGACGTCCGGAGCGTCCTCCCGGCTGCAGCTCAGCACCGCACAGCAATGCTGAGCACAGGCAGGGACAGAGGATGACCTCAGTAGATTTTGGAAAGGCGCCCGAGGCCTGCTGTGACGCCATTCATGCCTCTGAGGGAGCCTGCAGCAGCACGTGTTGACACTGAACCCAACCGCAGGAAGATCAGGAAATGCAAGAATGCCTGTTGCTGAGGGAAGCTGGACTTGGCCCTTGCGTGAATTCGCTGAGCTCTGCAACCAAGGCCCGTGAAAGAAGCATTTCCTGCTGCAGCAACATCGCCTATTGCCCTCCCTATGCATCACCTTGTGTGGGTCATTTCAGGTTCATTTTTTTCTGATGAAAGCCCCAGCTGCACCTTCTGCAAGCAGTTTCTGGCTGATTCACTTGAAGGAAAACTTTGTCCTTGGTGGAAACACCCTGCCAAGTGGGAGGGACACACTCCCTCCTGAGGATCTGCTTCCTTCAGCAGTCAAACTGTGCCAGCAGTGCAAGGCCAACAAAAAGAAGCACAAATCCCCCCCCCCCCCCAACCAGGCTTCAGCAACTGCAGAATAACGTCGGGACTACTCTTGCCTCCTTGGCATTCGGTGAAGAGGGAGCAAGTTCCCCCCCCAGATTCACCTGTACCATTTCCCACCCCTCCTCAAGGCAAAGAGGCAACATTTAACCCTGACCCTCTTTTCCTACCTCACTCCTGTGCCTTTGAGGGCTTCTAAGGGAAGAAAAAGAACACATTCTTTTCTGACACATGCATGTACCATGCTGGAGTCACTTTTGCCACTGGCAATGGCCACACGCAAAATGTGCCCTTCACTGACCAGTACAACTCAAAAGCACCATGTGTGCCAGATGGGGTTTATCCTTCACTGGAGTGTCTTAGGGATGGAGACTGAAAGGTTCATTCTTCAGCAGCTTTATAAAAAGATCAAGTTTCTGGAGGTGACAACACAGGCAGCAGTAAGGGGACACTGGAAGAACAGCTCTGCAAGGCTGGGGTGAACATGTTCCTGGCTGTGTTTGAATTGGAGCCCGGCCACAGAAACCAAAGGAAAAAGCACAAGGTTTTAGACGTGGCTAACCTTGGCCACAGCCTGCTGCTGGGCTGGTGCCTGTGCTCCAGCGCAGAACACACGTGGGGTGGAAAGACCTGTCTGTCCCTTTGCAACCATGGCATCAACCTTGCCCCTCACACCCGCTGGGGCCACAGGCAGTGCTGCGGCTGCAGCCATGTGAGCATGGAGCAGGTGGCATTGGCAGGAAAACTCCTCACGGATGCCAAGGACTCAGCGGGTCCTGGCCCCCCCACTTGTGGTGTTTTTCCACCTCTTGGTCCTGGCATGTCAGCAAGTGCTGGGACACGGAGAGGCACCCGCTGTTGGCAGCGCCCATGCCATGTGTTATTCAATCCCAGTAATCCCAAATCTCCAGGAGGCTCTGGGGTAGCAGGAGATGCTCTCCTGTTGAGCTAAACTCAGGCTATTTCGCTGGGCCTGTATTTTAAAAACAGTCCAGATAATGGCTTTTCATGCTTGCATAACACTTTCCTCCAGGGACCAGCCCCTTCCTACTCCCCAAACAGCCCGATTCGAGTCAGAAACTGCGGGTGCTGCTGTCACAGACTGAAAAGCCCAAGGCTGAAGTGTGGCATTTTCTACCCGAGCTGTCTCCTTTCAGGCGGGGGCCTGCCTTCTCAGTGACTCAAGTTGCAAGTTTCCTTCTTAATAACGGAGTCCCCTATGACGAATGTCTAAACAACACCCCCACGCCCCAGCTTTGGAGGTTTCAGGAGACGAGTCCCATCTTGTTGCCATGCCTTGCTGGAGCATGCTACTCCGGGACCGACTGTCCAAACATCCAGCAAACGCTCCCGCACCCAGGCACTACCCCACACTGGCCCAACACGGGGCTCCAGCAGCTCCCCTCTGAAGGCTGATGGAAGGCAGAGCCTCTCCTTGCACACTGCACTATGTGGGGTTCAGCTCCCTACACTCTTCTTGCTCCCTGAGACAGCACAGTGACAAATACCCTGTGAGGAACAAGACTATACTAAACCTCTTCCCTAATCCCTGCCCAGGCTGTGCAGCTATCAGCTGTAAACCAACTCCAGGCCATACCTGTGCCCAAAAAGGGAAAGGCTCCATGCCTCCCTGAGTCACAGCTAAGCAAATGCAGGGCAAGGATCAGGAAGGCACATAGTCACCCTCGATCTTCCATTTCCAAAAACATGTCTAAGGGCAAGTGTTTGTGCGTTCTTTAGATAAATGATTACAAGGGGTTTGAGACACAAAGGGGAAAAAATAGTTTTGTTGCCTGGTGGAGTGTGACAGTCACGCGGCACATAGCAGGCATGAGCAGCAGCCCAGCTCTTGGGGCTCACAAAACCAAGGGCACAGCGAGCTCTTCCAGGAGGAAATTTAGGCTAGAGGGGCTGAGAAGGCATGGGTAAGGATGCTAGTGGGAGTCAGCTCCAGTTCCTTGATTGGTTTCCTCAAGGACATTCAGAGCAGCTCCCTTCAATAGCTTTTTAAAGAGGCAGCATGGGGAACTCAGGCACTCCTTGAGCAGGAGTGTGGTGGGGCTGGGGAAGCTGGGTCACACAGCCATCGGCACCTGTGGGGCGAGACAGGCACTTCAGCACCTTCCTCAGCCATCTCATCTCCTTTTGCTAAAAAGGAGCTGCTCTCTTGAACAGAAATTCTGATTGCAATTGAGCAGTGAGAGGTTAGAAAGAAAAACAAAATCAAACCACTATCATTGCTGCATGTTCTCATATCCAGCCTCAAGCCCACCCCACTATAGGAAGTCACCTTGGATGAACATTCACAGCAGGGAGGACAGAGCCTGCACATGTACCTCGATGCTCCCTTAGCTTAGCAAGCACCTCAGAATAAACACAAACTGGTTTGTGCAGAGGAGAAAGAAATCAACCCAAAATCAGCACCTCTCTGCAGGAAGCGCTGCATAGGGGAGCTTCATCTACCCCATGTAGTGACACCAGAGAGCTCCTAACCCGGCCTCATCGGTGATGATCCTAGCGAGCTGCCACAGAATTTGGGTATTTTAGGAACTCTACTGCTTGACTGAAGGCCCCCAAAGCACCCATGCACCAAAGGCATCCCGCTCCCTCCTCTCCCCCAGGGAGGAGAGCCAGCTCTCCCCCCCCTCCAGGGAGCTGAATCATGGCAGGACCAGGGATAGCCAGGCACATTGCCACTTTTTCCTATGTACTGCTATTCTTGGCAGCAAGAGAGGTCACTGAGACAGCTGTCCTGGCCCTGTTGCACAATCCTGGGCATCACTGAGCTATTCCTAATGCTATGAAACCAGGACCCTGCCTGCAAGGCTGACACTGAGCACCAGTTCATCCGAAGGTGGCTGCATCCCTCCTTACCCAAAACCAGGCACATCCAAGGTGTTCTCTCTGCACTGAGCACACATCACACAACAAACGGTTATTATATCATGCTTTTAATACAAACTTAAAAAAATCTGGAACAATAGAAACTGTACAGATTTGATCAACCTTTTTGTGGGGTTTTTTGTTTGTTTTTAACTAAATCTCTAGACACACCAATATCCCGTTCCAAAATATTGCACAACATTCTGAATACAAAACTCTGATTGTATTCCTCCTTCGCTAAAGAAAAAAAAAAAAGAAGGAAAAAAAAAGAAAAAGACAGCAACCCCCTGGTTCCCCCCTTTCAGTAGTCCCCTTCTCCAAAAAAACCCCAAGCAGAGCACACACAGAAACCCTCCACTCGGAGACATACAGACTTCTGTCCTCTTTCACTCCTCTCCCACAAGGCAACTGTAGATTCACTCCTCGGAGAGGGGCGGGAGGAAAGGGAGGCTGAGTGGGGAGAAAGGAATCTTCACCACTTCTTTTTTTTTTTAAAGTTTTTTCCTGAAAAAATATTTTTTTCTCTCCTCTTTTTAAGAAAAAATCTTGAAAAGAAAAAAATTACATTTTTTTACGTTAGAAATATACATATATTATATATACCTCTTACATTTTACAAATGTAGCAAATTATTCAATACAAACAGACATCAACAAAAAGAACATAAACCCATAAAAAATAAAAGTTTAAAAAAAAAAATCTTCTCTCTTCTCTTCCTAAGAAACCAGGTAAATTAGTGCAGGTTTTTAAAAAATAAAATTGAAGCTGAACGCCTACCTCCAAGACTAGAAAAGACCTGAAAAGGCCATTAGTTTCCATTGCTGCCTGATGCTGGAGGAACACTTCTGAAGCACACTTTTTTCCTTTTAAGATGCAAAGAGGTTGGTCCCTCTTCTTTTCCTCCTTCCACTCACACCACTATTTTTAAAGCAGGTATAATACGTGTGGCAGGGCAAAGCAGCATCAAAGCTTCACACACATAAGCAGGTGGACGGGGGACATCCCCACTTCTTCCCTCCCTCCCTGTGCTGGAGGAGAGCATGCTGTCTCATGGCAGCGGCTCACAGGTGGCTTTGCCAGATGTGGGGACAGTGGGGGGCAACTGGACCAGGTCCTGCCATCAGGGGCTGAGCACCCCTCAGAGTCCAGTGTAGCATGTGGGGTAGCACCCAGCAGCACTCTGCTGGGGAGAAGGACTCCACAGCAGTGGTAGCATCCCTTAAGCTGCAGATTCAAAGGAAAGAGAAAAGGGAAACACAACAGCTGGGCCATGCCTCATCAACTTGTCCTAGTCTGGAAACCTGCAGGGTTGAGGCTGTGGGCACCAGCTTTGGGGAAACTGGCTGGGCTCTGCTCTCCTCACCCACCTGCTGCATTGGTCATAGCTCAACAGCAAGCAGCCTGCTTGGGAACCCATGCTAGGCACGAGGTCAGGACCGTGTTCCCCATCACCCATCAAGAGGAAGGGTGCGCTGGAAACTCTCCTTGGAGAGCTCCGGGCAGAGGCAGTCTCCCTCGGACAGCCCGTTACCTTCTGCAAATGCTCACTGGCAACACAATTACAAAAGGGCTGGAGTGCCTCCATCTCAGGGAAGGGAGCAGGAAAAGCACATGGTCAAGCTCATCTCACCTGAAACTGAGATTTCTTGAAAGAGCACATTGGTTCCACAAGTGCAGGAGGAGCAGATTTCAGACTGTGCTCCAAGAAGCATCATTAAAAGAAAACCAAACCTCAAGTTCAGGAAGCAGCAAAAAGCTTATTTTTCATTTAAACTGAGAACTTCAAAGACTGGAGTTTCATCATCTCCATCTCTCTCCTCTTTGCACACTTCATGCTCACACAGCAGCCTCCAAGGAGACCTCCCTTTCCACCTAAAAAGCCTCCACCCTTCCTGGGCATGAAGCTGCCCTCCTTTGGCTTTCTGTAAGGTGGGTTTTGGAGTCCTCAACACAGAAGCAATCAAGCTGAAAAGCCACTACTGCCTGACTGCAGCACATCATCCTGGGGAAAGCTGCAGTCCCAGATTCCAGCCCTGCTGTGAAGGGGCACCATACATTCACAGGCTGAGATGACCACTTGCCTTTGGAGCACCCATCCCTGCTCTGCCCTAAGCTTGCCGTTGTCTATGCTGATGTGATCTGGATGGAATGAGGAATTTATGATAGGTGCTTCCTTTTCACACTGGATCAGCCACCTCCTCAAGCTTCTCCAGAAAGGCAAGGCAAGGGATTTAGTCAGGTGCATACCCAGCTGAAAGCACAAACCCTTATGCTACCACTTAAGACAGCAGCTTCAACAACATCACCCTCTCTTCCTGAAAAGTTGTGCTGCCTCACTAACTGAAAAGGAAGGAATTTCTTCTCTGAGACAAGAAGATGAATTCACAGCAGATAATGAGAACTCTGACCTCAGAGGCCACCTCAAGGGGCTGCTGGCCCCTGCTGCTGGGGAGAACATCTGGGAAGTGGGGGCAGGATCCAAGTAGAGTCCAGCTGGTTCAGTGCCACCTCCCCTAAGCCACAGGGACAGGCAGGTGGTGTTTCCACACCACAGGGGCTGTCACCCAGACCAACTGGGCAGCCCTGAGAGAGCACAAAAAGGCCCTCTTGCTCAGGTACAGAAAGGTCCAATAACCAGAGCCACTAAGCTCAAAGCCACTAAGCTGTAGCCACAGCTGGAAGTGCAGATGAGGAAGGGAGCAGGAAGAAGTCATTTCACAGTAATGCTCTGCCCTGTGACGTGCTGGGAGATGGTCAAGGAGAAGAGTTAGTGCTTTTCAACACACAGACAGAAGAGCTGATGCCAGCCTGGGCTGGAGCCACAACAGCACAATGGTCTGCACCCATGGGCACAGGAGATGCTCTCCGTCTACATGCAGAGCTGTAACAGAAAAAGCAAGCTCACCCACCCATTCTGGCTAGCATGCAACAAGAGTGTGTTTGTCTCCACCAACACTGACTCATCCTCTTCTCGTCCCTCCTCCAGCACAGTGGTATGAAGATGACATCCCTACACCCAGGTGGAAGGACCCTGTGTCCAGCGTGGGGCAGGGGGTGGTGCAGGGAATCAGGAGCGTTGTGACCTACAGTTGCACCAGTCCTGGGCTGGGGTGGAAGAAATGGGAACACAAACCAAAAAAAAGCCCAAGACCCATTTTAAGGAGTAAAAAAGTGAGTAGGAAAAAAGCACAGGTACTGAGTTAAAAAACAATTCAGTGCTTCAGGAGCGTTACCAGCACAGCGCAACAACACTGAGCTCTCTCTTTTCCCAAGAACCTGTATTTGTACGGTTTTAATATTTTCTGTATATTTCTATTTTTCTTTTCTCTCCCTGTTGTTTGCTTCGTTCTTGTTTCCCCCCCTCCCTCCCTGCCCCAAAATACTCTCCTCCTTTTGTGTTCAGTTGGCCAGGACGACGGGCTGGAACGACTGGCTAGGATATTGCATGGCACTCAGGTTGTAGCTGAGTCCTTCCACAAAGGGAGACTTCTCCAAAAAGAGGCTATTGGTGCTGCCACTGAAGACCTGAGCCATATCAAAGGTACCACCTGTGCTGGCGTTGAACTGCGATGCTGGCGGGATGCTGCTGGCCGGGCTCTCACTGGCAACACCATCGAAGAAGAGACTGCTGGCTCCCGGTGAGCCGCCACTGTAAACGAACTCCTTGGCATTGGGGGAGAGCTGTGACTGCGGGGCTTGGCTCCCAGCACTCCCGACGAAGTTCAGAGAGTGCATAGACAGGGAGAGGCCCTTGTGCTTCAGCAGGTTGGTGGTGGGAGACCTGACCATTCTCGGCTGCTGCACAGCCCCTGCTCCGCCGCCCCCTCCTCCGGCTCCTCCACCCTTCTTCATCTTGGTCGAGCCGAACTTGGTGGCAGCAAAGGTGGCAGTGGTGAAAGTGATGGGCTGTGCAGAGCGAGGGATGAAGGTGGGGCTGGGTGACTGGCCAAAGGAGGGGGACGGAGAGTTGGACAGCGAGTTGTCATGGCTGCCGATAGGGACAAATACCTGGGCATCGGGGTTGAAGCTGCTCTTGATCTCTTTGTCCAGCTCTGTGGCACTGCAGCCCTCACTGTCATCTAGGTAGAGAACCTTAACAGAGCCCTTCTCACCGATCTGGTAGGAAACCTCAAAAGGATCAATCCAGACACTCAGCTCTTCTGGCACATTGGCACGTACATCCTCCACAGCCAGCCCGCTCCGCTTGGCCGCCAGCTCCACCACCGGATCCACCGTCTCCCCTATATGGACACAGCGATAGCCAGATCCCTTCAGAGGTTTCTCTGGGTACCAGTGACCCTCATATTTCTTCTTCAGCAGGCGCTCTAGCTCCTCACCAAACAGGTCTGCCCGCCTCCGAGGAAGCTTGTTGTACAGGTATGAGATGATGAAGTTAAGAGCAACTTTGATCTCCAGATGCATACTCTCTTCGCAGCAAGCAAGTCAGGGCAGTGTATTAAAAGTGACAAAATGACAGAAACATAGACAAGTTTTGACTCCAAAGAGACCTAGGGAAAGAGAGAAAAGGATGGATGAAGACTAGAGAAGACAACAGCTCTCCACCTGTTGAGATAAACAACTGTGCCTTTTCATGAACAAAGCAGAATGAGCAGTTTGCACAAATACTAACAAGAAGTAATGCTCTCTAGGAGTCACCACAAATCTACTGGTCTTCAAAACAGAGGGATGCCGGTACGGAGGAGTCTCCCTGCTCCTCTTTCAGAAGAAATAAGGGTGTAGCCACTACCCGCACACAAGTACGTACATCAGACTCACCTCACTGCCAAGCACTGCTGCTGTAACCCGGCAGGCCACTGTCTGCTCTGGCAGAGCTCTGCCAGCACATCTAACACGCCTCTCCTGCCCTGGCACTCAGCTGCTTCCAGCACGGCTCACCTGCACCAGCCTCTCCAGAGCACAAGTGCAGCACCTGAACAGCCTCGTGACTCGCTCAGCAGCTTTGTGCAGAGACCTGCTCGTGCTCAGGACGGCAGGGCCAGCCTCTCCTCCGGGAGGCTGGGCGGTTGTGCCGGGTGCCACGTCCTGCTGGCACAAGCGCAGAAGGGACGAGAAGGAGCGAGGGAGGGGGCCGAGGCACCAGCTGCCAGCCCATGTTTACTATCCCCTTGACTGGCAGGCACGTATCTTATTAAGTGTACCCAGTTGAGACTCTGCCTAGCTACAAGCATAAAATCTCAGTTTAATTCTGGGAGGGGGGAGAATGGGACAGGAAATGTGCATAGGGTCACAAAATACACACATGCCAACAGCCTGTCCGATACAGTTCACATCGCTTATCCCTGCACAGAGGGAAGATGAGCTCTGCCAGGATCAGGTACCTACCTAATAAAAACTGAAATTGCTTGCCAAAGATTGAAGTAATCCTCCCCTCCTCTCTCTCTCTGCCTTGTGAGGAAGTCTCCAAAATGGAGAAAACCCACAAAAGCACAATGCAAAACCACAACACTCAACTCTCCCATTACACACAGATTTGCAAACAATGTTTGTCTGGGTACAAAAAAAACCCAAACCAAACCAGGTATGTCAGCACTACACTCTGTCACTCATCCAAAGAAGATGAATCCCACAGATACTTTAAGAGGAAGCACACTTCCAGTAGCCTCCACGCCTCTCCAGGGGAAAGAAGAATATCCAGTTTTTAATTGGCAGCTTAGTCAGAGGCCGCTCTGTCTTCAGCTGCTCTCACCTTGCTCAAAGAGATACACTGTGTTCAACCGTCTTCCTAAAATGGGCTTGAGGGATGTTCTTGCACAGCACTCAAGCCAATGTTTATGATGTGTGACAATTATTTGGGGGTGGGGATGGAGTACAAACATACATTGTCAGCATTCCCCTGAAAAATCCCAGCAGCACAACCAGGTATCCATTCTGGCCTAAGTCAGGAGGAATTAAAAAACTGACCAGACTTGTTTGCTTGGTCTAGTTTAGTGGACAGGAAGGACTGAATAATTTTTAAAGAAGCCCTCAAGTATTTTGAAGCTTTACTGCAAAAAAGGGATGCAGATTCTATGCTTTTTCTGTACTACTCCAAGTTCACAGAGGCTTAGCTTTAGGATGATGGTAACCAGAAACAGAACCCACACCCCAAATCTGCCAACAGGGAGGCCAGTTCTGGAAGGAACCCCCTTTGGGTTTGATTCAGCAACATAAAACCACGCAGGAACAAGGGAATGAAAAAGAAGTCTTTCCTTTAAAACTTGCTTTAAGGAATTACTGTAATGTAACAAACTTTGGTAGGTCACTGCAACCTGACCAAGTCCAAGTAAGAACACACAAACACCAAAGAAATAAGCAACAACAGTTTTTTCTAAGAACAGAAAGGAGAAGCCATTTTCAGAAGGCAAAAGTCTTGGCACAGAGACAGAGCCTTTTCCACAGAAATGAAGTATGAAGCAAACCCCTAAAAGAGCATACCTAAACCCTAACAAGAGTTTGTATGGACTATACTACCTCAAGGGAGGATTACATGGAGCTCTCTAACTACTTTGGCTTTGAGACATTCGTAAGAGAGGACACCTTGAGATCCCAGCAAGTTAAGCAGGAAGAGAACAACCAGTTTGTTAGTCTTTTAATCTTGTGATAAATTCTAATCCAGACCCAAAATCTAATCAGAAATCAGATATAAAAGACTGGGAAAGAAAGAGTGGCCAAAATTTGTTAACACCCTATCTGCAACACAAAGGTCTCAATATACATTGAAGAGTCCAGGTCCTCATCAACTTTTTGCAGAAAATAGTGAGAATGTACAATTATACACCATTGTCTCCTTTATTCTTTTCTACTGTTTTCCTAAAAAGAGAATACTCTGTACCTTGTTTATGAAAAAGGTAAGTTAATTAGCCTAATAACACCAACAGCTGCCAAGGTAGTGGCATACAACTGATACCTGCAGGAGGCACAAAAAAAAGTCACTGGCTCCTCAGGTTGTTGATATGGCAAGATGTGCTCCAGTAGGATCCTCTCAATTTCTTTCTACTGCACTAGAAAGTGATAAAATAATTTAAAAAAAAATTAAAAACCCAAAACCCACTGAAAACCAGCTGAAGCAGCATGGCTCTGAGAGAAGAAACTACCAAATACCAATTTTAAGAGGTATTCTGAGCAGGCTTCCATAAAGGCCAGCATTTTCAAAGTAAAGGCTTACTGTACAGCATCGAGGTGCTGGCAGGGAACAAAGGAGCCCCCTCAGACTCCCCGTTTATCGGTATGCTGAAGGGGAGAGGCCAGACCGCCACTTGCAACAGAGAAGAAGGAACATAGGAGCGATTCCCTCTCCTCCTGGCTACACCAACACGGCGGGTGACCTTGCGGGTATCCCCCTTCGAGATCCCGAAGGAGGCCCGGCTCCGGGAACGGGCTGGCCACCGCCTCGGGACTTGAACAGACAGCCTGCGGTCCCACAGCCGGACATACCCGTCTGGAACGAGAGCGCCCTTCCCAGCACTCCGCTAAAGGCCGGCGGAGAGGCTCCCCCCCGCCAGACGAACGGCCCCGCGAGGACGAGCCCCGTCGCCCCCTCCATCCCCGGTGCCCGGCCGGCCCCGGCACGCCGGGAGCTGTAGTCCTCACCCGCCCTCCCCGCCCCGCGACCTACTTCTCCCCGGACTGCAGCTCCCGGCGCGCCCCGCGCCCGGCCCGGCGCGTCCCCCGGCGGAGTAGGGCACAAAATTTTCCAGGGCACATGCGCGCTGGGGCCCCCCGCCCTTCCCGGCGCTGCCCACGGCCGGGAACACGCCCCGCGGCCCGGGACCGCCGGGCAGCCGCCCCCTTCTACCCTTCCCCTCCCTCCCTCTCGGCAGGGATGGGCGGGCGCGTCCCACCCCGCAGCTGCTTCCCCGCCACGGCTGCGGGACGGAGCCCGAGAGGCCACAAGCCCAGTATCCTTCTGTCTCTCTCCCCCGCCCCTCGCTGCTTGTCCCCTTCGCCCCAGTGGGGCACGCGAGGTCGCAAACAAGGTTCCCAACACAGCGGTCGGATGGATGCGGACATGTCAACAAGGGCGAGCTCCTGGCCCCGCACGCCCAGCGGGGCACAGGAGATCGGGGTGTCCGGGGGAGATGGGGGGGGGGGCAGCCCAGCCCAGCCCCGACAGCGCCTTTGTTGTCGCCGGGCTTCTCCCCCACGGAGCTCGTCGTGCACGAAGGGGAACACCCTGGCGACATCCCCCTTCCCCGGGAGCCCAGGGTGCCCGCCGCCGCCCTCGGGCCCAGCCTGCCTTTTTTGGGGCTGCTAGAGCTGGGGCTGAGCCGCATCCCGCTCCCGTCCCCCCGCCCCACAAACTGGGCTGAAGGGAACGAAATGGTGAACTGGGGCACTGCAAAGTGTCCCCGAGCCAATGACTTTCACCCCCATTCTTCTCCCTTGAAGCCCCATTGATCCCCCCGGAGGCCACAGCCGCACAGTGACTCCACGGACGGGCAAATCGCTGCCTCTGGCGGGGAGGGGAACGATGAGCCCCCTCAGACCGAGCGCACAGGGAGGACGCGCGCTGGGGGCCCCCGGCCCTAGAAGGGGTGTGGGGGAGGGAAGCACCCCCGGCCCCACTTACTTCGTCCTCAGCTCCAGGGCCGGCGGCTACTGGCGGCTGTCGTGGGGGCCGTGGGCGCTGCCGGCGGGTCTCTGCTGTGCCCCGTCTCGTCCGTCCCCTCCCTCCCTTGTCCCCGGCGGCGCGGGGCGGGCCCGGTGCTGTGGTGTGGATGCCGCTGCCGTGTCCCCAGAGCCGCCCGCGCCCTGGCCCCGAGTGAGCCAACTCACGGCAAACTTTCACCCTTAGCAACCTCTCGGCGCACGGATCCGCTCCCGCCCCGCGTGATGCGGCCGCGGGGGGCGGGCCGGGACTACTTCCCCCTCCCGTCGCCGTCCGCAGCGCCCCGGGATGGACGGGAGGGGCCGGGCCGGGCCAGGCCGGCGGAGTCCTCTCCGCTGCCCCCCCCCCCGGGCACCGGGAGTATCCCGCATCCGAGCGCAAGGGAAAGGAGGGGGCCGCGGCCTTAGCGGGGATTGACCTGAGGATTTCCCCAAGCGGCGTAGCCTGAGGCGACGGGGAGGTCGGAGGCGGGGGGGGGGGGAATCAAACGGAGCTGGCGGGGACGGGACCGGCCGGCGTGGTCCCCGCCCCCGCGCACCACGGGTTCTGTCAAGCCCCAGCTCGGTGGCAAGGCCGGTCCCGGCACTCCCGAAGGGTCAATTCCTTGCACGCCCCAGTCACGTCTGGGAAAACCCCCGTGGTGGAGCCCCCTGCCCCGCTAGAGCGGAACAGCTCGGGGCGACGTGCCCACGAGAAATCCCGGCTCCCTCCGTCGTTGCAAACCCCTCAGGACCCCGGGTCCCCGGATGAGGACGGGGAGCCCAGGGGGCTACGAGCGCATCTCCCCTGGGAACAACGGAGCAAGGCCAAACCGGGCGCGCTGGTGTCACCGCGGGGAGGGCAGGAGTAGCACGGCCATCCCCGCGGCCCCGAGACGGGGACGGAGACCCCGCCCCCGGCACGAGCTCCCCGCCCCCCCCCCCCGCACTATTTTGTCTCAGCACGCCTGTGTGCCTCCACCTCCAACAGAGGAAGGGCCGGCCCCGCCGCGGCGGAGACGAGAGACCCGCAAGGTGCGCGAGCGCTGGCCGTGCTAAAAATAACTGCGGCGTGTTAGCAACAGCTTTCCCATTGGCTGGCCGGGCCCGGCGGCGCCTTCGGATTGGAGCGCTGCCTCAGCCAGTGAGCCGAAGGGGGTGTGCGCGGCGGGCGGTGCCGGGCGCGGCGTGGGGGCTGTCGGGAGATGTAGTCACCGGGGCGGCCGCGGCCTACTCCGTCCCGGGTGCTCCCGCCCCGCACCGCGGAGCGTTCGCGGGTTCGGACAGGGCTCGGGGTTACAGGCTGCTCTGGGGAAGGACAACCATGGTGATGGCCATCTCTGGGGCCAGGGGCCGATGGCGGCATCTCCACCGCCAAAGGCTGAGCTGCACCGCCCACTGGCAAGCTGAAGGCACTCTCACCCAGTGCACACACAGATTCACACCCTTTATTTCAAAGCATACCTATTACTAGTTCCAGGAAAATGAAGAAAATGCCGACAGGCATCCCCAGGCCGTGTATTTTACAGTCCAAGGTCACACCACCTCGCACACACACCACTTGCAAAGGCTGCTTGCTGTCCACACATAAAGCAGCTTTTGACCCAAGTAACAGTCCAAACTAGTGGAAGGCACACCAAGAACGGTGTTTCCAGGCTCTCCCAGCCATGTGTCCTACATCTTCCTCAGTGCTGACACAAGCAGAGGGTGACACAAGCGTTACTGCAGTCTCTGTTGCAGCAGGGGTAGCTGGCCTGGCAACCATCTCCCAAGTGCAAAGATACAAAGTTCATCTCTTGCCTCATTTCCACAACAGTCCTCGGCCTCCTTCTGGGTTTGGTTTGTCCTCCTTCATTCAAGAACACTTTAGCTCAGGTACTGCCTTTGCCACGGAAGAGCATTTCTTTTGAGGCCAGCCAACACCATGATTTAAGAAATCTATTAATGTTCCTTCCCAGACACAGCAGCCACCTTTGCTCGTTTTCCCACTGATTAAAGAAAAAAATGAACAACTTTTGAAGTTTTTTTTTTTCCTGCAGGGGAAGGGGAAAGAGAAGGGGAAGATTTATGAGAGCTATTATGAGCAGCCTTATTTTCGTCACTCCTATTTTAAAAGGAATTTAGTTACAAATGAACACCTTTTTTCTTTTTCCCCCCAATTATTCCCTTGCTTTGCTGGAAACAAAACCATGCTGTCAGCCAGAGATCAGGAAATTTAAAGGACTGAGCTATTTTTAGCATCATTAAGCAAAAAAAGGCAATTACATTTCTAAAATTCTATTATTGTTTTAATAAGGTGTTACTAAGAGGGTGTCACACATTAGGGCTCTTTAAAATACCTGTGCCTTGACCGTGCTCCTTTAATTATGGCATCGCCCTTGTACACATGCAGGCAGAGGAATTCTGTCACAGTATCTGCTCCTGCATTCTCAGCCATTTGGCTCTTACGTCAAAGCAAAGCTACTGTGTCACGTGTGCATGGGGAGGGGAGCAATCGCCAAGCCACTGGGACAGAGCTCGTTTGGTCGGGTTATTTAATGCCAAGGAAGGGGAGTCAGATTATAATTGGGCATAATTAATATCGCCATACCCTGAATCCTCTGTACATTCAACTCACATGACAACCCCAAGGAAATGAAAAATTCTTTCCTGCTATTGAAAGAGGCAAACATCTCCAGCTGATGTCTGTAATGAGAAAATAACAGCTCCTGTGCAGATAAGGTTTGAGAAGCGAGATTTTTGTCCGTGCAGCTCCCACAGGAAAAGCTCACAGGCAGATTCCAGGCCTTCGTCTACCTTTTCTTTTTGTTTTGTCTTTTTTTAAAGAAAAGTAATGCTTGGGGCTCAAGGGCTTTGTCAAGACAAGGTCTAGGTGGTTCAAGGGACTGGAGGTATGTTACAGAGCTATTTGCTGAGCTCAGCTGTAGCTGTGGCTGGCAGTTGGTCTGAAGGGGTGTGTAAAAGGGAACACCTACATTTCAGAACACAGCAATGCCTTGTTAGTTCTGGCAACACAGGCCAATTTCTTAATAGGCCAAGAGGTCCCATGTTCTCTCCTTCAATGTAAATATTTGAAGTTAAAGGATTTTTTTTTATTTGTTACACAACATTTTAATAAAAAAAAGCCCCACTACCTAGAAAAGTAATGGCAGGAAGACACATTTAGCTCCATGCGTTAGGATTTGAAGACAGCACCATGGCAGTTCAGCTGCCACGTTGACAAAGCTGTCCCTGTCTCTCCCACCCTTCCCTGCTGTTGCCACACAAGTACTTCGCAGCTGCCAGCCAGGGAGCCCCTGAATCTGGCTGCGTAGGACTCCACAGACTGATGAAGCCCTTCCAACGCTTGGCCTGCACACAGCAGCAGGACGTGTCTTGTCTCACTCCGCCCCTGTGGGGAAGCTTGCCCTTTTAGCACGTGCTCTCGTCTCCAGTACTGCAAGGCAATCTCCTTCCCCTGGACAAGTACTTTAAAATCCATTTAGGTGAAAAAATACTGCAGTTTTCTAAAGGCCCTGCCTAGGTATCATCTACTGGTGCATAGAAATCATTACCAAGCAAGCAAAGAGTTATTTTTCTGGGCTACAAAAATGTGTCCATTACCCTTGTCTGAATTAGCAGCTTCAGGGCAATGTTCCATCCATGCTCTGAAAGTACCAGAAAGGCAGTGGCATTGAACTGATCTGAGCACCAGCAGCATTTGGCATGCTCCCTGGAGCTGTCTGAGCAAACAAGGCAAAGGGGAAAAAGCCTGTCCCTCCCTCTCTCCACCTGCCCAGTGACTCAGAACAACTAGAAATGGCAGCTTAACTCTCAGAATCCAGACTGATATATCCAGCAGTCAGTGTGAGGGCGTCGAGAGTGCCAAGAAAGTGAGTATACCCAGCCATTTTTGGGGATGGGGGAAGGGATGGGGACACTCGTACCTCTACAGCAAGCCCTGCCTGGCTGATCCTGCTAAATGATTAGGAACAAGGGGTGCTCTAAAATTAGCTCACCAGGGGGTATTGGTTCTGAGGCAAAAAATAATTCCTCACTTCATTTCCCTCTACCTTCACTGAAAAACTTTTGTCATCTTCCAAATTTCCAGGAAAGAAAAAAAATACATACAAACCTTCTGCATTCCTAGTTTGATAATTTGGGCGGCCTGACTGAGGGTAAGTGATAAATTCTGGTTGAAGTGATAAAGTTCCGGGTACAAAAAATCTGCATGTCATGGCCTGCTTTTAAAGAAATACAGCATTTAAAATGGCCGATAACAGGACTGACATGGGCCTCCCGGTCTACAGAGGCAGTTGCTTATTCCCATAGAACTGCTTTGGGAGAATAGGTTTGCTGTAACCAATGAGCTAGATAGCTCTGAACATCTTGGCAAATGGCATCCACCAGAAGCTGCGCAGGGGAACCATAGTGCAGGGAAGAAAACATACTGATACTCTCAGAACTGCAAAAAGCTTGGAAGAGAAACCTGACAGAATTAATAGCTGAGGGCAGGAGAGGGAGAAGCAGCTGAGATAGCTGTAGGGCCAGTGATAGATAAAGCCAGCTGCAGCAGGGGAAAAATTACTTTTGAGGGGAGGATAATCACAACTTGTGTGCTTTTCACTTTTATCCAAATGGTTGCAGCAGGTAGAAGAGGCATTTAAGCCAAAGAGTAGTTAGAGGAATTGGTACTAGACTCAAAGGAATAGCTGAAATCCTGGAAGGGGCACAAAACAAAAAAAAGGTCTCAGGGCTCTGCACCCCAAGACTGCACAAAGACAATCATGTTAGTGTAGCACACACTCTGCTCAGACTCCAAGTGCTTGAAGGACTACAGGGCACACATACTGAGCCAGGACCCTGATTTAACCCTCTGAGGAGTGTACACACCCGTGGAGAACTCAGTTCCGCCTATGCACAAAGGCGCCTGTTCCCAGATCTTTGCTGAGCCAACAGACTGCTTTTAGCCTGTACTGGTATTTGACAAACAAGCAGCCTCTGGTTTCCAGCACACACACGGCCAATAGCCCAGAACACAATAGTTGGTTTCCCGTTACAGCAGGGAAGGCTTTAACTTATTCACAAGAACAGGATAGCGAGTCAAATAGCTTAGTAGGTTTTAGAAAGGGATTGGATGTTTGCATGGTGAAACAACATCCACAGCCGTATTAGCCAGGGTAAGGGTTACAAGCTCAGCGATCCTCATGCTACGGGACAAAATGATCAGTGGCTGGGATCACAGGCAGACAAAAGCAATAGCCGTTCCCTGAAGCTCCTTGCGGCAAGGTCACGTGGCCATAAGCAGACACTGTCAGAAACCAGATAACCCATTGTGAAGTGCTAGCTGGGCTAATCCTTCATGTCCCCAGAAAGCTCCAGAGAGGCTAGGCACAGAATGACCCAAAGAGAAATTCTTGTACAAAAAACAAAAACCCAAAAGAAAAAGTTTTATTGGTATGCATCCTACAGGAATGGTTACAAGAAACGGCCTTGGATTAATCTGTCAAAGAAAACATGGAACAGCTGTGCTCTCCCTAGGAAGGCACGAGCAGGTTCTTTACAAAACAGGGCAGCATGGAAATATACTGGAGGAAGGGAGGAGGGGAGCAGATTGGTGCTCTGTTCTTCAACACTAATGGACGGGGCAATTTCAAACAATTGAGAGGAGGCCCAGTAAGAACAACCTGAAGCTGAAAGACCTCTAATGTGTTTCTCCACACTAGAAACAGACTTGCTATTTTTACTGAGCTGGTCTCCTCTACACGTAAGTGCTTGCCCACACTGCTTTGTCTAGAGAGCTGGGGGAACTGCTAGCAGAGCTTCTGCAAAGGCAAGAGAAAGCAATCTTCATTTGCCCTCTCTCATCATTGGTTCTGATCAGGTTTCAGTCCCCACTCAGTCTGTTATTTCTCCAACCCCAAGTATATTACTGAATTTGTACTGCTTTAGAAAAAAATAATCAACCAGTTTTCAATAAGAGTAAAGTCCAGAGATGTTCCAAGACCCTCTTGCCAACCCAACAGGAGGTAGCCACGTACGAATAGGATCACCTCTTCTTGAAGCCATACTTTTTCCTTTCATAGAAAAGATCTGTCTTGGAACTGCCCAGGTTGACAATCTTAGGGCAACCATCTCTCTGTAAGAAGAGAAAATGTAAGTTAGGAAATGGGCAAACACAGAACAACATCATAGTTTTAGTAGGTTCTCAGTTCCCACACTCTTCACCCCATCCTCAACACATTTCAAACACCTGTACAGACAAATTACTCTCAAGTAAGAGAGCTGGAACAGAGAAGAGGATGGATATCTTTTCAGCACTACTGTAGGACATGCTCTCCCTCAGGGCCGAAATGGAAAACAGCTCATATAACATCAGCCGTTTAATGAAAAGGATGCTCAGTGCCTCAAGACTGAATTCTTTCTAAATTAGGATATGCAGGACTTATAGAGCCCAGAGGAATAACCTTTCCCCTCCTTAGCCAAAGAAGAATCTTGCTGCTCTAGATGCCACCAAACCATTCTTGTGTTTAGGAACCCCTCTCAGCTGTGACAGCAGAACTGAATCTCAGATTTCTTGCATCCTGGATCAATTACTGCAGAGGCTGTATGGTCAGCTACTCACAGCAGCTACACAGATAAGTTCTTGTACCTGAATTCCAGTAGATGGTGAGAAAAAACCCACAAGAAAAGCAAGGGGAGTAGGGGAGACCCTCCTGAGAGGTGTGGTTGCAAAACCAAATCAGAAATGCACCTCTTGGTATACCCAGACACATTTGCCTGTGGGCCACCTGAGCCCAGCATCTGCATAATTCTTTAGGGCAAAACATTATGGCTGGCCACAGCAGCTGTGAGGGGCCCAGCAGGCAGAGGAACACGTGTCCTTGGCTGATGTGCAAGCCTGAGTGCATTAGATTTAGAAAGCCCCTGGGCAGATGTCAGATGCTGTAGAATCTGCACCCAAGCTGCCTGCCTCCTGTGCCAGAGAAGGAATCTGGTGGAGAAGATCTGCATGATAGGAATAACAGGAGAGGTGGGGAACAGAAATCATCCCTCCCCCATACACCTGCCACAACCCATTTCTAGCTACTGTCTCCTTATTTCATTTTGAACCTCAATAGTAGGACTCTTTCAAGCCTTGCCTCCCACGATCCATGGAGTCTGTACAAATCCTGACAGCCTTATTGCAGGGCTCTGTTCATTCTCCCACCTCCTCCTAAGGACACAGCTCATGAGCACGCTCCTTTCTCCAAGAAAAGCTTACTGTTTGCAACTCACAGATGTCCTGGGTGACAAGGTGGGATTCTGGCCCTTACCCACAGATCGAAGAGGGCTGAAACAATACTTCATTCCTTCCTCCACCAGAATAAATGAACCAAGAGTAACCAGGTCCTTTGCCTTGTGCCCAATAGCATTCCACCTCTGCCCTCCATTTTATTTGCTTTCTTTATTTGCTTCACTTTCTTTTCCAGTCTTTCGCTGAGGATGACGGAAGCGCTGTGGCTGAAACCTTGGACTGTTAAAGCTTCAGGTACAGAGCTCAGTCCATCTCTTTTTCTTATTCACATCAGCACCAGATACCATAATTGTGACAGGCAGCAGCACACTTAATTTTTCTCCTTTTGGGCTCCCTACGCTTGTGCCCGCACTTTTCAATCCTGAAACAAATCATGTCAAATCTGCTGTTTCAGATCTGCAACTTCACATCTGCAACAATATGTAACATTTTCGTTTTCTGCTACTGAGCAACTTTCTTCACTCACGGCAGCCTTCACCCAGCTGTTAAAATGCTCCAGACCTGTTATTCTCCTCTAGCTCTAAGTTTTCTACAGTCCTCCCTGACAGAGCAGCTGGCTATTTCACACCTGAACCAGCCATGATAAGATACAGGTGATCTTAGGTTATGAAAAACACCTGTTGGGAATCCACATGAATAGATAAAAATAAAACCAAGCCTATTTTACTCATGACTTATAAAGCCACATATCTTCATTCCGAAGGCAAGTGAACAAAACTACTATTTCTCAAAGCATTTATAAAGTAGGAAGCAGCACCACCATCACAGCACTTATATCCATATTCAGAAACAGAGAAAGATTACGGTCCTGTTAGATCTAATGACTTAACTCAAACGAAGACCTGCTCCTGTCCTGGATTTGGCTGCAGTCCTCTAGAGAAAACAGGCACTGGAGAGAATTAAACCAGCAACTCACTCAGCTGAGGACACTCCTGTAAATCGCTCTGAACCACTCTCTCAGCACGTTCTTCACAGTCATTAGGGTGCGTAGGAAATGACATTTGCAAAACACAGAGCAACCTTTAACAGACACTCTCACAGCTACCAGGCCTATATTCTGGGACAGCAGAACTGTAAGCATCATGTTCTTGTTCTTCTGTAAGGTCTTTCTAATGCTTTGTTGCAGTTCTTCATCTCCTGCACTCATTGTGTTGGATTATTAACAAGAGCTTTACAAGGAGTGAACAGCTGCCTTATTTCACATGTGCAGTGGCTATCTTTCAGCACAATATTATAAAAAGGTTAGAGCTCTGGCTATAGACAAAAGGGACCATTACACCGAAAAGCATTAGCAGAAAGAGGTATCTACAATATACACCATTCCAGAAAAGAATAAGAAAATATAAATTGTATCCCATTGAAATTATACAAGCATCAAACTTGTGAAATACAATTACCAGTGGAGCCACTAGACACCAAGGACCAACTTTATGTTGTTATTCAAAGGAAAACAAAGGTTTTGATTCCACAGGCCTTACAGTACCATATGTGCTCTTAATCAGTGGCTCATAATGGACTTCTAGTGAGGAGCTGCTCCTGCCACTGCCTTACAGTGTCTGCAATGTTTTTGACCCTGGTGAAACCTAGGCTGGAGAGGTAGTAAGATAACAACCTGAAGTGGTAACAAGCAGTGTGTGAAGGAAATGGACTGTGAGCATGCGAAACAGTCAGAGATCCTTAAAATGAAGAGAATTACAATGCCTCAAAATGCTTTGCAAACACAGGGAACTATCAGAAGGGGAAGAAAGGTTTGAGGTACTGCAGACGAGTGCTAAGCATCCCATATCCCAGCACTAATTTCAGCAGCTCCAAGCCTCTTAAAGGTAAGCATGGCTACTATGTAGCTGGGATGGCAACATACATCTTTTTCCTGGATGGTGCACTCCTTGCAGTAGTAGGCGTCTGACACTCCGGGCCCCCCGCAGATGACGCAGCGGCCCTGGTAGGAGCCGTAGTTACACTCGTCACAGATGCGCACCAGGGTGCAGGGCCGCACATACGAGTCACAGATCACGCACTTGCCATCACCTGCAAGCACAGCAGAGCCTTTGGTTACAGAATGTCCTTTTTGCCACCCCCACATCAGAGGAAAAGCTTCCTAGTCAAAGAACTTGCCTGTACACTCAAAGACAATACAGCTGAACTGCAGAAATGTGCCTTGCAGGCACAGGGCATAACTCTGTATTGCACACAGACTTGAGAGGAACAAGGGGTTTTTTTTAATTTAGTCATTCGCAGTCAGGGAAGAAACTCAAAGTTACTTCTTTGTGATTAGCCAAGACCTGCTTAGACTGTACCACTACTTTTATGCTACAACTTTTCCTGACTTTTTCACTTGCAAAAAAAAAAAAAAAAAAAAAAAAAAAAAAAAAAGCCAGACTGACAGGACTAGTGTCCTCACCCACACAGAAGCAGCAGTGTAAGCTTCTCCCACAGTGCCACATCAACAAAAGTCTGGAGTTACTATCCTCAAAGAGATAAGAGATTGTACTCGTGGTCCCTTTAATCCTTCATCTGTGAGAAGGCCAAAGAAAGGGCAAACTGGCATAAACAGCCATTTCACAGAAGTTGCTCTTGCTGTCTCACAAGGAACTGAGTGAAATTCAAGTACTCATACCATACAGGCAAGGAGCCATCAGATGCCAGTGACAGTTTCTGCTGTGCTGGACCTTAAACAAAACACTGACCTACGGATGAAAGGCTTCATATCCTATTACCAGTTCCCAAGGTATCTAATCCTGACTCCCACAGACGGCTTGCCTAACCTGCTCTTAAATCTCTGGCGTGACAGCCCTCAGCTACTACCAATGGGAATCTGTTTCGCTGTCAGGTGCTCTTGAAAATGATCGTCTTGCTTCAGACTGTCCTTCTCCTACCTTAATTATTTTCACACTATTTTTGAGTCACAAACTACTCACCTGATTTGTTCTGTTCCCTTACAAGATCTAACAACAGATCACAAGGATCTAACAACAGATCATACTCTTTCTTCCCTTTCACAGCTAAGCATTTGATTCCATGGGGTTTTTTCCTGTTCTAACTCTAGACATTTGCCCTCCATTTCTTCATCTCCTAAATGCTGAAGGGAACCTTTCTCGCAGTATGATGAAGCCAGAATCCAAAAACGCTTTTTTTCCCCCTGCTCTGAAATGATCAGGATGATATTTTGGTATTACAGATTACAAGGATCCAATGAAGTAGTTACTGTAGCCTCAGCCACTGGAAATGCTGGCAGCAGGTACTCACTCGAGAACTGTGTGTGTGTGTCTCTTTGAGCTTGCAACTTTTTAAGTATTCCTTGAGTTACACTTGCAACATTAAGGTAATTGTTCCCATCTCAAAGAGTGACATCAAGTTTGTGGTTAAAGCAAAAATAGATTCCAACCTTCGAATCCAAACTGCATGCTCTAACCACACCACCATGTTATCAAGCAACTAAATGTGGACACTGTACTTACATTTTTCACAGAGTCTTCCAATTGCTGAAAAAAAAAAAAAGAAAAAAAATTATTTGAGGCAGAAGAAAAATCTAAGTAACTACAAGCCTGAATTTCAAATAATTATCTTCTGCAATGAGCAGTCCTTAAAAAAACTAAAGGTTAAACCACAGTTTGAGCATAAATACAAACATTCATGATAAACAATATATATACTCCTGGAGATATCTACTAAGACCAAAGATGCACTGTGAATGCTCAATGACACCCCTCTGCAGTAAGAAAACGTACATTCACTATTCCATTTCAAACACAGCCAGTGTGTCTGACTGAAGGAAATCCTGTACATGAGTCTTTCCACAGTTTCAGACTCATTTTGGGGGGGGGGATGGTGTGAAATAAAATCAAGTGTTTGTTTAAAGCAGCCCAAACACCTTCTTTGCTTTAGAACATGAAGGTAGTTAAAGGTATCTTAGAAGGATAAATGCCATAAATATCGAGTTTCAAAGACTAGATGTCCACATTCACAAAGACTAAATAGTGATTTGGCTGAAGAGACAAGGGGTTTGTCAGGACATGACTTTTCAACATAGACAGGTGGTTAGAAGCACTGACTATTCTAAAAAGAGATTTCCTATGGACAGTGCAGCTAAAGGTTTTGTGTTTATGGATTTTGCAGAAAGCTATTCGTTAAATTTGCTTTTCCAAGGAGTGACAAAAACCTGGAAGGGGTACCTCAACTTCTAATCTTGTACAAGAGCTCTTTGAAACTTGACCCAAATTCTGACACAGATGCGAAAAGGATAAATCCCGTTATCTGTATTACAGGGATAATCCGGAAGATAAACTTTTATCTCGCAGCCAGAAAGATGCACTCGTCACAGTCCCAAATGCTGCTGGATCCGTAACGCACATCGGGGCAGCAAAACAACAGGAAAATAAAAGGAAAATAAAAGAGGGCGAGAGAGAGGGAGGAACAGAGAGAGGGAGGGAGACAGAAGCGGGCGGCGCGCGCCGCCCCTCCTCCCCCCCACCTCCGCCGGGCCTAACGGCCGCGCGCGCACCCAACGGCCGGTGACGGGCCCACATGCGCGCGCGCGCCTCCCGCTCGCCCCGCGGCGGGAAATGGGGCGAGGGGACCCCTCCATCCTCATCCCCCCCATCCCCCGGGACTCACCCACGCCCGCCTGCTTGCGGCAGAAGATAAGGTCCGGATGGTGCTTGGCCATGGCGAGGCGATACCCGGCCGGCGCTGCTGCTGCGGCCCCGCGGAGCCCTCACACCGCGCTGTCCCCGGGTCCTGGCCGGGGTGAGGGCAGCGCCTGCTAAAGCGCTTCCCCCGAGCGGGAAAACGCCGGGGAATGCCGAGATAAACCTTCCGCCCTAAAGCCACTCTATCTCTAACCTTTCTCCGCCCAGAGGAGCCCCGCGTGGCAGCCGACGACCCTCTCCCTGTTGTGGGTGTCTCCCTGCCAGGACCCGCGCGGCCACGCCCCCGGGTGCGCGCCGGAGATGTCAAAGGGGCCGCGTGACGCCATCGCGGCGCGACTCCATCTTTGTCAGTGAACAAAATGGCGCCGTACTGCGTGCTGGCGGCTCGGCTGAGGGTGAGCGGCAGCGGCGGGCGGGGCAGGCAGCGGGTGGGACGGGCGGCAGGGACTGCGGCGGGGACAAGAACACTGCCCGCTGGGCGGCCGGAAGGGCGGCCGGCCGCCCGCAGCCTCGGGGCCGGGCCGTCACCGCCTCCGTGTGTAGGTCAGCGTGTCCCTGGTGCGGCCCCACGCCCTGTTTCCATGGCGATGGTGGGGAGGCCGCGGCTTTGGCGGCGGCGGCGGCGTGGCCGCTGCTCGGGCCCTGGGGCAGGGGCGTCTCCCGCCGCCGGGCCCCGCCGGCCGTCAAGGTGAGCGCAAGGTGAACGGGGCGGCGGGGACGCGGCCTGGCGCCGCCACCTCCCCCGCCCGCCCGAACCCCGCCGCGGTAGGCTGGAGTTGCTGTCAAAGTCCCGGACCCAGCAGGGCAGAGAGCCCGAGGGCACGGGCCCGAACGGTGAAATAAAAGGTCTTTCCCCGGGGCAGGCATTTTTCTTTCCCTCGTCTTATATTACTTGTCCTTGTAGGTGTGCGGCAGCGCAAGGTGACTTCGTGTTGTGTGTGTGAGCTGTCTTTTGGCTAGTTTGCTTCAAAAATTCTCCTTTTAATACAAACAGAGGCCCCTGGGTGACAAAGATGCCAGGGTCTCTGTTTAAATGAGAGCTAGGAAGGCTGAAAAAGCAGGCGGGTCAGGCACATAAACTGCCTTTTTCCCCGGGGCAGTGATAGTGGCTCTCATAGTCTTGTCTTTCATGACCTCTAAAACTCACCTTTGCCAGTAATATGATCTTGCCACAGAGATTTCCTTCCTTGAGACTTTGTTATGTTTAATGTCTACTCAGTAATAAAGTTTTCATCATCTTTTAAAGCCTGGAAGGCAAATATCAGGTGCAATTTTCTTTTTAGTGCTACTAAGGGATACAGAAGCCTTTGCTCCCTTGTGATAAAGGCAGGCAGCGTAACTTCTCAGTTTGCCACTTGTGACCTTGGCCAATGTGTTCCCCTTTCTTAGGGAAGTGAAGTAAGAATTTGGTTGGCTTTTACTATTCTGAAAGTCCTTTGTGAATCTTAATTCCAGTTTTGTATTACTGTCTTGCTTTAGAGGTAGGTGTTTTAGAAAAGTTTAGGATTTTTAAAATTCAAATGAAAGCTACAAAATAGCACCATTTCAGTTATGTTGGTGTATTTGTTCTTAGTTGTTAAATAGCTTTTTGTTTGTACTTTGAACAGAAATGACTACTCGTAAAATGCAGGCAAATCCTTTATTAGGGTGATGAATTGATTGTTGTTTAATGGTGTGACATTGCATGAGAACAAGCAGTCATTTGCTAAAATTCATATTGTGTGATGCAAAACAAAGACTCTGCTGGCATAGTCAATATGGGGAATTTAGTGTTCCAGGAGGTTTTTTTCTGTTATCAGGCTCAGGGTGCATATTTCTTTCCCCTCTGTGAAGGACTAAACCTGTGATGGTGATCAAACACGCCTCTAGGTGATGTCTTTAGGAGGCAGGGGTTTTCTCCCCTTTGTAGCAGCCTAGAGATGAATTAATATGAGCATCATCTTGTCAGTCACTGTGACAGTGCCAGCATTGACCATGGCATATGTTACTAACATTGGTTCTGCTTGCCTCCCATCCTGGAACTGTTTTGAAACTGGGACTGGAGAGAAAGCTTCCCTCTGAGAGAAATAAATTGGAATTAGCCTGATTTGGACTGACTGTCCTATTTAGAGTATAGTTCTAATAGCCTCAAAGGGTCAAGATCTCTTTTCTGCCTATCTGAGATAATGCTTTTAGTAGCATTCCATTTTTCAAGCCACACCGGCTGAATATTGACTGAAAGGGAGGACTGTAAAGCTCTAAACTGCCTGAAATATCAGGGGTTTGTTGAAGGCATTGTGGGTAAGTACTGAAATTATGCATGGGCAGCTTTGTGTATCTGGCAGAAATGTTGGCCAGGGCTAAACTGATCTTCAGAACCATAATTTTGGTTGCTCTTTTGAGGTGGGTCTAGAAAGTGAGCCTGCATTTACAATTTGATTACACCACGTTGCTTTTTTTTTTAGGCTGAATCATGGTGAATGTTGGAAACTTGGCCAGTGTTCTTAGATCAGGGAAGATGAGGAAAGATGGTATTTTGGGTTTCAGCTGGGATTTCTAGGACAAATTTCCCAGATAGGAGTGCACGTAACACAGTTGCTACTCTTTTGAGCATGAGCTTTTGCTCACTGGGCTTGTCTGCCTTACTGACTGCCAAAATGCAAGTTATTTTCTGAATTTGGACTCCCCTTGCACCTGGACCATTCACTGTAGTGAGCTAAATGCAAGGTAGGTACGTTAAAATCTGTAAAGAGAAGTGTTGGCTTCCTTATAGAGATTTCAGAAATAATGACCCATTTATTAGGCTGGCTTTCTTCTGTCTTTTGAGGAAGCTTTTCACCTCGTAAAATACCAATAGGCTTAGGAACCTTGTAGTAATTACTGCCATTCCTTTTACTGAAATCTGAACACTCATACTGGAATAAGGGATTCAATGCCAGGTGAGAGGAGGTCACTTGGCAGCTATTTGGTCAGCCTGGAAATTAACAGTTCCTGGATAAAATGGAAAATGTACAGATTGCTGGCTGCCTACTTCCTGTGGCTGTTGGGCTCAAGGCAGTTCTCACTGCTTATTAAAAAAACGCCATGGAAGCCCCCACAAAGCACTAGTGCATTCCCTCTCAGAGAAGAGTGAGAGTCAGGCTTGTGACTTTTCCTTAATCTTGCAATTTTGCCACCCTGTTTCTGAGGATGCAATAGAAAAAGGACAGGCATGGAGAATACACAGGTGTGATGAGTGATATATTGTAGATTTTTCATGAGGAGAGATCAGACTTTTGAACCAGGCAGTGTATGCTGTTGCTTGGTGGTGGTGGTGGTGATGGAGCCTTAGGCTTGCTGGGTGCCAACAGCCATATTGAATCAAATGAATTCCCAGCAGACATATGGGATTAGATTTATATCCTAGTAAAATGAAGATGGCACTTTTTTAATAGGTGCCCTTTAAAATTTTTATGTAGAGAAGAATGATTCTCTAGTCTCTTGAAGCTGATTGGCCTAGGCAATTATTTTCCCTAGGTCATATTGACCATTACAGAAACAGACCTTCAGTTTTCCAGTCTTCTCCTGGACCAGACAGAATCCTTCACCTTAAGCAGGCTCTCTTCCTGCTTCTTGTAGCCTGAAGCTGTGATCAGCAGGAGTCAACTACTTTGTATTGCTGATTCTGCGATTACCAGCTGAACACTGGCACAGTATTAGAAAAAATATTACATTTCCTTGTGCCATTTCATGAAGTGAAAAGATCCATAGACATGTATGTTCAAATGGAAAAGATTTTACCTGAATTTTGTTTGAAAAGTTTTGTTGTACCTCTTTTTGGAGAGCCCTGCTTCAGATTTCTATTTTAATCAGCTTTGGTCGCAGGCAAGACTAAGTTGCTATGAAGCCTCTGCTGTTACTTTTATTTGCATATCTGTTCTTCTCTATGATGAATTAAGAAGAAATTACTACATTAAACCAAAACACATTTCCTGGTCTGGGGAAGAGATTATTTTTCCATGAACAGTGATTAAATGGCTCTGTGTTTTTTCCAGCCACTCCAGCAGTAGACTATCACAAGATAGTGAATATCTTGTGAGGTAAAAAACCAAAAAACCCCAAAAACAAACAAAAAAACCCTGTCAGAACAAAGCAAACATAAAAGTTATGTGGCTACTAGTAAAGACCAGCTTTGCCTAGTTTGTGTGCTGAACAATGAGAAGCTGGGTGGTGTTTGATTTGGTTTGGGTGGTTGTTTTGGGGGGGGGGGTTTGCTGGTGGAAGAAGGAAAGGTCTCAAGTGTAACACCTGTGATAAGTTCTGGAAGTTCTAAGCTTAAAGTGCAGCACAGTGAAATCTGATGACTGGGTTTCCCATGCATTCCTGGAGGAGCAGTGCCCTTTTTGTACCACCAGGTTCATCTTCTTCAGATATTCTTTCATGAAAGAGGTGTGCAGCTGCTGGAGGTCTGTACTGCTTCTACCAAAAGCTCTTTGTATAGTGGCTTAGGATAGTTTGGTAAAAATGCAAACTGCGCCCTTATTGCTAGTGTGCTGCGTAGTGTGATCTTGCCTAGCTTTCCTGGAATTTTTGTTGTGAAAGATGCTAACAAGTGTTATCAAAAGGACAGTAAAACAAGAGACTTGGCTAAAAATTGGTGATGTCTCTTTGATCATGATTATTTCAGGCAATGTATTCAATGCTAGTAACAAGAAAGCTGGAAAAAATATTCACAGGGAAACATTAAAATGCTTGAACAGGTTTAAGGAATTGACTAGGTTTTTTTGACAGTGCAAAAATGGTGGTAGGTACAATGATTGTGTTCTGGACAAAGAATATTTGCTGATTTACAACCACACATACAAAAGGGACACTTAGTGTAATACCGCTACATTTATTAACCTGTATTTACCAAAACTTTGTAACTCTGAAGTAGCAGATGAATAGAAAAAGCGTGATTAAGATTAAAGTGTAATACTGGAGGAGGAAGAACTCTGAACTCTTGTCTTCAGTCTATTTCCAGACTTCTAATGCTGATGAGTGAGACTTCGAAAGCATGTAAGAAATCCATGTGCCATATCCTTGGAAGTTTTTATGGAGGGTGCTGTCTGACTCAGTTTTCAAAGCTGCGTGAGAGCTTTTAGCCCTGGGCACTGACCTGTCTCTTTCAGGTCAGGTGCTGTAAAGGTGCCTTGCCATAGCCTGCCCTTCTCCTGTGTTCCAGGAAACTGTCTCACTGTGGAGGCTGCCAAGTGAAATTTGGGCTTTTTTTCCCCTGGCATTTTCTGCTGATGCATTCAGCTCCCAGTATAGTTCACCTGTCATGCAGTTAACTCACCTGTAGGGTAAGTGCAAGGCTTTTTGGAGGCGAAAGGTGAGGGTGCCTTTGTGAGAGTGAGGAAAAGAGCACCTGGATCTGTGCAGCCAGCTTGGTGGAGCTGGTGTGTTTTTTCCACATCTTGCTTCTCCTGCTTTGTGTTACATTGTAGACCAGGCTTTTACACCAAAGTCTCCTAATGTGGAAATTTAATAAGCTTTGTAGCAGTATGCAGGGACCCTGCCTAAGAAACTTGGTATGTGATGGTGGAACAGAGGCGTGTCCACTCAGACCCCTGCTGTGTCACCTGCCAGTCCTTCAATGTCAACTCAATGCCAGAAAGCAAATGCAAACCTGGGGTTAGTTTGCTGTAGAAACGGCATCGGCTCTTCTCCGCCATGACTCTGATGTGTCAGGAGTATGGCAAACTGGTGTTTGCTCGAGAATTGGCTCAGCATTGCCTGAAAGCAGATTTCTCATTTGAAAGCATAAGGCATATGGTGCAACAAATGCTACCTGTTCTGGGTAACATGGTGTCTCACTGTTTAACATAATATGCAGTATTGTACGATGAAATGTATTTGGGTGCCTTTAAAAACCTTTGCAATTTCTCTGTTCCTTGGTCTGTAAAATCCCAGTAACAAAAACTGAAAAACATTTTTTATTGATATGTTACAGAAATTCACTCTGCAAGGTTCCAGTGCTAATACTCTCCTTTTTTCAGCATGCCTTGAATAGCGGGGTACGACGCTACCATGTTACTCCTGTCCTGTGCCAGCGGGCCAAGGTGGCCATGAGCCACTTTGAACCTAATGAATACATAAATTATGAAAAGCTGGAGAAGAACATCAACATTGTCCGTAAGAGGTAAGACTGGAGAAAGGAAGAAGGGAGGGGTCAGTGTATTGAGTTTAACTCTGCAATGACAGGAGGGGAAGAAAACAATGTCGTGGGGCCCTGGCATAAGGAATGTTTACCAGGGAAAGCAACACTGAACAGTGGCACTTGTAAATATAGTGAAACATGAGTTGTAGTGTCTCTGCATAGTGGTGGGGCACTGTGGGAAGGGTTGAAGGATATGATGAAGCACTGCAGCATGCAGAGAACCAGGCCAGTGCAGAGGAGGTGCTAGAAAGGGCTCCATCCTCTTTGTTTAATGCCCTCATTGAGAAGTCTTTGCGTTGGCCCTTGCTCCTTTCTGGGGCAGCAGCGCGTGGGCGGTGGTTGTTACAGGCTAATGCTTCTTTGCACTGTGTTTCAACAGTAAGTGTTCTCCTGTGTTCTGCTCTAGGTACTAGGAACAAAGGGCTGGGAATTCATAGCATATGTAAACATAGTGACCTTAATCTGCTGATAGAGGCTTGTGTGCCTGCTAAATTGTCATTACTGCCCCACTTACTGTGGCAGTGGTTTGTATGACTTGTCCTTCAGTCTTTGTGTCCTTTATTAAATGTGGTAGCTCTCATTTCAAGTTGTTGTGTTGATTTAGTTACTTCTCAGATGATCTCACTACATACATAAATAGATTCCTCAACTGATACAGCTGCAGGATGAAAGGTCTGAGGTCACGAAACCCCACTTAGTTGTGTTTGCTGTGGGATCTGGTATTTGTGAATTGAGTCTGACCTCTGTGTCACCTCTACATTTGCTGTCCTGAAGTGTGACTCAAGAAGTGAGCAGTCAGTGTTTCTTTCACAGTGTAGGAAGATTAGAAAAGAAAGCATAAAATGACATCAATTCATATATTTTTGAATTTTATGAACTGAACCCTTGTTTTAGCCATGTGCCAGTTGATATTTTAGTGCTGTAAGAAGAGCATGGAGATTTCTGTGTGCTACTAGGTCTTAACACTCTGAGCAATATAGGGAAGCCTTCTGTTACATGCTTAAAAGGGCAAATGTTGAAGTACACAAGATGCAGATACTAAAATTATTCTCCCTAGGCTTGATCGCCCTCTGACCTTGTCTGAGAAGATTGTATATGGACACCTGGATGACCCAGCAAAACAGGAGATTGAGCGCGGCAAGACCTATCTGCGCTTACGGCCAGACCGCGTGGCCATGCAGGATGCCACAGCTCAGATGGCAATGCTTCAGTTCATCAGCAGCGGGCTGCCGAAAGTGGCTGTGCCTTCCACCATCCACTGTGATCACCTCATCGAGGCCCAGTCAGGTGGTGAAAAGGATCTTAAAAGAGCCAAGGTCACTATTGCAGAGACTTAACTTCTGTCTGTTTGAGAATGTCCTTCCAGTTGAAGGAAGAGCTTATTTTAATTTTTTTCCCAGAAGGACAGCCAGGAATCAGATATGGTAACAGATTGCCTGGGGTGGTCAGCTCTGTAAGTCAGATGCAGCGAAGAAACAGACTAAATGGATTTTTGGGAGTTTTTCAGCTGAGATTCATTCATTACATGGTTTAAAGGACCATGAATGTAGGAACAGCTAGTCTTAAGTCGTTAGTGATGGAAGCCCAGATCATGTGTGTTCTGGAGAGAAAAGATATTTCAGCTAAAGGAGAGAAAAAAATTCATTTCAAAGAGAAAAAAAGGAAGTCAGATTACTCTATGTTGCAGTGTGGCAGTGTGAAAAACTTAATGAACATATGTCTGCATTGCACTGGTGTATCCTGTGAGGGGGAGGCAAGTAGTTACTTTCCCAAACCATTTGCTAGTGATTATCTCAAGAGCAATAACTGAATCATGTGCAGCTTTCACGGCTCATGAGGATAGTATAAATGTGTGTAAAAGTATGGTGGATGTTGGGTTTTATTTGGGAATTTCAAAGTGGTGTTTGTCCAACTGCTGATTCACTGCCATTTTAAAGTTTTCTACTCACTGTTTCACTGCTTATTCCTCCCCAAATGAGCTTCTGTAATATATAGACACATTTATCTCTGACCAACATACCACAATGTATCTGCCAAGGAAATCTTGTTACTCTGACTGGACTTAGCCTAAGTCCACTGTCAGAGCCAGGAGGAATTGCATCTTGAATGTTGATACCAGAATTTACAAACAGTAAACAGGGGTCAGCTGCATTTTAAGATTTTAGTCCATATCTATTCTCAGAAACTTGTGGTGTTGAAGTGTCTGCTTTTGGCTTTCTTCAGTGGGCCACGATAAAGCAACTTGCACCACTTGGGAGTGATTTTGGGGAGTTCTTGCTCTGCTTGTCTCAGTCCTAAGTTGTGCAATTAACAATTTGAGACTTAACTAAATCAGACAGTTTCTTTTCTCCCATTCACCTCCTGTTTTCCCCTTTCCCCTATTCCTGCATTTATTCTCCATAGTGCAATTATATTTGCTGCAGCCCTGAACTGAGCCGAGTCCCTCCTTTGCCATCCACTCTGAGCAGAGCAAGTAAAGGTCCTGCCTTCTTCTGACTGGCTTCTGCTGCTGCCAGTTGGCACACAATGAATGCTGGCAGGCCAGAGGGTGGTTTGGATTTACTGGGGGAGGGATGCACAAACAGAGTGGAGTGACCCAACTCCCAGTGGAAAATGAGGCTTAAAGAGCTGCTGCTGCCTCATGGGAAACTTCAGCAAATGTGTGCTGAGACAATTCTTCAATTATCTCGTTTCCCCTTTCCCTTTATTCTGAAGCTTAGCTGCCTGAGAACAGTCTTTAAGAAATTCTCTCCTTCTAGTGCTTATCTTATCTACTCCAGCACTCCTCTGCCAAGAACTGTTAGGATATAATAGTGTCATACTTCCTTGGCAACCATGGTTTTTCTCACAAGCAATTTTCACGGTGTGACCTCCACCAATAATGGTGACAGTGCAGCAAGAAAGGCAGCATTGTGTGAGTCTTAAAGAGGGGACTTGCTAGAATGACAAATGACACTCACTAAATCCCCTGGCAGTGAACAACTTCCAGTTCCATTTCCTAATCTGTAAAAATAAAGCCAAAATAGTTATCTAAGGGGTTTGAAATGTCTCCAAAGCATCTGTATAGGAAAAAGAACACCTGGTAGAGAAGGAAGGAGAGGCTAGAATGAGTGAGGGAAACAGGTTAAAAAAACCCCCTGAGAATAGAAAAAGTGAGCACAGCATTTTTAAATGCCTTATTGGCAGGACTTTCCTTAAATTGTGCTGTTTGGAATTAGAAACTAAAAAAAAAGATGCTTTTAGTAGAGCTATAAGTGGGATGAAATTAAATGGCCTGTTACAACTGTCTGTCAAACAATCTTAACCTTTTGGTTTTAAAAATGATGTGCACTTCCCTCCAGCTGCTGCAAAACTGTGAAGCAAGCTACAGGCAGGCATGTGAGAGAAGGGAATGTGTTTGAACGAGCTTTTGATGTATGGAAGAACAAAATGTGGTACTAATGCTCTGTGCTTCCCTGTGTCAATAGGACATAAACCAGGAGGTGTACAACTTTCTAGCAACAGCTGGTGCCAAGTATGGAGTGGGATTCTGGAAACCTGGGTCAGGAATCATTCACCAGGTAAAGTGTGTGTGTTTGCAGTCTTTCAATGTGCAGTGGGTCTTTTACTTTAGGGTGGAGAGAGAGCTCAAGTACAAACCCTTAGAGAATTTCACCAGTTTAGGGAAACAACTTGATTTGCTCGAGGCAGGCGAGGTTTCTTACTTGCTCCCTCTCAGTTATCTTGACAACAGTGGGGTTTTTTTTAAAGGTTATTTTGGTCAAACTGTAACCTGATGTGTGATTAGGTAGTGCCAACAGCATGCCATGTGAATCACAGAAGCTTGAAATACCTTAACTGCTTATGGGCTGGCTTCTCTTAGTACAATTGAGACAGTAAGGTGATGCCATGGAGCTGGCTGCCTAGGGTTAATGTGAATTGCTTTTGGTGGTAAGGAAAGCAGCCTTGGGAACATACTTTTTTTAGGGTTATTATGTATGCATTTAGTTCCATAAAACCCAGAAGAGTATATGAGGACACAACAGAGCAGCATACTTCAAGTACTCAAGAATGGCAACACATAAGGAGTTGCTAGGTGAATTTGAATAAAATGCAAAACAGTTTCCAAGTCTGAGATTCTCTTGTTATTACACTTGGATCTAAAAAAGGGATATGACAGTCAGAAGATAACTTACCACTTAATGAGGCTTTTTGTTCTTTTAAAACCAACACCTCTGTCAGGATATCCCTAACTTGCTTGTGGTTGGTTTGCTTTGAGGGTCCAGTAGTCATTTTTCATTGTTCCTCTGAGTGTCAGACAGCAAAAGTTGAAGAGCAGCATGAAGCAAAAGGAGTGGAGAGGAGAATGGATGACTGGTAAGCATCCTGTCAGCAGGGAACTTGTGACCAGGTGCAGTCAAGAGCTCTCTGCTATGTTTTCTTAGCCACAAAATGAGTTACTAAGGTTACCTTAACTTAATGTGACGCAACAGATGAACTCTTCAAAAGGTTATGGGAACACCTCGGGTCATTTGTGTTCTGAAACCACTCGTAACATCTGTCACGCGGCAACATAGCTTTGTGCTGTGGTTACCAGTCTTTGTGTGGCTGACTTTCTCTGACTGGAGGAAACTGGTCCTGTTGTATAGCTTCAGAATACAACTCTGCCAAAGTGAGGCCTTGAGAGTGACCTTTCTCACACAAATACATTAATGTGGCTACAAGAATATAAAGCTGACAGTTCTTGGTCTTTTTGGTAAAGGACCCCCTTAGTTCTGTTCAGGCTGTTCTGTGATGCATGTGCTGTGAGTTCTGTGCTTCCCAGAAGGGCTGTCCTTAGTGCTGGTGTGGCACATATGCAGTAAGAAGTTCATTAGCTTGAGTTCTCTACAGTGTTGCTACCACAGAAAACTCATTTTTTCGTTGAAGAGTGGTTTTGTTAATAGTTGAAAAGTCTTGCATGGAATCAGTAGCAGCAATAAGGGAAGGGCAACCTCTTGGTGTCTTGGTGAGAAGTTTTTCTATGTAATTAAGTTTTGGCTGGCAGCATGGATTGGAGGAGCCTGTTGGTATTCTACTGCTATGGGAGCATAAAGGCTACGGAAGGTCTCTCTAGCATTGGATAAGTGAACTGACTTGCTCAGCTGTTAATTAAGGTATGGAGATTATGGAACAGACTCTTGAGCCCTAACAAAGGTGGCACCTTAGCAAGAGCCTAAACTGGAGGGAAAAAGAGGAGATTGTTTTCTAATTTTTTTTATTATCCTGGGATGAGCAAGGATCCTGGGGCTGAGACTTGGTACCTTGTTCTGTCATTACATCCTGCACAGGGAGTTTGAAACAGAAGAGAATTCCCAATCCAACCCAAATTCAGTTATTTTCTTGCTACTGAAATCTGCAAATACAAACTGATCTAAACTTTGGTCTTGTTTTCTTTCTGCTGTCTTCCCCCTCCTTTCCCAAGAAACAAGCAAGCAAACAATCCATTTTTATTTTCAGATCATTCTGGAGAACTACTCCTACCCTGGGGTTATGCTGATCGGCACAGATTCACACACCCCCAACGGAGGTGGCTTGGGGGGAATCTGCATTGGTGTGGGTGGAGCTGATGCTGTGGATGTCATGGCAGGAATCCCTTGGGAGCTCAAATGCCCAAAGGTAGGAGCAGAAGGAATACTAAGCTTTGATGCCAAGGGTGAAATATATGATGTGTAAGGAGCATTGATATTCAAGCACTATGTATATAAGGCACCAGATACCACTGCAGTCTGACAGGAATATACCCCACAGGAGAGCTATATATGTTCTTTTCTGACAGGAAGTGATGTCAGTATTTTTAATTTTTTTCCCCTCATTGATGTTGCTCAGGTTATTGGTGTAAAACTGACCGGCAAGCTCTCAGGCTGGACTTCTCCTAAAGACGTGATCCTGAAAGTGGCTGGCATCCTGACTGTCAAGGGTGGAACGGGCGCCATCATTGAATACCATGGGCCGGGTGTGGATTCAATCTCCTGCACAGGTAAGTCAACACATTATCTCTTATCTGAGTGGATTGTTGGTGGAGCTGGGTGTTGAGCTATCTATGGAGGCTGGGAAGGAAATCAAGCAAAAAGTACTAAATGTTCTCCCTTAGCCTAGCCTGGCAGTTTGTACATGGCAAACTGGGAGAGTGGTGTAACAAGATAGCACTCCCTCTCAGTGAAAAACTGACCTGTCTCCATTAAATCTTCTTGTGACTTTGAGAACGTGGAATAGTTAATTGTGAAGAATCATGTAAGATGGTGCATCAGGAAAAGAATAAGGGTGGATGTATTCCAGTGTGTACTTAGAGGGTGGAGATGTCAGTGATAAAGGAATGACATTTTCATTTCAGCCTAAAATAGGCTGTGAATAGAAAAAAAGAAACAGGTTAAAGGGAATATATGTGTGACAGCTGCTAAACAAAAAGCTTTTTAGAAAAGCAAAGAAAGCAGAGGATAGACCAGAAAGCAGTTTGTAGTATGTAGTTGTGTAGTAGCTAATTGTGGGTCTTGGGTGCTGAATTTGAACTAGCAAAAATTGCAGTTCTCTGTAATGTGCTAGTTAGGACCAAATTACAAGAAATGTCCCTTCCTTTGGCTTGAAGTGCAGCCTTCAAGGTGGACTTCTCTCAATTTGCATGACTTGGCTACAACGTGGAATACTTGATTTTACAAACTGAGAGCAATTAGGGATTTTTCTTCTATGAAATCAGAGGAATTTGATATGTGTTTCTAGCTCGTTAAATGTAAAACAAGAGCTTCTACAGCTTCATTGCTGTGTCCTCGAAAGGGATGGTTGATCCCAGTGCTGTGAGCAAATATTTGGGGGTTTTTTATTGTGTTCCATCACTAGAAGCATTTTATTCAGCCCATTAAATTTTTCACAAATGTCTGGCTCCTCCAGTAAAGATAAATGAGATGGTAGGGAGGGACAGGATGCCCATTGCGGGTAGCAGAGACACTGCTCACTGCTGTAAATTATTTGATGCTCAGTGCAGACAAGGGTTCCTTGTTATCCCTTCCAGTATCTGCAGTTATCAGTGTAACTTTTGACTCATTCCTTCCACAAGAGTCTGGTCGCAGGCACTGTATTGATCAGAAAAGTATGGGGCTGAACCAGCCATCATGTTGTCAGTGTCCTCTCAGCTGTGGGTTTAGGTTTCTGTGGCTGATGCCCTGATCTCTCTTAGCTTTGCTGTCTTTTGCATGTACTGACTTTTGGAGAATTGGGTGGCCTTGGACTTTCTCGTTTGACCCCGTGGTCTTCTCCCACTTCTCTAGGAATGGCAACAATCTGTAACATGGGGGCTGAAATCGGAGCTACCACGTCGATCTTCCCTTACAATGAACGCATGAAGAAATACTTGGGCAAGACTGGGCGAGCTGGTAAGAGGGTTTGGGGGTTGAAGTGGGTAGAAGTATGGGTTCAAGTGAAGGTGTATTATGGGAGCAGTATCCTCCTACAGTGTTGTCTGATGTGACTTTTGACCTTGTGTGGTCCTGTAGGTCATCTGATACAAGTAGGGAGTCTAGATGAAGTGGCTGGGCAACTCTGCGGTGGACCCCCTGTGTTTAGTTGTTCTAGACTTTTTCTTTGCCCGCATATTTGCTGCACTTTTCAGATCTTCCCTCTTTCTTATTCCAGATATAGCTGCACTAGCGGATGAATTCAAGCAACACTTGGTACCAGATTCTGGTTGTCAGTATGACCAGGTGATAGAAATCAACCTCAGTGAGGTAAGGCTTCCTTTCTTCTTGCCATCTTAGATGCTGTGATGTGACTCTGCTTTGTGTGAATGAGGACCAAGCTGGGAGTTTGATGCAACACCCCTGGCGCTGTGCTAGAACATGTAAAATACATTCAGGTCTGCTTCACTGACAGCTTGTGCTCCAGTGTTCATGTAGGAGAATCCTAGTTAAACAGCTTCCAGATAGAGCTATGAAAGGAATTGATTTGCTGCTGTGTTTTGGGGTTATTCTTTGCTACTGTAATTTCTGACTTTGTCACTGTTTCTTAAAGCTGAAACCGCATATCAATGGACCTTTCACACCAGACCTGGCGCACCCTGTGTCAGATATTGGTGCTGTGGCAGAAAAGGAGGGCTGGCCTGTTGATATCAGAGTTGGTGGGTAGCATTTGCTCTTTCCTCTGCCTTCATACTTGTGGCATAATTATTGCTGTCTTGGGATAAGCTGTTGGTCACATAGCTTGAGATCCAGTTTTTTCACTGCTGCTGTATGTCCTTTGACTTTGGTGCAGTGTCATGTCTTCATGGCCATATGAATTTGCTGGGAAAAATAGTGACCACATGGGCCAAGTGTGTAGGATGAGATCCAGGATAGTAGGAGGTATTTTAATCTCAAGAGGTAGACTAGATTTTCCTCCATTTTTGAAACCTTTGAATGTTTGGATTGACAGGAGTGTTACCCATTGAAGATCACTTTTGTTAAAGGTCTGTGGCATGGATTTGCCTGTTGCAGAGATTTGTCAGGAGCATGATTGTCAGCACTCCCAGCAGTTGGCTGTTGAGCTCTTGGGACATAGTAAAGTTACTGCTTGCTGTCTTAAAAAGCAGGGTTGGGAATTTATGTACTTGCTTTTGGGATGGTAACTTGTGGGCTGGCTTCTCAACTGTTGCTCCTGGAGTGGAGGGAGGAATGAAAAGAACGGAAATACATTGTAAAGCACATCACAGGTGGGAAATGTATTATATGATAGTGTTACAAATAGGATACAGTTACAGCAGCTGTAACTGAAGGAGACTTTATGTTTTGCTGCTTAATGCCAGAATGCTGTCAGAATGGTACAGGATGTCCTTGTGTGGTCTTCATACTGTAAAAAAGATGCCTTCTTTTCATCATTTCCTCCTTTTCTTGCCATCTTGATTTGAAGCCTTTTCTGTCTTTGTGGAACAATACATCTCTTTGGTAATTTGCTTAACCAAAGTGCAAGTAGGTGACACTCAGGTCTTGTAAAAGAATAACCTAGTTGGGTTAGACTAGTGACTGGGTAATGTGTTCTGACTGTGCAACCTCCAGAGCTGGACAAGAGACTGCTTGTGACCACAATATATTGCTGGGAGGTTTGGCAGTGTTAGTACCCGAAACCCTTTCAGATTCCTTGTCAGCAGAAAAGGTGGTTGTCCCTTGTTTCTTCTTCTGGGAGACAGGTCAGGGAGAATCTTCCAAGTACCAGGGCTGCAGTAACCACCACCCTGTTTCTGTCAAACACCACAGGCTTGATTGGCAGCTGCACCAACTCCAGCTATGAGGACATGGGACGCTCTGCAGCGGTGGCAAAACAGGCACTTGCACATGGATTGAAGTGCAAATCCAAGTTCACAATCACACCAGGCTCAGAGCAGATCCGTGCCACCATTGAAAGAGATGGTTATGTGAGTATGGCTGCTCTTTGCACTTCCAAACAGAACGGGTTAAATTCTTCAGGACAGTACTCAGGGGGCCAGAGTTAACTGATAGAAACCTCTTAAACTTTGTCTTCACTTATTGCTGGAGGTGCAATTACTGATGCAGTAACTGGCCTTGTGCTACTGTGCCTGTGGGTCCTGCCATCACCTTGACAGTGTTTTGACCTGGTATCTTTACTACCTGGGCATACACGATTAGAACTGAACAAAGCTGAGGCAGTTGTCAGGAACTGGGGCCCTGAGGAGATAACAGTATGCATAGTAAGGGATGCCTCATGCTCCTGGGATTCTGTAGATGGCCATGGCTGACAAAGGGCTGCAATCCAGTTTTATCCCAATATATAAAGAGAGCACGCCCTTTGGAATGTGGTTCCTAATTTAGACTAAACTTACAGCAAAACTCATATTGGCTTTAAAAGGAGTGTTTCTGTTGAGGAACCATTACCTACTTTCTCCCTTTTTTCTGTGCAGAAAATGTTGCTTTAATTAGTTTTACTATTTAGTAAATGTTAGATGCTGTCATAGTGTGAGGACCAAGTCTTTACATATGGATATGTCCAGCCAATGCTTAATGGCTCTTCCAACCAAGTCCTACCTTTCAACTCATACCTTTCTTTACCAGCTGCCCCCTTAATTGAGTTGTTTGCTGAGTAGACTGAGCAGGCACACATGCTTGCCAATTCTCTCCTTACATGGACAGGAAGCCTATAGAATATTAATCAGACCAGACACTGCCCTTCAGTTAAATATCTCTAAGTAGCTGCATTGCTCAAGTTGAAGCAGGTAGAGAATGGGAACATCATGGCAAGTCATCCTGTGCTCTGCCCTAGTGTTAACTTGCAGTCTTACTGGGGTCAAACCCCATGTATTTATAAAAGTAACCCAAAACTGAAACAAGGAAGGGAATTTTCTCAGGCTTAGTGGTTCCTATTAGTGTCTTCTCCCCCTGAAAGAGCAACCCCAGAAACTTATTCCAGGTATTCTACCAGTAACAAAGTTGTTCTCTGCCCCCAGGCAAAAATCCTGAGAGAAGCTGGAGGGCTGGTTCTTGCCAATGCTTGTGGGCCATGCATCGGCCAGTGGGACAGGTAAAATGAAAGATGGACCTCAATCTAGCTTTGTATCTTTTAGCTCCCAAAATGCTCTGTGAAGCCAGATTTGATTGTAAATACAGCACACGGGGAATTAAATGTTTAAAAACCAACTGGCCATAGCCGTCTGATAGGCACTGGAGGAGGAGAAAAGAAGGACTGCAGATTTATATTGAGCCTTTAGGTGAATGAAGCTGCAGAATGGACACACATTCTGGAGGCTTTTTCAGTAGGCAAAGAATGGGGAGAGAGATTTGTTGTCTGTGAGGGGGTGGACTGGAGTTTGTATGGTCCTTTTAAAATAGGAGAAGTGAATTGGTCCAACTTCAGTCATTGGAGTGGCAGGGAGAATAATTCCCAATAGAAGGGATGGGAGGCACATTCTGATGTTGCTTAATTATGGCTGACTGGGTTATCCAAAGGCAATGTACTTAGTTGATTGTTGTTTAGACAGTTCAACAGTGAACAACATGGACTGTGAAAACTACTGCAAGAATCAGTGTCTGACTTGGGTTTGCATTCATTCATTTTGGGTCTGTGCTTAAGGGAGGAAAACATGCCCAGGCACCAGCTCATATTTCTAAGATAATGATGGCTGCCAAAACCAAGCTGGGGGATTCTAGCAGTGAGACATCTAGAAGCAGTATTCCGTTTGGATCTGATGGGCATGTTTGCTTCTTTCACAGGAAGGACATCAAGAAAGGAGAGAAAAATACAATAGTTACGTCCTACAACCGGAATTTCACGGGTCGCAATGATGCCAATCCAGAGACTCATGCATTTGTGACCTCTCCAGAGGTAAGAAACAGCCAGAGGAGGGGTTGTGGAATAGTTCAGAGTGCCTGCAGAAGAAGCCCAGTATGCCTTAGTTAGTAGCTTGGCTAGTGGCTTTGAGACTATTAGGTGTAGGACTTCCAGACGAAGATATGAGAGGTAGAATATGCCTTTAATTTATCTTTTTTTTTCTTTCAGATTGTCACAGCCCTGTCCATTGCTGGCACTCTAAAATTTAACCCTGAGACAGATTACCTGACAGGAGCAGATGGGAAGAAGTTTAAACTAGAGGCACCTGATGCAGATGAGCTGCCCAAGCTGGTAACTGCTCTATCTGGAGGCAGAGGGAGGGAAGACCTGGCACTGGCAGTGTTTTATATGTACTGAGAGAATTTACATGCACTGGCCTCTTTCTTACTTGGTGGTAGAGCTAGAATGGGTGCAGTTGCCTGTATTGGCTTGTTCTTCACATGCTGTTGGGGATGGCTGAGGCTGATGATTTTCCTTTCTTCTTTGGAAGGAGTTTGACCCAGGCCAGGACACCTATCAGTACCCTCCCAAGGATGGCAGTGGGCAGCATGTGGATGTGAGCCCCACCAGCCAGCGCCTCCAGCTTCTTGAGCCCTTTGATAAGTGGGATGGCAAGGATCTAGAAGACATGCTGATCCTCATCAAGGTCAGGAACAAAGTGGGGGAGCATCAGCTATGACAGGTCTGCTTGAACAGGGGTTTGCACAGCAACTGCTAGAAGCTTTGGATGTGCCTTTGAGATACCTGATTCCCTCCCTTACAACCACATTGTTATGGAAAGGGAAGCAAGGGTCTTCCTTTCTTCCAGGTGTTTCCTTCTGATACTTCTTTCTGCTATTAACTAAGCGACTCTTCTCCTTTGGGCTAGTGGTTTGCTAATACCATGCAAAAACAAGCTTGTTATAGCATGTAATATGATCCTGCCCAGACCATGCAGTCTGCAGAATTTGTCCCAGTTATAACCTGCAGTGGAAAGGTGGATGGGTTCCTTAATTAGCATCTCTAATACTGACTGTTCTAAGATGTATTTTGTCTGAAATGAGGTCGTTGGGAACTTCTCATCCATCAGTATGCATGTTCTCTTCCCACTTTATAGAAAGAGAAATTATTTCACAGTTGTTAAACATTGCAGTTTGGTCTTTCAATGGAGACATGGGTTTCTCCTCACTGCCTGAGGTGAGTTAACAGATGGAAGCTTCAGTTGATATGGCGAGGGGTTCTGAAATGCAATCCCTTATGAACTGACCTTTGGGAACATTCCTGATTCTCAGTGGCAGAGTTGGAGGTACTCCCAAGGGCCATACTGCTGTGCATAAGTTTTTGACACAGGCAGTTCTTTTATAAGCACTTTAGAACCTACCAGTTGGAAGGCCATTATCTCTGGTTGGGAATTCTGTTCTTACAAGCTGAGAAGGCTTATGTGCAGTTTGGAAACTTAGAGGGTAACACTTGGCATCTTGTTGAAGTTCCCCAGCAGGGAGGCTGAGCTGTAGCAGGAAGGGCCTTAATTGCTTTTTGTACCTGAACAACCTGCTGCTGAGGGAAGTGAGGACACAGCGGGAGATGTCATGGCTAAGCTGATTTTTGTAATTTACCCTTTGGAAAAGGGATGTCCTTCTTACCCAATGCATGCAGAATGACCACTTTGTTCTGCTTTAGAGTGCCTTGATTCTGTAACTGATGCACTTTTCTTGGGTTTGTGCCTTTAAAAAGAGATGTGATGATCACAGAATGGGTCAGGTTGGAAAGGACCACAGGGGGTCATCTGGTCCAACCTGCCCGCTCTAGCTGGGTCATCCCAGAGCACATGGCACAGGATTGTGTCCAGATGGTTCTTGAATATCTCCAGTGAGGGAGACTCCACAACCTCTCTGGGCAATCTGTTCCAGCGTGTGGTCACTGCGCAGTGCAGAAGTTCTTCCTCACGTTTAGGTGGAACTTCCTGTGCCTCAGTTTCTGCCCATTGCCTCTTGTCCTGTTGCTTGGCACCACTGAGAAGAGCCTGGCTTCAGCCTTTTGTCACCCTCTTTTCAAATACTTACAGATACTGTAAATGAGAGGTCTCCTCTCATTTGTCTGTTCTTGAGGCTGAACAGGAGATGCTCCAGTCCCTTAATCGCCTTTGTTGCCCTCCCCTGAACCTGCTCCAGGAGCTCCAGGTCTCTCTGGTACTGGGGAGCCCAGAACTGGACACAGCACTCCAGAGGTGGCCTCACTAGGGCTGAGTAGAGGGATGGGATCACCTCCCTTGACCTGCTGGCAATGCTCTTCCTAATGCACCCCAGGATACCATTGGCTTTCTTGGCCACACAGGCACACTGCTGGCTCATGGACAGCTTGTTGTCCACCAGGACCCCCAGGTCTTTCTCTGCAGAGCTGCTTTCCAGCAGGCTGCTTCCTCAGCCTGCGCTGGTGCATGGAATTACTCTTTCCCAGGTGCAGGACCCTGAACCTGCCCTTGCTGAACTTCCGACAGTTCTTCTCTGCCCACCTCTCTAACCTGTTGAGGTCCTTTTGAAGGGTGCAGAGCCCTCTGGAGTATCAACCACTCCTCCCAACTAATGCTTCGCAGTTAAAAAAGTGTTGAGGAAGGGTCAAGTACATTACTCCATCCTAAGACATTCTTCTCTTCTACTACACTTTAGGTAAAAGGGAAATGCACCACTGATCATATTTCTGCAGCCGGACCGTGGCTTAAATTCCGTGGCCATCTGGACAACATCTCCAACAACCTGCTCATTGGTGCCATCAACATCGAAAACGGCAAAGCCAACTCTGTGCGGAATGCATTAACCCAGGAGTTCGGCCCAGTCCCAGACACAGCCCGTTACTACAAGGTGAGACGTTCCCCTGACACATCTATTTTAAGAGGATATTTACACTTTGGGCAGTCTGTGCCAAGAATAAGGATCTCACCCTCCTGCTCTCAAGTAACAGCAGCTGCAAATTCACTCAGCATTGAGGCATTTTCTTGGTACTTACTCTAATGATTGCAGTTCCTGTAGGAGATTCTGTCCCTACCTGCTGTGGGGAAGAGAGAGGAGGATCTCGTGACTCAGAGGGAACCAGAAATCACAGACGAAAGAGGAAGAACTCCTTTAGGCTCTGCACACCTTACAAGGCATGGGTGTCATCAGACTGACTAAATCTTGCCTCCTGGAATGCTTCACCTGTGACTAGTCTAATGTTTAAATAAATTACAGTCTTATCCCCTTTATTCTTTAACACTTGGCTTCAAATCTCAAGAAATGTCCTTTTACCCTCTGGACAACTTGGCAGTTATCTCAGATTGGCTCTTGCAGTAGAGAGAAGTTAAAATTTTCCATATCCCTTCCAGAAGTAGAGCAGAGGTCATGGCTGGTGCAAACACTGGTCTGGCATAGCACCATGGAAGGAGAGGTGGCAGGAGAATGAAGGAAAAGATTTGCTCTGGATCCCAAGGGCAATCCGCAGCCCTTGTCAGCAAGGATGGCAGTGCCTAACTGCTGTGAAGCAGTTAACTCCTTTATTTGTCTCCTTTCTCAGAACCCAAGGGAGTCTTCTGGGAGCAGGCATCATAGCATAGCAATGTCAGTGAAGTGCTGAAATTAGATGTGTGGGTGGGTATTGTTAATTCCTTGCTTGAGTGGCTGCATAAATGAAAATCTATGTCTTTTGTCACAGAAAATGGGTGTCAAATGGGCAGTTATTGGGGATGAAAACTATGGTGAGGGATCAAGCCGGGAGCACGCAGCATTGGAGCCACGTCACTTGGGAGGAAGGGTCATCATCACCAAGAGCTTTGCCAGGATCCATGGTGAGTCAGGCTTCCCCTATGGTGTTGTAAACAGGATGTGTTTGGTGTGAGTGGAAGTGGTGTGTACCTTGCCCAGGGCTCAACACCTACAGGCATGAACCCTCCCTGCTGACAGATGGCAAGGTCCCTCCTGTCAGGAGTCCTGTTACATACCTAGTTAGATATGCCACAAACAACGGATATGCTGATTTTGGTACAAAGATAGTAATTGTTGCTGGAGTAGGACTCAGAGAAGCACTGGGCAGCCGGAAGGTAATCCCACTTCCCTGGAGCAGAGTGTTACAAGTGTGGTTGGTGGTTTGTTCTCCACAGAAACCAATCTGAAGAAGCAAGGTCTACTGCCTCTCACTTTTGCTGATCCAGCAGACTATAACAAGATTCATCCTGTGGATAAGCTAAGCATTGTGGGATTGAAAGACTTTGCACCTGGAAAGGTAACTGTCTGGGTGTCTTGTCATGCCACTGATGGGGAACAATGGTGAGTTGTGTGCTTGTGAGGCAGCACTGGCACTGAAGAGCAGTGCAGCCTGCCAGCCAGGTGAGATATGGTGGGCTGGGAGATACAGGGCAGGTCAAAATCGGTGGTGTTCTGAATGGTTAAGGGAAACGTTTGTACAATAGTCTGAATTTCTGGACTTGTTGACTTAAGCATGAGTGTTCCCTAGAAGGAACTGCAACCTCACTTTTATGTTAAGATCCACCCTGAACTGCAATTTTCCCTTTTCAGTCCTTTAAAACCATGTAGGAATTTTCCTGTGAGAAGCTTCAGATAACCTTCTCCCTTGAAAGAGAAGGGAAAATAAAACTGTCTTCTTCCTTTAGCCCCTGAAATGCATCATCAAGCATCCCAATGGGAGCCAAGAAACAATCATGCTGAACCACACCTTCAATGAGTCGCAGATTGAGTGGTTTCAGGCTGGCAGTGCCCTGAACAGAATGAAGGAGCTGCAGCAGAAATCAAGCTAAGTGCGCACAATGCCCCAGTGCACTGGACTCGATTCAGCTTTGGCATTTTCATGAAAGTGCAATTCCATGCCTACTGTTGGAATAAATGTCTGATCAAATGTAACCATAGCTTCCTTTTTGTTATGGTACTTCCTCTTCACTGACACTATGAAAAGGGAGTGCAGCTAGGCTTACTTTTGTCTTTTAAATTCCCCAGCTCCCTTTTTCTATTTTGGCTCAATTTCAGTTCTCCCACAGTTATTTATATTTGGAAATAACCAGCTAAGGTGGGTTTGTCTGCTCAGTTGGTTGTTTTCTGCCCCTTCACTTTACTGATGGCTAAAGACTTAAAATGAAAATAAAGAATGTGACCATCTCTTCTGCCATGTGTTATTGTATTCATCATCCTAATCCCTGTCATTGTTGCTGGGAGGGTGGGAAAGAACTTCTTGTAAATCACTGCTATATGGAGAAAAAAACCAAATCAAACATTAACTCAACATGGTAAAAAAAGAGCCCTCACAGCTGTCCTGGACTGTTTAGCTCTTGATATTAACCTACTGCAGGCTACACTTGTGATTATGATCACCTTCCCCCCTACATTCCGGTCCAGGGCAACAATGCCACTATTGCAGTGATGACAAACTTGCAAAGAGCACCTGCTGTATCTGCTTTTCCAGCACTGCACACTTAGCTAGTTTCCTAAAGCACTACTTAGAGCATGAGATGGATGTTGAGGAGTCTCTCATGAGAACAGCACACAAAGCCACATCACTACCACCTCACTACACTCCTGGGAGCCCTGACCCTGTCCAAAAGGAGCTGAGCAAAAAAGCTACTTGGAGTAGCTGGACCGTTTTCTTCCCCCTGCCCCAAAGTAGCCTGTGTAGAAGCTCCTCATTTGTTTCACCCAAATTTTCACCTATACAAACAGCTGGGCGGTTTCTGCAAACACTTGTTTGCACCACAGCTCGATGGTTGCATGTCTCAGCACTGCTGCGCTGTAGGTGGCATTCAGTAAGCTTATTGTGTGCACAGATGGACCTCAGTTACTATGTGAACCTAAAGAATTCCAGGCTCCCTTTTAATTAGGGCATTGCACCAGGAATAACAGTTGAGAATTAAGGGGTTCTAACGACGCTGCAGGGAGGGCGCTGGTGACTCAGGCTTTGTTTTCACAGTTGGAGGTTAAGCAGACCCACTATCCCAGGGAATTACAGCTCCTTCCTGCCAAACGTGGCTGGCTTTGTAATTATATGCAACATCACCCTCCTGGCAATGGGCCCTGCATAGATTTTACTGACTGTTATGTTCCCTCCTTTCCTTGTACTGCTGTCAGGGAGGGTGATGGCAATTGTTTGTCATTGGCTGTTAGCATAGAGCAAAGCATTGGTCTCAACACTGTCTGGCTTGAAATCCAAGTAGCTAAACTGCAGGAGGCAAGTGTTTTCTTCCTGCTAGGCAGGAAGCTAATAGTTTCCCCACAAATTGTACAGGAAGGCAGGCTGTGTGGTTTTTACTATTTATTCCACTTACAGTATCAACCCCCCCCCCCCTTGCCAACAAGGATTTATCTTGCTCAAAGCAGCCTTGGTCCATTTCAGTTCATAATTACATATTTTCAGTCAAACTCCTGCAAAGTTTAGCTCATTCTGCATAAATACAGCCCACCCAATAAAATCATTCCATTCAGCACAATAAGCAGCCTGTAGTTTTCTACAGTGGTCATCTTCACTAAGCCTGAGTTACTTTTGGGTAAACTGTCATTCCTTTTCCTTCTGGCTGACTTCACCCGTGGGTCAAGTTCCCATTCTTAGCAGAGTATCACCACCACCTCTCCCCTGCCCTCCCAGCAGCAGCATTTTCCAGGTCTCCAGAGTACCACACCTCTACTAACTCTAGTCTTTTGCTGTCTCTTCTTCATTTCCTGTTAAAAGAAGGGCAGGTTTCTACCCCTCTGAGATCAAGCTCCCAGCCTAAGGAAGTGGTACTTCTCGACAGGTATTCTCTTCTGCTTGTACTCACTAAAGTCAACCCCTTCCTGAATTCAGGCAAGTAAAGACCTCCACAATTTTCCCTCCAGGGCAGGAGACCAAAGCTCCAGCTGAGTTTGTAGCTGCTGTGCTCAAGTCTTTTTGTGCCTGTAAATTCACTTCTGCACATCAGTGAAGACATCTCTTGAAAGCACCTGTCTCTCTCTGGCAGCTTGGAAGCTGAAGGGAAAACAGAGAATGGCAGGTCTAATTCCTTATTCAGCTTCAGAGGAGCAATGAGCACCAGCAGGGTCCCATTATCCCCCAAACATCCACCGGAAAGACTTTCTGTGGAGCAGGCTCTGATGGCAGCTAACTGTTTGTCCACCACGACAGGAGGCCCAGGCCTGGCTCGCTGATTGATCCCTGTTCATGGAGAGAAGACAAGAGCATGCAATTGTAAACTGCATAGAGAATAGAAGAAAATGCCTAAAATCACAACATCTCTCTCCCCTCTAAGTTACGGAATACAGCTGTCACTGGTTCAGATCCACCTTTCTCATGCATCATACTCAGGTGGGTTTTACCCAGAAGACTGCAAGGAAAGACTGTTCAGTTGCTGCATAAACCTTGATATGTTGCTCCCAGCTCTGTACCCTTCATATGCACATGCAGTTTGCTTTAAATCGGCCTCCCAGGGGAAACCACCAACAACCATGAAGCGTTCCAGTGAAAACGCTCAAAACAGAGCAACCACAACAACAACCCAACCGCATTTCTCCCTTTTTCCACTCCTTTCATTTTGTGACTCTGCTTCATGGTCAGCTTAAAGCAATCAGCTCCTTGGGAAAGGGTTGCTATTTTAGACACTGAATAAACCACAACACTCACAAGGCTGTATGAATTAATGCACATAGTTACCACAAGGGTGTAGGGTGCCTCTTTCTTCTGGACTTCTTCTGCGGCACTTGAAGTGGAAGCCTCTGCAGAGCTTGGACCTGTTGGTGACGTATCTACAAACGTCTCATCCACGACTCGGAAGCGGATCTCTTCCCCAACGTCCATGTAAAGGTCATGGGCCCCTTCTTCTGTCTCATATTCCCACACCCACACCTGCTCTGCTTCATCACTGGCCATGCCAAGGATTAAGGATGGAAACAATCAGTACTCTGCTTGACAGATCACTTTCTGACAGTTCTGAGAACAGACTCAATTCAAATCCTTTTCAGTTATTTCCCAAACTGCAGTGTGCTGTCCCAGGTCATTGTCTGCATAGCCCAGGACCCCCATCTTTCTGATTTTCCTGCTTCAAGGTGTATGCTGCTGGTCTAGCCACCCCCCCAAAAAACCCAGCAACAGAAAAGACCCCCAGACAAGCAAACCTCCTCAGACCCAAGACAACGTCGCCTACCACACTGAAGTACATCAGACACACACGTATGTAGACATTACATGATGTGGTAAAACCTGCACTCTATCTTCAGCAGCAGCCAAGACTGGAGGCAGGGATTACAACTCAGCTGTTCAGGGGACACTGCCATTCATTTCTATCAGTGGGCACAATGATCCTGCAAAACCTAATGAGCGTGAGGGCCTGTCTAGCTGTGATAACAGTCTGCGGGACTTGCCCGACACAACGGCTTAGCTTCTGCCACTGAGCACCTTCATTGTTGCAGTGGTGAATGCCTGTTGGGCCAGCACTGCACAATCTTTTGAAATGAAGTAGTAAAGTTATCAAAGGTGATCAAAGGATACAACTTAGCTGGCTGCTGCAGGGATTCTGGTGGGATGACAATATCATCAAAGAATCCAACAGAAACTGCGGAGAAAAGAATTTGATTAAGACTGAAACAATTCTTTGCAAATGATGTTCCACAGCGATTCCTAAAATGCATTTCTAGGCTCATTCTCCTTCCTCTCTCAGGAAGGACACTGAGATTACGCAGGAATTATTCTTTGAGCCACAACGCTCAATTTCAGTTGGCAACCAAGCAACCACCCAGCTGAAAGTACGTACAGCAACAGAGGGCACAGTCTTCATGCCCGCTGGGAAAGGAAAAGGTTGTTTGGAGCAAGAATGGAAATGAAAGCGTTCCAAGAAATGAGTCAGATGCTATGGAGGTCTGTGACAGAAAAGAACTTAAAAATCACAGATGTAGTATGTCAAATAAAGACCAATATAAAGTTAGAACAGCCCCCACAATCCCCCTTGAGATTTCATTATATTGAATTTTATTAGGGAATGGACCATGCCCAAATTCAGCAACAAAAGCAGCCAAAGGTAGCCTTATTGTCCTAATTTAACAACTGAACAGCAGAGCTCCTTTGCATGGAAGACTCCTAGAGGAAAGGAAACTCATCAATTATATATTCCATGACTCTGGCAGCATTTTGTGCTCACAAAGACATTTCCCTCCCATGTTTTCAAGTACAAGAAATGAACACGAATTTGCACAGAACTATAGGAAAAACACATCAGACCAACACAAGCTGGTAGTTCCACTTTGAAAAAAACAAATTCTCTTAACTGAAGCAAGAAAAGGAATCCAGTCGGTGCTCCAGACAGGCTTGCCTGTTATTCTTGGGCAAAAGGAAAGGGGAGTGCAGACAAAACCATCAAGGTCAGGGGAAGCTGCCAGGCTCAAACTACCAACCACCCTCAGATCAGAGCAGCACTAGAGGCCAGTAACAACCTTTAACCACCCCACAGAGAGCATTATTATTCCACCCGAAATCAGTGTCTCAACAGACCCAAGAACTCTGTAGCTCACATGTCCCTAATGTCAGAAGTTGTGGTTTACCGTGGACGCCATCCTGACTGCAGCTTTTAATCTGTCCGATCAGAATCTCATCCAGGAAGGGATGGAAGACCACATAGCGGAAATGCACTTAAAAGAAAACAGATCATTAATGTTATGTCCATGTTAGTAAACCATAGTCCTTCCACAGGGTGGCAGCCATTAAAATAAATCCCACATCCTATATGCCCTCTAGAACACCCAGTTTCTTTTACAATATTTTTACATGCACTGATTAGATAGAAAAACAGGAATAAGAGTTCTGATTCCTAACTGGTCTGTACAAATTCTGGCAGCAGCTGATCATCAGTGTCCTGTTCCCAGCTCCTCAGTTTTGCAAGAAGTTCACAGCAAGAAAGTGTAAGGTGACAAACATGGAGCAGGGCCTCTGATTAAGTTATGATAGAAGCATAATGCTTCATGGTCAAGAGTATCAGTTGAAATTATACTTTCTCGTAATACTTCTGCATTTTACCTTTGTCTGCAATGCTGTATTTTCTTTAAATGAAATATTTTAAATCAAGTACTATCAGATCAAATAAGGTTCTCTAACGTAACTGGATTTTTCCTCCAAGCTAGATAAAATGTTTCGAATTAAGCACATGGCATTTATTATTACAAGAATGCTACACTAAGACAATCTTCAGCCAAACAATGCTTCGAAGCAATTTAACATCATTTTAGCTGCACCTACTCAGTGCTCCTCTTTTACATAAAACTAGGCAGTGCATTAAAGAAAGAGTTATTACCAGACACAGCGGGGTTTATCGAAGTGCTGGCCCAGATTCTGAAAGCAGACTTTTTTCCCAAGCTCAGAAAGAAAAAATTCTCTTCTTTCAGTTCAAGGAATAATTTTAAGTTAAGAAGATGAATGGAGATTAAAGCAAGAAGGAAAGTCTGCCATCCTCCTTCAGTATTAGAGAAGCTTTTATTTGCAGGGAACAAGTTCTACTGGAGTTAAAATTTAGCCACATATAGTCAGGGCAGTTCCCTTCTAACAGAAAATATTTCATGTGCTCAATCTACATTTCCACATTGTAAACTGAAACTAGAAAAATGCATCTCTTACCAGTTTAAAACCTTATTTTAACTTTAAAGAAATGAGATTTGCTTTTATGCATTTACTTCCAGTTTTCACTCAGATTTGCCAAGAGTCAAAATAAAGAAATTAGTCATTTCTTATTTAAAAAAATCCCTAGAAATGTATGATGAACCAGATCTGTCTAAGTTTCAACAAAAGTGTCATAAAACTTCCAGCTAGGACAAGAGCATCAAATGCTGTGCAAATGCTATATGTAGAAACAGATTTCAACATCCTAGCTAGGGAAAATAAGCTTCAAAAAGAAAAAATACTAGAGAAATGCAGACCTATTACTACAACTTATTTTCTATGTGCAGACTTTCAATAATTTTCAATTAAATTAACCCCTTCCTTACCCCACACCTATGACTCTAATTGTACAACAGAGATGGGCTGCTGGAGAAGGCAAGCAGGACTGGCTATTTAAAGCTGCATTTGTACCCAAAACTGCAAAGAAAACAAGAGACTTTCACCACTTTCCTCTTGGCCTCCTAACAGGAACAGAGTTAAGGCTGTGAACTTAAGGTTGTTACTTTCCCTAACAACTGAACTCAGCTTACATTTCCAGATCATTAATTAATCTTCTGCAACACAATATAACTGAGGGAAAGCACTTACCTTTTGTATGTGATGCACCATCTCCAGGAAATATGTATGAATCTTCCAGCTTTGTGATATCATACAGACAGATGCAGAGCCCAACATTGTATACGACCTGATAAAAGGAAAAAAAAAAATTTAAGAGCAGCACATCAAGAAACCCACCAGGTAAAATCAAGCAAAATATGGCATCCCTATGTTATGCACACCTTTTCAAAAGGCAGCAACAGAGGGGTGGCGAGATGGGATGGAGGCTGTTTTGGTACACTGCCTTCAACACCACCAGCAGCGTAGGGGAACCCCAATTCAAGTGTTATGGGAGCACATTTTCACCGGCACTGGAAAGAACACTGCTACAAAGATAAACCCTTGGGGAAATTGTCAGCAGTGAGAGAACTTGAGCTGCCAAGACAGTAAACAGCTCCCCATCATTCACCAGCCCCACAGCTTGCCCAAATGCTAAACATACTTCTTGCTAGAGTTACACTCTCAGAAGCCTCTAGGCTTACCTTTGTCTTAAATTATATTAGCTTTGGGGAGACACAAGGCAAATCCTTGGTTTCTCTGCTACTTCTGAGACAGCTTCACTGCCTACAAAATTTGAGGCATCTACCAGTCATCAGTGGATGAAGGAATACTTCTGCTTTTCATAACCTGCCTGTATAATCTGCTATTCACAACCCTCGATCCCTTCAGGTTGCTCTTTTGAGCCCCCTTCATGTTTACAGCTGCATTTTGTGTTTCGTACCTGCCTCGAGTTGAAAGTCATATGCTAATCACAGTCCCGGGGCTGCACAGGGAACCTGTGACCTCCAGGTCCACCAGAAAACACTTTTTACATCCCGCACCAAAGACCAACTTCTCACTGCCACACTGTATTTCAATTCAAGGAGCTATTAACGCCTCCCTTTCTCTTCCAGTATTACTGTTCTACCTGTGTTTATATTGGCTTTTTTCTTTAAATTCCCCACTGGATGGATTAGTTTGCATTTGTTTATCAGGCAGCATTTTGAATTGCTCCTCTAAACACAAACCAGCAGCTGCTCTCACTTCCCTTCCATGCTTCTCTGGCCCATCTGGTGTCTCAGTATCTTCCCATTACAGCATCAGCCACTAGAAAAATGTCCCCTTTGAGACGATACGTGGCTGTCTCTTTGTTTACAGTCGCTGGGGATGGCCTTCACATCTCAACCACTCTGACATCTCACCCACGCACCTCAGTAGGCGCAAATAAAAGGAAGACACGCTCGGGGATGTCGTGATGCCTGCATCAACCTATACGTGACCCACGCTTTACCTTATTGGCCAATTTCTTGTTTAGCTCTTCAGCAATGGATTCGTTCAGTTTCCTTTCAAACTGCCAGGGAGGAATTCTTACAGTGTCAGTCATCTCCACCAGGACAAACATGGTGGCGGGGGGCGAGGAGACGCCAACAGCCTCGGGAATTGGAACGCTGCGAGGACGGGGCCTGGGGAGCCAGCCCAAGGAGCGGCACGGAGCCCGGTGGGGCAGAATCGCGGCCGTCCCGAAGGAAAAGGGGCCGGGAGCGGGCGGGACGCCGGGAGCGCCCCCTCACCCACCTGCCGCACGCGGAGCCGCGCCGCGCGCCCCGGCCTCGCGCCACTTCCGGCGCCGCCGCAGCCAATCGCGCTCGGCTGGCGGGTCGCGCGCCCTGATTGACACGGGGCGGGGCGCGGCGCCCGCGGCCGCCATTTCGTCCCTCCTCAGGCGGGGCGGGGCCGGGCTCGGTACCTGCTGTCGTCGGAGCGCGGAAGTGTCCGGAGATCCCCGGGAGGGGCTGGTTTTGGTCGATGTAAACGTGGAAAGGGCCTTAGCAGCAGGGCGTCCTTTGCAGTGATGCTGTGTACTTCCCTCCTCCCCCCCCGCCCTCGCCTCCGCCCCCGGCAGGTGTGTCCTCGCGTGGTTTCTCCCGTGCCGCAGCTGAAACAATTCACAACTGCGGTTATTCCGATTTAATTTATCGCTTTCGTAAACTTCAATCCAGATAGGGCAGCAGAAATCACAGAAGCACAGAACAGGTCAGATAGGAAGGGACCACAGTGGGGCATCTGGTCCAACCTCCCTACTCAAGCAGGGTTGATAAACAACATAGAGAATATAAGTTTTTAGAGTTACTCTTCTGTGTATCCTATGTAGATAAAGAATACCTGCTTTCTAATGCTTCGGATTGTGTTAGAAAGTTTATATTCCAGCCAGTTTGGTATCATGGTCATCCCAGAGCATGTGGCATAGGCATTGCATCCAGGGGGTTCTTGCATTCCCTCTCCAGTGAGGGAGAATCCACACCCTCTCTGGGCAGTCTGTTCCAGTGCCTGGTCATCTGCACAGTAAAGTTCTTCTTCACGTTCAGGTGGAACTTCCTGTGCCTCAGTTTCTGCCCCATTGCTTGTCCTAATGCTTGGCACCACCATGAAGAGCCTGGCTCCAACCTTTACACCCTTCATATACTGATACACATTGATGAGATCCCCTCTCAGTTTTCTCAAGCCTGAACAGGCCCAGCTCCCTCAACCCTTCCTTGTAAGAGAGGAGCTCCAGTCCCCCAATTATCCTTGTTGCCCTCTGCTGGACCTGCTCCAGGAGCTCCATGTCTCTCTTGCACTCAGGAGCCCAAAGATGAAAGTCTCTGTCTCTCTGATAGCCAATTCTTCAGCTGTTTGCCCACCTCTCCAGCAAACTCGGGTGGGTTTCTAATCCTCTTTGCACCTGGAAGTGCAGCTGCATCTGCCTAATGCTTAGGTCAAGGTTATTTTCAGGGACAAACTGCCACCATACAAAGCTGGAATAATTTGTGAGTGTTAATTGCCAAAAGGAAACCAACCCCCATCGTATAATTTTTGAGGCCTCAGTGCTTTCTGCAGTGAGGGAATCAGTGAGGGACTAGCAGCATGAGGGATGGCAGAAAACAAGGGGGTGTGCTAACGTCTGAGATTTGTCAGGGAAAATGAAAGGAGGTTGTTTGAAGTGTGTTTAAAAAAAGATCCGCCAGGAAAACCAAACATCCCTGGCTGACAGTGAAAACTGCACTGTCAGCATCATGGCTTTGATGCGAAGGCTAAGTGTGTCATCCCCCACGCTCCCCAGCAGCGTGTGGTGGGACAGTAACGAGCAGCTTAGGTAAGAAATCATTAAATGTTGAGCTGTCTGGGAAAGGGAGGGGGAAAACAAGGTTGGAAATACCGTGGTTAGGCCTCATTAAGAAGATACCTGTCTTGGACAAGGAGGTTTTGTTCTCTTCTCAATTACTCTGTTTCACCAGGATCTATTGGGTTGTGGGGTTGTTGTTTTTATAAATGAACATGGCTGGTCTGCCCATGTTTGGCATGTTTGTATTAAATGGGGGGCCTAGAAACAAGATTTCCCCTGTCACCTGAGAAGAGCAGCATTTTTCTCAGAGCAGCATCTACTGTCTCAGCAAGGAGCTCTGCTGCCAGCACAGCAGACACCACTCTATCAGAACACCTCAGCCCAAATCCCCAGCATTTCTTGCTCTTCTTGTCCTACTTCAGGGAGCCTTACAAAGGCTCCTTTCTCCTGCACTCCAGTCACGGCTGCGCTAATCTCGGCACAGCACAGTTTTGCTGGCACACATGCCGCATCCCTTGCTGTTCTGTCCTGGCCTCATGCAGGTCTGGCAATGCAAGATTTGACCTTTATCTAGTGCAGCTTTTGCAGGTGTCTGTAGCTACTTTTTCAGAAGAGAGAATTGTTCTCAACCCTGTCCTGACAGCAGGGGAGGAAATAGCTTTGGTATCACACAAGGAAAGAGAACTTAGGCACTGTTGGTTTTGGCAAGGTGATCGCTCTGGGTGCTTGTATATAAGAACTGTAAGGTTAAGTAGGGGCATGCGCTCAGGGAATAGTAGACTGAAATACCTGGGAGAACGTGGGAGATGGAGAGACGTGGATTTGGACAATCATGCTTCCATTTCTAGTCGATTCTTGAGCTAACACTTTCCATGCTTCCAATAACTGTGCCTCATCAGGGGCTTTTGGGTGCCCAATACAAAGCAGACACATCTCCCTTCAGCCTTATCCACAGCCCCCCAAAAACAGCTGTGTGAGCAGCAGGTCTGCAAGACCTTGCTTCATACTGTCTTGGGTCCTATGAGTGAGGTCTTTCGTGTCCTGTAAAGTGCAGGCACCAAGCAAGATGTGCAGAATCTCTCTCTCCTGTATTGCCAACAAGGATTGAATGCTGTGGGCCACTCCTCAGTAAGGACAATAAGATTCCTCTTCTCTGTGCAGCTGTGTATTTTGGTGAAACTTGCACATTTCACTCTGGGGAAACTGAATTGAAATGTGTGGAGAGAAAGCTGGCAATGGCAGTGTCGGATGAGCTTCACTGCCTCCAGTACCAGGCTACGATCACCAGCTGAGCCGAGTCTGGCTCTCAGCTTCCACCAGTAACATCCCAGGCTGTGGGAAATGATTTCCAGTCTCACTTTCTTCAGGTAGCCCCTCCCCAATCCCAAGTGGTGTGTACCTGGGCTGTCTGCACATGACAGATGTTGCTCTGTTCCCACACAGGTTTTCTCCCTGGAGGAATTCCATATTTCATAAGTGCCGTCTTCAATGTAAAAATATAAACAAAAGTCAAATTATGCCCTGTAAAATATGGGTGTTGCCTCAACTCGGCTAATGGTAGTGCTCAGCGTTGTATTATATTTAATGCTGCTGCTGAAGAGACTTGCTGTTGGAGATGATGTGAACAGCTTTGTTTTGCTGAGTTGTCTCCTTTTGTCCCAGTAGTACTGACATGGTGAATATCCAGAAATCCACAGTGCCTGTACATACCTTTTAACACAGAGCCATAAAGTCTCTAGAGTCTCTCTCAGCAGTATTGGGGCTTTTCCAGTATTTCAGAGCATGGTTCTCAGTTGCTGGGTTGTTTTTTGAAGCTTTAGCTGCTGGAATCCAGGGGTTGCAGAAGAGTTTTTCTGTCCCTCAGAGACAATCCCAGACATTTCTCATTCTCTTGATTGTACAGGAAAACTGGAAAATAATATTTGAAGTTACCTGAAGGATTGGAACCTTTGAGGAAAATGAAAGGAGCCCCCAAATTACTTGGTTTAAGATCTCCTCTGTCCCCACATCCCCATGGCTCTTGGAGAAAACTGGCTCAGGGATGCTAGGGGAGGTGAGTGGTAATTTGCATCTCGACAGTTCTGGCCCTCCTTTGATTGACTCCAAAGGAATTATGTATCTTCTCACGTACAAAGTCCTCCACGCTCCTGCCTTTGCTTCCATCTCTGCAGGCATCTCTGGCACCCCCGCTCCCACTGTCTGTTTGATCAAAGATTCCCCTCTTCTCCTTTTATCATTTTTGCATGCTTTAGACTCTCTGCCTCCTCCGCTGCAGCGCATGCCCAGAGCCACCTTCCAGCCAAACGTACTTCAAGTTCCCCTTGCCTTCTCCATCAAGAGCCTTTATGTGGGAGAGCCAAAGCTGACCCCCAAGAAAGGAGAAGCCATCTCAGGAGAAACTCAGAGTGGAGACTGAGGGCTGGCTGGGATCTCCTCCCCTTGTTTTGCAAAGTTCTGAAGGATAGACTGGAGAGATAAGCCTCATGGTGTCTGTAGGGCATGAATGGAGATCCTATTCTGTCGTGGAAAACTACTTGAAAAGCCACAAACAGAGCATAATGGGCAATGGCAGAACCCACTGGCACTTGGGGTTTCAGTGCTTCTTGGTGGCCTTGCCATGGGCTGGTCTCTTCTGCCTATGGAGCTTTTTTCTGCACTATAATTCATTGGCAGGAGAGAGACAAGTACTTTGTGATCTGATCCCTCTGCCAAAGCCCTTGGGACAGCCCCATATCAACACCCAGTGGATGGATGGATGGATGGATGGATGAATGGATACAGCTAGGTGGAGCAGCTGTAACCCTGTCTTCTGACTCTGTGCCATACTTTGTGGTTCCCACACAACTTGTACGCCACCCAGCAGCCCTGAGGGTTGTTCGTGGAACAGGTCTTGTTGGCATCACCATGTTCAGCTACTTAGAATGTATCAAGGAAAGAGTTTAAGGAAACAAAAACAACCCATGACAACCCCATGTCACAGGATGCCCATAACAGCTCCCTGCAGCACTGATAACTGTGCCATGGTTGTTTGGGGTTGCTGTAAATTTTATTCCAGGGACTTGCTTAGTAAAGGTCCACCTTTCTACTCCAAAATGAGGCTGATATCACCTAAATCCCCCTCGAGTTATGCCTACCTAGCCTGTTCTTACCAGCCTCCAGTAACAGAGACCGTGGTGCTTGGCCAGGCAATCTACTTGAGTAATTAACTGTCTGTTCTGTAAGAAAGTGTTTTCTAATGTCTAACATCAATCTTGCTCTTTGTAATTTAAACCCCATTACTCCTTGCCCTATTCCCCAATGGAATCAGCAAACGATTCTGCCCTCATCCCATTGCCCTACGCCCCGACTAGAGAAAGTCTCAGGCCAATTTATGACATGGCCTTTGCCCGCGGAGGTGGCGGGCATGGTCACACAGGCACAGGGGAAAACAGAAAGGAAAGATCTTTTGGCACAGTACACTGATAGAAATGAGACCCTTAGAAAGCACCTGGGCTTGTGATGGCTGGCTGTGAGCCCGGAGGGAGTGGGGCAGTAGGGTGGATTTGTGGCATGTACCTCCTGTTCTCTCCTACTTCACCGGGGGTGACTGTGGCACCCAGGGGTGCTTGGGCAGGCGGGAAGAGCGGCTGCAGGGCACCAGTGAGACTTGGGGTGACAGGGGAGAGGTTTCACCCATTGCGAGGGACTCCATCCGCATCCCTGCCTGCAGTGCACACCCCGTCCTGCTGTCCCTGCAGCCTGTGGGGCTGCCCCACTGCGTCCGGCTGTGCCACCGATGCGCGTCACTTTGCGTAACCGGAGCGATGCAGCCCCCCGGGGCCGACCCTCGTCACCTCCGGCGCCCCATACAGACTTTCTCCTTTAAGCCTAGCTAGCTCAGAAATGACCAGGCTGATCCCTCCCACCTGCCCGCTCCCCCTGGCCCGGCCCTGACGTCAGGGGAAGGCGTGCGGATGCGTGTGTGTTCGAGGCACACATCATCCACACATTAGATACCGCAGATCCATCAGCCGGCCGGCAGCCAGCCGAGAAAGCCCCCCGGAGCCGGGCTGCAGGCGAGACCGCTGCTCCTCGCAAGGCAGCGGAGGAGCGTCCGGCCCCTCCGAGCACCGATGCTCTGCAGAGCGCAGCTCCAGGGAGCCCGTCGCTGCTAAGGAGGTGAGTAAGGGGAGGCACAATGGCCATGCAGCGTGCCCGGGCTATTGTAGCTGGAGATTAAACTTCACGGACCACCTTTTTCTTTGAAACCTGCTTTTTCCTTTTGACGGTGGAGACGTGCGAGGATGAAGTGTGACTTCCCTCCTCCGGTTTGGTTATTCCCCACCAGCCTCAGGAACAATAACTCCCCTGGGGGTGGCGGCGGCAATGTTGCACGTCTGCTTTGGCTTGGGGGCAAATAAGCCAGGGCTTTGCCACGGAGGGCTGAGCTCAGCTGGGATCCAGCTCTCTGATTGCCTGGTGAGCGGGAGGCAATTTGTGAAAAATCTGACTTGTTAAAGCAGGCTGATAGTGATGGAGGCTGAAATTGGGATTTCTTTGGACTGGCTGCACTATTCCTGCCGATGGTAAGTTAGATCCACAAAGGAAGAAGGAAGGACACACACAAAGATGTTTATGCCAGGTCTTTGAACAGATGCTATGCTAATTAAAAAAATAAAAACCATCACAAGAAAGCAAACAAATGTCACAAACTTGGTATTTGGGAGTGATGATTATGCATACATGCTTAAAAGGTAAATCAAGCCTCCATGATGGTTTCTCCCTTTGCTTCTCCTTTGCATCTGTCAGCCTGCTTGCTCTCCCTCATGGCCTCCCTGAGAACTGGGCAGCCCAGCACTGACTAAGGGAGCTTTTTATAATCAATCCATAAAGGTGACATTCATATTTTAGCGCTAAGCAGGCTGTATCGTAGGCGAGACTATCTCAGCAAAGATCTCTGGAGTTGGGAGTGTGATTGGCTTAGCTGGAGAGGGGATGCTGTCAGTGTGCATTGCCCAAAAACCGCCTAGTTTTATTTTTCCTGTAGTAATTTGTCTCAGCAAAGGGGTTTGTAATATGCAGGGTAGGTGAGAAAATTGCTTTGCTTGGTGTTTAACTCTTAACATGATCTGGTAACCAAAAATGGGAGAGGGGGGAGCTGAGAGGCTTTCATTAGCATTGGACAGAGAAAGCATTTATAAAAATCTGCCAGACTCCCAGGCTGTGAGCCTTCTCCGAGGAAGGAAGGATGGAGAAACAGCTCAGCAAGTGTTGCAGTGGCCCTGCTCGCGGTAACCCCTTCCTGGAGCCGTCCTGGTTCCCCACCTGGTTCCTGACCCTCAAGGCAGCCCCCCTGGGATCTCTGCTGGCCACTGTGTTGTTGTTGGGTCCCTCAGCAGGTGAACATGCCAAGCAGCTGAAAAATGGGATTTTTGTTTTTGCATTGAGCTCCGGGGACACGCTCATGCGTCTGGAGGGGTGTAGCTCTTCTCTGTTTCAGCCTGTGTCTAGACAAGCTGGGTCTGGGGGGGGGGGCATCAGCCTCCCCGAGGATGGCAGCGGGCCAGAGCATTGCTTTCCGTGCTCCATGGGGTGAGGAGATGGCTGCTGGCAGCTGGCTGTGGAGATGGGGTGGCTTTTTGATATACAGAGACCGTTTTTTCTACTGGGGTGCATTTAGAGGGGTAGTAAACCTGACTCCTGAACTGGGGCCACTGGCAGTTGCAAGGGATGGAGAAAACGTGATGGTGAGTGGCATGGAAGAGCCCGTGCAGGAGATTGCTGCAAAAGGCAGCAGAGGGAAAATAACCTCCAGCTCCTTGTCTGGGGTGGGGGGAGCAGCGGCACTCGGGAGACCCGAGTGTGGTGGCAGACAGCATCCGAGCTGGGGATTTACAAAGAGAAGCGGCGGCGTGAAAGGGAACGGCCCATAAAGGCGACGGTCTGGCCAGCCGAAGGGTCACGTCCAGAGCCGGAGCGTGACGGCCGCCAGCAAAGCGGCCACCCATCCACCAATCCATCCTGGGCATCCCGGGGGTTCCAGCGGATGGGAAAGAGCACAAAGAAACGCCGCACGGGAGGGCCGATTCACCGAGGGCGATTAAGCTAATTAAATATGTATTCCCCCGCCCGGGCGAGGGAGCGTGAGGGGTTTTTCTTCGCTGCCGCTAATGAACGGGGAGTGGCAGACAGAGGCTGGTGCCTCTTCATAAGGCTCTTTCCCCCCTTCTAGAGGGCCTTGAAAGGCTGTTTAGTTAAACAAGGTCACAGCCAGCACCCAAGTCAATGTGTTTGGCTTTAAAGAAGGGGAGAGAGACAGTGATTTTATTTGATAAACCGCAGTCCTTTCAGTCGCTGCTGATGAATGGGGTGCTTGGATCTCGAGATAAAAGCTGATGTGTCTACTGCCTGTCTGCCTTAATTGGCCTGGGTTTCCTGCCTCCGCCTGCAAGGGCTCCTGACTGTCAGCTCCGCTTGCTCGGGAGCCTGCCCTCCAAAAAATATAAAGCAAAGCTGGCTGCTGCTGCCAAAGAAGACCCTGTCACCAGAGGGCTCTGGGGTTTGGCTTTGAGACGGTTTTTTGGGGAGGAGGGAAGGTGGACAGGGTAGGAGGTGTTTTTTTTATAAAAAGCGTCCTTCCAGGCAGCTCTGGGCTTGCAGCCACTTACCTCCTTGGCTCGGAGGACTGTCACCCCGGGAGACCCTCGGAGCAAAGCCACCAAGAGGAGACAGGGAGAAGCGAGGTGGAGGTCCAGCAGAGGCAATGGAGGGTGGTTACGCTGGAAAGGCTCCCCATGCCCCGCGGCAGAGCCGGGCTGCTGCAGTCTCTCCGCTTGCTTCCTCAAGTGACCCGGATTTCGTACCTGCACTGTATACGTGCGTGGGGTGGACATAATGTCGTGGGGTGGTGTCAGCCAGGCCGGGAGAGACCTGAGGTGGGGAGAGATGCTCTCATTCCCCGCAGAGGTTACTGTGACCACAGGAGATTGAGGAGAGGGTGGAAATGCCTTTTGTGCCGAGGTACTCCCTCCTTGTCCCCTGCTGGGGCAGCATTGTGGAGAAAGGGTTGGGGAGAGGATGGTGGGGTGAAGAGCAGGAAGGGAAGAAGGACAGTAGAGGTTTTCCCTGATCCGCGTCTGGACTGGGAGGGGAGGAGACACTGGTGAAGATATGCTTGTGTCCCCCCTCTTCTCTCAGCCTTCTTTTGCCCCGAGTTTAATTTCCTCGGTCCCTTTGTTTGCAGCAGGGATTTAAATGGAGTGGGAGGTAGGATACCGCCCTGGAGTCCCCCATGTGCTAAAGCTCCTACTCAGCCTCAGCTTCACCAGCACCAGCAAAGCCAGGCATTCAGCTGCTGGGCACCAAGGCTGACCCACAAATCCGGGATGCTTGATCGAGGTGCTGAAGAGGGGCAGAGTGCTGCTGGCTGTGGGAGACAGCCTCGCCATGCCCCCAGGACAAAGATCCCTGCTCCAAGCAGGAGATAGGGCAGGCGGCTCAGTGACGTGTCTGGGCAGTGCATCCGCCAAGGATGGGGATCCCACAGCCTTTCTGTGCCCTGTCCCTGTGTTTATCCCAGTGAGCTGCCACCCTACGCCCCCCCACATCCCCGTGGGCCATCCAGAGTGCCCTCAGAGTGCCTGTGGGGGATTGCACCTCGCGTGTTCTCCCACATGGAGCAAGCTCAGCTCCCAGGGGCAAAGAGCAGCCCAGGGGGGCACCCTCTGCTGCTGCCCTCAGCTCTCAGGAGCAGACCATCTGCCCTCCTCAGCGGTGCCCAGCATGCTCCCGTTCTCCACCACCACTCATCCCCCAAACCAGGGAGCCTTCCAGGGCACCTGAGCCTGGGCTGGTCCCAGAGGTGAGCCTGGGGCAAACCCATTCTTGGTTGCCACTTCACCAGTCCACACGGCTTTGTCCCTGCAAGCTCCCCCTCCTGCACACTCCTTTGCCTCTTATTTTAGTTTTGCCTCTGGGAAGCTTCCATTTTTCCAGCCCTTTGTGGATGCCAACCAACTCCCTCAGCATACTAATAGTTTGCTCCAAGCATCCTTATTCAGGTTAAATACCCTCCATTGTCCCTAAGCTGGTGGGGGAACGGAAAGGCCTCATCAGTCAGCGAAAGCCGCACAGAGGAGGCGCACCACGGTGAGGCCATTTTCATACTGACGGCTTCATGATGTGGCAGAGAACTGAGGGCCATTTCCCCCAAATCATCCCACTCCTCCAATCCTGACACCTCCTGGGAAAGTGATGAATCCTGCAGCAATGCATGGGGACCACATAATTTTTTGCTGTCCTAAAGTGGCCAGGCTGCTCACCAGTGCAGGCAGTGTGGTTAAATGGGGGCACAGATGGGAGCTGTGAAGCAGTTTGGTGTCTGGTCTGGCTTTGGGGAGTCCCACTTGGGTGCTCCCTGAGCCTCTCTGAGCTCCTTAGGCATGGAGGGAGGAGATGGTGAGCCTGAGCCTGGGAATGGGAGAAGGAGATGGTGAGCCAGAGTATGGGGGAAATAGGTGCTGAACCTGGGCATAGGGGCAGGAGATGCTGAGCCTGTCAGGCCAGGAGCTGAGCAGCCCCTGTGTGGGGTGGGATGTGGAGCAAAGGCAGGTGTGCATGCTCCAGTTTCTTCATGGCGGAGAAGAGCCACTGAAGCAAATGAAGGGTATGGTGTGGGGGTGGCTGGGGAGCCAGCAAAGGGAAAGACAGTTTGGAGAGGTTTGCAGCCATGACTGGAAGTTGTCTCAGAGGGCAGGAGGAACGTGGTGGCTTCTGCCTCGGAGTAGGATTCTGGTGTGGCCTTTACTGCCTGGACCCGGGGATGAAGCTCGGCAGGGCTGAGAGGGGGCAGCTGTTAGGATGCTGGCTGAGGTCCATATGGGCAGCATCCCATGGCAGCATCCAAGCTGGACTGGCAGCTGTGGGGGCCCAGTGGCAGGCACAGCCCCTGGCAGGGGAAGAAAGTGGAGTTGGGTGAGGGGAACAGGAATTGCCTGGTCCCTCCTTGAAACTTCAGCTGCTCTAGAAATCTTTTCCCATGTCCTTGGTGCCTGCTAATTTCAGAGTGGAGGTGACCCCCTTTTGCTGGGCCCCCAGGGCCTTTGTGTCTCAAAGGGCCCAGTGAGTCAGAAAAGAAATTAAATATTCTCCGTGTTTCCTGGCATGTGCAGGTGTTGTCCCAAAAGATGCTGCATGCCGCAGTGGGGTGGAAAAGGGCTGACGGGGGTGGTGGGGAAGGGGATGGTAACTCCATGGGATATTGGGCTCCTCAGGTCCAGGTGATGGAAACTCCTGAGCCTGAAGAGTGATGGAAATGGGTGAACCCCCACCCAGTGCACCCAGAGAGAGGTGCCCCCAAGCACCCCCTGGCATGGGGCATCCTGGACAGAGGCACCAGTGTCAGATGCAGCAACCGATTGGAAGAAACATCAACAGAACAAAGGCTTTCTGAGCAAGTGGCTGCAGTGCTGATCACACAGAGCATCTGGGAGGCTTAAAAATGCACAACCCCTCCAATTTCATGCTGGGGTGCTTCAGCAAGGACAAGAGTGCCCACGACTGCGATCGCTCTGTCTGCAGGGTTTCTGCCCCTTAGGGCTTTAACTCCTTGCAAACTGCATGATGCCAGCCAGAAACGGGAGCCTGACAATGGCAGCAGCAGGAGGTTGTGCTTGTGTAGTGGCTCAGCTGAGGTGCCTGAGGGGTGTGAGGGCTGCTGGCAGCCTCACCACAGTCTCCTGGTGTTCCTTCTTCCTGTAGGAATATGCCTAGGTGGGCAGCAGCTGCCGGCTGGGGCTGGGGTTGTGTCCTAAATCCTATGGGGCTGAAGCAACCTCCTGAGATGAGAAGACCTCAGACCCCTGACCTTGACTTACGTACCTGTTGTCTCAGCCTTTTCTCTTCACTTTTTAATCAGAAATCTCAGGATGGGGGAAGTTCTCAGAGGCTGGGACTGGAGGCCCAGGCATGGTGGCACTGCATGGGCATCCTTCCCCAAATGGTCCTTGCCTATGGGCAGCCCATGCTCCACTGCTTCTTTTCCCAGGGTGTGCTTTTTAGTGACTTCATCTCAAATATGTGGGATTATCCTGGCAATTGAAAGGTTGAATAAACCAGGTTCTTCCCTTGGGATTTATTTGTTTGAACATCCCAGATGACTCCAAGCTGGGACAGGCTTCCTGGGGCAATTCCCAGTGCTGGAGGTTGGTGTCTAACACAGAAGGCTTGCAGCATGCTGCCTGCTCCCACAGATGGCTGGGAGCTGAGGGACAATTCCTGACAGCAAATTGTGCCAAATGCTTCACAGAAGAGCCTGTAACCCCCAGCCCTTTTTGCTCCCCAGGTCACTGGCAGCAGATCCACACGCCTGGGCATCCTTTCTCCTGCTGCCCACCCACCCGATCCCAAAACGGAGGAGCCCGCTGACCCCAGCATGTCATCGGACCCCAGCGCCGCGCCGGCGGTGCCACCCCTGCACTCACCCAAGTCACCGGTGTGGCCCACCTTCCCCTTCCAGCGGGAGGGCAGCCGTATCTGGGAGCGAGGCAACCTCCTGCTACGGGACCTGCCCAGCCCCCTCCCCACCAAGAGGACCAGGACCTACTCGGCGTAAGTACCTGGCATGCGGGTTTGGGACTGCCCAGTTGAGCCGTGGTCACCTGCAGTGCCTGGAGAGCCCTTTACACCCGGTGCACTTTGCCAACGCAGTGCCCAGCATCACTGCACACACCTGCCCAGAGTGCTGTGGGTGGATGCCATGCACTCGCCCCAGAACCGTCACATGTTCATAGCAAAATCTCTCCCTGTGCCACCTCCTGGGTGAGTGCCACCAGTGAAAAATCTCCTTTCCTTTCCTCCTGTAGGACAGCGCGTGCCTCCGCTGGCCCCATCTTCAAGGGTGTCTGCAAGCAGTTCTCTCGCTCCCAGGGCCACGGGTTTATCACCCCAGAGAATGGCACAGAGGACATTTTCGTGCATGTGTCTGAGTAAGTCCCAGGGCTGTGTGGTGCCAGAAGACCCCAGGGGAGCCATGCCATCAGCATGGCACTGGAGACTTGTGGGCTGGGGTGTGGATGTCTCCATGGGGTGGAGATGGGTCTCTGCTTGTCCTGTATCCTCCATCACCTGTGGGTTTTCTTTTCCAAGGCACAGCTGATGGGTCAGGTGCCTTCCTTTGTTCTGGGTGGTCTGGGGCAGGGGTCCTTCTCTTGGCTGCAGCAGCACCACCACCACCTCTCCTTTCCTCTCCTGCAGCATCGAGGGGGAGTACGTCCCAGTGGAGGGGGACGAGGTGACATACAAGGTCTGCCCCATCCCTCCCAAGAACCAGAAGTTCCAGGCAGTGGAGGTGGTCCTCACCAACCTGGCGCCCCACACGAAGCACGAGACATGGTCTGGCCAGATCATCGGCTCTTAGGCGCCCGGGGGGCCGCCAGCCACTCAGCCCCACGGAGCAAGCCTGCCCGGCCGCTCGCAAGGGGTGTGGGGGGAGCCGAGGCGGCGGTGGGGCCAGGGCTGCCCCCAAACATGCAGGCGTTTGCGTTCAGTGTCTTTTATAAGGTTACGGTTTCCTTTCTCTGTGTGTGTTTGTAAGTGTCTGTCAAGGGGGACAGGGGAAGCAGAGCCCTCCCCGACTGTCCCCCAGCTCCGGGGGCAGCACCGAGCCCTACGTTCCACTCCTTGCTCCTGAGGCCATGGGGAACAGAGGAACCAGTCCTACCCCCCAGCCCTCCAGCTGCACTGGCCTGAAGAAGGTGCTGAGAGCAGGAGGGCATGGGGAGAGGCTGGGTGGCTCGGCTCATCCTCCTGAACTCCACTCTGGCAAGATGGGCACCCCACTCGGTCCACAGTGGGACAGCAGCAGTGGGACATGCCCTGGTGCAGGGACGAAACAGGGTGGTGTGAGGTGGCATATCACTGTGCGGGGTCTGGGTGGCTGAGACCCATCCCCATCGCTGGCAGCTCACAGCACCCTCCTGAGCCACATCCCTCCATCACAAGATCTCAGGTCAGCAGTGCCACGAGGAGGTGAGTGGTTTACAGAAAGCATAAATTTAGTTTTAAGAGGCGAACAGCTGCTGGCAGGGCACCCAGGGCGCTCGGTGCTGTGCCTGGGGGGCTGCACCTGGGCATGGGGCAGGGGGCACTTGGCACCTCTGTGCTCCCCACTGCTGCCAGGCAGTAACGCACTTTTCTTGGCTTGGTGCTGACATGGTTTTGGGGAGATGGACGCTTTCTCCTCCTTCTCTTGCCCCCTGGGGCCCCCGTTCCCATGCGTGCGTGTGTGTGTGTGCATGTCTGTAGCTTGCTGGGGTGGTGAGGGGCTGAGGGGTCTGAGCAGCCTCGGCCACAGGGCGAGCGCAGCCACATCCTCCCCAGCCCCTCGGCGTAGGCAGGGTCTCGTATACAAAGCACAAATTTAGTTTTTGGTCTTCTCTGCCATACCCTGGCCAGGTGGGCTCCCACAGCCCCAGGGAGCGACAGGGCAGAGGGCACTGGGACAGGGACAACATGCACTGGGCTGGTCCTGAGCTCACCCCAGGGGAACAACCCTGATGCTCCAGGAATTACCAGCATCTTAAAGGGTTCCAAGCAGGGTTGGGGACAGTGGGGTGCCATCAGGACCCCTCAGGCAGGGCAGGAGGTGATAGGCAGCTCTCAGAGCACCTTCTCAGCAGGAGCTGCTGGCACTGCCGGTGGATGGAGTGGGGACCTTTTTTGCTGCCGCTGTTGCCGACAGGGCTAAGTGGGAAGAGGAGCAGAGCAAGGCTGGTGCCATCCAGCACAGCTGGGCCCTGTGAATTCAGGAGGATCACCCATGCTGGTGTGGGGATTGCCCTGGGATCCTCCGGCCCATCTCACTGCCAACCTGAAGCCTGGCTCACCCAGGGGCTGTGGCAACTGTGGCTCAGGCTCCAGGCATCCCCGGGACATGCAGTCAGCTTGGCCAAGGCAAACTGTTGGATTTTTTTTTTTTGGAAATAAACTAAAACCCTAGACTTGTTGGTGTTTTTACAACTCTGGTGTGGTTCCCGCCTGTCTGACCATGTGTCAACCTTTGTAACATTGGCAATAAAACATTAAAAGTGACTTTCCCATGAACCCTGCCCATCCCGGCTCTTTGTCCTGTGTGTGTGTGTCACAGTGAGGGTGCTGGTGACTCTCTCAGTAAAGGACCCAGGAATTCATCCAGACATCAGAACGGACTCACCCGCAGTATGTGCCGGGGTGGGGGTTGGAGGTGCTCCACACTGTGAGCCTGGGACAGCAGGCTGCTGCTCACCCTCAGGGGCGACCAGGACTGGGGCTGGTCCCCCACTGCTGTGGGGACTTTGAAGTGTGTCTTGCCTGTTGTCTGGCTGCCTTTCACCCTGCACAGCCCGGCACAAAGCACACACTGCCTCCAACTGCTGCGTGTTGTGCCTTTAATAGGATTGATTTAAATTTTTTTAATATACATATCTATGTATTTAAATATATTTCTCATTTAACAGTATCATCAGCCAGACAGGAGCTGCCCATCTCACACTGATATGGATCCATAGAGCAAGACAGTCCCGGGCGTGGGGCCTGCCATGTCTGCTCAGTCACATCTCCAGGGAGAAACCCCCACTTACACTGTGGGCACCCACCATGAGAGGAGCATCCTGGCAAAGGGGTCTCAGGGACAGGCATGAAATATCCCCTAGGAGTAGGGCTCCCATCCCAGTATGCATCATCCCTGCCTGCAAAAACACACCACAGGCAGCCTGGACTCCCAGGGGCCCTGCTTGAACAGGGCTGTGGGACCAGGGGGTCTCCAGAGGGCCCTTCAACCATTCTGTGGCTCTGAGACCCTGGGGCTGCCCCAGCTACTTTTGATGCCATCCTCCTCCTCCTCATCCCTCTAGCAGGACGGGGGTCTCCAGGTGAGAAGTGCCCTCAATTAGCCCAAGCTTGGTGTAAGACAGAGACAGGAACAGGGAAGGCTCCTGAACTTGATCCCACCCGTGCATGCATGAGTTCCTGAGCAGAGAAAGCGATGGCTGGTGTCTCAAAGGTCATCTCTGTTTCTGCTCTGCTCGCCCTGCAACTCCCCCATCCTGAGCATGCGATGCGCTCCCACCAGGGGCAGCCTTGGGCAGAGCCTGCCTTTCCCTTCAAAGCTGCAAGTCACCTCAGCCCCCAAGGCCACCACGGTGCCCCCCCCCACCCCGCCATCAGGGCCAGATCCTGTTCTTCACTCATCACTAAGCTCACTAGAGGTCCTGCTGGCTATGAACAGACTTACAGGAAAAATAAACTCCCCAAGACTCACATATAACCTGATCCACAGTGAAACAGAGGAAGGAACCACAAAATACAATTCCTCCATGAAGGTTGCAGTGGAGGGCCAAAACCTGTGACCTGTGAAAAGGGTATCCTGCACACAAGCTTCTCCAACAGGTCCTCTTCTCCCACACAGAAATCTTCTCTGGGCAGAAAGAGGAATTCATGGATTTGTTGGGGATTTCCAGATGCTGGGCAGACCGCTGTGCTCATGCAAATGTGCTGCATCAGAGATCTGATGTGTTGTAGTTAGGAGGTGCAGTCAGGTGGAGGAGACAGCATCCCACCAGCACTGGTCATGCAGTATCCCTGCTCCTGTGGCCAGGCAGCAGTGCCAAGGGCCACTAGGGACTGTGCCCATGGCAATGTGGGAGCCCTGCCCCGAGTCTAAAAGCACCAGTGTCTCTCGCCTGAGGAAGATGGTAGTGCCTTGCGTAGGTGGTGGCAGCCAGCTGAGAAACATCTCTCTGCAGTCCAGGTGCCAGTGGAAAATGGAGAGCCACGATAAGGAAACCAGGAACAGAGGAAAAAGGGGAGAGAAAACAGGACCAAGAGACAGGGCGGTGCCATACCAGCAGGGATGAGGTGAGAAAGGCTCCTTGGGAGCAATGTGGGAGGGTTTGCAGGAACCTCCAGCATTCTCCAGGTCCACAAACATCAGATCTGTGTACCCTGAGGAGCTACGAGCAGGACATCTCCCTGGAGGGGATCCCTGAGCTCCTTTTGAGCACCAAGTTGTGACAAGTGTCACCATTGTGGCCACACATCCAAATGCAACTGCCGGGAATAAAAGGATAACGTGAGGGAGAAGGTCAAAGGCTGAAGGAGAGATGTGGGTTTGCAGCCCACAAAGATCCAGGGAGAGGAACAGGACATACGACAACTGCACTGGACATCCTGTCTCCCTAAAGGTGAGCATGTAAAGTGAGCGTGTGGGATGAGATGGGGTGGAAGAGCAAGCTTGGAGGGCACTGCTGAGCAGGTACCTCCAGTAGCTCTATGAACCAGGTATGGCCAGTGTTGGCCCCCTCTGAAAATGTCTCTGGCAGCAGGATGGAGAGCTGAGCACTGGGGAAGGAAGGGGACTTGTTCTGTTATGAATGCCCTGGGTACTGTTTTATAAGGACACATCTCTCTAATGAGGAGAGGCTGCAGGAGATGGGCCTGTTTAGTCTGGAGAAGAGAAGACCGAGAGAGGATCTCCTTAATGTATATAAATATTTCAAAGGCGGATGCCAAGAGGATGGTGCCAGATTCTCTTTGGTGGTGCCCACTGAAGGGTGATGAGCAGTGGCCATAAACTAAAACACACGAGGTTCCACCTCAGCATGAGGAAGAACTTCTTTACATTGAGGGTAGCAGAGCACTGGAACAGGCTGCCCAGGGAGATTGGGGAGTCTCCCTTTCTGGAGACATTCAAAACCCACCTGGATACATTCCTGTCACCTGCTCTATGTGACCCTGCCTTGGCAGGAGGGTTGGACTAGATGATTTCCAGAGGTCCCTTCCAACCCTAACAATTCTGTGATTCTGTGATTCTGTGATGCCCAAAGGACACAGGAGTGGGAAGACCACTGGAAAGCCTTCTACCCCAAACTGTTCCATAGCATGCAGCTGTGCCAGGCAAGGTCCAACTTGAAAATAGAGAATAATAATATAGAAAATAAACCCTAGGGATTTTTGGTAATCTAAAGAGAAGAATCAGTTTCTTCATGCACTCAAGCAAAGCTTAGAGCAGCAGCCCAATGTTAAAGCTATCGTTCCCAGGTCATCTGTAGGGAGGGACTGGCACACTGTGGCACTGAGGGGAAAGACACGGTGACCTCTCCATTAGAAAGCACAGTGGTGCAACAAACTGGGATCTCAGCTACTCCTTCCTACCACAGGCTTGGAGCAAACAGCCTTCCTGGCCTCCTGCCTCAGAGCAGCTCCAGTGAATGCCTCAAGCCTCAGCAGCCCCAGCCTCTCTGGCCAAGGTGCAAGGGGCAGAGAAAGGTGAGCCATATGTTCCCTCATGCACAAGTGTTAAGAGAAACCAAGTGGAAAAGGAGAGGAGAGCAGAGGGAGCACAGGATGGACACACACTCGCTCTTTGGCCCTTTCAAATGCTTTCCGACCGCAGAAGCATCTGCATCACCGCCCACCACAGCTGAACTGTCAAGAGAGAAGTTTCTCTGGAGGCGAGGAGGGTCTGGTGCCATGGCCCCCAGCCACACACGGGGAGTGCTGAGGGGCTGCTCAGCCAAGGCCCCCTCCTGCCACCCACCCACACTCACGCGTTACATCCTGACCAGCTCTGTCAAGTGGTTTTTTGGTCTACCCTGAGCAGATTCCTCAAATGAAGGTGCTTTTCCTGGTGAGGGGAGAGGGTGGGACTGGGGCAGGGCTGCAGGGACTGGGCAGTCAGCACTCGTTTGCTCTTTCTGGAAAGAAGATTTCGCGGCATCGCTGGACCGTGTCCTGGGGGGACTGGACACTGTGTCCTACAGTGCGGGGATCATCATAGATTTCATAATCGTTCCCTCCCTGCAGGGGAATAGAAAACAGGGACAGCATTAGCAGGGTCTTGCCAGAACAACCTCATCCATGAATCCGCATTTTGCTCTGTCCCGTGGGGAGCTGGGCTGGGAGCCAGTGGCTGGGCAGGCAGGGACTCAGTGGGCAGGGGCAGGCAGGGCTTTGCTGGCCCAGGGGGGCAGAAGAGGCTGGGCTGGGAGCTCTGCTCCCTCCCTCTTGCCTCCCTCTTCAGTGCCAGGGGAGGAGCATAGAAAAGATGAGGAAGGTCCCAAATCAGCAAAGCTTGTCCAGGAGCCTGGGGTTAACCCCTACCCTGCCTGTGGAGGGGCTAGCAGAAGGTGGGATGGGCACATTTGGGGAGCAGAGGCTTCCAGCATCTGGGAAGAGCTGAGTGGATGACCAAGCTGATCTACAGCAGTAAGGAAGCCATCATCCTCCACTGCTCTAAAGGGCAGGTGAAGCTGTTCCTGCTATTGAGGAGTCCTCTCCTAAGTGCTGGGGGCTTGTGTTCTGGGTCATGCAGGCCACAGGAGTGGCCGCTACCCTCCTGAAGGTGCTGGGGCAAGGAAAGCAATGCTGAGGTGGACCTGCTTCCCAGCATGGGGAATCCAAGGTGATTTTCCCATGAGCCAGCAGACCTGCTGCCATCACAAGAAACCCACAGCACAGGGCAGCATTTTCCCCCCTCACACCACTAAAGGTCTGTGTCGGCACCAAGGGGACCATGGGACCCATGATGGAGCAGCAGGAGAGAAAGCAGCCATGTGTGGGGTGAGTGGGGCATACTCACAGGGGTCGTCTCGTTCCCAAAGAAGTGGATGGTGTCAAATCTCTCGTCATCGAGCACATTGAGGCAGTAGCGCTTGTCCCAGCCCTCTGGGAAGACGTCAAAGCTGATCATGCCACCTGCCAGGAGAAGGGAGGGCATCAGGAAGTGTTGCTGGGAGCTGGCAGGGTGTCCCCTCACCCTGGGATGGGCAGGAGGATGGGAGGGGGCTGGATGTCTGGAGAGAGCCCCCACCCCAAACAGCAGCCACAACCAGCAGCTCTGTCTTGGTGTTCCTCTTGGCATGTGGCTAGGATAGTGGCAGAGGCTGTTCCTATGACAACAGGCTGCAGTGACATCAGCATGGCTGGGGTGACATTAGCACAGCTTCCCTGCAGGCAAGCAGGAACCAGTGGGTTCTTCCCAAGAGAGGCATCTTCAGGGGGGAGATTTTGGGTCACGCCTTGCAGACAGTACCAGCATATTCTGTGTCCCAACAGGGGACAATGACCTTGGAGACTGGCACCAAAGTCTCTCCCAGGCTCCTGCCTGGACATCACTGGCCCTTCTAAAACCACTGTTCTGATGCTCCTTAACTGTGCAGGGGCTGGGGTTTCCTGCACACTGTCTCTGCACACTGATCACAGACCAAGGACCTTGCCATGGAAGTACCATGAACCCATCGACACAATCAGGGTACGACCCTGACCTGTCACCTCTTGACACAAGAGTTAAGTGAGGGTTGCCAGCATCTGCAGAGGCACCGAGTCAGATGTGACCACCATACAGTGGGAAGAGAGCTTCCCCAGAGAACATGCACATGGACATGGACACCCACAGCCACCAAGGGTTAACAAACTTCCCAGTCCTTGCTCTTAGACCAGGCAGAGTTTACCCCAACACTTTGCTGCCTTTTGGGGGTGCTTGGAGGCAGCACCTTCCCCCTCCTCTCAAGTTGCCCCACTGTGTCCACGGGCTGCAGACAGACCCTTGTCCCAGCACCGAGACAGGAGACCTGCTCTTCCCAAAATAAAGCCTGCAGCTTAGGGCACACATATGTTTAGGTCTCACTCAGAGCCAGAGGTAGAGGGATTTGAGCTGGGATGTGTGTCCTCCTGCCAGTCAGCTCGTCTTCTCCAGGCAATCTACTGGAGTATCCACCAGAAATCCTGGCGTTTCACACTCTCCTTCTTAAATGATAATCCTGCCTCTCTAAGGGGGTGAGTAGACAGATAATCACAGGGTCAGTTCCTACTGAAGGAGAGGCACCGACACCCCAGGCTGTTCAAACATGCAAGTCCTGATGCCATGCACCTCCCCTTCCTGGCTGTTTGGATCCTGAACCAAACCTCCTTGGAGCCTGGGAAGCTGAGAATGGAGCCTATATGTCCACCTTGGAGCAGAGAAACTGGCCAGGGCACTGTGATAAGGACAGGAGCAAGTGCCCTATGAGCTCAGGGGTGGGGATGGCCCCAGGCTTGCAGCAGGATCCAGCATCAGAGCAGGAGCTAAACTTGGTGACATTCTCTGGTTTTGCATCCAAAGCCATTTACCTGTGAAAAACACTGCCTTTCACTGTATTCTAGCCCTCTAAACAGAGCTGGGCAGCAAGAAGGGGCTCCTGATGCCAGCCGGAGCAGGTAGGAAATCAAAGGGAGAAGAGGTGGTGTGAACCAGCCAGCACTGTTGCTCCCCTAGGCAGAGCAGGGGCCTGGGGGGCTGCAGGGAGACCATCCATCACCTCTGGGCCTTGCATCCTCCACAGCCAGGGAGAAGGCACATGGAGCCAGCCTGGCAGAAGAGCTATGTTTCTGCATGCCCTTTTCTCAGATGCCTGACCTGAGACACCCCACATTTTCTTTGTGGAGGAGCGGGGGGCCCACAGCCCCCCTTCATGTTTTTACACAACAGAATTGGGCTCTTCATGGCAGCTTCCCAAAGTCCAGGGAGAAAGGCCCATTGTCCTGCTCTCACACCCCGTGCCTGAGGGGACACAGCAGCAGGGACCTTGTCTTTCTCTGCTGTAACAGTGTGTGCCAGTGCTGTGGGCAGCACAGGATGCCCCGGCAGGATGCTGAAGGCAAGCAAAGGCTCTCAGAGAAAAGCTCTCAGAGGATCAGAGGGCCCAGGGTGTCACACTCTGCCTCAGCCTCACCATCCCCTTGCCCTTGGGCTGGGCTGCCACGTGGAACCTTCTTATCGCACACCCCTGCAGAGGATCCTCTTCCAGCATCATCCCCACAACTCGCACATCCTCGTTTTTCTCCCTGTCCTGGCCAGACCCCCAGGATTGCTCAAGCCCCTCCTTCAGCTCCTCACCTTTGGTAAGCTGGCTGTCAGAACGACCCCAAGAAGCAGCCCTACAAAAGCCCATGGCAGGGAGCTGCAACCTCCTTACCCCTTGTCAGCTCTTCCTCCAGGAAGAAAGATGTTTCCTTTACAGATTACTGTCCCAAGAAAACCCCAGAGCCAAGACATGCATTAGGCTCCTGTCTCATTCCTCGAGAAGAGTGCACGTGCCTGGGGCTCTGCTGGCCACCCTGCTGCTGCTGCTTGACCCAGAACAGACCCACTGGGCAGCAGTGGGCTCCACTAACAGAGATTAAGGCAGGGATAATGTCACGGGATGGAAACCTGCCTGTCTGGCCGATTCCCAGGGAGGGAAGTCTGTAGCACGGTTTATTCTCTGCATGGATGCAGACGTCATGGATGCAAACGTTACTCCCCTGTGGCAGCTCTCCAGGACTAAAAGCTCCTTCTGCTCTTCCCAGGGTTTCCAGACACTCAGAGGGAACAGTTTGGATTCCTGGTCCCCTTCACAGAATTTTATGGGAAACACGATAAGGCACAGCCAAGGAAGCCCTCCCCGCTCACCTCGAGAGAAACGCAGGCCTTTGCCAGCAAATTCCCTCTGCAAGGCTGCCACGAACTTCTCCCGTATCCGCTCTTTCTGTGGAGGATAAGGAGGAAAGGGAAGAAAAGCGGGTTTGAATAATTAGAGGTTGACAGTCTCCCAGAATCCACTGTAACCTGTCTGCTGGGCAGCTCTGCTCCCTCTCCACCTGCATTGAGCCCCAGTGTCATGCCATTTAGCCAGCTTCCAGCAGTCCTGCCCAGTGCCCAAGCAGGCCACCAGCTCACTCCACTGGGAGGAGCAGACCCCAGACCTTCCCTGGCAGTGAAATGCAACTGCTTCAGTTTCCCACAGCCCAGTTCATAACCCAAAGCCTCCAGTTTTGCTTAAAAAGTCTTGCAAAGACCAACTGATCCCTCAACCCCACGGAAGCTTCCCCAGGCAGAAACTGGTATGAGCATGGGCCAAATCCTCCAGAGACCTGCCCAGCAGATCTGCCATGTCTGGAAAGCCCATTAGGTCCAGCTCTGTTGGGGCTGGGGGAGTGGGAGAGAGAAGATAGCTGCTGGCCCATCTTTGGGTACTGTAAATGAGGAAACACACTGGTAAATAACTGCCTCGTTCCGTGGGGCTCTCCCACAGCACAGGGAATCCTGCTGGCCACCCCCTTGCATTGGTGGTCCCCAATGAAATCAAATTTCTTCCATTCATCTGTGTCTTCCCTTGGGTTTTCTGACTCCCAGTCCTGTCTCCACCTTGCTGCATATGCACAGCTCAAAGCTGGACTCCCCTTCTCCTTGGGAGGGGGGGAGCACGTAAGACCTGAGATCTGTGGTTGTGCAAAAACAGCCAAGGGGAGGGTGAGCCCAGGTCTGGCCCTTGTACCTTGTCCAGCTCAGAGAACTCGATTCGCTCCTCCGGGGTGCAGCTCCGGCCGATGGGGGAGATGTTCAACATCCCATTGCGAAACTCGATGAAGGTCCCTCTGTGGGTGGGCAAAGACACAAGGTTACTGGGGCAGGGAGAGAAAAACAACCTTTCCAGGAGGATGGCTGCTTAGTGAGGCTCTGCAAGAACATGCAGGAGGAGAGAAGCCATGCCCACTCACGAGTGTTTCACACCAGGCACAGATCAGGCATCAACAACTGCTTAAGGTCCCAAGGGGCTCAGAGTTTTATAAAAAGAGACTATGAAAGAAGAGGAATAAACAGTTCCTGTGTGCCCTGGAGATAGGCTGGAAGCAATGAGCTCAGGGGAGATGACAGGTAACGTTTTCTAATGTTGTGATAACTGCAAGGGCAGCTATTGCCTGGCCTGGACCAGCTACCTGATGAGGCTGTGGCACCTCTACCCCATGAGGCTCTTAAGAAACGCTGTGTGGGCTGGCTGAAGATGGCAGTACCTTGGGGCAGTGGGATGGCCCAGGTCAGTGTAACTCGCTGGTGATGTCCAGCAGCAGGCTGAGGAGCAATCAGGGCCTCCTCGAGGGACACAAATCAGAGTCTTTTTATCTCCCTCTTGACCCCTGCACCTTTGACTGCAGCTCTTATCTAAGCTTGCACAGACAGGATCCAGTTTGTGCTTGCCACCCTCACCTTGTGCTGGGGTCACTTCTCGGCCGCTTCCTCAGTGGGCTGGTTGAAAACACTGAGCTGGCAGAAAACTGCCCCCTTCTTTTCTCTCTGCTAAAACCCCAGCTACTTCTGTTTGCTTATCGAGGGGTCAGAGAGGTATACCAGCACTGGTGGGACAGAAACAACAGGGGATGGCAGCCCTGCCAGTGTGAAAATAGATCGAAGCTCTTGTGCTGGAGAGGGAGGTCCCCTCTCCTGTCCAGCTGAGGACCCCTGAGCTTACTGTCCCTCCCAGCCCCGCCTGCTGTTTCTCTGTGATAAAATGCTTACCACCCTGAGTCTGGAGGAAAAGCTCTCCCCCTCCTATCTCCTGACACAGTGAGGAACATCATGGGGAATGGACACACAGGCAGCCATGCCTGCAGGCTGGGAGCAGCATCTCTGCAGCACCAAGGGTTTGATGGCTCACACCCCAGGCCAGGACTCGGGAGATGTGGGTTAAAGTCCTTGCTTTGCTACAAATCCCATAAGCCTAAATCCACAGAGCTACTTGGGAGCTGAAACTCTGCCAAGGCTGTTGGGTAACCAGACAGCAATGAGGCAACCAAAACAGCCTTGAGGCTTCTGGGTCCCAACCTGTGCTTTCGGGAGCCTGTTCAACCAGCAGTCCTGTTGCAAGGAGCCCCCCTAGCTCCTCTCACTGGTCCTTGTACTGCCATGTGGTGACTCATATCAAGCAACTAATCTGGATCACAGTTTAACAAATTCTACCAGATTAATTTCAACCCAATGGTTCACCTGCTCGGGTTCACTGTACAAACACAAGGGGAGAGCAGGAAAAAAACCAGCCACGGCAAGGGGAGGGCAGAGCTGCTGCTCTCAACAGCCTTGGGTGGCTCACATGTTCTTGAAACTGTGGTCTGAGGTGAGGTTTGACCCTGCACCCAGGCTGGTTTAACTGCAGGTTGCCTCTGAAAGAGGCCCTCCTGCTCCCCCCTTCAACTTCATGTCATTGGTTCTCTCTCTCTCTGTGCTAACAGTGAGCTGATCCAATGGAAGACTACCCTTTCTTGTCCTGGTAGTGGCCTGGTCTTCCTTCAGCAGAGGTGTACCAACCCAGCTCACCCTCTGGCTGCTGGATCCCAAGGGGAAGAGAGGAACACAGGGTAGGGAGCAGAGCAGGGCCAGCCAGCGACACTGGGTTAGAAACAGTGTGAAACTCAGCTCAGGGGCTGGACTTCCCCTCTTAAGATCCATTGTTTGCCTGTCTGGAAACATATACTACCAGTGATGCCTGATGCCGTGACCAGTAACAAGCTGGTACCATTGTCCTAAATGAGATACACACGGTGGCTGCACCCTGCTTCCCAGGGAGGAAAATCCAAGGGGCAAAAGAGCAGGCATTATGCTAAAACAGAGTGCAGACTCTTCAGAACAAAGACCCTCCTCCATTATTTGCCAAGGTGCCCAGCTCAGGGAGACAGTGATCCTACACAGCGCCTCGGGATGCTAAGATAAAACCCGGAGCAAGACAAGCTCCATAGATCAGCTCTTTTTAGGAGAGATCTGGAGCTCAGCTCCCCAGAAATCAGTGTCATGACTTCCACTCGCGTACGCTTGGGCCATTACCGTTTCTTGGGCAGCTTCAGCAGGGCCATGTAGTTGAGACAGAAGTTGATCAGATCCTGCAGCAGCTCCTCCCCCAAGTGGTCCTGAATGGCCTGCAGAAAGAGAAGGGCAAGTGAACATGCTTGACTTCCCATGAAGCCCACCTGGAAGAGGGAGCAACTGGGCAGAAGAGGCTGCCCGTCTGCCTGGGTAGGGCAGGCGCTGCTCCCCACGGTGCACAGGGCACAGGGCAGGAGAGCCATGGCTGCAAAGGGAGCTGGACTTACCTGCTTGGAGACCAGCTGCCCATTCTTGTATTGTACTGTGCCGTTCTCCGCAAAGACGTAGTCAAACTTATCAATGACTGAGAGGGGAGGAAACAAAAGAGGAAACATAACTACTGCCTGGGCAAAGGGGCAAAAAGGACTGGGCTCAGGACTGAGTGAGCCATCTTCCTGCTTCCTTAGTACTGTGCTTTCCACAGCTCCTGCACTCTGCAAAGGGCCACTGGCCACCCTATGCTCCTTGCTTTCCACAAAGTGGATGAGGAGATTATCTTCTGCTCACGGGTGGGGAGCTGACGCACACAGGGGGAAACGACCTGTCCGAGGTCACGGGCTGAATCAGTTGCAGGACGAAGATAAGGGCTCAGACATGTCTGGCTTTCAACTACATACGTGCTACTCTGCTCTCTCCTGTGCCCTCCCCACTGCCAGGCTGCTGGGGTGATGTGGTTACTGGTTATCTAACTCCAGCCCCCCCTGCAACCCAGACACGCAGCGCTGGCGACTCAGCAGCAATCAGCCTCAGCCGGGAATTTCTCGGCCTCCCTCCACTAACGAAGTGGGAGGCAGAGCTTGGAGCCCAGTGGCGCTTGTCATCCATGCCGGAGAAGGAGAACGCGGTGGAGGAGGCAGGCGCTGCCCCCTTACCCTCCCACTCCCTACTCTACCCCATGTCCCCATTGGAACGTGACGAGGAACCTGCGGGGACCCCACCACAGAGCAGCAGGGAGGCGAAAATTGCCTGGGAGACGTGAAGCTGTCAGAGCTCTGATGAAGCTCATACAAAACTGACGCTGGAGCCGGCAGCATGGATTGGAGCATGCCTGCCTGCCCTCCACGCAGGGAGAGGGAGCCAAGCAGCAGCTCCCGCCTGGGCACGGCCAGCCACTCCATAGGCAGCCTTGGGGTTGGATTTAGGTGACCCCCGGGAGACCTCGCCGCGCTCACCTTCGTCCCCTTCCCCCAGCTGCTCGGCTATCTTGGCATAGTCGGAGCCTCCCACCACGCCGATGTGCACCCTCTCCCGCAGCTCCCGCAGGAACGCGTCCACCTCCGGCTCGATTTTCTGGCGGGGAAGCAGCGGGTGAGGCCGCAGCCGGCGGGACGAGCTCCGCCTCGCTGGCCTCGCCCCCCCAGAGCCCCGCGCCCCGCTACCTGCCGGGCCGGCGTCAGGGTCCCGTCCACGTCGAAGAGACAGAGCACCCGGCCCCGCGCCGCCGCCATCCCGCCCGGGCTCTGCGGGCGGGGGGCGGGACCGCCGAGCTGATGGCGGCCGCCCGCCCTCCGGGGCCGCACGGGCGGGACGTGCCGCGGTGCCGGGCACCTCTTGTCTGCTCGCCCGCGCCTCCACGGCCCTTACGAGGATGCACAAGGTGCGGGTCTTGAGCGGCTTTCCCGCTTCGGCTCTTCCCTTAAATCCTTTTAGAGCCCGGAGTTTGGGGGAGGGTGTGCGTGTGGCGTGCATCTCTTCAAATTTGCTGTTATTACTGCAGTGCCCTCCGGAACTGAGGGGCTGTGGGTCTGGATTGAGCTCCCTGATAAGCTCAGCTCCTCTGGGGGTCTCTGTGTCCTAGTGAAGGGGACAGGAGCAGCACGCACTCTCCTAGTCAGTCCCTCACCTTGCTTTTCCAATAGGATGCTGTTAATATTTTCACTGGGGAAGCGAAAATACCCTCTGCACAAAGCCAGTAGCTTTTTCTTTGACCCGCCTACCGTTTACTCCCACGAGTCATTTAGGATTTAATTAGACCATCTGGTCAGATCGTATTCATATGGCGCCCTATTATGCTTGCCTGATAAGTGGCAGTGGACAGCCCCCCTCCCTCCCCCAATAATTCCTGAATTATTTCCCGAAATCAAAACCAGCCTATGTGGAACCTCCAATACTTTTTGCTCAAGTTAGCTTGCATTCTCTTCTCAGCAGTGCTCAGTGTGCTGAGCTAGGTTGGAACTGGGGAGAGATTTATTCTTCTTTTACAGTCTGATTGTTTTTTGCCTCAGTATCATTTGCCCCAGGATATCATGCAACCCCTTTTCCCAGTTGCCCACCAGATATCTCTCAAAGGGAAGCATTCAGGTGCCTTCATAGATTCTGGGTTTTGTTTGTGGTTTATGATTTTCCTGCTCCCACTGAGTGGCAGGGGTATGTACAGAAACAATGTTAATAATTTACCTCTGTGCCATTGCCTTGGACAAGGTTTACCAAAACATACTCAGCTACTTTCTGGGGGAGACATTTGCTGACTCCACCAGGACAGCTATTTCTGTACTGTTTCTGTGAGTTGCCTCCACAACACTGTGTGTCAGGCAGTCTTGGATGGGTATTACATGTGTTACCCCAGCATTGATGTTTCTGCAGAATCTGTGGCCTTCTGGGTCAGACCCTGGTTACGTCTCCCACCTCTGGAAATGTGGACTCTTCTCAGATGCTCTGAAGCTCCCAGAATGGTTTCTTAGCACCCAGCTACTTTGTGTGCAACCGGGTGCTGAATTTTTAGTTGAGTTTAGGGTTATGCTCCTTTATAACACTTGTCGAGGTGGGCTTACACATTTATAATCAGCTGTGGGGATGCTTACTCCAGAATATGAATACTTCCAAGTGTGCCTACCATGGCATGCTGATGGGTGAGTAGATGCCTTCCTGGATTTGGGTGCTTGAGTACCAGAAGCCAAGGAACTGCTCTCCCACGCAGCAGAGCCGTGAGCTAACACCCAGGACTCCCAAAGGACAGCCGTGGGGTCAGACACACAGTGATCTCCCCGGGTTTCAGGAATGCAAGCCTTTATTTTCATAAATCATGACACGGTACGAGGAGGACACTTCCCATGTCTGAGTGGAAGTGGTGTGGAGTTAGAAAATCTATTGTAGCAGCACTGTGTTCTGCTGTAGCCCAAGCTGCTCCATGGTCTTGTCTCCTGGCTGCTCCTACCTGCAGCTTTCTTGTCTGGGAGAGACCTCCCTCGTGCCTCTTGCATTGACATTACTATGGGCGCTGCTCTCCCCAGGCTCAGGTGCATCCCTGTGCTGCAAGGCAGCAGTGCCACCTCGGGGCACTTTCCAGAATTGGGAAGTCTGCTAAAATACGGTGCAGCGGCCACATTTTCACTCTTCCTGCAGTACCACTGAGTTTATGCTGCCCAGGAGAACTTCCTGAAACCTGAGCTACCCGCTGTGCTTTCTCAGCTTGTTGGGCTGCTTTAGGAAGTCTCTTCACGTCAAAACGCCTCTCCCAGGAAGCACCTTGGCGGCCATTTGATATCAGCTGGTGAGGACCTGGGACAACTCGGTTTCCCCGGGAGCATAAACCTGCCTTGTGCTGAAGTGCACAGCTGTCCACAGCTGTGGCTGTTCCCTCAGCCGGGTTAGCTCTGAGAACAGGGCCACCGTGGCTGTTCCGGTTATTTAATACTTTGCACTCCAACCACTCCTGATACATTCGCTTGATTGCCGCTTGGATAGGCAGCAGTTGTCGTCAGGAATAAAATCTGTTACTGGCAGGAAAAGCCAGGAAATTTTGTTTGACGTTTAGAAGGTAAGTGGCTGTGAGCACTGGCTTACACTCTGTCTAGAGCTGCCATTAAGGTCAAGGTTTTCCTTTCAGTTTCAAAATTTAATTTTTCAAAAGTATTAAAAAAATATTAATTTTAAAATATCTGTTTTCCAGGTATTTTATGTGGAGCTGTACTAGTACTTGATAGCAAACCAGCACCACATCTGAAGAACACAGCCAAAATAACCACAATCACACATCTTTGTTACAATCCCCTTCTGTTACAAGACTTCTTCTGTACTGCACTGATACAGACTGTTACACAAACAGCAAACTGTGTGGTTTTGCATTTGGATGCCATCAATAAGCATGCAGAAGGCTGAACGGAACAGAATGAATTTCTTCCCCAGAGCCAGATATTTTAGGCAGTGCTACATAATTCTCACCAATATCCCCTATGAAGCTCCAGAGGAACCCAGCCATGAAGTCTACTTCTTAGTCTACTGCTTTTTCCCCTTTTTTTCTCCCCTTTTGAAAGCAGCATCAAGACAGTCAGGAAAAGACTTTTTCCCACATTAAAACTCTGTTGGGCATCTTCTTCAACAGCAGACATTAGACATTTCATACTTGCACACTGAGATGACCAAGGGCTGAACAAAACCTGTGCTGACAGAACATTTTCATTCACCTCATCCAAGCTGTGTCAACCCTCAGGAGCAGGGTTTTAAACACTGTGGTACCTACAGAAGAAAAATTTTCCCAAACTTAAATAAGAGTATTGTCTGTGGCCAGTTTGAGCAAAGGGCAGTGGCCATCACTACTTCCCGTAGTAGCACCTGGCACAAACAGCTTGGATGATTCCTCATGCTGCACTTCCCAGAGTGAAGATGATGACTTCTGGTCAGCTGCATTGGCTGGGCAGCTGTGTGGGCACATGCAGTCAAACAGGAAAGTGTGTTGTACTTCTTTTTATTGTAATAGAAAAAAACCCACAAGTAAATCAAAACATGACTTTCTGCCTAAAGACATTATTAACATTTTTAAAATGGCACGGGGGAACCTCAGCAATACAAGACAGAATAGTAAGTGTGGGCAAAAGGGTTCTGTTCCCTGTCAGGAGTTCAGTTTCCCTGCCCCTTTGTCCATCAGCTGGCTGAAGTTTGTCACCTATATACACTTAAACTTCTCACTCTAGTTTATTTTCGGCTGGGTGGAACATTGAGGGCACAGTCCTGCAATTTACACATAACCATCTTTGGAGAAAACGGGTTTCCAATGAGTCCTACAGGGTACAGGGGTCTCATTACCCAGTAAGACCAAGCAAAGAGGGTTCCCTCTTACAGTTCGTTTGCCACAAAACACAAGAGTAGGTCCCGAGCCCAGGAGAACCCCAGGAGCTCCTTGACTATTGCAAACAATATATGGCTGAGTGAAATTTTACCCAGTGACCTTAAAGTAGGAGCATTATCTCTGCAAAGGGGCTGCTCAGGAGGGGAAAAGGCAGATTGCAAAATGCACGGGGTGAGTGTCTTCCTTTTCTTTCCTGCCCCCTGAGAGGATGCAAAAAAGTCCTGAAGTAGGCAGCCAAGCAGAAACTAGGCTCAGGACATCTGAAGTGGTGGATATAGAGGGCATATCCTCATTGTTTAAGTGTGCGGGGCAGAAACCATGGCACCAGTGCTTCCATCACAGGCGGCTGTGCCTGAAGTGATAGTTTGCTCAAAGGCAAGCAAGCACAGCTGTGCTGCTTGCAGGTACCAAACGAGCACAGCAGGGTGTTGGGCTGCACTGTGTCAGCTCGAGTGTACCTGCTCAACTGAGGAAGCTCCAAGATCTCTAACATGATCTACAGCATTTTGTGGCACAGTCATGTGTGTACTAAGATGAAAGGCTGGTTACTCTTCACAAACATGTATGGGAAAAGACTGGAGATAATACCTATACTAAACAGGAAAACTAAGCTATGGCTTAGCAAAAACAAACACCAATCCTTCCTCCAGGAGCATCAAAAGGCATTCATAACTGACCTTCATAAATCGTTTTCTGCAAACATGACAATTTGAGGGGGACAGATTGAAAGCTTTTGTATAGAGCCATCTGTCCAGTCCATCAAATGAAATACTTAAGGAGAAGTCGATGGCACAAGCAGAGAATGACAAGGAAAAGAAGCATCTGGGCTGCAGGGGCCACTGCTGTGCACCGAGAGCAGGTGAACACAAAACAGCAGAACGGCCTGACAATACCCTATTTCCATCCGTGCACTGGCTCCACAAGGTGCAGGGCAACAGAGTATTTGACAGTGACAAAATTGCAGTTTTTCTCTATTCCAACCCCTCAAAAATACGAACTGTTATAGTCCACATAGAGTAAGTGTGAGAAATTTATCAATCTGCATTATGCTGGGAGAAAGAACCCAGCAGAGGAAAGACATCTCCTTTAGGTATGTACGAAGTTTCCAGTGCAGGAAGTTTGAGATGCAGGACTGAACTTGCAGCAATACTTTTCACAACAAAGCACAGGACAAAGGGCTGTACATTTGCATAGATGCTTTTTTGGCAGCATCTGGGATGTGCAATCCCCATTTATGGAGCATCAGCAATGTTCTGGGGTTCTGTCTGATGTCTTTCTTATATTCCTTCCTAAATGTAACTGCTACAAAATTGTTCAGGAAAGTAGTGTATATACATGCATGAAAAGAAAACATTGTGCCTATTTTTTCATTCCCCTGTTCTTTCCCACTGCAAGTAATTGCAAAGCTCTAAAAATTTTAAAGTAGAAGAAGCAGTATTGATATAATCAAAAGTTAATCTAAGGACAGGACTGCTTCTGCATGTACCCCAAGAAACTCAGTTGTTCCACTAAGAAAAGCTTAATTTTACTCTTCCTCATTTTCTTTACATTTGGGGAGACCTAGCACTTATTTCTCTTAAGGAGAGCCCTGATGTGCTTGACTGCTTTGGAAAGGGCAGCACTATAAGTGAAAGTTGGAACTCCTGCTGGGTCTGCAATTGGATATTGAAGGCAGGATTGGTCCAACTGGTATTATCATGCAGTTGCCATGCTCCTCCTGCCTTGCGGTACTGTAACTCTGGCTTTGCAAGGAAAAAAAAAAACCCAAGAAAACACAGTTCTTATGCAAAGGTAAATAGTTAACAAGGTTCTGTCTATCTGCTGATAAGCTTGTATGTGAGAAAAGGAAACATTTCACTTCATTTTACTTTCACCTGAAATTTGTCTCTACCACTTCTGCTCATGAGATTCTGTTCTTTCAGCTGGTTCTTTCCCATAACTCTTGGATATGGCATTACAAGGCTCTTGGTAGCCTTCAGCTCCAGGCTCCCTCCCACCACAGCAAGTCCCACTGAATTTCAGCTTCTGAGTGTGACAGACACATGGTTCAGTTTCATCACCTTTCCCATACACCTGTGCCACTGCAAGTATTCTAATCAGATGAGTTCAGCTCTCCCGGAGCAAATGTCAGTGAAATATGCAGACTAATCCTGGGACACCTTCACTTCCTAGGCTACCAATACTTGCTCTGCTTTTTTTGCTACAAACTTTAGCAAATACCCCCATAATAGAGGAAGTGACAAGAGAAAGAGATGCAAGTCTGCAAGGCATGGCCAGGACATCCCCTTATTTACTTCAAGTTGTGTAATGGGCCGTTGAATCCTCATGGAATGAATTTCCACTTACCAGCACAGGAGTTATGTAGAAAGTGTCAGCTTACTTGGACAAGACAGCCTTTATAAATTAGTATAATACTATTAGAAATTATGGCAATGTTTTTGGTAGCATTGTCTTACATGCACCCTGATAAATCCTCTCCCCAGGAAATTTTAAAACTTGTCTTATAACTTCTTTAGAGTTAATTCTCATGAGAAATTATAAAATAGAAATCTGGTAGATTCATGTTTAAAAACAAGAGGCCTGGTGAGGCTGGGCACACTGGGTCTCTCCTGTTAGCTCTGTCCATTATGTCTGCTGAAGGTATTTCCTCCGGGTGGCTGGATCTGGATGGAGTCCAGGAGGGGCCTTAAAGCTTGTCCAAAAGGTCTGAGAAGGTAAAGAAATAAACATCTCAAATAGTTTACTTGGTCAACAACTCCCATTTACCACTGAAGTGCACTCCCTTCCTAGAGTGCAATCAAACCAACATTCTAGAAGCAAATTTGAAGACTTCCACTACAAAGTAAAGCAAACTAATTTAACCTATTAGTTTACTGTTCAATAACTAAGAAACTTAAACATGATTTTATATAAGCTAGTTCTGAGTCCTAACACGCCTAGACTGCTACTGTAATACTGTCTGAAACTAGCTCTCAGTAACTCATTCTACTTAAAGTGTGCAAACAAAATCCCTGTTATGCAACTGCAGTGTTCCATTAAGTACATCAATATTGAGGCCTGCCAGAAGAATAGCCTCTAGCTTACTTAAAAGACAATGGTTCAACACTCACAGAATAATTTCTGTTGCAATCTGTAGCACCTGGTTTGTCTTTCAGTAAGACTCAGTCTGTTACAGACTTTATCTGATTTTGAGAGATCTGAAGTGCTAAGAGTCGAGGGTAGAAGACACATGTCTCACAAATAATATGCTATACCACTGTTATGAGAAGTAAGACCTAAATGATGGAGCTCACATCATCCTACTGGGATCCTCACTAGCTGAGAGTTAAAAAAAAATTCATCTGAATTACCAGGCAGGAATTCTTCATTTCCTTTTTTTTTTCATATCCTCTTTTTCCACCCAATCCTAGCTTTAAAACTGCAGCATTAATTTAAAAATTGTATCTCCCCTGCCTCTTCACAAGCAAACTGACACATCTGCTGCAATTATGGTGCTTAGAGAAGTGATTTTTAACAGATACTGGTTGTCTAAGAGGGAAAAAAAACCCCCCTTGCACTGTTTCTTGAAACTTTCCAAGCTTGTCTGGACACATATAAGAGACCATCACAAAAACTAGTTTAAGTTAAAGGCAGAAGAACAACCTTCTCCTGTCTTCTTTGGAACACCAGTGCCAGTTAGCACTTGTCATACAGTGTTGCAAGTGCTGATGTAAAGAAAACTGCATCCTCTCCTTAATCTTACACTGGTTCTCAGACATCCATCAGAAACTGGTACTGCTGGCTCTGTCAAATGTTTAAGCACTAGCACGAAGCAGCTACAGAGAGGAGGGGCATCCATACTCACGTGGCAAGAACTTCAGATGGAAGGTCAGTGATGTAGGAAGGGATTTTTTTTCCTGTCAGAAACTGTGCCACTTCATTACTGAAGGTGTTGCAGTTATGTTCAAAGAGGTTATAAGACTCTCCTCTGTGCCACAGAAAAGAAATTGAAATGTAAAAAACCAGATTCAGCAATAGATCTTACAAGCAGAAAAACTTACACCCTTAGTGAAGAATATCTCCTTATATTAGCACTTCCTCCCCCCACCCCAAAGAATTCTAAGGCAAAAAGGTAAAATACAGACATCAATTCATCCTCAAATTCAATTGAATCAGGGTGGAAAATGACATCTCTCCACATCCCTGACTTTAATACAACCATTTTTGGGAGAATGAGTGAGGTCAGGTTTCTTCAGTTAAAACCACAGCAGCAGTAACGAGAAATCACAGGAATTATTGACACTGAAAGATATCCAGAACACTAAATGTTATGGTTTCCTATTCCTGTGAGAAGTAGAGTAGACTTACAGTCAAGACCTTGCTTCTGCTCATGTGAAAGTTGGCAGCTTTACTACAGTGACTACCTATGACTCCCAGGGCAAACTGCTATTTACTGAGAGATTTCATTTTCCCTGGTGATTCTCTCAAAAGCATTTCAGGCATTACTTGATTTTACAAAAAAAAACAGTGTGAAAGACTTCCCAGAAGAATGCTTTCCCAGCCTAGCTCGAGGCTGGCACACCAGAGGGTTGCCTAGAAGGTAGCTCCTTGTGTATTGGTGCATCAGTTCCAGTCCATATTGGAAGAGTACCAAATGACAGAGTAAGCAGATAGAAGCTCTGTGAGCTGGATTGGTTTCATAATACCTTCCTCCATTCTGCACCTTTTTGGTATACAGGTTTTCCAGTACAAGCTGTTACTTACCGGAACATAGATTCCCCCAAAGAGGAAAGGTATTCCAGAAAAATTTCTTCAGTGACTTCAGTGTTCCCCAGATCAACAACTGTGTCTGGAGGGCCAAGAAGTGTCCCTCCCTGTAAAAATGAACAGCCAGAAGACAATGTCAAATGATCAGGCTGAATTCTTTTGGAGGACTCTACTGAATAAAGTTTGTCCAGGCACAAAAGAAGGAACGTTCGGTATGTTTGTCAAGCAAAAAGCCCTGCTGGCCTCCATTGTTCTGCACTCAAGAGAATGAGAAGGAACATGCAACTTCCATCTCAGCTGGTAAATTTGGCTCTTTGGGCTGAAAGCTCTAAGCTATGGTAAAATTCTGCTTTAGAAGCCTGTTTGTTTTACCTCTGTAAGAACAGAAAGGTCTGAGAAAACATCATGGTTTGGGGTTTTTTTCACTCTTAAAAAGTCTCCATGTAAAACTTAATGATACAGAATTGGACAAGGTGTCACTCTGGAAAAGCAGCTGCAAAATGTGTTCCAGATAGATGGACTCTACCAGAAGAAGCAACCCCCAACTTGTATTGAGTTGGGCTTAAACCCACTGTCCACGCTCCCTTACCCACAGTACCCCGGGAAACCATGACAAGCAGCTGGCCTTAGCATCTGTCTGAATTTAGAAGTCTTTTGCTGCTTTTCTAAAAGACAGTAACACAACCCTATCAAAAATTATCAGACTATTAAGTTTAACTTACAGGTGCACAGCTGGAGATTCCTCCACTGCCATAGAAGAATTCATCCTTATGGACTATTATGGAGGTGTGCCTGCCACAGAGAACAAAAAAAAAAAAGTTGAAATAAAGGAAAAAAGTAAATACCCTAGCACATAAATCACTGATAAATTTATGAGCTCAAGGACATAATGAAGGGAATAACTGAAAGAAAAGGTCAATGTGTTTCTGTGAGTGGGAACAGGATCTGCTGGGACATGAATGGATATGGAAGCAATGATTACCAAGCCTACTGTAATTCTGCAAGCAGTTAGGAAAGAACAGGTTTAGCTAAGAGCCCAGGTATGAGCCTCTCTCAGCTAACGGGCTGAGGGTGAGGTCAGCCCTCAGAGACAGAACTAGCCCTGCTACCACACTGACAGAGACTTCTCACTGGCTGAGAAGCTGGTCAGACAACCACTGGAGATGCATCAATAGAGGGGAAAATGCATGGACAAGGGTTTAGGGGTTTTCTTGCCTCTAAAAAAACCCCGAACAAGCCCTCTTCATGTGATATCAAAATTCTTGGTATGAATTATAGCAAATTGTGGGATATTTTGTAACTGAATGTAGATACTGCTCTTATATGCCAGAAGACTTGATCCTGTAATACCTTCTTCCCACCTACTCTTCTACTCTCATGTTTGTTCATGCTTGGAATTATAACACAAAGTGCTTGGGACAAGGACACTATCTTATCCTTGAAAAAGTGCACGAAAACACAACTGCTAACAACACTCTTTTCCATGGGGTCCACTGAGCTTTGAACAGAGTGGTTTAGCTGGCACCTGACTGTATATCATCTTACTGCCAATCTGTATTCAGGAACAAAAAGTGCCTTGGTCTCTCTTCCACAACAAAATGTTCTTAAGATCTGAAGCATATATAACTGCATATTAAAAATACTTCCTACACCAGTGTTTTACTGGTGTTTTACTTCACATGTTATGCAATTTAAATCTAGTCACTTACCAGATGCCATCCAGCTGTTTCCCTGTATGCAGAGAAAAGAAGAGTTATTAGCAATGTATTTTCTAGATTTCAGCCTACTTTCTGTCAATCATTTAGGAACCATGCTTATTATTTCACCATGACAGCAACACCAAAGATTTAATCCAGAGCTGCTTCTAAAAAATCCAGAATGTCTTTCAAAAACTACTTCATCCATACTACTGTTGTACTTCTTCCCTCCTGGCAGGCAGAGGTGGCAATGCCGTCCTACCCTGCTAATGCTTACCTTCCTTAGGTGTTTTTCTACAGACCAAGAAAGAAAACATTTTCCTAAAATTAGAGTCTTCAATCAGGAGCAGAAGAGTTGAATTTGACAGATTTCATAACTGCAGGCAGCTGGCCAGCAGAGTGTATTCAGTTCTCTTTTTCAGTAACTGATGAGAGGTCTGACTTGAACATATGACCAGTGGTGGTAGCCTCTATAATCTATTCCATGGTTTCGTCCTTTCCCTCCTTCTTCCTGCCCTTAAAAATTAGTCTAAGTAGGGACTGATGTAGAAAAGTACACAGTTGAAATTTATACAAGTTATAGAACTATGTGTTTTGCAGAACACAGCAGCAAAGACTTGCTTCAGGCACCACTACGCTGATAATGTAATTGTATCTTAGAGAAAAGGTCCCTTTTAAAATGTGTTTCCAGTTCCCTAGAAACAGGAGACCTAAACCTCTCTGTTGTTCACGGTAGGATCTCAGGATTAAACCTCTTTCTAAAAGGTCACCAGCTTTTACTGCTCTAGGCTCAATTATTTTATCTATCATAACCTAAAGGCTTGGTGCCTGGTACCCTCCCTTTGGGAGCCTGTAGGCAGCCAGTGCATGCTGTGAGAGATGTGCTATGACTTTATTTCATGAACAAGGTGCACAACCCCCAAAAAGCAGATTTACTACAGAAAAACTGTGTGCATACCAACATTTGGTGTTCTCTTGAACCCAAGCAACAGACTGAGTACTCCTCTGCCACAAGAAAAAACAATCACTAACACTTTTTTTTCCACTCAAGTCTGAAGCAAAATAGGTACCTGCTTCAGACAAGGGTCACGTAAGAGCAGAGGCGGGGAAAAGGCTGTTGTGACAGCAGAGACATCAGCTGAAGTGAGCGCACATAGTTTTGAAGCAGGTGGACTGATCTGTCACTCCCATGGATCACAGCCAGGCAGCAACCACATTCCCTGTCAACCCATCGCACAGAAACATAGGCTTGGATAGGATGAAGGCCAAAAGAGAGTGGCAATAATGACAGATGCAGAACAGTGTGTTGCAGTATCTTAGAAGCATCTGCTGGCCCTTTAGCGTGTCCCACTGTTGTGCTCCTTGATCCTTTGGCCCTTGTTCCACACGCTCCCCATGAGAGGTTTCACCTCGCACTCTAGAGCTGTCAGGACCCAATGCCCTGCAGTCTCACCAGCAGCAGGGGTAGCAGGGTATTGTGCACTGGCCTCTGGTTGGCTCTACCCTTTGGCTCTGCATAGTTAATGTTCTGTGTATCTATTAACAAATTATTACACGTGCTCACGATAAAAAACTTTTTCACTAGAAACTTGAACTTTATCCTTCAGAGCAGAGAAACAAACTGTTTCAAAGGCAGCACATATTAGAATTGTGCCTGTTCTTTGCATGCTAAATTGAAAGAGAACATCTTAGTATTTACTTTCACACACACCTGCAGCAAACAATAATGAAAGGCTTTCCAGAGATCTGCCACTTTGTATGTAGATTCTGTATGCAGGTGAAAGAGTTACGACAGATCTTGACAACGTCACAGGTGCTGCCAGGACCTGCTGGTGCACCTACAACACCTACTTGAAAAGATCATTGCAGCAAAGGCTACACATTGGGCTGCTCTAGCAAGGTTGAAGCCAGCAGCTCAAGGGAGGTGACTCTGTCCCCTGTCTGAAACTTGTGAGACCACATCGGGAGTGCTGTGTCCACTTTTGGATCTCCACAGTACAAAAGGCACTGACATACCAGGCTAGAGCACTTACTGAACTGAAGAGGAGCTGAGAAAACTGGTCTGTTCATCCTCAAAAAGAGAAGGCCAAGAGTCCATATTCCTGTCTACAAGTACCCAATGGGTATGGATGAAAGGGGACCCTTGCTCTACTCAGATATGCACAGCAAAAGGCAACAGGTGCTAGCTGGAAAATGGGAAATTCACAAATCAGAAGGAAGCAGGGAAAAAAATTATCATGAAGGTGGTCAAACACTGGGGCAGGAGTCCAGAAAGCATACAGGATTTCAATCATTGAAGGTACTCAGAACTCTGCTGCCCAGGACCCTGAAGAATCTGCTTTTGTTGGCTCTACCTTGAGCAGGACCTCCAGAGGTCCCTTTTCACCAAAGTAATTGTCGGATTGTATGAACAAAACCCAAGCAGAGTTCAGGAACTGGACTTTGCTTCAGACTGCAGTCCAATCTTTACTGCTACATGTGAAGTCTGTAGCAGTCCAAAGGCAGCAACTGCCAAGGCAATAACAGAACAGCTTTTGGCAAGTGAAGCTGTCTATCTTCACAAGGCAGGTCTGTCTGAGGCTGCTCAGCTCAGTGAGTTTGTGCCAACACCAACTTGAAAATCTTAATGAAGCTGCAGATCCACTACTTTTCCTTGGCTCCTGTAAGTCATTAACCAAGCTGGCATTGTGGAAAACACAAACCAGATCTGCAGCACTGCTGACAATAAGGCATCTGTGGTAGCTCTCCAGCCAGCTGCAGACAAAATAAAATCCCTTTCTTCCACTGGTGGACTGTGCTTGGTCAGAGGCAGTGCAAGTGTCTCCAAAGACAACACTGCTGGGGAATCCCATGCCTGAGAAACCTGCTGTTACTGGCCACATATGCATCACCAGAGACATCCAAGACTGAGAACTTTTGGTAAGCTGCTGCAGTACCCCATGCTTCACAGCTGGCTGTTGTAATTTCAACTCAAAATGAGTCACAGAGGGATAAATCAGTGGCCACCAGTTTCTGAGGAGCTCAGGCAGTTCCCTTTCCTGCTGCTTAGCGAGAATCTCAGTGTTGCTTGTCTGTCATGTAAGAGGTTATGTACAGACCTTCATGGATACAATCATCTTCCTCCTGAAGTTTTGCCTCTGATGGGGATCCTCTTCTGTGACTCCTTTTGCCCTTTCTCCCAGACTCAGACATTGCACAGAACAGGTGACAGCTTACCACCACTGCCACTCCTGATAAGCTCAGGTAGAGCAATCAGGGCAGCCTGCACTAAGTTATGTCTTGCTTTCTGCTTGACATTGCCCACTATACACAAAATATGTTGCCCAGAGCCTCTGAAGGCTTGATACACACAACAGCTCCAACAGCATGACCAAGCAAGGTTACAGCATTGCTGTGAGTGCTAAGGCACAAGCTGTATCCAGGCCTTGCAGCGACACCTTCCAATAAAGCTGCTTCTGGCAGCACTGCCCAGCTTAAAATCCAGAAGCTCAAGCCTGCCATGAACCTCTCCAAATAATCCTACAGTGCAATAGAGCTCACATCCCATAGCCAATTGAGTGGACTGGAAGAAGGGATTGCAAACACTATCCAGGATACTGGCAGATATCATCATGTTTCACGTTCTTCCACTGCTTGCCACAACACTCCAAACTCCTGTGGTCATTGCAATGTGGGTAGAACTGTGAGCTGGTACTGCCACCAAAACCAAGCCATTTACTCATAACCTGAGCCTGTCTATTACTATAGAGAGAAGTCTGATTCTCCAGTAATTTCCACTGGAGCTGCAAAAGCTTTTGCAGCCTTAAATTGCAGGCATTACCCTTCACTCAATACCTACAGTAAAGCAAATCCAAAGGATGCACATGCTCATAATGCAGAACAGGAATGTCCTGATGAGATGATGCTCTTTTGGGCACTTACTGTATCTGAAGGGAGGGCATCAAGAGGATGGACCCCAGCTCTTCTCAGTGGTGCCAAGCAACAGGACAAGAAGCAATGGGCAGAAACTGAAGCACAGGAAGAGCCATCTGAACATGAGAACTTCTTTACTGTACAGGTGATGACACGCTGGAACAGATTGCCCAGAGAGGTTGTGGAGTTTCTCTCACTGGAGATATTCAAGAACCATCTGGACACAATCCTGTGCCATGTGCTCTAGCATAACCCTGCTTGAGCAGGGAGATTGGACCAGATAACACACTGTGGTGCCTTCAAATCTTACCTACTCTGTGATACTGTTATCCAGGTAAAACAGAGAAACAGCAAGATGCTAACAAGTTTAAATATTTCAGGGGTCAGGGGGCTGTTGAACAGGAAAGGTTGGTGCAAATTCAGATGTTCACACTTAATCACACAACATTTCCTGCACATGGCCAGGCTATCAGGTATCAGCTCTCCCATAGAAATTGCCTATGTGCCAGCTCAGCCTGAAGTAAACGTGAAGCAAATCAGCTTAGTTTGATCTGCATCCATTCCAAGCTAATGCAAGTCAAAGTACCTTGTTTTTGTCACAGACCATAACCATAGACATGAAAAGCTATTCTGTTGTGTTTGTGAGAGTTTAGGGTGATAGCCTGTCAGTCTTTGGAAACATGATCACTAAGTCTTTTGGGTGGTTTTTTGTTTGTTTTTGTTTGGGGATGGTTTTGTTCTGTTCATTTACTTTTTTTATTTTTTCCTTGCTGATGAGCTTCTGTGGCTCTTTCCTGAAAATACTCACTGGAACCTGGGGTAGACGCCAGTTCAGCATAAATCTGTGTGCTTAAGTATCTCAAAGATTCAACTTGTTTCAATAAGGCAGAGTATCATCTGGCATGTAAGCAAGTTTTTATATTTGCTATTTTATTTTCTTTATAACATTCATAGCTCAAATGCTTTCATGGTGTTTACATGAGCCAGAAAACTATGAGAAAAATATAGCATTCAAATACATTAAACAATTCCAGGACCCTCAGCTTAGTCACAGGAACACGGGGAACGAAGTAGTTAGATTAGTTTCTTGTAAAATCAATTCAGGAGACTGTAATTGTTTGGATACAGAGGTATTTTGAAAGAAGAAGCAAACCCATATAATTTTAGAACACAATCAAAACGGGATTACTTCCATGCTTGGATTTACCTGGAAGGCCAAGCACAAGGGAGATTAGATGCTCACCAATCTTTTTTATCAGCAGAGTAATTTATTAATCTTGAGGGCCAAACAATGTTGATTATTCCTGTGCATTTTAAATATCAAATCAAAGTGGCATTTGTATATTAATCCAAATTATTATACTGAAGGGCAGAAGAGTTCTGAGACATGAGGGAAAGAACTGTCTATGCACTTAGTTTACCCCATTCAGAGTTTAGGCCATCCAACCCTCAGTGCAAGATCTACACCTGCTTTTGAGCTGTAAAAAAAAAAATAGGAAGCTCAGTATCTTTACCAATATGCTCTGCAACGGATATGCAAGCCCCAGAAGACCATAAAAGTCTCTAAAAAAAAAAGTAGTGAACTGGTCTCCTGTGGAATTGAAAGTAATACAATTTGGTCAACTAGCATGTATATTTCTAGCAGTGCATTGCTTTGCATATTGTTGTAATTTCCTTAGGACAATCCATTAAGAGTCCTGCCTTTTTTGAATTGAAAATTACTCTAATTAGGCAAGCACTGAGTCAAGCACTTTCTCCTATGTCCTACCCAGGGTGCTCAACCAAAGCAAAAAAAAAAACCTAGTGGAGAGGGAGGAGCCTGCTTCAATTCCCTTCTCCTTGAGAGCCTAGGGAGACCCAGAAGTAGGCTAGATTGGGGGAGGGTAACGCACGCGATTTTATTGAAATCCCTAGCAAATGCTGGGAGAAAAGCTGATGGAATATCATGCTGAAGCAATTCAAAACTGTTCAGAACAGATGGAGGAGAGGCAGAGAAATGTGCTGACCTGGGAAAATGGAACCAAACAGAAGGCACCTCCTTTCAGCAGTTACCTTTCGCTCCAATTCCCTCTGGGCTGTTAAGTCCCTACAGCTGAATGCACCACTTAAAAATTTCAACCAAAACATACTCCCAGTCCACTCAACGTTAATTTATACTACACCGAGCCAAAGCTGCTATGGTTAACCAAGCTCCCAGCTCATTCTGTGAGTCACAAAAGCAATATCCTCAGTTACAGGACAGGAGAACTTTGAGAGCTGCGAGACATTTTTCTTTAAGCCTATGATGCAATAGGATTTTAATCTTCCTTAAAGACTTCTCTGCCTTTGGACATCTATTTCGAAATCAGCGCTGCAAGCTGAACTATTCCCTTTTCCTCTTTACCCTCCACAGAATCAGGTGGATTATGTTTTCCGTCTCGACAACAGAAATCTTACTGCATTCAGGTTAACATTTCTAATTATTAGATCACGTAGTTGAACAGACAGATGTAGCCACAGACAGACCAGGGGAGAGAGGACGAACAGTGGCTATTGAGAAGATGCATGTAGAGCAACATAAAAATTAAATGTGCTGCTTCTGATACCAAAGGCCAAATTGAACTACAATTTTTGGTTGTGTATACTTCAGAACAGAAATATTCACTGAAAAATTACAGGAAGCTTACGGAAAAGTAAGAAGAATAAAAGCAGTCTGGGTAGAAAAAAGAGTAAACTTGCCAAGAAAAACAAAGATGTGCTCAAGGGACAAGGCTAAGTCACTCTAAAGCCTGTTATGAACTGTGCTAAACATCTCTCCCTTCCAGATTCATCCTTCAACAACAACAGAGAGAACTGATGCTGAAAAAGTTAGTATAACATTTAGTAGTGAGAGCTGATCCTTGAAGGCTTTGCTGACATAGTCCACAATACCTCTGGATCCTATTAGCACAACAGAAGACACAGTGCAGCGATGCTCTCACAGCGGTCAGTCCCATAAGACAGGATTCATCTCCCTCTGGCAAGGGGACCTGACCTGCTGTTTTCAAGCCTGACAGAAATTGATTTTAGCACAATCAATTGCAGTATTTATTTTTTCCCTCTCTAAAATGTAACATGTATTTCAATATAGGCGATGTTACAGAATTATCACTCAAAGCAAAAGCATTGTTTCAAACTTGGCATCGATGAAAAGAATACTGTAAGTAGAGATGCCAAATGTAAATCCTTTAAGAAATGCCTTCCTCTTTAATTTCTATGACTTTCCCCAATGACCTACAGTGTATGAACATCACTAAGGAAAAAATTGCTGTTGACTATCTGAAAGTTGATATACAGAGAAATACCAAGAGTTTTTTTGTTGTTCTTCAAGGAAAAAAAAAGTCTACACATGAGGTAAGAAGAGTATTCTCTCGATCACTTGGTTCTTGGGGAGGTTTCCAAAATCACCTGGAACAGAGCTGAGTGTGAATGCATAGAAGACACAACTTGAAGGAAGAAAGAAAGAAAGATTTGTTTTATGGACAATCATGTCACTGGATCCACATAATCTCAAATATTCTGCAGTCTGCATTGTCACTGTGACCACGCAGGCCTAGTTGGCCGCATTCCACAAACACATCTGAACTCAGTTACCAGGCAGTACTAGTGAGCAGCACTTCCCCTACTACCCAGAAGGATTCAGATTTGTAAGCTTTCCTTTTCCTTGCTCAGAGTCCCAGAAATTTACCACCAAACTATATCACACGCACAAAGTTTTCAAGTTGTTGTTTGAATAGAATAGAAAGCACTAAAAACAAAGTCACACACTACATGTTTTTATGCGGAAATACAGAAAGCTACAAGATCCCAAGACTGACTTTGTAGGTATGAAGTGAGCTAAAAAGCCTTTGCTTGATCTAGGTGAAGATTGGCATGGAGATAATTATAGTAAAAACCTATCTCTATTAAAGTCTTTGCTTGGACCAACACTTCGAAATAAGAGTGGTTAAATTCTACTCAACTCGAACACAGGTAAATCACACACCCATGTAATCTCAAGATTTATAACTCTTAGCACATGATAAAACATGGCTATTTCACCTAATAGGTGAAAAGTTACTTCCCTAAGGGCTACAATAGAAACAAGTCTGACCACATAAAAAGTTTTGAGGTTATCCAGTGCAGGAAAAACACATCTCCCAAAGTTGTTGCTGCTGTCTGGCTAACAGAGCACAACGTACACCATCTCTGTAATATTTTCTTCTCAACTTTGCAAACCTATCATTGACATGCATGAAACCTCATGCTAAGAATTGTCTGGACTTTCATTTTAAGCTTGCAGGAAATCAGAGAATCTCCTCATAGGGCAGATGAGCAAAGTGAATGCCAACAAACTGTAAAACAGGATTACACAGAGCCATCTGTTCAGACACTGAACCCGTTGAGAAGTCTCATCCCACACAGACTGCTGGTCTGACACGGGCCAGAATCTACTCGTAACAGGTATAAAACACTCTCTTGTTGCATTCCTAATTCATGCTTCCAAAACGTTAAGCAAAACCTGTTCCCTTTCCATCCCAAGTTTCAGGTTCGGTTGGAAACGCACACAATCTCGACGAGACACACAGCAGACACCTACAAACTTTCTGAAGGAGAGGGCGGATGGCTGCACATCACCAGCCCAGCCCGGCCTCGCCACAACATGGAGCCGTTCGAACTCAATAACCTTGTAAACAGCAGGCGCCTTTCTTCAGCTCAGCCTTCCTGCCGCGGCGCCACAGCAGCCGGCGAGTCGGGAGCTGAGCTGTCCCTCACTTCAGGGGCCACCGGGAGCTGAGCTGTCCCTCACTTCAGCGGCCAGGAACGCTTTCAACCTGCCGTTAGTAAATACGACTCGCGCAGCGGCAACGGGCGGATGGGGGAGAAGAGGCTGGACCCAGAGCAGCTGGATCTGCCGCACTGACAAAGCTCGTCCCGAAGACAGCGGCGACAGGAATCCTGCAGCCAAACCCCGTCGTGTTCCCACGCACCGGGCCCCCGAGCCAGCCCCACACATCCCAAGCCGTACTGCGCCCGCCTGACACCGCCGCCGCCCGGTGCGCCCTGAGGGAGCCTTCCCCGGCGGGCCGCTCCCTCGGGAGAACGATACCGGGTGTGGATCGCCACCCCCGGGGCAGGAGGCGGCGACTTCGGCCCCGTTTCCCGGCGCGGCAAAGCCGGGCCGCTGCGGCCGGTGGCGGAACGCGAGCCCCCAGGACGCGGCGGCCGGGGCGGCGTCGGTGCCCCCGCCGTGCTCTTACCCAGCATGAGGGGGCTGAGGCGCCGGGCCATGCCCTTGGACAGGTCGTACACATAGAGCTTCACGGGGTGCAGCGCCAGCGGCTCCTCCATGGGGGCGCGGGCGCGGCCGCCGGGCGGCAGCCGGAGCCCCTGCAGACAAGATTGAACGGCCCTTCCCTCCGGGAAACGGAGGGGAACTGGAGGAAAGGGCGGCCCCGGTGCCGGTCCCCAGCGTAGCGGCACCAGCCGTGAGGTGACAGACGGGGCAGAAGGGGCGACGCTGCCCGGGCGCATGCGCGGCAGCCCCGCGCCTGCCAGGCCGCCCCGTCACTGCGCGACAGTACCAGGGGGCGGAGCTACAGCCGGGGGGCGGGGACGGACAAGTCCCCCGTCATTGGCTGAGGCTCGGAGCCACGCGCAGCGCGTGAGAAGCTCCCGCCCTCCGCTACCCCACTGCAGCCAATCCCCGTGGAGGGGAGGACAGACTTCCCCGGGAGGGGCGGGGCCTGGCGCATTCCCGCTCTCGCCATTGGTCAGCGTTGTTGTGGGGGCGGGGCGATCTGGCGAGCGGCGGTTGGCTGAGCGTGAGGGGGGTTGAGAGGCTCGGGTGCTGCGTCTGGCGCGAGCCATCCGAGCCCCTCCGGCCGCGGTGCCGCGGGAGCCATGGCGGGGTGGGGGTCGTTCTACCGGGGCGACGGGCTGGAGGAGGAGGACGAGCAGCAGCAGGAAGAGGAGGAGGGGGCTGAGGTGGTCGGTAAGGGCCCCCCACCCCCTCGCGGAGGGCAGCTCGGGGCCCGCTGCCTGCTCTCCGGGCTCCCCGGGCGGAGGGGCCGCTGCTAAAACTGTTTCCCCCCGTTCCGTAGCGGACCACAGGTTTTCGGGCCGGGACAGCCTCATCTTCTTGGTGGATGCCTCCAAGGCCATGTTTGAGTCCGACGGGGACGCAGAGACTCCTTTCGATATGACCATTCAGGTAAGGATGGATAAACTGCTAATTGCTAAAGGCAAGACTTTCACATCCTTTACTGAAAACTATTTTCTTCTAATTTTGACCTGTGTGCGTTTTTTTCAGTGCATCCGGAATGTTTATACCAGCAAAATTATCAGCAGTGACGGGGACCTGTTAAGCGTTGTGTTCTATGGTACAGAAAACAACAAGAACTCGGCAGATTTCAAGCACATTTATGTTCTCCAGGAGCTGGACAATCCAGGTAAAGTGGTATGAAGGTTGTGTAAAAAGATGGAGTAAGGAAATCGGTGTAATAACATTGTCAGTAACTGATTTCTCTAAAATCAGAGAGCTATTAGATAAGTTCTTGTTACTGAAATCCATTGTTGGTGGTGGGGATAGATTGAGATTTTAATTGAAAGCTTAGAAACTTCATAAGAGCTTAGCTTTTTCTCTTGTAGTTAGTTCAGATCCCTTTTCTATGTCTTTTCTTCTGTTTTAATATGGTGACTTCACTTACTGTCTGCTAAACCTACTACTAAAGAGTATCTCAACAGAACTCTTGAATGTCCATCAGAAAAGTGTGTGTCCATGCTAAGACACCATGAATTCCAGCTGATGGAGAATATCACAGAATGGCTGAGGTTGGATGGGGTTTTTGGAGGTCATCTTGTCCAGCCCTCCTGCTCAAGCAGTGTCAGCTAGAACAGGTGGTTCAATATGGTAGCCTGTTTGGGGTGTTCCATCTCTTTATTTTCATAATAAGTTCTGCAATTCTTGAATTTTGCTCTTTCATTTTCTTAAAATTACATACCATCTACTTGATAACAAGTGCTGGTTGCTGAATTGGAAAGGCAGTAGGAGGAATGCAAAGAATACACACTAGTGGTGACAGATTGTCTGACGGTGGAGAGTCTTCTGGGGGAATTTTGTCTACAACTTTTAATAGCAGCCTTTATCTCTGGTGACGTTTGATTTCATTTTCTTTGCCAGGGGGTGCAGGTTTAATGACACAGGGGCTTCTCCTGAAAGAATTGTGCCTTGTCCTGTTTTCAGAATTAATTACAATGGAGGCCTAAGGACTGCCTTAGGTTCTTCTCCCTTTTCTGGCAGACAGTACGTCACAGGTCTTGCTCTTCCATTTTCCTCCTCCTTCCCTGCTTGCCCTTTCTCCCATGTTAGAGGCAGTAGCCTCGCCGTGCTGATAAAAACAGCACAGGTGAAAGGTGGGTGTTGTTCAAAAGAAACAGAATTGTATATTTGCTGCCCCTGGAGAGCAGTGTGCTCTGGAGAAGGATGAAATGCTATAGGTGATTATTATGGAGTACATAATTATGAACGTTTACCCTGTTAATTAAAGGATAGATGAGGAGATGAAAATAAAATAGTAAAGGGAGAGGAAAACATTTTCAAATGAGATTTCGTAAGTGCTATAGAGTTTAAGTGAAGGACAGAGGAAGAAGCTCTGCAGAATGCAGTGGCTGAAAAATAAAAGCTTGTCTCCCGTTGTAGAGTAATGGGAGAAAACAGAACCTGCTGTTAGACAGGTGGGAAAAGGAGTCCTAGTTGGGCCAGAGTAATCCTCAGAGCTGCAACAAGGCTGACCTGGATGTTGCTGTGCTCTGTATGGTGATCTGTGGGCTTCATCTCACCTGTGGGTGGATTCTGTCTGACATGAGGGGCAAGGAAGGAGGAGGAGCTCTCCACCTTCCCAGCATGCTGTGGAGATGCAGGATGCATTTCAGGCTCCTCTCCTTTCTGTGGTGGTGCAGCAGTCTGCCGTGCCTCTGCAGCAGGTGCAGTTTGCTGCTTTTGCTGCTGAGCACTTGGCATTCAGTGTAAAGGGTTTGCAATACTTTGATCTCTGCCTGTTTCTCTTCCCCCACAGAAAGAGCCCACATTGGTGCCAGGGCATTTTGTGTCCTCATGGCTCTAGCACATGCCGTATGTAGTAACTGGCTTGTGATATCGCAGGTGTTAGGCCAGGCTGGACAGTTTTCTCAGCCAGGTGTTGGAAGGGCACTGCCACAGAGGTGCTTGGGAGCATTACTTGGATGTCAGCTGCAAGGGACCCCGGTGCATATTTAGAAGAGCTCGTGGTACTTCTTTCAGTATTTCTAATGCGTGTGAATGCTGTTGCCCCTCCAGGCGCAAAGCGTGTTCTAGAGCTGGACCAATACAGGGGAGATGAAGGACGAGCACTTTTCCGGGAGAACTTTGGCCACAACACTGATTATTCTCTGGGTGAAGCGCTCTGGGCCTGCTCGAATCTCTTCAGTGATGTGCGAGTCAGGCTGAGCCACAAAAGGATCATGCTCTTCACCAATGAGGATGACCCTCATGCCAACGACAGTGCTAAAGCCAAGCTGGCCAGGACCAGAGCTGGTGATCTGAGAGACACAGGTCATTATTTTCCCTTTTAATTTCAGGCAGAGTAAATGTGATGTACCTTTGCAGCAGATGTTAACTGCGTTGCTAGTTTGTGATGGAAGAAGACGTAAAATTGTCAAAACTGGGGAATCTTTCTGAAAGTTTCTAAATTAGAAATTTGGTATCTAAATTAGAAAATCTGTTTTCTGATCTGGTATACAGACTAGCACTTATTTCTAGGATCTCTTTTTAGTTTGATAGCATAAATGGGGACATGAGAGGGCCAAGAAATAAACTCTTTTTTGTTGTTGTACCATTTTCCAGGAAGGAAACAATAACAAGTTAACACAAAAGGAAAATTATTTTAATGGCTCCATTTTGAATTAACTGAAGGACAGCAGCCTGAGCTCAGAGAGTAGACAGCAAGTGCTTCATTAGTTCAACTGTGTAGCTGAGGTAATCAGTGTTTTTGGAGTTCAGCAGATGTCCTAAATCTAGAAGCTGTGAGGCTTCCTTAATTCATTAGCCCCTATAACTAAGGGAAAGGGGGTTTTCTGAACTTGTTACTACCCTCTATGCCTGAGGTAAGATTATGTTTTATAGGAGCTTATCAGAGCCATTTCATACTCAATGCTGTCCAGATTCTTAATTAGAGAGGAAACATTTTCTATTCTGCATTGTTTTGACTGAAGTTAAAGTCTGTTGCCTCTTTCCCTAGAATTGACCCTTTCCTTAGAAAATTTCACCTCTGGTGCAGATGACAATTTGGAGCTTATTCTTACTTAAATTATTTGTGAAGATAGAGAAATCTGAGAGTGCTGAGATACATGCTGATGCAAGAAAAAAGCAGTTTCTGATCCTGCTCTTACCTCTTCCACTGTTTCTAGGTATCATCTTGGACTTGATGCACTTGAAAAAGCCTGGAGGGTTCGATATCTCTTTGTTCTACAGGGATATTATAAATGTAGCAGAGGATGAGGACCTTGGGATCCAACCTAAAGAGTCAGAGAAACTAGAACATCTCATGAAGAAAGTACGAGCAAAGGAGACAAAGAAACGGACTTTAGCCAGGTTTGTGCCTAGTTGTGATATGTCGTTCAGTGGAGGCACCTGATGTTATTTTCAGACTGCATCTCACTTTCCTCTTCTGGAAGGATTGGTCTTTAAAGGCATCAGTACTTACATTCCTCAATCTTAATTCTTTAGTCCAAGATTGGTGTTTCTTCTGTAGCTTCCAACGATATTTGTGGATGAGAAGAGCAGAGTGGATCCCTTTTTTCCTCTATGTGATATCTCCTGTATTGAGCTTGGCCAGAAATGATCATTTGTCAAAAAATTACATAATTGCCAAGTACTTACCTAAAAATCTGCAACATAAAAAATAGTTTATAGTGAAATCTGATTGAAATGAGGCTTTTCTTGCCAATAGTAACTTAAAAAAAAATTCATCTGAATGTGAATGGTAGGTATTTTGGCCTATTATTAAATAGTGATATGCTGCCAGTCTGTCTAGGCACTTGGCATGGATCACACAGCCTTAGTATTTCTAATCTCCTACTAAAAGATTAAAGATACTTAAGAGAGATTAAAGGGATCTTGACAAAGCAGATAGAAAGTATTTTTGGAACCGCGTGCTCCATAACAGTTATTTTTTTAGGGAGTGAGTTCATAGCAGAATGATGTGGAAGCACAGTAAGGGAATGAACTTCAAGGCCTAGTGTTTTTTTCCAATAAATATTTATAAAATATCCCAACCTTAGCTGTTGTCACTGGCATTCTTGCTCCTGCTTGTGGCTTTATTTTCCGTTTCTAGGAATGTTCCTCAAGTTTTCTAATAGCTGGGGAGGAAGAATCCTATACCAGTGAGACCTTTTAAAAGAGAGGAAGTAGCATTTGTAGTAACTCACTGTTCTGCTCTCATAACTTGAAGATTAGCTCTAATTTTAAACCTTTACTTATAATTTTTTCTTTAACGTCTGATTTATATTTTTTCTTAAACCTTGGTATTGTTTGTCGTAGTGGTTTTTTTTGGGGGGGGGGATTTTGCCTTCTGCACAAAGAGCTATGAGAATTCATGGACATTACAATAAGCATAATTTGTGGACAAATGTGGACTTGTCCTGTGCTCTGTTTGAGCATAGCCACCCATCAGTGAAAAAAAGTTAAAAGAAATATGGTAAATTACTTGTGTTTAGATAATTTTTATGACCAGAAGTGATGATATTGCGAGAATATTTTTATGCGAGATTATGACTCAAGTGATAGTATGTTTCCAAAGATATATGTGATTTTGTGGGAATAGAACAGGAGAAGGTCAGAGGAAGTAACTTACATGAAGAGGTGATTTTCTTCTGCAGAAGTGATTTTTCAGGAATCTCAAGTCTGTATCTGCTTTTTTACGCAGGTTAAATCTGCATCTGAGCAAGGATGTGGCGCTTTCTGTTGGTATTTACAACCTTATTCAAAAAGCTTATAAACCATATCCGGTGAAGCTTTATCGGGAAACTAATGAACCAGTTAAAACCAAAACAAGGATGTTTAATGGAAAAACAGGCAGCTTGCTCCTGCCCAGTGACACAAAAAGGGCTCAGGTAACATATTGATTATGTGCCTGCTTTTTCCTGTCTTGGTGATGTGTGAGGGAGATGCCAATTCCCTCGCTGCTTTTGTTTGTTTTTGCACTTTCAAGATGAGATACAGAAATATTTGCATCTGTATGTCCCTGAGGACAGCCTGGTCATGTTGTGAGCTCTGCAGGGTGAGAGTGGGTTGTTTCCCTGGCCTGACTGTCATGGGAAGGCATAGCTGCTGGGGGAAGTGCTGTCAGGAACACAGGTCATTTCTTTCCGTAAGGCAGAACCAGATTGTCAGAGCCTGACCTTGTGTGACCCTGTGCCATTGCCGCTGCTGTCAACTTTTGACTCGTTAGGAATGGATTTGGTCCATTTTGTTAAACATACAAGTGTGAATCGCAGGGTAGTTGGAGATGTTTCCCAAACAAAAGGCGTGTTACTTTGGAGTTTTTTGGATATATTTTTCTTTGTTTTGCCTTCCTGCTTGATAGTTTGGCTGATGTAAATTGAGTGTCATGTTCTGATCAGGCACAGCTTTATTTCAAAACAGGTTATGTAGTTCCTAGGTATACTGTCGCAGTGCACTTTGTGTCTCCTTCCACGTTAAAAGCTCTTAAAGTTGTTTTCTTAAAATGAAACATTAAGTTTATTTATACTGGATATTAGTTTTTTGAAATAAAGTATAGGAGATGAGCAGAAAGCTGAACATTAAGCCCTGATGTCTTAACTTCAGCAGCTGAACTAGAATATGGTTTTGATTTTGTGATGCATGAGTGGTGCTTCAGAAGCATTGTTTCTCAGTCACTCTTTCTGTCAGGAGTAGGTAGCTGACATGCATCTGCTGAAGCAAATTTACAATTGGACAGGACCTCTGAAAAAGTCTGGTCAAAGCCAGCCCAAAGCAAGACTCACAAAACCAGATCAGGTCACTCAGGGTTTTTTTGGGATGGCTCTGAAGAACTGCAGAGATGAGATGTGACAGCCTCTCTGTATGAGAGCTTAGCCATTTTCTCAGAAAAGTGCATTTTGCTAATGTTCAGGTAGAGTTTCCCTTGGGATAATGGTCACAGACTGTCACTTGCCATTTTGGTATGCACTACTTATGAGGGTTTACACTGTCTTGTCTATAACCTTCTTTTCAGTAGTGGAACACAGCATTTGCATCCTCTTCCTGCCTGTCTTGCCTCCTGGTCCCCATTATTTTTTATGCTGGCAGCCCTATCATCTGCTCTTCCCTGGTTTAGATGTACGGAAACCGACAGATTGTGCTGGAGAAAGAGGAGACAGAAGAATTAAAACGGTTCTATTCTCCAGCTTTGTTTCTGATTGGCTTCAAACCACTTTCAATGCTAAAACAGCACCACCATATCAGGCCCTCCCAGTTCATCTATCCTGAGGAGTCCCTAGTGAAAGGTAAGCAAAGATGGCAAGAGAAGATTTACCACCTTGCATTAGTGTAACCAGCTGATTCATTGTGTGTGTGGGGATCATTGAGTGTAAAAACTTTGTCTAACTTAAAAACTTGCTGCAGTTAAGAAGAACTGAATTAACTGTTATTGCCCCTCTCAGCTGCAGGTATTTCTTGTTTTCTTCAATAGCTGAAGAGCCAATTGTGCTTCATGTTTATCCATCATGACAAGCAGCTAATTAAACCATGCAGATGTAGTTGCAAATACTTGTTTTAGCCATTCATGGAAGGAGGATCCTAGTACCTGACAAGAAGGCAAAGATGGTTAAAAAAACCCAAACAAAACCAGCCAACCAACAACAAAACAAGAAAAACCTAAACCCCAAACCAGTGGAGATAATTGCTGTTTTTAAGTGTGTATCAGCCAGGAGTGGAAACATGATACTCACGAAGTATAGTTGAATTAACGGCACTTTACAGGCTTGTAAAGAGTGAAGGAGATGTTTAGAACTGCTTATATTTGCTTTTTTATATGTATACATAAGTCTACTTATGTAGAAATATGTATTTAAGCTGCAATTGTAAGAAAACACCATTAGCTTCTCAGCCTAGCAGTGGATAAAGAGGGCTGAGTTATGACCAAAGGCTTTGCTGTGTCTGAGTAAAGAAGAACCTTTATGCTTGCTTCTCTTAACTGCAGTTTCCTGGCTCAGCCACTTTACTTATATATCAGTCTTTCCCTGACTACCATATCTGGTGAAATACACAGCAAATGTGTGCCTCAGGAAGAGTACTGAAGTCTGAATTCTTAGTGTGTTACTTCCACAAAAGGTCCTATGATGTACTGCTACTGTAATGTCCCACCAAACAGAGACGGACTTTGTAGATAAAATTTCACAGTATTCCATTGCTCAGATGGTAGTGATTTCACTTCTTCCGCCAGAACTCTGACTGCTGGTCAGGAGAGACTCGCTAACATTGTCCATTTGGAGTGTTCTCCCTTCCAAAATTTGCTTTTTACCTCCACAATAATGCAAGCATTTCAAAGAAGTCACAGGTTTTGAAACTGTACTATCTAGGGTTATATTCCAGAACAAAGGAGCAAAGCTGTCAGTCTGACCAATCCACTCTTTCCTTTGCAGGGAGTACAACTCTATTTAATGCCTTATTGATGAAGTGCTTGGAGAGGGAGATGATGATGCTGTGCAGATACACGGCTCGCCGGAACGTCCCTCCTCGCTTTGTGGCCCTGGTTCCCCAGGAGGAAGAGCTGGATGAGCAGAAAGTGCAGATAGCACCTCCAGGTATGGGAAGAGATGCCACCTTTCCCTGCATGATTGGATGTAGTCAGTGTAATGGTGTCCTGTATTGAGGGAAAATATTCTTAGTGCTACCCCTCTTAAAACTGGGGAAAATGCTTTCCAACATTCTCTTTCTTCAGTTTTGTCAATGTAAGCATCTGATGTTGAGTCTATTTTTAAAGCCCCAGTTGCATCAGTGCTTGGTCAGTTATGACCTGGCTGCAGTGTTTTCCCTGCCTCCTACCTCTTTTTAGCAGATTCAAATAACTGATACAGAAATTAAAAGCCTTTTTTTCCTGTTTGAAGACTAGACAGAATGTCTTTTCCTGAATTATGTTGTATCCTTGAATATGTTGTAAAGTATTAAATAAATAATCTCACATAATAAGCCTCATGCCACATCAGCTGAGTGAGGAATGATTAGGGAGCAGACTCCTGCTCGTTTGCATTTTCTCACCTCTTTAAGTGCAAAAACGTCTCCTGGGAGAACTTAAAGTAGGGAAGTAACACTGCTTGTGTACAAAAGAAAGTATTTCAGATTAATGTGGGCAATTACTTGGTTTTCAAACAAGTAATTTTCAAGCTCATACCCAGTAAGAGGTGGGGAAGGTGGACCTAGTTGATGTCCTGCATAAAAAGCAGGTCACCAGTATCCAACTCTCAGCTATGAATTTAGTCTGAATCTCTTTGACAAAGCCATTAGTGATGTTGATTACAAACATTGAGATTGGGATTGAGTGTCATGCTGTAGGCACTTGGAAGTTTTATGGATTGCTGTTGTTTACAACAGAACAGGTAGTTAGTTTGGAGTCATCAGACTTCCATAATAACCATCTTGGTCTTTCCCATAAATTATTTTGGGACCATGCTTCTGTGTAACTGTTGTCTTCCTCCCTCTTTTCTGTATAGGTTTCCATGTGATTTTTCTACCCTACGCAGATGACAAACGTAATGTTGGTTTTACAGAAAATGTGCCAGCCAGCCAAGAGCAGGTAGACAAAATGAAGGAAATCATTCAGAAGCTGCGGTTCAAATACAGGTAGATGGAGAAAAATAGGATGCAGGGGGTGGCATGGGGAAGAAAGCACGACCATCGCTTGCTCTGTTGCACATGTTGTTCAGCTGTGGTGTTTCTGAGATGAGATTTTGATGTATTTTGATAGAAATTGCTTCTCTTTGCAGTAGCTTTTTCCAAACTTTATTCTTAAATCATTCTGGATACCCAGGCACCACAATGTTTTATGTAGCATGTTCTGGAGTTCTTTGTTCTTTGTAGAATTGCTCTTGTTCTCTGGGCTGTTGTCATTAGTTGCAGAGGTGTCACATTTTATTGTGGTTCTGCCACTCTATTTCAGATCAGACCCAGATAATTTAAATTAGAGCACTTTAGAAAGAAGAATTAGGCCTTTTTTTTTTTTGTTATAGCTAGGATAAATGCTATGAAGTACTTTCATGGGAGATTTTTTTTCTAGTTATGTGGAAGCCACCATAACTGTTATTAAAGTATAATGCCAGTGTCTCCTTTTGCCTCATACAGCTTTCTAACTCTCACACAGCATTCTTGTGTGGTTGATACATGACAGGATAGTGATTCAGCAGGTAAATTGAAAAAAGGAAGAGCAGTTCTGATGCGATGGATTGTTGTGTGGGAAAGAGGGAAGTTTTATTCTGAAATAAGTTGGTGGTAGATCTTAAGTGTTTTGTCTGTCTTCTTGGCAGCATGCATTGACATTTTGGGGGATTCTTGACAGGACTGACAGCTTTGAGAACCCAGTTTTGCAGCAGCACTTCAGGAATTTGGAGGCTTTGGCGCTGGATATGATGGAACCAGAACAAGCTGAGGATCTTACAAGTGAGAACTAGTGGTGGGTGTGAAGGGAGGCAGGGTAGGGGACTCGTGACTTTCTTATAAGTCAAATATGTGCTACTACAAACCCAAATGTCTTTTACAAAGTATTTCAGTTGTATGCAGTTCCACTATGTAGAGTTCTGGATGTGTCCATTCTGAAATACTGAAACCTTATTTTCTATTGCTGTCACTTTTAAGGTAAATTAAAAATTGCTCACTTTACCATCCAAAATTAAAACTGAATCACCTTTTTCCTATGGTGACAAATGTTTTCTCTGAAATTCCTCTCTTCAAGATTCTCATTAATATTTCAGGAAGCTAGAGAATTATTCTGCTGGAGGCAATGCTGCCACCTAGTGACCTTGAGAGTTTGTATTTAAGTGTCTTGGATAATCACCGAGTGAGTCAGGTTGGAAGGGACCACGGTGGGTCATCTGGTCCAACCTCTCTGCTCAAGCAGGGTTGTCCTTCAGCACATTTCACAGGGTTAGTTCCAGGTAGTTCTTGAATTTCTATAGTGAGGGATGCTCTACAACCTCTCTGGGCGACCTGTTTCAGTACTCAGTCACCTGCCCAGTAAAGTTCTTCCTCATGTTCAGATGGATTTTCTTGTGTCTCAGTTTCTGCCTATTGCCTCTTCTTTGTTATGCTGCTGGATGCATGAGGGGATATCTCCACCAAAGTCATGTATCTCTAGTACAGAAAAAGCTGTTTATGTAGGTTTTCCCAGAAGGAACATACATGTGATAATCATTTCCCTGAAATCATCAACATATGTTCCTTCCCCTTTGTGCATGCGTTCTTCTGTCCCAGGGGGTCTCTCTGGTGGTTGTAGACCCCAAAGTTACAGCTGAGCGCATGATGAACTGGTGTTACTTCCCAATTCAGAGCAGAGTTGGCATACCTTGGCCAGTTCATATTTTGTGAGTCGCTTCTTGGTCGATGTTTAGCATGATCCTACAAAGTTAAGTATTGTGTGGTTCCATACACTAGTGGTTTTGTAGAATGAGCATTGTACTTTTCCCACCAGGTGAGCTGATAGTTCATCTCACAACAGCGATGGCCTTGTTTAGACTTTCTTGTGATCACACTTTTTGAGAGGGCAAATTTTTATCTTTTGCCAGTGCCAAAGTCTGAACAGATGAGCCACAGGCTGGGCAACCTGGTGGACGAGTTTAAGCAGCTGGTTTATCCCCCTGACTACAATCCTGATGGGAAGGCTGGAAAGCGTAAACAAGGTAAGTAGTGGTGGTGCAGACACAAAACATAATGTCCGTATTCTGTTTAGAAGCTTCTGTGTTTTCAGTTTGTCTCATAGTTTAAAGAAGCTGCTTGTGCAACAACTCTTTGCTGATCTCCACGATGAAGTATTATATCCAGTATTGATTCTTAGAGAGTAGAGAATATTGTGGTATCCAGTTGGAGAGTTGCTGGAATGAAAAACTGCAGAGTGAAGTATAGGAAGTAACGTGGGTAAATGACTGCAGAATATGTATAAATAATTTTAGCAACTTTCTGTTTTATGACAGAGCAGTTAAATCATTCATGCTTTCAGTTTGTGTTGGTGAGGGAGAAGACTTCTATGCATGGGCTATTTAGCAAGACCAAGATGGGCATCTTTAGGGCTAAATGTGTAAGTAATGCTGAAGTCCATGTGTAATTTGGGAGTCTATGAAAGACTGCATAAAGTGAGTGTCAGTTAGCTGAGCCCCCTGTGGAATCGTTGCATTCCATTGTCTCAATGAGAATCCCTTATGTACTAGTTTGAAAACAAACCAGTGGGAAGCACCAAGTCAGAATAACAATTTAATAGCGAAATCAGAAAAAGTAAAGGCAGAAAACAGTGGGTTAAACTGACAGAGTCAGGATACAACCTGACACCCTGTTAATCAGGGTGGCGTGAGCAATCCAATAAGATGGTGGCTGCAGTCCTCCTGAAGTGATGGATGTGGCTCTGTCAAAGCAGTGGTCCAGTAGAAGGGTCTGCTCTTCCTCAGAAAGTCCAGTGGTGACTATGTAGCTCCTGTCCTCTGGGAATCCAGTAGAAAGGTTGTCCGTGGTGTTCAGAATCTCAGATTATATCCAGGATGGAATGCTTGGTTCCTCCCACTGGGTGGAGCATCTCACAATGGGATGATGAGTCATGAGGCCCGGTGTTGATGGACTCATTAACAGAAGATAGTCCGGAGGGAGGAGGCCAGGAAACACCGCCCCACCTGGTTTCAACAGCTCACGAGGATGGTAATAGAATACACTGCAACCCAGGACACCTTAAAAGTTTCATTTGGAGGGTGATGTTTTTATCAGAACCCAAAGTTTCATACTTCAGTTAAGATCACTCCTATCAATGAAATACTGCATGACTTACATAGTGACACCTGTTTCTTAAAAGAAAACATGGAAACTAGGTCTGTGAGCGTGTGGCTGTCAAAGCACCATGTGCTAATGGCCATTAACTATGGAATGTATCAGAAATAGTGATGTCTTTCTATTTTTAAAAACCTTTGTGATCTAAAATGTATCTTTCTAGCTTCTGATGGTCCAACTGAGAAGAGGCCCAAGGTAGAAGTCTCAAAAGATGAGCTGTGGAGTCACGTGCAGAAGGGCACTCTAGGCAAGCTCACCGTACCTGTTCTGAAGGATGCATGTAGGTTTTTGGGGTTGAGGGGTGGAAGCAAGAAGCAGGAGTTCATGGATGCTTTAACTGAATACTTTAGTGAGCGCTAAGCTGGAGTGGAAGGCCCTGGTTTACTTCTGTCTGCTTAGAATTTTGATTGTCTTGTGTGGGTGCTGTGTCTGTTTAATCTTGCTATGAAAGAGAAGGCAACTAAATGTTGCTCTATGTAGCAGTGGAGAAACTTTTTACTCTTAGTTGTAAAACATCTCTGCAAAGTTGTATTCTATTGACAGTAGCCAAAGGCAGAACTAAATTCCCTGTGAACTCAGGTCACCCACTGCACATGGACGGAGTTGTGCCTTGCTGGTTTCTTAATAAAAGTTATTTTGGACCTTTTCCTTTGCAACACTGACTATGCCATCTCTGCATCATAAAGACAGCAGAACTCACTTCAGTGTAAGAAAACACAATGATCTGTGTTAATGGCACCACATGAATTCAAGCAGCAGGTTGAGTCTGTGTGCTAATAGAGGGTATAAATGTATGTTACTCTCCAAAACAGCCAGTATCAGCACTCCTAATCAAACTGGGTTCTTTTCCACCATCACCGTTATAAATATTACCAGCAGATCTTAAAAGAAAAAAATCATTACTGGGAAGCAGTATCCAATCCCTTGGGTAAAAAGCTGGCACTTCACAAAGCTGCACAGACAGGTCTTCCATTTCTAAATGGTCATAGCAAAAGCTGGTTTAAAAAAGGAAAACAAATTGTTTTCCCCAGAAGGCTGCATGCATTTATCCCAGTTAAATTACTGAGATGGCATAGAGCTTTTCCACCTCTGTAAGTGAATATGAGTCAGACTATTGTGCAGGCTTCTGTACCCAAATCTGTGCTTTAAAAATAGAATAGCAAGTTGTGGAGAGAGCCCTTGTTACATACAGTATTTTTCCTTTTTTAATCATACTTATGGAGGCTGCAGCCGTGTCTGTTTTGGGTTTTAGACTTCCATCCCTGGCATGCCTCACCTATCTTGCAGTGCAAGATGACTGAAACCAATAAACAGTTGTTGCCCTTGCTTTACGAAATAACTAATTGTTTAGTGAAACTCTTAACTTTCTACAGGACACAAACATGGGATACCTAAGGTGTCCATTTTGGTCTGCATAGTGTTTTTAGTGTTCAGAGATTCCTCTGTGTGGCTCACAAACTATTCTGTGACCGGTCTGTAGTGTGGCACACCTACTGGAGCCAGCTGTGACCACCCTTGTGGCACTGTGACTGTCCTAGCTGTGCCAGCATGCTGCTCACTTCTACCTCCACAGCTCCTCCAGAGAGAGCAGCTAGCCTGCAGTACTGAAGCTCCATTACCTGTTACACTTTCAATCAGCCTGCAGTAGTTATTTTTAATAAAGATTTGTCTAAGCACTCAATTTATTTTGCCCTTGGGCAAAGAAGTTACTGTAAATGCTTATCTTAGCAAGGCTTGAAGAGTGGAATAGTGAGACTCTCCTGTCCATAACTCTGTGAATTGAATTCTCCAAATACCCTTATTAACATCTCTCTTGGCTTGCTAACCCTTAGGCACAGGCTTTGTTCCAGGCTTTGGATGATTGTGGCATGTTGGTTCTAGGTTATTAGATCTGCCTCCTGGCTTTTTGTTTTTGTTCTTTTTAATAGCAGGCTATCACATTAGGCAGAAGTTTAAAAGGGATGGCGATGGAGTGCTTCAGAGCAGAAAAAGAAACAGTTTTGCTTGCTCAAATATTCTTTATTTCTGCTCCTCATGTGCTTTCTCTTACATCAGCTGTCTTGGTACAATAGGGCAAATCCTTGGCAAAGCTGTAGTTCTAAACACAACCAGCTCAATAGTCAGCATCACTAGAAGGGAACAGGAGCCCTTCTAAACCTCATACAAATAAAAGGATTCTGAAGTATTTGTATCAAGTTCACCTCAGCAAGGATTACTGGTATTAGCCATTTACAAAAATAAACAAACGTGATGTCTTCAGTCTTTCATGAGCTGACTTCATCTGCTTGGGATGTACTTACTAAAGGTATGAAGTTAGTGCCTCTGTGGAAACATTACAGGAAATTTATTTTCCCTTCTGCTATTGCACCTAATGGTGTTTCCACACTATCTTGCTTTGGCATCCTGCAGTAGAAAACAGGTTTGATATTCCAACACAGGGGTGTAGACTTCTCTGCTAGAGCAGTAGTGGATTTATTATACAATATGCATTTAACTAAAGCCAGTAAAAATATGCATTAACAAAAGCCTGTAAAACCACCACTAATCCAGACTGCTGTTGGTGCTCCAGGCTTTTCCAGAACATGAGATGAGACAGCATTCTCTTCTTGAGACACGTTAATTTATCTGAAAAATTACTTCTCGTTTCCTTGGCCATTAATTCTCTGATTCCTCTGTTCTGTTTCCTTGGACATGACTTAAGAGGGTTCATCTTCAGTCAGGTAACTACAGTGCAGTAGCTAAAAAGCATGACACTTTTTATAATTAACAGCCAGATGTAGGGTACTTGTCAGCCACAACAGGCTGCTGTCTGCCATGTGTTTTGTACTTAACTTCCCTAGGAAGCCCAACCTCAGTGGCAAGTCTACGCAAAGAAAACTGAAGGAGTATGATTTACTGCACTGCAATAGCCTTTAGGCAACCTCTGAGCAGTTTAGCTTTACAAGCAGAAAAACTCCAGTTAGTTGCAAATGCTTCACCAAGGGAATGACAATTCTATTCAGCTTTGCAACATTTTTATTTTTTCTTAAAAAGTCAGTATTTAAAAATAACCAAGTTAAGAGAGTTCCCCTTCTGTACTGCCAAAAGATTTCTGCTCCCTGGGCATCTCTCACAGAAGTCTCTTGTCTGGTTTCAAGAACAAGTACTGTGCTATGCACGCTGATCTTGGCTCCATCTGCTGCTACACAGTAGCTGCTGCCTGCCTTATACCCGGCCTGCGCTGCTCCCTCACTTAATGACTCCACCAGCCTGAACACAGGGAACCTTTTCCTCAGTAGCCTAAACCGTTTAGAAATGCAGAGTTACTCACACCTGCTGGAGGCTGAAGCTTAGCAGAAATACTGCAACACGGAGGAAGCTGTCGAGTGGGTTAAAAAAGCCCTGAGCAGGCAGACAGGAAGACAATGGGGGGAATTTTTTTTTTCCTTTTAAACATAAAACAGGAAACACAGTTGTACAGTCACTTTTCAAGAAGTAATACAATGAGAATGAATGTGTTGGAGTAGAATAATAGAAAAGTGGGGGGATAGGAGGTAGAAACACTAAGAATTAAGCTATTATTAAACAAAAATGTGGCATTTTGAAATGAAACATTGATATCAAAACTATCATCTCAACTGAAGCTAAACATTAATTTCCCCTAATTTGCACTTTTTTATTTCACACACATTTACACTCATGGGCACTTAGACCAACAGTCTTTCTATGGCTTGCTGTACAGACTGGATCTGAGGCTTTAGCTGTGATCCCTCCTTGATGGTGATGGAGCAGGCGATGACAGGCCGGGAAACACCGCATGCCCGGCCCAGGGCTTGCTTGGAGCGCACAAACACATAAGGGACATTCTTGTCCTCACAGAGAAGAGGGAGGTGCAGGATGATCTCCAGGGGCTCTGCATCTGCCGCCATCACAATGAACTCTGCTATGCCTCTGTTCAGTGTTTTGGTGGCTGTAAAAGAAACTGGAGAGTCAGTCTAGGTCTTTCTGGAAAGCACATCTAATGTGTAACAACTTCAGGAGATGCTGAAAGTGGCCTCAGTGGGAAGGAGATCTAGTGCATGGGACATGGGTTCTAAGAGATTACAGAGTTTCTATCCTTAGGGATTGTGGGTTTCTTACAAGTTTGACTAGGTGAAGCCCCAGGCAACTGTGAAGGGAGCCACTCTCTGAGCAGGTTGCACAGAGGTACTCTCAAAACCAAATCTTTTGCGGTTCTGAACTGGCTAGGCATCTGGTAATCCCAGTGCCACACCACTGAAGCATGCATGATTACAAACCATGCACCAGGAACACAATTTGGGAATCTACAAGAACTGCATATAAATGTTGAAAAGATTACAGCTTAGTTCTGTCCCTGAATATTGTTTAAGCAGGCTTGAAGGAGGAGAAAGGAGACACACACCAGCAATAGCCAGATCTATATAAAATGAGTGATTCATAGCTACAGAGAAAAGACAATCTCTACCCATGGCATCTCACAAAATCCTTGTTACGAGTTATAGCACACTTTGCAACACACTAGTCTCACCTTCATTGGCTCCCTTGCGTAGTTGCTTATAGTTGCAGGACTGCTGCACAAGATCCAGCAGTGTTTTTGTGAGCTGTGCATCAGCAAGGGGGTAAGCTTTGGGATTCACTTCTGCCTCACTCTAAAGGAAAAAGTAAAGAATATTACAATAGGAGCAAAGGAGGCTTTGTTCCGATCAACACTGCACAGGCATCATGTCCACCACATATACTGATTACTGGAGTCGTGTCACTATTCTCATCTGCTCTGCACATATAGAAGAAACACCACTGCATTTTACTCCTAAAAGAGTAAGGATTCTTCTTGTATCAAAGTAAAAGGGAAAAGTAAGAAAGGTATGCCTCACATCAAAGTAAAGAGTGTATCTACTCACACATCTACATCCTACAAACCAGCAGCAGTGCACTTACGGGGCAGTCTTCAGGCGTTTTATACCACAAAGACTACACAAAATGAAGCACTTCAGTGCACATATTAAAAGAGTAACAAAAAATTTGAAGAAGTCCCCAGAAGAGCACGTATCAAGGTTATTTCTGCAAACCACAAGTAGCTTATAAACGTTAACACCAGCAGCAGGGTGGCACAGCAGCGAGGTCACAAGAAGTGTTAGCGACCGGCGCTGGCAGAACCGCGGCCTGTCCGGCTCCCAGCACTGCGCGGGGGTGACCCCAGACACCGAGTGCCCCGTTACCGGGTATCCCCACGACCGCCAGCCCCCCGGGCCTCCTTCCCCGCAGCCGGCCGCACCCCCGCCCGCCAGCCCGCCCGGCCTCCACGTGCTGCCCGCCGCGCAGCCGGGAGGCGGCCTCCCTCTACCCCGAGGCCCTCCGGAGGAAGAGCGATAGGAAGACGAGGAAGAGGAGAAGGAGAAATAGGAAAAGAAGGAAGAAGAGGAGGAGGAAAATGAGAAGGAGGAGGAGGAAGAGGAGGCCGGGGTCCAACACCACTCACCATGGCCGCGGCGCGATCGCTGATGTCGGCCCGAGCGCGCTGTGAGGGAAGAGGCGGGAGCGCTGCTGCGGCCGCCGGAAGGGAGGCGGGCCCGGGGCCGGCCCCGGGGCGGAGCCGCACGGCAGCCCGGGCAGCGGCCGATGGCGGCGGGGGCTGAGGGGCCGTGCAGCGGTCACGGGCTGCGCTGGGCGCTGCCGCTCCGCCCGCCGCTCTGCCTCGCCTGCGCCGTGGAGACCCTGGGCGACGGCAGCGCCTCGGTGGGCAGCGCCTGCCCCGCCGCCCCTTTCCGTGTGCGGCTGGGCCGCGGAGCACCCCCCCAGCGGGCCCCGCCCCGCCGGCTGGGCTGCCGCTCTCCTGCGCTCAGTGTGGGGCCGGGGCCCGGCCGGTGGGGCCCTTGGCCAGTCCTGTCGCCTCGGCACCCGGGCCCTGGTGGCCATTTTCCCCCCGGGGTGGTGGGAGCAGCGCGGGGCTCGGGCCCAAGGCCTAACGGGCTGCTGTGTTTGATCCGTAGCTGGTGCGCAAGAAGCACGTCCTGTCCCGTCTCCAAGATGCCCTGGCCTGGCAGGCGGTGCCAGTCGTCCAGCTGCTGGCACCAGACGAGAGGGTGTGCATGCATTTGATAGGAACTCTCTTTGGTAAGAGCTCTTCTGAGGCCTGGTGCAGCAGCAGGGAGGAGGCAGTTACCTTTTGTTGAATACATGTGATGCTTCCCCACATTTGAAGCCAAAAAAAAAGAGCAAAATAATATTGAGGTGCCTACCTTCATACTTCCACCGGTCTGTTAGGTGTGTAATTACTCCCTGCGGAAAACTGCCTGTCACTCATTTAGAATAGGTTAATTAATTTCCTCGTTCCCCAAGGAGCAGGGTTGGCATGTTCATAAAGCTCTTGCAATTTTCCAAAGTGTCTTGATGTATCTGTGAAGTCCTGGAGAATAGGGAGTGCCTGGCATATGACTCTTCCCTGAATGCCCTCCATTCTGGTCTCATGCCTCTGGAGTTATATGAAGATTCATACAGAAATCAAAGTGTGAGCTTAAAAAGGTGTTGCAGGGCTTAATATCGAATGCGCAAAACACAAATCTACGTAGTGGGGTTTTTCTACACCATCACTTTACATGTGTAGAAATCCTTGTTGCTGTACAACTAGAACCTTCTGCTTTCGGGTGGGTCAGCCTCATAGCAAAATAGTGTTCAGCAGCATGTCAGAAAGTGTCTTTCCAGTAAGTCTCTGTGATCTTGACCATCTCTTACTGATTTCTGTTTGCATAGCAGTGCTATGGAAAATGTCTTTGAAACTTTAAGAATCTTGATGGAGAAGAAATAATGGTCTAAATGAAGGAATAGTAAGGCAGGAAGGGAGAGGTGGAGGGTAGAAATAAGAGTGCCCTCAAAGCGCAAATATACCAGATTCCTTTAATTCCACCGTCTCATTTGCACATCAGAGATAATTCTTGTTCTTTGGGGAAACGTAACTTGCAGGACCCTTTCCCTGCCTTGACACACTGAATAGTTCAAACAGTTGATTGCCCATAAATTATGTTGCGCATGTTTTGGAAGCAGCTTTGTTAGAAACAGAACTTTATGCAGGTTTAGTTCTTCTAATTGCACAAATATTTTTTGAATGTTGTGTGTACACCTAATCCTGCAGAGAAGTGGAAAGAGTGGTGCTTATGGCCAATTCAACCCTACACTGTATGACCCTAACACAAAATAACCCAGAAGACAGGGATGCTGTGCTGCTCTTGTCTGCTGTAGTAATTCTCTGAGAATTCTCTTTATGATTGGGTGGTTTGAGGACAGCTTTGGGTTTTACTGTACTTGGTGTAACTCCTAGAGCAGTTGGAATCCCAGTCTAAGCTTGGGGCTACAAACAAAGGCATGTTCATTTTTGATAGAGCTTGGGTGAACCAAGGATCATTTGGTACAAGAGTGTAGGAGGGACTCCCCAAAAGTTTGAGCAGTGCTGTGGAGGAAGTATTAATAGTGAATTCAGGAAAATATATTTGTTTTTTGGAAAGAGACTATTGGAATAAGCACAGGCAGAAGAAAGAGGGTTAAGAGAGGTGGAGTGTGGAGTGTTATGTATGGGGAGGTGATGAATTTCAGATAAGCCTCAATTTCATGCAACTAGTATTGAAATGTTCACTAATGCTGTATACAGATCTTTTCTAGAGTTACTAAGGATTGGGCAGATGAGGCAGGAAATAGGTAATTTCTTCACCTGTCATAACATTGCTTTAGTTGGTCAAAATTCTGAGACATCGTGGAGTCTTCAGAGGGGAGGTAGTTTGACTGGATGTATTGAAACAAGTGATTTAGTGTGGCAACACTGGGGATCCAAACCATATGCCTGATGCTATAGGTTGGAAGGAGCTGGGAGGTAGAGTTTCTTGTCTGCTGGGGTGTAGTAGAGTGAGATGGGTTTATTTTAATATATCCAATCTTATGCTCTCATTGTAAAATTAACTTGTGAAGTGATGCCTTCAGGTTCAATTTAATGTTGGAATAGTTTCCATATGATTTAAATCTGGTGTTCAGATTTGGTTTCAGGATTTTCAGTGCTGTGGAGAGAGAAGACTGTTCATAGTAACTGATAAGAATGGAGGACACAAAGGACAAAACTCACAGCTGGGTTTTGACTTCTGTCATTCCAGGGTGTTGTTCCAGATGTATAACTGGATACACGCAGTGGGATGTGGTGGTGGCAGCAGTTACATATTCCCTGACATAGGTGGAGCCACTGACTTCAATTATAAAGCACATAAAAAATCGGCAAGAGAACTGAGTGTCTCATGTCCCTGTGTCCTGCTTATGGAGGCAACTTTTGCGATACTCCCAGAGAGTATCCACCCTCATCTGAAAAAGTCAGGCTGATGCCATGTGAAGTGGGGAAAACAAAACAGTTCTGAAAAAAATTTCAGTTCTTTTTAACAAGGAGGAGTTACAGCACTGGTGATCAGAAGCAGGAATGAGTTCCATAACCTATTGTGGTTTGTCTTTTAGGGTTGTTGCATTCTGTGGAAGACAGCGGAGCCCTGAACCTGTTTGTTGAAGGTGAGAGACAAATGCCACACCTCAATTACTGGCAGTTTGTGAAGGGGAGAATCTGTTTTGTCTGATACCTATAGTGAGATGCTCAGCTTCGGCACAGCTTCAGTGGGGAAGATAATCTATTTTCTATCCCTGCAACGAAAATGAGCGGTCTGCTACAATATTTGGGGGCAGGGAGTGCGTGCCCGTTTAAATATTTAACATTTCTCTCACAGGTTCTGTGTGTGTCATGAATTTAGTATCAGATGGGTAGTGCCTCAACTTTGGCATCGTTGGACCTGACCAAATTGTCAAAGCAAATGGAAATCTATGGGATCTACTGCTTTCTCCTCAGGAGTAGAGGGTGTTTGTGATTTAGCTGTGCAGGCTGTAGAGTCCTCTTTGTGACCAGTCCCTCATTTGAAAACTGAAGGAAACATCTGCAGGGCTGACAAAGGAATCTCTGCAGTCCAGTTAACCTTGGGCACCTCTGCTGAGTCTAGAGATATTAGCAGTGCAATGATGCATTTCATGTCCAGCCATGAAAGGTAAAAGGAGCTATGACAAACTTCTTCCAGAGGGATTTTAGTTTTCAGACACTTGCTTGAAATGGGGTTGAAAAGGGGAGAAGCCTTTCTGTCATGTTACCAGTCTTGAGAGATGGATGCTCTCTAGCAGAGCAATTTTAAATTAGTGTTGCCTAAACCTTGAAAGTTTTTAAAGTTTCTGAGAGTTTGGGGCAAGAAAGGGCTATTAAACCATCTATAAATTGCCTGTCTCAGATATGCTTCTGCTGAGATGCATAGATCTGTAGCTGAAGTAGGTCTAGTATTGCCTTGGATATACCAAGAAATGGTGAACCCAGAAGTCTCTGGTGTTTCTTTTTAGAATGCTTTCCTAGGATACAAATCAAAAGTGTAGGTTTTCGAAATGAGTCATGCCATGACAGCAAGCTACATGCAAGACAGCCCTACCAAATCTTGTGTAGAAATGTTGTGCACAGTGTCTCAGTAAAGGGACTATTGCCAAAATTTTATCTGCTGAACATTCAGGTGCCCAGTTCTAAAAGTTCTGGAAGAGGAACTTTACTTCCTGCAACTGCCCTCCTGGTGTATATGTGGAGGCACAGGCAGCCTGCCAGCATCAGACTACTCCCTTGTGATTTTGTTAGGGAAACCCCAGGTGATGTGTTGCCACTGCCTGGCAAACATAATATCTTGCTGATTCCTATTATCAGTACAGAGCTGACAGAGTTCTTAAAATTTCAGTGAGCCAAGAATAACAGCACTTACTTGGGGCTGAGGAGGTGAACAGCACCACACTGGTGACTGAGGCCTTGCTTTCTGGTAAGGTGTATGGGATAACTGCAGTGGGGAGGAATGGCTGATAGACTTCACTTACCTTAGGGACAGTAGCAGCTGAAGGAGGAGCTCTGAGTGTGAATCTAAGGATCCTCAGCAGTTTCAGTTTTGATATCTTCTCTGGAAGGATACATTTTTAAAGGCCAATTTTCATACAGTAGGAAGCCTGGTCTATTCAACTAGCAGAACTTTTTATGCTTTTCAGCTGGGTTTTTTTTCCCCTTCCCTTTCTGATTCCTTATGTTTACTTGCTGTCCTGAGGCTCAGTTTGTCGCTTGCCGTTCATTTCCATGCATGGTTTGTAGTGCAGCTGAAGCAGGACTGCTGGAATGGTGCCTCAGAGAGCTTGAGCTGGGCTATCAGAAGTAATAGTGCTGGGAATGCTGCTGTTACCCTGCTCTCTCAGCACCTCTGCGCTCATTTCATTTCTAAGCTCTTTGCTCACTGGTCTGCTAAAGCCCCGTGGAAGATGGATTGTGAGTGCTCTTGTGTGTGTGTTACTGATCCTGTTTCTTCTGCCTAGTTCTGGTGCGGCTTGTTGTGGAGCTGAAGTCAGAGCAGTACTTATGCTGCATTTTGAATGAAAGTCAAAAGGAGGTCAGTGAAAATGAATTCTTTTCCCCTTCCTTCCAGTCTTTCAGAGATTGAGGAATGAGTGGCCCTGCAAGACTGGGATGTAGCATCTGCTGCAGTGGGATCACACAGTCATAGAATGGTTTGGGTTGGAAGGGACCTTAAAAGTCATCTAGTTCCAACCCCCCTGGCATGGGCAGAGACACATTCCACTAGGCCAGGTTGCTCAAAGCCCCATCCAACCTGACCTCGCAGAGCAAAGTTCCCCTGCTGTGATGTTGGCAGTGTAAGTGCCTACCATGGAGTTTTTATATATTTCTCATGATGCCTTGCGGCCATATGGCTTCATGATACTCTTATGAAGCTGTGTGGTTTCCTCAGATACTTCTTTTCCTACTTTACTGTTTCAGTTATATGAGGAGCTTTCCCAACCTGTGCCATGGGCTCTTACTCTCTTTGTTCCTAAGTTTATGATGGTCCCATGGGGTACAAAAAATGGGAAGTAGGAAAAGGCGTGAGAAATTAATCTGGTTCATATGTTCATGTAAGAGGTGGAGGGGAGAAAGAGGAAAATGAACAACAAGCAAGCAGTTCCTTGAATTAATTTAAAGACATTTTGGAGACTTAGTGTGATATTTGGGGTTTCCCTGTGGTTTATCCTAAGTGATGAAAAGGACCGATCTTTGGAAAAGATCCTGTTCTGGAAAATTATGCATCACTGAGAACTTGGTGGTTTGGGTGCATTTCTGCCTTTGGACTGTGTCCTCATCAGTGAAACATTTTCCTTCTCTGTCTCCTCTGCAGCTGTGCAAAGCAACTACCATGAGAAGCAGCCTGCCCACATTTGCTCTCTTGGGCAAGCTGGCAGATGCCATCCCAGGCTTTGCTGAGATCCTGGTGGTAAAGCACAGTGAGTAATATGGCATGTCCCACTGAAGGGTGGTATTCACAGCCCTGATACACACGCATGCGTGCACTCCCCTGTCCCCCAGACAAATTCGTGAAGGTCACATAAGAAGCCTGTCCAGAAGTCAGAGTGGCATTCAGGCCTCCTGGGATACAGGTCAGAACCTTCATAGCAGGTTTGTTATCATGCTTTTAGCCAGGCAAAAGCAGCCTCTGTGAACTAGGGTTGTGGGTCTGCCTCACAGGCAACATACCTTTAGTTTTTTCTTCCTTGATCCAGTGCTTGGGGGTCTGGTGAGCAAGCTGAACTGTTTGTGGAGGGAGTTGGGATGACGGATCTTCGTATGGTGAACAGTGAGCTCCGCTAGCTGTTTATTACTGTACCTCTGCTCAGAGGGACAGATGGTGCTGCGCACATCACCTGATTGTGGCCTTCATTAACCTGCACACACCAGTCTGTCCAGTGGGCTTTTGCAAATTTTCAAGGGAAAGAGGTTGGTGCTTTTAAAATGTCAGTGAATGTTTGCTGTTCCTGTTCCTCATACTAGATAATTTAGTGGATCATCTGCTGATGGGCTTGACGTACCCAAATGAGGCTATAAAGGCTGCTGTCTGCTACTTGTATGGCAAGCTGTACTCCTCTCCTGTTGGCACAGAACGGCTCTCAGGCCACTTTGAAGAAAGGCTATGTGGTGTCTTCTTGAATACCCTGGGGTGTGCGCAGACAAAGGAGCTGCAGGTTAATTGTTTGGGTAAGGCATTGCTGAGAGAAACTGCAAGGTGCAGGGGTAGGCTCAGAATGAGGAAGAAGTCCTTGGCTGGTTTAGATGCTCTGATGTGGGTCGTTCCGTAGAGGATCTTTATGCTTCTTGTCCAAAGCCATCAATCCTTCCTGTTACTCCATAGCAATCAAGTGGTCCAGACCTGCTGCTGAGCACCCTCAAGCCCCCGTGTTCCCTCATGCCTCACATTTGCCCAGCGCTGGCTACTCTTCAATCTCTTCAGAGCTTGTGCTATGGCCTGATCATCCCTTAAAGTGTCTGAATGCAAATACTGTGCACGGGCAGGTGGGTTTTGTAGAGCAGTGGGATGGACTCTAAAAGATACAGTCTTCAGATGTGGGGCATCATGTTAATTAGATTATAGAGCTAATGTGGAAGTGGCACTTTCTTGTAGTTATGCTTCCAACTGCACATTTCAGCTGTTGCTGGGGAGCACAATTTCAGCCTTTCTGACGTCACTTGCTTGTAAACCAGCCAGGGAAATATTTTTTCTAGTAGGGGGCAAGCAGGAACTGGATTGCTCCTCAGCTCATCTACTCAGCTACTAGAAATGGATTATGATTCCTTTGAAAGTAGAATTCTGTAGCTCAGATGATACCCCTGTGAATCTGTACTGATGTGTACTGATGATTTTGATCAATACCTGTAGCAGTGATTGATACTGTTATATCGAGGGAGTTTTTTTGGAGTGTGGGTATCCTTTAGCCGAACACAGCTGTTTCTTTAAGAGCCTGTGAAAATACAAGGGAAAGATAAATGCCTGCTCTCTAGGAAGTGTTCCAGGGAAAATGTCTTGTCGTTGGGGTCACGGACTGCTTGGAGAAGAATGCAGGTCAAGAGCTCTCCCAAGAAGCAGTTTAAGGTGTGGTTACTAACAGAAGATAATGCAAGTAGAGGGCTCCTGAGATGCACCCATGTACATACGTGACTCTGAGAAGGAACAGAGAGCAGATCAGACCAGCAAAAAGCATCAGCAACAAGGGCTTGCAAGACATGGGGGTCATGGTAGTATCTGGGGACACAGTGAGAAGAAGCTCCCTAATCTGGAGGTCAGGACCTCCAGGAAAGGGGAAGAAGTTGGCAACAAGTCTTAGTCTGTAAATACTCATGTGTTAATAGAATCGTCACTGTGCTCAGTATGGTGCTCATTCTTGCTCCCCCTTTTGCAGGTTTGCTGAAGGAGCTGCTGAAATCTGATCATTTTGTATCTATTCTTATGAATAATTCAAAGGCAGAAGAGGAGACTGAGAACCCTGACTTTTTAGGAGGGGAAAATCCACTGCCACTTGTTCTCAAAAAGGTGATTGCTGAAGTAGTAGTGAATTGTTGGTACACATAAATTGCTGCCCTGTAATGAATCTCTATCTAAGGCACTGTATATATAAAAAGCAGAGTGTATAGAGGCTGCAGTGAGAAATGGCGATACCTCTATTGATCCCCTTGTTCATTCCTGCATCCTGGAATGGGGAAAAATCTTACTCCTGGCCTCAGCTGATTTTACTCACTCACACTTGAGGTCTGATACAGCACATGCAGCACCAGCATGACTAAGCATGGGGGCGGAACTATTACTCATGATCTACTCTGTTGTGGTTCTCATGTGCTTTTTTGAGTGTCTTTGGTTCAGTGTTTTATCTTACCTTAGCAAGTTTAATCTGTGAAATACATGCCAAAAGAGAGATCTTAATTTATGTTTCAAATTTTAAAAAGTAGAACAAACTGTTTCCTACTCATAGCTGCATAGCTGACTTCCTTTCTCCTTTTGACTTTTGTTTCCCAACAGCTCTTGTTGACCAGAGATGAGATGTTACAGGCAGCGAGTTCTCACTGTATGGCTGCAGTGCTGGTTCACTCTCCTAGCAGATATGCTCCTGCTTTTATCCATGCAGATGTCCCAGGTGAACAATTGCAGTAGCATCTTATTGTTCATTCCCCAGTATCAAAGCTGCCTCTGGCTGTTTGGTTTAGGAATCAGGCTGGCTCTATGAGATCTAATGGTGGCATAATGTGTGTGATGGCCATTTTATACCATGTGATTTTAGGAGTAGAAGGGGAGAGTATGTTTTCAACTGAAAGTTTAGAAGCAGCTGTCACCAGGCAGAATGGAGTTTCCACAGAGAGAATTTGGCTAAGTCCTTGTGGTCAAGGTCCTTCTTGCAGGACCTTAGATACAAGCCTAAGCAAACTGGGGTTCCATGTCATTGCACTAAATATTGTAAATTTGCTGAGGTTTTGGTTTAGGATTTAGCTTTAGAATGCAGCTGTGGGAGATGATTTATTATTTCTCTGTAATCCCAAAAGACAGAAGTACTTTCATTATACAAATTCTTTGGGAGATGTAAAAGTCATGAGGAAAAAAAGTCACTGCATCTGTGGTAAAGCTTGCTTTGTGGCTTTTCATTTGTGCCAAAGGCTAGACCCACAATTCAGCTCCTTCCTACTGAGTTTATACTGAGAAGATGCCTGCCCATGGGTCTCTGCTCTCCAGTCACCTTATTTTGAAGACTAGCATACTCCTGAGCATCTACTCCGTTCTCCATTCCTGCCATTTCATAGTACAGCCGTTCTCCCTGTAGCTGTTGCTATGCTTCCTCATTTCTTCCTCCTTCCTCTGCTCTGTTCTAGGAGCAGCTGTGCCATGCTGTGAGCAGCCTGGCTCTTACCAGGGTGACCTTATTTGTATGTGTATGTGTGTTTGCAGAGTTCCTTTTTGAGTGTCTCTTGTGTAAAAGTGAAATCCTCATCTGGTCAGTGTACTGCTGCCTGCTCCTCCTGACTGAAGAGCGCCTTTTCTTCTCCAAGTGTCACACCGTCTATGGTGAGTCATCAAGCTTTCTGACAGAGTGACTGCAGTAATACTTGTGCCTCTGGCTGAGTTCCAGTGCTTTACACACAATCACAATTTCCAGTCAGGATGGATAAAGGACTGAAAATGAGTACCTATCAGACATGTTTGTGATGTCCAATGTAGCTTGAATTTACAGTGTCATTGTCCTAATGAGTTTCTGATGAGCATTAATTCATTATAGTAACCAGTTATCATGATTGACACTGCCTGAGTTACTACTAAGTATTTCTGTGGACATGCCAAGAGTAGATTTAGAAAGAATGGTTAAATTCCTTCTGTTCTTTGGGACTTAATCTCCAGCAGTGGAGGTTGAGGCATATTATCAGGGAGCTGAGTGAACACTCAACAGTTTCGGACAGTTGTTTCTGTCAGTGGCTCAGAAGAATAATTGTTCAAATCTTTCTTCTTTTAAAAAATTAATTTTGCTTCCCTCCTGGAATCTGGAATGTTAAAAGTGTCTCTGTGACTTCTCTTGAACATGTACAGGCATTGAATCTCTGGTGAGAAGTCTCCAAGGTGTCCTGCTGCTGAACAATGTGGAGTTGCACAAACAAGGGCTCCTGCTCTTCACTGAAATACTGAAACGGTAAGGGGGTACCCTGTCAGGCTTGCACAGGCGGAGTTTGGTACCCCAAAATGGAGACTGTGGGCCTTTAGCTTTTTAAGATTTTCTTCCAAGACCAGATATCTACACACCTTTAGAGCTTTTGTGTTTGAAAGATGGTGCTGAACAATCACATCTCCTTTTTTCTTGCAAAGAAGGGCCTGATGGTTGTTTCTGAACCTCCCAGCTTGTCCTGTCTGTGCCTGCATCCACCACTATATCTTCCTCTTCCTGCTTCCTTGCCAGTCTGGGAGGTGAAATCTCTTTTCCGCTGTAGACAGAGCACGGAGAAGGCCAGGAAGGTCCAGGTGTACAGAGCAGGCCAGCTCCTGCTAAGTGTGCCTCTATGACGAAACAAAGCATGCAAATTCCATGGCCTCTGGTCTTCTATCATCATCTGAGCTAAATTCAAACTGCAAAAACAAATTCTAGGCTGAAATATTAATGTCTTCTGTCACTTTTTTCCTCTTGTTTTCTGCTAAGAAATAATATACACTGGCTTGTTTTTCTTCTGTGCTTCCTGTTCTTGCCTCTATGATCTTGTTCCTATCCTGTCATGCTAGTGACAGAGTCTTGTTTTTGCCACTTAGATCCCCCAAGAGAGCCCTTGAGCAGAATTTTGGAAATGTCATAGTCAATTTTGTAGCAAGTGGCAGGGTAAAAAGGAGGAGAAAAAGCAACAATGCTAGAACAGCATGGTGATGCCAGTGTGGGATCTGTCAAAAAGGGAAACCAGGATGTGGGAAACACTAATTACAGTATTTATGCTTGTAAAACAAAGAGAACACACTGTGCAGTTACTCTCATTTTCTCGCACACCCGTTCTGTTTCTCTGAGCTTTGCCTTAGAAATAATGTTTTATTTAAAATTCTCTCATAGTGAGGAAAGGGATCTCATGCTGGAACCTCTCCTCTTGGTTTTAGCTTGCAGCTGGATTCTCTTTGTAAGTGAGCCACACATTCTGGTGAGGTCCACGCAGGACATACTGCTCCCCTTGGCAGTATGTCAGGATTGTTGGGTAGCTCTCCCTGGAGTGACCCTTGTCTCTCCCAGCATAATCAAAGAGGGAGGCACAGGTTGGTGCCCAAAGATGAGAGGTTGCAGGAAGCTGCAAGAGTGCTGCCCTTCACACTTTCCCCCCAGGCCCTGAAGGTATCACAGTGCACCATACTGAAAGTGAGTTTGTGCGTCCTGAATGAGTCAGCAATACTCCTTCATCCCTTCCTCCCTGCATGAGTCAGTGAAGACTTTTTTCTTCCTGATGTGTTTTACTTCAGAAGGTCAGTGATTAAAGAAAGGAAATACAGAGGATTAATAGAATTACCTAGTGTAAGTAGAAACAACTTGGAAGTTCAGTGCATCACTTGTGGCTTGGCTCCTGATGCCTGAGTTCCACAAGTCCTTTTCCTTGCCATGCCCACCTCACAGCTTTTTCTCACAGCAGAATGTGAGGTGGCTGTGAAGCTGGGTTCCATCCCACTGAGTGACTAAAAAGAGTGGTTCTTCCTCTGTTCCCTTTTTGCCATGTAGCTGGGCTACTAGTGTAATTTCTACTGAAGTTCACTTTGCTTTCCCATTTGTGCATGCGAGCATGTGCTCCTGGCTTGCTTTAGTCAGGCATGACTGTGAAAATTGAATAACAGGGAATACTTTTGGCTCCCAAATCTGGCTCCTGTCATGCTGTACTGCTTTTCTTGCTTCACTTTGGAGAGACCCTCTGGCAGGCTGTTAGTGCCTCTTGTCTGCGTGTAGCTGCCTGTCTTCCACTTGCCCTCCCAACTGTACCTGACTTGCCGGGAGCCAAATGAGCACAGTCTGCCATTTACACAGCTCTGTCCAATAATGGGATTAATGGCCTGTTGTCCCTCCATGCTCTCATGCTGAATGCTCAAAGGTGTTGGGCCACAGATGACCAAAATGCTCACTATTGAGAAGGATTGTCAAAACAGTTGGATTGTGTTTGTTTTCCTGATTACTTTTCAAGTTCGTGAGGGTTCCTGTCCTGACATCATCTGGCATTAGAAGTGCTGTAGGACTGTGAGGGAAGCTATTCTCATGGCATTATCCATATTCTAGGATGGTGATGTTTGCTTGTATACTTAAATATGTAAGTTGCTAGATGAACTCACAAATACCAGAGCAGATGGCCTGAACATAAAAGTCCCAGGCGCAGAGATCACTGTATTTTGCAAAGCTTCTTTTCTTGTGCTTTTCATGTCAGTGTTCACTGGAGTAGTCACACAGTTACCCAGGCTGTGGATGTTTTATCATGATAGTGCTTCAGACTGGCTGAAGTTCCCTCTTTGTAGCAAACCCTCTACCTGCTCAAGTCTGAGAGTACCTCCTTGAGAGCAGCTGGCTCTCACTGCTGAAAAACATGGCTGCAATCGCATGGCTCAGCAGTCCATTTGCTGAAATGAGGGAAGGCACTACAGTTACCTAACTCTGACAACATTCTCCTTGCTTACTTTGTTGTCTCTTCACAGGCAACCAGTGGAAATCAAATTATTCACAAACCGAGGTGTATGTATAGAAGCCATTGATGTTTTGATGGAGACAGCGAACTGCCCAGTGCTGGAGGTGGCGGTGGAGGCTGTGAAAGCTGTGGCAGCTTTCCTGAGGTAGGCAGGAATGTATTTGCAGGCTTTTCTTCGGATAGATCTGCTGATACCATCTTGGGCTTTGCAGTTCGCCTGTGGCTGTGTGGGTGAACGTGCTCTGCAGTGGGACTTGTGGCTGAGGCAGGCGTGGGTACAGCAGAGCCAGCTTCCCACCCACCTCGGGAAAGCTGCCAGAGCAATGAAGCTGTGGCAGGCAGCAAGTCATTGCAGCAAGGACCTAGTGTTCCAGGCAGGCTTGTACAGCACCTGCTATGGCTTTGTCACTCTGTGCCCCATCCGGATTGATAAGAGTAATAAGCATAAGACTCTGGACAGTCATATGCTTCCTGACTGTAGTGGGAGCAGACAGAGCACTGAGGGTGTGTTTGGGCTCTTGTGTGGGTGAAGGCACTATTCAAGTAGTGTGACCTTACTGTGCTCTGCTGGAGAGAAGTGGCAATGGCATATTTCCATCAGAAGAGCAGTTCTGATGGTGTTGCCTTCCCAGTGGAATGTCCCCAGCAGGGACTGTGCATCTTGTCTTTCTCTTCACTTGTTAAGGAAGGACCATCTGAGCTCCCCTCCAGTCCCATATAAAGAGCTGCAGAAGCTTCTGGAGGCAGTGCTGAAGCGATGTGCTGACCTTTCCCCACCACAGAGTAGTAAGAGGCCTGCAGTAAGTCAAAAGTTGTTGCTTGTTGGTAGGACCGAGCAGGACGGGGATGATCTTCCTAGGGACACTATGTGGATGTTTTATATATGTTCCATCCCTTACTTACATCCTCCATGGCTATTTAGTTCTCTGCTATTTCTTTTGATCCTCTTGCCTCAAGATGGTACCAGACTTTGAAGTAGATGAAGATGGATGCTGGTGAATGTTATCTTTCTAAATCAATGAAGTTCTGTGGGACACCACTTGAGCATGCTGCTCTCTTTATGTGTCCAGTACTCCAAAATCATTTGAACTTCCCCTTCTTCAGGCCCTCACCTTGTAGGCTGCATTGGTCAATCTATTTTTTCAGCAATGAACATTTCTTGTTCTGCATTCAGATCAAGAGTGTCATCATATATGCACTGTGATCCCTCAGCAAGGGAGTTGTTAGCCACTATTTGACCTGTAAATCCTTTCCTGTTCCTGGAATCCATAGTTAGTGTGATGTGCTGCTGAGACCTCTGCACTTCTGAGAAGAGCCCCAGGTTCAGATGGCTGGTGAAAAGACAAGGGCTGAGCCTTCTTGCTATAGGCTTAGAGCTATATAGGTTTAGATCGCATTCCTGTAGTGACAAGAACACCTCAATGCTCAAAGGAATAGCAGAACTCCAAATTCTTGATGAACTATCTTTAGACCCAAGTTCAGTGGTACCAGATATGGGCCTTCTCTGCCTGAAGAAGGCAGAAGTGCTTTCTGTCCCATAGGCAGGTGTTGGCCAGTCCGTTTGCACACACACAGAGCTAGGTGTCCCTTTCAGAATTAGGAGCTTCACAGAAGGAAATTAGACAGATAGCAAGGATATCCAGGCTGTGTTTAAAGGGAGAAAAGGAGAAATGGTTATACCTCTGCCAAGGTATCTCAGCATGAACTGGAGAAGGAGTTGTGAACTGCCAGGCACCAGTATGTAGATGTGCCCTCCTCTGGTATTATGGAGAAAACCACCACAACAGGTTAAGGCTTAAAGGCAGATTTTGAATTCCAAGTTGTTCCCAGTTTGGGCAAATGATTAACTCTGACGCTTCAGTTGGCTTCAGGCTTAACTCAGTGGGATGCTGTGTGGGAACAAAAACTAGTACATAGATAGCTGCTTAAAACTCTGAGCCAAAGTAGAAGAACTTCTAAGATTTCATTGCTAAGCAAGGAGAAGAACTATTCTGTGTTGTCTGAAGAGTATTTAGAAGAAAGAAAATTTTAAAAAATAGAAAGTTTTTTCAGAAGGGTTTGAAGTTCCATTAGCTGAGATGCTTAAAACTCAGATTAGATCAAATCATGGTAATACAGACTGTAAAGACAGGGCAGTGCAGAATTAGTAGCTCTGTAATTCTGTCCTCCCTAGGAAGAGCACACAAGCTCTTTAACTCTGCCCTCTCTGGGGAAAGAACAGTAGTAAAAAAATGGTTGTGTGAAAGAAGTGAGTGAAGTGAAATCTATTGTTCCTCCTGCTGCTGGTGCTGGAGGAGGAAGCTATTTTTTTCTGAAAGTGAGCTTAAGATTTTAAAGACTTCTCTCCTTTAACAGGGCGATCTCCTATTCTCAGTGTCTCAGAGTCACCCAGCAAACAGAAATCTTGGTAGAGTTCCTCAGAGACAGGGTCAGTTCTTGCTCAATACCCTGGAAAGTTTCAGAAATGCTTGCAGGTGAGGATAAGTCAGGAGGGTGGGTGGGTGGGTGGTGTGTGTCTGTGTCTGTCCATTCTTCTGTCCTTGCGACTATGTTCCTCTACCCAGCCCCACCACAGAAATATCACAGGTGAGTTCAGTGCATGGCACTTGTCAGTGAAATAGCAGAGTGAGGGGTATGTATTAATAGTGAAAATTTTGTGACACCTGGATGTGTCTCCTATGAAATTTGCCTGGGACCTATCATTTTATTTCATGTCTTTGGGCTCTGAGGGACTGCTTGAAAATTCACCAAAACTGCTCATGATGTAAGAACTATTGGAAGGTATGTGTGAAACCAGATTCCTGTGCTATGTGGTTTCACTGCCAGAGGGGATTAACCATTTAACAAACATGTATCTGCTCCAGATGCTGGCCTTGGATTTGCTCGTGTCTGTGACTGTTACTGAAAATAGGTCTGCAGGCACCAACTTTACCTCTTTTGCTGGATCAGAGCTATTTGGCACCCTTAGCTGCACAGCAGACAGTGGTAGATGAGTTTGTGTATGAATCAGGATGAATCAGGATCAGTTGTTAGGGTGGTCTGGCCAAATTAGTTTTTGCCTTGCATCACTTGGCTTGGCTGAGATAATTCAGTCAGAAGTAGATATGCCTTACCAGAGTCTGACCCAGAGTCTTGGGGTGGTGTTAGAGGGCACTTGGGTTCTGTCATGGATTTTATATCAACTAAATGGTCCCTTGGCTGATTTTCACAAGGTTTGCTGTATTGTGCATCAGGCACTCTGGTATGGCTGAAAACCAGTCTTGCCACACCAGAGCTTCCAACAGCAGATACTTTCTTCACAGAAACTAAGTCTTCCTTTCCCAACGTGTACTGTTGTGCAACCTTGATGACTTTTTATAGCTTCACTCAAGAGGTAACTGAGTGTGGTTGCTAGATTCCTCTGTTTCCAACCCATCGAGTGTTTGTGGGTCCTTTGTGGTGAAAATTGTGATTAAAATGTAGTATCTCCTGGCTTCCTTTACAGAGTGAGGAGGTTTCCTCTTTCCTCTGTTATCCATTGTGTGTTTGTAGGTTAGCAGTGGAATTCCAGGGTGACTTCATGGCCCAGGAGAATGCTTTCACTGCCCCCAACTCTGAGAGCAAAGACACACTAAACAACTTCTCTGAGTTCCTGTTGAGGATTTGTGACAGTCTCTGCATCCCCATGGTCATGGTAGGATTTCTTTTGAACTTGGTCTGTTCCATGGGTACCTGGAAAGGTCCTTTCAAGCACCAGGAGTGGGTTGCACAGACGGTTTTTTTGGGAAGAGGGCACATTGAGTCAACTGAGAACAGCTGTGGCATTTGTCACTTTCCCACAGCCACATGTGGAATTACGTAGTTCATGCAAAAGGTAGTGTATGGTCTCAGAGGGTGCAGAAATTCGTAAAGCTTCCACATAGATGTCAGTGTCTTCCTTCAGACTGTGCGATCTCAGAGCCTACCTACCATGCGTAGGTGATGCATGGCAGCTCTCGATGTTGCAGAAAATGAAGAGTGCCTGAACTGTTGTTTCCCCTTCTGCCAGTTTTTCAAAACTTGCCTGTGCCCCAGAGAGCAGCCATGTTTTGCACCTGCAATTTCCTTTTTATGCTTCTTCCCAGAAGGTACTGATGTGGGTGCCCAGTCTGCACAGCAAGGGCAGTATTAAGCATTGTGCCTCAGTAAGGCTCATGATGTGATTTAAAAAGTAGCTGTGGAGAGTCATGAGTGCTTTAGTGTTCCATGCAGGCCTGTCCCTAAGACACTTCAAGCAGAATTGTCGAAACAGTGGGACTTTGGTTGTGGTTCCTAATGTTTAGTAAAGTTTGTTTGTGCTTTGTGACAGGTACAGGTGTATGGATTCTCGCAGTTGTTAGGAGCTTGGAGATGTTTTGGTTGGTGTTTTCTTAACCAATCTCTTGGCAGGCAGCTGCAGTGGCACTGCTGTTCTCCTCCCTGACAGGAGGGAGCACTGCATGTCCAGTTTGGGAAAGCTGGAGTCAGTGTGCTGTTTCTTGCTCATTAAACTTGGGTAAAAATTAATGGACTGTGAGAAAATTGTCCAGTGACCTTCAACAAGAGTGAGTTGAGTCATTCTAAAGAGTTCAGGGCTGGACTCTGTAGAGAGCTCAAATGCCTGTGTTTGCCACTGCTCAGTGAAACACTGAAGCACAGGTGTTAAGTGTTGCTGAGGTCAGCTGCACTTAAACATGTGTCCTATGTTGTATAGGGCAATTAGCCATCTGACCTGCAAGAGCAGTAACTTCCAGGGCAATGTGGGCAGTAATGTCAGTCACTGGGCATTAAGGCCTAACTGATTGCCTGCTGGAATCCAGAAGAAGTTTCTTGTCTGGTGCGATGTCTTGCAGAGTTACCAGCACAGCTCATAACACTGGGGGAGGGGAGTGTTAGTTGCATTCAGAGTGCTCTGTGAGCCTGCTCTGCTGCCAGGCATTTTGGTAAAAGAACTGCTACTCCATCTGTTTGGGTTTAGAAACCTGACTTTCTGGGCAGGCAGGAGGCCGGAAGAAAGCTGCTGCCTTCAGTGTTTATTGCATCTTATGCACTTGATCCATTCATCTTTCCACAGAGCTATCTGGAAAGGGCTGTCAGCCTGTCAGTAACAGAGGTTTTCATCTCAACACTCAATACCCTCTTTACAGTGGTGCCAAACATGCGGAATAAGTTCTCCAAGAAGCTGGGTATGAGGATATTGTGGGATCGTGTTCTCTGTGCTCTTAACTGATGGAGCTTGCTGCTACTGCATATTACTGAGGCAATGAGCCTAACATTGAGACTTTATGTGGTAGATTCTATTACGTTTATATGAGTAAGAATAGAGTGCATAGTCATATTCAGCAGGATAGAAAAGTTATTTGGTCTAGCAATGATGATGGGACAGGTTTTATTTTGGATAGGACTGTTGTGTCAGCTTTATCCTTCCCTCTGGAATAATTCAGAATTGAATTGGCTGTTCCTGTAGACAGGGATTATGCTGGAATTGTTGGTGGGATTTTACTATGTAGAAATCCTGTTTAGTTTGTGTATGCCTTATTCTTCACACATCAGAGAGGTGATATAGACAATTCCTCTCTTCTAAACATGTGAAACTGGCAAATCTTCACTTCTCCTCCTGATAAAACAAATGAATCTCAGATACTCCCCTCCAACCCAAACTTGGAGTAGTTTGCTTTCTGAGAGACAGCCTAATATATATATTCTTACTGAGATGGCCTGCCCTCTTCACCAGGCTTGTATGGAGATGTGTGGGGGTGGTTATGGGACCTGCCTACTCTTTTTCTTATCATACATGTTCTTTGCTCCTTTGACATTTCTGTCTTGCTTTCTGTCTAGCATCCTCATCCTTCATCCGACTGACACTGGAGCTGAAGGCCAGATTTTGCTCTGTACAGAGGTATTGTGATGTGTGCATTGTAAGTGAGTCAAAAATTTCCAGATGGGAAAGTAGATCATGCCTTATCTAATACACCTGATTAAGCAAGATGAGAGGCTGAAAGACTCAAGAATGGTTGTGTCTTACTGAAAAATGTAAATGGTTACTGACGATGGAAGAGCTGGATGTAGGAGAAGGGAGAAGCAGTTGGGTAGGAGGCGGATGGATTTACACAGCGTTGTGAGAATTCTGTGCTCTGTCGTGAGTTGCACAGATAGAGATAAAGCAGCCTGACTTTGGAGTAGTCAGATCAGTGGGTGTTTCGAAGAGAAGTACCAGTAGCATCAGTTCCATCTGAGCTCTGGCTTCCTAGGCATATACTACCACTGTTGTTGTTCCTCATGGTGTGATAATGTATTAGAAATGGGAGGGAGGAGGATGACTTCAGTAGCAGGCATTGCAAAGGATCTCCTGTAGTAGAGGCGATGATTTCTAGGTTGAGGAGTATTTGGGGAGACTCTCTGTGGGTCTGCAGAGATTTTTTACCTCCTCTTTCCTGTGACTGTATCTCATTAAAAGAGTAAACAAAACACACAGCACTCCTAGTCCAGTTTGCTACTGTGGAACTTAGAGTGGGGGCATTTGTGCTTGTAAATGGTGTGTGGTGGGAGTGATCTAGGCCTCTGAATAGAGCAGTGTGCTGTGCCAAGGATGGTGGGTTACAGATGTCTGGTTATGTCCTCTTCTGCAAGGAAATGGTTGGAAAGAGAGAAATACCTGGAAATAGAGCTTTTCTCACCCTTTTAGTTAATATTTTGGCATTCTTCAGTGTTCATCCCTGGCAATGTAATTGCTAAAAAATCTAAGTGTTGTTTTCCAGTGGAATCATATATTGTGAGTTACCCTTAAACACCTCCCATTCTCTGCAGTGTTAGGGGTCCTGTCCTTGTAGGATTCCCTGTGTAGACAAGGTGTGGTGATTGTGAGAGTACCCCACTGTATTCACATTGGCCCAAGGTATGAACATGTTCACTGTTGTCACTGCACACACCCACCACATCTGTGAGCTGACAGTCCATTGGGAACTCATCATTTTCCTGGAAGCCTAGGTTGGCTCCTAGGGTCTTCTTGTGATGGGGCAGGTGCTTGTATGTGATCATTCAGTAAAATGAGGTTCTGGCAGATAGTGTGTGATATTAGACATAGGAAGAGGATATTTCTAGCCTTCTTTACTGTCTCTTTCTGCTCTTCTTCACAGTAATCCTGTCCTGAATCACACCTGTTCCAGCTTCCTCTGCAGCTTGTGCCTGAACCTTTACTCGGCCACAGAGAAGAGGAGAACTTCTCAGGAGGGCAAGTCTGGGGAAAGAGAAAGATTGCTTCATTTAGTTTGAGGCCTTGCCACCCTCTGTTTAGGCAATAGGTGAAAAAAAATTAGAAAAGGACAAAGGAGAAGGGAAGGGAGGACACACATAGCTTGATTGAGAGATTTTTTCCCTCAGCTTGTTTTTAATCTGGTCCAGCAAGGAGGTAGCACTCAGAGAATGCCTTTAAAAGGGTTTGGAACCTTACCTGAAAGAATGCATTTCATCTGCCTGTGGTTTTGTTTACATGGGGACATTTATTAGCACAGCTATGCATGCTTAATTGAAACAAAATTACTTGCCACATGGTAACCTATATCTGCAGATTAAGGTAATTTTTTCCCTTTGGCATACTCTATAAAGCTTTCCTGTCTATATTGTAACTCTCCATAATAGGTTAAGTCCCAAACAAATGAGGTGAAAGTTTCTACATTACAAGAACCACTTTTCCCATTGGCAGTGGTTGGTCACCACACAGGCAGCATCAGCAAAGGGCTGGGAATCTCAAACAGAAGTGTCTTTTCATTCTTAAAGCCAGCTCTGTTAAATCAAGTCTCACACCACTATTGATGCCAAATCATAGAGGTGTGATTAGTGTATGCAGACTGTGGAGTTGTTCCATAGACATTCCTCATCGTTTCCTGCCTGCTTATATTAGTTTCATTTCTAGAGCAAGAGATGTCTGAGCTCCTGCAGAAGGGTCTGCCTCAGTTAAACTACACCATTGCTGAAAGCCTTCTCCTCCTGTCTGAAACCCCTGAGCCTTTCTCTTTGGATCAGTCTCTTTGCAGCCACCAGCACTGTTTCATACTACTCTTATACTTTTCCTACACCTTCGGGGACAGGTGAGCCAAGAGTATGCAAAGCAAGGGGGTTTGTGGCCATTACATACCATGTATTGGTGGCTAAAGCATATCTATTGTTACTGTTTCCACTCCAATCTCCTTCAATGCAGGTTTGTTCCAGATGCAGAATTATTTGTAGCTGTAAGAAATTTTCTTCTATCAGCACAGGACCATGGAGACTGTCCCCCTCCACACATACTCAGAGCTGCACTTTACCTCCTTGCTGTCTGTCAGGACAAAGGCAAAGCCCTGGACGTGGTAAAAGAAGATTTCATTCCTACCTCTTGGAGCCTTTTTGTTGAAACTGAGGTTTCTCCCCACTCACATCAACCTTCTTGTAGAAAGTATTTTGACATAGGTGGTGAGCAGTGAATGAGTGAAGACTGTGCAGTGCATCTACACTCTGGAAAGTTAACTATGAAAATCCACAGGGGAGTATAGATTTGACAGAATAAACTTGTGTATGTGTGGGAAGTGTAAATGCGTTGGGTAGGCTGTGAATTCACATACAGAATATAATAAATTTCCTAGCTTCGGTCTCCCAAACACATCTCCAGCCTCTGCAGCAGGCTTTCGAGTGTTCCCATATGGCTCTTTGCTGCTGCACAGCTTTGAGCTCTGTATAAAGCCTACAAGTTTCTTAGCCTTTGTGATGCAAATGGGCTTCACAAAATGATGTTTAACTGATGTATTTGATTGTCTGCTGAAAAGGCAGTGTGACTGTTTCTCACAGTAAATTCTCATCACTTCAGGTGTTTCATATTCAGTATTAGTGCTTATTTTGTTCTCTGTCCTCCTTCCCCCTTTCCCTCTTACCAGAAGTCGTTGTCTACCATAAGAAGGATCCTGGATAATCTTCCAGATCTGAGCTTGGTCTATGTCCATTGTCCTCTCCTGCTGAAATTCTTCCTGCGCTACCCTGAACTTATGGGAAGATTTGGACACCAAATCCTTCAACTCTGGTTTTCCTGGGAAGACTGCAAGCAAACTGAGGCTGAAGGAGCTGATTTTGGCGCGTCCGATCAGCTGAACAGTGCTAACCCATTGCTTCCCATTCTGAAGAGCAATTCCAGCATTTTGCTTATTTTACTGGTATGTGGCTTTCACAATGATGGGCTGCTATCCTGGCCCTGATTTTGGGGGCTTTTTGGTTCTTAAAACTTTTAGTGATGTTATGAAGCCAAGGATTTCGATAGGAGGGGCGATGTGTGTATACACAGAGTTCCACCTGCCAGGGAAGCCTTATGTGGAAAATGGGACTGTGTATGTGTATTATCTCTTTCTCTGTCATCCATCTACTGTGACAGGAAGGGATCTTCTGAGACTTGGTTGGAGAGGGATCTGAAGGGTCCTCCTGATATATGCCATGCAAAACCCCATTCCTTCCTCTATCCAGATACACAGCTGAGTACTCCAGATTCTTTGGTGCCAGCCTTTGAAGAAGCTGTTTTTCAAATTTGGGAGCAATGCTTTGCTACTGATAGATGAGAAGGATATGATGAACAAGAACTTTGAAAAAGCAGCATGCAGAGAACAGGTCTTGAGGGCACAGCTTTCTGTTTGTTTGAGGTTTTCATTTTGTCTGGTTTTAACTGGAGACTCTTGTCAGAGAGTTTTGAAGTACTCTTGAGTTTTCAGGACTGCAAATAACATGTTTTATTGCTCTTAAAAGATAAAATAAAAGTCTTATGACAGGGAAAATTAATCAGTGCAGGAGAGAAAGGGGCCTTGAAGTAGTAGGCTAGCATGTTTGTCATTAGCTGGTGTAATGAGCTCTGTTAGCCCATGTAATCGCGACACAATCCGTGTCCTGATGGCTGCTTAGAGGCCTTTTCTCACTTCCACTGCTCTCACCTGTCCTGTCACCCCTCCCCATCAGTGGCCTCTTGTCCCATGACTGTCGCTGTTTTCCCCACGGACGAGTAGAGAAACGACACGAAGTCCAGGCTCAGGGACAAATGGATGATGATTTTGAATTCTCAGAAGACTTTTATATGTTAGTTCGCAAAGTGTATTAAGTGGCATAAGGTAATTGGTTTTTGCCATCCACCCCCTAAGGGGATTGGTCAAGTTCTAAGACACACATCTCTGAGTGTTTTTCTAGTTAGAATCATAACAATTCTTCCAAAACAATCCGCAGCTGCAAGAAGTTTACAAAACGGTAACATTGTTTTGTCTTACTTGCATGGGAAAGACAGAACTCTCAAAAAATGCTGCAGAAAGCCGGAAAATCTCTCTGCTAAAGCTTTTCAGTGTCCACACATGACTGTTGAGCCAGTCACATAGTAAATATTTGCTAACTTTTCCACAGAAGAACGTGAGATTTGCCTGTAAGGACAAAAGCTAAGGGCTGTGATATTTCTTCTCCAGTCCGTTAGACAAATTAAAACTATCATTGAGAAGGCAAACCCATGTCAGCAGATGGTGAAGAAGTGAGAGGAAGCAAGGTTTGACTCCGAGTGGGCATCCATTGGGCATTAGAGACATTGGGCATTACAGAATGTATTTATTCTGATCTAAGAGGCTACGAAGTGAATTTTAATATCTGAGGTTACTGAAATGACTGGCAGGAGGTCTCTCGTGTAGGGCAGTTCTTTCCCAGTTGGAGTTATATTGCAGAGCAGGTAGCAACATCCAGGCATTTGAAACCATTGCAGAGCATTAGTAAAAGTGATCAATGAGTTGACATATCAGGACAAATTAAGGAGGAGAAGTGTCCCATGAGGCTTGCCCACACTATTACCTTTGGCAGTACTTCTGGAGCCTATCACTTCATAAACTGAAGCAGGTCTGTCAATAAGCAAAGCATAAACAGCATCTCCCTTCCTTGAATGGTGCAACATTCCCACTTTCCCTTTTCTGTGTTGCCATGTGCTCTTGCAGAAATAAATTCGTTTAGCTCTGTTCCAGTCTTTAAAGTGAGTTGTAATAAATCACAGGCTTTGACAATTCACCTTTCCGTTGTGGAAGAGCATGATCAATTTGAATTTAGATGGACTAATAAAACAGTGCAATATGCAGGGATAAATATACTGTCAAGTGTAAAGAAAACTTATGAGATGAATAACCGAAGCCTCAGAATGCACTAGTGAAGTGGAAAGGCCTCTGCATGGTACAGTGAAACAAAAATGAATGTCCTTTCAAGGATGACTTATTTGCTTATCTGCTTTTAATAATTGTCTGGATTAGATATAACAGATGGTTAGTGACTTCATCTGAGACCTTGAGCTTCTGGGTATGAAGGAACCTATTAACACAGTGGTGCATTTGCCAGGACCAGGAAGGCTGTGGTCATTGGTTCATGTCATTTTGTGCTGTGTGTGTTCATCTGGGAGTGAATGTAGTCATGATGACACACTGTCCTGCTTGTCTTCTCCATGCTCCAGGTCTGAAGTGCTCTCTCAGAGAACGGAGACGTTAGATTACATTCCTGAATGTCATATGGAGCAGATCTATGTCAGCAGAGATGATTGTGCAGACATCTCCCTGCCCTTTATTTGTGAAGGTCTCTGGTAGAGGCAGGAATTCGGCTCAAAAGTAGAGAGGTTTTTCTGGCACGGACAGCCTGTTCTCACCTTATTTGCTTTCCTTGGGTATGGGGTCCCACAGCCATTTCCTCTCCATCATCGAAGTCTGGATGCATTACTGCTGTGTGATAGGGGAAGGCAGCTGGGAGAGGCAGCAAGCTGTCTAGGCAGGCTGTAGGCTCAGTTGCTGAGACCAGTTTCCTGTTTACCTCTTCAGCTCTACCATTTGCAGTGCAGTAGCCAGGACTACTGCAGGAAGAGAGGAAAAGTAGTGCTGATGTAATACGTGTTGAGATGGTCATATTATGACAGCACTACCAGGCATTTTCTGCCTGATATTTATGCAACTGCTTCTGTACATGCTGTGCAAGTGAATTTAATATTATACACCTTAACATGAAGACTACGCCCAAATTAAGGCTACTGGCTCTGGGATTCAGCTCAGAGACTCCAGACAGAGCTCCATAGTCAAGAAGCAGGCTTGTGAGCTGTGTACATGACTCTTCCCTTTCCTATGATTGAGTGATTGCTTTCCTGGCTTAGTAACGTTTCATGCAGTTTTGCTGTTATGTTACTACTGCACATACAAGGCTGCCAGCCTTTTGAAAGTTAGGAGCTATGGACTGACTTAGAAGCTTGATTTTAGGCAAGCATCTTTAATATGCAAGCTGATTTTTCAAAACAACAAGGAGAGCGGAGGTGCCAGAAACTCTGTTCTCTTGTTTAGGTCTCACTTGTCTAAAACTGTGACCTTAAATGTATGTTACCACTTACACAGCCAAATCATTCTTTAAATGGGATATTACTTAGTGGTGCCTAACAGACATGAATCCTTCTGCTTTTTTCAGTTCTCTATTTAATCAGGACATACTTAATCTGAATGGTGCTTTATTAGGCTGTTTCCCAAGGCACCAATTAGCATAATGGTATTAAATAGCAGTAACTTCTGCCTAATCAGGGTAGAAAGGTAATGTGTGTATTGCTTCCTTTGCAGGACCTGGTCTGCTCAAGCTCTGTGGAGGTGGCTTGGAAGGTGTTGATGACTCTAAGGACCTTCCTGGAAAGAAATGAGGATGTCCTCGTCTGTGACCTCCTTCGGAGCCGATTTTTACAGATTCTGCAGCAGCTGCTGGTAGAGAGCAGCTCAGCCACCCTACAAGGTGACCCCACCTCTGTGACTTGGTCTTGCTGTAAGATCAACTAGCTGTAGGGACACAGTCTGGTATAAAGTGGTTTTGAACTGCTGATGTAGCTTCAGTACTTACCTGCATGAGGGAACTTATGGACAGAACTGTACTGATTTAGTTTCCTTTTTCAGAGATTCATTTTGAAGTGAGAGCCTTTTTTTCTAATTTAGGTTGTTCTGGCTTCAAACTGTGATTGTTAAACCAAGGCAAGGGTCTTGTATACTGCTGTCAGCATTCAAATGGGGAGCTGTGCTGGTAAATCTTCCTGCTTGAATAGGGGCCCAACTGGTGGCTGAAAGACATCCTCCTTTTTTCTTCTTCTTTGTGCAAAACAGCTGGGTGTGCCTGAGTACAGACAGCTCCCAGGACACAGAGACCAGGAGCAAGGATTGAATCATTCATGGTATTGATCCCCAAACAGGGACTGTGGTATCACCAGATCTCATTACTCTGTTAAATCAAAGAGAGCAAAGCTGTGACTGGCGGAAATCCTGATTTTCCTTACTAGCCCTGTCTGTGATGTTGGAACTGTTGTCTCACTATGAAAAGTGCTGTGCAAAGCAGTCTGTGAGCTTTGACTGAAAGAGGGAGCAGTGCTAGGATGTCCTTGGCTCCTTTAGGATTGGGACTTAGCACAGCTTTTACTTGTTCCTGAGGGGGCCAGTGTTGCTTTTAACAGCTTTGCTCTGTTTCAAGTGTTTTGTTGTGCAGCAGTTGGGATGGAGGCAACAAGAAGGAAAGTGTGTTTGCCTTACCTCTAGCAAAGTCAGTAGGCTGGAGAAGAGGAGGGGCACTGAAAGCAGGAGCATGGTAGAGCATGAGGCTACAAGATCTGCTAGATCTGATTTTGTTTGGAATTGTGCACATTTGAACTTGTCGTGTCCCTCTGTTGCTGATCTAGGGGTGCCAGGAGCTGTGGGGAGGCAAATTATCAATTTCCTATAGTGGGAATCAGACCTATTCCTCCAAACCACTGGTGATGGAGGTAGGACACTGAGCTAGAGGAGCTTTTGCAAGATTTGAGCCCTTCTGCTGCCACTAATATGCATAGCTCTTCTTCATACTGCATCTTGAACTTGTTAACTGAGATCCTGGCAAGCCATCCAGAAAGTCAAACACCAGATGTACTCTAGAGATGGACTTCCTTGTCTCCCAGGACACAGGCAGCTCTTTGTGAGGCCTAGGGTAGTTAAGTCCAGGGAATCTGCATCCCTATTCAAACAGTAGCCTGCTTTTAGATGAGAAAGAGGCCCAACAGTGGACTCCATCAGGAATATGTCAACATTAAAGATACCCATAAATGTTTCCTCCTCAAAACGGAGAACTCACGAGCCTTTGTGAAAACATTTTCTGGAGGTGATAGTTACTTGCTGTAGGTATGGTGTTATACAATACAAAATCTTTACCTGTTTACAGCACTGCAAAAGAGGGAATAGTAGGGAGAGGGTTGCCCTGGGGGTTGGTGGTCTAAGTAGCCCCATTTTCCTTACATACAGACCTGCTGTGTGGGGTTCTCACTTCTGTCTCTGCTCTGCCCTGTGGGATGGGATGGACAGCATTTTTCCAATCTCATGAGATGGGGGAGAACAAATGCTGTGCAGTTGGGCTGCTGTCGAAAGTGTGGGCTGCCAGTGATGGTCAAGTGGGCAGGAAGAGAGCAGTCTAGAAAGGGCTGATGACTTCTACCTTATCAGCAGTATCAATTTCAGAGTGTGAGGAACATGCTCCCTACATGGCTCACGATGGGTGTAAGTGACTCTAGCCTCTTTTTCCCCCCTTCTTTAGTTGCTCCTAAAATGGTGTTGGCAGGATTCAGGTGTAACTCAGGCCAACCCACAGTGGTAGAAAGGGGACCTGATCCAGAGGGGACTGTAGAGATGAGAATAAAGTTGGGGCTCTCTGTGTGTGTGTATGTGTGTGTGTGTGTGTTTAAAGAGGGAATACTTCCTCCCCTAACTCCTCCTCATTCCAGAGCCAGAAAATTAACAATTCCTGGCACACTTTAAGGTACAACAGTTTAGAGTTCACTGACAAGCTAAGCTGTTTGTACCCTTCTTAGCTAACAGGAACCTGCCTGTTTTGCTGAGCCTCCTTTTCCTGGTGCAGCTGCGGAGCAAGGGCATTAGGGAGCTGGACAGCACAGACTTCAAGCTGCTTCACCAGGGTGAGTATGTGCGTCCATCTTCTCCTAGGGAAGTGTTTGTTAATTGTTCCATAAGATGATTAGAGGCTTGCTCTTTGTCCTTTGAGAGAAGATGGACCTTGCATTATAGTAATGGTTGCTTTGAGATACTTTCATAGCCAAAGCATTGTAAAGAGTTGTGGTAACTAATTCAGTTAACAAAACCCAGGTTCTCTTCCTCTTGCTTTTACAATACATTTTTTGTCTGAAACCTCACAAGGTGGCCAAAGTATTCCCCTGACCATGACATGATTTCAGGGTCGGTGACTGTTGTTGATTTGGCACATGACAGTTTGGCTGGTGTGCTTCCTGAATCATCCTTTCCTGTCCACCCTTTCTACAAATCTTGTGGCATTCAGGCCACAGTCATGTCCTGTTAATCAGGTATCAGGAACCAGTAGTCTAGTGAAACTGGGCTTTCCTTGGAATGTGAATCCAGAGTATATGGCTCCCAACCAACTGCAGGGCTTGCCCACTCCACCCCAAAGACAGAAGAGCAAGCTGTGTTTGTTTACCATACCATAACCTGCTGTCTTGTCTGGTGATTCTTACTTGGTGACTTCTGCCTTCTTATTTGGCTATTGGAGGTTCATACAGGCTATGAAAAAAGAATAGATACTAGGAGGAAAATTCAGCTGATCCATCCTTTCATCTCTTCCCTGCTCTGACAAATTGGTCTCTCCAGCAGACTTTGAAGGACTACTCCCTTCAATTTGGAATGTTTCATATCTCAGGGCTGCCTGTGTTGCCCTTGTAAGAAAGCAGCATTTCTCAGACATTCATTAGCCAAGGGAACTGAGGGTGTGGAAGAACCACGGCCTCTTTATCCCAGCCTTTTTAGCTGCTGTGATTTTAGAACACAGCTCAGCTTCTCCCAGGAGTCACAAGCTCCTTTTGCTCTTGCTTTCTGCTTTGTATTTTTCCGCACATCTCTCTCCCTAACCCAGCCACCCCATTTATTCCCCCCTTGGCCTCCAGACTGTGTTCTCCAGGGGTGGATGTGCAAGACACTCTTCTCTAATGAGGCCTCTTAGATGGAAGGGGTGTGTTGATGCATGTTTTTTGAGAATTGCTTACTCAGACTGTAAGCTCTTCAAAAGATCTCCAGTGACAGTTTTCCTGAGCCCTGCAGTCCTGGATTTCCCTCCCTAACTCTTACTAAACATTGTTCCTAAGTGTTTGGTGCTTACAACAAACATGACACTTTATTCCTAAGTGCGAGCAAAGTTGGTGAGAGTGGAGGAACACAGCTCTCCATGGCTTCCCCGAGTCTGGTTACCATGAGAGACAGTCACATGGTTGTTTATGCTTGTTCTAGTACTAGAATCAAACTCGCACTGTGGAAACATAACTCACACTGCAGTTTTTTTCACTGTGGAAACAGATAACTTAAAGTCCATTGCTTTTGGATTCATTACTGCCTGATGTGATAATGCCCTTTAATATACCCTTTTCTATTCCCCCCCTCTCTGTTATCATCCTCCACTGGACTGTCCACTCTAAAGCAAACACTGTAGGGCAGATGCCTATTGCTTGTCTGTACCATGCTCTGCTTATTTTCACTTTGTCTGAATTCTCTCCCCACTGACTGACTTCTTTCTTGTGCTGAGGTGCTCTGTTAAGTTGGTGTCCTTGTTACACATGTTCTTTTGTTTCCAGTCAGTAATCTCTGTGGGAAATGCAGGCCAAGGGACACTGACCTCCTGCAGCCATCCTTGAATTTTCTGTACTGGAGCCTTCATCAGACAACACCTTGTAGTCAACAGAGAGGTGAGGCAAGATTGTATTGATTGCTAAGTTAATTTCAGTGAGGTTGTAGCTTGACAATCAGAGACTGTATTCTAACTGTCTCAGCAGGTAAGGTGGATGTTTCCCCATCCTGACGCAGCACTATAATTAGCAAAGACCGTTTTGTATTTTGGATGAAGTTTTTTAGGTTGAGGAGTTTGGTTTGGTTTTGCTGCCTTCTGATGATTCAAGAATTGGCTGCTGAAAGACAGAATCACTGTATTTTTCTTGTTCATAAACACAGCAGTGGGCCTTTGATGCCTAGTTTGAAATATCCTGGTATTGTCATAGTTCAAAAAAAATTAGACTGACACTTTTTTGTGCTTTAATTATACCCCTATACGAGATAGATTCTCGAAGCTATTATTATACCCCACAGTTCTTGCACAGAAAGATAACTGATGTCTGTGGCATCAACAGCAGTGTTGACACTAATTCACGTTTGCGTGCTTGCTTCCTTGTTCCCAGAGTCGTTTCGAAGTGAGAGTGAACAGGGGGCACCAATTGACACTTTTCTGTGCCTTAATTATACCTCTCCGGATGGGGGAGATTTTTTAGAGTCCTTGCCAGAAATCTAAGAGACGAGCGTGACCTTCAGCGTTCTCTGCTTTTAGATAGTTGTTTATTAAGTCTTATTAGAGAAACAGAGTCACTGACGTGACCCAGACACAGCACAAAGCAGAGAATGCAAGAGAAAGCCAAATTATCAAGATTACACAGTTTTTTAAAGGTAAATCACCCAATGAAAACTTAAAACACATTTTTACTTTTCTACCAGTGTTCAATAAATCACTTTGTCACGTAGACAGGAACTGCGGAATTCCTTATCTAATCACCCCAAACTACTTCTACTGCAAAATATGGAGTAATAGAAGAAGAAGAAGGTCTGGAGAACAACAACAATCCTCCATTTTGAAGTTTTTGCTTTTTATCTATTTACTATATTAACAAACCTAACACTTCTAAATTTTTCACCCTGTGACAATTTTACGTAATATTCTATCACCTAGTTCACACCAGTGTAGATTCTACTTCTTCCCAGAGGGTAGGCAATTTTCTCCATGGACGAAGGTTAAAGACAGTGTTGTCCAGGGGGGTAGAACCCTTCAAAACAGGCAGAGAAATATTCTCTGCACTCTGGATTCCTACGTTAGACAATACTAGGGAACAGCTCTAACCGGCCTTCCTACTGTATTGTTAGTTGATCAGCTGGCTGAGCAGTTGCTTGTGCTGTGGGAGATGAATGCCAGTAGCTGGACAGCCTTACTCACATGAGCTGTGGCAGCAGGGCTACCTCACTGCACCAGGGGTGTGCTCTGCACTTCACTTGTGCTTGTCAAGCTGGTTTAACCTGTGCCATCTCATCACCCTCTCTGATTATGTTTCTCCCATGCAGCAGTGGCTGTGCTGCTCTCCAACGTGTCCTTGCTAGAACTCCTGCAGAAGGTTTTGGAATGCACCTGGCTGTGGTCCCCTCCTTCCAGACCTGCTTACCTGTCATCTGAGGATGCCTTGCTGTGCTCTGGATGGCTGTTGGTGGCATCCCTTTTGCTTTATCAGCATCGCTACAATACTGAGGTTAGAACCACTCTAGTGCTCAGAGTCAGCTCAGGGATAAACCTTAAAAATAAATATGTGTGTAAATATATATGTATATATATATATATAAAAGTGTTTTGCTTTGGCCTGTAATCTGATTGCATTGATTTCTCTTTTGTTATTGTCCACAAGTTATTCCCTGCTGCACTTGTCCAGCAAGACTGGAAGCTAGCATGTGGCTGAAGGTCTGAGACACAAATCGTTGAAGAGTTAGAGAAGGGCACAAATCCTGGGGGGAGAAGTGCGTGCCCAACCCTCCTGATCCAAATCACTTTCCTCTTCAGGACAGAGCAAAATACATTTTAAAACCTTTCTCGTGGGAAGGCTGGGGGTGGAAGACACAGCTCCCATGTTGTAAACTGCTTTTTCCTTACTAAAATGATCAATAGTGAAATAGAGCCTATTATTGGAAAGTGTTCAATATTAGCAAGCTCTTACGAATGTGGGCAGGTGTCATTGTATTTGATCCTTTGCAGTCCAACAAGACAGCTAAGCTGGAGTTGTCAGCTGATAATGGAATTACAACTTTGAGGGAAGCACTTTCCAATGCCAATACAAGGGAAAATGTTTCCTTTTGAAGTATCTACCCAGACCTCTCTTGATACGGAGTTAAAGAGCATGTCATGAGTTGTGAGCTCTGCTCTTGCAGGTATGCCCAGTTATGCTCTTTGGGAGTTGGTACCCCTATTTGCAGATGATAAAATCACATTAAGGACATGCATGCATGTGCACAGAAAAGCAAGGGTTGCATTTCTAATGCTGAGGGAAGACATTTTCCAAAAGACCAACCCAGACCAAGTCTGCACCCATTACTCGGTCAGCATGCGGCCTCTGCTTAGGGCTTAGAGCAGGGTACTTGTACAGACTGTCAGCTGTGGGAATGCAGCCTGGCCCTGTTCTGTGAGCTGCTAAGTACAGCTTGCCTTCTCAGTTTCCAGGTCAGGGCTGTGTCTGGTGTTGTGCCAGTCCCAAAAGGCATTCTAGTGTCAGGTGTCCAGTGTTGAGCTTCATCTTCTGGGAGTGACGCTCTCAGCTCGTATTGATCCTTGAAGTGCAATCATTTAGTGGCTTTTAAACCTGTTGCTTGGTTTTATCAATACCACTGGTTTGATGTGCTGTCATATTCAACCCAGAATGCTTTTTGCACCAGAGATGAGGAAAGAAACTACAGAGATAACTGAGAAAAGGAAACAGTTCAAGACTGCTTCAGTGTTTCAAATCTTCAGCATTTCTAAGTCGTCAGTGTTTCTAATCTTCTGCTGAAGGGGAGGAAGAGGAAGAGTCACTTCTCTTGCTTCTTTCTGCTGTTCAGTATAGCTGGAGCTGCACAAAGCATCCCGGAGACCCTTGTAAGAGCACCTTTGTGGGTGCGAATGTGAGCTGACGACGGGCTGTCTCCCTGAGCCTGCAGTTTTTTAGAGGAGAACAATGGCTCCAAAAAATGGCCACATTCATCTCAGGCTGATGTTAATAGTGAGGACTCGTCTGGCCATAGCCAGCTTGCATCTTAGCTGTGTTACTGCTGCTGGCTTTACCCTATGAATAAACAGGGCTCATACACGGTAGGCTATTAAAGGCTTTGGCTTGTCAGTTCTGAGATGAGTAGCCACTGCCAGCATGTTGCAGGAGCTACTCCTAGTTCTCCTGTGGAATATTTCTCTCTTCAGAAGAGTATTTAAAGGAATCAGCCCTGTGATCCTTATGCCTGCCTTCCCATATCAACTCTCTGGCTTATTGAAGAGTTTGAACCCTTCTGGGGTTCTCTGAGACTTCAGGCCATTGCTGTCGGATGGCTGTTCTAGAAGGAAACAATGTATTGCAGACTTGCCTCTCAAGCTGACCTTTCCTGTTTCACCTAGTTCCCAAGTCCCTAAACTCCTCTGCCACTTTCACCCATGCAATAGTTCCTGTCCCTGGGCTCTCTGCAGGCCCCAGCTCCAGCAGGCAGGGACAGCTTCTTGCCACTACTGGTTTTTGGCTGCCTAGCTCCTCAGTCTAGCTGCCTGGTTCTGTGGCTAAGGTAGAGCCATGTTTGGTGATGGCTGTTCCTGCCACTTCATGTGCTTGGCAGGCTGACAGCCACATGCCAGAGGGCCTGCAGGGAGTAGTGAGAACAAGACAGACAAGGTACGCTGTGGTTTGGAAGCTGTGCAGCTCTGGCAACTGGTGGTGAGTGAAACTTGAGGGTCCAGTGATGTAACTCCCCCTTCTGCATCAGCCTCCTGAATCCCTGTTGCTGTTCCCTTGGTTTTCAATGGTCACCATGGGGTAGTATCTAAGAACTAGAAGTATGTAAGGCAGCTTTCTATGTGCTCCAAACCAGCACCACTTTTTCTCTTCTATTTAATTCTCTTCTAGGTTCATCAGACACTCTCTGTAGACCTTACAGAAGTCCTGAATGCAGTCATCTTCAGGAATAACAAGCCAATCCTGCTGTTAGGTATTTTGCATCTATTAGGGGGATTTGTCTGGAAGCAGCCACTAGTACCATGATACAAGCAACAAGGGAGAGCTGGTGACTATGGAATAGAATGATGGGGGTGCTGGAGAGAATCTGGAAACTTTGGTCCATTTGACTTTGTGTAACTGGTGGTGAAAAAGGGCAAAAGGGAACTGTCTGAAGTTCTTCCGTGTTTGGACAGATCTTCCTTAGAGATTGGTGGTGACACTTGGAACTGAGTGTGAACTGTTAGTGTCTCAAAGGAGATGAACAAGGAAACCCATGTTGCCATTCCTGTCTGCAGCTGTCAGCAGCTGCCAGACAACTCCAGTGGGCTATTAAGTTCACATTTTCTCTCCTCTCCCTCTCCCATGTTACTGTACAGGCACCAACACATAGTAGGGCAGAGAAAAACACTGACACACACTAATAAGCATCTCCCTGTCTAGTGAGCATCATGCAGTTCCTGAGAGCTGTCCTGCGACAGAACTTCTCCTCCTCCCTGCTGGTGATTGTTGGCCAAAACACAGCCCCAGGTGCTACTCAGCCACAGCCATCATCACTGCAGGACACTGCCTTGCACCCCCTTGCCATGCAGCAGGTCTTCTGGCTTGTTGTCAGTCTGCAGAACCTTCTGGTGCATGTCCAGTTGCAGGTATATAAAATATGACGTTGGGAACAACAGTAGTGTTGGGCTTCAAGCAGGAACATTAACTTGAGGAGAAACCACCCAGCTGCAGAATGAAAGGGGCTGCCTGGTTTTTTTTCTGCCGCCTGCATTTCCCATGCCTTACAGACATGTGATAAGGAGGAGGGAAAATGCACTTGCTGCAGCACAGTGCAGTGAGAAAGAAGGTAAATCAAGCTATGCGGTGCTCCCTGCTGCTGAACTGGGTAGCTGAAATTCTGTGTACTAATAACAGTCTCTGTCTTCCCATCTCCTTCTCTGCAGGGACACCACATCCATAGGGACAGATGTGGGAAAAGTGTAACAAATCCCAGTCCATCCTCCATGCCCCTGGCAAGGTGCTTTTGGGGGTAGTGAGTGCATCAGCATACATTTAACTTGCTCAAGTGATGCTGGGCTCCAGGGGTAGTACATCAGTTTACATTTAACTCTTAAGCTATGTTGGGGTCCTATCTTTATTCTTTGGAGGCTGTTACTTATTATTTTTTAGTCTCAAAATAAGTAGCCGTACCTCTGGCTCCTTGATGTGACAGATAATTTGCAGCACATTGCATCCCTTGAAGGAGATGAAAGGAGTTATTTTTCTGTGCTGCATACTCTTCAGATCCTGACACTTCATGAATTTTCGTCTTGCAATAGCTGTTGACTGGGTTTTTTTTTTTTTCTTTCTCTTGGTATTCCAGAAAGACTTGCTGCTCTCTCAGGCAGTGGTTGCCTGCCTGGAAACCTTAGTGGAATACCTGTATGTGAAGAACCAGGATGCTGGTAAAGTCTTCATGCTCTTTCTTCTCCTAGTTTCCCTCCTGCAGTGATTTTGAGCTCTTTGATCTCTATCCAGTAGCGCTCTGGAGCAAATGCTTAATGAGTTTATGCCAAATAAGAAAAATTATTTGTATGCCTAAAGTTAATCTTGTGCTTTGTGGGATGAGATCACAGCGCCTGGCTCCCCTGCAGGCATGAACCTTCACTTTGGCTCTGGACACCAAGATGCTTTCCAGAAGGTAAAAAGTAATTCTCCAACCCTGTAGGAGTGAAAGGCTTGGGAATGGAAGGAGTATAGGAATAGTCTTTGACTTTCAGGCCAATTGTATCAAACCTTTAGAACACAAACATATGGGAGGAAGGATCTGAAAATTATGTGTCTTACAAAAGGACAGTGTTGGTCACAGTTTGGCCCTGAAGGAAGGGAAGGGAGAACAGGGTACTAGGCAGCCTTAGGGAATGGAAGATGGAAATTCTGGGTTTCCAGAGGTGAATTCCAACCTTGGTTTCCAGAGTGCATGTCAGACCTAATGTATACCATGTTTTCAGTATAACATAATATGACTGCATTGTACAGTTGGGGGGGAAGAATAGACCCTTCTGCTTATTGTCAGCCTCCTGCTACGAAGTCCAGGTGCTGGCTCTGTTCTTAAACCAGAAAGTTCTCTGTACCCTGACCTGTTCACTTCAGTTGTTTAAACACTAACAAAGAATGGGATGGAGTGAATGAACACCAGGCAAAAGGGACACTGGTGGGAGAGAGGAAGTGGTTGGATAAAGATGTAATACTGCAGATGAATGACAGCCAGTAGCTGAGGGGAGGCTATTAAAAGGCTGAATTAAAAAAAAAAAAAAGTTATGGGGAGGCTCTGCTGATTTGGGATTAAACTAATGAAATGCTGCTGCAGCAGCAGCTGAACCTGTCTGCTGTGGTGCTGAAGTTCACAACAGCAATAACAAGAGTCTCCTTATTCTAAGCAGAATGAGGGTCATAGCTGTATTTGGCAGAAAGATGAAAGAACACTGGAAAGAGTCTGTCCTGGGCTCTGCCTGTAGGAGTTGACTCACTTGAGGCTTTCTAAAACCCTCTTTTAGTCCAGAGATATTTCCAAATGTGCAGAGCAGGCTCATGCTCTGCTGGTACTTTCTCATGTTCCCCAGATGAAAGATATCCCCCAAATATTTTACATTATTTTTCAGTGTTGTTTTCCTATAGAAAAGATTCTTATAGTGGCAATAGGGAGGTTATGTGACTGCCAGTGGAAAAGAGACCTTTCTAACACTCTGGTGAGTTGCTATAGTATAACAAGTTATGTCAGCTGATCTGTTTTATTTGTCAATCCCGTGCTCCTAACCTGCAATAAATACAAGGTAATAACATTTTAATTTCAGCATTCAGTGAAAGACTTCATGCCATCATGGACTTACGGCCTTACCTAATATATGTTATGTTATCGTGTATGTTCATTAGTAAGAACATTTTCTCTACTGACTGCATTGTCACCATCAGTCCGGCTGGTCCCCATAGTCCACTGTCTGATGCAGATCCGGGCTCAGTTTGTTCAGCTTCTGTTACAGGGCTTTCTTCATTACCCAAAGGGTATTCTGCAGCTAAATAAAAACTGAGGTCAGGAGAGATGTCCTCATATTGAAACCAGAGGGTATTATTTTTAAAACCCCAGGCTAAAGATACTCTCTCACTGTTTTATGACATGCACCCCAGGAGAAGGTTTCTCCTCCTGTACCAGCACAAAGATGGACAATATGTATTTTCTGCTTTGAAAAGCTGTTAAGCTTTTGTCCTCTTGACTGAACTCTTGCCCAGAGAGTGACAGATTAAAAAGCAAGTAAGAACAGTGCAAAATATCCCCTTAGTGTTTCACAGCATGGGGTCTAGGGGAGAAAACTTGGGGTCAGTATTGAAGACTGTCCTTAGCTGGGTTCAGCCCGTCACTTGGGCAGTTTTACAGCTGTCTTTGATTGGTTTCTCCTTCTCTCCCAGCTCTACATGTTGCTTCACAGCCGTGGCACCGATTCCTGCTCTTCACACTACTCAGTGGGGGCCAGAAGTCCTTTCTGCAGCCAGAAGTTCTCAGGCTGTTGACTTTGGTGAGCAGCAGAAGGGTGGGCTGTTCCCCATCTTTCCCAGTATGTTGGTAAAATGCATGTGGACTGGTTATTGGTACTTAACCTGCTATGCACACAGTCTCTGATACTGCTGTGGCTTTGTCTGGCACTCTATTTGTGCCCTATATTAATAATGATATTTTCAAGCGGACTTCCACACCCTGCAGAAACTGACTGCTGTTAGTGAGCACATCCTGTTCTTGTGGTGTTGGTAGCATTTATTTATATCATCCAGGACCCCTGGGGAGGAGAGGGGAAGCTTGCAGAGAACATGCAGCTGCTGTTACGAGTCAGGGAGCAAGCTGACTGCTTGGCATCACAGCTTGTCTCCTGTCTTCAACCTTACAGACCTGACTTTTCAGGGCACGGAGTTAGTGCAATATACTACCCTGGTGTACATGAGGTCTGTGGGCTAGAGGGGGAATGTGGTCCTACCCAGCAGAAATACTGAAGATATAGCCCTCATGGCAGTGAATGAGAGGAAGGGTTATTAATGTGAACCTTCCCCCTCCAATTATAAGATGGGTCTGTGAGTATTTGCTGTTCTTATTTCAGTTTTAAAAGGTTATCTCATTTATTTTAATTCCTTCCCAACTTAAACCAAAATAAGTCTGGCTATAAATCAGAGCACCATCAACATAGATACTTGCACTGGTTCCATTAGAAGTAGTATAAAAATCAGGCCTGTGGTTAAGGTGCTGCGGTAATGGTACATAGAAGAGGTCTTTGCAAGTGATGAGTCACTGTTGCACTCTGTGGGTTTTCCACTATTTAATGTCTCTATTTTTTCGTTTGTTCAAGTTTGTGAGATATCAGAGCAGCAATATTATTTCTCAAAAAGAAATTAGCCAGATTGTTCAGGAGGCAGCAGAAGCCAACTTAGCAGAGCTGCCTGAGGCCACATCTTGTGCTCTTCACCTCTTCCTTTGTCAGGTAAGAGAGCAGTGACTGCCTAGGAAAATGGGAAGGGAATCCCTAGGTGTTTGCTTTAGCCTTTGAAGATCTCATTGCTCTGTGTGGAGATGAGGGAGGGAGTATGAAGGAACAAGCCCAGCAGTTTTCTGTTGTTCTGGAAATCATTCTTTTTTCTGACCCCTCAGATTCAGAGCAGTCGTTGCCAGGTGGAGCCAGAGCAGTCAGGGATCATTCAGACCTTGCTGGATCGCCTCTTGGGACAGAGGACCACGTGTGTAAAACATCAGGACATTGTGTATCCTTTGCTGGGCAGATGCCTTTGATAGCTGATGTGTGTGGTAGGTGTAACAGAGGTAGATGGAATGCTTAATCTGCTGCTCCTTTTCTTGTTCCAGCTGAAGGCAAACAAAATTGAAAATCTGTGAGTGGTTTCTACACTTGGCTAACTTTGGGATGAAAGACTTCATCATGTCCTAATCTGAGAAGACACTTGGGAAGTGAGGAGACAATTGGGATTAAAGATGGGTCTGTGTGCTGGGCTTGCATTAATCTATAAAGCAGAGGTGGTCTGATGAAAGGGGAGCAGGCTGGGGAGTCTGGCTTCAAAGCAGTAACAATCCCTGGAGGGATTTTGTATTGATTTCCCTGGAGGATGAGCAATGAGTTAATCTGTTTGCATGCCATCTAGTGCCAGTATGCCCATGAAGTAGTGGAAACCCAAATATAACTCGGGCACTTTCAAAATGCAGAGAGCATTTGGGAACGACTGAGTGGCATTACCAGATTTTATTCTGTTTGGGCCTAGAGTCTGCCTCTGCAAACTGAATCCTCCTCTTCTCAGGAGGCAGGGGCCACTCCCAGATGCCTTGTGGAGAAAGAGGGGACCTGATGCAGTGTTTGTTGTCTTCTCGAACTTTTTTTTGCCTTCCTGTTTTCATCACGCTGCATTGCCTCAGACATGTAGCAGTGATAGAAGTGGCCATGGCAGTGATTTCCTGTGGGTGTGGGGACTTCCTTCACTATGGGATGCTTCATCAGCCAAGTGTAGAGTATGTGGTGGGTGAGGTGTTTGTCCTGTGAGGAGTAGCTTGTCCTCATGCTTACCCCCCATGTGATATTACTGCTCTGTTGTGAGACACTCAGAGGGCAAGTTGTCCTGGTGGAGGCTATCAAGCCCCATGAAGTCCCTCTCCACTCCATTTTGCTTCTCTGTACAGGGGTGAAGGAATTTGGATGGGAGGTTTTGTTACATTGCTGAAGTTACTTTTCATTTCTGGCTTTTTTCATGTATTAAGAAACCTTCAAATCTTGGTGGTTAGGAAGGATCTTAGATGCACTTGAAGTGCAGCAGTGGGGCTATGTGAATAAGATAGTCATGGACATGGAAGAAAAAATCCTCTGGTCAAAGTAGAGCTTTGACATTTCTTCAGGTTTACCTACACTGATGTTTCTCACATATGTTGGGAGTGAGGTTCCCTGGCTTGGGGAGGGTTGGTTTAGTAATGAAAACCTCCTGTCAGTGATATGTCAAATGTGGGAATTCCCACAGCATGCATGCCTTTCCTTTGGTTTCCACTCATGCTGTCAATGACAGATGTCTGGGAAGCGTGGCAGTGTCCCTCTCACACATTGGAGATTGAAATGAGAAGATACAGTGCCCAGAGCAGAGGAACAAAGCAAGAATGTAGCAGGAGACCCCATCCTGCCGTTTATTCCCAGTGAGTAGTAGGGAGAAGATGGACAAAGGAAGTCACCTGTTGCTCGTTTTGAGAAAAAGGTTTGTTGAAATTAAAAAGTTCTGTTTACTGAAACGGCTCCTTTCTGTCCTTTCCCTTTCTGTGCGGGATAAGGCTTGGTTGATGCCCTTCATATATCAAAATACAGACCTGCCTGGGCAAACGATGTCGTACAGGGATGCTGTGGAAGAGGTGCTCTGCTCACCCGCCTTGGCTGATGGGGCTGCGGGGTGGCCCCTTTGCTCTGGGCTGGAAGGGGCGGTGGGCGCTCAGCCAGGATCCCGGGGGAAGCAGAAGATACGCTGCGTGTTCCATGGGGATGAGGAGACTTCTTCCAGTTCACGAGTGACCCCTTCGACTACAGCCCCAGCCCCCGCTGTCCTGTTGCCTCCAGATCCTCTAAGTGCCCGCCGGAGCGCGGCCGGTGCCGGTGCTGGGGCGGGGCGGGGGCTCAGGAAGTGACACGGCGGGGCGGAGCGGCGAAGCGGCGGTGGTGGCGGCGGCAGCAGCAGCAGCATGGCAGCGCGGCGGGCGTGAGCGCCGGCCTCGGCACCCGGCACCCGGCCCGCAGGTGGGGGACCAGCCGCGCCGCCCGGGAGCCTTCCCCGCCCCGGGAGTTCCAGCGGGGCCGGGGAGGAGCAGCCCGGCCGTGGCGGGGCAGGAGGGAAGGGCGGGAGCAGCCCTGGGGCCGCTCCGGGGGCACCGGGGGACGGGGCGGAGGTGGCCGGTGCTCCCCGAGCGAGACCCAGGAGGGGCACTCCCTCTCGGGCAGCCGGGGTGGCCGATGAGCGGGGCGGGCAGTGCGGCCCTGGGGTACCTCGCTGGACCCTGGGTTCTTAAAGGGCTGTGCCCGACGGGCTCTGCCTGCCGTCGCCGCCTGCTCGCCCCGCTGCTCCTTGCCCCGCGCTGGAGCCGCGGGAGGAGCGGACCGCCGCGGCTCCGGGGAGCTGCCGTCCCGCCCCGAGGGTTCGCATCCTCTCTTGTGCCGCCTGCTACCTCCACTTGACACGGCTCCGGGTGGGTTTCCCGCAGCGCGGCCGGGGTGGGCTCGGCTAATCCCCTTTGCACTCCACCGTCCGTGTGTGATTGCCGTTGCTTTCAGCGCAGCTTGCGGGAGAATCCCCATCTCCCTGTGCCAGCGGCTGCCCGAGCCCCTCAGGGTGCTTCTGAACCCCTCCGGCAGGACGGGAGGCACGAGGGTAGGCTGGGATGGACCCGTTCCTGCTGTAAATCACAGCGGGAAATCGGGGCTGCCAAACCCTGTGGTACGCGAGCTTCTGGGCTTGGTGGTTGGGGGACTTTGGAGACGAGCAGGTGTAAAGAGCCAGTGCTGTTTCAACTGAAGCAGCTGGTCCTGTAAGCCCCATATAGATGTGTCCGCCTAGAGGAGTCTGAGCAGTGGTGTTTCACTTCTGAAGCTTTTGGTTCAGCTGTAACAAGAGATTAATCCTCATCTAGTTGTTGAAAGAGCAGCTCGGGAATGCATTTGTGGGGCAGGGAGTTTTCATTCCTTGTTTTGCCACAGTGTTCTCCTGGCAAAGGATGATGCTTTTCCCCCTACATTTCAGTGCCTGCAGAGGGGAGGTGGGGGGGGGGGCGGGTCGTGCAGAAGTCTCTCCTGGGAACCAAAGCATTGCAGCATGGTTCTGCCTTGCAAGCTCATTAAGTGAATAAATCTCAGGGATGCTTGGTTCAGATGGGGCTCCTGCAGGAAAATTTATAAAGTAATTGAAAACATTTTAATGGGAAGTACTAACCATCTATAACATGGCATCTGTTGTCATGTCTTTGGAAAAACACATCTAAATTAAGAGGTTGGGAGACAGTGAGACAGACTGGTGGGTTTGCTGCTGAAACAGCCAGCTGGCCAGGGCTGCAAGGCAATGTTGGTGGAAACTCCTTTCCATCTGTAGCATCAGGCCAGGCCCTGGCTCCCTGGACTGCTCTGGGAGCATCAGGCAGAGCTGTCTTTGGCAGAAATCAATTCAGGGAGGAGCAGGGAGGGAAGAGAGGAGCAGCTCTGCAGTGTTTCTGTCTCATCTCATCCTTCAGCGGGTGTGAAGACACGAGAGAGAGTTCGTGGGGAAAGCATGGATGAACATCTGTAAGGAGCTTTGGCATCTCTGCACTTAAACAGTGTGGCTTGGAGAGGAAGGGATGTCCTCTGCTGTTAAAATGGGGTGAAATTGCCAGGGCAGCGAAAGGAAATAAATCTGAGGTGGTCCCACATGGCATCAGCAGCCTCACCTTCCCTGTGCGTGAGAGAAACAACCAGGCCCTGCTTCATTTTCACTGGCATGTTTCGGCTCTGATGGGCAATGGCAAGTAAACAGCTTCAATGTGAGAATGGGTGCCAGCAGATCAGATGAAAAGGTGAAGGGCTTCTGGTATGGTGTGGTTCTCCAGTCCTCTACTTCTGACCTTGTCCCATGGGACAATCTTTAGGGCTGATGTAGGAGGATCTGAATACATTTTCATTGAAAACATTGACCATCTCTACCATAGCATCTGCTGTGTTGTCTCTGACGAAGCCCATCACTGTTCCGAAGCAGCCAGGCAGGCTGGTGGACCTTGTGCTGCAGCACAAGGCTGGTCGGCAGCTGCTGTGGCCCAGAGCTGTGCTCTGCTCTGCTGATGCCTTCAACAGGGTTTTTTGCAGCTCATCTTCCCCCTTGTAGCACCTGTGGAACATCCTTCAGCCACCCCATTCTGATGTTGGAAACGGGATGCAGCAGCCCCTGCCCTAACCAGGCATGCTTAGACTGCCACGGGCAGCATGGCAGAGCTGTTGTGGGCAGCATTTCTACTCTTTGCCATCCAGCCTGGTCTGGAGGCCACTGGCTGCCTCCAATGTCTTGTTTCCAGCTCTCCATGAGCATGGCACATAGCCAGCCTAGTCCTTATGGTGGTATGTCTGATCCGAGGGGCAAACAGGAGCCTGAGTCCCAGGGCAGTCACTCTTTGTGCTCTTGCATTGCTGCACTTCCTCTTCCCCGAGCGCTTGGGAGGGAGTCAGCAGCTGTGGGGGCCTCTGCAGAGGGGAGCTGAGCACCGCCTCGCTGAGCCAGGCCCTGGGTCCTTGGGTCATGGTTTTTGGCAGGGTGAAGCAGTCTCTTGGAAGCTGACCAGGCTGGTAGGTCCAGCAGAAGGAACATCTGTTTGCCTGGGCTGGAGAATTTTCCTTACAGCCTTGGCTTGTTGGTGTGCTTTGTGGCATTTAGGATGGCTGGAATATGGCTTAAGCCTCACACCACAGTGGGCAGAGGGGACAGACCCCAAGCCTGGCATGGGGATTTGTGCTGCCATCCTGGCTCTGCACTGTGTTAGAAACATGGAGCATGTTGGTGAGCCCACACCAGGGGCAGCTGTGTCGTCTTCAGTAACTCTGGTTGTATTTACTCTGGTCTGTTCCCTTCCAGGGGTGCTGCCTTTTACAAAGCACAACAGCAAAACATTTCAGAGGGTTTCTCATGTTTGCCTGACACTGTTCCCCTGCCTGTGCTGGGGAGGTGAAGGTGCTTGGCTTGGCCTCAGCAGGAGGTACATGGTGGGAACTGCTGCTGATCCTTGCAGGGCTGGGAGAGCTGCTGGTGCTGCCTGTTTTGTCTGTTTCATGGGCCTGGAGTTGAAGAAATTATATTTGTTTAAAAAAGAAAAGCAACAAGATAAAAACAAGAAGGGATTTGTTTTTGTTTCAGTGTTAGGGCATTGCAGAGACAGGTTTGGCTGGGCAGGCAAACTCAGACTCAAGAGGGCAGTGGGTCATAGGGTGAGGTCAACTCTGGTGGCCTTACACATCTGCCTTTCCCTCGGGAGCAGGAGGTGGCTCAGACGATGCCTCTGAAGGAGCTGTTGCGTCTGTAATTGCCAGTGGCCTGTGCTCAGCTCTGTGGAAGCCTTGTGCCTCGTGACAGACCGCCTTGAGTTCTGCTGTCTGGGAACTGAGGTACTACTCTCATTTTCCAGGTATAGACTGTCCAAGAGGGTCCTCATTCTCAAGGACCTTTTCCTCCAGCCGTTGATTTTGTCTGAGGGGACCTTTGTGGTCGGGAGCAGCTCTGCCCAAGAGCATCCCAGCAAAGCCTCAGACACTGCCTGGGAAAGGACTCGTTTGGAGGGAGGGGGAAGTTACCACCAGGTCACCCAACTGTTGCTTTTTGGTGTGGGGCCTGCAGCTGGCACCCAGCTTGTAGTGAGGGTCCAGGTACCAGCACCCCAAGGAGTGAAGGGAGGTTGCTGAACTGGTTGAACCTGGCACTTGAAGGAGAGATGGACTTCAGCCCCTCAGTGATCCTTCCAGACCTGCTGGTTCGGTTGTTGGGCTGCTCTGCCTTGCAAACCCAGCAAAAAGCTAGCTGTTATTTTTGGAAAAAAAGAGTAGGACTTAATTTTTCTGCTAGGTCAGTGCTTGGTCAGATCCCTGGGGACTGGCAGTGCAGGCAGGTAGAGAGAAGAGGGAGACCAGGGCTTCACTTGCAGGGCAGAGCAAGCTGGCTGCAGCACCACTATATGGCTCTGCTCTGGCCACTGTATCCCTCAGACCACTCATGGGGACAAGGGAGAGGCGGGCAAGGACCCTGGTGCCAAGGGCAGTGTGCCATCAGTCCCAAGTGGCTTGTGTGACTTCTCCTTTTGATAAGCCTCCTCACTGGTTATTGGTTTTGTTCGTTTGTTTCCTTCCAGGCTGCAGTGGCCAACATGGATTTTCTCATCATCTGCCCCTTTCTGCTGGCATTGCTGCTGTCCCAGGGCAGCTTCACAGACCTGGAGAAACAGAGAGTAGACTCTGGCTTGGAAATCTGTATCCTCTGCAGCCTGCCCCTCATGACCCACATATGCACTAATGTCTACGGAGGCTGGAGGGAGCTCATGCACAGGGAAGGGGTCAGAGACCACGGAAAGGGGCACAAAGAAGTGGAAAAGAGAGGATCCAGAAGCACTGGGAAGTTTCTGCTTTGCCCTTCTGTAGATGGGCTTTAGCCAAGCTCCTGGGTTTGCTAACCAAGTGCCTGGCTTGGTGCAGGAGCAGAAGTGGCAGTGATGCCTGCTGTTCTTTCTGCTCCATTGTCCTGGGCACTGAGCACGTTTCCCAGTCTGCTCTTGGAAGTGGCATGGCCAGCCAGGAGGCAGAGCACGCCTGCACATCTCAGTGCTTTGGGGTCACCAGCTGGGATGGTGGAAGAGGGCTCCTGGGCTTGTGGCGCTTGGTCTCCTCTGTGCCACAGGCATTTTTTGCCCATGAAGAGGTGGGCTAATGCAAGCCCTTCTTAGCATGCAGCAGCATCCCCTGGTGAACAGGCAAAGTATGAAAAAATAATGAGAATGTGGAGACACATGGGGAAGGTGGCAGTTCATGTTCCTCCTTCAGCCCGTCAGCCGGAGCACAGACTGGCAAGTAGAAAGCTCTCCACAAGCTCCCAGCATTGTTAAGGGTGCTTAACCCACCTGCTGGGGTGTTTGGGCAAGGGGTTCACTGTAAATCTGTGTTTCATCCTGGCTGAGGTGCTGCCCCTCAGCCCTCAAACACCTCGAGGAGAACTGGGGGGGGGCTGGGATGGTGCTGGGGGCCCGGTGGAGGGGAAGAGCAGCAGTGTGGTGGGAGAATGTCAACAGTGCCCTTGACAGTGGTGCAGATAAGAAGCTGTTTGAGGTGAAGCGCAAGGACCAGATGAACGCTCTGAAGAACTTGATTGAGCTCAATGATATCAACCAGCACTACAAAATCATTGACATCATGCTCAAGGGACTCTTCAAAGTAAGCCACAGTGCAGGCTGCACTCTGTGCCCACAAGGGTGGGCAGAAATGGGAAGGGTTGGGGGCTTCTGTGGAGTGTGTGGCCTAAAGTGTGAGTTTAGGACCTGAAGGGGGGGTGCCATGGGGTTTCAAAGTGGGGCAGCTGTGGCAGCACCTCCAGGGTACAGGGCACGGCTGGCAGGACAGGGCAGTAACCAAGGGCTCTGGCAGGTGCTGGAGGACTCCCGTGCTGTGCTCATCGCCGCTGACGTGCCTCCTGATGGGCCCTTCCCTCAGGATGAGAAGATAAAGGATGGTAGGTCCTCTCTGGTTTTTACACCCCTCCTTTTTCTGGTGCTCTGGTGCACCACAGACATTCTTCCTGGGATCAGTGCTGGGGTAGGTACAAAAGCCCTGTGTGTCCAGACCAGACCTGGGCTGGTCCCTGTCTGTTGGGGACCCTATTGCTGGCTCTCTGACCAGTTCATACTAGGGAGCCCATCACTCTGCCCTCAGCCTCCCCACCTCATGGCAGGAACACGAGTGCCAGTGGGATGGGGCCGCTGTGCTGATGGGGCTGGTGGCTGTCCCCACAGCATACTCCCACGTGGTGGAGAACACTGCCTTCTTCGGGGACATCGTCCTGCGCTTCCCCAAGATTGTGCACCACTACTTTGACCGCAACTCCAACTGGAACAGCCTCATCCGCTGGGGCATTGGCTTCTGCAACCTGACGGGTGTGTTCGAGCAGGGACCCCACTCCCAGGTCCTGCGGCTGGTACGGCTCTTCGTCCCCCCTGCCATGACCTCTCTGCTCCCAGGCCGGGGGGTGAGGGTTTTGGGGTAAAAGGAAGGCAGGGGCCCCCCATATCTGGGGGCTGTCCCTGAGCTGAGGGATGGGGGAAGAGCATAGAGCGTAGGTGGGGCTGGTGGGAGAGTAGGGGACTCTGGTCACAGCTGGAGGATGTGAGTGGGAGGCACCACTCCCCAGTGAGGTCTCCCCTTTGCTCTGCAGATGGCTCAGGAGCTTGGAATCAGTGAGAAATCGCCCGATTACCGCAATCCCTTTAAAACGGACCAGTCAGAGGTAAGATGGCAATGCTGCCAGCTTGCCTCGTGTGCTTCCCCATCCCTGTTGCAGCTCCAGACAGCTGGCTGGGGAATAGAATGGGTGACTTGTGGGGAATGGCCAAAAGCCCCTGTCACTGAATAAGCATGGCTGAAACACAAACACTGAATTCCCCATCTGTGGTCTACTTTGGGCACCTGGTGCCCTCTTTCCCCTTCTGTGGCCACCTGCCTCGTGGTCGAGACTCTATTTGCCTCATGCTGCATCTGTCCTCAAAGCTCCCTGGACTGTGAGGCTTGTGCTTTAGCTTTGGTGGGTTTGGACGGATTGTGGCTCTGGGAGGCTGTGGGTGCTCCCCCATGCTGACCCCTTGCTGTCAACCCACAGTTTTTCCCCAGTGCTGACACCTTTCAGAAGGCGCTACGGGATGAGGAGAAGAGGAGGAAGAAGGAGGAGAAGCGGAAGGAGATCCGCAAGGGCCCACGCATCTCCCGCTCACAGTCGGAGCTGTAGCATGCGAGGACTTGCGCCTTGCAGTGGGGGTGGCACCACTGGGACACAGAGTGGCTTGCTCCCTTCTCGGCAGCCTTGGGCCAGTGCCTGGCAGTTCCCTTTCCATTTGTGCCGTGGGTTTTGTTTTGTTGCCTTTCCTTTTTGTTCAGTGGAGGTTGAGTGGTGGTGCTGGTGGGTTGCCCCAATGGGGCTTAAGTGGGGTACCCCTTCTCCAGAGGTAAAGCACAGACAGGAAAGCAGTGGGGCCATCTGCTGGTCAAGCTGTTGCTGCCTGTGGGGATGTAGAGTGTGGGGGACATGCCCCTGGTGGAGCCCAGGGATCTCCCCTCACTGCAGCACACCCCACGCTGAACGTGCCCCCTCCAGTATGGGTGGGCTAGGGAGCGTGTCACACCAAACAGCCTCATGAGCAATGCTGCTTCTCTCAGCTTTGGTTTTCGTTTTGTTAAACGGGTGATCTCATTGGCACCCCCCACTGGGTTCTACCTGGTCTCTGCACAGCTGCTACCTCTGGCACATCAGCCCTCCCCTTTTCCCAGCGGCTGTTTCACCGAGCAACATGCATTTCAGTGTCCAGACGTAGTTGAAAATGCCCACAGCAGCTGTTCCTGGCCGATGGCATCCCATGGCCACTGCAGGGCATTCCCGCAGAGAGGCAAACACTCGGTGAATTTTTGGACAGGAGGTATTTCCGTACTTGGCTTCTTTGCAGCTGATGGGTGCAAGCAGTGCTGATGCTGAAGATGCTGGGGAACCAGCCCCGAGCTACTGAGAGCTTGTCCTGCACCCCATGCCCCATCCCTCCTCTTTGGGGCTTGTCCTCTCTAAATGAGCCCCCGAAGCCCCTTGTCAGGGGGACAGCCAGATGAGGGCATGTGGTGATAGCAGGGCCGAAGTAGGGAGGCAGCCAGCTGAGGGGCTGCGGTGGGGGCAGAGGTGAGGGGCTGGCCCCAGGACCGACACAGCCACCCTGTGATCTCTCACCGACGCTGATGGCCTCGCACCAGAGCAGGCTCTTGCACAGGGGTCTTCTCCAAGGAGCAGATGCTCTGTGTCGGGCTGGCAGCATCACAGCCTTTGAGGAAAGGGAAACGTCCTGAATTTTTTAACAGCAGAGCCAAGTCCCTCCAGTGGGGGGAGGGGGTGGCAATGGGCGCATTTGATTTTTCTTGAATAAAATTGACTTTATTATTTTTTTTTAAGTAGAAGAATCCTGGCTCTTGCTCCCGTTCCTGGTGGGAGCGGGTGTGCGCCAGAGAGCGTCGAGGCTGGCCCCTCAGGAGGTGAGGGTCCGTGGGCGCTGCGGAGGGAAGGACAAACCCCATGCTCTGCCCACCGCCGCCTTGCAGCTGGCCTTTCCGCCGGGCATCCTGGCGGCATCCCGGGCCGCGAGCCCTGCCCCGGCCGCGTTTCCCGTGGGCAGCGGAGGAGGCGGCGGCGACGACGAGGCCTCTCCCACGCGCGGCGCGGCCCCGCCCCCTCATGAATATTCGGCGCGGGGGCGGGGCGGGCTATGCTAATCGCAGCTGCTGATCGCTGACGCGCCATCACACCACGCGCCGCCGCGGCCGCCGATTGGCCGGGGGCGACCTGGTCTCATTGACAACAAACCGCGGGGGGCGCGCGCGCCGGGGCCGCGGGGGCGGGGCCGCGGGCCGGCCCAAGATGGCGCGGGGTCGGCGGCGCCCGCCGGTAGCGGCAGCAGCCTCCGCTTGAGCGCCCGGGGCGGCGGCGGGCCGTGCGCGATGGAGGGCGGCGAGCTGGCCGCCGAGAGCATGGAGACCCTGACCGAGCTGGGCGACGAGCTCACCCTGGGCGATATCGACGGTGGGCGCCGCGGGAAGGAGCGGGGGGTGGGGTGGAGGCGGCGCGCGTGGGCTCGCCACGCGTGGTGGGGGGAGCGCTGGGGTCTCCTCGCGGGGGCCCGCGGCTGCTGGGGTAGGAGGCGTGGGTGGGTGGTCCTTGGATCGTGATTCTGGAGTGTTCCCCGAGTGCGGAGTGGGAGCGCAGGGTGGGCGCGCTTCCCACGCGATACGGGCTTCCACGGGTGCGGGGGGAAGCGGAGATCCCCTGTCCCGGCTGGGTACAGGCGGGGGACAGAGCGCGTCCCGCCGGGCAGTGCTCGCGTGGCGAGCGGCCACGCGTGTCTCCCCTGCCAGGGGAGCGCCTCTGAGCGACTTTCGTGGGGCTGCCCCACGCCTGGAGTCGAGGCCGTAGCCGCAGGAAGGCGGTGGGGATGTGGGGGTCCGAGCCGCCGAGCCCACCTTCCCACCGGTGGCCGGCCTGGGAAAGGGTCGGGGAGAGTGATGACCGTGTCCCCCTGCTCCTGCCGCAGACCCGCGGCACTGCCCACGTTCCCCTCGCGTTTCCTCATGGCTCTCTTAAAGTAGGAGCTGAACGATGGCTGAAGCTGTGCTGCCACTAGTGCCCGTGGGAGGCCGAACCTCCAAGCCCTCCTGCATTGAAACAGCTCTAACTGCTTAAATTTTCATTTTCCGTGTCATCCTAAAACTTTACTGCATCGGTGGCATAGCTGAGACCTGTGAGAAAACCCCTGTATTCCACCGAAGTGCAGCAAAATGAAGCGCCTGCGTGTGACGCCTGTTTTATGTATATTTTTGGCGACACGAAGCAGCTCCTGAAAACCCCATTTAAAATGACATTTCTCGGTGTGGTCTGTGTTGTAGGCTGGTGGAGATGAGCTCCTGCCTTATCTCACTGCTCTGCGGGCTGTAATCCCAAACAGAGCTCAGTTTTGAGGGTGTCCAAAATATCCTTGTTTAGCAGCTGGGAGATAAAATTGTACCAGTACTTTTAGATTTCTAATTGACACTGATTTGCCATGTAGCTTGGGGCCAAATTTATACTTCTTTTTTTTCTTTTGTCATAAAAGAAGAATGTACCCTGTGAGAGTGCATTGGGCTTAGTTATTGCTCATAAAGTTTGATAGTGCCCATTGAAGGTGGTGCTCTCTGTTGTTTAAGCACCACGTAATGAGTTCTCAGGTTCCACACGGAAACTGAGACGAATATATGAACCCAGCGATGGCTCCGAACAGAGGTGTGCCCTGGGAGGTGTGATTCAGAGCAATGAGTAACTTAGGAAAACGAGCTTCACTTTCCTCCCCAGCTCCAGGGGTGGATTTTCCTGGGGAAGGCAGGGGGAAGTTGTATGATAGTCCTGCTTTTTTTGTGCTCCAGCATGGATTCATCTCAGGGTTTGAAATTTTGCAAGGATTTTCGTTTGGTTTTTAAGTCATCTCGTGGATGTTCCTCTCCCAGTCAGACTGAGGGGCTCCTCGTTGCCTGTTGTGTGGATTTTGATTTTTTTTGTGGTGGATGTTCTCAGGGATGTCAGTGCTCGCTGGGTTCACACTTGCAGACAGGGCTCAAGGGTGGCCAGGGGGCCCCGGTGCTGAGCCCAAAGGCTCTGCCTCCTGCCCTGGCACGAGCTCCTCCACCAGCCATGGGCATCTTCCTGCTGGCAAGGCACTGCTGGGTAACATCGGAGCACGAGGTTTGAGTCGGTTGGAGGCCAAAGCACATCAGGGTTCAGGACAGAGAGGTTTCTGTTGAGGTTGGGATCTCCACTGTTTTGTGTTTCTCAGAGCATCTCCAGGAGTGTGAGGAAGAGCAGCCTCTGTGCTGGAGAGCTGAGCCACCACCTGGGAGAGGCAGCTGAAGCCCAGCCCTTGCCTTTCTGCCGGGTATTCAGGCCCTGGGCTGATGAAAGCAACAGAAGCCCTTGGTGGGCTCAGTTTTGGTTTTGTAACACCTTGTTGACATTTTTTAGCCTTAGGTTGGGCTGGGATTTTTTTCTGCCATAATGTCACTCTGCTTTAGGGCCTGAGACCTCTCCAGCACAGAGGGCTCAGGTGCTCTGGTGACACTGGATTTATCACTGATGGCTGGTTCTCCAGAAGCACCTGAGGTTTCTCACAGTGAGTGTAGACACTCTGATTTCTTGGTAGGTGAAGGTGTTTTAAAAAGCAGAGATTTATATATTGGGTGTTGGCTGTTTCTTTTGCTTTTAATTTTTTGTGTGTTGTTATTAGGAAAGCTCTTGGGCCCTTTAAAAAAGGTGTGTTTGATCCCCTGGCAGTCTTAATCAAAATTAAACTTTAGACTTTTTGCATTTAGTCAAAGTTGAGTCTGTCTTAAATATGTGATTTAACTTGTGAGAACAGGAGTAGTTTTTTTAATATTAAGTCGACTGCATTGAACACAGCATTCTTTAAAACACAATGCTTGAAATTTTGTTCTTATGCTGGAATTTACTCTTCCAGAGCAAATCTCATCTGATTTATGTTTATTCCCTACTTGCAATTGTTCTGGCTGATAAAGAAATAGCAACGCCATCAAACGAAGAGTTTGGGAAGTAGTTTGGATTATCAGTTTTATCATGTCGAGGGTTATTTGGGATGGTCTTAGCTGCAGTCAGTTAGAATGTGAAGAGCTGTTTAATACCCATCTAGATGTTGATCTTGAAACAGCCCTCCTTGCTCTGCTAGTGTTTTGGGAAGGCCAACTAAGGCAATGCATAAAAAAACCCCAACTTTCATTCCTCTAGTGAAAAGTGGAGACAAGGGTTTGGTCCAACTGATCCCCAAGGGTGGCTGCTGCCTCATGCTGGGGGAACTGTGCATCCCCACTTAGTGTCAGGCTGTTCCTCCCAGGCTTCTCCCTCCAGTAGACTCTAGTTCTTGGGAGCAGTGGTCATGGCCAGTGTTTAAATGTGTGTCAGGGTGTGGAGGGATTGCTATCAGAAGGGAAGAGTAGTAGTATTACAGAAATATGTTGAAATGCGTGTTGAGGGAGCAAGAGGCTTGGAGGAGGATTCATCCCTTTGGTCTATTTCAGACAAAGGAGTGTCAGACAAATTGATTGGATAATGTGTGGGTGGCATTTCAGAGAGCTGAGCAAATTAATAGCCCTCTTATTGCTGGGGCATAATCCATGGAAACTTCTTGTCAAAAGTTCACTGCTTCAAACCTGTGTCATAAATCACAGCAGCAACATCCTTTGGGGTTTGTGAATGAGAAAGGTCCTAGTGTAAGGAGCCCTTTGCTGTATTTTTTCCTATAAATCAGAAATATATTTTTTGCTTCCTAAACCCATATTTATTATTTCGTTATAAGTTCTCTTAGGTTTGTGGGTCTCCTCTTTTCCTATTTCCAGAAAAAAATAAATAGCACTTTCAGAAAACCATGGAAGAGCCAGTGCAGCATGGGCAGATCCTGGGGCGGGGAAGAATGTCTGACTCCTCACGCCGCTGCCTGCACACAGATCAGGGAAAGCATTCAGGTGTCTTAAGGCACCTAATTGGATTAAATTGGATTAGATTGAGGGAAGAGGAAGCTCTGCTTATGAACAATGATCTCTTGGTTGTGAAATGTTCTCCTCTGGGGGAAGGCCTATAGTGTTCCGGTAGGAGCCACTTGATGTGGGCTGATAAAATCCTGGAGAAGGTGGGATGGAGAGAACCTGTTGTGCAGTGATTGCAGGCAGAAAACCAACAGCAAAAGTTATTCTGATGTTTTAAACACATGCATGGATTTCTCCTGGCGCAGTTTTATAAAGTGGTGTTTCCTTCTGTGGTTTTTCCCCAATTTCTGTTATGCTTTTAAGTAAAAAAAGGCTAAGATGAATTCTTATCCTGTCTCTTCATTTTCCAGATACTCAGTGGGGCAGTACAGATAGGGGGCTTGAAAGCTCCCAGAAGTTGGATGGGAGAATGGTTAGTACCGGAATTGGGGAGGTGCTTAGTTTCTTCCTTCTGCAAGGGTTAGACTGAAGTAGTGATGGAACAAGACTAATACTTTAGATATATATTGGAGATGGCTTTAAGTTCTAGTCTGTGCTTGGATCTTGTTGTCTGGAAAAGTGTTGTAGGAGGGTCTTAGTTTTTGCCCTCAACAGCAGCAGCAGTGCTGTGCTGCTGGCCACCTCTTGGTCTCGCTCTGGAGGTGTTGCACTGGTGTGATGTGTTCTCTGAAGGTTTTGAAGGACCCAGAGCTCCCTTCTGTGCACACACGCCATAATTCCAGTCCTGATGTAAATGGCGGGTGTCAAAGTACGCAGGCGATGAAATAGTGTTGAACAAATTTTCTTCTGTTTTACAGAGATGCTGCAGTTTGTCAGTAACCAGGCAGGAGACTTTCCAGATCTGTTTTCGGATCCCTTGTGCAGCACCTTCCAGGGTGGCAGCGGCAGTGGCAGCAGCAGTGGGACCCTGGAGCCGCAGTTGCAGCGGCCCTACAGCCAGGTGCAGCTCCAAACCTTCCCGCCACCCCCTGCATCCCCCCAGCTCCAGAGCGTGCCGGTCAAAGCAGCGCAGACGACACCTGCAGCCCCTCCACGCTCGGCCCCTGTCCTGCAGCCGCGGCCCTCACTGCAGCCTCAGCTCCAGCAGCAGGCCGTCATGATCACGCCGACGTTCAGCTCTGCTCCCCAGACCAGGATTATCCAGCAGCCGGTCATCTACCAGAATGCGGCCACAAGTTTCCAAGGTAGTGCTTGTGCTGCTCAGGCTACAGGTGTGCCTGGTGCACTTGCAGTAAGTGGCATCAGTGTTCAAACTCCAAGTGCATCCTCAGCCATGGCAAGCTGGTGATCCTTTTCTTATGATGCTGTGTGTGGGGTGTCCCTTGTCCTACCTGTGTGGATTTGGAGTTGGGGAGCATGAGAAATTGTCATAAATGAGATCTTAAGTGTTTTTGTGTGACCTTTTACCATAATTGTTGTCTTGCTCTTCTCCTCTGGCCTGGCCTTCTACCCTATGGCTCTTGGGAGGCTTGAGAAAAGCATGTCTTAAAAGATTGTTGTTGGCAACCCTGTTCTCCCACTGATGGGTGCACTGGGTGGATCCAGTCTGTCCGACATGGCAGTCTGGAATGAAGGCACATTTCATCTACCGAACTCTGGAGCTCAGTACTTGCACTGAGCAGAGACACCTGTAGGGATATTTAGTGATGATGGGATCTTCCTTTGTGAATGCTGAATGACTTGATCCTCTTCAGTAGCTGTTGATTCTTTACATGACAGATAGGATCCTACGATCCACCAAGACCAGGGTTAGTGGCAAAATGCAGGTTGGATGTCCTGCATAATGCCACTGAAACAGTGAGTCCTGTTCTATCAGACTAAAGGGTTTTGGCTTTATTTTCTCTTAGCTGATCCTCTGTGCTTCCTGGAAAGCTGCTATTCTAAGTGCAGTGTCCTCTTGCAGAAGGCACCAAAGCAGCTGGAAGGTTCCCAACATGTGGGATGTGTTAGATGAATGCTGCCTACTAAGAAGCTCTGGGAAGAAGAGGAGTGATGCTAGGAGCATTTTCAGGCTCCAGGAGGGAGACCTGCATCTCTCGACCATTTCTGACATCTCTTCTGCTCTTCAGTTCTCCAGCCTCAAGTCCAGAGCCTGGTGACGTCCTCCCAAGTTCAGCCGGTTGCGATCCAGCAGCAGGTGCAGACGGTGCAGGCCCAGCGAGTGCTGACGCAGGCTGCCAACGGCACCATCCAGACCTTAACGCCAGCCACGGTCCAGACTGTTGCTGCACCACAGGTCCAGCAAGTTCCGGTAAGTAAAAGTGCGGAATGATGCAGGGATCCAGCAGAACAAGAAAATGCTTTCGTGGGTCTGGTCTCCTGGCTTGCCAGGGCAGAAGTGGTGAAGCCATAGGGATGGTGATCCTGGCTAGGATTGCTTTTGCACAAACATTTTTAAACCTGAGAGGTATTTCTAGCCAGCCTGTGTCCCAGAAGCATTTTACTTCATGCAGGTCATGTGTGAGAGTCCCTTTGTGAGATGTGATGTGAATTCTGAGCAATGCTCAGCAATCGTTTTCACTGAAACAGTGACTAAATGTAGTCTAAAATAATTTTTTAAGTTGGTACTGTCAATCCCAGTTGGAAACTTTACTTGAATGGGCTCTTTTTGACTTTTGCCTGCTTCTCCGCAAGTCCATCACCTCTATCACATCTTATAAGGACTGGTTGATACTGGAATGTGTTCTTCCAATTCTTCTGTCATGTTTTTTTAAAATATTTTTACTGTTACAGTGCCACGTGATTTTTTTTCACTCTTGTGCATCTTTGTATTAAATAAAAACGTTTGTCTATGAGACTCAGTATGACAGAGTTGCTATGGTTCAGTTGTACTATGCCATCTCTGGTGTTCTCAGAGAGTCAACAAGGTATTTGAAAGAAATAAGAGCAAAATAACTTACAGTGGATTTTGATCTGCTTGATGTTAAAGGTACAGATCCTTTCAGTGAAATTGCAGGGAGAAGCTACTGTGGGTATTTGCCAAAGCAGACTGTCCTAGCTGTGTTAGACTGAATACTCAGACAGTTAATGTAGAGAGCTAATTATAGGTGTAATTGGAGAGGGGGAAAGCAGCTTTTCCATCAGCTCTTTTGTGTTTTTACATTCTTGTTTGCTTCTGGTGACTGATTTGAAAACCACTGTCGTGGTGGTTCCTCTGCTCCACTCCCTCCAGCGCTGTTCAAACTGTCTCCTGCTCAGAGTTTGCATTGGGGCCAATGAAAAGCATCCAGGTGATGCAGGGTGCAAGTGAAAGAAATACTCACCCTGCTCTTTTGCCATCCACTGAGTTGTAAAGCTATTACAACTCTGTCAGTGCTTACCTCTGGCTCCTGAGATCAGCAGGGAAATACGTGCCTGCTCTCCTCTTCACCTGTAACTCCTTTCAACCTAGGTTCTCGTCCAACCTCAGATCATAAAAACGGATTCCCTGGTCTTGACAACCCTGAAAACAGATGGCAATCCTGTTATGGCTGCAGTACAGAACCCAGCGCTGACAGCACTCACTGCTCCCATTCAGACCACAGCTTTGCAGGTATCCTATGGATGTTCTTCTATCCCTCTCCTCGCTGATGTCCTCTCCTATTAATGCAAGGAAGAGATTTGAGCTTTAGTATTCTGCAGCGGTGCAGACAAGAAGGGGTTTTGAGGGCTGTTCTTCACGCATCCAGGGCTATGGATGCTGAAAGAGCTCCAGCAGAGAATTTCTTCAGCTCTCTGCAGCATTTTTGTGAGAGTTCTGTCTTTCCCATGCAAGTAACTCAAAACAACGTTACAGTTTTGTAAACTTCTTGCAGCTGCAGGTCGTTTTGACGGATTGTTATGGTTCTAACTAGAAAAACATTCAGAGATGGGTGTCTTAGAACTTGACCAATCCCCTTAGGGGGTGGATGGCAGAAAACCAATTACCTTATGCCATTTAATACACTTTGCAAACTAACATATAAAAGCCTTCTGAGAATTCATTAAAGTGCTTCCATTTATCCCTGAGCCTGGACTTCGTGTCGTTTCTCTACTCGTCCGTGGGGAAAACAGCTACACAGGGTGAATAATACTCTGTTTCTGTCAAGGCTAAACACACAGATTGTACTGTTTGGCAGCTTCCCATGGCCAGTAAGCAAAGACCAAGGGCACATTTCTGTTTACCTTTTTCTGGTACTACAAGAAGAGGAATATGACCTAAAAACTCAGTCCAGTTTTTAACTTGAAACCAAAAGCTAACTGGCTCAGAGTAGCTGTGGAACTTCCTTTTGCCCCTCAGTAGTGTCTAATAGTAGTATATTGAATGTGACAACTGATTAAGCTGCTTTTCAGAGGGCATTTGCAATGGGGATTTGTTATAATCATCGGAGGTGGCAGTTGTGCTTCATGGCCTCCACTTCTAATCAACTCTTAGAAACTTATGCCCCCAAAGAAACATTTATTATGATCTTGTATGTTCTGAACAGATATCTCTGTACACATATTTACTGGAGGAGATAAACTTGCAAGTGTGGACATAAATTTTGACTTCTTTTGCAATAGCATTATATGCTTCTTAGATACTTATTAGCAGCCAGGCTAAAATCTTCAATTAACCTGCTTGCTTTTAGATTATGTTTTCACACACCTTGAGGCTTACGAGATTGTGTCTAGCTGAGGCATGTTTGAACACATTGAAATTTGGTGGATATTAGCCAAGGAAAGGTATAAGACTTAAGTTCACTTATTTGTCAAGTTCCAACTTGAAGTGAAACAAAATTAATTTCTGGTATTCCAACTAGAAGGCTATTTCAGAGTCAAAATTGTTTCTGAAATTGCTCATGGCTAGTTTATTCTCATGGCTAGTTGCTCTAGGCTGGTTATTATTATGTTTGTCTTTTGACAGAAATAACTCTTACTCTCCATAGCTACTTGCTTCCCTGATCCTTGGTGTACTTCAGAGAACACATGTGCCTTTCTAAATCTTGCTTTGCTGGATTAAGCAGTCTAAACTTTCTTTCTCTACAAGTGTCCTAGGAGCCCCTCTGTGCAACTGTTCTGATGGGATTCATCATATTTTATCTCTGAGTACATACCACTTTAGTTTGCTGTAGATGGTCTGTCCTACATCTAGATGTCCAAGTTTGAGCTTTTCACGCTGCTGTATATCACTCATTAGTCTTAGTTCCTCATATTAAGGCATTTTTATAGCTTATGGATTTTTTTTCTTCATTTAATCAAATTCAAATCAACTGCATTCCTCAAGCCAGAGGTTGTTTTTTCGTAGCTGGATCCTTTCTAGCATTGTCATTACTAGTGTCATTGGAAATAGTGTGGGCTGTTGCTGTTTTGATAACTATTTGTCCAAAGAAAAGGTGGATTTAGACACTTGGAGTGTAAGGATTGTGGGAACAAGGAGGAGCCTCAGTCTCTTGCTCTGTTTAGGTGGATGAACACAGTGTAGTATTGGCAGAAGTGTTGATGTGCTTGGAGAACAAGAGATGTTCTTATTCCACAGTGACCAGTGTGGGAGTCAGAGTGACAGATTTTTCCTGTGTTGCTGTGCCAATGCTTGTGCCAGCTAAGAAAGATGGAAGGAATTTGGCATCTCACATCTTTCCTGAGCTGTACCAACTTTTCCTGATTCTTCTTTTATTTACTCCTTTTTCTTTTGCCATCATAAACCTTGTCTAAATTGGCTCTTGACATTTGTTACGCGTGGTCTTTGTAGACCCTCGTCGGGAGCAATGGGACCATTTTGACCACAATGCCAGTGATGGTGGGACAAGAAAAGGTGCCTATCAAACAAGTTCCTGGGGGTGTAAAGCAACCTGAACCACCTAAAGAAGGAGAGAGGAGAACAACTCACAACATCATTGAAAAGCGCTACCGGTCGTCCATAAATGACAAAATCATTGAGCTGAAGGACCTTGTCATGGGGACAGATGCCAAGGTAAAGATGGGGAATAAGTGCAAATGTGGCGTCATAAATACTTTGTCTTCAGGTGCTCATTGCTCTACCGAATGAAGCAATTGTGTACATGTAGCTGTTAGTAGCATGCACATGTGTATTGGGGTAAGACTGGTGAGAATCACTTGTGCTCGATAATTGTATTCAGGAAGGGTCATCTGTAAAATGTTAATTTTACTATGCTAGTGGTGCTGTTTCTTGAAAATAAGCTATACATTATGCATTCGTTCTTACATTAGGTCTAACTTAAAATAGGCTCTCTAGGTGGAATATCCAAGTGGATGTTTTCATAACTCTGCCAAACCAGATCTTGCTTCAATTAAGTTTCCATTTCCATGGGACTGCAGTAAGGATGAGGGTTTACAGAGCTTTCCAATTTATTTCCTTTAGCTATTGAGCTGTAAAAACTCTTGCTTGCTCAAATATTGGAAGCTTTCTTGCACCACATATTCAGGGTTTGTTCCTGCTTGCTTTACCTCATGCTGGTGGAGCAGGCAGTAGTATTCTTGATAACCTTCTGTGACTGCTGCACAAATAAGTGCACTAGTGAAGTGACCTCCTCTTGCTGGAAGTGGAAGCTTACTTTTTGAAAACATGAGTAATGTGCAGTGCCTTCATAGTACTTTTGGCTTATGTTTGGAAGATAAACTTGCCCACTGCTGCTGGAAGCAAAGATTTGCATGGAGGTGGCCAAGCGAGTGAGGCAAGGAGGGAACTACTTATCTCAGAATTAAGTGGTGATCAGACAGCAGCTTGTTGTATCCCAGAATTGATCCACTTCATTTACAAACTATGGTACTTTCAAAGGACTGTTTCTGGCTGAAACCTAGGTGTGAACTCCGTTGTGATTTGGATATTAATCTGTTTCCGTTGTACTGTTTCTATAAGGTCTTTGAGAGACCTCAATCCTCAATCAGATCTTTGTCTGATACCTTGCCCACAGAGCATGCCCCACTATTGGTTCCTTTGCAGCAGCTGATAGGTCCTTTATACCCTTTTCTGTCACTACGTGACACAAAGGGTTGTGGTATTCCTAAAAATAGGAGTGACCTTTTGATACTCTTAATATAAACCGCTTTTTGTACATTTTAATTCCTTACAGATGCACAAGTCTGGAGTCCTGAGAAAAGCCATTGACTACATTAAATACCTGCAGCAGGCTAACCATAAGCTGAGGCAGGAGAACATGGTTCTGAAGCTGGCTAACCAGAAAAACAGTAAGTTGTGGAGGCTCTGCAGCAGAAGGGAGGCAGCCAGCATGAATGTGGGGTGTATCTTGCGGTTTCTTATCCTTGACAGAGGTTCTATCAATAGTGACCAGTGTTACTCCAATGACAGAGCCAATCTGAGAGCTACTGACAGGAGTCAGGGTGGAGAAACATGTACACAATGCACTCTGATTTTTGCAGAGCTGTTGAAGGGCATTGACCTGAGCAGTCTGGTTGACAACGATGTGGATCTGAAGATAGATGACTTCAACCAGAATGTGCTGCTGATGTCTCCTCCAGCTTCTGATTCAGGATCCCAGGCTGGCTTCTCCCCCTATTCCATTGATTCAGAGCCAGGAAGCCCGCTCCTTGATGATGCAAAGGTATTTGTGACTTTAGTTGTCAAATTCAAGGTATCTCCTTCAGGATATGTAAGACCCAGAATTTAAATTCTTGTTCTCAAGAGTGGGACCAGCAGATATCTGGCAAGCAGATCTGGAGGGCTTAGAGAGCCTTTGTAAGGATGAGGAAGGTGCATGTGTGTGTCTTACCTTTCTTTAAATTATTGAGACTATTTCCTGAGCTGTATTACCTGAGCCCTACCTTAGCTGCTGAAAGAACTGTGCTTATCCTTCAGCCCCTGTACAGTCTTTGTGGACTTACAGTGCGTGTTCATGACCCAAGGACCCCGTGGCTTTCCAGGATATGTATATCCAGTGAGTAAAGCAGGAGAACTTGGAAATGGATGATGACATAAGTTGTGGTTAATGAGACCATAAGTAATCAGAGTAACAAAAAGCTGTTAGTTGTCTTTGGCTTACAGGTTTGTTTTGTGGATATCACAGAATTGGGTTTTCTGGGAGATCCTCAAAAGAGTAAGGGCAGCAAAGGTTAATCCTGGCCTAACCCAGGGATACAGTTAATACCTGAAATGACTGGACACAGAAGGAAGTTGAAGGCATTCAAATATTTCAGCCTTATCTTACTAAGCTAGGAAAAGCTTTACTGGAGTTCTCGCTCATCTAGAGCTCAAAAGCAAATTTATACATGATCTGTTTCTCCTTCTTCCCTACCCCTTTCTTGGCATAAGCATTTTTTGTGCTCCAGAATGGTAAGCATTGAGTTTTCTCTCCTTTTTCTCTCCATTCCTATTCCCCTGAAGGTTAAAGATGAGCCTGACTCTCCTCCTGTGGCGCTTGGTATGGTGGATCGCTCTCGAATACTCCTCTGTGCTCTCACATTCCTTTGCCTTTCCTTCAATCCACTGACATCCCTCCTGGACGCCCGAGGATCCCCCGAGTCCGACAGCCTGGTGCGCCATGGTTCCGGCAGGAACGTGCTGACAATTGAGTCAGGTAAAGAACTAGGATGGTTTGGGCCATGGAACGTGTCCAGCCTTACGTGGTCTCCCTAAAAGCCACCTGCAGCTGCGACGGCTGCCGATCACAAGGTGGATGGTCGGTGTGATCCAGTAGGTTGGGTTTGTGTGTTCAGGGAGTTTTTTGACCTTTGTTTAGTGGGTGGGGAGGGGCAGTAATGCCGGGCAGGGCGTGGAAGGAGAGCCAGCTTGGACATGGCTCCAGTTCACATCCAGTGTTCTTCTTGAATAAAACCAGCCATGGCTCAGCGTGGTGAGGTTGAGGCGGCACTGATTTGTAGCCCAGCAGCCTGGGCTTTTGGCATAGACCCTTGAAAAGTAGTTCAGGGTAAGGGGCGTCCTCCTGTCTTCACTAATCTTTGAGGCATGTTCACACTTTGTATTTGTTTTTAAGGTAACTGACTGATTTTTGTCACTTAATAATAAAGTATTACTACACCGTTGCTATGGAGTCTTGCAACTGGCTTGTTGATACACTCATTCCATAAAATTCATAGTTAAAAATACAGCTTAGGAGAGGGTGGGGGATGCTGTAGGTATGCAGTTGTTTCCCTGACTGGTAAATATGGTTCCTCAGTGTTGCTTTGTAAATTTAACTAAGATCAGAAAATGATACTGGAGTATTGAGTACCTGTGGGTGTATCTTACAGAAAAATCAGAAGGCAACTCTTGGAAAATGAAGTGCTGATTCATTTTTTTTGTACATCAGTCTTGTAAAAATAATCATTTAGTTGGGAATGTTGAGGGTTGGAGTTTGGATGAGGAGATGTTGGTATATGTGTTTCCTGATTGAACTGCAGTCTTTGCAAAAGCTTATTAAACATGTGGCAAGCATAGCAAGACATCCTTCGGGGTCTGTGCTCATCATGTTGCCAAGCTTTTGGTGTCCAGGTAAAATTTAACTTTCCCTTTTGGGATGTCCATTGTAGATGCAGCTGGTTGGTTCGGTTGGATGATGCCCACCCTAATCCTGTGGCTTGTGAATGGAGTGATTGTACTGAGCGTGTTCATAAAGCTCCTTGTGCACGGAGAGCCGGTGACCCGGCTGCACTCGAGGTCCTCGGTCACCTTCTGGAGGCACCGCAAGCAAGCGGACCTGGATTTGGCACGGGTAAAGTTGACTTGTCGTTTTGCATCAAATGCATCTTTCAGATGGGATTGTGGGTGAATGTTTCCCAATGAGGCAGTGGCTTGGCACTTGCAAGAGCATGGTATTCCTTGAGTGGGTCATCCTGTCTGATTTCAGAGAAGCTGTTGCCAGCAGATTGTTCTGAGCAGATTGCTGTCCTCCTCAGCCTAAGTTAGTGAGGCATGGAAGCAGTGGAAGAGGCTCCTGACTTCTGTCCTTGTTCTTAGCTACTGCATCTTGTATCAATTTTTGGCAGCAACATCTTGGGTTTTGTCCAGAATCTGGCCTCTGCTCTGTCTGTCTGCTGTCCTCCAGCCTCTTGGAAGTCCTCTTTCTTGTTGAGGAAACATTTGGCTTTTGATATGGGGACCCTGAAATTTCCATGGTGTTTGACAAGGCAGGGAGCTCTTTTCACCTGGTGCTGATGTGTCTCACAGGCAGTGCAGGATCAGAACCTGTCGCTGTTGTACCACGGCCAGAGAGAAATTACGACACAAAAGTCCAAGTCCAGGAGCAATAATGGCTAATTTAATTAATTATAAATCGGTTTATATAACTTGGGTCACCTGCATGGCATAAGGTCATTGGTCAATGATCATCCACCTCCTAGAATGATTGGTGAAAGCTATAAAACATTCATTTGAAAATATTTTCTTCAGTATACCGTAACAACACTGCCGAACAACAGCAGGTGCAAGATAGAGAGAATTCGTTTACAAAACAATAGCACTGTTTTTCATAGCTTCTGTGAGAAACGCAGAGCTCTCACAGAATGCTGCAGAAAGCTGGAAAATTTCTCTGCTAAAGCTTTTCAGCGTCTACAAGAACCATGTGTGGAAAGTATGTGTAGGGCCAGATTTCAAGCTGGTGTAAACTGCTGTTATGTTTTCAGTTTCTGTGTTGACATCCTTCTGCTAAAGATCTTGCCCTGACTTGCACGTCAGTTCGTCTTGCCTCCCGGTGCCAAGGAGGTCCCAAAGTGTCTCTGATAGTGATTTTTGTTGCTGAACCTTTTGTTGTGTTATTTGCAGGGTGATTTTGCTGCAGCTGCGTCAAACCTGCAGACTTGCCTGTCGGTACTCGGACGAGCACTGCCAGCTTCCCGCCTGGACTTGGCCTGCAGCCTGTCCTGGAACGTGATCCGCTATAGCCTGCAGAAGCTGGCGCTGATGCGGTGGTTGCTGAAGAGGACTTCTCATCAGTGGCGGGCTAGGGAGGCCGCTGCAGGATTTGAGGATGAGGCCAAGACCAGCGCTCGGGATGCGGCCCTAGCGTATCATAAGCTCCATCAGCTCCACATAACAGGTGGGAGCAGAGGTGGCAGATCTGCTGTCTGGTTTTCCCAGATGAGGAGACTCAGAGCTGACCCTGGAGCATACAGGGAGAGCACTACAGCCTCTCTCCTCTGGGAGGGCTGCTGTTAGAAATTAGCCTGACAAATTTTAGGAGCCACTTATTAAAACACAACAGGTTAATGCAACAGAAGAACTCTGTAAGAACAGCTGAAACAACTGCAGTGTAGGCTTCTCACGTCAACGGGTTTTTGTTGTTTCTTTAGGATAGTAGCCCTGCAAATTATGGTAGTATTTAGTAGCTGGTACTACTGATTAAAAATTAACACTTTTCCTTCTCCTCCTGGTACAGGTAAACTTCCCTCCAGCTCAGCTTACTCGGGCTTGCACATGGCGTTGTGTGCTGTGAATCTGGCCGAGTGTGCAGAAGAAAAAATTCCACCCAGCACAATGGCAGAAATCCACCTGACAGCTGCAGTTGGCTTGAAAACCCTCTGTGGAGGCAAGCTTGGCTTCCTAGCGGTGAGTTGTCTTATCTTCCCTGATCATGCCCTCAAGCAGAGATCTAGGAAAGCCTGGAAGCTGGCATCGCTGTATCTTGGAGAGGGCATCTGCTAGCACTACAATTATAATATGACCTGCAATTATGATACGAGCTGTAATCATGAGATGACCTTCGTCCTTGGTGGTGCTGCTCTTTCCCTAGATACTGTTCTCAATCTTGTCCTCTCCTTTCACCAGAGCTACTTTCTAAGCCAGGCTCAAAGCCTGTGCAGCTCGGAGCGAGGTGCCATTCCTGACTCGTTGCGTTGGCTGTGCCACCCCCTGGGACAGAAGTTTTTTGTGGAGCGAAGCTGGACGGTGAAGTCTGCTGCGAAGGAGAGCCTGTACTGTGCGCAAAGGAATCCCGGTGAGATGTGTGTGGCACCCCAGCACTTTGAGCCTGGCAGTCTCTCCACTCTTGTCTAGGACAAAAGTGGGTGTCATGTCTGAGAGCTTGTTCTTTTCTGCCCACCCTGCTTGTGGTTCTGATGGGTGAAAGGGCATGAGGAACTGAGATGTCTCCTCAGCCTGCAGGGTCTGGCTTCCCTCCCTTTGTATCCTGCACTGTGTCATACTGCTCATCCCTTTATCTGCTGCAACACAGCCCAGAGGTTGCCCTGAGTGTCTGGGGAGTGACTTTGGGGTGACTAAGGTTTATCCTCTGCAGAGCAGTGTCCTCACTGTTTTGCTGAGAGGCTGAAGTGCCAGAGGGATCCTTGGCCTAAGGCTGCAGCTTTATAAGTGGATTAAAAGGATAAAAAAGACCTAAAAACTTAGTCTTTATAAATCATTGTGTTAGTTGCTCAAGATTTTCCCTCTACTATTCTTCCTCATGTTCTTTCCTACATTTTAATTCTTCTTTCTGGGTGTCTTGGGAGGTGTCTACAAGGATATTAAGGTTAAATGGTTTGGTTGATCCTTCTCCTCTAGCGGATCCCATTGCACAAGTCCATCAGGCATTCTGTGAGAACCTGCTAGAGCGAGCGGTGGATTCACTCGTGAAGCCTCAGACTAGGAAAGAGGTAGCAGGACAAGAGGAGGAGGAGTCGTGGTGAGTATGTGTGTCCCACTGGGCACTGCTGGCCACAGCAGCAGGCTCTGAGGCAGAGCTCGTAACCACTGACCGAGCGCTGTGGGGCAAACTGAGTGGTTAGTCCTTGTTAAAGGCTTGGAAGGACAATGTTAGTCTGACCACCACAGTTTATTAGCAGAGCAAGCTCTGCCTTTGTATTAAAACCTCTTAAGTCAAAGGTGAAGCTGGGTGTGGTGGGGATTTCTGGTGTTAGCTGGGGTAATACTGGTTGATTCCTCAACTAAGTGGAAGGCACTTTCTCTGCTGAGACAAAATATAATGTTCAGGAGCACTAAAATTGGCATGCACCTACCTCTTCTATAGACCAGGATGTATGTCCAGGGCTTTCAGAGTGTGAAGGTCTGCCATGTTAGAGAGTGAACCCAGCAGCTTGCTACTTTGTGCATGAGTGTTCTTCTGACTGAAGTGCAACATTTACCGGCAGTAAAGAATCAAACAGACGTGTGGCAAGAGGAGGAAAGATAATGTTGGACGAAATTGTCATTGTCTCTAAGCTCTTCTACCAAATGAAAGGGGAAAATAGGTGGAAAACAGTAGCTTTTTGTACTGAACCATGTCCAGCTTTCTCCTGGACTCCACAGGAAGCAGAACCCCAGCCTTTGCTAGTAATTCAGCACTTTTTCTAGCTGATCTCCAGATTTGCTGGTGCCAGGCAAATGTTACATATATATATGGGAAGCTCTGTAAGGATCCTGTCCCCAGAAAGTGTGGGTAAAAGCCTCAGATGGGAAGATAACCCAGTTCCCCTACCTGTGTAAGGAAAATACTGTACCTTTAGCTTTGAGTTTTTTCCCAATCTCATGTCTGTTTCCTAGCAGAGAAGGAGCAGCAGTTTGGTTTAATTGCTTGTGATCAGATGCTGCTGTTGATGAGAGAAGGTAGCAGGATTTATATAAGGGAGGTGGATTGTCACTATACTAGTGGGAGTCCTGTCTCCTCATGGGAAGGACTAGCTTTAATGAAATAGCAAACTTTTTTGTCCCCTTCTAGGGGTGGGAGCTCAAGATCTTCATCTGTAGCATGTCCCAGTAAATTAGGTCATTGCTGCGTATGCTGTTTTCTCTGACCAGTGCTGTGGACATGCTTTCTCTTCCATTCATACATATTTGCATATATGCAAATAATCAGAAGTGTAGTTCAGCCTCTTTTGGAGGCAGTGATTGAAAAGGAGCCTGTAAACAACTTATAACATGTCTGTGTTTGAGGTGAGACTTGAGGTTAAATCTAGTTCTGTGCTGGTGGTCGTGAAAGGGGAGATGTGAGGCTGCTCCTTTTGGAGCATTGCTCTGCACTTCTTCTCTTGGGGTGGTCTCTTCAGTCCAGCAGTGTTGTGTTACTTGAAGAGCTTGAACTTTCTGTGGGCTTAATGGGTCAGCACTGTTTAAAGATGACTTGTGAACAAGTAGTGCCTTGGTATCTTCTGTTTGACAGCATAGCAAAGGTCTGCCTTGCTTCTTGTTTCAGTGAATTCTCAGGTGCCATGGAGTACCTGAAATTGCTCAACTCATTCTTGGACTTGATGAGAAGTGAAGCCTCACCCTTTGCCAGCAATTTTGTACTCAAGTCTGCCCTGGGTAAGTCTGGCAGACCTGAAGCTCTTTCATCTGCAGGATCTACTGCCAATACAAATTCCTGCTCCCTACCACCTCTCAAACTCCAGTCAAGGATAAATACAGTCCTTGGGGTGAGGCCTGATTGCGTGCCAGTGTGGTACCACAGCTCAGACTGGAAGAGAGTGATTAAGAAGGCTTGTAAATTTGGCTCTGTGTTGTAATGCTGAGTGCCCAGCTGGGACTGCTGCTATTTGTATTGTTGGGCAATATTTTATTTCCAATCTGAACCCTGTGCCCTCACCTGAGAGCTTGCTCCTGGCAATGCAAAGCGAGAGGAAGGGTGGAGCATATAAACACACATAGCAGCATTGCAGTTGAAGTACAGGAAGGGTTTTTTCCACTTAATTACCTATTGAACTGAGTGGCCCCCACTTTCATAGTAACTGTCACATATATTCCTCAATCTCCAGAGACCTGCAGCCTCCGCTCTAGGCAAGCTCTGGGCATATATTGGGGGTGCTTGTTTTGGTCCCTTGGTGTATATTTAGTGGGACAACAAGGGCTGTAGAATCCCTCTGAGGCATGAGCTCATCTGGGCTGGGTTGGTAGCAGGCTGCTGGAGTATTTGTCGTGCTTGTTGTTGGTACAGACAGCACCTGGCAGCTTACTGGGATGCTGGTGGAGCAGACTAACTGTTCTGTACCTAAAATGTATAGAGCAGACATAAAAGGAAAACTAAATAATTTTTTTTTTAAAGTGAAGTCTGTGTTTAGATCAATATTGTCATGGAATTGAAAGGCAGGTTAGAGTAGCAGAGCATATGTCCTTTGGCCCTAAGTAGCCTTTGGGAAGTTTTTGAGGGGATGTTAAATAATGAAGGAAATTATATAGGGAACCTGATGTACTGTCTTGATGGTGATTAGTGCCAGTCGTGAGTGTATGTATGAGTGGAGTTGTTATTTTGGGGTGGTGAGTGGAGATCATTGTCAGGAAGGAAGTCAACAGATTTCTAGACAAGTTGGTAGGGTAAGTTCTTGTTGACAAGATACAAACATGCCATCCAAAACTCTGCTTGCAGTCAGATGTAGGATGTTTGCATGCTGCCAAGTTCCTTTGTGTTCTTGCAGCACGTTTCAGCGTTCACATGGATGGCTGAGTTCCCGTGGGATCAGTGTGGGCTCATTAGCATCAATCCCAGCAGAAGGCACTGGCAAGGGCCTGTGATACCTGTCCTCTTCTCCCAGTGTGAGGGAGCCGGGTGTGGTCTCCTGGGCTGCAGCCGATGGTTTTGTTTTGCAGGTCCCGACGTGGTGTGCCGGTGGTGGTCAGCAGCCGTGGCTATGGCAATCGCTTGGCTCAGAGGGGATGATGCAGCTGTGAGGTCACATTTTGCAGAAGTGGAGCGCATATCAAAGTCTTTGGAGATGCCGGAGTGCGTAGGCCTCATACACTTCTCAACCTCCTGCTCCTTCTAAACAGGGGTGACTCCTTGCCCTAATGCTGTCCTGTAGAGTCACACCTACCTGTGCTCTGGAGCTGCATGTCTCTTTTGCTCTGCTAGTGCCAGTGTGCTCAGTAGTTCCTGTATAGGTCAAGGCTAACAGACCGATAGTAAAGCTGTGGACTGGAAATCACAGTGGTAGTTGCTTCTTTCGGGATGTCTTTTGGCTTTGTTCTAATTGCACAGTCTCCCACCTTTCAAAATCAAACAAAACTCACATGATGATGGAAAGGATGGTGTCACTATCTCTGTTCTTTTGCACTAAAGAATCTTTGCCAGCTTCCTCTCATTTCTCTGTGCGGTCTGTGTAGGTGAGGAACAATTGCTGTCTTTTTTCTGTCTAAGGAATGATGATATCTCTTGAGGGTGGGAGAGTGAAAGCTGATGTTGTGGCAGCATGACATGGTATTGCTTGAAAGCACTCTGCTTTCTGTTTCAGGAATGCCCTGGTGAAAGCCACCTTCTACCTGTGTAAAGCCATGCAGGCCTCTCTGTCTGGGAAGGCAGATGGACAGCAGAGCTCCCTGGGTCACTGTGAGAGGGCCAGCAGTCACTTGTGGAACAGCCTCAACATGAGCAGTAGCACGTCCAGCACTGTCCTCAACAATGTAAGCATTATAAGCCCAGGATAACACATGGTCTGTCTTTGGTTGTAAGGTTGGTCTTGCTGCAGGTGTGTCACTTCCCTGTTGTAGCTGCATTCTCCATTCACTCTGTGTGTCATGGGGTAGAGGTGAGACTTCTTCCCTATCCTTGCAAAGGGCATTGCCATTGTTCTGTTTCTGCTGTATGGGGGAGCGGAGCCACAAGTACGGTGTCGTCTCCCCAGACACGGTCTCAGCTCTCGCTCCTCTTGTGCCAGTAGCTGTCACCCCTTCCTGGTGCTTTCACCAGTTTGAATTTGGCCCTGCATAGATGGAAAGTATCCATCTCTCTCCTCCAGGTCAAGTTGGTGATACCTGTAAAACAGGACATCACTAAGTTGAACCTGCTCTGTTTCAGGCCACACTCATGAGTGTTTGAATCCTCTGACACAGAAGTGTGACTATGCTGTGCTACTCCTGAGTTTGTGTGGGGCTTGTTTCTCTTCTTTCCAGGATTACGTAAAGCTGGAGCTTCCCTCCATGGCATATGGGACGCGGTTCTGGTCCCTTTCGTCGTTGCTGGGTGGCAGCTGTAGTGCATTGTAGTTGCATTGCATGTTGTGGCAGTGACTGTGCAATGTTTCTGCAGTGCAGTACAGAGGCACTCTCTGTTCAGCAGCACAGGCAGAGAGCCCTCCCAGAGCCGGGAGCAGTGCTAGGGGGCAGCAGTAGATGGGGAAAAGCGGTTTGGCAGCCGCTGTCAGCTGTGCCAAGACTGCCTCTTTTTTCTCTGCAGGTAGCAAGGCTGTCTTTGCTGTTTCCAACTAGTTAGCATCACCATTTGGGCAGGAAAGCCTTTGCAGAAGGCTGTGTGTCCGTGGGATCAGTTTGAACTCGTTAGCATTGATCCCAGTAAAAGGTGCTGGCAACGGCATGTAACATTGATGCAATGTGCCCTTGGCACATGTTTTCTTGACCTCTTGGTTGAGAGATGCCACTTGGGCGAAACGCAAAGGCCTGCTCCCTTTGCTGCATTGTGGTGGGGTGACACAGCGGGGAGGGCAGGGGAGCCCCCCAGGTGGGCAGGAGGTGCTGTGGCTGTCTTCCCAAGGGCCATGTCAGCAGCCATGGAGCTCATTCCTTGCCCAATGCTGTGTTACTAAGCGTGTGTGCCTGGGCACCTTGGCTCTTGCAGATGATCCAGCTGCTGGCCTGTGACTTGCTGCTCTCCCTCCGCACCAGCCTGTGGCAGAAGCAGGCGAACGCCAGCCAGGCGCTGGGTGAGACCTACCACGCCTCGGCCCCCGAGCTGACGGGCTTCCAGCGCGACCTCGACAGCCTGCGCAAGCTGGCCCACAGCTTCAGACCCGCCTACCGCAAGGTGATGGCTCACCTCCCTGGCCCAATCCACCTCCAGCTTACCTATAGCCCTTCTTGGGGGTGATGGGAAGCTGCTGCCCTTGGAAACATAGGGTATATGTGGGCTTGAGTGGTTTGGACACTTGGAGTGGGTTGGTCTTCCACTACCAGCTTCCATACTTTCTGTTGCTGGGTGATGAGGGAGGCTCCCGTGAGAGTTCAGTGCATGTGGGGAAGTATCCACTTTAGTTTCTGGATAGAAAACCATCAGCACATATGTATTGCCAAATACCATGGTATCCTGTCTATTAAGGTGGCTTCAGACTAGGTCTGTCCCTCTGGGGAGTGTGGAAGGAAGCTTCCGCAGCCGTGCTGGCTCTGCTGAGTAGCTGGAGAGTCAGATGCCTTCTGCATCTGTAGATCCCCAGATGCTTTTTTGGACGTTTTCCTCCTTCTGTTCAGTTTATCTAGTTTTAAGCCTCTGTAGAGGAAGTATAGTCTAATACTTGGACATGAGAATTGTCCTGATATTGTCCAAACTCTGGATTTCAAAGTTTGATGCTGTTATCAAAGCACTGCACTAGCAGCCTAGGTTGAGAATCCTGCCTGGACCACAGCACCAAAGTTTGCTCTCCAATTTTCCTACCCTGTTCCCTGCTCTCAATCTGCCCCCTTTCCAGGCCACTCACAGTTAGATGTCAATTTTTTTTTCCCCTCCTCGTGGTTGCCCTGACCTGCAAATTCCCCAGAGACAGGTGGAGAGATGAGGGAGGAACATGGAAATGGGTCTCTGTTTTTGTCAAGGTGTCAGTGCTCTGCTCTTGAAATGCGGTGGCTGAGGGATGACAGAAGTTCAGCCACGGCGTCATCCCTGTGCCAGCCCACCTCTCATCTTTCATCTTGCCTTCCCTTCCAGGTCTTCCTCCACGAGGCCACGGTGCGCCTGATGGCAGGTGCCAGCCCTACCCGCACCCACCAGCTGCTGGAGCACAGCCTGAGGCGGCGCACGCCCCAGAGCAGCAAACAGGGTCAGTCCTGGGGCCCAGGCAGTGACTCACTGCCTATGGGGCTGGGAGGGGGCAGCCCTTGGGCAAGGTGTGGGGGCATAGATACAACCTGCAGTGTCTTCTGCTGTGTCAGGATATTGAGCTCCCATCACCCTGTAGCTCAGACAATGCTTCTGCCATGTTCTCTACAAGCCAGCTAACGTGAGCTGCCAGCCCTGGACTGGAGGTGCCGGTGAACAGGCTGGAAAACATTTACCTTCATGAAGCTTAACGTGCACAAAACTTGGCAGTCTGGGGTTTGGAGCAGTCAGTGCAAAGGCAGGAGCTGGGAATTCTAAAGGGAAGAGCCAAAAGATGAAGGATGTAAGGGAATGGGCAAATGTGCATGCCAGTGTTGGGATGAGCCCTAGGAAGTGAACTGAAAGGAACTGTCTCTGTAGAAGACAGGACTGACAGTTCCTACCTGACTCTAGCTCAGAGTGTTCTCCTCTGCTAACCTAAAGGCCCTCAGAGTGCCACCTGCTCTTGGCTCAGCCAGGGGATGCCAGCCAGAGAAGCCTGTGCTCGGTGGTGGCAGTCGAGGACCCGTGTGGTGGGATTTTCTCATGCAGGCGGTAGCTCTATTGTGAGTTTTCTCTCTTTCCTGTTTGCCCATAGGTGAACTGGACACGTTGCTGGGCCAAAGGGAGCGAGCCACGGCCATCCTGTTGGCCTGTCGCCATCTCCCCCTGTCCTTCCTGTCCTCGCCGGGCCAGCGAGCGGTGCTGCTGGCCGAGGCCGCCCGCACCCTGGAGAAAGTGGGGGACAAGCGCTCCTGCAACGACTGCCAGCAGATGATTGTCAAGCTCAGTGGGGGCACGGCCATCGCTGCCTCCTAACGCTGGCATGGGGTCCCTTTGTGCAAAGACAGCCTGGTTGAGCATCAGCCTGGACTTCCCTTCTGGAGCTTAGAAAAAGTGCTAGGTTAGGGCTGTGCTGGTGGGATCATGATGGGGTGGGAGAGGGAGGGAGGGAGGGGTTTGGGTTTGATTTTTTTCTAAACTTGCCCCAGGTTTAGCTTTACTAGCCTCCTTGTTTGTTCTCAGGCATTGCAGCAGGAATCTGTCTAGTTGTGGTTTTTGTCACTATGCCTGGGGCTTTTGAGAAGCACTGCCCCGACACAAATCACCCGTCCCTGCTTGGGAGAGAAGCCCACAAGCCCACGGCACAGAGAAGTGGCACATCCCATGTCTGTCCTCAGGGGTATTTTGTTCCCTTTCCAAACACCTCTGCAGAAAGAATTCTCTGGGGAGAGCAGAGGATCTGTTCAAGTCTTGTCCCGTGGGGCTGCTGGGGCCTGAGGCTGTTCCCAAAAGAAAGGGGAAGGCACCAGCTTTCCTTGAGTTGTGTGTCAGGAAACTGAAGCCCCCTAGACCCAACTTACCTAGGTGCTCTGGGAGTATCGCTTGGGGCCAATACTGCCCAGAAAATTTCTCTACAGTTTTTATACAGGTTTTTTTATAGGAGTGTTTGTGGCTTTACAAAAACATGGGGAACAATGCAGCAGATTTCCCTTCCCTTCTGCTTCATGCGTCTTTTCCTGTGATAGCTGCCTCCGGTTTTCAGCAGGGGGTGGGTTTGTAGCAGCCTGCAACAAGCAGAGCCTGTAGAAGACCTTGGCATCCCGGGTCGTCTGGTGCTGGGTGGCAGCAGAGGTGGACGTGCTGTGCCCTGCACTTGGCACGAAGGGTGAACGCTTCTCTGGTGCCTTTTTGTTGATGCAGAAACAATTTTTAGAAACAGTTTTTTTATTTTACTCAACTCCCTGTCCCAGAACTTGTCTTCAGGTGTTTCTCCTTACCTTCTCCAACTGCTCCACAGCTCCTGCAGGATTTGGGAGGCAATGGTTCAGGATGCAAGTCTCCCAGATTTGTTACCATTGCTATTCTGAGCAGTTTGACTTGCAGGTGTTGAATTGCCCATGACTTTCCAGGAGTGGGAGGTGGATTTGGGACAAGGAGGGAACGGTTTGCCCTCTTTCTCTCTGCCTTTCCTGTTGCATCTCTCCAAAGAAGTGAAGAGTGGTTGCCCTCTCACATGTGCGTATGTGGAAACCAGCCTTTGCCAAGGGGGCATCGCTGTTTCAGCGATGTGTACAGTCGGCATGTTCTCCATCTTGGCAACTCAAAGCATTTAGATACAGGCAGCCATCCAAACCCATCCTGTCCCAATCAAGCCTGTACTGCCCAACTCCTGCAAACTTGGACTGTTTTGCAAGAAACTTTTACACCATATCCAGCAGAGAGGCATGAGCTCCTTCAAAATGAGAGGAGAAAGATAGAGGCTTGTGGTTTCCCTTTGCACAGGGTCTTTTGGCATTTGGGAGGATCATTTCATGTGCTAGAGTAATTGAACACAGGTAACGCTAGTCCTGGAGTTGCCTGGCTTCAAGAAGAAGGAAACTGGGAGAAACCCGTCTCCCAGCAAAGTCTGTTCCCAGTGATTGTGGTTTGTAGCTGTGGACACAAGCATAGAGGCCAGAAGGTGTTTACCTCCCTCCCCCACTTTATTTGGGGAATAGCTGGTGGACACCTGGCTGCAATGGCCGGTAGCCTGAGCTTCTTGTCCTACTGGCAGGGGTGTCCCTTGCTTCCCAGAGTCGGTGGTTGGAGGGGGGGAGCTCATTGTTTGAGGGGAAGAGGTTGCTCTCAAGAGTGTCTGATCAGTGTAGGGGATGCTCTAGTGGCAGCAAGTACCTTTGAGCAAGTACCCTAAGTGTGCAGAACAGCTCTTGAGTTTACACACATTTTGATTGCCCATTCCCAAGTTCCCTAGCTTATCAGTGATCCTGTTTTGGGGGGTGGATTGCCTCTTCCTGATTTTTTTCCTCTTCTGTGGCTCTCATGCTGTCTTCATTGTCATGGGGTTTTTTCCTAAAATACAGAACCTCCTTGCCTGTGGCAGCCTCTGAGTTATTTTGCATTTCTCCAGGTCTGCGTGCAGCACGTGGGAAGTTCTGTGCTTTAGTAAAATGGGAGGTAAGGCTTTGGGAAAGCAGTGATGCTGAGGTTTCACTCTGTCACTAATAGTAGTCTGAGCCCTGGGGGCTGGGCCGCAGGGAGTGCTGGCTGGGCCAGGAGCTGGGTGAGGCTGTTGGGCTGAAACCCAGGTAATGAATAGCATGAACTACCGAGGGTCCTATCATGGCTGGTATGTCTCTGCCCCCTCCAGAGCGAGGGATCTTTGCCCTGTTTTTTCTACACTGTTCAAAAATTTGCTGTCCATCTGTCCCTACAACTTTTTTTATATGTGTGTGTATATACTGTAACTTTTTGGTTTGTGGGTGGGAGGAAATTGTTTTATGGATTATGTGAAAAAAGTCTATTTATCCACATGGAGTTCAGAGTAGGGATGCTTTGTGATATGAGATGCAACTGGTGGTGGGGAGGTTCCCCAGGGAACATATCTGCTGTCTGAAAACCCTGTTCCAGGGCTCCTGAGCATCTGTTACCTAATAAAGACGAATGTTACCACCACCTCCCACCTGCCCTCTTAGCCCTATTTGTCCCACCCAGCAGCTGCTTCTAAGCAGAGGTGAGCTTGAAAAGTCCTTTAGAGACATAAAACCTCACAGGTGCCTTGGGAAGCTGTCAGTCCTTTGTCCAGATAACCTGGAGAACAGAACTGCACGGCTTGCAATGAAAGACAGTCCCTTGGTGGAGCAAGTGTGGTGTCTCCATGCTCCTCTGGAAGCAACTCAAGAGGATGATGGCTTGAGCAGAGCCAAGGAAGGTGGAGCTGGGCCAGAAGCCTGCAATTTTAGGAGCTTCTGTATGGGAGGAAGGCTGTTACCTGACCTTGCTTTAGAACAATGTCCTTTCGCTCCATCTCTTTGTTTCTCTGCTCCCCCTGGTAAAACTCTGTCAGAACCATTAAACTTCAGACAGAGGCACTCTGTTTTTTGTGCAGCTGCTTGAAGGGTTTTGCAGTTGGCCCTGGAAGCTGTGTTCCCACCATGTCCCCCATCGCGGGGGATTCCCCAGGCCCTGTGGGGGAGTGGGCTTTGCGCCCTGCTGCCCCTGGGGAAGGTTTTGTGAGCAGCGTGAAGTTCCCCAGCCACTTCATACCAAGGCCATACAGTTTAATGTGTTATTTATTGACAAGGTGGAGGCTGGGGCAGTGGGGAAGGGAGGAGGCTGGGGAAGGAAAGGGGCTGGCAGCGTAGGGGTGGTGCCTTGAGTCAATTGCTCTTCGCGCACCTAGTCAGAGGAGCCAGGTGGGGCTGCCTGGCCCCAGCAGGATCTGTTCCCGGTCTGTCCAGCACTGGCCCCCATCCCCTGAGCAGGGTACTGCTCTGCCAGTGTGCCCCCAGCTCAGCCTCTTCCGGGGGTGGGCTGAGAACGCCTGAAACTTGTTGCCCGGATGAGTCCCCCATGCCTCCTCGATGGTGAAGTGCAGCTGGCAGTGCCCATCCCTGGGGCCAGGAAGGACGGCGCGTCTCCCGCTCTGGCCAGCGTCGCAGTTGGTGTAGGTCCTGTGATGCTCTCCTCCGGTGGGCTGCCCTCGATGGCAGCAACTCCCGTGTGAGGGGGCAGCCCCGGTGTCCCCCATGGCACTGGCCGTCAGACGGTGACCTCGGTCTTGCTGTTGGTGGCGAGGTGCCGGGGGTGCTGCCCGTACAGCGAGGTGGAGGGGCCGAAGGCCTCGGGTGGCCCCTCAGGGCGCAGGGTTGCCAGGACCGGCCGGCGGGGGCCGCGATGGGGGCCCCCCTCCCAGCCCCCTGGGAAGGCCAGACCCCCGGGCACCTTGGGGCCCTTGGCCTTGGGCAGGGGGCAGCCCTCGGCCGGCACCGGGGTCTCGGGTGGGAAGGGCAGTGTGCTGGCGGGGGGTGGCTCCAGCCCCCCGAACCGCCTGTAGAAGTCCTCAGTGGCGCTCTCTGTGGGGACAGGGGTGCAGTGTCACCCCTCCAGGGACACCCCCTTCTGCTGGCAGGGGGGGACCAGGGAGGGTGCAGTGGTGGAGAAGGCTGGGATGGGGCTGGAGGAGGGATTCTGGGTGCTGGTTGGCTCGGGGGCTGGTATTGGCAATGAATTGGATAGGCAGTGCTTTTGGGAGATCTAGTTGTGGTTCCATGTGGATCCTGAACTCTGATAGGATGGGCAGTGCTTCCACGTTGTGTGGGATCCTGGGTGCTAGTCGACTGGGAAGTGCAGTGGATCCATGGGGGACCCTGGGCACTGACTGGCTGGGCAGCACAGCAGGCTGGTGGAGTGGTGGAGCTGCTGCAGAGTTTCTGCTGTGAGCAGCCACCCCAGGAGCATTGGGAAACTGGGATGCTTGTCCTGCCTGTGCCCCTTTGTGAGCCCCATGCCCCTCCCCACTTGTTTTTTGAAGTCAAAAGGGTGCATGTTCCTGGCACCATCCCACCCCACACGGCAGCAGTACTCACCTCCAACCTTGAGGGTGGTGTAGGAAGTGTAGTCCGGGGCTGACAGGGCCAGGCTGCTCGCCAGCGGCAGGCGCTTGCCGTGGCTGTGGGGCCGCCCCAGTGAGGGGGCAATGGCCACCGTGTTGTTCAAGGGTGGCTTGTCTGGAGGGGTAGAGATGGGTGACTCCCACTGCCTTTATTCACTCAAGGGAACTTATTTTTCCCCACCACACCAGCGCCTTACCTGTGCTGTTTCTGGGGAGCCCCCGGGCCAGCCCCTCGCCCAGCGGGACCTGCACACCCCCCATGAGGCTGTCCATGTTCTCAGAGGGGCTGTGGCCTGGCTGCTTCAGCAGATCTGTCAGTGTCCTGGAGAGGGGGTGAAGGGCTATTAGAACAATATCCTGCTCCCCTGGGACCCCTAGTGCATCCCGGTCCTGAACTCTACTCTTTGAAGGCAGAGCCAGGCAGCCTGGGGCTAGGAAAGAGCCACTGGGAGAAAAGAGTGCACCCAGGCTATTAATCCAGCTTTTGCAGGGGGGCTAGCGAGTCTCTCTGACAGCTAATTGGGATCTGGCTGGGGCTGAGCCCTCCCAGAGCCAGGGGCATCAATGAGTGGTGAGGGAGATGCACGGCTTGGAGCGGGCTGCAAGGGTACCATGAACTGAGACAGAAGAAACTGATCTGATGGAAGCTGGAGCAACACCTCTGGGATGCTCTCCTGGAGCAAGAGCCTGGTAGAACAGGGGAGAGGAGGCAACACCTCCACTCGAGTCCCTTTGAAAGGGAGAAGACCCCAAGGAAGGGATTAGAGAGGCCACTTGCGCCCCTTCGGGCAAGGAAATAAACTAGTGGCAGCCTCCAGCGCAGGCGCTCTCTGTGCATAACACCCTCCTTGTAAGTAACAGCATTAAACATTAAACACCATTACATAAGATAGAGCCCTATTTCGTTTAGCATTCATGGACAGAGATGCTGCAGTCCCACCTCGGCACGCTGGCAATGCCAGAGCGAGGCATGCTCGCAGTGCCGGAGCAGGACCCACTGGACATGCCAGAGTGGAGCACAGCAGCGGTGCCGGAGCAGGGCACGCTGGCAATGCCAGAGTGGGTCACACTGGCAGTGCCAGAGTGGAGCACAGCAGCAATGCTGGAGCAAGGTACACCAATGCTGGTGGTGCCAGAGCAGGGTACAACAGCAGTGACAGAGGGAGCACATTGGCAGTGCTGGACCAGGACCTACCCACATGCCGCTGCAGCCTTTGGCAGCAAGTCCCAGGACAGGATGAGATGCTCCTGCTGGCGCAGGGCTTTGTGATGAGAAGACGCACCATTCCCCCTTCAGAGACCATCCCTGCATGACTGCAAGAATGCAGAGGTGTCCACTCGGGGATTTTTTTGGCTCGCTAATCCCCAGCTCACTGTCAGCACACCTCGCGCCTCGAAGGCTCTGGCTGGCTCACAGACGCACACCGTGAGCTGTGGCAGGAGCTGACGGTTAGCAAGTGGTTGGACGATAAAACAGCAGATTAAACTCAACATGCATAAATGCAAATTGGAGAGGAAGGGGGGGAATAATCCTGACTTGGTAGATGTGTCAGCTCATGGCACCGGAGTGCTCAAAAACCTAGCGAATGTGGTGCGCGGAATTGCCAGGAAAAGCAGTGAGAACAAGGGAGAAAGCAATGTATTGTGCCTGGGGGATGCGTATGCTTGTGGGGCCCTGAGGGAGCCTTTTCCCTCCCAGTTTGGATCCAGTTGATATCACAGGGCAGAGGCAAGAGCAAAGCTAGAAGGAAGCGTCACTTGCCCTATGGGTTGATTTCACATCATTCTTGGGAAGCTTTGGGTAGCAATCCCTCTGGGATCACTTAATCTCCAGATGGGCCAAGAGAACCCCGATAGAGCTGAAGAAATTGAAACGAGTGAGGAACAAACCCTGGCAGCCAACCAGCTGGAAGGCGGCTTGGCGGAAAAGGGCCTGGGGATCCTGGTGGACACCAAGTTAACCATGAGCCAGCAGAGTGCCCTTGGGACAAAGGCGCTGAATGGTCTCCTGGTCTGCATTAGGCAAAGTGTTGCCAGCAGGTCTGAGGAAGGTGGTCCTTCCTCTCTGCTCAGCACTGTTAGGGCCACACCTGGAGTGCTGGCTCCAGCTCAGTACAGGAGAAGCATGGATGTATGGGAGAGAGTCCAGTGAAGGGACACAAAGATGGGACTGGAGCATCTTTTAAATGAGGAGAGGCTGAGAGAGCTGGGATTGTTCAGCCTGGAGAAGAGAAGGCTTTGGGGGATCTTATCAATGTGCATGAGTATCTGAAGGGAGGGTGCAACAAGGACAGCATCAAGCTGACAAGAGGTGACAGGTGCAAACAGAAACAGGAAATACTGTTTAAACAGAAGAAACAACGTTTTTTTTCCTGCAGGAGTGGTTAAATGCTTGATCGGGCTGCCTGGGGAGGCTGTGGCATCTCCATCCTTCAGCTCTTCAAACCCTGCACCTCCCCAGGAACCTTCCTGCAGCGGACTGACCCAGCCAGTGTTCCGGCCATGGATGCTGCACTCAGAGGAACTCTGGGCACAAGCCTGGGCAGACAGTGGGCTGCCAGGCAGGGCAGGGGGAGGCAGGTCCCCCAAGGCCATGGGTGTGGGCTGTCAACTCGGGGAGCTGCTGCCCTGTCAACTCCCACCTTCCCTGGGGTGCACTGCTCACCAGCCCCTCCCCACTGGACGCTGCCTGCTCTTGCTTGTCCCTGGGGCCAGCGCTCAAACAGGCTTGTTTCAACAGGAAGTTCAATGCGATTTGACCTATTTTTTAAATTATTTTTTCTTTTCCTCGGGTCTATTTATGAAGCTTGAGCAATCCTTTATCTATGACTTCTCTCCACATAAATCCATCAATTCTCTTTCTCATAAGCATGCCCTCCGTGCTGACCGCTCGGGGCATGTGGACAATAATGATTAACAACAACGGCTCAAGCAGCAATTAATGAGCTATTTTGCTGAGGTGAGAAGCATGCACGAGTCCCCAGCACCAGCAACACTTAGATTCACCCTGCCCTTGCACCACGAGTAGTGCCACTGGCCAGGGCTGCACCCCTTCCCTGGCTCATCCTCAGGTGGTGCAGTGCAGGGAAGGTGGACATGGAGGATGACACTATGGCGGAGCTGTTGTCTCACTGAACATCACCTTGGGGGTTTTATGAGCCTCAGTCTGGTTCTGTGGCTGGGCAGGGTGAAACCACCTCGTGGTCTGCGGCACCAAGATGGATCTGGAATGCAGATGGAGGAAGGGAACAGAGAGCAGATGTAGCTTTAGACCTGCACTACTCATTTGCAAAAAGTCCTGATGAACGGTACTGCTGAAGCCTCCATCCACACTCTGGCCATGGATGCAGAGTACATGAGGCCATGTGTGAGGGTGGTTTGCCACCCAGCTTGCCTGAGCACAGTGTCAACTGGGTGGGCTTGCAGCCACCTCCATGGCAAGCCTAGTTCTGCTAAAGGGTGCAACCAAGATGCCGCAAACCAGCCTAGTGCAAGACCCGAGACCAAGTGCAGAGGCAGATCCAGGAGCAATAATGAAGGAGGCCAAGAGAGCTTCACCGTAGAAGCCATGCATGAAGCACTCAGTGCTCCTGATCCATCCCCAAGGGATGTGCCTGTGTGGGAGCAGGACGCTGACCTGGCACAGCAGCTCAGCCCAGGGGCTAACTCACTTTTGGGAGGCCCAAGCCCCACACCTGGCAAGCCCAGCAGGAGAGAGGCTGCAAGTCCTGGCAAGGGGCAAGGAGCAATGGGAGGAGACAGGAGCACAGCCTCCAGAAGAGAGGAGAGATGATGGACTGATGGAGTGAAGTGACATTGCCGTGAGCTGGAGTGAACCTTTGGAGGGGACACAGAAGGTGGCAGCCACTGGATGAGCAGGGTGATGAGGTTTGGAGCAGAGGCGCAGCGTTGCAGGAGGCACAGAGCACACTGCAGCTGCAGGTGGGTGTCCCGGTTGGTCACACCACCTCTGCATCCAGTGAGAGCCTCATCTTCACCTCCCGAGGGAGACGTTTCCCACAGCTTACAGTGTGTCTGCTCAGGGCAGGGGTGCCCATCCATGCAACTGAGCAGCATGGGTGCTGTGGGACACCTGCCCGGTGGAGCTGGTACACTCAAGGATGCTCAGGAAGGCTTGGGGTTATCAAGGTGTCTTTGCAAAACTGGAGTTGCAGTGGTGAGTATTGGAGCTTGGGCAAATTGGAAATGAGCCTCCCCAAACATTTACGTTCAGTCTAGGGACGGGCCTCCAGGTCTCCTTTCCTACTGGAGCTGGATCCCCTTTCGTCCCCCAGAGAGCCAAGGCAGCACGTGATAGCACACCATGCTGCCTGCAAACACTTTTTCTAGGTCTTCACCACTATCTGCTACCATGGACATCGACTGCAGGCATGGCCCCGGACTTGAGCATTGCCAGAGAAACACGTAGCACAGTTGGATGCACAGTGGGGCCAAATTTTGGGACCCCAAATAGCATGGGGAGACCCAGGGAGTGAAAAGCCAGCACTGACCACTCACCTACTGCAGCTGCCAGGGCACCTGCTCCTAATAGCTATTTTACCACTCTCCAGAATCCCTGCTACTCCCTAGCAGGCTGCTGCTTGCCCAATTCTTCCCATAGGGTTGTTCACACCAGCTATAAATTTGCAATTCCCACCCAGGAGGTTTTCTGGGAGAGGTCTAGGGCACGTGCTTGCTCTCAGTGTAATGGGCACAGACAGATCCTGGAGGCCCCCAAGGACCCATTGTCCTCGGAGATCCGAGGACTGAAGAAAAACACGGGCAGGTGTTACTGACTCAATGCGGGGTTTGGCCAGGCTAAGCGAGTGCCGGGGACAGATGCCAAGCATGAGCCGAGCAGGAAGGAGAGGGGATTGCGGGAGCTGCCATAAGGCCCTGCAGGAGGAAGGCGGATGAGGACGGGAGGACAAACCAGGTAGCTGCAGTTGCTTGAGAACCCACTTCCCTGGGTAGACCAGCAGCCAAGTCCGTGAAGAGACAAAGACATGTTGGAGGCGGCCAAGGTGTGGGGGTCTCAGGACGAGCTGGACACAAACTCAGGTGTCTCCATCAGGGAGGAGCTAATGGACTTTTTGCACCTGTCACTCATCTTGGGTTTGGACCAGGACCAGAACCATGACAAACAACATCTGGAGGTGCAGAAGTGGTTGACCTTACCTCCCAAGCGAGAAACCTGCAAGCAGCAGTGGTGGGAGCTATCCAGGGCAGCACAAAGTGCTCCCCAGGAGTGGAAAATCCCCGGCGGGAGGGAGGGGTAGGAATGGAAACCAAGACGACCGTGCAACAGGGAGCTGGCCCAAGGCCATGATGCGGTGCCCAAGGAGCAAATGAGAAGCTCCTACCTGAGGCGCTGGGAGAGAGGCGAGGTGGCACTGCCCATGCCTTGGGCCATGCGTGGGTACAGTGGCAAGGCAGGTAGAAATAGCCCTGCTGTCTCAGAGGCACCAAGACGAAACATATTCCCCCAGCTTCCCAGGCACAGTGGAATGGAGGTGACAGCATCCCTTTTTGGATGCTGATGCCATGTACCTGGCCTTTCGCACTCTCTCCATCAGCCCAGCACCCAGGAAGTCATGTCAGCCTGGTGCCTTGCCTGGTTCCTGGGGCTCTGCACCCGATGCACCACTCCTGCCCTGCCAGGGCTTGCCAGTCAGCATCCCTGTGGAACCAGAGCTGCTCACAGCTTGCACAGAAGGACACAGGGCGCAGAAGAGGTCAAGATTTCTCCTGATTTCTGCAGTGATGGAGGTGCCCTTCTGATGTTGTCCCTCAAAGGTGGACGAGGAAAACTCGCCTTCTCCCGATCTGTATGCTAGTTCCCCAAAGATCTGTGGCTTTAGGGAGAACAGCACCTATCTCTCCAAACTCATTGGGAAAATTCAGGCTTGCATGAGTAAGAGGGAGCAGGAACAAGGGGAAACACACGGCGCCGGCAGCGCAGAATTGAGGCTACCCGCAGAAAACAGCCCCTGGTGAGTGGCAGCAGTCCCACCAGCATCTGGTGATGGGAGAAGGCAATACCCAATGGCAGGGGATGAGGACACAGGTCTGGGTGTCCCAGGGTCTGACCCCTCCCCAAGCACAGTATCTCCTTCCCAGGAGGTGGGGGGGATGACCAAAAAAAGACGCGATGGCAGGCGAGTGGAAGGGGAGTCAGGAGGCTGGCGGAGGCTGTATTGATCCTGTCAAGGTGCCAGCATTTCCTCAGGCAACGCGGGGGGAGGCGCGGGCGCGTAGCAGCACACAGCCAGGCTCCCTGCCAAGGTGGGGGCACAGCATGGATCCCCCTGAAACTGCCTCTTATGTCTCAGGAGGGTCCTGTGACCCTCCTCTGTGCCTCAATATGACCCTCCTCCAGCCAGGGGTGGTCAGCCTCTGCTCCCCCAAGTGGGTGCAAGAAGTACGATGGGTCTCGATTTGGGGTGCAGCACCCAGTGGCTGCCTAAGTCCCAAATGGGCAGGGGAAAAAGGTTGCCTCGGGGGAAGGAGAGAGTATGTTGGTGCTGGGGGTTGCAATCAGGACAGCTGCCTGATCATCCCAATGAAATAATTTCCACCAGCCCTGCTTTTTCTCTTTTTAAAAGCTAAGATCCCTTAACAAAATGGCATGAAAATGCGTTTCTCTCCAGGCTTGATGTCCTCACTGGGAAGATGCAAAGTAGAGCCCCAAAACAAGGAGAGAAGCATGCATTGGCAGCAGGAGGGAGAGGGGAAGATGCACCGACAGCCACAGCAGCAGCACAGGAGTTGAGGGAGACGCAGGGGAGTCTCCAGTGCCAAAGTGTGTCTGACACCTTGACCTTCCCCCTGCCAGCCCTGTGCTCAGCCCCAGGAGCAGGCTGGAAAGCCAGGGGTTGGAGCCACAGGGCATGGGCTCCAGGAAGAAGCTGCCCAACTTTCCACTGGAGGGTGTGCTCCAGGGGGTCTAAGAGTGTGGACGCCCCCTACAAGGGCAGTGTCCCACGCTGGTGCACAGAGCAGACACCAGGGCACACCCATGCATGTGCACACACACGTGTATGCACACGTGTGCACACACGCACACGGAGTTGGTGCAGCAGCCACGGTGGAACTGTCATTGCCATTTCCTCTCCCCCAGCACTGCCAGCAAGGCTGAGACCAAGGGGACTGCAGTCCAGAGTCACCCCACACATAGTCAGACCCGGTCTCACCTTCCTGAGACATTGGGAACCACGGATTTGTTGGGGGGCATAAAGCCACGTCCTGTAGCTCACATGTCACCCACCCCACTGGCTGGTGGGTTGGCACTCCTGAGCCAGGGACATGCCTCCTCAAGAGACAGAGCAGGTCATTTTGAGAGGAGATGGGTGTACAACCACCCCTTCTCACGGAGGCTGTCCTGGCTGCCAGCCCTCCCTACCAGGACAGGCTAGTGGGCTGCAGCCAACCCACCCCCTGGTGTCTCAGCATGCTGGGACAGGGATTTTAGGGATCACCTCACCCTCTTGGCGGTCCCAAGGTGAAGCTATGGCTCTGTCTATGCAATGGACTAGGAACATGAGCTGCCCCCCATGGGGAGATGAAGCGGGGAAGGTGGGGGGACCGGACCCCTTTACCTGGAGACGGTCATCTCTGTCTGGGGACCCTGTGCCTTCTCCAGGCCCAGCTTGGTGAAGATGCCCACCAGCACCATGATGGCCACCACGCCGCAGATGATGTAGACGATCATGTTGGTCTTGTCACGAGTGGGGTCCTCGGGAGTCTCGTCCACCCGGGCAGGCGGCTGGCCCGTGTTGACCCAGTTGGGGGTGTCGTAGTTGGAGCAGCCACTCTGGTCCAGCCGCCCGGGCTTGAACTGGCAGCAGAAGCGGTACCCGCAGGTCCCGCAGCAGTACTGGTAGATGCCGGCGTTGCAGTTGAACGGCGGGTCCCACTGCCCCATCACGTCGTAGTACCCGCGGCAGCGGTCCCCCCCCCCGATGGTGCCTCTCCGGTGGGCGCGGGGACCGTGGTCTCCGGCGGCGGTGCCTGGCTGCTGTTCCTGCTCTCCCCGGGTCCCCCGGTGCTGGGCTCGCCGCTCCACACCCGGCCCGGCTCCAGCAGCACCAGGCAGCAGATACCCACGACGTAGCTCGGCTCCATCCGCCCGCGGCTCCGGGGGGCCATTCGGGCGAGGAGACGAGTTACAGCCGCTCGCCCGGGACTGGCCGCATGGCCGCCGAAGAGCCCCGATGGAGGAGAAACGGGCTGGGGAGAAGGGGGGCGAAATGGAGGGAAGGCAAAAAAGGGTGGAAAAAAAGAAGTGGATAAAAAAAAAAAAAGTGCGAGGGGACGCACCCCCTCCCCGTTTCTCCCCAGATCGGCCGACGGGCAGAGATTCAGAGCAGGGGGCGAGACGGGTGGCATGGGAGAGCCGCCGCCTCCCGCCGGCCGGGGAGGGGACGCGGCGGCGGGCGGCGGGAGCGGGCGGGCGAGCCGGGCGCCGGCGGCCGCCCCATCCCCGCGCCTCTGCCCGCGCCTCCCGGCACCGCGCTCCGCCGAGGAGAGAGAAGGGAAAAGCAGCAAAAGCCCTTCGCACCAGGGCGGGAGGAGCAGGAGGAGCAGCAGGAGGAGGAGGAGGAGGAGGAGGAGTGCGGGGGAGAGAGGGAGGGAGCCGGCGCGGCCAGCGAGGCGCGGGGGGCTCGGCTCCTCCGCCGCCTGACAGCCTCCCGAGGAAACCGGAGAAGGTCCTTCACCGAGTCCTCTGCCAGGCTCCCCGCCGCCACCGGGCGGCAGGACAGCCGCCCTCCCCGTCGGGCAGCCGCCGCGGGCGGCCGAGCACGCGTGGCACCAGTCCCACGCTGCCCGCCTGCCCCCGAGCACCACCAGCTCCCGCCGCGGCACCCCCACTCGCCCGGACGGGAGCTGCGGGGCCACAGGGTGGCATTTAGTGGTACAGGAGGGGTGCGTGCTGGGGGGACAGAGCCCTCGGGGTGGTGGGATGCCCTTCTGCAGCCCCCTTGCAAGGGGACACTCGGGAAACGGGGGGAGCAGCAGTCCCAGTCCCTTGTGAACATCAGAGCATCCCCCAAGGGGAGCTGTTGACAAGGGGGGCTGCAGGATGGGCGAAGTGGGGGGCTACTGGGGCACCCCTAGAAAGTCATCCTCCACAGAGTCGTGATGATTTTCAGCCAGCCACTGGCTGGCCCTGTGTTTGGACTTCGAAGTTCAGACTGTCTGGGTAATGTGCACCTACTGCTCTGGTCTCTGCCTGGTGCCACCCATAAAGGTGGTATTCATCCTCACTGCCAGCTCCTCTTCACAGAAGGGCATGATTTGCTTTGCCTGCTCTGGGGCCATTCCGGTAAGAGCAGGGTGGGGCAAACTGAGGGGCCATCAGGCCCCTTGCCCAGCACTAACATGTTGTACAGCCTGTAACAAGGGTGGCTGGGGTGAGGGGCAGTGACATGTGGGAGCTGTGGCTGCAGCCTCATCACGTCCGGACAGATGTAAATCCTGTACCAGGGAAGGTCAGCAAATCTGGCATCACCACTGTGTTCTTGGGCATGTATTCCCTCCATGCTCCGTGAGACAGAAGATGAATAATGCCTCGTCCCATCTTGCCCTGTTGGTGCTCTAACCTGGAGAATGTGCCTGCCCTTGGGCTGCATAGTGCTGGCATAGGAGACCCCAGCCCCCCGGCAAGTGGTGATACAAAAAGGCATTATAATGATGGAGGTGGGATTAAACAGGTCGGGGAGGCTCAGCTCCCTCTGGCAGGTGCCTCCTTCAGGCCAACACTGAAGCCCCAGGGACCAACCTGTCCTCAGGACTCATGCCTTACCTGCCACACCACAGCGGGCAGGCTGAGGGTCTCATATGGGATGAAACACTCCATCATCATCCTGCCTGTGCATCATGGCAGTCTGACATTTCAGGCTGGAGCTCTACACAAACAGCTTCCCACCCCATCGAGGGTGAAACACTTGTGTGTTTTGCTGGGGGATGGATTTAGAGGATAAAATTTCCTTTCCCTGTTCGCCAAGCCTGAGCCCTGCAGGCCCCCGGTCACTTCCCATCTGGAGTCTGGCAAAAGTCAAAGACATTGAAAGCATGGATGAGGAGAGCAGCTGGAGCCCGGGACGTGTCCGATCGGCCCCCAGTGCCTCAGCCTAATAGAGATCCATTAGGTAAGGTAGCTTGAAGCCTCCAGAGCTTCCTGAAAGAGATAGAAATCTAGTGAGGCGGAAGAAAACTGCTCGTCTCCAAAAGCCACACTTTCCCTGCATCGCGGAGGGCTCTCTGATGAAAGGCCCCATCGTCTGGAAGTTGCAGACATGGGGGTCGTTACCACTAATTGCCGAGAGCAGCATCGGCCTTGAGAGAAGCTGCGCAAGCAAAGTTTGCTGCTGCCCAGGTAACGCCAGCAATCGTTTCCCAGGCACCGGGTGATTGCTCCCGACGTGTGTGCGAACAGAGTCGCCCCGGGGGCCCGGAGAGTTTAACAGACTGTTAACAGGCAGGGCGAAAAACTGGCCAAAAACGGGGAGTTTGCTGGAAAATGGTTGCCTGGCATGACCTGGGAGAAAGGGAACGGTTTTAAGGCGGGGGGTGGGCGGGGGGGAGGAGGGTGTTTACTGAGTGTGAAGCAGCCGATTTAAGGGTCTCTGGGAGCGAGAAGGACCGGGGAAGAGCCGCTCCCAGGCGTTAGCTGCGTGCATCAACCCAGAAGGAAACCAAAGCCAAGGGCATGGTGCGGAGGAGCACCCGCCCGGCACGTCCCCGGCGCGCAGGGCCGGCCGGCGCTGGCTCCATGCAGTGCTGGCACCAGGGGCTGCAGCCCGCAGCCCCGCTGAGCCGTCAGCTCATCTTTGTCAAATAAGTGACCCAGCCACTAGCTGCATCCCCAAAGGGAGGGGGTTGTGAGAGGGAAATCCTGTAGCCCGGCACCTACACTCCCACATCCCTGGGAAGCAGTGGCAGGACCCGCAGGAAAATTCAGGTCAGCAGGGACCTCCGGAGAAAAAGCAAAGGACATGCAACATCCTCGGGCACTTCTAGGGATGGGGATTTGGGAAAAGAGCTCCGTTAGGCTTTGACCACCAGCCTTGGAAGATGTCACGGAAATATTCCCTGTAGTGACAATGCCACCCGGACTACAGAAGGGTGTCTCTGCGCCTGCAGAAATAGGATATACGGGCAGTTCAACACCGAGCGGGGACGGATACGCCGAGCGCTGACACTGTAAACAGATTGTTTCTGGCAGGGCACGGTGATCTGGAGAAGATCCTCTCTGTCACAGGCAGAGAGCCCGACAGACCCAGGTCCCCACTGATCATGGGGGTGCAAGCCTAGCAGAGCTGCCAGGTTCTTGCCCGAGGAGCAGGAGGAGGAGGGAGCCATCACCATCATCAATGTGAAGTAAAGCCCTGGGAGCCTCCCTGAATGTGGGAGGCTTTGGGATGCAGTCAGCTCCTGAGAAAACCCAGCAGTGGGTGTTTGGAGCCCCAAAGCTACCCAGCCAGCACCCCCCACCCCTACTCAGGGAATCAGAGACACTTTCCCCCCAAAAAAGTGATTTTTACCATGCAGGACTGAGCTGGACTTGGGGCCAAGGGGTGAATGAGGGAAAGGATGCTGCTGTGGAGTGGATGCCCCATGTCGAAGGGCTGTGCTGAGATAGGAGGGCTCCAGCACCTCATGCTTGTGTGCTGAGGAGTGCTGCCAGAGTGGGTTTTGCTGCTTGCAAATCAGCGGCTAACACCCGACATCATCAGCTAGGAAGAGCTGAAGGCGAAGGAACGCTGTCAGGAAGAGCTTCCAGCATGCGCTGCGACACTGTCCCCTGCCTGGAGGCAGAGGAGAGGCAGAGCTCCTGCCATCATCCCTGGGGGTGCACGGGGCGTGTGCATCCCCCCACACCTCCCACCATCCCCCAGGATACACCAGAGAAACGTGCTTCCCTCCAAAACTTCAGCTACTGAAGCCGGTTCTGTTCCAGCCAGGGCTGGAGCCGGGGAAGAGTCTCCCCTTGCATTTGTCTCTGTGAAGGAAATTTCTTTGGCCATCAGCACCCTGCTCGGAAGTTCTGAGTTTTCTCAGACCCATTGTCTAGGACTGAGATAAGGAATCCCTGGGGTTGAGTGCTGGGCTAATGTGCAATAAGATGCTACTCCCCTCTTCACATTATCATAGGCTCAATGGATTACGGAAACCAAAGCAGATCTTGGGCTACTGGTGTTGGAACACTAAAGCAGGGGAAAGTTAAGTGCACTGGGGGAAGCACAGAGATGAGGTGGCTGAGCCCAGAGCAGCCACCATCCACCCTCTTTCCAGCCCAGTGTGCACAAGGGTTTTATTCTCCTGCCTGTGCTTGATGCTCTGGCTGTAAAACGGCTGTAAAAGAACAACTGTGCCTCATAATGGCTTATAGAGAACACAGAAGCATATGTGCTTTACCATTACCATCATAATTGCAAACATTCAAAAGTTGAGATTTGCAAGCTTCCAGCTTCCCAAAGGCGGCTGGATTCGAATCCAAATGACATCCAGAGGAATGAGGAGAAAATCAGCTCAAAGCAAGGGCTTATTTTTAATTTATGCCACAGTATGGGCAAGCAGGATCTGGGCTGGAAGCCCGAGCTCCCTCAGCTGCCACTGTTAGAGGGCAGCCGTGTCCCCACATACAGCACAAAGGTCCATGAGCATCAGCTGTGACCCCGAGGCTATCTGCATATGGACTTTGCATTTAGCATCAAACTGGGAGACAGTGCTGGTAAATGCTTTCCCTTTGCAGGCACTTGGTACCCATCAGCCTGCTAGCCCAGGGGTTTTGCTGGCACAGTCTGGAGGTTGTGTTGGGGATGGCTGCAGGGTCTTTGCAGCTCCCTTTACTCTCATCTGAGCTTCAGGGCCGTCAGTGGGACGTTGGACCCAAAACTGTCCCCTCACTGGTACCTGCAGGCAGAGAAGGAGCACCCCAGCCTCAAACTTCCTTCTAACACCGGGCTTGTGCAGCAGGTCCCTGCTGCTATCCTGGGTGGAGCCCGCGTATCCTCTGCTTTCCTCTTTAAAATAAGTTTCTACCAGTTTTCAAACATTAGAAGCCCAAATAAACACCTGGAAGCAGTAATGCACAGCCCAGCTTACTCAGCAGTGCAGTGGCACCTCTGGCTACACTCGCTCTCTCCACCCCCTCCGCTCTCACCCCTGACCACCCCTCATGCAATGCGCTGATTCAAACCACAGTCATTTAGGGCAAAACACACCCAAAGAGAGAAAGGATGGGAGCAGCCATCGCCGTGCAGGGCATCCCTAGGGCTGGGGGAAACAGCTGTTTGTGAAGGGCGGTCTGCTGCAGGGAGGATGGGAGGCAGCGGAGCCAGCTCCGGGCTGCTTTAGCCAACTGTGGAGCAATAAAAACCAGACCGCAGCAACAAAAGGGACTCAGTGTTTCCACTTCCGTTCTTGAGGACCTGAGATGGTGGTGGTGGCAGTGAGCTGTTGGTATTTGCTGGGATGGGGGATTTCGGGCGCCTGTTCCGGTGGCCGAGGCAGGGTCTGCAGGAGGAGGCCATATGGTCGGGAGCAGCGTGCTGCGTGCGGTCCCGGCGTCAGACCGGCAGCAGCGGGCAGAGCCTCTCCTCGGGAAGGGCGGCCGTGCCAAGCACAGGCTCTGGCACAGGTGCCGGCCGGCTGCCAGGTACACTCAGGTGCTGCGGGCGGCTCGGAGCCCGCAGGGCAGCATGGCATGGCCAGCAGGGCAGGATGCCTCCGTGCAAACCAGCTGTCCCTCCTCATCCCCTGGAACCAGGAGACACGTAGGGGCTCATGACCCCCACACAGCACAAGCTTGGGCCAGGTGGATGTAACTGTGTGTGTGGGTGTAGCGGGGTATGAATGTTGATGAAATTTTTTCTTCTACAAGACCAACATTTTGACATCGGAACAGAGGATGACTAGTGGAACATTGGCAGCAGGAGCACATCCACCTCCCCCTCTGCCCGCTCTTCCCTGTGCTGGCGGACAGGCTCTTCCAGCAGAGACTTGGAGGGGCTCAGCACGCTCCTCCTCTCATGATAACCCTTTTCCAGCAAAGGCTGGCTCCACTGGGGCCCACTCCACTGGGCTCCTGCCCTTTCTTGAGATGCTAAGGGGTGAAAAACAATCAGGGATGTGTCCTGAGAAAGAGGAGCTTCAGGCAGATATCGGGGAAAGCTTGTGAGCAGAACGGGACAGTAAAGATCCTTAATTAAAACCAGGGAAGGGCAGGCAAAGCCCAGAGTACCAGTTTTGCTTTTCCAGTGGAAAAGAACAAGGGTGAGAAAGAAAACAAGTGTGTATGTGCGATGCCCATACACTGCCTCTGCACAGAGTGGCGTGCTGCCTTTGGGACCATCACTTTCCTCTGCCTGCCCTTCCATGGGCACTGGTATGTGCCAAGCTACCTCTTCCCCTCTCTAGCAGCAAATTGCAGGCTCTCTTTGCCCTTGGCTTCCCAAGAGTGTCCCAGGATGGATGTACTTGTCCTTTGATGTCTCTTTTCACTGGATTACAGAGGAAGGAGAGGGATTTGCTGTCAGAGGGCTGGCTCTGAGCAGAGCTCTCTTGCCCGCCGGGAGCCTGTGGGCTTTCGAGCCAGCTTCATTTTGGCATGACCCGCCTTTGCGAGTGAGACCTGCTGAAGATGGCCCAATCCTATTAGTGGCAGGGATTTGCTTCAGGTCTCCTACCATTACCCTGATGATATTTTGTTGTGCAATAAGCCTCTGTCTTTTGGGAGACTAAAAATCAAGCATGCCACTTTCCCACATAGGAACTGTCCCTGTGCCACGCTGGCAGCAGCCTCGCTGCGGCAATCAGGAGTCACCTTGGTGCTCCTACCAGATATGTCATTTTCCTTCTGCCCCCAAATCCCAGCCCAAGGACAGGACAGATGCCACCAGCAGCAGGGCTTTAGGTGAAACAAGTCCTGTGTTTTCCACACAGGAAGAGCAAATTAGTGAATAGCTTTGAGACTAATAGAAGGACAGCTGGTGGGTGCACCCATCTGAGGGGAACAAGGGACCAGGGCACACTGAAAACTCCCATGACTAGAGATGCAGGAGGATCCGTGGCAAATCTTGGGGAAAAGAAGGGAAAAGGAAAAAGGCGAGATACTGGCTCCCAGTAAATAATTTCTGAAGGTCTGTGTGAGGTTTGCAAAGTGCTGAGGCTGGATGACAGGCTCAGTAACTACCTGCAGCTCCACAAAGGACAGGGTAAGAGGGATAATATACAATGGGGGGAATAGGAGAACAGGAGAAAACAGAAAATCCAGATGGTGAGATGTATGGCTGTAGACAGGCCTCAGACTGGAGCAAGAGAAGCACCATGCCAAAAGCAGCAGAGAGGGATCAGGGTGGGGGATGTGACAGGTCTGCTCTCACTTGTGCAGCTGTCTGAGTGCGGCAGCAAGGTGCAGGTGGAGGGGGCTGTGAAAACTCCTGTGAGTTGGCTGATACTGTGGGCAGGGAAAGTGTGTGACTGAGTGAGGAGAGCAGTGTTCAAGCCTACCAGGTGTTAATCCTCCCTCATCAAGCCTCTTGGAGGACCAGTTCACAGTCTCATAGTTCTTGCAGCGGCAGATGTCCCTGATGTCCTTTGAATGGGGCTCTCACTGCTGGACATTCATCTTGTCACAAGAGCCCCTGGACAAGCTGTGTGGTTGCCCTCCGGTGCTGCCCTTGGCCTCATCCTTTGCTTTCTGCCCCTCATGCTCTGTTTCAGGATGTACCATCAGCCTTTTGCAAGCAGAGAATGATGATGGCCCTGCCCTGGCTGGAGATGGGTTGTGGCTGCTGGAGCAAGGTGGGTAAATGCAGGGAGGTGGCTGCCCTAATAATTTTTCAAGTTTGCCAGCCAATGCTTGTAACAACCAGTGGAGGTAGTTGCAAATATGAGGAGAAAGATAAACTCTTGGCATCCACCAGCAGTGGGTTTCACCTCTACCAATGGCAGCATGGAGATCCCAGCAGGCTTGGACCAGATCCGAATTAGGTGCAAAAACTCCCATCACTGTCTTTTTAAGGATGGAGCAGCTGGCAGGCATGGGGTAGATGGCCCTAGCACTGCTGGAAAAGGGGAGCCATGCGCCAAGCTGGAAGCTGGGAGAAGAGCTTGGCCAGAGGGTCCCTTCCCCAGGGTCCTGCCTGGGGCATGGGAAGAGGGAACCACACCCTGGGCAGAAACCAAGCTGGCTCAGGAAGCTGCTTCCCAGCCTACCCCAGAGATGCCACGTTAGCACAGACGTGTCACTGAGCACAGCATAGCCAGAAGCACCTCCTGATTTCTGCTCCCTTGGCATCTAAGTGACTGAGACCAGACCCTGGGCCTCTGATTTTGGGAGGCATGAAGGATGCAGAGTGATAAGGGTTTGCAACTGTGGGAGCTCCCTTGCCCCAGTTTGTCCCTCTTGAGTAAAGACTGGAGCCCCTGTTTCATGGGGAAGACTGGCAGCTCAAGGCTGCTCTAGGTAAAGTATTTCCAACACTTCAGGAGAAGGAGAAAAGCCCAGACACTTGCACCATCCTGCAGCGTGAAAGTGGTACGTGCATCAGAGATACCAAATGGCTCTTTGGAGAGGCAGGGGATGTTTTAGTATTGATCTCACATTTAGATGTTTAGCTCACATTTCCAGATTGTCCTTCAGCTCTGAATAGGAGCTTGCTGGCTGTGTGGTGACAGCGGCCACCACCAGCCTGCCCTCATCAGGCAGCAGGACCGGTGGGAGAAGGGGTGGCCGGGTTGGTGGCGGCAGGGAAATGTCATGCCTTGCTGAGCAACAGAATTGCAAAGACAAAAAAAGCTCGGTCTTGAAAATTAGCAACACCTGAGTGGCCCTTCTGCAGTCTTCCACATCATCACCAGAGACATTTCCCCGTTGCACCAGCTTTACCTCAAGGGATGGATGCCACTGCAAGCCATGCTGCCCTCACTGCCACTCTCATGCCACTTTCCCCTCCCTGACCTGCCAGGCAGGCTCTGTGGCTTTAGAAATCAAAGGGGCTGGAGCTCCAGAAGCCCTGCCAGGTTCCCCACCCACAAAAGTGCCCGTGGGGCTCTGCCTTCATCAGCAAGGTGTGGGTTTCTAGTCATCCTTCTCAAAGAGAAAAGACTTGAAAAGGTAAAATGAGTGTAGCCTGGAGGCTCAGGAGCCAGAGATGAAATAAGAAAAGTTCAAAACTTCACTATTTTCATTCTTTTTGTTCTACTCTCACAATCTTTATGCCAGTTTTTGGCTTTCCACAGGCTTGGCTCCTGGCCTGAGGTGCCTGAGGGTAATACTGTGCCAGGGCCCTCTGAGAGAGCTGCTGGTGTCCTGGGAGAGCTTTGCAGTCTCCTGCTGCAGCAAAGATGCTTCCCCCCTGGAGTGGGAGAGGTGGGCTGCTGGCACCCACCCCACTCCCCCTGCATGTGGTGGGGGTCCCAGGCAGGCTGCCGGGCCCTCACTCTCCATCTGGCTCACACGAGGGTGTGCAATCCCTTCTGCACAGTGTGCCTGGAGCTGTGGCTCCTCCCTGGGACATCTCCCGATGAGCTGATCCCCCTCCCTTCGCCTCTTCCCCAGGGCAGCCAAGCCGTGTGGCTCTGTGCAAGCGCAGCAGGAGGACAGATCAGAGGAGACAGGAGGAAAACGAACTCCCTTAAATGTGATGGAGGCGACTGCCTGGTTCTGTCAGCCATTGCCCCCTCTGCCCCCCTCCTCCCCGCACCCAGCTTGTCTCCTACTGTTTTTCTCTCTCTCTGGGTATAAGATGTCATAAGGATTAGGCCCAAATCTCCCTGGGTGCTGCACTCGCCTCATGCTCATCTCTTGAGGTCACCTTGGAGTTGAGCGCTGTCCCCTCTAAGCAGGGAGTTGGCCACAAAGGCGACTGCAGTGGAAATCTCACCCTTGAAACACCAGGAGGGAGCAGATGTGAAGCTCTGTTGTCACCCTTCAAGAACAAACTATTTAAAATTGTTTAAATGGTGGCCAGCTAGCATTGCTGCTGGAAGAGGGATCACTGCTCGCAGAATCAGCTGGGCTGCACCAGGTCAGTGGGGCTGGAGCCAGGGGAGTGCTCAGGCACAGCCCTGGTTCTCAACCCTTCCAGTTTTGCCACAGTTTCCAGGACAGTCACCAAATGCAAGTTTGTGAACCATGGTGCTGGCACCATGATCGCAAGGTGCACAGATATATGAGGCAGTGAGCACTGGGAGTCACGGCAGTGAGTGGCACCATCCAGGCAGATCACCATGGTTTTGGGGTCACTGCTGTCAAATGATGTCATAGTGTATTACATTTGCTCCATGACCTTGCTGGCAACAGATGCAAACCTTATGGACTCTCCTAGTGAACCTCATCTCCTTCCCAAAATGGCTCAGAGAGGCCAAACCTGCCCCCAATGCCCGAAAGCCATCCCTGCCACCTGTACCCATGCATCTGGGGCATGTGAGATGGATGCAGTTTTCCTGCTGTCCCTTTCCCCTGCGCATCCATCCATCCACTCCAACACACTGCCTCTGTCACTGTCAGGGCAGCCGCCTTCCTCCTCACTGTCCCAGGAGACAGCCCTTGTTGTCCTGACACGCAGCAACTCTGCACTGGGGCTGCCTCACCAGCGGCCTTTAATGAAGAGTTAATTGCAGCTGACACTGCCTGGGCCAGGGATTTCTCTCCTGGGTCTCCACTAGCACTTGGCCAGGATGGAGTGCAAGGGGAGGAAGAGTCAGTGCTGCAGGTAAATGTGCTCCAAGACAGACAGAGAGGAAGCAAGGGCTGCCGCATCTTTATTCCCTGTTGACCCATTTAAAGCAAGCACCGGTGACTAAGGGAGCTGGCAGGAGGATAAAAATACCTCCCACATGTTCACTAGGAGGCCAGGGACAGAAATAGGGGTGCCATCACCTCTCTGGTGAGTGGTTGGGGTCACACAGTGTTTTGCAGTCCCAAAAGTGGAGTCTCCAGTGTCTCTCACAGCAAACACAACCGCAGTGGGGTCTCCTCTGCTCAGAGCTTCCTGTCACACACCGCCCCAAGAGTCAGCTCCCTTGCAACCTCCCTTTCCTTCCTTGGGGCTGAAGCAACCAGAAAAAAACAAACCAAAAAAACCCCAAAAGCAGAGGCTCTCCCTTACTTCCAGCAAAAGGAGGAAAGCATCACACAAGGTAATCTTCCCTGCAGACCTTGGCCATGCAGGTCACTGCATTGCTGCTGAAATATCTGTGTCACTGCACTGCTGCTGAAATATCTGTGTCACTGCACTGCTGACACTGTTGGGGTCATATCCCTGTGGGGCTATGTCCCACTGGAGCCAGAGAGGACAGATCCTGGGGTCCTCATCACCTCTCTGGCCTGAGCTGCCCCAGACACTGCCATGTCATGGGAAAACACACACAATTTTCTGGGTTGGCAGCAGGGATCCAGTGCTGCCTTCCTAGCACTTCTACACTGGCACACCTGGGAGCTTTTGCACTTGGAGTGGGCTCAGAACACAGTCAATTTCGCTAGCAAGATGCTGGAGACCAGCAACCACACCGGGTACCTGGTATTTTATTTGGTCTTCTTCAGGTCACACAGCTGCCTGCTGTTTTATTAAACCTTGAAATACATCTTTTGCAGGCAGAAAAATATTGAATGAAGATGGTTTCTTAGCAAACCAAAAGGTCTTAAACCAAGTGAGCGGACTACAGCAGATAGCCCATCCACTTGACTGCATCGAACAGTTCAGGGAGGAAGAAGAACCCATGCAGGAGGGTGCTGTGCCCAGGCTCACAGAGGACACCAGTTTTTTTCACACGGGATAGCACAGAGAGGTGTCACAGGGAGGTATCAGCCACCTTCCCTACCTGGGGGGCACAAAGCCCACTGGCCAGGCATGGGCACAAGGGCTGGTGTGCACCAGGCATGGTTACCAACACCTGTGGGTTCAAAGAGAAGGCACTTGTGGGGTTTGCTAATGATTTGTTCATAAAAAGATAGGGGCTTGGGGTGAGTTACAGCAAGGAGCTGGCAAGCTCTGGGTCTCTCTTAACTCATCTCACACTCCTTGTCAGGGACGGAGAAGTCTTGCAAAGCAGCAAGCAAACAAGTCTCTCTTGCCTATGGCTTTCACGGATTGATATATCCCCAAAATGTGGGTGAGCATTAGGAGGAGACTGAATGTTGAGGCAGAGGTTTACAGGCACCAGCCAGTTGCACAGCATGCTGAGTGGGCAGCACCAGAACCCAAACACTGCTGTCCCTGAAGGACTTGCTTGCTGAATATATCCACTCAGATATATAAGTAGACTGTAGGGCAATGCCTTAATGCTAGTGAGGGTGTAAATTGGTCTCCTGGAGAGTTAGAGTCATTGGGAGAAGCAGTATATGCTGAAACAGGCAGTCCTGCTTACTAAATCTGTAATTCCAGCTCTGGCTATATTTTCATCTTTCTAATAATATGTGCAAATATAGTAAGGATGAATCACAGGCTGCAGGCTTCAGGGTTTTTTTCTCATCCTTTCTCTGCAAATCCATCATGTGGGGGAGAGGGGCTGACGGAGGAAAGGAGCTCAGACCCAGGGGAGATCCTGTCCCAAGCAAGCCTAAATCCATCCCCTTGCACCTCTGCGTGCTGTCAATGCCAGCCAGGAGGAAGCCGTCCCTCCCACTCTGATTGCCTCCACCATTTCATCCCTGCAGTGTAACATTCCTGCCCAGGAACATTTCTTTCCCCAGACACTCCTGAACCATTCCCAAACCAGTGGACCTGTCCCATCCCTGTCTGCTTCCCAGGGCTTGTACATCCGCACATCTGGATTTGCCTGCTGGGAATTTCTTGCTTTGTTGCAAGGACCTTTCGCAAATGTTAATGCTTTCCTTGCACTGGAGAGCTCTTCGGCTGATCTGCCAGAACACATTTCACACGCTTCTCCTAAAATTATGCCCTTTGCTTTTCCTGGCGTTCAAGCCGAAGCAGAGCCCGGTGTGCCAGCGGCATGCAAGGAGAGCAGCGAGTCGGCCGTGCCCGGCTGCGGGGGGCAGCGGAGCGAGGGGTTAAGCGCTGCATGCTGGCTCCTGGGCAGAGGGGGGGCAGCAGGGGTCCGCATGGACCCGCCCTGTTGCTCGGGCTTCATGAGCAAGACAGGCTTCAACACTGCCCCTGCGACAGCGCACATAAACCTGAGTTCAAAGCACGTCACAGTTTAGGCATGAGCATTTTAGCTGCGGATGGCTCTGGATTTGGGCTGAAAGCAAGGGATGAGCTAAAGATAAACTCCTCCTAACACCTCCCAGGCCAGCAGTTCCCCCAGTTTCTTCTACTGGAGCCCACCCATGCTGGGCTGTACACGCTCCCTGCACAGCCTTTAGCCATCTCCTGCATTGCCACTGCTGCTCTCTGGGCCAGGAGCAGGAAACTGGATGAGCCCCAGCAGGTCCCTGCGGCCGAGGGAGCAGAGGGGACTGGCCATGATGTGAGAGGCAGCAGGTGGAGAGGTCAAGGGGATCTCTCCTGAGCATGGGGTCAGTGCTCAATTGGCTGCAATGGATACTCACTGTTACAGGGAGGTGATGTATAGGGGGATCTTTCTCTGCTGATCCCGTGGTCATTTGGCATCAGAGCCAGAGTGGGGCTCAGGTGGGCAGGGGAGTGCTGGGGCAAAGGGTTCCCAGCAGCCCTCTGGCACAATCTCCCCATGCAGATGAACATCCCTCTACACCCTCTGCATCCTCCCAATCCCCTCTATCTTCTTCATCCCTGTGTCTACTGTATGCCCCTGCGTGCTCCGCATCCCTTACCTCCGACCACATTCCCCACCTTCTACCACATCCCCCACATCCCCCTGCATCCCTTAAATGCTCCTGCATTCTTTCATCCCCTGCATCCCACCACAGTTTCTGTAACTTCCCATGTCCCCCACATCCCCTGCATCACCTCATTCTGCCACCCCAGAACATATGCGGCTTACAGGGAGCTTGCAACTACCCCCCAGCCACCCTAAATGAGGATATTTAGTGTTTCCCCTCCACCAGTAGGGCTCCCCCAAACATCCCTGTTGGGAAATGCCGTGAGGGGATCCGGATTCTGTCCTGCCACTGGCCCTCCCTGGCCAATGCGGACTGTAAACAGTTAGTCATGACTATCGTCTCTGTGGTTGGAGCTGCTTAAGTGCATCTTAAATGACTCACTGGGGAATTTTTATTATATTTTTTAATACCTCACAGTGTCACTACAGGGCATGAAGTTTGCTTCGCTGAGTTTGTTTTCCTGTTCCCTTGCAGATAAATAATTGAGAGGCTGAATAGCAAATCAGAAACCCAGAGAGACCACTCCTGGGAATACACTGGGAAATGTGTCACCCCAGCACCATTTATAGATTTAATTTTGATATTAGTGATGAGGGACAGGAAGAAAAACAAAGGGGAATTCGTCAGGAGTGTATTAAGGGGGCAGGAGGGGCTGTGGCTGTGGCTATGAAGGAGGCTCAGGAGGGAGTTAACAGATCTCCCCTTCCCCCTCATCCCAATCCACTGCTCCAGTTCTTTCTGACTGTCCATTATGGGATTGTCCAGTGCCAAAATGATGCTCCCTCTCATTTGGAGCAGAAAGTGCTTTTATGAGCTCACACTGCAAATAAGCTAGGACCACCCTCAAGGGAGGGCAATGGTGGCCATGAGGGGCCAGCAAGGGTGACCAGCTGCAGCTGTCCCTTGTGTGCTCCTTCTCCAGGGAAGGAGACTGGATCCCCTCTGTGAGGGTTGAGGTCTTTGTCACAGAATCACAGAATCAATTAGGTTGGAAAAAACCTTCGAGATCATTGAGTTCAACCTAACACCACCTTGTCAACCAGACCATGGCACTGAGTGCCACGTCCAGCCTTTCCTTAAGCACCTCCTGGGACGGTGACTCCACCACCTCCCTGGGCAGCCCATCCCAATGCCCAATCACCCTTTCTGTGAAGAAATTCCTCCTAATGTCCAACTTAAACCTCCTCTGGTGCAGTTTAGACTGTGTCCTCTTGTCCTGTTGCTGGTTGCCTGGGAGAAGTGACCGACCCTCACCTGGCCAGAGCCTTCTTTCAGGTATTTGTAGAGAGTGATCAGATCACCCCTGCGCATCCTCCTCTCCAGGCTAAACAACTCCAGCTCCCTCAGCTGCTCCTCACAGGACTTGTGCTCCAGCCCCTTCACCAGCTTCATTGTCCTTCTCTGGACATGCTCCAACATCTCAGTATCCTTTCTAAACTAAGGGGCCCAGAACTGAACACAGGTCTCAAGCTATGGCCTAACCAGTGCCAAGTACAGGAGAAAAATCATTTCCCTAGTCCTGCTGGCCACACTATTCCTGATACAGGTCAGGATGCCACTGGCCTTCTTGGCCACCTGGACACACTGCTGGCTCATGTTCAACCAGCTGTCAATCACTACCCCCAGGTCCCTACCGCTGTCCAGCCACTCTGTCCCCAACCTGTAGCGCTGCAGGGGGTTGTTGTGGCCAAAGTTCAGGACCCAGCACTTGGTCTTGTTAAACCTCATATTGTTGGATTCAGCCCCTCTATCCAGTCTGTCCGGGTCCTTCTGCAGAGTCCTGCTACCCTCCAGCAGATTGACACCCCTTCAACTTGGTATCATCTGCAAATTTGCTAATGGTAAACTGTTGGACATCACTGGGAATGCTAATGGAGAAGGCAAACCTTTTAGTTAAGGAAAACAGCATTAATTTTTTTTTTAAATTACCCAAAAGCTTTTGCAGTGCTGCATTTAAATCATCAGCTTTAAAATTATCCTCACTGCACAAAGAATTAACAGCCTTACCAAATATTATTATTGTCACAGAATAAGAATGGCAATTATTTTTGGCGGAGGAGGAAGATGAACTTTTGTGTGTCACCCCCACTGTAAACCCCTATTTAAATTGCTATCCTGAGCTCAGTCTTGGCCACTGTTTTTGGCTGCAGGTGCCTTCATCCTGGAGTTTTGCCACTCCACAAAATGCCGGCACTTCTCAAATCAGGAAGCGACATCTGGGTAGCGGGACCCAGTCAGACTGCAACCCCCGTAGGGAAGGAAATGAGAAAGACATCTGCATCATTGAAACCTTACAGGACAGCAGAGTGTGTGTGGAGGGGAAGATGGGGGAATCTCCTGAAAAATCCCACCTGCTCTTCCCTGCCTGCAGCCCTCCTCACAACATGCCTCTCGTGGCTCTCACCCAAACCCCTGCACTTGCCCACTGATCCTGGCTCAGAATAGCTCCTGTCGGCAGCCAGGGAGCTGTGGCCAGCCGACACTGGAGACAGCGGATGAAGGACATGGGGATGTGTCCCATAGCACCCCGCTGCTGGCGACCTCCTCCCTCCGCGCCCCTCTGGTTGCCCCCTGGGCTCTCATCACAGCCCCATGCTCAGAAAAGGAGGGAAAAAAGAGGAAATAACATAAAGCAGGAGAGAGTGGGGAGGATGCAATGCAGCTTGGGAGCAGGGCAGGCTGTGCCATGTGCTCTAGCTCTGGCACCAGCCACCTTGCTGCCCAGATGATCCTTTTGAGGGAGTCCAGAAGTGGATCCTTACTTTTGGGGATCTTCCACGTCCCATGTCCACTTCCACAGCCCTTTGGGAATGCCAGCTTCCCACCAGGAAGAGAGCCCTGCATTCTTTGGAGGTGTCCCTGGGAGTGGGGGGGTCAGTCCCTGTCACAGCAGCACCTCGAAAGGAGTGCAGAGGCTCTCCCTGCACAATCTGCCTGTCACCACCGACCACTTCAGGTGTCACATGGGGTTTGTGTCACTCAACAAGGTTCTACTTGCCTTGCTAGCTGTGACCAGGATGAAGAATGGGTTTTAAATGACCCCACTTGCTGTGGGAGAGAGGGAAGTTACCCCTGCAAAGCCCAGGGAATGTGCAGGTTTGCCCTATGCCTGCCTCGGGGCCTTTTCTTGGAGCATCCCCTGAACGAGGCCAGGCTGACGCCATAGTGCAGGGCTGAGCATCCTCCTCCATGAGGCTGAGCGGCCTCCCTGCCTAGCATATCCCTGTCCCTGCATCCCCAGGGTGCTATGGGGGACAGAGGCCTGGGCACCCTGAGAGCATTTGGGACAGCTGCTAAGGGGCAGGAAGGGGGTTTCCCTCACACCCCAGTGTCCTCTCTCCGCTCAGGTGTGCCTGCAGTCTGGCAGGTAGCTCTGGAGGCAGGTGGCATCACCCTAGGGCTCGTGTGGAAAGGGTTGCGTGAAAGGGTTTGGAGGGGGTTTTCTGCAGGTGGGGTTTCTCCAGACAGGTGAAGCTGAGTGCATTGCAGTCCCTGTCCAACTGCTCTGGTCACCAAGGTTCAGTTTTGGGTGCTCCCTGGAAAACCCAGTGTGGTGTCTTCACTCCACAGTGATGGGGAGAACGTGGGGCTGTCCCTTGGCCAGCTCTTTCTTCCAGGAGAGCTTCTGTCTGCTCACCACAGCCCCTCAGGTGGTTTTGGGCTGTTCCCTCACCTTATACCCCTGGGAAGCTGCTCACTGATCACAGCCAGCAAAGCCGGGAGCTGTGGGGGTGGCCCCAGGGGAGAGCATCATCCCACAAAGGCAGTGAGGAAACCCCCTCCGTGCCAGGAACCCAGGCAGGCACTGTGCCCCCTCGCACAGCTCCCTCGGCACTCTAAAATACCGGGGATGCTGTGAGTTGTGTGTGTGCGTACAGATGTTGTGTATGAAAATGACCAGTGCAACATCTCAGCCTCTCCCTGGTGTGCCTGTGGACCAAAGCGATCCTGACACTAAGCAAAGGAAAAAGAGACTGATCGAAGTTGAGTGGAATTTTTCTGGTTTTTTTTTAATCTTTCTTTAAGTGAGAACACCATCTGTCTCCCCCAATTCCGTCAGCGCTTCCAGTCCCCAGGCAGCTTCGCTCTTCCTAATTACTGTCATTAGGCACTGGGTAGCAATTAGGGAGGGATGCTGATGAGCAGTATCAGGAAGGCTGTGGTCCCCTGACAGCATCGCACAGGGAGCCGGCCAGCCCCTTCTCTCCAGCCCTGGCCTCTTCCACCTGGGGAGCTTAGTGGGTACCACAGTATTTTCCTTCTTGGTAGAGGCTGACAGGGAGGGGATGGAGAAGGGAGGTGCTGGCTGGCAGGTCCATGTCCGGGAGAATGCCCTGGGAATGGGCTGCTCGGGGGAGCAGGACGATGGTCGAGGTGCTCAGTGCTGTTGGGGGATGGAGCAGCAGCCCTCTGTGCTTCAGGTTGCCCCACCACCCCATGCCTGCTCTGCCCACAGGTGTCCAGCCACCAGTGACCATTTCTCCTGGGCAGCCCAGAGGCCATGGTGATGGGCTGTGTGGTCGGACAGAGTCAGACCCTGCCGTCACCGTTCCCTCTGGCCCAGGTGGGGCTGGCCACAAGCCTGCCTGGCTCTCCCTGCTCGCCCTGGCTGCCGTGGGGCGCTGGCCCTGCCGTGGGGCGCTGGCCCTGCCGTGGGGCGCTGGCCCTGCCCTGCCGCTCTCCGCGGCGCTGCAGCCGCGCAGGCCGGTGCGTGGTGTCAGTGCCACCTCGTGGCAGGCGTCCCGGGACCGCTGACCTCTCTTCTCCACCCGCAGCCTCCCACGGGCGTCCCCCGAGGACTGCAGGGACACCCGCAAGGCCATCAGGCATTACTTCATGTCTGGGATGAAATGGTGCCCACTCGCCCTGCCTGCCCTGCCTGCTGTCAGGGCCCAGCCCCCACAGAAAGCCCGCGGAGGAGCAAGGTGGGTCTGCGGGGCCTGTGGGGGGTGCTTTAGGCTGGAGTAGTTGGGCCTGTGGGTGAACTATCAGGAAACTAAACTGGTGGGTGAACCAGTAATGGGAGTGGAGAGGAGAAAGTGAGGGAGGAAAGCCTCACTTTGGAGTCTGGGGAGCCTGTGGGATTGAGAAGGGTTTGGCAGACATGACTGGTGGCTGCAGAAGACCCTTGGCCGGGTGCTCCCTCTCCTCACACTGCCATGCACTGTTGGTCAGCTGGCTCCTGCCTCTAGGACCATGGATGAAAACAAACCCACATCCCTAGGGACACCAAGGCTTCTTTCCTTTACCACCAGCATTTTCGGTGAGACTTGCAAGAGCTCAAATACGCTCATGACCTCCCCCAAAACAGGGTTAGTGGAGTTGAAATGTCTAGGAAGCTACTGAAGTGCTTTTGCAGTGAGGAGGCTTTTAGCCTCAACTGCTTTCTCTTGCCCAGGGGTTTCCTCAGACTTTCCCCTGGCTCTGTCTGAAACCCCATGCCGCTGCCAGGTGAAGCCTGGCTTCACCAGACTTTCTAGGCAGTTGTGCGGGCAGTGGGGTGGGTGCCAGGCTGGGGAGGAAGCACAGCTCCTGCCTCACAGGGGGAAGTGAGAAACTGCCGTGGAAAGTCAAAGACAGGCAACAATCCCCCCACCTCCCCCCACACAAAAAGACTTTCCCCAGTCCTTGTCCTAATGGCCAGCTCCTGGCATGGCTGTGGGGAGATGCAGGTGGCCAGGTTTGCCTGGTTCCTGGTCATGCAGGTGTCCATGTATAGGGAATGTGCTGATAAGGCCACTGCCAGGGAAGCCTCTCTGGCTCAAAGCCCTGCTGTACCCCAAGGACCATCATGCTGGAGAACCCTAAAGCCAGGAAAATGGGGACCCCATTCAGACCTCTGAGCATGCATTCACAATGGGTTCACTTTATTTAATTTTTACTACCATATTTTTCGTCTCTATTCCCTTGGCTCTCCATGCAGACAAGATGGACAACCCTTTGCCCTGTACATAAGGATGGAGAAGTGCACAGAACAAATCCCTCCCAGGCAGATTGGGCAGAAGGGGAGCACTGCCCCACCACAGCTGGCAGGCAGACACAATGTGGGGAAGGCACCTCACTTGCCATAACAGAGAGGGGATCCAAGGGGCACTCACTGGTCGAGGAATAGAGTGTGGATCAAATTGCCACTCTGCACGCTGCAGGTGCTGGTGGCATCCCATATAGGGAGATGCCTGGCTTAAGCTCCAGCAGAAATGAGAGCAGAAGTCCTTACCTGAGCAGAAAGAGGGCCTTTTTCAATAGGATTTGTATGGGTGTTCCTTTTTCAAGTTTCCGGATCATCTGGGGTGGGCAGTGCATCCACAGGGTTGGGTTGCCACTGTCACTGGGTGGGAAGTGGAGGTGGCTCCTGACAGTTCTGCTCCATTTCCCTCTCGCCCCCATCTCTCCTGAAACAGGTTGCTCTGTCTCCTACAAGCAGTCCTTTTTCTACTGACACAACATCCCCTGACCTGGCTTTGGCTCTTTTCCCCACTCCAGATACACAAAGGTTGTTTGAAGTTACTTCACAAGGTTCGTGCAGAGCATGAGGATGAGGAGATGTCTGATTCATGCCGTGGCAATACCCCATCTGCAAAAGGCAGCATGGCTGTTGTGGGTAGCTGGGACCCCAGCCCTTGAGCCTCCACAGTTTCTGCCACAGGTGTCTGGAGCCCCAGGCAACAGTCACTGGGCACATGGACCACCTCTTCCACCATCCTCAGCCCCAAGGCTGAGATGGGGATCCATCCTATCCTGGATCATGCGGAGCCTCAGTCAGATGATGGTTCACCTCTGCCAGTGTGTTATGGTCTGGGAGAGGAATTGTGGTGAGGAATTTTGGCCTTGGCACCTGTAGCAGCGCCTGTGGCTGCCATTATGGGACAGATGCCATGAGTCTGCCTCCAGTGCCACAGACAGGGGAGAAGAGAGGTGGTCACCCTTCAACAGTAGCATCTGTCCTGCAGCCCCAGAGAGAACTCAGGCTTGGGCAGGGAGTCACCTTCCCATCATCAGAGGGACATCCCCTCAACACAGTCCCTCCAGCTGACCATACTGGGCATATGGCACTCGGTGGCCCATTAGTGCCTGGTGTCAGTGCCCCCACACCTTGCTTGGCCAGCTCTGTTCAGTGTCCAAAGCCTGCCGGACGAGGAAGCCACCTCACCTAAGGAAGAGCAGACCCAGAGATAGTGCTTCATGTAAATAACCCCCCAAAGCACTTCTAAGTGTTCAATCACCTTCTCTAGGGGCTTCTCACCCAACCCAGAGTCTCTGTTCAGCCAGAGGAGATCAGCTGCTGTAATTATTCAGAATCAGCAATCCCACACTGACAAGTTCATTTCCCAAACAGAGCCCTTCATGTGCAGTAAAGCCACTTACAGGCGGGTGAAGAAATCCATCTACGGGGAAATGCCTGGGATCGGCAACGCCGGCCAGCTCTGGCACACAGGCAAAGCCTTGAGGACACTCTCATAAATTCAGTCATCCTGCCTACACTCACATCACTCCCTGACTGCATTTGTGCAGTGTGGAAGCATCCATCCCAAGTGACATGCGGTATTTCTGCAGCAACAGTGAGCTGAAGTGATGGTTGTCTGGGGCTGTAATGACAAGTTCAGGGAGCTCCTCTAGACTAGCTGTCGCCATTGCCTGCCCCTGGTCCTCCCTAGCTTCAGGGACTTTAGGTCAGAGCAAGGACAGATTTTTTCCCCTCTTCACTGCTTGGGAAGACAAACTTTTTTCCGGTACCCAGCTATTGGGGGGCTTCCCACGAGTGCCGGTGGATGCCTGCCACTCTGTGACAGAGCCCAGAGGGCAGAAAGACCTGGGTGTCACAGAGTGCAGAAGACGGGGTGGCAGGACTGTAAATGGAGTAGATGCTGGGTGTGCCTTGCTCCGTATGGCCTCAAGTCTCCTTTTACTGAGGTCAGTAGCAAAAATCGAGCTACTGCTATGTGGGATTTGGTCCTAAAGTAAATCCCTGCTTCCTTTTCTCTTGCAGTTTCTGCTGTTTCAGCCCCATGTTCCCAGGAATTGTCCATCCAGCAGGAGACTTGTCCCTGCAAATGGCACAGCAGTCCCTGCCACACTCCATTGTCACCAACTGTGTCTCCTTTGCCTCCTCCCAATAGTTCAGCCATGGCAGCTGTCAATAGCTCATTGTAACTCAGCATGATCCACTTTGGCTTTCTCCAGCATTTACAGGTGTAACTTGGGACTCAGCACAAAAAGGACAGTCATCTTGAAAGGCTGATCTTGCTAAAGGCAAAAGCTGGTTCTCAGGGAGCTCATACCCGTGGAAGGCTTCACTTGTCCCAGGAACAGGCTGTCCGTGTCCACAGGGATGGGCTAGAGCACTCCAGCCCGTTCCCCTTACCCTCAGACTCTCTCCTCTCTGGGGCAGTTCTGGGTGGTTTTGGTGGTGACCAGCGCTGTGGCCCCCAGCTCAGTGGCGGGCAACGGGAAGCTGTGGTTGTGTTCCTCAGGCCGGGGGTACATGGTGGAGAGCAGAACAATGTCACCATCAGCATCACCCTGGCAGCATGACCTCTGCTTTGCCCTGGCTTTCCTGGGTGGCCCCGGCATCTTCAGGCTCCCATCAAGATGCAGGCATGGGGCTGGCTTCAGGGCACCATCTCCCTCTGGCATGGCAGGGTCCTGGCCAGGCAGGGGGCTGGCAGTGCTCACTTTTTCTGGGAAAGGACAAGAAAAGGGTGTTACTGGGCTCACAAAGTGAGGTCAGGCAGGTCCCAGGGAGACAGTCCTGTCCCAAGGGGGGAACATGGAGCTGGAACAGGAGAAGTCTGCAAGGCCCCACACCTCTCCTGCTGGAGATCTGCTCCTGCTTACAACTGAGGAGCTTCCCCCCACTAAAAGACAAGAGGGAAAGGCCAAAACTTGCACTTCCACTTTGAGTCCTCTTGCTAAACCCTGCCGGCAGCAGAACAGCCCAGCCCGTGGCAGCTTGCCCTCCCCGACTGCCTCCCACTTAAAAATAGACTTGTTTACACACTTCAAATGCAGGCGTGTGCCTCCAGCCCCAAGCCTCCTGCCACCTTCCACACATCCAGTGCCACAGCACTGGGCTTGCTGGGGTGCAGCCTTGGAGGAATGAAGGTGATGGGGACCAGGGCATGCAACAGGAGACTGAGACTGAGTAGTGCTTCCAACACTCTCCATAATGGCCAGATCTCTCTCGCCACTGGATTTCTCCCTTCTCTTTCGCTTTTGGTATTTTTCCTAGGCATGTGCGTCATGGGCTGTCGCAGAGCAGCAAGGCCCTGGGTAATGTCCCCCTGGTCTGAGTCACCATCTGGCACTGCCAGAAATGTGCAGGCAAGCCAGGGCACAAGGACCAGCTGCCCCACCGTGTTCACCCACCCAGGTGGTAGGGCAGTGGTGGGTGCCAGCGTCTCTATGAGGCAGCCCCTCTTGGGGGTCCTGGGGAGCCATACCCCCTACCTGGGAATGGGGAGGAGTGAAGCCAGGCAAGACTTCTGAGAAGATTGTTCAGGGCTGAGTCAGCACCAGTGCAGAGGCCCCTGAGAGAGGAAAGAGATGCCCCAACAAAATGGGCCATCACAGAGCACTGTGGCCTTACTCTCCTGGAAGTACCCAGCCAGGAAAGGCTCAGCCCCACCCTTGGAACCCCAGCCCTAATTTTGGTACACCAGATAACCCTTTGCAGTGCTGCAGTGTACTGTCAATGGGGCTGGCCCTGACATCTCACTGGGGTCTTTGGGATGCATGTTGGAGGATGCTGGGCATCCCAAGCACGAGAAGCAAGCTGAGCGGTCCACACAGGACCCCATTGCAGCACCACATGGAGAGGCTGCCTCTGGAGCCATCCGAAGGTGTCCACCACTGCCCCCACTACTCCCACTCCATCCATGGTCCTCTGGCTACTGGGGGAGAGGGCTCTGACCAGTGAGCTCACAAAGCTACTCATCAGTGTTCCGTATGTGTCCCCTGTGGAGGGGGGACTGTGCCAGGACATGCTTTAAGCAAACAAAGGCACAGGGAGACCTGGCAAAGGGAGGAATGGCTCAGCACAGTTGCACTGGCAGTCAGGTACAGGCATAGGTTCCCAGGGAATGCAGGACACTGTCACTCAGGCAGTGATTCAGATGCCCCAAAATGCACGGGATGCCTGTGGAACTGAGGTGGAGGAGCTAGCCTGGACAAGGATGTGTCTCAGGGGAGCCAGCAGTAAGTGATCCCACCTACCCCAGGGTCCTCAGGATGTTGTGAGAGGGAGAGGAAGAGGTCCCCTACCTTTGTCCTCTTCATCTGCCGCCTTCCTCTTTCTCCTCCAGTTTCCCACCTTGCAGGCCAGGAAGCCACAGAGCGCAGCCAGAACCAGGATGAGCCCCACCACCACCAGGACCCCAAAGATCAGGAAGGTGCTGGTCAGGGTGGGTGCCAGGGTAGGCTCTGCTGTGGGGCAAGATGCCGGTAGTGTCAGGAGGGGGAGAGCTGAAGCTGGGAAGGAGGGCAGCAGCATTTTTCACCTGGCTGGCTGGGCGCTGCGGTGGTAGGGAAGAAGCATGGCACTTAACTGCTACCCACCCGTCACCAGAAACAAAATGTCCCCCTGCTTGATGAGACCCTTATCCCGCTCCCTGCCCCTGGGTGGTAGGAGATAAGAGTTCCTGCTCTTCCCACAGTAACCCCTGGGGGAGGTTGATCCACCCTGGGGCGGATCATCTGACTTCTCTCTACACCATGTTCCTCTGACTGGAACTGGCTGCCCTCTTCCCCTCTGCTTTGGTGAAGGCAGTGCTTCATCCTCCATTGCCACCTCCATAGCCATCCTCAGGAGAAGGTGCCTTCCCCCTGCTCACCCCTGGGGTACCCCCACCCTCCTTGGCCCACCACCACCCAGCCCTGGGGAGCTCAGACTGCAGCTGCCCTTGTCTCCTTACTTGTGTTGTCCTTGAACAGGTCGGAGCACTTGATGCACGACTTGGTCAGGGTGTCAAAGCACTCGAAGGAGAGGCAGGAGGGGGCAATGGCAGCTTTTCCTGATGAGGACATGGCAGAGTGGGAGTGAGAGCCCAGCTCTTGCATGGCGTAGCAGTGCTGGGGCCGCTGGAGTGTGAAATCGCAGCGCCCTGGGCCCCGTGGCAGAGGGAGATACAGTCTGTCAAGCTGCGTCGTCTCCCTTGGGGCTCACACTCGCTGTGCGTGGCCTGGGGCGGATCTTCACCAGGAAGGAGGAGAGCAAACGACCAAGCCCTACCCCTGCTGCCTTTGCAATGTGCCCTCAAGCTACCCCTCTCCTCCAAAATATGCTCCCGAAATCCCCACAGCCCCCTGTGTGCCTCAGCCACGCAGCACCTCGTACCCAGCGGTATTGTGTCCCAGGCTGACCTTCTTGATCCTCACTCTTCCCCTGCCCACCTGCATGCTGCCCCCAGCCCAGGCATGTCCCCCAGCCTGCATCCTCCCTTGCTTGCAATGAAAAGCCCCCTCGGCCTCCTCCAGTGTCTATGGGAGACTCTCCTGTGCACAGATCTTTACAAGACTCCATCCCAGGACCACAGATGTGGCTTGGATTGAAAACGCAGAAAAGGTCTAGAGGAGAAAAGAGTGAAAGGGCACTGATGTTTCCCCTTTTAAAAGCTCCTGCTGCCCCCAGGACACATCCTGCCAGTGACTGCTCTGCAAGCAGGCCAACTGCTGTATGTTCTCCACCTCTACTGACAATGCTCTCCATCACTTTGCTCTCTCCATCCTCTCCATCACAGACCTAGACCCATGGCTCCTCAGCACCATGTCTCATTCTCTGGGGTTCAGATCTGGTTCTGCTCAGTAAATGCGCAGGGCATGGGCAAAGCAGGTCACACTGAGCAAGCCTGGTCCCCAAACCATTGGAAGGGACTAAAAAAACCCTTTAATAGTGTTAGGTGTTCCTGATCAGGAGCAGAAAAAATGTTCCGCCACCAATACCCACACGTCAAAGCCCGATGCTTGAGATCTGAAGAGATGGATTTCAGTGATGTAGATAGGTCTCTTCCATTCCTACTGGCCAAAAGTCACATCCTCTTTTTCTTCACTCCAAAAGAAAGAAAGGGGCCAGCCACAGTTATTGGCTGGCTCTCAGTTGAGGGAAGCAACCCTAGTGACCTGCCCTACCCAGGAGATCCCTAATAGGGCTTTACTGATGGAGTCATGTCCTTCCAGCAGCTACAGCATGTGGATTCTTTCTAATGAGGCCTCTGCTGCCCACTGTTCTGGACTAAGGCTGGGAGGGGAGGAAGAAAAAATCGAAAGGATGCTCTGGCTCAAGGTGACAGAGTACCAGGTGACCCCCTGGGCAGCTGAGGTCCTCTGAGACAGGCCTGAGGACTTGGTCCCTGAATGTGCCTGCCTCTCTCCAGTGACTGCTGGGCAACCTGAGCCCACAGCCGCCACATCCCATCCTCTGAAGCCCTGAGTGGGATGCAGTCACCAGCTCCCCATGCTAGATCTCAGCTCAAGTGCGGTTCTTCTGTACCCCATGCCCGGCAGGGGAGGAGCTGCCCTACAGCACATCTCCCTCCCTGCCAGCAGCATTCCCAGAGGGTAGTTTGCATCGTAGCAGTGCCAGAGCAGCCCCAACACAGTCTCAGCCCCACCTTAGGCGCTGCAGGGCTCCAGGCAAGCCTAAGTCCCAACCAAAAACCAGTCCCTGCCCACCAGTTCCACACCTGCCATGATTTCACTTCCCCTTCCAGCCAGTGTGCCCAGATGCTTGCTCCCTCACCCCTGTACCATGCCAGCAGGAATGGCTGCCAGAGGGCTGTGGACTGCACTGAGGAGCTGCGAGAGCCCAGCCATCATTCTTGTGCCTGTGGCTCCGTTATTCCCACTCCATCTTAGTCAAAATAAAACTCCCCAAATGAGTGGGGGCATGCCAAGCACTTCCCTCTCTCAGCACAGCCCTGAGCCACAAATGGCACAGCCACCTCGGCACCCTCTGCCTCAATGCTTGCCCTTAGCAGGCTGCACTCGCCCCTGCTCGTACCTGCCAGGGGAATTGGGTCAAACAGTAGGACATCTCTCCATATCCCACTTCAGCTGACCCTCTGTCTCTTTCACACCCCAGATGGGGGCCAGGGCTGGGGTGCAGGCATAGGAGTCGGAGAGACAAGTGTCCAGCAGCAGAGCAGCAGAAGCAGCTCCAGGGGATGGAAAGCTGTGATGCACTGCCATGACCCACAGCAGGAAGAAAAATAAAAGCCAAGGCTCGCTCCAGTCCACATCTGAGCTCCACAATGGGGAGACCGGGCAAGGAGAGGGAACCTGGAATCCTCACTGTCCCCAGTAGGCAGCTCTCAGAACTGCAAGTGCAGGGTCTAGGGCTGAGAAAATACATTGTCTTGAGGGCTGGTGGGACTGAAGACATGCATGTAGGCAGAGGATCCCCATAAAACATCCAGCGCTCTGTCAGGATACCTGTCCCCAAACCACCTCCCTGCTCCAAAGGCTTTGCTGTTCCTCTTGCCCTGGGGTGTTTACACCTGCTAGTCTCCTTTTCCCAAAGGGGTATACTCCTCCATCAATCCTCTCAAATGCCCCCACTGTACTTCCCCCATGTCGATCACCTCTCAGTGACCCCCAGCCCCTGTTTCTGTGGGTCTCACCATACGACTGTCACCCTGGCCCTCTTCCTGTCTCTCCCCCCTGCTTGGCTTAAAGTGTGGGGTGGGAAATGGTTCCCAGCATCTGCTGTACCACACTTACAGATTAACTCTGTGAGCCTTCCAGTCAAATATGCACACTGGGGAAAGCCCAAACCAAGTAACCTACACATCGCTTTCAACATGGAGGGCGAGATTTACATTAAAGCTCAGGAGCCGACAGCTCCCATTTCAGTACATGGAAAGAAAACTTGAGGTTTCAAATGCATGGTGGAGAGCCCGGGGATGGCAGCCGTCATGCCCTCCTGTGAATAAAGTTCTCCCAGGTCCTGTTACACGGAAGGATGTTGCAGCCTCATTGCTGCCATTGGCCTTAACCTATTCCCCCCCATTTTCTCAGCCCTCTTTATCATGCTCTACAGGTCTTCCCTGCCCACTTCCCAGCTTGTCCGCCTCCTCCTGGGCCAAGAAGATATGTTTGAATTTACACATGGTAATGCTTACTCAAGGAGAAAACCAGTACTGACTACCCCAGCAGCACTCACACGTCGGCCTGCTCACGAGCACGGCCCAGGTTCTGGGCATCAGCTGTCCCCGTTTTCATCTCCCCCATCTTTGCCTCCCCTACCGTTCATAACTCTGATCGTTTTTGGAATAGCAAAAGTTAAAGCTTGGTGAGTAGTTTGAGCTGTTTGCATCTCAGAGCTGAATACGCTTGATAATCGCACAAATGCATAATTAAAGAGCAGAAAAAATGACTCACTGGATAAGGAAATGCGCTTTTCTTATCTCCTCTGCAGAGAAATGAAAGCCCCAGGAGCCTGGGTCTCCGGCTAAGTCCTTTTATTAAACAAATAAACCAGAAAAGATATCAAATGAGTGATTTAAGAATTATATCTTCATCCCAGAGTCAGCCAGCTCGATTTCCAGTGCCATTTGCTCCCATCCCACACCTGGAGGGATGGCTTTGGTCGAGGTCAGCTCAGATCAGCTGAGATCCCTGGGATGCCTGTGGTAGACAGGGCAGTGCTGGTGTTCCGAGAGCGCGGAGGGATCACGGCGGCCTGCGAGGGCTCGTGCACACATGAGTGACTGGACTCGTGTGAGCGGTTCCTCTGGTGTCAGGGGTAGGTGAAGTGACTCACGCACGCACTTGCAAAACCGCGTGTAGCAGAAAATATCCCCCGAAAGTTCACCTTGTGCTCGTGCACACCGGAAACCCAAAGGCTTGTCGAGCAGAGAAGCTGTGAGGTGTTTACTGAGCAGACCCAGTTACCTCAGGACAAACCTCTGACAGGATGCACCCAACGCCTCGGGAACATCTCGGCACAGCCTGACATCTGCCCCGCATTCAGATGGTGCCACTAGAATGCTTTGGCTGGAGCCAACCCCCAAAGCCCTTTTCGCACCTCATCCCAGCACCCCTTCCCGATACCCCTGCGTGGGCTGGTGGGAAACATTCCCGAAAAGTACCACTATGGCTATTAGGAGCAGGTTTCTCAGAGCTCCAGCATAAACCTCCTCCTCAGGATCCATTGGGATCCTTCTTAAAGCCAGGTGGGCTTAGGGACAAAATCTGGGAAGATTTTAGGAATAATAAGGGAAACCAAAGGTTTCAAGAGATTCACAGTCACTCTAAACCTCAGATCCCTCTGTAGGTACTCTGCTTCCTATCAAGGGGGTTTGTGACACTGCTCAGCCACCTGCATAGGGTGTTTGGTGTGGGGCAGTACCCCACCCTGCTGAATGTAATTTGGCTCCTTGCTCCTTGATCGTGTGTCCCTGGAGCTGTGCTTGTCCGCAAGGCTAAAGAAAAATGGGCCGGTGTCCTTGGCTTCCTCTGCAAGGGGCCTTGGACCCCTGCAGGGATAATGCTGAACACCCAAATTAGGCTTCTCAGTGGGCTGCCTGTTGAAGAACTCTCTGGGGTTACAAAGCAGTGGGTCAACACTTCCTGAGCTCAAAGTCCCTCTGCCTATTCCCCCTCCCTGATTCATAGAGCCCAAGAGGGATACAGCAGCATAGAGGACATGGGAAAAACCTTCCTTGCCTGATCCAGCCCGGGAGGAGCTGAGCCCTTGATCTCCCGTGGTGGGGAGGAGAGGTGTTTCTAGCCAGTGTGCTGGCTGCTCCTGCTGCTCTGCAGAGTGTGGGGAGGGGACTCAGCAAGGCTTGGGTCCCTGGCACTGCTCTGGCTCTTGAAAGCCCCTCTCCCATCATGAGCAACACGGCATTAGCTGAGCCTGGCTCTTCTGCCTGGATGTGAACAAACAGTACACAAACTCCCTGCCCACTCTGCCTGCAGCAGCGATGCTGCCCCCACCCTCATCCTGAGGAGAAGTGGGATCTTATCCTGCCTCCCTTGTTCATGTGCCGTGACAGGGCCAGGCAGCACCTCCAGCACTGAAACAGAAACCAGTGGCTGAGAGTGATGTGCTGCCACAGGAAAAACCTCTGAACAGGTGGGTTCAGCCAGATCAGGCATCGCTTACGCCGGGGCGAAAATCTCCCCAGTACTCACAGTGGGAAGCCCCATTACTGCACTCTCAAGGCATGAATCTCCAGCAGATGACTCGAGAGCCAAAAATCAGAGTCACACTTGCCCCAGTACCTCTGTAACCTTCTCCAGCTTCCTACGGACCGTTAGGTACCAGCCTGGTGTAAAAAGGCCAGAGTGATTTTACTTGCACAGGCTTGAGTGCAGAATAATGTTATGAATTTCGGCGAGTGTATTAAGGATGCGATGTTAGGATTTGGCCTGTGCACCTCATCTCCTGGCTGGCATCTGGGCTCAATGCCTTGGCCATCCTGCCAAAGCCCAGAGAAGAAACAGGAGTGCAACACATAGAGCAGGGAAGGAGATAAAGGGGAGGATGAGGAGGTGGAGAGTGACTGCCAGTAGCCCTGTACCATATTCACCACCCCTGTGGATGAACTCCAAGGAACCAGTGGGCAATATCCATTGATTCCCTTTCAAGGGGAGAGCCCTCCCCACAGCTTCCAGGGGTTCCCTCTGTAACAGCCACACCAACTTCTGAGCCTTTGGGGCCTCAAAGGCTCTAGCTGGAAGAAGGATGAGTTGCTTTGGCACAGGCTGTCACAAGAAGGGAGATGCTGTGGGGAGCGAACAGTTCTGCCAAGGCAGGTGGATATAATCCCCCCTCCCAAGATCCCCTCCCCATTTCCTATCTCAGTGTAAGCACCTATATGGGAGGTGTTGCCTGCCCTTTGCCATAGTCCACAGGGAAGGCTGCCTGTCTGTCCCCATGGAAGATCTGGCCAGCACAGATCTCTTTCCCTTCCACACTGCACCCACAGCACTGCAGAGGGCTGGACCACCAGAGGATGCAGGCAGGCTTCCGAGGGGCTGTGCAGCAATGTAGCGTTTCCCATCACCCAACCTAAAAATGCACATTAGAGGGTGAGGGCAGGAACAGCTTTATACCCCCTAATAATCTTGTCTCTAAGCTAGATAACTAGGACTGCAAATCCCTGGTGATAATCACAGCCACCATGCCTGCAAGCTCTCCCCCAGACCATTCATCTGGCTTGATGATGCTTTAAAGAGACATCTAATGAGGATAATCTGATTCAAATCCCCTCCCGCTTTTGGGCAGCAGAGCAATTCAGGCCCCCTCAAACTCCTTCTTCCTCCATGAATGTCTTTATTTCCCCTTCTTATATGAATCACTGTGGGGTTTCCTTTGCTTTTTGCATTACTATTTTAAATCTTTGATATGACCACTGCAATCAAGATTCAGTCCCTTTAGAACCTAATTAACATGAAATCAGACTCAGTTTTACTCATAGCCTTATAATAGGATGCTGGCCGCTGCTTCAGCTCTCACTTTGGGTGCAGGGAACATTGCAGCCTGCTTAAAAAATTCCCTCTTTACCTGATTCAATCAGAACCACTTACAGGAGATCCACACACACATTTCAAGCTTGGCAAGAGAGTCAAGCTTTGGGAAGTGGGGGAGATCTCAATCACACTCAGCTTTCAGTGCAGAGCAGATGGCGAACATTCCGACTATATAATTTATAGCACACCATCACTATGTATTAGTCCCATACAGTGGCTGAGCTCAGCCAAACCACAGCTCATGCACACTCAGAGGGGATTCTCACAGGTAATGCTCCCCATGCAACCTGGGTAAGACCCAGGTTTTGAAGAAAGCACATGCTTCATGTTTCATCTCCTTTGTAACACAGAGCAGAAGATGCAGTGCAGCAGCCCTCGTCCCAGAGGGTTTTCCTCTTCCCCCTGGACCAGGCAAACACTTCCCAGCCTGCAAACTTGTGTTTGAACTAGGTCTGTATTACACAACATCTGCGTGCAAGCAGCTCCCCTTCTCTGCGAGCAGCTCACGCAGCAGAATGATGGATGCCAGGGCAGCCCAAGGCCAGGTGTTGGGGGTTTGCTTGCACTTCTTCAGGGCTGCTGTACCATGCTGGCACAGCCTGGCATGCAGCATGCTGGGGGCCACAATGCCCAAGAGGGACATGCAGCACCATCACAGCTCAATTTCAGCAGTGCCTAAGCCTCCCTGCCATGCCTTTCACCCAGACACATATACAGGGGTGCAGTGAAGGACTTGTAGGTCAGGAGGCAGAATTGCTCAGGATGGCCAACTTGGGTTGTAATGAAGAGAAAAGGTAAAAAGGCAGCATCAGGTAGTAAAAATACTCCCTCCAGAGCAAGGTGATGGCAGCTCCAGCCTTGTCTCTAAGGTTGCAGAGTTTTCAATCCCCTGCATGGCTAAAAAAAGTCCTGGAGATAAATGCACAAGATTGAGCCTTTACAGGTACCTGGTGTGCAGGCACAGAGTGACACTGTGCTATCCCAGGGCTTCCCCAGCTCCAATGCCTTTGATCCTCTGCTGTTCAGCATAACAGCACGAGGCACTGAGTCATCCCTCAGTCCCACAGGGGAATGAGGATTAATTAGTTGATTCTGGCACGTGTCTTCTTTAAAGAGAGATGCTCCACTGCCACACGAGCCACAGGTTGTTACTAAGCTGAGGCAAATGCAGCCCTGGCTTCACGTCTGTGATCTCTGGAAGAGTGAGAAAAAGAAACAACAGTGAGGGGAAAAAATTGAATGTTCACACTGGGGTGATGCCAATGCTGCTGTCAAAACTAGGAGAGTGGCCAGCACAGAGGTTCAGGAGAGCTTTGAGCTGACCGTGCAGACGATAGTGCCTCAAGGACTGCCAGCCCTCAACAAACACCCAATGTGTGTTTCAACAATCGGAGCACAGGGCAGGAGCAAGGCAGGCCCAGTCGCAGCATGGCACTGTCACCTTGTCACTGCAGGGTGAGCACATAGTGGGACTGGAGAGCTTTCACGGGAAGATAGAAACACGATACTCCATAGTGACAGAAAATGGGAAAAGCCAGGGGAAAGCCCTGCTAGCTGGGCTTTTTAGGTTTTTCCAGCATGCCCGAGCACAGGTGCTTCAGCTGGCCCTGGCACAGCTTGTTGTAGAGGGTGTTGGAATCCAGAGGCTAGAGCAGACCCTGCATGCCAGGGACATGTTTCCCAAGGGGAGGTGTTCTCTCTCATTGTTTTTGTCCTTGCCCCACCTCGGTGCTCCTTCCCGTGACGCACAGAGCCCTCGGGGCTCTCGTACCCAGCCCGCAGCTGCACCTGGGCCGGCGGCGAGGAGGCTGCCTGCACGTATGTAAAACATGGGCTCTCTGTCACACACCGCTGACTTCCCTCGGCAAAGGAGGCGGCGCGGCGGGGCACACGGGCACGGTGTCTTTCCTGGCTCCTCTCAAAATGCCCCAGCACACGGTACGCTCCAGGGGGATGAGGGATGTGACATCGCGGCACGTGGCAGCTCTTGCAGAAGGAGCCTGTGGCAAAGGAAACGTGGCCCAGCACGGGCCGGGAGCCCATGCTACTCAGCTGCCAAGGAGTCTGAGCAAGTCACGTCACTCCAGAGTCCCCTGTGCCCGACCTCTCTCGCGCACCGGTTCTTCACAGCCAAGACAGCCCCTCCTGCACAGAGCTGACCCGGGGGGATGCCTTCCTGCCTAGTATCGCCGTGCTGTATTAATATTTAACAGTGAGGAACAGATCCAGAGACTTTGATTTCCCCACTGGCCGATTCAAGGATAATTGAACTGTGCAGGGAATTTCAGCATTTCAGAGGGTGGTTTCGTTCCAGTTCACACCAAAACCTAACCATGCTGCAATGCCTTATGAGAAGGATTGCAGCCCAGTTTTTGGCAGCCTCCCTGCAGTGGAGTCCGGCATGTAAGCAGCACAAAACCAGCTCATCTCAGCTGGCAGGTCCCACCAAACCCTCCCCCAAAGAACCTAGGTAAAAGTCAAACTCTGCTAAAGAGGAAAAAATTATTTCTTCTGAATGTTTCTACTCAGTTCCAGATTTGCGACCCCAAAATAACGTCAATTTGCCCTCATTACACTCCCCACCCCCAGTGGAGGCAGCTCCTGCTGTAGAGGCAGAGCAAGCCAGGCACAGTGGATTTGCAAACACGTGCCCAGTGTCATGAAAGAAATCAGCCACAGAGGTGAAACAAATCCAGTGTTTCTGGCTCCTGCCTCTGGGCTGTGCCAGCTATTGCTTTCTCTTGCACATAAATCACTTTTCCCCACCAGTGACGGACAGTTGGCCACTGAATGGAAAGTGGCAGTTGTTCAGCAGCCCACAGCAACACTGCACACCAGCTCAGGGTGGGAAGTGGAGAACACTCAGAGTGCAGAGGATACTGCCAGGGGATCTGGGCCAGCTGAATGGAAACAGAGCAGCTGGAAACCAGCCAGTGCTCCTGCAAAATCAAGACAAGTTAAAAACCCCACAGGAGGAAGCCTCTCCCTTGCTTTTGGCAGCAGAGCAGAGCTGACCTCTGCCACAGCTCTGCCAGTCAGCTCCAGGCAGCAGAGCAGGAGTCCCTTCTTGTCCACCACTGCTGTGAACAGTGATCGTGATGAGAGCAACCAAGCAGCTCTTACAGCTTGACCACAGCTGCTAAGCACTGCTGCTGACCTAAACCAGCCGCTCCCTTCAAACTACAGGTCTTGGCAAGCAAAGACATCCAGTTTTAACCATTCCCCAAAGCAAATATTAGAGGTGGCCTTGAATCCAAACCTCTACCACCAGTTTCAAGGTTTAGAAGGGACCAATATATCCCCAGGGCTGGATTTATCTCTGTTCCAGGAACAGAGAGATCTTTTACTATGGGTGCCATATCAGTACACACAGTACACATTTATCTCTCCCATTGGCACAGACTGAGCATATCATGCTTAAAAGTTGGTCTGATTTAACTGCTGGTGCAGCAGAGTCAGAAAACCTGGCACAGCAGAGAGCTGTAATCCCACCAGGTAATGCCAACCAAGCCGATTTGTGCCGAAATCTCTCACAGATCACCTCTGTGAGCTGTTCGGCTAGCAGGCTGAGGATGCAAAATCTTCTTCAAGGGACTGGATTGAAAATGAAATCCTGTGGGTCAACCTGCCATAGCAGAAGAGACCATATTACAACCTCATTTACTTCCATCCCCCAAAAAAGTACTGTGAGACCAAAACTTACACCAGTGCAACTGGTATGAGCTCTTCTATACTAATTAAGCGACATTTATACTAATTTTGCTGATATAACTGACAAACAGAAACACATCCACAAACTGAAACAGTCAAACCAGCAATGCTCACGGGTACTTTCACCACAGAGAGGGGGACTTCTCTTTGAAAATCTCCACAGAGATAGGGAACTGAGGCAAGAGAGAAGAAGAGAAAGCAAGTAACTCCAAAATGTTTCTGTTCATTTAGATTTCAGTCAGCTTAGCAAGCTCTTTCATGATGTTTGAACACAACAGAACCTGAGTCACTAGCCTTAATTCAGCTTCAGGCCTTCCATGCCTCTGATCCCAATCCAAGTACTACTTTCACAAGACCTTTATCGAACATTAGCCCTGGCTACTCCATCCAGATGAAAGATATCCTCAGCTGCCTTGTCTCCTCTGGTAGTAAGGGCAGTGTTATGGCCTGTCTAAACTAATCGCTGACAGCTCCGAGAGGTATTTACATAGTTGAAGATGTAGCTTTAGATGTGTCCCAACTACTTTGGGTTGTAAAACATGATGGACCTGAGACAGAGTGTCATATTCTTAGATACGCTCCACTTCCCCTGCCAGTTCTAGTAAATACTTTCTCCTAAGAGTAAGAAAAATATTTGCCCCAAGCTGAAGCAAGATGCTGCTCTTAAGGAACTAGATTTTATTTTGTACCAGCTGAGATTCAGCCACCTGTAGGAAGTAAAAACAGCATCTTTCTTCTTTGAAAGTAGTAGAAGGGAAGAAATACCACATCCGAAACATAACAGTGGAAAAAAACCCTGCTTGAATGTGCAGGAATGGACAGTAGCACATGTGGGTTACTCCAAAGCATTCTGGGTGGACCAAAAAAAAGTTTCATTTTCACTAGTTAAAAAAGCACAGTGAAATTACTCTTGAGGCCAAAGGGATTTTACCTGAGTCTAATAGTTATTAGAGTCAACTGGAGAGCAGCCTAGGAGATGGAAAAGTCTCCTTGGCTTATAGCAGTTGCAGAGGACACAAAAGAGTGGCTCATTTTATGCCACTTCCCTTCCTTTCCTCCCACAGACTGCACCTGCACATCGAGAGCAAATCGAAACCAGCCTATTCTAAACCATGGTCTCCTTTATTTTGAGGGACTCAAAGCAAGAGCAAGGCTGAGACAGCATAACCAACACAAAAACTTGTTTCTCAGCATGATTGCCCCTCTCTGGTGGCCAAGTCCTGGTTAGTACCTTCAGGATCGCAAAGCTAGCTGAAAGTAGGGCATGCCCATTAAGCTTCCAATCCTCCTTACACAGCCACGACAGTTTGCACATGTCTTTCTCCTTTGGGTTTTAGCCAGAGTCCAGCCCTTTTGGGCATCATAACACAGCTGAATGGTTTAGCTCCTTTTGTTTCAGCTGACAAACACCCTATCCCTCCCCCACCAGCAACAATACAACTGGAGCTGGGATTTGTGTGTCCTCTGAGCAAGGATACAGGCTTTGTGCCTTGCTGAGCTGTCTTTGCAAGGACTGCCAACACTCACAGCTGATTAAGCCTGCAGTGCTGCTTTCTGCTTTTCCTGCTCACAGACAGATGTCAGAAACAAGCTAAACGAAACAGTGCACACAGCTAGAGCTCTGCACCTAGGAACATTAAAGCAGACTATTAGGGATTAAATAAATTAAACCAGAGGGGAGCTTAACACATTCTCTCTAGGCTTCATTTCTACCTGGCATGCAATTTTGGGTAAGAAACATCTCAGCGTTTCAAAAAGCACTGTATTCTGGCAGGTGGCTCAACTCAATGAATAGAAAGGGCTGTATTTGAAAAGCTTTTGCCACCACCACGTGGTTGAAGCCACCAGTGCAGCACAACAACTACCTGGGAGTTCGAGCTGCCAGCAAGGACCAGCCTGGCTGCCAGGGCAAGGTGGGGCAAGCGTTCGCAGGTTTTAGAGCCCGTGCCACATACGTAATAAAGAGCATACAACTATTACATATCACTTATTTTATTAAATTAGAACTCTCAAACCCTAGTGCCTTGCAGCAAGCACAAGGCACAACCTACTGCTGGTCAGAACCTGTTAGTAAAGGAATCATACACAGCATATGCCAAACCTGCAGAGACAATCTGTTTTCTGTGTGCTGCTGTGGTCTGGTCTGCTGGGCTTCACCTCTGGTCAGCCCCGGATGCTGGGTTACTGGGGCTGTCGTGGGCTTGACGGGTGGAGTCTTTTTCTTCAAAGATCTAAAAGAAAGCTAAAGTGCTAGATTGAGTATCTTCTTTAGTCCCTTCCTTCCCAATTAGGCACCAGGCATGGAAATAGTGAGTCCTTTGCTGGGCAGATGCTCACACAGCTGGATCATTAACTGCCAAGTGCAGTCTATCTAGAAGCTACACGCCAGCCTTCCTTCCCCATTCTTCTCTTGGTGGACAGACAAAACCTGGCAGCAAGGTTTCACACTAGACTAAGGTGCTGCATTTCAACTGAAGGAAAGCAGGAGCCTGCTGCCTCTTCTCTGATACTTTGGAGATAGTAGCCTGTTCTTGTAATATTCTCTCAGAAAAACAAGTAGCTCCTAGCCACTGGGCAAATGGAAGAAACTCAAACTCGATCATGAAGTGGGATTCAGATGTAATAATGGATAGGAATCCCCAATTCAAACTGCCCTCCCTATCTGTTATCCACTGAATAGGAATCAAGCTTTTCTTGAGAGGTAAGCAACTAGGAACAGTTCTGGATGAGTGGCCATGACAAGTCATGCAAAAAAGCTTCCCAATGTGATTCCAACTGCAGCAGCTTGAATGCCTGAAGTGAAAAAAACCTGATGAATGTGGCTGAAGTATCACAATGAGAAGCTAATAATCATCAGAGTTCCTCATCAGTGAGACAAAGGACAAGGCAGAAACTCCCGGTATGTGACCAGCACAGATCTGTAACATTCGGAGAAGTCGTTGAGCAGTAGCAACTCGAATCCCTTCCAACTGGAAACAAAATGGAGAAATTATTTAATCAATAGAAAAGAAGAAAAGCAATGCTAAGCTTTGATAAAAGAAAGAACCAGAGCGGGCACCAAGTGACTAGCTACAGAAACCCCCAAACAGGCCCATTTACTTCCCTAACGTTGCCAGCTGGAAGCCCTGAAGGGTTTACCAAAGGCACGGATTCTACCTGCTGGTAGGGAAGCAGTCTCTGAGGATGCAGTGACGAGTACACAGAAAAGTGAAGTGTGCTACTGCTGAATGCCAAACTCTCCCTCCAGCTTTTCTGACCAAGCAGGTAATTGGAAAGAGTGGCATATCAGAGGGCCAAACGGTCTGTGAAGCCACAAAGTTTGGCTGACATGAAACATTACATGGGCAAGGGAGTCACATGGCAAATAACAGCTCAGGGGCTCCCAGGAAGAGAAAGTGCAGCAAGGAACAAGTGTACCAAGGCTCTGCATATCAGAGATGTTTTCTGTTAGCTTAAGCTTGGCTTCATGAGGTTTTGAAGTAGCACAGGAAGGAGCAGGTTACTAGAAGACTCATTTCAAGGACAGCCAGACTCATGTACCTCTATGGTTCTTGTAGACAGTCTGGTCTCTGACACTTATGAAAGACAGTAGCATTTGTTTTTATTGTTACATGTATTTATGGCTAATATGATGATGTTTCTAAGGATCACAGAGCAGTGGAATTCAGAAATCCCTTGAGATGTCAAATAAGCACCTTACCTCCAGCTCACAGAAGAGCACAGGACTGCAGTAGGCTTCTCCTAATTTACAGACAGCGCTGGTCTCAACGCTGCAAGCATTCACCCTGCCAACTAAAAAAAGGTTTCCCTCATTACAAGCCCCATAATCAGCAATCAGTGAAGAAAAGTAGGAAATTCCGCATCCACAAAGCGATCCAGAGCTAATTTTGAGAGCATAAAAGAAGGTAGGGCAACAGTGAGCAGTGCAAACAGAATGGTACAAGATTTGAAATGGAATTAGAACGGAAGTCTTTCATAATACTAACAGCAGGAATAGTATTACCACATCACTCTTCATGTAACATTAACATTCTGCATAAGCAATCAGCACACCATCAGCAGGGACAGTGTCTTCCACTCACTTACCAAAAGTCCTCCTGGCTCATATGGTATCACAGAGTGGTCTGGTCTCCAAGGAATTCACTTCATCAAGAGAGCCATAGCACAAGACAATGCTAAGAATCCTTGTCTACCTCAGAATTAGGCCTCCTGACCCTCAAACTCTAGGGACACAGCACCTATGTTCCAAGACTGAGCAGTACAGTCTGGCCCCTCCAGTTCTTCAGAGCTGAAGCAGGGAGGGTACACAGGAAAGCACTGGCAGACAGAAGGATTAGAGGCACAACAGGGCCAGACAGTACACAGCAGGGATACCAGTTTTGTATTAAAACTATACTTCATAGTTTTGTAGCTCATCCATTTAGAGCCACTTTATTACCACAGTATCATATGCTTCTCACCGCTCATTAAGATTATCATTAAGACAGATCTGCAAGAGCAGATAGAACAGACTTCTAGGGTGCCACACACAAAAAAAAACCCCATAAAAAAATCAATAACACAAATCATATTCAGAGATTTGGGACAGAGAAGAGAGGTCTGACTGGCAAAAACAAAAAGGAGAGAGCAAGTGAGCACGAGAGAAGAGAAACGTGTTTTATCTAGGAAAACAATAAAAAAAGGCAGAGGAGTTCAGAAAAAATTTAAAATTTAAAGTTTCAACAAAGCCACTGGTTTCCTTTAGTTTGTTTCAAGTTAAGTCAGCACCCTGTTTTAAGAAAACCAACAGTGAGTTGTGCTGCTTTAAGAGGAGGAAGAGGTGCCATACGTACCCCCAGTGACAAGAAAGCACACTTTCCCCAGGAAGAAGCTGGCATCCACATGAGCTAGGGAAGCTTCGACATTCTTCAAGCTGTCAGAAAAGTACAAACAAACCAGTTGGACAGGAAGGTTAAATCAGTGCAGCATAAGGACAACAGGAATAATTTGCAGAAGCACAATTAGAAAACCAATGATGTTAACATCTGCTGATTTGTGAGCTTGCAGAGTTCTGCTTTATGCTAAAAGCATGACATCAGAGACCTCTGTAATACCCACAGCTGTTTAATAACCCATAACATATCCTTTCTACTCAAGACTCAACAGTTAGAGTTAGTTTGAACAGTGTCCTCCATGATTTACAGACACTAAGCATCTGAATTCATTAATATCCAATGAAACTTCAGCACCACTTCGGCTCTTTCAGGAAGCGCTTGCCCACACATTTCTGCAGCACCATCTGTGCTGTAAGTATGCAGCTGGGCCTGTCATTTTTGGTAAATGAGAGCCCAGGATCATCAGTCACAAGTTAAGTAAGTAATAAAATGCTGACTTCTGTGCCTTAGCAAGTCTTTGCTTGTGGCCTGGGGAAACAAGTATCATTTCTACAAAGGCGAGCACAAGATGACAGAAGAGGGATCAATCCCTGCAGACCTTTCTCTTTTGCCTAGAGATATCCATAGTGCTGGTCCCTCTTGACCAGGAGTATCAGTGAACTGAGGACACAGACACAGCAACTTGCTGGTTATTGGGCTGCACTGCCCAGCGCACATCAGACTTTTGCATGTTACAGAACTTCACAGCACTGCCAGCACTTCCATCTAATTCTACAGACAGCATCTTTCCAAAGCTCAGTTCATATTGTCACACATCCGGATCCAGAAATAAATTCTGCCTTCTCTGCTACGGCAACTTAGTGCACAACAGGCATGTTATTGGACAGAGCAGTTCAGTCCTAATCCACTGCTGGAGGCCAGAAAGCCACTGCATATATTACTGAGTTCTTCCACCACAGCAAGTCTTGGGTTTGAAACCCACTATTCAGCAATTCCAACACAGTAAAAATGTAGATTTAGCCATCAAACCAAAAAGAATATTAGACCCCCCTCTCATCTTTTTGCCCTTTTTACCTGTATTTGCTCTTGATGTCAATCATAAACACAATCAGATCTATCCTGGGTCGAAGATGATCCCTCTCTGAAGGTAAAGGGAGGGATGTAGCAAGGTGACTGAAAGATAACAAATTTGCCAGTTTAACCAAATAGCTTGGCAAGACAGTATCCACTTACCCACAATCACATAACCATTGCAGTTTGCCATGTAGCAAGTTACCAGGAAGCCTGCTAATTACTAAATACGTGGGCATTGAAGAGACACTGTGATTGTTTAAGTGGTACTCTCATATCTCAGGCCCACTCACAGTTGCTGACAGCCACAATGGTAATTGCTAGACAAGGCTGGTTATAATGGGACGCTTATTAGAGCATAACAAGGCTCATAGAAACATTTTCTCCGTGCAGATCTGTATGGCAAGTCATTTCATTTAATTGTTACAAAGAGTCCTTTCTAACAAAGTGAACCCCAATGCTTTACTGGAATATTTTGCTGCCAAGTTTCAGTTAAAATCAGTGCTTTTGTCACATTCCAGAGATACTGCTCACATGCTCGCACAGGAGAGGCGACCTTTCCAGGTACAGAAAAGCCTTAAACCACAAATTTGTCACTAGTACAGTTTTATAGATGAAGTTATAACTCAAAAAGAGCTTTTATTATATAATTACCCTCCTTTTTAACCCTTTCACTAAGTCAGGAGCTACCAGGTTAGTTTAGGTGTCCTACACAGTACCACCACTGCTTATAGAGCTGTTGGAAGAAATACAGGGTGGGGGCTTTTTGTGTCTCTTCCCACTAAAAAAGCCAAACAACCACAACCAACTAACAACAACAAAAAACAAACAAGCAAACCAACCAACCAAAAACGCAACAAAAAAAGGTTTCAGCAGTACATAACTGGATCTTCCACAGGGAAGAACATTATCAGCACCTCATTTTTGGAAGATCACCTTAATTTAAACTGGACAATCAAAAATCCCAGAAGTTCAGTCACTCTCACAATCCACTTCCTCTCTGGAAGACAAGGAAGAAACACTGATTCTGATCTTCTTGGGGAATATTACTTCTAGCAATTCAGTCTCAAGGACTTAACAGTTTTCTCCAGCAGCCACAGACCATGGTACACATTCCCTTCTATTAATCCTATGTAGTTTGTAATTTTGTTTGATAGGCTCCAAATAAAGGTGTTTTGTTTCTTACATTTAAGGAAGGTACAATTTAACGAAAACATTCTGAAACTAACACAAGAGATGAGCAAAGTGAGCTTGAAAGACACACTGCAACACAAACAAGCTTATTAATTTAAGGTGAAATTTAGGGAGACTCTTTGATGAAAGTATCAGATCTCATTGTCTGGGGGGAAGAAAAAAAGCAACCCAAAAAAGCACTGCATTATTTGGAATTCTGCTATATTTAAACCAACATGACTAGATGATGTCAGCAGCCTCCAGATATGCACTGCAGAAGCCTTCCCCCTCCCCCCCGCTCCCCCACAGCAATAAGAGACACAAAAAAGCCCAAGCCCTGTAATTCTTCACCCAAAAGCCGTACCAGACAGGTAGACCTGTCAGAGAAGATACCATATTTCTTTGCAATGTGTATAATCCCAAAGTAAGACAATGGGGACAAAAACCCACTGACTTTGCTTTCCTAGCAATATTAACACAGGGATGTATCTTGCTCTGTAGCATGACCACACGATTCTGTGCCTCTGGGCAGTTACCCAGCTGTAGTATCAGCAGCCATCTAGTTATGGCACTCCACAGCTCAGCAGAGGCTGCAGGTTTCACATAGAAAATTGGGTAATTCATTTACTATTAGTTAGCACAGACATCCGAGATGCCATAATCAGAGCAGTACAGTCACTCTAATTAGCCAGCAGAACATTAGCTCGGGTTGCTTTTACTGCATAGCCACGGATTACGGCAGCGAAATAACACAAAAACCTTCTGAAGAGCTGACTAAACTCATTTGGTCTTGACAAGAGAGCTGTCAAGGACATTTTATCATAAAAAGTTAGTTAATCAAGCTTTTAAGACAGGACATGTCATGCAGCTAAAGCTGAAATTCCAAGTGCATCTTAATAGCTTGAGGAGGAAAAGCACGTGTGTGCATACAAACCAGAAAACAGCTACGAAGAACATCAAAAGCAATGGACATCTTTCAGAAACACTTGTTTGGTTGCAAGTACTTGCAAGCATTGTACTTGTCCCATTTTGTCCAAGGATGTTTACTTTCTGTATGTGTCTGTCTCTCAGGTGGGGGGGAAAAATGTGTTGCTCCCATACCTTTCCAATTTAGTAATCAAACATCTGTGCAACGTGCAAAAGGCAATGGTATGTGCATGGTGAACATGAACGTGGGAAATGCTCGCCCGTCCCCCGTTTCCAAGCATGCCCAAACTGCCTGCCCTGAAGACAGAGGGGTTTGCCCGCTGCTGATGCGGTCACATCTGGGCAGTGGTGCTCTCTAGCGTTCGCAAGAGCGACGTCTCTCTCTGAATTGTGTGCTCTACAGCTCCGACTCCCGCCACGGGGATGGAACCTGCATTTTTAACCAATTTCGGTGCTTCAGGAATTCGAAGCAGAAGCTTTCCGTGAATTCGTGTCACAGCCGCTGTTCTGGTTTGCACCTCTTGGACCAGGTGGCAGCGGGCCCCGTACGGGCCCGGCGCCGCAGGCGGCGCATCCCGCTCCCCACCACTCACATGCTGATGTTGAAGTCCTTCTTCTCCAGGAGGATCGCCTCCGCCAGCTTCTGCTGGAGCGCCTCGTCCGAGCCCACCAGCTGCGGGCAGAGGCGAGAGCGCGGTCAGCCACAGCCCCCCGCCCCGGCCGCACATTTGCATATCGCGGCCGGACAGCCAATCCCCGCGCGGGGCGGGGCGCGCAGAGGCAAGGCCCGACGCGGCGGAGGGTACAGGACAGGCGGGCGCCTACAGCGGGGCCGGGCCCAGGGAAAGGAAGGAGAAGGGACGGCAGGGCCGGGCTCCGGAGCGGCGCCGCCGCCGGACCTACCAGGAGGACGGCGGAGTTGAGCGTCGGGAGCTTGTCGAAGGGCCGCAGCACCGCCATCCCCGCGGCAGACGGCGCCACCCGCCCGCCGGCCCGCCGGAATTCAAACGGCGGCCGCGCTCCGCCTTGCGCCGGCGTCGGGGGCGGGGCCTGCGGGGCGGGGCTGGCGGCGCGCGCGCCGCTCCCGGCGGGCGGCAGGGGGCGCTGCGGGCTGGCGGCGATCGCTTCACGGGATATCCCGGCCTGGGAGGGACCCACAGGGATCGTCGCGTCCACTTGTAGGCCGTGCACGGGAGTCACACACCACGTGCCCCTGGAGCCCCAAGAGTCACACCATGTGCCTGACAGCGTCGTCCAAACGCCTCTTGAATTGTCAGGCTTGGTGCTGTTACCACTCCCCTAGGGACCACCCTCTGGGTGAAGAAACTTCTGCTGGTATTCAACCTAAATCTCCCCTGACACAGCTTCAGGCCATTGCCACGGATCCTTTCGCTGGTTGCCAGAGAGATCAGTGCCTGCCCCTCCACTTTCCCTCACGAGAAAGTTGTGGACTGCAGTGATGCAGGAGCACAGTGCAGGGGGTCCTTCTGAGCATTCAGGTGCCACACGGCATGACAGACCACCAAGGACGACCAATCACCATAAAATCCTGCAAAGCAGCACTATTCTTGTGGCGTCCAGATGTCCCAGCGATCAGTTGTGCCTGGGGCAGGCAATTCTTGAGGGATGCTGAGGGGAGGACACCGGCCTTGCCTTGGCTGTCCAGGGGGATCACGAACAGCCCTTAGCTTCTGAGACGCAAAGCCCTTATTTCCAGGGCTGTGCTGCCCCCTGGCCCTTGCCGTGAGCTGTTGCCCGTTTGTTTACTCAAGATTGAACAATAGCAAAGGCTCCAGTGAAATTCCACTTCCTCTTTACATTGCAGTTTATAATGTGAACAAATACATAGAATAATAGAATAGTTAGATTGAAAAGACCTCTAAGATCATCGAGTCCAACCATTAACCCAACGCTGCCATGTTCAAAACAACCATGTCCCCATGTGCCACACCTTTTCAAACACTTCAGAGATGGTGACTCCAAAACACTCTTGGGCAGCCTGTTCCACTTCCCGACCACCCTTTCAGTGAATAAATGTTTACAAATATCCAATTGAAAAGTCCCCTGGAGCAACTTGAGGCTGTTTCCTCTTATCCTACTGCTTGTTACCTGGGAATAGAGACCAACCCCCACCTGCCTACAGCCTCCTTTCAGGGAGTTGTAGAGAGCGATAAGGTCTCCCCTGAGCCTTGTTTTCTCCAGGCTGAACAACCCCAGCTCCCTCGGCTGCTCCTCATAACACTTGTGCTCTGGATACTTCACCAGCTCCTTCTCTGCCCTTCTATGGTCATGCTCCAGTACCCCAATGTCTTTCTTGTAGTGAGGGCCCCAAAACTGAACAGAGGGTTCGAGGTGTGGCCTCACCAGTACTAAGTATGAGGGGAAAATGTTAATACACTTTCATACTATAAAGACTGCTTGATAACATAGTTAGGGAAGGGAATTTCCCTAACACTGTGTGGCAGTAGCAACTGACTTTGCATGCTGAATTATTCTGTGCGAGGTTTTGTGGCAGTTCCAGCAGCCTTGACCTTCATCCTGCCCCTTCCTGGGCACCTTCCCCCTCACCCCCCTATCTGGTCAGCCTCTCCCCAGCCCAGTGCTCCCCTGCCTGTGGTACAGGCAGGAAGGGGCCTGGGCAGAAGCACTGCAGTTATAGAGATAGGCTCAGTTGTTCTCATTCCGAGGTCAGAACAGGAGGACGACATGCAGTTGTAAAACCTCAGAGGGTCCAGTGTAGCTCGGTGGCCTGTGGTCCACATTGCTGCATCTCCTGATCTTTGCCTCAACCCTGAGTTTGGCTCCAGCTTAGTGTGGAAGAGGGGTCCAGGACTCATTCTGCTGCCTCCTGGTGCTGGTTCTCCCTGCCCTTTCAACCAGAGCACCTCCAAATGGCAGGAGATGTGCCAGGGGAGAAAGAAGGCTGCAGGAGAATAAAGACACATCTGCCCCTCTGCAACAGTCTGGAGATGGGAGGCAAAGGGGAGAGAGACAGGGTTAATGAAAGCTGACATCATATGGCTGCCGTGGCGTTTTTGATCTTGACAAAGGCAGACGGTTTTCCTCGTTGCCAGCATGAGACAAATTACAGGTGAAGCAGAAGAGATTACAGGATATTTCTGTCTGTTTTTGAGTTTGGTGGGGGGAAGGGAAGACGAATTCAGGGCAGACGTGTCCTAAAGATGGGAGGCAAGCAGATGGAATAAATAACAAGAGCCAGCTCCCAGGCTGGGGGGATGTAGAGAGCAAATAGAACAATGTTCCTTTTGGGCTGCTGAAGGTGTGGAAATATGTTAAAAGCTCTGGCACCCACCTAAAAGGTGTTTGTCCTCTTTCTGTCCCCTGTTGCCTGCTCTCTGGCCCCACAGAAGGACCTGGGTGGCTTTAGTGTCTGGTCAGGGACATGCTTGCTGTCCCCTGTTGCTGCAGGCTTCCTTCTTCTCACCATGCTGGTGTCTGTTAACATTCAGTGGATCCAGATGAGCTACCACTCATCCCACAGTTATTATTCCTTGTTCCCAGCAGGTTTCTTGGCCGGCCTTTGGCAGACTTACCTCTCCAGTGCTGACCCCTACCTTCACATGGGGACACACAGATTGACCCTGCTTCTTCCTCTGTGTGCATCTTCACTGCGCCCCTTTGCCAGGGGGATGCCTTCCCCTCATCGCCTTACTAACAAAGGACCCTTGCATGCACAGACTACCTGGGGGGACTTGGAGCAGGGCAGGGATAATGGTGATGGTCCCTGCCTGGGAAGTCCAGGCTTTGGCAGAGCCAGTTTCCTCCTAGGATGCAAAGCCATTGCCTAACAGCTGGCACAGTGAGCTGAGCCAGACAGATTCACTTTTCTTTCCTCCCTCTCTGAAATGCAGCCAGGGATGCTCCGTGGGGGGATGCAAAGCCTGCAGAGCAAGCTCAGCTCAGTGGGGAATCAGAGGGGAGAACAGGAGTCATCATCCTGCATCCTTGTTGGCTATGTACCCATGGGCCAAGGGGTGTGAAAGAGATCTAATGTCAAAGAGTAGCATTTGAAAATTATTTTTCATGGTAGAGGACATTGTAAGGAAGTGGAGACTTGGCCTGGCAATGTGCCTGCAGCTCTTGTCTAGATCTGTAGGTTGGCAAGGAGAGGAGGGAAGAGGGATGAGACACAGTTGGTGTTGGAGGCCAGGGTGTATTTTACATATCCCTGTGTGACTGTGTCAGGTTGTTTCATCTCTTGCTGCCCCATTTCCATTTTGCAAAGTGGGAATAATGAGTTGATCTCTGCTTCTGAGTGGTGCAGGAAAGCTGAGATGGGTGTCAGTGCACTGGCCCAGAGCATGAGCACAAGGAACAAGAGCAGGGCATGATATGGAAGGGGAGAGCTCCTGGTTTTACTCTGTGGGCCATTGTACATTGCTCTGGTAGCACAAACCATTCCAAAAATGAGAAGTTTATTGCAGCCAACATGAAGATGCTCTGATGCTGCCAAAACCCCACAACTGACATCAGCAAGACTTGGCCTGGCCATCACCAGTGCTCCCTTGGAATGGGGCAGCCGCTCCTGCAGCAGGACAGCACCAGCCAGTACAAAAAATGTTATAAAGCACACTTCATCCTCATGTATCCATGGCCAATTTGCTGTATGATTCATCCAGTGGCTGCATCTCAAGATAATTTCTCTCTGATTTCTCTCGTGGTTCTCTCTGAGCTGCCAGAGGAGCAAAGGAGACAGACTTTGGAGATGGTCTAGAGAGGAGCGCTGACCCCAGCAAGGTCCCAGTTGTCTCACCACCTGCTCCCAGACCTCCTGACAGCCCCATTCAGTATGAGTTCTATGAGATGTCACCCGGCCATGCATTACTGGCTCCAGGCTGACCGCTCACAGTCCCTCCCGGGAAGCCTGCAAGATAGAACTCGTGTGTATTTGATTGCACTTGTTCTCTCACTAATAGACAAAAATTATATCATTTGCAGCAAGTGCAAATTATTAGAGAAATTAATGACATTTTCACATATGTTGCTGGCAACTTCAGCTTCCTTTGGCAAAGGCTCTTCACAGATATTTTTAGACCCAAAGTAAGTCAGCTTTTTCATTCTGCTCTTTAATTTAACTCCCTATACACATTTCCTTCATTTTTGATCAACTCATCAAAACTTCTCTAATGGGTTTCCTTTTTTGAAACTGCAGTAGCACCCAGAAGGTGGGTTAGTCTGCTTTCCCACCAGACTATCCCCAGCTGATGGCCTGCCATGAATCCAGTCTGCCTTCTGCATCTTGCAGCAGCTGCCTCACCTCCAGCAGCTGAGCAGGGAAGCATTTCTGTGACCCTTGCTGAAGTTTTGTCCTCTACTGCAGACCTTGGGGAAGGCAAGTTTGATAAAACTCCATCTTCTCCCACGCCTCTACCTACATCGGGAGAGTAATATTGAGAGATTGGTGTTGCCTTAAAGACAGGCATCGACCTGGGTCTGGTCATCTCAGAAGATGCTGATAAAAGGCTAAAGGACACTAAAAATAGTGAAAAAACTTGTTAAAAAAGACTGGAATAACACTTAACCAGGCCTGGAATTAAGCTGAGCTTGGTACATTGTTTATGCTGTGATTTATGGACATGCTACAAGCAGGAAGTACGTGCCTGAGGTTGCCCGACCATCTCTTTTTCCAGCCAAAACGTTTGTTATGAGAAGGGTTTCATGATTTCTGCTTTGGCTGGGAGGCCCTCTCACATCAAACCTGACCCCATGCTCGCCTTCATCACGCAGGTGAATTTGTGGTTGCCCAGAGATATGGAGGGAGTCAGCGGCTTGGTGGTAGGCAGGTGTCCTGCGATGAACAGCTTTGAGGGGCTCAGTGTGTGCACAGGCACTCAGAGGCTTCCTCCAGCCAGGTGAAGGGGGCTGGAAGGCCCCAAGGCACCAGGCAGAATGATATGCACAAGCTTATGCCTCAAAGATCTGAGTGGCACATAGCAGCCTTATCTGAGGTGAAAGCTGAACTGCAGCTGAAGTGTTTCCATGCAGTTTGAGCTGTACTGGCACATCAATGCCTGGAGCTGTCTCATGGCTTCAGCTCTTGTTGGAAACCAAAGGATGTGACAGCACCTGAGAGCCCTGTCACAGGCAGCAAGCAGCTGCGTCAGAGGCACGAGGTCTGCAAACGTGTCCCAGCTCCAGCAGCACAAAGCCCAGTGTCTTTTTCTTGCTGCCTCCAAGGGTGCTTCAGCCTCATCTGGGAGGATTTCTGCTTGAAGCAAGAGAGGCTGCCATGTTGTAACCTTGCCCATTGCTGTGGTGGTGGCTGCAGAAAGATGCAATCTCCATTCCTTGTCATGTTCTCCCAGTGTTTGCATGGCAGGGAAGTGAGCCAGAGGAAAAAATGACCTCGTGAGTCAAAACTATTGTTGTTCCGGAGTTTTGGCTGCATGAGCACCATGCTGGCATTAAGCCTGAGCTTAAACCTGGGAACAAGTTGAAGACTGGCAAACACACACTGGCTCTGGTATGCCCCTGAGGTGACCTAGAACAGAGAGTTGGGACAGTTGGCTAGGGACGATGGGAGGATCTTACACGTTTTGGCACGAGGATGCCTGGCCTGGCAGGCTCTACTGAGTGCTTGCAGCTTCACCACTGACCAGGCACCGGGAGAAATGAATAGTCTTCTACCTTGTGCCAGCAAACACTGATCTCCCTCTAATTTTCTTTGCACACCTGGAAAGTGGTTTTCCTTTTGCCCTCTCAAATGGAGTGTGTCTTTGCCTGCCCTTAAGGTTTGCTCTGGGAATGCAATAAACAATATCCTTCCAAAGTTATTTTTAAAAATCTGTTTCTCCAAACCACAGGTTTCTCTCCCATTATGGTCAAAACTGTAGGGCTTGTGTTTTCCACCCCTTGCGGTGGGATTAGGGAAGCAGTTACTGTGCTGATGGTCAAGGTGAGTGTCATGGCTGAACTTCATTGAGGTTAAAATTAAGGCATGATTGCAGGCTCCACTCTGGCAAGCATCTGGAGTGCTCACCTTACTGGGGCAAACCAAGAAGCAGTTAGCTAAACCTAATGGATCTGATCCTCCATGCAGATATCCTTCTAGGTACAGAGGGCTTGCAAGGCCTATACTCAATGCTTCTAAGGTATTATAAAGTTACATCAAGAAGAAGTGAGGCTCAGAAGGACCAAAAGAGGATGAAGAAGAAATCACAAAGCGTATCAGTCAGCTCCCATGGCTCCCACAGCCCTGTCTCTGCACTGATGGATTAAATCCTGGCACAGACCAGGTGACAGACCCTTACCATGCATTACCCTTGGAGATGGCAAGCACACATGGGCTCTGTCACCATCCACAGGTTGGCTTGGAGAGAGGATGAACTCATTTGTGCCTGAAACACAACCTACTGGGAAGTCAAACCTCAAATCTCACAGCTCCTGGAGTGTAACAGGCACAAATTTGGGGCTCAGACATTTCAGTGGATACTATTAATCCTGAAAACCTTTAAAATAACCCACTGTGGCGCATCTGCAGGGGTGTAAGTGTCAAAAACTAAGTGGGTAGAGCTGGAGAGCACAGGCAGGAGAGCTGGCAGTTCTTGGGGCCGGAGCCAGTCATTTGATTGATTTTGGTAAAACATTTTTGTGTTGAACGATTTCTGGGTCATGGTGAAAATTTCCCGTTGTAAAAAAAAACCAAAAAAACCCAACAAAATACCTCCAATATCAAAAACCCAAACCAGTTTGCTTGTTCCTATTTTTGTGCTGCTGAAAAGCTGAAAATGTTTTAACAAAACATCTCTTGTCAGCAGCAGCAATGACAGAACTAGGTATGGATTCAGGAAAAAAAGGTATTTCACTGAAAGCAAAAATAGTACTTCAGACAGCAGTGGTTTTCTGTTTCCTGACGGAAAATACTTTTGGTCAAAGTGTTGATTGTTTTAATTTTACATAAAAGCCCAGAAGGGAGTACTAACCCTCTTGCCCCTTCCACCCCTCTGTCTCTCTGCCTCCAACTCACTGATGAAAAACCACCAGCCCCCAGTCCCTGGGCTGGACACACCGGTAAATCTGCGAAGCCCGAAAATTCTGTCCATCTCCATCAGCTCGAGCTCACACGTCTGCCTCAGCATTCCTCCTCCTCCGGGGCTGCAGCCGGGCTGCGGATGATGCGGGAGGAGGGAGAGCATCCCGCGGCCATGTCCCCCGTGGCTCTGACCCGGGTACCATGTGCGGATGAGCTGGGGAGGCTCGTTGCCATAGCGACCGCTGCTAAAATGCTCCCCCCTCCCCGCGCCGAGATGCAGTTGGTCGCAGACAGTCGTTCCTTGTGTGTGGGGGAAGGCCGGCGGTGGAGTGCCCCGGGGAGGCTGCAGCGGGGCTGACACTGCGGAGAGGCGGTGGGGGAAGCCCCCGGGAGTCCCGGTGGGCAATGAGGCCACGCTGCTGGCTGCCTGTCCTTCCCCCGCCCGCCGCGGCTGCTCCCGCTATCCCTCCCTCCCTGCCTGCCTCCCGCCCATCCGCGCCTGTCGCCTCCCGCTGTCGCCCAGCTCTCCCGGCGCGGGGTCCCTTCTCCCTGGCACTGCCTGGCCGGGAAAGGAGCCTGACTCATCCCGGCTGGGACCCGGCAGATGCCGGAGGGAGCAGTCTCATCCCGTCGCCCTGTACCCGTGGAAGAAGGTAGGTGGCAGGTGTCAGGGCAGGTAGCGGGTGCTTGTTGGGGATGCGGTGCATGGGAGCGAGGTCATGTCTGGGTCCCCAGTCATCGGCAGCTCCGTGCCCCAAGCTGCAGCCTGCCCCAGGGTGCCCAGTTCTGGGGGAATCTCCTGCGGTCGAGGTGAGCCCATGGCTGGTAACACTGCAACTTGGCTTGTGCCCCCAGCCGTGCACACGGGATGGTTTTGTACCCAAAGTCTCCTGTGTTCGGGCATGCTGCTCCCAGCCTCTCCCAAGCAGTTTCTGCCCTGCCACTTGCAATGTGCCCCCTGGGGCTCCTGTCACAAGTGTACCACGGCACCTCGGGGGCAGTGGGAGGCAGCATGGGGGATCCAGGGGTGATATTGAAGGCAAGCGGCTGGAGTGAGGTGTAGCACGGGTTTAAAAGGGGTCAGACAGCTTATCTATATGAGACAAACTTTCAGATGGAAGACCAAGGACTCTTTCGTGTCTTTGAGGTGACATGGATGTCCCACTGCAAAATAAGATGCTGAAGATCAACTGGTCCAGCAAGGTTAAGGCACATTTAGTATCTGCAGAACTGCTCCAGAAAGATGACATCTTTAAATGTAACTCCCTCTTTTCAGTATTTGCAGCCAAAATCTGCTCACCCACCTGACAAAAGCAAGTTGCTTCTCCAGGCCAGCCCTGCAGAGGCTGGAGGGGGGGCTCTGACACCTCACCCAGCACTCGGCTTGGCCCTTTGTTGAGGGGGCAGGGATGGGTGAGCAGAGTGGGGACACAGCACGAGGTTAGGGTTGCATAGCAAGTAAACCGAAGAATAGGTTGCTGGCGAGGAGCTAGGAAATGCTGGCTCTGCTAGTGATGGAGGAAGGATGAATTGGGAAGTTGTGTAGGGCTGCTTTTTGTTGCAGTGCTTTTTTGGATGGCAGCTTCACTCGCACATTTGGAAAGTGGATGATCCGGGAAGGGAATGAGGTTTTTGGCTTTCCTCCTGTCAGCCCAGGAGGTCCAAGATGAACTCACCTTCACAGTGTCCCTAACCCTGCCCATTGCTGTTGCCAGCCAGGGACAGACATCAGCTGTTGAGACACCACTGAAAAAGGGGTTTGCAGCAGCCTGATCTCCCCAGGCTATCTGCAGCAGCATCTGGGGGGTGCAAGGGGTGCAAAGGAGCTACTTTTGCAGAGCATGTAGGAAAGCTGTGCTGGGGGGATTCTGGGCCAGAGTTCAAACCCAACTCGTGTTGCGGAAGGGGTTCCTGCCTAATTCCTTACATGGTCCTTTAAGGTGAGTTAAGGGAAGCCCCACAGCTCCTCACAACACCTCTGTGATGTTGTTGCAAGTTATGGTGGGAGCTTTCCTCAGCTTTCCTGAGGAAGGCACAGGCAGCCATGAAGAGGCAGCAGCAGTGCCCAGATCAGATCCATGCCAATAAGTGGGACAAAATCAGGCATTTTCTGCAGTTTCTTGCTTATGGTAATAAGAAGTGAAGCTTGTTTCAGATCTTACCCTGTGACAAAAAACCTACTTTTACAGGCCCTCCTGGGACAAGAGGTATCCAGGAGATAAATGCTGCTGGGCACATTGGAAACAACTGATGGCTGTGGTATTTGAAAAAAAAAAGAAAAAAGCCCAGCCCCTGGTGTGGGAAAAGGCATCCACCCTACAGGCCAGGAACAGGGAAGAGGATGGAAATGCTCAGTAATCTCCCCAACCTCCTCTTAACCAGCCCCGTGCAAGGAATTTGGGGATACATGGTTATGGCAGAGGGACGACTTGGGCAATGGTCAGACGTGACAGCTTTCAAATGTCTGGAAAAGCAGGAGTTTGATGTGGGTGCAGCTCTCCCCTAAATCTGTACCCACTGAAGTCAAGGGGCATTTCATCACTCCCACCAAGGGGTGAGGGTTACGGAAAGCCCCCTTTCAGGACTGCGTTTTTGTGCCTGAGTCTGCCAGCACTGTGCTGTCCCAAGCCTGAGGGTCCCAGGTTTAATCCACCAAAGCCTGTAACAAGCAGCACATTCACAGTGCAAAACACAGAAGATCTAGTGCCTGGGAAAGTTGTAGCTGTGCTTTTTGTGGGAGGTGCTTTTTGATCCCCTTTTCTGTCCCTACATGATCCACACCTTGGCTGGCGTTTGGTGCAGAGCAAGCAGCAGAGAGTTGAACAGGATGGGCACCTTTGTGGATTGCAATGTGGGTTGCTCTCTCCCTCCCAAAAGATGGGGATAAGGGACAGGCTCAAATATGATGCCATTACAGATTTAAATGGCCCTGTCATGATGCATGCCCTAAGCATGGCATCAGCAGGGCCATAATGGTGGGGAGAGAGTTTGTCAAGGCACCGGCAGGTTGTGGGGCTGCATTTGTCCCCCCCTCTAGAAAACTTCAGCCCTGACATCTGGGCAAGGAGATGTTTGCTCCTTCCTGCTCTCTCATTTTTAGCACTGGGCCAGCAGCAATCATGCAGTGTGGTGTTGTTTTGTGTTCCCCAGGGCAACGTTTCTCTGGGCCCACCTCGCACCCGGCTGGCCAGGGGCTCTTGGAAAGGCAAATCAGCTGCTCCTGGTGAGTGTCCCCCACTGCACAAGTGGCTGATGTGGTGGAGGGATCTCAGCTCTGCTCACAGACTGGTGCTGAACCAAGGACCCTGAGCCCTGGCAAAGCAGGACATGAAACAGAGGTGCAGTAAGGGAGGGCTCAGACCAGCTCAGACTGGGAATTCAAAGGGGTGATGGAGTATCAGAGGAAGCAGATTTTCTCTCAAGCAGGAGGTGAGAAGCAGCTGTATTTACCCTCTGCCTATCTTTAATCACTGGCAGCAGGGCTGGGAGCATGCAGACTCAACCTCCTCTGTGGGGAGGGAGCAGGACTGACACTCTGTGCAGGGGTCCCAGCAATGATCCCAAAGGCATTGACCTCTCCCAGTGGATGAGGTGCCTTCGTCTGCAACCAAGCATGAACCAGGCACAGCAGGGCTGTGAGGCGGGACTGGGCACTGCTGATGAGGCAGATGTCTTGTGATCAGTCTTGGTGGTGTGTTTTGGGTGCTCCCACTGCATGAGCTTTCTCTCCTTTTCTCTGGCAGCCATGCCCCACTTCTTGGATTGGTTTGTGCCCGTGTATCTGATGATCTCCATTCTCATCCTGGTGGGCTTTGGAGCTTGCATTTACTACTTTGAGCCAGGACTTCAGGAAGCCCATAAGTGGCGAACACAGAGGCCAATCATGGAGCGAGACCTTCGGAAGACACTGATGATTCGGGACAACCTGGCCTTTGGGGTGCCTGAGGTCTGACAAGTTTCCCATCGCAGCCAGAGGAATCTCTCCTGGGTAGGCAGCAGACCACAAGCCTCAGTGGGGATGGCGGTCCTGCCCTGGTATAAGTGGGGCTGGTCATCACTTTGCTCTGTGCTGATCTGGGTCTTGTACTCACCACTCACCATTCTGCCCCTTTGCTTCTTAGCCAGGATTTGTGTGGCTGGGGCTTCCCATGTGCTCACAGCTCTTCAGCCAGCCAAGGACTTCTGCTCCTTCCCATGGCCAAGACTGATGAACCACTCAAATGAAATATCCCTTGTTAATCACTTGAGTTTGAGCTGCCTGGCATCTTGACAGGACCTTCAGCAGGAAAGGTACCAGATTTGCAAAGAGATACAGAACCTTGTACTCCTATTCCCTGGGTTAAATCTAACACAGTCTGTCTAAGTCCAAGGGGTATTCTGGGGGCAATAAATGGGGTTTCAATACAAATTGTTGCTTCAGCTCAGCTCTTCCCAGCACCCACTCTTGGTGCTAGGATGGTGAGCTTGCTGAAGCTCTGTGCAGAGGGACCAAGGGCTCAGTGAGCCTCAGAGACTGAATGCCTTTATCCTTGCTAAATGCACACCCCTTCTGTGTCTGTTTGGGAGATGGAGAACATCCATCCATATACATCCATTCCAGATGCACCACACTCAAATTAAAGGTCTTTATTAAAGAGGTTTGTCCAAGTCCTGTGTCAAGCTGAGAACGTTCTGCAGCTCTCCATGAAGCGGTGCTGCCAGACATACCACATGAGCGGCTCCTGATCTGCCTAACCTTCTGCTCCTCTTTCATGGAGGAAGATGGGATAGTCTATGAAGCAACGCACACTTGTTCAGTCCCCTGCACTGCAGAGCCCTACAGCTTGGATAGGCTCTTCCTTAAGTGTTTCCCAATGAAAGCTGTGAAGCATCCTTCAGCCCTTTTTTCCCTGCACATCTCTGAGAAGGAACATTGAGCCTGCCATCTAAATGGGCCCGTTGTACCACCTTTGCTTTCTGGACCCAAGCCGTATAATGTGGCTCTAGCACAAAATCCCATGTTTATAGACTTTCTGCACTGTCCCAGGGCTGATCAGCCACCAAAGTGCTGTATGAAGTTGTGACACGGGGGCTGAGAGGGATATTCCCATCCTCTCCCTCCCTGCCAGCCCAGTGCAATGCCCAGTGTGTATAAGGAGGTTTGAGAGAACAAGGAGCCTGTGGCAGGAAGTTGTATCTCCTCTCTTCCCACCCCAATATCCAGCCTTTGCATGCAAGTAGGTGCAACGGTGCTACCTGTGAATGCTCTGGACACAGAGGGATCCTGTGTGCCCCACTCCTGCATATCCCAGGTATGTTAGCTGGTGGCACCATCCCATGTGCACGTGTCTGTGCATCCTGTACCATCACCTGGGCCAGCCAGTATTTTGGCAACCCACATCTCCAGCGACCCGCCATTGTCATGGCTCTGTGCTGTAGTCCCCAGTGGCTCCTTTCAGCAGCAGGGGTTCCTCAGGCTAGCTGTGAAAATCTGCCACAGCTCCTGGCGTGTGTCACTCAGCCTCACCTGTGAACCTGGGAGCAGGAAATTTTCTCCTCCATCCCAAAGAAAGAAGGAGAGTTCATTGGGCTGCTGTGAGTGAGTTATGCAGGGACATGCAGTGAGTGGGATTACTCCTGTGCCCAAAGTTTTGCTTGCCCTGCCAAGCAAAGGCTCAAAGCACAGGTGCGGCTTGAAAGTTGGTAATTCTCTGGGGATGAAAGTTAATTTTTAGCTCTAAGGAATAGATCAGGACATCCTGCAAATATCCTGGGTCTTTCTGGGGCATTTAATCTACCAGACTGCAATTGCATTACCATTCTTTTCCACACCAAAACCAGGCACACTGGCAGGAGCTTTCTGGCTCTGTTTCAGACAGAGGACAAGTCAAGAGTCCTTTCATTCAGCCAAGTAACAGAGACCGTGATGCAAATACCCTAAGTGGGGAGTCTCACTCAGCAGGGAAATGCAGTGAATGGGATTACTGCTGTGCCCAAAGTTATACTTGCCCTGGCAAGCAAAGACTCAAAGAGCAGGTGCAGTCAGAAACAGATACATTTTTGTGACTTGGGGCTGTGAAATGGAAATGACAAGGGGCTGGGTTGCATGGTCTGACATGCCACCCTTGGCTTCATGGCTCATATTCCCTGCCCTCTGGCACATCACAGCCATGCCTCCAAGCACCAGCTTGGAAACCTGCTTCCTCACCTCGACTCCCTCATAGGTGGGATTGCCCTGTAAACAAACACAGCTGAGCTGTGGGGTAGCATAAAAACCTCTCCACTAGAAGTGAGGGGCTTGGAGCAGCCAGGAAGAAGTTAAACCATCGCTGTGGGAAGGGGAGCCTGCACTCACAGGGGTCCCCTCTCCCCTTCTCTGTGTCCTCCTCTGCATGCTGTCGTGCCTGTTTTGACCTCAACTCTGCCCATGACTCAATGCAGAAACTGAGCAAAAGAAGACAGCAACCAGGTGAGGGCTGGATTAGAAAGAAACTAATTGTTCATCTCCTCTGGTTTATGTTTCATGCTGTTTAGTTTAGACACAATCAGCATTAAGCTAGGTATTTTCCATGGCTATGAAGGACTTTATTGTCAGCAGCGTCAAAGGCTTCCCCAGTGGAATAAAAGTGTGTGACAAACTGCACGGCCGACGCTTTATTTTCCTGTTGTTCCCCCTGGGAGCTGCCTCCCTCTAGCCCTGGGCAGGCAGCAAGGAGCAGTCTGCAGCGAGGTTTCCTTTACAACAGGGTAGGTCTCCATCCGCCTGGCTCCCGTGACAGCTATGCTGCGGGGCTATCTGGGAATAATTAAGCCAAAGGCAAACGCTGCCTGAAAACTGAGATTGTTTCTCCTCTGTGGGATCTGTGCAGCCAGAGAGACCTCAGGGGAGAAGGAAATAGTCACAGATACTGAATTAAACTGCATAAAAGTCAGAGAAGATACTTAGTGCTGGAAATACTACACAGTATCAGGTTGGTTTTCTTCATGTTTTCTGTCTCTTTGCCCTTAAGGAAGCAGAGAACTCACACTGTCCTGAGCTCTGCCTTCCACCAGCATTCCCAATGGCTTGATGTGGGTCATTGGATGGTGATTCCTCTTCCACTTCCCTCAGCCCTGGTCACCTGAAGGCATGCAATCATTGTCCCTGCCACACTGTGCTATGGGTGCCTGTCTCTCCTTCTCTTTGCTACCACTTGCTCACCAAACCATTCATATTCTCATCCCATCCCACCAAAACACCTTTCTCCTTTCCTCCTTGTTTACTGTGTTGCTCTTCAAAGTCTCTTACAGTGAGGAAGGTGTAGAGTGGCAAGCTGAATCCCTCTTGACCCTGAAAATGCCACAAAGATGGCAAAATTAAGAAACAATCATAATAATGATGATGAATATGCAAAAGAAAATCAGAATAACAGAATGAAGCATCAGCTTGGACGAACACCCAACAATTGACCACTGAACTCTTGCAGTGGGATATAAATTGTTGCACTGGAACATGCCATTTGAGGGGGAAAAAATAAGAGAGGAAAGGAAAATATTTCAAAAATTCAAATATTTTTAATTTTTTTTTTTAAATCACACCCGTTGTCCTCGGAAGCAGGCAGCACAGGCCTGACCTGGCAGGTCTGCATCACTCCTCCACCTCCTGCCATGGGACCAGGGCAGGGAGTCATGTTGTGGAGCTGCCCATGCTGTGGGGCTGCTGGTGGCGGAGGTCAGGAAGCTGCTGGGCAGGGGCTGGAGTGGCCACGGCACCCAGCGTGGGAGCGAGCCATGCAGGCCACAAGGGCCCCATTGTCCCAGCTGGAGGCGGGCTGGCTGGACAGGGCTGGAGGTGGGGGCTCAAGCATGTGAATGACAGCAGCCCTAGGGAGCTCTGCGCCCCGAGACACCACAGCCCTGACAGCGGGGACAGCCTGGGCCCCCAGCCCCCTGCCCTCGCACCTCTGCTTCCAGCCCACTGCCGACCGCCATGGAGGAGGACATCGCCCTTCATCGCAGCTGCCTGTCCGCCCCGGGGAGCCCCAGCGGCCCCAGCCGCATCCCGGGCCCCCCACGGCGGCGGGACAGCCCCCTCGGTGTCCCTGCCTCCACGAAGCGGAGCTGCCTCTCGGTCACCCTGCGCCGGGCTGGCGGGGGTGGCGGGGGGCTCCCCTGGGAGCGGCTGCGGGGCCCGGCCCCTGTCACCCCGATCCCTCCTCGGCCCCGGCCCGTGGCGGCCGAGGGGCCCCAGCGACACGGCAGCTCTGGCGGGGCCGGGGCCACGCCGGTGGCGAAGATGGGGGTGTCCTGCGCCCCACCACACTCCGGTGGGTCTCCGCTGACGGGATGGGATGGGCTGGGCAGGGGGAGGGAGGCACCAAGGGGTCCCTTGGCAATGGCATGGAGCCCAGCATGGGGCAGGACCCTTCAGGAGAGGCAGGGCGATGAGAGGGAGGACAGGGGCTTCCTCCCCTTGGAGTGATTTCCTCTTGACCCACACCAGAATCATGGGTGGGCAACAGCTGGTGGGAGGAGAGCCCGTGTGTTTTTTGAGCCTGGCACCCAGCAGGGAGACAGGCAACTGTGGTCACCATGTCAGGAGATACTGTGGGTGCTGGGATGCCTGTCTGTCTGTCTGTCTGTCAGTCAGGAAACCAGCCTGTCCACTGCTCAGCCTAGCCTGGGTAACTGCTGACAATTATTTCCAAATGTTCCTGTAATCTGCAGTGGGTGCAGTTTTCTTTATGTGTTTTTTCTTTATGCAGAGCACTGCAAAAAGAGGCACCCCAAACCCTTGTCAAGTCTGCCAGGCATCCCACAACCTGGCCCCCAGCCCAGGGGGCTGCCTCGTGGTGGAGGGACACGTGGTGCTCCTGTCATCCCACCGACTGGAGGGTCAGAGCATTCCCAGATGTCAGTGCTCCAGCATAGCATGACAGGGACACAGTGCCTCTTGGGGCTGGGGCTCACAAATGTAGTGGAAGGAAATGCAAAGCAGGGAAAGGGCATCGCCATCCAAAGATGCATGCAGCCAGAGGCATCCACACGGCTCTCCAGGCACAGGCACATCCACAGGGCACATGGAGGTGCCTGCCAGAGCACATGGGGATGTGACCTGTGTACCCCAACATGGTCCAAGTGGAAGGACCTCTCCCTGCTCGCCACACGCAGGTACACCCACGCACATGTACATGCATGCACACATGTTTGTACACACACACGCACGCAGAGGGGACAGCACTGGCTCTGCCTCAGCGCCTTGGGCTGACAGCCAGGAATCATGGTGTTGGAGGAGAAAAGGTTTCTCACACCTCCACAGGCAAAGCTGAAGGGCAAATCGCTTTTGATGAACCAAAACATTCCCAATTTCCTCCCTCTGGGAAAGCAGAAGGAGATTTTGCAACCCGCTGATCCCAAGAATTACCTAGGGGCAAAAGAGCACCCTTTCTCAGCCCCGCCGGAGCTAAACTGTGAAGGGTTAAATATGCCCCTCCCTAAACAAGCAGAGATGCTGAAAAGGCTGGGGAATTGGGAGAGGAAAGGGCACGAAAAGGCCTGTGGGGTGTGGGTGTGCAATGGGGGCCCCTCCAGGACTTGGGGGCCCCATCGGCAGCGGCCCCTCCAACCCCGAGGCCATGCCCCCCCCCCCGCAAGGCCGGGAGGCTGGCGGGGGCCTGGGATGGAGTCGGGGGCCTGGGATGGAGCCGGGGGAGGGTGCGCGGGGGGAGATTTTGCGGAGATGTTTAATATTCAGGTCACATGACGATGGCAGCAGGAGCAGCACCAGCATCCCCGCTCTGCTGAAATAGCCACTGGAGAAGGAAGGGAAGGAGAGAGGGGGGAGAAGAGGACACAGGGAAGAAAGACAAAGGTAAAAGCAAGTGGAGCCCTGTAGCCCACCGTGCTGCTTCATCAGCATCAGGCTAGAAAAGTGGGGGAAGACTCACCCCCTTGGGAGAGGATTCGGAGACAAAGGAAGCTTCATGTTCAAAGGTAGGATGCTCCGGGCTCTGTAGGGCTGGGCAACGCCAGAGGGACACCGCTGGGGCTTTTTGCGCAGGCATCCTCCGCCGTGCCCCCACACTGCCCAGCTCTGGGCATGGGGGAGGGATACCCCCGGAGGGCAGTGGGGGAAATCGGTCCTGGCTTTGTCTTTCCTCTGTTTTTTCCTTTTGGTGGCAGCAGTCTTGTATGAAGGAGAAGGAGCAGGGCTAGTTGTGGTGCTGATGGGGAGTAGCTAGTGCCAGGCGCTGTTCTGAAAGAAAGGGATAATCCAGCTGGCCCAGGGCTGGGGAGTGCCCACAAAGTCCTCGGCACCTGGCTTGTCCCTTGCCAGTGACAGGCAGCTGGGATGTCCTGTGCTGCTCCCTGGGCATCTGCACAGGAGCCAGCAGGCATGCGGGCAGGGGCACAGGCAGCTGTGGTGGTGTGGGTACCCTGCTCCAGGGGTGCTCATCATCCTCTCGCCTTGTGATACAGCTGTGCCACCCAGGTGGTGAGCTGGGACATGGGACAGGGATTGTACGGCTGGAGAGCAGCACCAAGGGCATGGCTGGGGCTGTGGCGGCTGGGCTGGGGATGTGCCCAGCTCCTTCACCTCCAGCCTCTGCATTTCCAGAGAGGCTTCAGCACAGGCTGCCCTAGATTTCGCTGCAGCCGGGCTCTTGCCCAAGCCCTTTGCAGAGTGCTGAGGGGATGAAAGGTTGCTGTTGGGAAGGCTGCGGCAGCCCAGAGGACTGGGATGATCTTCAAGCCAGGCAAAAAGATCTGGTAAGAAGAATGGTTCTGTTCTGTGCCCTGAGGTCAGGCAGTGCATCCGGCAGGGCTCAGCCACTGCCCTGCACAGCTGAAAGAAATGCCCTGGCGTCATCAGGAACTGAGGAGGGAAAGGTATTTTTTCAGTGGAGAGATGCTCAGTCCAGCACCTCTGCAGATCTGAAGGAAGGAGCAGGTCCTGATGCCTGCGAGCTCCAGAGAAGCTGTACTACTGAAGCAGCTGCTTGCTTTCTTTCCTAAGAACCTGGCATTACCCTTTGAGGGCCTGCTTCTGCCAGCCACCTTCAGGCTTTGAACCCATCCCTCCTCCCTGTTCCATGTCTACAGGGAGTGGGACTGTGGGTCCAGGACTGCATGAGTGGAAGGGGCTGGGGTGAGATGTGTGTGAGGATCACTGCCTTCAGCTGCAGATGGACAACCTTGTGCTGCACTGGAGGACAGCTGCAGTGAGGCCATCCACGTGTTACATGAGGGTTAAATAGCTTTTCCTTGCTGGAAGCTGGGTTGTGGTGAGCACTGTTTGCAGCTCTCCCTCCCTCTTGCCACTCAGACAAAGGATGGGAAGGCAGGGGGAGGGGATGCGACTGTATCTGGGTTATCGGGACATACTAGATGTTAGTTCCCAGTACCTGAGCCCCTAAGGGACCTCTGTCCCCACACAGCTCCTGTGAACGTCAGAGCATGAAGGGTGAGCTGCAGCAGTGGTGTCTGCTGCTGGCCACATATGCCGGCCTTGCAGGAAGAGGTTTTGGGGTGGATCAATGGGTGTCAGAAGCAGGAGCTAGCTGGGACCATGGGGACCTCTCCGGGCACTCATTGCTCTTCTGGTTCTGCCTGTCTCTGCCCCAAAAGCTGCACCTTTCCTTGGTCCAGAGTCACATGGAGCATCTCCTGTGAGCCAGATATTATTCCCTGACAGCCCAGCCCAGCCCAGCCTGGACCACCTCCTGTGGGATCTGGGCAGCAGTGGGGTATCGCCAGCCACGGCCCTCTTAAATGAGCTTCTCTTAGCACACAGAACAAAGCAGCAGGGAAAAGGGGGGCCTTGCAAACAGCAGATGTACGTGGTTAACCTTGGCTACCCCTCTATTCATTATCAGCTGTACTGACTGTAGTGCCCTCTCCTGCGTTCATTACAGGGGACAGCTGCAAGGGCTATGGGACATGCCCAGGACACAAAATGCCACCCCTGACCAGCCACTCAGTGCGCTCAGGAGGCTTCCTAGCAGCATTAGCTTTAATGTACATAAAACAGAGCCACTCCCAGGAGAGCAGGCAGGCATGTTTCATGTCTCAGGGTGCCTCTTACGGCTCTGGTCCTGGTTTTGCACACCCTTAACTCCCTGGCACGCTGTTCCTCAGCTGGCTCTTTGAATTCATCTGTGGGAGGCAAAAGGTGGAAAATCATGTGCAGAAAGATGAGCCCCTGGGAAATTTCTGCAAAATGGGGGCTTCCCTGCCTGAGGCTGTATGGGAAGGAACCCCATACAGAGAGGAAGGCAAGTGACCTAGAGGAGAAAGGGAGGTGGCTTACCCTGACGCCTTGAATGTCCTGATATAAAACCCAGGAAATATACTTAAGGAGACTTCTGGAGATCTTTTCTCCTGGTCTCAGGGTTTTCTATAGCTGCCCGAGAACCTGAACCTGAAACATCTCCCCAGTCACTCCAAGCTCCTGGCTCCAGCAGTGAAGCTTGCAAAGGAATGGTCATGTATTGTGATGTCCACAGCAGTTAGCAACATCTGCTGGCTCTGGGCAAGGCTTTCCTTGGTGAGATTGAGGGATGAGTTATGAACCTCTTAGTGAGCCTTGAGGCTGACAGCAAATTCCCTCCTTCCTCCTCCCTATGTAAGAACAAGGGTTGAAGGAATAAAGGAGAGGGCAACAGATTCCTTGAGGACAAGCTACCACCCAGGCAGTGAAAGGGTCACAGCCCACATGGCCCATGTCCTGCATCCATCCCATGCAGCTGCTCAGCTGTGCTTCCTTCCCATCTTGACCTGTTCCTTTCCACCTTTGGGGTTTATTTGCCCCTGTTTACTGCAGTAGCCAAATGCCTCACTGGGGCCACAGCCCTGTGTCCCTAATTCCCTCATCATTCCCTGTTTATTTCTCTCTTCTCCCACTCTTTGGGCTAGGTAGGACCCCAGCAGGGCTGTGCATATGGAGAATGCTGCAGCAGCATAAGGGACACAGCACAGCCACACAACCATGATACAGGTGATGTGGGCAGCCTGGGAGAGGATGAGTGAAGGGCAGGGTGCAGGAGGACTGGCTGGCCTGGCCCCCTGTGCTGTACCAGAGAGATGGGCTTTCCCGGCTGGCACTAGCTTTGATAAAACTGAAAAAAGACAACAGGAGCCTCAGGGGATGCTTCGTCAGCAGGAAAGGCACAGACTAGTTGTGATGGGTGTAAGAGTGGATTGCAGTTGAGAGGCACTTGGCTCGGCAGGCTGCCTCCTCCAGCAGCTGCCCAGCAGCGTGAGGTGCTCCAAATTGCCAGTCTGACTCAAGCCAACGGTCCATCTTGTGCTCTGGTCCCCCCAGGGTGCTGCTCACTGCTTCAGCAGAAGATGACGATAGCCCAGGGTGCCCTCACTCGGTGGGAAGTGCAGGAGGGGGGCCATCCTCCCACTGACCTCTCCTGTGTGGGCAAGGTGGAACAGAGGTGGTATGAGAGCTTCAGATGTTACCAACAGGGCTGTGCATGAGTGGCTGTGCTACCATCCTCTCACGCAGAGGAAAGATCCTTCTACCAGTTTAATATAAAAGACTTCCCAAGCAGTGAAAAGGAGCTGAGTGGAGGCACCCTTCTCCCTGCCAAGCGTGGCCCTTCCACAAGGCCTTTCCTTAGCACATGATAGTGGGATATTACAGCTTATTTAAAATGTAAAATCTTCACTGTGTAGAGCAGCCCTTGTGTCAGCACCGGAGCTTTGATGTGGGAGTGCCAGGCAGGGTCCCCATTCAGCCATGGAGCCTGCTGCAGCCTAACCCTGTCCTTGAACAAAATCTCTCTGACCTCTTCCCAGCCTGTCGCTGCCTGTCTTGACTAAGCTGTCACAGGGATCCCAGATTGGTGCCATCAGTGTCCCCAACCCAGTGACTTCTGAGTCATTTTCCTTGTGAAGAGGGGCATGTGTCACCCACCAAATGGCAGTCGCCTCCCTGGCTGCTCATGTCCTTTTGTGCTGCCAGTGGATTCTGATAAGTGGAGAAAAAACTCTGCCAAAATGATGGAATGGGATAATTTAGTGTGAGATACTTGAACTGAAGTGGCATCCAAAACAAATGAAGTACTTACCAAGCAAAAATGCATTCTGTCTCTGTCCTGGAAAAATGACCCTCTAATGAGACAAAGCATGGGGGAGTCAAGTAATTAGAGTGGGAGAAACTCTAGTTTGCAGCTGGCTTGTATATGAAAGGTATTTGATTCCTATCCCCTTCATCTTCCTTTCCAGATTCATCCCTCATGCCTCCCTTCCCCACCAATTAGAGCTTTTCTTCCATGCCCTGTCCTCTCCCAACCTCCGCTTCCTCCCAGCGGGTGGGAGCTAGTCACTAATGAGACAGAGATAAATGGGTGAGGCTTGCCCCAAGCAATGTGTGCCATCACCCAAAAAAGGGTCAGGGATGCTGGAAAGCCCTCAGGGCTTTCTTTTTACCCAGTTGTTCTACATGGTAGAAGTGAGGAGGCAGAGATGAGGAGGGAAAGATGCAGATAATTAATTTTGTGATCATGATGATTAGTTTCTTCAGTATGACAACAACCATTGGTCTACAGGTGGGAGGCAAGCACAGAGATTATGGCCATACTTTCACTTCCACCACTGCCTTCCTCTGAGGAACTCAGCCTGTGCACCACAGCCAGTAACGCAGCCACCCCTGGCAAGGGCCAAGCTTGCAAGTCGTCATGGTACATCCCAAACTGTTTCAATGCCAGGACTTGACACACAATTTTTTAAAGTCTGTTCCATTGCAAATTTTATGGTGAACTTGGAGGGCCAAAACACAAAGATCCTGTTGAGAACCAGGAGACAAAAACAAGGAGACACACATGGAGCTTTGGGCACCTGATTATCAGCCCAGCCAGCCTCGTTGCCCCTGCTCCTGGTGTTTGGAGGTAGCCACCAACATGCTGCATTCTCAGTGAACCCCACTTCACCTCCTCATCTGGAGTGGTACATGGAAGAGTGTGCTGGAAACTCAAGTAGATGTTACTCCATGATGAGCCTTACCACTAAAATCTTGACATTCAGTTATCCTCAATAGCCCTTGAAAAGGCTGCTCAAAGCTGCCTGTGACAGGTCAGCAGGAAGGTTGTTGTTACACCTCAACGATTTTTCAATCTTTGCCCCCATGCAGGACCAGTGGAGAGCAAAAACGAAGCAGCCATGTCTGAGCTGGTCCCAGAGCCACGACAAAAACCAGTCGTGCCGATGAAACCCATGGGCATCAACACCAGCTTGCTGGGCTACATCGGTATTGACACCATCATTGAGCAGATGCGCAAGAAAACCATGAAGACCGGTTTTGACTTCAACATCATGGTTGTAGGTAGGCAGAGACCAGCTGAGGAACGGGGAACCATGGCCAGGGACTGTCCCCTGAGGCCAGGTGGGAGAGTAAGCCCTGCGGGGAGGGTGTGAGGGAGCAAACAGCACTTGCTCTGAGGGAAAAGAAAGCCTGCATAAGGCAAGGAGACACCTACAGCCCCTTCCCCTGCCAGCCTGGCTCTGTTCCCTGGGCCCACTATCATCACCAGGCTGTGGCAGATGTCACAAGCTTCCTCTCTGCAATCCTCAGGTCAGAGCGGACTGGGAAAGTCAACATTGGTAAACACCCTCTTCAAATCCCAGGTGAGCCGCAAATCTTCAGGCTGGAACCGGGAGGAGAAGATCCCCAAGACAGTGGAGATCAAAGCTATTGGGCATGGTAAGAGCCAGGCTGCTGGGGTGGAAGCAATACTGATGCTTCAGCACAGTCTTGCAGGAAATCCCAGCAGTCTACACAAATAGTTCTTTGGTATTAGGCAGTCCTTTCTCCATGGGAAGCTAAAGGACAGTTTTAGGCCTCAGAGACAGACAAGGCTTTTCTTAAACATCAATGTCCCTGATGCCACAGCCATAAGTGAGGGGTAGAAAAATAGAGAGATTTCATCACCTAAGACATTAGTCTGCACTTGTGAATTAAGCCTTGCTGTAAGTAATTTTCACCTGCAGTTACATTTAATAATATATACAAGTTGCATTGCTGGGTCCCATCCCAAGCCTGGTAGTGCACAGCTCCTCATGGCAAAGTATCAGCACAACTCCTACAGTGGTGCAGTGTAATGAGCATCATCTCAGAGTCAGGATGATGCGTTAGAGGGGAGGAGAAGTTGTGTTAAGGTAGGTACTACCTTTGAGCCACAGACTCAGCACAAATCCATTTTCCTGTGGCAGAGTGGTATAAGGTGGCTTTCGTGTAGATGTTACCAAAATTTGGGGTCAGACATGCAAATGAGGGTCATAACTGTTGAGGCATGACCCAGCCTGGTCTGGTCATGCTTTGCTGGGCAGGGATGATGGCAGAGCTCTCTTGTTCCCTTGTGGCATACAGAGACATGTTTCATGATAGAGCAGGTCCTCAGGGAGGAGAATGATTGTTTGCAATTTCTCACCCAGTCATTGAAGAAGGTGGTGTCAAAATGAAGCTGACAGTGATTGACACACCAGGATTTGGGGACCAGATCAACAATGAGAACTGGTAAGTTTCACAAGGTCAAGGCCTTGTGTCCCAGAAAGGGCTGGAGTTAAGATGGTATATGAGTGACTGTCGTCTGCTTGGCCCTTGAAAGCATCTGGGATCCTATTGCACTCCAGGGGCTGATAATGGGGCCATGGGACTGTGAAACCATGGGTCTGTGTGTGTGATTGGGGGTATGCACATATTAAATGGTGAGTGCTTATTTCTCTGCCCAGTTACAGAAACTCTTAATCATCTGTGCTGATGGTGAGATGCTTGAGGTGGATTTTTTTTATGCCTGAGACTGCTTTGCTGCTGTCAGAGCTGGGAACACTGTAGGCAGGAACACGAGGAGATTTGTACCTGTCTATTCATCTCTCTCTCCCACCTCAACAGCTGGGAGCCTATTGAGAAATATATCAACGAGCAATACGAAAAATTTTTGAAAGAGGAGGTGAATATTGCAAGGAAGAAACGAATTCCAGACACGCGTGTGCACTGCTGCCTCTACTTCATCTCCCCTACGGGCCACTCGTATGTACACAGTCCCTCATCCTTCCTCCAGCCCTCGATACCTCTGTGCCAGATATATACCCTACACTGCTGCATCTCAGACATGGATCCGGGGATCCTGCCAGCAGGGTTGGCTGCTGTTTAGCTTAACTTTGGGTGCTGTGGGGCTTGAAAGGGTCTAGGATTACAAGAGTGGGAGAAATGCCACTGTGTTTTTTGGGAGTGGGAAGTAGGGAGGGGAAGAAGGAGATGAGAACATGGTGGTAGCAAGTAGGGTATGTACAAGGGAAGGTTCACGGGTGCCCTGATGCTGGGACAGTCACTAGGATGAAAGGCAAGGAGGGTAAAAAGTGACCCCTTCCATCTTGTTCCTTCTTGGGCTGCAGCTTGCGGCCTTTGGACCTGGAGTTCATGAAACATCTCAGCAAGGTAGTGAACATCATCCCAGTTATTGCTAAGGCTGACACCATGACCTTGGAGGAAAAGACCGAATTCAAACAAAGAGTGAGTATCTCCTCTTCTGGATGGGATCCTTTCCTGCCCTGGCTTGGAGGCGGGAGAAATGAGTGGTATCCTTCTTCCTGGGATTGCAGTGCAGTCCCCAGGGTGTGCACAGAGTCCAGAGCTGGGTTGGTAGGTAAGTTCTAAAGATGTAGCTGTTTATATTTCTGAGGGCACCTGTTAGAGAAGGAAGAAATATGTATCCCTGTGACGTCTCGTGATTTGTTCTGTCATGGGAACTGGAGAGCCAGACAAGTAACCGAGGTTGGGAAGAAAGACTCATCATTGCTGCCCTGTGTCCTTGCTTTGCTGTGCACTTCCTTGGGACAATCCCTCCAGCTTCTGCCCACTGGAAGGATGTCCCAGTTGTGTTTGCCTGGCCTTGCCAACTGCCTTCCCTTCGGGTTTGTGCTGCTTTGTGCTCCAAAATGTCTCTCTGCTTAGGTGCGCAAGGAACTAGAAGTAAATGGGATCGAGTTTTATCCCCAGAAAGAATTTGATGAGGACTTGGAGGATAAAACAGAGAACGACAAAATCAGGGTAGGAAACATTTTATTGTGGGAGGGGAAGGGGGGAATGAGGAGGGCACCACATTTTGTTCTGCACTTCAGCATCATTGCCCTCACACATAACAAATAAACTGCTTTTTAATCTCCATTCCTGTGGTAATTGCAGTCTCTTTCCAGGCCCAGGGATATCTATAAAGTAGAGTAAACCTATGAACATCTGCACAACCCTATGGATAGCAGAGTCTCCTGCACTCTGTGCTCTGGAAACAGATAGTTTCTCCCTGTTCTTAGAGATATCTGGGTCCCCAATAGCCTCACCTACTGTCCTACTTCCCAGGAAAGATGCACCCCTACTCCTGTTCTGGGTTTCCTCAGTACAATTTCATCCACTAAACTTGTTGAATGTTCATGTGTCTTATGGGGAAGGATTGTTTGAGTCCTCTCTTTCTATTGTGAAGAACTACAAATCTGGTGAGAAATACCTCAACCTATCCATCCATATGAGCAGTTCTGGTCTGAGAGACCCTCTGCTGGTTATGCTAAGGTACTTCTTCCTCTCATCACCCCCCTCCTGAGAAATGCTGGAGATAGGTGCAGAAAAGCTCTGCCCCAGCTCCAGAGCCCTTGGCACTGCTGCAAGCTACCCACTAAGCTTGTTGGGGTGCAAGGACACCTGGAAAGCAAGGGTCCAGAATTCTAGGGATGGAACTGGTGGGTGAAAAGGACAGCCAGTGAAGTTTTGCTCTGGAGAATCTTTTCCCTCGGAGAAGGCCTTGTGTTTGTTGAGCTGAGAGGAGGAAAGGTGGATGGGGAACTGTGGTGGTGCTGCTCTCTGGAATGGGTTCAATGGATCTTTCCACGTGTCTCTCCCCAGCAGGAAAGCATGCCCTTTGCAGTAGTGGGCAGTGACAAGGAGTACCAAGTGAATGGCAAAAGAGTCCTGGGCAGGAAAACACCTTGGGGAATCATTGAAGGTAAAAAACCTCTTGCTTGTGGGAGCTGAAAGTATGTCTGCAGATCACAGTAGTAGACAAGGGTCCAGATAACTTCCCATCCCATTTTTGACAAACTGTTCGAAACCAAGCAAAAGGAGCATTCTCAAATAGCTGTGCCAGAAGGGAACTGCCATGGTCAATATGGTGCCACTATCACCAGCTGGCAGAAGCTGTAGCCACTCTGAACACCATGGTGTGTGAAGCTAAGCTCCCGAGGTTACCTTGGTTTTCAAATGAAAATTCATATGTGACTGCTGAGCACCTCTTAGTGTCTCCTCAAAGCTCGACAGCATGGCATTCAGACAACTGTCTGTCCTTTCTTAAGTATGCAAGCTCTACCCACTTGCAACCTGCCCCCATGGCAGTGACTTTCCCATGCTCTATAACCACAAAGGGGCTGTTGAAAAAAATCAAATGTAACAATTGCTTGCTTTCTTTTCAGTGGAAAACCTCAATCACTGTGAATTTGCCCTACTTCGAGATTTTGTCATCAGGTAAGGTCATGGTCATGCACCAATTTGCTCTTGATGAGCTGGGAGTCTTCCTGAGATACACTCAGAGTGAAATAGCCCCTATTAAAAGGAAAATAAAGTAAATTTCAGGCAGTGAAAGCTTATGTGGTGTAGGGTTGGATTGAGTTAAGGGGTAGATACTCTAGTGCCTCTCTTAGTGGCATGATCATTATGTCAAGTAGGTGCTAGTTTTCATGTATGAGCTGGATGCCTGGAGAAAACCGGGATACTACCACCTCCATTAAGGTTGCAAAAACTCCCATTAAGGGAGTTAAAAAAAAATCCCATTAAGGTTGCAAAAACTTCTATTTGCTGCTGACGATAGCGATAAAGAGGTCACTACCACATCCGAGATCAGGTTTCCTTACAAGTTGGAGGATATGCTGGAACATATGAGCTGGAAGTGAAAAGCTTCATATTTCATTAGCTTTCATTCTCCTGTCTCATTTCTACTTTGTTTCAAGAAGTTGCCTCAGCAAAAATTCTGTAGAAGAGCTGTAGATCCAGGGTCACCTCTCTTCCCTATGAAAATAACACAAAAAGGAAGAAAATAACAGAAACAGTTCAAAACCAGAGCCCTGTGACTCATTCCACTTGTGGGTATGGTGCTATTGAGACATTTGGCCAGGTATAATGCTTTGACATCACCCTACTTCCCTCTTTTAGTTCTGTAATACCTTCTGCAGCAGAGGTGCTTTTCCAAAGTCTTTCAGTAAAAACATCCTGCCCAAATGATCATCACAAAGCCTGTAACAATCCAAGCCCACAGGCTGTCTACGGAGGCCAGTGATGATGCTTACAGCTGTGTTCTGCAGCTTATGGTCTGCAGGGAACCTGATACACCTCCTGATGCTTCCTTGTCTCACCACTGCTTCAGATAAGTCCCAGTCTGCTCTGACACACCAGGATGGCCAGTGGCTGTGCTGGTGGCAGAGGTGCGAGAGGGACAGGGCACTGGCAAGCACAGCCAGGAATTTCAGCCCATGTCCTGCATCCTGCCTATGCGTTCTCAAATGCTGATGCTCCAGCTCTCAGTTGTGTATGATGGCACCCATGCTATCCATGCAGAAAGAGGGGTACAATAATTAGCTAGACTGACTGAAAAAATCTTCCATTTATTTCAGGGAATAAAATTATCACCAGAAGGACAATACTTACTGTGCTGATATTGGCTATCATATCCTCTTTCCCAACCCACTTTGTCCCCTGCAGGACCCACCTTCAGGACCTAAAAGAAGTGACCCACAACATCCACTATGAGACCTACAGGGCCAAACGGCTGAATGACAATGGAGGGCTGCCCCCCATGACTGTGGAGACAGAGGAAAACCATGAAAGTAACCTGTGAAAGACCCTCCCCCTCCACGGTCACCCAGTGACTCTGGATAGACAACCCACCCCTGCTACCCCTGACTCTACCACGGGCCTGTCTCTGAAGCATGTGGCACATCCTCCGTGGGAGTGAGAGGATGCAAGTGTGAGTGTGTGCGGGCGTGCATGTGCCTACCTGTGTGCCGGAGAGGGACAAGGGCATCTCCCCCATCCTTCCCAGAGTGTCCCCGTGCTTGGTTTGTTTTTTGCACAGTGGACTGTCCGTCAGCTTCCTTTCTCTCTTTTCTGTGTCTCAGCTGTGTATCTTGCCTGGGGGAAATAATGTTGGGGGGGAAGGATTTCTAGGGGCATGGATTTGGGGGAGGGGGGTGTGGGGCATGCTGTAGTCCTGTTTTTATCACTTGGAGACATGGCAAGGAGAGACTCTGGGAGAGATGGTGGAGTCAATGCATGCATGTTTCAAGAGATGTCAGCAGAGATTTCTCTTGGATCTTCCATGGGTGTAAAGGCAACTGGTTGGTCTGAGGGCATGGTGGCCTGGCATTTTATCCCCTTTTCTTGCGGTGGCTTCCCAAGGGGAAGCAGCAGCCTGGAACAGGATAGATGAGAGAAGACTGACATGTTTTGTGGTTCAGAGCAAGTGACTGGTGGGAGGAGACAGTTCTCAGCCTGTAGTATCTATTTGAGAAACATCAATGTACTTGGGGAAAATAGATATATTTTCCGAAAGAAGCAAAACCCAGAGGAAAATAACGTGTTCCTGCTGCAGAGGGTGCATTTGCCCTGCCCAGCACTAAGGTCAAAAGCCATGCTTGTGTCACAGGCATTTGACTCTGTGCAGATCAGACCAAGCTGTGCTGGGGCCACCCCAACTCATGGAGTCACCCCATCCCCTGGCTGCAATCCCCCATTGCAGTGGTCTCTCTCCACCAGCACTGAGCAGGTCCTGGCCAAACCTTCCCCCCACAACTTGGCCCCTCTGCTATGGGAGCACAGGGAAGACAATGCCACAGGGGGTCCCTGCTGGGACCTCTCCCAGGGACAGCTCCACTTGGCATAGGGCCTTGAGGATCTTGGAGGAGCGCAAAGAGCTATGGATTGAGAAGCACTGGGCCAGGGTGTCTCCCCTGATGGTGGGGGCACAAGAGATAACTCTTCCTCACCCTCCTCCTTGAAATGGCTGCATTTGCTACTGCAGCAGTGCTGCTCCTCTGCCCTCTTACTGTCCCGTGTCCTCCTCCACTCCTGTGCTTTTGTCCTCATTCCCTTTTAGCCCTCCATAGCCTTCTTCCTTCCTTTCTTTCCCTACCTAGCTTTCTCTGTTCTTTACCCTTTAAGTCTCTCCTTCATCTCTCAAAGTACTTGAATATTCCTCTTCTCCAGGCTGTTTCCTCCCTCTCCCAAGCTCTCATACCTTCTTAACAATGTGCTTTTGTGTCCTGTTGAGAAGCTGTCATTTTGCCTTTCCCTGGAGGGGATGGGGAGGGAAGGTAAAGACCCAGGAGCAGAAAGAGGCACAGCTTTACTGAAGACTACATGTTTGTGTCTAGCTGGTGTGTCACCTGTTTTCTACACATCCCTGGGTGAGGTTGAAAGTGTCAGGGCTGTCTGGGCAGAAGGAGGGAGGGGAGAAGACCAGAGATATCCTGAGTTTGGCAGTGTCTGCATGTCACGTGGCTGGCAGGGGTTGTCCCCACCAGGACACTTCAAATGCACATCTGGAATGCCATGGCCTGGCATGGCAGCACTGCGAGGAAGGGGAAGTGCGGGGGGTTTGGCATGGGGGTGGAAAGGCTGGCACAGGAGGGAGGAAGAGGGAATAGCAAATGAGCAGCAGAGGAGGACTCAAGTCAAACTTTATGTTGGCTGATGGGGCTGTATGGGGGCCAGGGCTGGGAATAGGGTTCTCCAAGCCTTAGCAAAACTGTCAAGAGCATATGTCCATCTTGTGGCTTTCTCTGGTGCTGTCACTGCAAAGGTTCTCTTCACTCTCACTGCCACCTGTCCACACAAATCAGCCATTCTCAGCACCACTAGGATATGAGGGCCCTACCAGCCCTTCCCAGTCCTTTCACCACCCACATTAACAGCCCCTGGTGTTCCTGTATGCAGTGTGTGGGTATCGCCTTGCACCCCCTTCCCCCTGCACCAGGCCTCCTCAGTCCTGCAGGGAACAAGAGCCTTGTCACTGGTGCCAGCAGCCATACCACAGACCCTGCAGAAACCATCCTGCCACCCTGCCACCCACCCTGCCACACAACCGGCCCTCCTCAGCCCAAGGACATCAAACCTCATCAGAGATACCGCCAGGGCTCTGCTTCTTTACAGCACTGAAACACGAAGCCACGTTCCATCATCTTCACCCTGGGCTGCAGAATGGTAATCTTTACGACTTTTGGGCCCAGCCAAGGGTTATAGCGGAGAGAGACAATGATGCCCTGCTTAAAGAAAGCAAAGCAGACCCATGCAACAGAAGAGAGAGACTTTCCTTTGCCTGTAATGTGGATTTCAAGGACAAGGCTGTGTGTTTTGCCCTGTAGGTTTAGGAATTTTTATTTGTTTGTAATAACGTGATTTTTATGCCCTGCTCTGTAATTTCTTGTTGGATCATGGACTTCTAAAGGATCTGTAAAAGCTTGCTGAGAAAAGCTCAGGTACTCCTCACTGCCATCTGCTCATGCCAATATCCTACCAACGTCCTGTGTATCTACAAAGAAGTCTACAAATGGCAAATCCAAAAAATCCCACGTGGCATAACAACGGGAGATGCTGTTGGGAAGAAGTCTCTGTAAATGCATAAGCTGGGAAAAGCCTGAATCGTGCGCCACCAGCTGAGTTCCAGGATGAGCACAGCAAGCCAGCTGTTCCCCTGAGATATCCCGAGTGATACTGCAGAGGGGAAGAGTCTAAACCTTACACCAGACGTGACCGCTCAGCGCATTCGGAGGCTCACAAACTGCTCACCAGATGAGCCGTTCGCCAGAAAAACTGTGCTAAGCACGGCAAATCCTGGACAACTTCCACTGAGGCAACCACGGTAGCGAACAGGCGTGGTTGCACTGAGCAGAGAGAGCCAGAGGAGCGAGCAGGGCTGCGTGCAGGCACCAGTGTCTGAGGTTCGCTGTGCGGCCCGGCGCAGGGCAGCCGCGGGGCGCGGGGCCGGGCGGGGCCGCCACTTGTAGCGTTCCCGCCGCCACCGGCGGCCATTAAACCGACCCAGCGCCGCCTCACTTCCGCCTCGTTCCTCTCACTTCCGCCTCGTTCCCTCTCACTTCCGCCCCGCGCGCGCCGCCGGCCGGGAACGCTGTGGGGGGTGGGGCCTGCCGGGATACGTCACGGGGCGGGACCGCGCTGGATGTGACGTCACTGTCGCCACCGGGTCAGGGGCGGGGCCGGCGGGGCGAAGATGGCGCTGAACAGGAACCACTCGCAGGAGGGTGGTGTCGTCATCCCCAATGCCGAGAGGTACCGCGGGGGTCGCGGGGCCGGGTGGGTTCTCCTCGCCTCCTGTCCCCTCAGCAGGGCCGGGACGGCGGGGCCCGGTGGTGGGAGGCTCCCGCTGGGGCAACCCCCGTTTCCTGCCCGGCCGCGCGGGCCCGGCTCGGCCTGGGGTCTGCGTTATTAAAGGGTCCCTGGCAGGGTGGGGACGGGCTGGGGCGGGCAGTGGAGAGAAGGCCTGGCTGCAGCCCGTAGAGCTGCCCCGTCTTCACCGCGGAAGCTCAGCGGTCCTTAAAGCCGCTCCGGCGGGCGTCCTGGGTGAAGACTGAGGCTGCCATCGCTTGTAAAAGTCAAGGAATTGGGGTTTTTTTAAGGTCACTTAGTGACGTCAGAGAGGCAGAGACTACTTCAGGTGGGAGTCTTGATCGTTCGAATTCATAAGTAAGGAACTTGAATTCAAAGTTGCTCTGCGCGGAAAAGCGCCTCTCCATGGAAGCACAGCCGGCTGCTCGACGCCTGCTCTCGCCCCGAGTGGGAATTGACAGACCGGCTTAACAGACCTGGGCTTCAGTTTAGTTGTGTGTGGATGCTCCCAGCATCCTGGCAAGAGAAATCCTAGAAACCCGAGGCCCAGTAAAGGATCGAAGTAAAAGGATCAAAGGAGTTGGTTCCGGGATGGTGATCGATAGGAAAATTACACTCCAAAAATATGCTCCATGTTGTGTTGAGTTTGGAGTAGGAGCTGACTCCTAATACTTAAGTCAGGAAGGTCCTCTGACATGTTGAGCTCATGTTGGTTTAAAGGAGATTTTTCTACTCTTTGAATCCTGGGCTGCATCAAAAGTAGTGTGGGCAGCAGGTCAAGGAAGGTGATTCTGCCTCTGTATTCCACTCTGGTGTGACCTCACCTTGAGTGCTGCATCCAGCTCTGGGGTCCCCAACATAAGAAGGATATGAAGCTGTTGGAGTAATGGGTACAAGCTGAAAGAAGGGAAATTTAGGCTAGACATTAGGAAGAAATTCTTTACTCTGAGGGTGGTGAGGCACTGGAACAGGTTGCCCAGACGAGCTGTGGATGCCCCAACCTTGGCAGTGTTCAAAGCCAGGCTGGATAATGCCTTGAGCAAACTGGTCTAGTGGAAGGTGGCCATGGCCATGGCCATGGCAGGGAGGTTGGGGCTAGGTAATGTTTAAGATCCCTTCCAGCCCCTAACATTGTGTGGTTTTATGATCTCAAGCCATTCTTTGAGGTGCTGCTCAGTCACAGGTGAGGGCAGTGTGGCTCCACAGGCTGCACATCCTCCTGTGACAGCCCTGAACAGGCATGCAGGTGCAGACCGGTTCAGCAGCCTAATTACTCTCTGTGGTGGTGGCTGCATGTTATTTGCTTGTGTGAGTAGCTGCAAAGCAGTAAACATTACAATGACTACGTAGAAATTCTTCCCAGTGAGGCAAAATGACGTGAAATGCTGCTACAGCACATGATTGAGGGAGTGTTCTGGTAAGATTAGAGCTGTCAAAAAGTTGGTTTTATTTGGCTTAGAATAAATGTTTCCCCCTTGCATTTTGGAAATGGAAAGAGCTCTGCTGTCTCATAAGTCTGTCCCTTCCAGCCAATCTGAGAATCTGCATCTAGCTCAGCTATGAAGTAATGTCCCAGTAAAATTTCTTGGTCAGCTTGTTTTTTCTCATCAAAGCTAGACTTTTCAATATCTTCATTCTCGGGTAGCTGCGTTTTTATATACTTCTGCAGTGTTCTTCTCTTCCCTAAAGAGCAAAGAACCTGAAACTGTACGGTATTTGGTTGTTTTTCCATATGGTGGCCCTGCAGATTCCTCTCTTCCCCAAACAATTGCAGTTTCCTGACTTTATTTGACGTCTACAGTATGCTGAGCACAATACATAAGGATTATTTTAGATCCAGCCCATTCAGGCTTGTGTTGGTTTAGGGTTTTGTCACTTTGTTTTCCATGCTCTTGAACCGTAAAGCACCTTGGGGTCTTCCGCCACTGTAACACGCTGAAGGTTTATCACCCCCAAAGTTCTTTTGTTTATTCTGCAGATTTTCTTACTATGTGGTATGTTTAGATCTGCACCATAGACTCAGTGACATGCTTCCCCAAGATGGCTCTCTTTTTTTCTGAAAGTATATTTAGTTTTTCATGCACCTCCATACCCTTGACCCTGCCATGTTCACAGTTCTCATCTGGCTTTGTGTCATTAGCAAACTCTGCTAATGTTCCCATAGACATCCAACAATAATATCCTTACTGCTGACATTGCTGACTCATTGTTTCATTCCTTAGCACGGTACTGTTTACTACAAAAACTTAAGTAAGTCATGTGAGGCAGGGTCAGCAGTGAGGGTTTCAGTGCAGCCACCTCCTCAGTTTGCACAGTGGATGTGGTCTTACAGCAGTGCTATTTTCCAGTGCAGTGGACTTGGTTTGAGCATGGACTGGGAGGGAGAATTGCTCTAAGATTACACCTTGGCTTCAAGGGGATGGTTTCTGACACCTCAGCCCTTTCTGTGCCCTGATCTTTGGGCTGAGGGTCTTTGTGTGCAGAGTGGAATTCCTCAGTCTGACAACTTTGGAGACAGAAAACCCCCTGTTGTTTAAAGGTGCCCTTTGTGAAGGAGGAGCAGGGTTTGTCTCAGATGAGAGGATGAGTTCTTCCACTCCGCATAAATCATCCCTCTCTATTCAAAGTCAAAATGGCAGGGCCCACAGCAGAACTTTGGGATAATATTTAGAGTTTTGCTGTGCTTTTCCCCTCCCTGTGTGATAGGGGTATGTGTCGGAGCTGTTACTGAGTTTGTCTCTCCAATCTGTCTTGATTTCCTCCTGCAGTGTTCTCAAACAGTGTAAAGATGTGGAGCTCTCCTTCAGTGACGTGACAGGCAAGCCTGAAGTCTTCAAAGGCACCAAGAAAGGAATGCTGTATCTCACCCCTTACAGGGTAAGTCTGATGCCAGCAGGGCTGCTTCTTTCTCAAGGGATCTTGTAAACTTTAAACCAGAAACCTAGTTGGTGATAGAGGAAGGGATTTTTGTTGTGGAAGGAACCGCTGACAGCACTAGGCAGGAGAAGGGAACGTGAAAATAGGATAGTTCATACCTATGTCACAATCCTAATTACCTACAAAGGCACATGCGGTCTTGGAAGTCACTTCTAGAGAATATATTTCATAGAATGTGTCAGTCAATAATACTTTCTTTGCAAACTCTCATAGCTTATCCTTAAAAAGCAGAACAGTAAAGCTCTGTAAACGTGCAGGTGTGTTTTAAGTGGTCTGTTATTTTGGAACGTACGTGCTTCAGGTGAGTGAGCCATGTGCCATCAAATCTGTTGGGGATCCCCAGTATTAATGCTGTGAAATAACTCAATGCATACTCATACTAGAGGTTAAGTTACCCTCTTTTTGGATGCTGATACGATGAGAACTCCACGATCACTCTCTCTGTTGAATTCAAGTAATTCAGAAGCATTCCCTCCTGTCTTGCAGATGATCTTTGTGTCCAAGGGCAAGGATCCTATGCTGTCTTTCATGATGCCATTTTATTTGGTGAAAGGATGCTCGATCGAGCAGCCTGTTTTCTCTGCCAATTACATCAAAGGACAGATCCAGGCTGAGGCCGGAGGTATGTGCCTGTGCTTTGTAGATTGAACTCCTCCCAAGTATCACAAGGCCTTTTTTGCTGAACACCAGACAGAAAGCTTGCGTGCACAGGAAAGACAGAGTAGCTGTGGTGGTGTAGCTGGTGTGTCCACACTGAGGTAACTCCCCTCTCCTGCACTTCACGCCACTGCTACCCTGTTACTTTCAGCCCCCAGGCCAGGAACTGACTTGCCCAGGATGACTTCTGTTTAATTCTGTAACTTGGGTGTGTCGAGTTTACTCAGTTTTTGAATGAGCTTGTTTTTCTCTTGTCTTTGACCTGGAAGGCTGGGTAAATGACCAAGTCACCAGTCAATGCTATTGATAGAATTAGAATAAGCAACCACTTTTGGTTTTGGGAAGTCAGCAGCCACTTGGGTATGGTTTGCATGGATCTGGGAATCTGCTGTCCATCATTGATTTAGCTTTGATCCCAATTTGATCATGAAGCTGTGGTAAGAGTTAGAGTGATGTTCATGACCAAACATGGAGGGGAATTGCAAAAGAGAAACAGGGATTGGAAACATGGCTTCTGGTTCAAATTTCTTCCCTCTTCAGCCCTGAAATTTGTTTATGTGTGTTTTCATGGTATCTGGAGAGTTTATGCTTTTTGCTTTCTGCTTGTAACAATGTTTTAAAGTGACTGGGTCCTCTGGGGATTGTGGATCAGCCCCCTTTCTTGGGCTGAAGTCATACTAACACAGTGGTTTTATAGAGGTGAATCTCCAAAGGAATGACTTTATCCATGATGGACTCTTGTTATATTTCTATACTTTATTTCTACTTTGTCCCCAAGAGACTATCTCTCTTTATACTAATTTAATTGCTAGATAAGGAAGATAAATCTTATATTTAAATCACACATATTTTTGTTAAAAACACCAAAACCCAAAGCAGTTCCCCCCAAGAAAACCACCAAAACCCAAAAAGCCCCAACAAAACAAAGCACTCTTACTTACTTTGCAAGACATCGCCTACTTGATTCTTTGTTTTGAAAAATTGCTATTGTACCTCAGCATTTAATAATCTGTCTCAGCTCCTATGTGTCAGTGAGATTAAAGATGTTGCATTTGATTTAAATCCTAGCTTGAGTTGCAGATGCTGGTCTGTAGTTCACTGAGGATATCAATAAAACTTCATCTGAGGGCTTTCAGTTAAAATCCTCAGTGAAACAAATGTTCGATCTTTACACTGTTCATTATTAGGTTCCATTAAAGCTTTCAGGAAAGAACAAAACAGGCTTGTATCTAGAGTAGGCTGCTTCTACATGACTATAACTTTTACAGGGTAAAAAAATAAATTCTTGATCCTCTTGAGATACTGTTTTGGGGGATGTCTGATAGCAGTGCCGTGACTCTTTCTCCCTGATAATAGGATGCAAAATAGTTTGGAAATAAAGAAGAATAAAAATAACTGAAGTATAAACAATTTTGCTGTCTTGGCTGGTACTGAGGAGGCTAATAGTCTGCTTCCATTCTAATTCTCTCTTCTAGGTGGCTGGGAAGGTCAGGGAACATTTAAACTGACTTTCAACAGTGGAGGAGCCATTGAGTTTGGACAGCTGATGTTCAAAGCTGCTTCTAGTGGTAAGGGATTTTCAGATCCTATGTTCCCCCATGGTTGGCTGAGCTAGTAAACAAATTGTGCTTGTTCTGAACTTCGTGGGAAGAGAGGTACCCTCTGCCCTCTTCCACAGCAAAGTATTTCTTCTCTTTCCAGGGGAACTTTTGGTTTCCCTCCCAATCCTGTTTCTTTATTTCATCTTAATGCTTTGTGCAGTCAAAATATTCTGGGGTTTGGGCTTCTGAGGTGGACCACCTTTTTCTACAGAACCTTATTTCTCCTGGAAAAAGGTTGAAATATGTGATGGTGAAAAATTACTTCACTTACCTACCCTCAGCTCAGTTCTATAATAGTGCAGTAAGATGGAAGAAGTTAATATGCCCATTTGGAGAGGGGAAAAATAGGTTTTAAAAAATAATTTCTTTTTAAAATTTTCAAAGGGAGGAACAAGTACCTTTTTTTGATAAATTTTTCTTTTTAAAGAAATGTGCGTTTTAAAATGTACTTTTTTTCAGAAAGAAAGTTTAAAAAAAAGGAAAAAACACTGTACTGCTACTTGCTTTAGAGTGGTCTTTTCTTCAAGCAGTGGGAGCTCTGTGGTGGGACTGGGACCTGTGAGGTTGTATTTTTGCAGCTGCTTTCCTTTAGCACCCTGTGACTAATCCTTTTCAAGCACAGTACTATGCCAGGACTATACAGTGAATCTAGATAAAGGGAAACAGTGCTGCATTAACAGGACTATTTTCGTTTTATTCTGTACATTTAGTTTTAAGAAAAGATGTCTGGCTTACTAAACATGTGTTCCTTAGCTTCCAGTGGCGTTCCTCTGCAGAACCCTGGCTATGGATACACCCCTGTTCCTGGAGGATATGCACCCCCCCCGCCTGCCCCCGGGGGCTATTCACCTGTGCCGGGAGGCTACGCTGCCCCTCCGCCCCCGAACGGACCATATCCCTATGCACCGCCTCCAATGAATGCCTACGGACCTGCTCCACAGCCCATGGGATATCCATACGCCCAGACTCCAGGTCTGCAAGTTGTGTAGTGATGGCTGTCTCTGATATTAGCTGTAAAGAAATGACCGTGGTACGATGAGGGTTACTGTTGTTTTGTCTCCATCAAGGATCCTTGTCCTTGCAAAACTGTCACATGCTGTTGATCACACCCATGTGTTGCTATAGTTCTAGCTATGTGAAAATGTGGTTTGCAAATTGTGCTGCTGCTTGGTAGAGAATTATTGCCTGCTGACATGACAGGCATTAGCAAATTATCAAATCCCTGCTGTCTGCATCCCTGCCAAGCCTGGAGAGCTCCCCTTACCACTGCTCTTGTCCACAGCTAATGTGCTGTCAGGCCTGTGAGCTCTCTCCCCTTTGTCCCATGGTCTGTGGTCCAAAGCATCAGCCTGGTGTTGTCTTTTTCAGGTATTTACCCACCACTTCCAAACATGAACCCCATGTACGTGCCACCTCCACCGCCCTACTCCGGGGCACCTCCTGCAGGACCCTCAGCCCCCTCAGCTCCCCCAGCCTGGGTGAGCCCAGGAATGCCAGGTAAGTGGGACTGGGCGGTTGCCAGGGTCTGGGTGCAAAAGGGTGCCTGGGGGCTTGGTTTGAGGGTGGCATGGGCACAGCATAGGGTGGAGAAGCTGTTGTTGAAAGAGCTCCACGTCTTCTGAAGGGAGCTGCTCAGCCCTGCACTGCACAGCTTGTGGTCAGCCCTAGCCGGCTTTCCTGAGCTGCTCTGAATTCTAACCCGGCTTGCTGCAGTTCCTGTTGGCTCCTTGGGCCTTTGTTGCCTCCTTGGAAGAGCAGTGGCTGAGTAGAAGGCTATGGGGCTAGGGCCATTGCCTCAGATATTTAAGGTGGCTTCTTTTCCTTCCTTTCCAGGAGGCAGTAAGGCCATGGAAGCTGCTTCCAGTGCATATTACAACCCTGCCAACCCACACAATGTGTACATGCCCATGGTGAGTACCATGCCTGGTCTTCATGTGCCTACTCCCTCCTCTGTCACTACAGATGGTGCTTTGCATTCCTAGCAAAGTCTAGTGTACCTTCATGTTGAACATGCACAGAAAGTTTGCATTTTTCTGGGAGGGAGGCACGGATGTTGATCCCATGAAGAAGGCTGGTTAAATTTTCAGTCAGGAAAGGAGGAAGGCCTTAAGATTGATGCAGTAACAGCTGTTAACTACCTGTCTTACTCCTAAAGGCATAACAGACTTGCATGGGCACAGAGAAAACACAGAGCTCTCTGCATCCGTTGGGCCTGAAAATGAGGAGAGTTAAAGAAGAACAGGTCACTTAAGGATGAGAGCATGTGGGTTTCTGTTTTGCTTTCTTTCTGGGCTGCATGGAGACAGGGACATCTCTTACTGTTCAGTCAGTGGCAGCCAGTAGGTTGTCTGTAGCCTCCATCTGGTACATGACAGTCTTGCTGTGCCCTTCACTGCCTTGCTTGGCTCTGGCAGGCTGGAGACTGATGGAGCAGCAAAGCTGGCCCTCAGCCCAGGGTTTGCTGTCTGCTGGGTCAGAGCTATGAGCTTCAACAGGGACAAAGCCCTGGAAGGGAAGGGAGGATGGTAATTGAAACAGATTAAATGGCCCATTTGCAGTAGACCATTAGTTACCTGGTTTTGAGGGGACTTTTCCTAGAAACGTTATGGAGACAGCATGTATTATGGAGCATAACCGATACTAGAGAGGAATGGTGTGATGAAATAACAGCTTAAACCATAGCACTTGGTTCTGTCTGTAGCTCACTGCAGGACACTCATTTCTGGTGAGCCAAGCCTGGGAATGCCTGGAAAGAGCTGGTCATTAAACAAGCATGGTTGTTGACTGTACTGTATCTCCTTCCAGGATCAGCCACCTCCTTATGCACCTCCTGAGGATAAGAAGAACAACTAGCGGAAGGAAATTGCAGCCAGTCTCCCACATTCTCTCTCCTTGAAGACAATTTGGCTGTTAGTACCCCTCAAGTTAGCATATCTCTAGATCTCTGTTTCTCTACAATAGATATAGTGCTGGGCAGCTGAGCACCTGCCCTCCTTAAACATTTAAGTCTGTGGCAATACAAGGCAGGACAACAGCGCTTTCCTACTTACTTGCTCTATCTCATGGGGTTGAAGGACTAACCTTTTGCCCTGCCATTGGCTTGAGGAGAGAGATGGACTTCTTGTTAAACCATATCACGACTAATCTAGGACTAAAATGTGAAGGCTCTGGGATCTTGTTGGAGTAAAACAACTTGGAATGCCAAACTTTTGACTTCTGAAGCACCATCCAGGAGGAAAGGTGTAGAGAGCCGTGGGGTTCCCTGCATAGATCCTCAGGTGCCCTAGAAAGGTGTTAAATTTCCTTAAATTCTAGCACAATTCAGTGTGAGATGGGACTTTGGAAATCCTGTATTGTGCTGGAAGTGTGTGGCTCCTGGACTAACAGTTGAGGGGTGATGACCTTGGGAAGTGCATTCTAAGAAATGCCGAAGCATTTGGCTACAAAGGAGGGAAGGGGATGGGCCCAAATCAGCCTGTCTTTGCAGCCACTGAGTAGAGAAGCAGCCAAAGGTGTGCCTCAGGGCAGTGAGCTCATAGACGGGCAGGCCTGAGGATCATCTTCCTTTCCCTGTCTGAGCAGGCCCCATATCTGTGCAATGATCCTGTGTCAAGCAGCCGTTCTTCAAACATAGTGGAGTCAAGTGCTGCACAGGAGGCTGCCTGCCTTGGAGCAAAATATGTTACATTAGGAAGATGACCTGGCACTAGCCTTGTCAGGAGACAAGTCCTGCAGCCCTGGCTCCCTCTGCTGAGCAAACTTGCGCTGTGTGCTACCTCCACGGGGAAAACTGGCCTTCATCTTTTCCTTCAGCTGCTGGAGCCAGGCCATGTGTGCCCACATCTGAGCAACGTGGGCAGGTGGGCAGTGTAATCCCAGAGTTGGTTGCTTACAGGTGCAGTGCCCTCGCCTGGGAACTGCTGTCTGGGTGAGAGTTACTAATGCTTGGCTCTCTTGCAGAGACTTTGGCTGCTCGGCCACAACGTATCTTTTTTTCTTAGGACATAGTGCCGTTAAACCTGCTCGGAAGAGAGTCTCTAATCTGGCGGAGACCCTTGTGATCCTTTACATATAGAGTGATTGTACTTCTTTCTACAGCCTCCCTACCCTCACAAGGAGGGGGAAGGAGTGTTTTCCCTCTTACTTCCCTGTATGGCGGGGCTCTCCTGCAAGTCAGGTTTGCACAACTTAAAAGTATGAATTCCTAAAGCAGTTCCACGTGGGGGGGAAGTAAGTTTCCTTATCTATAAACACTTTTTCTGAGTTAGAGATATTCTAACAACTCTGTATTTAAAAAAAAAAAAAACAACCATGAATGTTTGTAACTTTTTGAATTGCACTTTAATACAGGAGTGTTGATACCTTTATCTGCCAGTTCACTGTTGTCTGTCTGTTGTGTTGACCTTAATTCTTGCATACTGCACAGAAGGCTGGAATGAACTACAACCACTACTGCTGTTCCCTCGGGTCAGCTGCGGGTCAGTACTTCTCTCTCCCTGGTATGTGGCTAAGCTGGACCTGGAATCAAGTAACTGGTGGAAATGAAGGAGGTGGGGCTTATCCCTTTGCTGCCTGGGAAGGGTGGAAGGCTGGCTGGTGCCTGTGGTTATGCCCAGGTATCCAGAACTGGCACATGTTCATGTCCCATCACTGCATGTAGCGGATGCTGTGTCACCACACTGCTACTCACTACAGCTGCATTCACAGCACCTCTTCTGTGTACATTACACCAGAGGGAAGGCCTTTAAAGTCTTTAAAAGAAACTCCTCACCAGCAATTTTTTTCCAGCAATGAAAAAATAAATATATGATAGGGAAAATGGCACTTGGCTGTGGACTGTAAAATCTGTTTCCTCTTGTGCCAAAGAATGCCGGTGTCCTGCTGAACATGATGTAACTACTGGAAAGCCATTTCCTACTTTGCATCAGTCCAGTTTCTGACAGGAAACCAGTTCTGTTTCCTAGCATAGTTGTTCCTGTTTTGAGATATTGACCCTGTAATCCTACATTAACCAAGCAGCTATAGCTAGCAACACTAAAACATGAGACAGAGTCTGTGATCTGCTTCCCTTTATTTCAATCAATTTGCCTCAATCACTCCCCAAGAACAAAGCCAGCTCCTTGTTTTGTTAGCAAGTCCTTCCTTATTATAACTGCAAGTGTTGTGTTCAGTATCTTGACCCTGCACCCAGAGAAAGTTTCTGGAATGGACCAGAATCAACCATTTGGTCCTGTAGGAATCAGAGTGGGCAGATGACCAGGAACCCTCCCACAGCTGAATAGAAATAGAGAACTTTTTTTTTCCCCCTAATCTAAAATGTGGTCTTTCCCCAGTCTGAGTCTTAATCTTGTGTCACCTAGAACTCCTCCATAGGTCATCTGTTGTATGAAGGTGAAGCAGTTGAGGGCTTTAGAGTCTCTCCTGACACTCACTTCCAGTTTATTAGTGCAGGCTCCTCCTCAGGATAGAGCTGTGGATGTAGGTGCCTCTGGGAGAAGCAGCCTTTCCCTGAGAAACCCTGAGTATTCAGCCTGCTGGAGTAGGACCTGATCCTCCTTTTAGCAGAAATTTCCTTCTAGAGCAAGAAGGATGCAACTTCCAGCTTGGAGGCACCTGTGATCATCTCCCAACCCAAAAGACCACCTCAAATGAGTATCAGCATCTTCCTGCCAGCGCTCCTACACAATGTGCTATGGCTCTGTGGTTTTTGGTGCGTACCAGAGCACGGCTCCTGGGGTTGTGCATGGCTCATGGAGATTTTTGCTCTGCTCTGTTGTAAACTTCTACTAGAGGGGCTTTAATACAATGCTAGCACCCATGCTAGGCTCAAGCAGTGCTGGCGTCTAGGATTGTGGCAGCAGGATCAGGCCTGCAAGCAAAGCCTCACTGCACAGGACCATTATGCCTCCAAGAGCTCTTGGGCCTGGTGGGGAGACATGGGAGGGATGCAGCCCTGTTGACAGCCCCTTATTCTAAACCAAGCTGATTATAGCAAAAGAAAGAAGGTGACCAAGTCTGATCCTTGAGGTTAACGCCATCACACACTTGGGAGGTGAGGGTGGGGGAAAAGGGAGAAGGGCATGTCACAACCATAGGAGATATGAAAGCACCCAAAGCCTTTCTACAGGTGTAGTTCAAACAGCCCCTGCAGCAGTCAGTAGTATCCAGCTCAAAGCAATGAAGTTCTCAGGTCAGAGCTGACAAACTTCAGTAGTGGCTGGACTCTACTTGTATGGCACCTTCCACAGGATGATCTCAAAAGGCTTTGCAATCACCAAGGAACTATGCTCTGCACACCCTTAGGCAGTGGGCAACAAGAATTCCTGATTTACACAGACGGAGAAGACATCATCAAGCTGGTACTGGGGGGTGGTCACTGCCCAGCATTGCTGGACTCACCAGCAGAAGGCACTTGTGTGGTGAAGAGCCATGTGCCCTGGGGTCTCATAGGTCACCCTGGCACTGGTCCACACCCCATCCCCTGGGCCCTGTCACAGAAGGGTTGGGCGGAAACCCTCCCTGGGGGCTTGATGTCTGACATGCTGGGGTTGTACCGGGAGTGCCATGGGATGGAGATACCACATCACCACCCCCGAGGGGTTAATAACCACTGAGAAGTTGTCTGCTGTCTTTAGGGCCCCGATGACCTTCCCGACGAACACATCTTGCACCTGAAAGAGAGAGATGGAGCTACCAGCATTTCCACAGACTTTTCATCTTGGGGTCCAGCTGTGGTCACTGACATGGCATAGCAGGACAGGGCACAGCAGTGACCAACAGGAGAGTGACCCAGTGGGCCGCTGTCCCTTCATCCCAGAGGCATGGAGTGAGAGTACTCCCTCTCACTCCCCCAAAATGCATGGAGGTCTGGGAAGAGGGGGATCCATGTGCCATGGGACTCACCTCATACACAGCATCCTCAGGGAAGTGGAGCTTGGCCAGGCTGGTGGTGTAGCGGAAGGGCATATCTGTCCTCCGGCTGAAGAACACAAGGGCGCTGGCAGCCTGGGACAGTGGGCGCAGAAACACCTCGATGTGGGATTTCTCCTGGGGTGGGGATAGGTGGGTGAGGCAGGGTTGCTAGGACCAGTGTAACTTCTGACTCTGCCCTGTGGGGCTGCTACACCAGCAGGCCCACAACTCCCACAGCTCTCCTGCTCTTGTTTCTCTGCACCACTTCACTCTTCCTCCTTATTTTGATGCTCTGTGCTACTTCTGTCTGCTCTCCCGAATGCATCTGCTTTCCCCCTAACCTTGACAATCCTGCGCCCCTGGATTCCCAGGGGGTCCTGGTTGATCTGGATCATCAAGCGGTTCTGCAGGATCTCCTTGGCACTGGGGGAGATGGTGCGGAGATCCGTAGACATGAGGAGCGGAGCTGCCATCACTGTCCACAAGGCCATTTGGGAGCGTGACTGCTCGTAGCTAAGGCCGAAGTTTCCAATGATGAGCTGGAGAGGAGATGGTGAAAAGACGGAAGAGGCAGAAAAAGGTTAGAAACTTGTCTGCTTGTCATTGCTGATGCTGCTTCCTGAAGGGACCCACAAGGGAAACCTCACACACACTTTTGCTTCCCCTTAAGCAGTCCACCACAGCCACTGGGATATCTCATCCCTGCTGGCAACATACATTCAAATGCACTCATTAACATCCTTTGTTTCACCACTATTTGCCCTCAGGCTGTGCAGGGAAGGACAAGAACACCTGGAGAATTTGACAGGTAAACTCAGGTGGTGAAGGGTTCTTTGTTTTTCCCACAGCTTAGCCAAAGGCAACACCAGCTTTGCCTCTGCAGCAACAGGGCTCCTGCTCCTGGAGCTCTTTCCTTGCCCTGCCCCTAGAAGGGGATCCCTGGAGTTCCTCATCCCCAGACAGGGTTAAAGCACCCACCACCCAGCCGCACCATGTCCGGGTCATTCCAGTGACCGGGGCCAGCTGCCGGCTGCAGCACATCCTGGTTTGCGAAGAACCAGTCCACAATGGAAAGTACACTGTCCCAGGAGTCCTGGATGTCACCATAGTTACGCCACAGGTTGCAGATCTCTGCCAGGATGGTGTAGTTCACCTGATGAGGAGAACAGGGTCAGGCAGGAGGGAAAAAAGAGCTGGTCTGCAAGGTGGGGGAGCAGGGGCAGCACTGTTGAATTGTTGAGAGCTGCACTGTCCAGAAAGTGTGTGAAAGGCAGAGGAATCTGGAGAACGACAAGGAGGGAAAGGTAAGGAGGCAAGACAGAGTCATATCCCACAATGGCTGGGCACATGCCAGTACGATAGGATGTCTGGCAAAACAACCACAGAGGCTGTGAGGAAGTATGATAACCTATCAGCTACAAGAAGGCAGCTCAGGATTGACTCAAAAAGTGAAAGACGAAATATGTGAGTACAACCAATTCTCGAGAAACATATATTAGGAGGATTATCCTATTTCAAGCACTGAAACCAGACAGGATTGTTTCATAAGAAGACTATCAGGACCAACCCCACACCATCTGAGTACAGTGGAGAGGGTACACCCCAGAGCTTTCTTCCCACAAACTCCCATCACCTAGCCATATTGGGACCCCCAAGTGTCCCCAGATGCCTGGCAGGAAGGCCACATTCCCTCTGGTGACCTGCAGCACCATCCAGGGGTGGAGAAACAAGCAGGGTGCAACACCCTGCTCCTGGAGCTCCAGCAAGAGCTCCTCCAAGCCACAGGGGACACGGGAACCTGCCAACAGATGGGAAAACCCTCACCTTGGGGGGAAGACCCCCCTGATATGCTGGCCAGCTGCAGGAGTAGACGATGGGGCGGCCCGTGGCGTTCAAGGCCCTCGCCATTTCTGGGTATCCTTAGGGAGAGAAGATGACAGCCAGTGAAGGGGATGGATGGCAGCAGCCCATGTCCCAGTAGCAGCCTTTCTCCCAGCCCACCCAGCAAGGGGAATCCCAAGCCAGCCTGGCTTCCTGCCTTACACCACCTCCAGGGCACACAGACTCTTGCCTCTTTTCCCAAGAGTTGCAATAGGAGACACAAGGGAAGAACTGGCTGGCCAAGTGTTTCTGCAGAGGGTCAGCAGCCCCAACCAAAGCAGCAGGGGGAGGAATGCCACAGGCTGGTGAACTTTTACCCTTTGCCTGCTCCTCTGCGGACGAGTAGCACCCATCCAGCTTCAGCATGTCCACACCCCATGCTGCAAAGGTCTGGGCGTCCCGCTGCACATCTTCCAGCATAGTGCCTGGGTAGCCCCCACAGGTGAAGACGCCCAGGTCGCCGTAAATGCCCAGCTTCAGGCCCCTGGAATGGACCTGTGAGGAGAGGAGAGCTGCAAGGAGCAAACGAAGGGATCCAAGACGTCTCCCAGGTACCAGGGTCCTCCATTCCTTCCCAGTTCTCCCACCATGGTGGCATGGGGACACAGAGATCCCCAGTGGCCCCCAGCAGGCACTCACATAGTCAGCCAGAGCCTTAATTCCACTAGGAAATCTCTTGGGGTCAGGAACCAGCTGTCCCGCTGCATCCCGCTGCTTGGCAGACCAGCAGTCGTCCATGTTGATGTACTCATAGCCCAGCTCCCTCCAGCCATCGTCTGCCAGTCGGTCTGCCATCTCGAAGAAGAGCTGCTCGCTGTGGATTGAGGGGACACGGCAGGCTGAGACCCTGCGACCCTTGCGCCTCACCAAGTGAGGCAGGCAGAGGGATTTTCGGGTTATCTGGGGGCTCTGGAGGGCTGGTCTGGGCCTTAGGAGGGTCTCCAGGGCTCCCATGTAAACCCTGTCCGTGTTTATTGACCTCACTGAGGGGGAAGCGTTTCCCCGACTGCCTGAAAAGCCTGGCCACATCCTTCAGCTCTGGGGGCTCTCCAGCCCAGCACCGGAGCATCTGAGCCGCCCGCCCCCCAGGCACCATCCACCCCAGGGTCGTGCCAGAGCCATCCTGGGCCTGAAGTTTGACCCGATCGAGCCCAATCCGCTGACCTGATGCAGTTGCGGGGATCCGCCTGGCAGTCCACGTTGCAGCGGAACCTCTCCCAGGACATCCAGCCCATGGGGGGAGTGCGCGCCAGCCCATTCTCCAGGGCCACGGAGGGCAGCGCCAGGGCCAGGGCCAGCCCGCTCAGTACGATCGTCTCCATCGCTGCCGCCGGGGCACTGAGCGATTCTCCCGGCCCGGCCCCGCTCACATGATGCCGCCCGCATCACCTGACCGACCGCCCACGCCTCCCTCCCGCCCGCTCGCCCGCGGCCACCGCGCCCCGCCGGCATCGCACCCCACAGCCATGTCACCCCGTTAATATCGCCCCCCATCCGTGCTGCACCCCACTGCTGCTACACCGCATAGCTGGTACCCACTAGCACTGCGCCCAGCCCGTACTGCGCCCCATTGCCATCGCACCCTCACTGCAGCTGCACCCCACTGCTGGCACCCTGTCACCGCCGCCCCCGTGCCCGCTGCACCCCAGCAGTGACTCTGGGAGTAGGGGGTTTAGGTCCCCCCCAGGTGACGACCCCGCAGAGGTGTCGGGCGGAGCGAAGGGCTGGGGGAGGACACAGCTCCGGTCTGGCTGCGGTGCCCCGGCCCCCCCCGCTCCCCGCGGCCGCCGGCGGGGCGGTGCTGCCGGCGCGGCGGGACGGCCCCGGCGGCCGCTGGAGCCCTCCCCCGCCCGGCCGCGGCAGGGCCGGGCTGCCCCGCACCGCTGAGTAGGAGCGGCCGGAGGTGAGCCGGGCCGGGCCGGGCCGGGCCGGGGCCGGGGCCGGGACCGGGGCCGGGGTCCCGCCGTCGGAGGGGAGGCGCTGGGCAAGGGCCAGGTGGCGCCGGGGCCGGGCCGGGGCAGGGCGGCGGCGGGGCGGGGCGGGACGGGAGCGGGGCCGCGGGGGTCGCAGGCACAGGACGAACACAGACACGGAGGGGCACACACACACACAAAGACACGCAGCCCCATTGCACGGGCGTGCGCCCGCACACAAAGAGACAGAGCCCAGCACTGCACACGTGGGACCCCCACAGCCCCTCGCGTCAGGGCCGGCCTGGGCCGCCCCGGCTGTCCGCAGCCTGAGTGTGCCAGGCTGGAGGCTCCCCAGGGCAGAACACCCCCAGGGAACAGCCCTTCCTTGTGTCTGATCGGGGTCTTGTGCGTTTTTCAACTGGGGTCCGTGCCCCCATGTCCTCAGCCGTGCCCCACAAGCCCTGATGGGAGAGAAGGGCTCCGGGAGGGATACTGGATGTTGCTCAGCAGTGGGGAGCTCCTGGCGCCCAAATCTGCCCGGGAAGTGGTGGCTGTGGTTTGTTTTCTGCATATTTCTAAGTGTGGAGTTTTAGCGGTTGGAAATCCTTTTGCAATTGAACAATCCACAAAGTCTTTGCTGGCTCTGTCGTTCAAGGCTCTGTCCTCCTCGACTTGCTGAGTCGCCTGCCACAGGGCCTCCACAAATGGGGCAGTGACAGCTTCTACAAAACATTTCTTTTTTTCTTTTAAGAAACCCAAAACAAACCCAGGAGCCAGAAAACAAACCCACAGGAGCACTGAGCTGGGATGGGGCTCAGGCTCTGAAGCCGATGCATGTTCCCCCAGTTTTGCCATCCCAGTTTCCAGTGCAACTTGGCTGCACTGAGGGCCCTGGCTTTCTGGGGTGGGACTGATACAGCTCTTAGCTCTGTCAGTCCCAAACCATTCTGGTTCGTAACTCCCTTTCTGGCACCTTTTACTCCAACAAAGGATGGGGCTCATCACGCTGAAGCTTCGGAGACCCTCAGCGAGGGAGCAGCCTGGCCAAGAAAGACAGCGAGGGTTTGCAGTCTGACCTGCACAGCTGGTACGGCACCTTGCACCCCACTGCTGGTGAACCTGCTGGAGCTGGGAGTTCTGCTGCCAGGAGGGCTGGTGGGGGTGGGTGGTCCTGCATGGAGACAGGGAGTAGGGAAAGGGTGCAGAAATATAAGTTCCAGAGCCCTGGGGTCTGAAACACTCTCCTTATCCTGCTCTCTAATAGAGAGCAAAATTAATGCCTCACAGGCAGACAGGCAAATTTCTTTGATGTGCCCCATATAAAACCAGCAAAGTAGGTCACTTGTGGAATAAGAAATGAAACAGCGGTGTTGGCGTTCCCAGAGAAGGCAGGTGTCTGGGTGGTGATGCTCTGGTAGTGACCTCCTCTTTGCAGCAGCGAGGAACCAGCCTGCCCTTTGTAGGGGTACCTGCTGGGTTAGATGCTGCTGGAGTTGGGGCTGCTTTTCCCTGGGGGCAGGATCAGGCCTCTTCTGGTGGGGCCAGTGACATACTCCTCACACCAAGACAACCTCTTCCCCCTCTCTTCCTTTGCTCCTAGGTGGGGCGATGAAGCTGAATGAGCGGAGCGTGGCCCACTACGCCACCTGTGACTCGCCTGCCGACCATGCTGGCTTCCTGCGCAAGCGGGTGGAGCGGCACCATGCCCACCACCATGGCGCCTCCTACCAGCGCCGCTGGTTCGTCCTCAAGGGCAACCTCCTCTTCTACTTCGAGGAGCGGGAGAGCCGGGAGCCCGTGGGGCTGGTGGTCCTGGAGGGCTGCACCGTGGAGCTGTGCGAGGCTGCTGAGGAGTTCGCCTTTGCCATCCGCTTTGATGATGCTGGTGCCAGGGCTTATGTGCTGGTGGCCGATGGGCAGGCTGCCATGGAGGCCTGGGTGAAGGCACTCTCACGGGCCAGCTTCGACTACATGCGGCTGGTGGTAAGGGAGCTGGAGAAGCAGCTGGAGGAGGCCTGCAAGAGCTTGGCCGCTTGCCGTAAGTCTCCACGGAGGTCTTCCTCCTCTGGCAGGAAGAGGCATCTCTCCAACCCTGCCTTGCTGCCTCTCCAGGAGAAGCCCACCACCCTGGAGAATGGTTACTCCACATGGGGTAGTGGTGGTTGCGTCGCCGGTGGGGCCACTTGCACTGACTATGATGGGGGGCAAACAAAGCCCCCGCCCTTGCCTCCACGCCGGCGCTCAGGCGCTGGCAGCGCCACAGGATCCCCAGCGCCTGGCCTCTCACCCGCCATGCTGGAGAGCCCAGTGTCACCAGAAACAATCTGCTTCTCCAAGCTGCACAACTGGTACGGGCAGGAGATCGCAGTGCTGAGACGGGAGTGGCAGGAGAGGCAGAAGAGGGGACACCCATGACTGGGGGCGCAGGACGCAAGTCACGGGCCAGCTGATGCCCAGCAGCCTGTCCTGCGTGCAGGAAGAGTGAAGGGAGGGACTCTGCTTGCCCCCTGACCTCACAAGTGGCTGAGTGTGCGGTGTGTGTATGCTTCACTTGGAAGGGACTCAAATCTCCCCTAAACCTCACATTTAATTTCCATGAGGCTTTATACAGACAGAGAGTGTGTAATACCAGGGGAGCCACCTTTATTTAAACTCTCTCTGCTGGAGATAGGAGCTGCCCAAATCAGCGCGTATGCAATGAACCTCAGCCAAGGGGCTTGGCCACTTGCTGTCCTGATGTGGTGGATGCTCCGGGTGTTTCATCCCCTACCTCTCCTTCACCACTTCTTTTTTTGTTTTGTTTCTCAGTGTGGAAGTTTGCTTTTGGTCAGTGCTTGTTACTGTCTGTGGTCTTGTGCCAAAGTCCTTCTGTCTTCGTTCTTTTGCAGCAGACAAGGCTGGGCTCTTATGAAGTGCCTCTGACAGGCCACTAGCCCCGGCACGTGCCTCCAGCCTTGTGCCTCTCTCACTACAGGGTGTGTGAGCCACTGCAGCTGTTGCTGGCCCAGCAGCTGGGGCTCTTGCATTGTTTTTTTACTTTCATCTGCGCTAACTCTTCTCCCAGCTAAATTCTTCAGGATGTGGATGTCATGGTCTTGCAGCTGTCTCTTTGGGTGCTCATACTCAACAGCAAGCCTGAAATGGAGACACAGAGCTTGGCCTGAAGCCACAGTGAGGACACCAGGAGCTCCCCAGGGCTGATCTGGACTCTTGTCAAGCGGTAACCAAGCCTGTTAATATCTCTGGCTCAAGGTTTCCCTGTTCCAAAACAGGGATGCTAAAGCCTCTTTGCCTGGCCAGGAGTAAATTTCTCAGCCTTTGCTCAGACCACAGCCCCTGCAAAGTGCCATGTAGGGCTCAGTCAGCTCATCGGGCTGCTTGCCCACGAGGGTGTCCAGAGCCACACCCCTGCACAGCCTCTCTCAGTGTTGTGGCTCTGCCCAGCTCCTGGCAGTGCTGCACAGTTGGAGGAGAGGCTTTGAAGGAGAGGGAGGAAGAGAGGGCTGGTCTCAGGAGGAGAAGTGAAGGAGTGGGAGTGAGTTACGGGTGTTGGCAGTGTCTGGGCTTGCCTCTCCAGCGTCAAAGCCATATTGCTGCCTTCTATGAAGCCTGCACCTGGCCTGCCAGCACTTCCCTCTGATTTCATGTCAGCATTGCTTGGCTGATCTCTGCAGCACATCCTATCCTCCCAGCGGGCTGGGAGGGCTGCAGGGAGGCATGCCTGTCGCCTCACTATGGAAACAGATTTGTCCATCAGTAGGTCAGAAACCTTAGCCACAAGGCACACAGTACAAGCAGGTGGGTGCCAAGTCCAGGGACTAAAACACCCTTAGGATGGGGTCTAAAAATCTCCCTTATCTAGTTGCATGCTTCCCATCTAAAAATGTTAACCCTGTTTTTATTGTCCTGTTTTATTAAAGAGCTTTGCTAGGAAAGCAAAAGCCCATTTCAGGTCATGACTGGCTGGAACCTTTCTGGACTTAAAACACATTTGGCTTCCTACTTTGCAATAGCTAGTAGAGATAGCCAATGCAGAAATCAAATTAATTCTATTAACTCTTGGTGCCTTTTAAAATATGTCTCTGGTAGTTTTGGATGATGAGCTTCCAGCCTCCTGCCTAATTATGGCTCGATGGTATATTAGAGGAAATTAGATCTTAAATTAGATCTTACAAATGACTTTGGGCAGTAAGAGTGTAACCTTCACTTGCGAGTAACACAATCCAGTCCTCTCCAGTTCGTGGCTGTATTACTTCACAGTAAGGGTCTTCAAGTTTGGGAGGATTATTTTTGTTCTGCTTTTGTGAAAACAGTTCAGAAAAATCAGGAGCAGGTGGCCGTGGGGCAAGGCCCTGGCCTCATCAGCAGCTCAGCTGGTTGGACGTAGGGGCCATTTCTTCCTCCCTACCCTGCTGCTTGAAGAGTTCAGTACTGCAGCATTCCTGGCTGCAAATGTGTCCCTTTCCCATGCCAGGGCAGCAGCATCAGGGGATTGCACTACCTGGTGCCTCCTTGCTCTGAGCATGGGCATTTTGGGACCAAGGTCAAATTTGTCAAGCATTTTCTTCTGGTTTTTTTTTTTTAATGTAATACAGAGAGAATATTCCTGATGTCTCAGATTAACATAAGGCAGTTTGACAGTAAAGACTCAACTTCCAAAACAAATCAAAATGTAGTGGCAGTTCCTACATGAGACACAAGAATTGGGAGCAACTTGAAAGGAAAAATAAATTAACAAAGCCAGTTCTGTCAGAACTGGAACTGAGACAGTATTATTCATTTAAGGGCAGTTTCACTTTTAAGAAGCTTAGTTTGTTTTAATAAGCCAGGATTGTGCTCGTAACACTACTAAAGAGCTTATATTTAATGCTTTAATCTGTCCCATTCAAATGGCACAATTTCCACACTACCTACCTTTGCATTAGCACATATCCCAAATCCCAAATCCTGCAAATGAGGCGCTGCGCTCTGCTTTCTGTCTGATTGCATTTGGAGTAATTTTGTGTTTTATTCTGCAGCGCTGACAAGAAAATGGCTGAATCCTGATCCAGTTTGTGCTTGGCCCAGCCATCCATGCCTGGGCCTTTGCTAGGTCTCCAAAGCACTGTGTGACTTTGGATGCGCTTGATCAGGGTTTCCTCACCATCCTGCTGTTGGCCCTTTTCTGAGTGAAAAGGGTCATAATTGGAGCCATGCCCAAATTTGTATGGGAGTACGGGTTTTTTAATGACCACTGCCACTTGCTTCATTAGGCAGGAAGCACCTGAGTACTCCACTGCCTCCTCGGAGATGGAAGCTATCAAGCCAGCCCAGCTGAAATGGTTGTGCTGGCAGCACCTTTGAAGCAGCCCCCAGGCAGGAGGTCAGGATTTCAGCTTCCTGAGGTTGAACATTCAGCTGGCTAATGGAGCAGGCAGGCTGTCTTTCTGCAGGCAGAGATTTACAGGAAAGGCAGAGAGTTTTCACTGCACATTGTCCCCGACAGCAAAATAAGACTGATTGTCACCCCAGGGTTTTTCTACAGTCATTCAGGTTTGGACTGTTTCACCTCCTGCCTCCACTTTCCCTTTTTATTTTTAAAAATAGAGAATGTCTGGGCAGCACAAAACAGGTTCCTTGACAAAGGGGGAGCTGAACACTAAAGTTGAATGGGTACTGTTCTTAAAGTACTGAAGTAAGATCCTTTTCTAAGAGTTTTCTTTAGTGCACAAGCGATGAGAGAGAAGTGCTAAAGTTTAAAAGAAATTGAAAGAGGAAGGGCAATTCTGACATGGTCTTTGTAAGCTGTGCTGAGAAGGGCTCCCAATCCCGCTAAAACAGTTGATTAAATCCTGACATTTTTCTGAGGCTGGCATTTCAGATTTGAGCCCTTGATATATTATTTCTGCATATCTTTTTTTGTAAAACTGTGGTGTTTTCCAGAGTCCAGGTGAAGAGTAACCTGAAGGTTTTACCCGTGGCCACTCTTAGCCATGTGCTGGACAATAATGACCAAGATCAGACATTCTGTGTTACAGTAGCTACGGCACTAATAGTGCCTGGGGGAGCGACCCCTCAATGTTACCTCTCTCGCCTGCCTTTGCAGAGAAGCTGAAAAAAACCCCACTGAAATGCAAGGGGGCATCTTTCACCAGCACCAAACTTGTCTTCTCTCCACTCAATTACCTGGAAAACACTACGAGCAACTCCTGCCTTACCAAGTGCTTCTATTTCAGGTAGGACGTGTTCCTTTTTTTAGGAGGCGGTTTTGCATGCGCCTTTGTTTTTACACGCGGAACTTGTACTATACATTGCATTACATTGTTTAGTTTGTTTTACACGCGGAACTTGTATTACGCATCTTATTACATTGTTTAGAGTTTGTATTTTATGCCGTGAAGCCGAATAAACCGGTTTGATTTGTAGCCCGTGCGCTGCCAATGGAGCCGTGAAGCCCCCGGGCGTGCGTGCAGGGCCTGGCCGTTCCCGCCCGGCCCGGTTTTCCCCTTACCGGGGGGCGGCCCGGGCCCTCTCTCCCCCGGGGGCACCGAGAAACGCCCCCACACCGGCGGGGAGGTCTCGCTCCGCGCATGCGCAACGCCGGTCTCACCGCCTCCCCACAAGCCTCGCGAGATCCCAGGTGACGCCTGGGCTCGGCCGTGGCGCGGGGCAGGCGGGACGATGGCAGCGGCAGCCGGGCGGCTCCTGGCGGCGACCGTGGCTCGCTCGGGCCGTGCGGGCTGGGCCGGGCCGGGCCGGGCCCCGGCCGTGCCGCTGGTGCCCTCCCGGAGCGCCATCGTCACCCGCAGCGGGGCCATTTTGCCCAAGCCAGTTAAGGTGAGTGAGGGGCGAGCGGGCGGAGGCGGCAGCAACGGGCAGCAGCGGCGCCAATCGGTGCGGGCGCAGCTGCTGTGGGCGGGGCCGTAGGGGTGAGTGACAGCGGCTGGGCCAATGAGCGGGGCGGCTGTGGGCGGGGATGCGGGAGGGTGTCGGGAGCGGCCCCGCGTCCCCCCGAGCGGGCGGGGCTGACCCGGCCCGTGTCCCCCGAGTCCCCCGGAGCAAGGCAGCGCTGCGGCGTAAGGGGGAGATCAGCACCCGCCTACGCACTGCCCTGTGGCACTGGCAACCGCCCCCCCTTCCTCAGCAGGTGTTCCCTGCTCCGGGCTCCCCGCTCGCCGGTGCGGCAGTGTTTATAATGCTCCAATGCTACAATAAAGCGCTATGCGATGACCGGGGTTTGGCACTACGGACGCAAAGTGTTCTTCCCGCCGCTTCCCGGGCCCTCCGCGCGCCTGTGGAGCCGGGAGTGCGCCGGTTCAGCCAAAGTGCTACTTGCTTGGATGTAAAGATCCACCTTTTGCAATCGACTCCTTGCAGACGCCCTTCGGCCTCCTCAGAGTGTTCAGCGTCGTGATCCCTTTCCTGTATGTCGGTACTCAGATCAGTAAGAACTTTGCAGCCTTACTTGAAGAACATGATATCTTTGTCCCAGAGGATGACGATGACGATGATTAAAGGGTACGTCATTAACTGCACCAGCAATCTAATTATTTGTGCTTCCTGTTTGGCTTGGGGCAGGCAGGAGAGTCTCAGACAAGGAAATACAGCCAGCAATAGCTTAAAAGACACACTTGCAGTTAAACACATGGACACAGATTTGCCTTTGGCTATGAACTTTTTTGTTTTATACTAGAGTAGGCCAGGCTGGTATCTGTGCAATCTCTACACGATGCATTTCTTAAGAGATTGGAAAACCTGATGGTGTTTTAGATCTTATGAGCTGAATCAGAAATAAACTGTAGTCAGTGAGGGTCTGTACTGCAGACAACAGAGAGACTTCAGTGTTACTACGTTACACATCCAAAGGAGGACAGCAGAGCTGGTGAAGGGTCTGAAGCACGCGTCTTATGAGGAGTGGCTGAAGGAGCTGAGGATGTTTAGCATGGTGAAAAGAAGGCTTAGGGGAGAACTTACCACTCTACAACTACCTGAAAGGAGGCTCTAGCCAGGTAGGGTTCAGTCTCTTTTCCCAAGTAACAAACAATAGGACAAGAGGAAATAGCCTCAGGTCATGCTAGTGAAGGTTTAGATTGGATATTAGGAAACATTTCTTCACAGAAAGGGTTGTCCAGCATTGGAACAGGCTGCCCAGGGAAGTGTTGAAGTCACCTGCCCTGGAGGTATGTAAACGAGGGTAAGGACATGGTTTAACAGTGGACTTGGCAGCGCTGGGTTAACAGTTGGGACTCAATGAACTTGAAGGTCTTTTCCAACCTAAACGATTCTATGATTTTGTTCTACTTGTTTACCTGTTTAAAAGTCTTCTCTAATTCACAGAATGACTCTTTTAAAACAGAATCACTTACTGTCTGGAATTCTGATATAGGTGAACAATTTAAGAGAATTCCAAAACCTGTCAGAACAAACTGTCTGGTGGGTGTTACAGCACTTATTTCTAGAGTAGTTGGGCCCTTCAGACTCACTGCAGAAAGGAAGCATGGAAATAATTCACCTCTATCTGCACCTTTATATGCTACACTGTCTACCATTTTATGTTATTCTGCTTGGCTTGCCCTTGTGTAAAGATTTGAGTTTGGGTGTATTTGATTCTTTATAGAACAAAGAAACTGTTTTAGAGAAGTTGTTGTAAATAGTGTTGCTTTATAATCAGTTTGGTGGATGTATTCCAGTTGTAAGGGGGTTTTCCAGCATGCATTGTGCAGCTAACAACTAAGACTTAAAAGATTGCAAAGACTGCACTGGCCTGCTGGAAACTCCCTTTATGTAAACCCCATCTTCTGTAGTTTTGGGAGGAGGATACAGACTGCAGCTCAGTAGTGTATCTGAAGAGTAACAGCGTGTTTTTCTATTTTCAGCACTGGAACAGAAGAACAGAAGGGAGAAAGCCATTGACAAAACAATGGTTCCAACATCTGTCACCTGTGTTTTGTCCTTCCTAAACGGGACAGGGGGCTTTGTATCCCCTTTTGCCAGTGAGTGTCCTGCACATCTCTGTACGATGGAAATCTGTAGATCAGGGTTGAAGGAAGTGCTTGATAGGCCCTGCATCCTTACACACTCACCTCATCAAAGACTGCTTGGGATGCCTTTAATTAGCAACATGGGAAACCTGTAATTAAAGATCAAGAGATTGACATGTACAACTTTGGTCTTGTGTTTTAATACATTATTTGTCTGTGTCCTAGCATTTCTGTCGTAACGTTTCTACCTCTGTACGTCTGTTTCAGTAGGGAGGCTCTCCTCATACTTATTTTCTAAGTCCTTTCAGTAACTCAGTACTGATCTACAGGACATGGGGAATCCTAGGGGAAGCAGCAGCCCCGCAACACAGCCCCATAAAAGAATGGAGTGCACATCGACAATGGCACTGTGGTTCAACAACCTAGCAGCTGTATCTGATGGGGACTGTGTCATTAACTTCACCTCACTGAATAAATACAGTATTATCATCACAGAGTTAAAACTTTGAGTGGCTTTGGCAAAAGGTTGAGATCCCAAGTGGTAAATGAACACTGGCTCCAGGTATCTATTATTTCTTAGGTAGTTCAGTACTTCCTTCTGAAAGAGCCCTAACATACTTGTTTTCTTAACTGTGTATGAACTTCAACTCCTCTTTTCATAGAAGTGTTTACTATTGCATTTAAATCCTTGTATAATACTCTTAAAAGGTCTTCTCTGCTGCTATGGCACAGGAAGAGTATCTTTAGGCGCATCAGACCAGCTGTTTTCTCAAACTGAAACCTTGAGAGGTCGGTCAATTTATTTTTCTTAAGCCAGCATTGCCCCAGTGTCTCATGGTTTCTGGTCACTAGATCTGGCCTCTTCTCTTGACTGCCAGCTTTTTCCCTTCCTTATTGGTGTTGCTGTTGAAAAGTTACTTTTAATGTTGCACACGTTGGGCAGGGTGTATGGTTTCAACAGCCACATTTGCTCCCTTGTTCTTTGGCACAGCTTTTAATGTTAGCTCAATAACTCTCCAGCATGGCTACGGAGAAAAAAGGGAGCCTGTAATCTGAGTAAACCCAAGAGCTGAAGCTGAAGGCAGCTGTCAGGTTCTTGAGTCACTTGGTATCTGAGTTGCCCCCTCCTTCCCCAAAGCCACTTGAGAAGTGGTTGTTCCAGTTCAGCTGCTCTTGGGAGCCAAATGTGTACCTGCTCCTGTCTTACATGCTGCCAAAATCCTTTTCACTGCTTTATCCCACAGTGTCTCCTAGGCCCCCCCGACTGTGTCAACCCTGTCCTTAAAAACACACCACCCCTGAAGCCCCAAGGTACCTATGTACACATCCCTGAGGAGTGCTGTGTTACAGTCCTCATATGGGGAAGAAAGCCCCAGTATTTAGGCTGGATAAAAAGTTTATTTAGGCTGGATAAAAAGAAGTTTGAGTGTACTACAAACACCCAGTGCTAGTCACATTGGGGGGAGCTCAAGCACCGAGTTACCTGCTGAAAACCTGTTCTGACTGGTGAAAGAATAAATTTTCCTTACCCTTCTCCAAAGGGAGCTAGTAATTCCTGATTCAGTGGAGGAGGTGATGGTAGGACGCTATCTCCTGCTAGACTACAGAAGCTCTTACAGATGCTTCCTATTCTAGAAAACAGTACAATCCCCCCTTTTTGCAGGTGATTTCATTTTACAGCAGAGAAATGAACTCTGCTGATGTTTTAATGCACAAGGCTTTATTTGCTTATTGGATTTTATATATTCTCTGTGAGGAACTAAGGAGACTAATGTCCAGTAAAAAACATGACGTCAACAAAGTCATTGCATGAAATTGCAAGACACTGCATGAATACAGATGAACTTACAGATGAGCCTCAAGCACAAGAATATTTCTGTGAGTACAGTGGCTTTTCTGAAGGCCTGCTCTTTTCCTCACAGAGCTAACATGTACAGATGGGGCTGTAGGCTAAGCACAAAGCCCCACAGCCAGGTTGTGCTGTGGTTATTCAGCAGACGCCCCAGGACAAGTGATGGGACAAATGCCATCCACTGAAAATACACACTGGCAAAACTAGGAAATTACAGCTCTTCAAACAGATCATAATCACTTGCACATGCTCTGGATTCACCTAGTCATTAGGCTCCTAGGATGCCAGAGAATCTCTTTGTATGGATGTTTTTTCTATTGTATAGAACTTTATTTGTAATATAAGGCAAGAAGACACAGAGTCAGCTTCTCAGGGATTGTGGCCCGCATAGAATTTGGACAGAAAGTCTTTAGGTTGCGGGGTTTCCGTCTCGTGGAAGTACCTCATGACGTGAGTCCTCTGCTTCCAGACGTGAATGGTTTCTTGAAGCTCCATTTTGCCCTGCACACAGACAAGAATTTTAGACTAGTTCTCAAGTTAGAGCCCAAGTCTAACCACACAGCACTGTGAAAGTTATTTGAATGCACTTAGAAACAGCTAAGTAAAAAAATAGCTGCATCGACAGTTCTGTACTCCTACAGCCTGCATGCATCACCTACACTGTGACACAAATATACTGTTCCTGCCTTGGGCTTTAAGTTGATGTCTCTGCAGCACAGCTTCCCAGCCCTGTGAAACAGGCAAGAGACTCTGTCCCCTTCTTAAAGCCTTCTTTGTTTATCTCATGACCAGCACCTCCCATAAAATTCTACACAACATTCCTAACTTTCGAGCACCTCTACTGAATTTGGGTGAACAGCAACATGTTAGCTGTAAAATTAACTGCTGCCAAGTGCTTTGCACCAGTATCACCACCACAGAGATATGCACCTTCTCCATGACTCCAGTCTTTTGTAACTGTTTTGTAGGATGGTAGCACAGAGCAAAATGAGACTGCCTGGAATTGTCACCTACCATACTATATAGGATTCTGTTTCCAGATTTTTTCATCATGTAAAGACAGAGTAATTGTCTCGAAATGCAAGAAACAAAACAGGTGAGCATGGCAGTCTTTGGTCGGAAGCTTTCTAATGCACTAGAACTGCAGAGATGAGTTACTGTTGCTCAGACACATTTTGAAGCCTGGTGTGCTGATTATTGCTTTGAAGCAGACAGGTCGCTCAGGCCTGTGACACCACCAGATGTGTTACAGAGTTGGAGTGTTCTGCCACCCAAAACCAGCCTCCCACCAACTACTGACACTGTAATACGTGTTTCGGAATCAGCGAAGAAAACCATTTTCCAATCCAAGGAAGTACTGTAGAGGGTAGAAAGTTCATTTTTAATAGTAAACTAGTGAGCAGCACCTATTTTCTCTTTCTTTGATTGCTGTTGTTAAAAAAAGAAAAGCAAGCAAGCAACAAAAATAAACAACAAGCTCAGTATTTTAACTGCCACTTTGCTTGACATACACTTGCTGAATTCCAAAGCAGCCTCATCCCTTATCAGCAGGTTTGCTGACATGGATAAACCAATCCAACTGCAAGAGACAACACTCCGTAGACAAGCCGGTACAAAGTTGTCCCTCTCCTCCATCACACCACCAATCACCCACATTCTCTGCAGCTTCAACAACTCAGGAATAGCTGTTTGTACCTTAATAACCAGCATGTCTATCACGCGTGGATCCGTAACGTGGGCATTCTTCATGAACATCTCCCGCACCTTGTTACGCCCCTGTTTCACCGTGATGTCCAGCTGGTACAGGTGCACTAAGAGAAACACAACACCTACTGCGGTCATCCACATCGCTCTGCACTTGTTCCACCGGCAACGTGCAACCCAACCCTACAAATCGCTACACGGTCACTCGTTCATGCGATGCCCGCCGGCTTCACCAATGTCATTAAGGCTGTTCCGACCTTGAGCCCGCGCGGCAGGCCCCGAGTCCCTCACCCACCAGTGTTGGGCACCTCGCGGTACCAGGCCCGATACAGCTCCCTGACGCGCCGCTTCGCCTCGCCCAGGTCCCGGCTGAAGATCGGCTTCACGGCGGCCGACACCGCTCCCTTGCCCGCCACCGCCATCTTGCTGCCGCCGCCGCCTTCCCCCGCCGCCCGCGGGAACGCGCAAGTCACGGCAACTTCTCCTATTGGCCGGCTGAGCTGCCACTACAGCCTTCCGGGGGCTGACCTCCCCTCCGATTGGTCAGAAGAAACGCCAATCACCGCTGCCGCAAGGGGTGGGGCAGCCGGTGGGCGGGCCCGTGATGGGCCCCGCCTCCTGAAGCCGTCGGGCCCGCACCGCCCCTCAGAGCCCGCTCCTCCCTCAGGGCGGGGCTGGGCGATGTGGAAGGGTGTGTTTGTTCCCTTTGCCCCGAAACGCCGCCAGCGGCTGGTGTGCGCTCGTGCAGCTGGACTTTCTTTCAGTGCACTTTTGGATGCTAGAAGCACAGTCCTGCCCCTAGGTATACCCGCGTTTTTATCCAAATACACGAATGCCGGGACCCTCTGTGACGTTAAGTTCTCTTTAAACACACTTAGGTATGTGCTGGCCACTATAAACCCAAACACATTCAGTTCAGTGTCATTGAACAGACCAGAAAAGTAACACTGAAATGATCTTGAAAGACGCAGGTGTGGTCCTGGGTGTGAGGAGAGAAATCGCAGGTGAGTATCAGAGGCAGGAGCAAAGCAGGACTGAGGCAACCACAAAAAGGAGGGGCAAGAAAGATTTCACATCATTTTTATTCTTTCAAGGTATTTTGTAGATGTAAAGCATAAATGTGCAGTTCCTGCTGAAGTACAAATCTTAATTATGTTAATAAGTATTTGCATAATTCAATAGCTTTCATAGCTTCCAAAATTACTATTACACAAAATTACTAGTGCACACGTGCACTCAATTTCGGATTTTTTTTTTTCAGTTGTGGTTATACATAGGAGCTCCTTTGTGCTATTGTCTTTTCAGATGTGGTAAGGCAGCTACTACTAATTTAAACATCAACATATCTTTACATCTTGCAAAACCATTTGTCAGGAATATTGCAGGAAGAAAGAGAAAGGTAACTCTGAAATCCATGGCCATACAGTTTCAAAGAGTGTAACTCCATCCCTTTCTAAGTTCCAAACCTGCCCAAGAGCTGACTTTATGTATTGCCGAAAAAAAAGTTTTAATTACAGGAGATAGTAAATCTAAACACCAGGATTTCTCTTTAAATGTATTTATAGAAATTTCTGTATTTCACAAATGACCTTCTTCTGTGGCTGAAACACCATATGGATTATTTATGTACGCCTTGGTATTTACTCCTACTGGAAGCACAGCGTGACATAAGGGTTGTCAGGATTAAAACTTACTTTCTTTAAGGCTATAAATTAAGACAATGCAATATTTGTGCAAGACACGGGAGTATGTAACAAACAGGAAGGAATGAAGGGGACATGTGTGTCTTGGCAAGATTTTTCAGGAGCACTACTCTGAAACTACATTTAAATGTCACCTTGTTGTTTAAGCTGAAGTTCTCTTGTCTGATTCAAGATCCACAACCAGAATTAAGCTAAACAAGATATTGGCCTAGATCCTTACTTTACACAGATGTGGCCTTCTGCACAGACTTGAGTTGGAACCTGGCGTGATCCTGCCTAGACTGTTTCTGACAGAGTTTGGGTGGGTAGTGGTCTGGGAGTGAGAGTGGTGTGCACTTATCTTGGGAGAGCTCGCAACATGTATGGGTGTGGGGAGTTTGTGAGAGCAAAGTGACCGTCCTCCCGTGGCCTGGGCTGGTCCTCAGGGAGCACGAAAGTGAATTTCTGCAGGAGAGTGGTAAAGAAAAGAAAGAGCTCCATCCTGGCCAGCTGTTCTCCCACGCAAGCACGGCGACCTGCAAGAGAGGGAGTAGAAAGCGTTTGTCAAAGAGGGCAATAATCCATGCTGGAATCGCCGCAGGGGGAGCAGACCACCTTCCCGCTGTGCTTCTGACTTGCAGCTGGATCCTCCCCTCAGATTTACCTGCTGAGAAGGGCAGGAAGGCCTCTGGTTTCACAAACTGCCCATTTGCATCCAGGAAGTGCTCGGGGTAAAACTCGTGTGGTTTCTCCCAGACCGTCTCATCCTTCAGCACGGAAGACAAGTTGGTGATGACTGTCGTCCCCTGCACTCCCCCACAAGAGGAAACAACTTAGGTGAGAGCAGCAGCGTTATCTTGGCACAACAGAACAGTGCTGGTCCCTCTTTAGTCCGTGTCTCCCATCTAATAGCAACCATCGTTTGGTGCCTCAGCATACGGCACCCATTTCCACTTCTGCATCTTATTGAAGCAGAGGTAAAGCAGGGCCCTTTTCCAATGGCATATGGTGCCTGCCCTACACTCTGCAGCATCTGAACTTTTGCAATTTGTATCCTTTCAAAGGCTGTTGCATGTAAATGCCAATTTCATGGTTACACAGTGGAAACAGCCTCTGCTTCTCAGATCCTCCTGGACTTGTTTTATAGCTGCAGAGAAAAAGCTGACTGACAGACTTCAAAGCCCAGCTTTCACAGGGACTATGAAAAATCGCAAAGCTTTCCTGTTTCACATGTCAAGGTTCTAAACCAGAGGAGAAACCACAAGGCTACCAAAAAAAAAAAAAAAAAAAATCCCAGGCTTGAATTCTGCCACTGCTGCCAGGGCAGCTGCTTGTCACAGTGGAACTGGTCCAAATGCCAATGGCATTTGAGTAGCTTCAGAGCTAGAATTTAACTACTACCATCTCAGGAAAGCCAGTAAGCTGGTGTTGCGTGCCTCTAGAGAGCCTGTTAGGCTTCTTCTGACACAGGCAGTGAGTATCACAGCTCACTGAGAGGAAAGGAAACCTTTGTACTGAGCTGCCACTGCAGTTGGGTTCCCACACAACAAGCGTAAGCGTAGAGCACAGATATGACCATCTGCCTGAATTTAGCATTTCAAAATGCCCTATTTTAGTGCTCAACAGTGACTGTAATTGGGGCTGGAAGTGCACCGCTGCAGGGTTGGATGGTGTCATCCCCACCCCATGCCTGGCATCTGCACAAGGAGAGGATGCTGTATTGCTTATCTGGTCACGGTCACCTTGGGAATAAAGAAGCCTTGCAACTCGGTGTCCCGGTACGTCATGTGAGGTAGCCCAACAGGAACAATATCCCCGTAGCGTTGCACTTCATGGATCACAGCATTAGTGTAAGGCATGCTTGCTTGGTCCTTTATGGTGGGGGGTCTCTCTCTGCCAATCACCTTATCAATCTCTGCCTGGACCTTACCTGAAAGCAGAACAGATAAGGAAGTAGAGGATTCTTAGATAACCAGAAGGGGCTGCTACAAGGTGAAGGAGACTGGCTGCCTGAGACTGTAGGCACTGTGTGAGAACAGGACAAGCAGTTAGAGACAGGAACAGAAACCAGATGGGAAGGCATTTTTCAGTTGACCGGTGTCTCTGTATAACTGTTCTTTGCTCATAGCATCTTTAATAAAGGCCTTGCCACTTGACTTGCTATCTGATCCCTCCTCTATGCAGCTTGTAGGGTACCCGGGCAAGCAGCATTAGAGAATTTAAACCGATCAGCATCTATTCCAAATACTGGAAGAGGGTGCACTGACCACTGCGAGTCCCCAGGTGAAGCCCTCAAAACGAAGGAGAGAGCGAACTTGCCCTTCCAACTCCAGCCTTTTTATCACTGTTTCCCCCCTGCCAGAACAGCTGTTTGGGAAGTGTTTCTCCTGGTTTCTGCTAGACCAACAATCACCAAAGGTGTTCCTCATTGCGAAATCCATGGAGAGATGTTCAGCCTCCTTGCGGAAAAATGAGTCTTGAAGGGAAGAGGCCACACTTCTTTAAGTTTCTGACTTACTCTGTATTTCTGGGTGGAGAAGCATATACAGCAATGCCCATCGGAGAGTGGTGGACGTGGTCTCAGAACCAGCTGTAAACAAGTCTGCAGCCACCAGACGAAGGTTGTTATAGTGGAAACCATTCTCTTCAGCTGCCTTACCCTGTGGAGAGCAAACAAGTGGGTGATTGGAGCTGGGGTATTTGCTAGGCAAGAAGACCACTGTCCAGAGAAGTACTGAGAAGCACTAGATCCACTTTTTAGCGTGTGTTCCTGTTTTTCATTGGGAGAGTAGAGCACAGCACAGGTGACAGTCTGAGCATGACTGATGTACTTTGTAACCCCGTTACCTCCTGTATTTGAAGGTCTTCTACCACCTCGAATATACTCAGAGAAGAATGCTACCCCTGCCTTCAGGGGTACACCTCGTGCTCTCAGCTCAAACAGGCAGCAGGTCCCTGCCACTCACTGTAACATCTTCCCCCAAAGGAGGTGGAACACAGTTATTCAGATTTGATCAGATGATAGAAGCCACAGAGTAGAGAGGAGGCTGCATTGATGTGGCAAATGCAAAATTAGCATTATTTTAAGGGGATTATCTCTAGCTATGCATTACAGATTCTTGCTGCTCCTGCCCTGATATTTTCTTACAATTGAAAAAAACCGATCAGGGTATTATTGCTGCCTATTAAGTCTGCAACACCACTTTCAGCAAAACTCGTCTCTCATCCAAATGCTAATTGAGCTCAAATTTGTTAGCATATGAGATATGACAGGCTCTCTGCATGAGTTCATCTGCTTGTCTTTTCTAATCCTCTTTATACGTCCCTTTCCTAGGGACTAGCTTCTGTTAAGTTAGTCTGTATATTCAGATGCTGTTGTAATATGGATAGCAATTAATAATACATTTAAGACTCAACTGTTATTCCAATAAAAGATCTCAGACTAGGGAGTTTGGGACTGACTTGACCAAAGTTAACTCAGGAGAGGGATTTATCAGACTGGCTTATCAGGTGATCTTAGTGAACAGAAGAGAGATGTGACAAGAGGCAGCATGGTCAGACTCACATCCACCCCCAAGCTGTACCACTCAGTGTAGACTAACGTAGGTCATGTTACTCTGCCCATGTGAGCTGGGGGGAGGGGGGGGGGCAACACACGGGCTGGAGGTGCCCAACACCCACAGCGTGGCAGGGTTTGTTATGCAGAGCAGCAGTCCAGCCTGAGGACTTGGATGGTGGAAGCGATTTGCAAGCAGAATTTGCTAATACTGCTCATCTGGCACTTGAAATTTAGTGAATCCATGTGCAGAAACATATAGTGGATGGATGGGCTGACCCAAATACCTTTGATCTTATACTGACTTTGTGCCTGACTGAATTGAAGGAAAGACTCCTTTTAATTTCAGTGAAGTTCAGATTTAGGCCTTCTGATAGCTAGCAAACTAGTTCTTAGCAAGCAATTAAAAAATATACACTCCAAAGGAGACACTGTTGTTTCAAATCATAACTTGGTTTAAAGACAGGCTATGGATGGGCCAATGACACCAAAAAGCCAGTCTGTTGCTCCAGTTTCGTAACTGATTTTGAGGCATCAGTCATTGAGGCACTGACATTACACAGAATCTTGCATGCTGACTTGTTCCCTGGTGCAAACTTAGGACTATTAGTGGATTCTCAATCATTGCCTTTTAAAAGCTTTCAAATTTTTGTAGGCTGGAAAGAAGGAAGTTGCTAGATTCTGAAGGAAATGTGAAGGTAGAAAATGGAAACAAGAACATCAACAGATAATATAGTGTCTTAAGACAATAGAAGAGCTTACGACATGAAGAACACTTTTCTTCTCAAGATACAATGTGGAATGAAAAAGCAGGAAATTAGTTGGTAAAAGGTTTTATACAGCTCTATGAGGAAAGTCAGCTTCACAAGTTCAAACAGGCCAAGAAACTACTCCTGACCCCGGAGTAGTAGGACCAGTCTGCTGGTGTCACCCTACCTTCTCCATTTCCTTTAAAAACACATCTGTGAGATCTCGGCTGTGAGCAGGGTCCCAGGTCTTCATATGCTTGTCTACGACTGCATCTATGGAGTCCATTAACTCCATTATTCCTCCAAAGACCTTCTGTGGCAGTCCAGGGATGTGCACCAAAATGGGCATGGCATTAAAGAGCTGGGGTGTGAGAACCAGAGAGAGAGAGAGAGAAAGAGAGAAAAGATATTACATGATGCAAAAAAAGAAAAATTATGAAAACACAATTCTCTCAAGCAATAGAGGGCAGCTTCTTACAGCTTGTGGTTTACCTGAGGCAGGAATCCAGTTTCTTGATCCAGGGAATTTTGAATCACCTGTGACAGCTTGCTGAATGTCTCATCACCATAGTCAAAACGCTCTCCAAAGACAATGGTGCAGATTATGTTGCAGACAGCATTATTTAGACAAACATGTGTATCAAAAGGTTTACCTGAAAATGGAAATGGAGACCAGGCCATGAAGCTCAGCAACACCAAGCTGTTGGACCTCATCTGTCAGCAATGAGAATAGACAAATGCTTCCTTGATGACACCAGGAGAAAAAGCCCCCACACCACTCAAAGCATCATACTAGGAAGTGAAGATCATCCCATTCTTACTAATATTTGGTTGATCTGTGTTTAAAGGAGAAAACTCCCAAGAAAAACTGAGGGTGTTCTGTGGGGTGTTCTGTGACTTGACAGGTAACACTTCTTTCTGTGTCTGGATGATAGGCTGTGAACTCTCAGCTGCATTTTTATTGCATATGATAATATCAATATGTTCCACTAAACTTCATAGAGTTACTGACCTCTGCAAATAATTCTGTTTTACCTCTCTATTTCTAATTTCCTCTTTGTTTACTGTTTCAAATGGATTAGTGTTATGGTAGCCCCACTGTGTAAAGCAGAAGTGGCTCCAAGGAATGCACATAGACTAGAAAAACTGCATTTGCATGGGAAGAGAGCACTGCATGCAAATAAGAGTGGCTGTAGTATTACTTCTCTCTGCATCACTGTATTGCCTTTTTCTGTGATTTTTCCATCCTTGTGGATGTCACAAACCTTCTTCAGACTTGATTGCAGAACAAAGAAATCCAGCTTCCTCTACCACTCGCTCCTCCAAGGATTTCTTTCCCATCCCAAAGTTCCTCAGGGTAGAGAGTGTGAATCTCCTTAGCTCCTTCCAGACGTGCCCGTATCTTGCTACAACAATCCCTGGAATTGTGGATGAGCAAGAAATGTCAGATATCTGACTTGTATGTCAAGCGAATTTTGCTAGAGAACAGCAATTGTGAGTCTGGAGGTACAGGTCTGTGTGGATAGATGAAACAGTCTGACCTCGTGCAGCTTGTTCATACAGCAATTCTGAAATGGATCACTGCACCTTCTAATGCCTGTGCATGGCTGGCAAAGGTGCAGGGGGGATTCAATGGGAGCAACAAGGGCTTCTAAGGATAAAGGAATCACCCCTCCAAACCATTCAGCATTGTTCCCACAGCTTGTGTGAATTGAGTAGCAACTTGTGCCACCACACAGGAGCTGAGGCTGTGATGTGGGCAGGATGCTGGATAATACTCTGTCTTGGATGAAAGTCACTGTATTTTTTTGCGACAACAACTTGCATGTAACATTTTGCATAAGCATTTTGTCTTACATGAGCACCATAAGCACTAATCAGTGGGTGTTGGGAGCTGGCAGGAAAGCTGTACCACTGAGAGTGTCCTTACACAGCTGAAGAGGTGTGTGCTTGCTGGAGCTGTACTACAGCCACTAAGGGGAGCCCCCATTAAATCAAATCCAAGTTTGTTGCCACCAAAGGGTGCCAGACATACGAGGAGGTTGACCAGGGGGACATGAGAAAGTGCACCATACTGAGAAAATCTTGCCTCTACCCAATCCTTCTCATGCTAGTGCCATCAAGCAATATCCATTTTCATGGGACTTGCCTTCAGAATTCTTTCCATAGCCCACATGTTCATATATTGGAAAGTACGGCCGGTCAGCAAAGTCCTCCGATTTGTGGACCAGGGCTTCCTTCACTGTTTTATACCCATTCAGCACTACCAGGTTGGTCCAGCAGTTCTGGAGACTGAAGATGTTTCCAAACTTCTTCTGAAGCTGCCAAGATAAAAAAGCATGTCCCTGAAAATGAGCTGAGTGTAACATCAGGAATATCACCATATCCTTCCTTAGGGCTTTCACTAATTAGTGATCTTTGAGGTACTTTTATTCAGAGATCTTCAGATGATCTTTGATTTTTATCTTTGCAGTGCAACTGCTCAGAACAGTGCCAAGCAGCAGCTGTAGCAGGTATCAATGCCCTGTAAGTGGAAAAATTTAGAATACCCCTATCCTGGCTAAACTGTTGTCATTAACATTGTGCAAGTACTTTTTTTGTCAAGGGCCTTTTTGAGGATTTTCAAAGACTGCATGTTCAATAATGAATTATTTCCTAATGTTTCTATTTATTTTGATCTGAAAGACTAAGTAAGTTTTGAGTTAGTCTGCTTCTGCTGAAGGAAATATTGATAATAAGGTGATACGTAATTTTTATTTAAAGATGCATTTGTACCTAAAGATCTACCCAGAGCCAGGTTTCCAGTAACATGGTTGGAAAAGGCAATTCCACACTGGAGTTTCAAGTCAACTTTCTCCCTAAAAGGAGTGTACACATCTAGTATGACTGGTAACTGGCACACACCCTACATCTGCTGTGATCTGTAAGCCTTATAATGCTGAATCGGGATGACTGCACAGGTAAGCCTGTCAGCCATACACTCACCATGGGAGCTGGCCATGGAGCAAAGTCTTCTCCAGGTAGACAAGCCCTTTAACCAGACATAAACTCTTGGGAAGGCAGGTCAAAGCTTCCCTGCTGGTCAGGAACACTGAACAAAGCTCAGAAGCACGTTGCTCAAAGACAGAGCAATAGTAGCAATGCCCCACAGTTTTCTTTTTCTTCTTTTTTTTTGTTTAAAAACTAAGATTCTTCATTTCTGCCCTGTAGCACTGCAAGGAATTGAAGTACTTAATACTGTACTTGCAGTAAGGTTGAAAAGGGAATTAGCACTTCACTGGCACTAGAAATACGTCATTAAAAATGATTACTGGTGAAGATTGTGGTTAGCATGACCCTGATGTGATATGACTTGAAAATGGTAAGCTTTGGACTACATGCAAGCAAACAATATAAATGCTATATTTAGTTTCTCCATTTGGCAGGTTTTGGACAGACAGCTGAACAGCGCTGTCCTAGAAAAGAGGCCTTTAGAGTTTGCAAGCTGAAGCACATAACCCCCGTGGTTTATCTGCTGCAAGCTGTGCTGTGCTTTCCCTTTGAGAAAAGCTAAGCCCTGACTTTGAATAGGAACGCTACCGAGATTTTGGGCATTGCCGCTGGGGCAAATCCCACAGGCTGATCTCTTTAACTGAAACTGTCACACGCCAGCAGGCATGCTTCAGCAACTCACAGGGAAGCCTGCCATTCCCGCAGCCACGTTCCCGGCCCACAGATATTTGTTTGTCTTCCCTTGTTTATACATCCCCCTGCTCCTTTGCCTCCAAGCCTGCCCACACGTTAGGTTGGTAGCCAGCTCTACAGCAGCACCTATCCCCAGGGGTACAGCACTGTCTCCCACTGAGCTCATACGGAGGTGGGGAGATAGAGGCTGGGAAATATTGGGGTGTGATTATCTCTTTATCTGTGCGGGCCAGGTCAGTGTCCTTAGGCAGTGACTTGCTTCATCCTGGACTTTGGAGCTGGCATTGCCCTTTGGCTTTGTTCAAGGGTAGTGATACTGAAAATGGCCAAACATAAACTTTCTAACACAATTTGAATTATTAGAAAGCAGGCATTCTTTATTGTAGCACTGGACTCCTCTAATAGAATGTTACAATAGGGGATTTATTCCATCATGATCATACATACTCATTGCAGCGTGCTTCCCAGCTAATATACAAACACCACTTTTCCTAGGACTTACCTGCATGCACCCACCTCCTACTGGAAGTCCTTTTGTGGTCCTACAGGCTCCTCTAAAGGTGTCTCTGGGAGTCATACTCACTGAGTGCTTCAATATTACAATATTACCTTTCCTTGAACTTTTTCTTTGGTCATGTGCTGTTGCTTCTTGTTACATAACTTGCCAAAACCCTTACTCTATTCCTTATTATCTGTTTATCCACTGTTCCCAGCTACGTTTATCATCCTGCGTGCATACTGTTACATTCTTTCATCTTTTTTGCCAGTTAGTCTTTAATCTCTATCTAGCGACTTCAGGGGAACTGAAAATTCCTATTCTCTGTGTTATGTAGCTGATGCCAGGGTGTGACCCACCCCTCCTGGGCCCGCGGCTGATTGTATGTGGAGTGTTTCATTGCAGGGACTGCCACTCACCTGGCGGAAGGAGTGGTGGGGCTTGTGGAAGTCGATGGAGAGCATGGTCCCGACGAATGGCAGCGACGCTGGGCCCGGCGGGTAACGGCTCCACTTCTTTCTGCGCTTCATGAAGTCAAGCAGTAAAGCAAACACTGTAAGAAAAATTCCCAGTATAGAGACATTGTTCCAGAGGGATGACAGCTGGGACCCCAGCCACAGAAGCAATGCCATTTTGCAGCCTGCCAACTCCTTGATCTTCCTTTTTTGACCCAAGACTGTTGCTGCCTCCTTTTGCCTTTTCTCTTCTCCTCTCTCTCACTTTCTTGCCCAGACAGCTGCCCCTTTCTCCTCGCTTTCTCCTCTTTCCCACGCTGCCCTTTTCTGCTGCACCTCTCTCCCTGCACTTGCTGAACTCTGAATGTGAAACTTGGCTCAAACTATAAGCTCCTCCTCTGCTCACTTCAGCCTTAGGGGAGTGGTGATGAGGGTCATCCCTCCTCCTCCTCCCCCGTCTTCCTCCAAAGCCCGAGCTCGGAGATCTCTTTGTCCCTGCTGCAAGTGGCATCTCCTGCCAGTGATGCCCTCAGTGGGCCAGGGCTGGGTGAACTCTGGGTGTTTGGGTGCCTTCTCCCACAGCCAAGGAGAAGTTCACAACAAGCAACCGGTCTTGCTGCATTCTCGTGGGGCATTTTGGAAAGAGTTTGTTTAAATGTGTATCACCTTCTTGTTAGTACAGGCAAGTCAAGGAAGAAGCAGCTCCTAAACACAGGTCACCCGGGTTTCTGTTTGCAGGCTAAGGATAAGTTCCATTGGAACTTGAGAAAGCTCAGGTTGGGTCAAACATTCCCTTACAGAAAGCACTTATTACAGAAATTAGCCCAAAACAGTCACCTGAGATTTTAAAAATCATTTATGTGTCTAGGATTAAAAATTTTTATCAAACTCCAAATGTCAGTCAGCACAATGACCTCAGCTTTTGTAGAGCACAGCCCAGCTACAAGGAAGAAATCACATATATTACAAGGGGCCTCAAATTTCCAGCCTTTGGGGCAGCAGTAATGCCAACACAATTACGGAGTTAGTCAAAGTATTTCCTAAAGCAGCACAGCTGTGTGCTCCTGGCATCTCTGCCATCAGAGATCAATAAACCTTGCTCTTAGGACAGTCAGCTCTAGATAAAATGAAGCAGTAAACCCATCACAGCTTGATCTGTGATCTCAGCGTGATCAGAGGAAAAACTCCTAATGGAGCAATCGCTGCGGCAGTGATGGAGAGCTCAGGCTGCAAAGCACTGCACCTGCAAATGCTGTGCAGGCAGCGCTGGTGTGCAGTCAGGGCCTCAAACGCCCCTTCCCCTGGGAGGGGAGGCACCTCAGTGCTCATTATCTGTGTGCTGAGGTTACCTTGCTGGAGTCTCCACAGCAGGATCCTGTTTTGAAAGCATCATGACTCAGGGTTCAGGGTTTGCCTCAAGTAGTTGTAAACAAACATGTGGAATGGGAAACAACTGGGGGAATTACCAGCCCCCACATAACTGGAGAATTGTGATTTCTTTTGAGTTACAGAGACATGCCGGGATAGGTCAAAAGCCTGGAGAGCTGCCACAGATGGGCACAGTGTCTTCAGGAAGGACAGGCTGGAAACAGTGAGGGGTGGTTGTGTGCTGTGCAGAAGAGTGCCCAGAACTTGGCCATGGGAGAGGTGATGGCCCAGCTGAGTGCCTGTGGACAAGAAGAAGGTAGCAAACCTCCTTTTGGAGCAGTGTTGTGCCAGGCACTCACTACAGACTTCTTGATAAAGGAGAGAAAGTCAGTAGAGCCATCCCACACAATCACAGGCCTTAGGGCTAACTCACGGTGTGCTTTAACTGAAGGGCTGCGTGGTCAGGCACAGTCTGGGTGGTTTCTCAAGCGTGATCAAGACAGGTTCATGACACAGGTGATTGATGAGACAACTGGAGGAGATGCTGGGTTTGCTGTTCACAAAATAGGAAGAATTGGTTCAGGATATGATGGTCAAGGGTAAGTTTGCCTGCAGCAACCATGAAACTGTGAAATACTAAATCCTGCAAGAAATCAGCAGTACAAACAGCATTACTGCCCTTACCTGCAGGAGAGCAGGTTTCACTTCATTTAGGGATTTCCTTGGCAGGATCCCAAAGAGAGCTGCCCTGGAGAGTGAAGGGGCCCAGGAGAGCTAGTTGTTCTTCGAGGGCAGCCTCATCAAAGCATGAGATCAGTGCATCTAATTTATTTTCTTGACACTGTAAAGCCTTTAACACCATTTTCTACAGTATCCTGGTAGCTAAATCAATGACATACAGACTGGCAAGGTAGATGATAAAGTAGGTGGATAATTGTTCAGATTGTGGGGCTGAAAGAAGTGGGATCAAGAGTACAGAGTCCAGCCGGTGGATGATCACTAGTGACGTCCCTTAGGTATCTATACTGTGGCTGACAAAGTTTAGGTTATTAACAACGTGGCAGATGGGACAGAGAGCACTCTTGGCAAGTCCAGCCTGGGAGTTTGTTGGCTTTTGAGTACCTGCCACGTTTCAAACAGCTCTAGTGTGAGGTCTCAGGAGACAGAGCTGCAACAGTTCCCTACTCAGTGGGCTGACTTGAGCAGGAGATGGTTGAATGACAGAAGGTGATCAAGGGCTTCCTCCCACATTGATTTTCATGACCCATGCACTCAGATGACAGTGAAAAGATGGGAAATGTGGTCTCAAGAATGTCAGTGGACATTTCCTGATCACCTCACCAGTAAAAGGAAGTTACCTTGCTTGTTTCACTTTATTTTGAGCTCGACTTTTATGAACTTCAGCTGAAAAACATCCACCTAGGTCCTTTCAGTTTTGCTTACCTTGGGTAGATCCAAAGGCTGTCGGACTCCCATCATTCACTTGTGGGGTCTAACAAGGATGGTTGATCAGAATTCAGGAAGTGGATTTAATTTTAATGAGCATCACTCTGGAAGGCCATCAGAATAGGAACTCTCCAGCTACTATGCTTCCTGTGGCTCAGCCTTGACATAAAGTGATAAAGCTGCAACCTGAGAAATGCATCAGCTTAAGAAAAAAAACCTACACTGACACTGACTTCCCAATTGACATCTTTCCGAAAGGTCACTTGATAAATGATCCTTTCCTGCAAACTTGAAAGCTCCTCCACTTTTGGCTAGTAGCATGGACTGCCAGTCCTGCAAAGGACTGGAACAAGTGCTATAGCTTCGTAATTTCAAAAGAGCAGTTTTCAAAGCCAGCAAAGAAACAACAAACAACAAATCTCTTTCTGACAAAGAGAAAGAGAAAAGGGTAATTCTTCTTCTGAAGAATGAAAGATGTTCATTTGCATTTCTTTTCAATAAAGTAATATTTTGAGCAATTTCCAAGTCAGGGAAAAAACCCTACAAATCCATACATATTAATTTTAGCTAGCTGCTGCCCTGCTGTGCTGGGTGCCTGTCTTTGACTGTGCACAGTCAATTTAGAGACGAGCTAAGTGAAATTACAGAAGCTGCATGCAGACATCATTCTTTGACTGAAGATACTGAAATACAAACAGAAAGGCAGCTTTAAGGAAAAAACCTATTAATATTGCAAAACAAAGCATCCAGAAGTAAGATAATGCAGGAGTTGCCTTTTTTTTTTTTTGGCAATTTCAGTTGAGCCTTTTCGTCCATAAGATCATATTTAATTATAATTACATGCTGTATTTCCTTTTTGAAAAACCCTCCCTTTATTCAGTGCACAGAATAGATGATGATCACTCACTAATCTGGTTTTAATTACAGCATTTATCTTCAAAGTCTATTTTGCCACCTACTGTTCACACTCTGCCCATAAAGGTGGTTTAGGATGGGCTCTTCCACAGTGGTCATCTGTGCCTGCATGGGTGAGGAGCAGGCAGTCATTTGTACCCAAAGCATCCCTCTGAGATGCCACCAATGGAGGCAAATGACCTTCAAAGTGTTGGTACCTGAGAGAAAAAGTCTAGAAGGTGCCACACACAGCTGTCCACGGCCCATGCCCAGCTGCCAGCTGAGGCTGCAAGCAGCTTCTGAGGGTCTTCCTGCAGGATCACAACTTTGGCACCCTGGACATGGAGGTCACAGATTACTGCCTGTTTATGAAACCTGCTGTTGCAGTAAGTACCCAGCATCACATACTCCCCTCTGCACAGAGGCAGGGTGAAACCCTTCCAATGGCCAAAGAAAGACTCTTCCTTCCCTCCCTCTTTGCTTCAAGCCTGGAGCCGGCCAGGAAGCACTGGTCACATAGCATGAATATTTCCATGAGCTTTCAGAAATTTTTTGTCCAAATCCCAGCAGGCCGACTGCTTTCCCCTTGACACCTCAGATGTAGATGGACACAAACCTCAGCAATTTTTCATTCTGGAGGAGCAAAGCCTCTTGGAGCAACATTGGTTAGCGTGAAGCCTGCTGCTCTCATTCCCTGGCTGTCCATATCTCAGGCTACAGCAGAGCTGGGCTTGGTGAACACCCCAGAAACCTTTCCTCTTTGGTGGCCTCTTCTAAGCCCAGAAAACATGGTCTCCCACCTAGTCCCAGACTTTTTTTTGATCCTTCCTCCACTTCCTTTTTTCAGCCCACAATCTCTCTTTTGCCTGTTTTGCCTTCACTCAGATGGCCTCCTCCCCCTGACCGTTTTGGTGCTGGAAGGGGCGAGGGGTGCGTGGCAGAGACCAGCTTCACACTTGTCATTCACCCTTAGCAGCCCCTGGCAGCCGACAATAACCACCACCTGCTCTGCTCAGACATCTCAGGGGAATTTTAGATGAAAAACTGAGAGCTCTATCAAGCACACGCAAACTGGGTTTTCAAGGGCTTGTAACATAGCCAAGTTTGAGCACAGTTTTAGAGAGCTGGTGCAATGTGTCTTCCTAACAGAAAGCTGCCTCCTGCCAAATTTCGCGTGTAATGCTTCAAAGCATTAAACTGAGAAAGGAAAATATCACCAGAATTTTTTCTAACGGGTTAGGAGAAGGTCAGATAAACAATGGTTTTCTAAGAACGATGTCAGCCATTAGAAAGGGATTAAAAAATTTTTGGCTGAATGTTCCCAAACAAATTTAGCCTGAAGCACAACCCCAACTCAGGAAATTTTAGTCTCATCTGGTTCATTGTGACTTTCTTGGCCTTCAGATGGGGCTTTTAAACACTGGAAGTACTTCTACAGCCTTAAGATGGACTGTGCTAACAGCTTGTTCATAATAAAGCAGTCAGCAGAACTGAAATAGCCAAGTCTTTCATAGTTACTGTTACTATGACTTACTGCCAGCCTTCCCACATTGCAAAGAAATCTGTTCGTCAGGCTTTTCTTCCTTAAATTCCTCATGGCTTCCTACCCTTTTTCCTATATCAATCACAATAGTTCACTTATCACCAAAGTGAGTTGTAGTTGAACTTTACTTCTTTTATCCATCCCTTCCCATGCCATTCCCCCCCATCCCATCCTATCCCATCCCCATACATGTCCCTTGCCCTGAAAGAGCAATGACTCTGAACTTGGTACCAAAAGCAACGCATGTCTTGGGCCCCATCTTTCGCCCCAGAGAGACAACTCTGTGCTGGTGCTGCAATATGTCAGAGACGGGCTCCGGTGATGCTGTGAGCAGTTTGGCAGAGCGAGCTGTGCAGCTGCTGCAAGTGTCAACATCTGGATGAATAAAGCAGCCACAGAGATGAAGTCACCCCTAGAAAAGCCTTGGACAGCAAGGGCTGAAAAATTGAAATGATAAGAGCAGAATGGCTTTATTTTGACTTGACATTTCACAGAGCTTGAGATGATCCAGGACTGAGCTCTCACATACACGTGACACTGCCCAGCAAGGGTTTCCCCAGTTCAGCAAGCCCAGGGTAGTTATGGGCCCTAACCACAGCATCCTCGTCATGTTAACTGGGGTTAAGCAGAGATCAAAACAAGCTGGCTCGGTTTCAATTGCCAAATTCAGGTTCTCTCACAGGCTAAAATGTTCCCACTGTTACTTCAATCTGAGTTTGCCAAACAGAGCTCAGCACATGCAATTTCTAAGCCCGGTGTGGGGAGGTAATGAATCAAGGTGCTGCTTTGCACAGGTTGTGGTTCTAGCACTGGTCTCAGATGCCCCCTGAAGATTCCATTAAACCTGTGTGATGTGTCTGAGCTCTGGGAAGATGCCTGCTCATTCGGAAAATGACTGGCAGCAGTTGCCTTGACTCACACTCTCTTGTGAAACTGTCAGAAAAATATGGCTTACGCCCCCGATACCATAGGCTGTTGATTTCTCTCAGCTGCTGGTTTTGGTTTCCTGCTTTTTAAGCTTCTCAGGAACTGTGAATATATTGCTTTTCTTTTAATTTTTGGTTTAATACTGATACCTTGGGGTTTTTCTTTGCTGTAACGAGAGCACCCTGGGGAATTTTGGACACAGCTACTGGCTAAAAACCCGTTACTAATTTTTTTCCATAAGAGATGCATTTAAGTCCATCCGGGAAAACTCAACCTACTTTCCTAAAGCGTGAGATCAACAGACACCTTTGGAAATAATGGTGTGATTAAATCCATGTTTTGGAAGCCAGACAGACAAAAGCATCTTGGTTTAGTTTCTGCTGTTTATTTGCCCTGTGACACCGAGCTATGACACTTCTCAGTTAATAATAATTTCATTTGCTTATATTTTTCCTAAACTTCTTCAGTTGGAGATGCTCTGGCTGCGATTTGTGCATATTTCAATTGTGTCATTTAATACCAGGATATAGTAAACCTTTAACAGCTTTCCTATCTACGAATTCATGTATGAAGCCTACAAATTCATGTATATAATGGAAAATGCAGACGGTAATATAAAACTCCTGTTTTGCAAACCTGCAGATTGCTGTTGGAACACACTTTCTCTGAGACCTGGATCAATAAAGAATGCATTTTAAGATTCTAATTGTTTTCCGTGTTTTCTATGGCTTTAATTAACCTGGCAGAAATAATTTCCTATTCCATGAATGTGATCCTGTATGACTCTTCTACTTAAGGATTCTGAAGTTGCCAGGAGAACAACATTGCCGTGCCAGGGCACAGAGCTGGGCTTTGTCATAACCGTCTGGGAAATATCGAATACCTGTTTTAAATATTAGGATTTTGTAAGGAAAGAGCACGATGTATCCTAGCACTAACTGACCCACAGCAATGACCATGAACCCAACATGCAGAAGATGGAAAAAGGCTAATACAAGCACTCTGGAAAGGACATATGATCAAATAAAATGCAATTAAAAAAAAAAAAAGAAAATTTGGAAATGGAGTGACTACAATGAAATGTACTGAGATGAAATGAGGTGCAGGGAAAAGGACCAAAACTTGCCAAAATTATATTCATTGAAATCCCAAAATCAGGGAAGAAAGGTAAACAAAAACACAGGAGAAGAAATTGAAGAAATGAAATGCTAAAAAAAAAAAATAAAATTCTGAAACAAAATGAAAACAATAAAAGCAAATGGGATGACACAAGGTGCAGGGAAATGGACCAAAGCTTGCCGAATTGCTACTCACTGAAATTGCAAGGTTTCATTTCCTTTCCTGAAATGAAATTCTTCCTTTCAGGAAAGGAAATGAAATCTTGAAATCAGAGAAGAAAGTGAAACAAACTGACTACAGTAGACTTATAATAAAATGAATTCAATTTAAAGAAATAAAAGAAAATTCTGAAATGAAGTGATTGTAACCAAATGTAATGAGATTACATGAAGTGCTCCCCCTTCGCATGCCTTTTGTAGTTGCAACATTCCTGGAGGCCGGGGCTTTGTGGTTTTCTCAAGCCTAACCTCAAGCATAAGCCTAAGCCTAAGCAGTTGTGCCCGAGAGGCAAGCACTCAGCTGGCTGCTAGCTCCATTTCCTCACCTGTAAAATGTGTTTAATGGAGCTGTTTACTCCGTTGTGATAAAAAATCTACAAATCTTGGTGCAAAGGGCGTTAATGAGCACTGATACCATAATTATTACAAAGCAAAGATACAGGTTGCCAAAGATCTCAGAATAGAGATTAAAATAGATAAAGAGCTAATCTGAAGACTCTCTTTTGTTCCAGGAAGCGTCTAGCTATGATCTTTCTCTTCTGGCGGAGGGAGTATTTCACAGGAAGCATTTTGCTGCTGTTTCCATGCCTTGGAAGGATAGTCAGGAATGCTGCTTTTTTATAGTTGGGTCCTCAATTCAGTTATTTATGAATCAAAATAAAAAGGGAAGTTAATCTGGCTAAAAAGAGAATGAAATTTTTCTCCTGTGCTTACGGCTCTCAGGAGCAGGGAGAATAACCTTGGGTGATTCTGTCTTCTCATAGGCAAGTCAGATTTCAGATTTCAGCAATAATTCTCTATCTTTTCACTCCAAGCTCATTAGCCTGTTTCTTATGGCTGCTGAACGTTCCTGGCTTCCCAGGAAAGAATTCAGAGCAGCATGTTCTCAGCACATCTCAGAAAGAGGAGATGAAGAGAGGCATGACGTCTGAAGTACACTTGCTGTTACAATTTCCTTACAGTCAATAAGTAAAAGTGACTATCTCTGTTCACATCACCTTCCTGCTGGCTTGGTGGCTGTGATTGCTCCAATGGTAAGAGTAAAAATATTCCTGTTCTGGGAAAGTGGCACATTATCTGCTTCGTTGTTTAAGCATGTGCTCAGTGATGCCACAGTGATTCTTTCGGGGCACGCTGTTAGCTCCTGCCTCATTCCAGTTACACAGACATTTTCAGCACTGTGAGCACGTGCTGTCACTCAGCTCAGGGCCCCTTTTCTCCCCTCATGCTGCCACATTTGCACAGCTGGTTTGTGTAGGAGAACTGGTGTTAGCTGTCCCTGTGTGACACTGTGTGACAAAGCGTGCAGACACGTGCCTGTCAAACTCCGTCTTTTTGTGTGTTTGCCTTAGGCCTGGGCTGGCAGATGCAGCGGATTCTACAGAAACAGTAGAGCCGTGCCGAGTCTGGGGCCCTGTTGTGCCAGTCTCTACAGAGGAAGGGTAGCAGGTATCTGCTCCCCATGAGTTTGAGGCTAAACTGTAGGGGACCTAAGGCACAGGACATCAAATACGAGTAACCGCCTGAGCAAACCGAGACCTCACTTTTGTCCACCTGGGCTCAGACTGCCAATGCGAGAGGGGCAACCCACCCTTCGTGGCAACGGGTAGTGAAAACCTTACAGGCAGAAGTGACACTTCAAGTTTTCCTGAGCTTAAAAGACAGTGAATGCAGGTTCAGTGCACTTGCATGAACTCTGATGTTTGCTGTAGCTAATTAGTAACCTTGCACAGCCCCAAGGTCAGGCCTTCGCTGCTGCGTGGCCAAGCACGCACTCGCAGGCGGTGGGAGGTCCCTGTGGATCGGGCACATCATGCTGGGCACATGTGACAGCAGGCTGACAACAGGTACTTCTCCAGGCACTACAAACCATTGCCAGATTCTCCTGGCAGTCTCTGGAAAAGACACCTCTGGCTTTGTTCACTAAAAACCAGCACAAATCCCAACAATATCAATGCTCCTGTCTTACTCACAGGCACATGAGGAGCTTTTAGGGACAGAAATTAATGACAAGACAAAGTAGTGACTGGTAGAGAAATCCAAGGGGAGGAGGAAAGCAGTGGGAAAGACGTGGTCTGGACAGCAGTCTGTCACTGGCAAAGGCACTGCGTAGTGACAGGCCAGGCTTAACTGCAGAACAGGATGAGGCTGCTGCTCACAGGGCACAAATTGACAATAGTTTTGTCAAGCAAGTCATGATCTCCCGAATTCTGCCCTTTGCTCAGCAGTCCATGAAGGCAGAAGATGAGGGGCAGAAGAACTTAACATGATTCCATTAAGACTTTAACACCAAAAAATAAAGTAAAATTATAACATCAAAAATAAAATGTGCATATGTCCCAGCACTTTCTGTCCACATGATATTAATGCTCTTAAACTGAAAATACTCAAAAATACAATTTTGATGATCTAAACCCTCTGTTAATAATTTCTGAGAGAATTGTATGCTTGCTAGAGTACAGAGTTTATTATTTTCCTATTTTCATAAATAATGCAGCGTCAAGCTCTAACAATTTTTCATGGTTTTATCTGCACTTTTTCTGTCAGGATAAACAATGACTTGAATACAAGTCAGCATTTAGAAGTTTTTCTCAGTGTGCTGGAAACGGAAGATTGCTGTGTGTTACTATGACAGTGAAATGGGTTGTTTATATTTGATTTCTATGTGATGCTCCCAATGATAGTTTATGCTTCACAAATCCGAATGTGCGTTGGAACTCAGAATGTGTATTTTATATTTTTCTTCTGAATAGAAAACCCTCAAATAACTTTTGATTTGAAATATTGGCTCAGTTGTGCTGACAGATGAATTAATAACAGTGGGAGCATATGGAGTGAAATAGAAATCAATTATGGAAATGCAGGCAAGATCTTACTACCGGGCTTTCAGTTTGTCAGTTACCTTTCGAGCTCCATCCCCAATGATCTGTAGGTTACTTTTGCCAACAGTACTTGCTACACTCTCATAGCAACCATAAGTAACAAGCTTATTTTTCTGTGCTCATTTGTAATTGTGGTTTTGTGTCAACAAAAATACCCTCTTTTACTCAGGAGGTATCTGTGAGCAGTGGTCTTTCCACAGGAAGGAGGAAGGATCAAAGGTGGTAGCTGCAAGGGAAACTGAGAAGGAAAGTATTCTTGTGATTTTAAGACTGGATGGATGCTGAAAGACATCACACTGCCCTGAAGCTGGTGAGTGGTAGGGAAATGCCCTGGGAGGTGTTAGGGCCTGCTCCTTTCCTTCTGATGGCAGAACAGCAAGCTCCTTCACATAACCAGCTTCCCCACCTGCAGAGAAGCAGCAGCTTCCTAAACCTGCTGAATCCCAGGTTCCCTGGGAATGGCTGTGTGGCCTGGCACATGCAGCTCAGAATGAGGTGTCTCTGAGCACCAGCAACATGCAGGGCTGAGCTAGCCATGAAAAATGAATGCTTTTGAGGTAATAACACTTTAAAACTTTATGTTGGGTTGCTTAAACAGCCACAAAAACCTGAAAGTTTTCAAAGCCATGCCACAGATGGAGATGACAAACTTTAGTTCTCCTATGGACTGAACACAGGCACCGTGTATGTGAGTTAATGCCCTTCTGCAGCTCCTTTCTCACTTGTGTTACTCCAGGATAAAATATTGGCTCATATCCAGGAAGAGGGAAAGGCCTAATAAAAGTCCTCAATTGCTTTATTTACTTAATTATGCTTTATTGCCTATTTCAAAATCAAAAGCTTTTTGATTTATGTTCACTATGTCTTGAACTAAGGCCTAATATGTGGGATAACCTTTGCCCTCAGAATTAAAAATCAGCAACTATTTCTAATGCTACCTGTTTTCCTGTGCAAGTCTTTTGATAGTGAAGGACACCTCCTGTGCTGACAGCTTTGTGGCACATGGATCCCACCACCTGCATGCACCTGTGGAAACAGAATTCACATGGGTCCCTACAAGCACACCTTGCTGCTTGTGCTGCTGGAGGGAACAGCAGTAGAGGGAAAAGCTGCCAGCCCCAGCCAAGCTGACTTCCGTGGTCTCTGCTGTGAGTGTGAGAGCTGCCACTGATCTTGCTGTCTTCTCCTGGCTGGTTGCTCTGGGAAAGTGGCTTCAGACCCTCAGGTCAGAGGTGCCCCCTCTCAGAGTCACAGAGAACAGGAATTTTCAGCCGGAAGCACAACAGAAATGGAAAGGCTGCAGATCATACAATAAGCCAAGTAACACCAAAATTTGCCACCAAAGAGCATTCAGAGTGCAAATGAATTCGCATCTCTCGTTTGTTGCTGAGAGCCGATGAAAACAAGCATCAAGGTCTCTCTCTCCACAGGGGCAGCAGGCAGGCAGCAGTGCTGCCATCCCTGCCAGAAAGCTGTAAAAGCCTCCTCCGAGAAACTTTCATCTTCTGCCTCATCTGCTCTGACTCTGCCCTATAGATTACAAAGGATGGTTTCTCATAAGCCGCAAAATCAGGAGACGCACGCAAAAACTTGTGTGAAACTCCGCTATACTTTCCTACGAGTGGTGGAGCAGCCACAGGGCTCAGCGAGAGCAGGGTAAGGGCTTTGTGTCATCCTTCAGCTGCTGCGGACGGCCTTTGGCCAGTTCCCAGCTCCTCACCCTCTGTCCCCAGGGAAGCAGCGCACGGGTTTTGCTGGAGTGCGAATTCAGAGCCTTAAGGTGGCAGCACCAGACAGCCCTCAGGGCCGTGTCCGCAGCTCTGGGCCGGCCCGGAGGTCGGCAAGGACAGAACCACGGAGGGCTGGGAGGCGGCAGCGATTGAGGAGTGGGCAGGTGAGCAGGGAGGCAGAGAGGGGTGCGGAAAGCTCGGGGCCGTGAGAAGGAAAGGTGAACTTCACACCCAACAGGCCAGGGTGGATTTTGCACCGCACAGGATTAGGGGAGGGGGGCTGGGACCTGCGGTTTCTACACAAGGCTGAGATGGTTCACCGGCCTGAGGGGCGCCCATGCCGGCAGGGATGGAAAGCTGCCGCCGCCTGACACGCTCCGTGATGTGTGCATGGCCCGGGGCTTCGTTCCTGCTTCCCTCAAGCAGGCTAGGCTTGGCTGGAGTCAGGATGAAGATCTCTGGTCTTCACCTGAACGTCAGGTTTGCGGGAAAGTAGGAAAAAAGCAAGCAGGGAACTAGCAGGGAATTCCAACTAGAAGAAGTAAACCTTTGAAGACTCTAGTCTTTGAGGCTCTGGTAGCTCTTTCCCAAAGACTTCAGAATGCAGGCAGTGATCTACGCTCCCCTGTCCTCCTGGCTGCAGAGGGAGGGATTGAGGCACAGCTCCCTGCAGGAACTGGATCCAAAATAAACACCCACTGCTTCCCCAACTCCCCAGGCTACTCTGGACAGCTGCATCAAAGCCCTGCAGGTGTGCTGGATTCCGGGATTAAAACCACTGCTAAATATTTTCAGGGATTCATGCAGCCTGACTGTCCTAACGTGTCACACCACCATTAATTGCTGATTTTATAGGCAGGGTGGAGTCAGATTCTTCTCCAAATGGTGCAGCAACAGGGCAAGAAGCAAGTCACAAGCTGCAGCAATCAGAACTGTGACTAGATACAAAGAAGAGTTGCTGCTCCAAGAGAACAGCTTAGTACAGGAACGGGGTCCCAGAGATGGTGTGGTGTCTCCACCCTGAAGGTTTTCAAAACCTGACTATCCAAAGCCTTGAAAAGCCTGGTATAGTCTGAGGCTGACCTTCACAAAGCCATCAGGTTGGACCAGAAACCTTGAGAGGTGCCTTCCAGTCTGTTCCATAACAGGATTTCCAGAGGACTTTAAAACATGAATGTGGATGAGAAGTAAAAATCACATGTGTGTCCTTTCTGTAATTGTCACAGCTGCTAGATGGGATTCCTGATCACAGACACAATTTGAATTCTTTGATCTAGAGCAGGTATACCTTTGCAAACAGTGCAAAAGATTCCCCCAGTTTTGGAAAAGAAAAAAAGTTTTAAGAGTCTGGAATAAATTTTCTGATTCTATAAAAGAAAAGAGAGAAAGAGAGAGAGAGAGGCAGAATTTCAGGACTGCAGACCTGACTGGATGATGAGGACATGTGATAGGCCAAGAATCCAACTGGAGAAGTTGCTGGAGTGTAACAGCACTGCAATAGACACTGGATAGCAAAGCAGTAACCTCTGCATGAGCCTGGAGGTGCTGGGGCATTCTGTGCTGCTTGGGGGACAGAGAGCAGCTACAGAAACCCTTGATCCCATGTCAGGGTGAGAGGGAGGGCTCCTGCTTGGGCTACAACTCCAAAATAGAACTGCTGAGTTACACCAGGACAAATTATGACTAACAGGTTGAGTTACCTGCAAGCAACACAGACATGCAATATCCGGATTACCTGTAAGTAATGTGAAAGATGGAGAAATGCAATGGCAGTCTTACAGATACCCACAATCAATGAAAAAGAGAATGGAAGTGTCTCCACCTGTTCACACTGTTATGAACCCTCATGTGCTCTTTGAATCAGAGTGCCACAAACCTTTTCAGAATGACTGGAGATACTTGGCTGCTCTGACAAGTGCAACAGGCTGCAGCAGAAATCAAGCTTGAACACTTGCTGTCAGTTGAGGCAGAAGTGAAAACAAAGAGGGAATACGGGAGTTGCCGTGTTGTGTGGCTGTGAGAAGCTCATTTCAAGGACGAGCACTTCAGAAATTGTGGCCTGAAGGTACAAAGCCTGCTTACTCCATGGAAGGGTTTTTTTGTTTCATGTACACTGCCTGTTTGTGAGACAGAGGCACAGTGCTTTGTGGGACACTTTCAATTGTGACAGTTTAGTTGCTGAAGTGCCCCCTGAACTCGTGACAGACCTTAGCTGTAGTTTTTACTGCTCTCACCCAACATCATGCAAGCTGGTCGATGAACATTTTTTCTCCACTATTGAACCCTTGTACTCATGTATTTCCAGACATACGTATAAGCTTACAAATCAAAAGGTAAGTACATATGTTCTTAAAAACCACAAATTGGTATATCCTTAATGCACCTAGTGAAGAAAAGGGGAGGCCAAGGGGCTGTGGCAGACAAGAAAAGGCTGTTCAGGCAAGCCCCAGACTTGTCCTTCCTCTTGCATTGTAAGGAACAAAAAGTTCAGAAGTTGTTCCACCAGGCCCTGCATTGCACACTTAGCTGCAGACTGGGAAAGGTTGTTTAGGTTTTTGATCAGCTACTCCTAAAGTCCAAGTAACTCCAATAAATGCTAAAAATAAGGGGCAAATCTCATTGTCTCTCAGCAGAAATGGTAAATAAAGAAAAAAATGGTTGCACAGACTTCTGGTGTCTGTCTCAAGCAGCTCCGTCAAAGAGGTCAAATGAAACCCTAGAAAATGAACATCAGCTGTTGTGTTCCAGTTTCTGTGGCATGCTACTGACTGGAGGTAGAAAACCAAGATGAGGCATTTATGAAGAGGGACCAACCCAACCCTGGTGACTTGGCCAACATTCCCCCTGGAAGCACAACAGAGACTATCCCGTATTTGGAACAACCATTTGGATGCAAAAAGGGTTTTTTTACATTAAAGGGTGGATTTCAGGGCCTGTTGCTGTGTAGTCTAATAAATGGCAGAGAATGGATTTGGTATGGTACCCACCTGGACTGTTCTTCCAGAACTCACACACACGCAGCTGCCCACAGAAAAGGTCATCAGCAATAGCCACCTCCACGAGTGCGGCCCTCAAGTGCCTTTCCAATGGTCTCAGGTCTCCTCTCATGCCATAGCATTCCCTGGAAGGAACCTCAGGAAAAAACCTTCCCCAACTTCTACTGACCTGTTATTTCTCCATGACTCTTTCACATGATTAGGCCACTTGTAAAAGGTTTTCTGACCTCTCCTTATTTTCAAGAGGACCTTTGGATCATAAAACAGCAGTGCTCAGCTCAGGGGTGAATCCATCCAATGTGGGTGGTGGGCAGTGTTTGAGGCCAATGGGCCATGCTCCAAAGCAGAATTTGTCCCAGTTACTGGAAGTCTTACAGTCCCTCTTGCTCATTATTAGTGTTCCTACTACTAAGCTGTACATCTTCTGACCCATTAATCTTCTAGACTGCAACAACTCTGCGCAGCTAAAAAGATGCACCTTCTTTCCCTCTTCTGAAGCAGCAAACCACAAACTTGATGTCTGCTAAGTCCATCTTTCACATTTGTCATAAGGAATTTGTACACTTCTGCTGTAACAACATCTTTTCCAAGTCTTTTGTGTTCCTGTGGCAACATGATGCTGCTGGGTTTAGTAAAAATGAGTGGTGCAGCTGGAGTCAGCCATGAGGACTGCAACCCTCAATGTCCTCTTTAAGGCTGCAAATGCCCACTTCCATCTCACAGCTCTGGAAACTGTTTCTTCTCCTGGCACATTTTCCTGTCATGTAAAGCCAAGAATGTTTCCCACTTGGAGCAGAATCAAACACAACCCTGGAAATCTGCTTAGACACTACAAAACTGAGCCATTCTGTATGGCCTCTGCTTTTGGTAGCTGGAAAAGTCTCCATCAGCAGTATTACAGAAGCTTAGCTTGTTTTCTTGCAGAGTGCAGCTCTTTGGTTTCATTCCCAAATGGGCACTTGTATTTTTGCCATCTATCAGCTGTTCAGGTAGTGATTTCTCCTCAGAAGTTTCAGCCATAGCAGGACACAAGTGAACAGAGAGACTACAACATCCACTTTATACAGTGACCTTCTCATCCTGGTTTCCAAAGCAGCAAAGTATTACAAAACCCAGGAATTTAACATCCTTGTGCTTATACACACAGTGCTTTCTTGCCTCTTTGAAATCCATTGCCACCTGCCAATTCTGAATGTCATAGTAGAACACTAAACAGTAATTTGTCCACTTTTCTGCATGTCTTCTGACTACCGTAAGATCTGTCTTATGTACAAGATACTTTAGCTCCAAGGTGATAAAAAAGTGCACAAGAAGTAGATATTGTTATGCCCCATAATCCAGGTTGTTGTAATTCCAACAGCCTCCAAAGTAATGTCCTCAAAATAATCTACAATTTGTAAGACTCTAATAATTCCATTTGTCTTCTGAGAGGGAACCCAGCTCAGGTGGGCAAGAACTTGGGTGAAAGCCCAATTAAGTGTCTGTCATACAAATGCTGTGAAGTGCACAGACTTCCATTTTTTTAATAAAACCATGAAAAGTGGTGACATTTCTTTGATGAACTGGCTTCAGCTCATAAGACTCTCACTATACAATGCAGATTTATCCTTACACCACCATTTTTATTTTTAGTGTAAGCGCCTCCCGGCTCTTTCCCCAACAATTTCTCTGCCATTCTTTGCTGCTCCTCACTAAAAGATGTGGCACTGAAAATAAGCAATTTCAATAAAACTCAGAAAACCATTGCCATGCTGTATCTCAAAGCCAGGGAGCACCGACCTCCAAACCTACTGTGAACTCCAAGTTTGGCTGTCAGCAGGGGTAGCTACAACCCAAAGGCCCCTAATGCGATACAGGTGGTATTTGCAGGTAACCTGGCTACGCTCATGTTCAGCAGCACATGCAAGCAAGTTTTATCACGCAGAGGAGAACACATCAGTCTGACTCCTGATCCCCAGCTAGAGCGGAACATTTCTTTCACAGGGGGTTTGCTATGAGCTAGAAGACTATTTTTCTTTTTCAAATTATTTGGATAGGAGGTAAGTCTCTCTGGGGCTGCTAAGAAATACCAGCATTTCTAAAGATGGCCAGGTAAGGTCAAAACCTTGAAACCGCAGTGTTAAACCTGAGTTAAGCAATAAATTGCAAGAAACCTCTGGAGGATGAAGAGGGAAGAGAAGCAATCTCAGCTCTTGGTATTGCCCTGTGGAAGAAGCCAGCAAACAAGCAATACTTTCCTTCCAGTTCAGGCTCCCTTCTGTAAACACACTAACTAGAATATGGGTTCCACTTAAGAAATTAAATCCTACGAAAAGATTCTGTAAGCAGCACCCTCTTCGCTTTCCAACTAGATGACACAGTAAACCTTTTGGATCCCACCAGAAGTACAGACAGAGCAAACAATTAAACAATCACATGTAGGGACAATGACAGCAACTATTATTTTACTGACCTTTGCACTCTAAGGAAAAACATCATTCTCTCCTTCAGAGCTTTACATAATAATTTCTGGCTGAATAGCACAGGTCAGGTGGGGAGCTCATGGGGCACGGTATCTCTGTGGAGCCAATTTTTCAGTGATGTGCATCAGTCAAGCTCTCTTTGGCCTGTAGCTATGCCAGGAGAAAGTACCAGTGTTACCGGTTTCCCACAATTTTCTAATAATTACTTTTGTCCTCTACCTTTATTGACTAAATTCTCTGACTCATAACATGCTGCTGGAGTTCCATCTTAAAAAAACCTGAAACCCCCAAAAAACTAAGCCCAAACCTAAACATGTTTGTTAGAAATATTTCACAGCCAAAGAAGAATCTTGTCCTGTTTCACAACAGGGATTTCTAACCCAAAGCTAAGATTGCAACTACTCTTTCAGCATCTCCTAGCAAAGTCAGTAAAACCACATCTTTGCGTTTTCTAGATCTGTAACTGAACCTGGACTACCTGTACTCTGTTCTTTTTCACATAACTTTTAATAATTTTTAAAAAATTCCAGAGCAGTGGTGAATTATTCATCCTCAATCATCTAGATATCCTGTTCCACTTCCAAAGTATGGTATTTGCACTTAATTTTCTACATTTTGAGATAGAGGACTGCTTCTTTCAGTCATTCTGGTAAGTCAGGGACTAGATCAGACAAACCAATGCTGTGTCCCTCTACCAAATATTTCTACCATGTTCAGGACACCGCAGGTAATTCCTGATGTAATAACACAGTTAATAGGCATGGTAATTTAGAAAGTTTATATCCAAGTCAGCCCCCAAATGTTCCCCTGTAACTGTGCCAGTTTAAGGTATTATCTTTCCTAACATATATTTTTATGTACATTACTGCACATTAAACAGTCAAAATATCAAAGCTGTCATTCAACTGCCCATATCTCAACAAACTTTTGGTTTTTTAAATGCATGTCCCACCAAAAATGTATTTCTTCAGCTTGCCATTAGCTGCACCCCATGAACTAGATGTGCACCATTCTTCAGCAGATGCTGCACCCTGAATGTTTATTTCAATACTATTAAACATCACCAGTTTGTCTTGCTCTAAGCAATTCAAAAGGTTCAAGAATGTCACAACCCCAAGTAAAATTCCCTCTCATACCTCTGTGGTACAGATTAGTGAGGTTGGCCACTGCCTTCTGCAGTGGCAGCTGAGATGGCTTTCTCCTGTGCTGCATGATCCACAGTGGTCTGTGCCTTGGATTTCCAAGCACGGATTTCACATGCAATAAATACATGACAAACGTATCGATGGGCAGCTCCTGGTATTGAGATCTGCTCTGTACATATCCCAGGCCTCCACCAGCTGCAGGACTGCCTTTGTCCTTATCATACCAACAAACATCCTTTGCATGTTGGATCCATTGCATATCCTTGATGGGAAAACATCTTTTCCTTTGACCCTGTTCAGCAGCGCTGACTCACGCTGGTTAGCTTGGAAATGCTGCTAAACCATCACATTCAATTGCCAGCACGTTGGTGTAAGTCTCTTTCAAGAGATCCCGATGGGAATCAGACAGCACAAAGAAACACTTGGAAAATGAGCTGCCTTATCCAAACTCTCCTTAGTTCATTCCTCATCCAAACAGGTAATTCCCAAGTGGGTGCCAGGCCACTCATTCTCATCTATACACAGTCTCTTTTAAGGTTCTGCTGCAGATAATTTCTGCTCCACAAATTCTAAATTAGCCAAGACTTCCAAACTTTTTTTTTCCAGTTTGGGGTATCCACGATGTCAAGCTGTTAATTGCTTTTGCAGGATGGAGCAGGTAAATGTTTTGTACAACAGCTTTCAAAATCCACTCAGCACTTTGCATTTTTTCAGCCAAAAGAAATTTTTACTTCCAACAGGATTTTATGACTCCTCCGGATCATTTCCAAGTTCTCCCAGGACGCCATTACACATTGTTTAAAGTCCTCCTGGCTCGGTTTTAGAATCACGACAACTCTGGTTTCTGTAAAGCCTTTACCACCAAGCACAATCCCACTTTACTGGAGAGCACCCCCTCACCTCTGACCACAGCACTGGGAGGGTTAAGCCACAGCTGAGTTGAAGGATTTTAAGCATTTCCCACTGAGAAATACTTCCTGTGAAGTCGACTGTGGTACCATTTCTTTATTTGCCCTACACAACTCCCACTACTTTCCAACCAGGGTGCACGAGGAAATATTGAATCTTCATACTTGCCACAAGCTCCCACATGGAAAACCTCCAAGGCTCCCTCCCAGCTACCCGAAAACCTTCTGCCTCGGCTGTAACACCACCCTGAAGAGCCAAAAGTGAAAGTGTCAAATTCAGCAGTTCCAGCACACACTGTTCTGCTGTCACAGTGCTACATACAAAGTTGACTCTTCACCAACATAAAATCAATGCAAACCCAGTAACTTTTTCTTTTTTTTTAGAACAGGTAGAATAGAACAGACACTGTGAAAAAAAGAAACATTTTTATTCAGTTGAAAAGAAGTCATTTACTCAATCACATTAACTATGCTAAAAATGACTTTTTTCTGACTACACCAGCAGTTAAATATTTTCAGCACCAATTCATGACACATTAGTGACATTTATCACAACAGGTCTATTTCTTAATGTAAAGGACATACTAACTTCAGCAGCTGCTACTGGGAAAGGAGTAAGCAGAAGGCTGCCCTTTCTTTCCAAATATTTATGAGTGAGAGTAGCAACTTCTAGAAATAAATAACTGCCAAATTATCTTCCAAATCTTTAAATCGATCTTTTAAAAATAGAGTTAAAATAGATATCTTAATATGAGCTATCATAGATTTTATTTTTATGTGCTGAATACTCCAAAATGTGAGTAGCTGAGCAAGCATCCAGTACATAACTTTTAAAATAGTTCTTCCCTCCCCACAATATCAACCCCATTTTTTAATCCATGTCATGCTGGTTAGATCCCTATCTCTAGTGACTTCCCAGTAAACACCACGCTGTTTGATATCTCTAGGATATGCTACCATCCTATGAGTGAAAGAAGTCAGTGACCCGGTGAAATACCACCAACTCACACAAACAGAAAATTCATCCAGTCATTGGCTCATTAACTCTGAACATCAAACAAATCCTAAGCTTTAGTTTTTCAAAGCCTTTGTGGTCTTCCTCTTGCTGGGCCAGTTCAGAAGGTCATCACTGAAGGCAGAACCGATGAAGGCAAAGAAACCAAAAAGCAGCAGATAGTACTGTCTCTGTCCTTTTAAACAAATCAAGTTCGCACAAAACAAAAGGAGACAAGGTTAAAATGAAGTTTATTAGTTTTTTTGGTTTTTTTAAGCTTTTTTTATATAAAACTGTTTGTGAAACAGCTATTTTTATTCCCATGGCAGAGTGACCCCTGAAAGATGCACTAACCCCTTTCTTAAGGCCTTAACAAGAAAAAAAAATTTTTTTTTGTTGTTCCTTAAACCCAAATGTTTTAAAATTACATAATTTACCAAAAAAAAAAAGAAAAGAAAAAAAAGAAAAAAAAAGAACAATCCCAAAGAATCATATAGTGTAGGCTGTTACACTGACATTCCCTCTTCCTTTCTTAGGAAAAGCAAAAACAGAAAATAAAAAAAGGGCCAAGTGGATTTACCCCAATCAGTATGAAGATACACTGACTCCACCAACATTCAGACTTCCTTTCGTTCCTCAATCTGGCAGGTAAACCAGGTCTTCCTCTCACCTGCCTTCCAAACTGAAGGCAGCTTCTTGGAATGATCTGGGGGTCACATTGTTGCCACGCAAGGCAGATACTCCCTCTTCCCCTGCGTGGTACAGGTGTTTCCACACCAACGAGGTGTATGGGACCTAGCAAGCAGCAGTCACCTCTTATTTCATGAGTCTCATGACCCAAGAGTCTCCAGATGTTGGTCAAGCTTACACTGTTAATAGTGTTTCTCAAAAATGGAAACTTCCCTACCCCTCAGACACAAGTACTGTCACCCCATCACCTGCAACCATCCAAGCCTTCCTCCCATACCCTACAAACAACTTCTCTGTATTTTGCCTTTAAAAATTGAATTTCATCAGATATTGTGAGAAAGAAAGCAAGAGGAACAGAGACAAGTCCTGTTTGGAGTACTCCCAGTTTTGCTATTCTTTCCCACAAAATGTTAGGCTCCACATGCCTTGCTTTAATTTTGGATTTAATATTTACTTTACCTATAAGTTTCTTTTTTAATTTATATGGGGTTTTTAAAATTTTAATCAAAAGCATCAAAAGGGATATAGCGCACCTTTCATTTAAAACAAAGTCTTTCAAGACTAAAAAATAGATCTTTATATATATATATATTTATCCCTCCCTCTTTAATTCCCCCCACCTGTTTCCTTTTTCCCCCTCCCCTCCCCACTGTCACTATGGAGATTGTGTCCATGGAAACAGCTGGTTCAGACTCCTTGGTCAGATTCTGTGATGTCATCAGTCTTGAGTGTGATGTAAGAATTTATGAAGGAAGTGCTGGCATTGGCAGGCACGTCGAGAGGGGGCATGGCTGCACAGTGGGAGAGATTCCATTCAGTCACGAATGTCCACCGCTTTTTATCTCAACAGCCTAACCTGAAAAACAAAGTCAAAATAATATTGGAATGGTTCCTTCCCTCCATCTGCAAACAGGTCCCTCAGGCTTTGGACAAACCCACTCAGCAGCCTACCACAGCAGCAACACCAAGAGCTCTTTAGTTTTGTGGACTGAAAATGGATATACACAATGCTGAGTAGTTCATAAAAGCTAATCCATGTGATAAAACGCCTTAGTTCAACAACCAGCAAAAAAAAAATTAAATAAGCCCACTTCTGGAGGAAGTCTGGGATGACAGGATGATCCGTGTCACAATGGCACTCTTACAGAACTTCTACCTTCAGCAGCCAGGCGGGATCTCACTCACCTCATGTCCGCTCCTCACATCGACCACGACAATGGGAAACAGAGGGACCAAGTACATCCCAACATGGTGATAGCTCCTGGGATGCTGTGAGGGACTGCACCCAAATGTTTTCCTACAAGTCACCCTGCTACCATCCAACAGTGGTTTCCAGTGAATATGTAGCAGATAGTGAAATTAGTATCAAAATTACTGGAGTCCAGCCACAAGAACAAAATTTGGGAAATGGTCAGATTTCACCAGCTAAAGGTAAAGCTGTGGTTTAACTAATTGGAGGGCAGGTGACATTTCTTTCTACTGCTTTTTTGATCTAATTGTCATATGATGGTGGTAGAGACAGTTCACGGAAGGTCTAAGCTTGTGATGTCTTCCAAGACAAATGTGGAAACGTCCAAGTACTTGGCACATGTTCCCCCTGTCCAGAAACTCTCTGAGGTGAGAAAATGAACTTCAGGAGTTTGCTAAGTTGGTGGAGGCTCAGTTTAAAAGAGAAACTACAAAGTTAAAATTTAATTTCTCTAAGTTACGGTTCTCATTGTTAATCTGCAGAGAGACAGCAAAGCTTGAAATAATGTATTCCTTTCTTCCCTTCTCCCATAACACAAGTGAGCCCAGCAGCAATTTATTTATTTAGTAAGGTTACTTTCTTTGATATGACTTAGATAAATCCCTTCCTACCAGCTAGTGAGTTTGGGAAAAGGAAAAAAACTTGCAACATAAGTGATACATATGGAAAGCAGTTAACGGAATTAGAGGTGTGCCTGGGAGCAAAGTAACACCCATGTTCCTTCATAGCGGCAATTAAACTCCAGGAACCCTAAGTGTGATACAGAAGTCAATGCTGCTCTGATCATCAGCGCACCAATTAGATTACATCCCAGCAAGCCCAACTCTTGGCTGCAAATCTCCCCCACCCAGGGGTGCCAGGCTGAGAGTGAGTAAAGAGTCAGGCGAGTACGTACAAAAACCAGACGGGCAACGCCGTGGAGCTCCAGCTGAAGAGGAAAGGGGGAGGTTCCTAGAGAGTTCAGGCAGCTGCCCTTTGTGGTTTCATTACTGTGCAACTGCGAGCCCTCGCTGAAGGAGTGTCAAGGCCGTGTTGCTGTCTCTGGCTCTTGTACAACTGCAGCTTGCCCATGCCTGGAACTGGTCCAGAGCATTAGGCACTGGCTCAGGGAAGAAACAGGCTCAACACACAGAGAGAGTCCTGCCTCGTTCCTGGACAAGATCCAGAGCACCAGACTCGCTCTCACAGTCACTCTCCAGATCTGGACTTGATCCAAATGTTCTAGAGGCAACTGGCTCGGGGAGAGAGAAGCAACAAAGACAGAATACACTGACTTGCCTGGATGTTATCCAACATGCAGGATTTTTCTTAAATTGCTAGGCCTAGGAGTGAACCAGGACTAGAACAGCCCAATAATCTCACAATTGAGTATCCATTGTATCTTACACGAAGGCCAGCAGAAGGGCAGTTCCAGTACTACCTGGACTGCTAAAGAATTCCCCTAAAGTTCTTTAATTACCACAGTAATACAACAAAAAATATTAATTTTTTGTTATAATTGGATCTTTTAGATTTGCATGGCTTTTGTTTTGGAATGCAAGATCAGGTTGGAGAACTTAATTTTTAAGACATTCTGAACATCAAAAGGGGGTGGCTAAATAGGACTTTCTGTTAAGAACTACTTGAGGCAAAAGTGGATTTGGAAAGAAATGATACCTTAGAGAGATGTCTAGAGCACACAGTGAATAGAGAGCAGAGATTCCACAGCCTTCAAGGTCTTAACTCAACACATTCCTATGATATATAAAAAAAGAGCTAGCACTGGAAAATAATGCAGGGAACAAAGCTGTGTAAAGGTCTCTGGGACACAGTAATGCTCACCAGTACCTTAAAGGAATGGCCCAAAAATCACCAGACTTCCCTAGTGTTAAACAGCCGTAAGAAGCACCTTGGCTGTGGGACTCTCGTCTTGCTTTAGCGTTCTGAATTACATTGCCTGTCACACTTTAAGGAAAAGAGAAAAGCTTAAAGGAATCCCAGTGACCTTTACCATGGAAGGAGAAAGCTACTCAAACACTGAATACTGTTAAATACTGTTTGCATGGTAACTGTTAAAACAACACTCCAAAGCCAAGAACGAATGCTATTAAAAATGAAAAATCACAGAACACAGCAGAGCTAAACCAAGTCAGCAGTCAGTCTACAAAAAGTGTTTATATAGGACACTACCTGTCTTCTGCTACTGCACTAAAACCCCACAATTTTCCAATTAATCTCTCATCCTTCACACAAAACACCATTAGAAGCACTTCACAATTACTTGAAAAACAGGAAAGATTTAAAGGTAAGGGAGGTGCCTGGGAAGCAAGGGAACAGCAGTGAGGGAAGAGGATTATCATCAGCAGCTCCAAGAACTGACATGAAAGAGCAACTTCATCTGCATGATTGGAAGTAAAAGACACAGAAGCAACTAGCTTGAGTAAGAAATGCAACTGAGTAGTGAAATGAAGGCAAGAGACCTTTTTGGGCTGCAGTTTCATGGGAAGGGTGCCAACAAGTATTAATTTGAAACCAAACACTTCATTTTAATCCACCCTGTTGCCTTTGAACTGCAATGCACTTGCAAGTGATTAAGAAACAAATCCCAACCTCATCCCCTTCCTTGGGTGCTAAGTCCCACCTCAGCGCTACTCCATCCTTGTGCCAATGTATTTTCCCAGCCACATGCTGAACCAGGTTAGGAAAATGACCCAGTTCTGATGGTAACATGACAAAAATCTGTTTCAGACAAACTGAATTCCCCACGAAGTTCACACATGGCTGTATGAATGCTGGGCCTAGACAAAGGAGGAGGCAGGAAGGAGGCGCAGTGAGGAACTTGGGGCACATAACAAAGTTATGGAATTGTGACCACTTCTGGATACAGTTCTACCTTCTATGCCCCATGTCTGTTTGCAAAATAGAGGAAAAAGCTGGGCTAAAAGAAATGCAGTGGGTTTCTGCTAAGACTAATTTACTTATCCATGTATCTATGTACATTTCTAGAAAACAGGGGAATCCTAGATTACAATAATCCTGAACTCATCAATATTATTAATTACTGTTTACATATAGAATTTAAGATACTTTGATGAATTTATTTATACAGAACCTTACTATTAACTACCCTGAGACTCACAGAAAAAACACTTCAGATCCTTATGGACGTGATACAAAAGGAGATTTCTGTCACTGGTTTAGCTGAGAGAGTAATCAGGTAGTTGTAACAGCTAACAAGCTTTGCCTTTCACTGCTTAACAAAAAGAACTGCTGTAGAAATACAAAAAACTGAACAGGATGGTAGCAGAGAAAAAAAAATATTACAAATTTTCTGAATGTACACAAAAGCACCTTGATTTCTCACAGAAATGGGGAAGGCACTGGATGTAAGGAGCCACAGAAGGCAGCAGGTGGAAACTGGAAATTCTCCCCAACTCACCTGTGCTTGCTTTTATATCCATTCCCAGGAGTACACTTCCCCCCTCACCCCCGCTCCGACTGCTCTGTGCTGAGGCTGCCTTTCACCATCTTGTTCTGCAAGGAGGGAAGAGAGCAAGGAAGGAGGGGCTGACGAACCAGCAAGCCAAACAGAGGAGGAAAAAGAAAATGAGGGAGAAACGGAAGACAGGGGTAGGGAAAGTGAACACACAGAGAGTGAGTCAGAGAGAGAGAGAGAGAGAGAGAAAGAGAAGTCAGTATTGGAACCAGAAATAGATTTTTTCAGACAGAGTTTTCCCTGAGACAAAAGCAGGTAATCCCGCAAAAGTAAAGAGTTTGAGATATGAAAGCCTGGTTAATTTTAAGAAACACAGAATTTAACACAAAAAGGTAGAACAAGCTGAGAAGCATCACTTTAAAATTGCCCAAACAGATAGCTTAAGACAATCTAAGATGGCTGAGCCACCAAAAGGTGAGGTATCCCATCCCATTTATAGCCTCTCCACGGCTCAGCATCCTCATTGGGTCTGTTGCAACTTCACTTGCTGTGACGCAGACAGAGCCGGTTGGATCTGTGAGAGGAACCCTTCAAAACATGATTCGTTTTCAGACAGCGTTTTCCCTGTGATAAAAGCTGATATTTTGCATAAGTAGCACATTCAGGACATGGATGGTTGAAGCATCAATCCTGACAGAAGGAAATGGAAAAGCTCACTGGGGAGCACATGGAAAGGCAGGACCAGTCCCTCTGGACTTAGTTTGCTTATGCCTTAAGTGTCAAGCACAGTTAATGAGGCAAGAAGCACCTTTGCTCTCCAGGAGCCGCTTACTGCGATGAAGTGTATTTACCGGTGTGAGGCACGGACTGCCAAAGGGTAAGAGGCCCTGCACTGAGGGACTTAATGCTGGAGATTTATAAAGTTAGCTCTTCCACCCATTAGCTACAGAACAGCACAGTGAGCTATGAGACAGTTACTAATTCGCTAATAGTGCTAAGCTGGTGTTACCTAAAAGCATTGCTTTCAACAGACTAATTTAAAGTCTTTCTTCCTCTCAATTGCTCATACTCATATCATGCAAAAAAAACTGATGCAATTTTTTCTCCAATCATTCTAGAGCAATGGTTTTCAGCCTTCCTGTTCCTGCATTGTCACTGACTGGAATTCCCCTTTCCAGCCACTACAATGGAAGGAGCAGAGTGAGCCTATATTCTGCCCTGCAGAAGAATTTGGAACAAACTGGTAATGATTAGTGAAACACATGGTGAGGGCAGAGAAAGAAAGCAAAGAAAAATCTGCTTGGCTTCAAACAAATTATTTGTGTCTTTACTAAGCAAAAGTCAACAAATTTCAGTGTCAAAGAAACGCTGCTGGTGTTGAATTTCTGTTTCTGACATAACGAAGAAATTGATCTGCAGTGGGATAGTTCTGAACAGAATTCAAAATTTTATTGCCTCACGAACTACCTTTATGAACTTAATTGGTAGTTTTTCCCCTCCATCCCCCAAGATTACTTCAGAAATCCATGTGCCTTCTCAGAATTTTCTCTGGATTCTTTGTCTGAATCTAAACCAGTTACTTCCTTTCATGGTTTGAGCACCATCACTGCAAGTGCTCACATACAGCAGCAGTGACCCAAGCCATCTATGTAACACTATGTTTCCCTGGAATACTTCAGGCAACAGGCAGCAAAAATAAAACAGCCTTTAAATACATAACCTTCTGTCATGGTTTAACCCCAGCTGGCAACTAAGTACCAGGAAGAAAATAACTATCCCCTCCGAAACCAGGACATGCCCCAATTATCTTTAGTCAAGTATCCAAAGCTGAGCAGAGGGTGGCACTTAGGCAGTTACATTCCACAGTAAGGGGAGATCATCCTTCCCGTTTTTGTTTGGCAAGATCTGCAAGCTCTTGTAGCATTAATGCATTACTTTAAGCTTGCTGTACATTGTCAACATTATTCCACAGTTGTGCGGAATAATTTATTTTCTTTTTTATGATGAAAAGTAGGCCAATTCTTTGGATAAGAGCCTGAATGTGCACTGAATCTTCCAGCGCATTTTAAATACGTGTGTATAAATACATCGTTTTGTGGCAGAACATCCAGAAAGGAATATGAGGCTAATTTCTGTATGTTTACAAAAGACAGATTAAGAATAATCTGTGAAGACAAAAGACCACCAGATGTCAGTCTAATGCTAGGCAGGGATCTGCAGACAAGAACTAGATGGAGACTAATCCCTGCTAGAAAGCAACACAATTCTTCCCTATTATAATTTCCTTTTCAGCACAAGCTATCCAAACTCTTGCACAATTCCTGTTGTATTCAACTGGCAACAAGAACAGTTGTTTTCCTGGATACTTTCTGAGCATTTAGAACTGGAAGACTGGTATCCACAACCTCTCAGGGATGTATCGTCCCTTGAGGGCTGGGAGGGGTATTCCCAGCACTGTATCCTATTACTTATGGCTACAAGAGAGTATGTATTGTCTACTTTGTCTCCTCTTTCCATACAGACAGCTCTTTGCACCACTGTGTTTGCAGGCTCTGGGGACAATTAATTAAGGATGCCCAGACCCTGGGCAGAAGCAGCATAGGGGTCTTTTGACGAACCAAAGATGTACAGAAAAACCCCACAGATCCACTGAAGGCTGAGTGGTTGGACTCAGTCCAGTTACTACTGGTCAACTAGAATGAGGTGTTTCCAAAAACTAGGAGAACTTTTCCATAAAGTCATTTTTCTTCTTCCTTGTATCCTCAGTAAATCCGGGGAGAAAACCCAACAATTCAATGCAACATTCAAACAGGACCAGGGAGCAACGTACTGATTCTATCACAGAATTCAGGAAACGAAGCTGAGCTTTCTGAAGAGTCATCAAGGATCTAAAGAAGCATTGAGCAGATGGGACAAAAATTTTATCTTCTTAAACTCGGTATTCTTCTTGAGTTGATGTTTGCCCCCAGAATATACCACAAGCATATATCACAGAATAATTAAACTAAAAGCATCTCTGACTACAGACATTATCCAGGTATAAAATTACTAATCCAAATTTAGAAACCAGAAGAGGGCAGCAAAAATACCCCCCAGGTCTAATCCAGGAGAGGATTCTTACCTTGTGCTTGGGGCACCTCACTGAGAAATTCTCTTCGTTTAGTAAACAATCTAAAGGAGGAGAAGACAGCAACGTATTATTTTTTAAATGAAAACCAACTTGAAAAATACAACACGTGTTAATCTTGCCTCACCGGTACACATTTTTCATTCAAAGATCTCTTATAGGAATACTTTGTTATTAGCAGGTTCATCCCTTCCAGCCCCAAAGTTTTAGCAAACAAAATTACTGAACACTCCAAGTGACAATGCTGCCTGGATTAAGAAGCAACCCCAGTTTTCCCGATGCTCTGTATGCAGTAAGAATCACAACAGCAAGTCTACAAATCCTGGATCCCAACCCTCTTCAGCTCTTCCAGCCTTCCTTGCTTTAGCACAAGGAAGATGGACACATCCATCCAATCTGAACAGACAATCCCTGCTTTTCACAGTACAAACACTGTCTTTCACCCTTACCCCAAGGCCCTGCCAGCATCAGGGGAAGAAGGGGTGTGTGTCTCTAGGTATGGGTGTATACAGTTTATTTGCAATCCCAAATCCTCAGTTTACACTGTGACACTATGTCTAGTAGTTAGGTCACTCATGCTGCTCTTAGATCTGCTTCCATGAATCATGAATATACGATCTAAAAGATGGTTTAGTTAGTTATTTAAACCTATTACGTAAAGCGGGGCACCCATGTGGAACTGCTTATTTAGGAACAAATTAAGCAATACTGCCACTTGAAGAGCACTTATTTAGCAGCACTGCCGGAGTACAGATTGCTTCTCCTCGCATCCCCCCTCCCAGACCACACCTCTAAGGGATGCGAGTCAGCAGCTCCCGGAACTTCAGGCACGGGAAAAAGCAGCACTCCCCTCAGAGCACTCAGCTGCCTCCCCTGGGCACCCTGAACTGCAGGGTCACCCCTCAGCCTGCCCAATGCCTGACACCGCTCTGTTCCAATTGCCTCTTGCATAGGAGGCTGACCCAAAGCCATCACCTCATCAGCAGGACCAAGCACCCATCACCACCTCAGCACAACCGACCAATGCCGCCCAGGAGAATTCAGCAAGGTGCTTGTGACCTTCTGCCTGCTCCAACATACCCCAAGAGCTCACAAGTAGAGAAGTGCAATGGTAACTAAGATGTGCTAATTTAAAACGCTCTTAAGTATGTAGCATAACCAGTGCTACCTGCTGTTTCAATCTGCTGGAAGAGTTTAGCAGACAGCAGGAGACTGGAACTAAAGCTTGAGGGAAAAGCTTTCTAGATACCCAAGCTTTGGCAGAGCGTCCCTCTGCTACGGAATGCTTATGTTTCAACATGAATGCCTCTGGCCTGAATCAAAGGGAAACAGCATGCAATAGGCTAAGTTACTTGAGAGATTTTAGCAAAGGGGAGTAAAACCCTTAATCCTGCCACAGATAATTTCAAATGCAGCATTAGCAAATCACAGGAAATAAATAAAATGTCTTCTCATTATAAGGGCAAGAATTGTACATTTAGACTACAGCATGAATTATCACTGCATAATACAGCAATCATCAAAAATATACAGAGCAATCATCAAAAACATACACAGTATGTTAGAACAGGATGGAGTTTTCTTCTTTCTTGGAAACCCAACATCGGTAATGAATGCAGTTCTTTAGCTAGTACATCAGAAAGGAAGATTGTACAAGGATCAGGAAGAAGTGCCAGAAACCTTGTACCCCATGCCTGATCCGTGTATGGAGCTTGGTTTCTTACTAAGGTCAGCATTTTTGTTGCAAATACTAATAGCAGATCCAATTAATAGCAATTTTTTTCATTTCTGTTAAAGGACTACTATGAAAAATGTCATCAGCACACTGTAGAAAATCAGCTGAATACCAATAAGGCAGAAATTGTTCATCATTACAAAGCTGGCCTGGATTTTGGTTAGCAGTTCCAAGTATTTTATATAACAGATTATGATTTGTCATGAAGTCAGCAGACACAGAGCTATGATCAGCTCATTGTGGCAGAAAGGGAAAAGAATTGAGACTTGTCCTTGTTTCCACAGATTTTTCTCCATAAAGTAGTCAGGGAAAACCTAAAACACTTTTAATAGAAGCAATTATTCTTCTGTAAGCTTCATACTTTTGTCTCACTCTCTGTGTTCTGCCTGTTACTCATCTTTAATGATACTCGTGAAGACACAGGATTTCTGTTCTCTGAAAATTCATTTTATTTTGCTGTTAATCTTTTCCTAATTTACAGTCAAAAATCTTCTGTAAGTGGAACTGCCTGCGATATATGTTGCAGGGACAAGTGTGCTGCAACCATCAGGATGTGACTCCAGGTGGGGAGGAACAAGCGGAGGGAGAGGATATAAAATTTCAGAAAACAAAGATCCTGTTTCCATGGAGACATCTCTAGGACTAAGTTATCTTGAGACATCAGAGGCTCTTCATAAATTTGGACAGACAAAAGTCAAACACAGACAATGTTAACCACAGTCATTTCCATACAAAAATTACTTAAGTGGCACTACTGATCGCGATCTTTATGTAAATGGGTAAGAAATGTTCAGCTCTCTTGCACCCTGTATTGCCAAAGATTATTTTCTATGAAAGGAGATTAAAAGACAGGCTGAATTAGGCTATATAAAAGCATCCATATGTACAAACTGGCAACTTGTGAAGCCACGTGCCTTGCACAGCACTCAATTAGCAACAGCGGGGCAAAGCCTGGCTCCTCACCAGGGTGGGATTGGACACCGACCATCGGCGCAGAAGCCAGAGCCCAGGTCACACCCCAGGGCTGCCTTCAGTGCTGCAAGGAACTGAAGCCGTTTGACATATTCCAGCCTCCAGCCCTTTCCCAAAAACGTACTGCCTTTCACATGAGGCACAGTAACTGACAGGGGATCGGCTTCTAATCCACACGGACGCAAAGGCAGAAATGCTTCAGCTCACACTGCAACTGCTTTGGAATACAACATGGGTACTTCATCTCAACTAAGGCATGGTCACTACCAGGAATTCAGACAAACACCAAGTGTGTATGACTCAACATACCCTAAAAAACACTCCAGCAAGTGTTTTCTGTTTGGCTTTATTTCTTTTAGATACAAAACCAGTCATACATATTCCAAAAGCCTGAAAGCCCTTGTAAATGTTAACACAAACTTCTGAGGATTCAGAACAGATCTGTGACAGATCCTAAATAAAGCAAGGTGGCACCATCGTTCAAAGCAGGATAGTTGACTTCAAAATGGAACTACCACTGAGCTCAAGGAAGCTGAGAAGCACCTGTACAGTTTCACTACAGAAAGACAGTAGAACTGCAAAACCAATAAAAAGGGTTTATAGGCAGACAGCAGGCTGAGCAAAGAGAAAATAATGTTGATTTGTTTCTCAAGGAAGCCTATGTTTTCTGCTTGGGCATAAATGAAAATCAGGTCTTATGCCATATAGCCTACTTATTTCTTTTACACAGATTTATTGGAAGAGTGTCTATAGATCAAGACAGCTTGATTACACCCACAGATAAAACCAACTGCAAACAAGGTCTTTTACTGTCACACCACCAGGCTGAAATTTTGACTGCTGAGAATCTACTTTGAGCTGGGGCTCTTTTATTTGTTTTGGTTGAAAACTTCAGCTAAAGCAGCCCAACGACTTCCTTAAAACTCTTTCTTGGAAAAAAGTTATTCTGCCCATGTTAAACATCCCAGGAATTTTTCTCTGAAAAGCTCCACAATATCCTGATTTTCAGTAGGACTGGGATTTTAGCTAAGGCATGCCCTTGCCAGCTACCATAAAACCTGCAAACACAACTCCTTGAAAGGCGATATGGGGATTTTCATGTGCCCATCCTCAGAAGAGGCTTCTTAGATTTTAGGAGCTAGGTCCTTTTAAAAATTCCACCAAATATACTTCTGCTTGAGGGTGAGCAGGCTTTTCCTGTAAATGAACCTCTGCCCTCAGATTCAGGCACCAGACCCAAAAGCAGTGAAGCTGTCAGGGGACATTTCTAAGGCTCAAGCAACCCAAAGGAAGAAAGTAACCATTTCAATACTGCAAAATGGGAAGCACTAGTCCAGCAGGCAGAAGTGAAAACAGTACTGAGAAAGACAAGCAAGACACAGAAAGAATGGAGGCTAGCAGGAGGGAGACCAGTGCTACTAGAAGTCAGGAGCACGGAATTAAGGATGAGTGCCAGCAGGAGGCTAACACTAAGAACTGATTGGAATAAGGCATAGAAAGGTGAAACAAAGAATATAAAGGACAACGTATGAGAACAAACCAGGACTAGCAGGGTGAGGTGTGACAAGGAGCAAGAAAGGAGAGGAGGAGGTAAAGTAAGAGCAGAGAGGAAGAAGTCAGAGTGAGAGCTATAAAACTGGACAAAGGAAAAGTCAGAAAGAACTAGGAGGAATTAGGTTTTACAAAGAGACTGGAATAAGAAATTTGTAAAGAGGAGCCCGAGACCAACTAGATAAAAGGCCTGTGACTGGTATGAGAAGCCAGAGTGGAGAACATATCAGACATACAGATGAAGAAGCAGATAGGAAAATGTATTAAAAAAACCCCCAATGAAGTCTTTTGTTCTCACTAAACCATACTCTTCCTGGAGTGAAACCAGAGACTCACCAGTTTTACCAACTCCTCCGCTATTTTTTAAATATGTTTGTGAAACTCACAGTCCAAGTATCCCATCTCCATGCAGCTCTTGCAATTTATTACTGCTGTATTACTCAAAGGAGGGAAATTAGCTTGGAATTGTGCACTCCGACAGATGGCCACATGACAACGTGATGTCTCATAACAAAATTAAAAGAAAATGAAGTAAGCATAGCCTTGGAACTTGAACACAAAAAGCTACTCTAAAAAAATCTCACAGGTTGCAAAGTCAAGACAAAAGTGAAAAAAAGCCAAATTTAATCTAGCTCCGTTCTACATATTATATAGTAGACATATTATATTTAAAATGGACTAAATAGTATAATTATATACTTGTTTTTGTACATGGCGCTGCCTCTTCCATGCATGACACAGAACTGCTCTTGGGAATCAGTCATGATTGTTCAGTATATTTCTCATTTTGGAGGTTCCTACATTTGCTGAAGTGGAATAGAGTTACTATATCTGAAGAAAAAGGAGAGTATCTGAATTTTGATATATGCATTTAGAACCCAGAAAATGCTACATACTGCATCTAGTAAAACAAGAATTTAAATTAAGCCCCCAAACTATTGGGAACATTCACTATACTTTATTTTGTTTTTTTCATGGTATTGAAAAGGGCAAGTCACAAACCAGAAACAAATACATACTAAACATGAGATGAATAAGAATCTGATTGACGACTGTGCATCTCAAACACACTGCACAGAACCAAGTTTATTAATGTTCATGAAACTCTCCAGCATGACAGAGATGAACATCATAGAAAACTTCCCAGTTCTACTTTCAGAACCGAGAAGGAATCATGTGCAGTAAGTATGACACAAATCCAGCAAGGACAACATATGTTCATTAATGAGAACCCTTCCGTCCTATAGGCTGAGGTAGGGCCTTATGGAAAGAGATACCAGCCTTTAATTAGGTGATTATTATCTTATAAGATACATTCATAAAAGACCAAAATTACACTTACATAGACACCCTTACTTCTGGTATTCTTTTGAGTATGTGATTTTTGCAACCTGAATAATTTTTCTGTCATGTAAAGTCAACGACTCTCTCTGAGAGTAGTACTGTGGTACTAATAGTATTCCACTGCAATATTAATTTAGCAAGAACATTCCTATTAGAATAAAATGCAGATCTCCAACAGGGTGGGACTTCGCAGTGAGAGGTGCAAAGCAGTCATTCAGAAATGGGTATTCGTCCTTCAAATACTCTAACATTTGGAAAATGGCATAAAATGGATAGTGAACAAGTGGGTTGCTGTGCAATTGGAATAACAAACAGGAAGCTTGCAATTATTTGCCAGTCAAGGGTTGTAATCTTGAATCCTTTCCTGCTTGCTATCAGATGAAGTTTTGTATGACACGAGAAGTGAGTTACAGGGAGCTGGAATAGTGGGGTATTATTTACTTTGATGTTGGATTTTTTTTAGCCAAGAATCAAGTTTATCTCCATGAAAAACTGTCACTATTGCACAAAACCCACCAAACTCACAAGCCCAGCTCATAGCTGGAAATAGTATCATCCAAACAATTAGCTTGTCTAACGATGAAAATTAGACCTACTCAAAAGACTGGCTGAACTGCTTCTTAGGAGGGAGAAGAAAGGTTGTGCTGCAAGTGGTACTGATGATTCTACAAATACAAACACTTGACATCATCATTAGGACTACTCATAGGAGTGTAACCCTGAAAGAAGAAACCTCTTTCTGCTTACTTACATCCTTTTAGCAGAGGGTTTCTATTTTTGGCAAGAAAAGAATGATCAGCTCTCACACTGCAGCCAAATTTCAGTCACTGAGCTGCATTCCTCCAAACCAGGCTTCTTCTGCCCTTTCAGGCAGATTCCTTTTCATTACAAGCTCCATCTTGTCCCATCGTGTTACTGTACACTGTTTACCTCATGCAGTTTCTCACCATTTATATTACTTCATCCTCACAGTAAGAGAAAACCTGAGAAGGAGTAACTTGTAAAGTACCTCAGAATTATTTAGTGCCATATGACTTGAGTAATCATGGAATACAGTTAAGATGTCATTTGTTCCTACCTGCATCGATGGCACATGGGTAATGGTATCGGAAGGAGCAGCCTTTGTTGTAGCAGCCTAAGGTGGCTCCCGGTTCCTGGCAATGGGAACATTTCTGAAAGAGAAACCAAGAACAGCAATGAAATTGCAGTCATCTTTTCGAATACCTGTATTTTCCTGGGAATTTTATCAACCACATTCCAGCGCAAATTTTTTGACAAATCATTTTAAACTCTGTCTTTCCACACCATACAAATAGGGGCCTTTCAAAAAGGCAGCAAGATAAGCTCTTTCAAACTACAAACTTTTCAGCTGTGCTAACCAGGCAAGAGATACAAATGTTCAGCCATTCAGAAAGAACTTGAAACACTTCTTAAATCTGTTTTACTGGCCCATGTTTCAGTACCTGACAATGACATTGCTATTAAAATACCAGGAAAAAGAGTGTTTTTGAATCTACAGCAGCTTTAAAAGGAAAATTAGCATGACAAATAACGATTTAGGAAGACACCACCATAAAAGTAATTTGGTTATGTCGTTTTCATTATCAGTAGCAGGTGAGGCAGATCAAGGCCAAGCTGAATATTTTTTTGCAGGTGATCAAAAAAGGTGTATTTGGAGCAGAAGATGCCATCGTGGGAAAATACCTCATCATCACAGAAATGGCACATGTCCAAAAAAATGACCTGCAGTGCAACAAGGATGCTCATACAATTATTGTCAAAGTAGCTCAGACTCATCTGATGACCACATTCAATTTTCATTAGTTAAATCCTATTAGCTCAACTAGTCAATTATGTATTTGACCATAATATCAGACAATTGTGAAAGCAGAAAGAAAGTCTCTCACCTGTTTGCTTCATCCTGAATGACTTAAGGAATGACCTAAGGAAGTAATTCTAGAGCACATCTCATTCAGCCAGCCATTTTATTTCTTGAATATATACACTAAGTGATTTTTGTTAACTAATCTAAGATTCTGATGAAAGCTGATTTCTGACAGGTTGACATTTTTCCCTTATAAAAAGATATAGCCATACCTGGTAGAATTCACTAAATGATAAGAGACTGCTACTATTTAAAAATTTAAAAGTGAATTAACTACTGGCAGAAAACGAAGAGAGGACCTACCATAATTTTTGAGTCATACTTAATAAACACAGGAATTTTGTTTATTTTGTTAAACACAACCAACACCATAATAAAACCTTGTATAATTGGTACAATCCACCTTGAATTCAGGCTGTGAGAAGTTGCCTTTGGTCTCTGCTTGCACACAGAGATGATGACATGATCTAAAATCACTGCTGCTACTGGAAAAGCTGGTGTCAAACCACATGTGCTCTATTGCTGCTACCAGTGAGCTGCACCTGTACCACACAGGAACAGCTGTGCTCGAGCCAGCAGCACACCTGGCACCGGACACGAGCACGGCTTTTCCACCATACGGCGACGCTTGCTTGCCAACATGGCCACATCCCCTGGACCACACGTCTTCAATCCCTGACCAGCACACACGCTGCAGTGGAGATTTGCAGAACAGACGTGGCCAAAGCTAACAGCCACAGCAAAGTTCCTCACTCTGCATAGTAAACAGGGGGTTGATTACAGTATTTCCAAACCCACTGAGAATATCTGACAGTTATTGCTCTTCCTACTATTCTGTGCTATGCAGAGATGACTATAGTTTGTATTTAAATGCCTGAATGAAGATGAAAGCAAAACTAGCTCCAGCCATAAACCAGGTGGCCCTCTTCAAATCAAAGCAGATGCAACTAACAGAAAAGCTTGTGAGACGTCAGTTCTCGTGACATCTACAACTGCAGTTTTGAATAACACCTTCTCTTTTCAGGTACGCCAAAGCATCCTGAGCCTGATCTTCAGTGCTTCCTACTAAATCGTGTCTATCTTCTAAGCACAACAAACTACTGCAGTATTTATGATGCAAGGGAAGTGTCCCTGAGGCCTAGAAAGAGACACACAGGCAGCTTATTATTGCCTGTCAGAACATGAATGCCAGTTTCCAAAGATTAAAAAAAAAGGCTAAACCAATACTGAAATGTGCAACAAAATATATGGACCACTAGCCAAACTGCAATGTAATTCACTCTCCCATGGGAGTAACACCAAATTTCATCCACAGAAAATGTCTCTTCCTGGCTCTGAAGTCAACTCTAGAAGGATATTATGTACTGGCAACAGTCCCAGATTCACCTGTGCCAAGTACTCACAAAGTGCAGCTTGAGGAGTTCTGAAACAGAGCTCTGTACCTGTGTACTTACTCTTGCTTTTAGATGTGGCTAACTGGGATTAATTATTCTAACAGGACAGAACCTAAAATGACTATTCTTTTTGAATGCAGATATGAATTTCTAGTCTTGTTCCTCAGAGGCATTCTGCCCTCCCCACTTTATCTCATCTTTTATGTACCATCACACTGTTGCAACAGAAGGTCATTCTCCCCTGGAACACTGTGTCCTGTGCAGAGCAGTCAATAAGAGCATAAGAGCTACAGCAGCAGATTGAACTGCAGCTGTATAAAATCTTAATACTAAAAAGGCATGTCTTAAAAGAGTGTGCTGTGTGATACAAGAGAAAACAAGACCCCCAGCAAAATTTTTGATACTTTTCCAAAAGTTAATTTATTTTGCGAACTTATTCTTTGCTGCATCTAGCATGGTTCATGTTGCTATTCTGAAACTCACAGCAGAAACATGACAGGCATTTTGACAAATTTTCAGCTGAGAATGGGTAAGGAATGCTTTAAAATCGTCTGTAGTTAGGAGTGATCAGACAGTAGAAGTGGGTAGTTAAGATGCCAGTACATGTGCATCAAGCCTTCATTGGCCCTTTTTTTTAGTCTGGCAGACCAAAGAGATTTTACCAAGGTTACCTGTGCTACGCCCACAACAGCAATTCCCCAGTGGAGACTATGCCACTGATGGCTCAAGGCAGAGATCATCTGCTGCTGCTGGCTCCCCTGCTGCTGAACAAGTTTCCATTCTGGCAGATGCTTCTGCTTTTCACAAGCCACTGACAGTCTAATGGCCCCATTTCTTCTACCTCCAGGGACCTCCAACCATCTGCTTCTTTCAGGGGAAGCAGAGGGAACCACATACACAGTAACTACCCTTTTCTTTAGAGTTCTTCCTTCTTGACACACCTGAGTGACTGAACAAAGCAGATGCCCTACAAAGCTGCGTGGTTCTAAAACAACTTACTAGTGTATCACCTTATCTTTGAAAGACTATCATCATGTAGTGCCACATAGTTTCCAAATACACACAGGTGTTTCCATGAACACAGAAAAAAAAAGTGCTTAAACTTCTGGATGGTCTCAGTCTTCTTTTGCGAGACATTGCTGCTGTGCCTTAAAAGGTAAAAAGATGCCTTGTTCCTGCTGCTACTTTCAGTGGCTTTGGTTAGAACCCTCATCTCACACATTTACGGTTCAAAACAAGAAGAAAATATGTACACTACAACTAGAAAACATTCTAAAAGCAAAATAAAATCACAGAACTTCATATAGGAAATGTGTGAATTCAGCATAATGACCACTGTTGTTTTCTTGGTCCACAGGCAAATTTTCACCCAAACTCCACCATCCTGCAACCATTCGCCACCAGATGGTAGCAGCCTGCTTGTCACTTGTAAAGGAATTATAGCATTCTTAGCCAGGGAAACAGCACTCAAGCTCTCCTGGGAAGAGAAATTCCTTTTGCTCAGTAAGCAGCCTGCTTAACCTCCCCTGCTTGAAAGAGCTGAAGGCTGGTACTTGGAGTATGCTCCCAATGGGAGATGCCAATGGATAGTAATCATTGCCAGGCATCTAATCAACTCTTGGCTTAAATTAAAAAAAAAAAAAAAAAAAAAAAAAAGAGGGGAAAAAAGAGACCACACAGCAAAGACTGAGTCATAGGTCCTATCTCCACAATTCATCTCTGGCCACAAGGCACATATATCTCACTTAGAATAGGCTGGAGAGACTGAAAAGTGCCATTTAGAAGAGGCACTCCATCCCATGAACTAAATTATCAATAGTATTAAAGCCAGATACATCGTCTCTACCTCTCCACACTATTAGCAGCCCATTTCTTCCTTGCTACAGCTCATCATTCTGTGTCTACCAAAATGAAGTAACAGCCAACCTGGAAGTGTGAACAGTTGGGGGACAGCTACCACAGCAGCAGTAGAACGGCTCTGATTCATTTAAAATGCTATGCCACCTACCAGCTATATTTTTTTTTGCTTTATGCTTGGCTTTTTTCCCCCTTGCAATCTGTATTCTTTCACTCTTCTGAGACCATACTGCTATATGTAATAAATAAGAGTATGTTTTTTGAGTACCTTTTTTTGCCTCCCTTAGATTTGTACCCAAATCCACCTAAGTGCTGTAACACAAAGATATCCTGAGCTACCTACCTTCCCCTCCTCCCAAAACAAGCAGAAAGCTCTTAGCCTTGTGAAAACAAGTGCCCCAAGCTTCTCAAGTAAAGCACTCACCTGCTCACTCTGGCTCTGTACCGACAGAGATAATATCTTTGTCCCTAGACAAAGTACTCCTAAGTACTGGAATCCTACAGTGGACACGGTTTTGCTGGTGGGAGGATGGAAGCTGACGACTAGCCCTTCCAACATATTCTGGACAGGAGAAGGAACAGTTGCTTAGAAGCAGAAATTAATTTCTTCTAATACTATTGTAAGGTGTTTTCAGATGACTCTTCCACTGTCTTCCTTGCTGAACCATTACCAAACCAGTTTAGGCAAGGACATTCACAACAGATGCAACTGTATTCTATTTTCTGCTGTCTATAATACAAAGTATCTTTTCTTGATGATTGGTTGCACCCCATACTCAGACCTCTTGACTTCCTCTCCTCCAATGATCAGTTTTTCTTTTGCTTTGTTTTTTTCCTTTGCTTTGCTTTCTAGGCACCTCCTTGTTTTGTCCCTTCTTGCATACCAGTGTCAATAATGCATAAAAGGAGTAAAATGGAAAGCAACAACTGAAGGTTACTGACAAAGCAACGCAAGCAAAAAGTGAAATATATGTGGTATTAATTATACAGGTTCAAGTCTTTGCTTTACATGTTATATGCATTTTTCATACTCTCTCCTTCTCCTGTTTAAATTATAAGCTTTTAGGAAAATAATTGCTTCTGTATAATTGCACTGCACAAATGCAGATGTGAGATAATGAGGACTTCAGAGTCAGCTGCAATATTAGGAAGGAGGGCCTTCTGACTATTTCTGATTAAACAGTTGGCAGGCTCGGCAGAGGCTCGGATTTAATATCCAGGCGAAAGGGCAACAGAAGCAGCAGGCAGCCACATTCTCTTTCCTGGAAAGTGGGATGCAGAGACACAACTTATTCCAAAAAGCTACAAGAAAAAATAAACAAGTGCATGTGTATGTATATATATATACACATATACACACACACATACACTGCTTGCTACAGGAGAAAGAAATAAGTGATTTTGGAAGACTGCTGCAAAAAGGGACCAAGATGAAAAAAGCAGGGTGGGAAGACATTTTTAGGAAACAAGAGAGGAAGAGAGTACTTCCACTCTGATGTGCAGATACTGGTTAATGAAAAAAATTGTTTATGTGACTGGGGCTAGAGATAACAACCAGTACTGAAGGATACAGAACTATTAGTTTACATTTCCTGACAAACAATTTTAAGTTACCAAAAAAAACAGGCACAGAATATTAGTAAAATGAACCTCACAATTAAAAAGATAAAAATCTTTAAACTTGCATTATAAAAAGGCATCTCTTGCCAATGATGATACACTCCTGTAGCAAGAAAATCAAATAAATAATAAAGGATAACAGTCCTGAGTAAAACTGGACAGTTATCTTCAAGTCAAGAAACTAAGGACAAATTAAGATTCCAAGATTTGAGCAAACAGATAAATCAATGATCTGGAAGATGCTATACTAATAAAGCTGCATTAGGAAACATAGTAAAAAGTCAGAACTGCAGTGCTGCACAGGCTGCTGAAGCACAAAGGGAAGCTGCAGCTCAAAATGGATGGCATAGAAAAAAAAACCACAAGAAATCCAAGGGCTGGAAAATGTCTTAAAAATGGAAAATCCTATTCAATACATATGAAACTGATTAAACTAGAACAGAAGCACTTGAAATTAAGAGCAGAGCATTTTATTACCCTCAACTAGAATGAAAAATAGAAAGCAACAAAACCAGAAATAAATATTTAGTTTTAACAAAGAATGGTTTGCCAGCAATAATTTTAAGGCCCTATGCAGACACTTAAGCTATTCAACTGCACTTATAGAGACTCTCGAAAAGGGGGGTGAACAATAAGATGTGAAAACTTGTAAAATTATCCAGGGTAGCCAGATCTCAAACTGATAGTAAAAAGCTTCAAAACCGTCTCACAACCGTGGATAACTGTATCATAAAATGGAGATGAAAATTACTGTTGTTAAGTGCAAAGTGATAGATGTGGTGAAAGTATTTTTACCTATGCACATACATGATGACAGATTCTAAATTAGCTTTTACTACTCATAGGAAGGAATTAGTAGTCATCCTAGACAGAAACATCATGCAGTCCCTGCAACTGCAAAAAAGGACAGCCAAAACATATACAGTAATTAAGAAAATAAATCCATAATGAAACTCAAATCTTCATGATGTCTGTCTGTTACTCTTGCAGTAGCCTGACATCTTACTATTATGTGTGGTTCTGATGACCCTATTAAGAAAGGAGTACAACTGATCAGAAAAAAAAAAGGACAGACCACAGAGATAACTAGGAATGTAAAGAACCTGTATATAAGAGAAGTCTAAGTACTTTTGCATCTGTCTGGAAAGTTAGTTCTTCTGAAGACCAAGACATGTAATTGTGAAATTCCACAATGAACAACAAAAACCCCCCATGATTATCAAAAAGAACACAGGCACCCACAAATTACTGTTTGGTTACAAGTTTTTAAGACTCTGCAGTCTTATTCTCCCTAACAGGAAGGTTGAGCTAAACTGTAACACTATATAAAAGATTGAAATTCAATCTAAGTGATAAATTCATGTTCACTACTCCTTACAAGCCTGTTTCGTTCACTTGGTGGAGTGATCAAAGGCTTAAATGTGCATGAATATGTGAGACTGGTGAAGAGCCAAGTAAGACTTGAAGGGGGATGAACCCTTCCTGCCTCTTCCACACAACGGAAGGAGAAAAAATCCAAATGAAATAAAGACCTAGTGTAACTGAACCAGAACAGAGGTTAGGTCTTTCAAGAGTAAACCAGTGGCTAACTGAAACAGATTAAGCAAAATTAACGAAACCAGTAATTTTAAACAGTGCTGAAAAATCATGTCTACTATCAGTTAAACAGGCTAAGTACATACCTATGTAGTAATTTCATACTTTTAAAGGAATATTAAAATAATACATAGACTACCAAGTCCAAGAAACCAAGAAATTCATAAACCTTCTTTCCTTTGATGCAAAGAGCCACCCTGAATGAGAGAAACATTTCAGAAAACCACTTGTAAGTATAGGGATTTGAATTTGCTAAAGTATGCAAGTCTAGCAGAAAAAATTATACAGTTTACGTTATGTTGACTATTCATTTGGGGAATTAAACATGCAACAATAAGTGCAATTTAGTTACAAAAAGGTCTGAAAGACAGAAAAGCAGACTTAAAAGAGGAAAAAGAAATTCAAATTTTCAAGAAGTGATTATGTGATAAGGACAACACAGAGTTGTGGGAACAGCACAGTCAGCAAGGGAGCATTTACTCCAGTTGGATTTTCTACCAGTACTAGATTTATTTCTCAGCCATCTTGGATACTGATTACAGGAAATATCCAAATATATTGTGAAATTCTATTTAGTGCAAGACCTACCAAGTACAGTATAAAACAACAGCATGCAGTTACCTTAAAAGAACGCAACATCTCCACCATAATCGAAGAGGTTTTGGATAAATTAATTACCAGAAAGGCAATAGCTTTGAATATAAATGTCTGGAGTGAAATAAAAAAGGAAAAAACCTGACATAAACAAGAAAATGCAATAAACTCAAGGTTTTCAAGAGGCAAACTGCATAACAGAACCAGCTTTTCTCTAATCAAAGAAAAAAAGGGATGATGCTGAATATTTACTAAAAGGCTCAAAATAAAAAAAAAGATTGGTTCATTAAACACACAATCGCTATGTTATTAGGAGCAATGGATTCAACAGAAACAAAATCTTTATAAAGGCTTAAAAATAAGGAAATACTTTTGATCAAAGCAAACTGTAAATGGAAAACATTTTGACAAGATATTCCATATCTATGCAACCTGACAGGAAAAAGGGTGCAGCACAAATCCACCCCTGTCAATGACTCAAAGACTTGTAACATTGGACAGAAACACACCATTTGTCATTATTTGTAATAATCCGTGCAAGCCTTCATCATAAACAGAGCCCCACTGTGCAAGACACTTCAGTAAAAGAGAACAAAGCGTTGGTGGATGCAAAGGGATGAAATAGGAATGGTGAGACTGAGCCAGCAGTGTTGGGCAGAGTCCATCTCAGCAGCAGGCTAAGCATATCCAATTATTCAGCACAAATCCCAGACAAGAAAGGCTTTGAAGAAATGCATGAAGAAAAACAAAGGTAAATGTGCAGGGTTTTAAAAGTGAAGCACTTAATTTAGAAAATTATAAAATTAGCCAGGGTGTACTGATTGGAACTAAATCTTAAGTTCTTGAAATTGAAAGAAGAAAAAGCAGCAGGATAAAATCAGATAAAATAATGACGAGTAACTTATGTTTGAGGCATAAGAAAATAGGAGGTGGGCAGATGAATGTGAAAGAAGTAGGAATGTGAAAATGACCGTTTAGAACAGCAAATGTTTGTGACAGTATTCCATCCAAATGGCACTTTACTAAGAATATGGATTCTTAAATTGAGGTCTAAAGAACCACTCCTACTGCACAGTCAAAATACATTTCACTGCAAGGACAGGTGAAAAAAGTACAGTGTTTATCTTACTGGAAAATAAATAACCCATCTCTCTAGAAAAAAGGTAGCAAACAAGACTACTACTCAATACCGTTACAGAAAGAAGACAGCTCCCCTAGAAGGCCACCACAGCAGTAGTTGGCAGCAGAGCTCCAATAAGGAGTAACAAAGTGCACCCCAGTATTCCTGAGGTCACTGGTGGCTGTTGCTACCAATGAGAAAAAGCAGCAGCAGATGAATCCAGGAGAAGAGGTAAAGGTGCAAGGCTTGCAGAAAGATAAATGCCTGTAAGTCAGTACATCTCTCTTCAGTGATAAGCTCTCAAGCAACATATCAGTCTTAAAAAAAAAAAAAGTTACAAGCTTATGAACCACAGCAATAAATCATCAATCACAGTTGAGGGAAAGTACACAATTAGCACATATTGATGAAATGTCCTCAGATACACAGAGGGTGCTCTATGTAAAATAATATTCGTTGGCCAAAAATTTGAATAGGTTTAGAGAGGAATACATTATTTCATTATTCAATAATCCATAATAATATATGTGCTGCTTAAACTGCCCATTGCAGTGATAGGTACGGTTTATGAATTGTAACCTGAATTTATACAAGATGTAGTGTCTGTAGGCTTGTCACAGACACAACACAGGAAAACATGGTATGAGCTAGCAGCAGTTTGGAAGAGGCAGAAAATATAAATAGCAGCAGTCCAAGCCCGGATGGCATTCCAGCTGGGTATTACAAAGCAGCTGAAGTGGTGTCAGTAGTTTCGTTAAAGGACAGACGTAATGTGGTTCTCCTGAGAGAAGAACTTCCTCCATCTAAGGATTAGATGGGGTTCTCCTGAAATCTAAAGGGAAAGGACTAATGAAGATCTTCTGGGCTCAGAACACTGCTGACTCATGGTAAAGGTAATAATATTCATTTGCAAGCCACATCTTCAGTTTCATAAATCTAGATCAATCTATACTATGAAAAAAGGGCTGGGATGAGCCATAGATTGCTAGAAATAAACTACTGTGCAAGATGAAAGAGAAATTTCAATCTTTTATTCACCTGCGGTAGAAATCAAAGGATACAGGCATTTTTGTTTTGTTTTTCTTTTATTTTACATAAACACACCCTCTTCTTACTTCTTAGTCCTTCATCTTCCGAAAGCTCTAGCCCAAAAGCAGAAGAGTAGGTCAGCATTAAAGTCTTCTTTGTAAAGACAGCTTCAGAATAGACGATTCTTCTTTTGGCATTACCCTTGTATCTATCTGTCCAGGAAACTGAATTTATTGGTAAATTTTCATAACTCCCGTTCCCCAGGAACTGCCTCTGAAAGTTTCTGTTTAGAAGAGTGGTACCATGCGGCATCACTCAAGAATCCTTATACTTCCCAATGATAAACTGTAACACTTCAAAGGAAGAATAATTAAATTTAAGTATAGGACTTAAGACTGCATTAAAAACCTTGTAAAAGGGTTTTTTGTACCTATAATGTGAGTATTGGAATTTTCTAACCTACACAATTTCCTAAAATGAACATTAAAAAAAAAATGTCGGTTTTCTGGAAAGCATCAGTTATGAACTGTGTCAACTCTGAAATTTTAGTGATTAAATTTAACTTGGAGAGTTACTCCCCAAGAAAAATCTCAACAATTAAATATAACAATGAATTCACATATGGGATGAGTATTTTCAGCATTTTAACTTTTTACAAAAAAAGAGAAAGTTAACAGCAAATGAACACATTACAAAACATTTTTATTATTTTTTTGGACCTGGCTCTAAATGATACATGAACAAACTTTAAATTTATCTTCCTGCCATTCCATCTATGCAACTAAACCATGAAACCTTGTATCAGCTCCCTAATCTTCCAATTTAATTGAGAACATCTGACAACTTAAACACATACTGTACATTCAAAGCACCCTACAAATTTGCCTTAATGGTCACAAAATAAGTGGTCTTAAAGCCTATTTTACAGAATAATCAAATGACTTGTCAAAGGCCATGCAATCAATTTCTGACAGGCACGAAGTCAGAAAAGTTCACAGCTCTCAAACCTGAACTCAAGTACATGAACTTGCTTTTCCCTCCCATCCCCACCCACCTTTTTTATTTTCCTTTTAAGTTTCACATTGAGCAGCAGTATCCTTTGGTGGAAGTCCCCATTTCAGAGATTCATGCCAGGACGCCCTCCTCCTCCTTCCCCTCCCCTAGCAGTCTTTTATGAAGCTGGTCAGTCGCTTTTAATCATCAATAATTTTCTGAAACTTAGCAAGTGTGAGTTCTCAGCAAGAATAATGGAGTTGGAGGCACAAGAAAAGCTGCAATTAACAGCAGTCTAGTGCAAAGTAACGACAAAACCATGTTGTGAAATGAGGAGCCATGAAAAAAGAAATACAGCTGAGTTTGGTCTCCTAGTTCTAAGCACAAACCAAAAGAAAATACGCAAGAAGCTACAAACGAGGGGGTGAAATCACTAGTAAATGAAGACTGCACAACCAGTTTTTAACATCAACTTTCAATATTTTCTCAAACAGAAGGAAAGCTTATGACCCAGACAACAATCAGCTGGCTGAGATAAGGCCTAAGTGTATTTATGCTATGTATCAGTTGTGCAGCCAGACCTCAGGAAGGCATATGCAATCTGTTTTTACCACCGGTAGCTCAGGTGGTGACAAACAGTGCAGCTGCAACACCCAGAGCCCTGGGAGGGCTTTGCCACTCAGCACTACCTTGTGCCTTGAGTAGAGCTGGAATTTCACACCAGGTCCTACACTGGTATTTCTCCTCTTAAGGCAAGTCCGAAGACAACTTAAGTAGATCTACACCATTAAAGTCACACACTGAACACTGTCAGAATTTCTCAAAAGAAACTGTAGCTACTTGAGACCTTTTAACTGAAGGGAAATGTCAGCTTTAGGCTACTCCACCTGGCAAATTAGGCAAGAGGAAGGGAGGGAGCATCCAGTCCCCCTTCTGAATCACGGAATCATCGTAATAATAAAGAAAAACCCCTACCTTTTCATCTAGACAACGAGATGGATGTATTTGACATCAGTAATATATATACATATATATTTGAGAACCACCTTAGACAAACTTTAAACTGTTCCTTTTTTTGTTTTTAATTTACTACTTTGCATAATTAGTAATATCATTCTGGAAGAACTTTCCATCTGAAGCCATGATCTTGACCAGGCCTCCCACTTCCAAATCATTTTAAGACCTCAGTTTGTTCTTGCACAACCTGCAGCCCTCTCCTGTGCCTAGCATTCCTCTCTATCAGTATTGACACTGGAAGCCAAGAAAGCTAGTCCAGCCAAAAAATTAGCTTGATTAAAATGGGAATGGAGTGGGGGAGTGATTTGCTGGCCAGATCAGCTACCTGACTTAGCTCAGTCACAGAGCACTACTGCTGGCAGAAGGGGAGGTGTGGACAAGAAGAATGGCTTCTAACAATCCTAATTTAGTCTGGATGAAATTACCACCATATTTCATCTTCACAACAGATTTCTCAGTGAAACAGAAATGGTTTACACAGGGCACTCTTCACTCTTTTGTACCTTTAACAGCAAAGAAGCCTTGACCTTTTGCTATAATCCTACCTCCCCTTGCCCTCATCCATTTCACTTCCCCCAGCCCTTGCCCTGCACTCATCTTTCTCCTAATTTACCACACAGTGGCACAAAGCAATCAAGAGCTGCTACGCAAGTAAAAAAGGGAATTTCACCAATTCAGAGGGGAATTCTGGAAAAAGAGTTTTAGTTGTGGCAAGGAGAGGGACAAGTCTATGAAAACCCCCATTACTGTGAGGGCAACTCAGAACTTTAAAGGGCTCTTTCAGTATGATGATTATTTTTGTTAACTCCCTACACATGGGTAAATCCACAGCCAGTCTCTGTGCCCAATGTGCAGGCTGTGCTCTTCTGGACATTTGCTCCGTTTCCCACTCCCATCCACTCTCCTGGCTTAATGCTGCAGTAGGAACAAGCTGATGAGGTCAACTACCCTCAGAATTCTCATTCCCATATTCCACACAGCTCTGTGCCCACATCGCCAGCTACGGACCTTCTCCCTCAACGTGGCTCTAGCCACTTATGCTCGCCCATAGCTTTAGAAATACAGGACTGCTGTTAAATGCTAATTGCTTACTAATGAAAACTAATCATCATGCAATTAAACTTTAATCACTAAGCAGCTGGCTGGGATCCAATCCATAACAATGAAGGTTCATTAATAATTTTTTGCCAAGGTGCTCTATCCATGAAGATTACCCTATACACAGAGTCCAGCTAAGTGTATGAAATTGCTTGAAAAATATTTCCTCTGCCAACAAACTACCCAGAGCACAAGAGGGTACGAGTAGCATAGCTTAAATTAGCTAAAAAGGATGGGTTTAAGATTCGGGGAACCCAAACTACTTTTCTGGCTCCTTCCATAAACTCAGGCACAATGTGCTGCACAGAAAGAACTTCTTTTCTCCAGTTCTTGTCTCTGCAGAGTAACATTCTTTAAGGCAAAAAAAAAACCTAGTTATAATTTTGCTGTAGTTTCTAAAATTATTACATGAATACTCATCATACTTCAGTTTTATTTTTACTCATCTTTTTAAATCTAGGGAAATTAATCTAACCTCTTTCAGAACATATTTCTCTAATTAAAAAATATATTGAGGTTATACAACTAGGTTTATAATGGACAGATGAAAATCTACTTTTGAAAAGAAAAAAGTTTAAAACCTGCTTTCTACAAAGCCACAAAGATGATGAGAGGGCAGGAGCACCTCTGCTAGGAAGACAGAGAGAGCTGAGGTTGTTCAGCCTGGAGAGAAGGCTCCAGGGAGACCTTATAGACCTTTCCAGTACCTAAAGGGGCTTATAAAAATGATGGAGAGCAACTTTCAACATGGGCAGATAGTGACAGAACAATGGGGAACGGTTTTAAACTAGGAGGAGAGGTTTAAATTAGGTATTAGGAGGAAATTCTTTACTGCGAGGGTGAGGCACTGGAATGCTGTACAGAGAAGCTGTGGATGCCCCACATCCTTTGAAGTCTTCAAGGCCAGGTCGGATGTGGATTTGAGCAACCTGGTCTAATGGAAGGTGTCCCTGTAAGGTCTCTTCCAACCCAAACCATCCTATGATTTCATAATTTTAGTTATCTCATACCACCATCAGTAAGTGTCCCAGCTTTGCCTGCAGAATTCTTATCCCAGTCTGGCTACTGCAAAAAGCCTTATGTGTAAGTAACTTTTTACGAACTTGGTTTGCATTGCTATGCTTGGAGAGCTTTCCTTATTATGAATGGTAGAACATTAGTATAGCTGAAGCATTATTCTTGCTTATTCAGTGATCAAAGGATTCAATATAATGTTCATTTAAAAAATAAAATGGAAAAACTGTGGATTTTTTTTATTTAAAAAGGTCTTACAAAAGATAGAACGCAGTTCTAATAATCCATAAAATATTATATAAAAGAAAGTCATGAATTCTTACCTTCAGAAATTAACCTCTTTTCAAACTAAGACAGATGAAAGATGAAAAAAGAAATCATTTTTTCCCCAAAAATCAGGAAAAATACTTTAAAGTCTGCTTTTTTGCCTAATTGTAATCAAATATACACCATTTAAAATACAGAGGCATGGAGCAGAATAAACTTATTTGTTAGTAGTGTTCTTCTAATGAAGCTAAAGGAATATAGCTGAAGTGTCTACCATCTGGAATCAGTCTAAGTTTAAAAAATTGGTTCATTTTAAGTTACCAAAACAAAACCCCAACAATACAACAACCCTCCTCCAAAATTTTGGGGAACCTTAATAACCTTTTTACCAGCACAGCTTAAAAAGATTCAAGCTAAAATGACATAAATGGATTGCATTCACTCACTATTGAGAATTTAGTAAGAGTTTGGCACCCCTGTGGTAACAGGCAACTGAAACCTTACCAAAAAAAAAGACTGTGTGAGCTTGTGGGTAAGTCAGACAAAAAGCTCTAAAGCTTTGTCTAGAAATCTCCTACACAGAGAAGGCCCCATTCGCATTTGGAAGAGCTTCCTCAAAATTAAGTTACTTAAATGTATTTTTAAATTAAAACTGTACATAGATTATGAGGATCCCTGATGCTTTACAGAAAGGCAACTGTGGAAGAAGCAAGCTGCTTTTTGCATACGAGTTTCCAGTGCTCTTGGCTACAACTAAGGTCAGTGGGTAAACATCCTATTCTTTCCCAACACTCCATTGTCAGTAAATCTATTTTCCACTTTCCTCACTCCACATGCAAGACAAACAGTAAAATATAAAACCACATGCAAGAACAGACATAATGCCTGTACTTTGGGATAAACTAATGACAAAGGAGTCTGCTAGTAGAGATGCACAGAAAGTACTTCCCTGCATCTTCTCTCTGTCCCCATTACAAAGGGGTTGATACTGGAGTCTTTCCTCTTACCAGTATCATCTTTATGCTTGAGACCTCAACTAAAACGTGCTAAAATGTGCTTCCTAGCACCTGCAACCCATAATTGCTAACAGGCTGCACCAAATTTACCTCACTTCTACTCACAACAAAGCCAAAGAAAACCAACTTCATTTCACAAATGTAATTATTGGCATCTGATAATTTAAGATATGGAAACATTTGCATCAGACACATACATGTGGATTCTATCTGCTCAGATCTTCAGCCTTTAAGGCTTGTGGTACCAATGCACAGAGCTGCTGCGAGCTACCAAGTGCTGCAGCAGTAGTGATTCACACTTCCAGGTCCCCAACTGAGGAAGGCAGTGAACTGAGATACAACAAGGGCTCCTCCCAGGCTCTCCTCTCTGTGGAGGAACACTTACAGACCAGGAGTCATGACAGCACAGAATTTCAGCAGCGCAGCAGATGGCAATGCCTTTCTGAGAAAACCAAATCTGAAGTTCATCATTCAGCTGTCTTTCAGAATTTCTCCTCCACCCGAAATTTCATGCTTTATTTTTGTAACACTGCAGAAGAATATTAAAGATGCTGCCATTTCCTGAGGAATGAAAACGAGTATTACACTCGTTTGTGCACTCAAGTGCACATTTCCAGCTCAGACAACTAGGTATTTGGGCACAGTCTGTCAATGAAAACCAGGAATTCAGCCACTTTAATTGTAGAAAGTGCCTCAAGGTTCTGTGGCAATCCTCATTTGAAGGGCTAAAGCATACTAAAAGCTGTTTCCAGAGATAAAAACAAACAAACAATGTTCTCAATATACCCTTTTTCCAACCACTGCTAACAGTGATTTTAAATCCGCCACTGGTTTCCCTTTCCCCACAGTGAAAAATTAAAAAGCTCCAGTGTCACTTCTTCCTACTCTTGAAATGTCTCCCTACTAATACAGATCTAGGTGTAGAAATACAGCTGCTCCTTCCTGTGTTTGTCAGGCATGTTATTTTTGAAGCACCAGATTATTATTTCAGTTGAACCCTGACCTAATACAGAACTTCACTTGAGGTTTTTTTTTGGTTTTGTTTTGGTTTGGAGGGGGGAGGGGGTTGTGGGTTTGGGGTTTTGTGGGGATGGAGGGGGAAGAAAAAAATTACCAGGTTCTGCACATTTTTCTTCTCTACAAAGAAAGATGACAAATAAAAGGTTAACATTCTTCTCCCAACACTACAAAATAGTAGTACCATGGACCGAAAACCCTTTCAAGTGCTGGTGGCACCTGGGCACAATTTTATGTTACAGCTAAGTTGATCTAATGGTTATCATTACCAGTGGAAAGGGTACTCCCTCTCACATGCAGCAAACATGGTTCAGAGGGGAAGCAGAGTCAGATGGCTGATCTGGCATAAAGATCTCCCATCCCAAGCTAGTTTTCTGATGCATTAGCTGGCTAGAATTCAACCCACTGTGCAAACGCACAGTGGTAGATCTAGTGCAAGTGAAACAGTGGAAACAAGCAGCTTGCAAAGAGGATAAAGTAGGATCACTCCTCATGACAGCAACTCCCTCCTGGTCTGGCTTAGGGATAACGGAGCCCACCTGTGCCAAATGAGACATTCAGAATGAACTGATACCTTTATACTTGTACAGTACTACACTACTCAGGTTTCTGGGGCTGGAAACTATTTTGCTTTGTTTTGCCAAAGGTAGCTAACCTTCCACAATTTTCCCAGTTCATACCAATTGCCTGGCTTAGGCTCTTGATTAGCTATGCAGCCAGGAACCTTTTCTAAACAATTACTTACAGAGTGTGGGAGCTTTTTTGTTAGGCTTTGATTTCCCAAATTTGAGAATATAAATAGCTTAAATCCTAGTGGATCCCTCCAGGCACCTTTCTTTACCCAATTTACAGCTAGGGTCCAGAATGGTAGAGGTAAACAAAAGAAAATGGTTCTATGAAAGCATCAGAGTAAAAAAAAGTATTATAGAAAGGCAATTTCCTCCAAATAAGATACTGTGGAAGATCAACTATCAGGAACCTTTAAGTCAAGAACAACTTACCTATGCAAAACCAGAAGCTCTTCTCTGGGAAATATGGGTAACATGCAAACCTACCCCTAACACTGCAACCAACAAAGATACACTTAACATGAAGGACAAGGCTGCCACTGCCCAACAATCACAAAAAATTCAAATATCTAATATGTATCAAGTTGAAGAGAAAGAGACCTCAGGCATTTAAGGTTCTAAACTTCTCATCACTAAAGTCTATCAAACCTTCAAAACAGGCTTGTCAACAGTCCTAAAGCAGGTCGATTTCTTTCTTTGGATAAACAGCAGGCTTTGAAAGAGAATACATGGAGAGCTGGACAGACAAAATACCAGACTGGTGAGAGAAAACACAGAATCTCCTTCTGGTATACTGTAGATCATGGGCAGATTTCACCCTTCACCATTTGTCACTCTAAAGTTCACCTGACTGAAACCCAAGATGATCTTCTCAATAAGGAGCAACAAAGGAAACAGGTTCCAAGGACTTCTTTCCATGTATAAGGATTAAGAGATTTCTCAAGCTGGGAGCGATGCAGAGATTGATGAGAAAAGCATTACATTTTTTAGACCTTTTAAAAGAGATCTTTAAAAGGTGGATAAACAAGCTTTCCTTTCACAGAACACTCTCAGCAGGAACAAGAGCTACATTTACCTTCAGCATGGTCGATTTTGATAAGAGCAGGGGTAGAAGAAGAAAAAAATACAAACAAACAAACAACACCCCAACCACAAGTAATACATGTGCTAGGCCAGAGCCTCTGCCTTGGAAAGAAACCCCATGTCTTATAAAAAAACTCTGTAAGAAACAGCATACCACCTCCTAGTGAGCAGCTTTTTAGAAAACAATAGCTGAACTATTTTGGATTCAACTTAACACAAAGAATGTTCTCTGCATTGTTCTTATCTTCATTTACAGCTTCTTATATTAATACTGAGAATAAAGACCATCAATTCTTTTGAACATTAAATCTGCTGACAACTACCAAAGTGACTCCATAGTTCTTCCAGCTTCAAAGGTAACCAATACTTGATCTTCCATGGAAATGAACTTCCCATTAATAGAAAAATGGTGAGAAAATACACAAGACAGGAAACTGTCTGGCCACCTTCAGTATTTGAAAGAAAACATTTCATAGACAACAGGATCACCTAGCACTAAGGAGATGGCATTTTTTCAGTTCAAGATTTCATCAGCATTGGAACTAAAAATGTCTAACTGCAAGAAGGCCACTTAGCATCGTTACTGTGCATTAACTGTTTATGAGAGAGACAGACTCCTCGGCAGTTAGGTTCATCTGCTGGGGTACCTAATTTGAGCCTCAAAATAAGGAAAAGGATTAAGTCATTCTGCATCTGAAGCAGCCCAATTAATTGGATCACATTCTCAGAACCAAAAAGCATTGCAGAGTGACCAGAGTAAAAGTGACCAGACCACCTTTTTGCCTTCAAGAAAGACAGATTCTAGCACTTTGGAAACTTCCTGGATTGCTGCTTAGCAGGTAACACACACCATTTTCAGTCCAGGGTGAAAACAGATGATAAGGAAAGCTCAAAGCTCAGGGGTCACTTCACAGTTTGATAAACCTTTTTAAGATAATACCTTCTCAGGTATTCTTCTAGAGCATCTGGTACAATTTGATCTTTGAGCACCTTCACATACACACAAATCCTTTCCTGAGATTGACTATGGGGCAGTTTCAAAAAAACTGCAGTAAGACACAGGCATTTATTCATATAAGAAACAATTCAGCAAGAAAAATTACTTTCTGATTCTGGAAAGCATGTGAGAAACAGGTGTTCAGGGAAAAAATCTATAATGAGCTTTCATATGATGAAAAATAAGTGAGCATGTGTGAGAAGAAGAAACACAGGATGGGTTACTTATATCACTACCTCTACATCAACGGCCTTTGACCAGAGGTTTAAGTTTCCTATTTCTATACTAGAGTGCTGCATAAACAACAGCAACTGAACCAGATGTCTGAAGAAAGTATTTCAACTCACTTAATGGTATGGATTCAGTTTAAATTGGTGCATATTTACCCTCTGTCGGTACCACAGACAATTTACATAATTTTTAGTTATGGCAGTATTTAACTTGCACAGAATGAGTTACATACATGAATTATTCACTTCCAGGATCATGACCCTTCATATACCATATGCTAATGTCTCTCCTTACCCGTAGACAAAATCCAAGAGCTAGATTCCTGTATGCCTGTGCACACATCTGTCTACTTGTTCCTGGTAGGAAGCAGCTACATGGTTTGCACATCTGCTTTTCCATGACAGCAACACTAACGAAGTGCATGTCAGAGGAAAAAAGAGAAAATTCACTTGCAAAGCAGAGAGGAGGTAAAGAAAAAGCATATGCAACAAGCATGGGAAATCAGCTGTGTGAGCCAGAAGGCTTTCCTCAGGCAGCGGGGCAAGAGAGTCAAGCTCAACAGAACCTTTCCACTGCCTGGGGATGGCTTCCGGCAGGCACATCTCTGAATACCCCATGGCCATCTTAGTGCTGCACGTAAGGCCCTGTGAGCTGAAGGGACGAGGATACACTGCTTCCAGGGGAGAGCCCAGCACAACAGCTTGCTACAGTAGGAAAAGAAAAATGCTAAAAGAAAACCTTTTCCATTATTTGTCACAGGGGTGATAAATGGATTACTCTTACGGATGTTATACAGAAGAGCCCAGCATTGTGTTAGGATACTGTGTTTGTATAAGACATAATACAGAGCTTTAAACTGATTCAGGAGGGGGACAGTATCAGGCTTGTCCCTGACAAGCTGTGGGATGAGATGCAAAGGTTAGAGGGGACAGGGTGCTAATGAGGGCACTCCGCCCTCAACTCTGAAATGTGCTGGCCACACTGGAACACACTTGCAGTCTTACAGAGGTGAGCCAGGGACTCCTGAGGTTACAGAAACCAACAGGGATACAGCAGGGAAATACCTCAAAGGAATTAAGGGGTGTTCCTCTAGGAAGGTGATGCAGCCAACAGCCTGGCCGAGGTGCCTTTACACCAAAGCACACAGCATGGGCAACAAACACGAGTTGGAAGCCACCATGCTGCTGGAAAGTTATGATCCTGTTGCCATTACTGAAACTTGGTGGGACAGACTGTGTGACTGGAGTGTGACTATTAATGGCTATGAGCTGTTCAGAAGAGACAGGAGAGGAGGGAGAGGTGGAGGGGCTGCCCTCTACATCAAGAGGTGCACTGGGTGTGAAGGGCTGTCTCTGAAGAACAGCCATGAGCAGGCCAAAAGCCTGTGGGTAAAAATCAGACACTGAGGCAACAAAAGGAACTTTGTGGCTGGGGTCTGCTACAGCTGCCAGACCAAGGGAAGCCTATTGATGAAGCCTTCTTGCTCCAGTTACAGGAAGCATCGTGCTCACAGGCTCCAGTCCTGCTGGGGGACTTCAGCAACCTTGACATCCACTGGGAAAGCACCAAGGCAAGCTGTGGGCAATCCAGGAAACTCCTGCAATGCATGGAGAATAGCTTCTTGAGCCAGGTGATAGCCCTACCAGAGGGAACCCGATACTGGATTTGATGATCACCAGTGTAAATGAGCTAACTGGGGATGCCAAGATGGTAGGCAGCCTGGGTTGGAGCAATCACGCATTGGTGGATTTTGCAATCCTGAGGGATATGGGTTAGGTAAGGAGTGAAGTTAGGCCCCTTTAAACTTCAGGAAAGCAAACTTCCACCTCTTCAAGGACATAGTCAATAGGGTAGCTTGGGAGACTGCCCTTGGGGACAAAGGAGCAGAACTGAGCTGGCAGATTTTTAAGGAAGTCTTCCATAGAGTTCAAGAGCTAGCAATTCCCAGTCGCAAGAAATTGAGCAAGGAAGGCAAGAGACTGGATGGCTGAGTAGGGAACTCCTTGTCAAACTAAAGGGAAAGAAACAAAGGCACAGGCAGTGGAAACAAGGACAGGTAATGTGGGAAGAGTACAGGAATGAAGTTCAGTTGTGCATGGATGGTTTGAGGAAGGCCAAGGCAAAGCTGGAACTGAACCTGGAAAGGAACACAAGGAATAACAGGAAGAGCTTCTATAGGTAGGTTAACCAGAAAAGGAAGGACAAAGAAGACATAAACAATGCTGGCAAACAGGTAACAATCGACGAGGAGAAGGCGGAGGTACCCAACAACTTTTTTGCCCCAGTCTTCGATGGTGACCTCTCTTCCCACACCTCTCAAGTAGATGGATGACAGGATGGGGACTGGGGCAGGCGAGTGTCCCTCCCACTGTATGCAAAGATCAGGTTCATGAACATCTGAGGAACCTGAATGTACACAAGTCTGTGGGATTCAAAAAGATGCATTCCAGATTCCTGAGAGAATTTGCTGATGTAGTTCCTAAACCATGCTCCATGGTATTTGAAAAGTTGGTAGTCAGGTGAAACCCCAGGTGACTGGAAAAAGGGAAACATTGTACACGTCTCTAAAAGGGTAGAAAGGAGAGCCCTGGGAACTACCAACCTGTCAGCCTCACCTCTGTGCCTGGGAAGATCATGAAACAGATCCCCCTAGAAGCTATGCTAAGGCACACAGGGGACAGGGAGGTGATTCAGGACAGCCAGTGGCTTTCTATGATAGAGTGACTCCTTCCTCCCTGGGAAAGGCTGAGGATGTAATTGATCTGGACTTCTGTAAGGCTTTTGACAGTCCCACACAACACCCTTCTCTCCAAACTGGAGAGCGATGGATTCGATGGATTAGGTGGATTAGGAATTGGTTGGACAGTTGCATCCAGAGGGTAGAGATCAACAGCTCAGAGTGCCAATCAGCAACCAGTGGTGTCCCTCAGGGGTCTGTATTGGGACCAGTGTTATTTAATGTCTTCATTAATGACACAGACAAAAGGATCAAGTGCACCCTGAGCAAGTTTGCAGATAACACCAAGCTGAGTGGTGCTCTTGACTCACCTGAAGGATGGAATACCATCCATAGGAATCTGGACAGGCTCAAAAGTGAGCACATGGAAATCTCAAGAGGTTTAACAAGACCGAGTGCAAGGTGCTGCACCTGGGCTGAGGAAATCCCAGGTATCAACACAGGCTGGGGATGCACAGGTCGAGAGCAGCCCTGCCAAGAAGGACTTGGGAGTGCAGGTGGACAAGAGGCTGGACATGACCCAGCAATGTGCACTCACAGCCTAGAAAGCCAATTGTATCCTGGGCTGCATCCAAAGCAGCTGGACAGCAGGGTGAGGGAGGAGACTCTGTCTCTCTGCTCTGGTGAGACCCCACCTGCAGTGCTGCATCCAGCTCTGGGGTCCTCTGCACAAAAAGGACATGGACCTGTTGGAGCAAGTCCAGAGGAGGCCACCAAAATGATTAAAGGGATGGAGCACCTCTCCTTACAAGGAAAGGCTGAGAGAATTGGGATTGTTCAGTATGGAAAAGAGAAGGCTTCAGGGTGACCCAACTGTGACCTTCTGGTACCTGAAGGGAAACCTACAAGACAGAGGCTATTTACAAGAACATGTAGTGACAGGATAAGGCTGAATGGTTTCAAACTGAGTAGGTTTAGCTTAGAGATTAGGAAGAAATTCTTTACTGTGAGGGTGGCGAGGCACTGGAACAAGTTATCCAGAGCAGTTGTGGATAGCCCATTCCTTGAAGTGAAGGCCAGACTGGATGAGGCTCTAAGCAGCCTGGTCTAGTGGGAGGTGTCCCTACCCACAGCAGGGGGGTTGATCTCTAAGGTCGCTTCCAACTCAGTTCATTCTATGACTCTATAACAAAACAAAGTGTACACACAAGACAATGGTCCCTGACTCTGAAAGTTCAGTTTTATAAACAGATTAAAAACAGACCCAGACAGAATGGTGGAGAGCACTGAAAGACTACATATTACTTATCATACACAAAAAGTAAGCAGTATTTCTTGCAGCCTTAAATAAAAATGATTAGGAAGAAATAATTTTTAAATAAAATGAGATTGCAAATCTGAGTGACATGAAAATCAGAATAAAATGGCAGACAATGGATTAAAAATGACGTAGATTAAAAGCCATATTTTAAAGTGAGATTTTGAAAACTCACTATGAATTCAAGAACAATTTTTAAGTTTGTGCCAGAAGAACATGAATCTGGAGAAAAAAGGAAGCTCTACGAGACTCTGGAAGAAAGTGACTGAGTTACCAAAAGCTGCTCAAAAGCATGGTATTCCAGGATAAAGGGAAGAAAAGCACAAGCAAACTTCAGTGAACCCCACAGAAAAAGCATGAAGTAATGAACAACAGCCTCTGAAAAATACAGTGGAAAGCAAGGAGGTAATCAAAAGACACAGGCAGAAAACAAAGATGGAACGACACTTCAAAAGCAGCACAGCTTTTTTTTTTTTTTTTCTGTAGTCTACAGAAAAATGGAAAATTACACACTGGATCTGAACCTTAACTGGGAAAAGATCACCATAAACACTGATAACAATTGCAGCAGAGCAGAACTGAAGCCACAGTGGAGGACAAGAGCGCCAGACAATGCACTCAAAGAACTCTGAGATGAAAAAAGAGAAAGGAAATTAAGAGGTAGTTGCAAAGGCAAGAGAGGCCACAGGCATTTTGTACACTTCTTTTTTTTTTTTTTTTTTTTAATGAGAAACACTTATGTCTACTGGTATTATGAGGGAAAAGAAAAGACAGGAGCTGAGCAACTGATTAAGGGAAAGAGGTAGAGGAAAAGGACACAAAGTTCAAGGGAGATAAGGAGATATTTTTGTAAGGTGCCATAAGGGCAGAAGAAATGGTTAAGAAGAAGAGGAAAAAAACATTTTACTTGTAAGGAGGAGATGATTGTAACAGTTGGAAGAAAGTGATAAAGGGTAAGCCGAAGCATATTCAATCAGAAAGTCAAAGATTCCATGCAGAGAAAGAACTAGATGTCAAACAACATGCAAAACCCATATAAAAATGTGGATAACGGGCTGCTATTCCTTAACAAGTTTGATTAGAGCCTCTCAACACAGCATGTTTTAGCACAGCTGGGACATAAAAAGGATCACTGGAGGATAACTCAAGTGGTTCAAAAACTTGTAGAGAAGGCATTTGCTATTGGGAAAACCAGAATCCTAAGTGAAAGACACACCCTACACACAGTAAAAAGGGAAAATCAGGCTGGAGAGATGCAAATTCAAAATACCGGTGAACTACAAGACAAACGAAAGCATGGCCACACTGCAAGCAGAATCCAAACAGTGGTGGAGAACCTGAAAGAAACCTTGCAATTATCAGAGATAAGAAATTCAGCAGTTGCATCAGAACAAGCACGCAGGCATGGCTCAATGAAAACCAAATGAAATTAACTGACTATGTTTAATGAGAGACTAGAAACAAGAATGCAAGCCAAATCAAGTTAGGGCAAAGAAGCATGTAATTACTGTCAATGAACAGTTGAGTGAAAATTTAGAACAAGCCAGGAATCAAACTTGAGGAGTAAAAGCTCATGGGGAGGAAACAAGTATGCTGTATGTAACAATACAGAGGAAAGAAGATAAAAACTGGATCCCAACACTGTTTAGAAAAGGAAGAACATGAAGGCAACAGGAAAAAGTAGTTCTATGCCTCTTCCATGTCTGACCGAGGACAAAGCACAATACAAAATAAGATAACCATAAATAAAGGGATGCAGGATACCGATGATGGCAAAGCAAGGCACATAACTGTGGTTTTAAAGCATCAGCTTCTGCCTCAGGAAACCAACAACAGTAAGCGTGTCCATCCACAACCAGGCAGTTGTGAATAAAGTTTTTCCTTTGTCCCTGCTTTAATTTTACCTACTTCTTCTCATCCATTGTATACTCGTGCTCTGGAGAAAGTCAACTATCAGTATCATTTGTGAATATTGAATTCATCAACACTAAACCCACACATATTTCACTCAATGCTTACAGACCTCTGTGCAGTTCTGCTCTATCCACCTTATTTTGTAAGGACTGTAAATTCTCCTACAGTTGTGTAGTATGTATCACAGTGAAGAGTAACTCACACTGGAAGGGCCCCTGCTGAAAGCAGAGCCAACTTTGAAGGTAGATCCAACTTCAGATGTAAAGATGCTTAGGGCCTTGCCCAGAACCAAGTTCTGCATCTCCAAAACCAGGGCATTCCACAGCTTTTCTGTCATTTCCCCTCTCTCAATCCAATGTTTGACTATCCTCACCGAATTTTTTTGCCTAGTTGAACTGGAATTTTCTTTGCTGCAGTTTGTCTGTGCTACCACTTGTCTTTTCACTGTATGACTCCAAGAAGAGCCCTAGAGCTTCTAACAGGATGGAAGAAGGAAGGGAAAAGAGATCACTGTAGTCACGAGAAAGCCTTTGGACATCCAGAACTTTAACTAGGTAATAAGCACCCAGCTTTTTGATGTCCAAAAAATCTTGTCTGATCAGGTGTGGCAGAGATCTAAATGAGGCCATCAAAAGGACATCACTAGAGATTTATTAAAAATGAAAGATGGTTGTTTAAGACACAAGAGAAGAACACGGAAAAATCATATTCCAAATGGCATACATTTGCTAATGAAAGAAAATAATTTTGTATAGCAAGGTTAGGTACTCACCATCTCTCTTGCAATCTCCACAGCTTCCTGCAGCCCATAGAGCCTGCCACAGACCAGGTAGATCCCATTGGCCCAGAGAATACAACCCTCATGGACCCAAAATTCATTGCTGTCAAGAGGTAGTTCAGGAATTTGTAACTCCAGCTCAGTGCCACCTTCTGAAGTGGGCATAGATGGTTTTGAGTCCAAAGGAGTCTTTTCACCACCACTGCCACCATCAGTGGTTGCTTTTTTACAAGAAGCTCCCCTTGAAAGTGACCGAGAGGCTCCGCTACAGTCCTCAGAGCGGTGCCGCCTCTTAAAGCGGGGATGAGCAGCCAGGCTTCTTTGTTCCTTCTGTTGTTGCTGTTCCTCCTCCTCTTCAGTATCTGTCTTGGAACCATTAGAAGCACTTTTGTGCCGTACCTTGACCTTGCTCTGCATTTCTGTGGCCCTCTTTGGAGGCGGGTTCTTGGGCAAGGTAGCTGCATAATCCTGGGGGTAGAAAGGACCAAAGAGGTCACCCATGTTACGATAGCTGGCCCATTTGCCACACAGGCAGCAAACCAGATGCCCCAAGACAGAAGACTCCGTTACTACAGGACCTTGCAGCATGAAAGTTGAGGTGGGCAGCACTTTGCTCTCCGCATTGCTAGGAGGGGGTGTTGAAGACCTCTGTCCTTTCCGACCCCTCACCAATTTGTTCTGCTCCTCTTCCTCCGCATTTATGATTGTGCACACAGCGCCTAATTCACACTTGTTTACCACATGAATATAAGGGAAAAAGGACTTATTCTTGGAGTCAGTTTTATCTACAGACTGGGTAGCATATTTAAGCTTGATCTCTGGTTCTTGCGGCTCCACGATTGGAGCAGCCCGTCTAGGCTTCCGCTTCCGTGGCTGTGCTGCAGGTTTTCGCCTCTCCCTCCTTTGCCTCTTGGGCTTTGGCTCACCAGCACCCACCCCTTCTGCAGGCTGTGATGGTACTGGTGGGGGAGGCGGGGGCACAGGCAGCTGCTGCTGCTGCTGCTGCTGCTTCTTCTGCTTGTTCACGCTCCCAATTGGCCTCCCCTTTTTCTTTCCAGAGGGGAAATATCCCTTTGGAGGGAAACCATCTGGCTTGGGTGAAATGTTTGTCACATCTCCATCTTTTTCCTCAGACTTTGGATTTGGTTCAGAAATGAACACACTGGAAGGGGAAATTGTTTTTGAGTCAGAAAAGGTCAGAGTTCCAGCTCCACTTACAGATCCATCAGACCTTCCCTGACCACCTGACTTCTGAGAAGGTGGTGGTGGTGCACTGGATCCTGCTCCTTCTTTACCAACACTGGTTGTTTCAGGGACCTCTTTTTTGTTTTTATCATCCTCACTGCTTTGCCACTCTTCTGAAGATCTTGGAACAGTTTTTTCACCAGTTGTATCCTGGCTTGCTGGCCCCACTTGATCTGACATCTCTCCTTTTCTCTTCTCAGCCTCTGGTCCATGTCCAGCCACATTCCCTCCTTCAGGTCCACTCTTGAGGGACAGGATGTCATCAAGAGTGACAGTATCTGGACCAGTTTCAGCACTGTTGGTAGAAACACTTCTCCGAATATTGGGAGATGTAATTTTTTGAACAATAGCTTCCAGTTTTAATCCTCGCCCCTTTCTTGGGGGCAATATTTTGGTCTTTGCCGGGCTTGTGAGGGAAACAGCAGGGCAATTCCTATTATCAGGACTTGGCAGGTCCTTGAAGGAATCTCCCTTTGCAACTGACTTGCCAGCATCTTGGCTTTGAGATGAATGGGCATAGGAGTTGTATGTTTTATCGGCTCCTTCTTTTGCTGAAGTTATCAGTCGCCCTTTATCTTCACTGCCACTGTTCTTCATATCATGTGGCTGTCTTTTGGTAGGGATAGGCGAGATGAAAGAACGGACCCTCCTCCTCATAATTAATGGGTTTTGAGGAGACTGGTCTTCCTGGCCAGGGAGCCTAAGCATAGCATTACTAGGCTTGGGCAAATCTGTAGATTCCTCTCGTCGATGCCCATCACTTTCTTGAGGGCAAAATCTTTTTTGGTTGGCTGCTCCAAGAGGGCCACTGCTTTTGGCAGGAGAAGTTTGCCGAGAGAGGTCCCAACCAGATTCATGGTGCTGCAACTTCTGGTTGCCGTGTTTCAGTTCGGTGCATTTGCTCTGAGTACTGTCGCTCCCCATGACACAGCGCCCAGCTTCCTGGCTTCCAGTATCATGATAAGAGCTACCTTGAAGGTACATCATTCCATCCTTGTCATTTTTTAAGGGACTCCTTACTCTTTCCAGAAACTGCTGCTGTCTTGGGCTCTTCCTTGCTCCTTCCTGCCTGTGCTGAGCTGCAGCAATCACACCCTGAGCAGTGCTGCTTGCCCAATCTTTGTATTCTTCTTGCTGTTGCTGGTATATCTGTCTCTTGTAATGATACTGGGAATTCAAACTCTGGTTAGGGTCACCAAAAGCATGAGGCCTAGCATTTGTGTGATATGCTGAAGCCAGAGATGGGCCTTCTGAATTCTGAGGGTAGACAGAATGCAAGGAACCCCTGCTAACTCTTTCAGATAGTGTCATGTGTGGGTTCATGTGATGCAGATCTGCCCCTGGACCTCTGCTTCTGCCTGGTGACATTTTCAGCTTATCAGCAAGATCCTGATATTGAGAGGGTGATTTACCCCTTCCAGTTCTGCCAGGTGCTCGTCTCATCTGTGTCGATCTGCTGTCCTGCTGGGGCATGTAGTCCGGAGCAGCATCGGAGACTGCAGCTCCAGGGCTGGCATTGCCTCGAAAAGATTCATGCTTGATGCCAGCGGGATGACAATGGTCTCCTGTTTTTTTATTATTGAGACTAGCTGAGCTCTTAGACTGTTCAAAATCTTCTTCCTTTATTTGCCCACTGTGAGCTTTCATCTTTGTTTCCATGGATACTAAACCACCAGGGAGTATTACTGACTGGCTCAAGCCAGGGGCAAGACGTTCACTTCTTCCGCTTCTGGCCTCAGGACCCATGTGCCCCATGGGGTGAGGGCCAGGATCTCTTACAAGTTGTCTTAATGGAGATATGTCACAGATCACTGATCTCCTCTCTGAGAGCGCCCCCCCCCCTCATGGGCAGCAGACTGAGACTCCACATCGAACTTTCTAGCAATAGGGTAATCAGCTAAATTTATCTGCTTCATGTCTGGAGCTGCACTGCTAGACTTCCTATCCCAGGGACCCCAGTGAGGGCCTTCCAGGAGGGACCCCATGCTTTTGTTTAAGAGGCCTCTATTGGTCAATTCATTGGTTTGACTAATTAAAACATTTGGCCTCATGGCTCCCTCCAAACTGCCAGCCATCCCAGAATGCTCCTGTGCGTTCCTAGAGTACCTTCTGTCTGGATGATGGTGGTACCCCTGTAAAACCTCCTGTAGGAGGCTAGGAAACTTCTCATTACGGCCTTTGCGCTCACTATGCCCTGGAAAATCCCCCTTTTCTTGACCAGAAGGATACTGTGGAAAGCCACCAATATTTCTCTGTATACCAGGTGCTATATTATCCTTGTAACTGTATCTTAAACTGCCAGGAGACTTGGAAGATTCTGTTCTTGCAGGAAAATTTGGCCCAACAACTGCATGACCAGGCTGGCTGTTCCCCTCCCCATTATGGTTAGTGTTATCGCCACTTTTGCTCCCTTTACTTCCTCCTTGAGTTTCTTGCTGTGTCCCTGCATGCCCAGCTTCTTTTGCTCCACTAGTGCTAGCTGGTGCCTGAGGGGTTGTGGAAGCATCATCTTGTGCAGGTTTATCTTGTCCACCTGACTTTTCTACTCTTCCTGTCATGGCTTCCCGGGAGACAATCACCCCAACTGCCTTTTCATTTACTTTCGGGGCATTTTCCACAGCCACCACAGCTTCCTTCCCATCAGGGGAGGCCACATCTTCCCTAGCTGCAGGACTGCTGCTGAGTTTTGATGGCTCATTCTGAGAGCCTTGTGCTGGTGAGGAGTTGGGCCTCTCTAAATTACCCCCTTTGTAAGTGGTGTCTGAGCTGGTGCTCTGGCCACTCAGCTGTCTCACCCTTTCCCCATGATCCTCTGAACTACTGGAACAGCCACCATCCAGGGACTCTGCCATGGGAGACTTGAGTTGCTCCTCTGCCTGGGAGGAGCCTTCTGAGTTGGTGCAGCTGTCGGCCTTCTTGGAAGAGGATGATCTTTTGGAACTTTTTTTCTGAGGTGCCAAGGCATCCGAGAGCAACATGTGCTGGACTGTATTGGGCAGATTCGCCACTTGAGAACTTAGAGCACTCAGGCTGCTCAGTCCTGGATCTGTGAGCCTTTTTTCCTGCAGCCCTTCCAGTCCAAATCCCTTGAATCCACTTGCATGAGCATTGGGGCTTGGCATCATAGACGGTGTAGGACTAAGCTGAGGCATCATCTGCAGGATTCGGTTTCTAGAACCCATGGACATGTTGCCTTGCCCACACTGGAGATTTTCTCCACCTGGCATGAGTGGAGAAGGGGTAGAGCTGCAGCTTGGAGACTGAACCACAGATGCAGCAGGAGATGGATTAGAGATTGGACTGAAGTTTTGGTGGAACTGCATCGGTGACCTTACAGGAACTTCAGTCTGGCTGTACTGTCCCACTTGACTTTGAAGAGAGAGTTTGGTGGCAGTATTTGAATACTGCATTACGTGCTGAGGTGGGTGCTGCTGCTGCTGCCCCTGCTGCCCACTTTGGGGCAGCTTAGACTGCTCAAAGCTTTTCATCGGTTGAGTTTGAAAGCTGTAGTTTGACTGGGTCCCATAGGCCTGGGCATTGGAACCCACAGCATGGCCTTCGTACTGCGACCCAGAATTCACATTGTAGCTTCCGTCATAATTCTGTCCTGACTGGCCAAAACGCTGTGGGGAAGGGAAAGAGGAGGAGGAGGATGACGAAGGTGGCTGATAATGTTGGCTGAACTGACCCACTCGTAACTGGTAGCCTGAAGCAGAGGAAGGCAGGGTGGATGGACGCTGCATTGGCTGCAAGTGTGAGGTGCTAGAAGCAGACTGGCTGGAAGCCTGGGGTAAAGGCTGATGAGATTGATAGATCTGCTGTCTCAGCTGCTGCACCTGCTGCTGCTGGCTAGAAGCCTGCTGCTGATACTGGGCACTCCCTGGAGAAAAAGGACCAGTATAATCCTGTTGATAGTGGGATACACCCCCAAGGGTCGAGTGCTGTGTTTGGAACTGGCCCACATGTCCCTCACTCCCATACTGACTCCCAAAGCTACTCCCTTGAGGGGGCCCATAGCTCTGTACTGGTCCAGAAGGCCTGCGCTGAGGCGGCTGCTGCCCTCCTGACACCACTGGATCTTTGTTGGCAGCCATATAGTAAAACTCTCCTGCTTCTTTTCTGAAACCTTGGTAGCTCTGATGGCCAGAGCTCTCACCAGGCATTGCTGTAGAGGCTCCTGCTGCTCCACGACGTCCACTGCCAGCACCTCCTCCAAAGCTCTGGAACATCTGGGCCTGCTGGCGGGGGCTGAACTCTTCCAATCGGGATGAAGTGTGCACTTCCTGCGGGTAGCTCTGCTGGTTTCCGTGATAACTACTTTGCTCCCGAAAGGACTGCATGCTGTTCAGCAGCAGAGCGGTAGCTCGAAAGCCCTCCTAAATATGGAGAAAAAGAGAGGGGAAAAAAAAAGGTATAATATGTTTCCCAGTCACACCAGTACCCCACTCAATTTCCCTGTATTAACACCAATTAAAATTTAGTGTTTCTCTCCTACCTCCCAGTACATCAATGTTTAACTCCTCTTCTTGCAACCTGCCAACATTCTAGGTAATGCAGGCCAGTAGCCTACTACCAGTTGGAGCGCATTTCCAGCATTAATATTTCCCCACCATCATTTACTAACCGGCTGTGTTTATGTGCCCCGAAAGAGAGAAGCTTCCAACAATATTTGCAAAGCAAAGGAGAGCAATCCTCACCCTCCAGCTATTCCCTATGGCTAATACTGGGAATAATCCAAGTATTCTGCTGCCATGTGGAAAGACGCGACAAGAACCCTGCAACGCTTTCAAACTACACTTGGATTTACCACAGGAATGATATCCAAGGTCCATGTTTCACACTGGGAAAGATCTCTATTAGCAAACACTCAAGATACAATTGACCAAAGCTCAAACCAAGATAACCCAATGAAAATCAATGTGAACGTGTGAAAGAACTGGCACCAGCATACTTAATGCTCAGTTCCTGAGTAATTCCAGTGACACTCCTAGGTGAAAACCAACACAAGACAACACATCGCATTTTCCCGCCCCGCCATCTGCTTTGCTTTACAGGATGGAAAGTTGAAACAAGTTCACTCTATTTGAGCAAAATAGTCTACAACTTCATCCCTTAGGACTTTTATATTACCTTGATTGAAACATAACTGAAAATATTTGTCAGTCAGACTATATGTTTTGGAATACCATGCATGATCATCTACATTTACATAACCAACTCATAAGTAAACAAACTCCAGGAAGGCTCTCCTATGAATTTCAACATATTAATCATTATGTGGAATTATGACTCACCCTCAAGGACTGGACCACAGCTGCAAAATTGTTTGGGGACCCTGGCTAGTCCCTCTATAAAAGCCTGACACATTACTAGATGCATTAAGAAAAGTACAATAATGAACAAGTATGTGAATGTACACTGCCTTTAAAAACCAAAGCCGAACAAACAAAGAAAAAAACCAAAAGCAAGCAACCAAAACAAAACCCCAAATTAGCAGATAACAAAAGCATTTCATGTCTGAAACACCTTGTGGTTTTCTCTTCCTGAAAAAAAATATGGATAAAGCCACCTGGAGAGACTCCTTCCTTTAAAAGAATGTTAAGACAATGCTTGCCCTTTTCCAGGAAACAGAACCCCAACTCCTCAGATTGGAGACTTCCTGGAAGACTTGCCTGCATTATGTTTTTATATTTAGCCATGTTTTGTGTTTGCCACATTCAACGGAACCCACTGAGAATTAAATCCTAGCTTTGCACTTAAGTTTTGTTCAGGTAGATCACCAAACTCACAAAAAACCCCCCAGGCACACAAATGAGATGCAGGCAAGATCTGGTATCCTATTCTTTTCCCATCTGCCTCCCAAGGTTATTTTTTTTATTAACATGTATGTTATCTATAGAAGACTCTAACTCTACCACTAGAGTCTTCCATCTGGGTTTCTGCTATCTGTGTATGTAGGCTACAGAACACACAGGCACAAAACCACCCCACAGCACTGCATGTCTCCGCAGCCCCTCTCCTCTAACTCAAAGGCCTCTTCGTGTTGTAACCTTGGTTCATGCAGCTTGACATACATAATAATATTACTAGAATCAAAAGGGAACTGTCAAATTGTTAATACTTCAAATTCTGTCTCTCTTCTTCTAGGAAGTCAACTTTACTGCTGTTCTAATCTTATATTTTAAGTGTCATAAGAGAGATCTGCTGTTCTGCTGAACTTCCCCTTTTTTAGCATTTTAAAGACTACATATATCACACGAATAACACTTCTATGAATGCCACACTGTGCCAATCTGTCCAGTTCAGACTTATTATGGATAAGCCTCTCCTTTTTCTGTATCACTCCTTTTGATGCTTCATCAGTTTGAAGCTCCGGCCCTATTGGGGTAGGACTAAAATTGGGATACCTAAGGCAAACTACTTTCTTCCTTTTTTTATGTGATTTGGTGTTAAGGCCAAAAACATGAGGGGGAAGAAAAGGAAAAAAAAACATACATAGAAGAAAGTTATCAAGCTAAAGGTAAGAGAACATATACTCTAACTGGCAGATGTTAAAAGCAGCTTCTCTAGATAAGCAGTTTGAGGCTCTGCAATCAGCAACATTCACGTGCTACGGAGACTGCGTGCACGCCCTGGCTATCACATGCTTGGCATCCATCCTCTTTTCATGAAAGCAACATTTCCATCCTCTCACAGGCTCAGTCTCCCACAGAATCTCAGACTCAATTTTTAAACACAACTTTACCAAAGCTTACTTTGCATAGTCTGATATGAAGATCTCAGGATCTCAGGAAGCCTCTTCTGCATTACATCATACAAAAACTTTAATCTCCGATGATATTCATTCTCTGTAACCCTACCAACAGGCTTGAAAACTGCTACATTTTCAAGCTAATGTATGTTAACAATGCTGGCAAACATTCTTAAGACTTCTTCACTATTAAAAAAGAATAATTTTAATTCTATAATGAATAGAAACAGCACAAGATGCTGTAAAATGCCCTTAAGAACAGAGATACAGTAAAGGTCAACCAAGGCACAAATTCTTATCGTCCATAATCTCATGCAATCATGTAACATTTATTTAGTCCAGAAGTTATATATGCTAACTCAAAACAGGGAGAACATATTTTTCTTCTTCAGTTTTTTATTTTTTTCAATCTTGGAATTTACCCTGACAAACAAATAAGAAGTTTTCATCGGGACAATACTTGCTTTGAGTATCTCCCAAGGAGCCTAACTTGAGTAACATAACCAGTAGAATAGCTGCCAAAAAGAAAAAAGGCATTTCATTAATAACAGGCATAAAAAAAGAGAGGACGTGCTCCGACCGATTACATCACTGATAACTTAAGACACATAGCACATTTTCTGTCATTAATGTACTATAAATACAGAACTATCACAATTATTACTGCAATAGCCTTTCTTAATAGTAACAGCCCTGTAAAGTGCTTAGATATAAGTGCTATGTTCTCAGCAAAATCACCGAGAATAATCCCCTGGACAAGCCTTGTTAATAAAATACATTCAGACAGATAAGGCCTTCAAAGTCTACCCATATCCACATGAAAAAAAGTACTTATTTTATTAATTTTTTACTGGAAGCCTTTAAAGAAAACATTTTCAGCCGGTACATACTCCTCCTCATGTACAAAGTCAAGAGGACAATGCACCAGCTGCCAACTAGAGACTACAACACAATCATATAAAACTCCGTAATGATGGTACACATCCGTAATGCCATCCCCAGCAGAAGGGACAAAGTCCTGACTCCAAAAAAGTGCTCTATTAACATCCATAAATTACACACATTTACAGTACTTTCCAACACACACAATATGCAAAGCTTTCGTTGCTTATTCAAAGGAAAGGTAAGAGTCTGGCAGAGCTTTCACTACTCCAGTGTCACACCTACACTCTTGCTACACGTGCACGCAGCTCTCTCAGTAAAGCTGCATGACTTTAAAGTATTTATAGCCTGTAGCTGTAGAGCCATCTAAGCATATCCATCTAGACACTGCAGACTACACTCACTAGGCTAGGCAGTTTCACTCTGCTCCAGCACATTCATTTCTTCCCCAATAGCCCAGTAATCAAAATTTGCCTTCGACCCAGCAGGAACAAAGGAAGCACATTATAAGCTTGTGTGGCTGATAAAAAACAGCCTCACTTATGGAATCACTACACAGAAGTCTTGAATAGAAAGAAGCAATAGGTCCTCTTACCCAAATCTCAGACTTATTTGTGAAACATGTTATTTCAAGCAGTGTATCAATTTACCTTCTTCACATGAACTTATTTTTAAGTATAATGCAGATTTTGTATCTTGTTTAATCATTTGAAACAGCCTTATAGAACTTTGTTAACATAAGAATTCCTCAAAATATGAAGCTACTGCATTGTGACCTCACTGTGAGTAAGATCATCTAATGTTAGTCAACAGCATGCAAGCATCTTTCAATGGTTCCTGCATGTATATCAGAGTGCCCCCAACCAGTGCTGATCAACAGAATTCATCAGTACGCCCACACCAAGATTATTCTGTGAAATGATCTTCTGCAATATACCATGCTAGGCTTTCTTTTAAAGCCACATAAATCTTTAAAACTCTTTTTGTCCTGATTATCAAAGACTGGACAAATAACAGGACAGCTGCCCAGATCTTCCCACGTAACACTGATGCCAACATAGTAGTGCATCACTACAGACAGCTCATAACAAGTGAGCTAAAAACTAAAATACTGTGGGGATATGCCTAATTCTGGACGATAAGCCTATAAAGAAGCAAATGAAACCACCACCAGCTCATTCAGTAGGACATAAGTGAGGTCTTTCCACTTCGTTAAATTTTCTTTAGATTTGGGTTGACTACTGCGATCCATCTGTGCAGAGAAGTCTCAGGCAGCAGTCAAATGCAATATATCTTTAGCGCTCTGTCAAAAGCCTTTCACATCCTAGCATGCTTATCAGGAAAGAAAACGCAGTTACAGGCAGGTGACAAACAGTAAGATAGTATTTTCCGTAGTCCAAAATGTACACAAAGAAGTTGGGGGGGGGGCGTATAGAGTGTCCAGAGTTCTGATTAAAATAGACTTATTTGCTAAATGCTGTGCAAGTAACAGATATGTACGCAAGATTGCAGCCATTTCTTGCCACAACTCATACAAAGTGCAAAAATTACTATTTTTGTCCCTCCTCTTTGTATCTTCTTAAACTAGCAGAGAACACACATAACCAAAACAATCCCAAAAGCCAGAACCTGAGTATGAGCAATTCAGGGACATGCTTTGTAAGTAAACAACCCCTTTGCTTGAAATTAAGCCAGATATAATGGAAAAAAAGGATTTCCACATACTGAGTACCATTTCTATTGTCAAGGCCAAGTTGCTAACCCTCTGTTGGGGGTTTTAAGAGTTCTCCTGTTCTTCTTTTTTCTCTTAAAGAATTTTTCCCATATATGTTTCCAGGGGGACAAATTACTGGGTGCTTAAGAAGAACAAAAGAGCCGGCTACAGAGGGCAGGGGTCCAACTAGCTACTTGTTTTTCACCTGGGGGGTGGGGGAGTGGGGTTTGCTGGTGCCCTCAGCGTGGAGAAGGAATTGGTCAGAGCTGGAGGTTCCTGCTTTTCGGCTGTTTTCCTTCTACCTGAGAAACCCGGATTCCCAAGCCCACCTTTCCCTGCCCTGCTGGGAGCCGGGCCGCAGCCGCTTTGCTCCTGCCGCCGCTTGGACCCTTCGCTACACTGTAACCCTGCACACCCTTTGCCGGCTGGGACCTCCCGGAGCTCCCACTGCAGCTCCGGAGTTCGATACATCTCATCTGCCACCCGGGATCTGTGCTCGCCTCTGCTGCTCCAGCCTGCTGCTCCCGAGGGTCCGGCCGGACACCGGGATCAGCCGCTCAGAGGGTTTGTTGAAGCTTTTCGTCCATCCCCTCCCGGGACCCCGAGCCGCCCCTGCGAGCTGTGACTGGAACTGCACCGAAGGGGGAAGTGCCTGACAGCCGAGAGAGGCTGGCACTGGGTTTGTGGTTCTGTTTGTTGTTACTGCCATAGTTATTGTTGTTTGTTTGCCTTGCCGTGCATATATATATATATTAGTAAAGAACTGTTATTCCTACCCCTCATATCTTTGCCTGAAAGCCCCTTAATTTCAAAATTATAATAATTCGGAGGGAAGGGGGTTGCATTTTCCATTTCAGGGGAGGCTCTTGCCTTCCTTAACAGATGCCTGTCTTTCAAACCGAGACACCCTCATTTCTGCAGGTACATAGCTATTACTTGCACACCTGATCAGAGGCTGGGAATAGACTGACCTTGTTTCGGTTTTGGAGGAACACTGCTGCTTTTAAGAGAAGGCAAAAGAGCCACCAATGCTACAAGTAGATGAATTTAAAGATCAAACCCAAGACTGCATTTAACAAAGCAACAGATATAACTTATTTCTTCTACATTTGATGCCTTTTTAAAAGAAAAGGGAAAATAAGTAAGACTTGTTTTCAACATTAGGTGTGGTATGGAAATAAACCAAGACAGTCAGCCCTTCAGTCACCAGTTTGTCCAAACAGTAACATTCACTGCTCACTTCATTCAAGAAGTCGTGCTTCTGATATTATTCACCACCACATTTTTAGAGAAAACTACAGTCAGATCTGGCTCTCACCAAGCCATCATGGTATATTCTGTCAAACAAACCTTACTACACCACTCAAAGCTGAAACAGGATACAGTTAATTATCACTGAGAGCGCCAGACCCTATGGAAGTAGCTAAACTGAAGTATCCTGTAAAGTATATAAAAAATTAAATTAAACCCAGAATACTGCATTAATGGAAACCGAATTTCATAATTCTAAAAAATCAGAGCATGTCTTAGAAACATCCATATGTAGTAGTTACACATGCTTAAGTATCTATTAATAACACATATTAGCAACACATCTTGCAAATCAGTGGTAATACTGGTCTTGACAAAAAAAAAAAAACCAAGACACCAAAACTTAATTTTGTCCTTCCTAGTGAAAACTTTTATCAAAAAATTCCTCAAATGAGCTACAGCTTGGCCAAGTGGATTGTAACTAGCTTCCATCATCTCACAGAGACACTATGCCTTCTTTACCAAAATGTCTGTACAGCTTTTCAGAAAGTCAGTATGTATGAGCTTAAATCCAAACAATTAAGGAAATGGTTCTCGCAGAATGGGTGAGGAACAGATGAGCATGGCAGAAGGAGCACAGTGAGCTTTGTCAGTTGAGAGAGGGGAATGCTCTGGGGATTATTGTGCTAGATAAGATCTACATTCACTTATTTTTCCATATATTTCCTTAAGTGACCACAGAAAAAGCCCAACCACAGTAAGCCTGAGTCATCACCTTCCTATCTCACAGGGGAGATGTAAGCAGACATATTCAGAGCATTCGACTGCTGCAATAAAAGACATCATGTAAACAAACAACAACAAAGAATAATCAAATTTTGCATGTGGCTATTATTTGTCTGGTGTTTTCTTCCCACACATCCAAAAAATTTTTTAAAAAACCACTTGTATAACACCAAATTAGAAATACACAGACCTTTTTGCATTTGCAAGTTTTCCTTACTAAGTGAACAAAACTAAAATACCATCTCCAGTTTAGCTTTGCACTTTTAGTGAAGTGTACTCTTAAATTCGTATTCCTAAACATGAAGAAAGAAGAAATTTGACAAGAAAAACTCCCATTGTAAGCCAGTATTTAAGTTGCAGCATTATGAAAACATATATTTCTAGAAATATAACTAATGATCAAAGTTCAGCAGAATTTTGGCTGGTTGTATGTATTTGATTTTATTATTATGCCATTGGTTCTCAGTCTCAATCAACACCACAGATGCACTTAAATAGCTTTCAAAAATCTACCAACCTCTTGTAAAAGTTATCCATCTAAAATTTTGACAGACACTGCTATTTTAATAAGAACTTATGCAAATTAGTCAGATTTCATTTTATGTCAAAGATTAAAACAACAATTTTGGTTTCACATATAGGGTCAGTCTTCTCTAGCCCAGTTTAAGAGGTCCAGCCTCCTCTATGGTGTTAACACAGCCATTCATTAGCAAGTCAGATCAAGGAACTGATACGGTCGAGAAAATTCTGTGAGAGAGAAAAGCCATTTCTGACCTGACAGATCCATTCACTGTATCATTACACAAACATCTGTACTAGCAAAACGGACACAGCAGGAACTGTTTTAAGTGGCCTGGTTACTGAAGGGCACTTGAAATCAGGAGTTCATATTTAAAAGGCTCTTCATCTTTACACAATAGTCAAACTACCCTCCCTAACATGAAAATAACACTGAACCCTCAGCTCATCTTTTTTTTTTTTTTCTCCAAGCTGCAGATCAGCTGACTGCACATCCTAATCCACCTCGCTAGTCCTCCAAAAATTCTGGCAAGTCATTACAGACCTCTTATTGCAAATTCACCTGTGTCCATATCTCCAATGTCTTCAAGCAGTCAAACATGATATTTGCTTTGGCAATATAGCAAAATCTGCACATCCACTTCAAGAACAACTTCTGATCTACTCCTTCTCAGACATGCAAGACATGAGGCTCAGCAAAGGCATCACAACTCTCACTAAACCTTCACCTTTCAGTTACAAAACAGTGAAAAGGAGAAGTCAATTATTAATTGCAAGAGGAAAACAGGAAAGTGTGAACAAGGTTGCCAGGTTCTATCTGCCCAAGCTCTCACTTTCTGTGCAAAAATTTATCCAGTATCTAAAATACTCAGAACTATACAGTGGGGAGAAAAACCCCCACCATCCTAACCCATTATTTTTAATTAACTTTTATAATATTTCATACTAAGCAGTAGCTCCAGCCTTGATGACAGGTTGCTAAGATGAATAGTTATAAGGGTTATATTAAATATTACCTGTAATATGTCTTTCTTTTCTATTCAACTGAGTCTATACAATTAAATATTTTTATTCTTTTTTTTTTACAATGCCTGGTGCAATGAGCCTGTAACTAAGACTCCTGGGAACTCCTCAAGGCAAATGAAGTAAATTGACACAAAATCTCTCTCAGTTATGTGCAAGTATTATCACAATACTGGCTATGCACTGTACACAGGAATTATATCCATTGATTAGGATAAAACCATTGTTGAAGATAATACCACCTATTTACATTATAGGCAACAACATTAAATTCAGGCAGAAATATAACCTTGATCTACTTAAACTAACAAATTAAAGAATAACTGTTCAACTGCAGAAAAGCTGTACTCAAATTTACATCTTCCAAACCTCTCATAGATAGTTTTTGTTCCTTTAAGGTAAGACAAAAAATTTAGCTTTAACACTTTCAATTTTCACTAGCCAAGGTTATCATTCTTCCTACGAATTCAGCACTTCAGCCCTCTAAATCAAGGCAGATTTAAGAGGAATTTGAGTGTGGAAGGTCTGCAAATACTACTGCTATTGCACACTTTAAAAGAAAATACAGTCAAGGCCATATCATGTTTACTGATAAAAAAATTAGAGAGCAACCTTATTTTTCCCAAACATAAGAACTGTTTGAACTTCTCCCCAAAAAAATTTTAAAGCACTTGTAAGATTTTCCCACTAGAAGAACAACAACTTTTCTTTCCCTGACATTTCTCCTTGTGTCCTACAACCTATGTCCTCTAAATATCACTTTGCTCATTTCTCCACACTTCAGATTCCACAGCATCTGCCTCATGTTGAAGCCACAAACTTTAGCAGACCATTCTTACAGTAAGTTTTGTCTTCTGAGACTAACAGGGAGTGACTAAGACTACAGCCACACTTACATGGAGACAGGAGAAACAGTTCAGATTAATACAAAACAACTTTATACATTTAAATAATTCAACAAAGAGATTACTTCAGAGGTAAGACTATTTTAAGGAGGTCCTCCCCCTTCCTATCTACCCATCCCCATCCCCACCCCTGCAGGCTTTCTTTGAAATTTTCAGACTGGACCAGTTTCTTGAACCACCTCATTATGCATCCCCACCGTAGCTCCACTAGCATAACCAACAGATAGATGAGAGAGAGAGAAGGCAGCACACTGCAGCGCTGGAGCAAACAGCTCAGAACTCCTGAGGTTTATACTTAGCCTTGGCCTAAAGCACTTAAATTGGTTCGCTCTCACCAGCTCCCCCACTGAGTCAAAACCTTTCAGAAGCAATCTTTCTATGTCAACTTTATGCATACAAAGTGATTAAACTTCTAACACACCTCAGTTAAAAGTCTGAAAAATCTGTTTTAAACTCAAGCCATTGTAACCAAGAAACTCCACACCTCCAAGTTCTGCTGCCACAGCCAAAGGCAGGGAATATCAACAGCAGTCACACCACACCACAGGCACAAAATTAACTCTAATGAGCATAAGCAGTTCAGAGAAATTAACAACCTACAATTAGAGATCTTCTCACAACTGGGGTTTAGAGCTTTCTCCTTCCCCAGAGGATTTCTGGATCACCACAGTGATAGCGTCAGGAGCGTTTGAAGCTGGAAAGCTGATGGACAAAGCTTCTACTGCATGTATTCCATGTCATATTCTAAAAGATATATCCTTAAGGAAGTCAGCAGTTGAAAGCAAACAGGAGGGATGAATCCAAAACCAGAGAAGAAAAAAAGCCTCTGTAAATACCAATTAGTGGAGGATAACAAAGATACTGCACTCAGAGCATAATTTTTGGAAATGCTAGAGTTAACATTTTGAAGTAAGACAGAGGGAGCTTAGATGGTCCACCACTCTGAGAACCAGTCCCACCATTCTCTTAAACTTAAGTTCCCACACTCCTGCAGTCATTCATTTTGTACACCACGGAGCAGAGAAAAAACAAAACCAGAAGACTCTACTGTTTCTGTCTCCACCTATCTCCCCTCATGAGGAGGCTAAATAAAGAGGTACAATTAACATAAACCATACATGATGGATTACAAATGACGATTTCATAATGTTAATGTAGTCCTAGTGTTCTATTACAAGAAAAGAAGGACTAGATCTCTTCTCTCCCCTGCTCTAAAACAACCCAACTTCCTAGGAAAAACTGAAGTTTGCTACCTTGTTTCAGCTAGAAAGATGGCAACTAAATTACTTTCACCTTGAGAATTGTTGTTGATTTAATTCTTCAAGTCCTGTTAAACCAACTGAGCAAAAGGACCTTACTCCCTAGCTTATTCCAGAAAGGCAACGCACACATAGAGCCAAAATTCCAAGCGTAAACACAGACCAACAAAGTCTTTATAAACATTACAGTTCCGTGGATAAGCAAAGAAGTTTATTTCCTAAATCCTCCTCCCACCCACTTTCAGGAGCTCCCTAATGCTGTTTCTCACTGAGCTAAGAGATGTGCTTTCGCTGGTGAGTCTGACCCAGGTTTACAGAAGTTTTCTTTTTCCACCAGCTTTGATGGGGTTTTGACTATGCTGCAAGAGTATACATATAATTAACCTCTTCTCCTCCCCTTGCTATTTTCAGCAGCTCTATTATATATACACCCCCCTTTGGTTTTCCACAAATTCCACCTTTCAAACATAACACAAGCTGTATTCCTGCAAGGCAAAAAGACAAGGAAACAAACAAAATGAACACATGACGAGTCAAATTTCTATATCCTAATTGCAGGATACTACCATCATTCAAATAAAAATGTACTCAACTGAGCAGTTCTCAAGCAAGAACACAGTTTTGTCTCTGATAACCAAAATATGATACCTAATGTAGAAAAGGTGAAAGACACCAAATGAAAAGGGTCAGAAAAGTACACAGAGCAAAAGGAAAAAAAGCCAGAATGCAAGAATCCCTGCTCTCCAAAGTGAACATGATATTAGCTGAAGTCAGAACTGTAAAGAAGCAGAATACCACACTGAAGCGGACCCCCAGCTCATCACCAAAACCAGTGCCCTACCACAGCTGGCAAACAAATCATTCTGCAGCAGAGTTCTCTTTATGCATTCTCAGAGTAACATGGGATGAGATGTCTCTCTCCATTAAAATGCAGTGATTTAGATGGAAGGGGGATAAGGACAGCACGGTTCAGTTTTCTCATGCAAAATAAAAAGCGTCACTTTGGAGCAATTCTCAATTATGCTCCTGCTACTTCCGCTCTCCAACAGTACAGAAGAGAATCTGCCACTCACTCAGCAATGCCCTGCAATACAGAGGCAATCTGCTACCTCCTTCTGTAACGATTTTGCCCAACTCATTTAATTCACTGCCTGCTGAGTATCTATTATTATTACACTTATCAAGACCTATCTAAAAGACCAATTTTATGTAGCAATATGCACAAGGTATGGTCAGGACCAAGAACATCGGAAAATCACATGTACACATTTCATGCAAAAATATTGGAGAAGGGAGAGAAACCTCCCCACCTCCACACACGAAGTGAAATAGGGAAAACTTATAGTGGGCAAACCAAAACTTACACAACATGACAGAACACTTGAATTCATTCTTTTTCCCCTGAATGCAAGATGAGAAACAAAAGGGAAAGACATGGTTTATAGTGTCATGGAATCCTTTAGCTTGGAAAAGACCTTTAAGATCATCCAATCCAACCCCTCTCATAGAACTGTCAAAGCCACCACAAAACCATGTCTTTAACCACAACGTCTACACATCTTTTTAAGTATCTCTAGGGATGGTGACTCTGCCACTTTGCTGGGGAACCTGTTCAAATGTTTGACTTCTTCAGGTAAGAAATATTTCTTAACATTGAATCTAAACCTCCCCAAGCACAACTTGAGGACATCTCCTCCTGTCCTAGTGCTTGTTACTTGGGAGAAGAGACTGAGCTCTACCTGGCTACAGCCTCCTTTCAGGTAGTGAACAAGAAGGTCTTCCCTGAACCTCCTTTTCTCCAGGCTAAACAATCCCAGCTTCCCTAGCTGCTCCTCCTGAAATTTGTGCTCCAGACCCTTCACCAGCTCCATTGCCCTTCTCTGGACACACTCCAGCCTCTCCATGCCCTTCTCATAGTGAGGGGCTCAAAACTGGACAGAGGATTCAAGGTGCCTCACAAGTGTACAGGGGCTGGCCACACTGTATCTGATAGGAGCCAGGTTGCCACTGGCTTTCTTGGCCACCTGGACACACTGGCTCATGTTCAGCTGCTGTTGACGAGCATCCCCAGGTCCTTTTCCATTGGGCTGCTTTCCAGCCACTCTGCCCCCAGCCTGCAGCACTGCATGGTGCTGTTGCAACCCAAGTGCAGGACCTGGCACTTGGCCTTGTTGAACCCCATACCACCGGCCTTGGCCCATCACCCCCGTCTGACCAGATCCCTCTGCAGAGCCTTCCTACACTTCACCCGATCAACACTCCTGCCCAGCTCGGTCTCATCTGCAAACTGACTGAGAGTGCACTCAATTCCCTCACCCAGATCATCGATAAAGGCATTTAACAGGATTGGCTCCAGCACAGAGCCCTGGGGAACACCACTCGTCTCCAGCTGCCAGCCGGATGCAACTCCATTCCTCACCACTCTGAGATTGGCCATTCAGCCACCTTTCCGCCCAGCAAACAGGGCACCCATGTAGGCCATGAGCAGCCAGTTTCTCCAGAAGAATGCTGGGGCAAACACTATCAAAAGCTTTACTAAGTCCAGCTAGACAACAACCACAGCCTTTCCCTCATTCACTAAGCAGGTTACCTCGTCGCAGAAGGAGACCAGGTTGGTAAAGCAGGACTTGACTTTCCTAAATGCATGCTGACTAGGCCTGGTTGTCCCATATGTGCCACGTGATGGCACTTAAAATCTGTTCCATGACGTTCCTTGGCACAGAGGTCAGGCTGACAGGCCTGTAGTCCGCAGATCCTCCTTCCAGCCCTTCTTGTAGATGGCCATCATATGTCTGCCAACTTCCAGTCATCTGGAACCTCCCCCAGGTAGCCAAGACTGCTGACGGAAAGCAGCTCAGTGAGCACTTCTGCCAACTCCATCAGTACTCTTGAGTGGATCCTATCTGGCGCCATAGACTTGCATGTGTCTAAGTGATGCAGCAGATCCCTGACCGTTTTCCCTTGGATTACAGGAGCTTCATTCTTCTCCCCATCCTTGTCTTCCAGCTCTGGGGACTGGATACCCAGAGAATAACTGGTCTTACTATTAAAGACTGAGGCAAAAAAGGCATTAAGCATCTCAACCTTTTCCTCATCATTAGTCACTTTGTTTCCCCCCACATCCAATAAAGGATTCTCCTTGACCCTCCTTCTGTTGCTAATGTATGTTACAGAAACTTTTTTATTGTCTTTCATGGTAGCAGCCAGATTAAGTTCTAGTTGGGTTTTGGCCCTTCTAGTTTTGTGTAACCTCACAACATCCTTATAATCCTCCTGAGTTGACTGCCCCTTGTTTCAAAGATCATCTCTTTTTATTTTCCCTAAGTTCCAGCCAAAGCTCTCCGTTCAGACAGACCAGTCGTCTTCCCTGCTGGCTCATCTTTCAGCATATGGTGACAGCCTGCTCCCGCACTTGTAAGATATCCTTCTTGAAGAATGTCCACCTTCCTGGACTCCTCTGCCCTTCAGGAATGCCTTCCAAGGGACTCTGTCAACCATGCTCCTCAACCAGCCAGAGTCTCTGCGCTCTGGAAGTCTGCAGTGGCAGTTCTGCTGACTCCCCTCCTTACTTCCCCAAGAACTGAAAACTATCATTGCATGATCGCTGTGTCCAGGACGGCCTCTCACCATCACATCACCCACCAGTCCTTCTCTGTTCACAAACCACAGGTCCAGCAGGTGCCTTCCCTAGTTTTCTCCCTCATCATTTGGGTCAGGGGACGCATACTCCAAGGAACCTCCTAGACTGTTTCCGCCCTGCTGTTTTGTATTTCCAGCAGACAACATAATGTTAATCATGCAGCATTCACTACATTTATCATATAACCATTTGTGTTAATTTTAAAAAAATCACACATAGCATTCCCACTATTCCAGAACATCCACGCAGAGAAAACACTGATGAACAAATCAAATCTCATGGAAATTCAAGTGTATCCAGGCATCTGACCAAAGGTAACAGCAAACTGCAGGTATCCACGGAACTGTAATGTTTATAAAGACTTTGTTGGTCTGTGTTTACTGAATTGAAGACTGATTAACAACATTTCATTATGGTGTACGAAGGTTTATTCCTATTTTGGCAAGTATGACAGCACATATTTTTCTTTCAGCTAGTAAGTTTAGGTATGTTTTTCACAGTCATTATTGATGCTGTACATGGACACAAGCCATTCAGTCAGCTCTGCTAATACCAAGTCTTTAGATCAGTTAAAAGTTATTAACAAGATACTTTGCAGCACATAATTTTACAGGGAAAGTGATCTGAACAATACTTACAATAAACTGTACTAAAGCTTCCAGCATAGTAGCTTCCTATACAATTTCTAGCTAGAACTGAGCTCTTATCAGAGCTCATCAGAGGGTTCTGTTTAGGATTTGCAATTTACCAGCAATTAGATGACTGAGTTCATACTAGTAAAATACCACAAAATAAATCATCATATTCCAGCACAGAATATGCAATGAATTCCACACACACTTATTGGTATGAATATAGACAAGCTGTGTGCTTGCAAGGAAGAGGTAGGGGGAAAAAAAAGTCATTTTCCTAGCTTTTTTGTTATTTGTTGCATCACAATTCAGGCAAGAAATAATGGGCTTCCCAAATGGTGAACAGGTCAAATCTCAAGGGACTCAAGCCAGGGCTCCCCGACAAAGAACCTGGTAACACTTTTTCCCCCTCTTCCAATACCATCACAGGTTACAAACACCGTGATAAAAGAGAAACACAAAAAGTACTGGAAAAACACAAACATATTCACCGTCACCAGGCTGAGCTGACAAGAGGATGCTTGTGTTTTTGGCTACCACTGCTTAGCTCCATTCTTCAGGAATCACTGGTAAGAGGCAAGAAGAAACAGGAGTCTTACTGCAAGAACACTGCTCTGTTGTATCCAAAACTGGAAGTTTGACTGCTCGTGCTGTTGTTCATGAAGGCAGCAAGAAAAAATTCAAGTGCTGGTAAAATGCAATTCTACATTTTTTTGTCTCCAAAGGCAAACAGGCAGCAAATCACAGACTCTAGAACACCCAGAGCAGATCTTATCCTCCAACATGGCTAAACAGAATCCACTTTTGATTACATGTCAGCCTTGACTTTTGAGTCTTTGGGTCTGGCTTTTTATTTTGTCCTTTTCTTTTTTTAAAATGAAAGGAAACCCATGTACATGCATAATGAAGAACATTACAAGCTTTTCCAAGTGACCCCAAACAAATCAATATGTACCTTAGTGGTAAGCAGCAGTGGAAAGGCTCAGCTGAAGCAATCAAGGAGTGGTGTAGCCAGACACCAGCGTGACACAGATGCACCAGCAGTGCTGTATATGACTGTAAGACATCTTCCATTTTTCCAGTTCAATCAGGACTGAAGTCTAGTCAAGAACTGTCAGGAAGTTTTATGCCAGGTCATAAAAATAACTGCACCGCCCTTTTTTTTTTTTTTTTTTTAACGTTAGAAAAGTTTGACAGGAACAGAATTGAACATCAGGATCCCACTACAGGAATAGCCTCTCCTGCATGATTTTAGCCTCTGCTTACACTACGTGTTCTCTATCAGTAACACTAAATGCTTTTTTACAATAAAATTCTACATAGTGTATCAACACTACTAGAAGTGAGTATAAACACTTAAGACTGCCTTTATTTTTGATTTTAGAAGTCCAAAAACTAAAAGGTCATTTTGAAAGAGATCTCACCAAAAGCAGTCAATAAAAACCATCTTTTGCTATCGAACTGCAGTTTTAATCTCTTGAATAGGAAGAGTTGGTTGGTCTCAGTCCAGTCTCCATCAACAAATCAGTCAGTTGGCTCTTCAGAAACTGCCATCCATAATCTTTCCCATTTCAGAGGCCAACCACAGGATTAAGTAACACAAATTCTCACGCAGCCAGTTAAGGTACACTCTGAAGCCTGAGAAGCCAGCACTGCCAAAAATGTTACTAATCTTCGTAACGTATAAGAACTCAGGTTCCCAAAACATGACTCTAACACCTTTCATAAGTATAAAACCAAACTGAACAAGATATGAAAAAATAAACACATGCTTTAATTAAAAAGCTATCCCACCCAAACGGAGAACTGGCATACCCTGTGTCAAAAGGCAAGATATGCATAAGCCAGCTATAAACTCTTAAATACTCTTATCTCAAATTATAGAGAAGCCAAGGAAGCAGCACGAAATTATTCAAGTTTATTACATATTATGCCCTCGCTCCAGACAGCAGCATGCCAAGCTGGTGCAATAGCAACAGGACGTGTGCGCTGCAACTCTTACGAAGGGACCCTTCCAAAAGTGGCCTTATTGCCATTTTGCTGTGCCTCCTGGGTGGTTTACTTAAACGTGACCTAAAAAGGGAGAAAGGGGGTATAAAATGATTTTCTTTTTAACACCGTTCTAAGAGCCCAAAAGGTTGTCTTTGCACACATTTCCACAACAGCAAGTGGGAGAGGGGAAAAAACCCCAAAATCCTACACGTCACCCTTTGTCCTACAGACTTTATACATGTATTCATCATAGACAGAACCATACTAAGAATGTTTTTCCTTATACTGCTTTAAGTCTATAAATTTAATCTGAGTATCCTTTAAAATGTAGCAAACAGGTTAATAATACCCTATTTCTTCAGCTGAAGATGAAGGAAGCTTCTTCTGACAATAAAAAGAAGTCTCCTTTACAACTAAGACACAAATAAATTCTTTCATTTAAATAACCTTCACTTCTTATTTATGTGTTATAGAAACAGATTTACTCCTTTAATAAAAATTCACTTCAAGTTATTTTTATGAAGCATTAGTAACAAAGAAAAGGAACAACAACAAAATCAAAATTCCTGATCTCCTATCAAAGTCACTAACAGCGAAGCTGCTCCTGCTGCTTTCATATAGAGAACCATGATTAACCTGCCCCAGGCTGCAAAGGTATATGAAAGTACACATTTCAGCAAAAATCCACGTTTCATCAATCCCAAAACCTCTGAAAACTGATTTACAAGTCAAAACCCAAACTGTGTCAAAACACACACAATTCTACTAGAAAGGATGCTAGCAGACTTTAAGTAGTCTGAAGAATACCAAGCCAGCAAAAAGGTCCAAAAACTTCCTCCTAGACATTTAAACCTAATAATACAAAATCCAAAAGCTATCCCAAAACAACAAGATTTAAAAGAGTAGAATAGAAAAGTAGTGTTTTTAATATAAAAGGTGTTGTCATACTGTCACTCAAACGGCATAGTACCTTGCTTGTTAACCAGAATACACAATATGCATTTAACGTACCAGCGATTTACAGAAATGAGGAATGACTATCTTCCTCTCCTTGTAGCATTAACAAAGTTTAAGAGACAAATGACTGAGCTACTAAATATCTTTTTCCTTTTTTAAATAGTAATTTTTTCTGCAGTATACTAAAGCAACTGACTTTTTAAATGCCAATGGAACCTAACATTAAGATTAAATAATACAGTTTCAAACAACTCAAAGTGAACTATCATGGAACCCTATTTAAAGATGTGGATTTAAGGGAAAAAAATAAACAAACCAAAAACATTTCAGCCAAATGAAAACTCAAATAATAATACTAAAAATTATTTATCACATACACTTAACCAAATGCACTTGGTTAGGTTATGTAATACCCATCGATAAGCCTCAAAAAACAAGCTTATCTGACCAAAAAAAAGTCTAGAAAATGTGTAAAAGAAATCAGCTCTTCTTGAATTGAGTTCAGCCATTGTGCTACAAACCTAACCCAGAAGCTGCTGCATCTCCATCATCCAGTCACTTTATTTTTCTAAAATCTGAGTAGAGGTGATCCAACTGCTCCATGCACATCCATTGGTCAGGAAGCACGCTAAAAATCATACTCTCCAAAGAATTACCCATGCATGCAGCAACAGATGGCAACAAGCGACACAGACATGAATAGCTTTCAAAATGCTAACCTAAACACAGAAAGCTCTGAAACTCAATCCCCTCACAGTTGTACCCCTTATTTTTCTTTTGTTTTCAAAGGAGGACTTAAAAAAATTTGAACAGTACAGAAAACAATGCTGCAATTTAATCAAACCGCCTGCCCTCTTAATGAACGAAAAGACGGTATACACAAGAAATAAAGGATTCTGGTGGTGCCAAATCTACCCACAATCACTTGTTGATTCACACACAAACGTGCTCTTATTTTCAGGGTAATAACAGAGCCCCAGTACCATTAGGCAGTTCTGATACATAGGTTAGAACACTTATGTTACATAACTTTCTCTTATTCCTTCCCTCAAGGTAGGAAAAATAACTTCCAACTGCAGCCCTAAACACAACTTCCAGCAAGGTAAGCACCATGAACAAAAGACAAACTGATCCTCACAGCAGCCCAAACACATTATATCCTGATTATCTCTGCAGACAAGCAAAGGCTACGTTGAGCCTCCAAAAAGCAGAGAGGCACTACAAACCTCAAGCATTCCCAGCACAGCCTGTCCACCTACTACAATTTGAGCACAGGGTGCATCCATCTTCTCCAACAGTTTTAATCGTTTATCTCTTCAACGAGAACACCAATCCCCACAAAAACTTCACAGTTCTTGCAAAAAAATTCTTCCGGGACAGGAAAACAGGTGGGCACCCCCATCACGCAGGACGAGGGCCTCTTTGAACACACGTAAACAAACATTTTTTTTCTTCAAAGAAAAAAAAAAAGGGGGGGGGGAGCGAGGGGAGAAGGTTAAACTTCCCAGGAGCCCTTTCACAAGCCCCCCTCGTACCCAGCGTCCGCCCTCCAACTCACGGATGAGACCCTCACATCCCCTCCCACATGCCCAGGCGACCTCGGCTTCCCCCGCCAAGAGCTCGCACTCCCTCCCCAGGCCTCCCACACACACCGACACAGCCCGGGCGAGCGCGGCCGCCCCTTACCTGAGACCCCCCCCCCCCCCCCGCCGCCGTGCCCGGCGCCCTCCGCCGCGGCCGGCGGGGCGGGGGCGGCTCAGCAGCCGGGGCGGCGGGGCCGGGGGGCGGGCGGGGGCGCGGGGGCGTCCGGTTCCATCCTCCTCCCCTCACTCACACCTCACACACACACACAGGAAATAACACGGGGTCACCTGACCCCCGGCAGCCAATGGCGGCGGGCGGCGCTGGAGCCAGCGCGCGCGCCAGCGGGAACGGCGGCGCGAGGCGGCGGGTCCCGGCCGGGCGAGGGAGGGATGGAGGGGAGGGGGAGCGGCGCGTGCGCGCGCGCCCCCGTGTGCAGGGACGTGCCTCCGCGCGCGCGCACGCGGACGGGGTGGGGGCGCGTGAGGGAGCCACCGCCCCTCCCACCACCACGCGCCCGCTTAAAGGAGCCGCGCGCCGCACCCTCCCCCCCCCCGCCCCATCCCGCGCTCTCGGAGCACGTGGGCGAGGCGCGCCCGCTGCGCGTGGCACACAACCCCGCCCCTGCGGGGGGCACCGGGACCCCCGGACGGGCCGCCGGGCCCCCCTCCGCCCCTCTGGGGAGGCACCGGGGCAGCTCATATTTCCCTCTTCTTGTAAATCAATACCGCCACTCTCCACCCGCCCCCCCTCCTCCCCCAAGTCATTTTAAGAACCGGCTTTACTCCGTTTGGCCACTTATCCCCGCCCGGCCTCCCCGCCAGGCAAGGTGCGGACACCGACGGCCGAGCCCTGACGGGGCCGGGATGGCCCTCCACCGGCCCGGAGCCCTGGAGCACACCTCGAGACAGCAGTCGGGCCGTACGCCCGGGCTGGGCGGGCCCCGAATCGGAGGTGCCTCAGCGGGGGCGCGGGGAGCTTAGGAAACAACATGGAGGCGCCGGTGCCCGGGATCTCCTGCCCCCGCAGCCCCCGCCCGGCGGGATCAGCACCGGCCATGCCCGGGATCTCCTGCCCCGCAGCCCGCCTGCCCGGGCACCGCCAGGCCAGAGCCGCTCGGGCCATCAGAAGTAGCACTGCCAGCCCTCCGAGTCCCCACTGGCCTTGCATTTGGGAGTCCGGTGTGTCTAGTTGCACTTCTGTGCTGCAGGGACAATTAAGCTTTTTTTTCAGATTATTCACTAGTTTTTGGGTTTGAGAATGAGGGGGCAAGGAGACTGGTGCAGGGGGCAGCTGTAGAGCAAGCATGGAGTGCCTGTCAAATCATCACCTCCTTCATTTAAGCCTGTATGCCAGCAAAGGAAGCTCTATATGACATTACAGTTTCCTCCATCTGCCACTCAGAACATTTCACGTGAAAACGCAGTAGGGCTGGCAGTCTGTGAAGCTCTTAAGTGCTGGGCAGAGAAAGCTCAAGCATCATTTAAAACTTGCTTTGCCAGGAAGTTTACTGAGCAGATATGACACTTTCAATAACTGCCCTGTTTCCCGAGCTTTGTTTCCCAGATCCTCAGCAAGCCGTATTCCGAAAGAAGGCCTCTGCTCAGAGCTCATCCAAAAGGCAATGAGCTGCTGAGAAGGACTCTGTTGTAAGCACAGCCAGTAGACAACTTCACTGATGGCTCCTCCACAGGTGACTTGCTTTTTTTGAAAAATAAATACAAACCACCACATCTCATACCATGCATTATCTGTCAAAAATAATTTGGAGGCTGGCTGAAATTCCATCTAGGTAAGACTAAAATGATGCCAGTAGTCTGAGGAGAATAACCAGAGCAGACAACAATTACATGCGCTTCTGCCATTTGTCTTTCAAGTTAACAATTTGTGGGTGTTAGGGACTCCCCAGCTGCTGGTCAGGCAATAGTGCACCTGGAGCATCTAGGAAAGACTTGCCTGCTCCTCTGCTCACTCATCTTGGGACTCGAGAGGCACTGGCTCCTTTCTGAGGCAAGTCTACTGCTGTGATCTGTGCCTTATCTCCTTCAGATGAGAATACCGCGATGCACTCCGCATCAGCTCCCTGGAAATTGCAGCTGGAGCACACAGGCGCTGCCTTATTGCGTGCTCTCGTAGCACAGAACACCCTGCTCTCCTCGGCACTGGCTGCCCATTCACAGGTGATGTTTCAGCCACGGTGCTTCGCTCACAGGAGGTGGCTGGAGGTCATCGCTTCCTTTGCCTGGAGAAGAGGCTCCGATAGCACATTCACCGTGACAAACTGCGAGGTTGCTCTAGTCAGAAACAGCCTTAATCTTGTTGACTGCCACGGCATGCTAAGAGCTTGGTTAGAGCAGCATTCCCCCGGGGATCCAGGACTGTGATAAAAGCTGTAATGGGGTGGGGGAACTCGATAAGGTTTTCATAATTTGATTTTCCATTATCTGTTTTCTGATTTTGAAGTGCAGCATCAATTGAGGTCAATCCTTTATGTAGGTTTATAAGGTAGGAGTGCTTAGAGGACTCTAACTTAAGTCAAACTTAAACTTACCTTAAGGTAAAACCCTTTGGTATATATAAATACATAAGAGCACAGCTTATCTAGATAAGCTTGTTATATCAAGGTATTTTTTGCCTAATGTCTAAAATGAAGTTGCAGCATAAATAGCAAAAGTTTTGTAAAATGCTCAAAAAGGCACTATAAAAATACAAGGACAGCAACCATTCACAAGTCAAACATTTCTCAAAGGACCAAAAATAAGTGAATTCACAGAGTTAAATACCTGGATCTCTAGTCTGCTGCAGAGCAGCATTTCCCATCTCCATTATGACTATTTTATAGGTGTTACAAGGGAAATACAACAGGAGTTGCTTTTTAAAATATTTAGAAGTTTGAAAACTATATGGCTGGTTTTAAAGGATGAACTGAAGTTTTAGAAGAGCTCATGCTATAAATACAGGCAATTGTCACACCATCGTCAGCTGTTGCATTACAGTAGGCATCACTGGTAATACACAGGGTCAATATAAGTGCAGAATGTAAACAAAGTTATCAAAACTATGTTAGTTAAATATCACGCAAGTAGAGACGCCATATCCTTTGCAGCTTTCCAAGTGATGTATCAGGCTTCGACGTACAACCCCACTGAGCTAAACGGATAATTAAATTCTCTCAGAAACTAATTTTTGGCTGTCTGCAGGCTCCAGATGAAAAACCACTCTCATTAGTACACCTTGTTCACATCACCAAGTTTTCTTTGCCACTGAACATTTCATTTTCTTTCCAGAAGAAAGAAATTCAACCTTCTGACTTGGCAATTCAGTGACATCTACCTACTTGACCACCATCAGTTACACAAAAAAAAAATTGTTTTAAATAAAACATTTCTAGGACTAATGAAGAAAGTAACCCCATCGTGCTTCTAGGGCTACAATCCCATACACACGATCAGGGTGGGAATCTAACACCCATGCAAGCCTTTCTACTTCAGGGCAAAGTCATCAGTTGCATCTATACGCTCTCACCCTTCAGTTCTGAAAAGAAGAAAAAAACCCAGGGATTTAAGGCCAAAAATGGTTACAAACAAAAAAAAAACCCCAAAACCGTAAAGGACCAATTTTACAATCAACACAACAAACTAAACAGGTTTGAATGTAAATTTCCAGCAAACACATTCCATCATCTAAGAGTGAGAGCTATAAATTCAGCAGATGTGCTACGCCACAGTCGTAAGAAAGATTGAAGTCTTTGCTTTTAGTGCAAGAAAATCAGCTCAGTCATAATTGTACAGAGCCACTATGGTACTACCACAACAGAAACTTTAAAAATCCTCTCAATTTCCTTCCTGAAATCCTCCCTGCCATCTCCTAATCAAAATGCTTTTGATGATAGAGGCACAAATAAGGCAGGAAAATGGCCTCAAGACTTGGCACCCTCCTCTATGATGGATGGGAGATTCTGAGCAAAATAAAGCCCCCTGAGTAGCCCTCCAGGTGAGTGCCACTGCTCCCACCAGTGCTGCTATCATTACACACACGCAAGCAATGCTGCCTCTTACTGCACATGAACTCTGCAATGGCTAAAGCAAACGTTTTTCCCTGTTATGCCTTAGTGTAAGGCTTACCTTGCACATCCCTTTCCCCTCTCTCACAGATCCCAGTGAAAAAAGGTCCTTCTGACCCCAAGACGACTGACAAATGGAGATGGAGTCTCTTTCTGTCTTTGAGGTCACCACTTCTGATCTAGCCGTAATTCAGTAATTACTCAGTTCGTGTGGCTCTCCAGCAGCATACATTAGCAGCGTGGAGGGGGAACAGAAGGATGACACCATTCCCGACCTCAACCACCTCTCATCTTCACACACCCTCTGAGCTCCCTCTGCCTGGAAGGGGGGAGGGCAGTAAGTGATGCAGGATGGGGGATCGAGAACAAATCTGCAGGTAACATGTGCTGGAAAGGCTCCAAGCACCCCAGTGTTTGTTAGAGGAAACATGATTTCTGAATGCAGCTGGTGGGGTCCTCTGAGAGGTTTCTTCTTCTTTGCAAAAGGTTTCATTGCTGATACAGCACAAGGAAGGTGAAGCCTCCGCAGAGTCAGGCATGCAGATTTCTCACAGACATGGCACCCGTCCCCTCAAAGTGTTACCCTTATCCTAATCTTTTCCCCTGTTACACAATTCCATGTCACGCACAGGCTCACCACTGCACTTTTACAGCTTTCATCTAGTGGCTCTTAGATGCTATGGGAATGGGCATTAGTGACTACCTTGAAGATAGATAATACAAAACATGACAGCAAGATTGGGCACCTACAGGTCACGCAACTGGGGACTGAAACTTATATTCACAGTGGGACAGCTACATCTTTAAGCGAGTGCAAAGCAAGGGCAGCTCACCTGTTTCTCTTTCTCCAAGAAAGACATCAGCATGGCTGCATCCATTAACATTTCCTACCTCTCTTCCTACCTAGCCCCAGGATTTCCCATACCTTCCTCCTATTTCTTTTACACTTAACTTCAGATAAAAGGTGTTACATCTGACCCTATACAAGGGAGAAGCCGTATCAGACATCTCCCAAGGAACTGCAGCAAAGACAGGGAGGACTCTCCTCTCATTAATTCACCAATATTTAACTTTTTCCCTTAAGACTATCAAAGGATCTGTGCTTGCTGGAAAATATTTTGGACAAGCATAGATTCTCAGCATACTGATCGTCATGTCTTGGGTGCATCACTTGGAAGCTGCTTTCCTCCAGACACTGGAAGTGTCTCCATAAGCCATAGTGTTAAGTCCTACAGCCCCTTCCAGCAACAGAACAACAACAGGATTGAAAGACTTTGGAGCATCTCAAAGGAAGGAAAATAATAAAGCAGCTAAAGGTAGGTAGCATGAATCATAGCAGGAGAAAAAATTAAAACACTGCAACACTTCTGCCTTTTCATCTTCCCGTTACAAAGAGCTGATTCATGAAAATAAGATCTTTGTACCTTAAGACCTCCTCTGCTTCTTTTGCTTCTTCCTTTTGCTTCCTGCCAAAAAGCTGCTTCTGGCAGAATAGAATTAGTTGCTGTGAAAGTGATTGTGATGCTGCAGACAAAAGAATCTGAGTCCAGCAGAAAAAGCGAGAAACAACAGAAGCTGAACTTTTGAGGAAAAGCCAATCACATTTCCATGCAGATGCCCAGAGTAATAAAGGTGGAAATTAAAACAGAAAGCCATACAAGTATGATTCTCCAGCAAGACTGTCTCCAACAAGGCAGAAAAGACCATCAATAAATCTTCATTATCTGAATAGCTAAGCATATCTAAATAAAAGTAGAAATTCAAATATTAGAACTTGTCTTTTTAAATGATCTTACATAAAACCCACTATGCCTTGCCTGAACATGTTTTACAGAAAGGGATTTTTTTTCTCTCTTACTTCTGCTAGCCCTTTACAGAGGTTTCATTTGCTGGGGTGGCTTTTTCTGCCTACGGGGAAGTGGGAATTTCTGGGCTTAACAAGCTTAAATCCCCATGACATATAGTTCCAAATTTTAGAGGCAACTAAGGTTTTTATTCTTACTTTGCTCCCTGTTGGCTTCCTCCCCGATGTATGCAATAGCTGTTGAATCTCAGCTGTGCCAACAGGAGAGGAAAAAAAAGGTCCCTGAAGGAACAGCGTTAGTTCTTCCAGTCACCTTGCTGCTATTGCGCTCCAGAATTCCAAGCACATGAAACAGCATATAAGAAGAGCTTGCAGCAGCAAGAGGCCAAAGCAGAAAGCATCAGACTGGACCAAAACCAAAAGAGTCTTCTATATTCATCTGGTAAGAACTCTGTACTTATATTGGGTAGTAAAAACCTAAGGGTCCACTAGAGATAGACATTGCATGAAATCTCATTAACTTCTTGCCATAGAAATCAACTTCTGTGCTTCTTTTTTGTTACATATAGTGATGTACTCTGGTCCTGATTCATCTGAGAGGTTGGTTTATTAAAAATATTTTTAAAGTTCCATCACAGTTTACTTATACATCTCCTCTTGCTAACAAAACATGAGGGGAAAAAAACTACTTCAAACACAACCACTTTAATTACTTTGTATCTCAACACTCATTAAAGTTTATTCAATGCTCCAACACTCTAATTCTACATTTCAAAAGATATTAATGTCTTATTTTAGTGCCCTGCATTACTTTAAAGTTGCACTCAAATCCAAATCAGGATAGGGCACAGGAGAACATACAGAACTTACAACTTTGAACGCAATATTTTCCACTATTTATGAACACTACTGACACTACTGACACGGGGGGGGAGGGGGAGAAGTAGCATATTTTCATTCACTTTACCTAACCCAAGTGATGAAAATGCTTGAAAAGCTACTAGGTAACAGACACAAAGATACAACTGTCCTCAGTTAAGAAAATCAGCCTTCAATTTTGTAAAGGCTCGACAAATCTATCTTTAGAGAGTCCAAGCCGTGTAGTAAAATCTTAAGTAACTTGGTTTTGTTTCAAGATTTGAGGGACTCTTCCAGTTGCCTACTTAAGTTCACGTTCAAACTAACAAAAGCTCTGCTTACATATCATGGCTTTCATCATTCCTCTTGAAATGATTATCTTCTGCAGATGGGAATCCTGCTGGCACTCACATTTGTCCTGAGAAATGATTAGGACTGAAGGTCTCCCATTTAACTTCTGTAAATGTGCTGTGAGTAATTAGACCTAAACAAAATACTGTCAGTTCCATCAGGGCTCTGAAAGTAAGGTCAGCACTTCTTAGGACAGCAGAAGCAAGAACAGATACCTCAGCAAGCACAGTTCATGTCGACCTACCAACTCAGTAAGTCTCCACTGGTTTTAGCAAGTTTAAGAAATAGCCCCAACTACCAAATAAGAAAACAAGCTATCCCAACACTGACAGTTTCAATGAGAAGCAGCAGCATTGGGCAGAGGGGGGCTGCAGTGCTCAAGGTCATCCCCTGTCAACCCTGGCTGAACCCAGGTTTAATGATGACTGGTTACACTGGTGGAGAGAAAGCATTTCACCGGGGTGAAATTTCACATTCCCTGGGGTACCTGCCCACAGCTCAAGGATCCCCTCATGAGGGCCAAGCCTTTTCACAGCAGGGAGCATAATGTGAGAAAAGAAATGAATACTCTTCTCCGAAAGTAACAGCTCTTACAGTATGATTCATTCCACAGGCTAAAGATCACGGTGCCGGCTTACTCCTAATATTGATGAAAAAGGGTAGTCACCCTATTTATAATCAGCCAGCATTATCTCATCTCAAGAAACAGTAAGTCAGCAGCTAGCCTCAGGTGATAAGTAGGGGGTTTCCTTAACAGTCCTCTTCATTGGGACCCAAGTTTAGTTAAAAAAAAAAGACAAAAAAAAAGCAGTTGTGGTTACAAGAAAGGGAATATCTTAACAGAAACGGGCTGGCGGGGGTGGGGTGGGAACTAATTAACGCTTTCAGCTCGTTCCCCTTCACCACTGCCTGGAAATTCTTTTCTGATACACACATTGCCTGCCTAGGGCTTTTCGAGAGACCCTTGCACATCCTCACTGATTACTTCCCCTACTCAGGGAGACAGACTGTCCTTTACCCTAAATGCTTTTATCCTCTTGATGAGGTCTCTTACCCAGCTGGATCCTGCTTCCTTCTCCCACTGCAATCTCTGAGCCTGAGAGAAGACACCTGGGGACCTTCCACTTTCCTTAGGAAAGAGATTTAATCCTTTCATATCCTAGCATGGGGCTGAAGTGATGCACACCTCCCCCCCACCTGAACACCTACAGTTACAGTCTTGGGCGATGGATGTCCCCAGCTGAAGAGAAATCAAAGGAAAGGGTTTTCTCCACTGCTTTCTGCTCTTTTAAAAGCAGGTGTAGATAAAGAACTGAGGAAAGCCCCGTAGGGGACAATCCTGCCATACCCAGACAAAATAATGAGGCTTAGAATCTCTTCTGTATCTAGTCTTAGCTAAATCACATCCCCCATGTTCTCTGCCCTCAGTTTCACAGGGTGCATTCACTCATTGCCCCCCACCTCCCACACTCACACGCAGTGTCCGGTCCCACTTGGTCACCACCACTTCTGCTGTCCCTAGGGCCAGAGGTCCAAAGGAGGATGCCTCAATGGTTCTTTTGACTTAATCCTCCAAGGGGGCTGTGGGGTGATTCTAGGCTTCACTTCCCAGGCAAGCTAGGTAGTGACTCAGACAAGCCAACAGACAGTACTCTGCACAGACAACGATTTTTATGTTCAAAGTGCTTTACAAACTTACAAATCCTTACTTCCCCTCTGAGAGAAAAAAGAAGGGAAAAAAAATCCCTAAACATCACCATTGTGATGGAACAGAGATGCAAAAAAGCCTAGAAGTTCTTTCATGTTGGAGCAGAGGCAGAGGAGTCTTGCGGTGCAGCAGTGCTTTGGGTTTGGGGTTGTTTGTGGCTTTTTTGGCTTTTACACCAAAGACCTGGATTCGAATCCTGTTTCACATCACTCCAGTAAGACAGAGGCTCTTAAGCTGTGGCCAACAGGTCCCTTCCCTGAGGGCCGTGGAGCTGGGGCTCTGAGAAGCAGGCGGCAGTACATGGGTGTCTTCCAAGAATCCACTTGCCTGTTCAGACTGCAAAAGTGCTGCACAATTAATTATACATCTGTGCTACAAAAGATCAGCTCTGTAACTGCAGGGGGTGCTATTCATCAGCCTTGAAACATATTGGCAGAGGACAGACAGGGTCCAGTAGTTGAAATAAAGAAATAAATAACTACAAAAGCAGGATGTGCTCTGGGTCTTCAGGAGTGAAGTGCAGCAGCAGGACCCAAGTGACCTGGGAGCGGAGAGAAGCCTGGCCCCGCAGACAGTCAGGACGTGGTGCTTTTCACAGGAGCTTCATGAACCAGAGCAGCAGAGAAGCCACTGGTCATCGGGGTGATCGGGGTGAGATGCGTAGACAGAGCCATGGCAGCAAGGAGCCTGCCTGACACCTGCATGCCCTTTTCATTTCTCAGCCCTCCTCTTTAATAGAGGCAACAAAACATCACATTCCCAGCAGCGAGAATCCAGTCCGAAGTGGCTTCACCAAAGGGCAAATTCAGAAGGACCCCCTTTCGCTCATCCCTTTCTTTTGAAGCTCTGCTTTCCTGGAGCAGGCATTTAGCAAGTACAAATACACCACAACATTAGGCATCCTTCCACTGTCACTCTCCACTATCCTTCCTCCTCCAGACGTGCACACTAACACAAAATGACGGCTTCCTCAACAGACTGAATGAGCAAAGCCCTCGCGCTGGTCCTTAATTGTCTGTGCTTTACTCTGTTGCTCCAGTCATATTATATCACAAAACTCAAAGCAGCCCACCCACTGCCCCCGTCTTTGTCCAAAATCTCAAGTGAACAGTAAATTGGACACTGGAAAAAAAAAAAATTACCAAAGAAGGGAGGGGCAAGCTAACCCCCCACCTCCCCCCCCTCGCCGTTTTCCTCCTCCCCCTTTTTTTTTTTTTTTAATTTTTTTTAGGTTGCTCTTTGCTGGTGCACCCACATTGCTATTGTGCAGCTGTCAGTTAAAAAAACAACAACAGTCACCAACCCCCCCACAAAATGAAGATATTAAAGAAGAAATCATATCTCACAGCCCTTGAGAATGTGACCCTGAGGCCTTGCTCTTCTCCCTCCTGATGTACCCACATATCACGGGGGAATGGCAGGCCCCCTCCCCATCCACCCCCGTGCTACTCTGAGCCTGCAGAGCAAGAAAAAAAACCAACCACATCCAAAACCAAAACAAAATAAATTTTAAAAAAATTAAAAATCATCAACGAGAGATACAGGGGGAAGAAAAGGGGGGGAGCCAACCCCCCCCACACGCATATGCATAAACCCCATAACCCATTTATGTCGGTCTCGCAGGAGCCAGACTGCAGCGAGCAGCCAACAGCTGGGGCCTTTGAAAAGGGACAAGGCGAGCGGCTCCCCGTGCCCAGCCACGCCAGGCTCCGGCTGCCCCCGCCGCCCGCACCCTCGCCGCCCGCCCCCAGCCCCCCACCCCGCCGCGGGCACCCCGGGTGGGCACAGCGGCGTCGCGGGGGCGGGTGACACGCACAGGGCGCCGCAGACACACGGCCGCCACCGCCGCCGCCGCGCGTGGTCGGCGAGAGCTGGCCTCTGCAGGGCAATTTTCCACTCTCAACTTTCAGGGAGAGGGAGAGAGAGATAAAGCCCATTTACTGTACCTTTCTGGCATCTTTCTCAGCTTTCCCTGCTGCTTCTCCCCACCCCCTTCCGATTTATCTCAGCTACTGGTTTTATAAACCGAGAGGGTGGAGGGGGGGGGAGGGAAGAGGAGGGGGCTTTTTTTCTCTTCTCTCAGCCCCGTCTGCACCTTCTGCTTGAGCCCGCCGGTGAAGTCACAAGACCGAGTCTCTGACATCACACGGAGCCCACAAACGCCGGATTGTGACTTCACTGCAGGGTAGAACAGGGAGGAATAGGAGAGGGGAGGGGAAAAGGCTCTTATTCAAACACATATCTGCAGTAGTAACAAAGGGAACTCAGGAAATGGCTGGCCAAGAAAATGGCTTTTTTTTTTTTTTATAAATCATACTCCCTTTTTTGTTGTGGGTTTTTTGGGGTTTTTTTGTGTTTTTTCTTCACAAATAAACTTTGTGACCACGGTGGAAATACCTTTTAAAAGTGGCCTGGGCAGGACAGACAGCAAGCGCCAGTCCAGGCGCCATCCTCCAGCGCAGCACAGGCACCAGCAGCCCTTCTGGGACAGATTCACCTGCCGTGGCCTCTCTGGACCTGCCGGGACTGGAGCAGGATGAGGTGCTGGGGTGAAAATCAAGGGGTGGCAGTGGTCATAGGAGAGGTTCTGGGGGGCACGGCAGGAGGGGGATTGCAGGGTAAGGATGGAAACAGGCAGATGCTCTGGGTTGTGCCTGAGACACACAGGGAAGGCAGCACTGAGAGCCACCAGGCAAGCAGGGCCACACAGAATGAACAAAACTCCATGGCAGAGGTCTGGGAGCTGCGGGCTGGGCAATGGTAAGGCTAATCAGTGGGCACTTGGGGTTTTTTCCCCCCACCTGAGGATCCGAAACCACTACTATAATACAATTCGAGTAAAAGTGGTCAGAGTAAAGGTAACAGAGTTGTATGTAAGGCCCAAGCAAGGCAATAGGGAAAAGAGGGAAGTTTTTGACTCCCTAGTGTATTTTTAGGTTTTAGGTGCCCTGGGGAGGGGAAGACAGACTGGGGTAGATGAAAGAAAGGCCAGGAGACTTTGATGTACTCCCAATACAAGGCAATGCTTGGATGTTGCTCTGGGAGCAAAAGCTGATGATACAAGACTTCTGTAGTCATTTCTGAAATGAAGCCTAGAAGAAAAAGAAGGCTTATTAAGTAGCTATTGGCTTAATGTGACCTGGAAAGTTGTAAGATTTGGGGCTTTTTTTGTTTATTCAGCTGATGCACTTTTTTAACATCAATTTCTCAAAATTTAACTCAACCTCAAACATGTCAGTAAATAAGCTCAAAAAAATAAAAATCTGTTATTTGTGTTTAAAATGGATTTTTTTTTTTTTCACCTTTTGAAGCAAGGCAGCTCAAACACTTACACTGTGCTAATCGTGCCTGAAGGCCAGGAATTCAGAGGAATAAGTCAAGGGCACAGCCACAGCCAAGTGAAATTAAAAAAAAAAATTTAAAAAATTAAACTGCGCTAATTGCAGACGTTATATTTATGAAGTTATTGGAACTGCAGAGCCAAAAGGAAGACAGCTTGTGATCCTCACAGTGTGTCCACTCCTCTCGCCAACCTCCGTCCCTGCCCTCATCAAGACCTACAAAGCAATTCCCATCGCAGTGTCAACCTGGAAGGAAGGAGAAAACAGCACTACCATCGTAGCCTGCCCTTTCCGCAACCTGCCAGTGCGGCAGGAGGGAAATCTGTATGTGGAGCGAGCGAGAATCAAGGAGGAAGCAATCCAGATCCCTGCCATGAACCAGCCGGCAAGTACATTCCCATCTCGCTGCTGCTGGATGGTGGGAGCACCCCATGAGTGCCTGAGGTGCCCCAGAGGGCTGGCACCAGCACCGGAAAACCCAAGACAGTTGTCGGAAACTTTTGTACCCCAGCAGCTCTACGTGCTTCCAGCATAAAATCCAGGCATCCAGAAGAAGGTCTTCCAGGTAAGAGTTCCTCCGTGGCCGAAGCGTCTGTTCCCGCATCAACTCTGAATCCCAGTGCCTTGGGGCATCATCCCAGCCCTGGCAGAGCCACAGCATTAGGGAAGATTTCCCCTGTTGTTTTACGGTGTCTCTGTGCCAGTACAGCAATAAACCAGGCTGCAATGGATGGAATAAACTCTCCTGCCTCTGCTTGTGAGAGGGAGGGAAAAGGTATGAATTGCAAGCAGGGAGGTCCCCATCCAATCTCATATCCTTCAGCAAGTCTTGCTCCTTGTTTGGCCACAACTTTACTACCATTTTTATATTGACTCCTTTCAATTTTTTATCTATTTTTTTCCACCCTGCTGACTGCATGAGAGAAAACCTCCATGTTTGTCCCACTCCTTCTCTCTCGGGGAATCTCTCTCAACCCGCCTGTGGCGGGGAGGCAACATGGCTGCCAACACGCTAGGATGCAAGGTGAGGAGGTGAATGGGGGAGAAAGGGAGGCACAGGCATTTGTTGGGAAGAGGAATAAAGAACGGGGAAAGAGCAAGGAATCCAACACAAACACACCGACTAGCATGGGCTTGCTCCAGCTTGGCCCACAACGCAATTACCTTACTTGGAGGCTGGCCAAGCCTCCCAGGTTAAGTCCCTCTGCACTTGTGCAAAATGCTGTCAGAGCTGCCGGGACCGTGAATACTCAGGGCTCCGGTAGCATGCCTCATCCAAAAAGGAAAAAGGAAAAAAAAAAAGAACAGAGACAGGGCAGGGACTGAATGGGCTTATTTTCACACAACTGCAATTGTTTTGTTGATGCGGAAAGGTAATTAAAAAAAGTTCTGATTTCAAACGTGCCACAGAATTCCCAGAGCCCGGAGGCTGCTGCTTAGAGGCAGATTAATCACACTGAATTCTCCATCTAGATATTGCATGCACTCCAAACTCCCACCGCTAATAGCTCTAATATTCTCCTCAGCGTGTGCATGCTGCTGGTGTTATGTTCCAGGAATATTAATTCCCCAACTCGAGCTCCTTTCGCTTGCGCATGTACCCTAAAGGCTTGCTGCCGGGCACCGGGAGATTATGGAAAAGAGAAAACAGGGCTAGAGGAGAACCAGGGTGCAAAGGTACTGGCTGGAACTCCTCAAGGAAAGTCATTAATGTTCTTTGGATAAGCAAGCCGTCCAAATAAAATCTACCTGAAGGCCAAGTTCTTTAAACAAAGACAGCCAACTACACACGCACAAGATGGTTGAAATTAAAATGAGCTCCCAGTGCTGGCTTTGTGTTACCCGTTCCCACTACCCTGAGACTTGCTCAAAATATCAGTCCTGTTAACTGTGAGCTCTGAACTAGCAGTTTCGTTTGTGTCTTCTGCTGGTGTCTTCCCCCAGCCCCCCTTACCCCCAAGCAAGGCTTCGTGTATCTGAAACTCTTGCTGCCACACACTAGTAACAGTGAAAATATAGCAGGTTGTAGTGCAAGCATCCAAAGAGCAGGTAGCACTTTACACAGCAAGTCCGTTCTACCCCCAGCAAAACTGACAGGCCAGGGGGTTCATGGTCCAGCTCAAGGCATCCCCAAGATCCTCCTTCCACACAGAAAACAGAAAAGGGGAAGATAAAGGCAGGACAGAAACATATAACTTTTCTTTGCATTCAACTAACTGCCATTCCTGGTGAGCAAGTCAGTGTGTGTGTGTGTGTGATCTATATATATGGCTAAAAGGCCAGCTGCTAAGCTTTAAAACCAGTGCACGCTTGAGAAGTATATTTAAGATGCCTATGATGTAATTTTCAAAGCTGCTAAATGCCCAGTGCTTCCAGCACTGTTCAGCAAAGGCTGCAGAGTCGCCAGATTAAAACACAGTTCCCTAAAACTGGCCATACCAGGACTCTGGAATTTACCACACAGAGGAGACCTCAAAAATGGATGGTGCTGGTCATGCTTCCATTTAGTAGGATTACGTGCTTCACAAGAAGCTGTCATGGGCATGATTTTCTTTATCAAGCAATCAAAATATGTATCCCCATGTTAATATAAATCAGCATACTTATGTCAATGCTGGAAAATCAAAAGGAGTTTGCCCCTTTTGTTGCAGGTGTTTCTGATAAGCAAACCAGTGAGTCATAGGGTAAACTAGATGTTTAGACCAGCCCATCAGCTGTTTTCACAATTTAGAACACTCTACCTCTGGACTAAAATCTGTAACACCACAGGTGCACAGGCATAGGTGGTGGCCCTCTCCACAATCATGGCAGGTCAAAAAGAAAAGGCACATTTTTATGGCTAAATATTTTACGGGGGGGCTGTTGTTGCTGGGAGAGAAAAGGATAGGAACATTTTTGAAGCTTCTTCTCCTTGCTATCTGTACCATGCAGGTCTACAATCATATGTATGTACGTCTTGAACTCTCAGCCAATTCCTTAAACTTGGTCTCTGCTGCAGGGAGGGAAAGAATGGGACTCCAGCTGAGGCACTGTCTGTGTAAGGCCCTTGGGGCTCAACTCTGCTGGAGTGGGCAGGGAGAGGCATGGGCTTTCTCCACTGTGATAAACCAAGGCACTGACATCTCTCCGTGTAGCTTAGGTGCAAATCTGTGATCCTCTTTCTCTCTTTGTGCACAAAGAACGAAGCTGATAGCGAAGCTGACATCTAAATCCTCACTATTGCACATCTGAGATAACCCCAGTTGGTTTTGTTTTTCAAACTCAAATATATGAGAAGGGAGAAAGACAGAAGGATTTCAACCCTTGTCAAACCCTGTCGCCAGCCCCCTGAGTTACAGATCTGTGAACTCTTACACGGGATGAGGGCTCTTTGCTTTTATCTCCCTGTGCAGCGTGTGTCCTCAGCCCTTTGCAAACAGATGTTTTGCCCTCTGAAAGGGAATAGAGGGGGGGAAAGAGAGCATGAGCACGGGGAAAGAGAGCGAGCGAGCGAGCGAGCGAGCATGAGCAAGAATGCTGTCTGCAGATGTCAATCAGGACTTCAGTCTAGGTCTAACCTGCCAGTCCTGCAAAAGGAGGATACATGAATTTTCTAGTTGGATAGTCAGTGTCATCAAACAAGAAAATTGTGAGGTTTAGATTGTAATGCAGTCTCACATTCAGTAAAAAGGCCTTGCTACATGGAGATGATGTGGAACTGAGGAGCCTATTCCTAGCACCTTAAAAATTAAAATTTCACTACAAATAACCCAAATGAAATGGTCAAAAATAGTACAGCATTTCAGACCGTTTTTGTAGAGCATGGTAGTATTTGGCAAGGGGAAAGTGATTGTAGGTAGAATACTGTCAGGTTTGGGGAAAGCTTTCTCTGCATTTAAAAAAATTATATGAAGGAAAATATTCTTGGGAATGAAGTCTAATGATTACATGTATATAGAGTGTCATCTCTATCTTGGCATTCAACAGAAATCAACTCCCCCACGCCAACACCCTCCCCTCCAGCCACCCACCCTGATATTCTTCTTCACCACTTCCCACCCCTTAACCCAGTACCTGCAGTGCAGTGTTCAAGTGGGACTGGCGGAGCTGCTGCCGCTGTCATCTCCTCGGAGCTGGCAGTCACCTGCCAATCTCGCCCCCACTTCCTCCTCCCTCCTGCTCCCCCCCACCCCTCGTCAGTGCAGCTTTCCCTGGGGATAGATCTCTCTCCCCCCCTCCAGCAGCCTGACAAATAACTACTGTTAACTCAGTAATACCTCCCTCCACGGTTTTTTAATTACCAGCCGTCCACAGGGCACGAGACTCGCACATACAGGGAGAAACGGGCCAGAGAGGCGGGCTAGCAACAGGGCGTCGGAGAGTTTGGGCTGATGTGGGCTTCAGCCGAGAGACGGCTCCTTGTGCTCCGTCCGCGTGGCAAGGCTGGCACAGGCAACCTGCAAACTCCGCGGGACACTGCCACCCTGGGCACGGGCACCGGCACACGCAATGTGCCACTGTGCTTGGGGAAAGGGAGACTTGGTCCTGCAAGGGCTGGTGTGGAAAGCTGCTCCAGCAGGACACGGGGATGCTCTGCTACACCAGCTGAGGAAGCATCATCCAGGACAGCATTTGTTTATATGCTATTTTAAATCAGAACCAGAAAAAAAGGGGGGAGGGGAGAAAGGGGGGAAAAAAAATAATCAGGTGCATTTCTGTTTGTATCTCTTTACCAAATACATCTCTCTTTTCACATATGAAAAAGCCTTTTTTTTTTTCTTTGCAGGACAATAGCCTTATTTTGCCTTTTTTTGGTGTGAAAATTCATCGGTCTGTGGCCTGAGGCTTTTTCTTAGTCTATTATTAAATGGGCACTGCTTACTGAACTTTCAGACAACCTCTCCACCTAGTATTTGTTTGTTCACACCCATTTACACTCTCTTGATTTTTAACAGGTCTGAATAAGGCTTATTTTTTTAAATACTCGGTTAATGAAGTTTTATCTGAATAGTCATAAGCCTATTAGCGCTCAAGTTGTGCATCGAATCCCCCCTCCCCCCTAGAGGTTAAACAAGACCAGAAATCCTTTTGTATTCGAAATAGCACGCTGGGAAGAAAAGAAGCAAAGAAGGATAAAAAAGCCCAAGCCCCCCATTAGTTCCCTTTTAAATCAAAAAGAGACACTGGAAAAGGGGCATAACGCAAGGCGCTTTCCCCCTTCCCCCCTCTTCATTCTTCTCCTCCCTCCTTTGTAGGTCACCTTTACTATGAAGACATTGATGCTTCAAGTCTTCATTTGCTTAAATAAAGGAGTAAGTTCAACACCCCGATCAGGTAACCACTGTACCCCAGGCGGGCAATGAAAGGGAAGGGACATCCAGGGAGGGAGGCACTCTGCCTAAGGCGAGGACTGGGTCCTCAACACACGAGTGGGGCTGGGGGGTCTTCCCTGGCAAACAGGAGGCGCTTTTGGAAGAGGACAAGTTTGACAGCATGGCACTGAAAATGCTGGGCTCGGGTGCAAAGGGAGGAGACAGACATGCTGTGCTGAGGGATGGCCCCAACGCTGGCCTCTGCACCCTGGGAATGGCTGAGGGCAGCAGTCGAGGGCAAGAGCATGGCAGTCGTGGCCTAGGAGTCCTTTGGCAGCCGCCCCTCCATCCCGGCAGAGCATCCTGGCAGACGAGAGAGCCCCCGCTCCCCTGAAATAAACAGCAGCCTTCCCAATGCTTCATTAAACTAACACAGCTTCCCGCCATTGCCCCGGCAACCGACACAGGCCTCCTGTTTGCCAGCTGGGGGAATTAAAGGAAGCCTGGCAGCCAGCCCCTGGCTCCTCCGAAAGCTCCCCTTACACAGTCAGAAAGCATCCCTTGGCAGGGGAGGGGACCAGGTGGCCCCCAAGGTGCCAAATGAGATGGGGGAGTCCTGCCCACTCCCACTCTTGCAAGCTGCAGTCCCCAGGGGGCCAACGACTCCACCACTGCCACCAGCACTGCTGCCACAAGGCAACACAAAGCTGGAGGGCTCATCAAAATGATCCCTGAACTGGAAAAGGACTAAATAACCCCTGGATGGTCCAATAGCGCAAAGGTGGACACTATTCCCCTCCACAGCATCACCTCTGTCCAAATGCGATCAATAGTTCACATTAATTAGCAACACATTCCTCTTGCTGCCCATCTGCCAGCTGAGTGAGCAAATTATATTCTCTTGTCCCTAGTTTGCATCCTTTCGCCCCTGGTTTTCCTCCTCTCTCTTAAACTACATATACTGTGGGGTAAGCCTTAGCATGACCCCCACTCCCTTCAGCCCCTTGGTGGATGAAGAAGGCGCCACAGACCACCAGCTGCCCCCCCCTTTGCTGCTCGCCCTTAGAGAAAGCCGTTTCAGGAAGAGCTCCGAATGGAGCTGTGTTGTACCAGCCTCAAGCACGTGGACGCCCTCCTCCTCTTCTACCTGTTCTCAATCCATCCATTTCAAACAAGAAGATGGGCCCTTCAGGCAAGGCAGAGACATCCCTCCACATGTCCTCAGCAAAGGAGCTCTGCCCAGATCCCAAAATCAGACCTGCTGGGCTGGTGCAAGTGCAACATGCCAGCTGCTTCCAGCACCTTCTTCCCACCACTGTCCCAGGCCACCAAAACCACAAAGGAAACTTGGCAAATTGGTGAGGAGAGGAAAACATCTCACTTTGCAACAGCAACGAATAAGGCAGCACTATTCACTCGCTCGGGCATCCACATCTGTTTTGTCCTGTTTTCCATGACTACTGGCTGTGAGCAGAGGTCTCACAGGGAGGAGCATTAAGTATTTATTCCAGCTCTCGGTTTTGTCAGCTTCTGATGCCACCAATGTGTTTCGATTCTGCTTGAAAAACTACATTGCTTTTTTTTTTTTTAATCCAGGGATCCCAAAACAACCCTGCAAAGGTACTTCCAATCTCCCCAGCAGTAGCCTAGCTTTCCATAGCCCTGCAGAACACATTTCATAACAAACTTAACCCTCTCTGGAGAGACCCATTTCAGTCCCACCTCTGAACAATCTATGCCCTACTTCTCGCTTATTTTGTGATAGTATTTGGCTTTGTGAAATACTACCTAGCTACATTTAGAACAATTAAGAGAAAAAAAGGAGGAAAATAAAGAAATCAGTACATTCCAGATTCTGGCCACAGCTCGGCATTGCATGAGGAAGTGGCACGTGAAAAATGTGGAGCTGTTTATAAGCATTAAATAACACTACCTAGCAATCTTGCAGGAGCAAACATAAAGGTAGTGAGTCCAAGCAGCCTTACAAAACTTAGCACAGCGATCCCATCTCAGTGACAGAAGACAGCATTGTAGTTAAAGTTGTCCGAGCAAATCTTGAGCAGAGGGAAATAGGGGTAGGAAAATACAAACACCTTCCTTCAGTGCAAAGCTCTCAAAAAGAACTGTTACAGACTGTGAAAGGGGAGTCTTTGAGGTTAAAGGGACTGTAAATTATAGTGGGAAGAATACTGCCTTATCTTTGATGAGGGATGCAGAGAAAAGGGGACATTTTCCGATAGCTGGAGGAGAAATTAAAAGGAGAAGATATGTGTGCAGACCACTGCAAGTAATGGCCATTAGACTGGGGAGCCTGGTAAAAAATTGCAGGCCTGCCAGTGGTCCTGGTTTAGCCATGTCTCCTTCTTTGGAAGTTTTTGATATTCTCACCTTCTGGTTATCACCTTGTGTGGGGCTCTGACCTCGCAAAAAGTCACATATACACACATACAGGGAAAAAAAAGCAGGTTTCTATTTCTTAAGCTTTTCTTTACAGCAAAAAAAGGTCAAATCCTGGAGATTTAAAACCAAACTTTTCCCAAAACATTTTCCCCAAAAGAAAGCCAAATTATGTTTTCATTTGGTTTTTTTTTTTTTTTTTCTTTCCCTTCAGGTATTGCCAGGGCGTGGAGGGAGAGGAGGCTGACAAGTCCTGAGGCAAAGAGAGACCTGCAACAATCTGGACTGGTCTGTGCCCTGTCCCACCTCTCCAACTGGGAAGCACTTGCAGGCTGCTGTTGCCAAACCTACTTTTATTTTTTCCATGCTCCTCACTAATTAAACCTTCAGTCAGGTCTCCCTCTCCTCCCACCTGGACTAGTTCAACTCCCTCCTTTCACATTTTTTTCATTCTTCTCCAGACTCAGGAGATTTAAGTTTCTCAAGTCTCAAAGTTCCCGGAGGATGGGGTGGGTAAGGAGCGGTCTCTTGGCTCGGGCGAAACACAGTCCCCCCCTCTGGTTGCCCTCCGCTGGGGCTGGTTTTCCGAGCAGAAGAGATCGCTGTCAGCGAGCCAAAGGCGCGCAGGGGCAGGGGAGGTGCCGGTCTCCGTGTGCGCACCGCGTCCTCCTTCCTCACTGCTGCCATACATGATTAATCATCCCTGAGACACGCCTGCTGCTTCCCTCTGGCTCTCCAACAACCACAACAGCGGCGGCAGCAGCAGCTGAGAGCACAGAGACCTCCTCAGGTTCCCGGCCTCAGCCCAGCGAGCGCTTCCCAGCGGGGACCTCTGATCCTCGCACTCCTCTCTCCCGCACATGCCGGTCCTGCCTCACGGCCTCGCAATTAATCGTTCCCCTCCCCCCATTTTCAAACTCGGCTCATCTCCCACCCCTCCCCCACCCCCCTCCATCTGTGTCTAATTGCATTTCATCTGTAGTCATTCTCTGGAAAACTCACCGGGAAGGTGTCCAGGAGACTAGCACAAGCTTAAACACGCGCTTGACACGGGGAGCCGGGGAGCAGCCCGCTGCTCTGCTGGGGTGGATCAGGGGCCCGAGGGAGCTGGTCCTCTCAGCAGCCCACCCCTCTGCTCCCTGCTCCCAGCCCGGGCAGGGGATGCGGTGCCTGCCAGCGGCGCCCCCGGCGCCGGCAGCTGGAGAGAGGCGGCAGGCAGCCAGGAAGGGCCGGTGAGAGCCAGTGGGGCAGAGGTGAGGCTGCTCAGATGCCAGCTCCTGCTCCACCGCGGGAAGCATTTGCTCCCTTTCTTCTCCGCCGAGCACGGTCGGCCTCCCCATGGACTCTGCCGAGGCCAGCGTGGGGCAAAGGCAGGGGAGAGGCAAGGTCCCACCGGTACGACCTGCCCTCAGCATGATCCCGGGGCTCCCCTTGCTTCTGGCTCTGCAGAACGATGCCCGCATCCCCACACAGGCACTTCCACTTGCATCACCAATGTTCCTGCCTTGACCAGGGCACACTTAAGCCCACACGTCCCAGCTGTGTCTGGTGTGGCGTGCACATCCCTGCTGGTCTCACAGCTCCACAATTCCACCCCATCACCTTGCCGCTGCTGCTCTGATCTTGCATGGCCTCCTGTAAAATCCAAACGTTATCCAAGGGCCTGTTCATCCTGGGAAGGGAGCCGTAAGACGGGCTCTGAGCGGACAGCACACTGGGCACTGCACACCAATATATGCTGTAGCCACTCTTACTCAACACTGCCGGAGGAAGCAGCTCAGCTCTTAACTGCATATGAAAAATGCCCACACAGAAGAGTCAAGAACAGCTGGGAAGCCATAAACTCACACCCCAGCTTACTGCACGCCAACTTCCTTGCATCAACAAGCGTAAGTGCCCAGTGGTTTTACACTGAAAGCAAGGTTTTCTCCTGGAGAGGTGGGCCCTGAATGTGGGCTGTTCTATGGTTTTAGACCTTGGGTAGAAGATCTGCAGCCCAGGGGCTGGGCACAGACCACAAGTTCATTTTGTGTAGGCTGGAGCCACCTGACTTCACACATCACTGTTGGATAACGTGAAACTATGGACTAATGTGTGGCTGCCCAAAAGCCAGCTTGGGTCTCAGCAAGGGGAAGGCTCTCCACCTTTTCCACAAAGAGTCAGTCTTCCAGCTGTGAGAAGGTAGGGAATAAAATACTAACCCATTTAACAGCACCTTCAGCTTTGTCCATTTGCAGCCAAAACTCTGAATATAAAAATTCACAGCTCAGATTTATTTCAGTAGGCCAGCAACTTAGACATAGACAAAACTTTTTCCATTTCTTTTTGCCATCAGTTCTACAAGCAGATCTGCTTCTATCCAGACTATCCAGAGGATAGTGATTACATCCAGGTAAATGCCAGGCTTTTCCTTTCACTTGCCTTCCATTGACAATGGTTACCCATCAAAATCAGTTCAAGAGCTGCAAACACAGAAATAAGCAATTGAGTTAGCACAACTAACAAGTTACCATTTGCCAGCCGAGTCACAGCAACACTGAATCAAGTAACCTCCTGATAGTTCAGGCAAACATTTTACTACTTACTGCAATGAAGAAAGATCACAGAGTCAAACTACTATAGCCCAGATGACAACTTATAATCTTATTGTGGTAAATCAACTTGCTGGCGATCATCTGTTCGTATGTTTTGCTCTGCCAGTATCACACTGAGTCAAATCTTTTGATTCCACCAAATGCCACAAGCCAAGTGCATTCTTGCAGTACAATTGCAATGCTGTTTGTGGTGAAGATGCAAAAAACCCTTACATTTTTATCCTTTTAAACCCCTTCTCAAGACAATTATGCTAATGAAAAATGCTACATTGAAGCTGTTCATCTCCACAGGCCGATTCAACACAAAAATATGTAAATGTATCTTTAAATAAGCACAAAAATCATCCTGCCTTTTCCCTCATTCTTCCTGAGTATTGGACACTGAACCAAGAATCTGAGAAGTCTGGGTTTAGTTCCCAGTTTTAATGGAGACTTTCTGCACCATCTCAAACCACACAACACAGTTCTTTATGAAGCTATAAAATGGAGACGGTACTGCTTTTGACATCAAGCAAGGTAAAATACATGCACCAGTGCTTGTAAAAAGCTCTATACAAAAGACAAGGGTTGCATAAATAACTAAATATAAATATACACATCAGATTTACCTCTGGCCCAGAACTCTGACTCTGTAAGGTAGTCTACAGAGAAGGGTATTTCCCTGATGCTTTCCCATCTAAAGAAAATGGATACCTGTGAGAGAACAGACAGCACTCCATCTGCAGGTGAATTTTACCTGCTTTCAATGCTAATTTAGAGCCAGAACATGCTGGGAGTAAACAAAATCTATTACAAGACAACAATTTATGACAAATGAGATCAACACATGGACTGAGGACCATTGAACAGGTTCCTCCATACACAGGAACATGACAGAAACTACCATCACCCTTACAAACTCTTGCAGAGGTCAACTGGGTGAGACAGAAACTTACCTGTTCTCCCACTGCTAGTGGCACTCTGCTCCATGTCAACACACATCCTCCACACTGGCAGAGGAAGTTTTTACTGGCATTGTCTGAACTGTATCGTTACAGTACAATGACTGCCAACCCTGGCTCATCAGCACAGAGTTCTCCTTATCAGAGAAGGGATGCACAATAGGGAAAGAGAATTACGTACACACGAGCACTGTTTCTCCGATGCTCAGCATAAAAATCTAATCAAAATTGTACCAGAATGGTGATGTGAAAAGCACCCTGCCAAGTCAGTAATAAATAAAAAATTCATATCTTACATTTCCACAATGTATCACCTCTCATTCCACAGTACTTTACACATTGTTGGGACTCAGATGAATCCCCAAATCAGAACAGATTTGTACTGGAATCTAACATTTTTGTTGGCTTCACATTCATTCAAATTGCAGCCCTAAGCGAGAGTAGGATAACAGGCACTTAAAATGGCCCCTTGAATGCAGCAGCAGCCATTTTAAATGGGGCCCAACTCCTTCCAGCCGCCAGACTGATTCCCTGAAGATCATCCCCCATCCACCTCTCACTCCCTGAGCCCTGCATGAGGTCCCGTTTCCCCTTCCATCCCCTCTGTGGCAGAGGAAAGACAAAGTGGTTACTTTAGGGTGCATAAACAGCGGCTTCTCCCCAGGAGGCCCGATTGATGATATCCTAAATCCAAACACAAACCATTTAATTTTGGAGACTGCAGCCACCAAAACCTGAGCACGCCTCAGGTTTAAAGACAATAAACCCTTATCTTCTTGGTTTTCACCCTTCCCAAGCCATACCACTGCACGGGTATTATAAACAGCATCTGCAGAGATCAAGAACTCAGCAAGAGTTGAGCAATCAGCAATAACAGCTTTTCCTTTTTCTGAAGACCTTGTGAACTGGGAGAAAAGTAGAGATGCCAAGGACTGAAAGTCATAGTCCACCTCCCTGTGGCTCATTATCTTAACACCCATCACTAAATCCTTCCTGACAGATGCATTTGCCAACTACTCTGATGGGAACACTGAGCAGTGCGATTCTTTCTTGTTCTATCAATACGGCTATATGACAAAACTGTGCCAATTTTTGGCCCAAAGTTTCACCTTCTGAAAGACAGATGCATAAAAGACAAAAGGTGTTAGAAACTGTAAGGAGCACTACAAGTGTTAATAGTAGTAGGTACCTTAAGACAGAAATGCTAATTGTAGTCCTTCAAGCATACTGTGTGTCTAAGTAGGAAAAGCATCTTCTAAACACTCAGCTAAGACTAAGGTGTCTAAACAAAGACCAGATTTTCATGACTGCTCAAAAGCCTTGAGCAGTAGGTGTTCAGTTCTAAATTCTGACGTTGTCTCTAACAAGCCACAGATGATCTCAAACTCTTCTGCCTCATCACTAGTGGTACCACAGCTAACTCAAGATGGCAGCAGTGAAATGTCTTGCAAGGTTTCCTTTTTGTCAGTAAGGTTTTGGAGATCTTAGTATTTTTCATATTCATATCCATTCATTTCTTGGGGCACTGTCTACAAACCATGTTGGAAGAAAAAACCCCTTGGAAGCCAGAATAATATGAATGGCTTAAAGTAGTCCACTCAAAGCAGGAAAAAGGAGCTACTAATACTTGGAGATGCTTCCAAAAAGAATTACATTATAAAGGTAGGAGTCTTCTGTAGTTCCAAGTACATTTATCTGCATCTACACTGATGAAATCAGGACAGTTATTTCACCTCTGGCAGCAGAAACACAGCTGCAGCACATGCAAGAATCAGCTCCTGACATTAAAAAACACCCCAAACCCTTCCACAATGTCATTTAGCTTTACAACAAAACGATAAACTATGCATCATTTGTCTTCCTTTTTCTAGTATAGATAAGGCCCTAGAACAGCATCACCTAAACTGTGGTCCACAGGTCACTGCTGGCCTGTGAAGCATAATAGGCAGTCAGTGCAGTGCCCTATCTGCGAACAACACTCTGCAAGCCACAGCACCCAGTAAAACTGCCTGTCCATTGCCCCGTGTCATTTTTCTCCTTATAAACACTGAGTTTTTTTATGCTTGCATGACAGATAAGCATTTACATCTACATGTAAACCATCATCCAGAGTGCATCTGTTTTGACCAAAGGGAAGAGACAGTATGAGATCCTTCCTGAGAGAACCGGCCATCACACCCGAACCATCCGTTTGGTACTCAGAGCCATTGCAATGACACAGGCTCAGGAGACGCAGGATGCAGTCTCCTGGAGAAGACTGTTGTAACAGAGCTACTTCTGTGTACAGGTGGGAACTGCTGGAGGCAAATAGCTGCACTTGCTGCATGTGCTCTTACAGTATTATTAGCAGTCTCTAGAGCTGACAAGCCTCAAATTATTTCGGTTGCAACCGTACCAGAAAGCTAGTATTTAATTCTGGGCTAAACCTGCTCAAAAAAACCTCATGACAAAATAGAAGGCTGCAGAAGAACAACAAGTGCATTATCAAGAACCAGAAATAATTTACAAACACAAAGACTAAAGAGGAGATCTCGCTAAGCAATGGCCAATGAGCCAGGAACGGAACTGTCTACAAACCTCTGAGAGGCACAAACTAAAAAGGGGATCATTCAATGCTACCTGACTATTCAACACAACCTGAATGTTGCTGCATGGGGAAAAGAGGACAGATCACCTTAACAGGAGACATACGGTCTTGTCTTCTCAGGAAAACACTGGAAATGCAATCACTCGGGACAGCTAAAACTAAATTGAACGCAAACACCAGAAAACGCATGGAAGGAAGTATCACATCTACTGGATTTTGATCATGCGTGGAGCTAGGTAACCAGATCAGTGGGGTGGGGGAGTGTTGTTGCTGGCTAAAGGATATTCAATTCCACAGCTAAACTGCGACTTACTCTTCACATCCACCTTGCCTGTGTCTAACCAGGCTCCAGGGTGGGTCAGTCCCTGTCACACAGGACTGTGACACTCCTGTATCTACAGTGCAGTGCAAGAGGCTTCAGGCAGAACCTCCATTCTCGACTCTGCCAGGATAATCAAATAACCCTGCTGAATCAGACTGGTTGTTTGTTTTGCTTAAGAAGAATTTACTTCAACAAGTAATTAATATTTCAAGTAGAAAAGGCCTTTGTTAAAGATTAACCACATTCACCCCTTCAATTAATGTTTTAAACATTCACATTCATAGATTCATTTACACCTCCCACTTGTCCTTCAGCAATGCCAGAAAAGATCAGAGTTTACATTCCTGGCATCTCAAAGATAAAAGAGAAAGGGAAAATAAAACCAAATCCTCCAGAAAACAGCAAAACCAAAACCTACATCAAATTACCAAAAAACCCCAAACCAAACAAAAATAACTAAACCAAAACCAAACCTAAACCTACCGGGTCTTCTATCCATCTCCAGAAAGAAGAAATGGTGTCCGAACTGTTTAGAAATCTCTCCCCTCTCACATGCAATACTGCAGCTGTAAGATGAATTAGAGGAGCAGCTTGGGCAACTGGGGCATCACCAGCCACTGGAGGAGAAGACCTGAGCCCCCAACCCGGACATGGGGCTGAAAAGTCTTACGCTGCAGCTCTGCACCCCAATGTGGCCAATGCAGAGAGGTGTGGGGTGGAGGCCTCAGTACCTGCAAGAGGGCCCAGACACTTCTGCTGTGCCCGCAGTGAACTCGATGTACCCTGGTGATGGACAGGTACCCCCGGGGTGGCTGGGATATTTGCATATGTTAATTGCAATGTCAAGGTGTTTGTGCCTGCCGCACTCACTTCTTCAGGGGGAAACAGGGACGACAGGATTTGGATCTACCTGTGCCGTGCTGGTGACGTCATAGGCAGCTATTTCCAGCCCTGTTGCCATGGAAACCACCAGGCCTCAGCACCAGTTAGCAGTTCAATATATAATTTACTTATTCTTTTTCACCTAAGTGATTAGGACTCAAAATACAGAAGCATCTCACACACCCTCAAATCGTCTGATTGTTTCATAGGAATTTCTGAAAGGCAAAAACCAGCCTGAAATAGAGAGCTGTGCACTCTCCAGGGAGAAAAAACCCAGGCAAACAAAAGCCTAAACAAGATTCGAAAAAACCACAACCTTTTTCCCCGCTTCTTCCCCTGCCGTCCCAACTTTCAAGGGAAACGTTGCGGCTCCTGGAAGATTTCACAGTGCTGTCACCATCTGAAGGAGATGAGCCAACAGTGAAGCAGGAGATAAAAGCTTAACACAGGAGCTGCCACATCTGGCAGTGCCTTTGGTCCATCCTGCCCAGGACACCACACTCCCTTGTGTCCTCCAACACCACTGACAGGGCAGGGCACCTTCCCCATTCTGTGCCAGTGGTGATAGGCAGCACCAGGATACCCAGCAAGTCTCCCCTGGCTCCCATGGGTGACTACTGTGCATTAAGGAACAAGTCTCTCCTCCTTATAAATCTTAGCAGGAGTGGTTATGGGTGCTGCTAGTCAATGCAACACCAACCAGAGCCCTGGGGAAGTCAGCTGCTCCATCCCCACCCCTTCTTACAATTCAGGATTGCAGCGGTTGCCTGTATTTTCCACAACTTTCTTAACTAGTGCTGCGGTCAGAGGTGAGGTGATTTCTCTGCTTTTCCACTGCCTAATTAGTCACTGCAGAAGCTTATTTAAGACCCAAGGTTACGCTTTAACATACTGTTTCGTTGAGAGAAAATAGAAATATTTTTACTGGGAGAATTTTCAAGTGATTCATCTGCCTTCAGGTAGTTTCAAAGTATCAGTCTTAATGTTTCTTATGGTGCTTCATTATATTTTAAAGCAGTATTTTTCAAAATGGGAAGTTTTAAACATTAATTTTGAGAACCAGCTGCTTTGTGGCTGAATCACGCAGTCTGGCAGAACAATAGGAACAGCAGCACTCCCCAGCCCCCCCGTTTCAACCCTGCATGGGCCATCCTGCTCTTATTTCCCAAAACAAGTCATCACAAACCATCCCTGCTGCATCCCTTCTCCTCACCGGTCCTTCCTCACACACAGACTTGGCAGCAGGGAAAAGGGAACAACCACCACCGAGAACCAACCAAACAAAACCAAAGGCACTATTGGGCAGTTTTAAATCAGGCACGTTACTCTCTAAACAGTAAAGGAAGACAAAAAAATCTACAGACAACAAACTTTCTGTAGCTACTTTTTGTTGTTGTTTTAAATGCTTTACGTGCTAGAAGTTGTCCTCTACAACACAGGACAATCATTTGAAAGCCACCAGGACAAATTGGCAGGACACTGTGTCAAGCCATTAACAGAACAGTTTTCTAGGGAAAGGAGGGTGCTATCAGACACCATTATGACCTCAAAAAGCAAACTTTAGAGGTCTTCCTACTCCAAATCATTTAGTGTGACAATCTAGAGTGTTCAGATACTTAAAAAAAAAAGCAAGCTTCATTTTGCCCCAGGTTTAGAAACATAAGGGTAATGTCTCAAAAGTAAAAAACAGATAAGCTACAAAGCTAAGTGAACTGAACAAACCCTTTTCCTTATTCCATCCCTTTGCTTTCTTCTGACTCCTTGACTTAACCCACCTTTCTCCAAATCACTGCTTTCATTTGCGCTCCACTTCCTTTCCCTCTTTGATCTGCAGCATCTCCTTTCCTCTCACTTTTTGAATAATTCTTCCCATTCCTGCAGCTCAACACCAGCCTCCTGCCAGTACCTCTCAGTCTAAACTTCCCTTTTTTTATGTCACTGGTCCCTTTCTGCCCCTTCATGCTCTTCATCCTAATTCTGCTAGGTCACCAAGTATGTCCCCTCTTCTCTAATATTAAGATTCTTCTACCAATATCAACTATATTAAACAACCAGGAGCTACCCTGATTTCAAAGATAATGGAAATGAAAGATAAATTTACAAGTGACTGAGCAAAGGCCACATGGCAAGTCAGTAGGATTGTATGGAATAAAATGCAGAATCAGGCTGATCTGTACGTGGGCCACTTCATAGTCTGAACTGGATCACAGCACAGACCAGTTTGCAATAGATTTATGTCAAGTCCAAACCAGAAACAGCCACTGAAAAAAAAAAAAGTTGTTTGGCTGTACATCGAAACGATGATGAAAAAGATGATTAAATGTTTCTATTTTGGACAAAAAAAAAAAAAACCCAAACAAACGAACAAAAAAACCCCAACCAACAAAAAACCTCAACCCAAACAACAAAGAATGTCTTTAAAACCCTTTTGCTACAGCAACTCGTTTCACACAGGGAACGAGGCAAGAAAAACATGTTGCAGTGACTTTAGCTATGGGAAAATGACTGAAACTTCAGATTGAGCTAACAGCTGACTTAAGAGTCATCACTAGGGCTAACATCTTCCTTCTCCCCACAGCCTCAGTGGTCTGGCATGTCTCAAAACTTGAAGGAAAAAAAAAAAGCTGCTGATTTCATAGGGAAGTAGCCGAAGAGCCTGTTTGGAGGATGAAGTCAACTACATATGGTTCTATTTATTTGTTTGTTTTGGGGTGGGGAGAGGGAGTCAGTGGCAAACTCTCAGCCCTAACAACCAGCTCACAATAAAAGCTTATGAAGTCAAGAGTTCCTCAAGGAAAAGAAACACTCCTAAAGTTTGTGTTTATTACATAAATGCCAACACATTTGCAGGATTCCAAAACTCGGGCAGCATCCAGCTTGAATGATTAAAGAGTATTTCTCCTTGAGGATTTGAATCCAGACCAGATAAACTGTAATCCAAAACTGCCTTTGGATAGCAGGTCGATACAATTTACACGAAACCTCCTCTCTGTGTACAGAGGTGATACAAAACAGGTACACTAGGCAGGCCATGTCCTAATGCACACTTAGACCTCTGCACCACAAACCAAACCCAGCTGCATTTAAATGCATGACTAAAGCTTTCTGCATTTTCTTTTAGTGGGGGGAAGAAAAATATCTCCCTCGGAAACAAAAAAAAAAAATACCCCTTCTCTGTGCTTTATGAATGGGAATTGACATAGAAAAAGGCAGGAAATGAGGTAAGGTTGCTTTTTTCCTCATTTTCTGTATTATGACCACAATGCCTACATATATTTCTACATTTAAGAATATAACCACATACTCATACATAACTGCATCTCATCCAAGCACTGGTCACTTGGGAAAACTTAGAAATTCAAGAATTCTGCGACTGATCCTACAACCATTACCAGCTGGGAGCTAACATACATTTCTTTTTTTGTTCATCCTAAAGCTTTGAATTATAATTTGCTCATTAGCCTAATAAATATCTCATCCTTGTGTGGCCCATAACAGCAGAAAGAGCAGTTATTATAGCAGTTTCCCACTGCAGCAGGGGAAGCTCATCTGACCTCAGCATCCCTCAGCACCTTAAGCAAACATGGATCCAGTATAGCCAGGATCCTCATGAAGCTTTCCTGCTAACCCAGACATAGGAAAGCAAGAGGTGTGACTCTCCTCTCTCCGGAGTGCACACAGGCTTTTCTCCAGTCACAAGAGAAAAATCCCATGCCCAGGGGTTTTCTCCATCTGCTCCAGGTAAGAGAAAATTAACAGTCTGTGGCACAGGGGCAACATGTGCTGTAAAAAAGGTTCACTAGCTCAAGTGCTTTGGTTGTGCTGAACATCTCAGTTGTGACCAACATAATTTCCTGTCATTCCCCTTTTCCCAAGTTGCCTCTACATCTGTCCTGAATCTACATGAAACTCCTGTTTATACTTGGTTAGGAAAACTAAGAGATATTAACAGTTAACAGATTTTTATTTCTTTCTAAAAAGCTTCTCAATGCACATAAAAATGACCCCAAAATAATGAGTCTGGTTTGGGGATTTTTTTTTTTTTGGTTGAGGGGTTTTTTTTGTTTCTTTTCTTTTTTTTCCCCCCAGGTTTTTTGGTTTGGGTTTTTGTTTGTTTTGTTGTTTTGTTTTTTTTTTTTAAGAAAAGAAAGCTGAGATTGTGATTCTGATTCTGTTAAAAACTCCCCTGGCCCATTCCCAAAACATATGCCTGATCAGTAGAACGATGACTCTCCCAAATGTACTAAATAGGCCAATTTTGGGACCTCTTCCAAAATCTCTTTCCATCTGTCCATCTTCTGCCCAGCAATTAATCATCTCCCCCAAATCTCTAACTCCACTGCATTCTTCAGCCCTGGCATTGACTTTTGTCTCTGTCCCACATTAACCCAGTCACACCCCACCTCTGAGCAACACTTTTGGTCTTCCTGGAGTTGTTTCCTTTCTCAGACTGACACCAGTCGAATTCTCCAGTTTACCATTCCCAAAGCCAAGTGTCTCTGGGGAAGACCCCACTGCTTGCAAAAGGAAGAGGGGCAATCCTATGTCACAGATCTTTGTTTTCTGCTGCAAAAACAGGCATCAATCCAAAAAGCAGGGGCATGAAGTTCTGCCTCTTCTACACCAGCTCGCACGAGCTCCAATAGTCCACTTGTTCCGTTTCTCTTTGGGATTCCTTTATAAGCAAGGCTGAACCTTCTAGCACCTTTATCTGACCTAATCCAGCCCTGCTGAAATCCCATCATTTGCCTGCACAAAACATGGAAAGAACTAGCACTGATCTTAGACTCCAGACTACCAATGGTCCCTGTACACAAGAGAGTTAAGTACTAATATTGCACATGCACAGAAGAGGTGGCAGAAAGACTCTTCTGCCTGCAGCAGGTGAGAGACCTGCAATTTTCCTGGGAATCGGGCTTTTTCCTTTAGCCTTCTGATTTACAGCGCAATCGATAGGTTTCTGCCCATTGCTGCCACCCCCTTTAGTTTCAGAATTGATGGGCGGCAGCGCTCCAGTGCTATTGTGTTACAGACAAACTGCGAAATGCCACCGAGGCGAGTGCTCGGCTGAGTCACGCACAGTCAGCACAACAGAACGGGCCGGCAGGGTTGGAAGGCTCTGCACGGACCTGGCCGTGCCAAGGCATCCCGTTCCCTCCTGTCAGCAGCCTTTGCCAATGCCATTTCTTGCCCCGCAGAGGTTTTGACAGCAGAAATTATTCTTAGGTCTCTCTCCCTCTCGCACATGTATATACACACACGCGTTTCATCGGATCACTTCTCAGCCTGCGATAGCCTTATCACACCCTCATAAAGCTGGGAAATACTATTAAATGGGGATAACAGGAGAGGGCAACGGGAGGAAGCAGACGAGTTAGCTAAATGAGCTGAAAACAAATTGTCGGATAACACGTCAAGACAATCCAAGTCCTTACTTCTGCTGAGGAGGCAAAGAAGCCCCTCCTGCCTCTTCCCTCAGCACATTTCCCTGACTAGATCTGGCTGAAAAACGTTGTCTTTACTTGGCTAGTTTACCACAGCATACTTGCAGCAGTAACAAGGAATGTGGGAGACAACTGGGTCCATTCCATTTGGTAACTGCGCTGATCTCTGTCTACTTCAGCCTGTCACAAAGCTGTGCCCTTATGAAGAACCTGACACCTGCAACCCAAACGCCAATATCACCCCATCTCTCAGCCATAGATTTCAACTCCAAATGGTGAACAGCACAGAGTAAGTGCAAGCCTGCTTTCATTCAGGTTCTTCCATCTGCTTCCCTTCCCCCAGCTCAGTCGGAAGGGGTTCAAGCCTAATTCCTGCCTTCCTCATCAGACACCCACAGCCAGAGCTTACAAAGGGAAGCCCTCCAGCACATCCTCTTCTGGAGGTGCAGAGAAGCTAAACAACGTCATCAGCAGAGGCAGACTTGTGTTTGAAGAGCAGCAAGTCAAGTCCTCATCCAGCACCTTCCCTCCAGTGGGATGGCCTGTCTTCTCCCCTTTTCTCTGAACTGCATGTGTTCTAAATGACACTGCAGCCACAGCACTGCCAGGACCACTTAATACAAACCTGCAGCTTAAGAAACAGTTATTTAGTGCATCATATCAACAAGTACCTGGTTCATAACTTGACACCCAATCCTGCCCTTTCACCTTCCAGCATCTTTTGAAGGCATTTTCCAGGAGCAACTTACAGTAAACCAGCTTCCGAAATCAGAGAGATGTAAGAATGCCTTAATTGCACTGCAGCAGGTGACACACCTTTTCAAAGCTTTAAGGAAACAAAACATAAACCAAAACAAGCTTCTCCTCCCACTCATCACAGAATAGCGTGAAGGCACAGCAGGATCCTGGCTGCTGGTGACAAAGCCAGTTTCCAAAGCCATTTCCCCACTTGCTGTCTCCAGGTGTGACTGGGAAGCAGGATCCATTTCATAAAAGACAGCCACCAAAAAACCTCTCTGCCCACCACCCTATCCCGTCAGGAGCAAAGGCTTTGCTCTAGCCCGGAGGACGGCCTTTGTGCTGGCAGGCTAGGGGATATTCTGGGCAGCTGGACAACACCACATTCCTTTCCCTGTGAAACTTGTATGAAATGCTGCGTCTTAGACGGACACTTACTAGTGTTTAAACTAACACTTTCCAAAAGAGAAAAAAACCCACATTTAATCAATATTCCCAACTGGCTCAAGTGCTCAAATCTACAATGCAAGGAGAAGAGAAACACTAAGAGGGACAAGAGAGGGAAAAGGGAGTGTTTTCAGATTAAATGAGACACATGAGAGAGAAATGACAAAATGGTCAGAAAGTGCCTTCCAGAGTCACACAGCTGTACAGGAGCTTTTTGTACCAGAGAACAGATTTTATGGCAAGTCAGAAAATAAGCTGCTGTCTCCAAAGCAGCGCGAGGTAGGGCGTGAAGAAAAAGCAAAGGGAAAGGGAAGCTCAAGCTGCTCGAGCAGCTGTAATGCTTTGACTGGGACCAGTGGATGATAAGCTATACAACACATTAGCTGGATGTATGGAGTAAGTATGAACAGAGGGATTCCGCATTTTTGTCTCCAACGCCTGCAGTTCTGGCAGGAGGCTCCCTGGATACTCGGACATGGAGGACAAGTGAAATTTCTTAGATGCAGGCACCACCCAGGAGGAGGTCTTGCCAAATTGCAGTCTCTGCAGCCACAGGATAGAAGCACATGGAGTTCCTTTGACAGTCCAGAAGACAAACTGGCCAGTATCTTAATTCAGTTAGACTTTTGCAAAGACAACAACAATATCCATAGTGGTATCAGACACAAAATCAGTTATAAACTAGTGCAGACCCTCACATTTCGAAGTGTATGAAAGTCAACTGACAGATATAAAGAAGCAGCTTCTCTCTTAGGGTCATTGCTCCAAATTACCCACGGTGGAGTAGTTCTTCACTTTCCGAGGACACTCGGTGTCAGCTCTGGCATCGCAGCCAGCTCCAGTGCCCAAGACAGGGTATCAGACCGAATGGGTCAGTGGGCCCAACAGTGGGGCAGCGTCTCTGGCACTTTACCATGGGCACGAAGCAAACCACGCAGCAACACACAAACCATGACACCCCACACAAAGATGATCCAGCAAGATGCCATGGTAAGAGGCTTGGAAGAACCACTCACAGTAGACATGGTCTACCTCACTCAATTTCATCCATCATTCATGTTTATCTTATGTAACCAAAATAATAATGAAAAATCCGGTTCTGTGGTATTTGACATTGAAGTTTGTGCTACCCCACTGCCATCAACCTGCAACCTAGGTCTCAGATGCGTAAGAGTTCTATGAGAAACAGGAATAACCTGCAAATATAAGGAAAGTAGATGCCCCTCCCCAACAAGGATTAAAGATCAAGAGTACTCTGGGGCAGAAACATGGCTTATAACAAAAACTCAGGGGAGGGGACTAAGAAGGAGGACTGAAAGGTAAGGCTACATTTAATATAAATCTCTTCTAGGGAAAGACACTTCTGCTGTGCAAAACCCAGCATGGCCCATCTTCACCTGAACGGCCCACCCGTGGGCCTGATGAACAAAAGTGCATGTTCCACTGCTGAGGGACAGGCCAGACAGGCAAAGGCAGGTGAAACAGAGGGCATCTGTGAGGTCTCTGTGACCTCCACTCTCCCAAGGCACAAGCTGGAAGCCATTACTCCTGAAAGCTAACGAAAAAATGACAAGTTTGGGGTGGTGGGGGGAGGAAGACTGGATTCTGTATTTGAGATTCTGGGAGCTGAAAGGGAATAAAAAGCTGTTTGAAGCCTAGCTCTGCTAAAAAACCCTACATGCAGACACAGAAACAATGCTCATTGTACATTAGAAACCAGGAAACAAGGTGGAAGGAGAATGCAAGACAGTGCTGTGTTTCTGCATTAGGGTTTTTAAGTACACTGCAGGATTTCTGTCTCAGAGTACTCATTGAGTTACATCAGATTGTAATGGCCTGTTGATTTTGAGAGATTATGGCAGCGCTGCTGATGCAGGGGGAGAGGAGATGGAAGGAGAGCGAAGATGTGATGCATCAGCCAGCATGCACACACATTTCAGATGATTACCCCTACACTCCTGTGTGAGAAAGACACGGCGGATTCACAGCAGGACCAGGACCGGGAGGGGACCATGCATGGGCCTCTGTTAGCAATCGACACAGATACAACAGGCGGGTTTTTGCCCCCTGGGGCAGCAGATGCCAAAAGCAACATTTCTGCAGGGGAGTCCCATCCAGGGCTGGCAGGACCACAGCCACATGGCGTGGCATGGCAAGCATAATGGAGAAGGTGAATCCCATGTTCAAGGTGTGCAGCGTGCTCCTGAGATGGATTCAGTCTCACTCTGCCAGGCTGACAACTTTGCTTGCCTGCCTATTTCTCTCTCCTGTATTTCACAGAAAGATGGTATCCTTTCCTTTTCCTTTTTTTGCTCCCGGGCACAAGTAATCAAGAACAAAAGATGAAAGAAAAATGCAGGGGGGATAGGGGGGGAGTGAGGCGGGGGAGGGACATTTGAGAGTTAGGGAGCAATCTTTAGCAGAGAGAAGATAATTTAAAAAAAAAAAGCAAAAAGGAGATGCAGAGCCTTGGAAAAAAACCCCACAATATGCAAATGAGGCAGAACAAAAATCAGAGCTGGGAAAAAAAATAAAATCACACTAAACCAACCCATCTCTCAATAAGCTCTCTGTCTCTCAGACAAGGGGATGCCATTGGGGTGAGGGGTTTCCAAAGCTTTCTACCACCCTCCACCTCCAGCAGACACCCGTGGCTCACTGCAGGCAGGCAATCTACCCTCTTGGGCATAGCAAAGGAAGGGAAGAGGGAAGAGTAAAGCAATTCTGGAGCAGTGAAAATCCTTGTTTTCTCTCTGAGGTAGGGAGCTGTGGGGCAAACAGAACCAGCCAGGTGCTTCTAACACGATGTCTGTCAAACAATCTGATTTCAAGCTTCACTGGAGGAGTCCCTCAGCAGCTGCTTTAATCTACTGCAGCACTTTTCTCCCACAGCAGGCTGCATTCCCCTTGTGCCTCCTCCACTCTTCCACCAGGACAGAGGTCCCACAGGAGCAGAGACCTCCACCTCAGCTGGCAGCAGGTTGCCTCACAGACTGAACCACCTCAGGCCACACCACAAGCTAAGGAGGATCAGGCTTGAACTGGAGCTTTCCAAAGGGCATCCAGCTGCACAAGGAAAAGCAGGATTTTGCTCCTGCAGATGACATACTATTCTTGATGCAGAGCCCTCACACTGCTCAGAGGTGGGTGTCAGCAAAGGTGGCTTCTTCCCTCCAGACCACGGAGTAAATAACTCATCCATCAGCTTGTTCATTAGCGGCACCGTAGCTGGTGGTGTGTTACGACACACCATAGTGCAGTTACCCTTCTACTCATCATCATTTATTTCTTTTCCTTCCAAGGTATGGCAAAACATCAGTGCATGCTCCTCAGCTGGGAACAGTGAGAGCTGTAAAAGAGAACTAGGAAGCAGCAGGATTCCTGGCTTTTAGACAAAGTCTGGGGCTGACTCACCTGAAATACCACTTTTTAGCGCCAGGAGTGCTCTCCTTTCATGCACACAGCAGCTCCTCTGCTCCAGCTTTCTGTTCTCCTTCCTGTCCACATTTCTATTGGAACCATTATTTGTTCGTCCAGTTCTGCCTGTGAACACCTGAAGCAAGGGACTACAGGCTATGGGTTGGTCCTAACAAAATATTTTTAAAAAAAATCTGACAGTATCAGAAACATGGTATTAGTTTTACTTTATTACCAAGGAGCATCACGTAACTTAGTAAATACTAACTGCCTAGAAGCACAAGTCACGGTTGTGTTACAAGGGCTAGTTAAAAAGCAATTTCAAGAAGCTGACAAATTCTACACCAAAGGTGTCTAAGCTCTGGTGGCAAGTGTGAAAGCAAAAGCTAAGCCTTGCACCATATTTTACAAAGGACTGTGAATATCAAGGTAAAGCAAACATGGGAAGCTGTGCTGGTATTGAAGGCAGTCAGATGTCTAAGGAGAAAACAGCAAGAGAACAAAAATACAGCAGTGAGATGGCAGGGAGAAGAGAACAAGTTTTAGCAGAGATTTTTGCCATGCAGATTGGTAACTCCAATCACTTGCAAAGGTCACTTGCACCTCCAGAAACCGGAGTGGCTGCAGGCACCGGCTGTGTTTCCCAGGAGCTCCCTTGCTCCCAAGTGTGACTTCCCCACCCCAGAGACCCACAGGGAGGCAGAGTGAGAAGATGTATGATGTCTCAGTTCACATCTTAGCCAGGTCTCTGTCCCCATCAGTAAGAACTGCCACCACAACTGACACTAATTGGTTCTCTTGTCATGCTGCAGAGGTGACACAGACCACATGGGCACAGACAAGAGGCCTCCCTCTCCCCAGTCCCCTCAGGTCACTGCTAGGTACCCTGGCAGAACAGTGTGCATGCATAGCTGGTGTTGCCACAATGTGTGATGCCTGCTCGGTGAATACAGAGCATCACTATCTGGAGCTGTCGAGCCTGCGTCACTCACTGCAAGAAGCGGGGGGGGTGAAGACAACTACCAGCTTAAACCAGATTTTACTGGTAGGAGCATCACCAGAATCCAGGCTCCCAGGGACTTTACAAGGGATCCTGAAACATTACCAGCTGCAGTTGCAGCCTCCATATCCTCCATCAGCCTGGAAAAACAACAATTAGCACACGTGTGCGTTAGTGCATGCATGTGTTTGCATGAGCCTGCGGTGCAAACATATACAATAAACAGTACGAGGAAGAAAGAGATTGTTGTTTGAAGCTCAAAGAAGCTATTTGTAAAAATCTGTGTGCAAGTGGGAATGAAAAAAAGGGCAAAAATTACTTTCATCTTTCTGTGAGGCAGAGGGGGCAGGGAATTAAGCACACACACACCCCAAGCAATGCCCAGGAAGAATTATGCTGCTTGTGATAAATGCACTTTTCTGGTTCTGTGAAAAATCTGACATAATGAAAGTACCTTGAATGCAATTACTGGCACTTGTTTAGCATGGCAGGGCATTGCACTGCCACTGGGCTCGCTCCTCTCTGCTCCCAATTAGCATGCCAAGTACTCCAGCCACACACATGGGCTCACGGGTCAGGGATTGGCGCGGACGAGCAGCAAACAGCTACCTGCCCACCAATGAGGGAGCGAGCAATGTGCTGGAAAGCTCCAGCTTCCTTCATTTTACATCCTCCCATCCCTATCACACTCTTTTCCTCCACTCCTCCAGGGTCTCTGGAGGCAGTGATAAAAACCGCAAGCTCTCCCCCTCCTCTCTCAGCTGGTCTCATTCACGGCTCATGGCAGACCCGGTTTCCTCTGGGGACTCACTAATGAAGACGGCCAACGTTAATCTCTTTCCCCCTCCCTGACGGGTCGATTTATAGTTCCACGGAGAGTCCTGGATTGCAGCCAGAGGGCTTGACACATTCTTCTTGTTCCAAGACGAAAGGGGAGGGGGGGAAGAGACAGGCGCGCGCGCACACACACACACACTGAAGACACACACGCACATTTGTGATTTGGATTCAGCTGGAAGATGCAGCTGGAAAACCTGTTTACCTGTTCTGAAACGGCAGCTGAAGGGAACAGTAGCCAACAGTGCTTTTGTATCTATGTGTACACTCCAAACATCTTTGTGTTTCCATAACACCTCTTCCAGCCCAAAGACCCCAAACCACAGGGATTTCATCCCTCATCACCAGGATGAAATAAAGCATCAGTTGTGTGCCAGCAGCATTACCCATGAGTCATTTAGGAGAGGAAGCAAATGATAACTTCTCCAGGATAAAGGGCAGGGGGAGGGAAAGGGGAAATTTTAGACAGGCAGAAAGTAATGAACTGGAATTTGGCCAGGACACTAAGGTTACTGTCCCCTCATCTCATGAGAAGTGCAGTGGGATCTTTAACAATCGATTGATCAAGGCCTCAGCTCTACCTCTCATCCGTAAGAGCTTCCAGTACTCGTTGCAGCTTATTCAAGAGCAATGCTGGTGCATGGGCTCAGCTGTAGCTCAGAGAGAAATGCACCCCTCTGGTACCCCCACCTGCTTTTCTACAGCACTGCAAGGCACTGCCTGTACTGGAACTCCTCAGACCTGTCACTGGCACAGCTGCACCTTCAAACGAACCGTAGAGAAGGAGAGACTCAAGTATTTTTTTACCACTGAGCTATAAGGGAGCATCCCTTTCTTTCCCCATGTGGCAGTCCCAGCTGTAGCCTCATCGGAACCCCTAACTTGGTGCTATTCAGCTCAGCTCCCCGTGCACACAGCGGACTGGCCCGCGCTGACAGCACAGCTCTGCTAATAGGGTCAGTCAGTGAGCTACTGCTGCAGAGCCGCAGGGGAGCACAAAACACTGGCTTTATTCCTGTAAGACCTATACATTACCTCCTCACCCCCGCCCCCTCAGGAACCAAGTGGTGGATTTAAAAGGAGCACTGTCAACTCATTTAGGCCCATTATTTTGCACTAGAAGAAATGGCCTTTACAAAGCTCAGTGGAAGCACACTCTTGTTCCATCTTTAAGTAATCTTGAAGGTTTCAATTGCAGGGCTGTAAACCACAATGCAAAAAAGCACAGACAAATAGATCCGATCAGATATGAGACTGCCCAGACACAGAGTTCCCCTTGCCAAGCTGACTGCAGAGCAAAAATAGAAATGAGCACTGCACGTAATTATAGTATTTTACATTTCCACTGCACTTTCCATCCTGAACAATCACCAAATGCACACACATGTGCAAGTGCATGCATACAGAGAGGTAGGACATTGGGAAAATTCACTTACTTGTAAAAATACCAAGAAATTGTGGTCCAGTGGTAACAGCTTGTACTGAACCAAAGCCTTCATTAACACAAACACACACACACAAGCTCATAGAAAATCATTATAATGTGAAACAAGACTAAGCCAAGCCACAGCAATCTGTAGATCAGCAGCTCCAGCACTTCTGCTGCTGCTCAGCGTTTCCCCCAAAACAGAAGATTAGAAACTGATCTTTTATTAGCTCTCGCCCTCTTGTTTTCCAGTGAAGCCCAAGGTGCCAATTCCACTTTGCTACCGTGGGGTAGGGGCAGCTCTGCAGCTGTCGATCCACAGTCTTCCCTTCTCCCGCTGTCGAGTGCTTTGCAGTCTGTAAGCAGGCACATCCCCCAGCCCTGTGGGCTGCAACAGCCCCATTTTGCAGACAGCAGAGCATCTGAACAGGGGAACCAAAGCCAGGGACAGTGCCCAAACCACAGTGATCCTCTTTCCCTCCTGACAAAAGAGCCCATATCAGGAACAAAGACTCGTTCTCTACTTTGTGCCATCCAAGATGCTCTGAGCAAGGATGAAAAGAGCCAGGAAAGAGCACTGGAAGATAAGCAGGAGCAGAGACCTGACTCTCTAGCAGAAACCTCTGGCTTTCTCAGGAGGCTACGAGGGAGGGGAGAGAAGAGCAGGTGCTAGCTCACACCTCAGCCTGGGATGCTGGGTCACTCCTTTCTCCTTCCTGTGTGTCTGTGGCAAGTCAGTATCATTTTCCACATATTAAATATCTCACAGCAGTTTTAAACTCCCATCTGAGCACACAGGCGTTTCAATGCTGGTATGTGGCCAAGCACATGAAGAATGGGGGTAGGAAGTTCAAGAGGAGACAGAGGAGGAAGCAGCTCTAAAGCACTACAGAAACGAACTGATAGGTCAGAAGCAGGGAAGGAAACAGTCTGAGGTTATGAAATGATACAACAGCTGGCTTGAGAAAACTGGGGTTGTTCTTTTTTTAAATGAAAACCAGGAATCTCACCAACAAAACAACGTAATCAAGTGTAGTACACAACTACTCCTTCAGGGAAGAGCCTTAGCCCTTACACTAGCATGAGACCAGTATTTGCCTTTGATGCCCCTCAGAAGAATCTGTTCACTCAGCAACGTGCTGCAGTCGTGTCTAAAGCTCAATGAACAACTGGTCCATGCCCCTCTTGGCAGGTACTTTGGGGAAGAAAGAGATTTTGTCAAGAACACTGCAACAACACTCTCCCCTATACTTAAGGAAACAGTCATGGGATCGCCATCGTCCAGAGAGGACTCCACGTTTTAATAAGGTCACATCTGAAAGAGCCCCACCTAATAAGCTGCATGGAAGTCAATTTATCGACCTCAGCACATGAAGTTGTGGTTGCAGGGTGTGTAGGTAATTCATACCTGATGCTCAAGGCCATCCCCTCTGGCTACAAATGGGAGACCAATGTGATTTCTTAAATTTCATTTAGTTTAATAATCCAGTGCATTATTCAGGAATGCAAGGAAGAGCCTCCTTAAAACAGGATTTTTATTTTGACAATGTCACTTTAACAACAAATAGCTGGCTGCTCAGTTCCCTTAGCAGGAGACAGCAGGTGCTCAGCTGGCTGATTTAGCAGCAGCCACAACTGCCACCACGAGCTGCTGGGTGCAGTTCACAGGCTGCAATTCCCAATTCCCCCAACACAGACTCCTAAGAAGGGGGAAGGGCTAAAGAAGCAAGAGGAAAGGCAAGGGGGTGAGCTTGGGGTGAAGTGTTATTGCATTAACTAACAAATCTTACTGCCACTTCCTTGGGACACCCTCACTGGGCTGACGGGCACCTTCACCCAGCCTTGTGTACGCACCTTCCTGCATAAGGGAATTAAACTCCTTTCACCCCTCCTTCCCCCCTCAGGAAATAACATGCCCACTTTTTACATGCAGCCAACACCAGCAAGATACTCTGTGATCTTCTGAGACCTTCCCCAATGGCCTCATTTTATGGAAACCAGTGTCCTCAGTAAACAACTAGAAAGCAAGAAGACCATGTTGTACGGCCTTGTGCCTACAGAAAATCAGGACTATGGAAATGCATCTTAGAACAGGGTATGGTACAGTTAGAGGCCTGTAGCATGAGATTGCTAGAGACAACCTTACAATAATCTTTAAAATTAAAAATAGACATGTGCATGTGACTTTGTGATTTCGTTTTTGTTGTAGTTTGGTGATTTTATTTTTCAAAACATAAAACATAAAAATGTCAAGACAAAAATTCTGGCCATTTCTTTTACTTCCCTCATCTTGCCCATCCAGCAATGAAAGTTTTTTTCTAGACTGAAAGACGATGAGAATCAGTGGGCCAAGAAAACGATATCTCCTGAACAATGTAAAACTGAAAGCTGTGTTGTTAAAACGGAATGGGATTTTACTCAGCCCACAACAAATTCTGGATAGTCTTCACTTGATTTTGCTACTGTCTATACCAAGACTTTTATTTATTGAGTTGTTTTAAGCTGCAGACATGCAAAATTCTCTTACCTACAATTAAAGTATTAGGGTTCACAGAAACATCCATTATACCTCAGCAGCAGTTCTCCAAGGCCTCCAAAAAATTAAAACACAGCACACATTACTCTTTATTGCAGCCTTAGATATATCAGGCTTGATGACAGTACCACTTTTGAAAACCATTATGATGGGGTGAATGGGGGAGATAAACTGGTACAAGCCTAGTTTAAAACAAACATTCCCTTTGGGTCATCTGTAAAACTAATCTAGACTTAACACTAGAAAGCACGCTCAAGGAGAGAAACAAAAACCTTTCATTTTTTAAATAAGCATACTATCAGTGGAAGAGGTTTGAGTAAAAACAATAACATATGAGTGTATTAGCTGACTGTTATTTTTGGCTACTCAAGCAAAGTAGGACTTCAACAACCCAGAATTTACAGGGCTGGGAGCCTGGTGGGTCCCTGGTTTTTATTTTGTGCCAATTCACATTCACTCATGCTCCTGGGTAAGTCATGATGCTGTCAGCAACTTCAGCCCAACTGGAAAAGCGGGTTAAGAAAGCAGTGGACACTCATCAAAAACTAGGGCTTGCCTGCAGAGGGGCACACAGGAGAGGCAAGCTGAAGCACTTTAAGCAGGCATAAAGCGCCTGTATGGACAGATTTATACAGAATGCAAATGTATCCCTGATTTGCCTGCTTCACTACTAAACCTATTTTTACTAAATCAGCTGAAAGCTAATTTCAATCTAAATAAGGGTATGGTCAGATCAGCCAAGCAATAAGGGTCAGTGCAGGCTAACAAGTTGTTGCCCTTTCAGATAGATATCAGTAACTTGCCATATGTGCTTCCAGTCTTCTGCAACACAAAGAAACTTACAGGATCCTCAGAGAAATCTCCCACAAACTGTTTTTGTGAGACTTAAAAATCAGAGGGGCCAGTTTGGCTGGGAGTCAGCAATCTGGTACGTTGGCAGGGGCAGGCTACAAAGAATAACCCAAGAGTTGCCAGTCTAGCACTATTTCTTGGCTCCAAAATTAAGACATCAAATTTTTAATTTCCCCCCCAAAATACAGCTTTGACCCTGTAGGGATGCTGCCTTGGGAACACCCAGAGAAGTTGCCACCAAGAAGAGGCATATCTGCTGCGGGACGTTTTCCAGCCACTCAGAAACAAGAAGCCAGGCGAGGGCTATTGCCAACTCACACACGCTACTCCAGGACTGGGCAGTGACTCAAGAAAATGACTTCCTGACATCCTCCCAGCAGTGACCCCAGCCATGCACCTGCCTCAAGAGATGCTAGCATGCCTTTACGGCTTTGACAAGAGATGCCTCACATGCGCTGGCTTCCTTACTTGGAGGAGGCCCCACAAGCCATGTGGTTTCAACACTGGGTGGACAGATCTCCTGTAAGTGGACATTGAGAGATGAGCTTGTCACTGAATACAGGGGAAATACAGAGCTGGCACAGTAGCTGTTTCTTGAGGAACAATGAGTTGCTGGCAGCAGGGAAAACCCTAGTTTGGTGTCTACCTGATTTTCAGTCCTTCCTAGGGTTACAAAACCCTTGACTGGGATTTTGTAAGAATGAGAACATAAGGACAGAAGAGAGATGCCACTGTTCCCCCAACCCTCCTGCACCAGGAGTCAGCTGGGTGTGGACTCAATCCATGGTACCTCACCATACCATAACCCTTCCAGCCAATCTGCCAATGTGTCACGAGCGCCATTCTCTCCTGGCTGTTCCATCTAATCAGCACACAACGAGTGCCAGGGTTCCTCACTGTTTGCTCTCCCCCCCTCTCATCAGGGCCATGTAGCATTAATGTTTCACCGGCAGCTCTCACTCTCCTCACAGCCCCATCCAGCACATCTCTGCTCTGACCTACTGCCCCAGGCTCCCGACCCCGAGAACCCACAGCTGCCCCATCCTGGCTACTCCTCAATCCTGGCACTGCTCTGCATGCCTTTGGAACAGGAAAGCAGCAAAGCCCCTCATTGCCCCGGGCAGCTGGCTCGGACCACCAGCCTCATCCTGCCTGCAGCTTAAGTGGCATATTAAGGCTGGAAGGGGAAAACGCCCAGCATCTGCCCTGCATCCCCTCCCTTCCCCAGCTTGCCACCACAGCATAAATCCTTTTGTTTCTCACCAGAAATGCAGCAATTATTTCAGAAAAATCTCTCCCCTCACCACTGGTAGAAATACCATAGTCTGAGACAGTAGCTCTCTTGATGATTGCAGACAGTGGAATATTCCAGAAAAAAAGGAAGATTTGGGGAGGGGGAGGGGAGGAGGTATCTGGGATCCAATCTTTCTCTCCCTGCCAATCCCCTCTATCTCTAGCAGATTTCATTTTTATCAACAGGATTTCTGTGAAATTTTCACTCAACCTTCCCTCTCTCCCATTTCAACTCCCAGCTAAGCTCAAAGGTGCACAAGAATAACATGCTGCTACCCTTTTCTTGCAGGCTGGACAAATAAGTCCTCAGCTAGCCACATGGAAGCCATTAAAAATATATTAACATACCCAGCAGGGTCTGTCACTTTTTCTTTTCCTCTGCCCCTCTCCCTCCCCCCCCCACTTCTTCTTAAACACAGAGAAGGAAGAATTCTTGCCACAGTAACAAGAGGTTTTCATCAAGTCTCATTACCTCAAGCACAGCCGTGCACCACAGCCCCCACAGAGAACTGCCTTCGGTTCCTGCTGTCATTAAAGGAACGAAGATCTTAAACAAAAATTAAACCCTGGACAGCATGAATTCGGGAGCACATGAACGGATCAGGCAGGGAAGGGTGCAAGAAAGCCGAGGGGAAGAGCAGGAGCAGAGCCACCAGACAGGGCTCCACTCTAGCAGCTCGGGAGGGATGGGGCAGGTTAAATGTATCCCACAGAGAAGGGCAGAGGGAAGCATTTTCAACATTTCGAGCCAGCATCAAGGTATGCTGTATTTCCCACATTCAGTGACACAGCAACATCCTGGAACATTAATAAGGCTCAGGGTAAAACCAGACCAGCAATTATGATAAAAAAGCACAAAGCTTTGTCTCAGTCTGCGATGTTCCACAAAAGGATGATTTTGCACATTTTGACACATGTCCATTTTTACTCCAGGGGGTCCTCATCCCTTCCAAACAGCAGAGTGTCCCATGCATCCCAGAGAGGATGCACAGCACATCTTAACCTGCAGCAGTTGCTCTAAGCCTGAAGCAGGTGGCTGCTGGTGTTTAATAGCTCGGGAGGAGGGTTTGAAGGGTGGAGGCAGCAACTCTACATTTAAACAAGGGATTTCTATACTAGGGGGGTGTTAGTCAGAGGGCTATCAAGTCAAAGTGCTCTTAAACTGTAGTTTTTCAAGTATTTCTTTGAGCAAATCGCTGGGTTAAGCAGCTTTCCTCTCCACCTTGGCTACTTTAATCCAGATCAATTCCCTGATCCAGTTCAATGTGCAGCAGCACATTCAGCTGCACTGGCACAGCTGAACAAGTAGCTCAGGAGCAGCAGCAGGGACTGCTGAAAGCAATCCTCATAAAACGACATCCTTGGATTCAACAGGCATGACACTTAGTCCCAAGGGAGCAAGACACGGCATGCAAACCCCACGAAAACAAAGGGAAGAGGGATACTTCATACATGGTTAACAGGGAAGAGATGAGCTAAGTCAAAGAGGAGACAAACCAAAAATCTGCTGACAGTGTGGCCACATTTTATGCACCTCTAGATGAGAAAGAAGTTTTATTTCTCCCACGGGAATGGAGAAAAGCAAAAAGCTCTCCCTTTTGAAGTGGGCAGTACAGTCAGGAAAGGCAGAGCTTGTGGAAGACCCAACAATGGCAAAGCACCAATGAAATGTGGACAAAGATCTCTGAGGATCAAGGAGGATAGGAAACCCCAGCTGGTGAGGAGTAGGAACTGTGTGGGGACACCAGAGAAGTAACTCATTGGCAGAGCAGTGAGGAGCAGAAGGGAGCCAGGACACGAACTGGAGGACACAGAGGCAGGATGAGGATATAGACGGTCCACGCTGGGCACAGAGGAGGGGATCAGGAGAAACAGTAAGAAAGTTACTTCAGATCTCTTGTGTCACAACCATTCCGGTTGTGAACAGTTTAATGGGTCATTATCCAAACAGTTCATACACCCCGTGGTTCTGGAGTAATTACATCCATTGTTTAAAAAGACATCACAAAACAAGATCTACCAAAATTATAGAAGCAGATAGGAGAGCACTGACTGTACTAGAAACAGACTAGAAAATAGTGTCAATTTCCTAATAATAAGATGCAAGTCAAAGATACATTTGCCTCTGCAGCATTGAAATGTGCTCTACTCATCCCACCTTGGAAAGGGAATACAAGAAAGTGAGGAGGTTCAGCAAGTGGCAACAAAGAGAAGAAACCTGAAAAGTACCAAATGCTTTCATGAAGTCCACATGTGCAAAGCAACAGCCATGTGCTGGTGAGGGAAATCTTCTAGTGCCACCATAATATAGTGCATACCAGGGCTGTGACACAGTGGGTGCATGCTGTTCTCCCCAGGAAACCTGTCCATCCGCCCACAGCCAGCTACCACAACCTGGCCTAACTGCCACCAGCCTTGGAAGAGTCGCTCCTTGAGGAGCTAACAAGGCAGACTCCTCACCCACACCTGCCAAATTGGATACGCTGCATACAGAGTCTTCATTGCCGAGCCTCATGGTTGGTATTTCCACAGCCTCGCAGACGAACAGCTTGGCTGGGTTGCTCTTCCTTGCTGCTTCAACACAGACAGCACAAACTCTGTCACGTAAAAGAAATCGAAAGCCCTGCTTTAAACTAATTGCAGGAATATACTGGAGTCTTACCCACACTTTCGGATTTGACAGCAACACAATTAGGTCACGGGATAGCTGCGCTCTAACAGATTCCTTGGACTTGGCTCTATCCAAGGTAGAGACACACACGAATGCTGCTTCAGTGGGTATTTCCTTACTTGCCAGCAGCCTGGATTCTTGAAAACCTACTCGTGTGATGAGTCTGTCTCAGATCACAAGTGGACCTACAGCTGAAACAGGCCTACAATAAATGCCAGAGGAGGAGGAGGAAGAGCAGGCTCGAGGCAGCACATGCAAGGAAGGCAGTGGCTTTGATGCAGGCTAAGGTCATCCCAGGGACCAGCAGTCTGACACCCATGGTTAAAGCACAATCAAGAAATGTTTCCTGACAGAAAAGTCTATCAGGCTGTGGAACAGACTCCCACGGGAAATGGAAGAATCCTCATCCCACTTCTCTGCAAGGAGTGATGGGACAGGCAGTAGGGAATCAAGCCCTAAGACTGGTGAGATTGCCTGATAGGGACAGTCTCATAAGATGCCTCAGGAGTAACACAAACTTAAGAACCTTCCTCTGCCCCTTCTGCAAAACATCTCCTCCCCAGTTCTGCCGACACTGCTGCTTGCAAGGCAGCACCATGGACTAGATCACTGTAGCCTGGTTCATTTCACGAATTTGGAGGAATGGGGCTTCTAACTCACAGCAGGTAACTGATGTATGTTACAGCATGGTCCTGCCAATGGCTGCACCCTCAAAACCAATGGGATGATGGTGGCATAGGACAGGAATCAGAGGTGAGGAAATAAGCATTTCTTAGGCCATGCCACAGGCCTAAGAAAGGCTTATATTAACTCTGTGTGCATGAAATCATGCAAACAAAGGCAGTGGAGGATGCAACTAGGGTGGAGGGTGTTTACTAAGCTATGAGTGAGTATGGTCAGACTTGTAAAATAGGATATGGCCTAACATATATGGAGATTATCTTAATTTACAGCAGAGAATGTCCCTGTTGATAATACATACAGTATCAAGTAAGTTTCTGATACACTGGACTGACACTAACTTAAGTGTCTGAGGTCTGAAAGACTGTCTCAGTTTATACTTTATTTAACATTTAATTGCATCCCTTACATATTTCACTTTTTCTATTTTTTGAATGGGAAAAGATCAGCTTGGTTTGGAACTGTGCAGATCGACAGGAATGCTTGTTTTGCCATATTTAAAGCTATCAGATGCCTATGTCCCTTTTGGTTTGGGCTTTGGTTTGGGGTTTTGTTGTTGTTGTTATGGTTTTGAGGGGAGGGGGTGTTTGGGGATGTGGGGAAAAGAGGTGTTAAGGGTTCAGAAATTCATGTCTCACAAAGTTCAAAATTAATGTCTCAACTTGTAACACACTTCTCCTCTCCCACAACACTGGTTGCAGAAGCTACCCACGGCTGACACCACTCATGAAGCTCCATATGGTTCTGCTTCCCTTCACTTTTCCTCAGCCTAACAAACTTTGGCACTGCTCAGATTTTCCTGGTCCTGAGGAAACAGGAGAGATTCCAGCAATTCCAGTTTCTCCTTCCTTTGCTTTTACAAAGCTCCCGTGGTGTCGCCTGTGAAAAACCTATTGTAATGGCAAAGCACAAAGGCAAACTTATCTGAACACCACTGGTGGTATAGAATTCTTCATACTGCATTCAATATTGCTAACAATTACTTACATTGCATTAGAGTTGAAGGACTTCAGTAACATCAGGGCACCTCGAGCTCAGCACAACTTACACATACGGCAACAAATATCTATGCCTGACTCACAGGCTAGTAAAGTTTTTTAAGGTAGAAAGGCTTCAAAACAGATCGTCATTTTAAAGCACCCATGAGTTGACAACAGTTTGTACAATTATCACAAACCACCCAAAAAAAGCTTCCAGTACACCTGGGAAGTAACCATGTACACAGTAAGTACCCTGTATGCACCATAACTCAGCAAGTGCTTTTTGCAGCTCCCTTCTACACTCAGTCATGAAGGATATAGATCATTACAGCCTCCAGCTATAGAGCTTTAGCTCAGAGAGTAGCAGCTCACACTTTTAGCTCTGGAGATCCCCAGTTCAATCTGCTGCATGTCAGCCAAGAGGGCAGCTGTCATATAATTACAGCCACAACTTTGCATGTGAAAAAGTAGGGAGAGCGAACAGAGATCTTATTATAGAATTCTAGTTGCAACCTGCTGAACAGCTCCCTATTTAAAGTAACTTCTTGTAAAGAGGAGGGAGAGGGGGCCAAAAAAAAGGAAAACGAGGAAAGAGAATCTTCCAACTCAGATTCCCAATTCCCTCTGGAACAAACCAGTGCTGCTTTGCAGTCTTTTGTTACAAATACATATGTACACTAGATGAAGCACACAAGTGCAGAGCCAGGAGTAAGGTGCCTGGCTTATCAATCCAAAAAAGAAAAAGGAAGAAAAAATTCTCATTGCTGCAACTGAGGCATCTGAAGTCCAACAAGGCATATTTTCTTCCTGAATTATAACCATCCCACAGCAGCCAACCCATTAATTATGCAATTTAAGTATTAAAATTTAAGTTCAAGAAATCTTAAGTCAGTTACATCCTGTTTTCTTCAAACTGTACATACAAGCTCTCAGGAAGATTTAACAAAACAGAGACTCCTGGAAAGAGTATGTTTGAAATACAAAGCTACAAACCATAGTGAAAAATTCCCTCTCAAATTAAAAGTTCTTTTAGTGAGCGCAACATAAAACAACTAGACTAAGGTTCTTCTCATCCATTCATCTTTCTGCAGATCCTTCTGCAGACAGAGTCATTTTTGAGCCAGACTTTTTTCCAAGCCAGGATAGCCAGAAACTAAATTTGAAACAATGTAATTCAGTTTTAAAGAAACATCTGTTTTCCCCCCAACAACAATTCTAGAAATCTATTTCAAGCTTAAGATACAGATTCCTTGCAGAACATTCTTTTCTCCTCGACAGCCCCATCCATCCATCCATCCATCCATCCATCCATCCATCCATCCCCCAGCAGTACAGAACCTGTGGGTCTCTCACTGCCTGAGGTGAATCAACCACTTTGGACCATGAGTAACAAATGGGAGCTAACTCTCCAACTTCCTGCAAACTACTTACTAAATATCACTTAAGAGGACCAATCTGACTCAAACTGTTCGGTGCCTGCCTCCAAGAACACAGGTGTGCTGAAACACCTCAACTAGCTCATGCATGCTACACCACTGGCCCCTCAGAGCTCCTTGAAACACAGTGCCATGCTTCCAACAAGATCTGAAGAAGTACCTAGTCCCCAGCCAGGCTGGAAGGCGTTCAGATAATTGCTAACACCAAGCACAAACCTGCAACAGTAAACTCCAGAACAGAATTCAGCAACACTTTGTATTTAAACCAGCCCAGTTCTCTGGTGACATCCTCTCATCAGCCTCGTTTCTGAAGACCCATTTTCATTTGGCTCAGTCTTCTGCTTCTCCCTTCAAGCAAGACCTACTCAGGAAATACAAACTAGCTGACCACCTCCCTCCCTTTAGAAGAGAGTAAGAGAGAGAATCAAGGACATGAAGCCCAGTTTTGAAGAAAGTTACGTGCAGTTCCAGCAGCACAGATACATTTGGGGTTGATTATGGACATGCAGCAAAACCCTGGCTGGGCTCATCCCACAGGAGGAACCCATAAAAAATTCACCTTCCCCTCACCTCCTGCAACCAAGGAAAGCTCACAAACATCTGAACTGCACTTGTCCAACAAAAGCAGTACAACCCTATGCAGAGAGGACTGAAATGAAACATCATTATGCTATTTTCTGGTATTACTTCTGTGAATTCAGCACTGCGAAAAGGTTCCAGATAGACATGCTCTGAAGACCCAAATCCTCTGCCTACCTTGAGAACTCATGCAGAGGGAACAGCAGCAAAACTTATACATACTTTTCTCATCTCTTCCAGCCTGCCAAGGCTGAAATGACTGACAAAGGTCCAAAATAAGGAACACACATAAATTATTAATATTGCACTAGTACTCTCACTGTTGCTGTAACAGTCTAAAGACTTCACAGAGGTAGGCTCTGCAGGGAAATACCACTTTACTTCAAAATCATTCATTCAGGAAACTTACAGAGGAGAAAAGAATCATTCTGCAGCACACTGTCAAACCTCTCAGCTTTAAGACCCTTCATTTTTAAAGCAAAAGCAATTTTAACAAGAACAGGAAACTGATGTGAGGCGTAAGAAGCTTCAGATTTCAAGTGAGCAACACTGGAACAGCATTACTGCCGGACACAAATCCCAACACACAGATCTTCTCACGCCTGATCTGGAAAGTCCATCCCACTTCTGAGAGCCAGGTAAGTGTTCTGTTTCTGCAGCCTCTCTGCTGGAACAGCCAAGTGGCATACCAGCGAGAGGATAATGGGGAGCCATGCTCTACTAATTGGAAGGAAGCCAAAAAGCCACTTCAGTTTGCTTCTTGGATTGCAACCTGTGCTTTACACCTGAGCAAGGCTCCAGATTCACATTCCCACCAATCTTTTATTTCATTCCAGGTCTCATGCAGTACCTGCTGCCACAGTAGCCACGTGACCATAAGCAGTACACAGAGAGATGCAGCTTCCTACTGATGTATACGCCTCCTCTTCCCTGTTGCAAGGGGAACAGTTTATGCAGGGGTATTAGTTTGTTCTACATTAATTTCAAGAACTAGGACAAACGACCTGAACTTCTGACATTTCTGAAAAAAGTTAAATTATTTTCATCTTTCTTAGTAATCAGAATAGATTTACTTTTCATTTAAAAATTTCCCTCCCAAAATATCTGAGGTACTGAAATGTCTTCTTTACCAAAGCCTGCAAAGCCTCAAGATTATTAATAATTTTGAATATAAAGAGGCACAACCTTGCTCCATACCAACAAAAAAAGAGAAAGCAGTCAAGTTTTCACTCAATGAAGCAATTAATTTTTAAACTAGTAGTTTCTATTAAAAATTCTCTTAAAGATTTAAAAACCCAAAAGTGTTTCCAGTAACTCTAGACACTGATGGGGGGCAAAGAAAAAACAGACCCTACCCCCAGCTGGATGGCATTCCTCTCTTTGGGTGCAATGTGGTAACATTTGATTGACGCATCTGATCCATTCCAAAACTCCAGGCGTTGTTTCAATCATCAATGGGTAGAATCCTATTAATTTTCAGGAGAAAAAAAAAGAAAAACAGAAAAACAGTAGAATATAGATACAGGACACAGAGCACCTCACGTTTGTCTAGCAGATCCAGCTGATTTAGCTAGATCCACAATAATCAACAGATTAAAGACTGAGTTGATGGCAGAAACTCACATCTACTAGCCTAAGCCCCTATTTCCCTTCCACCCTCCTTCTGTCATCTCAGCTCAACCCAGACTCTCAACACAATCTGGAACATCAGTCCCATACCAAAGGAAATGAAATAGGAATAGGGAAAGGAGTGGGAAGAGATAAACCAGGGTAAATAGGGATAGCATGAAGAGCCCACTGGCATGCAACCAAGAGCCTGCACAGGCCCTTGCTACAGCAGTAAATAGGAGATCAAGCACGTACAAGGAGACAGCGGGAGAACAGATGTGAGAAGAAGGTTCAAGTGTCCCTGGGCTCAGGGGGTAAGAAACGGCAACAGAGAACAGCAGCGAGCCCCAGCACACACAGTGAGCTCAGCCTTCAGCAGCAGCACCAGGTGACCTGCTGGCTTGGTGTCTGACGTGACAGGCATTTTCAGTATATCAGTATTGATAGTGTATGGCACGAGCAACGTCGTGTGAACCTTCCACATCAACTAAGGCTTCCCAGTCTGCCCATAAATTTATTTGGCTATCAGCCAAACCCAAATCCACCAACACTAACCACTTTTGCTTGAAATAAGCCTCCACTTACAGTATTGCAACAGTCGCTGCTGTTTCATTTCAGCGCTGATGAGAACTGCAAGCCCTAAGGACCCACAAACATAAGAGGTGGCACAATTCTAAAGGAATTTACTCGTTCCAGAAGCAGCCAGAAGGCGAGCATCTGACCCTTCCAGCTGGCCAGCCGACACATCAGACCAGCCCACATCCCATTCATCCCATTAGAACCCGGAGTCTGGTACCTTCCCACCAGAAGTGGAAACCTGGCTGAATGGTCAGCAGGACACCAGGAAAATACTCCTGGCCTAGCTGACCAGATGCCTGTTCGGGAACACAAGCTGCACAAAGGTCTTCGGACACCCTGTTCTTCCTTGGTTGTTCCTTATATCTGTTCTGTGTTCCCAAGTCTCAGAAGGATTATCAGCAGAGAAGTGCTGGGTGAGGAAAAGTAGGAAAGGCAAAAACAAGCTAATGTACTGCAAAGGGAAGGAAGCAGCAGGTTGAAGATGGGACTTTACAGTAGGAAAACTGGCTGCTAGAGTGTAGAGCAGAATCTGGGGGGAACAGGAGGGGGCTGGTCACAGAAAAGAGGCAGGCAAAGGCTTGCTGCCGCAGGGAACAGGAAAAGCCTGTAGCCCTAGGCTGATAAATCAGATATTGCTGCCGAAGTCTCACACCAGCCCCTGAAGCCTCTAGCACTGACTGGGGGCTCAGCAACAAGCAAGATCTGCCACAAGTATGCCCACCCAACAGCTTCAGGTAGTCACTTAGGGTATCTCAGGTCCAGACCATTAAGTGCCCTGATGATAAGGACACAGACCTTGAATTCCACATGACAGGTCACGTGGAACTCACACAATGAGAAGGATACGCTGCTTTGCCCAGCCTTGACAAGGACCACACAGCTGCAGCTCGTGCCTCCCTTAGGCTCCTCAGAGCCAGCGGCTGCAATCCAGCCAGCCTGCCTTTGTAACCAACTCCCTGCCCGCCAGGAGGGCCTGAACCCTGCACCATCAGCAGCGAAAGCACAAACCTCCACCTCATGCTCTAAATAATTAAACTCTGTGGGAGCATCAACAGACTCATAAAACTCTTACACAGACCAAGCCAGTCATTAATGGGGGTCAAAAATGAGCGCTCTATTTTTTTTAAGAGTGCTTTGATGCGTGGGGAGAGTGGTGAGAGATCTTCATTACCCTTCTCTGGTACCCGATGAATTTATCCTTTCCTGCCTATCAACACCTCCTACTTCCACCCAAACCTCATACTGCTGGCAATCATCCGGACAGCCAGAGACAACTGGAAGGTGTGTTTGGATGACATCTCTGCTAGCTGGTCACCTGCAAGCAGGGAAGCAAGGGGCCTCGCTGAGCAAAGCCAGGCTCTACCAGAGCCTCAGCCGGTGCTTATTACGAGGTTTGGGTTTCCCCAGGGCCAGTGCAATGCTTAAAGTCATGCAAACCACAACCTCACACACCGTCTCCCCTACAGCAAGGCACAGAGTAGAGCACAAGCCAGTAAAATATGTCAGGATTATTAGCTTGGGCTCAGAGCCAGAGCTGGGAGCTGCCACAAGGGTAGGGAGGCTGCCTGCAGCCCTGCAGGTCAGCAGGAAGGAAGTGGAAGTCCCCTGACAGGGAAGGAGAGGCAGCACGCAGGAAAGGCAAGCCACAGCTGAGAAAAGGTCACAGAAACACTAGTCTGACCCACCTCTCCTAGCCTTAAAAAATATATATACACAACTACACACGTGAGCTTCTTGCTACTGTGCTTTGTTCAGACATTTTAAGGAGAGGTCTGCTCTTCTCATTCTATCTGCGTTTCCCTGATCCATACCAGCTTTAGAAATGGTTCTTCAGGCTTTCCATCAATGAAAGCCTTGGGTGGAAAGAAGATAGAGCAGGCAGTTTTGGGGAAAGTATCACCGCAACACAGAAACTCCCCCAGCAGCAGGCAGGGGGTGTTGGATGCTCTATCGGCAGCTCCGATTCCAGCTTGCACCAGCCTAGCCTCTGCCTGCTTTCTCTGCTGCATTTGCTTTGTGTGGAAGAGAGGCCCCAGACTGGAAGTGGCTCCAGAATCTCTGCTACTGTGCCAAAAAAGTGACTGGTGTAGCAGGGCCAGCTTCTATTTATTAATAATAAGTAGAACTGATAGATGCCCTTTTTTCAGGTCACTAGAAACCTTCTCCAAACAAGCCCCAATATTCAGATGTTCAGAGGGAAGTGAGGAGATTTACAAACACCACCAGCACTCATCTTTCCCAACATGGCAAAAGCAGCAGCTGTTACTTCCCTTGTTCTTGGAAATAAGGGGGAAAATAGCTAGGACTCTTGAGCCTTAGCACCTCTTCCCTCCCACCCTTTCGCTACCAGAACCACTGTTACTATTCAGGGCAGAAGTGCTCCACAGGGCACACATTCCAGGGGGCTGAGCCATCCCACGTGGCCAGGCTCAAAATGGCAGACAGCGATGAATAGGATAATTAGAAAGTACAACAGCAACCGCAACATAAAAACAAGTGGCTTCTATTACAAGAAACAGTTCTATGGCATGGTTAGATCCATCACCCCATATGCCGGGTTGTGGTGGTGCCTCAGGAGCCTGCTGCTATTATCTGTTTGCAATCACATTTCAGCCCGTCTTTCTGCTTAATGCTCGAAAAGCAAAGCTAATCAGATTCGCTCTCTCTTTCTGCTTAATGTCTCCAGTTCCCAAGCAGGCTCTGTACTGCTTCAACTGATGTTCAAGTAACACTAGCCAGGAGCATGCAGTGCAGAAGAAAATAAAATGGAATTACCTATTAATTTTAGTCCTTCTTTGCACCTATTTTGTCTAAAATTTCTTCTATACTTGAGCTTTGCAAACAAAAGTCAGGAAATTCCCATTTCCCCCTCTATGCCACACCCATCTCCCATATGAGTTCCCTTCTTCAAACTGCTCCTCCAGTGGTATCTGGGCAATTAATTATAGCACAGACCTCTCAGGCTTCCCTCTTACTCTCTGGGAATAGCTTTTTAAAATATTTCCTGGCTAGGAATCTCCAGATTAGGATGTCTTCTGCTGGCACCGTAATAGCCCCTCTTTGTTAATCTATCTGAAATGACCATCACATGCTCTCCTACTCCCTCTCCCTCCAGTACTACTTAATTACTGCAGTCCTACATGGGAACTCTAATGTGCTCTCAGCATTTCAGGTCTGAGGACAAACAGGACCCCAAAACGGCTGCTTTTTTTACTGGATTCCTTCACACTCCAAAGGGCAGCTGGAGCACTGCTGGAGTCAGCTACAAGACCTGGATCTTTACTAGAGCAACCACTGCAAGAGCAGATAAGCTGCCCCCAGACAGGGCAGATTGCATGAAAATTCAGCAAGGTGATCCAGGAAGAGACTGGCTTACAGGAACACCCATCATCTTGAGCCAGAGAAAAAGAGTCACCCATCACAAGCATAGTAGAAGATTTGCCAGAAGAACAACAACAAAGAAAAAAATCAGCAAGTATTTACATGAGAAGAGAAAGAGATGTAGGTGGAAGATAAATCTGCCAGGATACATATCTCCATCCAGGAGGAGTGAAAAAAAGGGAGACTGCAGAGATGAAACCCCAGACAGCCCATGCATCTGTACACATCCCCCAGCTAATACCCACTACATCAATCAGAACAATGGCAGCTCCAGAGAAGACCCCCATAATCCAAGCTCCTTCACTAACATCTTCCCCAGAGGCTGCATGCATGTGCAAAGGAATGGAAAAAACCCATACTTCTCAATGAGATTACTTCCAGCATTTTCTATATTGCTCCCACTCCTACAAATCTGTCTTTAAAAAAAATATTGCAGCTGGCTTATAAATGTGTCAGTTTAAAAAAAACCCCAAACATAGCCTTGAAAACAAAGACACTTTGTATTCACCATATCCACTGGCATCATTATTTAATATCAATGCACTGATTCTTTCCTTTATTCACTCCATCCTTGGAACACAAACCCACTGTAACAGCCACCCAGTGTATAATCTTACCATGCAAGGCAACACAACCCTATAATAACCTTTCTTTTGCCATGTCTTCGACTACCAATGAGAAGAATTTAGGTTTAAATGTTTCAAAAACCCAACCCAACCAACTACAGTACAGCATGAAACAAATCTCTAACTCTCAAAGCTGGAGCAAATTCCCTCGTCCCTCCCTATGACTTTCCTTATTTGAAAATGGCTGCACAAACATTTCTAATTTGTGCACCACACCAATTGCAACCTGCCCCTCCTGCCAAGTACAGCTGCTGGGTCAGTCCACATATGTACAGGCTCACTGCATCCTGCTGCCTCTGGCACACTGCTCTTCACTGACATAATTTCCACCTTCATGCTGTAGAAAATTCACCAGACAGGCACTGTTTCTGCTCCTTTAGCCATAAGGCAATTGCTGTAGGCCAACAGATGCCTCCATCTCATCTCCAAATGCACACTCCGACCTGCACTGTGCCCTGGCTAAGCAGATGCTTGGGCACGTGTCTCGTTGGACACACATCCTCCCTGCAGCCAGCACGGGCTAACGCAGTTACACAGATCCATCAGTGGCAAAGCCGAGGCAGAAACACCATCCCTGCCAGACAGCAGAAGCAAAGTTTGCCTTGGCCAGTTCCCATGGAGCCAGAGCTTCATCTCACCCCTGGCTTCATCGCATCCCTGGAACAAGATGGCACAGTTCTAAAATACCACAGCAATGTCCCACATGGCCTTCCCAATTTCTGCTAGTGTCTGAAAATTAGTTAGGCAGTAGTGCCTGGAACAACTGCAAGCCACAGTTCGGAGATGGAGAGACTTCCTCCTGGTGCCGTGGTACCCAGCTCCAGGCCTGGCTCACCACGGTATGCAGAAAATTCTCCAGCTGTTTCCTCTCCTTGTTATTTACCCCAGACCACCCGGTCCCACCAGCTCCAGGGGTCTCGGTCTGAACAGCCGCCATCACCAGGTTTGGGGAAGCTCTTTTACAAACTTGGCCTACAGCTATCCCAGCAGGCAGTTTCCTTTTGCCCTCATAAAGAATGATTACAGCTACTATTTTTTGAGCCCGTTAATAATAATACATGAGCCTAATAATAATAATAATTCTTAGGCTCAAAGCAATGGGCTCTCAGGAACTACAGTATGTCTCTGATTGTAGAGGCGGTGAAACTCAACCTTTTCCCCCTTTTCCCCCCTTTTGAAAATACTGCTTGGGAATGAAGTCAGCATCTGGAGGCACATGAGTACATCTGAGGGAAAGAAGAGGTGCAGGGGGGAAGGGAGGGATCTGAAAATGAAGGCTGAGGGCAAGGCTTCACATTACAACTGAACCAGGCTAATAGGTCACTGCTGCCAAAAAAGGGGGGCCCCATTTTCACCTTTCTTTCACTCCTTACCTTTCAATGCTGGCAAAACAAATCTCGCCCCTCCTGCACGGCAGCTCTGATATGAGTCTGAACCTGGTGAACAGGTTCAACTCTCTGTCCCAGGAGAAAACAATTCACTTTTTTATGGTTTTGGGCAAGTCAGCTTTCTGAAAGCTGAAAAAGCTCTATCCACAAGGCAAGGAATATGGCCACAGAGCCAGGAGCAAGGCATGATCACCCCTCTTAGAAGGAGCGAGTGGTTAGATTGGGTCAGCCACAGCAAAAAAAGCCATCCTAACCCACGTGAAACTGCAGTTTCATCCAACAAGGATACTGGTCAGCACAAAACAAGCGGCCTAGCTGAAAAGCCTGCAACAGAGGTATTTGCCAGTAATCTTAAAACAGGTAGTTTTACCTATTATTAAGGCGTCCTTACCAGTAGCATTTATGAAGGCAGCCATGCAGATAAAAAACAACACTAAAACTGAGCAGAACCAAACTACAAAGAAAATACAAGAGGTACTGCAGGATTTCCAATAATAATCTTCCCTATTTCTAAATTGGACTCTGTTATTATCAAACAAGATGGCTGCCTTCATCACTATGTTAAAGAAATGTCTGTTTTCATTACAAACTTAACAGTTAGTTTCAGGGTGCATTTTTCTTTTCCCATTTGCTTCTACATCATCACATGAACAAAAATAATGCTTTTCTTTTATTAAAAAAACCCAAGCCCATATTAACTCCACTGTCTTTATTTCTCTCCACCTCCTCTGCTCAATTACTAGAAGCAATTTACAGACAATAAATGTAACTTCACAGCTGCCTGTATGAAGTATTCTCTTCATTTTATAGATGAGGTTACAGGCTATACAGAAATTAATATCAGCAAGGTCTACTTCAAAGCTGGATAAGCAAGAGGAACAGATGCCCTCTTAAAGAACACAGATCATGACTGTACTCTAGTAAAACCAGTAAAAAATAATTAAGAATGTTGCCAGTTGGATATAAATTCTTTGAATGTATCTGCTTAAACACAGTAACAAACAAAAGCTTGCTTTGAGGTTTTGCTTGGGTTTATTCTGTTATTATTAGGAACAACATCATGAGATTTCAGATTTACCGCTCACAGACCAAACACGCTCGCTTTACTAGTAAACATTGCTTAACTGCTTACCTCATGGACTCAGAGGGTCTCTTCCCAGTTGGTGCATGATCACCAGGAATCTGCAGCTAGAAACTCTGTACATAATTTTAATCGATGCAGATAAGCAAGCCAGGAGAGAGTCCAGTGTTTTCTGACATAGCCTCATGGGCTTTGGCAGAACTAGGAGGAGCAAGAACCTGTATCTTTTGTTAAAATTGCCAGCTGTGACCATGAAAAAGCACTGGGAGTAGCAACACTAAAGGGGAAAAAAAAAATCCAAAGGTGCAGTTTTGTGCAGGCACTCTTCTGATGATAACTGCTCCTTAAGGCTTAATAAAAATGCACAGCCAACTTGTCTTCTTCCACACATTATCAGAGCTCAGAAATAGCACCTGAGTCTAGTTATACAACTCAGCAGGCACAGCTTCTCCTAGCAAGCAACCACCACTGGCATGCAGGTACTCCAAAGGCTGAGTCATCTCAACAGGCCCTTCAAGGGAAAATAATCCTATTAAGAATTGGTGTGTTGGTATTGAAGTCAAAAAGGAGTGTTAATTTTGGCAGTTAATTACACTGGTTCCACTCCATCCATTTTCTACCAAACCTAACACCTGTAGGTTAGTAAATTCACCATGCTTCTCCATCCACCCCCAAGGTCCTTTCTTTACACTATCCCCTCTTTAGCCAGCAACTAGCCTGTCATTGCCCATGCTTCCTTACCCCTGACTAACAAAAACTAGTATTTGTACAATCACAGAGCTTGAAAAACTAATTTAGGACTAAGGCCTTCATTTCTAGCCCGCGTATAAATATGTTCACCTGAGGACACGCTACAGCACTCCCCCCTCTCCTAAACTCTTCCTGAGGGGATGGACTGACAAAGAAACCAGTGGCTTAGGTCAAGAACTTTATTTTTGAGACTGGTAGATCTGTTGTGGAGACTGATCCACTGATATTTTTCTAATATAAGGAACATATAAAATGCCTAGAATTTGATATCTGCTTTTTAATTAAATTGAAATAAGTAAATCACAGCCTGTTGCCATGGAGAATGAACAGACACAGCCTCTTGACTCCAGGGCAGGATCAAGCAGGAGAGGCAGACAAGGCTGTGAAATTAAAAACACCTATTTTAAAGCAAATGGTCTTGATAATTAGCAAAAAACGTGGCATAGGGAAATAATATAACCATATGGCAGGAAGTGGTTTTCAAGGTGAACTACAAAGCCATTTTAAATAAATGAATAAACTGCTGGAGCTGCTGGGTCACCCACAGAATCATATATGCAGGATTAAATGTGATTTGAAAAATACACCGAAAAATAGCAATTAGCTCTTCTTTCACTTTCCTGCCTATAGCCTGCATCTGTGTCTGTTCTTATTTTTAAGGACTTGTTTCAAGCAATTAATGCTTGCACCTATTTGCAGTTACCAGAGAGTCATCAAATTCAGACATTTTCAAAAGCCTTGCCGTTTACCCTGAAGCTAGAACCAAGTTTATGGGACATAAAACCTTTTATCGCTTACTCAGTGTCATCACACAATCCTGGTCAGGTCATCAGACACTAATAATCATTCCTGAATCTGTGCATTCTTGTTATGACTTCCATGACAAAGTGACTTTGGAGGGAATTTGCCCTCCACACACCATGTGCCCCATCCTGTGCTATACTTCTCAAGGAGCACAGCTCAGAGAGAGTCAAAAGGTAACTGGTTTATCAGTGGGAGGCCGATAGCAGATCCACACTCGGCTGGTGGACAAGAGCCTCGCACGCTCCCTTCCCAGTTTGTCTGGAGCACAGGACATCAAAATATTCCACCCCTTTTAAGATATTTCTGCTCTGCTCAGATCTAAAAGGGCCACAGCAAGGAAACTCCCTCATCACCTTTCTGATCTCAACCAGAGCAAATCTGAGCAAGACTGTCTAACAATTTCCAGTGAGCATGCGGCCAAAGTGCATCAAATTCATAACAGCTTAAAATACTTGAAATAAATTGTACCTGATGACTCAGTTTCAAAAATGTGCTGTACATTTTTTTGAAGGGAAGGGACAGATGAACTAGCTTTCGCTTCAAATCTCCCATCCACTCTAGAGAAAAAGCCAACCTTTTCTCCTATTTTGTGAAGACACAAGTTGTTCAGCCACAGTCATTCAGTCTTCCACAGCAGTTAATGACCCACGTGAAACAAACTCTCAGGGTCTCAGATCAGAACCTTGTGATACAGTTGGTTGGTTACATTAAAAATCAGTCACATTCTCAGCCCTCAGCAGCATAATTTGAGCTGGTTATTGACAAGTTCTTCTGTTTTCCACCATGACCAAGAAACACCCACAAAATGAGGAGAGTTGGGACAGAAATCTTGGGAAAAGAAGGAGTTGTGGAAAAATGCACAATTAAAATTAGTATTCTCTGTTTTCACAGTTTTGCCCAGTTTTGGAACATTTGCTGCTTTGACTGAAGTCACACTGCTTAAGATGCTTGGCTTCCATTAAAAATAAACTCCAGGTCCAAGTCTGCATGAAGATAGGCATACTCTTGCAAATCTGGTTCACCCTGAAGGACACCAGTTCCTTAAAAATGGGGTGGGGGCAGTACATGTGGGCTACTTCACAGTCTTTGAACAGTCGAGGATAACAGCAGTATCTGCCTAACCTCTTTGTTCATGCACCCCATTTCTTTCCAAACCCTGCAGTGAGAGGAGCTGTGAAACACCTCAGGACACATCAGCTGCACTGGAAAGTGCTACACACCCTTGGCTTCCTCACTGCCCACCACCGTCCCTGGCATGCCATCAGTTTCCTACTGCTTGAACCACAGTCGTGCAATACCTCCCGAACACAAATGGCTTTGCCAGAAACTGTTTCTGCCCTCACAGGCACCTGGCACATAGAGGGCAGCAGGTGGCTTGTTTCTCCTCACCTCATAGTTCTACTTATGTTTAATTTTGACTTAAAGAGATTTAACACAATCATAAAGGCTGGCCAAGCATCTCCCTTTGAAAGGGAACTGTGTTTTCTTCTCCATCCACACAAGCCAAGATAACCATGCAGAGGAAGACTTCTTCCCAGGGACACTCCCAGTTGGACAGAGCCAGGGTTTAGGGGCGCCTCTGTTAAAACTCAAGCCAGTGGCCACTTGGCATATGAAGGAAGATGCTAACCATGCCCAGGAGAGATTAATTTCATATCATAGCATATGGGTTCGCAAGCCAAAAATAAAACCAAAAAAAACCCAAAAACCCCAACAAAACAAAACAACCCCCCAACAACAACCAAGAAAACCCCCACTTCAATAACAACCAAAAACAAACAAAAAAACCCCACACCATCCCTCACACTGTTCCCTTCAGCAGCATCGCACTGAACCATACACACAACAGAGGGGCCAAGCACCCTGCCCAGGTTGTCCGCAGCTCCTCATTCCCATCACCCGTGCCACCGTGCCGCCTCCCTGCAAGCCCCTGCACCCCCAGCAAACATCCCCAGGACCGCCTTCACCCACCCACAAACTTCTCCTGATATCTATGCCCCCGGGACCCCTTTGAGCCCCACAAGCCGGAGAGAAGGCTTCCCAAACAAGCAGAGGCTTCAGACGCCAGCCTTGCTGGGGTGTTTTTCCCCCGGCGGTGTGGCTGCCGGGGCTCCCAGCGGGAGCTTCCAGCCGTAAACCTCGGCGGCTCGAGGAGCGTGTGGCACACGTGCGCGCCGCCACTGTCAACAACTTCCAGCCACTGTCCCAGTGGGCAAGTCTCGGTGGGCGGGGGCTGCCTACCACCGCCAGCAGTAATCTGGCTTGGGAAAGGACGCTCGTAAGCAGGACAGCGCTTTAACAAAAATAAAGATCACCTTAATATTTTCTTTAACAGCCAGAAAGGTCACGACGTGGAGGTCCATAAGGGGGGAGGGGAAAGAGATGGGTGAGGGGAGGGGAAGAAGGGGGGTGGCAACGCACAAACCCCCACGGTTTTAACTGTTTGATTTCCGTAAAAAATGAAATCACATGAAGGAATTGGAGATTAATGAGACGGACAGACCCCCACGCGCGGGGGCTGCCCGAGCCCCCGCCCGCCCTTCACACGCGGGAAGGCGGCACAGGGACCCGGGGGAGGGGGGCTATGGGAAACAAATAACACCCCCAGCAAACGCCGCACACGCCGGGGTCACACACACACCCCCGCCGCCGCTTACCTGTGCGGGCCGGCGGCCCTCAGGGTCCCATGGCAGCCCCGTCCCGCCCCGCCCCGCCCCGTCCCGCGGCGGGCACAGGAGCTCCCGAGTCTTTGTTGCGCGGAGGGGAACGGGAACGGGAGCGGGTCCTGTCAGCTCATGTGACGCGGCGGGCTCGGTCTCCGCTGCTCCTCCTTGCTGCTCTCCCCTGCCCGCCCTCCGCCGGCGCTCAGCGCAGGCCCCGCAGCCGGGCGCGGGTCTCAGGCCCGACTGGCTGCTGGCGGAGCGGCGGCGGCGGGGGAGGAGGAGCCGGCGGCGGGGCGGGCTCCGCGGCGGGGCCGGGCGCGGAGGAGGGCGAGGAGGGCTCTGGCAGCGGAGCGCTGCCTGCCTGGAGCGGGAGGCGGCGGGCCCGGGCGGGCGCTGCCCTGCGGGCCGTCCTGCCCCCCGCGCCAGAGCCCCCGCTCTGGGAGTGGTAACACGGAGCCCCGAGCAGGGGGTTTGTTCCTCTCCTGAGGCTGCCGATGGTGCGCTTGGGGCCCTGATGCACAGGCCCGGGCCTGCCGCAGCACTTAGGAAAGTAAATAAAAACGTAATTATGTGCTTTCTAGTTGGGGCTCGCAATGAAAGAGAGGAAAACCCCTCGTTTTCTCGAGAAGAGATCTGAGAAATAGCAGTACTGGATCAGATCAGCATTCTGCCTTTGAGAGTGCTGAACAGACAAACCCTGGTAGTCGGCTATAAGAAACAAACCATGACGCTGCCCCAGAAGACCCCCCCCCATGACCATGATCCTGTGGTCAGGCACTTCCCAATAGCTGGGGTCTTCGTATCTAACACGTCCCAAAGAGTTGGTTTTTTTTAATACATTCAGTATTTTTGCTTTTCGAACCATTTGAAATTTTTGTGTCTGCTCCATCATGCAGCAAGCATCCAGCTTTCTTCTTCAGAGAGCATTTAGTCATCTCCTTTTGTTTGCCAGACTCTAAGAAGGGGGCAGAGAGGGAGTATCTTCCTGCATGTCTTTAAAACCCCAATATGCCATTTTTCTTCACAATCCAAGACTGAAAAACAACACCACCAAGCCAGGCCTTGTAGAGGAAGCACAGGTGACATTTCTATCAAAAATGCAGACAGCTCAGGAAACCTCGGATTCCCTCATCAAATACAACCACCAATTCAAAGAGCAGCTTCCCTGCTGTCCCAAGATTGCACCTCCACTGGCATCAGCTTCCTAGACACCACAACTGACATTGAAAGTGGCACCCCACAAGCCAGCACATACACAGGAACCTACAGACCATCAAACTTGCTCTATAAAGCAGATGCAGTAAGACCAGCAGCCATTTACAACACAAGGCTGTGAGAGTCAGCCAGTCCTGCAGATATTGTTACACCTGAGGGGAACGCTGGTGATCTGCTTTATCCACGAAGGTTACTCCTCCATAAAATAGATACAAATTTACTACAATAAAGATATGACAGCAACAACAGCAATTTTGGAAAATAACTTTTCAAGGAATCAAGGTTTATTTGGTGTTCATCTAATGCTACCAAAATTAACAGGGACTGGCAAAGTCTCTAACCACATTAGCTTTCTGCCAATCTGTTTTTCTGCTTTTTATTTTACAGTCTCTGCTGTAGCATTCTCTCCTGCAACCACGTATTCCTGCTAGTGATAATACTCCATGCTAAAATCCACACATAAAATAGTCTCTTAAACTACCGGCTCTGAAAGGGTGTGTTTCCCCCCCCCCCCCCGCCATGTTTCTCCTCCTAACCTTCAGGCTCTCCCTTTTGCAATTCATTACAGGTAGCAAATCCACAGATGCAAATGTAAGAAATAGAATCAGATACCATCAGAGCATCAAATATGAAATACGTCAGTACCACTCCACAGACAGCATAATCAATGCCCTTCCTCCCATAGCAAATCTGCCGAAATTCTTTGTTCCTGCATGTACTTGTCCCAAATCTCTACAGTTCATCACTTCATCCAGCACGAGATACCCCCACAGAAACCATATGAATGAAACTAAATAATTGCTGTCTTACAATCAGCACATACAGTCAGCCAGTAAAGGACATTAGGGGAGTATTTGTCAGACAGCAACAACTCGAACACCTCAATCCTTACCCCAAAGGAGACCAAAACCTTCCCAAAAGCTAAAGCTTGGCATTAAAACTTATAATCCCTTGATACTAAAGCTATGGATTTAAGGGAGATGTTGCCTGCCTAGCCTGTTACAGCCTCCCCACTGACCTCTCCTTTGTCACCAGCACAAACAGCCCTTTTTCGCTAGTGGTCCATCAGAGAACCAGCAGCCTGTCAGTCACTGCTGTTTACACCCTTTTCCACTTCATAGGTGCTCCTTTTTATTTTTTTCTTAAGTGGTCCAATTGATTAATATAATTTTAAACCAAGAGCAATTGCATCTAACCTGTAGTTAGCTTGAATATTGCTGCTTTCTGTCAGATCTGATAAAAAGACCCTGAGCCCAATAGTTTGTTTGCTTTTTCTAGCTCTATCAGTTGATCTAATATAAGATATTACCTTTCACCACAAACCTTGCTTCCCTAGGATCTTTAGACCATCATGGCTACAATACCATTTTAATGTCTTGCCTTAACCGATTCTTCCATATTCTCTTATCTATGAAGTAAAATATGATAAAATGTATTCCCTTCTGTATCAGTTCTTACACTGTTTTCATAAACATAACATCCAAGTACCTTCTAGGACTGCACTAGCTGATCTGACTACCATCTGTCATATGAAGGGTTTGGTTTTTTTAATTTTTTTTTGTTCTCTCCCCAGGAAGAAAATGATGCATGGAGCAAAGTTTTGATTTCGTGATGGTTTCATCCCCTTTCCTCTATTCATGTTGCTCTGTGTTTATACCATAGAAAATGAGGACAATGGCAGTTTATGTGATAGATAGATCTTATTTCCCAAGGAAGCTAATTTCAGAGTGTTGAGCCACCCATAGAAAGAGTCTCCCGCACGAAGCAACATTTTACTATGTTATTCCCCACCAAAGAAAAGCTAATCCATATTCTTGACATTTGGGACAGAAACTTCCTAAGGAAAGAACAGCATTTTCCTTTCTCCAGAAAAAGAGTTTCAACCTGTGATCCTCAGTGTGCGACGTTCAAACAGATTGTGGCAGATTATTAACATACAGGCCAGCGCTCTATACAGTTATAAATAGGAAAATCTGGAAACCAAAAAGAGTAACACGCTTTTTAATTGCACTGAGGCAGATTATCATAGGACAGCTTGGAAGGGAAATGGTGGAGACAGACTATTTCATGCTAAAAAAATAGAGGGAATTTACTTATGTGTAAGGAATCACACTGCTGTTCCTCAAAGAGGAACCCTGAATGATCCCACGTGTCTACAAAGGCAGTAGGTACAACATACGAGCTACTGAAAGACAGAAACTGAGGTGAAGAGAGGAATCATCTGTGCTCAAGCACTGAAAGCAGAAATGCCAGAAGACCTCGGGGAGACAGTAGACAGCAGATTTAATATGTTTTTGCAATGTGATATGGCAGCAAAAATCATGCAGTTAATTTAATTTGGGGTTGTAAAGGCAGAGACCTCTTCTCAGAGATATAGGCAATAGTCCCATTTTTTAATATAGCAGTGAGACCGCAGTTTGAAGACATGTTTAGTTCTGGACAACGCGGTGCTAGCTAGATGTCAACAACTTGGAGGGAAATAAAAAAAGAGGAACATAAAAAGCTGGAAGGGATTACAGCACGTGTAGGTTGGCCAAATAACAACTGTGAAGAGCATCACGGGAATTGCATATGAGAACTTCAGGGGCGCAGAAGCACCAGGGAGCGAGAAAGACTGTTTAGGGTTGTCTGAGTGAATATAAATGGTATAAATGTAAAGTAAATTAAGTAAAGGAAACATTAATCTACAAGACTGCAAGATGGGATCCCACAGGAGCTCCCAACACTTGATTCACAAAAGACTATGGAGCAAAGCATACAAGAAACCACTAAAGAAACTGACTGCAGGAAAAGATTACATGAGGACAATATGCCTTTGGGACCATGGAACTGCTCACTGACTGGGACATCTGCAGAGCAATAGGCCTCAGCCCAGTACATGGAAATCTCCTTTTTCCACACCATTGCTGGAGATGCTTATAGACCAAAATAACCATGTGGGTAAGCATGGATGGAGTCTTGTATTCAGAGGGGTTGTGGGGGGGAAGGTCTATTGTCAGAAGTTTTCCTTTTTATCGCTATGATTTCCTTGAGATGTCACTGGCTCATCATCTGGAAAAAACAGCAGTGATGTTTTAATATACATTCACTTGGATTACACAGACCTTTGAGTAGATGTCTTGGACAGCACTAACCTCTTCCAAGAAGTCTGTGGCATCCAGGTACAGCAGTTAATTGGAATGAAAAAATTTTAATATTCCATAATTAGAGGGATGAGACCAAAATAGGATGTAACATAGGAAAGCTTGTACGCATAACACCTTTACATCACATTGTGTCATCATATATTCTAGTCTGCCTGTCATATAGAAAAGGAGACCTGACAGTATAATATGTTGCTTCCAAGGAAGGGCTGATACACCATGTCACTGCTCAGCCTGGATGTGCCACACACTCATTGCTGGGGGGAAAAAAAACAGGAAAAAAAAGAAAAAAAAGCCCAAACAAATTTATAAATGTTCTATAGGGAGTCTGAATGGTTTGTTTGGGGGTTGTTGTTGTTGTTTTTTGTTTGGTTGGGTTGGTTTTTTTGTCTATATTTTTTTAACATCACCCTTTAGGGAGGCATGTGTGGTGATCATTATCAGTTCATCCATACACAAAGCTCACAAAGGTACAGTCCCCCATAAGTGTTGACCTTAAATTGCCTTTCTCTACATAGAAATGTCATGATCTTCATGAAGGAAACCTTTCTACTTATTTATGTAAATGAAAAACATGGCCTAACACACACAAACATACAGCAAATGTAAGTGTACTAATATTTGACATAATCTTGTAAGGAATTGGTGAAGCATATGCTAAAATTAATTCATCACCCCCCCTAGTTTATCACAAACCTGTGACTGTTTTGTTTGCACTCTGCTTAATGGTCCATCTTTCTCAGGACAACATATGTTACAAATCTCTCTGTAATTTCATGCTCTTACCTTGCAGACCATGCTTAAAGAAAAGAAAAAAAAGTAAGAAAAAAGAAGCATTTTTTCCTTTCTTTTAAATGTAGCTCTTGTCTAAGTACTCGGACAGGGACTGTCAGCTCTGAAAATTCAAGATTAATCAAGCAATTAAGAATTGATATCTAGTGACTTATCATGACTGGAAATGAGAGATACTGCATTCATTTTAGCTCTGCAAGAACCCAAAATAGCTAACCTGATTTTTATGGACAGCAAGATTATTTTAAATCTTTTGGGGAGAACAGTTACAATTCCTTTTATTAAAGTGGTTCTTTCAGAGCCACCATCTGCATTTTGCACATTCCTTAGCAAAGGGCCTGTCTGTACAGAGGGCCATGCTGGAAGAGCTGCTGTACTTCAGATTCACACCCTGTGTTTACCTGAATGAGTCTGAAAGTGTACAGAAACCCCAAGAGCAGGAGCCAAGATGAAGTTTTGCTTTCTCTCCCCCATATGCCAGCTCAACACTGCATGCACTGCACTGCACTGCTTGAATAAACAACACAACTGAGCAGGAATTACATCACCTCAAAACTGTGGCTTCCTTCAAACATTAAAAAGAATGGCAAGCATTTCCATTCACGTAATTATCAACATTATCGCCTCTCCTCACACCTCCTTCTCCAGCATCTAATTGTTGTGATGGTAGAGATTTCCCTGCCTCCCTTCCTTGGGAGTGGAGAGAGCCCTTGCAACTCAGCTGCAGTCATCTGCTTTCCTCTCCATGAGCTCAGGAACTTCTTCAGCAATCAGAAAGACTTCATGGGTTGGATGAGCAACAGCTCAGCACATTCCCTCTATAAACATTTATTTGGGGAATTACAGCATACATATTTGGGCTTTCTATGGTAATTTGGATCTGATGAGCTTTCCTTATTGCCAAAATGGTGGATGCCTCTGTAAAAGAGAGGAGTAACTTCTTCTGCAGCTTTGCTACCTCGGCAAACAGACCTCAGCTAGGCAGATGTGAGTCTGATTGATACCTGCATGAGAAATCAAAAATTAAAAGCAAAGTGCTGCAGAACCCAGTGCTGGTGACTCAGGAAGAAACTTTCTTTTTCACTAAACTATAAGTAGCTCAGCAGGTCTTACTTACCCAGCTACTGCCTTCTTCCTGGACAGCCTGATACAAATAAGAGCATAGAAACCTGAATTCTGTTCCAGACTTCACCTCTGATGCTCTGCAGTTTTGGAAAAGTCATTTAAGCTCCTGAGTCTCCATTTTTTCCATGCATGAAGCTGAAATGATGTACTGAGCCTTGCAAGAACTTCTGAAACCTTTGATTTTAACAGCACATGTCAGTGCCAAAAGCACCATTACGGGCATTACAGCACTAATTCTCTCACAAGGGAGGGAAGCTCACTGTGCCACAGGTATTTTGGATACAATTATTACCCCTGAAAGTGCTCAGATATCATTGCACAAAATTGTAGGCAGATGAATCTTTCAGATGGGATAGAAACCAGAGGCCCTGACAGGTTATTAAAAGACATAACATTTTGAAGAAGCCAATATGTTAGCTTTTTCATGTTCACCCTGTTCCAATTTGGATAATTATGTTCTAACTCCTTAAAGCAGGGTGGCTGACCTGCCTGGCCCTACCAGCTGTATATCCAAATCTTCACGTGGCCTAGAGCGATACAACACAACCCACATATTTCAAAACGCTGAAGGAAAAGAGGAGCTCTAGGAGAGGTTCGTCAGCTAGTGAGAAAGATTTCCTCCTGGAACAGGAGCCCTCCCATTGTGCTGAAACAGTCCTTGCCTCAGAAGCTGGTGGCTTCTCCTCCGTGTCACTTTCCACAGGAACCTGCCTGGTACTGTCAAAGCACCATCACACTTTGTGCCCAGGTAGCTGTGTAGTTGCAGCTCTGTGATGCACAGATGCTGTGAACCTCGAAGATCCACAGCTCGCAACACATTCCAGTGGTTTACAGGCCTGCTTATTAATAGTGAAGGACCTAGTGACATACTAGTTACTAATAGTAATCTGAATTTCTACTTTATCATTAACAAAGAAAAACATTTCGTCCCTCACAGTAAGCGGAGACTGGCTTGCCCTAGAATCAAGCAAGAGAAGACACTGAAGGTTCACCTTATTCTCTTCTCTTGGAGATCACTGGTGCTCTCTCAGCTGCTCCTTTTTTCTTTATAAACTCTCAATGATACTTCACTGTGCATTGTAAATCTTGACCACCAGAGAATCCCAAAACACAGAAAGAGCAATGTCTGAGCCTTCATCAGTTTCCTGACATAGTAAAGAAGAAAAGCAGCATATGGTGCAAAGGATTTCTTTCACCACGGACACACAGTAAATTTTCCCAAACTCAAGATAAGATGCCATTTCCAAATGGTGAAAGAAGGTGGTGGCAATTCTAAGCAGCTCCCAACATCTGGCCAATTTCGCATTTCAAATGCTACTCTGACCCAATGACGGTGTCAGCAGCCACTCTCCTGTCCCTCACATGGGCAGCCCTCTGCCAAGACGTTGGTATCTGATGAAGTGATTGCTCCAGACACCACGGATGCAAAAGAGGAGAGCATGTCCTGTCCCCATCTCTTCACAGGTGCTAGTGGCACCTGGGCCATGGCGCAGACCTTTGGGGAGTGTCAGAGTCACAAGGCCCAGGGGTAGAAGACAGTCATGGCTGGGGATGTTCTGCATGGCTGTAGCTGCCCACCCCCGGAGTCTGTGGTCTGGGGGTTACCAGGGAAGCTGGCGGGGGCATGTGGGCACGCAGGGGACAGGAAAGAGAGCAGAGAGGACCTAGGGCACCATCTGGTGGCTTCACTCACTGCCTTCCCTAAATCCTTGTCTCACAGGGTCATAATATTGCATGGCCAAAGGCTGAAGGAACACCAAGTCTTTCCAAGAGACAGCCCAGCTGGAACAAGAGATCCCTGCCCTTGGCCCAGACTTGCACACCCGTTGGGCACTGCTGGGTAGGACAGCAGTGCAAACCAGAGCCATAGTAACCATTTTTCTTGGGTGATGTTCAGTCAAGCACTTCCCTTGATAAAGAACCAGGCCTAGCTGGGTATTTAGAGATGATTTGCAGTAGAGACACTCCTGAGAAGGCTAAAGAAGAGAAGACAGAAGTGATGAAGGAGAACACTTTGGACATGTGTTTCACTGGCGTTATCCACCACAGTAAGGTCTTGTCTGCAGATAAAGGCAAAATATAGTTTGCACTGTTTCGTATGACAAAACAGTACCCATGCAAGAGCTTGTCCTCTGCAGAAAAAAATCAAACCAACAAACCTCTCAAGTGCACCCTGGTTTTTGCCTTCTCAAATGAAGATTTGCTGTAAAGCATTATGAAGGAGTCCATTTAAAGGGAATAGATGACCTCAGTGTCACCAATACCCTTTGCAGCAATGCACTCTTAGGACCAAAGGCCCGTGTCTGGTGAAGAGGGCAAAGGATCCTAGTCCTAACACAGCACCTCCTTTAGAAGAAGGCAGGCAGTGCATTTCCACCTCACACCACTGCTTACTTTGGTTACAGGTCTCCCCTGAAATCCTGTCAACAGAAAAGGATAATTCAACACCCAGGAATCAAAGGTTATACCACTATAACCAGGGAGCCTGCTCTGTGTATAACAGCACCATCCTGGGGGGAGCTGAGGCCCTTAGAGACACCATTTTTAAGAGTAATCCGTTCTCAGCATTCAGTTTAAAGCAAAATGTATAGGGTGAACACAGTAAGCCAGTCACTGCTTCTCACATTTGTGGAGCTGGGGAAACTGATCCATAATTGCCTTTTATTTTTTCTTTTCCCCAATTGCCTAGCACTTAGAAATGAACACGTTTCCTCTTGCTAGTAATACTCATTTTCTGCACCTATTCTCATGGGCCACAGAGACAGGTAAGACAAAAAGACCAAATGACAACAAAAAGATCAAATGACTGCCTTTTCCCTGAACAAATCTCTGCTACAAAGTAGCTATACCAATATTATATAAATTATATTTCCTAGTCTCCCCTACCTGTGCCTTCAGGCATTTCCTCATACCACCTTAGAAAACTTCATACCATTTAAAAACATCCCTGCTCTCACAGCCTTCTGCTTTATGCTTTTCTCTCTCACACACGCTGTTGCTGCCGTGGCTGCCCATGGTGCATGATGCCAAAGAAGTGATTTTAGATTGTGGCTACATAGCTTTAAACTTCCTTTTTCTCATGCAGCAGCCTTTTAGCCTTCCTCGCAGGGCCAACCCGAAAGCTATTGAAATCAACACATCGACCCCCACTCCGACTTTGACAAGGTTTGGCACACAGCCCAAATCCCCACACTTGCCAGTGTTCCTTGAAAATTTTTACTTTTTCACTTAATTGATCAAAACCTGGTGTGATTCTTCCAGTACTTTAGCACTGACTGTTCTAGAATAGCATTTTCCATTCCAAATACTGTTCTTTCTCTCACGTTTTATTTTAAACAGCTTCAGCTATTTAATATATAGAATTGTTCAGGCATAAATGTAAGAAACATGCTACTTAAAAAGGTAACAGAAACACAAGACAAATCAACTCACTGCAAAGAGAGATCCTTGCCAGGAAATTTCCAGTAGCACCCAGTATTTTTAGCATTTATAAAATTTAAAAAACAAAACACAAAACCTAAGCATCATTATTTTGAAAGTTTTTACTTTTCATCTAATCCACCAGCATCTGCTGAATATTTTATTGCCATACTGCAACATATTTATAATTCATCTCATCATTTCTTCAAATTTGTTAAGGAAAGGAATTGTTAAACCTCTACAATCCTCTATAAATTCTTCTGTGAACACAAATGTTTCCTGGTCATATTAGTAAAATCTAAAAATTTTTGCGTCAAAAATATTTGTAACTGTTGTGATCACTTAACAAATTATAAATGGGTCTAATAAGCCATGCTGCTGTCCATTCACTGCTTTTTCTGAAATGAATTTCTCAGCACTGGGAAGAGAAAGAGCATTTTTCTGTGGTTAAAGAAAGTCCAAATTGCATGTTTGAAATCTCTTCTAATAAAAAGAGCAAAGCAATAAGCGGATTATCTCTTTAAACATAGTATAGGAAGGTTGGAGGCCCTGGAGACATTTTCCATAGCCTCTATCTCTGATACATAGCAACATTATCTTCAGCTAGAGAGGGTCCTACGACCCTGGAGCTCAATTTTAATTTGATCTTCTTCTTTAAAGAGGTTTCTACAATTCCTCTCAAGTTATGCTGCATATTCTTATTTTGGGTTGGTTTTGTTTGGTTGTTATTTTGTTGTTGTTTTTTAAAACGAGATAAAACAGCCTTAGCTTTTTGATCCGCTGGTTTGATCGTTTTATACGGATATTTAATGTAACTTCTTCCCTATCAGAACTAGAATATGCATCAGCACAAATGGTAGGCAAGTTCCAGCTGACCAGGGAGAAAGAATTTGGATAGAAAGTTCACTTCTAAGGCCTCCCTCCAGTCATTCTAAGTTTCAGAACTGGTCTCCCTGGCCAATAATGTACGGGGGGGAGTAAAGGAGCTTTATACTCTTCAGAGCGGCCAGCTGAAACAAAGGCAAACCTATTGGTTTTGGTGGGGCAGAGGTACCATGCCTGCTCCCACAGAGGCTCGAAATCCCAAGTGATAACAATGCCCATTGCCAAGAAGAAAAGGAAACTGCGGAGCTCCGCTTGGACTTCTGTGGGCTGGAACCTGGCCCCAGACTCGCCTGGCTTACGCAGCCCCAGCAAGGGAGTTTCCTCATGTTCCCACCTCCTTGGTCCTCTTTCTCGTTCTGGAGTGGGCACTGTCACTGAGACATGTTGTCAGGAAGGGATATTTTCTCTGTGTTCTTTTTCTCCGCCTTTATCTCTGTCAGTGCATCCAGTCCTCACTGTGTACTACTGATATTGCTGAAGGGGAAGCATTTACTTGGAGGCACTGATTTGAGTCGCCCGAGTAAGGTCACAGCAGGCATCTGTGACTACTTGATGGGATTAGCAGATTATGAGAAAGCGTGTTTGCGGTGGGGTTCCTGAGAAAGGGAAAATGGGCAGGTGGATGCTTGGATCTGGTTTAAACTATGCATGAAGTCCTGATGGCCATTTCGGCAAAGCCACAAGCACAGGATCAGATGGACGGCTGCAGGTCAGGGTCGGAACATCAAGTCAGCAAGCAGAGAGGTCTCTGGCTTGTCCTACCACTTGCAGAGGATCGAGAGTTAAGTATTTCAGCCGGGGCAGGTAAGAGAAACCTTCACAGATTGCCCATTCCCAAGATAAGTGTTTGACAAAAGCAGCTTTTCTTTTGCATCAAACAGCTTTGCTGCAAAATAGCTTTGCTGCATCAATGCAGACTGAGCCCCGAGGGATTTTAACAGATACATTCTGTTGTTAATGAAGGGCAGTTTAGAAGGAGCCAGGGGTTCACAATTCCCTCGTGGTTGTGCTCTGAAGTCACTGTGGATCTCTGCATGTATCTGCATCTCATCTGGGATGTAAGAGAGCAGCTCTGCCATACAGAAAGATGTTTGGTCCACATAGGGTCAGATATCCTCCCTGTTAGATATTCTCATACAATGTATCAGAGGATTCTTCTAGAGTTTCTTGCTTCTTAGGTGTCTGCAGAATGATGAAAAGGAGAAAAAAGAAATGGACGAAAATTATTCAAAAGATGATGAATTAATTCTTAATAAGCAGACACTGACATTTGTTCTGTTAGAAATGGCTATAAGTGATCTGCTGAAACAGAAGCCACTACAGTGAGAAATGTTGCTCCACCAGAGACGAACGTGACTAATTCAGCCCAAGGGATAAAGATGCCTCCTTTACTAGTCACTCTTCCCCAAAAAAACTGTCAGACAGGGAGGGGAGGGAAAATTGGACTCAGTAAGAAAATAAATCACTTTGGATTCTGTGAAGGAGGAATTCCCTGACCTCCTCAATCCTGTTTCTTCAACAGTTGAGTCTATTCCTCACGACCGTTCGTTGTGTAGACAAGGCGCTGACAGACTGATATTTTAAGTGCTGTGTGGCACAGGCCTGCTGTAGGCAAGGTTACACAGCAAGCAGCTGAAATGCCACCGGCTGAACTAAGCCCTACCTACACTAGCATTTTCTCTGTTGCCACCACCAAAGGGAAACACTACAAAAGTGCTGAGTGGAGGCACCTCCAAAGCATGCAGGATTAACCCCTTGCTATCCAAACTAGCAGACAGTCCAGAGTGACAGCATGCAAATGCTCTTTCCAAAGGCCTTTTGCCCTGCTTCCCTTTACAGCTCCCCCTCTAGGCGCAGCATCCCACAGCAAGTGTTAGGCTGGGCCCTCTGAAGCAGAGTCAGCCACTCTTCAGCAATCCCAGCTCCCACTCACAGGCCAAACCCACTGACCCACAAGTCTCACTCTTAGGGAAAACACCCTCTTATATTCTGGCAAAGACAGCTGGAGCACAAGTGTCTCAGGTGTCTCAGCCTGGGATGACTGAGGGAAGCTGATCAAGGTGCTTGCAACCATAGTGGATAGTGCATAGCTCCAGTGCTGAGCTCATGGGATCCTGCCACTCACACTTCCCTTCCTTCAGACCAGCACAAGAACTGAGGACACTTGGAGCTGTCTGTTCTCGGTGTGAGAGTTCATCCCATCCCCTCTTTGCTTTCTTCTCCTCTCTTTCTCCCATCTCTGCTTTGACCTTTACCCCACCCTGGCTGAGACTGCCAGCACCAGACTCATTCACACACAGGTGCTCCTCTGCTGTTGCTTTGTTGCTGCTCTGTTTTACAGACCCTCTGTCCCTCCAAGCAGCAGCTGAATAGTGTGGGCCACACACAAGCAACTCAGCACAGCCCAGACAGCTCCCCGGTAGGGAAAAACCCCACACATACTTCATCTTACCATCCAGACTGAATCATTTCAAAGGGGGCAGCTGGTAAAGGTATACAGAAGAATAAACAGGATCAGAAAGAAGGACCCTATCCAACTAATTCAAAATGCAGCAAAACACAAATGCAGGGATGCTGTCTTTTCCCGTGCATCATATAAGACAAGCCTATACAGAACAACCCATCCTTCCCCTCAGTAGTCAGGGACCTGCCACTGCTTTTGCTACCACCACCATGGTGGTGCCACAGCAGTAACTACAGGAGGCCAGTGGCCATGGGACCAGACCACGTGGCAAGTAGCTCTGACACAAAGGGAGTTGCTTTATTTTAGACCACCTTTTCCTAAAAGGTGGGAGTTGTGAAAATGTCTTGGACACTGGAAAATACTGTCCTTCATGAAAGAGAGGGATGGTGCAACCAGGGGAGCTCTCCCCAGTACAACATTAGTGGGAGGAAGCAGCAGACATTTTTCAGGAACATTTTCTAGCGTTGGAAGAGAATATATTTTTTCAGCAGATAAAAGGTCTGGAGAAGAAAAGAAAAATTAAGTTCTGAGGACAGGAAGGAAATGTTCCCTGGGGTGCCTGATGCAAGCTTGGTCCATATGAAACAGCTGATGCCTGACAAAGGCAGGCTAGAAGGCTGTGTGGGCCTCTGATCTGCTTCGTGTGGCCCCCACAACCAATTTACACCTGCATATTCCTAGTTGCCTCTATTTTCACTGTGAGTGAATTTAGTTCCTTGTCTCTCACTCACAATTCTCAGCTCAACAAGAAGATCCAAGTCCAAAACATACCCACACTGCCTTTTCCTGAGCACGAGAGCCGACAGCAGAGATTGTATAAGCCCAGCCTCTGCTCAAACCATCTAAGCTTCTGCTACCATGAAATGACTCTCAGGTTCTTAATGCTGGGGAGAGAAACGTTGTGTTCAGGGTCTGCTGCTGGTGCACAGATTCCTTCAGCCCAGAGGATGTCTCAGCTGCCTAAATAATCTGGAAAGGGCAATAATGGGACCAGCACCTGCCCAACTCTTCATGAATGCCTGTCTTGTTCAGAGGGAGCAGTGATCCCAAACCCCTCAATGCCTTTCAGCATACGTCATGCAGCAAAGCATCTGCACAAAACCATGAGTGCCAGAACCGGTAGAGCTGCAGGAGCCACGGTGCTGCTGGAAGAGGGAAGATAGGTTACATGTGCAGCCCAGCTGGTGAGTGCATGCCACGTCCCGTTTTCCCCTTTTGGTGGGACTGGAGACACACTTACTGCCTGCTAGGTCATGGGATTCTGTGGGGTTTCTTTTCCCCTGTGCCCAGGACATATGGGAACTTTCCAAAAACACAGCCCTGGCCCTTACCTTCCCTGGAGGATTCTTTCTGTGTGATGGGTTGTTTGTGTCGTTCTCGAGGCTAGAATAGACATCAACTTGTTGCACATCCAGGCTCTGCACAGAGAAGAGAGAAGAAAGTAGGGGTCAAATACAACACTTAGGTTTAAGACAACTAATTACCCACTGGGTTGTCCCCCATCTCATGCCTGATATTTTTTAGGAATCTCTGCCATCTCCAAAATTTTGAAGTTCCTGAGCTTAACGTCAGCAAACAGAAAATCCTTTTCCCCTGAAATCCCTAAAGTGCAGCTGCATCATCTTTTTTTCAGGCTTACAGAGACAGGCTTTGATGTTACCTACCCTGTGTAAGGCAGTGGAGAAGAATGCCAATGCCCCTGCCTCCCTCTGCTCCAAAATTGTCCCAGAATGCAGAATAAAGACCCCTTTGCCACATGGAACAATGTTGTGCACCAGGGGGACCACAGGTAAGGGGCAGTGCTCTGCATCACCCAAGACTGTTTAGGTGCCTGACAACCACAAGCTCTTGCTCGTGATTATTTTGGGGACACAAAGGTGAGAAAACGGGAGATGCTAGGGGTCCTGAAGCATAGACGCTGTTGAAAATGAACACCATTTCTGTTTATTGTCTGTTGGGGTTTTTTTCCCAAGCCAGAACTCTCCTTTCTTCTTCGAGTGAGCAAAGAATAATAAAAAAATCCGTATGCTCCCAGGCCCTCAAACATTACCATGGTGCCACACAGCTACACGAACACACACACGCCCTGCATGCATATGCACCCGTTGTCCCCCAGGTAATTGTGTCACAGGAGATGCATGTCAGTTTGAGTGATATTCCAGATCTGCCTGAAGGATCAAACATAACAATCAGGAGGACTTTTCCATGTGTGTTTCAAGGATGACAGCAGGTTGCCAAGGTGGCTGTTTCTCTGGCAACAGGAAGATGGGAGGAGCTCCGGCTGCAAGAGGGGCAGATGGTATTAGTGGAGAGAGCAAGGCGCCCTGTAATGCAGTGAGAAGGATGAGCAAAACATGGAGGCCTCGCTGGGGGCTGCCAATCACTTGAACCCTCATCGTTTCATCCGGAGTTGCAAACACTCAGCCATCTTTAAGGATCATGGCCAGCAGGACAGTGCTTTGAACAGGACCAGAGGGTAGAGAAGCAGCATTGGGGAGTGGGCCTTGGAATAAACAGGCACTCAGACATGAGTTTGCCACAGTGAATGGGGCACCACATGGCTGTCACATTCCCACTGCTACTCCGGAAACAGTCAAATTATTTCATCTGTCTGCTTCCTGCTCCCAAAAACCTGCTTTGCCTACTCAGACATCCCCACTATTTGCATGTGCACATATGCACACAGAAAATTCTATTTCCCCTCTTCATTTTCAATTCTCTTTGTGATGCTCACAGTGAGGACCTCATCTTGCGTGCTGAGCTTCCAGAAGCTTGCTCCATGTCCCCTTGGCAGGACAGGCAGCCTCATTCTCTACTCCAGTCTGAAGCCACTTGCAAGCAAGGAGGTGTTTAACCCCCCAAAAAAGATTCCCTTCCCTCCATAAGCCTTCTTCCCCCAGAGGCTGTTAACAATGCTGGTCCTTTTCGTCAGTTGGAGAGCTGGTGTCTCCAACCACCATTTGCAAGTTAATTACTTTTACGTGGTCACTGATCACCTGCGAATGTCCCAGTGGAGGCACACAGGCCACTCTCCTCCCTGCTGACAGATGCTTTCCTATCCCTAAGCAGCCTCCTGTCTCCCTCACACCTGGAAAAGCTCCTGTGCTCTGGAACCTGACTGCACCTGCACTGCAGGAGTTCTGTTTGCTGCTCAAAAAAGCTTGTTTGAAGTGTAAAGCAGATGAAGCAAGTCCCTCAGATTGTTATTTCCAAGCTGCTCGTTTACTAAGCAGCTAAGCTGAAAGTCAGAGGATATACAGGTTTGGTTCTGGGCAGTGCAGTGACGTAGAGCTACTCTATGGCTGCAGGAGGACAGAGAGGTCAAGGAAGGCACTACAGAGAAAACAAAGTGCATTTGTAATAAGCTGCCCTCTTATTACCAGGCCTTTTGCTACATTGTATGCTTTTCACTGCATACAGCCACCCCCAGGGACCACAAGGTAAATAGTGGCACCTGGAAGAGCCACTGGGGAAGGTATTTGCTCCCAGGAATGTTCAGCAGGATGGCTTTGCAGAAGGTGTGTTAGGACCCTTCCCACACCAGGGATGAGCCAAGCTACCATGTAGGATAACACACAGCATTTAATGAGCTGTGTCAGCCAGTTCCAACAGCAGCTGTTACTTTGATGTCCAGTGCTGCCTCCTCTTGCTTCTGCTCCCAGCTTTAGGCCTGCAAGGACACTGTGGTTCCCTGACCTGATTTTTCTCCAGGTTCCAGCCTCTTGCTTTCCCACACAGATAGCATAGCTGGCATGTGCTGGCCTCCTGTCCAGTCCCCTGATCTCTGACCTCCTTCTTTATCTCATCACTGGGAGTGACTTCTCACTTGTCCTTCCTTTTTTACCTTGCCTTAGATTACCCCAATGCTGAGCACAGATTTTTTCCCTCCCCGTGAATTAAGCACTGAGTTCAACACCCACCAATAGATTTTCACAACTCACCTAGTTTCAGTTTGCAGGGCTGGGTTTAGACCATGCAGAGCCCCAACAAAATTTAGCAGTGGGGCACCAGAGTTATCATTCAAAGGAAATCAGGTTTGTCAACTTTCTATTCCCTTTGCCTGTCCTGAGGGCCCATCCAATGCAGGTTTCCATCCCAGGGCTCTCACCCTCTTTCCCTCCCTGCCCATTATGCCTTGCAGGGCTGTGCTCACTGCTCTCCGTATCACAGCCCTGCTCTCACCATGTGCCTTGTCTGGAGCGGGAGTTGCTGCTTCGAGCCCCGCCACTGCAGCAGCTGCTCCTCAATAGAGGAAACTGCAGTGGGCAGACTCATACCCCCCAGCGTGCAGGAGATGGTCCCAGGCTGCTTGCAGCCCTGCCAAAGAGGGCCAAGCCACCTGCCCCACACACCGGGCTGGCCAGGAGCCCTGCACAGCTGGTGCGTGGTTAACAGGCTTCGCAGGAAGGCTGGTTGGGCCAGGTCCATAGGGCTCCTGCAAGCACAGGGGCCCAGCCAGCTCCTGGGATTGCCTGTGCCTAAGGCTGGCTCTGCTGGCTTGCTATATTAGCCTTAGTGGAGCCTGAACAGAACAACATGATGAAACATGTAATTAAGATGGAGCTAAGGATGCATGACGAGGCCGACTGAGCGAGAAATGGATTTGATTTTTTTTTTGTCTCCTTGCAGAAATCATCCACTTCAGCAGGAAACTACCCATTCGGATTTTTATAAGCCTGAATTAAAAAGAAATTACTTGATACAAATGAAAAGGTTTATAACCTGCAACCTCCTTTACCCAAAGCATTGCCTTTTGCCCAGAATAAACATATCACACACAACACCCTCTTTTAAACTGCTACTCCAAAAATTAAAGGGCCACAAAATGGTGCCCCCTCACCCCTCCACAGTGAGAATGAGAAGGGGCAGGCCCATCCTCTTGTAGATATCTGCCCCCGATCAGGTCTCCTGCCTCCTTGGCAGAACTTTGCTCCTCTCTGTAGTACATTCTCCAGAGCTTTGCTTTGTTTTGTTTAAATGATTAATGCAGCAGAGCTCATAGGTTTTCCAGCCCTTATAGACCTCACAGACAGAAAGGTTTCCTAATATTCAGGCAACATCCTTCTCTACTCACTTTTGTTTTATTCTTCCTTGTTGGTCCCACAGATCACAAGAAAAAAAAACCAAACCCTTCCCTTCTTAGTGGAGCAGCCATCCCATGGGAGAGTAAAAGGAGAAAAAGGAATCCATTTAAAATGGAGCTGGACAGGTTATAAATGGGATTAGGAGTCATGGTTACTTGAAGTAGCTGAGGTCTAGGCCTGACATTTCAGGGGAGCCACTTCAATCCAACTACCTATGACACTGCAGCTACTGGGCTCGAGGAGTGGGAGCAGTTGGCATTCCTCAGTTTGGGAAATGGAAAAGGAGATCCGATGCAATGAAAAGGGAAATGCTTAAAAAAAAGAAACTCCTTTACTTTCTTCTTGCCCATTTCCCCCTGCTAGCTAGTGTGCCTGCTCAGGACTGCAGTGGTCTGTGACACTGGCACCAGTGAAGGTGCCACAGCAGAAACTCAGAGCAGCTGGGAGTTGTTCAGGGGAGCAGGTCTCTTTGCCCCTTTCCTGAGCCATCATTCTCCAGCTGGGAAGGGCATGTTCTTGAGACACTCTGCAGTACAAAGTGGGGCTGAGAGTCCCTCTTCCTTCTCGACTTTCGGAGACCCTTCTGCCTCTTCCACCAGGACCCCTCTCTGGCCCCACACTTGATGCCCTGTGCTGCTGGCAGAGGGAAGGCTGCTGCTCAGCAGGGAATGGAGCAAGGCCTGGGCACTGGGGAGGCCATGACTGGGACCGGAATGGAGACACACCCAGTCCTGAGAGAAGCTAAGCAGGGCAAGGTCACTAAGACCAGGATGGTATGAAGGTATTGCTTATGACTCACATCATGATACTGGCATTGTCTGTACTGTGGCAGGGAAAGGAAGGGTTGTACCACGATGTGGACAGAAGGGATGAAGGGTGATCCTGGTACTCACATCATAAACAGGAGGTGGAGATGGTGGGCTGGCTGAAGGGAGCTGCGTTTCCACCTTCTGTCTCAGGATATTTGACTGGTTCCTTCTAGGGCACACCACCTGCTCAGGACAAGACACCAAATGACGCATTTGGAGAAAACCACATCTCCCCAAAGCTAAAATGAACACCAATGTCATATCAAAGCCAGCTGTTTGCATACCTCCTGAATGCTTCCACAGGAAAGAGTGCTGGCAGTGTCTGCACAACACGTGCCGGTTACTTTCCTCACCGCAGGGTTAAGTGTAGAGTCCAGTGACTTACACTGGAGCAGTGGAAAGGAGAACTGGGCTCTGTGTGTACATATAAAGCACTTTCACCACTGAAACCTTACTGGCTGAAGGGTGTAAGTATTTAACAGCACAGAACAATGCTATGGGACAGGGAGTGAAGCAGGGCCCTAGTCATAGTGCAGAGAGGAATTTCAGAGAAGCAAAATGCAATTACTTTTATCAGCATTCGGCAGGGAAGCTTTTCCTAATACACAGAGTCTACAGAAGAGCACCAGATAATCATTAATGGTGACATGTAGTCAGTAATACTGTAATGCACAAGTCCAGCATGGAGCTGAAGGAAGAAGGTCCCTTCGTCTGAAATGTTTCTTGCATCAGATGAGTTCTCCTTGAACACATTCCATTCACACACAGAGAAGGGTTAGCCCTGCTCAGCAAGCAAGGGAAGAGGCAGAAAAGGCAGAAGGCTTTGCTAAGTATCTCTGTTCTAATTCAGAAAGAAGTGGGATGATTATATTCACATCACATGAAAACGACAAACTGCTTTCCAGTCCATTAGTAACTAAGGAGGATGCTAAATAGCTTCTCTTAAAGATAAACATTTTTAAACCAGCAGGTCTGAGCAAGCTGTGGTGAGAAATATGGGCTGTGTTCTGCAGGAGGGCAAATGTAATGACTGCACAATCTCTTCAGACCCCAAGGAGAGGCCGTAAGTCTGAGATTTGCTGGCCCACCTCAAAACCTAGAGATGCCAATTGGTGAGTCGTGACAGTGCCTCCCCTCCTCATCCCCACAGAGACACTGTCTAGGCAAACAGAGATGGGGGCCCGTCTCCAGCCAACTCCCTTTGCCTCTTACACTCCTTCCCCTGCATCAGACTGCCTGCAAGGTAAGTCTCACAAGATTAGCTGGGCTGCCAACTGCTGCCATTCTGTTTTCAACCTCATGATCTCTGACTGTGTGTGCTGAAGCCTGATGCTCCTTGGAGTTGAAGGACTGTACATGCAGCACAGCCTCCACGTAAAAATGCATGCAGAGAGTCTGCTGTTGTGATGGCAGAGAGCAGCTTGGAGTTATGGGGTGTACTCTACCTAGAAAACAACAATCCCAAATTCCATTCTAAAAAGATGTGAGGGTATTATTAAGCCAGACTTGAGATCTCTGGAAGAATGCAGATGATGCTATTTGAACACCTGAGGGTGGCAGTACTAGAAGCAGTAGGTTTTCCCCAAACAAGAGGGATTCCAATATCATGACTCCAGAGGTTTTTCCACAGGGCCCATCTCATCCAGATCTTCCAGTTCTGCTTTTGGCTTTTCTTCTCCCACTCTCCAAATCCTTTCTTCCCCACTCCTGGTACCCCCTTTGCCCTCAGCTTCCCAGCTTCCACTTCCTTACCCAGCTGGTCCCAACCTGGGACACTAGTCTGCTCACCCAAGGGGCTCTGTCAATCCAGTCTTAAGACTCTCCTAGTGTTTCCTCACTCCAGATTCCAGTCCCAGTTTCCCCCGAGGCTCATTCTTCCAGCCTCACAGAATCATTGCTGATGGAAGGTGTCCCTGGAGACTGTATAGTCTGATCTTTCTCCCTTTTTTTTTTCCCAGTTATTTGTAATTTCCACACAGGCTTCCTTGGGATCCTTGTCCTGACCTTCTCCTCTCACTCTGTCTCTTAATGTCTTCTCTGACAAAGATGCCCAAGGCTTTAGCCCCCATCCCCATCACACTGCAGGTTTTTTCTTCTATGGTGCCCAAGATCAGGAATGCAGCTGCAGTCTCCTTGAAACAGAGTAACCTCCATCTTGAAAGAGGATTAGAAATAGGGAAAGTCCTGCCATCAGGGTTGTAACAGACTTGCTTGGGTGCACAGGACATTACTTGTCTAACTGGCCCCTTTGCAGGGGTTTTAGACAGCTGAACTGGTAAATTGACAAAAGCCATGACTGAGTATGCACAAACGGCAATTCTCCAAAATTCCATCAAAAGGCTACATCCTGAATATTCGCAGGGCCAGCACACCACTAGTGTAACCTCTTGCCCTGTGTCAAATACTTGCTCTAAAGGAGAGCATGCTGTAGTCAAAATGATTACCAGAATTTCTTTAATGGACAAATCACTTACTTGTTTTTGTCTTCCCTGTAATCTTTTCTTCTCAGAAAAACTGAACTTAAGAAAATAAACTGGATCAGACACCCAGCATGGAAAATTTCGGCATGGGAACTTCCAATTCAGCCAAGTTAGAAGCAAATGGAATTAATTCCTAGAATGGGTCAGGTATTGCTTTTCGTTTGGTTATTACTTGCCTTTCTTTTCCACAGAAGCAGAGCTGTTGCGGCAATACTCAATACAGCAAGAAGAACAGTAAGGGTAACGAGGATTTCCCACCCATAAGAGGTATTTATGTACCCCGTACCTGTAAGAAAGAAGGCAAAAGGTTCACAGTATGAGTGGAAGTTACAACCCTGCCGTATTTTTAACCCTGGAAAGAAAGAGCCTTGAGAAAACTAAAATACAGGAGCGCAGAATATGATGGCAGAAATGCACACACCCTTCAAAACGTACTCTGACTGAACAGAGAGCAGGGTGCAGCTGCAAAATCACACAGAAGGCACAGGGTATAAGCAGCTCCACTTCATAGAGGAAGGTGACATAACTATGAGAGCCAAGAAATTTGGTAGATAGAGGCTGGCAAAGGTCTTTTGTGATAGGAGCAGAAAGATGGTGGAAAGCACGCAGGCCACACGAACTGAGAGGGTGGGTACTGTAGGCATCTTCTGACCAGTACAGCAAAGCTGCTTCATCATGCCTCTTTGCATTTACATTAACAAGTCCTTCATATCCAACGGTCAGTAGTGCACATCCAGCCAGTCAGCAGCATGCACATCCTTATCACTTTCCTTTAACATTCCTCTTATGCTTCATCAAGCTTTCCCTTGCTTTCCAGTGTGCTCATTATCAGACCAACCAACTCCTTGTACCAAATGGAAAAGAGGGAGGCATGTCGGTGAGTCCATAACCTGTTTGTGAGCCCCTAAAACTGAGCATGCTGAACCTGTACACGTGATTACAGCAAGCACCCTAATGACTGACCTTACCAGCTGCCTCTGTCACACTGCTGAAGGACAAACTGCACTGTCTCCTGAACACTGACACCTAAAAGCACCGTCTGACCCAGTGCCCAGGCTCCCTGGACAGATCCTGACTCCCAGGAGGCTGTGGAAGGGCAGATATAAATTACTGCATCTTCATGTCCCTATCTGTGCATTGGGAACAGCAGCACAGGTCACCTGTGCCAAGTGCATTCAACCCTGATGGTGGTGAGTATTGGGCGCAAAGCATTATTCATACCTGACTTCATAGCATGTTTGGGTAGAAAAAGAAGAGCAAAGATCAGGTTTGCACAGCCAGATCCAGCTGATTTTCAACCTCCTGCCCTTCCTTTCTGGTTGGTCACTTACCTCTAGCAAGGACAAACACTCCCTTTCCCGTTTTTTGGCTATCATTCCATTTGACCTCGCAGTAGTACGTGCCAGTAAAAGAGGTGTTTTCAAGCGGCATGATTCTGTAGTCGTAAGATAAGGCAGCAGTCTTATTTTCTTCTCCAGAAGGAATGGCTACATTTTCCAGCCTACTATAGACAGATGTCTTCTGACCCAGTGAATTAATCCAGTAATAGAAGATTGAAAATTTGGTGTATTTCGGCATGTAAGGGAAGATGACTTTGCAGGGGATGGATATTCCTTCCTTGAGCAGGGCAACCTGGATTGGAGGTTTCTGCTGTACATCGACATTTCCCCCTGTAAGGGTAATAATTGTTAACAGTCACCTGACCTCGCTTTCAGTGAGGAGAGGACAGCTGCCCCAAAGACAGGATCACACTGAAAATAACCATACACCAGGAAGCACGGCTGTAGCATACAGTGTTGGCCCTTGTCAGAAGCTGAGTGATTCAGAGCACGTGCCCTGTGTGATCTGCCACGTCTCTTGGGTAATTGCTGTCTGATCCACAATAGCCTGCTGCATTCACAGGCTTCCCCTTTTCTCTTGTGAGCTCCTCCATACAACGCCAGCACGCAGAAAGACAGGAAATGAAGCAGGAAGTGAACTGATTTTGCAGTGGTGTATGAGCATATTTACAGAAGGTGAATAGAAAGTGATTTTCCAAGATAAATGCTAGCTGGACATCTCCTGAAACTCCCAAGGTATAAACCCTGCTTGGGAATCCATGCGTGGCTGCATGATGGCTCTGTGGCAGTGAAGGTGGTGTACGCAAGCAGGTGTTATCAGTGGGACTGTGTATTTCTGAAAAGCAAGTAAAGGAAGGAAATTGCATATTCCGTATAGGGGCCAGCACCGGGGCCATGAGAAATAGGCCACAACTTAATCACTCCAAACCTTTGCTGCTCTAAAATGGGACCAAAGCGAAAGCCTCAATGCTAGATATGGGAACTATCTGCAGATGACTGCAGATGTTAACTATTTATACGTGACAGTATCTTAGGCAGAGATGAGAGAGCATGCCCTTCATGTGCTTCCTCCTAATACACAGAAGGCAGTTTAAAGTGATCTATCACTATAATTCAGTAGACAATGATGTCAGAAGTTAAAAGAGAGGACGAATAAGATGGGGAACCACACCACAGTTCACTCCTTCTTTTGTTTAATAAAAAGGGAAAAAACCTAAGAGTGAGCCATAGGCTAGTAAGGAGACTGGGGTACAGGACTTCTTTGGCTTCCCAGTCAAATCTGGGTTCAGTATCAGGCAGTCTCCAGATCTATTTGTTTGTCAGCTGATATAACACCACATAGAAAGCACCTTCAGAGGACGCTCTTTGAGAAAGGGAACTGGAAACTTACACACAAGTCTTCTCACAAAATGAAGGATTCTTTCAGAGACATGAAAAGAGAAGAGGGAAAAAAAGATAGAGAGAGAAAGTAGGGGATGGGCAGGCTTTTCCATTCATGCTTTTGATGGGATTCCCTGGAGTTCTGCATCTATGAACAGGCTTATAACAAGGTATTAAAGCTGTCCCAGAGCACAGCCAGGCTTGCTTTTCTGTCATCATGGACTAACGCTGCATCACAACAGCAGCGTCACCTCAGCACAGCAGGAGCCGGCATTGGAAAAGGCAACTCAGACTTAGCACTGCTGAATGCTGAGCACTGAGGATGCGTGGTGGGGGGCAAGAATGGAGAGAGGGCACAGACACTGCCCAGAAAGGACTGTTGGGAAGTACCATCTGTTAAGGAAAATTCTCTACAGATCACATAGCCAGGGACAACAGCCTGACAGTAAGAAAGAGCTTAGGTTACAACACCAGATAAAGGTTCTTGGCTGTAAAAGCAACTGAGATACAGTACAGTCCTCAGGGACATGCTCAGTCCTGTATACACTAGTTACAGTATTATGGAAAGGTGGTAACAAAATCCTGCAGACACTCTGAGAGTGATAACCCAAGTGGTTTATTCTGGGCCATATTTTTCAAAATCATTCATCATCCTTCTCCTCATCTCTACGTAACAGAGCACACATGATTATAGTTTCTATGTAAGACACGGCTAAGCACTACTGTAACAAAAGAGAGGAAAGATCCATCTTCTTGCATTATCCCAGAAGCCACTAGCTTGAGAAGAACATACCAAGGAAAAAGGCAAACCATTTTATTTAGGTTATCTAACCCTTCTCCCATGTTCCCCCTTTCTTGAGGATTCACTCTCTTAGCTTTGAAATGCTTAAAAGACAGAAATAGCAGCAGAGTGCAAATTCCTAGAGGGGATCTCTGGAAATTAGCAAAAGATAGCAGCTGGAAATGCTCTAATATGAAAAAACATGAGAGCAAACAAAAGGAATTAAAAAGAAAATATTTGTTTACCTCCACACTGAAGCAACCAAAGAAACAGGAAGATGACTTGTAGATTAGGGGCCATGATGGGGGTCAAAGGCTGTAAGAAAGCAACCAGACATAAAGATCCAAAAGGCAAAGGAGATGGGGGTGTTTTCACGCTCAGGCAGCTGGTTGATCCCCCCCCTGTTTGCAAAGGGACAGGCGGGATGTACACACACTGCATTTGGCAAGCAGTTCCTGGCAGATGCAAGCTCTTCTGCTTTTTGGTCAGACTCCTCCCCACACCAGGGCTGACTTCTCTGTACTGCAATGATGGTGTTAGACCTACCAGCAGGTGTCCAAAGATTAGACTGCAAGCACTTTAACACACAGAGCTTTGCCTCCTGATGACTGTAAAATATCACATGCATTTAAAGCAAACTTTGTCACCTTCCACAGTGACATGAAAACTCAAGTGTGGGATCACCTGTTTTGCCTTCAACGCAGAAAACCAGTACACACATAAGTAGTCAGTACAGAGCAATGGCTCTACTGTATCCCTGACTCCACAAAATGTCCCTCCACAGCCAACTTCTCCACTAGGTCCCTTCAGAGGAAGGCACTCATATTCACAGAGCGGAAACGACCAGACAGTAAATGCGTCCTGAACAGCTGGGCTGTTTCAGATCCACACCATGCTGGCTCTGAATCAGCTTCGCAATGCAGGCAAGCTTTAAGTAATCTATTGTAGGCAAATCTAAGGAGAGTCCTTTGAAGAACAAAAACCACGTTTTGTGGGAGGCTCTTGCCGCCTATACTCATGAAGAGTCTTTGATTTTCAATGAATGCTTGTTTTTTGAGCTAAGATATCTGCAATGCAACAGCTGAGCAGCATTTGACTCATAAAAACACCAGTGGCTGAGAGGTCTTCTCTTTAGGCAGCTTCCTCCTTTCACACTTCTTGTGAGACAATTGCACTGTCCACAAGAAAGCACTTTGCTGCAACTACAAGGGTGCCCACTCACATGGGGTGCTGTGTTGCAGAGACTGGTGGGGATGGCCATGTGGGGAAAGATCTAAGGCAGCAGATGAGCCTGTAAGCTTCATGGATTCAAAAGCCCTATCAGTTGTTTTATCCCTCCAGACTTTGTAGAACAAGGTTTACTCCAAACAACCTTTGGTTTACAGCATTTTTCCTCCTGTTCAGCCTGGGACAGGTTCCCAGGAGGAAGGGGTCTTGACACAGGGGGAGGCATGCAGCTGCGGCCACTGCAGCCCCGAGCCCAGGGATGGCTCCAGTACCTTGCTGAGAGCCCTGACAGATGGGGAGAGGAGCAAGCGGCTTTGTGTGGCTCTGCAAGGCTGGTGCAGCAGCTGCACTCCTCCAGGGAAGGTTTAGCTCAGATTAGCCAAAACCAACTCCTCTCCCCAAGACATGCTGATGTGAGCTGCACGGGGCTGGTCTCGGCTAGAAATCACTCCTCACAGGTCTTAATGCTGAGCAGCAAGGACAATCAAAAGCAGTAACAAGACACTTGGGGCCCACTTGGTATTTCAGATTTGGAGGCACAGATCAGGCAGCTGTGGCTCTGGGGTCACAACAGTGTTCGAAAGCATTTCTCAGGTCTGAACCACATCTCAAGGTAGTTGGGGCAGGGAGGGAGAAGGGAGCAGAGACTCACTACCCTCCTGTGGAAAAACTCTGCCGAACAGTGAGGGCTTCCTCGGCTCTTATATCATGCTCATCCCCATGGTAGCACACAGCTTTGCAATTGCCAGTATTGATGTACTTCTAGAGGACAGAACATGCTGCTCCTGCCAGTGATGTGTTTTAACTGTTATCAGCATTTATCTGCTTCAGGAATTCAGAGTGATAAGTGGATTAAGTGCGGTAGGTTTGTAGGGCTGCTAGGTCAACATCGTCCTTCTGTCCTTTCTGTTCTCTTCCTATAAACAACCCTGTTGCCACTCGAAATGCCAAGTCCTAGAAATATCGCTGTCTGGAATTAAAAAAAAAAAAAAAATCTAGCATTTCAAAAGAGATCACACATAAGACTCAGCTGTGGGATTAAAGGCACAGCCAGGCCAGAAATACATTCACTGCTGGGATTTGCTATGGTAGAGCTCACTGAAAAGAAATGGCTTTGAAACGACTACCCAGCAGCTATTAACTGCGAGACAGGATGACATTCTGTTCCTTAGAGCCTGAAGGGAGCCTGAATCTTTGAATGTTAAATTCTAATTCAATTTGGTCTGGGGATTCTGAACTGAGTTTTAACCCTGGAGACATAAATGGGAGGAAGATGAGGAAAAGCTGGGGAGTTGCTGTTACCAGCCTGTAGCGGGACTGATCGCCCCAAAACTTAGGTGGAACTAACCAGGATACCTGTGCCAAAGGAAATAAATTACAAAGCTCCAAAGGAATAGGTCATTGTATGACCTTCACTCATGCATTATACAGTACATTGGTGCATGTGAGCCAGTCCCTGCAGCATGATGAGGAGGGAACTGCCTGGCCAGTTGTAATCCCACCGCAGCACTGGCTGGCCAGGATCCGTATGGCTTGGTCCTTCCTTTGATGCAGTGAATGCTGACACTTCCTGAAATTAAATACAGGATTGAGGTAGATTCAAACCAGTTTCTGCCTGTAGCTGAAAAGTGGCTATTAATTTCACTCAAGCACTTTTAAAAGCCCACAATAGTGGCCAGCATTCCCAACGGTGAGGAAAAGCATGTTGTTCTGGCACGCACGAACAACGAGTTTGGGCAAGTGCTGCATCTACCAGAAGTGCCTGTTCACAGCTGTATCCAATGTACACCCACAAGTAAAGGCATGCACACACACACACACACACATACACACACGAGCCCACACATGCCCCCACAGCCAACTCCAGGGAAAGCATTAATTCAAACAAAAAGGCTGCTGCTAGCCAAGGCAAAAGCAATGCTGCAGAGACCACAACAAAGCCTCTTTATTGCTGAAGCATTTAACACCACAACCATCCAAAAGAGAAACACCACTTGGCACACAGAAGAGCTGCAGCAACTCAACGAGCCTGATTGCACAGAGCGTTTCAGAGCATTCCCCAGCACGGCAGCTCTGGATTTGCTGCCTTGTCAGACACCAGCCCAAACCCCCATCGCTGGAAAGCCAGCCAGTGGCAACACGTGCACCTCTGAGGATTCACAATCTCTTTGACTCTTCTAACCCCAGACTCCACGGCATACAGTTTCCCTCTGTCTGGCGGCAGGAGTGATAGCAGAGCAAGCGTGAGCAGGGCCGTACCTCTGCCAGCATTTTTACCACTGTTGTGTGTCGAGTGCCTCTCAGCAGGGCTGGATGATACTGAAGTAAAAGCTGCCAATGCCCTCGGTAAGTTTCTAAGCATTGAACTGCTCTAGGGAAGAGAATGATCAGTGACTTAATGGGAAAACAGAAAATTAGAGGTGTTGACACCACCGTGGGGAAGGGAGGGAACACTTCTCTAATTCCCTTTCACCAGCAAAACAAGTCTGCCTCAGAAATCACCCACTCCTGCTTTTTCTCTATTCACCTGCTGGAAAGATTCCCAAGGACTAAGTTACCACCACAGGCCTGACGTACTCTCAGGGCCATGCCTCAGCCTCGCGGTGCTCCCAACCGTCCTCCTTCATAGGTTCCTTGTGTGGCAAGCTGTGGCCAGCGGGAATTCGCCTGGCAGGACAGCTTTGCCTACTCAGGGTGACACCTTCCAGAACATCCACCTGGCCGGGCCCGGAGCTGACGCGTGGCCAAGGCAGAGCAGGCCATGTTAGGTCCGCCTGATCCAGGGGGTTAAATCTTCCTCCGGGCAGCCCCCCGCCCCCGCGGGAGGCTGAGCCGCGGACACCGAGCCCCGGTCCGGCCGTGCCGCGGTGGCGCGGCGGGCAGGGAGGGGCGGCAGCCGCTCCCGCCGACCCGCGCCCTCGCCCACAAGATGGCGCCGCCGCCCCGGCCGCCCCCTCCCTCCTTCCCGCACCCGCCCACCCACCACGGGCCCAGGGCACCGGGGGACCGGAGGAGCTGCGACCCTGGAGAAAACGAGCATGACTAGGATCCACTTAAGGCAAAATTAATACTAATTAACCGTAATCAACAGCTCGAGGAACAACTTTTACTCGGCAAGCTGCAGATACTGCAGTCGCAGTTCGCCCGTCAGGCAGCAGCAGCAGCAGACGAGGTGTAGAAAAGGAAAATGAACCTGTCTGCCGTGGGTGTAACCCATCCCCGCTGTGTCCTGCCCTCGTCGCCCCTCTCTGCTGCCAGAGGTCACTCTCCCCGCAGCAGCCCAGCCCAGTCACCCCACATACACCTCTTGCCCCACCACTGGACACTCCCCTCGCAGCCCTCCCTGGCAGCGGCAGCCGAGCCACTTCTGCTGAGCCCTTTTGTGGGGCAAAGCACAGGGAGCTGCCGGCAGCATTGCCTCCAGCCCTGGCACCGTCTCCCCACTCACAAGCCATCCCTCCTGTGTCGAGGGTGCTCTGGAAACTCCTGCCAGTGCTAGTGAGGACAGTTTTATTATGAATGACAATTCTCAGCTTGCAGAGGCCTCTTGGCACCACGTGTGGATGGTTCCCACCACGAGCAGAGCCCAGGTACCTATTTCACGCCGCTGACCAGTGATGCTGCACCAGTCAAGGTGCTGGTAATGGTGTTCAGCTTGCTGTGGCTGCCTCAGAGGAGTGTCCCCACAAACAGCCACAGACTCACACTCCTCGACAGCTCCCATAGGACCACGAGTGCGGGAGTTGCAGGCACACAATCCTCCCACGGTCCCAGGATGTGTCACCAGCCCCACAATGCCATGACCAGGCCAGCCCAAACTTTCTCACATTAGCAGCAAAAATGCTGGGGGTGGGATGCTGGGCAGGAGCAGGGCATGCTGCCAGCAGTGCTCTCCTAAAACAGGAGCCCCCTGAGCCCCTGCTCGCCAGCTGCATGCCTTGAGGTGTGCACATCATGCCCTGAAACTGTCCTGAGTGAAGGGCTGTGCATCCCTTCTGTTGGGGGTGAAGGGTGGGAGGCAGGCAAGTTTGGCAGGTGATGGGTCCTGTGCAGGGCACACACAGGGAGGATCATGTTGGACAAGATGGCAGCAGTTGCAAGGGAGCCACAGGACTGGTCCCTGCCAGCAACGGCCGAGCCAGATGGCCCTTCTGGTCTTGTCTGTGCAGGAAAACTGCTTGGGCCTCAGCCCTGCTTTGAGCCAGCCAGCTGTGCCAACCCCAGCTCCTTGCAGCCTGGCAACAGTTTCTGACTGCCCCCAGGTACCCAGGCCTGCCACTCGGCTGACTCTGAACCTAAGCTCCTTCCACCTGAGCTTGTTCAAGAAGTCCCTGCATTCCCTTTCACCAAAACTACCTCATTCCGTTCCCTGTTCCTCCTCTCCCTTTTTTCTGAGTTTTGTTTTTCTATTTGCTTTTCCTTTTAATGTCTTCCTTTTTTGCAGGGGGGGACCCTTTCTTCAGCCTGCAGGAGCTTTTCAGCTCAGGACACTGGGAAGTAGAACCAGCAGCACAGCTGCAATGACTCTGGGAACCAGCACAGAACCCCACAGAGGACACTTGAGTGCAGTCACACCCTGCTTTAGATTGGCACAGCTTTCCTCCTGCACACTAGGCTTCTGCCAGCTCCCAGGAGGAAAGCTGGGAAAGGATTAAGTAGCTAAGTATCTCATTGGCAAGTGAATATGTTGGTTTTTTTCTTTCTATTAATTCCTCAACTTTGCTTTGATTGTGGACTGTGGAGAATATGCAGGCTGATACAGCTGTAATAGCACACCCTCCTAGGGTGGAAAAACATCTTTTTGCCACCAGGCTCTATTCTGACTATGAAAACTAAATAAAGGATCCTGGCAAAAGCATGTACTGGAAGAACCACATCTCTGCTAGGATTTTTGCCAATGCAGAAATGTGTTTCATTCTGTTTTCCTCCCTACCCCTGAATTTCCCACCTGCTGTCTACATTCCTGGCTGACAGAAATACAGGACAAGGATCTGTAGTTTTGGCCTAATGCAAGAGAAACATCATTGGGTTTTGTTTTTCAAACCCTAACAGACCACTGCTGAGAGCACTGGAAGCACCCAAGGCTGCCATAGGCCATGGGGAGACCTGGGAGGGGTTTTGTGAACCTCTCTGTGGGCCTGGAGGTTAGGCACAAAGCCTGAACCCACTCTAACCCCTCCAATGGAAGCGGGTCTCCTCTCCCTGGAAAACTGTGTGATGATAGATGTGGGTCCCACAGGGATGAGATGCAAAAAACCCTGGAGTACAAGAGGAAGTATATCCTGTCTGCATGGAGACACAAGCCCCAGTGGGAACAAGTGCATGGAGGTGAGACTATATGGACACCATAGCGGAGTTCAGACCCCTTCTTCTGTGACTAATAGTATCTCCACTTGCTCTTTTTAGATATATATATATGCATGTATATACATGTACCCATATTTTATACCTAGCTACTAATATTGCTAAGGTTTCCCTGAGGCAGCCCCTCTGTGTCCCCCTACAGCCCAAGTAGCCATGCTGAGACCTTCTACCACAGCTGGGCCCATGGTTTCTCCTGCAGACCACTCTCTCCTCACTCTGTACACTCTGGGGAGATCCTTCCCTACCCCGGTACTGCTTCCTTTATTATCTCTGCCCAGCTGTGGTTTATAAGTTGTTTAAATCTTTTCTACGAACAGATAGAGATCACAGTTACCCAGAATCCAAAAATGCAGACAGCTTGAAATGTGGTTAGACTCTGCCCTACTTTCATTGAGTTGAGAGCAAGGCTCTGCCAAGGTGCTCAGGGGAGATGAGAAGAGAAAGACCCATTTCAGCAAACCACCCCTTCCTCCTAGCCCAAGAAACAAACCTAACTCATCCCCCTCCAAGCCTGCTGCATCTGTTCAAACTGCATCGCCTCTCCTCCTGGCTTGCCCAGGACTTGCAGGTGGAGCAAGGCATGGAGACATGGAGCCTGGGAGAGATGCTGTCCTGCACTGCAATACTTGACACAGGCACAGGCATGTCCCCAAGCTGAGAGAGGTGCAAGGGATTCACTGAATGAGGGCCACGAGGATGGCAGTGCAGGGTGTGCTGCAGATTAAGAACGAGATGTGTCGGTAGAGTTTTTACCGTCCCCATGCTCACCGACAGCTCTTCCCCACAGCAAGTTGCTCCCTAAGCTGGCGGAGCTGCAGAAGTGGAAGTGCTGCCTGGGACTTCCCTCCTGTGAGAAATCCCCTCCCTGGGAAGTCCACACTGGGTTTCAGAGCTGCTGTGGGGCTGTGCCTCCAAGGTGAGCTGGCTCTCTTGCACTGTCAGGCTCCTCTTAGGCCAGTATTTCCAGGGATCTGCAGTGATCTGGAAAGGGATACTGCTGAATAAATGCCAGGGGGCTTTTTTCCTTCTCTTGAGTGGTGCCAGCCCACAGGACCAATCTGCAGACAAGGATGTGTGTTTCCTGCACCCATTTGGCCTGTGGTCTGATTCTGATAACCCTAGGCTTTTCTCATAAACACTGATGGTGTTCGGAGGAGACAGGACTCAAGCAGGAGAGAACAGCTTGCAGATACATACCTCCAGCTCTAAGACTTTCTCCAAAGTAGAGAATCTTTGCTGAGTGATTCCACCTATATTTCAGGTGGAATACATGGAGCAGTACATAGACAAGCCACTAATATTTCAAGGTATTACTTAACCCTGCTTGGAAGAGCTTGTATCAAGGCAAGGATCAGAGCAGCACTGGGACATTTTTGCTGGTGCTCTCATTAGTGGTAGCAACAGTGAGGTGTTCCAGGAGAAGGGCTTGCTGCAGTCAAGGCCATAAAAAGATGCTAAAGAAGGTTTCATCTGAAAGATAATATAGTCCAAGATCATGATGATATCTATTAACACCATTTACAGGGGCTGACTTGAACAGCCTTAGAAGGAAGAATGAAAAAATGCCAGCAAACACATTAGGATCTCCTGCAAGAAGTTTTTTCATCCTATTGAAAAGCTTTGTTAGAAAGAATGATGAGAATGGTAATAATAAGGCACTATAATTATACCTGATCCTTCTATAATCTCTCTCTCTGCAGAGTTTGGGAGCACTTTACTGCTATTATTGGATTTGAACAGTCCCATCTGGATAACATACGACTGATTTGTTTGCATGGCTTATTTTAGGTATCTCAGCACATATATCAGAGGTGCCTTCATATCTAGTTGAGTCCCGGCACAGTCTGGAACAGCAGGAAAAGATCTGCAGCTCATGTTCTCCACCGCCCCATTCTCCCATCCCAATGCCTTGGAGCGCTCCTTAGAGAAGACCAAGGATAAAAGGAACCATCAGTCCTTCCGAACTCAGTACCGCAGAACGTACAACTGTAGTACTGAAGCACTTAGAGCATGGAGGCTGGATGCTACCAAGAACGTCTGGATTTGCACCTGTATTATTCTAGGCTTGAGATTCCATGGGTCCCAAAACAACTCTAGATGCACTGAAAGTCTAGCAGCAAGGACCTGGTAAATACCTCGTGCTCTGTCATCAGAATAGCTGCTACCTGAACCTTTTAAACAGAGGGATGAACTGTGTGTTTCCAGCAGGCACAGAACCAGGGAAAGCGTGAAGGGCGCTCGCGTCTTTCCAGATTTAGCATTCCTTGCAACACCATCTCAGTTACAGAGACGCTGGCGAGCTCTCGCCGCAGCTCCCATTCACCGTGTCATTAAATGAGTGACCATCAATGTCACGAACCTTGCTGTCCTCTTGCAGGAGCTCTTGAGTGTGAAGCTGGGCACTTGCTACTTCACTCTGCCAGGGCCAGGAGAAATGAGACATAATTGAAAATAATTCAGCCCATACTTAAAAACTCTATATAAAAATGAAAATTAAAAAAAAATTATTAAGAGCACAATACAAAAACTATGGTTTACATGACTTGAACAGTTTTCAGTCTGAAATTCACAGCAATTTGTCACCAGTTTACAGTTCAAGGAAGGAATGTCCCTTTCAGACTGAATCACCATAAAACAAGCACAAGTTGCCTGATTTTTTTGTTGCTCTCACTGCTTTTTAGGGACTTTTTTTTCTCCTATGAACTGAAGAAAGGTTTTCTCCTGCATCCCTTACACATCCCACCTGGCCTCATTCACAGGGACAGATGAGGTTGACAGATGAGCCCATCCCTAAGGCTGTGGGACATCTTGTTGAGGAGTCTAAGAGGACCCATTAGCCCTGTCTAGTTTTCCCCTACTTAATTTTTGGAGTATTATATCCAGTCTCCTCCCTTTCATTCTCTTAGATTCTTCAGAGCCATCTCTCTCAATTTGTTTACTTCTAGTTTATTTTTAAAAGACAAACCCCCAATGGACATAAGCTCTCAAGTCCCTTTTGAAAATGCTGTCTTGTCTGTAAGTGCTTTGTTTGTGATCCTCTCCAGTCCTTTAGGCTATTGTTTACAAGCTGGAAGGCATCTGCACTTGGGCTAATCATGCCGAATGCCAGCAATTCCCCCAGCATGATTTGTTGCACAAGCCAGTGGGAGCAGGGTTTGTTTTGATTACGTTTAGTGCGGAAAACCCACATTTTGCTCACATCAGCCTGACAAAACAGGGAGGCCTAATCCAAAATCTTCAGAGGGGAACAATAATCTGGTCATTGATTTCAGTAGCATCTGGGACCAGCTCAAAGACTGAGAGCTCTGATGGCAAGGGTGGTGTCTTGGGAAAGCAGGTAGCCCAGGAGGCAAAAATCTTTGAAAGTGTATGCACGTCATTTGCTCTGGGATGGAAGAACCTAGGAGACTGCCAGTGCTATGCTTCTCAAAGCTCTGCAGCTCCTTTCTGACACGCAGTTAGTCAGCCTGGGACCCCCCACGTCTGCCCCAACCAGCTGTCACCTCGGGCTGATGCTGGCCTCCCCCAATGCCCTCAGCTGTCAATTCAGGCTCTTTCACTCATTCTGAATAATGGCGATGTTTTTATCCTCAGCCTGTGCTGATGCTTGCCTCCAGGCATCAGATGGGTGTCCCAATTTTTCTGCTTGTGAAAGCTGGGAAGAAGCGCCCGAGGGCTGCTCCCTTTGGGGCTGCCATCAGACTGCTGGGGCACGCAACCGCACTGCAGGGGTGGGTGTACAGGTCTGCCAGGTGCAGGCCCCTCTGTCTCGAGAGGCCCAGCACAGGTTCTGGGAGCTTGGCACAGCTGTCCCTGGCCAAACCACTGGCTCAGCTGGCCTGGACTGCACCCTGTGCTGCTGAGCCTCAGGCTGAGCCTAGGCTGGCTTGTTCCCACACTCCTGCCATAGCAGAGGTCTGCCAACAAGGCACAGAACTCAAAGCTCCACCTGGATCCTGCCTCTCCCCTATTTCCTGACTCTGCTTTTCCGCCTCCAGAGGTGCTCCATCAATCACCATTAATCCCTTTTTGTACCCACATAGAGGTTAGCCTCGCTGGTGGCCTGTGGCAGAGATTTCCACAGCTTAAGCTACTATACGTCACACAAAGAAATGTCTCCTTTGAGTCTTAAACTTGAGTATTTCATCAGACGCCTCCCTGGATTTTTAAGAAAACACATGGTCACCTACTCTGTGGCATTCGGGCTTTAGAGATCTCTGCCGCAGACCTCAGCCATCTCTTTTCTGGCTGAAGAGTCCTACTATTGAGCCAGCCCTTGCACGGGAAGCGTTTGGAATTACTTTGCTTTGCCTGAATCAAAACCCCAGCTCCGCCAGCCCCAGCTGAGATCAGAAGGCAGCAGGAGCCTGCCAAGACCCAGGCAGCTCTGCAGGGAGGCATTACAAGTTTCAGAGCGACTCTGCCACATCTCCCTCTCCCTCTGACACCTGCTTTCTCTCTGAAGGCTGCCCTCAGTAGCCCAGCCTTTGCACTAGGGAATGGCACAGGGCAGGCAGAAAGCTCCAGTGCATGCAGTTTTAACTGTACAGATGCCAAACATCTAAGGAATTGGGGCAAAACGAACTCAATCAGACAAAGCCATCACATTCCCCTAACCAAGGTGTGTTGTAAATTAAGGGGTTTAGAACACTTAAAGACTAATGACACAAATACACATTTTCAGAGGGATATCAGAGTAGGGGTTAAAACTGAGATCCAGCTGTGTGTACACAGGCTTTATTTTGAAGCTTGACTACCTAAGAAGAGTTCATTTCCCAATCACTGAGGATGACCAAATGTTAATATGTTTTTAAAGTGTTTTTGCATGAACTCGTGTCTTTTGGTGAATCTTGATCCCTAATGACATACAGACTCTTATGTCAGAGGTAATCAAGTATTATTACAAGAGCTGATGGCTGTGGGGCCCCTCCTGAGCACACATATGGGTACATATGGAAGTTATTAGCAAGTTCCAGTGAAGAATTTTGGGGAATTAACCCTTGGGGCCCCAGAGCACTACCAACAGACAGCTAGTTGGGCGCAGACAAAGCAGTTTCCTGCTGGATGCCTGCAGCATATTGGGACTGAAATCCAGGCCCTTCACAGCATGGTAGAGGAAGCCCCTCTCGCAAGCACTAAACTTTTCAACTTCTGCTGTTAGGAAGAACACTTGAAAAAAACCATCTGCAAAGCCTGTGTAAGTTTCCTCGACAAACTGAAATGAGTCAGCTGGAGAAATGTATAACATAACATATAAAAATGCAAACAATTTTCTTCTATTCCCCAAATGGTGCTCAAGAGGTTGTGAGGAAGTTTGCAATTTCTTTTTAAGTCCCCTTAGGAGCCACCAAAAGAAACATTTGGATACAGACCACCAGGAGCTACTCCTACGTGACAGAGGGACCCGTTCAGAGGCAGGGTCATTAAAGTGAACATCTCCCACTCCAATGAAAGCAGCAGGATAGTGTAATCCGATGAAGTAAATTCTTACAGTTTTGCTTTGTACATCTTTTTTCTCAAGAGCTGAAAGAAAAAGGTTTCTCTTCCAACATCCAAGCAGAGAACGAAGGACTCTAACGCTTGCCTTAGCCAATGCACTCTTCACTTTCCTCTTCTTTCTACATTGATTTCCTTTCTTGCACCAATCCTGATCTGCAAAGTGACCTCTCCTTGGGAATAATGAGGATACTCACACATGATGTGCTTTCAACTTCCACAATATAACAATGCTTGGCAGTAATTCACTGCTTTTCATCCACAGATCTCAAATCAATTCGCTGCAGCCCTGCATGGAATTGACTTACTTGTAAGACTGAGACAAATGCTTGCTGTGCAATTAAAAAAAAAAAAAAAGGAACAAAATAAAGTAGACTTTATTAAAATCCAAACTATTTCCTTCTCCCTTGGTGTGATTTTCCTAAAGCGCAATCCAGGCCGCAAATAGGGCTCTTCTGCAGCCCCTAGCCATACAACCCAAGATGCTTATTTGCAGCCAAATGAGAACAGTTCACAGCCAGGTCAGAGCAATACGGTTAGAAAGCTCTTCCCTCAGTGAGGTACAACCGTGGCCAGAAAACAGAAGCATTCCTGTGCTCAGTTCTAAACATGGAAGAAATTATACTGCTCCTCCACCCCCCTGCTTTCTGAAGGGAAGGCAGGAAGGCAGCGAAGGCACCTCAGCAGACACCCTCAAGAAAGAAAAGGATTGAGGGGATGGACATAATGCCTGGGCCAGCAGATCCAGTCCCACTCCTCCATGGCAGAGAGGGAGGGCAGCTGTGTGGCTGACCCTGCCAAGGCAGGAGCTTCACCCAAGAGCCAGGAACAGTCCCAGAGGTGCCCAGAGCCACCTGAGATGCTGGCAGCAAGCTACACTATGCCCATGTGTCAGCCACCACAGGGCACGCGAACCTGCAGAAATGAACAATCCCAGCTCCTGCTTTTGCACTGGGCTGAGAGATGCAGTAGCTGCAGGGCCACTGAGATGCCTCTGGCCTCCCTGCAGCTGGGAGGAGCAGGCAGCAAGAACAAGATCACCACTTCCCTGACACTCATTTAACTACCTTGGTTCATAAGCCAATGCCCTGAGCCAGGCAACCAGGCACCTCACTGCCAGCAGAGCAACAGAGCCCTGCAGAGAATAATTCAGAGTGCCTAAGTTAGGCTCCTGTGATGAATCACAGCCTGTATCTCTCTCTGTGCTGACCACACGCTTTAATTCCTCAGATAAGACACCTGAAGACAATAGAGCAAATTCAGTGTACTCTCTTCCCCTCTTCAGCTTTTTTCTTCCATACAGGTAGGAAGAGGAAAGTCAGCATGAACATAGCAGGCTGCCTGCCCAGCTATGGATGTTTAGCAGCATATAAAATGGTTTGGCTCAAATTTTAGAGTATCTGAATTTCTCCTTCCATGTAGCGGTTTTCAATCACTTATTTTGAAGACATCATACCTGACTATTCCTGAAATGAACCATGACCCTGTTTAAGCCAACTCTGTTCCTCCCATTTGTACTCATACTCACCAGTTCAAGTTCACTGATGCTGTGCCCTGTTCTAAGATCTTGAATTACTGTTTTTTTCAAACACTCAGTACAAATTTCAACATACTAAAAAAAACTTTCTAAAAATGTAGGGGTGTGATTTTCAGAAGTATTCTCTGTTTAGAAAATTTCTTCAATTAATTACACTACTAGATGAATTTAAGTTTAATGTTCCCAGCTAGGACCACTCATTTATGCTCTGCTTTTATTCTTTATGAGAAATTCACTTGTTCAGTTTCAGCTTGATTGCCATGCCTGGGCACTAAACTAACTGGGCTTCCAACATTACAAGGGAATGAAGTTATTGCCATGTATTCACTGACTTTTAAAAATCAATATAAAAATTTTATTAAAATTTTAGAAGTTTTATATAAAAAATTCTTTGCCTTTTCAGAGGCAAAACCAAAACATCTTCTGATGCTCGACAGATGGCAGCAGCACACTATCAGATGAGCTTAAGAAAGGGTGCAGGATCCCATCTCTTCACACCCTCCCAGGGCAGATATGACTCTCCAGACCAGGGTTATCTCTGCAGGAATGCCATGCCCTTAAGTACAGTGTAACCCATCTTCACTCCCAAAAATCCAATCAAATAAAGCAATGCAAAAGCCAGTGAAGCTGCATGTATCGTACACAGCTGCAATGGTTTCACTCTGGTGCAAACACCGGCCTCTGAAGCATGTCATTCATGCTGCAAGGAGTGAAACGTGCTCTTGCTCCACCACAGCTTCGTGGGTCAGCACAAGGGTCATGCCCATCGATGTCCAAGCTGCACTGCTGTGGGACTGGACTCAGCTGCACTTCGCAAGGGCAGATTTGAAGCAGAAATGAGCTCAAGCACTCTGGGGTAGAGGAGAACACAGGGCTGACCTGGGAGGACAGGCAACTCACCTCCTTCTGAAGCTTTTAAGTTATAAATTGAGCAAAGAGCAGGACTTGGTGATGGTGGAAATGTCTGCTCTTCAGGTCTGGCTTTACCCCAGGCATGCCTGGGGAAAGTCACACACACTGTGTACATATGAGGACACATCTGTCACAGCCACTGGGTTCAAGCTCTGCTGCCTCTGCCCTCCCCCTTCCTTTCCCAGCAGCCAGTCCAGCCTGACTGGTGTGGCACACATCCCACCAGCACAGCCATAAAAGAGGCATCTCCCTTCATCTCCCATATGAATGGTATCATCTCCCAGCCCAGGACAGAGAGGGGCTGGGATCAACACTCCCCTCTGACCCTCCCCTTCTGTCCAGGGGTGAGAACACCTCTTCCCTCAGACACATCCCCAAGGAGGCCCCCAGCCCTGCTCTGTCCCCTGTCATGGCACCAGCAGGGAGGCTCCGACAGCACAGTTCTCGCAGCGTGGGCACTGCCCGGCGGCTCCGGCACAAGGGCTCAGAGAAGACCAGGGGAGTTCCCCCCATCTCATCAAAGTGTAAGGGGTTGTTCCGGGTCCCCGCTACCACCAGCTCCAGCAGCCGGACCACGCAGTCTGAAAACCAGTTCTTGAGGCGGAAATAGCCCTCCTGGAAAGAGATTCGAAGGCTGACAGGCCCCGTGGGCATCCGCACGCTCAGGCTGAACAAGCAGTTCCCCTGCGAGCTGTCCCGCACCAAGTAGGTGCCTACAGGCTCCCGCTGGAGCTTGGCGTGAGCCTCCCCCACAGACAAGGGGCCCCAGTAGAAGTCACTGGCCTGGAGGATATTGAGGGATCGCTCCAGGACTTCCCACTCGCAGCTGCGAAACATCCGGAAACGATCGGGCAAGCCGGGTGGCGCGGGGCTGGGGAGAACGCTCCGATGCTGCCTTTGCAGATGAGAAACAGTGGTGTGTGTGTTGTGCAGATCATCTGGCTTCCCTCTGATCATCTCTCAAAGAGCCCATGAATCCTGGAAAGATGCTGCCTTTACCATGCTTCCTCCTTTGCATCCAGCCTGTGGGACAGAAGGAGAATGAGGCAAACCCAATACCTTCTTCAACCTGGGCAAGACACTTCCCAAGGGAGAAAGACCAGCAAGAGTACCAAAGAGGGTACCAAGGAGCTATTGCATGTCACCAACCCCCAGCTTTAGGGACAACCAAGGATATATGTGCAGAAAGAGCTCCAGCTGGGTCCCCACCAGCACAAGGTGCCACTTTACAGAGCTCAGCATCCATTGGGTTTCTGTGATTCACAGCCAGGGGCTCCTGCAAACCCTCCAGCAGGCTGGTTTGAACCTAGCAGATCTCAGCATTTCAAGATTTCCCTCTGTTGGATGTTTGGGACTTTTCAGAGTGGCCTCGAGATTGGAAAGGGGAAATGACACCACAAATCAAAAGGGAAAGATTTCCTAAAGCAGGAAAGTATAATTTACTTTTTCTTTCAGTGAAAGGTAGAAAGGTTTCCTCGCACCTCTCCAACCCTTTCTCCAACAAAAAGATTGACAACAGGACTTAGCAAAAGCAGAAGACAGGGATGAGCCTTTCTCACCAAATCCCAGGAACCACTCCCTCATCCCAAGACATGCCTGTTTCACTATGTCAGGAGAAAGCAAAGGTCTCAGATCAAAATCCCTTCAAGAAATGTTACATCAACTTCAAGGCTGGGACTACAATGAATGACTTCACTTAACACTGGTACCAGACACTGCTGATGCTCTTCCAGACTCTTAACTTCTGTTTCTTCCAGAAGGACAACTCCCCCTGCCTGCAGACAACGCTGCCCTCTCCCAGTCACCATCCTCTAATGTACTGTCGTGACCCTGCTCATCTCCTGCACCTTGTGTTACCACCAGGCTGTTTTTAGAAATGCAAATTTCTGAACCCAGTGTTGCCATCAGCCATCCAAGTCACTTCAATTATATTAAAAAAATACATATTCTAGATATGTGTGTGTGTATAGGCATAAACATAACCACAGCCCTAAGCCAGAGGCTCCTTCTGTGTGAGAAGCTGAGCTGTAACATACCACTTCCCCAGTCCTGACAAGTCAGTAGCTCGCCGCCAAATGCTGCCCTCGCTCCCTTGACATACTCCATTAACCCAGTCATACTCACTCACAGCACAGCCATGCTTGGAGCAGAACAGAGTGCTGGCACAGCCTGCAGCAGAGGAAGAGACACACTTCATCTCCAGCAGTCCCCCCCCCCACCACAGACTTGCCAGAGCATCGGGGCTTGTATCAGGCAGCCCCCCAGGGAATGTGCAGGGACCTGTGGAGGGCTTGCTCTGCAGGGAGAGCTGTATGTTAAGCTTAGCTTCTTGCAAGGTTCCCCTGTCTTGAACCCTTTGCCAGCTATTCAAAAGCCTCACATTCCTTTTGGTGCTCGTGCCAGGTGGGTGGCCATGCACACTCTGCACCCCAGAGAAGGCAAACATCTTTCCTTCACATGGGCACGGTAGTTCGGGAAAGCAGGCATGCGCCTGGCAATGCCTCACTACAGACATCTTTTCTAGTCTAACATCTCTCTCAATACTTAACAGTAATACCAATAATGTAGCTGCCAGGCACGTTTCATATATGGAGCCATAAGCATCCTTTCCAAGAGCAGCCTGGGACACTTATCCAGCTTATAGCCCTGTGATTTGCAGTCCACAAGCCGCTAATGTCCCTAGTACTATTCTGAATGCTGTTGATCCTGCCTTCTAGGTAGTGTCATAGTAGGAGGGAAATTCCATGCTTAGAGAAAGGTGGGAGGGGTAGGAAGGAGTTAATCAAGTTGGGTTTTTTCTTTTCCATTAAAAAAAAAAAAGGCAGCAAGTTGAAAGCTGTTCAGACCATTCAGCAAGTCAGAATAAATCTTAGGTGAAGGTGATTTAGTGAGCAGGATGCAAATAAACACAGTCACCGCTACAGCAACTAGAGCCATCTATCACCACCGAAAACTCAGCACAGAAGGCACAAGGAGTTGCAGCATCTCTATCCCTTTCCTTCTCCTCTCTGCTGGGTGAGGAAGCTAAGGGCCCTCTGACATTAGCTCCTATAAAAAATGAAGGTCATCTGCCAGGTGCCTCCAGGGCTGTGGCTATAGCTTTGAGAGGAGTGAGAAAGAACCTTCCTAAACAGCAACTTCTCTTGGGTCCAAATGGAAATTTTGTCAAGGTTGGAAATTTAATTCAAGCATGAAAACAGAAGCAGGCAGCTGTCTTTCATTTCCAGGCTAGTTTTAAAAATAATAACAAATACATAATTTGTTTAAGGCTGCAGATGCTATTTGATAGAAAAAAACCCCAAACTGGTTTGTCCCAGTTTTCAACCTTGAGTCATTCACCCAAGTCCTTTAAGAAAAATCCACTGCTACTAGAAATCTGACTGACTAAGAACTGAGACTGTGTCATCATTTCAAATTCAAAGTAAATGCAAAAATAGCACCTTGACAATTCGTTCACTTGGTTTGAAATCTACATATAGGTCAGAGCCTCAGATGGGGAGAATTTGTTTAGCTTCAGTGACCCATTTCCAAGAGATAAGTGCCTGGCCTGCAGCGCAGCATTAGTTACATTAATACTAGTCCTAGAAGTGCAGCCTGATACTTACTACCTTTAAGGTTCACTTTTAACGGGTCAACAGGTCCTATGAGTACATGGCCTCCCACATCAAGGAGGATGCACAGACCCAGGATTAGGAATAAGCCAAGTCAGGGGTGTAATGAAACACACACGCATAATTAGTTCTGCTGACTTGCCACACCATGATTTGCTTTCCCTCTTCTCCCCTCCAAAAAAACTCAAAAAACCCCAACGCCCAAACAAGTTACTACCTCCCTACTGCAAGTCAGAACAATGCTTGCAGCCAAGGCAACATACCCTAAAAAGCTGGTGTCCTGCTAATTAAAAGGCTGGATAAGTTTCTGATTTACTGCAAGTTCAAGAGCTTTTCAAAGTAAGTGCTCTTGACACAGGGCATTCTGCTTTCCTCCTCACTCACGACCCAGGCAAGGCAGCGTATTTTATATAAGGAGACAATTCTAGTAAACCAGGGGACTGTACACAGCGTGTGGCGTCAGCCAAGCCAGCCCTGCTCCCTGGGGCTTGACAAATCTGGCATGTTCAACAGCAGCCTCAAGTACTCAGCTATGATGCATCCTTGCACTCTTCTTCCAGGACACTTGAAAAAGCTTACCTCTTTGTCTTTGCCACCCATAGGGATGAATTTTTGGATGTCAGGCCTGGAAGTGGTCCAAATTCAAAAGCTCTGATGCAGCACTTCCCAGTTTTTGCACAGCTTTACTTAAGAGCAGATCCATCCTTTGAAAAGAAAGAGACGTCCATCAAGCAGGTGACTAAGCCCATTAGTATGCCGTAACGTGGATCTAAAATACAACAAATCTGGGGACAGGTTGTTTGTCTCGATCTCTTTGATCTGTGTTACTGTAGAAACATGTATACAGCACCTCAGATAGCAACAGAGACAGCAGATTATTGCTGTTGTTATTATTATTGCTACTTACAAAGCTGTGAGCTGGTTAGGTCCAGGCAGCTCACAGGTGGCCTAAGGACAAGTGGAAAGACCATAAAGTTGCCATCATCTTCCAGAAGCAGGAACCATAAAATCCAAATGTTAAGAGATGATGGCAACAGGAATAAACATAAGCACTCAGAACAGCAAACTCCCAACTTGTGCTGAATACAACACACAACGTTTAGAGTATCTTATTTGATAGCACGTAGGTAGCCATTCACTGCTGAGTTATCCTAATTGTGATACACTCCATTCTGGCCCACACTCTTCTGCCCTGCTTCCCCAGCTCCCAAGACTTTTCCTTCTCACCTCGCAGACGGAAAACTAAACCCACTGACCTGGTGGGTCACACCATGTGTGCAATCACGTGTCTGTAAGTGGATCCATCAGCAAGCTGAAAAAGCAATCCCAGCTTTCTGCATGCCTTTCAGAGGCAGTCCCTGCACAGCTTCACTTGTACCCACGCAACATCACTTCTCTGCATCCTCCAGTCCAGTCCAAACTGGGCACACACCCCACAAGCTACGTTGGCTTGCAGCTAGCAAAACTGCAGGTCTACTGCATTATTACACTTCCCCATGACCATTCCATTTGGCTTTGACATCTCCCAGATATCAATCCTGCAGTTCCCAGAGCAGTTAGATGGAGGCTGGGATAATTAGGAAAGGCTCTCCCCAAGGTACCCTGCAAGCCCTTGCAACAGCATCCCTACTCCAGGCAGCAGAGCCTGAGCAGACATCTCTTGTTTGCACGTCTGCATCCCACAGAAATGCGCTGCCTACTGATTTGTGGCTGGGAAGGCTGTTTCAAAGGAAAGCTTGAGCAAAGGGCTGGAAGAAACCTCCCTGGTGAGAGCCAAGCACGCAGCACTGGGATTTAATGGTGGGCCAGCCTGGTTCCCATGGCCACCACCGTCTGCCATACACCGGCACTGGTTTGAATCGCGCCGTCAGCGCCACGATGCACGGTCACACCAATGTCCCTTGTCATGAGCACCCTGCCACAGCCAAGGTGATTAGGGCTGATCCAGAAAGGGATCACGGAGGGGGAAGGGAAAGGAGATGCATAGACAGATGTGCCAAAGAGAACAGAGGGAGCTGTGGTTAGGGGAGGAATGTGGCCCAGCTCAGCCAAGAGGACCAGTGTTAATCACAGCCAATTTCTCCAGCACAAAGCAGGCCTCGGAGACATTGCAGTTCCCTCTATCTTTTATGCCATGGCAGTTTGATGTGAGGCTGCCATTATGTCTGACACATGAGGGAATACACGGGAAAAAAACCAAACCACACCACACATACATACCCCAAACCAAAACCGCATTTCCCTACGTAACCAGCATTCATGGATGCAATATTTAATAAAATAAGATGAGGCAGCAGACACACTGTGGCAGTTCCTGTTGGAGTGAAAGCTCCTCTGGACTCAGGCCCAGAGGAAAGCCAAAGCACAGTGGTTGAATTAAAACCTTTAGATAAGCTGAGATACATGAAGTCACACCAAAGTGAAATAGAAATACAGATTTTTAACTTTTAGTAGGAATATATGCTAAGTGCTTTAAACATTGAAAAGCTGCAGCAAAGAAATCTTAAACATAGTTTTTATTGCAGCAGTGTTACCTTTCCACAGAATTTCTTTACTTTAGACAAAATATAGATAGAACTATACTGTTCACATTTTTTAGACAGAGTGTTCACATAAACAGTAAGAGCTGATAGAAACTACACAGGCAAATCTGTGTAATACCTATGTAATACTTGTGTAAGATTTACCACTATTAGAATTAGACCAGGATAGGTTAAGACAAGAAAAACTAGAACTGTGTGTTAATTTTATTGGTCAATTAACAAATATAACCCACACTTCTGTAAGAAAAAATTAGGAATTAGAATTAGAAGAAGAAGCTGTTTGCTACTTGCTGTTTGCCTGCTGCTGCTTGGCCTTATCATGTAACCCCATTGAACTCTGCCTTCAAGAAAGCTATGAGACTATGAAATAAAGAACTTAGCAGAACAGCAGCCTCCTCTGCTCTCTCACCCTCGTCCAAAAAGGAAGGGTATCTGTGAATGCTAAAAGCCTGGCTGCAGAGAGATTTCTCAGTTTTCTGAGAGTGTCTGTGTGAAAGCCTTGCTTTCTCTGGGACACTATGGGAAAACAGTTGAGAGATTTTGTAAACCATGGTATTGTTATGATACCAAGGAGAAAATATCTGAAGTAAGTGTTGTTGGGTTAAGCCAATCCCTCTGGGGGGTGGTTGGTCAGCGAACCAATAACCTTATGTCAGTCCAGCATGCTAAGGTATATAAGCGAATTTGTAAATTAATAAAGGGTCGGTTTCTTCTCGTCCTAAACCGTCCATGTCGCTTTTTTCCTCGGTCTCTGCGCGCTACCAACAGGTATCCCATCAAAAGCTCAACAAATTCCTACTTCACACAGTAGAGACACAGTGCAGGAAGATCCTGCATGCAGGCTCTGGGAATCAGCAGCTGGACACCTTGCAAGAGGACTGGTCTTATCAAACACTTCCCAGCATTTTGGGGCTGGAAAACATACTTCAAAACCCACATATAACTTTTCATGGATCTGATATTCATGTTTGGTACTTCTTAACCTATTTTTCTATGACACGTGTTTTCTGAATTAATATGGTACTTTGCTGATAGGGGCTAAAAGGTTTTTACTCCAAGAAAACCAACAAGACAGTGTGATGCATGCCAAATATTCTTCAAGACAGGGAAGTCTGCAAGCATGTTTAGTTTCTCCATGACATACATTAAGAAAAACCCAACAAGGTGGCAATTTACAGGAAAAGTTAATTGTCTTTACTGGGCTAATTGAAAGAGCTGGAAGAAAGACCCATTTTTAGGGTCCCCTCCTCATACCTTGGAAATGCTAAGCACTTTCAGAAATACTTTCAAATAAAAGAGCCTATTCCTCATCAAAATAGCCCAATGTGAAACTGTAATCCTGCCATTTCAGAATAACAGAGAAGCCTCATCACTTCCCTGAACTCAGAGGCTGCTCTGCAGTAGCCACAAGCACCTACAGCTTGTTCCACAGCAAATAAAACTACCAAAACTACCATCTGACTCCTGGCAAAGACAGCTTCTACTGGAGACTGAATTATTTCTGCCTTCTCCTGTAACTGGGGAAACAAGAAAAAAAAAAAAAAAAAAAAAAAGTCAGAAAAAGGAAATCAGGAGGAGTTACTACTAAGTTCCAAAGCTGCAGCTGAGCCTATCCTGCCATGGCTTAAGCAAAGAGAGTTGTTGCTTGCCTCTGGCCAACAGCATTTTTGGTAAGTGAGGGAAGCCCGGTCGCGTTGCTCCTGACCTTTGCAGTTTCACAGTGAGCAGCCATTCCTGTGAACGTCAGTGCTGCAGAACTACACAAAACCTCAGGCCTGTGCTCGGCCAGGGAACACAGAGTCTGTGCTGCTGCCCTGCCTTCCCTCCCTCCACACAACACACCGGCTCGGGAAGCAGCCCTCTGGAAAGGTGGCTGGAGCTCTCCTCGGTTTAGGGGCAGAAACAAGGAGACGGGGAGAAGGCACAACGAGGAAGAAGAAAGAAGCCAAGATAACAGCAGTCCCTCATGTCTCCCTACTTGAAATGCTCTGTCCCATCTCCCTGCTGAGAGAGGGATCAGTGGGAAGGGGGTAGCAATGCCCAGGGCTGCCTCCACCCATCATGGCTCCTCAGCATTACCAGCTCCCCCCACCCCCAGACCAGCAGCACAGGTACATTTCCTCTGCCTCTCTCTACTAAACTCATTTTTTTTCAGTTGTTCCAGAACCCTGTTTGAGGAAATGAGTAAATCCTGAGACACAAAGGCCATCAGTGGTCCCTGTGACGACCATGACTTTTTATCAAAACCATCGCATTGAGCCGGAAAGGAATTCAAAGAAGCAGCTAACTCTGAGAAATGAGCAGTGCCTGCAGCTAACACTGGTTCAGTATCCTTACCAGAACTACACTGCTAGAGAAGAGTCCCAGGTGATTAACCAACATGAGCTCAGGGGGACAAGGGAGACACCCTGCCTTGACTCTTCAGAAGGACCAGCTTCAAAAGATGTGAGGGGCCATTACGCAGCACCAGTTACTGTGCCTTGAGAGGAAAGGGCAAGGGTCAGAAAGCACAGACACACCACAACACTAAGTTTTATAGTGGGGGATTTCCAAGACATAAAATAAAGAAACTAGTCCTGAGAGTCAAAAGTAAAAAGAATTAAAAAAAATTAAGTCATGAAAGGTCATTTAGGAAATCTTAAAGTGACAGAGCGTGCAGACCTCCCACAAATGATGGCACAGAGATGCTGCCTGGCTAAGAGGACAGGCTTGGGGGACAACACAGGTCACACTTCAGGTATTAGCTGTAGGTGCAACAGCTTGCAAGGGCCTCTGCTGTGGATTAGAGACATCAAACACACACACACACTACAACCCCTGTCCAAATCTCTCTACAACCTCAATAATCCTTCAGAAGATGAAAAAATAATCCTGAAGGAGCCAATATAAAGGAATATAAATTACTGACAGTAGGGAACAAATTTATATGAGGACAGCTGTCATGAAACTGGGACAGTAGGTGGCCAAGATAAACAAAACAAAACCCAGAAAACATATGGCATTTTCAGTTTATCAAAAACAGAAAACCTCTGGGGGAATCATTTAGTTGAGTGGGATACCAGCTAGTGGGGACAGGGACACTGCAGAAAAGTTACACATGCAAGCAGGTATTACTTTTTTCTTGCACAGGACGTTGAGGAGATTCCCCAGTATTTAATGCTGATTAACCTAAAGGGAAAAAAGAGGGTGCTCTATCAGAAGAGATGAGGAAAAGTGACATAAAAGCAGAAAGCCAGCCGGGCACAGTGGAGTATACCCAGAGATTTTGAATTGGAAATGGATGGTTGAGATACAAAGAGAGGTGTTCTCTCAATCAAATCAGCTGCACTAGCAATTGCCAGAAGGCTGCAAGTATTAGAAGGAACTTTTTTTGACATGTGCTGCTAAGGCAGGAGCAGCACAAAGCTACCTGGTGTGGGGGAGAGCCAATCCCCAGGCAGAGTTCCCCATCAAGCAGATGGTACCTGAAGAAGCAACACATGACAGGACACACTTTGTGCTTCCCCAAAGCCCCCATACCAGAAGCAAGTCAAAAAGCGAGACACGGTACACGAGCTAAGGAGCCAGCAGCACCCCAGGACCTGCACAGCAGATGGGCAGAAGACATGGAGCAGTCATGCCACAGAGTGAATGGGAGGTGGAAGAGGGGTGGCCGGAGGAAACCAAGGCATTTCAGCCCCTGCATATCTGGTCACCTCTCTGCCACCCTCCCAGCCACTGCATCTTCCCCCTGGTTCAACTCAGCCCACTTTGCAGAGCATCCCACCTCACTCCTCAACAGATTGGTGGGTACAAGCAGCCCAAAGGCTCCCCCATCTCTTACGCAAGCATCTCCCTCCCCCCTGACTGTGCAAACTCACATGCTGACCCAGGTCTCTTCCTAGAATTGTCTCTCCCTGTCTTCAAGCTGTCATTACTCACACCTCAAACCCCTGAGGTCTAACCCTGCCCCCCAGGAGGCAGCTTACAGCCTCGTATTACTTAAATTTAGGCAGCCACCTCAAAACATGGCAGGCCCTCTCCATCACCTTCCCAGGGTAAACAGTGACAAAATCACTTCACTCACTGCAGGACAGAGAAGTCAAAAGTCACTCAAAATTCATCAGCAGGAAAGCAGCAGGAGGTCAGGCAAGACTCTGTCCTGACACATGCAAATGCACACAGGCTTGTAGGAAAACCATCTGGGTCTGTATTATCAAGAGCAATAAATTAAGTGGCGCAGCTGACCAATGAGCTGAGTAACAGTGCTGAGGGTTCATTAAGGAAAGCTCCAGCTCCGAATGCAAAAGCAGTCATTAAAAAACCCACAAGCAAGCGGGAGCGTGAGGGTGCAAAATGGATGGGTGGGAACATAACAGTAATGTCACCACCTGAGAGAATACAGTCAGTTCTAGTCATCTGAAATAAAAACACACAGAGCTGAAACAAAGAGGACAGGCCTAAAGATGGGTAATAAGAAGCAACACGTAACTGTACAGAGAGAAACTGGAGAAATTTCATGCTCAGTTTAGAGAGCAGATATATATACAAGGGGACACCAGAGAAAAATACAGTACAATCAGGACATTCTTTTTGTATTCTTTCAGAAAACCAGATGAGAGGAAGTTCAAAGGTGACCAAGATTGAAAAGTAACTAATTTTAAAACTCATAAAAGGAAAAACTCCAATTATATAGACTGGGGAAAGTGAGAGAGCTGATCTAAGGAGTCTCATTTCTTTTCTTTCTCAAACGTTTTTGCTTTGTTTCTGTGCTGTACCCACCATGTCATGCTTTAGCAGACCTTAGGCAGAGGAATCCAGCAGCAAAGGGCTGGGTTTTTTAGCAATACCTTTTTAAGACACCTCTTAACCATTCAAACCTGACATAACACTAAGGGGAGCCCAGCACAAGGCATAAATGACCTTTGTGTAAAACTGAAGTAGAAACAAGGGTATATGAAGTCAATATGAGGAATCAACTATGGACCTGCTGCAGAGTTAAAATTAGCTCTCCTCATTCTTTTGAGTAAAAGAACAGCACCTCTTCTTTGGATGTGCTGACTTGAATATCTGCGTGCACCCTACACAAATGGCAGATTTCAGTGTTTACTGCTAAAGCAGTAAATGTTTCTCCAGCTCCAACTTCCCTCCTTCCACACCACAAAATCTCACCAGAAAACAAGGAAGAACTAAAATATGGATAAAGAACAAGACTGCTGGTCTGTCAAAAAGCATAAACAAATCATTCCTGCACAATCAAACCTGTGCTCATCACCACTAGTGTGCCAACTGAGGCAAACTTAGCTTCAGCAAGGCACCTTCAGCAGGATGTGCAGAAGCCCAGCTACACAGTTCAGATTGCAAATCTCGGGCATTTTCCAACTGCTAACAGCCACACTCATTTTCTTAGCTTTAGCCTAAGTTTCCAAATAAACTTTGCTACTGAAGAAGTATGAAAGTAGATCCAAAACTGTTTCTGAACTGCAAAATCACATACACACAAAAAACTCCCTTGTTGCACAAGTCACAATCTGAAGTCAAAATTTTCCTTCAGCATTTGCACGGATTGAGGGGAAGGACAAAACCCCTCTGCAACAAAGGCAACTGAATGCTGCCAGCTTAACCCCATTTTGCCAGCCACTGCTCCAGTATAAAGCTAAAGGAGCCCATCTGCAAACGTAATAGTGGCACCGTTCGATTCTTCCCCTCAACTTTGCATGTGTTTGCGAACAAGCAGAAGCACACAAAGTGCAGGAGGAGCAGGAAGGGAGAAGGCAGAGAGAATGTGCATTATCAAAATACCTTGAGAGCAGTTCTTGGAAATGTGCAGCCTGCAAGCCTGTATCAGACACTCATTTCCTGTGAAGTGCACACAGGCCTTTTCATTTCTCCACTCAAGAGGATGCAAATAAGGGGCAGCTCTAAAGTCTCCAAAGACAATACAAACCAGCATTTCGCCATTCTACTAAAACTGAATTTACATTTTTATACCATTGAATACCTATTGAACAGAAGCATTGATTTCCAGAAGTTTAAAAAGTGGGATTTTCTACACCTCTCACTTCTAAATCTTAACCTGGCCAGGGGCAAGGGGGAGGAAGAATTTTATTCGTCATTTTGATCACTCACTAACACAAAGTCACCAAATCCGGCTACATCAAACAGCACTGCATCTTTTTTTTTTTTAAAGGTTGAGACTGATTTCAGCAAAATGGTGAGCTAATAAATACCTCACTAAGGCAGAAGGATGCAGGATAGGCACAAATGCAGACCAGAAGAGCAGGTCATAGTGAAGTAGACTGACAGGATAAAAGGGGTTAAGTTGCTATCATACCTGCCTTCTGCCTCTACTTACATGTAATCAAGGATTTAAATAAGGTAGCATTTACTGGCATTATTTTAAATAAATATGCCTCCCAATGACACACACACTTAACACCTTCACTCTGTAAAAAGATATCATCCCTGTATGGCATACTCAGCTCTCGCACCATCCACATTTTAAGTTACAGAAGTGCACGTGCCCTCCTCTCCCATCTTGCGAGCTTTTGGCAAGCACCACTAGCTGAGGTCTGCAGCGGCCTGGAATAACAGCTCAGGAACACACCACCTCCCCACAGCTTTTATTAATCTAACCACAGTATCAACCCGACCCAAATGATGTCATATTTAAGTATTGGCACTATCTCTTTATTGCTGACCAAACCAAAGCTGGAGAAATCAGGACAGAGAAGCCTGTGGGTGGCAGGGGGAGAAAGGGGTGGCAAGGAGCTGCAGGGATAGACTAGGAGAAAAGAGCAAAACATTCCCAGCAGGGACGGAGAAAAAGAGAAACAAGGGAAAAAACACAGCTCCAAAGGCACATTTTCTCCTTTGTTTCTCAGCAATGCAACCGCAGTATTAGTGACAACAATTAAGAATTTACACCACCCAACGCCAGCTCTATCCTTGCGCAAACCGACCACCAACTTCACAGAAATCCCAGCTGGACTGAGGAGGGTAAGAGGCACTGGCTGCATGTTTGAAGCTGTCATCTGGAAACTGAATTTGGCCCTCTCTGAGCAGGCACAGTGGAGGCAGAGACACACACCTGGGAGGATCTGAAGAAGCTCAGCCTCTCCCCAGTGCTCCTCTCTGCCTGTTTTTGGGGACCCCAGCAAAGTCTACCTGTGCCTTCCAACACAATCTTATGGAAAACACCTGCCACTCAACCCCACTACATTTAAGCAAGTGATAAGCCAGGTTACTAAAGGACACATAACATACTGAACATTAACAAGAAGCACAAGCACAAATAGCAAAGGCCCAGATCCCAGTCTAACTCAGGAAAAGATGGGAACCTGTGTGGGAGGTTGGCATCCCAGTAATCCTGAGGGTTTGTGCCCAAGAGCCTTCCCCTCTGGAGGAAAAAAGAATTCATATTTCAACAACTATGTTTTAAATCACATACCCAGCAGAATCACTCATGAACACAGAAACAAAGCTTGGCTTCATCTGCAGAGACTGGCCACATTTCGTAGTAACTTGATTCAACCAAGAGCAACATTATGTGATAATACAGACTCAGTCTCACAAACTTCTGTGCATGTGCATATTTTTAAAGCACATGACCATTGCCCTGCTGTGACTGAATAGGCCATCTGACATTCACACAGCATCTGAATTGCAGTTGCAATTGTTTGGAGAAAGAAGATATGCTTGCATACCTTCTTAAGGACACAGTCAATAGAGAATGAATCAGGAAACTAGTTGTTTCTGATTCCACCCCATTTTACATAGTTGAGTGTGGTCAACATGTGACTGGGTTTTTCATTTAAGTTCTCTGAGAGCTGCAAAGACTAGAACTAGTAAATGGCACTGTCTGGACCACATAGTCCTAAATAGCAGCTTGCTAACAATACCCTTTACCCTCAACTTTCCAGAACAATGGTCAAGCCACATCCTCCTTCTTCACCATGCAGGAGAAGAAAAAAGCCAGGGACACTAAGTTAACATTCTTGAGTTCCTCTCAGTTACCTCTGGGGTTCATCCAGATCCTGCTTCCAAGCTTCCACTAAGCAGGAAGGAATATGCACTTAAACGAAATTTTTAAAAAAGGAAAAAAAAGAATCTGAAGAGTAGCATGAGCTGAGGTTTTACGTGGTAACCATTCCAAAATTCTCAGTAACAGCGCGTGTGTTTGTGGGAAAAAGTGAGTAGCGGATCCTGCATGACTGTGAGCACCATGACTCAGATTGCATAAAGAAGGAGGATTTAGCGATAACCTTTGCGATGAGGCTTTTCATGGGTGCGCAGCACTGATCTTCTGAGAAACAGCAGGTGAGAGGCTGCGTTCTGACTGTGCCAGGTCTGGAGGAGGGCCAGTTTCTCTGCCTTTCAAGGCAACCCCAAACGGGCATGTACACCCCTGGTTCAGTCACCCCGCTTCCCTGTAACGCCTTCACTTCTGGCAGGCAGCTCCCTTTTCCTTGGCTAAGACTAAGTGTAACACTCTGAGCACCGCTTCTCCAGTGCTTTATGTGAAAGGAAAGAAGTGGTGTGAAGACCAAGTTACCCAGACCTGCGCGGCTGCTTCCCTACAGACCCATCTAGGACATTACATAACTTGCAGGTTTCACTTTAAAAGAAGCATCTCCCTACCCTGACGCTGTGAAGAACACCTTGACAACAGGACAGTCCCCACGGAGCCTCCCAGGCTGCTCCCAGCACCCCGCCGCCACCCCAGTACAGCACATGGCTCCCTTCAAGGCCAGCAGTGAGATGCCAGCACCCTAAATCTCCCCCGACTCCTCGGGAAAGCCCCCCAAGCCCCAACGCGCTCCTTCTTCCCAGCCAACAACGGCCCCAACGCCCCCAGGAGCCAAACCAGCGGGGCTGCACCCCCTCGTAAGCCAAGGGGGGACCGGAGCAGACAGGCAGACGGACAGACAGACTTCTCGCAGCCCGCCCCCCAAAAAGGCCGTTTCCAGTTAACGCAGCACAACTTACTCACGGCACCATCGGGGCCACGGGCGGGCGGCGCTGCCTCCGGTGCGAGCGAGCGCTCAGTGCCGGGGCGACAGCAGCGCTGCCCGGCCCGGCCCCCGCCGCTCTCCCGCCCCGAAGCCAAACGGAGGCGGCCCCGCTCCCCGCATCCCCTCCTGGCCCCTCCGCTCAGAAAGGGGCCGGTGCTCGGCTTACCGGGGGCGGTGCGGCTGCCCCGCCGGGCCCTCCTCGGCCGCGGGGCGGGCGGGCGCCGCGGCGGCGGCTTCGGCTCCGGGGAGCGGAGCGGCACAGAAGGGAGGGGAAGGGTAGGAGGGGAGGAAACCCCCCAAGTGTTTCTTTTCCGAGGAAGGAGACACGGGGGAGGGGAAGGGGAGGGGTTTCTCCCTCCTCCACCACCCCGTCTTTCCACGGCGTGGCTCTTGCAAGGGGAAAAAAAAAAAGTAAAGAAGAAAAAAGTTTGGAGTTTTTTTAAAGAAAACTTGGGCGGATAGGAGGGAGAGAGAGGAATAAAGGAAAGGGGGGAAAAAAAGATGCTGTGAAAGCCCCTCCGCTGCAGACTGGCAGAGGAATCCCACCGGGACGGCACCGCAGCATCCGCCAGCCCCGGGACCCGCCGGAGCCACGTGTCGCCCCGGGGAGGCGGTGGCTGGTCCGGGGTTCTGCCCCTCCTCCCAGCCACCATCAGCTGCCCTGCAGCGCGGGGCTGGGGCATCGGAGAGCGCAAGCACCGGGGAAGGGGCAATGTCCAGGGCCGAGGAGGGACGTAGAGGGCTCTTTACACCAGCGGAAAACAGAGAGCCTGCCCCGACTTTCCCCGCCAGAGTTCTCCCAGCTCCTCTCGGGCACTGCAGGAGCTCTCAGAAGGACACCGGGCACCCTGGAAGCCAGCGTGTGTGGCAGGGTAATACGCACTTAAGGAGCGTGCCCCAAAACGCACGCTGTTGCCTTGGTGGGTCAAATTAAAACACTGGAAATCATGTACAAAATTTAAAATGCAGAGAAATGTTATGATATGAAATACAAATAGTGCACCGCATGGTGCATACTGTAAGCATATTGCTGCTCAGAGAGAATAGATGTAACACAAGGAAAGATAAACTTTGGAATTCAGTACAAACCTCACAGTTTAGAGGCCTAGTCTGTAACGAGGCTATGATTTGATCATGTCATCAGAGCTCTCACTCACCTATATATTTAGATGCTGCCGAGCCTGTCGCACACATTCCCTGGTGTGCGCATACCAGGTGAATTGCCCTGTTGAAAAAGCTCTATGCAAACCCCAAACACGGAAGTGCTCTGGCTGCTCTGTACCAGCCTAGTGATGCAAAGCAGCTGTAATTCCAGTTTGAGCAGCAGACTAAAAGCTTTACAGCTGCTTGGCATTGGTAGGGAGCGTAAAGCAGTCAGAAACACACCGCTGAATCTGATCCTCAGCCTTGCCAGAAGTTCCACTAAGTGTTGAGACATCAGTTCTTGTTTTTTCTTTCAACCAAGCATGAAGATGTTGCTGACCACAGAAGAATTTCTGAACTTCCATAAGAATCTGGGCAAAGCACTTCATTCTTTTTCAGAGAGGCTTCAGTGGGAGGACCTGCCGCTGGAGCTCTAAATCACAGCAGGGATGAAGTGCTCATCTGTTCCATTTTTGGTTTTTAAGTAGGCTTGTCACACTTTTCTTTGTATTTTTGGATGGCAGCTTCAAAAATATCCTGTGGTTTGCTTTACAGTTGCCTAGTAGGGAGTCTGTTTCCCTCTGTGGATATTTATAACATTCATTGGGTGACTTCATAGACTCTTCCAGCCACCTTGCCTTAATGTTAAATGTCCTGGTCTAATTCTGCCTTTTATTCTTCATCTTTGCCTGTGAAAAGTTAACATCCAGCCTCACTGCTCCAAGATCGTCTGCGGGTCTTGCTCATATTTCTCTCATCCACTTGAAACCGTGACCTTGCAGCAGTTACAGCTGAGGCGTATTGCGGCAATCCTCTTCAGCCATAAAAGCTGGTGAGACATGTCACAATGACACCATTGACCACAATTTTCCAAAGCTCGGATTTGACCCACAGCGTCCAAAATGTGTTTAGGATCAAGGTATCTCTGAGGTGGCTTCATTATAGGTGGAAAACACAAGGATGCTGAAATAGCTTGTGTCCTGTGACATGAAGGAGGAGAAGGCAACCACATCATGCACAAGCACAGGCTTAGCTAGTGCTGCATTTCTTTCCTGTGAGCCTGAAACCAAGTCTGGATGTGTTTAATGTGAAAAACAAATCCGGTCTTTAGGTGAGTTTTCTTGAGGAAAAAAGAATACAAGTAAGTTCCCTAGAACCAAGAGACTTCCCATGTTCTCACCACTGGATTGATGATTTTTTCCCAGCTGCTTTCAGTGCAAGGATACCCGCCTGAAAGGCTTTGTGTAATGACAGTGAGGATACAGGCAGGCTAATTTGAACACTGTCCACTGTTGCATCTCTGAAGGAAGCTGGATCCATCTTAAAGACAGTTTTTGAGATGCCCAGGATGCTGATGACAGCATGACAAGGAATAGCTCCCAAGAAGGTGCCAGGATTTGTTCTTAGGATTTACAAGTTTTATCCTACCCCTCATTTTTTCCTCTGCCTATGGATACATATACCCTCATTATCCCCAATGCTAAAACTTTAAATCACATTAAACATGAAGGCATTCACTGATAGAGCGGCTGACAGAATGAACCATTTCCAGAGAGTTTTGTCTGAAGTCCTGCTGCTGAGAGCAGTAGATCTGAGTTCATTCTACCTTTGGATCATAGTTCTACTTTGTGGTGTTTCTCTGCTTCTTCTTCAGCAACCTCCAAGTCTTTGGCAAGTTCCAAGATGTTGCTATCCAGCGGCCCAATAGCCAGTAACACCCTAACAGCTTCACTTCTTCACAGCGTGCAGATTCCTTACAGCTTGCATAAGGTAGAAGGAGCCACAATCTGCCTATTTACTCCTGTCAGTTTGGGAGGTGTGGGCAGAAGGTGTTTTGGGGCAGGTCACTGCAAACTACTGAATAAAGATGGTTTTCTGGGAAAGCAAAGGGCAAACATTGCCCTAGAGGAAGGGAGAGGATAATATGATGAGGGAAAAGAACTGGAGATAATGAAACACTGAAAATCTGCAGAAGAAAGGAAAAGAGATACAAAAAAACCAAAGGAGAAGAACATAGACGGCAAAGAGGAGGGAAGATGGATGAACACATTAGATCTATCAGTACTGACTTGCCCTGTAGCTTAGCAGACCCGTGCATGAAAGCTCAGCTGGGGCTGGAGCACCAATTCCAGATCACAAGTGACCAATTACTTAGGATCTCAATGCCTTACTGGGCCCCCAGCCAGACCCAAACGTGCTGTTGCCTACTGGTGTGGACACTGGCTTTCTGGATGGGATATGAGTAGGATATGAAACTGCCCTGACTATGTAGCTGACCAAGTGGCCCAGACATAACCCGAGGGGTTCCTGCCAGGTGGTTAAATGGGAAGGAAAGGGAGAGAAGAAAGCAAGGGGAAGGCCTGAGTACCTTGGGATGAGAGGTGATGCAGGCAGTGCATGAGATTTCGTACAGATAGGAGGATGGAAGGTTGCTTGGGGGGTGAGTAGGAGATGACTGCCACCATCTCCTGATGTGCTGCAAGTCCAACCTTCAAATAATACAAAATGTACAACGTTTCACTCCATTCAGTCTTAGGTAGCTTTTCCCTTTTTACCTTTCCTCCCCGTTCGAGATGGTCTCTCAACTTGCTAAAAGCCTCCTTTTAGGAGGTGCTAACAGCAAAGCATTAAGAAGAAGGAAAAAACAAACCAACAACACAAAAAGAGAAAGCCAGGAGGACTAAACCAACACACAAAAATCCCCCAGCCCTGTTCTTCTGCTCCCCCCAGGAAAAAACCTAAACTAAACAAACAAAAACAATACAACAAACAAACACCTTTAGTGGTTTGGAGTGAGCAGAGGCTGTTTTAGTTCCACTCTTATGAGAAAAATTAGCACAAGTAGTGGCCCCTTTGCATGAAGCGGTGGCAAGGCCTCTCCTTCCTCTACCAGAGCAGGGCTCTTCTCAGTAACGAAGAGAAACTGCTTTCCAGGAAAGCGAAGGTACAGGGGCTGCCCACAGCGGGGTGACCCAGCGCGGCTGCGGGGAGACGGGTGCCGCGGCTTGCAGGCTGCCAGCCCCGGCACGGAGCTGCTGCGCTGCCGTGCCCAGCGGTGCTGCGTGTCCCGGACGATGGATGGAGCGACGGGAGCCCGAGCCAGCCGCGCAGAGGGCTCGCCGCGCACCGCGGCCGATGCGCCTTCGTGCCAGTCTGCAAACACCCTCTGCTGTTGCGGCTTTCCCCCACGGCCGCCGCGGAGCACGAGTTCTCAATCCATGCCCCTGGTTCACTCGAGGGAGGAAGACCCAGCAGGCAGCGACCTTCTAGGTTTTCAAACAGAGCATCAGGCTGCATAATCTGGAAGGCAGTTAGGTCAGATTTAAGCAGCTGCAGTCTTTTATAACTGTACAGCAAACCACTCCCTCACCTCTGAATGTTGCCTGTATGTCAAACACCCTGGAGCAGTACAGGACAGTCTGGGACAGGGGAAACGAGGTACCAGCCTTCTGCACTACTGGACCCAGGTGTGACCTCCTTGAGGCTCTGTGGCCCCATAAATCCATGGCCACCCCAGGTAACTGCTCCCAACATTGCTGCCCAACAGACATGGAGGTAGAAGCTCAGTTAAGGATTTCGTTGTGTCCTTCAGATCTAGCGCCTCTCCTCGTTATCCCACATTTTCAGGACATGTTACTGGAGGCTGAAATGGGTGGACCTTGCCCAAATCCCTTTGCTCAGAATCCTTCACTTGGAACATGTAGCCTCAGTCCTGCCCATGCTTTCCCAGATTTGTCCCCCCATGCTGAGGCAGGTGGTGATGCTGAGCCCCACTCACAGGACACAGGCGCTGAGGTCTCTCATTTCAGGCATTTCTCCAAAGCAGACAAAAACAGCCAGGAGAGGCTGTTTGCACGGAGCAATCCAAGACAGAGATCCCATCGCAGAAAGGTCCTAAGTCATTGCTGGACCTGGAAGCAGGGGCTTCCTCAACTGAGGAAACCAAGCCTCTATATGAAGTAACACAACATAAAATGCAAGGAGTATAGTTATGGACTATAATTTTGGGAGTGGTTGTAGCAGAAGCATTGCAGGCTGGTACCATCTGACAGCAGTGTCTATTGCAGTAGACTAATTTCCAGACCACTCTGCTTTCCAGATGATCACAGGACAAAGGACTCTGTCACATTAATCACTGTTGTTTTGTTAAACATCCCATCTTCATTAAAAAACTGCCAATGGTTGGAAAGCTGCCAGCACCCTAACTAAATCACTGAAGTATTTAACTCCTTTCTCCATTATTGAATGTATACCTCGTCTCTAGACTGTTTTATCTTGCGCCATTGTTAGGCAGTGTGACAACTGGAAGAGCAAAAATGCAGCACTACATAGGTATACTAAGTCTTTGATCATATTGGTCCTAAATGCTTCTCTTCCATAAAATGTCTTCCAACTCCTTAACAGGCCTCAAAGCTCTGCCAGGAAGCCCCTCCAACTTGTTCCCTTCCTCATTGAATCATAGATGTCAAAATTGGGAATTCTTTCACACCAGTAATCACCTCCATGGAATTAGCAGACAATATAATCTCCTGCAATATAATCTCATTACACCTGTTCTGCATTCCCTGCTTATACATCGGAGAATGGAATTAGCCCTTCTGACTGCACTGGGAGCTCACAGTCAGCTGCTACTCTGCTGTGACTCAGTCCTTCACCAGAGTCACTTCTTCCACAGACAGTGCTGCCAGACCAAAAGTGTGGCCCGGGTGGAGTAACTCACCATTGGGCTGTTTCAAAACCCCCCCCTTACATGCTTGTATCAAGTTTAATATTTTGACACTTTCTATCTAGTCAATTCTCAGTCCAATTACTACAAAATGTGTTAATTTGGTATCATTCCAGTATTTTAAAAATCAAAACACGGTGTAAGACTGTATCAGGTTCCTTGCTGGAGAGCTATGACTTCAACAGCTTTTAGTTTTGTCAGCCAAATCCATAACCCAAATCTGTAACTTACATCTCCAAAAGTTCCCAAGCAGTTTTATAGATTCTTTTCCATAAACACATGAGACTTAGTGTTAACTAGAACTTTTCCCTTGTTTTTAAATGATCCTAGTATGTGCTATTTCCTTATTCTGTCAGAGGTCAATAAGGAGCTGGTAGGCCTGTAATTACAAGTGTCAGATTACTTACAGTTTTCACTATTATTTCATCTCAGCCTGTGGAGAATCTGCCAGATTTTCCAAGTGAAAGAAGGTTAAGTCTAGACAAGAGCTGGAGAGAAACTTCTCTTCTTCCCCTGCCACTTCATACATTAAAATAGGTGCGTACTCTAAAGGTGGGTATGGGTTTTGTAGAGATCTGGAGAGTAGCTCACCTCGCGAGTTAACCTAAACAGGCCCAGGGGATGGGAAGCAGCAGAGACTCCTGAATCTGTCCCAAATATAATAGACTTTCTGATTAAGGAGGAAATGGAAAGCTGAGACTGGAAAGAGTTTATTTGTATGACGGGTGCTCATATATAATTTATATGCAATAAATGTTTCTAGCTATTTCATTAGTTGCAAATAAAGTGATACAAATGTGCACCACTTGGACCTGATGCATGGTGTGTGCCTGGGGCTGCTTCCAGCTGAATGGTGGTGGTTCATGTGGGAATGATTTAACACTCCAGCAGCCCCACTATCCAAATTACACTGCAGGTTAATCCCTGAAGTAGATGCACTCCACTTTTTCAACCACTCATCGCTTGGCTTAAAACAAAGATTTCCATTTAAATTATCATATTGGCCACAGACTGTGGTGGGTAAAGAGCCAGCATCTCTTTGTCTCTCCCACCTTCTACACAGCTGGAGAGGTCTGGAACAACTGAGTTTAGCTCAGTTGGTTACAGCATGATGCTAATAAATGAGGAGCACAACAGGTCTGGAGCAAGGGGGGAAGAAACCAACTTAAGCCATCACAGAATTTTTTTGCACTTAATATATAAGCAACTTTTTCAGTCAGAAATTCACATAAATGAAATTCAACAAGAAATTAGGGAAAACCAAAGAAAAAGTACGCCACACAAGGTACCTGGATGAGTCTGTTGCTGTTGAGCAGAACCCAGAGGCTGTGGGATGATATCCTACCTCAACTCTTCCCACCTGGGGAGCTCATTTAAACTCTTGAGACTTCCTGGGATCATCTCCAAGGCAAGCGAGATTTGTAGATTGAGCTCATGTGAGCCAGCATGTGAGCCAGCATGTTGGAGCTGGTTGCATGATAACATGCTTCCCTGTAATCACTTTTTTTCCCCTGTCTATTATAGATTGCAGCATATGCTTACAATATGGGTGATATATAGAGGTGTGTCCTCTATATATCCTCTGAAAGAAACCAGTTAAGGTAGCAATAGCCTGCTTTTTTTATTTGTATAACCACACAAAAGAAATTGGGGTACAGGGCTATTGCTAATAAATCAACATAAATAGATCAATATGTCAGTACTTCAGTGCTTGAATCCAACCAGCTATGGGGAATTTGTCCCCTGGTAGCAATCAATCTGCTGTACTTAAAGTTTCCTCACCGGATCTGCAGCTAGCACAAACTGATCAATGCTGTTCCAAGTCAGCGGAGCATAACAGCTTTGCATGTCCCAGTGTTCACCCTTGCAGGTCTCCTGCTCCTTTGCAAGGACACAGAGGTTAAATTATCCTTTGCTAAGCACATGGGATATCTCACACTAACTCACACTTCTTTATTCAAAACAAGCCTTTCTTACCACCAGTCCAGTGTAGCCCACCCAGCACCTCAGCACCTTTCCAGGTGGAGTCTAGTTTGGTCCTCCACAAGCAGCAATTCCACTGCAGTAATCTGTGGCACTTAGTAGAAGCAGCAAAATGAATTCTGTGAGCCATCCAAATTCTGCTGTGCATCCTGCACAGGGCCCTCCCCTTGGGGGGTGGTTTTCCAGGCTGTGCTGGGGGAGATGCACAGTCTTGTAAGATGCTGGGCTGCTCTTTTAGAGGGGTGAGTAGCATTGCTAGAGAAGGTGTGAGGGACCTGGAGGACAACTCAACAATCTGGCTTCGGCTGACAGGATGACAGTCCTGCCACTGAAGGGAGGGTACAGAGCACATCCCAGTGCAATCTTCTCCACTTGGAGCTCTATCTCAAATCACCTATTCCTTATCATTTCTGTGAGGAATTTTTCCTTTCCCATCGGGCAGCTGCCGATGGAGCCTCCTACCAGAAGTGATTTAGGATGCAGGTCACAGGAGTCCAACGTCACTAGAGAATGCATTATTCCCACCTGAGTCCCAGAGTCATCTCTGTGACCCAAAGCAATGAGAGCCCAGATCCTACTGGCTGCTGGAATGGGGGAGAGAGCCCAGTGTAGTGGTCCAAGACACGTGGGTGGTGATGTATATACCGCCAGGGCAAGAATTTACAGCAGGATCCCAGGATTATCCCAAACAAGGCTTGTGCCCAAAAACTGGTATTAGGTCAGGGCTGACAGGTAAACAACTTTGGTAACTACCACCTACCTACAAGCTCTGTCCACAGTTTTTGGCTGTTAACAAGCTCCGTGGGACCAGCTCCAGCATGTAGCATTCAGAGGATGTTGCTTGTGGGTACAAGTTCTTGGAGGTGAAGTTCCCCATGCCCCAAACATAGGTGGTAGCCAAGGCCTGGGGATAATCTGTACTGTGCTTGTGTGGCTGGCTGGACAATGTCACCACCTTCAGTGGGCTCATTCCACTGCTCCCCAGAAGTGGATCTGGCTCATGAGTGGCAATGGATTTTCCTGGCCATGGCCTGTTGTCCCACCAACCACTGGAGTGTGTGCCAACAGTCCACATAACTCCTCATGGCACAGGGTCCTCTTCCTCAAAAGTCATGCCATAGACTGAAGAACCACAAGCCTAGCAGCAGCCACTGCCTAACAATTACACTGCCGTCTGGTGGCTTCTTTAGGAGGAATTCCAGGAATTCAGAGGAGGGCCCTGCCCCTCTGCAGCAATTGATTATTGAGTGCATTTTACAAATCTGTTCTGCCAAACTGTCTCTTGCTTTTCACCTTTTGTAATCAGCCACCCACCTCTGACAGCTGTAGGAGAGAAGCTGTAGAAGTTACTGTGGCCTCTCTCCCTCTGCAAGGATCCCCAGCACTTGTAGTCTGCTTTCCTGCTCCTCCAGCATGGAGGCCTAAGAAAAAGCAAGGCACTGGACACTTCGCAAACCTGTAAAAATTCATGTTGTGGTTTCCTTTCTAATGGTTCACAAGGAGAGGAGGCTGTGAGCTACATAGCACTTTTGTTTCTTCTCAGTGATGGGTCCCCAAGGTTACGTTTCAACTGCCGTGGTGCAGAGCCCATTTTGCCAGGATGAGTTAGAGCTAGGCAGGAGAAATAGGGCTGTAAGCTTCTACACTGGTTTCTTTCAAGCTTTTTAGGCTGTTCTGAAAATATATTGTGTAATTTAGGAGACTGATGTGCTGAACTGAACATAGGGCTTTCAGTTACCAATATAAAAATGATTCCCTAAGAACATACATTCATCCTGCTTTCTCCAGCTGTTCCAGCAAGGGGTCCCACTGCTCACAGTGTGATTTGACTTTGCTTCCTTTGACCGCAGAGTCCTTGACTGAAGAGGAATTGTTGTGTTCTGCATTAGGCCTAGCAGACCGACTGCTGGAGGGAATGAGAGGCACCAGCAAGCAGCCATACTTAGGTACTGACTTTCTTGAAATTTGGTCTGTGCAGACATCACCTTTTTGTGCAACAAATGAGGCAAGCTGTATAGAAACATCTCCATCTGAGAGGGGTCTGTTTTCGCAGAAGAGGAGTGGAGCAGCTAAGGCAGTGCTGTCCGCTATGTATCTGTGGCAGCTTGGCCCTGTAGTAGAGTCAGTTCACTGTGATGGGTCACAGTATGGGAGGGTGACTCTTGTCCCTGAAGCAACACGATTCCAGCAAGTGTTAGGAGTTCAGAAGAGTCCCTCTATCAGAGAGTGACAGAAGTTCAGTGTTAGTGTCAAGCACTGGGCCTGTTTGATGTCAACATGAAGTTCCTGGGTCCCAGTTAAAACATCTCACACTGTGTCACCACAGTACAGGCAGTTTCCGTCATCAGTAATATGTCTTCTGGAGGTAGTCAAGGACGCAGCCACAGCTCCTTGATTTCAAGTCCTCAGAGATTCCTATCATGCCCAAGAGGTTTTTCGCAGCTTCAGACCCCAAAGCCATCGTGAAATCCAAGTTCCTCTTACTGAGCCCGATCCATACAGAGGCGGGGGCGGAGGCCGGGGCGCCCCGGGGAGGCGGGCAGCGGGGCGGTGCAGCCGGCCCGGCCCGCCCTGCCCGGCCCGGCCCTGCCGCCGCCTCTGCTCAGCCGGCCCGGCCGCACGGAGCGGTAGGAAGGGGCCGGGGCGCCGCGGGAGGGCGGTGCGGGGAGCGGGGTCGGCCGTGGCGCTCTGGGGGCTGCTCTCGGCGCCGGGCGGGGGTCGGTCCCCAGGCAGCCCTTCCCCGGGGCCGGGGCCGGGGCCGGGACCAGGCGCTCCAGGGCGCCCCCAGGCGAAGGCCCGAGTGTAGCAGCGCCTCCTGCCCGCCCAGGGAGGCCTCACCCCGGGGCCGGGGGGACCCCAGGGCCGGAGCCCCGCTGGGCCCAGGCAGGATTGCCCGGGGAGGGCCATCAGGCCCTGCCAGGAGCCTAGGCCGTCAGGAAAGGGCAGGGCCGTGGTCACACCGGAAAGTCAGCCCACGGTTGGTTGTCAGGATCTGGCCCGACAAGGGCAGGTAGGATCAGACACAGCCCCGTGATCAGCAGGCTGGGCCACGGTTCCTGGGGCGAGGGCGTTGCTGATGGAGACCGGCACTCCTGCAGCACTGCTGCGGCTGGTCCTGGGCCGAGCTTAAACACAGTCATGGGGAGCCCCAGGCTTGGCTGATTGGGACCATCAGGGCCCTGACAGCAGCCTACCCCCTCTTTCCTCACACCTTAGAGAGGTATGGGCTCATGAAGGACTTGCTGTAGAGTGATTTAATTGCTGTGCAGTCTCAGAGGGCTACTTAAGGGAGCAGATACGTATGCAAGACGAGTCACTTGGAAGGGGATAATGACATGAGAGACATGGGGATAGGGGTAGGCAGGTTGCCCATGGCTTGGGGGTAAAAGGGAGATGTTTAAACCACCACTGGAGGGTCCCCAGAGGCTGGGTTCACTCAGGAGCTGGGACTTGAGCAAGGGTCAGTGATTGTCAGGTAGATGAGATGGTTTGAGGTCGAGCAAGTGCCTGGCAGGTTGTGGACCCATATCCCTTGCAAGGTCCCTGTCCCTGAGGGGTGCACAGGCCAGTGGCAGCAGTGACCTGCTGTGCAGCATGGAGCCGGTTGCTCTCGCGAATGTGCCAACTGGTGGTGCGAAAGAGAAGCACCAAGCTAAAAGAGGACAAGGTGGTAACAGTCTAATGCTGGAGGCAGCATCCTTATTCCCCAAACTGTCTTTTTGGTCCAGGACAGGTGCCTGGCTGACTGCAGCTAGCTGGGGGAATTCTGCATGGTTCCCTCTTGCCAGATCTCCTGTGCCTTCTGGTCATGTTGCAGCTGCTGCAGAGACAGAAATAAGGCTTTCTCCTCCTGCGTAGGGAAAGCTTATTTCTTCCTAGGAGCATAGCTAGTACGTGCTGGGAGGAGGATTCCCCAAACAGGCAGTCAGGAACAGCAGCTTGGGATGTTGAATGGGGAGCTATAAATCAGCAAGCTGCTAATTAAGACCACGGGAGGCTGGTGAGTTACTAAAGACCTGTATTACTCTTTTCAGAGCTTTAGACCATTAACAAGACCCCTGGGACCTACTCCAAGTACGTGACTCTCCAAAGACATCACCCTATTTTGGGCATGTTCTCAGAGTTGAAATTCCCTGTGCCCTGGGGACATGTGGCAGCCAAGGCCTGGGGACCCTCGGAGGGACACCCTGTGCTGTGTTTGCATGGCTGGTTGGACAATGCCAACACCTTTGACAAGCTCATTCCACTGCTCCCCAGAGGTAGGTCTGGCTCATCAGGATGGCTTGTGTTGTGTGGCAGGGCTGCACATCTGATACTTTGTCCCTTTCAGGTTGTTACTACGTGGCAATGGATTTTTCTGGCCATGGTTTGTCGTCCCACCGACCTGCAGGCTGCCCCTACCATTTCCTAGATTATGTGACCGACGTGCGCCGGGTGGCAGCAGGTGGGTAGTTGGAGGAACCCTTGACGGGATGCTTGTGCAGGGGGTGCTGTATTGGTCCTGCTCTTTACAACAAGCAGGCAGCATTTACTGCCAGGAGAGGAATCAGTTCCCCCTGCTTCTCAGTTTGATGTTAGCCAGTGCTTTGTGACTGAATAAGCGTCCCTCTTTCTCACTGTTTTGGGAAAGGAAGAGATGGTAAGCCCCGGGTGTTTCTATACTAAAAAAGCAGTAGCAGTGAAGCGGTGGATCCAACTAAATAGTTTTGCCAGAATGGCTTTTTGTAAGCAGTCAGTGACCCCTAACCAGTGTTAGGTGTAAGTTGGAAACTTCTGTTCTCCCTGATGGCAGTTTGCTACTTGCTTTAGTATCATACAAAGAAATCTGAAAGTCAGAGTGTCTTGTATTCCTAATAACTCCTGATGTAACTGTCCATCTGTATACTTGGCATGTGTGGTTTTACATCCCTCATTCAGTACACAAAAGAGCCTCTAGAAGCTCTCAGATGTTCCAGAGGGTAAACCCCATCTTTCAGGGAGGTATATTTCAGATGGGCAGCACAGATAAAGCTGTGTTTTCCTATAAGCCTCCCAGAGTGCCCTAAAAATGGACTGAAGAGCCTGATGTGCTAAGTGGTGCAGAAAGCTTTCACTTGGAATCATACTTCCCTCAATGCAGCAGACCTGGCTCTGTGTCCTCACATGTCTTGCAGAATGCCCTGCAGCAGGATGCTCTGTCAAGGTTTCTCTCTTCCACCAGATGCTGCCCAGTTAGGCTCCTCTGCTTCTTGCCAGTCTCATGTCTGGCAGTGAATGGAAATTTGCTGGAGTTTGTTTGACATACAGAGAGAGCTTGAGAGCTGCATGACTTAACTACCATGGAAATGAGGTGGCGAATGCTCTTTTTCTTTAAAACTGGCCTACTTAGCTGCTTAGTTTCTGGATTAAGAAGCAAATTAGGCAGTGCAAAAGCCCTCCTGGGAGAAAGGGCCCATGTCAGAGGAGAAGCAGCAAGATGCTGCTGCTCTGGTTGCTAATGCAGCACTGTCTGTTTTTGTCTGTTGCCATTTAGCCTTGCAGTGGAGACGGTTCACCCTGATGGGTCACAGTATGGGTAAGTGGCTCTAGTTCTTGTAAGCTGTGAGATTAATACAAATCAGTAGATAATTAACTTCCAAGACATGCTGCTAGGAGCTGGGTTGGAATATTTATTATATTATGTCAAGTACCAGGTTCCTGCTTGAGTGATTCAAAAATCTGTGCCCTTGTTTGAAATGCCTCTGCTTTCAAGACCGTGTAGTACACACACTGGTAACTCTTGCTGTGAGCATTTCCCCCACTCACAGGAGGGAACAGCAATTGGCAAAGAGGGGTGGTCTACACAGGAGAATTCACAGCAGGCCTTCATGCCTGATCCCCACAAAGCCTGGGAACAGACAGCCCATTTGGTGGGCTATAAAGCCTGCTATGGGGAACTGGACTCCAAGATCCATCCCTTCAAGTTTAGAGTATGATTTAATTTTGCCACAATTTGGAGTTTGCTTCCCAGGGCTGCTCTGGTCACAGCTAACAGGACCTGCAGACTAAGGCATTTTAATCAGTAACTCCTCCTGGGCCTTTGCTGCCTGAGGGAGGTGGGAATGGCACACGATGGGGAATACAGCAGGTCAACAGCCCTGGTCTCTGCCTGCATCCTGGGGGCTGGGAGAGCTCTCCTCTGCACTGGGGCTTTGTCCCATGGTACAATGCACATTTTTATTTCTGAGGCAGCTCCTGCTGTGGGGAAGGGGAATTTCTGTTACCAGGGGCTGTTCTGTGCATAACTGAGCACCCTTTTCTCCTTTGCAGGTGGGGCTGTGGCAGGAATGGTGAGTAAAGCATCATTTCTTCATGGGGTTGTGATTTCTGCAGCTGCAACAACAAATGGGAGAGGAATGAAGGGACAGACCTAGATATCAGGGGAGCAGAGGCCCTTCCCTGACCCCTCTCCCATGTAGCAGGATAAAGACATCGCTCAGTGCTCAGCTTTTCATTCTCTTATTGTTTCATCTCTCCTCAGTTTTGTTTCCTTTATCCTGAGATGGTGGACAAGCTGATCCTGCTGGAAAGTCTTGGCTTTCTTCTAGCTCCAGAGGTTAGATCTCATGTGTCCTTCCCTTCACTTTTTAAAAATAGAAAAAAAGATTTTTTTTTTCTTTCCCTCATTTTTTCAGAGAAAGCACTGATGTGACCACTTCCTGGCAGGTCACACAAGTCCCAGGGCTCTTCCTTTTGGCAGGCACTGATCTGCTTCTTGTTGCACAGACTGAAGTCCATCCTTAGGGTGGCCCTTGGGGCACACTTGGTAGAGCTCCACATCCTGCAGTCCCTTAGCACTGAAATTTACTTGTCTGTGCCAAGCCCTTGTACAAAGGAAACTGGAACCTTTGTCTAGGCAACTGCCAGCTGTTATCTTTTTACCAACAGCTTGTTGGGTGACCTGGGTACAAGATTGGTGGATTTCTTTGTCTGTTCCTGGCAGTTCATAAAGCTACATTCCCAGCTTGCCATCATTGCTACCAGATGCTGGAGCTTTCATTGGCACAAGCGGGACAGAAGCCCTAGGTCAAAGAGACAAAAGATACCAAACTTTGGAGAGTTATCCTCAACTCAGAAATGAGGTAGGAAGGGTTAGAAGAGATTGCAAGGATAAAAAGTTAGTAAGTTCACTACAGCATTATTGATGTTCACTTTCTCCCAGAAATGGGCATTTTTAATAAGATACCCATAACTGGTACCAGTTCTGAGGGATGTTGAAGGGTGAAATTCCACACTCTGATAAGGGGTAAAATCATCCAGAAGAGAGGGGTTACTCCTCTTCCCTGCCTCTCTGTGTTTCAGGACACTGAGGCATGGCTGAAATCTAAAAGGAGGGTGATTGACAGATTACTGAGTCTGGAGGCAAAGCAGCAAACCCCCAAGGCACGGAGCCCCGAAGCAGCATTGCAGAGGTGGGTTCCCATCCATCCTCTTCATTTACTGCCTGCCCTCACCTTGACAGAGTTACAGCTGCACAAATGAGAAAGGAAAACTGTCCCTGCATTTCACCTTTCAAGTCCTCTGGAATCCCAGCAAGACCTTTTGCTGCTGCTGCTAGAAGCTGCTGCTTCTTCCTGCTCCTTTCTGAAGCAGCCTGAGAGCTCACTGTCACCTAGTCATGCCATTTTTGCTTCCCTTCCTCCCTTTTTCCAGCAGCACAATCTCTCTACCATGTCTCCCTCAGGCTCTTAGAAGCAAACAGCCATCTGACAGCAGAGGGTGGGGCAATCCTGCTGCAGCGAGGAGCAACTGAGACACCCGCTGGTAAGGGGCTGTGTGGTGCTGGGCCACTGCTGGGTGTGGGAAGGGACTGGTGCCAACAGCCATTGTCTTCTGCAGGGTACAGGGTGCCCTAGCTACAAATTTACACAGCCTGAATGGGATCAATTAAGTCTGGAGGCAGAGTTCTCCATTCCCAGCAACTGAATTTGTTGCTGAAGTCCTAGAACAGCTAAAGAAAATAAATTTTAAAAAGGAGAAATCTGAATTAATCCTATTCCTCCCATCTCAGAAAGTCTTAGGCAGACCCCAAAAGTGATTTAAAACAGAACAACTCCTGCTCCTATGAAACATGAAAACTTTCTGGTTTTTTTTTCCAGGGCTGGTGTATAACAGAGACATGAGAGCCCGTACGGTGAGCACTGCTCTTCTGATGTGCCCCCTGCTACTTTGGAGCCCTGAGCTTACAGAACACTCAGACAGAGGATGCCTGCTCACTGAGCCAAGCCCTGCCTCCACCCAGCCACTTACTTTTCACTTCCCTAATCCCCACATCTCCTTTAAATGCTGCTTTTAAAAGAGCCTGCACTTGATAATTGATTCAGCTTACAGAGTCACTGGAAAATGTTACTGCTTATTTTTTTACAAGTTCCTCTGCCCCAGGGCCTCCTGGCCACATTTTCCTGCTGTTATAACTCTTCAGGCAGCAGATGGATGGATGCGTTCTGTCAGCTTGTCAGGTGACCTGAGTAAGAAGGGGAGTGGAGCAAAGTCCTTACGTTTGGTATTTTGATAGTTTTGTGCCACTTTTGAGCAAATAGGGCCTCCTCTACCTGTGCTACTGCCAGGATATGGAAGCCAGGGTAATGTACTCTCTCCTTTTTAGTAAAAAGATTTTTAAAGCTTTTCTCTATGAGATCATTCCCATATGTGCTGCAGCCCAGCAGGCAATGTTGTTGGCAGCCCTGAAACACAGCTGGACAGAAGGAGCCTTTGCAGAGCCAGCTACTCCTTTGTGCAGCCTGGATGCTTGTCATGTCCCAGCATGGAAGCTTCGGGGCCACAGCTACTTCAGCCTTCAGAGCCACTTGTGTAGGAGGGCTTGGGGACACCTTCTGCCCCAGCTGCTGTTCCTGACCTTTGACACTTTCTCTGTCTTTGCACCTGCAGCAGAATCGAGAGTTCTTCACGGTGGAGCAGTGTGTGAAGCTCCTGCAGAAGATCCAGGACCGTGTTCTCATCGTTGTGTGAGTGAGGCACAAGCCAAACCAACCCTTGCTGTCTCCCTCAGTGGAAGGAATGAAGGCTAGCAAGGAGTCCTCCACTACCCCTTCCTCTAGACCAGTGTCTTGGTTTTGAAAGACAGGTGTCTGTCAAGGAAGGCAGGAGCCTCCCCTGAAATGGAAAATGCAACCCCCTTCCCTCCGAATTATTATAATTTTGAAATTAAGGGGCTTTCAGGCAAAGATATGAGGGGTAGGAATAACAGTTCTTTACTAATATATATATATGTACGGCAAGGCAAACAAACAACAATAACTATGGCAGTAACAGCAAACAGAACCACAAACCCAGTGCCAGCCTCTCTCAGCTGTCAGGCACTTCCCCCTTCGGTGCAGTTCCAGTCACAGCTCGCAGGGGTGGCTCGGGGTCCCGGGAAGGGATGGACGAAAAGCTTCAACAAACCCTCTGAGCGGCTGATCCCGGTGTCCGGCCGGACCCTCGGGAGCAGCAGGCTGGAGCAGCAGAGACGAGCACAGATCCCGGGTGGCAGATGAGATGTATCGAACTCCGGAGCTGCAGTGGGAGCTCCGGGAGGTCTCCGCTGGCAAGGATGTGTAGGGTTATAGTGTAGCGAACGGTCCAAGAGGCAGCGTAGGGCAGGGCGGCTGCGGCCGGGCTCCCAGCAGCACAGGGAAAAGTGGGCTTGGGAATCCGGGTTTCTCAGGTAGAAGGAAAACAGCCGAAAAGCAGGAACCTCCAGCTCTGACCAATTCCTTCTCCACACTGAGGGCACCAGCAAACCCCACTCCCCCACCCCCCAGGTGAAAAACAAGTAGCTAGTTGGACCCCTGCCCTCTGTAGCCGGCTCTTTTGTTCTTCTTAAGCACCCAGTAATTTGTCCCCCTGGAAACATATATGGGAAAAATTCTTTAAGAGAAAAAGAAGAACAGGAGAACTCCTAAAACCCCCAACAACCAGTCATCCAGACCTTTGGCCAGTTGGCATAACAGCACAGCCTCACATGTGAGAAGGTATTTCCCAGTTCTCCACCACTGCCCTGTGTTGGGCAGGCTCCTGGAGAAGGCAGAGAGCAACTGGAACATCCTCCCAGCCTCTACTTTCAGGCTGGGACTTCCTGGTGCAAAGCTGACTGAGGAAGTGCTAGTCCTGCCCCATCTTCCCCATGCTCCTGGCTTCACAATCCCATCTCACAACTTTCCATTCCTTGGTGCTACAGCAAGGGGCGATCCTGGCAAATATGTGACCCTCCACAGCACCACACCTACTTGCTATCCTCCTGACCTGACTCTACCCCAGTCAGCAACCCAGCCTGCCCCCTTCTCCAGACCCCAAAAGCTCTTGCCTGAACAAACAGGTGAAACTACAGCAGTCTCCATCTCCTTCAGCTGCTCCTGGAACTCCTGGCCTGACTGAGCTCCTGCAAGCTCTCCTGTGGCACCTGGGGCAAGAAGCTCTGGGGACATGGCCAGTGGTTTGCACAGAGCCCCACAAGCTGTTAAGCTGTCTGGGTGCATAGCTTCTTCTGCAAGTCGTCCTCTGCATTTTTCCCATCTCCTTGGAGGGCAAGGTGTGCAGGGCTCTGGCTACCTTGGCTGGTGGGGTGCTGGTAAAAGATTGTCTAGAAAACAAGAGTAAGTGCTAGCAGTTGAGAAAAGAGGTGCAGTTTTGGCTTCCCTGATCTGTTTTAGTATCGTAAGAGGTTACAGAAATGTAACATTGCAATAAAGTCAAGTCCTCTGGGCCAGAGAGATGCCTTTGAGCCTGGAATGTCTCCTTGTCCCGTCACCAGCGCAGGAGGACGCAGCATGATCTTAGCTCTGCAGGAGATCTAATGCTGACTTCTCCAGGGCAACTGCCCTGGTACCTCCCTCTCTGAGCAGGGCATACCCTGTTTAAATAAACAGCAAGGAGAGGCAGAAGGGACTGAGGGGAGATGTGTAAACTCTAAGGAAAAAGTTAAGAGCAGAAGGCAGAATGGAGGCAGGGAACAATGTTCTCAGATCAGTTACAGAGCCAGCCCTGGGAGGACAATATTTAGCCAGTCTCCACTCTGATACTACTGGGCAGTCACCCAAGGTTTTACAGAGATAGTTTGATAGAAAATAGCTGCTTAGCCAAGCTGTGCAGTGCACTCTGACTACCACCTGTGACCCTGTCACCATGCTGTTTATGAGCAGCCTGGAAAGAACAGTTGGGACTATCACCCCACTGTCTTGGGGACACTGCTTCTGCCCAGGATAGCCACAAAGACAAATGCAGGCACACTGAGTGCTGTACTGAGCCTTGCTGTTGTTTTTCAGATCACAAGATGGACTCTTAGTACCGCACAACCTACCCAGCAGAAATCACTTTGTGAAAGCCATGCAGGAGGCATTCGAGTCTACCCTCAAAGAGGTGAGAGCAAACTTCATCCTTGCATCTCTGTTTGCCACTGCTCTGGGAGCAGCAGCTGGGAAGCAGCTGATCTTGGTGGACACCCTCCACTAGTCCTGAACAGCATAGCCCTCACACCAGCGGCAGGGGGGAGGAAGACAACTTTGTCCCTGCTGCCTCAGTCCCAAGTTAGTACTGCCCTCTGGACCCAGCTCTTCCCTGGTCCTCCCATTTCTGTCTTGGCTCACTTGCCCTGCCCCTTCCCCTAAGTGTCACACAGCAAGCAATGTGTGCGCCTGAGGGAACACTTTCCTGGTCCACATCTTGTGTCCTTTCCCTCCAGCACATCCAGCTAGTAGAGGTGCCTGGGAGTCATTTTGTGCACCTGAACGAGCCCGAGGTGGTATCTGAGATCATCAGCAACTTCCTGACAGCACAGAACACCAGGGCCAGACTCTAGGAAGCCCTCACAGCTGCAGCAGTCCAGGAGAACTGGGAGCTAACAAGCAAGCTCCAGATTTGTCACCATTCCTACCTCGCACCCAACATCAGATTGTGATACTCTTTCCTACGCTTAGCTCACTGCAGGGTGGAAGCAGGTCTGCCAGGGGTTCTCTGAAGGAGAGCTGAGCAAAGTATCTCATTTGCCAAAGGGAGAAGGAGTCCTTGCTCCACTTCCAGCTCTGTGAGTACAGGGAAAGAGGCCCGAAGTGGCCTTCCCCTTGGCTTACTCCAAACTTGCACCCTGAAACGGAGCAGAACACAGGCAGAGGCACCCTCTGTGACAGCGGCAGCATCAGCTTTGGCACTGCAAGAGAGGTGGCTCATCTTGCCTCCTTCCTGAGGATGGTGCGGACAGGCTGCTCCCAGGATTTAACCCGCTGAAAAACAAGGAAAGTTCTGCTTCTCTGCTTACTTCCATAGATGCCTGAGCTTAGAGGGCCTCAGTGTCTCTGTTCTACTATGAGAGCTACTGTTTTTTTCAGAATCAGCTTAAATAAGAGCTCACCTGTGCAGAGTAGGCCATTTTAATGAACGCTGGAGAATGTCCCTAAATCCTCTAGCTGAAGCAGCCATGAGAACTACAAATTATGGAACATAAGTTGGCAGAGATTATTTCTGTCCTAAATAAAGATTAATGTCCTAATGTTAAGTCTGTCTTCTTGACTCTGTAGGAGAACAAACCTCCTTTCAGGCCACTCACCCAAGCAGCTAAAATGCATCTTGGGAGGCAGCAATTTTTACACACTGTCTGCCTTAGGTAGGATATATTAAGGATCTGCCTCCTAGTTAAACTGATGCACAAAGCCCACTGAAGCAGGCAGGGCCGTCATCTCCACAAGCAAGGCAAACTGGATCTGCAGTGAGTTTTTAAGGAGAGGGTAAACCCATTTTATCTCAGCTCTCTGGAATTTACCACCACTTCCACCTTACATTCATGGTCACGTCTCTAGTGAGACTGCAGGTAGTAAAGTAAATTTGTAAAAGCCTGGGGCTGGGTGGGTTACTTCGATCACACACCTACCACTATGTCCAAAGCTGCACAAATGCTATAGGAGCAGTACAAAAGCATTGCCCCACAACTAAACATGCTTGCTGCCATCCTTACCTGCCTTCAGTGGGCTGTGGACAGGTTAAGTGGAAACAGGTCATGGAGAGTCTGGTTTCTCCTTCCAAACCAGGCTGCTCAAAGTGGCATTTGTTTTTGCAACAATGCTGGGTATCAGGAATTTCCCATGGCCTAGACATGGCTGCAGAGCTCCATGCACAGCTGGATGACTGGGCACTGCAACACTTGGCTAAGAGGGAGATGCCAGGGAGGGAATCACCAGAAGGGGTAGGGCTCTGTACCAAACCACTGATCTTTCCTTGTGACAACAGGTCTGGGAACTTCGCAGTTAGGCTTTTCCTAAAGTCACTTCCCTCCTCTTTCCTTCAATAAAATCTGAAAATGAACACCAGGTTACAAGCCATGATTTTTACCACCACCCCAGCACACAAGAAGCTGTTTCCCACAGGAGACCGGGGGGAAAGAGAAGCATTCCCATGTTCTGAAAACAGTAGCAGCAGTTTATTTACAGTTCTTCAGCCATTCCCTGCCTCTGCAGAGGCTGTGCTAGGTCAATCACAGTTCTCAACAAGCTTTAGGAGGTGTGTTTTTGGGTGGCAGGGAGATACAGGTTGTCACAGGATGTGCCTCAGCCCCTTGACCTGAGCACCCAGAGAAGTGGTCCCACAGGGTCGAGTGACAAAAGAGCAGGAGGATACTGATGCAAGTAAAGGGAGCTCCCCTCCAGCAGCAGTTGCTGGGACCTCCCATTTCAGTTCCAAGGGTAGAGGCAACCCAAAGCTGCCTCAATTCCTTAAAATTCTCTGGCAAATGGAGTCAGTAGGTATCTCTCCTACCCTCTCCAGCACAGGCACCTGAGGAACAGCTCAGCACAACCTAGTATGGCCGAAACTTGCGCTGGGCTCGCATCAGTGCAATTCTCTGCTTGTCCTCCTCAAATTTCTTCCTCAACTGGGCAATGTCTAAAACACAGAGAAAGAGAAAGAACAGGTCACATGGGAGCAGCAGATCTCCCTCTCCTGGGAGCTTCACTTCCACACACCAGGAGGGACTCAGTCCCAACAGCCACAAACACACACTTCCCAGAGCAGGTCGTTTTACACCTGGGCTGAGTGCCAAGCTGGGCCTCCAGCCGTTCAACTCCGGCGGTGCTGCAGCTCCCTCTTGGGGAGGAATCTGGCTAGTTCCCCCCTTCAATTGCTGCCTTTATGCAGACTGAATAAGCGTCTCTTGGAAAACCACGACCTGCACACCCTCCCACAAAATATTCCAGCAGCCCTTGCTAGGACAAGTGGTGGGAAGAGGCCTTCCAAGAGCTGGCGAGGCCATTCAGACCCAGCCAGCCAGCTGTTTACTGGCAGCTGGACATAGCCTCCACTGAAGGCAGAAGGATGCTCCTTGGGCCACAGTGTGAGAGACAAGAGACACGGGCAGGGGTAGGAGGAGATTTGCACACTCACGCTCTCTCTTGCTTTCACGATGCTGCCAGGCATAGAAGTTGAGCAGCTCTTTTCGGGCCCTTTTCTGTTTCTCCTTCTCCAGCACCCGCAGGTTGGCAGCCTCTGTCCGGGGCAGGCCAGGCTTCCGGCCCTTCCGTGTCACCTTCACCCAGCCCTCCTCATCTGGAACACCCTCCTCCTTGGCTGCTTTGGCTTCTTCCTGTAAAGACAGGAGGGTGAGGCAGCCCAGTGCAGATGCACAGCCTGACGCACAGCTCCCCCAAAGCCCTCCCTTAAACACAGGCAAAGTTACAGCTCCTGCTTCCACACAGGATTTAAAGGAAAGCATGGAATCAGGGCTGTAGGCATTCAACTCTCAGTCACAACATTGCATGCCAGCCAGGAAACAATTTATTTGTGGATATCTATTGTAAGCCCTGGGGGAAGGGTCAGGTGTTGCAGACCAAACCAGGGCCTGACCGCCCACCAGCAACGAGGAGTAAAAAACCTCTGCCAAACAGAGGGACCCTCAGCCCTTTCCACTAAGGCTGGAGCACTGAGAAATCTCTCTTCTTTCCCTCTCCCCCAAGAAAAGTGCTTAGCTGGGTTCCCTCCCTAGCCTGGCCTCACCTCTGCCATCTTTTTATCATAGTCTTGCATGTAGGCATCCACCTCAGCCTTCAGCTCCTTCGGATCCACAATGGAGGCCTCATAGCTGGCGATCCACTCTGAGACAGAGAGGGCACAAGTCAGCAGTAGCTGCTGTTAGAAGCAGGCTAGTGTGGTGCTTTTGGGCAGCTCTAGAGAGAATTCTAGAGTGGGGGAAGGACACACTGCTCCCATTTGTGTTCAGCTTCCCCCCGCCACAGCTCAAACCAACTTGTGGCTGCGGGCACTACCAATATGTGATGGTAAGAGTTTGCAACTTTCCCAGGCAGAAGTGGGCCAGCCTTAAGCCCAAGGGGCACAACATTCAGGGCTGTGTTTCTGTCAAGAGGTTATATGTGAAGTGCTGTCATCCTGACAGACAACTGGTGCCTGTTGCATGAGTCTGGTCTCCATTTTGAGGACAAGACGCAGACAGTATCTCTGAATCTATGCAATACTGAAAAAATGTCAGGAAAAAGCACCCTTTCAAGTGACCCCATTCTCCCATAGGGTCACTGGACCAGACTTCAACACCTGCTTCAATAAGACTGCTACCCTGTGAATACTAAAAGCACATAAAACACTGAACATCCCCCAGCTTAGAACTAAATGGGACATGCAGGGTAGGATTCAGCAAATGAGTGTAGTTCTTCCCTGCCATTAGCCAGTAGAAAGATAGCTAGAGCTGACATACTGCTAATGCCGGTTTTCACAGGGTGGCTCTCTGTTGATATTAGCAAGGGACCTTCCTGTGATAGAGCCTTGGCTGCCTGGACACCTGCTGGTTTCCTGAACACCACGTATGCTACTTGAAATCCCTAAAAGAAAAAAACACTCAGGTGAGTCAGATATGTCGGGGAAATTGATGATGGAGCAAGGAACTGCAGTACAAATAACTTAAAAAAATTAAAAAAAAAATCAAACCACAAGTGGCAGTAGGATAAGAAAAAAAAGACAGTGTAAACTTAAGTAAGCAATTGTGTCACCCAGTGCCCCATATGGTTTCCTGTGCCTCATGTTCTGAAGAGAACCATTCAGTACTTGCCATCTTTTCCCACTAAAGCATCAGTATTCCTCTCCCCGACGAGCTTTACCTTTACAGTTTTGTGGTCGAAGAACTTGGACGTCAGTTTATCTTTTTTCTCTCCTGGCCCTGGCTTGTCACAGATGTCCACAGACTGCACACGCCCGCAGCGAGAGAACAGCCTAGACAGAGAGTCCTTGACACGGACAGTAAGAGAAAACACGCGGTACAGCAAAGCAGGAGCGATGCCTCCCACGCACAGCCTGCAGAGGTCTCCGGGCGGCTCCCCGGCCCGAGCCCGGCCCCCCGCCCGCAGCAGCCCAAGGCACGCCGGCTCCCGGGCCCCCAAGGCACTGCCCTCGGCCCCCAGCCGCCCCCACTCACCGGGCCGCAGTATGGGGGCACGTTGAGGACGAAGAGCGTGCGGCGAGGCGGGTGCGCGGTGTCGGCCCCTTCCCGCACCTGGTGCTCCTTCACCAACAGGCAGTGAGGCGAGCGCTGCCGCTCCGCGAACTTCACCGCCAGAGCTGTGAGGGACGCACCGGCCTGAGACGCCGCTGCCGCCCCGGCCCCGCTCGCGGTGCTCCGCGCTGCCCCTCACCCGTGTACCCCGCCGGCTCCGCTCCCGGTGCCCGTCGCCCGCGTACCCCGCCGGCCCCGCTCGCGGTGCCCCGCGCTGCCCCTCACCCGTGTACCCCGCCGGCTCCGCTCCCGGTGCCCGTCGCCCGCGTACCCCGCCGGCCCCGCTCGCGGTGCCCCGCGCTGCCCCTCACCCGTGTACCCCGCCGGCGCCGCTCCCGCCGCACGCTCCGTGGCGGCCGCCATCTTCTCTGCGCACATTGGCGCGGGGGCCGCCGGGAGCTGTAGTTCCCCGGGCGCGGCGCGGCGCTGGTAATGGCGGCAGCGGGTGGACGCGCTGCAGCCCCGGGGTTGAGTTTATGTTTTTGTAAAAACAGTGTAAAACTCAGGCACTGTCCTTAATCTGAGAGAGGCAAATAAATCTTAAAGAGAGGTAGAAGCATTTAAAGACAATTGTTTTTAAAGACTCTTGTTAATTAAAAAAACTCAAAAAAAAACTTCACAGAGGAAATTGTAATGGAAGACAGGAGCATTCCAAAAATACTGAAGCAAGACTAATGTACGAGGTGTCAAAATATGACATGATATGGAGAGTTAACCCAACTAAATATCGAGTTAATGAACATTATTGGAAGGTACATGCAAAAGCCATGAAAATATACCAAACTTGCACACTGTGGCATCACTTCAGAAGTCCTCATATTTTCGAAATAAAAGAACCCAGGACAAACAAAAGAAACACCGTTACGAATTACCTACCACCTGACCTGGCCATTTAACTTAATGTCTAAATTAATGCACATTAATTTAGAGCCCAGGCAATTAGTAGTTCATATGCAAGTTAATTTCTACCAGTCCAGAAAAAAACCCAACACAAAAACAGAACCATGTTGCATGAGGATGAATGAAGACAGATGTGAGGTCAGAAGGTGGTAGGTACGAAACCATGATTAGCATGACAGTTGCAAGACATCCAGGAGAAACTGGAGAGCCAAGGTGAACCACCTGAAAAGGACTGGGAATAACAGTTACTCTTGTTTCAGTGCCCAACAGAAGCCATGCAATGGTGCATTAAAGAGCTGACCAAGAACAGAATACCAATGTACACCAAGACATTGCTGTAAGACAAGTCATGGAGTGGTGTTTGGACAACCACTTAATTCACCGATTTATAAAAATCAAGAATATACTGCCATAGATCAAAGAGCTATGGAACAGAGGAGTCAGTAGTTCTTCCAAGGAAGTATGTCAACGTCAGCATAAAACTCTCAGATAACCTAAACATAATGCAGAGTTTAACAGCAAGTTAAAATGCATCTTGTTATTTGGCTTTTCAAATGGACATGAATCTATTAATTTTAAAAAATCCTTGAGTCTCCCCGTTCTTTCAGAAGAGGCAAGAGGTGCACTCACAACACGGCTTCACATTTAAACAGCCTTCTGTCTAGCTGATAATGAAAGTACCCCGTTTCACCTAGAACAGGTACCCGGATTTCAAAGCTGGTTTTGTTATAAAATTACTTTTTAAACACCTAGGCTGTCAGTAACAAAGGCTGTTTTTTGGGTTTTTTTTTTTCTGTGAAAAGAGAATTGGAATTAGATGGACACAAATGGCTCCAATTTAGTAGCAAGAGTCAGCTGCTAATTTCTGTGATCCAGATTAAAAGGTGAATGAGTAACAGTTCTCTCACCCATATGCTCCTCTTGCTATTCATCACATTATCAGTTTTGAAATTTCTGTGTTCACCTAGAAAGCACGATTGACTCAATGTTGGAACACCACCACTTATCTCTTCCTTCACAGCACCTAAAAAGGCTTAGAATCCACTCTCTGTATAACAAACGTTTATTCAGAAACAGGTAATACATTATCTTCTCCAACCCCTAATGTCTCCTCCCCCTCCCCCCCCCCTTTTTTTTATTAAAACACAGGTATTTGGTGGGCAATCTAAAAAAGGAGAACGATAGCTGTCTTAGGTCCCCTCCCCTACAAACATCTGCTGTTCACATGAAGCACCCTACCAAATCATGGTGTCACTGGCCTTCAAACCAAAGAGAGTACTCCAGAAAAACAAGTCCTGCCAAGTCCTTATTATTTCTATGGCTAAAAGGGATACAGTGAGATAGAGGAATGGTCTGCACGAGCTAGACAGAGGAAAGAGGTCATACAGAACAAGAAAGCAAAAGAAACACAGGGTAGCCCAAGAAACAGAATCTGGACTCCCAGGAGCTACTCAGCAGAGCTGAACAGAATGGATTAGGTTAGTCTCCCAGCTAGTAGGATCAAGTTCAAACCCCAACCAGATTCTGGAAGTTGCTCTCAGCTTTCCTCTCTTAGAATACAATTGAACAAACACAAATGAATGGAGCTACCGGGACTTTCAACATCCAAGGTGCCAATGCCGTACAAACAACGGGAAGTACTGGAAGTGCCACCTAGTGGCCTGTCACACACACTTGCTCACCCACATCACGTCCTCACTACCCCCCTCCCGTGTTCCTTACACAGTGGAACTGCCTTAACTGCCCTCTGCTCCTAAACCTCTCCCTGAAGCCATACACTGCAGCAATCATCCTCCAAATCCAGGCATGCCAGCAGCATACCAGCACAGCAGCCAAACACTGCCCAAAGAGCATCTCTCAAAGAAATGAGTTCTCAGACCCAAGACTTTGTGTGTATTAGGATCTGAAAAGGGTCCCAGGTCCTTCCTTTTTAAAGGAGACTGGAAATTCATGTCTACGCATCAGCAGGAGGAGGCAATATAGTCTAACGGGAGTCAAACAGGTTTGTAGGCATGAGTGAATGTGACTGGTTCTCAATTTTTCTGTCCAGAAAGAGGAGAGCAAGTGAGCCCGATCCTCCTGAGCAAATATATTCATTGTACAAATGCCGGAACAACCCTCCAGCACTACCAGAGTTGAAACATCCCTGCCCATAGCACAAGGGCTGGTGCACTTGTGCATACGGCCTTTCTGCCTGATGTCGCCGTTGGCACACACAGAAGGCAGCTCAGCGTTTCCCGCCTCTTCTCAGTGTCACAGCTGCTGAGCAGGAAAGTGTCCAACAGCCAGAAGGAAGAGGTATGCCAACAAATGCATGCAAGTCCTTTCTGTACAGAGCCCAACCTGACTTTGTACACAGCGTAGCAATTTCAGAAACAACGTGGTGCTCTTGCCTGCGGACAATCAAGGGGATGCACCTTTTAGTCAAAGGTCAGTCAGAAGAAAAGAGAAGGAGATCACCACTCCTTCCCTCAGAGTCTATGTGCACTTTTAATGGCCACTGGGGGCTTTGAAGTAAAGGATGGAGTTACATGGTATATGCTTGGTAATACATTACTGGCAGAAGGGGGAGGTTATTCTCTTGGGAAAAAAAATCATGGAAGGAAACTCCAACTATGAAAACAGAAAGTACACACACAAGAGGAAACACTATTGTACAGTAAGGTAGCGATCATAGAAAACAAAAAATTTCAGGATAGGCAAATGCAAATAACATCTGCACTCCTGCACTTTCCTCATCCCCCAACTTATATGAGTTTTCCAGTCCACTGCTTGCTCCCCCCTCTCAGAGTTTAATTTTGAATTCTGTGGGCTGCACAGAGGCAGAGACCCCTGAGGATTTGAAGAGTGCCTTCAAGATAGTTTCAGGGTCCACTTCAGCTGGGGGATTTGAGGAGGCGCTTGCACTTGGCCGGCGTGGTTCCCCTTCCTTCTTCACTGAAGGGGTATCACTCAATCGGCTGGAGGATTAAAAAAAAAATTAAAAAAAAAAGACAGTATTTAACCTCTCTTTATGATAAATAAATTTTAACACTGTCTGCATTTACTGTTATCAGTGTTGCCCCCTCCCCAATATTAGAGACAAAGGTTTTAAATACGCTTTTCTCACAAGAAAAAAATGTTCATCTCAGATTATTTTTGAGCCTCAGGGCTGAGAACACTATGTAGTCAAGCTACATTGCACCTCACTCAACATACTGTGCCACAGAAGGGGGGAGAAAGAAAATTCATGGGACAACAATTCTCAAAATAGAACCTGCAAAAGCATTTGGTTCTTCTCCCCACTGAAGGACACTTACAGCAATATAGGCTGGTCTGAAGTGATGACATTCCCATTCATATGAAGATTGCATTTCATTGGTTGACCTAAATAAAAACAAAATACAAAAATCATTCTATCAGAACTGGGGTAAGGTGAGATCCTTGAAACATCACACAACAGTGCAAGCAATCAGAGTTCAACATGCTGGGGAAACATGAGGAAGAACAGCTGATAAATCTTCTGTTGCAAAATCAGAGCAACAGAAGAGCCACTGAAACATTCAGTACAGTATAAAGGATCACACTAATTAACAAGTTACACAAAAGTATGAAGCCCTTAGCAGGGACACAAGAGGATCTCCCATTCTTAGCTGTCTGCTCCTCATCTAACATCCATAACATGTCCCTCAATCTACAGAAAGAAAAGCATCTATTTCCAGCTAAAAATTAACAGTTCAACATTAATTTCAGTTTAACATGGTTAGAAAATAAAATTGCATTATTCAAAGTTTATGGAGAATCTGATACTGTTTTACAAGTCCAATTCAAAATGTCTCTGAGTTCACCCTGAAACTACTGCAAATGCTAGTTTTACTTGTACTTTGCAAGCAACTCTGTAAGCAGGTAAAGCCTTCCTAAGGACTATCCAGCTCTTGGTACCTTATTAGAAACAAAAGAAATTTCATTTGGAAGTTAGACCAGGAGACTCATCAGGACCCTGCCTCCAGCTCTGAACCTTCTTTTCCTAGGAAAATGTGGATGGGTTTTTTTATTGCATTTAAATAAACTGTGCATATATTCAACTAGTTACACAGCAGTTATTACCTTACCTAGCTCTTGAACTGATTTTCTGGTATTTCTCTCTTGCTAGCATATTAACATTTAAGATGCTTTCAAATCTTTCACTCAGGTGGAAAAGTCATTGTTGATGCAACTCTGGCATCAAACTTACCATCTAAGCACCTGTTGTTGTATTTCTTATATGCTGTGATAGCATCTTCTTTCTTCACAAATACTACCTCAGCCACTCCAGGGTGCACCAGCCGGGCTCGCTTCAGAGCGCCACACACACAGAATAACTCCTGAGGGCAGAGAGTCAGTCATGACCATGGTCACATCAAAGGCACTGCATGAGAAGGCTTTACTTGCTTCATCACACCACCCATCCTGCTTATTAAATACCTGACAGGATCTGGACACTTGTCTTACTGTGTTTGTTATGGTATAAGTACTTGGCACTCATAATAGAGACTACATAAGCACGAAGTTCAGGGCCAGTACCCAGTAGTGTTTTTCACACAGGAAAACCAGATTCATTCTCAGCCCAGTGAGAATGGAAGCCCCTAGATAATTTGGATGGGGACATAAGTTTGGGTAGAAGTATCATTTGGCATGAACTATTCTTCTGTGATGTCAGGTATCTCAAAATACTCTCTGGGATTTTGTCCCATTTTCTTAAGCACACACTTTAAAAAAAATGTAAACAAACCCCAAATAATCAGGAACCCTCAAAGGTTTTGCAAGGACAGTAAACCCACATCACACCCTTCTTCGCTGCATTCTCCACAGATCAAGTGATCTATCAAAGAGGTAGGATAAGGAAAGGAAGTGTCATTCATGCAGTCTGGCAGTAAGCAACACTCACAACAATATCTTCCTCTGTGACTCGAGGATGCAGATTATTTACTGTCATCTTTGTGCCTTCCAAAGGACTGAACGCCAGCTGCCAACACAAACGCATCATGTGAAAAAGGTCAGAAATACAGCACACAATACAGCACAGCAGAGAAAGCAATAAGAAGTCACTAAGGGTATGTCTGTACACACACACAAAGGAGAGAGCTACAGCTAGTAATGCGAAGTATCAATGTTTACTAAAGCCCAGCTCATCTGATGGCAAAAAGGAGCTCCTTTTCCATGCTAGCTTCTCTCTGAAGTAACTTTTCACTCTTATTTCCAAGAATAACACTAACTTAATCTGCATACATAGTACTCTGGTCATGTCCACACTTTTAATAGCCTGTCTCTGTTGTACTCTAAACCAGCCAGCAAACCCCAAAATACAGCTCCAGCCTCTCAAGAACATGCTGTACTCAACACACCTAGGAACACCTGGTGGGTTACTTGTACCCAACAGCAGGCAGTTTGGCAAAGCAATTCCAGGCAGGCTGTCCACTAATTGCCTGGGAGGCCTCATGTGTACAGCAAGAAGCTCTATTTGGAAGAACTCTTTTTTCTCCTTGCTAGCTGGAGTGGACATACAACACACAACATATCAAACAGTGTTAAAACACTACTCCTAGGGACATGAAAGCCACCAAGGAGTGTCCAAACAAAAACTGCCACCTCCCTGTAATATGGATTCCTCCAGGACCATGTGCAAGGAAAGGATGTTTAGACAGGTTTCAAGTTCTTGGGACATGGACTGCAGTTATCGGAATAACCTTGATGATGTCCAGAAGTAATGGTGAAAGGCAGGCAGAAATGAGCTGCTCACATGTCTGATGAACATCAAGTTTCAGATGCTTCAGAGACTTCTATAAAGAGCATTTTCCCCTTCCCTGAGCTCACCTCAACAGGTGCTGGCTCTTTTGGAGGCTCTTCCTTTGTCACTAAGGTCCGGGACATGTTTGTCAAGGCCTTTGTCCGCATAGGAGTGGGAGGTGCAGGTGGAGCTGTGTATGTATCGTTCTGGACCACTTTAGTCAGGGGAACAGTCTTGGACAGAGAGAATTTATTGCTGCTCAGACCAGTCTACAGGAAGAAAAAAGAAAGTATCTCAGAGCTGCAGCCTACAAAAGCCATCACTCTTCTTCGAGCATCACCACCAGCGTATTACTAGTATGCACTAAGAACTGCATGTCCACCCCACTGTCAAAACCACTACAGTGCTGGAGACTTTCAAAAGGCTCTGAAAAAAAAATCAGCAACAGCTTCCGGGCATAAATATAAAAAAGGTATGTTTATCCAGAAACAGCACTTCCCCCACAAGCACTTTTTGGTTTCATACTTTTCTTAAATGAACTTTAACAATGTGATCTGAATTTGAAAAGCTCCTTTCATCCAAAGATTTTCAAGTACTTTACAAAGTGCTCACAAAGATTGCTCATTAACAGTAAGATTGAGAAGCCCCAATACAAAGAGCAGTAATTCCTCAGAATCACCAAGCTAGGGCACACAAAGACACAGAACCTAACCTTTGTAGTTGGAAATACCTGAGTTTAAAGCCAGACTAAAACTTGTGCTTGGAAGCTGCTGTGAACACTGGAAAGAACAAATTTACTCCTGAAAAAACTCTCAAAAAACCCTCATAAGATTATTTGAGAATCACAAATAGCCAGGAGCTCTATTCTGAATACCCACATGAGGAAATAAATTCCTGGGGTAATCACTGTACTACAGTGCCTGCGTGACGGTAAAACCACATGAATTTGCTTTTCCAAAACCAGAGAATAACTTAGTGCAAGCCTATGTCCAACTCTAATGTCTGAAACAGGGCTTACTTCAAAGACACTTTAGGTTGGCTAAGGGCCTTATCCAGCTAAGCACTGAATATTCAAGAATGACGACTGCACAACCCCTCTGGGTCCCTGAGCCAGATGCTGATCAATACCATGAGAATTTCATCAACTAGAATTTCTTTTGCTGCAGTAAATTTATTGGGTTTGTCTTCTCCATGGTCACTCCTGAAAAGGACCTGGGTTTTGCCTTTTCCATGACCAGGCAGTGAGAGTGGACAGATCTCACTACAGCCTTCTCAGCCTTGAGACACTGCTCTCTCACCCACTCCTCACACATAATATGCTGCAGCCCTCTGACCGCCCTGTTGTACCGGTTCCAGTCATGTCTTTCTTGTATCACAGAGCCCCAAGATAGGCACAGAATTCCAGACGCATTCTCAAAATGTCAAACAGGAATAATTATCTTCCTTGATTTGCTGGCTATGATTTCACTACGTCTACAGTTGGCCTTTGTTGCTGGAAGGATGCACTACTCACTCATTCTTAGCAGATCACACAGCAGGACCCCCAGGCTCTTTCCTACATAGCTGCTTTCTAGCCAGTCAGTTCTCAGCTTAAGCTGCAGAGCGTCACCCCATGCCAAAAGCAGGACCTTACATTTGTCTGTACTGAAATTCCATCTTCTCCAGAGCAACAGCCCTCCCCAGCAAGATGCCTACTAAGATTTTTGCACAGCAAGCGATTTCCTGCTTTGATGCCCAGTCTCCAGAAGCAGCAGAAAGCTTCCCTGGCTGGTTTACTCAAACAGTAACAAGACAGGTTCAGTGCACTTCCTCAACAAGAAGAAAGTCAAGAGCTCAGATGCAGCAACCTGCCAGCAGGACGGAAAGCACACATTCTGGCTGCTAAGGGCCCATAAAACCAGTTACCCTAAAAGAACTCTGTTCCAAAAATAACAGTAGAAGCATTGGCACAAAGGAAGGGTGGGGTGAAGAGCAAATATTTGAGGAGAAACCATAACTTACAGACTTTAAAAGAACATAAGCCCTGTAAAGACACAGCCTCTGTGTCCATGCAATGTGAGCATGGCATGGTGGGGACTGTTCAAATAATCTCTTACCGAGTTGTGCAGGAAACTGTTTGTGGTGGTGATTTTCATCTGTTTGCTAGGAAGGGGAGAGACGCTTTCATCATCATCTTCTGTGTCATACAGACCCTGAAGTGAAGAGGTAATAGTTTACAAGCAGGTAGATTTCATTCAGACATTTCAAAAATAGGTAGCTTTCTCCTGCCTTCAACCATCTTCAGGTAATGAACACAACTACATCGGATTTTAGCTTCAGGTATACAAGTCCATGTCAAAACATCAGTATAAAAACTATTAGACTTCCTTTCCAAAAATACCACAGTAAAACTGCTTCCCTAAATATACTGAAATCACATACAGATTCCTCTACTCCTGGACCTCACTAGGACTGCTGAAGCTACATTAATGGAATAAAGCCTCAGGGTCTTACCTTTCAGCACCCTCCTACCTTTACAGTTGAAGCCTGTGCATGTAATTTTGAAATTAGTTTGGGGGTGTGTGGTGGGGTTTTTTTTGTTGTTATTGTTGTTGTTGTTTTTTGGTTGTTGTTTTAATTAAACAAATCCCTGCTGAATACACCTAAACTGAACATTCCTTTCGAATAGCCTGCTTTTCTTAGCATAGAACATATCCATCTGGCCCTAGAAAAGACTGCACTAAGAGCTTTACTGAATGAATAATTAATTTTCCAGTTCAACTTAACACTCATAGCCCTGCCTTAAAATATCGAGGTGAACTCCCACACAAGTATTTTTTTCATTGACTCTAAATAATGTTAAGGAAAAGTCTAGACACATATGGCAGTGCCCAGAACACAAGAAATCACAACTGCAAACAGCTTCCCATTAATTCAGTAGAAAGGTAAAGAAAAATGGAGGCATTAGCAATGAGAGCTTGCAAAATCAGTGGGTTGTCACAGTCAGCAAGATTCTGGTTTACAAACAGGGAAGTTGTTCCAGTCACAGAAATGCTATGAAGGAAAAAAAAAAAAAAAAATGGATAGAGAACAGAGGAGAATTGTGCAGAAAATAAAAGAGCTGGGAAAAACACTAGGCATCAGGACAATGGACTTGAGTTTGAGACAAAATGAGTCTATTCCACATTTACAGTGATGAGGTCAGAATAATGAAGACACTTCCTTAAACAACAGTATCTGGGATAGGTGAAGGTAGCAGACCAGCATAACAGTAACATACACAAATAGCTGGAGTTACTATAATCATGGCAAAAAGTCCCCTGACACGATATTGCGAATGTCAGTTTTCCAGTATTTCATGCAATACTTTATGTGTATACACACAAAATAACATAACTAGTAAACCATGCAATTCCTCTCTGAAAGCACCCAAGGTAATAAGGGTGGCTGAATGGCTGGAGGCTGTGACAAAGGCCTTTAAAACTGATCCCACAAAGACAATACTCTAGGGTCTTTCTGAAAATCTGCTTGGTAAGGGGTATGGGAACTTCCTAAGTATATCAGAATACTAGTTAACATCATTCACTACCAGGTTTCCAGCAGTGGCCCACAGCTGGGATTTCACAGGACGGTTATACCCTCTCCCACCTCACTGTAGCACATTTGACCATGTACAATCACATCCACTCTCTGAAGAGGCTGGCAGCATGGTGAATCAAAACAACCAACAACTTGATCTGATGTGGTGTCACTAAGAAATTTATAGAAAAACATCAGAGCTAGAGGTCAGCCTCTAAGGAAAAAAATACCATTAGCACGCACAGATAAAACTGGGAATATTTACTTTTCCTTCAGATAATGCACTAGGAATCAAGATAAATGATACTGTTAGCGTAGAAACACATAACCACGGACGGGTTATATGCAAGGTGCTTTTATTGAGGCGCCGGGGGAGAGGGGTACAAACCCAAATCAATCCCCAACATGAATTTCAGGTGCTCACATTATATACCCTTCTCGTTGTATAATCATATATTAATCATTTACCCAAACATGAATCTCGAAACCCCCAAACGATCATCTATTCATTATTCTGTATATTGTTTTTACTCAAGCATAACTTTCAGCCCCCCTTTCCTAGGTGCAGCTACACAATTAACTCATCTATCTTAGTCTCTTGCCCCTAAGTGAATACTCAAGTTCAGGCTTGCCTTCTACCATCCAGGCAAGTACACAGGTTCAGGCTGGCCTGAACAGAATATCCATCTTGCTCTCGGGGCCTACTCTAGCTACTATAATTCAAAACATTTTAACCCTATGCTATCAATACTAAACGAAAACCTCAGTTACCACGAAACTATCTTAACCATGCAAGACACGAAAGCTAAGCTGATGGAGAACTTTCAAACACTTTTCTTTCCTACTTAAGAGTTTTCTTTGCACCTGCCAATGTTTATGGACACATTTTCTTCCCTGCCAAAAGTAAAAGAGTACAGAGCAGGTACACACCTGTTTATGTGTATGGTTGTTCACTACGTTGATCCTCATTCCTGCTGGATGAGAGTGTCCAGGAACTGGAGCCTTCTGCTACAGTTAGAGATAAAGAACCAAAGTATTATGCACTACAGTCCATCAGGTCCTCTTTTCAGAAGATCAAAGCTTTAGTTGAATACCCTGAGATCACTTAAATGAAACTCACCTTCCTGCTTTGAAATATATTACCACAATATGCTCTTAGGTAACACCTGTATTTCCTGTGATATGTTCAATATGATATAGCATCACTTAAATTAAAATCTAAGATCACGTGAATAAATGGATTCAAATTACTTAGGGTTTAGTCCAAGATTATTGGGAAGGGAAGTTAACTTCAGTCCTGTCAGGACTGGCTACATCTATGCTTCTGCCAATGCAAAACCACAAATGGGGTAAGTCAGAAAGTAAATGTCTCTTCTTTCATGCTAAAGGTAACTAAATGTAACTAAACTAAACACCTCCATCAAACAGGAGAAGTATATACTGACCCTTAACATTACAGCTGGAATAAGCTATAGTGGAATAAAATGATGCACAGGGTAGTGTAGCTGCCCCTTCTGCAGCCCATTATATCATGAAACAGGGAAACCACAACAGGAGGAGGTAGGGAATGTAGCTGTACTTATCAATAACTGAAATCATGCAACAACACCCTTAAAAATGCCCTTTTGTTTTTTGAAAAAAGCTGGACACTGTCCATTAAAGAATGGATCTTCTTACAAAAATAGTCCACACAGGTAGTAAAATCTTCAGATTTGCATTTTCTCTAGACTGCAACTTACACCATAGCACCTCATGTTTCAATTTGCTAATCAATTCAGAAACAAGTATACCCATCCTACGGAAACAGCAGCAGACCTACGGTAATCTTTTGGTTTCAAAGATTTTTCCTTACTTTATGAGAAACAAGACCTCAGGACAGCACATTTAGAGTTGTGTGCTGTACCTTGGATCAAGATACACTAGTTTGACTCCACTTCCACATTCGGGAAGATAGGAGGGTCATGAGCAATTTAAAATTTCAGTACAAATATTTTTAAAAATGTTTAAATAATTGCTCATGTGCAAGGTTCTGTCTACAGTCTGAATCACAACTATACCCTATATATAAATATATACGTTTCCTTGCACTATGTTGTCTAATAAACCAAAAATACTATTGGTCAAACCAAGTCACAAAAAAACCCCAAAACACCAGGTCAGAACAAACAGCTACTGCACCAAGTCTCTGGAAACTACTTTAATGCCTAGAAACTTCGTAGAAAATGTTCAATTCCTCACAGCTGATGCTGGTGATTTGGCTTAGAAGGACAGCAAGAGTACTAATCATCCTCCTAATTAACGACTGCTGAACAGACTGCTCACAGCTCTGTGATTAGCCCTTCTTACTGCCTCAAGAGTCCTTTCTCTTTCTTCCATCAGCCTGGCAGTAAACCTGCAGAGTAGTGGGAAACTTCCTAGGCTGATTTGCAGAAGAAACATGTTTGATGCTCTTGAGCAAAACTCACAGCTGAACAGAAAGCAGACTCATCTAGGCTTTCAAACTGATGACGACAGGAGATTTCTGGGTATGTGTAAGCACACTGCTGATTTTTGGGAGGAGAAAAATGGAAGAGGTAGGCTAGGAACTTCAGTTACATGCTTGTAGAGGTAAGGAGCAAAACCACTCAAACAACAATCCCAACAGTCTGGAAGCTTCTCTTCTGACTCCACCCATTGTACCTAACAGACACCCAGTTCAACAGCAGTTGTTTGTCAGAGAAGCTGGTTAAGAATCAAGTTGCTGCGAACAGAGCAAAGTGAAATCAGAAAACTGGCCCAGGAAATCAGCAGGTCAGGGTGATCAACTGATTATAATACAATTGAAATAAATCTTGAGCCACAGCAGGAACGCTTCATGTGATCACGTAACTCCCTGGAAACCAGGGCTTTCCTGAAAACCAGACAAGTATAAAAGGAAAAAATTGTAGAAGGGCTCACTGAATTTTAAATTTTCTTAAATACAAATACAGCTGCATATTCTAAACTGTTATCCCACCACTAGGATAAACCAGTTACCCATACAGGACAATCCACCGCATCGGACTTGCAAAGAGGGGCAGTATAAGAATGACAAAAAACCCTGCATCATTTTGTTTGCATTCAGGTAGGAAAGAGACTACTTAACCATTCAAGACATCTCCTTTAATGCTGACAGGAGCGGTGCCTTAGTCTTTTTGGGCGCAAAATTAAAATGAAAATTTTAATGAAAGGTGTGATTCTACAAAAAGTCCCAAGCAGCTGCAAGGACACACAAAAGGATCAGAATCCTACCCTACAGGCTGGAATGAACTGTATCATCGTTGCTTCTACTGTAACCATATGAACATAGTAATGTATTATTGTGTCTACTGAACTGCTGTAGAGTAAAGAAGGGGCTCAGAGGTGACTCGCTTCACCTACTTGGATAGTTTTGGTGATTTTCATGGCTGGATTTCCTGTCCCCATAGCTGGGCTGATAGCAGCTGGAGTGCTCCTTTTTAAACTGATCTTCTCTCTGGCATCCACCACTTTGGTCACCTTTTCAGCAACAACACTTTGCTGCTTACGGGAATTCAACATCTCTCGAGCATCTTGCACCTTCCCTTTGATTTTGAACCGAGCATCCTTTTGAACCAGTTTTTCACGGGCATCTTTAACCCCCAGTTTGAGTCGGGCATCAGTGAGTCCTATCTTCTGTCGGGCATCAAACGTCCGCTGGAAGCTCACAGCTGGTGATGATCTATTTAAAAGATTTTGCTGGATCCCAATGCGAGATCTTACACCCCCAAACACTGGCCTTGTGTTAATTCTGGGAGAAAATAAAAAAGAAAAAGAAAAAAGTTTCAGGCATTATAAGATGTGATTCAGTGTCAATAAAAGTATTTGTGTTGCTGCAAACAAAAGTTCACTATTATTGCACAGAAATCCACTCTGATTGGATGTCTAAATACAACAGTACAGCTCCTAAGCTGTTTTATGCTGGATTTTACTTCCTACATAAACAGCTAAGGAACTAGTTTCCAAAATCCATCCTTAAGCCCACATTTACAAACTAAAGGGTCTGACTTCAGCTGTGCTAAGTGCATACCATATTTAAACAAAATTCAACAACTCGGGTACTTTGGGGAAACCTGTGAAGACAAAGAGGAACAGGAATAGACTTTCTAGCTTTAGCACTGAACAGGTCTGCTAAAGCATCTTTTGTAATACAATAATACATCCTGATACAAAGGAAACATGGAATTACACATGATTTCAAGAATTCTGGGCAGCAGGTTCAGATTTGTGGGTGCATAGCAACTTGAATTTTAGGATGTACAAGCACCAGTAACAATCTCAGTTCAAAGCCACCAGTTTCAAGGTTGATTAGCTTCCAGCAGGAATAGTCATAAATCAAATTACTTTCTAACATGACTGCCTCTTCTTTAATCTACTAGAAGAACTACTGCACTTGATGGCCTTTACTTTTTAAACACATCATTATCACAATACTGAGCACAGAAAGACAACAGCCCACAAAAACTACAGCATCTGTACTTGCAGACAAGTATTTCAAAAAGCAGCACAATATGGGGTGAAAACTAGAACTACCTTCTTATTACAGGTCTGATACACTTTTCAAAATCTGCCCTAAGAACAAAACTGGTTTATCTAATTTTTTAATGGGAGTTCCTCTGATGAGTATTTTTAAAGTTTTTTCCTATTGGGTTTCTTTGTATTAAAGAAAAAAAAAAAGACAAAGTAGTAAGAGAAATTTTAAAGTTAAGGTACTGAAAAAATATCCTTGCTGTTGACTTTTTAAAAGTCAAAATAGAGGGCTACAGTGTTCATCTGCTTTCAGAAATGTGTTGTCCAGTATTATAAAGTCTAAAAGCAGATACCCAGAATTTGTTGTAATATTTAAAAGGTTAGTATCACAAAATCAAACGACGATGCTATTTCAATTCTTCATACACCTTTATATCAGTATTTACTGATCTAACTCCACAACCTTCACATTATTTACAGTCATGTATTTTCAGTGGAGAAATCTTTAAAAAAACCCCCAACTAACTAACCAACCAACCAAGTGATGAAACTCCTGCTTCTGTCTCTTTTATTCTTGTGTCCAGATGTCTGGAAAGCTGGGGCTGGAGTCCCATTTTATTACCTATCTAAGAGTCCTACGTCTCTCTCATACAGCCAAAGCAAACCAGCTAGAAGAAACAGGAGTATTATTAAGACCATCTATGAAAATATACCCAGAATAATACAGAAGAGTAACAGTACCCATAAAGCAACAGACACATAGCAAGACTTTCCTTGCAATTTTAAAAGCATTTATTTAGCCATGTTGAAAGCACTCAGCTAGAGTGCTGCAAAGGGCTGGATGAATGGTTCATGAAAGAGGTCAAAGTAAAACAAGAAATGTATGTATCAACATTTAAACCAGAATTAGTTAACACTGTTGATGACAAAACCCAATGAAATAGGTTAAGAAACTGTACTGAATATCACACCATTTCTGAAGAGTTGTGTTTACCCTAATAAGCAACCATCTTCCCCAGATAACTGCTTACCCTACAAGAGCATTAACTGCTTAGGTATTTGTGCCACAGCACCTGAAATAAAAGCAGATCTCAAACATCTAATTCACTTTCCAAGATTCCAAGTTCTGACTTGAATATTTTATGGATTAGTACATTTTATAGGTGAAGATTTTTCTATTATTTCATCTAGACTACTGAAAAGCATGAATACAATGATTTAAGTTTATTCAGTTTATCCAGCCTTCACAAAGACAAATTTGCTACCTCAGGAATTTATAACGTGAGCTAAACATGACATACAAGAGGAGTGCAGGGCACAACAATTCTTACAGCGCAGAAGAGGGATTATTGTTCAGCAAAAAAAAGCAGGAAGAATTTTTGGAAGAAATGAGAGTTAAGGAGGGATTTCAAAAAGGTTAAAGGAGGTACTTGGAGCATAGTAAGCAGCCTAAGACTGTTCCAAATATGCAGGATAACATGAATGAAAGCGTAAAGCCAAGGCCTTGTCTAGACTAGGATTTAAATAAGTTTGAATGTTTTGGTAGTATATGTTAGCAGGTAACTTTCAGATATTACTCTAGACATGTAAGTGTCTATACAGTCAGAGTTAAAAACTAAGACAAATAAATTAAAAAAAACCCCAACAAAGCAAGACCATATTGAGCTAACAGAGATGGGGGACAAGGTCTTCAGAAGCATTAAGAGACCATGACAAAAGGGAAGACGAAAAGCTACCGAAGGAGAATGCAGGTAAGAACTGCCAACTGTGGCAGTGGATGGCCCAGCCTACACTGGAGACATCTGCCATGCAAAGAAATAATCTGACCTTGTAGCTCTGATCTGCAACATGTTCCACGTCCTCTCAAGCACTTCAAGCAATCTGTCGGAGCACCACTAACTACGCTAGAGGGGCGATAGCTCCCGAGGCCCGGGCAGCGATGCGGCCGAAGCCCGGCAGCCTCGCCCGCGCGGGTGCCCGGCAGCCCCGGTCGGTTACGGCTCCCCGAGCACCACGAGCCCTCCCACGGCTCTCCCACAATGCACCGGGCCGCTCGGGGGAGCGCGGGGGCACCGGGCAGCGCAGGGCACTGCCTGGATTAACACCTGCAGCCCGGATACCGAGCGGGCTCAGGGGCACCGACCCCGCTATGGGGAGCGGCGCTGGGTTAAGCGGAGCGGACAAGCACGAGGCAGCGGGGACAGCGCAACTCGGAGGACTCAGTGAGACAAGGGACGGTGCCAGGAATCCCTAAAAGAACGAGACGGGATGTGCCGGTGCGTGTTCCTGCCCCACCGGGGCAGCGCCAGGCACAGGGGCCGAGATGGAGGGCCGACCCCCGCCCCGGCCCTGAGTGACGGCCGCCGCCGCCAATCACATCGCGGCGCGGCTCCGCAGGCCCGCGCCTCAGCCAATGGGAACGCGAGGGCGGGAGCAGGGCCGGGCCGCGCCGAGGCAGCTGCGGCTCCCAGCCCCCGGAGCGGAGCCACCCGAAGGGAGACACGAAGGACGGCCGGGGGCCGCCGGGCCCGAGGCGCTGCGTCGCCCTCCCAGTCGCTCACCTTCCCTTCACCGTCACACCGCGTTTCCGTATGAGCTCGTCCAGAGACAGGTCCGCCATCTTGTCGCGGCCCCAACGATGAGACGCAGCGAGCGAACCCCGGAGGTGACACCGTACGACTTCCGCTCCTCGCCCCGCCCCCAGAAGTACGGCGGGCCCCGCCCCGGCTCCGCCCCGATGCGACGGGGCGCCCCACAACCCCCCGCGGTCCCCGGGCCCCTCATTTGCATACGGCCTGGCACGGCGCGGCCCTGTTCGGCCCGCCTTGGCGGTCCCGCGGCCCGGAAGGGGATAAGGGCCGTGCGGGGTGGTAAGGACAGCGGCAGGCAGCTTGAGGCGGCGTTAGGTGGGGGGGGAAACAGGCTCGCCATAACCTCTCGAGTTAGTGCGGAGCAGTGTACCGGCGGCGCGTAGCAATGCTCGCCATGCCTTAAACTTATGAGTAAGGAAAATAACGACTCGGGGTGACGCCCGAGTCCTCACTCCGAATGTGAGAGGAATTTTTGCGCGGGTACAGGTCGCCCCCGGGTGCTCCGCCTACTTCGCGGGATGCCCGGGTGCCGTGATCTGCCCGACCCTCCGTGCCGCGCGTTCCAAGGACAGAACTGGTGGGGCCGCTGCGCACCGCGCGGCTCCGTGAGCGGTGGGCAGCGGGAGGGTGTTGGTACCCCACGCGCGCACGTCACAACCAGAAACTCCGATCACTCCAAAGACCAGAAATATCTCCGCTTGTGTTTCTTTCTCTGCTCTGTCCGCTGAGGTGCCCTTAAGGATCTTCACGAGGCCGAGAAATAAATCGCCAAACCCCGCCTAATAAATATTTCACGTGTCTGCAGGAAGCGATTCCTTTTCTACGCTTCTGAGGGAGCGATTACACCGGTGAAAATCAAACTAAGAGTGAAAGGCAAATGGTGCCTTGTGCAGCTTGGGCGGCGGTGAGCTCCCAGGGCCCTGCCCTGTTGTGACCTGTGCGACTGTAGCTCTGGGTTTCACCGCGGGCCCTGGTGCTGCGGGGCCTCCCTCGAAGCGCCCTTTTGCAGCACACCACACCCTCATGGCCCTGCAGCATGGGGAAACGCTTCTCCAAAATGCAGGTTTGCTTCTGCCCGCAGCTCTGCCACGAGGTTCACTTGTGATCCCTTCGCACCCTCGCTGTTCCCTTCCTGCCGTCTCCACAGCATGGCGTCCTGAGCTGCAGTAACCCTGAGGCATCGCCGTGCATGCTGCAGCACCCATCGTGTTGCTGTGGAGCTGGCGGCCCAAGCGCACTCCGTGTGAGATCCAAGGGAAAGCCCCTGGACTTCAGCAGTGCGGGAGCTGCCAGGGAGGGCTGGGACAAACGCAGAGGAGACCTGTGCAGCTGAGGTGGTTGCTCGCAGCCGCACAGCCTCAGGCTCCCACAGCACTGATTTTCTCTCAGGAAGCCTTTGTGAGCCCAAAGTCATACCAGCAGCGATGCCAGGTCCCTGCTTGGTTGTGCACTGGTGCTTAGTCCAGCTCCAGGGTGGCATGTGACTGCATTGCTATAAATGAAGGTACACAAAATACAGCCCCTTTTGTGCTGCCTTTCTGCAGCTGTTGAGGTACTTGATCATACTGAGGCTATGGGGTGCGTAATGTGTGACATTTGTTTTGCTGTTGCAAAACCAACAGGCAACATTTGTTTGAGCAAATTCATTTGACTTTAAGAGCAGCCCAAGTGGTTCCAGACTAGAGGGCTATCGAGCCAGTATCGTATTTCCAACCTGCAAGGATCCCTGTGGGGGTCTCTTCCAGACATCCCACCAACCTTAGTGCTATTTGTGCAGCCACAATACCTTCAGGCAGTACCTCCACTCTCTGCTCCGTGGTGAACCACATCCTGCTGTTCACTTTGCTTCCATCAGCCTAGTTCTTGCAACTGAAGGTGAAGGGTGCATGTGTAGCTGCCACCCACCCTCTCTTCCACCTGTGATCCCTGAAGTAATCTTCTCCCAGGTGAGGAATTCCAGGCGTGCTCAGACATTCCTTCAGTGAAGCTCCCTTCCCTCTGCAGGCTCCCACCTTCCCATGTCAAGTCTCTGTGGGAGGCTGGTTAGGGGGCACGAGTCATGCTGTTGTGGGAAAGGAAGGATGTAAACCTCAAGATCTTCCACTCCCTGGGTTTCTGATTGTTTTGCTCTTCCTGTGAGGCACAAGCTGTAGCTCAATTTTCACAGGTTCTTCATGGTTCCTTCTCTGAGTTGTGGATGAGAAGTCAAATATTTGCTCCGGGAAGGGCCCAGGCCTCTGCTTCCCTCCTTGTGGCTGGGAGAGGGGGGAAAGGTGTAAGCAGCAGCAAAGAGATCTCCCTGAGTGTAGGGGTCCCTACAAAGGGCTCCTTGTCCCAGTGAGCTGGAAGACTTTCCTTAAGCGTGTCTCCTCCATCCGCTGAGTCCCCACAACATGGAAGTCAGAACAGAGGAGACCATTTCCCCATCTTGCACCAATTTCCTGATAAAATATTAATTAGGAAATTATGCAAAGGATATCAGGATGTCATATTAGCCTTGGAATGGTATGTGGCACAGCATCTGATTTAAAATATTGCCTCACCCTCAAACACCAAGAACTGGGAAAAGAGGATGTGTTGGATCAGGGGCCAGATGCTGTCCTTTGCACCAGATGTGAGAGTCTGGCAATAGGGAAATTTCACACAGACACTTTGCACAGTGGCAATCAGTGGATCTTTGTTGCTAATGGATGAAGTACCTGGTTTGTAGTGAGAGGTTAAAAATCCTCTGATTTTAGCGGTTTGTTCACTGTGTCAAGACTACTGCACCCTAGGCCAAATGACACTTTTTGCAGGGAGGGGGAAACTGTTGCTCCTTCAAGATCAGCTGAGCACGTGTAATAGGGAGAAGATGTTTTAGCAGTACTTCAGAGCCCAGGTCTGCTGGATTCTGCTGGGTGCTGTACAGATGCTGGGAAAATCTTTAATAAACAGCGCTTAGTCTTGTGAATTCCTTTAACAGACGTGTATATTAGTTACAAAGATACACACTAGTGTTCTAGATAGCAAGTTTTATTTTTCCCAACATTTTTGGTGACACAGGCAGAGCAGAAAGTCTGCTTCTGGTGTTAGGAGATAGTAGAAAGTGTATGTGAAGCATGTTAGAAAGGTTGCAGCAGTGCTTTTAGCTTTCTGAAGACATTTAAATCAGTCTTTGAAATATAAGGCCATGCAACTTGAGTATTTTAGCCTAGCAAAAATTATGTTAAGGAGAGAAAAATCAAAGGAAAGGACATACATGAGGGGATGCAGAAGTGATGAGCTTCAGAGATAGAACTGATGCACAGCATAGGACCAGACAGACTCAGGAAGCCACAAAAAACCCAAAAAAATTAGGCTAAAAAATTTCTAAGCAGGTAAGAAATAGAGCATGGCAGCTTGTCATATGTGTAGTATTATACCTGTATAATCACATAGCATTTGGCTCAGGGTCATGTTGAAACTTCTACTTGCCTGTACTGGACAACTTCCTTGTCATTTACCTTCTACAGCCTGGAAAAGATGAAATTAATGCACTGCTTACCCGAGTCTGCAACATTTTACAAGGCAGGAAAAACTATGGTAGCTCTTCCTTTTTGTGAAAGTTGTGGGAAATATGGTACATATGTAATTTTACTTCACCTGCTCTATTCCATAATCAGTATTTCCAATAAAGGTCTTTTACAGTCAGTTTTTCAGAATACTCCGTTTTTTTAAAAGCCAATTTTCTTGCACACAGCTGGATTCCAGCTCATGTTGTCAGTGACCTGCAACATGCTTAGGGAATACTGAATTCCTGAAAGAAGCAGAGCAATTTGCTTGCAGAGAGCTGCACAGAAATTTGCCTTTCTTTCTGGGGGCCCATTGAGAAAATCCCAGGGAGTTTGTGCAGCCAAGGAAACTGGTGGACTAGAAAGAAGAACTGGAGAAAAGGACTTGGCAGCCACACAGCAGAATTTAAAATCTTTGTTTATTTGGTAATTCTCAAGTTGCTCACAGAATACTGTGTCACACAAAATCACATGAACACACATTTGCCTCACTGCATCCCCCTTATGCCATGGAATACAACTTTTAGAGCTCTTTGATCCAGAGCTGTGGCATGTGTGTAGCCGAAGGGCTTCAGGAGAGGTAAATTGTACAGACGTGGGAAAGCAGCTGAGTGCGAGCAGGCGGGTGGCCTTTGTCAGGAGACAGCTGGAGTAGCTTCAATTTTTAATACATGTTTGTTAATAACAATTTATGCTAGGTGTCCCAAGTGGGGGATGTCTAACTTACTAGCTCTGAAAAGCAGGCAATTCATGGGAGAAAGAAAAGCAGAGTATTGCAAAGCAGCTGTGTTGTCTTCTTATGGCTAAGTAAGTAATTAGCCTGACTCTCAAGTCCTTCTTTGATCCCAGACTACACCTTTCACAATAACGTTCTCCCCACGTTTCATTATGGGCCACAGAAGTGATGGGTTTTTCCAGTACACTGGATCTTTCTTGTCCACGTGCTCTAAATGCCCTCTGTTCATCTTCCACTCAGCTTTAACTGGTGGATCCTGAAGAAGCAGCAAACAATAAATTTGGCAGCACTGCAGCAGGAACTGCTTTTCAATTTGACTTTCAGTTCCTGTGAGAATGGCAGCTTCCTGAAAATCAGATGAGAACACTTTTCAAAGCTTTGTAATGTTATGTTGATGTGTTGTTACATTGCCTCCCCACTCTCATTCTGTGCAGCTGCTCCACATGAACTAAGCACTCAAGAACTTCACTTGTCAAAGCTGCTGGTACTCTGTGAGTGGGAAATGCAGGGGTCCCAGGGTTGCTTGAAAGGTTCTTTTATTTACTAAGTCCTAACTTCTGGATTGTGCCAGCATCCAGCACCTGTCTGTTTCCTCATGGAGAGATCTGCAAGGAGTTTGGTAAGACTGAGCTTTTGGAAAGGCCCAGCAAGCTGCAAAAGGAGGAAGCTCCTCTTCGGAAGTTTCATATATCCGTGATATATATGTAATATCTTCCACAAAAAAGCCCACTAGAGACTAGTCCATGTGGATAGCAGGTATCAGGGTTCTGTGCACATCAACAGCCTCTGCAAGCTTTCCTTGGCCTTCCCAGGGGTTTGGCTGCTTGTGTTCAAGGCCAGCTCAGATTTAGCATGGCCATATAACCTTGTATTCAACTCCTGCAATAAAAGCCAAGCTGGCAGAAAGGGTGGTGTGAGAAGGAGTTACGAGAAGCCTCATCTTCACCCCCAGATTGGCCACCACCTGACCCAGGAGCTGAGTGGTGGCTGGGTGCTTGCCTGAGCTGTGATGTTGGGATGCCTGTGCCCAGCCTTGCTGATTCTGACCCACAGACCAACTTCCTAGCTCGGTCTTGACCTGGCTGGTCACTGTGAGCTTGCCCAGTGGTCACTGGTCTGTGGCTGACGCTGATCACCACCACTGGCCCTTTGCTCTTTGCTCCTTGCTTGGATCCAGTAGGGCCGTGCCTTTGTTGGTGAGGGCACAACCTTGCCTGTCCTGCTGTACCTCCCTTACAAGGTTACATGTACATGAGAATATTTTGGGAGTGTATGGACTGGAAGGACCTGACCACAAGTGGAAAACAACCTCAAGCAGAAGGGAGACCTCTCATTTTTTAACTAACAAGCTGCACAGAAAATTGAACCATTGCCCCGGTCCTGGGCTGTATCTTTACTCACTTGAACAATCTTGTAGTGAACCTTTGGGTAGTTTTTGTGATAGGGTTGCCGAAAGAACTTCCTTATATCTTGCATCATCTCCTACAGAACAATCAGCACAAAGCAGGCTGTTACCATGTGGTAAGGCAAGCACTGGGAATTTTTGTTTCTCAGATTGTGTCAATCAGTAATGGAGAAGTCACTCATTTCAGGCTTTGGAGGAAGGTCCCATAAAAGCAACATAGGGCTGGAAAATGCTTTCTGCACTCATACATGTGCCTCATCCAGCTGGACAATTCAGACATGCAGTGTATGGCTGTGCATCATGAGACACAGAATCATATAATTTTGGAAGGCTCCCACAAGGATCATCAAGTCCAGCTCCCTGCTTCTCCCCGGAAAAACTTAACTCTTAGAGAGAAAGACCTGGTTTTTATCCAGTGATGGTCTCATACCTAGGGTTGATGGAGCTTAGCTTTCTACACCCCCAGCCCTCTCAGCTCAGAAGTTATCCCCAGTGTCATTGCTGACAGATTTTGAGCAGTGTCCTTAGCAGAAGCAAACTTCTAAATGAATGGCAGATGCCGATGGCCCTTTTACACAAAAACACGAAATACCTCAGTCAAAGCATTATTCCAAAGTGAAATGTCAAGAGCTTGAAGTATGTTGTCTGTTCTCTGTTGTATATCTTTCTCACAGGCATCAAACAGCTTCTGCAGTGCAAAGACAACAACTGATTACAGCAGCAATCACAGTGAAACCAGAGGTGTAGAGTACAAAGCATATGCTGAGAACACATCTGCATTAGAGTAAATCGTAGAGCTGCTAATGGATTGAAATATGTCTTCCGTAGCTGTGAAACAAACTGTTTCATCAAGCTGCTTGCATATTGGAGCCCATTCTTCAGCATCTGTGGGGCCTTATCATCACAATCAATGCTAATAATGGCCCCATCTCAGTCTTGTCCTTTAAGGTAATACCACTTTGGTATTTTCCTTCAGATCTTTCCAGCATCAGAGCAGTGAGTCAGACATCAAAATGAGGTCTCCTAGCTATCCGTTCAAGCACCATCATAAGCAAAGTGGATTGTTTTCCCACTTGTGCTTAACATGTGTGAGAGATGGGACTGGTATTTGAATGTGCCCTTCTGAAAGGCAGGAGGAAGAAAGTCACTGTCAGTTTGATCTCTACAGCATTCCGCAGGCCCTGCTGGGTTGGAAAACCAGAGACCCAAACTTAGGTCCCAACCATTTCTGGTACAGAAATACAAATCCTCAAAGGCTGCTATATGGCTACACCATATTGATCTGATAAGAATCAGATGGAGAAAATGGACGTGAACAAACCTTAATGATGTGACAGCCTTGCTCATACGTCCAACGGCAGGGCATGGAGCTCCTGACTTTCTCCCATTGCTGTAGTTGGAGCATCTCATATCTCTTCAGCACAGCAGACAAATGCAAAGGGTCATTGATGTCCTCAGAGTGTTGGTGCATAGCCATCGTTTTAGCCAAGAGCTCTTGGTATCTAGGTCAAGGAGGATATTAAAAAAATGTATCTAAGCCAAGATGAAATCATGAGTAAACATAACTATTTTACTCATGAATCTGTTTCATGCATCCCATGTTTTGTACAACGCACTTCTCAACTCTGTTATATAGCTGGCAAGCAGCTTTTGTGTGGGAAACAGTGCTTTCTCAGCTCAGTTTTGCATGATCACAGTGGAATCTGATCAGAGTGGCATCTCGATGATGTCATTGTAGACTGGTTTCTTTTACTCTTTACTTAACTGGTTACCCTGAGAATGTCTCCTTCCCTTTGCAGAACAACCCAAGCTGTCTTCAAGAAGTCAGTTACAAAGAGATGCTGTTAGATTGAAAGTCTGGAGAGAAGGTGTCTGGGCTGTCTGGTGAGAAACAGAGTCCCCAAGGACTGGAGGAAGCAAGTGTGTGGTTTTTCAATGTAGAAACACCCAGTATGTCCAAGATATGAATAAATACCTTACCTTGCCTCTAGATTTTTGTTCTTCTCTTTCAGTGCCTCATACTCCTCTTTCTTCTGATGCTGTATTTGGATTGCCCTTCCAGGAAATGCTCTGAAACAGATTTGTGAGATCTCCTTATTTGTAGTTGGACACTGGGACAACAGTGGACATGCCCCTGTTGAATAATCTGAATTCCAGAAAAAAACCTCTGAGGTGGGAAAGTGTAGAGCATCCAGGAAAAGCTCCAGGGGAGCTGAACAACCTCCCCTGAAAGCTCCAACCCAGAATTTATGCTCAAATCAAGAGGGGAGCTATTTACATCAGAAGAAATGGAAGTGTGGTTGTGAGGATCATAATGATTTTCCCCTCTTTGATTATTAATATAAAGATTCACAGTACCTGCTGTAACTCTCTGGAAGGTGTAGTGGTGTATTAACAGGGTCAGTCAAAGTTCTGTTCTCATTGTCCATCCATCCATAGGGGGAAGAAAGAAATAATAAACCACATTTCAATCAGTGGGCAAGTATGCAATAAAGTCTTAAAAAATGCACAAGCTAAACTTCCTCCCTCCAATTTCTGATCAGCCCACAGGGAAAAGAAATCTAGAGACCACCACTTCTCAAGGCTGTTCTTTGCCAGGTGGGTGGTTTGTGATTCCATGAATCAATACCAACAGTGCAAATAAATACTCCCAAAGTGTAAGATCTGCACATTACATGGGGCAGATCAAGCAGCTTCTGTAAATTTGCTCTGGGTTCCCAATAAAGCCTGCAAAAAACTTGTTGCTAACTCAGAGCCCTCCCTGTGTCTGGCTGATTTGTATTCTTCTGTCCCACCCGCCCTAGTGTGCACCAGCTACCGTTCATTGTCAGGGGCCACACTAAACAGTGTCATTTCTGGTCACTGGACTCTCACGTTATTTTGTCGTCCATCTCTTTCATAATTTCAAACATTCCCTTCCTTATTTTGTCGTCCATCTCTTGCATCATTTCAAACATTCCCTTCTTTATTTTGTCATCCATCTCTTTCATCCTTTCGAACATTTCCTTCCTTATTTTGTCGTCCATCTCTCTCATCCTTTCGAACATTTCCTTCCTTATTTTGTCGTCCATCTCTTTCATCATTTCAGACCTTTCCTTCATGGTTGAAGTCTGGTCTCCATAGGCTGATGGCTGCTGTGGGGTGTCAGATACATGTCTGAGGAAAAAAAGAAAAGGGAATTCTTATAAAGAAAGGAGAAAAGAACACATCCTCGAAATGAGTACCTTATAATAGCCAGTCCTGTGAGCAGAGGCTTCATGGCTACATCCATGCCAGCAAGCAGATCAGAGACAGGACAAAGGGCACATGGGGATGCAGATTTGGCACAAGTCAGTCAGCACTCACCCAGGTAATGCCTGATACAGCTCAGGGGACTCCATAGACCAGTGTACGCCAAATCCAGGAGGGTTTGACTCATCATTAGGTCTGGATGAAGTGGGCAAGATACAAGAACAGCTCCTGAAAAACAAACTCAGCCTAGACCTGCAGAGTGTGGGGAACAGCAAATGCAGCTGACTGTTCTGCTGAAACCAACTTTGCAATGTACAAGTGTGGGGTTTTTTTAATAGAGGAATACAAAGCTCTGTGTTCTCAAGGTAATTTTTTATTTGTACAACTTCTCTCTGTGTCCTGTTTCCTAATGAGGATCCCAAATATCAACTATTATTACAGAGACAGTCCCAGATTAAGGTGCTCCAGGAGCTTGGATCCAGGTGGAGTAGAGAGCAAGTTCGTTCCTCGTCTTGGGGTGGCTTTATGGTGTGTATCCCCTATCGCTGCTCTATTCCCAGAAATTAACTTTGTGCCTTTCTGTGCCTTTAGACTGAGCCTGAGAGGGGAGAGAGGAAAAAAAAACAACCCAGTGAACTTTTCAAAGCAATTGCTCAAGGACACAGATATACTCTCCTCTGCTTCTGCTCTGGCAGCAAGGGGGAGAGGAAACACCCTTCGTGCTTTTCAGGGAGTTTTTGGCTCCTTTTCTCCGGAGAGACGGAGAGTTGAACTTTGTTTTCTTGGGACTTTGGTTTTTCCCTTCTTCTCTTCTGGACTGTTTCAACATCAGAACACATCAGGAGAATTTTCCACCGAGGTCCTGGAGGTGGGCCCACGCCGACCCAGCTCCGAGGAGGAGAGAGACCGCACCTACAGAAGGACTCTGAAATTTTCCCAGGGTTCTCTCCACAGTGAGAGTTTTTATTATTTAGCATTGTTATCCTTTTCCTGTGTGTTGTTAAAGAAATAGTTTTTATCTCTTTCACTTTCCTTCAAGGAAAATTTCTTTTTTCCTGAACCTGGTGGGGGAGGGGTGGTTGTAACCTGCCTTCTATCAGAGGAAATTTTCCTCCAAATGTGGCCAAACCAGCACATTCCTGCAACCAGATGTCAGAGAAAGCCTCAGCATGAGGCTTTACCTTTGGTTTATGCCAATAGAAGGCTGCACAGCTGCTGCAAGGGACTGTGCTGCCCTTCTCTCTCAGCATCACTTCCTCCCATCGAAGCACATTTTGGTTTTGTTCACTTGGATGGATTCATTTCCACTTAAATCACTTCACTTTCAGTCTTTCACGGAAGACACTTTTTTTGTATTGTTTTTTTAAGCTCAACAATCCAGTAAAAAATCTGCATTTTAGTCAGACTTTTCCTGCAAAATTGATGAGCTCAGAGTCTGAGTCCCAAAATCCCATATCTTGTTACATTCTTTATGTTGATCTTTCTAGTTTCATTTCCTCTTGCACCAATTTAAGATCTGCCTCACACTTAGGAATTTAACTTGAGCTGAATTTGGGGACAGTAACCATCTCGGTGATGGCTAGAAAGGTTAGGAAGTAGAAAACAGAGCTTTTACTGAAATATTTCACAGTCAGAAAATGTTTGCAGTTCAGTACTCATGCAACCCTCCAAGAAATTTTGTAGAAATATTCAGACCTAGGAAGGTTAAATAAGTTCATCCAGAGACAGCCCGTGCATAACCTACCTGCTGCCTTCTGCAGTCGTCTTTCTGGGATCATTGTCCTCACACTGTCTTTCCATCCATTCTATTCTGTAGTCAGAAGCATCGGATGTCTCCATGCCTTTACAGCAGCAGCAGAAAATGTTTGTTGAAATGAGTGGGCAGCACCAGGGACTGTCCTTGCTGCTGGGAGTGCAGAAAGCTACTGATCAGATAGTTTCCTAACAAAGGCACTTTGCTGTTACGGAAACCAGAAGCAAGCCCTGCCTCTTTACAGGAAAAGGCACAATTTACAGGGTGTCTAGAGTCACATTTCTCTCCAGCCAATAAGGTCAGGGGAGGATGCCCTTCCCTCTGCAATATCAGGCCTTTCAGTTTCAGTCCAGTCCCATCTGTTCACCCCTCTCTGGCTCCCGGAGCTGCACACCTCTGCACTGCAGTGGCCATGGCCAGCCAGTCAGTCTTCGTCGTTGCTATAGATTTTGGCACATCCTACAGTGGGTACTGTTTTTCTCTTGCCTCAGGTACAGACCAAATCCGCCAGGTTTACTGGGGAACAGAGCATGGGCTCAAGACCCCAAAGACGCCCACATGCGTCTTGTTCAACCAGAAGCAGGAGTTCAAGTATTTTGGCTATGATGCTGTGATGAAGTACAAGAGCCTGCCCTCCAGCCAAGCTGACAGCTGGTACTTCTTCCAGAATTTCAAGATGCATCTGTACAACACGGTATGTGGAAGAGTTACTGCTAATGGGGGTCAGGGCTATTCATTTATTTGAGGGGTGGGGGCTACAGAATCCATGAAGAGGGCTGAGTAAGTCTGGTTAATGAGGGTGAATGAACACAAGTCAGAGAGTATTTTGATGACCGAAAGAAGAAATTATTTATTTTTGTAATTGCTGAAAGCTTCACGGGTCCTTCCTTTATGATGGTTTTTGTTTGCCTGCAGACAATAAAACCTGACTGCCTACCTGGGTGAAGGCAAAGACATGTTCCTAAAAAACAGCTGCCCTGTTCCTGAGCTTGACAGAGAAACAGGTCTCCCTCTGGGACTCCCTGCTTCAGTCCTCGACAGGGAACAGGGATCAAGTGAAATTTCCTGTAATTCAAAGGAGATGGGCAGCCATGGGATCACCTAAGAGCTCATCCCATGTTATACAGCTCCCCCAGCTTATCTTTCCCTCCCTTCAAGTGTTATTCTGAAGCTAATGTAAGGGTGTCCAGCTGTCCTTGAAGCCTGCAGTGGCTTTATCATTTCTCTCTGAAGGCTCTGTGCTAGTTTGGAATAGTTCGCAGCTTTATCTGGGTTTGCTTGTTCAGCCAAACACCAGGCTACCTTAGGACCTTCCTGTCTGTGCTCTGGGGTCCTACAGGGCTTCTCAAAGCATAGAATAAACCAGAGCACAGAGCCAGTCCCAGGAAAAGCCTCATCTCCTCTCTTTGGCATTCCCCAGGGTGAAGTCATGAGTGCTGAACTGGATGCTGTGGTGGGTGGGAGGCCTCCTTGAAGATTTTCCTCCCCAGGAAAGCTGGGAATTATGTGGTTTGTCACAATGTCACCTTTGGAGTGCTAGGTTCTCATTCACTTTCAGCGGAGGCTGGAGGGAGGTTTTAGTTCAGAGCTATTCCTCTGCATCTGAGGAGGAAATGGTGAAGGAAAATTTCATTGCAGAATCACCTGCCACTGGCTCTTCAGGGATCTACAGGATCTACAGGGTCTTTACAAAATTTGGCCTAGGAGAAACAGCTGACTTATCAACCACATTGACATTTTGCCTACTGAATCACAGGCAATGTGGGTAAGCAGTTTGGTAGCTGACCTGTGCCACTTAGACTCAGTTAGCCACAGTAGTGAAGCCAGTGCTGGGAGTTCAGTCAGGTTTGGAGACAGGACCTCCTTCTGTGCTCTATGTTGTGCAGTGCTCGGTGTGAAGGGGACAGGTCTCATACGGGCACTGCAGCATGTTAACCTGGGCCTTTGTTTTGTAGAATGTCACGGCTGGCATGGAGCTGAAAGCCAGCAATGGAAAGTTGCTTCCTGCCCTGACAGTCTTTTCCAAAAGCCTGCGCTACCTGAAGGAACATGCCCTGAACACCATTCAAGAGGCCTCTTTCCAAACTGTCTATGACGAGGAGGAGATCACCTGGGTCCTTACTGTCCCAGCCATATGGAGTGCTGCTGCCAAGCAGTTCATGCGTCTGGCAGCAAAAGAGGTGAAAGCAGGGGTTACCCCATTTCCTCAAATTACCTTTGGAGGTTTCTTCGCCCATTGAGGCAAAGGAACCCCTCAACATGTAAACCTGTATTTCAAATTTCAGTCCATCAGGCAGAGAAATCTTCCACATTGAGGGTGGTGGGGGAGAAGATGTCCCAAACTGGCAGTAACAACAGCTCTGCCCTCTCCCGCCACTGCCGTATAGAAATGAGCCCCACAGAGATCAACGGTGCAAGAACCACCACCCCTGCATGAGCTGCTGGGGTGAGAAGAGTCTCCCTAACAGGTGGTGTTCATGCAGCAGTAATGTCACCCCCTTTCCTTGAACTGATTCCTCTCTTTTGTGATTTTAGGCAGGAATTATCTCTGGCATGCTCTCTGAGAAACTGATCATTGCCTTGGAGCCAGAAGCTGCATCGCTGTGGTGCAAGCAGCTTCCACAGGAAGGGTTTATGGCAGACAGCAGTGACAAGAAGAAGTTTGAAGACTCCCCTGGGATCCAGTATATTGTTGTTGACTGTGGAGGTAAAATTTTCCCTGTTTAACAGGTACCATCTTTGCACAGGGCACAGTGCACGGCAATTTCACAGTATGGCCAAAGGTCTGCAGTGCAGTCCCAGAGCTCGGACTCCACTGCTGTGCTTGTCATGGGGTTTTTATTTTTTTTTCTCACCTAATGAGATCTTGTTAGCAGGCAGAAAAATAGGAGGAAAGAACAGGATTGTGTCTCACACTACAGTGCTCTTCAGGCCAGACGGTCACAACATGAGGTCCTGTCCTCTCACCAGATCAGCTGGCACCGCGTCCCAGCATCAGCCATCGGCACGCGCCACGTGCTCTTTTGTAGCCTGAGCTCACAGCCTCCTCTCTAGGAGCAACTGTAGTTACTGCCCAGTGAAGTGACCAAAGAGATGAGCTAGCAGGCACTGGGGAGTAAATCATTAAGAATATTTGATGAAGCACTACTCAGTAATTTCTCTAGATTCCTGAGGTTTTTTGATGTGATGTGAATTTTCTGCCAAGAGCAGTCTGGTGGTTGTGAACAAATACCGAAAAGGCATCAAGAGGACCACAAGTTCCTGAGAGTCTTCTCACCGCTGTCAGAAGGCCAGTCTCCGTTTGTGATCAGACAGGAGATCGGCTTGTTCAGTGAGCAAGTTGGAGCATCCAGCTCTTATCAGAAATAACTGTAGGAGCCTTGTGAGACCAGGCTTTTAAACAAAAGAAAAAATAAATAAATTTAAGAAATCTAGAGAAGTACAGGCAATAGTAGAAGAGCGAGGATGAGGAAAGAAAGCAGCAGAAAAGCACATTTGTGAATTGGGAGTTCAGAAGGTAAGATTAAATTCAGTGGAAATTCATGTACTTTAAAGCAAACAGCGCAATTAATTTGAGTCTCTGTGTGTGTCTGTGTCTGCATGTGTAGGTGGCACCGTAGACATCACAGTACATGAGATCCAAGAAAACCATTACCTAAAGGAGTTACACAAGGCAACTGGAGGTGGATGGGGAGGCAACAGAGTGGATGAAAATTTCACCAGTTTCCTCAAGGAAATATTCAGTGATGGCGTATGGGATGAATATGTAAAGAAGCACCCTACTGAATTACAAAATATGATGTACAACTTCAGCCTACAGAAATGCTCTGCTGGCAGGGAGGCAGTCTACATACATTGCTACTACAACCTGATCAGACTGGCAGAGTCCAAGAAGGACATCTCCCAGTTCTTCAAAAAAGCAGCAGGAGCTGTGTGGTGTGATGGGACAATCATGATTACATATGAGAAAATGCAGAAGTTGTTTGACTACTGTATCAACAATATCATTGGTGCTTTGAGGGAAATTCTTTGCAAGCCTGAGATGGACAAAGTCCAGTACATTTTGCTTGTGGGAGGCTTTGCATCCAGCATCATCCTGAGAGATGCAGTCAGTCAGGCCTTTAGCAGCAGGTATCATATCCTTTGTCCCATGGAGGCCCAGGCAGCCATTGCAAAAGGGGCTGTTTTATTCGGAGTTAATCCACACATTGTTACCTCAAGAATCAGCTGTAGGACATACGGCGTACAAGTGAGTAAGAAATTTGATGATGCTATCCATGACATCCATAAACGGAAGGTCTCAGAAATTGATGGCTATACTTACTGCACAGGTCTCTTCCAGAAATTGGTGGGAGTTGGGGAGACGGTGAATATAAATGAAGTTGCTTACCATGATTTCTCTCCAACAGAACCAGATCAAACAAGTGTAGTCTTTGCTTTCTATTGTACAAAAAAGCAGGATGCTCAGTACGTAGATGAGGAAGGGATGGAAAAGCTTGGCTCCTGTGTAGTGCCATCTCCAGACACGCGGCTGGGGAGAGATCGCAAGCTGAAGATGGAGATTAAATTTGGGCTCACTGAATTTAAAGCCACATGTACTGATGTTACTTCCCAAGAAAGTCGGACAGTTGTAATAGATTTTTTATCTTATAAATACTCGACATATTGAACAGATCTTAGACATCTTTTCCAGCCATTATGATTCTAACAATTCTATGACTCCTACAATAGAGGAGGCAATTGGACCAGTAAGTCCATCATGCAGCTTTCTGTTTACACAGGAAAACTACTAGTCTGATTGTCTGGTTCCTTCCATTCCTTCCATTCCTCACCAACCATCCTTTCAGTCCAACACCTCACTTTCTGTTGTATCTGACAGCAGGTTTGTCTGCTGCTTCATCTCATGCCCTTTTAGCTTGCATCTCTGAACTTAACAGTCCATACCACCAATATAATCATCTGTGACCTGCCTGTGTTTGATGCAAACCCTCTGGACTGGTGTCTAACTTCCACGTAAAGCATCCCATAGCTGTTTATTTTAGCCTGGTGTCTTTCAGACATGTCTTCTCTTTCTCTGACATCAGGTCTCTTTAGCTGGAGTCCAGGTTTAAATCTGCTGGGGGTGACATTCATGGGAGTGGAGTTCTCTTTTCTTCAGAATATTGCTTACATAAACTGCATGTCATTAAAGCTCCAGTGTCCCAGATGAGGGTGCTGAGTGAACCAGTCTAGGGGCTTGTGTCCAAAACCTGTGGGATTGTTGTTTCCATTAAATGATTGGATGGTTTGATCTCATTAATTGGGCAGATATGAATGCCAGATTGTAACATTACAGGTATGAATAGTGCTTATGCTGCTGCCTGAGGCCTCTGTGCAGCTCTAGGTACTCTCTGCATTTCTGATTTGGGCTTGATATTTTCCAAAATCTAATTTCTTTGCCTCCTGCCTGCAGCACCTGTGCAAAGGTTCAGCACGGTGTAAGCTTCATGAGCGTAAATTTGTACCAAGAAAAGGATGCAGTCCTGCAGTGTGCTAGGTCTGGCTGAGGTGGAGTTAACCTTCTTCATAGCAACCCTTATGCTGGTGTGTGGTTTGTGTCCAAAATGGTGTTGGGTAGCACACCAATGTTTTGGGGGGTGAGGGGTGGGCTGGCATTCGTGGAGTTGGTTTTTTCCCCCCTCACTAAGGATGTAAAGTTTCTCTGCTGAGCACCAGCCTCCACCAATGCAAATTCTTGGTTAGCTGGATTTACTGCAAGGAAACTCAGCACTGGCATCCTTATTAGTTGTAATGATCGTGTTAGAGTGATATTGTAGAGTTAGAGTGATATATAGAGTGATATAATAGAGTTACTGCTGGCCATGTAGTGAATGTTGTTAATCATGAGAGCAGCATTCAGAGGACTAATCTGCATATCTGCTATGCCCTATGCTATATAAAAGTGGAGCGATTTTGAAATTACTACCTTTGCTTTCACATTTAAAATGTTATGCATGCAATAAAAATATTCACGACAGACACCTGTGTGCATTTCTACCATGTCAGGTGGTACCACTCTCTACACTTTGTAAGGGCCATTCTGGGGGCTAGGTCCTAAGAAGCTGAGTAATCCTGCTTTTTTCTTACCCTTTGCATTTGGTAATTTCACCAGTGCAAAGCCCAGCACAGCTCCACCCGAGCCCACTAATGCCCTGGAATGGGAGAGAGAAGTATGGTGTGGGGAAGTGGCAGTGGGTAAAGCTGCCTGTGACTGTCCCAGGTCTTTCCCACCCATGTGCTATGTGGGCTTTGGGATTCAGGCATTGACACTGACAGTCGTGACTGCAGGTCCTAGTTTTGCTTGTTTTGATGAGCTGATTATCTTGATAGCCTCAGACACTGAGCATGAGCAGATGCAGGTGTTTGTCCTTTCTGTGAATGCAGCACTGAGTGTCAGAATCTCGGGCTAAGCATCCCTGAAACCTGGCAATATGGGGGGCTCTACCCTCAGCCTGACACTACCACGGGTGTTGGGAAAAGAAGACTCACAGCTGCTGAGCCCCTGGCAGCCATCCTGTGAAACAGGTGTGTCTGCTGAGCTGGGAATTAACCCTGCTGAACAATAAATAAGGTGGGTTGTTTGTGCTAAAAATCACAGAATCACAGTTCCCCAAGTTTCAAGGAGAAGAAAAGACAGTGAGGTTTGCAGTGCCTGTAACCAGGGCATCGATGAGCTCTAGAGGTGTGAAGGCTGCTGAGTCCTAAATGGCTGGGTGAGTAGAAGGTACCACCCGTTTCTGTGACTGGATCTTGCCGGCTGCCTTCTGCCTAAAGCATGTGATTTCTTGGAAACTGAGAGAAAGCAACCCTCACTTCTCAGTACTGACACCATTTCCCTGCAGAACAATGGGAGGCACACCCTCTTCTCCCCTGGCTGGGGACAGGGAAAGGAGCAGCTTGGCCACAGCTGTGTTCCCTGCTCTGGATTTCCCAGCGTCATCTGCCTCCCCGGCCTGACCCTGCCTGCCTGATGTCAGATGACATTAAAGATTCACAAGAAGTAAGTTAGCCTTGAAACCATGATAATGACGTGCTGGAGCAATGAAACCATGAACAGACCCCTATAAATCATTATGTCCTTGACAAGTAATGGTTCAAACAGATTCAAACAGAAACTGCAACAGAGGTTTAACAAAATAAGGTTAAACAATAACTTAGCAACAGGTGGTAGGATGTAACCTCAAGTTACCTCAGATGATTATAATGTTAAAGAACACACCCCCAGGAGAATTTGTATGTGGAAATGACAGGATACTGAACCGGACTGAGATCAGCACATGCACCTTAAAAATTTTGTTATACAAGCATGAGTGACCCATCTCCTGTTCCTGTTTGCTTCTTTTTTGGTTACCTTTTTGTAAAAAGGACTCTGCTTGTTTTCCAAAAGGTTGGAAAAGGCCTGGCCTGGCACCCTATTCTGCAGATTTGTAAAAAAATCATGTCTCGGCTCAATGTGTTGATTGGCTCTTGCATGCCAGGATTCCCTTCTTTAGGGGTAACATCCTGAGGAGCTTCACCCCTGTTAGAAAATGTGGCTCTTCATGCAATAGAAATTACGCTTGAGAGGATTCACTTCCTTTGGGATAATAACCAACACAAACCACGGGAGAGGAAAAAAAAAACCAAGCAAGCATCCTCTTGCCCACACGTGGGGAGGTGTCAGCAACGACTTCATGATTAAACAGCTAATTTTTCACAGCTATTCCATTTCCAGGCCAAAATAAATAGGTTTCTGGAGCTCCTTTTTCAATTGCTAGAGATTGCTGAGGTGTAGCTTAGATGTGTATAGCCCTGTTAGAGATGTCAAAACTTTATGAGGGATTTTTGGGTTCATCTTACAAGGACTCAGCAAATCATGCAAGGGGAAAATAGAAGATAATTTTCCAAAACAGTGGAAGTAACACCAGAAGATGGAAGACTAGAAAAGCACGTCACAGAGAGAGCGTGGTGACATGCTTGAGGGGAGAGGTCATTATTTTGGTCAGGGACTGCCCTGTGCTGCTGACACCTGGCTTGGCCCCAGACAAAATAGACCCATTGCATCCCAAAACTGGACCAACCAAGTAAGTTTAGGGTGCCTCCATGGAAAAATGTTTAAGAACAGGTAGTGAATACTGAAAAGGGAGAAACAAGTCCAGGGCAGGTACAGTATCCAGCGGGATGATGACCAGTGGAAGAGCCCGTGCTGGAGCAGTTGAGTAGGACACAAGGAGCAGCAAGAGCAAAGGGATCCCCATGCACCAACCCCAGCTCCTGCACCACCCACAGTCTCACCGTAGGGTCTGGTTGTAACCTGCAGCATGGGTGAGGAAATGGGACAGGGGGAAGTGAGGCATCTGAGTGATGGTTGGTTGGTTTGTTACTTGGCAATAAATTATTTGGATTGAAATTTCTCAACTCACAACAGGTATTTTGTGGCCCATGACAGAATGTCTGACTACGTATCAAGGGGTGGAGCATGTTCATACTGCAATGTCCCAGAGGAGAGTGGGGGAGGAGGAGCAGAGGAGAATTCTCCTAGGGAATCATAGAATGTTTTGGAAGGGACCTTAAAGACCATCTCGTTCCAACCCCTCTACCATGGGTAGGGACACCTTCCACTAGACCAAGTAGCTCAAAGCCCCATCCAGCCTGGCTTTGAACTCTTCCAAGGATGGGGCACCCACAACTGCTTTGCAGCTTTCTATCAGACTGCTCTTTGTTTGCTGTGTGGTAAAAAGGGAGCGGGAGGCAAGTGGGGACAAATTTCAGTGAAGTCATTTGAGGCCTCCCTCAGTGGGTGCAGCAGCAGTGGGACACAACCCCACCAAGACCTGTCAGTCTCTGTGAGTTTGCAGCCAGCACTTTTCCTTCTGCCTTGGGGTATCAGGCTGGTTTATCTTGACATGCTGCATATTTTCCCCTCACACCTATTCCTTCCCTCCTCTAAACCATCCCAAACAAAATGAGGTTTTGTCTGCCCTCAGCATCCAGCAGCAGTTTCTCAAGCCCTTTTGCCCTTATTTTGCATGTATGCCCTGGACTTAACCAGAACATTCCTGCCAGAGGTTAAGCCCAGGCATTACATGGATAATCCATGAAAACTTTTTGCCTCCAGTTCCAAGTGACTGTGACTGTAACAGGCCCAGACATGCTGTCTGCAGCTCCCACGCTGGCCCTTCTCCTGCCCCTTATCTCTCTCCCAGGCAGGCAGGGCTCAGAGATAGGACAGGGATCCCAGCTGCAAGCCAAGAGGTTTAGGAAAGTGAAAAGCCTGGCTATGCTGCACCATTCACCTCCAGTGCTAAAATGAAGTGGCTGTGGAGAGCACTATGGCCATGGATGCTGTGTCATGCTGCCATCACCGTCCCTGCAATGCTGTCATTTTGGGGTGGCAAAGCCTCCCACCCTCAGGGGGCCAAGGCTGGGAGCAGCTGTGGGGTGAGCCCCTGTTAAACCAGAAGGCTGTGGGGAAAGCAATGACCGTGGCATGAAGGCAGGACTGGAGAGAGTTGCTGCAGCTAGAAACAGGATCTTTGACTGAAAGACCAAAGAGTGCCAAGGAGAGGGGATGGCAGGGCACCACAGTGCCCTCAGCACAGCAGCACTCTTGGGAGAAAACCAGGAAAATTAGTTCTTGCGCAAGGATCACCTTCAGGAAAGAGGAGCCAAGCACGGGCTTTGGCAGGGGTGAGAGGGGAAGAGAATTGATCTTTTTTTTCCCCACTGAAAACTGCCTTTTTTTCCTTCTCTCCTCAGACAGTGAGACCTTTGCACCTGACCTACGACTACAGGGCTAGTCCTCCCTCCTCATGTGGTTGGTTTCTTTCCTGATTAAAAGTGATTAGGTAACTCTAAAACCTGCAGAAATGTGACTGAGGAGAACGGAGACAAAGAGACCCTTCAAGATCCCTTAAATCCCCAGGGCAGTATTTAGAGAGCCTTGAGGAGAGAACTGGAGCAGATAGACCCTGCCAGGACCTCCCTGTCCTTCTCCCTCCTGCTGCACCCTCCGTTGCCAACATCTCCTCCACCATGTCGCTCTCTGAAGCAGAGGTGCAAAGTGCCCGTGGTGCCTGGGAGAAGATATATGTGGATGCTGAGGACAATGGGACAACTGTGCTGGTCAGGTAAGGAAAGAGCCCATCCAACTGCTGCCCTGGAGGGGTGAAGGAGGAACAGCAAGAAGGATGGAGATACTGCCTAGGAACATGTCTTGATGTTTTTCATGCAGCCCTTGCTGGGAAGAGGAGCAATCCACACAAGGAAAAATAAAAGGAAAGGGGTAAGGGGGTGGGAAAAGAAAAAGAGACAAGAACAATTTCTTCACCCATGTAAGGTAAAGAAAAGAAAGTGTGGTATGAAAGAGAATGGGAACAAAACATGGGCCTTATTTCCCTCTTCCTCTTTACCTCTAAACTCTTTTAATGCTCTTTTTAAACTCAGTATTTCACTTCTGATTCTCCTTCAGCCTCAGTTCATCTGTTCCATTGTATTACACCCTTTCTGTGGGCTTTCCTCTCTTAGTTTCCATCGTGTTTCCCTCTCTTCTGTTCACCTTTCACATATTCGACTCTCATCTGGGACTTACATCGCCTCCATAAGCATGGATCAGTTCAAACACTATTTCTGGTTATCAGACCTTTACCCATCCCTCTGGCTTTCTTGTATATCACACCTTGTATCTGGATTACCCTCCCAAAGTGTTACATGCTGCTCTTTCCTTCTGCAGGCTACACAATCGGCACACAGTTAGGGTCAGGAATGCAGCCATAAAATGTTAGCAGCATCCAGTAGTTTGCCTCCCTGGGGTAATTTACTCTAGAAGGTTCTGCCTTAGTGTCCTACATCCCCAGACCTGCCTATAGAGAAGTTCAGGGCTTTCCATGACAAGAGAGACATGGCCATACTGGAAAGAGTCCAGCAAAGGGCCAGGAAGATGATGAGGGGACTGGAGTATCTCTCCAATAAAGAAAGGCTGAGAAAGCTATGACTGTTCAGCCTGGAGAAGAGAAAGCTCAGGGGAATCTTACCACTGTGTACATAAAAACCTGAAGGGAGAGTGCAAAGAAGGCAGAGCCAGGCTTGTCTCAGTGGTGCCACGAGACAGGACCAGAGTCAATGGGCACAAACCAAAACACAGGAGGTTCCCTCTGAACATCAGGAAACACTTTTTTTACTTCTGAGTGCAACTGAGCACTGGCACAAGTTGCCTAAAGAAGTTGTTGAGTCTCCATACATGGAGATACTCAAAAGCCATCTGGCCATGGTCCTGGGCAACTGGCTTGCCAGTGGTGTTGAACCAGATGACATCCAGAGGTTCCTTCAAGCCCAACCATTTTGTGACTTTGTGAAATGCAATGTGGAATTTGCTATGGATATTTCAGGTTGATAACCGGTTTACCCAATGGAGCAAACTGCTTTCTTTAAGAGTTTGACCAAGATGACTGTAATTGATCAAAGGTAATTTCAAACACACTGAATTGTGTTACTTTTGAATAAATGGAATGAGCAGTGCCCCATACTCAAACAACAATCCATCACAGGCAGTAAGAAGGCTTTGCAGTGGACTCTAGGAAGGGGTTAATTAACAAAACCAATAGTAGGGTTTCTCCATGAAAACACCCACCAGTATCACAGTGGTCATATCCACTGTCCAGAACATCTTTGGGAATATTAAACTGTCACAGTCATGTGAACTGTCACAGTCACGTGAACTGTCACAGTCACCCCATGTGAATGTGCTCCCACTTTTCTATGAAAGTAACAGAGTTAACACTAAAGAAACACTTACTTTAGAAGCGGTAGAATAAGTTCATTGTAGGTATTAAGGTGGAATGAGCAAAGGAAATGCCCTGGGGAGAGGCAAGGGAGAGAGGACTGGTTGCTATGTGCACAGGGGCTGTGCACAGGTGCCAAAGGCAAAGTAGAAACAAGGAATGCCCAAGTGTCTGTTCTAATAAAGAGAAGGAGAAAAGGGGCATAAATGCATAAGGCAAAGCCCGGAATGTGTAGCAATGTCTGCTTTGATACCTCGGTCCACAAGTCAGGACGTCTGTCATTCCTCAACAGGATGTTTACCGAGCACCCAGACACCAAATCGTACTTCACACATTTCAAAGGCATGGACTCTGCCGAAGAGATGAAACAGTCAGATCAAGTCAGGGGCCATGGCAAGAAGGTTTTCAGTGCCATCAACAACATGGTGCAACACCTGGACAACTCTGAGGCTTTTCTTGGGATAGTGACCCCACTCGGCAAGAAACATGCCACCCAGCTGAAGATTGACCCCAAAAACTTCAGGGTGAGTGAGCAGCCCTCTTCCCAAAGGGTGTGATTGTGAGGAGGGCATGTTTTCCCCTTTGAAGGGTACAACTGAGGAAAATAGGCTTTGTATGTAGGAATACATGTATATGCCTGAGAGAATGGAGGTGGTGGAAGGTGAGATGGTTGATGGTGGAAGATGGCAGGAGTGAGAGATCTGGCATTGGTGGGGAAGATGGCTGTGCAGCAGATGTGCTGCAGGCAGGTCTGCTCAGGTGGGAGCTGCCCATGAGCTGTGCCATGGGTTTTCTCAGTGCAGTCAGATTCCCACACCTGCCATTTAATAACAAGATACAGAAAAGCAGTTTAACACTGGACTTCCATCCCTGATGTATTTTTTATCTCATAACAGGAACTGAGCTTTTCTAGGATAACTAAACCAGCTGTTATTGAGCAACAATGGCAACAGCATTGTCATCATTAAACAAACACAAATAATAAATACAGGATCAAATTACTTGCCCAGATCCACCTACGGTCACTAGCAGAGTGCATTTATAACTATTTTGTCTGCCTTACACAGCAAAAAGAGGCACCTTCTGGCAAAGATTATTTCCAAATGAAGGTGATTTCAAAAGCAGTGGGCCCAATTTTCAGTAAGTGGGAAAATAAGTGATGATTTCTGGCTGAAAATAGTTTTTCAGGGTAAAGATGCACACAAAACAATAAATGTTGCACAGGAAAGGAGTTGGCATTTCAAAGTATACCACCTACATAGTGACTGCAAGGACAAATGAATTCTGCTACAGAGTGCCAGATAGCTAAGAAGCAGGAAACATCAGGAAGAAACTTACCCCCCAAGCCATGTATTCCAAAGGTGTCCAACAAGGGGGCTCATTGTGGTCTCTAAACATTTGGGACAGTCCCCTGCCAGGAGAAGGATTGCAGTGGATGGACAAAGCGCATCAGTCCTATACAGCCATCCTTAAGTGATAGGTGCAGTCAACATTTACTGGATAGTTAGAAACACCACCAGCAGTTTTTTTGTGAATTCTATAATGCACCTTATTTTCCATGCTCCGTTACAAGCTCTGCAGGCCACGTGCTGTGAATTGTTCTTGTGCCCCTTTCTGCCCTCCAAGAATCCCAACTAAAGATATTCAAGTAAGTTCTTATGCCTCTAATGTGGAGAAAAGTTCACACTGGTTTGTTTCTTCCCTTCTCCTTGTTTAGATTATTTGTGACATTATCTTACAACTGATGGAGGAGAAATTTGGTGGAGACTGCAAAGCTTCCTTTGAGAAGGTGACCAATGAAATCTGCACCCACCTGAACAATATCTACAAAGAGGAGGGTTGGTGAGGCTGTGCACCCTCCAGGCTCTTCAAACATCTTGCCAGCACTGATTTGCTGCTTCTGGGCCCCCAGCCACAGCTGGAAAAATTAAAATTTAAAAATAAAAAAAAGGCAAGAAAAAAAGCTTATACAATATAGGTATCAATGTCAATAATTTCCTTAGCAAACTGAGTTTCTACAGCTAAACAAAACCTGCAGATACATCAGTCAGCCAAAAAATCCTGATGTGCTTTGCAGTTTCAGTGTTTCAGGTGGGTTCCTCTGGCCACCATCCTTGAAGACTACATTTTAAGATGATGACTTTAAGGTTTCTATTCCTAAAAGACTTGCTCCTTCCAGCAGCACCAGCAGCTCTTTGGCTCACCTACCATCTCTCCATCCTCATGAATGACAGGAAGGAGACCATTTTGAAGCATCTCCAGAATCTTGGTAGAGGTCATTATTTAAGGGGCATGAGTATTGTTTTGTGTGACAAGGGGGAAGTGGTGTATGGGAATGACTAACGCCTGGGAGAGACATCAGCAAAGTCCCATCTTGCATGAGCCAGCAGAGTCACCCAACCTTGGTTTCTCAGAGCATCGTTCAGCACAAGGGATGACAACACTGAGTGTGGTCACCACTGGACCTCTCTGGGCAGGGATGAACGTCTCCAGGCTGTGGATTTCACCGGGTTACTCCCAGGAAATTACTTGGGTTGCTTTCCCATATGAGGCAAGAGTAGAGCTCACGAGCTCCTGTGCTCTCAAAATGCACCCAGCTGAAGGAGGCTGCTGCCTCATTGCATGGGCAGCACAGGGGGCTCAGCCTGGCATGGGACTCATCCTGTCCAGTTGCACAGCCTGAGCCTCCCTTCAGTGCGAACCAGGTCCTGAACTATTTAATTGCTTTTCTTTGTATTCCTTAGACTTGGTGAAATAATCAGCTAATAACTGCAAATAACCACATGCTGGTTTGCTTCAGTGTAATGCAATAAACACAGAGAAAGCAGATGTGCCCTCTCATTTGCTTCACAGAAAAGGTGATGTGCAGCACTGGCAGCTGGTTACAGTGCACATACTGGTGGTACTGGGAGGTTTCCAAAACCAGCTCAAGCTCCCACCCAGGCACCCATCACTCTTGTGGCAGTCAGGCTTCTCAGGTGGTGGGAAGGGAAGCTTTTCACTTAACCATGAAGCAACAGAACCATGAAGCAACAGTTTTGTAAACAGGTAAAAATGCAGAGTTTTCCTTCATTCAACATGTAGTTTTCCTCACCCACTGCATTTGGCAAAGGATGCTAAATCCCAGAGTCCAGAAGAGGAACTCTAGCCAGAGGGGAGGATGGGGCAGGCTGCTTTATTTGCTTTGGTGTTCTGTTCAGCTCAGGGAGAAAGGGAAGCATATTGCACAGCACTGGCAAGGACTGTAAAAAAAGAACAAGACGTGTAAAAAAATATTTATAGTCTCAAATCTCTCTGTGGGAGTACAAATAGTTAAAGCTCTGAAGAGAGGTGGTGGCAGTTCTTTACTCCCATTGCTCTGCTGCAAACCAGTTTGAGCTTAGGAAGATTTGAAGGCAGCAATTTGAAAAGTTACAGGGATTCCATGCAAAGTCCCCACCCACCTACCACCTTCTAGAGATGGAGACAGAGAGGCTCGAGCCAGGCTGAAGGTGCCTAAGGGCCAGTGCTGTGAAAGTGCCTTCTTTGCAGCCTCTCTGAGCCAGCACCTGGAATTATTTCTAACCCATGTGCACTTAATTGAGCACCACCATCAATACTTTACTACAGTCAGCACTTATCTGATCATTTCAGCCTGGGAAAGGGTTGTACAGCCACGGCAGCTCCTGCTGCTGTCATGCCTGTTGTGAACTTGCAGGTGTCCAACCCTGCTTTGTTGCTAGTTAATCCTGCCTTCCTAATGGTGCATCTTGTAGGACTCTGCTTGCCTGCAGTGCTCTGGCAGCACCACGGAACCTAGGGAAGGAATTTGGGACTGCAGTTTCCCCAGCAAAAGGAAGTGAAAAGCCAAAGCCAGGAGAGGCAGGTCATGAGAGAATTTTCTAATTGCCTGCTGGCTCCATTATATGCCCACAGAGGGAAAAGCAGGAATAAAGACGAGAGCCAGGGCTAGAAGCAAACATTCTCTTTCCTTGTACTTCCAGCTGCAGTCTGCTGCTTCCCAGTTTTGCAAGCTGCAGGGAAAGACAGATTTCAGGTCTTACTGAAAAGAACAAATAATTACATAAGCAGTAACAGTGTGAGAATTTATTAAGCAAGTGGAAAAAAGTGATCAAAGCAAAAAACCAAAGAGCAAGAACCATCATGCAGGACTGGACGAAGAGTGCATTAACATTTTTTATAAGCCTCTGCATCAGAAGAAACTAATCTCTACTGTCTGTTGAATAAAGGACAGCGATACTAAGGTGGCATGTGAAATACGGGACGGAGAACAGTGAACTGGAGGGGTTATCAGGTGCTGCCAGCCCCCACATAACACTGCATATTGCCATCACCTCTGGAGTGTGGCTCAGTCTGCATTTATACTTAGTTTAATGCTGACTGCAACCTCCATCTGCTGTGTCCCTACAGCTAAACCCACCCCCTTGGATGTACCCACCCATGCCCTTGGCGGCCTTGCACTGGCCCCAGGGGTCTGAAGTCCTGCTACCATTCTCTCTTCAGCTACATAGATAATCCCTGCTCCAAGGCTATTTAACATTTGCACAGTCATCCATTTGCACTGGCTTAGGGAGCTGGCTCACCGATTTTCCCCCATTGCCCCTGGGGATGGGTGGGGCAAGATAGGCTGGACAGAGAGAAGGGCTCCAGGGCAGGGCTATCATTGTAGCACTGGAACGGTAACTCCCAGATTCAACAGCTGGTGGAAGGCAAGAGGACAGAGGAACAGCCTCCTGTGCCAGCTTCACTGGCAAGTCATGGTGGGTAACAGAAGATAGTGGCACTAGGCCAAGCACCTCTGCCTGGATACGTCACCGTTTTACTGTGTGGTTCCTCCTGCTGCAGTGGGAAAAGCAACACACAGGCTGTGCAACTTTGGGCCAGACTGCCCAGGGAAGTGGCTGAGTTGCCATCCCTGGGGGTATTTAAAAGGTGTGAAGATGTGGCACTAGAGGACATGGTTTAGTGGTGGGCTGGACAGTGCTGGGTTAATGGGTGGATTCGATGATCTTGAGGGCCTTTTTCAAGGTAAACAATTCTATGATTCCATGTTCAGGACGGGATCTCATTTCTGGTAGTGTGCCATCCTCCAGCTGCTTACCACCTTAACCTTTTTCTGTTTTATGCTCCCCTGATTAACCCAGAGTGATTATGAGATATGGGAATAATGCTTGCAGGTTCACTGCAGTTCAAACACGTTAAATCAGTGAAGTAATTTACTTTTTCTGCTCATTTTGTACACCTTCAGTTTGATAAAAACCGCTACGGAGCTACAACTGCGTCAGCAAAATTTCCAAGATCCCAGAAGCTGATGCTCAGCTACAGTGATCATAGGTTCCCTCAAGAGCTCCATTTCATAATCTATTTGACTATGAGGACTAAGGTCAGTCCATACCACTCTTCAGCTGTCCAGCAGGAAATTTACAGGTGATGAATACCTCAGTTTTGCACTCCTGGAAATTAAGGTCATTGGGTTCTGATGGGTGGAACATCTGTATTTAGGAGCAGTCTCCTGATAGATGCTCCAAATCTTTTGCATCCTAGGTGTGTTTCATCAGTCACCTTAATTTTTTCTTCCCAACTCCACTTCAGTCCTGTATTTCCATGAGTAATTCAGATTATTTTATGAGGAAATCAGAGATACCACCTTCTTGCTTAACATCAATGTGGTACTTCCTCTACATAAGGGAAGGCCCAAACCCAATCGCCCTTTTGTAATTAAATTTATAAGCCATTTGTAAAATGAATGGCATATTATCCAGAATTTGCTAGTGTGGAGTCTAGGCACTGTTTTGTCACAGTATGCAAATCTCACCCACCACTCCCCTCCCCCTTTTTACAATACAAAATTTCTAGTTGCTGGCTGCAGGGGGAGACAGGGCCTCAGTATTTCTGGAATATCGTTACTCCAGAAAGGAATTCCAAAGGAATCACTGGCACTTGTGCTATGTAAGATGTATCTAGAAATGACTGGTCACCTTTTGTCACACCACTAGAATTCCATTAACAACTATGTGATGATAGATGTTACTGAGCACTTACACTTGTGGCTGTGCCAGATGGACAAACACCGGTAACTTCCATTCATCAAGCACCTGGGTCATCCAGGAAATCAAAAAACAGTCCCAGAAAGGAAACTGATGCTCAGAATTCAAATAGATTAAAAAAAGAAAAAAAAAAAGTGTTAAGTAGTTAGTCATGATCACTTTGGGAGCTTAAAATGTCATGAATTCAAAGTGGAATGTGCAATGCTGGATCCAAGCCCTTGCAGAGGTGTAAAGGTCCTGTTCTAGCTTTCAGTGCCAGCCAACACACTGCTAAATTATCTTCCGTGTTAGAATTATCACCCACGTGCTCTGACAGTACAGAAAATGCTACAGAAATGACACTGAGGACAAACGCACAGAGTGAATGGTATTACACAATGGTGTCAGCAGGCCTTCAGAAGCACTTGCACTAGGGAGGGACAGAGCCTGCAGAACCTGCTGGAAATGCCAAGAAATCATTATAAACACTGCTCTTAAGCATCACTGTTAGGTAACTCAATGGTGTGATCTTAAGGAGGAAAATCTACCATCTCTAAATTCTTCTGTGTGGGAGTAAGGGCAGATCTGAGTAGTTTAAATACCCCAAAGCACTTTCAATCCAACAGAATGGATGGCAACCCCTTTATGTTTTGTCAGTGACATGGACTGAGATCAAGGGCACCCTCAGCAAGCTGGTGCAGTCAACACACTGGAGAAAAGGGATGCCATCCAGAGAGACCTCGACAACTTTGAAGGGTGGGTCCATGCAAAGCTCAAGAAGTTCAACAAGGCCAAGTGCAAGGTGCTGCACCTGGGTCAGGGCAATCCCAAGCACAAATTCAGGCTGAAGGACGAACAGATGGAGAGCAGCCCTGCTGAGGAGGACTTGGCATGCACGTGGACAAGAGGCTGGACATGACCCAGCGATGTGCACTCACAGCCCAGAAAGCCATGTCCTGGGCTGCATCCAAAGCTGCATGGGCAGCAGAGTGAGGGAGGGGATTCTGCCCTTCTGCTCTGGTGGGACCCCACCTGCAGTGCTGCATCCAGCTCTGGGGTCCCCAGCACAGGAAGGACATGGACCTGGTGGAGTGAGTCCAGAGGAGGCCACAAAGATGATCAGAGGGATGGAGCACCTCTCCTATGAGGAAAGGCTGACGGAGTTCAGGTTGTTCAGCCTGAAGAAAAGGCTCTGGAGAGATCTTATTGCACGTTCCAGTACCTAAAGGAAGCCTACAGCTGGAGAGGGACTTTTTACAAGGGCATGTAGTGACAGGACAAGGGAGAATGGCTTTAAACTGAAAGAGGGTAGATTTAGATGGGATATTAGGAATCAATTCTTCGTAGTGAGGGTGGTGAGGGGTTGCCCACAGAAGATGTGGATGCCCCATCCTTTGAACTGTTGAAAGCCAGGTTGGATGGGGCTCTGAGCAACCTGGTCTAGTGAAGGGTGTCCCTGACCACAGTAAGGGGGTTGCAACTGGATGATCTTTAAGGTCCCTTCCAACCCAAACTATCCTATGATTCTGACTCCACATGTTTCTGCTTTTAAAGATTTTAGGATAATCAGGATTGTAAGCAGAATGACTGCTTCTCCTAGAGCACATCTGTATGTTAAAAACTCTAATAATCAGATATTTTTTAAAAGACTGAACGGCTAGTTAACCACCTTAAGAGACCAGTATATCCTTGTTAAGTTATTGGACAATATGGTTTCTTTTTTATTTTTTTTTATTTCTTTTGTTCTTAATTTTTGTTTGTTGTTGCTGGTTTTTTTGTTTGTTTTAATACAATTAAAGATGTACCCCACAATAAAAAGCAGAAAGAGTCCTTATGGAAAAAAACAAATATATTGAACACATACCAATCAAATGGTACAGATATGGGACTGGCTTTGATTTCAAAATTTAAGTAGAAATAAAAAAGATGTAATGCAACAGCTGTTCAATTTCCAAGTCTAAATAGGCACTGTAAAAAGACATTTCCGCTTTCTCCAGCACACGTTCCTGTCTAAATGCTCCCACTGTAATCAACTCCTAGGATCCCAAACAAAAATAAAGCCCAACACTGGGAACATAACCTTAGAGTAAAAGTTAATATCAATCCGCCCACCCTCTTACAAAAAAGCAAACAAAAAAAAAAATTCCCCCAAATACAACCTTTCAATGCTGCTGTTTTGACTGGAGCAGAATTGGAGAATTTATAAAGGTTCAAAAGCACCCAAGGCAAGTAGTACAATATAATTTGTTCACTAACTTGTATTGGAAAGGAGATTAAAAACATTGAGATCTGCATCTTGGTACATAAAACTGTTGTCCTGAATAAAGAGAAATCTTTCAGAAAAGTTTTACAACTTGGTGGAAGTCCAGGACCCAGCTTTAGGCATCATTAAATCATGGGGTTTAATTCTGACTTTGTTATAACCACTTTTATATACTGTACATCTACCCTAGTTGGATCAGTGTTGGAACTGCTCACTGGTGTCCCTTTGAACAACTGTAAACTAAACCAAAGTATGCAACTCCATAGGAAGCTAGAGATCAGGTGAATATACAGCCAGTTATATCTCCCCTGCTTCACGCTCCTCTGAGCTCCTCGGCTCTTCCGATCGGCCGTTAGCACTTTCGTACGAACGTTTCTTGTCTTTGAAATCCCGCGGCGACCTCTCCCTCGAGCTTCTGTCTTTATCACGGGATGTTCTATCGCGATCTCTCGAACGCTCTTTGTCTCTGGAAGATCTTTCTTTAGAGGATCTGGAAGGTGCAGTGTATTTGAGAATATGAGTTAGATGTGACTTGGTAGCTATCAAACAGCATTTAGATTTTATATTTTTCTTCTTTTTCCAACCCAGCTTTAGATTTATATAAACAGAAGTGTATGAGAAGACATCAAATCTTTCTACCCTTCTCCCTTTCCTACTTCCCACTTCAAAAGACAAGTACTTTGAGGTAGGGTTTAATCTAATCTACATTTATTACAGAGCCCAGATTAAGTTCAATGTGCTTCACTACATCTCTTACTTTCAGCCTCCACCTCCTGGTTTGCATGAACTGGAGTTTAGCTGCAATTTCTCATCTGCAGTCTCTAGTTTAAGAACAATGTCTAGCCTCAGACATATAAATTACAAACTTAAAAAACATGTTTAAAAACAGGAGTTTGCTTAAAAGCAGGGGGAAATTAACTTGCATAATTCTGGAAGGGAGGCTACTATATGACAAATACAAACAAAATCTGGAATCTGTTCTACAACCGTATTTTGTTACAAGTATTAATCCTTGTGTGACTTTGAAAGGTTGGGGTAGTGTTCTTTTTAGATATTTTACTCTGATAAATAAGCATTTTCAAAACCTTTATGATGGAGCCAGGAAAGACCTGTTTTGTTAAACAAACTACGTAGTTTTAAATTAAATTAGCTACCTGTACGGGAGAAAAATGGATTAGACCTCCTCCTCTATATTCCCTTACAGATGCACTTAGATCTGTTGTTGAAAAACACTGCATCCATATTTTACCATGTACTGCAATCACAAAATATTCTAATACAGACTTTTACAGAAAATCTTAACAGCACACTGTAAAGCTAGCCAATCATTTCCTAGTCAAAAAATTTGGTACACGGGACAGGACAGTGAGACTCTACTCTCTCCACTTACAGAAAGTTACTGTCACTTCACCTCAAAGCTTCAAAACTAAGGTCTGCAAAATGCTCCTGTAATAATTTCCTTTTGTAAGCTTACAAATAAGAGGTTCATCTTAGTACAACTGTTTATCAAGTATCTTGTGCCCAAGTCCTCTGCAGAAGTAACAATGCTTTAACTCCTGAAATAATTTGAACTATAAGCCCTGCATGTGTTGCCAGTTCAAAACCTGACCTTTTATCTTCTTGCAGGTCAACAGTCTCACGGTTTTAAGACTGGGCACGCTATCACTGTACTGCTCTCAAAGTATGCCACGGTGGGTAACCTATACAAGAACGGAATCCTGTTTATGAGCAGACCTCCCTACCAAATGCCTTGTTGTGCAATCCCAACTCTTTTAAGTTATGCTCACCTCATTCATGTAAAATAAGCCAGCGAATCCTCAGGAGCAGACAGCAACTGAATCATTTAAAAGCAATAGCCCCAGCCTGCCCCCTGCAGTAATCTTTCCATGAGGGGTCATTGCAAAGCAGTATCTTCAGATGCAATGCAACAAGTTTATTTTCAGACATACCTAAACTTGTTTTTATCTGGTGTAGTACACAACAGACGGGCTCTGGTGTTGGGAAAAAGAGCCCAAGGGAAAACCTGAATGTATGACAGTAAGATTAGCCACAATCCTCTGATATCCCTGGGTTCAAATGAAAATCAGCTGTTTCACTTTCTATACTGCAGGAAACCGGTATTATCAACTTGACATTAATACTCTGTAGCACCCATCCAAAACAGAAATAATATATAACCCTGTTACTGATGTTAAAAAAAAAAAAAGAAAATAAAATAAATCAGTCTGGTGTGTCAAATCATAAATATGCTGAAGCTGTAACTGAAATCTGAGACAGACTAAAAATGTCTTTAAATTACCAAGTGGTAAGCATAAACTTAATTTAGTGTGAAAATTCTCATTGTGTGTTAGGAAAAGCCATTTATTTCTAGGGCAACATTTACCTCTTTTTGGAGCTGCGTTCTCGGCTTCTCTCCCTGGAGCTGTGCCTGCTTCTATGATGGCTGCGGCTCCGGCTGCGGCTGGTGGAGCGGGACCTGTGGCGGTGGCGCTTCTCACGGGATTTGGATCGAGTCCTTCTCTTCCGTTCCCGTGAGGCTGAGCGAGACCGGTGTCTGCGGCGATCTCGGGACCTAGATCTAGGAACAGAGAGGGCTTACACCACCCACTGCTTTCACCCAGCTACTCGTACCAGTGTGCTGTGAACTTATGCACTCTATGTGTAAGCACGTCTGTATAGAGAATGGCCTGCAGGGTTCAGAGCCGTTGCAGTGTCTGATCACAGGCAAACAGCAGGGGAAAGCAACATTAGAAAGGCTGCAAACTCCTCTTTCACTAATGCAGACAATATTATAGTTAATTCATGACTGTATGGCTACAGCATAGCCAATTCAGGCTCCTGAAAGCAAATATAAATATGAAAAAAAAAATAGCGTCTTTATCAGTTAAAGCTGTAGAACTTTATGATGCAGTGACAGGGATCATCTGCCAGAATCTATGTATTATGATGTTCTTTAAAAACTGGACTATATTGTTCCCCATAGCTACAACAACAAAACTAGTCTGGAAGGTACTAAACACTATACAAATTTAGTTTGATTTTTTTTTCTTCTCCAAATCACTTTGCAATCATACCTCAAACTCTGACCTTAAACTGTGTAGATTTGAAAGAACACTTGTACTATTCATGGGTGATCTGTTAAGAGTTAACCTGGTGCTTAGGATTTTGAAAACATGGGCTTTCACCAAAAGGTATTAGCCAGAAGCTTTTGTAAAGAAAAAGCAATTCTCTGTTTGAAGTGTTACTTGGGACATGAAGCTGCATTGTAGTAGCCACAAAATAGATGTAGATGTATAAACTCAGTAGCATGGTGATAAATAGTGTACAAACACACAGAGAGATGACTATGTAACAGAAAGGTTTGTTTGTAAAGATGGACATCTTAAACTAACAGTGCTAGACAAACTTAAAATGTTCCAGCTTGTGAAAGGCTAACTTCACCGCTGGTATTCCTTGTCTGCAGATTTATATACCTTTTGGCATGCTTGCTGTGGGATCTGGACCTGAAATAAATGGAAAATAGTAATTTTTCTTAAGAGAATCTCACTATCAAATAAAGTGCAATTTAGTAGTAATAAACCAGACTAGTTGACCTGTTAAGGCATTTCTTGTTTTAGTAGCACATATTTAAAGGCCTTTTATTTGATGTCAACATCTTTGTAACACGTCTATCAGGAAACACATCCGTTTTGTGTTGGTTGGGCTTTTTTAAATTTACTTTTTAGACTACCCTACTAGAAACCCAGAAGAATATCTAACCAGCTTTTTAACTCACATCCCTCCCACAGAAAAGCTTACAGTTGAAGTCAGTATTCCCTTATTTCCTGACAGGCAAATAGTACCAGACTGTAAGAGATTTCAGAAATTTATACTGTTAACCTCCGAAACTTAACATGTCAAGAGAACTGTGGCTCAGGTTCCATTCAACTCTAGCCCCACAAGGCCTGGAACCCACTATTTCATAGAAGAACAGGGAACTGCTTTCCTTAATAATACATTCAGCTACTTCCAATAAGGAAGATTTCTAACATCTATGAAGAAAATTGCTAAGAGATGTAAGGAGCTCATATGTGTGTAAGCTCACATCTCTCAGGTCTGAAAACAAGGTACACACCTGAAAATTATCTAATTTAAAGACCCTTTTTAAAAATATGTAGAGACAATACTATCAGTAGCTTTTAAAAAGGCTTTTTATGAAAACAATTCCATGTTTTAAGATTTAGAATTAAATTCCATCTCGATCCTTGTAAGTTTCCAAGGAATGCAAACTATTGTAATTCTGCAAATTTAGAAATATGTATGAACTATATCAGAGTTTTCTTATTAAACATAGATAGGTCATAATGTACATGCAATTAAAACAGATCCCTACCTCCTTAGTTTCTCCCTTTCTTCTCTTTCCCTCTCCTCTCTGCGTTTCAGACGTTCCTGATTTCGTTTCTCCTGTTTATCAGCCACAATCCTCTAAAAGCAAAAGAAGGTATTAAGTTATATTTAAAAATTTCTCACATGAAGGTGCTATAAGAATAATCTAGACAGTTAACATTCAGTTCTTTCCCTCAGGCATATCCCCTTTCCCTTGTGTATATTATTCCCACTCTCTTCCTCAGTATATATACATGTATTTTTTTTTTCTTGAAGAAACAGAAGTTATTGCAGAAGAGCTGCATGTGGGTGTTACACGAAGACCTGAAATATGCAGAGTTAAACATTTAAGGTTTTAATAAAGGGGAATTCAGAACAGTAAGTCATGCCTTTAATGTGAGAGTTTCCATGCCAATCCTATCATATTTCGCATACTGGGGAAAGGCAGAAAGGAATCACAACTGGGAGAGCTAATTGTTTCTTAAAGGACTTGGTTGGACCGACACCTAAGTTTTGAGACTACTTGTTTCTGTATTGTGACTGTGGGACAAAGTTAGAGCAGATGCTTCAGCTGACAGCCCCCAGGGTGAACTCGCTACTACTGGGGACAAGGCACGCTCAGTAGAGGGCCCTCAGATGTGGAACTCACAACTGGAGATCTGGCCAAACCCAAGTCTTGCCACCTTCTGGACATGATGCAAGAAATTCAACTCTTTGTAAAGACCTTCTTCTGAGAGGTGGAATTGCCCCAGCAGCATCTTGATTAGATCTCTGAGGAGAGCTCTGAGGAAGGAGGGGATAGTTATTGTTTTCTTTCTTTGTTAGCAAAGCACTTTGAAAGACTAATTTATTGATGCTTTGGGAATGTGAAATAGTTATCCATGCATTTTTTTTCCAAATGGTGAAAATAATCGGTTATTTCAACCCTTTATGTCAAATTATATTTCCTTGTACAACATCACCAATTTAACTACAAGCAAGGTTTCTTGTTCAAGTGACTCACTGCATAATTTCATGGAGGGATGAGAGGAAGCACACATGACCTGTTCTAGGCATCTAAGATTTAAGTTACACCAGCTATATTTAGGAGCCTAGACTGCCAACATCATCAACAGAAAGAGTCAGGCTCTCTGAAGAGTAAGTCACAGTATCCATGCAAGACAGCTGGAATATTACAAAACATAAACCAAGTCAATTTATTCAAGTCCAGTAGCAGCAATTTCTGCTTTCAGGGCTTCAACCAATTTAGCTATTGTCTTTAGTGATTTCTACAGTTAAAATGCTTAATTGAGCTGTGAACACCGTAATTTGTACATTAAGGTCATAAATGGCATCAGTGTTCGAATCCATCCTCTTGAAAACTAGAAGTCCAGAATATCATTCCAGTGTCTTTCTTTCAGCATATGATTTCTGGTCAAGATAGGTTATAATATTCCAACTGGATTTTAAATGTTCAAGCTATAGAGAACATGCAACCTCTCTGTAACAATTATTTCTGACTCCAAGGTACACATAATTTTGTATTCCCACTTCGGATAGCTACAGCGTTGAGTTGTTGGAATCTATTCAAAGTCCCTTCCTAATTTTTGTCCAGATAAAATAAACAAATTGAGTTTTAGTCATTCACCATACAGCAGGTTGTTTGAGTTCCAAGCATTTCTTTACATTTTTTGGAAAGCTTTTCCAAGTGTTATCATCCTCCTTACTACACCATCTTGTATTTTCAACAGTCTCCCTATTACTTTTAGGAGATCAATCATCTAGCTAAAAGCAAAGTTCATTTGGCTATCTCCTATGACTGCTAAGGATGTTTCAACATTGCTGTTCATTCAAAATACAGTTCTCCATTTTACAAGTAGATTCAAGCTCTTTGTTCCCAAGATGCATTACTGTGAATGTGTGTTTTAATATACCTCAGTGCAAAAGAGGTCATCTTACAAATCTAGCCAGGTAATTGATGTTAAATTAGAACGTTTAGTGTTTTTAGGCTAATGACATCCAAAAGTTTAAAGTGCTATGAAAAAAATTCACACATCCAGAAATATTCCATTAAGGTTGCCTGGCAAATAATTAAGTAGGAGCGAACACAAAAAATGTAAGAATGATTTACCCTGAGTTCCTCAAGCTTCTCTCTTATTTCAATAAATCCCAAATGTAGTTTTCCTCCAAAGTGATCAGCAAGTCGTCTGTCATTGTCATGAAGACCAAGATAAGCCGAGCACACTTCACAAACCCGTAGCTTCTGCTGCTGAAAGCTGGAGGCAGGCATAGAATTCCTGTATACTTCCTAGAAAAGAAAAAAAGCATTTGCTGTTACTTCTCAATGCACATAAACACAAAGATGACACTTTACCAAAGACACACTACAAATAACCAAATACAATGTACACCAGAATACTTTTTAGTTAATTCATACTATTCATAAATCAACTGTCTCATTAAGATCCAAGGCATGTTTCCTTATTTTGAAAACAGAACATATTTAAAGGTAGGGCATCAGCAACTGGTTTTGAAAATTAAAAAAAAAGTGGGGAAATTACCATGTTAAGATTATATTACACAGAAGGATGAACAACTTTTTAATGTACAACAATGAATACACATTAACACTACAATTACTACGTTAACATATTATGAAAATACTACACCAGCTTTAATTCTGAACCCTATTTAAAACAGTATTAGTTTCCTGAAAAATCTATCTGCATTTTAGACACTAATTAAGCACATTATCTGAGCAAAATTTACCTAAAGACATTCAGATGACAGACCAGCAAGACTGCCAGCAATCCTTCTGGTACTATGGAAACAACTGCAGATACTGGTTTCCAGAAATTTCAGTACCTTTGTGTAATACAATATGGAAAAGCTCTTGGTGAGTTCTGTCACCTGAACATTACAAGGATCATTTTGACCTTCCTGATATACAAGACATGAGCTCTCTTTTAATGAAAACACTGGATCACTTCACCAAAGCTTTCAAGTACGAGTCACATCAGCATAGCATGAGGTTACAACAGGGTTGCCACAGCAGGAGCTGTGAGACCAAACCAGGTCAGTGCAACCAGCACAGCCACAAAGGTAGTGTCCACAAATACTGACCGATACAGCCAAACAGGATAAATGCACCATTTGTGGAAGGAAGTATAATTTTAATAGTATAGGAGTGTACTGAAGGGTAGAAACTTTAACTGTAAAGGGTGCCACAAAGCAATTTCTTTAGTTTTATATGAAGCAATTAGCTAAGGAAATGACAGAGATAAGATGTCTTGTGTTACACAGAGGCCAAGCAATTTAATATTTGACCCTGCCCTCTCCATCCCCCAAGCCTTACACAATCAACTTACTTCTGCTTCTCTCTTCTTTACCCGAGCCTTCTCCACTTCATCCATTACTTTTTGAGATTCTTCCACATTCCCATCAGCTCCGAGCTGTTCTACTTTGGCCAACAATTTCCCAATTTCTTCATTCAATTCATGAACTCTTTCAGCCTTGAAAGACAAAGAAAGGCTTAACACAGGAAATGCTTTTAATTATGGAGAACAATCTGAACTACTACTGAGTTATGATATGCAAAATTGGAAGAACAGAATTAAAAGAAACATGCAGAGAGAACGTCTCCAAGTAGAAGTGACACAGAAAACACCTCTCTGCAAAAAACACAGAAAAAGCCTGAGTTACCAAGCTTATGTACCGTAACAGGAAAGGATTTTGTTCACAAAACTTCAGGTAATTCATACTATTGTCTATACCAGTCTTGGAAAATTAGTATTTGTACAACCATTCCTCCTAGCATTTGCATATATGTGCAGAAAAATGATAGGGTTTTTTTTTTTCATTCAAAAAAATTTAGAGAAAAGTACATCGATTTTTCTTCACTTCATGGAAGAAGTCTGGATCAAGAAGTCTAAGAATTACTAACATTTCTATAGCATGGATTCAGAGTCAAGTTTCCTGAGGTCAAAAATATCAGAGAGGTCTCTTCCCTGTGTTCTCTTCTATGCCTTAAAGGCAGTTTTAGGAAGGACAGAGAAAATGTATTACTTTTCCCCTCTCTTCATTATGAATTCTCAGATTTGATATATTTTCAAAACTTGGAACTGGCTCCTTATAAAAACTGACCTTCAAAAAGACAGCAGTAACTAGTTTGACGTGCTTACCTTAGCTGCAACTTCAGCACTGATCTCTTCTTGGGTTTCTGCTAGTCTTTTCTTAGCCACTTCTGTTCGCCGGTCACAGTCTGCAATAAATGACTGCAGGTGGTCCATTGCCTAAAACATCAATAAGAACAAGGATCAATGCTGTCAAGAACATAAATATTTCATTAGCTGTAAGGCTTCTTAAGTGTATTAAAGCTTCACTTTCACAAGTTTTTATTAGTGATTAGTGAAACAATAATCTACCAGTTTATGCTGACTAATCATACATATTAATACAAATGGTTTAAAAAATTATAGTCTACACATTGTCATAGTTTCTAAGTATTTGCAGAAATGTGGAAGTGAATCTGTCTTAAGTCATCTCGAAGAAGAAGAAGTGAGTATTTCTAGTAGGCATTAAAATTCTTGAAAATCTATTCAGGATCACTTAATCCACCCACTACATACAATACTGAAACTTTTTTCACTAGGATTTTAAGCTATTAAGTATATTAACTATCCCTCCAAATAACAATTAAAAAACCCAAACCCTTTTGTCCTAGCAAAGACTAACTTCCTAGCTGGGAGTTCAAAACAAACTATAGTGTATGGAGACACAGCGTATGATTTGTTATCTCCAACACAAAATTACTTTTGGTAAGTGTAGAATTTAAAACTCTCTTCAAAGCATACACAGCTTTAACATTTGCTTGCTATTTGATAACACTAAGACAGCACTCGGGTTTATGATACTCTGAGAGGCTGTTAACAGTTCTACCTAGAGATGACTACCACACAAATTAGCATATAATCATGAAGAGGCAAGTATCTTCACGTAACTGTGTCAAGAGTTTTTCTGCCTCTTTATAAAATTGCTTCAGAAGTCTTCCTTCAGTCTGTACCAAAACTTAACATCTGTTGCTCAATTTATCCACCTAGGTACCCAAACTAATGCTTCCTCTGCACCATTAAGACAAAATACATACATCAAGCTCAAAGAAGAAATCTTGATCTTTGGATGCTATTTCATAGTCTGCCCTTAATGCCAGGTCATGCACTTTCAGGCATTCTCCAAGGTCCATTCTCTGAAAAGACAAAGGCAATGTGGTTTAACTTTTCAGAAGTGTTACAAGGAATAAAGTTAGCATGATTTTCTTTAACAGTCAAATATTCTGAAGCAAGTCATCTCTTCTGTGGGAATGAGAGTTTAACAAAGCTATAAGATGATAGGTCTTTGACAGATATGCACAAATCAAGAAATAATAGAAGCAGAGAGAATGAACAACTTATCATGATGGCTGTTTGCATTACAAAATATCATTAATGTCCTGCAAAAATGCTGTTTTACTAAAAGTTCAAAGAAGTGACTGAAGTGGAACATCATGTATTGAACTCGAACAGTTTAGCAGAGCCAAGTTCCATGAAAATAACTGACAATTAAATGATCAAATCCTTGACCTGAACCTGTCTGCATGCTCTATGATAATGTCTTCCAGTTATATTCATCACCTGAAAGAGCTACAACCACAGCACCATTGTAAGTGCTGCTTAAAAAACATTCTTGAAGCATTTCAAGTAAGACAGCCAAAAATTAAATCCCTGCAAAACATTTTGCAAATGAGTGAAGATGAGCTGAGTGTTGGACTATGTTCAAGAATCAGGGAAGAAAAAGTACAGATATTCCACTTGTAATCTAAAACCATTCTAGAAAGGGCAGGAAGGAAGCATGAACGTAAAAAGTAAGTAGGCTGCATCACTGATCTTGCATACAGTGCCACTGAGGAGAGTCCCCAGATCTTATTAGGTAACAAATACTGGTTATAAATTGAATTTTACATAGGACACAGCATAAGAAATTCTAATTCAGTCTGTTCACGGCAAGTCTGGTGACCAAGAGCAATGTGCACTTGACGAAAAACAAATGAAAAAACTCCACCCACAAACAACCACCGACCCCCCCCGCCAACCCCCTAAACCAACCGCTCCCAACCAATTTGTAACGGAAACAAAATTAAATAAACCCAAAGCAACCTCTCTGCAAAAGCACAGGCTGATGTAGAGTCATTGGAAGTGATTGATTTACAGCACTTAAAACCGGCAGAGTTTCAGTTAAGTCTGCTCTTGGCACTGCTCACTTAAGAAGAATTAATCCTTTCTTAACACTGAAAGCACATGATGACAATTGAACTCTGATGGAAAAAGCTGTTACTGTTGTAGTTAAATAATAATTTTAAACCCAAACCTAAAATAATCAATAACTTGCATTGTGAGTTTTGTAAACAGAAGATGAGTGTTAACTCACAAAGTGCTACAAGCCAAATGAGTGAGGGTTTTGTTGGGTTTTTGTTTGCTTGTTTTTAAGAAATAAAACACTTAGATTTAAGTAAACAATCCAAGCTTCCTAAGTATAGGAAAATAAACAAAACCTAATTATTTTAGTCTTCTCAAATTTTTACTTAGACTTCCAATGAAACCATTAACTTTTACGGAAGCTGTTGGTTTATTTCATATAGAAGTTTCAGATAGAGAAAAAAACCTGCATCAGTAAAATAAAGCATTTTGGACTTGAAAAGGTTTTTTATAAACTGCAGTTATTTAAATCCCCTTCATCCACCATAAATCTGTTTTCCGGAAGACGTTTGATTGCAATAGGGAACATCTGACTGCAATGATGAAGGAAAAGATTAGCTTTTCCTTTTGCAACTATACAGGACCTCAGCAATTTTGTTAACTGATGCAAATCCATAAAGACCTTGAAGCTGAGCAATGTATTACAGATGTCTCTTCCAAGTCATGCTGACATTATTTAAACTGAAGCATTTTTTCAGGAAAGTACTTCAATACTTGGAGAGCAATGTGAAAGAACTTTTAAAAATCATCTGAAAATTAGACACTTAAAAATTATCCTAAAATTGCAAAAAGATCGACTTTATGCTGATTCATTTCTTGTACTGAATAAGGTCTTTAAGGCTGAACTGTAAAACTCAAGGCCAAGCCTGTTTGAAGTGAAACACTTAAGTTATAAATGCATATATAAGGCTAGTGACACACTTGAATAGGTCTGAATACAATGACAAAAAGCCTGAAACACATCCACCACAGCAAAAAACCACCCCGCTATTCTAAGATGCAATCTGCATACACTTTGAATAAAAGCATAAAATAAAATTCCATCACACACTAAAACCCCCCAGAATCCCCATAACACTACCATGACATGCTGTTCACTTTACATGTGTTTTTTATGCTTCTTTCTCTGTTTGGGTTGGATTTAACCTCCACAAAACAGTACATTTTCTGATTTCATTGCTTCTTCCTGAGAATTGCAAATCCAAAGCCTAAAAGGATGGTAATTAGTCTGAGCCAGCACTACTACTGAGAAACTTTCTCCCCTTATCCCTGTGCTGTGCCACTCCATGCTGGCACATCTGCCTGTGCTGTTGAACACAATCTGGGTACTGACTGGGTAAAAAATATCTTAGCAAACCAAACACAGAGGCAAATTTTTCAGCAGTGTGCCTTTGTCCAACCTGTTGGGCAGCCATGCAATGTGCTGACAACATGTAGGGGACAACATAGTAGTGGACTTAAGAAGCTGGGGTCTCTTACAGTACCAAGACGGAAAATTCAAAAGCTGTAGTGGAAATTTTGGGGGGCAAGGAGTATGTTATAAAAGATTCCTTTTTGTTAGATGCTTTGATCACAAGAAAAGAAATTTTGGCTCCCCTTCCCCCGTTTGACCCAACAGGGCTGCCTTCTAAATACTCACAAGGAGTAATAGACAGGGAGCAAGAACAAGCGGGTACAAGAGAAAAGGATTCTTTATCATTAGTTTTGCTGCTGAAGAAACTACATCATTGTTGGAACTGCTCCTTAAAACTGCCTATACTAGTCCTGGGTAACCTTTTGAAAGTCTTCACAGAAATAATACCACAAAATGTCTTTCATAAGAGTTCTATCAGCAAACCCCAATGTAGAGAGATACAAAAAACGCATCATGTTTAAAACTCTTAAATAAGTTTGCATTTAAATGCAAAAACAGGCTAAAAAGCACTTCTGCTGGTTTAAGTTATGCAACATCAGGCAGACAACTCATCTTGGGGATGACTCATTACTGTCAAAAGTCTATGCTGGATCATGATTGCCAAGAACCTCAATAAGCAAAGAGCAGCCTGCATTATAAACTGGTATAATATGGGTAGCTGCAAAGTAGATGAACAGCAGATGAAAATGGACAGAAGATACAGTAAGGCACATTATTTTCCTTTTCCACAAGTCCACCTTGCAATTTGGTGCCAAGACATGCCCTCCCCCCACAGGCAAAGAACAAACATTGGTAGTCAGCCATTTAAAGATCAATCACATTTGAAACAGAAGATGGCTAAGAGGGAGACTCATGTTCAGACACTGAGTTAATGGAAGGCTTAAAAAGAACAAACTTACACACTTTTTCACTGTCAATACACTGACTTTCAGACAGACTTAACACTACTTGAAAATGATTTACAGAGGAGTTCAGATGAACAACACAAAGAAAGGTGAAAACATCCAAGTCTCCAGGCTAGACGTAACTAAATTTCATCGAGTAAGCTAAGCCATGCTTTGGGTCTTTCTGCAGTTTTCTGCACTTTTACTGAGATTAAAACCTGAAGAAAAGCCTATATATTTGGAGACTCTTTACTGCAAATGAAAGTTATTGCTGAAGATTAGTCTAGGTAACCACATACAAAGCAGGTATCAGGAGTCCTTTTGCTATTGCTGAATTCTGCTTAAGAAACTAGTGCCTTCTAGTACTCGCTGACCATTTTCTGCAAAAAAATCCCCCACAACTATTTCTCAGTGTTAGATAGGCAATTAAAGCTGCTTGATTTCCCAGAGCTGAGGTTTAAAAAACTGCATATTGAAATGATTTAGTAATAATTTTTGTCATCCCATCCACGAAACAGACAGAATGCCTTTGGTATAATAAAGAAATAGGGATTACACACAATTAGTTTGCATAGCACTGCTTCAATCAAATTAGATACAAAAAAAAATTGAGTTACGTATGAGTTGACAAGAAGAGCTGGCCAAGGATCTTGCAATAGAGAATCTGTAGAGTTTATGTGCAAAATAAATGTGCACTCTGAGTAGCTCACAAATAACTGAATTGGAAACTAAACTCTGATGTGATGCTGTTTCTGGAACATTAAATTAAGGTGGGGTTTTCCCCCACTTTTCTTTCTCAGAAGCTACCTACAGCAAAATTCTCATTTTGCCACTTTTACAACTGCTACATGTTCCTTTGACACCAGAAATTTGATTACTGAATATACTCTATACAGACTGCAGAAAGAGCACAGAAAAGCTAAAGGTACTTAAAACAGAAAGGGCTGATGTTGAGCTAAGTGTGACACAGTAGCACAAACTATCAAATGCTTCTAAAAACAGCAGATATCTTTGACACGTTTTTGAAAGAAGATACTCTGGGCAGTGTTGATGTAGATATTTCTTTCTAGATATAAAGATACCAAAGCAGTTCCCATTCAGGAAGAGGAGAATTTTTTGTTTGTTTGCTTAGAAAGATCTGACATTGCTAAAAATTGGTATTGAAGGAACCACATCTCTTCCTTTACCAAACTGTCAAGGCACTACTAGGGTTTGTGTGATAACACCTACTACTGATAAAAAGAAGCTGAAGACAGACTCTTTGCTGAGATCTTCCTTATCACGGAACTCATTCTTCAGCTGCACTACCAGTTTTGTTTCAAACAGATTTCTAGACTTGTGATAAAGTTCATCCTTTCTTGTAGGCAACAAGTATTTAGAAGGGGATTTAAGTCCTCTGACTCCACTAACAGTTAACTTTTGTAGAACTTCACTAGCAGGAAAGAAATGCTGAGCAAAAAAGATGCAGAAATTATTAAACTGAAGTCCTTAGTAACCACTGAATTCCAGGTATCTGCCAAAGCATAATACTTTTCAAAAGACATTTCTCTACGTAACCATACTCTCACTTCTCAAGACTTCAACTTCTTAGAATAGATCTTCACTACCAAAATTAGCAGTGGTCTTTCTTCTTATTAAATGAGATATTTCAGTGTTTACATAGTATTTGTTTTTATAGCCTGACCATACAATATACTAACACTGAAGTTGATAACCGTGCAGAAGGTAACAACTCCCCTCTTCACTGCAATAAATTAAACCCATTAAAATGGAATGTGGTACAATCCCTTCACCTTCCTGGTGCTGGTCAAAGAAATTAAAAATTTCAAGAGACTGACATGATCACTTGAGAGGACAACAGTGCACTTTACAATTCATCACCAGTGGGCTGAAGGCTACAAACGGAGGTAGCTTATGCAAGCCTAATTTAATTTGATTTGCTAAGCTGAAGCAGTTCACGTGATCAAATCAGCCCTGAACTGAAAAGCTGATACCCTCAGACACAATGCCTTCTAACAGCTTCTAATGCTTTTTCTAGAAGTACAGCATAAAGTCAGTCACACCCCAAAACACAGGTTTTAAGCATGCAAATAATTCCAGAGCCAATGGGACTACCGGTAAATAAATCAACTACAGATTAAAACTCTTTACTAACACCTATCTGCACATGTGTGGACTATCCAAACTTCTCTTCCACAGTAAAAGGAGACACAGACAGTACATTCAGTGAGCCTAAACAGATTCAGCCCACCTTGAGAGGGATACCCATGGGCAGGTGAACTGCATCTTTTTCTAGGCTCCGCTGCCTAAGACACCTTCAACTTCAGTGCAAGCTCCAACACCTCATCTGAAATCTAAATTTAGATGTCTTAATGTGGAGCTGAATTCCACTCCTAATAAGCTTAAAGTTAATCATGTATTCAAGTATATTGCTAAACCAAGGTCTTGATTAACGTGGTTTTAGTCAGTAAGAGTCCTGAAGAGCTGCATGCAATAAATTTAGGAGCATCTAAAGATATGCTTAACTGCAGGGTGAGCCAACAGAGCATACTCTGAGGTCTGTATAAATAAAATGCAAGAAGTAATTTTTCTCAACAAATACACATAAATACAAAGTTAATTCACTGAGCAGGTAAGAGTTTCTCAACCATCATTTGCAAGACCACATACAGTATTTGTGAAACTTTTTTCATCTGGGAGGCACAGTCAAGCTGATAAGAGAGCCAGATCGATGCAGAAGTGTTGGGATTTTCCAAGACAGCTACTAGCTTACTGCAACTATTCAGGACATTGGTACTTACTAATAGCCTTATTAAAGGTATTAGTTTTAAATCTTCCCACCTTGTCATTTTCATTACTACTCTGCTATTCATTCAGAAACAAAGGTAGAGAAAACACACAAATCTTGTAAAACCTGCAGAAGACAGCACAGACCTTACTTACATCCAGAGAACAATGCTTAACAGGTTCATACCATTACGGGGGAGTCATCTGACTCCTACAGATGCAGCTTCAGTCTCAATCTCGTATTAAGGATCAACAAACATTTTTGTAAAGAAAAAAACCAAACACAACCAAAAACCCACCCCAAACCAAAACAACCAAAAACCCCACAAGTCTTATCAGCAACCATTAAGGGTAAAAGTAACAGTGTTAACCCTGTAATGCAAAAAAAAAAAAAAAAAAACAAACCTGCTAGCGTTAAGTAGGCAAATTATTCAGTGCCTCATCAGCCAGGGTTTACAAAGTCTTACTAATTTCTCAATATAAAATTTTCAGATCAAAATGAATGAGCAAACTCTTAAACCACTGACTTATGTATGTGAACTGGTGTCCAAGTGATCATTATGAAAAAGCAGACACCAAAACATGAAAAAGTGACAGTTAAAAATAAAAATAGCTTTGGTGAGAGGCATTGTCAAAAGCAAGTTCTAAACAGACACTGTTCTACAACCTTGAATACAACTTCTGTGATCTTACCAATTAGTTTACTATGTGCCTCACACAAACTTCATTTCAGAACACATTTCAAATAAAAAGATAATCACAGAGCACTATAGATTTGGAATTTAATAAAACTGAAAGAGGATGCTAACAGTTTTATCTTTGCATTTTTGCTGCTGAGACTCGGTATTCTACATATGGTTTCCACATAGCCCATTATTCCCACTGCCCTTAGAATAAGGCCACAAAAAATCCAAACCAATACTCTACCCATCTCTCCCCAGAACGCGACACAAAATCACCTCCACCAGGCTTAGACACCTCTGACTGCCTGACTTGAAATTGCCAAGTCTACAAACCCAGAAACTTAGTAGCACAAAAACATATCCATAAACAGAATCCCTAAACAAGAAGTATACACACACTACCTTTACCAATACATACTGCAACCTGAGGAACATAGCTTTTTATTGTCAAGGGAAATCAAAGCCTTTGCAGAGTTTTGGGAATTCGGCCATTAAGGGAAAGAACACACTAAAATAACAGGGCCTACTCATATGAGTCACTTTGTTTGTCTTGTGTTATCTGTGAATGTCCTCCTTGAGTGCTTTTGAAAGAGTGGGTGGACTATAAAGATACAGAAGTCTGCATTTTGCAAACAGGAACAGTAATATGCAGCACCTAGAAATTGTAGATCATCTTGTGACACACAAAAAAATGGCAATTCATGTCCAGTATTTTACTGATAATCTAGTCAACGTAGAGACTTAACCTCATAAATTATCCCCAGAGAACTTACTCTTTCAGGAGCATTCAAGAACTTGAATTAAAAAAAACTCACTCAACTTTTGTTACCTATAGATCTTGAATGTGAAGATGCATCAAAATCTTCCTATCAAAACTCTGGAGAAAACTTCAGAGTCATTTTCTAAATCAGTGACAAACTGTTCAGTAAGACTCCATGTTTCTTGCCCTTTTAAAAACTGCTGTTAAGAGAGAAGGTCTGTTCCTGCAGAACTATGACCAGGTAAACAGCAGAACATCACAAGGTCCAGGTAAAGCCTGTCTCTTTTGAGTCTCCTTTCTGCTACTCCCACTAAAAGGATTAAACTAGTCATTGTTTTTCTGGACCCAGATTTACATTGTGGAACACATTTTCTGGCAGGATGACTAATTGCATGAGGAAGGAAAAGACTGATACTCTCTAAAGAAGCAGTTTCATTTAGTATTCCAAGAGCCACAGCAGAATCTGGTATGAGGCTGATGAGAACTTCCAGCGAGGATTTAAACTGTGTCAGCTGCCCCAGCCTACATGACTGACCTGCAATGTAAGAGGCGCTACTGCACGACACCTATGACTTTTACAGTTCTACAGATAAACATTTCTTCCTTGCAGCTGTTCTAGAAATCTTTGCTTACAGAAATTGGACCACAATGAAAAGCTGTCAAACGAATCTTTGACAAGTCTCTTCTTGTGGATTATGACCAATGCCTTTGTATGTTTTTATAGCATACTGGTATGTCCCAAATCTCCCCCAAGCAGGAGTTATTTTGCTCACTACACAACCAAAACACCATCCAACACAACAGATGGGTGAAAAGAAACATTGTTCTCCCTTTCCCCCCATTTTTTTTGGACAGTAATGCACAAACCAGTTCAAAATAAAACTATATATACATTGATACACAATACCACTTCAAATAATCCTTCAGACAGATTTTCCAGTACTTATTTTATCCAGTGCCAAAGGGTAACAAAATGTGCCAACATCAGTGAAAAAAGCTACCCTAGCAGCATTAAGAACAGTAGGCACGTGGGACTCCCTTGTATCATCATACTACATCTCTCTACTATTAATTATTCTACCATCATCAAACATTAGGTTAAATAACCAATGTAACATTACTCATCTGCCTTTCACAAAAAATAAGCTACCTTAAACATGGACCACAAGGGAAAGTACAAGCACACCGACAAAGCTAACTGGCATGCATCAAAACTCCTTGTTTCCCATGCTCAGGTAGTGGAATTTCTACTACAGAGTACACAAAAGTCCAAGTCAAACAAGTTACTAACACGTCATAAATGGAGATTTAAAAACTGCTTTAGAATTTATGACAATGGCACAGTAACTGGATATTGTACAGTAAGTGTCACTACCATATTAAACTTATCTCAACTTTTAGAAATGTAATTATTTGAACTTTCAATTATTTTCATTAAAGTATTTCTGAAGAAAGAAAAATCTCTGTACTTCTCTACACAAATATATCTGTGGAATACTTTCCCACTACAACATAAATTTTTAAGAAAGTAACTTCATAACTTATGCATACAACACTTTTTATTTCTTTCTATTACTTGCAACTGTACCACTTTAAGGCCACTTTGCTATAGTGCAATTCATGTAGGTAACGTTATTTGGCTTTTCATGTTATAGTAAACAATAAAATTTAAGTAATGATTAGCATATAGAACAGAAGAATTCTAAAATCCATAAATTAGTTGTTTATGAAAGTTCCTCTGAACTACCAGAGAGTGCTAGATAGTCACTGAAAACCATGAAATTAAAGGAGATATTACAAAGAACAAATATAATTCAATTTCTCCACTCTTATCTAAATAAAACACGAGATTTAGCTACGTACAGTTCCAGACAGCACATCATGAGGGCAGCAGTTGAGAAGGTGGCTCTTGCACACTCTGTCATCACTGAATTTGATTCGCTGACGGGTCGTGTCACCTGCAGTATAGAAATCAGCACATTCCAGGTCAGAAATCTGCAGCAGTCAGACACGTTCTGCAGGTTACATGCAAAGCGTTAACAGTGCCCTGCCACATAGTGAAGGTCTACAGAAACTAGAACTTAAAACACTCTATGCTTCTTTGCCAAGTAACACCAAAAACACAAATGTGTGTTTTAATGCTCTATAATGCTATTTAAAAATCCTCTTACACTTCCCCGTCAAAAATGCAGCAGGAAAAGTGCTTGAAACCAGAAAGTCAGTATTAGCTTAAAAACACTTTGATACAACAGCATTTGTTAAATGAGCTATATAATGCTCTGTTCAGACTTTGCATGAAAGTGATGTATTTCTATGCAAGGATTAGCATATAAAAGCAGCCTCATAAACACAAAATGATATACATTGAGTCTTCACCAAATCCCACCTGATACTCATTTTATGACTTTGCTCTTGGATGCAATGCACCCTTTAAAATCTGATGGGTAGCATAAAGAGTTGGCAGAAGAACGAAAAACAAACCTGAAAAAAAAGATCAGTCAAACACACGGGCATAGCCTATATGCAAAATATTTTAGAGGTGTTTGCGTATCTCCACATGATAAACCTTTTTTCTTTTCTCTTCTACATGCCGTTTGTTGGACTGGAACATCTTAATTATATCTTCATTGTGGCAGGTTGCAGCTCCTGCATCAGCAGAAGCATCAACCTGCCCAGACACTGAGGTCCAATTGCAAGGTTAAATAACCCCTTCGTGGAGCAAGACCTGAAGTCTTCAGAACAAAGGAACCAGCTGGTATTCTGGGGATGAGGGCTGAACATGTTTCCCTTTGAGTCATAACATAATTGTCACTATTTGAAATTCAGAAGAGAGATCACTGCAATGGCTCTCTTCTTGTTAAGACACAGGCATGATAAAACACCTTAATCTCTCTAAGGATGCAGCCTTTTTTTTTAAAAAACATAATTTGATATGATCTCTTTTCATTGAAAACCTACTGGTGAATTACTGAAGCAAGAAGGGCTGCTGGGAGAAAAAACGACATACAGTGAACTCGAGACAGCAGCCTCTTCCATTTCATCAAATATTTTAAAGAGTGTAGATACATTTCACAGTTAGTAAATTTTTTTTTATGGCTTCATGATTTAAAACTCTGAATTTCTAGATTTGAATCTATTAAACAATTCAAGAAGCCATATTCATTACTGAGGTTAACTACAACAGAGAGGAATAAAAAAACCCGTATCTTTTTAGTCAAGCCTTTCTTACTACTATGTAATCAGATTTTTAAATATCTGTTCTATGTATAGGATGCTAATATATAACATTTTCAGATGGGCCACGTTTCAGATTCTTAAGTAAACAAAAGTTTCCATAAACAACACATGCTTAATTTGCCTGCGGGATACAACAGTTAAAACCTGTAACCCACAAACCAAAGAGCTTCAAAGCAGTTCAACAATAGGTTTTCTAGAGGGCAACCTTACTGCTTAAATTGTACTTACACTACTAAAAATCTAGAGTAATCCCTTTATAATCATGCCTGCTACTGCAGTAAAGAGTTTTGCTCTTCTTTTTTTTACTTTCTTGGTTTTTTTTTCTTTTTAGGAGGTGGATCTTTATTTTTTTAAACACATAACTGCGTTTGTTCCACATTCATTAACACATCTGAAAAGTTATTGATAACTCACGGCTCGGCGAATGCGGGGCCTTTCTGACACTCCCTTGCAGATTGATGTAGGCAGGCAAAGATACATTGAACCTTTATAAATAAAACAAGGGGCCAGATTGTTCAGTTTGTATAGAATAATAGACTCTGCCAGCAATTTTAACACAGCATCTAGAAATACATGTTGACTGTAAAGATTCTTCTATATAAAGACACATCAACAAAATAAAGAAAAGTATTTAAAAAAAACCCCACAGCTGATGGCCTAATAGCACTAACCTATCAGGAGTCAAGGAGTTATCAAGACCAGAAAATTGCTCAAAGTCTCAGGTTCCTTAGGTAAAGTTGACAAATAGTATTTTCACAGACATTACCTCAAAACAGCTTTTTTCACATCTCTACCATAACTAGATACTGACACTATAGTAGTTTTTTCATCAAAGTGACTAGCATGATAATCATAAGTACCAACCTGAGGTAAGACTGCACAGGGAAAAAAAAAAAAAAGGTGGCAGAAACTGATCAACAAGAGCCTCAAGAATACTTTACACATTTGTATTTTAAGCCTTTATTCTTTCTGCACTTTGCACCTTTATTCAAGCATTTAAAAACCCCTTACAAGCAAGACTGGGGTATTCACCTTTTCTTTTCGACAAAAAGCAATTTCATACATTTGCATTTATTTTATGCTGTTTCAGAAGGAAAAGTTTACCAAAAAGAAAAGGTGTCATATACCACATTCTAACAGTGATTGACTTTTGTGTCCCTCTGGCAGCTCATCTGCAAGTCTGATAGCCTCAGAAGAAAATGCTTTTATTTCTCCACGAGTTTAGTGAGCTCCAATATTCCTAAACAGTGCACACTTTTTGACAGAGATTTATTCTGCTGCTGACCTACAGATGAATCCTCCGGAGTGGGTGATGGCCTGGGATCTACATGGGTTGCTGGGAGAGGGCAGAATAAAATCGATGGATCCACTATGCACCTGACATTCCGCCTGCAGCAAGTGAGATTTATGCAGATGCCTTCTAAGAACTAAACCAACACAAACAGATGTGTTCTTAAGCCAAGGACTTTTGCAGTACAGCAGGTAACCAAGATGCTACTCTTCCTTGTCAAACTGTATGGAAGTTGATGTCTTCTTTGTATGGTCAAACAAACAAGTGAATGCTAAATCTAAATAATGAGTATCAAAAAAAGGCTTTATATATTCTGTAATAAGAAAGTAATATACCCAGGCACCAAGTAGCTGCAGTCATCTAAGTTTTAGAAGTATGCTTAAACATTTATAAAGAGGACACTATCACTGATATTTCAGACCTTATTACAAATTCTATTTTAATAGGTAAATAATTTAATTAGCTCAGAATAGCAGTTTATTTAACCCTGCCTCTGAAGAATAGCAGAGTATTCAACTACTTGATCTTCGAGACTCAGGCTCATTAAAGAAATTAATTTACCAGGGCATTAAAGGAGTCAACATCTATTACTGTAAGCCACCCCTTTGTTTCCAAATAGATTTTTTCCACTTAAAGAAATCATATGGTTGATAAAATTTACATTGAGAAAATATGTACTAATTTTCCCTCAAGAAGTATCAGCTTTAGCTTTACTTTAAGTACCTGTCCCAAACCACATTTCTCTAAGAGATTACTTTCCAGGTGAATGGAGAACTTTGCAACAGAACTGAAACCATTCAAGAAAAAAAGCAAAACATCAAGGAAATTTCTATACTTGCACATTTCATAACCTTTACAAGCATAATGAAACTGAACACAAGAGACACAAATATTCAAGAGATTATGGCAGTAATGTAAACTGTCTAAAGGAAGTTTTCTATTTTGTATAAAACATACCGACTACAAAATTAACATCAATATTCAAGACCAGTGCATACTGCTGATTAAGGAACATCCAGAGGTTAAGATCACAACGTGCACTTGTACTACACAATTCACTTTGAACTCCCAAGTCTAATCTATTAACAAGCCTCCACAATGTCATTCCTGTTCAGTATATTTTAATCACAAACCAGCAGAACGAACACTTATGCATCAACAATGCTTAGCATTGTAACATGCTTATAACAATGACTTCTTTGATCCAGCGTCTCTTACTATTCTGATGTATCCTAATACACTACTGTCAACAAACCCAACGCACTGATGAGAATTACCCTTTGTAATCCAACTGTAACCTCTAATTGTAAACCAGTGGTGCAATCCAGGCAAAGGAAACAAACATTTTCATTTTCATGCTGCTGACTTCCTGAATTAAGATACATCAACAAAAAATGGTTAACTTTCCACCCAAATTTTTAAAGCACGAGTCCCAACATGTTGGCAAGGGACTCTGAAAGCTTTGTTCAAGAAGAGCTACTAACTGGGTGGAGTATGTGTTTAAAAACTGTATCAAATGCCACCCGCAAAGCAAGCCCTGTACAACCAGTATCCAACATCATTATTTAACTGAGGCTTATGCAGGCACAGAAGATCCTGTTTCTGCTGCACAGTGAATGGGCAGCTAATTCTGACACTCTTGTCACTAACATTGGACACGTCCTGATCCTAACATTTTTAGAATAATACTTATTTCTAAGCAGGACTGCTTCTGTTTTACACCATGACTGAAGTAACACTTATGAATGCAGAATATAATGAAACCATCCTTTAGCTAATACATTACAAGTGGAACAAATACAGAGATGTTTTTCCGTAAGTATGAATACGCCCATTGGCTTCTTCATAAATGCCATTTTGGACAGCGTCCCAAGTAGAGAATAATTCCGCAAGTCCTTCACTGTTCCCACCACTTTTAAGGTCTAAACTATCAGAACTTCAAAACAAAGCCAAAAACACAGTCATTGCTCTTAAAACCTCCTGATCACTCCCAATTGACAAACAAAGCACCTTTTCATGACGTTCGTGTGTTGTGACTATTTTCAGATTTCTGAGCTGATTTCAATTCAACATTTTGGGGAGGTTTTGCAGAAATCCTCTGCCTTTGTTGCTGATCTGTATTTGAAAGCAGAGCTCTCGGAAGAGGCTCTTGGCTCTCTAGCCTGGCTCTCAGCCTGGAGCTACCCAAATGGCTACAAAATCCTCAACAATGATCTATCAAAGTTTAAACACACATACCACCTTCTACCTCCAAGTGTAAAGCAAAGTGGAAACCAAAATCTACCTACCCTGCAAATACCAACATCAACCCTCCACCCATTGTTAAGTACACAGAAATTCTTCAATAATCCCACACTAAAACAAAGAAATTAAAAAATGGGATACAGGTTCTAGATTACAGCTCTGTTCCATATAAAATGTACCACCAAACACAGGATGATTAAAATAAGCACAGGAGTGTTACTTCAATTCCTCCCAAACAATGAGGACAGAAAAGTCACACATTACTAACCACTGCTAGGGATAACTGAAGCGTAACCCAGAAAAAACAGTTAAAACATGAACAGATGCAAAAAGGGTATTATAAGCTTCAAAGCCAGAACAAGATGATCTACAACAAGAAAAGTGTGTTTGCTAGTAACAGCTAGAGAACTGAGTTAAAGACTTCAAACACAGCAGCTCAGCTCAAAAAGCTAGCAAGTGAAGCAAAAAGAGGTGCTGACTGGCACTTCATACATACGGGTTCTGTCTAAAGGCTCCTGAGATTTTTCTGCTAGTCACACAGCACAGCACTTGTTAGGATGCTTGGGAGAACCTTTTCATGACCGCATGTAAGTCTCAGAAGCATGCACAAATTCACATGTCTCTGAAGAGAATCTAATTAACTTTGCTCAATTTTCATATTTCTAGACTGTAGTCTAATTTTGAAGTGGTAGCAATTATTTTAAAAACCCAAACCACCACCACATTTCTTTGCAATAGTCAAGTCTTAGCAGTTTCAAGATGCTGTGTGGCACCAGGGCCATTAGGATCTGCTGTGTCTGCACTACTGTCAGAAGTAATGATCCTGCTTCACCCTCTGCTTCCAACCAATTCCTCAGGCTGACTCCAGCACTCACTCCTGCAGAAAGGCAGAGCACCTAACTGACCTGGTGGAAAATGAAACACTTGGGCAAGATAAGCTGATTCAAGATAAAAATGGGATCTTTCCCATCAGGTCTTCTACAGAAAACTTGTCAGTCTTTGCCCATTTCAACTACATTCTGGGGAAAAAAACCCCCAATCCTGGGGATACTAGTATCAATTGTTAAGATTCCACTCAATTTGTAAATGACTCAACTTATAGTTATGATATTATCTGTAAGGTTCACTCCTGTTTTGTAGAGAACAGGGATGGCAAAAACAGGGCTTACCTATGCATACTATTTTAAAAAAGTCTACTCAATTTTACAGTTGTAAAACAGTATTTTAAAAAATAAAAGTCATACTTTTCTATGTGCTTAGTCCTAATACTCCTAAATGACAAGTTCCTGCAGCTCCGGTCAACAACAACCGTGACCTAACCTTTTAACTATCGACATATGGAATAAAAACTCCTTCAGTTAAAGTGTTAGCAGTAAAAAACCCAAGCAAACAAAAAAAACCCCATTCATATATAAGTACGTAAGATTAGCACCTGGTTTTCAGCACTAGTTATTTCTCAGTATTTGGAAAACCTAAACTATATATTCAGTAATTTATATTTACATCCTCTCTTGGTATGGCACATTATCAGTACTTGAAATGCCATTTCAGAGAAGATTTTTTTCAGCCTGCAGTCATGACTGTATTAAATAAGCCCAGCTTTTTACTAGCATCAAAATCAATGGCAGTTTTAATTTTTTTTAAATTTTGGCACAGTCCACATCCAATTCAGTTTTCCACTTGTTAGAGAAGTGTGCAAGAGAAGGTTAACCTAGGTAATATGCAATGTATGTTAAGAAACTCACTTGCTTTTAAATAATAATTAATAAAGAATTAATAAACGTTTTGTCCAGGTGTGTAAAAGGACCATTCCTGCCATTCACACATTTAATTGTATTGACATCACCAACACAACTGGTTTTTAGATAACCCAGATCTATTCTAAGAGCTGCAATTCACTGGCAACTCCTCAGAAGCACCTGCCAGGTCCCTTCAGTTTCATTCTCTGTCAGGTGTCTGTCACATGAGCAAAGGCAGGCACGGAGCAGGGGGACTGGGCTGGGCAGCTGCCAAGAGGCTCCCCGAGCCCCACACCCTGGCAGGTACCAGCCAGCGATGCCGTGTGACTGCAAGTGCATCTATGCTGCTGCCAAAACTCGGCCACGGGAGGAAGCAGGCTGCCAAAGAAGCCAGGAAGCTCTCACTTCTCCCTGCCCACAAGCACAGGGCCCTCTGGGAAAGGGTACAGCCAGGGGCAGGCCTGGAGCAGCACACCCGCTTCTAGATAGCCACACGCTGGGCAGCCCTGTTTGACACGAGAAGACTCCTCTCTAACACGGTTTATTTTTCATGAATATTCGTACAGCTTAGTGGGTATTTTCTGAATCACTGTGACCAATGTGGAACTGTGCTTTCTAGGCATTCTCGGAACTTAACAGCAAATCCATAAAAACACTTAATAACTACATCTTCCAGGCTTTTCCATTTTGGCCCTAGGGACACCAGTTATAATTAGTGTGCACACAGTTCCATAAATTACAGCCTACAGCTCATCTCCTAAAACCATGTTTGAGCATCTCATTGCGGAATTTTCAAAACCATTTTCAGAGCATGTTCATATTTTCTACAAATGATACCATAATATAAAAGGGGAAAAAAACCAAACCAAAACAAAAAACCCCCAACATAGATATATTCACGCACAGCCACAGGTTTAAATTTACCTCTGAGGTTTTCCTACTCCCACTGAAGAGATCAAATGTTTGATCTACCTTTTCTAAAACAGGTAAGATTTTTAAGCTTTCATATTCTAGACTTCTCAAAAAAACCCCAAAAACCAATACCTGAACAAGACAAAAAACCTGCCAGACTGTGTGAAGTGTAAAACTAAAAAGCATTTTGGTAATTTTGATCAATATAAAACAAAAGCATCACCCAAGAGAATATTTTTTCAGAAACTCTATTGCGTTTTAAACTCTACTGCATTGCCAGGCAGAGCAAAATCAAAGGCAATGGGGACAAGTGGTGAAATTAGAGCTATGATCTACCAGGAAATTAAAAAACTGGCACACTCTAAAGAAAAGCTGCAATTTGCATCTTAACAGAAATAGAGTATTTATCAAAGGTAACAGGAATATTAAAAAACCTAATGACCCCAAACTCCACTATTCTCAAGGTTAGCAATATTTCAATGACCTTGAGCCTGGCCTTGGATTTATTAAGTACCAGCTCTGCAAAAAAGGGTTAATTTTCAATCCCTGTGTACAATTCAGTTTAAATAATGCTCCACTGGACTTTTTATTTTCTTTAAAACTAGAATGGTGTTACACTGAGACCATCAATCCAATAATGGAAGCCAGTTTTACAAACAGTCTTTTCTCCTTGTCCTTCCCCATTCTGCCCATTTTGTTTAAATGCTTCCTTTCTAGCCAGTTAGTTTCTGAACAGTTCAGCACATGTGGTTTAGGAATTACAGGGTGAGTGGGAGGGGGGGAAATACAATTATCAATACAATAACTGCTTTCTTACAAAGCCAGAGAAAATATAGTCTGAAATGGCTTTTCCTGGTTTAGATTTTAGTCACTTAACATTTCTGGGCAGCTGTCTCAAGTATATCACACTCTTCTCCCACCATCCAACAGAAAATACCTTCAGAAATTGAAACAGCTCCTCCACCCCCCTTAAACCTTCTGTGTAGTCTTAGGGTAGCACTGAGACAAGCGATCTAGGTGCCAACACCGGTAAGACTTGAGTTTCATAAGCACAATGTTACTTTGCCAAGCACTTAGACATGAGCAGCCACAACAGGAAGTATCGGAAAATCTTCTGGAGCAAGACAAAACCACCCTAAATTAGATCTTGCATGATGACAACTCACTAAACAGCCTTACTCTGGAAGGCAATCTTTGCAGAACAGTAATTTAGAACTCAGCAGAAAGCATTCACGATGCAAGGGGTATTCGTAAACCAGTTACATTTATTCAAAATTTTAGATTATACTAAAAAAGAGCTGTCATATCACATTAGCCCAATGCCAAGAGATGATCAGGACATACAAGGTACATCCCACTTTCCACATCCTACTCGGTGCATGGGGAAAACAGGTAACCGTTAATTCAATACGAAGCTTCAACAAACGTAACACGTCTGCAAGAGTGTACAGACTGAGCACGACATGCAGAACCTGTAAATTATCTCTAATTGCTGCCTACCCTCGGGTGCAGTATTCTCTTGTTTGTAAGTTAAGGACTGCACAGAATAACTGGAACTGCTCTTTTCCAGCACCTCCCCAACTACCTGGATCTACGGGCGAGCGCCAGTTCAAACTTTCAAGCTGATCGCCGTGCACCCCGACAAAAAACTGCGAGCAGCTTTACGCAGCAGTATTCTTCATTGTGTGACCGCAGAGCGATCTGAAACCTGACCGTACAACCAGTATCTCCCTCCTGGTATTACTGCCTGCAGATGCTAAGCTTTTACTTGGCTCTTTAGGGCTTGTTTTTAAAAGGGTTTATGCACTTGGTTCAACCCCACACTGCCTTTTAGAAAGCAACAGTCATACCCGCCTGCTGACTGACACGATGGTTTGGGCCAGAATTTAGACAAACCTGTAACGACACAAAAACCCACTCTGCTCTACTAAAGGGGCTGCTGGCTTGGGGGGACTTTTTGGTTCGCTGTGTCCTCCCCCCGATGATCAGAATCTCGCAAGCTTGTGTCCCTCTGCGGTGACCGCGCGGGAAGGCTGCGCGCCGCCGACCACGCCAGGAGCGGATTTCCAATAGCAGCAGGGCCGCCAACGCGGCCGCCCGGACAGCGGCCGGCGCCGGCAGCTCCGCGGGGGGAGGAGGTGCCCGGCTCCCCCCACCCCGCCGGTGACGGCCCCGGTAGCCCCGCCCCGCGGGGGATGCGGGGAACGGGTCCCGAACCTGCCAATCACGGCCAACACCGCCCAGCCCGCCCGGTACCGCCGTGACCTCCGGGGCTGCGGCGGCTCCGTCCCCTCCTCCCGCCCCGTCACGGCCGGGGGGCACTTACCGTCCCGGGACGTGCCCATGAGCTGGTCCAGCATGGCGCGCATCTGGGCCTGCGCCGACATCTTGAGCGCGGGGGGGGCCGGCGAGGCCCGGCCGAGTCACGCCGACAGCGGCCTACAAGGCCCGAGGCGCAGCCGGCGCTCGGCCCTGCCCCTCGCGTCACGGGCGGGCCCGGGCGGGGCCGCTCCCCCGCCGCCGCGGGGGGAGGGAGGGAGTGGGCGCTGCCCCCGCCTGGCTTTCCCGGTGGGAAGCGGAGCGGGAAACTCGCCTCACGCCGGACCCGGTGCCGCCGCCGCCGCCTCGCGCCCCCACACGCTCCCCTCCTCCCGCTCCCTCTCGCACCCGCCACGCGCGCGCGCCGGCGGGAACGGAAACCCGCGCGCACGCGCCCTGCGCCCCTTCGTCCGCTCCGCGACGTCAGCGCGGACGGGCCTCGACGCTCGCCCATTGGCCACGGCCGGTGCTGCTCGGCCAGTGACGCACCGCGCGGCGAGGCTCCTGATTGGGCCGTCGGGCTGGGCCCCTGGGGCGCGCTGATTGGCCAGGAGGGCCCGCGTGGCCGCTGTGACGTCACGGCCTCCGGGTCAGCGGCGGCGCCGGGCGGGGCCGGGGTCCCGGGCGGTGCCGGGAGCGGGGCTGAAGGACGGCTCCTGTCGGGAGCCCCTTCCGTCCTGGGCTGAGGTGCAGCACCACTGCAACGGCCCGCGCTTCTCTCAAGTGCCGGGTGCAGCCGTGGTGAGAAAAGTTAATGTAATACCCCGCTTATTGGAGAACCACCCTTGAAACTGAGGCTACCGCCATGTGTGGCTGGTAATTCAATTTACAGGGCACCAAGATCCATTTTCGAAAAAAATGTTTTCACTAATTTTACCCATTCTAACGCCTGCGTTTTGTGACTCTCCCTTTGTCAACCATCGTGTTGCCATCTAGTGCCCAAAACCCGTCATAAAGATCAATTGTAATCGTCCACAGGCGTTGTCGTGTTCAAGGTTAGCTCCATACGAGTGAAAAAAGGCAACACGAAGCCTCCCCTAACATTAACACCTCCCCCCCCCCCCCAATTATCTGTATTTCAGAAGGAGTTGCAGAGAAGATGCTCTTCTGTAACATGTTCAGGAAAGATTCTCTATCCAGTGCCCCTCAGCTAATTACAGTATGTCCTGGCTTTGCTTCTTCTTTAAAATCTAAATTTACTTTTGTTAGTCATTACTTTGGGTTGAAAGGGAAGTAAATGGAAGAGACCCCAACACTTGTTAGAATACCCTATTTAGTACCTTAGCATGCTTAGGGGAAATTGAGACATTTTAGCTACTATGTATACCCACACCATACACACTTTAGCTCCTCCTACTCTTTAAAGAGCATCTATATCTGGCCAAATGATCCCTTTTTTGTTGTTGTTGGGTTGTTTGTTTGTTTTTTTTTTAAATTTCCCTTCTCAAGCAATATACTATAGACTGTGAGACTTTGGATGGAGCAAACCTTTAGTCTGTCTGGAAAGTAAACTGTAGAATGCAGCAGTTTGCATTAAGTAACCCAAACCAACCAGTATGTCACAGCCATTCTCAGGGGGTGGTGACATCGCACAACTTCGATCTACTGAGCTGAAAATAGGTTGGTACTGTCCCACCTGTTACATCAATGCTTTTCAGAAAAAACACCATTTAACTAGCGAGACACTGTTAAGACTTGCAAACTGGAATTTTGGTCAACAGAACCCTAAAACTTGTAGTTCACATCTCCTTACCTTACCTAAGCAGCCAAAATCTCCCCAGTTTTAAGGATCCGTTGTGCCTATCCACTGTACTGTGGGGATTAAACCACCCCCAAGTTTTAAATACAGGGGAAGGAAGAAGTAGACTTAGATGAACTAAATCTATTTGCAGTGTTTTTCTGACAGAACACTTTGTTTTCCCCGACAGTAAAAAAACCCCAACAAACACAACCTTTTGTTAGAGCTGCTTCAAGCTTCTCCCCAGGTAAACCTCACATTTTTAGCCATTCTTGTTATAGACTTCTTACATATCTTGCATACAATTCAACACTCTTCTGAGAACAGCAGCAACTCATGACATGCTTTTATAAAAGGAAACTTGCCGTTCCAGATTTGTGAGATGAGCGAGAAAATGCAGTCCCATTTGTGTACCTCATGTGACTGGCAACAGTCAGTCCCCCTCAGCTTTTCTGAGATTCAGTGTACGAGGGCAGCACAGGAAGCTGGCAGTCGCAGAGTCGACTTCTCGGAGACACCGAGAAACATGTTACTCGTTAAGAATTCATCTCTCTGAATCGCTACTGCTCGCTCACCGCCATGGAAAAACCCTAAAAAATCTTTAAGATGGAAGAGGTTTGTGCTACTGCAGTGCTCGCCAGAATCCACAGCTGCTCCACAGAAGAGGCCATTGTTCTTGGGAGAGCAGGAAATTCCACACACACAGAATATAGCTGGAAACTGCTTCGGTAAACACTAGACAAATTCTCACACCTACTGCTTTTGAATCACGTGGGGGAACCACGAACCCCTGCAACCCCTTGGACAAGGAGTTCAGCAGTGAAGGCTGACATGTTTTTCCACTACAAACAACCTCTCTGTCAACCCGTGGAGGGTGCCCGTCATAACACACATTGAGAAGGACGGGATGGGCGTCTGGGAAGCCTGATAAAGGGAGAGGGGGTTTCCAGTTATGGCTTTCACACCATAACCTAAAACTAACAAAAGACACCTGCTAGAGAACCTAGCCTATTCCAGTAGCTCTAGGATATTTATTGAGGAATAAACATTGAACACGGCAGTCCCGTCTCAGCCCTTCCCTCCCGGCTGCTGAGGCAGTCTGAAGCCCACCAGTCCGGCCACCTCCTGGGGCGAGCGCTCGCCCTTGCCGTGGTACTCGCGGTGCAGGGCCTCGTGTTCCCGGACGCTGCGGAGCAGGCACAGGTAGGTGGCGGCCTGGAAGTGCAGCTCCTGCTGGGCCCGGCACAGCTTCTCGCTGGTCACCTGCGGGGAGCGGCAGTCAGGGCGGCCCCGAGGCCTCGCCGAGCCCCGGGGGCTGCCCGGGCAGGGATGGGTGGGGGAAAGCCGCGGGTACCCGGTGCGCGCGGAAGGCCGCGACCACGTGGCGATAGGCGGGGCTGTCGCGGTAGGAGCGGCCGCCGGCGTGGCGGAGCTCGCGCAGGAGCGCGCGCACGGTGCGCAGCGGGGCTCCCAGCGCCGCCATCTTCCGACCCGCGCGCGGACGCGCCGACCAATCGAGCGCCGCCGCCGGGCCTCGCCCTCGCGCCCCGGCAGTGCGGGCAGTGGAGCGCCGAGCGAACGATCGCCTCCTCCTACTCTCTGCCGCCCTCCCCCGCCACTGCAATTGGCGCAGGTCAAGTGCCGGAGGCCGAGCGGCGGGGCCGCGGCGTGCCCGCCCCATGCCTCGCGCTGGGCCCTACGCCTCGTCGCCGGCCCGTGGTAACGGAGAGGGAGCACTGGGAGCCTTCCGAAAGGCGCAGCATACGGCGGGAAACCGAGCTGGGCCGAGGGCGCGTCCCCGCGGGTTTCTGGGGTCTCGGGTGTAAAAGGGGCTACGGGTCTCGCTAGAGCCAGAAGGGGACGCCCAACAAGCCCAGGAGCCGCAGGCCCGAGGCAGCCGGCGGCTCACGGGCGTCAGGACAGGCGGCGCGGCGCGAGTGCAAAAAAAGCACCCACCCCAGATGGGACTCGAACCCACAATCCCTGGCTTAGGAGGCCAATGCCTTATCCATTAGGCCACTGGGGCTGCCGCGGGAGGAAGGTTCCCGTATACGTAGTTATCTGCTGTCCCCGCCCCCTTTCCTTTTAAGGAGTGCGTCGGAAGCCGGTGATTGGGCAGCCCCGCCCCGCGCGGCTGCCGCGCGGCCCCCTGGGAGCCGGGGCCAGGCGGCAGCGCGGTGCTTCCATGGCGTTGTGAGGCGGCACCTCGGAACAGCGCGGTATTCGCACAGGGAAACGCTCCCTTCCACGCCGACCCTTGGGCGGTTTCAAAACGCTGGTCCTTGTACACAGTGTTACCCTTGCCTGGGTAGTTGCCCTACCTGACGGATGCCCCCACCCCAGAACAGAAAAACCCGACAAAAAGCTCCAAGGGCCAACCCTTCAAGTGAAGCCTTTACCCATTTTTATTTTTGTGAGAAATCACAGACACAGGGCTAATATGTACATTCCTCTTTATTTAATACAGCACAGACACGTGACACATAAAAAAAAGAAAAGTACACTCATGAAAAAGCCTGTCGCAGTCAGGGACAGGGAACAGCTACGCCGAATTGAGTAAGGCTCCTACTGCAGAACAGGGGTCTGCCGGCAAGGGTGGATCCCAGAGCAAAGTCTGCTGCCAAAAAAAGCTTGCGCTCCTTTCAGGAAAGCAGAAAAGGGCAAGTCCCTTCCGGAACAGGTGAAGGCAGCGTTACCTGCAAGGTTCGCAGGATACGAACCCCGTGACTGTGTTTGGATCAGAGCACTGATAAAATGAAACGCTCTCCAGTTATTCTCGCAGAGGGCCAATAGTCCTGACCTCTGAAAGCATTGGACTGCTCAGGGATAGCAAACCTGAGTACCTGGAAGGAGTGAAAACATCAAGTAGTCACACAGAAGAGAGTTAAAATTAGCCTCCCTGACAGGGCTCTGCTAGCCACAACTGGGAATGTGCAGGGAACTAACCGGCTTCCCAACTAACAAAAGACTAACAGCCATTAAACTGACCAGAACAATATACGCATTTGGAACCGACGCAGGCTTTTGAGGCAGCAGCTTCTTCCTTTTCCTGCTTCAGTTCAGGATGGAGATAAAGCAGGCACCAGTTCCTCTGGCAAAGAGCCTTACACACTTTTAAAAAATTAAAATACAAAAAAGGGAGACAGGTGTATTTACAAAATCCATGGCTGGTACAGTACATCATTTTTAAGACACACTAAATGCTACAATCTTTCAGGTCCTGAGATTATTACAAAAAAAAAAAAAACAAAACAAAAAACCCCCAAAACCAAAAACAAACCCCAACAACTCAAAACTTGTGTTCAGGTCCAGTTTTATAAGGAGAGAGGAAAGAAACCACACATTTAAAACACAGTATCCCTTGAAGTTACTGGAACACGCCTCCCTAAAAAATCCAAATGAAAGTGGTGCTTACCACCCAAATGTAGCTGCATTTGGTTGTTCAGGCTTGTTGTCACAAGAGGGGAGCATTTCACGGGGCAGTTTCTCTGGAGAGCTCATCAGATAAGCACAAGGCTGTTGGGATCCTCTCTCCATCGCTAAGCCCTATGATCTGGAGTGTTAAAAGGAGGAAGGTGATCTTGTACAAGTTCATGCTGGACTGAGTAAAGCATCACAGGAATCAACAACTCAAACAGTTCTGCCATCTCGTAGTAACTGTACACTCCTTTGTTTGAAGCTGAGGAATGCAAAGAATTCTAGCTGTGATTTAACATTCGTTAATAACAAAAAAACTCATCCAGCTTTTTGTTCTGAGCTCCCCAGCGAAAGGCAGCAAAACAGTTTCTCAGCCCTTCATTGTCTGGGGGATCACAGCAAGTCAGATAGATTTAAACTGGCTATATCCAAACTTGCTAAAAAAAAAAATATATATATATATATATATTAAAAGTGACACCAAACAAAGGATATGGAGGCCAAACTGCTGTTGAGAGGATGATCCCCACTGCCATTAGCTGTGCAGGGCACTCTTCTTCACTGACCCTCTTTTATCAGGCAGGCCTTTAGGGACTTGTACCCACACTGTTGTTTTTTCCCAATGAAGTATTCTGAACATAGAGATTTTGTATCATCAGAAGTTATCATCACAGATGCCCTTGTATTATAAGCACCTGACCCTAAGCTAGAGAATGGCAACTTTTTAAGGATTACTCATTAAATGCTTCTAACCCTCAGTAAAAGACTACAAGAGACAAATCACGTAACAAGGATACTAGTTTAACTGCTAAAATATAGCGCTGCTCAGTAGACTTTTGGGGGGTAAAAAGTAGTAGATAATTTTGTTGCCTTTTTTTTTTAAATAGTAGTCCAAAAATAAAAATTCTCCATCTATTTCCAGAACAGATCTTGATAACTATGCAAGAACATGGTACTAATTGCTACATGATGGAATCACTGGCAATAAAACACATACTACAGTTCTCATCTCAGAGCTAAATTGTTATTTGTAGTTACATACAACAAGACTAAAAGACCAGTGAGAAATACCTGGGGATTGTGATTTAGTTTTTATTTAGCTGGTAACTCCCCTTGTTTAGAAGCAACTTCATTTCAGTGAGAAATTAATTTAATTCACTTCTGATGCTGGAAAGAAACATGGGATGCCTCATGAGTTTCTTCCCAAATCCAATCTGTACATTAAAAAACAGGCTGCAGCTTCTTAAACCAATTGTGAGAGCTGAATATTCTAAAAAACTCTCAAGACTAAAACCTGTCACAAGAAGCGATTTTAGCTTCCCTCTCAAAGCAACTTCATGACACTTGACAGTACGTGTTGCACCAGTGAAAGGGTTTCTTTTTTAAAATACAATTTTTTTCACGTTAGCAAAAAAAGTTCTGCATTACAGACATTCAAAAATACTCCATTTTCTTTGGGTAAAACTTCAATATGTGTTAAGAGGGGTAGCTGGGGAAAGGAATGCATGTAACACTGAAACACGTAAATACTTATCTGCATAGTTGATATTAGTGACTACTAATCAAACTAAGGCTTTATCTGGAAAAAGCTGAGAACACAAGAAAGTTTCTTTCCCTACTCTGGTGAAATCTGCTAAGTCTCAATGAAGCTCTGTCTGCCTCGCCAACTACTCAGTTTGGCCTATGATGGTGGCATCTCCTGACTGGTTTTGGTTGATTCTCTCCCACTCTTTTTCTCTTGGTACTAGACAGTAGCAAGTATGACTATCTATTGATAAAACACATCTGCACACATTGCTAGGAAAAAAAAAAACCCAAAAAACCTTTTTAGTATTGCACATGATAGGAGCCAAACATAGTGTACGCTGCTTGATTGGGATTACTTCACCATAAAGAAAAACTTAGTAGCTAATGGTTATTGTTTAAGCAGGAGATGACAGCAATGGAAGAGACCAAAATACACTTCTAGATACAAAACGTGGTTGTTGGGGTAGAACTACAGCTGTCAGAAATGGCTACAAAATACAGGCCTATATTCTTGACTACTGACAAGATTAGCAGTTTTACTTATGAGCGTGCAAAAACAGTTGCAGGGAATCTTTGTATTTCCCCAGTTTTGGGCCAGTTCCAGGCCATGTTGATGTCTCAGCGTAACTCACAGCAGCACCAGGGCTCTCTACAGCCCCAAAAGGCTATTACAGCAGCAAGGGATCACCGCATCATAGAAAAAGGATGATGAAGCCTCACCGGAAGTTTCCACAAACAAAGCACTCCCCTACGCAACAGTTATCTTTCCCGTGGCCCAGTAAGCATACTTCTGGCTGCTTATTTTGGCAGTGATTTCTTAAGCAGTAGACAGACACAGATTTTTACAACAGCTGCATTTGTTAAAGACTGCAACAGTCAGCCATCATCACCAGCTGTAGATTCCTCATCCCACAGATCAGCCGAGGACGAAGAGCATGTGTGTTCAAAATGAATTAAAGAACATAATTGGTGAATGTGGTAAACTTCAGTGAAGTAACTTCACTGATGCGCCTAAGACAGACTAAGAAGCACCCTCAACTACCACTCCAACTGACTGAGCTACCAGCAATAGTCCTATCTTTGACTGGCACCATTAGATTGGTAGGAGAAACCCACTTATGGCCTAGTTTACGTAACAGGTTCACTCAAAAATATGAAGACAAGCCAGGAACTGAGTTAGGCTATTCTCTGCCACAGGAACATATTTGGTACCATATTTTCTGTTTTCCACTCTGGCTCTCCACCCATGAAGGACTTCTCATTCCATTCCCACTCTGTAAAATAAATGCTTCCTTTTCATATTGCAACTCAAAATTAGATCTTCCCTAGGGGAAGCACATCACAGAACTAGAACAGCCTAGTGATGCATATGCACGCTACCTTAAGTTTAGCACTTGGTCCACAAGTGAATTGTTAATTTCAGGTATTCGTGTTTATAATAATCATAAGTTAGACAGATCCTCGGCACAAAGCTTTTAAAATCACTAGATCATCTATTGCAGATAGCTAATTTTGTCCGAGAACAAGGAAACTAGCACAGATACTATTACAAGGGTTTATCTGCAGCTAAGAACACATGAACTTACTGTTCATTGTAGTAAGAGAAGAAACCATTAATGAAATCTCAACAAATTGAGAAGAAATACAACTAGAAAAGTATGTCATGGTGAGTGACTTAGGCAGCATGTGAAGCATAGCTAGCTTTAAACTCAGTTAGCAGCTGCACTCTTGCAGGTTTTACCAAATTCCTTCTTACATAGGATGCATGGTGGAAAGTGACAACTTTGGTAAATACGAGAATCCTTGCAGTAACTGGTATCAAGCTGCACACACAACTCCTTGCAGTTACTCTCAATTCAAATATATTGCAAGCTGCTATTTTAACTTTATTTACCCCCCATCTCCTTGGGGCTGTCAGCCACACATCTCTGCCTCAAACTCAGTGATTGTGTGAAACAGTCCAGTAATTAATAAGGTTGCCAAAGAGGGCCCGTAATGTTTTACTCATGACCTAATTAAGAAACAAATTCAAAACCTTGAGAGGAAAATGCAAGAAGTTTCATTCCCGTTAGCAACTTCCTTTCTCTCATGCCCATTTACGCACACTCATGCACACACTCTTTTATTGTACTGCCATCTTTGCACAAACGTTCAACCTTTAAGTAGCATTTAACAGAGCAGGAGAATGGAGAACGATGAACAGGTTTCAGGAATATTGCTTGTATGTGTGTGTGCACATGTGTGCGTGTGAGAGAATGCACAAGCACACAGAACCAATGCCATAGTACAGCAGCTATGAAGTTACACACATTACACACTTAGTTTTGTTTTTTTCTTTACAAAAGGGGAAAAAACAGTTTAACAGCATAAAGCCTTCTTGGCAAGCTTAAGATTTTCCTCCAAAATGCTTTCCAGCACTTCAAGATCTCTGAGAAAAGTTTAAAGAGGGTAGGGAAATAAAATTAAAAAAAAAAAGGCACTTAAACAAAGGACAAAGGCCTGAATCAAGTAAGTCATGAAGGGTAACAGCCATTTCACCAGAGCTTGGACCAATCAAAGTCTACCAACCTTCTTTAAAATTTCTCTAAAATAAAAATTGCATAAAGTGTTAATTAATCAGTTGTTTACCTAATGCTTTAACCTTCTGGTTCATTTTATGAAAAACAAAAACAAAACAACAAACAAGCCCAAACAAAAACCCAAGTGTCCCTTTAATGATTTTCCCCCCAGTTCAGCAGAAGATCAAAGTTAGGTGTGGGAGGAAGCCTTCCAGTTTGGCTTGGCTGTAGGTTTTCCCTGCAATGCCATCTTCAAAAAAAAATCCAGAACAAAAGCAGAAGAGGGACTACTGTGCTTTCACCAATTCACTCAAAAACAAACAAAAATCAAAACAAAAAAACCATCAACCCAAACACCCAAATGCTTCTAATCCAACTGTGGGCAAAAACTAATCAAAAGAAAACAAAAAAAACCCTGTAAACTAGATTAAAATTTGCTAATAAATACAGCCAAAAGTTCATTTTACGAATGTAGCAGCAAATGTGATAAAGTTAGTTGGAGTCCAACGTGACTCCCAGAGGGTTACTGGTTTGCACAACTGATGGCAGCTTGGGAGAGTTGCAGATTTCTCTGTTTTCATGTCCTCAAGGGTCTTGCACCAAGTGGAGAAGGAGTGTGGAGGAAGGGTCAGGTGATGGGACTGCAGGAAGGAACAGGCTTTTAGCACCTGTACCACCCCTAAATCTGTGCATCAGACAACTTTGATCAGATTCAAACATGAAGCAGAACCCAGGTAATTAAAAGTTACTTCTGATTAGCAGAAAACAGATGTGAAACCCACAGCATCCGCACTTGTGACTCAGTTGATCAGTATTTAGACATGTTTCTCAAATCAACAGAGAAGGCTGGACAAAGTGACTTAGGCCATTTATATCTTGGAATGGGAGAACACTGCAGTTATTGTCCATAGTATCAGGAAACTTTGCAGCCTATTTTTCATCTAGCCTGCCTCCTTTCTTTGCGAGTGTCTCTAATGATTTACAATAGCTACCATGGTTTTTGGGACTTTGGATCATGTAGCAGAGAGTACTACCCAGACAGTTTCAATATCTAAAACCTATGTTTGAAGTTATTGCTTGCATTTGTTTGGGGCTTTCAGAGAGCTTGACATGTTAGCTCATATACAGTCCCCAAACCAAGTTCAGCCCTGCTGCCTGGAAAAGACAGCTCTATTTGGCTTTCTTATTGCTTGTGAATACTGAGGGTTTATTTAGTATGTACAACTACAGCTTATTTATTAACAAAGGCCCGTAAAAAGTAGTAAAAACTTGGGGGGGGGGGGGGGAAACATCGTTAGAAGAGCTGCTGTGCAGAAAACAGTAAAACATTAACCTAGTTTTGCATTTGGACATTGCAGTAATCTTTCCCATCCTGTCTATGCTACCTGCAAAGGTCTCTGGGAACCACTCCATTATTTCCTTTGATTTGGCCTTGCTAGGTTTAACCAGGGAGAAGAGGAAACAGCAAGTAAAGGGTCCGCATTCCCAATGTTGTTCATTCAAAAGACGCTCAGGAGCGTAATGACTGACAGGAGCGTAATGACTGAAAACAGTTACCTGCTGGAGGGGTTGTTTGAACTGATGTCACAAACAATGTATGGTCATCTTTATTTTCATCATCCTAGGATCTATTTCCACAATAAGTATTAGTTTACTTGTTTCCCAAGACTGAGAAGCTCAATAGGACACAGAGGCAGGACTACTCCTACCCTGAAGATTTAGAGAGGATACTGTTCAAATGAAGATGAAGCATTCTTCCAGGAAGAAAGGAATGTTGAAAGGGAATTTGTGCTGTAGTTATAAAGGGCTCCAAGTCTCCCAGCCTAAAATTTCAGTAAGTATGAAGACAAAAGATGACAACTTGAATGAGATGCCTTAATGAGGAAAACACAGAAGAGGTAGAACTCTCTTAGGACAAGGTCCTTTAAATATATTGCCGCCAGATGCCTCACTGCCGCAACTCCCTTAGCTACATGCATTGTTAAAATTCTCAGGTTTGACACAGTTCAGAGAATTAACATCCTGCCAGAACTGCTGGGCCTCAAAAAACAAAAGTTGGCTTCCTTCAACCCTTCCTGAAGAAAAGAAAAAAATATCAGATGAAGCTTGCACTCTAAATAGTTTACAGTATTTTGACAGAATTTGTGAAGTATTAAGAATGCCAGGGTCTACATAGCTGTGTGTGCTTCAACTCTTAAATAACCTCGATGGAGACGCAAGCTTATCTGATCAACACACCACATACAAAACATTAGCGCCAGCTAAAAAGCATTTAATTGGCAGATGCTGTGGAGTGAAATTAATGAACTAATGCATCTTAATTCAATCTGTCTTTCACAGAAGTGTTGTGCAAAAACATTTATTGCTGAGCTCAACCCAACATTTTTATACTAAATACACAATATATATTATTTTAAATTTATGTATATATATTTATATAAAATTAAAATGAGCTCTAAATAGAAAAGAAATTGTTGTCTGATCTAAGAAAAATAAATCACATGTAAAAGAAACCTGCAAGCTCTACGTAATCTAGCAAAAAACATTGAAGATTCATTATTCAGGGGTCACAGTCTCCCTAAAAGGTGTGACATAACCAGTAGTGTCTGGCTCAATCTCAAGTCAAACTACCAGAAAAACTACTTACTAAGAATTTCAGCATCTCTGGTCAAAGGAATGTTTCAGGGTTGAAGGAGAAGGGCATCATACTGGTTTATTTGCTCCTTTCCCCTATGAGTTATTTTAGTTTCTGCCATTCTCACCTTTTATCTAACAGCACAAGGGACTCAACAGCGAAGTTCTGTCCTATTGTCAAAAGTGCAACACGTGCTGGATGCTTCCTAATCTTACACGTGAACTGGTTGATGTATTGCTATCAAAGAAAAAAAAAAAAAACAACAAAGCCAGCTCTGCAGTCTTGTGCTACCATGTAAGAAAGAGTTCAGGTCAAACTCCCCAGGCCAGCAGGGGCTGGAAATGCTGGAGAGACAACCTATTCAGCCCCCAGAAGAGAAGGCACCTCTGGTCGCTTCTGAACGACTCCTCTTTGGCTAATGCCTGAAGCAGTATTAACCTGACTCTGGAATAGGTCACAATCAGCTTTCTTTAACTAGCAAATCAATATAATGCATGGCTCCTGGGAGGAGTTAGATAAAAGATGAAGACTGAGAATGAGAAAAGAACTGGTTGTGATTTATGAAAGACATGAATAGAATATCTTTTCAGTAGCAAATAAGCACAAGGCATAGGTAAAAGAAAGTTTAACAAATGGAAATAGTGAAACATTAGCATGTGTTTAAAACAAATGTGGGAAAGAAATGCTAGTCTGACCAATAAAATGTGGGTTTCTTTTTCACGTAAATGAAAATTTTTCCATCCCCTTCCTCCCTTAAATAAGAACTTTTGTATTAAAAAACCCCTGAAAATAAATCAGTCTGTGTCTCACATCTTGATGTACCAGGAGATCTGTTTTGAAGACAATTCTCTAATGAGACTGCATATCTGTAGGCTCCCTAAAGCCAAGCAGCCTTCTAAAGCTGGAAAAATGCCCATTATCAGCAACTGCTTTTGTCTAAAGGTTTAATTATAATGCAAAGTATCCCAGCACCATCTCTATTCCACATAACCTTTGGTCCACAACCGTATAGTACACTCAGGACCTACACATAATCTTACACTGGGCACTTTGGGCACTAATGAAGTGGATGATTCCACCTTACGCAACGAATGGAGAAACCTATTCTCGCTCCTTTCACCATTTCCACTTTTCATTGGACTTCACCCAGAAACAAAATATTGGTGCTGCTGTGGGTTTGACAATCAATTTCTTTTAAAAGCCAATCAGAGCAGATAAAAAAGGTGGTTTCTTTAGGCAATATCAAACTATGACCAGTCTGCATGACCAGGAGGACCAGTCCTCCTTTTCCTTCTCTCTTTGATCAAGTACTGTTTTATTTTTCTTCTTCCTCTCACCACAGTGCTTAGGATCAGAATATGTAAACATCGACAGAAACAGCAGCCCTGTGACAATAAGCACTTTCCCAACTGGGCAGATTCTGTCAGCCAACCAGAACTGCTTCAGCTCCCTTGCTTGTCCAGAAGTCACTGGTTTTTCCGCTGTAACTTAGTGTCCCCTTTACTTTGGCCTCCATCTGTAGTTGAGAGACAGAAACATAAAGGGAAGAATAAAAGCATGAGCAAACTTTTGTTTTTGTAACTTCCAGCAGGAGAGACAGGAATTTGGCAGGTTCAGCTTTAGCACCACCAGAAAGTACATTGTCTTTACCGAGTGGAACACCTTGCATCTTTTCTGTAGTTCATTTATTAGAAATAGTGTTGTTGAAACCTGATGTATCAAGCTTCATACCAAAACACTGCCCAGTTTTTTGGTTCTGAGAACTCTCAAATGAAGAATGCCCACCAAGCCACTGCCACCCTTCCCATTCTTTCTCCTGGCCCCCAGAAAACACACTACAGGTGACAAAGAAAGGTGTACACTCTAAACTGCATCTTCTAAAGCTTTCTGAAAGTTTTCCAGCTCTAAGCCTTACAAACAGAAAAATAAAGCGTTCTACTTCAAGTTTCTCTTCTCAATCAAAATATGCAGCTCTTATCAAGCATAAAATTCCTAAGGAAAGCAGATACTCCATTAAGAAACCATCCCAACATTCTCACATGAATATACTCTTATAAGAAACATGGAAAAAGCTTTTAGCTGGAAGATCAGTTTCTCCTTCAAAGGGGAAAAAAATTTTTAGGGGAAAAAAACTTTATGCAGCCTATAAACAATCATGTTAGTGTCCAGTAAGTATTATTCCTTTTTTCCCCACTAGTTGAATTTGTATATTTCAGTTTCTAGAACTGCTACAGTAAAATACTGGAATTTTTGAAATTTTTTTGTTCCTGACATTGAAGATAAGGAAAAAAAAATCATTCAGGTTCCAAAAATACTGCTACAATAAAGTACTGCCTGCTGCTACTAAAATTTGTCCCTGTGTTGTGTCTTCTCTAAACTAAGTACTGGCGTACATTTTACTTCAGTCTAGGGCAGAAATCTGACTTTTAAGTTAAAATAAGTTAAAAATAAATAATAAGAAATATATCATGTCTTTACCTGTGTAAGCTTGCTGCAAGTGAGCAGGCAGAGGTGAGTGAGACAGCGTTGCTGCATGCTGAGCACCTGGCTGTAAACCCTTCAGTAAGTCTGGGGGGAAAAAAAAGGAGAGCAAAGACAAAAAATAAATCTTGAGGAGAGAGGCAGTCTCTGTGAAATAAGTTTTTGTTTTTATAGTGTAGCTATAGTAGCAGGCTAATCTCCACAACAAAAAATAAATACCTGATAGCATTCTGATGGCTGGAATAAGTCAACAGAGACAAACCTATTCAGATATAATTAGTCAAAAGTCAGAGCAAGGACCATGCCTTGCTACTGGGATGCAACTCTTCATACCGTTTTGTTTGGCAGAAAGACCAACAATTTATGTGGGTTAAGAACATAAACAGCTTCTTTATAAGCAATCAGAAAAAGTAAATGCCATCGTGGTTGATAGCTCTTCATAAGAGAGCCGTTTGATACCTGAGATTATTGAGTTAAGGCTATTTTTAGGAATCACCATATTAAGTCTCTTATTTGAATTCTGTCATTTGGAGACTTTTAAACTATACTCCTTTCTAAAGATAAGGTATTGAGTTAACCCCAAAAAAGTATATTCAAAACGAAACATATACGGTGAATATAACAATGAAGTAAATCTTTTCAAAGGTGATTTGTAACACTTAGGTAATTATATAAAGAAAGTTTTTACCAGTGAAGGAATCACATTTACTCTCCTGTACGGTTTTGCATGAACCAAATTTGAGTGTCTCAGAACTTCATTGCTTCCCTACTCAATTTCCATTTTAAAGATGCATTTTTCCTTATAGCCCAGTGTGATAATTCCACTCACTCTGAGTTAGGCTGTGGTGGAAAGCCGCTGAGGTAGATCCCGAGGTGGTTGTCGCTCCAGCTGTGTCCGTCCCAAAGCCAAGCAGCTCCAAGGGAAACTGGAAGGGCACAGTCACAGGAACAAGGCCACCCAGCATCCCAAAAGGAGTTAATGGTGCAGACGTCACGTTCTGACTGGTTACAGACAGGGGTGATGCCATGAGAGTCAGAGGTGAGGCGTTAGCCAGTAACGATGCTCCTGCTGTTGACTATACAAAAAAAAAACCAAACAAACAAACCAAACAGTACTTCAAGATTTTTAAATATTTGAATTGTATTCTTTAAGGGTATAAAAATCAACTATTCCCTGCTAAGTATTGCTCTGTTGAGAAGTCTATTAAACTATTAAGAAATATCCACTTATCCACCTAGGAGGTCATCCCAGTGTTCATTTGCTAAGCAAGCACAATTATCAGATTCAGACATGAGAGTATGGTTCATCAATCATGTTTTTCTCATTAGTCTTACAGGTAATTTCCTTGATCTCCTTTCTAATTATGCACTGGGTCTACAGTCACAATGTAGTGCAATATCTTCTATTAGATTAATAATACGAAATTATCCAATGTAGATCTGAAGTTTTTTAGAAGTACAGTAGTACACCTCTTCCCATTCCAAATCTGGGTCTTAACAGAACATTGTTTTAAAAAAGGTTGCAAAGAAACAATGAATTCTGAAAATTAAGATTCAGATGTAAGAATCCCCAAACTTAAGAAGCAAAATGCATATGTAGAGGTGTGTATGCACATGTCAGAGGAAAAGGCAAAGGAAAATGATGTCTCCACTCTAAATATGCCAAAATGAAGTTAGATTCACTGTAGTTTTAGAATAAAAATGCAAGATTAGCCAGAACATTTTAGCTACAACAGCTCCCAAATCATATTAATTCCTCTAACATTAGACCAGCTCCTTCTTGTTTAACAATCTTTCCTTCACTACATATACAGTAATTTAATATGCTAATGTTCCGTTCTCTAATAATTTACTACAAAACAGTTAGTATAGAAAGCACTTTGAATCAGACTCCAACTCAGATATTGCAGTTATTTGAATTCAAAAGACTCAGACAGAACAGGACTTCAAATCTGTGCATTTTTACAAGTAAGCCTCAACTAAACCCAAAACTTAGAATCATTTTAATGAACACATGAGCTTAAAATGGAAACGACATTTCATTGAGTTCTGTAATAACAACTTACAGAAAAAGCAGAGTGATGAATCTCCTAGCATGGATAAAGTTTTTATTACCAGTTTTGGTCTTAAGATGTTACGATGAAAGCAGCTAAAGAAAGGACAGTTGCTTCTTAGGAGAAAACACAGTATTTTAAAACAATGACCCTGTAAAGCGCATTTACCTACATGTGATGTTCCCAACAAGCGTTTATATTGCTCATCTTAAAGATGCCAACTTCTACAACATACTCTATCCCACAAGTAGGAAAAAAAAAAGAAGACTATCAACACACTATTAGGAGGAGAGAGAAGGACAGTGAAGAAAAGAGCTACAGAGCATGCCCTAAAGGAGCTGCAGTTCAGATGTTTCTATTTAACTCATGCACAATAGTTCATAAAAGGGCTCATCCTGGTCATGTAGATCTGAGTCATTAAGATCCTTTAAACTCTAAGCCAGATTCTGCTCAGGAGTACTGATGGTAGGTAGAGCTTTTTAAGGAAATCACACATGTACTCTGGCTTTGTGTCCTTAAGGCGTAACTTTCTGTGACACTTCAGCAGGTGTAAACTTATATTCCAGTAAATAATTGTGTCAATCAGAAGTAGCAAGGAGGGAGACACTTCTTGGAAGCTTCCTAGTTAAGAACACCTTTATTATCACATAAAATCATCTAGTTTGATCTTTAATGTAAGCAGACCAGAATATTATAATGAACAACTCAGGTACCATTCTCATCTTCTAATAGCATCTCAAATAGGAATTAAATCCCTAAGGCCTTAAAGAAAAGGAGATTCACTTTCTGTCTTACGTCAAGTTTTAAGAGGAGTAACTAAGTCCTTAGTACATTGTACCTAACAACTAGTCTGGAACTGATGTAGGTTCAGCAGCCAGCCATTAGACCTTTATAGCTAAATAAAACCCTCTGTGATCACAAATCTCTTCCCCTTTAGTGTACTTGAACTGGGAGGTAATTTAATTCTAGTCTTTTCTTGAACGTACTCCACTGACTAAGCTACACAGTGCACAGCAGTAAGAGCCTTATTCCATAGTTTATCTTCTTTGCACCATTCTTCTGAACCATTGTTAGGTTATCAAAGTAATTTCTGAAGTGTCAAAAAAACCCAGATGGAAGGTCTCAATAATTATTTTAGCGATACTATATGCTGCCCAGTACCTCTAGCTGATTTACCCCTTTCTATATACCAACACACCTCATTTTGCTGTTTATAGTATGGACTCATGTTACTTGATTATTCACCACACACTCCCACACTTCAGTGCTCTTCAGCAGGACTGTGCCCAAAATGCATTTCATTACTCAGGTGATCAGTGTTTCTAAAAAAAAAGTTACTTGCCTTTAACTACAGGAGGGTTTGCCAGAATTCATCTCACCATCCAACACAACACTGCTTACTTTCTTTGTCCGTCATCTTTAAGCACTAGCATACCCATTTCATGTTTTCTTCTACGTCACAGCAATTGTATCCACTGGATTCTGTGGACTGCACCAGGAAGAAACAACTCTCTTCCCAGTCCATTCATTGTAGCCCTTTTTGTCTCCTCCAGGCACCTTCCAGTGCACTCAAATTGCACTGTACTTGGTTCAGCTCTTCTCCAGACCCTACGTGGTACCTCAGTGGCCCTTACACAGTGTACAGGTTGGGGACTTTTTTCCATTCAAAGCACCCAGAGTAAGTGAATGCTGTGTCAGAGCCTGCCAAACTTTTATTGCTGACTGTTTCAGTACAGTAGGATGAAAGACCATAGAAGTGTCTTGTAAAATCATCTTCCTCCTGTTATTCAACTGCATTAAGAAGAATTTGATGGCAAACTAAAAGATTATAAAATATTGCCAGAAGTCGAGTATACACCACTCCCATGCAACAGCAATGTGCACTGTTCAGAATAATACCAAGTTTTTCATTTGCTGAACACCAAGAATATAATTTACAGCAATACTATTTTCTTATGTAGGGATGACTTCAGCATAGAGAGCAATAAAGAGAGGAAAACATCAAATCATCTCAGTAATTAAGCATTCCCAGTAAGAAGAATACAACTTGGGAAAGCAGGTTGTCTTCTGGGTAAATAATAGGTTTGTATGTTTTAGAACAACAGTATTTTCAAAATATGTTTTGTTTGATTTGTCTTCTCTAGTGATAGTATAAGCTTTCAATTTCTAGGGTATTTATACATTAATGAGGCGTCTCATTCAGTTTGACTAGATCCTATGAAATAAAATACAGTCACAAATACAAAAGAAAAGCCCTTGCAAGTGTTAATTATAATTACAAGTCTTGAATTACACTCAACCACAAGCAACTGGACTCTAGTTTTGAAGTTAATCATGAAGCCTGACAACAAATGTACCAAGATACCTTTTACATGACCACCATCATTACAAATATGTAAATATGCAAGAATACACAAATCCAATAATGCAAGAAAATACCATCTCCCCTGAAAATATGGTCACACAAAGCTTACCTTTCCTAATGCTCTTAAAAGAGAAAAAGCGAATTCTGTTCCACAGTACAGACTATCAACAGTTTACAGTGAGGATTTGTTCCACACTGACCCTTGCATTTCACATCAGCTGGAAATATGTATTCTTTAGTGTGAAATACTTTCATCAGTATCAGCATTATGCTTAGAAAAGTAAAAAATTGCATTTATGGTATTTCCAAATCAAGATAAAATATATTAAGAATGTTTACAAAATAAACATGATAAATATTAATGTAAGGCTCAAATGTAAACTCGTTAGATGCATACCTGCACGCTGGCTGCTACAACTGGAGACCCTGAGGCAGAAGATGGTCTGTGTGGAGTTGACAATTGTTTAGTAGCACCCTGTGTTCCACTTCCTGCTCCCCCAGACAGACTAGTCCTACTAGCTCCACTTGAGTTAAGGTTACTGCCTCTGCTGGCAGGTACATTCATTCCAACTCCACCCAAATTATTTTTACCAACAGTTCCAGAAGGAGAAGAGTTGGGCAATTTTGAAGAAGCCTGAGGGTTCTTTGCAGGCTGAAGGCCTGAGGTGCGATTAGAGGACAGCAAATTCACTGTGGGAGACTGCCTGCTGATATTTACACCACTGGTCTGTTTATGAAGGGGGTTGTTGCTGGAGTGACTACTCTGGGAAACTAGTGCACTTGAACTGGAAGAACTGGGTGTTGTTGCAGGCCTGGGGGATGAGGTGGACTTGGATGAAAATTTAGGTGATGCATTGGGCTTGGGTGTCACAGAGGGCTTAGATGAAGTGAGCTTGGGAGAGGCAGCAGGTTTGGGAGAGGCAGCCATGGAGAAGGGAGGCTTGAAACCCTGGGAAGAAACTTGTGACACCATAGCCTTGGCTAAATAGTTACTAGAGGTAGAGGTGCTGGATGTTGTCCGAGAAACCAGTGGGTGAGACACTTGAGAGCCACTTCCGGATGAGGGATTAGACAAAGGCAGACGATATACTACAGACTTCTCTTGGGCCTTGATGACTGATGATGAGCAAGACAGTTTGGGATTACTACTCAATTTCACCACAGGATTGGTCTGTGATTTACTAATAGTTGCTTGTAAAGGAGATACATATTTCTGCTGTACAGCTGAATGCTGGTGCACCTTTGTCACTTGTGATGTTGAGGAAGTACCACCTTGAGCCTCAGCAGATGATACCAAGATATTAGCATCCTTGGTTCTTTGAGAGGAGGTGGAAATAGCTGCTTGAGTCTTAGAGGAAGAAACATGAGTCTGAGAAGAGGAGGAAGCAGCTTGGATCTGACTTGATCTCTGTAGTCCTTGCTGAAGTAGTTTGGCTGGCAGAGGCTCTAAGGAAACCTTGGGATTTTGAATTGAAGATCCAGCAATAAGGCCTGAAGAGATACCAGTGTGAACTAAGTCCTGGGGTTTCTTTGGTACTGGCCCTGTGTGACCAGCAATAAGACTTGATGAATGGGATGTTTGAGTGGGCTCTACTTTCTTTGAAGTTGCCAGAGGCAATTTACTCATAATACTTGCTAGTTTCTCTTCTCTCAGCCCAGGGCGAGGTCTGGATGTTGGTGTGTCTATGGTGGACCCAAGAGGTGATCCCTTGGCACCATTATTGATAACTGCCAGAGCATCAGAAATAGAGTCCAGTGAGGGTGGGTGAAAAGAGAGGTCCTCATCCAGTGAGTCATCCAAGCAGATCGTCTCTGGAGCTGCTGTGCAGCTAGAGCTGGCTGGGGTGCAGACAGCTGCACTGGAACTCAATACAGTAGCACAACTTGAATTGACTGAAGACATACAGGTTTTCTGTTCTTTTTTTGGACTGGAGTCCTGAAAATGAAGGGATAGGAAAAGTCAGGTTTAATAGTCTTTCTGGAATTGATTCAAAGTTGTCTTTAGTGTAATACTTTTATTCTGTAAATTCAGGCAAACCAAAGATCTACTATTGAAATGTTCATATTAAGACATGAAACAATATCTTATTATGATATCTAGGAGCCCTGTGTGCTAATTCAATATTTGTATTTAAAAATCTAGTGTTGTTGCTCCACATAACTAAAAGTGTCCCACACAGTGAAGAACAATCAGTACTGTGAAGAATAGGGTAGCTAATCTGACCACTTAATAAAACTGCTACTGAATTAAGACAACACCTGGTCACATCAAATGAGGACCTCTATACTATGGTATCCTCCCAACCACACTGTTTTCCAGTGTTACCAGGTTTAACACAAATTGAAAACACACAAAGCACACATTCAAAGATGTGAAACTTTGCTGGAACTAGTACCTCTTCATAGTCAATTTTCAAAAAACTAATACAGATTAAAGTGACAAAGCTATACAGAAGTATTTTGTACTAAATTCTTTAAAGTAACGCGCCACCAAGTCAATAAGCATTGCCTGACAGAAACCTTCTGCAAGAATTTTTCAGGATCAGAGGCAGAAACAGGTTGTAGCAAATGGTCATATTGGACCACTAAGTGGGTATTCAGATATCTTAATAGGCTTTTACCTTCACTTTGGATTTAGGGGCCGGAATCACCTTCTTCTTTGCCCTAAAACAGAAGGGATAAATGTGCATCAGAAGACCAAAAAAAAGGCAAGTCATTTTCATTTTAAAGTGTTACCCTGATTATATCCAAATAAACTAGAATGATGACTACAGGAGTCCAGCTCTAATAATAAAACATCCTTGAAATGAAAAATGGTTTAAAATATAGGGGGAAAGAAAAATAGCACGCTATCAATTAATTTTCTGGTCAGATATCTCTATGTAAATTAGTTGCAAAATCAACTGAATTGCTGATATAACCTGACATATAGATAGATCAGGATATATCCAGAGAGCTGGTTTTATTTTTCTGATTTAGAGGAACTTCAAAATATCAATTAATTTCAGCCTCTTGATATTATGAGTTTGCCTACTTAGCAGAGCTTTGTCTACACTGAAGTCTTTTAGAGTAGTAATATAATTTTACTTTTTATGCTGACATTTTTGTCCCTGAGGAGGATGCTTCCTATTCTTATTTATTTCAAACCAGATAAAAACAATTGCTTCTTCTCCCCACAGAAGTGGTTTCTTGCTTATCAACTCTTTAAACAGTTGTATCTAACTTGTTTGTTGCAAGAAGTCATTTAGCAAACTGCCAGGTTTTCTTTTGCAATGTACATGAACTGCAGTTATACAAGTAAGGACAGCATTAAGGATTATTAGTTATCGGCTTCAACTTAAAGGTTCAGCATTTCACACTTTATTTCTCCAAGAACAGTCAACAGATTTACATCTTATAGTCAATTTTTGATCCTTTCCTAAGCAACTAGAAGTAAGCCTGGTTAAAAAAAGACTTTATGTAGGTGGACCATGACTCAGTTTTGCTGTTATGTAGAAAAATATCCTATGTTAATCGTATTTATCACAAAAGTTGCAATTGGGGTGTTATTCAAAGTCATAATAATTTATTTGAATTCTGACTGAATGTGGACAGCTCCTGAGAGGCACACAGCGTTGTCTGAAAATGAAGATAAAATCCCACTAAGATACACAGACTTCTGTGATTAGAGATATTTATGAGGAAAAGAAAAAAGCAGGAAGTACTGCAGTCTGAGTTCAGTTTAATATGCTGAATGTCAAAATTTAGGCAGTGTGTAATGCTTTGAGTAAAAGGTATTAATTCAAGAATTAATATCCCCTGGAGTTATCTAGCCACTTCACAAGTGAGTTAAAATATGCCACAAGAACATTACAGTTACATGCCTAAATTAAAGCATTAAAAAAGATTATAAACATCACTCTAAGTTTCTTCAAACAAATCCCAAAGTACCTCCCTTTCCTTCCCTCTGTCCAAAACAGGTAGCAGGAAGATGAGAAAAGATGCTATGCACAACCTAAAGATCTTAGCAAGTTGTCACTATTATACTCACGGAGCAGAAGTGAGGTGATTGTGAACACTTCGGCTTTCTTTAAAAAGCATCCTAAAACAGTGGTGAGAAAAGAAATATGAAGTGATTCTACAGCGACAAACGGCGTATGACCACCAAATACACAAATATTCTTTGGTTTTCAGAAGCAGCCTTTGATTATCTGTCCCCAAGGGAGCTAGTGATTACTTTGTTTGTATTGCTGTCATGGTATAGGTCTTGGCATCCATAAACAGAAGAATCTAAAAAAATTGCAATAATTTGTGTTTACGCTCAAAATACCTCAGTAAATGGCCAAGCAAAAAATCAATGTAAGAGAATATTACTTCCTTCAACTGGACAGAAGAAACACACTTTCAATACTCTCTCCTCAAAACCTAATGAAATATTTAAAATATAAAATAAAGGATTATTGTAAACTCTTCACACTACATGTCCAACACACCGATCACAGGCTTGGGTTTATGGTTATTAATCTCTTGTGGTTTTTTTTTTGAAGCACAGAAGATAAAAGTCAGAACACAGTAGTCAAGCTTGTTTCTAATTTTCTTGAATACTTTTAGTACTGAAGAAACTTTTACTAAAGTTTTTAAAAGTTTAGTAAAAGAAAAACTTCAGGCTATTGTGTATCATTTCTGTCTTCAATTACACTGGACTTACATGTACATACTACTACAGAGCCAAGGAATGGCAAGAGCCAGCATAACAAATCTCAACACTTCACATGCTTTCATTCAATGTTTTCAGCTCCTGAGTTGACAAGTGGAAAGTGAAAATGATTGCTGACCAGTACCTACCCTACAGCTTGCTATTCAAATGCAGCTATAAATAGACAATGAAAACTTGGTCTCCTTCCTTGTTTCCAGATAGGCAAACTAGGACAGATAACATTTTTACAGCACTGCCAACACACTGACACTGACCACATCATGAACAGCTGTCTAAACAAGAGCTTTTCACCACTGATAATACAACCTGCAGAGCTGCAATAATTACAAAAAATCAAGAGTATTCACAAATCTCACGTCATCTGGTAAGAAAACACTGACATCCTCGCACTACAGTTCAGTGCCTTACTTCTCAGATTCTATTTCCAGCTCCATTTTCACATTTTCTTCACCATACTAACCTCCAAATCTGTATTACATTGTTCTGTCAGAGACTACCGAATGCCTGTGAAGAACATCATGGAGCAAAGCCAGCATTCCATATTACATGTTTAATGTGCCACCTCCCAACCTACATGGCTTCTCCAGAATATTTCCCTCCCCACCTCCTTCTTGGTGCTTTATCCATTCCTTAATCTTTTTAATTTGGAAATGAAAATTCAAAATTTTTCACAGGCCCCAGTCATTTGTAGCATCATCCTTCAAGGTTAAAGACAAAAGTGTAAGTACTACAAAAGGACAGAAATCATAGATATGGTACAAAGAAAGGACAGAACAGTATATGAGGTCCCTTCCAACCTTAACAATCCTGTGATTCTGTAATTTCCAGTTATGATCAATACCTTACCTCTTGCTTTTTTATGAAGCTATGAGAAACATTAAATACAGTTAACTTTGGAAGTGCAAGAAATTTTTCTTCTAAGCTGAACCCACAAAGTTCTGATACTGTAGACCTACTCTGATTAGGAAGAATTCCTTAAGAAAAACACGGTCAGTAGTTTTAGCATTAGATACCAAATTTTTTTTCAATTTAATATAGCTCCTTTTCACTTGAGGCCACGTATAAAAATGAAAAATTATAAGCTTTCAGCATAATCCCGGCCCTAACATCCCAACATAATGAGCACCCAGAATATGAATTATGTGCTGTATTAGGAATTACCACTGCCAGACTCCAGGAAATACTTCCTTTTCCTCTTTCCATGCATAACTGTTTGCCTACAAATTACAATCCATCACTTCCTAAACAGAAAGCAGGTAAGTGCCTCTCAGTGGATATAGGACAATTTGTAAATCATTATGGTACTAAAACTACCCAGTTAGTAAATGAAGTCTTGCTGGTCAACAGGAAGTTATGATCTGTCACCTCTTGGGGTTTGTTTGGTTTGCAGGTGGTTTTGGTTTGTTTTGGGGGGCATTTTGGTTTTTTGTTTAGTTTTTGTCTTTTTTTGTTGAAACCAATTGTATAGATAGTTTAAAAGCTCATGGAAATTTTCAGCACACTTATCAAATGGAAAGGAGAGAACTGTATGTTTTATGGCTTTCCAATACAGAGTTTTAACATGCTCCACTTCTATCTATTCTTGAATCACCTCACACTACCTCTTGACTATTTCTCTACTACCATCAGTGATCTTCACATCTTCCGTTCTTAAACTAAACTGGGATTCTCTGTCTCATCTAATTCAATAAAATCTTCATAACAGGTAACATCTCGCTCATCAGCATACTCACACAAAAAACTAAGTCATTGAACAAAAATAAATCAGCTGTACGCCAGGAAGTGTAAAACTTCATTTGTTCTTTCTGTTACTATTTAACCAGCTATTTCTACACTTACTGTTCTAAGAAATATCTCAGTACAGTTATTTTTACAGCTTGATACATCTTGACTAAACTAAAATCAAGGTATTCTTGAGCAAGTTGATTCGTTTTGTTGTATCATTTAGCTTTTACAATCAGGTTGATGTTTGATGAAATTATCTTTTGCAGTGGGTGCTACAGAGAGAACTCAGGCCAAACCATACTTGCTCCTCTTTCACTCCAAACCATTTGAAATCTCTGCCAAATCTGTATTTTACAACAGTTTACTATTGCTCTCATTTTATTTCTCCCTCTCTTTTGCATGGTTGTTTCTTCTTACGTCAGTAAGAAGTAAGTATAGAAACTGGCACATTTTTAGCTGCTGTCAAACAGAGCATCCCAGCTGCAAACAAGAAATAGAGAGCAAAAACCTTAAGTCTTTCGTGAACAGTGCTATTGAAATTCTAGCTTACCGTTTTAAAGCCTGTGTGAGCAGTCTGATAATTCAGTGTTCCAACATACAGGCAAAACTGCTTTCTAGATCATTATCACTTTCTGTATCACATAAAGAACTTCCCAAGCTGTTACCCTCCCACCTCATACTTCTCCTCATATGAAGCCTCATGCTTCATGCTGTGTTAGGAGCATCAGTAAATTCAGTCTCTAGGAGATGAAAAAAGAAAATAGTTCTCCAAGGAAAACAGTGGGGTTTTTCAGTCTCAGGCTTACAAACAAGACAGAAAATCCATTTCAGAAAAACATTTGTTCTTCTAAAATATTCCAGCTTCACGAACATACTCTTAAGTTCCAACCAATATCAATAGTACATGGTTGAGTCAAATGCAAGACAATAAATAGGAACCAAAGAAATAGTTAACACCAAAATGAACAGCTATATAAAGCAGGTATCTTACCTTGCCTGCATCCAGCCTTTAGGCCAAAGCGGTTTCACTTCTGTTTCCATAAAGCTTTTGAGGTAATCTTCAGCAGACTGACTTCTATTTGGCTCTAGCTCATAACATCCCAGCTTGATCTTGACAAGATTACATAACAGAGACCTGCAAAAAGAAACAAAATAAATACATTGAAAGACACAGTCCTTTCAAAAGCTCAGCAGAAAGAGGCTAAGAAATGGAAGCTGCTGTCCATTGATAGTTGTAGGAAGTGCTCAGTTCCAACTGTGTTTTTTGGAAGTTTGTACTGCACAAAGTATTGCTACTACAAACTGGTATGATCTACCATTGTCACTTCACCATTTCCAACAGACTCTATTGCTCTTATTTTCATCCTATTATCATGCTGTAATTTGTTTTACATTTTCTTTGTGGTTTTCTCATAGTTGGAACATCTCTCACTTTCCTCATAGTGATCTCTCATTTGTCGGAAAGGAAGTGAAATCCATTCTACACTAAGTACTTCAAGACAGGATCCTTTCTGACAGGGATTTTGTAAGAGCAGTAAAAGTACTGCTCTTAAAAATAAAGAAGTGCACACAGTTAAGTAACATCAGCCTTTCAGAGCCTCTTGAACAAAAAAAGCAACAGATTTAAATATCTCTCCCCTCCAGGTCAGTCCAAGCTATATTGCTTGTAGATATTTCATGAAGCTTTCTTCCCTGTTGTCTTCACATACTAAAAACTCATTGAGAGAAGTCCACCAGCCCCTTTTAGTAAAATACACACACACAGACACTTGTACTAAAACTATCTTAGATCTTGCATGAGAAATTACTAATTGAGAAGGATCTCCTTGCTTAAAAGTCTAGATTATTTAAATAACAGTCATCTCAGTTTTCAGAAAAATCTGTTCTAGGAAATCGAACTCTACTAACTGATCATTTCAGAAAAGGATCTGTGCTACTCTTGAGAGATAACAAAGAATTTGTGTTCAGAGGGAATAGAAAGGGTTAAGATTAATGCACTCTTGTTGTTGTTGTGTCCAAGGATTGGGAGGCTTGCCAAATCAGTATCACCAATCTTGATGGCCTGTCCTCCTGTGGCAAAAATCTCTAGTGCTCATTGGTGTTTTGTAACCTATTCCTAAAAAGGCGGGAAGCAGTTATAAGTCTGCTTACATACCTGTTCTTTACCTAAAGAAGCTCAAAGTCCTGGAGTCAGAAAATTCTCATGTATTTGGATAAAGCAGAAAAACAAGCAGTGAAACTTAAAAAGGGCTGGACATAGGATGATCTTGCCTTTTGAGTTAAAGAAGGAGTTGTCTCACCATTACAGAATTTCAGTTTGCCTATTTAACACCAACAGTCTTCAAAACTTCTCCAAGGTGTAATTCTGGGAAAAATTATTTATTCAACAGTACCATGTAGTAACATCCTCTTGGAGATCCCTTTGTAAAGTTAGTGAAAATTCTTGATGGAAAAGGTAGTTTTGTCTTACCTCACTGTGTCATCCCAGTGAAACTTCTTTCTGGGTCCAACAACCCTCTTTCCAGGTTTTTCATCATCATCTTCCTCTGATCCATTTTTCTCTCGTTCATCTTCTGCTTGCAACCTACAGTTGAACAATTATTTTCTTTACAGCTATACTACACAGACAAAATATTTCATTGAAAATGGAGTGTCATTCTAGGTGTTAGTTAGTGGGAAAAATAACCCACAGAGGGCCTGTTTTCAGATTTTTGCTATACTTCCTGATAGGACAAACAGTTTAATCTCCCTCTCCCCACTGCTTTATGGTTCTCAGACAAATGAAAAGGACACACTGTACAGATGCTTTCATTGATGCCCCTATAAGCCTCATGCAGTGCCTCTACTGGGAAGTGGCAGGATGCTTATCAAACTATTAATACCTCTCCAAGTCTAAAATTTGTTAACTATGATCGAAACAATTACAATGAACAAGGACAAAATATATCAATAACCTGAACACACCATCCTCTTCCATTAATCCACCATTCTAGGAATTGACCAGTAATCCTTCAGATTATTTTTCTATCAAGATCTATCTCACTCAGTTAATGGAATTCTCTCTGGTATCAGATGATAACATCACTTATACAAAATTAAGTATTTTGTACAATTCAAAAAAGAAACACCCGTAAACTGGAGCTGAGTGATTTTCCGAGCTAAGGGTGTAAACAACACGGATAGAAACTTCCAGCTGGATTCTAAACAGGCACGTACAGCCTCCGGAATAACCTACTTGGCATTCTTGGCTTGATTGCGGGCCTGACAGTCCTCTTGATACTTGCATAACTGTTCAGGCATGACGTTACTGACAGCCAGTTTCAGCTTCTGCAATGGCTCTCTCAAGCGGTCATCCTGTGAAAAGAGAAGCACCAAAATAGTCCTATTAGATGTAAAATAAAGAGCATTTCAGATAGTTTCATGAAAATTTCTGGATCACTCCCAAGGTAACATTCCTAGTACTATTTATGGACCGCAACAGACATTCTACATGGCACTTGCATCCTGTTAGGTGCAACAGCATTATATAAATACACATACTTCTCACATAAGTCTTGAGACCAGATACAACAAGATAGCCACAGGGAAATGTATCATGAATATCCCAAAACATTATGGCATGAGCTCATTAAATAATGCTTTTAAAATAGGGAAGGGAAAAAAACAGGGGGGGAAAAGTGAGATAAACTGACCAATCAATATCTCAACATTTGCAAATAACTATCCTATTAGTCAGGTCTCCAAAACTGTGGTATAAAAACATCCTAGGTAATGAACAAAATATGAATATGTATTATATTATCCGGGTATTAGACTGTTATTACGTGCAATTCATGTACCTGAAAGGTAAGAACTATGTATTTAGAATTGCCTCCAAATATTAAGAACTTCAAACATTAAGGTAATATATTATACACTTCGCTACATGTTTTAAATTCACTTTCTACATCTTCTGACTTTACATTCTTAATTTTAACTGCTTATTGAAAAGAACTAGAATATTCTATTATATTTATCTGCTTAGAAATAGCATTTGAATCTGTTTGCCTTATTAGCAAGTAACGAGATATCTGCATTCATCTTCAGATCTTCTGCAAGATTTAGTCCTGGATTTTATCTAAATAACCTGGTCAGGGTACTTCAGATCACAGATAACTTTTTTATTCAACAGGAAAACAATTTTCAAGAGAAAATTAACTGAAAATGGCACACAAAGTATTTGTAAGACCTAGTCACAAAGGGAAATTTGCACAAATAATACAGGCTGGGTCATCTATTATCTGTCTAGCCTTCCTTTTTTCTTGACACAAAGGTGAATACAAAAGTACATTTTTTTAGCCTGTCATAACCATTATTACTGCTGCTTTGATATGTACCCTGTGACTACAGTAATATGCAGTGATGACAGCAGAAACACTCCTTCATAGCCTATACCCAGCTTTCAAGATGAAAGTACTTCATTCTCAAATAAAGACTCTGAAATACTTAAAATATTTGTTCCTAATGTAGTGACAGTACCAGCTATACAGAAAGAAGCTTTTAAACTTATCTAGCAACTGATCCAAAATATTTTGCTTGATTTGAGACTGTGTGGCTACAGCTCTACTCTGCTGCATTCAGTCCTCCTCGCTGTCACGTAAGTGACTCCTGCTGGAGCTCATCTCGCCATCATTACCTGGACATTGAGGTGTAACTTCTTCAGGCGCTTTATCAGCGTGTCCTTATTGCACGGCACAAAAGCCTCCAGGTGCGAGTACACTCCACTGCGGATGGCAGGATTTACCTCCTGTAACTGCAGCTCAATGCTGACAAACAAACAGGAGACAGTCAATCAGAGACACACTCCAAGGTAAAGATGACAACCGAACAAAAACCTAAGGAAGCTCTGGAAGCATAGCGTATTCTAGCTATGCATACTTAAAAGAGCAGCTTGGGACATTTTCAGATAAGCTTTATAATGAAAGGAAGAACTTCTTATCGAAGGTAAGAAACCATTCATGCATATACTTGTCCAGCAATGTTGAACACTCATTCAAATTTAGTTTACACCCACCACTGTGAATCAAAATTGATACAATTTTGACTGTTGCAGTCTTCTAGAGATTACTTTTGTTTCTTAGAATATGAACACAGAACTTTCTATTTAACCCTTAGTTGAAGATTACAGCAAAAAAAATCTAGCATTTTTCCTCATGAAAGCTGAAGGTGTTTTGAGTTACAGAAGTGGGAGACAGGAGCAAATAACAGCAATTTTGTTGAATTTCATACATGAAGTCAAGGACCAGGGCACTACAAAACATTTTACACTGGATAAAGACAGACAGTCATGACAGGAATTGTATTCACATATAAATCTCTTTAGCTAATAATAACTAGCTTAGACTGATCTACCTTCATTGACTTTTAAGGCTTTGTTGGAACAACCTCAATAATACTTCCTCTTCTGTACTTTTCCTTTCACCCCCTTTCCAAAAAGGGAAGGTTCTACAGATAAGCACTTACTCCAGAAGAATATTATTCATGTCTTGTGTGAAAAACTTCTTCCTGCCTTCTTCATCAAACATCTTGGCAGCCTGGAAATACAATAAAAAAAAGCATCCAAGTTCATAGAATATTTTGTCCCAACAATCTTTGTATCTTTACTTTTACAGCCATATCATATTCTTATTTCCCAGATAACATTACTTGGAAGAGAACAAAGAAAACCAAGCTATACTCAGCTATTTATAAAAAAATGAGGACTGTTACTGTTATACTCAAATATACACACCTTGCTCCAGGGAAAACAATCATTCTGTTTAGGATCTGCCTGGATCACCGATGTTAACGCATTTATTTTTTGAATAACCATTAAGAAAATAGTAGATGCTTTATTACCACACCACCACCAAAATTCTACTATCACTGTTTTATAAAGAGGAGCATTGTTTGACAGGTCAAGAAGACAGGAGCATTAACTAACACATTCCTACTCCTTCTTTATCTACTTGTTATGTGCCTCATCCAGTTACACCTTCCCAGCTTTCTTAGATCTCTCTCAAACCTCCACTGCAATTTCTACAACTGGATTATGTATGCTAGAGGAATACTTCATCCCTGCTGCTGTCCAGCATTCTTGCCATCTTTAGACTGTATCTCTAGTATTTTTGTCTGGTCTCTTCCTGAGTCTGGTGGGGGGGGGGGGGGGGAGGGGGAAACAGCCTTATTTATAGATGTATTTTCTTTTATTAGAAGTTTTTACTGAACTCATGGGAATTCCCATGCAGAATCCCTTAATCTTTGTTCTTATCACCTAGATCCTTCTTTTCACAAGGAATGACAGCTTATAGGACAAAGCCAATTCCCTGTACCATTCTACAAAAATCAGTAAGAACCTTTCTCTAGTGTACATCTACTCTGCAGATTTTTAGAAATCAAGAAAAAGGAGCCCCACTTTGAGAGGCCTATTGGCATCTTACACGTTGGCACTGGGACCAGGCAGCAATATCTAGAGGAGCTAGAAAATCATATCCATGCAGAAAAGTAGGCAAAGGTGGTATCATTATAGTGACTGACAAACATTAGAGGCAGCCAACATGCTATGAGGCTGAATATTCAAATATAATTAAGAATCTTTAATTATATCTTCAAAACAAAATAAAACAATGACTTGCAACGACACAGCTAAAAACTACAAATAAATGCAAGTGTTAACGTGATTAATTTATTACTATTAAATACTTACTGTTCTTGTTCTTTGTAACTGACCCACTTAAGTTTGAAAGAAAAATATTTTCTTAAAATTTTGAACTCTACACTGCACAGGAAAACAGTGTGATACTCTGTCAAAGCCATAAGAGAGCTTTATTGCTTCAGTCATGAACACTGATACTGGAGTTTAAGTTCCTGCATGGACTGCATTCCACTCATTGTTTTCTACCACAAATTCAGCTGCTGAGGGGATGGTACTATCTGTCTAAGAATACTGAAGTATTTGTCCTGCTAAAAAAATTAGAAAGGTTATAGATGCTTGCAAGTGATAGGGTACCAAAAAGACAAGCTGAAAAGTTTTAAATCCAGTACCTTTATGCCTAATTAACACAAGGATTAGAATCATCCTCCGGTTTATATAAAGCAGAAGGAAAAATATGATTTGACATTTTGGTGCCAAGTAGACCTTGAAAGGCAATTCCAGCATTATACTATCATGTTGGACAGCACTGCTGGCTTTTAAAGAGAGCAACACTAGCAGATTCAAAAACTTCATCACTATTACTAACTACGGTTGGCTTTTTTTTTCCAGAGTGATTATCTTGACAGTGACCTTAAAAATAGAAAAAAAACCCATTTATTTACTTTCCTGCTTGTGTACAATATTGCCTTCTGTCATGGTAGTTCAGAATAGCCCACTCAGGGAACTAGAACACATTAATCTACCAAAGGAAGTCAGGAAATTTTTATTGCCTTTAGTCAAAGGCTTTCTATTTTTATTATTTTTTTAATCTCGATATATTATACTCCACCCATGGAACATAGGCTTCTTCCTACAGCTTTATAAATTTTTCTTTAAGCTAAAGAGCTCTAAAGCTGTGAGAGTCTGGTAAATATTTGACAAGTCCCATTTATTTGTAGTGCTTTTTAGAAGACACCTGATTGCAATTTACAGGAGGTATGGAAGTTGCAATCTTTAAGTCAACATAAAGCTTAGTTGTTCCCTGAGTGTAAGGGAAAACTTAAACTTGCTCTGCTCAACCAGCAAACGTGCAGAAGACACTGTCAAAAACAGAACACAGAATAGTTCCCACCTGGTCTAGTGGAAGGTGTCCCTGCCCACTGCAGGGGTGATTGGAGTGGATGATCTTAAAGGGCCCTTCCAACCCAAATAATTTTATGATTCTATAAGGAGTTATGTTTTCCAAGAGCCACTGAATCAAAGATGTCTCCCAACTGGTTTGGGATTGTTACACAGTGAAGCAACATGAATTAACTTGAGCTAGGTCACTAACACTTCCTAACTTTTGGCCTAATCCAGTTCTGTAGTTTTGCTAGAAGCTTATTGTTGATTCATAGCAAAATTAACCTGCATACTGAAAGGCAGACAGAAGCTCTTCCACTTTAGTAAATATTAATTACCTGGCTGTATTTACCTTGGTATGTTTAAAAATAAATAAGAAAACCAGAAAACATTTCCATACAGATAAGAGCAAAGCAAGCTCCGCAATTGTTTAAATTATTTTCTTTTTGTCCAAAAAAGGTTGTAACTTGAACTGCTTTTTCAAAACTTACTCTGAGTAAGGAAAAGCTGCACTTTATTCTGAATAAAGAAAAGCTGCACTTTATTCTAAATAAAGAAAAGCTTTAATATCATAATCTGAACAAGCAACAAATTTATTCTCAACTTAGGATAACATCCACAACTGAAACAAGGAGTATGTAATACCTTAATAGCTCTAACCCTTTCAGTAACTTACTGGGATATTCATAACTTGTTAATTTAACACCTTTCATCTCATTTTTGAGGAGTTTAGATTCCATTCTAACCTTCCAGAAGAAAAAGTTCCGTTTTGTGGTTGGTTGGTGGTTTCTGGTTTTGGTGGCTTTTTTCATTTGGATTTTTTTTTCTTTTTTACTGGCAAGTTAAAGCCAAAAAGTCAATACATGGATTTGTAAGGTGCAGTCATATTTCAGGTCACCTCCTCCAAAGTAAGAAAATACCTATTCCATTTCATCAACTAATAATTTAAGTTAAAGTAACACTGGTATTTCCATTATGGAGAAAAACCCATAAATAAATGAACATTACAAGTTATTGTACATAAAAGGTTCAGAAAACCTTGTTTCCACTGTGAAACAAACACTACTTGAAGAATTGACCTGCATCATCTCTGCCTGTTTTCATCTGAGTATAAACACAGCCACTAAGATTGCCATTAACATCAATTCTTCATTTTTTAAGTTTCAGCCAGCAATTCAAGGATGACGCCCAAGGTCCTAATTGTTCTTCCTCGTTCTCTCAGATTCTTGAATGCAATCCACTACCAGCGAATTCATACTTACTGTTCGAAGGTCTCCAATGCGCTTTTCAAGTAGCATAGGCAGACCTTCTGGGAGGGCAGGCACCTGCTTGGGTGTCATGACCTGAGAGGTGTAGGTTGCCTGAGTGACATTTCCATTTTCTCCTGACAGCTCGGAGACCGGGCTGCCATCAGAAGTGCCATCAAGCAACTTGTCAAAGTCAATGTCTCCCAGCATCTCCAGGGCACTTTCAGTTTCTTGCAGGAGCTCAGGTTCATTTGTGCTACCAAAAATGGAGAGGACAGGATCATTGATCCTAAGATTCAAGTCAGAGATATCATTTCCTGCACTGAGAGAGGAGGAAGGAATTTTACTAGGGGTAGAGGTTGCAACAGTCACTGCAGGTTTTGGACTAGGTTCCTTCTTCCTCATGGCTTCCTTCTCCTTTTGAAATTTACGGATCATGGCAGCCAGAGAGAGCGAGTCCTTATACAATTTCTTTTTCTTCTTCTCAGACTTGTGTGAATTTAAGGCCATTACTCTGTAGAAGAAAGAAATCTTTCATTAGCATGCAACTTTTGAGGCCTTAGTAACCTTTAACAATAAAACTAAAAGTTTAGTACAATTAAAAATTATCAGGGGAAAGCAGCAATTACTTCCTGCTTCCATCTTCATCCTCCATCTTATCAATAACCATAAACCTTTGGTGGTCATGTGACTACAGGCTCTCAACTCATTTGTTAAGTTTTGTACACATTAAGGCAAAGATTATTTCATTTTGACTTCTCAATTTAATTATGGAGAAGCTGGCACAACTGTTAAAACTCATGGCAGATTGACGATACTAAAATACCTAAACTTGCCTCTCAAGACTCCTGAATGGTGGCAGGTTGCCTGTACACCATGTACATTAAAAAAATTCTTTTAATTGCTAAGAATTTTTAAATGCAGGCTCAAAATCTATATTCTACTTAAACAGAGAATTTTCTACCAATTTGTCACCATGGTAAAAATGAGATCAATAAATTTTCAATATTCAATGTGAACATTCACAGTAAGACAATTTCCATCCACTCAACGATAGTCTTCTAGAAGCCAATTAAAAAACCCCGTCACCTTCCTCCTTCTATGCTAGCCTCAGAACTCAGGGAAGAACACAAAAAGTCATTAAGAAATACATAGAAGAATAATTAAACTGTATTTACAGCTTTCCAGATGAGAAACAAAGAGATAGGAAGAAAATTATTTTTCATTAGAAGATGTAATTCCTACTGCTATCTTAGATGTTGGGTAGGACCATGATGCTTTATGGTACTCATAAGACTCAAAATTTCCTTTCTGTGATTTGTCTTTCCTTATTATTCCTTGTTCAAAATTTCAGGGGGCAAAAAAACTTAGCCTGTAGGACTGAGTCATACAAAAACCCCACACAAACTCTGAAACAAAATCTATAAGCTATTAATTACAGTTTAAAAGTACAATATTCAAAAGAGCTGTAATAATCTTGCTATGGCACACAATCTTGAAGCCACTTCTCAAATATAATTCAAGGGTTCCTATAAAGAAAAAGAAACCTACCCCAACTGCTTAGGAACTTTCATTTTCCGAGGCTTCTTCTCCTTTTCTGTCCCTTCATCTTTTCGCTTGCGTTTCTTCATTCCACGATCTTCACTTTCTTTTAACTTTGCTATCTAGAAAAGAGATCAAATAAAGGACAATGATTCTTCCACCCTAAAAGACCACTAGAGCAAGAAACATTTAGTTTTCTTTACACTTTCCAATTCAGAGCCAGGAAAGACACCTCAATGTGTATAAAGGCAAATGGTAAGATGGATTCCTAGCAGCAACTGCAGATCCTGACAAGTGTTAATTATTAATCATTTTTAAACAGTTTTTGAATTTAGAGTTTTCAATAAGAGAAGCACTCTAAGGTACATGCAGACTGCTGCCCAGACAGTATGGCCAATGGCCACCTTGGAAGACTGAATTCCCCCACCTTCCTCTGCTACCACAGTTTTATTGCTGACAGTGAAGTTGCACAGTATGGAACGCCTTTGCTGGCCAATACAGACCAGCTGCCTCCCCTCCCTCGCTGATCCTTAGATTACCAGAGGGTGTAGGGCAGGGGAAAAGAAAGCCTTCAGACTGTGCAAGCATTCAGGCAAAATTCTGGTGTAGTTATCAACACTATCTTAGTCACAAATCAAAACCATAGCATCATCCAGGTTGCTAGAAAAAAAGTTAACTGCATCCCAGTCAGAGTCAATACAAGAACCTTAAAATTATGATAGATTTCAAGAGATATAGAGCAGGAAAGGACACCAGGAAGCACTAAATTCTCAGAATGGCATGCAACTTGTGAATGTCATATGGCAATTACGTTTGCATTGACTGTAAGTTGACAAAGTTTATAGAACAGCATGCTGTTTGGAAACATTGTATATATAATTTTAATATAGCTATTCTTATCAACTGAATTTACAGGTATTTTGGTTTAAGTATTATTCTCAATATTAGGAATAATTTCAAATCATGCAAACTTTGTGCAAAATCATTAAAAGCAGTATTGATGAATTTAAGGTCTCATCTCATATAATAAAATTCTTACAAAATTACAGAATCATCTGTCAGTTCAAGATGGGTGGACACAACTTACTAGGCTACCTAAACAGATGCTTAGTCTTACAAGACTGGACAGCCTGTGGACATCCTGAGTTACTTACTAAATGCTAGTACATGAGCCACAAAACAGAAAATGCAATAAAACAGTACCATGCATCACTCTGCTTTTGGACTCTTCATCTGAGTTATTCTAAGTGTATCAAGTATTTCCAATGTCCACCTAGCTTCTATTTCTGTGTAAAAGCCTTAATTAAAATCACTCACTTTAGGTGGCCTATGTTTTTTGTCTTCTGCAAAGTCTTCATCCTCTGATTCAGAAGCCTGGCGAAACTGCAGTGTACCAGTGTTGATATAAAACCCTCCATATTTGGTTGTCAGGGATGCAGGAACCAATTCATCATACTGGGCAGGAAAAGGAAGATGAACTTATCAGCATTTCTTAATAAACTAAACATGTAGTTTATTCACCAGTCCCTATACATGAAAAAATATACACCAATTCACAGCACAGATCGCTAGAATAGAAACAGGATAGCAATTCTATAGAAAGTTAACCGGCTGAGGCAGAGAACATTAATATCACAGAGTATCCTTTCAACTTTCAAAACAATGCCCTTTTTTTTTTTGTAAGACAAGACAGGATTACAGCATTAAAAGTACTGCTTTGTGAAGGCCACTCACCACAGTGCCCTGCTCAAAAACCTACTTCTCTTGAAAAGTCCTCTGAAATTTTCTTTTGTTAAAAATGCTATCCCTCACATGACAAACGAAACGATGGTATCAGTTACCTTACTTCCAATTTTAGGTGTTTAATACAACATTGCCTCAAATACCACGATGTTTCTTTTAAAGGCAAACATTCTCACTCTGTTCAGACAATTTTAAAACCACAAAATGTTTCAAACCCTTATAAACACTTTATTTTGACAAATACTTGGTATTTATGAAGAAATTTCCAAGTCAGAATTACAAAGTTGAATCTCAAAAATATTGAAATCCAAAGACATAGAAAAAGTGGTCAATAATCAGTATAGTGGATGACAATATTGATTCTATTATTACATGCAACCAGCAACCTCCATGCCATGTAAAATATACTGAAGATAAAATGGTTTAAGAACTGAAAAGTCTAGACTACCAAAAACTTTTAGACAAGAAGAAGAATTATCCAGAAAAGTAAAACAGTAAATGTGTACTTCAACAAGGAAGCTGGAGAAAGAGCCTGAAGTGGAGGCCTGCCTGGGGATTTAATCTGAGTAAGTAGTTAGAAACTTCTCTGACTCATCACCTTTTATCTTCCTGGAACAGAGAGCTTAACAAGCAGTACAGAAAGACTGTAACGGGAAAGGAAAAGTGGTGACAGCATTTATGAAGTACCCTAAGATGATACGAAAAGCTAGTGCAAGAAAGTAAGAGAATCTATTAATTGGACAAAATGAAAGTGAAGTGACTTAATAATGACCTTGTCATTCATCTTAAAAGACCAGGAGGACAATGCAAAGTAAACTTGAGAGTGGAGGCTGTGTAAGAATTTCAGAGAAAACTCATGTTTTTGCCACAGCTCTCAGAACCAGCTTCATTAGGTACAAGAAAAATGAAAGGACAGAAAAGAAATTATTATCCACAGCACTTAAGAGACAGAGCAGACATTTCCCATTTGAGCTGACAGGGGGTGAACCGAATTGGCAAGGCTGGGGCAGTAAAGGATCAAGACTGAAGAATACAGTAGTTGCCAAGTTAGAAGGAAAAAGCACACAGTCAAAGCTGGCACCATTATTATACAAAGCAAAAGCCAACACAGTAAAGACTTAGACGCAGAGCTGTACAGAAAGGCCTGGGTAACAGGCCTAAGTAAGGATTAAAGACAGTCCACAAATGAGGAAGCCATGAATCACAGCAAATTATTCAAATGATCAACACGCTGTGTGGCACAGATCCATCGGAACAAGGCAACAAGAAAGGCAGAATTCATTCAATGTACAGACTGAATGTATTCCATAATAGTCAACAGGCAAGTAAGATCAGCAAGATGTGGATGTGTTGAACTAAGCAGTTGAGGTTTCAACAGCTGTTGACAACTATGAATTTAGTCAGACTTTAAAAGACCTGACATTCAGTTCCTCTTAACCCTTGAGTAAGACTACTTTTCTTTACCAAAACCTGTTTTTACCCTGAGCCTACTGAACAAGGTATAACTTTTAACTCAATGTTTTATTTTGGACAGAGGGGCCTGCAGACCACAGTGTAGCTAGTACACACCCCCTCGGAGCTAAGCTTACTATTTTCTAGCCCCCTAACTGAACAGAAAATGAGTATGTTTGTATAAGGTATTAGCAACAGAGATTAAGCTTCATTTTGAAGTGCTTCCAGAACTCTCAGTTAAAGGGAACATGGCTCTTGCAAATTCTACATCTTCTTATGAATTGTATTCAAGACCTTTGCTTTGCACTAGTTTTTCCTGCGTATGAAATCACACAATTTATCTTATTAACAACAGTAAGTTTAAAGCCCTTTACAGTGTTCTGCTCTTCCTTATACATTTCAAGGGTGAGAATCAAAACATCTCAGACCTACAAAGAGACAGACCTTGACTGACTCTTGTGAAGACGGGTTTGTCCTATGACTGATTATGGAATCATTCTTCAGATAACAAAACAAGATCGATAAACTGTCTGACCATCTAAAAGCAGGTCCATACGTAAGTTAAACTATTGTCTTTGAGCTACATTACTGCACTTTTAGTGCCATTAATCTAATTAAATGTTTTGGTACGAAAGATAATTTAGTTTTTTTAAAAAATAAGTTAACTGGTTTGAACTTCATCACTATACCAAGAATGGTGAATTTCCATGGATTATACCAATTTAGTTCTGAAATCCAGACCCACAGCAGTATCTTATATAATATTGTCTACTCTTGTGGTCAGGTATTTTGACCACAATCCTCAGATATTCTACTGTGATCCTTCTCCTCATTCACCTCCCTTCCAGACAACAACCTCCAAAAGTATACATTTGAAAAAGTTTTTTAACACTTGTTCTAAGTCTTGGGAATGAGATTTGGTGCAAACATGTCCAAATGTTTTAACAAATGTAGCTTGTTATCATTTGTTGTGAAATACATAATACTTCGCTAAAAGATAAGCGGGGATAGTTTTTGTACCTTGTTTAGTCTACTTTTGAGGTACCTCTAACCAGCTTGGGGTGGAGGGAACTGTTTAGCTTTGATCATCAGTAACCCACTGAATAAAAGCCAAGCTACTGAAATTATGTCAAATACAGTTCCTTCAGTGAAATGGACTAAATATCTACACAGTTCACTACACACTTCAAGATACTTAAAAACATATAGAGCTGATTGATCTCTATGCTTCTTCAAGACGCAAAGAACTGAAATGTACTCTTTGGCTTTGCCGTCCTTTAAGGCTAAGTTTTCAAACAAAAACATAACTATCTTTCCAAAATTACAGCATAATAGAACCTACAAGGAAATCTCAAACAAGGTTAAGGGGAAACAATACATTGCTTTGCTAATCCAAGGAGACATCAAAAAGCAAGCACAAAGAGCTTTCCTGTGAAAAAGAAGGTTTCTCTTCCAAAATGTGCAGGCAAGTTGGTGGGTTGGTTTGTTTGTTTTTCTTTTAATCCTGTGGAAAAGGACAGCTGGCAGAGCACAACAGAAAAAAGCTTAACAGATTATCGAAGATATAATACTTGGCCCAGGGTATTCTCATAGGAGAATCTCAGTTTAGTAGTCAGGATACTGTAATCCATCAGCCTACCAGAGCACCTTGAGAGAAGTACCAATACACATCAATTCTCCTGTTTTGTTCTCATCTTGACCAACACCTTTTATAACTTTCCACCAGTCACCAGAATCAGGCTATTAGCTTAAGTGACCTTCAGTGCAAAGAGATTGCATTCTTATCACCTTGAAAACATTTCAGCCAAAGTTATAAAATGTATGACCAGTCATGTGACCACTTTTATCTGTACAACTCAACTCTTTCAGAGCTTGAGCTCTGACCTGACCCACAATGAAAATCTAGTTCAGTGTTGAATAATTATGTAATGTATTACTTAATCTCTCCAGGTTTCAAGTTACAAACCTGCTAGAAGATTCTGCAGAAAAAAAGGTTATAGTTTTCTTTTCCCCTCATTTAACATGAAGAGCAGACTTTCCATATATCACACTTAAGACAAATGCTCTTATCAAATATCTGTTATTTTGGCATGTTATAAACCTCCCTTTGTATTACATTAATAATCGTATTGTTTGTGTATTTTTTGGGAAATGCTTAGGTTTGTTGTACTTCCTAAACACATTCATCTACTTAAAGAGTAACTGATCTTAGGCCATGATCTACCCCTCTAGTAGCACCAATTACTTTGAAAAGTGGTTTTGTGCTCTTCAAAAAATTAAATCTAGCAAAATGCAGGAAGTTGTTTCACCCATTATTATTTCCTTCTCCTACAAATTTAAAGAGTGGTACTACACAGGCCAGACACAAGTCTCATTTTTTTTCACATACCTATGCAGGTGCTGAATTTTCAGTTTGTTCTTATTCTTTCCTAAAGAAGGGTACAACTTTTTGCAGAAGGAGCATAAGAACATTACTGTTGCTTTAAAAAAACATCAGACATGTTCTGCAAATTCGACTACCTTTGTTCCTCTAGCCATATTGGTTCCTGTATCTGCTTAGTTCTTGCATCTGTATCTATTTATTTGATACTCCACTTTATACCTTGATGTATCTTGGGGTGAGGAGGACAAAAAGAAAAGCATCTCCTAATTGAAACTTGCCCTTGTACTCACTCAAATGCATAGGACACATCAGGGGCCAGCCGGCAGACGTCCCCTGAAGACACATGGGAAGCATGCAAGGCTTGTTATTAAAGGTGACACTGTGCACTCAGCTAAGAGAGCACTATTCCCCAAGCACACAACTTCCAAGCCTGGGCAAAGTGACAGTGAACAAGGAAGACAGTACTAATATAAACACACAAATCTGGAGCCAATGAAACAGTTGGCAAGTGAACCTCTTAAAATAGAAGCTTTAATCCACCCTCACGTATTCAGTGTGGATGAGGTTTGTGACTGAGGTCTACAAAGGCAGCCTTTTCCAGATGAAAAATGCCACACTGTCCAGTTTCGCTCAATACACCATGAAAATATGTTTAATAATGGATCCTATGGAGTGTTTTTCTGTATATGCCTCTAACATTTGCAGGTTGATAGCTTGGTTGTTTTGTTAGGTTTTTTTAAGAGACAGTGATCTTTCTAAAGCAACAACACTCCTTTCCATAGCTACGCATAAAACAAACTCTAAAGAATAGTAAGAAGGAGAGAATAATATCAAGTTGGCCTGAAACTACATCTGGCCCAGAGCCTCACAAAAATGGTAAAAATTTCCGTTAACACACTAAGCTGCCATTCCCTGAAGAGATACTATTCTCACTGGGGAAAAGTTTCTCTGATATTCAAGAGTCTTGTGCAAGATAACCTTACTGGTAACCCATCAGCTTCACGTTTTAGGGGCAGCCAGGGTAGGAGAGAAGAAGATTATTAAATCTATCATACCTTTTAAAGTGTGGGGATTACAAGATGAAGACAAATTTGTCCTGGAAACATGTGAAAACTGTGTAACATGACACAGAATTTTTGCAGAGACCAAGCCCTTAAATTATGTAAAGTATTCTAGAGAATCCAGATAGAAAAAGAGCAATGCTTTTAACAATGTGTCCAGAATTACTAAAACCAACACAAAATCTTTGACAGGTTGTCTTTTAAGATGATCTGAGCTCTCGAGGCAAGATGTAGCTAAAGAAAAGTAAGTTCTTCCTTTAAGCTGAAGTACCTGTTTTAGAGAAACTTTCCACAGATGAGAAACCATTGATAGGCTGTTTTTTTCTAGTGAGCAGCACAGGACTCTTTGCATCAGTGTTTAGAAGGCTACTATGGAACCACGAATATAACAGACTAGGTCAAATATTTACACAGGAGCCTGGCTATCTGAAGAACTGAACTGCCTGCTTCCCACTGCTCTTGGCATTCACATTTTGCTTCAATTCCTGCCAGTGTGGCTACCTGGTACCACTGCTTCAAAAGACACCGCTTAGATTTCTAGGCCGACAGTTCTTTTCTACAGTCATCTACTTGGAATGCGGGAAGTATTTGGTTTGGATATCCAAGACTTATTACTTCTGAGTAAGAGAAAACAGCACAAGTTTTCATTAACACCATATATTACTTTAAATTCCCTCTTCTGTACTGCATAGCAGAAAGCTCAGAGAGCACTGTGTTCCCTTGCAGTCCCTGCCTATATAAAGCTTACACTGCCAGGAAGGTATTCAACCAACCAAATAATCAGAGGTCATCACAAGAGCAAGTAATCAGCCTGATCTGGTTGGACACGCACGTGCGTGCAGGAAAAATAGAATGGGTGAAAAATTCTACAGGAATTCCATTCCACAAAGAATATAGTTCTGGGCAACTTACACTACAGCAAAACCTATTTTCAACATCAAAGCAGTGGAAACACTGAGGAGGGACAGCTTTCTTTGCAGTTATGGACATTTTGTGTAGGTCCATTAAGATAAGCAAAGATTAGGACTTGCCATCAGACTAACCCCTACAGAGTAGTTAGAAACAATAGTAAGATGGTCTTGATTTACTTTTTTTTACCGGAATTATCACAATCCACTGACTACAGTCAAAATGCTCAACCCAAGAATAGCTACTCCCATAGATTTCCTGCTTGCCTGCAAATGCATTTACCTCAAAATCTGTTTTTAGAAGGAAAATATCTCTAAAGCTATGGAATAAATCTGTTTCAGTGCCAAAGAGCTCAGTATTTCTTTCACAACTGTGACAAGAAAAAGGACTAAAATTCTGAGGAAGCTTTCATGGTTTTTTTTTTATTGGGGGGGGGGGGGAGGTAGAGACAAGCTAATTCTAGAGCAATTAAAGAGGCACTCATTCACTTTTCAAGTATTTGTGCCCAGGATATTATAGCTGTTTATGTGTAAGAAAGTGTGTCTTCTAAAAAAAAGTAAGTCCAGGCTGGGCTTGGCTCTGACACATCTCAGGGTACACAGCAATTTCACAGCTGGCCACACAGAAGATGAGCAAGCCAGACATGCAGATTTTCTTTCTGAACATTTCTCTTGTATCCAAAATGGAATGATGGAATTAGAGGTTTTGTTGAACTTTAACTCCTACATTACAGGACCCTTAAGCTCTGCAATAGCAACTTGGACTGCTGCTGGAATGCTATTTTTTTTCTTGTTTTCTATATAAAAATGGGGATAAAAGCAAAACAGAGATGGTCTCTCACTAGTCTGTATTTGTAATGCGGACACAAGGCATAATGATTTGTTGAGGAGAGCAATCTTTAGAGAATACACCATTCTCTCCAATAGCTTCCACAGCTAGCACATGATGCAACTATCTGGTCCTCTAACAACTGCCTTTTGTACATTTTGCAAGGACTCTGGCAAGAGAAAGAAGTAAATGCTCCTGCAAATATACCAGATCTGCTGCTGGTAGCATCACCAGTGCTGGAAGGAGGCACAGTATGCCAAGTATTAATACACCAGACTCATACTTTGACAGAGACCTGTGCTATGAGTACTGCAAGTGTTCCAAATCTCCTATCAGATCTGTGATAGGTCACAGTAAATCCAGGAAAACCAAGCTAGAACTTGGGTTGAGTATCATAAAGTTTCAAAAGCTAAGATGACGAACTTAAGCAACAGTAAGAAATCAGATAAACCTATAGGCTCGAGTGGTTTCTCAGCAGAAAAGAAGCACATCTGTTCCTACCAAACTGGAGACCAGAATCTGACCTTTGGAAAAGACATACGATGGCTTAGACCCCAATATTGTTCCAGCAGCACAACCAAAACTTGTGGGATAACGATAGGACAGTTTAATACTGGCAGGTTCAAGTAAAATTTTCATCTAGACCAAGAAAAATGACAAACTAAGTTACAGTAAGCACCTTACAACAAACTCTCTCTTCACACAACTTCAGACCTTCTTCAAAAACGACCAACGCACATAGATGAGCTCAGCCTGCTATGCCCTGTGGTTAACTGCTGAACTTCTTTTGCTCAAAAAGGTATCAGCTCTGCAGACACTTTCTGTGCACCTCACACAGGTCATAGGATCACTCATTGCAACATCTACATGCTAGAAACCTCACAGCTCAGTTTACAGCTCTTTACTGTAAAGTTTTAGAATTTAAATGGAGGCTTGACATAACATATGCTAAGCAATGCACTTACGTGCTTTTCTTACTCTTTTCTCGCAACTTCTTTTCATAATCTTTCCTCTCCCACTCAGAATTCTAGCTCCCTCCTCCTCACAGCAGATCATTGCTGCTTTGTCCAGTGTCACTCAGCACTGGAGGAAACTGAAGGCTGGCAAGTGACAGCTCTTATTTGTGGGTTTTTTTTCTTACTTGACTAAACTGTACACCTACTTCTTTCTGACATTTAATAAGGAAGAACTATAGGAGGTTTCTGAGCTTTTAGATCATCCACTCTTTTTTCTAAGCTTTTTCCTCATTTTCATAATTTCATATATCACCTCTAAGATATCTTCAAATGCCCTCTTAATAAACCTTCCGATATCCCCGATACTGCCTGCACCAAACTAGCACGTTTTTCTTTTACCTCAAGATGTGTTTTCATTTCTGAAAAATATTCAGACAAAGCAAGCAGTAATATCCTGCTGTTTAACCTGTTTTGTCTCAAATTCTTCAGCTATTCAGTCAACGTTTAGAGTAACCATCCTATTCGTACTGGTTCTTAAGAGGAAAATAGCTTCCTGATCTAATGCAGGAAATCTAATGCCAGTAACCCACTAATAATCCAGAGAGCTAGTACAAGAAACTAAACAGAGCCAGTGTAATTTCAGTCAACAGTAAATGGAGCGCACAAATAAAAATATTTTAATTTCTAAAGCTGGAAAATGATTTGATCTAGGAATGGCTTTCTTAATTCTTCAGTGCATAATATCTTGAATAAGACTACATATACAATAATTCATTGGCCTCCCAAAGTAGTATGCCCTTCGTATTCACATCAGTTATAGACAGGTACAAAGTATTTTCCCTTACCTTTCTTCTCTGTTGAAAAGATAAAGCACTGCCTCGTGATTTCTTGCTGCTTTGATGGGGCTTACTTACCGCTTCAGAATTATCAATGAAAGGGTCCGTCTCATCGTAGCCATAACCTATATCGATTAGATCCTGCAGGCGATCTTTCCGATGTTTATGCGGCTTTCCACCCTGAAAACAAAGCAAGTGTTACATCACTTAGAAAACATGGAAGCAATGTACTAAAGCCTACAAAGCATAAGGCGTTGGAGGAATAGCCATTCAAGGAATTAGCAGTTTTGCTTTCTTGAATGCTTCCCTGAAGATGGTCTAGATGACTAACGAAAACTTTCAAATGTGAATGCATTCTGGCAAACATGCCTCACCAGAATCATCTCTGGAAGGCAGTCACTAGCTACCTTTTTCTGCAAGACCAAGATCTTCCTCGCATTTCCTATTTAGAGATGTTCCCCTGTCCCATGGTTTTAAAGCATAGTGATTGGACTGCTAGTGATAGAAGGGCTGGGATAATTTAGGAAGTGTTTAGTTTTTCAGTATGTTACAGAGTCATTACAAGGGAAAATACTGATAGCCCAGCATTCAGTAAAGTGTTTCCCTACACAAGATGGGTTAATTCTCTATAGCACATAAAAAGTTGAGTTTTAAAACATAAAATGTTACTTGAGTATTAAAGCCAGAAGCTGCATCACAAGCTATGGATGGGTTCACTTACCTCCAGGAGACAATAAAATTAATTTTAATCTGTAAGTATGTTTTTCATGTGGAAATTTCATTGTTAAGTCATGTAAAGACTCACAGCCAGCTCAAATAATCAGGAAATCTAAAAAGTTACACAAAAATCTTCTTAGGATCTAAGGCCTAGATTTCTAGCTCACACATATTGTCAAAATCATCAATAAAAGTCTTAAAAGATAAAATTCTCAAAAAAGCACTGCCCTTCCATGAATTCAAGACTTGCTCCTGCCTGCAAACTTCTCTGCCTGCACCCTACAGCTCTGAGCATTCTTAGAGCAAGTGAGTCTTTCTAGCTGTGGCATCCAAATACCACAGCGCACTTGCTACTGTGAGAATGCAGATGCAGTTCAAAGGTGGTTTCACCCTTGCTCTTTTATGAGAGGTGTAAGCATCTGAGCACCTCCATTTTATCAACATTTTGAGAGAATGCAAGTTTGTAATAAAGTAAAGCACTTGCTCTTGCAAGCAAACAGGAATCTCTCACATATACTTAAACAAATGCAATAGTCCTAGGAGAAAAACCTCAAAAGTGAGTTCTGTTTTTAATTCACATTTCCAAGCTACATTCCAAGCTAAGTATTCCTATCAGCCCTATCATCTCCTACAGTCACTCATCTGGAAAAATATCTGAATGACTGCACATTTCCAAAACATGCAGTACTTTAAAAAAAAAAAAAAAAAAGGTTTGCATGAGATGGATGAGAGAAGAAAAAAAGTTAGAAAAAGGCAGCACTTTAAAATTCTGATTAAACTCCAGTGCAAAAGCTTATATAATTCATGATTCTGACTTAGGTGCCAGCAGGCTAAGAATACTTCATAAACCATACTTCACCTGTACTGACCTCACTAATGTACAATGCAATCCATCTCTGTAGTACATATCTTGCTAGTAACCATCAACACCCTTGTTTACGAGTCTAAAATCTTTTTGCAGCAATGGTTATCCCACGATTCTATGATTTCAGTATAATACAAGGGCAATAAAAAAAATTTTACATTTCCAATACATTCTAACTGTCTGAGAGTCAGAAAACCAGATATGGAACAAAGGTAGTAACAACAACAAAAAAGTCTTATAATAGCTGAATGAACAAAAGCAGTCTTAAAATAGTACCTGTATTCAGACATACAAAAATATCTGAACCACTGTGTGTATAATTAAGAGATTTTCCTTCAGGCCTGGCTCTAAGCAGTTATGTTTAAGGAACTGTGTTGAGAGTTCATATGATCAAGATGTTAAGGATGCAATACTACAGCAGAAGAATGAAGGGATTATCTGTGTCAGTATCCACTACGCAGTACTTCAGGGAACTTTTACCACTACAGCTTTCCTCCAACCTTTTTGTCCCAGAACATAAGCAGTCACAGTACTAGAGCAAATTAAGGTGTCTAGTTCCTGAAGCTGCAAATACCACTCATGCAAGTATTTAAAAATCCAAAGATGACTTCAGGATATTAACTGTGTCATGTAACCTTGGGTTTAAACAACCTTTGCCCAACAGGACTAGAAAGTGGGTGGCAAATACAATGCCAATACCTAATGAATCTTAGAAGGGCCACAGCAGAATCTATAAACCAGTAAACCAGGTCTTTATACTGGGTAAGTTAATAAAAGCTATAAACAACAGAACCAGCAGGCACAAGAATATACAAAGCAGGAAGGAATGTTGGTAGAAAAATCTACTTCAACTACTTTAAAAAAGGTCCAAAGATCTTTAGAGACAAGAAACTGTCATGAGATAAGGAAGTCCACTTAAATTGATATCTGATCTACAGCTAGGAAAGAAAGGGTAAGAACAGGTATCTCATTTTGGCAAAGAAAAGTGATCAGTAAAATGACTATGGTATATGCATTCATTCACCTTTAGAAGTAACACAGCAGGTAGAGTTGGGGAAGGGAAGGGGTCTAAGATGACAATTTACTGAGGAAAGTAAAGGAAAAAGATAACTGAAGAATCACTGAAAGACCTCACAGTTGCTCTGAATTTAGTATGATGAGTAGGCAGTTAAATTCAGTATCAATAAAGCAAGGTAATCCACACAAAGTAAGTACAACCTAAGCAAAAAAAAAAATACACACAGTTCTGACATTTGCTTAATCAAGAATGGTCCAAAAAGTACAAGTTGGGACTTATTTAAAAAAAAAAAGGAACAGAGAACCAAACCAGAAGTCATCATTATAATACTGACAAATCAGGGCATTGTACCATTAATATCCTTTAATTTACAAAAAAGAAATTAGAACAAAAAAGGGAACAGTAAGCCAACAAGGATGTTTAAATGTAAAAACTACCACTTCCATACAATAACAATGTTAAGACACTACAGCTGGAGAACAGAAGGGCTGGATTTAGATGATAACATCAAAATCACATGCAATGTACAGAAGAACTGGAAGTATTTATCTTTTTCTTACAATACAGAAACTGTGGAGCACTATGTGAACTCATCAGGTTTAAACACAAAGTGTGGTTTTGTATGACAGTCATCATGGTACTCCGGTGCCGTGGAACACGGAAATCCAGTAATGAGCTGGTAGATTTCTGGCAGAAAGCGATAAAAGATTGAACATGTAACCTTTGGCTTTGAGAGAAATTAAGACATAACACAGACTGCCAGACAGGCACAATGAAGTAATATCAATGCACACTTGCTCTATTATACTTTCAAGTATGAAATTCCACTAGTGTCAGAGACTATGCTACCATCCCTTAGATGAACCTTCATTTCGATCCAAGAAAAATTCTTATGTATGTACAATATTGTCCAAGCTTCAGTATTGTACTCACAACAGTGTTTGATTTTATCTAGAGGATAACAGCAATCAAAGCAATGAAAATAGGAACCCTTCAGAGCAGATTTTTTATGCTGGTGTTTAGTATGTGCAGCAATTACAGGAAAGTTCTGAATAATCAAGTAAACAAATGGTACATTATGCGTCTTGTTTTAAAAAAATGCACTTATTCACAGGCTTTTCTTAGCAAAATATATCAAATAGTGTAGTAATTTGGTTATGAGTACAGGAACTTATCTGAAAAGTAGTAAAGTCTTCAGGGCAGACTGTTTTTCATGTGTTTTCCAGAAGTACTGCCACATATTGTGATTAAAAACATTGTTTGACTCAATTTTAAACAGATATCTTAGATAAGTAATACCTAATTAGTTAAAGGAGGATACAGTACTTCCTGCAAACCTGAAAAACCCCCCCTCTATTTTTTCTTCATACAACCAGTGATTACTTTGACAGTAAAGCAGTGTTAAGAAGTGTTATGATGTAACCCCAGCTAACAAGAGTATCCTGCAGCCGCCTGCTCACTTGAGAACGGGTATCTACTACATGGGATCCCTGCTCCAGTTGAAGCTAAGGCGTGAATGTCTCACCACAAGAGGCAGAAGATGGCTGGATGCTGTCAGAACATGAGCAATTGTACTGGGTCAGTGTACAGAGATGCAATTTCTCTGAGCATGGATTGCAAGTAGAGACTGATGGCTCTTATACTGGAAGAGAAAGGACAGGGAGTATCTAACACAAGGAATCTTAATCCCTCATCACCCTTCATGCTTAGTGGCTCTAACCTAGTATGTGGTTCCTTATATAGAAGACAACCCCTTTCATGGGGATGGAAGGGACAAAAGGCAAGTCAGATAATGAAAGGGAAGGAATCAGAAGTGCTAGTAATGAAGATGCAAGTGCACCATGAACTTAAACTGTTGAAAACTGTAACTTTTTGTTCCTACTGCTTTCTAATGGTTAAAAGCACCCATTTGCCCCTTTCTGTGACTACTGAACATTGAACTCTGAAGCTTAAGTCTAATAATGTTTTGTCCATAAACGTACATGTTCAGCTTTGATGTACGCATAAACGTGTATGTAAAATTAAGACTGCTTCCACTACCACTCCCTCCTACATGTATTGCTTTACATGCTAACACTGACTTTCATCTACTGTAGTTAAGCAACTTGTCTCAGACACTATAAAATCCTTAACTTGTATAGTGGAAATGAGTTTTCTAAAAAAGTATGGTAGAAACAGTTCTCTCACATTCAAAAAATTATTTATCATTGAAATTAAAGGCAAACAGCATTTTGGAACAGCCTTCTCAATTCATATTGGAGAATGATTCTTTTCAGTTTAAGGGTTAATTTTGTGATGTATCACAGCTAACATACCTTGAAATAGTAATTACTTCTACAGAATGTATAGACTGGGGACTTAGAAAAATCTGCCTTTGCCAGAAAAAAAAATCCAAATAAATCAGACAAAAAAGATTTTAATACGTACACTAATAGCAAAAGATACAAATGACTGTTCTTGTTTCCCTTATTATTGAGGTGTTCTATTAGTAACCCAGAATATCAACATGCCCCAGCATGATGATGAGCTCTGATTGCCAGCTCAGACTTAATCACCCAACCCTACCCATATGAATTCTTAAAGACCTGTTTGGGTGTGGTCTTTGCCAACATTTTCTGATTTCTACCTTCATTTTCTAGTGAAAGCCTCTTTATGTTACTAGTCAGTGTTGTTCAAGTCACTCACACTACATTTTCAGGAGCCAGTAGAGTATCTTTAGGCAGCTGGCAGCTACAAGACATTCATCGAGCAATGACTTACTATTTAACAAATAACTTCCTATGGAAACATTCCAAACTAGTCAGGAATTCATCAAGATTCATCAGTATTTAGCCCAAAGAGAAGAGCTGTTCAATAGTGCACAACAGCATCACATAAAAATTCTTTCCTCCAGCACAGCATAGAGCATGAATATTGACCCACACCTATTACCAAGTTGTATTTATATAGGAAGCTTTTCCAAGAATAGCTTCACAAGCTATCACACCTATAGACAAATCTATTTAGCAGACTTGTCTGATAAGCTTGTGGCAGCTTCAAGGTACTTAAATGAAATACAGTGAGACAGTCATCTCTGAAATGTATAGAAATCATTTGACACTACATTAGCAACCTTATTCAGGAAAAAAACCCCCAGCATTGTCTGTTATCACTATTAAATATTAGTATAATTTAGCAAAGTGCAGTAACTCACGTATTTTGCCTCGAATTTCTTGGCAAGTACTTCTACTTCATGTCGCTCACGTTGCTCATCATTAAATGGATCCTCTAAATGAACTGATTTCTTCTGAAAAATGCAAAAGTTACACATTCACTCCATAAGAAACACAGAGTGCATCTCAAAGCCTATTAAACGTCAAAAAACAATACTCTGATGACTAAGTAGTCGCAATTTATGCTTAATCTCTAAAAAGTACTTTGATCATTGAATTATCATCATCTAGCCACTTTTCTTCTGATGAGAACAAAACCAGAAGAGTTAAGAGAAATACTCAGATTTGTATTTTCCCAAGCATTCCACTACAACCTCAACTAGAAGTGTAAGCATAAGAGAATTATGGCCATTTGAGGTTAGAAAGAACTCTCTCTAATCACAACTTGTTTTCACCTCTGCTTCCACCGGTCCCTCTAACAGGTGTTATGATCCTTCTAGATACAATAGACAAGATGCACCTGGTGTGCTAACCAGGAGGGAAGCAGCCAGAAGACTAAAAAGCTCAGTAAATTATAACCATAATTAATGTAATTCTTTTATCTAAAGAAAAAAATTACAGTGCAAGAGTTAATTTCAGTAATCATAACTATGTTAGTCACAAGAGAGATTTCATATTCCAGCTATACAAGTAAGTAGGGAGTATCTCCCCCTTTTCTATTTTTTTTTTTTTGAAAGAGGTTTTCACTGAGACAAAGTCAATGAACAGGGTACACATAGTGCTTTTGGTTTTTTTAGTAAGTGATAGGAGAAAAACAGGGCTGCCTCCTTCACATTGGAGTTCACATAAATACAGTAATTGCTGGAAGGGGAAGGTACCAAGATGCTAAAATACAGTGGAATGGAATTCCATTTTACAGAACTCTGTGAATGGCAACTAATTTTACTGCATGTGGACTACTCACCAATGAATAAATGAAGAGTTACGAAGAACAAAAACCACTAAGTTCAGAAAAGCAAGATCCTTCCTCCATAGTATGAAAAGCCGGTATATTGACTAACTGGTGACCAAACTAGCTCAGTAGTATCAAGACCAATGTAATGAGGAAGGTAAGCTAACCAAAACTGCAAACACTACATAATCACAATACATTTTCCAGACTGAATATTTAGAGAAAAAATTAATTGAGGCTATAGTTACTCCTGAAACATAAATTAAAGCCATGTACATATTTCCTGCGGACATAATTAAATATAAAATACTGCTCAATTCATGAAACACCATTCTCTACTTCTAGCTGGGAAATGCTATTCCTCATCTTCTGCTAGGCATATGTGGCTTTTTTCTAACTGTGAAGTGAGACAAGGTTGAGCCTAAAGATCAAACAAAACTTAGTACTTAAGTGTTAACTTGCCTCTCTCCATCAAACACTCAAAGCTGCAGCTGACTATCCATTTGATTAGTTAAGCACTACTGAAAACTCAAATTCAAGCAAATTTTAGTTTTGACTATTTCTAAGGGTGGATGACTCTCAGACTAAGACATTACTACTTCAGCACTTTCAGAGCCTGTTCAACAGAAGCCAACTTGAGCTTCTGGCTCACCCACTTCGACTTGGGCTTTATGCACCAAGCCTCAGTTACCCCAAAATAAATGGGAGCACACTTTCACTTCCACCAGCATTTAAGACGTAAATAAACCCTTCAACCACACTAACTTATTACTCACATCCAAAACTTTACATAATTCCTCCCAAAAGATGAACTCTATAAACAACCCTATTAAAGAAAGTTCTCTTTATCAAGGCAGAAAAGGACAAGGACAGCACAAGTTTTTAAAATAAACATTTCTACTAGCTTCTGATTCAGCACAGGAACCCAAATTTGGAATTAAAAAAAAGAGAGAAGTTGCACTGCCAAATCAGTTTTGGGATTCTCTATCATTTCATTATTATATAACTATTATTATCATGGCCTATTGAAGCCATATTTAAAGTTATTCCTGTGCACCAGTCCTTGCCTTCCCAGCCCTGCCTTCCTTTGGTCGCTACAGTTCCAAGAATACTACAAGATAGAAAGACAAGCTCCTGATTTTGTAATGTTAAACTTTAATGGGAAAAGTTATAAAAAAGTTGAGCACTTCTTATAAGGGAGGAGTCAACAACAGCTTCCAGAAAACTAAATCAATCTTCACCCTACAAAAAGTTTGCATAGTAAAAAATGAAGTATCTGAACTGTTAGTTTTAAATTGAAACATTACTAAAACAACAAATTTTGAAATCTAAAACTCCACCTAAAACTACAACATTAACTGCCAATTAGTTACTACCTACTTTGAAAAAGAAAATCTCAATATTTTAAACCTTCCCTAATATTAGAGTAGCTTTTCCAAGTTCTACCATATAGCAAGCAAGAAATGAAACTGACCGGCCAAGTATACATCAGGCTTTAAACATGAATTAAAAGTCCAGAATCACTTTAAAAGGATCATAATTTATGACACTGTTTTACATAGTAAATCAGCTAATTATTCCACAGCCCAGTAACAGAAGGGCCATTACGATCCGTTCATTTTAATTTGGACTCTACAGAGCTGAAAAATATACAAAGTTTCTTATAAAGCATTTCTATCACTGTCTCTACCTTAAAAGCAGTCTCCGATCCCAATTGTACCAAAATCCCCTAAATCAATGCTCTCCCACCCGCAGAAGACATGGAATTTGCATCAGAACTACATCAGGAAGAGCCATTTCTCCCTGATTATGTGATTAAGATACTGGCAACCTACAGAATAAAAGGCAGTTATGGAACTAGGAACTGCCAAAGGGAAAAGTCAGTCTCCAAGTACTGAACCACTTCTAAACACTAACACGATTTTCACCTTCATAAAGATTTCACTTCAGAGAGCACCATGATTATGCTACACTAATTCTGAGGAGTCATAACTGGCACTGTTTGCCCACAACAGCTGTAGGACAGGATGAACAGAAGGAACCTTTTAACTTGCATAACAAGATCTCAGAGGGATTAAAATCAGTTACTGATTTTTCTGTCTTCCACATTTGAACACAATCCAGCGTGTACATCCCTCCTACTGCAGAAAAAGTGAGCAGCCCACTAAGTACAGTTACAGCATCGTCGTCGCCTAGAAACACTTTGGTTCATACGAAAAGTTTCACCCATATCCGAGTTTGTGCTGGATGTAAAAATCCCATGGCAGTATCAGTACTGGCATTTGATACTTGCTTTTATCACCAGATCTACCACAATCTTCTTAATAGTAGTTACTTACTTGCCTTCTGCCTTTTCCAGTAAGAGACAAGCTCTCTCTAGAGCTGTGTACTGGAATTAAGAGAAGCCACAACTATTTAAATCAAGTACAACTTCACTGGTATCCTCAACTAAGAATGAGCAGCTCAAGTGTAACCAGCTTAAGGACATGCGTCTCTCCTTCCTAGTTGGAACAGTGGGCCCTGTTGATTGGCTAATGTTGCTTGCTTCCTAAAGTTGTATGCAGGAGCTTTGTCCTTAAAAAACAAAGTAGTTCAAGTACCAAACATTTTCTGCTTGTGAGGAACGGGGAAAGGAAGAGCACTTTGGTTTTTTTTCTTGAATTAAGTTTTCAACACTTACAGGTGTGGTTACCGGTTCAACATTAACTCTCATTTATCCCTGTCCGCTCCAAGACTATAAAAACTCTTCTCCAAGTCTGCTAATGCTCACTTCACTGCTTCTCAAGGCTTATAGCAGAGCGAGCTTTCTTTATTTACCTGCACACAGCCTAGGGACAACCCGGAATACAGACCGGCGTGGTCAGAGTTTCGTCCAGCTGCCGGTAAAGAGCTCGCAGGCAGGGAGGATGCAACACACAGCTCCCCGAGCAGGGAAGGGGAGCGGCAGGGAGGTGAGCCGGGGTAAGCGGGACACAAGACGGTGGCGCTCCCCCGCCTCAGCCCGCAGCAAAGGCCAGGAGCCCTTGGCCAGCTCAGGGACAAGTGGGAAGCCTCCCCTTCCCCCCACGGGCACAGGCGCAGCCTCAGCACCAGGAGGAGCCCGCAGCGATGGCGAGGCTGCCGGACTTCCCTCCAGGACACCGCCCCTCCCGCCGTACCGGGACCACCCCCGAGCAGCACGGGGTAACCGATAACACTATCGGCAAGGCCGGGGCCGCCGGCACCCGAGAGGAGGAGGAAGAAGCGCGGCGGGGCCCGTGCCGGCGGGAGGGCAGGGAAGGAAGGGAAGGGGAGGTCCCGTACCCGCGAGTCCCCGCACAGCAGCAGCTCCGGGTAGCTGAACTCCACGCAGCCCTCCTCGGTGGGGTCCTTCAGCACCGCCTCCAGGCGGACCGTCTGGCGGAGCGGGAGCGCCTCCCGCGGCGGCGGCTGCTCCTGCCGCCCGCTCTGGCGCGGCGGCGGCGGCAGCGGCGGCGGCTCGGGCCGGGGGGGCTCCCGTTGCGGCGGCTGCTCGGGCCGGCCGGGGTCGCGGGGCGGCTCCGGGCGGGCGGCGCTGTCGCTGGGTGGCTCGTGCGGCGGCGGCTCCGGCGGTGGCGCCTCACGGCCCGCCGGAGGTGGCTCCGGGTCGCGGCCCGCCGGCTCCCGCTCCAGCGCCGGGCTCTCGCCCTCGCGGCGCCGCACGGGTGACAGGCTAATGAACGGCACCCGGCGCGGCTCCGCCATCCTCCGCCGCCGCCCCCCCCCCGCCCGCCGTCCGCCGGCACCCGCCTCACACGTTCGGTGACACCGCTCTCCGCGCTCCCTCCCACCGGCCCCGGCTCCTCCCTCTCCCTCCTCCCCGCTCCGCCGCCCGGTCGGAGCTACCCCTACGTTCTCCTCGCCGCCCCCGCCATCTTGGCGCCCCCCCACATAAATAGAGCAGCCCCGCAGCCCGCGCAGGCGCAGCCGGGCGCGCGTCGCTGCTGTTATTGCTCAGCTTCCCCCGGACGTCAGCGCGGTCGCCGCCGCCCACACGCCGCGGGCGCCGGGCCCGCCCCCGGTTGCCGGGGCGATGCGCACGCCGGGCCCGGGCCCGGGCCCGCGGCCGCGGGGGCTGCGCAGCGCTCGTCCTCCCGGGGCAGCGTGGGGAGGCTGCGGGGGCCGCGGGCCTGCTGAGGGGAAGGTCCGCTGAGGTCCCTAGAAGTCGGCGGCTGCGGGTCAGTCACCAGAGAAAAGCCGCCCGTGCGGGGAGAGCGGCCGTTCCCAGCCGGAACGGCGCGGACGCACCGTGTCTCGGTGGCATCAGCCCACGCTGAGTGGAACAGAAGAGGACATCGGGGTTTGACAAAACCGTGCCGTACGGGCTTGATCGCAGCCTGTTCCTACAGAACAGCAGCCACTGCCCCGGGTGCCGGTCTGCCCTCGCGGGACAGGGAGCTTGTTCAGCGGCCATGCCTGGTCTGTAGAGTACCAGCTCTGGCTGCAGGGAGCAGTTGTGGATTGTTGGAAAAGAGCTGTTAGAGGGGACAACGCAAGGAAGGCAGGGTTTGAGCAGCAGCGAGACTTCCCTCATGAGCAGGAGCTGCCTGCAAATACTGCAAGTGTTTCAGTCTGTCACCACCTACTTTGACAGACTGATGGCTGGTATTTCCAGATGGAAGCGTGCCACCAAGGCAATGTGAAGTTTCAGGAAGCTTATGAACATCATGAGCATTGTATCCTCTAGCTTCATTGGAGCAGAGAAAAAGACATTACCATTTTGGAGGCATTTTTTTTAGTCTCAGGAGTGGGTTTATTCTCCTTTTCTTTTAAAAATGTACTTATGCAAAGCAAACAATTTACGTCTGTCTATTATTTTGGATAATTATAACAGACTATTCTATGCATCACATTACTCCACTTTTCAAATTGCATGCATCACTGTGCTTGATGTGTTCCTCTCATTGCATAGGATGTCTTTAGACTTGACTTGTTAATTTCGTCTAGACTCCAAAGATCTGTGACACTAGAACAATGTTACTGAAAGTTATAACACCACTAACAGGGAATGGAGGGCATTCCAGAATACTGCTTGCAGCAGCCAAGTCACTGGAATGACTGACCTGATCTGAGAAATGTAAACTTTCCTTTTGAAGCTTGAAACTTTGTTGAGCTTTATAGTCTAAGGGACTTGTTTTATCTTGAAGCCTTGCATGTTGTGGTACGACTAGCAAGCTTGGTAGAGGTGGATGTATTCCTCAAATATGTTTCGACTTTCAGCATCATAACAATTCAGTAGTCGCACTTGTTCTCCTGTTGAGAATTTCATACAGCTTATCTGCCAATGCACATAACAGGCAATGCATTTCTGGATTCAAACTGAGTGAGCATCCCTAAGCTCCAAACCTGTGGACCATGCCAAGAAGATTCTGATTCTCATCAAAGTTTCTGTGTCATCTATGCCACTAAATCCTGTGATGGTAAAAAGGGGCCTTTGCTCAGAAAAAGAGCAATTTATTGCACATTAAACAGAAATCTTATGTGGAAGTCACAGGCTCTTCTGCAGCTCTGCTGAACCTTGTTTTCAATTACCAGATGGGACACTAGACCTTGAAATAAGTACAAGAAGAATACAACAGGTAGTTTGTTCACAGATAATACTTCAATATATCCATGGAAAGCGATGAAGATAAACTGTATTTTAAGTATCCATTGTAAAACTCCATTCTGTCTTTCAGTCCCCTAAGACACAGGAGACTATATTCAGAAGTAATCAATGTAGGGCAGGTACTCCACAAGAAAATTAGTTTTACAAGTGTCTGAATCCCGTGCTTCATATTGTCTTGTAGTGTAGATACACCTGGAAGCACATCTTGGTCAGATTTTTACATGCTTTTTAAGTAGGAAAAAAAATAAGCTGGAAAGGAACAATAATCATCTGACTCATGGTAGGGTTACAGAGAAAACCAGAAGTAGTTCTTGGAAATAGTTTCAGGTGGCCATTTGTTCTGAGATTGCAGACCTTGATATTAGAAGCAGCCTTTCACATCTAAGGTTACTATGAAATAGTAATTCATATGCTCCCTCTTCCTTTCTCCTAGGAGTTTAATTAGACAAATAAACCTTTGTATTTCTGTATTATCTAACCCCTAAGCATCTTGGCGTGCACATCATATTTTTATAAGGCTTAGCACTTGTTTATGCAACTAGACAAACAGTAGTTCTGGATCTTTGAATTTAAAGTGAAGTCACCAAAGACAGTTTGCTCTGGATCTGAGTATCTGAACTAAATCAGAAAGAAACTTAGCAGCAGATCCAAGCATAGTAGTTACTGGAATATGTTAATGTTACATTTGGTCTAAGATATTAGAACCACTCCGAAAAGAAAACAATCAAATTCACTAGATCGTAAGCTCTCAAGGAATTTGGTTTTGAATACACCAGAAGAGTTCCAGGCTTGTGCCATTTCAAACAGCTTCAATAGGAGTTAGATTTGTAATTTATCCATCTTTTTTTTTCTGTTTTGCTACCTGTTTCGTTCTTTGGCATTTAAGCTCCATCCAGCAGGTATTGTTTGTACATAGTATAATGTGCTGCACTTGTCAGTGCAACACAAATAAAAACAATATCATTTTTTAAAAGTAATTAGAGATGTTTTGCCAGTTACTTTGTTTTCTGTCAGGATATGGCCATGCTAAAACAGTCCAACAAAATACAGATTCCTTCCCTTTGTATGTTGTCTGAAGGACACAGAAAGGTACGTTAAGAGTTTAAAAAAATGTAACAACTGCACAAAAAAAATAATTTTGAGGTGATATTGAAACTGCTTTTTATTTCACTGGTGGAAGCCAGTATGAGTAGATCAGACAAACTGGATGCTTGGAACTACAGATGCTACAGCCACATCAGTGAGCGGCAGTTTCTTGACCTGACTTTGTTTCAAATACAGAAAACAAGAGAGACAGACGAGTGAACCACAGAGGCCTCTACCTTGGTGCAGGTGAGATCCTCCTGCTCTGCTTTGGGCTGGCTTCTCTGTCTGTAGCACTCTCATCCTTTTGGGCTGTTAGTGTTGGTTGTGGTAGTCAGAGCTGTACCTTGTTTCAATCAGACCAGTGCTTGCTGCTCTCCTGGACCTCGTGGAAGCCACTGTGCAGCTTCCTCTGGGCTGGACACCCCACAGCAGCAGGCTCAGGGTCCCATCAGAAAACAGAGCTGTCCTTATTATCAGTAGTATCTGTCTCTGGGGAGCTTGCTTTCAGCTTCCAAGGCTATTACTTTATTTCCACGAGCTATAAGCCTGTTGTCCTTGGATGGGAATGCAGGAGAAAATATGTTCTGCTTGTATGATAATATTATATAATAAGCTTAGGTGGCATGGGAAGGCAGTTTGTTCTTTTCTTAAGGTGAGCACTGGGATCTCCATTAGACGCAGCTGTAGTGCCAGCCAGCTCATACCAGGGGTAGTCACATCTCCATTACTCAAAAGACACTTCTACCAGGTTTAGGCTTGGTTGGTTTTTGTTTTCTTGTGGGTTTTGTGTGTGTGAGTTTTGGTTTGGGGTTTTTTTGTGAGAATATCCTCATTTACCATCAGCTGCTTCCTCACTATATCCTTGGTTTCTTACAGTCCAACCACGCATCTTGTTGATCCTTGTGGTCCTTTCACTGAAACTGCTGCCACAGCAGCTGCAACTTCCATTGCTGTGTCAGGAGATGATACAGCTGCAGGTAGGTTGGTGTTTGTGTAGCTTTTACTAGAATGGCTGCTGCATCACAAGAATCCACTGCACCAACAACATGGCTAGCATTGCTGGTTTTCTGTCTAATGAGGATTTCTGAATTCAAGGGTGCTTTTTTTTTTTTTTAAACATCTCTTCCCTCTTACAGCTTTAATAAGTTGCTCCCTGCCAGATCCAGAATCAAGGAATAATACACTTGCTTTCTTTCCAAAATGAAACACCAATGCCCTTCATACAACTTGGAAAACTGATTTATCTGCAGGATCCTTCCTCCTCATATTTTTATACCGTTCTTTTAAGTAAAAATACTGTTTCCTGAAGAATATACCTCTAGCTTTCTCTCCTCAGGCACATGTATTTAAGAGCTGTTAGCAGCAGCTCTGCCACAGCCTTAAGAAGTCTGAAGAACACTTTTCAGTGAAGTAAACTGTTTGGAAGGGCTGTAGGCAGGTAGAGAAATGCCAGATTCACTCTAGGAAGGCTGCGTGCATTAGCTTCAGGTACTTAGGATATCCTTTGAGAGGGCAGTAATACTCATTTGTCACAATTTCAAGGCAGAGGAACTGTGATAATGAACTTTATCCCATAGATTGATATTTGCTCCCTGTGAACTGCTCAAAACTCACTTACTGGAGAATGTGAGCCTAAGAGAGACTTGGACTCCTCTCCAGAGCTTCAAGAAAAGCTTTGAACAAACCTGATGAAAAGTGCAAGGTTTCAATGTCAATAGGAAGTTTTAAGAATGGCAACAATTTTTATGCCAGAAGTAGTTACTGCTCCTGTAACTGGAAACACTTTTTACCCTTAGAAGTGGATTTAGGTGCATCTTTTGCTCACTTGCTGAGATGAGGAGTGGTCTTCCAACACCATGTTGTGTGCCAGGACAACATAAATGGCATGACTATGTATCTCAGCGGTAGCTGATGAAAACAAAATGTTGGCTTTTATCTCACGTAAGCTAGAAATCAGGGGAAGTCTTCATGTGAAAGATGTAAAGGGATTTGCAGGAGGGGATCTGCCATGGTAGTGTGAGTTCCTCAACCAAAGGTGGTGGTGTTAGGGTATCTGTAATCCGTGCTGTTCAGAAGAATTTTCCAATGAGAAATTTAAAGTTGACACAAGTTCTGAATGCCTGGTGATTTTTATGCCCTACAGAACATTGTAACATTCTTTAAGCTAATAAATAGTATAAGACTGTTGACTTAGAGGAACCTCAGAGAAAATTCAAAGCCTCAGGTGCTCTGTTTAGATGGGGTAGCAAGTTAGGAAGAAAAAGCAGTGAGAGAAAAAGGAAAGAAGAACTGCATCCTTGCCAAGGAAGAGCAAGGTGCTTGGAGAAGCTACTGTGGGAACATCTTTTGAGCCTGGAGAGAAGATGAAATATTAAGACATTAAACATCAGCTCTTAAATAGGTGCATTTACCAAGCAGAACACGGCTCATTTGTTCCTTTGGATAATAGTAGTTAAATCAATTGTAAACAACAAAGTAAGAACACTTTTCTAGTTACATCTTATTTTTTACTTGTTAATAATTGTTTCTGCTTCTGGTGTCAAGATTTCTTGTTGGAGCATGCATGCAACTTTTGTCTTTAAGCTTTCCTAATGTTAAGGGTGAACTCAGTTGAGTTTGACAAATAAGCTGAAAACTTCTACAGTAGTAATGATTCCAGGTGGTGTGTGGACTGTCTTAAATTACATTAATTTGGGGATGTCAGCCCCTGAGATGTTTTCTCTGCCAAGCAGTGAATCCCTAGGAAATTCCTCTTTGCAGGTTTAGTCTTTACTTTTCTAAGAAGGAAGAAAAAACAGAGGGGAAAAAAATTAGTTACCTTCTAAGCGATCACAAGAAAATTAAAGCCACTGAATTACCAAAGCATCAAGCAATAGGACAAGATAAAGTTGACCTCAGATTGCACCAAAGGGGGTTTCAATTGGATATTAGGAAAAATTTCTTCATCAAAAGGGTTGTCAAGCAATGAAACAGGCCACCCAGGAAAGTGGTTGAGTCACACTCCCTGGAGGTATTTAAGGGCCGGGTAGATGTAGCATTTAGGGACATGGCTTAGTGGTGGCCAGGTTACTGCTGAGTAAATGGTTGGATTCCATGAATAGTTGTCTTTTTCAACCTGAACGATTCAATGGTTCTTTAAAATAACGTTTTAGTTGAAATCCTGGATTTTTTTTTTGTAGATAAAAAGAATAGCAAGAAAGGTACATCAGAAATAAACACAGAAGGGATTTTGTAGAGGAGTACCCAGTAATATACGCGCACAAACACACACATGCGTGCGCACAGATACACACACTTTTTTCATTAAAAATACAAATATACAGAAAGGGAGCAGACTTCAATAAACTGGCAAAGAAACCTAAACTGAGGAGCATCTGCCTGCTACGTGTTGATTGTGACTGTCACTTAAACTCTACCTAAGCAGAGTTTAAAATTGAAAAGGAGCCGTCTTTGAAAATAATAGACTTCCTTAATGGTAGCTCTTTTATGATTCACACCTGCTCATTTGAAAGTGTAAAAACACCTAGATGTTTACAGAGATTGAGAGGGATTATGTGCTCTGGGGAGTTGTCCCTCACTTTTTTGCTCATTTGCGCCATTTCTTTAAAGTTACTTTAAAGTATGGGATGCTTATCTCCGATGAAAAGCCTGTTCCATCAGGCCAGCACCCCTGGAGGCAGCCGAAGATTACCCAGCTGTCTGAAACTTTGGAGTCAGGTTATTGTCTTATCTCTGTATTGTTGTCTGCCGGTTTTATTCTCCCAATAGTAATGAAAGCCACACAAGGATATGAGTCATGATTTCCCGTAGCTCTGCCACCCACCTGTAACGCGAATAAGGAGGAATACCCGGGTAGGGAGTTCTCAGTTTCAATTGCAATTTCTACACTAAAAGCAGTAGTAATGCTGCTTAATGAGGTAAAAGGGTCTGGAAGTAATTCTCAGAAGTACAAAAGGTAATGTGCCACGGATTTGCTCTCGCTCAGGGTTTCTCTTGTGGATGCTGACCTACGACAAGACAAACACTCTCGGTGTCCTTGAGAGCAGACTCAGGCAGACTGCTGGCTAGGCGAGCCTTGGTCACTTGCCATGGTGATATTTTCTAGTTTTTAGTGAAATATAAATATTGTAGTAATTATAGAAAACTTATTTTTATTAAATACTGTAATATATTTGAAATTATCGTTACTGTTCAGGCAACAACTGTCAAGCAACGTTCATCCCCCCGTTCATTCAAGGAGAATTTCACGTAATACATATATGTAGATAGCAAAGCGACCTTCTCGAAGTTATAAAGACATACAACATAATATTAGGCTGTGACCTCGAAGAAATGTTTTTCTTTTTTGTTCGTCCTTTCACTTTCAGACTGATTTTACCAAAACTCTAATTTCCTAACCAAATGTTTTAATGCCTCCCTTTGGAAACTGCTTCTACTTATGTAAGTTCCACACCTAGGTAAGTGCACATTATCACAGACAGCTGAGGGTGATTGCATAAACAAATTACCACATTTTTAACATTCATACAAGCTTACGATCAGAATAGGCAGAAGCATACTTTGCATGTGCAGTTCAGCATTTTCATACTTCCATGATTTTATTTCCAAGCCAAATTGCCTTCAAAAAAGCAAAGCACATATTTATCACCGAGAATTAACTACATACTGAACTTGCACATTCAACACAAAGCTGCTTTTGATTTGCCACAGCATTAAAAATAGCATCTGAAAAATTACATATGAAAACCGATTTTCCATACATGAATAATTTAAATAGACAAATGAAATTTTATAAAACTATTTTCTTTCCACCTCAAGTTGTATTTTGAGAAGACATATGAAATGTGAAGTTTTTTGAGCATATTAAGTGTAGGATAGAAGCAATAGAAATGACAATTTTAAGGATAGAGAAGACACTACATACCCAAAATGCTTGTGAAAACAAGCTACATTTTCTGTGTAACAGTTCTATTTCAAATGTCATTTTTCTGACCTTAAAAGAATTACCCCTGACATTGGTAAGTAATAGTACAGTCTACTCTTATCTGAACACTTCCTCACTGTTTTAAGAGACTGAGTTATTCTTAGTGTCATGCTGATTTCTAGTCTTCCACAGGACTTAGCATTTTACAAATCTGAAAATATCTTGCCTTGAATGCCTGTGAAGTGGAGGAAAGGCATGCTCAGAGGTGGTGCAAGGGGAGGAAGGGAAAAGTGGAAAACAGCAGTACTTTACCAGTAGTCCGGTAGTCCTGTAAGGCCCATCACATTAATGGGTAGATGGGAAGGGAAAACACTCAGTAAGGAACGAGAATGTGCAGAATGAAAAGTGGACACAGTGATGAAACCTGCTTGAGAATAACTGGCTAAACTGAGTGGGGAGTCTTGTAAAGCTTGCCTCAGAAATTACTTTGTTGTGACCAGAAAATAGCTCTTCTGCCTTTAAATGCTGGGGAAAACCACCATAATTTTATATAGACAGCTTCTCAGTTTGTTCAGTAATGACTAAGTTCAGCACATGTGGCATCATGAATAAGTCAGACAAAAGTAAGACTGAATTGGTAGAATGAAAACATTAGGATAATCACCGGTATGAGAATATACCAGGCCGTTCATGACTTGATTTATTGGGTTTTGTAATTTAATTTTTGTAACATTTTCTTAGAGACAGCTTTCACTCACAGATTCATGAGACACAATGACATCATGTGATATGAGTTAATTTACCAGCTCTGCAAAGTAAGATACTGAGTTTTGTCACATAGTGGCTCCCCATGTAATGGCCTCACCCATTAATGTAAGGCAAGAAAAAGACTTCAAGTAGCTTTAGAGTTGACAGGCATAATGATCCCAATTGAAAGAAAATTGTAGCTGTTACAATGAGCAATGCAGCTGTTGGAATCAGAGCATGGTTCTTTTTTACATGATGTAAACAATGTCAACATTATTACATATATTCTTAAAATGTTACCTTATATAATTCTGCACTGCTGTGTGTTTTTTCACGGAACTGACCACACGGAAGTTGCTTACAGTGATCAAGGAGCAGATGGTGGAGTCGAAGGCTCATCAATCATCTCCAGTTAAGGACCAGCTTAAAGTGTGGTTTAAGGACTGCAAAAAACTCAGTGCAATTCCTAGGTTCATGGAAGTGCAATTCAGACACAACAGCATACATAGTATCCCACTTTTTAGTTCGATTCAGCTGTATCTGAGAATCGAACTCTCAAACAGCATGTTTCTCGTTCAAATAACTGGAGACCCAGGGTCTTGAAGATGTATTGTAAAAATGTATTAAAGACCATAATTTATTTTACTGGCTTATTTTAAAATCTCCTAGAGAATTACTAAGAATAATACAATGTGGAGCAACTAAGCACAATTCTATGTCTAAGCATGAATTGAGACAGAAGTTCTCTTTTTATTTGAAGAATACACCGTGTCTTCTCAAAAGTCACAGCTCTTACTAAATATAGACATTACTTTTATTTATAAATCTATAAATAGATGCTAGTGTAATTCATCAATTAAGCAAGACCTATAAGGAATTTAGGAGTTGTCCCTTGCCCAGAGATGTGAAATGCCTGCTTTATTTGTTCCAAATGAAAGCTTAAACTCTACAGAGTCAAAGGTAACCGTTCAGTGTGTGGCTAAATGTGATTACAGGGCCAAAAAAAGAGTTGTTTCAAATTCTGCAAAAGGACTTGAGCAACTGGACTCTATCAGTCTCTCTGGGATGCTGTTAGGCTCATCTAATAAAGAATGAAGTATCTCCTATGACATGGATCTTTTACAAGTTTAGCTCAATATAACAATACTGCAGTTCCTACAACTGCAATACATATATTTCTGATGTCATATACCTAATTTTGAAGAATAGCATAATACAGTATCTGTAAGATACATGTTAAATAAGTTGAGAACGACAAATAATGAAAAGCAGCCATCAGTCATCAGTAACAATGTTTGGGGGATCCTGGAAGTATGGAGGATCCAACATACCCCTTTTGACCCAGATATAGCTGTAAAACAGCACCAATAGCTACAGAGAAACAGACTAGTAATTAGTGGGGATAAGATAGTAATGCAGAGTGATCTGCATAAGCTGGAAAACAGAGCCAATCTGAACAAAATGTATTTTTGTAGAACAAAAGGTAGGCTGTCTCTTCCAAAGGATAGACTGTATTCTGGAAAATACCAGTTCTGGAAAAACCCTAGATGTCATGTCACAGTCAAGAACCGGTTTAATGCAAGGTTCCCCTGTGATAATATGGCAAAAAGGGTGAATGAAGTCTTTGAGTACCCATGAAGGAGAATAGCAAGCAGCACTATGGAGAAACATGTTTCAATGTTATATACAGTGATAAATTATTCCCAGTGCTAAACAGCCACGTTTAAAAAAAAAAATCTGTTGACAAACTAATTGCCAGTTTTCCAGCCTGCAAAACACCTTTACAAGGGAAGCTGTCTTTCATACAAACAGGAGTTGACTTGCTGCACTTTATGCATACCTAAAGATGAAAAAAAAAACCCAAAACACCCAAAGAAAACCACCAAAAAACAAACCAAACCAAAGAATGCCAGGCTTTAGTGACTAACAGCAATGATGAACACTGGAAGAATTGACTATTAGAAGAGGCTAAACAAGTTAAATTTAGAATTAAGGTACAATTTCTAAAAGAGCAAATGTGATTTAACCATTTGAATAAATTGCAAAATAAAACTATGGATTTTTCATTATCCGTCTTCAAATTAAGACTCTTAAGTTTTTCTGGCAAATATTTTATGGTAAGTCAAATTAGTTATTGGATTCAACATTGGTGAAATCTACCATCTTGCTCTATACAGCGTCAGGCCAGGTTATCTAGCAGTTGATTAATGACTTGATTTTAAGGTTACTGATAACACTTTCATGCAATGAATAGATTGAAAGGGAAGAGGAAAATCTGGAAATGAAACTTCAAAAAAAGTAAGTGGAAGTTACTTCTGGAGATAATACAGAGGAAAAATGGTAAAAGAGTAAACCAGTGGGCAAAATCTAGATGTTTTTTTCAATGTATGCATAGCTCCCATATAGTGAAGCTAAATGCAGCAACAGCCATATAGGTAATTGTTTATTTTGTGTCTGAGTACCTAATAGCCAAGTTCCTAATTCACGCTTAGACAGCTTTCTTATGAAGATCAATGAGCCAGCTTCAAGCTGAGGGAACCACATAAACCTAAATGCCTGCTACAGTCCAGAGCTGGAACGTGACATGACTTTTCTTTCACAGTGAACTTGCTACCTCCAGTTTAATTCACTTAGATGTTACTGTCATAGCTGTTGTTCAGGTATTAACAAGTTTAATTCAAGGCTGACTTTCTTATCCATCAGGAATGGGTCAGCACCCAACTAAAAGCAGTTACACACTGTTTGGGGTTTGGCTTTCTCTACTAGTCACTATTAATGCTATGATTGCTAGCACAATGCCGTCTGTGCATTCTCTGTAGCTTATTTTTCCAGAATCAGATGCTTATTCAGAGTATAAGAAATAAGTGTAATTTCCATACTCTTCCTTGAAATTATAATGATGCAGTGATTGCTTTCTGCTGTAGTCTTCCTTTCACTACATTATCTGAAATGCCACTGTTTCAATTGTATATTCATTTACTCCTGACTCAATAAATTTTCCCATTTCCCTGACTCTGCACATGCATTCTTCACTGACTGCTTGTTCTAATAGGTCACTTTTCTTGTTTTCCTCCACACCTACCTTCACTCCTAAACATCCTATTTAGAGTACCCTGACTCCTTAAATTTCCACAGTTTAGGGAAATATAGAAATAGACAGGGATAAAATTTTATCTATTCTTTACTACCTTTCATTTCTGTATCAGCTAAGGCAACTTCTCATCTCTGTTCTTTGAATATGACCTCAGATTAAACAATGGAACACACATTCTAAATGTATTTCTAAGGTAAAATAAACACCAGTATTTCAGTACTTTTCTTGTTCTGCATTTTAATAGTACCTACATATCACTTCTATTACCAAGACCTAAATGCTAAGACAGTATGTAAAATACCTTATTTCATCACTGCTCAAGGTAAAGCCCTGCAGTCCCTTGTTATATCTCAAATGATAAAGGCTTTATTACCAGTCAATGAAATGCACTGTGCTAAACCCCATGTTATTTAGCATATCAAATATGACATTATGGCTACAGTAAATTAAGGTGAGGTTTTAAAAAACTTCTTCACTGGTCACAGACAAGAAAATTTAAAATTGGCCCCCCCAGCCCTTATGCTGCAGAGCCATCACACTTATTTCAGAAGATTCAACCAACATGTAAAATGGTCTGTAATGGATTTGGATGCTCTTCAGCTCTCCTGCAGGTTAAGCTTCAATAAAGGGAGTAATTAGATGCATTTAACATCTGCTACAAAGCCACCAACATGATTTTTTGAAGCTTTGTACCAAGATTCATAATTGTATTCCCAATCTGTTTCCAAGTTAATTAAACTGAGATGGAAAAGAAAAATGCCATTTACAAGTGAAAAGTGTTTTGTAACTGCTTTCAGTGAAAATACTGCTCCTTTCACACCTCTTTTGAATGAGTGTAACATTGCCCCTGCTGAAAGGCTTATTGTTGCTAGTGTGATGGATCAGTTTCTAGATATAAATGCAAGTAACCACAACTATCAATGTACTTCTAGACACCTGAATGATGATACCCACATTTTTTGCTTAAAGCAGTAAAACCAGACACATTATATGGCAGAAAGGTGTGCATGTTCCATATACACCCAGCTGCCTTAGTTTCAGCAAACTACCATAAGATCAGGACCAAGGCCATCGGCTTGCCTTTGACTGATTAATGAACATGCACTTAACAAGACAAAAACCTGCCCTCTTCCACAGCAAAATGAATATACTACTTCAACTTCTGCAGTATGAAACAACACAGACCAATCAGACATTTAACTGTAGATTTGAATAAGAGCTTTAATCAATGCACAGATAGTAGAGAATATGGTATTCTGAATTCCCCTCAAAAGATAAAAAATACTCCTTAAGTATTTTACAAATTTATAAAATGTAAAGTTTCCTTTTACAAATAATATACAAATGTTTTTTACTACCAAATGTGCAACACATTTTTATGTTACAACTGTTGCCTTCTCTTAGAATCATGTATTCCCTGAACTGTTCTCCTTAAAAAAACAGGAGAGTATAATAAATCCAAAAGTATAATGAATATATTGCTCACGACGGTGGTAAATGCTGAAGAAAATTATTCAAAAGATCTTTTTATCCATCAGATTGCTAAACTAAATAGATTTCTCATGTGAACTATATTAACATGAATAAATGTTTTGAGTGTTAAATTTCAAAGTGAGATTGAACAACACAGTCAGTCAAAGAAGTCTCCATGCCCTGAAAAAGATGATAAGAGAGAAAACAATCCTTACAGACAAAAATCCCCACCCAAATTAAGGTATTGGTAATTGAAATTCATCCAGAAAAGGATACTCCTCAGAATATGGTTTGTATTTTACTCCAGACAGGTGATCTATAGAAGTCCTAATGGAGAGACTTTTCACAAGGGCATGTAGTGACAGGACAAGAGGGAATGGTTTCAAACTGAGAGTAGGTTTAGCTTAGGTATCAGGAAGAAATTCTTTACTATGAGGGTGGTGAGGCACTGGAACAAGTTACCCAGAGCAGTCGTGGATGGCCCATCCCTTGAAGTGTTTAAGGCCAGGTTGGATGAAGCTCTGAGCAACCTGAGCAGCTCTGAGTGTATCTGCCCATGGCAGATTGGAACTAGATGATCTTTAAGGTCCCTTCCAACCCAAGCCATTTTACGACTATATGATTTCATGTTACACCTTTTGTATTATCTGATACCGTAGTAGTGCCTAGTAGTATCACTGTCACCATCTCTATTTGCCACCTTCCATCACTTGCTGAAGTAGGTTTGTCTCAGCCATGTAACAAACAATTCTTCTCCAGAGGCCAGAAGGCTTGCTGGAAAAAAACCCCCGCCATGCAGTTTAGTAACTCTTGTGGAGGAACCTGGGGAACCTTTGAGGAGCACTTTGATTTTGTGGACAGTTGAAATTACTATTGAAAAAATGAAACTTTGAGGAATAGAGTGGTGCAACAGAAAAAACACCAATAAAGTTTTAACTAAAAAAACCCCCAAAACCCAACAACTTGCTGAATGTTTTGAATCTCACTGAAAGACACACTTCCTCAGCTGGGTCAACCTGCTTGAATGTCTAAAGTCCTGCAAGGAAGGAGATACCCAGAATGCACAGGAGAAACCAAGACCTTTGTCTTGCAGCCAGACATACAGTAGCAACTGACCTGGTTCATTTTGTGACACTGACTTAAACAAGGACTCTGTTCTCCTTGGCCCACTTTTTCATGATGCGAACAAGGTATTCTACTTGAGAATTACCAGTGCTCTTCAGAAGGTGCAGTACTTCCCGCAGAGTCTCTCTACAAAGGTGAAAAGCAAAGATTTAAGTGATGATTAGACCCAACTGATACCATAAACTGCTCACATCAAACTATTTCACAAAACATGGTCCTCTGAGACAGAGAGGTCCATTCATCTGCAGTGCCGGAATTGGTTAAAATGCACACTTAGATGCAATCCCAGAGACAAAAAAAGCAACCAACAAAAAAGTCTTGTGTACAACTGTAAAGAAATTATAAGTTAAAAAAAAAAAAACAACCCAGCAAAATGTAATTAGTTTAGTGTGTGCATATGTGTATATCTATATATATAACCTCACTCTTGCAAAATAGTTCCCCAGAACAACCCAAACTTTAAAAAAAATCTTTAATGTTATTTCCTAGTCTTTAGTATGGCAACATCTAGCTTAATGCTGACAAAGCACTTTACACATAACAGAATACACAAATACAATGCACATAAACACAAATAACATGGAAATCAACATTCCTGATGGGATAAACCTATTATTATTAAACCTATATAAATCCTGCTGCTGTTTGCCAGCTAGTTTACAGTAAGAACTTAATTGTATATTTTGAAAAACAGGCAAGCTATGTGTATTTTACTGCATCTGCTGCAGTGATTGCTAAAAGGACACTTGAAAGGTATAGTAGTTAATGAGATTATTCCAGCAGAGAAGTGAATAGAAGGAAGGTGTAGAAGCCAAGATACACGCCTACCAGTCATTTAGGAAACAGCAACTTTGGCCAGAGGACAACGGCCATCTGGCATCACAGCAAAATATTCACAAGGGAGCAATTCTTAAATACAGCTTCACTACTCTCTCTCATTCCCCCATCCAGTGAAATGGGCCAAAACCAAAACTATCAGTAACACAGATGATTTCCTTTAAGCTTTCACCAAATACGTGTATTTGTCTGACATGGTCCGTGTCTTCAGAAGGCAAATTTTAATGAAAACACAGTCTCATCTACTCATTGTTTAGAGAAATCTAAACAAAAGTGTCCTTTCTACAGTGTTGAGTAAATGTTTCCTTAGTTCTGTTCTACGCACCTTAAAATGTCATGTGATAATTGTCCATTCTTACACCAGCCACGTGAAATGAGGTTGTTTTCCCCCAGTTCATGAGCATACTACTACATTTATAACCTAGCTTTTCCTAGTATGATGACTAATGTATTTTGGTATCTTATAGTCCACAGCACTTGCTGGTAAGTTATTCTTCACCATATATTCTATAACTGTTAGTATGGAAGATACACTTCAAGTTGAAGACTGCCTATGGAGCCTCTGGACAGAGTGTCTATTCTCTGAAAGGTCAATAAAAAATTGGAAGGTGATATGTAGTCCTAAAGCTGAGATTATGATCCTGGTTTACAGCTAGCTGAAAATAGGAAAAGAGCAGAATAAATTCAGATACAACACAGAATACTCACTTTGCTTCTCGGCCAGCTAGGATCATTTGAAATACACCCACACAAGCACCTCTCTTGCCTTCCCAGTATTCAGGATTATTGTCCAGTCTCTCCAGAACATCAAACGCTTTGGCTGAATAGTAAAACTGACGCATCTGCACAGAAAGTGAAACATTATTCCTGACCACCTTTCAGAAGTAGATTAAAAACACTGAGCTCAGTTTTCTGAAATCAGCGGTAAGTTGTAGAAGCAATGTGCATTCTCCTGTTTTTCTGCAGGCAGTAAGTGACACAGAACAGGGACATTTCAGTGGGGGAAATGGGGAAACAGGTGGTGTTATAACATCTTTTTTTTGAGGTGCCCTTATCTAGTGTCATACCAACTATACCAAAGCCCTTGACAGAATATCAACCTCAAACTAGTCCAGACATTTGAAAATGAAACCACATTTCCTCATGCAGACATGGTCACATATTTGTTTATCTTAAGGGTTTAACTTATTTTTTTTCTTCACTGTTACAGTACAGTACAAAAGAAGATTCAGTGACTCTATAACACAAAATTTTCCTTAGCATAGGAAAATCCAGTGTGTACCCTATCTTTTCTGTCTTAGGTTCTCTACTTGTAATTGGGAACCAGAAGCAAGTTTCTTGGCAACAGTGAATGCAAAAGGAGGGACCAGATTAACTATGGCTTTTGAAGTCAGTATATCTCAAGTGGGCTGTATGAGTGTTCTCCACTTGAGCAAGCCTGAATAACAATGTTGTTCCTAACTACCATTTTCTCATGAGAGAGGACAGAAGGTAGACTGAACACAACCTCCCATCCTTTGGTAGCTGGAAGCCTGCAGAGAAAAAAGTGCAGGCTGTGGGAGCTACATTTGGAAACTTTAGTCAGAGAACCACTGGTACTATAGGATGAGTAATAATTCTCTTTTCTTCACATAAATGTTGATTTTAACCACTGGTGACTAGCAAACACTTAAATGGATGGGAATAAGGATAGTGTGTATGAACAGTATCAGATGTGTCAGCTAAAAAGAAAAATTTGAACACTGATCTATCCAAATTAGTATCTGATCTAGTTCCATTAAGCAGGTACAGGTTTAATATTCTTCTATCTGACATAAAAGTAGGAAATGCTTCACCCCAAGTCATGTACTGTTCCTCATATGGACAAGATGGGCTATTGCATAAAAAGCATCAAGAAATTAGGATGAAATCCTGCATGCCAGCTTCCTCACTGAACAACTTTTATCAGCACAGCAATGAGGCATCCAGCTACACCAAGTCTCAGGACACTGTTGACCTTGTTCCATCCATGCTCATTGTGTTTTCTGTCGAGCAAAGCCCAATGCCTTCTTAAGTTACATCTCTGGTGCTGTCTGCAGACCTCCAATATAATGTAATGTTTCAGAAACAATTGAAAAATGCCACATAAAATCAAACAACATGGACCTTGCCATTTAGTGCAAGAGGTACAAACAGCTGCTAGTGTAGAAAGACAAATTATAATACTAAAGTAACAATTTTGGAGCAGTCATTTATGGCCATATGTAGACACATAATTAGGGTGAAAAATTTAGTTCTATAAATGCAGTTTTTAAGAGCTCTAGATAAACCCAAAATGTGGAGCTGCTTCTCCTCATCAGGACGAGAAGGTTTTGAGAAGAATTTAGACAACGCAATCAACTGATTTAAGTGAGACTTTGAATGATCTAGAGAGAGATTTTACATGAGGTCTGATTGTCAACTTGCTTTCACAAATTGCATCTATGGGAAACACCAGAGGCATAGCCACTTGCTTGAGCAACTAGACTTTTAGGGTGAGATGGTAACTGAGTACATGAAAGATGTACAAGAGATAATTCTTTCAGTTTTAGAATAATGCTTTTGAGATCACAAGGAGTATCTCCCATTGCCATTACAAGCTTTAAGGAAAACATAATACTGTCCCAACTGAAACAAAAAAATAGCAGCATGAGGCATCTTGCTGAATCTATCCTAGATTTTTTTCCTTAGAAGTTTTTTGTCATTTCTACCCATAATGAATCCCTAGTAGAAGAAACTGTTATCATTATTGATAGCTCAAGCATGCACTAATTTACCAATGTTTTAATTGATGCGTTCTCTACCAAAAAGGCCTGTAGGTTAAAATACTGACTAATCCTTGCCAACTCATTCACATTATTAGACACCCTGCTGTTATAAAAGAAGTTCACTAGTGATGACAATGATAAAAAGTATCCAAAAAATTACTGTTGGTACAATCACTGATTTAACAAGTCATATACCAAGCTCTAAAGAGAAAACTCACTTTGTAACAATCATTTGCAATGAGCTGCAAAAGGTTAAAGGAGTCCCCTGAGGTCTCCATCTTCAGATAGAGCTTCCAGGCCAGCTGTGGCTTCTTATTCATAATATCTGCAATAACAAGAAAAAGCTGGAATATTCACACACAATATTCAGTGGCAGGTGGAACAGATATTCCTGTATTTCTTTGTTTAATGTAAATGCATGCTTCAGCCATGAGCATGAGGCTGGGAAGGGAAACTTGTCCTTATCTTCTGCCTTACTAGTGGTAACAGCCAATTCAGAGAATACCAATGTCAAAAAGAATAATTATGGTGTTCACATCTTAGTTTATATTTCACAGATAAGCAATAAGAGCAACTCTCATGATTTCAGATGTGATTAAGGAACAGAATGGAAAGCATCAGAGGAGTTTTTTATGCAGGACAATTAACTATGGCAATCCATTTAGATGGTAAGATTTAGGACTGTGTGTTCTTACACACAAAAAAACTTAATTGGCACCAAACTTAGGTCTTTAATACTTGGTGCCCATGTCAGTCTAAACATTCAATTCCCATGATTCATAACAAATCAAAAGGAGAGGGCAGAGGTTGAAGCCCCTCCAAGCATAACAAAACTTGTCATTGCGCATTTACTAGAAAAAATGTTTCTAAATTCCTGAGATCCTGTGCTGGTTTTAAATTTGCTTATATGACTAGAATTTTTCATTGGTCTTTAACCATCTAGTTAACCACTGGTCTTTAAACATCACTGCTATACACAATTAGAAATAAATGAATCGGAATCTTCCATCTCTATGAGTAGAAATTCTACTAGGGTGTTTAAACACAAAAGTTCTATTTCCTGGCGATAAGAAGCCATTCTCTTGAATCTGAGGTTGGTATTCATAATTCCAGGCTCATTCAAACAGTGGGAGAAAAGAAAATTAAATTAAGTTCCTTTCTTTTTCAAGTCTTAACAGCTGCTCAGAGAGTACCTGGCTATTCACACATGGATCACTCTTGTGTTTTTTCAAAAGAGGGACTGTTTAGCTTGTTACATTTGTGCCCATTGTGTCTATACTTACGTTGCAGGTAGAATGGGTGGTAATCAACAATAAACACTTAACACCAAATCACAGAATTTATAGACACTTCTCATTTAGGAGGCAGCAAGACATCAAATTGGATTTATCTCTCATCAGCTCCAGATACCATATACAGTGGTAAACAGCCAGTTCTCAATTTCCAACACCAATCTATCTACCTAGAGCAATGCAGTTCTGTGCTAATCCAATGGTTTTTTACCTTCTCTTCAAAAAGAATTTGGTATAAATAGTTCCATAATACTAAACAAAAAATTACATTCTGTCATGCAGAAAAAGATGCACCTCTGGTACTTTTTGCCCCTTGGAAATATTTCAGCATTGAATTGTTTATGACTCAATCCCTAATTGTACTCTGACATTAATGTATTATAATGTGATCTGTTAGTAATTTACATACTTGACACAAAGAGATAACTATATTCATCATTCCCATAAAAAATTCAAATAAAACATTCATATCTAGAACACTCAAACACAATCAGGTACTGCAGCTTAATTAAAAAGGAAATAAACTGACACATCCTAAAACAGAGTCATAGATAGACATCCCTATGTGTGATGTGCCTGTCTGGAAAGACCATGTTAGGAGATGTTTACTGCATCTGCAATATGACATAACATCCCAAAGCATACATATTTACATTCCAGGTATAACTGCTGAAAATGGTTTGATAAGAAAACATTTTTGTATTGAGGCACTGTAAGGAAAACAAATTAGCCTAGGGAGTCTCAGACTCGAGTCCTTAGAAAAGCCCACTTCTATACTATTTTGTATGTGGCACTGCAGCTGTCTCTGTACTGAGGTGTACTCTGCAGTGTTTTAAAAACTGGTTCAGAAGAAGTAAATAAGATTTGCTAGAGAATATTAAACACAGCAAAAGTTTCCTGGATTCAAGGAAATTCAAGGAAAAGAACTCTTCTAAGAGTTTTCAGAAGAAAAACACATGCTGGAGATTATAAAGGATATCCCTCAGGCACAGGAGTTTGGACAACATGTAGAGTAACATGGTAGGAAGAAAAATACCGTGTATGCTTGCCTGATTCTTCTCTTCCCTAGACATCTGACATTGGCTAAACTTGGAGGCAGACAGACCCTTGAGCCTGACCCAGTATGAATACTTCTATTTTGTGTTTTACTCTGAACATTTTAGAGTTGTAACTCAGTCTTATAAGACAGAAAGTCTTCACTCAAGCAATTGAGTAGACAATTGAGAAGAAAAAGGGTCACTGGTCAGGACAAAGCTGCATTGACAGTACTGTAACAGCATTGCACCGAAGCAGTAATTGCTTATAAAAGCCAGATGTATGAAAGGTGCAATAACCACCCACACTATAACTAGTGCAATCAGCTTTTCACTTTCATAGACCTGAATCCACCCACAACATTAAATTCAATTAGGAAAGTGGATTGCCAAGACTGACGCAATAGAGGAGGATCTGTATTCTGCAATGTTGAGAGTAAAGTGACTCACAGCAGCGAGCCAGCCAGCTAAGGTAAACAAAATCACTTTTTATCTTCTCGCTCTGGATCAAAAGGAACACCTGCAGGAAGAAGGAAAATAAAAGATTATACATGCATGTACTTTTAAACAAACAGAAGGCAAACCTTCCTCATTTCAACACAGATAAGGTTTAAGTCACACAAACAACTGTTCATGAGAAGAGTTTGGGTATGCAAGTGCAGCGTAGGGGCATCCCTCTGTGTGGAGTAGGTGGAGGATTGATTCACACAGTGCCCTGTTTGTCAAGGGACTTGTGCAGCTTCAGAACACCAAGCTGTGAGAGGGTGCGGCCTGCCCTGAACAAGCGCCAGTGGGCGGCCATGCAACACAAACAGCACAAAGGAACACTGGGCCTGTGGGAAAAGCTATTTGGAATGTGTTTGTTTAGAAAGCAATGCAAGCAATTACATTAGCATCTTCTTGAAATACCAGAAGTTTCACATATAGATGAGACTTTCCTCCCGTACAGGTCAGAGGTCATTCCAGGTGTGCAATAAGCCATTTCTAACCATTTCAGTGTCAGTAAGGTTCTGAGGCAAAGCATTCATCTTTTGTACCTTACTGTACAAACACAGGTTTGTTCCATTCTACATAAAAAGGGATGTGTGGGGGAAGTTATACATTTTAAAATGTACTCTGGCTTTGCTCAAAGGAAAAAAAGCTATTTATGCCTCTCTCAAGTATATTTGTAACTATACTGGATGCTACTGGCAAAAATCAAAATACCTTTATAGGAATAGATGTATGTACTGGAACAGTGACTTACACAAATTACAGACATTTGTATTGCTTAAACATTGCTGATCCCCTAATTTAGGGGGGGAGAAGAAGGAGTAATAGGGAAGAAACAGAAAGAAAGCAGTGTTATCACTGTAAGTAGCACTTTATCATACATTTTATTTTACTATGTCCAGGGAGGTATGCTTTAAAATAACTTAGTAAGTGCTGTATGTAGATGTTTTACAAGTTTATGAGACACTGGGGAAGGCTGATCTTTATATGGAATTGTCATCACAAGCCAAGATCAGACACAAGGCCAGATGAATCAATATAATGACATAATTCTGGTATTTAAATGCATCACCTATATAACACAAGTTTCTATAGAACAACTTCTAAAAACATAAGAGGAAAAATGTAGATTAACAGCAGTTTACAGCTTTGTGTTTCTTTGTTGCCTAGTTGCTGCTAAAACTTACAGCATTATCATTTTCATGGAGTTTCAGGAATCAGCATAGCCTGGTAGCATAGTTTTGAAAGATTTTCATGAGGCTAAGTGAATTGAAAGCTTGTTGAATTGAAATATATATCCATTTTCCTTACAGTCTTGGATATTTTTCTTAAAGAGAGATGCAATTTTGGGTCACAGAAATTAAGGGGTAAGGGTGCTGGATGGGAGGGTTGGGATGGGGGGGGAGACGAGTTGTAAAACCAGGGGAGCTCTGTTATTGACAAACCCGGTTAGTTAAAAAGTTGGAAAGACTGGAAAAACAAAACAAAACATAAACCCCAAACCAACCAAACCTATATGATTCACTTTAGACTAAGTGGTGTGGGATTTTCTTTGTGGCTTGTCTTCTTTTCTGGTCTTGTGGAAAATGTTGCTTCCACCTTCATAATAGCTATTTGCTTTTGCATATTTTAGTTGTAATTAAGTTTCTGCTGCACACAGGCATAAAAAGTACTGGGTGTAGAAGTTAATCTCTTCCAGCTGCATCTGAATGCTGCTGAATAAGATAGTGAGCACTTCCTCTTTTCCTCCCACATATCCCAGAGGAAGATTTTTTTTTTAAACACAAATTTCTAGGGACACCTAGAAGGTCTTAAGTATTCAGTGTCTTTTACTTAGCATGCCCTACTCAGTCTGAACAAAAAGAGTGCCTGGGATCCCAGACAAAGTGTAGAAAATCTGATTAAGAGGCCATTCTTTGATCAATTAAAGGTAGCTGCAAGCACTCTTGTGATGCACCACAAGCAGCATGACTCCCTGTATACCTCACATTACAAGATTAGCGAGATAATCTTTTCTGAATAGTGTTTACTGAGAGTTTCAGTTCCTCTAAGAAGGGGAAGAAGATGTTCCACAGAACCTGCTTATTTTCAACCAATGTGAAGGTCTGGGTGAAGAAAAGGAAGGAAAGAGGGGAATATGAGGGAAAAGTTTCCATTGCTGTTTTTCAAAGAAAATAAATACGTACCTCTTCAGCTTCACTAAAATTGCCCATTGCAGCTTTGGCTTGGGCATAGTTGAAGTTAAAAGTGTCATTGTTGTAGAAGTAACTCTGAAAAATATGGACAACCCCCAAATAAATACAACAAAAAAACCTCCTCCCATGATATAACAACATTAAAAATACCACCCCCTCCCAACCCCAATCTGAGTCAGACCATATAAAGACAATGGGAAGGAAAAAGAAAATCCCACATTAGGAACATATGGTATTTATAAACAGTGGGCAGAAAAAATATGGACTAGATTTTCCATCCTACATTTGTGACTACAAACACTCCTGAAACATTCCACAGTATTAGCGATGAGCGATCTGGAAAATGTTCCAAGCTCAAAATTGCAGTGGCAGCTTTTGTGGGTATAATTTTCACTTGGGGCATGTGAAGACATGCTGTGCTGCCATGGTCTCTTTCACCTCCCAAGCACTTAGTTCACCACTAGAGTGGGTAAATAGGCAATTGACTTCCTTGAGTCTTTAAGGGGAAGAACAGTTTGTTTTTCCAAGACTTGTCAAGGTTTATCAAGAGATCCTGTGCATCTGGTTATGTGATGGATGCTAATCTGACAAAATGGATCTCATGATGGAGGTGGAGCCACAGTACTGGGCTGTAGCAGGCAGCACACCAGGTAATAGGACTTCTTTAAGCAAGCCTTGCTTACAGGTACCCTTCTCTCTAGTTGAAGTGCAACACTAAGTTTTTCACTCCCATAACACTAGACATGACACATCTGGTTTAAGGACACACCAGATTGAACTAGCTGTATCTTTTCTGAAAAGCTACATGGGTCAAAGCAGGAAATGTAACTCTAGGTACAGGTTAGGCTGATATTTGGGGTTGACCTGATCACAGTCAGACTGAAGTATAACTCAGATGACCAAAAGTCAGCTGTGTTCTACATTCAGCACCGTCCCACACTGCCGGACCAGTAGAGCTGGCAGGGGTAAGATAGAACACAATACCAGATGCAAGCACAAATGGGATTGAGGATCCCTGCCCAGCAGTGGTGCAGTGCTTATGAAAGAGCATGGGAAAAAAGGAGGGTGGTTTATCCCATATAGTTACTGCAAGAAAGCCTCCCTGGGTGCATAACAGCAAGGTGTAGGGAAGAAGAAATGTTTTTCCTTATACAACATTTTTAAAGGAAACAGAACTTGCATAGGAAGATCAAACTTGGTTTTTTCCCTCTTTCGAGTGAAGAGGAGGTAAAAGGCATAGTTGGGACTGTACAAAACATACAGGAAGCAAGGGACAAATCCCTTTCCCAGTAGTATCTTCTTTCATGATGTAGGGACACTGAGGAACCTCTTCCTTTCACTGTCACAGGCAGTCTACAAAGGGTACTGATTTAGTCCACCCACATAAATGAAGCTAGTGCCTTGAAAGGAAAGGTGAGGGATTGCCACTTTGCCAAATGTCCAGGTGTCACCCCAGCAGTCTGTGTTAGGGTGCACAAGCCAGCAAATACAGCAAGCTGTGTGACAGCATGACGATGAACCAGTTGGGGTGAACCTTAAGCTCAGTTTGTGAAAACATTTCAGTACCCTTAGGGTGAACTAACGGGTTTTACCACATGAGGATTGCGACACTTTACTGCATTCTTTCTCAATAGTAGTTTCATGTGAATCAGCACAAGTCCCAGGTTAAGCAAAGTTGGTGAGCCAGATGCTAGTTTTACTATGTGAATGCTTTCTTCTGTTCAAATAGTCCCCATTGTATTTTTTAATTAAAATGGAGAAGAACCTCTGTCAGGAACCAAACTCAAAAAATGTGTCATTCTGTCCTAGCCATATAAGTACTAGAGACCAGACCTATAGCAAAATCAAAACCAGGAGAAATAAACAAGTGCTGCTGATAGTACAACACATTCACAGCAGCTAGACAGTTTCTCTCTTTTTTTATTTTTTTTAACTAAACCACATTATATGTACTGGACTTTACTCTTTTGGGGTCTTTTTAGAGGTCTTCAATCTTTTCATAAAACCAGCTGTCCTCTGAGTGATGTCCATTTCAATGAGATACTCAGATACCCAGCTTAAAAATTAAGAATTCCCATCGTGGCCACAACACAGATGAGCCTGAATCAGGTTGTTTTTTAACTTGGTTGATCCCTGACAGTGTTATAATGTCACTCTTGGGGCAGCTGGCAATACATTTGTAATAAGGTGTCCTCTGAGACATTCTTATGCCTAAAGCAGTTTTAACTGATCGTGGATGAAGGTGGTGTTTCTTGAGAGAATATCAAGCAAATAATCTTCACAGAGGACAGCTCCATTTTAAGAGCTGCAGAGATTCTACTGAAGTTTATTGCTGTGAATGAAACACAAAGGTAAAGCCATGTAAGCCTTGCCTGTAACATGGTACAGAAAGAACTATTTGCATCCCTGTGACCTTAAGAGAAGGGAAATGACTTAAGTAAATCTGAGCATGGCTAGTCTCAGCTGAAAAATTATAAGAATGATAAATTACTTCAAAAGGAACAAGCAAGAGAAGTTGTAGTAGGCAGTAAACTTTTGTTCCATATACCTTGGAGGTGGTTTGTAATCACATTTAACTTTGACCTTTTCGGGTTAGAACTAGTTGTTTAAGAACCTTTTCAAGGAAATGGAAAGAGCTGAGCATATCTGTGGAGTAATTCATTGCACTATAAATGTAAGAAATACACAGGATGAATTCTCTGGAAATGACCATCTATACACATCGGCAATAAACTGAGACCAGATGACCAGTTCTAACTAGAAATCCAACTTTTAGATGGCTCAAGTTAGGCAAAGCAATTCTTACTGTAAATTTCCTTTTCTTCAATTACACACATACTCCAGTTTGGGGTGGTGGTGGTGTATCTCTTCATTCCACTACACTGGAGCCACTCCAGTGGCTAAAGCCACTGGGATTTCTTCAAAGGTCTCCTTCCAGACAAAGTTTAAAAACACTACACCTTCACCATTTTTCACTCATCAGCTGCTTTTAGACACCATTACAACCACATGTTTTTCTTTAGATCTCATTTTCCTTAGAACGTTGTAATTATGCTCATCTTGTATATCTCCCAATTCTTTTAATATAAATTTCTTTTAAGATTCTCATTCCTCTTCCTACCAAATACAGAGTTGTTTCAACTTGAGTTTCAAACCCCTGGAACAAGACTGCAATCATTTAATCCATAATCACACTCCAGCTTCCCTCTTTCCTCACATCTGACTCTAACTGTGTATCTGTAAGTTATACCCATGCTATCCATTCAATACTGGTGATCTGATAATGTTGCATGATGGTGACTTCAAGCTTCTCTTATTTTGAAAAATGTCTACAAAATGCAACACTGTCTGCAGGGTACTCAGATACTTCTGCAAAAATAACATTCCAGACTTATTGCTTTGGTAACACTACCCTATTTTAGCCCTTCAATGACTGCTTTCTCTGTAACATGTAAATGTTATTCTTTTTGGAGTCCTTCATGTCCTATCTTCCTTACTCACTCTCGTTCACTAAAATGTTGTCCCCAGTTATTAACCAGTGACAATAATTGCCATCACGCACTTGGTAAGTCTTAAAAAAACATGTGGGTTTTTTTCCTCCATGCTGCCCACCCCCTAAATACACACTTCTTTTTTCATTGTCTTCCTTTAATTATATTCTTTATCCTCTGTGATGCCACCAGCAAGCCTGATAATGGTTAGATTGCAAGTGTGATGAGTCCATCATGCCCATCATGCTGCATGGGACCATTTTCTAAATTGCTTCTTTACATTTTAATCCATTTACTGTACTGACCACTTACGTACCACTATCACTCCTGTGTTTTATTTTTACTATAAAAGATACATTTCTGTATCTTTTAATGTTTCCATTATGTCTCACATAGCACAGTCTAAAAGTAGTGATTCCGTACATTGCAGTACTACCAATACTAAATAATACTCACCTTGATTGAGTTGAGGTAAATTAGGACATTAGGAAATTGTCTAAGAAGAAAGAAGCAGGAGGACATGCACTGTCTCCCTGGAATGGTATCTAAAATTCAAAAGAGAAATGCAAATTTGTAGAATTTAAAAACACATGGTAATGGAAATCACTGCCAAGATTGCTGGCACCTATGAAAGCAGCTAGTTTCTAAAAATAGTGTAGCTTGCCTTTTCAGGCAAAGGACTGGACGTTAGAAAAAACCCTTAGTTCATCTTGTCAACTCTCTCTACAGCATCCAATAACTATTGCAAGACTTTATTCAACAGCACACTCTACAAACAACAAGTTTTAGTAACAAGTCTTTTCTGTGACACAATTTATGTAGTATAATTTTACCATGAATTATTCTTACTCTCAGGAAATGACACTTTATACAAAGCCTGAGTTTGCTATTCTAACGCCATTAGCCTTATTTCTTCAAAATTATGCTTTTCAGTTATCCTGGACAAAGAAACTCTACATATTTTAATTTTAGTTTGAGTTAGAGAGTAAACTTGACATACTGAAAATATTGTTATAAAAAAGAATTAATACAGGAACAGGTAAAATACTCAGTGATATCAGATTAGTCATGGAAATTAATGTCCATGCATTTGGGATTACCACATTGCTCACAAGAGGTAAAGCCATAAACAAGTTAGACATATCAGTTCAAATGAGTGTCACTAAAGTTTGCTGCTATGTCATCATAAACTTTGTTGCAACCATATTATGCTGTCACCTACTCTGACATTGCAAGCTGTGTTACTGAACACTATTTCAAAGCTTTTTTAAAGATTCTGAAGTAGGCTTACTAGGACTAATTTTTGTTAGACCCAGCCAGCAGACATGGATGAACCCAAGTAGCAGCTGGGAAGGCCTAAATGCAAGTGATGTCAAATCTCCACTATTTCACTACATCAAGTGATCCATAGAGAGGATGCTGCTCTATGCAGTTTGGAAAGGTGACAAAAGGTAAGATCCTAAGGCTACCAATATCCCTGAAGTAATCTGCTCCTGAACGTTGGTTACCATCAATCCATCCGCACCAGAAAATTAAAATAACTCTTCTCTATATAGAAATTTCATGTAACTAAAGACCAGTATTTTGACTCCATACCACCACACAAAATTGAGTGTTCAACTGGAAAACTGTATATTCTCCTTTAAATATAGGTAGTAATTATTCCTGGAAAGCACTATATGAGATGTCAAAATACGTTTCAAAGGAAAGCAAAATATTCTCATTTTTTATCTTTTAGCACTAGGAGATACTGAGCTTGGATGTCCTGTGCTTTCCATAAAGAGACAATCAATCCTTATCTATGTCTGAACCACACCATTCAGTTCTCCAGCTTCAGAAGATTATTTGGTTATTTATGAAGTGTTCACTTGGGAGCAGAAACTGGCCTGCATATTTATCTGTCCTTTTGTACATGCAGGCATAGTTTTCATGACAAATATATGGCTTTACAGGACAATAACAGAAACAGTTTTATAAAAAGGAGCCAAGAAACACTGACTAATGAGACTATACATAACTCAAAAATGCCCCGTTTCTCTGACATTTTATTTTTGAAGTTCATAAAGTCACGATTTATTTTGAACAAAATTTTAAAAATGCAAAACATGCAAAGAAGACTTAAAACCGAGGATGCATTTTCAGTAAAAATGAATCACAGTAACAAAATATTAGAAACACAATATTCCCCTAAATGATTCGAATGTTTCTAAATTTTAGTATTTATTCTTATATCCACATTTTGGCAGAAAGTTTTATTATCCCAGCACACTATCCCCCATATATTTTATTGAAAGATTTCATTAAAAAAACCGAACAAGTAAAACATCTGTGTATCTCATACAACTCAGCAATGAATGCTACTAGTGACAGAAAAACTAGAATTTTCTAATTCACTCCATGTGACTCATGCAGAAGGAGGAAAAATTTGTCATTTCAAAAAATTACTTAGGGTGACCTAAGAGAACCTCAAAGAAAAGATTGCATGAAGTTCAGAAAAATGTTTCATTCCTCCCATCCAACATCAAATTTGCCTGAGCTGGTCCTTAAAGAGGACCACTGAAAACAAAAGGGGTGCTCTTTTTCATTATGCTTGCAGTGTTTTTGGGTAGTTTGTAAGACTTATGCTAAGCACCAGAAGCACTGCATTTAATGGAAATGTTAATTTGTTTTTACTGATATTCCTCTTGCCCCATTTCCTCCTTAAAAGAAATCTGATCTGTTTAATTTTCCACCCAGTTGAGACCCTAGTAGAAGAGAAGGAGAACTAACTATAAAAATCTAGTTATATCCTCCTTCATAATGTCTGTTCCATTTGAAGTCATTAGGATTAACATTTTTTATTAAGCTTAAAAAAACCCCAGTAACCAAGCTGCTGTTTGGGCGTTATTTATTGCTGCTAGAGAGTGAATGTTGACTCCTACACTCTAAGTGCTTCCTGGATTTTTTTTAGTTTTTGTTTGTCTATCCCTTGTTAAAGTGCACAGCATCCAACACGAGATAAAATGTGTACATTTAATGGAAATGACTTGCACATTAACTTGGTTTTCTCCATGTTCCTTGAACATCCAAGGCAGAGATGTAATTAAAAAAAGCAAAGGGCTTAACTGATGACTCCAAATGACTTTACAAATAAATGACACTGTATTCTTCCTAAACTCCTGTTGCTGCTTTTTCTTAATGCGGTCATGGGATTTCTACAGTTAACAAAAGCAAGTCAGAAAAAATATTCCACATCTTCATTTTAATCCATTATTTTTTGATAACCCACATTAAAATAAGAAGCCTTATACACTGTTGTGGTTTAACCCCAGTTGGCAACTAAGTACCACTCAGCTGTTTGTTCACTCCACCCTCCTCCCCCCGAAAAAAAAGTAAAACTTGTGGGTTGAGATAAGAACACTTTGATAATTGAAATAAAATATTATTAGTAATAATAATAGGAATAATGAAAAGGGGAGAGATAAAGGAATAAAACTCAAAGAGAAACAAATGATCCAGAATACAATTGGTCACCACCAACTGACCCATGCCCAGCCCCTCCCCAAACCACAATAAGCCCCTCCCAGGCAACTCGCTCCAGTTTATGTACTGGGCATGGTGCTCTACAGTATGAAATAACCCTTTGGCTCATTCAGATCAGCTGTCCTGGCCATGCTCCCTCCCAACATCTCATGCAGTTCCTCACTGGCAGAGCATGGGAAACTGAAAAGTCCTTGATTTTGCAACAACTAAAACATCAGTGTGTTATCAACATTATTCCCATACTAAATTCAAAATGCAGCACTGTACCATTCTCTAAGAAGAAAATTAACTCTATTCCAGGCAAAACTGGGACACAGGCCCAGTTGCAAGCAAAGACACAGCAAAGGATTTCCTCACTCTAGCAAGCAATGACCTACTTCTGTATTATAATCTGCAAAGCAGCTAAGTCACTCGATAAAGACCTTAAAGGTCTTTGCAAGGACTGGCCGGGTGGGAAGTGCTGAAGCATGATGTACACACTTGAACAGCATGGCTGGCTACTTAGGAAAAGCCCAAGTATACAAACAGCAAGAATTCTGTTCTCCACTGTAAATCAAGCAAAACAAAGGGAGCAGATCAAAAATGACCACAAATATACAACATAGTGGCTAATATGCTGTTACCGAAGAACATAAAAACTGTTATATGGGATCCAAGGTTTGCCTAGTTCAGAGTTTGCTGAGTAAGACTACACAGCTATAGAAAGAAGATATTCTGATTTCACATATAATCCATACTGTGGTATGTAATGGCACTTCTGCTGAAGTTTATCCCAGCTTTAACAATCTGCACTGAAGACTTCTTTATCATTGCTGAAAAATTTGTGTTAAACAGCCAATGGACATTTCATCTACAAATTTCTTTATACATTGTGGTTCTCACAAAGTTTCTCTATCAAATAAGCTGTGTTATGTGAAAAAGTAGTTATTGCTGTTCGTTTTAATTGTTTTGAGTGGTAATTTATATCCATGCTCCTTGATTTTTGTATTGTGCAGTAAATAATTCTTCTCTATTCCTCTTCTCCTCGTCATGTATGATGTACATAATCAAACTCGGTCATCATTTTTCAGCCTATGTATTCTCCTTTATTTAATCTCTCCTCTCCTACTTCAAGAATCTATCCCCTTTCTCTGGTCATCCTTGCTGTACTTATTGTATCCTTTCTTGACCTACCATGTTTTTAAAGAAATGTAAGAACCGGAACTGTAGACAGTATTCAAGGAAAAAAATCACATCTGTATACAATGACCCAGTAAGTATTTTTGTTTTCTCTTTCCTCATCAATTCTTAAGATCCTTTTTAACTTTCCTGATAATTTTGCTAAATTTAATTTGCATATTATTACCCAGTCTTATATAGTCTTTCACATCTTTCATCATTATGGAAGCTTTTATTTTTACTACTTTGGCTAATTTTGTACCATTGGTAAACCTAGTCATGTCATTTGTCTCCTATAGCTCATTAATTATGAATACAAGCCCTTTCTTCAGAGAAACAAAAGGTTCTTTCAAGTGTTCAAATCAGGTGCATTTTATCCTTATCACTGCTATTTCACTGTAAATTTTCTGCTAGAAATGAGAAAGGTTATTATGTAGCTTCTCAGGATTAGTACTGTGAACTTTTTTTGAGGTATTTGCTAACACATGGATTTTGAATTTGATTATACTCAGATCAGTAGCAGAATTGTAGTTTCATCATAAAATTTCAACTCAGGTGCTACATAATTCAATATTGGTCCAGAGTTACCTGTTCACTTGTGCTTTCTCTAAGAAAGATAGAAACAAAAAGTTCATGCTGTTTATTATGCCATGTAATTGCATTTACTAGGTCAATATGGGCAGAACAGAAGCCTCCAACTATTCTTTATCTTTCTATATAAAATCTGTAACCTGTTTAATATGCCACTCACTGCTCCCATCCAGGCTGGCTGGTGAATAATTTGGCTTCAATACAGCGAGTTGCCTATCTAAACGTATAATTGAAAAAAATAATTTTACTCACTGATAAAGAAAAGATATTTATTTTGAGAGAAGTTTTCTATAATTTCTCCATTTTCTATAATTTCTACCATTTCTCCAGTGGCATCATCTATTTATCTATGTTTATTTATGTACAAGCTATGTTTATTTAATGTACAATCCCCATTGTACATTAAATAGGAACAATATCCTACATGTTACCTTCCTCCTATCACCTAAAAAAAATTATTTTAGTTTTTAACTGCCTCTTCTAAAACCAGGCATTCCACTTTATCCATCTTCTTTAAAAACATCTAATAAAAACACTTACATACTTGGGCTTCATGTGTTTGGTTTTTTGTTATATCTTACCTAAATAGAACTGTTTGCCTCTTCTATTTCGTATCTACAGTTTGTTGACCTCCATCTGTTCTTCATTTGAGGTTCAACAAAACCCCTTGCACTATTTTACCTTTAAAGGAATTACCCTGAACTGTGTACTCTTCTGTATGGCAGTTTCCTCCCATAAGCTTTTAAGAAGATGACAAAGCAGTTTTTACATGGAAGTATCAAGAGGGCAAGATGCTCGCAGTACTGATATTTCCTTTTACCTCTGATTGGAACCAATCCTTCCCACAGGCGCATTTTTTTCAAGTAATCCACCTTCCTAATTGTACTACATTTCTGTTGCCATTTTTCTGCCCCTCAGCCATACAGAGGTTGAAGTCTCAGCCTCTCTATTTAGCATATGAGTTTAAAAATATTTCACAGTAAAATTCAGACTTTTGGGTTCCTAACAATTTCAGTTTTGGTTTTGGGCTGTATCTTCACAAGAAATTCTTTCAGGATATCTCTTCCCTGACTATCTCTGTATTATTTTTATCCATGTGTGCTCTGGTCACTCATCACACCTGCATGACTGTTATAAGCACTAAGATATTCCCACTAACCGAGTCCTCCACTGCTATAGTTCATATTGTTTCTTCCCATTTTCTGGGATCCCAACTCTGAAGGGATAGCTTCAATGCAAAGAGAATGAGTTAGGGAAATCTCATCTATGGAACCACTTCCAGCCTTCCAATGTGAAATTCTCTGCTGCATGACCTCAATAGTACCAGGGCTGCAAGGGGAACAGAACAGAACGGCTCAACAGTATTTCTGAAACTTCCATCAGTGATGCCACTCTGTCTCTGGAGCTCCTTCTCTTTAGTCACCATGGACACAGGAGACAGCATTCTGTCTCTGAGGACCATGAGCTGTCTGCACCATAAACATGCACAAGTTACCCACCTAAAGAAACAGTACTAAGTGACAATGCCTACAGAGGAAACTGGTAAGCTCCATTTAGTCCGAATTTCTATGTTACAACTACTACCTTTTTTTAATTCTGGATTTTTAGTTTTGGCAAAGAGAAGGGAAGAGAAGATCTTGGTTTGGTCAATTATTGAGTAAGTAAAACTAAATATTGAAAATATACTGATTTTGGGGGGTGGTAGTGGGTGGGTTATAATGCCTCTTTTTTTTTTTCTCTTATTCAAGCAAGAAGTTAGTCCCAGAGCTTCCATTTCTTCCTGTATCCAAATTCCTCTTTACATTTTTATGACCCTTAGTTTCAGGGCATGCTCCATGCTAGGACTCCATGTACTTGAGAGGATTTCATTAGTGGTCTTCAATCTGTACCTGTGTATCTCTGCCTGTGAGGTTTCAGCCACTCACTTCATCTAATTGATTAGGCTGTTGTCTTCTGTTCCTATAATGGGGATTATTAGGCGAAGGAAAGCTGCCACTGAGTCTCTCATTGAAGATTTGGAGTTTGCAATACAACCTCTTTTCCAGACAAAGTCATATAGTAAGGTCTGGAATTGAGACTTCTAATTTAAACTTGCAAATTCGTTTTAGATAACAATTTAGACTTTCTGAAACTCATCCTATAGCAACAAAATGCCTAGCAACATTCCTGCTAACAGTCAGCAGTTAGACACAGATATGGTACATATTTGGATATTTTTAAATGGGTTACTTAATGGAAAAAAACCATTTCAGACATACCACATTCACTGGCTGATTCCCCCACCAACTGGAAGAACTGTTGAGCAATTTTCAGATGATCTCTCTGGAAGAACAATATAGAAGCAATCCAAGATGAGTTCTAGGGCTGGTGCTACAATACACAGTGACAATATGCTCTGAGGAACACTTGGGGAGCACCTAACAGAAAAACTAGGGCTGAAGCAAAAACAGAAAAGGTAAATGTGCCACTCTATGTGCCTAGATAAAGAAGAACACTGTACAGAGCAAACAGTGTTTTTGGAAACAGGACAGAGAAATCAAATTCATCTTGATTTACTATCAAGGCCAGCAACATAAGTATGCATTTCACTCATTCTGGACTGATTGTTGTACAGAATGAGGTTAAGAGACTCAGAGATCCTGCAATCTAAATAAGAAATGACTGCCTCTTTCACTCCATTCCAGTTCCTACAGATCTGTTCACATTCTGTTGTTGGAGAAACTGGAGAACCTCATGGGCTTTACTCACCGAGCCCATTTCTTGTCCAAGTGCTGCATTTACCACCCCTTTGAGGATGTACTCCTGGGAAAAAAAAAAAGTTAAAGGGGATCAGAGAAGACACAGTGAAGATTTCAGAAGACACACAAAAGCCTATGTGTACATTATTTTCTTCATAAATTCAACTCTTTCACAACTGAGTTTAGTAGGTAGCTGATTACTGTGGTAATGCTTAAGCACAGTACATATTTAGGCCCCCAAAATACATTCTATTTGCTATGTAGCCACTTCTACTAAATATGCAAAGATGCTACTAAAGATGCAAAGGGGTACTGTGTTTTCTGGTAAGTCTTACAGTCAAAGACAATGCACCAAAAAGAACATGGTAACATCCTTTCATGCCCTCTTCACCATCATATCACCAATAAGTGCACTACTGTTACACTGAAGCACAGATTCCCTTTCAAATATGCACATTGATTAACCATAACCACTGACATCCTTGCTGCAAAATTCATAGAGTTTCTCATCAGGACAAAAACGTCAAGAGGTTTGTGCTCTGTGTCCCTGTTACTCTAGTGAAATTAGGAACAGAAGCTGAGTACCCTGTAACCTCTAGTATGAGAAAAAAATATAGTTTAATTCTTCTCTGAACAAATTTTTCTCAGCATGCAACAGACTCTTTTGTCTTACCCAAATCTTATAATTTAAGACTTATATCTATGAACCTGTTGTAGTAGGTACTCCTGATAAACCAGGACAGCCCTGTCACAGAGGTAAACACAGAAGAAGAGAGACATCTTTCAAGAGACCAAGAGACTAATGATAGAATGTAAAGAAATAATCTGAGAGTACTAGCCAGGATGGTAAGTAATCGTTTTAGCACACCAACTGTCTTACAGATGCCGAATTACTATCCTACAGGCATCATGACAAAAAAGAAATTTAAGAAGTACTCAAGGAGATTTTACAAGTAGTTTTGCATGTCTTAGCAGGGGGTTCCTTACAAGTGTGAGTGAGAAATGGAAAAAAAAAGCACAAAGATTCTCATTTCAAAATGGGATCAAGAATTATTAGCCAAGTATATTGGGACAACAAAGGCCACAATAGGACCAATAGCTGCAGAAAACTGCTCAAGTAAGTTTTGCTATACTGAAAAATGCAAAGCAACATCAGAAGACACTCCTCACTCCTCAGCACAGAATCACCGGATCTGTGTTTTTGAGGTTTTCCTTTTCCCTCTCTCCCTCCCCTCCCTCCCTCCCTCCCTCCCTCCCTCCATCTAATTCCTTCCTCCATCTAATTCCTCACACAGACTCATGAAAGGTTCCTTTTATGCCCAGCTATGTGACCTTTGGAAAATAAACAGCAAAGAGGAATAAATCAGAGACTAAAGATGCTGGAACGGCCACAGAAGAAAATTACAGTAGCAGCCAAGGGACACTGAAGTTTTCACTCATGGCAGCCAAAGTGTGATGGGATTAGAAAATACCATTTATTTAAGGTGTTTAATCTAATCTAGCTAATTTTTATTGAAATGGCTTCAGGACAAACTATATGAGCATCTGAGCTAGCAAATCTGAGGGATGAAAGCCACCACCAGGCAGACAATTAGCTATAGTTGGAAGAGGGCTTTTACCTGTGCAATAATGGTCCATTCCCCAAAATCAAGGCTGCACACAACAGAGCTGTATTCTTAGCTGAACCCAGGTGGTACAGTAACACACAGGCTAAGTACTCATGTATGCACATATATAATACTTTATGCATGCACATTAAATTTATTGTTGATGAAGGGATGAAAACACAAGAATTTTAAGAGTGAGAATGGGGCAAGCTGTCCTCAGGATACCAGTTTTGTATGTGGCAGATTTCATAACAGTTTATAACCTCTGCCTTTATGTGCCATGACATCATTTTCCAATTACCTGTGGGGCTGTAGGTTCCAGGTCCTTAATCAGGTTATAAGCCTCCTGCACATCATCTGAAATGCCAGACATTAGAATGCATGACAACCCATAGCACACTGCATTAGAACAAGTCACTCATCCTCTACAACATTCCCCAATAGTCATAGACTAAGAAATAAACCATTTAGACAGGAGGAGAAAGGTAACTATAAATCATTGTGAATTTCTATCACAATGGTGATAGTTTTCTAGAACTCAAATAACAAACACAGAGTGAGTAATAGCTTCTTTATTACTACAGTTTTCCTAGCAGAGATGGTTTGGCCCCTTTGTTCATAATCCAGTGGCTGCCTTCTCAACAGCACAAGGTGAAAATAATAAATCCATCATCTTCCTGTATTTTGTTTTCTCGTATTTTTTTAGCCCTCAAAGAGAGTAGGGTAGCATGATGCTGTAGGGAAACTTCATCTTTTCCTTAGCAATATTTCAGCATCTGTCCAGCAGATCCGAATTAACAAGGAAAAAGCACTACTAGTATAGATGTTTAAATGTGAAATTTGAAATCTATAAACAACTTCCTTTCCACACAAGAATTAGATAAACTTTATAGATCCTAAACTTTACCTAAATTAAAAAAGATGTTGGCACTATGGTTGGCTTTGTGAACCAACCTACTGAAGATCCTCTGCTACTGGCAAAGTTTTGTTAATACAGCATTATACCAACTGCCCACACAAATAACCCTTATCAAACAAAAATTTTTTTCACTAGAACATACAATCCATGCAGCCACTTAAGGCAATATACATTGGAGCTGCCAGGCTCCCACCCATCACCTCTGCTTTCTTATCTATTCCTTTGAACAGTCACATAGTAAGGCAGCACAATGTACTAGCCAGAAGTCATTACCTTTTCTTCCTTTTTTTTTTTTTAGTATTTTCGGCTAGCTCAGACCACCACCACCACCATCACCACAAAATGACAGTAACCCTTATTTTTAGCAGCACAATGTAGACCATCAACACAGAACCATGCTTTTCAGGCTCCAACAGAAGCGACTAGCAAATCTTACGGGAGCAGATTACAGCAGGACACCAACTGACCTCAAACTCTGTTGGAAGTCACTATCCTGAAGACTTGAAAAAACGGGATGCATGTTTGTACTTCAGTCATTCCAGTTCAGAGCATGTATTAGGACAAGCCTAGCTTTATCAGAGACTTTTTCAGTTTTGGAGAGACATCTGTAGACACTAGAAGTAAGAATTTCTCACTTTCCTAACCAATGGTGCTACCCTAGCAAGACTTAAAAATGGAAACTTAGCCAAACCAGAAAAGAGGTTTTAGTTCAAATTGCCCTTGACCTTCTTTGTCAGTATGCAAGTCATTTGTATATCACAGTGAAGAGCAGAACCTAACTCATGAAAATTACTGCAAGGTTAACAGCATACGAGTAAACAAGACTGATTTTTAACTGATGCATGAGATGCACTTTGTTTCCATGTAAGTAGAACTTAATTTGAAACATATGTTACTATCAACAATATTACTGTGCAAAATAATTGGTAATAGTACCAATATTGCCTATAGTGACATTGGCAACAATAATACTGGACAGAAAGGTGGCTGGGGACAGCAGACATGGATTTACCAATGCCAAAATGTACTCACTAATTCAAGGTGTGACTGGTTGTGTGGATAAGGGGATAATAGTTGATGCTGTATACCCTGACTTTAGCCATGTCTTTGACATGGTCTCTCATACAAACTTGAAAGATAGGACTGGCTAAGTAAGACTATAAGGGTATGGAAAACCGGCTGGACTACCAAAGGACAGTGATCAGTTGTACAAAACCCAACAGGTGGCTCATTACTAATTGAATGCCCCAGGGACTGATACTGTTGAATAACTTATTTTTATTAATGATCCAGAGGATAGGATAGAGTACTCTGAGCAAGTTTGCAAATGATAAAAGATTGTGAAGAAAGCTCCCGGATATTGAGAAGCAGCTCAGTAGGCTGAAAAAAATGGGCTGAAAGAAATCTGATGAAGTTCAGTGGAGGCAAAATGCAAGTCTTGCATCTTGCTTGGTTCGAAACGTGCCTGAGCAACTCAGGTGGGGAGCTGACTGGCTAAAGGCAATCTGGCAGACAGTGAAGCCTTGTAGCAAAGGAGGCCAACTGCACACTGGATCATATTAGCATGAATGGAGCCATCGCAGCAAGGGAAGGAATTCTTTATTTGGCACTTGTAAGGTTGCACATGAGTCTTGTGTCCAGTTTTGGGATCCTTCAATCAAGACAGACATTGAAACACTGGAGTGAGCCCACCTGAGGGCTCCTAAGGCAGTAAGAGGGCTGAGGAGAAACTGAGAGAACTGCATTTGCTTAGCTTTCAGAGGAGAAAGGATCTCGAGGGAGATCTTATCACTGTCTACAATTAACTGATAGGAGGGTACAGAGTAGACGGAGACAGGTTCCACAGAGTGAGAGAAAGGCAGTGGACACAAGGTAGAACAGAGGAAGTTCTGACTGGTTGCTTGTCTGGACAAGGCTTTAAGCAACCTGATCTAATTGGATCTGCCTTGAATCACACAGCCAGTCAACCCACAGTTGAATAAAAGAACACAATGGGAGAATATGAATAGCTCTGAAAAACTCAGATATAATTCAAAGAAGCTGGCAAACAAAGGAGAGATACAAGAAGAAAATCCTTACCAACTGATTCTGGCTACCTACCTGCACTCTTTAAGAACTGTAAAGTAGATTTTAATGAAATATCTTGTTCACAGTCACTTTGGTATATATTTTGTTCGTGCTGCATTTACAGAAATGGTTGTCCTTGCCATCACAGGACATATGCCTACCATTCTCACATATTCAGGCAGAGGAGAGGTCCCCTCACTAGAAACAAATAAACACCACCATCCCTAATGCCATCTCCTGCAACCCAAGAACCTCCAATACTCTGCTGAAGTAGGCTTTTTTTGACTGCACAGTATTAAAGCTCCTCTCTGCAAGCCATGGGAACTTTTACTTCACTATTTTCCAGAGGAACAGAAAGTGAAATAAATTACATTTTACTGCAAAGAAAAAACGCATTGAATAAGTTGAAATAAGATGAATTAATGTCATCCTTGAAGCTATGAAAGAGCCAGAGGAAGGTATTTACCTTGCTGGAGATAGTAAATCACAAGATTCAGTCTTGCCTCAGGAATAACATCAACTAGAGGAGGTAGGACCTGCAAAGCCCCTTCTCCTCCTCGGAAAACCACCTGTAGAGAAAAGAAGCATATTGATAACCATGTATCAGAATCTTTCCTATGATAAGTTAATTCAAGAAATTAATCCTTAAATTCCTATATAAACAGTAGGAAAAGGTCAGTGGCTCTGGTATTAGCATAATTCCTGCTTTAATATAGCGATAGAATTATACAGTGTGACAATCTTTATTCTGAAGAATACAAGTATTTAATCCATACGTAAAGATTAATTTATTTCAGCTTTTAGCAGCTCAAAAGAGTGACACATTATATATAAAAGATTTTAAAGAATAACATAGTCTGAGAGAAGGGAACACACAAAATTACAAACTGCTTATGATGTTTTCATATGAAAAAAATTAGGCTAATGATTCTACATTTATTTAGAATGACACAGGATCCTAAAATGATCAGGAGCAGTCGATTATACTCCAGTTTCACATGACCATTCCTCCAACAAGATCTAATGTACTTATTCAATAAAGCACTGGCAAAACTGCCAACATACAAAATAAACAATACTAACTTACAAAAGTCTAGTTTGAAAGCAGTTTTAACTCTCGGGGAAAGAAGTGTTAGCTTGTGATGACTGTTCTTGAAAAGCAACAAAGCAAGCAACTGCCCATCATTAAATATGAGCAATCTACTGTTAGCAGCTGTTCAGCAAAATAATAATACCACTGAAGAGTAACCATTAGTTACTCTTAGTGACTCTTTTACTGCAGAACACAAAAGTATTTTGGTTATATGAGCATCTTTTTTCCTAGAAGTCCTTGCTTAGTACTTTTCGGATGAAGGCCATTTTCATGAGCTATCTTTATTCCACTTAAATTTTTCTGGTGCTAAATAGAGGCCAGGGTCACCCTGACTTGTTTCTACAGTGTCGTTATTGAGTGGGCTCCACAAAACATCTTGCAAAGGTATTCTTACACAACATACATTATTTTAATATGCCTTCATGGCTAAAAGCGACAGTATTATTATTTTCTTGACACAGTCTCAAACTGTCAGGGAAAAATTCCAGGAAAAAAAATAAATAGACTTGACGGCACATTCATTATACTGGTAGGATTCCTGGAATGGGACTTATATGGCAGCAGAGACTCAATTAAGTCTACAATTTTTCAAAATATACCATTTCATGAATCATCATGAAAAGCTCTATAAATGAATGCAGTTCATATTAAATCCCAGAAATGCATTACTTACCAGATTGTGCTTAATGAGTTCCTTGCCAAACTCAAAAGATGATGAGGCACTGTCTGTCAAGTTCTTGAGCTCTGCCTGGAATTACATACATCCCAAAATTTTAACATAAAACCAAAAAAGCACAGAAGCCTAAGTGGAGCTTCAAATGAGCATCAAAGCTGCCAGCAAGACATCTCCATTGGTGCTGGATGACTAGAAGATTTTGCCTTTCCACTTCTATCTAATTATTTTAGCAATTGGGTAATACATATAAACACAAGATCAAAAGGATACTGGGAAAATGGTTAGACCACTGTGCACATACGTGGACAGATGAGCAAATACCAGGGTAACTGAAATAGGTGACATTCCTAAAAGGACACAGTAACAAGGTAAAGGCCATTATCAACATTACTGATGAAGACAGATACAAAGAAAAAGAAACATGTATGGAATCTTAAACTAAAATAAAGGTGAGTTGAAGGACTGTCCAATAGATACCTCCGCAGCCTTCCCATTGTAAAGTCGGAAATGGTTACAAGCCTTAAGGTTAAGAGCAATGGTGCTGTCAGGAACTTGCTGAAGATAAACAGCTAGCACTTCCTGGGATACATCATAGTAATCCAGTTTGTAATAGCACAGGGCCACATATACATTCAGAGCCAGGTATTCCCTGCAGGAAAGAGGATTAAAGAGAACCTTTAAATCCTACCAGATAGTTTAACATTTCCCACTGCAGCGCATTAAAATCAGTAAATAAAAAGAAAGCTCTCACATCTATACCTATTTTACAAGCACATCAAAACTGGGGTTTCTGAGAAATGCTTAGAGCTTCTCTAGTTTGTTTGCTAAGACAGATTCACAGTATTTTTTTCCACGGCAGCTACTGCAGCTTTTAAGAATTACCAACCAAACTCTGGTTCGCAAATCTCGGAAATGGCGGCAACTTCACACCAAGGAAATGTGCAGAACATGAGCACTGTAACTGGCCTGGCAGAACATGATTTTCTGAGCAATACACTCAAAGACATTTAATATATAAATAAAAGTTTGTACTGAGTACAATTATTTCAAAAAGTCCTTGTCATTACAAGCAGTCAAGCCAGAAGAACTAGACACAGAAAAAAGACAAGCATTTGTGAAAACTCTAAGTAAAAGGATAATTGTTATGAAGGTTACTCATTTAGCTTTGAGTGATTGTTTCTGCAGGACTTGGAGGTTAAAATCTCTTCCCCGAGCATTACATGATGTATGCATTATAATGGATGTCTCTAAAACATTCAAGAGGAGACAGACCAAAAGATAGCTGTATTCTGGGACAGCATTTTCTATTTTATTAATAATACTTCCAGCCACTTAAGAATTCAGTTTGTTCCTTGTTAAATTCTGAACTAAAAATTTGCAGAACATGACAGAAAAACCCATCAACAAGTGTCACAGAGGAAAAACAGAAAAGGAAAGAATTTCAGACTTAAAGGAATGCAAGGAACTATACATAAAACCCCTGAACCCTTCTTAGAAAGGCTAAGAGGTGAAGGAGGAGACAATAATTCAAGCAAGGTCACAAGATTGGCCATCAGAGGGGAAAAAATAAAAAGACAAAGCAGGTACATAACCATATATAATTTCAGAAGAAACAAGTAACAAAATAAAAAAGATATCAGAATGAATAAACCTACAATTTCACTAAAAGAAAACAACAGAGAGCAGACTTCTTTTTAAACATGGGGTTTTCCATAATACTTCGAATGAACAAAATTGAGGAGCTGCAACTGGTGCATATTCTGTGATGGGAAAGGGACATAGTAGCTGTGGAAAACGCCTACTTTCAGAAACCAAGCAACTATTTGGAATTGAAATACCACCAATAACATCGGTGCTCCAATAGGGTTTAGAGATGCGCACCGATTATCCAGAAGAATGCGCTTGTAGATATCAATAGCTTCTTGGTAGTGGGACCGCATGTAGTGGATAGATGCCAGGCTAAGCTGATCTTCTGTAACATCTTGCAGATTCTGGTGAGAGCTCATCAGTTTCTTTTCATCACTGAACTAAAAAGAGTGTGACACATTCTCAGAAGAATTCCGCAAGAAAAACATTTTAATTAACCAGGTTAGTTTTGTCCTTGCTGGTGAACAGCAGGATTAATATTAAACATCTGGAAAAGCTGTTATTTTAAAGTTAATTTGACCAGTGGAGAAAGACAAACATTAAAGAGGCAGATGAGTTCAAACTGGATAAATGTTAGGCTAAAACTAAGCACACATTTTCCTTTAAGATGTGATTTAGATATAATTACATGTCACGTGCTTTAATGGATAAGAGGGAAAGAGCTGAATTAATTATTTCACAAACAGAATTTCGCAACACAAAATTTCACTGTAATTATTCAAGCCAGCAAAAATTTTGCTGTTTGTACATCCAAATCTAATGTCACATGGATAGCAGAAAACCATGAGACTTGCAAATACACAAGCCCTAATTTTCACAAGTCTTCTTTACAGCACTAACAAATTCACTTTCACCAGCCTCCAGTTTCCAGTTTAAGTAAATGATTTATTCTTAAAAGCATTGCTGAATAGCACATACACACAGAGAAGGCTAAAAACAAGGAACAGAGATAAACATACACATTATATTTATACTACAACAGTGAAGTTGAGGCTATTCACCTAATCAATCTACTCAAATCACTTATTCCACCACTTCCCTTTGCTGGTTTTCCTGATTCAACAATTATGAATTTCTCTTAGACACAAATTCTAATATTATGTATTTGTTTTTCCACCTATCTGCTAGTTTTCTTCAAATCCTTCTCCTCCCTCTTTGAGCCAGTCACAAAATGATACTCAAGTTAAAAAGCAAGATAAGTTGCTTAACAGAACTAAAGGCAATGGGCTTCATAGTTTTGGTAAAACCCTTTATTCCCAGTGACTAACTAGATAAAGAGAAATTGTGTAATTCCTAGTTCATCACAGACATCTGTAAGTGCCAATGCCACTGTTAAAATGGTTTAAGATTTCTTTCTTAAAACGGTTTAAGATTTCTTTCTTAAAACTAACATATATTTAAGCAAAGAGAATCTGACATCAAAGCTAACATTCAGGATTTATACTTCCTTTTAAGTCAGTGTCTTTAGTAGCAGAGTACTTGTCAAGTCTTCTGTACTGGATAGTACAAAGAACTAATTTAAGGGAAGATAGCTATGTGTGGTAAGTGAAATAAGTACTTAATTGTTGTTGAAATTAAAGTAAATTTCATGCTATTAACAATATGACTTCCTGGGTACTGAACTATTTAAGAGGATCAGTAATAGCATATACACCATTTTGGTTAAATTGCTAAGTATAAAGGAGCTGCAAGTTAGGAAAACTTGGTACATTTAGAAAAAAAAAGTAAAATAGTGGCTTCTACATTTTTGATTCTATTAAGGTTTCATGCTCCTTGTGACCAAAAATCCTATTACATTCCTATTGTATGACTTATGTGAACTGTATTGGTAAGACTGTCCTTAGAAACAGGTTGAGGGCATCTATTCTGAGATCAAGTTTTCACACTTGCTTTCTCCTCCACATTTTTATACAGTAGGGTGGTTAAGAAAAATATTTATTCTTCTGCCACCACAGGCATTTTAATTATTCTGCCAGGTTGCCAGCATAAATAACACATTATCAAATTGAAAAGAAAACAAAAAAAAGCAGGAGTGAAGAAAAGACATCATACCTTATGTGCCAGGTGAAACAGTAAACGGTTCTGGAGACCACTCTTAGGCGCTGAAAGGGAAATTCAGTACGTATTACTGTAATGAACTACTCAGGGTATGTCTTTTATTTTTAACTCTCTTTCTCAACAGACATGAATGCATCCGTATTCTTTCATTAACTAGCCCAAATACAGTTCTTCACTGAGAGCCCTTTCAGGGCATGCCTCAGGGGAGGTTCTACCAATTTTAGAGTGGTTTAGAGGTCTTCCTCATGCCTATCTTCATTCCCTGACTATTTCTTTTGAAATCCCTGTTGAAAATAATTTTTCATTGGCCTCTACCTTCCATAAGCCTTAAAACTTCTATGAATTGCGTTATAATTTCCCTGCAGCGATTTCTAGGTAATTCTCTGGGGGCTTTTTTGTGACATACAAGCATAGCACCTTTTCAAAATAAAAAGCAGCAACAGATAAACTCAAAGCTCCTTCTATGATGTGTCACATTTGAAGTAAGTTGTGATCTATAATTCCAGGAATCTTGTCAACTTCTAGTGTATTGAAAAACCCAGTGCTTGCTACCATTTTGTTAGGTATGCACATTACATTATACTTCTAACATTTCTTCTGTCCTAGGAACAAAAGGCACATGAAAGAATTCTACGGCCAGAGCAGGTAAGATTCAAACTAAGATATGGCAAGAGATTTAAGGGGGATATCTTCTTACTAGAGCCAGTAAAGTTAATGAAATTTCTTGCTCTAGCAGGATTAGGAATTCCATTGAACTCACTCCATACGACACAAATTGTTAACTGCAGAGTTTTAAATCACTAGAGCCTTTTGCTTCACCATGAGTGACAAATGTCCTCGTCAAAAAGAGCTATTCATTCCTTTTGCAAGCAATCTTCCAAAAAGCCTTCCCTTGTTTCCTGTACTTTTCCTAGCCTAATGAGCACTCTCATTCTTGCCCAGACCAACCAGCTGGCAAACCATGTTCCACAGAAGGGGAGTACATGGACTCTTTACAAAAAGCAGAATTACTTACTGTGTTTATAAGGCCACAAAAGTGCAGAGTTAGCACAGCAATAGCCTGTAACACAAGGCTGTAATTCTTCTGACGTCCTAAACCATGAAAGAGGGCTCAAACCACCAATCTCTCTTCCCCACCAACCCCTGAAGATGGAATTTATTTTTTTAAGCAATTTAGGGAGAGATTTCCAGATTTCTTACTCTTTGTCCACATAGTAAGTAAACTTCATAACACAGTGGACAGTGCCAAAACCCAGGCCATTCTGAACAGACTGGCAGTGCAAGGCTGCCCACCTACTTCTAGTAAGTACAGCAGCTATTTCTTCCTTTTTTTCCTTAGCAAGCTGTGTTATTTAACCACGTTCCTAGAAAAATGAGGACAGTGAATTGTATCTTTAAAGAACTGCTAGAACAGAAGTCCAAAATACAAAGGTGGTATGAGAGTACTCACAAAACCACAACATCTTGAAAGATACTTCTAACAGAGCATCAAGTTGTTAAGAAGCTAAATGGTCTTCAGTCTAGGATATATGTGAGAATTCTCATTAGCCTAATTATTAAAGAACAGAAAGTTTTTCTGATCTACAATAAATATTGTATAGGCAACTGTAGTAGTATAACTGACATGATAGTATGGTTATTTCATCCACTGAGTCAGAAAGTGAGAGTACCTTAATTTAAATGCATGCTCTTCCTACATGTTCCCTAGCATTAATTGATAGGTTTTAATATCCAAGTTTAGAAGGGTTGCACATGGAGCCCACATGTGCTTTTGTGAGAAACTTCGACCACAACCACCCTTTACAATTCAAAACATTTGGTCATCAAAGACTCCAAAAATATAAGCAGGACAGATTGTGGGATTTATACTGAAAATACCATATCATATAATCACAGTACTATGGGTAAAGACACCAATGTTCCTTTTTTGAGTAGGTTTTCCTTATTTTTTTTTCCTTTTAGCATTAATTTCACAGTGAAAATTGTGACTTGCAAGCAATACTGTCAAGAACCTAAACCAAGGAATTCTTGTTTCACTGGTCAACCAGTGAGTGCAGGCTGCCCTTGCAAACCTGGCATCTGATCTGACATCAAAATTATTATTTACTTCTTGGCAAAAGCTGGAGAGTTAGCACACATTATTTAACACCTAAAAACAGGCAAAAGATGAAATCTGAGTTTTGATGGTATGCATGGATATATGGAGGGTGGAAAAATGTTCTGCTTTGTAAGATATTATATGATACTAGCTATCTGATATTCTTTTCAATAAGTTGCTTAAAACCCCCCACAAATATAACCCTGTCGATATAGTAAGCAGAAACAGGGAAACATGCAATATCTAAAGTTTCTTTTCTCTTGGTGCCAAATGCATTCTTTGAGAAAGACAAGGAAACAAATGAACAAGGTCAGATTAGTTTTCAGAAAGAATGGGGTTATGAATGTTGGATAAAGATGTTGTCAATCACTGGAGGAGGAAGTGATACAACTGCCTCATCAGAGATAATGATTTTTAAGGGACATTTAAGAGACATTAGGGTTGTTCTTTTATTATTCTCTGCTGCTACTGAATTTCATTGTCACTGATCTATTAATGCTACAATGAAGCACAATCTTCTTTTCCTGTTCTACTTTTTCAAGACAATGACTACTTTTTTTTTTTTTTTAAATCAGCACTAAGCAATCTTGGGATCATAACAAACATGATGACAATGCTGCACGGCAACAAACTGGACCCTGCTCCAGGTCTAGTATTGGCCTTGTACTCAAGCACTGAAGTAGATGGATAGGATGTCTCTCTTTCCACCTACAAAACGCACTGATATTCCTTTGCTAGAATTTTTGTCATGATCAGTGCTGTTTTTCCAGGCACTAAAGTCATAGCTGTCATGGATCTCAAAAAGTGTTCTGTATATTTTTATGTGCTGACACTGACAGGCACCTAGTGAAGTATTTGTTAAAATACAATAAGCAGCTACCGTAAGAATGAAGACAGTTGTCTTCATTAATTATTACACAAAAAGTCAAACTCACTAGAAATGGCAGCTCAGACTCTTGCTGGGTTCCATATTGCTGTCTCAGGCAGTAAAAAGATGATGAAATAGAGTCATGGGCAATCTGGCATTTGTGCCCTCTCATAAGAGTGCAAGGCACTGCTGGTCATGCATCCAGCATTAACAAATCCCATCTAGCACATAATGCATATGCTATAGCAGCCCTTCACACATCAACAGGCATAGAACACACCTTAAACACACATAGCAGGAGCTGGTAGGAATGGAGCACGGCTGAGAAGGCTCCATCCTGACAGTAGAAAATACGACCAGAGGAAATCTTATTCTCCTTGTCCCTGAGAAACAACACACTGCTCACCTGAACACAGTAGCTGAATTAAGCCCTCTGTGCCTCAAAACCAAAGCTTCACTGGTGGAGGAGAAAATGAAAGGGAATGGGAAAAATGTTTGAAAAAAACCATGGTCCGGCAGTGAAGTTTACACTTATACTCACTTGAATAGCTCAACTGTTCAGAATTTTCTTGAATGAAATTTACAGAGGATATTCACTGAAATTTTTCCATTCCCACAAAACTTAAATGGCAGTTTGGCTATGTTCAGTTACTTGCAATACACACACATTTCATCTCAGTCATACTAAGCACAATAAATTAAAGATCATCAAATTAATTGTTCCTAGGCTGTAGCTTCCACTATACTTTAAAAAACAAAACAAGAAAACAAGGTTATTAGCTTTTAGAGTTCAAACGTGATATTTTCATGTGTGCACTCTCAAAGTTCCATATATGAAATGGCTGGTTGGAAACCTCAGCTAAAATGCACCAAAAATAACTACTGTTCTCAATAAACACAGTAAAACAACAGGCAGATAATTTTTCATGTAGGTGAACATGCAATCCTACGGAAAAAAACTCAGTAACTGTTCCATGCCTGCTTGTAACTGCACATTTTAACTGGTGACAACTATTTCACACTGGACAAACATTACTTCATGAATAAGCAAAACCAGTTTGGAAAATGTCATTGCTCTTCCTAACCCATCTCTGTTTTGCTTTTGTACAATATTACTCCTTTCAATACAGGCTGTAAAATGAGTTCTCTGTTCAGTTAAACCACATTCAGATCTGACACATGCAGAGATGTGAAGAAGCAAAGAAATTACAAAGCTTTTCCCATCAAAAATTGGAAGGGATGAAAAAAACCCCCAAATTTAATGAATGGTTCAGCAATACAACCCTGTCTGTGCATGAATCTTAAATTTAATTCTAAGATTCCATTTATCCTAAAAAGACTGTTTTTCATAACAGACTTAACTGCAGCCCCACTTATGTGCACATTTTGTGGTTTAAAAGAACAATTTTAGTTCTTATGTTTTAGTTCTTAGTTTCTTTCTTAATGCAAGCCAACAGCTTCTGAGAGCACTATGCAGGCTTCTAAACACTCGGATCAGTTGCCAGGATCACAGTCCAAGTGTGCCAGGCTGAGAGTCTGTTCTTTGGCCTTTGCAAGGCACAGGAACTGTGAATGCAACATAAGAGTATTAGTTCTTAAAATGAAAAAAATAATAATTTGTTATTATTATATATTAAACCAAGATCAATACTTTAAGCCTCATTCTCTCAAGACAAGACTGGCTACCCACAGCACAGAAAACATATGTTCAGCCAATGTATGAGAACACAGATGCAAAAGGAGTAAACAAAACATCACTTGGCACCTTCACTATGAGATGACTACAAAACAACAGTAGCTGACTTGGAAGTAACTCTACCTTCACCTCAGAACGAGGAACATTAGTAACTGCAATGTAAGCAGACAACAGGGAAAAAGGAGAAGCCAGAAATATCTGAAAGGAATTTGGAAGAAAGCCCAGAGGAGGTAAAATACAACTGTAATGAAAAACCTTCAAGGAGGGATTTTTCTTTATTGCCTTTTTGCTCTACTTCTTAGGTTATATTTGCAGTAATTCTTTTTTATATGACTTTTGATATTCAGATTTATTCTTTCCTGAGAGAATCATAGAGCCACAGAATGACTTAGGTTGGAAGGAACCTTAAAGATATCTAATTCCAATCCCCCCTGCCATAGACATGAACACCTTTCACTAGACCAGGTTGCTCAAGGCCCTGTTCAGCCTGGCTTTGAACACTTCCAGGGATGTAACTTCTCTGGGTGACCCCTCACCACCCTCACAGTAAAGAACTTCTTCCTTGTATCTAATCTAAACCTACTCTCTTTCAGTTAAAAGCCATTCCTCCTTGTCCTATCACTACATGCCTGTGTTAATGGTCCCTGTTGAGCTCTTTTGTAAGCCTTGTCTAGGTACTGGAACGCTTCAATGAGGTCTCCCTGAAAGCTTCTGTTCTCCAGGCTGAAAAATCCAATTCTTTTTGCCTTTCCTTAAAAGTGGTCCATCCCTCTCATCATCTTGGTGGCCTCCTCTGGACTTGCTCCAACAGGTTAATGTCCTTCCTATGCTGGGGACCCCGGAGCTGGATGCAGCACTCCAGACGGGATCTCACCAGAGCAGAAGTGAGCAGAGGGGCAGAATCCCCTCCCTCACCCTGCTGTCCAGCTGCTTTGGATGCAGCCCAGTATACAATTGGCTTTCTGGGCTGTGAATTCACATTGCTGGGTCATGTCCAGCCTCTTGTCCACCTCCATTCCCAAGCCCTTCTCGGCAGGGCTGCTCTCAATCTGTGCATCCCCAGCCTGTGTTGATACCAGGGGTTGCCCCAACCCAGGTGCAGCACCTTGCACTTGGTCTTGTTGAACTTCTTGAGGTTCTCACAGATCCTCCTCTCAAGCCTGTCCAGATCCCTATGGATGGCATCCCATCCTTCAAGTGTGTGAACCCCACCACTCAGCTTGGTGTTATCTGCAAACTTGCTCAGGGTGCACTTGATTCCTTTGTCTGTGTCATTAATGGAGATCTTAGATAACATCGGTCCTAATACGGACCCCTGAGGGACACCACTGGTCGCTGATGCCCATTGGGACTCTGAGCTGTTGATCTCTACCCTCCGGATCTGACTGTCCGACCAATTCCTAATCCGCCTAACAGTTTACCCATCAAATCCATATCTATACAATTTAGAGAGAAGAATGTTGTGGAGAACCATGTAAAAGCTTTACAGAAGTCCAGGTAAATGACACCTGTAGCCCTTCCCTTGCCCACTGATGGAGTCACCCCATCACAGAAAGCCACTAGGTTGGTCAGGCAGAACTTGCCCTTGGTGAAGCTGTGCTGGCTGTCCTGAATCACCTCCCCATCCTCTCTATACCATAAAGTTTAAATTAAGTAACAACAAGCTAAGAGATCAATTCACATCTATTATAAAATAAAGATAAAACCTTGCTCCACAAGAGATTGTGGACTATATATCTTGTAAGAATACATTCATTACCTCATGGCTTTTAATGATAATTTCCTAATTTTTAAGTATCCTGCATATTTTTCCTCATTAAGGGAATGATGGTTAACAATAATTTCCTTAAGCAACAGCAACAGTACATGGCAAGAAGGAACTTGATTTGATTTCTAGATATTTACATGTTTGCGTGGAAAACCTATTCCAGAAAGCTAGCTGATATTTATGTTCCCTTTCATACAGAGATTCTGTCACTGTAGAAATTTAGAATTATAGCTGAAACTAAATTAGTTCTCCTTAATTTGTTTTAGCACTATGCTACTTTCAGGAGCTTAGCAAAAGTGCAGCAATAAACAGCGTGCGCTATGCAAGAATTCAGGCAAAATAATCCCAAAATAGCAATGGTAAGCAGCCTAAAATTAACACTACCTGTCATTTTTTCTGTGGTATTCAAGGCAGTATTGGATAAATGGCATTCTTCTGAAGAACCTGTTCAAAGGAAGTATTTTGCTTCTTCAAGATATTTGCAAAACCATGGAAGAGACCACAAGATGATATGGCCTCAGCAGTCAATACTATATTGCCAACAGCCATCACTGATGCAATCCTAAGTTGTTAAAAAAATCTAAAAGAGGATCTGACTTAAGCAAAAATAAAAAGGTTTAAACTCAATATAGGAAAGATTCAAAAGGGAATATACCACACTTGGAAGCTTGCAGTGGAGAACGGACAACTGTTAAAAATATACAGCTGTGACTGCTTCCCCACTAAGCTTAAGTAGCCAGAAATCACCAGTATTACAGTAGTCACAAGAAACGTTTAGCACCTCATTATAAAAACTGGTATGCTGTCCTTCTTAAACAATTACATAAAATCAGGAACTGATGAGGAACTGAACTAATGTGACCACTCAGTTATTTTCTGTTCCTTCCCTCAGCTACACTCCCTCCCACTCTTGCTTTCTTAATATTCCTACCCTTGCCTCCAGCACCCAAGTACCACTAACTGCACCCCCTACTCTGCCACTCACCATACTACTATTAACTAATCTGAAGGGTAAACATTAACCTTCCCTCACCTCCAGCTCACAGTTAATAAATGTGCAGGCCCAGCTGTGTATATGTCATCTCTAGAATGGATTACTGTAATTCACAAGATGTGAAGCTGATGACAATGGCTCCAACTAGTACAGGATGCAGCTGCTTGCTTCCTCCATGGTTTAGGTCACAGGGACACCTCAAGCTCTATTGCCCATTTATTTTTAGAATCACTTCAAGTCCTATATTGCAATCTCCAAAGCTCAAATTTGTGGTACATTAAAGATTAAATTACTTGTGAATATTAGAAATTTACACACCTCTTTAACAATACAAATCACAAAGCTCTGCATGAGATTTTTTTATAATTGAAAACAAAAAACATTTCCAGCTGTGGGATTCAAACTCAGCATGATCTTTCTGAGGATTTTAAAGGGATATGAGAACCTAATTATTTTTTTAAAATGCTACAAAGCTGTCCTTTTGGAAGGCACTACTTCACATCACAAGAAAGTACACAATTATTTTCTTCCTACCCTATTTTCAGCACAAGACAAGAAGACTAATGAAAAAAAGGAGAAAACCCATCCTTCAATAAGAGTTTTATCCTAAGAAGGCAAGAGTCAGAGGTTGACTGAGATACCACTACTATTAATTCTACTTAAAAAGCACTGAGATACTATGGTTATAGAAAACAATATAAGTCACTAAGATACATAAAAAGTGATGGGCAACAAAATTAAACTACAGAAACATTTTTAGGCAGTAAAAATTGCCTTGGAATCTAATTTCCTTTCCTCCTCTTTAAATGATCCCATGCTTGTTCAGATTAAAGTAGAACTGTAATAATGTGACTGTTGAACTTCATCCCTTGAAGAATCAGATACCTAACATCTGACTTACGAGGCAATGAGACCACCTACTAAGTCATTCAAACTATGTAAACAGAACTCTTGTCTTCATCAGGGAGAACGCTGAATTCTCTCAGATGCTTATTTTTTTTATAATTTCACTGGCCTAATTTGCTTCATCTGCGCTGGCTCAGAGACATGGAATCAGTCAAAAGAAAAGTAACCTTTTGTTGCTACTTGGCATATGCTGGGTTTTGTTTTTAGAAATTAGTAAGAGAAATTATTTTCCAGATCCTTCTTTTAGTTCCAGCTGCTCCACATGCCCAAGGTATTTCTAGGAAGGAAACTGCATCATAATTCTCCCGTTAAATGAAAGTTAAAATTAACTAACTGCCAAACAGAACCCCAATCCCAAAAACTCTGCTCAAAAGTATCCTTTGTTGCATACTTTCGCTGGAAATGACTTTAAGCGTGCAAACCACTAAGCGGTCTTTTCCAACAGAGTGATACATCTCACCTTTCAAAGCCGCTCGTTCTGCTTGTGTGTACATCCCCAGAAAGAAGTACGTACAGGCAAGGTTCACCCAAACATCTGGACTGCAAGTTGGTTGCTTGGTTAAGGCCTCATATTCCTGTAACAGAAGAAAAGTTGATTTTTTAAAAATGCGTGAGAGCACATATTGTATTAAATATCATTCTTTCTTCCACGATTTTACAATGTATCATTAAATTACTGAGATCAAACAATTTATTCTGAAGTTCACTGCAGTCCTTACAACAAAACGATATGTTTTAAGCTATGTCCCTACTTTTTTGTTTACAGCAATATAACAGACCACAGGGACAAGCAGTGCCATAAATCATCACGTATGAGCACAATTTCTGTCAATATTGAAGTTACAGAGATATAAAACATATTTATATTGGAAATATATTATTATAAAAATATTATTTACATATATAAACCCCAATATATGTAAGTTATAAAAGGCATCAATATAACCATCTTCTGTTGCTTTCCTAAGTTTTCCTCCAGTCAAAGCCTGGGAGCCATAAATACCAGGGAAATCTCTTCGTGAATACTTACTGAAGCAAGTGTTAAATGTGTTTTTGTAAACCTGTATGTAGTGTCTTAGTGTATATTAAACCTGTGGAAGTGTGTTTTAAGTCTGAGGTTATGCAATATAATAATAACATCAAGTGCAGGAAGAAAAATTTTTTGTACTATTAGTAACTAAAATAAATATTTTAAAATAGTGTTTAATTTTATCACATCCTTTTTTAGTTCCTATTTTTGTGTATGTTTTAAGATTACACATTAGTACAGTGGTACATGTATATAATTTATAAATGTATAGATGTGTGTACATACAATGGGGGTGTGTACTCAAAAATTTTGTACTGATAGGGGTACAGCAAAAATTGTTTGGAGACCACTGCATTAAAATACAAGCCTTTAAGTCGGTATTGGGCAAATTCAAGATTTCCTTATAGATAAAGATTACTATTTTGTAGTAAATATTAATAACCTGTTCCTAACTTTACCATTTCCCATTTTAAGATTTACAGCCAACAGCTATAGAAAGGCACTAAATACCGTATTCTGGTATTTCTTACACATTCACATTCATTATGTATCCTTTAATTCTGCCACATAAACTGGTTCATTTCTTGTTATTTGTGAAACAGCAAAAATGTAACACTTTAATCTTTCAATCTACTTTTTTTAAACAAAACAAACTTTGCATCCACTAAACAATTATATTCCTGAGGATAAACTTCTTTTCTCAGAGTAACAACAGGTACTAAAAACAGAGGCAGGGAGATGTCTCAATGCCGTTTTTTTTCCTATGTCACATTTCTGATAAATTACTGGGAAGGACCATCCCAATGGAAGTGCCTACTGCTGGTGCTCCTGCTCTTCATCCAGCCATGAAGACAGGCAGCATAAGGCAAAGCAGGCAGGGTCACGCAAGGTGCTCACAAGACCTGCTGAAGGAATGTCATCCATATACTCCAGATCACCACAAGTTGCTCATTCCTCCCAGCAAAACAACCCCTTGCTGACTCTGTACTTGTTCTCCAAACACAGGAATTGGAAGTCCCCTCTACCTACGGAGAGTTTGGCAGATTGAGCCACTGTGGGTGGGAGACTTCTTACCTCTGAGGAGAAGGACAGATATATATATATATATACTGCACAAGATAAAATAAGCCATGCCCAAAGGACAGCAAATCCCAAGAACAGAAATATGCTGACAACAATAAAGTTTAGAGTTTGCAAGCATAAAGAATTTTTTTTTTGTTGCCAAGTAAAAGTAAACTGCACTCCCAAACAGAGAAGATACTGGTAAGGAGCACCCTTAAAAGCCAGCTCAGTCTTGCTAGTACTTCAGGGACTAACTGTCCAACAATATTTACAATAAATAAATATATGTATTATAAAAATCATAATAATAATGATTAATATAATAAAAAAGGAAACATTTACATAGAGGCCAACCTTTCCTACTGAGGCTAGTTTACGTAGGCCTGTCACGGAGCTCTGAGAGATAGGCCACTGCTGTTTATTGGGACCATCTGGAATCTTTCAAAATTCATTCAGATTAAATGCACCCAAAAGTCTCTTTCGGGTAGGGCTTCAGGCATATTAATTAGAAAAGACAAAGTGCATAAACATAAGTCATGTTCTGGCTTGGCCATTCAAAACAAGCAATATATAAAGAGTGTTCTAGCAGAACCAACGTGAATCTACGGAAACACAAAAAATAAAAATTAGGACTATTAGTGCTCCTTATCCTGTAGTTCTGGGCCATGTGCCCAGACGGTGTGCTGTTGCCCCTTTCCTCACTGAAAGCCATTCAACATCAGTCTCTCAAAGACTACTTCACAAGAACTTTCTCCTCTCCTCTCTAAATAAATCAAACAAACTAAAAACTCTCAAACCTGTCCTAACAGTCAACCTGTGGCATACTTTTGCCATCCAGGAGCATTAACAACTCCTTGCTTTTTCACTCTCCTCCTCCTCATGCCCCTATCATAAGACACATGCAATTTTCCTCAAAAGCAGGCTGCCAGGTTGGTTGCCTACAACTATGAACACGTACTGACAATGTGGAGGGCCAGCTCAATGCCCGTATTACTTGTCTGGATTCTCCAAGCCCATAAACACAGATGCCTAAGAGCCAATAAACAAGCCAACATATATGGCTGCTCCACACATGCTCAAATGAGATACTTATCACTGGCTACAGTCATGATAGAGAAGCCCAGAGAACTCCCAGAGGTGAAAAATCCATTTTTTGCTTTCTATCTTCAGCTATCAGTAACTGGAGTGTACCTGTATTCTCACACTTCCCACAGAATTACTCAAGCATGACCAGGTACTGCTCATGGATGAACAATTACCCTAGAACAGCCCTGTTCCTTCCATGATTTACTATTTGACTAAAATTACCCTGAGCCAAGCCAGCAGGAGGTCTTGTTCAATGAAGTGGTGGAATGGCTCCTACTACTCTGCCAGGAGGGAGGTGGCAGATTGGAGAGACTGTCGCTGGCTGTATGCAGTTTGTAGGATTTTCACAGAGCAATGCATGGAAGGCTCTGGCCCAGAGAACATTCTTTGCTCTCATGTATGCAGCTGATGGGCCAAAATGGCATGACCATGTCCACCAGCTGCACCACGCCAGCATTCCGTGTGCCTAGAGGCAGAGGGTGCAGACTGCAAGTGCGAAACTTGTTCTTGAATCCAACCAAGACGTGCACCTGCCCTTGCCAATTCATCTCGTACATTTTTTTAAATACCTCTAATACATGTATATACATACACACATATATATAAATAATAATAAATCCTCACTTTCTTAAGGCCCCAGCTGATTCAATTTATAAGATTAGGCATCTCAGAAACAGAATCATTGACCTGATGCTCTAGTTCTGGTACTTGGGTGACACTGGGAAATTTCTCAGAAAAGTTTTAAGATTAGAGCTATGAACAAGTGGCAACTGCTGCAGAAAGACAGATGGTTTTTTCCTCATTACAGACAGTAGATGTGGAAGATTCCAGAAAACTAATTAGACGCCGCCATCTACTAGAGAAGCTCTGGTTGTCATACGATATCAGGAAGACTCAAGCTACTCAGTAAAAATAAGTTTATCCATGAAGGAAGCTAGTCAGTCCCCAAGGAAGAATTGCACCATGACTGCTGGAAGAGTCAAGCCCATTGCAGTACCATTTGTAAAGTGGGGTACAGCAGCAAGGATGATCCCACCAGACCAGTGTCAGTGGCATAACCTTTGAGAAAGGCATCTGCTGTTAAGAAAGGGGAAAGTGTGACCCTAGTGAAGCTGAGGTTAGTGCTCTACCTAGAGGATACCTAACTGTTGTTGGTGTGCCTGTGATAAGAGAATGTGAACTCTCTCACATGAATGTGACAGAGATTTTGCTGTCATTCCCTCTGAAGATATTCCTGGAGCTGGATGTCTGTGTGTTTTTCACTTTTTCCCCACTTCTCCCATGACGGCCACCTCACTGCAATTCCCAAGCTTCTCCAAAAGTTGCTATGCAACCAATATGCCTGGCTCACTATGAAAGTATCATCATTAATAACAGCATTGAACAGCGTGATTTCTGAAGACCCTCATCAGGGACATGGAACACAAGCCATGAGCTGTGAATATAGTGACACAGACTATGTGTTGTCACTTGCAGGAACACATAGGAGTGTGAATCATTTTGATTGTGTGCAATGTCATTCTGGAGAATTCTGCAGAATCTTTGACCCATATTTTATTTACAGTGCTATTGGCACTCCCAGAAGAGTGCTCCAAGATCTCGAGGGTATAGATTATCAAGGAATTTGTCCTTGAGAATACAGCAACAACACCTCCATAACATAGGAGATGAGATAACAGCATTTTACACTTCAACATGGAAGCTGATAACTGAAAGGCAGTTCAGTCTCCACAGTGCAATGAGACCTACAGCCTTAGAAATTAAAACTAGAGTGTTCTGTCCCCGAAGAAACCAGGCTGAGATGCATTGGCTCATTTCCCACGTCACCACAAAATGACAAAGCTACCAGGACTCATCACTGTGCAAAAAAACAGTATTACATCTGAAGAGACAGGCCCTGTGATCTCTCACTTAAAACATGCACAAACAATCAAACTACAGATCGCTCATACAAACCTTTTATTGTCCTTTCTTGGGTAGAAAAACGTGAAAAAGACGACAATGTTACAGTTTTTAAAGGCCTGAATCAACAGCATCACCTAGTGGTGAACCAAACACCACATGCAAAAACTAATTAGAAAAAAAAAGCAGTTGCCTTTTCATTGAAAGAAACGTAAAGTCTACTCCGGCTATAAAAGCATCTACTGGGTATTTCAAAAAGCGGAATTTATTTCAAATGTATTTTCGATTTATTTCTTATTTCAAAGAAATTGCAAGTTATTTCATTTGTATATGAACATTTTTCTTTTTTCTGAACTTCCACTTGCTATTGACACCTAATGCGTAGATGTAAATTAACTACAGCAACTGATTGTTCCATTCATAATATTTAAATTCCACAAGTCTACACATGAATATTAATTTACCATGATATCCTGTACTACTATTCTACATTCTATACTGTGCATACTGTCAATTTGATTCACTGAGCATTTCTAGTATCTCCAACAGATGTTTTTCTCTTCAGTTTTTTAAAGGGCAGAGTGCTTTGTGCCTTTCTTACTTGGAAGCTTTAGAGTTTTCTCATGGATGCATCTTGTGCATGTGACCATCTATCTAAGAGAGAAAATATCATCATTGTTCTATAATCTATTTATTTTTTTTTATTATTTTTTAATACTTTAAATTAACAGCTGTTTTTAATATTGATTCTGGGGAAAGTAAGTTCAAAGACTGCAAAACCAGTTATACTTCATTTATACATCACAGTGAAGAGACACAACAGAACTCTAAGATGCAAATATTTAAATGGACATATTTGAACAATTAACATATATTTTAGTGACTTAAAGCTTTTGGAAAATAAGACTGTCTCACTTAGTTGAATTACCTAATACAAGAAAATGCAGAGAAGAGCAATAAAGTACATTAAATGGCCAGGGGCATCAACCTCTAAAGAAAGAATTTTATCACGCATATCACAGATAAGCTACACAATAAAGACAAAAACATTATTAAACCTGAAAAACTAAACTGTGGAAACCTAGATGCAAAAAGGGAATGATGGATTTAGGACATGAACTATGACATTCAAGAGAACAAATTAAGTTACTGAGCCTAGTATCAAACAAGTCAGTAGATAACATTTAAAAAGTTCTATTTTCATAGGCAAATAGCATTTTCTTTTCCAATTCACACTGCCTTCCACAGCATCTGCCTTATTACTGTACATTTGTACTTTAACTGGCTAGCAGGGCTGTTCCGTGTTACAGATCATCTTCCTCCCGTTGTCATTGCTTTACCACAACATCCCAGCCTTGGGAAGCAGGATTTCCCCCCTTACCTCCAGAGCTCTCTTGTAGTCACCCAAATGAAACGCACAGTATCCGATCCAAAGGTTGCCATCCTCCTCCTCCTCACCCACGTGCTGTTTAAACTTTGTAGAGAATAAAGAATGTAAGAATTTTGTCAGCTGCCACAGTTTCTAAAGCCCCACAGATAACCAAAGCAATACTAGGCTATCATATATCGCGAATGATTTGACAGCTGTGGATGCTACTGGGGTGGAGCTGCTTTCACATTTCGGAGGGCAGCAGCAGGCAGCCCTCACAAGCCAAACCCGGCTCTGTGAAGCGGGGAGCAACAGATGCCGCTGCAGGGCCCCAAGGGTGCGAGAGGGACACAAGGAAGGGGAAGGAGTCCTCTCGCCCCGCAGCCCTGAGGGCACAGGGCTGGCAGCGACGATACCGCTCTGCCGAGGAAAGCCCGTCACCTCCAGCAAGGCGATCGCGCCGGTGAAGTCCCTCTGGGCCAAGAGTTCTTCCAGCTGTGGCACCTCCTTCCCTTTCTTCTTCCGCCTGTCTCCCGCCGGCTGGGTACCCCCCACGGCCGGCTTGGCCCGGGAGAGCATCTGGGCAGAGAGCAAAGAGGAGCCGGGTCAGAGCGGGCCCTCCCTCGGCGGTGCGTCCCCGCCGCGTCCCCCGCCCCGCCGCCCCTCACTATCCTGCGCTCCCTCACCGCCCCGCCGCCCCTCACCATCCTGCGCTCCCTCACCGCCCCGCCGCCCCTCTCTGTCCTGCGATCCCTCACCGCCCCGCCGCCCCTCACCGTCCTGCGCTCCCTCACCGCCCCGCCGCCCCTCATCATCCTGCGCTCCCTCGCCGCCCCGCCGCCCCTCACCATCCTGCGCTCCCTCACCGCCCCGCCGCCCCTCTCCGTCCTGCGATCCCTCGCCGCCCCGCCGCCCCTCACCATCCTGCGATCCCTCACCGCCCCTCACCATCCTGCGGCCGGGCCCGGGCTCCGCGCTGCGCTGGCGGCGCCGTTGCCGGGGTAACGGCGGGACGGCGGAAAGCCGCGGCGAACGGGCGCCGGCTGAGGGCCGGGGCCGTCCCCAGGGTTCCGTCTCCGCTGCGGCGGACGGCGATCTCTGCGGCGGCTGTGTCGGTCAGAACCGCGCTGGTTCCTCCCCCAAACCCCATGGCTCTTCCTCTCCTCGCCTTTGATCCTTGGCCTGAACATCCGGGTCCCGCACTTGGGTCACAACAGCCCCGTGCAGCGCTACGGATTTGGGACAGAGTGGCTGGAAAGCGGCCAGGTGGAAAAGGACCTGGGGGTGCTGGGTGACAGCGGCTGAACATGAGCCAGCGTGTGTCCAGGTGGCCAAGAAGGCCAGTGGCATCTTGGCTTCTGTCAGATAAAATGTGGCCAGCCCCTGTACACCCTGTGTGAGGCCACACCTCGAATCCTGTGTCCAGTTTTGAGCTGCTCAAAACGACAAGAACGACATTGAGGGGCTGGAGCGTGTCCAAAGGAGGGCAGCAAAGCTGATGAGCACAAGTCTGATTGTCCCAAAAAAGGTTTTTTTACCCTGTGTTCAAGAGGCCAAACCACACACAGAGTCAAGGTATTTGATGTATTTACAGTTCTGCACAGAAAGGATTCTGGGTGGCAAATCCACGAAGCGAGCATGACAACTACCAAAACTTTTCACTGTTTATACATTTTAGCAAACAAAGGCATCAAGGTCCATTGTCTACAAGTTACATAGTTCTCTTAATAATCAGTATTCTATCTTCTATTGATTAATGATTCTCTCGCTTTTCATGCTAATTAGTACATGTACTCAGTCTTTCTGTTCTTCTGGGTCGGTGTCAGTCAGTGGTTGTGATTTACCCACTGCCGATTACCTTTTACCCAGCTGGGGCTGATTCAGCACAGTTGCTGAGTTGTCTTTATTAGTTTCTTCCTTATTTTGGGTGTTCTGCCTAATGTCCTTGTGGCCTGTAAATTCTACATTTTTTGTGTCCACTATCAGTGGTACATCCTTATTCTCAAGTTTTGTTAACCTCCCTTTAGGTCTGAGATCATTGAAACATGTCCAGCTCTAAACCTTAACAAGGCAATTCTACCAACGAGTAATTTGTCTTTCTAACACCTGGACATCACTTAGAGCTTGCTTGTTAGCTGCCCTCTGTTTCACAGATTAAATTGCTTTTTGATTAGTCTTGAAAGTATAAAAAGATCAAACATCAAAGAACATCTTTTCTTAAGATAATTTTTACATATTCCACGTTTAGCAACATAACGATGAGTGGCTGAAGGAGCTGCGGTTGTTTAGCCTGGAGAAAAGAAGGCTCAGGTGACATCTTATTGCTCTCTACAATTACCTGAAAGGGGGTTTTAGCAAGGTGGGGGTTGGTCTCTTCTCCCAAGTGACAAGTGGAAACAGCTTCAAGTTATGTCATTGGACGTTTAGATTGGGTATTAGAAAAAGATTCTTCATTGAAAGCATGGTTAGGCATTGGAACAGGCTCCTCAGGGCAGTGGTGGAATCACCATCCCTGGAGTGTTCAGAAGACATGTAGATGTGGCACTTAGGGACATGGGGAACTGACAGACCTGCACTGTTAGGTTGATGGCTGGACTCAATGACCATAGAGATCTTTTCCAGCCTTCTATGATTAGAAATGTCAGTGCCAAGGACTAAAACATTACACTACTGCTGACAGCTCAACTAACTAAAGAACACATATTCATGGACGGGACTAATGAACTATCTGTATTTCTACCTTTTTGCCTTCCTTGAGAAGAAAATTTTTTTGCACTTCATCAGGAAAATAAAAAGCAGCTTTTTTTTTTTTTTTTGTATGAATAAATATATCTTGTCATATTCCAATCATCTGTAACATAGACCAGCAGTAAAGAACTGTGCGTAGCTTCTTCAGAGTATGGGTTCCATGGGTTCACTGTGTCGCAATCACTTCAAGACGGCTTTACCCAGGAATGATACACCCAGCTTGCAACTCTGCCTGAGAGGTTGCTCTGCAACCAGGAACCACTGGAGCACAACAGCACCGTGATGGTGTCCCTTGTTGATGAATGTGCTTTCATACCACAGGCCACAAAGAAGGAAGGCGGATAATCCACTCTCCCACAAAGGACTTCTCTGCGAGAAATTAATTTTTAATTACTTAGTCAAAGTGATAAAGAATGTTTGCCACTGATTTAGTCTCCTTTTATAGCTCTTGTCTATTATGTAAGGTATTATTTCTGTCAGGAGAAAACTAATTTTCTCTAAATAATTCTGAAATTATTTGCCCTTTCAGAGATTTGATTTCAAATGTTTTGGTTTTTTTTTATATTGTGTATATGGACTAATCCGTATAATACAGATATTATAAATTGTATATACAGATATACAAATATCCTCTTACCACTTTTCTAGGATTTTCTATTATCTAATAGAAAAATAATTCCAGCAGGCTAGAAGATTTAAGTCTTCTCTGTAAGAACCTTGTAAAATCAAGAAAAACATCTAGATTGACAAGGATATTGTAAGATGCATTTTCCCTTTCGTATCTTTAACAATGCCTCAGAAGTACTTCAGTTCAAACTGAAAGAAAATAATAGTGGTTGTAAATACCTCAAAGTAATTTTCAGTAGTGTCATAGAATATTCTGGCTCTGTACAGTAAACTAGGAAAACTGAAGATTTTGGGTTGAGACCTTTTTTTTTACTATACAAATGCCAAAGTCTGTTGGGTAAAGGAGGAGAAACAGAAAAGGCACAAGGTGTCATTGATAAAGGAGTTATATTTTTGACTGAAATGCAAGCAAGCAGATAGTACAATTAGGCAAGATTCTTTTGTTTTTTAAAGAAAAAGTAACTGATTTAATTTTATTACATTGCTTGCTTCTGGTTTTTTACAGAGATTCTTTCAGAAGATCCTGTTGTTCTAAGGATCAACATAAATACAAAAAGTATACAAAGTATATAAATACAAAAATACAAAGCTAAGATATTGACTCAAATGAAAGAGCTCTCAGCTGCTCCACTGGTTTCTTCCATTTCCAAGTGGCTCCTGAATTTGTATGTCGTGGATCTGAAGCTGGGGAATACATAAGAGCTAACAGGTACGCAGAGCCAGTGGGTTAGCTGTGGGCACAAGAAGGACAGTGTCAACTGAGATAAAAAGTGATAGCAGCATCAAATTGACCAAAATATTTTTAACATGTCAGGTATAGAAATTTTTACAAAGAAAAGTAGGTGAAGATGTTATAATCATTTCTTCATATGAAACACTAAGATGACAATTCATAAATTAAAGACAAGTCAAGAAGTTTGTCTATTCTAGAATAACACTGGAAAACTGCTGCAGTTCTTACCTTCCCTATTCTTTTAGCCAGTGCCATTATCCTGAGTCTGTGAGCTGTAAAATGATTAATGATCATGTTTGTTTCCACACAGAAGTGCTGGGAGAATGGGAATTGACTTACACTGATGGCAGCAAACGGGAAATCATGCACCCTTGACTAAACACCAAGATAAGCATCAGAGAGTGCAATGAGTGTTTAAATAAAAAATCAGAGAGTGGAAAGTGAGGTCTAAGAAAAGGAGAGGAAGGAGGGGAAGGAAATAAAAAAAGGGAGAGAAAGCAAAAGCAAGAAGTGGAAAAAAAATCATCATCATATAACCAAAGCAAGAGGTTAGGATGTGACCTTTGCACCAGCAACAATCATGTGCTTCAATTCCCACAATATCTGGATAAGATCATGTTCTTTCAGTAATGATGCTTCACCATGTTCTGTGTCTTGTACCTTTGAAAATGCATCTGACAACATCTGACATCTCAAGATAAATGATACACAAAAGTGAGACTGATGAAATGCTCCCCTGCTACAGCTACAAAGGCAATCCCTTGAGATGAGAAAATGGGAAATGATCCCTTTAAAAGCAAGGAACTTGAAGAATACTTGCTTCCTTTTTTATGGTGTCAGCAGCTTCTGAGTCGTAATCTACCCCGGATAGACCACCCACGACGAGAGAAGCTGAAACACGTACGTAAGCACGGATCACGTGTGCCTTTAATGCTTTTGTTCAGCCTCTATTGCCCAGCTCAGGAAGGCAAACAACAGCCATGTCAGTTTAAGACCTCCAAATGGTGACATGAAAATTCATCATTTTTATCTTTATTTGGGAAGGGGAAACTTGCTTTTGTTTTCACTTATATCTGTGATTTTTATGGTTCCATGGGAAATACACTTTCAGATTTTTTCTGGTATTTCCAGCACCCACCTGTCATCAAGATTCAGTCAAGTTAATAAAAAAGCTAGTCAAGTTAATAAAAAAGCTGTCCTTGTATTTGGTTTTAGCATTACATTTCGGTAAGTTTTTAGAAGTTTATGTATGTAGAACCAAAGGAGGGGAGGCAAGACAATCCACTGATCCAGTAGGAGTCAGTGTCAGAACTGAAAATGCAACACATGGTTAGCTGTGTCCACACAAACTTATCCAAGCCAGAAAGCCACATCACTGCAAGTGCTATGTCCCAAAGAATGCAGTTGTACTGGTTCAGGATGTGTGCTGATATATTTGCACAGTGTTCCACTGCCATCTGGATTTACAGGATCGAGTGTGCACTAGCTTGAAAATCTCATAACTCCATCCTATCACATAGATTGTACACATGTACAATACACATGTATTGTACATTACACAATAAACGTGTAATGTTTAATAAAAAGAGTTCAAAGAAACTGAAGTATATGTCCAAGACATAAATTATTACACACTCAAGCCATTTACCTTTGTAAAGATAAACAGAACAGATGTTTGCCCATTAAGGATAGCTTACATTTGTCTCTTGACAGAGGTGTATCCTGCTGAGTGTAGAACAGAGGCAAACCGGTACGCTGAAAAGATAAATATGTCCTGTCACTCTGGAAACAAAGTCCTTCAGAGAAAGAGAACAGTAGTTAAGAGGAAAGACTTCCTACTGTTTACTTTTGTAGTATACAAGTTAGGTGGATAAATAATATTCACATCAAAATGTCTGTGTTGGGAAAGGGTTAACAGGAAGAAGACTTTCTTAATTGAGCTAGATATTTATGACACATCATATATTAGCTTCATCTTCTGGTATGTGGCAACATAATAGATCAATAGGAAGATGGGGCCACCACCCAAGCTGCTGGTAATATGGTGCAATTCCACTTTTCTTATCCTTGTCTGTAGTGTTCCTCTTACTAGATTGGTAACTCCTGATGAGAACAGTCAGTGCTTTGCAGTGTAATTTCATTCTAATCTGTGTCAGCAACTAAATTATGGTAGCAACCTGAACTCTCAATAACCCATGGGAATGGCAGTATTATCATGCTGTACTATCAGGATCATGCATCACATGACCCACATGTTTTTATGTTGGTTTACTGGCTTGTTGCTTATCAGTTGCTGGTTCCAAAAAATAGTGTTTGCAAAATCTTTATGTTCTTCTGTAGTAAATGAGAAAGAAAAAAAGATGAGTTCTGAAAAGTCAATATAGCTGCTATGCAGCTGCTATACATGTGTACTATATCCATGTATACAACTGCTACATATTTATACTATTCAGCTGAGTTCACAATAATTATTGTCTTCTAAGTCTAGATAGTAGAAGTATTGTAAAAATAATTTAAAAGATGGAAAAACCTTATTTCATGTCCCTGGTCTCCTCTCTAATATTGAAAGTTAAAGAAGACATCTTTATACTCTCCAGTTGAGACCTATAAGTTACTGACATTAAATAAACACAGACATTACAGTGCTGTATTTTTTTCTTTTCTGTCTGTAACCGTATTTGTGATTCCAACCTCTAACAAAACTGAGAAAAGGGAAACTGAAACATTTCTATTGTATTTTTCTTCAATCTGATTTTCTAAATCTTTAAAGACAGGGTAAAAGCTGTTAAAGCCCCAGACAATCAAAATAATTTGGAATCAGACTGAGTAATAGTGGGTAGAACTTTAAAACGACATAGATGTTTTTCAGCATTTATCCTGTTGACTAAATATGAAGAATTACTACAACATATAATGTCTCATGCATATTTATTATTAAAAATTCTGTATTTTATGGAAACAATGTTGACAGCCTCACTTATTCAAAAACATAGACATGATAGATTGCAGGCCACTGAAATCAAGGAAATTTGTTTTCTAAGTAAGTGACAATTAAGAACATAAATGCATCTACTGTTCTTTTTATTTATAATCTTTTCAGACATTTTGTCTCTCCATTTTTCCCATTCCTCAGTTCTGCAATTCTGGAGACTTGCAGCATCTCTTTTATTTTAATGGAACCTCATATTCTTGTGTACTGTCAAAGTTCCTGGCTCTGGAGAAAATAAAAAACAATGTGCAACTGTGAAAAACATAAGCTGATCATAACAATAGTAATTAAATGACACTGAGAAATAATTGTAGCAAATATTCAGGGAAAAATTCCATTTTAAAGGACACTGTCAAAATACGTTATTCTGCAAAATAAGATGAATGTATCACAATGCATGTTTCTTTACAAAATAGTGGCTTGAAAAATGCTACATTGGTTGTCTTTGGTACCAAAGAAATTGAAGACAAGCTGACAATATGTTTGTGTTATCTTCAGACTTATTAGGACTATTGGTACCAACTACTACAAGTAGCAGTTTGACTGACTGCAGGCACTTGATACCTTCACCTACTTCTTTGGCTCTTCTGAGATTTCTGGAATTTTCATTCCATATATTCTCTCTATTTTCTCCTCTGTGAGTGGTCAAGTGGAAATAATGATTTGTAACTAAGTAAAAAATAAATTAGGCTGCATGCCAGTAATAAGATCCTAAAAACGAATATGGTAAAGGTGTTGGAGATAGACAGTGCATCATTCAGTTGCAATACAATATGAGCTGATAGGCAAAGGGACTCTGTGGTGCCCAGGCTGGCCTATCATTCCCATTTTTCAGAACTTTCAGACTCTGCACAAAAAAAGAGAAGCCACTGAAATTAGGAAAACCCTGTCACATGCAGCATTAAAAAAGGAGTGGAAGATGTTCTGTAGACCATAATCTTCCATAGGCTGAGAGAGGAACAAGTCTTTGGAATTTTTTTTTTCTCTTCTTTTTCTCTGAATGTCCTTGAATTTTCCAGAAGACTGAGAGAACTTCTCAGAGTAGTTTTAGATGAGGAAGTCGGTGCTGATTATCAGTTGCAAGTACACCCTATAATATATAGTTGTTTATTATCCAATAAATCCTAGGGCAGAACAAATACAGCGCTTTAAAGTGCTGTAGAACCAGGCACTAAAAGTCACTTTTCACTAAAACCAATGATACAGTTCTCTGGTGAGTTAACTTGAGGAGTTTAAGCGTTGTTCTGCAGCCAGGACACTATGAATGGACTGGCATTTGTGTCTCATCTCTTCTATTCCTCAGGGACTAACAATGCCTTAAGCAGAGGCAGCAACAAACAAACTTACAGAAGCTTTTGCTTTTGGCAAGCCTATCAAATTTTGTGCTTTACACATCCGACTTATTTACTTTTTCTTCTCACCACCCTCATGAACATCTATAGTATCAGTACCTGTCATATATGCAGTACAATGACACAGCTTTTCTTTGTCTCTCTTATGCCATGAGGCAGATGTTACTGATCAGTCTGCCAGGTAACTGTGTTTGATGTCCAAAGCCCCAAGGGTCAAGGGAAAGTGTGGTGTTTGGCAGGTTTCATGGAGAGCTTGCTTCATCCTGGCTGCTGCCTCCTGCCACACTCCCTGCTGCTTCACGTCACCGGCTGCTCCTATCATGGGAGTTGGTATTGAGAGACTACACATACCAGGCAATTAAAAAGTTGACAAGTCAACAATTAATTTATACCATATTCTGGCTGGGGCTGTGGCATTGTGATGGTATGGGACAAGGGAGAGAGTAAAAAGAAATGCTGTGATAAGGCTATAGTTGATTTTACCTTTTGTTTTTAAAGGACAGTTTTAAGCTGCTATGAAAACCAAATAAATACATTAATAGATATGAAGCCAGGAAGACCTCAGTGCTCTTACATACTCCCTGTGTGGCCAGCTGTGTAAAATACTCAGTTCTAGTTCCATTATCCATGCTGTCTGTTTCTCCCAGATAGGCTAAGAAGAGTATAAAAATGCAAATCCTGCTCTGCTGAAGTTAATGATAAATCTCTTATTGACTTATATGGGATAAGTTTCAAGGACACTGGAAATACCTATAAAATGAGCCAGTGATGAGCAGATGATCTCTGCATGAAAAGCTGTGTTCCATTCTCAGTCTGGGGCTCTAGCCATCCATACTAGTCCACATGTTTACATGACAGACTGCTAATTTAGAATTACTGTATTATTAATTACAAATGCTAGATTAAATATGTGGAGGTGTTTAAATATTACTTTTAAATGCTGGGTCATGGTCTTCTGCGGGTATTAGAAAGATTCAAGCAATAGTAACTTGGTATTAAAATCTAATCACATAAAAAGATCTGTGCAAATATATCTGAGGTGTATTCAATATAGGCTTTGAAAGAAACCATGAAATTGCAGTCTTCTTTTATACCAAAAGCCCTGTTACTTACATTGTTTCTAATTATTTTCCTTATTTGTCTTAAAATTATTTCAGGAAGGTAATAAAAGTTAACTGATTTATTATCTGACAGCCTCAATGTAGGTTTCAGTAGAAAAACAGAAGCTGTTGTATGTGTGAATGAACACCCCATATTCAGCAAAAGCACACTCAATACTTTATTTAAATTTGTTTCCTTTGTGCCTAGAGTTTTCCATAAGGCTTGTGGGTTAGTGGGGGTTTTTTGTTTGTTTGTTTGTGCGTGCGTGCTTGTTGTTGTTGTTGGGGGTTAGTGATGCCGTTTAAAATTTAGCTTTGGTTCTGCAGGTCTGAGATGTGGCCTTCTGCTTTGCTAATCCTTACCTGATGCAAGAGGTTCATCACACGAAGTGTGAATATCTAGGGCCCCCATTTGAGGAGGTGGGAATGGGTGCTGAGAGCTGTGCTGGCTGGGAGCAGATCCGTCTGGGGCAGACCTGGGGCGCTTTGGTGCACAGTGCTGGGCGAGAATGAGTGGACTGAGCCTTGTGCTGAGTCTGTAAGCAGAAACAAAGGCTTTGGTCTGAAGGACTGCAAGTGGGACATTTTTGCCAACACAAAAAGTATTTCAATGTTATAAGCTAAATGAATGAAATTGGTAACTTACCACAGAAGAAAATACACTGTTGACTTATGAGCTCAATCAGCAGAGTTGGTGTGGCAGTGTAATCAGAGATGTAGGGCAATGCAAACATGAAGTAACCATCTGTTTTCCTCTAGGCTTTAACAGACCTTATATTTTATTTCCATTTTGAAGAGTTGTCTTTATGGTTCATTTGTCCCCTCCCCTTTCTTCTCTCAGTTTATGCCTGTGATGAAGAGTTAGTGCACTTATCAGGCAAGGTTTCTGGTAATGTTTTAGTTTATAGCCTCAGCCTTTCCATAAGCAAACATTCTCAGCAACCTTTAGCCTCTCTCTTTTCCTGAGTTTTGCTGCTGCTAGTTTTTCACCTTGAAGTGCCACCTAGTACACTGGAGGGACGGGCAGAGGTGAAGGCAGGGAAGGGGATAGGGAAGCGCAGCAGAGAAGGATTGCACAGCCTGCCTTTGAATCTACAGAGTGGAAATCTCTTTCGTTCTATCCAGGAACAAAACCAATGTAGTGTATCTGAAAGAAAGAGAGTTAGAAGACAAAAAGAAATGGGAGAGCACGCACAATGGGTCTAAACTGAGCGATAATGAAGCGACAGGCCTTGGTGCTGGCCATTTGGCCTTTGTTTTCCTCACTGCAGCTGCTGAAGCAAGTGGGTTCAAATCGGTGTAGCAACAACAGTTATGTGATCAATGTGATGCTCATGAATTACTCGGATTTCCCATCAAGTACTGCTAGTTTGAAGTTAGCTGTGAAACAAGCCTTGGAAAGGGTACGAAAGGAACTCCAGATGACAGGTAAGCCAACAGGTGTTGGTTACCCTCCTCTTCTATGGTTTCTTTGTGTCACAGTGTTATACTCACCTGACCTTTAGCAAGCTGCTTCTCAGACAGGCTGCTTGCCTGCCCATTTTATGTAGATCTTATGGAAATAATGATCTCTCTTTGTATAAATAGAAGTGCTCTACAAATGGGCAGAACCATATATGTTTTCATGGTGTTTGGGCAGACTCTTCCTGCATGCTTCTCTGGAGACGTTCAGCTGGGTTTGGTAATGTGGAAATTCTTGAACTGGATCAGACAAGATCAGTTATCCATCTAGTTGGGATGCCCTTGCTTCCTCTCCTGACTGGATTAGCCTCTAGTTTGAAAATAATTTTCCTCTTGACCCTATCTGTTGATCACATCATGATCTGAAGCGTGAAGAATCTGCAGTCCATATTTTTCCTTCATTTAAAGTCATGTTGCTTTCATTTATTTTGATATCTTACCTCTCCTTTTAACATCCCCAATCTACTCTGACTCTCTAGAATATAATGGGAAAAAGAGGTTCCAAAGAAATAATAAAAGAAATAATATCTATTCCCTTTCTGCCCTCTAGTTTAAGGGATTTTGTCCAATTTTATTGGAAAGTGGTCTCTTAGTTACTTCCTACAGAGCCTTAAAAAAATTGTCTAGTAATGGCCAACACTAGAAGTACTTTGTACTGAAAGTACTAACACTCTACAGAAATCAGCAGTCCACATTGGAGCAGATTTCACAGTCACATCCATAGTAGTGGGGGTTAGGTTGTAGGTAGACTTTGCAGAAGTAGGGAGACCTCTTAGTGTAAGACTGCTCAGACCTATGTCAGAAGAAGAGGGATAACAGTGTATTAGTGGTTACCTGCAATTCATGATGCTGTTTGCTTTTACATTTGTGTTACAGGAGAAAATGTTACAGTGGATGCAATCTTCCACCCCTTTGCTTCATCACTCTATGTCTCACAAGGCTGCCGTACTAGCACCTGTGAAGGTGTGGAGCTCATCAAAACCATTTATGTGAGTAGCAGACTTCCTTCATTCTGCCTGGGTGCACATGTGTGTCTCTGTCTTTCCTTATTAACTTTTGATCCTGTTACTCAGTTCCCAAGAAATTTGACAGGGAAGTGAAGTTTCCAAAGAGGAGATGTTCCTGCATGTTTTGTGAAAAGAAGTAGGCAAATACTAGAGATTCTATGAATGCTTCCCAGAGACTGCCTTCAGCTTCTGGCTCCTTTTCCTATGCTTAAGTTGTCCTCCTTTTTATATTTGCACAATTCTTTGTGTGGTCACACAGCCAAAGCAATCCATTAAAAAAACCCCATATAGCAATTAACTGAAAAAACCAAACCAACAACTCAAACACTCAAAACAGCCCAAGCAGAGCAAAAAGGTCCATTTCCAACTGGATCAGATCCTGATCTGGTTCACCATCAGTTTACACAATACACAAAAGAGAGAGCTGTGGTGAGGACAGGGACATGTGGGCAGAGAAATCATTAGGCTGGCACTGTTACCAATGAAATGGTTATGGAACTATGCCCAAAGGGCAAAGATGAAGTGCTTGCTCCTCACTAGAAATCACAGAAGTCACGTGAGTGAGAGAAACTATGTGAATACTTCAATATGAGGAAAAGCTTCAGTTAAAACTGGTGCATTACAAAAAGCTGTGTTTCTGAAGATTTTCACACCTCTGAGTGAACCTTTGTCAATCCAATGTGAATTTTCAAGTCTACTAATCTATGACCATGCTCTAGTCTTTGCTAAGAAATTGTCCCTCATGACACACAAGGATACAGGTCAGGCCTCATTTGATGGTCATGGAAGGATTTTTTAAAATACTAGTTTCATATGCACTTAACTAATAATTTTTCTGATATACAGGACCTTGTAATTCCATCCACCCGGTCTTCTGCAAATGCAAACTCTTCTGGGGTGTGTAATTTCAAATGTGCAATTATAACAATATTTAAATCCTTACTTGCTGTCTGTGTCTTAATAAATATCATGGTCTTTTTTTGGCTTTCTGTGATTTTTTCCTCTTCCCCTTTATGTTTGTTCTTGTAAACTTTCTGTAGCTCCTTTCCTACTCTTTTCTTGCTTTTGCTAGGTAAATTCTGTGACTCCTCAAATCCTACAATTTTCTTCATTCTCCCATCCTCCTCTCTCTGCCAGTCCTCTGCCCTACCCCAAATGACCCTTTTTGATCCCTTGCAGGATAATGGCACACTTGGCTGTGCTGTCATAGGACCTGCTTGCACTTATGCCACCTACCAAATGGTCTCGTAAGTACCCATTCTTTCCCCTTATATTGTGATGTTAAAGACGTCAGCTGCTGAACAGAATTGTTTTGTGAACAACAAACCTGCAGAGGCATTGGTGTTTAGAATACATAAGACACCTTGAGGTCTACAGTCAAGGCAGTAAGACTTTTATGCATAGCCACTCTCGTAGGTGGAAGAAAATCCGCTTCCGAAGCCCATTGATAGAATCCCAGCTTTAGTAGGGAAACTTCTAATTCCTGACAGTAAGGTGAATGATTGATTGAGGAGTGGCTGGAGAGCAGCCCTGCAGGAAGGGATCTGGGGGTGCTGGTTGGCAGCAGTCTCCACACGAGTCAGCAGTGTGCCCAGGCAGCCCAGAGGGCAAACCCTACCCTGGGGCGCATCAGACACAGCATCACCAGCGGGTCAGGAGAGGTGATTATCCAGCTGTACTCAGCGGTGGTGTGGCCTTACCGTGAGCGCTGTGTGTAGTTCTGGGCCCCACAATTTCAGAAAGATGTAAAGGTCCTTGAATGCTTACAAAAGTGGTGAAAGGGCTGGAAGGCATGTCCTGTGAGGAGCTGAGGGCACTGGGTTTGTCTAGTTTGGAGAAAAGGAGGCTGAGGGGAGACCTTGTTGCTTTCTACAGCTTCCTGAGAAGGGCAAGTGTAGAGGGAGGTGCTGATCTCTTCTCCCTGGGATCCAGCAACAGGACAAATGGGAATGATTCAAAGCTGGGTATGGAAGGGTTTAGTTTGGACCTTAGGAAGCATGTTTTTAGTGAGAGCATGGCCAAACACTGAACAGGCTTCCTAGAGAGATGGCTGATGCCTTAAGGTTGTCATGTTTAAAAGGCATTTGGACAATGCAGTTAATAAGTGGTCTAGTGGAAGGTGTTCCTCTCCATGGCAGGGGGTTTGGAACTAGATGATCTTTAAGGACTCTTCCAACCCAAACCATTCAATGATTCTATGAATAACATGCTTTAGCTTTTGGTCAGACCTGAAGTAGTCAGGCAGTTGGACTGTGTGATTTTTGTAGGTCCTTTTAACTGAAATAATCTATTCTCTTCTATGTCTGTCAGAAAAAAAAAAAAATCTGTTTAATTAGTGAAATACTCTCCCTGTCATTATTTATTACATCATCTATGTCTGTTTCTGTTGCAGTAAGTAAAAACCCTGTGTGCCAGTTTGGCCAAAATCTAGTAATATATCCCCTGAGAGAAAACCAGGTTACAACCACCCTTCCCCCCACCAGGTTCGGGAAAAAAAAAGGAAATTTTTCCTTGAAGGAAAGTGAAAGAAATAAAAACTATTTATTTTAACAAACACACAGTAAAAGGATAATGATGGTAAATAATGAAACGAAATCTCTCGCTATAGAGAGAAACCTGGGAAGATTTCAGAGTCCTTCTGTAGGTGTGGTCTCTCTCCTCCTCGGAGCTGGTCAGCGAGGGGCCCACCCCCCAGGCGTCGGGGAGGAGATTCTCCTGAATGTGTTCTGATGTTGTTGAAACGGTCTAGAAGAGAAGAAGGGAAAAACCAAAGTCCCAGGAAACAAAAGTTCAACTCTCTGTTTCACGCCGAGAGGGGAAAAGGAAAAGGAAAAAAAACCCAGCTGGCTGAAGGAAAGCGAGCAGGGTGCTCCCTCTGTGTTCCTGCAGCCAGAGAACGCAGAGGAGTGTATCTCTGTGTCTTTGAGAAACTGTTTTGAAAAGTTCGTTTGTTTTTTTTTTTTCCTTAAGCTCAGTTTAAAGGCACAGAAAAGGCACAAAATTACTTTTTGGGCATAGAGCATGATAGGGGATACACATAATAGAGTCACCCCAAGACACCCTGTAATTGGGTGAGTGGACTTCACCTGGAAAATAAAGTTTTGTCACAATAATGCCAACAACTCTTACGGCGATGGATTTTGCAGGCAAAATTCCTTGTTATAAAAAAACACCATACAAGAACTGAAATCTTTTGAGTTTAGTCTGACAAGATCGCAGCATCCAGGAATATACTTTTGTCCTTAAAACTTGCTGTCTCTGTGTATAAAATGGTCTTTGTTTCACAAATTCTTTGTCAGCAGAGGGTTGCCTTAGTTTTTTCTCCCTGACTGCTGCTGTTGTACAGCTCCTAAAATACACCTTTGTGAAACTAAAAGATTTTTCCTTTGAATTGTAGGAGTAAAGCTTTTTTTGATGGCAAAAAGCTGTCGCCCTGCAGCACTGTCCCAATAAGGAGATTAAATCCATCCCATGGTAATGGCAGCCAGGGAGCAGAAGCCTGTCTTGAGCCTTTGGACTCCTGTCACAACCCTTGGGGCTGAAATGATGTGTGGTACCCAAAAGGGCAGGGGTAACAGGGGACAGTGAGAGAAGCTGCCTAGAGCAGTTCAATAGGGCTTTTTGGTGCCAATACAGACTTGAAATCTGCTTGTGTTCTTGAGGAGCCTTCTGGTTCAGGTTCAAATTGCTGCTGAACTAACTCAGGGCACAAGAGGAGAGAGAGGTGAGGATGGAAATCAGGTGGTAGCTGCCTTGATGCAACAGCAATCTGTTCAGACTTGTCCTCTTATCTCTTCCTTCAGACTTGAAACAATACTGAGCCTGCCTCTGATCTCTGTAGGGAGTTTTGGACTATCCTGTGACTACAAAGTAAACCTAACCCGCCTTCTGACCCCAGCCAGGAAAGTGAACCAATTCTTCTATTATTTTTGGAAAGATTCTAAGCTGCCATTCAAAACCACGACCTGGGAATCTGTCTACATTTACAAGAGGACTGAAACCTCAGAGGCATGCCTCTGGTAAGATCTGGATCCACCTCTGACCCAACTGTTGATAAATGCTGTCTCCATCCTCAGACATGGTTTCTGCAAACTGTTCTTTCAGTCCTACACTTACTACTACTAAGGGATAAGAGAAGGAAAAGATGAACTGTACCTTTTAGCTGTAGCACTTACCTGAATGTTTCTCTCAGCCTGTTTTAAGTATTTGCAAGCCTTTGCTTTTCCTTTGGACAAGATAGCTCACATGTTGTATCTGATGAAAATACTTGTTTACAGCATCCTTGATATAAATAGTGTGACATGAGAGGCTCCTCCACAAGCTCCCCATAGATGCCTTTTTAGGTCAGGGGTCTTACCAAGCTCTTAAAATGTTCAATCTGTAGGCACTATTGTTACTCCAAAATTTCCAAAATTCAAACTGTATCTTTCTTCAAACAAAATTACCCCAGTGATTGCAGAGGTTAAGCTATACTCCCACCAGTTTGGAGCAAAGGAGACAACTTTCACTTTGTGACCTGAAACATCAGGCTGTGCTTGATTCTCAGAAATGCTGGGTTTTCTGCTTGCCTGAAAACAAAGCCTGCTTTTAGACACATGGACTCTTTAATATACCAATATTTATAATTACTTTTCAATTAATTAAATTAAATAAAGAGTTCAATTATTCAATTAAATAAAGAGTCTTATTTAACTTTCAGCTCATGTGAGTGTTTCTATGCTCCTTTGATTTTTTTTCCCAATTTTGGGATATAAAAAGCTGAAGAATTAAAAAAAAATAATCTAATTTCTCCTACTAATTTTATAAACATAGCAGAAAGGTGGCAAAGAGTTCATGGAAATAATTAGTATATATATTTCTAATTCATAACCTGAGGAACTTGCAGAATTCTAAGCAAAATTTATGACTGTGTTTGCTTCAGAGTGATAGAAGCAAATACTTATGGAATATTTTGGATGCAGAATTAAAAGGGTTTAGTTTTCTGAATTAAGAGACCTAAAACCTGATCTCCATTTAACTCTTTTGTAGGTATTTATGGACTTTTAGTGTTTCCTTCTTCTTTCTTAGTATAGATAGCAACTTGATCACATGCTGTAATTGCTATGATTACCTCTCTTTGATGTTTTGAAATATCAGTGCACTTCGCTCATCTCTTACTACAATCCCATTCCTCCCTGTTTGCAGCAGAAATTGCCAATGCACTACACATTTACACAAGCTAAATCCCTTTAATTCTGCAGGTTTCATACCTTTCAGTGAAATAATTGCATGGAAGTTATTTCTGACCTTTCCAAGTGTTTCTTATTTCACCTTTTTTAATGCTTCTGATCAGGAGCTTCTTTATGACTTCAGAATTGTTCAAGCCCTTTTATTGCTGAATTAACAAAAAAAAAATTAATTTTGTATCTCTGCCCACTTTTCATCCTAATTTAGTTGTAAAAATGCATCTCATCCTGTCTTAATAGAAACTGTCAACGTGAAGGTTTTTGAACAGTCTAATTTAGAAAGATCCATTTTCTCTAAAGCACAAGTATTACTGTATGAGCTAATTGTTTTTCCCATATACATATAAAAATAAGTGAATACCCACACTGATAGCAAAATCAGGTTATGTTTCAACTATGCATATGTTTCTGTAAGTTAATGGTTCATGATTTTGTTCCTTAAAAAAAAGGAAAAAAAGGAAGCAGAAGGTATTTAGTAGCTCATAGGACTGAGATCTCAGCGCTGGTAGATCGAAGGTTATGTAGTTTGAAAACAAAGAGAGTTCTTTTGATTTTCCCCTCTGCATTAACTTTATTTCAGATAGAATATCTCTTCTCAGAAACAACATATTGAAGCAATAGTAGGATTCAGGAGTTGACTGTTTTTCCTTAATCTTTTAGCAAACATGCTTGCTTTTTTTGCTGAGCTCATTTTTCCCTTTGAGTTTTAACTGATTCTGTATAGGTGTTTTGTTGCTACTTTTCTTCCTTTACGTCTCTCACAGTCAGGGTACATGTGTGGTTTTTATCTCAGTTCTTTCTGTAGTTCCTGTTTAGTCCTTTGAACCTTCACATGTGCCTTCTAACATTACCACTGATGTCTTAAATAGCAGAGCTTCCTGCAATTTCCCCATATCCCTGATTTTTTTTTTCTTAATTGTTACTGTCTTATTACATCATTGCATTTTCCAAATCCATCCTTTGTACAACCATGCTCAAATACCTCTGGTTGACTTTCCAAGCATTTCTGCATCTTTCATGCCATGTATTGATTTTCTCACTTTTATTGCTGCAGAAAAGGTTTCATACCAGCTTACAAACATTCTTGTGTACTCTGAACAGCCTCTCTTGCGCTGTGGCTGATTTAGGAAAATGTGAGGAGTTAGCAATTTCCTGACAATATCTTTGCTCCCTTGTGCCAGGTACATGAATGCCTTAGATGCTGGAATCACAGAGTTCTCTGAAAAACTGAAGTTCAAGGATATTTTAAGAACTCCGGAGCTGCTTAAAAAAACTGTGAAAAATCCAAACCGGAAAAGCAACGGTAAGGAGGGGTTGAGGCTACACTGTCCTTGCAAGTCAGTTGCTTTTCCAAGGAAATCAAACCCACCCCTTAGTTAGGTTATAGGGAAAGCCTTTCATCAGAAATGGTGGAAACAAAGATATACCATTTTGTATGGATGTAAAGACAAAATGGCACAAAGTTCCTAGATTTCTCTCTTCATCCTCATAAAATGTGGGGGAATATCCTGGTTCCAGGGAGCTTTTGGGGTGAATTATCCCATCTAGGCACAAGCTCCTTTTTGTAAGAGATTCAGAAATCCAGGGATCACAATTTCTTCTAAGAAGGGCTTTAAATACTACAAGAATATAGATACTGCAAGCTCTTTATCATTCATGTGTTTGCAGCCCTGGTACATTTATGGACCTCATTTTGCCATCAAGGGGCACTTCTGGAAATGATTCATCTAAACTAGAAAAATGAATGAATAAATACTTTATCTTCTCCTAAGACTAAGCACCTGGCATCAGCAGGCCAAGTGAGTGCGAGAGTAAGCAAGCTAATGAAACCATTACTTGAAGGCTATTTAACCTGGAAATGTTCATAGTGAGTAGCTGTTATGGCACCACAACTCCTAATGCTTATTTGAGTGAGATAATGGTGGTGCTCTTGTGCAATCAGACAGAAAATGGTGCAGGTGTTGAAGCACCTTTTACCACTTTCCCTCAGATATCCTGGTTTTACTGCAGAGAGCCTGTAGCTCTGTGCCTGGGCCCCAGTACAGCACAGATGTGCCTTAGCCTGGAGTTGCTTTACTGCCTGCTACTCAAACATGTGGGAGCAGGCAAACATCCTCTTCTTGTCTGTAAATCTCACCAATCTGTCTCCATTTTTGCCCATTCTGTAGTGATCATCATGTGTGGCTCTCCAGAGGACATCAGCACAGACCTAGGGACAGAAAAAGTGGATAATGACATTGTTATCATCCTGATAGATCTCTTCAAGTAAAGTATCACCTTCACTTTTCTTCTTTTCTCTGCAGTTTGCTGATGGATACAGATAATGGAAATAGTCTGAGTGGAACTGTTTTGCTGAAGAAATGCTCTTTCACAGAATGTTTTCTATTGCCATCTTTCCTCATGTCTTTCCATTTATGTAAGGTGCTTAGTGTTTAATTCATGGTAAAACCTCTACAAAATCCCATTTGAGTCATATAATATTTTTCTAAGGCAGTGGCAGAGCAGGTAACTTTAATGTTGTCCTGTGGGCTCCTCAGTGCAGGAAGCCATGAGAGAAGCACAAAGTCAGAATGGTCATGCAATATGGTTCATTTGAGATATGGTACATTTTTCATACACTCTGCCCAACCAGACAATTATGTAAATATGACTTACAGTATATTTTTCTAGACTCCATTTATTCAATTTTTAAATGATTTAGGTGTTACAACTATTCTCCCACTTTATAACTCTTGCACTTTATAGCCATCTTTTCAACATCTTTATAACCACAGAAATATAACTTCTCAGTGAAGTTTCTTAGTATACAACCCAAGTTTTCTGTTGTTTAATTTCCTCTTAATATCGCTAATTACAAAAATCTTTATAAAAGACGTCTGACATAAACTGGCCTTACCAATGTACCCTCAAAAGCCTTGGCTGTATACAAGGACTGAGAGCTGATCTCTGGCCCTACACCTAAGTGACACAGCAGAGATCACATTTGTACAACTAAGTGTAGATACCTAAACTGAGTGGTTTTTGGGTATAGCCCCAGTTGCCATAGCATGTCGCAGTCTGGGAGAAAGTTAATCGCCTGGGACAGTGCTGGTGGTGTAATTGGATGGATGGATGGATGGATGGATGGATGGATGATTACAAGGCAAATGTGTGTGCCCATGTTTTGATGTTACTTACTTCACTGTTGGTGTAGCAAAAAGATTCCATGAACTTCTAGGGCCAGTGGGACTTCCCAGCTCTTGTGTCTAAAGCTGACCGTAACAGGTCAGTTCTGAGAAACTCTGGGTTAATGACTTCAGAGATTTAACCTTTGGTTCCAAACTGGATCCTGTGGTTCAGGTTCTAACAGGATCTTCTCTATCCTGTACACTTTCAGGTTCACCATATGTATTTTTCAGAAGTGCCTCTAAGAGCTTTTGGCATTCCACAATTTTATCCAGGCACTAGGAATCCCCAGTTGCTTTTCCTGAGGCAACTGGCCTCAACTCCTGTTTCTTTGCAAATGCACAATGGGAACTGTGTATGTGAGTGCTTTAACACTGGTGTTGTATGTATAATTGTTGCACTACAATAGGTGAGGGTGATTAGGGGATTCTTTGCTGTGATATGCATCCTCCTGATATAACCAGCTGCCTCAGGCTGTTTTATATGCTGCCCTTCTTAAACTTTCTACATACCCCTTATTTTGCTGAGTATCTCAATCACATTATTCTTCTTAAAACAAACAAAATACAGACAGATGTATTAGATGAAAACTCAAGCTGTAGGAGGGAGAGTAGGCAAAGTCCCGTGCTTCTCCAGGAGTGAAGTGCCTCTGAAATAGTGAGAGATTTAAACTTTCTTCAGCTCTGAGCTGTCTGGCAGGCAGGACACAAACACAGTCTTTAAGCCTCCCTCAAGAAAGGTGGGATGCTGGAGGATTATCTGGTCTGGTGGAGTCTAATGAGGTTTCCTTTTCAACTGGCTAATTCAGTCCAAGCCTGGACGAAAAACATTTTGAAATTCTTTAGGGAGAACAGTGCAATGTAAAAGTCAGAAGGTTCAGGGAAAGGCAGGGACAGGGCTCTGGTGTCAGAATCCAATCAGATGGCCATGGAGCAGAGCCTATGGTCTCCAAAAAAGTCTTAATACAGTACTGACTGACAAAATAAAAGGATGATCAAACATGAATAATGAGAGAAGGCTCATACAATTATTTTCCTTCTATCAGTCTAGCCATAGCAATGACAGATGCTGCCAGTTGACACTAATATCTATTGCTAAATTCCTCTTTAACATGTGAATCTGGTGGTGGCCAGTCTGTGAAGCACTTCTAGATGGCCTGTCAGGGTGATGAAACCAAAGATACCTGAAAGCTACAACATCTTCTGCTTGTTTTAGCTGAGTTTTCAAGTTGACAGTTTCCTCTGATCTTCCTATCTCACTGAATTAAACAAATGAATCAATAATCTGCTCTCTGCACCTCTGTGATTGTTTCATTCCCTCCTGTTAAATGCTTTTAGTGCAACTCCTGCTGTGCTCAATTCTAGCAGGAAATACCAAAATTAGAGGAACAAGCAAAAAGAGTGCAGAAGAGTTCAGAAATAGGCACAGTAACATGAAGAAACTATGATTGCAGTATTGTGGATTCCAAGGAGAAACTGAGTTTTAATAAATATAAACTCTGCTTGAAAAAAAAAGAGGAAATAAACAGGACAGAAAACAGTTGCAATAATAACAGTAGTTCACAACAACATTTGAGTGTCAGATTGGCAGATTGCCCTGGTATTACCTTTTAATATATTTAAGCACAAAAGTTGGCATCAGGGAATGAACAATATAAGGAGTTGTGCATGATGAAATTTTATTTTTAGAACTACTGTTTTAGTCTGTTAAATAACAGTGCTCTTGGGAACAGATGAGTGATTCTGTCATGGATACCACTGATCCTGTTGTTCAGTGTTCATGAGGTTCTTGTGCTTTGCTTTGCAGTAATGTGTACTTCAAGAAGAACATCTCAGCTGGTTACATGCACAATGTACTTGTCCTGACTCTGCCACCAGCTAATTACAGCTACAATACTGTAATTAGAGACTACAGAGAGACTGAGGAAAACATCCTGGTAAGAACACTATTTTATATCTGATTATTGCATTCAGTTCATTCGTGTTCACGTACTAGGAAATGAAAACTAAAAATGCAGCTGTAATCATCCCCTGTCATGCTTCTAAGCTGATATTTCCTTATATTATTGCAGGATGACATTTTGTCCTGATGTAATGATGTAAAAATATAGTATCATAAGGCAAATCTGCAGGCTGTCATATTCCTGCTTTGTGAAGTTCAACTCAAACTTTTAATTTGTTCTGCAAGTGTCATGTTCATGGGGTCATGAGGGAGAGTCATGAGGGAGACTTACAGGCACATGGTTTTCCAGCTCCACATCTGAGTGGCTGAAAATCCTACACATAGCTGCAAGGCATCACTCAAGAAAGATCTGTATGTGTAACTGAGATGTGAGCATGAAAAATTCAGAACTAATAATTGTTGACTAATTTTTCTGTGCAGATATGTCTAAGAGATGACAACCATTGCAGTTTCTGTCCAGCTGCTTTCCAGATAAGCTTCAAAAACAGGAACCTTTTTTTCTGTAGGAAATAAGTATTTTGTTTAGTTTCCAGAAAAGCAGAAACTATGAATATGCTGTATCTGTTTAGACCTGCCATCTGCCCAGGAACCAAGTTCTTCATGTAGAATTCCTCCCAAGATTTGTGGCTTTGAGCTCCAGCTCTCCAGCAGGCAGCCTGAAGCTTCTGGCTGGATTTACAGGGCTTCTAGATGCTGCAGCCTGGGCTCAATGGTTTTTTGGGTGCCAGCTCTATGGCAGGCTGCTGGAAATTCTGGCACAGCTCCTTGCCCTTTAGCTGTGGCCACTTGGAAGCCCAAACTTGCTGGCAGCACACTGAATTATCTGCACAGAAACTAATCCAAAGCCAGGGTCTTTGGGACACACTGAGCAAATCAGAACTGCCAAGAACCTACAGTGTAGTATTTCTTGAATCCTTTGTACCGGGATCAGCATGCCAGACCTTTACATTGGCCTCTTTTTTAAGTTTTCAGCACCTCCCTGTCTTCATACATCAAAAATATATTTTGTTTACCTTTCTTTCTCAAAGTGAAAATGCTGATGTAGTATTGGCCATCTACTCACTCAGTGTTCAGCAGATTCTGGTCTTCCATGCTGGAGTTTCTGCCAAATGGAGCCACTCAAAGTTATTGTAGCTTTATGGCAGGAACAAGAACTCTCAAACAGCCATTTTTTTATTTTCTTTTGTTCTAGATGGAAGATGACTTTCTTGCTGGCTATTTTAATGCAGTGTTGCTGTTTGGACATAGTCTCAAGAAATTTGTCGTCTCCCAGAGCCCAGTGTCACCTCTCAGTTTAATCAATGAATTCCGAAATACCACTTTTGAAGGTAAAAAAAAGTACAGTCCTGTGCAGAGTTCACTAAATTGATGAGGGGAAAGAAATTTGATTTTAAACACTCTTAGGATAAGTCACTTCTACACTAATCTAAGTCCAAGCCTTTCAATGAGTTTTATTCCTGGTCTTTTTTCTTTTTATATAATTTTTACAAGGATGTTATCTTCAGTATTTGATGTTCAAAATTACTCTGAAATCACTTGGCTAAGCTTTAATGAAGTAGTTTCAACCTTTTCCAGTTTACAAAACCATGTAGGCCTGGGTGCCTGCAGTGTGGGTGTAGGCCAGCTCTAAGTCAGTTGTCTGTTTAGTCAACTCTCTTGTTCCTCTCACAGGTTTTCTAGCACTGGTGGGCTTTTGTTTTGTAGGCCATGGCTTAAAATCACAGAATTCAATCATTAGGAAAAGGCAGAGGCAAAACTTACACGAAGAAGTGAAAACATTACCTCTCTGGGAGTATAGTCCCAGTTGTTGCTTTACATCAGAGATCTGCACCAAAATGATGACTGAAAGTTTTGTGTATATGTCCCACCTACATTCAGCAAATACATGTGTAGAAGTTTCCCAGATTTTCCTAAGATAGAAAAAGTTCCAGGCTTATTTTTGCTTTAACCATGGTATCTCATACCTAGCAAAATAGGGTTTACTAATTCCTCCTGGAGACAGCATCCCTTTCTGAATATCAGTAAACTCATCTCTTCAGTTTAAGTTTGAAAGTTAAGTTGCACAAACTTTTACTCATCCAAAATACAGCACTGTAATGCTTGTCATAATTTATAGGTTTAGTTTAAAAAAAAAAAATCCTAAAAGTGATAAGTGTTGAATCACCTTCATTCTTTCTTGTGATGGAGTCTGGTACAGTAGGGATTTCTTACAGTAATTATTTTGATATTAAGAAGGTGGACCATGAAAAAGTTAGCATCAGTTTTTGGGGTGAAAGGGGAGAAGGTAATTGCTGAACTAAAATAATGCTGATACTGAACTTAGGAGAAATAAAACAAGTCATCATCAACAGCAGCAAAAGGACAAACTGAAGCTGATCAAAAAACCCTCCCGTGAAAAAAAGAAAGGGAAAAATGAAGGTGAGACTTTCAGGAATAGTGGATATTGGCTAAGCATGTGCTCATGTTGAGGCAGCTGACTTCATGGGAGCAAAGTTAAGCTGTGCTGAGGGATTTGGGAAGTTCCACCTTAAAATCCTTGTAATGTGCTACACAGGCAATTTCTCAATGTGCACATTTGCTGACATACAGAGGTACGATGCTAAAGGCAAAAAGAACGTGGTTAAAATATTATTATTAGAGCTTTCAAAAGAGTAAAGGGAATGAAAGTATCCTTGTCTTTCCTTTATTGCTGATAGATTCAAACTGCAGGTGGAAACAGACTATTTCGCTTCTCACTTCTAAAGTGGTCTCTTCAAGGGTGGTGACTCTGACATTCTTTGTATGCTGAAGAAATCTAACAAATATATTTTCCTATAGCTAAAGGGAGACTTTTTTCTTCAGTGCAATCAGGTCAACACATTTTATTGGATTTTGTAGAGAAAATGTAGTGTGGTATTAAAAGAGAAGTAGCGCCACATTGAGCTGATATGTATCTGCACATACATGAAGAAGAAAAGTATCCTAAGTATCAGAAATCCTTTTATTTATCCCATCCTTCCTGCCTCATATTTGTGTTTCTGAAAATGCAAGCCTTCTGACTAATTCCTTGTGTCTGCAGGTGTAGTGGGTCCTGTAAGTCTAGATGAATTTGGAGACGTTGATACCAATCTGACCCTGCTGTACACGTCACAGACTGCGAATCATGTATGTATGTCCAGGGTGCAACTGTTTGACCTTATATATGAAAGGAGAAACAAAATGCCCTGTACTATTGCATAAGAATGATGAAAATAACTACAGCAGGAGTGGTGGAGTGCCAAGGCATGCTGTGCATGCCAGAAGGGGGTCATGTGAGGTGTGCTGGAGACTGACAGGATTGATGTAATCTGGTGATTCAGTAAGTGAAGTGCAGCTGGTATTTCGTGGGATTGGTAAATTTATTTTCAGAGAGAGGGGAGGAATGAGAAAGAATATGGCAGCCGAACATATGGCTACACTGAGAAATGCACCACTGTAGCAGGAAAATTATTTTGAGTTTGGGCAATACATTTATTAAGGGTAGTCTGAAGCAAGGAACAAAAGAGGGAGAGCACGGCTGCTGACTGCATTTCTTCCCTCCTACATCTGTAGTTCAAGCCTCTTCTGTATTTCAACACTCAAAACAACAAGACACACGAGGCAACTAACAGTCCGGATTTCATCTGGAAGAACCACAAGCTGCCCAGCGATACTCCAGGCACCGGTGAGACACCCGTTAAACCTACCACCTACCTCTTTGAAGACAAGTTATGCAGCCCTGAGATCCACCTGCTATATGATCCAGCATGCTACCATCACACTGCTCCCAGCCAGTGATGCCAGGAGCTGGGTGCAGAACAGCATCTTTCCTTTTCCTCCCTCATCCCTCCATGTTCTCTGCCCCCAGTCCAGTTTGAAACCTTTATTTCTGTTTAGGTGGTGATACTAAGTCTCTTGTAAACTTGATACTGTACCAGTGATTATGGGGAATACCATGGGGTGTTTCAGAAGAAGTCACCCCCAAACAAATAATCTTCACTAGAAGATGGTGGTGGTATGAATTGCTTGAAAGACTGTTCAGGAAAGGCAGCAGAATTAAGGTTATAATGAATTATCTGACTCTGCATTTCTGTATCTCTGATGGAGTATGGTGGCTTCTGCTTGCCCCTTTATCCTTATTGTAGGGAGCTGGGGAGAGGACACAGCACTGTGCAAATTCAGGGTTCTTCTCTGGAGAAGTCTCTGAGAAGAGCTGATTCTTTGAAGAAAGACCAGGGGAAACTAGGTTATGGCTCTTTTTACACCCAAATTTTAAATTTAAAATCCCAGAAATTACCACCTCCTTTCCTTTTGAGTTTTTGGTGATTCCTGGATAGAATGGGTGAAGCCCCTTGTTATTCAGCATAGCAGAGTACAGCCTTGTCAGTCTGATCAGACTGAGATTGTTTCCCCCTTTAAGACTGCTGCCACATGGTGCTTGGCAATGCAAGGGCATATGCTTCAGGGTATGATATGAAGAATAAAAATTACTGCAGTTGCAGTAATTGCAAGGGTTAGTGCACAGTGGGTTAGTGTTCACCTGAGTCGTTCCATCAGTGAGAATCCAGAGATGCTGCTGTTAAAAGTCTCTGCTAAAGGCTTCCCATTAATTTGCTGAACTGCTTGCCTCCATTAGGGAATAGGCAAAGCATAAGTGGAGAGAGAAACACCTTCTGCTAACTAAGGGTCCATTCACTGTAAGGTGGTAAAATGGATTCAAACATTTTTATTCCTCAGTAAAGTAAATCAGATGCCCTCAAATTAGGCCTTATCTCTCATAAGAGAGGCAGGAGTAGTGGTTCATTGCCAGGGACCCATGGGAGCTACCAGGAGGAGGCAGCAGCTTTGATAAGACTCCAGTTAGTTCTGAGAAGAGTGGAGGGATTTCAGTGTAGCTTTCATTTTTCACCTCTGGTCAAATCTCTGGTCTCTCTTGGTATGACTGTGAGTTCTGTCTGTGCAGAGACTGCAACACTGCACACATCAGTCACAGGGTTTCCCTGTACCAGCTCCATGAGCTCTGTGCTTTCTGGCTCCTGTCTTCTCAGTGTTGTTCCAGTCCCATTCTCATCCATCCCTTGGGCCCCACAACATGCTGTGTTGTCAGTGGATCTGAAATATCTTTCAAATATTCCCTTCAGTATGTCCTTGTTTGAAGCTGCTGCACAAGGAGGAAAAAAAAAGAGAATTGCAGAAAGCCAATGTCTACAAATGTCAGTAGCTTAACACCTACTGCTTAACTGAAGCCTGACACTGTGGCCAAGCCATACTAAACTAAACTGCCTCCCAAAGGCACTTGATTATTTTGTTTTCACATTAAAAAAAAAATAAAAGTTCCTTCAGTGGGATTCTAAATAAATGTATCCCCCCAAAAAGGAGATTGGCCAAAGTTTAAGTAATCACTGTGCCTTGCTAAAGCCAGTCAAAACTTTCCAACCTGGATTATCTTTTTTCCTCCAGGTAGGTGAACAGAGCAGACAACCACAGCCCTGCTCCTTCCTAAGCCGTAACTGAGAACAGCTGACCCAGTTCTGCTGCCTTTCTTCCTCCTAGTATTCCGTGAAAAAAAAAGGGGGTTCATCCATATTTCCCCCTTATTCAGGAAGTTTTAACCCTCATTCTAAACATGGATAAGATCAGTCTTCAATACACAAACGTTTCTGGTTGTAGAGGACCAGTTAATTTGTGATGCGCTCTCCCTCTGCCTGTTGTAAGACTACGGCCAGAAGGTGGTAGCAGAACCTCAGGAAAGGGAAATTACGGTCCCACAGCGCTTTCGTGGGAAACTATAATCTGTTCATCGTTAAGCTGCAAGCCACAATTCACAAACCTGAAGTTTCAGAGAATTTTCATACAAAATGTCTTCACACATTCTCATTTATCTCTCATTTTATAGTGGTGACTTAACTTGTGGAGGAAAACTATAGTACTGATGGTTTTCATCAGAGAGCATCAGACTAATACTAAATTACCATGAGGCCCTTAGACTGATGAACATACTGAAAGAAGGTGGGGAGATGTGATACCCAAAACAAGAAAAATCAAAGCAGAAATCAGGGTCCAAAATCCAGAGGAGTTCAGTTCATAAGCTGAATCCTATGTCAGATGCAGGCACAAAAATTGGTATGTTGAAAATCCCTCCTCAATTGGCTGCTTGATTCTGACGGCAGGTAGTGTGTGTAAATATGCTTTTTATTTATTTACTAATTTTTACACTTGATCATTTTTTCTGTGTGCCTTCATTTCTGTTTCTGGGCACAGACAGAAGTATATTAGCCTCAGTAAGACTGAATAACTCAGCTCTTCTACTGTCCTTAATCAACATGGCAATCTGCAAAAGTGGATTCTCCTCTCCCTTTTTTGCCTGAGACACTTGCTCAGTAAAGTAGGTACACTCTAGACATGTGACCACCAGCTAAGCTCTGTGATAATGGCCTGTTACTCTTCCAAGGAAGTTGGTGGCTGCCAACTTTCCTTGCCAGTACCCCCGAGCTCCAAGAACAGACGCAAGACAGGCTTCAGTTTGCTTTTCCACAGTAAGACAATCAAAATTAAAACCTTAGTCAGTTCCCAGCCTTGTTCATCCTGTCTGCCTGCTCAGGATTAGAACCCTTGTGTGCTCTGTGGTTTTTGGGTCTAAGTCCTCAGATGCCTGAACAACATGATTTTCAAACTGTTTGGCACCTGGCAGCTTCCAAGGACACTTTACTGGCTTTGTTCTGCCACCAGATTAATTTCCTACTAAAGAGTACAGTCCACTCAGTAGCACCACTGCCTGGGTGTCCCTACAGATTGCCCATGCCTCAGGTGGGGATGTAAGACTGCACTGCTCTGGGTCATGCTTCATCCGGCATCGAAAGAGGCAAGTGTGTGTCATCCCAAGGCAGTGCTGGACTTTACCAAAGCCTCTCAATTTGGATGTGACCAAAAAGTATCCTTGGTCAGCTACTGTGATTTGCACATGTGTGAGGGTAATTTCTTAAATACAATATTGCTTTTCAGCATCCTCCATGAAGTCGTTTATATTTCATTTTTTCTTTTCTGCAGGCCCACACGTCTTGACTATTGCTGTCTTTGCACTCACGGGAATTGTGATTCTGGTTCTGATCATCTCTTTGCTGATTCTAAGGTACCAACCCCTTTGGCTTTCCGTTTGTTTGTCCTTGAACAGTTTTCCAACTAGGACAATGCCTCTGATCTCTCCTTGAAGAGCCATTCATTAGCTTACCTTACATGCCTATGGGGTTGGCCCTGGTGTGAACTCTTTGGTATATGCCAAGTAGCGCTTGTATCCATAGTGTTGTTATGACAGGTTAATAATCAAGGGAGAAGATGCAGCAAGGCTCAGTGTTCCTGCATCTGCTAAAAAGCTCTGCTTCCTATATATACACAGAAACAGAAGCCTCAGACCAATCTTCAGAATTTTTCAACTTTACCACACATCATTGGCTTTCTTGGGATTCACTTATATTTCTTTAATGTATTGCTGACATAAAAGTTCAATCTAGAAGGTGGTATTTCTCTTGAGTCACTGTAGGAGTCAAAACACCATGAGGTTTTGGTGTTTTCTTTGCATGGATCCATTCCTTCCACTCAGTCCAACACCCTACATAACAATTTTTCTAACAGCTTGGAATTTCATGCGTATAACACAGTCCATCTTTATCATTATGGAAAGAGCAGAAATAGAAATCATTGATGCCTCCTTTTGATGGAAAAAATCCCACCACAGTTCCAAAGTATATGATTTTCTTTAATCTTTAAAAAAATTATCCTACCTGTGCATCCGTTTTCATTCTGTATCTTTGTTATATATCAGAGAACTTCAGAAAAAGCAAGAAAATCAGATCTTAAGAAAAGTTTATTAGAAACAGATGCTGCTCAGGCTCTCTTATTTTGAGTAGACCAATCTGCCTTGCTAACTAAAGTGAGGGAAAAATCAAAGATAAAAATACACAACTCTTACACATCCAGTTGTACTCAAAACATGTAGAAGCTAATCATTGTCACATCTAAGCACTAACATATAAACAGACAGTAAAGTTTGCAATGCCTATGAAAATTAATAAACAAAAAGTATGGACTTGTAAAAGATTCTATATTTTTCCATATTTGCAGATGCATAAAATCTGAAGATTCTGTTTAGGTGATTAGATTATTATTGTATACATATCATTGTGATATTCTCAAGCATCAAATATAGAAGAGATTTCTGAGAATTTTTGAGAATAAAACTTGTACTTTTAGTGTCAAAATAATAGCAAACTTCTCAAATATAATTCCTGCCAAAGATTGTCCCTTAACAAGCAAAGGAGAAGAGAAACTCTTACGAAAATCAACAAAATGCCTCCTTATTCCTTCTTTATCTACTAAGTTTCTAGGACACTTGAACCATTCCACAGCTACCTGTGTAGTTCTGACTGCAAAGTGAAAAGTCCAGATCCTGAAAAACATATAACTAAATATTAGACCTAGTAGATTTTAATTGTTTGATGTGTTCTTAATCACCAGCCGATACCAGTTTGAAATGTAGTACATCTTAATCCTTTTTACAAGATAGAACTGAGAAAAACAGTTCTTATCGCAATTGTTGGTCTTCCTTTTCTTATGCAAATATATGCTAAAAATGTATCAAAAAAGGGAATATTTGTGTTATTAGTCAATAGTATGGGTTCTGCCATTTGGAGATTTTGCCAGCAGTCATCAGTGTGTTAGGATTCTCCTGCAAACTCTCCAGTCAGTCCTGTGGGATTTTTTAGTAGAGGAGGGACTTGCACAAGTTAGGAGGTAAATTGATGAGCACTAGCTGTCTTGTAGCTTTTCTCTAAGACAAGACAGCGCTCGCTCTGAATTTTTGCAGGGAAGATAGCAGTTTCTTTCTCCCGTTTCCAAGGACTCTTCCCTCATTTTTACAAAATGTGCAGAATACAAGAGACACCTACAAAAAGGCACCTCATCTCAACACTGTTGTTACCTCCTCTCCTGGCATTGTATTCACACCATTTCTTACTATCCACAGTTGATGGCAGGACTTCCTTTAGCTTGCATTTGTTTGTGGGACCTCTCTTCCAAGTACATTTGATAACATGGAGGAGAAAACTATATAAAATCCAGATGGCCCTTTATGCTTTAAATTCTTCTGACCACTCCTGAGACTCTGGCAGTTGCCTAGCAGTTGTTCTGCTAAATCTGTTCTGTTCTGCTACAGAACTGAATGAGCATTTAGGCTTTCCCAAAGCTAGGGGAATTAAAGTGTATCCTCAAACTGGATGAGAGCCACAGGGCTTGTGCTCAAGTCTCATCAGCCTTACACACCATCCTTGTGTTATCCTGACACTAGATGCTTCCCTGTCCTAATCTCCTGTTGTGGGTTTCGGTTCACTGGGAGGATATTCTGAAACACTTCTCTTGTTCTTCAGGAAGTACAGGAGAGATAATGAGCGCCGGTGGAAGAAATGGTCTCATATACCACCTGAGGAAATCTTGCCTCTGGAGACCAGTGAGACAAGTCATGTTAGTTTGAAGGTAAGAGAAGCACAGTGCCCAAAGCTGGGTCTTGGGTTCTGTCTCCTAAAGACCGTCAATGCTGGGGTTTTGACATGCTCTGACTACAGCACCCTATGGCTCTGGTAGGACTAGGATCTGTTAACTTTTTTTTTTTTTTAACATATTGAAGAAAATGAGCTTATTGAAGAAAATGAGATTATTCCCCATCTATTGCTCACTAATAGAATATATCTGTTCCCATCAGTAAAGCTCATTTTGTGATGGGGGAATGCACTGGGTATTGACTTCCAGTCTCTGTTACAAATGATTTCCCAGTGCCTTGTTATGCCTCTGTAATGCCCAAGAGCAAGAAAACAGCAGGTGGAGGGCCTGGGAGTGGCATGGATTCCCACACTTCCTGTGGCATGTAGTGACCCTCCCTAGAGAGAGAGGCTTAAGCTTCTCTGTGTGGTACACACAGACATTACTAATCTCTCTGGACCTGTCAAGTGGGGAGTAGGTGATAATTGCAAGTTAATTATTCTTCTTTGTTCTCAGATTGATGAAGATAAGAGACGTGACACCACCCAGAGACTGCGCCAGGGCAAGTATGACAAGAAGGTAACCTGACTGCAGTGTCCATGCTCCCTTCCTCACCTTTAGGAGGGCACTTTTTGGGAGGAGGTCATTCCACCTCCCCTGACCTTGCAAAATGGTTTGTTCTTATGGAAGGAGTAAGCCATTTGTTCCCTGTCAGCTGCTTTGTATTTTGTTTAGTGACAGAAGGCTGAATATTAGACTCCATGAACCCGTAGCCCAGGAGCACAGAAGCATAAACACAGGGACCAGAAATCTGATACATTTTGGTACTGAAGAGATGAACAGGTTAATGGAGGACAGGCCATTTACGTAGCAATTCTTGTGCGTTCAGTAGAGCTGTCTGCCTGACTGAGGTATATTCCTGTTGAGTTAAAATCTGCACAATTGATAGATCTAAATCCTTTGAAGAAAATATAGCTCCAGTTAGCTGATTCAGTTAATTAGCTGATTAACTGAAACTGCAACAGTGAAGCAGTAGGCAGGTGTTTCTGAAGTATTTCTTTGTATGGACATTTCTTGGAAAAGAAAGATGAATTGCTGTTGTACTAAACCTATGATTTTTTTTCCCCACCGGTATTTTTCCTTCAGGTGGTGATCCTAAAGGATCTCAAAAACAGTGATGGTAATTTCTCAGAGAAGCAAAAAATAGAACTAAACAAGGTAACTGTTGCACATAGGAACTGGACACAGCAGGGTGGGATGGAGTCTATGAGTGAAGTCATTGCTTTCCACTGTCAACTCCAACAGCCATATGTTTGTGCATGTTTGTGAGGTGGACAGGTAATGAGTTCCTCAAAGGATATTGCTTGATGAACTTTATCTTTGTTATATGATCTCATCGCCACTTCAGAGTCTAAATTGTGTGCCAGTCAAGCTGAGGATGAATGAAGTAATTCATGCGTTGTCATATGGCCTTACTAAATACATGTGCTGTCATATGGCCTTACTAAATCAATTTTTATAGCTGATGCTAAAAAGCACTGGACTCTTTTGGCTCATATCATGCTAATTCATCAGTAGCAGAATGCTGTAGTTAAATCTTATTATTGAATGCCAAGTGCAGCTCTTTAAATATAAGCTACTCTCTGCTGACTTCTGCATACAGACTCTTTCAACACAGGAGATTAATTTGGCTGCAGTACTGCATCTTTTTTTGAATGGTGTTTCTTTTACACAGCACCGCTATATCGTGAATTCAATAAACTCTAAAAATACCTCAAAGTAAACTACAGTTGTCTATTTAAATGGACGAAGTCCATAATATCATGCAGCATCATTAAATTTTTATTACTTGCTCATTTACTGACTGATTCACAACATTCTGTCACTCATAATGGCTATTCTGGTCAGCTGGGAGGTTTGATAGAGAGGCAATAATAGATACTATAGCGAGCTCTGGAATTAGCTTGCAGTATCCAACAGCAGCCATTCTTATCTCCCTAATCCAGAAGGCTCTGGAATGACAAATGTCTTCAAGTACTTCACTCAGTGCTTTAGTACACTCTGGTTTAAGGGAAACTCATACATCTTATGAGGGCCTGAGATAAAAAACCATGTCACACAAATATACATGACCTATGTTTCTATATGAAAAATGATTGCTTTTAAAAACAGATGAAATGTTTCTGCTCTAGCTCCTACAGATTGATTATTACAACCTGACCAAGTTCTATGGCACCGTGAAGATAGACACCATGATCTTTGGGGTGATTGAGTACTGCGAAAGAGGTTCTCTGCGGGTAAAGAGTTTTAAAGGTCTCCTTCTACCCCCAAATTATCAAATTTCAAAGTAAGAAAAGAAATCCCCATCTCTGTGTCTTTGGCCCTCATGCAGCAGTCATGGACTGAGCAAGTGGTGGTTTCCTCTCCCTTGCCTGGTTCTCTCCATCCCTCCCCAGATGCTGCTGTGTCACTTTGATGGTTCTCAGCAGCAAGAGGATGAGGTGAGGTGGAGCCAAGGAAAAGTACAGGCCCAGGACACAGCAACAGCCAGTATTTGTATTGTCCCCTCTATTGGAAGCATATAGAATATAACTTTTTCTTCATTTTCCAAGCTGTAGCTGTTGTCTCTGCTGATGTGCTTGTGTACCACAGAGTGTGTGAGGACAGAAAAAAGTATATATTCCATATTAGTAAGGGAGAAAAATGGCAAGTTCTGCATTATAAGGGACAACAACCCTTAATTTTTGTTTATAAAAAGAAACATTGATAAATTGTAGTAAACTGATGCTGGCAAAAGTATGGAAAGACTTATTGTTTCTTACTACCAATATTATTTCAGTGCTAATCATGAAGTGATAATCATCAGCTCTTCCGTGGGCGTATATTGTCTCTGCTTCTGTGATCATACAAAGACTGTCATCAGTAGCAGTGGTCTCTGGAACAAACTCACAGCAAGGCAGCAAAATAATTGTTCTCTAAGTTATTTTCTGGTAAACTGGCATACTCATGGAAGTTTACTTCTGGCAATGGATGTCATCATGGCTGAAAGAACTGTAAATGACTGGCAGGCATAGATAAAGCAACAGTTTACTTTGAACTTGTAAGGCTAGGAGTAAATTGGTAGGAAATGGACTGTGAGCACAAAACATGAAAAATCGTCTCCCTTCCTCTTGCACAACTTGACCATTTGGTTCTCAGCTATTTTGTGTTATTAAAGACTTGTTTTCGAGTCCAAATTCACAACCTATTTTTAATTGCACAAAACCCTCTTTTCTAGCTCTGTGTAAACTTAATATATATTTAATATTGCCTATTTTTTGATTCAACTTTTATTCTAGTGCATGTACTCTCTATAAAAAACAAAGTTGCTGGTTAAAAGGTGTGCAACTTGGATACCCATATCTCATCTTCTGCTTTTACTCTGAAAAACGTTTCTTCTCTTGACAGGATGTTTTAAATGATAAAATATCCTACCCTGACGGCACGTTCATGGACTGGGAATTTAAAATCTCAGTCATGTATGATATTGCCAAGGTAAGTGGACTGCTGACGGTGCAATGTTAATCAACCTGTCCTGTTTTACAAAACTGATCCTCTGAAGAGTGTAGCTCTCAAGGTCTTCTCCTTCTTTCTTAGAGATGTATGCCCTTCCAGTCTTTTCTCCTCTGGGGACAGGTATCCAAGGCAGGAGAAGCCAGTGGCTTTCAGACTGAAGGAGGAAATAGGGACCAGAACTGGCTTTGGGCTATTTATAAATAAACAAATAAAGTATACCCCAAAGAAATGTGGCCCAAAGATCAGAGGGTTACAATCCACTGACCTATGGTTTCGATAACTAGGGCTTATGCAGTCACAAGCTCCTCAAAACACACTGCTTTGTGGCCTCAGATAAAGCACACAAAGCAAAACTGTATTTTTTCAAATCACAGAATTATTCTAATATGTATCCAGAGATGGGATCAACTTTTTCTAAACAAACTGTTTGTGTAACATCCTGATTTTCTCACTAGAGTGAGAAACTCTAGTTTCTCACTACAGCTATCCATTTCAAGCAGTTTGAGAGGGAAGAAATTAATCTTGTACAGAAACCAAGCTGGTTTTCAGTAGCTTTCAACAGATCTTTGCCTTTTAGGTCCTTGTGGTAGGAAAAATCAATATGCATAGTAAAGGAAATTCTATTCTACATTAGAGACTTGTAACTGTTCAGCTAGTAGTTAAGGAGCCTTTGTAATTCACTGGTGTAATAATTCATTATACCTCTACAGATCATGTAGAGAATCACTTCTGTCTTTTTGCTAGTGCTTGGCTGCTCTTCCCTTCCTATTGCTGGTTTGCAGTTGGACGGTCCTCCTGTTTCCCTACATGCACCAGTTCAGATTTGGTCTCCACCATGAATGACTCCACTGTGTCTGTTCTAAAGAGATATTGAAAATCTTCTGCTTTATTAAAGCCCCCTTAATCCAAATTGTCACAGTTTATTGGCCTTGTTAATGACTTTCAAGTTCAGTTAACGTTCAGCATTAAGTTTCATTTTAAATAGCAGCAGAGGAGTTTCCCTTCCTCCTTAAAACATATCAGAACTCAGGGTATTTTTTAACTGTTTGCAGTTCACCTTCAGATGTTTCTTTAGAAAATAAGGATTAGTACTCTGTTTATGAGGAGAGAGAAATCCCAGTCCCTCTGAAAAAGTGACCCAATGACTGCACTCATACTGAGACTTCACAGCCAGTTGTTTGCTGCACCATTGGTAAAGGGGACATGGCACTTGAGGCTGGATTGGCACACAGCATCCATTATGTGGAATGGCTCCTGAGCATTATTAGCTATGTTAGTAGAGATGGTTCACAAACTCTTCATGAAAACTTGTATGTACCTAGGAATATGAGGAAAATTGCTGTCATTTGGATGATCTGCCAACCTCTCCTATTCCTTGATTTGATACTGTGGTGAAGCTTCTGGGACCTGGACATTTCCATGAAATTCTTGTATTGCTTTTTCCAAACCATATCTTCTAAACCTCCAAGCATCCTGTCTATATTTACTTGAATGGCTTCTCTTTTTAAAGAAGTCATTTCATGGCCTCTCAGCTCCAGTTCCTCTCATCTCAGTATCTACCCTTTTCAAGACCAGCCACAGCTCTCCAGGCTGTTAAAATACCTATGACCAGGTGCAGCAGTTCCTTTGCCTTCCTTTTGAGATGCTTCTCCCTCTCCATGCCACCATTTTCGTACACTCTGCTTTTACTATGGCCCAAACAGTCCTTGTACTATGCCTGCTCTTCATCTGGCACAAGAAGCTGCTGCATCTGTTTCTGAACAAAGGTTGGATCACTTGTATTCCCTGGTACAAACAACAAAGTGATGACTATTCTTGGAGCAGTCTCTAGTTCAATAGAGAAGGTGGGGTGGCCAAAGAGGAAGCCCTAAATCTGCTCCAGAGCTCCACAGCAGAGGTTACAAGAATGCTCAAGTGTTTGGAACTACTGTACTGAGAGTCATTATAAGTTTTGAAAATCACATTGTGGGTTCTTAATAGGTTCTGTGTTTTCAGGTAGGTGCATAGGATAGTGGGAAGGAAAGAGGAAAATTTTATCAGGTACATCTATAAGACCTTTGCCTCCAGAAATTGTTAACAAGAAAGCCTTGGGATAAGGAAATCTAAATTACCTTTGCCTGTCATTTGATCCTGATACTAACTGGGAATTCTGCTGTAGCAATGGGAATATTTTGTGGCTAATGAAAACAGGAGCTGGAAGAAGACGCCGCTGGAGGAAATAGGGCCTAAAACAAAAATAGGGCCTAAACAGGCAAAACATCCTGGGTAGTGTCATCAGGGCTGCGTGCTAAAATCTGCTTAATCAAGAAATGTGTTCCTTGGGTATAGCGTGCACACACACTGTAAATTTGGCATGGTCTAGATAGGTCCAGGATAACCAGTCCAACAACATTCTTCAGAGATTGCATCTTTTGCAGGCTGCTTGTGTCTCAGACATACATCTGCTCTGCCTAAAACTCAGCTCGTGTCTCAGTGATCTCTTGTGATCTCTCAGTGATCTCAGGATTTGCTGATCCATTCCCAATTATGGGTAACCCAGTTTTTGAAAAGAAAACCCAGCATGGCATACAGTGTATTCATGACCACATGAGCTGTGTAACACTGATTAAATTCTATGTACCAGTTACACAAAAGGATGAGCTATACATGTAGGAGTCTAAGTGGAAGATCATTCAGAGAAGAAACTAAACAGATATGACATACCTGTTCTGGCTTCCACAGGATATAGATTGCACTTCATATACTGAGCACAAAGAAAAGAGGACTATAGGAAGAAAAACAACCATCAGTAGGCTATAAGTAGGTGTGAGTTTAAGTAGTTCAGAAGAGTGAGATGAAACAGAATAAATAATAGCAAGAGGGTACAAATTAGCATACCTACTCCCTTCTTGACCTGACGCCCACTTAATAATGTTCTTGTCCTGCTGTGTCTCAGTGCTAGCCCCTTCTTATATACTGCACCATATTTAAGTGTCTTAGACTAAATCAGATCATTTCAGAGGCAATGAGTACAAAGGGGCAAGCTGCACACCTCTATATGCCTGTGTGCGTTGTGAGTCAAGAGTCTGAATCTCAGGAAATAAAGATGAAACTGCGTCGGCCAGGCCTCATTCTCGCTTCAAGTTTAGCTCATGGATAGCTGGTATGTATTGACTTGTACAGAGAAAACCATAAACAGTCAGGTCAGCAAAGACCTTTATGACTGTCTAGTCTGATCCCCTGTCTGATCTAAGCCCTAGTGCATCATCTGACACTGCTCTCGAGCCCTCTGCTTTGCAGTTAGAGGATCTGCTGCAATGTTTCAAATAACGTCTCTGGTGTATGGTGATCTTCAAAGACAATACAGACATAAGGAGCAATTCCTCTCACACCTACTGTGTCTGTTGGATGAACATGTAGTTGGAAGCGCTTCTTTGTGTGACATTCCAAGAAATCTATATTAAATTTACCAAAAAACATTTATTGCAAGTGAAATTAAAACTTTTGTGGGAGGAAATACATTTCCTTAATTGCTTAATTGTGTTCTAATGTTGACAAAACCCAAGATGCCTTGTCAGACTGTTGTTAACGAAGAGGAAGGATGGCCTTCCATGACAGGATCCATTTCCTCATTTCATAATATTGACTGTTCCTAATATCTTGGAAAGTCTCCTTTGTAAAATAATAATATGAAAGGGAATTGGGATTTATGCATATCCATTGCAGATGAAGTCCGTTTAATTACTTGCACAGATATTATGCTAATATTCACATTCTTGTTGACATCTGAGTGTCTCACATGTAGTTGTGCTTTCTTTGTCTTTTATTGTCAACCATAGGGGATGTCTTACCTGCACTCAAGCAAAACTGAAGTCCATGGTCGACTCAAATCCACAAACTGTGTAGTAGACAATCGCATGGTAGTGAAGATCACTGATTTTGGCTGTAATTCAATTCTGCCTCCAAGGAAAGGTAAAAAATGCCTAACTGGACTCTCCTTCATGGTTTCCAACTCAATGGAACTTTCTTATCTTCATAGACCAGTAGGGTCTAATTACGTCTTCTACACAGTACAAAACAATAGGACTTTGATTCATACTATAGCAGCCATTATATTGTTTTAACTTAAATAACACAACAAAAGAATTACTAGCAGGTAGAGAAAGAAATTAGTCAGTGTGAGAAGGAAGGAAAGATGAATATTCAACTTTTAGTTTAGAAAACAGATTTCACCTGTGACTGAGGTGTAAGAAACATTTTCAGTATCCAAGTCCTTCATGTAAACAGCTCTCTTCAGCAGTAATACTGAAATTGTGTGAAGAAAAAAAGCAGTTCATATACCATAAATCTTGTAATTTATTAGATACATGTGTTACCACGGTGCTCTGTGATATCATTTAAACATTAACAAGCATGACTCTTATAACTCTTGAAGAAATCTGTATTGATATAAAATGATAACTCTGTTTTTCTTTCCTTAGATAGGAATCTAATAATATATGCTCAACCAGATTGGAATAATATTAATAGCTTTTCTTTACATTTTTTATTCACCTCACATTCATAGAATATTTCTGTAAAATAGAACACTCCTTTCTACTCATCTTTTCCTTCTTACTTGATCTGGAGTGAAAAGATGAACCCATCTGAAAGCACAGCACTGTGCTGTAACTGCAGCATATGACCTGAGAAGAAACTGGTTGCAACTGGTTTGGAGAAAATTTTTACATTCAGACACAAACATACTCAAGCGTAGCAATAAGAACATAGAAAAGGACTAAGAAAAGTGCATGAAACATAAATGTTCTACTCATTCTTAATTTTAAAGATTTCTTATTTAATTTGATATTATTATTACATTGTAATGTATTTATCTTCTTTTATTGCTTGTAAGCAGCCTCAAAATTTCTGGCTACTCAGTCTATGTCCTTGAAGAAAACCCACTGTTTCACAAGAGATCTACAGATTCATTGTGGCTGGATGTTACAGCCTGATATCATAACACTTGTCTTCAGGGTCACTGTGTTCAGGTCACTGTTATGGTACGTCACCAGCATGTCACAGCTGTTGTACCATGGCAGCATTCTGGTTTTGAGGTACAATGGTGCTCATTGCACTAGAAATACAGATTAATAATTTCTGTAGAAAGCAAGTAGTTATGAGCAGGTAATACTATGTCAGGCTCAAAAGCACTTGAGAATTATTTCAATAGCTTCATGACATCAAGGCCATTGGGAAATATTGCAGTCTTCTCATCAGACACTGCATAAAAAACTCCTTGCATCTCCTAGCTCAATAATTTATGGCTCAGGGTTTTTTTATTATAGCACTGGCATTCCTTGGTCTTATACAGATACATAGGCTATTTCCAAGAAGCCTGTGAAATGTAGCTAAGAAAAGCAAGTTCATTGCCAATAAACATAACTTTTCTGAAGGTGTAAGAGTCTGCATCTACAGTGGAAAGTAGCAGGGTCAGCAAATCCCAGAAAATTGAAAACTACATCAGAGGTTTATCTAACCTGTATTGATGTCAGCTTCTCAAGAAAAATGCTAAAGTAGGAAATACACAATACCCGTGGGCTCTGGATTGGATATGAAAAGAGTAGAAGGAAATATCATTATAGCCAGTGGATGCTCTGAGAAGGATCACCCTTTTTTCAATTACTTCTCTTCCTTTCCCCTTTACGTCATCTCCCACTGCGATCTGGATCTTCAGACCTGTGGACAGCTCCTGAGCACCTCCGTCACGCCGATGTATCTCAGAAGGGTGATGTATACAGCTATGGGATCATTGCCCAAGAAATCATCCTACGCAGAGAGACATTCTACACCACACATTGCCGGGACAACAGAGGTAATTCCACAGATTTCTCCTCTATTGCAGCCTTCTGGGACTGTTGGAGCTGTAACTGGCCTATTCTCCATGTTTTGTGAAAGGCACTGTCTCTGATAACTGTTTGAACAACTGCTCCTTTCTCTGCGTGGTGAACGAAGAGCCAGTTTGAAGGATCTCACTGTGGGAGCAAGTGTCCCTACTTTTTCTGTGAATAAAGTTTGCATTGAGTTTTCTTGCCCTTTCTCTTCCCTTCTCACCTGGAGCACAGCATTACAGAAGTTAACATTATACAATGCTGTCCAGACTTACTGTAACATTTAAAGGCCTCAAAGGTTTTTCTATTTTGACTTGTAAACAACATGTAATATGTCACTCATTTTAGGCAGCATAAATCAGCATTGTCAACACAGAATAACAAAAACTCAGTTGCATGACACAAGAACAGCTGGCATTTAAAAACTGACAATTCAGACTTTATTCAAGCTGGTTATAATTAACTTCTGTCACAAAAATCATCTCCTCCTGTAGTGCATCCATTAAACCCTGTATTGTGCATTTTGTGACATTGTTTTTGAGTGGCTGTTCTGGTTTTAAGCCCAGCTGGGAATTAAGCACCATGCAGCCGCTTGCTCAACCCCGCCTCTCTACCCTCCTTCCCCCTGGTGGAATGAGGAGGAGAATCAAAGTAAAACTAATAGGTTGAGATAAGAACAGTTTGATAATTGAAAATAAAGTAAAATACAATATTAATGATAAATGATAGTGATAATGATAATAAAAAGGGAAAACCAAGTCATGAACAATGAAATTGCTCACTACGGGCTGACCAACACCCGACCCCCCTTCCTGAATCCAAATAATCTTCCCTTTCAGGTAACTCCCCCCAGTTTATATGCCAGGCATGACATTCTTTGGTATGGAATATCCCTTTGGTCAGTCTGGGTCACCAGTCCCAGCTATGCTCTCTCCCAGTTTCTTTTGTGTGCCCCCTCACTGGCAGAGCCTGAGACAAGTTAAAAAAAAAAGGACTTGACTTAAGAGAAACATAGCTTAGCAAAAAGCCAAAACATTAGTGTGTTACCAACACCCTTCTTATTCCAAATCCAAAACACAACACTGTAACAGTTTCTGAGAAGAAATTAACTACCCTAGCTAAAACCAGGACAATATCCAGCCCAGCCAATACCAATTCCCAGAATCCAGATATTATTATATACTAGAACTGACACAGAAACATGTGTGGGTTTGGGATTTTCCTAGTGATTAACAACAGTTACTAACAACAAATTTAGATGTTGCCTTTATCTCTGAGTCATTCTGTTAGATCTGCCTCACATTTGTTAAAACATCTAGAGCAGAAGCTTGACAGCCTAATAGCTCTTTTACTGAGTTACATTTGAGAATAATTTCTGGGGCATGTTCATCATCCTACATTATCACAAATCTGTTCATATTTTGGGAAACACAGTTTTTCACATCACCAACTCTATAATATAAATGTAGATTTAAAGGAGATTAGAAATGCCTGTTCTCCTTACAGCAAACTCTTCAGGATTCCATGCTTAATAAAAGGTAGAGGAAATAAGGCCTTTCTATTCCTTTTTCTTGGGAAGAGGCATACACAATCCTCATGAATGCAAGAATTTTACAAATATTGCCAACATGGAGAAAGGAAAGTGCAATGCCCTACCTTGCTCATTTTGACTTGGGAAGCAAAACCATAGCAAACTACATTCTTTTAACTCCTTTTTGAGCAGTTACAGTCTTTCTGTGTCGTGTTAATGGTTATTAAGTTAGCCTCAGATGTAGTGTTTCTTGGCTTTTCTGAGATGTGGTGGCATCCTCATTGCCCTGTGTTTGACCCTGGCTGTCACAGTGAGAACCTAGTTCCTTGTTTTATCTTTTACATGTTTCTTAACACTGTATTTTGTCCTTTTGGAAAGACTGTCCCTTTCAAATGGCATTAATGTCCCATTCAAATGGCATCCATGCAATTCAAAGAATTTGTAGCATCTAAGCTAGGTACCTAACAGCACCTAAGTGCTGATGCTGGAGATGGTCACATATCAGCATGTGAGGTAAGACAATATATTAACTAGCTGTGAAACCTAGAAAGTCTGGGTCCACTGTAACTTAAAAAAATAATCTGCTTTGTAAATTTCAGCTGAAATTTAAAATTTTCCATTCAGTAAGGAGATTGTTTTCTATAAAAGCATTAGTAGATGTCTAAGATATATATTCTGATCTAATGGCTTCTGGTATTATTCTTGACTTTTGATTATGCAAGTTGAGTAAAATGTGTTCATCAGTTCATCACATTTCATGTAACAGAAAGGAATTAGTTTTATTACATATTGCTGAAGTGGCTCCTCATTTAAATGCCTGATTCATTCATTAGCCAAGATGAGCAAGATGGTGAACCATACTTAATCAAACACCTCTGCATTTTGTTTGTGGCATCATCTAACTCTGGAAGACACTAGCTCAAACTTGGGGTGACCATTAATTTACAAACATCCAAGATGAAAAGAGAGAAAAAAAAAACAAATTAGAGTCAATGGTAATGGACAAAGAAATGTCCCTGTTCATTTGGGTTTTAAGTCACCAGAGAAACTCCTTCAATGGCTAGGCTATCAGAAGTTAGTCTCTGCAAATTAGAAGACTTGATATTTATATTTCAGGACAGCTGATGTAACTGCTTCTCCAGGCTTAAATGACAGCAGCAAGGACTGTGTTCAGATTTTAAAAGACTTTTTTAAAAACCCCCATACCTGAGCTCCATCCACCAACTCAGAAAAACTAAACTCTACTTTCAGTTACTCAGTGAGCCAGTTTTCTCAATGTGAAAATATGTATCAATCAACTTAATGTACAATAATTTTGCTGCTAATGAGAGAAAAGAAGTCCCACGACAGGTATACAGAACTGGATTTCTAATATGTAGAAGTACCTAGGTCATCATCTGCTTCACTGACATCCCTGCAAGAAGCTGTTCCCCATCTGGTTACTCCACTCTTCTGCAGAAACAACTCATTCACTGCTCAAGACTGTGAAATCTTGCCACGTACCAACGCTCAATTCAGGCTGCCTCCTTGTTCCACTACTTTCTGCCACTGACTAATTGCAGTATTGCTAATAGGTGCTGTTACTTCCTCTCTCAGGTGTGTGTCCAGCATGGAAATCCAGCACATTCCTCCTGCATACATAAGCCCTACACAGACTTTCCTGTCTCTTAGCCCACAGAAGACTTCTCAGCAGTCTCTCCACTCTATTGCATTTGGGAGACTCAAGTTTTCTTCTCCTTCTCTAGTCTGTAATTTCTGTACCAAAAAGTTGGATGCTGCTGCATCATTTTAGGGTGATCATGCACATTGGGCATGTTTAGGCATCTGTAGCTGCTCTAGACCAGTGCAATTACAAACCTTCCTCATGTCATACATGAATGATGTATACTTCCATCAGTAAAATTGTATCACAAATATAATCAGACATTTTTAATAAATAATCTGTTCTGATTCATAGATCCCTTTCAATTTCTCTTTACTCCAGAGGTAAAAAATTGCTTCTTTTTTTTACCACCCCCTACTTCCCCCAGAATTCTTGAAGTCTGCAAGAGAAAGACAAAGGAAGTTGTTTTTGCTTTAGCTCCCTCTTACTGTGCTTAAATTGAGTTGTGCAAATGCAGCCTGAATTTGATGTGTTCGGAGTCCAAATAACTTTCATAGAATGCATTTAATGACTAAGAGTACAAATGAGTTAACAAATGCAATGCCTTTAACCCATTTATATTAATACGTTAGTTTTAAGGAAGTTAAGCATCTGCAGGATGATTTGAACTGCTCTAATGAGCGGTGTATGTCTCCACACTTTTGATCAATTTGCAATGGGCTTTTCACATTGTTTTTTACTATAATTATACTTCATGCTGAGAGGCACACTAGTAATGCCCAACATTCATTTGGGAAGATGCCATAACCATGTCTACCGTGACCAATAAATACTCATGTACATTTCTATTCATTTTGCTTTCAGGGGCCTTCAAGCCAGCCTGTTTTGGTCTTGTGCCATATATTAAGAAAAGCTCCAAAGTTGAAATTCATATCAAAATGAGGGAACTGTCTTCAAGACTTCTGTTTGTACAGTGCCTTGTAACATCACAGACTGCTCTACACAATCAATGTCCTTCTTATGCTTTTTTGTTTAAAACTTTGATCTTTTTCATGTATTAGAGAAACTTTACAGAGTGGAGAGCGGCAAAGGAGCGAAGCCTTTCCGACCAGACCTGACCTTGGAAACAGTGGGAGAAAGACAGATGGAAGTAAGCTAATAATTAACTAAGCCATTTTCTGGGTGAAGGGTGGAAGTCCCGGCCAAACTAGAGCCCATGATCATGGGAAGGTGAAAGCTATGCATTTTATGCCAAATGCCCTAACTTTGTGGGAGGAAATTGCATTCTATAGTTGTTACCAGCAATGTGAAATACGACTCATGGAAATTATTTCACTGGAAAGAAACAGAGACTTATATGGTGTCACTCTTCTCACCTATTTTAGATATCCTTGAGATGGGATGAATTACACCTCAAGTATACCCCTCTCCACTAATACAGCCCCTCTGGCTTCTTGCTCAGGTGAAAATGTCTGTATTGTAGATATTCACATATCCAGCAATGAACACCATTCTTTTTGGCTGAATCACCAGTTTCAGAAAAATCCCAAACTCAGGATATTGGAAATATAATTAACACAGCATTTACCACCATGTCAGTAACTGTGTCTGACACCAGTCTGCAAGACTGGATCCATTTACTTGCCTTTCATTTGTGTATTGCAAATTCAAGTTAAGATCACGTCACTAGTCATCACAGAGTTCAGTTAAGATGCCTGCAATGAGTGTTCTAACCATAGGTTCAAGACAGTTAGTCACACAATTTAATATGTTGCTGGTCAAGAGTAACCGGAAATTCCGCAATGAACTAGTGCTGTTTAGCACTCTCTGTCTATATCCATTACTCAGGTGGACTTTTCCTTAAAATTTTGTTTGAAGGTATATACACTAGTGAAGAGCTGCTGGGAGGAAGATCCAGAGAAAAGGCCTGACTTTAAGAAAATTGAGAGTACTCTGGCTAAAATATTCAGGTGAGCAGCAGGGGCTTTGCTTTTTAAGATGCTCCAAACTCCTGTGTTAGAAAGCTCATATTTTAAAGTGTGTAAATTGATGTGATTATGATTCAGTCAGTGGAAAAACCTAGTGTCTTCACTTAGATCCTCTTTTATTCTTTGGCAGAAAAGTAGGTGAGCATGTGCATATGTATACATACACCTGTGTACAATGTACTAGCTGAGTGAGGGTGAGATGATCACTGTACCTCAAATTGGTGCATTATGAAAATAGCAAGCTGGATAATTAGGGATTTAAACCAATCAAGTAATTCCCTCCCTGTCTCTAGTCAAGAGTTGGATAGTGACTCATGTCATCTATGTTTTGGTAAATGAATGCACATAGATGTTTGAAGGATGACTTGAAAGTTTGGATGGTCCCAAATTAAGCTGACTAGAAATGTTGAGTTGTAACTCACAAGAAGTATTAATTACAGGGCTTTGGTGGTACAAAGTTCTGGGAAAATAATAAGGGTCATAGCTGGATAAACCCTGTGTGGTTACACAGGCCTTTCACCTGCACAATGCTGCATTGTTCCTGCAGAATTTGGTCTGAATTAATTATTTCAATGACCAAACAGTGAGCTTTTAATCACTTCTCCTGGGAAATTGCTCCCCAGTTTTTAAGGTTCTCCCCATCAACAAGCTCCAACAGCATCATTTTACACTTTACATGGGCAAGACAACTCTAGTATGCATAACTGAATGTATCAGCTGAATAACCTTTCTGCACCTGAATAGAGAGGCCTCCTGGTTCAGCTCCTAAGACTCCATCCTACAAAAGCAAAAAGGTTGCCTCTTGTCACATGCAATATGGTGTTCTTCTCATGTGGGTCTAAGATGATGCACCCCTGACATAAAATTTGTTTAAAGAGTGATTCTGAAGTCCAGTTGGATACAATACTAATCTGATTCTTCCAGTCAGCCTGGTCCCAGTTACTTTCAGACTGCTTTGGTGAGTGCAGGCTGCCCGGACAAACAGGGGTTTGAGCGGCTCATGTTACCACACTTCTGCTTCCAGGGGTTAGTAGGCTTGAGTCTGCTGGATTTTGTGAGTAAAACTAGCCATGGGGCTGTCCATTGTTCCACTGTATTCTTCGGTCTTCTAAACAGACAGCCTCGAATTGTCTTAATTCTTCTGGCTGAAGTCCCCAGCTAAACATTATATGCAATTTTCTACCTACTATTTTTAGCTTCCTCTCAGAATTTGAGCTTGTCAGTTACTTTTTACAAATGAATGTTCCTGGATTACCCAAGGTAATCTGGAATTGACAATATTAGCAGGGGTTAGGTGATTGAAGGCTGCCTTGAGAATTACCAGCTGCAACTGACAAGTGTAGATTACAGACTTTCAATTCATCTACATAAGGCCTCCAAGCAAGCAAAAGAATGATGCACTTGAGGCACTTTGCATTCTAACTACAGGGAAGTCAAACACTGGAGAAGTTTTCTGTTGCTGCTTTTTTGCCTCCTTTTAGCTGCTCCCAACAATGTACATCTATCAATCTTTCTTCTTGATTCCTGTGTGATTCTGTTATTTGCAGTAATTTCCATGGCCAGACCAATGAAAGCTACATGGATACCCTGATCCGGCGTCTACAGCTGTACTCCCGGAACTTGGAACACCTGGTGGAGGAAAGGACAGAGCTGTACAAAGCAGAGCGAGACAGAGCAGACAGGCTTAATTTCATGTTACTTCCAAGGTAACTGGCCAGGAGGATTTTTGCTGGCATTTTATTTACAAACACCCGATCCTTGCGGAGTAGGGGATAGGATTAATGTTTATGTTCTGTTTTCTTCCCGTCTAATCTAATCTTGCTAGAAAGGAAAGAAGAAGCAGCTGTCCCTGAGCTCTCCACCCTATGGTGGAGTGTCATGCCAAGATGGTATTGGGACCCATTATCTTCCTCAACATTTCTTCACACACAGGTTTCTCCCTTTCCAGCACAAGCCTCTCTTTCACTGCCTTCCTGGGAACACAGATCTACAGTGATCCCACATCACAGAGCTCTGCTCTGCTCCAGTACCTTGCTAGGTAGAAGGATTGTCTTCAGCTGAAGAGCAGGAGTGCAGTCCAACTTCAGGCTGGGGTTTAGCAATGCAAGAGAGGGGCTGAGGTTGGCTGGGTCATACTGGGTTAGATGGATTCTTCAGAGCATGCTATAGGACAAGTATTATTGGTATTAAAAATAGTGGTAATACCAGTAATTTTGGTATTGCACATATTTGGAATAATAGAACTATCCTGGTTCATTACTAGCTTCAAGAGTATTTTGGTAGTCAGGGTATTGATTTTATGACTCATCACAAAAAACAAAGTGTTTGTTCAATCCAGTTTTGGGGAAAATCAGGAATGATCTGGCTGTATAGACAGTGCGACAAGGAATTCATGTCTCCTTCCACTCTTTGCTGTTCCTACCACTCTATTACTGTTTCATTGTAGATGGAACACAGCATTGTGCAAAACCTATAATTTTCTGGGTCTCTTTCAGTTATTCTCTTCTGATATCACTACTAGGAACAGATATTTTTCTGGATTTAGAATTGCAAGAAAATGAAGGTACCTCTTGAATAGACATTGACTGTCATGGTATTGAATTTTTCTTCCATAAAATTATCAGACTATGATATCTCATCTGAAATCAAGATGAATTGATGTAATTATTATAATGAAATTAATTCTATGCTGAGAAAACAGAAAAAACTGTCTGTTCTTACTTATTGTATGGGTAGAATGTAGGTCTACATGTCAGGAAGTTCAGAATTTCAGTTTTAAATTTGACTCAATATCCCTGTTTTTGACCTTAACCAAGAAGCTCAGTTGCCTGTGTCTCAGTTTCCTCCTGGCTATTCACACACTTGGATTTTGAAAGTCTGTAGTGCATTAATTACCATTAGTAAGTGCTTTGAGGTCCCTGTCTGAAAAGCATTATGGGCATCTAAAATGTGATTACAATGGCAGTTTTCAGCAAACTATTTGATGTTTCCTACACAGAAAGCAATACTATGATTGGGTTGCATGAAAAGATACCTTTAATAGTAAACACTACTCCTCTGTCTTCCTGCCTTCTCTATTTCCACAGGCCAGTAGTAAAGTCTTTGAAGGAGACTGGCCTGGTAGAGCCAGAGCTGTTTGAAGAAGTCACTATCTACTTCAGTGACATTGTTGGCTTCACCACACTCTGCAAATACAGCACCCCCATAGAGGTGGTAGATATGCTCAACGATATCTACAAGAACTTTGACCACATTCTTGACCATCATGATGTTTACAAGGTGACTACCTCTGTACTTTTGCTCATTTACACCCAGTGGACACACAAATCAAATTGCACGATGTGGTGGATTAGGAAATCTGCCTTCTAAGCAAAGCAAAAGAGAGAAAAAAAGGTCAGGATTACTTCATTTCAATATGCTTTCACTGTGCCTACTTATACCAAATTTCCTACAGTAGGTGGTCACGCATTCATTAACTGGAATGCTGGGTACAGTTATAAACACTCATATACCCAAATGGTGTCAGCTACCTTAAACTAATCAGTCCTGCTCTCTGGGGGAGAAACGTTTAGTCATGAGCAAAAGGATCTGATAAAATCTTTCTGCTTTTAACTAAAGATGTACTTTTCTATGTCAGCAAATAGTGAGTTCTGATTGTATTTCCACAGGTGGAGACCATTGGTGATGCTTACATGGTGGCGAGTGGTTTACCAAAGAGGAATGGCAACCGGCACGCAGTGGACATCTCCATGATGGCTCTGGACATCCTCAGCTTCATGGGATCTTTTGAACTGAGACATCTGCCAGGGCTGCCTGTTTGGATTCGCATTGGAATTCACTCTGGTACACAGTAGTGCTAGATCAACAGTGACAATGTTGTTCCCTGGTTTTGAACAGAATTAACATCCATACAAGATCTGGTAATACACCATAGACAATTGCCTTCCTCATGAAGAATCAGGTTGAAAAAAAATGTTCACAGAGGAAGAGTAACAGAAGTAAATAAGTCACTGTTTTGCTCCTGCTGTAGTGAAATAGCCCATAGCCATTAATTCACAGCTTAAGTCAGTAGCTAGGATGAGCAACAGCCACTGTTCCTGGTGTGATTAAACCAGTTGTATCAAATAAGCCTTCACAGATTATTTCTCTCTCACTGAAGCGGCAATCAGTCATGGCCAGCTATGCTTATCTAGAGAAAAAAATGCAAGCCTGTATTTTATGCTTTTGGAGGCAAAAAGTTTTGTTGAGTCTGTGTGGGACTTCATGCTTTAATTTATCTGTAAAAATACTTTTTGTCAAAGGAGAACTCCAGATAACTCAACAACTTTGGGAAATTCCTCAACACTAGCTGCCAGGGGAGGAACATATCAGAGAAAGTGACTGAGGCACTGGGAAGCCTCTCGAGGCACCACTATGCACCCTTGCATAATGAAGCTTATTCTATTTTTCTCTTGCTTCGAAAACTGACAGTTAATAAATGTACTTCTTTTTTTCTGCACAGAAATTGTGCTTAAATACAACTAACACTGTGCAGCTGTGTCCTTTTTATGCTCTTATTGGATTATGCAAGAATAACAGAGCTAGGCTTGGTTTGTAGTGGGAGACCACAAGATACTGTGGGAAGTGAGGTAGAAAGTATTGCCATTGGTGAGGAACGCAGAGTTTCCCCAGGCACTGCACTGCTCTGCAACAGTGAGACACCTGCCAAATAAATCAAGTCTCTTGATTCACCCTTTTTATCTCTCTGCATCCCATTTCTAGGTCCATGTGCGGCTGGTGTGGTTGGAATAAAAATGCCTCGTTACTGTTTGTTTGGAGATACAGTAAACACAGCTTCGCGGATGGAATCCACAGGCTTGCGTAAGGATTTAATTTTAGCTCTCAGTGTAACAGGACCAAAGGCTATTGGTTAGTTTGTGACCAAAGTGTCTGTTTTCAGCTGAGAACAATTTATTATCAGCTTGCAGAAGTTTTAAAGATAAAGAAGCCCTATTTGTTTTGATTACCAATTATTTAATTGTCCAAAGTGACAGTGGGCACTTCACTGGGCAACAAAGAGTTGTTCCTTGTTCATGCTTCAGTGCTGGTAATAGGGAGTTTGTAGGCTGGCTCACTGCCTGAGTTCCTCTGGAAGATATGATACTTATGTGTCTGGAATTTAATTTTACTCTAGGAACCACAGATTTCAGTTTGACCTAGAATTGTATTACAGCTTTGTTGTGTAAATGTACTGACTGCATATTTTAAGTTGAAGCAATTATGTCATCAACTTCACCATTAGGGAACTGTGGCAAGAGCCAGTTTTTCTTCCTTCTGCCCAGTGTCTTCACGTGAGCATTCTCTATTTAGGTCACTCACAATTACTCTTTTCCCTTTTGACCTCTAACTACTACAGATACCATTGTCACCTGTATTTCAGATCAATGGCTGTACCACCTTTACCTGCCTGGATATGCTCTGTAATGGAGTCAGATTTTTCATACAGCAGTGTAATTGCTTCTCATTTAATTTGGTTCTCAGAATTTATGATGATAACAATTGAAGGAGCTTCTGCTACAGTACCAGTTTTCACATATACTTAATATGAGTATGTGATATGTTTCCAGGCTGAGCTTTCATTGTCTCTTTATTAGCTTTAAGGATTCATGTAAGCGGTTCCACAATTAACATCCTGAAAAGAACAGACTGCCAATTCCAGTACGAAGAGAGAGGAGAAACGTACTTGAAGGTAACCTTTACCATGTGCATGCATGAACACAGAGAAGAGGGATAGTAAAATGTATTGTATAGCTGAGAGTACCCCCGAACCTAACTAACAGCTGAGGAACAGGGATTACTGATCAGTTGGTATCACAGTCTCTAGTGGTTGAAGATAAAGAGCTCCCTAACTCATAAATTAAAGCAACATAAAGATGTGGAGAATAAATGAAACACACCATTTGGAACAGAAGATTGTAGAGTGAAGTCATCTGCTGAAAGGGAAGCTGAATCTAGTGTTAATTTGTTAATGCTCCAATATCTGCCTATCCATTTTTTTCAATCTATTCCACTTGTCTGTCCTTGGGAGTTGATGGCAGGCAGCACAGCTCACCTCTCCCACGACTTATGTTTCAGGTCATGGAACAAGGAAATGAGTGTGCAGCTGCATCTCCCCCATTCTTCTCCTTCTCACTTCTGATTTGTAATCCTTTGCTGTCAACATCAGTTACTGAAAATAAGCAAAGGCAAACATGGCAATGTGCAATAGAGTATTATTTAAGTAAATTAACTACAGGAAATTGCATGCTAATCCCAAAATTGTGCTTTCTCTTCTTTGTCATACATATTTAGGGCAGAGGAACAGAAATTACCTACTGGTTGACGGGTACTGAGGACAAGAAATACCATCTCCCAACACCTCCTTCTGTGTAAGATGGTCTTTATAATGTGAAAAGGGAGGAGAAATTCCCATTCTCTGTGCTTTAGCCTTTATTGTTCCTCCTTGGCACTCGTGGATTTTTTATACCATTGAACTTGTCTCCAGTAGTTAGAGACTTAACAGCATATGTGCATATAAACACGTAAATATTCATTACATGGGACGATGTGTGTGCTGAAGGTTATTTGTCTATACAAACATTTAGCAGGTTCTTTGCCTTGGAAGGGGTGTAAGACTTACAGGAGAAGTTGTGATGTGATAAGAGCAACAGATGGACAGGAAAATGTAAAACATTAATATTCCCTCAAATTTAGTCCTAGTGGAACCTGTGTGTCACAGTACAGGAAGAGGATAACCACAACTGAATGTGCACCTCTCTGCAATACCATGTTATGCCTGTGAGCTCTTGTGGAGGAATTTGTAAGAGAAATGAAACTTGCAGGATTTCAACTACTATTCTGCTACAAGAGGAGGACAAAGTTACTGTAGTACTGCACTAAAATCTTTAAAAATTAAACAAGAGCTTACTTTCTAACACTTAGAGAAGTTATCAGTAAAAAAAAAAAAAAAGAGGTTGATGTTCTGGAACCGACCCATCATTTGCCATTAGAATTGAATAAAATATAGCAATAGTGGAAGTGGTATTTTTCAGTAACTATGCAAAATTGAAGTCAGGATAACTTGTTGCATTTTTTTAGTGTATATTTTGCATATGAGTACCTCTTTATTTCCTGCAAACTCACTAAATGTGGAAGTTCCTAACTTTCTCCTCTAAACACCTTTGTACAGTCACTCTTCACTAAGTGGGCATTTGCTGCCATCTGCTCTGAAAGGACATTGTTTCATTACAAACTGAAGTGATGATATTGCAAATTGGTGTTTGCCAGATACATTGGGATCCCTTGTCTTGAAACGCATAAGTAAATGTCACAGATTGCTTCTACTGTACGTTTTGAGTCTTACACAGTGTGTCCTTTGCACAAAAAAAATTCCCTGTCTATTTACTCCTACTGTGTAAGAGAAAAGAGGAGATTAAGCAGAATATGAGGGTTTTCTCAGGGCATTTGCAAAACAAAAATAATCAAATTTTTAATCTGCTACAGAATCTCATGAACTTTGTTATTTTTTAAATGGAAAGTACAAGTGTTTGGACTGAGCTGGAAATACTGTCAAGATTACCTCTTATGGTACATCTCCCTTGTAAACTTAGAACTCCTTTTTTAAAATTAATATGATCTGTTGAGACTATCAGAATGATTGAATTGTTAGTGATCTGGAATTCAACTATGGAAAGTACGTTTTGAGCTGGATCACAGTGATGTTTTTGTTTTCAGTTCCTCATATAAGCTTGCCCCTTCAAAATTGTCATATGTGGGGTACTCCAGCAAAACCCAAATACACTGAAGAAATTTATGAAATAATGGCAACTCTATTACTGAAGGCCACCTGAAGTTGAATAGTTAAAGTCCTGGTGCCAGTAATGGTGTTGAGAGCTAAAAACTATTTTGATTTGGATTGAATCTAATTCATGTCTTCCTTTTTGTGCAAGTGATCATGACCTTTTAAGGTCAATGACACAGTTACAGACCTCTTGTGCAAAGACACTGATCCATACTATATGGAAAACTCACATAAAAATCCTGACTTCTATTCCCAAATTCAGAATCTGAATTTGGTCCTGCCCACACTTTTTATCAGTAGTGTGTGAATGTCATTAAGATAAAGATGGGATTAAAATGTTTAAAAATCTCTGGGGACCTGGGGATCACTAAAAACGTGTGAATCACTGATTTTTTTTTTCCCATCCTGTTGATTTTAGGGAGAATCAGCAGCGGTTACAAGATGACTTAGCAGAGATGATAACCAATAGTCTTCAGAAAAGGGAAAACGAAGGATCCAAGGCGCGGGAGCTTTCGCGGGTAGCCAGCTACCAATCAGGTACCCTGGAATACCTGCAACTGGTCAGCAAAGAGAATTTTACCACATATGTTTAAAACTGGACATCTAGTATGACTCAAAAAGCTGAAGCAACTCTCTGGACAACTTCATGTGGAGGCTGGAGGCTTATAATCTCAGCTAGAGGAGAAAGAAAATACCTTTTCAAGCGTCCTTTCTACCGTCCGACCTGCTATCAGTAAATCAAACCTCTCTTCACTGTAACATTGAAATTGTTGGATGACTTCGTTAGGACACATGCAGTATGATTTGAGGTAAATGAAAATGTTTGCACTTGAGTCTGGAAAATAGTGTGGGGGGGTTTGTTTTAGTTAGGTTTTTTTTAACTGTGATAGCCTGTTCGATAATCCACTTCTGAAAATATTCACAGCAAAACCTTAATTTGTTATGATTTTTAGATGTTGTATTTAATTTGTAACTTTTATCTGAAGAAAGATTTGGTGTAATATATTTGAAAATATAATTAAATATATCATATGTAAAACCTGGATATGTTGCTATTTTGTTTCTTCTGCTGTTTTCCTCTGTGTTTCACGTGTTTTCTTTAATCAAGCTGACTTTGTTCAAGAGACAACACTTCTGTTATTTACATTGGGAGATTATTCTAGAAGTATGGTTTCTAAAGCTTAACTGAATCTCCTGGGCCTGAAAAAGGAAACTGCCATTCTTGCAAAACAAGACACTTTCATATCTTTTCACCACTTCTGCTTCTGCACCCAAACCAGAAGTGAAATAAAAATTAAGGAAATAAAATTATCTGGACTTCTTAACCTCAGACCTTTTCAATTCAACTTTTGGATGCAGTTTTACAGTCAAGCGGGTTTTACTCAGATGACTCATTCTTCAACTGACACCATGGCACTGATATTAATAAACAGTTTTAAAAAGCAACAAAAGCACAGGGGCCGCATGTAAAAGAAAATCAGCATTCACATGAAGAAATAACATCTACTGAGTGAATAACATCTACTTTTGCAAGGGCCTTTTGTGCATTGTTGGCTTTCAAAGCAGAACTACTTCCACCATTGTCAAATATTGGTCAGTATTCAAACCATAACATTGGTGCAAAATCATTTTTTATAGTTTTGAACAGCATTTTTGTTCAACTAGACAACATAAAAAGAATTTTAAAAGAGCATTCCAGTTGCCTTTGTTTTTTCTTTGTTAAGATAAGCTGGCTTTGTAAGAACACACACACCAAAAGAACAATGTAGATGTAAATAGACAGATCTGAAGTGCAAAGATTACTGGAAAAATTACATAATGAGGTGCTGTAGGGCTTATACTCTTACCTAATAAATGTAAATTCCTACACTCAGGAACATGATGCAGACAAATAGCAGAAAATATGTACCCAACAGCCACAGATTTCACATTATATATAACCAATCTGAAACTCAAACTGGCATTAATACCATACCATCCTTTGTCTGTGTCCCAATGGAAACATCCATTGGGATAAGCATAGAAAAAAATACCAGCCCTGATGTTCTAAAACTGGCATGCATTAAAAAGAGTATGAGTACAATAAAAATATAAAGTCTGCTATTTCCTACCTCATGGTGCCAATCAACAAGCTTTGTCTGCATTCTTGGGTGCAGCTGCTGCGCCACTGGGCACTGCTGGGCTATTCAGGTTGCTGCAGCTGAAACACTCAGGAAGTGTAGCTGTGATGTAGTGACAAGTGCTGGACTCTTCAAGCCTGAAGACGACCACTATGATTGCCCCAAGCAGAGCTGTTCTGATCTTCAAAGTGATACAAGTGACTCTTTTTAAAGAGGAGTTTTATGGGTTTCATCTTTGACACCCCTGAGATACAAATTATTTTAGAGCAAATGTCTGCTGGCATTGATTAAGAAAATCAATTTAAACAGTGCTTAGTTTTCAGCAGCCCTTCTCTTTCCAGTGTTCTTCAGATAATAAATTTCGTATCATTTTGTGAAGATGAATAGTTCCCTTAGCAATGAGTTGAGGGACCCATCTTCTGGTAGATTTGTTTTTCACATGGTTCTATCCCTGCACATATCTGTTACCTACACATCACAATAAAATCAACTTTGACTACTCGTTTAAAAAATCCTGGTTTCTGGTTTGAATGTCCGTTTTTTCCTTATCTCTAAGTGAAAAGTAGCCCAGAACAAAGCAGTGACAGGTATGGAAGGATGCCTGCAGCCTGGAGATACAGTGCTCTTACCCTGGGCTTGGGGCCAAGGCTTGCTACTTGGCCTGAACTGGTTGGCATGTGACCTTGTTATATGAGGCTATTACAGGCACCGGTATCAAATTCAAACTGTCTTAAACAATTACTGAAACACGAAGTCCAAATAATGGCCATTTTCAGATAATGGTAGACCATCCAACACTGGGTGAGACAAAAATGCAGTGCCTCAAAATGGGCTGAATCACAGGTGCAAAGGAAAACCCTATGGAAAGCTGTCTCTATCTGTAAACCCCAGGAAAAGGACTGTCCCTCATTTCTTTTGCTGGGACACACACAGCAGTTGCTGTTCTCAACAGGGCCGCAAGCTGCCCTTTCTGTGATGCAAAACGCATAGTTCGACAAAGCATCGTCCAACTCTCGTTGCTTTTCGGAGGCCTTTTCTGGTAAACCTTCCCCCCTTTTAGGTTAATCACCGTCGGAAAGTCCAGGAGTCCCACAGGCACCAGCCTGAGGATCCGCCCTCACTACCCTGCGAGGCCGGACCTTGGCCAGGAGTGACTCCCACACCTCAGCCAGGCCTTGGGGTCTCCAAACCCGTATCGGGGCAGGAAAGATGCCGCCGCTCCCGGGGTACCTCCCGGCAGCCGGCGCGGGGAACAACCGTCCCCCGGCAGACAACCTCCAGCACGGGGCGCCGCGGCCGGGGCGGGCGCCGGAGGAGGCGGGGGCAGCGGCGAGACCTGCCCTGAGCCAGGGAACTTCTTAAAGTCCCGCCGCCTCTCGGCGCTCGGAGGAGGTGTGGGGGAGCGGTGGCATGGTCCGGGTGCGCGGCGGTGTGCGCCCCTACTGCTGGGCGCTCGTCCTCCTGTGGGCGGCGGCGGGCGGCCGCGCAGGTGAGGCGAGCGGGGGCGCGAGGGGCGGTCAGCTAAAGCCTCCTCGCCGTGGTGGGCGGGAGGAAAGGAGGTACCGGGACCGCCCTGCGAGTGCCCCCAGCCCCGGGGTTGCCGGGCGGTCGGGAGGGGTAGCCCGGACCAGGCTCTGCCGCGGCTGCGGCGGAGGCAGCGCGGGTCTCCCGGGGGACCGCCGGGCTCCGCGTCCCGCCTGGGGCAGCCGCGCCTCCGCCCCGTGCTGCCTGGGACGTGGGTGCGAGGCCGCCGGGCCCCCGCTCCTCACGGCGGGACCCCCTCGGCCGGGCTGGGTCTGGCCCCCTCAGGGGCTGCTCCGGGAGCACCTCGTGCCCCGGCGGCTGGGCCGGCGCGGCCGTGCTGCCTCGTGGGTGTTCGGTGCCGGCGCTTTCTAAACATCTTCCCCGTTCCCAGGAGGGGCGCGGGGAACCAAACTGAGGATCCAACAGGTGGGAAGTTGCCTTGAGCTCCCAGCCGTGCTGGTTTTCAATGTCATATGCAGGCACGGGAATCGTTCAGAATGAAGACTTCGTTGTGGTGCTGTGGCCTACAGCATGCTGCAGCTTGTGACTAGCAGAGTTTTAATGCTACCTTGTCGGTGTAGGTCACGGTCTGTGCTTCAGAACTCATACGGAGTCCCAGAACGGTTTGAGTCGGAAGGGACCTTAAGGATCATCTTGTTCCAACCATGCTGTCGGGCAGGGACACAGTATTTTGCTCTTGTGCTGCTTTCAATAAGTTCTGAAGGTTTTAAGGGCTGGATTTGGTGCTTATCTTACATGAATTTCCCAGTTAATGTATTAAGTGCCACAAACCAAGGAGAAATTCACCTAAGAGTTGTTTCAATGTGTGCAAAATGTTGTAAGCATATAATTTTGTGGGCAGTCCTACCTCATCTTGCAGACACGCTTTTAACACTTTACCTAGATTGGCAAAAACTTCAGTTAGGAGAGCCAAAGGAAGGGTCAGCTGTGAATTATGCAGCGGAAATGAAAGGAAGTTTAGGGTATGAGGTAGTTTCACCTAATGCCCAACTGATTTCTAACATCATAATTGAAATACTGATAGAAAACTACAGAGGAGCAAATAGAAATGCCTTTAGGCTGCTTAATAGAGTAAATGGCTTTCAGCATTATGAATCGTCTAGATTATTTTTTTTTAATTGGTTCATTGTTCTTTAATGTTTTGAATGCCTTGAAGAGTCTCCATCATACACTCTGGAAACTGTTTCTGGAGAATGTTCTCTAATATGACTTAAATTGAGGTGCTCTGAGATTAGTGAAGCTACTTGTTGAATGGTTATTTTTGTTTCCTCTGGGTGACCTATACTGGGTACCTATAACTGTTTTGGCAAATCTGCTGCATTTGCTAAGCTTTACTAGTAAGTATCCTTGTGAACATGAAAACCATACAAGACTGAAACTCTTAATTGATAGTTCACATTTGACTATTTCTTTTCTCTGCTCTAAGCACAAATCAGGGGATTAGGCTTCAAATAATGACAGGCCTGTTGGAAGCAAATTGAAAAATTGCTTAGGCCTGAAATGCATGAGGAAATAGGATAAATTAAGGCCAGTAGAATAGAAAATGCAAATGGCTTATATTCAGGCAGATCAAGAAAGCATTTACTCCTTTATTTGAAAATTACTTTGGGCTTTGGGTTAATTTATTGTGTGGTTTAAGATAATCTCTAAAGAAGCCCTGAAATACTTAACATTTGTTTTGTAATAGATTCCAGTCATAACTGTGTATTGAAATCTCGCTTGTTCTTTGGAGTTATACCTTTTTTAAACAGATAAAAGGATGCTTCTAAAAAAAATAAACACATGGATAGGCAGGATCAGAGGGGTGCCACAAAGATGATCAGAGGGATGGAGCACCTCTCCTACAAACACAGACTGAGGGAGCTGGGGTTGTTCAGTCTGGAGAGCACTCTGGAGAGACCTCACTGCAGCCTTCCAGTACCTGGAGGGGGCTTATAAAAAGGAGGGAGATGGACTTTTTATACAGGCATGTAGTGACAGGACAAGGGGCAATGGTTTTAAACTGAGAGAGGGCAGGTTGAGATTAGATACAGGAAGCAATTCTTTACTGTGAGAGTGATGAGCACTGGCATAGGTTGCCCAAGTGAGTTGTGGATGTCCTATCCCTGGAAATGTTCAAGGCCAGGTTGGACGGGGCCCTGAGCAACCTGGCCTAGTGAAAGGTGACCCTGGCTGTGGTAGGGAGGTTGGAACTAGATGGTCTTTAAGGTCATTTCCAACCCTTAACATTCTATGATTCTATAAAATTTTTAATGGAAAAATAGGTCAAGCTCTTTCAAATTAAAAAATTGAACAGAAACATCCTTATTATGGTTGACCTGAAATATTTAAATGCTATCCTGTGATAATAGAATCTTTACTACTGAACGTTAGTTGTAGGAGAGGGTACACTAAAATCAAATGTGCAATTTTGTTTTAGATTTTTTTTGTATTTTGAAGTGATGCGAAACTAGTTTTCAGTGAAACAGGAGAGTGATATCTACCCTATTTAGTGGAAAGTTTATAGGCGGAATCTATGAAGAACACCTCTACAAAAAAATAGCTTCACATTTGGAAAGCCATAGATAAAAATTAGTAGTTAAATTAAATTAGTAAAATTAATAGTTAAGGAAACCAGTAGTTTTCATATTAGTAGGAGATGCTCACAGTTGTTAATTGAGCTTGTTACATGTGAACTAACCAGTGTTCCGTTGCTTGTGAGTTGGCTTGTTTCTCAGAATAAGGAAAAATACGAATATTATTTCTCATCCCCAGACCTTGTATCTTTCCTCTGCAAGGAAAAGTGTTCTACTCATTTCTCTAATTATGAAGTCCAAGAACCTAACTTGACACATATATGTTTTAAAAACATGTTATACCTGGGAAAGCATAAAGAAAAGCAGCTGTTGCATCTTGCCAAACAAATTTTACTGGCGTTCTTAAGGCATCTCAGGTGTTATTTTTGTAGCTGTAATTTATTTAATAAATATTAGTGATAATGTGCTTGCTAGATGGTCTTGGGCCATCTCTGTACTGCTTTTCTTTCATCCCTCATCATCTCTGTCAATTCTTTTATTGCAAATTACTGCCATTCTTTCATGTCCTCTTCAGCATCTGTTTTTCCCTTGTGTTTCATCTTGTGTCAGTCCTCTTAGTATTTCCTTTAATTGCTTGTTTCATATTCTAATGAACATGTATGTATTTCTTCTCTCCTGCTGCCACCAAATAAAAGACAATGTGCAGTTTTAATATAACTTTGGAAATACCTGTATTGAGCCCAAAAGGCAGAGAACAGATTTGGCATTTCAGCTTGAAACCCAAAGGGACCACTACCACCTCCTATTCATGGCTGAAATGTGTTCCTTTTCCCATTATTTAGGGAATAATTTTGACAAAAAGCAGATACTTCTCACTTGCTGTAGATATTCCAGCACTTTCTCAACAATAATCCCCATTTCTGGATCTATCTTTGGCAGAAGGATTGATGTATCTTTAAAAGCAGGCGGTTTGGAGGAGGGCTCCTCCCAGTCCCTACTGTCTGTGGAAAGGAGAAGGAACTCTTTTTTCCAGGCTTATTTTGTCATTGCACTTCTGCTCGTCTCTTTCCCCACCACACTGGTGGTTGTGGTGAAACTCTGCATCGCTGATGCTGTGCAGTTCTCCTGGCTGGCTGATGGAGAGGAAGGGTTATTCCACTGGCCTGCCCTATCCCCTGGGATTTTGACTCATTCATCGCAGTAGATGGTGTGTGCTTTGGTGTGTTTTTGAGGTTATTCTAAGCAACACTGCTATGGAATAGTTACAGATTATCACAGTCTTTTCTGTTTGTCAGAGTCCTAATAGGCTGAGCACTTGAAAGTCTCAACTGTGATGAAAGGATGATTTGTAGGTTCATGAAGACGTTGCAATTGTTTTATATGCAAGAACTGACCAATATGACTACTGGGATAAGAGGTGCTGGGACCTCTACCTCACCCTCCAAAAATAAATGTGAAAATGCCAGTATTATTCAATAGGAAGGTTCCTGTTTTTTTCAGAACTCAAACAGGATTATTTGGAAATGTGCAGGTGCTTCTTGTACATCTATATTCCATATTATGCTTCAGTTCTGGATGGTTTTCTTGGTAAAGGCAGTCCTACTCGTTTAGATGAACACAGAATAAAATTGTAACAGATTGGGTGGTACGAAATGCTTTGATTACCTTGTAGTGTACACAGGTTTATAAGCATGTAGTTTTAACTCCAACTGCAAAGTGAAATGAGATGATGAGTCAATGAAAAGAAAAAGCAGTAATGGAAAATAGTGTTTTCCAGCATTGTTGTTAAACTATAACAGCTACCTTGATACTATTCCTTTATAGGTCTCTCAAGGTTTGTTGTAAATTATCCTCTTATTTAATATTTCCCCGTCCCTCCCATCCTCTTTGATTCCTGGTTTTCTTCAGTTTAAATTTGTCATGTAGGGAAGCTAGAGCAGGGCAGACTCCAGGGGTAATTGAAAAGTTTGTTCTGACTCTTGAAAACAGCTCTGCATGTTCATGCTCTGGCAGAGCATAAAACAAAGAAACCCAGCCTGCCGTGTAAGAGTACCTGTGTCAGATAGGTCTGTCTGGCTTTGGCATCCACTTTCTTTTCCAGAGGAAAGCAACAGCTATTTTGCTTTAGGCAGACACATTATATCTGGCATACCTATTTAGTTTGCAGGCACTAATAGCAATACCCAGCTGCCCTGTTTCGTCTTGACTTCCAGCCACCTCTCCACAGCCTCCCAAAGAGAAGGAAACATGGTCGTGTTTTGCCTTACTTTGTTCTTGCTCTTTTTACACATTCTCAACATCTTTGTTTACTGTGCAAGTAGCCTGTCTCTCCTCTGCCCTGCAATGGCCTTCTTGGTTGGAATCAGCCTTCCCATTTACTGCTGGACAGGCAAGATGTGTTCTGCTCTGACCCCTTGCATCACTCCCTCACAGAACCTCCTTTTCCCTGGCTTTTTTGGTATGTAAGCTCTAGCTTTGTAAGGTGGCCTTTGGCTTTCATCAGTGATGATCCTTATCAGCCTGTGCTTCTGTTTACAGATTTTTCAGTCTGAGTGATTCTCATGTCTACCTTTAACCTTAAGTAGAAATGACTGCATCTATTGCTAGAAGATAGTTAAGGGGACAACAGAAGACTAAGCTCATAACTGCTTGAAGAGTTACTGGAAGTCTGTCATGTCTCAGTCCTTTAAATAGCCTCAGTACCTGGCAGATGAAAAACATGTTTTTAAACACTGTGTTCCAAGTCCCTGAAGTTACTTCATCTCTAAATAGACTCATGTAACAACTTGTTTTCATAGAATGTGGAAAAAGCAGAGTTCTTTCACTACTAAAATTCTGGTTCTGCCAATGCATTTTCTGTTCCCATGAGAAGTGTCCCCAGTACATCATGAAGACTGATCTAGTGCACAGTGTACAAAGCCTAGCTGGAGGCTGGTAACAAGTGGTATATGCCAGTGGTTCATACTGGTCAGCATCTTCCTTGATGGCCTCAATGATCAGGGGGCAGAGTGTACCCTCAGCAAGTCTGCTGATGATATGCCAGAGGGCTGTGCAGCCATTCAGAAGGGCTGTTTATGAATTTATCCCTTAAAACTTCAAATAATTCTGAGAACTCTGACATTTGATTTTTTTTTAACTGTTCTCACTTACAGTACTGTAGTACTGATTTGATCACTCATTAATAGAGAGCTGATGTAATTACAACCCATCTTAGGGAAGATTTAATTAGAATTGTAGGGTGTGGGACTTTTTTGATTTTGTTGTTGTTTGTTTGGTGGTTTGGTTCTTTTTTTTCAGAAAGCAGTTTACCTTGCTCTTTGTTCTTCAGTTTTGCAGGATTAAAACACAAGTTATCAAGAACGTTTCTTAAACAGCAGTCCACATGGAACTCCGAGCAATCTAACACCCTTCCTTCCTGTTCATTTCATGCTTGGGATCGATTCTATTTCAGATGGATGATAGACGTTGTGTATCTTGTAAAGGACTGCATACCTTTTGTGCTTTTGTCTTTAAGCTTGTGACCCACTGAGTCCTAGTGCTTCTGTTATGCCACCTCCAGGATTAGTTGCCCAGATAGTCAATGTAGAAAGCTTTTGCTAGTTTTTGAATCTTTAAGTGGACAATTAAGTCAACAGTAGTTTATAATCCTTTGCAGTTGCTAAGGCATGCTGTCTTCTAAAGTAGATTTCAGTAAGATTTGTATAGACTGTCTTCTGGGCCAGGTAAGGAAATACTTTTCAGAGTTTTATGTTAACACTCAGCTATGTTGGAGCTGTACACTGAAAGAGTTGTAGATAACTTCCAGAAGAATAACATGAGAATGTTTAACTGTGAGCTTTTATAAAACTCCAGTTAGTTCTCATGCCATTTTGTAGTACGTTAACATTAGTGTTGATCTCCGTAGTAGAACTAAGCCTGATGGAAAGCTATAAAATTAACTTTTTTAAATTGCTGAAATACTGTCTTGACATTTCAGTATTGCCTAGGAAACACTTACTTATGTTTGTTTCCCTTATCCCCTTTCTTCACCACCACAGAACTCCGCTATGCAACTGTGTACTGGAATAGAGCTGAAAAAATACTTCAGGTCAGGAATGCACTGGATAGGAGTGGAGATGCTTATGGCTTCTACAACAACAGTCTGCAGACAACAGGCTGGGGGGTCCTGGAGATCAGAGCAGGCTATGGCACTCAGACCTTAAGCAATGAAGATATTATGTATGTTGCTGGCTTCTTGGAAGGCTATCTCACAGCTCCGTAAGTACCTCAGGAAGCAACTCAATTCATGACACTTCCAGCGGATTTCTGTACTTGTGAGTTTTTTTGTTTGCTTTCATTGCCCTAAATTCCTGTCCATTTAAACTAATGATACATTTTGCAGCTGTATGCTGTTCTTGTAATTAGTAGCAGGTACAAAGTATAGCTTCTTCATTATGGGATCAGGATGTGCCCTCCCCTTCTCATCCTGCAGGCTCTCCGAACACCTTGGTGAGATAGATGAGTTCTGTATTTGTATTACTGGTTAAGTATTGTAATCACAAAATAATGTATGTGTAAAGAAGTGCATAAGGAATAGCAAAAAGTGTAGTTGTTTCCCCAGCCAGTAGTTAGGTGACTGATCAGGCAGTTGAGAGCAGATCAGGGAGAAATGTTGGTTGCAAGGTCTGCAGGGCTTCCTTAAGGTCCTTTTTAATAAAATACCATCAAGAAACTGCCGGGGGGCATATAGTGAAACTTCACAGCATGGGAAGTTGTCTTGACCAACTTAAATAAAATATACACTATAGGCCTGAAGGCAGACTGGGGTATGTCTAGAAGGGTCAGTGTTGTCCTGAAAGCCCTGAGGGACTGTGCCTTTCCCACAGTGCACATCTATGAAAAGTGACAGAATTTTTTACTTGTTACAAATCCAGTGCAGAGGTTTTTTTCTAAAATAAAACAAACAAAAAAGTCCATAACCCCAAACAATAGCCAACCAAAAAAATTAACCAAACTTTGTTCTTTCCTTGACTAAGTTGGAAGACAGAATGACACTATGAAATACTGTCTCCTAGTAGATGGCAGATCTAGGTTGGACTTGATGATCTTAAGGGTCTTTTCCAGCCTGAGAGATTCTATGATCCTCTATAGCTAGTGATATAGCTAAGAACATGACATGTGGCTTGTTGTTGAACAAGTTCCATCTTTTGTTCTATCAACACAGTCATAGGAAAAGAAAAATTCCAAAATTCTGATGCCTGGCTGGGAAATGGTTGGGAGAGGTTTGTGATGGCTGCTTGTGACATGACTTTTTGGCTTCACCAACTTTGCTTTCAGAACACTGAAATAAATACCCATAGGCTATGTTGAACAGGCCAGCAAGGGAAGGTTGTCTGCTGACCATTTGTCAGATACGGCTGCTGGACAAGATGATATTCATTTAATTAGTAAGATATTTTAAGATCATAATCCATATCCATAATATTTATGGATAGTTCTCTGAGCATATGATAATGTGACTCTCTAGTGGGGTTTGCTGATGAGGCACCGAGGTCTCTGGAAGTGTATAAGGGAAATTCAATAAGGAAATACTTGTCAATAACAAAACACTTCTGAGAGAGTAAAGGAGTTCTGAAGTTCATAGTGCACAACCTGTACTCCCAAGATGGGAAAGGAAGTGAAGTACATGGAGAATCTGAATGTATATTGTTGGATTATTTGGCGTGAGAGGTTACTGCCTTGCACTATTCAGTCAGTTTATGTAAACTGTCCCTGAATCTGGGGAATGCTAGCATTACATTTAGAATATTGTTAAAATTGGTTCTTGTTCAACAGATTTTTTTCCTAAGGCTTTACCTAGGTCTGTTAATCAGTAGGTGGTTAAGCTTAAGTTTTGTCATACTACAGGTAGCCCAGTCTGTGCTAAGCTCAATTAGATGGCAAATAGTGCTCTAGTAGGAACAACTCACACCCTGTTCCTCTTCTGCCTCCACAGTAGATTTATGTGTCGTCTTGGGTTTTAAGCAAACCTAAGTATATGTCTGTTCCTTTAAATGTGGTTTGAATGTGAAACAGTGTCTGCAAGGACTTATCTGCTGTCTTATTCTAGGCTAAGTTTTAGAGGAAGGAAATTTGCTCCCTTTTTTTTTTCCCCTTGCGTGTTAAGGGAAGATACATGGGAGCGAAGTTATCCAAGTTATTCTGCTCAAGGCTTTTACCTTCTCCAGGTCATATGCTTACTGAGGTTGGTTCCTAGCCCTGGCTGCTGTTACTCTAGGGCTAACAGCTCCAGAACTAGGTGGCCCTTTGTAAAGAAGTGGATATAGCAGAACTAGTAATGAACAGAAATGAAGCTGAGGGTTTGTATAAAGTGGAAAAGTAGGGCTTGAGACTTAGGCTTTTAAGCAAAGTGGGAGTTTTAAAGGAGAATAAGTGTGAGAGTGGGTTAAGATGCAAAAGCAGAAGTAGCCAAAGCCTTTCTTTTCTGGGGAAACTTTTTGAGAAAATCCACAGAGAAATCCTCTGACAAGTGCAAAACCTGAAAATGCTTGCTATCAATAAAATGAGTATCAAATATTATAGATACCATCTGAATTTAATTTTTTTGGCTATTTCTTTGCCCCATTGCCCATCTGTAACTGCAGTGCAAGTGTGTTTCTCACTGGGGGCTACAAACATAAGTTTTTTCTGTCAGGTTGTGTAAAGCTATTTTGGATAAAGAAGGCTTCTCCGGAAGCTAAGAATACCTTTTGAAAATGTTTCAGGTAAGGAGCAAAGATGAAATAGTGATGTGCTCTCTTGACCCTTGATAAGACAGAGAACCTATTACTTCAGGTTTTAGCTGCATGACCTCGGTAGGTTTTTATTTGGCAAACTGTAACTAATGAATCCTTTTATAGACTGTGTTTGCAATTTCCTAAATTGCAGGAGAAGTGAGAACTCACTAAATCTGCAGATGTTAAGATTGCACTCAGAACTCCATTTCTCCTTCATCTTGCCTAGAAATGTAGGGAATCCTAATTAACATGCTGGCAGATAGATGTTCTATCTATGGGACAGTTAAACAAGTCTTCTGAAGTAAAACTGGGAAATAGCCTTTCTCAATCTGTAACTTTATTCCCATCAGACTGCCTGGCCCATTTAGGCTGTCTTCAGAGAAACTCTAGCACCATCACAACTTTCCTTAAAGAAGGTGTCTCTAAACACTTTTGTTCTACTTTTGCACACATTGGTACCCACAGCTTGACCTTCCTTTTGAAGTTCTTGGTAAGAGCAAGGGAGAGTATAGGTATGTGTTTAGCTTTGGGGGAGGCTTTATTTGCATTGTCAGCCGCTTAGCTGCTGGAGTGAAGACTCTTGTGTGACTTACCTGTACAAGCACCTCAGGTGGTTCAGGCACAGCCTTCTAATGTGAAAACATTGGGTGTGCTTGGTAATTGAAGAGCCTTTTAGTACATGGCTGCCTCTAGTCTGAACAACTCCAAGGTCTCCAGCTGTCTTGCATCCATATGCAGTAAACACTCCATGAAGCAGACCCAGGGTGGCTCTTTGCAGAAATCCTAGAAGTACTACTAGGAAGAGCTCTGATGTGATGCATTGATAGGAAGGAAATGTTGGTGTCTGAACCCATATTGAAGTGCAGCTTCCTGCAGAAGCTTGTGGATGAGCAGGAGCTCCAACTTGACAGTACCTGCAATTTGGAGACCTTCAGGAATTATTTTAAATTAGTTCCAATTGGGGCAAGCCAGGTGCCTAAGAGCAGTATTTAAATTTGAAGCAACATTAATTTTACTCTTTCCTCATATAGCCTCAGCTGACCTGAGTTCTGTCATCTTCCTCACTAATTTAAAGAAGAAGGACTGTGCTTTTCTGGTTTTAGACTTGGAATTCTTGTCCCAGATTTGCAATTGCCTTGTGTTTGGCCTTAGATATAGTTGCAAAGCCTTAGTGTAGTGATCCAATTTAATTCAGAGAATAATGCCCTTACAAAACACACAAGCCATGCACATAGAAGCTTTGTTAAAGCAAAAAAAGCTAAAGAGAGAAACTGGGGGAAAAATTCCTGATAACCTTGGTCATTAAAAAAAATCAATTCCAGGAATTGTCTGTCCTCTGTTAGCAAGTAAAAGAGTGAAAGCCATTAAAGAAGGTGTTTGCAGTCACATGATTCTGAACTAACCCAGTCTCTACATCAGTCATGACAGCTTAAAGATACTACTGCTGTAAAATCTGCCTTGTGTCGTATAGCCTTTGAGTACAAAACAGAGAGTAGAGCTGATGGTTGAGTCTGGAAGCCTGATCATTTGTCCTGGCCTAGGCAGTGGTTAGGCCAGGATTCTAGCTGGATTTTATCTTCCTCATCTGGCTCTAATCCCTAAATGATCATCTGCCAGATGGACCAACTCGTGCTATTTGCTCCTCTTTAGTGACACGAGAGCTCTGATTTCTAGTATGGAGTATGTCATGCTCTAGTTCCCTTCCTAAAATTACTTGGCATTTTTATTTGCCAAATTCTCTGTGAATATGCAGGGGTGCAGAATATTGATGTGTTTCACCAACTTTCTTGCCATCTTCAAGAAGTAGGTTATGATTATTTTATGTAGTCTTGTGTTACATGGGAGACAGGAAGATCTAGAACTAAAATTAATGCTGGAGCTGCAGTTTTGTGAAAAATGTAATGGGGCAAAGCTGTTGAATGCTCCCCACTTGTCCTGGCACCTCCCTTCCACAACCTAATTCAGACTACAAATAAAAATAAATCACATTTTTCCTTGGTTAGTGTTTTGCCTGAATGTGTGAGACAATTGGATTTGATTGTCAGAATGGTACCAGAGCTGAGATAAGAAGCAGCAGGATCGTGCTATCAATTTCATGCAATTGTCTGGAAGTGGGACAGAAAGAGGGGAGAAGGTCAGTGAATGATTCTTTAATCATGAGCAAACCGTTCCATCATCTCTGTCTGTATTCTCTAATTATGCCCTGAGGGAAACTGGGAAGAGCTCCTGTCTGCATCCCTCCCGGAGAAAGCTGCCCTCATAAGTTTTACTATAGGAATTCTGTTCTGCTGGCATGTGCTTTCCTTGAGGCTGGTATCTGTTTCTCAGTGCTATTTTCTTTCTCTCAGCACTTGGTAGGAGATAAGTGTACTGATGACTGGTGCAATTCTATCTCTGTCAGCTCCAGAGCTCAGCGAAACAATTTTTTTTTTTTAATTTAATCAGCAGCTGAAAAAAATGTTGGTTAAGTTTGACTCACATTAAGAAATGTTGAAGTTTTGTTTTGGCTTGGATCAGGCAGTTACATTTCACCTAAAATGGAAGGGTGACTTTAATTTTGGGCTTCTGAGCATTTTTGACAGTTGATTTCGTCTTGCAGGACTTCAAGAAAACAAACAAGAAAGCTCTAACCAACCAAGCAACAAAACCCTTTCAACTTCTGTTTCTAATAGTTAATGTGGATAAAACAGCTAACTGAATTCAACAACAGAAAAAAATCACAAGAATTTTGGTCTCCATAAAGCTGAATCTATTTAGGGCTGCCATGAGTGGGAGTTCCTGTGGTAACATGTAGGATCATCTTATACACACTTAGAAATGGAGATATGTAGCTTAAACAGAGAGGAATATAGTTAATGGCAAGTAAAACCTGCTAGATATGCTGGAATTCTCTCTCTGAAGAGTGAAATTAACTGAATCAGCAAATAATACTACCTTCACTTCTGTGTTTTTTTTGATTCCGAATAGAATGGCTCTCCAGAAAAGTTTTTTTGTTGTGCTTAAATGAATGTGCTCATGCTTTCAGGATGCTTCTGGCCTACACATATTCCCTGAATGTACAATTTTGCTATGAAGTAGTTCAGTCTCATTCTTGCTTATCTTCTTTCCATTGTGCAGCAGTTTGAGCAGGCATTAGCAAAGTAATTTATTTTAAGTCAAATTTTAACAATCCTTTCGTGTTACTTTCGTTATTTGTCATGCACTGGAGTATTTTCTGTGAGTAGGAAGAGCTTACTTTGTGTACTGTGTTGCTTGTCTGTCAAGGCATGTTGATTAACTGGTTGGTAAATAGAAGATGCAAAGGAATAACTCGTGTTACTCTTGTTCTTTCAGGCAAATGTATGACCATGCTGCAAATATGTATCCACAGCTAATTAAGACTCCCACCATTCGAAGTGGAGTTCAGAATTTTATGGCGTATGTATTTATTTGCTAAAAATAAATGAGTTAAGACTTGGGATTGGAAGATGACAGAACTTTCAAGCTTTTTTTTATTCTCTTCCTTATGGGCTGAAAATATATGCTTCCCTTCCCTCTGATTGAATGCCATTATTATTAAAAGAAATTCTAAATATACATGAAGAAGTGCATATACCCTTCCCTAATTCTGTTTGTTTCAAAGAAATGTTTAAAACTATTGCTGCCAAAGGGTGTGGATAATGTCAATGAATTCTGAAGGTCATTCTAGTAAAATTCTTTTTTTGAAAAGCTGATATTTTCAATGTTACATTGAACGGTGGTCTCCCGGCACCTTAATCTTTTTAACATTGTGTATCCTTTCCTTCTTCTGTTAGGTTAATATTTTATTCTACTACTAATGTAAATTCTGTTCTAATCACAAAAGTCCTGATTCACTTCTCTCTTTAGCTGTAAAAATCAAAAGTGATTCTGCTTGAATAATGCAGCTACACTGGTGGGGAAACTACAAGTAGGAGAAGAACCAGGTCAGGTACTGGGAAACTCAGCTGTGATTACCAATTATTTTAATCTCCTTAAACCTGTGGTTTTTTCCATCACGAATACTTTTGTGAAATGGTCACTTATGGGGACTATTTTTTTCCATCTTTGCCTTGTCTTGCCCTTTCCATAAGGGGTTATATATCTGACTAATTCTGTTATTGGTGTGCATGTATAAAGTTGATCGGTTTTAGCTTATCCAAAAAATAGAACAAAAAATCTTAGTGCTCCCTTGCTATCATTTTTCAGCATTGCTGCACACTTCCTAGGGAGAGAAATGGGATGATAGCTACCATATCAATGTGTATGTGGTTTTTTTCTAGAAAGATACAGCATGGCAGCTGTATTTCCCAAGGTGCATTGTTGGATGAGGGGGGACAATACTAGATGGCCTTGTATTGTTTTTCTATTGCCTCTATCCTCAACTCCTGCATCGCTGCTTTACTTCATAGCAGTTTTGCAATATGGGTTGCTGTGTTATCTTGGAAGTCCTTAGCCCTAAATGCTCTGATCACATCCCTGTTTCCTTGGACATGCTTCTTGCATCTCGTTGCTTCTAGAAAGCTAACTCTGATTGGTTTTATCACCCATATACTGCTGGAAGAGTTTGATTCCTTTACAGGTTTGTCCTATTTTGCTACTTTACGTAGTGCTGGATGGATAGATCCAGAAGGATGGAAGAGGCCAGCATCTGGTCCTCATTTCCTGTGGTTCTTTTCTGGCCCTTTGTGCATAGCAAAAGAGAACTCTCAGAGATCCTTACAGTGTTGCTGGCTCTTGCCCTAGGGTCTGTTCAAATTGTGTTGCCTCACGCTCTAAACCTGGGTGATTTGGCTCTTGACTGGATCTGGCAAAGGGTACAGTTGTTTGGCCTCCCACCTGTTACTCAGAGGAGCATAGACGTGGTTCTCAGGCAGCATTTGAGCACCACCAGCAGAAAGCTTTCGTTGCACTTGAACCTAGGGGAGAGAAGGAGGCTCTTCAAATGTCAGTCTATTTTTATTCTTAAATAGACATTTAAAAGGGAGTGGTTCATCTGACCTATCAAATGCTTGTTTCCCTTTACTGACTATATGGGAATGCTAGATCTGCTATAGCAAAGTCCCTCACAAACCGGGAGTCCACCTCTTTCTTTGACACTAAAATCTGGTAGAGGCACATGGTTGTAGCGTATTTTGCCTAAGTCTGAATGTTTACACTTGGAGGATACAATGTTTATATCTGCAGGATTTCCAAAGCATGATTTGCCTCAAATCTTAGTAGAATTGTACCATCTGGGTCATTATGTATTTGTCCCTTCCCTGCATTATCAATTATACTCTAAAAAAAAACCAAGAAAACCCCAACCTGTTTGTTCCTCTGCAGGAAGCAAGATCAATGGACAAGACAACAAATCAGAAATAATAAGGATGACCCATTTTGGAGGCATGCTGGCTATATTATTGCACAGTTGGATGGTCTGTACATGGGAGCCCTCGAGTGGGCTAAACTTCATAAGCAAACAGTAAGACTACTGCACCTGTTTTTCAGTAGCTGGGCCTGGGATGTCAGTGGACAAACGTGGGAGAAGGGGATCTGCTTTTTAAAAATAAAAAACAAAAGTAGGATACTTAGTAGCAAGTACTCATTCTGCATGCCATTCTGCAAAATCTTTAGTGGCTCTTTATTGTAGATACTGTGACTGAGCGCTCAGGTCATGTAACCACAGATTCTTGGTAGGCGACTTGGAACCTTGGACACTCACGTGCTGATTATGTTGGGGGTGGCTTTTGTATCCCTGTGAATGTTGGAAGGACAGACACTTCTAAAGTGCTTGTTGCTGTCACTTTACAATTGTTATTAAGCAAATGACCCTTTAGGTATAAAGAGTACCTGTAACAGCATGAATCAGCATGTAGGGAATGCATTAAAGCTTTCATTCTTATTTCCAAGCATTAGATTTCAAATCTTAAAAGCCTTTCTGTTTTAGAGTATGTTTTACTTTACTGAATGACTTCTCCTTTTGTCTTTAAGTCTCAAAAATTTATGGTTACAAAAGATATGGTCTGTATTGTGGCAGGTCAGATGGGATAGGTTTGGGGATTTTGTTTGGTGGTGGTTTTGTTGCTTTTTTTTTGGTTGGTTTTTTTTGTTTTTACCTAGTTTTTCTTCAGTTTCAATTAGAATTGTATTCCAGATCATCAGCTTGTATGTAATAGCAGAACTCCTTTAACTCCAGTAGAGATATGGCAATTATAATGCTGTCCTAAGGTCTAATATCTAATAGGTTTTTCAATGTGAGAGGAAGGACTTGAATAATTGTAGTTGACTGTTTTACCTGGGTTAACCATACCAAGAATTCTGAGAAGTTGGAAGTCCTGAATTATGAACAATTGCGTTTTAGTAAAATGTACATCTTTCTTGTATAGAAGTCACTCTGGAGCTTTCATGCATGGGGAGCCAGCTCAAACTGGAAAAAAAGAAAAGTGTTCATAATAGTAATCCATCTTGAGGGACCTGAGTTTGTAGGGGAAAACACTAGAAACCTTGACTTTCTAGGAAAAGAGCACATTAATTTCCTTTCATAACTCCTGTATCTGAAGTGCCCTGTCAAGCTCATCAGGTTTGGGGTTTGTTTTTTTTTTTTCTGCTTCAGAATCTTTTAGATTCATGTGGGGGGAAGGGAAAAGTGCTGGTTTGTGTCTGAGTTATTTCTTTGTAATAGGCATGTCCTGCCTGCACGGTGTGTTCCCTGATGCTTGCTTATTTAACTATGCATTTGATACTAAAAAGCACTGACCTCTGAAGTGTCCGAATAATTTTTATCCTGTTTTTAGAGATCTCACCATCATGTCTGTATAGAAATGGTGCATTTAGTGAAAGTTTAGATGTGTGGTTCAGGCTGAAATATTTGTGTCCTCTGTTCTTGAATTACATGCAAGAAATGGTTTTTTTTCTTTTCAAATATGCTTGCAGCAGTTGGTGGGATTTATTTTGGCTCTTTTCCATGCCAGTCACAATTTTAGCTTTGGACATTATCACCTATGTTGAGATGCATATACTTTTATTCAAAGCAAAAATGTTCACTGTGTATTTATTGTTTATTTGCAGTGGTGCTGCTGTTTCCTCTCTTTGCCACAGCCAGTAAGTTAGCATCAGTCCTTACCTTTGAGTATGTTTTGGACAGCTGCTGTTGCAGCTAGGTCCTTGGTTTTCTTTGGCATCAAAATGATACCTGACAGTTCTCTAAAAGTACAGGAAGTTCATTTTGTTGGATACCATGATACTTTTCAAGTACTTTTGGGAGATTAGGCTACAAGTGTGTGTCCATATTTACTGCTATTAGGATCTCCTTCAGGAAACAGAGCTTGAAGACTATTGCTACAAGCTTACATGGGTAATAAAAACAGGTGCAGATGCAAAGTTCCTGGCTAGTATTCTAGCTTTGACACCTCCATTTATCTGAGAATCAGCCCAGTTTCTATAAACTATTGGCACTTAAAAGCCCCAACTAAACTCACAAACCAACCAAACAAGCAAAAACACCACGAGTATCTTCCTTATTCCTTGGGATTAAAGAAATGTACCATCCAAAGATAAGTAAATAAATCCACCTAATTGATGGTTTTTTTCTTATTTAGAAGTATTGTGCTTTGGTTCAATTAACCCAATTGTTTTGGTATTTTTTTGGACAACAACTCCAGTAACAAGTATTTACTATTCTGTTACTCAGTTCTCACCTTAAAATAAAACAATCAAAGAAATTTCTTACTGAAAGTCTCTGTAACAAATTCTGCACGTTTTTAAAAGCAAATCTCATTCCTATTGCACGTTTTCCGTAGTGCTTTGAAAGTCTCTTCTTACCTCTTTCCTTTGGTAGATACTGTTTTGTTTCATTGAAAAAAAAAATCCTTTCCATATGTTTATTGTCTTTGGATTATCATCATCAGGAACAGGTTGATCTTTTGATCTCTAGTAGTTCAGTAGTTTGGATTCATGGTGGTAATGAACATCAGAAGTACTGAAAATACCTGGTGTGTGAATTGTGGTGTTTTTCTTTTCCTTTTTTACCCACACCCAAACAAAACAAAAGAAACCCCCGAAAGCCCAAACAAAACCAAGCCAGGACCCAACATGTGACAGTCTGTGTTTTGTTGCCTGATGTTCTGGCGTTCTACTTGCTGTTGGGAAACCTATGTGTACTTCTGAATTCAACTGATTATTCTCTATATGTAGAGGACAATTGTTCCCACTGTCTTAAGCTTAAAATAAGAATAAATGCTGTAGAAGAAAGGCTAGGAAGCTTTTCCCCTTAACTCCCAAAATACCAGAGACGTGAGAAAGAGAAGGGGAGGAGATGGGTTTTGAAGTTCTTATGTTCCCCTGCACCATGGATGATCATACATGGACAAAATGCTCTCCTGAACACTGAGAAGTTGTTTGGTTGACAAGAATAGGCTAAAAGAGATAAAGGGGATGAAGAAAAGGAACTGTGTTTACAAAGTCTATGGATTGTAACACTGAGCACTGGGCAAAGTTGTATAGAACTGTTTCCTTTTCAGGAGAATGGAAACAAGCTGTTTCATAGCTAATCTGCTTTTAATTTTACACATTTCATGTTTCAAGTTTACTCATCAGCACTACACATAACCTTTTCAAACTTGCAAGTGGTTGGAGTTTTACCTTTGGTGGATTAGTTGATGTGCACTTTCAGAGGAGGACACGTGGCAGGTCTGACTTTCTGTTGTCTGGTACTATGGATAGTAGTTTGAAACCAGATCCAGATACTGCTTCAGTGAGGGTTGGATTATATGCACACAAGTCACTCAGAAATGTTCTGCTTTTCTGCTCTCCCCTAAACTTCCTGTCTGCTTCACTTGAATATTGTAGAACCATTGTGTCTGCCACAAGTAACTGAGCCTTACTGCAGGAAGAAAATTTGGACTTTGAATGGTTTGATATCAGCACTAGTATATATATTTTTATTCTTTATGAAGCAAATGCTTTGTAGTGTGTTCTTCTAAACTTTGGTGGTTTTATTGCATGAAGTCTGTCCTTCTGAGGACTATTTTGGGTAGATGCTTCCATTACGACCTGCGTGAAGGCAGTGTACATTGTAAACTTCTGTATTTTGAATTTGATATTTACAGGTATCATTAAGAGTGATGTCAAAATTTGAATACATCTTCATCTTAAAGTGTAACATTGTTCCATCTGGTTTAGCAACATTTTATATCCAGTAAACAAACCCAACCCTTTTGTCAAGACAATTTCTGAGGGAGGGGCACTCAAAGAACATAAAGCCTTTTCATCTGCCTAATGCTCTACCAACGCTGTGATTAATCTTGGGCTTGTCTACGCAGGGATATTAGTCTTGAATAAGGAGGTGTCAGGATTTTAAATACTAGAATGACTCCAGGATAGCTCCCTATTTGTACTTCCTTATTTTGTACTGAGAGTGCTCAGGCTTGGGAAAGTTACTGGAAAACAATTGTTACGGAATAACTTGCCTATTTTAATGTCCCATATAAACAAGCCTTTAAGGCTGGTTCTCTCCTTTCTGCTGCCCTGTGTAAGTTTATTTCTCCCTACCTGTGATGTAACTCAAACTCAAATTGATTTTTTGTTTCGCTGTTCAGTACAGTACCTAGACGAGCCACACATTCTAGCAAAAGGACTTTTGCTGTGGCTTTACTACCTCTCTGCTTGTCAGTTTAGTTTATTCGTTCTTCTTCAGGATGTAAAATGTCAGGAGTTTTCCTGACATTGCTGTGTGAGATGGGAGAAAGTGATTACAAAAATTTGTAATATGCCCTGTATCATGCACTTGTTATGATGCAGTTTTTTGGGTCTAATTCTTGCTAGTGGACACTGATTTACTCCTCACAGAGAAGATTTCTGTATATATCCTGGACATCAGCTGTAGTTTTTCCAAAAATAGGGTTCTCTGCCTTGTTGTGGCAGTTGCCTCAGACCACTACTGAAATTCTCAGATTTGGCCTGCAGTGCAGATTCCTGTGTCTTCTGTTTGAATACATTGTTTTATTGAGGCTCCAGAGAAGCACTGTGCTTATGTGATGTCACATCAGACAGTTTTAAACACAAAACCAGGTTTATTAAAAGAGAATAATGAATTTTTGGAAATAAACTGGAACAAAATTTGCGTGGTCCTCAAAAAGGGAATGAAAACAGAACCCTAGGGAGTGCTTAACAACCTAGTCCCTCTTTTGCATCTCTGATATTTTGGCTGTCTTTGGCAGCTGGCAGCCTAATCTCACCCAGTGCCTTAGGAATTTGCATAACCTGTGCTTTGTTTGAGTGGGTCTTTCCTCCTGCTCACTGGGCACCTTTCTGTGCCTATTGTTCTGAAAGCTTCATTGCTTGGCACTTTTGTTCTAATTTGAATGGACTTCCTAATAGTTACAGAAGTTTTGACTTGGAGTGACTGTAAGAAAGCATAGAAATGTGAAACTTTTTAAAAATACACAGGCAATTCTGACTGATGCTGTAGCAGTATCAATGTAGCTACCCGAAGATATTACAGTGAAGGAGAGTATGGAGTGGTAGCAAATGGATGCTAAGTACAAGTAAAATGTCTTGGGGCTGGCCAAGCAATCTGATATGCAAGCCAGTTTGCTCCCTTCCTGGTGGTGCTGTACAGGGATGCCCATGTGAATCAGACATTGGAAAATGGCTTTTTCTTATTGTGTGGTGGGTTTTCAGTGCAGCTGGATGGGGAAAAATGGTGCTTAAACAGTGCCAAGTCTCTCTATATGGATTCCAATGAAATAGAAGTTGTGACTGGTTTGTAACTGATTCGTACCTCTAAGTTGCTTAAAACTATCCAAAGACACGTCTCTTGATGTTGCTTCCTGTTTGGCTCCTACAGCAAAAACATGATGAACTAAAGCAATGTAACATACATGAAAGTTTGTTTTGGATTTCTTCCTCAAACTATAGCCGCTGTTGGGGCCTTCTGCCATGAATGGGTTTAGTTGTCAGAATAGCTTATTTCTCTTGCTTGTCTTTGTAAGCATTGTGGGAAGGTTTAATTCCTTCCCATGGGATACATGGACTGGAGTTTACATTATTTCTGGTTTTCCTGTTGGTTATTCTCTCTGCCAAAACAGCAGATGGATAACACAGAATTCAGCCTTCTGAACAAAAAGTAAATGGATTTGATGCTGTTTAATTTTTCCTTGTCCCCCTTCATTGGGGTTGTACAGAGGTCAGCTATATGGTTTAGTAACAGTGATTTATATTGCAAGCAATGTGTTTCTTTGCTATATGATTCTGTGGCATTATAAAATTACTATTCACAGCCCTACAGTGATGTGTGTTCTGACTCCTTTTCTTTAAGCCTTGCCTTAAGTAAAGGCATGGTGAAAGCAAGAACAGGAAAGATTTAGAAAATGGTATTTGAAGGTTGAGGTTAAACCACTTTTAAGCTCTTATTTTTGAAGAGGCAAAGTAAGAGGAGGTTCTAAAGAGCGTGTTGCAGAACCAGCTGTGTGTAGTTAACCCTGTTAACCCTGGCTAGCTCCAACCATAAGGAGTTTTCAAAAGCACATAGCAGAGTGCCTTTTGACTGACTTTCCTTTTTCAGCTAGTTTGACTGGTATTGTTAATGTTGTTTCCCTCATTTGTTTCTTCCTCCTCAGTCCTGAAGATTTCTTAAATTGCAGTGTTTATAAAAATCCGAGAGCTCCCAAGAGCATTCGTGTAAGACTTGAAGACATCTAGCTAAACAAAAAAATTAAATCTTACCTCAGTGTACCAGTAAGAGCAGACTGATGGGTATGCTGCTTGCAAAAACACACTAAGGTTTCATAAGGGACAATTATGTCTTCCTTTTTGCCTTCAGAAGTCATAGCATTGGTAATGCCACTACAGGGGCCAGACCCTGAAAGTTTCCTCCTCAGTGTGAGCATCTGGGCCTTGTCAGTAGGCATTTCATAGACCATACAAGAGCTTCCTTTGGGAGCAAAAGAAAAATTCTAACCACTGAGGTTGTCTTGATGCTTTTCTGTCTCAAAGCATTTTCCCTCTTCTTCTTCTTCTTCTTTCCTCAGCCACTGAGCAGCTTTGATGTCCAGTTTCTGAATGCAGTTGGAGACCTGTTGGACCTTATTCCTGCATTATTTGATTATTCTGCACGGGGTGGACAATGCAATGTGGAGCCAGGAAGCCATGGGAGATACCAGTGGGACATGGGACACTGCTCTGCACTGATCAAGGTGAGCACCAGAACTTAATCTCCAGTGACTGTGTTGATTTGCAGTGTCATGAGTCTACCTTTCTGGAGACTTCCCTGTTTGTGTTGCATATGCATAAAGAGACTTCTGCCAATGATCAAGTTGCATTTATGCAGTTGACGTTTGTGCCTCTGTAGGATTTTGAGTCCAGTTTTTCTCACTTGTGTTCAAGGGGAGGGAAAAGACCAAACCAAAACCACAGAGATGGATGGTGAAAAGCTGCTAGAATAACTAGGGAATGACGAACTACCATGGAGAGGAGACTGGAGGAGAGTAACTTGTTTCACCTAGAGAAGTGAAGTCTGAAAAGGGGTTTTGTGAGTGACTACAAGTACATTGGGCAAATAGGCAGGGAGAAAAGGAAAAGAATTACTTAAACTAAAGGATAGTGCTAACATGAAAACAAATGGGTGCAAGTGGCTGATGTTTTCTGTTAATAGTGATACCCTTGAATGTCTTTCCAATGGGAGTGATGACAGAAAAACCCCCCACATTTTTAAGATAAGTGACTGATGCATCATGGTGGCAATTACATTTTTCAGTTAAAATTATTAAGGATTTAAGCAGCATCTGGAGACTCCATGTATTGCAGAGCAACAATATTCATCTTAAATTGAGAAACATTAATTGAAGCATTTGCCTACAGCAAGAGGTTCCTTAGCTAACAACAAATCATAGAACCAGGGAAATATTTTGAAGAGATGTACTATCAATATATATATTTATCTTTTCAAATTGAATTTACTTGCAGTTGCTTCTGTACTTCACCTCAGAGTGAACCAGAGGAATTCTCACAGAAACAGCATGTTTTAAATTAACGTTGGATATGTTTGCAAAGATCTGATCTGAATGTGTGAATACAAATATTCAAAATGAAACTGGGGAGAAAAAACATACCATGTAATGCAGGTATTCCAAATAACCCTAAGGTGTTTTATTTTTAAAATAACACATGGGCAAGAATTGTTTCCAGAGGTTTCAGAAATTCATTTAGTACACAGTTAAAAACACAAGAATCTGCTCTTTCTTCAACAATGCAATTAATCAAACTACTCAAAACAAGTAGTTCTCACAGTTTCTATCAAGTAGAAAAAATGCAGAATACTGTGGGGTCTGAAATTATTCGTCTTTCTGCTTCTGTTTTCCAGGTTCTGCCTGGATATGAGAATATATATTTTGCCCATTCCAGCTGGTTTACTTATGCCGCCACACTGAGAATATATAAACATTGGAACTTCAATATAGTTGATCCATACACCAGCACCAGCCGTGTCTCATTCAGCAGTTACCCAGGTAAAGTCAAAAAAACCAAAACAATGTAGAAATTCAATTTGGCATGGACCACCTTATTGTCTTGTGGCTATCTTGGCTGTGAAAAGGATGGTAACTCAATAAGCACTGGCTTCAATATACCTTAAAACTTTTAGCCGTCAAGAGGACAAAATGCCACCTTGAATTTTCTGTCTTGAACATGATATTGTTGTCATTGTCTTTTGCTCTGAATAGCACTGGTTAAATATTTTACCTCTGACACAAACATGCTGCTTTGAATTCTGCTTGTGTAGTCTGCAGTCATCTCAGGTGTTGAACTCCTCACCTTGCCTATAGCATTCGCATGTTTGGTAATAACAATTTTGAGCACTTCTGTTTACCACTGTGACATGACTTGTGGTGTAATGGGATTATTACTGAGTATCAAACACTTGCTGTTTGAAAGTGTATTGACGTCTTTGATGTTGGGTTCAGAAGCCTTCAGTTGTTTTGTTGTTGGTTTTTTTTTTTTTCTTTTCCCCCCTACATCTTCCTCTTCCAGCTTCTCTATAAGCTGTTGCAGAGGGGAGTATTTTTTAATGCTTATTTGGTGTGTCAGTAATATAGCCAGCCAAAATATTTAGAGTCTCTGTTGGGAGCATTAGGCCAAATGTTAGAAACCGCCAGCAAGTAATGTTTTGGTGGCAAAATATGTACTCATGCTACAGAATAGCACCAAGAAATGGGAACATGAAAAACCAAAGCAAATCTATAACTCCCTCTTAGAGATGACATTGCATAAATTTTTAGGGGTGAAATTTCAAGTTCAAAAATACCCAAACGCTCAAGAATCTTCATAAAACGTTTTAAGTGAAGTAAGTACCATAGGAGACTATCTCATTCTCATGAAATTTTGTTGGTTGACGATTTCAAAACATGCTTTGTTGAGTTATGGTGCCTTACTGCAAGGGCAAGGGTCCTTCATGGCAGGGATTCCTGAGACTGTGACTGGGAAAATGTTTTGAAAAGCAGTTGCATTCATTTACATTGAAAACAAGCCTTTTTCTGTGGGGTTCTGACCCTCCTCAGTGACCCTCCTCAGGAATGCAACGTTTTCTGACAGCTGAGATTTTTAATTTGAGGAAGGGGTAGAGGTGGTCTGAATGTTTGGTAAGTGTACAGCCTTTCAAGAGCTTGGGTTATCTGCGATTACCTTGGAGGAATTTCGCTCCCTTGTTACAAGGAATTTTGCCAAGCCTCTGTAATTTGGTATAAAGCAAAGGTTTCTGAGCTCTGTTCATCATGTGAATGTTCACAAGGTTATTCTGGCTCTCATATCTCTCAGCTGAAATACTGATGATGGCACTACCCTTCACAAGAATGTGGGTCTGTTTAGCAACTGTTGTGTGCTGCACTGTGCTGCAGATTCAAAACTGGGGATCAGGATCAACCACACAGAGTATTTATTATTTTATTTTTAGTGGATGTCTGTGGTGATGTCTTTCGGTTCTTCCTTGTGTGGATTCTTTGTATGAGGAAATACAAATATTCTGTTTCTGTGAAACTGATAAAGCATACTGTGTGGCAGGATATCTGAAAATCAGCTACTGCTTTGCTGAAATGGTTATGGTCTGTTCATTGGTGAACAAAATCCCAGTGTGGTTCCCTGAGAGTGTTGAGGTCTGCAGAGATGGCTTATTTTTTAAAGCCTCCTATTGCCATGTGGACTCTGATGTGGTGATGTGGGAAGGTGTACTTCTACCAACAAAACTGAGTGAGAACTGTTGCAAAGCATAGTTCCCATGGCTACAGTGAAGTTTGAGAGGCCTGTGGTATGCACAGTGTGCTCACTGGCTGCCTGATTACAGGGTGCTATCACAAGCACTAGACAAGCATGGTCCATTGACTGCAGCAAATTGCATTAGCTGTGAGTGTAGTTCACAGACTTGCAGTTTTCCATGGGATGAGTAAGCACTGGCTTAGTAATGCTCTAGGGACATCACGTAGGAAGGAGGCAACTGCCAAATTCCTCTGCTCCATGTTACGATGAGAGAGGATATTTTCAGAGCATCTGACTCTGGAATCTGCAGGTCCTGGCCATGGTTCAACTTGACAATTGTAATGCCTCCCTGCTTAAATGTTCCCGCTCTTATTCTCCGTCCTGACAGACACTAAAAACCAGTAAGAAAGGCCAACCTAGTAATCTCTCCTGAATAGTAACATGATCCTATGAACATAGAAGTATTAACTTCTGGAGGAAACAGAGAGCATTAAAAGACAGGTGCCCTTCCAGGCCTTCAGTGGCACTTAACTGAGTTATTCAAAGATTCTTGTCATCCAACAAGATTGGATATAAAGTAAAACTACGCTGCTGTCCAAAAGCTGTGTCAGAAAATGTTAAGGAGTCCTTTGTCTTCTGAGAAGGAATGTGCCAAATCCATGATTTCTCCTGGGGTCACAGAGTAAAATTATCAATATTATTTATTTATTTACTGAATTTCAAAAGACAGGCTACTAGATAGCAAAAATTAGTATTTGCTGTGACAGTTCAGAGGTTCTGAGGCTATTTACTGACCGTGATTTGTGTTAGGGTGTGCATTGTGGTACAGCTGGAGGGCCTTGCACTTCTTTGCGACTGAGCAGGTAGGAGGACAGGCAGGAATTAGAGTCCATCCCAGCTTCCCCAGCAGTTATCAGTGTTCTGCCACCATGTTCAAATGTCCATTGTTAACAGCATATCTTCTCTTTGCTGCTTTCTCTCCTTCGGAGCAGCAGTAGCTCTGCAGAGGCACAGTCAAGTGGGAATTAATGGGAGTTGTAATCTCTGTTTTTGCAGAATGATTTCTTCACTTGCTGCTCATTTCTGCACTAACTCACCTTAATCCTCACTTGAACTCTGCTCATAGTCTTTGTCTGCAGAGCTGCACGTAGGACAGTTCTGTGAACCTTTGGAAAGGAGGAATGTCTCTGAACTAAAAGCTTGAGCTTCGTTGTCTTCTTCAGGCTCTGGACATAAGTACTTCCTGTGGCTGGTCAATCAATACACAGCAGAGAGAAATTGTACAGAGAATGTTACTGTTCCTCACAGATGTTGAGTGAAGCTGTGCTCATTTGAGGGAGTAAGAAAGTGATGATAGAGACAAGGTAGGTGCTATGTTTTGCACCACATATCTAGTGATGGATCAGACAGAAACCTGCACCTCTCCTCCATCTGTGTCCCTTTCCCCCCCACCTCCTGTCACTTCTTTACACTGCCCATTGAGGCATTCAAAGAAATGAGCCAAACTAATGGGTAAAATTTGCGATTTTCTTTGGATAGCAGGGAGGTTGCAGCTTCCAGGATGTCCATCTATTTGGATGGAGCTCTTTTGAACTCCTTTAAGAACAAGAGTGTGCCATTTTGACCAAGCACTCTGGTTTGGATAGTGAACTATCTTCTCTGTGCTGAGCCAGAGTCTTTTAAAGTATGTTAATTTGATTTTAGCAGTTTAAACAAAACAGTTGAAGAAGAGTTGAAGAATTTTACTTCTACCTTTCCTCCTCTGGTCTGCTATTGGGATCTTTCTTGGTTGAGCTAGGCTGTGATACAGGAGCAAGGTGGAACAAGTTGTCTTGATGGATGACTATACATGTGCTGTTAAGGCAGGAGAGAGAGGTAGTTTGTGTCCCTTGCTTTGAAGTAATCTGGTGTTAGTGCAGCATTATCCTTCCCCACAGCTTGAGGAAGAGCTGGGAGGAACAAACCATGGAAAGGGTGGTAGCTGTTGTTCTCAGGGATCCATCTTGCTCATGAGGTATTGCCAGACCATTTCCTGCTTCCCTGCTTCCTCCAACATCTGTTTAAAACCTGGAGGGAAGCAAAGGAAAGTGTCTGGTGAACTTTGGAGATGAGATCAGAGCTATAGTGGGGGATGTGCTGTTTCTTAGTGCCTAGGAGAGATGTGCAGGTGGAAGGAAGGCAGCTGATGAGTCTTGACATGAGAAGCAGCTGCTGATTCTCCGCTAATCCAGAGAATACCTCTGCTTTCCCATGTTCACTTGTGTTTATACACCAGAGCATTGGGCATCTCAGCCAGGAGCTACTCCCATCCCTGAGAGGTGGGCTAGACCTCATAGCTTTGACTTCCAGCCTGTAAAGCTGACCCTTTCTGCACCTGAATGAGCACAGTGACCTTTTAAAACCCCAAAAAACCTGATGCCGTCTGGTTCAGAAAGCAGCAGTCTGCCTCTTTCGGAACAATAGCAGCAGGGAATGTGCTGCCACCCACGTGCTCTTTGATGTTTTGACTTTCTGGAGAACACTGTGGCTCAGATTGCAAAAATGCTTTGCTTTGCTTGGCTGATTAATGTCATGATGAGTGAAACTCCAGACTCTGGAAACTTCAGTTTTCCAGTGGCATTTGGAAACTGAATCTAAATGGCTCAGATCCAGAAGTACTTTTGCTTGTTTCTATGTAGGAGTTGTCAGGTTCATTGGAGGAAGGGGTTAAAAAAATATTAAAAAAAAATTGACTGAGTGTTCTGACAAAAATGGGGTGTGGGTTTACAGAGATGGTTTTACAGGAAAAAAAAATAGAAGAAACGTACAGAGAGATAATACCTTCAATTACAACAGATTCTCATGCCCACTTAGAAGAATGGTAAAAGAGGACATCAAAGATCTGCTGATATCTCTAGACTTCTCTACTCAGGTTTTATTTTTGTGGATGTCTTTACTGTGGGTCACCTGTTGCTTGTGTTTTAGCTTCCCTTTGTTTCAGAGTTGCCTGTGCCATAAATCAAAACGGTAAATGCCATCTTGGAATAATTGGGCTAGTAATAGTGTATCATGGAGGGCATGTTGTGTTATAAAACATTGCAGGATAAAACTTGGTAAATACTAAGGCCCAGAAGGAAATCCCCTTCTTTTCAGCTTAGCTGAGCTTTGCAGTTTATTTGAATTACAGAGTTCAACCTTCAGTTAATTCAGCATCATTCCTTGTGTTAGCACTTGCTTTGAGTCAAGTTTTTCTGTTTTATCTCAGCTATTGATTGAAATCGAAGAAAGAAACTACTTTGTTTTGAAGTGGGGCACTTGGCATTGTCACCCACAGGAACTGATGCTCAATTCATATCACAATTGTTTTAACAATTTCAATTATTGTCTCTGTTTGGGCAAGCACCCCTTGACTTGTTATGCAGCAGATTATTGCTAGAGTATCCCATGTCTTTGTATAAAATAGACTTTTAGAGCCAAGTTTAGGATGTTTCTCATGTCTTCACTTACTTGAGAGAGATCTCTGCTGATAATGTACATAATGTGCAGTAATCACGCCAGGGCATGGACTCTGCACAGAAGATGGAAAAAGTGCAAAGTGTTTATTGCGCACTCTGAATTCCCCTAAATACCAGCACCCAACAGGATATCACATCATATAAACAGGAAAGATGTTCACCTCAGTGTCCCCCGATCACCTAGGGTATTGCCCAGATATTACCTATTATGGTAACAGGTAAACAATACTCTATAAGGTCACAAACTACAATTATCACTTCCCATAGGTCCAACACTGTCCGCAAACCCACAATCCTCTCTCAGCCCATCCCAGGTGACCTCGATGCACTCCCAGGGTCACCTCCGGGCTCAGGAAAGAGGCTCTCTCTGGCCCTCAGGGCCTATCTCTCTTCCAGCACATAGTGCACCCCCACAATAATGTATTGACTCTCTCTCAGTGAGTAAAATACCAGCTGCTAGAGTGCTCAGTCTATTCTATACTGATATTTTTTTAGAGAACAGGTGGCCACACAGTGTATTTTCCTGGATCTGTTCTAATTTGAGAACTTGCTACTTTAAAGAAATTCTGCTGAAATAGAGCCCTTAAACATTACTTTTGCTTGAAGGTGGTCTGCCTTTTGATAAAAGCCCAGGAATAGGAGGCAGAGCTGGGTTGTCTTTCTTGCTTTCATAGGTTGGTGACCTTTGTTTGCAGATTGCGTTAATAAAGCTTGCTGTGGGAGATTTCGTAGAGGAACTCAGCTATTATGGTGTTGCACAGCATTTTAGCATTTTGTACTCTTTGAAGACTGATACTATTAAAAACCTCTTAACAAGAGTTTAGGTTCTGTATGACTTCCCCATCAGGAGCTCCGTCAACAACCGTTCTTCCCCAACCTGGCAGCTACGTATCTGCTGAGTAATCTAAAAGCCAAGTTATTTCTCCTGTACAAGTAGTCCCCACGCTATCAAGGCATAGCTGACCTTTGCAGCTCTGTGTGCCACCTCCTGGCGAAGGATTTGCAGCTGGACTTAGTACTTCTGTTGGCACGTAACCTGGAAGGGAATCCTGCCCACAGATCCATCACTGTATTGATTTTGCAGAGCTGGCAGGCTTAAAAAAACCCAGTGACAGTATGTCAGAAAGAGGAGTTAGGTAGAGCTTCTCCTCATATACAGGATGTGGTTTATGATTTAAGAGAAGCCCATTTCTTGGAGATGCTTTTAAGAATACTTAGATGGGAAAAGATTAAACTAGAAGGAAGGTTTTTCTGCTTGATTTAATACGGAAGGGGTAAATTAAGAGGATTAATTCAAATTAATTAAATTAATTTCTGTTGTCTTTACAGAGTAAAAATCTAAAACTGAAACTGCTTAATGAAAATGTCCTTGTGGAGTTTGTACTTTGCTTTGGTTTTCATTGTTGAATTTTTATGGTTTTTTTTAGTTCATTTCTTTGTTAGAAACACTCGATAGGCATTTAGTGTTTGTAATCCTCAGCATAAGAATAAGACATAGGTTGACTTATGGAGAAGCTTCCAAGCTTGGCATACAAACACAAAGCAAATGCTTTAGACAAAGAATTAGGTGTCTTGAAAGTGTGACAGTTTCTCATTTCAAACTGTGTTGACAGGTGAGCCTAAAGCCCTTGCGGAAGTTACCACCTCATCTTTAATCTTTGTACAGTTTGATTTCACACACACGTGCCTTGGCTCATCCATATCCTCATGTCTTGTCTCTCTGTTTTGTTCTGTGAGTATATCAAAGCTTCACAAAGATAACAAGTTTTGTGTTATTCCTGTTTAAGGCTTTTTGGTGTCCCTGGATGACTTTTACATACTAGGCAGCGGCTTGGTAATGTTGCAGACTACCAACAGTGTTTTCAACCAAACCCTCATTAAGCAAGTGGTGCCTGAATCCTTGTTAGCTTGGCAGAGGGTCCGCATTGCCAACATGATGGCAAATGATGGCAAAACTTGGGCAGAGACCTTCTCAAAGTGCAACTCTGGTAAGTACACCTTCATTTGCATCTTAGGAAAAGAGATGTGTTCCCTCTACTTCTTGTACTCGTTTCCTTCCCTTGGCAGGACATGTAACTCTCTCTGCTCTCATACCCAGGAACCTACAACAATCAGTACATGGTTCTAGACCTGAAGAAGGTCAAGCTGCAGAGGAGCCTTGATGAGGGTGCACTGTACATTGTTGAGCAGATCCCAACCCTTGTGGAATATTCTGATCAAACAAATGTTCTCCGGAAAGGTAATAGCTCCTATAGTGGTTACTGGCTTAGGAAAACCATCTCTTTATGCCAACTAAGAATTGTGTTTTGTACCAGGGAAGGGTTTGTTGAACACTAGTCCTGAGTTTAAAGTAAGGAAGCCTTGTGTGAGCAACCCTCAGCTTTGCATGAGCATCCCTCTGTAGCTGAGTCAATTGCAATGTATTCATTTATCTGGTACGCTGTGGCAGCAATGCAGTGAGCATCTGTGTCTCCTAGAAGCAGAGGAGGGAAAAATAGACTTTGTCTCCTTGCCTTTTTTCTGGTATTATTTTGCCCTGTCATAGAGACCGATGAGGGAAAATGTGAGATCTGTTTGGAGCAGTACTAAATAACTGTGATGCTGTGGGCTACTTGAAATAGTTGTTGAGTGGGTCACCCTGCAAGAAGATGAACTTTTGAATACCAAAGAAGTTCGATGTTAAATTCATCTCCTGAACTTTTCTGGATCTCTGTTTTCTGATAAATATTTGCTCTTTAAAAGGTTCTTTAATTCCCTAGCAAGAGTAGCAGCAACTTGATGGAAAACAAACAAAAATCTTGGTGAAGCAAAACACTCACTGTTAATTCACAAGTGTTTACTAGACACTTATGTCAGCAACAAAAAGCCTGAGCCTTAAGTGTGTCTGGTGCTTTGTGCTCCTTCCTCTAATCGCATGCTGAGGGGGTAAATAGATGAATTGCTCATCATCAAAATGATGGGAAATTTGTCTGTGGTAGCAGCTGGGGTTGTTTCTCTTTGAAATTTTTGCTTGTGTCTAGCTTCTTGGAAAGTTCTGGCTTATTCCAGGCATTGCCACATTGTCAGTATGGTTTTATAAGATATTTCTTATTGATAATTTGGAAAAGTCCCATGTCTCTCCCTTATGCATCCCTGACTCTTTTGGCTTCCTTTGTCTTGGGCTTTTCAATGCTGTGTTGTGTGTGGGGTGCAGATAAAGAAGCTGATAGAGACCCTCTAGCTCTGGCACTGGAAATATTGCAGCCCCGTCATAGCAGTGCTATACCTGTGCAGAGAGGCCAGGCATGGCAGGTACCCAGAGTTCCTTTTCAGCAATGATTTTGGAGCAGCTGTGTGGCGTTCTGTGTAGGACTGAGCCCAGCTCCTGGGCTTAGGTGCACAGTGACCACTTCTTCCCTCTGAGATGTTGCAGCTGCTCTGTTCTTGAGGGTGGTAGCACGTATTAGAAGTTACACGTTACTTCGCACCTACAGTACGTCTTTTCCCAGATATCTAAAGGTACCTTGTGTGTATTGGATAACAGAGTAGTCAGTCTCTGGGAGTTTAAACAATAGGAGAACAGCCCTCAGCACACAAGGTGGGCTGAGTACTGCCAAAGTGCAGTCTTGGAGACCTCAGCTGCTGTAAGACGACACTGCTCCTGTAAGCAGCAGGTCTGAACTCCTCCATGCCATGCAGGACACCAGACAAGTCCCATCGAGGCCCCTGCCCTGTTCTCAGATGCTTGGAGCAGCTCAGGTGGAGGAGGTTTACCTGTCTCAAGAGCAGTGCTGTCTTAAAGTGTTTGTAGAACAGCTGACCCTGGCACACTCCATCGTTGCCGTGTAGCTGGTGTCCAAAGATAGTGCACTTTGGACACTCTGGTTTGGTCAGAGTGAGTTTGCCACCAGCACTGGCTTTTTGAATCTCTTTGAAGCATAAACCTAGAAACAACAGAGAATGAGAATTGAAATCTCAGGTGAACAAAGGCAGGTATTGCTGTAGTAAGCCTTGTACTGAGGAAGAAGGAAGCATTTCCTTATATGGGTTTGAAAATTGAAAGTTTTTTTCTTTATGGCTTCTGTCATCTTGTTTTGTAGGCCAGTGCAGGTGAGTTCTCAAAACCAGGCACCTCTTACATTGTCCTTTCCAGGCAAAGATGTCCGGGTGCTTTCTGTATATTGACAAAGAAAACTCAGGAATCCTTTAGAGGAGGTGAGGGTGGGCAACACTGTCTCTGGTGAAGGAATAGGACACAGGAGCAGGCTGCAGTCCGTGTTTCTTGGTGATAAATGAGTAATACATCAAAAGCAACACATCAGAGCAAAACCTGGGATCTGAGTGTCTTCCACCATATGTGCAATATTCTCATTGCTCTATCTCTCGATATTGCTGATACCTTTTGCTCTGAATGGGCAGAGGAGGAAAGCATTTTGGTTCAGGGAATTTTTGCTGCCTTCATGTCATCCCCCCCCTTTCAACCTTACAGTCTCTCTTGACTTGTTTTTTGTTGCTATGCACCCTGCCAGGTTTCACTGGCTTATAGCAGCCCTCGGGTAAAGCCTGGCTTAGATTGACTGCTGCACTCTCTGCATGGGATTTGCAGTCTTGCAGAGCCCGAGACACAGAAGAGCTCTTGCTGGAGGAGAAGTTCAATAGCTTCCTCTATTTTAGCAATTTTAACAAAAAGTTTTTCCAGGTGGGAGAAAAAGGTCATCTGTACGCACTGCGTTCATGTGAGACAATAGCACCTTTTTGAATCACAGCTAAACCCTACTGGTTTGGAAGCTGATGTATCCGTATCCTCTGCCCTGTGTCATTAGAGGCTGGAAAGTTGCTCATTTCTGAAGGACGCCTGTATTACAACATAGCCTGTACACAACCTATTTCCTTCAGGTAGGCTCTAGGTCACGTAAGCAAATGCCAGCAGACAGGGTATTCCCGTCTTCCCTGTCCTAGGCAGGACCCATGCTGGCGAGGCCTCCACTCAGGCAGCGCTCTATAGCTTGTGCTGTCTGCGTATCTGTCCTTCAGGAAGTTTGTTTTGTATTTGTGTGTATCACTCCCGGTGAGTTCCTTGAGCACCTTACAGCCAGACCTCTCACATTGTGCTGGGCTGGTGTTGATATGCGGAGCCCTGCATTTACCACTGCCTAGATAGTAAATCTCTAAGCCAAATCCTGATGTGTGTGATTTGAGAATGAACAACAGGGAATGCTAGTGCTTTGGGGACAACTTGAAAGTGTGCTACTCTTGGGCCTAGCTCATGTTATATACTTGCTGCCTAAAAAATAGAAAAAATTAAATGTTAAGGTATAGGTATCTATTCTTATTTATTCCAGGACTTCCTGTACCCAGATTCTGACCTGGAAGGTCTCCGGGCTCTTTACAATAGCTTTCTACAGTGGTCTTGTTTCAGGCAGTTTTATGTCACCTACCTAAAACTCTTCTCTGGAATTCTGCCTGGCATCCTTTGCTCTTCAGAGTTAACAAAACTGCAGGATTGCTTTTGGAGAAGTTAGAGCAGGGCTCTGCTCTGCTGATCGATCACTTAACCTTCAAAGGCAGCTACTGGCAGCTGTGCAGCAATCCCCCCCTCTTTCTTTATCACTGCGTGCAATCCCCACTGCACAAAGTGTGTGTGTGCTGGCCTGCCTGCTGTTCACCCCAAGTAGCTCTGTGGTCTGAGTGTGTTTGTGTGTGTCAGTCCATCCCTGACATCTCAGCATGGTGTGTTACTCTGCTTTGGTGAGATGGGAAGAGGGCAAAACCAGAGTGACTTCAGACCTTTCACTGTGAAGTTTGGTGGAGATAAATGATCTTGCAGTCCTTTGAGATTCAGCAGGGAAACCTCTGCAAGAGGGCTGTGGCCACGCTGCATGTTCACCTCAGGCTCCTGCAAGTCTGATCTCAGCTGTTTTGCAGGATGAGTCCTGAGGGTGTAAGTCTGGGGGCGGGTTGCCTGGGTACACAGTCTCCAGTGGTGTTGCACTGGGAGTCAACCCTGGTCATGCTGCAAGTGACTGTTGCTTTATTGTGCTCAAACCAGTTTTCTGTGTTGTTCCTCGACATGCTGCTAAAGCAATGCAACATGGAAAATTGTTGGTTTTCTTTTCTGATATAAGTAAGAGCATCCAGCTTTTCTAAGTGATTAACAGATTGGGGTTTGTCTCTGGCAGGTTACTGGCCTTCGTACAATATCCCTTTCCATGAAAAGATTTACAATCTCAGTGGGTATGCATCATACGTTGTCAAGTACGGCATGGATTTCTCCTATGAGCTTGCTCCAAGAGCAAAAATCTTCCGTCGAGACCAGGGCAAGGTGACCAACTTGGAAAGCATGAAGTACATCATGAGATACAACAGTAAGACACATGCTTGTGTACTGTGGAGCTGATCTTCGTGAGCAGCGTTACTTTTATTTCTTGGCTTATAGTGGGAAGTGGCAGCCTCTCATACAGATCAGTTATATTGCCCTAAATGCAGAATATGCACAAAGCAAAAAGGTAACACAAACTTATTTTTGAGGTAGGAAGCTGGGCTAAAATTGCTCTATCAAGAACAAGGCCTCCTTGGGCTTGCCGTTTGACTTTTCCAGAAAGCTTCTGACTCCAGGAGTGAGTACTCCAAGGGACTTTGTGGGCTGCTATTACCTAATACCTTGACAGCCTGTCAATCTTGAAAGCCTTGAATACTAAGCAACAGTTAGATGAGATCAGACCAGAGAATTTACTGTAAAACTTAAGGTCTTTTTCCATGGTCAGGCAAACGGTCTTTTGCAGGTAGGATAGAGTTAATTTTCCTAGTGGTTAATACAGTACTGTATTTTGGATTCAGTATGAGAATAATGTTGATAGTTTAAGCATTATTTAACACACTAATGTTTTAGTTGTTGATAAGTCAAGGACTTTTCAGTTTCCTATGCTCTGCCAGCGAGCAGGTGCACAGAAGCTTCAGGACATCTGACCTGAAGTGGCCAAAGGGATATTCCATACCATTGAACCTCATGGTTATTGTGTAAACTGGGGGGAATTGGCTGGAAGGGGCTGATCACTGCTCAGGGATGGGCATGGCATTGGTCAGCAAGTGGTGAGCAATTGTATTGTGAATCACTTGTTTCTCTTGAGGTTTATTTCTCTCTCCCTCTCCTTTTTACTTTTTATTATTAACTTTATTTCAGTTATTAAAATTGTTGTTATCTCAACCCCTGGTTTTTACCTTTTCCCGATTCTGCTCCCCATCCCATGAGGGGTGGGGTTTGGAGGGAAGTGGATGAGCAGTGTTGTGTGGTACTTAGTTGCCAACAGGGATTTAACCAGGACAGTAGGTAATGCTCTGTTGTTTTTTCCTGACAGGGTTCTCCTTAACTGGATTAAACCCAGCTTAATTAACTTCTGGCTAAACCCATCTCATAGTACTGATAGCTATAGATGCTGTATTTTCAGTCCCAATTATAGGGAGCTTGCTGATTACTGGGCTTGACGTTTGGGAGGCCTCTCCCAGGGTGGGGTATCGTTCCTATCTGGACTGTGAGTAGCAGTGAGCTTGTAGATGCTGAGGCTTATCCACCTTCCCCTCCTGGCTTGCAGCTACTGCAGCGGGTGTTCGAAGGTTTTGCTCCTTGACACTTATTTTAATCCAGAACAGGAAAACAAAGGCTCTCATTGCTGCATTTCCCCCTCTCCCCACCCCACCTGCCACTTCCCTTTCTCTTCTGCTTTTCTCTCCTGACAAAGTTTCTACAAGCGTTTGTCATGTGGAATTTCATCAGGTGGAATTGCAGATGTTTGTGGTTAGAGGTTGGCAGTGGTGCCCCTGCGATGCAGAAGTAGCTGTATGGTCTTGGATTAGGAGCTTGTCTACTTAATGTCCTGTCTTGAGCACTGACTTGTAGCTGGTACCTGGGGAGAAGCACAAGAGCAATGTGACAGGGTGCAATTGCCCGGCTTTTAGCGGCTCCAGTACTCAGCATCAGCTTTTTGTTAGGGGACTAACTTCTTTTGTTTTCTTCCTTCCTTCCTGCCCTTCCCACCACATTTCACCCCAGACTATCAGCGTGATCCTTATGCTGAACATAATCCTTGCAACACCATTTGCTGCCGGGAAGACCTGAATCCTTCTTTACCAGTGCCTGCAGGCTGCTATGACTCCAAGGTAAATTACCTCAATTTCAACATCTGCTGAATGTTTGCTGCAGCCTGTTTGAGCTCCTGTCAGACCTGTAGCATGTTTCCCTGCACTAGGGCAAGCATGGCCAGGCATGTCTGTTCCCTCTTTTCATGCTGTCCCAGTGCTTGGGCACATCCTCAGATGGGAATTCTCTGCAGTCTCATTTCCTGTCCCTGACATCAGTCCTGGCACAGTGGCAGAGGATATGGGGGGGAGGTGGACTAAACAACTACATCCATGAGAGCTTGTGGTGTTCAGGGGTTAAACCCCAAAGCCTTACAGCAGGAAATGAGTCTTCAGCTCATGAAGGGAAGGAGACTGTTGTATAGCCTCAGCCTCCAGTTCATGAGGACTGTGTGGGTGCCTCCCAGAGCCCACAGGAATGTGGTTGCAGTCTCACTTTAGCTTTACATTTACAGCAGCCTGGCTCTCTAGTAAGCCACCCTGCTCTGGGGCTCCACCTCTCTGCAAAACTGCTTTCTGAAAAGTTTGGTGAAGATCACTTTGCATTTTAGGGGGATGTGGGAAAATCCTTAGACCCACTGTCCTGGAGAAAGCAGCATTTATTTTAGGCAGGTTATATGGTATTTTCACTGTGAAGAGCAATGCCCAAATAAGCAGCTGTGCAGCCCTGGTGTGCTGTGAAGTTGTACAGTGTTTTTTCCTGTGGGGCCCAGCCTGCTGCATTTTTGGATTATGAGTTTGGTTCCTAGGTTGGGCCTGGGGAGGCTATTTTGAGATCTCCATTGCTGTGTCCAGCCAGCTGCGTGTTGCAGCGGGCAGGAGCGGGAGGCTCCCAGAGCTGGGTAATACAAGAGGAATGCAGAAAATGGCTGTGTAGAGGGGTCTGGTAAGGGAGTGGTCAGCGCATGCTGCGGTGCCTTAGCCAGCACAGTTAGGCAAGGGGAATGGGCTGGGCTGGGAGTGGAACAGGGGCCTAAGAGGGGCATTGAAAGAAATAACCCAGAGCAGAGCCAAACCTGTTTTAGTTGTAAACCCTACAGGCAATTTTAGGGTCTTAGTTTGGAAAGGTGGAGCAGGCTGGGAACCTCTTTGGAGACAATGAAGGAACAGGGCAGAGTCTGGGTAGCAATATTAACTCTGTGCTGCCTTTCCCCTTTCCTGAATTACCCTGACATGCCCCAGAGGATGGCCCAAGTGCTCAACATGCAGCAGAGTTTAGACCAGACCCCCTCATCTGCCTGCTGTAGCCCCATAAATCCAGGGAGGCAGATGCACTGGCTCTTTCAGCCTGGCTAGTGCAAGGGCTAGAAGGCAAGTGTGGGCTTGTGCTTTGCTGCTGCCGTTCAGCACTGGCTGCTGCGTGGCCGGAGATGCCTCTGCTCAGGGGAGGAATTGCTGCCTGTGCGTGTTTCTCTCTGCTCGCTTCCCTCATCCTACTGTTATCAAATCTCCTGGAGCTGTTCCTGCTGTCTGGGATGGGGATGTGTCAAACCTCACGCTGCCCTTTTGCCCCGGGTTCCTGTCCTTCGTTCCAGGTGTCGGATTTTCGCCTGGCTGCAGCGTTCACAGCCTCTGCCATCAATGGCCCTCCGGTGCAGGGCGGTCTCCCCGTCTTCACCTGGAAACGGTTCAACCGCACGCGGCACCAGGGCCTGCCGGAGTCATACAACTTCGATTTTGTCACCATGAGGCCGATCCTGTAAAACCAGCATCAATAGCCACAAGTGGAGTTTTTTTTAATGGAAATTTTATTTCTTGTATGTAATAAATCGACCTGGATGTCCACATCCCTGTGCCTTACCTGCCTTCCCATGTCCTGCCTGCTGGGCACTTTGTACTGATACTGGCTGCCTCACTGCAGCCCAATGCACATTCCTTTCTTCTGAGCTGTTTGGGTGGCCCTTCCTCTGATTAGGATTGATGAGAAGCAGGTGGCACAGCTTTCTGTTGATCTGAGCAATCATCACAGCTGTTCCCAGAGCAGGAGTGAGGAGCAGTGCCACCAGTGAGAGTGATCTGTTTCTAGTAGCAACATGGGACCTGTCTTCAGGGCTGAGCCAAGCCAGGTGGCTGCTTTGGGCCATGATGGCCTTACCTCAGTGCTGGCTTGATGTCTGCCTTTTGTCTGAGTAGTGTGCTGCAAGTTGCTTCCCATCCAGGAATGTCACTAGCAGAGAAAGTCAAGAGTGTGTTCTCCATGGCAGATCAGTCTGGCGTGTACAGGATGTGAGTTTCAGTGGCATTGTCAAGACTTCCTTTGTGTGGCCAAAGCAGCTGGCAATGTCAGGCTGCAAAAGTGGGTGAAGGGAAGCAGCCTGATGCTTTGGAAATGCCCCCGCCCCAGGCTGCAGGGACGGAAGTGTGATGCAATGGATCTCTTACAAGGATCTCTCTCTTGGAATGGATCAGCCCATGCAGTTGCTTGGTAACATCTTTGCTCGCTCCCTCGGCTGTGGCAGGGGAATGTGACAATGAGATGGCTGTGAGGGCCAGGGCTGTGCACATTACTCTTAGTTACCTGTGTTTATGCCAAGGAGTCAAGTCACTGGGCTGTTTTGTGCTAGATGTTATATGTGTAATTAAGTCAAACAAAATAAACAGCTCTTTCCTCATGTCCTTGATGGTCCAAACTAAACAGTGCACAGCACTGCCCTGTGTTATGAAGGTGAAGAATGATGAGCAGTGTGAGGTTTTAATGAAGCCTCTAGAGTTTAGCTTGTGTGATGATACTGCAATATGGGCGAGGTTCTACCCTAAATATTTGGCTGTCACAGTAGGGCTGATTTTTGCCAAGGGAAGAGGGAGACCAGAAGTTACAGCAAAGCTGTTGTTGACGATGAAAAATCCATGAAAGGACTGAAGTGATTTGTTTGCTGAGGTAGAAGGAGGTAGGTATGAGATGCTGTGTGCAGAGACCTCCTCCATGTGGTGGGGGAGCCACTGCCACAGATTGGATTGAGTTGACCTGGATTGAACAGGCTGCAACAGGCATTAAGGAGAACACATAAGGAATGGAGCTGGCTCACGAAGAGCGGTGCAAGGATCTGAGCTGCCAGCAAGCAGAGGACCAAGAATCAGCTGCTTGTTTGAAGCTGGAAGCACAGAGGGATTGGAGGATGGCTTGACTTCACTGTCACTCCTAGACAATGCAGCAACATTGCAGGATATATTTACTGCTTTTTCACACAGTTTTATATACTGTTTAAAAGTTGGTCCCCAGGGACCAGGAAATTGCCAATGGATTACTGCAGTGAACAGTGTTCTTGACGCAGGGCACAGCTAGATGCTTCCACCTGCAGGGAGAGGAGCTACGTGGCATATGTGATGTGCCCATGACATGGCAAATACGCCTGGAAATGGCAGCTCTGCCTTCTCTCACGTTGAGCTGCCTACCCTGAGGCATGACCTGCTTTGTGCTCCAACCCAGAGTTGTGGGAAAACAGAGCTCTACTTTTGAGCGTCCCTTTCTATAAGTAAGTATTTACATCAGTGGGACCTTGTGAGCCTTAGGACTCCAATCCATGTGCCTGTGACTATTTTTTTTTTGCCCTTGGTTGTGCTGCTAAAGGCCACTGCATTCCTCTTGCTGTGCTATGTGCTTCCTTTGTTGGCAGGCCAGCCAGGGTTGATCTGCCAGTCCTGACTACAGCAGCCAGCTCCTCTTCCCTGCACAGCTGCATCAGTGACCAGAAGAGAAGGCTTTGATAGGGCTGCATGGGCGTGTAGGCAGGTGCAAAAGAACTGACAGCTTCAGTCTCAGATGGCTGCATGAAGTTTAAAGGTCTCTTTGAGCATCTTATTTCCTTCTACAGATCCCACTTGGGAAAAAAAAATAAAGGAAGGCATGCTCTAAGCAGAGGATTTGTGGCAGAAGCTACCCCCTTCTTCATACCCTGCTTCCAGGTTTGTCCAAGTCCTGTGGCTTCTGACTCTTTTAACATCAGGTTTCCAGGTTTGGCTGAAGAGGGACTTACTTGGTGGGGAGATGGAAGTGGGAGGTCGTTGGGATAAATCTCTCTTGCCATAATGAAAAATCCTGTTCAGTCAATGCCTAGAGGAAATTACTCCTCTCAGCAGGACCATCAAAATTGTCACATCTAATGCAAGCTTTCATCCTCCTTTTCTGAAATCCAGTAGCAAACTCACCTCTCCTGGTTCTACTGGTCACACCCTGCACGGCCTCAGCTCTTACAGGGACCACAGTCTGTCACAGCACCCTCTGCTCTGTAGCAGGAGACACCTGGGCAAGGTCTTAACCAGTGCCTGCCCAGGCCAGGCTGCACAGTACTTCCAGGGAGAAACCAACAGCACTCCTTTGGCAGTGTCCTGGTGCTGTGCTGCTGGCTCAGATTTGCTTCTCAGCCAGCTGCTGGGGTTTTTTTGTTTCCTTAGTAGAAGCATCAGTGGTGTGCAGAAATGGGCTTTTCTGTTTGTACATTCTGCTCTGGGGCTGCAGCACTTCTTTCCAGACCTACCATGGAGTGTGTGCCAGAGCCACCCTGCAGCAAACAGCAAGTGTTCTGCATGTTCACATTCTCACTTTGCTTTACTTCTGCAGGAACTGCAATTACAGCAGTGCTTGAGCAGAGTAGTTTTGCTGTATTTGATGATAAAACACAGGTTCTATGCTATGTGTGATACATATACTCTTAGTCTAAATAGGTAGTTTGAGAAACTCAGGACTTTCAAGTGGGATTGTGCTGAGGCATCACTTTACAAGAGCCCATCATCTTCTGGTCAGTGACTTGAAACAAATTTTAATAAGTGCAAGGAAACTAATTATTACCATCACAAATTAATTATATGCCCTTGAAGTACAGCATCAGCACTAATTCAGGGTAGGCATGTCAGTAACTCTATGTTCTAAGTATTTTGAGTTCTCTACCATTTGGCAGCAGAGTTCGGTCCAAGAGGCAGATTTTCCCAGGCTGCCTTCTGGTCCAGCTGTTTATTGGTCCCAAACAAGTTGCACAACATCTGTCATGGTGCTATTCCTGGCTTCTACCTGTGAAGCAGCTGGGTGGGGAGCAGAGCCCTTCATGATGCCTGCACTGAAACATGCTTTTATTAATCCTGATTTCATTATTCCCAAGTGATGCACTTAGTGCCGTGCACAGCAGCTGCTCCCTGGCCAGGTGAGTCAGATCTCATGCTTGAAGGGTGCTCTGAAAAACTCCGGTACTTTGTCCAAAGCCTCTTGCTGAAAGAATGACCATTGTTTCAGAGGTCAAACTCAGCATCTTGGAGGGCAAGGAGAGTAATACCAGCAACAGGATTTCCATTCCTGTATCTGTCTGGGGCAACTCTGGCGTGCAAGCCACTTGGTTCTGTCTGTCCAAGCTTTGCAGAAATGCATGGAAGGTGACTTTCAGAAATTAGAGCATTGCTTTGGTTTTTTCCTTCTGTGAGGGCAGCGCCATGCCATTGACTTGCTGGGCCTGACCAAGAGCCAAACCCTTGCTGCTCAATGTTACTTGAGCAAGGTGGCAACACCTCTGAAGAAAAGGAGCAGGCTCTGGGCCCTTTTTTGAGAGACTTGCCTCCTGAGGTGACAGAAACTAAGCACAGATGACTCAAAATGTTAAAAACCCAGTAGTTTTATTTCAAAGTATAAATTCCAGGCTTGTCAGACAAAACCCCACTACAGTTAACACAGACACACACTAATCTACAGTACATACAAAAATGGGGAACGCTGGCAACTGCCCAGTTTAAATTGGACATTAAATCAGTCCTACATTTTTTCTTTTGTATTTACAAGTCCAGCTGCAAAACAAAACAAGAAATCAGTTTTGGAGTTTCCCAACAAAGGATTTTGCACATTTGACTCCTGATAGCCAATAAATTATTAAAGCTGAACAGGAATCCCTGAACAGCTACTACTCAGCTATCTTATTCACAGCTACACCCTATCTATTGAAAATGCTGTCTTAAATATATATATATGTGTGTGTATATATATATATATATATATACATACATATATATGTGTGTATATGTGTATAAAGGAGAAGAAAGGAATGCTCAGCCTGCATAATGACAATGAGAAAGAAAGATGGATTTTTAACTTAAAAGGGATGAAAAGGAAAATGAATTGATTTGCTTTCTCCTAGCTATCCTTATTTTTTTCCTTCTCCTCTCAGAAAGTGTTTGGAAGGGAATAGATTTGCATGGCAGGGCTGGCTTAGTGTCACTTGATCTCTTCTCCCTCCAGTGTTTTCATACAATGCCCACCCCTACCCAAATCAACAAATTAAAAAAATATATATTTAATATATCAAGCTTCTATTTAAAATATCTGCATAGATATTTTTGACAAAAGGAGAATACTCAAAGAGTTTATAAGAAGGCAGAATCACAGCTTGATTTTGTACAGTGTATGCAATACTCATCCTGGGGAATGGCTGTTTAGGGAGCAGGAACAGACGTGACCCATCCCTACATCTAATACGAATTTTAATGTACTGCACATTTGAGACAAACAGCATCAAGGAAGAGCTGAAGTGACTATATCTGTTACACTACAAAATGATGTTCAGATCCTACTACTGAGCTCAGTCGTGGTCCCAGTGAAGACTGAGGGGTTTTGCCTTTGTTTTCAAAGGAAGCAGGGTAAGACCCCTTAATTTTACAGGGAGAATGCCATGGGTGTTTCTAGCCTTGTGCTAAAAGCCTTGGGAATGGGTGTCTCAGTGCTTGTGCTCAGTGATCCAGTGAGGCGAGGGGCAGCACAAACAATTCCAAGGAGCAAAGTCTGAGACCAACTGCTACTCGTAGGGAAGCTGCTCGGAGCATGGAAATAATTGCAGGCTGAGAGATCTGCATCCTTGTGTTTTCTGAAGCTGCCACTGCAGACACAGTACAGATGCTGTACCTGGAGTCTGTCCCTTCCTAGGATTTATGTTTTTGTATCCAATAAAGTTTTTTAGACATACAGCAATATAAAGGAGGCTTGTGAAACTGTAACTAGGAGAAATGCAGAACAGCATTTTGCCATCAGCACTTCACAGCAGGGCTCCTCTCCAAGTAGATGAACTCACTCAAATTACTTTCAGCCTGGACATCCAGATGCCCTTGTATCACACAGAGAAAACAACCCAAACCTAAAACACACCAGAAAGTAAATGAGGATGGAAAACACATCTGTAGTCAGTGCTGTGTTTTCTACAACATGGGCAACTTGGTCCAAGGTGGTACTGCTGGACTATCCTGTACCCAGAGGCAGCAGCAAAACACAGTCAGGAACAACTTTATACCAAGCTCTTGAAAGATGGAAAAAGTTGCATGAAGTGCAGAGAAGAAACCAAACCCAACATTTCCACTTAAAAGCCATATAGAAATTTTTGGGATATTTAAAAGTGGATTATTGGATGGCTTCAGTGATTGACACTTTTCATTAATGAAGAGACCAGTCTAGAAGCACACTATTAACACACCTATACTGAATGTTGCCAAATATTTTGGTAATACTTTCAAATAAAGTCTTCTAAATGAAAGAAATTGTTTCAGATTGATTGTTGCTAGCAGAAATTTAGTTTCTCAACAGCTTTATTCTTTCTGGGAGGTAAAGGATAATAAAACCACCAGCCACTTGACTACATGGGGAAAAGTGCCATGAGGTAAGGAATTAAGCACTACTCCTGTTTGTTAGCAAACTCACTGCAGAGATCTGCTCTACGGTGACAGTGACTGCACAAAAATTACATGGTTCTCTCTTTGGGCATCAGTGATTTAGGGACCAGCTCCCTTGAAGGTCTCCACACCAAACTGGGCATCTCAAAATCAAGCCATGCTTTATCATGTACTTCACCACCACTACTTGCTCAAGATACTGAAATCAGACCTTTAACAGCCCTGATGGGATGAAACAACAGGAAAGTGATCTTTCACCCTGGAGCTGCAATGTCTTTGGTCAACAACAGTGCCTTGCAAAATCCTGCCAAAAAAATGGAACTGCTGCCACACAGACCAGAAATGGATCTATTAAGACAGAAGCCAGTTTTTACAATGAGTTCAGTGAAGAACTAAATCTTTACTAAATAAATATGAGTTTTCTTTCTCTAATGATGCAGCCCACAAAACCTCCAAATGGAAGGACAGACCATCCCTAATAATACCTCCATTGGAGGAAAGAAAACAATTCTAATGCAGTACTCGCACCCCCAAACAAGACAAACCTAAGAATAAGGGAGATCTAAATGCAAGCTCAAGTTTCAGCAACGCTCATGAATAGTTTGGGCTGGAATCACAACTAAATAAATGGCATAAATTCGAGGTTGTATCCTCATGTTTATTTTAACTTTCAAACTGTAAAACTTCATAGTACTGATACAGCCAATGGCTCTTTGGTACCACCTCAAAGACACATTAACAAAAAACTGGCAAAGGACTTGACAGCCATCAACTGGAAAGAACTGTTCTAATCTCTACTACAGAACTGTCTTTGTAAGAACCCCCATTTAGTCTATTTCCATAGACAGACTAAATACATTATTAAGTAATTATTCCTTGAAATAAGCAAACAAAACATTATTGGCACCAGCAATACTGGGACAACTGCAATTCAAAGGAAAGGTTACACATTGTTCATACAGTGTGAACCTTCTCTGAGGATACTTGGATTTAGCCAGATTTTTTGCTTGCCCAAATCTACAGAACTGCTATACTTTTAAATGCAATTTTCCATACAGAGAATATCCATTACTCACCTGACAGAAGTGACATTCCCAGCTACATGAAGTAGTGCAATAAACCAGACAGAGGTCTACAGTGCCATTTCTCTCACTGTAAAATTTCTAAAAAAGGAACAACAACTACAGAACCCATAATCTCATAGCATATTTCATCAGCCCTGTTTGGAGATTTAACTCCTCTGACACTTGTTCAATCTTGCTTCACACTTCCAACATGTTGGTTTTGAGAAAGAGAGCATTGAAATGAAAAAACATACTCTGCAGCTTTGCTATATGATGAAGTGGATTAAAAAAAAAGAATCTTTCCCTTCTAAACTCAGTGTTTGGTTCTGTTGGGCAGCAATGCAACTGAAAATTGCCAAAATCAAAACCTTGCATGTACTTTCTTGTCCAGGTGCATTACAGTTTTGTTCTGCAAACAGCAACTTTAACATGTCAGTGACAGCAGGGGAGATGCACCAATTTATTTTCTCATTTCAGAAGCATCATGAAAGCATCTATTAACATTTGCAATTGCTGTAAAATAGTTTCTAAACCCCCTTGGCTGTGTTTGCTTTCTGCAGAGGCAGGCAGGTGATGGGAGACAGAAGCAGACTGGGAAGCCAATTCCTCCTTTTGTACTTACTGAGCATCCAAATGAGTGCAAACAGGTAGAAGCTTTCATGGTGCTGCACCACAGGGGTTTCTTCTTTGGCTGAATTGCAGCATACAGCTTTCCCAAAAGAACCAGGAAAGGCTCTGGTGGAAAAGAATGTCTGTATACTCAATATTCTTGACAGGACAAAAACAACTACTCAAGAATTACAGTGAGGAAAGGGTTGAATGATAGTGCAGATAAGAACAAATTCACCATCAGCAGATGTTACACTTTCTTGTCTTTACAGAAATAATAACTACTGCAGGCCTGGAAAATGAGAAGCACTGATAAAAGACTGGAAGGGTAAAGGGAAAAATAACTCCAAGCAAATAAAAGAACACCACAAGGTATCCGGCTACATTTTATTTCTGAAATTATTCTTTAAGGCACAAAATAAATCTAAAAAATAGGGCTGAATGTATGAGGGGAGGGGCAGAGAAATTGTCTGAACTAGCAAGGTCTGAATGCAGTCTTTACAATCCAGTTTCAGATCTGATCTGGTAATGCTCCCAGGGTGAGTGCAGGAGGATGGTGAAAAGAGAGGAGCATTCTTACTGAGAAGAGGTAGGAGGTTGTGGGGTGATTTATTATTTTTTTCCACCACCTCCGAATTTACACACATACTGGTTCCTGGCCAGACTCAAGTTCCCTTCCCTCCCCTCAGAGAGCTTATTACAGTTTGTAAGGTAAGACCAGACCGCTCAAGCCTCCAGTACAAAAAGTGAGACCTTGAATCACCCTTCATGTCACAGCCTGTTCACAGAATGGTGGGGGGCAAGAGGCAGATCGTTCTTGCCCTTGTGTTGGTGTCTCAATAGACATTACAGATGTGTATGTTTTGCTTAAGACAAATTGCAATTTACTATTTTGTTTCCACTCTGAAGCAGAATCCCAGGCATTCAGGATGCCCTTGGATAAAGAATAGTAGGTATCTAGGTAGAACACCTGTCATGGAAGGAAAACCAAAATTTTCAAATGACCCATGACAGGAACTATTCAGAAAAAACAGGCTCTTGCTGCAGGTCAGACTTTATTTTTCTTGTGGTTCTGAACTGATGTAGTGTATCACACAACTGTCTAAAATAATCCTGCAGAGTGGATTTAAAGGTGAATTACATGCATGAGATCAACCCCTCCCAAAACTGGGGTAATTCTTGGTAGCAGGACAGGTTTAAAGGGTCCAAAGATCTCAAGTTTAACTGCTCTGGGAAGAGATCACATCTGTGGACTGGGGGTCACAGAAGGGTCCAAAGCGTCCATAGACATCCTTAGCCCGGACTGCAAAGTAGTATTTGCTGCCAGACACGAACTGTGTCAGAGTGCACGCCATGGGCAGCGGCAGGGCCTTCACCTCCCCGATCTTCTTCCACTGTGAGGGCATAGTGGCACTGGGGTCCTCGTGGTAGGCGTACAGGTGGTAACTGTCCACAGTGGCACAGCTCCGGTCCACCTCCATCACGCTCCACGACAGCACAATCCCATTCTGGCTCTGTACCCGGGCCAGCTTCAGCTGTGGCTTTTGAGGTGGAGAAGTGTTGGCCGCTTCGGGGGGCAGACGTGGTGGCTGTGGTGCCTCTGGAAGTGGGGCGGGATGTACGGGGCGTGGTGGCTCCTAAGCAGCATAAGAGCAATAAGGGACAGGTCAGAGTCTACAGCACTGGAAGGAGGCTTTAATTCATCACTCCCCAGGTAACTAGAAGCAGATGAGCCTGCAGTCACCCAGCCATCCCAACTCTCAGGCCTGTGTGCAGAGGCAAGGCAGCAGCAGCAAATGATGAGAAGGGGCAGGACCAAGGATGCCATAAATTCTTAAGTTATTCTCATATAAATCCCTTGTTGTGCAAATGATCACTGCCGCAGTAATTTCCCTATATCCTCTTTGCTTCCCAGCCAGGAGGAGATGGACTGAATGCTGTGCCCTTTACCAGGACTGAGCAGGCAGGTTCACAATGACTTTGAGCCAATCTACGTTTGAGCTGCTGTTCCCACGTTACCTGACACACCCCAGGCATTAAGCTGGCAACTCATCATCTTTTCCATAGACAGGTATTCAGCCACAAAAGGAAGAAAGGGTAATGGTGCCACATAGATTCTATCATCTTAAATAGCTCACAAAAGCTCAGCCTCATCTTCCAGAAAATTTTGAAATAAGGGCACAAATGTGGTTTTTGAGTGATACTTCCTTTTTATACTGCAAAAACACTCCTACGTCGCTCACTTATATTAGATAAGATGAATTTAGGAATGTCATTACAATGCTTCAAGCCTGGGGTCTTTCAGGTTGGAATCTGGGGTAGTTTTTGGCATCTTAAGTGTTCTGTGTGATATTTGCTTAATTTATTCTCATTATTTATCACTGGAGAGTGCATTAAGTTGACGGTGTCTAGACTGAAAGGATGGTAAACCACCTTCTTGGCAATATATTTACCATTTCAGGACACCATAAATAATGTAACTGCCCAACAGTGAGTGTATAGGCAATGTATTTGAAATGAAATTAAATGAGTCAGAGAAAATTCTCAAATTCTTACCAAAAGGGGTTTTAGGTGATGCAGAAATAATCACCTTCAACATTGACTAAAAAACTCTGAAGTTTGGGAGTTGGCAACATTGGGGATTTTGTCCGTACCTCGTTCTCCTACCTCAGTTTTGCAAACAGCTGTACTGAAAAACTGGTCATCCAATTCATAGCCAAACCATGACTAAACATTTTACTGGCAGTTCTTCTGTACCCTTGACTCCATGAGTCACCTGCAGACAACTCATGCACTATTTTTCAGTATGTTCTCCCGGTAATTTGGAGAAGGCCAGGGTGAGCTAACAGATTGCACAGCTTTTACCATTCTGGGCAGGAGTTGCTGTAGGTGACTGGGTGGTGCCATGCACGAGAACTGGCTGAGAAGTGTCAACAAGGCATTTCACTGTTCTGCAGCTCACACTAAGAGCAGCCTGAGTCCCAGTGCAGAGACAAGGCTGTACATTGCCTCAGGTGGTTTGAACACCCCACTCACAGTGTGCGCTTGCGGTGGTCGATGGTGCACCGTGAGCTGAGGAGCTCCAGAGCCCAGAGCCAGCCCGCTGTTCACCACGTAGGTTGTCTGAGGCATTCGCACTGTCATACCTGCAAGGAGCACAACAAACGCTGTGAGTAGTCAATACTTTCAGGCAACTAAACAGAACATTGGAAGACCAGCTCCTTGGTTCAGCTGGATGAAGCCAAATTTCAGACAGACTTCTCTGGCTGCAAGTTAGCAACTTTTCATTCATTTTATATCACAGCTAATTCTCGTAAGTAACATTTTATCTATTCACTGTTGGAACATGTATGTTCTGTGAACTCAAAGCTTTTGCTCATTGTTATGGGTTGCCCAGGGTGTCCCTCCATTTCTGTCTAGAAATACAAGATTTGGGGCAATCTCTACCACACCCTAGTCCCACACTTGTGTGAGACTGAAGCATTCTAATACTCCAGAAGACAAGCTCACAGACCAATGCATTATTGGGAAACCACAGCTATTGTATGGCAATTTCTTCTCTCTGTAAACACTCATCAAGCTACAGTCCATAGGGTCATAGAGTGACACTCCATAGAGTGTCAGAAGTCTGTGTGATCTGCGAGTCCAAGGCAGGGAGCTCAGAGTGCTAAATCTTAATGCTTTTATTATAAAGTGCTAAACACCAGGTAGGTGCTTTACATCTTTTTCCTATTGGAATCTAAGAAGCTGATGAAGCTGTGCAAACTCCTGTGGGATAAACAGTCACCTGACCTGGCTATTTCTCATCTATGAGAATCCAGTAAGATAAGCTCGTTTAGTATGACTGTAGTTCTGTCTCAGGAAATTACAACCATCTGAACATAGTCAGAAATGCCTTAATAAGATATAAGGTACAAACATAGCATCATTTCTGGGTAGGGATACTACTCACTTGAGGCAGAAGTATAAAACTGCAATTTGCAAAACACTTTGGATGGGTTCTCACAGCCAATCTTTCAAAGACAAAGTGCAGTGATCTTACACCAGAAGCATCTGCTACTGGCACTAAAGGCTGTTGCAATGATAATATAAACCAATACACATTAGTAGCAGCACCACTACCAGGACATCACAAAAGTAGGCTCATACTCAGTGCACTAAAATAGGGAAATTTATGTTGAACACAAAGGTCTTAAAATAACCATAGTGTAGAAATTGTGGGGAGCAATAAAAGGGCAGTTAAAATCCACCACTTTGTAACAATATATTGTTTAAGTTCTTTATTTTTGGCATCTATTACTCATTTCAGAAAATGAGTTTACTGCTAGGAGAAGGTATCAGTTAAGCATTTGCAAAGTAAAGGGGAACTTGCCAACATCTCTCCTCAAGGAAACTCAAGCATGTATCAATTTCTGATACATCCGGTGAGAAATTTAATATCTTCAGGCCTTGAGAAAGGAAGGAAATTTGCTGAGCACAGGACATCAGAGATTGTTAAGGAATTACATTAGGATGCCTGATAGAAATGTAACTTTTAGACAGGAAATCAAACAAGATTTTCTACATAAGTATATTTTAAATTTCCACCATAATAAAAAAATGTTCTCTGTCTTTCTCAGAACAGTGGCACTTGTCTCATTACCTTCCACTACCTTGTAAAGTATGGGGCATGTCAACCACAGATGCTTAATTGGCAGAGCTAGTGCCTGGGATGACTTAAATCCAATTTTTCCTCATTCACATAGCTGCAGGTAGAATTTCTTAGTAGCCTAAGAATTTTCTCAAGTCTGTAAGCTGGGGGAAAAAAACCCCTAACCTCTCTAACTAGGACCAGTATTGTAAAAAGACCAAACAAGAAACCCAAATCAAAAAACGAAATGCCACATCCATCAGGTGGAACATACCAAGCTGTGTCAGGGTAAGAAGCACATGGAAGGAATCATCCCCTACCTCCAGTCTGTGGCGTGACTGGCCTTAAGCCTGGGCTGGTCATGACAGCTCCTCTTACTGGAGTCTGAGCTGGTGGTGCAGGAATAGTGGTATAGACAACCTGATGCTTAGAAGGTGTTCTTGGGATGGGAAGCTTGGGAACAGCTGGAGCCATGGGCTGATGAGTTACATTCACTGTTGTCGAAGCTGAAAAAGACAGAGCACACCACAAACCTGAATTCCATGACTCGAAGCCATATGCCTGTTCCAGAGTACACATCTCCTCTGGAAAACTGACTCATCTGAGCCATATAAAATAAAAACTGTCTCTAGTTGCTTTGGGTAATGCAAGAAAAGTGAAAACAGCCTAAACAGTATTTTCACCTGAAATAATAAATTCTACATATATACAGCTTCCTAACTGGAAAGATAAATATAGTATCTTCCCCACTCCCTGCAAAGGTCCTGCAGGTAAGGACAGTGGGAGAATATAAAATCCACCAAAGAGTCTGCCGAACACAGCAGTCATAAGATAATTCCAGTGCCAACTAATCTTCAACAATCATATACAGAAAAAGAATAAAAGAAAGAAAAAAAGAGGATCTATGTTTCTTTAGAAAGGGGAAAACATAATCACACTACAAAGTAGTATTTAACTAGGGATAGAACTTCAATGTCAGCCTTGCCATTCCATCTGCCAGAAGAATTAACTGCCAAGTGCATAGGGACAGACATAGGAGTGATGCTGATAGTGTTTTTTCCCCCATTACTTAAAGAAGGTACAGGTTTCTTCTCCTTCACTTTTACCAACAACAGTATATTTAATAATTTCCATGACCATCCTTAGCATGATTTCTTCCTCTCCATGGAATTAAATTGATCCTGAATTCTTTCCAAATCAATAGTACTATATTTCCCCTTTATCAGTTTAAAAGAAAAAATGTTATGGGAAACTGACTAGAATGAAAGATTATGAAGTGACTCCAACATTCTGAATATTCACTTAAAAAGATTAGCACAATGTAGAACACACAGCAGTCTAATTCAAGGAAAAAAGCAGCCACTGCACTCACACAGTGAAGTCAAATGAAGTTACCTGTGGGTAATACATGTATGGTGGTCTGCGAAGGGCCACTTGTTGGCACGCCTGGCTGCTGTACAGGGCTTGGCTGCAAAGGTGGCAAAGGCTGCAGGGGTCGAGTCAAGGGCTGGGTGGGTATGCTCAGTCCTGTCACAGGTACCTGGCTCTGGTTCTGCTTCTGCTTCTTGCCATCTGCTTTAAAATAAATGAAAGTTATAGACAACAGCCAACAGAAATTTTCATTTCTGAATCACAGTTTGAAACATCACAGAGTTTTAAAACCCTTTTGTCCCTCTCCCATTTACACACTGGTGAGGATATTCCAAGCATGACATTTCTCTGACCTTTTTGTTTATGCAAACATATCTGAAGAAAACTCATTCAATTCTCCTTGCTTTCATCACCGCACTCTATCCCCTGCCCAGACACACTCCACAATGTTTTATTCTATCATCATGAAGTCTGCATATTTCAGTGCAATTTGGAAACCTGAATTCAATGCAACCGTATGCCAAAGTCTTTAAAAGTTTCTATTAAAAAATGTTTTATTCTATCATCATGAAGTCTGCATATTTCAGTGCAATTTGGAAACCTGAATTCAATGCAACCCTATGCCAAAGTCTTTAAAAGTTTCTATTAAAAAAAAATCCTAAAACCTTTAAAAGGCCTAAACACTGCAGTACTCAATTAAATTTAGTTCCCTAAATAAGTCTCGTCTACCTTTAATGTTTACATCTTTTTATTTGCTGACTCTTCCCTTTGTTCAATCTGTTAGTCAGTCCTGTTGCTGCTATTTTGAATTTTCACGATACTTACTTAAAAAAGGGGAAATCGCTTTATTATTTATAGAAAACTTTAAAAAGAAAATTTGTTTTATCACACTGACACCCTCCTCCTCAAGACTTACTGACTTGTGATACTGACAAATACTGCCTGTATCTGTAGTTCAACCACAGCAATACTTTTTCCTGCTTTAGTTTATTTGTGACTACATAAAATATTCATTAGAGTGCAAGTCTGTATCTAATTAAGACTTTGCACAAGTTGAATAAAGAAGAATTGAGAAGCTTTCGTGTGGATAGTTCAGCTACATTCAAGTAGTAATGGGCAGAGGAGGCACCACTGAAGAGCTAAAACACACAAGATAAAAGAGTAGATTTTAAAGGCAGTCACTCAGAAGGATTCTTCCCTAATAAAATTGTACATGCATCAGCCACTAATTTATTAAAAGAGCATAGAATAAAAAGAAGAAAATCTGTAAATACTCATTTTACTCTTGAGAAAATGTAACAATGTAGTGAGGATCACAATAAAAATGTTCAATTAAGTATACCAACTAGATTTCAAAGCATTAAGAACAGGGTTAATGCCAGCATAGCTCAAAATGTTGGGGGTTTTAGCAGTTTGAAACTATTTTCATGGTCTCACTGAGCTGTGTTTAACACTAGCTACTACAGCTTGAAGTAACAGTACCCTTCACAAACTGCTGTATGATTCTATGAGACACAATTACAGAATCACAGAATCATCAAGGTTGGAAGAGACCTTCAAGATCATCTAGTCCAACCATCAACCCAGTACCAGCATAATCACCCCCAGACCATATCCCCAAAATTCAAGACCTCAAAAATAAAACACAGTATGAATTGCTGCCCATATTGTCTCTCTGTAGACTCAACAGCCAAGCTACTTCACTGAAGCCATTTAATGAAAATATAATGTTCTTTTCTTTTTTTATTTAAAGTCTATAAAAGGAGCAGTGAAGGGATGCACATTTTGAAAACAAAAGGCAAGATGCTTCCTGCACTTTTATCAGCTAACAGGCCTTGTGATTGGTTCAAGCTTCTTTTATTTTCCACAAGTATGAGAACTTTCCCAGTGTTCAGTAAACTACTTGACTCTGAAGGGATTTCTACAGAGATGCATACATCTGTTTACTGCAAATATTTACAGACTGATGCACACCACTGAATAATTTCAGTGATGTGAGTGCATTCTTAGTCATGACTTGGAAGATGCACTTACAATCCAACAAACAAAAACCTTTAGAGAATACTGCTGTAAATGTGCTTCAAGGAAAGAGGACAGTCTGGACAATGTGAGGGCTTTTCCAGTTTTGCTTTTGTTTTCAATTTCACACAGAGCAATTTCATTTACCCTTGACAAATCAAGAAGAGCCCTGCTGACATTCCAGTGACTGGAAACTAGGTCAGGATTGCACCAGCCACTGGAAATGATGACAGATAACCAACTAGACTTCATTAAATAAATGGACACAAATGGCAAAGGCTATTTAAGTAAAAAAACCAGCATGGAAGACTGGGTACATAGTAAGCACAGGACTAAGGTTAGAAGAAATTTTGCAACAGTTCCAATATTAAATGAACACAGCATCATATTCACAACAAATGTGGACCTAGAGGAGACAGAAAAATATGATTTATGGAAATGAGCATAAATTGGAAATTTTTGCTGCTCGAGGTGTAAGCAAAACTCCTAATCTAAAACACAAAATGGAAAAGAAGAGGGGCTAATTTCCATGCCAGAAACAGCCTACAACACTGCAGTTATAGCACAAAGGAGTTTTGAACAGTGTGCTAGTTCATAACTGGTATAGTTGGATTATAGAACAGCAAACATGCTACAGGCATGTTCAAGAATAAGAAAAAAATTATCCAGTGAACTACAGATTTGTTAACCAGATAAAACACCTTACAAAATAGAAAACTGTTTATGTATTTAATAATTTTTCCTACAAAATAATAAAAAAGCCGAACACAGCTGCTGTTAGGAGTACATTTATGTATCTTTCTTAGACTACCGACCCACTTTAGATTTAATCTATTAATTGTTTTAATATTCACACAAAATAATTTAATGCAGTGTGCGACACAAGTATTTTATAAAAGGACAGAAGGTCCAAAGTGCAAGTATTGCAAGATATTTGCAGACAGAAAAGTATCTAGATTACTCTTAACATGGTTTCTCAAAAATTACACATAATTTTCATTCATTTTTGCACACATCAGAAGATGTTATTAGATATTAGTAGATATTAGGATCTATTTAAATACCTATTACAAGCAGCAGAATTAGGTTTACTATTTATGTGGGTCACAATGCTTTAAAGAAAATAATCAGGATCTAAGTGTTCCCAAGAACACTATGTAAGCGTTGCTCTTCTACTTGAATTAGTGTTGAACTAATATTCTTGCAGGAAACGCCATAATGCTGAAGGTATTTTCTATCCTGAGGTTGTGTAAATCTAGAAGAAAATAAAACTTGCTCCACATTTGCTGTAAACAGAGTGCAGTGGAAAAAATATTTGGCCACAGGTATATAGATGCTTATGATTATGCAAAAGCTGTTACAAGTGTACTCTTCCTCTGTTTAACCTTGAAGTTATTATCAGAACATACTCCTGGGAAACTTGCTCAAAAATCCTAATGCTGTGTTCTCACTGCATGGTGAAACTCAAGCTTTTATTAGGGTTTTGGTTCCTATGTTTCTACAGCTTATATAAAAAGCCACTGACTTCTCACACAAATTCTAAACATGAACTAATCTGCATTGGCTTCAGACTATCAGCTTCTGCTTTGCAGTGAAGAGACACACAGGAGCTAACCCAGTATGAAAGCACCCCACTGACCTTTCTCCTAATGGAAAGACAATTTTCTAACACCTGACAACTAAGGGGAAAGAATCTCACAATATCCCACTAGAGAAATTTTTAAGATACTGGCTCAAGCCCCAACAAAGAAACTGGGGAAGAATTAAGCTGTAATGAGGCTACAACTCTGTAGCACTCCTACCTAGAGAAGCAGTCTTACAGTTGTATGTGCTACTGTGGTGTTATCTTCTATGGCAATTGTGAGGTGAACATCTACTTAATGCAATTAGGAAGGAAAAAACTCTGTGGAAAATGTTACTTTCAGAAACTTTTAAATAGAAAAAGATTATCTGAAGTACATTACAATACTGTGACATGCTACTTTAAAACATACCACAAATCCATTTTGATCTATCTGCTGGGTGTCTTTTACAGAATATTAAACAGGACTGGGGAGGTTAACCCTACCTGACAGCCTTGCACAGTCTCAAAGCAACCACCTCTTTTATCTTTTTGAGAACTAACCCACAGAAGAGATGACAGTGATAAAAACTTGATTGTGTCAGCTATTCTGCCACTCAGCTCATCAATTCAAAATCCTGGCTGAAAAGGACCTCTGCTGGCTGTGTAGTCCAATTTCTTGTTGAAGCTGGACTGTCAATAACAATTTATTCAAATGATTTGTGGTTTTGCCCTGCTGAATCTCTGAAACATTCAAGAGGGGAGTTTCTACCATCCCTCTGTGCAGCACTATGGCGACTTCTTTCCTCCTGAAGCCGAACTTGAACTTCCTGAAATTGTAGTTCATGGCCACTGCTCCTTAATGTATCATCTGGCACTGCTGAGGAGAGTTGTGCTCTGTCATTTTTGTAACTATCCTCCAAGTAGCTGTAGGCTGCTAATACATCAGCTCTTGCTTTGGTCTTAGCCAAACATGCCCTGGTCTGTTGATCTCTTCTCACAGGTCATGCACTCCAGGCCCTCACCATCCTGACACCATCAGTGGGGGCCTCTCCAGTGCTACCACAATTCTTCTGAGCTTGAAGAAGAGGGAGCCAAAACTGGACACCGTATTTCAGCTGTGATTCTACCAGAGTCAACTTGGAGGAATACTTAAACTGAAATGAGAACACACTGTTGGCTCATACTCAATTCACTGTGTACCACATATCCTCTACTGATAAGAGAACCAGACAGTCAGCTATCTGAATTGCATCATGCTTCCCTAATACTTGTATACCTCACACACTCCCCTTTTGGTGATAACATCACATGGAACTGTTCAAGGCCAGGCTGGATGGGGCTTTGAGCAACGTTGTCTAGTGGGAGGTGTCCCTGCCCACGGCAGGGGGGGTTAGAAGGAGATAATCTTAAAGATCCTTTCCAACCCAAACCATTCTATAACTCTACGATTTCTTCCTCACTGGAAGAAATGCTACCACATGCCAATATGATTTTCTACATTTGTGTAATACAAATACAAAGCAAGTCAAGCTATTAAGAATGTTTGTGTAGAACTTGAATGCACTAGCTAGAGAAATAACTATCACGGTTGTCCAGAGGAATCAAACTTCTTGGTGGGTGGACATCAGAATGCAGCACAGGGACATGCATTTAGAGACCATACAGAATGAAAATTTTATCTCCAATAGTAGAAATATGGGGTTTTTTTCCAACGAAAATGACAACACAATACATGGTCTTAAGCAGAGACTCATTACTTCTCTGAAGTACTATCATTCTTCACTAATCCAATGCTAACTATAATTACATTGGCCTACATTTACACAAGACTTATATAAAAAGAAAAGTGTTTTTTTACAAGATGAAGTGCATCCAAACTGCCAAAGTATATAAGAGCATGACTATATTTACTCTTCTCTTGGCATACAGTCCTAAAGCAAACAACAGTTTGCATTTGGTCTTTAAACTCTTGCACACAAAGTGTTAGTTAAACAAAAGATTAGAAGCTGTAATACTCTAATGCCTAAATATCAACTGTAGAATTAAAAGGGCTTTAATTATAATCAGTAAACAGAAAAAATAAATCTAGAAGAGCTTTCTAAAATAACAAGAACTCAAACATCTCAAATTACTCCCCAAGCCTGAGGTATTTTAACATAGATACCAATAATACTTAAATTAAAGGAACAGTAAAAATCTTAAAAGACTGTAAGCAAAAGTTATTTTATTTAACACCTAACAGAATTTTTTTAACGAGTCCTATTTAACTGAAACACCAAGGAAAAAAAATACACTAAGCAGAAACAGAATTTTATTCCTTTCTGTCATTCATGGGATGAAATAACACTTGTAGCTCAATTATCCCTGCAGCTAGCAAAGTATTTTTCACCTACCTTGAGAACAGCCATCATCCTCTTCATCCAGTGTAAGATCAATGACACCTCCTGATTCACTTCCTGTGAACTTCCCGCTCTGAAAGACAAAACTCCTTCGTTTTGCAAAAGCAAATCCAGGGAATACAGGTGGAAAAGGGACACATATTGAACATTCAGAAGGAGAGTCTCAGTATTGATACTTATTAGAAAGGAACTGATGAAATGAGCAAGAGAAGGCAATTTCAGACGACTATCCCAGGACTTGAAAAATGGGCGATAACCAAATGACTGTATTGCAGTAACAAGTATTAAAGTATTTTCAGCTTTGTAAGGAGTAAAAACCCTGATGAACAGTAGCATATTGCTGTTTTACAGGTAAATGTGTAACAATTTGCTATTATAAAGTATATTTCAACTATGACTCCTAACATTTTAATCCAGTTGTAATCTGTGCTCTCCTGTGTAGTGGTGTAACTTTCTGACAGAGCAGTCATGAGGACAATATATTTACTTATTTTGAGACAGCTTGGCCTGTGTACTTATAAAGACACTGACTTCACATTAAGAAAAAGGGAAAGCTTTTGTAAGCATACAAGCTGGAACTTGTATGCTTACAAAACATATCAAAAGCCATTAGAAAACTCCAATTGTATCCAGTAATTTCATTACTGTATTCTCACCCATTATGACAAATTTTAGCATTCTATTATTCTACATACAAATCTATTTTTAACCATCCCTTTAGAGAGCATAAGGGGATCTTTTAGGCTATTGCAAAGGTTAAATGTTTTAACAAAAAGCTCTAGGAGATCACCAAACAACATTTATCTTCTAGATCAACTGCTGTCCCTCGGCTGGTCAGACTGTGGAGATCACCAACATTTTCTCTTAGGTGATGAAAATAATATGGGGGAGGTCTTACATATTGCTGAGTTTTTAAGTATACTTTCTAGAAAAAAATCATGGTTATATCAATTTCTACTTCCCTAAACTTGCTACAAGAATTAGTTGTGGTTTCTTCTTCTTTTTGTTGTTGTTGTTTTGTGGAAGATATTATCACTTATTGTTGGACTGAACTGCGACTGATTTATGAATTAGAGTCAACAAGCTTCCTTAAGACAAAGAGTTACAAAAGCACCATAATTATCAAAAATCTCTGAGCAATTAACATGGAAAAAAGCATAAGTTATCAGACCCACATGGTCTGTACTAATGCTGACACGATACACCCTAAGAATATTAGAGATTTTTCTGTGCAGTCAGATGGTGACAGATGCACAAAGCCTAAGCACTGAGATTATCTGCTCTGTGACCTTTCATTTGGGCAAAACTAAGCCTTTAAGGAAGTCTGAAAGGCAATTCTTACACAGGCAAGGCTCTGAGGAGAGGCAAAAAGAGGTACCGTATGATTAGTATATGCAAGCAGAAGCTGCCTGAATTATCAGTCACTGAATTTGGAGTGCCTGACATGACAGTTCTCTTTACTATGCATTATTACAAGCTGGTTTCTTTTTGCCTTAAGTTCTGATGCTGCCACTGATGAAATTCTGCTAATAAAATACAATACACGATTTGAGTAAGAAATATCTAACTACTTATGTTCACAGGTGATAGAAGAGATCTCTACCAGGGACTCATCTTTCCTATACACAGAGAAACGTATTTCAGAATTATTAACCAAGGAATTCTTCTGTTGAGTGGCTGCTATTTAAAATACTTTCTAGCTACAAGTTTCTTAGTATGAGGAGCTGATTTAACCACTTGAAGCTTAAGAAAAAGGCACATTAAAATAATCAATGATAAACTGATTAGCATAAAGTCAAGAGGCATTTCATTCCAACTTGATGATCTTCCCAGCCAACAATGTGTATTTTGAACCATGGCTCTTTCTGCCAAGAGAAAGCAGATTGAAAAATGGAGAGGGAGATCTATAAGGAACTGGAGAAATAAAAAAACTAACACCAAGCTAATTTCTTACCACTAAAAAAATGCATTAGTCTGAAGTAATTTCCTTTCAGTTCTTCCTCTGCAAGGAAATCAAAATCCTTAGAAAAATACTCTGTATGACAGCTAACTGTTTTGAAGCCCTACTTGACTGTGCCACTTGAGAAAGTTCTTTGAATTTCCATGTCAGCAAGTGTCATGGCATGCATTTCTTTATTTTGGTGTGTCTGGAAGGCCAAAATCTTGAGTTAGTTAAGCAGGCAACTATTAAATCAGCTCAGCCAACAAGGTCTCATACATTAAATTCTCAGGAAGAAAAACCTTCTCTTAGCCAACCACACTACTCAAGGCTTTTTACTAAATGAGCCTGGATAGCAACCTCCTCAACAGGAGCTATCCAGAAGTAGTTAGGCTCTTCCTGCAGCCCATTCTAGGAGCTGCAGATCTGCAGGGAAGCCTTTGAGCAGAGCTCTGTGGTACATCCCCAGTCCTGGTTCCGGGACACACATTCCAGCTACTCCAAGCAGATGCTGTACTCAGTACACAGCACACCATGAAGTCCTGTATCCCCAGCCTCCCCAACTAGATAGATACCCCTGCTTCACCAACCATGCATTTCCCTCAAATGAAATTCAAGGGTACAGGAAAATCTTAAGGAAATTTGAAAAAACAAAAAAGCTGAACATTGTGTTTCCTACCTAGGGGAGCATGGTATAGGCAGGATATCCCCACACAAAACAGACTGCTCATTATGCCTGTCATAACAGTCAGGATTTTGACTATTTGCAGCATCCACCTACACTCAAAAGGAGGAGAAGTATCCATTTCTATATCCTGCAGTGTTGGCACACACAGTTTTCAGATACTTGTAGATATCTCAAATTCAGGAATGAAAAAGAAATTCAGAAAGAACTGGCAATCAGGTGTTAGAAGATTGGTCCACGCTACTTTCCCATGGTAAAATTAAGCATTTCCATGATCTAAGAGAGCAATTTCATCACCTTATCCCAGACGTTTCTGCAGTGTTGACACCACCAGAATGGTTAAGACCTACAAATTTAACCACATGGCATCATCTCTGTGAAATGCAAGTAATAAAGAGTTTTCAGAAAACCCTGTGCCCAACCGAACAAGAAACTACACCTTTTTAGTATCGTGACTGTTTTACCCAGAAATTCTCTCAGGGAAATTTTTGTAGGACAAGGATTTGTAAAAACTCCAGTTTACAACAGAACTACGTTTGAGGAAAGACTACAGAGAAACAACTGCTCTTTTCTTCCTTAAAAAGGAGGGAATGGGATTCTTTGGAGAAGACTGCCATGTTACACATTAGAAATGGAGATTCAGATGTGCTGCTCTGAGCAAAATTAGAACCCAACTTCAGAATGCTTGCAGCCCTGATGAAGTAAAGGGGGAGCCTGGCACTGGACTTTCAGTCATGTATGAACAACACTTCCATTTGTGTCAAAAACAGAAACAAGAGAACAAGTCTTTCAGCTCCTAATATTAGATTTCAGCAAGCATTTGGGTAGAAACTGGTAAAGCAGAAAGGTGTAGTCAAAGCATTCTGGTCTGCTATCACTTTTTAGCTGTCCCCAAACACAGGAAGCCAACAACATGACGCTGCTTCAGCTGATCTCTGCAGAAGAACAAGATGATGCCATCTTAACACCTTTCTATCAGTGCAGCCACATTAATGAAATAATTAAAACCATTAACAAGAACCCCAAACATATGCCTGATGTTTTAGTTCACATATTGCCCAGCAAGTCTTAGTAACAAAGGATTCACACACCTCAGAATACAAATAAGCTGAAACAGAAACAAAACAACCACAGCAATATAAAGTTATCTGTATATATTTAAAATGTCACACTAACAAATAACAAACACAAAACCAAACAAACCCCATGAAAGCAAACACAATCACAACCCCCTAAGCCAACCTGTCATCATTTGTCAGAACCAGAGCACCTGTCTCCATACCAAACAGAAGCTGCACTTAAAACTGATTGTTTACAACAGCATCTGGGCAATTTCGAGTAATCTAGCAGAAAAAGGTTTACATTGAGATTTAAAAGAAACGTAAGCTACCAAATGCCCTTTTCCATCCTTTTACAGCTCATGTATCTTAATGTATGTGCCTTTAAATTCCAAGTAAGTAGAAATCCTCCAAATACTGTCATTCATATTGCCATTTTGGATCTGTTTTATCCATAGCAGGTGAGTAAAGTTTGTATAGCCTGGAAGTAGCAACATCATGGACTGAACCATCCAGTTAACCACAACTGTATCTGAGTTGCCTTAGTTAAATATCTCTCTCTTTTCACATGGCAGTGTAACAATCTTAACATAAAACAATGGAATGAGAAAAGTGAATTAAAAATTGAATTAAAAATTCAACCTAACAAATCCCACTCTAAAATGCCAGTTTTAAATATATATGTGAAAAAATCTTTACCAAAAAACTGAGAAAAATACAAGACTTCATCTTTTCTTGACTTCCCAGTGTTAATATAGCCACATCTTTAGTCTTCAGCTGGTAGGTGAACTTCAATTTGCAATTAAGATGTTTTGCATAAAAGCAGTATGTCTTGTGACTGAACACTTCATACTGAAGTCTAACACAGATCCAGCCCAAGAGAAGGCACGCAACTTGGAATAGAAAGGCAAAACACAAGGCTAAGTGGGGGGTGAGGACACAAGGTACGACTAAGAGCAGAAACAAAGGTGAAAAAAGGAAGCAGGAGGAGGAAAAAAGGTAGCAGGGGAAAAGAAAACAACAAGCCATGCAGCAACTGAGCATGCACCACCACAAGTATGGAAGGATGGGGGAAGTGTACTGCAAAGTTACTTTGCTATTCTCAGTGTTGTGCATTTTTCCTGAAACAGCCTACCAAGGAGAAGGCCCTTCACACTTACAATCTGTTTTGAAAAGTGTGCTCTTTAAAGAAAATCTTGTCAAATTGCAGCCCCTCTGCCCCAGCTGCTTTAGTCTGCAAAGTCATGTCCACACCTACTGCAATTACCAACATGAAACGATCTGTTTGTGTGTAAGATGCCCCAGGCAAGCAGCTCACTTGGCAACTGTGAAGGAAAAGTATTTTAATGGCAAGCACAGAACTTGTGAAAGCAGCAACTGAAAGACCCTAGAAGAAAGGGCAAAACTGAAAGCATAAACACTCATCCCTTTCAAATAGCCGAGTGTAACCTGCCAAGTCCTGAAATGAACGTCGTAACCTCTTCTAAATTCCTCTTCATCAGTTACATGGAAACTGATTTATAGTGCATATGGCAGTTAAAACAATGGAAGGTATGCATAAAATGAACGCAACTATTCAAATTTGTCCATTTTTAACCGCTTCATATTAGAAATTGGTATTTCTGAGTGTCCTACTAACTGCAAAACTTTTGCTTAAAACTAACATTTTCATATTTTCTTGACCATGAAAACTACTAGAAACAAGTATTAATTAATTATATAAAATCGCTATTCATATTTCAGTAATTACACTTCAATTCACGGTTTTCTACAAAGAATCACTAAAAATTACCTATGCTCACAATTTCATGCATTTTCCATTGCATATGCATAGACAACATAATATCTGCTTTCTTCCAGTCGCACTAAAGTCTTTTTAAGCATTGAAGAAAGTACTGAGAAACAGATGGACTGACATATAAGATATACTTGTGGGGATAATTGCTAGGAAAAAGCAGCAATAATACAGTTTTCCTTGAGAAAGAAAAGAATTATACATTGACTTTCTAAAACCAGTGTCATATGGATATTATAGAAATTTAAACAGTAAGTATAATAGACAAGGGGTTCTCAGAGGCAATAAAAATCATGGAACTTGTCAAAAATGGATAAATACAGGGTCACCCGAAGTCACAATTAAGATTTGCAATAAAACCAATGTAAATGTTTTATAATTAAGAACGTTTTTCCTTCTTTTGGAAGACTGTCATAATATCCCATATGCCATTGACTGCAGTATCAAATAATTAATCTACACACTAGCAAATAGTATATTAAAAAGAGGGAATCAGAGGGGCATCATCCTCGCAATAAAATGAAGGGCTGGCTCTGGTGTTCAAGTGATTCTGAAGCAGTTTCCTCATCTGCCTCTACAAAAGTGTGGACACTGAGACAGGCTACTACCATTATATGTGTTTTTCCACTCGCAGAGACTGTTTTACACTGTCGTAAAATACGCTGGAGTGGGAGAAAGAGTATCACCTTAGCTTTGCTATCCAGCAACTTTTTCAGATCATTACTGCTACAAATTAGGTTGATTCATCATTTGTAATTTTGAAAAGAAAGAAAAAGCTTTTTTTACAGACACTTATCCCCACAATTTTTTCCATTCCAATACCACAAGGAAAACAAATGTAAGGAAGGAGACAATTTAAGGGCCAAAGCACATATGGTAGACATGATATTGAGAAAAGAAGTTATCTCCCACCATAACTGCAACTGTGAAATTTAACACAGAAAAAGTTAAAACACCAAAACAAAATGGCAAACTACTGTAAAAAACTGGGAAAGAAACCTCTAAAGCTCAAACTGAACAGCTCAACAACATGCGCATGTATTGTACCACATGAAAACCAAAAGCTGCAAGATGGTATTTTGAAGAAAGTTCTGAATATGCACTTCTCTATTCACATATGATACATAAGATTTTAAAAGTTTTGGTATTATATAACGCCACAGTTCAGTTCATCACAAAGAGATAACAAGGTTATTGATTGTAATGCCACCTGCTTTTCATAAAGGAACATTTCAGTATGTAAAAGTGAAAAATGAAGGGGAAAAAAATGCATCAACGAAAAAATACATTGCAAAATAAAAAATTAATTTCAGGGTAGTAAAGATAAAAATTCTGAAGATTATGTGTGGCACACTGACACTGTGGAGACAATTTTATTAAGTTTCTACTAGAAAAAAAAAACCAAACTAGAAAAAAATCTGGAAGTTGTAAACCAGACAATTCATGAAGCATCATACCACCACAATAATACATGACGCACCAAGGCGTTATATAATAGCAAAATCAATCTTAAATTATGGGGAGTGATGTTAAAAATATGTCTCGGGAATGGGATGCGTGTAGAGAGGGTGGCAAAACTGTGTTTGTATGCATAATTATAAGGTCAATATTTCATTTTTAGTCATCCATATACAAAACTACAGATTTCAAGCACAGTTTAGGCAATTGTGAAAATTGGTTTTTTATACATTTTTGAGCATATTTCAGTCACAGACTGCTTCAGGGTCAGATTTATCACTCCTCAACTGTTATTTTTTCCAATGCAGTAGCTCCCACAAAACTGAAGTAATTATTCCAGCCTTGCAAAGATGTCATGAAAATCTACTCAACCAGGTACCAAATATATTTGTCGTCTCTTACCAAGATAAAAAGGAAAATGATAACGCAATAAAGGAAGCGGTTTACCATGATCAAAGTTTACACAAACAAAATTTCACAGTGCTGCAATACATGTTTTGATAGTGTGTGGTTGCATATTTGCATAATACTCAAAAACTCTTTTAACAGACATTTTATGTGTTGCATTCACAAGATTGCTACATTCCTCTTACCCTTAACTGGTACTGTGCAACACTTCCTACAGAACAAGAACAATGCAAGCACGGAAGAAGTGAATAACCAGTCATAGTAACCCCTAAGTATTATATACCCTCTCACTTCTTTGGTGCAAAGAGCAGATGTTGGCCTGGCTACCCCTATTAACAAGAACACCAATAAGAGATTGGTTGCCAGAATAGCTGGTTTTAGATGCTAGTAATCCTAGTCCCAATTAGAAGTTACAAAGAAACACCTGACACAATGCTAGAAGTATTTTTCTACATCTGTGATTCTCTTTTTCCTTTATCAGACAGTTAAAAGGTATATAATAAACACAAACATACATGCACACACACACACACACACATCTCTTAACTGGTTCTTACTCTTTGAAGGCCAAACATCTACCTTGTTTCCCCAAAACTCACTGACAGTTTCCCAACAGTATCATGTGGGATGGCCGTCTTGGATGGTGGAAGACCATCTTACTGAAGAGTAAATATATTTATAATACTTTTCAGATTAGTTTACCGCAGCTTTTAAAAGCTATTATCCATGCCTGGAGTAATGGCATAATCTATTAGATTGCTTTAATATCTCTCCCAAATTTTTTGGCCCCAAGTGACAAATTTGGGCCTACAATACACAAGTATATTTACCCATGAAAAGCTGCTCTCAGTAGTTGGGGTTGGTTTAAGTAACGCAGATAAATCACAGGGAAAGACAAAACACTTTAAAAGCCACACAATAATGTATTCACTTTAATTGTGTTCCTTAGAACAGCCATCCAGCTACATGATGCCCTGCTAACAACTTTATAATTTAGTTTTCTAATTAGTCTCAGGCAAAGGTTTTACCTAACAGATGAGAGCTAGTGGCATTTTAAACAGCATGAACATAACCCCAGGGTCAGAGACAAAAGCCAAGCAGCCCATTTTACATATATAACTATATATGTTTATTTTCAGTGACAAAACCATGAAATGCAAGGAAACATATTCATCAATAACACTTCAACAACATAGAATTAATAGCTGCTTATAAACTGTAAGCTGACATATCCACTTTGCTCACATTATTTCCCAAGAGACACTCACAAAGTTTGTTACACATTGCAGAGTAAAGAGATAGGAGTTATAAATGTACTTTATTAATGTTTTACCAGATGAATTTCCAATAGTCAGCAAAATAGCTTAAATTAAACTAGGTCAACCAAACAAATCAACGTATGTCAGAAACAATGGGAAATGGATAAGACACTGGTGGACTTTTATTTAATAAACTAACAGTAGCTGTAAAGTGAAATGCACAGATGAAATTTAGACAGAAAAAAGATTTACTCCTTAAGAGGATAAGATGCACATGAAGTAGGGAACAAGAAAAAAAAGACTATTCACCTGACCTGGTGTTTTAATAAATATAATGCAAACACTCTTGAACACTGACTTATGCCAAACATTTTCAACACATCAAACCCTGTTCAGATTTGTTCACTGTTACTTTATGTTACAGTATAATAAAACTGCTTTCATAGATTCTCTCAGTATACCATAGCTATATTTATATATTATATATAATATATATAAATCCTGTATCTATAACTGGGATTCATATTAAAATACTTTAAAACCATTCTAAAGATTTGCTATATAATTTTAAATGCCTTTGCCTCTGTAACAATAATATTTACCCCAATACATTAAAAGTGCTTGTCATGTCTTCAGAAACGCAACTCAAGGACCCGAGGCACTGGAATGGTCATTGGTAAAATGACTGGGACCAAATAACAACCCTTAAATTTCTGTGTACGCAGAAAAAAGCTGAAGATGAAAGACTAACACAAGTAGCAAGATGCCCCCTTCCACATCCCTGCAGCCACTCCTTTTGGAGCAAGAAGCAGAGAGAAAGGCTGAAAAACAAGAAACAGTCATACAGCAAAATCGTATGTCCAAACTGCATACTGAAAACTTTGACTATGCTGACCTAAACAGCAACTACTGAGAAGCTGTACATTTCAGGATAACCAGAGGTATTAGACTAAAACCACAACAAACCCAAGAACAAATTCAATTTCAAAGCATCCTTCCAATGCCTTCAGGTATTTGACACTGTGCACAGTGGAGCTCTTCACATGGTACAGAGAAGGTGCATATAGCAAAGAAAATTTAACATTCTTTAAGATACCATGCTAACTTCATAAAAACAAAAAGTAATTAGAGTTCCCCTTAAAGTAACAGCTGAGATTTCCAAACTTAACAGGAAAACACAGAGAAAACAAGTTCTAGATTCACAACACTAGTACCAAAGCTGAATTATGAAAATGAGATGTAAAACTAAATTTATGGAAGTATTATGTAAGGAACCAGTCATTCTCCACTGTTTTCAGGGTCATCTCCATCAAAAGAAATGGAATTTAATCAATAACATAGCGGCCAGTATTAATTTAGTTGACTTAGACTAAGTGCTGTTTTTTGTTTGTGTTGGGTTTTTTGTTTTGTTTCAGTTTTTGGGGTTTTTTTGGTGAGAGGTTGTTATTGGTTGGTTGGTTGGTTTTGCTTTTTAGGGATTTTTTTGCAACTGAAATGAAACAGTCTTATTTTAGGAGAAGATCTAATTAGAAAATTCAAGAATCATAGATGATAAACTTCTTTCAAAGAATATTTGTTATATTCAGATTTTGAAAGTGAATTTTAAATGATGATTGACAATTTTGCATTAAATTTGCAGCCAAAGTCTAAATCCAAGTTTAGACAAACAAACTGTACTTAACCTGTTGGTTCACCAACCAGGTTTGCTTACAGCGGAAAAATAATGGGGAAAAACCCAAGAAACTCTGTTATTCTGCTGTTTGAGGTTCTCTGCTGATACTGCAACTGAGGAGTACAATTCATGTCCATTTTGATAGAATTCATTATGTTCACACAGCATAACCTGTACTGCCATGAACAGCACTGACTTGAAACTTGACCCCCTGCTCCCCACATTACTGTACTCACAGCCAAAACTGAGTATACAAAAGCTGCAAAATATGCATTCGGTTTACTTCAGTTTTTTCTAGACATAAAATACATGTAGGAAAGATTCATTTAACACTTTAGGTGGGAGGGGAAACAGGAGAAAGATTTTTCAGTTCTGGAAGGTTAGAAAGATGTTCTACTAACTAGAATTAATTCGAATTTTACCAGAAAGCTTAGTAAATAATGATCCCAGATCTTGTGAAGCAATAATACTTCCAGCCCAAACGAGGAATACTTTCTCATTTAAAAAAAAATTCTCCCATACAAAAACCCAGAAGGTAGTTATACTGCAGGCAGTAGCTTTGAAGTATCAGGTTCAAAGTGAAGGTAGTAAGAGGACGCTGTATAGTTGGTGCCAACAGAATTCGAATTTAACAAATGAGAATCCAAAAATACCCAATTATAAGCCAACAGAACGGAAATCAAGTCAGAAGCCAAATGATAACCAAAAAGAATGAGAGGCATGCCAAGACTGGCCAAGAGAGTCCTTTTTTCTATTTTAATCGCCACCTAGATTTGTGTTCAAGAATGAAGCCACCAGCAATTTGCTGTTGCACTAAGTCACCCAGATGCAGTTAGAACCAGAGCAGGGCATGTGGTCAGTATGACCACAGTATGCAGCAAGAGGGAACGCAGAATCATCTCCTGGCAACCTACTTTTCTTGTTTCTGGAGGATAAATGTTCAATGCCAGTATGCTGGAAGAAGCAACTACCTAAGACAAAGATGGGAACATTTTTTGGGGGGCAATAGTAATACATACCCATCCTGGTGAAAGTTTAGATTAAATTTAATTTTGCTAGTTTTGCTGAGTTATGAATTCTATGAATCCCTAAAATTTGGAAATCTGTGTTATCCTAAAATATCCTAGAATAAGTTAGTGCACAGTTCTTCTATAATTTGAGAACTGTTTGCCCTTTGTTTTTCTACCTTTTCTTCTAGCTGTTAGAAAGGATCACTTTCTCTACTATCTCTAATTGATTTACTTTAGGCTTGACAAAATGATCCATGCTTGCTTTCCTCTAGTCATTGATGTCATAAATTAATGCTCCTACTAAGGAAGCAGGACTGTGCAGAAGTAATTTTTATATTAACAATTACATTGGATCAACTGTCTCAATCATAGGTAAGTTTAAGATCACTACAGAACTTTTAAAACCTTTTAAACGTGTTCCATTGGAAAATGGAGCACTGGTTGGTCTTACACTTCGAAAAATTGATGCAGTAAGTATGAATAACCTACACAAGGCCACAAAGGTAAATACTATCAGCCAAGATGAAAACTCCAACATTCAGGCATCAAGTCCTCTGGACAGACTATAGCAGTGTCTATATAGACTATACACTATAACAGAGTGATAAATCTCATTCAGTATTTGAAAGCCTATCCCTCCAAGGAAGTTCTCCACAGAATTAAGAGTTTATCATGGTCAATTTGTCATTTTAGCTGGGATTTTTCTCTATTTTGTCCATTGTTGAGCAAAATCAACACTTCAAGTGAAGTCCTTAGTGTGATAAACGGTGTGTAGTGCATGTGTGCACACATTTGAAAAGGACAAAGCAATTTCTATTTCGTTCAGTTAATATAATGGGAAACAGTTGTAAATGCTACACTGTTTCTTCTTCTAAAGTGGACCTACTATAATTTGTGATTCTATAACCAGTCTTCTATTTTTATTTACAGGACAATCTCTTGTCAGAATCTATGATGAAAATTATTATTCACATCCACTATCCTGAGAATTTCTAACCTGTAAAAATCTATGGAAAAGATAATGACAGGATCAGTTTACTAATCTGAAGAAGTTAAAATCAAAAATATTTGGACAGGGTTCAGTGGGGCAGAACAGGATGTACTTATATTATACTGACAAAGACTAGAGCACAAAGATGATGTGAAATGTAGTGAAAGGGTTGATGAGAGGAAATACAAAAAAACCTCTCACAAGTTAGGCACAGAGACAACACGTAAATTCTAATTACCTGGCATTTAAGCAAGAAATTGTTTTCAGCTCTTTCGAGAATGTTTTCCCCATTTCACGCACAACCAAAGAGATCCCAATTCTAATACTACACGTATTAATAATGCCTTCGGAGAACAGAATGACTGGAATCCTAAGCCAAAAATATTAAATAGGAAAAGACCTGCATTGCAAATCTGCAGCTCACAGAGAAAATCAATTTAGAAGAATGTTTATAAAAAAAAGAAAATAAAGGCACAGTCCTCTGGTAGGTCTGATAACAATTTGAACAGAGGGTGACAGTAGTTAAGCAAATCCAGGTGTTTTCATGCGTAAGTATATATTTGTAGTGCATCTGTGTCTATTTCATTCAGCTTCTACTTTCTTGGTGCTCTTCAGTAATCAAGTATTTGATTTGTAAGATGCTACATTAGTGCCAGCAGGCACAAAATGGTATGATAAATAACACTTCACAAAATAGAAAAGCCACACTCTTACTGAAGAAAGCGTATCTTCAGCTAAGTGGAAATCAATATCTCCCTCTAATGTTTTTTAAATAGCTCTGCTCAGCCACTTGAAAGAGTCCCAGCTGCCACAAAAAATCATACAAACTCCAAGCCCTGCTCTGTTTAAATTTCTGTTCCATAGCTCACATCTTGAATGCGAACAGGATACTTCTTCCTGAACTAGACCATAAGAAATTTCCTTAGTAGACCAAGTAAAAAACCAAATCTGATAATTTTTCCATTTTAGCAATTCATCTGAAATCAGTTCTAGTACAGAAGCATCAAGTCATTGGTTCTTGCTTTATCACACGCTTTATAAAGAGAGGTTTGTTACAACAGCCTTGAAGGGGACCGGCAGTTAGATTCCTACCAGTCATGCTCTTGGGGAGAAACACCTTGGAAGAACTGTGGTTCAACAGGACGGGGCTTTTGCAATTCAGAGCTGGGTGTCCCTCAGGGACTAAAGCCACAGAGTTAGTGCCAGGTGGCACCACAGATTTTGTAGGGAATAAAATTTTGGTTTTTTCTAGAACAACATGTTTCACAGAAGAGGTGGATGTGCCAGATACTGATTCTTTTATCACTTCATTTGGGATCTTGCTATATCGATAACTGGGGGCATTATTTCCCATTATATCTGACCAGGCCCTGTAGCGAACCTCTGCAGATCCCCAGTAGTGTCTAATAGCAGACTCGGAGCGATGGCCTGTCACTGCCATTATTTCTCTAGGCCCCAGTCCTGCTTCACACAGTAGCTGGATGGTGGTAGTTCGGAGAGAATGATTGGTGTACCGCTGAGAGAGCCTGGCTGCCACACTTATCCTGGGCATCATGGTACCCAGGTAGTTCACACCCATCGGTTCTCTTTTGTACCAGACAGGCTGTTCTTGCATTTGCTCTGATGTTAGCTTTAGAGGATGCAGGTAAAAGGCAGGGGGCTCTGGAGGCAACTTGGACAAATAAAGTTCCAAGGAAAAAACAGGACAGTTCGGGTCCCCAGGCATATCATACATTTTACCCATTTTATGAGGATCTTCTCCATTTTTTCCTTTGCCAGGATACCTAAACATAGCATATCGACGCCCATTCTTGTCCTTCTCAACAACAAATGCATCTGGAGCCAGATCTCTTAGAATTTCCCTCCCTCGCTTGGCAAAATGCAACTGCAAATCAAACCACACCTTGTTGACGAGTGCCAGTGGACTGTGCAAACCCAGCACACCAGATTGCTTAATCTTACGCAAGTCCTCGGCAGCTATAGGAGGATGGTGGTGAGTCTCATCCTTTCCCTGCATGCGCAGCATCTTCAGCACGCTCACAAACACCATGTTTGCACTAGCAAACTCTTTGTCCTTCATTAAGCAAATCTGACGATTATAAGGTGGCATTTTGAGATGCCGGTTTAAGCCAGCACGCATTGACTTGTAGCTTGCCACACTGTAGGTATTTCCATCGTGATTTCTTATTGTGTAATAAAACTCTCTTAAGATATCATTGAGTTCACTTACTGGGACCAATTCAAAGCTAGGATCCTTGCCATTTTTGGCCAGCCACTGTTTTAACAGGTTAGCTGCCCAGCCAGTCTGCTTGTGGGTGTTTTTGATGCTCTTAGCATCCTCTTCCTCTTCCTCCAAGCCAAAGAGGACATCCTCAGGGAAGTTAAAATTCGTCTGTGCTGCTTCTACTGCTTCTTTATTTTCTGATGAAGTCTCTTCCTGTTTCAACTGCTTTTCGAAACAATTGATCAAAGTTGTACCATCAAACATGCCACAGGTATACGGCACACAGTGAACTACTTTTTGATCTGAGAGCTGCGAAGTGTGGAGTAATATATAATATTTTGGATTTTACGTAAGAAAAAGCAGGTGGCATTAACTGGATTTTTCAAATGAATGGCAAACCAATTCCATACCTCACTAGCCAATTAAAATGCATCAGGTCCTTCTTTTCTAACCATGACATTACACATGCTTTAATTGATTTCACAGAAAGCAAACCTGGAACATACACTACACAACAGAAGACTGAAAACCAGAAAACAACCTATGCCTTTTATTTCCCTCCTCCTAGCTCATCTTCCACTGCTAAATACCACTATCATACACAATCTGTTTTTCCAAATTTTTTTCCCGTTTTCAGGCTCTAACTGAAGAAAAATTCCAAAATATGCATCTTACACTGAAAATTAAATCTTAAGACTGTACTACTGTCATCCATTATAGCACTGGATTTCCTACATATCAAGTATTGACAAGAGTTTTAATAGCTATAATCCACAGGTATCTTTGAAAAATGAGGTTCCAAACAACCTTTCTTTTTGAAATGCCTTAATAGAAAGATAAGAGTGAGGCACAGTTTATACTCTAAAATATGGGCAACCTTTGCCAGACTACTTTCAACAGGTGAAAACCAGAATATTGTCCAGTATATTTTCTTCTTGCTTTGAAATACAGTTTAGATTAACTGTACCTTGAGACACTAATGAATTTGGAAATGTTGGCTGGAAGAAATTAATTTTATTCCCCTTAATAAAATGACTTCTGGTTAAGAGCAATAGTTAAGTATGAGGTGCTTTGTGAAATATCTGTAAACAGAAAGAAAATTATTTATGAAGAATTTTAAATAGCTTTATTTCAAACCTTAAATTTCAAAGCAAGTTCAACAAATTTTACAAGGAATCCAGAAGTACTGCAAGTTATCCTTTATTATGAAGTAGCTATTCCTGAAGGTTTCTTTTCCTTTTCTTTTTTTTCCTCCCATGATACATGACAATCAAACATTAGAATTCCGATTTTAAGTTCTGGATTAGTGTGGAAATGAGAGCACTGCAATAATTTATAAAATATTTGTAGCTTTAAGTTCAAGCCATTCAGACAAAGATTGGGCAGTCTTTTCTTTGTATGCTAGCTCTGTTGTATCAGACAATTTTTAGTCTGCTCCTGATTTACCAACTCCTCTACCTACAAAAACCCCATCAGAAAACTTCTGAAAAAATTATCAGAAGCTCATGCTCCAAATAACAGTGAATCAGAAGAAGAAAAATATAAACTGAGAGAAACTAGAAAGGATGGCACAAAAGAAACTAAAATTGTTTCATTATAAGCAATAAAGGTAAAGAAATTCCCCTGTGGATTGTAACTTCAGAATTTTATATAGAAACAATCAACAGCCTACCTGTGTTGTTCCCTCAGCAGGTCGCTTGTTTGCCGAAGTATCTGTTGGTGGCCTGCTTGTCTGGTTTTCTGAGGGGTCAAGAAAGTGTTCATTTGCAGTATCTGATCAGTACTAATTATTGCTACCCAGTAGACAAATTTGAAGGCAATATTCAAAATTATTTGATACTAAACATTCAGTATGCATGTAAAAAAATAACATATTTTACATTTAGCCCCAATTTTCAATTATAAGTATTCAAGTCTGATTAATGTGGTCCCTTCCTTCTGAGTTTGACAGTGTATTAAAAGCGTTTTATGAGCAATTTCCTTGCCTGAGGACAAAGTATAACTCCAACCTCTCCTCCCTCTGTGTGCAAACAGATAAGCTGTTAAACTCAAAATTAATAAAATTAGTAAATATTTTAGTACAAAAAGAACCTGACTGAAAAATGGATGGTTAAACAGATTGCAAAATACATAACTGAGACAGGGAGACTGACTACCTTTATTAACTCAGCCAAACATTAAACTAGCAATTTAAGAAGAAGTTGCTTTAGTATTTGATGTACATATATAAATCCAAATTCTGTTCTCATTCCTTTTCATTTTAATCAGAGCTTACCCGCAACAGTGTTGGCCCAAATCAGTGTTTCAGTTCTGGTGAGAAAACTACTAGGGTATAAAGTTAGTCTATGGGAACTGCATAAAATGAGACATTCTTTGGACACATAGGTCCTTCCATTTGTCATTGTATCTCATCAGTCACAACCCTTTTTATGTTGTCTTAAATCACTTCAATTTACTTTAGAGCTAAGAATCAATACAAAACATAAATGTCTAACTCTAGGGAGCACATATTTCAGCACAGGTAACGTAGATACAGGAAAATGAAATGAAATTAGTTCTGATGTCAAGCTCTGCTTGAGTTCCTTCTAACATTATATTGTGCCAATGAGGAACTTGCTATAACTCCAACTCACTTACAAATCTTGAAGACCTCTTAGAAAAAAAAAATTCAAGGTATGTAAAATCAAGAGTGCAGAGAACCATCAGGGCATGGCCATTGAAAAAAACTATTTTAAAATAATTAATCTAAATATTGTTATTTGAACATTTATTGTATTTAGAGAATTTATTTCAATACTGTAAGTGTAGTCCTTTGGAACTAGGTGTTCAGTTGGTTTTTTTCTCCTGTTCTGTTTAAGTGTTGTGAAAATTACGTTACTATTATACTTTCAGTATGCCTTTGCTTCATAAGGCAGTTCATATTATTCTGAGAGGCTGTATTAAAAATAAATACCAAGTTCTTAATGGTAGAATAGGTGTTTCTGACTTCATGCTAGGAATTATATAAATCAAATTCCAAATAAAACAAAGCTTACAAAGCCACACTGCTGACTCCCTCTAAGGGGAGATTGTTTTCAACATCTGAAACAGATCTGTCATAGAGATGATTTTGATCTTGAAAATTTCAGCAGAAATGTAACCTAGAAGAACCATCTCTGTAAAACACATTAACAAACAATTTTCCACAGAGTGCAGTTTTGTGTTTCCCTCTGACCACTATCTTCCCTTCCCAGTTTCAACATTCAAGCATAACTTACCAATCTTGGGTGCTGCAACGGTGGGTGGTTCAGCAGGAGCTGTACTACTAAATGCAGAGAGGGGAATCTTCATCTGTAGGGGCGCTCGACTGGCGGTCGCATTATAAAGTCCTGGAGTACCCACTGTGGGCAAAGAAGTCCTTGTGGTCTGGGCAACAGGATGTGTAGTAGGAACAGCCTGTACTGCCAACGTTGTGCCTATTGACCCAGCACTGGCTGTAGAGTTCCTTTGAATACCAGGACTGGGCACATGTGGGATGCTATTTGGTTTAGTTGTGTTAGTTGATGCCAAAGACACTGTAGTTTTGGTAAGGCTGCCAACTGTAGACGAGTTTTGTACAGATATAAATTCAACGTTGCCTGACGGCTGGTTAGAGACCAAAGTCCCTGTGTGGCCTTGCAGAAGCTGAGTCTGGGATGACACTGCCACAGGTACATGCAGGATTACGGGCAAAGACTGCAATGAGACAGCCACTGACTGAGTGCTGCCAGTGGGCACTTGGTTAGTGCCTACAACCGTAGCCGTGTTAGCTGTGGGAAGCACTGTTGTTGTCAAAGAGCTGGTGGAGGACACTGGAGTCTGAAGCTTAGGATGTCCACTGACAACTGCTGGAGAAGCAGCAAGACTGGAAGCAGGCACTACACACAAAAAAATAAATAAAAAAATTAAGCACTTGAATCATGTGGGAAGTTTCACTGCAACACAACAACTGGAAGCAATTTATGACGAGAGCAGTGAGTCACTAGAACTGGTTGTCCAGAAAGGCTGTGAATGCCCCATCATTTTAAGTGTTCAAAGTCAGGCTGGAGAGGGCTTTGAGCAACCTAATCTTGTGAAAGATATCCTGGCCCATGGCAGCAGGGTTGGACTAGATGATCTTTAAAGGTCCCTTCCAACCCAAATCATTCTATGATTCTATGAAAAAGGTGGTGTATAATTACTTTTTTTTGCAAATAAAGGCTATAGATAGAATTTTTCTGTTGTACACTCTGCTATTCGATGGCCTGGTTAAAGATACAGTCAATACTGCACTTCCGTTTATAAAAAATACCAGAAAAAAAGATAAATAAAGAATTATGACACAGTCTTGAAGAAAGCTCCAAGATTTAACTGTTGAAAACACAAAACAGAGCATTTTAAACACCCATTACAGAAATGGCAGAGCAACTGGTGCTTCACAAAACACAAGAGAAGAAGAACTATGTCAGTTATGACTAACTTGCCTTGTATAGGTAGGACCTTGTATCCAGAGGGTTCTACCAAAACCAAGTATTAATGTGTCAGAGAAGATATTCACTTTTATGCAACAAAATTTCAGGATTAATTCTAAAGATCAGGAGCAAAATACACTACTGAAAGCCAGTACATGTAAATTATGAGATAATCCTGGGGGAAAGATTCAGCATTCAATATTAAACAAACTGTTTTTACAACCAAGGACAGTGAGACTATAATGAATATAATTAATGGTGAATTTGAATCTATACTCCCTATCAAATTTTAATCTAGAAATTCCATTTTTCAACAGGACTCCTTTAAGAAATAGGGTTTATCATTGCTGTTTAGTTTCCCAATTTCTACAGTCATTAGGTAGAGGGAAGGATATCATCAGCATTCTATTATGATCAAGTACAACAGGGGGCCTGAGATGTGTATCAGTTCTTGGCAGCCAGTTTTGCTGCCATACTCAGCATGCAGTCTCCTGAAGCATCTAATTTACCACAAGTTCTGGTTGGCCAAATCAACACATTTTTTCCCATACCTGGTAAGCACACTACACAAATATAAACTGGGAACACGCTAGAGAGCTAAAAATAATGATTTTTCACGTCAGAAAAGAGGAGTAAAATGGGTTTTGCTCTGTTTAGTTAGTTACTTCTTTACTGGAAAGTAATAAAACTTTTAAGAAATGTGTTTGTAGTCCATAGGGAGTTTCTTACCTGGATTCACAGGGGCTTGAAAAGTTGCTGGTGTGCTCTCTCCTACATTCCTCTTTGACTCCAGCATTTGCCTCACTGTGCCAGCATTTCTAAGGAATGAAATTTCAGTTGGCATTTCTCTCAATAAGCCACAAAAGGTAAACTTATGAACCGTACAATGGTGAAAAAATCCCTAATTTTACAACTGTTCTTTTCTTTGAGAACTTCTAAACCCATTTTTTGTTTCACAGGAAATTAACTTTGGGTATTCCCCCACTAAAAAAAAGCATGAAATTATTTATAAATTTTCAAGTGCTTGCACCAAGTTTGCCTTGCACCTTGAGAATTTTCCTGTTCTTGAAATTAAACTTCAGCTTTTATCCATAATTTTTTAAACACTGAAACTGATGCTGAACAACATCTAAATTTACCCCAGAATGGATTCAATTCTGTCAATTTATGACTTCTGTGAAAGCAAATTAAATTTTACGAGTGAAGAGCAATGAAGGAAAAGGAAGAACACCTTAATTTAAAAAAAAGGAAATACAGAAACTATCCATGACATTAGGTATCTGAAGTGTCCTATTGTAAATTTTAACATGGTCACAGTGGTGTGCTTTGCTTACCGATATGTGGCATTGTTTACATTTGCAGTATCGGCTGCTGCTTTCCCTGGAGATACAGGTGCATTTGCCGCATTCTACACAGAATGAGAGAGAGAGGCCATAACAAAACAACTCTAAGTCAGCTTGCAAACTTATGCTTTCATTCTATTTCATATCCATTCACTGCTGTGTGAGAGATTCATTTTCTGAAGCCAACACTGCAGGAGAATTTGACATATTTTACAACTATTCAAAATCTTCTTGGTCCTACTGCCTCCCTCTCCTATCGCCTCTCCTTCCTCTTCCTCCTCTCCCCCTCAGAATCAAGGTAGTAGGATTCACTTTTATTTGCACTGTACTCTTCCTACTGAAGTAAATTAGATTCAGTTACATACAGTTTAAGGTGTTTTCACACTAATAATGGCTAAAGAAGCTTCTCTACAAATCAGAATTACATAACAGATGTTAAGACTTCTTTAACCAAACCAGACAAACCGGGTTTGTCAATGCCATTGAATAAACAAGTCACATCTTTCTGCATATACATTTTCTTTATTTTCCAATACAAGGTTTAGGCAAACTCAGGAAAAAACCCCAAACCCCAACGAATCTAGTTCTTACTTCCTGTCTCTTCTTCAAGTCCTCCTTGGCTGCTCCAACCCGCTTTGTCAATCTCGCAATTTTAGCCTAAACAGGAAGATGATAAAAACAAACAAAACCATAAATATTCCCCCAAGAACCATCAAAGAAATTTTACAAACTAAAAGACGTATAACTAAGACATCAAATCAAAGGCTATTTTCATATCAGGGAAATTATTCTTCCTTGAAATACAGTACAACTATATTATTTTCAACTATATTATAGCAGAAAGACAAACATATGCATCACAATCAAGGTATCTTAGAGACAAGTTTAATTATTTTCCTTCCTATTCACAACTGCACAAACTGAATCCATCTTGCATGTTCACACAAAACGACATCAATGAAAGCCTTATATGATGTTATTAATTTGACACTCTAGTTGACGGCTAAAGATACTGGTAAACAAGTATACTGAAAGCATCTTAGAAACCACTTAAAAAGTCTACATAAAATGTCTTGGGCAACAAGAGGAAAGAGTTGTATCGTGGGAACTGATCTGGCAAACTCTGTATTTCTTTTAATGCAAAAAGTAAAATGGCCTTATTGTTTGAATTTGTTATGACATAAGCTTTTAACTGTCTTGTCAGTTCAAAATTCTTTGAATTTTGTGATGTTCCTCATGTCACCACTATGTACATATTTTCTATAAGGAATGCAGGAAAGCATGCTGCATTCAACACTAGCTATTTGCTTCCTTGCTAGAACATCAACTATTTACTTTCTGGAGAAACCACACGTGATGTAGAATGTTCAAAGTCCAGTGCTATTGTCCTCTCCTTTCTGCATGTTCCCATTTTTAAGCAAATTTCCAGCTTCATAAAGACCTTAGGTATTTTCATACTTAGCATCTTTTTGAAAAATGTCTAAATGGAACAGAAGAGTGGAAAAACAGTCTACCAACAGCTAATGAATCAGTTCGTCAGAAGGAAGATCCACTTTGGGGTTTCTGTACGATTAATTGGTTGCTTCCCTCCTTCTGAGTAGGAAAATACAGTTTTACAACTCAAAAGGAACATTAGTATTTGCTGCTCCCCTGACTTGCAGAGTCAAAATGGTTTCCCTACTGGCAACTATAGGAACCTTACTACTAAATATAGAGGAAGTTATTTTTGAATTTGACCCTAGTATGCAGCTGAACACACAAACACTCACCTGCATTTCAGTAAGCACAGTTTTATGCCTCTTGTTGCATTCTACTTTCTCCATTCGAGTTTTCAAGTCTGCCAGAGTCTTGTCAAATACTGCACACTGTAAAGCGGCAAGTTTTTCTTCTAAGAGTCTCTGGATAATCTGTAAAATGTTATATAAAAAAAAAACCCAGCAATGCAATCCCAAAATTTGGGAGACCATCTATAAAAATATTCTCAACTCTTAACAAACATCCTGCCATAAACAGAACAATGACAACTCTTGTGCCCTGTCAATCAAATAAATCTATGGTCAGCAGTAAGCATGCAGATGCACAGCTAAGTTTGATATCATTTTGGAAAATACAAATGGTTTGCCATTAATTCAACAAATTCATTTCCTTGCAGTATAAGTGCATAAAACCTTGCTATATATAAAAAGAACCTTAACAACAGAAGATATTTTCTTAAAGTGCAGTGTTTACACAAATTAATTGCTCTTCTTTTCTATTTTTGAGAGGGACATTGGCATTCAAAGAATAGAAACTAAAGACATTCAACAAAAACTTTTTTCTGAGATGTATTTTCCCCAAGCAAAAATGCAGTGTTGCCTTTCTTGCAGAAGCTAAAAATATAAGAAGAAAAGACTGGTTTTCACAAAGTTTACTTGATAAAGTTATTATTTAATGTTTTTCTCCCTTCTATACCTATTGCAGTGCAAAACGTTTTCTTAGGAAACAAAAATAAATAAGCAACAAATGTGGTTCAGTTTTTGCCATCCTAAATTAATGAAGTTACAACACATTCTAGCTAACTAACTAATGGAAGAACAGCACAATTTTCTTTTCTTCAAGACCACAGGTTCCTTATACAGCAATGGTCCAATCAGGCTATTAACAGCTCTACAAAAATCTGCAAAATGCCAGGTTGATTACACTCTTGTTTGGAAACAACCTTTCTTTAAATCTAGGCACACAATGAAGTGCATCACGTATAAACTTCACCATGGTGAAATACCTCATTTTCAGTCTAGAGTCACATGAGACTTCAAGTATTTTATACATTTAAAACATAACTCCTGCAGCATAGTTTTCAAATGGTATTTGGTCTCTTCTTAAAAGGACGGCTGTGCAGAACTTTATATGAATTAAGCACCTTTGTTATTTGAATTACATCCAATGTTCAACCACAAAAAAGAGAAAGTGTCTGGGGACAGAGTGTGTGGGGAAGGACAGCTAATTCAAAGATGGTAACCCAAATGACAGGTGTGTGTCTATGTTCTTTGCTCTGCACCTCTATTCTACCTTTTGTAATTTTTGGTCAACATCCTTTCTGGCTGTAATTTTTACTTGGAGTTCTGCTTCATAATCTTCTCCCATGTACCGACGATGTTTAGAATGAACATTGTCCATGTCGTCAGATTTGGAACGCTTTCTCTTTGATGCTTCACCTGGAACAATTAGATACAACTGCTCATGAGGAACTCCTTAAAAAACAGGTATCTTCAGAATGCCATGATTACTATGAAGTTGTTCTCAGTTTAGGCTTTTTCATTCTAAACCAATAAGAATGCCTTTGGAAAAACATGCTTGATGACATCAAAGCACAAAACCAGTCCTTTTGTATCTGTACATTACTGCCCTATCAGTGAGTTCTGCTTTGTGATTCACCCTATGACTTCCCCAAATGCAAAATGGTTCTAGTACCACCACTCCCCTCTCCAGAACTTCCTTCCAGTTCTTCCTGCTCCTATCAGCACCGTCCTATAACGAAACATGGCTTCTGAGAAGCAAAACAAAACCTTCTTCTGAAAAAGGAATCCTCTTAGAATTCCAGCCAAATAAAACTATATCTCATTTAACTGTGCCAGCAATTAACTGTATTTACCTGCAATGGAGTTTTAACTTATACCTCCAACACCTGACTGAAAAAACATTCAACTTTTTTCTTACTTCTTGGGTTAAGAAGGAAAGTAAAAATCTAACAAAACAACAGGCTCAAAACAGAACTAGATTATAAAAGTCATTTTCATCACAGTGATGAAGCACAAAAGAACCAAAGAGACCTCATTCACTCCTCCAGCTCCTGGCGCTGTGTCCAGCAGGTTCTTGAGGACTACAGGGACATCTGCTTTTAAATAATCCTCAGATTATTTAACAAGGACCCAGGGAACTATAGGATTATCAGTTTTACCTCAGTCCCTGGGAACGTGATGGAGCAAGTAAGTCTGGATAGAAATCATCTCTAAGCCTATTAAGAAGGTGGTGATGGGGAATAGAATGCATTTATCAAGGGGAAATCATGCATCATCAGCCTAATAGCCTTCTACAGTGAGACCACTGGCTTGGTGGATGAGAGGAGAGCATCTTTAGTAACATTTCTGACACCCAAAACATCCCCAAAGTCCTGATGTATGGCCTAGATAATTGGATGGGCTCAACTGTTGGGCTCCAGGAGCTGTGACTATTGGCACATAGTCCAGCTGGAGCTCAGTAATGTACACCAGCAGATGCTACTGGTACCAACACTAACATCTTCATTCATGACCTAGATAATGGTGTAAGATGATACAGGCAGCAACTTGCAGGTGATACAAAACTGGAAGGAGCGATCTGTACACTCCTAAGCAGTTATGCTGCCATCTGGGGTCACATTGACAAATTGGAGAAATGGGCAAACAAGAACCTCATGAAGTTTAAAAAAAGGAAATGCCCAAGTACTACACTAGGGTAGCAATAAAACCATGTACTAGTACAGGCTGGGAACTCACTGGCTAGAAAACAGCTTTGCAGAAAAAGGCCCTAGTGGCGTTCATGTACGTGGAGTTGAACATGGGCCATCAATGTGCCCTGTTGGCAAAGAAGGCCAACAATATTCTTGGTTGCCTGAGAATGAGTACTGACAGCAGGCTGAGGGAGGTACTTATTCCCCTCCAACCAGGGAATGTGAGCCTGAACCTTGAGTCTTTTGACCAGTTTTGGGTTTCTAAATACAAAAAATATGTGAGCATACTGGAGAGAGTAGAGTAGAGTAGAGTCACCAACATGTTTTAGAGATTGGATGATTCATCAAGAGCTGGAATTGTTCACTGGAGAAGGCCATTAGGGAAGACTTTATCATGTGTGTAAATTGCCCAGACAGGTGGAGAATGAACAGACAGAGCAAGACTCTTAGTGAGTAGAAGTGACAGGACAAGAGAAATGGATGTAAATTGAAATACAGGAATTTCCACTCAAACATATGAAAACTTTTTTACTGTGAGGGTAGTCAAACACTGGAATCACAAAACTGGAAATTTGTGGAATTTTCATCTGTAGAAATACCCAAAACCTGTCAGGACATGGTTCTGAGCAAACTGCTCTCTAGCTGACCTGGTTTTTAACAGCGGCATTGGACTAGATAATCAAAGGTCCCTTCCAAACCTCATGATTCTGTGCTTCTAACACATACCACCCAGTGAAACATAATGGCTTTAACATTACATACTTCTCTCTATTTGTTTCTCTTCTTCTTTGTGGGCCTCTTCTCCTTCTTTATCTTCACACTCCTTTCTTCTCTCCCCCTCCACCTCTTCTATAAACAGAACAAAAAAAATCCATGTGACATTTACTCAGAACTACAAGAGTCTCGTAACAGTCCTATTTTGACTAATGAATTTAGAAAACTTATGAAAAAACACGTCAGGGAAGGCAAGGGAAATAAGTATGACAAAAGGGAATGCAAATATGAAAAAAATAAGCGGATACCCGCAAAACAAAAATTTGAACTATCATGCAACGCATTAAGACTCACTTCTGAATTTGCTTAGCATTTACACCAGAATAACTGAACTGTAATTATGAGGGTAACATGTATCAGTTACCTCTGAAACAAAATGAAGTATTTTTAATGTACCTAAATGTAGTAGAGTTCTCAACAAATTATTTTAGCTTATTTTTCCACTTAGGGAGAAAGTATAAATTCTCCCTATAAGAATTAATATATAAAATATGAATTTTATATAAAAATATAAAAGTTTCAGTAACAAAATACTAGTATGTTTCTCTATTTACAATTGGTAAATTCAGCCATAATCTTAATGGCAGAAAAGGCCTAGATTCTTCTTAGGTTAACAAATACGAATTTGAAGTTCCTTGGTAATACAAAATATCACAATTTAGGACTAGTCATTTAAAATTATACAGTTTAGGAAATGCTTAAATAGAGAAAAATCTGAAGCCCCAAACACACAAAGATAAAAATGGTAGCACTTCCTAAAAAGTTTTATTATCTATTCTATGAGCTTCCATTATGTGTTTCATACATATGTGTATGAAACAAGCTTCCATTACGTGTTTCTGTGCTTGCTAGATACAAAACATAACTATTGCTTTTAAGATTACAGTAAAATCTCTCCAGAATATATAACAGAGCAAGTAAGCACTGTTATGCACATCTTGATCTGTAACTTCTTCAATTGCCTATATTCATTTTGTTATTACAGCAGAGTTTACTAACTTTTCTAGGGAAAGTTCTGGTTGCAAAGGTATGCTTGATGCTCTCAACATTAAGTCTCCCTTCTATTATGAAGAACATTCAAATGACTTAAAACAAGTTAGCTAATAAATCAGAAAAAGGAACGAGTCAAAACTCAAAAACCTGGCATTATGAGATTTTTATTTTTCTTATTTATGTAAAAAATAATATTCATAATATGATTTCTTCAATCCAAATCTGATTTACTTTTAAGGTAATAAAATAGCATAATGCCTATGCCACCTGCTTTTTAAGATTTAGAGATAAGCTTCATGTATTTAATTCTTATGAATAAAATAGGACTCATTTGCCTATGAATCTAAAGAATCACTGAGTTCAAGACAACTTTTCCCACAATTTACAGATTTTAATATTCAGCTGAAAGACACAAATAATTCCATGGAAAGATACATACACCCACACACCTAGAATGTCTTTAAAAATTGTTACAAGCTTCAAAGCTAAGTTTTTTTTCAGTTCTATATAGAGGACAACTGATTTCAGGGATGAGAAAGTCCTTTCCTTATAAACTTCCATTACTCTAAACAAATCTAACTCATTAAACTAAAAGTGGTTTAAACATAGTGCCCAGTTAAAGTCTCCAGTTAAGGAGGAGAAAATGTCACAACTGGCTATCAGCTTAGTTTTCACTGCTAAGCTGTGATCTCATTATCCTGATGCTAGACAGGCAGAAGCAATGAATGCAACTTTGTGGGTCTCCTATGAGCTAGCTTGGTGTCTCACAGTGAAGTTTTCCTCAGTTTCTTAATTTATTCCAATTGTTTTTCACTTGCTTTCTTCAACTGCCATTTTATCAATGTTTCCTCAAAAGTACGTACTATAATCCTAGAAGATTTTTATTGAGTGGTGAGTCAGTTCTACCTTCTGATCAAGTTATGATTTCAGTACTCATGTACTCACTTTGTAGATAACCACAATGAGTTTCACGTGCCATGTTTATTCCTCAGTCACTCAGTATTGTAAAATTCTCCAGTTCTTCATATCATCAGCAAACTGTCACCTCACTAGTTACCATTCATTTTAGGCAAATTACTAATTCTGTCACACAGCACATTCTCTGGAACTAGTCTCTGGAACTCTGGATTTATTTTTCATTCTTCAGCTGATTATTTCCTCCACAAGGACTTTCCATCTTTACAAAGATAGTTCCATTTCCAGAAGTTCTTGGTAAGAAATCACTTGTGTTTGGATATCCAAGAGAATTCAAATACATCAGTCAGGGCTTCCTTGTCATGTGCTTGTTTGCTTACACAAAAAGCTCCAGGGTTTTCTGATGTATGAGCTTTCATTACAAAAATCTATGACAACATAGGTATTATATTTCATATTCTACTTGGAAAAGACATTCTATTAATCTGTTCATTTGAATAAAGTCTTCTAGTACCATTCTTTCACAGTTGTTTAGCCATGCTGGTTTTCATCTGAACTTTTTGAAATCTTAACTGAGCAGTTTACACCTGTTTCTCCAACACAGCATCTTGAAATGATCTCTGTATGGTCTCCACAGTTTTAATTTTCACGGATTCTTTCCAAAATAACTCCTTATAAGATAACTCTACCTGTTTTCACATACAACTGTTTCCTGCCTATGCAACCTCTCTGCTATTATCTTTGTTGCTGGTTAAGGACAGAACATCACAGTGACCAATTTTCATTTCATGAACAGTCTCAGTTACAGCCACACAACTGTAAAAGTCATAAACTGTTATTAGCCAATAAATTAAACAACTAGTCAAAATAATTTGTCTTGTCACCAAAGCGAAAAATCTGAAAAAGTATTGCTGGATACATTAATTTTAACTTCTGCAAACTGTAGTCCAGTACTTAATATTCACTTCAGTCTTTTTGCTCCATAGCAAACTCCTCTGTGACCACAGAGTATTTCTCATTGGGTAAGGATGAAAAAAGTAAACCTAATGGCTTCTATGAGAGAACCCTTAAACTGCAGTGAGAACAAAGATAATCAATTTATTTGTAATGGTCATTTCATAACTTTTTGACACACAACCTTCTTTCCCCCTGCCTCTCCCATCTCCAATAGTTTCTGGAAGACTTTAAGTCTTCCAGAACAATGGAACACACAATGGTATCAACAGTGCACAATAACGGTATCATTTTTTCCATCTCATTGACAACAGGTAACACCTAAGTAAGATCCTTAGCAGAAACTATGGAACTTACCTTATCTCTGTTTAACTAGCATAAATTTAAAAGTAAATACTAGAAAAGAAGGAGTCGAAAACAGCTGAAAAGATATTCATATCTCTGTTTCTCTAGCTGTTTTAGAGACTGAAGACTCAGAATGCCACAGTCTCATCATCAGGAAAACAAGATTCAAGAAACTACGGTTACTAACTTCCCAGAGACTAAAAAAAATCTGAATCTTATTTAAGCTATGAAATTTCTACCCAGTCAGTCATATTTAAACACACTTGGGTTATTACGGTCATCATTTAATAAAAGCTACACAATGGAGGAGATGGGGGCAGAAAAGGGGGAGGAAGAAAAACCAACAAAAAAACCCCCAACCCCAAGATAATTTGAAACAACATCTTTCTTAATTACAGACAAAAGAACAGTGTCAACTTATCTGTAAATTATTAATGTTTTATTTTCAGAAGTGCAATAGTATAACAATGACTGCCTATTGTCAAAAAGAAAAAAAGCTTACAAAACTGTATGAAATAGTACTCTATAGAGGACATTTATTCAGTTTAACTTAGAAAAATGTTCTGCTAACTACATGAAGAGATCCCACACTTAACATTTAAAAGCATCAATCTATAGTCCTCGAAGAAAACTTAGATAAAAACCACTGAGTTAAATGAATGAAAGCTACATGATATGAAAACAATACATGACGTGCATTTTTCATTAGACTTTTCCAATACTGTCTTTCAGGGGGAAAAAAAGTTAAAAGAGGAGTTGTGGTGCACCTGGATTACATGCATGTTTTCCTTATCATTAATTTGCATGTTAAAGAAAGCTGAAATCCTTTCTTCCTCTTGAGAGCAGTAAATGAATGCATTTCTCTTCTCACAAATCTTTCTGTTCCCTCTCTGACAATTACTCATCTTTCCTCTTTTTCCACCCACTACCTCACCCAAGTTTGCACCCAAATCAAACCAACAAGAAAACAACCAAAAAAAACCAAAACCAAAACCCAAAACAAAGAAATCAAAACAACCCAAATCTCAAAGATGACCATTTTTCGGTGCTAATATTTTTTTTTCCTGGGCCTCAAATACCAGCCTTGAAAACTAAGACTACATAACATTACTGGTGGGTAAGACCGTAGTTTTGATTTAGAAACCTGCCACAAGTGTGTCACTCTAAGAAATTAACAAAATCCCAATTTCAATGGAAACCAACAATTTAGAAAATTCTTACCTGGAAGACTTGACTTGTTCGGTAGTATCTCTTCAACATGTTCCTCCTTCTCATCACAGGGATCCTCTTCATCAGACAGTACTAAGAAAGCCTCTTTTGGCAGACTTTCATTGCTTTCCTGCTTGGATGGTGAACCCAAACAGTTGTCTATTTTCTCTTCTAAATCTGGGACTGTGTCATCCACTGGAAGCAGAGAACTTTTAGAAAAACAGCTCAGATCATCTTCAGCAGGGGCTAGTTTTTCCAAAATTGGAATAATTTCATCTGTTTCCATACAGTCAGTATTGTCCAAGATACTTTCACTTGGCTCATCTATTGTCTTCAGAACAGTGGTTTCTGAAAGTGCTGCACTGCCTTCTTGTTTTTCCTGGTCACCTTCCATACTGCTAGAGATGGCTGCTTCTCCAACAGCCTCTTCAACAGTTACTTCATCAGTCCTCTTTTCCTCACCAGATGAACTGGAATTAACAGTTAAATCATTTGTTTCTCCCTTCTCTTCAGAAGAGTCACTAATATCACAGACTGATTTACTTTCACCTTCCAATGGGATATCATTCTTTCTTTGGTCCAAATGATCTTTTCTATTATTTTCTTCATGGAAGTTATCTTTATTGCTACCAACCACTCCATTTTCAGCTTCGCGATTTACTGCAGTGTCAGTATCCTTAGCTTGTTCAGGAGTAACATTTTCTGAAGACAGCATTAGAGGTTTGGATTCTACGTCATTGACTATGTTTCCTGCCCTACTTTCAGGGCTTTTGGCCTCACTAATTTCATCAGAAGCTGTTCTTCCTTCTTCAGAGTTAACACACAAGTCAACCACGCCATTAATTTCTTTCTTGTCTTCCATACAGTCTGTATTGCTTAAAAGGGAATTTACATCAGAATCTCCATTCTCATGTTTTCCATTTAACAGTTTCACTTCAGTTGTCTTCAACAGCTCCTCTTTAACCTTATAGACAGCTTCAAGTTGTTGCCGATCACTTACTCTCATTGTTTTTCGTGCTTTAAAGACTTTTTTCTGAGGTTCCTCTGTGCTATCCATCTTAACCCTTAAAAAAAAAAATCAGAAAGAACTGTGAAGGTAAAGATTTATCACTGTCATATTACACTGCTACTAAGAAAGACTAACATTTAGCACATTTTAAAGTAAACCAGTTGAAATGTTACCGACAAAAACAAAAAAAACACCTGTCAACACTTAAATTTTATTTGACCTCCCAAAAAGTGAATCCAAGTTCCTCTATATGCTGCACAAACACATTTCTGCAAAGGTCACAGAGATCACACTATAACATCATGCAGTAATATTCTGACTACACATTTTAGACCACTTGTCTCGTAGTATTCTATTAAAAATAGATATTACACTAAGGTAAGAGCCAGCAGCCTCTCTTCTCATAGAAAGGTATGTTAGAAATGAACTTATTTTTAGATACAATTAAATGAGGACACTTCAACCACCTGTTCTAGAATTTGCTGCAACAAATTTGGAGACTCTGTAAATTCCTGTGGTAAAGAGGTCCATCATAACTGTTGCTTTCTCCCAGTAGTGAGGTCTTCCCATTCAAAGGCAAATATATCTCTGCTGTTTTTTGCTAGTGGACATGTCCAAAATGCATCTTTAAAGTCAATTACAATGAACCACACGTGATTATGGGGAATCTTACTTAGTAAAGTATATGGATCAGGGACTACCAGGTGATGTACTTGAACAAGTTTGTTTAATTCCCTCAAATCTTGAACAAGTCTGTATGTCCCATCTGGTTTCCTGACAGGTAAAATAGGGGTATTATAAGGGGACATGCAGGGTTCTAACAATCCATCCTTTAAAAGTTCTTCAATTATATTTTGTAATCCCCTTCTTCCTTCCAAAGATATAGGATATTGTTTCACACGGATGGGTTGGCTCCCTTCCTTCAATTTTATTTCAAGGGGAGAGATATTCAGCCCACCTCTATTATCTTTAGCCACCCACACCACTAGATTTATTTCCCTCTCATCTTCTATAGTCAAGTTAAATAGCTTTACCACCATTCTATCCTCCTTTGGAATTACCCCAATCTTCAATTGCACTTGTAGATCTCTCCCTAACAAGTTGGTGCCAGCCTCTGGTATTATTACAAAACTAGATGTTATTTCTTCACCATTTCTTAAAACTTTCACTTGTCCTACTATGGGGGCATGAAATCCCTCCCCTTTCACTGCAATTATTGTAGTTTGGTCGGTCCCTTTCACATACCCACAGGGGATTTTAATTAAACTTGATATCTCAGTTCCTGAATCAACCATAAACACATATTCTTCTTCTTGGGGTCCTACTTTTAAATTTTTCAAGGGTTTTTTGTGGTATTTGGACTCCAAAAAATAGAGCCCCTTACACCCCTAATCTTGTGCATAAGCTCCTGATTCCATAATTTGGAAAGTTTTAACCTCTCTGTGTAGTTCTGGGCACTCTCTTTTAAAAATGTCCCACTTTTCCACATTAGAAACATTTCTTGGGACCTGTCTGCCAGGTGGTCATCCCCCATCCTCTTCCCTGGGGTCTCCTAACACCAGGCTGAATAATATAGTACTAACTTCCCTTTTAAATTCTCTTACTTCAATACTGTTCAGAAGTACATTAACAAATTCTACCCTTTCTTGTGTTCCATACATAGGTACCTCTCTCAGGGGAAACATGGACATATTTGTGTTAACATCCGAGGTGATACTTGAAAGCAGGAAGGGGAAATTTTGGACATCTCTCTTTAATTGTGCTAGCTCTGTAGTCCTTGTCCTCTGTGACAGCTGGTCTGTCCTATTTTGAGATTTTATCGCTTCAGTAAAACCAGCCCCACTACGTGGGCCCGCCATTTCGTGGGAACCAGCCCCACCATGCAGATCTGCTATTTTAGGGGGACCAGCCCTACCATGTGGATCTGCCATTTTAGGAGGACCAGCCCTGCCTTGTGGATCCGCCATTTTATGGGGATCAGCCCTGCCATTATCGCCCCTTTGCTGCTCTGCTGCTTCCTCCTCTAAATTTAGACCATTCGGTCCCCTGTCAGGCACATAGGGAGGGGGCAGGTGATCTAAGGGGTCCCATTTTTCCCTCTTCTCTCCCGTTTAAGCTCCCTTAAGCTCTTGGTCACAAATATGGACGAATATTATCTCCAGCAAGCAGCACAGTCCCTCTCTTCTATCTTGTGAGGTTCTTTCGTGCTTACATAAAAATTTAGTGCCTGACATACCCATTCGTCCAACGACCCGTATCTCAGCCAGTACAATAGGTCTGGCCCAATAGGTTCCTTTGCCTATTCAAACATACAACACCAAATCGTTTTTCTGTGATCCTTCCCCTGGGTACAAGCCAGTTCCTCTTGTCCCCAGTTCCTGAGCATCCTCCCCCTAAGGGACTGTCCAGAGGTATGCTGGGAATGGAGCACTTATGTCCCTCTCCACTCCTCCTGACCTTCCTGCTGCAGCTGTTGCCCATTTCCTAGTACTCCCTGCAGGACTTCTTTCTCTCAAAACCACTTGCTTCGTCCCTTCACTGGCCACACCCCTCGTGGAATAACAGAACCACAGTTAGAAAGACTCCACACTCGCTTCGCAGGCAATTCTGCATCTCAAGCACACTCAGTCCTGCTTCTCCCAGGTAATACTCGACAGCCAATTTCCTACCTGGGTCCTGTGCACAGGTGTTACCAGCTGATACATGTGAACTCTGCTCTTTCTCTGACTTTTCTCTCTCTCTACAGTTCCTCTCCCCTCTTTTGCTTCGAGAGTCCTGTCTGGGTCTCACCTACAGCCCTCATAGGGCACGACAATGGGTTGGGGCTGCTGAAATCAGCAGGGCGTGCCTTCCCCTCCTCCCGTTGTCCTACTTCGCAGGATCAGAGGCCAAGGATCCCGGATGAGTCGCCAACTTGTTAAAAATGAACTAACTTTTAGATACAATTAAATGGGGACAAAGTTATCGAAGCAAAAGAAAACTGTTTATTAGTAATGATTCAGCTGAGCCAGGTGTGTGTCTCTCTCCCCCCAGAGCTGAACACACACATCCTCCAACAAAATGGCTACATTTTATACTCTTTCCCCACCAGGGTGGTCCCTGTCCCCTTTCCCATTGGCTGGGTACTCAGAAATTTACATTTTCTCCTGACCGCCTACTTTTCTGTCCCCTCCCCTCTCATCCTACTTCCTTTTTAGTCAGGTCTTCAACCCCACCCCTTTCCCAGCTCACAGCAACACCCAATAAACCAACCGGAACAAATCCAAACCACAAACAACAACACATATAACCAACAACTTTAATTCTTTAACTTAATAACCTCTTGGCTTCAGCAAAGTATCACCTCATCCCTCACAGGTAAAAATAAATGTAATTGATGGATCAAGAATACTTCCATCTTTCTAAAAATATTTAATTTCATGAGTTTCAAATAGAATTAAGAACTGGGTAAATGACAAGATTTTTATATCATGTCACTTTTAAGGAAACGTCATTATATACAAAGAATTTCTCAATGTATCATTAAGATACTTTTTTCTGCATATATAAAATAGACTTTCATCCTCTATATCTATACAATAGTTAAATGAACTTGGATTTTTAGACCACTTTCATTCAGTTTGCAATATCATTTTACTAAGACTATTTGTGGCCATAAAAACTACAGGTACTGCAGCACCTTGTAGAAAAACTTCCTCTTTCAAGGAAAACTGGTGGGTTTGCCCTCAACACAGTTATATTCATTCCATCCACCCACACAAGTATTAAGAAAAATAAAAACATTTATAAAAAATGTAAGAAAGCTGTTAGAAAATTTATTTTATCAAATAAATACATGGAGTTAAATTCAGCATTACCTAGAAAGCTATAACGATTTTGTTGAAATACAACAAAATCTGATTTCATCTGTTTCCATTAAACAAAACAAATCCATAGGGATTTTTAAAATATATTTTTCCCCAGTGATCTTGCAAGTGGTCTTGCTTAATGGCCCAGTTTTAAAGGATTATATATGATAATGTTCAGAAACAGAAAGCAGCTAAGGAAGTTCTTATATCCTAAATGTAACTCAACAACTAAGATCTTGAATCAGCTGAAGCTAACCACTTTAGGTCTTCTGAAGCTACAAACCATCCTAAGTTACTCCTGTCAAGCATATAGCTTTTATTAAGTTTCTCAAAAACATGCAAAAATTATATTAACAGTAATTAAAAGAGAAAATAATCAGGCAGTTACCTCTGTATGACTTTTTTCCCCACAAGCATCAGATGAGCCAATGTTTATAACACTGATGCAGCAGAACTATTAGACAAAGAACGCACTTTAAATACTTAGTATGGTTCACTTTGCATCAACCCCCAATCCATTTTCATTTACAGCGATAAGAACTTAATTAATGAACTGCATTTTGTCTTTTCACGTGAGATATAAACTATTTTAAAATTTTTTGGTAAAAGAAAGCGGGATTACTGCCAACACTAGCGCAGGTCAATGACAGTTCAGTGTAACCACAAGTTCAACAGCATCTGGACAACCCTCTTGGGCAGGTGGAATGATTCTTGGGGTTGTCCTGTGCCAGGCGAGGAGTTGGACTCAATCCTTGTGGGTCCGTTACAACTCAGGATATTCAACGATTCTACAATTCTATGAACCAAGCCGCAAAATTCAGAACACAGGTGCCACAGCCTCTAAATAACAATTTGGCTCCACTCCATTTTGTAGCCAATCTCACCTACAACTTTCATTTAGGCAGTCCTAAGATTGCCCTTTAGCCTTCTCTTCAGCAGACTGAAGCTGTCAGGCTCCCTCAGCATCTCATCACAGGTCACATGCTCTAGCTCCTATCATTTTGGTCTGCTGGATCTTTCCTAGTTTATTTGGAACATTTTTTTTGTGAAGTAAATTATTTAACATTTATCCATAACTACAATATTCTACATTGTAAGGTAAGAATATACATTCTAAAGTACAATATGAATTAAACCGTAAACCCCACAATCATGATGTACCATACATGACAATTATAAGGCTTCTTTTACACTTAGTTAACATAACCTGACAAGAACAGGAACAAAGCACAAAGCAATTTTTTGCATTTTCTTTTAACTTAACACTGAGCTTCCCTTACACTTTCTTTCAGTTCTTTTCTGCAACACAACCTAGAATCCTCAGATTTCGGTTACTGATAGTACTTAACACTTTGACTCACATCTCAGGAACAGATGAACAAATCTTGACGGAAAGTTGTATCAGGTCTATTTATGGACTCTCAATAATACCATTATGACCTTTTTTTTTGCCATTCTGAACTAGATTTTCTGAACTGGATTGTCTACTACTGCATTGCCACTAGTGGGAGCAAAACAGAATACCTACAGAAACACTGATCTGAAAAATCACTTTACTTAATTTGAAAAAAGGTTCTCATCACATCACCATTTTCAGTCAGATGACTTATGAACTCCAAGTGAGCTCTTAATGTCTTTCCAGAGCTGTCTACATGCTAAATAAAGTTTCTTCATATTCTTTCAGGAGAGAATACCATTAAATGCAAGAATTTTAGACCTGAAGGTACAAGAAGCATGTAAAAATCTCTGCTGTTTCAGAAGTGCAAGTGCAGTTTTTGAAAGAACATCCCTTCCTTCTTCCCAAGAATGTGGAATGGAAGGCACACTTTTTCCACATCATTATAAAAGCACATATGAGACTGTCATGTAATAGAACGCTGATCATCATACTCACATTCCATGCATATAAACCCCTATAACCAATACACATGCTTTTACAGATTTTTATCTTGTAGAGTCAATCTGGAAAAAAAATCAGGCTTGGCCAACCTTGAAAAAGAACTCCTAAGAGGTGACCCACTAGAGAGAGTCCTCTGATAACACAGTACAAGAAGAGAGCCTCTGCATCAAAATTACAATAGGCAAGTAGTTTGATCTCCCAGACTAGAGTGTTTTCTTTTATAGGCATTACCCAGAATTTACAAAATATATTACAAAATTCACAATCTTACTTTTCCTATGACCAGAAAATACACCAACAGATTAATGTAACATTCACAGATGTCTTTAAATCAAATTTGTAAGTGCATCACTTGAATAACCATATAACTTAAAATAAATTAATATTTTCTGTTCTAGTTTTCTTAGTCATCGAAGCAGTTTTTCATTAATATTTTTAACAATAGAGTAAATACAAAGAAAATAAAAGACACTTCTTTTTACATTTGCCAAGAAAAGTAGTCTTAAAAATTCAAACATCAGAATCCCTTCATATTGATGCATCCTTACTTTTGAATATAAAAAAAAATTGGATGAACAAACTTGAATTGCTGATGTATTTTAAAATTATGTTTACTTTTTATCTTAGGATGTTATCCAAAATCCAGTTAAAAACAAAGCACTAACACAGTTCTAGAGAGAACCTGTAGGAAATACAGGCTTCTCAAAATGGCATTGTTAAATAGTTATGTGAGTAACTCATGCATATTTTCCCACTCAATCCCACAATCTTTTGCAAACAAAGAGTATTTGATTAAAGCTACGAAAAAATATTCAATAAAAACTACTGTGACAAAATTATAGGCATAGATGAGATGAACCAGTGTTTTGCATGTATCTTTTAACAGCAAAATATATTGTACCAGAGCAGACCGGTCTTAACAGCGTTTCCAGCCATACCCACAAGGGAGCAGAGTGCAGCCAAAGAACAGATCTCATGAGAGAGCTGAGTGAAAGAGAAACAAATCAATTGGTAACCAGTCCAGACAGGCTTGGACCAATCAGCCACCATCTGATAAATACTGGTTTCCAGTCTTTCAAAGGGGCAAGGTGCAGCCCTTCAGAGAGCAATAGAGCAAGTTATATGAATTCAGTCTTGCACAAATAAAACATTTTCAAGCTACTAGTATTCTAAATGAATGTATTTTGGTAGTCTCTCTTTATACTTAACAGTTAACATGAAGTTTAGCTACGTTTGTTAAACACTTCCCTCATCTGATGCTTGGGTGTTTTCTTTTTTTACTCATCATTTGACCAAGTCACAAGGAGGAAACCAATGGCCCAGGCACCAAGCCAACAGAAGAGCACCTTTTATTTCAAAAGAAAGGCTTTTGTGTGCATCAGCACAAAATAACTTCTGCATGTTGGCTTTGGGCTGATTTTTTTGTTTTGATTTTATTTAAGTCAATAATTTTGACAGACCAACATACACATTGTATTCATTTGTTTAGATACAACAACTCCCTTTTTCATTTTAAGCTTGAAAGTAATACATATTTAGTCATATGAGACATGAATACATCATTAGACATCTCCCTCCAAAATCTAAAATTTTTCTCTTGACGAAATGTGTGCTAAATGGCACAAAATGTGCCAGTGCAGCTAGGAATATGGGAAGGTCTCTTTTCTGAGCCAATTAAAAAGTTTTCCCTCTACTTCCTTATTTCTTTATTATTCTTACTCTCTAAAGAGACCGCAGCTCTAAAGCAAGAAAGGTCTATATTAGCTGGTATGGATCAGCCTATGATCATGTGCTCAGGTAAGCAGCCCATGAGCTGCTCGAAATGATAAGCCAATCAGCAAGGAGCTGCCTGAATCCTGCCTAGTGACAGGCAGCAGACAAAGGGAAGGTCATGGGAAAATGGGGGGGGGGGGGGAGGGAAAAGCTGCAATCTAAACAATAGTGCACAATGGGGTTTGCATAACATCAAGTCTAGAACAGCACCAGCAAAGGGCTCCTGGAAGGCACGCAGCACTAGCCAAAAGCACCACAACCATAAAACATTTGCCAAAGCACAAGAACTAGAGGGAGGAAGTGAAGTTCACTGATCCTGAACATCAGCACTCAAATGTGCAAGCCTACTTAAAATGAAACAAAGCCAAATCAAGGAAAGTGAAGCAGCAAATTGTCATGAGTAATGTGTTCTAGATGGAGAGTTCCAGAGAATGAAAGTGGTGAATAAAACCTACCTTTTAAGTAGTGGTTCGTAAAAAGCAGTTTTCAGTTGAAACTCTCCATAGCAATTTTGATACAAGTTGTGAAATTTAAAATCTATTTTTAAAGAAGAAACAAAATACTGTTTGTGACCTGTTTTTATAGAAGACGCACCGAATTAATATGCCAATAATCTGGTTTTCTACCACTAATACAAGTCTACTGATCTGGCTGAATGGAGTACATACCACCAGCCTAATAAGCTCCACATACAACTGTGCCTTTGGTTTTAAATGTAATAAACAAAATAGAGATCACATTATTATCATATGTGCAAATAATATTCCTTCTAGCACACCACTGACGATTTGAGTTTTTCTCCCTTTTAGGCTAAAGTTATGTTAGCGTTAGCTGAGAGCAGGGAGAAAAACAAACCATTTTCTAAGAAAAAATTACGTCACCATGCTGCCCTATTTCACCTAGTGCACACACAGCAGAACAAGGTGAACTGTAATTAAAAACCCCTTCAGCTTATTTGTGCCCGCCACATGCCGCGCTGCGGTTCGCGGTTTGGGGAGCGAGGGGCACGTTCCCCTGCGGCAGAGCCCGGCAGTGTCGAGAGCGCTCCCCAGGGGGCGCCCGCGGGGCCCCGCCGGCCGCAGCCCGCGTCGCGGCGGGACGGACTCGCAGGCCCGCCTCCCATTGGCTGACCGGAGCAGCCGCGGCAGCCAATCAGACGGGAGTTCCTTAAAATCCACCCAGCAACAAGCCCCACGCGGCAGACGTCGGGCGCGGGCACGAGCGCGGGGGCGCGCATTAAACGAACGGGATTTTCCAAACGGCGCACTAGAAAGCCAAGGCCTTTCCGTCTGAGGCCTGGAGCAACACAACAGCGCTGACCCACGAGTGCGGGTGCACAGCCTGGATAAGGAACAGGTGTTTAATGCGCAGGAGCGTTTTTAGGCCATCACTGAATTCCTGCAATATTGAATGTTGAATCAGAAAAACCGCTGAGAGTCTACCTAGGTTCAAGTATGGCAGCCGGAAAACTCTCTTTTTTTCAGATTCTATGCAATGCCTCTGCTTTTTTACTATTCCAACAGAAAATTGGTGTTTCGTCATGACTGCAGTATGACTTCTGCCTTGAAAGCAGAGGCCAGTCTCCCCCACCCTTGCAAACTGCCTTCTGAAATTCAGCAAAACATGAAGCCCACGTATGTATCTATGGCTAAGAAAAAAACCCACCTATATGGTTAAAGCCTTCTTAAACCGGAGTAAACTCACTGTATGGTTTCAAAGAGATTGGTCTTGTTTATTGTATACATGATGGACACTGTCATGTACAAACGTGAACTATGCTCTCATCACGTTCACATCACAGTAAATTAAGCAGTTATCTTGTGTCTTCTCTACCTCAGGAGGGTAATACCTCCTCTGACATTGGCTCACGAACCTATTTTTCATACCAAATTTTCAAGGTTTTTTCCAATGAGGCCACAATGCCTTGTGGGAAAAATGGATTCCTCATAGGACAAAAATGACTGACAGGTCTATTTACATAGCTAAGATATTTCATCTGCTGTTGGCTTTGCAGAATTGTCCTTATATGTTCATCACTTTATGCCTAGATAACTGCATTTTTTGCAACATGGAAGAATGTAAAACAAGTGGTGAGGCTTTCCTAGAAGACTTTTACAAGCAACTCAAGTCCCTTAGAAACACCCACTACTTAGCACACGTAGTTTAAGCTGATTCTCTAAGAAGAGTTTTATCTTTTTCTGTATACTGAATTTTAACAGCTACTAAGATTATTAAACTAGTAAAACTGTATGACTGGAACTCATCCAGAGCAACAAGCCTGTGATAAGGTGTTTTCTTACTTCCCACAAGTGTGTTAAGAAATTTCAGCTTTTATCAACAACTCTAAACATTAGCCTTTCAATTCAGCTGTGAGATCTCCAAACACTAAACAAGTCCTGCTGTTTTAAACACCAGGAACAGCAAAATTCAGCTTTCTTACAGAAAGATTTTTTAGCACAAGCTAAAACACTATGGGGTTTTTTTCATTTAAAAAAAAGGATTTACTGAACATGAAATTGAATTTGTGCATTTTAAGGTACATTTGATGAATATTATTACACACAGTCTTAATGTTATATTGCAGTTCCATCTCTGGCATAGGATAAACAGCTTGAATTTCCTTACCATTATCCTTGAATATGAGTAGGACCTAACAATTCCACAGATGTGGTCACTAACTGCCAAAACACATGTACAACTAAAAACTTACCCAGCTTCTGATACTCCAAACTTAACCTGAACAACCTGAATTAATTGTTCATGCACATGCACATCAAAAAATATGAGACAATCCATGCAAAAAGAAAAATCTTAGAAAGAAGTCAAGATATTCCGATCATGCTTAGGCTTTTCTGGGCATTATAAAATACAGTATTTTTTCCTTTTACAAGGAAATAACTTAATATTTATAAACTTAAACATCTCATTTCCAGTAATTCAACAGGCTACAACTTTGAGAAGGTACCACTAACTTATGCACATTTGCATTCTTTATCTTCTGTTAGATAAAATGCAGAATAACAGTATTGTAATGAAAAAATATATTTACCCTGAACAGTCTATTGTCTAGACTAGTTCCCATATCACATATGCAATTAGCTGTAGCGATGTAACCTCGGCCTTCTATCTGGCAGCTCGGTGACATCAGAATTCAGAGGTGAGCTGCCTGATGCTGACAGGGCTCCCAAGAGTCGCTTCTCAAACACCAGAAGAAGCAGAAGCGAAAAGAAAATTTGCAGCAAAAAAGGTGATGCTGCATTGAAATGTTACTGTTTGCCATGCGTGTAGGTGCCTTCTATGAGGTTTTTCTTCCAAAGATTGCGTTTTCTCAGTAACAAAAAAGCAAGTTTAAAATGGAACTAAACCAGCAGTTGGTAAGGTGGCTGTTTGAATGGTTATCAATATTTCCCGTGGGGAAGACACCGTTCCTCAGCAGGGGTGACACACCTGCTGCCTTGTCCATATCAGACCTGCCCCGCACAGGCGCAGCACACAGGGATGGAAGGGGCACGTCGCCAGGGAGCGAGGAAACCAGCTCTTCCATAAATACTCATCCAGCTGAAGCCTGGTGGGGAGATGTGCGGGGCAGGGAGGCTATTTCCCGTTTCCCACATGAAAGGATGAGTTTTCTTTCAGTGAGTGTCTGAGGCAGGCCAATGCAGCACCTCGGCAGCCATCTTGTTCTCTCGTCAGCTCCCTACCCGACGGCGGGGACCGCCAGAGATTTGCATACCCGCTCGGGATTGGTTGCCGCAGAGCTGCTTTGCACAAACCAAATCCGCCTGGCAACAGGCTAAAAATAGCCAGCGCTGCTGCTCCTGCTGCCGGGAGCGGCACCGCGGCGGGGAGGGAGCGCGGCTCGGCCAACGCGAGGGGCCAAGGCACGCGCAGCCATCCTGCTGTGGCATTACGTGCGGGCACGGCGCACCGAACTCCCTCAAAGTTTCGGTGGGGCTTTTTAAATGACAAAAATAAATTCTGGCGTAAATCTCTTTTCAAATCAAAACATAAACTATTATAATATGCACACTATCTTCTTTTCCACTCCTGTTTCTAAGCAAGCTGGAACAGAAACCATCTTTCTTATTCTAATACCCCATGTCGGTTTGGTGAGATGGCAATGGAATAATCCACAACACCCGCAACAAATGTCACCTAATCCTTACTGGATGTGGACTCTTACACGAAGTTCTTCTTGACTCCTGAGTTATCCCTTGTTAATCACACCTCACTAGAAACACACCCGTACAATTCCTCCACTCGAAACTAAAGACAGTGTGGTATTTGGAAGGGCAAAGAGGATGAACCAAGAAAAGAAACTGTAAACAGAGAAGGCATCTTGAGAATGAAATTTAAATACAAGATGAAGTTAGTAAAGTGCAAAGTTTTAAAGATATTATGTACATACATGTTCTATGATAGAAACTCCAGCAATAATCTGTGTCCGTCATTTTACGACTTTATCCTACAAAACAGGAATCATCTACAGAAGTTTCATTTTCAGCAGTACTGAACTGACAGCATAAACTCTTTTGACTGCAGCAAAAGGAAGTAAAGACATTACCACATCTTTCTATTCAACACATCTGCCCTCAGATTTCTGTTTCATGGAACTGGTTAAAGGCAGGTGAAAGCCAACATTGTAAGATGAATGAAGCACCAAGTGCATGCAGGACACGTACAGCTGTCTAACCCAGCTCTTTGGCAGCCTGAAATGTGCTGTCTGATACATAAGGTACACATAAGCACTTCTGGTATGAAAAAAGGTATTTTCTTTAACACTATCACAATTAAAGAAGGAGAGAAGGGAAAAAAGTGACCAAAGCAGGTGGTTAGTCACAGTGACCACTGAAGACAGTTGATATCTTTTGAATGACTCAATGAAACAGAATCACAAAAACTAACCAGAAATCCCAATAGGAAGTAAGTGAAGTAAAACAAAAATTTGCATATAAAAAAGCTTCAAAATAAAATTAGGGGGGAAACCCCACCATCATCACCACCAAACAAACCAGAACACACAAAGTTTCTTGTGAAAGCTAGAGTTTACCCAAACTTCATTACCTGTACCTCGTGCTAGGACTATTTGTTGCAAGTATTCTTTTAAGGAAAGGTAACTTACTGCATAGATGTTAATTAGCTACTCCTAATGCATTTTACTAGAAATTGTGTCCCCTACCACAATACATTTTTTCATTTATCAGAGGCTAAATGTTTTCCAAAGGAAACTAATGTTGTGGAATGATGGGAACTAGAAAACACCAACTTAATATTCTATTCATTACTAGATACAGAAGAAGGGGGGAAAAAAGGCACATTTTCAGTACTGGTAGCACACTGTATTAATATGCTAAGGATCCTAGATAATGCAGGTAATTCATGTTTTTACAATGATAAACAGTCACTTTCTAATAAAGTTTTATGGCAGTCAATTTCTTACTGTACAAAGCATGCAACCAGAGTAAGACTTACTTACTCTAGTAAAAGTCTATAATGGCAGATTAAATTCTCTTGGGTCAGTGGGTGGACAATGATTTTTCTGTATTTGCTCTTAGGCAAAGATTTGTCACATCTCACACTTGTAAAGGCGTATAACAAAAATTACCTAAAGTGTCACCCAAATTGTCCTTTAAGTGTTTCATAATTGAATATGTAAGCAACCATTGCATGGATGATTCTTCAACTTCAGTATGTCTAGAACAAGCTCTGCAGACACAGATTGCTGGATTTAATTCTTTGCTAGGCTGCCCAAGGAACAGGAAGCAGAAAGTAACCTACAACGATTTCCTTATATAGTTCCAATCATAGAAATAAATTATAATAAAAACAGAAGTAGCTTTGAAAGGGGCTTTGATGACAAAAAGTAACCTGAAAGGGTACCAGTTCTTACTGTATTCTTCCTTTCTAGAACCTTTGACACACCCATCTACTCACCATACTTGCTGCATAGCCAGCAGACTTACAATCTCACTGTATGCCATTTACCTGACTTGTTAGGAGACCAAATGCAATATTCTAGATTTAATTATTACCATGTAAGAGATACTCTGTTCTCATCACTATCTTCTTGCCACACTTCTAAATTCAGTACCAGTAGGAATAAATTTTGAAATTATGTCACACTAGTTTTAAGTGGCATAGTTGTATTGATCTGCATCAGTAGCACCTTAAGCAACAAAGCACAGTATGTTAATTTCTGAGGTGCTGACTTACACCTAATGCTAATAATTCTTGTCAACTTACATACTCTGAAAGACAATGATATTTGAACAAAAGCAAAGGAGGATGAGAGTCATGTCCTGAAAGTAATTACTCAGTTGATGGGAAAATCCCTTTTTTACCAGGGTGCAGCTAAAGTTTGGCTGAAATCAGTTGGTAGGTAAAGAATCAGGAAAATGAAGAACTTCTGTGTCAATGTAAGACTGACACTTTTCTTTTTTTTTTTTTTACAGCAAGACAAGGATTCACTGAAACAACCTCCCCAAAGGATGTGGCAAAATCCCCATCACTAGAGGTTTTCAAGATGCAACTGGACAGGATGCCAGATAATCTCATCTAGGCTGTCTTTCCCAAGAAAGGCCAGACCATGTGATCTTCCAAGGTCCTTTCCAACTGAAGATATTCTATGAACTTAGCTGTACAACCGATTTAATTACCAGAAGATCAGTATTGGCTGTCAGATATTAAAACCCCTCTAAAATGGGACTTTTAAAGGTGGCCAGATGACTACTCCACCAGTCTTCAGAAGAACTGTTACATCTTCAGCAAGAGCAGTAATTGCACAGTTAAGAAGGTACCTTTCAAGATAAGCAATCTTCTACTAATAAGCTAAGTCATTAAAAAACAAAAAAAACCCCTTCCTCTTTGAATATATTATTTACATAGACACATTTTATATACTTCATGTATTTTGTATTTATATAGATACATATGGTTGGGGAAGACATGATCAGCTGGCTTACAATAAGAAAAGTCTAAAATGGTAATTAGGTCGTGAACTCGAGGATCTAGGTTTATTTGCATAGGGTTTTAAATGTAATTTTTGTATATGGAAGCTAAAAAATATACAGACACAGTAGATTATCAGACTGAAATAAGCGTAAGTGAACTTATCTTTGAGGCAATTTTCTCTCAGAAAAACCAATTCATCTTGTTTGCTATCTCTGGTCAGATAGGCAAAAAAAATTCATACAACTAAAGCAAGACTGTTTCTGAAACTTAATTTCTCATTCATATAAGACATAGACTTCTATCACACCTGAGATACGATTCTGAGCACCTCACTTCCCCTTCTTTGGTCAACCAGTAGAATTAATGCTTCATTTTGCATCCTTTTCTTTAAATCATTTTTTTGAGTGTTTGCTCTTCTGACATGGCGATATAAACTATTCAGTAAATACTGCTGCTAAAAATATAGAGAAATATACTTAAAGACATTGCAAAGAGTATCAAGTCTCACAGGCTCTTACAAAGTTATATTCAACTTTTATTTATGAATATCCATAAAAACAACGTAGACAAACAGGATGTCAAATAAAAACCGCCATGAATGTCTTTGTTTTAAGGGCAAGGTACACTGCAAGGACCAAGAATCCCATTCTAGAAGGGGAAGGTCATTTTCAGAAGTCCGAACTAGGGGACACCAAGCAATGGACAAAGTCTTATGTGCCTACCAAAAACATAACACTTTTTTGGGTGGGTTTTTTAATTCTAAGAATTCAAGTGAAAAAAAATCAGGATGAACTTGAAGTGCAACACAATACAACACATTTTTTGTATAAGGTCCTCATACCTACAAAACTTGATTAAAATGAGCACTCTTAAAATTCCCACAAATTTAAACTGTGTTTTCATACATAGGTTTTAACAGTCCCAACTCATCTTCCACCTGCAAAATTTCATTTTGAAGAATGTTCAAAACAGTTCACAACAACTAAGAAGTTAGATTTCAAAATACAGTGCAAGAAGGAAAAATACTGAAAGCAATTTATATTATTCAGATATAATGAAATACTTTTTTCTCCCTGTTCTGCAACTGCAGCCCATGCACAATTAATCCAGTATAATCCCGCATCAAACTGTGAAGACAAGTCAAGAACAGGAAAATAGGAGTTTATTGCTATTATATTATAAAATATAAGAACAAAATAAACATTTGGTAGAAAGTCTTGTTTATCACTAGAAAGACATCAATTTTCAAAATAAGTTTTATTGCCACGTTTTTATTTCCCATCCCTGACAAAGGTAGCTTAAAAGTTCACCAAAATGAGGAATAAATAAGTATAAAATTTCATGAAGAAAAGTATTTTCTTTAGAAATCCTGCTTCAGACAGACTCACTTTATAGCAGCAGAGCTGCTGTAAACATTCAGTGTATTCATCTGTGGCTACCAGAGACTACCACAGCTGCTAAGCAACATCTTAGTTTCATCTCAATTTTGGTATTGGCCATTTTGGCATATTCATTGGAACCATACTCATTCTTTAAAAAACCTCATCTCATTCCATTCCTTTCACAACTGCTTTATGAAACACAATCAAATAGATTTCTCAAGGGGAAAAAAGGGGGGGAGAGTGGGGAAGCTTCCTTTTTCTTATACTTTTTAAAATGTCTATGTGTAGATAAAATATCTTAGAATATTTGCATATGACAAGAAACAGTCACCATAGTGCTACAGAAACCCCACTGAGTTTCAGCAATTGTCTTGCCTTTTCTGATTTTCTGGTTTCTCCACTTAAGTTAAGCAAGGACAGGAAGTAGAGAATTTCATACTAACAGGAACATAAAAAAATCCACACCAAGAGCAATTAGCAGATTATCTAGATTTATTCTACAATGGAGTAAAATACTACTCTGATAATGAGATTGAACACCCTCAAAGAACGTGACACATGAGCCCATACACGTTCCTCTTCCATCTTACAAAAAAAGGGACCAATATAAATGACCTTCAGTGACTCTACCAATACACAGTCATCAAGCAGCAGATTTCACAGTGGAAGGAAAAGAAAAAAGATTGCAAAAATCCATGCAGTCAACATATTTCTGTGGATAATATTGCTATGAGGTTACTACTCCTTGAGAGACTGCCCACACTGACTGTCATCTAATCCAGAGGGGTTTCCTATGTAACAAGACAGCATCCTATGCCCTGGACAGCTACTCTGCACATTTTGCATACAGTAATAATATTCAAAAGAGGCAACAATCTTTTCAGAACTCTAGCAGAATAAGCACCATCACTGCTATTTAGTATCATCTTAAATAGTTTAATCAATATCCATACACAGAATCCCAGTCTCATAAACTCTCTCCTGTCCTTATTAAGTAGCATTTAAGAATTAAGAAGTACTCCTCTATGTCTTCTTAAAGGGTTCTGTTATATTAACTATATACTGTGATATCTCCCTTTGGATTAAGTAAGGATTGAGGAAGAAAGAGGAGAGGATGAAATGCTAATAATTACGTGTAGGCTCTTGTGATGAGAACTGTAAATAGCTATGTTTTTATGAAATACTAAATAAGTGGAATCATGCATGCACTTCAGGCGACAGCTCTTCAAGTCATTACCTTAAAATGACCAGGGAAAAAAGCAAGTGTTTAATTAACCATTTGAAATAGGAGATGACAAACCTAATGTTACGCAGATGTCTCAAAGATGTAGAGTAAAAAACCAATTATCTAAAAGCAATCCAGCTATTGGACCTTCTCATCTTGCAATACGAATCTTAATAAAAGGGAGTCAATTAGCAAGTGCTGTATCACTTTAGCTGCCAAGTACTATCATTTGTCTTTTGTGTTGTGGGATGACCAAATGCCAACAGCCATATCTGTAGCAAAAACCTAGTACTAGGAATATGAAGTATTTTCTGTGAATTACAGCTTGTCGTTAATATTACAAAGGAATATGAACTTCTAAACATAAGAAACTGAAATTAAAATCTGTAGTCTGAAGGCATTTCTTTTCCACAACCATGGAAGAATCCATCTTTGTGTTTCCTCAGTTTCTTAGTGTAAGATCCTTGAAGAAGAAAGCAGGAAAAAGTTATATGCAAAATGTCCTCTTGACCACATCAGTCAGCAAGTTCTCACACTAGGTTTCTTAGAGGATACAAAAGCAAAATAAAAAGGAAGATTGGAGAGATGTTCCATATAGTCAATAAAGACCTCTATGTTTTAGATTAAGAAGCTACAGGCCTCAAATGAGATCAACTTACACTTCCTAAAGTATTTCTTGTGTCTATTTACTAATGACTCTGATGAGGCTTGCCATTATGTAGGATGCACAAGGAATTCTGGAAGGCTTTCCTGGCTTTAAACTTCACATCTAGGATGACAGTTTTTAATTTTTTTTCCTGATGAATTCTTTTCAAAGCCACCATAAGCCCCAGTTTGCAGTTACTCAACACCACCACCTCTGCACGGTTGCTGGCAGTGAATGTGTGGACAAAAGCCAGCCAGCAACATTCTGTTCATGCTGACTAGTGAGATCATACACACTAGCCTAGTGAACCAGTGAAATACACCTAGATATATGATCTGTTTAGGACGCCAGAAAAAACAGGTCTAGAGACACCTCCAATGCCAGTGTCGCATTCCTAAGGGGAAAGGATGGAAGTGAACAAAAGCAGAACACATTTCTTCTAGTAATGAGGTCATTGTTTTGCTTGCTAATGCAAGTTTTCAAAAATAAAAAAGACAGTATTACAAATTCATGAAGCATTGATAGTCCGCACGGAACATCAAACTAGCATTCACGGTATTATACAATACCAAAAAAAGGAGCTGCAAGTTTACCTCTACTGATACATTATTTGGCAATGATTTTGCCAGAACAGTCCATAAAAAGTTTTTGAACCTGGTTCTAAAAACAGTGGCCAGTCTGTAGTGATACTGCCAGCACATTCATGAGTTGATAGTACTTGGTCTGTAAAAGACTTCTTCTGTGAAGAGCTCAAAGCATTTCTACAAAAAACATCCTTAATTTTACTGTTTTGTGAAGGGGGAAAGTAGCTGATGAAGCAACAATACAGTAATACCATTTCACAAACGCATAAATACATGAAGAATTTATACAGCTATTTTAGACTGCTTGCCTTCCCAAATTTCATTAAAAATTATATGGAGAAAAATGCATCTGCACAGTCACTCAGGGTGACCATTTATAAGAAACTTTGTTTCTCTTGCCTAGGAAGTTTCCCAAATGCGACCCAGAGTTAGATGCCAGAAGCAGACAGTAAGAATTATACTTAAAAATGCCTCCATTGATAAAATGTATAAAAGCCTCAAAGGAAAGCATCTTAAATTTTGACCATTTAAGGTTTGCTGTAATAAATCAACCTGCAGAAAGGCTCTACCCAGAAACCTTTAACATCAAAAGGAACACACTTCCACAGTCTGTCTTTTGCCTGGTGAGCTGGCAAGCCACAATGCTTGCTTGCTTCCTGGAGAGGACAGGCTGCAGTTTCACCTCATCCAAAAAATCAAAGGCTAGCTTTCTCTTTGAGTGAGTGAAGACATCATAATACATCCTTTCTTCATGTGCTGGCGCATAACATAGTTGAACTGTTTCCTGATAATTTTTCAGACTAACTACAGACTCTCCTGATGAATTTGTATGCGTGACCACCTCTCCCAGGTTTGCATTTGTAATCATAAAACTACTTTATTCACATACCCCCAAGGTGAATATGACCAGGTCATAATCATTTGTCACCATGGGGCCTTCCTGGGGACGAATCTTTCTACATAATAGAACACTGCGGAAAGGGCAACAGAAGCTATAGAACTGGCTAACTTCCTGAGAATCCTTTGAATCCATTTTCTCTGGAAGCTGGTACTAACTTCTTTAAAATCATGTACAGTTCCAGTGAAAACTCTCTGCACAAGAACCTATTGATCCTTGAAAGGACATTAAAAAGAACTGCTGTCAAATGTAATAGCTGCCATTAGGACAGCGCAAAATCCCGCATCACAGATCAGCTGATCTTTCCAAAGAAAAACTCTTGTTCAGATCTTCTCAGAATAGCTAAAGTATGCTTCACCCTTCTCTCTGTGGGGTTGCTGATGGAGAACACAAGGGACCTCTTCCCCTCCCATCCCAGAACTGATGGAGTGCAGGCCTATACTGCAGCTGATAGCTATGTCTGTGAATTATCTAAATGTCACCGATGTTCTAAAACAATGCAGCATAAAAGTTGTACTGCTCACAGTTGTAAATGTTGCTCTCTTTGATTATACTCACTCCCTTCTGCACCCCCAAACCCACAAAACAACAAAAGAAGAAAAAACACCACCACAGCAAAGCCACAAAGCAGATTTAAGTACAAAAGGAACACATCACGTAAGGTGCAATTTTAGGGCAGGTCTGACCACTAATTACGGAAAAAAAAAACCCCCACAACAAAAGAGACACAACTGTAAATAAGAACAAGATATGGTCACTGACTGCCCGCCATTAGGATAATTGAATATTACCATGTATTTTACTTTTCTCAACCATAAAGGTTTTCATTCAACAGTTAAAAGTTTTGCTGCATGGAGATTAAGCTTTGCCCACTGTCCTTTCAGAAGGGAGGAGATGGAGGAAAACAACTTAAGTATCCAAAATCATTACAGCATGGCTGGTGAAAAATAACAAACTGTTAGAATTAAGGAAGACACCATAAAACATGACAACAAAAAGAATAGTTTCTAGGCTCATCAGACCACTAACTGTCCTTAGCCATCCATTTGCTGAAACCAAAAAGGCACTTGGCTTGTTGGCTAACTTAGGTTCATGTGGCTACAAGCCACAAGATGAGACAGTCCAGAAATTATTCTTGGGGAAGAGAGCTAGACAACTTTTGTGGGGTATCACCACCAAGTCAAACTAGCAATAAAGGTTGTACCAGACCCTGCTAGGTAACTGTATACAATATCAGAAATTTAGATTACATGGAAGATTTCATGAGTGCATTATCCCATGTAACCCAGCTGCAGATCTGCCATAGTGGGCAAGCCATACATCAGTTGTTCCAAATCCATGTGTCATCTAAATTTCATAGGTTGGCCATTCTTTTAAGCCTGTCTTCAAATCAAAGTGAGATGTCTTTCTGGAAGGAGACAAAAAAATTTCTTCTCTTCCTTTACTCACTAACAGGAAAATTATTTTAAAAACCCCCAAAACCTCACTGGCATTCATAGAGAAGAAGAAGACAGACTGTTTTCAGAGATGCACAGCACACTGACAAGAGGAAACAGATACGGCTTGCAGCAAGAGAAATTCCACAGCAGATAGAGAGAACAGTTCTTCACTACAAGGGTGGGCAAACACTGGAACAGCCTATCCACAGTGGTTGTGGAAGGCTCCTCAGGAAAGCAGTCATGCCATCAAGAATTCAAAATGCGTTTGGATAACTGAGTCAGGCATGTGGTGTGATTCTTGGGTCCTGTGCAGGGTGAGGAGTTGGACTTGATGATCTTTGTGGGTCCCTTCAACTCAGAAAATTCTATGATTCACCCTTGACAAACCCTGGAGCAACCTGGTCTAATTTTGAAGTTAACCTCCTCTGAAGAAGATGTCAGACCAGAAGACCTGCACAGGTCCCTTCCAATGTAAATTATCAGCTTAGCTTTTAAATTACTTTACAGTTTTATTGTTGAGCCAGAGTGATTCTTGTGCTTTTTGCTAGGATGACTCCTAATTTTTCAACATTGTAAAAAACCAATACAGACAAAAGGACTGCAACCTCTATTGATGCATAATTCACATCATCAACGTTTAGTATCACCCATGAACATCTCTTTATAAAAAGAGTATGACTTCCTTACTCTTTCTCTGTATGCTACAGAATTTCAGTCCCTCCGCATTACCTGTTTATTTTGGGCTTTAGCTAACTATTTTGTCTGTGTGATCCCCACCTACTTCCAGGGCAAAGTGTCCTGTCAAGCAGATATGTTTTATGCCGAATGGTCTATAGATGTACAAATCAGATTTTGGTGTGCAAGGCTAATACATCTATTTTAATAAATCTAATAAACGGTATTTGGGTCTCACTAAGCAAATGATCCTGATGACTTTGTAAAAGTCAATCTTTCCATCCTCTATAAGTTAACAAAAAGTAACTATTTTACAATACCAATCATAAGCTTTACTTGCAGCATGATTGCTACCCTCTCCCCTTCAAAAGTTTTAAAAATTAATTTAATGTTTTGTTGATACAGGGGTTGGGATGGGGAAGTTGTTATTTAAGGAAAAGGAGTAATCGTATTACAGATACTGGGTATTTACACCAAGGAACTTTGTTCTATAACAAATTATATTAGGATATCCTTTTTATAATAGTGTTTCAGCAATTAAACCATCTCCACGTTAATTGAAATAATATTCTTTCACATTTACTGACACACTGTTATCCTCCATTATTTTTCTCCAGATGTTTTTAAAAAGTCTTCAGGGTCTTCCACATTTCCTATTTTATATTAAGTTACTGTCAGGGGATATCTCAGAAAAGTATTCTCAGCCAATTCTTTTAAAACTCCTGGATGCAGATTACAAAGACCTGCTTACAGCCTTTGCTAAGAAATACCTATCATGGAATCTTTAGTATCTTCCTTGTAACTTCAAGGTTTCACAAACTTGAGTTACTTACATGACCTTATAATATAATCTCACTTTTATCTAAAATAACCCCAAAATATTTACTGTAATCTGCCTTTTTTTTCTTTCACTATGATTCTGTTTTCATTATCACCTACATTACTGTTAGAATTCTCAATTTATAACAAATCTCACATTTGTTATCCTTTGCTTTACCAGTCAAGGTCTTTCTCTCAGGAACATTTTATTTTAATTAGTTTTCTACATTCTTCATGCCCCACTCAATGCCACTTCTCCTCTGCCATCCTCACACTCACACTTCATAGAAAGGAGGGAGGGGCCCTAAACTGCTTCCTTCATATGGCAATGAAAGCAAGACTGGTTCTAACGGAATTTGACATTTACGGAAAACTTTATAGTTGTTAATGGTGATTTGTAGTGTAATTTATTTGGGGAAATCTACCATATACCTGTGTTTGTACTCTCTCTCACATATGCCCATTTTTGTACTTTTTGTAGTCTGGACATGCATATAACCAGACTTCTAAATGACAACCAAAATTCTGTCCATATCAAATCTTAAGTTAGCACTAAAAAGCTATCAAAGGTTTCAAAGTGTATGAGCTAACTACAAACTGCAACTCATTTGGCCCATACTGTAGGTATGCAGCATTTTTCTTTGCCATATGAATGCAGAAGTTTACCTTTATTACCGTTAAATTCCCCCCTCTGCAATGTCAACCAGTTACAGTTCTCTTTCCTAGCATATTTACTCTATAGGCCTTAATTCCCAGGCCATTTCAGAATGCCTCCATTAGTTTCAGTATCTATCACTGGCATTTTAAACTCTAATAATCCATCTGCCTACTTTGTCCTTCTACTTTTTTAGTTTCATTCTCTTCAATTAATCTTTCTTTTCCTTCAACCAAAGCAGGCCTGTCTACTTCCAGTTCCACATCCCTATGTCGAGCTGATGTCTGCCTTTAAGCGGCCATGTTTTGTTGGCTTGGTCATGCATCTCCAGTTATCTCTTTTCTCTAGGTCAGTGACCTTCTTTATCCACTAATTTTCTTCTACCATCTCTCTTTTCCAGTCTTCCACCCTGTCACTACTTTGATTTATACAATACAAACACTAATATATTGGTGCAGAACTAGCACATCTGCCCCCTGCAGCCATTTCATGCATTACACGCATAACCACGATAGAGCACATTATGTAATTAGCAGTACTTAAATTCTGTTAAAACTTGCAGCTCTAAGGCAAGGTTATTGTCTTCTCAGGGGGAAGGATCATAAAAACACCATATTCTGATCTATTTCCCTACTTACAAAACCAACTATTTAAAATGCACATATAGGCATTTCAGAAGGTATTTACACTAAAATATACATGGACAACAATTCAGTATCCAATTGTTTTAACAGCTTTGTAATCTCAACAAGAAGAGAATTCAAACGACAATCAGGATAACGAAGATCCTTTGTAACACCATGAAGCTGAAACACAATTGGTAGATTCAGCTTTGTCAACTCTGTACCCTTTCCAGGGTAAACTCTCACTATTGCTAAACCTCTATGTTCATCAGCTGGTGTCACTACAGAGACAAAAATAACACAACAGGAAAACACTAGAGGTTTGAATCAAACAAAAGCAGTAACATCACCAACAAAAACTACATACTCAAATTTCCAATGTTTTTTAACTACTTAGTTTTACCAAACATTTTACAATAATTTCTAGGTAACGTTCCCCCTAAAAACAGCAAGCCCAAAATAATTACAGCCAGAACAAATGACTTGTAGGCTTCCCAGAAAATGCCACTTAAATTCAAATTTAATTCCTGGCATTGTGCCAAAGTGGGGGGGGGGGGGGGGTGGACACCTGAGTGAAAAATTAACTTCAAAGTCTTCTAAGACATGAATGCATAAAATGAGTTGATTTTCTTACCTGGCGAGAAGATGGCACGTGCAAAATGAGCTTCCTCCTCTGAGTAAGCCACTGACATGCAGCTCATTTGCATAAGTATTATGAGCTACAAGTAGACTTCCAGGTCGGCCATCTTGATACTAAGATCTTGTTTTGTTTACGTAACAGCATGAGTACTGGTTTTTAGCCAGCCTGAGCTATGCTGTTATAGCTCTCAGCTAGTAGCCTACATCTGTTCGTTAAAGCCTGCTGAAATTCCTACTTCTCCACATAAGTAGCTGAATGTGTCAGAGTGCCCCTGCAGCTCACTGAGCATGCCACAGCCTCTAAGGAAACTGTTGCAACTACAAGTGCCTCCAGTTGTACTCTTTGTACTGCCTTCTGTGCTGCCAACTATTAGTGCTGCAGCAACTATGTGCACTGAAGTACCTCCCACATACCACACAGTAGTACCAACAAGCATAGATTTATTACAGCACAGTGCAAGACAGCAGACTGAAAAAAAACCAAGAAAGCTGAAATTTCCTCAGTGTTTTCACTTACTAGCAATCTAATTACACCTAGATTCCTTTGTACATCTTTTCACATTCATCAATGTTGCTTTTTCTGTCCAAAAACCAGAGTGCTCCTGCAACCCGTGTGAAGAAGTCCATGACACATGTTAGCTGCTACCGACACAGAGCCAGACTGCAGTTACAGCTAGCTGGCGCCAGAAAAAATTTACATAAAGGGGCCTCATTTCAAGACTAAATTGCAGCAGTATATTGCTGAGCAAAGCCTTCCCCCTCCCCCTGGGTTCTAGAATATGCCTTTCTAGGTATTTGCTTACAAATAATCCAGATCTGTGTCAAAAGTCAAGTGCTGCTCTCATTGTTTATATAACTAAAAATTGACAATAGTGTCTGCAAAATAAATTTCACCTTGCATCCTGTTTCAAGTAAAATGCTACACACACTGTTCATGGTCATTCTCTAGTAATAGAGCTAACACAAGAAAAATTGCACAATGCTGAGCAGCCAGGTATTCTTAACCTAGTATTTCCAGTATTTTGCAGACTTCCAACAACAAATAAATACTAGTTCCAAGTACAACAAATACATTTTTAACCTAATACTGATAAGTAACATGCCTGATCACTTAATTTGTTTTCTCTATTTCACATTTAATTTTTCTTAATTAGTTAGGTATAGGAGAAAAAAAAGAACATCTCTCAACCAAAACTATCTTTTCAAGTACCTCTAAGGTACAGTGACAGGCAGCGGCAGAAGCTTGGATTTCAGCCTCACTTTGACTTCTAATAGCTAATTTTAAAATACTTACCTTTTTCTTTCCAGTCAAGGTCAAATTAAATAAATGCATAAGTTACATTTTACAAATGCTTATTCTAAAAGCCACTGTAATTTTTCTGGGGAAAAAAAAAAGAAGCCAGGCTTTAAGAGTGCGTGTGTATATGTGTGTGTGTGTGTAAAGGATGAATCATTCGCCAATATCTTTTCCCCCTCCACGTGCTGCCTTATAACAACTCTCAGAGCATGAAAAAACCAATGCAAATAGGTACACTATTTATTATACTAGCTATAAACACACATTCATGAAACCTTAAATAAAATCAAGTTTGGCTAGCTACACATCTAGCAATAGGCAGCTGTAGTTGCAGCCTGGCACCATTTAGTGAAAAAGCAAAGTGATGGAAACAGGGATGCTTGTTGATTTGTACATGGCAAAGGCAGAGCATCTCAGGACCAGAAGAGCCTGCTTTACACCCCCAGCCTCTTCCAGTTCCCTGCATTTTTCCCCTTTAGAATGCCAACAGTGTCAAGGCTATATATAGTCGAATTACATGTCCCATTTTCTGCTGCAAGCATAATTTGCTTATGTATGGCTGGTTCTAGGTTATTTAAGCATAACACAATATGCTCATCTGTAATGTCAAAAAGATATTATTTTTGTGTCTGAAAATATTTAGCAATGCAAAATACTCCTCATTTGTTGTTATAATTTATCCTCACCTTTTGCATCCAAAACCCTAGAATGATTTGTAAGGGAAAGCTAATTATTTTTTCAGAATGACTGTCACATTAAATGACAATCATTAACAACCCTTTTATGTTAGCTGTATCTTTTGACTTGCCTTACTTTCAGACTGATTTATGTATGCTAGCACATCTAAACGCATACAGAATACATCTTTCAGTGATGCTGTTGTCATTTGCAGAATGAATCATCGGATTAATAGCTTCTGAGCTTAAAAGGAAACGGCACCAGAGCTGCTAAAAAAAATAAATTTGAAAACCCCTTGGATTTCCCAAATAGAGCCGTATCCCTACCCTCACCCTAGCTCTATAGCCTTATGCATGAATACCTGAATAATAGCATGGTTCTCAACACAGTAAAACACATACTGCAAAGTAAGAGTCTTGCAGCATTCTCTGTTCCGTGCTCCAGTCCGCTATGGGAACTCCATGCCAGAACTTGCCGGCAGCCCCGCGGGCGAGCTCTGCATCTGCAGTCTGCGGGAAGCACCACCCCGCTTCCAGAACGTTCCGGCCGTCACCCGCACCCCCTAGCTGTGCTTTCCTGCCTGCGCCTTCCTCCCTCTCACACCACTGGCTGTGACAAAGCTCAGTTTCAAACACAAAACGTTTTCACAGAGAGGAGGAGCAATTGGTTTAGGAGTTAGAAACGCACCAACTCCGTTACACAGGGCAGAGGGGGCAGCCTTGGGCCGGGCTGAGCCCCAGACCAGCGGCAGCCTCTGTCTGCCACACACAGGGCTGGCGGCCAACCCACAGTAAAGTACAGGGACCCTTCAGCAGCCTCCAAAGTCGGGGATTTGGGCGGGATTTTTTTTGTTTCCAGTTTGGGCTTTTTTTTTTTTTCTCCCCCCCTTGGACGGGGTGGGGGGAGTGTGGTTTGTTTTGTGGTTGATTGTTTTGTGTTTTTAACAGGAGACTCTAACCTGAGAGAACAAACCACAGTTACTCAATCATAACTCTCCAGTGACTGCTACTACAGAAAAAGTCAAAATGTCTGCCTGCCTTTCCCATGTTTTACTCGTGTCGGTGGAAACACCTAAAAGCTATTGTGACTTTGCCTTCTCAGAGCCAGTTCTCTTCCTCCAACATGTGAACGACTTCCTAATCTCTCATGAGAAGTGACCTTAAAGAGCAGATGTTGCAGTCAGAAGTAATAAGACCTGCTGTGTTCAAAATAACTACTATTAACTGTATCGGTTCAATAGGTATTAATCAAAGACAACATCTTAAAATGTCGGTTCAGTTCTCTCAAAATAGGTAGAGAGAAAAAGTCACAGAAAATGATTTCCCCAATCCAGACAACTTTAAATATTAAAGCATTTAATTGACAAAATTTGTCTAAAATAAAAGGGAAAAAACCTCCATAAATCCAACCATGATGAAATCTGTCACTAGTACCTTGACCTAAAAAAAACCACCAACAAAAGAAACCCCGAACAAACAACAAAAACACCTACGACACAGCAAATGAAAACGAAAGGCCCTGAGCCTTCTGTAAGCAACACACAGAGAAGTCCAAAACACCCCTTTCCCTCACTTTTCTTCTCCAAAACACAAACCAGATCAAATTACTATTCACTTAAGAATCAGCTAAAACTTAAGTAGTTCCCAAAATTTTCTCACATTAGTGTTTGAAAGACACAGAAAATTATGTACATTTCTGAAATGGAGAACTATCATTCCATTATCTTAGCTGCTGTGGTTTATTTGAAGATATTTTACGGCAGAAGCGTGTATCAGCAGAAAGAACAAGAAAAACAGCAAAGGGGGGAGGAAAGACTGACAATATTTGTATCCACTTTTCTATTGTAAAATAGAAGTGAAAAAGTGTCTAAACCGGGTAAGTTCTGGGCTGTAACAGTCTAATATGTTGCACTCCCTTTCTTCTAGAAATGGAAAATCCTCATCATGAGTATCCTTATCAACTTCAAAACCCCCACATTTTGCTCACTTAAATTTACATGAAGAATTTTGTTATTTACTAAACAGCTGACTGATTTCAATCTGAAAATCAAGATGACGGAAGACAGTAAAAAATTTGGCTTACTCATAATTCCTTCAAAGACAGTACATGCTTGAAAAAAATCTGCTGTATTTTGTATCTAAAAAATAAAGGTCCAATTCAACTGTTTAATCACAGTCGTAACATGATTAAGTATTTAAGATTCCAAACGGTTCTAAGAATTTGGTAACCATTTATTTCCACCTGAAGAATCAAACAAGTCAGCTATTTTAAAATGAATTCCATACATTAAATAGTACTGCATTTATTCCACAGTCCATTCCAGTCCATCTGAAATCCCGCCTGAAATTGTTTGCTCCCACAATTTCTACGAAACTATAAGATGCAGCTGTGCAAATTAGAAAATTCTGAATTTTAGGAGGAACATAAAAAATAAGCCATGTTAGAATGGTTCCAAGCAACTATGATTTAGTCATGAAAAACTATCCATATAGTTGATGCATAAATGAAAATAAAGTCATTATAAGAAAATTCTTCTCCTTTTAAAGTACAACATTTGCAAGGGGGGGGGGGGGAAGGGAATCTATACATGTTTTCAGAGTAAACTATTGGTTTTCTTTTGGAAATAGTATTTCTCTTGGAAAATCATGTAGATTTGAGACTACTACCCTATTAGAAATTTATTCAACTCCTGAGAGTCTATCCTTCAAGTTTACCTGTCTGCAGTACAAAGCTAATTTTTCTAGAACACACAGACACAGGAACACTGAGCACAGTCTGACAATGTGTCTTGCATTAAAACTGTATACCAATCAATTCAGTTGAAGTCATTACTTCATTGCACACATCTATTTCTAATTCAACTCATGAACATCTACTTTATGTATTTCATAAAAGTGATGGGGAGAAGGGGGTGTTTCAGCATCCACTCAAATATCTTGTTCCTGTGCACGTAAATTAGTGGTTTCCATTTTCTTTTTGATTATTAACACTCAAACTATTAGCACCATGGGAGTGAAGAGAGAAGGGACTATGCTTTCAGCTACTAGTGCTACCATAAAAAAAGCATTATAATGTACTTGGATTTCTGAAAATGGGAATGTATCCCATATGCAAAACAGGTTTCAAAACCCACCACACTTTTAGCATTCCAACAGCTACTTCAGGAAAGAAAAAAGAAAATTAAAAAAAACCCCAAATCCAAACCACACTACCCATGCAGTTCATACAACAAGACGCTACAGCTCCCTGGTGGGCCAGTCAGTCATTTTGTACAGCACTTCCAAAAATGGGTGTTCAAAATGGCCTGTTAAAAAGGAAACCAAAACCAAAGGGAAGGGGAAACATAGAGACAAGAGCTTTTCTCTGAGCTCTGGCAATCTCTCCGTACCTTTTCTGTAAAATGGGAGTAAGCTTACTCAGCTCACAGAAAAAAAAAAAAAAAAAGATGGGCAACAAAAAGTCACTAAAAGGACTATATAAAAGACATGGTCTGAAAATACAATATTTTGCTCAAATGTAATACATATGAAAAACCATTCCTTACAGTTATTGTCCAAAATAGTCTACTTTTCATGTTCCCATTAAAGAGGAGTTTAACAGAGAAATCTTAACAAAACAAATAGCACTGGACAACTTTTATATGCCTGCTGTTTTCTTTAAAAAACCACCAACCAAAAAACCCAACCCCCCAAAAACCAACAAACTGCCACAGGATGTGTATGGTAAAGTATGTTTTAGACATTAAATTTCATCCTCTTCAGAGATTATAACGTGGGAGTTTGGTGATCTCAAAGAATGAAATGTTTCTACTTCCTGGGAACAGTATGAGTTATTAACATCTGGAACTAGTCAACAATAACTGACTAAAAAAACGCACAAACATAAACCTCAGTAATCATTTATAAGATTGGGGTCAGGATGACTCAGACTATCTTGCAGAAAACCAGAAAGATTATTGTTTCACTACATTATTAATCTACATTCATTAGATGAGGTAACTGTATGGCAAAACTTCACATTTTATAAAAACAAATGTATTCAATTAGAATTTGTGGTTTGAATTTTCAGACATTTGAAAGTACCCAAATGTTCCCAGGACGTTAACTATCTTACCCAATCAAAAAAAGCCTCTATGAACTAAAATCTGCTGTAAATCACTAAACAAAATTCGACTAGCAATAAAAATAATTAACTACGTGCTTTTCATCACCACCTCTAACCACACATTTGCATTACTCTTATCTCTTACCCTAAAGGAGAAAAAATCTATGATCAATTACATAGAAATTTACTGCTAATTGAAGTCACCAATCTATCTTACCTTAAAAATTCTGTATATTGACTTTATTTCTTTTTATCAAATGAACAAAATAAACATAGAGAAACTACGTGTCCTGAGAATCTGACGTGTACTGTCTGCACAGAATATTTCATGTCTTTATAAACACTGTGTTGCCATTAACTGTACAAGATAATACATGGAAATATTTTAAACTAATTTAAAATCAAGTGTTTTGTTATAGATTATACTGAAAGCACCAAATTAGTGCGCAGAAATTCTGAGGAAGAACTGAACTTTTTGGCATTTAGACTAGCTTTCACATCCCTAGCAATAAGTTCAACTTCAGCCAGGAAAAACCCAGCTCGACTGCTGCTCCTGATAAGTTTCTGGAGAACTTCAAGAAACTCCCCGTTTAATTACTCTTGGTTTAACTTAGGTGCAGCTTAAGAACCCATGAAGACCTGAACTAGGTATAAGACACAGAACAAGAAAATTATATATACACTCATGAAGAAAAATGCTTTCTTTCTTTTCTGTTGTTCAACGCTCCAGTGGAAAAAAGTTGCGCATTCCTTTTCTCCTACCCTCATCTCCCTCAACACAGACAGTACCTTTTAATATGTTTTAAGGATGACAACTAGGTCACCAACCAGTACCACACAGCGGAATACACAAGGCCATATAAAACCACTAGCACTTTGAAACTCAGATTTCAATTAAGTTATACAAAAGAAACAATGATAGATCTCTAAACTTCCATCTTCTCAGTTGTAGTAATTCCATAAAATTTGTAGTGTTATTCTTGACTAGCAAGTAAGTGCTACTTGCAAAGCAGTTAACAATTATATAATCATTGATTTTCTAATGTATTTCCATACGCATTGTAATTATCTACCATTGGAAAAGTTACACATTGAAAACATGATAATCAAATCTTGTTATTCGGTTACAAAAACTTCAATGAAGTTTGTAAAGAGTTTGTTTTATGTTTCAGTAAAAGTATGAGGCAAGGATTTGAGAAAGGGACAGCACAGAATGAGAGCTCTTGTGGCCTGGTAAGAAGGTAGGCCAAAATAATTTGATTAGCAGGACAGATACGATATTTGACCTGGCCTGTCCCACCTAATCTATCCTGTAACTGAGACAAGATAGAGGTCTGTGAATTAATTCAGTGAGAAAGGGGAGAGAAAACAAAAATAGCACAAAACAAACAAGAAAAAACCCCAAGCCAGTGAATTTGGGGGAAAAAAAAAAAAAAAGACAACAGCATTTAAATGTATTTTATACAGCTTAGAATTAGTTAACCACGCCTAACCAAGGTTTGAAATTGTTTCTCAACCAAAGTAGAGCTGGTGCTCACCTCTAAGGTCTGGAGCATGTGATGCCAACAGCTCTGCTCATTTGCACACAGTCAAGCTGAACTCCTGCACTGAAGAGCACTTTTTCAGCCATTCTGAAACTGCTCTATCTTAGCTGTACTGAAAATAAGACTAAGATGGCTGCAGTGCTCTCTCAAGACAAGCCAATCAGTGACAACTCAGCAGCAGGTAAAACAGTTACACAGCAAAGCACCTCCCTCTTTACCACGCTGCAACAAGCTGCATGGGTGGGTGGGTGTTAGCAGAGGAGTGGTTTCTTTGACCGGCAGGAAGTGGTTAATGCACAGCTGCAACACTGCAGCTACCTAGCACCACTACTAGAGAGAAAATTGAAATAAACCGAAAACCAGAGAGATAGCCCTGCTAGGCCTGTGATCCAGGGATTCTATCACATACTTCAAATCTCAACTCCAAGGCAGTTCAGGATCCATGTCATATATTAACAGTCATGATACAGAGCCAGATCACGCACAGAACGGACAAACATTAGGGAATACTTTCCAAGAGCACGCTCACTTCAGTGCTTCTAAAAAAAAAAAAACCAAACACCCACTTAAGAAATTAATCTATACCTTTGTATTGCTTCACCTACTTTGAAATATTCTGTAATATTAGTTGCCCAATGAAAGTTTTCCTTGGGGAGGAAGAAATAAAGTTCACTTTATAAGAAGGGTAGCAGATACCCCAAAAACATTCCAGAACTCCAACGCCTGCAGAAACCAAGTATCTAATTCTTTATGACTGCAATGCAGCTTGCTGTCTAAGTTCAAAGAAGAGCTGTATCTAGAATCACGTAAGGAATTTTGATGAAATTTTGTAACAGAGCAGTTCCTGAAGAACTGGTTTAAGAACCTATGGTGGGGGACAAAGGGGTTGTCAAATAAACACACAAGTTTAACACAAAATGAAATCCAATACAGATTTTGCTCTAGTATCTATTTATTACCACTGATCATGCGCTCTCACAGAGGCAACACTGGATCGACCAGTTCTGGAGGGAGCTCCTCTATACCTGCCTCACTTTTCTTCTACAAAATCCAGCTTTGTCTGTTTTAAAGCGAAATACCTGCAAGAGCCCATGTGGCAATTTTAAAGGACATTACTGTTGAATTACATCTACTCTTCTAACAAAAAATAATCTTTGTGATCCAATATTAGCCCAACATAGTAAGTCACCCCCCCCCAAAAAGGTAGAAGAACACGCCCTCCAACCACTTCAATTAGGAAAAGGTCTAAACTTATGTAACTGTGCATGTCTGTTGCCAGCTGTAGCTGGTTATTTCAGGATTGATTGATCATGCCAGCAGTAGTTGTCTGATGCACTCATCAGCACTACAGTCAGTATTTCTAACTTTAAAAATAGTGAAATACACCATCTGGCTTTTCCTTTTGTCCTTGTATTACCATGACTTGCAGTACAAGAAAGGGTACGTACCACATATGAGAGAGCTCCACTGATTGTCTCTGATAGTACTGTACAGATTTAGAAAATGAAATAAAAATATATTTGAAGTTCAAATGCCCAAAAGACATATTTCTCAAAAAGCAAATTTGTGAACATTGGAGAACAAATTCATTACAGTTAATTTAAAACTACCTATTACAATGAAGCTTTTCTTCACCAGCACCTATTACTAAACTAAAAATCAAGTTTACAACCAACTCAAAAGAAAAATTTTCTATTATCCAGTTATATACTTGATGTTGCCTACTCTGAATATCATATATACCAGATCATCAGCTTACAGATATTTACAATAACTTGTAAAATTTCAAAATTCAAACTTAAGTATTCCGTTTGTATAACAAATATACATATACTTCGATTTTTCCAGTAGCAATGTTTTAAACAGAATTCTGTGTTTAGCGTATCTACAAAATTTGTACATCAAAAGGTGAATTCTGACTTCAAGTCCTATAATTTCAAGAACATTGCCAAAAATATAGGGATATTCTAACCCAGAATCCAAAGGCTGCACTTGCACTACGCTGCGTTTTATGCAACACTGAGTCTTGGAGCTTGACGTATGGCTGACAATGACTTAAATAGGTTTGAACAGGCAAAACAACAAGTTGGCAAAAAAATTTCAGAGAACGTTTTCCCTGAGCTAGAGAAAACAGAATCCATGTCACAGTCCTGTTGCTACGAACGTCTTGCCTTGTCGGAAAGCTTCATGAACATGCAGATGCACCGATACGTTAACACAGACATATGGATGCAAAGAATCTTATTGAATAGTAAGAAACCATGTGCGTCACCTTAAATGTCCCCTTCAATATTCCTCCATTAACACACAACAGTGCATTAATAAAGTGTGTTAAAAATTATTAAACTAATTTTAAAATAAAACTTGATTTTTAAGTAAACACAAATTTATGAGTGGAGTAAATCCTCTGAAAATGCTTTGACCCAAAAAATATTAAAAGTGAACCTACATTGATCTGTAATTTCTGTACTGACATGGAACCACAATTTTTTCATTGGTATTTAGCATGACATTTATGTGGGTTCTCTAGTTAAAACCCCCCCAAAATAAAACATTTTAGTAAGACTAGGGAATGGAATTTAAACTTAACATGTTATGATAAGAACTCCACACAACCTCTAATTCTGCTCTCTTTGAATAACATGCCAAAACACTCTAACATCATCTCACTAAGTTCATTGCTGTAATCATAAATTAAAACAGGTCTTCCATTTTTCAAATTTCTCATGAACATCAAACAAGAAACACAAGAGAATGGCATCCTGTTGTTTCTCTAATTATTGTCCTGTGTAAGTAACATCACCTTCCCACGCACCACTTAAATAGCCTTACATAGAGCCACGGTTCATACCAGGCTTCTTCCCTGAAGAATCAAGGGTGGGCAGAAATTTCTGGACTTTCAGACAAGGTTTTGCATCGTTAAACATAACAAGAGCAGGAGAGAACCAGCCAAAATATTAATACTTTCTTTTGCGCAAATTAGATGCTTAGAAACCAGTTGGCTATGTATCATCCACAAATGCTTGTGTTCAAACCACATCCTATCCACTACTCTCATTTACCCTTTATTAATCTTTTTTGCTTTGTTGTATAGAGTTTTATATGTTAGTTAACATTAAGTGGGCAAAACAGTTCTTACACTGACAAAGTTCAGGAGGAACTACTACTATTGGTACGTATCTCAACTGAAGTCTCAAAACACCATCCACTGAAACGCTCCTTTATTCCTATTTTTACCCAGACTAGTAGGCTGACTTCAAGAAACATCTTGCCTCTCAATGAAGACTCCACAAGTAAAAACTACTTAAACTGTTGGCAGAAAAAAAAGAGTCTACAATCATAAGATAAGGAATACTGAAGTTAAAAAAGGCAAAAGTCTGCACAACATTTAAGGACTCTTCATCATTCCAAGCAGCTTGATGGTAGGACCAATGAGGGAAATTTTCAGTGCATTGACCAAAGTCAGCAAGCATTTATGTTGAGGTGCTTAAACACATTTTTGAAAGAAACAAAAATTCAAATGCAACATTTTTTAAAAATGACCTTATGGAAACTGCAACATGTCAGAGGTGAAGCTAAAAATAACATAGTAGATTTTGGGTTGTTTGGCTGGAGTTTTGGTGGGGTGGGGACGACAAGAGGAGTGTATTTTTGGTTTGCTTAGGGAATTGTTTGGGGTTTTTTTACCATAACATTTCTTTACACTACTGTGAAATGAAAGGTAGTACTTGAGACAGCACAAAACGACAGAAAAAATATAAAGGTTATTTTAACAGTTATCTGCCATATCCACAGTCATATAATTAATAAAAACTGAGTATTGAATACGCAAGTTTACTTGAAAACATTTTCAGAAACTGCATTTAGAAGAGAAAAGCAGTTTTCCTGTATTACAAAAATGCACATTACCCACAGCCAAGTAGGTCTATTAATTGACATAAATATTTTTAAAATATATTTTTACAGAAAAACCCACTTTGCACCCAGCCATCTAATTTCCTAAGATCTCAAATGATTTAATGTTTGTTCATTAAAGAAATAAGACCTCGTAACTCTTGCGTACAGTTTTTCATCATTTATAACAAACACAGCTCAAAATACTACAAAAAGCATAGTTTGCTCTTTCCCCCCTAACTACCAAAGGAACACAAAAATTTTTATGCAACATATATACACTTACACAATATTGTTAATTCATTCATTGTGATCTAATGGAAAGTGACATACAACTGAAAATCAGGCAGTTATTTAATACCATATACTTAGTACCATGCCCTCAGGTACACCACCAGGGAGTCTTCACTTCCAAAAAAAACCCCCAAAAGATGGGGGAGGAATGGGGAGGGCAGATTTGCTGTTAAATATACTGGCAATTTTAAAAAGGATACACCCGCAGTACTAAACAAAATAAGGAAGGAGCAACGAACTAGCAAATCCATATTTCTTATGGATTTATAAACATTGTGTTTCTACTTTTTACTCAGGTTATCGCTGGTGCCTTACTACACCAGGTGAGTGCAGGTACACAGCTAGTCTGAAGCTGCATGCTAATGTGACAGCCTCCATACTGCTCTGATGGACACTGCCTGTGTACTGACAGCAAATTATCCCCCCAAAACAACACATAATTTTCAAGTTCTCTCACTGCCAACACTGGTAGCCTCTCCTCAACCCAGCTGTTTCCACAAACTTTACAGGTATTAATTATCTCTGATACTCACTATGCTTTGTACTTACTGACAACAAATCTTCCCAGAACTACTAAGAACAGAACAATTGGCAATCAATGTTCCCATAAAACTGGACTACTGCGCTAGAAATTACCAAACTTCTCTTAAAATTTTTAGAGCTATGGCACAATTTGAAATTTTTCCCATGTCATCTGCATTGCAATTTTCTGCTTAACCAAAAAAATTAAATTTGTTAAACAGATCTGTCTTCCTAGCAAAAAATTTGTAATTTTAATAAATGTATTTATGCATTTTTTAATGTAAGCATGAAACTTTTTGCCTGTATGCAACATTTAAGCTGCATGTAAGCACAACCCCCGGTATCGGTACAGGCTGGGGGATGAACAGATTGTGAGCAGTCCTGCCGAGGAGGTCTTGGGGTTGCAGGTGGATGAGAGGCTGGACGTGAGCTGGCAATGTACACTTGCAGCTCAGAAAGCCAGTTGTATCCTGGGCTGCATCCAAAGCTGTGTGAGCAGCACAGTGAGAAAAGGGATTCTGCCTCACTGCTCTGTTCTGGTGAGACCCCACCTGCTGTGATCTGGGGTCCTCAGCACAAAAAAATCATGGACCCTTGGAGCGAGTCCAAAGGTGGGCAATGAAAAAGATTAGAGAGATGGAGCACCTCTCCCAAGACGAAATACTGAGAGAATTGGTATTGTTGAGCCTGAAAAAGAGAAGGTTCTGTAAATACCTTAGAGAACCTTGCAGTACTTATGAAAAGAATCTCGAAAAGAGCTGAAAAGAAGCTTTTTACAAGCTTATGTAGTTACAGAATGAACAGCAATGCCTTCAAACTGAAAACCAGCAAATTTATATTACATACCAGGAAAAAACTCTTTAGTGTCAGGGTGGTGAGCCACTGTATTGTCAGGTGGCGAAATTGTGAATGCCTTACCCCTGGAACTTTTCAAGGCCAGGTTGGATGGGGCTGAGCAACCAGGTCTAGTGGAAGGTCTCCCTGCACCTGGCAGGGCAGCTGGGACTAGATGATTTTAAAGGTCTCCTCTAACCCAAACAATTCTATGATTTTTCACTGAAAGAATTCTGACTTTTTCAACACTAATACAAAACCAGATGAAAGTATAGAACACAAAGCTGCATGAAAATCACATGCAACTGAAAATCTACTTTCAACTTTGAGATGATTTTTGGCCTATATATATATCTTCACACAAAGGAAAACAGAGATCAGAACTAGAATGCAACTTAAAACCAGGATATGCATCTTAAAAATTCCCTCCAAACTAACAAACTCTTTCTGAATCACACTCCAGTTGTTCACCACTGTAAAAAAGTACTGACGCATTCAGAAGATCCAGTTTCTAGATAATTAATGCCAGTACTTCATACCTATAACCGATAACCCTCACTTTTACAGTCTCATCTGTAGGCTTATACTGTACTTCAGTTTGATGCTTTCAGAGACCTAAGCATTGTACGTATGAACTCAAGAATTTCTTGACCCTCGTTACTAAATACGGAGGAAAAAAAAATAAGAAAAACATGAACAAAAAATTTAAGATATATAAAAACACTACCAACAATACACAAAATCTTTTCAGACAAATAAAAACTAAGATTCCCACAATATCGTGCAAAATTCTGCTCTGAAGAAAATAACCAGAACTCAAAGTTGACATAATCTATGTTCCAGATTCTCCTGACCAAATATTAAAAGTATTTTAGTTACCTTCTTTGGCATCAGGCAGCAGCTCTTAATCTCCAAACCACGGCCAAGGCAGAGAAATTTTAAATATTATACATTTTAAATATTATACACTTCACATCTAAACTGTACTCAAAGATTATAGACATTCTACAGCTGTCCAATTTGACAAGAAAAGATTACTTTAGAGAACAACTTTCTGCTTTTAATGAGCTCTCAAAAAAAAAAATTTGCCCCACAGAACAGCCTTATCTTACTCTCCATCCTGTATTTGGATAAGTCACTGCTGCTTGATAAACAGCTTCTTACAGTACAGTGGAATTAAAATAGGTTTTTTCATGCAGTACAGCATACAATGCAATGAGTAGAACTGAAGCAGCAGAATTACAAATATATATAATGAAAGTAGCGTTTATGTTAACCAGTTTACGAGTTCCCACTTACTTTGTGTGAATAGGTGACTATCTCAAAAAAATGTCACGTACTAAAGAAAACCAAAGACCAATGCCAGATGGTTCCCAAAAATATTAACAGTATTGTATTTCATTACATTTAAGAATAGTATTATATAAAAATAAGAGAAAAAAACCTCAAAACCCCATGTTCACATATTGTAGCAATTTTTTAACTTGCAACTTATTTTCTTCTTGTATCATTTCTTACAAAAACGATGATGTACATGTGGCATTACCACAATTTCCAAAATAAGACCATAATATAAACATGTAACTAATCCACAATGTAGAAAAAACTCCAAGTGCAGAACAAACAGGGAAATAAAAGCATTAACATGCATACTATTACATAAGAACAGCATACTGATTTAAAGGACCTTTTGGCCTTACTCTTTACATTCCATTAATAAACTTGGCATTTTTGCTGTAAGTATAGTTTCTGACAATTAAATCCAGATAAACACAACAAATGATTACACTATTAAAATAATCTAGTTGGTGAAAAATTCCTTATTTTGAAAACAAAATACAGTACTTGGTTTAGCCAAGTCCTTTTCACGGTGAAAATATTTCTAATTTGTAACAGAAAACATGCGCAAATACAATGAAAATGAAGACTGAGCTAATAATTAGGAATCAGTATTTTAGAATGTATTGAACAGGTGAAACATTCCTGTTTGCACTGGATTCTGTAAAACCAGTATTTAAAATCAAGCTATTTTTATTCCTAAGTTCTTCAGGCTCTCTTCAGCTGGCAAAATGACCTCCCATGCTAGTAGGGAAGCATATGCGTATGTGTTTTATATCCCAAATGAAAGCATTACTAAAGAAACCTTTACATGAAAACTAACCTAACTACAGTTAAATGCTGATTTTGTAAGTTTGTGAAATAAGCACAATAATACAAACTACCACTTGTAAAACTGTAGAAAACATGGCAATTAAGGCACGCATATCTATTGCAATCAGCATTTTCTTGAAAACAGACTTCATACGGGATGGAAGACAACGGGTCTCTCAATAAAAGCATCAAAATAACAATTTGAATTAATGCATATAATAATTCTTGTATCCTTTTGCAAGTAAATTGCGCTGTGATCTGCTTTAAGTCTATGCAACATCCAAGACAGTCTTGCTAAATTATTTTGTACAGCAAAACACAATGCTGTTCCACATTATCAGAGAAAGCATCAGCTCAGCACTGCTACACTTCGTGAAAAAGTTGCAGCTGATACAAACACCTTTTATTCCAAACAATATACTAAGTCTTCTAAACTAAAAACATAAAACCAATCCAAAAATATCAGTATAACACCCCCTAGATTATACATACACAGAAACTTCATAGTTCTAAAACATGTAAGATAGTAAGATAACTACTATACTTCAGAAGTAAATAGTAGATGCAGTCACCACGATTCATGAATTGCATAAATGCAGTCATTAGCAAATTCATTTTATGATTGGCCTGACAGCAAACATTAGCCCCATTTCATAGATCTGAAACTGAGAAATTACCTACCCAAGATCACGTATCAAACAGCAGTGGTTTTTACGTTTGATTTCTTCCTCTCCAAGGAATTATTAGTATCTGCAGCAACACTCTCCTTCATACCTTCCTACAGGACTGCAAAACTCAGCATCTAATTAGAAAACCACTTATTTTTTAGATTGATAGCTGATGGTTGCATACAGACTTCATATTTAACTTACTAATTCGAGATTTAAGCAGATATTAGGCACATTTTTCACAATTCTGTTTTTGAAAACATGAATGTAAACATTATGAACTCTAACAAGTACATATTTTAACTTCCAAAACACGCAAACAGCATGCTTGTAAAATATTCTTATCTTGCACAATTAAGTTCTTTTAAACCTATTCATAGTAACACCTCTTTTCCTTGTATCATTTGGAACGCCAAACAAACGTATCTATTAACATGCTCTTACTTCCACTGGTCAGTATCATAAATGTCTAGATACGTAAGTGACATTTTTCTGTCACTGAAGACTGCATTTTTAAGCACATTGACTGCTGCCTACAACAGCAGAGCTGCTCACCGCTTGATTTTAAGCAAGCACTTTTCCACCAACAATGCCATCCAGTTTTTTTCAGTAAGTCTGTCTATGATAAGGGCCACAGTCATGTTATGTAAAATTATTCCAAGATTACTGTTAAGCAACAAAATATCCTACTATCAGCATTTCCACTGAATATCCACCAACAACTGGGAAATCCAGAAAAAGACGGATGGATCTGCTAGAAGAACAAACTACTCAAGGGCAAATCTACACCTCTAATAAGCCTCAAAATTAAAGTGTGAAACCCTTAACTGTGCAAAAATGTCGGTATTTTAAATATTTAACGAAGAACAGAGATTCGAATATACTTTCTTTAGCACATGGCTTGAACTGTTTCGCCATGTTGCTTGATGTGGGCGGCCATGACACCTCGAGGAGCCTTGGCCTTGTTTACTGGTGGCATCACACGAGTAAGCACAACTCGGCCTTCTCTGTTCCCACACAGAAACGGTTTGGTTTCCAAGGAACGGGTGTGTCCATACAGTAGAAAAATCATGCCCTGGTGCCCACCAGCATAGGAGCACCACCAAGTTTCCCCTCCTTGCTTCCACGGCCCATGCGCTGCGACGCCCCACGCCCGCCGTGCCGCTGCGGCCCTTCCCGGCGGCGCACAGCACCACCCAGGCCACGCCACCGCATTTCCGGCAGGGAGCGAGGAGACGCTCTCGAGGCGCCGGGCGCGCCCGTGTCCCACCCAAACACGCGCCGCCACCTCGCCTCGCCCTTGCGCGTCGCGCCCAGGCGGGCGCCCGGTGCTGCCCGGTGCGCGTCCCCGCCGGACCCACCTGTGCCCGCGCCGCCACCGCCGCCGCCAACGCGCGAGAGCAACGGGGACACGCACGCGCGCCACCGCCGCTGCACTGGAGCTGGGTCACGTGCTCCCATGCATGCGCGTGTACAGCGCTGCAGCTCCCCGGCGCATGCGCACTGTTGCCGCCGCCGCTGCCGCCGCGCGGAGCAGCGAGCGCTGCCGCTGCCGCTGCCGTGCCCTGCCCGTCCGGCCCCCGCGCCCCGAGCGCGCCCCGAGCGCGCCCCGCGGTACCTGCGCCTTTGCGTCCCGCGGCAGCTCCCGCCCCAGCGGCCGCCGCCGTGGATTCAAACTCGGAGCCCGCTCCGGGCGCCAACGCCGCCTCCCCGCGTCGCACGCGCCGGGCCGCTATGCAAATGAACGCCGTGTCTCCTCCCCCCTCTCTGTTGGCCCCGCCCCCTCCGTGGGCACAGGGGCCGGCAGTGGGGGGCTGCTCCGGAACCGGCCAATCGCTGGGCCGGCCATCTTGGTGCCATGCAAATAAGGCTCCGTGGTATTTAAATAAGGCAGTGGCCCCGCCCCTTGGCGCACAGCCGTGCAAGGTTCGGCGCAGCAAGGCGCCGGGGCGCGCTGCGGCAGCTGCCGCTAGGGGGCGCTGTGGCGCACCGAGGGGCGGCGCCGGGAGCAGCCGGCCCAAGCTTCCTTCCTCCCTTCCGTCCTGCAGCTTCCCGCCGCAGCAGCGCCAGGCTGCGTGGCTCTGCAGCCTCTCTGACACCTTCGAAAGCCCACCTGAAATCCGCCAGGCTGCATTATCAGTGATCTGCATTGTTCGCTGCTTGTCCCTTATCACCCCTCGTGTCTTGCTTCTGGGCTATGGCTGTGCCTGACCAAAGCACAGAGGTTTGGAGTTGTTTAATAACCAGCTCTGAGGTTCAAGAGTGCTAGGAAACCAAAGGGTGCCTGTTGGCTCTGCTTTTACGTGAATCTGAGGCACACGGGTTATCCTGGGTGAGCTTCAGGTCAAAACTGCAAGTGGCCATTCCTCATACACCCTCCATTTTTGCCTCAGGCGTGGGGAGAAAAACACACGGCCTGCTTTGACATGAGCTGGAACTCAGTGCTCTTTGTACAGCCAAAGGCAGAACTGACCAGCAGCTGGTCTGTCCCATGAGGCATGGGTCAGGTTTAGCACAGAGATCCATAGCTGTGTCCTCAGTACACAGAAAGGCACAGTAGCATGGAAGGACATATGTAGACTTTTTGGTAGAAGTACCAGTCACCTACTAACCTGGTAGTGGAGAGTCCTATTAGTTCCTTGTTAAGGCAAATAAAGTTCACATTCTTCCTATTGACGGTGTGAAAAATGGCATCTTGATTTGTTTTCTTGAAAAATAAGCTAAATATGAATAAAACTTCTGTCTGTCATATATGGACTAGACAAACCAATAAGTTTCTTTGTGCATGTATGTAATGAAACAGTATCTATCACACAGCCATTGTAAGAGTCCTGTTAGATGTGCTTGGTGGATTGGTTAAGGGAACTTTCCTGTCTGCCTATCCAGGAACCGCTCTGGCAGTCACACTTGCACCACCAAAGCTGAGACTGAAGTCCCTTCACAGCGAGCGGCTCCAGCAACCAGCGGGTGCCCCACTTGACTCCCTGCCTTCACAACACTCACAGTCACACCAGGTTTCCTTACTGGTTTGACCCCAAGTTTCTCATAGCAGAGTCTCTGATATCTGAATACTCAAAATAATTAAATCATGGTGCAACAACAGAATAAGAGCTCAAGCTCGTGCATTGGAGGAGGGACCCTGAACAGAGGAAGCCCTAGGCTTTTATACCCTCACAGTTTATGTGCACTATAGTCTGAGGTCTTCAGCTGAGTTGTTGATTCCTGCCATGTCTTGGAGTGTCTCACCTGACAATTACCTGCCCAATGCCACAGGTTCCTTTGTTGTGCAAAGGGTTGCCACCAGGTCACACCCTCTTGCCTGGGGCTCCTGCCACCCAGAGCTCAGTCTGCAGCTGCACTGCAGGTACACACTGAGCTACCTGCACTGAAGGTATTCCTCAAAAGACCGAGGGGCAGTGTTTTAGGGTTCTGCCATTCCGTGTGGTTTGCCTGATCTCTCTGCTACATGTTTCCATTGCACAGCCAAGATGGAAGAAGGAAATGTATACATGTGCCCATAATTTGAGCAAACACATCTGCAACAGGGCTTTAAGAAGGGGTACTAGCCTGGAACTTGAACTGCTGAAATGGGAACATACATCTTCCTCAGCTGTCTTTGTGACAGGCATGACAATTTGTAAGAGGAAGTGTAGCAGAAACCTGTAACCATAATGTCTTAAACTTCCATTGTCGAGCTACAGTGCAGTACTGGAGTGTTTTGTCTTGAAAAAGGGATACTTGAAGTTGAGTCTTCTGAGCTTTTGTGTACAGTCAGAAGACAAGGCATTTCAGAAGGAAAGTCCAGAACTATCCAGAAGTGGGCAGTTCCTATTGTTTAACTTGTAAATTCACTTCTGGTGAGCACTTTTGCAGGGTCCTTGCATATAAATCCTTTGGGAGTCAATCAGGAGTGAATGCTTTGTGGCTAAAAGATGCGTTCCCAGAAGACTGTGTATGAGTACAGCCATCTCTTTGAATAACAGTTGGAGTTACTCCAAACTTAATTTAGTATGGAGGCCATTACAGCAATGTAGTTTTGTTCAATGCAGTGCAATTCATGTAGTAAAGGGAGAGTTAAGAAAGAGAGCTGGCACCAGTCTCTTCTCTCTGGCAACCAGTGACAGGACCCGAGGGAATGGCATGAAGCGGAGTCAGGGGAGTTGCATTAATGTAGCTGTTATAGCAAGTAAGTGCCCTGCTATGACATTTCAGATACCAGTAGAGGTAGCAGGATTGTACCCTTAAATCTCAAGAGCAAATACTATTTGAATTACAAGATTAGTAATCTGAGGAAGTGAAAATCCAGATTTTTGTCAACTGCTCTTCCTATGACTGGTCATAAATTTGAAAAAGCAATAGTATCAGTTTATATTGCTAAGAATCTTTGCAAGAAGAAAGTTAAAATAACAGATTTTCAAAAAACCACAACTTCATCATCTTGTCGCTATTTGCAAAATGTGGGGGTTTTGCTCTAAAAGGCATGTGCAAGCAAACAGTACACTGGAGTTAAATTAAAAAGATACAAAATTTTAACACCATGAAAAAGTAGACATCCATTTAGTTTCCTGTCTGAGGACTCTGTTAATGTGTTCAAGCATTTTAATGATAAACACAGAGGAAAAAATATATTCCGATGCACTTTACAAAAACAATGTTAAAAAAGGAGTGGTTTATGTGCAACAGAGAATTTCTTCTTGATTTTCAATTCTCCGATGAACTTAAGGCTTGAAGTCTGCATACAATATTTAATGTTCTTATTTCCAGGTAGTGTTATAGGACAGCTCAAACCTATGAATGACATACCACTAGAAAGCTGATTACATCATCCCTCTCTCTGTATATCAGATTGTGTTAGGAGTATGATATTAACAGCATGAAAATTTTCAAAATATTAACTCTCCCCGTATGACTTAATAATTGTTAATGGAGACACTGGAGGGTCACAGTGGGAATGATAAAAGGAAGAAAGGAGTGATGCACAAAAAATGGTTCTCAATATGAAAATGTACATTTTATATAAAGACAACTGTTGACTTTTAATAAAAACAAAACAGGTTCATAAATATTTAGCAAGAGAGAAAAAGTAATTTTATTGGTACATTCTATTTTTAAATAATAACTGAAAAATGTGTATTTAAAGAGCTCACCTTGCTAAATGGATGACACTTTTGAGCCAGTAAGATTTACATTAATTGTTTTTTGGTAAATCACTAGATTAGTAAGTATTTCTTGCATATTAATTGCCTAATAGCATGGAATGACTACAATGTATCTGATTATAAACAATTCCTACACAGGTCAAAAGAAACACCATAATACCAGAAAGTAATTTCACTAACAGAAATATTTCTGGTAAGTAAAAAAGAAATCCTTATCTGACAACCTGATCTGTAATTGCAAGTGTTAGGTTAATGGCTGGACTCAGTGATCACAGAGGTCTTTTCCAGCCTTAACACTTCTTTGATTTCAGTCTTCAAGAATTTCACTAGGAAGGCTTAAAATGTCACTGATAAAGAAATTGCATGATAACTTTCTGGTGAAGAAAAACAGAAGGCTTTTAAAATTTCTTTTTTATACAAGGGCTTTTTTTTTTGTACAGAAACCTTAAGTACATCTATAAAATTATGTTAAGACATTTTAGAAATCTTTTAAATATATTAACTTTACAATATAAGAACAAAGAGCAGAAACATGGTGAATATAACCAAAATACTTGAGGAAATGTTACTGTAATGAATCAAAGCTAGTTAAGGCGTTTGCACTTAGGTTACTTTTCACAGATTAAGTATGTTCCTGTCATGTGAATTTTGTAAAATATGCTATGATTATCTATTATCTTTAAGGCTAATAAAATGATTTGGGGAAAATTCCTTAATCTTCTCTATTTCTCTCTGATTTTATGTTACTTTGAAAAAATAAATTTTACTAATTATGGGGTAAATATTCTCCTGCTCAGCTGTTTTGTGATCAAATTTACTTTGTTGTGACTTTGGTGTAGTAACTAACTAATTTATTTGCTGAGCAGACATATTTAGTTTAAACACCTACCAGTCATTTTTCCTACTGAGTTGTCCTCTCTTACTTCGCTACCTTTCACCTCTTCCATAACAAATTAGATCTAATTTAATTTCTGGTTTTAATAAGAAAATCTTACTTTGTAGCAGCAATATTTGTATAGTTCAGTGGTAAGTGCAGAGTTCAATTAGTGACAAAAACATGTTTTTACAGCTTGTTAAATTTGTTCTACCAAACTATCAGTATTTTGAGATACAGGCAAGTATCTGTCAATTCTTATGCTTAACATCTAAGAAAGAGTCTATCAGACTTTGAAAGAAAAAGTAATTTTAACAACATGTGACCTGATTGACAACTGGAATCTATTAAATGAAGATACTTTCCAAAAGGATCTAAAAATAAAGTCAATTCTGAGCACCAATCAGGAACATTTTTTGGAAAGAATAGCTTGTCTTGTATTGTCTCATTTGATAGTAGAAAATTGTGAAACCTAGTTGTAAAAGCAGTACCTGATATACAGGATATAATCACTAGAAGTATTCATGTGGTGGCCATGAAGTAAGCTGGTTGCCATCAAGTGTGTTGACTGAAACTTAGTTCCTGAACACAGTTCTCTTTCCATTACTTCAGGAAAATTGCTCTAGAAGTAGCCTGGTTTGGAAGATGTCTTTCTCCCTCTAAAAATGCAAAGTAATACAAAGTAGTGAGGTAAAGTAGCATTGCTATTGCAGCAGAGTTTGAGAAATTAGTACTCAGTTTTAACTCCCATAGTACTTCTTAGATGCAGGATGCTTTATCTTCAGACTACACAGTTTTTTGAACATGTGTCTCATTAAGTTTTATCCCATGTATTTTAAGTATTTTTAGAATCTGATAAAGAAATGAAAAGAATATTTTATATGATTCCTCCTTGGGAATGTATTTTGACCTGTTGGAAGTAATCTGTCTGAACATGTCTGGAATGTAAAGCATATCGGATGTTTTCAGTAAATAAACTGATTATCTCATCTGCAAATCATCTGAAATGTGTGCACTGACTTTTGTCTATCCTAACTTAGTCTAAATAAATGAAAAAAACTGACCTTGAATGTTGAGCAATGGAAATATTTTCTTTAAAAGAAAATTCTCTGTACTGGTAAAAAGGCTTACCCTCAGGGCGAATCATTCTTCTCTCAGTTTTCTTATTCTCAGATCTAGCCTTAGGCTTTTTTCAATGTCACACCTGCTTTAGATCTTTCTAGAATGTGGAAGACTCATGGGTTAATTAATTGAAGTGGTAATTGTTGAGGAATTTTTGCAGGAGAACGGACACTGAGAATGCACAGCTTAGCTTTCTCAGCATTGAATCAAGCTGAGTAAAGGATACGCTATCTTTGATAACGCCACGGAAGAAAGAAGAGAAACAACCTAAGGATATGAAATAAGAAGAGAAACAACTCAAGGATATGAAATAAAGATGTATTGACTACAGCACAATAGAAATATAGTTTAGGAATTGCTGAAACAATAAGGTAGTTCAGCAATATGAAAGAACTATAGTTTAGGAACTGCTGAAACAATAATTTACTTTAAACAAGATTGATACATTATGCACAACAAAAAGGATGTGAGAAATTGAAATATGGTGAATAGCTGTCACAGCAAGTGTGCAATCAGAAGTTTAGATGCAACATGCTAACAGTAGCAAGCATCTAATCATTGTACTGCTTTTTACTACACGATGTTCGAATCATCACATATTTAGAACTAAAAATGCTATATAAATGTATATTCTTCAAATAATAAATGGCTTCACATGATCATATTGATCATTGCGTGATGTCCCGTTCTTTCGCCTCCGCAGGTAATAGTTGTACCAAATGTCTCAACAAATGATGTGTATCTGGAGGAAACTGCCAGTGAAGAATCAGATGCAGAGGGATTTAGTAACAACTTAAAAAAGTAAAATACTTGGGCTTAGCACAATGAACTTTTCAAGATGATGTTAATAACATAAGAACTGAGACTTACAGTATCTCATTATCTTGATTGTATTTTAAAAGGTCTCTTTTTTTTTCTTCAATCCCAGTATGATCAACTTTCTACAGACTTGCTGGACACTTTGTAAATAAAAAATCAGCTGACAGAAGACAGGTGGAATGTAAAAAAGAGCTTGTTTGGATATATTTACTTGTAATTATCTGTTTTGTTACTTCTGTATTCCCTGCTTGGGTTGGATTTTCTCCACGATGTCTTAAAATAGAAATGAAGGGTAACTTAAACCTTACTGTATTTGTACAAACCAAAAAAAGCAATCATATTTCTAAAAAAAAAAAACAACCCAGCAAGTTTTGTCTGTTTTAAGTTGGCCATTATTTTTGCTAGAAGTCATTGTCTTCCTTTAAAGCTTCTTCCTAATTGAAATTGTCATCTGGTATTTTTTGGCCAGTTTCTGAGTACTTTTTCATTACTTCCTCCTGTAGGGTTTTATTATGTGGTAAACAAAGATGAATATTTCTTGTATAAATATAGCTTAGAAAATATCCAGCCATTCTTCCAATACTGAGGCATGTAACTAACCAAAACACATGATATTCACTGATACTGATTAAAGTCATCAACAAATGGAGAAGTCAGCACTGCCCACTGGCAGTTACCATCCTCTTACTTATCATATGTTTCATTTCCATGACTTAGTAGAATAATTTTAGATGATTTCTCCAGAACGTTGGTGTACTTGGGGAAGTGAGAAAAGAGGGAAGGAGGGAAGGAGGGAAGGAAGGCAGGAAGGCAGGCAGGAAGGCAGGAAGGAAGGAAGGAAGGCAGGAAGGAAGGAAGGAAGGAAGGAAGGAGCCATTGATGAGAAAACCTACTTAGAATTTGGCTAAGAGGCTAACATGTACATATAGAAAAAATCTTATCCCTCTACCACTGGAGCAGAGCCCTCTCACAGAGACATTCCCTATAATACAGGGACCTGGAATCACAGACACTTTTGTCATTAAAATATACATTAGTCCCACATTCTCCACAAATTTCACTTACAACATGAAAAAAAATTCCCTGTATCAAAGAAACACCATCATGACACTGGCAAAGGTGAACACTAAACACACACAATCAATCTCCACCACTTTTCCCTTCACCACAGCAAAAATTCCCTTCACGAGTATCGGAGCTCCCCCAAATTACTCCACTTCCTGGCAATGTCCAGTTCAAGTTTTGTGCATTGCCTCTTCCAATTACTGTCATTATCTCTAATTCCTTCAGCCACATGTTGGACAACAAAACAGACTCTGGTGGCTTAGCCTTGTTTAACAGTCAGATCCCCGCTCAGCTGATCTCTCACTCCCCCTCTTCAATAGGACCAGTTGGAAAAAATAGGGTGGACAAGCTTAGGATAGTCAAGATAGACAGCGAAATCACTTCCCAGTTACTACTACTGGGAAAACAGACTTGACTTGAGGAACATTAATTTATTGCCCATGAGAACAGATTAGGGGAATGAGAAGTACAAAAATTAAAACACCATCTTTCTGCCTCCTCTATCTCAAACTAAGAAGAGCCCAAAGTTATTATTGTGTAATAAATCTTATATTTCCCTTTATTCTTTGCCTTTTGATAAAAATGCTGAAATGTTAGTTCCTTTTAACACAAGCTGGTACAGGTTCTTGCTTTTTTTCTGTTATTCCACTATAGTCTTTCAAATTGGAATTTTAATGTCTTTTTGACATAGCTCATCATATAAGTCAAACTATTAATTATTAACAAAACCATCTTTTCAAATGTAGCTCATTTGTTTCAAAAGCAGGCGAACAACTTAGAAAAATTCAAAACAAAACATTATCTCATCATACTCATTATGATTTTTTTCATTATGATAGGGTAGGGCCATATTTATAACACAGTCTTTTCTGTGGAACAAAAATATCCCTTTTGGAACTGGAGGAAGACAAATAGCTCATGCAAAAACCCCATAGATACATGGAAGATGTTATGCTGTCTTTCACTTGAGGATATCGTTTAGTGGTTTAGTGGTGAACATGGTGGTGGTCCTGGGTTGATGGTTGGACTTGATCTTAGAGGTCTTTTCCAACCTTAACGCTTCCAGGATTCTGTGATTCAACAGCATGTTCTAAATGCTTATAACACCTTTGAGCAAATTCACTCTTTATTTTGCATTTTCACCCATCTTTCAGATACCAATGCTACTCTTTAGAATTTATTTTGAAAGAAAAGAATGTTTTACTTTTAGTTGTATTATATTAATACCACTTAATGAAAACTATTAAAATATATTTGATTGAAAATGCAGACTTTAACCAATAAACACTCATTGTGTAACCTCAGTTTATTCCAGTCTCTTGTTTCTAAAGAAAAAAACATACAGAGATCTCTAGAACATCACACCCTAACCAGAGTTTAATAGCCCACCCTTATGATGCTAGTGCTGAGTTGCCTGAAATTAGAGGAATGCATAATTTTTTAGTGTATCTGATGGTAACACTGTCAGATACCAAAATAAAACTTTTTGTGTGATAGATGACAGAGAAGTAAATATTTCACAACACTTAACATACCGTCCACGCAGTGTTTGATTAGCAACAGACCTGGACAACTACAGAAATAATTGTCAGAAATACCACTCGAATATTGGATACATTTTGAAAGAATGTATCTACTTAAACCTGCTTAACTAATGAAAATTATTCAATTATCTTTTCTTTCTTTACATCCTCCTCTTCACAATCACTCTTCCATTCCTGTCCCCAAATCTTGACCCACAACAATATGAGATTGTATTGGAACCTGGTCACGAGTCACCATCAGGGGACAAGGCTCTGAACAAAACACATGAAACCCTCAGGTAGATAGTCATCTCCTTTCAGATTACAGAGGTTTTTAGGTGCATTTCTCTCCACTCTTCTGTGTAGTTCTGCATTCTGTACTAGTCTCATGCTAATGTCCAGCCCATTTACTTCTGAGACATGTCCACAAGGCATGTTTCTGTCTCACCTGTTCCAGCAACTCCAGGGTCTGGTATCTTTTTTGCCTTACCCTTTCCCAGTGTGTCCATGGCTTTCCACTTCTGCCAGAAGTGGAAACGTGAAACTGTTCAGGGCTTTTCAGCTGAGAAAAGAGCAGGTTCATTCACAGTTTTGGTGACCCAACAGCAAAACCAGTGAGGAACTATGTAGCTACCAATTGGCAAACCTGTAAGCTACAGCATTGGAGCAACTTCGGCAGAAAACCGAAGTTGTTTTATATAAATCCATCAAAACTGTGAGAACTGGAATTATCCTACAATACTACTGAAAAGGAGGTGAAGCTATTTATGCAGGAAAGCCACCTACATGTTGCAAAGGGGTCATAGGTTTGTGCTGTTTCAGATTTTGCTTGGATGAATAATTTTCTTGTGCTTTGCAGGGTATTTTCTTTTTTTTTAGTGGACTTGCTCCCTCTAATTTTAAAGTGGCTTCTTCAAATTACTCAAAAGTAATGTCCATTTGCAAGAAGGGTTTTGGGTTTCCCTTATACCATTCTGCTTCTTGCCAAGGATTAGCACCACTGTTTTACTTATTACTTACTTGCTAGTTCACTGGTAGAGTGGTAAGAGTAGTTTTCCTAGAAAAGGAAACCAAATGCTTTTAGGGACTTATTTCCCAGTCAAGATGATGCCTTCATGATGGCTCCTCTCTGGCCGCGCACAGGCGTGTGCACACACATGCACAAATGCCCTTCAACTCCCCTAAGTAACGTTAGAGAAAACTAATTCCACCAACATATGGCGTTCATGGAAGTAAAACAAAACACGTCTGCCTGTTGGCTGAACCGTGACCACAGTGAGGTGCGTAATACTGGGTTGCGCAGCCCACCTGAATGCCCAGGTTCTGCTTTTAGCGAACAAAAATATGAACAAGATGTTTTCATCGTGTTTTTCAGAGCCATGGAGTGGCCAGTGGTCCCATAACCGGGTAGGGCAACGCAGGGAATGCGGCGTGGCCTTGGTGACTCCGGCCTGTGGACGGAGCCCCAGGGCCCCACGGCCATGGCAGCCTCACAGCGGGACCCATTCCCTGGCAACGCGTGAGGGATTCGCCGTTGCCTGGCAACCGGGGCTCGGGACATGAGGTGCCTCCGGAGAGTTCGGAACATGGCAGGGAGCGTGGCGGGCGGCGGGAACCTGCCTAGAAAACAGGCCGCGAACAGGCAAACAGCAGGATCAAGGATCGGCTGAGGCGGAAGAGGCACAGCCAGTGTCTGTAGGAAGGTGCTGGGTGTGCCGGGGCAGCGTCGGCCTGGTGCCGTGGGATCTGGCTCCGGCCGTCCCTGGGGATGGCTCCCGGCAGGCACAGCTCGCCCTGCCAGTCTGCTCTGTGCCCTCCTCTCCAGTGCACAGAGAAGGGAAGCTGAGAGACTGCTGTGATGTGAAAGGGCATTACAGACCATCCCTGCCCCAGTTCTGGTTCTCTTGGTGGAGACTGAGATCAGAAGCAGCCGATTAAGCGTATCTCTATCTGGCAGTGGAGCTGCTCTCTAAAATCAGGTCACCAGGGTTGTACTTTCCTTTTATCAGTAGCATTAGTAATGGCCAGTAGATAAAGTACAGTTCCCTCAACCAGAATGTGATTACAGAGACTTGCTGAGATCTAGACTTTGCATCCCAGCAAAAGAGGTCACAAAGTGAGAGAGGTCCAGAGGAAGCTAATGGAGAAAGCAAGATGTCTGCATAATGATAGGTAACTTCTTTTGGTTTTCTGTCCTAGATGTTCTGAAAATTCATGCCTGGCTCATGCCAAATGAGTAGAGTGGCTAAGACAAAAAATATAGAATACAAGGGTAAATATTTATGCATGCATGTGATGTGTCCCCAGCCAAATGGGGCACCCCAATTACAGTTTTATGCAAGGTTCTCATACCTCTAACACAACACTACTGATTGCTAATCATAGTAAAACTCTGCAAAGTAACTATATTTCTGCAGCACTGTGGCTGCTTGTCCTTTGAGTCACAGACAAAACATCAGTTTTGCTACAGTTACTTATAGGTAAGTAGGCTGAAAGAGTTGGGGTTGTTCATCCTGGAGAAGAAAAGGCTCCAGCAAGACCACATTGCAGCCTTCCAGTACCTAAAGCGGGCCTATAGGAAAGATGGGGAAAGGCTTTTAGCAGGGCCTGTTGTGATAGAACAAGGCGTAATGGTTTCACACTGAAGGAAGGCTGATTTACATTAGATATAAGGAATCAGTATTTTACAGTGAGGGTAGAACAGGTTGCCCAGAGAGGTAGTAGGTGTCCCATCCTTGGAAATGTGCAAGGTCAGGTTGGATGGGGCCCTGAGCAGCCTGATCAAGTTGAAAGTGTCCTTGGTTATTGCAACAGGTTGAACTAGATGGCCTTTAAAAGTCCCTCCCAACAAAAACCGTTTTGTGATTCTATGATTATATTCTTGAAGATAAATAAAAATGTATCCACTTTTGATCTTCTTGAGTTTTCTTCTACTCCAGACATTAAACTTGTGTCTCTTGCATCCACAAGAAAAAACAGTTCTGAGTTTTTTCCTTTACAATCAAACTGTGCAATGGGAAAGTATTTTTTCATTGTTTTGTTAAAATCCCTACATCTCAAGCTGAATTTCTGGTACTAGACCTATACAGGACTTCTGTTTAGCATTTTAGAATTGCCATTTTAGTATCAACTTTCCTTCTGTCTGTGAAGTGGGTATATTAAGGAGCAACTGATGGAGAGCCAGGCTAGAAGCAAGCATCTAGGCAGATTCACTGCCATAGTCTAAAAGTAAATTTGTGAAGCCCCAGATTTAATGCTCCCTCACTCCCCAGTTCCTGTGCTGCAAAGAAGCACTAACTACCCCAAGTTCTTCAGCCATCAGAATTCTACTGTAAGTACAAATCACTGTGACTACAAGTTCTTTTTATGATTCATGAGCACACTTTATAGCATTTCTAAAGTGCAGAATTTTATTCCTGGTTTCTAGTTGATGTGATAAATTTCCCTGCCTTTCTGTCTCCTTCTTTATCACTATCACCAGCACCCACTGGTCAAATTATGGTCTTCTGACCATAATAAGAAGTTATTAGAAAAAAATGTATGCTATTCTTTATAAGATATAGGGAAAAGAATAATTCCATCCATAAAGAGACCTTACTTTACACTCACCTTGAGTTGAAATTGAAAACATGTTTAATATCAAGCACAGAACATTTTTATAGTCAACTGTTCTATTGAAAGCACCATATTTTATTTCATATATCCAACTATTGCATGTGCCCTTGTTTGCTATTTAGCAGTGCTAAACAGTTACATATGAAGGTGAGAGTTTCCTCTGCCCCACACTTTACCATGTGTATTGATATATTGATTTCTTAATATACAATTCTGATTTTGTAAATGATGCCATAAACTTCGGAGTAGTGAGACCCTGAAACCCATAAACAGGGTAGTGAGAAAGCAGGACTGTAGATCTTTACACTGTTATCTGACATTTGCACTAACAACAAAACATTTTAGGAATAAACAGGCTATGGATCCCTGACCCAGGAAGCTTCAGGCTTACTCAAAATCTTGTCTCGTTTTACATCACCCACAGCTGACACGCTGCCGGTGCAGTGCTGCTGCCTCCCCTCACTCTGGCACCCAAGATCACTCATGCCTGTCTGCCATGTGGTGAATCAGGAGTGGACAGAGCCATTACTCCATTAGGAGTAACGACAGGCCATGTCCATGACACACGTCTCTCAGTGTGCTGTTCTTCCCAAAAGCAGATTCCCTGGCTGCAGCCTGGGATGTAACTTGTCCCTTCCCTACTGAGGGGAACTTGGCATGGGACAAAATGTAGATCTTCTCCTTTGAACTGAAGGGTTTATTGCAGCTGGCCTTCAGAAGCCGAGATGCCTGTGCTTGAGGAAAACAGTCAGCTACTGGGGGTTTCAACTAAAGCTGCCATACTGGGCACCAAGACAATCAGCAATGATGCTCTAGTTTCTGAGCATCCTAGGCTGGGTTGCTCTACTTTATGAATTAAAAGCTGGTTTTACTGTTTGCCTGCAAAATAAATAGGTCATTGCTTAGGGACATATAACTAAAGTAACTGCCTTTCATTCACGTGAAAAGCAACAGTCATCCTTGTTTATATTAACTAATAATTTCATTGTATGTTTTGGAAATGCAAGGTTTTGTGGCCAAACACCACGCTAGGGATCTTTTTATTCTCTGTGTCAGTTTCAAGATGGAACGTGACTTGCATGCATCTACAGTCAAGTGAGAGATGGAAATAATAAATACTAGAATTATATAGATTAAAAGTAAGATTCAAAGGGGAAAACATCCTATTACAGTATCTTACAAAGAGGTATTACAACAAATGTTGGATTTACTGTAAATCCCTTCAGAAAAAATACAGGTGGGATTTACTAATTCTCAACTCTGCAGTTGAAGAAAACAGCTAATTTTCAATGATGTTTTTCTGCCAGACAGATTTCATGTACATGAATTCTTCAGTTGCCCCCAGATTCTTCTTTTTAATTGTTAAAAACAAAAATACAGGAAAGATGTTTATGTGGGAGAGAAAGAGGAAACTTTTCATAGAGTTAAAAAATTTTCAAGCTCTTTTATGCAATGGTTGCAGTTAAATGTTCTATTGTTGGAATTGTTGAAAATATTTAAGTTTTTACAGTGCACTAACACTTTCATTGTGGAGTATAAGGAATGCTTTAAATCTAAAGAGTAAGACAGATGTGAAGGACAAAAAGGACAAAAGTAGAGCAAAACAGTAGCTGTGATGTTTTTGGTTCCATGATTTCTGTCTTGGTTTTTCAATTTCAGGGTGTGCCTTTATAAATATGTCTATCTGCTTTATATGGTGGGGAAAAAAAAGAAGGGCTTGGTTGCAGGAAAAACAAAGAGAATGAGAGTTTGTGAAGGACCACTGGAGACAGGAAGTGCAATGTCAATGAAAGAAGGAAGTGAGAGCCATAAGGGAAGCAGTCCATCAGACAGGGTCAGGAGAGTTAAGAACAAAGAGTACTGTGCAATGACATAATCACTGCACCCACTGAAATTACTTCCGTGTCTCTCAAACCCGAACTCTGGTGGAGTCCTTACAGGAAAATGCTTAGCCTTCCCCTCAGCTCATATTAAACATCGAGTGGTGGTGGCTAAGAAAATGACTGCATGGAAGCTACATCACTGAATGATGAGGTGTGAAATAATGATTTTTCTCCTACAGAAAGGCTAAACTATAGCTGAGAATAGAATGCAGATAAGAAGGACCTATTTGCCAATGTCCCCGCAATTCTACTTCTGCATATTTTGTAATTAAAGTAGAAATGTGTGGTTAAGTAAGTCAAGATAAGCATTTACCAATTCAGGATGCCTTTGCAATGTCGTCTCTGTTGTGAAATCCCACAGTTTACAACAGTTCATTTTTAACAACACGTTCCTCTAACTTCCTCTCTGGAGAGGCAAGAAAGCTAATGCAGCCTTGCACACTGCATACTCTCCTGCATTGCATTATTGCATCTGTAAGCGGAAGGTCATATATTCAAATCCCTTTCACAGCTGCATGCCTGCACATTAGTATTACAAGGTAGTACTAAATACTTACAATAAGGCTCTCATGAGTGGCTTCTGAAGAGACTTACTTTGTAAACTACCAAGCCTAGTCAGTCAATTAACTTCTAAGCCTATGTACTACTGTGCTCACCTTACCTGCATGCAATAAAATCGGGTTAATATACCTATAAAAACATGTATCTTTGAAGTATCCAAACCAACAAAGGCTTAGCAGTATTTATGTTCATTACATCACCATATATATACTCATCCATGAACAGACTTGTATGTTCCTAATTGGACCTTCAGCAAGTGTCTCACATAGGTAATAATTATTGCATGAGTGGTTCTGTTTTATCATGGCATGCCTAAATATGTCATGCTATTGGTATGAACATCATAGACAGCTGAGGAATGTTACAACAAATGTGTAACATATCATTTCCACCACAGACCAATTATCACAGTACTTAACTTCTAAAGTAGGAAAACTCTCATTCTGTAAGGGAAGCATGTATGAAGTGGAATGGTACTGGACATTAATATAATTTTTCTGTTTTAAAAAGTACTTCAAGGTCTCTTTTAATCAAAGTTTTTAAAATTAAAAGCATGGAGAAAAAAATCTAGTCTTTTAACTGAAGCAAATGTGTTTTCCTTGGCAGTTTCCTGTATAGGCATGCTAGCAAGTGAGAACTGATTAACTTGAAACCCAACATAAGATCCTTAAAAATGAACAGCTCATTCTTATAAATATCCAACAGCAAGAGTCAGATAAGAGACAATGTGGAATGCAAAGACCAATTGCACCCTGTCTCCCGGTTCCAGCCAGGACAGGGTTAATTTTTGCAGTAGCAGGGGAGGGGGCATGGCCAGGACCTGGCAGTTATTCAGTACCACCTCAGTCATTCCTGGGTTGCTGGGGGCAGGGAGGGGACAGAAACTCTCTTGCTTCCAGGGGAGAAGGGGTTCCTGCTAGTCAAGCAAGCATGATGGCCAGAGCGGTGGGGTAACGCTGGTTCTGAGTTGAGGGAGTGGTCAGCATGGCGTGGCTGTGGTCAGGTCAAGCTCTGCACTCCTTTATACACTTTTGTTATTAATATTATTGTTGTTGCTGTTCATTTTCTTATTTCAGCCTGTGATCTTTGCCTATTGTGCCTCCAATTCTTCTCTCCAATCCACTGCAGCACGGAGGCGGAGAGGAAAGGCGGGGAGTGAACTAGCAGTGTGTGGTTTGGATTTTCAGTGGGAGCACTAAATTGGGGAGTGCCATTCCTGCAACACCATGTTAATACTGGGGTATCCTACCAGTTGATCAACAGATATAACATTTGCCTTCTGATCTTAAACAAACAGATGACAAGATATTTTTAATTTTGGGACTGCCATATTGTAGGCAAGAAAAAGTATAAGTCCATAGGAGGTAAGATGTGTTTGAGAACTTAGAAATATAGTGACGCTATATGTATGTGTACCTGAATCCAAGTCACTTTTTCTAGAAATATTTTTTGAGGGGGCAAACCACCAGCTTCCTTTCTATATTACAAATGTAATTTGCCTATCTCCTTCCAAAGAGGTGCTTTTCTAGAATTATGTGGTATTTCCCTTCATGTGTCTTGGTTTCAGCTGGGTTAATTTTCAGCTGGCAGAGTTAATTTTTTTCTTAGTAGTCAATAAGTGCTGTGTTTTGAATTAAGTATGAAAATAATAACATGGTTAAACCATGACACCGGGAAAAAAAAATACATAGAAATCAATTATTGTATATGACAGGAAAAAAACCCAAAAAACCAAAACCAAAACCAAAACCCAAACCTGGTTCTGGAAGGCAGTGGTAATTATAATGCCCAGGTTCTAACATCAGTGTACACATCTTAAACTAACATGACTAACAAAGAAAAGGCTTGGAAGACATTTAAAAACAGACCAATGAGCCAAATTGAACATACCATCACCTTAGAAGTGTTTCATCTTTTGCCTTAGAACCCACTTATTCTTTTTAAAGAAAACCAAAGGAAAACTAATGAGCCAGTAGGACTCACATAGTTTCAGGAAATGGCTTTATACCCACTGCCAGATTACATCAAGAGGAGAAGGAATGACCTCATTACATCCGAAGACCAACAAAGAAGAGACCTTTGTAACCCTCCTGCTGGTTTCTGGCTTCCCACAGCAACACTGACAACTATATCCAAGAAGCTGGCACTGAGTCATCTCACCTGTTTCGGTGCTGTACACATGAGAGTCCTGCAGGAAACAGGGTGACACTGAATCCATGTATGTTTCAGATAAGCCATTCTGCTGCCTATCACTCTCCATCTGGCATTCCTCCGCACCTGGATAAACTTCTCCATTTACTCATGTACAGCTTTCTCCTGTTCTCAAATCATATTGACCTGATGTCAGCCTCCTGTCTAAACACCAGTGCACCATGCATTACAAGTGTTTGCAGTTGCAACTTGTTGACAAGGCTATGCAGAAAAGGGTACAGACCTCCTTAGAGTGGCCACACTTTTCTCTCCTTTTGTGCTTCAATATAGCCCCATCATGATCCTCCTGACAGATCCCTGTTCTTTTTATGGAGGAGCCTTCAATCATTAGGCCTTGCTCACGCCAGCTGCAAAACAAGCAAAGGGTCCAGCTCATGTTTTTCTCAACCAGCCTCATCAATTCCTCACAAAACTTAGAGCAACACTGCACAATTCTGATCATTTTCCACAAGGTCTGAGTGTGAAATTACAGTCACAGCTGCAGATTCCTTAGATGCTCTCCAAGTGAATATCAACTCTGTATAGGCTTGATGGTTGTGTAGAAATGAACTGCAAGTGAAAAAAATATGTTCTTTTCAAGTGCACTTCAAACTGGGAATAAAAATCATCAAAAAGTGATAAAGAAAAGAAAATGTCATCCTTGCTGGTGCTTGGCCTAGTATTTGGGCAATAAAGATTTGTTCAGTTTTTTTTTCTTTATTTCCACCTGCATACCTCTATAGATAGAGGCTGTCACCTGCTGAGTAGCTGATAAAGCTCCAAGGAAGAGAAGGGGATGAAAGATAAACTTGCTAAGCTCCTATCTGCATCTCAGCAAAATGGCCAGAAACCTGACAAGTGAAGAAGGCAGGTATTTCACAGCCCTCCTGGTAAGGAAACTTTCCTGTCTGACCATTCAGGAACACTCTGGCAGTCACACTCTCACCACCAGAGACTTTAACGAATGAGACCGAGGCCGCTTTGCAGCAAGCAACTCCAGTGAGCAGCCTAGCGCCCTACACACCTCACTCTCACACAGTCAGACCTGCTTTCCTTACTGGTTCGACTTCAGGGTTCTTACAGCTCCCAGCTCCTGCTGTGTCAGGCTGTTTTGTGATCTTAAATATTAAAGTAAAAAACCCCAACAACCCAGGATCTGGAATACTGGCTGGAAAATTTACGGGTTAAAGAATTTGTTTTATTCTTTTGGTTTTTTCGGACGGAAATGGTGTTATGGTAAGTCTCCTTTGACTATGGAGAATTTTGAAGAAAATAAAATTTTATCCATTCTTGAACATCAGGGTTCAAACCTCCTGCCTTTTGTTTCCCCCAAGTTGTTTTTTTTTCCTGTACTGTCAGCAGAAACTTGAAGGGGACAAATTTGTGTTATTACATCTGAGGTACATATTTGTTCCTGAACTATTAACAGTATCTGAAGACAATCAAGAGATGAACCAATGGAGATTATCTATCAGGATGATGAAGAAATTGTCAAAACCAAAGTCTACAAAATTTCCTGACATGCTCAGGCTCTCAGCTAGCAATGCTAAATCTGAAAAGTGTTCACACAGCACCAGAGCATGACAAGTAAACATCACGCTACAATTTCAAGATGTCCTTGGTTGAGATACCCTGCTAATGGAAATTCGTTGGCTCACTAACAGCATAGGAGAAATGGTGCTTAGCAGTTGAAATCTCTTGCAAAGCTGTATGGATCTATTTTAAAACCTGGGCTAAAGTAATTACATAGAACCCAGAATTTACAGTATAAAAACCAGATGGAAGCCATTTCCAAGACACAGTGCAATGAAATCTGTTCCCCACTGAGCACAAGCACAACCCTCAGTGGATGAGGCTGGGTAAGAGAAAGATGTGGCTGAAAGGAATTCACTGATCTGATGCCTCTCCTTGACATAACTGTTCAAGAAGAAGCCTAACTAGGTGAAGCTGGAAGAGCTGAGATAGATAGTTTTCTCCTAGGACCCCAGCTGAAACCCTTTCTTTGCAGAACAGAGCTCATCTCAGCCTCTTAATAGTTCATTTGACCCTCTTCAAATCCCTCTCTGTGTGACTTCTCTCCAGTCTGAAGCAAAGAGTCCTAACCCCTCAAACGAGAGAGGCAAAATCCGCCACGTTACGAGAGGTCTCCTGACCTTTGCATATGGCTTTATGTTTCCCAGGGACATTGTGTGCTTTTGATAAATGGCATTTTCTTACAAATAAATGGCATTTTCTTACAAAGACACATTTTCAATGCTCCTGCAAGGGAAATATACCGTGTATGTCAAACAAGAACCTGCATATTTTTTTTTTTTGAGTCCTTCTTTCTCTGTGATTGACATATAAAAGAGTGAAACTAAGTCAGACTTCATCTCTTCCCTGTGCTTCCAACTTTACTTCCATCTTGTAACACTGCAGAAAAATTCAAGGTCTGAAATTTATCCAGCAGTATTTTGTAGTTTTGTTTGCACCAGGAAAGGCAGATAAGATTTGGGTTCCTTGCAGTCTAAGGATTGTTTTAAAACATATTTCCCTCTGACTAGAAATTACTTCTGACAACCAGTGTTCACAGTTCCAGGGTAGATAAATTTGCTGGCACTTCAAGGCTGAATAAATAATAAAAAAGGTAGAATATTTCTGAAATTACCCCAGGAGATCTTAAGGAGCTAAAAGGATAAAGCATAAGATCACCATAATTAACTGGTATTATATTTATTCCCAGCTCAACTGAGAGAGGCTACTGGCAGGGAAATTAATGCATTATGAACCTGTGAACTTACCATTTTATGCACAGTCAGAATCACAGCTTCTAATCAGTATTTGTATCGATGGAAAGACAATCTGAAAAACAGGAAAATTTAACTGTCAAAAACTGATACAGTAGAATCATACACTGGAGTGGTACTTGGAAAAAGTAACTTTGAGATTGGCTGCATCAATGTCAGTTTTTCTGTTCTGTTTTAAAGTAGTAACCAGCTTTACATCAGCCCCATGTCAACTATCTGCAAAGTCCTCAGAAGTCTATTTAAGTTCCCCAGGCATGACTTGTAGCATGAAGTGGATGTTGGGACTTTCTGGAAATGAAATGGCAAACCAAATTATATTATTTGGGCTCTACAGGTCTGAACAAATCATACAACTTTTTTTTTTTTTATCTTTATGGCTAGGCTTCACACTCTTTTCCACATGAATCATGGCTGATACTGTTGGAAAATGTGACTAGTGTTTGGACAGAACTTCTCAACACATACATGTTGTAACTCCATGAATCAAGGATAATTACCTGTCATACAGCAAAGGCATAGAAGCAACAGAAAAAGCTGGACAGTGGAAAAAGCTATTTGGGTCACCACACAATTTTATCATTTATTTAGTTTTAATCAGAATTTGCGCATTACCTAAACTTCATGATGTTCTCTAGTTTCTGCACCTCTAGACAACATAGCAAAGAGTAATCTGAAACAAAGCAGTTTCTCAAAAAAGGATAGCTCCAGGTTTTTCCTAGCAGATGTAATTTCTTGCTACTGGATTTCCCTTTTTTCTTCCCCCAGGACATAGTGTTCCACAAGTACTTTTAGCACTCTTGAATTCTAAGTGTAAGCGCTCACAATGTGGAATGCATTGCGTTCAAGTTTGCAGGACATTCTGTACATGCTCTGTTGGCCTACATATGTCTTCTGAGGGTTGCACAAGGACACAAGGCAGCCCTGTTTCCTGCCATGAGTCATCACACAAGAATGATAGTTAAATAGGGGGGAAAAGGAAGGGAAAAAACAACTAACAGATTCCAGAGAAAAGCAAGTAGCAGCCTGTCTTTTTTTACAGACAAAATTACAGGGTTTTTCCGTTTTAGTAACCATCTTGCTAGGAAATCCAATGAAAGTCAGAGCCTCGTGGTTTTTGTTAAACTACATCTAGCCTGATGAGTGGAAAGACTGCATCAGACTGTATTAGAGCATAATGCTGACCTTGTCTAGCTGTAGTGAAGTAGTCATTGTCCAGGTGTTTGTCTCCTCTAGCATTCCAAAGAGGAATTTTAGGAATGCACACAAGCACAACACCTTCTTATCAGTGAAGACAGTATTATCTTAAAAAAGAAACTTTTAGAATCTGGATCAGTTGCGTGATGAGTGTGCAAATTAACCTTTACAAATATCAGGTCCCTCAAGTTAAATGGCCAAAAAGGCAAAGTCAGGTGAAGACAAGCTCTGCTGGGACTGATGAGAAGTGTTAAAGAGACTTTTTCTGGGTTGGTTAGCTGAGTTAGTCCTCAGGTTGTACCTTCCTCTGAAGCAACTAACAGTGATTGCTGTAGGAGAGAGCATACTAGATTAAACCATTCTACTCTACCAAAGTAATGCTTTCCTTCCTGTAGAATGCCCAAAGAAACATCTCGCCAGAACTCAACTTTTCCTAATGCTTTCTGCTTTGTTTCTGTCAAAGCATTTTTCTGTCTTACAGGCAAGATAATTTTCTCTCTAGGGACCATGGGTTGGCAAACGAAATTACCTACTTTTTTCCAATGTTGTCAAAATTTAATTTTTTTTTGTTTTGTTTGTTTTTTATAATAATTTTTGACATGAACAGAAAAAAACCCCAGAGGGAATTATGTGATAATTAAGATGTGGGGGAAGGGAGGAAGGAAGGTGAAGGAACAGTACAGAGAGGAAATCAGACTCAGCTGGCTAAGAAAAACAAATAGAACATGGCAGATGAACAGCAAGAGGTAAAAGGAGCAATGAAGGGACCTTCTCGTGCTCTTACTGTGAGAAGGCAGGGTGGTGCCATAGGTGTTAAAAAACTAAACTAAAAAGATTACTAAACCAGAATCTGTCACCCAGGTTTTTCCAGCTGTTCTCAAGCTAGGAGTCACTGAAAGTGACTCATTTGCTTGGTTGTTCTCAGCAGCCTGTAAAAAATGAGCTAACAGATATTTTCTCAGGAAGTCGTGTTCATATCCCTCTGCTTCATGTATTCCTTCTACAACACAGTTCTTGTGTTGGCAACCTCTGCTGGAAGGCTTATTACAGCAAAACCATGGCAACTAAACTTCTTTTTGCTTTAACTGGGGTCTTCTGGACCTCTCAGAGAAGAACCACAAGGGGAGGGAAGAAGTACAGTGGGTGTAAAAGTTCATATACTCCTACCCACACTTCACCTCTTCTAAGATTAGACAAAGACTGTTACTGTCAGTGTTCTATCCAAGGCTCTCTTTCAAAAACACCTGCAGGAAAAAGTCCCTTATTCTACTATTATTAACATTCAATTGGAGGAGGAGGAGGACACCAGCTGCACCATCACACCACAGGCTGGCTTTGGGGCTGATGTCAGCTTAATAGGGATGCAAAGGTCAGCTGCTTGCTCCTATCCCTAGTTGCCAGCCACACCTTTTCCTGTGCTGATAAACCCTTTATGGAGATGTACTTTACATCAGATAACACCAGATAAATTGTCAGTTTCAAATGTAATTTTACAGAGGGGAACATACATTGGGTTGGTTTTCTTTTTTTTCACCCCCTCTTCAGTGACCTAATTAATAGTTCAGCTTCACACACCATTGATCTGATTCACTGAGGAGGGATAAATTGCATTAGTGAGGGAGAAGTATGAGGAGGAATAAACACATTGAGGGTCAGGATCTGATGCTGAGAAAACAGAATTTGGGTCACCTGCTGAAGGGCTGTCTCTTTGTAGGAGCACTAGGAGAAGCTCTGTCAGCTGAGGTTTCAAGGTCCTGAAAAGCTCTTCCCCATGACACCATCCTTGCTCATGGGCCTGGTCACCAACAACTCTATTGCTTTCCTAACAACTGTTTCCATGGCACTGCCATGCAGATAGTATTAGTCATCCTGGCTGGAGAAGATGGTGTACAAAGGTTCACGCTCCAGTGCCAGTCGCCTCTTGTGGGGGAGGGCAGCAGAAGGAATCTAGACAGGACTGGTTTGATGAGGGTGTGGCCTCTTTCAAGAGCTTGTAAGCACAAGGTCCATGTTCAGCTGCACTGGCTGCTGCTGTATGCATTCAACCCATTCCTTCACTGGGAGTTGCAATAGTAACATAGTTTCATTTAAAGTATGAGATGGCTTAAGCCACAAGCAGTGGTTAGAGGAATTTCTATTGCTCAAAAATCTTCCCCCAGAGTTGTTGGCACTGAAGCCTGAAATCAGAAAGAAAATTTGACTACTTCTTTCATCCACTTTTGGAAGGACATGGGCAGCACTGTACATAGGCCTTCCTGCACTGCAAAAACAGGAGGCCTCCAGGGCAGCTCTGGAGCGTGATAGTGCCTTGGAGCTGATATACTTGTGTAACAGGTTTAGCTGGCTCTTACACAACACTCTTGGAGTTGTCAGCATTTCCAGCACAGTAGCCATCACCTCCTGGAAACTGTGAATTGACAATATCTTCCTCCCCACTTGAAAAAAAAAAAAGAAGAGAGTTACAAGTCTCCTCTGTATGCCTTCCTGTACAACAATCTGCATGGGATTGTCTGTCTCCATGGGCTGGGGAGAAACCGTCCTTCTAACAATAAAGAGCCAAAAAGATAAAGAAAATGGGAAACCTGTGCACACAAGTATAGACCTGTGTTCTCTCTGGAACTGTTTTGATCTGCTGAAGCTGGGAGATGGCACTGATGCTGAGTATTCTCAAATATATAAAGTCAAAAACATTTGTGACTCAATACTTCTAGACCCAGGGCTCATCAACATGTCTGCTGAAAGGATCTCTAGCTATTTAGTGCCTAGGAGATCTCTTCTTCATGGTTAACTGCATCCTCAGACCTCTTCTGGTCACAAAATGGATGAGTCTGGCTTTAAGATGGGTCCAGAGGCAGGGGGAAAATGAAAGATGGCTTGCAGACCTCCTCTCCGACACCTTGCTTACGTAATGCTCTAATTGAGCTCAGGCATGGTCTGGTTCAGTTTCTTATCCAAAAGCGTTGCTTGGATTCAGATTTGTATCTTCTAAGTGGAATGAATAAATATCCGCTCTTTGACTGACAAATTCTGTCACTTAGACTCTAAGTAAATACTTTATTAATACTTGCTTACACATGAAGCTATTGCTGATTAGATCCATGTGTAGATATTTTTATTCTAAATAAGGAATATCCATGCGCAGTTATTTAAGAGCAGCCACTGCACTTTTAAATTCATCGCCTCTCCCAACTCAACCTAACCTCAAAGTATAGTTAAAACAAACATTGTAAGTGAGAATTTGTCTACCTGCCAATGTGACATTGATAATCAAAACCAGAATATGAGTGCTCTCCATGTTAGTTAAGAAGGGGTGAGAATAGCTGTTGTGCTCTTAAATTTACACCCCAGCTTATTTCACAGTTTTTCATTTATACCAAGAGCCCTTGACCCTTTTTTTTTTTGCTGTGTCACCCTAAAATGCTGAGCTTTGGTAGGGAAAGCTCTCTTCATTCCACACTTGCCATGATGACATGATATAAAGAATGTTTATTGGACAAAAATGAATATTTCAAGGGAAAAATATATCTGAATGCTTATTTGAATAAAAATTCCCGTAGTAGCCAGTGCCACTGGGCTTAGTTTGTTCATCTATTCACAGATGTTTAATGTTGAGTTTATTATATTGCCATCATGTTGCTCTCTGTCCAGCCATTTTTCCAAGTAATTTCCTTTGCCTCATCACACCTAATTCCATGGAAAGGTCCTCTTGCAGTTAAACATAAAACTTATCTGGGAATCAAAATATATTCCAAGCACAGTGTGCACACATTAACACAAATGCTGCAGTTATGGTTGATGATTAGTAGTGAGTGAATATTCATTGCCAAAGAAAATATGCAGAAGAAGAAAAGCAAAAATATTCTTGGCTTTTCTAATACTTTTCTAATACTGAATTTTTAATTTCAGATTTTGGAACTGTTCTTCCCGATTTCTTAGAGTTTGACAGACAAAGCTAAAGAAAATTCAGCCATCCCAGTCTCCATGACTAATGGAGCCACAGGGCCAAAAATTCAAGGAAGAGATGCAGCTATAGTGCAAGAGGCACTGCTGCCGATTTGTTTTTGTTCAAAGCAGGGGCAAAAGATCCTCAACTGCTGATATATAGCCACTTGCAGTGTCTGCTGGTACAAAATGTAACTACTAAATAAACATTTCTTAGTAGAGGCAAGACCTGCTGTTAAATGTCCTGTGCCCAAGGACAACAGCGTAATCTTGGTGCCCTTTTATGAACTTTGCTTTTATTGATTCATGTCTTCTCTTCCTACCAGATGTAAGCAGATTGCCTAAATCACATGAGAACAACAACCTGGATTTGGCTTTAGGACTTGATTACATGAGAACACATGGATAAGTTAGCTGCCATGACCTACTCAGCTTTCTGGGAGGAGATGCATGATAAAGCATGATAAAGCCCTCGTGTAGGTGGGCACACATGATGGTTTTTATGAGATTTTCTGTACCAATGAGGAATAGCAAGTTCATCTTTTACATAGAAATCTGCCTTGTCCTGTGAGGAGTGGGGCAGGAGTGGGTAGTTAATGGTTGCGCCTCAGTTTTTCTTTTGAGCAAAGAACGCATTCCTCCTGGCAGCTCACACTCTGCTGGCGACCATCTCAGCTCTGAAATACGAGCTATGGTAGATGGGGGGAGGGAAGGTCAGTCTGGAAGGGTGTGGGAGAGGATTTCCATTCCAGACACAGGCTTTTGGTTAGAGCACTATTGTTCATTTGTAAGTTATTTGAATGATCAGTGAGTAAAATTCTCCCTCCTTCCTACTTTTTTTAGCAATCCTAATGTAAGCGTAAAGGAAGATAAACACTTTTTGATATTTTTCCCTGGTTTCATAGTCCCAATTGCATTAAGCATTTCACAGTAAGACTTCAAAGTACTTCTGCCTTTTCATTTTAGATAAGGAAGTACAGTTTGCTTGAAAATATGTGTCCTGCTCAAATTACATAAAGAAAAATTTGGAACTATGACATACACCCATTAGCAAGACATAAATTAGTGATATTTCAAAATCTGCTGCAGTGTCTCATCAGTTTTCAGCATTTTTCTCTCACTTTGGGAATGTTTTTTATATACCTCTGTTGGCATTTGGAAAGTTATTCCCTATGCTATCAAACACTGAACACTTTGTCTGACCTCAGTATTAAAGAAAAAAGAACTCACAAACAATGAGAGCAAAACAAGAAATAACTTGTTTTAACAAATTAATTGCTGTGATAGGAGGCACTGTTAAAAAATATCCATGTGAAATCCATGACATTCAGTACATACATTCCTTACTTCTAGCCAAGGGATACACAATACAAGTATGGGACAATGTGTGATCCAGAATTGGCAGCATATCTTATGTAATTACCCAAGTTATTGCTCAAACTTGGAGAACTGTGAATTACTTCTAGTAGGTTAAAAATGACAATGGAAGCTGGAGGCTCTTTGATCAATTCCACATCTTCAGAAAAACTGTACACAGTTATATTGCCTGAAATCAGCAGGAATCTAATAACAGGAGACACTTTCTTAGAAAACCACTGGCAAAATACATTTCTCCCATACAGGTCTGATATTTGCCAATACATGCACATATTTGGTGACAGAAACCATTCTTTGGCACTATAAAGGAGCACAAACTCTTCTAATCTTGGTTGAAACAAGGTAGTTGTTGCTTAATTAAAGTGAGATACTCTTCCAGCATAATGAAAAATTAATGCTGAAAGTTCCTTAATCCAGTTCACGAAGAGAAGTATTACAAAGCATGTTCATTAAACACCCACCACCACCACCCATGAGTAAACGATGGAAATCAGAAAAATGTATTCATAAAAGCTGTAACTCAGATGAATGCTATTGTCCAATCAATGAATGCCATTAAAAAGGTATCTCCAGGAATATTACATTACTAACCTTATCCCAGCTCTGAGGCAAAGCCCAATAATTAAGGACCAGATGAATCACAATTACTTGGTCATTTCATAGCTTAAAGACCTGTAAACATGGATGTTTATAAACCATAGTCTGCACTGCTGTACCAAGATACATCACGTTTTGTGCTATGAACTCTAAGCTAGACTATGCCAATCAAAATTTTTTAACATTTAGAAGTTAAATCTGTGAGAAAAAAAAGCAGACCTCATACCGAGGAGATACTCTGACCTCCGAAGGATTTCTGGAAGTAAAACTGCAAATCTATTTGTTCATTAATTCCTGCTTTTTGTCTTTTTGTTTGTTTTATTCTTCATTTAACCTTCTTCCTGGTTTATTCCTTTCCTCTGTGTCAGGGTTAATTTTTTAAAGTATTCTGGAGGGAGCAGTACTAGGACCCAGAGGTTATTCTATACCACCTCATATCATTGCTGGGGCAGGGGAAAGGGACTCTCTTCCAGGGATAGGGTTTTCCTTCTGGTTTAGAAAACAGGGCAGAGGGAACCCTCCAGTGTTGTCTATTATCATTCATTTTCTGTGAGAATAATTTCTTATACCCTCTGTCATTAGTATTGTGTGGACACTGAAAAGCTTTAGCAGAGAGATTTTCCGGCTTTCTGCAGCATTTTGTGAGAGTTCTGTCTTTCCCGTGCAAGTAAGACAAAACAATGTTACCGTTTTATAAACTTCTTGCAGCTGCAGATTGTTTTAGTAAAATTGTTATAGTTCTAACTAGAAAAACACTCAGAAATATGTGTCTTAAAACTTAACCAATCCCCTTAGGGGGTGGATAGCAAAAACCAATTACCTTATGCCACTTAATACACTTTGCAAACTAACATACAAAAGTCTTCTAAAAATTCATTAAATCATCATCCATTTATCCCTAAGCCTGGACTTCGTGTCGTTTCTCTACTCGTCCATCAGTGGGGAAAACAGCGACAATATTATTGCTGTTCCTGTTCATTGTCTTTATCTCATTGCTGTTTCCAGTAAATTGCTCTTATCTCAACCTGTGATCTTTGCCTTTTGTGCCTTCAATTCTCCTCTCTATCTTGTCACTGTGGGGAGGGGGAGGGGGAAATGGGGGAGTGAGAGGAGTGGAAGTGTGGTTTGGAGAGTCTCGGTGGGGATGTGGAATTGGGGAGTACAAGTCCTAAACCACAACACTCTGCCAACCTCCATCACTTACTGCCTTTTTTCAATCTACAGTCCTTTTGTTTTTCCTCCTATGCCTTGTATAATTTTTCCAACCTGTTCTCTCTTCCCATTCTCTTCATCATAGTTGCTTCTCTTCTGGCACTGTCTCACAGGACCTGTCCTCAACTCTTCTAATTAGTGTGACCGATAGGTAAAGCTCTGTAAAGGGAAGGCCTGGTAAAATCATGGCTCTGGCCTGTTCCTTAGCCTAAGTAGAAATGGACTGTGGGAGAATGACTCAGCTAGAATAGAAGAAGTAAGGCATGCTGTGTGAATGCCTCATGCCCGCATCGTGGTGTATGGTGGTTGGTTCAATTTGGTTTGTTGTGCCTTAAAACTATGTAAACTAACAACCGACTAACGGCATAAAAAGGCCAGGTTTTTAGCAAATAAAGTTCCTCCTTTGCACCTGCCTGGAGACTCCTTGCTGCTCCACAGCGCTACAGATTTTATATTTCACTTTGCAAGGAAGGAGACAGACGTAGTTTTGCATTCTTCTCTTCCTCCTTCCCTCTTTTTGTCAAGTTCTGAGTAACCAAAATACTTCAGACTGTTAAAAAAAACCGCATTCATGACCATGCTGCCATTTAAAATTAGGAAAATATGTAATACTTCGCTAATGTAAACTCTTAATCAAGACATTTACAGAGGAAGAGGTGTTCTTACTTCTCTGATCTTCTTCAAGCAACTTTTCAGAGGTAGTCAGGTCTGGATGTGGCCATCATGTGAAGGAATCAGGTGGTGTGCAGCAGATCAGGTTTCCCCCCTCTCAGGTAACTTAAGAGAGACTGCCAGACAATACCAACTGTAGGTCAGACAATTAAAGAAAAGACTAATGATCCCCTAAGTCTTTCCAGTAACTCTATTCTATTGCAAATAACCACAAGCCAGAAAACACAAAGGGAAGTTTTAGAGCATGAGACCTCTGGAGGAAAAAAATCTAAATCCTTACCTTTAAAATTTATTGTGAGTCCCCATTATTCATTAGTTGTGATTACTTTTATTTTAACAGATACTTGCTAATACATCATTACTGAGGGTTCAGAATAGTTTTAATTACAACAAATTTTTATATATGGGGCTTTTAAAAGTATTTTTGTGTTTTAGCTGTCCACATTAGGCCTTGAGAATTTTCCATGATTAATTTCAGCTGGAAAGTATTTTTAAATGCTCCAGCAAAATTAATTCACCTGGGTTTTGTTTGTTTTGGTGTTGGCTTTCATTGTAGTTTTGTTGATTTTCCATTTGACTTACCAGCACAAGAGAATAAAGCATTTTATTCCCTAAATACATTACTTGCCAAGGTTCTTACTGCTGTGATCAAGAACCCAAAGTGGAGAACAATTTCTCTTGCTCTCAAAGATTTGGAGAATTTTGGAGCCACAGTAAACGTGCCCTGCAACCAGATTACTTCTGGTCTCAGTTATCTCAAAGGACATAACACTCCTTTTTCCAGTGGGAGGTAATTAGAATTCCCTAAAGCAAGTGAAAAAATGAAAAAGCTTTTACTCTAGCTGTGAAAGAAAGCTAGATTATAAACAAAGAACTACATGTGAGATTTTAACACAGGTTTTTATCTATAAACTGCTATAGAAAATGAAGCAAACATAATAACACAGATAAACACTAATTTCAGAAGTATATCCTATTGTCTGTATTTTAATCCTCAACAGTAACAAGGTGCAAAGCATTTCCTAAATGCTACAGCAACAAAGAATTTAATTTATTTTGTATGCATAACAAAAATGAAGAAACCTCACTGAATTCTTAAGAAGATAGAGGAAGCAAAGAAAATGTCAAAAACGTAGTGACAGGATCAACATGTCCCCAAAGAAGGGGAAACAACATACTGTTCTAGTGTTGTAGATAGGAACTATCAAAGAGCCCACATTTCTTTGTGTTAGCAGCAAGTTCAAAACTGACCAAACACTAACAGAATGATTCAGGCTTTTTTACAATTAAAACCAACAGAGGCTATTAGCCAAGACCCAACAAATCTAGAAACTTCGCAGAGGTGTAAACCGTTAAAAAACATGAGCAATGCCTAGACTAACAATGGTGGCCTACCACACAACTGCTATCTCCATCAAAAACCACAAGGCTTTTGTGGCTGTTTCCTATATTGCATTTAATTTAATTTAATTAATTTCAATTAATTCTGTACATTGCACAAGGCCAAGATCTTGTGAAAGAAAATAACATGTATTGGAAGTGTGGGAAAGAAGTACTGGAAAAAACCTCTATGGTCTTCAAGTCCAACCATTAACCCAGCACTGCCAACTCCACCACTAAATCATGTGCTTAAGTGCTACATGTACGTGTCTTTTAAACACCTCCAGGGATAGTGACTCCACCACTTCCCTGGGCAGCCTGTTCCAAAGCTTGAAAATCCTTTTCATGAACAAATTTTTCCTAATTATCCAGTCTAAATCTCCCCTGGTGCAACTTAAGGGCATTTCTTCTTGTCCTGTTACTTGTTACTTGGAGAAAAGACTGGCCCCCACTTGCTACAGCCTCCTTTCAGGTAGTTGTAGAGTGAAAAGGTCTCTCCTGAGCCTTCTGTTCTACAGACTAAACATCCCATCTCCCTCAGCCGCTTCTCATAAGACTTGGGCTCCAGATCCTCCACTTCTAGTTATCCCTAGGATGTCTGTCTGCATAGTTAAAATTCAGCCAGATCTGGAGGAGAACAAACTACTTCTGTAACTCTGCAAACACATGCTGTATACCACAGTGGCTTAAATCTTGAGCTGACCAAGCATAATTACACAAACTGAAGCTTGATCAAGACATTATGTTCAAAAACAAGACAGTGACAAAAAAGAAGACACTCTAAGATCTTCTGGAAGAATATTTCGTTAGTTATGTGGTTTTATACTCCATTAAAAACATCATGCAAATTGAGAACTAAATAAACAAATTCCATTTATAAGTATTCAATTTTACCAAGCAATGCTTGACAGTATGCTTGTATATGCAGAATTTACACTAAAAAGACTGTATTTCTCTTCCACTTATCTTGCAGGACCCATGTTCAAAGTTTGTTGTTGCCTAGGCAACAGTGGATAAAAAGCAATGAAAACAAAATATTTCAGTGAACATCCTATATGGCTTTAGACACTTGTGGTTTTCTTAATTGTGCCTACAGATATGGAATCTTCAATTCTAGTCTTTGCAGATGAGTGAAAAATGACTGCCAATTCAATTTATTTAAAAATGTAAACCCCAGTAATCTGAGAAGCAGAGCCTAGCAGTCAGCCATCAGATGATGGATGTCCTGTGCATGACATGACTTGCAGTGACCTTCAGAACTCCCCTTAACTCATTCTCATCTTGAGTGAACAAATTTTTTTCAGGCCTACCTTATAAAAGGATCTGTGACAAAAGTGACACAATGTTGTTCCTTTAAAGTGCCAAACCATAAACTCACCGTGCAATGCATTAACCATGACATCTGAAATATGTAAATAATGAAGAATCTACTTCATATTTGACTCACTTATTCGACACTCACTCTTACGGTTACACCACAATGCTATAATAAACATTCTGGGGGAGATGTGTGGGATAAAAGAGGAGAGAAAAAATGGTCTTTTGTAATTCGGACACATTTTTTTCTTATAAAAATTCAATATACTTCAAACATGACAAAATTAACAAAAGTCTGACTGAAGCAACACATATTCACCAATATTTAAGAGACACATGCAGGAAACAGGTTACTCATTGAGTCACACTTCTCAAATCAGCATGGGTAAAAAAATCTGTCTGCAACAGGAGTTTACAGTTCTGCACTGGAGTCATAGATAATCAAGTCTAACTTTCTGAAGTGTAGAAATGCTTCAACACACAATATTCGTGAAACTAAAGAACAGAAATGTTAGATTTAGTCTCTTTCTTCCTCTGATGGGCCACAGGTACACATTTTAAAACTACTCCGAAGCAGAAGCAGAGCTAGGAGAATAAACTGTCCCATGCATTTCAAAATAACTTTAATTCCCCAGCACATCAGGGCACTCATCCCCATCCTTTGACAATACGGAGTTTCAGAATAGGACAGCACAGCTAACCTACCCAAACCACTACAGCTGACTGCACTGTAGTAACCAATATATACAATAACAACTTCTCTTGTTTCGTTAATTTTTCTATCATAAGGATCAAAAGTACCTGCTGCTAAATTATATTTACTTGTATATCTTCTTGGAGGCAAATAAGGATATGAGCAACTGGCAAATCTCTTTTACTAATCACATTGAGCTGAAACACAAACACCTCTGGCCCAGTGACTTTGTCCATAGTTAATGCCTGTAAAACTTGAATTTGTCCAAATCAACATATGCTGATTCCTCTGCACTTCTGAAGAACAAAATACACCTCCTATTGCTTCCTACACCCTTAGATTCTGCCTGAGTGAGATTACATCCTGTGACTGCTTTGGAGTTATCAGAGCAGCTGCACTTCTGGCAAGATCTGTGACAATACTGCTGTGTGGTCACAATTTTCATCAATAACGTCTCTAAATGGATTTACAGAAACTCTAGATGGGTCAAATAACTAAGCAAAAAAGCATGTTGTCTGCATCCCCATTCCCACCTCTGCCAAAGCTCTGCCAGCAATGAAAAACTGACATATGGTTACACACCAAGGAACAAAAAAACCCCCAACACAAACAATTAGTAAAACCACTGTTAATGATGGACAGGTGGATAGGGAGCAGCACCCATTTATCAGAGTTATCTGGAGAACAGTATAACCCAGTAAGAGAGGCAAAGATGAAAGACTGAAACTAGAGGCAGATCAAACGCTCATGGGGAGATTAAAGACACATGGAGAGATCTGAGCGAATACAAAAAGAGGGGATGCGGCTGTTTTTTGCTCTTCAGTATGATGATTAAATGATTTGAGTTAGCTATTAAGCTGAAACACCGTGGGCCAGTGCATATGGTTGTTACCAGCCCAGTGTGACAGAAAACCCAAAAGAATATGAAGACCAGTAATTGAGTTTGTTTCCATTCAAGTAATGGGTACAGATGAAAAGTGTATTATTTGTTAGAAGCTGATGAATTTATGATGCTGTAGATCGCCATTGGAATAGATTTAGAAAATACAATGCAATTAACAGTAACTTATGCTGAGAAAGAATAAAAAAGCACCTTCTACTAGCTTAAGTATTAAAGTGTGAAATTGTTACCCAAAGAAAGTCAGGAGTCTGTGGCTCAATGCTCCACTGACAAGACACTTTATTAATAGAGATTGTATCAGCCACGGGAGAAAAACCAGCAAATGTATTTCTGAGGGCATTGTTGCTTCCCCTACAAAAGGGTTCAGATGCCATTTTGTACTTTGAAAGCTACAGCAGCAGATCAAATGTAATACTTAATGTATTTGCAAACATAGTGGAAAAGGAACCTAGAAAACGGGCATTTCAGACCAAAATCCTGCGCCTAGGGGTAACCGAGAAAACCCAAGCTCTTTTCTCCATGCATGACAAGCGATCCAAAGGCTCCCCACCCACCCCACGATGTCTCAGCGGCGCTGCCCCACAGCCTTGTGTTCCCTGCAGCACGCTGGGCACACCCCGGGCCAGGACTGCCCCCTTGCTCCCGCCGGGCAGGAGCGGGATGTGCGCAGTGGGACCCGCACCGGCGGCTGGGGCCACCTCCCCGCGGACGGCTGGGCCGTGTCAAGGGCGGTCACTGCCCTGCGGGTTGCCCGCGGCGGCGGCCCCTCAGGCCCGGCCCTGGGGCGCCCTTCCCCCACCGCTCCCCTCCCCCGGCCGCACAACCGGCTCCTCCGGCTGAAACCCGACACCGGGGCCTCCTGCCCCGCCGCCGGTCTGGAGCCGCGCGCGGCGCGGTGAGAAGCCAGGAGCGGATTGCGCCTGGAGGCGGCTCCAGCTCCCGGCTGCGGCGTGGCCTGGCCGGGCCGTTCCGCGGCTGCCGGCGGTGGGGCGGTGCCCCGCTCCGAGGACTGTGGCGATCCGTCCCGGAGAGTAGCGCCCGCCCGGCTGCAAGGGCGGCCTCAGCAGCTGTTGTGTCCTTGCAGCGCCCCAACCGGCCCAAACCGGCTCAAACCGGCCCAAGCCGGATCTGCTTCCATCTTCTCCAGCATTCTCCCGCCGCCTCCTCCTTCTCTCCCCCCTTCTCCCTGGCCTCCGTCTCAGAGGCACCGCAAACTTGTGCTCCCTTGCTGCTTCCCCACAGCCCGGCACGGCCTCCCGCCACTGCTCTGTGCTTGTGGGGCTGCTGCTGCTTCTGAATCCGCGTGTGTTCTCTTTCTGCCCTGGCTTCCTAACCCCATTTCCTTTTCCTCTACAGTCAGGGAAGTACTGTCTGTTATGAACATTTGGGGTTTTTCCACTTAGGGAAGAAACAAGCAGAACAAGCTTTGCCGTTTTTGGTGAAAGCTGCCTGGCTGTAGGGACATGGCTGTACCTGGGGTGCTCCCTGTCCCTAGTTCCCCCACAGTTATCTGCAGCTTTCCTTCCTACGCGTCCCGTGCGTGGATGCGGCTTTTTGCTTCCCTGGCACAAGACTCCAGCTGCTCTGTTCCCTTTTGTCACAGCCCTAAAAGCAGTGTGGCTCCATTGCCAGCTGCCACCATGGCAAAGAAAGGCCTCCCTGCACCTTCCCATTTTCCTCAGTCACCCCCATTAGTAAAGGAGACAAACCTGGGTGTTACTCTCTCCCTTCTGCTTCACGCAGATACCAGAAAGATAAGCACACAATGTCTATGTCAGCCCATCAGAAAACACTGCTTCTCCTTTTTCTCCTCCCCCCACCAACACTTCCTCCATTTTTACAGATTAAAGGAAATCGGCCTACTCCATTTTGGAGAGAAGCTTGTCTGGAGGTGTGACTTGCATTTCCTCCAGCAGCATCTGGAGCAGAAGGGAGACAGCACGCCTCACCCTGGAGGTGCTGTGGGATGTCTCAGCTGTTTGGAGGCAGTGGCCAGCACAGCTTCTCTGTGGCTGAGTGGTTTTGTCAGGCATGATTTTATGCCATGCTGGATTGGTATATGTGCCTGAGTTTTAGGCAGCTCTGCCGCACTTTTGGCAGTTTCAGTGCAAACTTTGTTTTCAGACCTCCATGCTTCTGAAGACATTGAGGTAGCAACCCTACACACCTCTGAGGGAGGAGTAGGTATATATATATAGGCACGCAGTTCCCTGGCTTTGGTTTCATCTTCAGTTGAGTAGATGTAGCAGGCAGCCGCTGCTGAAGATATTCCCCACTTTCACCTGTGCTAGCTCTGGCATTTTTCAGACATCTCATAAGCTAGTTTAGTTCAGTGACATTTTAGATGCTGTTTCCATCCTTCAGGGGAAATAATTCTGCCAGATCCGTGAGTTTAGCTGGCTCACCAGAGTCCAGCAAAATGCTGCAGCCAGCTGTAGAGTAGGTCTGCTACACAAGTGGGATGTAGCAAAGCAGTAACAACCCTGTTTGTGGCAGCAAGCAATGGCAAGCAAGGTTAATTTGTTTCACTGTCAGGCTGTTCCTGAACAATTTCTCCTTAACGAGGAGAGGCAACCATGTGTACTTGCAGCTGAATCTCTGGAAGTTGAACATTCATCATCCTTAGGGGCATAAGGACTTAAGTGTAAAGATTTCTCCCACAGGCCTTTCACAGCCATGTCTGGATGTAAATATATGTTTTAAGGATGGCACAAAAACCAGGCAAAAGTCATCTTTTTGGTATGTTGTGACAAATGTTTGCAAAATGTAGAGATTTCTCGAGTAGGAAGCAGAGTTTTTACTGTCATACTGTGACCCAACTGCTCCCATACTCCCCATCCACAGCAGGACTGTGGACAGTGTTGAGCAATACATTCAGTAGTTTAGTGTGTAGCTGCAGTGCAGCTGCTGATTGAGCTCTGGGTGGCAGAAAATGGCTGGAGCACCAGGCAAGAGGCTGTGAACTGGTGCCAACTGTTTGCACAACACAGGGCACAGGGAACCTGTGGCCCAGCCAGGTGACCAGACACTCAGAGACACATCAGGAGCCAAGGTGTCATCTGGAAGATCCCAGGCTATCATGCATAGCGTGAGTATGTAAAAATCCAGGGCTTCCTTTGTTTGTGGTCCCTCCTCACAGGACCAGTTCAAGCTGTTTCTGCATTACTGTGCTGGGTAGAGGACTTAGCTTTTTTTTTGGATGAACTTTATGAAGTTTCTGTTGACTTATTTTTCCAGTTTGTCGGGACTGCTGCTGAGCGACAGCCCAGTCATCGAGCACGTTGATCTCTACTTTTCCAGTTTTCTGGCCACAGCACGAGAATTCCCTTCACCAGCTGCGGTGTTTTACAGAAGGCTGTTCACACGCTGTCCTCGCTGCCTGCTGAAGGAAATGCCACCATTCACAGCAATGAAAAATTTATGTGTGCAGACTTGCATGTGTACATGCATTTGCGCATGCGCACACACACATATTACCAAGTTAAGCCTGAAAAGAGTGGAATTCATGGAATTCATTACACTGTGGTGGTTTGCAGTTATGCTGCATATTTCAAGGACTTCCTGCTCCAGGAGTAGAAGAATGCTGCTTTTCAAAACACATGGGTCCTGCCTAGCTGTAAACCAGATGGTTTAAGAGAAAAAGGGAAAAAAGTCTTATCTCACAGGAGGATGCGTGCAAACAACTGTCTCTGCTAAAAGGGACTAGCCCCTTTGTAGAAAGTATTGCTTCCTCTTGCCCCACCTCATCCATTGCCTTCAGCCCTCATGCCAAAAAAGATACTTGCATTTTCTTTTTTTTTTTACAGTTGAAAGTATCCCCTCGTTTTCACAACTTATTTATAGTTTTCAAATGTTGGCAGACCTGACTGTGTCTCTGGAAGGCCACTTCAACAAAGGGAAAGTCACTCCTCTACCTCTCTGCCCCATTCCCTTGCACTCTCTCCCTGGTTTCCTTAGAAAAGACAGGTCAGAGTGTTTCTTAAAGACTCTAGGGAAGGGGTTTGAGTTTTTATCTGTAACTGCAAGAATAAGACTAGCAAATAACGTAGAAACCTTCAGGAATTTAAGGAATCAGGAAACCATTTTGCATTACAACTGAATATGGATCATTTTGTAACAGGCATGTACTGCTGGCCTTTTTTGAAACAGGACTTGAAAAAATTCTGTCTAATGCAATATGTCTCGTTTTGAATCAGCACCAACAGTCCGGATTTTGGCTGTTCTCATCTGTCTCCCTCTCCTGGCCAATGGCAGTTGTTTTTTTAGTGGGGTTTTGGGTAGGGAAGTCTTTGTTTGGCTTTTGTCCATACACAAAGAACTCAAAGTGATTATGTGGCTTAGCAAAAGATTTTATGTGTACATACTTGTTCCAGTGTATTGAACAGTTAAATAGATATTTAGATATTTAGATATTTAAAAATTCACCTCTGCAGTCTTGGAATGAAAACATAAATACCATCGTATCTCTGAAAATGAGCCAGAGGAAATCAGGCAAGGGGAGTGCTTACTTTCAGTCAAGCTCAGGATGCTGGAATGATGCCAAGAATAGTGGAGCTGAGAGGTGGATGCATTTCTGAAGAGGTGGTGACAGGGAAAAGAGCTGGAGTCAGTGAGTTTAAGGGAATTTGACAGTTTGGGTATAGTTAATTGATTTTTTTTCTGGCTTTTAAAGGCTTAGTATTGACATAATATTCTGCAGACTGCCAATATTTACCTTTTGCTTTAATCAGTCATATAAAAGAAATGTGTATTAAAAAAAAGAATTAATTTATTTTTGTGTATGATGAAGAGCCTGGGAACAGTCTGAGGAGTACTCAGGTAATACGTAATCTTCCTGCTCTAGTTCTGACAGTGCCTGCTACTGAGCAGGGATGTTCTTCTGACACTAAAGCAAAAAAAGGAAATGTATGGCCATTGGAAGCAAGATCAGGCGACATGGGAGGACTACAGAGATGCTGTTCGCTGCATTGGAGTTGAAGCTGGCTAGTACTGTGGGGGGCAATAAAAAGGGCTTTTAAAAAAATGTTAATAGCGAAAGGCAGACCAGAAATAACATTGGTCAGTTACTTGATGAGGACAGTCACTTCCCAAACAGGGACATAAACTAGGCAGAAATGTTTATTGATTTCTTTGCCTCAGCTTCTACACTGAAGATGGGCTCTGGGACCACCCTGAGCTGGAGGACCACAACTGCAAGCATGATTTTCGATTTTTTTTTTGGTTGTTGTTGGGGTTTTGTTTTTGTTGTTGGTTTTGTTTATTTGTTTGTTTTTGTTTTTCATGCTAGCAATTAGTATTGATGCATTCAGGAAAGTAAAGGACAGAACTGTAAAAATGAGTGTGTGGGGGTTTTAAAACCAGCTGGGAATTAAAGTTCAAATAAGCCACTCCCCTTCTCCTTGCCCCTCTCTGGTGAGAAAGGGAGAATGCAACCCCATGGGTTGAGATAACAGTCTACTGAAAAGAAACAGCAATGGGGTGAAAATACAACAGTAACAGCAACAATTAACACAAGTATACAAAGAGAGGGTGATTTACACATACAAAGGTGCTCATCACCATGGCTCAGTCCACATGGCCTCCTGAGACAAAGACAGGATGGTGGACAGCACCATCACCAGCACCATGTAGTCTCCTGAGACAAAGGGGAAAATGGCAGCCATTCCTGCAGCCTGGTGTTTGCTTCCCCTGAGCTCAAGAGAACAAAAAACAACTGTGGAAAAATCCCCCAAGCTGGACCGTGCTGCTGGACCACACTGCTCCTGAACCACAGTGCCCTACCCAGACCGACTGCTCCTGAACTGCACTGCTCCGTGGGCTCGGCTGCGTTCAGTAGTATTTGGCTAGGCTTGGCTGTGTTCACCACTTGGAGCTGCATTTCTCCAGAGGGATGGGAAGGGATGGGCAGCATGGAGAGAGGGATAGAGTCCACAGTGCTGCTCGCTGGCAGCTTCCCTGAGGAAGGAATGGAACAAAATGGTGCACTTGTGGTGTATGTCCATCTTTTTCTTCCCCCCAAACCCGTGCCCCTCCAGTGATGATTTTGGGATATAGAATAGCAACTTAGCCACGCCCACACAGTGCTAGGCTCTGCCCCCTTCCCAACACCCGCAAGTAAAATAGGACAATAAGGAATGTCAGAGTCTTTGAGTTATAAGAAAGTAGCCAATTGGAGTATTTTTTTATTTAGAAGGCAAAGGGAAAATCGAACTAACATGGAAGATCAGTGAAAAATCACTTCAGAGAATATAGAGTGAAGAAGAAATGTAGTAAAACTCAAACAATTCTGTCCCAACATTTCTGTTTAAAAAGCAAAGCAAGCATTCAGCAACTGTATTTTTAATGAAGAGTATGCCCATGTTTTTTCTGAGTGGAGAATATATATTCCCAGAAAATACAATGTACTGGTAAATCAGAAGGAATCCTTTAAAAAAGCTCGATATCAAATAGTTTTTTAATTGTCCTGGATTGTCTTGTGATAACTCTTCAACATTTTCAGCTCGTTAAGCTCACTCAGATCTCCTACCCTGACATAACCATGGGATTTTTTAACATGTGTTGTTTTTTTCCATACTTTTTCATAACTGAATACTTTCCCTTTAGCAACAAATGTTCTACTATGGAAATTTTAAAGGAAAGAAATGTTCCTGAAAGAAGCGTCCCTCCTTTGTTCGAAATGGTTTAGACTGTCATTGCACTGCTATTTTAATCTGGCAGAAGTACGGGTTGCTGCTGAAAGCAGCTGGCTGGCTTTCCTTCTCCTGCTGTCTTCTGCCACTTCCCACCACTTCCCGTGTGCCACTCATATGCCTGTGGCTATGTGATGTCTTGCTTGAGGGTATCACTCCGGTAGAAAGCTAATTTTTCTTTTGCTAGCCTAGTTTTTGTCACTGTGAGGAGTGCAAACAGTAATGCCAGCCCAAGGGCAGCAACAGGAAATAGTGTCTAGAGACAGGTGGGGAGGTGAACAGGATTATTCTTTGGTGTTTGTTTAATGGTCAGTTTAGGCTCAACAGGAATTAGAAAAGTCACTATTTGCTAATTTTACAACGTATTGATAACTTGATTGAAAACTTGATTTTCAGTTAAATTAATTAATTTCCTTTTTGCACTCACACACTTTTTATTTTTTAGTAAAAGCAAAATTGCCTGAGAACCACACAATTTCAGTGTGGATAAACAAAGAAATTGATACAAGTGTTGGATATATAATCTTGGCAAGCCTCTAAGGATCTGTTGTGGTTTAGGAATGGAAACCCCAGTTCAGTGCCCCCACCAAGACTTTCCAAACCATGCACCACTCTCTCGCTCCCCCACTTTTCCCCACCCCCTCCCTCCTGTGGCACAATGGAGAGGAGAATTGGAGGCACAAAAGGCAAAGATCATGGGTTGAAATAAGAACAATTTACTGGAAACAGCAATGAGATAAGAAAACAAACAGTAACAGCATTGATACTAATGACAGAGGATACAAGAAAAGAAACGATTCACACAGAAACCCTCTAACAGTAGACGACACTGGATGGCTGCTCCTGCCACATTTTCTTGACTGGAAGGAAACCCTTCTCCCCATAAGAGAGTCCCTTCCCTCACCCCTGGCAGTGAGATGAGGTGATACAGAATAATCTCCGTGTCCTAGCCATGCCCCCTCCTGGTTATTGTAAAAAAAAAAACCCCTGTCCTGGCTGGAACCAGGACAGGATCTAATGGAGATCCAGGTAGGCTGTGCCTGCAGGCTTCAAAAGTGTCTTGGACTGTATTAGAGGTCCATAGGACCTTAATCTTTGGCAGGTGACTTAGAGAGTTGGCCACAGCTTTAGGTCAGAGTGGTTTCATACAAAGCTGCAGGAGATTCTTGCTGCCAAGGCCACCTCTGCCACTTTGGTTCTGTGTATTTGCCAAAGTTTTAGTTAATGTGTGCATAACAGATGTATAGTTAAATGAGTAAGAAACTATAAAATGTACTAGTATATTAAAAATAATAGATGTTGAAACCAGTACTCAAATAGGAAAGACTGCAACTTCAAAATTCACATGTGTAAATGTATGTAAAATTTTTGTTTCATACTGATGTGTGAATTTGCCTTTGTTCTTTATCCCTATGCTTTATTTCATCTTGGTTTGATAATTCCATAGCATCTGCCATGATTACAGAAATTAGCACAGGATTTAAAGTAGAACAGGTGTTTGAATCCCTATGTGAAAGTCTGACAATACTCCTGGAAACCTGGGTTTGGAGGATAGCGAGAAGTTGGCATGGGATCTTTCTGCATCATCTCTTTTTAGATTAGTGATACTGTCATTCTGAAATGTCTTGAAAAATCCTCAAGATGGTCAGTGAAATGTTGGCTGAAAAATATACATAGGAGCAGACGTAGTGCTGCTAAACCATTTTTCCAGCACTATATTTCAAGTGAAAGAAACATAAAATTTTATTCACGAATCTAACTTCATCACAAAAATGTGGATTAAAAATGTAGGAGTGAGTATTGGAAAAAGAGAAAGTCTAATTTACTGAGTTTTTCCTGATAAGCTTTCTTGGGGAAGTGTTCAGTTATATTCAGGAAGCTTGGAAGCAGAATAAGTTGATAAGGTGGTGCAAAGTAATCTTCAAGAGAGCTGAGAATTGTAAGGGGATGGAAGTTGAGATGCAGGAGAGATGAAAAGGTGAATGAACAGGAGGTAGGGAATTGGAGAAATCGAGTTTGAAATTTTCTCTTGGCAAGTGAGGAAACCTGCAGAATCTGACAAAGGATGCTTGCTGAGAGCTGAATACACTTGCTGGTTGCTGGCAGTACAAGAAAGCTTCCTGGCATGCTCCTGTACAGCTGCTTACATAGAAGTAGTAATGTTGGTCCTATACTTTCCTACAGCATAGCTTGACTTTCAGAAAAAGAGCAGAACAATTTCTAAATCTGGAGAGAATAGGCATTTTCTATTAAAAACAAAATAAGCTCTTGAAAAGTAATCGTGTTTTCCTGTCCTAAAATTGACATATTGCCTATCACTCCCTTTTCTTGAGCTTGATGGAAATAAAAGAACCTTTTTGCTTGCATGTTGTTACACATTCACAGTCAAATTCTTGTGAGCTTGAGTTGTTTATGTTGAGTTGTTCAAATCAGAGTTTATGTTTCATTTGTTTTTGAGGCAGTTAGCTTAAGGGCTTTGGATTAGTCAGATGAATTCATGCTATGTGTTGACTTTTCATGCTCCATGACATTTCTTTTATGTTAATTTCAGACATGGTTACAGAGACAAGATTGACATTCTAGAATGACAGCTAGGGAGACAGTAGTATCCTGAAGTCTAACACTAGGTTAATCAAGAGAGAGAATTGTTGCACATGCAGTCCTAATGTAGCCAGTGCAGCCTATAGTAGGCATGGGTGGCAGTTGGCTTAAGTAACCCAGAACTGGCCCAGCAAAGTAAACCAGAGAGAAAAGCTGCTCTTGTGTGATTTCAAAACCTGTAAGCAGAATGGAAGGAGATAAAGAAGCTGAAGAGAGTATCTTTGTAAGGATTTAGAAAAGAGGCAGGAAAAACAAGTGCTGAAGGAGGGGAAAGAACTAAGAAAAAATAGAAGAATGACAAGAAGAAAGGACTCGTGAACACTGAATATAAAGGAGCTGCATTTGCATGGATCTCTGCATTCTGCCATCTCCGGCTGCTCAAGGTTGCTGGGATATCTGATAGCTAGGATTAGTGAGATCTTGTTAACAATGGATAATGGATAACATTACTGGATAATGGATAACATTACTGGATAATGGATAACAGTGTTAATGGATATTGCTTTGTTTTGTATAGTTGTATCCTGTGTATCACTAAGGCTTGTCTGTTAGATGATGGAGCATCTATCTCAACTGCTGTCTGTTTTACTGACCCTCCCCTGATTTACTGCTCTGGTAACCACAAGAAGACTCTGCCTCTTTCCAAGTGTCTTGGTGAGCAGGGGGAAGTGGGAAGACACACAACAGAGTCTGCACCCAGGCTTGCAACATCAAGTTGTTGACATCTTCAGTGTGAGTGTCAAGGGAGCACCTTAAGGGCACGTTATTGATGTGCAAGGTTGTAAATCCTTTGCCCACCAGACTGATTTATGTTGTTTAATGTGGGAAGCACTCATCATCTGCTACGTGGTTTTGGTGTTCCTCTTGTCTGTGTTGGACCTCAACTACCAGAACAGGAAATGTTGATTATTTTCTTTGTTACTTGTGACCAATGAAGGTGACATACTGACTCTGTGGTGATTCTCTGTAATTTTATTGGATGAATAATGTAATAATTTTTACCATTTGAATTCAGGTAACTGCTTTTCTTCTCTGTAAGCAGAAGACCCTGCTTTGTGCAGGGACTCCTTATGCCGCCTTCTGTGAAGATGAGTGGGAGACCCACACACTGCGGGCTACTTGTTAGGCTGCCCTCTATGACAGTGCTTTTATTCACTTATATGTTCTTCATGAGTTTTATTCTTGTGATCTTGCTTCAGAAAAAGGAGAGCAAAAGTTGAGGTTAGAGATTACTGTGAGATACTTGGAATAGCTCCTTGCCCTCACAACATCTTTTTAGCTCTTCTTGACTGTGGGAACCTGGGAATGTTTCCCAGCTCCTGGGTTCAGCTGTAAGTTAAAGAGAAAGTGGAAGAGAACAGGAGGATGGCAAGATGGAAAAGAGAAGCAAGTGGGAGTTGAAAAAAATAGAATGTAAAGCTCCATAATCCTTAGTACAGCAGAACAGTCATGCTTCTGTCTGGAGCAGCCAGTAGGAAGCCGATATTTTCATGTGTGAATTTAAGGTTTAGTATAAGGGTGCATTCCCTCCCTAAAGTTAAAAAAATAAAAAACTATAGTGAAAAGGATGGGAGTTTGAAAATATTCTATGATTTGAAGACAGCCCTGTTGCTCTTGTGGGGAATGATGTGATACAAGAATTTTATATCCTGGTTTTGACATTATGAAAATGAAAATACTTAGATGGAAAAACTAGTGAGTTCTTCATGAGAGATCTGTGACCAGGATTGGATTAACAACTACTGATTGCAGTAACAGCTAAGAGGCAGTAGAAAAGTGGGACTAGGAAGAAAACCCAGCGAGATGTAACATAACAACCTACTGGACTGGATATTATGTTTAAAAAAGCTTTATTTAACAAAATACAGTTCTCTCATGGCCAGCACCTGTAGTATCTGACAAGTCTAACAGGTCAAAGGAAGTAAATTTGATTGTAGGATAGCTGGTTGTTATTTATAGCACAAATTGCTGTGAGACTTCAAGTGTTGCCTGTGGTCACCATCCTTTCTGGAAGCAAAACAACAGGTGTGTTTTTCAGGCTCTGTCCTCTCCTGCTAATGCAGTTTTGGTTGGCCCAGATCACCTGAGATTAATTTTGCCCTTTTGAAAATACTTGAGTTTAGACACTACTTATTTGAATAATTGCAGAAATAATTGCCAGAGACTTGGGAGGTTGAAACCTTGTTCACCTGTGTGAAAAGCTGAGGGCCTGTGTGCTCCTGGGAATTTTGACCACCTACATCTGCATTTATATTAACTTCACAATGTCCTCCTTTCCTATATTACAAATGAAGAAGGGATACTAAGCAAGATTTGGATAATTTGGGGTATGTTTTCTTGTGTCTGTGTCTGGGATTTTCCGAGGCAGGCATAAGCTTTTGGACAAGATTGCTTAATGGTGTTTTATATTTCTCTGCTTAAAGGACAGCTGTAGAACAACAATGAAAGGAAAGATGTGAAGCTCCCCACATAAGTGCTGGTGAAATGACTAAATTAAGAAAATAAAATACGTTGTCTTGAGAATTATGCTTATAATTATGCTTATAATATGTTTTAAGGATAGAGATGAAAGGAACATATCTCTGACCTCCAGTTTCAGCAGCCTGTAGAACTGCCCTCCATGCTTTTTTAAATCAAGCTCAATAGTTTCCGTTTAAAATTCCGAAGTAATACTCATTCTTGAATTAAAGATTTCAATGAGTGTCTCTAGAAACATTGTTTCTATGAATAATTTACCTGTTAGATTATATTTTGCACTGCTTCATGTTAATTTATGTTCGACTCCCAGCTTTCAGCATATCTGTAACTGCTTTTCTGTGAGACTGAAGGACATTTCACTAAGAAAAAAATCCACCACATAAACACGTCTCAATTACTGTGAAACAGATTCTTATCTTGCATAGCTGCAAAATGTATACTTCTAAAGAAAGAAACGATCTTAGTAAAAAATAGTTAAGAAAGAAAAAGTTACAATGTGATTTAAATTGAAAAAATTACTTGGTAGCTAGTATGTAGTGGGCTTCTTAAAAAAATACCATTAACAGCATATTATATTTTAACGAGTATGTGACTAAGAAATATTTTAAGTTTGAATAGCAATAATAATGTCACTTTAAAGAACAGGGTTACATCAACATGTGAGCAAAGGTCTGGCATTTTCTAATGTTTAAATAGTGAAAGCATTGAAGTGGGATTACTTAATTATTTTAAAACATTATTAAAATATCAGTGGGACACTAACCCTAGGGGGCATTATATTTATCTTTTTAATAAAAAATAAAATAGAAAGTCATTCTCTTTCCTGGAGTAGAGAGAAGACCTTTGTCTTTTTAATTAAGATTTTATTTTACTAAGTTTTTGAAAGACTACTTAGCTTTACGTGCCACACTAGATTTTTTTCATTTTGTTTGGGAAACACCAGTCTTATAAAACCAATGAAGAACCTTTCTAAAGTGGCTAATCTTTAAATTTTTTTTTTATTCAGCAGTTATGCTGTGCACAAGATGTACTTCTGTGTTGTAGAAGGAACAAATTGGTGTTTTCACCAGCATTATGGTAAAGTGCTTTTCCACAGTTTCTGTGCGAAAGAATATTTATGTAAAAGTTGTTACCTTTTTATTGCTACGTGATTAAATATAGGTAGTTTTAGAGCAACTGATGGTTATTCAAACTGTTTTATCAAAAAACTTGGAGAGAAACCTGTTCTCTCTTAAAAAAAAATCATTTGACCAAGGTTCACAAACATTTGGGCTTTTCTGCAAAATAGTTCAGGCAATTAAAATACTCTCTCTTAAAAAAACACCCTTTGGTATTTTGGCAATATGGTCACTCCACACTGTCAAAAGTCTTTTCATCATTTAAAAGATTTGTGGTGTGCTTCCAGGAGAGCAGAAATATGGAAGAAGAGGCAGTCAGTGGTGCCTTTGTTGTTCTGCAGTTAATCCAGTGTGGTGTGGGTTATGGGTTATCAAGTTTTTGTGTTAAAACAGCTTTAATGACTTTGATCAGGAAAAATCAGGTCTGTATAGTATGCATTCTTGGGATATTTCTTTATAATTACAGCTAGAAGTACTCTCAGTGTTGAGAATACCATTATGAGATGTGCAGAGTGCCTTGGAATTAGAATGATGTCACAGCAGTCAGAAATCAACCCAGCACTGGCTGTTTTGTTATTAACAGTGTTTGTGTTGGAGAAATACAGTCACACATCACGAGTGGTTAGGATTTCAGATTTCAAGAAACACTGCAGGAACCCAGTGATCTCTTTGCAGGGATAACTGCATGTGATATTTAAAAAAAATTCCCCCCAGTTAATTTATAATTCCAAACACAGCAATTTGTTAAGTGCAGGGTTATTTTACAAAATTTTTATGAGGGTGGAGTGTCCTATGTAGAATATTTGTTCTCATTATCTTAGCAATCCTTCTGTTCTCATTTTCAGTGATTTAGTGAGTTTTCATTTTGTGTGTCCTAATCTACATTGTAAATTTCTTTCGCAATGACTTCCTTTTAATTTATGGTTTTGCAGCAAGTCTACAGTTAGATAGAGTTCTGATTGGAATATTGGGGGGCTACCATAAGGAGTTACTATCTTTATTGTACATGTAACAGCAGTGTGACTGGCAGTTCTAGCCTTTGAAAGCTGGCCTGTGGTCTTGCAAGAATAGTAACTCTCTCTTTTCTAATACTTCTTTTTTTTACCACTCTGCATTTGTACCACACATAAACAAGATCTGCAAATCGACAGCGATTCAGGGAATGCTGAATCAGAACATTTTTGAGATTAGGGTTTTAGCAGCAATGAAACAATGAATTGAAGGAGTCTGGCTCAGCACCGAGAAGGGAGAGGCTGAGCTTTACCAATGCTGCCATCTCTTGGCCTTCTTTGGTATTGCCAACCCTAAAAATTCATGGGACAAACGATCAAAGGCAAAACCAAGACCCCTCCCTCCAAATCGTGGAGTTAACAAATGACATCATCACAGTTTTTTTCCCCTAAAGCTTCTCAATTGTTATGTAAATAAAATCCTTAAACACATAGCTTCATTTACCTCAAACAAGGCTACTTTCAGTCTTTTATATTTTTAAAAACTTCATTGACTGTGTTCCACTAACTTTGAGGTTGTTTTGAGTTGCTGTTGTTCACATTAAAAATGAACACTGAGAAACAGAGAAATCAAAATCGACAGAAAAATCAAAACAACAGATCTATCCATTAGTACTATATGCTTCCTGAACTCCTAAAATGTCTCTTATTACTGGAAGCCATGGTGGGAGTAGAGACTGCAAAGTCTTTTTCTGTGCTCACACAAGTTGAAACCCCACTTTCTTTTAATAAGCAATGGTTGCTTTGGTGTTTTTAGCTTAGTTTCCAGTGGGCTATCCAAAATGTTGATTCCAAATGATAATTCTGTGTGGAGATTTTAGTGGTTTTGTTTCTTTTTTCTTCTTTTTTTCACTTTCTTTGACCTGAAAAATACCAGTTTCCGTACCTGAATAAATTAATGGGAAAGTGTGGATTCCAATAGTCTTGTATTTTTCCAAAGCTTAACAAAAAGGTTAGTCTGGTTTTGGTGTTTTTTTTTTTTTTTTCCTCTCCAGTTTATCAGTGTTGTAAAATACGCAAGTTTAAGATTTTAGGTTAAAATGACAGTTGTCTTTAAACTAGTATATATGAAACCCACTGAAATCTGAAGGTACAATTTTGAAATTGTTGAGAAAGAGGGTTTCTACAGCATTATTCTGAAATTATTTCTGAGTTTTAAAAAATAGCTTACTTATGTTTTGATCTGTCATAAAAATTAATATGATTAGGTATTAATTTGAATGGAAGATAACATTTCTCAAGAGATCCAAGCTCTGCTGCCAGATGAAAATGAACTTGTTTCTAAATATACTCCCTCCTGGACAGCTGGTGTGATTATAGTCCCTGTCTTGGCAAATGCATTTGGTAGGTAAAGATAATTATGCCTGTTTAGCTGTTTCCACAAATGCTTGTTTAAATCCTTTTAAAATACCAAAATAGGTGGTAAGCAAATGCAAGTTTTAATTTGTATTTCTTCTGGTTTTCCTCTCATTTTTACAATATAAGGTGGTCCATTTCCAATGAGAACACTTTTTTTTTTTGAGAACTGGTCTGAGATTTCCAACAGTGCTCAGAAGTTATGTGTTATATAATACTGGTCTGAACTGGAAGAGAACTGATGATTCAGAAATATTTGGATTTGTAACACAATCTCCTATCAAGCCCCTTAGAAAACCACACTGTAATGTCATTCTGTAACTTTGCTACTCGGGCATTTTAGTGGTGGAGGAAGACAACTGGGTTTATTTTCACATTTGTTTTTTTATTAGTGTTTTTCTTTGACTCCTTCTGGTTGTGGTGCTCTTGGCTAGGTAATTTACGGCCTAATAACAAGCCCTAGACAACTGTCCTGGTTGCCAGAGGCATGACGGTCAGAGCTGAGAAGTGTTTTAAAGACAAGTTTGCTTTGAAATTGCTTTTCTGTTCTTTCCCAAATGAAACCCTGCTGCTACACACATTATTTTTGGATTGGGAGAAGCAGTGGAGGAGGGATGGTGTGTGTTTATAAAGACGCCCAAAAAACAAAGCTTTTTGGAAGCTGAAGCTTGCTGGGGAAATGAGAAGTGGGCCACTTCCATTTGGAGAAGAGGTGGAGTTTTCAAAGACTGGGATGGGTGTTAGGGTAATACTGCTGATGCCATGCCTACCATTTGCATTTGTGCAGGCTGAAGTTGTGACCCATGTCTCTCCTGATTCTCTGAATGCACATGCTGTAGCCCTGGGCATGCTGCTGTCCTGAGGTCTGCTGCACAGGAGCATCCTGTGTCTTTTTGTGATCCTATAGAGATGCCTGGCTCTATGCTGCTGCCCGTGTTGTGTGTGGTAGAGCTCCTTACTCAGCAGGTCCCAGTGGCCGTGTGGCTTCTGCATCACCGTCCTCTGGGAACAGGGTAATGGTGGCACTGATTGAGGGCTCTTTAGAAATGAAGCACTGACTGGTTTGTTTGAAAGAGAGCAAGGAGAGTGAAAAAAGGGTTTGTGTGTGTGTGAGGTACAGCAAGTAGAGTCAAGGCTCTGGTGGTTTCATGAAATCTTGTGGTTTAATAAAATGATAAACTTTCTAGAGAGCTCTAGAGGGAATCCTGGTAGCTTTTTGTTCCTTTTCTTCTTGCTGCTGCTTTCAAACAGCAGCTCCTAGGTGCTCTCCCTTATTTTCTTTTAGTTTAGTATGGTATTTATGAAAGCTCCCATCCAGCTCCTCAGCTGATCTTTGTTGGTATCTCCGCAGAATTTACCAACCAAACCTGTTTTGCCTTTCTCACCTGGTTGCACTATAGACTTCCAATCTCTCAGCTGCTTTTAGTCTGAGGAGGGGCATGATGTGTTTCCAACAAGCTATGTGAACTGATGGTGTCCTCTTTGTAGCAACGTTTTAGCTGTCTTCTCTTCCCATCAGCTATTCTCTTTGTAAAAAGCAACTGTATTTCAGCTCTGTGTCTTGTAATTGTCTTCCCCGTTCTAGATCGGCCAGCTCACCTTCTTTGCTGACCACCAAACCTTGTCCCTTCATCTGCATTCTGTCTCCCCTGCCATTTTAGCAGTCACATGTATCACACACATCCCGTTTTTACTTTTTAAACATCTCAGTATCTTTCCATTCTTTTTTCTGAGTGCCTCATCCTTTCTCCACTTGGGAGAATATCTGGTCCCATCTGAAGAACACAGTGTGATTTCCTCTCCAGTGTTCAGTGTGCCTTTTGCTGATTTTTGATCTGGGCCCTCACCCCAGAAATTAGGATAAATTCTTCCATCACTTTTGGAGCCCCCCAGAAACTGAGGTTCAGATTCCCATAAAATAGGAGTTTTTTCTCTTTCTGAGGTTATGGTTGTGATGTCTTCAAGCTGAATTATCTGCCCCCAGGCTGAATTTTCTCTTTGTAAATGTAACTGATATCATCAAGATAACTTCTACAATAGAAGTTGCTTGATGAAGAAAAGAACTTTGTGTTTCAAGCATTAAGTAAGATTGCATCACACAAAGGAAGGGGATGGCCCTAGTAGCAAATGGCTTGAGGGAAGATTGACCCTTCAATACCAAGTGTGTTCAGAACAAGCTACAGACAAGCTAGTTCTCAGCCCGGCTGAGAGCTGGGCTAGGCCCTGCAGTAGCAAGCAAAGAGAGTGAAGCAAAGACCTCTATCCTCAGGGAATCACTGTGTCTGTCTACATGGTGTATTATGGGCCAGTATGAGCTTGTGATACCAGAAATATGTTGCATAATCATACCTGTAATAAGTTGGTCCCTGAACATGTACCTATTTAGTATAGCAGAATGTTTGCTTATTGGAAACAATGCTGCCAACCTAAATGTACAGAAATCATGTGCCAAGCCTCCCCTCCAAAATGCGGTTGCCTTTAAAATTACAAGATTAAACCACTACCAATAACAACTGAAAGTAATACATTTTTGGTTCTTTTTATTTGCTATGCAGTGTTGGAACATTTGTTGTCTACTTGCAAGTATGCCATGTTGTATTAGATTCTAGGGTAGTTAGTTGATTACAGCCTCGGCAGTACTTGCTAACACTCATCAAATACCAGAAGAGTTGTGCTGAGCATGACTACTCAGGATGGTGTAACTGAGGAGATTCACACTTGTGTGCTGTGAGGAACCTGATTTTGAATGCCAGGGTGAGACGTGTTGAATAGAAGTGGGGTTAGAGAATGTGTGAGATGTCTAAGGATGTCCACGAGCTTTCTTTTTTGTGTCTCGGTAAGGTAGTTTAAGAAGTTCTCATCTCCAACTGCTCAGTTTCCATCCATGCTAGAGATTTTAATCTCCCCAGCTGAGCTGGTGCAGTTGGAAGGATACTGCAGTACATTGTCAGATCATCATCCCCAGCACCTTAAGCTCAGATAATGGGCTTTGAAGAACAGTAGGTGAGGAATGCTTGCACCTTTTGTCCTCCTGGCAGTGGGAGTGAGGATCCTATTGATAGGAGTGAGGAGATTGGGGGTGACATGCATCTGAGGAATGCTAATGGCTTAAATCACTTCCAGTTCTCTGTAGAATAAACATGTGTCTAACCCAAGGCAAGGCTGGAAAGGTACTGGTAACATGGCTTAATATTACAGATACTGAAACTTCCTGCCTCTGAGGGGCTTTTTGCTTGCTCAAGAGAGATGGAAGTAACACGTAGTGTGGGAAGGAGTGTGCGTGACAAGAAGATCAGGTGTCCTCTCACTGAAATTTGTTTGCCCTCCAGACTGAGGCTGAGCCTGAGCCACTGAAACTGTTTTGGGTTTTATTTCAGCATTAGGAAGTGCTATGTCAACTGGATAGTGATATGTCATCTTCTGCTCCATCACTGCTCTGCATCTATCCATGATTAAATCCACATGGAGCTGTCTCATCCCTGTCCGGCTGCTGCTATTGCTTTGATTTTAATGCCCTGTGTTTGGAATCAGATCCTAATCCACATCAGAAAGCAAACAAATGCCAGGAGCTGGAGTGCAGTTGATTTATTAAGATAGGCTGACTGGGTGTTTGCTCCATTTCTGGCATTTATGCAAGGCTTGCTCTTGGCCTGGGGATATTATTGCCCAACAAAAGTATATAATGCAGATCTAAGTATCATCCATTTTATATATATTATAATTTTAACTAATACTTGCCTGACCTCATGTATGGGGAATGATCACAGCTGTTCCTGAGCATGTTTGGGGTTATACACTCCTCCATTCTGGCTGTCCTGTCCCTGCCCTTCTGTCAATGAACCAGCAAAATGGTTTTTGTGTTGGTCTCTCTGCCAGTCTCCAGGAGTTCTCAAACTAGGTCCCAGGCTGAGATTGAAAGAAGGAAAAGGTGCTTTTCTCTGACCCTGTGTGGTAAAACTTGGGGAAGCTACAGCAGAGATACTGAGGAGTGAAGTCTAAAGGCTGTTGAAAACAGTTGGGTAGAAAATAAATTACTCTGGCAAGAAAAACATTGCTTTCAACATGATGAAGTTTCAGGAACTGAAGTTCTCTGTTCACATCCATTACTATGTGACAGGTTTGCATAAGTTTGTCGTGTGAGATGAAGACTATTCAAATCTTTTATCCTTGCAAGGAAGGAGAAAAAATGTTCCTAGGGTATGTGTTTTTGCCATTCCTACCCAACTTTTCCTTGTCTTCACTGTTGGGAATGTGTGTCCTGGAAAAATTAATAGTCTGAAATGAACATTTTTCCTTTTGACTTGTTATTTGCAGTCAGATAAGGATTTTATTTCTAAATAATGTTACTGTTCAGCATTCAGGCATGTTCTCAGGAGGAATTGGTAATATTTTTGTGATACCTCAGATGTGACTGTGAGCATTCCCTAATGTGCAGCAATGCAAAATTGCCTGTATATGATGGGGAGGAGGGCTGATATTTCAGGGTGGCGGATGAGGAGTGTTCTTCTGTTCCATCCCACCGGCACCACTCTGATGAGCCCATCAGAGCACTGAAGATATGTATGAATGCTAAGCACATCGTGCAAATAAGCACAATAATAATAATAATGTTGAAGATAGGAAATGAATAATTTCTCTAAATGAAGCTTGGGCAGGAATTCAGATAGAAAGTATGTAATTAAACCAAGCTGGAAGTTGATCAAAATACTGAAATGGTACTAGGAGAAAAAGAGGAAAGTTATTTAATGACTATTAGCAGGAAGAACCTTGACTTTCTACTTCATCCGGAAAGAAGACAACTGCCAGCTCCAGAAAAAATTGAATCCCCAAGAGAATGTCCCTCCTTCTCCCATGTGATTTTCCCATGGGGAATTTCTCTCTTGGGCTGCCAGGATAATACTCACCAGTTCCGGAGGTGGGGCAGATATTTGTGCAGGAAAGAGACTTTTGGGCTTGGGCCTGGAAGGACAGTGGGATGGCTGGTGGCTGAGCTGAGCATGGCCGGTGCTGGTCCTGGCTGAGGTGGCAGGGAGTGGCAGGTTGTCATGGGTTGATGCTGGCTGAATGCCAGGCACCCCTCCCAGCCACTCCCTCCCTCCCTTCTGCAGCTGGACAGAGGAGAGAAAATATAACAAAGGGTTCATGGGTTGAGCTAAGGACTCGGAGAGATCGCTCATCAAGTATCATCACAGGCAAAACAGGCTCAACTTAGAGACATGAAGTGAATTTATTACTAACAGAATCAGAGCAGGGTAGTGAGAAGTAAAATAAGCCCTTAAAAACACCTTTCCCCCACCCCTCCCTCCTTCCCAGCTCCACCTCCTACCCTAGCAGCCCAAGGAGACAGGGAATGGGGGTTATGGTCAGTTCATCACCTGTGGCTTCTCCCACTGCTCAGGGAGAGGAGTCGTTCCCCTGCTGCACTGTGGGGTCCCTCCCAGGGAAGACAGTTCTTCATGAACTTCTCCAACGTGAATCCATCTCATGATCAACAGCTCCCTGTGAACTGCTGCAACATGAGTCCATCTCAAAAGCAACAGTCCTCCTCAAACCACTGCAGCGTGGGTCATTTCCACGGGGTGCAGTCCTTCAAGGACAGGCTGCTCCAGCCTGAGAGCAGGGCCCCTCTCTCCATGAGTCTTGCATGGGCTCACAGCCTCCTGTCAGTCATCCACCTGCTCCAGTGTGGGGCTTCTCCACAGGCTGCAGGTGGATCTCTGCATTCCCTGTGGATCTCCATGGGCTTCAGGGGGACAGGGGCTTCATCATGGTCTTTACTACGGCCTGCAGAGGAATCCTGGCTCTGGTGCCTGAAGCACCTCCTCCCCCTCCTTCACTGACCTTGGTGTCTGCATAGTTGTTCTTCTCACATGTTCTCATTCCAGTTAAAACTGCAACCACTTTTTATTTATCTTTCTTCTTAAATGTGTTATCACAGAGGCGTTACCACCATAATTGACCCAGCCTTGACCAGCACATCCATCTTTGGAGCCACCAGGGACTGGCTCTGCTGGACACAGAAGCAGCTTCTAGCAGCTTCTCACAGAAGCCACCCCTGTAGCCCCCCCCGCTACCAAAAAACAGGCCATGCAAAACCAATACACAGGTTTAAATAGCTGGTCCTACTGAAGTGGATGAAATGACTGGTTACACAGTCCTGTGCCCATCTGAACTCTGACCAGACCAACCTTTTCTTAACTTGGATTCTCCAGTACAAACAGTCCTCTGACAATCTTTGGAAGAAGGATGAGCAACAAGGATCTTTACCCTATCACAAACCACAAAGGCCCATCTGCTACTGTGTGATAAAAACTCAAAGCTGCTGCTGGCTTTACTGGCTAGTGATTGCTCCCTCTTCTGCTCCCATGGCTAGAGGACATAATAAATTACCAAGAGAGCACTCCTCTTAGCTGGGCAAGGGCTGAACTTTGGTTGTGTATTTGTGGAGCTCAGTGCACAATTAACCTGGCACAATTCACTGAAGCATAGTTCACTGTAAATCCTTACACAGTAAATGAATTGTAATCACTACATTTCAGTGATGACTGAAAGGCACTTTGAAGGCTAAATAAAGCAGGATGTTGAGATTTCAGAGAGTAGGTATTTTGAAAGGATTTGAGGCGAAAGGAGAATACCTGCAGTTCTCTGCAATGCTTATGATGTGGCTGTGTGCGCTAATGGGATGGTCAAGCAGTACATGGCTGCATGGGCTCGTGGGGAGAAGGAAGGATTGAACCTTCATTCCTGCACTGGAGACAAAGGAGGTGGAAATGCATTGCTAGTCATGTCATGGACCCCCGCTTGGTAGTGTTCCAGCCCATTTTTTTTCCCCCCCCAATTTTCATAAAAGGGATTCATTGCTTAAAGCAGGGCTTTGTTCCACAGCTGTCTCGCTGCTCATTTGACCCTCCTAAAGCCAGAGTGTCACTTAGCTGGGCTCTGGCTATGAGGGATGGTTTTACAGCCCCAGGCACGCTGGTGTCTGTGTGAGACTCAAGGGGCAAGGAAGAGTTTGCAGAGAAAGGCATTGTTGAATGCCACAAAGCTTTAGTGGTGTTAAGGTCAGTAATCTTACAGGAGCTTCTAGCAGCTGGCACTCTGCCCCTGGCTCCCAGGTGATGGTGGTCCAAGGCTGTGTGACTCCCTGTGTCTGAGCTAAGCCTCAAAGAAATTAAAGCAGCAGGAGCAGAACTGCTCAGGCTGGGACAGCTGAGGAAATGGTACCTTAGTACATGCCAGTTACTTAGGAATCCCAGGATGGGAGGAGCGGGAGTTTACTGTGATGGCTTTTACAAGCTGATCTATGATTTAGACCTGGTTGAGTGTGTGATCATTGGGCTGCAACCTTCTCCTAAGTTACTGAGAGGAAATCTACAATCTGAGCTGTGCTCGGCTCCCTGCTGTGAGTACGTGATGCAGGCTGCACTGAGGACTTGCTGTGCTTAAGGTGCTATGAATTGGATCCAAGCATGATTTAAGGCAATTTTCTTCTAATTCACAGTCAAGCAATGGAATAGATCTGTCTTCTGAGAATCAAAAGTACTAGTAACTCCCTTAGACACAATTTGGAAGCAAATGAATACCTACATTTTTTGCTGAATTTGAGAGCATTATTTTACTGTATGGAGATGAGCTCCATTAGCAGAACACATGAATTAAAACAAAGCAGCTTTATTTGCATTTTGGTTAACTGTTCTTGAGACAAGAAAGCTCATCTACTTGTGAATATGTGGCAACGAAGATTATAAGTGGTGCAATGGGGCTTAATCTTTAGGTTTTATATTTCTACAAAATGGCTTTCATACAGAAATATTTCCTTCTTACCTACAGCTGAAATTTGTCACCATGGTAACCTTCTGAGTTTGGAGGGGTGGGATGCTCTAGGCAAATATGTGGCTACAACCTCAGAAATTGTTACCCAAACTGAGCTTCATTTCTTCTCTCTTTCTTTAACATCTATGAGGTTCTTACACCCTGGACACTTCTCATGTAACCAGATCAGAGAGAGGCTGTATGGATTTAAACTCTGTTTCCTGTTTTTTGAAAGGAGCAGTGTTTGGGGCATTTTCCTCCCTTAGTCAACTGGCTCCGTTGTTCCCTGGCTGCAGGTCTAAACCAGTTTGGCTCTCCAGGAGTTGCTGGACCGCGCTCTGCTCTGATACCTGCAGTGTCACCTACTGTTGCTGGGGGAAAGCAGAAATCCTGAACTGGGGGCCCAGCAGCTCAGCAGTGGGGAGCATACTGTTAATTTATTGACCTCAATATACACACAGCTCTATTTTGTTTTGTTTGACATACATGTTTGAGAGCAACTTCAGGCCTTAAGCTTTTTTTTTTTAAATTTATTTTTATTTATTCTGAAGAGGAAAAAACCCTTCACACAAATATGATGAAGATTTCAGAAATTAAAATTATTAAAGCTGTGGAGAACCCTTGCCCACAATATTGTGTCAATGCAATAATATTTGAAGGACATTTCAACATCTTGATCATTTAACTTCTGATTTTTATTTCCCATTTATATGTTAAACTCCTTCACACTGCTTGCCCATGTTCTATTTTGAGGTTGTAGGAAAATGGAGGAGTTTATGATTAAAGCTCTGGACAAAGGCTGTGCAGACTGAAGTTGCTATTAGTGAACTACTGACTCTGCCACTAACTCTTGACATTACCATGGCTGAGTCATTCCATGTATTTCTGCCTTAGGTCCTCATCTGTAGACAACACCCTTTTTCTTCTTCTCCTTTTGCTTGTTGTGTAGGCATACAGTGTGGCAAGCGCTGGTGTCAGGGATGTTCCTAATCTGTGCAGTAGTGCCTTGATTTTATCTGAGGCTTCTTGGTATAGCTAATAAACAAACAGTGAATAAAAATGATTCAAGGGAGTGCAATAACAAGCAAAGTGGTGACCCTATCTGTTTATTTGCTTTTTGAGAAGCTCCTGGCCTGCCACAGGAGCCACCAGTAAAAAAGGCCCTGTTATCTGAGTACACTTACGCCTTTCTTCTCCCTGTGACTGACGTTTACATCTTCTTTTCTTTCCCCTGTAGGGTGGAGCAACCAAAAACACTCCTTCAAATTAAGGCAGGATGTGTTTGAAAGCGTTGTCTGGCCTGGGCTAGCTCTGGTTTCTGTGCCTATCTTTGCTCCTTTGAGGCCACCTGCTAATGTGAAGTACGTCACTTTTAACTAGGAAGATCAGGTTTAACAGCCTTGGAGCCACTGGCGGGCAGAAGGAAGAATCCTTCAGGGCAGTTCGAGCAATAGGTCCACTTCCTGGCATCTAGCACATGAGGCTGATCTGACTATAAATATGCAGCCACCCACCACACTGCTGTCCCAGTAGGAACTGGGGGCAGAAAGCATCGTTTTGGGGATTTTAGAAGGCAAAAGAATATGGAGCACAAAAAATAGCTGTGTTCACAGGTTACCATCTATCATCTCACTTCCTTTACACTATCTTCTCCTCTCTTTGTCAAGAGCAACACAGCATGAAAGGCAAAAAAGACACATGCTGAAGCTGCAGTAAGCTCTTGGTGTCTCCTACCTTCTTTCCTCTCTTCTGCTGTACACATTCCTTCTTTCGTCTTGTTTAGGGTGGAGTGGTGGATTCACGACAGGCTGTTATTAGGAGAAGGACCTTGCCATTCAGGTGCTTATAGAGTCATCTCTCAGATTACTGGTATCCCTTGCATCTGCAGAACTGGTTAGGGAAATTTTTAAGAACGTGTTTTTCATAGAGAGATTTTTGGAGACATCTTCCTGTCAGATGTATTGCACAAAATGGGTCCCTCCAGAGGAGGGAGGCTCTCCGAGTCAACTTCCCCAAAATTTAAGGCAGGGAGAAAGGTGAAAAGCAATGATTTCCAAAATTATCTGAGCATTTTTTTCAAGTAACTTAAATTGTTTGCAGGCTCAGACTGGCATGGGGGATGAATGGAGGTTGTGCTGGGTGCCTGTTGCATTCAAATAAATTGCTCCTCTCCCCAGAGCCCCATCTCCTCTGTGCAGCCAAATCATGTATGTTTGCAGGAGACAGTATGCTTGTGTTTCTCCCACGACCCTGCTGGCTCATTAGTGTTATTTCTGGAGGTCTTGTTTCCACAGTAACAAGCAATTACCATTGTTCCTTGGACTGGCAAAGTTACCACCAGCAACGCAGAGGAAGATGCGTTATTCTCTATATTGGGATAAAATGCCTTTATATGTCTTGCTATTCACTGAATGCCAATCCTGACGCAGGTCCTGTGCAAATAGCACACTCCACCCCCTGCCAATGCTGCTTTTGCTGGTATTAAGACATGCCAAATTCTGAAAAGATCCAAAGTGATCTCCTCTGGTCTGTGGCTACACTGGCAATGACAGGGTCAGGATTTCAGCAGCAGAATGACTGTACCAATGGTAGCTCTGGTAGGAATATAAATAGAATGGCTTGGAGGCAGTTCTTTTTGCAGTTGTGCTTAGCCCTGTTCTAAGTAATGCTGGCTAGTGACGTCAATGAAATATACTCTCTGTATTCACCCTATAGCTCCTACCAGTACTGTGGTGGAGCTCCCACACAGGAATCTGGTGGTCTTGTGCTAGCAGGATGCTGTGTCTGTATGGCACAACCCTCCATCATCCCCAAGGGGCAATGTGTATGCATCAGCTCCAACCATTTCTTCCATCAGTGGCTTCTCCTTTATGTTTGCATTGCACACAGACTGATTCAGCTAAAATGGTCTTTGAACCCCTTAGAACATATCCCAAATTTCATGCACATTATCAAAAGAGCAAGCAGCTGGGAAGCTGAAGGAATATGGGCTTTTGTAGGTGAGAGCAGTGGGATACTAGAACGCTGAGGCAGCTGGATCAGGTTTCATGGCTTGGTGAGTTTTTATGGCTTTCAGTGACTCCAGTTTCCAAGTGTGACTACATATTCTAAAAAGCTCTGGGGCCCTGTTGTAAGCTCTGAGCTCCTCTTAACAGAGTTTTCTTGTGAATGGGTGTATGTATGGATCTATATATACACACCCACTTGCCCAAATGACTAATAGCAGGTGTTGGAGGGAGAACACAGCCTGTAGCTTCCATAAACCAAAGCACAAGGAATCTTGCTCCAAGGAAGCTGAAGCAGAGAGATGAAGAGAAGCATTTTAAAACTGATGAACTGCCTTTTGTGAAAGGTCTTGGAAACACCTGCACTAGAGATTTTTAAAACCCAGACTTACCAGAGAAGGTAGAAGACAGTTTCGTATCAGGTCGCTGTGTGAATGTATGAGGGTGACAACAAACAAAAAAGGTGCTGCTTTGACAGCTACCAAGATTGTAGCTTTAGATGCCCTTAAGGAAATAAAAATTCAACAGCAAGCACACTGTCTTTTCATAGGTTGGAGAAAGGGATAGGCAGAAACAATTGTTGATAAGGTCCTTCATTCTTTGTTTTGATTAGAGTCCCACCAAGTCGGCAAAGGTTGTCTGGGAATTGGTAAAAAAAGGATCATAGGGAATGAGTTACTCATGATGCAGAACAGCCATCACCTTGATGTGAAATGAAGGTGGAGGAAAGAGTTGAACACAAGTGGAAGGAAAGCGCCTGTATATCACATATCCATTCTAAAGGCTGTGTCTAATTTTTAAGAATCTCTTAATTAGTAGGACTAAAGTGTTAGTAATTCAGTTTTCTTGTGGGCTTACCATGAAGGCAAGTCAGCACAAGAGAAAGGTTAAGAAAATATCATTGAGCATATGAGAGTGGACCTACCTAATTCAACAAGCTTCTCTTCTCCTCTTTTCTGTTGCATCCTAAAGCCTTGGATTTTAGCACTGTCTGTGTGATGAGGGAAAAAATAAATATGTTACAATAATCTTATTTTCCACATGCAAACCAGAAGCTGGTTAGTTCTAGGTGACAGCTTGGGTGGTTCATAATGAGCCGAGGCTTGGTTTTGTATTGTAAGGAAAATATTCCCACCTCAAAAATAAGCGAAGGCTTTGCTCTTGGTGTGGGCTCCAGGGCACCCCTGGCGCCCCAGCCTTGCAGAGGGGTGTTGTGCCGAGCTGGCCGGCAGACACTAGGTGGAAGCCTTGGGTTGCGGTTCCGCTGCAGCTGCTGACGGCACGAAGAAGGGGACTTGTGCTTTCAGAAGGGAGATCTTTTTCTTTTCTTCTTGCCTTCACATGCTAGAAAGGGAAGTCCAAGCTCTTCTGGTGCGCAGTGGGGTGAGCAGAGGAATGGAGGAGAAGTGTCAGTCCCATCCCGGATCCTCCCTGCAACAGGATCTTGTGAGCAGGGCTGTGGTGGGAGCCTTGAAACCCTCTGTGTTCTTGGGTGTGGTTGGGTGGCAAGATTGATTTAATTTATCCTGATTTATTTTATCCTCATTTATGTATTCTGATGGGGAAAATTTTGAGATCCCTGTGAATGCATAAAAAAGAATTAATACTGGGATCAAAGTGAGTACTGATTAGCTGCTTTATCTTGCAACAAATGCTGGTAGAACCAGCTACGATAAAGTGCATGCTGAATTTATGATGATTGCTTTCGACAAGGCCTCCAATCTGAAAACTATTCCAAATAGGGAGATTTAGAGTTAGTACAAAGAATGAGTCACAGGTTAAGTGAGTGCCAGATGAAACTTGAAATGTTCATTTGAGAGAAATGTCAAAGTTTATGATTTCAAGGTGTCTTGTTACTTTTCATGATAAAAATACTGTTTTCAGTGTATTCCTAGGAACTAAAAATTATGAACATTTCCATTAGATACTTTTAGAAAAATGACTGATATTTTATTTTGAAAATTAGTAAAGTTTTGGTACCGTTTCACATATCAGTTGAAATGCAGTTAGGTTATGCCAAATCAAATCTCATATGAGGCCATGTTATGCAATCCTACAAGTAACATAACATACCATGCATATAATAATTAAATATTGTTATATAATTTAGTACAGATGATCTTTTATATTCAAAACAAGTGATTTTTCTACAAAGTAATGAGTTTTCTATCAAAAGCAATAGCAGCTTTATTAGTCTGTGCTGAATGAAACAATTTAAATTTTTGCACTCTGAAATAGAAATGTTCTGGGTACTAGTTAGGGACCAATTGCTTTTAGTATCCTAGAAACCTGATTCCAGACTAATGGCAGGATATTGAACACATCAGTGTCTCTCATTATTAACTGAAGAACGTAAAAACAATACAAGGAAAATACAGTACAGCAGGAAAATATGTTAAGAAAATAAAAGTTGCTTTCAAAAATAGTATTTTAATTTGAAAGAAAATCTGTCATTTTTTTCCTTAAGGGAAACTTTTCAATACTGAAATTTTTGCTTCAGCCTCCTTTTACATAGGGATTTTTCATTTGTACTTAGAATTTTTTGAAAAATGTTGATTTTATTGAAGTGGTATTTTCTGGTTGAAGACTGTTCGATTAAAATTTTCTCACTAGTGTGAGCTGTTATGACACACTCCTCCTCCACCCTCTGAGCTGTGGTAAAAGGGTGAGTGAAGTTATTGATTTATCTTTCCTTATTTTTTTTTTTAGTGCAATGACTTCAAGAGCTTCATGGCCGTTCTGCAGACAGATGCACAATTGTGAAACATCAATATGGACTGCAAATCTCTACTGTCAGTCAGCTCCTCTTCCCCTCTGCATAACGTAATCCCTATCTCCACAATGCCTGCACAGATACACATTTGCAAAGATGTTTTTCTGGAGATAGCGTGCATAGCAAACACTCCCTTACTTGTTCTCATCTCTAGCAACATTATACGGAATTTCAGTTCACAGTTCCCTGTGTTCCCCCTCCTACCACTGAAATGCAGCCAACTCTGAGCTGCGGCTATTAAACATCACACAAGCAACACCACGAAACAGATTGTGGAAAGCACAGGAATTCAGAGAAAAGCAACAAATTGAGAGAGGTCTGGGAAGTGATAACAAAGGATCATAGGGAATGAGTTACTCATGATGCAGAATAGCCATCACCTTGGTGTTCAGGTGCTACCAGCATGCAAGGGCAAGTTTTTGAGGGTGGCACAAAGAGATGTCACTAGGAGCAGTCAGGTTTCAGGGAGACGAGCAAGTCAGCTTCCTTAACCACTGAGTTTTGTCAGTCTGTCAGAGTACCAAGGAAAGGGCTGAAGGGCGTCATTGCTTGAGGGTTTTAAAACTGGTCAGTTTCAAGACAGGTCAAGGCACTTTCAGGACAGATGAATAAAACAAGATAGAGCAAGTACTGTATCTATTCCCACTTTGTATGAGTCTGAGAAAACAGTTGGGAGAAGAGAGGTCTGAAGGAATTACATGTACAAAGTTAGAAAACAGTGTGAACTGGTGTGATAATAGGTGTGACTTGGCCAGGGAAAAGCTTCCAAAGACAGTGCTCTTCTTTGACAACATGATGACCTTAAGGTGAGAAAGGAGGAAAAAGGGGAAAATGTGCAATGAATCAGAGGAAAGAGAAATGTGTGTGAATGTATGTAGCTGTTTATGTGTGTGTAGCATAACACAAATCTCATTCATACCGGAAAAAGCATTGTAAGTGTCTGCATCTCAGTTTGCTTACACTAGTGGCTTGAAGAGGGCACCTTGGCACAAAACCTGCACATGGATTCTTGCTGCTTTAGGTAAAGTGATGAGTGGGGAAGGTTGCCAGACACTGTCACTGAGCATTCAATGGACAACTAAGAAGCAACTGCAAAAGTCTGTTCCCAACTCAAGTTGCATAGCAACACCAAATCGTCAGATTGCTGTTATGTCAGTCCCTTACATTATCCCCATTATTACAGCCGGTTTTAGGAATCACGCAGTACGATGTTACTAGCCCACTTCCCAGCTGGATATGTGACCTTTGTCTCTTGCTGAATGATGCCATGTAATTGCTGCAAAGGTGTCTCAAAGTAGTACACCAGAGAGAAAAATCTTTGAGGATCCATCAACACAGACCATAAGGAACAAAGGATGGGCCTGTGCAGGATGGGGCAGGAGGGACAGTTCAGGGCGCGTCAATATCCTTAAAGAAGTCTAGTGCCTGCCAAACTTGTCAGGACGTGTGTTACCCCATCACTTCTCTGAACTGAGTCATTGATCCAGTTGAAAGCCTGTATTAAGGGGTGAGCCACAGTTGCTCGTAAGATGTGTTTCTAATGCTTCCAGTGCATGCTTGTGCTTGGTGTTTGGATCTCTCCTGTGGACCATTGTTGCCGTGCAATCCTAGCTTCCAGCTGTTTACTGCTTGTCAGTGAAAGCACCTTGTGAGCTGTTTCCTGGTGGAGATGCTGAAATACAAAAGTAGTCACAACATCATCATCCTGTGATGTTTCAGACACTTCCAGTCTCTGAAATAATACCTAGAAGTCTGCTTCTCTTGCAGGATGTTTCTAGTAACCTGCATAATGTCTTTCCTAGATGTCTTGTGTAGCACAGCATCCTCCTCCCTTTTTCATTTTATTGCTGCTCCTTTTGCTGGCAAAAGATCTTGAAATGCCCCTGCCATCTCTTTGCAGCCAAGGCAACCAGGGTCGCTGGATACCAAGGTGTGGCTGGGGTTTTAAGGACGCAAATAAACTGAATGAACTCCTTTGCTGTGAGCATCAGAGTGACATGGACTTAGGACACCAGGTAGAATGAAAATTACCTTACAGGCCTTTTGCACTGGATGATGGGGAGAGTGACCTGCTTAAGCAAGTAATTCTCAGTGACGTATCTCCTTTCCGAAGAGTGCCTGGTTGTAAACTACCAGCTTTTTCAAGATCACCACTGCAAATTATGAACCAGCAAACAGACCTCAGAAGGACAAGATAGACTGCCTGTTCCCTCTGTATAGAGTAATGGAATTATTCTGCTTCATTAAAACAACTGATGAGAAAACAAAGAGCCTCAAGATTCACTTCCTCTGTATCTGTGCCCAGAATGCAAAGCACACAGGTGGCACAACACCTGGACTAGGACCTACAAGTCACTCTTGCTTGATAGCAAGGAGACTGAGCTCAGACAAAGTCTAACACAGCAGATGATAAACATCCACGTATGACATTGCTAGAAGAGATCTGATGGCTGTGGAGTTACCCTTAACAAAGGAACATCTCTTTAATGCAAAATAGCTTAGCAGTTCTTATGAAAAAGGAACAAAAGCTCTTTGTCTGATTTTCACCTTTCTTCCCTTTAGTACTCTCCTGAACTGCTGGGTGGGACACTCCAGAAAGCTTATTTCCTTCTCCAGGAGAGAGTCTTCTCTCTCTGTATTTTTGATGTATCTTGCTTCCCACTGAGGATGATGGATTTGAGATCATTAATGAGACAGCAGGTGTTGGAGTGGTCACTGGCACCCACCAGCTTTGTGGCTCAGTCATCCTGAGGACCACTCTCAGGAGGGATTTATCCAAGGGCTCTGCAGAGCAAATAGACTTCCGTGACTTGTAGCTGCTCTGCATGTGTTTGTTGACAGCCCTGTAGTTCAGTGAAGGAGTCAGTACTGAGTTTTAGGCTGTGTCAGCCAGACTGAAGAGTTTTTTGTAACCTTGATGCCGTGGACTATATGGAAGTACAGATATGAGAGACTGTTTCACAGGGCCAATTCATGTTTGATAATTAATATGGCTTTTCCTTTTGAACTTGGTCTTCTAGTTTATGGTGGATAGGGCTGAGAGTCCCCAGTGATGAGTGGAGGATTCTTTTGTCAGACTTTACACTATGGTCAGACCTCTGTAAGATTTCTCTACATATATCTCTGTCAGTTTCAGTCTGTATGTGTTACCAAATACCATCTTTGCAGTGCCTCAGCTTTATTTGACAATCTGAGTTTCCTATGACCTTTGAGGATAACATTTGCAGGTTAAAATGTGCTGAATAAGGGACAAATGAGAAATGCAAAAGAAATGAAAATAGTCAGGTTTTAAAGAAAATCATCTTCTGTCAGCATTGTTTGCATGTGTGCTCATTTCTTATAAACATTCAGACTCGAGTTTCCTGTTGCTAGTATATATGGAAAACAAATGTCAAGACTGCACATGAATACTTTCCATAAATTAATATTAAATGTGCAGACACATTTCATCTCAAAGTGCTTGTACACTCCTCTTCTCAGAAAGCAGAATAAATGATGATCAGAATCACCACCTAGGGCTGGCTATTTCCATCTGTAGTTACGAAAATGCTGTACAAGGAAGGTCAGGATCATAGCCTCCAATTTTGCAAATCGGACACAGTTCCTCAGTAAAACCACTTGTCTGGCAGTCACAGAGCTTCCACCTCTCTATTGAACCTGCAGAGGCAAGTGCAGATGCACATCTGATTATTTTCTCTTCCGTCCTTGACTACCCCTTTTAAAAGGAGTCACTCACCCTTTCATTTATTGCTCAGGATGTGAAGCTGTCCATCACCACCCAGCACAGGCTGCTGTCCATCCTGCGAGTGCATGTGTGCTTACTGGCATGCATTTTCTCTCTGTCTCCCTTCCAAGGAGGAACTGAAGGCCTTGCAAGCATGCCTTGCTGCTTTCCTTCAGGTCACCTCTGCTTCTCCTTTCAGTGCCCCTCATTGCAAAGGATCTCTTCTCCCCTGCATCTCTTTTGGGTTGGCCAGAAGCCGCCTTCAGCGAATGTCCTGGCAGAAGAGTCCTGATTGTTTGCTTGAGTATTTTGTACCTTTCCTACTGTCCTTGTCTTGTTCGTAGCAGTCTTTCATTTTCCAGGGCTATCAGAGGAAGATTTGTAGTCCTGAGTCCTCTCTGCTTTCCTGTGTGGGTTTTCATCCTGACAGTTCTCCAGACTGTGCAGAGGTGCAGGAAAGTTATAGGGTGAGTGTGTTGTTTCCTGCCAGAGCAGATTTTGCTAATGCATTTTACAAGGTTCCCTGGGAGGATGAGCTTGGTAGTGGCTTCAAGAAATGAAATTCAGTCAGAAGGGACTTGATCAAAATGTTTGAAGTAACATGTATCAGAAGAGTTCTTGTTAGGAACACCTTTTCTTCGTGTCTTTCCAGAAACTAGCAAAGGGCAATTCTGAGAAACATTGGCAAATGCAGTACCTGGCTACTTCACACAGTGGTGATTAATCCATGAGACGCGTTGCCACTCTGTGTTCTGGAGGCCACAAACGGAAGTAAAAAATCCCAGTAGCTTTATGGAGTAAGCCAGCTTCCAAATGCCTAGGAATTAAAATGTTCCTTGAGCTGCCTTGTACAGCTTATTCTCAAGGGCTCTGAGGACACCAACAGCCCTGATTGTCCTTGCCCAGCATTTCTTGAGGCTTCTTCCACCCCGCCCAGGTCCCAGGCCCTCAGGCCCCCAGAGCCATCAGCCTCTGCCCCAGTGATGCTGCAGCAGGGCTGCTCTCCAGCTCCCCACAGCTCTGCCCTGCCTGGCCACGGCCCTGCTGCTCCAGAGAGGTACCTGATGCCATGGGATGGGTTGCCCCTGGTGACTCCCAGATGCTCTGCTTCTCAGCTGGGCTGTAGGGATGTCCTTGTGGAGTCCTCAGCCTTCCTAGGGCCCTGGCACTTACACAGTTTTGTAAGGCTGCAACCTACTCTCTTTATATAAACTATATACCATCACATGCCATAGCCAGTAACATTTCTAAAGTGGATGATTCTCTCCCAATATACTTCTTTTATCAAAAGCAAAAGAGTTAATGCCTGCCAGGATATAGAACTGATAGCAGAGACTGCAAATGCGATACTTGGACTAGTAAGTCATTTTACCAATGTTCTTCCTCTTAAAAGTGATCATTGTTAGAAATCATTGATCTTTTCCTTGTCCTCTTAGTCTGACAATATCACAGCTCCAAAATGGAAAGCCTTGCTGTGTGAGCAGAGATACACAGATCAATATCCCTTCTTGTGGCAGCAAGTGAAAATGTGTGGTGCAAAGGTAGACTTCCACAGTCCTGTTAGCAGGAACAGCTTGGATACAAGCATCAAATGTCATGGCAGTTGAAATGAAAAAAGTGAATATAGATGTTTATGGCATCACTCTGCCTTCTTTGGAATTTAAGCATTATTATTTGGAGGATAGTTGCAACATTTTGTTATAAAACTTCTGGAATTTCTAGGGATAAGGAGGGGAATGAAGCTAGAAATACATGTCAAAATAGTTGTATCTCACAGTGTTTGGGCACATTCATTTCAGAAAGGCAGGTAGTGACCACTGGCAGGACCCGAGGGAATGGCCTGAAGTTTTGTCAGGGGAGGTTTAGGTTTGATATCAAGAAAAGGTTCTTTCACCCAGAGGGTGGTTGGGCACTGGAACAGGCTCCCCAGGGCAGTGGTCACAGCACCAGCCTGACAGAGCTCAAGAAGCGTTTGGACAATGCTCTCAGGCACATGGTGTGACTCTTGGGAATGGTGCTGTGCAGGCCAGGAGTTGGATTCAATGACCCTTGTGGGTCCCTTCCAACTCAGCTTATGCTGTGATTTGGTGATTCTGTAGTCAGTCAGAAGAGGCCAAGGGATCCATGCTTTTATTAACACAAACTCCTATGCTTACTGAAACTGCAGGCTACAATATCTTCTAGATTTACAAGCAGAAATATTGAAGCTCAACAACCAAAGTCTCCAACACCAAAATCCACAAACTAAAGTTTAGCCTTGGTACAGCCCACGTAAATTTGGTTCTGGCTCTTCCCTTAATGAGATGTTTGAGCAAAACATGTTGCATTCATTGTGAGGATTTTCTTGCACCATGCAGGACAGAGGGATCATGGACAGATTCAACATGTTTTTTTTTTAAAAAAGGAAATGAACTATTAAAATACTGGTGTCCTGACTTCCATGACTTCTTTGTGTTGGGTTGTGGGAGGGGAGTTTTTTCCCTCATAGAAGATCCTTCTTGTGCTTTTTGGTGTCAATGCCTAGGGCAAATTCACGGCCTAGCTGCTTCTCATGCTTAGCAGGGGATGACTGGGCTGCCTTTCTTGCATGCTGCTTCATGGTGGTGGCAAATGTGGGATCTGACTGTGCATCAGGTCTGAGGAATCCCATAGGAAGCCTTCACACAGAGGATTTAATTTGTGATTAAAAGCAAGACAAGGCTACATCCGTATTAACCTTCTCTCTGCAAAACCCAAGAAGGTCTCCCAACTTTCTCCTCCCCAAACCTCCACCACTTTTCCTCTTTCTTTGATTTCTCAGCTAAAAATAGGGTGACAGAGGGACTGTGGGGTAAGCAGCTGGAGTAGAGCGGAGCCAGTTGCCATAGAAACCAATGAGCCACTTAGCAGCATTTGCCTTCCTCCTTTGCCTGTGGATTTATTTTTCTCTCTTGTTCATGGAGAGCCAGTGTGGGGTGGCAGGAGAAGTCCCACACCAGCTGAGACGCAGCTCCCTGCCATCCCTACCTGGGATGCCAGCGTTCCCTCAGGATCTGCCTCCCACGTGAGGAAGGGGAGAAGGAGGATGGACTTCAGATGGAAGAAGGGTCTGAGCTTCTAGGCTTGTACATACACTGGGTTTTCCCCCTCACCCTGGCATCTTGTTTTCCTGTTATGCTAGGTAGCACTTGGATGGTGCCCCAAATATTGCAAGAGGACCCTCCAGGCCACTTGTGCCCTGCCCTGTCTCTAAAGATGGCAAATAGCAGCAGGTGGGTTTTATGCATATAACCATGTGCTATATTACACCCCAGGCTTGAGTAGCAAAGACAGTCGTTTGGAGGTGAACATATGGGTTAGAAGAAGAGAATATTCCGTTCTTCCCAGGTCTTCCTTCCACCATGAAAAATTAACATTTGGGTGATTATTTAAAATAGATGCCCAACCTACTTTTGGTTCACATGGGGCTAAAGTTGCTTTAATTTCACTGCATATACATTTCTCAGTGGGGAAAACCTATTTCCTTGAAAGATCAGAAGCTCTAAATGGAATACCTGAAACATATTAAGCTATAATTTGGTTATACCTGATTCTGGCTTGCAGTGCTTGATATTCAGTAGTTTTTTTCTTTTTTCTTCTTTTTCCCCGAGACTGAAGAGACATACATTGTTAGGTAGCACATACTTCACTAAGTTTAAAAATAAACTTAGGAAATATTATCACTAGCAGAAAAGTACTAGATTGGCAGCTCTTGGAGAATGAAATCTTCTCTTCAGCCCTGAAGTGACAGAGCCGGTTTTGGTAAGACCTTCCCACACTGCTCCTCATCCGTATGCTCCAAACATTGCTCCCTCATAACCCGAGTCATGTGAAAGAGCCCCAGCTGCTCACACCTGGATGCAAACCCCAGGTGTCTGCAGGCAGGTGCTATTTTCTTTCTCACTCTGTGCTATGTGGAAGTGGTAATGGGAAAGACAGTCATGCATTAATGGGTGCTGCAAGCACAGTAAAGCTGTAAGGAATTTGCCAGCAGAACCGTGCCTGGTAAAGCTTGCTGATGCAGTGCTGCTCCTTCGGGTTGCATGTTACTGGCATTTCTGAAAGTTAGGAGAAAAAGTCTATTATCTAGAAATCATGGTAGATAAAATTGAAAGCAGTTTCTAGAAATTTGGACTGGATAGTTTTCCTCTGGGTAGTCTGGAATTGGGGTTTTGTGTTTGATTCCTCCTCTGAACATGAATGGAGGACTGGAAGATAATAAATGGCATCACACAGCAGTACACACAGGGAAGTGTAAATGTTAAATAATGAATCCTTATGATATACCTGCAAAGTCAAATGTATTATTTAACTTCTGCTCATCAGAGAAGGTCAGGCAAGACATGTGTGACAGAGTTAGAACTGAATCAAAGGTATACCTGGGAAGACCTGAAGACCTCCTTCACTGAGAAGTGGCCTGGCTATCTGAAGGATGCCATTCTGCAGCTGCTTAGAAGAGGTCAGCTTTGACTCTTGATGCTGACTCTTAGTATTACATGTCTGTACCACATCACTGACACCAGCAGGACCTACCTATGCTCTAAAGAGCTGTGTGAGTACTTGTGCTGCTGGGTGAGTCCGCTTCAGATCTGTGCAGACCCATAATTGGGAGCATGGCAGAAATATGGGCAGGGTCATGCTGTGTTCTGGTGTTGTCCTGGTTGGCACAGCAGTCTTTTTGCAGCCCTTGCTGTCAAAATAATGCAAAACAACCTTGGGGTTTTGTTAATGTGTCACATCAGGGTCATTTATTTAGTCACCCATGCTTTCTTCTCTCTCCTCATTTTCGCCCACAGTCCTGTGCAGCAGCTCACGTGCGATTAACTGCTTTCCAGCATTTAACTGAGACTGCAGTGCAAGAATTTGATCTGAATTAAAATTTATCCCCAGATTTAGGCAGCTTGATCCAGGTTTGGTGGTGGCCTATTTCTCAGTGAAATGTGTAACAGCAGCCAAGTGTCTTCTCTTGTATATTATTATGTTTCTTAATTTCACGGTGTGTTTTCTTTGTTTGTTGTAGTAGCCTGAAGTCATGCATCAAAACTCTTACTGTATTCATGAAAACATACCAAAGGCGAGCTTCACTGGCTAATTAAATCTTCTCCGTTGCACACTGGCATGATAAATATAGATTTAAAACAAACAAAATTTTCTATTATAAAACTTCTCCTATTCTGTTCACCTGGTGTTATCAGAAGGGTCTGTCCCAGGAGGCAGGATGTGCTGAATGCTACACAGGAAGTAGGAGGAGCAAGAATCTGGGGCAAGTGGGTACAAAAATAAAGGAGTGTTTGTACACAGAGAAGTTCCTGTATGCTAGAAGAAAAAAGGTAAAGGTTACAAAGCAAATTCTTCCATCAGCAAGATCAGAAGCTGCATGTCTTCTGTCCTCTTTAGGAGTCATTCAGAGCTGCAGCTTGTTGGCTGCAGAAAGCAAATGGGATTTGGGAGGAGAAGAACCGAACCCCATGGGAACAGCTTGTGGTGGAGGGGAATAGAGAACTGTCGTGCACACTGAGCATCAACAACAGATGGGCTTTTGTGCAAAACATGGCGTCACGGTTAGACTGGGAATGGGAAATGATGGCTTTCCATCTCTACATCAAAGCATTCAGGAAGAATAGGTGTGTTCTTGATGGTTTGAACTTATAGGTGGGGATTGGCTCATTTCTCCATCCTCTTCTACCTCCTTCCTAAAGAAACCCTTTCACTTTTTCTCTGCTTCCTCAGGACCTTCGTCCACACAGAAAATCCTATCTTCAGCCTCTACGGGACTGAGATTTTGGCAATCTTCAGTCCCTAATACCACTCGTTAGTGCCAGTTTAGCTGAACTGAGTTTGATGCCCTTTCCTTCAAGTCCACAAGCTGATGTCCACAGAGTACTGTATAGAAGCATTGCTGGGAAACATATGGCAGTAGATGGAATGTGCTGGGTAAGCAGAAGAGATAAGAAGTGACTGGGCAAGAACCAGCCAGGCTGGATTATTTGCAGGAACCAGGTCTGAGATGGCCTTGCCATCCAGCTGCTAGAAACAAAACTCAAGACCCCGTGACTGGGTTTTAATGCTGGTGGAAAACTCCTTACTTTGCAGAGCATGTGCAATTTGTAGAAGAATTCTTAAAAAAAAAGTATTTACATATAAAATTATAATGTTTTGGTTAATGTTGTGTTCTTTTCATTAATAATATGAGGTTACATTGAATTTGTTTTGCACAGCATCTCTCTTTTCAATGTGAAATGAGTTTTTGTACTGGTTGCTGTTCACTGCTGAACCAGCCGATGGGGAAAGCAATGAGAGAAGCAATGGTAACTTGGGGTTTGGTAAATCAGCCACTGTCTGTACTGGGTCTAAGGAACTCCTGGTTTGTTTATCTGTTTTCTCCATTAAAGGGAACCTAATAGAGCTAATAATTTTGTTTTAATTAGCATTAGATGCCAGTAAGGAAAAGGGAAGATTTAATGCCTTTCTCACATGTACTGAAGAGCCACAAAGCTGGCTCAGGCATAAAACCTCCCTGGAGGAGAATGGAAAAGGGTGTGTCCATGCTGATTGTGGATTCAGGAGGGCAGCATGGCATCAGATTACATCTGTTTGGTATTTTAAGGTTTCTTTACAGTGTTAGAGTAGAATGTCATTACCTGAAGAATGCAGTCCTGCAGTTTAAGAGGAAATAAAATGTATTCCATAGAAAATTCTGCTGCTGTGGAAAATGTGGGGCCTTGTCAGAAACCCTCTCACCAAGGAGTGAAACTGCACTCCAGACTCCATGATATTAAACATGAGAGGAATGGGTTCAACTCTCTTGCCCTTTTCGGTGAGATTGCAGCTGACAGTTCAGCCAGGAGGATCTGTACAGTGAGTAGCGTGAAGTGGGATAATGCATACTGAACACTGCGTGCTGGGAGATGTACATACGGCTCTTGTTCTAAATAGTGCCTTCAGACACAGCCTGTGGAGTATGTGCATAACGGCCCTTTGCTGGAATTTTTGCAATGTATAATCTTTGATGGGAAGTGGTTGCTTCTGTATAAAATTGCATCTGCCATTGCAGACTGCTAGGCATGTTCTGTGCATAATGTTGTGGCGTTACTGCATGTGTACATTGCTTATGCCTAGACACACTTCTGAAATGATGAATATTTTTTTCTTCATTATGATCTGGTGTAATGACAATTCCTCACCGAAGTGTCATCTCAACTACTTGCACTTCAGTAGTGCAAAAAGATCTGATTAATTATTTGTTTAAAGGCTGTAAATATACTTTCTTCCATCTCTCCCCCTTTCATTCTCAGATAATTCAGGCATAATGTCTTTGAAAATTTTTCCTGAGGCTCGCCAGAATACATCATCACTAGGATGAGGCCCAGGTATGTGCAGTCGTGCTTCAGAACTGAAGGAACTGTTTGAGATTTGTTTAGTTTGCAAACAAAACAAAGCCTGGCTGCTTTCTGTTGTTCTCTTTTCTAGGCTGTTAACTCTGGGTATTGTTCACTGTCAGTGCTAGCAGAAAATTAATAAATTTAAAATATGGCTCCTTTGAGCAACTGAACAGAGAAGTTTAAAATGAGAGTCCCTTCTCAAAATTACTTACTGCAAACCATTCAGAGCTTGCTAGACTGCTCTGTTTTCTATGGTGCTTTGGATCGTGACAGAAAGAAACTGTGTAAAAGTAAGATATTATTATTAGCTCCATTCCGTGTTCAAGCTGACTGATAACAGCAACTGTCCTTTCCTTTCATTGATGTACTTGTGAGATCCATCAATCAAGGCTGTGTCAGCAGCACACGAGGGGGAGGGTTCAAGTGTGTTTATTTTTACTGTCAATTGTATTTGCTAATGAGACTGGAGTCCATTACTAGAGAGGGAGCCTATGTGAGTTAGTGACTGAGTCAATTCGTTATCAAGTGCTGGCTCTCGTGCCAAGAATTGCTGGGGAGAACTGAAAATCATCACTCCTCCACCCCCAGCTCCCCTCTGTCTAACCTTTCACATTCACTCCTGATATTAACTGGAGATCTCAGCTGCTGGGAAACTGGCAGATACAATTTTACAAATGGATGTTGTCTGATGTCAACCTTTCCTCCTCCCCTCCCTGAGCATCTGACATTTCTCAACCAAAGGGACAGATGATAGAGCAAAAGTGGGATTATTTCTTTATGTTTGTAATAATAATAATAATAATAATGACTTATTTTCAAAGTGCTTTTGCTCAGTAAGGAGGGGGGATAGAATAGCGTTTATCCAGCTTGCGTTTTCCACTTGATCTTCTCCTCTTTCTTCTTCCTTTTTATCACTTCTGGTCCCTTGCACATCATATTGCTTTGGTGGTGTCCTCCTCCCTTGAGATCAGATGTGGTCCTAGACCACTCTGGCTTTACAAACCATTGCTTCCTAGTCTTTTCCTGAACTGACCATTTTCCTGACCCAGCCTGCCTCTCCACAGGGCATATTTCTTATGAGCTGGGGAGACATGCTTCATCTCACTTGAAATAAGAGTGTTTGGTAGCTGCCCTTGGTGTGAGCAGAGTTACCTGCGAATGCTGGATAGAAGCATGAGTCTCCCATGCTGAGAGCTCTCGGAGACACTGCCTCCCCACTGCTTGAAGCAGGCAAAGCCTCATTTTGCATGAGGCAGGGCTTCATAGTCCTAAAAAAGGATAAAATCATGACAAACTCTAAAGCCTAGGGAAGAATTTGGGGCCATCTGGCAGACAGCATCCTCAGATACAGTCTTTCAGGGGCGTGCTCATCCAGAGCTGTCTCTGGTGACAGAGCGCTGTCTGCAGAGCCACCAACACAGCTCCTGCTTTGTTTCCTCATGCTGCTCATCCACTGCCGGCCAAATCCAGGTTGGGCTATTTCTGTGGGAACAAACCCCAAGGTGGTGTCATTACATGTAGGATAATGTGTGACCTGCACATACCAATTGTTTCAATTGTGCTTCCAGAAAAACCCTTACTTTTTAAATGCAGATCCTCTTTGTCCATTGCAACATCTTTCTCCAGGTTTGCTCTCCTCTTCTCTCCAATGGAGCAATTCTTGTGTGATTCAGGAGGTGATTTTTGCATTGTTTCATTATTTCACACCCTTTTCTGGCCTTGCCTAGCCTGCCCACCTGTCTGGTCTGGTTGAAAAAGGTCCCCTTATCACCTCACACTGTTTCTCTGTGGTGTGCATCTGTGCTGCCTTACGTCTTTGGACAGTTCATAGCTCTCAACCATGACCCTAGTTTCATTGAGGAGGTGGCTACTGTTTTTTAGTGGATTCTGAAAAAGACTGGAAAACTATTGTTAAACTGGGAGGAAGGACAGTGGACCTCCTGTGGGCAGATAGTGGAGGGAACAGATACTCTGTGCAGTGCTCCTTCCTTGTCACCTTCGGGTAAAATGGGTTGACTTCCTTTAACTCCACTCACTTTTAGCATTGTAGGTGTGGAAAAGGGAAAAAATGAGATTCCAAACCCTTCTCTCCCCTTGACAAGAAAGAATCAGGAGGTCTTGAATGCTGCTGAGGTTGTGTAGTTTCACCCCATCCTATTCCACCTTGATTCACTGCAACCTATGTGGTAGGCTCTGGTAGAGGCTGTAGAGCAAAAACGAATCTCAGCAGAGGCAGGCCAAGAAATAAGGGGGAGAAGTAGGAAGTAACTCCTGTGAGCTGGGACAACATCAGGAGAGGTGGGGCTGAGAAGTTAATAATTCACTGCTGGTCTTGCAGATGAGGAGGTGCATGGAGTAGAGGGAATTACTGACACTTGTGGGGAGGAGCTGGATTTTCTGCATCTCTAAGCAGCTAGAGTCACTCCAGAGGTGATCCAAAGTCACCATCTGCTTTTGGGAATGCTGGTGGCTCTGTGAATGTTACATGCTGGGGAGCTGAGAATCAAGCACTCCAAAGACTGTTCAAACATAGCAGCCTTTCCAGAGGGAAGAATATGAAGACCTTGTCGTGACTTTTCTGGTGTCCAGCTCCTGGGTTTTTTCACTGGTTGTACTGTACTTACATTCCTAAACCTCTTCATACTAATCTTTACATTACCCCATTTGTAAGTTCTCCCCCCCACTACAAATGCAAAAGCTGTTCAACAGAGGAATTTAAAGGACTTGCCTCCAGACTCAGCATGAGGCAACTTTATGGTTCAGGTTCCTTGCTCTTGTCTGTTATATCTTTTAGACCATAACCCACTTCCCACCCCTCCCCTCATGTACCACCTTGCTTTCTTCCACTTGCCTACCACAGTTAGTGTGAAACCCTCCTCTAGTGTTGATTTAGCCATATAAGAACAGTTTTCCTGCTTTTCTGCCTCAACTAATTGCTTTTTAAAAAAATTCAGCTGAAAGTGCATCTTCATAGCCTACGCTCTTGAATTTTTCTCTTCCTCTGCAATTATTTACCCCTCAAAAGTGGTTTTATTTAGCTACAGTATGTACATTAAATATGAAAACGTGGTTGACTTATTTAGAATAGTTATTATTGGATGATTTCAGATTGCATGATGAACATGAAGTAAATAAGCCTTGCTAAGTAGGTAGACAGTAATAGTCAAGGGTCACTTCAATATCTCAAAAGCATCTGACTTTAGTTGTAACAACCTTTGAGGGTACAGGCTAGAAAGTAAAGTTTAGTTATAATTTGCCAGTGGACATTTTCAGGTCTTTGCCTTTCTTTTGTAGTTTCTTCAGCTCTTATATGTTGTGCACTTGGCTCTCAGCATGATTTATGGCACAGCCCAGAAGGTTGGTTGGTGAGGCAACTTTTGTCCTGCAGAGGGGATTAAAAAGCAATATTTTGTACTTACCGGGGTATATGAGTACAGAAAAAACCCCAAACTGCAGACCTGGAGAATATGCCTCCAAAATTCAAGGTAGTTAAAAAACTTTCTCAGTTAAGCTTGATCTAAAATTTGCTGGAGCTGTAATTTAGATCAGATTTCAGGCAACCAGAGCCACTTTTGCCGAGTGGGTTCCAGCGTTATGTGTAACAGGCTTGGTAATTGGCTGGATAGAAATACAGCAGATATCTGATGTCTGTGGCAGCACAGCTGATTCTGGGATCAATTTATCTGAGCTGAAACTGATTTGAATTATGAAAAAATGTTTGCTTTTACTGCTCTGATGTAACAACATCCTTCCATGGTGGACAAGCGTGATTTGTCCCAAGCACTGTTCTCCCCAAGGTTGATTGTTTGCCATTCTGTCCAGTCTTCGTCAAGAGCCTGCAGTGGACTGCATGTGCTAATCTTGTTAATATGTTGTAAAAGGTATATCTACTTCATACTATATATATATAATTTTCTACACCTCTGCATGCTTTTCAGTATTTCAGTTCATAAGGCAGCAAGATTCAAACCCTCCCTTTTATTTGGTAGGGTGTTAGGACTTTCAGCCTGGAAAAGAGATGTCTGAGTAGGGCACAACAGGGGTCTAGGAGGATCACAGAGATCGGCAGGAAATTACTGTTACGAAATTACTTAATATGAAGAGTAGGAATCCCCAGTAAATTTATCAGTCAAAATCAAAAAGAGGCACTTTTTTTTCATCTGGTGCATGCATAAATTGTGGAATTCACCGGATGGTGTGAAGGGCAAAATTATAAATAGTTCTAAAAGCATCTTGACACATTTATGGAAAAAAAAGAAGGCCGTTAAGATCTACTAAACTCATTGACGCAGATGTGATCTTTGGCTCAGGAAACTCTCAGCCACAGATATCTGGCTGCTGGGAGAATACAGTGGGAAAAGGATCACTATGTATTTGCACTGTCTTTTCCTAAGCCTTTGCTGGTTCTTGCTGTATGCAGAGCACTGGGCTGGGTGGTCCTTTGGGTCCGGTACCAGACACATGCTTTGACAGTCTTAGCAATATTTCTTTAAGAACAATAAAATGGCTTGTTTGGAGCCAAGTTAAACATCGGTGTTTAACTTCACCAGCAAAGAGGTTTTTTAACTATCTTGTCAGGAGTTGTTCCTAGATATGATCAAGGGACAACAACAGCATCTCTAAAGTTAGGACAGTCAATAATCATTTGGAAGAAATGTTAACATAGCTTGATTAAATATTAATGTTATGAGTCATAGGGAGTTCTTGGAGATTGAGGAGTATGGAAAGAAGCCTTAACTCTTGGTAAAACTCTGTGAGGGAGCTATGTACTTAAGGTAAGTAACATATCCAGTGTGTGTCTGAGAAAAACCCAGGACAAGGGTCTTGCCTGAGATTTGGATCTCTAGTGCAAGGACTGTGTTCTGGCATCTTTTAAGCTGGATGATGCAGAGAGTGAACTTCTGGCAGCTTAACTGTAGCAAAAGTCTGGTTTTCTGTCTCTAAGCTTAGCAATTCTATTTTTAATATATGAATAACGGCAAATACACTATATCTTTAATTTTGTCTTAACCTCTTTGTCTGCTATTAGAAGTGCCTTCAGGGAAGGTTGAACTCCAGAATCTCTATTCCAAAGGAAATGTTGAACCATAAACCACTCTCAGGGTGTCCTGGGATGAATTCAAGCTTCCTCATTAAGCTTTCTGGGCTTGTATGAGATCTGGCAACACAAGATGTCAATCTGAGAAAGATTTTTTTCCATCAAGAAATTTGCACAGACTACCATTAGCATGAAATGAAACAGTCAGATGAGTTTCTGAACCTTAAGGCTCCTCCATGAGTTTACAAAATCAGGCCAAGCAAATTTTGAAATGGTTGGGAGCTGCAGTGGAGGCAAATATTGGAGAAAATTAATGCAGTTGGAAGGGAAAAATGCACTTTCTTTCTGCTTTGATTACTGTGGTGCTTTTTTGTTCTGACCAGCAAAACCTCCTTCTTCCATAGAGTTAGCGAAGACATTTGTTTTGAAGAAAGAGTACCAGTATTGGTGTGGATGAAGGTAGAGGTCTGGTGTAAGTAAAGGCAGATTTTGTAACCACTTACGATGATCCTAATGTCTGTTTAACTTGAGACCTGGAATACGTCATGAAAGTAACGAACATTTCACAACTTCCAGTGACCTGAGCTTTGATTCCTGCTCACAGACGTGCCATGGGAATCCCAAGAACCACACATACCACGTGCCCCAGCTTATTGCTTCCCTGTCTGAATTCCTTTCAGCTGTGAGCTCTTTTGCCTTTCTCTATTTCCCACCAAAAGGGCTAACCTACCCAACAAGTGGTTGTGTCTGACATGAGACCCATCTGCCCTCTCCCTTCCCTTCATCATGCAATATATACTGAGCAGATTCTCATTATTGTTCTCTGGTAACTAGGCAACCATGAAATGTCAGCTTGGCCTAAATAAATAAGGCATACATATCTTTGTGATATATTTGAATCTACATACATGTCGTCATTGATATATGAGGTCATTTGAGCATGTCTGTACATGTGTGAAATCTGACTAAATGTAACAATACTTTGCAGTTTCCCCCATGATCCTGCAGCTTTTTGCTTAAGTATACCCATGCTCTTGTGATTGATATATTATCACTACCTCTAAATGACAGGTAAGTAAGCGAAAGTATAAAGAAATAAAGTGACATTTCAAGGTTGCAGAAATACCCAGCTGAAAATGCAGGAACAGCTTCTTGAAAAACATGTGCCTGAATATCCTGTAGCAGGTCCAAATCCTTCACCCCATCACTATTTCCAGAATTGCAAACAGCAGACTGGCGTCTCCCTGTCATTTCTCCATGCATCTGCTCCTCTTTTCCTCTCATTTTGCTCACTCATTGCATTGCTGTTGCTGTTCCCCAGATTTTTCCTATTGTTCCCCAGTGACTGTTCCCCTTCATCAGAAATCCTTTTACTTCATGTAGAGACCCTTTCCTTCGACTCTCTCTGGCTTATTGTTCTTCTTTCTTCACTGCCACATCTCCTTTCTGCTCTCCATCTCTACTCCAGCCTGCTCTTCTTCCACTCTTCACCCACATATACAGAACTTGGCAAGATGCAGAAAATAGTCATTCCAAGAGAAACTGGTGGCATGTCCTTGGAGCTGGGAGTGGCCATAGGCTGCAAAGAAAAGCACTCCCAAGTTGGAGGTGGAGAATTTCTTTCAATGAGAATGAGAGGCACAAGGATTACCTGGGGAGGAAGAAAGAAAAAACCCCAATTTTTGTAGCTCCTCTCCTTTCCAGAAGAGAAGGATTTCAGGAAGTTTGTCCCATGTGCAATGCATCTATGCAAATATTTGTCATAAGCCAGACATGAGTCCTTGCTCTGGCAGTGCGGGATTAGTACCTTGTTATTTCAGCACCCACCAAGGAATTTCATCATGTTAAAAAAGCCCTTTAGAGAGTTGTGGGCTGTTCTCAACACCCTGCCTACAGGTTAAGGCCAGAGCATCTTTGTGCACTGACAGTCCTTTGTTGCCATCACAGACCTTTCCCAGTATCAGTTCCAAAATAAAGCTCACCTCCCCTGTGAGAGCCTGGGAATTCCCCAGGATGTCTGTGTCCTGCTAGTGTGTGTTTCCTAGAGGCTTAACCCAAATATGATTTGGATGCTGTTCAAGACCCAGGGCAGAAACTGAGTCAGGCAAACATAAGGTCTCAGTGGATCTCTCGAGCTCTTCCTTGATTATCTAGAGAAGAATTCAGGTTTCTCAGGCTAAGGATCACTGCACTAAGTTGTTCAGCACTAAGAGAAACCAGATCCCTGGTTAAAACTAGGGATCAAGGGCTGGAAAGTGAGGTTTTTTTGTCCATGTAATATGTGCCTGACAAACAATAGCAAGGGGGTATACGTACAGTTGTATGCTGGGGGTCCTGAATTTTGGTTAGGGATGTGTTTATGCATGCAAGAGGTTTGCTCTAACATAACTGCAGCTTACTCTGTGTAAATTGAGTGGGCTTAAAAGATGAGTGGGAGGAAAAGAACTGCAGCGGAGCTGGAGGCAAAAAGGGCAGGAACAGCTACCTTAAAGCATGACTACTTAAAATTTCCTGACCCATGTGGGCACAACTCCTCTCCCTTAGCTGAAAACACACATTCAAGGCTGTGCATCTGCACAGATCTTCCATCACCCACATTCAGCCACAACGATCTTCAGCAGGCCCACTGTAAGCCAGGATATAAACCAGGACAGATCCTCAGCTGGCTGCAGACACCGAAGTTGCCACGGTCCTTTCAGGGCTGCAGCCAGAGTCCATTGCTGACGGCAGGCCAGCAGCAGGCAGATGGCACTCTGTGGGTGAACATGTAACAGATGCAGTCTTTCCAGGAAGGCAAAACCTCACTGCCTCCAGCTCCCTGCTTTCCCTGAGGTATGGTGGCTTCTTGTCTATGCACAGTGAATGCTGAGGGAACAGCCTGCCCTCCCATCCCACCCATAGCTGGTGAACAACAGCAAATGCTGATCTTGGGAGTCTCTGTGAGAACACCGGGCAGAGTCAGGGCATTGGATGTCCTGTGATGGTCCCGACCATCACACTGTTAGTGCAGCCCCCAAAACATATTTAGGCTGTGCCAACTTTCAGGCAAAGCCTGGCTCCAGCTCATGGATGGCTTTGTCCAGAGAGGTGGTTCCAGGAACTGTGAAGGGGTAGAAGAGGAGGGTAGCTCTAGGGACATGAGTCACACTGTGCCACTTGCCTTGAAAATGGGCCCTGGCCCATTTTAGCTCTTAGGATTGACTGAGCCTCATAATTGCTAGTGACTGAGGGCCAAGAGATGTGTAGAAATATCTGTAGAAAGATCACAAAGGAAGGCAAATGGGCCTCATCCCTGACTCGGCCAGCCAAGCTAGGTCACCCAATGACATTAAATTGCTCAAAAAGAGAAGTAATGGCTTTTAAATGATGTTTCCTACAGTAATTCCTCTTTTGCCTTCTACAGGGAAATATTTGGGGCAGCTGGTGTTGTAGCTCCATCTACCAGGAAGCAACAAGTCAGGCTCCACTGTCAGTCACAGATGGTGTAATTAATTCTTCTAGGTAGTGTAATTAGCCCATCCTATCAGCTACGTATTTTCTCAGTCAAAATTATGCTAAAGCTAATAATACATAAAACACAGAAAACAAAAAGAAACCCAAAAAAAGGGGAAGCGATAATGGGAGGAGAAGGGATTAGCACAAAATTTACCAGTGTATAATTTTTTCTTGTTGTACATTTCCTCTTCCCTTCAGCTTCAAACACAATTCAGAACAACTGGTGAATGTAGCGAGCAGAATGAATACAAATTGGCTTACTTTAAATAGCAGCATGTAGGACTTAGCCAAAGTCTGCTTTCAGATGCTGAGGCGAGATAAGGCACAGATCCTGCAACGAACTCTGGGCAGGCGTGGTGTCAGGGCTGGGCTCCTGCACCGTGCTCTGCCCCAAAGTCGGGGGGGTAGGAAGGCAGTGTGCCCACTGCCCATGTGTGCTCCTGTTTGACTGGAGTCCCCAAAGCAGGGAAGGGTGGGTTACCTGGGACAGTGCCCATAAGAGAGGTATCATGTCCATGCATGGGTGGAGGGACTGGAGCTCAGAAGACCCTTGTGGACTGTTTCCTTTCTAGCTCAGATGCTAGAACAGTTCTCTCAGATCCCCAAAATGTAGCTGCTGGGGTAATTTCCTTGGGTCTCAGATTTGAGGGTTGATCCTAGAAAGAGGGAAAACAAAAACTGCTAGGTGAAACCTTCCTCTACCGTGACAGGAATTGTTTGCCCAGAGACTGGGCAGGCACGGGGAGGAGGTGATAACTGGCCTGAGCTAACTGGAAAAGGGGCCTGTGGAGCTCTGCAATGAGCTCTGCTGTTTTCATGTCACCCTGACTCCCTCTGAGCTGTTTTGGCTCCCCAGCTTGCCCAAAGCATCCTGTGGACTTGCAGTAGCCAGAAGGGGAGAGGATGGAGAGCGATTGTGAGGGGAGACAGGGATGGTGTAGCGCAGCTGGGGTGGACTTCTCGGTGAGCAGGACACGTCTGGCTCTCTGTGGTGGGAAGGAGGGCAGTGAATGATTTTGCAAAGAAAACTGGTGCTGAGAACATGAAGCTATTTTTGGCAAATAAGAAGATTCAAAGCAAACTGCACGAGTCAGTCTCAGTAATGAGAGACTTCTGAGCATGGTCAATCTCTGTGATCACTTCTGTGTGAGCTCTCCAGAGCTGGGCAAGCTCACGAAGGTCCTTTGTAGCTCCAGCACAGAGACCAGCACACGTTGCCTTGGAGCATCCCGTGCTTGCAGAGCTCCAGGCCTGGGGTGGCCCTAGGAGCCCGATGCCCCATGGTGCCTGGGTGCCTCAGCCTCGCTGCTGAGTGACCCCATAGCAAAAGGAGAGGGGGAGCTGGCTGAGTCCCTGCGAGCGCTGAGAGCCTGTTTCCCTGGAGATAGAGCTATCTCTTTCTAAGAGTGGATTTAGCCCAGATGGGAAAAAATTGCTGAGCGGGAACAAAGTCCTTTTTTTAGAGCTTGAGGAGGCACAGCCTTCCCTAGTGCTGACCCTTAAGTCTCTGAGAGCACCCTCTCCTCTGGGAAGAGGTGGTGAAGCAGCCTGGCTATTCTCCCTGGTCCTGAGCCTGCCACCAGCAGGAAAGGCTGCAGCATGGTGTCTCCTGGGGGAGGGTACAGGGCTCCAGCCCTGGATGGGGCCAGTCCCCTGGGCAGCTCTTGGCGTTGTGCCTTCCAGCTTTCCCAGTGGCTTCAGTTCAACCAGCTGAAAATCAGCTATGGTAGTGCTCACTTGTCATTCCTCAGTGGGCATGGCGAGAACTGCCTCATGGCCACCCCTCGACAGAGCACTTTGTGCTGCCTGGTGCGAAGCAGATTGAGGGTAAGCTCATGCACTGCAAATGACAAAGCCTTTGGTCATAGATGAGTTGGTGCTGAGCTTTCGACATGCAGATCAAAGCACATGAGCCCGCGGACCTGCAGTGTGGCTCAAGAGAGAGCTGGATGTGTCCCTCACCCCATGAGAGGTGTTCGCGCTTTCCCAGGAAGGCTGAAGTGCAGAAGGGACTCTGCTCCCCACAAACTTTGTCCTTTAGAAGCTCAAGCAGCTTCAGGCACCACATCTTTCTCTTAATCTCCCTGACAATTTAGTTTCTGTCTTTCTCATCTCATTTTGCTTCAGCATCTCTCCTAACACCCCCCCATCCATCCGTCTGTCTTGTTGCTAGGTGAAAAACTTGGAGCAGCAGCCATGGAAGCTGACTCATGGCCCATACATGGGAAACTGAGTATTGCGAGCTGCTGCCGAGCCCCACTGCTCTGGTGGGCTGCAATTGCCCTGAGCACCTCACCTGGAACCCCCACCCATGCACCCTCACTGCTCCTTGGCCTCGGGGTGCCCTCTAGCCTCAGCCTTACTCTGAGCCTGAGCTGTGCAGTGAGCAGCAGAGCTTTGATGAATCTTGCTGTTTCCTGGACTGACCTTGGACTTGATTTGTGGTTGTAAGGTGACTGCTGTACTGGCTTTGCTCAGGTGCTGTGCCTGTGTTGGTGATGGTGTGGTCCTGCAGCGCCCAGCTTTTCTCACTTTTCCTTGTGGAGCAGCCTGCCCCTTCTGCTCCCTGAGAACCTAAAGGGTCTTGCATCAGGGACCTCCCCCAAATGCGGGACTTTCCTCTTCTCCATCACAAATACTTTTCCAGGCATTATTGAAAAGAGCACTGGTATTTTTGGCTTTCCTTATGCCACTGCAAGAGTGTTCAAAGTGTGGCTATAAGGAAATGGCTGCTTAGCTTCTTCCTAGAGACCAAAGGCTCAGTATAGCTATGAGCCTCATACTAATCTGGCAGTCTTGATGTTCTTGCTAATTCTGGGTTGCGTCCTCTGCTAGTGACCTGGAAGCCTTCTGCAGCAACAAGGGTGATGTTTCACCTTGGACCATGTTTCTCGTATAACACGGTGGTGCAAGGCAGTGGATACAAGGGACCAGGAAGAGATGGGACTTGGGCACTGTGATGCTGAATGTTTCCCAGGAGAAATATACAAGGTGGAGTGTGGGGGGGATCATAGCCGGTAAAAATGGTATGTAAAACTCTTCAGATTTTTCTTCAGAGTTGAAATGATGCAGCAATTTATAGTGTCCATGATGAACTTTGTTCACATTGTTAAAGAAGACCTGATCATCTATTAGCTTAGCATGGCAATGTTTCTTTTTGGTACATAATGACAGGCATTTAGGGTGCTGTATCTGTGCAGGTGTCACATATCTCTAGAAGGCTGGTGTGACAACTAGCCACCAGCTCTGGAGCTGTCAGCCTGGCTTACACAGGCTATTGGAGGGGATGCAGGGGCATATAGCTCTCCATTATAGCTTTCCACTCCTGCTTCTGATCTCATCTGAGTACTAAGGGTACTTCAAATTCATACTCTTAAATCTTCCTAGAGTGCAGGACCAAAGGCTTGATTTGGAGGCAGGTTAATTTGGCAGAATAATTACTGTTCTTGGTATCATGAGAGGAGCCAGTGATTTATCTGTGTAATTTTGGAGTTTTGTCGTGACTACTCATTGCACAGGACAGGAGCTCATTACATGCTGCTGAAGCAGCCTGCGCAGAACTTGGGGAGATTTGCATGAAGATCAAAGAATTGACTGTTTTAGGGTTTTGCTCCACTCTGGGAAGAGCAGTGCTAAAGTGACGAGAGTATATTGGCTCCCACTGCATAGGGACTGGGATAGAGCACTGAGAGTAAGACCAAAGAGGAGGTTAATTGAGGGAGGAAGGGCAGTCCACTGTCAGCATAGCTCGAGATCTCCACTTGGGTGTGTTGCACTGTATGCTCTGCTTTCCCACATGCAGTTCTCCTGTTGGGGTCTGTGGTGTGTCCTCATACAGTGACTGTGGCTTTGAAAATGGACCAGACCTTAACTGTTGGTCAGCTCTGTAGATGAGAACAGGATCTGTTCCTTGCTCTGAAAAAGGACTTTAATTTGGCTCTTCCATGAGGTGCAGTATCGGGCTGTATTACATTTTACATAATAGCGTGAAGTCTGTTTCTTCTCTTATGTGTATAGTATGCTGTTTGAAATAGTAGATATTTTTAATGTTTCAATAGCTTTTTATTAAAGGAAAATGGAAATGGAAACCACATTTCTTAAATGAATTTTATCTCTATAGCAGTTCCAGCGATTCAGATCTGTGTCAGTGCCAGTTTATTGCAGTCTATTTTCTCCTCAGTGAGCATCTGCTTAACAGTTCAGTGCAGATACAGACAGATAGGAACATTCCAGCACGCACCTAACTCCACCCTGGGGCATGGTAGAAGTTACTTAGGGTACTAATTTGTCTTTTTAAAGCAAAAATATTTTGGTCAAGCAAGATGTTTTGTCCACTGAACAGGTTAAAATTGTCTTGGAATAACAGAAAACGAGGATTGTGTGCTCTCCCTCCCACTGTTTCCTTAACTTATTTTCTTCTAGAAGCAGTATTTAAGAAAGTTGTTGCATAAAATTTATATTAATCTTTGTATGCTTTACCCTGATCTACATATCATTCATTGGTCTTCTGTTGTAATGTAACCTAACTGTTATGACCTATTATGACAAGTTGCAGAGCAGAAAGCCATGAAGCTCCCCAAACTCATGTTTTTGCCCTTCCTCCTTCTCTCCACTGACTACAGGATTCAGGGTTTTTTTAAGGTTTATTCACTCTCAGGTCAAGAAATGGATCTTATTATCAGGTAGAAAATAAGTACAAGATTGAAAGCAAAGTGCTCTTGTCTGTGTTTATGGAATTGTTTAAGAAATACCATTTTGGCTAAGCAGAGCATGGAAACAGATATAATTATCCATGCTATCTAGACTGGAAAGAGTGCTGCGAGGGAGGAGGAGGAGGAGGAGGAGGAGGAGGAGGATGGCTTCCTGCTCCAGTACAGGCAGGCCAGTTTCCCACAGTGGAAGAACTGCCCTTGCTGCTTAGCGGTGCCCAGTCGGCCACAGACTCATGGAGCAAAATGAGGGCAAGGTTTTTTAAGCAATAAAGCACAAAACAAGAGTCTTCTGTTCTTACCTTTATGCTCCTTAAAGAAATAAACTTCTTTTTGAAATGTTCCTCTATCACCAGGCTTTTTTGGAGCAGTGATCCTGGAAGGAAGGATCTGGTTGTGAGGGTGTTGCTGCAGGGTTGGGACATTACTGAAGGGCCCTCCCCGGTCAGTGGGCTCAGTCTCACCACTCTGAGGGGCCCTCCTTCATACAGGCACACAGGTAGGTACTTGCTGATGGTGATGGTGTTTTTGGCATGCCCGTGCATGACTACACTACCTGTAGGGGTGCTTGCAGAGCTGGAGCCTGCGTACTTGGTGGGGGAACAGGGATGTGTCCAGAGCAAATGGACCCCTTTGCTATCAAACAAACAAGAATTGTTTTGCCAAATAAATAGTTCAGACTTTCAACTGGAAAAATTCATGATAAATTAAATGTGCTTCAGATAGAAGATTTCAGAGTAATTTTCAGGATTCCTACTGCTGTGTCACAATCTCATCTCAATGGAGGGAGCTTGCTGTTGTCTCCCATGAGAGGCCATTGCAGGGACACAGCATTATTTCTGCCAGCAGGAGGTCTGGCTATGGGAGCTGCATGATGAGGCGGGGGAAGATCACATGGGTGGCTTTGGGGCAGTGCTTGGCAGCCCTAAGAGCCGCCAGACCAAGGTTTTCTGCTGTACCTTGGTTTTGATTTTTTCCTCCCTAAGGCTTATCTTACTTTGTAATTTTTGCTCCTTATACTTGTCATAGCAGGGGGAAGCAACAGGGACTTTATTCAGCTGTGTCTCTTCCTGTCAGACAAGTGAGATACCTATGCCACTGCAGCCCTGACCTTGTGGGGGTCCTTTGAAGTCACCATTCTGTGGCTTCTGATGGAATATTGCCTTAGCATTGCCCACACTGCTGGCTGCGGCTTTAGGCACACAAGAGACCTGGAAAGGCTGCCACCCGCTTCTCTGCTAAAGGTGTGGTGCAACTGTCTGCAAGAGCAATTAGGCTAGAAATCCCTCTGGACAGGACAAGCACTGGTGAAAATAGAGTAGGGTCCCCATAGATGAGGAGGGACCCTTAGGGCATGTGTTTTGGGCACGGTGATCCCTGTGGGAGCTGGTGGCTGGTTCTCCTCTGTGTGCTCCAAAAAGCTTTGAGGAGAAAAAGTAATTTCATCTGCAGAGCCTTTAGATAGCACTCACCCCACACTGACTTGTAGTGGGAGACTGATGTAGGGAGAGGCTCCCATGGGAGGTGTGTGGAAACCCAGCCTCCAAGCGTCTCCGGCTGAAACTCCCACAGCAAGAAGAGTCTTATAGCTCCTCGTGTCCCTGTGACCTTGGTTTGGCACAGAGTGAATACAAAGCGAGGAGCAGCTTAGTGCTCAGAAGTGTAGCTAGCTAACTACAGCTGTCTTAGATCACCCTTCCCCGAGATCTACAGATTGCAAGGCAGGAATGGGGGTGGGGGGAGAGGATTTAGTCAGCCGACGAGCCTGGCTTCTATGTCTCTTTTAAGAAAGCGGATTTATTGGTATTAAACATGTCTCTCTTGATGTGGGTGATTTAAAATGGAAATTGCCTTTGAAAGGGGATTTCCTATTAACTAGCTGAGAAAGAAAAATAGGATAATACCATCATCCCTATACTGGGTCCATAGATGAAATGCTGGAACAGAATTATTTGGTTAACTGCTGCTTCTTCAGAAATTATAGCTTCTCTGTGAGAGTGAGACTTGCTCAAACTCCTCTGTGAGGAATGGTTGTGTAGATGCTTCCATAAAATTATTTTTATGGAAGAAGCAGCAATTTTACTGAGTCCTTTGGGCTTCAGGTAAAAAAACAGTAAATACTAATTCTGAGGGCAGGTTCAGGAGTGTGTCCAGCTTTTCCAAGTGTTATATTTGAGGCCAGATGGAGACAGACACACTAGAAGACTGGACTGAGTATTCACTTTTGTTGCCATGCAGTTAATGGCAGTCAAAGCTTGGATTAGTTAATGATTTTAGTAAGAAAAATAAAGCCTTGTCTATACCCAAATTTGCACTAGTTTAGTTCAGGCTGGCCCAGTTATCAATTTAATTAAGTCTATGCAGCCTCTTTATGTGGAAGGATTGATTTACTTAATCTGAACCCTTTCAGTTAGCTTTGGTTAAAATACATCCGTACAAGGGCATGACTGTACAGCCAATGGAGATGGAGGTGGACAGACCAAATCCACAATTCCTATCAGCAAACTAGTGCACATGGCTGATTAATGGCAGAGCAATGCCACATTGGCATCATTATATGCCACAATTAGGATTTTCTAATGTCAGTGTACTATATCATGGAGTAGTGCAGACATGCCCTGTCAAACCTAGCAGTCAATTTGGAAACCAACATTTCTTCCCCAAGTCCCTCAGTCAGGACAAAAGGCAACGTGCGTTGGAAAGAAGTGGCCTCTAAGTCTTCTGTCCCTAGATGGTCAACTTGGAACAAACCATGGAGGTGATCCCAGCCCCTAATGGTGATGCACCTGGTAAAAACAGCGTGCCCTTTAGCTATTGGGGCTGCCCTCGTACGGCCACACATGCCAGGCTGATGGTGCCAGCATGCAAGCCCCTGAGCTCAGCCTTCTCCTGGGGTGGTTTCTGAGATTGCCCAAGGCAGCCTGGGGAGCCTTTTTCTCAGCCGTGCTGAGTGAAAACAGCAGTTGGCTCATCCTGACATCTCCACCAGCTCTAAACTCAGCTGATTGCAGGCAGCAAGGCCAAGCCTTCAATTTCTCCTGAGTGCCTTCCAAGAGTTTACTGCCTCTCATTTGCTCACAGTATCTGCTTAAAAACTCCAGGAGAGTGAAGCACAGACATGACCTTCTGTTTCCAGCTTCTTTGTACAGGAAGTTATGTGATTGTGAGACAAGGAATTTGGTGTTTGGGATCCATTAGTGCTGGTCCCAGGAGGTGCTGTGACTGGCACCTGAGGAAAAGCAGAAGAGACAGAATAAAGAGCAGCAAATAGTCACTTGTGGATCTTGCTGCTGTGTGTTTGTTTCCTGCTTTCGTGGTTTACAGCCCCTGAGGAGCTTGTTCCAAAAGTGCCCAACTGGGGTCTGCCTGCCCTGTGGCTCTGGTGGCTGGTTGAACCACTGTCCTCCCCAAGATGATCATGTTGTTGCATCTGCTGAAGGTTTGCAAGGACAAGGTGTGTTTCCAAAGGCAGATAAAAACATTTTGCTTCATTTGAAAGATTGGGGTGAGGCTGGAGGAAATACTCTGTGTGTTGCAACAATCCTGTTGAGCAGAAGGAGGATTTAGGGCAGGTAGTGGGCACTTGAATAATTTGTCTTGGTCTGATGAGAGGGAGCTGACCTTTAGTATGTTGCATAGACTTATAATTTAGGTTGGAAATGGCAGGAGTGCCTGGGATGGTGCTCTTGGTTGATGAGGGAAGAGAAGAGGATGGATCTGAGTGGAGCTGAGCTATGGCTGGATGGAAGAGATGCTAAAGACAAAACGGTGTCAGGCCCATAAGCTTTGGAGTGGATTTGCAATGGGTTGCTGCAATCTGCCATGGTTGGTTGCTTGGAGGATTCATGTTGCTTGGCAACCCTGTTGTCACCATTCGGATGCAATATCCAAGGAGGGGACAATTTGGTGAATGCCCACTGGGAGGAGAAGGGGGAGCTGGGGGACGAGGGTGGGTACAATAACCACAGTGGAAATAGGGAGCTGGTGAGCATCTTGATGCTGTGCAGGGATGTGGGCAGAGCAGGTGATGAGGAGGATGGGCACCCTGTCTTGGTACTGACCAGGGTTTTGAAGAGATACATGGGATGTGAGGGTGTGGGGATTCTGGAGCAGGCCTCCTCATGACCTTGTGAAGGCATGCTGGTAAACAAGGGAGCTGTCCATCCAGCCAACATGGTCTTTCTCAGAATTTTGGGCTCAAAGACCCTGTGGAGCATACTTCCATGCTTCTGCAGGAATTCACTGAGGACAAGGAGGGCAGTGGGACAGATTGCCCAGAGAGGCTGTGCAGTCTTCATCCTCGGATATTTTCAAGACTCATCTGGTTAAAAACCTAAGCAACCTGTTCTGATCTCACAACTGACCTTGTTCTGAGCAGGAGATTGGACTAGAGTCTCCTGAGGTCCCTCCCAGCCTGAATTATCCTGTGATCCCATGACTGCCGGCTGGTAAGGAGGGGCTGCTGTTACTTTATCACTGTGCTGTAAGATGCCCACAGGCTTCAGGTCAATACAGCATCTCTTCAGTTCCCTTTGCAGCCATCAAGAGAAGCTTGAAAACAAAAATGTCACAGATGCAATGACAGTCAGATACGTAGTTAATATCAAAACCAGTTGTTCCTATTCACCCCCTCGAAGGAGATTGTACTTCTTTGAGTGCAGCACACAGAGGCACCAAGCAGTTCTGAACTCTGTCAGACTTCAAAAGAAAGAGCAGATTTTTAAGGAGACAGTCCTTTCTGCTGAAAACTCGGAAAGTGGTCTTTTGAGCAATAACTCCAGGGCACATTTATCATCTGTACATATGCAAGATGCCTGCTATCATACAGCTTGAGGCCTATCATATGACCTGAGATTGTGTGATTAGTTATCTCAGTTCTGTGCCGTAGAGCTACCGGTAGAGAAGAATAATGCAGATCCTGGTGACAGTTTGGGGGGGATGGGGCTGTCACCAGCCTGGTATTGCTCTTCTGTGTCCCAGGAAGTTACCCAGTGTCAGTGGTCTCATCATGCTGTTTCCATTAAGCAAAGAAAGCGTACAAATCAGTATATTTTTTTGTGAGCCTATTTATTTACAGCTAGTGTGCCTAAGGACTTGTTTCCTGGATTACTGTAGGGGCAGATGATCCATAACCAGTTTCCCTGCTCACTGCCTTACCAGTCAGGAGATACCTAAGTCTGCTCCATGTCAGCACTGTGTTCAAGTGCACCAGTGCCTCTCAGGTAAGCTGTCCTTTTAGATCACTGGGTTTTGAAGCAGTGGTATCCTGTCTAGTGGAGATCTACTCAATACTAGCCTGCCTCGAGCATCTGATGACCAGAATGGTCCACTTGTGTCTGGTGCCCTCTACCAAGTATGGCCATTTCAGATGGGGATTCCTGCAGCCACTTGCACAGTCCTCCTCACTTCTTCCTTGAAGATTTACATGTTTAGAATAATGACAGTTGAAGTCAGACTTTCTCTGCAGCTGTTATGGTCCCCTAGTCTTTCTTTACTATGCTCAGAAAGGAAAAATACTCAGCTTGCATTTTTGGGGGATAAAGGTTGAGGGAGACAGTGGGAATTGCCTGAGGAACAGAGAATAGGTTGAACCCAGCTGTTAACTTTATGTTACCTGGATGCCTGCACCCAGCCCCCATCATCTTATCCTATTGCATGTTTTTTGTCAGGGATCCTGTGATGTGGGCTGCTGGCTTTTCTTCTGGTCTTTTCCAGGCCTTTTCTAGAATCCTGTATATTCTCAACTCTGGGACCCAGTATATCTGGACAGAGAGAAATAGCAATTCTGGCCCTATTGTTTTTGAGGAGATATTTAGATTTTTTTTTCCCAGCTGCAAGTGACTAACAGATTCCTGCCTCTCTGCTGTAGACCATCAGTTCTGGGAGACAGGGACTAACACTCCCAAGGGTCCATGCTGTTCTCTGCATCTGGGAAGGCCAGCAGCAGCAGGTACAAGTGCTTATATACATGTGAAGATCTTCTGAGTTGCTGTGCAGTGAATTTGCACACATCCAAGACTGTCAGCATGCAGCCTTTAAAGCCAAGGGTGCAGAGGGACAGCTATCAGCTTCTGTCGATGGGTAGCAGCCACAGTTCATCACTGAGGCTGTCACAGGACGGGTAGGCACTGTCATGGTGTTCACTTTTTATCCCATCGTGATATGGCCCATGTCACTGCACACCTTGTAGTGTCCCAGAGGGAGTAATAACAGTTTGAGTCAAAGAAATTCTCCAGCTCCTGGGCCCATGGCTCTACAAATTGTCAACCTGAAGTGATAGCTCACCAAATGAAGAAAAAGGGGTCCTATGCCATTATAACATAGGGACTAATGGATGGTTGAATAGGATGTTTGACCTACTCTGTGGGCATTAATGCAGGCAACGTTGGGTGTGTTCTGGATGCCTGCATATTCAGAGTTCTCTTTGTCATCTCGGCCAGGTCAGACTTTTTTTCTGTCTGTGGACAATAACTTTTTTAGCACGCTGCCACCAACCTGCATTCCAAATGATGCAGCTTATCCTAATTCTTGCATCTCTTTCTGGCCATGTCTTGCCATCATGGACATTGCACTAGGCCTTCAGGTCCTGTTGACTTGTCATAATGTGCACGTTCAATGACTACCTGTAACAGCATCCCAGGGTTTGCTGACATTTCTGTAGCCTGTTCTGGACACCACTAGACAGGCCAACAAGGAGCTGTTTCATCAACACTGGATTTGCTGAAGTCAAATCTACCTTTGCTCAGCCCAACCACGTCACCAGCATTGGGTGACTCCTGGTAGGTAAAGGTCTCGTGTTGTCCAAACCAAGGCTTGGTGCTGTGACCAGTGCCCTGGGGAGCCTGTTCCAGTGCCCAACCACCCTCTGGGTGAAAAACCTTTTCCTAATATGACACCTAAACGACTCCTGACATAAAGTCATAGCTTTGCCAAATAGTGATCTCTTCATTACCCTCTCCCAGCATCTCTCTTCTCTCTGCAACCCCTGAGCTGCCACAAGGAACAATGTAACTGAGACACAGACCCTCTCTAATGTTTCTGAAGACAAAAATATCTGGGAAAAGTGGCATTAGTGATACCTCTCTTCCCTGTGCTTTTACTTCATTAGGTTGTAGATTGTCCCTTGTGTTGTCTGTGCCACTGAGATGGTGTCCTCTGCAGAGGCTGTGCTGCAACAACAAAGCTGTTCGGCAAAAGATAGGGGCCTAAGAAAGTTGAGTCATGCAAGAGACACCAGTTTATGAGAAAAAAATATACAATTCCTTCAGGTAGCATGAAAACACATGGCTGTTCTTGGCCTAGGGTAAGAGCATGACCAACAAGGGCACAACACCCTGCAGGTTCCCTTTTTGTCAGCATGAGAAAGCCTGGTAGCCCATCAAGCCCAGGATGCTGACTCCTGACTGACATAGGGGCTGGAGCAGAGATGTCCAGCTGCTCTTTTGCCAGGGGAACAAGCCGTAACTCCACAGGAGTTTTATGTACTTGCACTTAAAGGGCACAACAAATGACAAATGTCCTTTTTGTAAACCCACAGAATACAGTCACAGATTTACCTCTACTCAGGCAAACCTATCTACAAGGCCCAGAGGAAGCCAAGATTTTCACTGTGAGCTGTTTTAAGCTGTCCTTCCAATAAATATTGCCTTGCTGTAATGCCCAGCCTCTGTCCTTGGGCTGGGAAAGTTGCCAGAGTGTGGCCAAAGCTCTAGGTGGACATTTTCTCAAGATGATGAGGGGAGAGGGACAGAACAGCGTGTGCTTTTCTCAATTCAGTGCTTAATAAGGAGTGAGGAAAAGGCCTACCCCATGCACAGGAAGGGTTCATATTTTACATTTTCCCACTGCCAGGGCATAGAAACACAATCACCACTTGAATCCTGGAAGTAACATGACAGGGAGAGGACATACTTACAGACTTGCTGGAGGATGGAGGCTGGTCAGCTGAAGATAGCCCTGGCTCTGAGTTCATAATCACTGTGAAGGTGAAAGAGAACTCCTGTTTGAGTAAGGCCTGGTCTTGGGATCAGGTTTAGAGCTGATGTACGGAAAAAAAGACCATGAAACGTTTTGTGGGTAGTGCATGCCATCAAGATGCTGAGGTCTGAGTTTGGGTCAGACCTAACATGAGAGCAAAAATGGACTGCTGGGCTTCAAAGCTGTTGAGTCAAATGCCTCCATTTCAGTTTGATGGTAGATTAAAAGATGCAGCTGAAGTGTACCAGAGGTGTTTTGCTTATTGCCTCTTCCTAGATGTCTAAGTAAAGGAGAAAAGAAGGTGGCAGTTTTCTTTAGAATATAGAGTAATCTGACAGAAATCTTAATGTTTCTTCCAGCCAGAGGGCTGAATTATTGAGTCAGCTGGCTCACTTGGAAACAGCTCAAGCAAAAGAAATCTATCTCCATTTGCATAAAGTAATTTGCCAAGGGTAGGTCTCTTTTTTTCAGGAAGGTGGGGTGGTGATGGAGCAGCAGGATAACCTCAGTTCCTGTAGGTAGATACTCTCTCCCAGGACTGTGAATGTTCAGGCTTAGCACATGCTTTTCCATCTTTTCAGTTACTGAGACTACTAAATAAATGGGCAGAGGAGCAGGTGACCCTGATGCTGCCGGCTCTCAACTGACCATGGACAGTGATTTTCAGAGCTACTTTTAAGCTCGTTAACATCTCTCTTCTGTTTGCCCTCGGGCACAGAGCTATCTTGGGGGACCACAGCTGCATGCTAACAGAGCTAATTTTTCACTTTAAAATGGGTCTAAAGAAAACATTTGTCTTAAATTAGATGGTCAATGCAAATGTACAATAAATGCTGTAGTGAACACCTAACTCAAACCCAGTGAGAACATCTCCAGCTCACAGGCTCTTGGCTTGCTGGTGAAATCGTTCTTACTTCTGTTTCAAGGAATGCTTTCAGGCCCATATTTCTGTGTTAGAAAAATGATCCACTTTTCTAACATCATGCTGCTCCTTTTTCAGAATCCTTGTCAGTACGAATAATATTTTCCTTCTCTACCATTTCTTCCCCTGCACCCTTTTGGTGAGTTATTTGTAATACCATCTGCTTCACCTGAAGGAGAAATGAGATGAACAGAGAGAGACTCGGTGCTGTTATCAACCCCAAACTTTTCTGAACAAAAGCAGGGGCTGTTAGGATGTCGTGAACTATGGGATTTTCAGAACTATGCCGACGGGGAGCCCAGCTGGTGACACTAACCAGTGCCTCCTCTTTGCCACGTCGACATTAAAGTGAATGGCTTCGCTGCATATACCCCCTCCGTATGTACTTGTGTGGAATAAATGGTGTCAAAAGTTCTGACAGACCTTGCAGGTGACGGACGGCATAGGAGGTGGGTGGGATTTTGTCTTTGCTTTATGTACATTGTTTCCCTGTGTTAAGGATTGAAAAGAATCCATGGAGAAAAGATAGGAACCATGTGTTTGGAAGGAAAAAAGTAGTGATGCTTTGGTGACAGTATTTTTATGTCATAAGGTGTTTAAACAAAAAATATATATTCTTTAGGAGAAAAACAAATATTTGTGTACACTGCTGCTGTTAGATTTGGCCTCAGCAGTGACATGTGTACTTTTAAGAGTGAAGGATTTATTTTTTACCCACAGTAACTTAATGTTCCAAGTGAGTTTATAATAGCACTGATTAACTGGTAGCATTTAGTTTGAGTGAAATATCAGCTCTGATGTCTCTCTGTACTCCTCTTTGCTCCAGACACTTTTATCAGTCTTGGAGCTATTTAACTTTACTTATTATTTTCATAGGAGGTGGTTCATGTTGTAGTAATGGCCCATTGAACAAGCATTAAGGATCTGAAGCTGCATAAGTGAAGTTAAGGTATTCTGGGTAGCCTTAAGAGATCTGTGGAATAGCAAGTAAAAAGCTGGAAATGTCCTATTGTTTTGTGTAGAAGCCATTGAAATGGAGTAGGGCTTACCTGCCACTTCACTAGCATGTAGGCCTTCTGTGTAAGAAAAATAAATGTGCTTATTTATGATAGCACCAATACTGTAGAACTTGGACCCAACTGTAGCATGCAGAGCAAAGAAGTGGCACGTTATTAACTATTGTCTTATCTACAACAAAGCAAGTTAAAAGGTGAAAACCAGGGAACTTAAGTGACTGAAAGTTATTGCCCTGTATATTTGTAGCGGACAGTTTCTCTTTTAATACTGGGAGCTGGGAAACTAAGTTTCTTGGCATGTGACTAGCTGAGCTTTTGCCTTTATATGGATATTGTGTTAAAGATGAGACCATCTAGGTAGAGCGGATCCCTGAGGGTGTTTGCAGCAGCTCTCAGTAGCATGAGCAGTAAACTAGATAATTGGTGTGTTGGTTCTCATCCAATAATAATTTATTTCCTGGGAGCAACTTCAAAGCTTAATCCTAGAATTAAATCCCCTATTCCTCCTTGGGATTTTAATTTAGTTTTGAATGCTCTGATGGATTGTCTGCTAGAACATTAAAGACAGCTTTCAGACATAAGGCTGATTTTTCTGGCTGCTGTATGCCCTGTATGGAGAATAGGTGAATGCAGGTACTTTCCTGAAGAAACTCTTCTTTAGCTTTTCATCACGATAAGCTGGCAAAAGCCACACTTTATCTCTTACTGAAAGCGGTTTTTCAGTTTCCTTTAAACCATGAAGGCAATCTGCTTAATCCATTTTGCAGCTCTTCCAGTGAAGAGAGTCATCACTTGAATCTGGAGAGAACCAATAAGATTTTCATCAACCAGAAAGTTGATTTTAGAAAAAAAACCTCAGATAATCTGTTTGTCTTGTTAGAGTTGGAACAGGATGGAGGTGACTGCCAGGAGGGTTGTGGTTTCCCATTCATTCAAGTGTGTCAGAAAACTGTATCTTGTTAAGACCAGTGAGATGGGACAAAATCTCCAGCCACTGGAATGATCTTTGCACCCCAGAGGTGGAGGAGAAAGGCATCTTCCTCAGAGTGATGCAAGGCAGTGAGTGCTTCAGCCTTTCCTTTCTGCTTCTGAATGGCAGGGTAAAAGGGATGGCGTCTATGGCTAATGTTTGTACCGTGTTTTGATGAAATACGATGATAATTACTATTTATTATTAGATAGATGTGCTGCCTTTTGACAGATAGGTTCTTCAGTCTGGGTGTGCTATAGGTAGAAGAGCCATACATCATCTTAGAAAAGTGACAGTGTCAGTTTGAAATCCTGTCTGTACTTCTGCAGTTCAAAAATAACACATTTCCATTTGAAAGAACAAACTCCACAGTTTCTTAGTTTAATGTGCCTGTATTTCATACATAAATGACCATCCAGGAAAACCAATTTCAGTGAGCCTGGCATTCCATACTCAAAAGAATAAAACAAGTCTATAAAGACACAGAGAAAGCTATTTCTCCTTTAATCTACTTCACATTGTTTTTGATTCTGCATGACAAAAAACCAGTCTGCTAGTTGTTAGGATTTCTGGGGGCAGAGTGACCATGGCAGAGACAGTAGGGGATGCTGCAATTATTGCAATGTAAAATGATGAGAGCTCAGCTAAGTGTCCTGGTATGACAGCTGAGAGAACATGTGTAACACTTCAAAGCAACCGCAACAGTGTTCACAATTCCCTTCTGCTGGGCTGCTGGCAGGATGAGTGTCCTCCAAGTAGCAAACAAAGTGATCCTTGTGCCCAGGTGTCTTTGCAAAAGACTGATGAGATCTCCCCACCCAGTGGCTTCTGGCTCAATCCTGCTCTAGCATCTCTTGGTCCTGAACCATGTGCAAAAGAAAGGAAAAAAGGTTTTGTGCCAAAATTTAGCTGAGTCCTTCAGCCACGTGGTTGTGCCACTGTCAGGTTTATATGCTTGTTTCTCCATTTGCTTTCCCTTTAATTAGCTGATAAAATTTCTTCATGGTGTTCTTTATGCATCATGACATGGCGTCCTTGTTTGTGGACCTGTGTGGCCAGTGTTACGGTGATCTTCCAAAACTGACACAGGCCTGGTATCCGAACACCAGGACATGGGCATTTGGCCACTTTATAATCAGACTGGCTGAGTAGAGCAGGGCACAGAGCACTGTATAAAAACAGCTGGAGTCTTGGTTACCATGCTCTGCAGCCCATGTGCAAACACCCAAAGGAATGCTACCATGAAAAACCTTTTTATGGTGTGAATTATCCAGAACAATTGATCCATTTCATTGATTATAAGAAATTGCTTTTCACAGACATGGCTTTTCTTCTACTAATGCAAGCGTGTCTGTGTTTGAACAGAGGACCTATGAAGGGGCAGTCTTTTCCCTTAGCTGCAGACCCCATTTATCTAGGGCCCTGGAAATAGGCTCTGATTTTTTGAAGTCAGTGCGGCATTTACTAAGGGTTAAAGTTACTGTAGGGCCTTTGGTCCCTGTCAGTGCTGGCAAAGGCTATTCTGTGGTGGCAGAATGGCTCTGCTGGATTGGATCCTCCCCAACATCATCACTGCCACATCCAGCCCTGGTCGCTTTTGATATAAGAACTTTCATCCACGTTCTTTTATCTTAGGCAGGACAAGAATAATATAGCCCTTAATTTATAGTAAACATGGACCCATTTAAAATAAATCCCTCAATTTGTCTTACAAATAACGTTTAAGTGTTTTTGAATTGAAGAGATGTTTGGAAAACCATTTCCTATCAGAGATGCTATTTGTTTCATTTTATGCAGTTCATTCGTCTTAGTTGATTGGAGAAAAAATAAAAGCCTACCCCAGCTAGTGAGAGTAAACCCTGCCACAGTATTGTGTTGCTGCAGATGTTGCAACATTTTTTATTTGGAGCTAACCTCCACACACATTATTTACAATAACTATTACATCTTAATATACAAATAATTTGGGGATTAGATGCTGTGCAAAAACTCAAGAAGATAATTCTGAAGCAATTGGCATTTTTATGTGCCTGACTTCAGACTTGTAATTGAGCCTGATTTCTTTGGTCAAGGGGAACGCACCAATTTTGTCTGAAAAAAGTGCTGAATTGGACACTCAGGCCCCTAATCACTACAGGGAACTTAGCCCTTATGATTTATTTAAGAGAGAATTATAAATATACATATGTATTATGTTTATGTAGGATGTGCATAGACATCTATCAAGTAGAAAGGCAACTAGTCTCATCCTTAAAAGTGAACAAGACTTTCATGTACCATGTAACTGTGGAGTTGTGTAGTTTTATAAAGAAAAATAGTTGATGAATTCCTTCATCTTAAGATCACAGAGAATTATAACCTTAAATATTGCTGACTTGCTTAAAATGACTGCAGCCCCTTGTCAGAAATTGTTCCTAAGATACTTCTTAACCCTCCATTTTGTGTTTCTAAGTAATATGCTGGATCAAAACCACTCCCTCTCTTTTTGTCAAGCTCCTTGTCCACTTGTTTCATCCAGAAGAATGCAGGAGGACTTGCACAGTCATAGTTTATCCGTTCTTGCCATACAGAAAGGAAAAAACATCCCTTGGCCAAATCATATCTGCTATTCCTGTATCACTATTATCAGTGAAAGGAATGGCAAAGTCAAATGACTAATCTCTTCAGCTATTAGCAGTTTCTCTATGCAAGTATCACTCTACAGTTCTTTCCTCCAACTGTTCTGAGATAATTTCAGATTACTTTAGGCTTTGGCTAATATGTCTTCCATTTTTACTGAAATTAGAATGAAAAATATCATAGTCACTTTTTTTTTAAGCATGCCTAAAAATGTTAGGAAAATCATTCTAACAGGAGAACAGCCCTTACCAGCACCCTCAGGAAGATCCTGGCTGTCAAAATGAAAATATTGCTGTCTACTCTTGTCAAAGAGCTCAAGCACAGTTTGGTATTGCTTGTGGTCACTGCAGCTACATGAAAAATATCACTGTACACACCCTACACATGGAAACAGAAATTCATTCAAGTTCCAGATGGCATATTGATATATGTGCACGCAGTGCTACAACCACATTGCTGTCCATAACCTTCCCTACAGACCAGCAAACTCTATTTGGACCATGAGGTACAAACTGATGCAGGACCTGGGGGTTAAGAGAGAGTCCAGAGCTGCTGTGCTTCTTTTAGGAGGCTTTCCTCCCTCAGAAACCTTGGCCATATGCATGTTTTGCCCTGCAAATACATACCTGCAACAAAGGCCCAGCACTGAGTGCTTGTCAGCTTGCTGGAACACAATTCTTTGGCATGTAGGATCCAGCCCTCCTTACCTGTCAAAATTTTGAGCAGTACGTTCCTCACTGCTCCTGGACATAGAGCATGCTAGAAAGGCCCAAACAACTATGTTTTCCTTAGAGGGTGCTTTCAGTGAGAGGGATGCAAAGGCTGGACAATGCAGTCTGCATCAGCACTGAAGCAGAGAATGTGATGTTTGGCCTGGGGTCTGATTTCCTGCAGGACAAGTGTAGCTGGCAGGGAAGCATGGGGAGGGCTTTCCTCACTGCTCTTGTTTCTAGGGGTCACCAAGGACCATCTGAGCTCTTCCAAATCTCCTACCAAGACTCAGACATTGGCAGGGTGGGCATATGCAACCCTGGAGCGACTACATGTCCTGAAGGCTGCATTTGACGCTTCCACCTGGAAGGGGTCTGCTTTTTTACCTACTCTGGCTTTTCATGATAGGGGGCAAGACTTACCCTACGGCTGTTCTCTGGTGCTGAGGAGGGTAGGTGGGCACGCTCTGCTCAGGCCACCCATGGCACAGGAGGGGACAGGGACGGATCTGTGACCACAGAGTGGGTCGCCCTGCCGGGGTGAGGCTGAGAGCACCATGGGCAGCAAGGGTGCAGGCATCCGTGGGCAGGGCAGGATGAGGATGAAGACACGTGTTCCTTTCTGTTCAGGCTGATTTCACGTTGCTTAGCTTCCAAGGGGCTCTGAGAATAGCAATTAAAGCACCGGGCTTAATTGTGGAGTATCCAGTTTGGATATTAGCGTTATCTCTGTTCTCACTGCTTTCTCTTCGTTCAGATCCAATTCTGCTGCCTGCCTGCTGGCTGGGTGCCTGTTCCTTTCTTCTCGTTATTACTATTTTATGGCTATTGTTAATTTTTTTTTTTAAGCATTCCTTCACTCGGTTGCTTCCAAACACGCGGGTCGCGGTCCGAGAGGACGCCGGACCCAGGGAGCCCCGGGTGGTCCCCGCGGGGCTGCGGCGGCGGCTCGGCCCGGCCCCGGCCGCAGTGCCGGCCCCAGCGGCGGCTCGGCCGGAGGCACAGGTGCCGCCCGGGCATGGGCTTCCCCTTCGCCCCCGCCGGAGGCCGAGACCTGCTCCCTCCGGCAGCGGGCAGGGCTTGGTCTCCCGTTGCTCGTACCGTCCTTCCTCCTCCTTCTCTTCTACCGCCGTTTCCCCCACTGCTCACTCGAACAGCTTCCCCTCCCCACCCCTTGATATTTCCCCCTCCCCACCATTTTCCGCTGGTATATTTAATTATTATTAATTATTAAGCTGCTTTATGAATTCACCTTCCCATGCTTTCCCCACCTCCGGGAAGCATTCTCGGAGCTTTTATATTGCATAGAATTTTTTTTAAAAAATGTATTTTTAGGGTGATGCTCTGAGCACTTCCCCCTCCCCGCCCCGCATCTCCCACCCGGGCAGTACCAGAGAAGAGAATGAAGAACTTGAGCATGTCTGAGGCGGATCAGCCTTGCAGGCAGAGAGGGGGGCAGTAGCTACTCAGAGCAGCCCGAGTGCTTGAAGCAGGATTTGCTGGTATGTATGTGGGTCTAGATTTTATGACAGCTCTGAGTGTGAATCTTTTTCCGAGCGAGATGGGAGGGGAAAAAATATAAATACCTACGGCTTCATTAAATAAATGCCTGCATAGCTGTAAGCCCTGTCCGGCTGTGCTGGAGGTGGTGGTGGTGGGGACACTCCCAGCCATCCACCCACCCCTAGAAAAAAAAAAGCGCCCAAGCAAAGCTCGGAGAGCCGAGGGTTGTGTTGCCGGGGGCGAAGGAGGCGGGGGGCGCGTAGTGCAAGCCGGCCCCGCGGCAGGTGAAGCAGCCCCCCCGCGCCCCCACCCCCGTGGCGGTGCGTGTGCGTGTGTGAGCGCCCAGCGCGCCCCGCGCTGCCCGTGGAGCCGAGCGCGGCGGGCAGCGGTGCCGGCAGCACTGCAGAGGGGTGGGCACGGCCCTCGCCAGCCCTCGGGGGCTGGGCCCGGGGGTGGGCGAAATGCTGTGCGTGCATGGGGAGGGGGCCGCGGGGGGGGGGGGAGTCGCTTTCTCTCCGCGATTCACATCGCGCCCGCTTTCCCGTCTCGTATGCATGCCTATCCCGGGAATGGTGTAGTCAGCCCGTAACTGAATTATTTATAGACTCGTGCCAGCTGTTTTTTTTTTTTTTAGTTTTTTTTTTAATTCCGCTTGTGTGCACTATTGGGAAATGCGTTTTGCCTTCCTTTCTTCTCAATATATTAATGTCTTTGTTGGGGAGCGGTTTTTATCCCCTTCAGATCCCTCTAATACAAAATTGATGCTTATTTTTCCCTTCAGGAAGGGGACGCTTTGAGGATAATCATGCTTCACAGAAGAACGGCACCGACCTCCAGTTGCATTAAACACAACCTCCTCCACTAGGGCTCCAGGAAAAAAAAAAAAAGAAAAAGAGAGAATAATTATAAGAATAATCATTAAAAAGGCGAAAGGAATGCTTACTCTGGAACCTGCATTCGACGATCCTCACCACTCGCGCTGAATATCCTCTGAAGTGATTCTCTCCAGCTTTTGAATTTGCACCGCTTCAAGACGCAAGATTGCCACAAAGAAACCTCTATTTTTTTTACAGCCAAATAGGATTGTTTTTTAACTCATTCCCCCACGTTTGCCCCCGACCCTTATTCTTCTTATGTGGATATGCAAGCAAGAAGAGGAGACTGGACATTCCCAACATGCTCTCTCCCTTGATCTGTCCGTCTAGAGGTTCTGCTTCTACAAACCAAGGTAGGGAAATTCCTGTTTCTGTGGTTTTGCTTGCAGCTCATTTTGGTACACGGGTTTGCCCGGGGAAAATCACTCACGGTAGAACAAAAGGTTTAGAGATGCTGCTTTTAGAAGCAGATACAAGGAAAAAAACCCCCACATTCACCAGACATGTTGATTCCCTCTTGGCTCATCAAATAGGACATGAAGAGAAGGCGAAAGGATTTGAGTTAGGTACCACGTTGTGAATTGAGGGAAAGTCCCTTGTGATTTTTTTGGGGGGGAGTGGGCAGGTGGGGTCGGGGGAGACACGGGAGGAGGAACACGGATTTGGAAAGGGGTGAAAACGAAAATAATTTTCATCCATCCACCCGCAAATTGCCTCCTCCTTTTCGCTGGTCCAGCGGCTCCTTGCCATGCTTTGATGTGAAAGCAGAGATCGTTAGGAACAGCAGGACGTAGAAACCCGCTTGTTGCCGAGGAGGGTGGTGCATTACTGAAAACCCACGCCGGTCTCTCGATCGTGAGCGGCCTAACGCGGGGGCCGGGGCCGGGGCCCGGGGGGTGGCCGGGGCCGCCCCTGGCACCGCGGCAGGAGCCCGCCCAGCGCCGGGGCGAGTGCGCCTGCTTGCGTGGAGGTGGAGGGCTATTTTAAGTCCAAGCACGTCAAGCGACTTAGCCTGAACCTACGAGGCGCTGTATTCAGGCAACTTCACGTGTTTTAATTTATCCCCGTCCCCCTGGTGCTATCAGCGGGCATCGTGGCCCCTCTCCGCCGCGCCCCATCCTTCCCTCCGCCATCCACCGCGCCTTGCACCCCGTGTCCCCACGCAGGCAGCCCCTTCCCCAGCCCACTCGGGAGGGATGCAAAATGGCTATCGTGCCGCTCGGCTGTAGATACGCGAGAGATACCGGTGCATCCCGACCGTAACGCGACATGTGAGTCTTTCCGTAAGATGGTGGCAAGACAAAGGGAGCGGAGCCACCGGGGGGTGCGGGAGCGCCGGGCACAAGGTGTTGAACGTCTCGGGGTTATTTTAAGCCTCAGCCCGTGCCCGCCGCGCCGCTTCGCCCGTCACGCGTGGGTCTGCGCGCCCCCACGCCGGGAGAGGCGGGGGCAGGGGTGAGCTGCTGCACAGCCCCCCCTGGGGGCGGACCCCCACCACCCTTACCCGCATCGCCAGCCCCCCGCCCAGGCTCCCCCCGAGCCGCCTCTCCCTTCCAGACCGGAAGCCTGGCAGTGGGCGGGGGGCGGCAAGAGGAGCGAGAGGCGCACCCCGCAGCAGAGGGAGGAGAAAGGGGAGGGGGGGGTCACCCTCCAGCCCTGCCGTGGGGTGAGGCAGCCTTGAGGCACCCTCAGTCCTTGAGGCATCCGGAGCATGCTGAGGCGGGGGCGCGCCTTTCCCACTGCCTCCTTTGCCTGCATCCTTCCAGTAGCTCCTTTCAGCTATTTCTGAGGGGGTTTTGTCGGCCTATTGTTAAAAACCAGGAGCGGTTCCGCGTGAAGGGGTTGAGAGCCACCTTTCCTGACATATTCTGGCTGTGCTTCTATAAATATCTAAGGCTTCCCAGGGTTTATCCGCGCCTGGATCCTCCCTGCCTGAGCTCTCCCTCCCTCGCCGCAAGTGGGAGTAGAAAGTTTACCTGTGCGGGAGGAGGGCGTGTGGGAGCCTTTCCCCCGTTTTCCGAAGGAATTTCTCAGGCCTCGCAGATCCCGTATCTACCGAGGACCCCAGCATCGAACGGTTGGGGGATTGTAGCCCCCTTCATCGGCCATTATTTACCCCTGAGAGCCCCTAAAAGCGCAAGCCCCGGGGGGGATGCACGGAAAGGGGAGGGTGGGCTCAGTCCCTGCCCCTCTGCCCGCTGCTTTGGGTTTTGCAGGCACATCGGACGGGGAGAAGGTTTTTTGCGGGCACAGAGGGGAATGTTTCCGCGGGTGCCTGTCCAGGGTGGCAGCCCTTGGCAGCGGGGCCAGGCTGCCTGCTCCCCTGGAGAGCGGCGCCCAGCCCTGCCTGCCCGCTGCTTGCCACAGCCGCCAGCCCTGCCAGCAGGGCTCCCGGCCCGAGCGGGTGCCGCATCCCTGCCACAGCCCTTCCTAGCCATGACCAGGGCCAGGTTTGTGCAGAGGTGGAGCAGGGCAGGTGGGACTTGAGGAGGGGTCTTAAAGCTGTGATACTCAGCCGTGGGGGCCGGGAGCACCAGCCCACGTCCTTACTCCTCTTTACTGCCCAGTCTCTCTTGCTGCTACCTGTGACTTTTCCTCATCTTCTCTGCAAGCTCCAGTATGGGCAAAAGGAGGTCCCCACTAACATGGCTTTCCCCACCATCAAGCACAGGTACCTCAGGCTTTGCAAGCAGTGTTATGGAGGCAGCTGATCTCTCCTGAGCTGCCCCTTGAGCAGGCAGGGAGGGCTGGGCATGCAACACCCCGCACTCATGGGGTGCTAGTGCTGTCCCACTCCCCAAGGCCTTGGGGAGCAGAGCAGGAACACAGCACCCTGCTGTGTCGGCTGACCTGGTGTGCCCCAGCTGCAGCTCTGTAGAGAGCAGCAGTTTGTGCGTGGGTGCAGGGTGCTCTGCAAGAGGGGAGGTGTGGGTATGGGCGATTCTCAAGTGCTCACCCACGCCGCCCCAAAGCAGCAGCTCTTGTCGCCTCCGTATATCCTCCTTTTCTTTGGTACCTCACCACACCAGCTTGTCTCCCAGTCCTGGGTGGAGGTCTCAGAGGGTTGGGGCACGACGGAACAGGTTGAGGGCAGAGTCAGGAAAAAGCCTGGGGGTGGTGAGATCTGCTTCAGCTTCCTCTTGGCTCAGCCAAGAGGCAAATCTCAGCAGGGAAAAGGAAAGAAGCACAGTCAAAGCCACAATTCTTCTTCCCAGGGACCTTGGGCTCTCATCTGTTGGCACACACGTGCAGCACTAGCCAGTTCAGCCTGTGTCAGTCCTGATGCCCCTTGTGATCCCTGTGCCAGTGAGACCATTGCTGAACAAAGGAACATGTCAGCAGCAGTACCCAGCCATCCTGTTCTGGGCAAGGGTCTCAGAATACCAGCATTGTTGGCTGAGTTCTGCGTTGCACCTGTGCACGCCAGAACATCATGCAAGAGATCATGGAGAGGTAGAAAATACAGAACAGGGCCAAAAATCCCAGCCTGCCATCCTCCAGAGCTTTGACTGACACTTTGACTTGTTTTATCCTCATTTTGGGTTACCAACTGTCCCTGTATAAAAAATCCATCAACCTATGAACCAGCACCTGATACCCAAACCCTAACCTACAGGTGGAAAAGGTGATGGAATTAATTTATATTTCATCTTCTGTTGGAGCTCAGCTGGAGCTGTTTCTTGTGCATGGTTTGGAAGAGGGCAGGTGGACCTCGCTTCCGGTGCCCGAGCTATGGAGCTGCGCTTGGATTCCCACACCGGACTCACATTGCCTGGGTTGGCACCAGGAATCGGTGTCTCTGCAGTACCATGTGGGAAGTCTGGATTTGATTCCCAGTGCTGTTTTTTCATTCCCCCAAGCTGGCAGAGGGTGGGAACGCTGTACAGATAGCACTGCTTGTATCTGCAATGGGCTCCATTCCACATTCCCATCCTTAGGATGCACAAAAGCTGCCTATGAGATAGTCCAGACTGAGGACTGGTCCCTAGTGGTTTAATCTTCTTGGCCTTTAGGGAGGCCACAGCTCTACTCTGCCTGCACTCTACTTAGCAGCATGGTTTGGTGGGCAGTGGCAAAAGACAGCTACCTTGCGGCTGGAGAACATGCCGAGTGTTTTTTTTATTTTTAAAATTTTCTTTGTGTAAGCTGCAATTTATCACAAAGAAATGGATTAGTTAATAGGAAAGATGGACTAGATGATCTTTCTGAGCAAGATGGCTCAGTGTATTGTGATTGCCTAATCCACCATGGAATGCTCATAGTATCCGCTCTGCCTGACATCAGGGCTCTAGGCCTGCCTGACTCTTCTGCAATTCTGTGATTAGCTTTCTTTGATATTTATTTATACTTAAGAGAAAAGCACAAAGTGGTTGGGAGAAGCATGGCTGATCAGTTATCTGGTATTACCCTGATCTGCCCTCCATCCCCCCATCCACAAGAACTCCTTACACCAAAATGAGTCAACTTATTAATTGTCGCTTTGCTGCAGTCAGACAGACTGGCTGCTGCCTTGGGTACCTCCCTGCGTAAGATGAAATGGCAGTTTGAGGATCACAGCACTGAAATATGTGGAAGGGGAATCAGAGGAAAATAAGATATTTGAAGCTAAGCATGGCCCACCTGCTACAACTGCCTTGTCCCTTCTTACGAGTTTTGTGTTTCTGCTTCTGCAAAGTGCCTTGTAACGGGAACTAAAAAACCCATTTCTCCAACCACAAAGGGGGCTCCACCATCCCTCTGACCTACCTTTATTGCTTGTCTGTTTATCTAAAGACAGGAAAGAACGTTCCTGGCAGGTGTGGGCTGGTGCTTGCTCTGGCAAAATTAGTGCCGTGATGCTAAGTGCCTGGGAACTAGGAGATTGACCCGGCTGGGTTAAATGTTGAAGCTACCTTTCATGTTGGGAAAAAAAAATCCAAACAAACCCACCCTTTATTGTTCAGGAGCTCTCATTGCTTCCTTGAGCTGCGAACCACAAGCTCCCAGCTAAAACTGTACATCGGGGTGTGAACTGGTGTGTGTAAAAGTTGACCAAGTGCAGGGTAGTGATCTGTGCTAACCAAGCAGCGTATCTCCATGTGCCTGAGGTCACTGCAGAGAAAAAAATCCCCTCTCTGTGCACTCAGAAACAAATGTGTGGCACAAGGCAGTGTGCAAACTGTGCAAATTCAAGTTCAATTCAAACCACGGCTAAATTGGACCTCTTGAGGCAAGGCTGCCTTTTATTCAGTGTTTTCCTGGAAACAGAAGAGAATGCTGACTCTGGGCAGGAGAACGAACAGACTTCTCTTTCTAAAATTTTACATATACATTGAATATTTTTCGTGTGAGAAGAATAAAAATACTTTGGGTATGTGTTCTGAGACTCACTGCCAGCTCATTCTTCCTAATACAGCTGGTATTTGTAGACTGCAAAGTGTGCTGGGTGGCTCTCTTCCGTTTCTAACACAAGCAATCGAAGACCATGTTTTATATCAATATATATAATCTATTTATATCAATATAGATGAACTGATTAAACATCTGGGGAAAAAGAGAAATTTTGAATGAGAGTGTGGTTATTGGCTAAAAGTGAAAGGGATACTAGGCTGAGATCTCTGCAGCATTCACTCCCTATACCTCAAACCCCATCCCCAAGGAAGGTTCAGAACTGAAAAGAGTCACTGAAAGTGGCTCAGGTAAAAGGTTAGGTTGCTAGCTCTGAACACTGAAGATGTTTCTGTATTCCTAAAGCACATACAGTATCACTAACATTGATGTCCATGGCTGTGCTGAAACATTTATAGGAAAGAAACACTTCAAGGGGAAAAATGTGAATTTGATCATCGTGTTTGGTGGCTTATCTTTGCTGATTGCTCCTCTGCTAAAAGAGGTGCAGGGCCACCAGGTTATCTGGCCTGAATAATCCATGGGATACTCTGTCACTCCTGCACACCCCTGGCATGCTGGGCATGTAGGAGCTCACCTCCAATTAACTGTCCATGTGACAAACTCTTAAGTTACTTCTCAAGGTAGCAGTCAGCCTACACTACTTTGTCTGCATGTAGCTATTTAGTTATGGGAACAGTTCTTGCTTACTGTACTTTCAGTCTGGATTTTCAACCAGGCATCAAGAAATGAAGCAGTGTAGTTACCACCCTCCTCCTCCAAACCCACTGTCCAGCCCATGTAGGTCTGTATACAATCCTCCTTTGTTCAAAATAGTGAAATGATCTGTCTAGAACCTATTTACAGATGTGGTTTAGCTCTGTTTAGGTAACTATGTTCTGTTTGAGGGCAGCACTTCTAAGAGAGGGAAGGACTGGGGGGAGTGTGCGGGAGTGAACTAAGACAATGATCACAGAGCAGAGAAAACAAGACCTGTAAAGAAAGGGTGAGAGAGCCAGGGAAGCTCAGTCTGGAGAAAAGACAACTGTGGGTGGATCCCTAGCTGTCTGCAAATACATAAAAGACTGTTACAGAAAGAGGACAGGGGCCAATTATTCTCATTAGTCACAGAGGACAGATCAGGAAATAAATGACTTTAAGATGAAGCAGAGAGAATTAACATTAAACATCAAATTAAATGTTTACTGCACTAATGTTTTAGTGACAGGAGAAGAGCTGATAAATTTGGCAGATTAGCTGCTACTGACAATATTTAAAGCTAGATGTAGGTGCTGAACTATCAGGATTTTGTATCTAATAAAATCTGTCTCCAGTGAACCTCAGATCATGATATTTGCATGCCTAACCAAACAACTTTGGAAGAAAGATAATGAGGTTGATTTGTCCTGTGTGCAGGAAGGAGGGACTGTCCCATTGGAGGAACCTGGTTGGGTTTGGCTCTGTGCAACAAATCTCATATGGTACCTGTAGGAGTCAAAATGATGGTGTCGACTGGTGGCACAGCTTGCACGTACCAGGAGCTCCCCAAAGATGCCTGGTTTACAAAACCTCTGGTACGTTGTGACAGCTCATACTGTCCAGGAGACTGTCAAGAGCTGCAGTATAGAAATCAGGCAGAAGAAGCTTAGAAACATGTCCTGTGTGAATTATGCTTTCGCATTTGCAAGCACAGTTCTTGAATCCTGGGATAAGTTGGGCTGAGTCCATGTGTCTTTCGTTCAGAAGCTTCACCTCTCTGTAGCCGTTGCTTTCAAGGCTTTACACTGTCACGGCATCTGAATAGCTAGTGTGCCAAAACCTGATACTGCAAGGGGAGGGGAGGTTTACCGTCACATACTGAACGATGTGAAAATTCACACCTTGCTATTTCATGATGTCATTCTTTTGTCTTGCAACATGAGATACAGTTTAAAAATACCTTCTGTTTACTCCTCTTTGCTACTTCCAGAAGATAAAATGGGATATGGGCAGCCATGAGCATTGTGGTTTCTGAGGATCATCGCTTCACTAGCCAGCCTTCACAGTCACATCTCTTTGTGCTCTGAGTTGGAGAAGCTTCCTGTGCCTGGTTGGGGTTTGGATGAGCGGCTCTGGCAGTGGGTTCTGTGAGGGATCTTCCTACCTTGGGTCAGTAGAAATTCCCCTGCCGGTAGCTGAGATGGCTGAAAGGACTGTTTTGAAATTGTGAGTTTGGCCAGCATTGGGAACGTGCTCTGCGGCCTAAGGCCTATGCCAGTGTATATCCTGCTGTGCATCAGCAGAAGTGGTGGCTGTGGTGGAGCCCTGCTGGTGGATTACAGGATTTTAAAAAAGAGTAACAAGCATGTAATCCCGACCTCTGGTGTTTTTTTGTAGGAATGAGGAGTTTTCTATACAGGTGTCCAGGACAGACTCAGACTCAAATAGAGGAAATGACACAATACACTCTCTAGTTTTTTATACTTGGATTTAACATTTTTGTTTCACTTCTTCACCTAATCTCTTAGTTAGGGTTGCCATGCACTGTTGGGAGGTAATATATACAACTCTCTCACATGGATGTAGTTTCTTGCATGTATGACCTCTGAAGAATTTGGAGGATTTTTCAAAAGGAAACAAATGTAAAACTCATTAAATTCACTACTTCAAAACAGACTAGGAGGTGAGATGGCTACATGGAGCCAGCTGAGGCAGATAAGATCTGGTGTCACGAACCTGATGATAATTCACTAGTGCAAATGCCATGTCCTACATCACAGCTGGTTGCCCAATGAAAAGAAAACTGTTTTCAGGTGATAGGCGTAATAGCCTCATGATAGTTTAAGATTGCAGCGGTCCCATGTTGTTACCTTTGGCTGTGGGCCATGAGCAGGACACAGTGGGGCACAGGTAGGTTAGAGATTGGAGTCTGCTGTAACAAGGCACCGTGGTTTCCTTGTGTCATGTGAGACTTCTGCTACTCCAGTGTTCACATCTGGAAATGAGGTACTGGAAATACACAGTGGCTGTTTGGAATGTGAAAGGTGAAGGTCCTAAATCAATACCACCTGGAAATGAATTGCGGAAGAGCTGCTAGGATCCTAAAGCCAAGGGCAATCCCAACTCTTCACAGCATCTGGGGGCAGGTGGTTTTGAAGCCCGTGCAGTGAGAAGAATGGCTCCACTGCTACATGGAAAGGTGTCAGGATGCTGCCAGCTGCTCCAGGAGGAGGACGGAGAAAGGGTTCCTGCTGTAAATCTCTTTGTGCCAGGTAAAGCAGGATGTTGTTTAATTGTACACAGCTGGATTGCTGAGGAATTTCTGTCACAAGGCTTTGCTTAGAAATGCATTTGAAGTGCATTGTGGCAGAGGAAATGCACTAGAACGCACTAACTCGCCGCTACTTGCACGTAGGCATAGGCTTGTATGGAAAGCGCGTGGGAAAGATCTGCATATCCCTGCACCCCTCTCTCTCTTCCTCTATAATTCTCTATTATTGCTGGCTGCTGTAGTCAGTGGCCTAAGTATCTCAGGGGAGATTCCCTCCTGTCAGACGTGTGTTTCGGCAGAGGCAAGCTGAAACATCAGAGGCTGACAATCCCCAAGGGAGAGTCTAATGAAAGCGACAGAATGACATAATCTGTTCTCATAGTCTCTCCCTTTCAGCTCTCCACGTTTTTGGTGCAACTTGAAATTACCCTCTAATTCATTGCTGAAAAGGTGACTATCATATATAATTGAAATGATATAGATAGTGTCCTGAAATGTTGAAAGTCGAAGTATAAAATCAGCGTGGATGTGGTCTGCGGTACTGTCTTTCTGGGAGGAAGCTTTTAAGACTCAGTCTGAAAGTAACAGTGGTAAATGCCGTGAAAGTATAAACAGAATCTCAGAAAAGACATTGCAATCATTTCATTAAGTGATGGAGTACCGGTACCCTAAACAGGAGGAGAGAAAAATTAAGTAGCTTAGAAAAATAGGGTAGCTGTGGGATGGCTGCCTTGAAAGATGGCTGCTCTTGCAGAAAGCTCTTTGAATCCCTGGTTTGAAAGTTTGTGAACTTTCAAACCAGGGATGCAGAGAGAATCACAAGGGTCACACGTTAACCATTTTTAATTTGCACAATTTCTATGTAGACTAAATGAACTTCAGGACTCAGAGAACTTTGTGGGAGTGCCTGTACCTTGGCGGTCTCTGAAGCAGGAGCTGGATTTTCACAGCGGGTGTCTTGTATGAGCAACCCTTTCTGTGCAATGGCCTTTTTTCTTACTGGAGGAGTAATAGCTTTCAGAAACCAGGAGATGCATAGTAGGAGATGAGTGTTGGTTAATAACATGCCTTGCCTTGATAGTCTTGTATTTTTTTTTTTGTTAGGGCAGATTGATTCCTGACTTCAGCTTTTGACATTAGAGGTGATGAGTAAGGTTTTTGACAGAAGAGGTTTGGAAATGGGTTAACTGCCCCACAAAAAAAAAAAAATTAATTTCAGAGATTTTGCTAGTTCTGCACTGAGATTAATTAGAGTGTTTGATGTGTTTTCATGAAAAAGCAGAGAAAAGAATAGCTAGCAGCCTGATGGGCAGAAAACTAACTGGGTTTTGTGTGACGCATTGTTATTCTGCATACTTCGAAGTGGGGACTTGTCCCTGAGGTTGTCCTAGCCAAGATGAGGGCTCAGACTACTGGGTCCTCTGCAGTAATGCTTTCTCAGTTGGAACTTTTCCAATTGGAACTGTTCTGCTTTATATAAATGCCTATTCATTGTGCTGGAGAGGGAGTGCTCTAACGACTGGGCTGTGGAGGTAGTTCGTTTCTTTGGCCCGATATAAAGTAATTACTTATAAAAAGAGAAATGATTTCAGCGTGAAAGAAATGGAGGCACAGGCTCTGTAGCCCAGAGGCATTGGAGTCCTCTGAGACATGGGAGACATGGGAGCTAATTCTTCCTCCAAATTAGTCAGTACAGGTTTGTTGTTCTGCTTTGGATGCATTTGTTTTTTCCCAGTGACATGACAACAAAATGTTTCATTTAGCATTGAGCTCCAGTGCTGATTCCAGGTGGGGAATAGAGTGACAGGAGGAGGTGAATTCCCAGGGAACAAAGACCTGATCCTCAAGCAAGTGCTCTTAAACGAAGGATGGGGGATGAGAACTACGGACTCTGTGACAGGAAACCAGAGTTACTGCTCCAATGAAAATTTTTATTATTTCCTATAATGTGCAGGTAGCTCTTTAAAATTGTCTCCAGATCTTTAAAATCACTTGGGATTTTCATTCCTGCAGTTCATATCCCTCGGTGTATCCCCTCTCATTGTTCGTTATACATTTGCTTTTAAAAGCTTGGTGAGATGTTTGATTTCTGTATGGAAAGGGGAGTTTTTCCAGAAGTGAACACTAGCTGTTGGAGACTTGTTTCTAGAGGAACCCCAGGAAGTCAGTGGAGAAAGACCAGGTTCTTCAAAGGGCAGTGTAGAGCAGGAGCCCCATGGATATGCTCCAGCGTGCCCTCTAGAAAAGGTAATCCCTATTGGCTACAAAGGTAGCCTACATAGATGAGCTTTCTAAAAGCTTTTAATTATCTCTTTTGTTCTGTGTGTTTGCATTTTAAGGATGTACAGAGTTGGGGGCTAGAAAAGACAAGGAGTGTATGAAATTATTGCTCTTTCACCACTCAGTTTGGAAAACAGTCACGTTCCATGAGGAATCTAAAATCTCCTAATGTCTGGTCCTCTGTCTTGTGTTTTTCCACTGTAAGAAAACTGGGTACCTGATAGTCCATGTCTTTTTGAACGCGAAGGCCTGGAGATTCCTCAGTCTGTGTCTGATGTAAATGGTTCTCAAACATGATTTGAATTTGCAAGAAACACCAGGGTCCCATTAGGTGAGCTGAGCCATGATCTGTGGATTTCTCAGACCTCGATTTCAAACCAGACAGCGGCAAGTTGGTGCATGAGGTCTGTTGACATGACCAGGTAAAGGGCTGGTCTGCGGCACCCCTCAGAGACCTGTTTCTCTGGATGCTCAGGAGAGATGGCCAGGGCTTGCTGCTTTCTATCACCACCATGTCCCAGGAGGGAGCTAGTTTAAGAATGACATTTTATTAAATGTCTTTGTACATTTTTTCCTGCATGCGTTTAGAAGCATTGCCCATCTCCATCAAGGCATATCTTTCCTAAGAAAATATTGCTTGCATGATGAAGCATAGAAGTCAAACAAAACAGCAAATTAGAAGGTTTGCCCTGACAGTCTGTGTCCTTTTAAGTTGCACAGGGAAATACAGAAATCCATGTGTCTTCTCTGACGTAACAGTCTTCTGTGATACTGCAGTTCAGCAACTGTGGCAGGACAAATTGTGTACCTGTGCAAGGGTGCAGCTGCAGCCCAGAGACTGGCTCCACTGTCCCTTTGAAATGGGGAATCTTGGTATTGGTTGTGGATTCAGCACCAGATTGGATTGAATTTGGATGTCCGCTCTGGGGTACGAGATGCAAGGGCTTCCAATATTTGTTTGAATCAGCTTCATTTTGAAGTACTTTTGTTTATAAACTTGCTCACTCTTGTCACTGGAGGAACATCATAAAGAGGTATTGAGGTACTGTCTGGGCTGCTCTTTCGGTGCCTGCAATGAACGCTGCATTAATGCTTCATGTTAATACAAAGGGTGCTATTTTTTTGTCATTGTGTTTGATGGTTTCCTTGTTTCTCAAACATTAAATGACGAAAGGGTAGCAACAGATTCTTAAACACTTCTTTTCCATGTAAGTTTTCATGTGTTTTCTTGATCATGTAATGTATTGCTTTTCCTGCAGTATGAAACAGGAGTAGGTATAGAATCTGGTTGACATTTAGTTTTGGGATCAGATTAATTTGTGTCGAGTTTCCTCCCCCAGATCCTGATGGACTGTGTCTGGGGGAGAAAAATCAATGCTCTCTGGTAGAACTGCTTAAAATTACTGTATTTGCCATGGTTAAAATTTCAACTTGAACAGAATTTGAGACTTTTAAAGCAAATTAATTGTGTTTGCTCATAATCTGAACTACTTTGAAAGAGTAATATAAAATGGTTTAAAAGTTACAGGACAAAACTTGATGGGGAAATCATAGAACTTGATTTTACTGTCAGAGATCCAGAGGGAGAGGAAGGAAAAGCATTCAAGACTTAAATTCCCTGTAAAATTTATGATTTCCTTATAGGATGTCTGAATATTTAGTGGCAAAAAGACAGTATTTGGTCCAATGTTTCTCCTGGATAGGACAAATCTATGTGTGTTATTTAGTTGAAGCCTTGGGGTTTAAAGAGTTTGTATGCAAAAGACTCAGCTTGAACCTTGGCTTTACTGAAATGCCCCATTTATTACACCAGCTAAAGAAATACAGAACTTGGATAAAATCATCTGGAGATAGTATGTCCCAGGAAAGATCAGAGTAGCAATGTAAAGAGAAGGCAAGCTGCACTCGGGAGGAGGAGGTTAAGCTGTGCCTCTTATAACTGAAAATGAGCCATGAAACATTCATACCAGTAAATGGAAGAACATACTGGGGAATAGCTGTAGAACCTTGAGCAGAACTTGCGGTGCGCTGAATGGATGGAGTTCCTCGGTGCAAAACTGAAGGGCTTGGAGAAGATGCAATTGGGAATCGTCTTGTCATGTGCTAGATTGAGAAGGTAAGAGCCGCACTAAGCTTTCTCTGGGCTGTAGTCAACTCCCTATTGGGTGAAGCCAAACTGACGACCTCCATCCTAGTTGAGCTGGTCTAGTATATGCTGGTCAGGATTTGGCAGAAAGTGGCCATCCTTGGTCTGTGCCAGGAGATACGTTCAGGTGGTTTGTATGGAGCTCCTCTGCTTTAGATATATGCATAGGTCCGGTCTTTCTTTTCAACTAGAAGCACACTGGTCTCCTGCAGGAGGACCCTTGGGCTTCAGGTCAGTGCCAAGTGTGGGAAAGGTGTTTGTGTGCATCTGTGCCATCTCATGTTTTCTGAACATACAAAGGAGGATACAGTTTTGTATTTTTATGCAACCCACTTTGTTTTCTTTCTCTGCTCAGACAGATTCTGTTACAAACATCTTTGTGATGGTGCTAACGACTGTCATGAATCCAGTCAATTCACACATGTTGTGGCTTTTCAAGTGACTTGAGTTGTGCTAAGCTTCTTTTGTCCCTTCTGAGCCTGGAAAGTTAATCAGAAAACCTTCTCTTGATGCTGGTGAGGAGGAAGTGGGCTGACATTGGGTTATGAGAATAGGTTGTGGCCAGAAGACAGATTTATACACCTTGTTGGACTTTCACTGGCAGTAAATTTCATTCTGGTCCTGCTAAAACCTGGGCCATGAAGGACTGAGAAAGCTGACACATTTACCCACACTGACAGTACATATTCATGGGAGAGGGTGGAAGGGAGTAGCCATTGCTTTATTTTGGACCTCTTTCCTGGGAAGAGGGAAGCCGATGCTATGACCCACTCGATGTGGTAGATGCGCTCCCTTCATCTGGGTCCCAGAGCAGAAGGGGAGCAGGCACAGCCAGAGATAGAGTGTCAAGGACCCCCCCACTTCATTTAGACACTGCTGAGCCACAGCTGCCTTGTGGCTATCAGAAGCTGGACTGGGCTGAGCAGCATCTCCTCCATGGAGCTGAGCAGCTGTGGAGGCAGTGAATCAGTGCAGCCCAGGGCAGGGTCCTCACCCACCCCCACCTTTCCCTTGTTCTTCCGTCTTCTTTCCTCTTCCTGCAGTCTGGACAAGCTCAACTGGACTTCATTCTATCAGCCCCAGTTCAGGGCCAAGGTGGTCCTGCAGGTGGGGAGGCAAAGCCACGGTGTCTCAGTGCCTTTGAACTACTTTGGGAGCTATTGGAGGCTCTGGTGTCTGGGAGCTGGAGGGGCAGGAGAAGAGTTTTGAAGGAGATTTCAGAAGGACAAGTTTTGGAGGAGGGAAAGGGTTTTTTTCCTTTTGCATCCTGAAAAGTACTCTTTGCACCCAAGTCCTGCTTCTACGACTACTTGATGCTCAGGCAGCATCTGGTGTGCTTTGCACAAATGTGATGCCTCACAAAAAGGCTTTGAAGTAGCCTCCCGCCTCCCCCTTCTTTGGGATGAAGGAGGAGGGAAGGCTTAGGCACCACTGTTTGGAGAAAGCTGATGTTCAGACTCCTGGGAAGGTGCCATGCCCACTTTGAGGGTGTGCCCAGGGAAAGGCAGTGTACAGAAATGTACCACAGCAGTGGTACCTTGGAGTGATGCTTAAGCAGCACCTGCTCAGTGCTCCCAATTGTCACAGGGCCTTGCCTAGGTCTCCAGGGCCCACTGCTTTTTCTGAGAGCAGCAGAGCTGTTACACAGCGGCCCAACATCGGTCACCACCAAAGCAAACTGAAGCCCTTGAAAACCTTTTGGCAGTTTTTGGTGAGGGACTGATGATGGGGACATGTCTGTGAAGAATCCATATTGTCTTGTGGATTTAGGGATGTGCCTTGGCTTTACTCTGATGACAAACCCCATGCCTTTGCTTTGTGAGAGTATTTCCACTGGAAATCAAAGAGATTTGAGATACATAGCTAGCTAAGCAGTCATACCTCAGAATAGGATTTGGGGATTAACAGAGTGGATAGTAAATTGAATAGTAGGAGTTAAAATCAGACTGTGCTCGGAAAGAAAGCAGAGATGAGAGGTACACCCCTGGAAAGCAGTAATGCTAGAAATGACACTGGGGTTACACCAGTTAGCAAATGAGATATGCACTCACAGTACAATGCGGCAGCAAGGAGGCTGATGTGATTTCTGGATTGCATAAACGGAACTGTTGTGTCTTGAAGCAAAGAAATGTTTTCTGTGTGTTTCTAGTCATGTTTTCTTCATGTGCCTGATCTGAGTGTACCTAGGCTAATTTCTGGAGAACTTAGTGCCCCAAAGATGGCAGCAAATTAGAACAAATTCAGTGGAGCAACAAAAATGATTAAGATGCTGGAGGGATTGATGTAAGAGGGAAGATTAAAGTAACTAATTACATTTAGCTTGGCCAAATGACAATTAAAAGAGAGATGTGATGACTGCCTTAAAGTGTGTGCTTAAGAATGTAAACAGAGAGGAGAGAGAAATAGAATGAGGGATTGTTTAGTGCTGTCGGAGCGGCTGTTGGTCAGATGCCTGCTCTGCACTGCTACTGGAGTTGTGTAGGAGCCTAACCAGAGACTGAGAAGTAGCTGTAGCCAAACAATAGCAGCAAAAGAACAAAAGAAAGTGCTGAATAGACAGCACAGATCCTGCTGTGAAATGTGGCAGAGACTAAAGTACTGTTTGCAGGGAAGTGATGGCAGACTCTTGGAGCTTTGCTGCAAGTAGTGTCCAGAATTCTCCTGGGGAGGAGGGAAAGGATGTGGTGTTCCCACAGAAGTCCTCCCCCTCTGATTTGCCGGACCCATAGATAGTTTCTCCCCTGTCCTTTTGTCTGTGAATGTGTAGTGTTGCATTCATGTCAGGGTGTACTGTTTTTAAAAAGATAGTTTGCAGGCTGGAGCGAGAGCAAGCAAGGGGATGGGGTAGATGACAGTAGACACTAAATCCTGTAAGAAATGCTGAGAGAGCCAGACATGTTCAGTCTAGAGGAAAGATGACTGTGGGTGGAAACCAAACAGCAAATCTGTAAAGGACTGTTATAAAGAGAGGACAGGGGCCAATTATTCCCTTTAGTCACTAAGGGCAGATCTAGAAGAAAGTGGGCCCTTAGCTGAAGCTGGGAAAAGCAGGACCTGTATGAAGAAGAATCCTAAGTGTTGGGTGACAAGGAGGCCGGGAAGGGTGGGGGAATTGCTATGAATGTAGATGGCCTGGGGTGATATTAGGCACTTGTTTATCACACAATGCAGGCATTGGGAAACTAATCTTGCTTCGGTAAGTTTTCATGTGATTCCATAGTCTCTAAAAGCTTCTTGAGCTTCTGGACAAGAGCTGTGGTGCTTTTTCTTGCAGGTTTTCTATTAATATTATGTGTATTAACATGTTTATTAATGTTTCTGTTTATATTTTCTTTGATTATGGATCTGTTTGAATGCCGTCTTTTGCAATGGAGGGACTATGGAGGAAATGTACACTTCTTACAAAAAAATGCAATGAGGAGTTAGTTCCAACAAAGTGTGGATTAGCTGGGGTTTTTTGCCCCTTTGGTATGAATGTTTTTTTGAGGAATAAAATAGCCTAATTAATTTTAAAAAATGTGTGCAGTTCTAGATCTCATTTTGACAGGCATGGGAAAATTTGAAGCAAGAGCTCTTATCACAGTATTTCTCATCCAGTTGTACTTTAAAAATTCTGCACATTTTTCATATAAAGCCCATTTTCACATGCTAGGCTATTTCATACGTGGAAGTATTTTATACCTGGAAATGTTAATTTCCTGAGCTGCTTTTAAGACTGAGTGCATTTCCAAGTGAAAGGAAGAGGTGAGGATAAGAAACAGAGCCATTAGCTGGTGCAGTATCTCAGCTGGTGGCTCCAGTCTTTCTGGGTGAATAGCTCTGTCGACTGTGATGTGAAGAGCATCCTAAACATATTCTTTTAGGATACCTGTTTGGAGGGCCATTTGTAAAATAAATGCTTCAGCACAGTTCCCTGTGGGACTGTGTCCTGGTGTCACAGCTAGTTCCTGGGCAATTTTAAGAGGAATTTCAAAGAGTGACAGGAGCCCAGCATCAGAGAAGGGGATTCTTGCTGCAAACTTGGAAGGGCACCTTTTAAGGCAAAGGCTGAAGCACTGTGTGCAAGTGGGGCTGTGCTGTCCTGGGCTACAGGGAAGACTCAACTTGTGGTAAAGATAGGAGGCAGGTCATCAGGGTCCTCCTATCGGACTTCCACAAATTGGCTTTTATTCAGGTAATCAAGAGCTGTGGTCAGTAAAGTAATTTTCCTTCCTTCCCCCAGCAGTTTTTTCCTGCAGGAGGTCAGTGGTCTGGCAAGCCCACCCTCATTGCTGGTTGAGGATAGCATGTCAGGCTGTCAGCTGGAGTGGCTGAAATGCAGGCACAGGTCTCCTTCTGCCTTGCCAGCTGCTCGCAGTACCTTCTCATAAGCCTGGCAAGCTGGGCTGGGACAAGTCTTAAGCAGAGCAGGATTTGTCAGAGCCCATGAGCAAGTCACTCAGCCTACTTGTGCTGCTGTGAGCTGGGATGATGAACACCGTACAGCTGTATTCAAAAGTCACGCTTTCTTTTGTGCTTGTGAGGTGCCACTTTTCAGCTGATGATGCCACAGATTCATACTTACTCTTTACTTGGTCTTGGCTTTCAGAGCTCTAGCCTTGGCATTCTTCAGTGGTTTGGCACTTACTGAAAGAAAGAAAAAAAGCAAAAGCACCATACAGAGCAGAAAAGCACTTCACAAAGCATATTCTGATGAAGTCAGCTCCTTGAACAGCTGCAACAGAGACAGCAAAGCAGCCAGAAATACAGAAGGGGGAATATGATGGGAGATTTATGCTGGTGAATCTGTCGAAAGATCTGCAAGATCTGTGCCTAGAGAAGGTCTCAGTTCTGTCTTATCTGTGAAACCCTCATCCCAGGCTTTCAGTGCTCTGCAGCCAGTGTTAGATTCGCAGATGTTTTATGTGATATGGGGTTTTGAGTACAGTAAAATCCCATGTCCTCTGAAATAAGTGTGGAGCATATTGATTTTCTCCTAGTTTTCTGTCATGGCTTTCCACTTCTTATGTATTTATTTATTTATTCTTTTTTTGGAAGGTAACTACTGGGCTCATGCAGTTTGTAACTTGTCAGTGCCAGTGCACTAAGTCAGTAACATGGCCTGGACCTGTAGAATTCTTAGGAAGAGCTGTACTCCTGTTGCTGGAGTATTAGGTGGTGGTGAGGAACTTGGTTTGAAACTCACTATAGCAGAGCAGAATATTTCTACATTTTTTAGCGTTGGCAAATTTAAAATGTTACATTATACCTAAATAAACAACCCTCTAAATGCCTTCATTCTAGAAATGAGTGGATTTGAACAATACAAAGAATTGAAAAGAAAGTCTGTTTCTTTCCCCAGACCACCTCTGAGTGGCCAGTTTTGGCTCTAAATCAGAATGGAATTGTACTTTTAAACAGCAAAAGTTTTGTCTAAACACAATCCTTCTCCTTTGCAAAGCTCCAAGAAGCCACTGTTTGGGAACATAGCTCAGGTGCTGGCTCAGGGACACCAGAGCCGACGTGACAGCAGCAGCTCTGAAAGTTTTGTGGGTAGAGTCAGCAAAGCAGGAGACTGCACTGGATGTGCAAACATACACATGTGCCAGCCCCTCTTAGCAGGTGGCTGCCCTGTTTCCCCTCACGATGCTGCAGTAGCAGCTAATCAGGTTTCTTACCCCAAAGGGCTGAGTACCTGCCTGCACCCCAGCTGCCCCGCTGCGTTCTTGGTGCTGGCATTAGGACACACGTGTGCAGGACGTTCTGACCTGCTTCATGCTCGACAGACGGTGGAAGATGATTGCTGGAGGCAGCCTTTGGTCTGCTCACAGATTGGCTTCAGGGATTACATGCAGGGAAGTGTGAGCCAGTAGAACTGCAGCCTTGATGTACCACGCTTCTGCATGACATTTTAGTGCTTGAGAGACTTGAACTGCATTGTGTGAGATCTTTGCAGCCACATGTTCTAATTTCTGAAGAAGACACTTGGCATGTCCACCTTCCACTTTTCTCTAGCTCGCACTGCCACTAGTGGTCGTTCTGGGCTGGTGCTGGGTTGAGTGAGCTCTGGGCTAGTGAGCTCTAGGCAGGCTGGTGCCCTGCGTGTTTTATGCTGCAGAACCTTGCCTAGACCTTGCCCTTCTTTCACCCATTGCTTGTCCTGCTTTGATGCTGTTCAGTGTAAGCTGTGGTCAGATGGTTGGACTCTTCAGTAGCCTGCTCCCTTGACTCTTTGGTACGTGCATCTTTTCCGCTGCTCTTGCTCTAAATGTGTTGTCTGCTGAATGTGTCATTGCAGTCCCAGAGGGAGCCTGTGGTCCTTACTGCCTCCATGTTTGCCCTGTGTGATTGCTGCTCTGCATTCCTGTCATTTCACATCTGGTACTCAGCCCCAGCTGCTCCAGCTGTCCTGCACTACCAGTCCAGGAGATGATGGTTAGTGCCAGGGCCAGGTTTTTCAAGCATTTTTCTCTGCCTGCTGTGACAAGTTCGAAGCCATCTGGTGAAGCATTTTCCTCTTCTTTTCACATTTCTGTTGGCATGGGACATATCCCCTCTTCCCACCAGTGGGCTTGAAGGTGCAAGGGAGGCAGGACTGATGTTACCAAAGGGATGCTTGGGAAGATGCCTTGCTTTGAAAGCTGGAATGTGTATGAGATTATTTTTCTTTATGAGGGGACTGGAGACCCTCCAGGTAGAGGGAAGAAGTGAGGGAACCCATAGATCACAGCAGCTAGAGAAGATGGCTTTTCTTCTGCTCTGATCCAATGGGCACTGAAGCCTTTCTGGCTGAGAATCTGCTGGGCTGGGGTATGACAAGCCAGATGTTTTGAAGCAGGTACTGAGATATTTGGGAAAATGCTTCAGCAGAGATAGGCAGTCGAAAACACCTGTAAATTTTGTAAAGCAGAATAGTTAGTGATGAACAAACCAGACTGCTTAATTTATTGATACATTTCTCTCTCTTGCTTTTTTTTTTCCCCTCCCTTCCCTCCCCATTGCTCTGGGCCCCTGCAGTCCATTCCCTGCATCTGGTGGCTTATTTCCCTACAGATGTTATCTTGGCAGTAACTCAAACCTGAGTACCTCCCTTAGGGAGTTGATGCACTGCCTGAGTGCTTTTTCTTTCCCTAGTGTCTGGGTATCTGATATTTTGGGTTTGAGGTGGTTTTCCTTTTTTTCTTTTTTTTTTTTTTTTTTAATATATGCTTTTTAGGCAATTGCATTTTATAAATAAATAAAAATTCTAGCAGTGGGGGGAAGCTGGAAGGCAGATGGATCTGGAGAGGATGGTCCCTTAGCTGCATGCCAGGCCAGCCTGGGTAAATGAATCACCTGGAAGGGCTGCACAGCTTGCCCACCAACTCACCTCAGCTCCAGGGCTGGGAGATCAGCTGAGGTCTGTTAAGTCCTCTGATCTCTTTAATTAGGAAAGAAGGAATGATAAATGGGTATTGTTTTTTGTCTTGCTGAAGTATCCCTGGCCTCTGGATGAAGTGGTGACAAGGCTGTGCTAGGAATATGATCAGGGAGGTGGAGAGTCCCTAAAGCTTTGCAGGCTCTGAAGATAAAGTACAAACAAGAGGAAGGGGATCCCAGAGCAACACCAACAATGTAATCAGTTGATAATGCGTAAGTGTCTTACTTGTTCCAGCTTTTCCCCTTCTCCCCTGAGACAAATATCACTAGGAGTGTGGCGTCTCTCTGGATGTACGCTCTGTATGTGGATCATGAACCCCCTCCTGTGGTATGCAGTGCCTCACAAAGGTGCTAACACCTATGCAAAGTAGGTTTAAGATGCTGCCACATCAGGGGCTTTGCACCCCTCTGGCACAGGGGTAGTGGAAATGCATAGTGCAAAGGCCTCTGAGAATTGTAATGTCCTTTGGCATCTTCCTAATTATAACAATTGACACGGCTGCGTGCAGAAATGCCTCCTGGCTTGGAAACAAGGTCCTGCCACAGTGTCATCCTGAACAGGACACCAAAGCAGGGCTGTGTCAGAGAGGTTTTGCAGGAAGCAAGCATGATGTCTAAGGCTGATATTTAAAACCTTTTTTTAATTTGAAACTGGGGACCCCAGGGGGCTGAAGTTCACTTTTCTGTGGCCTGGACCTGGCCTGGAGAAGAATCAAAGCTATGTTGAGTAGAAGAAACATGAAAACCGCAAAGTGAGCATAGCCCCAGGAGGTTAGAGGGGGATGAGTGGTGAGCTCAAGGCACTTGGGGAGGCAGTTCATATAGACAACTGTGTTTGCTTTATCTACATTGTTTTGGGGATGGGTATTATTTGCAGCATATAATCTTTGGCTATTCAGGATGTCAGTATTGGTACTCCTGTATAGAAACAAGAGTGAGACCTAGCTAAAGACTGTTGCTAACTGACTGCTTTAACATGGTGGTTTTTTGCCACTATAACCTCAGGGTTGTATGAAAGTCCTTCAGGAGGTAGGACTGGCACCTTAGTGCTACTGCAGCAGTTCAAGATGAGCAGTGCTAAGAATGTCCTGACACTATATCCCCCTAACCCCCACCCACTGTCTGAGTGGTGCCTCTTCTTCCACCCCAGAAACAACTCTTGGGAGGGAGAACAGCTGCTTTGTGCTGGGCGCTGACCCCTGGTGTAGCAGCAAGGTTTGGGTTTCTAACTTAGAAGCTGATTTCCTTCAAGGGTAATCCTAGATGTAAAAGGGATGCAACTTGAATGTTGTCTCCACCTTTTATTTTTCTGGATGTTTTTTGAGTTTTCCCATTTTCAGGAATACATGGATTTAGTGTGTTTAGGAACTGGTGTCATTTCAGGTCTGACAGGAAAGGGGTAAAGAGCTGCCTCTCTCATCTATGTTCCACCTTCAGAGACATGCAGACTTGTCTCCTGGTTCAAGATGAGATGGAATGCATATGTACCCTTTAAATTTATATAAAAATAAACAATAATAAAACCTTTGTGTTTATATATAAACAAATGTATTCTGTGTGTGTGTGCATGTAAAAAAATACATACACACCCTTATTTTACCTTATAATTAATAGTAAATATAGTGGGAATGCACTAGTCTTTCAACATTGCTCTATGGCAGCGTAACCCAAGAAATGATGGGAACTGAAAGAAGAATTTCAGTCAGGGTGGACATCTCTTCTCTTGATTCCAGGACTACTCCAGCCTTCATATCTGTCCCTGCTCAACAGAAAAATCCCTCAAAGCAGAGCAGTTTCTCCCTGTAAATTTGTCAATGACAGCAACTGCCCTGTGGCTGCCAGAACCCCTCGAAACCCTTTTTGTTCTCACCAGGTGTCACTCGGGTGCTCAGGCACAGTGCAGTGCAATTTGTGAAGTCTGACAGAATCACAAGCCTCCAGGGTGCAAGAAGATTTTCCAGGCAGGGGGAGTACCTTCAGAGGTAGAAACTTTTTTAGTCCAAACTTAATGTCAAAATTCTCTCCCTCCCCCTGCAAATACTGAGATACTGCGAGTTCAGAGGTACCTGTAAGAGTGATTAATTAACTGTGGTGAAATTGTCACAGCAGTATTTCCTGCCCTGGCTCCCAGGGCTTCTAGCTGTGGGCCACTGTAACTCATGGCCTGGTCTAAGGGCATGGGGCCTCAAAATTACATGTGAGGACTTCCCTATGAATCCCAGATTTCTGGCACCTCTGACCCTGAAGCCCCAGACAGGACTCTTGGGGTCTCCAGGCTTCCAGATTTTGCTTAGGAGTGAACTAGGGCTCCCAAGACTTTTTGTCCATACTATAAAGCCTGGTGACTCTGGTCTGCCCACCTTCCCCCCGATCAGTTTAAATCCAGACTCTCCACTTTGGAGACCCATGACTAAGAGATGTCCTATGTTGAGTTTCTGCAAGTGAATTGAAATGGATCTGGGATTTACATTTCCACTGTCCAAGAGCTGCTGGAACCAGACCTCCTAGATCTGTGTCAGACCCCCAGGGCAGATCACTTGATGAAATAGGAGTTTTCTAGGTCTGGTTTGAAGTTGCCCGGAGGATGGGTCCCGGTGCTGAGAAGAGCTGCAGCTCCACCCCAGGCGCTGAAGGCTGGCTGCCCATTGCAGCGCTGCCTCCCTCGCCAAAGCTCCGCATTGCTCTTGCTCTTCCTTGCCAGCAAGGAAGCTGCTTGGGACTAGGTGAAATATGTCCTGAGTTTAGATATTTTTGTGAGCATAAGCTTAACAAACCTGCAGCTGCTAACATGTTTCATCAGAAACTACAGATCAGCCGTGTTTTGCAATTTGAGTCAATGTGGCAAAGTCGATATTGAGTATCAGGAATTAGCTTGGCAGCTGCCGAGTATTTGTGGTATTACAGGATTTCCTTTCTCTCTGCTCCTAGCTAAACTAGGATTTATTGTCCTGAAGATCTTGGACATACAGGTTTTAATACACTCTCTTGGGATCCTGTGAGTAATGTTGGGTATGATCTCACAAGAAGACATTGCTGCCTTCGGGTAAGTGCAATGGAAAGCAATAATAATAATCTCAGCTCCTGTAGCTTCTATTGCTTGAGAGTCAAAAGTACTTTAAATACCATAAATAATTAAACATTCTAACTCTATGAAGCAGAGAAGATGCATCTCTACCTTTCTGATAAGGAGAATAAGGCAAAGGATGAGAAAGAAAACAATGGCATTTATACTTTCAAAAAATGCTTATTGGTTTTAGATGGTGATATGAAGGATAAGAACAAGACTTCACTTGTTGTGGTTTGTTCCCTCCATGCTTTTAAGATTTAAAACCAGACAATGAATGGTGTGAATACAAGTGAGCTAAGAGGTAACAAGGGTGGACCAAAAATATGACAGTTCTTAAAGTGAGAAATGGTGCCATGAAGAACAAAAAATGGATTGGAGATAAATGATGGATGGAGAAAGCTGAGAAGGGTGGTAGAGTAGGAAATACATTGTAGCTTGAAGGAAGTTGATGGGGAATATTGAAATACTGGGTTTTTTTTTTTACTAAGCCCTCTTATATTATTTCAAAACTAAACTGATCTTAAAGCATAAGTAAGTCGGGGCTACTCTTTGTCCAGAGTATTGATTTTTATTTACTGGTATTCACTATTGTGACAATTGTCACATTCTGGTCATGCTCTCTCTTGCTCTTGCCTACTAATGCTTCTTTTTCCTGCTGCAGATGTGAGCTATAGTGATTTTTGTGTAAATGAGATGTAGTCCAAGGGAGCTGAACTGCACCCTCATGAAGTCAGTGGTGGAGCTGGGCTGGGAGGTGACATGGGCTTGTACCTCCTTGTATGCATTCACTGGCATGAGGAGGAGTGAACAGCTGAATGGGCTACTGGGAAAGGTGGCTGAAGCAGCCGGCATCAATGAATTTGAGGGGCTGGAGAAAACAACAAAGGAAAAAAATGCATGGAAATAGCATTCAGCGGAGCCAAATCTGGTCTGTTTGCTTGCACTGGATTGGGTCTTCCTATCCCTGTCCCTGAAGCATCAACAGCCAGTGATGAGCTGTGGTCCAGACACGGCTTTGCCTGTGTATGTTTCCGTCACTGCAGCTCTGTAAATATGATCGAGTGCTGAGCTGAGGGAGAGGTCAGTGGCTGCTGGGCTGGATTCCTCCAACCAGGAGAGCTTTCTGGACACTGTTGATTGAAGGTCTCACTAAGATGAATTGGCCTTGACCTGTCATACAGTTGCAGGCACAGCATGGTCTGGTGCACAGCACTAATGTACTGTGAAAGCATATTGTATCCAGCTGCTTGATGGCTGGTGCCTTACTGGTCATTGAACTCAGAGTGAGAAAGTTAGGGAAAGGGGAGAGTGTTGGGGCGGAAGAAGAAAGAGGGAAAGCAGAAGAAAAATGAGACTACCAAAAATTTTTCTGATTTGCAGTTATCAATTCTCCATTTATCCTGGCTTTAGTGTTTATTGTAAGGATCAAGTTTTTCTAAAGGGATAAGTGTTTCTTGGGATGCTTCTGGATGGGGAGTGTACAGCTCCAAATATCTTGAATGGCACCCTTTTAGGTGTCACACATTTGTCTTCCCTTATTATTTCTCCTGGGTAGACTTAGTTTTATTTTTCAATACGTAATGATAACAGGAACATAAAAGTCCTTTACCAAGGATCAGAGTGAGGAGAAGGGAGGGATCAACAGACAGGCAATTACAAGGAAGGACACTCAAAACAAAGTTTTCTGGGTACTCCTCTATCATTTTTAGTGGTCTGACCAGAACCTGCCTTTGATTCTTCTTGGCTTCAGTGGCTGGTGTCATGCCTCTTTCCACATGCTAAACCCGTATCTCAGTCCCCTTCACTTCCAGATTAATTCCCTGTCTTATTTCACAAACAAGGCTGGCATTGTCACAGGGTCCCTTGGTGACTAAACCTCATTTTCCAACATGCTACATACCAGTGGAGAGCAAGAGGCCATGAGGCTCCTGAGGGATGCTGGGGCATTGTGAAACGTGGCCCATCCACATCTGCAGCACTGAAGCTTTGTCCTGGACCAGCTCACAGGATGCATCTCTCTCTCCACCCCACTACCTCCACTTAGCAGCTCTTTTGTCCACCACTATCTTGGTGCTTCAGGCATCAAGTCACCTTCCCTGCCATTTCTGCTGTCTGTAACACCTTCATGGGAGTCTGATCAGGCCTGGTGAACCCTGGCACTCTGCTTTAGGGCTGTTTAAGGTTTGCTTTAGCAGTGCCATCATGAGCAGAGGCGGTGCATATTTTCTCCTAGCTTGTCCCTGTTGCATGGGTTCCAAAACTCAAATGTACACCCATGAAGATCTTTCTTAAGGGATGGGCAGCTCTCTGTTTTAAAACTGTATCCCATGTCACACATTATATGTGAGAAGATAGGCAGCAAACAGGATGACTGTGTCCAAAGTGCAAGTGTAGTTTGAGGCTGTCTCCCTCTGACTCAGATGCCCTTTCTAGAATTCTCAGCCTTGTAGAAGAAGGAATCACTCAGTTTTGGCCTAAAAAAAGAAATATTTTTTTCCCCACTTATGGCATGTTTTAAAAAACGGTTCTGAATTGGCTTTTACACTGTTTACATCTGGCATCCAAATAATTTAACACTGTCTCTTGATGTGAGACTTCGAGTAACCAATGGGGATGTCGGCACTGGTGTGGAATTTGGCAGCTGCCTTCAAGAGCCAGTGCAGACTCTGTTTACCTACTCTGTGTTTTTCCTTTAAAGAAGTGATGCAGGGAATGAGCAGGTACTGAGTGAGGTGCATGAGAGAGTCTGGGAAATGGGAAAGTCCTTCCACTCTTGGAAATGAAAATTCTCCTTGTTTTTTAAATTTTGAAATTCAATGTATCAATCTGTCAATGCACAAAATGCAGAGTTGATTAAAGTTGAACGGAAAACCTCAAATTAATACATCAAATAATGAGAAATGCCATGGACATGCTTTTCCAAACCATCCAAGTGAAGATAAACGTGTGTTTCTCATGGTTATTAATGGATTGGAGGTATTTAAATCCCTAGCTTTTGGAAGTTGTGGTCTTTGATATCCTCACGTCATTAATGTGCTATTGATTCCTGCTTGGAAATGAAAACTGGAAGTGGAGAATTAAGAAAGGAAGGAAGGAATTTTCCAATGGCTTTTCAAAGGGTTTCAGTTCTATTTAAGAGGCAAACCTGGTGCTGCTCTATGCAGCATTCTGCTGCCTGTTTAAACTGAGTCTTGCACTTCAGGAGGCAAAGCTGCTTTCAACCCTACTGAAATCCTGTGGAGGGGCCCCACATGCAGCAGCATGTCCCTTGATTTGGATGGTCTCGTCTGAGCCCAGATCCAGTTCTGAGGTGGGGCAGACAACAGTTGCAAGTAGGAAGTGGTTTATGCCTCGTAAGCTTTGAAAGCCCTTGTTTCAAGCGGAGCATACACATGCATGGAGTGACAGCTGTGGCAACTGAACCCTCCAGGTGGTGAGGATATTTCAGTCTCTGGCAGGGAGGACCTGTCTCAACCCTCTAAACTTCTCTAAGTGGGATGCTGGGGGGAGGGTGAGACTCTGGCAGGGGAATAGTGGCTCTAGCCTGGCTCTGCAAGCCAGGCTTGCAGAGAGGGGTGGCTGTGCCAAGCCTCTCTGCTCTGGCATTTAGAAGTTGGCACTGGGCAATGCCAGACTGACCTGCTGTCTCTCTTAATGGCTTTTGTGTATGTGACACTGAGTCCCGCAGCTCTGCACGTGTGTGCCAGTCTGGGTAAGCAGGTCAGACCTGCTCCTTTGCTCCCTTGCCCAGCCATTTCCTTCATTCTCCCTCACTCATCTTGATGACGATCCAAGGGGACTCAAATTATGAGGAGCAATAAACACAGCTGAACTTCTGCTGCAGCAGAGGAAAGTCTCAAGGGGTGATCAGATAACAACCTACAAGCATTTTCACGGTGGAAACGGTGAGTTGAGAGGCAGAAATGGTTTAGGCTGAGTGAAGGAGATATTATTAAAGTTACAGGATAGCTGAGCAAAGGGAAAATTTAGGTTGAGTTTAGGGAAATGTTTCAAAATGTGAGCCATCTCCTAGCAGTGGTAATCTTGCTGTTTGAGTTGTTTCAGAGCAGGTAGTGTGCTAAAGCAGGTGCTGTAGACAGTAATCCTGAAGTGACTGGAGGAAGGGCAAGACTATTAAGCAGAGGATTTTAAGTTTTGATTTCTATGAATCATTTGGTGTTGGTCTCAACAGAAGCTTGCAGGTTGTGGCTGTATCAGCTATCACTCGTGATATGTAAAATATGTGGGTGGGAGGAAGTGGGAAGGACACTGGGAACTTACCCTTGGGCAAGCTTACAATAATGAGACATAGTTCTTCATCTGTTGGGAATGATACGGGTCTAATTGATGATCAAAGCATTTTTTGTACTGCCTTAAGTGCAGGGAGAGAATTGCTCTTCTCTTTTGCATGGGGTAGAGACGTGGAAGCACTTTGTCACCTTATTCTTGGATACACCTGTTCGATAGACAGAGGCAAACTAGCCTCTGATGTATCTGACACTGCCCAAGTCAGGAAGGAGTTCGTACGTAGTTTAATAAAGAAAGAACAGCTTTGAAGAAAATAAACAGAGAATAGAAGTAAACACATGTGCAACTTTCCACTCAGTGTCTATAGAAAGAGACCTAACAGTGAGGTAATGAGAGAGCTCCAAGGGCTTTGAAGGCTTTGTCTGGGGGTGTGTGATGCCTTCCCCAAAAGAACAAGGCTGACTTGGGAGAAATACGGGAAAATTGGAAAAAATTTGTATGTTAGATAGAAATGGATCTGTGGGACGTTACAGGCGTGGACAAAGGTGCATATTGGAGAGGGAGTGATTGTGAAGAACAGAAAGAAGACCTGCCCAAAAGGCCTTGGAGAAATGTTTCTGCCACTGTCGTAGGAGCATTTATAGCTGAGAACGATAATATAAGTGATGTTCAAAGCTAGTTAAAATAAACTAAACCATACCAGTTTTCATCTAAAACTACTGAAATGCCCTTGGGGGGCTGTTTACTCAGGGTCACCATAATAAACCCTTTTGGTCCAGGTGCTGGGTTGTTGCATTCACCACTGCGTATGGCACTTTCCATTGTCTGTAGTCTCTGCCATCTTTCTGCTCTGAATGTATGGAGATTTTCCTGCAGCATCATTCATTCTGTTTATCAGCACCTGAAGCGTGCAGGCACTTTCAAGACACATCTATCGTGCCCCAGATCCATCCTCCTCTTCTTTGTGTCTGTTGACAAAATTCCTGGAACAACAGGGCTGTGAGCCAGAAGAAGATTTATGGGCACTTATGTCACCGACGTGGTAAGCAGTAATACAGGAAACAGCAGCACAAGAGTCGTCAATGTACAAATAGCCTGGGCTGAAGTTGTGGTAGGACAATCGTTAGAACAGTGTTAGAAGAAGAGGAATGCTTCTTCAGAGGTGTACAATATGCAGGATGTCTACACTACAGAGTAACCATGAGATTGGGAGGAAGTCCTAAGCTGAAATCGGGTTGTCAAAAATCAGAGTTGGAGAAACTTAGGTGTAAATTTTGGTGTGATTTATAGCTTTAAACCCCAGCTCTTAGGAGTAACAGTTGATGAGGTTCCAGTCTGTCCTCCCTCTTTTTTTTTTTTTTTTCCATGGGTCTTCTTAGCTCCTCCAGTTTGCCCATAAGGCAGGTAGTAGACAAAAGGATCAAAAAGTCACCAGTCTTCTGTCATTGGTAAATACAGAAATAGTGTTCTTCTTTGATCTGGACATACTTGCATTTCCTTGTGTGACAGCCCGGTAGCCATCTAGTGCAGTGCTGACTTCCCTACAGCTTCTTCTGGTGCACTTGTTCTCTGGTGGTGTGTTGGTTACCAGCCTCAAAGCACCTTCGAGGTTTGTGAAGTATTTCCCAGGTGAGATGGATTTCTTCTTGCTTCCAACTAGATACTGAAACAGAAGGATTGCTTTTGGATTCATTGTCTGATACTGCTCAAACTGTCAGAGGAATGAAGGCAGTGTGAATTAAGATGCTGTCAAAGGTGAGCAAATACCAAAGGGTAGTGCTGATGTCTCACAGTGGGTCTGGCAGGACATCTATCTTTAGGTAGTAATGGGACTGAGGTGGTGATAGTGGTGAGGCCTGGAATTGGGCTGGTGATGAGAGTAAGGCTGGGAATTAGCATTGCAGTTGGTGCAGATACAAAATTTGCTGTTGAATTCAGATTCTGTGGCTTGAAGTCTAAGCAGCGCTTAGAGCATCAGAGCTCTCAGTGAGGAGAGCCCAAAAAACAGTGGGATAGGAACTTCCTTATGGCTCTCCAATGAAGCATAGGAGGGAGAGGCTGGAGGTAGGCTTTTCATTCTCTCATATGGAGCCACTATCCCCGTGAAGTTCCCTTTGCTGGTGGCTTTGGGCATGGTTCAGCCTCCTGTCCCGAGCATTGTCTTCCTCTTAATTAGGAAAGCTGCCTTCAAGACAGCTTTTTGTCTGGAACTGCAGTATTACGTGACTTCCTTTCCTCTTGCTGTCTTGAGCGTGGAGATTGGATTTGGGGGAGCCTGCAAGCACCCTTCCAAGAGGTATTGTGCAAGGCTACCTAGATGGCATGACTGTAGCAGGAGAAGGTACCAGTGTCAGCACGCAACAGAACTACCCCCAAAAACCTGTGACCAGCCTCTGTTTTGCCTCAGTTTCCTTCTCTGACCTGAAGATTGCCTGGCTTTGCTGTGCACTGCCGGAGTAGCAGTCTGTTTACAGTTAGCCTGGTTGAATGCACAGTGACCTATTTGTGTACTTTCTGTATTTTGAAATATCATCCGGAAATATCTCTTAATGCTGAGCTGTATTTTGCTTGTGCAGCCTAATAATTTTCTATTAATACTTATCTTAGGTCTGATCCACATAAAAGTGCAGTGTCAAGTAAGGTTCTCATGATATTTTTAAGCAATCTAACCTTTGGTCCTGGCTAAATTCCAATTGGAATAATTACTGTCTGACTACCTACATTCCTCTTGCATTTTCAACTGGAGAAGTTAGCTTTCACTTCCCATTTTGAAAGTGATTGTGTAACATTGCTCTGCAGTAAGCAGATGCTGCATTCCTCTACAGTGGTGGATATGTTTTATTGGTAAGTAAAATAAGATTATAGAGGTATAATGATTTTACTGGCATGTTTATACCTAAATATAGATATGTCTGTAGAACCACTTCATCTAACGGCCCTCCCATATATTATTTTCTAGGGAGTAAGAGACAATATAATAGTGTGCAGTAATGTGTAAAGGATTTTACACACCAGTCTGGAGTTTGGGATTTACTAAATTGTTTTGGAGTGCTGAAATAACAGAAAATACTTCCAACACTGTGTTGCCCCACACCACCTCCAAGGGAAAATCCTGCTCATGTAAAATACTTGGTAATAAAATATACTTGCATGTTTTTATAATCATTCTTGACTGGTAAAATTATACTGTAAAATTATTAAAATTTCTTGAAACAACAAAGGGTAAATGCCCTGTTTTACAGCTGCAGCCTTGTCGGGTGCTTATGAATTTCTTTGTGTGTGAATTTCTCCATTCCCCTTTTCCACTGGAAACAGGAACACACTTAGAAGGAGGTCTGTGTGCTGCCTCCAGTGCTTTCTTGATTGAGTACCTCGAATGTTTGCACTTGAACACTGTAGGAATTACGGACAGAACTTGTTGCTCTGTATGCAGAAACACGTTTTCACAATAGTTCTGGGGTCCCCTTAATCTGATAATAAGTCTGTGGTGGTTCACCCCGCCCTGCCTCTACTAGCACACATTCAAAAGGGGCCTGCAGTGAGCCAGACCAGAGGAGGAATGTGAGGTGAGGTTGGTGTTGGGATGCCTGTCCCTTTCTCTAACAGCCAGCACATGCATGTGAGCAGATGTGTGAAGGGTGGCTACTGATGTGAACACGAGTCAGCCCCAAGGAGGGGAGGGATCGTAACACCATGAGCACCCCTGTTTTAGTCTTTGCGCAGCTCACCCCTATGCTGCCTTGTGGGAGCTGAATGGTGAAAGCCACACTCAGCCCTGGGTTGGGTGTGATTTGTTGATGTTCTGCCTTATCACATCCCCAGCTCCCATCCTACGAGGGGACCTGGTACCTGCTATTCCCTCAGAAGAACACTGCTGTCTGGCACACAGACTGCCCATGGAGCACCTGAAAGACATAGCAAGCATGACAGATGTGTTATGTGTGAGTGAGAGATGGAGAGAGAGGTGTCTTGGTTGGTACAACACAGGCTACCTAAGCATTGCTCTCCTGATCCAGAGAGGGCTTATGGCTGAGGATCCAAATTGGAGACTGCATGTTGGCTACTCAGACACAGACAACCTCCTCTTTGTATTACCTGCTTCCTAGCCCTGGCTGCTCCCTGCATATCTGGCCAAAGCCTGAGGATCTGGCACTGTCCAGATAACTCAATCTTGTGTTGAATGGAAAAATCTGCCTGAGTGGGGCACAGACACCCAACAGATTGGCACCTATGTGCTCTTCAGGATCTGGGCTCTCTTCTGCTTGGAGGTAGATGCTAGAGATTTATTGGCTTTGATGCAAATGAAGAGAAGGGAATGGGTTTCTTATCTGCCGTTTTTCCCACTGGGAAAAGCATGTGCTTGGGTGTGAAGGCTGACAGCTGCCATGACTGCCTGTATAGCTCCTGCATGAATGCTATCTGAGCCCTGGGTTGGAAGGCCCTGTAAAGTATTCCTGGTGGGAAAGGGGCTGGGAAAAACCTACACTCTCCTCCCTGGGCATCACAACTAGCCATTGCCTAACCAAGCGTAATGTACTGTATGAGTCGATGCAGAGGGACCGCAGGAGACATATTTTAAGAGAACAAATATAGCATTTAAGTGAGTGAGCAAGAGAGTGAGAGACAGAGAGTGTATAGAGTGCATTAAAGTTAATAAAGCATTGCAGAAATGGGGACTGCATTTCACTGTGAAGGAATCTAATTTAGTGACTCGTAATTGGAGGATAACAGTCATACTGGAATGAAGTTAACTGTTCATTTTGCCAAACTCTCAAAGTCTCTTGGTTCTCCTTGTGAGCATCTCTCAGAAAGTGAATCCTTCAGAGAGTCTAGAATCGATTGGTGCTTCACACCCCCAGTCCCTTTCAGCTTCTTAAGTGGATTTGGTTTCTCTGGTGCATATTTATTATCTATTTTATTATCTGCTTATTTATCTGGTAATATCAATGCAGGATACATTCTCTCTGCTTAGCATGACAATGAGGGAGCAGGTGTTAAGCCTATGTGTTCTCCTTGGGCCTTTTCCCTGTGGGTGGCTGGTGTCAACGAGGGTTCTTTTGTGGACTTCCTGCTTCCACAAAGTTTTGCCAGCATTGTCCCTGCTGCTGTGGCTTTCTGTTCATTTGATAGAGGCATGTGTAGCAATGAACAGTACGGAAGGGTCCCATTCTTGGACACCCAAGACCAGAGGTGTAGCACAAAGAAGCTCACGGGTGGTGTATTTATTTCAAACGTGCCTGTGCTGAAGAACAGAATTATGGGCCTGAGTAGCTGAGCAGAACCCGTTGTGTTGAGGGAAAGTCTTCTTTAGTTTGAAATGCCTGAAATCTCCTTGAGACATCAGTGTGGCCCTGGGTGGGCACACTGAGCAGTGCTACCTCCCACAGGGGTGGTGGGCAGATGGGGGGGACACTGCTCTGTTGTCTCTGATATTTACACTGCATAGGTGCTGTAAGAATTAGTTCATTAGTGTTTGTAGAGTGCCTTGAAGATGAAAAGTGCTGTGGAAATGTGAACTATTATTAAAGTGCAACTCAAGAAAAAGTGAGGAACAGTCCTGCAGGGACATGTCCCACTCAGGCAGGGGCTAGAGAGATGACCTCATCAGGTTTTTTCATTTCTGCTGTTGTGATTACAAAATATAGTGGACATGCTCAGGGAGAAGATTGATGTAACATGCCTAGTTGGAGTAGCTGAGGGTGAACCATTGTAAGCTCTGTTGGCATTTCTCCTTGTGTGCAAACACAGCTGTCAGATGGACTTGGAGGGTCCTGATCCAGTTTTGACCATGAAATGTTGTATTCCTGGCTTTAAAAAAAAAAAAAAAGAATCCTGTATTGGTGGGAAGCATATGACTGTGCTACACATGGGAGCTGCGTGTGTCCTGGTGATGGTACGAAGGTTGTGTGCAATGGATACACACATGCATGTACATCCAATGACCTTGCCCATTTGTCCTCACGTTGTTCTGGAGGGACTGTGCTGAGAAAGGAAAAGGGAGTCCTTATCTGCCTGGTCTCCTCAGTCTCCCTGCCTATACCTCCAGCACAAGTCCAAACTGATCGCAAGCACCAGTCATGCCTTTGTGTTGAGGGTGAGCACTCAGACATGGGCTTGACATAAGCAATTAATTTCACAAAGACAGCTGATCAGCTGTCAAAGGACAATTCTCTATCACTTTTGACTTGGGTCTCAGAGTGACATGGGGCCTGAGAAATGACACGATCCCATCTTCTGCTGACAGCTGTTCTTTTAAGTGATTCCAGACTCTGAAGTAGGGGCTGGACTGGTCTGACCCCCCAACTTTAACAGAGCCCTGAATGTAGCCAAAGGGCTAGGCATCAGACTAGAAGGATTGTTGGGAGGAGAGCGAGTGGCTGAGGAAGATCAATGGATCTTCCTTGAAGGCTGAGTGCATGACTGACTTGTCAATTAATCACTTTGTTTTACTTTCTCCCTTTCCTTTTTTTCTTCCTTGCTCAGGGAGTGTAAGAGCTGAAGATGAGGCCCAGGGTGGAGTGCTACTCTCCAAGGTTTTGGCTGGTGCTGGCAGTCCTCGCAACAACAGGGAGCGGGGCCCATGCGCAGAAAAGCCACCCGAGCATTGGCATTGCAGTCATCCTGGTGGGGACCTCAGACGAAGTGGCCATCAAAGATGCCCACGAGAAAGATGACTTCCACCACCTCTCAGTGGTGCCTCGGGTGGAGCTGGTGGCCATGAATGAGACAGATCCCAAGAGCATCATCACCCGCATCTGTGACCTCATGTCAGACCGGAAGATTCAAGGGGTGGTATTCGCTGATGACACAGACCAGGAAGCCATTGCCCAGATCCTGGACTTCATCTCTGCCCAGACCCTCACTCCCATCCTGGGCATCCATGGAGGCTCCTCTATGATCATGGCAGATAAGGTAAATTTAAATGAGCTTCCTTCTATTGCAGACCTGTGGCTCCAAACTTAGAACACAGAGAAGTATCTTATTCTGTGATCCTCAGGTGGTGTCTCATGGGGCCAAAGGCTTGGGGGATTAGACAGCTTCAGATTCAAAGACAGATTAAAAGAGCTAACTGTGTGTAGCACTACTGAGAAGAGCCTATTAATCATGTGGAATTACCTGCAACAGAGAAAAACTGAGGAGGAAAAGAGGCAGGTAGAAGAGACCTGCAAAAGAATCAGCCCTTTTCTTCTTCCTTAGGAAGGGTAAAGAGCCCCTGACAATTGTAATTTTTTTTAAGGTTTTATTTTTGCCTGTGTTTTACCTTAGAAGAGCCAGGGATCATAGCCTGGGATTTTTCTTGCATGTAGCTGGAGGACATTGTGGTATTTTCTGGGATGCTTAATGCAGCTCTTACATCTTAATTGGAATATAATTGAATCTTTAATAAAGCCATCCTCTCTATAAAGTGTTCATTAGCTCCTGAAGTTAAATAGGTGTTAGCTAAAGTGACTAACCTGTCTGAACCAGTCCAGCTAAATCTTTCTTTTTTCCACTGCACCACTTTATTCCTTCATATCACAGACATTTCATTGTTTTCCCAGGCCCTAGCCAGTCTTCTGAGGAATTACTACACAAACAAGCCATCCTGCTATTGCTTTTGAACAGGGCAAGATGCAGAGAGGGAATAGCATCTTTCCACCTTTCAGGAACAGGACGTGCAGCAATTCACACCTGCATGTGCATTTGGCCAGACGGTGTGGCTAACAGTGGCCTCGGGGCTACTGTTGGCCAGTGGGAACATGTGAGAGGAGCTGCTGTCCCTTGCCTTGGAGGCTTGAAGCCAGACAGTCAGGGCCAAGGCTTTTATTGAGAAGACCCTCTTGACCATTCTTTGTGCATCCCAAAGAAGTAAACAGTGACACAAGCTGACAGCCTTTTTCTTTTACAGATGGCTCTTAAGTGAATCTGAGACATTTAACTAGGCAGAATCAGGGCTAATTGAATGAAGGGTGAGAATTGACCTGGCCACTATGGCAGCTTTTCCTCAGAAAGAGATCTAGGGAGATGAGAAATCCAGGCACATTCTGTTTTATTTACCTTGCAAGTAAATAATCCAGTGCAGGCTATTGAAGGTGCTAACAAATTATTTTCACACTCTTTGACCAACTGTTCAGTTGCCAAATAACACACAGTTAGTATGCAGTGTTATTTTCTCATATCGGCCTTTAAACTGAAATAGTCACTGAATAATCACTGGCCTTTTTTCTCTCACTCCTTGAATAGTTGCACATGTGCTGAAGTCACACTGCTCCATTCCACTCACAGTGAAGCTTTTCTGCCTTGGAGGCCAGGCAGGCAGCAATGCAGCATCTTGACGATCTCCTGCCTGCTGTGTTGCATGTTTATCTATGTCTGTGCAAAAGAGAGTTGGAAGCAGTGTTCAAGTGCTGCATTTCACACTTGGGGTGACATTTTACATCTTTTGGCAAGTGTAAGAGTTACTGACACAAGACCTCCTAAGCACTGGGAAAAGGTCCTTGTGACTTTGAACATGGCAGGCCAAATTCTGATTTCAGATTCCCACGGTGTAAATCCAGCATAACCCCATTGCTTTTGGCAGGATTAGATCAGATTTACGCTGCTGTAATTCAAAGAGAAGTTTGGCCTATTGAACTTTGAAAAGGTTTTTCTTTCTACCTGTCCCTAGTCTCTCCTTGGGAAAGCAGCATCTCCTGCCGCTGCCCTGTGTACCCCACTGGCTTTCTTCTAAAGAGCGTTCTAAAGAGCCCTGTGGCAGGCAGGCAGCCCACAGGGAGCTCAAAGGTGAAAGCCTTATGAATGGAGACTTCTCTTTTACCAAACTCTTTTTTTTTTGTGGTTTTGCAGACAGGAGGTTTGCAGGTTATGTACAAAGATCTGCAGTTTTAGGAAAGGCCAAGGTTTCTTTGAAACATAATTTGAACAGGCTGACCTTTACAACTTCTGATCCACAGGTGTGTAATCTTTAATGGATAATATTTATTTGATGAATTGAATTAAAATATGGTAGAGAGTAAATACACTGAAATTCTACTAAAAATACTGAAGTCAGCCTGGTAGGTCCTTAAACAATTTATTTCCCACAGAAGGCCTTGACAGAGGCTTTGCTGTTAGTGACTCTTAGTCATATTCTTTGCAGATGAGTTGTGTGGCTGAGGTTTGATCCTGCAAGCATGGCTTGCTTCTTTCAGCATCCCCTCAACGCCCACAGCAGTCAGCTGTGATTGAACTTGCTCAGCATTTCACAGGTTCAGATCTGCACTTACAGCTTCGTTATGCTCCCCGTGTGTTTGCGATCAGTAGCGCCAATGCAAACCTAAGGAATGCTAGAAACCACTAACGCCTTGGTGTGACAGATAAGTCCCTCTTCACTGGAGTTTAATGCAAAAAATCTCCCCGGTCAAACCACCTTTCCTGGAGTAGCATGTGAAATTCTGTTTCACCTTCAGCGAGGGTTTAATGAGTGTTCTGTTAGGAAATGTGGGTCATGTGTAAAAAGGGCTTTGTAATGTACCATGCAACTGGTAAATTGAGACACAAAAGGGCAGGCAAAAAGAAAAAAAAATTAGGATTTCAAGCCCGAATTTTCTTTTGTCCTGTATATAAAAATACAGAAATATTGTATAATGTGCACTATAAGCTGGCTTTAGCTCAGTTAATATTCATCTAGAAGCTTGCTACCCACCAGCTGGAGATCTAGGCATCAGTGGTAAAGGAGGCACCACCTGAGGACAATTCACCCCACCCAATTCAGGGTGCAGTAAAATGCTTGTGGGACAGTCCTGTGTCTCCCCACTGATTACTGAAGAAGGCTGTACCTAAACTTGTTCATGATGCCTCAAGTTAAATACCATGAATCCTGCCCTAGGTGTGACATAGCAGGTGGAGGTATGTTGCTGAAAGTGGAACATCTGTTTTTCCTGATTGTTTTGTTCAAGCTCACATTCTTAAATATTGCATTTGATTAGATTTTGTAAATAATGTTTATATATTTTTGTTTTCCCTGTGTTTTGCCTTTTTCCTCTGAAAAATAAGTATACAGGAATTTACATGGTTTTGCTGTTTTTACTCCTTGGTGCTCGTGTCTCTAACTCCACCTGCTTACCCGTTACCGAGTGTTGCATTTAATTTCTGCCTAATCTGGCATAAGAAGAAAGTGACCAGATGATCTGTGTGCACACTGTGGTCTGGGTTTAGTTCCAGGAGAACGGTGAAGCAGAGACACATGACGTGCCTCACTTGAGCTCCGGAGAGGCCGCTTTGCCGAGTGAGAGTTCTGTCATAGCCAGCTCAGTCCCTTGAGTTCGATAAGCATGCCAGCAGTGATGCCAGATGGAGTGAAGTGCAGCAGTCCTTTCGTTGGGGCTGGGTGGCCTGGGAGTGATGGCTGAGGGGGTCCGACAGAGCCCACGTTTGTTCCGCTCAGAGGAGGGACAGGGTAGAAGAGTGCTCACACTGTTTCAGCCCTGTAAGAAAGCACCTTATTTTGCTGCTTATTCCTTGAAAAGGTCTAGGGCAATAGCATCATCTCACCAGGACCTGTGATGAGAAAGGGAATAGCAGTGATCACTGGTGATCTGTGTTTAATCCAAAATAGATGAGATGGAGAGGAGAGAAATGTGCACCACCACCAGTGTTAGGTTTCTGTGGTCCAAAAACTTTGATGTGGAAGCTTGCTGGTCTCTTCAGTTTGCCTGATGTTGCTGCAATGACTTGACTTTGAACAGCTTTGTGTTTCCTGATTTTAAGCATTAGTTTGTATTGTCTAGAGGACTGCAATGCACTTTTGACCAGAGAGCATATCTGCTGGCCTTCCAGCGTTTAAAATAATTTCTTGTTTCTCCCCAATTGTTTTGAAAGCAGAAATTAAATTGTATGAGGATGCCCTGTGTTAGGAGACTGATGGTGGAAGTAAACCTTCAAGACTGCAAACCAAGCTTCAGTTCAGATAACCACACAAACCAATATTTTGGGTTGCAGACCTGCAACTGGAAATCTGGACCAGGCTTTTCTTCATTCTCTTTTCAATATTACCTAAAATCAGTTCTTCCCAGGCCTAAAATCAGTTCTTCAGAGATAGAAGGTAAAGGAGCAGTCACAAAAAAAAAGGAAATAACATTTACAAATGTACATTCACAGGTATGTCAAGAGAAGGGTGAATTGTTATTCTGATTTACAAAACTTACTGTGTTGGAAAAGATTTAGTTTCTTGCCTAAAAATTGACCGCACCGTTTGGCTGACTGGTCCATTTTGTAATGACAGACTATTTATTTGTTTTAAAATAACAGAAGAAATCAACTTGGTGATAATGAATGCAGAAAAGGTAAGAGCAGAAAATGCTTTGGGTTCTCTTATAGCACAGCTGGTGGCCATCACTTTTGCTGGAACTGTTCCTCGTTACTTCTTCACAGTCACGTTATTTTGCCAAAGCTTCTTGTCCTGGGCAGCTTTATAGTAACACAATGGTGCACAGGCAGAAAAGGAAAAAAGTATTGGAAGAAGAGGATGGTTATGTTTTCCCAGGTGAAAATCAGTCTTCTGTGTCTCTGCATCCCTTGCTATTTTCTCCAGGGCTTGCCCACACAGGGATACACGCAGTATGCATCAGCATGCTGATGGAAAGAAAACAGTAGGGAAGAGTGATCTATCACTGGGCTGTGCCAGTAATACAATTTGTATAAAAGCTGCATAAAACTAACCTGAAATTTAAAATCTGTGATCTGTTCTAGGCCAGATTCCTTTTTTTCACACAGTGTGGAGCTGGCTTTTCTCTTACTCCCTCCACCACCTTGTTCTTTTTTTCCATTTATACTAAAGCCACAATGTTTTCCTCTGCCTTTTTATCCCCACTTCATAAATCCCTGTCCCCTTTACTTTTGTTTTCTGTAAAACTTCCAAGACACGTTGTATCTCTCTTTCAATGCCAAAGGTTGCTGTGATCACTCCATGTTTGGGCCGTGCTGCTGCAGCAGTCATTTCTTTGGTCTTTTGGTGGGCAGCAAGTCCGAAGTTGGACAGTGGGGGTAAAGCACCAGGGAAGGAGAGTAGCTGTTGGCCAGAGTGCAGCAAAGTGATGCTGCAGGTACAGGGAAGCCAAAACGAGTTGGATAAGATGAGCACCTAGATACACACCGAAACCAGGACAAAGTCAAAGACACTGGGACAGTGCTGCTAAAAGCAGAACATCTGTAATTAAAAGGAAAGCACTTTCACTCTCAGGTTTTCAAAGGTTAAGTAATAGGGATGCATGGGGAATGAAAACCTCATTTTTTGGGTGTAAATTTGTTTCATTTCCATTAGGGATGACATCTGAAATTTTTCAAGCCCTTGTGTGAAGGAAATTCAGTTAAAAAAAAAAAAAGGAAAAGAAAAAAAGATGAAGTTCTCTTTGAATGGATTATATGAACTGAAGTAAAATAAATTCCAAACAAAATGCTGCTTAGAAGGGGAGAAAAAGGCACATTTTGATCTGCAGACATTGAAAGATTTTTATCCCTTTTTTCCCTCCAAACAAATTTATATGCAGTTCATGTAATTTCACAAAGTGTTTTCATTTCTCTGAAACTGCATTTGATGATAGTAATAGTTTAAATGTTTCTTAAACTAATCTAATGATTAGCAAAGATGAGTTTGATTTTAAAAAATAAAATAAAAAGAAATCAGCAGTTTCTCTTCAAGCTCTTTTTATTACATTATATTTATTATAATTTTATTACAGATGTGATTAATACATTTCTTTTGCTTTTGGTGCTCTGTTTCCTTCTGCTGCCAAAATAAAGCTCTCTGTAGCTCACAAATAATGAACTAAATATCACATGTCCTCAAATTACGAGTCTGCTGCAAAGGTTGGGGAAGGAGAATAAAAGGTAAGTCACAGAGACATAGACAATAAAAGCCAGTATTGTATGCCAGTGTTGTTTTTCCCTTGTATACACATCATAAAAAGCCAGGTGGGTCTGTAGTTTGTTTACGTCTGTGTCTAATTAACCCATACAAAATAACATTTTCTCTTATTCATGTAAAGAAAGGGAATATAGGCAGTATATTTTTGTGAAGTTTAACACCTGAGAATTTCCCTAGAACTGTTTTTATTACCTTACAAATAAATTACAGCACTTAAGAACCCTCAGATATTAGGAAACCTGGAAATGAACTTTTAAGAGCTTTAACCTCTCCCCAGGGCCATTAAATCCTTCAATGTGAACTCTCATTTTCTAAACAAGAGCTCAAGTACTCTCATTAGGATTATTTCAATGAAAATATGACTTTTCAAAGAAATGTATAATTTCTTTTATTAAATATCCTATTAAAATAGTGTTGGGGTTTTTTTTGTTGTTTGTTTTGGTTTGGTTTTTTAAAAAGTTTTTAAAGCTCTCCTCTGCTTCATCTCCAGTTTTCTTGGGAGGAACTCCATTTCAAGGCCTTAACTTTTTCTGGGGTATTGTTTTCAAGAGTCACAGGAAAAAAATGTGGAGTTGATTCCTTTTTTTTTTGTTTATCGCTTAAAAGCAACAAAAAAGCCTCTTTAAAAAAACAAAGAAAAAAAAATTCTTACAGAAGTGTAAATTTCCATGAAATATCCCTATCACTTTTTCCCTCCTAATAATTTATACTGGATGCACTTCATATTTGCCTTGAGCCTTGGGCACCTGATGCTTGAAGGTGTTTACCTGAGTTTGACTGTCACAGAATTGGGAAGGAGCAAACCTGGTACGCTGGTGAGACTCACGCCCTGCTAAGGTGCCGTGGGATGCTTGTGGGCAGGAGCAGTGCTGAGGGAGAGGATGGCCACACAGAGGTGCAGGTGCCTTCCTTTAGCAGAAGTTGTCTCAGGCAACAAACGTCAAGCAAAAGTGAAGCCTGATTCCTTTGCATCAGCCTTGTGCAGCTATTTATAAGCTGTTTTGTTTTGGGTCATAGGATTTTTCCTTCAGGAGTACAGAGTGTTAGTTTTCTTCTGTTGTTATAGTGATGTTTTCTTTTGAGGGACAGAAGACCTTTCCTTCCCTAGCTCTGCATGCAACTTCTGCAACCCACCTGAGGTAAAGAGAAGGTGAATTAACCTTGTCACTACTCTTGCTTAAATGCGATGTTGCCACTGTCTACCTGGAACTAGAACTGTTGAAGTGCCTGTGAAGAAAATGTTGATTTCCACCCAGCTTGGACCCGGACATCTGTGAAAAAGCTCTTTCTTGATAGATTTCTAACCTTGATTTTCACACTAATGATATTTAGATAGATCTCTAAATCTGTAAGCACTTACCTACAGAAAATCTGGAAGCTTGATGAGCTCTGACCGATAGTTATTTATAATCTTTCTCTCAACCCCTTTCTTCAAAACAAAAAACTCAACAGAAAGGTCTTAAATCAATTTGTGCCATCCCCAGCTAGACAAGGAGATTAGTTCCTTCAATCTGGACAGGCAGTCCTTTATTACAACCCCAAGCAGTAACTTGTCTCACAAAATCTAAATTAATTACACTCAAATTTGTCCCTACCCTAAACTGGCCTCAAAATGAAATTGAAAACACGGAGTGTGAAATTGCCCGATGCTGCTGCTTTAGATCCGCATGTCATTCCCCAGTAACTGCAGGACAGAGAGAAACAATTCTTTCCAGGGAATCTCTTCTTCTCTTTGCCTTTTATTTGCCTCATTAGCCAAATTTGGAGGGGATAGGTTATGAAGGAAGCTAAGGGAATTACATATACACAGGCTGGGAAAAAACAGGGTACAGAAGAAAACATAATTGTAGTCTGTTAATGGTCTGGAGCAGTTGATATATGAAGAAAGAGTGAAACAGCTGTATGTGTGTAGTGTAGATTGGCTGAACAATGAGTCAGGGTGTGATTTATATACTCAATGAATAAAGGTAGACTAGAGACAAAAATGCTTAGTGTAGCTGCCAGAAACAGAAGTAGGAATGACAGGATAAAGTTAGAGAAATATATTAAATGATGCATTATGATACCTTAAATGATAATAATAAATGATATATATGTGTATCAAGGAAAAGGCTCAGACACTGAATTTTATTAGGAAGTACTCTAGACTTCTTAGGGAAGAGACGGAAGCCATGTTTCTTCAGCTGTGTTCAAACAGGACTGAACTAAGTGCTGGAGAACATGTTATATAGATGAAGCAGAGGAGAAAGAGGATAAAGAAGATGAAAGACAGATAGGAAAACTTCTCCTGAACCTAGGATCATGGGGAGAAAATAAAGGGAAAAAAAAAAAGTAAGTTCTGAGAGTGAGAAAAAAATACCTTAAAGGCTCTGTTGAAGCAATTTTTCTCTGTGCTTGGCAATAGCTTTTAGCTGTGTATCTGTGAGGTTCCTGATAATAACAATAAATGCAGGTTTCAGAGGAAGGGGGAAGACAGGAATGAAGGATGTGGAGAGTCTGAGGGTGAGCAGGCAAAAAAGTAAAGGAGGCAGGTACATGCAGTGAGGAGAGTTGATCTAAAAGGTGCCAACAGAATCCAGCAGTTCTAATAGACCCACGATCTCACTGCAGCTCTGCTGTAAAACATGACTTTAAGACACTTGCTCAACTGCTGTCTACAGCAATTTGCCCTTTACAAGAAGACCGTAACAATGGTTTTGTAAAGTTTGAGCTCTACAAAAGGCAAAAACCTAATTACTAGGAAACAATTAATGGATTTTTCTAACTGAAGTAAATACAATGCTTGAGATGAAAATCTGGACTCCAAGAGGAGAAGCTTTAACCCCCATTAGAGGTGGTGGCTGAATAGCTGCATCATGCTGGAGAGCTCATTTTATGCAGGGCTGATAGTACCATCTATTGTAAGCTTGGCCAGCATTCCCATTATAAAATCCTCTTGGGGGTTTCCTGTAATTTTGCCAGACTGTGACTGTTTGAGCAAAGTTTCCTATGCCAGGTGTATGCCTCAAGCTGATTGATTTATTTTGCTATTTATTTGGAAAATAAAACTTCTCTCTGAAAATGTGGCACGGGACGATATGTGATTTATCTGTGTTGCAAGTGCTGTCACATTTTCCTCCAAAGGTTCTGCCTGGCCACCACATGTTCTCAGAGCAAGGACACAGGTCTGGAGCAGGGGTGTCTTGTGGGGAAGGACTTGTAACCAGAGATGTGATTTTGCTACCACTGCATAGGCTGCCCCAAGTTTGGCCTTCCTTGTTGTAAGTGTAAGAAACTGTGGGTGTACCTAGAGTCTTTTTAGATGTTTGCCATGTCTCTTGGAAAGAACTTGTCCTTGCAAACTGTGCTTCAAAGCTGCACCTGGCCCTGGGGGCTCCACAGGATATGCTGGAGCTGGAGCTCTCCTGTGGGATCCTGGTGGGATCCAGCCAGGAGAAATGTGCTGTGCAGCAGGGAATCTGGGCTGAGATGTGGGTGAGGTGGGGGGCATGCAGGGTATTCTGAGGAGCCAGAGCAGAGGGTGAGCATACGGAAGAGATCCTCATACGAGATGGGCAGGAGGACTGGATAAAAGGTGGGAAGTAGGAGCTGGTGGAAATGTAGAGAGCGAAAGAGATATACCTGACCACGTTATGCTTCCTTGCTGGCCACAGGAGCAAGAGCCAGGGAGCACAGGGGGTAGCAGAAATTGCTGAGCAAATGGGATGAGGAGTGTGAAATGGAAATGGAAAACCTGTCAGGTGGAAACTGCATAGTAGAGAAGACCAGGCCTGGGCCAGGGCAGGGCACAGGACAGTGGGACTGGGCAGCAATGCTGCCCTTGAGTGTGCTGCTTCCCTCCAGCTGGGCAGAAATATTCCTTTCCCATTCTGCCCTGAGCCACAAAGGAAGTCAGAAATGACTGTGGGGTGCTGGGACACTGGCATCAGTGCTCCCCGCTGGGGGAAGGCCAGCGGGTCTTCCAAAGCGTGCCTGGGGCTGGCTCGGCTGTGCACTCCTGCAGCCAGCATGCCCCGTTCCAGAGCCCCAGGCCTCATGGGCAGGGGGAAAAGCCCTCACAGCCTCCACCATCTGCCTGGCTTGGGGCCAGCATGGTCACTGTCAGGCCTCTGCACTGGAGGGGATCAGCTCCATGATGGAGCTGCCAGCTCCTCCATGTGTGAGCTCCTGCAGCACAGCGCTTTGTCCTCGCTCCTGCTTCGGCTCACTCGCTTTCTGCAGAGGCAGAGCTGTGTCCTTGCCCCCCCGGCTTCTGCAGCAGTACTGAGGTGTGTGGTGAAGGGCCAATGGTCCTGCCACGGGGCTGGGCTGAGCATACATCAAGTCACCAGCCCTGCTGGGTCTCAAATCCTGCTCTGTACCTGCCCCCATTCCTATCTGCTCCCTTCTCCTGCTTCCCTTCCTCTCACCCTCTCCTGTCTGTCACTCTACCCGTTTCTTAATTCTTGTTTGCACTGTGCCTTGAAAATGAAGAGTGCTGTATAAATGTTAAGTATTATTATTATTATTATTATTATTATTATTATTATTTCTCCTTTCTAATTGGCATCCCTCACTCTCTCTTCTCTTGCTATTGTGGCTTCCAGAGAGAATGTGTGGGCTTACATTATTTATAGCTGTGTGAGAGTAATTACAGAAATGATTTAATTACTCAGTTAATACTGTTCTCTACATCACCAGCTTGACAAGCTAGTGATCCTCTCACCACAGCCAAACATGCAGACTAGCGTCCATGTCATAGATGAGCGGGTAAGGGGAGGCGAAGCCTGGGGAATGATTTGTTACAGCCCTGCACATTGCTGGTTACTCCCCCTGGGCTAAGGGATGAGGCTGCTGATCTCTCAGGGGCTTGGCCAGGAGCAGTGTGTGGTGTCACCTCGGCTGGGGCAGAGCTGCCCCCAAGGAAGTGGTGTGCAGAGATGGTTCATGGCTCTCAGATGACAGGGGCTACCTCCAACACAAACCTGCTGAAGCTGAAGATTCAATATTTGGCATGCTGCATTAACCAGCTCTTCACATTTATCAAAGGTCAGAGATCTGGCACGGTTTTGTTTTCTCAACTTCTATTTAAGCCTGCCAGATCAGAAGGTAGGGTTCACGCACCCTGCATGGGGTCAGAGTATGAGGTAAAATCACCATCACCAGAAATGTTTTCTTGCAAGTGGCCACGTGTAGATCTGACCCTCTTTAACTAAATAAGCTTTCCCTCTGAAGGGGATGGCTTCTTCTTGCTGAGACTCCTGCCATTGGAAATGAAGTGTTTCCATCACTTCCAGTTCACAAAGACTTGTGAAGAGCAGGGAATGTCCTGTTTCTGGTGCAGTATGGAAGGAGTTTGAGCAAGGAGAGTACGTGCTTTCCTTCAGGGCATGCACTGAGCAGATAGTTACCAATACCTTTTAGTTATCTACCAGAGACAGTTGAAAAAAGCCCCACAAACCACCTCATGAGCTCAGGAGAAGTGTAATGAAAAAGTTTCTTTTCTGACAGCACTGTAGATAAAAAGGTCAGTGAATTCTTAAAGGAGGCGGTTGCTTGGGAAGTGGAGAGAGAGGCTCTTGCTGGATAATGGGGTATTTGTCAGATAACGGTGTATGGGGAGAGCATCTCTCAGAAGTGCCTGCTTTCCATGTCTCCAAATTGCCTGTATGCCTCCATTTGGGCTCCTTTGTGGCCCGGGCAGTGGGCCAGGTTCAGACTGTTCCTCGACATGGCAGGGCTGGGTGGGCGGCGGGAGGGTTGGGAACAGGTGGCATCGAGGCTGGTGGAGTGGAGCGCCTTTTCCACGCGGCACTGCCTGCCAAGCTGCAAGGCGCAGGACACCTGGTATCTGAATGGGCTCTGCCCACCTCCCAGGAAGCGATGGCAATCAAAGAAGTAGGCTAGAGTGTTTTAAGTGGGAGCAGTGAATATAGGTCCTTCTTTTTTTTCAACATCCAACATGAGACAGGTTAAGGCAGCCTACATTTGAGAAAATGCTGGGTATCTCCATCTTATGGAAGTTGAACCTTTCATGTTGTATCTCTGAATGGACACTCAGAGTCCCTCCCTCATGGCTTTTGCAAATGCACACTAGAGGCTTTTATTTATTTTTTCCCCTTATCTGACACACTTGAAAGTGAATTTTATGACCTAATATTGGAACAGCTTGTTGAGAAGACAGCGAGTGGAAGGGCAATGGAACAAGTAATTTTGTCAGCTCCCAAATGAATGAACCCTGTTTTCACTGGATTCACATCTCACGGTTAATTGACTCTTTAACTGAATTATATACTAATGTGAGCTCAGTCCATAGTAGACACCAGAGAGTCCACAGAGGTGAGAACTTGAGCCGGGTGAAGATATTTCAGAAGAGTTGGACTTATCCTTCCCCCAGTGGTGAAGGCCAGGAGCATTAAAAGGGTCTCATTTCTTCACCCACTGCCCTGTATCAATTAGAAGATGTCCAGTCCAAAAAAGTGGGTGCACCCACAGCAGCTTCAATTTTTCAGGACCTGCCTACACCTCCTCCCTAAAAAAATACCATTCTCCCCAGATCTCCTATTGTTTTTCTCCCAGTTTCCACTGTGCCTTTTATAGTCACTGGCTGGCACAGTGTATGGGAGAGCTGTACTGTGGTGCCCCGAGGCTTCTGTGTATAGGGGCTGTCCACCACAGGCATGCTGCCAGGTCAGGATGAAGTCTATCTGATTGCCTAGCGAGCCTTTGACTGCGAGTGGGTGAATCATACACACTGCTGTGGGGTCAGATAAAGGCTTTGGGACTGCATGCAGTTGCAGGCTGTATTTTGTACAGCACCGTAAGAAATTAATTCTCCTTGAGTCCTCTGCCCTTTTGTCAAATCAGGTGGAAATTGGCCAGCAGGTTCAAGAGGTACTGGGAAGCCTGACTCACCTATGCACAAACGCGCACACCCCCAGGTTTGCAAGAGCCTTGTTTCCTAAAGGAAACAAGCTAAAAACGCACACAGCAGGTGGGCGCAGCCCTGCGCCCGAGCGTCCCGGGAGCCGTGATTTCGGCACAAGTGACCCGTGCACGCACAGCGCGTCCCAAACACGCGTGCAGCTCGCTGCCCTGCGCTGCCGCGGTGACTCCCCGTGACTGCCCCCGGCGCGTCCCGCTCCGCGCTGCGCTCCCGGGAGCGTGCGGAGGGCGCTGCAGTCTCCCGGGGCTGGACCCTGGTTCCCGCTTGCACGGGGCGCACACGTGTGCGCTCTGTGACTCACGCTGCCGCGCCGCAGCGGCCCGGGCTGCAGCAGCACGGCGGGCACAGTCATGAACACGCACTTGCTCAGGGTCGCCTGCTCCTGTCGGTGAGCTTTGGAAGGGGAACATGGCGCGAGGCTTGGAGGTTTTAATATTTCTGTCCCACGACAGACCTCTTGGGAAAAGAAATTAGCCTGATGACAGCAGCAGTAATTGGATTATTCCATTAGTATCCTCTGTGGAAGAGAAAGACATGTGCCTTTAACTATATTTTCAATGCAGACTTAAAAATTGCACTTAAAATGTGAATTGTGCCTTTTTTTCTTCATAACTGTCAAGCAGACATCTGTTTTCTGCCCCACTTTTTTTCTGCCTTTTGACTGGCTGAGCTTTCTGTCTAGCTTTATTCTTAGCCTTGTGGCAAGCCTACAGCAAACTGGTGGTTTGAGTTCCTCAACTGGTGCTGAAGATCAAGGCATACTCTTATCACTGGGTGCCTTGGGTGGGCTGAGGAGGACCCAGCCTGAAGGTGAAAATAAGGGAGGATGTATGTCTTGATCTGAAGGAGGGAGTGTGCTGAAAGGGCTGAAGCCCTGGGAAGGGGAGGGATGGAGAGGTCTGAAAAGTATAATGAGATGAAATACAGGGCAGGAAAGTGCCCAACAAACTTTGGCTCTGTCTCTGAACAGTTAGTCCTCTATGGCTCTATGGGCTAATCTCTGCAGCTGCAGTCTAGCCATTGAAATTATCTGTAATGGGACTGAGAAAAGTTTTGGAGTATGTGTGTGTCTGCAGGGGACAGCACTGCTGAAGTGGAGGAAGATAAGGTGGAACTGGGCAGAGGATGAACCAGTCAGCCATTTCTTTCTGTTAGTTTTGGTCATCTGAGAGACTCACCAAACTCATGTGGCCTGCTTTTATTTTGTTGTATAAGTCTATGAATATCTTTTGGTAAACTTTTAATTATCGTGAAACTGTGGGGTTAGTTTTGATGTGTTTCGGGCACATCCAAGTGTTTGACACAGCCATTAGCTACCCAGAGATTTAATTTTTTTTGCTAGTCAATTGGTTCTTTAATTTGGATTTAATAAGTCACTTTGTGCTCCATTAAATAGGCCTTCATGCAAAATGTTTAATGCCAAAGTGTGCTTGCCTGCAGATGGTGGAACAGCTTCATTTAGGGAATGGCTGGAAACCTCACCAGGCTGTGCTGGTGCCCATGGTCCATTTTCCCCCAATGAGCCATGCTGCCATTAACCTTTGCTGTCTCCATGTCCTGCTGTGTGACCACAGGGCTCATCTTCACCAGGACTTGTCCCAGCCATTCTCTCTGTTTGATCCCTCTGCCCTTGTCTGGGCTGCCTTGGAAGATTTTATGTGCACATGTGGATTTGAAGTTTCAACTGCTTAATTGGTATAAACTGAAGCTGTGGCTGGCAGCTTTCTCACCAGAGACTGGCAAAAAACGTGCTGTGGTACTGACCACTGGGAGGAGAAAGAGAGGTTGTGAGTGATATTTGTCTCTTGCTGTGCTTAGGATCACATTTTTGTATGACAGTGTCACTCACTGGTCACTGTACTGGTCCAGCAGTCTGTTGCTCTGTGTCTTGAGGTGTGCCTATGGTAACACTCAGTAATACACAGTACAAGCTGTGGGGAAGCATTTTGTGCTGCCAGAGAGCCCGTAGCCAGCCAGCAGCTCATGCCGTGCTGCTCCTACACGATACACAAATCTCTTGAATCATACTTTGAAGGCTTTTTTGTTTGGTAATAGTGGATAGTTTTCCATTTTTCCCTCTCCTGGTCTAGTCTAGACTGAAATACTAGGGAGAGGATTTTCTTGCTTGGCTTGTTTAGGTTTCTGTGGTCAGGGAGAAATGGTTTGGTATAGGAATAGGTAACAGCATGTAGAAGACATGTGGCTGTGTCTCCGTGTAACCATGCCTGTGCAGAAGCATGTCCTGTCCTCCACGCTGCATGCATCCTTGCTCTCAAGGAATCCTTTTGGCCAAATGTTTTGCTGCATTTGATGAATAAATTGGATAGGGAAATGAGGTGACATGAGTAGCTTAGACATGAGTGACGAGGATCTTGCCGTGCCAATCAATTTATTGCTTTGCACTTAGGAATCTGCAGGGGATGGTCGTCTGGGAACTCATCCACTGGGATTAGTACCTTCCGTTACAAGGAGGTAACCTCCAGAAGATAAAATAATTTCCTTGCCACTCACCTGGTCTTACTATTCTTCATACTGGTCCCTCCTTGTACTAGCTCCCTGTGAGGTGTAAGCCCCTGCAGACTGGGTGGGACCTCTCGTAAGGACTGAGAAAATGTAACAGAACTGTGCCAGGGGTAAGAAAGGAGATGAGAAGTTCTGCTGAATAGGTGTGTTTGACAAAGGGCAGCAGTGCAGAGGAAGGGTTCCCCAAGCGTGAGGGTGGAAGGAGGTGAGGGTGTGGGATGAGGAAATTTGATATGATATTCAAAGTAATTCATAGACTAAAGCAGATAGAAAGGACTCAGGGTGAGATCAGATAATTAATTAACAACTGCAGGGATTCATCTTCCTCTCTCAGCCAGCAGTATGTGCGTTGTGTGACTTAAAGAGAGCATATAACTCCTGCTGCTTCTGTCATTTAGCCCAGGGCCAGATGTGCTCAGCAACCCCAGTTCTCTTACAAATATTCCATATGTGCTTTCTCAAGGCTGTGGACCAGAGGCTGGAGCTCCTGGTGGTCACTGCCACCCTGTATCATGTTGCCGCCTCCTTGGTGACATGTGCTGCCACCCTGCAGTGTCCCCATGTGATGTGCTGTGCGTTCCCAGTTTCTGCCTCGTCCTGGGAGGTCTTGGTAGGGGACTTTAAGGAAAGAAACAGGGGTTCCAATTGCCTTTCCTCCCTCTGTTGCCCAGTAGGCAGGATCTGGCCCCATTGCTGATGAGCACCAGGCTGGGGAGGGAAGGCAGTGGAGGCAGGAAGGAGTGACTCATTCTCCCCAAACAAGCAAAATTCACAAAAAAATGTCTCTGCACCTAAGGATGGGGGGAAAAAAATACGACTTAAGACTCAAATGGTTCACTTCTGTTTCCAGAGTACCCCCAGAGGAAAGCTCTTTGTTGCCAAATACTTTCCCTTCCATAGCCCCATTATTTTTTTCCCCTTAGTATTTTCTCTTAATGGTTGAATCGTTTAACACCACATATAAAGTCGTATCTGGCCGCTCTGGGGCGATTCTAGGTTGCCATGGCAATGAGCCCTGTCTCTCCAAATTAGGACATTTTTCCTGCTGCCTTTTCTATGCGAGGCTTTCTCTCATCTCTTTTTCTCTTACTCTCCCTTGATGTCTAAAGTGCTGAGCGCTGCCTCCTCTTTCGCACGCTCCCTGAAAGGGATCAGACTTTGCCCGTCTGAATTAATTCCTCTGAAGCCTCTGCCAGCTTGGCGTGGACCAACTTTGCGCTCCACAATGATGCTGCTGTGGGATCAGGATCAGGGCGAGGAGGGGTAGGAGAGGTGTAAAGGTGGTGAGGTTAGCAGGGGACAGCAGCGTGTGACCGCCGCGTGCTCATTCCCGGCTTAGTACACCATTGCCTCATCTCTGCCTGGGTGCTGCCAGGGCTGTCTGGAGCTGGGTGCTGAGGTGAGAGCTGCTTAGCTTAAAATATATCTTAGGACTAGAAAAGCAAGTGGATAAACCTGCGGTGAATGTAAATGTGCTAGCATACACAAATCAGTTGGACAGCCTTGGCTCCCCAAGGTCCCATCCTCTATGGGGCAGGCACCTGCAGCTGGAGGACCATAGGAGTCATTTGTCTCATTGGGGAATTGTGAATGCTGGATCTTGTCCCCTGGATACACTGAGCTGTACCTGTACGTGTCAGTGTGCTGAAGCAGGCAATTGGCTTTATACCACTTCTGCACCTGTATATTCCCCTCGCTGGCTTTGGATTTGGCATGAGTCAGACCCACCTCAATTTATTCTGGCTGCTGACACACTCCCAGGGCCCCTGTGGCAGCTGGGATTAGTCTGACACATGGATGCCCCCAGCCAAACTGTCTTCCCTGGGCTATGCATCTGACCCAAGGGAGTAGGAAAAGAGTTGGAGCAGGCAGCCCTAGAAACTTGCAGAAATGGAGGCATGCCCACATTGGGCAGGTCCGGGTGGCTGAGTACTGTCAGGAGCTGGGAGCAGATCCGCTGTCTCAGAGGAGTGTCATCCTGACAGTGAGAGGTGATATGTGGCAGAGCAGTACAGTCCAGCATTTTCTACCCATCAGGGCAGAAATGAAAAGGTGATGAGATGAGGTTTCCTTACTCATTCTTCCCCTGGCCCAATGAGCCACTATCCCAAGACCAGTTTTTAACCCTGTGGATTATTTTGGGAGTTTTATGTACAGCAGAGGGTAGAAAATCAGGGGAGGACAAAAATAATGGATTGTGCGTATTTGGAGTGAAGATTAAGGTATAAATTTTGGTTGAGAAGATGATTGGCCTCAGAGCATGTTCTGTCCTGGCCAAGGTACAGCATTACTGTTTTTCATAAAAGATACTTTGAAGCTGGGGGCAGTTGGCTGTGAAGTGAAGAGCAAAGCAGAGTGATGTTCCATGGCTGAAGTCCTTGGGCTCAAACCCAGGTGCTCTGCATGTTTGGCTGCCGTGGGACGGCGGTAATGTCCTGCCTTTTCTCCAGGAAGCCCAAAGCCTTCTTTCTGTTTAATGATGCAGTGTTTAAATATAAAAAGAGGTGGGTGAACTTGTATATTGGTTTGACCGATAGTGGTAGGAACTTTGCTACACTGTCCCAACAGACTTAGAAGTTGTCCGGTAACCTTAAATGTTATTTTAGAAACTTTTTTGTAATGATGTGTGAACTTGTTTCTATCACAAGGTAATTTAGTCCAGCATTTTGCATCCAACAGCAATTGATAGAGGATCAATTAGAGATATTTCCTCAGAATATTCTCCAAACATCCCATGAGTTACAAGTTGGAACTCTCTAAGATAGTCAGCGCATCTTTGTACTTAGTAGTGCTTGATGGGTTTTTCTTCCATACCCTTACCAACATGCAAATTCTTGGCATTTGTGGACCCAGGCACATTTTTAGCATCCAAGAGACAAAGAGTTTTACCACTTAACTGCTCATAGGGTGAAGAAGTTCTTTGTTGAGAACTTGCTCCTTGGCATTCTCATTTTTTTATCATTCTTTGATAGGAAAAAAAAGTAGCTTAACAGTTATTCCCTCTTCACCTTCTCTATCCAGTCCCTGACCTTAGAAGTCCTTACTTACTGTCACTTTTCTTAAGGAGAATTGTAATTTATTTAGTTGAATATTGGGAGGACTTTTCCAGTAGTGTCATCCATCCTCATACCTTTTTTTTGCCTCTTCTGCATCTCTCTGTGGGAAGATATTTCATAGAGACTCTCCATTGGAAATTAGAAGATCTATAGGCCATGGGATTTACCTGCAGTGTCTCACTGAGCTAGCCCTGACACAGACACAACATGCCCTCTGCTGTCCTGAGGGACTGTTTTTGGCTCTGCCCTTTGAGATGTGGGTAAGAGGTGCAGGTATCCATCCCTGATTGCAGGGTAGTTACAAAGATTATGGAGCCAATCTGTTCTTGGTAGTGCCTGACAGTGTCATGGAAGGCCATGGTAGGTCCTTGGACAACAGGAAAAAAATTTCAGTAGGAAGGTAGTACAGTGTTGGAACAAGGGCTTTGAGGCCAGCCACAGCTAAGCAGATCTACTTATGAGATGAGGCTGGTGATGGCCTCATTGTGAGGGGATCCTTCAAGCCCCGTCCTGCCCATGTTTCAGTGTGATGCCATGAAGTGACATTAAGATGCCCTAGAGATGATACATGAGTGTAAGATGCAGAAAATTTCTAGAATTGCCTTTATGGTACAAAAACTCTTTGTGACTCTTTTTTTCCCCCTCTGATTTCAGTTTACATTGGCATTGATCTATTAGGTTTTTGTCCCTTTCCTGCATTCCTCTAGGAAGCATGCAGCAAGATTTTGGGCTGCGATGCTGAGCAGGTGGTTTTTTAGCACCCAGGAGCAGGTACCGTATCCCTGGGAAGCTGCAGCATGCTGAGTAACTGCTGCAGGAGTGCCCTGGGGTTTCCATCAGCCCGCCTGCCCAGCTGCACAGGGATGCTCAAACAGGCCCCAGTAGCAGAGAACGAAGTGTGGGACATGGCTTGGAGTGAGTTTGGCTTGCTGAGCAGAGCAGCAGCTGGGTCACAGGGATGGATGCAGCAGAGGTCTTGTAGAAACAACTGGCGCCTGAATCATTGCATACCTGGGAGATGGAAAAGCCCATTAAAACAACAATTGAAAAAACCAGAACAAAGCTCCTAAGAGTTCCTGTAATTGCAACAGATGTATCTGAATCTTCCTCAGATGATGTGCAGGTTTTGGTGGTGTGAGCTGGCTGAAAACAAGATGTGCTGGGATGGGAAGCAGGATGCTTCCTAAACAACAATTCTGCTTCCTAAACTTTCAGTACTCTCTTCTTCTAGTTGTTGTAAGATATCCTGAAACATTTCTTTTTTTGTAATGCTATTCTGTTATTTCAGGTGCTTGTCCTGTCTGATAAATCCTGCTGGGTTTAAAGGTTGAATCTCTAGTCACCTTGCTTTCTTCCCTGACCCTACTGCTTCTGCTCACAGCACCTTCACTCTTGTGCTGCTCTTCTATATTATAGAATATTAGGATTGAAATGAGTGGGAATAAGGAAGAAGTATCTGAAATTAATAAAATAGCAGTGGGGTGTGTGTGTGGGTGTGTGTGTGTGTGTCTGGCAGAGGTTGTTGTGAAAATAATTTGTTCTGAAATGGTATGGGGCTTGCAGAATGGAGGAGATTTCAAAGGCTTTGTTTAACATTAATAATGCTACATTATACATGTAAATGCCATTATTAAAGGCTTCTGGGTATTTCAGTGAAAAATTAGAAGGAAAACTTAGGGGCAACTGGTATAAATCAAACCAAATGAATGAGCTGATGGCAAGAATGAATATTTATTCCCTTGCCTCCTAATGCACCCTGCCTTAATTTCTATGGCATCCTTTCCCCTATTCTAGAACGAACAAATAGCCCCAGAACAAAATAAGAACAATACAAGAGCACTTGGTGCTCTGAGCATCATCTGAAAAGAGGGAACTGAAGTTCTCTCTCTGAGTGTCTGGGAGAAATAAGGGAGGACTAAGCAAAAAACCACATGAAGAAAGTCCCAGGCCTTCCTAGAAGTGCAAAGAATTTAAATTAGTGCTTGTAAAATGCAGCAGTGAGTAAGACAGGTAGGTAAAATTCTCACATGTAATACCGAACTACTTGAAGTTTTTGCCAGAGGGGAACATTTTCACCCTCTTGCTTTCCTTGAGAAACAATTCCCTTTAAATTGGATTGAAAAATGCAAGATGACTCTTTATGTGTGGATTACTGCTACAGTATGACTGCCAAAACAGTCAACTACAGTGAACAAAGTAGGAAATATAATTATTGCTGCAATTTCAGATCACAGAGAAAGAATTGTAGCTGCCTCTAGGAAAAGCAGAAACGTAGCATTTGAAGGAAACAAATTTTTAATTTTTCCAGCCATGGAGTCCAACAGGAGACAGCTCATGGGGTTGAGGAGAGCTTTCAAAAAAAGATGAAGTTGAGACTGCAGTCCAGTATGTACGTGCAATATCCACACTCTTCTGTGTGACAGAAAACGTACAGGGATGGCACACTTGGGTTCTGTGTGCTGATATAATGCCTCTGTCTACAGCTTGTCAGCAGATCCTTGTGAACTCCAGCGAGGCTCTTCACAAGCATGGCAGAAGCTGCTTTGCAGTCAGCCATAAGATCAGAGCAAGAATGAAAATTAGAGTCCACCTATGAGTTTCTCGTGCAAAAGCTTGTGCTGATTATTTGTCATTTTAACTGTGATGGGCATTTTAAGGGGCAGATTCTACCTTTTCTTTAGAGACAGGCACTTAAAGTATCTGGAGATTATAGAATGTGAATAGCATATTAATATATGCCTAACATACGGGTATATACAAAACGTTTCTAAATGTGTAGTAGAACTACCTGGAAAGTTTTCCTGTGGAACAATTTTCTGCTGGAAATTGTTGATTCTTGTTGATTGTTGTGAATGTGTCAGGCCTGTCACAACTGTGGATGGAAATGAGGCAGGTTGGTTGGTCTGCAGAGAGTCTGTGCAGCTCTTCCAGATCCCTTGCCTGCCAGCTGAGTAGATGACAAGCTATAAAATGCGATCTTCCAAACTGGATTTCTTAAAGTATTTACCTTCTGTAAGTTTTCTCAAATACTTGATTTTTCATACATGTTAATGGGAGAACTTTCTGCTCTCTGACTCCAAACAGAACAGCAATTCTGTGTTCTTGCCAGCTCAAGATACGCAGCACAATTATCAACACCCTTCCAGCTACCAATGCAAAGCACAGCACTGTGAGGGCTGCTAAGGCAAAAATGAACTCTCCCTCAGTCAGACCCAATACACCCCTTCAGAAAAAATGCAATTCCGGAATGCCCCTCAAGCTGCTCTTGTGCCTTTCTTATCAGCGAAAGCACAAAGCACGCATAGCCTATCGCTATCAAATCTCTCTTTCAGTCCTTCTAGGCTGCAGCCTTATTGGCTGCACCCCCGCATCACCACCCACTGCACAGATGCTTCCCCATCCTGAAGACATATTTAGGTGTATGGAATAGGGTGGGATGGGGCAAATAAGAAGAGCTACCTCCCTACAGAAAGCATAGAGGATGGAGGAGAGCGGCAAGAAATTTTTATATATTATTCCTCTGGTGCTTCTTTCTCCTCTGGGAGTCCCCCCTGTGGTGTGGGACTTGTCTGAGCCATCTCTGTCTCCATTGCACCCACTTGCTGAGGACACACATTGCTCCTTCTGAGGGGCATTGGTGGCCTGTGGGGTTTGTAGGGGGAGAGAAGGGAGTCTTGGCAGTGGAGACTTGTAAGAGCAGGGTGATACAGCCTGTAACAGCAATACTGAGGAGAGAAAGGCTGTGTTTACTAGGAACAGTGAGGGGACATCAAGCCAAAGCTGTCAGAAATCTGGGGAAGGCAGATGGGATGGGGGGGGGCAGGACAGGCTGAGAAGCAAGAGGTTTCCATTCTGAGGACACGCACATGTTATGTGGAGAGGGGCTGTGCTCGGTGCTCAGTGCTGACTTCTTGCGTAACATCCTATTCTGTTGCGCTAAGTGGGAGCTTGTGCGGCTCCAAGATGTCTGCATACTTGTTCCTGCAAATATATCTCCAGGAGGCTCTAGATAAGAAAAGGAGCTTTCTGACTTGTCTACGACGTGCTGCTGTTCGGGGCCTAGTATATCTAAACCACGCCTATGAAAGAGTTGGAGCCTCTCCCCATATAGGTCTGTGTTCTTCTCTCCAAGTCCTGGTGGGTAGCACGGCGGGCAGGAGAGGTGCCTTGCCTGGACTCTATATGATGATTGACCAGGATGCTTATAATTTACCTTCTGCAATTGGCCTAATCTGCTGTTTGTGAGCAGGATGACCTTTGCAGATCCTCTTGGTCATCCTGCAAAGCAATGCCGGTCCAAAATACATTGCTATGGATAATATCCAGGGATTATTGGGGTGCAGAAGTGAAAACTCTGTGAGGAGCATGGCTGATAAAATAACTGAGCCAGACATGCCTGTTAAAGGGAGTCCATCCTGAAGCTGTGTGGGGGTGACTAAATCTGCCTCCAGTTTGTAATGAGGATGGCCAGTCACTCCCCAATAGCATCTCTTTTTGTTTCCGCATGACCAGAAGCCCTTGAAAAACGGAGTGATCACCAGACGGTTCCAAGAAAGGTTTGTCCATCACCAGGAATGTATTCTAAACCAGGCTGCATATGGTCAAATCCCACACATAAGGGTAATGTTGATTTGCAATGCGTGCCTCCTTTTAGGAGGCTTTTGCCTAGTCATTTCTGAGCTGCCTGAGCAAGCCCTTGCACAGAGGACACATTCTCCAGGATGCTTTGGCATGACCCAGCTGTAGCCAGCTCTTGTGTTACTGGGATGCTTCCCTTAGTCCTGAGAGGCAACCTGTGAATGGATGCTGGATGAAGCTGGCTCCTTGACTCTGAGTGAATACTGGAAAATACGTAGCACCAGGAGTAAAATGAGATAAGAAAATATGTTGAGTAGAAGAACAGAGCAGACAAAAAAGCCTTGCCATAGCTGAGTCTCTTTGGGAGTGTGGGTGATGCTAGGGAACACTTGCATGGTAACTGACCCTAAACCTGAAAGCAAAATGAAAAGTGTGGGTAGCTGGAAGCATGGGCTTTTCTCGGGGGTTTTTGTCCCATATGAGCTTTCATTTGGAACGGGAGTGCATAAATGCAATGATCCTGGAATTAGTGTAAATTCATCCTGTGGTTTTCAACCAGAGTAAAAAAGAAGACAAAAAAACTCAAGAGGGGCTTGTGAAAGTGGAAAGGATGAAGTCCTCCCTGTCTGGCAATTCTGAGATGTTAAACCAGTCCCTGATGGAAGCCTGGATGGTACTAGGAGGCGACAAAACTCAGTGAGTGTGACCAGAGAGAGAACATGAGCACAAGATTTTCTATGGTAACCCTTGGAAAAGTATTCTGAATTTCCTAACAGGAGAAACCACTGAGTCCAGTGAAAGCCTGGGTTTGGTAAGGAACCTGATATGCTGCAAAAGAAGAAATCTGCAAAAAGCTATTTGGCCACCTTCCCTTTTCAAAGTCAGCATCCACCAAAAATGACACAGAGAACTACTGATGTTGCAGCAAACAGCAATAGCCAAGACAGTGCCGACATTTGAGAAAAGGGTGTAAGAATTGCAGTGCTGCGCTTTCTTTGCAAAGGCAGTCCCAATATAGTAATGAAGATGCCATCATCATCAGTAAAACTGGGCATTTCTTTGTAGCTGCAAAGAACAGTTTTGCAATAGCAGATGATTTTGTTGTCAGCATCAAAGCAAGTGGGATACTTCTTGAAGTGAACTTGCACAGGAGTATGTTAGTCTGATGCCAGAAAATATGACATTAGCCTTGAAAGTAAAAATAATGGGAAGAAGTGATAAAGCAGGGAAGTTTAAGATGTATGGGAATGTGTTGGTCTTTTGCAGGGAAGTGGCTGAATTGATAGTATGGCTAAAAGCCCAACAGACTTAAGAAGGAATGGTCCGTAATTGTAAGGATCAAAATCAGCTAACCCTTCTCTTCAAGGAACCATTTGAGGATGTTTTCCTGGGGTGAGGGAAGCTGCCTAGCTATAGGGTAGAGTGGTAGGAGCCAAGTCAGCCCATGATTCATGACCCTAGAAAATTCCCTTTTGATTGTAAGTGGAGAGTAAATAAAAGATTTTATTCCTCTGGAAATCATCAGGTGATGAAGTGAAGTGTGTAAAGCTGGACACATACGATCTTAAAGAGTAAATAAATGTTTAAAAATAGATCAGTTCCTGCTACTGTGAGGGGAAGAATTCTGATACAGAGGGTGTGAACATTTAGGTAGTGGAAATTTTGAGCTGCATTTAAACTCCATAAAGCCATTATCAGATCTTTGTGAGGAACCAGTACTGATGTAGTGTAAATGACATACTGTGAAGATTTGTTAATGCAGGTAGATCACAGTGTCACCAATACTGCCTCAGAGACAAGGAAAAAGTACCACAACTTTGTAAGAAATTTCAGTGCCTCATTTAGGTCCAACAACCCAGGTCTTGAGAGCACTTCTGTGCAAGATGTCCAGTGAATACAAGATGAGAAACTGAAGATTATGTGAAGGCAATTTAGGGATTTAAAAGGAACTTGAGAGGGGCCAGAGAGGTTTTATCCTGAACTCAGAAGAGCGGTGATATTGAAGAGGCTGTCAAAGCTTTTCACACACATACCAAAAATGTAAAATGTAGGCCACGTCAAGTGAAAGAGTTAGTGGTACAAGGAAAACTGTCCCCTTGCTGCCTGGAAAAAGAAGCAAAACAACCAACACTAAAATAAAACAATTCAGTATGTACTTGTCCTAAGCTATTATTCTCACTTCCTCGAGTTAACCTTGTTAGAAGACACTCCAGCTAAGTAGGTGATCATGCATACCAAATTTGTTTTTCCAGACATGGTACACCTGACTTAGTAACATCTGACTGTAGGCCAGCTTAGTAGGCATGAATTTTAAGTAGTTTGCATGGATTTTGACATGTAACTGCTGTTTTTCTTCATCCATGATTTAACAGATGGGTTGAAAACCTCATTAAAATAATAAAGAACAGAGTGAAAGGGATGTGGGTTATAGTTTGGTCTGTGTTAAGCTCTTTTAAATCACAGCATGGCATCAACAGGGTGAGACTTGCTTCCTGCAGGCTCTTTGTTCAACAGAAAACTGGAGTCAAGGACTGGGGTCAAAGTGACTTGGGATTTGTGGTTAGTTATATGAAGGGACAAGTAAGGCAAACCAAAAATCTCAAAGCATTTGTGGTCTGAGCAGCTTCCTTTCTTCTTGAAATGATTTTATACACACACATGCTGGAGAATAAGAGCGAGGGGTGGGCTTGGCAACACAGGAAAATACTCTGTTGTAGGAGACTGTCAGGTCAGGTGGACACATATGATGGAAGACAGGCGATCTTCACGTTCCGCATGGGAATGCAGCAAATCAGTCATTTTGCTCAGCAAGGCTTCAGATGAGTTACAGCCACAGCAGGTGAGAGATGTGACCCTGGTCACGATGTGACTGATAGACTCAACACTGCTCTGCACATGGAGAAGAGCTGGTTCACGTGGTAGCACAGGTTGCCTCAGAGAGTAACTCAATGTACTTATTTGAGTAGGCAGTGGACAGGTTATAAATATGCAAAATTTGGTATTATGTTGATGTTATTCTGATACTTAATTGGGAAAGGAAGATGTGATGGTCTATGCCCTTGATGGTCTCTGACCTAAGCCAGTTAGAACTGGTCCTTTTCCCATTTGGGGGCTTACTTTGCTTCGTGCATATCAGATGACAACTGCCATTTTTTACAGTATATAAAGCATCTCTTCATCATTGGTTGTGGGTGATTTCCAACCCACTTGGAACAAAATTTTCTGAGCTATCCTGGTAATGCAATATCCTTTTCTGTAGCTGGACCAGAGACCAGAGTGTTGGTAGAGCAGAGAGACTAGATTTCTCTCGCTCTGGATATGATCCTTCCCTCAGGACCCATGATGGAGGTTAGTAAGACGAAATTTTTGCATTTTGCTGCCTATCAATTTGATCTTGACTCTCCCTTGCCTCTCTGGTGGTGTCCCTCTGAAATTTAGACTGTTTATCCATTCCTGGGATAGAGGGTCTAAGCACTACAACTCAGACTCCTCATGACTACCAAGCCTGCTAAGGACTGACTTACCAAGGTGCTAGGTGGACCTGTGGTCTTCCGGCCAGTGGAGATGGCTTCTAACACTCACAGGCTGTATCTCTTTGAGGTGCTCAAATACCAGCGACACGTGCGCTGTACTGTGCACTTCCTCAGGCACTCAGTGGATGCAGGGAAGAAAAAACACGTTTCTTGCATACATCCATTGTTTGACTTATCCCTCCATCTTATGGAGCCCTTGCCATGAGTATTTTTCAGTATGAACCATGGGATAGGAAGCAAAAAAAACCCGCCAAACCAGAGGAGAAGATTAAGGGGAGCCTGTTCTACATTCTAACAGTTAATTAAATCCCTCACTTTTGGAAGCTGGTGTTCCTGGCAGACAAAGGAAGACAAAAGAACCCATTGCATGAGATTACTGTGTTTGCACCTTAATATATTACCAGGTGAAATTTTACTTGTGCAATTCAACTTGAATTTTAGCTGTAGCTTTTTCTACTTTTATGCATGGAAGAGGGGGAAAGAAGTATGCTGTTAGTGTTTTTCTTCGAAGGGTACTTTTACACATTATGATTCAGTAAGAGGCCAAACAGGGGGTCGTGCTTTTCCTATGTACCGCACCCTTTAATCATCAGAGGCACACAAGGAGGTCTGGGGGCTTGTAGTGTGGAGGTGGGTGCTGGGGAGGAGCAGTGAGATGCTTCAGCCGCAGAGGGGCCTGAAGGCACAGATTCGCAGAGTGCTGTTTCCATGGCAGTGCTATGGAAACCAGGTTCTGCTGCTCACTGCTGCTCAGGGTGGAATTTCAATGCTTCACACAGCCCTGGTACCCAGGAAACAGCAAACCCACAAACAAAACCTCACCAAACCTGTAGATGCCTCATTAGAGCACGGTTTCTCATTCAGTCTGTACGCCCTACCCGCCACCCAGGGGGAGGAAAGGACGAGCAAGCACAAATCAGCTAAAATTAGAGCTTGTTACACACTTGTCCCCCCCACCTCCATCTGGGCCCCTCAGAATAGTTTTGGAGGTTCAAGTAAATTTGACCAACTCTAGAATCTTTGATCTGCTGTTATTTGTAGGCTGCTGAATGCAGTTTGGAAGCCCCAGGCAGTGCTACAGTCTGGAGGCAGAATGGCTGGAAAGCAGCCCAGCACAAGAGCACCTGGGGGTGTTGGTCAACAGCAGGTTGAACGTGAGCCAGCATGTGCTCAGGTGGCCAAGAAAGCCAATGGCATCCTGGCTTGTGTCAGGAATAATGTGGCCAAACAGGACAAGGGACGTGACTGTTCCCCTGTACTCAGCAGTGGTGAGGCTGCACCTTGGGTGCTGTGTCCAGTTCTGGGCCCCTCAATTCAGGAATGACATTGGACATTTGGTGATGCTGGTGAAGGGGGAGAGGGTGAGTCCTATGCAGCATGGCTGAGGGAATTGGGGTTGTTTAGCCTGGAGATAAAGAGGCTCGGGGGGGACCTTATCATTCTCTTCAACTGTGTGAAAGGAGGCTGTAGCCAGCTGGGGGTCAGCCTCTTCTCCCAAGCATCCAGCGACAGGATCAGAGGAAATTGTTTCAAGTTGTCCTGGGGAGGTTAAAGTTGGACATTAGGAGAAATTTCTTCACAGAAAGGGTGATTCAACTTTGGAATGGGCTGCCCAGGGAGGTCGTAGAGTCACTGTCCCTGGAGGTGTTTAAGGAAAGACTGGATGTGGCACTCAGTGCCACGGTCTGGTTGACCAGGTGGTGTTTCATAGCTTGGACTCGATGATCTCAGAGGTCTTTTCCAACCTAATTGATTCTGTGATTCTGAGTGTATTGCAAAGAGTGGGGATGCAGAGGGCTAAGGAAGACCTAAAACAAGAAAAGCTCTCTTCCACTCTTGGCTTGTCTTCATGGCCTTCCCTGAATCACTTTGGTTCCCCATGCCTCAGTTTCCCCATCTGTAGAAGAGAGAAGCTAATGATACCATCCCATAGGCTGGGCAAGTTTGACTTCACCGGTCAGTGCAAGCAAGTCCTTGCAGGATCTGGGCTACTGTGAAAGTTGTTTAGCTAATGTTTGGAAAGTAGTTTGAGGGCCTCTGGTGAAAGTGGTTAAATAGCTGCCAAATTTTGCCACTCTTCAGATCAACAGTCTGTAAAAAAACTTTATGTAAAGCTTATACAGGCCTCACCCTCTTGTTCCCTCTGATCTGTGTTTCTCCTGCAGGATGGAGCACTGGCGCTGTGATTCAGTGCATGGAGACTGCAATACAGCAATTTCAGTAGTGATACGGGGAGCATTAGGTCTGCAATACCAGAAACATCCCTTGCACAGAAAGGGAAAGGAAGATAGCATAAAGGTTGATCTTTGATTTTACAACCTTTCAGTGCTGGCTGACTTTGACCAGTGTAGCTTGAAACACAGCAATCAGTTTAGCCTACTTAAAATTTGTCAGTAATTTGCCTGGAATCCTGCTATGTTCCTATGCCAGTAACAATTTCCAAAAACCTTTTGGTTGGTGGAGGCAGAGTCAGAACAAGCCACGAGAGGAAACCTTCTACCCTCTCCTATCCCACTTCTGTACCAGCAGTGCCAGTTTTGGACTCTGCAGCTCCTGGATGTCACCTCCTAGGAGCTTGTATTAAAGTGTATCAATCTTAAGTTCCCTGAGAGCTGCAAGAGCATCCATGGGTCACCCCACTGCTCTCTCTGAGCTCTCCCTTCTGCCATCCCAGCAAGTACATCCCAGCAAGTACATCCCAGCTGCGTCAGGTCAGCAAGAGCAGCCCACGCCTACAGCGAGGCACTGGCTTCTGAGCATGTGCCCTATGGAGTGGAAAAGCACTAAGCTGCCTGTGACAGCATGGTCATGCAAAGTCACAGCTGTGTGGTTGGTGATGCTGCGTGGAGGTGGAGAGGAAGCAGGGAGGGAAGTGTGGGTGTTGAAGGTCCCACGTGCAGGTCCACTGCTCCTTCGGTTGCCGCGGGGCATGCTCCCCATCCTTCTGTGTTTCCTTAGCACTCTGAGGGAGCCAGACAGGGGGGACATAGCACCTCACAACCTTTGAGGGCTCTCAGGATGATGGCAATAACAAGCAATAACTTGCTGCATGAGCTGTCAGCCTTCTAAATACCAAGCCTATGACAGTAATAACAGGATGGTCCTTAGTCATATGTTGGGGAGACGATCTTGGGGAATCCTTGGGGGCCCTGGCTGTGTTGTTAGAGCAGTATCCCCTCACTTGCCAGGGATGCAGGCAAAGCTGTGGGCATCTCTTATCCAGAAAGCAGCCTTCCCTTTGGAATCAGCTGCCCCTCTCCCCCTGCAGAGGAATTGCCTTCTGCTTAATAAACGTCTGCTTGTAATATTCTGAAACAAGGAGGCTAATCAAAGGCCCCATTCTGTGGAACAGGGATGCTAAGTGACAAGATTAATTTCAGTAATCAAGCAGCTTAATTTGGACATTTTTTCCCCTTCTTCTGTGTTGCTGATGGAAATTGAGGCAAATCTCATTCTGGAGAGACACTCTTTCCCTGCCTGATACCATCAACCTCCAGTACTGAGAACGCTTGTGTAGAGATGGGAGGACAGGGAAGAAAGAATAGTAGGAAAGGGTCACATAGGACAGTGTCAGAATGTGTGTGGACTGCTATGACTGATGTTTCTTGAGCATCTTTCCTCTGGAAAACTCCCAAAGTGTTTTATAGACTGCATCGCAAAGGCTCCAGTCAGCACTGAAATGCAGTCATCTTGGCTGGATTGCAGCAAGTCTTTGAAAGGACATGGAAATTCAGCTGGTTAGGAGAAGGTAGGCAGGCAGGAGGCTGGGGTACCACCAAAGGGAAATCATTAGATGTGAAACTGTGTGATGGTGTGGAACTTATCTGAAACACACCTGTGGCTCAAAGGTCTCACCCCTGCAATGAAGAATGAGTGAGTCTTCATCCTTCAGTGCTATGGAGCCCTGAGGGCCCCTTTCCTCAGCTCAGGGCTGGTGCCAACAGCACAGCCTCTTACGATGCTGTGACATGGTTCTCGCTCATCTGCCCCAGGTCCTCAGAAGCCAGTGGTGCTGCCTTCTCACCTGCCCCAGGTCCACCTGTGGAACCTCACCAGACATGATGTCACTGAGCTCTGCTATTACTGCAAGCTGAGAACATTTGTCAGTGATCACCTGGGGGCCTCAGCCCATCTTGTCCATTCCCTGGTCACAGAAGATAGTGGAGTCAGCTGGTGAGAGGGCTGGGGAAGAAATCCCAGAAAATGTGATTTATGGTGAGGCAGGAAGAGCTGAGTCCCTGCTCTGGTGTCATGAGGAAGCACTCCTCCTTTAGTTGCAATTTTGACAGGGGAACACATTTCCAAGTGATGTAGCAGAACTCAGGACTGGGTAAAGCCCTTTGGATTAGGTAAAAGTGGTGTTTTTCTTGGGGGTAGTTTTATGTTGGCCTAAGGCTGAGGTGTGTGCGTGGGCAGGCAGGAGAAGTCTAATAATAGCTATTTACTCATTCAAACGCCTGTGATCTGAGGAAGCCTGGACAGGCACCCAGTGGCGTGTGACAGAGCCCTCCAGAGCCAGCGGAGTGGGTTTAAGGGAATGACGTCCTTGCCCGAGGCAGTGAGGTTTCGGGTCTGGCAGCTTTCCACGCCAGTCTCTCCAATCCCCCTGCCGCTGTCAGCGCGCTCCTCTGCTCCTGCCACCTCTCTTGCGTGACCCCCTCTCCCTTTCACTCCCCGTGGGGGGCATCTTTAACTTGGCTGCACCCTCTGCCATCTTCTGGCAATCAATTTTTCGGGGACAATCCGTGATGTTTTCCTAACCCCCCTCCTTTCCCTCTTCTCCTTCCACTCTCTCCCTCCCTCCCTCCCTCCCGCTGACTTGTTATTATGTACTGCAGCTGCCCGGAGGATTTTAAATAGACCCATAATCGCACAGCAGCTCCTCTTGGAAGTTTAAATATAACCTCCTTGTTAATCTCGTGTGTGGCAGCAGCACAGCACCTGGGGAAGGGAGGAATGGGCGAGCAACTAACCCGTGCCTTTACATCAGAACTGGGAGGGCTTAGTGAAGTTACCAGGAAATTGCCTTGTTCATTTTAACCAGAATAGTTCTGAGGCTGGTGCAAGGTGCCAAACTGATGATTTTTGCAGCACAAAATTATTTTCTTAGTTACCATCCCGGGCACATCACAAGAGAAGGCTGCCCTGCAGCTGCCCTCCCACTTTCCCTGGCTTGGGCCGGCGTTTTACCCCTGCTCCAGGCAAGTCCCCCAGGAGGCAGTGGACAGCTCAGACCTCCTACACCCTTTGCTTTCCTGCAACAGTGTTTGCTGTTGTTCCTGCAACAGTTGGGTGTGTGGTGCTGAAGGAGGTGTTTCAGGGGGAGACCCTGCAGCTTACTTCCCAAATAATTTCATGGTTAACAGACTGATTTCAATATCATTTCTAGTTCTCCAGTTAACTAATTTACCCTTCAGACTGGACTATTGTTTGCTGAGCATCATACTACAGAAGAGATCACAATTAATAATGGATTTTCCCAAAGGACCTGTTCTAAAAGAGCAAATCTAGTGCTCACTAGTCCATTAAATGTAGTGAGACACTTTCAAACAGGAACTGTTGCCTGTTGCTTTAAGCTAACAGGATCCCTACTCTTCCTGCAGCTCAAATGCAGCCACCATCTTCTCATACAGAGGGACAAGGGATGTGTGTGAGGCATCATGTCCTAACTAGTTCTTCTGCTGTTGCTGGAAGGAGGATCCAGCTCGCTGTTCACGGATGTGGGTTGTATTTCCCCCAGTCTGCTGAGCTGGTGCACACCGGGAACTTTGACACACACTGACACCAGAAAGGTTGTTTCTTTATTTTCCTCCTCTGTAAAAAATAGAAGTAAACCAAACCAAATCCTAATCAAACCAACCAAACCAAACAACACCCCCCCAAACCCACAAAAAAAACCCCAAACAAAGAAAATTAAACAAAAACCTGTCTTTTAATTGATGTTAAGCAATACCCAGAAAATAAAGTAGTACTATTGATGCTGAATTATCCATCCATTCTAATAATCCAGCCATAGTAATTGCTGAGCTGGTAGACTAATTTACAACACATAATTTATTCAGTGAATTTAGCTGCTTTTTCTGCTCATGGAATATCAATTGTGCAGATCATAATTTCCTCAAATTTATTTGAATTTATTCAGTGAACTTCTTGGAAAATATTTACTCTATGGATTGATACAGGCTGCTTTACTTAATTATGGTTGGTCAGAGAGATCTATTTGGTATTGTTTCTATTCCCTTGTTGAATGAGCACACAAGCACTTCTGTCTTGAATACTTGCATATGAACGTGGTAGATGTACACTTCTGCAAGTTTTTGCAAATTTCCATGCATGAATATGCAGATAAAACTCCTATATGGTAGCACTGACAGTAAACAAACACAGACAAGCTAGGCTTAAGTAATTTTGCATTAAAAAAGGGAATTAATATTTTTAAAGGGCCTAAATTACCAGGACAAAAGTCTTATTTTACAGCAAAGTAACCTAGTCCTCGGTAAACATCGTCTTGAATGGCAATAATGGAATGTTGAATCAGAACCTAATAATTTTCCTCTTTGCCTCTTTCTGCTGATCAATGCAATGATTTCCTGTAGTAAAAGGAAAGCTTGGACATTTATTGTATGAAGACTGTTTCTTTTTTAGCTGGCTGTATTCATGTGACACTTGCTGTAAATGTGCTTGTGTCCTTCAACGGGTAGTGCTTGTCTGAATGGGAGACCTGATTTTCTCACTTCCGTTAATTATCTGTTTCTAACATGTCTTCCTAGCTCCCTCCGTCCATCTCAGAAATGAGATGTAGTGTGGCTAAACCAAAACTTTCTAAACGACAGAATTGTAAATGTTTCCAAATGTTTGGCTCTGGCTTATGGTGTAGAAGTGTGAGACATCATGTTCATGAGGACATTTGTGCACACTTGGGAGTAAGTAGCATAGCGCGATCAACACGGAGTGTAATAGGTAACAAACAGGAAGAGCTGGACATTCTTGAGGACTACAATGTAGAAGTAGGCTGAAATGCACCAGTGTGAAGTCTGGGAACATGCAGATACACATGCGTCTACAGTGCCTGTTTTGGAGCCTTGGTTTGGGTAGAACCCACACCAGGTCTTAAGGACCTGAGCAGCAGAAATTGTTTGGAGAGTGCAACACTAGCGTATTTCTATTTCTTCTAACTGGTCTGGATGACTTTGCACAGTCTGCTAGCCTGTATGGAAAGATTCTTTGTTACTCCTACTAATTGATCCTAGAAACAATGGGATTATCAGTTATAAGCAAATGAAAAAGTGGGAGTATTATTTACTGATGTGATAACTGAGCCTTCAATATGAGACATCAGCATAAAAGGCAATTATATTCCTAGGTGCCAGGCAGGATATTCCCTGCCAAGGCAGGGAAGTGTCAGTATCATTGTAAAAGTCTCTACCGTAATTTCCTCTGTGTATAATTCTGTGTATAATTCCAGTTATTCCAATTAAAGCAAAGTGGAGCCAGAAAAGTATCTGGTTGGTAGAGAGGGGGGGGGAACACATTTTTCAAGAGGAGAGTAAGACATTGTAGCTTATCAAACCTGGCAAGATGCAGTCTGAGAAAACAGAAGAGGCTGCCCTCCACTAAAACAAGAGTGAGGTGAAAATACCCTGGCAGCAGTAGTGCTCTTCAAGGTAAAGAGCTACTGGTAAAGGTATTGACTGGCTAGGAAGGGGCTTCAGCAGAAAGTCATCAGTACAGCAACTTCCAAATCACAAGGAAATGTCAGAAACGTAACTTCCCTCCAGTGAGAGCATTATTGGTTCCTGAAAAGAGTAATATGGAAAGACTCCCTCGGAGACCAGAGATGGGACATCCCTTCCAGACTGCTGTTTCTTAATTATATCAAACCCCATGTAGGCACTCTGTTCTTCAGATTTAAAAGGACCTTAATTCAGTTTAGTTCAATTTTCTTCTATGGGTTGCTATAATTTGGAAGAACTGTGTCCATTGAAGGCTAATGTGATTTAATGAATTCATGCTAAACTCACAACCTAAGTTAATTTGGATTAATTTTCCCAACCGTTCCTCAGCAGACAACCCTTAAGACCTAGTAGAAATGGCAAAGAAATCATGAGCACTTCAGTCCTACTTGTGATTCAGTTCTAAGCTGGAAAGTAGATTTTCTGACTGCAGAAGGCCTGAAGAAACATCTGGCCGTGACTAACGTGCCTCTCCCTGGAGAGGTGCTGAGGAGGGTGCAAGGTCCCAGGCCCACTGTTTTGACTGTTCTCTGGTGTTTTCCCTCCCTACCATGGGGGACAAGCAGAGCAGCCTGGTGATATCCTTGTTTGGAAAGAGTGTTAGTGCTGTCCCACGGGAAGGTGGGCTCTGAGACAACCTGTTCTGAAAGGTGGAGTTGGGTTTGCTGTGTAAGCAGCATTTGGCAGTAGATCAAGGGGTGTGAGGGCTGTTTGGCTGTGTGCTGAGGAGCTACCTGCACGTAGAAAAAAATACCTTCTTTAATTCTCTGAACTGCACTCCATTGCTTATGCTTGCCAGTTTCTAGGAAAGAAAACACGTTTCTCTGTAACGCTGCTCTAAGGGGTTTACAGCTCAGCTGCGATGGGAGGTGTTATTTCTGTCACTGCTATTAGCTGGCGCATCTTTATTTGCCTCTTTCTGGCAGGCACATCGTGAGTGGGAAATCTGTGAGCCCTAATCTGTCGGGCTTTGGAAGGTGCATGAAGGGTCACTGCTGGCAGCCCCGGCCGCGGAGGGCAGCGGCGGGAGGATTTAGCGGTGTCGAGCACGGAGCACGGCTGCTGCGGGAAGGGACCGTGCTGCCGTGGCTCTGCACGTTGCCATGGAAACAAAGCTGGATCCTTAATCGGGATGCGTGTGGACGTGAACCCACCGTCTGCTGTCCTTTTGGCCTCACCTCCGGCTGCCCCAGTCCCAGCGTGGTTGTGACTGCCCTGTGCCAAGTGGGTGGGAGGGCAGCTGGTGTGGAGGGACCCTGTGGGGCTGAGGGTGCAGGAGAAGGGTCCAAGGAGAAAACGTTGAAGTTGTTCCCTGAGCCCTGGGAGTGGAAAACACCTCTGCTGAGGTGGTGGGGGCAAAGGAGCCTGAGGAGCAGGCAGCAAGGGTAAGTCTCCCATGGCAGCTGTGGTGGGAAGCACTCTGAGATATTGGGGTGCCGAGACACTGCAGGAAGGGAGTGAGTCTTGAGAAGGTCATTGCTACATGGCATGATGTGTGGACCCTTAGGGAACACCCAACAGGCTAGCTTGGAGAATGGTACAATTGTATCATCACAAATTTAACTCAGGGACTACACTGAAACCACTTTTCAGCTTCAAGGACCCAAGGTAATACTTCTGCAAGGTGTTGCTGTGCCTTACGGTCTTCCTAGGTTGTTCAGGTTAGCTCTGGCATTTCTGAGGTAGGGATGTGGCATTATACAATATAGGCATGGTTTTGAGAGGTCTGAAAATGTGAGGAGGCTGTTGCTGAGGAATTAAAGCAACTGCATAGTGCACTTAAAACAAGCTTATACAAAAATGGGTGAGCAAAGAGATCTCACTTACTGTATTCCCTCTGCGCTGTGAGCATCAGTTGAGAAGAAAAATTTGCTAAATGAAAATCTTTTCAGTTGTAATACCTAGCTCATTCAATACCTAGAGGGGAGCATTTCAGGGAAACCTAGAAGCTCTAGCAAAAGCTCTTGACACCTCAAGAGGCAGTAATCTGCCTTCTGAGTCCATAAAGACTGCAGGATAACTGATAAACTCTGAGGAGGTGGTTTGGTGCAAGCAGTAGGATTGAAGGTGTTGCCCACTTACCGTCCTGAAAAAATCCCCTACCAAGCTTCACCATCAGTGGAACTGGTTTATGTCTGCTGTCCATATCCCAGCAGGAAGGATTATGACCAGCCTGCTTAAAGTCCTCCTGACGCTTCTGTCTGAAATGCTGTTCATGTTAAGTGTAGACTGTACACTTGAACAGCATCGCTGTACACTGGTAAACTGCTGCTGTCAGGGTTCCCAGAGGGCCGAGGACTCCCTTTGTCCAAGACACACAACTGACCTTGTGTAAGGAAGCAAACTGCCCTGAGAAGGACTGAGTCCAAGACTGGGAGGGCTTGTATGATTAATCTCTGTTGAAACAGACATGCTGCTGCTTATGGAGTGAAATGAAAATCTTATGGGGACCCAACAATTGATGCATAGCAATGAAACACAGAAATTAGCAAGAATACACCTGAAGGGGAATGCACAGCCCTTGGAAAGCTCCCTTTAAAAAAAGATTTAGGATCCTCAGCCCTTTATATAGGGATGGAGTATGTACTTTGTAAAACATACAAATATGTAAAAAATTTGCATACTTTTCCTTCCTTGGATATTCCTTCCTTCCTTCCTAGAGTGACAGTATAAAGAGAGATTCCGTAGGAAGGCCAGAGAGGGATATGTGGAAAGGCCATGTTTTTCCACTGATGAATAGAGGTTTGTCCATAGCCTACTGCTGAATGCACAGGGAGCCTGACCATATTTTCACTTCCATTTAGAGAGTACGATGGCACTATGAAGTTAGTGGGATTAGCCTGAGGAGCAAAAGGACAGAGATCTACTGTCAGCCCTTAGAAACTGCTGGGTAACATAACAAGAGCAGTTGGACACCAAATGAGCTGTAGAACACTGGGTTGGTATTTTCCATGCGGTGTGCTTCATTCACTGAGCTTGCCCAGTCTGCAAGGCTGCATGCCTTGAAGAGCACTGACACCAAGATAATAAATGTACATCGTTCTTCAACTCTGCTCCTTCTACTCTTAGCACTTAGGAGAACGTCCTCTGAGATAAAGGGTGCACAGCTACTGCTGCAGGCTCCTACACAGTGCAGACCAATGCCTAGTGTAGGAACGCACACATCCTGAAGGCACTGAGATAATGAAAAGGTTGAGCTCCTTGCACTAGCCACCACTCTTGAAGGAAAATTTTTTCGTCGCAGCGCTTCTCAGGAGGAGATATTCAGAGATTTTATATGAAAAAGAGAAAAGGCACTTCCTACTAGCAAAAAAAATTATCTGGAAGCTAGATGACCAGAGTGATGACTTTGTATCAGCTTTCAGAATTGCTTAGCTGTACCCTGAAATAAACCTTCCTGTGGCTAAACCCTCACCACAAATATTCCCTCTTATGACCTACCTAAAGAAAAGACAATTTTGGTTTTGTTTCATTTTTGTTTTTTTTTTTTTAACCCAGATCTTCTTGGTGTATATTAATTATGTGACTACTTGCCTTCATGGAGGATGAGTCCTGAAGGACTGTATTTTTTCAGGAAGAATAAGGTCTCTTAAAACCATGTCTTGAGTGTTTTCACCCAGTTTGTAGGCATGCAAGCTGTCTTCCTCTGGGCTGTGGCCAGGGCTGTGTAGTGAAGCACCCTGTGTAAACTCTGGCTTCTCTCTGAGAACACTAACCAGAGGCTTAATTAGCTCTGAATGCATGTGTGGTGATGCAGACACTGCTCTTCAGTAAGTCTGGGCTGCACCATCACCTGATTTCATAGGGATCATTGTCAGATGCTAATCCACTTTGGGTGCTGCCAGCCTGAGCTGGAGTGTAGCTGACATGCTGGAGCTGAGACACTTTGTCTTGAGACATCCTGCATGTAATTGCCTTTGTACACATGGACATATATATGTCTATATACACACACACACCTGCATGCAGAGAGAAACCTGGAGTGCAGGAAGACAGAAAATGAGTTGGAGTGATACAAAGTGGAAGGAAAGACAAAACACCACAGCCTGTGGTTCTTTCCTTGCAGCCAGTGCAGTGCTGGACATGACTTTTTGTTTTCTGCCCTCATATGGTCCTTTGTTCATCTTTTGTCACAGGCCCTGGCCAGGCGATGTTCGGACTGAATAGCTCATTTCTCCCCTGCTTGCCGTAGCCCCTGATGATGCTTCCATCTACTTCCCACTCCCCCATTGTGCCAGAGTGTGTGGTTAAGAAAGAGGACAGACAGGAGATACAGGAAAACAAGATGCATCAGCTTTGCCTTTGAGTCAGTCAAAGAGCTATTTCTATACCTAACACGTCTCATTCTGGCTTTTATTCTCTTAGATGCTTTTGTTACTCTTATTATTAATGACCAGCAGAGGCAAATTCTTTTGCTGCTCTATCATTCCCTTTCTCTGCTGTGCCAATCCTCGACAGAAATCTCAGTGTCTCATGTGCGTGTGTGATCTTGAAAAAGATATGGCAGTTCAGTCTCAGCCTCAGGTTTTGTTTAAAAAAGTACAAAGCCTAATATAGATAGAAAAATTTGAATTCAAGTACAAAAAGTATCTTATTTATTATGCTGCTGCTTTCAAGTTATGTCAAGGGCATATTGAATATATAGATATAAAGATGGCACCTTCTATTAATGTGCAGGTAAGTATAGAAAGAACCTGAATTCAATTATGTGTGCTTCAGCGCAGAGTTAAGCTGACTGGAAATGGGCCTCCTGACTTTCATCGTCCAAGCAAAAAAAAGTACAAAACTGAAACTTGTATCATCCTTATTGCAAAGTCAGATGGACCAGTTCCCTCTTCCAGATCATCAAATCCTGAGGAGTGTAAATGTTCATGTGCTTAGATAATGGAAGTGGATAGAATGGTCCTTACAGCACCAATCACTATTGCAACCATGAATACTAAGTACTTCAGGAACTGTGGAGAAGATTTCAGGCTCTAGCTCTGCAAGTCTCCTGTGGTCCAGTCTTTTACCAAGAACAACTTCCAATTCCTTGAAGTTCAGAAATTGCTGTTCTGTCAGTAGGGAGTTTGCCACAATTTCTGTCTCAGTCTCATAACAACAAGAGTCGTGAAAAACAGCTATTAATCATCAGGGCAAAGAAAAGGAATGGAAGAGCTATGATCCCAAACAAAAATAATATAAAAAAATAATGCGGCAGCTGTGGATTTGGCAGAAGATCCTGCATATGTTTGGATGGGCATGTGTGCATGCAGGAGACTTCATGTATTTGTGAGTGTTTTTATCTGTAAAGCTGTAGAAAACCTCTTATGGAGTTTTTGAGACTTAATGGATGGGAGCTCAAGAAGATTTGAGAAGGGAGCTTCTTTTCTGTCTAGTATCTGTGTAAATAACTCCATTGGTCTCAGAGTTTCCAATGGGGATGAGCAGAATCAATAATCATTTAAAACTTTGTGAATCAATTTGATAAGCAGGACAGACATGACAGCAGCTTCCCAACGAGGGCACTCCTCAGTGGTTGATTAGGAAGGAGAGCTGGGTAGAGAGAAGGTAGGTGCTGTTTTCATTCATCCTGGAGCACAAGAGGTAACTAACTGTGGCCAAAGCAAGCTCTAATGGGGATCGGGTCTTCAAGCATATTGAAATCCCTATTGATTGTTTCAGCCAAGGACTCCCGCAACATACTTCAGGGATACCAGTAGCTTTCCAAAGCAGGGGCTTAATCCAGAGGACTGGTCCATTAGGTCAGGAATCCATCTTCTCCTCAGACCTGCAGAGTCCCCAGCTAGATCTAATACCAGAATAAGGGTCACCCAGGATGGTGCAGGCTGGGATTTGAACTAGTTAGCTCTCCTGATCTGGCAACTCTACTGGACACAAGCTGGAGTTTCCACACAGTGCTGATGAACAGATGCCTTAGGGCCAGTGCATGGTTTCTCTGCTTCCTGTTGCCTGGTGCAGACATACACATTCTGTGCTAATGAGACAGCTGCTTGCCAGCAACATCTCCAAACAAAAATGGACCAGGGTACTCTTTCTTCATTTTATGCCCAGATTATTTCACCCTGTTCTGAAAGTATAAGGCAGGGGGTAAAATCCCTCTTAAAGTAAGACCACACAGAGCTGCCTTCTTACCTGGTATACAGAGCAATGATTTGACATTCCTCCTGTTCCCGCCCTTGCTGTAAAGCAGAGGTTGGAGTGAGCTGAGGTGAGCCAGGTTTGGGAGAGCTCAAGGCAAGAAGGAATTGTACTCTGAGCAAGCAGCACCTCCTTTCCAACGTGATGGAATCTGATCTGGAGGGTGCGGTGGAGGGAATTGTGGATACTCACGGTCTCAGAAAGCTGTGAGTGTGAAATGGCTGAATGCTTACTCCGAAGCTCAGGAGGAGAAAAGGTGGGCTCACTTCTTTCCGAGTGGCCCCTCAGTCCCTCTCCCCTTCCCGAGCATCTCTGCAGTCCCAGGAGGCTGTCGGGGGATGAGCGCCGCGCTGTGATTTGGGTAGTGACGCCCAGCTCCGGTCTTCGCACCTCCTACATCGACAGGCCGTGCCGTGCCGTGCCGTGCCGGGCCGGGCCGGGCCGTGCCGGGCCGTGGGGCCGTGCCGGGCCGTGCCGTGGGGCCGTGCCGAGCCGTGGGGCCGAGCCGGGCCGTGCCGGGCCGCAGCGCTGGCGGGCGCGGTGCGGTGCCTCCCGGCGGCATGCCGGCGATCGGGAGCTTGCGGCCGCGGCGGCATTTCGTGTGCGCTGTTGCCAAGGAAATTTCTCTGCCGAACTGGGACCACAGCGGTGGGGCAGAACAGGTTTCCACCTCTCTCTCTTTCTTTTTTAAGATCTATTTTTCCTTTGAGATATACTCAGAACATGAATAATGACTCTCTTAGAGAAGAGGCAGCCAGGTATGAAGTAATGGGAAATGTGGAGTCCGTGCAATCTAGTTAGACCTCAGCTCTTGGTTTTGTTCACTTGCTAGAGAGCTCTCCTGTTTTAAGTCAGTGTTTTGTTTTGTTTTTCCTTCGAGTAACAGAATTGCCCATTTACTGCTGTCCAGGATGGATGAGGCTGAAGCCTTTTATTGCTCCTTGCCTTAAGGAAAGCAGAGGGCACATCTACACAGACTTTGCCTTCAGCTGCTTGCTCATTTGTACTCTAAGGCAAGCCAACTCTGATCCAAAGGGTATGAAAGTTATATCAATGTGTTACAAATTATCTAACTGGTTAATAATACCAGCCTATGAGAAAAGATTAAGCCCTGGCACAGTATTACTTTAAACTGACTACCTTACTTGTGCTGTAGTCTGTCTATCTTAGAGCAAAAGCAGAGCCAACTTCACTCTACCCATAAAGGCTGACTAGACCTTGGCATCATCAGGACTGCAGGTGCCATCTGTTAGGACAGGGAAAACGACTAACAGCTTAGTCTGCAGAAGGTTAATGATTAAATATGCAAGGCAGCATTTGAGAGAAAGGGGGTATCACTACTTTATGAGACAGAAGAGGAATAGAGGCACTTAACAGACGTGCTCTGACCTGTCCACAGCTGGACCATAGTGAGAAGAGATCTTAAGCTCCTGAGAGGCTCAGGGGGCATTGGATGCAATGCTCAACTTCCAGGAGTTATCTAAATTGACTCTGTGAACCTTTGGAGGTTCAGCTTATATTAAGGTTTGCTCATAATAAGAGACCAAAGGTATACTTGATGAAATGGAAGAGCAGTTAATTTAGAAATGATTAAAAGAAATAGTATTTCACCCAGGATAGTTGATTTGAGAAATTTATTCAATGACATCTTGCCAAATACTGTGACTGGACTTTTTAAAAAGTGCTGGATAGTTTTATGGCTTCTATTGATTAATAAGGCTATACCAATGACATCCCATTCAGCTTACAGTCAAAATTCAGTCCTTAGTCTGGAGGGTAAGACAGCCAGAAAAGAAGAGCCAGGCAAATACCATGATGTAATTGGAAGGATGAGTAATGGGGCAGTCTGACTTTCATCTGTTTTGGGCTGGCAATGTCAAGATATTAAGCCAACCTAGTGGGCTTCTCTGAGTTGGGACAGGGGAACTGGTCCTGGGCTGTCTGAATTGCCAGCATGGCATAACGTCACCTGGTGGGTGGAATCTACCCAGCGTGGCCAGTGGTCTAATCCATCCGTGTGCTCTCATCAAACAAGGAAATACACACCTACAGAGGTGAAAATGGAAATGTAACAATCCTGGTGGGAAAACCGTTTATCCTGGCAGCTTGCTAACTGCTGTTTCTCCTCTGTGGAAAAATGCTGTCATCTATGTATGATGCCCTAAGAAGCTGGTACAACATGCCATCATATATTAGCCTGCTTTTACCTGTCATTGTTTATAACATTCACAGATGTCACCCTCTCTTTAGCCAAACAACTGAATTTCTCTGAATTGTATATGTCAGACAATGGCCTTCGTATGTTTGACTCTTTCATCTTTTTTATTAACTGCACGTGGTATGGAGTGAAACCATACCCAAGATCAAGATTACAGAATCTAGGTTATCTTGTGTTTCCTCTGTTGCAAAGTCTTTTGAACGAATTATTTCTGCAGACCCTTAAGTGGAAAGTGGAAATCACTTAGCTGTTTTCAGCCCTTGAGTCATCTTTAATTGGAGACCTCTTTATTGCAGCTCTCAGGAACTCCTTGGTGCTGGAGCACTTGGACTGTTGCCCCTGGGTTGGGGCTCTGCAGCAGATCTGTTTCCACTGCTACAGAGAGATTAATGTCCAGTCTATGACTGGGATCTCTGTATACGATGATACTTATATGTGTAGTTAATGTCATTATACATGTGAATTTGGTATATCTGTTATCATTTACCAGGGTAACAAAATTGAATTGTGCTAACAACTCTAGATTCTTCATTGCAATTAGTAGCCATCAGGAATTGTGGCTTCCAGAGAAGACCTAGAGAGTCAACCATTCTCCTAATTAATTTATCACAGTATATCCTGTCTTCTATCAGCAGCGACACTGAACTGGGTCTCTTGCTACTACTCATCCACCAATTTCTGTAATCATCATGTCTGAGCTATGTATCCTTCTGTCAAATAAGTCTAGTGTGTTCAGTAATTATTGCAAGAACAAGTGAGGGAACTGATAAATGATATGGTTATATAAACCACATTTGTGCATCTAACAAATTTGAACTTCCCACTGATAGCACATTCCCAGGGCAGCTTGGAGGATTTTCACTAAGAACTATTCACTCATCAGTGAATCAGAACATGGGAAATGGATTGCAGGAGGTCATCTGCTGTGCAAGCCAAAATCATTAGTAACCCAGGGAACCTATTTCAGTAAAACAGGAAAGTTTTGAAATCCTATTAAATAGTATCAACTAGGCAGAGTCATTCGGAAATGACACAATCCAACGTGCTCCAACTTTACGTTGAGTAGGTTTTGCTGTGAATGTATTTGTGGAAATGTGTGTATATGTGTGTAAGAAACAGAGATGCTGTTCTAGATGCCAAGTGTGAGTGTGTATGCGTGTGTGAGATGAGGAGATTCTGTTTTAGATGCCAATTCCACCAGGAGGACATAATATTAGGTCTGTAGTGTCACCATATTCTCATAGTCCTTACTGCGAGCATTCAAGAAAGGACTCACACAGCATGATACAGCATGTAATATAAAAGCCAGAGTTTTATTGTATTGAGTTGTTGAAAACTAAATAAAAAAATTAAATTTGGAGAGGAAAAACCAAACAGACAGAAGATCCTGACTGTAGGCTAGCCTGAGGCAGTAATGGATTTGTGGTAAGATAAACAGAAGTAAATGAACAGTTAAGCAACAAAGATCCTGATTTCCTGTCAGATATGTTATAACAAACGGGACTCAGACATATACAAAACTTAATTATAAGACGTTGAACTGTTGTGGCATTTTCCATCATGAGCAGTAAAACTCCCAGTGAATCAAGTATCCCACCAGGACTGTGACAAATAGGTACACAGTGGTGTTTCAGTTTTGAAGAAAAGAAATACATAGGTAGGGAAATGAAAACCTGTGTTTTCCCAGAAGTTATTTGCTGCTTGCTCACTCCTTTTTGCACACCCCCCAGTTGTGTGGTAGACAGGACTGAAATCTAAACAAGAGTAAGCCCTGTGTGATTTGGCTGTTGGCCACAGAATAACTTTGCAAATCAAGACTGTACTAAAAACACACGAACAGCTTTTCTTCTAAATCAGGAAAATGAGAAGAGGACTTCGGACAGTGATGGTGGCCTGAGTTAAAACCTAAGGCATCATTTAGGATCTGATAGGATCCCCTCTGCAAGCTGGAAAGGAAGGGCAGACCCCAGTTGTTGAATAATGGCTGCACAGGAAGCTTAATGAAGCAGATGGGGTTAAATATACACATGTTCCCAAAAGCCTAATAAAAAGGGGCTACTACCCTAGCAGCACAAATTGTGTTTGTCCTGCACCTCTGTGGAGACAGCAGACTAGGCCATTTTGCAATGACATGGTATATTTCTCAAAATCTGAGAAGCAAACAAGTGCTCTGGACTTGCTCCTTTCTCGAATTCCTTGTGCATAACTTGACACACCTGGCCTTTGTGGGGTGTGGCACTTTGACTGAAGCTAAAGGAGCTTGCCACCAGTAGCAGAAATGTGTTTATGGCCCAGCCAGCAGGGCGTGGAGCACAGAACCAGATTACATTCAGGTAGGCTGCACAGAGGAAACATAGCATGCTGATCTCCTCACTTACCAAGTCAGCAGTCAATACCACGGCTCAGTGGAAGGCTGGCCAGTTCCTCAACATGAGTGGACCACTGCAACTGTTTTTGGGCATCTTGCATTCCCCTGCTTTGTGGATGTTCCCCAGTCTGCCCCGAGAAGCAGTTTTGCTCTGGATAGTAAGATGCTGTCTGTAAGGCAGTAACTGCATTTGCTTGCCTGGGAAATCTAGAGTGCCTGTTAGGAAGGAACTTGTGAGAAAAACTCCCTGGGGACCTCTCCTGCCACATCTGAGATAAATGGCTCGTTAAATGGCAGCGTTTGGTTTCAAATGGTACAGTTGTAGGAGGGCTCCTGGGAGAGTCACCTGCAGCCTTTCCAAGGGTTCACATCTTCGGTGAGGTGTGGGTCAGACCTGGCCTGGCTGCAAGTCTGAAGAACTTAGAAGTGTTGGTGATAGTACTTGGTTGTTCTCTAAATCTTGTCCTGCCTCTGCAAACCCTCTTCCCTCCACCTAGGAACTCGCTAGCCACCAGTCTCCAAGAGGAGGCTTCATGGTGAGTGTGTTTGCACCTTCACCATGTGCAATCCAGCCTTCTTATTTGAGGGGTTAAACGTGCAGGAGGAGGAGGCAATACTTGTCCCAGCATCGGTAAACTCAGAGCAGATTTTCTGTGGGAAGCCATCTGTCAGCTGGGGAGTGGGGCTGTGTCAATTGATCAGCTCCACCTCCAGTTCAGCTCTGCAAACTACAGATCCCTGACCTTGTAGGGTGACAGTGGGGGAGTACTGGGATCTCTGGAAATATTGAGATCCTGTAATGGAGCCTCTGCTCTTTCAGACTCTTTTCAGACAAGGCAGCATCTTGCTGTCTCTTGCAGCAGGTAGCTATGGAAAGCCTGAGCTTGCAGGTGAAAGGGCTGTAGGAGAAAGACAAGCTTTTCCCTCTAGCCAGGGGATTGTATTTCACCTGGATGATGTGCAATGTAAGGGACTTCTGATTAAAACTCAACCTATCCCTATCCCAAACTTAAATCTCTCTCCCAGTGGCAATGTTGAACCCTCTTTTGGCTGTTTCAAGGTAAAAAAGGAAGGTGGAAAGTGTGAAATTTCTTCAGGAGAAAAATAGGAACTTACAGTGTTCTGTAAAAGCCCTTAATGTGTGGAAGGGTAAAATCCTCCTTTTTGGTTTTAGACTATAATAAAGCAATAAAGATTCTATAGGGTATATGTGTGTAAAAATGGTAAAACCTCCTTAGATCTATCCCCTAATTTAAAAACTTTCACTGTGACACCACAGTGAGGTCAAATTCATGCTCTGTCTGATAGCCCCGCTGTTCTGTATCTGTTCAGCTCCTTCTCTTTTTCCTTGACTTTCCAGCAGGCATGCTCAAAAACAAGGTTGGGAAGATGTGGCTTTTGGACATTTTTCTTAGTTTGCTTTTTGTCCCCCCAAAAAGGCAGTGACTGAGATTTCTATCCAACTCTATCAGCAATTCTCCTGATTTATTGTGAGAGGGACACTTTCTTCTATACTGCTGTCTGTCCTTCCTTCTTCACCCCTCTCTGAGTGCTGAGTTGGTTAGGGAATGAAGAACATTTGGCTAGCCCAACTATTGGGGTGATTAAGTGCCAAGAGACATCTTGGCAAACCAAAATCTGGACTGGCTTGCACCTCCTTAATGCTCTCATTTTGAATATAAGTTGCCTCTTCTTGCTGCTTCTGTAATAGAAATGCCAACAGTTGCTCAAGAGCAATTATTGCATGCACAGCCAAGTGGCCTGTGCTGTTTGATTTAAGGTGGGGTGCTTACATTTCTCAGTGGAGCGGAATTGTTTTGCTGGGTTGTGATAAAGCTGTCTATTTGGTGTATTGATTTTTGATGTTCTGATACACTCTTGTTAGTGAGGAGCTCCGAATTTTCCCCCCAAGTCTTTTGGGGCTGAATCCCCTTCAACAGTTAGGCGGTGCACTCATGTGGAACGAACTGTCAGCAGGCATTTTGGCTTGACCCTGTTTGATCACTGGGAGGGCATTACCTCCTGCACCTTGCTATCATGCCTGCTAGCTCCTGAGAGCGTATGCATGCAGCCTTGAAACACTAGTGGATTTACCATCTAGTGTCCCCTATTTGTCACTGAGAAAGCAACCAGACACGATTTCCAGACGCTGTGTGTCAAATGTTCTTGTAATTCAATAACCAGGCCCTTCAGATCTTGGACTCTCTGCTAGAAATGGTGAAAAATTGCAGTCAATTCAGAGGCTCTTGCATAAGTATAGAAAGGCTCTTGCTGAACTTAATATAAAAATAAATACTAGTCATCGGTGTAGCTGTCTTGCCTTTTCATGTTGCAGTAAGGGTGAGTCTTCGCACTCTAGCATTCAGTTTGCTACGAGTGGCTTTCAAAGGCACTGTGCAATGAAGGGTGTTGGAGATGCTTGTTCAGGCTTTTTTCGAATTCTGGCAGATGCTGTGATAATAGTTTGATTTTTTCCTCTGTCTTTTCTAATTTTCTGCATAAGCTTCAAAGACACAAAGTATCTCTTTATTAGAAGAGTAAGTTCTTTTCGTGAGTGCAGTTCTGAGAGAAGGAGGTGAATTCCAGTGATAAAAAGTATGAGATGTTTTCCATGTGTTGAGCGGCTCCAGTTGCTGCTCCTGTTTTTTTTTCAGACTTGTTTTCAGTTTGTTGCTGTCGTCTTTTCCTTTTTCTTTTTGCATACATTTATTTTTCCACTAAGCAAGGAGCAGCCCCAGGAGAATTTTCACACGTGGGTGGTGAGCTGTATGGAGGAAGTGAACAGAGTTTAATCACAAAACCTCATAAGAAAGGCATGGGGATCTGGGAGCAAGGACTCTTTCGTATAGGATGTGACCCATAGGGAGCTCAGGGAAGAGAAACAAACAGCTTAAGACTGGGTATGGGATCAGGCCGGTTTATTTTGGTTTTTTTTTTTTTTTTTTTTTTTTTTTTTTTTTTTTTTTTTTTTTTCTTTTTGTAGTTGCTGAGCTATAGCATATTTTGTCAATATAGAAAATAGCTATAGGTAATCAAAACCATGATTAAAGGGTGAATGGATGATTGATTAACTGCATCTCTGCTGAAAAACAGCTTTACCTGCCAGGCTGTAGGATACTTAATTTGGTAGAGAGCTGTTCTAAATCTGACTATCTTGAGGTAATGTCTTGAGGCACAATGAGTTTTCTCAGGTCTCAAACTCCTGAGTACGTCCTTTTGTATCTCTGGTCCAGTTTTCCAGGCTTATTAAAAGAAGGTGGGGCTGTTCTCATTCCTAAAAGCGGTGCTTGGATTTGGAGAACTTTCTTATTATAATGAGAATCTCTACACAGAGAGATATAATTTAATTCTGCTTTTTTTTTGGGTTATGTTTGGTTTGGTTTGGTTTTTTCTTTTTTATTTTAAAATATGTGGTTGGAGAACTTTCTTATTATAATGAGAATCTCTACACAGAGAGATATAATTTAATTCTGCTCTTTTTTTGGTTATGTTTGGTTTGGTTTGGTTTTTTCTTTTTTTTTTAAAATATGTGGTTGAGTTTTTATGATCTAATCCTACTCTACAGAAGTCAGCAGGAGTTTGCAATTGATTTTAAAAGATAGAAGATAAATCCCTAAGAGAGCATATTGGCAAATACTTTTTTCCATTCCTTTCCTTCATGAATTGGGCAAAAGCAGGGATTTGCATTTTTCTGGATCTGTCACAAATTGAAAGCCTCGTATCTGGTGAAATCCCAGGACAAAAAAGATGTACACTATGCCATTGGAGGGCTGAGAGCTGTATAAAACTCCCTTGGAGTCTTGGAGGTTGTAAAGTGGTACAAGTTCTGATTTTTGCAAAGATGAACTTAGTATGGTAGAAGGATATGAGAGCAATACCAAGAGAAATACTGAGCTGACATTTCTATAAAACTTGGTGTCAACAAACCTGATCATAGTTTAGAAATCTCTTTTTTTATTTTAATGTATTTTTATATTATTCTGAGACTGAGCCTTCTCAGTTGTAGAACTCGGTGCTGTTGCTTGCTCTGAGAGGAGCTAGCAGTAGAGATTGTCAGAGCTATTTGTATCCAATGCTTTTGCCTACTCTATTTGTACTTTGGTCTGGATACTCAAACTAGAGTGACTGTCTCAAACTCAGTATCAAAGTGACTGTCCCAAAAATCAGTATCAAAGCTGCTGCGTATCTTGTTTATTCTACATATAAGGTTATGATAATCCTGTGATTAAAACTCTTAATTTCATGGAAATATTTCGTACATATTCTGTTTTTCTGTCGTCACTGGTGTACCACTTGTTCTCTGTCTGTTAGAATCAGGCCTAACGTTTGAAACCTTTAAGTAATTTTGGCAAACTGCCTTTAAAAATAAAGTAAGGACAGCTGGTCATAAAAAGGATTTTACTTCCTTCTCACTTGCTTCACTTAAATTTTAAAAAGTTAAAAATCTTTAAGCTCTGGCCAAGATATGAAGTAAGATTTTGACTGTGTGCCTACCCCTTTATGCTCAATGGATTGACTAGGAATGCTGTTTATTTCCTTTGACCTATTCTTGTTTTCTTTTTCTCTCTCTTCCTCTGTTTGACTTCCTATTCTAGGATGAGTCGTCCATGTTCTTCCAGTTTGGCCCATCAATAGAACAGCAAGCTTCTGTCATGCTCAACATCATGGAAGAATACGACTGGTACATCTTCTCCATTGTCACCACTTACTTCCCTGGTTACCAGGACTTTGTGAACAAGATCCGCAGTACCATTGAGCACAGCTTTGTGGGTTGGGAACTGGAAGAGGTCCTTCTGTTGGACATGTCCCTGGACGATGGGGACTCAAAGATCCAGAACCAGCTCAAGAAGCTCCAAAGCCCTGTTATCCTCCTCTACTGCACAAAGGAAGAGGCCACCTACATTTTTGAGGTGGCCAACTCAGTGGGTCTGACAGGCTATGGTTACACGTGGATCGTGCCCAGCCTGGTGGCAGGGGATACAGACACAGTGCCATCTGAGTTCCCCACCGGGCTCATCTCTGTCTCATATGATGAATGGGACTATGGTCTTCCTGCCAGAGTAAGGGATGGAATAGCCATAATCACCACGGCTGCTTCTGATATGCTGTCTGAACACAGCTTCATCCCTGAGCCGAAGAGCAGCTGTTACAACACCCAGGAGAAAAGGATTTACCAGTCCAACATGCTCAACAGGTAAGGGAAAGAGCTAGGCCAGCCTTACAAAAGGGTGGTCCAAGACGACCTCTGATACCAGAATATTTCTGCTAGGGCATGTGGTGCTTTGGGGCAGCAGGTGGTGTTGGCCAGAACCTGAGCAAGGGGAGGTGAGCTGAAGGTGGGACCCATGTTGCTGTGCATCATGAGTGCCAGTGTTGTCACCCTCTTAGAAAGCCTTCATACAACACAGGGGGCATGTGAGCATGAGGAAAAGGAATAATGAAGGCATAGTGCAAAAATTTGAGTGTGGCCTTCACTGCACAAATTTTTGCTTTCAAAACAGCGGAACTTCTTGGAGTGTCTTTGCATGAGCAGGTGTGCAACTCTCAGGTGGGTTCTTGCTGCAAGCAGTGGGAATGTTTGTGTTGATGTCTAGAAGGCACCAGTTTCTGTTCCAGGCACTAGCACTATGTGAACAGGTGTTCCTTATGGGTGATGATAGTGTAACCTATCTGGAATAGTTTCGTGGCAACTGTTGTCTGAACACCAAGTGTCCTTCTGCTGTTCATTAGCCCTGAACTACAGGAGAGAAGGAAGTGCAAAGAGATGTGGAGAACTAAAGCTGCAAAAAGAGTTAGAGCCATCAGCTCTGCTCACATCCTCCTTCATCCTCGAAGCCTTTAAAGCCCTTGGGTCTTAAGAATCCGGTTTACCTCAGAGGAGGGCTTGTGCTGTCACCCTGCTCTTTGGCACTTCATTGGCCGTTGTCTGCTGGGTGTTTTGGGTACCATTCTCTCTTGTGTACCTTATGCAGAAAGCCTAGTACATCAGTCAGAATGGCAAGTTTTTCAAAATTGAAAAGGGTATTTAAACATTGGGAAAACCTGTTTGAGTAAACATCTTCTTTGTATCCAAAGTCAGATTTTCCTAAGAAACAGTGCTATGACATCTGTTTAAAGGCATAGGGGAAGCTTGTGGTGGAACAGCCTCTAGAACAGCGCTCTGATCACTAAATGTTCCTTTTTGTCCCAGATGGAGTTTTAGTGTGTAGCAAAGCAACCCAGATAATTAGACATGGAATCCAGATGCCCCCTGACCTGCTCAGCTGTCATTGTCCAATGTTCTACATATAAAATCCTTGGATATGTTAGATGCTTCGTGGTGTGACAGGGAGAATCCAGGCAGTAGCCATCAGGCCACACAGAGCTCAGTGTCTTTGTTCATTTGTCATGTTGAATCACTGAGCAGTGCAAATGTGATGGATTGGTCTGCATGCTGTGACCCCTCGCTGTCAACTGTCCTAGGCAGATAGAGGGACTAGAGGACAAGAAAGCAGATTATTGCTTTGCCCGAATGTTCGGGACTGTAAGAGAACTTTATTCTTTGGCCCAATAGATTATCCATATTGCTATTTGTTCTTTGTCTGTATTATCCATTGGCATATTACCAGCTCTTATTGCTTTTACTTCCTCCTCACTATGCTGTTTTTTTTCTCTATGTAGGCCTTGAAACTACCAAAGGTGCCCAAGGCTTTTATCTCTTTCCTTCCCGGCTAGGCTTAGGGGTAAGGGTTTTTTCTGCTGCTCTTTTGAGTCATCACTGGAATGATTAAGCAGGGAAAATATATTTAGTGTATACAAAGTAATGAGAAGTAACATCAAGGCAGGCTTTTGTTCTACCTTTCCAAATGAAGAGGGATTTTGAGGGGAGCTCTATTGTGTCTTTTCAGCAGTTATCTAGAAAACAAAACATTCCCTGCTATGCGATGCAGCGCTCTGCAGAGACCTTCTGCTAATGAGTTCTGTTGACACTGTGTTAGCCTGTGCATAACATCATACCTATATAGCTACACTGCTTCAAGGACCCAACATAATCTCTCTGCACAGCACCTTTTTGCATTGTTTAGAAGTTGCCAGCTCAGAGACTCTTGAGTGTAGATGTGACAGTACTGTTGTGCCGTGTAGATATGCCCTGAAGCCTGGGCACCCCACATGAAAGCAGTTCTTGTCACTTTTGAAGATCCTAGCTTTCTTCTCGCCTTCATGGCCCAAACCGTGCTGTTTCTGTTCCTTTGTCTGCTTTGGGTACAGCATTCACAGGAATGAGTGCCAGTGTGTGTGTAGATACACCCAGCTTAGTTTGGGTACTGACATCAGTCTCACTGAGAAGCAGAGTCAATTAGTCCGTGCCAAGCTCTGTTCTGCCACTGTGTAGATGGCTGCAGTCACCTGAGCTAACTCAGAAATAATTATACTCTTGCAGTTACTTGTGAGCGCAGTGCAAATATTCGCTTTGTCTCACATGGTGCTGGCCTGTGAGGGGTTCTGACCCTGCCTCCTTCTCCCTGCCACCTGCCCATGTTTCCACCCTCTCTGTATTTCCAAGTGAGATGGTTAAAAAGTTTGACTTCAGTGAGTTAGGTGCTTAGTTTTTTATTTAAATTGAATTTCTTTCAGGCACCTTTTGAAGTTTAAAAGCTAGTGGTGTCTGAAATAAGTCATTGCTTTTACAAATCCAAGAGTTCAATAGAAATCAGATGGCTTCAAGCTCAGCCTCGCACCTGAAGTCTGTGCAGGAGGAGAGGTAGAGGAGAAGCACAAGACGTGGAAAGAAGCAGTCATGAAGATGTGAGTTCACCTCACTGAGCCAAAACCCACAGAGATTAATAGCTGTAATCTGTGTTCATACCTTCAAGTTCCATTGAATTTGCTGGAATTTACTATATGCTAAGCTTTAAACCTCTCCTGCTATGCTTCTTCTGTCTGGGATATTACAGATTCTGCAGACCTGGCTACTTCATACTTTCCCTAACCCCTTCCACCTATTAGGAACCCACAGTACTTGTGCACTGTGCACACCAGGTAGCAGCAATACCTGCATGTCTGGAACATGGTTTGGCTCATTTTGGACTGGACTGCAGGTTCTGGAAAGCTAATTTCAGCCTTGCTCTGGACCCAGCAATACCATATTCAGCCATCTGCAACTTACAGTTCCCCCTCCACATGCCTACACAGAATAGAGAAATGCATGTACGTGGCCTTGATGTCTGGGGAGACAAAGTGTATGTGTATGTGACCTCAGATAAGGCATCACCATGTAGCTACTGGTTCAGAAACTCTTGAAGCTAATCCAAAGTGGTCCAATTTACTTCAAATCCATAGCTGGGAGGCAATGCAATAAAGGAATTTTCTCATTTTATTCTTTGGAGAGTGACACATCCAACTAAAAAAATGTGTAATTTAGTTCAGCTGGGGCACACTATACACTAAGACTGTGAATTAGTCATCTCCCAAGATCTGCCTTTGAACTCTGACCATTTCTTACTTTTTTCCCTGTCTTTCTAAAAGAGCAGTTGTTCTGAATGCAGCTAAAATCAAATGGTATTGCTCAACATGGTATCAGTGGTTGATCTGGGTACATAATGGAGTAAGGAGAAAATGAACTAAATGTTGTTCAGATTCTCCATCTTTCCTCCTTTTTACACTGACACTTGTTCATTTTTGCAAGAACTTGTGCAAACAAAGTTTTATTTGAAGTATGGCTGCAAGCACAAAAAGGAACAAGACAGACTGTTATCTAAATGCCATTTCTTGACAATGTAGGTGTTTGGTCTGCATCTTCTTGTAGCACTAATGGTCTCATAGCAACTGTTTCTGTCTGCTTTGAAACTGGTTCTCTTTTGTGTTAGACTGGAACTGCAGAAGTATGATCACGACCATTGAACATTGGATTTTGTCCAATAAGTGAACCTGCTGATGAGATAACTCCAATAAAGAGTAGTAAAACCTTCAGAGAGGTTTGTTCTACAAGGTTTGTTAGTTATCTTTTTGAATGATTTTTGAGGAATTTTTCCTCTAGTGAGGGATTTATCTCAATTTATGCTGATAATAGGCTTAGGTGGTAATTTGGAGTCCAAATATCCAAATGCTGTTTCCCAGTTCAGTTACAGTCTTTAATTCTTTGTTCTGTTTGTAATAATTACCTATTCATTTATCCCTTCATTGTCCCAGAAAGAAATCTCGTCTGAATATTTCAGTCTACCACATTTATAGTTATCCCAGTATCTGGTCTTCTGGGCACCCAGCAAAATCACTGTGTGCTCTGCTCTTTTCTACTGGATGAGAAGATCTCAAAGGTTGAGAAAGAAATGCTCAGATGAGGAGTTCTTAACTCTTGGCCCTTCCTAGGAGAGTTGCTAGGCTTCTAGGCATCCTGCAAAGCTCATCTTTTCTTCCTTCACCATGGCTGCTGAGGAGTGAGTGGGCAGAGGTGGATGTGTTTATAGGCAGCCTTCTGCTTATTTCGTTATTTTAATTGATGGGACAGATTTCCTTGAGCTCTGGATTGGTGCTTCTCATTACAGTTTAGAAATGGGAAGAAATAACTAAATGACAGGAGTATTCTTAGGAGTGGAATTCAGAGATGAGTCATAAGAAAGGAATATAATTTCTGGCACATATTTGAGGAATGGAAGCTCAGCTGTTTTGTATGGATATTCACAGTCTTTGGGCTACATAAGCTGTGGTTTTATTATAGCCTTCAATGAGACCTGGGTTCTTTCTGCTTGTTGTCATGGCTGCTTGTGAATGCTGGGCCATAACTACTAGTTTGTTGTTGTAGGGTTACTAATGAGTTCTCCACTGATTGGCTTTAATAGTCTCTCATTTAACACCAGGCTGCACACACCAGATTTCATTTTAATAAAAAGTGCAGTGGAGCATTTGCTTTGGAATTAAAATACAAATGTGGAATTATACCACCTTTGCAAAGAAATACTTTTAAAGGGAAACAAAGTTAAGTTCAATTCTGTACCTCAGATTTTTCAAACAGGAAAACAGCTGGCAAGCTTGCTCAGTGCATTGTTTGGATATGATGCTTCCACTCTGGGGGAAGTAACATTCATCTGTAGCTTTACCTTGCCAAACAGGTAAGAAATGCAGAAGAACCTTTGATGAGTGCTTGGAAACTTTTCCCTGGAACAACCAGGGCAAGCTCTGTTCTCACATGGCCGCATTGCTCTAATAGGAACTAGGAATTGCTGGGGCTTAGATACCTGAACAGTGAGTCAGTGAGCAGAGAAAGTTCTTGCAATTGGGTTGTACAAACAAATTGCTTCCCTGGAAGCTCAAGACCATATGGGCTGTACCTATCCCTAAAAAACCGCAGTGCCCCTTCAGGGTATTGCGTCACCCTGATACCTGTCAGCAGCACCATGCCATAGCATCCTGGACCTGCTTTCCCCAGGTCACTGCCAAGGACAGTGCCCAGGAAACACCTTTCCTTGTTTCTCTGGTCTCTCTCAACCCACCCTCCTGCCTTCTCCTCTCCAATCATGGCAGCCATCGCCTTCCACGTCAGACACAGGGGTCATCATATGTCATTTGCAGGTACTGCCATGGAGCCACTCTGTGTTGTGTCCTAGTTGAGTGGGTCACACACCTTCACACAGTGCAGCTGGGGAGTTGAGGGCAGGAATGGACAATGGACCATTTGCATCACTCTTTCTCAATTCACAGGTTTGTCGAGTTACCCTCATACTAAGATACAGGAGCCCTGTCTCACTCAGTTTGGCAGGGCTACATCTACCTGCTTGGCAGCTGGCTGGGAAGCCCTGCTCCAGCCCTTGAATCCTGTGGTGCTCCAGTTGTGGGAGGCACAGTGCTGGGACTTGCTTCTTATGCTGGGGAGGTGGTGAGAGAAGGTATAAGTGGCATGTTCCCAAGGATGCAGAAATTGCCCTTTTCAGAAACTTGGAGGCTGAGGAGGCATATGTAACTTTTGACCTTTTGGAGCCTTTAAGCCCATGTCTTGTTAGCAGCTGATTATGTTCCCTCTGGTTGGTGTGTCCTGCTGCCGTCAGGCTGGTGCAGACTGGCAGCACGTAGCGTGAGCGCTGCTGACAGATTAGGGATCCCTGCTGCTGAAATCTGCTTGTTCCTGTCACTGCTCCAGCAGCAGCTGGAGGCTGGGGCTGGCCTGTACCTCCTGCCTCTGTCAGGGTCTCTCTGCCTCCCTGCATCCCTTGTTGTACATCATTCAAGTCTCTGTTTGTGCATACTGCCATCACTTTTTTCTGTCCCTGTCTTGCATCTCCTATTGCATTTCATTTGCCCTGTGTGCATTGCAGTGGTGCCGTGCTGGTGAAAGGTGCTGGGTTCATTGGTTTGGGGCTACTGGTTATTCATGATGCCTGGTCAGGAGGTGAACAGTCATGTGCCACCACATCTTGGAGGAAGTGTCGGCTTCCTCTGACTCCTTGTTTTTCTGTCACTGGAGGGGAATGCTGAGGGCAGTTTGTAACATGCTCTTGATCCAAACCTCCCCTGTACAAGTGGGCTGCTAAGGGTGCCTGATACAGAAGGGCAGTGTGTGTCTGGCTGTCCTTGCTTTGCCCAGCTCTTAAGCAGTCCTGCTCGGGCAGTGGGAAGCACAGCTGTCCTGCAGCGGAAGGTCAAACATCAAACTAACTTGTATGCTGGTAGGGTACTGGAGATCCCTGGCTTCTCAGTGGGTGTATATGATGGCACAGCAAAAATATTTGTTCCTCAGCAGGCACCACAGGGTGCCTTAGTCCTGCATAGCTGGGTTTTGTCAGAAGGGGAGAGGAGGCACTTGTTTTGAGTAGACAGTTGGTTGTTTCACCGTCTTTGCAATTAAAATAGGATCACAGAATCACAAAGTATTCTGGGTTGGAAGGGACCCACAAGGACCATTGAGTCTTAACTCAAGTGAATGGCCTGTTCAGGGATTGAACCTTCAACCTTGCTGTTATTAGCACCTTGCTCTAACCAACTGAGCTAATAGACGGGTTCAAGTGAAGTGGTGGGTTTTTGGCAAGGGTTATCTTTTGATTAAAGGACATACCCTTTCATAAACGCCTCCAAAATCCACCAGCTGGGAACGAATTTTGGTATGCACCATCAGTTTCCAGATGGGAAAATGTCCGTATTCTGCTTCCAGCCCTCTGAGACATCTTCTGCTCTGCAGCCAAGTCCAATTAGTGCTAATACCGTGGCAACTTCACTTGCTGGTGACAATATGTTTTAACGTGTGCCTTCAGACTCTCTCCACTCCTCGTGGAAAGTGAGTCAAAATCCTCCCTCTGCTGTGGAGCTTTGAAACCACAAACTCAGCTCTGGCTACAGTTTAGCACCAGCTACGCCATTGCTGATCCTGCTCTGATCACAAAATGCAGTTGTGGTGCTGGGGGCTTTAAAGCGCCTCAGGGAATTTGAAGACCTGCTTTAGCAGAGCAGCAGAGGGAAGGTGAGAAATACCCTCTTTCCTTCAAGAACTGGCTTGATGGGGCAATGGATGTTTTCTGGCTTGCACACCTGCACACTTATGGCTGGCCATATGTGGTTTCATCACTGGCGCCTATCAGGAACATGTGCAATTTTTTCCTTTCTGATAGAAACATAGTTTCTTTTTTTTTTCTTTCCCTCTCTCCTCCCCTCAGACTTAATGTTCTTACTATCTTTCAAGTTTTTAAAAATAGGAACTGCCACGTTGCTATGGCTCCCTGTGCAACTCTGGAGCAGCTTTTTCTTCTCTTTGATGCAATTTGGGTTCACGATTCGGTTTGACAAGACACCATTGCTGCTTGCACCTAGTGCTCCCTCCTGGAAGGCGGGGGCGGGGGGGGCACCATGACAGCCCTTGTGTTGTCAGAAATTCACTAAAAAAAGGGAAAAAACTTAATTTAGGTGACCTTTCTTGGAAAAGAGTGGAGGTATTAACCCCGGTATGTCTGGGATGAGATTTTTTTTTATGTTCTGCAGTTTTAACACTGTTCCTGTGGTTTAACTTTCAATGGGGTGCTCTTTTCCCCTTTCTGTCCTACATGCTTCTGTGATGGAGCTGAGCCCTGTCAAACAGCTGCCTGCTCCCCTGCAGAAGCACCTGCTGTTCAGTGGCTTTTGCTATCTATGCTTTGTCCCAGAGATTGTGCATGGTCAAGTGCTTTTCTGAATTGAGGCTTAGAGCACTCCTGACTAGATCCTGCTGATGAAATTCCTCTCAAAATCATTGCTTTAAGGGTTACTCGAGTCTTGCATCCACATTTTGGGAAAATGTGGATCTGCATATCTGTGGGGCAGCTGAATACTTGTCTGAAAGGGACCCAGCCAAATTTTGCAGAGGTAACGGGTTTTGAATACCTGTTACCTGTGCAGAATCCAGACCTCCCTCTGCAGTGCACAGACCTCTCCACTGGCCTATTTTCAAGTAGCAGTAATTTTTAAAGTACATTTTGTTTTACTTTGCAAATTTTATTTTCATTCACAGTCCAAAGGTGAACATTTTTTGAAAAATCTGAGCAAAAAAATCCCTGTTCATCCAATTTTGAGTTAAGAGAGTGTGAAATGAATGAATTTGTTCTGCTTTCAAATAATTAGCCAGCAGTGGGATTTCTGTTGGTGTGGACAAATAACTCAAAGCTAGCTTCACTTCAAACTTCAGAAATTGGCTTGCAGTGTTAGACAAGGGATTCCTGCTTTGCTAAGGTTAGAAAATGTGATTTTGAATTGAATATAAACATTTGAGGGTGATGTATGTTACCTTAGTGTAATTTTTTTTGTATTGTACATTCACCATGCACTGTATTTCTTGGAGTATTTGAATGAAATATAATCTAGAAATGTGGTATTTAAAAATGCTTGAATGTGAGTGAAATAATAACAAAGAAAATAGAAATAGCAGAGACCTGTCAGCTTGTTCAGTACACCCTGCTCTATCATTTCTGCAGCATGTTCTCTCCTGATTTAAGTAATAAAAATGTCCCTACTCAAGCCTGCAAGCACCTTAATATAAAATGAATATTAAAATCTAACCATAGTTGCCCTTGAAATGATCAATCAGGCTGAATGCTGCCAGCCATCTTCATGCAAAGAAAGCTCTTTTCCGCCCCTGTGGAGAGATTTCTGAGCTTGTTATATCACACCAAACAGGTCTCTACACCTGTCTTGATCGAATAAAGATGGTGAGGTGATTAGGCCTCCCCTTTGCAGTAGTGTACCATGAGAAATGGTGGAAAACCAGCTTCGGTGAACTTAGTGATGGTCTTTGTTAAGGATCTGGAGAGGCAGCAGATAATCAGATGAAGAGTTCACCCTCTTGGTGGTGTGGTCATGGTGGAAGAGAACTGCCACAATGGACTGCAAACCCGTGAATCTCTGTAGCGTGACAGTGGCTAAAAATGCACAAATGCTGACTCGATGCTAACTTTTTTTCTGGTTTTTGAAGCTGTATTAAAACGAGATGGAAATGAGTTTTCAGTGTCTTGCCCAGTGTTCTTCCCTGTATTATTAGTGTCACAAATGAAATCATTTTTCAGCAAGATGGCTACCTCCAGTAGCAGTGTCAGCATCTTGCATTTATTTACAACCGGCTGTAGCATCTTTTATCTGCAGTTCCAAAGCACTTTACAAAGTAGGAAGGGACGGCTTAATTCACCACAAAAATTCAGCCATCTCTGGGGTGAAATAGAGCAACTGTTTAACAGAATATAGTATGAAGTGGAGATGAATACTGCACCTTCGCTGGAGCTGCACGAGGAATTTCAGCTGGCAGAATGAATTTACTAGAGGTGGATTTTCGCCAAGACATTGGGGGTGTTTAATGAGCACAAGATATTAGCGGCAGTGCCACACATGCCTCTCATGTGCCTGTGCGAAGCAGGCAGCCAGCAGCTCCAGAAGTGGTTTCAGGAAGGAGGTTAGCAGCTTTTCCAGCGTGCAGACTTCAAGAGCAAATGATATCTAATTTCAGTGACCTCCTTCATCCCAAGAGCATGACATGTTTTGAGCTGATTTATCTAGATTCTACGTTGATTATCTGCTTATTTGCCCTGGAGAGAGCTCTGGGCAGAGGGAGATGTCCAACAAGGCTGCTGTGTACCTGCCACTGGTTACAGAAAAGCCATAACCAGAACAGGATAGGGAGCAAAAGGGTCGACTACAATGAAGCTCTGAGAGGATGCAGCCACATGGGTAATAGATGTCATATATGAAAGATGGTCTTCCCAAAAGCTTTCATTGCTTTCTTCCTTCTTAAAATAATGTGTCACTGACAGATTAGGCCCTGTGAGTGACATGAGGTACCTCAAACAGATTGCTGCAAGCAATGCTTTCCACCTTCTTCACAAAGATGCTGATGTTGTCCTTCTGCATCTGAGTGGTGACGTAGGGCATGGTGAGACCGTACAAGAGCTGGTACTTAAGCCACGACAAAATGCTCTTCAGCATCACCAAGGGACTGTGAAGATTTTGAGGTGCAAAATACAGATGCTTACAGCCTCTGAATAAATCTGAACATCTACCAACTGCTCTTCAGTATGCGTAGTATGTATTCATGTCAAAAAGCTGTTCTGCAGGGCAGCGTGGGATATTAGGCTTTCCAGCATTTGACTTGCCCAGATCCAGGAAGTGCAGCAGAACCATTATTTCAGAATTCTGCATGCTCTGCTGCCCTTGTCTGAGTTTCCTTTTCCTTTCCTTGCGGGCATGTATCTGGGATACTGGGGGGCTTTACTCGCACATCTGTTTTGGTTTTAATGTAGCTTTGAGATGGAGAAGTGAAGGTCTTGCTTTTTGCAAATGTGAGACTAGAGGTCAGATGAATCATAGAATCACAGAACGGTTTGAGTTGGAAGGGGACCTTGAAGATCATCTAGTTCCAAGCCCCCTGCCATGGGAGGGGCATCTTCAACTAGACCAGGTCGTTCAGAGTCACATCTGACCTGGCTTTGAACATCCCCAGGGATGTGGCATCCTCAGCTTCTCTGAGAAACCTGTTCCAGTGCCTCACCCACCTCACAGTAAAGAATTTTTTCCTAATACATAATCTAAACCTAGTCTCTTTCAGTTTGAACCCGTTCCCCCTTATCCTGTCACTGCATGCTCTTTTAAATCATCTTGCCGCATCTTTCCTGTAAGTTTCCTTCAGGTACTGAAAGGCCACAATTAGGTCACCCCAAAGGCTTCTCTTTTCCAGATTGAGCAAACCCAATTCTCTCAGCCTTTCTTCACAGGAGAGGTGCTCCAAGAAGTGCCCTGGAGGTGGCACCAAGCCACAGTTTCTCTGGTGGCTATGGAAAGATGATAGTTCTGGAAAAGGCCCCAGTTTCACTGTCTAGAGTGAGAAGTTTACTTAATTTACTGATTTGTATTTTTTTCTCCAAGCAGTTTTTCATGGAAGGCTCAAGTTTGAATTGATGAAGGCACAAGCTTTCATCAATGCAAAGCACAAGCTTTGCAATGCTGTGAAATTGATTTGGAATAGTTCATTATAGTTCCATGAAATTGCTTAACAAGAAAGTTTGGCAGAGTGAGGGAGCCAAATGAGAAAAGCATGGCACTCCCAACAGTGGGTGGCACTGGGAGTACCGTGTAAGCCAGTGTGGAGGGTGTGTAGGCATTCAGGGGTAGGATTAGCCACAGGGGAGAGGAGAGCTGCCCAAGTGAGAGGCATCCACCAACTTGCATTGCAGATCGGGCTGGTTTGCCTTGTTGCTGGTTTCCTCCCTTTCTGTCACCCACTTCTGGATCCTCACAAAGCCTGCAGAAGGGATTCTGCCTCTTGGTGCTCAGCTGCGGCAGCTCAGAAACATTTGTCGCAGCCATCAGTTGTCGGTGTGGAAGCAGGTCCCCAGAGGAAGGCACTGACAGAAAGGGAGTGTGGGGATGTGGTGCAGCTGGAGGACCACTTGGGGAAATATAAAGCATCACTGGGCTTGGTTTTAGAGCACTCACTGTGAAGGACATGCAGCTGGTTCTCTAAGTGGAGGGCTGTGGGTGACACTGACTTTTATTCCTCTGTGTGGTTTGGAGCTTGCCTGGCCTTTTCAGATGCCACAGGTCAGAGCAGTAGTAGTACCCAAAACCAGGCAGTTGCATGGATGCTGTGACTTTGGCTGTGGCCATTCTGCTGAAGCTGAGCAGTGGGAACTCCTATGCCAGGAAATCCCTGAACTTCCTCTTGTCACCTGAGAAGTCAAGGGAAAGCAGCCATATAAATTTGTCAGATTTTTGACAGAGGTTCATGCTGAAAGTTTCTTTAAGTATCAAAGCAAGGTGTGTGGTAGCACCTAGGGGTCTCCTCTGGAGATGGCTGAGTGACAAACGATCCTTGGTCCGCTCCCCTCACCATCATAGAAGAAAGGAGGTGTTGGGCTAGTCAAGGAGTCAGGCACTGTTGTGCCTTTGGCTATTTACTCAATCACTGCACCTCTAGGAGGCTGCTGCACAAGACCATGGGCCTCAGCACTCAGGGTATTGAGGGTGTTCTCAGTGTTGCAGTAGTCTGGTGAGGTGTCATGGCTTGGGACCACCAGGGAGCTGTGGAACAAGTTTTTCTTTGGTGGCAAATGCTGGTGGGACTGTGAAAGATGGGGATAAACGGAGACAGGTCTGTTTTACAAGAATGGCTCTCTGGTAACAGCTCGCACCTTTACTGATGTAGACCTATGCCAAAAAGCTTGTTTTCCTAGTCAAGTCCTTACGCCTTGGTTTTGCAATGTCTGCCACGTATTTTGCCACTAAAAATGCTATTTCTTTATGTTCCTTCTTCAGGCCAGGAATCCTTTTTTTACCCCCTCCTTTTGTCTTGTCAGCAGGCATGGGAATGGTGGGCTTGTTCTGGCCAGTGAGTGCAAGAGGAAATTTAATATATATTCTTCTGCATTTATCAGAATCTGTTCTTCTGCAGTGCTTCTATAGAAGGATGTAAATGGTGGGTAGTCACATAGAGGAACAGAGGGGATAGAACAAGTACTTAGATGTTTGAACTAACAATTTTTTTACTTCCTCCTCAACCCACTGATCCTAATGGGTTTCCCACTGTTTGCCTGAGAGACCGCTGAGAGGGGTTGGGAGTGGGACGCTTGTGAGCTTGCCAGATCAACAGTAGTACTTGCTAATTGACTTTTATCCTTCTTTTTCAGCATAATTTTTGGGGCAGGCTTGCAGGTTTACATTGTGGAAAGAGAGAACAGGAGGTTGCAGGGGAGGCAATAGCCCATAGGCAAAGCTTATTGCACTGGTGTTTCCATGATTCCATGCTCATGGTGTTTTGCAAACAGCTAGGGATGAACCCACTGCTCTTGTTATCAGTCATGTCCCCTTTGTGTGTCTCTGTGTCCTTCCATCGCTCCCATCTTCCATCTTCTTATCCTTCCCTCAATAGGTGATTCTTTTCTATAGAAATATTAAATCTTAGCTTAAAACAGAAGAGCCACCCCATGTTTCCTAACCCCTTTCTTTCCTCTCTTTCATCTTTTCTTCCCATGGAAGTGTTTGAAATAGCACAAGTTCCCGAGAAAGGCGTTTTTTTCCTCCCTTTGTGCTTTGGCTCTGTGTCCCTTCTTCATTATATCTTCCCTTTGTTATTTTGTTCTGCCTTCCTCCTCTCTCTGTTTTCTCCCCATCTCTCAACCCTTCTTCAAGGCTCTTTCTTCATTAATATGTTAATTTCTAGCCCAGGAATGCTTCTTGCAGCTCACTGTTCACCAGGGAGAGCCAGAGGAGAGAGCCAGGAGAGAGAGAGAAAAGGGAGAGAGAGAACAAGGAAAAGGAGTAAGTCAGTAACTTACAACAGGACAGAACAAGGGGTGTTAGCAAAGGAGAATCTTGCACTGACTGGTGTCATGATGCCAGGGAGAAGAGGATTATCCACAGTTTGGACTGGATTGGTCTTTGTCTATTGTTTTGACATTTTCAACTTTCAAAGCTTAATATTAGTAGGAAAAAAAAAGCTGAAAACTAAAGAAGCTCTGAACTCTTTTTTTCAAATCGTGCCTTTTTGGCAATTTCTAAGTTATCTTTCCCTCCGCACAGAATTTTTCTGAACATCAGCCCCTACTCCCACCCTAATATGGTCTCTTTGTTTCATTTGATGCAAACTTGTTGTCTGTATGGTCTTTGCATAAGGCTTTGGGCATATTTTGCAGGCTGAACAAAACCATACCAGAAATTCTCTGAAGGGAGTTTTACCCCAAAAGAAGTTTTCAGGTGAGAAGTTGGGAATGTTTAAGCTGCTGTTCAGGTAAAGAGATATGAAGAAAGACTATAATACTACAGAAGTTATATAGCAGTGAAAATGTTAGGGAACCTGAGGTTAGAAGGAGCATGACAACTGCCATTTGAGACAGGTGTGATGAGTCAAAGTTTTCCTTTCTGCCTCCCACCAGTACAGTTACTGGGTGGAAGGTTGCAAAGAAAGAAGAGATGGAGGCAGGCACCTCTGCATCATGCACCAGATCTAGGAAGGATGCAGAAAGCCAACACTCTTGCAATTTTGCCCTGAAATTAGGAAACCTCTAGCTATTGTATTTGCTGTTTTGTGTCTAATGAAGCGAGACCTCTGTCTGTGCTCGTAGTCCTAGGATCGTGATTGCCCAAGCAAATAATTAACAATGCAGCAATGAAAGCCAGTGCTGGGGAGCTGGCAGGGTGGGTGGCTGGAGGTGAGGAAGCAGTTCTGAGGAAGGGCATGTGGCAAAGGAAGGAGACAGGAAAAGACAAGCTCTGATACAGTGCTGCAAAACCGGTATGAGCTGGAAGCAAAATAACCGGGGAGGAAAACGCAGGGGGACTGCTGCAATGTTCTGTGAAGTCCAAGGCCCCCGAGCCAAGAGCCTTTCATATATTACGTACACACAACTGTGTCAGAAGAATATTATTTAGGTTGCAAAGGCAAGCACTTCAAACAGAAGAAAATGCCAGAATTAAGGCTGCAATCTTAATTTGGCATTCTCGTGTCTATGCATTGCAGAGCAGTGGTTTCAGTACTATCTTTCAAGACAGGACCCCTGCCTGCCTCTGTATGCAGGACAGGTGACATTTCCTGGCTGAGCAGTGATTCAGTATTTTGTTTCCTTCGCCTTGCCTAATGTGTATCTTTAAGCTTTGTATTGTGTCTGCTTTCACAGGCTGCTGAGAATTGAGGATTCTTTGTCTCAAGGCAAATCTGTGGCACGTTAGGCCAGTATCTCAGTACATCACAAAGTTCATGGATTTTCACCCTCCTACTATGAGATGAGAGGACACAAGCTACTTTATGTAAATCCACTGTATATGCAGGGAACTGAGGTGCAGCAAGATTAAGGTCAAAAATGTCTATTAATTTTTCATGGCCCATCTGAGATACCTAGCATCTCATTATTCAAACTACTGATCATTACAGAATGCTTTCAGTGTTCAAAGCAAATTTCTCTTTGTCTCCAACTCAGCAATTCTTCAATTGCCCCCTGCCAAGTCTTACCTAGGACTGAGCACCATTTTTCATTGATTTTTTATTAATGTAGAAATACAAATTTGGTGACATACAAGTTATATGGGCTGTTTGTTTATACGCTGTATAATTGTTTGTTTTGCAGAAACTGTCTTGAACCCAGGAGAAAAGCAAAACAGTCTCCAAACCATTTCCTTTTTTTAATTTTAATTTGAATTATTTCTTTCAATATATTTGAGATGAAACACTGAATTTCGAATTCAAATTAGTTTATAACTTCAATATGTGTCTTCCTTTCATTTGAAAAAAAGATGTTTAGATTCAAAAGAAGACAGGCTGAATATATATATATATATATATTCTTTCAACAAAGTCAAAACTTCATACTTACTGATTTACCAAAATTGGGCTCTCAGTACAGTACTTATTTTTGTTTGGAATTGCCACCGGACCAAAAAAAAGGGGCCAGAGGCTTTGTCCAGCTTTTGTTAAGCATCCAGAAAATGGGGTGCACAGATATAGAGACTGCTTGTGAAAAAATCTGGTTTAAGAGATTTTACTGATCTCTTCTCCCTGGTGTCCAGTAATAGGATGCATGTGAATGGTTTGAAGCTGTGCTGTGTGAGGTTTAGACTGGACGTTAGGAAGGTTTTTCTTTGCTGAGAGGGTGGTCAAACACTGGAACAGGCTTCTCAGAGAGGTGGTCAATGCTCCAAGCCTGTCAGTGTTTAGGAGGCATTTGGACTAGATGATTGTTGTTGGTCCCTTTCAACTGAAACATTCTATTCTATTCTATTCTATTCTATTCTATTCTATTCTATTCTATTCTATTCTATTCTATTCTATTCTATTCTATTCTATTCTATTCTATTCTATTCTGTCCTGTCCTGTCCTGTCCTGTCCTGTCCTGTCCTGTCCTGTCCTGTCCTATTCGTACCACCATGGCCTTGTGCAGAGGTAGGGACAAATCCAGCTTTGCAGTACACCTTTCCGCTGGCTTAGCCATATGATTTTCCTGTTTGTCCTAGCCATTCTCAACCTCTCACTTGATTACTGCCCAGGACCGGGGTCCTGCAAGAAAAATTGTTGATTTGGGACTGATTCTTAGTCGTTATGCAAAATGGATGCAAAATGCATTCAGTTTGGTTGAATAACTATAATGCTGATGTTTTCCCTGTTCTGCAGTGTGTAATTTTGTGTAATGAATAAGCCAACACTTTGCCAACCTCCATGGTTTAGCTTTTCTCTCCCACTGCTGACCTCTTTTGTCTTGTCTCCGTCAGCTTGCCTTGTCTGTTCTGCCCTTCTGGCTTCTTGTCCCAGTCTGGTTCTCACCTAGCAAAGTTAGACTCTACCTTACAGACAATTAATCTAAGCTCCAGAACCTGGATCTAGAAAAATCCAGCCTCCGCTGCTGGACTGTGTCACTCATTTTCATCCATTTCCACTTATCTCACGTTCTGACTCCTTGTCCAATCTGTCTTCCCCTCCCCTCAGCTCCAACAAGTCACAGTCTCTTTGTCCAAATAGTCCAGGTGTAATACCTCCCAGTTCTCTTCTCCCATGTAGCATTTTAACCCCATACTTCTCACAGTGTCCCAAGTCAGTGTATCCTGATCGCCTTCCTGGCTCTTTCCTACTGCTTTGGAATTAGCCAGCCTCCTTTTCCAGTGATCCCTATGTGCAGGGAGCAGGCACAATCACGGGAAATACAAACCCAAGAGGTGTATTCCTCCTTCTGCTTCCCCAGTCCAGTCATGTGTAGTTCCTTAGACTACAGAAGGCCCAGTGAGGAGAGAATTTTAAAAAGGCTGGGTTTTTTTTGAAAGCTCTATTAATTTTTCTTGAACAACTGTAAATTGCAGTTTTTCCAAAAGCTTATGGCCTGTCTAGGTTTTCACAAGTATGGGAAAAATCAGCATGAAATGAACATTTGCTTTCCTCTCTCATCAAAATTCATGTCCCTTGAAAGCAGAGAACTACTGGAGCTTTTTATAAAGGTCACTATCTTTTCCTTAATGTTGGTAAAATAGCTTTTTTCCTCTTGCCTGTTTTTGGAAAGGAACAGACCATTTTAACTTCAATCTTCGTCAAATATCAGACATGACATGAACATCTGATATGGAAAATGTCACTCTTAAAGAGAAAATTTGGCATAGCTAGAAGAATCTATAAGGAAGGCTTTACCATGGGAAGAAGAGGACAGCCTGAAGAGATGGTGGTACCAGCTCTAGCAGTGCAGATCTCTCCTCTGTCAGTGGGCTTCCTGGAACATTTTTAGGAGGTCAAGGTAGATCTGCTTACTGGCTGAATATGTTCTTGTAGGGTCTTAAACCTGGGTCTCAGTCAGCAAGCAGAGAAACTAATTGTTTTATTTCCGTTTGAATTGAAAATGATGTTTCTTAAAAAAAAGAGAAAGTGTCTACCCTGGGCTTTCAGCACCTTTAATGTTCATTTAAAAACGTATGTCACACAATGAAAGAAAATTGGTGCCAGTCCCCAGCATGGAACTAAAACCAACCATCCAAGCAGTTAGAAAAAACAGGTGAAAGAGTGGAAAAAAATCCAATCCTCCACAGCCTATCCTTTTCTTTCTCTTCCTTCTCTCCCTCCCTCCTTGCTTCAGCCATGGGTGTTCAGCTACAGGGCTGTATTTTGCAGTTCTACCTTCACCAAAACAGATTAACTCATGCAGCTCATGAATCATCCCCAAACATGGGCAGCCTTAGTGATAAGGAAGCAGTACCAGAGATACTGTTTTTTCTCAATTTTTGTAAAAGGTTTCTAGGAGCCAAGTGGCATGTTGGTTACAGGCTCCAGATGAGAGCTCTAGCCGAGAGCTACAGAGTATGGCAGACTGGAAGAGGGAGCAAATTTGGGGTCAGGATGCTGGGAGAGATTTGGCAAAGATTTGGCCAAGCATCTTCTGACACTTGATGCATCCTCCCTTGGTCTCTTCTTGGAGAAAACACAGTAAAAAAATACTACTTCTCTGCACTCCATGACAGGCATTCTGTGTTCTGGGAAGAGATTTCAGAACAAGGTGGTGCAGCCTTGAACCTCACCACTAGCATTAGCTGAACATTCATAGAATCAAAGTATCATTTAGGTTGGAAAAGACCTCAGAGATCAAGTCCAATCATTGATCCAGCACTGCCAAGTCCACCAGTAAACCATGTCCGTAAGTGCCACATCTACACACCTTTTAAATACTTCCAGGGAGAGTGGCTATACCACTTCCCTGGACAGCCAGTTCCAGTGCTTGACAACCCTTTCAGTGAAGAAATATTTCCTTACATACAATCTAAACCTTCCCTGGCACATCCTGAGGTCATTTTCTCTTGTCCTATCGTGGCCACTTAACAGCAATGGTGTGGGACTTGTGAGAACAAGGTATCTCAATTCTGGTTCAGAGCTGATATTATCCCTCTCCTGAGGCCGTTCTCAGATAGTTCTTGTGAATTGTCCACAGCAGAAGGAGTGGAGATTTGAGTGGGGCTGAATTATGAACTGCCTTCTCATGGCAGGGAAGTGATACTTCCTGGCTGACATTAAGCAGGCAGTGGAGGTAACTTCCCTGGCTCATGCCCACTTTATACCTTTCTCAGGCATAAATAAAGATCTCCAGGGTTATTATGATTCCTCCTCACATGAGCCTGAAATGTGCTGATTATAAATTGAAGAAAAAGAGGAAACCGGAAAAAACACCAGCATCTCAAATGATGTGCAAGAGGGCTGGTGCCTGTGGCACTGCATGTATTCAATTTCAGTGTGCTGTATTTACTTCTGTTTCCCTTCTGAAAAGACAACCTCCAGGCACTTCACTAAGTGGATTGAAAGGTTTGTCTGGTTTTAATGATGCTTCTGAAAGAGCTCGTGTGTTATTCCTCCACTCAAATACTTCAGAGAGACTTTGCAATGCCGCTTGGTAAATCAGAACATTATGAATACTTTGGCATTTAGGGGGTAGGCAATTATCTGTTCTGGGACTGCTTTAGAAGGAGTGACTGGGGTTAATAAGCTAATGTTTTCTAGGAGAGGGTATCCTAACCTGGGAGAGTATGGGAACAATCAGTGGATTAATTAAGATGTGTGTAATGGCGTGGTATGAACATTTAACTTTAACAATCATAGGAATTGGAAGCACAATTTCAGTCTCAGGTGGGATCCTTTGGGGACACAGAATCTGTTTGCCCCATGAAGTATGATTGCCTGTAAACTTTTACAGCAAACCTTTCTTAGTGGAGACAGATTCAAGCTTGTGGTGGTTTGACTGTGGCTGGGCTCTGGGTGCCCACCAAGCTGCTCTATCACTCCCCTTCCCAGCTGGACAGAGAAGAGAAAATAAGATGGAAAACAACTTGTAGGTTGAGATAAAGCAGTTTACTAAAGCAGAAGTGAAAGTTTGGGCAAGCACGAACAAAGAGGAAAAAATAGGTTTATTCTCTATTTCCCATCAGCAAGCAATGTTCAGCCACTTCCTGGGAAGCAAGGCAAACATTGTAAATAATGAATGTCCCCCATTCCTCTTCCTTCCCTTAGCTTCTGTATCTGAGCTGATATAATATGGTATGGAATACCCCTTGGGTCAGTTTGGGTCAGCTGGCCTAGTTGTGTCCCTTCCCAGGATCTTGCCCACCCCCAGCCCACTGATGGTGGGGGGGGATGTTGAGGTACAGCGCTGATGCTGTGCCAGTGCTCCTGGTGTGATAACACTGGTGTGTTATCAACCCCTTTTTCTAGGTACCACTGCAAAGCACAGCAGTGTGAGGGCTGCTGTGGGAAAATGAGCTCCATCTCAGCCAGACCCAATACAAAGCCCTACCCTTAATTATCATGGTATAAATCTGTAATATCAGTGTGTTGAAGAGTGCCACAGAAGAACTGGGCAGCAGAGGAAAACTAAATGGAGTCACAGGGATTTACCTGCATAGCTGAGATACGATTTGGCTCTATGGCTTTGCAGCAGAGAGGGGAACTCAGTGATCTGGGTGTGAAAGTGAAAGGATGTAGTTCTGGTTCCTCAGCATGATAGTCGTGAACCAGCATCCAGGGGAAAAACATTGGAGCAGGGTTTTTTTCCTGCTTTCCCACTCTGCCGGTTGACAAAAGTCAGAGGGTCCACAAAAACTCACCAAGTTTTATTAGTAAATCACACACTTGGCATAGAAATTGGTATGTTAGTCCCTGACCTACCATATAAGCACGTGACAGTGGGTTTTGAATAAAGGGGTAGAGTAAAAAGGAAGAGAGAAAGGAAGAAATTAATAATTGAGGTGGGGGGGGGACAGTGTAGAAAGAGAGAGAGAAAGTAAGAGCAAAAAAGAAAGGAAGAAAGGAAGAAAGAAAGGGATCACTGTTCCTGGTTCCAGTGTCATCTGGCTGATGGGATGTCAGTCCTGGTTCCAGCATGGTGATCTGGATGATGGGATGTCCAGGATCCTGGGGGTGCTGCCTGCGCTTGGTAGAGGTACCATTTTATAGATCGGTTTCCCTGCCCTGAAGACAGGTTTCTCACTTTCTATGCAAATTGGCTATCGTGTGCAGATCATTCTTCACACCTTTTTGGAAATGGGTTGGAGGGCTTTGGAGGGCTTGGGTGGTCTTGATCCTTACAGTCCATAGCTGCTTCTTGGCCTCATTCCTGCGCTTACTCTGTACTGTGTTGTGTTATCTCCAGGAAGCACAACAAGGACGTTTGTCTCGGAAAAGTGCTGCCCTACTTCCACATGGCTCCTTCTCCAGCCACTCCTGCTCTTTCCCACGCCACGTTATTACCAACAATCCTTGACTGGCTCCACAGCCAGGGGCTACAGGGGTGCTGTGCAGGTTGAGGGCCAGCTGCTGTCCTGGGGACCAACCTGGTGCAGGCAGTGGGGAGTGATGCAGGGGAGCTGGAATGTCCTGCGCAGAGCCCTGGGCCACCTCTGGAAGAGGGAGGGCCGTTGCATGGGGACAGCTGTAGGTGAGGGCTTGCATTGCAGACCCTCAATGCAAGTCCCATGCCAGCAAGCTGTCCTCCCAGCAAGTGGCTCCGCTGATAGACTCAGTTTCCCTTAAGTCCCTCTTCACATCTTCTCCAATTTGGTAAAAACATTCTTCCTCTGACTCCATGCCTGTGCCCCCGGCATATCCAGATCATTGGCTCGGGGTGTGTGTGGTTGAAAGTCTGAGTGTTCTGCCCATGCAGAGTATTTTTTTATGATATAAAATTACTTCTGGAAAAGGGATTTAGAGAATTTCTTCTATATCAGTATATATGACATCTTCAAATTTAGGACACCTTCCTAGGGAGACTTTGGTTGACATCCTTATCTGAAGTCAGGCATTTAGGATTTGAGGACCCAGTGCTTTAACTACTGGGTTTAACTAGTGGGCTTTTCTGGAGAAGAAAAGAAGACCTTGATGACTGAACAGAGGAGTGCAGTGAAGAGAGCAGAGGATATATGCATCCAAAAGACTGTGAATAATGATGTAGAAGAATGGACATGAATTGTAAAAGGCTCTGTCTCCAAAAAGCATCGCCTTCTCTTTGACTCTGAAAAGTGTCTGAAAACACTTGCCATCTCACACCTTGTAAAATTTGAGCCTAGTGTGTGAGAACTGACTTTTAGAAATGATGGGTCAGCAGCTGAGCCCAAATTCCTAGCATGCCTCATAGTACCATGTGGGCATAGAAAAACAGCCAGCACTGGAGTGCATTGCCTGATTTTCACTCAAGCGAAAGAGTGATGCAGATAGCAGCAGTTACTCTATTTCTAAGAGGTATCGTGTTAAAGAGCTTGTTAATACCCTCCTACCTCCTTGCCATCCCTTAGGCAACCAGCATGGGCAGCAAGTATAAATAAGTAAGGATATGCAAAGGGTGAAATTTCATTCCAGCTCAGGGCATGTTCTGTGATGCAACGAATAAGCACTTAGAGGGAAGGCTGGGATGGAAATCTGCAGTGCTCCTTCCCAGAGCTGGAGATAATTGTTAAAGGCAGACAGAGTCGGGGTGTGGATGGAGCTGAGTGGGACTGCACGAGTGGGAGAAAAACATGCCTGACTGACTCTGGCAATGGTGGGGGGTGCCTATTCTGGCAGCAGGTGGGTGAGTGTGTGGGCTGCAGTGAAAGTGTGGTGAAGATGCATGATTGAATTATTAGTTTGTTATGCACGTGGCTGAGGCAGTTGGGGGGAGGAAGGTGGTCAGTGGAGCAGACGTCTCCTGTCCATCTGGTCATGGTACGAAGAAAATACTGAGGTCGGTATTTTGATTGGACTGTGAATCTAGAACTAGACTCCCAGTGAGCAGCAGCTCAGCATTGAATCCACCTTTTCAGCTCCCTGGGACATGACAGCATCCTAATTTCCTCTTGGGCTTTTCAGACCAGTTTTCAGCTATCGTAAATTGCTGCAGGGCAACAAATCCATTTACATCTGGGTAATAGAAAATATGAATTTCGTGCTGTCTTTCTTGTCCGTCCATCTGTCTTACTTTGCCACCCTTTCTGCTTTGTCTTCGTTAGCTCTCCCTGGCTGTCACTTGAAGCTAAAATGAACTTTCTCGTTTCCCCCATTGGTTCTTCCTTTCAGATATGGTTAGCAGTGATCCTGGATTCTGGGCCATGTATGACTGTGCAAAGAGGCTGCACTGTGCCTCAGGGAGAGGGGAAGGCAGGGCTATCCAATATATGATGAGAAGCACCTAGAAACCAGAGTATAAACCAGTCAGAAAGCAGTGGGAATGGCTCTGAGCATGCATGCTGGAGCCAAAGGACTGGTGGTGACCAGACCCAGAGCTACACAGATGGCAGTCTGGGGATTAGGGTCCTCTCCTCACCTGGAGAGGATTCTCCTTTTGGCCCCTGCTGTGTGTGAGGCTGCTGTGCTGGACCGTGGGAGCTAAAGGCTGTGCCACCATCAGTCTCTTGAATCACAGAGGTTGTAGTGGGAGAGCCTCCAGCACCAAGAGTGGGAAAGCTGGAAGCTTAGACAGGGAGTAATGAAGAGAGATATATACGGGGAAGATGTGGGTGTTCCCACCCTGCATGTGCTTCCTACAGGAATTGTGGCTTCTCTTCAGTTTTCAGTGACTGGCTGTGTGCTTGCTCAGGGGCTGGAGATGGCTGGCATCAAGAAAGCTGCCCTCATCCCTGGAGTTGGAGAGGTTGATGATTTCCGGGCTAGGACCAGTTTTGTTTTCAGTTAAGCACTTCTCCGTGCAGAGCTCTTCTCTTTAGTCTATGGTTTAGGTATCTGCTCCTCTTTCAAACTGTGGGAGGCTGATGGGGTGTGTGGTGTGTGTTTCTGCTGTGTGTATGTGAAGAAAACACCCCACCCAGATTGGCTTCTGAGCACCAAAAGGCTCTAGGGCAGGAAAAGCGATTGATGCTAACCTTGTGCATTCTTTAGCTGTTGGTTTTCTTTTACTGAATGAATATCACATGTCCTTCCTTCCTGCATCATCCCCCCACCCCTCCCCCTGCTCTGGGCTTTACATCAGCCTCCTTAATAAGAAGTGCTCTGTTTTTAGTCTTAAGTGAGTGCCGAGCCCTTTGCTGCAAGGCTTACTATTGCCTAAAGCTCTCATCTGAAATATCAAACTGGTTCTTCAGGCATGCTGCACACACCTGAAGAGCCAGCCCTATCTGAGCTACCCTGCATTGTGCATGGGGACTCACAGCCCTCTCCCACCTCACCTCCACTCCTCTTATTCCATATCATCAGCAATGACTGGGAGACAGGAGTAAAAAGCAAACTCTCCTGGTTTGTGGTTTATAATAAATTTCTTCAGGGAGTCAGCTGCCATACTGACAACTCTAGAAGAACCTCACAAAAAATCGTGGGTAAGAGGACCCTGTTATTAAAGGAAATTGGCAAGGACATCTCTGCTAAGCTTCACTCAGGACTGCCATGAGCGCAGTGGGAAAATGTGTCCCTGCCAAGTGGCAGTGATCTGAGCACACACCAAGAGGTGCATCCTTTCTCTCACCTATGTGCCCCCCCACTCCGTGGTGATGCCTTTTGCAGGGTGCTCTCAAGGCAATGTTTCTTCACATGCATTTCCTAGTCCATCACCTGCCTCCACCTTTATATTTGAGAGTTTGTTGATATTTCTTCCATCTCAGTACTAATTTCTTGAGACTTCCTTGCTTGACCCTACCATGTCTTCTTCGATATTACAAGAACAAATAGTGTTTCCTGAGGTAAAATATGTGAAAGGCAAAAGACTAAAAGGAGAAGACAGTGCCTAATTAAAATATGGAAATAGCTGGAATATTATGGCAAATAGCTTAAAAAGAAACCAGAATGGATTAGCTAGCTTTCTGAATAGGACTAACCCCAGCTATTACACAGGGCTTGATAGGAGCAATAAAAGCTCGTGTATCAATTCTGCAGACAGGAAGTTCATTTGCACGGTGATAGGAGGGAATTGCAGATGCTCTCATAGCTCTGTTCCAGGTTGGGAATCCTCAGTCATCATTGTCATCGCTAATGATGAAACTGATGCACAGGGCGGGGCTCTGAGGTGGAGAAAGGCTCATCTTTAAACGACTCAGCCTGGCCCCGTGCTTACCACTCACCCTGAGCCTTTCATCCCTCTGTTTTCTACCATGTGTCCTGGTGCAAGGAAAGGAGCCACAGCTCCCTCTCCAATGTCTTCATCGGCTTTCCTTCATTCTTACAGCTGTGCACTTGAGCTGCTTCTGCCATGGGTCCCTCTGCCTTACGCCTAGGGCTACCTCTTGCCTGAAGTGGTGGGAGAGCAGATACAGTGGTCAGGGACCCCAGCAGGGAGCTGGCACCCATCGAGGCTCTGTGGAAAGGAGACTCCAAAAGCAGGGAAGTTCCCTTCGGTACCTAAAACATGGCTGCTTAGCTCAACTTCCCAGACACATTGGCTCCGAAGTGCTGAGCTAGAAAACTCAGAAAAACTAATCCTTGCTCATGAAGTTTTTTATATTTCACTATACTTCTATCACAGATCCAAAGGTTCCCCATGCCACAACACTCCGCCTCTCCATCCAACCATTCTACAGTCACATTTTTTGCCCTTCACTCTTTCCTCCCTTGCTTGAACCTTCTTCCTGCTCTTTACCCATCAAGCCTAACTGCAGGATGGTTTAGTGTTTTTGTTCAGTTGTTTTTTATTATGCTATTTGTTAGAGTAACTGAAAAGACCTATTGCTTCTTTTTTGAAGATGGAGCTAAAAAACTCTGTGTATCTGTCATTTGGCTGTGTAAGGGTGGGTGACTGTGACATGAAACAATAGGTGACAAGTAAGCTAATGATCATAGTTTGATGTTTGGTTGCTTCATTGTAAAATGGATGGGGAAAGATTACCCAAGGTGGCCCTCTTTTGAGTGGAGGGCTGTGCCAGGTCACCTGCAGAGGTCCTTTCTAACCTGAATTTCTTTGTGATTCTTAAAATCTTGTTTGCTGTAATGATATTTTCATCCTGAGGTGTGTTTTTATTTGCTTCTCTCACAGTGCATGGCATGCTAGGACTGGACAGTATCTGGAATGTTACTGTCTAGGCACAGAAATCCAATCAAGTGTTTCTTCTTTCATGGCCTGAACAAATCTTACTTTGCAGGAGAGCAAAAAATGGCAATTTGAAGAGCTCATCTGTAGAAGTGTTTTGCCAATCAAGGGCTGCAATAACAAATGGGGTCAAAGCCTTTACAATTTCAGAGAGCTAAATGAGGGCTTGCAGCTGGAACTGCAAAGCTGAAACTGGACCTATATGTGAATTTTGCAGTACAGTTTTTTCCTGTCCAAATGGCTTCCTTTGCAAATCTCTGTAGGCTGCATTAGGTCTTCTTAGTCTCTGAACTGCCCATCATAGCACCTCAGCTTCTTCCTAGAAACTCATATTTCTCACATGACTTTTCTCATGTCAAAATAAAATGAATTGAAGGGGGACGTGATGGCAGCTTCAGTGTTCCTAATAATTTAATGTTCTCATTCCAAGACACTGTGATTAGCCACAAGATCTTCAATTCTGGCTTTCTATAAAGACTCTGAGAAAGATTTTCAGGGATATCAAGCAGTTTGATTTTTTTAGACATTTAGAAAGCAGGGTTAAGAAACCCTGTTTTGAATGACTGGCTACTTGATGTGCCATGGCAATTGACCCTCTGGAGGCTCTGCAAGCCTAGCTTGCCTCTGATGTCCCTTCTCAGCTACCCCGTCAGAACTGCTCCGGAAGGACTGAGTCTGGGATTGACAGATGACATTTGCAAGTTGAGAGGCCAGGGATGCTCGGAACATTATTCCAGGGCCCACTCCACTGAGCTGCGTCCCTGCACAACCTCAGCTGTGTAAAATTCCTCTTTTTCAGTCACCGACTACTGGTCTCGGTGGCAGTGTTTGTGCGTGGGATCCAGGAGTCATGAGGTCCCTACCCCAGCTCTCAGTGTTCTCCATGACCTGCCCAACAGACCCCAAAGAAACCTGTAGCTTTGCCACCCTCTCTCAAGCTGTTTTCTGTCACCCTTATCATCTGTGGCTGTTTGGTAGCCAGCTGAGGCAGCATGTTTTGGAGTGGGTCAGCCTCCCCTCTTTCACAGGAGCTATTGGAAGAGCTGACTGCAAACAGATTTTCACTGCCCCAATGTGGACTGATGTCAAACAGTGCCCAATGAGAGCTGACAAGCTGACAGACCCAATCCATCAGTGGAGGATGAGGGAGGGGGGAAGAGAACATCTTTTGCGCACGCCTCCAAGAGACACAGAGCGATTTCACAGATGGGCCAGCAAAGCTGTTGTAAGTGATACAAGTCCATATTTAATAGCCTGTCCATTTCCCTGGGGGCAGGTGCAGGTGCAAGGGATACAGCGATAAAAAGTTCAGTGCCAGGCACAAAGTAGCCGATAGGAGTCTGGCTTCCAGGGGCAGGCTCCTGTTTGGTACTGCCACTGACGGGTAAATAACTGGGAGTGGGCTGGCTGGGAGCCCTCGCTGAGCTCAGAAGTAGAAGGTCTCTGAAACAGACTTCAGGCCACAAGAAATAAATATGTCCCCTTTTGACTTGTGCATCCAGTGTTGCAGAGCATTCCTGAAGAGTAATTGCAACAGTGAAGTCAGAAAGAAAATACTTGATATTGGTTCCTTTTATTGGTGCACAGTTATTGTTGTGTGCACAGTTATTGTTGTATGCACAGTGGGCTCTGCGCTGTGCACTGTCCTCTCTTCACCTTTGTCCGAGGCTAAGATGCAGCTTTGCTGCCCTTTGAGTAGGGATCACAGTGTTTTCTCATCTAGTGGGACCCCCCATGCCTTTCTCCTGCTCACAGGGCATGCTGCTTTGTCCAGGCTCCAAATCAGACCATATCTCACAAAAATGACCCAAACTTGAACTCGTCTGGGCGTACTACCTTTCCCCAATAGCATCCCTATACTGGCCTACAGAATGACTCCCAACACCTTACTTCAAGATTTCAAAGGGGCCCAGCCTGAATAGAAACTCCTCTTGTGAGCTCACCTGCTTGAAATTGATCGCAACTGAACAGACTTGCCAGGGACTTCTCAATACAGATCATAGAATAGTTTGTATTCAAAGGGATCTTAAAAATTATCTAGTTCTAACCCAGCTGCTATGAGCAGGGACACCTTCCTTTAGACCAGGTTCTCAAAGTCCCATCCAGCCTGGCCTTGAACACTTCCAGGGATGGGGCATCTCACAACTTCTCTGGACAACCCATTACAGTGCCTCACCTCCCTCACAGTGAAGAATTTCTTCCTTGTATCTAATCTAAACCTACTCTCTTCCAGTTTGAAGCCATTCCCCCTTGTACTATCACTCCATGCCCTTATTAAAAATCCCTCTCCAGCTCTCTTGTAGCCCCTTTAGGTACTGGAAGGTGCTATAAGGTCTCACTGGAGTCTTCTCTTCCCCAGTCTGAACAACCCAAACTAAAGCTGTCTTCATAAGAGTGGTGCTCTTCCCCTCTGATCATCTTTGTGGCTCTCCTCTGGACTTGCTCCAACAGATCTATGCCCTCATTGTCCTGGGGACCCCAGAGCTGGATGCAGCACTGCAGGTGGAGTCTCACCAGAGCAGAGCAGACCAGAGCAGAGCAGAGGGAGAGAATCAACTCCCTCACCCTGCTGGCCACACTGCTTTTGAAGCAGCCCAGGATATGGCTGGCTTTCTGTGCTGGAAATGCACATTGCCAGGTCATGTTGAGCTTCTTGTCAGATCTTGTCAGATCTGGAAATCAGCACTGAGTTGGATTTGATTTATTGGTTGTTTCACAATCGAAGTCCATGTGAAAAACTAATCCCATGCTGACTTTTCTGCATTGACTTGTTTACTGCTTAAGCCTGTAACAGGTCATTTTTATAATTTCCTTTTTCTTCCTCCAAAATGTAGACTGGTTTTAGGTCCCAGCAACAGTTGAAGTAAGAGTCTGACCCATTAGTGATTTTTCACTGATTTTCAGCTGGATGCTGAGATTATGAAGGCCTTATTGTAGTATATTTGTATCAGACACACAAGAAGTTATGAAGCTGAGAAGAGTCAGTCAGCTGTTCTTCCCTCATCAGGAAAGTTGGGAAAAGTTCTGCTACTGTCCGTGCTTATTTTCTTTATCCCATATAATGTGACTAGATAATCTTAGAAGTGGTCTGGAGGCCTGGGCTTGGGCTCCAATCTCAATAATAAGCAGAGCAGTGCAGATGAATCACTTGGTGGTCCAGCAGAGCTGTGACTGGGCTCAGAGCACAGGGACAAGGATTTTTTCTTCTGCTCGAGCATTGTCTGCAGGCTGGTTGCTTTATTTCATCAGTGCAGATCATTTAGAGAGATGAATGATCAGAGCATAGAGCACTTTGGGATCCCCAGCTCTGGAATAAATGTGGGAAAACCAAGCTGCTGTTACAATAAAAAAGCTACTTCTTTGGTTCTATACTATCAGTAGTTATCCAAACACATAACTTAAAAGCATACAAACCAGGCCCTTTCTGTTTGGTCCATGTCCTTTTCTGTGATGAGGTGGAAACTGGCATCTCCTTGCTTTATAACTGCCTGATTTGCAATCTCTCTTTCTCTCTTCCCCCACCCTCACAGCAGCCTGTCCTCATACTACTGATTCATTGTGCAATCAGATGGGTGATAACAGATGCTTCAGGAGAAGGGAATCTTCCTCCACAATTTGCTTAGCCAGTTGTGTGGTTGGAGTAGGAGTCAATTCCTTCCTGCCGTCTGCAGCCGTCTGCAGCCTAAAACGACTCATCCATCCCTTACCATGCTAGGGGTACAACTATAAATACTAGCAAGGGTTCATAGAATTTGCCAGCCCTTTTTAAGTTCTTTCTCCAAACTCTATGTTTGACCATTTCTTACAGCACCAAAAGGCTTCTGAAAAAATACAGTGTGCAAAGGGGTGTGAATGGTTGTTCATTCCACTGAGTTGCCTGCCCTCCAAGTGTTGCAGATGAGGGTTAGAAGGCAGAATTAACTTATTTTCAGTGTGTACTTCATTTCCATTAGCAGAATCTCCTCTAATTTTTCACTTGTGGCATCTTTCATGTTTTAGAGATAAGTTGGGACGTATGCTGTACTGAGTGGGACAGACACAGTTGAAAGGGACCTGGCCTTGTGCAAATGTGAACCCAACAACAGCCCTTCTTCTTTCCTCAGTAGCTAAGTTTGCAGGGAAGTAACATTTCCATCTTGATTTCAGTGATTAGGAGTGACATCCTCTTTCTACAGCCATCTGGGGTGTGAAAACAAATACATCTGCGTGGTCCAAATCGATCCAGAAAGGTGGAACGAAAACCAAGGGCTATCAGAAAAATTATCCCTCTTTGCCTCGCTGCTTTCCACCCGCTCTGGTTGTTTCATTTGCTGATTTGTATTTCCTCCCACTCTTCAGCTGGGCCAAATTTGGCTCTGTCTGGTGGAGGCAAGGGCAGAAGCAGTGTCAAGGCTGTTAGGGAAGGGGGAGAGGAGTGAGACTGATGTTCTTGGGGTTGAGGTAGCCTCAGGGCTGGCAGGGTGACTCCCCCAGCACCTCCCAGGCCCCACTCCGAGTCCATTTCTAGGATCCTGACTGACTTTGGCAGTTGGCTGCTGATGGAAGAGGGTTTCCATGGCAATATACCAGTGCTGCTTGCTCCCTCCTCAGCACTCTGCCTCCCATTCCCTCCCTCTCCCTCTCCTCACCCCCCTCCCCAGCCCTCCTGTTTCTCAAGCCTGTTGCCATGGAAAAGTCATAATCCACAAAGAATTTCAGATCCCCCCACACCCGTTGGGGTTTGGGTTTCTGGTTTGGTTTTTTTTTCGTGGTTTTTTCAAAGTTTGCTCTTCAGTTTAATGTGTGGGTAGGAAGGCTGCACCTGCCTCTTTGAAAACTTGTGCCTGGGCAAGAGGGAGGTCTTTATCTTGGAACTGGAAGTCCTCCTGGAGGGAGGGTGGTGTGAAGCTCTGGATGGGACCTCCAGCTAATGGGCACCCCGTCAAGGTTATGGCTTTGAGAAGTGCTTACGTGACATTGGAGTTTATGACCAGTTTTTTAAAGCAACTGTGTCGTTTGGCATCTGGAGTCTGAATCAATGATGTATAAGCACCCAAGACACGTTGGAGAAAAAGGAGGAGTGAGAGATTTCTGAAAGGTGCCTCCTCTTGAGGCAGCTTTTTCTGAAGTGATTTTAGTGACTGCTGCCAACAGAAAAGGGTGCAGACAACTCATACGCTGCCACAATATGTGCATAGCAAGAGCTGTGGGAATGATGCAGCCGAAGGTACTGAATGAGACCAGAACTAGAGCCCACGTTATTCCACTTGGTACTCATGGTAATTCTCAAGCTTTCAGGGTATGTTCACAATCTATCAGGACTTGTGTATGAGATTTGTGGGTTATGGTTTAGTTTGTTAGCTTTATTACCAATTAAAGGTGAAAATAGTTAAATATCTTAGAGCTGGTTGAACTGGAGGGAGCTGTGGTATGGTAATAGATGTGGAGATTGACCCTCTGATGCACTTTTCCATGGAACTGTTCTAGTCTCACTCCTGGGACACTTGTTTCCATCCATTCTGTGTTCAGACTTCCCACAGTGGACACTGTGGCCTGGAATGCTCAGATGCTTGCTGGAAAACTGTGTTCACAGTATTTCTAGGACCAAGGAGTCCTGTAAGTCTCCTGAGCAAAGAAATATTCTTGTCAGATTTCCCGCTCTGACTTTCAGGAGGGAGAAGAAAAAAGGTTCAGATAATATATCCCAAATTTGGACCTTGTACTTATTTCAGACCTCCTGAGAGTCTTTTATTGGATGCAATGTTAGTATCATGCCTGAGGCTTTTTTAAAGTGACCTTTTCTCAGAGAAGAAGACAAGTAATTCAAGATCAAATGCAACTCTAGAATAAAATGGCACATTTATTTTGCTGGAGATGAAGCCACATGGGCTGAAGTTGACCCTTTTCTTGCTCAGGAAACACTTAGGATGCACGCTCTGTTTTATTTTTATAAGATGCCTACATTCAGGTGGCCTGGTGCAGTCTCCTTATCTGCTCATCATGGTTATCTCTCCCCATTGTCTGTGTGTACCAGGCATCTGAGTCACTTGCTGCTTGCCTGACCTCAGATGCCATAATAGTCATGGAGTCTAACCTGGACATGTGGAGTAGGGGATGGAGTATAACACTGAGTCTTTTCAGACTGTTGGAAAAACTACTGGTTTACAAAACCATAAAGTCACAGTGCTAGGTCATTGTAGAGCGTCTTCTTTTGGATGAATCCCTGGAAGGTGATGGGTTTCCAGCTGCCACAGAATGTGCTCTGCCGCACAGAAAGCAAAAAGCCTGATCTGTCAGCAGAACTCTACCTTTTTCCTTGGCAATATGCCTTTGCCCTGTTCTAGACAAACATAATTTCTTCAATCCCATGCCCTGGGTTGTTTGTCTACTTCCATCTTCAACCTGTTTTCCAACACTGCTGAGGAAGAAGCCTGAGAAGTTGCAGTGGCATGTTGGGCATCTATCAGGTGGACCCCATCTCTGTGTTTCACAGAGGCTTCTGAACATTTAGCAGCAATTGGGAAAATTATTTAATCAATCTGGTCTAGGAGTTGAATTATTGACCAGAATGCAAATATTTCCCTTCTTTTTGCACCTGTCAGGCCTCAGGGATGGATGCCAAAAGGTTTTCCACAACACTATATGAGAATGTAGGAGTGCACTGATCGTATCAGCAAACATAGTCACCCTTCTTGTGTTTAGCAAGATCTTGTGTAGCCCCAGATCTCTCTCTCTCTCTTACCAAAAGGAAGAGAGAGAGAGAGGCATCTAAGTTGATTTAACAGAGCCTGGACTACAAACTACATCACAAAACACTCTACAAAGTTAATAATACAAGGCACAAGTCGGATATGATATAAATGATGTAAATGTGTGAACTCTGAGTAGGACTTTGGCAGTGTTCCCAGCCGTGTTCAAAATGTACCCATGATATTTCTATCTCCCATATTGGGAACCCACTAGAGACAGGCATAAAAGACTTAGGTTGGGTTTATTATCCGTATTTATCATTCATTTCAGAATAGCATCTTCCTCCCACACTGATCCATCCTCACGGCACTACATATGCACCCAGCTCAAAGCAGGATTCTTCACACCCTGGCTTTTGGGGCAAGAGTTGAGAATGGTGAGATAGGCTTGAAGTGTGTGTTGGGAAACCCAAAATAGATGGTGCAAGGGAATATGGACTCTGTAGCTATACAGGTGGAATTAATGGAAGCAGTTTGCAAGCTGTCAGGACATGGGACTTTGGGGCAGAAAGGAGGCATGCCTGAGTGTAGGAACCCATGTGAAAAACTGAAATGAAATTCTTGGTATTTATCTCTTTTATATTTTCCCAGTGTTTGAAAAAGGGATGATGTCAGTGAAAGAAGAGCACAGAGGTGTTATTGCTGTGACTGGGGCGGGTATAAGCAAAGGCTGGAGGCTGAGGATTTGCAGGGTAATTTTTGAGCTAGGACCTGGGGTCCAGGGAGCACCCAAATGGGGACATCTTGACTTTTAGAGCCTTGTTGTCACAGTCAGAGCAGAGAAAGTGCCAGTTGTGTAGTTGAGCTGTCTGCAGTGAAGGCAGCAATGTAACAGCAATGGCTGTGCTGGAAGTACTGATGAAAGTGGCGGATGCCAGCAGAGAGCCAAAGGGAAGGATGGCAGAGATGGCAGATTGGGTGGAGAAGCAGCCGCACAGGGAAGGTGCTGCTGGTGAGGAGGCTACTAATTGCACCGAGTGTTGTTGGAGTGCTAGCTACAAGTGAGGACAAGGATGACTAATTACAGACAGGATTGTGAAGAGGAAGAGGAGGCAGGCTCGAGGAGGAGTGGTGAGGTCTGTGATTATGGCACTTTGCAATGAAGAAGATGCTGATCAGTGCATGACTACAAGGGTTTCAGCTCTGATATTAACCAAAGCCATGTTCTTCACACGTGCCAGCTTGTGGCTTTCTTGCTTCTCCTTCTATCTTACTCTTCTCCTTCTATCTTACTCTTAATTTTATTTGCTACTGCAGCATTTTCCTTCTGCACATACTGTGGAGAGAAATGCATTAAGGGTTTCATGTAGAAAAAAAAGGAATTAAGAAATCTTAATTTAGACACTACCCCACTGGTGATGCATCCTATGCCCCTTGTCAGACAAATGCTAGATGGGAGGCCATCTTGGAAAGAAAGAGGTTTTCCTAATGCTGCAAGGAAAAAAAAAAAACACAAGAAAGCTTAAAGGGAAGGGAGAAAATAAAAAAAATGAACCCTAATAATTCTGAGACTTCCCTCAGCCCAAGGAAGGGTTAATGCTTTAAATGCAATGTAATTTCAGCGGCACTAAAGAACACGTTTCCATGGAAACATCAACCCACAGAGGGAGAGAAAGAGGGAGAAAGGAGAGGGAACAGCAGCAGAGGGAGAGTGGCTCCTCTGGCAAAGGAAGAGCAACCTCCAGACCCTACCTTCCCAGTTGCAGACAGGAGTGATTATTTGTTTATTTTTTGAATCGATTCCCCCTTGGAGATGTGATAGGGAAGAAAGTGATAGGGTGCCAGGTTGGCCAAATGGCTACAGACCCAAGAAAATGCAGTCACACTTTTTGGAGTGAGTCTCCTTGCAGGCGTGACTCTGCTCCTGCTAACACTGTGAATTCATTGCCCCTTACGAATGTGTGAATGCTTTCAACACTTGATAAACTTGAATAACCCCAAAATTGCTAGTAGTTTCTCTTTGGGTCAAAGAAGTTGAGTTAGTTTGCTGTTTCTGAGGATATAATAAAAGGATTTATTTCAGTCTCTCCAACTGGTTTAGCCTTGCCTGGCTTCTGTCAGTGAGATGGACCTTTCTGGCAGACTTGAGTGGTTTTCCACAAGCAAAAATGTTCTGAAAGCTCTACAGGAAAACTGATGTGTTCACCTGTTTGCTGGTCTTGACTCCCAGGACAGAAACTGGGTTGAGCTCTGGGTAAATAGCAAGATGCCCTGGTGGCTGACTTGGCACCAGCATAGCAGCCACCTTCAGAAGACCAAAGAGGTTGTTGATATGCACATCTGCTTGGCCAGTTTTTTTAAGCCGTGGTCCACAGCCACGTGAGAGATTTCAAGGGGATGTACAAAAATTATTAAGAAAATAAGGCTGCTCTCAGTGGGATTAAATTCACTGCATAGGGACAGTAGTTCAACTGGAATATTTTTTTACAGCTCTTCAAATTGACAGAGCTTGAAAGACATCATCCTGGGTGAAAAATCACTGAAGAGCCTAATTTGACTTCTGTTCTGTGACTGCTTCTGCTATCAATGATTGTATGACTATGCCTTAAGACAGATAAACAGATCTGAAGGACATCTCCTAACCTTTCAGTATTTGCCTTATTCTAGTGGTGTGGCTTTCATCAGTGACCTGTTAGTTGGTGCCAAGACATAATTATGATCCATTGTTGGCTGTTCAGACAAATATCATTTTCCATGCTTTTACAGCCCCATGTAAGCTGATTTTTAGTCCTTTCAAATGGGAGAAATACCTTGAAAACCAGTTTTGCTTTGGAGAAAAGTGATATGTTATCTGTTCCTAATGAATAAGGAAGGATGTAAAGGTGTAGCAATAAAAAAATAATACCTTAAGAAAGTAATTGGCAGGAATTTAATAACTCTGTAAAGCTTCCCAGCTTGATCCAATTTTGGACTGAACATTTAGTTTTTATTTTATCCAGTGACTGTAACAATTCTGACCTTAAAGCTAATTTTCTATTAGCTATGTTCTGTTACTTAAAGGTTTGGTGAGTCAGATCAGAAGTATATTTGTTTTTATCAAAGCTTTTCTGGCTGAAAAAACCTTTCTGAGAATAGACTGATTTCCTATGACATTTATAGATATTTCCAGCTTTAACTAGAGTATGCTCTTAAAACACTTTTCCTTATTTCTGTTTTATTTCCAGTGGGGCCAGAAGATGTAGAGGTGTATTCCATAGATAATTAGGACTGTGTCATTTTCTCAGAAAAAAAAAAAAGACAAAAAAAGAGATAAATTTAGAAGAAGAAATCAGTATTTGTAAATCAAGTATTTTGGGTTTAAAAAGGAATATTTTGACATGGAAATCCTATGTGCTGTCTCTTGCGATTAGGAGCATGGGAATTTTATATTCCTGTTTCTCCTTCATGAAACTTGAACTAAGTCTTCAGTGATATTCCTTCCCCTGTTGAGGTGATGCTGTTCCTTGTAGGATTCTTTCCATGTGGCACATCACAGATGTGTTTTAATTGGAACTCTTGTCCACAAAAGAAAGGGTGGAAGGTATCACACAACAGACCAGACTGTGTGGGAGCATGATAGTACCAGAAGCTTCATCTTCTGTCCAAAGTTACTACAGTTTTCAGATCTTATGTTTCTTTTTCTTTCTAACAAAATGTTTACCTCTTCATGAGAAAATATTGTGGCCACATTCTTATCCCTCTTTCCCATTTAAAAAATGGTTTTGCCAGATAATTTTTCATGGCTCTGGCATTTGTGAAAATAGGTTAGTCAGGATGTCTGTGAGAAAAAATTGTCTTTGGTTGAGTTTTCAAGATATTGCTGTGACTAGCATAGCATACAGGGCAAAATGAAGATTTATCTTGCTCTTTTTCCCATGAACAGGTTACCTCACCCTGCTGTATATTTGTGTGTCCTACAAGTCACATGCAGTCTGGCTTTGGTACTATCAGCAGCACCCTGGCAGAGTGAGTGTGAAATGCCGCTAGGCCTGGATGGCACCTCTTTCGCAGTGTCTGCATCGGATGAAAAGCAAATTGGAGATCAGGTCCTGGATGACATTGTGTACATGGAGGAAAAATTTATTGTGAAAACTCTGAAGCTCACTGAAGCAGCTGGACAAGCAGCCTTCCACCTAGGTGTCATTACTGTCACATCTGCCCCAGGTTGGAGCTGACCCCATGTTCCCTTTTGAGGGGTAATTCAGTGACCCTGCACAATGACTCCCCCACCCTGTGTGCTTCCTGATGGATACCTGTGAGGCAAAACCCTGAACTGCGGTGTCGAGTCTCCTCTTACATTCTCAGGAGGGAGGCTGGGGGCTGCACACACTGTGGAAAGTGAGCTTTGCCTCTCGTTCTCAGGAATGGTCCTGTCTCATTAGGATCAAGCAATGAGTGTAGGAAAGTAGCCCTGCCATTGCTGTGGCTCCCTGCGTCCTCCAAGGATAGATATATCCTCAGTCCCAGGAACTGTCAGCTCAGTCTTTCTGAAATGACAAATTCATGGTAGATAAATAGAAGAAATGGGAAACAAAGTGGAAGTACCATTTTTTTTAAGACTAAGAGAGGGATTGATGGAAAAGATTCATCCTTCCACTGTACATAGGAACTTTCACTTGGAAGTCTCAGCACACATACACATTGTTTTCAAAGCAACTTTGCTAAATATGTTGGAGAAACAGCAAGGACAGTTCAGTAGAAATTCGTTTTCCACCAGAAATGGCTATTTCAAGAGGTCAGGATCAAACACCAAAAAAATTCATCTTCCTAGAGGTGAGGGGCCAATCTCAGTGGATTGAACGGTATCACTCCATTGATGTCACATGAATATCACTGATTTATTCCAGCCCAGTAGCTGCCCTCTTGTCTTCTAGAAAGGTGTGGACAGCAGAGACAAACCAAATTAATCTCTTATATCTCTGTTGTCTTTTAGCCTGAGGGATATTTCCTAATCTAGATGATCTCCTAACCTTTTTGCTTAATGAAAACAATCTTGAGCTCTGGGCATTTCTCAAAGGCTACTGGTCAGATTGATTCCTAGAAGTAATTGAGGCTGTAGTCTGGGCAGATTTTCTAGTGGAGGATGCCTGCACAATTTGGAATTTGGTAGCACTCTTTTCTACACTTTCTTTCTTGCGGTGCCTCTCCCCATATTCAGTGGTGCCACTGACAGTGAAAGAGAAAGAAACAAATGCGGAAGAGTGAGATACCATTCCTTTAAGATTTAATTTTCCTAGTCAATGATTGCTTCTATTTTTTTCTAACTTGTTTTGGTTTTGTTCTTCATAATAGCCTCTTATTACATAAAATCAGCTGCACTCATGCCCCTTGCATGGAATCCTTTCACTCTAAATTGTACCTGACACCAAACAGATGTTACAGATACAGCCAGATGTGCCTGCCTTTCACAGCTCCACAAGCCACTGGCAGCACAGCAGCGTGAGGGACAGCGCAGGGCAGCGAGCAATGGGAGAACCTCTGAAAGGCTCAGCCGGGATCAGGACCAGCCATAGCGAAATTTGATCAAAGGCCCAGGCAGATTGATTTGATCAAAGGCTCACCTTTTTGGGGGGTAAGCAATTGGGTTTGATATCCTGTGGAGCCTGTCTTACCTCAAGAGACCTCATGCACACACAGCTGGGTCTGGATGGCTCTCGTGTGTGAGTTGGCTGTGCTCTGAGTCAGAGGCAGCCACAGAAATTTTGAACAGTGGCATGGAGAAATAATATCTGTATTATTTTAAGCTTTCCATGGGTTTGGAGAATGGGGATATAAGTCAGAAATGAAAGGGATCTATTGTGGTTTCCTCATTAAAAAAATCAACACTATTTCAGTCACTCAGATGAAGGTATTAGCAGCGTAGCTAGTACTGGTTAAGTCTTTTATCTGTCAATCACTTGCCCCTTGAAGGTCAGAATTCCCATTTGTAGATAAATACGCTGGTCCTAGACTCCCTTTTCCCTGTCCTTTGAGTCCACCCATCCTTTTGTCTGTCCATCCTTGTCCAGGAGCAGGTGTGAGAGATGGGCAGGACCCTGCTGCAGGGCTGGATTGATGTACTCTGCCCCTGTTGTTTGCATCAGGTGAGGCTGGGTAGGTCTTGTTGGTGCTGAGAGAGGGAACAGGGTTTGGAGCTGTGGGCACTTCTACTGAAATGCAGTAACATGCTATTTTTTTTTGGCTCATTCCTGGGCATGAAGTGGGTCTGTTCCCTGGTACCTCAGACTGGTGGATTTTTAACACTGTCTCTAAGGGGAAAAAAAAGGCTATTTCACCATGCAGATTTTGTGGGATAAAGGCCTTTCACTACTTTCATGTGGCCTCAGTGGCCTCAGTGGCCTCAGTGTTTCCCATTACAGTGAGATTCCAGACAGGATGATGGTGGTCTGCATCCCCATCCCTTTATCCTGCATCACATTCCACCTGCCTTTTACCCTGCAAAGGTAAAAGCTATCCCACAGCTTTTCTTTCCCCACTCTCCACCTACACCCTGTTTTTCCCTCGTGTGCTGGGCTGCTGAGATGACTCCCCAGTGCTGACTGTGGAGAGGCTGTTTTATTTATGTGGTCTGTCTTATTCAGGGAAGCGATCGATGTAAGGATAATCACACCATTTCAGACAGGCTGCTTGTCTCACTGAAGCATAACAAGCACTGACAGGACACAGGGAGTGTGTGTGTTTTTGTGTGTGTGCTGCACACATGTGAGGCAGGGAGTGTGATGGAATGAACCGATGCCATGTCCAAATTTGTCCATCCAGTCAGCAGGCTCAGGAGGAGCTGATTCCAAGCAAGGCACTGGAGGCAGAAGTAGGAGTGGCTAGTGCTGATTTCAAATGCATCTCCTTCACATCTGTCTCTGGGGCAGAAAAAATTTGGTTAGCCCTTTCTGTGTTCCCTCAAGCCCCCTGTGCCCACCACATTTGCCTCTCCAGGCTTTCTCCATCACTGGCTGAAACCATTTAAAATGTCATCATCTCTCTGCTGGTCCTAAATTGGCCATCTGATGTGTTTTTAATGCTCTATTTGCTATGCCAACCAGCCTTTAAAACACTCTCCTTTAACTTGCAGGGCTGACAGCCTTACATCTAGGACGGGTGATGTTACCTCAGAGCCCAGGATGGGGACTTAGGTCCTCCTGGGCCTAATTTGCTTCGTGCCCAAGGGCACGTCCCTTTGCTCCTGCCTGCTCATCCATACCACAGGGCTCACGATGTCAGCCTGTTTCCACAGGCTGTGTCTGTTTTGCTCTCACCCCTCTGAGTTTGGGCACTGCGTCCGCTGCATCGCCACTGGGCTGGCGAAGGGCTCAACCCTTCTGTGCTTGCATCAAGTAGTTCCAGAAATTCCCACATAAGCAAAATCTTTTGCTGAAAGGTGCTTCTAGCAAATGAAATTAAATTGCCTGTGTCTGCCCCCACTGTGCCCCCTTTCTCTTTCTCTAACTCTCTCCATCTTGGAGTGCCAAACACGCAGAGATTAAGATTTTTACAGGCACGGCTTCCTCCTGGTTTACCTCACCTGCATGCACAACCTGCTGCCCTTGTGTTGTGCCCCTGCTACAGCTGGTGGCTCAGTTCAGACATGTCAGGGAGCCTCTCAGCCCCTGCTTGCCTGTTTAGGGACTGGAGTGTGTGTAGGCTGCAGGGAGGAAACAAATCCCCCTGGCCAGAGCAGGCAGCAGTGGTGCTGGTGTACCAGGGCAGCAGTGCTGCTGAAGGGGATGACTGCTGCTGCAGCAATGATGGAGGGCAGAGCCACTCGAGTGTGGCTGCCTTGCAGCATGCTGCTGACTCGGCCTGCCAGGGAGTCCTTCAAGCCCTGATGCTTTGTCACATAGGCTCAGTGCACCCGAGCAAGCCCCGCAGCTCCCTGTGAGCTGCTCTGGCCCTGCATCCCTGCATTAGGTGGCAGGATCCAGCGAGGTACAGGAGAGCAGGGAAAGCTGGGGGGGATGCCACTTCTTCTGCACTTCTCCTGCAAACTTTTGTAAACATATTGCTAATGGGTTGAAGGGAAAACACTCTGAAGAGTTATTTCGCCAAATTTGGAGGCTAATTTCAGTCATTAAGGTGTGAAGCAAGGGATTTTAGTGCTGCTTTAAGTGTAAATCTCAAGGCAGCTCCAAGGATCGGAGTCGTTGATGATCTCGCCTTGATTATTATTAGAGGTTCTAATCTTTCCAGTGAAAATGAACATAAATGACACCCTCTTGTCTCATATCTGTTGCTGATTTCTGTGAACTCTTCTTGTCAGGCTGTGCAAGGGAGATTCCTGTAGTGGAATCATTCTTGGGTGTGAGGGGAAAGAGGGTTGAGAAATGTTTAATATTGGTGTTTGTTTAATTAGATGTTGGCATTGCTTACTTATTACCGACATATAAAGCTGCAACTCCCATCATGCTAATGGCATCCTCATCTTCTTGGAGCCTTTCTTTGTCTTTCCTCTGGTGACCAGTGCAGAGAAGTCATGAAGTTGTGATCTTGGTCCACCGGAAGATCCCTCCCACCACCAGAGCCTTAACTAGGTCTTGTAAGGTGCACATACCTGGCAATGGTCCTTGCCTGGCATTCTTCAGTACCAGAACAATTCACACAGCTGGGAAAAAAATGCCAGAAAAAGAGCATGTGTGGTCCTGACATGGGATGTTTTATGCCATTACAAACAATAGCGTGGCTAAGATTTTCCAGGTGGAGGATGTTTTGGGGTTCTCTCAATGTTTGGGTTCCAAATGGCTTTGGTTTTTGGAAAATAACCAATAGTCTGCCTTTGAAAATTGTCCTGTTGCAGATGTTTCATGCTGGGCTCCCTTATGGCTGTATTTCCAACACTGAACACGTCCCTTGAAGGTCACAACATGGCGCAAGTGTGGAATTTCCTTTAGAAATAAACATAATTGCTGATTGCACTTGGCAATAGGGAGTTAGGAGATAATTTGGTTGATTAATGGAGTTAAAAAAGTTTGAAAAAGGAAGAAACTAAACTCATGCCCTGCTTTTTTATTTGTTTGAAGACGTTTCCCTGATACAATACTTTCATTAGATTAGCAGGGAGGTCTCTTTATGCAGATAGTAGGAAAGCGTGAACTCACTGAAAGAACAGATTTTTTTTCTCTTATTTATTTTCTTGAAATTGGTTCAAATTGAGTTCAGAAGGGATAAATTGAAGCTGAATATTAGGAAATGTTTCCTGATGTCATGGTGTAATAGAGCAGAAGAACCTCTCATGTCTGTAATAGAAATGTTGCTTGTGTAATTTATGGAACTGTGCAAAGTAGGCGAGTGCAGAGTCCAGGGACTAGCCCTGCAGGCAGCTTGGTCACCTCTGCCTCTCGTGGTGATGTGATGCTACTGGTGCCAGAGCCGATTTACAAAGGTAAAGTCTACTTCATGCAACAGAATTGTGAATTGAAGTGAAATATATGAACAGGGGAAACTGTCAGAGTGCCACGGAGATGTCATATAAACCACTGAACTGTGAAATGTGTATTTACCTCCTCTTCCCTACAGTGCATTTCTAGATGGTCTGACAGTTAAGAAAACAATAGACCTGATTCTTATTTAGAGCAACACCATTTTAACGTGTTCTCACAATGCAGCAAGGCCTTGAAATGAGTGTGGCTGTAATCTCAGTCCACTTAAAGGTCTTCCCTGTTGCCAGAGCTGAGTAAGGAGGCTTTAGGATAGATGAGATTGAAGCCCGGGCTGTTCAACTGTCCATTTGTACAGCTGACATGAGATGCCCCAGCAGGGAGTGCCTTCTGCTGAAGTGATGGGGCCTTTCCAGACAAAGAGAATCGCTGATGTTGGCTGCAGGGCTGATCACCCTTTAGTTTGATCTTACTGGGTGTAAGGCTCAACTCTGTCCCTGAGAAAAAGGACTTTCACTGGGCTCTTTCCACATCATTATTCCTATTCCTAAGCTCCTTCATAGGATCACTCTGGGTCCCATGAGGTGTGCTGGCTCTGATAGAGATACAGCTTCTTGCAGGAGTGCTGCTTGTTCCTCTGCTCTCCACTGCTTCCCTAGTCATTGCCTCGATATTTGGGCTGGGGGGAGGCTGTCTCCTTTGCTTCACCTGTAGGCCATCACTGTTCTCCAAAGGCATGCAAAATGTCCTTTGGTGACTGAGCAAAGTGTAGGCTGTGGAGCGTGTTTACACAGCTGATTGCTATGGATCCCTCTGCCCTTTGAGGCAGGGGAAAACCAGGGACTGTGGGCATGCATGTGTGTGTGACTCTTAGATGTGCTTTCAGGATTTCATTGAGAGTCAACCCAGTACATCACTTCCCTATCTCAGTCACAAAATGGGGGCAATTGCCCTGCCTTGCCTGATTGTCCCCATTCCTGGAGTAATTGTCCTGTTTTTCTAACTCCCCTCCTCTTAGATTTTCCATTGTTTGCACTGTGCTCGTACCCTCCTGATGTGAGCTGAAGAGGGGAGGCAGGCTCTCGTTTTGGGTTTGGTTTCCAAGCATTAATGTTCTCCTTGCTCTCTTCTCTCTCCTGCAGGTACCTGATCAATGTCACCTTTGAAGGCAGGAATTTGTCGTTCAGTGAGGACGGATACCAGATGCATCCCAAGCTGGTGATCATCCTTTTGACCAAGGAGAGGAAGTGGGAGAGGGTAGGATATGTTTGGTAATTCTCAAACTGTGTCAGGGAAGAAGATGGGGGGAGGCTCCAGGCAAATAATCCCCCCCACCCTTCTGTACTTCTTGTCAAGGGCTGGCAATCTGCTTCTTGTATCTCAGACCATGGGCATCTCCAATGCCCAGGCTGCTGTCTTCTCCATGCAGGATGCCATTACAGTCTTCCATTAGCATGCATAAAAAATTCATCAGCTTCCTTTCTGCAACCTCTGAACATAAGTTTTCTGGCCTTTCAGAGAAGAGACCTCCTCTGTGCCATGAGTTTCAATGGCTGAGAGAGAAAATATTTCTCTGTATGGCTTGGTGGCAGTGAAGTTCTGTATGCTAAGTGGCTGTGATTGAGCTACAGCCACACTTAGTAATTTATGCCAGAGTTAACTGTGCCTGATGTATCTGGCCAGTGTCCCTTGCAATGGGATGGTGCGTTAAGCAGGATGTGAACGTGAGATCATATTGAGTTGTTCAAAGATCCAGATTTGCATATTTTGGAATAATTTGCATGTAACCCAAAGCACCATTTTAGAAATGGTGTGAATTTCTGAGTTAGTGGGAAGTTTTGGTTCGTTTCACCTCCCACACAAATGTCAGTGGTCCAGGCTCAGAACAAGCATTCCCAAAGGGTTTCAACTGAAGCAGAGGGGGTAGTTTAAGGGCTAAGAAAATAAGATATAAAAAAGTTATGGGGGTGAGAAGTCAGAGCAAAGGAAGGAGAATTCATCAGAACACTCGATAGATATGAAGCAGAAGTTGGTCTGGATGTGATCATGTGTATGGCTTAGAAAAATGCCCCTTTGTCCCACCGTGCACAGAAAGCTTTCTCTCCTTGCCTGCTTGTTCCCTGCATGGACTTGCAAGTGGCCTGCTTGGTGAAAGTGAGGAAGAAATCAATGGGGAAATGAGAATGAAATGGGGAGCTGTCAGGAGAAGTGTATTCAGGAGAGAGCTGTAGGAACAACTTGTGAATGAGACAGAAGAGCAATCACATTAGTGCCTGGCAGGCACTAGGGTCTCCCAGTAGTTGCAGGAGTTTGGGAAGAAGGTAAAAGGCCCCAGCTTGTGCCTGGTTTCAAGGAGGACCTGTCTACCTCATGGTCTTGGCACTATGAAGACCAGGTGAGGGTGTATGGTCTGGGAGAGCCAGAGGAGGTCTCAGTGGGCTGGGAGTATGAGGAAACAAATGGCATGGCATAGCACGTGTGGACAGCTCTTGGACATAGTTGAAGGCAGGCTGTTTAGATACTGCACAGGATGTGGACATGCAAAGCTCAGGCTGCAGAGACCTCACGTCAGGCTTGGTCCATCACTCAACTTCATTAAAGCTTACCAGGAAAAGTCCAGGAGGATTTGTTCCTAGCTGGCACCAAATTTGTTCTCACGGGGGAAAATTCCATTGTCAGAGAAGGAAAATGAGGCGGTAGCAGCATGAATCCTCCTAGGGATTATTAGCAGGGCTGGCTGTGGGAATCTGTTGCTGGAATGCTTTGCAGTCTCTGGGGAGGCACAGCTAAATACAGTCCTGTTTTTATCTTGCCTGTCACATGCTTCACATGTCGCACCCTCAGTGGAGGCTCGGTGGCTTCCGTCAGTGGTAAGAAGGGTTGTTCAGTCTGTGAGAGTGTATTCGTGGTCTCTCAGATGAACCAGACAATTAGTGGAAGGGATCCTGGTGATCACGGCTATTGGGATTAGACCTGGGACCTGCTTGAGCCTTGCTGTCTGTGGGGACTACTTGGTATCTATTAAACCAAAACAACCCTTCGTTTCATAGGAGCTGGGGCTGGACTGAAATGAGGCTACGATGAACTATGGTATTAGTGCTAAGAAAAGCATGTAGTGCTTCCTGGACACATATGTTTTATCTTGAAGTGGATGTCTTGCTCAGAGCGATCAGATTATTACAATCAAACTCTGAATCGGTTGAATTTTACACTGGCAGGTTCTTCCTGGAAGACACCAAAGTAATCTCCAACATGTTCTGATCACAGACCAAAACCTTTCATACTTGGAATGTCATGCTCTTTTTCCTAATTTTTTTCCATTCAGCAGAAATGCAAACATTAAAATATAAGTGTGAAGCAGAGATCTTTGTGACAAAGATCATTATTTTGTTCCATGTTTGCAGAGAGTCAGGCAAAACAGAGTGTTGGCCCTTAACAACAGCTCCCAGGCAATGCCACAATATAAGCCACAATACAAGAAATTAATATATTTTTAGCACATAATTCCAATACCTTTATAAGTGCATTGCTTTGGAACATCATCCAAATTCTCACTAATTTTATGTAAATAGCAAGGTGCTTCATCCTGGCAACTTTTTGGCAAACACTGAGGCAGTAGGTGATGTGAGATGAAGGGCTGCATGGGAAACACTGATTTGGTCCAGTTGCATTCACTATAGCTCAGTCTTTAACTATGGATGCTTAAAAACTCTGGCAGAGAATTTCTTCAGCTCTCTGCAGCATTTTGTGAGAATTCTTTCTTTCCCATGCAAGCAAGACAAAACAGTGTTACCGTTTTGTAAACTTCTTGCAGGTGCGGATTGTTTTGGTAGAATTGTTATGGTTCTAACTGGAAAACATACTCAGAGATGTGTGTCTTAGAACTTGACCAATCCCCTTAGGGGGTGGAGGGCGAAAGCCAATTATCTTATGCCACTTAATACTCTTTGCGAACTAACATATAAAAGTCTTCTGAGAATTCATTAAAACCTCTTCTTTCATTAATCCTTGCCTGGACTTCGTGTCGTTTCTCTACTCGTCCGTGGGGAAAACAGCGACATTTAACGACACAGTTTTGTCCATAATCAGATGCTATGCCTGGAAGGAACATCGAGAGGTCAGCTAGTCCCTCCCTGTGCCCAAGAGAGGGTTCAACTAAACTGAGTTTGTCTCACCTATTCTGGGAGACCTTCAATGCTAGAAACCCCATGAAATCCTGAGTCAATCTCTTCTATGGCTTCTTTCTCCTTACCCTGCTAAGTTTTTCTAATGTCTAACCTAGATTTCCCTGGCTGCAATTTAAGCCCATTAATACTTCGTGTCTCCCTAATGGACATAGGGAATTGTTTATTCTCTACCACTTCTTATCTTCCCTATATGGGTTTGAAGGCTTCTATCGTGTTGTCTCCCAGTCATCTCCGGTGTAGGTTAAACAAGAATTTGTTCAGTCCCTCTTGGTAGGTCATGTTTTCTGGTCTTCTGATCATTTCTGTTAGCCTCCTCTGAATTTAGTAACACAGTTTGCAGCTCTGTACAGCTTGGTGCATTTGATTCTTGAAAGATGGCAAATGGATTTTGAGGGTATGTCTCATGGAGTAGAGATATATAAAAAGATATGTTTTAAAATAGGTGTGAAGTCTTCCATTTTCTGAGCAGCAAAGATCCAGACAGTGACTGAACCGTTTCAGGATATCAGGTCTGTGAAATCTTTTGCGATTTTGATTTTTTGTCCCAATTTGGGAATAAATATCTTCACAACCTCACCAGTTATTTCAGAACAGGAATTAATTTTCCAGAGGAGCTGCAGCTGCCCCCAGACTCTGATGATGATAAATCTCCTCATGAGTGCTTCAGACAAACTGAAGCCATGTAGGGCTGACAATCATGAAAGAACAAGAAAAGAAACCACTTTCTGCAAGGGGGCAGTAACTTGAACTCTCCTGCTTCTCTTAACCATGAGTGATGATTCATCATGATAAGCAAATGTGCTGGATTTCATTCACTTCTCTGTACTCTGCTACTTGGAGGCAGAAGGCTGCATGCCTTTCCTCGCTACCTTTTCATCAGCTGGTTAGTAAAGCTCTTTGCTTCACTGGCCAGATAGCCTAGGTGTGTTTTGGTGCCTAGATGCCCCTGTTGTATTTATCATAGAGGTGCAGGTATGCAGATGGAGGTGGTGAAGGAGGTCTGCTCTTACGCTCCATGAAGGGCCATACCTCAGTGCAGTGATGAGTGGGGGCCAGATGTCTTGCAAAGTGAGCCAGAGGCTCAGTACTACACTAGGTTTTGTGTCATCGGGTTGTGATATTTTGTGTGGGAAGACTTTTCACCCAGTATTTTTCTTCACTGTTTGCCTTTCTCTTCTGCTCTCCAATGATCCCACATATGATGAGGACTTATTTCTGCGTTCATGATCCCTTTATGAGAGCTAGCAAGTGCTGCTGTCTCCAGCTCTTGCTCACATCCTCCTTCTCTACTGAGTCCTATCCCACTAGCCCCCCACCCCCCAGCAGTCCTGTCCCTTTAGCTCCCAGCTCCTCCCATTTGCTTCCTCACTTTCCCCCAGCAAACCTGGGGATGACACAAATGTTACGAACTCTGATGCCCTCTTTCAGATTCTTTCTCTACTTTAATTACTAGTGAGTTTTGCATCACTTCTATCACTAGGTTGTGCTCAGCCTCTCCATTTTGCTGATGCTTCTCTGCCTCTTCTCTTAGGTGTGTCACTGGGGATTCAGAGCACCTTCCCATGAGGCTCATGATGCCAACTTCTTGTGCCACCCCACAGAGCTCTTTGATTTGCAAGCTCCCTCCATTACCAGGCCCGCCCCATTAACTCCTCTTCCTGTCCGGACAAGCAAAGGCCCCGGTGATGGTTTTGGTCGGGGTGCCACTACAAGCCATCTTAGAGGACAGATGGGAAACTTATGTTGAAAGATTCATTCTCCCTGCAGCATGTACTAATCCTCTGCCCCTCTCAACCTTCACCCAGCTTAGCAGATAAAATGTTTGTCTGCTGCTGGTGCTATAATTATCAGCATTGACTTTTGAACTCTTCAACTCTAGCAGAGTCTGTTCTGCTTCCTCTAGCCATCGGTGTGGCCATGATTACAATTTCTTGGGCAGGCTGCTCTTAGCCTGTACCCTTACAGCATTGCACACATTAGTGCTCCCTGGGAATGGGGCCATTTGCTGTGACATCCTGTCAGCTGCCTCAGTGACTGTGGACTTCCAGGACTTCCTAATGCTGCAACAGGGTGGAAAATAGTGCCACTACTCTCTGCCACATGGGCTTTCCAGAGATGTGTTCAGCCTTGATCACAGTCTGCATAAGATGAGTTTTGTGAACTTTTGTGACCCTGTCTCCAGCTTGGGACAGAGCACCATTATGCCCATCCATGCCTGGGAAGCATTCCCCTGAGATGTGGGAGGGAGATATAGGAAGGAAAGAATGATTTAGAAGAGAAAAATTAAAAATGAAGATTTCCCTTATCTGAAAAAATTACTAAAGAGAGCAAGATAAATCTTTGGACACCTAAATGATTATTGAAAAAAGGACATAATGGTCAGCTGCTTTTCATGCCTCAGTAGGGAGAAAGAAGAAGTTGTCTTGCTAAATTTTCAAGCAGAAAGATTTCAGTTAAATAGTAAGGAGCTGTCTAATTATTGGCATGGTGAGACATGGTGAGGCTCATTTGCTGGTAGAGGCTCGTTTGCTGGAGGACACAGAGAAAAATAACCAACAGTGCAGGATCTCAATCTATCTTGTCCTGCCTCCGAGCTGGTGGACACAGTAAGTGATCTCTTGTGGTTCTCTGCCAGCCTACATTTCTGTGATTAGATGAGCAAGACGAACCTGAAGAGTGTTTCACAAAAAGCCGCTTATTTCATAGGAGAGAAAATCCAGGTTATGGACAAGCTGATCAGCAAAAACTTCAGGCCTGGTCCAGTGAGGACATAATTTCTGCAAGTTTCCACCATGAACCTTTTGTACGAGCAGGCAGTTGGCACATGAGGGCTATTGTGGATGGCTGTGAACAAAAGCTCTTACAGAGGAACTTGTCACCTCCTGAAGTCTGCACCTTTGGGGAGTTGATGAGCACCACAGAGACACTGAAGAGGCTGTAGCATTTGATGATGATGCAGCCTTCAGGCCTGATCTCAAGTCTTTCTGTGCATTAAAAGAAATACTCACTGTCATCTCTTTGTGTGCTTCAGTGTCCCAGTGGCAGAAATAAGAGGGGAGAGGAGGAAGAGGACTGAAAATACTGATCAGTGTTCTTGGCTTTTAGTAACGGTTCATGTGCTACTGACCACTCCATGAAGAATCAATATGAATCATGTTATCCTATCTGTTATATTGCTTAGCAGAAGGAAGGACTTCGATTTTTTAAATTTCACTTTCTTAGAGAATAAAAACCTCCTTAAAGAAGGCTCTTTAAAAGTAGGAGAGGAACAAGAATGTAGGGTTGTGAGGTGAAAACTGCAGCTGTACAAATCCAAGCCTTCTCTGAAGGGCCTCCCCGCCTTTGGAAAGATGACTAGATTGTTTGAGACAGTTTCTTCCTCGTGTTGTCTGGTGCCCACCTAAGCAAGCCTTTCTGATCACTTACACATGCATGCACATGTATGCTGGCCTCCATGGGGTAGAAGTTACTGCCTTTGGTTAGGTTCTGCTCTGTGTGTGGAGTTCTGGCATCTTGCCTGTGTGTCCAGGGAGGAAATGATTTTTTATTCCACCGATTCCTTTAACAGTGAGACAAGATTGGATTGTTTTTGCCAATCAGTCTTGTTTTGCTAATTTTGCTGTGTACATGGGGATTTATGACTCATTGTCCCTGGGGAAAAATGGCATAGAAGTTTGTTTAAACCTACTTGGAGTAAGCGACTGATTCTATTCCCATAGAACCAGTTTTTAGAAGAATATAGCTTCTCTTAGGGCAGAGGGACTGTTCTGGATTCAAGCACACATGGCTGAAATTAGAACGGGAGTCTGTACGTGCATTTTCCCTCTTATTTTTAAAGTGTTCGTTCTGGACATGTCTCTAAGAGATCATAATTTGCTGAATGCCTTACTTCTCATTAGACAGCAGATTTGCATCAAAGAATACATATTTTATGGATATCCCACTCCCAAGTGAGTGTCCCTTAGATACCTGATCTAGGTCACATCTGATGGGTCTGTTTATGACCCTGATTCAATCAGACAACCAGATGGCTTTATTTGTGCACCTATGCTGCACTCGCTGCCAGGATTTGGCCTGACTTCTCACAGTTGTCCAGGATCTAACTGTATGTATTTGTGGCTAATTATGGCCATGTTAATCTTACCCTGACTCCTGAGGAGAAGGGCAGATTCAAGTGCCACACAAAGCCTTCCTTATCAGAGCATAAATGGAACAATCTTTCTGAAAGAGCCTTCTACATAAATCTTGTGGACATGCTGGTCAAACTATCTTTGCTGGGTTGCTGCATCCTGCAATAATAAGCTAGTCTAGCTCTGACCGAAGAGAACATACTGGGTGTCTCTTCCTAACCACTGTATGTTATGTCATCATAAGCTGTTCGCTCTCTTTGCCTCTTGCTGAAGCAGTTCCTGACTTTGTGTGCTTGAATTTTGGAGTGTATTTGTATGATTCATGACCCTGCAGAAAAATATTCTGGCTCTTCTCCACCAGACCCTACTCCCTTGCTACTGGAGGGAATTCTTACATTGAAACAATGACAGCTTCTTGGAGAGACCTTGTCCTCTTATGCAAATCAGATATTGGAATATCTAGAGATCTTTATTAAGCCCAGGCTGTAGTTAGAATGCTTCCTACCATGTCTGAGCTGGTGTAGCTGATGAGGGTGATAGCAGCCATCTGACCTTTACTGGGGTTGCCAACCTAACTCTTTGGACAGGGGATCCCGGAGGATTGTGCACAGTGTACTAATGTGATAACAACATCCAGCCACAAGAGAAGACTGCCCTCACCTTCGTTGTATTCCGGATGAGAACTCTTGTCTGGAGCTTTCTCTCAGCTGACTTGCTCATGCCACACAGTGAGAGGTGCCACTGTAACCCTTTGCCACATGTATTTGCAGTCATCTCTTGCACGTCATCATTGCTGTCCCCAGCACCCAGTTATGGACTTGGGACTCTGCTCTGCAGGGAGCTGAGTGAACACTAACAAAAAAGGTGGCTCCTACCCCAAAGTGGTTACACTTTAATTAGAAGACAAAAGGTAGCAGATGGGTACAGATGGACCAACGGGGGAGTACGAGGGAACAATCAGACAACATTAGTCAGCATGGTAGGCAGCAGGCTTTACACACCAACTGCCTAACTCTTGTGAAGGCTTTGATAGGCAGCGGAGAATTATAACCGGCTTTGTGCAGGCTTATGGGAGCCTCATCGAGAGTGTGAAGGGCAGACAGGGAAAACCAGTAAAGGTGCTTGGAGAGCTGCAGCTCAGAAGGTGCAACAGCTCAAAAATACCCAGTGCTGCTGGAAAATTTCCAGTCTTCTTAACATCTGAGGGGATAATCCTAACTTTACAGAGAACCAAAAAAACCTGGTAAGGCCACATCTTGGAATGCAGCACAAACTCCCGGTGCAGAGCTGGTGTGCTAGTGCCGGAGCCACATTGCTTCTGGTTGAAACCCCTCCTGCTTGCCCTCAGCTTGGAGATTTCCATGGCATCTCAGATGCTACTGTGTATCTGTGTTCCTTTAATCATGAGCATTTCATTGATTGTAGGAATGTTTCATCCCAGCATGTTGGGGAACATAAGCATCCATATTTTAATGCAGGAGATAGCTGATTTGCAATGGGAAGATGAGCTTTCAAGCATGGGTACAGTAATTACATATTCCTATCACAGCACAGTATCAGGGATCCATCCTATCGTCATCCCTGATCAGTCCACAACATCCTCAAAAAAACCCAAACCCCAAAAAAAACCCCAAACCAGGAAGGTGGTTTGATTTGGTCCTTAATTCCAATCTGAGCATAAGAATGAACTTTTCCCCCAAATTCCATGTAAAAGTGAACTGACTGAAGTGGCTGAAGTCACTTGGCTTGTTCAACCTGGAGAAGAGGAGACTGAGCAGAGACGTCATAGCAGTCTACAGCTTCACAGAATCACAGAACATTCTGAGTTGGAAGAGACCCACAAGGATCATCAAGTCCAACTCTTCCTCACGAGGGGAAGCGGAGAGGCAGACACTGATCTCTTTTCTCTGTGATCAGTGACAGGATGCAAGGAAATGGCATGAAGCCAGGGGAGGTTTAAGCTAAATATTAGGAGAAGATTCGTCACCCAGAGGGTGATTGCGCACTGGAACAGGCTCCCCAGGGAAGTGGTCACAGAATCAAGGCTGCCATAGTTCAAGAAGCGTTCGGACAACACTCTCAGGCACATGATGTGATTCTTGGGATGGTCCTGTCCAGGGCCAGAAGTTGGACTTCAATGATCCTTGTAGGTCCTTTCCAACTGAGAATAGTCTAGGATTTTGTGATTCTGTGACTGTTTATGAGCCCAACAGTACTTGCTTCGTCTGTACTCCACTCAGGAGTGACATGACCAGGTTATGTATCCTTCAATACTGGAGAGATATACAGCATAGCCACTTTCACTTTCCCTTGCTTTGTGCCCAGTCATATACTGGAAATCACTTCAGGGAGTCTGTAACAGCGAGGAACCACACAGGTGCCACTGGAAGAGGAATTTTATTTCCTGTTGCTTTTGGTGGCCAGACTGTGCCATGAAAAGGCAGCTGAAGGAAGCATGGGAATTTAGGCAGCTTTAAGATTTGAAATGCATCAAGAGATGAGGGCACAGAAAGCTAGCAGCCAACCAAACTGAGTCTGGAGAAAGCACTAGCAGAGCTTCAGCTGAAGGAGACTCACAGTGAGTGAACGTGCCCCCAGTGCCTGAGGGTGTGTTTTCATCTGTTCAGTTGCATTTGCTTGAGACTGTCTCATGTCAACGACATCTTTGCTTGGCCTGTGAATCCTTTGCTTTTTCTATTTTTACATTGTCTGAATGTTATTAACTGGAGGCTCTGTTTTCCTTCCATGGGGCTTGAGAGAAGGGAAGCGCTGCATATTCATAGGACCCTATGTTTTTCTTTCTTTTGCCTTTTTCTTTCTCTTCCTCCTCCTTCTCTTTTCTATTTGTTTTTGGTAAGATTTTGGCAGTTTTCTTTTCCTGCAGTAAAAGTCTGGCCACATTTGCTTCTGAATGAATTTGAAATAAGGTTTTCTTAATATGAAATGGCTCAGACTTTTTTTTCAGTAAGAAATAGCTTGTTCGTTGTGTCTGGTTTGGTTTGTTTCTCTCCTCTGGTGTTGGTTCTGGCCGGTGTTCCCGTGCTTGTTCTCACATGCTCCTTGTTTTGCGTTTGAACCCTGATTGTGTGTGGTTGACTTGGCTTGATGCTGAACTGCATCTTGACAGTATTTTTTACTAGACCAGGACAGTCTTTTCCCTTGTGGTCTTCTCCGCACTGTTACGTGTTAACTTCTCTGCTGTTTTTCAAAGGTGTTTCAGTGTTAAAACTGTTGTTATCACTGGAGCTACTCTGTGCTTGAGTTACTCTTGCTGCTCCTGAACTCTGGCATGTTCTCAGTCTCATCGATTTGAGCATACAATATGTTCAGCATCATTTGTTTTCCCTGTGCCTGAACTGTGTTTTCCCTGAGTCTATAATTTTTTCAGACTGCCGTTGGTAACGTCAGATCCTGGCACTGACTCTTTCGTTGCCTTGCAGTGGTGTCTGAGTTTCTGTGACCATCCTTTGGCCTTTCTTCCTTGTGAAAGGACCTGGCATTTACTGACCTGGGTTTAATTCTAAAATGTGCTGGGAGTTGTGCTGTCTTCTGCTGAGTCAGCAGTTTGACGGTCTTATTTAGTTTCCTTCTGCTGGGCTTCAATGTCTCCCACCATGCCAAACCTGAAAGGCTGCTTGACAGCCGTTTTCTTGTTCCTGTTTGAGCTTTCAAGTCGGTCTGCATTTTGTGTGACAATTTCTGGTGCTTGTTTCCCTTAGGTTTATTTCCTCAGTTCCCGTACACGATAATGACTTACATTTCCATTGTTCCTTCCTTCGAGAAGGATCCTAAGTGCTTTGCAAAATTAACATAGAGGCAACATTTCACTGTGAGTAACATTCAGCCGCTCATGTGGTGGAATGGGGTTAGGCTGTCTAATGATGCAAAATAGCACTGCACAGCCATGTAAGGTAAGGAACAGGAGTGTCAAGCAGAAGGAGGCGAGGAATTTTTAATTAGGCTCTGGCCAACTTTGTCCACAAAGTCTGTTTTTGGGGAAAATGACTTGGATCATTAAATAAGAGGAGTGATAAGGCCTGTGTCTTTCCCTCTCCAGATGATAATGCCTGAGCCTCAGAAATATAGAACAAATTTCCATATGTGTGGAAGAACAAATGGTGGGAGGAACAAATGAGTCTGTGAAAAAACATAGTTCAGGATCAATGAAAATATTAATTAATTTTGGGCAGATATGGAGGATTAATTTTGGAAGTTTTATTGCTGTAAATGAAAACTGACATCTTGGTGTTTTCATGTGGACTCACAAAAGCCTTTAGATACCATTCACAAAGGTGATGTGGAGGAGAAAATGGCAGCATCTTCCCCCAGAACCCAGAGCCTCATTAGGCAAACAGGGAGGGCAGACTACTAGGCAGTGGGAAAACTGTATTCAAATAACTTCTGCCTGACTCAGAATGGAGGCCCAAACTGTGGTCTCTGTCACCTCTCATGAGAAAGGGCTGGCCTTTGGGACTGGGATTTTATTTTTTATTTTATTTTTTTAATTGGTACTTTGTTGTTAGGGAGTACTTGAAGTGTCTGTGCAGATGTGTGTTTTGGTCCAAATTTCCATCACTTTTATGATTCATGTCTGGTAAAGATCATGATTTTTTTGTGTGTGTTGAATGACTGAGTTTGATTAGTGGAAAATTCTAAAAAGCAAACAAACCTGGGTTTAGATGGAAATAATACCTGGGTTTAGATTGAAGCAATACCTGCAGTTTTTTTTTTTTTTTTTAATATTGTTCATACGTTACTTTGAAAAATCTTTTTTTGCACAACTTCGTCAGAACACCATTTTGGTCAGTGGTGGTGCCTGCAGTGCGAGCCCTTATGTGACTGGAGAAATGGCAGTGCAATGTCAATGCTAATAGGTGTTGCACATCTTTTTGTTCTCCCTGTAGATCCATCCTGGTTTAGGTAATCATGTGGTTTTTGAGAGGAAATAGTGTTTGCTGGTAAATCAACTTACATTGGGTGCAGCACGGGACAGCAGAGGTGTGCTGCAAGTTTTCCAGTCTAAACAGTGTCATACAACAGTCTCACCATCCAAGCTGGGAGATCTGGAAATAGCAGAAAGAGTCCATTCTGCAGTCTGCTGCCGGAGATCAGCTCCAGCACGCTGAGTTTAACTGTTTGCTCTAAGCATCATCTGGGTGTTTTAAGAATTCAGGATTGCTCAGGTCACTTCTTTCAGGCGAGTGCTTTACTTTTGTTCTTTTTTAGAAGTGGGAGCTATTTGCTTTCCTTCTTAGATGTGTGCTCATTTTCACCGAGGCCAGAGTTCTTTGTATTGCTGCATTAAATTATGTTTGCTTTGTAAAGACTGCTGGGCTTATGGCAGCATCTCATTTCTGAAGCTTTTTTCGCCTTTGACAGGGGCTACCTGTGGACAGCTGCTTTCCTTGAGCTTGTCCTGTGTCTGTAGATCAGCCTGCATTTGTAGTTTCCACCAGCTTCATGCCCTGTTCCTTTTCTTACAGGTGACTTCTGTTTGAGGTCTCAGCTTTTGGAAGGTCTGAGGAACAGACCCATAGAGAACTCTCTGTGTCTCTGTTTGAACATTTGTTCTATCCATGCTCTGTCTCCTATTTGGGTCCAGAATAAGTCCTGTGTGTATATATACTTTCCTGCTCATTGCTCAGACACCTTGCTTCAGCCTGGGACTAATGGATACACTGTCTTACAAATAAAGATTAAAAGAGTACAGTCTAGTGAAATTGGCACTAGGAACTTTCTCCATTAAGAAGTCCCCTGTCTCAAATAAACACTCTGAAGAATTCCCAGGGTTTATTGTGCAGTGTTACTTGAACTGTAGTTAAAACCTGCTTTCTCTGGCTCACCTGGACCCTTGTCTGGTTCCAGAGGGTAGATTTTTCCCAAATATATATTTTTGCTAGATAGGGAGTATGATAATTTTCTGCAAGTGTTTGAAGGGAATAATCAGTAAGAAAATGAAGGACTTCTTTAATATAATCCAAGTGAATGTAATAAAAGAGTAATGGGGAGGCAGAAGGTAGACCAAAAGTGAATTTAAATGTAATATTGGGGAAAGGGTGGGTTCTTTTAGAAGGTGCAGAACAGTAGTCTGATGGACGTGCTGGGAGCCTGGTTGCTGTAGCTGTTGACTGTGGGACAGAACAGACCACATGGGATGGAGATGGAGAGGAACTGACAGCAGAGACATCCACTAATTTTTTCATTTTCATTGTTCTATGTCTGTCAGTGTGTTGCTCTGGAGGGAGAGCAGCACAACCCTCCCTACCCCCAGGAGAAACACTCCCTCTCCCAGATTTGCTCTTCCCCCTGCAGCCCTGCCTGCCTTCCTATGGGCAGGAATGTAGAAGAAATTTCCTTTGCTTGATGGGAGCAGGCCCAGTTGATGCCATGTCAGAGAGAGAGACGGCTGAGAAGCCCCTGGTGCCCTGAGGAGGCTGGCAGGTCTCTGCACTGCCTGCTTTGTGCCTGCATGGGTGGAATTTTCCAGGATCACCCCCCTCTGCCACCACTACCACTTTGCAAATTCCAAGAAACGCAACTCATGAAAATGCATTCTTAGAACACAGCTGACATGGTCAACATCTGCTTTCCAAAGAGAGTGCTGTGAGAGATTTCAAATTGCGGCACTGTGGAAAAAAAATGACTTGGGGTAATTATAGATACCTAACAATACTATTTAATTTCTTCTGCCATATCTTTCCTACATAGTGTATCTGGTACTGCTTCAGAGCGCTGAATAATTCTGACAGAGGGCAGTGAAAGGGGTAGGTAAGGGAGGAAAAAAGTTCCCCGTGATTTCAGCTGGGATCTGAAATGAAGGAAATGTGAGCAAAAGATTAGGTGTTTTCAAGTCCTGTTCCAGAAAGGGGACCTTTGCCTTTTCTGTGCGGTGCCTGCAGGAGTAGATGGAAGATGTGGATGATGAGGGCGGCTGAGAAAAACAGGACCTCCAAGCACAGTCTCACAGGACAGGGGGAGCTTAGCACAAAGCCTCACTGGTAGCTGGGGTGCTGCTTGACCCCACTGCTTCTGAGCAGGATCAGAGCTTGGGATCCCAGGAGAAAGGGAGGTGAAATTTATGAGGTTGGACCTCATAAATGAGGTGACCAGTCACGAGACTGACTCTTCCAGGAGGCAAATCAACGTGCCTAAAAGTCATAACCCTGCTCAAAGGCACCTTTGCTTCCTCTGGTACAGAGGGAGCCTGAAAAGATCAGCCTCAAACAGGCTCAAGTAGGACAAGTGTGGGTCCTGGCAGTGTCTCCTCTCTGCTTCACAAGTACTGTCGCTCTGTTGGCACTACATTCCAGAGGTCCTGGATAAGCTGTGTGTGTCCACAGTAGAGACTCCTCCTGGCAGCACAGGCCCAGCTGCAGTGATGACCTATCCCCGAAGAAGTGGTCACATTCCCTGAGGGCTGCTGCACTGGAGAGGGCACTGCAGGGGAGACTAAAGAAGAGGCTCAAGGGCCAAACAGGTGGACCTGTGGGAAGGTCAGAAGGTGGTTTAGGAGAAGCCCTCAGAGACTAAGTGGCACATGTGAAGGGGCACAGTGAGAACCATGGAGAGCAGAAGTGGGGAGCAGTGGGCAAAAATAGAGTTTGGGGATATTAGATGTCGGGTCTGGCATCAAAATGGAGGCACCTAGCAGAGGAGGGCCTTGGGGACTATTGAACCTTTCTGTAGGGCCAGCACAGGAGAAGGATGTTATGGGGAGTTGCTGTTTGCCTTGGCTTGCTACGCATCCAGGGTCAAAGTAGATAAAAAAGGATGCAAGGTGAAGATGAAGCCCATGTCTCAAGCCCTTGGGATGTTGTGTGCTACCTTTCTGCCCTTGTGCTAGGTGCTCTGTCCCACCTCAGCTGCTGTCCCTGAAATGAGTACAGATGTGCAGAGTTGAAGTGAAAGGCAGTGGAGGTTTTCTAAAGGGATGATAGAAGGTCAGGCAGAGACTTCAAGCTGAGGACTTCTCAATTAGTATGGCTTCTACTGGTAAATTGTCCCGTGAAGGCAAACTCATAAGTATAATTTCATGTAGAGAAATGCACCAAAAGGGATATAATGAAGCTCTTCATATTATGGAAGTGTGACTATTATCCTGGAAGAAGCACTAGTTTGTCTGTCCTGCTCACGGGGGCTTTGTCTCAGGGATATGTAACCTGAAGAGCTGTTGACGCTGATTTGTTGCAATACTTAAGTGTACGCGCTGGGGAAGAGGCCTACGTATGCAAACATATATTTGAGTTACTCTGACCTAAAGCAGCTGGTATTGAATTAACTTGCAGAAAAGCTTCTGAAAGTTTTTTTGGTGGAAGGTTAGTATTTCAATTATTTTTTTTTTTAATTTGAAGTGCTTATTTTCATTGAGACTCCCTAACTTTTTTGAGAATTCTGAAAGATTGAGAAGTGACACTCTAGACTCTTTTATGGCTACAAACAGGCACATTTTTTTTGTTTGCTTTGTTTTTTATTTCAAATTTTTGACTACTATTCTGAAATTTTCAGCAACAGAAGCGATGTCAGGGACCTCGTCTCATTTCTATTCAAATGGATATTTTTGTGTGCTTCAGGAAGCCAGAAACATGAACCAGATGATTCTGGTATTAAAAAAAGAACATACTCTTAGCCGCTGTACCTCCTTCAGAGGAAATTATCATCTCTGCTCCAGAAAGTTCTGCAATGATAAATGCAAAGCTGTGCAGATGCTGATGGAATAACCAAACCTTGGTTTCTGAGGAAAAAGCTAGGGATGGAAATCAGTTCAAGGTTGAGATCCTGAAAGTGTTCAAGGACAGTTGGATGAGGCTTTGAGAAACCTCATCTAGTGAAAGGTGTCCCTGCCCATGGGAGGGGGGTTGGGACTGGGTGATCTTCAAGGTCTCTTCCAACTCAAGCCATTCTGTAATTCTGTGATCCTGGACAAATCTGAAGCTGCAATCCCTGTTGAGCGCTTATGAAGAGTATGGTGAACATGGGCACAGCTGTGTGGCAAGAAGTATACAGAAATTATTCGAAGGAGATATAAGAATGAATGATTAATATTTAGACAGCATCACAACTTTGCAAGATGGTTCCTAAAAATTAAAGCAAAAAAATAAGTGTTCTGTTCTCGAAAGGCCTGTCTCACAGACCACCCAGATACCATCCTCTATAGTGACATGCAAAGCTTGTTTCTCTTCCATGCTGCCTTCTGCTCTCTCCCATTTCTGTTGCTGCAAACCAGACTATTCTGAGTTATGTTGATGCTGTAAAAATGGTACTGCAGTTCCTGACCCAGCCCCTCTTTCTGGGGCACAAGCACGATCTCTGTCATGTGGTGGGTTGGGACAGCAGCTCTTGCCTGGTTCTTCATGTGAGATGCACATGCTTGGGAAGTCTTTTCATGGTCTCCCAACATTGTCCCTCCAGACAGTGCTGGACAGGCTTGTGGTAGAAAGCTCAGCAAAGTCAGAAAAGGAAGATAGCCAAGAAAAGGGGGAAGAGGTGGGAAGGGTTAAAATAAACGACTCTCATGAGATCCATGTTGAAAGAAAATTGACTGCATCCTTGCTTACAAACTTGTATCTTGGGGAAGAGACTAAGCCAAGGTTATTTCTGCTTGAAATTTTGCAGTTACTGGTCATCTATTTCTGCAGCACTTTGCAGAGCAGTGAACTGAATACTGACTGCCACGTGGCCAGGCAACTATCTACCTGCAGCATAGCACTGACAGCACTGGAAACTGGAACTGACTTCAAGGATTTTCTGACACCACTGTGGCCTCTATAGAAAGAGGAGACAGGTTACCAGCCTTTTGTGAGAAGCTCTAAGAGATACTGCAAACACCTATCTTCCAAAGTAGATGACCTCCCCCTTTATCTGCCTGCCTGTCAGAGGGTTTCCTTGCAGGTGAAGGTAGTTTCTGAGTTGCCTGCACAGAAGTAGATCTGAAAAACCTCTGATTTTCTTCACCTATTTCAGCTTAGGTTTGGGAACAGGGAAGCTGTGAAGGTTGTAATTACCGTGATCCAGTTGCTGAGTCCGACACATGCTTTTCATTAACACCTCCATTCTGTTCACTTCAGCTTCGGGGTAGTTTGAGGTAATTGCTTATCTGTACAAGGGTGGTTGTTCTGGGAGATAAGACCTCCATGTGAGTGTGAGTGGCATTTTTTGGGTAATTTTCAAGGCTCAGACTTGACTGGAGGAGGCCACAAGGGCTCAGAAAAGCACTAGACAGTGTTCCAGTTTGCCCATGAAATGAGACTGGATGGCTGATCTCCCGGTACCGGGGTGTCCCATCTATTTTGTGTTGGACATGCAGACAAGAAATAGCACCACAGCTGTTTAAAAACATCTTTGTTTTGATTTTACTTGTTGTGTTTTTTTCCCTTCTTACTGCAGTCATTATCTCTCTTGCTACTGGGTGTATAAGAGCCTGTGCCGAAGTCATAGTGAGGTTAGAGATATTTCATTGAATAGTGCTCATACACTGACCCTGCAGTACATATCTTTTTCAGGGGTGGATCTACCTTGTTTTGTGTTTCTGGTGCAACTGAAGGTACTGAATCTGTTCCTCAGAGCCCTCTGTGGCTTTGCATCCTCAGTATTTTATAGGTTTGTCTTTCAGCCTGGGTTGAAATCAGGTTTGTGCATGTAGCTTACAGGTGGTGTGGTCTTCACACCGGGTGCTCAACACTGATTCTTCCGCGCTCTTGGTAAAACCCAGGCAAAAGGTTGCTGACCTTTAAGACAAGTTGCACTGCCTGCCTGCTTGCTGAGGCTGTTTCTCAGATGTTTTTCTTCTTTATGGGCTATGGAGGTCTCTAATGTCATTTTTCTGACCTTGTGTTAATTGGAAGTGTTTCCATGGATGTTTTTCAATTTTATTGCTATTGCACTTGGAGAGATTGAAATAATACACAATAGAGAATAGGAAATAAATAAACCTAATGATCTTATGAGGTTTGGCAAATCTTACATCTGTGGTGCCTGGAGCATCCTTGTTGGCTAATAAACTACTTGTCCTTCTTTTTCTGGCTTCTCTTCTGGAGAAAGTTTTCTCATAGGGTCTCTATCTTGCACACAGTGAGTCCCAGGACTGCTAAGGAATGGGAGGGAGGGCAGGGGACAAGGGCAACACACTTCAACTGGAGGAGATGCAGGATAGTAGGGAACTGTGAAATGTGGAATGTATGAAGTGACATGTCAGAGTGGAAGTTCACTCCATTGTTAATCAAGAATTCAAAAGAAGAGGAATCAATCAAAGTGGCCTTTGCCTGGGTTAGGACAATTCCTTAGCTAATTTCCTTAGCAAGATGACTGATGGGTTGTGGTGAGCCTGCCAGAAAAAGTCCCAGGAAATGGGACTTGGTCAATGAGGGAGGAGCAGCCCAGCAGCCTGGTGAGCTCCTCAAGCCCTTGCACTGCAACAGTGCATGAGGTGAAGCTTCTTCTTTCTGTTGGTGCATCTGCAGGAAGAGAAACCTTCTGGCTTGCGGATGGACTGACCTACAGAGACTGCTTTCATCAGCACTTGTTGAAAGGGGAGCCTCATGCTGTGGAGGCAATACTTTTCTCCATGCTTATGTTACAGTCATTTGGACTACTTGCAGTTGTGTGGCCATGGCTATGAAAGAAGAGTTCAGACCAAAGCTCACAATGATGTCTGTTACTTCTTGCAGTTTGCCATATTCAGAGGAAACCCCTAAAGGGTTTTCCTACAGTTCACTAAAATGGTCTGTGATGATCTCTTTTTTAAATCCCCCTGAAGAAGACATGATTTTATTTGCTTTGATTTCCATCCTCAGTCTTTTGACAATATCGTTTACAAAGGGGCATATTTCTGGTATAAATTGGATCAATATTTATTGTCCCAGAATGAGAGTTTCCTCTGTACCGCCATTCCCAACAAATTAGTTTACTTGAGAAAAGGAAAATTTTGACAGTTTGTAGTTCTCTGTCCTGAAGCCATGCTGAGTACCAGTGATCTTCTGACCTGTGGCTGTGGGCAAGTGTTCTTTTCTTATTACCTGTTTTACAGCAGCAGTTTTTAATGCAACATTGTAAGGTGCAGTTGCCTCTGCAAGGGTGATGCTTGATTGTTCTAGGTCCTTCTTGTGGTAGCCCTACAGCCTGTGATGGATGGCATGTGGTATAGACTAATTCATTCTTAAATCTGTGCACAAACTCCCCAAGAGAAGCCAAGGGAGGAGAGGTGGAGCTGTACAATGTGACAATTTTCCCTCCTGTGCCAGAGCTCACAGTCTTCTGATTCTTGGATTATGATTTCTCAGAGCAGAGCTCCAGCAGCACACAACAACCAGGAACAACCACCTCAACCTTTGCTCCTCCCAGGGTCTGATTTATAGGGCTTGTGCCCGCCCTGCAGCCACAGCTGTTTGTAGGAGGTTGATGAGCACCTTAGGTTGAGGTAGTCTCAATTAATAATTGGATCCTGGTGGGTGGATCCTGGTCTTGAGTGAGAGTTTGGCTAGTGCATACCATCAGGGTTTAAATGCATTATACGATACCCTCCCTCCCCTGAACTCAGGAGCCAATTTTCCTGGCTGCTGAGGAAGGTGTATTTTGAGAAATGGCAGCTGAAATTAAGCTGTGGCAAGAAAAAGGGGTGGTAGAGAGAAGCACCTTTTGAAAGATGTTAAATCCTAGACATCTCCTTCAGTCCAACGCCTCTGCCACTTAACTTCATGGTGAAGACAGATCAAGGGACTTTCACTGGTAATCAGAAATAGTGGGGTTTCTTTCAGCAGCTGCTATGAAACCTCTGCTCTAAGCTACAGGTTTTTCTGTCCATGGCTAGAAGCGTAATGTCTCCACAGCAGGTAGTGTTTCAATGTGGGCAGTAAATGATGTGGGAGACTTCAGAGTGGCTCAAGACAGAATGTCCCATTTTCTCAGTAGCAAGGCAGGACTGCTTCTGCTTATGCTTTCTGGAGAGCAAAGTGAATTGCATCTTCAGGCTGTCCTTCCAGGCTCCTCCACAGATGCTGAGAACTGTTAAAAATGCCAGTGGACTTATTTAAGTGTCCAGTGATTTGGACTTCATGTATAAGGCTTTGTCCCTTGAATATTTTAAGTTGGTGGTCTCCTGGGGCCCAGGAAAAGAAATAAAACTGTTCTAGAGACAAGCATTTTTCTGGCATGATTCTGTGTTCAAAGCTGTGTTCATTCAGAGTTTCCTGTAGGCCAGGACAGTCAGCAGAGGTAAATTTACTTGTGGAACGGCTTAAACATAATTAAATGAGCTAGACTCCCCATCAGTGTTATATCTTCAGGGAAAATAGTCTAAGTTTTTAGTTTTGAGGTGATGTTTTTTTCTATCCTCTTTATTATCTTGTTTTGGCAGCAGTCTGGGACTTCTGTTCAGTGGCCAAAGATCTCAGGCAACCAAAATGCCAGGTGTGGAAGTATGATGCAGCAATGTTGTGTTCTGCTTGACACTTATCATCCAGGCTAGTTTCTGGCTTTTGTCTGCTTCTGCACCCAATACACCAAACATAAGCCTGGAAATAAACCTCAACATGGCTGTGAGCAGGGAGCGGTTGGTACTGGGTGGGAATCTTGACCATTTTCCCAGTGTTTCCAGGAGATGATGCTTCTGTGAGGTGCTATAGGGCAGCCAAAACTTTGCATGTTACTCTTTGATGGGCACAGGTGAGTGATGTTTGATGTCTGCAGAAAGTTGCAGATGTGTATGTGGATAGGTGGGCTTAACAGGGTAGATATGGAAAGTGTACTGGTCCTGTGTGTATTTCTGTGCGTGAGTTAAGAGATATTGGTCCTTGCAGTGTGTGTGGAGCACTGCCTTGTTATGTGTGTGTGCAGGGCCTAAAGCCACCATCGCTTCTTTCAGTCTTGATTGACCACAAGAGTTTTTACCACTCCTATAAATGCAGATTTCTTTGTCTTTGCTTCTTTCTAATCATTGCCATTGCAACTTTGGGAATGGTTTCTAAACCTGGGAATGCTCAGTTCTTTCTTCAGCGTCAAGCCATGTTCCCTATTGTTGTGCTATGACAGCAAGTTCCATAACCTCATGCTCTAGTTTGTAGAGAAGTATTTCCTAGGTCCCAAAGCATGTATGTGTGATCCTAAGTGAAAGACACTAGTAAAAATAAATTTGAACAAACTTGTAACCACTTTTTAAAGACTCCAGATTCAAAACATAAGACTTCCTTTCTTTTCGGGATTGTAAGCAATTTGATTCTGGTGTGGTCTTTTATAATTGTATCTAGTTCTCTACAGTCTCCTAGTTTAGAAAGCTCTGCCATTTGGGGATCATGGTGATCCAAAATATTCTTATTCTGTGTGTGCTTAACCCAACATTTCTTCAAAATTTCAAAATTGTAACCAAAATCTTGAAAAAAAGCCTTTAGAATTTGACTTTACTAAGTATTTTTCAAATTATATTACTGTGAAGAAAAAAATACCTCTTTTTAATAAAGACACACTTTTCAATGCTAGTATAATTCTGTGGTTGGTCAAATTTTAGCTTCATGCTTGTTAAATGGCTTGAGTGACGTTTCACATCCAAGGAAATCTAGTTCACAAATAGAAACATTCTGAGTGATTGTGAGACAATGTTCCTTGAGATTGCAGCTGTTCCTTGAGATTTCTTCTCATTTTCTCTTTTTGAAAGCACATCAGCTGTGAATCTCCTGGGAGAGGTGCACCTAGACATGCAATTTTCTGGAGAGTTGTGCTTCATATCCAAAACAATGGGTGAAGATTAAATGCTGGCTATAGCCAACATTTATGGCATATTGCAGTGGTTGCATGGGCTTGTGCTGTTAGGAGACAGTCTTCTATCACATCTCCGTGTGAAAATATGTTTTCATAGATGGGGTGGGAGTTTAAATGTTGGCAGCTCATTCGGGGTAAGGGCTGTCCATGCCTTTCCCTAAATGGCCATTGACACAAAGAAGTGTCGGGTGTTTCGTAGTCCACTGAGCTGGGCCATAGTCTGTGGCCACTCTTTGTAAAGCTGTGAAGCCCATTGAGGTCTGGGGCAGTACAGTGGTCAGGATGTGGTAACAGTGCTGCTGGGGCAACGATGTGTCCTTGGCTTGACCTGACTCCAGTCCAAGGTCTTCTCTGCAGTCCTGGAGCTGGCCTCAGAGGGTATGGGCTGCACCCTGAGGAAAACAGAATTGCTCTAGAAGGAAAAGAGTGATACTACATGAGTGATACTATGAGGCATCAAGGAGGCCTTTCCTGCACCATGCATGATTTCCTTTGGCAAGGGGAAGGCTCTTTCCTTTCTTCTCTCTCTCCCTACTTCCTTCTCTGCCCCCCACCTCCACCTTTCTCTTTCCTTCTCACTGGCTGGGTTGCTAAGAGCAGCCCAGTTGGGACTGAGGTAGAACTGCAGACTGGCCTGTTGTGCAGTTCTCCTAAATGCCTTTTCAAGCAAGCTCAATAATTGATGAGCACTTGAGTCCTTGTCTGCACTGAAGAGTGCACATGGTGTTTAGTACATGAAAAAGCTATTTTGCCCATCAGAGCTCATTGCTGGAACAGCACAGTTTCCCAGGACACCAGTTAATTGATCTCTCCGTAGTTATAGAGAAACTTCCTTTCTCCAGTTGTCTCAGCTGCTTCACTTCTTCCTTCATAGAACTTGTGGCTGCTGTTGACTTCCACTTGGCACAGCAGAGCACAGTTCGGTTGCCTTCTTCCTCCAGTGGGTTATTCCCTGCTCACTCCTGTCCAGCCTGTCCTCTGCTGTAACTGAAACAAGTGTAGCAGACCTCAGATCATCTCCTGGGTTTCCACAGCTTGGGTTTTCACACTGAGACATTTCACAACTTGTTGCCTGCCCAGGATTAACTGCTTTTATTGAGGTGGAAGATGCCCTGACACAGCTGTGGGTGCAGGAGAAAGCCGGAAGTCAGGGTTGAAATGTCTCAGAAGAGATGGAGGAGGAGGAAAGAGTGAGTGTTGTGGTTTAATGCCAGCCAACAACTGTGTACCAAGCAGTCCCTTGCCAACCTCTGCCAGTGGGATGGGGAGGAGAATCAGAAAAAGGTAAGACTCGTATATTGAGAGAAAAACAGTTTAATAATTGAAATAAAATAAAAATAATAGTAATGAGAAAGAAGATGACAAAAGGAAAGAGAGGAATAAAACCCAAGAGAAACAAGTGATACACAATACAGTTTCTCAGTGTGTGCTGACCGGTGCCCAACCCATATCTGAGCAGCAACTGGTGACTGCCAAACAATTCCCCCCAGTTTATATACCGAGCATGACATTCTGTGGTATGAAATGTCCCTTTGGCTTGTTCAGATAAGCTGTCCTGGCCATGCTCGCCCCAATCTTCTTGTGCACCTGCTCACTGGCAGACTGGAAACTGAAAAGTCCTTGACTTCAAGTAAGCACTACTTAGCAACAACTAAAACATCAGTGTGTTATCAATAGCATTCTCATACTAAATCAAAACCACAGCACTGTATCAGCTAATAACAAGAAAATAAGTCTGTCCCAGCTGAAACCAGGACAGTGGGTGAGAGCTGTCATATCAGGGAAAGTGCAAGCCATCAGCTTAACCTCAGTCCCTGCTGAGCACACAGGTTGGATAGGGTAAACAGGACAGAGTAGCTGGGGATGCTGCTGAGCAGGACGGAGGCATATTGACAAAACTGAGTGTGGAGTGGGAGGAAGGACTGAAATAGTTGAGTTGCTGCAGGTGGGGTCATAGATACACTGACTAAACTGCTTATTGCTGTCAGGGGCTGAGATGACAGGATGTGCTGTGAGCCAGGGCTGTAGGATGGGAGGTCTGGTGCATGTCAATACCAGTCTCTACTCTGCTGTTAGCCTGACAAGGGAGACTTGCACGAGGGCATGGGTGCATGTTTCCCAAAGCAAGGTAACAACCTCCTTTCTCCTGTTGCAGCAACACTTTACATACCCAACCTGCTCCATTTTCAAAGCAAATTTACAGAAAGGGCGTTTGCTGAAGGCACTGCATTGAATCTGTATGTGAAAAGCTGACCCAGCTGGTATTTGCCAGATACTGGAGAAACATCAATGCCTGTCTTTAAAAAAGATCAGAGGGAGCAGAAGGGAAAGGAGCTCGGGAATTGTAGATTTATGGAATCACTGCTGCTTAACCCTGATTCTCAGAAAGCATATGACATGAATTATCAACTGAACTCTGTCAGCACCTGAACAATGACATGGATACTTGTAGAAGTCCACCAGGATTTGTTAAGAACAAGTCGTGTCAGACCAATCTAGTATCTTTCTGTAGCAGGGTAACAGGCATTTGTGGACAGAGGTGGAACTTAAGGTGTCATCTACTTGGACTCCAGTAAGCTTTTTCATCTCTTTTATCCTATTTTGCCAGCAATCTAGAGGAACAAGGTCTTGAAGAGAGTGAATAACAAATGCAAAATGAATAAGAATGTCAAAAGAGAAAGGAGAATGTACTGGGGTTCTGTGAGGGTCTGTCCTGTGCTCAGTTCAGTGTTTTCTTTAATAGCCTTGGTGGTGGATGTAGAATTTGCATATTAAATTTGAAGATGACAGAATGCTGGGAGGACTGTGAATTTGTTGGAGAACAGGGTTAGAATTCTTAGTGCTCTTGACAAACTGGAGGTACACTGAAAAAGTGTGATGTAATTCAATAGAGACAAGTACAAACTATTGTACTTTGGCAAGAATAATAGACTACATAAATACAGCGCAGAGAAAGATCAACTAGATCACAGTTCTGCAGAAAAGGATTGGGGGAAAGGATAAAAGAGGATCACAAGCTGAACATGGTTGTGTATTGTTGAGAAAGAGGCAAATGCTGTACTTGGACATATAAATAGGAGTTTAGCCTGCAAGGCATATGATGTAATCTCTGTGCTCTGCTGGATGATGGTAAGGCTTAAAATCTCTCTGCAGTTCTGTGGATAGCACGTCACAAAAGGCCTGGAGAAACTAGGATGACACTGGGGGAAGCAGCGAGAGTAATCAGGGATGTGGAAAAAAAGTCTTACGAACACTGATTTAATGAATTAGCGTTGTTTAGTTGTAATTTGGAGAATTGAGGAGAAAGGGGGAGACATGGGACAACAGGCAACGGACTCTGAATCTCAGAGCTTCCCCATTTGCAGCAATCCCTTTGGCAGCATTAAGTGACAGCATCAGTGACTGTGTCAGCACTCTTACCTGGTCCCCAATGGAGGAAGCATTTCTGTGATGTGGTTTGTATGGTTAGAGGTTCAGGTGGATCCTGTGTCTTTGAACAGTTCCTTTGGACCATGGTCGACACAGTGGCACTGGAGGCTGTCTCACAAAAGAAGGGTGGGGCAAGGGAGCAGGGCTCATGAGGAATCTCTCCCACTTGAAACAGTTGGCTGCATCTAGGCCAAGAGTCTGCTTGGGCTCAAGAGCTGTTGTAGTCACTCACTGTCTGTGCTGTGTGCCAGCTGATGTCTTCAAGGTGAGGTTGGAAGGTTGGCAGGTCATCTTCTCCACAGCATCTGCAACTCTGGAAGAAGGATAAAGGCTACATATTGTCTCTTCTGTTTTTTTTTTTCTTTAAGCCAGGCTTTTTTTTATTGCCTTACTTGGCCTTATCTTTGTTTTTTTCTTTCATCTCTCTCTTCTGTATGTATATATCTGTCTGTCTATCTTCCTATCTATCACCAGTATATATCCACAGTGATTTAACTGCCTCAACTTCCACTCTTCTGGACTTCTCGTATGTGTCTTCTGGGTTACTGTAATTCCCCAGGACTTTCATATATCAACTCTCTCATCTTTAATGTCATTATTATAGTGTCTTGTATTAGGCACTGCAGAAACACCTTCCAGAGGTCAGTCTCTCTAAGTGTTGAAAGGAGATGTTGCACACTACAAGTAGATAAATGAAACAGGCATATGGAGAGAGTGGGGGATCTTGGGTGCAGTGAGGAGATGAAATACCTGTATCATGGCATAATGGATGGTGTTTGTAACTTGCTGTCTGACTAGCTCTTGCAGACATCAAAGCTGAAGAGAGTTTGAAGGCTGAATGTCATGGCGTTTAAAATGATGTCTAGATTTCATTGAATGCCAGAGTGCCAAATCCTGTCTTCTCAAAGGAATTGGGAAACAAATTTAGTCTTCCATACCTGAAACTGTATCCCATTAATTTCTGTTTTTTAAATTTCAAATGTATTCACTGCATACTGCCTTGACATCCTTTTTTTGGGGGGGGGGGTGGTGCTGGTGTAATATTCATAGACAGTTATCATCTGCATTACATTTAATATATATTATGAGTCTGAGGCCCTGTGTACTCTTTGACCAGCCCTGTCTTGTAATACTTAGGAGCTATATAAAACAACCTTGAAATGCGGAGGCAATATTTGGGCATGGAAGGACAGGTGTTCTTAGTCTTTTGAGAAGATCTAAAGTCTGTAGCTGAAGATAAAGGGGGCAGGCAAGAAAGCTCCTAGGGAGGCAGAAAACAGAAACACAGCATTTTTATCGATGAATGAGCTTTTATGGAGTTGCTTTTAAAAGGCAAAATTATATGGCCATTTTCGCTGCCTCTTGATTGCTCTGTGCACCAGCTATTCTTTATGCTGCGTGCCATTTTCTGCCTTGTATTTAACTTCACAAAATATTCTGGGATGCAGTTTTCATAAAGATGCCTGTATTAACACGTCTGTACTGTTCCGTACTGTTAGATGGGGGTAGGGTTTCCTCCAGGGGCGCTCATTAACTTCCAGTATTTCTTGCCCTTATTTTATGCCACAGCTGAGCGCTAGGCTCAGCTGAGTTAGCTGAGCTCTAGACTTGGGTATGACAGATGGCTATTCTGTTGCAGCCTTTTTTGGCCCTTTTTCTCCTCCACTCACGCTATAGCCGCAACATAAGCGTTGAAGGCTCATTATCTAAATCATTGCACAGAAAAGTCCTTTGAGGGCCAAATTCACCTCTGGCATGAGTGCTGCAATTCCATTGACTTCAGAGTAGTTTCACTGCTTGACGTCAAGAGAAAATTTTTGCAATGTAGATATCAAAATGAACAAGTCTAAGACATAATGGACTGCTTTCTCTCCCCAAAATGACCCATTCACAGGCTTGGTTTGGCTTGTTGTCAGTGCTGCACTCCATCCTTGCATATTGAGGATGCCTTTTCTATTTGTTTCTGTCCTGGGGCTTTCTTTTCTGCTCCGTGTTGTATCCTCCCAAATGCCTTCAGATCTGCTTGTCTGCAACCTCACGCTTCCTCTTCTTGCTCTTTGGAGGCGGTTGTGCTGAGTCCTTACAGCAGGCATTGTTGAGACAAAGCTGAAACAGCTGTCCCAGGATGATCATTGCCACTGGGTGTTAGGAGGTTGTGGAAGATGTAGCCTGAAGTCCATAAATGCTGTCTCATAGCTATTGCAGGCCGGGACTCTCGTATCTCCCTTACACAAGGGAGCAAAGACGGGGAGGACCCCTGGAAGCCTGGTGTACAGTAATCTTACAAACCTGAGGTATTTTCAGCAACCCATACACAACTCCTGGTGGTATTTAGAGCCTTGCAACCACTCTGGAGGGGACAAGTTGTGTCAGCAGCCCCTGGGATGGGGGAGGACAGTAGAAGTGCAGGCTGGCAAAGCCTAAACTGATTGACTCTTATTGGCAATGAACTATTTTTGGGAGCCAATGATGAGAACAGCCTGTACTGCTGCAAGTTTGACTCTGCCTTGCAAGGTTATTATCTGTGAGTTTAATCAGAGTCTGTCACATGCATGGAGTGAGTAGCTAGTGTCTCAAAGGGTGTGTTTTGTGCTGGGATAGGAGGAAGGAGAGATGGGGGATGGGGAGAGAAGCTTTTGAGGTATGAATGGAAGAAAATAGACACACTTCTTGAGTTTCTGCTGTTTTCTCAAGTGCCGTTAAATACATATAAATTACTTACATAAATTCAAGACATACTTCCCAGATACCTATGAACTTCTTGTGGTCAGGCAAAGGCAAATCATGATTGCAGGTTTCTTATTTTCCCTGAGCCTAGGGGGTCCCCTGTGAATGAACTCTGTTCACAGAGTTTGCTTTGCCCTCTGTAGAGATGTAACTGTACCTTCTTGGGATGAGATGTGGCAGCTGTTCATCAGTGCAAAGCCATTTTAACCAGCCATTAGGAAATGTGTGAAAATGGAGGAGTAATTAGGGAAGCAGACACTGTAATGAATGGCACTCGGGCTGCAGTACGACTATCATTCTGTGTCATACAAAAGACCAGCCCTGGTTAGTTTGATTTATGAACTGTGCAGAACAAGCTTATGGTTATTTTGATTATCTGTGTTACTGTATTCACTGAAAAAGCCTGCCAATAACCAGTGCCCTGTTATGCTGGGAGCTGCACAGAGACACCTAGATGATGGCCGTAGCCACTGAACGCTTACTGGGTAAATATCAGCTGAGAAATCACGGTCACGTAGGCAGATGAGAGCGTCAATGCATAGGGAATGCAGGCAAGTTAAGAGCAACAGTAAATATCCAGGATTTTCTTGCTCAGCGTACTTTGGGGAAGGTCTCTAAAGAGATGACATATTTTATCCACTGATGGCAGTGAATATTTTTGCATTGACCTGCTAGGGAAATATGAAATGGGTGAAGATTTTAAGTTTTGTGGACTATAAGCTTAACATATCAGCAACTTGACTGTTGCATATTATCTGCAGCTTTCTGGGCAAAAGTGAGACTTATGGTAGAGTAAGACAAAAAGCAATGACATAACTTCACTGGTGTTCATGGGACCTCCCTCAAGAAGAAGACCAAAACTGAAGAAAACTGTGTGGGTCTCAGAAGAAAGTGGAGCAGGTCAGCATTCACATCTTGTTGCTGACTGAGGGGTTAGAGGTATCCAGTGTCTTGGAAAAGAGGCACTTGGTGCAGCTGAAAAGGGAGGCAAAGGAAGACTGAAAAGAAAGGGGAAAAATTGTATCAGGCAAATAATCTCTGAAACAGCCTTTAGAATGGGTGTGCAGGGGAGGGGAACTGAGATGCATTTGCCACAGCCAAAGTGAAAACATGGTAGAGTAAGGAAGGGAGCAGAACCATTAATGTCAGTGAGGAACAACAGACCTGGGTCCTAATCCCAAACCTCAGACCTGCATCTTTGATGACAAAATGGGGTCAGGAGCCTGGCTGTGTTCCTCTACAAAAACCAGTCTGTCCAGAAGCAGCGTTTGCTTTCCTACAACCAGGAGTTGGAGCATGGAGCTCTCCTTCGTTCAGTCCTGCTGTGCTGCTTGCTGTACGTCATTGGACTTCTGTTTTTTGGAGATATCTTGTCCACTCTCATGAGATCTGACTTTTTCCTAATCTATAAGATTACAGGCACCTCTGACAACAGCTTTACAATGGCACAGTTGCAGAAGTGCAATAACCTCGTGCAGGAAGCAGACAAAAGTTGTTATGTGTAAATAAATGCATGGATAGTGAATGAAACCCATGAGCCTGTCAAAAATTCCTGTTTGTTCTCTATATTAGTGTCTGTTCTGTTTGGAAAGTCTGCATTTTTTAGGTGAGAGAGTTCTGTAAAGTGAGAAACGGGAGACCCGGGAATATACACATATCTACTGCAGTGCTGACAGGCGAGGGTAATCACAGACAGGGAGAAGGTGATGGGTGGACAGGGCTTGATGCCACAGAGAAAGCAAACTGCAAGGAACCTGACTATGCAGCAGCCACTTTGGGGAATCATCAGCTGTGATGGCTGTGAAAAATCCCAAGGGCTCCCAAGTGCGCTAATGCAGTTATGATTTGACATCTGGATGACTGGATTGACATCTTGGGAAGGATGTTTTCATTTTCCACTCTGCTTGTAGAGAAGTGGGAACGGCTGGAGGGATTGGGCTAAACTCTCATGTGCAGTGGTACACACCACACTGACAGGGCACGTCTGTCTACTCCTCTGGTGGAGACTGCTGGCTCTTCTCGCTCTTCAGATTTCTGAGGGACGGGGGCTTCTCCCTGTAATGGAAGAAGGTTGCCTAGGGAAGGAGGTACATTTCTATATATTTATTGCACAGAGTTCAGGTAAAGAAACATCCCCTCTCCCATTCCTCTTGAACATCCTGGTTTGCCTATGTGCAAAGGCTGGGTTTTTTGATTTCTCTATGCAGATTGGGTACTTTATTTTGTCATTATCAATAAGGAGCTTTTAACCCAAAGTGACTTCCTTTCCTTAAGAACACTGATGTAGAGCAGGGTAAAAAAGTGGTAAAAAACCATCCTGAGGGAGAAAGAAAAGCTGCAGAAATTGCTGAAACAGAGAGAACAAGTGGCTTTGGCTGATTGCGTTCACTTTGGGCCCAAAGCTCTTGCTGATGGCTTGCTTCCTACCACAACTCAATTAGCAGCCAGAATCTTTGTACCTGGAGGAGAAAATAGTACTAGTGAACCTGAAAGGGGACCTTCCTTGACCTTTCCCACTCTCTGGGGAAGTGAAAAATCTGGGACATACTCCTGAAGGAAAGTTCTCCAAATCTCTCTGAAATGTCACCCTCCAAGAGCTGCATGCCAGTGCACAAAAAATGCCCTCCTCTGATCATACAAGTGGTCCTTCAAGTCTGCTGGTGCCTGCTGTGGACTCTGTTTTTTGCTAGAATGTGCTCTGCAAGAAACTGTGAGAGCTTTTTAGCTCGCCTGGTTATGTTGGGAAGCATACAAATAGTATGTGGTTTCCTAGGGTATGGCATATTTTATATGGCTATTACCCTTCAAACTGCTGTCTTATATGGGTGACATAAGTGGCCAGATTTATACCCTATTCCCTATAATGCCCATTTTCAGAACAGTGTTTCTCAAGGAATCTAGAAAAATCCAAATGTTATTCTTTGGTATCTCACAGAGACCTGTGAAATCTGTAGTGCTGTGGGCATAGGCACAGTTAATTCTGTGTAGATGTAGGATCCATAAGCTGGTGAGCCTGGAAGGAACTCTCAAAGGAATCTCCTGGTACCCAGTTCAGAGGGCAGAGGAGCAACGAAGTCTGGGTCTCATGCCTGGCCTCTCTCTGAGACAAACCCAACCAGTCCTCAGAGATGAGCCTCCAACCTTCTCCTGGGCTTTCGAGGCCTCTTTCTGGAGTATGACAACAAACTAGGAGGACAATGGAGCAGTTAAAAAAAACTTTAAAAAGTCTTAAAAAAGATTCAGCATTAGTAGTAAGGTTAATTAGCTGTGTCTGTGATGGTTCAGCTAAAGGCTCTTTCCTCTCTCAGCCTCCCAGTATGGCACATTTTTGGCTTTTGGATTTATGCAGCTGTACTAACACAGATCTGTATTATATCAGCTCTGGTGTCAGGGTGAAAACCAGCCCACTGAGCTGGCTGAGTCAGAGAAAAGAAGGGGATGGTTGTGTTTCCAGTTCAGACCCTCATCACTTGTCTGCTCCCAACCCGCCAAGCCATGCCTCTGTTCTTTCTCCTCTGTGCCCTGAATACTGCAGACAAGTCCCTCACGTGCTTTTCTGCATCTTCTGTGGTTTAGTGGCTACTTAAATATTTATTTATGTAGAACTTGCCCCTAGGGATTGTCTTATGAGTGCAGAGGAGGGGTATTGTGAGAGAAGGAGGGAATGAGCAGTCCCTAGAGGGCTCAGTGTTGTCTATTGCCGAGAGGCAGAAACTGCATGAACAGGCTTGTCCTGGAAAAAGATTAATGTGTGAAAGAACAGGCACACACGTGTGCACACAAACACACACTTACACATGTATCAACACAAACCGAAAACTGGCAACTGAACACAAAGAGAAGGAAAGCATTTGCATGAGTCAAGTGATTAGAGTCAGTCTGATCTGTTCAGTCATGGAATTTGCTCTCTTTTGACCCACAGGACACCAGCATTTTTACAGACCTGCCATCCAGAAAATGCTGCAGAAAGATATATAAGGCAGCAGGGGTGGCCCGAGGTGCTGCATTCAGGAACAGGCTACCATGAGTTGAAGAACAGGCTGTATATCATTGAAAATATTAGTTTCCTGAGGTTTTCAAACATGCTTGAATTTGCCCATTGATTTAAGTGTTAACAATCTCTTTGTAGATAGCACATAGGAAAACCTGGAATCTTTTTTGCTGTTATGATTGATATTGCTTGAACTTTAATCATATGCAAGAGGCAGCTCAGCTTGTTGAATTCATTAATTGCTAAGGCGTAACATATTCACTTAATTGGATTCTCTGCTAGATAGAGATGTATTTATATGTATTTGTATATGTGGTTAGTGTATATATTTAGCTCCACAAAAGATGATATTAATGGAACGTTCAGCTTGCCTGGTGAAATAATCAGCAGACTGGAAGGGATAAATGTTCACTCATAAGCACGATCTTTTCTATTGCAAGAAAGGGTAAGGCCTGGCTTACTGGCTATTCTTGGCACAGCAGTAAAGCAGCCAGGCCTATAAAGTTGTCACTGAGGAAAATTTGCACTTGTGTGTTCCTTGGGCTGGCTATGGGGCTCTGTCCCACCACTGTGCCTGTCTTGTTGGTCAGTCTTTCTCCAACACTGTTTCTCCTGCCCTGGTCTAGGAAGCTCCCTCCATTTCCTTGTGGAAGACAGCACTGCGTTGGTGAGCCAACATCTCTCAGCTGAAGCTGGGGACCATCCTTGGAGGTGTGCTCTGAGTAGTGCAGGACAGGAGAAGCAATGCTGCCATCTGAGGAGGCTGCAGCCTCCCTTTTTTCCCCCCACCCACGTCTCACCTCTGTATGTGGAGAACTACTGTGTGGGACCCTGGATGGCACAGTGGCTGCTTCAGAGCCATGAGGGAGAGCTGTGGCCAGGGGCCTCAGCTGATTGAGCTTTATGTTGAGTGTGGGAGATGAGATGCGTCTGCTTCCTGGAGGCTGGAAGGGGCAGGGCTGAGTGCCACTGCATCAGCCTGAGCATCACTATGCTCCCTTTTCCAGGAAAGGCATTTTCAGAGAGCGAGGAAAGACAGCTGCCTGGTCACTTGCATTGCTTCAGCTTCCAGAGCAGGTGGAGAAAACCCAAGAATGTTCTCTTGAGCTTTAGTTAATCTGAAATCCTGCTGTTCCTTTTACAGTTGCTGATCCACGTGCTTGACCTGCGGTACTGCTGCTCTGTCATTAATCAGCACGATTTCCACTGCTGACTGCTGTCATGCACGGCTGCTCTACACTAGCCACCACCCTTCTAGGGCAGAGGTCCTTCCTCTGATGTGGGGCGTGAAGGTGGTGTAGGTACAGCCCTGAGCTGCACAGTTCCTCTGGAGTGGATGAGCTGAGGCATCTCCTTACTGTACCGACCCTTGTCATTGCTCCCAGCTGTCAGGTCCCTGTTCACGCCCCTTGCAACAAGGGACCGATTATTCAGAGCCTTTAACAGAGGGAGAACTGAGCTTCAGGAAGCTTCGGTGGCTTGCTTAAGGTTACAGAGTAAGCACAGGACAAGATAACAGCCAGCACTTGGATCCCTTCACTCCTGGGCATCTGAGGAGAAAGCATCTGCTCTCTGCACAGCTGCTGCACAGCTGCTGAGGGCAAGTTTGCCCTGTGAAACACAGCTATGCGTTGCCTGTGCTGGCATATGCTTGCGATGGTAAATCCACACGGTGCAGAGCAGTGCCACGGGGGTGCATCAGCACAGCATGGTGCAAGGCAGCTCTGTGAGCCTGGCAAGCTGCCTCGGCTCTCAGCTTAGCCTTGCTGGGCTAACAGGGCTACACGGCATCTGGACTGTAACTGTCCCCATGCCATCTACCCGTACCATGGTAGCTCTGCTCTGAGGTTACACAGACCAGACCAGCTTGGTCCTATCCTCATCTTCCATGCAGTGCAGCCCTCAGCGCTCTCTCTCTCTTAGTCTGTTACGAGCGTGTTGCTGCAACACGAGAAACCTGCCTGCAGCGTGATCTGCCTGATTAGTGCCTTCCTTTCGTCTCACCTTCTGGGCTCCAGGACCGTGAGGGACCTGCCAGCTTCACCCTCTTCCACCCTTCACCCTTCACCCTCTTCCAATGCACCTTTTCCAATTTGGCTTCTGCTTTCTTTGCCTCATTCAACCTCTTGGCAAGGTCAGTGCTGCTTTTTTCATCATAAAACAGGATTGCGTAATCTCTACACTGGTTGATTTTCTTGCTGTCCATTGCTGTTTCTTTATTCCTCTCTCCTCTGCCAGTGCTTGGAGATTCATGGACAGCTCTTTCTCCATCTTCACTGATACTTTCTTGGCCTGTTTATTGGTTTTGTAATAGCTCGTGCACATTCAGGCCGTAGAAGCAATTACATACAGAAAATAAAAGAACAGTGATTCAATTTTTATCTTGTGAAGTCAAGCTAGAAAATGCCAGTCTTGTTTCCCAGGCCACCTTAATTCTACTTCTTCAAGTTTCTTTGAAGTACAAGGGTTGAGGGAGGGACTCCATGGAGAGAGTTGCATGCACTCATTAATTAAAACTTGAATCGAAATGTCCACACACAAGTGGGATGGAAGAAAGGCTGAAAAGGAAACTGTAAACTTGCCATTTTCTAATACTTCAGCCTAAATAAATTACCCTTAATGTAGTTTGTTTTATGGCTTGGTGGTGGGTTTTTTGTATGTGCTGTGTTTTTCTTTGTTTCCTAAGAGGAAACCCCCAAATCTTTTCTGTAAAATAAATTGTTCATTCTCATGCATGCTGAGCTTTCAGCACTGAGTCTGACTGTTCAATCCAGTGACTAACCTGTACTTGTTTCACAGACATTCATGAAAGCTCAAAGTGGTTTGCCTTTCTTCTGCGTCCTGAATAGTGGAGTGCAGGTGACCTTTTCACAGTGAGGCACATTTAAACAGATAGAAGAGAACCTGGATGGTTTGTCCACATTTTGTGTGGACCTGATTGGGCCTTTGCCTTTCTCTTGCTCTGCCAAAGCTGAGGTGTTGTACTTACTGTGGTACTGGTGGGGAGTCCCCACTGATTCACTGAGGTGTTGGGTTTAGCTCTTAAAACGTTTACGCTCAGATGCTGTTCGGGTTGTCTGCCAGAATTTCTGCAAGAAAGTGACAGAAAAGAAATTATGATTATTCAACAGTTTATAATGCAGTTAAGAGTGAATTAAATTTGATGGGCCAAAGTAAAAATCGTGTGTTTAGCCTCAGGGTTTTTGCCCTGCTGACTTTCAAATGCCTGTTGCAAAACATGAAGAAGTTGGTTTTTCTCAGGGAACTGGCCTGAAGACTCTTGTAATGGAAAATGTCAGAGAACTTAATTACAGGCTTACTACTTATTCCCCTTATAACAGAGGTAGGTAGCTACGCAGTACACACACATTTAAATACACAAAGTCATCCAGCTAGTTCTAGACTGACAGAAATCATTCCACCTGTGGACTTACATGTCATCATAAAAGATATCCTGCAACTTGCTGAGAGCCTTAGCTTCATCTTACGTCTCCAAGACTGCCTCTGTCATGCCTGTTCTCCTACTCTAGGCCACAGAAATTGTACAATATCTGTTTTGTGTTGACAATTTTATGCACAAAATGACAGATATATCTTTGAAAAATCGGCATGCCTGAGGTCCATCAGGTCTAGCGAAGGGGAGAATTTTGTTTCTTTAAGGCCATGCTCCCAAGAAGAGAGTTCTTGGCTTAACTCTTCTTTGCTAGCTGGGGTTGGCAAATACATAGCTTCCTCTCTCCTTTCCAAATCACTGATTTCAAGGTTACCTCTCACTCCCTCCACACTCATGTCTGATTGTGCTCCTTTTGCACAGAGATGCCTTGCAGCCCAGATGGCCTCAGCTGGGCCCTTGGCAGTTCTGCTTGGACTCCAAGCTCAAATTGGCTTAAGATTGCTGCTGGGGGGTACCTCTGTGTGTGAGTACCTGTGTATGGGATGGGAAAGGAGGAAAAATCTTTGGCAGAATCACTCCCTGATGCTCACAGAGCACTTGCTGGCTACAACCAGCATGGCAGTAATGCACACCTGTGCCGTGAACCAGCTGTCCTGCTGGTGGGCTCCGTCCTGGTTGGGTCTTCTCTGTAAGGTGTAGGTGGAGCTGGCAGGTCTTGTCTAATTCTCTACCCAAATTTGGCAGAATGCTGTGGTTTTCAAGCAAAGCCCAGCACTTGGCTGTAGCAGTGGGTCAGGTGGGGGCCTTGCAGCTCATGGGTTCTCTTTCTGGAGTTCCTATCCATCAGAAAGTCTGAAACCTTTAACCACATACGGGATGGAGGGAAAGCAGCAAGGGTGTCCCTGGTTGCTCCTATCCCACAGCTTTGCTTCCCATTCTGTCCCTTTGCAAAGCCAAGAAAAGAGACCTGGCAGAGAACCAGGATGCAGAGCAGACCTGTTGTTTCAACTCAGTTTGGAGATCTGGTCACAACTTGGAACACTATTTCAGTTGGCTGCCCCTTGGGATGGCCCTGGTGCACTGCACAAGACTCCCTGCCATGTGCTAAATTGAGGGGGGCTGCAGACGTGCACCCTGAAGGTTTGGAGGCAGCGGGGCTGGCCGTGGCTATGCCAGTGTGAATACAGACCCAGCATCCTGACAAAGGGTGTTCTGTGGATGCGGACAGCATTTGCAATCACCAGCTCAGTGCTGTCAGTGGTGGGAGAAGAAAAAAATGAGGCCTTGCAGCTTTGCAGCTGCTAACTGCTTTCCCTGGAATCTGGCTCCCAACATGTGCAGTAATTCCTCTGGAAGAGGTTTGATCCCCCCTTTCCAGCAGTAAGAGGAGAGCCGAGCACCCCGCATCTCTCTGCCAGAGGGGCGTATGTGCAGCCGTGCCAGTGCTGCTCTTGGCAGGCGTGCACCTCTGCACAGGGGATGTGGCTCTGGCTGCTGTATGTGGGGTGGGGAGGGGTTTCACCCACTCTGGCCCCCCACTGGAAGCTGAAGGATCTCTCTCTGATATTCTCAGAGATGCTTTTCAAGCAGTGCCTTCACTCTTGCTTGCACAGCACAGAAAACAGTGAGATTTAGGTAACTCACCCCCTCTCTCTGTAAGTTTTCTCCTCTCCTAACCCTGCTGGGGCCGGCTTCAACATTTATCTTTTCTCAGCACAAGGAAATGGTTTTGGCCTTCCTCTGCATCTGCAATTTTGAACATTCCTTCAGCTTCAGGTCCCAAGAGGTTGTGGAAGAGATACTCAATCAGTGTAAAGAGTAGGTGTCACTGCACACATGTCAGGGTTTTGTACACTGCTGTACTGGACCCACTTAGCAGCCCAAGCTCTAAACTGTCTCCCAGACTGCAGTGAATTGGCAAGCAGCCCTCCCTCTGTGTAACATGCTTTAGGGGGAAAAAAAAACATCTGAGTGAAAGAAATGAAAGCTCAGCAAAATGAAACTCAAACCCAGAACTCAACAGGGAAAGCCAAGGGGAAAAATCATTAGATAGGGCATTACATGCATGGACACGTACTGGATGCAGACACACACCTGCACAATGCGGATGCACTCCTAGAGACCGCAAAATGCTTACATAAAGCATTTAGATGCCTATACATGCACATAAAAATACACTTTTTAAAAAACCTTTGTGACTCCTGAACCACCTGGGACACAAAACGTGCAATCTTACCAGTATCCCTGCTACATTTTCTCCTGCCCCCTAGTTCTGCAAAGGAGAGCAGTAGAGATGCTCAAGGTGAAACCTTCTTTCACCTTAGATGAACAATGATAGGGACAGTATAAGCTCCCTGGCTTTAGATTTTATTTACCAGACCAGAATCAGAATAGACTGATGTTGCTGGAATTTGGGACATTTATTTAGCTCCCCTGTCCTCACACAGTCATTTCAGAAGGGCATGATGGCTCTAAGTATGCAACACTATTAAGTAAGAGTCTGAGTCAGGTGCTGTCACTGCCTGCTAGCTGAAGGTGGGTTGTGTTGGATGGTAGTCAGTTTTCAGAGTTTGTTAAGATATAAATTTTGTTCTAATTCTTCTTCCCAAATCTTAACACCTGATTTGCCCCTGCTAGAAGCTTAGAGTTACATTCTCCAGCCTACTCAGATCATAGCCCCCGCTACCATTAACAGCTTCCTCTCCTCTCACGTCTCCTGTTTATGCCTGTGCTGATTGCAGTCTGCATTTCCATAAATCATGGTTATGTATACATCAGGTAGCACTGAGATCCTTGAATAACTTTGTCCCCCTGGAGTCCCTCCTGCTCCAGCATGAGCCAGCCTTGCCTGGATGAACCACTTTCTGGGCCACCAAGTTAATGCTACCAGCAAGACCACCATCATCTCCCAGAGGGGCTGGTTTTATACCTGTATTGAATTCTTGGTGCCTTCTGGTTTGGAGGAATGATTTAGCAAGGCAAACTCTTTGTCATTCTCACAGCTCTGACCTTTTTGTGACACCAGTGGAGCCCCATAGTTCACTGACTTTGCAGAAGTCAGACATGCTCAAAGTATACCTCATTAACCTTCTCTGGCTAATCATGGCAGGGGACAGGACCTTAGCAACTGCAAAAGGCATATAAATGCACAGGAAAGAAATGTTTCAGCAAAAATGGCAAGAGCTGTGTAAATGCCAGACCTCAGTGAAACGGAAGACCATGTTTCTGCAAAGAGCTTTTATTCCCAGAATGAGTTGTAAAGCAGGAGCAAGTACCTCACCCTGTCTGTATTCCAAGCTCAGCCTCTCTCTTTCTGGAATATGCTAGGTGCTGTATAAATATAGAGGGGAAGAAAATCACACCATCTCCTGCAGCCTACATTTTTAATTGAAAGGCTATTAGAAGCAATTCCTGCTTCTGCAGGTGCAGTCAAGAAAGCAGCCTTCCCCAGGTGGTTGTGGAAGGTGAACTTGAGGTTCAGGAAGGAGTGTTGTTTTTGTGTTAATTAATTTTGCATGTGGAGCATTCACAACCATTTCTTGTCTGCTTTGGCTGATGTGGCTAATTAATCACCTTAAAGTGTCTGTAAACAGGAGATTTTTGCTCTTCGTGGCATCTCTTCTCCACATGCTGTAGACCAGCCTGTGTGAGGATACAGACCTGTAGCATCACAGGGCTTGTATGTTTGGTAATGGGTGTGATGTCAGTGCCGCAAGTGTGAGAATCATAACTTAACCAGCGTCCATGAAGGCTAAGAGGAATGTTTTATTCTCAGGGCACTAGAGAAGGTGTTGCTGCTGAATGAGGGAAGTAGGAGCAAAGGAGTTGGAGGTATCATTAGCATGAGTCTTTGTGATCATGTGGGTTAGCTGGGGGACAGAGATACGATGATTAAGACTGAGTTTTGACATTTGCAGAGTGAAAAATTGAGGGGAAAAGGCTTTCACAGTGGAATTCCTCCTCTTGCTTCTGCTTACTTATAGTCACTGGACCGGAAAGGCTCATCTGGTCCCATCCCTCTGCTCTAGGCAGCAAAATCACATAGCCCTATACAAACCAGTTGTGCTTCTTCTTGACCCCCTTTTAGTTGTTTTCATAGCTACTTTTGGGTGGCTGCTTCGGAACTTCCCCCTCTGATGGTTAAAATCTATCTTATTTTCAAGGCAAATTTCCTTACAATTAGTTGTTCTTTTACCAGCATTGTTTTTCCTGCCTAAAAATCACTTTCTTTTCTCCCTTGTTTATCTGTCCCCCCTTTATTTATACAGAGCAGTCATATCCCCTCTTGGCTTTCATTTATCTAGGTTAGACAAGCTTTTTAATCTCCTTCTTTAAGACAGGCTCTCTGTTCCCCTAATCTCTCAATCCAAGGTTATTTCTGATAACTAGCTTTTCTCTAAGGTTCCTTGCTGCTTTGCCCAAACTGAGTGTAAAACATCACGACCTATTGCCTGTTGAGTAATTTTGGGGTAAAGAAATATGCCAACTATCAGATCCAGAAAAAGAAACATCAGGGTGCTGCTGTTAAAATTTGCATTTGTTCTCCATCTAATCTCTATGAAGCTAAAGACTCCCATAATAACTTAGCTCCTGATAAAATTTCTCTTTAGAAACAGTAATGACATCTCTATCCAGACTGAAAGCCAAGCCTGTGGAGCTACAGTAGATCTCTGTAGTTCGGTCCTCATGGAATATCTTGCACCAGCCTTCCAAAACCTATTTCAATCCAAAATGATTCTACTTTATTTATGCATGATTTATTTCTTCACAGTCTACTGCAGCATTGAGGTTACAACAGCATCCCCTAGGTCCACCTTTATTTGATGTACCCTGAGCAATGCCTACTTCCAGTGGCAGTGTCCCAGTTATAACTGCTATTTCTATGGTGCTTCTAGAGTAGCCCTTTTCAGGTCCTGCCCAGTTGTTCTGGTTTTCCCATGTCCTCATTCAGGATCTGTACCAGTTCTACTGACAAGACTCTTATTTCTCCTTGGACTTGCCCTGCTTCCCAGAGGGGTTAGGTATGCTTCTCCATCAGCTATGTTACCAACAACAGTCCTATTTTCTGCCCCTTGTCCAACGTCCTACCTTTACCTTTTCTATATTTGGTCTTCCATTTTTCATGTATTCAAATCAGGTGTAAAAGTTATGTAAGATTTTTTCAAAGATTAAAGACAGGAAGTTTTCACATTTATACCATTCATAGATGCATCCTGTATATGTTCCCTCATCTAGCTCTAGACACACGTGTATGTGTCTCCTCACTTCCACAGCATCTGTGAGCCTCGTGGCCTTTTCTGTGTTTATCTGCCCAGTGCACCCCAGATGTAAAAAATGTGCTGTTATCTCAGTTTTATACAATGTGGAGCCACAAAGGTGCAGATCAGGTTACAGAGATTCTTGGTGGAATAGGGAAGGAATTTTTGCATCTTAATTCATGCTGTCTGTTGTTGCTTTAGTGCTTACCCACTGGAATGAATAAACTCCTTAGCTCCTGGGGAAAAAAAATTAAAGAACCAATAATAAGGGAGGAAACATTGAGCTTTTGGGAAAATGCAGAAAGCAGTTCAAGTCCTAAGTGAGTTTGGAATGGTCTTTTTTTTTTTTTTTTTATTCTGCAGATGAAACCAAATCCCTTTTGTTCCTTTTGCATTTCTTCTATAGCAGGGTGGGGGCAGGAACTAAGATAAGATTGTAAATGAAAAGAGAGTGGTGCAAGGCATCGCACAAATAGGAGCCTGAATAAAATAATAACTGTCAGGAGACTTTGCCTAGATAGTTTTCCTCCAGCCTGTTGAAAAACAAGCACCTGAATGTTCAGGCTCTCTCCTGAACCTTCACCCCAGATACCAATGCAATGCTGCTGAGTATCTTGCCTAAGAAACGTATCTGAACATTTCTGGTTTAATTCAGAGCTGTATTCTCCTGCCTAGTCCTTGGAAACCAAGTTTCTAGGAGGTTTTAGTTTTCCATCTGTTGACACTAGTTATAGGTCTCTCCAGATGCTCTTGTGTTTTGAGGTCCTACCTTGGCGTATTAGGAGGAACTCAGGGATTGCCTTTGTTGGAACAGAGGATTTCGGAAATTCATGAGAGTAGCTTGTACTTGTCCATACTACCCATCTGGGTAAGGATTTTGTAAATGGTGAGACTGGATGCTGCTCATTTGAACAGGTGGCTGCTTTTTCCAAGGTAGCTTATAAGATAGCCACTGAATGAGACTATCAGCTCCTCTCTGTTATAAATATCTTACTGACCTGATAACACTGAAAAGAGCACATGTACGAGAATAAGGAAATACACTTTCCTGGTATAAATTGCAGCAAGAAGATTGAGGTTAAACATCAGGAGAAAAAACCTCACTTTTTAATGGGAAGGATAGTTAAGCACTGGAATAGATTGCTCGTGGAGACCATGGACTCTCTGTCAGTGTAAGGACAGGTTAGGGAAACATCTGCCACAAATGGCTGTTACAAGCCTTAGCTTCCCTTGGGAGGAGAGAAAAGCTTCTGTTAAGAATTAGTTTCAAGGAACTAATGTGATGCACCTTTCATTAAAGATGCGCATTAACATACTGCAGAACTCTTTTATTCTGGCTGCATTATACCGCGGTTAAGGCAATTTGCCAGCCAGCTGGAAGCCTTTCAGAAGGCTCCCACTTGTCTTCCCCTTGCATAGGCAATCTCACCTTTTGTCTGTATGGGATAACTTATATGCTTAGACAAATAGCATATATGATTAACTTCTTGTTCTACAATAATTTTCCCTTTCTTTCTTTGCAAATGGGTTGGACTTCTGCCTCCAATCTTGTTATTCAAAACAGGATCTTATATTTAAGGTAAAAGTTAGCTACTCCCCTGCCTCAACACCTCCAAATTCATCCCCAAACCAAAGTGACTGTACTTTCTTGATAAGATCAGATGTGGTACAGATAGAGCAAGGGGCAGTAAAGGTGAAATTGTGTTTCCTAGCATCTGTGTCCTGGTATAAAGTAACATTATTTAGGGATTGGAGAATATGATAAGAAAGTTTTTGTAGATCCCTAGTATCCTTACTTTTACTGATTCTGTGACCCTTCAGGGCTCCTAGTGGAAGTTTGGATGACTAGACTGATTGGGGAACACCCAGTGGGTCTTGAAACTGCAGGGTGACCAATATGAAGGATGCCTGGGATAGTTTATTTTTCCTCTTTTTGCTGAGGCAAGCACTCAGCAAAATCCAAGTAAAAACAGTTCACAGGCTGTTAATACAAACTACCCTGAGACTTCAGAAATGCCTTGCTCTGCTCTGCACAGCTTGGTAGGTTATATTCCTTAAGTGTAGGCATCTTTACCTTGACAAATCTGTGACATTTAATTCTGCTAACCTCTGTCCCTACAGTGAATTGCTCCTTCCCTCTCATGGCAGATTATCTAGCATATGATACACATTTGTGTATTCTTTATCTTGCATTGTCTCCATCCTCTGCACATGTGATGTTTCTTATTGCCCACGTGTTGCTTATGCCCATCCTCCTTTAACTACGTGCATATATATTTGACCTTTGCATGCATAAGCATGTAAAGAAATCTACCCCCTTTTAATTCACTATGGTTTTCTAACTTTTCTTATTCAAATCTGTACATGTATGGAGGTATATGGCATGTCTGATTGTTCAGGTTAGCAATAAAATACTTGCACATACTTTCGAGACAATACATAGTTGATTTGGGGATTTAGGTCAGAACATTTCCTTTCATCCTGTTTTTCTTCCTCTTTGGACAATTTAGAATGATTTTATTGGGATAATAAGGAATGGATGTGTATTACTGTATTTGCAGGTTAGGTGATTTAGTGCACAGAAGGCTGTGGCAATGCTGTCATTGTTATCCTAATTTCATAATGTTTCCGTGTAGTACAACACTGTGAGACGTGCCTGGCACACAGCCCTATGAACTCCTCTTTCTGTCCCAGAGAACTTCTGGGTAATTATGGGTTGGGTTTGCCTATCTGATCTAATTTATCACTTAGGGGGTTATATCATGCCTGTTACTGAGATATCTAAATGCTGCTGAGATTCTGCAAGATGTCTCTTTCATCAGCCACTTACTTCTATGATAAGTTAATGTTGCTGAGCTGAAATCTGGGCTGTTCTGTGCAGCATCTTAATCACTGGTCCCTACTGAACCCCCTGTGGCAGTTACTACTTTGGGGGATTTGAGCTCAGTTACTTGAGAGCTAAAGTGGCACTGCAGAAATCTCTGGCTCAGATGATGATAAATTGACCTGCTTGGTGAACGAGTGGGAAGTCCAGGGCTGAGCAGACCCTGGATAAGCATGTGAGTCTATGCTCTTTATTCGCTTAGAAATTCACTTTCCACATCCAGGCTTAGATACTAGCATGAGTACAGACCATCTCCATGGGTGGAGGGAACATTAGGGGCAAGCTCTCCTTGGCATTCTTTGCCTTTGGGAAGGCAAGACCAGCTGCCCAGACACTTCACCCACCTTTTTACAAACCCCCCACCTTCTGCTCACTGGGATGCTGTGTTCACCCTGCGCAGGGATGGAGGATGGATGTGGAAACTGCTGTCTCTGGGTGATTTCTTCTCCCTTTCTTCTTGCCCCACAAACCCTCAGAGTGGATTTTTCTTTCATGGCCAGATGAAGTGTTTGTTTGTTTTGAAGGTGACAAGTGTTTTATGTGAATTCTGGATACTCTCAAATGCCAAACCCCAGCTGGGCTTTGAGTTTCACAGATTAACCACTGACACCTAATGAGCCTTTAATAAGTGTTTCTCCCTCCCATTCTGTCATTTACATAAATAAATGACTGAAATTTGGGGGCGGTGGGAGGGGTGTTGGATTGGAGTGGAATGAATCTTTTCTGTTTACCCACCAAGCAGGTACACCGCTAAGAGCAGTCATGCAAGCCTCCCACACACCCACACTGCCTCTGCCATCAAGTCAGCATGTCTCAGTCCTGGCCTGGAGGACTTGCTTTGAGGATCATGTAGGAAAGCAGCTTCTAAAGCCCAGTTAGCTTCTTCACCCTCTCAGCTTCGGTTGCCAGCCAAGGTGCTAATTACTGTCAACTGTGATGGTGGGAGGGGGAATTGAGAACAAAGGCGAGACTTTGAGAGTTGAAAGTACAGTTGATGTTCAAGTTTTCTCTTTTCCTGGATTTTTTTTTTTTTTTGCAAGAAATGGTGTACCTGGGCAGTGGGTGAGCTTACATATATTGTCTCTTTAAGGACTGCAGCGGCTTCAAAACAGCTCTTATTTGTACCAGTAGGTATAAGGCAATTGAGCCCCAACCCCTTTTTTGACTACTGAAGATATGATCTCTATTCGCTTAGGAAATGGAAAATTAAGTGTTCTAAAGTTGCAATAGAAATTTATGGAAGTTATGAGAATTAGGGAGAAATAGCAAGATTAAAAAAAATCATAGATGCTCTTTGGTATTAATTTTCATGCATCAAAAACGTAAAGCAATTCCTTGTTTCCAGCTAAGGTATGTAACCAAGTCATTGTGTTCCTGTTGTTTGGCTGAAAACGTTGAAAGAGGTTAAGTCTGTTTGACCATGGTTACAGTATTCCCGTGGTTATCCACTCACTCTTCCAGAGGGTGAGACCATCACAGAGATGAGACAACTCGGACATCTTTCTTGTTTTCCGCTTCCCCCTCGTTTGAATCGACTTACTCAGAGCCTTCTCCCCAGAAATGTCCCCATCTTACATGAGTCATGAGCTTGGGTACTTCAGAGTGGTCCTCTTACCCAGTCTTCCAGTAGCTGTGGTTGATGCAAAGGGATGGGACAACTAGAAGTCTACCTTCTGTGGTTTGTATCTCCGCAGGTGGGGAAATGGAAGGAAAAAAAGTTGCAGATGAAGTATTATGTGTGGCCACGCTTTGAGCTGTATCCTGACTCTGAGGAACGCGAGGATGATCACCTGAGTATCGTGACCTTGGAAGAGGCACCATTTGTCATTGTGGAGAACGTGGACCCCCTAAGTGGCACCTGCATGAGGAACACGGTCCCTTGCCAAAAACGCATAGTGACTGAGTATGCACCCCTGTATTTTTCTGCTCATCTTGGGCTCTTCATTCTCAGCAGAATGTAGAGTGTCTGCTGGGCCAATACCATCATAATCTGACAATCCTTTTTAGAAAATCACCTCCATTTGCCCAGCCTGTCTCATGGCCATTCATGACGGGCCCCCTTGGGCAAACCATTGTAGTGTGTCCCTTCGCCCTCCAGTACAGATAGCACATTATAAATTGTCCACATTATATTGTGGGAGGGGGAATGCAAACTGACAACAGGGGGGAATTACAGGAGTTTCTCCCAGTCTTTTAACCCATTATTGTTGTGATGGTTCAGGAACAAAACTGATGAGGAGCCAGATTACATGAAGAAATGTTGCAAGGGGTTCTGCATAGACATCCTCAAGAAAATCTCAAAGTCTGTCAAGTTCACCTATGACCTCTACTTGGTGACTAATGGCAAGCATGGAAAAAAGATCAATGGGACGTGGAATGGAATGATTGGAGAGGTCAGCAGCAAAGGGAGGGCATGGTGGGCTTCAACCCTCGGCTGGGTGACATGGGTCAGGTCTAGCCTCCCGTCATTATTGGGTCCATTTCTGAGGCAGGGACAGAGATGACTTTAGAAATGACTGGCCTGCATTCTTTCTTGGCACTGAGTGAATTAATCTGCTCTGACACTCCGACCATGACGACCTTTCTTGTCTGACCATTAATTATTATTCTCTGTGGTCTCACAAATTTGGCCTACGCAGTCTTAGAAAGAGGCTGATATCCATGCACCACGGTTGCTGCAACCTAGATTATGCTTAGGTTGTATATAAGGTGAATAAAGAATGAAATAAGACTTTGCAGCGTTAGAGGGAGGATAAAGCAAGGACAGAAAAATGAGATAAGACGTCTTCTCCGTGGATGATGTGTTTATCCTAAGACCTCTGTGGATTTATTTTTTATACACAATACCAGCTTCGAGGGGAAGATTAATGTCTATAGGTTTCCTGACAGTAGAAGGTGTCCTGATGAAAGATTAGAAAGGAGAGATGTTACAAACAATATAGGGAATGGGATTACAGGAGTAAAAGGATTGTGTTGAAAGGCAGGAAGATGAGAAGGGGCTTGACTGTGGTTCTTGAGGGCTGCCTCGTGTCTGTGTGTGATCTCTTTCTTTTCCTCCTCCAGGTTGTCACCAAACGGGCCTATATGGCTGTGGGATCCCTCACCATTAATGAGGAGCGTTCAGAAGTGGTGGATTTCTCTGTGCCCTTCATTGAGACGGGAATCAGTGTCATGGTGTCACGTAGCAATGGAACTGTCTCACCTTCTGCCTTCTTAGGTATTGTTTCAATCTAAAATTAAAACTTCACCCAGTGGTCATAAAAAATTAGGTGAAGGTTGCTTGTGATTCTTAGCCTGAAAGCTCTTTTTGGGAGTACCTGTGGGACAGGTGTATAAAAATATACTGTGATGTTTTAGAACTAAATCCCAGGCAAATGCAAGTGCGAATAGGCACTGCCTATGAGTTCCAAGCCAAGACATTTTTTCAGCAATTGTATGCCTAATCCTAGAAAAAAATGGGCTCACTCAGAGTTGTCACATACACCTCAGCACATGGTTTCCCAGTGCTTCAACTAATAGTATGTTTAAGGAGTGTAGGCCAGAAGAAAATTGATTCAAACCTTATAGCTGGGATACCGTAACACTTAGTGATAGCAATTAGCTATAAATTGTTGCACAGTCAGAGACATTCTTTGTAAAGACGTTGTTAACTTGACCCTCCCTTGACGCCTAGTAGAAGTTAGAGAACTAATAGACCTTTTCAAGAACGGTTGAGCCATCGGTTCTGTGCTGACACTGTGTCTTACAATAAAGGCATTTCTAATGTCCTTCAGTGATGGAGGGTGATCAGAGAATACGGAAATGATATTGCATTTCCCCTAGACATTCATGTCTTCCTAGTATCTACTATTTGGCTTTATAAAATGCTTTATGATGCAGCAAACACAGTGCATGAGTAATATAATTACTGTCTACTCTCTGCCAGAGTCCTGAGAACATTCGCAAACAGAAATACTTTTATATTGGTAATGAAATTTTCCCAGACCTTTTTAAATATGAGTATCATGACTACTAACTCATCAGGAGTTTTTGCCCTTAGCAAGTCCACCAATATTGCTGGGGTACGTAAAAGCAATGTTAAAATTATCTCCAAAATTTAAAACTGCAATTTAACTGAGTTTGCAATATTGGCTATACTCTGGAGCAAAATTCTTTGTTTCTTTGATCTGGTTCAGTCCCATCTTTTTCTGTTCTGGTTTGGAGATGGAGACAACCTGGCAGAGATCAAATACTTGCAGAACATGAACACTAACATTTCTAGAATGAGCCAGTGTTCCCATTGCTAGAGGGATGGAATACTAAAAAACCTACTGTCATTATGGCTGAACCTTAGAAATTTGGAGATGCTCTTTGGCTCGACAGCATCTTGAAAGTTGGATGCTTGTCTGAAACTCTGCCAGTTCTGCTTGATTTTCCCCACTCTCTCCAGATGGTGCTGGAGGACTTCCTGGGAACAATCTTTTATCAATGTGTTTTATTTTATCAATGCATGCCACAATGGCTGTGTGTGGTTCCAGATGGAGCTATGTGTCACAAATGTAACAGTACGATGGAATGCAATCATTACAGAGACAGAAACTGCAGTTTTCCCAGTTCAAGAAGTTTTTCAGAATCAGGTCAAAGACGTTAACTTCTGCTTTTCTCCAACCCAGTTTGCCCCACATTGGGCTTCTCTGGAGAGCAAAGGAGGTGAGGTGTTATCAGGCCTTTCACCTTGGTTTTCTCTTCCTCTCCAGAGCCTTTCAGTGCTGATGTATGGGTGATGATGTTTGTGATGCTGCTTATCATCTCCGCGGTGGCTGTCTTCGTCTTTGAGTACTTCAGCCCTGTGGGCTATAATCGGTGCCTTGCTGATGGCAGAGGTAAGGGGAGCTGTTTCTTGCTATGATCTCCTCTGGTTTCCAACCTCCATTCCTTTGTTGGGGTGTTCCTTTGCCTTGAACGCGATACTGATCTAGCCCACTCTGAGCTCTGCATTCAGACTAAAGAGGGCAGGGATGGAGGCGGAAAAACGGCTCTGAAGAGAGCAGATGTGGATAATGGATAATTTGCTTGGCGTGAGAGACGGAGCTGTGTCGCCTTTCATGTCTAAAGCACATACCGGCTCCAGCTTGTTTCTCATTGAGGGAAAATGGGCCCTGGTAGCCAGTGCTGGCAGGGCCTACAATGCTGCACTCTCTGAGACAATCACAGGGCTCAGCACTGTCAATCCATCCTTCAATGCATTCTCCCTGGAGAACAAGTCACTCTGCTGGCCTCCCGGCATAGTGCTATGTCCTCCAGACTCCACATCTGTCACCTGGTCAGGTCCTTCCCCTACTTGACTCTCTGGCTTTCTAAGACCAACTGAGAGAATGGGAAACTCATTTTCTTGGGAGTGGGTAAAGAATTATTTTTTCAAGGGCAGCAGGAAAGATGGGAACAAGCAAGTGATCCATCTCTGTGGTTCTGATCTTCAGAAGGCAGCCATATGAATTAAAGAAAGGCTGTCTGTCCTTCCTAAGATACAGCATTTTTTTCCTTATTGACATGAAAACAATTAGCAAGTTGAGTCTTCTGTCATCTGTATATCTTCACCCCCTGGTGAATCAGCCCTTCAAACCTTTCTGGATTTATTGGTTCATACAGAATAGTAGGAGAGAGACAGTTACTGGAAAATGCACTCATTTGCTCCCAAGTCTAGTGCTTTGAGTGAATTCATGCCGTCAAATTAGAGAGGAGTGAAAATAAAAAATGTTAGTGAGAATGCAGGCAGAACCACATACATGGGGAAGTGGAGAACTTGTCTTTTAATGTGGAGCTGTGGAGTGCCTTTATGGCACCTGATCATAACCCCATGGATCTGTGGGCACAAGTACTGATAAACCTGTGAGTATCTTAAGAGGTATTAATACAGATGTGGAACTGGAAGCAGTTTTTAGTACAGGTGTGCAGTTGTGCAGTTGTTAAATTAGCTGAACTGCAGCTGCAAGCATCAATATTTCTGAGTAATTATGAAGAGTATGGCATGATCAGACAGATATTATCCCTGAGAGATGAAATACGAAGATACAGAAGTCTGCTGCAGAGACTGCAATGCTGATTTTGGTAATGAAAACCCTGGCTTATGTTGCTTTGGCTGCATTTGAACTATGACAGTATGCCCCTCACAGTATGCCTCGCACACCTGCATTTTCTCTTTACAGACATCAAGACTTTTGGATTGGAATCTCCCATTACAATCTTGGTTTGTGTCTGACTGGAATCTCCCATTAGAATCTTGGTTTGTGTCTGACAAAGTAACTGTGGAAGCACATGGGGTGATCAGTGGAGAGAGGAAGGCTTTTAGAAGGGAACTTCTCAAGATTTCCTTCCACCTTACAGTTCCCACTGATATTTTTCAGGCCTTTCACCTGTATATCTTAGGACACATTAGGTAGAGAGGGATGTAAAAATACCACTCCAGCATGTGAAAAGACAAGGACTGCCAAACCATGTTTCTCTTAGGAACTTTGTCTCCCTGGAATTTAAAGGCACCATTTTTGCCAGGTGATGATTCTGCTCTGAACTTGGTGTGCAGTTCCCTGGGTGAAAAATGAGCCCCTTGCATTGTTCAGTTGTATTTAGGGTGACACGGTTAGTGCTTTCAGATGATCTATGCTATTTGCTGCTCAGAGGTTTAGAGAGGTGTGTCAAAGCTTTCTTCCCTTTTGCTACTCTGCTGGAGTCAATCTTAACCACAGGCAGCAGCACTAGGATCCAATCAGCTTGCCTGAAGAGATAAAGCATGGGATGCTGATCAGGTTGGCACCACTGGAGAAATGACAGATGCTTGAACTGTACCATTCATCCTAAGAGGATCTCCTCAGTGTCCAAAGAGTGACCGCATCTGCATTCTCCCTCTCAGCTCTTTTTGTGCTCAAGTTGAGGAAATTCTGGGTTAGGTTCCCACTAATGAAACCAGCATGTGCTGGGAGTATGAGATTTCTGGGAGACAGGTGCCATTTCACAAGTTTTCAGATCTAGTGCTTCATTAGCACACGTGGCTTCTGGGGTATGAGTGACCTTCCACAGTGAAAAGTGAATAAGGGGAAAATAGGAGCTATTAAAACACAGGATCTGCTCCTGGACTATCTAGGGCAGACCTGCAGATTTTCTTGAGGTTGACCAGGTATATGTTGCTGTCATGTACCTTAGACACAAAATATGGGGAGAGAGAGCTGTGTTCTTCTCTGGTTCATGGATCTTCGACAGACTGAGTAATGAAACACTCTTGCAGAAGTATTTGTAGAGCCCTGTTATTTCAGATGGTGCTCCTCCTTGTACCTTTACAAGTACAGTGAGAGCCATGTTTTACACAGGTGTATGCTGGGAGTTTGAGGGCATCACTCTTGAACAGCTGGAAATGAGGATAGAATGTTTCTGAGCAAATTCTATTTCTGAGGACAACACTTCAACCAAAATTAAATGTTTGGGCTTCTAGATACTTCAATCAAATAAAAACAAATGCCCTTGTATAAGCTTTCAGTGGAAATCCCTGAGACAGAAAAAACCAAGAAACCTGAGGACATTTTTAAAAAATAATTTTTCAGGTCGCACTTTGCTGAGATATGGTAGCATGAACTTAGGGGAGTGCAGCTGCAGGTATTCACCTCGCAGTGTGAGTAGATTCTGCTCTTAAGTCAAGATGTGTATGTGACTGGAAATGCAGACCACTTACTCTCAGATGCTAACTGTGGGATCATGTTTCTCAATCACTCTAGAACCAGGAGGTCCCTCTTTCACCATTGGCAAAGCTATCTGGTTGCTGTGGGGGCTGGTGTTCAACAACTCTGTGCCAGTACAGAATCCCAAGGGTACCACTAGCAAGATCATGGTGTCGGTGTGGGCCTTCTTCGCTGTCATCTTTCTGGCCAGCTACACTGCCAACCTGGCTGCCTTCATGATCCAAGAGGAATACGTGGACCAGGTGTCTGGCTTGAGCGACAAAAAGGTAATGTATCCACCCAAACCTTTAAAGCAGCCTTTTCCACAGAAGAGGCTGCTCTACCCTCTCTTCTTTCCTTTCACAAGGAAAGTGTGCAGGTGTTTTCAGAGTCACATCATAGCTTTAGACTCTAGTTTAAATAGCACAACTGTTCTTCATTGGTATTCAGTTGCACTTTTACATGTGTTAAGCATTTTAGGAATGAATTATAAACAGAACTGAACTGCGCTTGCTTGCATGATCCCAAACCAGACCTTGACTGTCAGCAAGAAACAAATTAATGGAGCTTTGGAGACGATGTGTATAATGGCTGTAACCTGCTTTTTCAGTATGAAATAATTTGTCTTGGGTAGGAATGCTGGCCATTAGGCTAGCAAATATGATCTGCTAATTTATTCTGAGAACAAGTTCTGTCCATGGGGGTAAATCACTGTGGCTTTGATGTTTTACTATTGCTTGCATTTGAAGTTATACTGTCGTTTTTTCAAGATGTTTGGAGGCTTCGCATCGTTTTCTGTTCACACTCTGAACGCCTGAGGATTTTGAGAAGATTGCTGATACATGCAGGGTAGTGCTGTCTGGCTCATGAGGGTGTAATGCTCTGCACACTGCTTTTTTTTTGTTTTGTGGTGAGGCTACTCACAAGGAATTGAGTATTGTGAGGCTCAATTGCCCATGCTGAGCTTGTTACTCAGTCACTGGGGCTGCTTAAGCGGTCATGCCATTGCAGGGCAGCCAAATAGCAATGGGCTGCACACACTGCTATTGGGATAGCAGCAAGAGGAGGACTGCAAGTGTCAGTTGTGGCTGCTGGGTTGGTTGTAGTTACTGATTCTCGTGTCCCTCATGACAGTCTAGAAAGAATTTGTGGCCAGGCCTCCTGTATATATAGCGTCCTGTTCAGCAGCCTGGAAATTCTGTGATAGATTAATCATAAGAGTTTTTCTTACTCATTTTGTTGCTTTTTTTTTTTTTTTTCCTGAATGAAACATGGCACAGAGTAATACAAACCATGCAGAAGTGCTCCTGTTATTTGTGTTAATTTTGACCTCAATTTGTTTCACACTGTCTCCTCATTTGCAGTGTGCTGTGTTGAGGATGGGGTGGAGGGAAGTATGCTTTTCTGTCAGGTTGAGGTTGTTGCAGAGACTCCTTAGAAGCTGTGGGCTCCTTCAGATTGAAAGATACTGTTCAAAACTAGCCAGCCCTATCAGAGGTAATATTAGTGTGTCATCATTAGGTTTTCAACTGTCTGAGCTAAATGGGATAGTTTGTACCTGTGATCTATTGTTTCAGGCTGTGCCTAGGCTTGTGGAGAGAACCATGCTTTCATTCTCACGTTTTTCAAGATATTCTTCATACCTGCAGAGATATGTGCATGAAATATCATTTGAAAGCAGTGACTCCTGGAGCTTCACAGAGCCTTTGGATACAAATTTCTGGGCCTATTTTAGTTGATTTCACTGTAGGGCCACCTGTGTGTATTGGATTGAGGCCATTTTCTTCTACTTTTCTCTGCCAACATACCTGTATTTACTTTTGCTATGCTAAAGCATATGTGCTTTTTTCCCTTGGGGAAGAGAAAGGCCACAGTACATAGAGAATTGTGATATGCCTCAAACATAGCTGCTAGTGCAAGTACAATATTTAGATAAGATTACAATCTACCAGAGCATCTGGAATCAAATGAAAATTGGCTGGAGAAACTGAAGGCCAACAGCTGCCTTTGGACCATAAAGGCAGGTGGGACTAACTCCATCCAAAAGATGTGAGTGAATGAGCTTGGTCTACTGGGCTTATGGATTTTACTCTCTGAATATGCAAAGGACCCTGCAGGATTTGGGAGCAGTCATCCAGACATTTGTCACACTGCTTCAAGATCCCCTGGTTTGGGAGGAATTCACTCTTCTGAATCTCATCTTTTCCCTTTTCCAAAGCCTGCACACTGCTTGCAACTCACTTACCCTCTCAATCCACTGCTTGGCCAGGATGAAGGGCACAGCCACATCCAGGGCACATGGAGGTGCGCTGTGCTCTACCTCCCTTCTTTTGCCTGCTTAAACCCAGTTCAGACTTTTGAAAGAGGCAGTCACTGTTCAAAACCAGGTGAGAAAGACCGTTTTCCAAGAGGAAAGATTGTTGCTTCCAATCTCTTTTATCTCCAATGTATGCTCTGGTGTCCACAGCAAAAGTGAGGCAGATTAGTCTCCGGGCCTTCTCCATCAGCTGGTAAGGGCATCTGTGTCCAGCACAAGGGCTCAGCAGAGGATGTAATCCAAGCCGACAGGCAAAGTGATAGTTGTTTAAAAGGACATTGTTCCTGCTTGCCTAGACCCAGATCTGCTTGCAAATGTCTCTGTAGTACGACAGTACCTGGGGAAGGTGTCCCACTGACACTGTAGAGCAGCCAAAATGCCAGATGCACTCACAAAATCCATTACTGTGCCTGGCTGGGGTGCACTTGTCAAGGTCAGGCTGGCTACATTCTGCAACAGCCACCCTGAGGGTCTCCTTGGACCCTCTTCCTTGGGTCTTGCCTGGGAAGAACTGCTCCAAGAAGTGCCTACAGCTGCCGACATGCCGCTTCCCCAGCAAAACAGACTGGAACGCTCCAGATGCCTCAGGACTTGGATGGTGTCTTGGCTGTGCCTCAGCATTTACTTCCTAATGGCATGCAACACAATGACTAACGTCATGTCCCCACTGGGCTTGTGTGGATGCCTGAGCAGGTCTGTCTGAGCTGGGCTGGAGTGGATGCCTCTGTGCCAGGGTACCAGGTTGAACTGAGGGTGTCTGGAGGCCCCCTGTATGAACTTAGTGACCTCTGCCACTCTCTCTCTGTCCCAGGTGATGCTCACCTTGCAGAATGCCACCCTTTGAGCATAACTGGCTCAAAACAGGTGCCAGAGCTGACGTGGGAACCCACCTCATGATGGCTGTTAGTTCTCCCATGTTAACCTTTGGAGCTGCTAAATCATACATCAAGCTTTAGGTCTTAACTCTGGGGCAGCCATGGGCAGTTTGAGGGAGGAGAAACCTGCTGCTGCCTGAGAGCAGCATTGGCCCTGTGAGTTCTTTAGGAAAAGTCCTGCTCTTGACAGCATCTCCTTTCCATCTCCCTGTGCTTGTGGCATGCTGAACCACTTTCCTCCTGTGCAGGTGCCGAAGCAGCACCTTCCACCTCCACCTGTCCACCTTGTGCAGCAGAGGGGCTGGAGGTGGTCCTGGCAGGGGCAGTGCCATGCTGGCCGTGTCAGCTCCCAGCAAGCCCAGCTGGAGCATCTTTGCGTGTGCTGCTGGGCTGCATCCATCCAGGATCCATGTGGGGGGCTGCTGCTGCCCTGACCTCTGCGAAAGCCCCAGTGGTAAGAGGGCCTGTCGCAGAATACTGCAGTCAGCTCCCAGGTCTGGATTTCATCTGAGTGTAATCAGAAGATATAACCCAATTTCCATTAGTGGGAGAGCTTCAGACACATTAGAGAAACAAGCGCCTGCGGTATTTCAGTCTAACGAAGGCAATAAATACAGGAAAGATTATACAAAATGAACTAATGTGTGAAGTAATCTAATAGCTATACGTAATTTCCATTCATATACAGTAGTAATAGAATAAAAGCAAATGTGGACAGCCAGCAGGGCATTTAAATAAAATGATTTAGAAGGCAGTAGGTTAATAATAATAAAAAAATAGTATCCTTTCCTATAAATTAGCCGGAAATGCCAAAGAAGCTAATAAAGTATCAAAATGGTAGTTTTGTAATTGACATGAAAAGAAGAGAAATGGATTTCTGCATGCCTGCAAATTAATATAGATTGCTGAAATTTCACACGTATTTGACTTACTTGCTTTTTAGGATGTTAATGAAATGTTGAGACAAATGCAGCATAGGTCAGTTATTTTTTCAATAGATATAAGTTTGTTCCTTTCTTTGAAAGGTAAGTTTTGAAGTTAAAACTGGGCAGTATTTTTACTGAAAAAAAATCTGAGGAGAGTATAAGAAGGCAGAAGGAATTCCTGATATTTTCCAAAATAGCTCATTTTAGTATACTTGATACAAAATACTTTGGTATTTCTGACATGTATTTTGACATGTCATTTTCTAAAGGCACTACTCATAAAATTGACCTACATTTAAGGGAAAAAAAAAAAGAGGAAAAAAGATTCTTTTTTCTGTAACAAAGGAAAGGGACAGATGGAGATAATTGGAAGACAAAACAACATAGGTAGATCTAAGGTGAATGGAACATTTCAAGTTGATACAAAGCAAAAGCCTCACTGAAAAACCTACAAAAATAAAAGGATCTGCGCTTTTCTGGCAGTAATAGATGCTTGGCTGTGAAACTGAAAAATGAATTATTTCCCACATTGTACTTTGCAGCACATTAAATCGAAATTATACAAGGATCCCAGATATGCAGAACACTTAAGCGTGTGGTTAACTTTGTGCTCATGAGTGGTGACATTAAAGTCAATGGGCTATTATACACATGATTGAAGTTAAATGCTTCCCTGAGCTTGCAGCTTTTGTACAACAAATACCTGTTCTGGAGAAGTCCAGGGAAAAATGCAGAGCAGATATCTTCAGCTAGACATTTTTTAAGAGGACTAAAAGTGGGGGTCAGTCTTGTGCCTTTTGAGCTCTGTAAGGGGAAGATTGTCTAACTGGATGGCTTGGAGGTGGTAAAAATCTTCCACGGGATTAAACATTTAGTGTTAACTGACATTTGTGGTACTTCCACACATTTTGGCAGGATACAAAGGAAGTTTTATGTGGTGGTGTCCACAGGCAGAAAGTATGCAATCTTTCAACAGCAGTATGATTTTTATTGTCAGGACAACTTTGTGGAGATACGAGTTAGGCAGACCAGAAGAAGGCCACTTCCAATTCTGTCCTCTTCTGATAAATTATAACCTTTTCCAAAATGTGTAAATCTGGTGCACCTTACTTGACAAAAAGACTCCCCAAAATAAAGAAGTTCTTGAATCTCCAGACCTTATGTCATCGGGTAGAGTTGAATTTCTTTCCACAGTGCTTTCCTAGGGGTACATCTCCCTGTAAATGAGTTGAACGGTGCATTTGCTTAAATATGACCTTTATCAATAACAGTGGTATTGACTAGTGCTTAATATAAGAAACACTGGCTCATAGTGAAGTGTAGAAAACTCAGAGCTCTGATAGTCTGAAATTTTATGGCTTGAAATCTGATTATTTCTCTGCATCTCCTTGTAAATCGTCAGGTGCTTTAGTATGAAGTATTTACAAATGCTATATACTGTAGCTATATATTATGTGTAAACACACATAATACATGTGTACTCTGTGTAATTACATATTATGCTAAATTTTCATATTAATAAATAGCTATTAAATAGCTACAGCATATCATATGTTAGTAATAGATCTTTCTAACTTGTGACTTACATTTATTGTGTACATAAGTGTGGTCTCAGAAAAAATTTTTGCAGTTGCAGATGGGTGTTTATCATAGGTTTAGACATTCTCCAGTCTTTGTATTGGGATGATTTTTTTGCTTTCTGAGATCTTTGGAACAAACCTCTGTGCCTGTGTGCTAAAATGTGATTCGGTAGTTTTTAAGACTATAAATGCTTAAAGTCAGTGGGTTTTCAAACATGTTTTTTCCCCCCCGCTTCAGTCCTACTTTCTTTGTCATTCTCCTTCTTTTTCTTAAGATCAGCACTGTACAGTGCAGAGTGGCAAGGAGGCTGCAGTGTGCTTTAGCCTTCACTTGGTCTCCCAGGATTCTCTTTTTCTGTTCATCTGGAGGGTCTTCCCTGGTATCAACACAGGCTGGGGGATGAAAGAATCAAGAGCAGCCCTGCCAAGAAGGACTTGGGAGTGCAGGTGGACAAGAGGCTGGACATGACCCAGCAATGTGCACTCACAGCCTAGAAAGCCAATTGTATCCTGGGCTGCATCCAAAGCAGCTGGACAGCAGGGTGAGGGAGGAGACTCTGTCTCTCTGCTCTGGTGAGACCCCACCTGCAGTGCTGCATCCAGCTCTGGGGTGTTGTCTTCTGAACAAAAAGGAGATGGACCTGCTAGAGTGAGTCCAGTGGAGGCCACCAAAATGATTAAAGGGATGGAGCACCTCTCCTTACAAGGAAAGGCTGAGAGAATTGGGATTGTTCAGTTTGGAAAAGAGAAGACTTCAGGGTGACCTAATTGTGGCCTTCCAGTACCTGAAGGGAAACCTACAAGAAAGATGGAGAGAGACTTTTTAACAAGAGCATGTAATGACAGAACAAGGGGTAAGGGCTTCAAACTGAAAGAGAATAGGTTTAAATTAGGTATTAGGAAAAAAATTCTTTGCTGTGATGGTGGTGAGGCACTGGAACCAGTGCCCAGAGAAGTTGTGGATGCCTCATCCCTGGAACTGTTCAAGGCTAGGTTGGATGGGGCTCCAAGCAACTGGTCTAGTGAGAGGTGTCCCTGACCACGGTGTGAGGATTGGGATTAGATGATCTTTAAGGTCCCTTCCACCTCATTCTATGAATTAATGACAGTAAAAACCTGTAATGGGACTATTCAGGATTATTGCCAGTTAAAATGCAGTTTGGAACTTAAGCAGGTAAGATGCAAGGGGAGGGGATACTCAGAGTCAGACTGTTGGCTTAATTCATCCTTTCTGGAAAGGAAGAAATGCAAACCCCTGGGCTTTGTTGGAGGCATGGATGAGAGTCACTGGATGAGGGACTTTGGTGATGGGGCCGTGGCAAAGTCCTGAGCTTGCAGCTTTTGCATTCCCCCTCCACAATGCCCTGGCCTTTCCCGGGCCATGGCCACCAGTGACCCTTTCTTTTCATCTTCCTTTTTACCAGCTCTTGGAGCTATCCCCCTTTGGAGGTAGTGGTTAAATTTGGTTGCTTCTGTGCTAATTGCTTGGCAGTCTGGAAAAAGCTGTCTTTGGAGAGTTACGTAAGGGGGAGAGAGAAAGAGGGAAGCAAAGGATTGTCCTGCTTCTCACATCAGTATAAGTCAGTGGAGAGGGAAACAATGAATATTTTTATTTATTATTTATATGGTGCCATAAATGTACTTGGCACTTTGCAGTCAAATAAAAGACAATGGCCCTGCTGCCAAAATTTGGCAGCCTGAGAGATGAGAGCTGGCCTCCTTCAACTGAATGATCAGGGTTGAATTACTGGTGGGGAAGGGATGGGAGTATGAGATCTACAGGATTAAAAAAAAATACAACAGCTGTACCCCCACACTTTCATTGCTGATGCGTAGTGACCATGACATTTAAAGTTATATGTACTTCCATATACTTGATAAATATTTGGCAGGTTGCATCTTTCCAGGCATTTTTACTTCACTGCAGGGAAAGAAGCCCTGCTTCTCCCAGGCCTTGGGCGACTCAAGGTCAAACTTCCCCTAAATCTTGGTGGCCCAGTAGACTTGTTTGCTTCAGGTGTAGCTCAGTGCCCCAGGACTCACATGGGAGTGATATGGCTTTCATTTCTCTCCTGTCTTTCACTTGCAGGTGGGAGGCAGCTTTCCTCAGAAAGTTAAAGGAAGGCATTATCTCCCAGCTCTGGGAAGGTGCTGGAATGATCCAGCTGCCCTGTCTGAAGTGCCCTGCTTTTTTGCTTTGCCTCCCTGCCCTACAAACGTGCTTAAGAAATTGCACTAATGTGATTGCTAAGCTTTTATAATTACTTGGATGACAATTCTGGCCCCTGTAAAGTCTTTTGGAGGTTTGCCAGGCTTGCACAGGGTTTCACCCTGCTGCCCAGTGGATAGTACCCACATAAAAGTAGGTTGGCTACTGTTAGTACTCAGAAGACAAGAGGATCTAACCTTCCTTTGTTAGTGAAAATGGGTGAAAAATGGAATTGCTCCCCCACCAAACGACATCCTCTGAATTTCTCAGAGTATTTCATAATTTGTTAACCAGCTGTCTCATGTGCAAACAAAGCAGATTTCAAATTCCTCTGTAGTTAGCTGCCACCTCTCATCTCAAGGTCTTTTTAATCAGTTAATTTTGTCCCTCTGAATGAACATCTACACTTCTAATGATATTAACATGAGTGTAGTAACTGGCATCTTTCTGCCTCACTAATTTCTGTTTTGGGATCATTCAGTAGGTACCTTTTTTCCCCACTGCATTTAGCTTCCAAGGAAGCTGACTTTCAAGAATGAAATACATGGCACAATTTGATGCTGGATAAACAGATGATCTCCATCCTCTACATGCATGCAACCAAAAGTTAAGTGTACCATAGCTATGATTTTGTTGCCCCCTTCATTGCAACTGTGGTGTTCTGATATCACACAAACTAACACTTGAGCTGTGCAAGGAGCTTTTGGCTCTGACTGGTGAAGCTCAGTGATTCCACTACAGATGTCTTCTGGTCAAGCTTGAGGGACACCTAACAGTGACTTGAAGCCTATATACTGCCAAATGTGTCCTGAGGAATATTTAAAGTTTTAATATTACCTGTTGGGTGGAGAAGCTGCACAGAGCCTGTATAATGCCCACACATTTGGCCAACCCAGAAGACGCCTGGTGTGCTGGTGGTGGGTGGACTCTGTCTGTCTGTGATGGTCTGATCCCGAAGTGGCCCCTCAGGCCTGGTGTATCTGTAATGCTTGGGTCAGCATAAAGGCAGTGTGGTGGCAGCAGGCACAAGTAGGTGTGTTTGTGGAAGACATGGGATCCCCGACGTGCCATCTGTTTGGGGTGACACTGCACTGCCCAAGGTTTTCAGTCTCCTGCTCTGTGCAGAAGCGGCACGGAGCAGGCCTGTACACAGCAACCCAGCTCGTAAAGAGCCTGCACAGTCCTACTGTGTGCATTGCTCTGGCAATAACTGCATGTGATGGAGGCTTCTTCCACCAATTGGATCTCTGCTTTCATCTCAGTTATTTTGCAAGGACAACTATTTTTAAAGTTGCTATATTTGAACTCCTTTCTTTTGCTTTCACCTGCCCCCCCTCACCTCTGCATTGTCACTAGGTTGCTCTGTTCCCTTCCCTGACCTGCACATGTCCGTATTTCACCAATAGACATTCATAGATATTTTTCTTTCTTGTTTGTGGGTCTGACCCACACTACATCTTCCTTTAAAAGGGACTTTAATTGAATTCTTTGCCAACTTTGCTGCAGTCAGCTGCACTACCTGATAGCTCCTTTCTTGGACTTATCTAGAGCAATTCATGGGTGAAAGCACTATGCAAAGCAAGACAGAGAATTTGAAACATCACTGGGTACTGAATAATAAGATAAACCACAAAGTCAAAGTCTGAGGGAGCACAAGGTAATTTTATGCCCTCCCAGAACTGATATGATGGATTTGGTGCTGTTCGGTCCCTTTTTTTTAAACTTCCTTTTTTTGTTTGTTTATAAATCAAGACATGTATTGTTTGACTGGTGAAGACAAGAAACTGGGGTTTCACCACTGCAGTCTTAGGATTGATTTCTGCAACTGGTCCACAATCAGGAAGAGTTGATGTGGCAACTGGATTCAGAGCTGTGAGGAGTCCCAGCCACTGCTGAGGAGGCAGAGAATGTTATTGTGAGGGAATGCAGGAGGGAACTAAAAAGAGCTAAGGTAAAAGGATGATCTGAAAACTTACAGTCGCTTAGAAATGGCTGTGAGTTCCACCTTGAAAATAAAAAATGTCTGTAATGTCAAAACTACATGACTGTGCAGAAGGGAGAGGAATGCTTTAGGAATGAATCTCAAGAAGTATCTGTACGAGAGAGTCGTTGATAATAGAGAATGAGCAGCACAGTCACTTTAGTCTGCTCTCCTCACAAACTTGTACCAGTGCTGTGATTTAGGTTTGCAGTATGATTTTCTGCCTGGGCTGTTGGGCTGGCACAGCTGGCACACTCCTAGCTGGGATGCAATTTTGTCAATTTTAAAGTGCCTGCAGCACCATGCCACCAACAGTTGCAAGTTCCATGCTCAAAGTCTGTAGAACACTTCCTCTACCAGGGCAGGTGACTGGGGGCACAGGTTTGTGAATGTGCCTATGTGCACAATCAAGCTGCATAAAGAATAGAATACAGTAAAAGTACTGAAGATGGTGCTGGCAGTGATGATTGACATTCCAGAAACAAACTGGTCACTACCTGAATGCAGATCAGGAGAGAGTTACAGCTTTGAAGAGCTTGCGAGCTGAAAATGAAGGATAGACAGAACATGATATAATATAGAGAGACCCTGAGAAGAGTGATAATGAGCTGAACTCTCACTAGCATTGTTTTTGTTGCCTTACTGTAAGCTTTTTTAGTATAATATTCTCTCAGCACCTTTGCGTCTTGATCAGATTGTTCTTGATATGGTGGAGAGCATGTTCACCAACCAAAGATAAGTCAAGGAAGGACCTACAGGATACTGCCAAAGGACAGCAGCAAGAAGGGCTGCAGGTCCACATAATACAGCTTGGAAAGAAAGACTAAAGAAACTGGGCTTCTTTAGCTGCAGTGAAAGAACATGGAGAGAAAGCAGCACAACGATCTTCAAAAACATAAAATGCACCTTCAGAGAAGAAGAAATTATTTGGATTTCCCTGTCCATGGACAAGATAACAGAAAATATTGCAGTTGTATTGCAGCTGGAAGGCTTTAGTTCAGATACTTGGAAGAACTTTCCAGTAGTAAAACTCTGGTGGGGATTGTCCAGGGAATGGAGGAGTCTCCAGCACCAGCCATCTTCCACAGTGGGCTGGATTAAGAGCTGTCAGGAATGGTGATGTCCAGGAGAGACTCACCGGAGAGACAGAGGTGGAAGAGACATCTTCTCAGGGTCGAATTCAGGTTTGTGATTCTGTGGCATTATTCGTGGTGCAGCTTGAGGACAAAAATTGTATATTTTGAGGATATGAAAAGACCAAGCTTCTTCTCTTGGAGAGTCATCCATTAGCTGTGAAGGAATTCATTTCCTGGCTGAAACAGAGGACACAGAAGGCAACTAGGACAAGACATGCTGCTGTGGACACGTGTAGCCTATCAGGACTTAAGTATAGGCATAGAGCTACCTCACAGTTAGACCTGAAAACCACTGGCCCACTCTTCAATTTTTAAGGTTCTGAAGGAAGCTCTTGTGCAAACAGCCTGGCTGGATTTTCAGGCAATGAAGAAAGGTACAAGCTGACTGCAGTCATATGCAGCTGAACCAGAACAAGAGGAGACAATCAAGGATATTTGGGCAATGCAGAGAACTTATGCATTAAGAGGGTGGTGGGCACTTTGGGCTTGTTGCTACCCGTAGCAGTTGGCTCCCTGTACTTTTGGTGGGAGAAGCTCTCCTGAGGGCCAAAAGGCCCAGTGGCTAGATTCACTTGTGCCAATGTAGATGTCTAGAGCCATTTCAGGTGTACTGGAGTGTCCAAACTACCCTCAGGTGGCTGGCAAATTTGACACAGGGAATGTGAGAGACCTGTTCCCAAGGTGAAATTCCCTTGGCATCTCAGCTTGGCACTTACTTTTGGGCAAATGAAGTGAACTCAAAGTATCTAACATGGGCTTAAGCTGTTTTGGACTTGCAGCTAGCTGAGGAGCTGAATCTGTGGCTCTTAGTTTGATGGGTCAAAGCTGTGGAGCTTCCTGTGGTAGAAACCTTTAACTGGGCATCTGGGTCTTATGAAGTGTAAGGAGCCCTCCCAGAGAAGCTGTATAAGGGTAAAGCACTACACCACACGCACCCACACACCCACACGCACACCCTTGCACCAAGTTCTGCCAGCTCATTACGTCATTCAGCAGTGGATTGATTTGGGCTTTTTTTAAGCAGTGTAAAAGTAGATTGGCTGATAAAAAAGAGCCTTTTTGTTGTGAGAGCTTGCTGAGTTTGGGAAACTGCTTTCAATGCTATTGGCAAACACTTTACAGTGTAAACAGGGCCTACATCAGGCAGATAAATAAGTGCAGATGTGCTTTTCTGTAGCATCCATTTGGTGATAGACAATATATTGAAAAAAAAATTCTCATCAAATTAATTGCGGCCAATTAGACATAACCCCTTCCCCTCATCTCTGAATCCCCTCCAACTGCTGCTGCTGCATGAATGGGAAGAGCTCCTATCACCTGTTTCATTATGCAGATTGATATTCGAACATCTGAGAACAATGCTGCTTTCTGCACGGCACGGCTCCAAATTGCTAATGAAACAGCTCTGCCAGCCGAGTCACTTAAGCCCGCTTTCACTGCTGCTGTTGACAGCTCTCATGGCGAGATGTGGAGGGGAGCGGGAAAGGAGCTCTCCCCCCTGAATGTGCTAACAGCTCCCAGCCTGTGTGTTTATCGCTCTCCAGAGAAGGAAGATTTCTGCTCTCTGACTCTGAGAGGTTACTTTTCCAAAGCCAGGGTCTGCTTTGCACTTAGTGCTCCTTGATTTCAGTTTGTGGAGTGAGGGGTTGAAGAGGCAGGCAGCCACTGGGCTCTGAACATAGACATCTTATATCCCAGAGCTACCCCAGCCCTTCAGGCATCCTTGGTGTCTGCTTTCCACCCCCATCTCTAGCATCCACCTTCACAGTTGATGTGAAGCAAGTGGGATTTCTTTCATGGGTGAAAAGATGTGCACATCACCTTGAGTCCATAAAAGGGGAGCGTCTCACAACAGAGGTTCCCGGGTGAATGAGTGGGAGGATGCAAGTAGGATACACCTCTGCCTGGGGCTCTTTGAGTGCAGGACTGCAGCTGAGCCCTGCTGGTTCCCTCACAGGCAGTCACCCCTTGAGGTAGGTAGAGCTGGGCAGCAGGACAGGTCTCCTGCTACAGGGAGGTACAGTGTGGGGCTCCTACAAGTGTGGACCCTGTACAACTGGGTTTTCTCAGCAACTGGTGTAGTTGCTTATCTTCCCTTCCCCTATTACCACCACATTTTTTTGCCAGAGCCTCACAGGACTCCTCTTTGCAGATGCCTGGGGTAGAGTAGTTGTGACTTAGGCCTCTGACAGGAGAAATATTTGCATGAAATAATGGGAGCATTCTCTCATTGATCTACATTCTGACCCTTTCTGTCCATATATGTGGTTAATTCCACAATGTTGTCAATGGGTTTCCTGCATCATTGGGATTATCTCTGCACAGGCTTCCTCCATGTAATGGCCCCTGCATTGTGCCTCAGCTCCTCCCTCATGTCTCAGACTCCTTATTGACTGGTCTGCCAAAGAGCTCTGCTTCCCTGGGGATGATACTTAGGATCCAGGCCCACTGTCCCAGCCTCTGGGAGAAATCAAATAAGTGGCTTTCCTTACTGAACTCTTTGATAATCTGTCAATTAACTGTCTTCCTTATGGATCATCTCCAGTTCCTCCACACATTCCTCTACTGTGTTGCCAGGAGGGAACACACTCTTTTCCCATCTGTCCCATGAACTTTCTGGGAGGGCTTGCATGTCTTCTTGTTCCCTCAGTATGAGCTGTGTAGGACAGAAGTTAGTGTAGTTAGAATGATGCAATAGTTTTTGACTCTGGAGAGCTCACTGGAGATCCCTCCATGCCTGGACTGAGCTGCACCCGCTTACTGCCAAGAAACAAACATGGGGATTTTTGAACTGCTGTCTCCTGTCAGAAAGCTGCATGCATGTACTGCTGTTACTTCTCAAATATGGAGAAGTAGCTGCTTATCTCTGGCTCCATGGACTGTGGAGTCAGCTGGACATTGGTTGCTTTCAGCTTTGTAAACATCAAACCAGGTTAGCTGGGGATCTGTGTTCCTCTTAGGCACTCAAGCTAAAATTGTTTGGTGTGGGCCCCATGTGGGCCCTTTCATATCATTTCCTGTCTTGCTGTCCACCAAGCTATGGCTGAAGTGTGTGTGCATGTTGGTGTGTGGAGAATAATTTGCATTTGAAGATCTGTTCTGACTAAGGAATGAGCAGGGGATGAGGGTTGGTGAGTGAATGAGTAGCATGTGAATTTGTAGAAGTCATCAACCTGACTTCTTTCTCTAGAAGTGTGCTTTTCCAGTTGCTAGAAACAGGCATTTCCTGAAAGAGAAATGTTTTCATTTATTTATTGATTGACCAGGAGATTAAAAATTAAATCTGGAGCCTTTTGCCTGTGGCTGCTATTATAGACTCTGGAACACAGTGGGGACAAAGGATAGTTCAGAGTTGGGATTGTTTCCCTTACCACAGCCCTGCCTGACTTTGTAATCCTTCTTACTCTAGTTTGTAGACATTGTGATGGAAGTAGAGATTGTGTCACTGGGAATGGAGGGTGGAGGTATAAAATGGACATGCCAAAACTCAGTCACACCAATGTTGGTCAGGCCTGCCTGATGCTTGTCCTGTTGACTGTACTCTGTTGGAGGGCTCTGTGGGAATGGGAATGTCCTGTTTGCCTTCAAGACAGGGTTCTGCAGCCTCTGGGAAAGCAGGTTGCCCACGCTGCAATCTCCTGGTTTAGCATGTCAGGGGACAGACTGTGTTTCTTTGTGTCTGGCGTGGCAGTGTCCTTCTTGTGATGGGTCCCCTAGGCTGCTGCTTTAATCAGCTTAGTAAAAAAGAATAATTTTAGCATGCTGCGGTGATTTTTCTCCCATCAAAGTTTGCTTTCATTACAGTCTTTGATAGCTGTGAGTTTGTCTTCATCCCTAGAGGGTGTGACAAAGTTCTAAGAGACACCTTACTGTCTGTTTTATGCTATGTGAAGCTTCTGTTTTGTTGGTGATGCACTAACCTGAGTTCAGAAAAACAGCCCCAATGTTTTTTATTGGCTTAAAGCAGTAGGATACGTGTTCTGTCTCACACACTCACATGCACATTCAAACTCATCTTGCCATCCAGACTGGAGAGATGAATTGTCTGGTACACAGAAACAGGTGAACAGTGTTCGACAGACACAGCTTCTAGCTGTCCTCGTGGCTGAGATGTTATGAGTGAGATACACTCCTTTAGGGGCTCTGGCCTCCTCAGTTGAGTTGACCAAGCTCCAAAATGGCTTTAAGCAGAACTCAAGAACAAGGCTCATCTGCATGTGTTTTAAGCTAGAACTGTCTGTAGATTGCAGCCCTGTAGAAGGTGGCAGTGCATGACTGCACGAATTCATGTACCAGGTGAACTCCTGGCGTTAAATGGGTTTGGTCTGACCATTAGCATGTTGTCAGCGTGCTTCTCGGGGTCATGCAAACACACAGTCACAGTTGGGAGTCAGGCAAGAACACCAGGCAAGCTACTGCTTGATATATCCAGAGAGGAGGAGGCTTCTTTCCATTTCATCTACCTTTGCATCTCTACTGCTTATTCACTTCCTGGTTTACAATTCTGTGCTCCTTCTCATCTGCTGGTTCTAGGGGTTTTAAGCAGTCTTGATAATTGACAGTCTAAATTTTACTGCTCATAAAATCCCAGAGAGCATTGATTATGACTTGAGTTAAGCAAGTGGCATATAAAATCTCACAGCCTTGCAGCCGTGGGGGAATGTTATGATGAATGTATTTCTTGTGAGCGGCAAAAGCTTTGGAGTGTTCTGCCAGCTCTGTTCTGGGCATCAAATGTTACTAGTAACTTGCAGCCACTAACAGCATTTCATTTGGGACATTTGCCCAAAACTTTGAAAGCTGGTCATTTGTTTGGTGAAGTGGATGTGAGGTGTGCTGAGAGGCATCTCTCCTCATTAATTACTTTTCTACTTCTGTCAGAACCAGGAAGTGCAAAGGCATCCACAGAGCTGAAAAAGATACTTCTTAGGAACCAAATGACAGTTTGTGGATAAAAAGCACATCACACAGACTTTATTTGAAACAGTTTCTTGGCTGTGTTCCATCACCACTGTTACATTTTCCCTTTCCTTTTTCTTTTTATCTAACCTCCTGTTTAATCTCTGTTCACTGACTATTTCATGCACTTAATCCAGAGTAGATGAAAAGAACAGCTTGCTCAGATTTACTTCTTGTTTCTTAGGCATTAACAGGAGATATTTGTGTCTGAAAACACTGAAATATAGTATTGTCTCAATTATGTTTTCTACATGATAGTAAAATAAAATCAGAACTACCTTCTGATGTTCTCCCAACCAGATGACTGCTTCAATCTGAAAGATTGTGAGAAATGTTCCTTTTTCTGTCTCTTCAGTTCCAGAAACCAAATGACTTCTCACCCCCTTTCCGCTTTGGGACGGTTCCCAATGGCAGCACGGAAAGGAACATTCGCAACAACTACCCTGAAATGCACAGCTACATGGTGAAGTTCAATCAGAGGGGGGTGGACGATGCACTGTTCTCGCTGAAGACTGGGTGAGGCTTTCTTACATGCTCCTTCACCACAGACTTTTTGCATGCTTGTCTGGAAAATTTTATTTTTAGGGTTTGAAAAATGAGCCTCTGTTATCATTCCATGGTTAAAAGTATAGTAAGACCACACATAGCACAGTAGTCCAGGACAGTAACTCTGTGGTTCTTTTTGCCAGGTTTTTCTATTGGCATCTGTATGAGAGTTTCTGGTTTTGCTGTGTTTATAAGAATACAAAAAAAAAAAAAGAGCATCTACTGTATCCCTGTGTACATAATCCATGTGTGTATTGGTCCCAAAGACCTTGCTTCATCAAGATATTTCATGTTGATGGGTTTTTATGCATACAGAAGAAAAGCTCACGGATCTCTGTGGACAAAGTCTTTTTCAGAGCATTTATATTGTCATCTGGAAATTCCTTTGTTTTCCCTCCTTCTGTGTATAAAAGATTATGCTAATCAGGGAGCTGTCAGACTAATCCCACCCCCAGTGTATCGCCAGTTAATATAATGTAATGGAAGGTAGGCTTGAAGCAAATAGTTTGGAAGTAGCCTACTCTCTGGAATGTTTTAGTATCAAGGGCTAAACAAAACATTATTTGAATAATAAGGAAGTATAAAAAATGTAAGCATTTCCTTGGGTAATTTTGGAAACGTGGGAAAAATCGTTAGCGAGAAGCATGCTTGAATAGCTCATCCTATTTTAATAACAGCAAATCTGCAAAGGAACTAACTCAAAATGACATTTTGCAAGCCTTTGTCCTTTGTAATTAAAGACCTCCTCCCAGAGCTGACCATTTTAGTTGTCAGAGCCCAGCCCCAGTGAAAAAAAATTTTTGCTTACACTCATGTTGCACTCTTATGAGAAAGTTCGTTCCAAAGCACAACTTAAGATGTTTAGCCAATTTAATTACTAGATTGAATATTCCTAAATCTGTTTGCCAGGTTCAGAGGTACACAGCCCATTACAAATGGTTGTACCATTGCTGGATATCATCCTGGGAGGATACGTGTGCCAGGATAGTCATCATTCAGGAAATAAATATGCACTGTCCTGGAAATATATGGATGAAATAGAGTTCATCACTTGTGATAGATGTCATCCTGGCTTCATATTCACCCTTGGACAGACTTCCTCACAGATAAGCACTTGAACTGAGATAATCACCATCCTGTAAATATATGTGCAGGAGGTGTATTGTAAACACAGTGTGTGAGAGAGAATGTGCAACCGGAAGGTCTTAGGTCATTTATCAGAAAGTGTTTCATTTCAGATCTAGTGGGAGGAGTTACTCATCAGCTGTCTTTGGTTATGTGGAAGATGCAACCTCCTGAGTATGCCCCCCACATCCAAATCAATTTGTTGCAGTGTGAAGAGGCTCTCATCAGGCTGTTGTGCTCTCTACGCAGTCCATAATGGGGATTTCTCTGTGTGGAAGCAGAATTTTTGTTGTGATTTTCAGCTGAACAGTCTTTAACAAAGACCAATTCAGCATGGTAAACCATAAAGCTGCTATTGTGGCCACTTGACATTGGTAAAGATCTGGTAGTACTTTTCACAGTAACTGAGGGGTTAAACATAATGTCCTGACTGTATTTGATTTGAAAAAGATACATTTTTCTCAGCTAAGTCATGCCAGCATTTGAATTGGAGAAAATATTTTCCTTACTTCAATCCCTACTTTGCTATCTAATATTGATAAATTTTATAAGGCATTTTAGGTTCTTTTGAGATGAAAGGCAGTACAGAAATATAAGCTATTCTTAAGGATATAGATCCCCTTGACTTCCTCTTAATTCGTCTTTATCTTGCAGTATGTTTGTATTCCAAATTTTCTTTCAGATCAGAAATTATGATTACCAAAAAGTCAGAAAGAAATAGACGATCCTCATTTAAAACTCAGATTCACCTGTAAGACAGCTTTAGGCTTAGATTTTATTTAACTGTGGTGAAGATGACACACCTGAAGGATGGGATACCATCCAGAGGGATCTGGACAGGCTCAAGAAGTGGGCATATGGGGATCTCATGATACTTAGCAAGACCAAGTGCAAGGTGCTGCACCTGGGTCAGGGCAACCCCAGATACCAACACAAGCTGGGGGATGAAGGGATCAAGAGCAGCCCTGCTGAGAAGGACTTGGGGGTACTGGTGGGTGAGGGGCTGGACATGACCCAGCAATGTGCACTCACAGCCCAGAAAGCCAATTGTATCCTGGGCTGCATCCAAAGCAGCTGGACAGCAGGGTGAGGGAGGGGATTCTGCCCCTCTGCTCTGCTCTGGTGAGACCCCACCTGCAGTGCTGCATCCAGCTCTGGGGTCCTCTGCACAAAAAGGACATGGACCTGTTGGAGCAAGTCCAGAGGAGGCCACCAAGGTGATTAAAAGGATAGAGCACCTCTCCTTACAAGGAAAGGCTGAGAGAATTGGGATTGTTCAGAAGAGAAGGCTTTAGGGTGACCTGATTGTGGCCCTCCTGAAGAGAACCTACAAGAGAGCTGGAGAGAACCTTTTTATAAATTCATGTAGTGACAGGACAAGGGGGAATGGTTTCAATCTGAAAGATTAGATAAATTAGATATTAGGAAAAAATTCTTCTGCATGATGGTGGTGAGGCACTTAACTGTGAGGTGATGAAGTTGTGGATGCCCCATCCCGAGAGTGTTTGAGGCCAGGCTGGACAGAGCTCTGAGCAACCTGGTCTAGTGGAAGATGTTTCTGCCCATGTCATGGGGGTTGGAGCTAGATGGTCTTTAAGATCCTTTCCAACCAAAACCTTTCTATGATTCTATATAACATATTGCAGTCCATCTGAAAAAGGTTAATTTCTTCCTTAGCTACCTAAAACCACTTTTGAATTCATACGGATTTTATGTTTTCTGTACTATACCCTCTTGTTTCTTGCATCTGTGCAGGAAGTTGGATGCTTTCATTTATGATGCAGCAGTGCTAAACTACATGGCTGGCAGAGATGAAGGCTGCAAGCTGGTGACGATTGGGAGTGGGAAAGTGTTTGCCTCCACTGGCTATGGCATTGCCATCCAAAAGGACTCAGGCTGGAAGCGCCAGGTTGATCTTGCGATTCTACAGCTTTTTGGAGATGGTAAGTGACAAGAAAAAGAAGCACTGAAGTTTCCTAAGAAATACCAAGTTTTGTGTGTAAGAAATGAAAGTTTTTGGCTCTGGTGCTTCAGATGTGAGTTGAGAACATGAAATTATTAATGGGGTTTTTTTAGAGGCATCACACCAAAAATGTGAGGTTGTCACTTCTTTCATGTTGTTGATGCAGTGTAGCGGTATCATCAAAAGCAGTGCCGAAAGCACTAAAGTTTTCATAGAACAAGCTCAGATGTGTGTTTGAAAAAATATCTTATGTGAAGAACATCTTGTAAAAACAAGATTTCTGGTGTGAATTTTTCACTACCTTTGAGGTTTTGCCATGACCAAACCCACTAATTATACTCGACTGTCTGTGGTTATTCCGTACTTTATAGCTCTAGACAGGATAAATCCATGCAGGGTTTACAGAATTAAAGGATACATATTTCTGGATGAAAGAGCTAGATCAGATTTTCCAAAACCTCAAAAAAACCCCAAAGCAAAACAACAAAAAAAAGCCAGCAAACCAGGAAGAACTTGAGACTCAGAAGCATATTTTGGAGTGAGTTTTTAATTAGAACATTATAGTTACCTAATACACCTCTTAATTTACAGAGAAATTGCTAGTATTAACAAAAATTATTTATGGGAAAAGAAATTCCTTCTTAGGAAATATTTTCCCATCTTTCCATTTCACATTACATTTTCCTGTGTCCTTTTATGTGAATAAATAAAATTCAGTTTATTTTATTTATAAGTATTCTTTTTTCCCCCTGAAATCTGAAAATAACATACCATGTTATAAATATGGAAAGAACATAACTTGACATACTTCAGAAAATTGGCCACCTGACAGATACGTTGTTCTGTTTCTTAAAAAGCCTAATATGTATTGTTTCAGAGAAGGACATAAGTTCTCTACAAAGTTTCAAAGACTCTGTTATGGCACTACTTTAATATATGGATTTCCCCCCCCGCCACTGGACTGGAGATTTAAAATGTGAAAAACTAACTTTCCTAACAACATGAAACAATTTGTCATCCTGCAAAATTAGTTTGTTCTGAATGTCTCAATATAAGTGTGTGTGTGAGTGTTTACCTCTCTCTCACCCCTCATGAATAGGACCATAATGGTAGTAAGTGGTGTATGAAATTAGAGTACAGAACCTTTGCTCCTAGCTCATACAAATTAGTAAAATTTTTGATTGGTCAAAGCCCTTGGAAGTGTTGAATTTGGACAAAAATGAAGGGAAGAACAATGAGTAAAAATACTCAAATATGTTTTGGAACATTGCACCTAGTTTAAATGAGCTATGGATATGATGGGAAAAAAATGATTGAAAACAATCAGTATTATGAATTCTGAGTTGGAAACATACAATGTTTTCATCTAGAAATGATTAATTTTTGTCTACCAGTATCAGTCACTAATTTTTCCCTTCATTGACTTAATGAAAGTGGAAGTTTGTGAGGCCAGGTCTTCAGTCATCTGGTGGACAACTGTTTCAGGATCTCAGTGTACACATCCAGCAAGTGTCATAGCTCTGTCCCGTGGTACAGCTAATATCGGGCTGTGGAAAAAGCATGTTGACTTTCCTGTGACAAATGGCACTTGCCCCCATCAGAAGGGCAGTCAGGATATTTTATGGATATTGTAAATGTGGAAAAAGAAAGTGGAGACTGGAAATTACATTAGATCAGCTTCTTGCTTTCAGTCTGCCCCAGTTTGAGCTCTTCAGCCATTGCAGGATTATCTAACCTGTTTCTTTCCTCCTGTCTATCTTTCTAGGGGAGATGGAGGAGCTGGAAGCTCTCTGGCTCACTGGCATTTGTCACAATGAGAAGAATGAGGTTATGAGCAGCCAGCTGGATATAGATAACATGGCAGGTGTCTTCTACATGTTGGGAGCAGCCATGGCCCTCAGTCTCATCACCTTCATCTGTGAGCATCTCTTCTACTGGCAATTCCGCCACTGCTTCATGGGCGTCTGCTCTGGCAAGCCTGGTGTGGTCTTCTCCATCAGCAGGGTGAGTGCTGTTAACTGTCAGGGAGGAATAGAGCCTTTATTCAGACAGTCCTAGGTACTGGAGATGGGAAGATCCACCAAGACTGTCTAACACACAGGTGGCATAGGGTGGCAGTCTGCACAGTGTCATCTTTGCACTGTTAATGTTGCACAAACATGCTAGCTTTTTCTGTGACATCTCTGGTCTCTGCTGGGTTATGGTTAAGGAAATGGAAAGTTCACATGGAAATGAAAACACAGTAAAAGACGAGTTAACTGTTACTGTTTCCTCCTCCAAAGTGAGTTGTGAGGAGGCCAAATTTGGGGACCCCCCCAAATGTAATCACATCATGATATGATTAGAAATGTGGGAGTTTTACACTGTCCTCTATATTACAGCTTTTTAGCTGACCTTTTGTTAACTAGAAGTGTGCCTTCATTGACCGTCAGAAGTTCTTAACCAAAAGCCATGCCCTGAACCATGTAGAAATCCTTCCACAGAGGATGACCACATAAACTTAGCAATTGCTTTATGCAAATCTGCCTTAGGGTACAACATTTACATTTAAAGCAGATTCTAGCCATTTCTGAGTCGTCATCTCCTATTAGTGTTGCTAGCAGTATCCCATTTGGAGCTTTATTTTCCTTCTTTCAAGCCTCTGGTCCTTTCTCCTGATCCATTCTGAAGTGAGGTCAAATCTTGGCGTTTTTTAGCTCAGTGTCTGATGTAACAGAATTTACTTTGATTGTACAGGGAGTATATAATTGCTGCATAACATATTGAAGAGAAATGACAAAGGCACAGCCTCTCTTCTATACTGTTAGTTTGTAATGTGGTTTAGTCTGGAGATGAGATGGGGCATTGTGTTTGGTGACCCTTAGCTAAGAACAGATTCTTTCATTCTGTGGCTATCTGTTAGACCTGGGGCAGGTTGATGTAAGGTCTGAAAAGTGTTAATCGTCTGCTAGCTGCTGAGAAACCATGATAACATGATGTGATGGTGTCCATTTCACAATTGATGTTAATCATCAAGCACCATTTGGCAGGTCAGGGAATAAAGGAGCCCCTTTCATTCTGTTCCTAGGGATAGCCCTTGCAAAGAGTCTGTGTCATGGGTCAAATGAGCTTGTGGAGAATGTGGAGGAATTGGGCTCTTCTGTTGTCTGATTTGAGGTTGAATAGAGGACTTTTGCTTTCAGGGACATCAATTTGGAGCCTGTTATCACTGTTAAATTTAACAGAATGCAATTAAAAATTCTATTGTACCTCAGTCAACCAGATGCAAAAGATCTAAATACCTATTCAACAGTTCTGCTCTTTCTCTGTTTCCTTCTCTAATCTGTACTGGTGATTAATGTAGCTAAGTTTATGACAAATGAAGCTGTTCCCTTTTTAAGATAGCTCCTGTCTCATTGATTCATTGATGCCCAGATGATTTTCAAGGGCCAAAACAGACTTTCATCCTCTCATCCACACAGAATCGTTTGTCTTGATTCTTTTATTCCCAGGGATATTATTGTGCCCATTTGCAATTCTGTGTTACATCTGCTAGATTTGACTAACTCTTACAGATGCAAGCAGGCATTCCTGCATCCTAGAGATACGACTTGAAACAAAACAGAGGGAGAGGAATGGAGGGAAAAGAAAAAATGTGGGGGTCAAGAAAGAGGGTCAGAACAGCAAGGTAGAGCAGAGTTGGTAGAGCAGATCTGATTTCATTTGATTTGATTGTGCTTCATGATGGAAGGCCGATAGGCTCTACTATCCTACAGGAACACGCTCTTGATGCACACAATGCTTCCCAGTTCGAGTCCCCTTCTGTGTATTCTTTGCGGGACCGCTTACCTTCTTGCTTTCTCTCATTTCAGGGTATCTACAGCTGCATCCATGGCGTGGCCATCGAAGAACGCCAGTCAGCAATGAACTCTCCCACAGCAACTATGAACAACACCCATTCCAACATCCTCCGCCTGCTTCGGACAGCCAAGAACATGGCCAACCTGTCAGGGGTCAATGGCTCACCACAGAGTGCCCTGGACTTTATCCGCCGCGAGTCATCCGTCTATGATATCTCTGAGCACCGCCGCAGCTTCACCCACTCAGACTGCAAATCCTACAACAACCCCCCCTGTGAGGAGAACCTCTTTAGTGACTATATTAGTGAGGTGGAAAGGACCTTTGGCAATCTCCAGCTGAAGGACAGCAACGTGTATCAGGACCACTACCACCACCACCACCGCCCCCATAGCATTGGCAGCACCAGCTCCATCGACGGGCTCTACGACTGTGACAACCCGCCCTTCAATGCCCAGTCGCGCTCCATCGGGAAGAAGCCCTTGGACCTGGGGCTACCCCCTGCCAAGCACAGCCAGCTGGGTGACCTTTATGGCAAGTTCTCCTTCAAGAGTGACCGTTACGGGGGCAGCGGGACCCACGACGACCTGATCCGCTCGGATGTCTCTGACATTTCCACTCACACGGTCACCTATGGCAACATCGAGGGCAATGCAGCCAAGAGACGGAAGCAGCAGTACAAGGACAGCCTGAAGAAGCGCCCAGCCTCTGCCAAGTCCCGGCGGGAATTTGATGAGATAGAGCTGGCCTACCGCCGGCGCCCGCCCCGCTCACCTGACCACAAGCGCTACTTCAGGGACAAGGAAGGGCTACGGGACTTCTACCTTGACCAGTTTCGGACCAAGGAGAACTCACCACACTGGGAACACGTGGACCTGACAGATATCTACAAAGAACGGGGAGATGAGTTTAAGCGTGACACGGGAGGAGGAGGGGGTGGATCCTGCACTAACAGGGCCCATCACAAGCACGGCTCAGGCGAGTTTGGTGGAGGCAACGAGCACAAGCATGGCGTTGTGAGTGGGGTCCCAGCACCATGGGAGAAGAACCTGACCAATCTAGACTGGGAAGACCGGACCGGGGCTAATTTCTGCCGCAGTTGCCCTTCTAAGCTGCACAACTACACGCAATCAACGGTGGGGCAGAACTCCACCCGCCAGGCCTGCATTCGCTGTGAGGCTTGCAAGAAAGCGGGCAACCTATATGACATCAGTGAGGACAACTCGCTCCAAGAGCTGGACCAGCCGCCTGCCCCCGTGCCCGTGGCCACCAGTGCCACCTCCTCTTCCAAATACCCTCAGAGCCCTTCCAATTCTGCCTCCAAGGTGCAGAAGAAGAACCGCAACAAACTCCGCCGGCAGCACTCCTATGACACCTTTGTGGACCTGCAGAAGGATGACTCAGCCCTGGCCCCCCGCAGCGTCAGCCTCAAGGACAAGGGCCGCTTTTTGGAGGGGAGCCCCTACGCCCACATGTTTGAGATGCCAGCCAGTGAGACCACCTTTGCCAACAACAAGTCCTCAGTGCCCGCCACCAGCTACCACCACCATAACAACCCCGGCAGCAGTGGGGGCTACATGCTCAGCAAGTCGCTCTACCCCGACCGGGTCACCCAAAACCCTTTCATCCCCACTTTTGGGGATGACCAATGCTTGCTCCACGGCAGCAAATCTTATTTCTTCAGGCAGCCTGTGGTGGCAGGAGGGCCCAAAGCCAGGCCAGACTTCCGAGCCATTGTCACCACCAACAAGCCGGTGGTCTCAGCCCTTCATGGGGCTGTGCCAGCCCGTTTCCAGAAGGACATCTGTATAGGGAACCAGTCCAACCCCTGTGTGCCTAACAACAAAAACCCCAGGGCTTTCAATGGCTCCAGCAACGGGCATGTTTATGAGAAACTCTCCAGTATTGAGTCTGATGTTTGAGTGAGAGGGGAAGAGCGCAGGGAGGGACTGGGGGTGTATGTGGAGCATGGGAGGGTGGGGTGGGATCTATCCCATCAGCTACTCTCCTGAGTCGTCCTTAGTTTGTGGGATACTGGAGTTGTGAGTAGTGCAGCACTGGTGACAAGTGCCACCTCTTTGGTTTCCCCTCTTCCTCCTCCTTTCCCAAGCCTCCCGTTTTATCTCTTTTTCCATGTTCTCGCTCCTCCCATTCTCCTCCATTCCTGGCCATTGCACTTTACAGTGATGTTGGAGTTGGATATCCTTGCTTGTGATTTCAGGAAGCAGAGAAAAAGGCAGGGAAGGGGTGGGCTGAGGAGGAGCAGCAGTGACTTTAGTGTTCACTTCTGCTGGCTCCCAGCAGAGAAAGGCATGTGCGCACACACACGTGTGTGTGTGTGTGTGTGATGGGAGGAGGCAGCAGCAGCAGTGTAATGGACATGCAGGAAAATATGCTTGCTCAGGCAACTCTTCCTAAAACTGCCTAGAAAAGAGTAGTGTTTAAGACGTGGAGAAAGTGAAGGGAGAATAACAAGACTAACTTGATGATGCACTTATATGTTAGCTATATTGAGGTTCTTGTTACATTATTTTGTGAAGACTATGGGGGTTTAGGGCTGAAATATATATATATATATATATATTTGCGTATATGCTGAGAAATTTTACGCTAAAATTTTGAATTGTCTGCTGGGGGGTGTGGAGGGAGGGAAGATTTGTCTGCAGGTCAGGCTAGTGGTTTCACTGTGGCTATTACAGCCATTGAATCTATGGCAGACTAGTGGTAGAGAGAGAAAAGAAGTGGAGTCTGAGTTTGAGAAAGCTGATCAGCAGCCTGCCTCACTCCAGGGTTGGTTTCCCAAACTCAGACAAAAGATGCTGGTTTGCACTGAAATAAGAATTTGAGGAAAGAGGAACAGGGTTGGTTCGTGAGCTGTGAGTTGCTCAGTTGTGACATTCTTCAAGGGTGGGAGCAGTATATAGTATGGGTTTGCCTATATGCGAGTATATATGGTAACTTTATACTTGAAATGTCTGTGAAGAAAGCAAAATAAACCCACTATCCTATGAGGTGTCTGGAGAACACAGTAGAACAGAGCTTAAGAGTAGGGAAAGGTGGGGAGTTTTTTCCCTGTCACTTCAGGGGACACGAAACCCATCTTGGCATGTCCTTTCAGCAAGGAGGGAAGAGAAAAAAGGAGCTTAATCCTTCTGCTCTCTCTACCCTTGGCCAGCAGGTTGGAGCAAAAAGAATAGGGTGCCCTCTGCTAATGCTGGAGAGGAAAAAAGAAATGCCATAGAAGGGTGTGTGTGGTGGCTGTGGTGCTGGTGGACTGTTTCAATGCCTCCTTGCACATGTGGAAATGGGAGGAGGGTGTATGCACCCATGGGAAATACATATGTATATTTACTATTGAATGTACAGAGGAAGTACACAGCTTGTCTTCCTGGGAAAGGATGTGCTTGAATAAATGCCAGAGAGCACAGAAACTTGTGCTGAAGACTGAAGACAAGATGTGCAAAGCTGAGATGTGTGTGTACATGTGCGTGTGCCTCTGTGTGAAAGAGAGAGATACTAGCACAGGTGTAAAGCTGGAATAGCCTAGGGTTTCCCATCCCTGCAGTTGTAGTGACAGCTTTCCTGGTGCACTTAGTATCGATAAGAATGTTTTTTCTTTCCGTTGTACCATTTTAGATGCAAGTTAAACTAAAGGAAAAGGAGCAATGGTAGGAGTGAGAAGCTGAACACACCTTTCATATGTCATCTATCTCCTGAGGTGGGAGTGTGGACCTACCTCTCCTATCCTGAGAGATATGGCAAAGTCTCTACTGCTTATCCTGGGTCTGTCCCAGTGTCTCAATCACCATGGCTCACCAGGGGAAGGGTTGAGAGAGTCCTGTACTGAGAGCATGGGGACACTGCTGAGGATTGACTCTGAAGGGAGATGGCAGCCCCGTCTTTATGAGCCACATTTCTTGGATCTGAAAGCCACCTCTCTCACATTCCTCACCACACCATGGTTGATTTTATCTTATCTTTCTCTTTTTAAGCCAACAGAAGGCCTTTTATTTATTTACCTATTTATTTTATTTATTTTTTAAGCTGAGGCAGGGGGGAGGGTGGGATTTATGTGTAAAGTCAAAGCGTGTGAGGAGAGGGTGGGCAGGGTTGGTGAGGGCAATATTTTCTTATATTTCACTGAGGAAATTGAGGAGGAAAGAGGGGAAGAGTCTTTGTAATGCCACCCCCTAGTCTTTGGGGTAAGGGAACTTCTTACTCTTTCCCTCTTCTCTCATTACAAGGACAAAAAGGAAAAGAAAAGAGGAAAAAAAGAAACCAAACAAATTAACAGAGCGATCTGCAATCCAGAACACATGGCAGCTTGTCAGACACCTCTGATAGCGGCCACCAAGAAGGCGTTCCTTTCATTTGTAAATATTTCTTTTTTATTGCGTTTTTGTATAAATTGGTGTTTCTCTTCTCGTGAATATTCAGGTCGTGGGGTGGGAGGGAGGGGAAGTTTGTTTCCGTTCTGTTTGTTTTCTATGACTTTTCAGGCTGCATTTTTGGAAGCGGTTTACGCAGGTCGAGGCCGTATGAATGAGGAAAAAAAAAAAGAGAGAGAGAGAGAGAAACCCATGTGTGTTGTGTTCCCCCAAGGCCCCCTGTATTGCCCTGTCACCTTTATCTTCATGAATGGAAGACGCCGGAACGTCACTTCAAGCCTTGCCAGCAGGGTTTCATGTTTTGATGGGAACACCCCCAATTCCTTTTTGCATATAAACTCTCTGTACCAGCATCTCTCTGTGGAGTTTGGGCCTCAAGGCACTACACTGTCTTGATAGTGGTGGGGTGAACCATCAAGTTGGCCACTCAGGTTGGACCATCACTTTGACATTAAGAGACTTCTCCAATGCTACTTTGGTTTAGAAATCTTGGACCTGGGAAAGCTCGTGATAATTTCTGGTATTTCCTAAGGGCTTGGGGCTGGGGAGCTTGACAGCTGACGAGGGCAGCTAATCTCTTTGGCGGTTATCTTGGTACTTTTCCGTCCCTCCCCACCTGGAACGAGGAAACCTGGAGGGTGGCTCTGCAGGGAAATTAAGCTGAAAACAAACCAAAAAGAAGTTAATGGAACTTTTTTCAAATCTCTTCTTAAAGGTTCTGATTTTTGTGTTCCGGGTTGAAAGTTGGTTCGTATTTTCTCCGAACTGGTCTGTCCCTTGTTCCACTGATTGGCAAATGATAATTTGCCAAAATCATTATCTAGTATTCTTACTGTTGTAGCACTGTTAACACTCTGAGTGCTCTGCAAATATTAACTGTGCCACAAACCACTCAAATAAATGCTCTAGGGCAACCAGAAAAGAAGAACTGGAAATTCTGGACTGAACCACTGGTCTAACCACAGGAGTCTGGTATTTTGCCTTCTCCCATAATATATTAGGCCACGTGTCCATCAGGTTAATCCTTTCTCCTATAAGCGATCTTTTCTGGTTGCTTTGTTTATTTTAGTTCTGACAGGTGAACAAGTTTTGGGACAGAGATGAAGGGGAAGGGGTGGGAGGGGGGAGGGTGTAATTCATAATCCAGAAAATAAATCAATGATGTTATTAAACTCTGATTATATATTTAGAATTTTAGATTTGGTGTATTTTCATTGTAAGTATTCAAGTGAATCAAACAGGTAATATTAGCAGCAGGTGTTGTCTATACTAGAAAACCACCCATGTGCTGTTTATTACCTGTCCAGAAAAGAATGGGATTTCATACCAGAGCCTGACAAAACTCCACATTCCCTACCTTACCATTTCTCTCTCTCTGCTGTAGAAACACCAGTATTTTCTGGGGCAGTGGCTGGGAACATTTCCTCTCTCTGAAGTTTTCTGCACACAAGAATACTGAGCAAAAACCATTGTGTCCTCTGCAGTTGGTGACCTCTACTGAATATTTGCAGACAGCCTCCCAGGAAAGATTAGGCACCTTTGGCAATGTTTCTGACATTTACCTCCTCACTTCTAGCCCCAGGCATGGCTCTCTGAGAGGTATTTTCATGAGCCATGTTCTTCTGAAGTGGTACTGGAGTGTATGTACTCAGCTGAAGGAGGATGTCTATGAAGGAGATGGAGAAAATATTAAAAAAATATCAGAAATGTGCCATACACAGTGGAAAGCAACTGGCAGGTAGAACTTGCAGCCATGGATCTCCACATCATAAACCTTGTTGGAGTAGTCACACCAGCTTTTTACTGTAGTGCAACACAACACAGGCTGGTGTAGTAGTTCTCTGTCTCCCATCATGCCTCCCAGTGAGGGCAGTATCAGAACTTGCAATGTCACATCCTAAGTAGGCAAGAAAAGCTGCAGTCAGAACTTGTTGTCAGTTGAGAAAATGAAGCACACCATCCCCACCTCAACAACAACAACAAAAAAATCCCATTCTCTCTGAAATCCAGCATGCATTGTCAGAACTCTCCAGGTGAGAACCCCAGTGGGTTCGAAATGTTCAGCAATATCAAAGTACGAACTTTGCCTGTAGGAAATTGATACTTCAGTTTCTAGCATATGGGGGGAGGAAGGTTCCCTTGTGATGTTGCGAAGGATTTGAGGGAGGGAGGGGTTAACAGTTGCCAGGGTGGGCCTCTTCTTCAGCAGTGCCTGCTGATGTTGAGTGCCTCACTCCAAGAAGACACTAGCATCCAGCTTGAATAATGCCCCTTTGTGCGTTCAGATCAGGTCGTTGCTCACAGTAAAATTGCCAGCAAAAGAGAGAGGGGGAGATAAAGAATGAATATGATGGTGGTGACAGGTTAGAGTGATCAGAGATACCTCAGGGATCTTCACAGGCAAGTCTTTGCTATAGAGCTTTCTATCAAATATGGCATATCCTCCCACCTCCATTGCTTATCAACAGATGGGAGCAAGCCTGGGAACACAGCCAATGATCAGACTTAGGCCTTTCACACATCCTCCACTCCAGTCAAGCAACCTTTGATGAGCCCTTCTCATGGAGAAGGGTGGGAGGTTGCACTTCTCCATGCATTTTTGGTTGCCAAAAAGAAAGGGAAAATGGAAGGGGATAAAGATCAGGAGCGTTGATGAAAGGACTTTGTGCTGACCCTCTGTGCCCTTCCTCTAAAGAATTACACTTCACCCTTTCTTCTCAATCCAAGCTGGCAAAGGATAGGGTCCAGTTATGCTTCCTCTCTGTGGCATATGCCTGGGTCACCACAGGAGCCCCTGGGAGCTGTGTGCGAGAAAGGAACCAAATTGCTGGCAACGAATGGGGACAGACTCCAAGCCACGATCCCCATCTGCACCCACTCTTTCCCATAAGTGCTTCCCTGCTGCTGAACACACCTGGCGTGTCCACCTGAACACACCTACCATGCTGCTGGATGCTGCAGGGCACATTGAGATAGTAACTAGTGGGACCTGATTGTCGTCCCCACAAGGGCTTATTTTCAATTTGCAGCCAAATAGATTTCCAAGCCATAGACCCTCGCTGCATTCACCTACACTTCCCTGTGGCTTCCTCTCTCCTCCCCCATCAAAGGCAAACTGGGGTGCCGAGTGTCTCACTGGCAATATGAATACTATTGCTTCATGTTCGTCACGGGCCCTCTGGACCTCCCTGGGGCTGACTGCAGACAAACCTGGGTGTCTGCCACTAGAACAGCAACAGTGAAAACCACTTTGCAATTGGCTTTGCGTTTTTCTCCGTTTCTAGAGTATCCCCAAATTCCTCTCCTAGCCATGCCATTTGAGTGAATTCTGGCACCCTTCTGCCATTGCTGACAACAAAACTGACACAGCATAAACTTGCTCGTGTATAGAAAAAGACAGTGAAACCATATTGCAGAGAGCAGGATTTGTGTCTGCCAATGTCAAGGGTACAGTCCCCTGAGTGCTGAAGTAAAGGAGGATCTCTGTGATGTGTTAGTAGTTACAGATCTCTTAACCTGCTGGCTTCCTGCCATTAAAAGTTCACAGCAAGCACTGGTATACACTCCAACAGGTCAGAAAATAATTCCATGCTGTGGAACAGGGGTTCCTCTGGGCACGCACACACATACGAGACATACTGGGGAAGTGAGACATACATGAACAAACCTGAGACAGCGGGAAGCTGTGAGGTTTGTGTGCCTGTATGTACACACACACACACACACACACGACACAGAGTACATTGCAGTACACTTAATGACTCTGTTCCACAACACATTTTAGCCAAGTAGGAACAGTGTGACCTTTCCTAATGTTCTGCTGGTAGTTATTTAATTTATGTATTCACTTTGTGACTTTTACATCATCTGCTTTCTTGACTGCAGCATTACTGTGTAAATACGTCTGTATATATGTACAGAAACTAGCTCAAGCAATTATATTCAGGTTGGGAAAAGGGTGGGTTTTATATCTGTACAGTATTTCCTTATTAAATAATGGCATGGGGGGGGTTGGGAAAGTTAACTTCTAAATTGTGGTTTTATTGGTCTGTGGTGTTTGAAGTTGTTTCAGTGGTTGCTTTTGCTGGTTCGGAAAGTTTATCTGGATGTTATATGTGTGTGCCAAGAAAGGGTCCCCAGAGAGGGGAGGTTTGGGATTGGTAAGGGGTGGTGGGTAGCAGAGGGTGTTAATAATTTCCTGTAATAAAAGCCGTGTTGATTGCTAGGGACTGTTTGTGTGAGGCACAGGGCTGTTTCCTTCTCTATGTGCTTTGCTCTTTGATTACCTCCTCTTCCCTAGTCCCTATTGTCTTCTCCCTGGGATGTCAGCAGAGTACATTTGTTACTGTGGATTACAGGGATCTCCCTATGGGCTTTCATCTCCTGGCCAACTCTTCCTTCTCGCTCTTTTTGCGGCCTTTCCAGTACCAGTGAAAGGGGAGGTGGCATGGTCTCAGACCCTCTGTGCCATTCTTGACCACTTTATTTCCTCTGCTCTTTGTCCTTCCTCTTAGCAGAACCTCATTTTCAGGTGTTTTGATCTCTCCAGCAGCTTACTGCTTCATCTTCCCAGCCTCTTATCTACTTTCCCATCTTACACTGATTCTTCAATTTCATCTCTGTGCCTCTTCCCTCAGAATTACTTATGTTGGCTGTTTGCCCATTCTCCTTCTCTTATTACTGTCTTGTTGCTCTGTTGTCTTCATCGGCCTGTGCAACACTGTGTAGAAGAGGAGTGAAGGGCAAGCCTCCACTTCTCCTCTCCTGGGAAATTCTAGCTATGACCAGATTTTTAGAAGATTATATTTTGTAACTGTTTTTGACTCCTCTGTCATGTTCACTGAGGTGGTTTTCTGCTCTTGCACACTCAAGAAATAAGAAATTATCAGTATGGCAAATTTGCCTGTGCAAGGGAGCAGTGAAATTATATTTTCTGAGAAAGCCCAGAGAAAGAACGTAATTTCTGTCTTTGATGGCTGACTGGTAAATTTTTAGCAGGGGGCAGATACAGTTTTTATCCACTCCAGGTTGACCCATATCAGGATCAGTACAGTTTTTTTGCTTTTGCTCTATGTGAATTAAGCAAGGCTGCTGGAGAGAAGTATGCTATCTTTTAAAAGCACAAGGCACGTCCTTTATTGCCTAGAGGCTTTTAAAGACCTACGTGAAGTTCTTCTGTGTTGCAGACCTGGGAGTGAATGCCCGGTAGTATTTGGTCCCTTTCTGTCTGACAAGTCAATATAAGCTGGTACTTGGCATTATCTGCTAGGCTTTGTGGTCTGATGTCATAGCAGTAAGGAGAGTGACAGGATGGTGAATAAGCATAGAGACAGCCCATGTGAGACTGGTAGGGGCTCTAGGCAAATGCCAAGACATCTTCTTCCTTCCCTTTTTGACAATTTGCATTGTTCCTTAATGAACATCCATCAATTCACCATCCTCAATGTCCCTGGCACTGGCTGCTTATCCCTGAAGACACAAGGGTCTGCTGGCCATGGTCTGAGAAAGGGCCAGTCAGTCTCTCCATGTGTGTAGTGTAGTTGTATGAAAGCATATGGGCAGTGCAGGGAACAATGCAAAGGGTCAGCATGGCCAGAGGTTATTCAGAGCAGTGGTCTTCTCCCAGCTGCAGCTAACTCTTGCTCAACCTGCCATTCCATTGCAGGCCTGTGTTTCTGATTTCTGGGTGAGAGAAACCACCACAGCCACCTGAGAATGGATCTCTGCTCACAGGTGTGAGGAGGGTGGTCGGGCTTCTGATGTACCCTTGCTATGATGTTGGCATAGCTGTCCCAGCCTGGTCCACAGAGGTCTGTGTACCTGTGAATACATGGCTACAAATACCTCTAAGTCTGGGAGGAAGTGTATGCTTGTACGTTTGAGTGACTCCTGGCAGAACTCTAAACAAAAGTGGAGTTGGAAATGCTGGCCCATTTAGTGCGCTACACTGTTAGTGTGGTCTAGTGCATCAGACCACAATGATGCAGGTAGGTATCTCCTTGGGAACACATCCCATAGATTAATTTATGGCCAAATAGTGAGTTACCTCTCTGAACATCACCAGGCCCTTTGCTGTGTTTCCTTTGCTTATTCAATGTGCCGAAGTACAGCATAATGGCAACATTTGCAGGGTGTCCAGAGAGAATGCATCCATTACATGAGACTTCTCTCTAGGCCCTTGGGCACTGGCTGCTAAGTCCCCTGTCAACTGGAAAAAGGTTATACCTGTCCTTAAACAGACAAAAATCAGTCAAGGGGATAAGATTCAAGTTTTGTACTTTCTCCCTCTGCTTTCCTTCCAGGCCTTGGAGCCAGATCCATCTTGACAGGCAGCTAAACTCCTGTGAAATTCAAGGAGCTTTTGGGATAGCTACTTAGGGGGTTAGATGCCTGGAATGGCTTTTTGGGATTCTCTTCTTTGTGTGGCCTCTTCCTGCAGTGCATTTTGCCAGGATTCATCTTCCAGGAACCTACCATGCTTGAACATAGCTTACAGGGGTTCCCTCTGCTTGGGATCACCATGTGTATGTTGCATGCCTGTTGCTACTTGTCTGTATTTCTTGCACGTGTCTACTTGTGGGGGGCAGGGGCGGGTTCATATTGGTATGTGTATTTATGCAGCCTGCACACATTTGTATGTGTGGTGCCACTGTGCGTGTGCTTAGGTGTTTGTACGCATGTGTTTGAGCTGAGACAAAGGTGATGGGAGCCGTACGCTGCTAAAGCCAGATGGTGGGTACCTGCAGGAAACTTGGCAACCCTCTCGTTCCTTCCTGGTACACCCTGGCATGGCTGCTTTGTTTGGATTCCGGGGGACCAGCTCTGAATCAGTGATGAGGCTGGGATGCAGACTCCTGTAGAGGGTTTGACTATAGCACCAGAAACCCATTCCATGTGTTCATTCACTTCTGTGCTTCATCCATTGTGCCACATTTCCAAACCATTGTGCCACACTCATTACCTACTTTGGCCTTAACTGGTAGGTGGAGCAGGAAGACAATCATGCACTGACTGGTAAGGTCTTTTGGGGGAGATCTGGTCAATCTGATCTGTGACTGTAACAAGAGACTCCCTTGCTATTAATTTTGCTGCCTCCTAGGGCAATGCAAGCACTGAAATTCCACTTGCAAGAAAACAGTAGCCTGTCCTTTCTTGCTCTTGTGTCAGACAGACACAGGAAAAAGCTGAGCTGAGGTGAATTGGTCTCCCGTCCCGCTGCTTGGAAGAACATCACTGTTGCTGCTTGGAGCTGAGTAGGGAGCTTGCAAATCCCACACTCTGGAGGGGTTCCATTTCTTCAGAGGGGACAGTGAAAAGGGAGAGTGGGAGGGAGCGAACTTTCTGCAGCCATTCTCCATCCCATTCATTTCCAGGAGAGATCACAACACTGCTAGCACCAGGGAGGATGACCTGCTGGGAGGGCCCTACAGTGCCAAGCGGCACAGCACTTTAACTGGCCAAACTGCTGGACAAGACACTGCTGTCCTCTGTCAGCAGCCAGAAAAGACAATCAGGACCCAGTGAAGAGATGCCATGACTAGTCAGACAAGGAAGGAGCAACATTTAGGGGCTCTCATCATTTAGCCTGTCTTAAGTTTGCTTAACCAGCCCTTTAGTGCTGGTGTCACTGGGCCTCTTTGATGGCTTCTTTTCTTTATATATATGAAATGTAAGAGAATAATCTGTGGTCTCCAATGACTCATTCTATCAGACCACATCCGTCCACCTCCTCTGCTTTCTTCCATGTCCAGCTGCTCTTTCTTCTCCATCAAATTGTATCCTGTGCTCTGCCAGGTTTGTCTTTTATGGAAGAGAAGATATATGTGTGTGAATGCTTGTACACGTGCGTGTGTGTATTTTAGATATTATTGCTATTATCAACATGCTATACACCTAAAAGCTCCTAGCAAGCTGGAGCCTTCAAGAGGTGCTGTAGGAAATGACCTTCCCACTGGGCAGCAGTCAGTGTGGAGGTTAGCACAGAAAGCTGCTAGCTTTGGAGGCCTCTTTGCCTGTCTGGTTGCTTTTCCTATCTTTGGAGCAGGCTGTCTCTCACCTGTGGTCAGAAACAGAGCAAACTGCTCTTTTTAGCTTTGCATTTTCAAAATTTCTAACATGGGGGGGGGGGGGGGGCGGAAGGTTTATTGTTTAGCTGTTGATTTATTTTGTATGTTTGTTTGTTTGTTTACACAGTCCTTTTAGTGGGCGCAGGGAGGTGTTTTCAGCAATACAACTTTCCGAGACCTCAGTTCTGTGCGGTTATTGTTTGTATGGTTCAGCTGTATTTGGGGTCTTTCCTTTGTACATGTTTTTCCTGAATGGCAGGGCTATCTTGAAACGTCTCTTTGCCAGTGACCAAAGCACCATCTGTAATTGGAGGTGAGGGCTGGTATATAGTGGAGGCAGCAGCCTTTCGGGAAGTAGCTTTTCACTGACTTCCCTGCGGAGTCACAGAAGACAAAATACTTAATTGTTGCACAAGTGGGCTTTGGAGGTTTTTGTTGTAGTTGTGGGGGGTTTTTTTGTACTCCCTCTCTTTCCTTCCTTTTAAAATTTTTCTCTTTTTTTCCTTAAAAAACCATTAAAACGTTTCTCCAGTGAGCTTTGGCCATTGCACCAAAGGCTGCTGCAAGGCGGGGAGCCTGTCTGACCCTTGGGTCCTGCCCTTCTGAAGCCATGCAAGATTGTCCAGGTGAGGATGGAATTGGAAGTTTCCGTGGCCATTCTTGGGACAAGAACCCTGTCGTAGAGGGGCCTGACCCGAAGGGAATGGTCATCCATAGCAGATCATCCTCTAGCATGTGTGGGTTGTGGGTCAGGCTGGAGGGCAGGAAGGGGAAGATGGTTCACTGGCCCCTGCACAGTCCTTCCCACACTGGAGCAGGAGTCAGGCATGTAGGTCTGCAACAGGGACAAATGAATGACCCTGAATGGGCCAGAGGTGTTCAGCCTTGCCTCTCCTGACCTATTTACAAGGGGGTAGGAATGACTCTCAACTTGGACAACGTCATTCAAGGCTGAGCAGAATCTCACAGACCATGAAGTAGGAATTAAAGGTGGTGCATGGGCAGCTGGCCAGCTCTCAATATCATGACACCTAAGGGAAAACCCAGCACCTTCATCCTTTGGCACTTGGAAGTGGCTGAGGACAGTAGTGGAGGACTGTTGTGTCTACTAGGGTTGGGGCAGGTAGCGTCTCTAGACCTGGCACAGGTCAACTTCAGCTGTATTTGCTTTCCAACTAATGTACATTTACTTTGGAGAGCACCTTTGATAAGCTCAGTCTATCAACCAAAAGAAAAAGAAATACTCACCTCTAGTCTAAGTCTTCTACTGCCCAACACTGCTACCTCCTCTTCTCTTGAGCTGTTGGTACCTTGTGGTGAACCTGGCCACCCATCAGGCTGTTGAATACAGCAGATATATCCTATCCGCTTCTGAGACCATCTTTGCCTAAATTTTGCCTCCTCTTCATACCCTTTATGCATGCATATGTGTGTGCACTTGCACACACACACACACACACACACACACACACACACGCCCACCTCCAGCCACGTCACTGGTGAAAATCAGAGCCACAGAGACGAGTGCCAAATGACTTTTTATTTCTCAAGTAAATGATATAAAAAGTTTTGTTATTTTTCTTTTTTTTTTTTTACATATGCAAATGTAAAAGGGAACTGACAGTGAATTGGTGGTGGCGAGAGGAAATGGGATGTTTTGTAACCCTAGCTGCAGTAAAAAAAAAAAAAAGAAATAAAAATACATTAAAAATATTTAAAAAACACAAAAAGGAAAAAAAAAACTTGAACTATTTTGGAAATATTGTGAATAATTTTTTGATATAAAAACTAATTTTTATGTAGCATGAAAACCACCAAAATAAAATGATCAAGAATAAAAGCTGTGCAAAGGGTGTTTTTGTTTAGTTACTGAGGGAAAAGAAGGAAGAGAGAACCAGTGGTGTATGAGAGAGGGATACTACCATCATGGCTTTTACTGTGAGTTTCACAATACATAATGTTTTTCTTCAGTCTTGGTATTCAGTCTTGCTAACTGGTATCTTGTGATTATGTAAAAAAAAAAAGGAAAAAAACACAACTCATTTTATATGAAAAGATGTTTTTTATCTCTGATTGCTGGGAAGAAAACCTTAAAAATGAGAACAGAATGAATCCCAAGGACTCAAAAGACCAAAAGGCAAATTGAAAATGGCCATGAATTGCTTTTGAATGTTGCATTCATCGTGATTTTTTCTTCTTGATTTATGATTCTTGAGTAGTTGAGGTATCAGTAGTGGGAGGCAGGTATGAAGGAGCTAAGACATTAACGAAGGACTGAAAAAATTCTGCTTTTTTTTGTAATGTGAAGCACAGGAGTTAAACTAGGGGCTCTTCACATTTCCTTCTGCATAAGAGAACAAGGTAGTGTCCTTTTACAGGATATATTGGTGCCATTCTTCATTCCTTAAAAAAAATTACTCCTCTCCCAGGTTTATTAAAGGAAGCAGACTGCCTCTTCCAATTCCAGACAAAACAGTATGTCATCTCAGCATTCCAGACCCTCTTAGAAATGATGGCTGTGATTCTCTGCTCCCCTGAAGCTGGTGAGGTGTCAGTGCTCTTTATCTCCTTGGGGGGCTCTGACCCCAGGTGCTGGAGCACTACATTGCCTTTGAGGAGGTGCTAGCACTCACCCCACCCTGCTGTGGAGCATGGTGGTTCCTCAGCACATGCTGTGGATCCTTCTTCCTTGGAAGACAGGAGATGCTGGTTTCTGGAATGGTCAAGGAAAGTTGGTAGGTTGCTCTGTTCATTCTGTCTTGAAGGTATTCCATGTGCCTGTGTGAATCAGATCTCCTGCATAAGAATTTCAGCTCCCCTCCCTCATGCTCCCATCTCTCACAGAATCATTAAAACACCACCCCACCAGCTAGCAGGAGACCTTCTCTGTTGCTCCTGTCCTTTTTGTCTGGGTGTCTTCTACACTGTAGGCTGGAAGGGAAGAGGCAAATAGCGTACCATACAGCTTAAAATAAGCTGTTAAATAAATTGTGTTCAGCACTGACTGAAAATCGGTAAAGTCTCAGTATCAGCTTAGGCCACACCTCTAGCAGTGTGCAGAAAAAGAATCCTGGATAAAAATCTTGTCTTGTGCTCAAGTCAATATAGACTTGGGTGAAGTAGACAAGGATGACCTGGAGGCAATGGTGGTGTAGAACAACTAGACTGGTGGGTTCTTGAATTTGGAGCCCCAGATACAGGTGTGAAAGCGGATCCATGGGAACATTACCTCTTGGTGGAAAAAATAGAAGGAGAGTCCTGTTAGCATAAAAAAGACCAAATCGTGAAGCATCTTCTTGGCCTCTGTGGGTCTGAGTTAGCCTGTCTCTTCCTGTTGCCAATCCCTATGCCATGCACTATCTGTGATTGCTTTTGGACTCCTACAGGGAAGAAGAGACTTCCTCTGCCTTATGAAGCTTTTCTCACTATTAGTTACAAATCTAGGCTGTTCCTCCAGTGAGTATCTCACTATTTACCATTCCTCCCACTTGTTCTGTTTGCTAGGCCCACCTTTTTTGCCCTTGTGACCTCCTGCCCTTGCATGTTAAGAAAAGGGGCCCTCGCTCCTTTATGGGAGACTGCTTTGTGTCCTTCAGTGATTTATGAGGGCAAAGAAGTCATTACAAACAGCTAAGGGGTATTATTTACCTTACTTTGCTCCAGTACCTTGAAGATTCCAGTTGCTTCCTTATGAAGAATATGGTATCTTCCACCCATGACCATTGTGCACTAGCTCTGTATTTGTTACTGGCGGACACATAAAGTGGAACAGCGTTAAAGCAGACGCTTGGCGAATGCTCTGAACATTCAGATTTTCAAGCATAATGTCTCAGACTCTGGAACCAGGGCTGTGGCAATGTGCTATGCTAGAAATTCAGCCAAGGGCCATTCTACTCCAGCCTCTGTGCTCGCTCACCTCCCCTTCCCTGGAGTGAAGCAGCAGGCTTATCCTCCCTTAGACCCACAGGGCCTAAAGACAAAGTGAAACAGCTTTCAATTTGTTCACCTTGTCCCTGCACCAAACTGCTCAGATGTCAGGTCTTTCAGGTAGACATTCAACCATGCCAGAGGGAGGACAGAACTCCTTCCAGTACATACGTACAGCAAAGGCAGGAGTCTGGAGGTTTTGAGCACACAAGCCCTGGATACTCTTCTCGAAACATCTCTGTCTTTGTTCACATGAGCACTGCTGGGTTTGTTTGCCCTCATAGATGATTTGTGTGGCCCACCAGGAAGTCAAGATTATGTCAGTGAAAACCAGCTATTCAATGTGTCTTTCTGACATTTGAACAAGTGAATAGGATTGTAGTTACAGAAAAGGCATCTGCAAAGGGGTATTTCCCATACGTGGGGAAGATTATCTGATGTTCTTTACTTATTGAAGCAAACAATTTTAGGGTTTCTCTGAGGCCTTTCACATGTAAGGACTTTTCCATGTAATGAAGGCCCTTCCACAAGTTCTGGTCCTTTCCTGGACACAGATACTTCTTTTTCAGCTCTGGAAGCTGAACATTGCTGTGCTAAGATACAGGTAAAAGCATCCTATTTGGAATGAAAAAGAGCTAGTTGTAATGAACTAGCCACTTTTTCTATCTTTGCAGCTTCACTTTGCTTAGGAACTAACTGTTCAGATGTTCTTCCTCCTCAAGCCACGTCAGGGTTCTCTTTGTGCTGCAGTGGCAACCCAGTTTGCTGTTCCTGCTGACCTTCCCCATTTTACATGCAGGGAGCAAGGGCTTCATGGCCGCTTTCTTATCTGAGGCGTTAGATTAAAACTGGAGAAGCAGGACGCTTTGGACCTGTCTCTGTGGCTCTTTGATTAGTTATCCTTGCTGAGGAGACACGACACTGAGGCCTGCCAGCTGCAAGGTTAAGCTTTGGGTAAGTGCTTGCCCTTCGGCAGAGGACTGGAATGCTAAGTGGCTTACACCGTGTGCTCGCCACTCCTTCAAGGCTGGTGTGTAGACCCGCACTGAAGCAGAAAAGAGGGAATTGGTTTCTTCCTTCTCTATTTCCCCAGCTCCCAAAGGAAAATTTCCTGGAAAGGAGAAAGCGAAGGTTCTTACCTTGCTTGGAAACTCTGTTGTCTCTCCATGTAGAGTATTGTTTTGCAGTGGTAGAATAAGGCAGATCTTTGACTGGTGCTCAAACACAGGTTCTGGGCATGTTTCTACATCATTTTTTGAGGGAATAGAATAGTTTCTGCCACAGAAGGCAGGGCCAGTTTCTCTGCCACCACAGTCTCAAGGGATGAGCCCTGAGTCCAGAGTCTCAATCACTTAGCACTTGCCTGGCTCTGTTCAAGTCACCTTACTAAACATGCCGGACCTAGAGCACCCCAGGCACCCCCAGATGTGAGCCATCAGCACTGCGTGTTGGGAAGAAATAAACAGTTAATGCTTTTGCCATGTTTGCATCATGTAGGGAAGGATTTTTAGAAGCGCGCAAGAAATTTATTAAACCAGAACCCATCTCATCGAAAGCCAATAGTGCTTAGATGCTCAGATACCTTTAGAAATTTCCATTACAGGAGCTAGAAATGTTTCTTCTTTTTTAAAATCTGTTTATAAAGGGGCTGGAGTATTTAATACTGAGGTAAACTAATTGAGTTCTCTTGAGCCTCAAATATTGTGATATTAATCTCAACTATCAACTAATCCTGGAGGATGCCCTGGGTTGAGCTGAGGAAATGAAGATCCCTTGAGAAGGTGCAAAAGTTCCCTCCTCAGTAGCACTTGTCACTGAGGGGGAAGTAGGTAGCATGTTGGGCAGGATTTCATCAGAAAGGTATGCTTGGGGATGCACATTGAATGCAAGCAGTGACTGGTGGCTTCAGGGGTAATTCTGTGTTGATCAAAATGACTCCACCTCTCCTAACAACACTATTGCTGTGGAGTTGGACAGTATCGGTAGCTGTCATTAATTTGGGAAGCAGCAAGTGAAGTGAAATGCTGTGCCAGCAGGGTGAAACCCTGACAAAAAATTGATCAAAACCATTTAAGTCCTGTTTTCAGACAAGATTTGTCCATTTGATGCTTCACTCTGCCACAGTCCTCACTTCAAAGAGTTTGCGATTTTGATGCTAAACTGAAATACGTTAATATTAGCATTTACATTAACAAGTAAATTGACAGATGCCATAGTTTACATATATTATGCAAATATCCTGAAATCTTGCATGCATTTGCATCTAATTTTCTTGAGGTTAAATGAGACATACATTTTATAGAGGAAATAATTGAGGCATCCAGACACGTGATAAGCTAGGTGACTTGATATGATTTGTATGAACAGGGGTAAAGACTACGAGCAGAGGAAAAGGACATCTGGCATTTTCATTTGCAAAAGTATTATGTTCGTGGTTGCTGTTTGGAGAGAGCAGTATAGGAACTTCCTGGGATGTAGTCAGAAGTAGTGCAGGAAGTTTGTGCTGGGAGACTTGATTTGGGATGTTGACAGACCTCAACCTGAAGGGCCAGTCAGGTTTTTTGTTTTTTTTCTTTTCAAGATTTGAAAGAGAAACACTCTCTTTGCAGCACTGTGCACATACCCCTCAACTGAGATCCCCCATGCTCTAAAGGGATTAGGTTTTCCTACACAGGCAGGGGAACTGTGAGGAGGTGAATCTGTGATCCACCCAGGAGCGGGCCACAAGACTCCAGAGTTGCCTGTCACCACTTCAGTACCTGGAAGGATATTCTCTTCTTCTTACATCTCCAGAAATCATGAAGGGATGACAGCATGCCCAGGGCAATCAACTTCTTCTTCAGGTGAGTTTGGTGAGAGATCTTGCTATTCTGGCAGTTCACTTGTTTTCCAGCTTCATTTCACTTCTTCAATTGGGCAAAGCCTTGAGGATGCTGTAACTTATCCCAGCCTTGGACAAAGAGAACCTGAACCACAAATTGTGATTTCTCTGTGCATTTTTAATTAGCTCTACTTTTACAGGTAGCACGGCAAAGTGCACGTATGGACCTAATCCAGAGAGGTGCTGGGCTGTACATGCTCTCTGAGGATGTGTGCAGTACACGAGGCTCAGCCTCTGCTGCCAGCTTGACCTAATTTCTCTCAGCTGAAGCTCTACTAGGATTCAAAATACAACTCATTTCCCTTCTTGGGAAACTTGCACATCAAGGTCTTATTGTACTCCTCACAAGTAGTCTTGAGCATCCCTTTGCTGCTTTTGTCAGGCTGCTACAAACTTTCAGCATTTACAGGGAGACTGTCAAAATATTGTATAGAAAATAATTCCCTTTTTTTGGTTCCACCAGTGTGCAGTAACACCTCAGACTGTCACATTGGAGAGGCTTCATCAAGAACCTCTTTGTATCATGCAAAGTGCTCATTCAGCTTGGCGACTCTTGATGAATTTCATCCAAGGCATCCTGGTCTGTTTGAATAGTGACTGAACTTTCTGGCCAGCTTGTTCTCGGGCATTGCTTTCAAACCTCGAACAATGCTTTGAAGTGCAAACAAACACGCAACTGGACAGAGGCTGACCCAGCTTCCTTTTGTTTTCAAAAGTCTAGAATGATAAAGCCAGCTTTCCTAGGGTTACAGTTCAGCTTAGTTCAATTTCCAGCCTAATTAATTGCTCCACAATTTTAGGTCCGTCTTGCCAGAACCCCTTTAAATTATGCATACTCCTACTTACGCAGTCACTGCCACTCTTCAAATATTCAAGGGTTCCTTACATTTAATTTTGGATGGTTTACTCTCTCCAGGGAGGAGGCAGTGTTTTAAAAAGAAATTGCTGACGGATAAAGTAGAGCTTACATGACTTGCAGCAAACAGCAATTTGAGTTCTCAAGAACATGCGTTTCTTGGACATGTAAATTTTACTCATTTGCATTTAAAGGATACATGTGACATACAACACTGCTTTCTCATCCAGTAACATTATCATCTAGTGACATTAACTTAATGGTTAATGTCAAGTTTTTATTAACATTTACAAGCACATTGGGAGATTAATTTGTTTACTTGCATTATGCAAAACTGATTTAAGATTGTGGTTTGCATTTACACACATTTACATAGTGTTTCCTGATTAATACATTATAATACACACAAATCATGTGGAAATTGCAGGCTCACATCTGCAACATAAACTTCATTTTCTATAGTGTAAAATTTGACTTACCTGGCAGAACTTTTCCAGCAGGTTGCAGTTAAAGTCAGGATATTGCAAGGAGGGAAGGAAGAACGGGGATCAGAGGTGGATTCTCTGTGAAGTCTTTCCATAGCACCTGTTACTTGCCAATACACTGCAGTCATGAAACAGAAGGAGAGGGTGCCAAGGTTAGCTGGCAGCAGGATGAGTTTCATGTAATGGAACCTGTGGGCCTGGAGTCAGGCTCCTGCGAGCACACAGTTTAGTTGAGCGCTCAGTGACTTTAGACTGGGAGTGAAATGGGTGAGCAGCTAAAGGAGCCAGTGGGGGCGAAAGGGGCAGCAACCATTGCTGCCAGTCATGGATCCATGTGAAGGAGCTCAGCTGGGTGCAGCAGAGACTCTCGAGGCACTCCACTCCGCTCCTTGTAATACCTTTGGCTGGAGAAGTCCAGGGCTGGCTGGCTGGCACGGGAGGACCAGTGGAGGGCGTGGGGAGAAGGGCAGCGATGAACACTGAGCACCTGGTGTGGGGCTGAGACAGGATCCAGTAAGGCAGCACCCTTGCACTGAACATGGGGGCAAGGGGACACTGGGGGCACTTCCCCAGTGTAGCGTCTTCCTAAGGGAAAGCGCGGTTGAACTCAGGCTTGCCTCACCTCTCCGAGGCCCTAATCCTACTATCTTTTCTCCACCAGTCACAACCTCATCCTCCTCTTCCCTACGCCCTCACCCCCCTCCGGTTCTTCTTTCTGTAAATAACTCTTTCTGATTTTGGACAAGCAGGGATCAACAGATTCTGGAGGGGGGTGGGGAAGACACTGTTTTGGTTTTTTTTCCTTTCTCTCTTGAATTTAGGTGTTTGAACTTGAAAAAATTATATCTATAAATATAAAAATATATGTATTTAAGCAAATGGATTTCCTGGAGAACTATGAAAGGAGCTAATTTTTTTCCCCTTTGATTTCTCTTGTTTCTCATTGGGGTTTGTTTTTTGGGGAAGAGGGTTTTTGTGAACTGTTGAGATTTCCAGTTCAGCATTGTTTAAAGGATGTGGAGAAAAAAAAAAAAGAAGAAAAATCAACAAAAACATGAAAACCTTTGTGATGTACAAAACCTGTAAATAGTCAAAGATACTTTCTCTTTTCTAACAACAAATTATTTCTGTCACTTTATATTCGAAAATAAAGAAACGTACCACAGAATATCAGGGTTAAAAAAATTGGAACCCATAATCAGAATATTTTCTTTGTTGTCTTCATTCATTTTATTCTTAACTTGGAGAATACTTGGGAATTTTGCTGTATGAGTGATGTTTTAAAAGCCTGAAATGGGGATGAGTTGAAATTAGGATGACAATGTTACTTGAGAGGGGCTCTTGCCCTGGTGTTCACTATTAGCTGTGGGTTGAGGCTGCTGTCTTGGGGTTACATGGTGAGAGTGAGCGGATGAAGGAGCCTGATCATATTCATGGAACACAAACAATACTGAAGCAGAGACAGGAATGGGAGACTGTCACAATGGGTTAAATCTCCCTTTATACTGCCTGAAAATGTTTCTGGGGGGGGGGGTTGTGTGATGAAAGCCACCACGAAGTTGCTGATATCACTGCTGACCAACCTGTAAGACTTTGGAGCTATCTTGAGCCACTCCTGCCAGCCAGCAAGTGACAAGGCTTTGGCACATTGTCTACATAAAACAAAGCCCAGATTGGGACTATAGAGGAGTGGCAAAGACAGGGGTGGCAAAGATGGTAGGGAAGTCTTCAATGACACCACCTTTTCTCAGCAGCAGCCATTAATCGTGACCCCCAAGACTACAGGAGAGTTGAGGGAAGGAGTTGATCTTTGCAGAGGTTACCCTGGTCCAAACAATGGAAAAGGCTCAAGAGGTTATTTATAAAGAAGTGCTAAGAAGTGGCAGGTTTTGGAAATACAGAGACATGCATCACCTTTAATGGTGAGAGGGCAGTCAGTTATTTTTAGGGAAGCTAAAAATAAAGAAAATGGACTAGCTGAGCTAGTCAGAGGATGCTAGACTACCTGTGGGGTGCAATTAAAAGTGTGGAACATAGCAGAAACACTCAGATGCACCAAGTCAGATTCAGAACAGGAAAAGCAGAGGTCAGCCAAGAAGCTCATAACAGCTGACACAAATTAAATGTTAGTAAATGAAGATAATTCATAAGGTGAGCAAAACTGTGAACCAGAGAAAGAAAATCTCCAGCTAGTAAACATAAAGGTAAATAGGATTATATATACACAAGCCCATGCTCATTGAAAATCCTGAAAATAGATGTTAAGTACTAATGATGAGAGATAAGTCAATAATAGCACAGGAGAGGCTGAAAGGCTCAATACTCAGTTTTTATATGAAGCTGGAGAGACAAATGGGTAATGTCTGCACTGCTGTTCATCACCAAAGCAAGTGGGACGTCATCTGAGACCCAAAGAGGGATGCAGCTCCAGGCCTCCACTGTAACAGCTGCACCCCTCCACAGACCTGCTCCGTTCCCTTATCAGCTGTAAGTCACTGGGCTGGCTGCAGTGAAATGACTCAGCTGCCGCTTGTGTGGACAGCCTTGTGACAGTGGTTCTTCCCAATCTCAAAATCCACTGGTGCACTTGTGACCTTAAGGATACCAGAGGGCAAAAAAAAGGTGAATATTGGGGTTTTGGTTTTCAGTCTCAAACCACATGCCAATAGAAGGTGCTCATCCTTATATTTCTGAGTTCCAACAACATCATTTTGATGGGTAATAATTACTTTTTTGACAGTGGTTTAACGCAAAAACGAAATGTGATTTTTGGGCCAATTGTGCCAGCACCTGATATTTTTTGTTAAGAAAACAAAATTCTGTTTTCCAGGTCTGGAATGGAGCTGCATTAATTCCCACTCAAATGCAGGAAACTGTAATCAAAACTGGCTAACTTCCAACACTTAGCTGAAATATTGTATAGTTTATTCAAACTTTAGCTCTTGGCCCAGGTTCCTGTGCCAGAGGAAGGCAGGCATTTCACTAGATTTCATTCATTAGCCAGAACTAAGTCTCGGCTGGAGGTACAGGGGAAATGAACAGTTTGAAAGTTTCAGTGTTTTGAGCTTTTATCTTTTCAAAACAGAAAGATTATACCTTTTCAATACTGTTCTTAGCATTTACTCCTTTTCTCATTACTGAAACTTTTAATTGACAGGTTCTGTTTTGAAAAAAGAAACTATGGCCATTTTAATTTCAGGTTTGAAAATACTCACCTTTTGGCCAAGCTGCACACATGAAAACTCCTAATAGACTACAAATAATCCAAACAGAAAAATAAATGGAGTGTGTGAGAGAAAAGTAAAGATAATCATCAAAAGGGATTGAAGAAGCATTCAAACAGTAGAAAAGTGTTTCTCAGGGCGTTTTTACTTCTGTAAATTTCACTGAAAAAAAATCCACACAACTTTTCCAATGGCTCAACTGACAGTGCTTCAGCTGAAGCGAATGATTTTTAAGAGGTCTGGAGATGCTATCAGTAAATGGGATAGCAACCAAAAAATCAGATTCCCTCTCTGAATCTCCCAGATGGACAACAACGTGCTGAAACTGGGAAGAGATTGATTAACTTTCCTCCATAGATTTTCCTCTTACTTTCACTTCAGCCAGAATCTGTTGACCTGGGACTAGGTATGAAAAAGTGGGTAAAAATGCATGGGAAAATAATCACATTATCACTGGCCTTATGATACTCAAGTTTGACAAGTATAGGTTTATTCTGATGTTACCAGCATTTAGTGACCCCTTTGGTTCTTTGAAGAGCCAAGGTTTACAGAAAAGCTTTTAAACACAGCACAGGAAGAGAGGGATAGAAAAGAGATATTCACTGCTCCATCCAGGTTCTGCTACCCTCACCACGTAGGTGGGAATGCATCTCCCTAACAGGGACACCCTAACCAGTGTCTAGCAGGGGATATCTCCAAGCCTCTTTCCTCCAAGCAGTAGGCATTTCTCAAACATAAGTTATGCTGGCCCAAGGCCCGTGTAGGAGGCACAACTGCCCTTGGATGAGCATTTCTTTGATAATTGTTCAGATGATTGACATTGAGTGTGCGTGTGCATGTGTGTGTGTGTGTGTGTGTGTGTGTAGGGGCTCACCTAAGCTTTAGGGGTTCAAACCTCAGCTATATGCTTAGGTTTGCACTGGCATCTAGACTCTGTCTAGTCAATGGACTATGGAAAAGTATTTACATCCTCTCCAAACAGAGATCTCTTTTGGCTCAGAGAAATCTCCCACCAAACTCATTGTCTGGGAAACATCTGCTGCGAGTTTGGACCCATGGACATCTTCAGTAGAAGACAAGTAAGGACAGATCAACCAAAGCCCACTTCTTGTGTTTAGTTGAAGATGGCAGACATGACTGGGGGGTAAATGCCTCCCTTACAGGTGAGTGGCACTGAGTGACAGGCCCTGAGGACAGAGGTGGGATTGGAATTCCCTTCTGGCCAAGGTCTTTGCTGCAGGGTAGCTGAAAATGTCAGGCACGGAGGAGGGGAGGGCTGAATGATGTAAAATGGGAGCACAATGAACTGTAATGAACTCTATTGTCTGAGGTATCTCTTGGCAGCCTGTACTCAATGGCAGATCAATAAGTAGCAAAAAGAGTCAGAAAATAATGTATACCTTTGGGGAAAAAATGTAGCTGCAATCAAAGGTACTTATGATTGCAATGGCTGACATTGTCTTCAGTACAGCAAGGGTCCCCCCACGTCTGTCCCGGAACACAACCACCCTGCCATCCTTCAGGACATAACCCCTGACACTCTCCGGGGCACTGACTGTGCAGCTGCAGTTGAGAAGGACCTTTGCTCTTGCACTTGCCTTGGGGACCAACTCTCCTCTGCTGGGTGCACCACGTCTTGTGGGTGTCCCTCAGAAAATGCTGGCAAATGGACTCAACCAATCAGGAGCGGGCAGGTTTCCCAACACCTTTTGTGTTGTGTGCACTGCCTTCCATCTTCCTATATATGTCTTTTCAACATTAATCCCAAGGTATGCAGAAATATGGTTGCCCCAGTAAAGGTCCTGTGCCAGCTGCCACATTCTCCTGTGCAGGGTGAGGGGGGTGAAATCACTCCATCATGTGCCAGCAGTGAAATTACTTGGAGCAAAGAGGGCCCCTTTCTGTACCAGACCAATGAGCAAAAGTTTAGCAAGCAATTACAATATTTTAGTGTCCTCCCCAACCTCTACTATCCTGGGCTGCCCTCTTCCTTGACTGGCCTGAGGGATGTGAACCCTTCAGTCTTCATTATTCTCAAATTAGGAAGGCTTATTAGAGGACCCTAAAGCAAAAGTCATCACTGCAGTGCCTTGCATAGGGTAAAGCCTCATGGGGAGGGGCAAACCAGGATCCTGCAGGAAGATCAATTGGTGTAAGAAGTACTCACTGCTTTCAGTCAGGAGTGAAAAAGAAGAATGAGGTTGTCAGTCAGCTGCAATGTTGTGTTTCCCCTCTCGTCCCCCCATTTTCTGCCACGTGAGTTGTAAATAAAGCACTGTACAAGTAGAGAGCTTACAGGTTCCTGAGAACTGCTCTGTGGTGTCAGCTCCACAGGGGTGTTTTCTGTATCTAAATCCTGGTGAGCCCTCTTCTCAGCTGGTGTAACATTTGCACAAATGGCTACAAGAGCATGAAGGACAGTGGTGCCTTGTATTTGAATGCTGTGTTCAGTCAGAGATTGGATCCTGACTGATTTAGCAGGGCCCTAGAAAAATTGCATTCAAAAGCATGATGTCCCATGACAATAGGACCAGGGTGACCCGGAGGGGCTGTGCTGGCTTGTCCCTGCTCTCAGAGGAAAGTTGTGCTCAGCTTTGTGTCCTGTGACTCAATTTGCTACAAGCATGTTCAGACATGATAACGTTGTGTAGTATAGAAAAGGACAGTGTCCTGGCCAGGTTCCAGTTTGTATAATTAATTTCTCCTTATCTAAAAATTCTACCTGTAATTTTGAATGAGTGTGGATGGATTTTTTAATCTTTTCTCAACTACAGCTTCAAACCACCAACTTTTTTTTTCTCCCGTGACTTCTTAAATATTTCGTGTCTCCTTTATATACATGTATGCATGCATATTTATATCCCTCTTTTTGTCTTTTGTGTTGTTCCGCCAACAAAAGCTGTAATTCACTTTGCTTAAATTATTGCGTGATCGTGTGATGTGCTATATGGGGCTACATGCAATAATATCCTGCCAAGAAGACAAAAAAAGAAAGATTGAGCATCCATATGTTGAAAACACCCTGCACTATCCAAATCTCCCAAAGACTGACTGCTTATTACTGCATAGTGTTCCTTGCACCAGCTATCTGAATGCTGCTCTCTATTCAGTAATCATATACTCAGCACTGCCTATGCATTTGGATGTGTCTGAGCTCAGGAGATGCAATCAGAAAAAGATTATTCTGTGAGATGATACCTATTCTTCGCAGAAATATTCTGTAGTTAACAATGTGGAGGAAAATGTCTGTCCCAAAATTACCAAAAATCCTTGTTTTAGTGCCTGACTGAAGGGCTGTTGTGTGTATTTTCTTACTTGAACCCTGCCATGGGGAACTGCCTACTTTAACCCATTCATGAGAGTGGAGGAACGCAGCAGCTTGGGCATGGCAGAAATGCTCTGCCCCGCTTCGTTCAGCAATGTGCCGTGTAGTTAACGTAGCCAACACTGAAACTGTTCACGTTAGCATAGTTGCTGTGTGAGCGATAGTGTTAAACATGTTCTAGTGAGGAGGTGCTTTGTTTGCCTGCAAATGACACATGCCCAGAAAGCGGTGTTTGCTTGAGCTGTGAGGGTGCTCTCCCAAAGCAATTAGATGTGTCCGTCTGTACATCCTTCTTTTCACCTCTGATGCCAGGTTGTGACAACCTGAGTACCTGCGTAGCAGTGACTGTGGGAGGTGGTTGTATGTTAGTGGTGAGTAAAATGGTTTCTGCATATATGTCCCCTTGCACAGGATATGAGTTTGAGCCAGCAGAACTGCCAGTGACCCTTTTGCAAGCCCAGTTGGTACTTACACTTGATGTTCAGCTTGTGGAGGGTGTTGCCAATGGCACACCAGATCCCACCACTGGACAGATGTGCGAGGGAGGGTTATTCAGTATGGCTGAAGAGCACGGAAATGGTGTCCATGGCTGGCTTCCTTAGCCTGTGGACAGTGTTGAGAGCAAGTTTGACAGTGATGTCACTGCTGGTGCTGGGAACAAACAGCTTTAAGCATCTCTCCCAAGCCCTGTCTCCTTCTCCGTGTGCATCACACTGGGAAGGAGGCTGTAGCTTTTCTCTTCACCTGCCCAATGTTCCTGCTTCTCTGCTCACACTCACACAGATATGTGGTGGTGATGTTTGTGGCCAGGGGGGCCTCTCCCCTCCCTCAGCTCAGTCAAAAGGCAATGTGAATGTGTGCTGTACTGGGTGACTGCGTGTCTGAACCAATTCCTCAGTCAGCAGCGCCTGTGTAACTAACATGGCATTTTGACGGCTATTCAGCCCTTACCAACTAAGCTGTTTCAACACCCTGTCATCCTGTGTTGCCAGGTGGTTGTAAAACAAGCAGAGGTGTGCCGATACAAACAGAAGAATAAACATAGGAGGGAAGAAAGGAACAAAGGAATGGTGTAATTAATAAGGAGTGCAGAAATCATGGAGGTCCAGTGAAGGGCAATTCAAATGATCCAAAGCAAGAGGGGCTGGGGAGCTGTCAGGGGATGAGCAAGGAGCTGATGCATGGTGAGACTAGGGATGCTGGAGACCGAAGTGTAGGTAATAAACAGGTGCATGATGAATGATCAAGAACAGGCCAACAGACACTCCAAGTCAGCCTGGCACAAGAGAGGAAGTCTTAAAGGCTACATGCTTTTCCTTTTTATAGATTAAAGGCACTCACATTTCTCACCCTGCAATTAATCAGTCCCTGGGATTTGTTCTTTTTGCATACATCAAATATATATAATGTAACAGATTTTGTGGAAAGCCAAGCAGGTATTTATTAACAGCAAGGCTCTTGGGCAATGCCCTTAGAGAGACTTGCAGCTCTTTTCCACATCACTTCAGCTGGCTGGAGTTCTCATGGCTCAAAACACACCTCAGAGAGGAACAAATTCATCAATTCCCACCTGTCCAGACCAAAACCACTGTCACAGTACAGCACAAGGAATAGTAAATTTACAGATTAGACATTAATGTAGGAGTGTTGTGCCCCAACAAGAACTTGGTTGAAATTTACCAAGAGCAAAATTAAAAGCATAAATTAATCTCTAGTAGGGAGAGAAAGACACTAGAAGATTATACAATCATAGATAGTGTAGAGCTCAGGTAGGGAAGAAAAACTACTATCTCTCCTGTTGGTGTGTCTTAGGCCACAGGAAAGACAAGTCGCAGAAGAAGGAGGGTCTCCTCTCTGAGGGATCACTCAGGTGCATTGAGATGAGGAGGATGAGTCTAAAGCAGCCACCTAAAGCGTGCTGACTGTTGGTACCTGCACGCAGCATGAACGGCACCCGTGTTACTGCTTTTTCACCATAGATCCTCGAGTGGAGACCGTCGACATCTCTGATGTGATTCTGTCACTGTTGACATTAACAACAGGATGCTGTAGGTACCCTTTGGTGCTGGACCACCCAGCAAGGACCCTCCATGGTTATGTAAGCCATGGAGAGGGAGGAAAGGTAGCTGGAGCCGAGGAGTGTATCTGCTCCTTCTCTCCTTCATCTTACTCCAAGGGTCTCTCGAGGCTCAGACTTCTCTTCCTGTGATAGTTAAACAAGTCCTTGAGAGGGGCTAGGCAGTGGGTATGCCATGACCACAGATTATCCCACTGCTGAGTGGTCAGGAAAGCAGAGCAGCTGCCAGGGCACAGGTGCAAGGCTTGGGAAGGGGATCTCCACTCTGGGTCCCTATGTTGGCTCTCCTGCCTCTTCCCCAGCTGATGGGCTATGCCTCCTCTGGCAGTCTTGCTGTGCCAGCAGCTTTTCACCGTGTCTGGCACGCAGGGCTCATATGGCAGGGACGAGCTCTCGTCTATGTTTGTGCAGGAGCAGGTGGGGACTTTGCTCTGTGCTGAGGTTGTCTCCGAAGGTGTGCCACAGTACAAACACAGTGCGAGCCTCTTGAAATAAAACAATATGTTTTAGCCACCTACGTCCCATTTGTAAGTACTTCAGTGGGGACTCAGTCCTTAGTGAGGCTTTTATTCCAGTGGAAGAAAAGCAGAACTCAAAAGGGTAGGCTAAATGTTTTTAGAAACAAACAGCCATACAAAACCACATGGGCACTCTTGGAAATTAATCCCAAAACAAAAGCAAACTCACGGAGTGGGTTAGCAACCAGAGGCAGCTCTGCATGGGAATTTCTTGCTCTTGGGAGTAACATCGGATCTATCCTCCTGGCAGGGTATATATGTGATCAGCTGGTAAGTGCTAGAGCTGCTTTTCCTATTTGGATGGATTTAGACATTTTGCTTGCACTCCTGTACTGTTCTTACACCTAGACTTCAGCTGCTTTGCTTTGTTAAACGCTGAGGGGTCCTGAATGGAAACACTGGAAGGGAAGAATAAGAATATTCCAAAGGGAACTGACACCTGGCATGAAGTCCCCTGGCACTGCTCTTCTTGTGACAGGCACAGAGGGAACATGAGTTCCCAGTTCCATGCTCTCCTGTGTCCTTGTGGCTGCAAGGATGGGGAAGCAGGTTTGCATGTCTGCTCAAGGAGAGCGGCAGCAGGGACAGTGCAAACAGACCCAGCCTGATGACCAGTTGTATCTGCCATGTACACAGGTGATCCAGTCACTCAGCTATAAAAGTGAGCAGTCTGTGGATGTGCAGGAGGCAGAACTGATAGGGGGAGAAGTCTTAGCTTTTCTTAATCCTGTAGAGGGGGTGCAAAGGGACCTTGAGACATATAAGCCTTTCAACCTTGCTGCTTTCAAACACAAGGAAATACCTGTGTGCCTGAAAAGTCTCTCTGTTTTCACCAGACTGTTTTCACACTGTAATATGGGAGTATAAGTGGCTCCTCAGTGACACACATTCTGGTTCCTCTTTGTTAATGTGACATCCTGTTATTTTATAAAAACACCAAAGAGCCTATCAAGCCTGTAATCAAAAATAGTACTGGAGATAATTTCAGTCCAGCAAACAAAAGTCAGACAGTGGGAAAATGGGATTATTCTGATCAGCAAACCATTCCTGGTTTACCAAACTTGTCCTCTCTGGGCACTTTGGGTACTGGGTTGTTTGCAGTAGGTGGAGAACCTCATTTCATGCCATGAAGGACTGAATTAGTTCTGCAGACACAGAGCAGCACTACTGACATTGTATGAGTCCTGGAAAAGGAGGTGCAATCTTCTGTTTCTCTCAGGGGGGTAAGTCTGAGGGACATCGCAGACATGCAGCCTAGATGTGGGTGGCAGAGGTGTTTTACCAGTCAGCCTTTCTAATTTCTTTCAAAATCTATTTGCCCTTCGATCATTCTGTGATTTCATCACTGGCAGGCTGTGTTTTAAACCAGACTTATGCCCAGCCTTCTATTTCAAACTCTGTTGATGTAATTTCTCTTTATACAAACATGTCATGGTCAGTTTTGCCACATGGTCTCATTTAGTGGTTATGACACATCTAATTCTTTCTCATTTCTCTAGCAAGTAACAGTTTGACCCTCTTTTTAGAGAGGTCTTCTGTGTCTTCTGGCACATAAGTTTGTTTTGTAGCAACTTCAGTATTAATTAACCTTGGATGCAAAAACTTTTTAGACAATGGCAGAATTCCTGTTCAAGAATCTCTGAAATGGGGAATCTCATAATGTGCTGTCAGATATTTTGTTCTGTGCTAAGATGGATCACTTGAATCCAACAGGACTCCATCTATCCAGTGCTCTTGTCATTTGTATGGATTTCTCGTTTACCCAATTTGACTCTGCATTGATGGTGTGCTTGGAATGACACATCAAAGAGGAACACACAAATGAATCACTACTTATTAGGAATGCACCCAAAACTTGGTACAAAACCCCCGCAATTTTTTACTTTTATTAACTCTCATTCCTTGCTGTGCAAAGCTTGCTTCACAGAAATGAGAATAGTTTTTTCCCATTTCATTCAATCTGAACAGTGTCTGGACCATGGACAATCAGTAACCTCTAGGAACATTATGGATCCTTTGCCAATTTTTCTTCAGGATTTTTGTTGATGCCACAGATTGACAGCCTTTCCAACAGCCCCTTCTCTGTGATCTCATACTAGCTAACACCTTGGACTCTCAATCTTCGAAGAGTAATCTTTGGCATCTTCTTCTCCAAGGCTTTTCCTCTTGCCAGTTAGGTTCACAGAAGCACAGAATGTTTGAGGTAGGAAGGGACCTCGGAGGTTATCTTGTCCAGCCTCACTGATCAAGCAGTGCCAAGGGTCACCTTGAGCCAGTTGTCCTGGACCATACCCAGATGGCGTTTGAGCACCTTCAAGGATGAAGATGATGCAGCCTCTCTGGGAAGCCCATGCCAATGCTCAGTTGCCCTCACGGTGAAGAAGTGTCTCCTGGTGTTGAGAGGAAACTTCCCGTGTTTCCGTTCGTGCCCACTGCCTCTGGTCAGTGTGCACCACTGAGAAGAGCCTGGCTCCATCTTCTTTGCACTCCCCTTTCAGCCATCTGTGCACATTGACAAGGTGGCCCTGAGCCTTCTCTTCTCCAGGGTGAACAGTCACAGCACTCTCAGCCTTTCCTTACATGAGGAGTTCAGTTGCAGCAACTCAACTGCAACAAAGCAGAAAGACCTTGTGTAAGTATTACTTTACCCATTATTTAAAGTCCTGCATTTTAGCAGATTTTTTTCCCATTACTAACATATTTCAGGATTCTTAACTGCTTTTTTCACAGCAGTTCTTTTTAAATAATCTTATTCATTTGTTTGTTTATGCTCCATTAAACAGTTTTATCTTGGCATGCAGCAGAGAAAAGTTCTGTTGGTGAGAAAAAAAAAAGGAAAGAAGGAATTTTAAGAAAATACAGCCATAATCCTTTTGGTGGGTGCCAAAGGGAGCTCTATTTCTCTGTGTAACATCCCAGGTCAGGCAGTAATGTCTTCACTGGCAACTCATTCTGTAAAGTACACCCAGGTGAGGCTGCCTACTACAAGCTCTACTTCTGTAATTGGTCTTGGTAAAGGCAAAGATGTTAGGCTTAGTTTTGCTACGTGAACCCCCTGGGAGGCCATTTCAGAAAATTATTTTTATCAAAAGAAGTGCTTGCTGTGATGTAGATGTGCTTGGCTTGATCTGTCATGTTTCCTTTGCTTCTTTCTTTCTTTCTTTCTGTCAATCACAAACCAGTTTGTGGTAAAGGCTGGTTTCAAAACAGCTATTTAAATCGTCAGCAGGGCTTTGTCCTTCAGAGACGTTTAGTTAACTCATTTTACATTTCTTTCTGCTGAGAACAACATTTCTCTCCAATGGTTTTCTGGCATGCACGACGCAGAGCCGTTGTGCCTGGACGCTGTTCTGCGGTGCGGAGGTTGCCTGTGCCCTAGCACAAGGCAGTCTAGCCACCGCTGCGTCCCTGCCCTATTTACCAGGGCTTTTTTAATTAGGTGTGTATTTGTTCCTGCAGTGTTAGCTTGTGCTTCAGTCTGGGCAGTAAGTAACCTTAAGCAGTTGTCGGCTAGAGTGTTAAAACATTTATTTTTCACAAGTGCTGTGCTGTTGTGGCCACTGCTACAGACACATCTGAGCTGAGAGTTAATGTTAAAAAGCAAGCCAGCTCAGGCTCGGCAGTCATCTGATTCTGCCCATCAGAAGCACAGTCCTCACTGCCATTACAAGTACTCATGGTGATTCCAAGGTCAAGTGGTCAAGTCCCCTTCAGCTATTTTTGAGAATTAATAATATCTCAGACAGCCCACTTTTTAAAATTTTAAAATACTTCAGATTTGTACAATACCATTTTATTTCCCTACTACATTCTCTAATGGGATCATCACTGTTGTAGTCCGCTAGCTAGTTTATGGCAGAAACAGGGGACCTTTCCCAAGTGGCATTCTCATCCAGAGAAGAAAATCCTCTAACAACTTTTGCCTTGCTGTTTGCACTCACTGCTGAATGGCAGTCCTGCTAACATGCACACGCTGGCATTGATAGCTAGCTTGCAGTGTTTTTCAGTGCCTGTGCATTTTTAGGCAAGATCTGTATTGCAGGCCTCCACTGCCTCTCAACCTGCCAGATCTCACCTCTGTCCATGTAGCTGTACATGACATCTCCATGACACAAATTGAAACTGGAAATGGGACAACTTTGCTATCATGACCAACCCTGTGAGGGTCAAATGTGAGCCCTCCAGAATGGCTTTCGTGAGCTGCAGGGTTGCAGGTGGTGTCCTCTGCACAGTGGCACGAAGACACTGTGATCCCTAAATTTCCACAGGTTTACACCTTCTCCTCCACCTGTTCTCTCTTCCAGGAAGACCTCTCCTCCATGTGGCACTGCAATGATGAGAGCTCCTCTGTGTCATAGTCTGCACATTTTGAAATGGTCTCCACTGTGTGATGGGAATTGGGAATACAAATGTGTAAATTCCATTTGTGAGACCAGAGATCAGTTTCCTCTTTTGGCAGCTTCACGTATCCCTTGCTGAACACTGATTCCTTTTATTTACAGTCCAGCGTCTCATATCACTGACATGCCTGCTGAGTATCTTGAGCAAGCTTCAGTCACCCAAAACACAATTGCAAATTTTCAAGGCACGGATCGTTATAAATCTCTGTGTCTAACTTGTCTCAAGGAAATTAATGTTTGTGACAGAGGCAGAAGACAGTGACCTACCTCTCCCTCTCCCAAAAGCTGTCTGGGCATGGGGAATCACTCATCACTCTCTTCCTAGGTCAAAAGAAAGCTGTGCTGTGTGGCTTTTGGAGCACAGTGAATGACTGGCTATGTTGAGAGGTGGACCTACCCCTGCACATGCAGCCTCTACACCTTCTCTCTTCCCTCCCCATACCTCACAAGCATCTGGAATTCCCCAGGTGCACACTTCAATTCTTTCTCTTTTTGCCTCACTGCCGTGTGCCTCACAGGCTCTGACCCAGCTCTGCACCCAGCTGACACATGGCTATCACTGCTGCCAAATCACCACATCCACAGAGTTCAAACCATCTAAAAGCACAGCTCCTTCCTGGCCACAAGTGACCTTGCCAACTTCAGAGCCCTTCAGTACCCACGTGGACCTACATCCTTCTCAGATGAGTGTCTTTCCCCCCTCTGTAGGTCCTCAGGGCAGTTTGTGGGCTGTAGCTTCTGCAGCTGGCTGCAGGACGCAGAGATAGAGAATGCAGGATCTAATTATCTGCTTGCAAAAAAGGCTGCTGTAGCTGCGACATGACACAGATCTCCTCTGCTGGTAGATTTCACAGCCGCAAAGCATCAAGTAAGGGCAGCTCTGCTGTCTGCAGCTTTGCACGCTGCAGTGGTGCGAACAAGCTTGGGACATGGCTGCTGTGCTGTGTGACAGCCCTCAGCTCTGTCAGCAGCAGTGTGAGCAAGTGCCAGAGGCTCAGGGCACCAGGGCAGCTGGTCTCTAAGCAAGGTGAACAGTGTGAGAACAAATGCAGTCTCAAAAGAACCAAGTCCCTAGGAGACCTGCCTGCTTGTATTACTGTATATGCTGGCATGTGAGAGCAGGGGTTCAGTGCTGGTGGAGGTGGTGCAGGGCTGCAGAGGCTCTTATTCAGGCTGGACTGACAGCAGGAATACAAAGTCCACTTAAACCTCTGGTTCTCTTCACACCATGGTTGCCTTGTCCCTGCAAGGGAGGACTGGTCCTGCTGATCAGGTCAGTGCTACTTGCAGGAAGGAGTTTTGCTGTTGTGGTGAAGAAAGTAAAAAAGGGACAAACCCCCATCCCATACACAACAAAAAAAGAGAGCTCATGTGTTAAGAAGGAGAAAAATACGTATGGTCTCTTGGCAGGACGGGGAATGCTGGCAACGTGAACAGTGAAAATCCCAGGCAGGATGAACCATCTGTGTAGGGGCTGAAGAGCAAAGTGTGTATAGTGGTCAGACATATGGATTTCTGGAGCCTTTACCCAAACACCACAGTGCTGGGGCTTCCCTGACCATCCTACTGTGGTGCCACCAGCCCTCTGCTGCCACAGTGCCTGTGCTATCTGTCTCCATCAACAGAGTTCTTTGAACAAAAGGCTTTTGAGGTTGGACATCCTCCTGGCCTCTAGCAGTCATGCTTTTACAGGTACAATCTAGTGGCCTTTGCAGCTCTCCCTTGCCCACACAATCTGCAGAGCTGGGCTTTACTTCACCCATTGTACCCTGCTGCTGCTGTAGAATGACCCCATAGCAGTAAGTATGAGGCAAATCTTCAAGGGACTAAGCTGTGGAAGAGCCATGTAAGGCAGATCTATAACTTTGACCCTAGCCTCCTGCCTGCTGCAGCACCCAAGCTTTTCTGTACAGTCTCCTCTCTGAGCCCCAACCCAATTTTTCCTGCTTTCTCTGGAGATTTGGTAAGGTGACAGCCCAAGGGCAAAGAGCTTTGGCACACAGTCTTTTGGCACAACTGCTTCAAAACTGCCTCAAAGGCTTCCTCATTAAAAACAAAATATGTGTTACATAGGGCTTCCATGTTGTGAGTTTTTTCCTGTTTTTCTTTTTTCCTTTTTCAAAATTGCTTGCTATAAAGGCTTATTCCTGGTTAGGAAGATGCTGGTGTGGAGAAGCCAAACTTGATGGACATTATGCTGGAGGAAACCTGTTTACAAAAGGAGATGTATCACTGTGTTTTCCAGCCTGGTATTCCCTTGTCCTACAAACATGAGGGGAACTGGAACAGCACAGTGCAGCAAGACCCAAGACATAAACCTCAGAGCATGGAGGGTGTGTGTGGATTTCATTCAGTATGCTCTCCCACGATGCCAGTAAGAGCATGGTGTAGCATATTCCTTGCATATGGAAACAATAGGAAGGCCCTGGCATGAAAATGTGCAAAAGTATTTTTACCATCTGCCCTGAATACTGTTAGTGATTGATTAAGTCTGTTGAAGCCACTAACACCCCCACTGCCCATGGCAGAAGAGCTATCCTGAAGAGTTCTCACAGAAAGAAAACCTTGAAAGTCAGAGAAGAGAGCTCAAACCCAGGAGGAAAGGGTCAGCAGGAGAGATAAAAGCTTTACTGAAGAGTTCTGAACAGACTGGAGGAGGCAAACCAGTTGTGGCTTGGAGAAAAAGGTCTGACACTAGCAGAGAAAGGGTCATGTGTGTGCCCATGGGCCCTTTGAATATCTCAAAGGTGAGCTTATCTCATCACCTCTGAGGAGCAGGAACAGAGACGACCACCAGCATGCAGGATCCCTCTGCCTTCCACACTCGCAGCAGCTGTGACCTGCAGAGCTCAGCCCCCCCCATGCAGTGGCTTGCAGGATGTCTTTGCCAGCCCGCCTTTAACTGCCTTTACCTTGGGGGGTCTGGCCACTTGGGCTGGGCTGGCAGCTCATACACATGGAGATTGCTCTGGAAGAGGGATTTTGGCTCCTACCCAGAGTGTGGCTTACTTTTGAGTCTAGAAATGCATAACAAAGCAAGAGTAAGTAGCATTCCCTTCCCCAGTCTGCTTATTAATGTCTAGGTGGCTTCAGTAGCAGAGAGCTGAAGTCCTTGCAAGACACTGGCAACAGAATGAATAGGCTGCCTGTGGAGAAGCAGCCCAGACTCTTTTACCACCTCAGAGTTCTCTCTTCCCTCTAACCTTTCCTTTACCTTCATGAGTTACAAATGAGAGCTCCAAAAATGAAGGCACACAGCTGTACCAGAAGACAGAAAACTTAATTCCTTTTGAAGACAGAGGAGGGTCCAAATCATGGATTTAAAACCATGAGATGATTTCCACCCTTGAGACTTTGCTTGCATTGTAGGCTCTCTGAGAATGTGCAAGGATCTGGGGCTTCATGAAGATTTTTTTTTTGACACTGTGTTTCTGTTAGAAAACTGATTCATGAGGCTCTTGTTGTTTGGCAGGAGGGTATCCAATTGGAAATCCACGGATGGGACTTGGGCATGTTAAATATTTGTTTAGAAAAGCAATTGGCTGTTGTGTTGCCCCTCACCTTGGCTTCTAGCCTCCTGCCTTTGAGTCCAGGAGCTTTAGCCAGGCTAGGAAACTTGTTTTGGTTTTTTTGGTTTTGGTTTTGGTTGGTTTTTTTTTTTTTTGTATCCAAAGGGTAGTTATCCCTCAGCCTTTTTCACAGAATCGCAGAATGGTTTGGGTTGGAAGGGACCTTAACATTCTGAATGTTTCATTTGGCAGAGCCAGAGGTTTTCCAAACGGTGAACCAGAGGATTTCAGAGCCTTCAGCAGATATTGGTGCCTCTTAGATGAATTCCCATACCTAACTGTGTGCTGACTCCTTATCAAATATATTGCAAGGTGGGAAGGATTCACTCACACCTCTCAGTGGTCCCTGTCTGCATGCTTTTTATTCACGGATACACAAAGGAAGGTAGTTAACAGTGATGGTATCTTCTAGCAGAGAGAAAAATCAAGGGAGAAAAGATTCCTTTGCCTGGCGAAAGGCAGTAAGTACCTGGTCTTTGACCATGCTGACCTGGCTCATCTTGGGTGTGGAAACAAAGCATCTCTGAGCTTGTCCAGCACTCCACACACGGGAAAAGATTGGTGAAGTTAGGAGAGATGTAGGAAACAAACTGGAAACCCTTGATGGTAGTTTGGCTACAAAGTCTGTGTTAGTCAGAAAGGCTCCATCAGAACCAGTGAGCTGACGGGTGGGAGGGGGGGTGGAAGCCTGCAGTGGACAGAGTGCAGAGTTGGCACAAACAGCTGCACCGAAAGCCCTTATTCTTCAGAGTTCAGAGCCTTTGACTGGCTAGAGGTGAATATGCCTCTGCAGAGTATATAAAGGAAGGTTTGTCATGGCAGCACTGACAAACCAGGGCGCTGTCAGAGCTGCATGAAGTGACGGACATGAGCAGCTCTGTGGCAGCTCACGAATCAGCTCAGTCATTCCCAGCAGTTCTGGGGCAGTATCTATAATTGAAGAGCTCTGGGAGGCTTGCAGGCTTGTGGTTCTTCATCAATTAGGACTAAAAGGTTCCACTTATTAACAACTGGATTGTTTAAATAACAGCTCCCATCAAGTGCTTTGGCTGTTGAGCACTCAGAAACTTGAGTGCTCAGTGGGTTGTGCAGTGCCTTGCAGATGCCTCTCTCTACAGCCCCCGTGCCAACCCCACTGATCCCTGCTCCCCTCCAGTGCCCTGCTGGAGGACACTAATCCCTGCCCACTGCCCACCACCTCCTGCCCCCATTTCCACAGGACTATTTCCTGCCTGTACACACACAGACCCACAGCGCTTCCCCCATGGTAATGTGCTCACACTCCTGTGCATCAATTAGGCTGCTTTTTGGAGGAAAAGTGGATTTTATGTTCAGTGCTGGCACTGGAGAGACAGTGTGTTGGATCTTGATGGAATAGATGATGTGTCACGTTTTGCTTTCTTCTCCCCTAGTGCTCCTGGGACACACTCATGCAGTGCTTGTACTGTTCTTGCTGAACATGTTTTTCCACTCTTTCCTCGCATTTTGCAGTTTCATTGCCCTCCCAAAAACCAGAAAAATAAAACAAAGCCATACTTTCAGAGTAAAACTTTTACCAGAGCATATCGAGGTCTGACCAGGACCTGCACAGATGGAGTTCCTGCCATCTGTTTTTCAGGCCAGAACAATAGTACATCACAACTTAGGGGTGTCTACAGCTAAGAGAGAATCTGCATCCTCCTCCACCTTCCCTGGGCTCTGTTGCAGGTTCATTGTGCTAAGCTCATGCAGAGTGCTTCACCAGCCAATTGAGGAACAACTCCTCCAGCAGTCAGAATCACCACCACATCCTGGACTTGTGAAGGCAATAACTGGAACTTGAAAGAGGCAGGGGGTCCATTTGCCACAGCACAGCCTAGGAGCCTTTCTCTTGATTTGTGGATTCTCATGACAAGTCTCAGACCATGTAATCAGCTGTGTCAGGCACAGGAGATCCCAGGATGGGGGTCGAGGTGAGGTGAAGCTGGGACAGAGGAAAGAAGCTGTGTTGTCTTCAGGTTTGCTGCAAGAGGAAGGGAAGAGGTGGAAGATTCTGGGTTGCCAGACCCTTGTGCCACATGCACTGCCCTCTGTGTCTGGCCATCGTCAGAGTCCTTCTGTCCCCTTGCTCTTCACTCCTATAATAGGCTCCTCATTTCACCGCGTGCACCCAGTTTTTTGGTGTTTTGGAGTGTGTCTGTTCCTGTTAGTGTTGAGTGGACAACCTCTTGAAAAAGGGCTTGCAACGGTCCCGAAATGGCCAGTCTCAACAAGGGTCTGGTTCCTCTGCTTTTCTGGATGGATGCAGCCCTCAGTGCTGTGCTTTTGCAGAACATCGTCAGTGCTGGAAGACTTGGCATGAGAGGAGCTCCTTGACCGTGAGGACCCTTGACTCTCAGGTCCATTGCGCAACTCTTTGTCCAACCTTTCCATGCTCAGGCTCTTCAGTGAGCACAGCAGTTCCATTTCTCTCTCGGGTATCCCACAATCTGTTCCAGCAAAATCCATTTGTTATTGTGAGCTCAAATAGGCTCAACCCTCTGCCAGCTCTGCTCCTCCACTGCTCCCTCTGCTTCATCCTGAACCTCTCCTCTGCACAAGGGACATTTTGGTATGTCCTACACTCTCAGGCCCTGGGAAACAAAAATGGAACTGAAGTTTATTGATAGAACTAGTGAAGGATTTCTTTTTCTCTCCTTGAACTGCAGTGAATGAGAGAGGGGTAAAATTCTAATTGTTTTCTCTGGATGTACTGATGATATTTCATTCATCTGTGGAAATGATGAATGTACTTAACTTCCTTCAGCCTACCTGGTGCTGTGTCTTCTGTCTCCTACTTCCAAACTAAACTCCCTTATTCCTCTGCTCTGAATACCAGCCCCTGGAACTTCATAAAGTGTTTAACATCAGTCATGATTTGTATCTCTGCATGATTTATATATCTGAGCCATCTCCTTCAGTCACTTTGGTGGATAGAGCTGGTTTGTAAGGACAGATTGAAGTGCTTGTGTTGTGTTTGTCCTGTTAATCCAGGTGCTGTGGGTGAGCTGCCTCCAAAGACATCTTATTCTTACAGAAGCCAACAGCTCAAAGATCATGGGTCAGAGCAATGAAGCAGTGTGAGAAGAGTAGATGGTAAACAGCCTCATTTGGTCTGTGTTTATTTTGCAGGGTGCCTGCTTTTATAGTTTATTTGAGGTAGAAGTTAGAGACTGCAACTAGGACCTTATAGCTATCAGTAATCCCAGACACTGATGAAAGTTGTTGAAGTTTCCTTGCTTTGCTTTTTTTAAGTGCCTGGCTTGGACTCTTCTGATTTCATGAAATGTCTAGTGGTGTTTAGAATATAAGAAGTTAGATTAGGTGATTGCAAAAGAAGGAAAACCTCCCTAAGCACATCCTTAATGAACAGCCTCAACATGCCTTGGTTCAGTGTATAGCTGTTGTGATTACAGTGCAAACCCCATAGGACCATGACTATTTTCTGAATGCTCTAGGGGCAGGAACAGAGCACCTACGATTGCCCCCATCACATGTACGTCCCTGCACAAGTGAGTGTATGTGAGCTGGAAGGGGATCTGCGATGCAATAAATCAGGCTGACACGTGGCCAGAATTGTCCAATGCATGCCATTTGTGGAGAATCCCCATGGATGCGTTTATGCAAAGAAACACAGCTTATATCTCTCCTCCTGAGAGACAAGATTGCACACACCCCCCCTTGCCTAGCAGTAAAATATTCCTTCAACCCCAACGGACCTCTTTGGAGCTCTCCAGGCTCTGACTGGATTCTCTTGCTCGTGGCCACTGCCCAGGCTCTTATGACTGCATAGAAGATGAAGAAGAAAGTTATGCAAATAGGGAAATTATTGTTTTCCAGTTCTGTAAGCTCATTTTCACATGGTCAGCACATGTGCTTATGCACATACAAAACCAACAGCCTTCTGCAATTGGAAATAACTGTGCTCCTGTTGGAAATGTCTGAGGAGATGCCAGAGGTGGAGCAGTCTGGCTTCCCTCAGACAGCAATGCTGAAGCACCAGAGGAAGAAGGCTGCTCTGTACTTCTCCCTAAATGGGATTTCATTCTGACCATCCAGACACAAATATTCCTCCCTGGAAACAAGCAATAATCATTCCTGTGTAGAGGAGGGCAGGGGCTCCTGAGTTGCCACTGTTCACTTGCGCATGGGGGCTTTTAAACAAAGACCTCTTTGGGTCCCTCCAGAACAGGATATTATTTTTTTTAGGAGTGTCTTCTTAATTTCTCTGTGAAGTAGTTCTTGGGCGCGGTTTGTGGCACCGCTCCCCTACCCCGCACTTAGCTGCCCATCAAACAGAGAAAAGGCAAATGATCACTATAATTGCCCTTTGGGCTGTGCTGTTGGGCCACATTCCCAGCTACAGAGGCTGCCATGACCTTCCTGGGCCAAGGCTAGCAGACCCAGAAAAACAGAGATGAGAAAACGGGGCTGGGCAGTGCAGAGCGTTAGCTCCTACTTGGCATGGAGGCTGCCTTAAGTGATGAGATAGACAAACTCACTTGTCTTGTAAAGGAAATGATAACTGCTTGTTTCTTGCCTCTTCCACTGGAGGTTCTGGTGGTTGTTAGACTCTGGGGCTTTGTCTACAGGGTGTGTGAGTGGTGATCCTCTGCTTTCCACAGCTGGCCTTTTGCTGGGGCCATGCTGGGCCTTGGGAGGAGAGCACTTGGGCTTTTGAGCAAAGTCTTGATCTCTTGAGTGAAGGCCAAGGCAGCCCCATGGTCTTCCCCTGGGGTGGCAGTGGTCCTGCACCTGCAGCTAGCACAGCATCTTCCCAGATATATGGGCTTTAGCACAGGATTTGTGTCACTGGTGTCCTCGCTGGTTTTTATTGCCAGGTCAGTTGTGCATTTACATGGGTAACTGAAGCCTTTAAAAGCTCTCTAGCTGTGGGAAGCAAGTTTTTATCTTTTATAAAAAATGCCTACCACAGTGCCAGGCTCCCCTTATATCCATGGGAGAGGAAGGGCATGATTTATCTCATCCTTCTGTACCTATCTCAAATAGATCAAAGAATCACAATGTAAAAGTAGCTGTCTCTCCTTTGACTGCAAGCAATTCTAGCTCCATTTTCTATGTTATGCTTTTATCTGTGCTTAGACACCAAAAATTACATGGCATTAATCACACCTGGGCATCTAGCTCCTTCCTCACATCAGAAGTGCGTCTTCTGCCACTTCTGTTGCTCTCATTTTCAAATAAGAGCCTTTGCCTCCTAATATAAATCAAAAATATCCCCTGCCAAGCTGCAAGCAGTACAGAGCATGGAGATGCTGACCACAAATGAACATTTGGCAGGGAAAAAATTCACTTTACCTTGCCCCTGTTGAGATTTTTTGTGGAAGACTGGGCCAGCCTTGAGGTTGTGGGCTCTAGGGGTTTTTTGTTTGTCTCTGGGACCTCCTGGCAATCCAAATTTTAATTGCCGTCAGGGTTTCATTGTAACATCTAAAGTCCTGCATATTAAGGTCTCTGTGGTGTGAGGGGTTACCCTGCTTCTGCACACCTCAGAGGATTTTGGTGCTAAATGCAGCTCCTCTTAATTATGTCCTTGCTTGTCAAACAGAGGCCCTGCTTTCTTTTGATCTCCTGAAACCTTATTTTGTGCATGAAAACACAGGACACGAATTCATAGAGATATTCAGAATGGTTTCTCTTGTTTCTTTCTTTGTCCCTGGAGTCAGGTTGGGGTTTTTTTTTTTGGTGTGTCTGGTCCTTTTCACTCACCTGGGGCTTGGTCAAACTATCTGCTTCTGTTCCTCCTCTGCATACCCTACCCTCCAAATCTTCATGTTTCTTTTCTACTCTTGTAGCTTTTTTGTTCTTTACCAAGGTCAGTGTGTGTTCAAGCTGGAAGGAGTAGCCCAGTATTCCCTGTCTCTTAGGCCTGCAATGATGATTCCTCTTATACATTCTCTGGAAGTGTCCTGAACAGCTCTGCACCACTCTTCTGAAGGATTTGACAGTCTCCTCCAGTACTTGATAATGCTGGCTAAATCTCTCATATATCACATTATGCCTCCCAATAAACTGAGCATCAAAAGCTTTCTTCACCTTCTCGTAATATCTTTTTTTCTTCTTTCCTTCCTGGGAATGTCAGCAGCATTCCAGTCACCACCCTGGGCCGAGAGCTTACTTGGAGCCATTTGTATCCCAGATGAGACCTGGTGTTCCCTGAAGTGCCTGTGCCTTCTCAGGCAGGTGATCCAGCTTTCTGGAATTCTGCCATTAGATGTCCCAAGGGCTGAACTTGTTACAAGAAGTGCAGGTATTGTCCCTGTTATTAAAAGAACAAGTTATTATGCAAAAGCAGGAGCTTTTCTAAGATTGTTCTCAAGAGCTGTGCGCTCCTGTTATTCGCTGTCTGTGGGAAGGGCTGGATGATCAGACATGGCCAGTGCGCCTAACCCTTCCCCTCTCTGTTTAAACTGCTGCTGAGAGCCACAAAGCCCATGCCACTTTCCAGTGAGTGGTGATGGGGAAGGGATCACTGTGAATAAACCTTTTTTTACTTGCCTTTGCCAGTGCTGTTGGCTGAGTTGATAAAAGAAATTCTGATATGGTTCATATGAAATCCATGGGAACAGTTCATATGCGGCTGTGCAAGATGGAGGCACAGGAGCCTCCCTGTTTGTGGTAATGTGCTCCTGTCCACTTCTGCCCTTTAACAGGAGCAATGCATCTAAGTCTCCTGGTTAAAGGGTGAGCACTCTCTCCAAATCTCACTCACCACCAGGATCTGCTGTTTTCTTGCCTGTCTTTTCTTGAGCTTTTTCCTGCTTTGGCTACATTTAATTGATTCTAGTGCTGGATACTTGGTACATCTTTCCTCAGCCTTTTCTCTTCTTGCTGCTTTAACACGGTTTCTGGGAGGTGTTTTGGATCATCTCTGCTCCCATTCCTTTGCTTTGTGTGCTGTGACCTCTGTGGGCTTTTTTGTCCTCGTGTGGGATATTTTTTTTCCACTCAACATGTAAAGCAAAGCTGCTTTTTCTCTTTATTCTTCCCTGCTCCCTTCACTGACTCAGGCCTTTGCAGTCAGGTTGCTGCTGCCTGGTGGGCACTGAAGAGCACAAACTCCTAAGGCAAAACATCTGTTACCAGGATGATCTGCCAGGAAGAGGCATAGCTGTGTCCTATTGCCTCTGCTGGACCTGCCTTCCCACTAAGCACTGTGTGGATTGCAAACATCAGTTCCTGTCCATGTCCCCTCTGGGAAGCAGATGCACATGAGACAAATAGATGTGGTTCTTTCTGATCAAGAATAAGCATGTTTTCTCTGCCCTTTTTCCCTGCTGATGCGGGACCAGTCTTAGTAACAGCTCTGCCTAAACAAAAAGCCTGAGAACAGAGAAACCATTTGTATCCTCTGAAGGCTTCCCTGAACGATGCTTTCTGGGTGGATGGTGCCAGATGTGCGGAGCAGGGGGGAGCATTGACCCTTCTCTCCCATGTTCAAACCCTGTTCTCCCCACTGCCAGATAGACCGGGACAGGAGCTCTGCTTAATTAATCTTCATTGAAAGAATTTCTGTCTCCAGACACCATCTTCTGTATTTACCTGATGACAAAGTTCCCTGTACAGTTTCTTAATTACAGGCCTGTTCCAAGGGAATTAATTTGTTGGAAATGCAAAGGGGGTAAGAGAAATCTTTGAAGAGCAGGTGAGAAATTTAGGCCAAATCTTTTTCCGTTTTAGGGAGACAGTATTAGTGCAGATCTGGAAAGCTAGGCATAGTGCTTCTGCTTGTTCTCCTATAAGAGACACTGGAGAAAACCAAGACTGAGATTAGTGACTACATCTCCTCCCAAAGACCTCATCACCACATCTGAAACTACTCTGGATTTTTGTGGCCCAGAGCACCTCATGCTATCCTGCTTTCCTGGTGAGGCAGGGAACCATCAAGTGTGCTGCTTGCCTGTGCTGTCCGCAGCTTGTTCCTGTGGTAGGGAAGTGGACAGAGAGCAAGGCAAGAGGGGGACCATGCCAAGCTCATGATTTCCCCAGAAGCCTCTGCATCTGTGGTGCCAGCATGCTGGGGCTGTCTCCTGAAATGACACAAAAGGCTTAGCAGAGACTGAAGACTCTGCATGCTTGACCTCCATGCTAGTGCTCCATCCCTAACCAACAGGCCAACAGAGGTTCACACTCATTCTGCACCCCTACCCCTCTCCAGGGAGCCCAAACAAACCATCTGTGTTGGTCTCTTCTCCTCAGTTTGTCCTGTCTGATGGATTTATCCTTTAGCAAATCCCAACTTTCCTAATGCACATTGAAATTTTTCATCAAGTTTCAGAGAGGCTTTATCGAGGATTTGTGCTATCTTCAAATATACTCTTCATTTGCTCTTCAATTTTTAGCTTCTTAATACAGCAGGGGAAAAGCCTCCTCTCTCTTTTCTGCTTTATCACTTTACTGGCCAAAGAGCAGCAGGACAAGCGTTGGTTATTTCCTTTCCCTGATCCATTCTTTTCCTCCTACTTGTCTTACAGTGAATTTAAACAGCCATCATGTGAAGAGAATTCAACACCGACTTGGTTGAGCCAAGGGAAAGTTGCTGTGGGTGCACTTAACCCAGATGTCAGCTCTGTCCCAGGGACTTCAAGGACATTGGAGGGTGCCTCCGCTGTGTCAGCCTCTGCAGCTTTGCCATCTCTGCTGGCCACGGTTCAGAGACAAAGCAAGGAGACAACCTGCCTGTAATGCCTGGGTAATGCGGAAAAAGGGGCTGGCATCTGGGGGTGCCTCTTTTTCCTTGCAGTCCACAGTGGTCCGTGTTGGCTCTGGTATTGGATTGATGGACAGAGACCCTGTATTCTAAGTGCCTTCTCCTCTGTCATGTCCATTTCTGCTTTAACGTCCCGGGACCCCTCTTGCTGATCAGGCAAAGGGTCACTTTATTTCCAGGGGCCTTATGTTGCTTACAACAGAAGGAAATTTTTCATACACAGTTACTCAAATAGTTCTGGTGCTGGCAACCAGTCAGAGCAGCTTAGGTGAATGATGAAAGAAAGTGGAAAGAGGAAAAGTAATCCAGCATAATCTAAATGCTCCTTTTGGAATTAGGTGAGAAAGTCAGATTAGACATCATGTGATGCACACTTCACCCTCTGGATCATAAAAGACTCTTCCTCTTTTGGTCATTAAAGAAAAAAAAATTAAAATCCACTGGGATAATGTGTTTACTGTCTGCACAGGATGAGAAGTTCCCTCTCTTCTTCCCTACATCACTGCAACACCCTTTCTCCCCTTGCTGACCAGTCCTGCTACTGCTGTGAGATCTGACAAGATCAGAGTCCAGGTGGTTTGGCTGCAGGCAGAATAATTCTTCCTTTTATGGAAATTCTTCTGCTTCTCCCCTGACAATGGCCTTCAGATCCCTGCTTAGTAACAGAGGAGATTTTTCTCCTTCTTTAGAGCCCTCACAACAACAATCTCACCCACGTAGAAACCACCTTGCCTTCTGCAGAGAGCCACTGCTCCCAGTTGTCTCACTGCAAGAAGGTTCCAGCTGTTAGAGAGGTGGAAATGGGGTGCACAAGGAAGAAATATCCTTCCAGTCCCGTTTACTCATCACGCTGCTAAAGTCACTGGTGTAAGGACACAGGTGTTAATCTGAGATCTGCTGAGTGAGACAAGCAAAGGATTTTCCAAGCCCCCAGATCACTTGGGTACAATATTTTGCTGCTTCTTGTAGACCATGGCATAATTTGGTGGTAGCTAGAGCTAAGATTAAAGTTTACTTGCAGAATGTGCCAGTGGTACATACACCACTGATGATATCCATACCCATAGAGCCAGGGAGGATTCGCTTTCCCATCTGGCAGCATCTTCACCCTATTTGTTCTTTCACATTATGGTGATGCTTTCCATCAATCTGCCAGCTTCTTCTTTTAGGCTGAGATGTGATTTTATGCTACAGATTCAGACTTTTTCATTTAAGCACCATCCCCTCCACCTACACCCCAAAATAATACTCATTTAGAAAAAAACCCAAAAAACCAGTGAAGGGATCTGTCCTGCCTACGTAGGACTGGAATAGCTGTCGTGATTTCAGTTAAATGAAAGCATAGATGAGCTGGGGGAAACCAGGACAAAGAAGCAGATGTGATTCGGCAGAACTTGAGCCCTGCTGGGTCTCCCTGGCAGGTATCTGCCATTGGAATGGCAGCTACGGCTTGGCTGTGTGGCACAGAGACAAGAGGCCTTTCTGGCATGGGAAGGGCATGAGAGCAGAGGCTACAGACAGTACCTCTGGAGACTGGTATGCCCTGCAAGGCTCAGATCAGGAGACTGCTCAGTTCTGATTTGCTGCACCAGTGAAAAACACAGGTTGGCTGCGAGACCCTGACAAGGGTACAGGATGCCAGTCTGCTTTGCTGGGAGCACGGGCCCAGGATCAGTTCTGAGCTTCAGGGGATAGAAATGAGGTGAGGCTTCACATGTCAGGCTTTGGGGAGGGAGCATAGCTCTTTAATGTGATGCAGACAGATTTAGCTTTAGCACTGACTTGGAGAGAAGGCAGCATGTTCTAATTCATCAGCAACTGTGGGATATTCTTTCATGTTGCTTGTATTTGAGCTCTGACAAGATCAGAGCTTGAGGGATAAGGGTGCACTGTGCTTAGGTAAAGATGTTCCCCGGGGCTCAGATGAGGAGTATCTACACTGATACATTCTGCTGGTTGACTTGTCCTCCAGGCCAAACTGGAAACTCTGGAGATCTGAGTTTCTATTTATTTGGCAACAGCATTTGCTTTGCAGGTTCCCTGCCCACATGTCACTGACATCATGGATGTCTTCTCCTAGCTGTGGAAAGACCCACTGCTGGGATGAAAAGCCAATTCGGTGACACAGTATCTCAGCTGAATGGTCTATATCACATTATACCCCCAGGGCAAAAGGCAAACCTCTGAACACTTTAATGGGACTCTGTATGATGTAACATTTTGCTGAGTGTCTGCTTAGATATCTCTGTACTAGACTGCACAAGAGTTACCCTTGGATTCATCTAGGATGTTTTTCCTGTGCCCTTTTAAGTGGAACTGGAAAGTGCCTTTGCACACAGGTCACCAAACAGGCACTCATCATGAAAAGGATTGCTCTGTAGGACAGTATTCTAGGATGCCTTGCAATGGCAGCTCTCAATGCCAAGCACTGTAATGTTGTTGCTCTCATTAGCTGGAGCTTCCAGATTTCATTACAGGGCACTGAACATCTCACACGTGTGTGCCATCCCTCCTAACTAGCAGCTTAGAGAACCACTTTGAGGTTTTTGCTTTGCAAGCTCAGATCCAAATTCATGGTCTCACTTTTGCTCTACCCTGAGGATTACTGGCTTAAATTGCTCCTCGCTTGTGAGCAACATGTGGTTTGAAACAATGCCAAGCAGCTTCCCACCAGCAACTCAGCCACCCATTGCTCAATGGTTCATGATTCAGTAGGCTGTCAAACAAACCTTTATCTATTTTCAGTTATCCATGTTGACCTCAATGAAAAACAGGGGAGCCCTGGCTGCATAACGTGGTTGACCATGAGCCTTCAAGTACTAAGCACCAGAGAAAAGAGGTGAATTGAGTTTGGATCTCAAGTGTTGCATGCCTCCACACGTATGCTCCTTGCATTCAAGGCCATGTAGGGAGTAGTGTCTGATTCTGGTCCATACCCGGACTGTGACATCTCTCAGTGGATGTCACAGATGCTTTGCAGTGGGTTGCCACCCAAGGATATATTTTTAGTGCCAGCAGGGTGCATATATGGTTCTTTCTATGGTGGGGCTGTAAAACAAGTGGGTTTCACATTACAGGTTTTGCTTTTGATCATACAGGATAGATATTGGGAAACCTCAGAGATTAAAATGTTTTTTTAATCCTATAGGCAAGCTGGGTCAAAATCTCTTTTTTTTTTTCCAGTGTATTAAACCAGAAGGAATGGAGTAATAAAAATAGTATGAAATCTCGATGAGAAAGAAGGAAGTGGAAAGAAAGGAACAATTAAATGATTAAGCTTAGGGAGCCAAAGAAAAAGGTCAATAAGCTTTAGAAAAGGAGGAAGTTGTGTTAGATTTTCTGTGATGCTTTCTGAAGCAAGTTTTAATGAAAAAGTTTATCAGCAGTTGCATTAAAAATTAATCTTTCTTATTCTATCACGGTCCGGAATTACTCCTGAATGTTTTCATCCTGTACGCAGCAAGCTTGATGGAAACAATTTGTTGGGTTTCTCATAAAGCCTAAACTTGTCTCATCTAGTGTTAGGTACTTAAATATTATACTGAATTAAATACTGTAGGGCCATCTCATAACTAATGGGGAGATCAAGTTGGCAAATTACCCTCTCTCCCTATTTCCATTGACTGCAAAGGGAGGCAGCGTGATTTGGTTTCTGACTCTGGCAGATGAATCTGTGCACATGTGATTGCAAAAGGAGGGAGAGGGTTTTGGGGGGAAACCAGAAGAGGCTGAAAAGAGAGGGAGGATGGTAAAGTGTTTTTCTGAAGCGCTCAAATTGCTGTCAAGGGGCCAGGAAAGCCTGGAAAGTGGCCCATGCACTTGTGTCTGCAACAGACAGGAGGATGCCAGATTCCACAGGCCATCAGCTCCTGTGCAACATTTTTCATGGTGCTTTATTCTGGCACGCAAAAGAAGCACTAGAAAATGGTCCAGCTCATTCAGAAATGGTCCCACATGTTTCCTCTATGACAGGAAGGAACGAGAAGAATTGGGCTTCCGCAGTTGGCTCCACACGCTTCTCTTCTTCTTTTCAGTGTCACCCCTGTTGCACACGACATGCCCTTTGCTGTAGATGCATGGGGTGCAGGGGGGGTCAGAAGCTCACAGCTTCCTCGCTTTCTCTCTGTGTGTCTTTCCCCCTCTCTCTCCCTTCTCTCCGTCTGCTTTTTTCCCCCTTTCCTTCCCTTTTCCCTGTTGGCAGCAAAATAATGTCTTGTCTCTGAGTAATGTTCATGGTGTATAATTTACAGCCTATAAATAGATGACTGTTATTAACAAAAAAAAAAAAAAAAAAGGCTTCCACATATTTTATTCCCTAAGCATTAACCAAAACATTTCAGACATAGAGGAGCCACTTGCAGTGTGAAGTGTGTGGTGCCCAGCTGAATGGCCATGTCTCTTTCTGCTGTGATTTCTCATTCAACTTGTTCCACTCCTACTCTTCATCCTCTCCTTCCCTCCAGCTTTTCCTTTTCCCTACCCTTGCCCCCACCACAAAGTCCCTTCTCCACCATCTGGAGCCACTGCCTGTCTCCACCACTGTGCTCTCTGCTCCTTGGCCCTCTGGTCTCAGCCGGAGCTCCAGCCCTGGCCAACCCACAATGAAGCTCCTACTTGAACAGAAAAGCAGGAAAGAGAAAGGGGGGGAAGGGAGAAAAACTCAGGCACAAAAACAAGCAAGCAGAAGAGCTTGCAGCCGGGAGCCACACTGTAAAGCACCAAAGCCTTGAGGCTGAGCCCCAAATCCAGATCTCCTGAAGTCTCACTCTTCATGTGCATACCTTGCTTTGCCTACAGCAATGCTTTCTCCTGTGCATGACCACCTGTGCAATGGACCTGGCGTGTCTGTGTAAGGTGGCTGGGCAACAACAGCAAACCATTACCACTTCTTCTTCAAGGTTTTCTCCATCTTGCTGGCACCTCCAACCTTCCACAAATCTGTGGGAAGGGTTCCCTTCTTATCTCATATCTCTTCCAGGAGCTTTGTTTTCTCTCTGTGTGTCTCAACCCTCGTCCTCTGCAGCCACCCACCTGTGTGCTTTCCACAAAACCAGCCACCCCTCCCAGGCCTTGGGGAGGCCCTGTAGAGGCCAGTTTGTGGTGCCAGGGAGGAGCAGACAGAGGCAGGAAAGCTGGAAAACAGGAGACATCTCCATCTCAAGGGCAGTAGTCAGCCAAGGGGACCCCCAGGGATGTGCTGGCACATGCTGAGGGCAGCTGGGAGAGGAATGGGGAATGTGATGGACTGCTTGGGGGTCGAGGGTAAAATGCATTTACAGGCACACTCTGCAATGTGGCTGCCAGTGTAGAGGGGTCAGTAAAAGTGGCAGAGGGATGTTCCCTTTGCAAGCTCTAAAGAAGGGATGGAGTGATCAGGCTATGGAGAAATAGGACCAAGGGTGCCTTGCATTTCCATAGTGCCTTGCATGCCCAGGAATCTCATGGGAAGTACTCACACTGCGCTCCAAAACACCCTTGTTGGCCATCAGGGGCTCATCTCATATCTTGAACCAAGTGCAATGCTGGCCCTACAGCCTTCCACTACACCCCGGGCTTTGAATGACTGATGTGAGCTTTGCACCCTCTGTAGCTTTTCAGGGACTGAGTGGCTCACCTGGAAAGTGGCTGAGGAAAAAAAACCAAACAGAAAAGTAAAGGGTTGTGTCCCCTCGGCTGAGTCACCCTGGGGCAGGGCTGTGACTCAGAGAGGTGCTCGCCATCCTCAGCACCCACTCCAGGGGCAGGCAGCTGAGTCACTGTGGTGCAGTCCAGCCCCAGGGGGCAGGGACATGGGTGCCCATCCTCTGTGTCAGGACACACACGCAGTGCAGCAGCAACAGTCACAGGGAGACAGCTTGAAAGGCCAGTCCTAGGAAGGTGCACCAGTGCAGCACAAGACTGCATAGTCCTTGGGGATCTGGGTTATTGTGTTCCTGTTTTTAAATAATATCCTGGACCCTCAAAAGGTTTTCACAATAAGAATTGTATAGCCTTTTTATTTTTCTATCTATGTTTTATTATACATTTGTGTATTTCTCCGAGTTACAGGATTTAGCATCCTGCAGTCTAGCCCTGAGCTGCCTTCCTGGGCTCTTGAATTTTAATGTAGAAAAAGAAATCTTGTGGAACAGCTGCCAGAAATAACACATTGAGTCACGTTTAACATGGATGGCAGGGGTTTCTCTCCTCTCCACCTCCAAACATATTGGCAGAAGAAGGGAAGAAGCCACAGTCCTGAGGCCAGACACTTCATCTTTGCAAGTGGCATGTTTGCAAGAGACCCTGGTGCTGGATACTGGGCATGGCATGAGACCTGGGTGCAGACTCCAACCTCCTCCTGAAGCCCAGGTAGCTCTGACAGATATCTTTTTCACCCTGTGAGCTGAGGGTGGACTCCTAAACGTGTTCAAGAAATCTGGGGAGTCTCAGTGGAAACTGTTTCAAGGGGACTTATTAAAAGATTACACTAAGGGCAAATTAAAAAATTAAAACAAAATGTTCAGAGTACTAAGCAGCTATGGTAGCAGCTCAGCAGGGATTGTTTTGGACTCCCATCTGGAGATGGGCCTAGAGATACCCTTTTCCAGCTATCCTAAGATGGTTCTGGCCTTTTGACCTGGTATAGATTTATTGCCTTTTGCATTTAGACAACTGCCTCAGCTTTCAAATGTCAGCTCTGACTCCTGTATTGTGCTCAGTGAGAAAGAGTTTCAGTACATTTTGTGAGGAGGGAAGATAGTCAGAAAGCAATAATGCCTGGGTTCGGAGAAGTGTCCCATGTGACAAGTTTAGACATGCCTTTAACAATTTAGTGTTCCTGTGCTGGGCTCTATGTGTGTGCTCTGCTTGCATTTCTGCCTTTCAGATGCCTGTGAAAACTCATCTGGCAGTGTGATATATCATACATTATTTCCACACAGAGGGGTTGCTTCATTTGACTAAGGGCAGATATTAACGTGCAGTAGAGATACCGCAGCATCTTCTATTACTGCTGATAGCTGGGCTGTAATAACTAATTGTGTGGACGCTAATAGCTCATGACAGATGGGAAATAAAACATCTCAGTTATCATCACCATGAAAGTGCATCTGCACAGCTTTTCCACTGGCCAGAGGAGCTCAATACAGCCAGGCTTGCTGGGCTGTTGCTCCAGTGCCACCAGATGTAACTGCGTTTCCAGTATGGTTAGCAGAGCAGGTAGCTTGCAAAAGAGCATCCATTCAAAAGCCATGGATGGCTCTACTGGCAGCTGGACTTCCACAGAGCGATCCACTGCGGTCACCTGGACCCACTATGCTGCACACCTGAATTGCACTGAAAACAGAACTGATTGTTGCAGACACATGGCATCCTCCACAGCCCGTCTAAAAGGGCCCAACCCACCTGTCTTTCCACCTGTGTGTGAGCCCACCCAGATACAGCATCAGCATCCCACTGGCATATAACAGATAGGTAGATAAAACCCCTTTGGAAAATACAATTAACTGGTTAAAACCAAGAGAACTTTACTGCCTGGAAGCACTAAAAGTAAATCAATGGAAGTCCTAATGTTCCACATGAGCTATTTTACCTCTGAAGGCTGTGGGCCATGCAGGAAGATCATTAACATTCCCGGGTGACAAGTCGACAAATGCAGAATTGACAAATTCCAGCCTCAAGCCTTGGTTTTGCATCCGAAGAGGTGACATTCAGGTGGGAAGAAGGAGGAGCAAGGTCTTTTAATTTTGGGATATAACCTGCTCTATGTAAAGTCAGGGCTCCTGATGGCTTCCAGTTACAAGATCAAGCAGCAACTGAGCATCTGTAGCCTGCACATGGGTCATCCACAGGCACAATTCTGGAGTGAGGACAGGACCATCTCCTCCCCCTGCTCCAGGGCCAAGGGTGCCTGGGTGGTGCTCCCAGCTCCTGTGGGCTGTGTGGAAGAGGTGGTATGGCACAGAGAAGCCTGGTGGCAAAGCAGTGATGCCAGAGTACCTCTGACTGGTCACTGAAACACTGCTGACACCTGTTTAAAAGTAGAGTTTAAAGGAGCCAGATGTTTTTGTGGGCCTGTGAACAGAGCAGGATCCTTACGGGAATTCCAAGGAGAAAACATGAGGAAGAGGACTGGAAGAGGCAGAAAGGGATGAGAGGGAAAGTAAGAGAAGGAGGAGAGAAGAAAACATGATAAAAAACAAAGGGAAATGGAAGAAATAGGGGTGAGATAAGGAAACTAAGGCACACAAGTTTATTGACACTTTGGGGTCTTTTGCTTTTCCCCCTTGCTGGGCTTGATAAAATCTCTTTTTAAAGTTGCCTCTCTCCCAGCAGTGAGGTGGCAAAGAGGTGAGATTATGGGGAAGGGAGAAATGTCAGTGTGGGCTCTGGGCATCCTACCTGTCCTGCTCTCCTTCTCCTCCTGTCTGAGGAAAAACTCATGGCCAGAGCTGGAGTGACTGTGTGCACACCCAGCATCACACTTAGCTTGGCTAACTCTCACACGGGCCATGACTTCTCCACCCTTCTCCTCCTTGGCTTCATAGTCACACTTGCTGGGCATTTCTGAGTAGAGAGGATCTGAAACGTGTGGCAGAAGGAGGCCCGAGTGAGAGATGCTGAACCAGGACCTGTTTTTTTGACAAATACTCCATCCCACCACTGAGCTGAGGGCTGTTGAAGTGGTGTTGAGGATGCAGGGCTCCTCTTCTCGCTGAACTGTGACAAGCTGGCATCCCATTTTGATTTGTCTTATCAGCAGAGGATCTGGATGCCTCTCCAGAGCTCATCTGAACCCACTCAGTTCTCTTGCCTGATCAAATTTCTGTCTGAAATTAGACTGATGAGAGTGCTTGACTGACACCCTGGGAAACTCACGTTTCCCTTTCATCATCCCTCCAGATAAAAGCTCCAGCTGCAGCAGAGATAATGTGTGCCTCTCCTGGCTGACCATTTCCTGGAACAGGAAGGAAGTTAATTCTCTGTTCTAGCAAGTGCTTTGCCTTCTGGGCTAAAGTTGCCAACAAAAAGGGGAATTGGATTCAGTTTTTGGATGCCCATGATAAGTCACAGCACCAACAGGAACATGAGATGACCATCGCATTTCTCACTGGGCACTACAGCGGCATTTTGTCACTAACTGTGTGAACTGCAGGTGAAAGGCTCCCAAGCATTATCACCCCAGTCTGTTTCACCCTTTGACCCAGGGAAGAAATAGTTGAACTTCAGCTAGACAGAGATCTATCTCTGTACTGTGCCCATTTCTTCCTGCAACCAGTCACAGTGGTAGGTTTCCAGCCAAGATACAGAGCTCATAAATTACTGAGACATCAATAAATGACTCAATGATTTTAGAGTGACTAAAATGAAACATATCTTATTTATGTTAATGAAGATGACTGACATCTTAAAGAATCACTCACTGCTTTGCAGACTACATACATTCAGCAATCATTCAGCCACAACTAAATGCAGCTACCTCTGGGATGGATTGTGTCAGATACTTAATAATGTCTGGAAACCCAGCAAAGATGTATAGAAGTAAGCAAAAACAACACTTTGTATGGAAGCCAGTAGGGCGAACCTGAGGTAGACAGTGTGTAGTGACAAACTAGGATCTAATGAGATTCTAACCTTCTTTTTGAGCACTGCTTGACACTGAAATCGCAGGAGTTTGCTGTTAGGAAGTTGGGGAATGAACTCCGTCACCACTGGGGGTCTTGTGAGGATATTGCTTACTTTATGTGTGTAATGATGGCAGCTTTGCATTGAAATGAGGCTGCAAAAGTGTTTGCTCCTGTAAAATGCTTGGTTTGTGCAGGCACTCAGCAATTGCAAATGCCGTTTCAGAACTGGGCAGGCAGGAATGCGTGTGCCTCTGTGCTCTGCTTCTGCAAACCTCAACGAGCTGTCATGAGCAGGCGCTTGGCTTCCCATGTCATTCAAAGCCAGTATGTCGCATATCTTCCCTGTCTGCTGTTACAACTGTGAAACAAAGAGGTAGAAAATTAAATGTTTTACCAGGTAATTAAGAGAGACGTTTATGGGTTTGCTTTCAAGTCACTTCTGTGAGTGCCACCTTAGTAAAGCTGTAGATTACTGTGAGGTAAAATAAAGAATGCTGCTTGGTGCATGTGCATGAATCGCATTGCAGGTGCTGGAGTGGGTGGGAGAGAGCTGGGGGAGATGAAGAGCCTTCTCAGTTTTGCATTCCTGCCACTTAGGAGCTCTTCATGTGAGGTCAGTTACGGCCCTAATTATGAAGGAAAGAGCTTTAGAGGTTTGGGAGGTGTAAAATGACTGTAGCACTGCCCAAGTAAAGGCAGACTGACGGTTTTACACCAGCAGAGCGTGGCTGGGGGATGCAGGTGTTGAAGGAACAGAACCAGAACACAAACTTAAGATCTTCATGTATAAATGGGAATTCATGTAGGGAGGCAAAAGGGTCTCCTCTGTGCCTGCTGCTGGAGACTGCAACACACAGGTCACTGTGGAACAGAGGCTGTGTTAGACCCCTCAACAGACCACTGGCACAGCTTGCTCTCACCGAATACAGACTCATCTTCTCCAGCTCTGCCCCACAGCATCAGGACAAGGAAAACTCCCTCTAGAGTAAGGCAAAAAACTACCTCACCTTTTCCTCTCAAGAAAAAAAATGGATGAGAAACAGCTGTGGGTGCTTTTTGTCCTTTTGAATCTGAGAGCAAGGAAACGGCTGCTGCTCTAACACCATGCTGAATTGAGGGAGAGCCCAGCAGTGCTCACCGAGGCGCCTTCCCAAGGAGAAAGATGCAACCATTTCCCCTGAAACGACTCACTGACTGCGGCACACACTCTGGATGGATATATACAGCTGCTTCAAAGCAAGCTCCCTCCTTTTTGTATGTTAATGCCTTTTGCTCAGCAGATGCTCTCCAGAGCATGCAGTGTATACTGAAGGGTGCAGACCATGATTCAGTTGTAGGGGTGTAAGTGTATGTGCACTATCCCTAGCATGCTTGCCTTTCCTAGCTCCACAGTGTGTGCGTGGCCAGCCCCTGACCCATCTCCCCCTCCCCAACACACGCAGGTATCCCCGCGCAGTTACAGATTCCCAGGCGTGGCTGTGCTCTGCTCACACCCTGCCTGCAGAGCAAGTTCAGAGGGCTCCATGGTGCAGAACTGGCAGAGACGTAAGTCAGGAGAGCGAAAAGGAGAGAAAGGGAGGGGAGGAGAGCTGCGGGAGATGCCGTGCCACCCGGCTGCAGTCCTCAGCCATTTCTTGGTTTGCAGCTCAGGCAATGGATAGGCTTCACCTTCCGCAGGTTTATCACCTCTAGTCTGCCCAAAAGGATTGTAGGGGAGACAACTGGTCACTGCTAATAATTAAGACAGCCAAATGAAGGTAGAGACAAGAGGCAGGGGAGCTGGCAGAAAGAAATGTCAATCCAAAGAACAGGGTGCCAGGGTCTTAGGCGCACTGTCTTGCCCAATCATCCCATCTCTTTTGCACCCATAAGAGCCAACCTGCTGTCTGTTCTCTGACTCAAAGCTGAACAGCTTTAGCTCTGCAGGTATTGTGGTGGGAAAACAAGTGCTTGCCTAATTTTTGGCTGTGTTGGGATCCCTCCCTCCCCCACTGGATGAGACCACAGTCATCCTGACAGCCTGAGAACTGGGGGCAGGATCTTGGCTGCATCATGGTTCCTTATCTTCAAGTGAGATAGCACAGAAATTTTAATGCACAGGAATCTTGACACCCAAAAAGCCCCCTGAAGCTCAGGCTGTGGTGGGTCAAATGCAGCCATCTGACACCAGCTTAAAAAGAAATGCAGTAAGTGAGGCAGCTCAAATGCAGTGGACTGTAAAGACCAAATTGCCTAATAATGGGTGTGAATGAGATAAGAAGGAAGATAACAATTATGGGTCTAAAAGCCTCAGTAAATAAGATCTTAGATGGATCTGCTGCCAACAGTTCAGGAATTAGATGAAGTTCTGCCTCACTCCTCCCCAGATGCCTTGATTTTTCCTCATGCCAGGTGGAGGACTGCCTCACATACTGTGCCCCACGGGCTGCAGTGTCTAGACAAGACCTGGCCTGGGAATACTCAATTTAAAAATATCAAAAACCAATCTTCCACTTTTGGCCAAAGGATCAAGGTTTGCTTTCAGTAAGAGTGCTTTCATACTCATTTACTCCTGATTTACTGTTCAGGAAAACAAAACCGGGATGTGAACACTGGTGCCAGTGTCACCTGCATTTGCAAGGGAGGAACTGGACATGGTCTTCTTGCTCAGGAACATCTTCTGTCCTCCTTTCCCCCAAGTCAGCAGTGTGCTGTTGGTTGGCTTTTGAGCGAGCCACGGGAGTCATCCTCCTCAGCCAGAGACTGTTTAGCTGCTGCATCTAAACTGTAGTGTCTCCTCCAAATTAGAGCCAGTGTTCCTATTGCCATGTACCTTATAGGGGCCAGGCAAGCATTGCGAGATTGTCCCCGCTGGGCTGTGAGGTCTCTGTTTTCTGCAACACCTGAAGGTGTCCAGCCAAGGGGGGGGGCATTCTTTTACATCTCTTATTCACACTTGGGATTTAGATCTGCAAGCTGTTCCTGCTGTTCAGACATTAACTAACTGAAAAACCTGGAGAAGGCAGCAAGGTAGGTGGTGCGGGGAAGGAATTTGTGCTGGAGTCAGAGGATAATATATATTTTAAGACCGCAGGGAAGCTGTAGGACATATGACCTTTAGTAATCTCCTTGCTTTCAGGCTCCTTTCCTCCCCATTGAGAGCCTCTCTCAACTGTTCCCCAGGGGATTTCAAGCGTTGCTATTATATATAATTGCACAAAAAAGGAGAACGCTCTGGCCCATGAAAGGAATAAGAGGGATAAACTAATTAATTCCAGGCCACAGAAGTGGAAAAGAAAGCAAATACTTGGCAATTAATCAGGGGCAGCTGAGCCCTTCTCTCCTATCAGATATGGCGGAAAGTGCTAATTGCAGAAGATAAGCCACACAGTGGGATGCATGAAACTGCCTCTGAACTGGGGACAAAAATAACACATTCAGCTGCCAGTACACAGAGGAGAAGGAGGGGGAGCAATGGGCACCCTCCATCACCGTCACCACAAGTCGTAGTGTGGGAGCAGCACATTGTAAAGAGTCCGGGCTCCTTGTAAGGATTTGAGAAGGGCCGGGGAACCAAGGTAGTAGGGTTCTGGATGGGAGATTTGACTGTGAAATAGTCCACCTCTCTGTGCATCACACCTCTCATCTGTGAGATGGGATTTATGGTTCTGTCCCTGGGCTGGCTGTGGCCAGGGAGTGTGTGATGCTGAGAAGAGCTCATAAGAACACTCATAAATCCCCCAGTACGTCTGCCTTCAGCAAGGGTCTGCAAGGCCAGCAGAGAAGCTGTGGCTCTCGGGGCAGGTAGTGTGGCAGTGAGTTTGGTAGGGTCGCTTGAGGCATGCAGCAAGCATGGGGCAAGCATCAGATGGGCTGCTCTTGCTCGTGTTTGGCTTCACTGGGTTTGGCTTCTGGCTGAGGGACTTTCAAAGGGGATTTTCCAAGGTCTTTAATCACTTCAAAATGAAGACAGTGTAGATGACAGTGAGGTTTAGAGGTGCCAGTGCAGCACTAATTTCAAGCATTAGAGCTTGGGGAATTCTTATTATGCTCCTCTCTGTAGCAGGAGAGGCTTTCATATCTCCATGTTTCACATCCCTGGAAATGTTCAGGGCCAAACTGGATGTAACTTTGAGCAACCTGGTCTAGTGGAACGTGTCCCTGCTCATGGTAAGGTGTTGGAATGGGATGATCTTCAAGCCAACTCTTCCAACACAAACCATCCTATGACTTTATGACCTGGGGAAAAACAGGATGTTTCAGTGACTTGGAAGACTGGGAAAAGACTCTTGGCACCTGACCCCTTCTCACTTGTGCCTTTCCTCACTGTCATCTTTCCCAACCCTCACCACTCTCCCCCTACTGGAGAATATAGGTTGCTTTCTTGGATGCGGGAGTTGATAGAGCATTTAAAAAGGGGTCAGTAGCTCTTTTGGGAAAGGGCTGTGGTTTGGGACCTCTGTATGCAGTGATGTTAGAGGCCTTCTATCTCTATCTCTTCCTACCTGAATGCCAAATGCTCAGGAACAGCCACAGCGCTTCACTTGGAGGTCTGTTAGCAATCCTCACCTCTTTGATATTCCTCACTTAGCACTCGGAGTCCAATTACATACAGAGACTAGCAGGCATCATGGCTTTGTTCCTCGGAGGATGCAAAGAAAAGCACAGCTCCCTAAGTGTTACGGGTTGTTGTTGGTTTTCTTCTTCTAAGAGCTCAGATCCCCTGGGGGCAAGTCTTTTACATCAGACCCGGGGGGGGACTGACTGCTAAGTTGTTATGCGTGCTTTATTCCTGCCAGAGCCCATGGAAGTTGGACATGTGCAGCGATGCCTGGGATGGCAGAAGGCACTGTGGAAAACTACATGTATAAACCTCCCTGATGGGAGTGTAAATCTGGAATAACTCCCTTTTAGCTTCACTAGCCACAGATTTACATCTGTGCTAACAGTAGCTTGGCCCTCCCCTATAATTCAAGGCATAAATTCTGTGTAAATAAGCTTCCTACTTGGGCAGCATGTTTTTGCCTCCTGCTTGGGGAACTAGGAGGGTGAGCACTGCTCGGGGCAGCTTTCCTGCCCTGCTACCGTCTGTGCCCGTGCGCAGAATCAAACATGATCTGGCAGCTGCTGCAGCAGCCCTTGTATTGTGCTGTCCTAGCTCTCCTAGGATTTCAACACATTTGCATTCCTCCTGCTGAAGATGAACTGCAGGCTTCTTCTCCAACAAACCTTCATTTAGGGGAGCAGAATTCATCAATATTTCATGCTGAAGGGGGAGAGGAATATGTATATGTGCGTATATACTCTTAGAGAAGGAAAAGGTTAGTGCAGTGAAAAGAAGCAGATAAAGCTGAGTAAGGAAGGAGGGAGATTTAAAGGATCCATTCCTTCATTTTTTGACCTCTCTTTGGTTATGCGTAATCCTAGGGAAGGAAAAATCCATGTGGCATTGAAGAATCCCTTCTTAATCATTCTTTTATTTGTAGACATCAGTGCTGGCGTTATTTCGTGATAGCCAGGCAGAGACTGCAGATCTGGACAGGTGAAGGGAGAAGGAGAGACAGAACAAACGACACGGAGAGAACGAGAGACAGTGTGAGTGAGTAAAACACGTGCACACATGGACTGGGGGGATTTTCAGCAGCAAGGCTCCTTCTGCTAAAGCCCTGCAGCCCTTACTCAGCATAATGTGGCTAGTCGAGTGAATACGATGCTTTTAAAAGTCTCTGGCAGCTCTTTTATTAAAAGGTTGACCGCGAGGCTGGGTTATAAATAATTTGATATTAAACACACATGTCAAGAAAAGGGTGGTGAGGGAGGAAGATTGTTTTCAAGCCACAGAATAATTATTTGGGTATGTAATTTTAGCTCCAAGCTTCTTGGGGGATGAAGAGGCAGCACAGGGCGAGGGAATGGTGAAGAGTAATGGTTTCAATATCAAGCAAGACTGCGTTGGTGCTGGCTGCAGCACAAGGTGGGGCTGCCAGCTGGCTGAGGTGCTCCCATGTACTGCACAGGCAGAGGCTCTGCTGCCTGTATTTTACGAAACGGGCTCAGAAATAAGTGTCTGGGCTTTCACTCACTGCCACAGAGCCTGTGTGTGTTGTGCACCTCTATCTACCCTGAATGCACACACACACACACACACAGAGGGTTCACACCTAGGTCTAGCCTGCACACATACACACACACGTCTGCATGCTGCAGATGCTAAAGGAGACTCTTCCAGCCAGGACTGCTGATGCTGATGATCTGCATTGCAAAGGACAGGCTACAAGGGTTAAAAACATCTCTTGGTGGGGAAATATTCCCTGTGGGACTGTGGGGAAGGAGACAGATAGCTGGGACGATGAGCAGCCTTCAGAACCTGGTTGGAGGAGGGAGGAAACATTGTGGGATATGAAGTGAGCCTTCCCACTGGCATGCTCCAAGAGGGTTTCCTTGCACCTGCACATAGGGAGCCCAGCTAACTCACTGACCCACCTCGTGGTCCCCACAGGATGGGGTTACTTGAGCACGGCCCACACAGGGCCTTTCCTTCAGCTGGCTGAGTGTGACATCATGATTTCCCAGTGCTGCGTGGCACTTCTTGCCAGGGACAGCGCTCACCTGCAGGCTGCCCAGTGCCTCCCAGCTGTTTGCAGCAGCTGGCTGTCTTCTGCACAGCCCAAAGCGCTGGGTGCTGGTTACCTTAGAAACTGCTTTTCGTCTTCTTCCTACTGCTGTGCATTAGTTAAGTGATGGGTACAGCAGGAAGAATGCAGGCTTCTGCCTCCAACAGGAGAAAAGACCCAATACTCTGCAGAGTGATCTTATCCCGCTCTGTAAAGGTGCTCCTGGCTCTGCTGCCAGAGTGAAAAGGCCCAGTTTTCTGCCATACCTTGGCCAAGGTGACTGTGGAGGAGGAGGATGGGCTTAGAGTTTTTGGGGTGCTGGATGCCATTGTGGACGCTCTTGTCCGTAAGGCAATTGTTTCTAACCTGCGGCACACATTTTTAACTAAAATTGGATTAACTGAATAAACAAACACACTGAGCTTTACGTTAAATGAATGTGACCTTCATACTTTCTGCAACATAGAAACACTTCTCCCTTGTCTAAGGGTTTTCAGACTGCTAGAATGGGATGGGGCCTGGATTTGCTCTTAGATTGGCATTCATAAATCTGGGGCTGGTAAGGTAATCAGTGTTTATGACCTTGGAACTGACAGTTTTTTTAACCCTGGGGTAATGATGACAGTGGCAACAGATGTCTCCCTCTGAAACAGGCTGGTGGATCTCAGTCTGGTTTGCAGGTAGGAAGAATGGGACCATATCAAACTACCATTTAATACCTAAATGCAGTCTCAGCAGGAGATCAGGGACTGAAAAGCAGTGAGCAGTTGATCAGTATGCCTCACTAGTTCTAAATAGAAGTCACCTTAGTCTTTTTAGAAAATGGATGAATAAGCAAAAAGATCTCAAGCCCATCTTGTGCTCTACTGACATTCTTATTCCATAATTATCTGAAACCGAGGTTTAACGCAAATATTTATTTACTACCAGTTTTTAATTTTTTTCACTGGCTCAGTCACCCATGGGATTGGGAATAGGTGTCCATGGATTCTGGGGAGCTGCAGGAAGAGTAGGGTGGTGTCATTTTTCAGAGCACTTGATGCGTGTGGATCAGGCAAATTTGCGTGGTAGGCAAATTGGAGAGTGGGACGCTCAGTGCAGAGCTGTTTGTTTGTTGCAGGTTGGGATTTTATGTTTGTTTGCTTTGTGGGTGTTTTCCCCCCCAGTCCCCTTGAGCAGATTTCAGCTTCTCCATCTTAGCTACATGTGGCTTCAAATACCCTGAGCGTTTGTGTGGCTCAGTGTGCAGGGAAAGGCTCCGGATCATTACTGTGAAATGTGTTTGATCTCCTCTCGCCTTTCCATTTGAAATGGAAATAGCTGCTCTTGTTAGCTCCTCAGGTCCCCAAGTAATCGTCCCACCGGTTCCTTCGGCAGACTCCCTCCCCCTCCACCACTCGGGAGAGCTAATGATTAGCCTACTCCACCTCACCAAGAGTTTTTTTTTCCTTTCTCCCAGTGTCATTTTGATCCAGATTTGATAATTTCTTGTTCCTTCCGCTGTCAGCAAGCTCCTCTTTTCAGTGATCCCTGCTATCGCCCTCCTGCCTCTCACGGTTTGGTTAGCTTAGGCACCCCTCAGAGCAGAAACACAATTTCCTCCCTTTACATTGTGACTCCTCAGGATTGTATGAAGAAACAAGAGACCGCCTGGAAATTCACTCACCCAGGTTTTTACTCCGTCTTCCCTTCACTGGCACAACTGGTTCAAGGTGGTCCTTCTTATTGGTGGTTGGTTGGTTGGTCAGTCATCCTCTTCACTGCCTTTTTGTTTCCCAGCCAGAAATTTTTTGGCGGTCCCAATAACTGTATTCCTCCAGCTCAGGAGCATGGAGAGCATGTGTTTGTGTGTTAATCTCTCCCACTCAGGCAACCTTACAAAAGAGGTCTGCTACAACTGCAAGCCAGGGAAAGAGAAGGGAATGAGTTTGTGGAGCTGGAGAAGAAGAGCTTGACTTTGCCCACCATAATTTTTAAAAAATCTAACTGTCACAGCATTTGAAAATGCCTAATGCAAAAAGGACCACCAGTTTCTCAGTTTCTCTAGGGCTCCCCAAAAGGAACACTTTATCCCTGTAGTGTCATCTTCCCACCTCATGACCACCTCCTTGCTTTTTCCCTCACTAGTCCCTTCTTATCTTCCTTTCCCCTCACAGCCCTCCCCCATTATGCTGCTGGACCTGCTTTCTGCAGTATCCATGGCTCCCATGGCATGGGAGATCATCGGCTGGGGCACAGGCACTCTGCAGCCTGCCTCCAGCTCCACAGCAGGTCCGTGTGCAGGGCTTCCTTGGGCTGCACATCAGCACGGAGGAGCAGCAAAGGAGCTGCCTCAGGCACAAGAGCGTCTGCTGCAACCCAAAAGCCCGATATTCACCTCCACAGAATATAATTAACTCTGCTCATGAACACTCTCTTATCTGAAACACAGAAGAAAAATGAGCTGTGGGAAGGGAGACGGGAGAGGGAAAAAAAATTAAAAAAAAAAAGGAAAAAATCTCTCTCTCTGTTTTTGCTTGGCAGAGTAGCAAGGCAGCAGATGGGCAGCCAGCATCCCGTGGTCCTGGCAGGCACAGACCAGCCGACCCGTGCTGCATCCCCAGCACTTGTTCACAGCCAGGCGGGGTCAGGCCCCTGCTCCCTTCGGGGTTTGGAGACCGCTGATGCTCAGCGAGGCAGCTTGTGACTGATGCCTCCTTCCTGCTGTGAGGTCCTGGCTGCATGTAGCATCCTTCTCCTAATGTGGGAGATCTTTACTCCCTCCCTCTCCTCCCAGCACAGCTCGTCTCTCCTAGGGGAGGGTTCCCCCCTTTCTCCAAAGATGGGGATGCTTACCTGTCTAAGTACCTGTAAGGATCTGCACACTGCAGTGCACACGGTGCTGTTTCACGTGCAATATTCTTTCCTACTTGGGATACACACCGACTTTTCTGACTCTCTGGTTGTTGAAAACAAGGCCCCACCAGCCATTTCTAGCAGTGAGTCTATTTTTGAAAGAATATGGTCATTTTACTTCTTTTCCCATGGCTTCGAATACTTTCTCTTGGTGATTCCCCTCTAAGCAGGTGTTTCTTCCTCTGGTGGCAGCGGGGTGTGCTGGTCCTTCCCTCTCCAGCACGCCCGCCGCAGGATGAGGATGAGAGGCCGCATGGCTGAGGCTCAGCACATAGGGATGCGGCACTGGATGCTTCTCCGGGATGTCGGAGCCACTGAGCACATCGGCTTCCCTCATGCTCGCTGTGTCACACTTGCCACTTGAATTCACGGGAGCTCGCTGTGGGCTGCCCCTCCGGTCCCAACCCAACCTGATAATTGATGCAGTAATCCTCTGGATTCCCTCATTAGCAGCCGCTAATGGCCGTCGCGTTAGCAATGAGCAGTGCGAGCAGGACCGATTCAATTAAGCCTCTAATAAACCCATTGTAAACGGCAATAACCGCCGAGTTCAAAGGCAGGATTACAGGAACTCTTCCCAATGGCTTCTGACAGCAGACGGGGTGTGCGACTCGCTCCGATTAATTGACTGCAATGGACTGAACGACTTTCTTGGAAAGCCATTGCACTGACTGGTGGGAACACATGGGGACGTGAGGAAGGAGGCAGGCGAGGCTGGCATCCCTGCACTCCGCCCGTCGGAGCCTTCCCGTCCCTCCCGAGGCTGCAGCCCGCGTGTGCTGGTGCAGCGAGTCTCGGGCGGGCTGGCAGCTCCCTTGCTACGGCCGGGCAGCCACGGACCGCGCAAGGCAGAGGTGACTCTGCGGACTGCTCAAGAGCACATCGTGGTTTCCTCGCACACTTAACTTGAAATGATTTGGCAGGTGATTTCCATAGATAATTTGTGGCCTGTCACTCATCCAGAAAGACACCGCAGTGAGCAAGCCTAGGCAGAAGTGTCTCACTGAAAACTTCTCAATTTCAGCGGTTGTGGGGTTTGTTTCTTTGTTGTTTTGCTGTTTCCTGGATAAAAGTTGAATGAATCTCGTAAAATTCCTTTTTGGACAATGTGAGATAAGAAAAATATGAAAAAAAAAATGATTTTCAGAAAATGCCGGAATTGCATTTGAAAACATTTTTTTTGTTAGAGATTCTTCTTCACTACTTTTTTCTGCATTATTTTATGATGTGAAGATTATACATGCTGACATCTTCAGAACTTATTTAAAAGCTATAAAAAGTAACAAAACTGGAAAATTAAATTGAAAAGAAATATGAGAACTGAAAACATGATTTTGAAACGTTTAAGTAATTGAGACATTACCAAATTCTATTTCTTGAGAAACACTGGCATATTCATTTCAATTTCTAATTGTTGTAATTACTTCATTCTGCATTTGCACTGATTAGACTGGACAGGTAGGTCACATAATAGGTACTTGTTCTCTTGTTGGATTTGTGTAGTTCCTGGAATCAAGTTTCTCATGTAAATTGTGACTATAGAGGGTCTGAAATCTCTCTTAGCATGTCTCCTTTAGGACTCATTTAAATGTTGCTGGTTCTGCAAACACACTCACGACTGAACTCATGTCCTAGAAACCTTATGAAAACGACCACAGATGGGGTACTAACATGCAAAATGGTTTTATAATTGAAATTAATGTTTCCAGCTGATAATCTTTTTGCCCTTTTTTTTCCCCCCCATGCTTTCTTTGGTTCTGCAGCCTCTTGGTTCTACAGCCTTCAGACTTTGCACCACCTTGGAGACACACCTTTGGTGAGCCAGAGCTCAGGCAAACACAGAGGGAGCCCAGGCCCACGTGCATTGCCGAGCTCCCAGCTTTTGTCCAGGCTCACTTGCTCACAGCCGTGTTGTCCACACCAGACGGTCTGATCTGATGGTGCAAGGGTTTAACAGCAGGGTTTGCCCAGCCGTGCCCAAGGGTGAGTCGGGAAGGAGCTGTTAGCAGTAAAGAGTAGAGGGACTTGATCTGTAGTCAAATGCTACTGAATTAATTGGACATTCTCTCTTTGCAACCCAGGGATTTCAATACCTCTTATGGGCATGGGATGGAAATGCATTATCATGCAGTTCTTCTTCCAGGCTTGATAATACAATCACCTTCTCTGGACAATTCCCAGTACACAGAGTTTGGAAGGGCTGTTAGCACTTGGTGAACCTGCTCTGGCTGGGATTTCAAGGTAATGGCTCCCTGACACCTCCTCTGTGTCCCCAGGAGAAAAATCTATTTACCACTGCATCTGACTCAGCCCAGGAATAACAGCAGCCTTTTATTCTCTGCCAGTAATGCCCAGGGCAAAACTCTTAACCTCCTTGTTGATGCATACAAATCTAAAAAGACTCCATAAGAAGCAATGTGAGTTTTCCATAAAAATACAAGGCCTGCACATAGCAAAATAGAAAGAGAGAAGGAGAAGAAAAGGAGATTGACAAGAAGGCAAGCTGGTCCAAACCCAGCAATAGGAACCTCAGCTGCACTTGCCACAAAACTTAAAGATAGGTATAGTTCTCCTCACTCCCCCTGTGAGAAAGTGAAGCTGTCTGTCTTTCATACATGCTCTCACACTTTCTTTTCCTACCACTCCTATCTTTACTCAGTCATTCTGGCTGCAACGTTCTTAAAATTATGGTTGGATAGTCTTCTGGATTTTGAGGGACCCCTTTGTCAGAAGAATTCCCGGGGATGTAACCCCTATTTATTGAAATTGAGAGTTGAGTAATTTGAGGATGTTGAGTAAATTAACAAGAGATTGAATAAAGATATGATTTTCTGTTAATGTAGAAATCTTGTTTTACCAGTAACTACTTTTAAGGGACTCTCTAACCAAATGTGTACACTTGCACAACCATGTTCTTTTATTTTCTGTCAAATAAGATTCTGAATTTATGTATAGTGATCCTTGTGTGCCTCACTGGGATTTTGGACCTTAGCCTGTGTGCTTGCCAGCTTTGACCTTGGAGGTCCCCAACATGTAGGCACCATTTGAATTTGTTTCTCCAAATCCATTTAATTTTTTAATCACTGAGCATACATGTGGCAGTCAGTCACATGCAAAAAAGCATGTAATACAGAGGAAGGAGGGCTGCAGCACTAAGAAAAGTTCTCCTTGGGTTGGACAAGCTCAACCTGCTGTGTCCACCCCAGAAAGATGGTCTGGATACTGCACAAGCATATCAGAAATCAGGGTGGAACAGATCAGGGGGCCAGGCAGGATGGGGACAAAGCATAGGAAGGTAACTCTTTCTTAAATTATACCCTTGGAGTGCATGTCAGCAGGGACAACACTGAATAACTCTGAGTTGTAACCTTGCCTCTGGGTGCCTGTCACCACCTCCAGTTTCTGTCTTGTCTTTTTTCCCCTTCCCTTACCCTCACTTCCTGCACTCTTTTGTTCTCTTAATTCTTGCTTCTGAAGAACACCGCAGCATTCATATGTAAATTGCACCTAGTGCTGCAAGGGGGAGTGTGTCTCAAGGAGAAATACATGCCATTCTCCTCCCGTTGCATTTTCCACTCCCTGTGGGCTCCTCTCTCAGTCTAGGAAAGGAGGCAGGGATAGGACGTGTGCGGGATGGGGAGATCCCACGCATGGCCTCCTCCTGCATTTCCTTTGCACCTCTGCCTCCATGCTCCCTGTTTCTGCAGTTAGCAATTAAAGCTGTCATCTCTCATCGCGCCCACAGCGTGTGGGGCGGTCGGTACAGCAGGCACCGCCCTGCACCAGGGTCATCCCAGGTACCAGTCTGTCACAGCCCAGAGCTGCAAGGCTGTCCCATTCCTTTGACACAAATGTGATGACTGTCATAGCGTCGTTGTTTGTATAGGTCTAAGTCAAGCGGAACAATCACATACAGGCACACACATGGAGTGATTTTTAATTTTTTTTTTTTTCTCCCAGGAAAGGGATTTTCAGGAGAAGTCTCCCCCAGGGGACTGGAAACAGAATTTCTTCATGTGTAGGCAGTGTGCTGGCAGGTTTTTGTCACTTTCATTCACTCCCTAGATAGGTTACTGGGGGCTGAGAGCTACTGCTCTTCTCTTCCCTGTCATTTCTTAGCCAGATAATCAGCTTCAAAAATCAAAGATTTCTGTCCTGCAAGTCAATGGAGCAAAACCGTGTAGTGCAGCCTGAAAAAGGAGAAGAGATCTACCTGGACAGCTTTCCTATTCCACTGGGTACTGACGCATTTATTCTCACCACACACCATAGTCCAGATTTAGCTTATTCAGCCATGGCAACCCAGCTGCCTGGGACTTGCGCTGTATTTTCTCCCAGGCTGCGTATGACGTGTTCCCTCTGCTCTGCCCCTCCTTGCCCCTTGTTGAGGAGCAGGCTCTGAATTCGGCACAGGTTCAGGAAGGTTTCGCACCAGCTACTCACCCTTTCAGTCAGTGCTGCCAAGGTTTCTGGACTGAAATATCAGCACAGCTGGTTGGAGACAATCACCTTTCTGAGCCCAAGGGATTGCTGTGCAAAATGAAAGAGGTGTTGCTTTGTGAGGATGCTGGCTTCCCCAGCAAGCACTGCTCCATGCTGGAACACTACAGGGGTGAGAGGAGCAGCAGCACCTGCAAGCCCTGCATAGACCCAGGGTGCCATGATGGGAAATTCTGGATGGTCCCTGGGATCACCCACTCATCCATAGGTAGCATTAAAAAATCTGATGTTGACTATTGGCAACTGTTTTGACTTTTGTTGTGGCAGTTGCTTGTCACTGATGTATCTGATGGTGGGCCCTAATCCAGAGTGCCTTCAGGTTAGGGGAGGCTTCCCTTTGTGTTTAGCTGATTCTGGCTCAGAGGCGTGCTGCTGGAAAGACAACACTGGACTGTCTGTGCTTTGGCTGCCAGGGTGGCTAACCCTGGTTTGCCTCTCTCCCTCCTTGTCCATGCTGACAGGGCCTGAGCAGCCCTGTGGTGAACCTGCAGGATATAGGACTGATGCAAAGGGAGATGCACCAGTGGACCAGTGGAAGGGATGGAGGGATGTGAGCAAAGGGTTTCATCCTGCAGTAGGGCTGAGATCAGCTTTTGATGAGTGGATGGATGGATGCAATACAGTAAAGCCCTTTTCTCTGTGATGCATCTGAGATAGGTGAATGAGAAGGAGCAGCTTTTGAAAGGATATTTCTCTGCAGCAGAGCTGAGCACAGCTTGCATGGCTGGGTGCAGAGATGGGGCAGTACTGCCTCTGGTTACACTGAGAGTAAGGGATGGAAGCAGGCTTGCAGGGAGATGTGATTCTCAGCACTGTCAGGAGTATGAAATGCCCATTCATTAGGAAAGAAGCAGCAGTTTTATGCTTTTGATGTCAGCTACTGATTTACAGTGATTTATATCAACAGCTACAACCTGTATTTACATAGATTTCTCACAGGACTGTCAGGGCTCTGTAGAGGAGAGGAAGAAATGGTCTTAGGCTAAAATTGTAAAGCCAGAGAGCCAGGTTCTTTGCAGGACTCTGCCAAAGCCTCCTGTATCCATTTAGAAAGGTTACTTTAAGCTTAGCCCTTCATGCCTGTTTCCCCAGCTCTGAAATGGGGACAATAACACTTTTCATCTTCACACAGAGGGGTGGGTGATGGAAACTTCATGAGATGTGATAAAAAAAAATAAAAGCTTTAAGATCTTGCAGTAGGAAATGCATGGCTCCTAGCAATAACATCCCTTGGGTGAAAGAGCACACTAAAATCTTTAGTAATCCTGCCGTGCTCTGGGCCTGTCTCCAGTGAAGAGACACACTGTCTCAGTCCGGATTAGATAGATACACCCAGGCCAGGATGCATTCCTTCAATCACTGCTATTTGCATGACCTGATACTTAAAGAAGTAAAAAAGGACAGGGTAGGGTCACAGCCCCAGCCACAAGGATAGGGCTGTCAAGGCCCATGCATGGCTTTGATCTCTACTAGAAAGTGATGTGCACACCTAACAGCCCCCTTGTGCCTGCAGAGTTTATATTCTCCTGTTTCTGTCAGAGCCCAGCACCTAAGAGGCACCACTGGTCCATGTAGGAACCCTCACTGACAAACCTGGTCCTTTGCAAGGTGCCAAAGTATTGGAAGGGGGCTGTGTGTGTCACAGGGAGTGAAGGGTGCTGTTGCCCAGCCAGGTGATATGCAGGAGGGGAAGGCCTTGTCCACAGTTCACCCATGTGTCTTCCCGCTGGGATGTTTGACTTTTTTTTTTCTTTTTTTCTTTTTTTTTCTAATGTGGCTGTATTTTTTGTGGGTTTTTAAAAGCCTCACTGAATAAATTAAAAAGTTTGGAACATTAAACATGATTTACTAAATCAGAACCAAGAGAAGACATTGTTTTTTGCTCACGATAGCCACAGTTGGACTCTCCCAGTATAAGCAGGGGAAATGAGCGATTTTCCTTTACTGTGCCAGGTCCAGAGAGGAATCTCTCTTCTCATTTCAGGATGACAGTGAAAAAACATGGTGAGTAAGAACAGATTTGTCGAGCTCAGCAGATCTTCTTTTATCTTAATGTCCAGATTCTGCCAGCCCAGAAATTACTTGTCTGAACCAGGCCTTTTAATTACTCCCTTTGTGCAGTTTTGGGAGAAGCATCCCAAGTTTAAGCTACTTGACGGCATTCCAGCCTGCTGCAGCTCTTACCCATGGTAGATAGTGTCTCCAGCCAAGAGAGGAGAGGCTGCTGGCTGCAACGAGCAAGCAGATATGTGTGTTTTGTCCCACAGTGGACGGTGGTGAAGATACAAGAGTGTTATGTGATACAAGAGTGTTATGTGAGGCTGTATTACAATGGTATTAGATAATGGTGTTCTACATAGCAATTCTCTCCCAGGCACAGAGCTATGTGGCTCACAGCACCACACTGGCTCTGCATCATCAGAGATGCTAAACAGATGAAAGGCCTTTAGTCCATGTGTCTTGAAGTTGGCCACAAGTAGAAAATATCGATTTGTGGTGACAAATTTAATTTCTAAATTAATTGAAGAAAGATATCATTCTGCCTCAAGCTGTTCCATTTGCATAAGAATGAGATCACCTTAGACAAGAACAAAGAGACCCTTACACATAGTGAATTGTGCAAAAACCCCCACAAATTAGCTGGAGGTGGGAGAGCTGAACAGCCACTGACAGGACAAAATTAGCTAGTCTGCATCGTAACTGTTATAGAAACAACAAGGAGGAGAGAAAACAGACCTTTGAAGAAAACATGGATTTTTCTCAGGAAAATAGACTCATGAAATACATTTTGGTACACTTCACTTGATTGATAAATGACCTAACAAAACATACAGCACTATCTGCCTGTCCAGTTCTTGGTGTGGTGCAGAACAATTTATTTGCAGAACACTTTAACATCCCCTAGCAAGGGTGTTCAAATCTCCATTTTCACCCATAGATCTATTTATTTAAATGTTTATGTCCATGCAAGATGCTGGCTTTAAAGTATCTCTGACACATTGCCTGCATAACTTATTATCAGTTATAGGCATCTGATTTGTCAAATTTTACTGTGGGCTGCTGTACATTCCACCTTCTAGGCTACAGCTTTGCTTTAGCAATTCCCAGCAACAGACACAGGCACAGGCAGTTCTGACCTCCACGGAGCATCAACACAACCTGCAAACATTCCTGGGTGCACACGGACACTTAGCACCTGGGCTGGAGTGGGCAAAGCTCCCCTGCCTCCTACTAAATCCACAACCAGGGTAACTCAGGAGCAAGCTTTTCTCTCTGAGCCCATATGCTGCAGCCTCTTTCTCTAACACTTGCTTTGAACAAGTGCTTGAACACATGCTTAGCATGATTAGTGGATATGCTTGTCTCTTGTAAGGTCTCTCAGGAGGTCTGTGGCAGACCTCAGAGTTGGACCCAGGTGTCTGGGAACAGACCCAAATTCAGGGCTCTGCATCACTGGAGCAGACCAAGGTGACAGCTAGTAGCAGAGCTTAGCTATGCTGCAGGCAGCTCTTCCTCACGTTTCCTTTCTTCATGCATACACACACACAGAGCCTCTCACCTCACGTCTAAACTCTGATAAAAAACTATTCCTGGCTGCCAAACAGACAAATTTCATAGGAACGGGGGAAGGGAAAGAAAAAACAAGAAAACACCAAACCCTTATACTTTTTCATGGCAAATGTTTGCTCAGCTCTTCTTCTGACTGACTAAGAATATTTCATACTCAAATAATCCATCACGCTTAATGCTGTTAACTTTTCAATACCAACTGTACAACCCACAGAGTATACAAAACCCCTTCTGGGATTTTTTATCATCACAGCAACAACTACAGAAGACATTTGTCCTGCTGGTGAAAGGCATTAAAATCACATGATCATCTAAAGTCCTTCCAGCCTTTTTCAGGCCATGAAAGATATAACTGATTCACAGGTGAGACAAAGCCTCATTGTTTCTCCCTTTATGTGGTTCTCCCTGGGAGTTTCTTTGTAGAAATAGTGTGGATGGGGGTATTAACCACCTCAGAGAGGTGGCAAGTATATGGGGAAGCAGTAGGGGACCCTTCAACTAATGTCCTTCTGAAATCATCTTGTTTTGGGTTTTTTTCGTTGCTGCAGTCTCCTACATCCCCATGCCCTGGGGGAAACTGCTGCCTCTGGAGCTGTGTTTGGCACCGGGAGACTGCTCCGGGCTGTGCAAACTGTTGCTCAGGGCTTGGGAGGCAGAGAAGAGAGGAAGGCTGCTACTGGGCATTTGGTGGCTGAAGAAACTGTTACTGGTGGCTACTGGCTGTTCTTCCCGAGCCCTCTGATTTGGTGCTGTAACTGTGTGCATGCTGGCTGCCTAGCCTGCTCCTGGATGGGGGAAACACACCTTGGGTTGTTTGGGAATATTTATCTAAACTGGTTTATATTAGCAGAGCTGTGCTAGGGAGTGCCAATGATGCTGCTCTGCTGCCAGGTCTGGAGCATGGTGATTTCTTAGTCTCCCTGTACGCACAAAAGTGTGTCCAAGTGCAGCCTTTGGGTGCCTATGGGAGTAACTGTGGCTTAACTCCATTTAGGGGCACACAGATTTGTCCGGGTGAGGCTGCTGCTGCTATATGTTATATGCCCAGGCCTTGTCGTGAGTGGCAAAACTTGCACATGAGAAACTAGGGGAGTGTGTGGCTATTTAGCAGGTGGACATGCTGTGACCCAGCTGTACTGGTAACAAAAGCTGAGCTGACCCAGATTAAAGACCTAAAGGGAGAAAATATTAAGGTCAAAGGAAATTTAGGATTTTCTTAAGTGTGAATACTGCTGGGATATGCAAATGATGTATGGGTCTTCTCTGTCGACTGCAGTGATTCATCCAGTGATCCTATACACAGGAAATCCATACACCTCTTAGATGCCAAAAACCTGCTGTGGCTTCACTACAAATCTGAGTGTAAACCCTGAATCCACATCCTTACCTCAAAAAAGGGCATTTCATTAGCACAAGCTCTTCCTAGTACTGACTTCTAGATTGATTTTAAATAGATTTAAATAAATGTTTGGCATGAAAATAATCTTGGGCAAGACAGACTGCTTGACAGAGCAAGCATGAGCCTAGCTTTTGGTTCGCCCAAATCTCTAAGACATGGGCTATTACTGCTGGTTTTTTCCTTCCAAATGGAGCCTGACAATGCAGTCCTGTTTCCTCTTGGCTGAAGCTGGGGCAAGCAGATGAGTGTGGGACCAAACCTCGCAAGGAGCTGGTCCTGCATCCAGGCACTGGCTCGCTGCTGTAAGGTCACTCTGACATCTACAGGAAGCTCTCGGCTGCTCTCCTGGCAGAGAATATTGAGGTCAGACCTGCAAGACTTGCTCGAGAAGGAGTTGCACCAAGCTGACTCTTGAGTCCTTTGAGAACACTATGCTCCCTGATTTAAGTGGGTCCTACAACTCTCATATATAAAATCTGTCTGCGATGTCCATAGGTGCAATTTATCCACAGGCTCCAGTCTGATTCATGCTATGAGAAGTCTCTTCAGGCCTGACTTGCCAACAGATGCTCAGCTGAAGGTGAAGTGGGTCACTCTGGCCATTGAAGCTGTGTGGGCTCCAGTAGGAACCTGACAGGAATGCAGTTTGGGCTGGGTCTTGGGTAGCGACTCAGCACAAGGGAGGGGATGTAGGGAGCATCTGGATGTAGCAACTCCTTCAATCATATCTTGTATCTATATGTAATCCTTTAAACTTCTGGAAAAGATGTTCACTTGGCATAACCAAACCTGCAAGATCTTCTTGCTGAATGCCCAAAGTTAACCTGGGTTTTCAAATTACAGGTTGTGTTTACAGCAAGCAGTGGGAGCAGTAGGACTGATAGCTATCCAAATTGTTAAATGCAAACCATTAGGTAAATGGTACAAAGAACAAGTGATGTAGGTCATCCAAACGATCATTTTAGGGCACTGACAATTAAACTGTTGCAAGCTTAAAATATTCTCTCAGTCTTCAAATGAAAAGGGAGATGTAACTCAGTACCGCTTTCCGCAGAAGGTGTGTTCAGGTCTGGCTCTTTACATTGGTAAAGGCGTAAGTACAGACATTGTCAGGATCCCGTTGTGTTAAACATTTTTCTCATCCTGCATAAAAGTGACCCTTTTCACTCTCATGCTATCTCAGAGCACACATATAAAAGCTGCCGGCTCAGGTGCCCGCTGCAGGGGAGGGGAAAAGAGTCACGGAACAGGAACCAGAACAGCTGATACAAATTACCTCTCAAATTGGAGCAAATGCTCCCAGAAATGTCACCTATTAAAAGATCAACTAATAAGTTCCTGCTGCAGCCCAAATAACTCAAGAGAAAAAAAGAATATAAAAATTCTGATAGTCCTCAGGCTCAGGTTTTTTGTGAGCTTTGAATTCTGAGATTTACCGGTTTTGTGCTTAGTGCAATTGATGTGGCTCTGGGCAATATTTATTTCAAAAACCTGCTGGATCCCCTTGAAAACCTGGATTTATCTGGAGAACAGACATGTGACTCCTTCCTCTTGCCAAATCAAGATGAGGACCATAGCAGATAGCCAGAGGCTGCTGGATGCCAGGGCTGGGAGATGCTTTGCTGGTTCTTCACATGCTGATTTAGTATAGGTTAAGTTGAAAAATGCAGTAAATCTCCCAATGTACTGGAGCCTGAAAGAGCAGTATGGTTTGGATGAGGTTACAAGATGTACATCTCTTAGCTGCAAAAGCTTTAAAATAACTATGGTTGGCTGTATCCTAATGGGTAGATTTAATTTTCTTTGACTGACTCCTGATCACTTTTCAAAGTCATGTGTGTAATCACTGTGAAACCTACAATTTTCATAATTATAAATATTGGCTATTTTAAGGTTTATGGAATCTTCCTGTCACATATTTCTTGTTTTCCCTGAGGAAAGTTAACTCCTGAGGCTACCAGCTGTGAACTTGGAAGGTCTTTACCATCCTGGCACAGGTAAGGATCTCACTGGCAAAAAGATAATTTAACTATGGAAAAAATCTATCAGAGAACAACTAACTGATAAAGCAAACCTCTATAGAGGCTTCTTAGAGATAATGATAGCGACACCAAGCCCTAAACTGGAGGCTGTAGAGTCCAAATGCCACTTGAGTCCAGCTGGTTGAGAGGACTCACTCTTGGGGTAGACTGTCACCCACATAACCTAGTTTTAATTCAGTAGGGATGTTCCTGCATGGGTTAGCAGTTGCACCTGTATGTTGCAGTGCAGATGTGTCTGTAATCATGAAAGGGTTGGACGGAGATGTGTTTCTTCTCCTGTGGTGTAGGAGGGTAAGATAAATGGTTGTTTGAACAGAGTTACAGCTTTCTGTGTGGGTGAATTGCTGATGGTGTTTATTGTAAGACATTACACCTGGGGAGAAGTATCACAGCAGAGACTCTTCTGTCTCCTTCCAAGCACCATGCAAGGGAAACACTGCCAGAAGATTAATACTTCAGTACCTCTGGCCTGCTACTCTCTCTGACATACTCTGTGTAAGAGCAGCGTTGATACAGATGCTTGCAGAACCACCCACGAGGCTTGCTGCCATTGCACCCTTTGAGCACTCAGTTCCAGGTGAACTGAAAGCCAGATTTCAGGTGAATTGCAAGTGGGCCTAATGCAAGTGGCTCTGGTCTTGTCTGACCCCAGATCCACCAGGTCACGTAAACAAGATGAATTAAGAGCTAAGTTTACCCGTTAAAAAAAGAAGTGTTGTTTATTCAGCAAAGTATGCAGAACAAGATGCTCTGCTTTTTGTGCTTTAATGGCTAGATAAAATTGGTTTTGCCCTGCAGAACGGTGGCCACTTGCCTTCCTGATGTGGTATGGACAACAGGTGGCCACTGGAACTCCATTGCTCTCTAAAGCTTTTGTTCTAGCTTTTTGACAACCTGTTGCACAAATAATTGACTATGTTGTGGTGCTTCCTGGGAAGCTACCTCTCATACAATCTCCAAGTTGGGTTATTCTCAAGCTACCATCAAGGAGGTCTTGATTGCCCTGTGGCAAATCTGCCAGTCCTGTAAGGGTGCCTTGGTGATCTTAGAGTGGCACATCTGGAGGGAACAATGCAGTAGCAGGGGACATCCCACACCATCCTGGAGATGACAATGGGGTTTGTACTCCTGTCTGAGAAAGAGAATTTTGACTAGTCATCTGAGGAGATGCAATTGTTTTCCACCACTTTTCCCTCCAGATCCTTGCCAGTACAGGAACAAATAATTAGTTCTCTCTCTCTGTAGTGATGTCTCTGCCAGGGGCAGAATAAAAGGGAAATAACAGGGTATATGTAGCCAAGAGGCAGGAGAGTGTCTGTGCTGTGCCAGACAAACCGACCCAGTGCAATATATTAAGGGAGGACTAGAGCCAAGAGCTCTAATCCACAGTAGCTGTGATGCACCACATTTCCAAAGGCTTGTACAAAGACTCCCCTTCTTCAGATCAGCCCGCTTCCATGAAAAAGGAAAACTCTGAAGGCTCTCTGTAGCCCCTGTCTTTATAGTCTCTATAGGGACATTTCTTGAGGAACATAGTTCTGTCTGTGAACATTAAGCCTCCGAGTTGGCTGAATGAGGGTAGAGAACAAGGTCATGGCCTTCTGCTCCCCTCCCCTGACACTCTTGCTTGACTGACACCATGAAGCTAGATGCTAATAAATCAGAAATCAGCCATGCCCTTCTAAATAATCTTCTGTTCCCCTACATTACATCTTCTAACATTGGTGATTTCATATAATTAATGCTAGACAAGGAAAGGTTTGAAATTCATGGCCTATAGGAATGCAGGCTCTTTCTATGCAAGCTTCCCCTGCATCTGAAAGAACTCTGCCTTAAGTAATTGTTGCCCTGATTTTAGGATTACTGCTGGAATAAGTTAAAACAGACAAACCGAGCTGCCTGATGCATGGCAGAGGGGGCTGGAGCCATGAGGTCTTTGCTTTCGCCTCGCTGCGCTGATAATGTTTTACACAGGCAAACTGCTAATCCCAGAGCGGCTGGAACTCTCGCCGGGAAGGACACTGCCTGCCACTTCTGTATAATGGAGATGGAGTATTTAGACACACGCAGGCTTACATAATTTTCCTGACTAAGTGACTTCCTCTTTGCTAATGTATAAATCAGATGTACCTTAAATTGCTGTCCTGTTTCCATGAAAGCCTGCGCAAAGCTGTACAAGCTGGGAATAATGATCCCTTGATAAATGAGGGAACTTAACTTCTCAGGAAGGGGGGAAATGGTCCAGGCAACATTCTCATGAAAGGCAAAGAAAAAGCCTTCACAAAGGCTTACCCAATACCCCAGTACTGGTTTTGGTTACGGTGCAGTCTTCCTGTGGAGAAAAAGGGTATTTTGGTGGGGATGATTTCTGCCCCACTGACTTGGAGGGGAGGCAAATGTGTATGCCTAAGGAGTGGGAACAGCAGTACTTGCTGAGCCATGACATGGTGTTAATCTCTCTGTCCTCTTCAGTGAATATCTGCTTTTCCATCAAAAACGCTCATTATTCTAAAAGGATGGATTTGAAATCTGATGGTGTATGGGCTTAGGGAAACATTGATTGGTGTGATGAACATCTGGTCAAATGACACATAGGCAGAGACGCTGCAGTTTTCTACACAATATTCCTGCAGAAGAGGTCATACTTTATCCAAAGGGAGTTGTGTTTGAGCCAGTAATGCATCCATAGATCTCATGAGTTTAATTTGTAAAATGTGTTACCAGATGTTATAAAAAGGCTGCAAATTGATGCCAGGCTACTGCATTTGTTGAGCTTCTTTGGGAAAAGGGCAGCTGTCACCAGCTTCCTGAACTCATCTCCAGCATGGCAACAGTGTCTGTTGGCAAGGGTGGTGGCTTTTCACTCTCTTCTGTTTCCCCTGTTTTGCCTCTGCTTGTGGTGTTAACTCCCAGGGAGAAAGGTGAAGGAATCTTTTGATGCAGGTTTTCTCTGTCATATTTTGGAAGGCTTGTTGTGTCTGTTTCGGATCTTGCTCAGATGTAAACTATTTGTTTATCTCTCCACTGGTGTAAAGCACAAGGTTTTATGGATGTAGAATCAGTTCTTTACAACTCCTTAGGTAGGTGGTTTAATCCTCTCTTAAGGGTAAGGAAAGGCACACAGATAGAGCTTCAATGACTGACTGGAGGCCTAATTATGAGTGGAGAATAAGCTTGAGATTAAAAATAAGGTTTGAATCCAGCCCCTTAATGAATGGTCCTAGATCTTGCTGCCTCATTTTATGCAAATGTACAAGCAGCATATGTTTTACACAACAGACTCATCGTGTTCACTCACTGGAAGGAACAGAAAAGGACTGTTTCTGTATTACCCACTATCTGCCTTTTGCGATACACTTTCCCTGTCTGTATCTTGAGCACCCTACTTGCTCTGGTCTTAAAGTATGTGTATGTGTTCACGAAGCCAGATGGAAGTCTATGCAATCACACTTCAAAGGAAGGGGTAAAGGTGGAGAGGGAAGGAGGGGATTTTGGCAGGATGGAGCCAGTTGAGGAATCTGCTCCCTTGCCCTAGGAATGGCGCAGATGGGAACATTGTCTGCCAGAGCCTGGACTGCATGTTCTGCGGGACAGAAGGAAGCCTATAAATTAGGATTTCTTCTTCTCTCTATTTTAACATTTATTTATTTGTTCTTCTCTTTCTTCCCCCTCATCCCTCTCTGCCATCAATGGCAAAACTAATGGCATCATGTCAAAATCTGTTAATGCATCTGCTCTGCAGGTTCAGGTTATCCAAAGTATTAGCTAAGCCAGTCTGCAAACACTTGGCGAACATCTGTCTGCCATCACACGAAACACTCTGGGTGGCAGGGAAAATTAATAAACCTAATTGGTTATGAAGCAGAATTAGACATTGACTAATATCACATTGGAATTCTTCCAGTGTCCCCAAAGCTGTTGCACACACTCTCTGTGCATGGACCATGACTGTAAGGGAGTCTAGGAGAGGCCTGCTTTGGATTTTCCAAGTCTTACATATTGATGGTTGATAGCATTAATCTGAAGTTCTTGCTCTGATATTGCACCCTCTTCTCTCTAATGATTCCAGCGGTGATGGTGATGAGTGACTTTCCCCAGTCCATGAATGTTTAGAAATTGGTAGTGGGCATGCTTTTTGTTTCTCCCACTAAGAGAGTATATGCTGCCTTTGAGCCTTTTTGCCATGAGTGGCAGAATCCTTGTTTCTCTGGGTAGTAGATGCTAACCTTGACTCCAGTGCAAATCCTTTCCTCCTATCTAAGAAATAAACTCTAATTATCCAGGCTGAAGACAGGAGAAGGATTCGCGAGATAGAAACCAAAGATGAGGTATCTTTTAGCAAATCAATAGATTTCTGAAGAGTTGAGTAGCACAGTGAGAGCTGTTGAAGGATTGGCAGAGAGGATTAACAACATGAATCTATCCAGCACGAGGCACAGCCACTTGCATTGACTCAGTCTCCTGGCTGCTGCTAGAAAATCAGAACAAGAGGAGATAAAAAGACATTCCAAAGCTGTCTCCCCTGTGGAGGGTCATATATGGTGGCTGAAAATCTGCACTCCACAGACTGCACTGTAGACCAGGTTTTTACTGTTTTCTGACCTCAGTGAACCATGGCTGCCTCAGGGAAAAGGCGAATGTAAGCAGCACGAAGAGGAAGCACTCCCAGGGAAATTGTGAAACAGCAGTCATGAAGAAGAAGCAGCTCTCCTGTGCTGTTGAACAGGGGATCCTACTGCATTAACTCATTTTCTGCTTCTGGATCACCTGGATGAGCTCACTTTCCCAATCTGAAGCAATCTGAGACTTCCTTGCTAGATCCTCCCACCTCTTCTGTGTGGTTATGTCACAGGTTAGTGACTGGTTCCTCTTTGTGGTCCGAAGCATCTTGTCTCAGTCTAATGGCCTAGTGGGAGATGCTAAAGAATCTTTGCTTTCTCCACAGACTGGAGAGAGGTGGCAACACTTCGACCCTCAGCCTTGGATCTCCACCAAGCCTTGGTAGCAGAGGGGCTGATCTCAGCAGGCTCCATACCTGGCAGCTCCAGCAATGATGCTCAGGCTCCACTGAGGTTTCTGCTGTGACACTGTCTGCTTTTGCAAATAGGCTAAAAACACTACCCCTAGACTGAGACTGGTTTTTCGATTTGATTTCAGCATCCCACTGGTGGCTGTAGCATCAGCATCCCTGTATTTTAGGCCATTCCCCACTGGAGGGGCACTAAGTCCTCAGGAGACAGCACTTTCTGGTCAGCCCCACAATCAACACTTGCTTGTTTCAACTCTTGCCAGAGCTTATTGGTGCCTTGAAACCATAACTGCTCCTACTCCTTCACCTCAACACTGGCTTGCATGCTGGGAATGTCTCTGTTCCATCTGGCAGCCTCTCTTGTGGTACTGGTGCTCCCAGTCTCCTTGTCAGGCTGGGCACATAGAGTTCTGCTCCCCAGGTAGTTTTGTTCCTTGCCCACCTGAGTGCTGACGCTATGGTAAAAATAATTCTGCAAGGAAATGAGAGCACTGATTGGGATTTAAATAAAATTTACATAAAACTCTGCCCTGAGTACTAATTAATTAGGTGTTAAAAGCCCCTGAAAAAAGCAGAAAGGGGGGCTGGTCTGCCTTGCCACATGGGGAGAAGCTATTAGGAATCATAGAATACAGAATCATAGAATCATTTAGATTGGAAAGGACCTTTTAGATAAAGTCCAACTGTTAACCCAGCACTGCCGAGTCCACCACTAAACATGTAAGTTTAAGTGCCTCATCTACATGTTTTATAAATGCCTCTAGGGATTGTGACTCTGCCACTTTCTTAGGCAAGCTGTTACAGTGCTTGACAACCCTGTTGGTGAAGAAATTTCTCCTAATATAACAAGGAAAAAAACTTCCAATCTAAACATCCTCTGTCAAAACTTCAGGGTGTTTCTTCTTGTCCTATTGCTTGTTACTTGGGAGAAAAGACTGACCCCCACCTGGCTACAACCTCCTTTCAGGTAGTTGTAGAGAGCGATAAGGTCTTCCCTGAGCCTACTTTTCTCCAGGCTAAACATCCCCAGTTTTTCTTGCCTGAAACTCACTGGCAGCCACAGCTGAGGCTGTGGTCACCAACACTGTGAGTGGCCCAGATGAGTAAGGTGTGGAGGGAGCAGTGTTAGTTGCCGTGCTGTGCTTCCCTTGGCATGCCTTTTGCTGCAACAGTGTCCCTGGAGCTCTATGCTTTATGGCTCTCAGAACCCTGTCTGTGACCCAAAACAGAATTGCAGCCTTCAGCCGTGCCAGAGGTGCTCAGCACCACAACTGGCCCAGATGAGAAAGGTAGGGAGAGAGAAATGCTGGGCCAGTGCTGTGCTCCCTTTGGCATGCTCTTTGCAGCACCAGGGTCCCTACTGCTGTGATGGGGAAGTGCTTCCAGCCTCATTTGGTGGTGTCTCCAGGCCTCCTTCTTGTGTGGGCAGTGCTCACAGAAGAGGACTATAGCTCGTCCTTGTCCACTACCCAGGGCAGTAGGAGGCAAGTGCAACATCAAGAGGGAGAGGGGCCGTGCTAGTACTTGTGTATGCTCTCTGGCAGCCCCTCGAGGCAACTTTTCACCATCTATTACAAATACTATAAGGGACAGTCTGCTGCTTGTGGTGACTTACTGGTTAATTAAGCAATGAGATGTACCAGCCGGGGTGACACCACCAATTAACTTGTTCTTCATACTGTCTATCTAATTTAATCTATCTAGGATTTTATAGAATGCTCATGGCCATGGAGAGGCTGAGGGTAAGGAGGCCTTTCAATTTTACTGCAGTTTATAGTCCTGCCAGAACCCCTTGGCCACCATTAGAAAATGGGTCACGTAAATGGACAACCAGGAATGCTCAGTTGCTTGAGCCGTTTGAAACGGGATTGAACCAGCTTGTTGTGTCAGAGAGAACATTAGATTCTTCCTAGACAGATTGGACTTCTCATGCCTCAGCCAGTCCTCAGAAAATTTCAATAGGCCGGGTTATGAGGCTTCCTTACTCAGTAGCTCCTTACTACTCAAAAAAGACCTGCTGTGTCAGACTGGTTTCTCTGCTTTCAGGATCTTTCTGTTTGCAGGACCATGGAGCAGTTTTGATCCCAATGGATGCCCTCATGGAGGCTGCCTGCCAGGTCGGGTGTACAGTTTATCTGGTTCCTGGCCTCTCTGCGATATATCCCTTTCTCCTCTTGAGCCCACCTGAGCAGCAAATCACCTTTCACTTGTACAGATAGGCTTTCTTGGTCTATTGGCAGCCTGCTGGTTGGCCTGCTCAAAGCTAAGAAGACATGTCTTCCTGTGAAAGCTGAGGGTTTGTTCCAAATTGGACGCCTTGCCTCCAATAGAATTACAAATAATTAAATCATCTCCAGAACAGAATTTTCTCTCCTTGCCCAGTGGTACTCTCAAAGAGTGCAACAGGCTGCTGTGCAAATCTGGAGTTAACACTTTACGTGAGTCAAAAACCTTTCCCCGCTCAGCTTTGATGGCCAACCTCTTCTAGCTTTTTTTCTTTTCATTTTTCAGAGAGGTTTGGAGCTCACAAAATCCACAAGCAGAGGAGAATCCCCTTGTTGTGCCATTAATTTTTCTCCACAGCTGATCATTAAGTACATGGGAGCTGCAATAAGCCTCACTCTATTCCAGTCTTGGCATACACTACACACCTTGAGATGATAATAAATCCCCATATGGGAGTACCTTTTCATCCTTTCCACTCCACCACCCCAAACCAATCATATAGACTCTGCAAATATTTTGCTCAAACTCTCTTTCTCAGCATTTTTCCCTGTACACATCTGCGCCCCCAAATATTTTGCAACTTCCAGTGTCCCTGGCACAGAGATGTGCCTTTCTTTTTGTGTATGTAATGGAGGGAAATCTGTCCTGATCAATGCATGGATGTGGACCTTTAAGGAAAATTAAGTGGGTAGACACCCTATGTTGGGCACATAGTGGATCACCTGAGCTTGGGCCACCGCAGTTCTGGAAAAGATGTGAAGAGAGACCCTCATGCTTTTTTCAGTGCTGTAGAGGTTAATTCTGGTTCCTCTGACGAATTCCAGGTGACATTACATGCCGCTTATCTAACCTTTTCTTCGCAGTAGCATTTGGCTATTGCTATGTTGTTTGGCATTTTTACCAGAATGGTAATGGTCAAAGGCCTGGGGGGCAAAGTCTAACAATCCAAATTAGAGTCCTTCAGTGTTGGGTGCTGTCCAAAGACAGGAAAAAACAGCTGGGAACTGGTTTCCTTGTTTCTTTTCCCCTGTCCCAGTTCTTAGCCCGTTTCAACATATTTAAATTGCAAGTTCAGGCTGAGCAAGTGCATAGTTAGCATAGCAGGCTACATATAGTTTTGGAAAATATCATTCTTCCTGGAATCTCAGATGCATTCAGCTTCCATTTTCAGGTTATGTATTCTACCCTCCAAGTGAAGTGTAAAAGCAGAGCTGCTCTGTTCTGTGTGGATATTGAGGACCCCACAGTGTCTGTTGTTCCAGGAAGAGTTTTTCCCTTTCTAATGTCCAGAATGTCTTTGTCCTACAATGCACAACACCCTGACAGTCTGTGTAGTGTTGCTGCCGTTCTACTGATCACTACTTCAGGCCTGGAGACACTATTTGCAACACTCATTTGGTATTAATTTGTGTGGATGTGAAGCTATGCCAGAAAAGTAACATCTCTTCACAAACGGGTGATGTTCTGTAACCAAGGTGGGATCAGTAACCAAGGTGAGGTGATGGAAAGCAGCTATGTCTGCATGCAATATTCTGATTTCAAAGTGTTGAAATCATGTCTAGCCTTCTGGATCTTTGGCAAGGTATCCAGTCAAGATCCAGAGTTCATTTTATCTCTGTCTTACCTTCACCATGGAAATGTTTGAACCCCACTCAGTAGTATATCATGTTAGAAGCTTGACAAGCATATCCATAACTAAATAGGTGCATTTCTGAAGAGAGGAAATAGCTTTGAAATATGAGTACTTAACTATACATTGCATTGTCTTTTCAAATGGGAGGGAACTCAATCTCTGTTTCTGTTATATTTATCTTGTGTTAGGCTTATATTCAATGTTTCTGCAGTTGTCAGGACTTAAAAAGGCTTTATTCCTCCTGTCTTCTGAATTTTCTTCCTTTTCCATCTTTCTCTACATCTCTGGAGACAGTCATAGCTCAAGATAGGATGCAGATCACAAAGTTGCAGAGCTTCAGGTACCTTTGATGTGTTGTGCTTACAGGTTCAAGATATTTGCTGAGCTTATTCATTTTCCTGCTAGATGTCTGAATCCTTTTTAGGCCTTCTCTGAGGAAGCAAGGATGCTGCCTCCTAGGATCACCTGGGAATTTTGTTTAACAAATTACATTTTAATGCAGAAATCTACAACAATGACAGCACTTAGGCTGTGTCTAACCTCTTCTAATGCCACATTACATTGGTGGCATAATATGGGTCCTAAGTTTGTAACAGTTTGGTGAAGCATCCTGTAGACCCTAAACTTAGTCACTTTTGTGACTGTGATGACCAGGCAGCAACCTCAGTGCCACAGCTGCTCTGATTTATTCCTCTACAGAGCAGGACACTTGCCCAAAGCTCCTCATTGACAGAGGTTAGGATAGTCAGAATAAGATAGTTCTGCCACACTTCCCAGGAGATCTTAGCTGTAAATGTAATTATCTCAGCCTTTTTATTCATATCCTCTGTTTCCTAATGTCACGCCTCCTCCTTATCTAGAGAAAAATCCATATATTTCCTCTCAGTGATGGTGACCAGAGAGAATAGGTGGAGTGGTAAAGGCTCACTGCCTACAAAAGAGCTGCATTGTGTTTGATCCATTTCAGCCATCTCCTATCATTCTAGTGATTTCAAGAGATCTCACTTGTTCTCAACTCTATAAAAAGCCTCAAAACTGCTTTAAGTTCCTGGGTGCTGCTGGTTTTGATTTATTTTTGTTTGTGAATCTAAGCTCTTTTTTTTCATATGTGTTCCCTTACATGTCTTCCAGGTTAAACATTATTTTGAGTAAGATTCTTTAAATTTTTTTTAGGGATTGCTACTGCAAAGAAAGAAATCACTCTCCCATACATATGATAAATTCAGTATTCAGAATTTCTGAAAACAGTCGCTATGTGTTGGGGTCAAACCTGTAGATTCAGGTTGGAAGAAACTCAGGAGGTCATTTAGATCTTGCTCAGGCAGAGTCAGTGACCTGACTCACTTCACCTCACTGTCTTATACACACTGTAGCCTTAACTGTAATGCTATCTGAAAAAACCCCAAAATAGCAATAGTTAAACACCCAAACACAAATCTGTCAACATTATATGCAACTTTGAAGCACTGTCACAAATACTGACTTTTTTCTCTGCTAAAATACAAGGAATCTCATCTGCAAGTGGTAAACCATCACATTCCCATTTGATAGCACACTTTCATAAAAATCTCTTGCACACAACCACCACTGTTTTCAGTCCAGATCTGGTTCTGTATTTTGAGTTGCTGGGAGGTGCTGGAGGCTGAGCACAGGGAGCTCTGTGCTCAGGGAGAGGAGCTGTGTGCAGTACATGGCAGCTCTGGTGAGACGGTGCAGACATCAACGTGAGACCCTACTTAAGGACCCAAATCCAACACAAGTAAATTTGTCCCAGATATCCTGGTCTGTTAGGCACCTGTCCTAAGGGGTGGAGGAATGAAACCATCTTTCCTGAAGTCAGTGGTCTCACCTCTGCACTGCCATGGCTACCAGGGCAGCTCCAGCTATTGGATAGGGTCCAGGGATGGAAAGAAGCTGTAGTGATCTCATTCCTGCTCTCAGCTTCTACTGTGTGCAAGGTAAGTCCTTGGGAAATGATTTACAACAGCATGTAGGTGCCTGCCAGGGTCATACTGATATATTCAGAAACTCCCAGGCACCCAAGTACGTCAGTAAATATGCACCTCGTATAGTCCCTCACAGCATGATCCTGAATTTACCTGTAATGAGAAGCTACTGGATGCCTGGTGGGACACCACTCTGGGGAACAGAGCTCTGATTAAGCCCAGGGGACCTGAGCAGCAAATGACAAAAATGATGCAGTTCTGGGAAACTGAACTCAACAGAAACCTTTCCCAGCCTTGCTAACTAGATGTCTCACTCTGCCAGGGCTCAGCCCAGCTGTCCAAACAGAACAAAAATCTACCTGTCAGATTTTTTTTACTTGCCCAAATATGGATTTACTTCCTCCCCTGATCCCACCCCCTCTTCCTAATTACTCTGGCCTATAGTCCAGATTTGACACTGGCCAGCCAAGGGACAGGTTTTCTACACATCCACGTCTCTTGGTAACTGAAGTCATGTTGATGAACTCTGTAGCAGGTTACTGTGCAGTCAGAACATACTTCGTACCGACACAAGAATCACCAATGAGTGAAGTAGCTTTACTTCAGCTTAATATGCCATGCATTTAAAATGTCTGTGTTCTATGACAGGATCTTCCAGGCATAGTTATGGAAGGTGTGTGGGCTGTGACTATGCCTCAGCCAGAGATATCATAGAGATCTAACAGAAACTTTGAGAGTTGAATGGATTGGCATGAACAGCACCAGAGGACATGGCAGAAGAACAGGAATGATAGCTGTTGATCACACCTAAGCTAGAAGATCATCAAGATCACACCACATCTTGCAGCTTCTCAAAACACCCAGACTGGGAATGATGCAGAAGACAGACTGAAGCCATTAAGAGGTAAGATAAAGGACAAGCCTGGAACCATTAAAGATATCCAGGTAAGGAAACTAAAGAGAATCTTTCCTAATAATTCTGAAAGATGGAACCGGGTGAGGAGACAAGAGATCACAACCACTGTGAATCCTTAAAGTGAACAAAAGACAGATCCAAATCCAGCCTGGCTGCCTACCTGAGATGAACCCTAGAGATGTGGTGACACATTATATCATGCCCCGTGCCCCCTGTCTTTGGAAGGAGTCCTAGCTGGAGCACATTGGCATATACCTGTTGGTGCGTGAGAAGATGCGGACATGAAAGAATGAGTGTGAATGAAATCAGGGGTTTAGAATAAAATAATCTCCTCTGGTAAGGTCTCTCCTTCAACTCGGCTGCATTAGTTGAGATTTGTGCAAGAGCAGAGCACTCCAGTTCCTAGCAAAGGAGTCAGTGTGAGCTAAACCCTAAAAGATGTTCTGCAAAAGAAATATGGAATACTCACATGCAGCTTTGTGAAGGTAGGTGTGTGTGCTCCAAAGCTTGTGGTTAAATTAATTCTTAAAGCTCCTCAATTTGACACTGCTTTCCTCTCCATAAAGAATGTAACTGAAGGAGGGATAATTTTCTCTCCTCCTCTGCTTCTTTCTTTCTCTACCACCTGTTCCCACATATGATGTCTTCTGTCATCAAAGACTATACATACTATGTTGAATGAACAAGACCTGATGCAGGGCTGTAGTCCTGAGGCAAAGGTGTGCAGGGAATATTAAGAAGGCAGGCTATGAATGGAGAGAAACCTCTACAGATTATATGAATTCTTCTTTGTCTTCATTTCCCTGTAAACCCTGGCTCTAACTCATGTGTGAGCTGCAAGACATCTGTCAGACTGAGCACTGCTTATTGAATATATTTAGTGAGGAAAGAAAGGTTGGGCTAGTGCAGTAACAAGAAGCAAAGCCTTCATCTCAGTTGAAAGATGGCTTACGGCTACTGGCTGGACCCAAAAGTTCATCTTCCCAGGGACGCCGGAAGTGACTTCAATTTTATCCTTCCTTCTGTCCTCAAGCACCTCAAGGTGCCTGGATAACAACAGTATCTGAAGTCCCTACGCACCTTTCCCCCCACCCCATTTTCACAGAGAGAATGGGGATACCACCTGAATGTTAAATGGCTTCTTTATTCCTTCTGCTCAGCCACAGACCTGCTGGCTTCAAGCACAAGTCCTGCTTGTGTGAGGCTACAACTGTAGCTAACATGGGAGCAGTTTGGTGGCTGTACAAAGGAGTCAGTGTTTGAAGGGTGCCTGGATCCTGCCTGTTCTGCTGCCTGCCCACTGTGTACACTGAGGTGTGACTGGGTTGGAGGTGGGGGTGGTTTACTGGGACTGGACATCTGCAGGTTTTCATTTGTGTGGTCTGTCTCTGTATAGGCTGGGCTTGGCATGAAAGCACACCCACTGCACATGGTATAGGTGTGACAGAAAATGTAATGACCCACTGAGTCAGAGCAGTGGTCCCCATAACTCAGCTCTCAGTGCCCTAGGGTGCCAGTAGGAGATGGTATTTTGGAATAGCATGGGAGCCTGACTGCTCTCAGCGATTCCTTCACTGTGTACACCACCAGCACCACAGCATTTGGTGAGCAACAGTTCTGTTGTCACCTTACCTACCAGACTTGGGAAGTCTGTAAAAATTCCTAATATCTTCCTCTCAAAGCAAAGACACCAGCCATTTTGTCCTCTCCTTCCACAGTGGTTGCCCCAACCCTTGGCCATTTTAGTTGCTCTTCTCCATGCCTTCTCTGACTCCACGCTGCTGGTTGGGGTGCACTATGTGCTGGAAGAGAGATAGGCCCTGAGGGCCAGAGAGAGCCTCTTTCCTGAGCCCGGAGGTGACCCTGGGAGCGCATCCAGGTCACCGGGGATGGGCTGAGAGAGGATTGTGGGTTTCTGGACAGTGTTGGACCTATGGGAAGTGATAATTGTAGTTTGTGACCTTATAGAGTATTGTTTACCTGTTACCATAATAGGCAATGTCTGTGCACTACCCCAGGTGATTGGGGGACACTGAGGTGAACATCTTTCCTGTTTATATGATGTGATATCCTGTTGGGTGCTGGTATTTAGGGAATATTTTACTGCGCAACAAATGCTTTGCACTTCTCCATCTTGTGTGCGGAGCCATGCTCTTGTGTGATTACTGCAGCTGCCCTCTTGGGAAGCAAGGACCAAAACTGCCTACCATATCCCAGAGCGGCATGCATCTGGATTTTATATGGTAGCAAAATGGTACAAAGGAAGAAGACTGTACAGTGGCATCCTGCTCCACTCAGGAACCATCAACTTCAACCAGTGCTACCCTTGACCCCTTTTCCCATCCATTCCTGGCACTGGACAAAGCTATTTTCACCAATCACTTTAGCTGTGATATTTCCCAACTGTTCTGTCTTTATAATGTGACACTAATCAGAGAAACTTTCACAGGGTGTGTGTAAGAGAGAGACCCTAACTTCTCGTGCTGCAAATATGGGGACAGCTCAACTCAAAGCTCAGGCTCCCCTCCAAGCGATGCAGTGAAGGAAGCATGAGTGGATGCATCCTCAAGGAATATGCAGCCACCTCTGGGCAGGAAGCTACAGCAGCATGGTGTTGTGAACCAGGTAAGTGTGAAGGTGAGGGCTACTGCTAATAGAAGTGGCTTGGGGGAATTTTGAGACAGACTAACTGCATCAGTTAGCAGCTGCCTCATGGGGAACCTCTCCTAAAACAATCTTGCAGAGAGTCCATCAGACAATATTTCTGATGACCTTGCTGAAAGGTCTGCTGTGAGGCAGAGGAGCAAGAAAGGAGGAAGAAGGACGGACTTTACTGACTCTTTTCCTGAGTGTGAAATGCTAATTCTAGATAACTTTGGATTTTAGTGGAGAAGAACAAAATAGCTAAAAATAAAATGTCCCTTCACAAGGGCTATACTCTGTTTAGAAAGAATTGTAGCATTTAGAAACTGCATATATTCTCCAGCATTTGCTAACTGGACCATGGCAGGACTTCAGAGCATCATTTTCCACTCGTAATACAGCTTCTAGCACTGTCAGTGCAGTCTTTTGCCATTCTATCCAACAACTTTCAGGTGGGAAAACAGGAGAAAGGGGAAGTCTCTGCCGTACTGCGCTGCATGACTATGGCTTCCGGAAACCTCCTTGGGCCCTGCTGGCATTGCATTTGCCAGTTGGATGCTCTGGGGGAGACGGCAGCATGCGAGGGCCTCACCAGACAGGGGAGGGATTCTCAGCTGGTTGAGCATAGCACAGGTGCTTGTGGGGAGACTCGTGGAATGGCAGGACTGAGGCATCCGGTGCTCAGCTCCTGAGGTACGTCTGGGTCAAAAGCACGTTTTCTGGGAGGCCAGAATATCCCTCAGAATGGTGAAACAGCCTGGAAAACATATTTGCCCATTTTTATCCTGGTCCTTTACCTGAACTCGCCTCCATAGCAGAGACAAGTAACTTGAGCCTTCTGAGTCTTAGTGTCACCAGCTATAAAAAAGGGGTTAATATCAAGCTTACCTACTTTCCAGTGAGTTGCAGCTAATTAGAGTTAGCGTTAGTTAATGTTTGCACAGCCCTGGGATGTGAAAATGGTAATATCATGCTAAGTGTTACTCCTGGTGCCTAGACGTCATGATTCTTCATAACCAGAGCAGTCAATTAAACTAGCTGAAAGCGGAGAGATACAGCAGCGAGGAAGGCAGAGGAGATATACAAACTTAATACTGCATGCATGATGGCCTGCAGCTGCAGAGGGCAGGGAAAGCTCTGTTCCTGCTACTAGGGGAGCCAGAGAGACAGCTCTGTTTGTGTAGGAGTGCATCTGTTCCCCAACAGCTTTGGGCTGCACTGCAGCAGTCCACTGGCTGAGGAAGGGAAGGGTCTGTTCCTGACAGATTTTTGGGATAGAGGGCTCTGTTTAGTCCTCACATGGCTCTCGCTCGTGTGTCAAGGATGCTGATTTCCTGTGAGGTCTTGTGGACAAAGCAGAGCAGCCCTTCCCAGAGAGTGAAGGCCAACCCTGCCTCGCATCTGTCAGCTAGCAGCATCCTTGGTGGGGAGTAAGGAAGACTCATCACAGCGTTCAGTACAGGACAGTGTTTCACCAGCCACAATACAGAACAGCACTGGGCATAACACAGCCCGATAGATACATTGTCTTGAACAGGAGATCCATTTCACCCATGCCAGCTGTAGGCACAGAGCAGACACTCAGGGACTGTGGGAGAAGTAGAGTGGAACACACCCATCTCTGTTCCCAGCAAGACACTGCTCTGAAGGGAAATGAAAAATCATTGGACTTGCTTGAAGCCCAAAAGGGGGAATGTAGAAGCGTGTGATGCCACTCCCCAAACCTGGGTTTTGTCCAAGACACTTGGACTAATATCATATTTTCTGGTGATTGATCAGGACTGACTAACCATGTCAAGACCATGGCTTGCAACCTTTCAAGAGCCATCCCCAGCCACACAGAGGTCTGACCACTTGTAGAGGCATGACCCGCCAGGGAGACAGAGGGAGGATTGTCACACTCTGGATCGGCAATGCCATTTCTTACAGTTCCCCGGTGCTAACCTACGTATTAGCTGAGGACTTGGCTAGAGCTCCTGGCCAGCTTCCATACTCTGCAATTGCATTCTGCTGCCTTGAAATCCCCCTCCTCATGCACATGCACATGCACACCCCATGGTTTAAGAGGGACACAGAAGCTGTCACTGCTTTCTGTCCAAAATTCCTGCACAGTGGTGGAGGTGGCTTATCCTTCTCCATTTCAGTGCCACAAGACATGAATTATGTGCCTGGAAAGGTTATAAAAACACTTTGGGACCCTTTGGAAGGAAGATGCAATCTTGAGATGAAAAGTGATATTAAAATGTCACTCGGTTTGACTTCTGGCATGAGCAGGGCCTCAGGCTTTGACTAGGGAGAAGTGTCCTCGTGATGCTGGGAGAGACTGCCGACACTAAGCATATTCCATTTATGAAGTCATAAAGATGTCTGTACTGGGTAACTGATTTAGAATTTTGTTCCTCCTTTCTTCTCCTTTCCCTGTCCTGTGGTTTTTCTTCAGCCTCCTCCTCCTCCTCACACTCTGTTCTCCTCCCAAAGAAGCCAAGTAGCTCCTGCCATCAGAATGATTATTCTCCCCTGTATTAGAATGAATGATTAGTCTTTGTCTAGTTGCCTCCATAATTAAGTGCTGCATGAAAGAATATTTTTATAAGTAACGAAGGCAGTTGCTCCCTCTGGAGCTGTTGGGAGCATGATACAGCTCTCCATCGGCTTACAGGCAGAGAAATGGGTGTCCTTCGTGGAAACGCATTCACACCCAACCCCTGACACAGGTCCTGCATGCCCAAGCTGTGCTTGTAGCTGGGGCATGCACCTCCCCAGCAATGCTGTGTGCCCATGATGATCCCTTTGCATTCCTTTGGGGGCTGCTACAGATACCCCACCTGATGAGTGTGTGCACAGGGGCACAGACTCAGCCCCCTGGTCCAGGTACCCTGTCCTATGTAGGTTTGTACACTCCTGACTCAGGACTGAGCCTCTGCATACCTCCAGCTTGTCTTTCTCGTTTCCCTGACTCAAAACCATCAGAGTAGTCCTTTCCTGTCTCTGTACTCCCTGGATAACCTCCATATTAAGAGAAGGCTTTCGAGGGAGGGCTGGGGTAAGGGGAGAGGTCGTGAGTGGAGAAGGGATATTAGACAGCAATAAAATGTAAAGAACACCCCACCCTTCCTATAAATATCCCAACAGCTCCTCTGCTTCCTAGCAGCACTAATGAGGCTCAACAGGAGTGATGGAGGGCAACAAAGGAATCACTGATGAACAATCAGAGATGGTGCTTGGCTGCTAATCGGCCTAATGAGCTGCTTTGCATAAGATGAGAGGGAGGGAGGAAGATAAGCAGATGGGCTCTTGGAGGGAAGGCCAGTGGCAGCAGGAGCGCCACGAGGAGTGCCCTGCAGCATGGCAGCGCTGGCTGCTGTCTCTCTACTCCCTCCTGGCAGGAAACACTGACCATGAGAGGGCCAGCACCGGGCAGCTCTGCCAGAGTGGCTCAGGCACAACTGAAAGCCTGGTGTGAACCACGACTTATCACAACATGCCTCAACCCACATGGCAGTTCTTGTATCATCCTTGTGCATCAGAGAGGTTAATCCAATCATTTGCTGAGGAGAGGGGGGACACATCTTTTGTAACTCCAGTGGCCAAGACACAGACATGGGGAACTCCAAAGGACAATTCATACTACTCTTAGAGATTTGCAAGTCAGAGCAGAGGTGTCAGACTCTGCAAGTATGTTTACCATGGAGGGCTGGATTGATTCTCTGCTTGTCTATCTTCTGAGGGACACCAGCTGACCAGCTCATCAGACACATATCCTGGGAGTTATTATCCCTATGAAGGGGATTAGCATCTTGTTCCCTACTTTTTTCCAATAGGAACGGGGGTCCAGGTGTAGGTGAGAAACTCAGGTTTCACAGTGAGTTAGCAGCTGTGTTGCTGGTAAGGAGGGTACAGGAGAAAGAGGAAGAGACAGACATACACTGGAAAGGAGATATGCTGGTCTGTGCCTCTGTCAGCCATGTATAGGCAAGCCATAGCCTAATCCCAGCCCACATCAAAATCTTGACAAAGATTTTGTGATTTAAGGGACTTAAGTGCCTGGTGAATTCCAGCAATGCATGGCAGGTACAAAAAAAGGATTTCCCAGCTTGAGGATACGACACAGGCAAAACACATTTGAGTCACTTTTCCTTGGCACTTTAGTACCACTTCTACTATGCTTGCTAATGGGAGACCGGAGAGACTATGGTTCCCTGTTTTGCTTCCTACACCTGACTGCCGATCCTTCCAGCACTGCTAGAAGTGAGATCTACCATCTCTGTCATCTTATTTCAGTCCTTGGCCATTTTTCTGAGGCTGTGGGCAACCACACAAGTCATGATCTCTATTGCAATCCAGACAAGCATCTGCTAATAGCTGTCTGAGGTCTGTTAATGTTTCCCTTTCACAGAAGCTCCTCGAACAGCCAGAAAATGGTGACGACCGTGCAGCAAGAGCAGCAGGTTAGAAAGGCTGCAGCATTGCTCTCGTTTGAATTCAGAAGCAGATGCTATAATTTATCTTGCAAATGGAACTGTAGGAATGATTTTCTGCCTCGCCTCCATAATTTGTTGGCACTTTATCTAGGTGCACAGCTGTGGATGGGGTGTCCTCACAGTAGGGAGAAGGCACTGAGCTCTCTGCCCACTTACCAGCTTGTACTGGGAGAGATGATTATGGGCTGGGTGCAGCTCCTCTAGCAAAGAGGAGCTGATGAAAACCCTATTTCCCCTAGGGCAGGCTGTGTGCAAGGCTGTACACTGACTCCTACTCCTGATGCTTCTTCAGTGCAAGGGGCATCTCTAGAATGAGATGGACCTAGAGAACCATTTCTGTATTCAGAGAAGTCTGTGAGCTGCATAAAGCCACCAGATATTCAGATGGTCCTTATGCTTCTCGAAGTTTTGCAGGGAAAGGGAATAATGGAAAGAGATAATTTAGTACTGGATAGATGAGGATTACAGTGCCATGTTGTCTTGAAGCCAGGCAGTTGGGATGCCCTCAGTGCTGGGCCAGGAGAGACTCCATGCTGTGGGGGTGTTCACAGGAGAGACGTGCTCCAGCTCTCCTCAGACCTTTTCCAGCTGCTGCTTTGCCCCTCCAGAGTCCTGCATGTTGAACTCCAACCTGTGAACTCCCTAGCCCAGGAGGATGTGATACCTATGCCTAAGCATGGAGTTTTGAGGTGAGCTGTGAGGCTGATCACTTACAGGCTCTTTGTGCTGCTTGTGGGATATTCAATCCTGTCACACTTGTCAAGTCTTCATGCCTAGAGTCCTGCACTCTGACTTGCTGTGAGTGCCCCTCTGTCACCGTAGCCCTCCTGTAGCCTTCCAAGGGCTGCTGAAAATGCTTCTCCAGGACCACCTTCTGGCAGCTTTGCAGAGCTGCAGAGGAGCCCTGCAGAAAAACTCTGAAGGTTTTTTTTTGCATGGAGAGTGCTGCAAAGAAGAGAAGTAAAAAAGACATGCTTGGCTCAAAATCCAATTCCCTTCTTCTGAAATGGTCACCCTGCTTTTCTGAAGCCTGATCAAAGAAAGAAATCTACCTCTTTGTTAATGTGATGTTATCCTTAATGACTATAGTGACATGAAGCTAAAGAAGGCCAGAGCCTTATGGATGCACAGATGAAGATACATAAATCCTGTGTGTCCCAAGAGTGTACAAAAGAAATCCATGATAGACAACTGGGGCAGAACATGAAAACACAATGGACAAAATGCCACATGAGTTTTGCAGTAATGGTTGTCACTGCCAGTGGCACTGGATTAGGTGGGATGAAACAAGGGCTGGAGGCCAGTTTGAAACACTGAGGAGGGAAAGCATCGCAAGGCAAAACTGCAGAGAGCGATGGGAGGATGTTGTCTACGGCCATCGGTCTCTGTCTGGTCTGCTTTCTGTAACTGCTTTGCCAGCTTCAGGCTGTGATTGGCATTTACTGCCAGCTCCTTTCCTTAGGTGAAGAAAGGGTACTGCTGTCCAGGCCTAACAATTATGTACATTTTTCCCTTCAGGATCCAGAGGTGCTAAGATTGCTCACTTGGAGCACAGTTTTGTAACCTGTTCCCCTGCTGCTGATGCTGGCATCAGAACCTGAGTGCACAGGTACTTGTTTTCTCTAGCTATTGGCACACTTCAGTCTCCACCTGCCTCCTCTCCATATTTCTTTTCCCAAAAGTTAGTCAGGCAGAGTCAAAATGAGGAGGAAGGACTCCAGACAAACCCGTCCAATAGAAATTTTTCCCAGCATGTCCTTTCATAGCCTGGCCCTTAAAATACCAGACAGGGTGGTTGTTGCTGCCCTAAGTGTGTATATTGGAGCTGATCACTGTAGCGATACCTTCCTTCCAGCTGGTAAATGCTCTCCTGCTTCCTCTGTGTAATAGACTATTATGGCAGAAGGCTGCTGGGTTGAGGTTTGGTGTTTTTTGGTTTGTTTTGGTTTGGTTTTGGGTTTTTTTTGGTTTTTGTGGGTTTGGTTTTTTTTGGGGGGGGTGTTTGGGTTTTTTTTGTTTGTCTGTTTAGTTAGTGCTGTGTCTAGCTTGGGAAGAGAATGTCTTTGGAGGAGTGTCTGTCATGTTCCCGTGACCATGGAGCTGTTGTGCTGCCTGTATTTATTCGATCAGTACGATTATGCTGAGTCTTGGCAGCTGAGCTGCATCTGTAGAATTTTTCAACTGAACACCTGGAGATATTACTCTGGAGATATTTATATCATTAGACATTTGGATGGAGGTCAGGAGCTGTAGGTTCAACCACTTCTATCACAAACTTTCACTGCAACTTTAGACAAGGTATTTTAACCTTTTGCAATTCATTCTTGCCTTCCCTCTACAAAATACAGATACCTAAATCTTTCTCTTACCCACTTGGATTACAACATGCATAACTGCCTCTCTTTGTGCTCCTGAGGATCACCATACCACAGACAGATAGTTTTAGTATTACAGCTCATCATTTTTAGTAAGGGATGATCCAATGATGCTCTTCACAAGAGGGTGAAAGCTATGTTTGGAGTCCTGTTCCAGTTCTTCTCATATCAGTATTTTTTGTATCTCTTCAGTTCCCTCTTCTGTTTCATATTCCCTTTATTTTCTCTTGAGTTCTTTCATGCCATGCTGCTGTGTGGCAAAACAGCTACCGTGGAGCACCTCATCTTTGACCTATATGTATGTGAGAAATAGGAGGTGACAGTTGGAAACAAAGTCCTCTTGTCTTGGATGAAAAACTGCAACTTCTTATTCCAAAATCTGCAGTCAGGAATGATTTTAACTCTTAAGTTTCTGTTGACACCTTGGGCCATATTCATCCAGCAAAGCAGCATCGTGGAAGTCCAAAAAACCACAATGCACCCAAACCTCCACAGTCATTTGGCCCGCAACAGTCACCTACACTTGCCTCGGAGCTCACTATGTCATCTATGGAGACATCCATTTCCAGGGGCTGTGTAACATCTGAGCACTTACACACATCAAGTAGAAAATTTACAAATGCACCCAACTGAGGAAAGGGGTCTCTGTAATTATCTTTCACTTCACCGGCATACCTAACAGGGAAAGTCTCTTGTAGACTGCTCCAGCAGAAGCACCATAGGATATGTTGCCATGGAAACAAAACCTTTTCCTTCTCGTATTTCAATAATGTGTTGAAGGTTTTCAGGGCCTTTTCCCTTTTTTTGCTCTGCTTGGCCTTTCAGCATTTACTGTGCATCATATTGCTGGAAGTGCAATGCTCTTATTCTTCAAAACCCAAACAAAAAACAACTCACAAAATTGTTCTTCCATCTAAACTGACTCTTTGCCATCCTTCCCTCTTATTCCTTGTCTCTGTCATTTAACGGCTTTCTGTGACAATCTAACTCCAAATTTGCAATTTGCTTTGTGTGATACTAAGTTCCTTTGCCTGTGCCCAAGGGCAAGGGAGAGAGAAGTCCTGCTGCCGTGGACATGTCTTGTAGATGAAGTTTTTCCCTGTTACACAATGCAGTTGAATGTCTTTTGGGGTATCGGGGGTGAGAAGGAAGGAGGTGTAAGCTTTTCCACTCATGGGAAGAGTGATGAAATGTGCTTTCACAGCAATGACTTTCGTCTCTGCAGATTCAATGCCTGTGAAACCTACAACCATGGCCTGCTTGCTTCATTGCATAGTGCTGGGTTGCACTAGCGTATTGGAATCTTGGTTGTTGAATTGCATAACGGATGAAAGAAGAGATCTAGGAGCAGTCAAGCTCTGAGGAGATGGTCCTCACTATGCTGTGCAGCTGCCTGTTCCCTTGCATGTCCTACAGTTCACTCTAAACAATGGATGTCCCACTGCAGCTCCTCCCTTGCAGCCCACAGGTGACTTGCAGCTTGTGAAAACCTTTTGAAAAGCTTAGCAAAAGGTCTTATGTTGGTGGCCATCATGTTACATCCCATCAGAATTCGTGGGCTGCATGTCAGATAAACATTATTATGAGCACACTCCACAGTCACAGCTTCCCTCCATTCTTTCCCTCCAGAGGGACAGCTTTGGGTACCTCTGCCCTTATGTCCTAAAGCTCACTACAAAGGATGTAGTCTGTTTGTGTTTTGTTGCTCCTGAGTGTGTGGGAATAACTGTCAGCCCTAGAAGGCGAACAGTGTTTTCTGGATGATTAAAAAAAACAAAAAAAAAAAAAGAAAAAGGCAATTTATTTGAATGCAGCAGAGGTTTGAATGGCTCTGAAGGCATCCTCTGACCCTCCAAAAGGACAAGATAGGACACCCAAAAACATGAGAGAATGCACAGGTTTACTGCATTTGACTGCCAGGAACAAGAAGAGGAACTGCATCTCATAGCTGAGGTACTGAGATGGGATGACACGAGTGCAGATAATCAACAACCAATCTTAATGAGTGCTGGGCTTGCTGCAGCAAGAGAAAAGTAAAGGGAGGGGGTTCCTATGAATCAAACTGTTCCTCTTTGGTAGTTTGGGAACATATGCTCTAAAATCAGCCATCAATCACTATCACTGACTTCCCATAATCTACCGCAATTGACCCACTCCAGGAGAAGGGTCAGAGGGGAAGATTAGGAGACCCCAGTGTGTGCACTGCTGGAAGGCTTAAGACTGCAATAGCACAGTAAACACGTGTGGCTTCCTCCCAGGGAGATTAGTCTCTGCTGTTTCCTCATCTGTGCTCTCAAATAGGAGTCAGATTTAGCTGTCTCTTTATTTGTTTAGGAGACCCCTAACTTGTACTAGAAAAAGGTTCTAATGGATTCAGAATTGGTGAAATTCCCCCCGAGGCCATGGAAAACGTTGTTCACAAGGCAAGGGCGTGCTTTGGGAGGTGCCTTCTTTCTGGGGAGCAGAACCACAACACTGAGCACTTGAAGTTGTGGAAGACGTTGCTCTCCAGGTTCAAACGACACAGGGAGACAAAAGTGCTAAAACACACTCTGAGTTCACAGCTTAACAACAGAATTGTCTACCACCAAGGAAAGTGCTTGAGATTAGACCATTATGCAATTGCACTCTAAACTCATAATTACTTCTAGCATTTCCTTCCAAAGATGCAGGGCTGAACAGTGCCCCTTACTTTGTAGCAATTATTGATAACAAATGGTTTAGTTAAAGCTTAGTAAAGATACTTTTAGTTGAAGCCTCTATTTTTCCACTGTAGACTGGGACTTAATATTTTTGGCCGCAGCCCAAAGAGGTGACATTTCGAAGTATGAATAAAACTAGCATAAGAACTTGCAATCGTGCGAAGGCAACTAAGATCTACAATTCCTCTAATTCCTTCTGTTGTCTGCTGCTTTTTCTCATGATCTGTACTATTTCCATTTGGTTAAACAGCCAAATAAAAAGGCAAGAGCCATCTTTCTGCTACAGTTTTATCTAGTGCCTTGCACAGGAGCTGCTGGGGACTGTTGATGGGGGATGAGGAATGGGGCCCTACCAGCAGAGATGAGACTACTGCTGTGATGAGATGAGCAGAGATGGACTGCACAGAGCCAGGAGGGTGGTCCCATGGGAAATATAATCATCACACTGGTGCCAGTCACAGTTAGTAGCACTGGGGCTTAAATCCCCATCGTCATGGTTATCAGAGCTGGCAGGAAAAGGGGAGCAATTTAAGCAGATGGAATATCTCTAATCTTCCTAGTAGTTGTGTTTGTGCATTGCTGCCATGAGGGCAAATAATCTGGGCATCTAAATCCCTTGTCTACACTTGGAGTGTATCCAAATGGATGTTAAGGTAAACAATCACAAATCCTGGCTTGGACTGTCTACTCTTGAGGCCTCCAGCGATGTCACCAGGCTGGGTGGTTGTGGATTATGATCCCTGCCAAATGTACACAGGGCTTACTCTGAATGTGTCCTTTGGAGCAGAGTTCCCTTCCTAACACAGCTCTCAGGAGGCAACCCCTGTGCTGGCACCTGAGCCAATCTGCATCTTTGTCTTACAATGGAAAGGGGCTATGGGACTGATAAAGAGCAAGAATTTGGGACAGATGGGAGAGCGTGGGTGACAACCTCTCCCATGAGATTTTGTACGCACATCATTTTCCTCAGGGGAGGGTCTGCGCTCTTCAGACAGCAGCAATGTGAGGCTGTGGGGGCTTGGCTGGGCTCCTCTGAGGTACTGACATGCTGTGCAGCTGTGCTCCATGGCTGCCTGGCTTCTAGGCTATAAATCAGCAGAACTGCGTAGCATGGGATAGGAGGCCAGGCTGCTCTCTGGGCGAGACGGTGGCTGCCTTTGGGTGCCATTTGACTGTAGTAGTAGCAGGCAGTGGATGCCCACCAAGCTAGAGTTCCACTTAGGGGTGCATCCTCCAGCCACTCACCCCAACTTGGCACTCTGGCCCCTTTCATTCCAGAGCCCATAGCTCTCACACTGTCTCAGAGATTAACTGGTTCCTGCTTCTCTACCCGTCCAGAGGCTGCTTCCTACCCTTTCCACACACCAACCCCAGCCCACCTTGCTTCTGTATACCCCTCCTAACTCCTTCAGAGCTGCCCACCTGATACAGGAAGTTTGCTGTCTCCCGTCCTCCTGCTGCCTTTTTTCAAACGTGTTCCTTTTTCCTTCGTTTTCATCAGTGACAATTCCTGCTGCTTAGTGTGGCTGCTCCAGCCACCCCTCACCTGCCTCCCCAAGGGAATGATTGCTCCAGTGCATCATGAAGGTGTGCAAACAGCTGGATCCTGGAAGCACTTGCCAAAATTTCTCTTCTGAATGAATCAAAGACCACAAAAAGAGACGTGTCTAGGGAGAAGTTGACTTATGCTAGTCCTATTGTTGTTGACTTCTACTAGAGGTACAGTAATTTTGTCTTACTATTTTTTTTATAACTCTGCCATGCATTTGTTTAAAAAATGAAAGGGTTTTGGTGGAGGAGACCAAACTAATTGGGCATTTGGGCCAAGTTTGAGAGAAGATATTGGTATTTTGAAACAGTTAATTTTGGACACAGATAGATTATGATTTGGGTGATTTTGGAATAGGACTTAAAAATACTAAAAAAATACTAACATTGTTAAAAAAAAGTGACCTTGCTGAAAACAAGAAAAACGGGAACATCTTTTCAGAGTGATTAAATAACTCCAAACTGTAAGATAGGTCAGTTTGGAAAGAATGAAAGAGGTCAGGCTGGATCCAGAATAAACTACTTTGCTTAAAATCTGCTTAAAAAATAGTGCTCTGGGTTGAATCTTGTTGAAGGTTATATAAAATAAATAAATGTCTCCCCAGTTCTACTTTATAGAACAGTGAGAAATGCTAGAGGTGGACTTGCATACTTTTGAATGGAGACAACCCTATTTTTGTACGGTACAGAAAGAGACAGTCATGGCACAGCAGAATGTACAATCTCTAAAGAAAAGAACAGAGGGGAAAAAGAAATAGAGAAAGGATATGTCCTGTCAGCAAAAAGGAAGCCTTGGTAATATATATTTGTTTTATGGTGATATGTTTTATTAACAACATTTTAACCACTGTTTGGGCTTGTTTAAACACCAGTTTTATACAGATTTAACTAAATCGGTTTACAAAACAACTGAATTAAGTCAGGCAGTATCTGAGAGCACGGGCACCTGCATCATAAGTGTTTATATTGGCTTAGCTTGTGTCAGTAAATCATCCTTCCTTTGCTGCCTGGCTTCTTCCCACAGCAGTCGCTTGATTGCATTGCAGGTGGCTTTGCCTCCCTCTCACCCTCCGAAATTTGACCCCATCCCCCTGCAGCAGCACAGCCGTAAGCTGGAAGGACAGGCGCAATGAAGGCCTGTTGCCCTGGTGGGCTTTTCGGGAGGTGGTTCCTGAGGAGGGCAAAGAGGCAGAGGGGACGGCTAGCAGCTTTGCAGATGCAATGCCTGCATCACCTCAGAGATGCAGCTTGCAGCTGACTACAGGGGAGTGCTGGCTCACCCAACAGCCATTCTAGCTGCAGGAGCTCAGACTCAAGCAAAAAAGTTGTGGGTTGTTTTATTTTCAGAAAGCAAGCAGTGCATGTGAGGATGCCACTTCTTCATGTTTTGCCCCTGTGCTGGCTAATTCCCTCCTCACCTAGCATGTTTTGTGAAAATGTCTTTTTGCCTAGGTCACAGTGATACTATTGTTAGACAGCTTCCTTTGCCTCTTCACTGACTACTGCAGCATGGGCCCCAGAGAGGTGCGGAGCAGTGAGCGCCCCTTGAAAATCAGCCTCTGTTGGTCAACATCCCTGATGTTTTTGTACCTTCCTGTGCTTTACTTGTTGCTGGACCTGAATGTCAGCAGGTGACATGTCAGCCTTGACCTATGGCTGATGCATAAAGAGGAAGAGAGTGGCTAGGGTCTGTGGTGGAGACACACGATTCCCAGCACCTGTCATGGAGGATCAGCTGCCTGGCACTCAGCCTGTCTTCTGGTGCATCAGTGAGGGTGCTGCCCGTGTCCAGGTGTTCACAGGTGATGTTGCTGTGTGGAAAAACAGGGAGCAGAGCTTTCCTGCAGGATGACAAGTGCACAGTTGTTAAAAAACACCTGTGTAGGCCTTCAGTGGGGATGGAGGAACATGTGAGCCCCAACATGCTGTGACCCTGACCAATGTCTTGGTAACATTATTTTTGTAGTGTCAATTTTGTAGTGACCAGTTGCAAATACCCCCTGCAGTGCAGTACTGGTGCCAGATTTTGCACCTGGGATGGGGCAACCCTACTCGTATGGTACATACAGACTGGGGAATGAGGTGCTGGAAAGCACTGCCATGGAAAGGGACCTGGGGGTCCTGGTCAATGGCAAGTTGAACATGAGCCAGCAGTGCCCTGGCAGCCAGGGGGGCCAAGCGTGTGCTGGGGGGCATCAGGCACGGCATCGCCAGCCGGGCAAGGGAGGGGACTGTTCCCTCTGCTCTGCACATGGGTGGGCTCACCTCAAGTGCTGTGTGCAGTTTTGAGCACCACAATAAAAAAGATATTAAGAGAATGTCCGTTGAGGGCAATGAAGATTGTGACACGCCTTGAGGGGAAGGTGTATGAGGAGCAGCTGAGGTCTCTTGTTCTGTTCAGCCGGGAGGAGACTGAGGGGAGACCTCACTGCAGTTACAACTTCCTTGTGAGGGGAAGAGGAGGGGCAGACACTGATCTCTTCTCTCTGGTCACCAGTGGCAGGACCCGAGGGAATGGCCTGAAGTTGTGTCAGGGGAGGTTTAGGTTGGATATCAGAAAAAGGTTCTTCACCCACAGGGCGGCTGGGCACTGGAACAGGCTCGCCAGGGCAGTGATCACAGCACCAGCCTGAGAGAGCTCAAGAAGCGTTTGGACAATGCTCTCAGGGACATGGTGTGACTCTTGGGGATGGTGCTGTGCAGGGCAGGAGTTGGACACAGCTTATGCTGTGACTCTGTGATCCCACTGGCAGCCGGATCCGCCGGCCCCGGGGACGCCCCGAGCCGCTCCCGGCCCGGGGCAGCCCCCTCAGCGCGCGGGGCGGGGGCGGGGCCGGGGGCGGGGCCGGAGGCGGGCGCACGCGCCTCCCGCCGCCGCAGGGGCCGCGCGGGGCTCACCGGGCCGGCGGACGCCCCCTGCCGGGCGCGCTGCGCGCTGCGCCGTGCCCGGCCCCGCTCCGGCCGGCGGTGCCGCTGCTGTCCCTTGGGTCGCTTCTGCTTCACGCTTCCCCCGGCCGCGCCTCGCCGCCGCGGCCCTCCAAGATGCTCCCTCTCTCTAGGCCATCCTTCTCAATCTGGTACCTATCAAGCTAAATGAGGCATAATTAGGAATAATTATGACATGACATGGTCTGGAATGAGAAGCAGATGGGGCTTCCCCCAGGATGCACCAGGTTGGATTTCAGGAGAAAGGGGACAGAGAGGGGACACAGCTGTCTGTCATGGTTTCCTACCTGTTGTCACCTCCGCTGGCAGGGGCTGGAGACACTGTCCCAGCCAGCAGGGTGCTGCAGCAAGACCTGTGATAGGGGGACTGTGCTGTGAGACACCCGTCGTGGCCATGCTGGCTGCTCTGTAGTGGCTTTATTCATTCTCTGTTAGAAGAGTGAAGCAGCACCTGAGTTTGGCCATGTGTGCTGTCCCTCTGACTCTTCTTTCTATGCAGTATCAGTCCTAACTTTGCAGTAGCATATGGAGTTTTTCTCTAGGAAATAGGTGGAAAAGAGAGAAGTGAGGAGTATTGGCTCTTTGGTACAGGCAGAAACCTCTGGTGCTGAACTGTTGAAACCAGGAAGGTGTTTTCACGCATCCTTTGTGTCCCCTCTGAAGGACACTCAGCTGCTCTGTGTTGTAGGGTGGACTGGGCAATGACACTGGAGAGGTTCTGGACACTGCTAGGAAGAGGGATATTTAAAGGAAATCTCAGCCTTTGGGTCTTCAGGTCAGATGCTCCTTTGAAAGAGCATAAGGAGGGGGCTTCATGTTTCTGGCATGTTTATTCGCCGTGATGCCTGTACAGCAGCAGAAGGGAATGTGGGTTTAGGAATGTGGGTACAGTGGATCCACATGGATGTGTTGTGGAAGGGTAAGAGTATGAATTGTCATGTAAGCATCCATTTCTCATTTAAAACCAATGTCATTCACAAGAAAATCCAGGACTAACTAAAGAACGCTATAACCACTCTCTTCTCCCATTACAATAGTATGAGATGTTGGAGGGCTTTTCTCCTCTCATTTTGTTACACAAGTAACAAAAATCTGGGTACATCCCCCTGAAGAAAGTGCCAAACCTTAGCACACAGGAGGTGGCGCTGTCAGGGGTGGACCTCGACACCGACCGAAGCACTGCCTTTAGGTGCCTCTTTGCCTCGCTGTCAGGAGCACGAGGGCAGACTAGCCCAGACCTCAGAGCGGGTTGTTGGGAGTCAGGACACGTGGCAATAGAGGAGCATTGTGCTGCTGTCCCCTTCACCTGTCCTCTGCTCTCCAGCTCCCAGCCATGCCCCCGAGGCAGTACCTGACATACAGAACGATTGGTTTTGTTTAACCCCTTTCTGTGCAACCTTGGCTGCAGCGAAAGCATCCAGAGGGACAAATTTCTTCCCTTCCTTCCAGGGTAAATCTTGCTTGTTGCTGAGAGGCATTTTTCACTTAGTCTTTCAAGCAGCCATTCTTTAAGCTGTTCCTTCTTCTAGTTACCATAACTATAGATTTGCTGTTTCCAGCAAGTAGCCTATTTTTTTTCTACAAAATGAAGGCAAAGCAAGAAATTTCCTGAGAGTTTTATGGGAGATGGATAGGTGCACCCAGGAGTACTCAGGAGCTGCAGACTGGTTCTGCTTGGACATATGGTCATCCTATGTCTGTTTCTGTTCCGCTAGTGTTGCTTGTGGCATCTCCAGTACCTCGAGATTTCCTGGAGACCTCCATGGTTGAGTTCAGCCTGCTGACCACTGCTCTTGCCTCCTTAGGGTAAATTAGTTAGCATTGGCTCTTTTTGCTTGTTGCAAGGTGTCTGCCATGTCTCATACGTAAACAAACAGCACAGTTCAACAGTGAACTTGCATAATAATTCCTCCTAAGGAGCTGCCTTTGTGCTGTGATAGTGATGGCTGTAGGCTTTTAGTTTTCTGGGGCTTGGAAGCTCTGGCTTTTCCAAAGCTGATGGGCTTCTTGACATCTTTCCTGGCGAGTGGGAATGAAAAGCAGTATTTCTGATTTTTCCTCTGCAGGGAATTTTCAAAAATGAAATGGAAGAATTACTTCTGGAAAATCAGTCTTGTCATCTCAGAGTTCTTTAAAAGTGCCATACTGTTAACACCTTTTCATGCCACAACAGTTGAAATATCTATTATTCTCATTTCATTTTCAAAACCACTAAAGGGAGGATTTTTCTTAGAATCTCTTGAAACCTCTTTTCTAGAATAGCTGCTTCTGTTTCTTTTATAGCGAAATTTTGTAACACACTGATAGAAAGGGAAGGTAGATTCATCTCGTTCAACTTTACTCACGGAAAAGTTAAGCATTTAGGCAGTTTATCATTTGGGGTCCTTTTGCAGTCAGGGAGAGAAACGTAAATCAACAGCATGATCCAGTGAGGTCATGCTGTAACAAGATACACCTCCATCTCACAGAGCACAGAGCAAGTAGTAGTGCCCCCTTCTTGTCTGTTTTGTGATCAGACCCACTGAATTGCCCTCTGGATGTTTCTGTTTCTCCCTTTTATGCTATAGAGGGAACCCAAATGAGTAGTTTTGCCCAGATGCCTAATTATTAGAGACCTAATGTTAATGTGATGAATGCTACCTCACAGGTCTAGTTCAAATTTGAGAAAAGGAATGAAATATTTATGTCATTTGGACATTTCCAAAAATGTCCTCACTGGTAAACACGGTCATCAGTATGCTCCATACCCCTTGAGTCTCCATGCCCCTTGAGTGTGCATACCTGAAGCTTGGCTACTCCAGGAGATACTGCTCGGCTTCTCAGTGAGCTATTGCTCATGAGCATAATGCTGTTGTTTGCTTATACACTGTGACACATGCTGTGTTCACACGCACTGATTGCGCTCCCCTTGGGCATCCTAGATAGCACTTTTTCTGTGATGGCATCTTTCATCATGTCCAGTTTTAAGAACTATCTTTATCAGCAAGACAAACTGGGAAACATTTTATGCTAGAATCATTCTAAGAATAGAAATCTGATGGCTATCTATGCAAGATGCCTCCTGGGTTTATTGCCTTGTGGGCTCTTCGATCCTTTCTTGGAAGTATAGGTAGACACTTGCTTTGAAGCAGATCAAACTGGAAGACTCCTCTGTGCTCCTGATTCATGTAGCCCCACAGGTTATAGACTTGTAGCAGTGTATGTACCTTAACCTTGCCCAGTGCTGGGTTCTGACAAGATTTCTAGATGAGTGTACTACAGTTTGTATTAACTGAGACAGAATGGAGTCAATTCACATGAATGGTGGTTATGGAATGGAAATAATCTCACCTTCTCTGGACATCTAAGGCTCAGCACCTGTAATTTAGATACAAATCAGATTCAGAAAAGATATGTGTGCCTAAGGTAATATGATAATGCAAACTACTCCCCTTTCTCTGTGTCTTCTCCACATTTGGCACTTACCAGCTGATACAGGGGCATGGCTCTGGTTGGAAAAGTTGGGAGAAAGCACAGCATTAAGCATTCACTAGTAAGATAATGTAGAGGCTCCTGGTTAGTGTCCATTCCCATGGTGGTTTTGTTCTCTCTTCACCATCCTCAGTCAGAGCGGCTGGTAGGATGTAAGGTATCCAGTAAGGATATTTGCTGTTCAGCATGTGGCTGAATTCCACCCTGGGACCTCAGTTGTCAGCAGTTTAAAGATTAGATGCCACCTCTCTAAGTGAGTGTCAGAATCACCACAAAAATCACTGAGAGGTAAAAGACATAATCCCTTAGGAGCATCTCGTTGATCCTCTCATGGTTCCTGAGCAGCATGTAGTACTTCATGACTCTCTATTTCTCCACATTAGTTGATTTAGTTACACATCCCTTGGGCTTTTCAGGGGGTAAATTTGTATCCTTGGAAGATGCAAGAGTCAAATAAAAGCTACTCCAAACCAGCCCAAACAACATTACTCGCTTCAGCAAAGTGCAGGTGTCCCCTGGGTTTGGAAAAGAGCTATTTCTGTTGGTCCTGCTGAAAGCAGCCCAGTTCCACTGTCTCCAGTGGAACTGTATGCTATGCATTGAGATTATTGCTGCTGGCATGCAGCACGGGGTCTAAATGCTGCCGTGCTGGAGAAAGATCTTGAGTCTTTTTTCCAACCTAAATGGTTCCATGATTCTATGACCTATGTCTTTACCAAGACTCAGAGAATCTATGATCACAATCACCCCCCAGCCAGCTGGTGCATGGGTGTGTCTACATACAGCACCCTTGAGAATTGTTCACAAGTGCTGTGCATACTGCATGACTGATGCTCTCCCAAGGAAGCATTCTCTTTTCTCTTTATTTGCTTTATTCCCCCCCTACTCCACCCTCCACCCCTTCATGTTTTCTAAAATGTCTCGTTTTCTGATATTCAGTCTGTGAAGATGAGGTGACTTGTCCTGGCTGTGAAGGCATGGAGGCAGCAGCCATACTACCAGGGCAGTGTTCATGGGCATTTTCTCCAAGGAAAACCATTGAGAACAGTTCTTTCATCTTGTTGTTTGTTTGTTTGTTTGCTTAGTTGCACAGGAGGAAGTGCAATGAATGGGGAGACTTGCCTGGTATTCAGCATACACAGTCATTTTGGTATGAATTAAGGAGTCAATTTCAGCTGGCCATTTATATGCAAAGCCCTCTGGTGGTCACTGAACATTTTGTTTACATTTTCTGAGTTTTATCCAAATGTATATGGCCATTTGTAAGACTCATTTTGTGTGTGTGTTTTTAAGGGGGAATTTTGCAAATGTTGGTGTAACATTTTAAGAATAGTTTTCCCACATATTTTCATTAGTTCTTTCTATTAAGAATTATATTGTTCAGTTGCCCAGTAATGTTTACCTGGAAAATTGGCTTGGCCTGAGAAGTGCCATATTTACTCTGCAGGCAATGGAAACTGATGGAAGCTGTTGCTGTGCAGTTAAAGAAAATCCAGGGAGTGTTTTTGAGTTAGAATTAATTTCAAATTATCGAGTACTGAAACGTTTACTTTGCTTTGCTTCCTTTTAAACCTCCATCTCAGAAGCAAATTTTAACAGCTCTCCAAGGGTGGCTGAGTCTCTGGAGTAGAATAGGGAAAGTGGTGAAAGGAGAGAGGAAGGATACATGAAGAGCCATGCAGTTCTGCTGCATTTTCTAGGTGTCACCTTTCCTTCAGCCTTCTCTTCTTTAAGCACTTTAGCTGTAGCAGCACCACTGTCTGGCTGGTTTCCCCAGACTATTAAGAACAAAAAAATTGGCTGTGCTTGGTTAGACCAGAGGGACATCTCTCCTGGTGTTATGCCTCTGAAAGATGTCATGATCAGAAGTTGGTTCCCCTGGGTTAGACTCACATCTTGCTCTCCTGGTGTGCTGATCCTTGTAATATCAAGTTATGGAGCACTTCTCTTTTTGCATCTCAAAACCAAACCTTCTTCATGCTGTTGTCAGACTTTGACACAACCACAGTCTAAAAGACACAATGGATATCATCTCTGGAGATCCATCTGGAGAACAGGAGCTGCTCTACTTTAAGAAGTCATTGAATACAGACAATTATGATGTAAACACTCCCCTCAAGATGTCTGTCATGCAGGATCGCTCATCTCTGTGTTCCCAGCACATCCCAGAGACCTCTGGAAGAAACTATCTTTTTCTGGATGAGTGGGGGCTGTGATTTGTGTGCTGGACTGGACAGTGAAAGACAACAAGCAATGGAAATCTGGAAGGAAACGCTGAGTTCCTTTTTTCCCAGTTGGGGAAGGAGGCAGCTGTCCCTTGTGAAGGGAGGAAGAGGCAAGAGTCAGTTTGGAAGGAAAGAAAGACTGACTTACAAGAGGAAAAGAGCAAATACTGCTTGAGAGGGCATATGTGATGTTTTTGGTATTGAACATGCAGTAAGCTTTAGTGTGTGTGTGTGTTCATGTGTTCATGTGCATACATACCCAGGGGATCTTAAAAATCTATTCCCAGGAGGTTCAAATAAACTTAGGCCTTCTTATCTTTGGTGGCAAGGTGGCCATGCAGTCCCCTTGGGGTGCTGGCAGTGAGCTCCTTGCTAGGTGGTTGCAGGATGGAATATGAATGATGCCATGTGTCCAAGGGCAGCCAAGGAGCAGCTAGAGAGGAGAACTTGCTGTGGACTTGGGGTCAACCTGATGCTCCTGCCATCATGTTGAGAACTGCATCAGATTTGGATTGCTTGCTTTCTGGACAGGCACCACCCCAATCTGATTACTGAAATGCTGTCAATTTGCACATAAGTGGGTAAAAGAATTATTGTGGTCATTTATGAAATTTCACTCTGGCGGATAGTTTGTATAAATTTCTTTATGACATGGGCTGAGTCTTCATCTTGTTGCTAAGTGAAAGCTGTAGGGGTTAGGAGGACACCTGGGAGCCAGGCTGTTCTCAGACCACTGTCTTGATTGTAATCTAAGTGATTTCTCAGCCACAATTTCTCTCCTGCATTGAACAGCTATAATAGTCATTACCTGCCCTGCCAGGCTGCTGAGACAATTGAATAGTTAATCAATTTGATGATGGCATGATATTGCAAGGCAAGCAGATCTGGGCCTGATCTAGCTTTGGTTGAGAGGTATGGGTGATACAGTAGATGACATTAGGATCCTGTCTGTGACATAGTGCAAAGTTGGTGGACTTGATGGCCCTTCTGTGATCCAATAATTTGTATCAAGCAAGAGAGTTCCTTCCTATCACAGGCTCATTAGCATTTTCACAATGATATGGCTTGGTTTGAACTGATGGCCTTGCATTTTTTTAGTCTCCTAAGTCAGCCCCTGATACATGCTAAAAAAAGGTTTTTTCTTTTCCAGTCTCAGAGAGAATAAAAATCAAATCCCTGCAGAACAAAGGACTTTGAAGCACTACAGAGCCGTAGGTAGCCAAGTCAAGCCATTGGACGGCAGGAGAACTCTGAAAGCCTAGATTAAATTGCCAACTTGCTGAAAACCCTCCTGAAGAGAAGAGATGTCACCTTTCACTCAGAGGTGGAAACTTGTTCTCCTCAGCGTGAGCATGCACATGTGAGAGAGGCAGGCAAGGAGGGGGAGGAACAAGGCTAGTGAAATGTTACAGACTCCTATCAGGAGCTGAGTGCACTGAGTTAAGCAATTTGCAGCAACTGAGATGATCTGTGCTAATTTATGAGATGCAGAAGAAGCTTGTGCAAGTCCTCTAGCACTGTTGTCTGAAATTAGGGGCTAGTGTGCCACTGAGTTTTTCAACTGGAGCCTGCAGAAGTACTGTAATTTGCATCCTAAAGGCAAATTGCCTTATATTTGGAGATAGTAGCCTCATCCTCAGAATGTATGTTCCTTTCCCATGAATCAAAACTTCAGGATCCAACTCATGAAAAAACTCCATTCCCTCCCTCTCTTCCCCTATAGCCAGGCATGAACTCATTTTCTCACACTGGTGAGAAAAGCTGAGTACCTATCTTCAAAGTGATCTCTGACACCCTTAGCTCTGCTCTCTCAGCTGCTGTGGGGCCAAGGGCTGCTGGAACAACTGTAGTGCTGCCAGCCTGGCTCCCACCAGGCAGGCAGAGCCTCTCTGTGTTCAATAAACTGTGCAGTAGCCTTAAGCCATTATGCTGCGACTGCTGCTCTTATTGTGTGACATTGAGGTCAACACTTAACTGCATTCACATACGTGTCTCTGTAGGTCAATGCAAATCAGCCCAGGAGGAACTTTTCGACTGACATATCTGGAACTGGGGGAAAGTGCTACTTTCACCTGGGGTACTGCGAGGAATTGCTCTTTGAAATCTGCTTCCCTCCTTCTGTGGCACGGAACTGGGGCAGGGGTGGGGGGAGGGCCCTCTTCCAGCTGAGCAACAACAGAGAATTTGGCCTGTGTATGTTTTAGGGCAGTCACACTTATGATGGTTTTCTGACAAAGCTTTTAATTCCTTTTATTGATGTAATAATTGATCTCCTAACAGTGCAGCCTGAGATGCTGCCAGGCATTTCCAATGGGCTCAGATTAAACAGCATGCAATTCCTGCATTCAGCTGTGATAACACTTCTCTGGAATTATCCTCTAGATGAGATCAGGGTGAGGTAAGCTACCTCTGGCTTGTGTGTAGCAATTCAGGGGAAATGGGAGCATCCCAAAAGACATTGTTCAAGGATAACCTTCCCGGAGGGATATTTCTGCTTAATCCCTGCCACTTAGAATCTGGTTTTTATACCCTGCAATACACACAAAGCTCCTAAAATTTCCCATCCATTACAAGATGCATGAATCCTGCTCTGTATTTTGCTAAATTCTTAACCTGAATGACATCTTCCAACAAGAAGTTCCACAAATTATTTAGATGCCATGTGGAAAACATTTCACTGTACCTGCCTCTATCATAATTGAATCCCCTTCCATTTCCTGCACAAGACAATAGTTTTGCCTTCAACTTTCTTTAATATTTATCTATTGCAGCCCTCACATATTTATTGCCTCTTGAAACTAAGCAAAGACAATCATTATCATTTCTCTTTATGCCTCAGTCTCTTTACTCCTCTAGGTTTTTGCTCCTCTGTTTCTAGTTCAGTTTCTGTCATGTCTTTCTTGATATCCTGGTCCCACTGAAATTTGAGGCAAAATGAGTGGATGGCTTTATTAGTGCCTGGTTTTCACATTAAAACTTGAAGGTAGAGTGCTGTTTCAAGTGGAGATGCATCACAGTTTTCTCTTCTGAGGGTACTTGCCCTCTTTGCAAGTTACTGATGCTACTACATGTTTGGGTTATTTCATACTCTTAGAGGAAGAAATGCCTAAGACCTATGATAACTTTAATTGCTTGTCAAGACATTTGCAAAAATTTAATAGTAGTTGCTGTTTGGCATCCAGAAAGTACACTCAGGATCCCTAGGATGAATTATGCTGGAAGAAGTGAATTTGTCATCCTCACCAAAATTATCAGCTTGCATTACTTTCCATAAAGATAATGATTTCAACTCAGTTAAGTGATTTCTATTTTTCAGACCTGAAGTCTCTCATGCTCTCCAGTTAAATCCATCACATGCTTGGCATTGGACTCAGAGATGTTACAAGGATGAAAACTTGCATTTACTGTGGTTAGCTCTTTTGTAAAGGATAGCAGACATTGCTGTGGGTGCCTAGGTTTCTATTTAATTGAGGGAAACAATGCTTGAAAAGGTACGGTTGGCTTCATCTCTGTGATGTCTGAGACACAGAAGAATGAATCACCAGGGTGGAAGAATTGCTTGCTTTTTTTTTTTTCCTGATAAGTCCCAGCATGGTGTCAGGCTGGAACCTGAAAATTTATAGCTTCAAACCAACTGTGGATGTGTTAGATGCCACGTGGATTCCCCATTCACTTGCAGGTCAGACCGCACGCCTGGCATGCCGTGTGTGGGCTGCTGTGGATACAGGAGCACAGCTATTTATGAATTCCAAGCTGGTTTTCTGACCTCTCCCTTGGTTCATCTACAAAACTTCCTTCCTCTTTCCTGGCAGTCATGAGGCCTTGGGCAATTGGTCCTTAACAGATCTGGAGTAAATACACAGGAAAAATGCTGATGAGGAAAAAGACAAGGAATTAAATTCTCCTAGAAATAGTAAAACCAGAGTCTGAAGGACAAAGTTTGATGTGCCTATGAATGGATATGGGTGGGTAAGAGGCTGCTGAGTTCACGATCTGTCAGAGTGACCAGAATTCCTTCATTGTCTCTTCTTATTCCCCTCCTGGTTGGTATCGATCTGTTGTCTCTTGTCTTAGCATATTAATTTTGGCATGTAATTGCATCCCATCATCAAAAAGAAATAAAAAAGCTTTTAAAATGAATGAGTGTTGGAATTTAACCCCATCCATAAAACACTCCAGTCCTCTTGCCATTCCTCACCTCTGGTCCCCAGTCTTATTCCTGGCTTTCCTGCTCTGAGATACCTCTCGGTATTTCTCACTTCACTTGTCCTTGATCCTAACCCTCTGCTCCTATCTTCTTGGCCAACATGTCTCATGTTGCTGGCTGTGCACTGCCTGGAGTATTCCTGAGCAGAGCTGGGACCTCAGGAGCATGTGATGTGGTTTTTGCTCATGGAGGTCTCCTTGAGCTGTCATTGTGCTCCTGTTGAAAGAAGTTGTCAGACAACAGTTTTCTTTTGCAGAGTGAGCGGCTGGACATCTACTGTTTTCCTGCCCTTTTCTCCCTTGGTTGGCTTCTCTCCATTCAGCCCCATGACCTCCCACAACCACTGAAATAGTCTCCCTCCTGGGAGCCTCCCAAGTCCCTTGCCTCTGAGAAAAGTGCTCCTCTTGAAAACACTTTTCTTGATCACTTGCAGATTGCCCGGGGAGGAGATGGGAATTGGTCACCTTTATCTGTATAGGCTTGGTGAATTAACCCATCCTGTCAGCAGCTTCCTCATCGGTGTGACTCACAGTGTGAGAGAAGAGGAGTGCATGGAATGAGTGGGCAGTTGCCCCTTTGCCAAGCTGTCTTGAGGACTTTGCTGACTGCTTTCCCTCAAGGCACCGTGCTCTCACAGAGGAGGCAGCTGGGTGACTTGCTTGTACCGTGAGGGCTTGAAGAGTCACATTATGCACAGGGGCTCCCAGGTATTGTACAGAGGCTGAGAGAAGGGAGATGCTGGCTCTGGAAGACTTGTTGGTGGATTGAGAGGCTCCAGGCAGTGCCTTGATGCTTGAGTCAATTGGACTGCATGTGCCCTTGTGGGTCCTAGAACGCTCTGAGACCCTTGAGAACCCTTACTTTTCATTACTTCCAGTTGGGAGTCCTCGGAGTAGGCTCTTCAGTCCAGTGAAGGTCGTGGTGTTGAGGTTTGGCCCCAAAAATGCGTCTGGGGGTTGTGTTGTGGCAGGGTAGACCCATTCTCAGACACCAGTTCCCTGAAAAGCTTATGTTTGTACTTAGCTCTGTCATTGCACTGCAGGATACTCTAGACTGTCATTTATGAAAACCCTTAAAGCTGTGTTTGAGCACTGGTTGGGGGTTGAGAGGTGAAATTATACAATTAGAGTTATTGTGAGGGGAAAATAATAATACAAGGTATATTTAAACGTGGAGAAATGAAGTGGGCGTGGAGTTGGGCAGGAAAATTAACGCAAGGTGCAGAGAGTATTTCTGAGGCGCTCAGATACTTGCAAGTGCTTGTGTAAAAAAAAAATCTGGAGTAAGCATTTGGTTGTGGATTCCTTTGTGGCTTTCATTGCTGTTTGTCACAGGGGATCATCTCTGCATTGGAAGAAGGCACCAAAAAAGGCACTACCTTCAGTGTAGAAGGTGGAGAATGTCTCCACTTATAAAAGGTCTAAAATGGTTCGATGTGCTGCAGATGCAGGATGAGTGACAACTAAAGCTATGGTTTTGAGCAGCACATGCTGAAGTGCTCCTATTGCAGCTGCATCCAGGATGAAGAAGGGCTGGCATTGGCAGGAGTACATGGCTTATGCATAGTGCTAAAAACTGGTGCTAGAAAACTGGTTAAATCTACTGCAGAGAGGATTAGGAGTAAAAGTGGGCTAGTCAATGGCTGCACTGCTGCCAGGGTTTGGCAGGGCAAGGATGAACGTCTTGCACATAGCTAACCACAGGTGGTTAGCATCTCTGGGCCCCGGTTTGTTTCCAAGCAGTTGAACCATCCCTGAAATCAGCTGGATCCTCTGGCATATCTTGTCCTAATACCCTCTTTCCAAAATAGCTGGTGATATCAGGCCACTGTCTTGCTCTTTAGAATCCACAGATTCTGTCAGGTGCCAGGACTGTCAGGTCCTGAGCCCTGTGCGTGTGACTGTTGGAAATAAAATGAGGTAAGGGCTTGAAGGAGTAATTAAAGCACTGATAACAACAGGTATGAATGTGTGCCAGCTTAAAGTAAGCATTAGCTAGAACAATGCAAAATGAGTGCATCTTGGGAAAGAAATGTAGATTTGAAAAGTCAAGATGACCCTAAAATAACAGGTAAGTACCTTATCAGAGTCTGTGGTCCTGTATGGTCACCATCAACCTCATTAGTACATCATAATTTTGAATTAGCCTATCATTTGCAGAAACAATTCTAACTTAAGAAACTGAGATGGTATGGGGGACATAAAGAATTAAATTAAGCTTAAGGATGCACAAATGGTTTTAAAATTGCTGGGTATAAATTTCCTATCATGTACGAAGTAATTTATCTCATTTGCCTCTTCCTCCTACCTGTTGACAGCTACTGATCTGACAACTACACTGTTTTTTGAAAAAAAGATAAAGGAGAAGCAAGTGCTGTGGACAAGACACACAGACGTGTGGTTTGCTGACAGATCTGAAGCATGTGTGTGGTCTGACATGCATGCAGGTGGGCTGGTGGCAGGCAGGGGCAGAGCAGGACATTTCCTTGGGAGTCAGGCTGTGCAGAGTAGCAGAACAGCAGGATCTGTCACTGCAAGGAGAGACTGGTACCATCCACTTAAAGCAGCAGGCACTGTGAGTGTCAGCCTCCTTGCATGGCAGACGGGGCAGGTCAGCCTGGCTGGTGTGTCTGCCAGGAGCAGGTTTGGTTGTATTTGGTCCTTCTGTCTCCCTGGGTGAGGTTTGTCCCAGTATCAGCTGTGGCCACTCTGCCCCAACAGAGTGGCAGATCCTGCATGGTCAGTGTATCATGTTTGGTGCTGTCACTGCTGCCACATGGGTCTGATTTCCTGCCAGGGAAGAAACATTTTGTTCTGGTTGTCAACACTAAATTCTACCGGTGCTGCTAGGCATTTTTGAACTAGCTCTGAACCTGTCTTCACAGGCACACACATGCATGCTTGTACTTATGCAACACCCATTAACAGGAAAGAACACTCAGTATAAACACATACACACACAGAGCCATATGGACACATGCTTATTAATTGAAACCAGGCCCATGTACTGAATCTCTTCGTTAGCATCCAGATCTCGGCCAATCTGCCAGTAGATTAGGAGATGCAAGACTGGATCACTTCCATTGTCTGTCACTTAAAAGCTGAAAATTATTTCACTGGCCCCTGGCCTTTGCTCCCACATTCTTTGAGAAATAGCATTGACAATTTTGTTTGAATGGCTAAATCTTTATTTTGTGGAGTATACTACATGTAAGCTATACCTGATGCTTACTATCATGCAAGTAGTAAGTAGCAAGTAGTTACCTTAAGATAACTTATGATGGTTATCTTACGGCATAAAAATAATTTAAGTTGTCAGATCCAGTTTAAGTGGCCAGAAACACAGTGAACTCCAAAGCAGGGAATTTCTTCTTAAAAGTCTACTTTACACACTGGAAAACAGTCTTTTGATGATAAAAAGACTTGATTACCCGAGAAATGTCACAGTAAAGTTTGGTGTGAAACTGAATTATTGCTTTGGCATCCCAAACAATTCACTGATCTTTAAATACAAGAGCACATGGTGCTTCAACACAGAACCTCACTCATCAGGCAGAGTGGAAGCAGCTTTAGGAGAGGTCAGAGCTCAGTGGCAGTAAGTACTGCAAAGGGCAAAGCCTTTTTTTAGTGAAGAGAATGAGGTGGAGGTCCCCAGGGTGGACACAGAGGTACCTCCACATTAAGGCTGTTTAATGCTGTCAGGACAATTTAGAGGAACGCCTGCATCTGCCACAACTTTCTGTGTGATGTTGTGGGGGGCAGTCAGATTGCTGTGGCCATTTGCTGAGATTAAGTTTGTGTGTGCCACTTTACCCTCTCATCAGACAAGAAAAGCTTTTTATGCAGCCACATATAATGATATCTTAGGATCTCTCTCTGGTGTTTAAGGCCTGGTCCAGTAAACAGATCCCTGTGTCTTGCGCCGTGCTCTGTGGGCAGAAGATGCATCTGGGTCTCATGTCATGAGCACATACATCTCCTGATCATGACTTGGGTGTGTAAAATTCTGCCCTGAAAGCCAGGTCTCCAGCAGCCTCTGTGCTGAGCAGCGCCCAACCTTCAAACAGACCAGACTCTAGCTTCTCTTCTTGAGGTTGTTCCAAAAGTTTTGGTCTGAATTTCATTGCTAAAAGAATGTTTCTTTGAAGCAGGCAGGGAACTGTGGTGACCAAGAGTGGAGCAAGCAAGCGAAGTCTGTCAAAATCTTTGCCTGGCGAAGGAGAAGGTGCAGGGCATGGGGACTTGGGAAGGACGGATTGGCAGGGAAAGCTTACTTGCAGGCATTTTAAGTCATCCAGTTGAATCCATGCTCTTGCACCTATGTTGCAGACCATAATTTTCCTGAGGACTTGGTATTTTGAAACTCACTATATGTGTTTGATCTGCCTTCCCTCTAAAAGACCATCAGGAAGATTTGCCAGTGATTTATTGTGCCCATACTGGGGGGAGGGAAAGCAGATCATTAAGCCTCGAATACACCCTGCCATCTGGATGGGCTCAATGCTCAAGAAGGCGTAAAGTTGGGATGCAAATGTGCAGCACTTGGTCCTTAGCCAAGACAGAGCTTGTGCTCAATTGTTTAAAGCAGATCTATGCAGACATGACTTATTGCAGGGAAGGAAAGGGGCTGAAGACAGCCCTTGGGCTCTGCTTTGCAGAACTCACTGCAGCTGAAGCCTATGGGAGCTGTGCTTTGAGTGCTTAGAGATTTTTATACATGGGCTATTGGTGTCTTGACAGAGGTACCTAAGATTAATTGATCTTTTTGACATTTGTCTTTGTGTTCTTGTGTTACCCACCCAGAGGGTTTACACTGGTGAGAGGTTTCCTGGTGTTCCCCAGGTTGGGAATCCAGACCCGAGGTGACTGGTGGCTTAAGGAGAGGCATGCAATCTTCCTTCAATCTCCTTATGCAGGCAAGAAGACAAATACATCCAACTGTACTGAGAACATTACAGTGGGTTGTAGAAATACACTTTTCTCTCTCTGCCTTTACCATCAACTCTGAATGTGATGCTGAGGACATCACACACCCCCAACTTTTCAGCAGTGGCCATGAACTATTTTGTATCTAGAGGCCGCTGTGGTGGCCAAAATTAATGGTCAGCATTGCTGATTTTCAGCTGTGATCTGCCTATGAATCAATTCCCCTGTTTCTAAAATATCTGTGATAATGGTTCGGTTTTGTAGGGGCGACTGGAAGACAAAAGTCCTTTTGAGTTTGGAAATGGCTTGATGGTGATAATAATGAGGTGAATTGAAAAGCCCAGAAGGGAAGCAGAGTTCTGTATGCTGTGCAGTGCGCTGCTGGCGTGCAGATAAATACGGCCACAAGAGTGAATAACGAGGATAGCCTCATCCACAGAGCACTTCTGTGTGCTGAATGAGGCAGGGGGTCCAGTAGAAAGAGGAAGAATATAGGATCAGTTAATTAAAACTGTACCTCTATTATTATTTCCGTTTCTAGAGGTTGCTCCCTTTCCACAATCCATTTGGTATCAAATCAAGGATGGGTAGGAACAAAATGTTTATTTTTAGAGACTCTTGTGGGGTGGAAACTTACATTTGATATCAAAAGCCATTTCCTGTCCGTATTTGAAGTTGGTATCAAGCTATTCTGCAGCAGTTGCTAGTGGAAACTGTTGAAGTGTTGGTACACTTCCATTATCCATTGCTCTGCTCTGCAGTTCGGGAACTGGAAGGCGTGCAGGTGGCTTCATTTTAATGTCTATTTAAAGTGTAAATGGCTGTCTGCAGTGCTCTTTGAAAAGGCAAGGGCTGTTGGAAGCTTTCAACACTGGTGGGAGCTAGGAGTGCACATGTGACAGAGAAAAGTGGCAAACGTGATGCAAGATAATTGCTGATGGCTTTGAGCACTAAAGCGGGACTTTTGCCCTTTGAATACCAGTGGGAGCTCTGGAAGGTGGCAGCACCGGAAGCAAGAGGAATGCGATCCCCAGGGAAGCAGTGTGGTGGGGGCATGACAAGGCATGTATGAGTCAGGCCACCCCTGGAATGGCTGGGGATCAGACTGGGAGAAGGGTGCTTTTGGTTAAATAATGCCAAGTGGTGCCTATTTTGTGCCTGTTAGTCTGGCTGTCTTGAAAGTCTACATAGTCTACATATGTCTTGGAATCTACACAGTAGCCTTGTTTTGCTTGTTGGAAACCATCAGACATAAGGTTTTCATAGACCCAGAAAGCAGAGGTAGTATAATTTCTCTCTCTCATACTAGAAATCTGTCTTTCCAGACCTGCTGGATGTGACTTTGCAGCCATGCTTTGATTTTTGTAAAGTAGGTGATGTGGTGCTATGAAAGTTGAGGTAAATCCATGCATATGAAGAATGCTGTTATAAACAGGAATTCCAGACAGTGAAAGAGAGGAGAAACAAGGGCTCAGGGTCTGTGGCTTCCCATCCATTGCACCTTCTCACAGAGAGACCTGTGAGATGATGACAGAAGAGCTCCATTTTACTTGAAACCCACTCAAATCAGTGATTCTGGGGAAAAGAGTAAATTTACGACATAGGGACATGGATTTATTCTCTTAGCTCCATCTGGCATGACACAAGCAGGGCTGTGTAGTGTTTTCCACTTGAATTCCAAACAGATCTGGCTCTACTATGGCACAAAAGCTTTGCTGATATTTGGATATATGTGCAACACAGTTGAAATTGGCAAAAAGTTAAGAATGGGCTCATTTTCCTGATTGTGGATTCTCTGAGCAAGTAGTACTTTTATCTATAGCATGTGTGTTGGCCTAAGTGGCATTGTGATATGTATTATAGTCATGCTTCTCAATTATACAACAGGGACCACTGGATTTACTGCACTGCAAATACAAACTTTGCCCTTATTGCATCAAGGTCATTGCAAATCTTCTGGTAGACACGTGGCAAAAAAAAAAAAAAAGAGAGACTTCTCTTTGTCTCCCTGTTGCAGGGCTTCAAGGTCTCTGCTGGGTGCCTGTGTCCAATTTTTCTGTCTTGGGTGTTTGAAATGAGATACTTAAACTGATGGACCTTGCCGAGCCTCTGCAGCTTCCACAGATTTCACTGGCAACTCATCAGAATTAAAACCACGCCCCTGAAAGCTGGTTGCCTTAACACAGGTTTAGCTACTGATGTGCTGCAATCAGTCTTTAGGAACCTAAGGCTTGCTCTTTGCGAAACTGAGAAAGACCCTGTTTTCTTAAGATCCACTGGAAGTGAAGGGGAGTTAGTAGAAATGGTGCCCCACTGAAGCAGGAACTGTGGAGGTCCTAAAGCTCTGAAGTCTTTTTGTCTGCAGGCCATCCCATCACCTCCTCCATTCTCTGCTTCCAGTCTGCTTCCCCGGGGCCGATGTTATTTCTTTGCCTCAGTTTCTCTGCCCGTATGCAGCAGACGGGTTAGCATTAACTGTAGGAGAAAAGGGCAAACCCATTTACCTCTCTGAGCCCAGAAGAGCTCTCAGTGGCCAAAGGGAATTGAGCCATGGTCACCCGTTCCAGCCTGGTGGCTCCAAAATTTTTGCTGATTCCCCCATAGAGTTTCTTCCTCCATTTCCATTTGCCCTGTAGGTTTCTTATTGGCAAGAAACACTCCCATGATGTCACCTCTTACGTGGGTCAAGATGCTGCATTTTTCTTTTTCATGACATGCCACAGGCCAGCAGGGAGCCCATCCGAGGGCTGCCGAGTGGGGCTGGGGCATGCTCCCGTTTCTGAATTATACGGTGATAAATCAGCACTGTCCCTGCCCGGTGATGCCCATGCCACATAGAACCGTAAATTCAGCAGAGGCATTTGCTGGGCTTGCACTGACCTCTAGTGACAACACAGGGGACCAGGGCCTTCAGCCGCCAGTGGGCTGAGAGGGCGTGTCTGGGTCCATCCATGGGTGCTGGATGTTTTGCAATAGTACACCACAGCTTTTGGCAGAACCTTGAACGTGAGCCTGCGGTACTGCCTTGGGGAAGCAAGCCCCCTGACTGATGAGGGTCTGATTGCTTGGTAGAAGACTGCAGTGGGTCTCAGGTGTCCCAAACTCCACAGAACTCCCTGCTAAACTGCTTGTCCTCCCCAACCCACCAGTGTGGTGATGGTCTTCATCTTCCACAGCGTTTGTTCTTCCTGTTCATCTCATTCTCCCTCCTGTCTCTAAATTTGATATCCCACTCCTTTTACTGCCCCATTCCTTCATGGCATCTGATCACTGCCAGTCTATCCAGGGGTGATCCTGAGTACTTAATCTCTGCCTTTGACCTCTGCATCCCCTCCTCCCCCCGGCTCTCTTGCAGAGCCTGCAAGTCCTTTCCAGAGCTAGGATGCAAAGGGCCGGGGTTCTGGCTTCTTTGCGACAAAGCTGCTTGCTGTACCACATAGTGGATCATCCTCTGTGTGATGCACATGAAGCATCTCCTGCGTCTAATGCCATTTGGAAACAGAACCCCTGTAAAAAATATGCACAAGCTGTGTTGAGGTTGTCTTTTACTTCTCCAAGTCTGTAAATGAAAATGGTGAGAACTTTGGAACCAGTCCTGTGAGCTGCTAAATGTACCTCCAAAATGCTGAGCAGACTCAGCTTTCAGGGACACCATTAGGACTCATGGCCTGTCAGCAGTTCCCAGGGAGCCCTGCATTCCCCAGGAGCATGGGGGAAACCTTCCATGGCTGCAGTGTGAGAAGCACATGGAAGCCTCTTTCACAGCCCCCCTCTGCCACATGCTGACCCACCCCTCACAGGCTATGCCCACAGCAGCATCCTTTGCTTTCTTGGCTAAGCAGCCCCAGCACGCGCATTTATGGTTTCTGGGTTCTGATAACAAGAACGATGCCTCGTTCAGTTGATACTCCTGTCTCTCACAACCATACATTCCCCCAATCCTCCCAAAGCCCTAGGAAGTGCTCTTATTCACCAAATTACAGCTCAGCTACTCCAGCTCCATGTTTTCATCAGAGAAAGGCCCAAAAAGTTCTGCAATGAGCACATCAATGAAACGAACCTTTTATTCTGGTAGTTGCTTCCAGAGAAAGAAATAATCTATGATGCTCCACAAAACTCTGCATAAAAAGTCCCATCCATCTGTGAACTCCAAAAGCTAGTCTTCTGTCCACCTATACTCTTATCTGGAAGGTTGACAGATGCAGGAGCATCTCCAAAACCCCCTTCTTAGCACCTCTGACTGTGTTATGTTCTCCAGGTCATCTGTATGAGAGTTACAATATACACAGGACAGAGCTCCACAGCATTGCCTCTTCCCTCAGATAGATCCAGTTCTGTCATGCGAACCCTGATACTGAAATTAGCCTGAGAGATCAGTTGAAGCATCTTGGCTTCTCATAAATCTCTGCTGAGGAGCATGCTTTCTGTATTTGCCTTGAGGCATCTGCTATGGGTTGACCCCTCTGGTCTCTGGCTAACCTGGTTCACATGAGAAGCCTGAGAGGGGGTGGAACACAGGAAGGCTGCCAGCTACAGCCTTCCATGCTAGGCTGAGCAGAAAGGCAATCAGGTTTCCTAAGCACTGTAACAGATGACAAGGTGTATATTTATACCAGATACCCACATACTTTGAGTGAATTGTGCAACATGAGATTTGTCATCACGCATCAGATCACAGTGTATCTAATTCAATACTGTGGTGCTGACAATGTTGGGAGAGCTGAGCTGCCTGCAGTGATGCACCTCACCAACTGTGCAATGCGGGAACAGAGGTCCGCGATTAATATTCCTCCCCAGTTCCTCCAACAATCAACTGGTACCCTGACTGCTCTTATTATCTGAGCAGGCAGAGCTGCAAATATAAATAATCACAACTTTAGGCAGCCTTCTAATTACAACTAGTACAACCACAGCATACATTTCTAGGCTGCCCCCTGGACTGGATATATTTTGAGTGGGATAATACGTCATGCTGATTTCACCTTACTTTCCTCTGTTAAAAGATTCCTGGGCTAGTTGCACCCAGGACGTCAGCAGTGAAGAGTTATTCTAATGCTGTGAGCAACCCATAGTCTTTTACACTACTCCTGGCATCATCTTTGATACCTCCCATGAGCTCATCATTCCTTGCACACTTGGTTTTTATTTAGTCTTGTCTGGTTTTGCTTTTTTTTTTTGTATTTTGTTGTTGGTGGTGGTGGATTGGTTTTTCTGTTGTCTTTGTTGCAAGGGAATCAAGCCATTCCTCTGCTTTGGGTGTGCTGGCAGTCAGCCACACTCTGTCAATGCAGCAGGTGCTGCTGCCTTTGTGTTCACAGTGCTGTCATCACCCTTTGATCAGGCCAGGAGTCACTTACTTTGCTTGGCTGGTTTGGGCTTCTGCCATTCACAGAGCAGGGCTCTCCTCTAAGGTGCCTGCAGCAGCTTTTGCAACACACCCATGAATATGTACAGATAATTTCAAACCCCTTAATGTGACCTGTTATTGGACTACTTCTTCCCAGCCTACACATAGCATGACTTTCTGGTCAGAGCAAGAATGTCTCTTGTCCAAGAAGCTCTTGCCCCCTTGGCTCTCCCTCATTTTTAGCACTTTCTGCAGCTGATTTACTGTAGTCAAATGCCCTGAATTAGTCAGCTGTTTGTGTAAAACACCTTTCTCCTTCCAGTGACCTGCAGAAAAGAACAAGGGAGGGGGAATCCTTTTGTTCTGCAGTTGGACCTCAGGCATGGGAATTTCTCCTGTTTCTCCTCTTTCAAAGGCTTCTCTTCCAAGTCCAAGGACTCTGCTGTGAAATACTGGAGTCAGCTGTGGTTGTGGGCCTTGTGAAGCTTGCTCTCTGGAATCCCTGTAATGGCTCTTGCAGGAGTGACATGACTTTGTGTCTCACAGTCCATGTGGCACTGGGTCAGTGTCACTTCAGGCTGTGTTGAAGATGATTTTTGAGCAAACATCTGTCATATGACACAACCAATAGAGCTATTTGCTCCTATCCTTTTCTGCTTCCTTATGTTTTGTAATTGATCCATATTTGTTGGCATCTGCTTTTCTGTTTGATGTGCTCTGTCTTGGTGGTGGCAAATGTTTAATTTTGTGCCTGCGAGCCCCTAATGTAACAGGATTCAGAAGATGGTGGCGGGAGCTACCGGGTGTAGAGCAAAGACTGTCTCATTTGGAATGAATTCTACTTCAGGGACCAGATAACTAGGTTTGTCACATGCCAGGGGACTCAGTGACTTTTTCCACCTGTAGATTAGGGTACTGATCCTTTAGTAGCCCAAGTGATTTTTTCAGGCAAACCAAGCTACCCAGAGTATCCTTTCTAAGCTATCAATGACAACAGTTTGTGGTGACACAAATGCTGTTGGAGACCACTGTTCAAAAATTGAGACCATTGCCTATGACCTGTCCTGGTCATCCCAGCAAAGCTGGCCTTGCCTTGTCATCCTGTGAGGTACCATACTGTCACACCCATACCATGCTAGAAACAGGAGACACATACCAGCCTAGCAGTGGGTGTGCTCCTGCAAGGCTCACTGGCTAGCTTCCCTCAGTATTCCCACCTCAGTGGGTGGCTCATGTCTCACCTGTCAGTGTTAGCCTCGTCCACAGTGGCCAAATGGTCTTTGGTTACCTTGCACTTCTAGGAGTGCCAGGAGGATGAGGAACAGCAGGATTCAGTGGCCACAGCATTAAGCAGTGCTCACAGCACTAAGCCTGGCAGAGTTCAAGAAGCATTTGGACAGTACTCTCAGGCACATGGTGTGATTCTTGGAATGGCCTGTGCAGGGCCAGGAGTTGGACTCGAAGATCTTGATTGGTTCCTTCCAGTTCAGCATATTCTATAATTGTATGACTCCTGGAACCTCCTGAGACCAAGACAAGTGTCCACCCATGACACACTGTGAGCCCTTCCCACACCCTGCTGTAAGAGGTCCCCCTCTGGTAAAACTTCAGCTCCTAAAGATTTGTGTTCTACCCTCAATTAGCACTCTCTCTGAGGTAGATTAATTGATAAAGAAAAATTTCCTACACAGCTAATTCTTGCTAGATCTTACCTCACCTCACAGCTTACAGGATTATGCCCCAAGTTTTCTGAGATCTGCCGGTGTCCTGGGATTTGGACTCTTTGCTCAAGCTCTGGAACTGCAGAGGTGTTTGGCCAGACAACACTAAAGAGGCAACAGCTATACCAACTCGCGAGACCCAGACAAACACCTTGGTGATTTTGCTTTGGGACAGATGAGATCCTGCCAGAGTGAGAAAGTATGTTTCCAGCTTTCCTGGGTGTGAAGCAAAGCCTGGCACTGAGACTGAGTGATACCACTGCTCACACTGTCTGCCTGAGCTTGCAGGCAGCCTGAAACAGGAGCTCTGAGAGTTGTTCTGCTTCCTCCTTCCCTCCAGAACAGGAAATCTCATATACTGGCATGCAACAGAACATGGTAGTTCTGCATTGTCTTAAAGGGGTGGGCTGTGATTCAGTGAGAACAGCAAATACTTCTGCTAACAAATATCTGAAACACTAATGAAAAAAAAAACAGAGCAAAACTGTATTATAAAGGGAATCAGATTTTATTTTTATACCCACAGTTAAAAATATGCATTTCAAAATATTTACAATGACTATATATGAAATAAACTTTGTTAATGAAACACCAACATACAGTACTAGAATATATCCACCAAATTGATAAAGTCTACATAAGAAGAAAATGCAACAGAAAGAGAGAGAAAGGTAAATAGCATCCATGCACAATCTGCACTAACATGGTTTTTTATACTCTCCACCTTTTAGTTGTGAATGGAGTCACAGGAAATTTTGACCTCGTCTCTTGCAAATGCCTCTTGTGACTGAGATTCTTCAAACTAACAGAAATTTGTGGGTTGCAGCAGTACCAATGCCTAACTTTCCTATGCCAGCCTTTCACATGGGGACCTTGTATTACAGAGTGGACTCAGAATCTCTCAGCAACCCTGGGAGGTAGCTAGTTTTATGGAAAAATTTGGCAGATGGAAAAGCACGAGGTTAAGTGGCTGGCCTAAGGTTGTGCAGTAAGGAGCAAAACTCACAAGCCCTGCTTCATCTCTCCTAATCTCTCATTAGGGAATAAATTTCCTCTGCTAACCATTATCTGCTTTTGAGATGAGCTTCGTCACGAGGTGGGGCACTCAATTAATATCATACACCAGGTGACGATGCAGGAAAAAATCCCTGCCTACAGATAAGGACTCGTCTCAGTAAGGATCTGCGATGTAGCAGTGCTGTTAACGTGTTCTGGAGTTGAACGGAAGATTATTTTAGTGTAGACACACATCCAGACGATTCCCTCCCTGCATGTGTACCACTGAGCAACTGCATCCTCTGTAATTAGGAACCCCTGTATATCTTTACCCCTACACTTTCTCTCTCTCTCTCTCCCCAACATCCATGCCTGTATGTCTGCCATTCCTACTTGTATCTTCTTCAGTCATGGGAATATCAAATAGAAAACAGAACAACAAAAAAATTTGCTGCCTTATTTTTGTAGATATTTTAATACAAAATTAATGTGATTTCTATTGGGTTTTTTTCTCAATTTAATGTCTTTAATGTTCACTTATGTGCATATATATATTTATATATATATAAAAATGTAACAAAAGGCCCATCCCATTTGTTTCAATGGACAAATAAAGGAGTCATAATCCTCACTGCCCAACCCACGAGGCACACTCAAATGTGAGAAGGGCTGTAGGAAGGGAAAAAGATATAGCCCTTAGTTTTGTGGTGCCCTTTAATCATCACTGCTGAGCTTGAAGCTTTGTGAAGATATGGCACAACTTTGCAGAAAAGGAGAAGAGCTGTCTGGGTCACTTGCAGATTTCTAGCCCCAGAAGTGCTAGATCAGTAGGAGTTGTTTCTCCCTCTCTTTGGTGAAGGAGTTTCTGAGGATTCTAGCTTTGTTAGTGATTTTTCTGTGGTGGCAGTGGTGCTGATGGTGGCTGTTTCTGTCTATTGGCCCAACAGTTCTCTCAGCAGAGTAATTCTTCCCCACTCCCAGTAGCCAACCCTCTCCCCTGGACACCCATCAGCTTTATTTTTTTCTAAGAACAAGGTAGAGGATGCCGATGATGAAACTGAAGCAAAAGCAGATCCAGGCCAATATGAAGCAGTAGCCATGGTGAGGATTTGTGGAGTACGCCATCCCGCCTGTGAACCGAGCTGTGTAAATGGAGACTGCAATCAGAATGCACATCCCTGTAGGAAGGAAGAGGGAAAAGAGAGTTGGAAAACGCACAGAAACCAGCATTGCTGCAAGACTTCTGAAGTACTGTTGTCCCCTGAGATTGTAATGCATGTCTTGTGCCATATGAGAGAGGAGCTGCTGCCCATTAGGCTTATTTGTGGAGGATTTCTTTTGCAGCTGTGATGACATAAGACACTTGGGGCTTGTTTAGTGGGTGCCAAGAGGAATAAACCTTTGTTAGGAGGAAATCAGTAATAAGATCTGATGACAGTTTGGTGCTACGTGTTGAATCCCATGTGCAGTAGCTGTCTAACTGTTTATTCCCCTGCTCTCCCAAAACGCTTGAATCCTTTTTTTTGTCTTTCAAAGGTATTTTGCAAAACTCACTGGGATTTCCTAATGAAAATCTGGAAACACTTTCATTATATACAGCAAAAAAAATCCCAACCCAACACTTTCCAATCTTCCAGTGCTTTGTTTTGTAACAAAAATTGGGCCACTGGAAACATTTAGCTGGCTGACAACCTCCCCAGTGACCGTGTGTGGCAAACGTGTGGTTACTTGTGTTCCCAGAGGCAGTGGGATGCACAGGGAGCCATGGCAGGGCGTGCACGTGCATACTCACAGCAAACCAGCATGACAGCTCCGGTCACGTAGAAACGTTTGCCTTTTTCCAGGGTGAACAGCTGGATAATGAACAGGACAAGCGCCACAACGGAGAAAATGATCGAGAGGATCATAAAGGCTTGCACGGCTTTGAGGGAAGCTGTCAAAACACGGAGAATAGATTGGAGAAGGTCAGGACTCAGTCTTGGCAGCGCTCATCAACGTCCTGTGATTCACCATGATGAAAATTCGGATGTAACTTACCCTCATCTCGACTGCTAACTGGCAGCTGAGTGCAGGTCTTGTTGCACAGCAGCCAGAGTCCCGTTGAGATTGTTCCATAGTTGTAAGAACCCACCATCCAAACCTGAAACAGGGTAGAACAGTTGTGTCAAGGGGCAGGAAAGCTTCTTTGCTCTTCTGTCAGACTAAACCATGAAGTGAGCACGAGTAGCCCAACTGCCCGGAAATGTCAGCACGAGTTGGCCGCGATGAGGAGCCGGACCGGTGGGATATGGCACTGGCTTCCAGTGCCAGGAGTCGTTTGGTCCGGGCAAATCACCGTGAAGTCTGTTCCAATCGTCGTGGAGAAATCTCCCAGGTCATCCTGACCCTCCTCCTGTGCAAGGCGGCAGGGGGGCCCGGCTGGCCAGGTGGGTGCGACGGGACCCCAAAATCCGCTCCGACGGCGGGCGGGGGTCGCGGGGACCCCGGCAGCGCCACCAGGGGTCCCCCTCGGCCCAGATTTCCCCGGCGGCCCCGCCGCGCCCCTTGGCGTGGAATGCGCCCCGGTGGGCAACAGCCTGGCCGCCGGCTGCGGGGAACGGGGCTGGCACTGCTGAGCTCCCCGGCCACGACGTGCACTCTCCCTGGTGAAGGGTGCTGAGGCGCTGCTGGCTCTGGGCTCCGGGAAGGTGACACACAGAGGCTGCCTCCTGTACCACCCCGGCTGCCTTCCTGCTCCCTGAGCACACCCATCACTGTTCCATCTCTCCCCACGCCCGTGAGTGGATGCTCCTCACCCTCACCTGAGCACCCACCCCCTGGTCCACCTGCCAGCCTTATCTACGGCTGGCTGCTGCTGTGGAAGGTGAAAGCCATGTCTCATCCAGGGCAGTCTACTTACGTTGGCAATGGTGGAGACAAAGAGCATGATGACAGTGGCGATGTGAACCACAAAGATACCAGCCAGTAGCACCAACATCTTGAGTCTCTTCTAGGTGGTGTCACTGATACAGAGAGCTCTGAGGGAGAACAAGAACAGAGGGAGGATGTGAAGGGAAGGGCTGAGTCAAAGAACAGCATTACCATAAGTTTTGTTTACATGCAAAAACCCAGGTTGATCTTAAGTCCACTCTGGAAATGTGGAATCGCCAAAATAAAGTCACAAAAAACTTTGTCAAATCTTCTCAAGAGGTTAAATAGAGCCTGAAGATTAAGGAACCAATTTGGGAGGAGAGGTAGAGCATGGGTAGATAACTTGGGGGCATTTTAAAAATAGCCCAAATATATACACAGGTTGCTTAAATTGATGTGTGTTAATGTAAAGTAAAAATGCCATACTCCAGGCCTACATTTGAGGAAGAGGAGTTTTTGCCCATGGGATTCACAGAGGTCAGGAAAAATTTTTCTCTTCCTGTTCTCTGGTGTCTCAGCCTCTTCCAACTGGTCTGGGTCACTGACAGGTAGTATGGAATGGGGGACTGCATGTTCCTTGGTGCATCAGCTGTTGAGTAGTGGTGGAGAGCGAGCCAGAGGGATGGCCCCTACTCAATAGACCACTCCTTTAAGTGAAGAGAAGAGTAACCAGAACAGAAATGCCATGAGGTTTTCTGGAGCTGAGGAAGATGCCCAGGTTTGCAATGAAAACTGCCTGTTTCCCTTTTAAAACTTGAGGCATGCATGTCACTTTCTTACTGCAATAGGATTCTTTTGTAATGCAGATTCCTCTTTGGTTTGTTTTGGGTATTTCTGCCTCTGTACCCTGCAAACTGTTACTTTTTGTAAGATTTCCTGTCACTGATGAACATGTGATTGGAAAGGGAGGGGAATGTGCTTTAGAAAGCTCCCATGACACTGTTTGTCAAGACGGATGGCTTCTCACCTGAAAACGTGAAATACAAGGAACAAATCTAAGTTGTGAGAATGGATGCAGACAATTCACACAAATCAAGTGAGTATATTTCAGGCAGAAGCATTTACTGAGTCCACTCTGTGGCCTGTAAACTTCCTAGAAAGTTTGAGAGGGCTGTGTTGCTCTTTCCCTCAGTAGTGCTGGTACTGAAGAGCAGTGTCAAGCATGTGACTAATGTTAGCTGTCAAGTTATTTTGGTCCAGGTGACTCAGGTAAGGTCTGATGCTGTCACCATTTGTACAGGGTGTGGTAACACTGTCATGAAACAACACAATTATACGTTATGATGTCTTTTACACAAACTGTGACAAAAGGCTTTGTAAAGTCCCATTCATGCGTCTTTTTTTTACTTGGTGACTCCACCTTCTCCACTACTGTCTTTCCTCTCACTGTGGCCGTGAGTGGGAGTGTATTCCTGTAAAATGCTGCAGCTGTTCCTGGCACTGCTTTGTATACAGTTTCCCAAACCACAGTGGGTAGGCAGGCTTCTCCATCAGTGGCACTTTGACCAGTTCAGCATTAGCTGGTGACCAGGAGGAATTCCTTGAGTTCGGGATCTCAAGGAACCAGCTCTGTTAGGGCACTGCTCCCACCCAAACAAGGCTACTCCTCAGTAAGACAGATTAGGTTTGGTTACTAGTCCTAACTCCTCAGCAAAACTTGTCTGCTGTGAGGTTTCCTTCACCTGGAGAACTCTCTGGAGATGTTAAGCCCTGGCTTGCTGAATGTGGGCTAGGCTTGCTTGTCTGCTTTGGGGTGTCCCAGCAAATTCCTCATGCTCTAGAGCTTGATTTGGCTGGATGGTCTGGTCACTGTGACCTCTCTTGTCCAAGTACCTCCCTTAGTGATGATCTTGGAGAAAGAACAGCCTTCTTAGGACTTTCCCTCTGACTGTAATAAGAGTCATTTATGAGTTCAGCACTGCTAAAATCCAGGTTCTCAACAGTATATGCAGGCTACCACATGAACATACCTGACCTTAGAGTTAAATCCCTTCTTTCCATTGACTGTAAAAGGAACAAGGGTTTTAAAATGCTGGATGGCAATTGATACTGATATCAGCACTGCACCTCAAACTGAGAAACTATTGCTGTTGCCATGACTAAGTGACATACCTGCAGCAAACTCTTGACTTAAAATCTTCCTGTCCCTTTGACTACTTCTCATTCTTTTTTCTGATTACCTTGGTTCTTACACAAACTGTAACAAGTGCTCTTGACACTACAGGGTACTGGCATGCATAAACCAAACTCTGACAAATTTGCCTGCTCTGAAATTTGCCTTTACTGAACAGTGGCTAAACTTTCTTAGATGGATGTATTTTTCCATGGCCTCTTTAAAATCTCATTCAGTGCTTTTTTTTCCTTATTATTTTTGAGGACTTTCAAACAAAGCTTTCTACTTGAAAGATTAAAAACCTACTTTCATGACATCCTAAAGGACTGGAACAGTCCTTTTAAATGCATTTTTGTTTGCATTCGGAAATGAAAATGAGGGATAAATGTTACTTTACAATGTAAAAAAAAACCCAACCAAACCTATGACCCGAAGCCTGGGACTTTGACCAATACTCTAAGAAAAAACTGAAATCCTTTATTCCCTTTGCTTTTTCTGCCTGTTCTAGCACTGCAGGAGAGCAGTGTTAGTTCAGGTGCTCTCAGTGCACCTACTTCCTGAGAACGTCAGCACCTCTCCCTGAATACACACGCTATCAAATGCAAACTCCCCCGGGGGATGCGTGCTCACAGCTTAGTTTTGATTCTTTGTGAGTTAAAGCACAAGCCTCCCTCTGTATTCATTTGCTTTCCCCTTTCTTCGTCTCTCTCTGCCTGTTAAATAAAACACGAGAGAACAATCCCAGAGGAGCCGTGGGTGAACGAATGGCACTGAAATAGATTCACTTCTCTGATGCTATGGCGTGGACTTTTCCTCCCATTAGACAGAGAAACTGGCAGAGCATTGGGGACTGACAGGATACCGTTTCCATTTGTTAAGTGTGAGACATCTTTCTCCACTACAGGGTGGGGTCACATTCCTGGAGCAATAGGACAAAATTGCATGCAAATGCCTTTTCTTCCATTCCCGTACCTAAACTGCAGCTGCATTTGGAGTTCCTCAGGCTCTTCTTGGGCTATGAGTCAGTCTTAGCCTTCCTAGAGCTGCCAGTTTTTTCCACTGACTCACCCCAAAGCTCTCAAACCCCACAATAATTTAACCCTGAAAGATTAAGTGCTCAGGACACTGTCAGTTTTAGGACTGCTTCTCAAGAACCAGTCAAGTGAACAATTTGTGAGTCTTCCTCAAGCATCTTTCAGAGGAGAGACCCCAACTAAGCCAAGAAAAAAAGGAATGAGACATAAGAATAGAAGGACTACTGAGGTAAGGCAGGCTGGTGGGGAAGTGAAGGTCATACACCTGCTGAACAGCCTGCATGAGTCAAGAGAAGATCTTGTGCTGATAGCAGTGGACTGACTCCTTTTCATGGGGTGATGGATGAAGAGAAATAACAAGCCACACCAACAATAAGCACGAATAAGAATAACCATAGAAGCCTTCAGTACAAAATAACCTGCAGATAAGCATGACAGACTCTTAGCTGTGTAGAGACTATTTCTCTGACCGTGCAGGAGTACACATACTGGGGAACAACACTCAGCCCTGCTGCACTCCAGTCAAGGTTCAAGCAGGCTGGCAATATCTATTAAAAACTAAGACAAAGTCTTCTCAAGCAGGCAGATTGTTGCCACCCATATCACCCCTCTGTCTACTTAAGTGTTTGGATCCTTCTGTCTGGAGGGCAATATGGAGAAGTGAGTCCTTGCCCCTGGTTTGCTTCTTAGCAAAGGATCAGGATGGAATGTGAAGTGCCACTTGGAGATACGATAAAGGCCAATGGTATAGTTTCTCAAATATAGGGAGTGAGTTACTCAAGAGGGTAAGCCAGATTAGGTAGAGGTGCTTTGCTTCTGACAGAAAGTGCATTGCAGTGAAAGGACTAGAGGGTGAGTGTACAGGATGTTTCTGCAGGAACGATGGGGTTGTTTTGGGTGAAAAATCAGGGCATGCTCAACTAAATTTGAAATATTTCAGACCTCAAGTATTCCTTAATGGATGTAGCTCATCTGACTTCCATTTCCATCTTCCTCTCTGAACGGAGGTCCCTGCTTGGGACTGCCTCTCCCAGGCTCAGTTGGTGAGGTGTACTGTGAGAGATGCCAGCTGAGGTGAGAACCCAGCCAATAGCCCGTAGCTCCCTAGAGTGCCCAGGGAGCAGAGGACATCTAAATCGCACTGCCCGTGCACACTGGTGACCTCTGACTCCTTTAGAACTGAGTCTGTCAGCTGAAGACCCTTTACTTTGATACACTAGATTTCTCAACAATGGAAAGATGGCCTTTTGGGGAAAAAACAAATGCTTTTGGTTAGAATGTCAACAAAAATCTCCATAGATTGAAAGCAACTAACATGAAAGAAATTCTGCCTTTTCCAGCTGCCACTACAGAATATAAGGAAGGCAGCAGTAAGTCAGACCAGTGGTCTGTCTCTCCCAGTAGGCTGTGTCTGATGGGAACAATAGGAGGTCCAATATTTAGAGAAAGCATGTGAACTTGGCCACTGTCTGAGGGGGCACAGAATCACACCAGGAATACTGGTGGTTCAAATCAGGGCCAAGGCCTCTTGGAAAGGAAGGAGAAAATTGGAGAGTAATGGACAGAAAGTAAAAACTCTTTGGTATTGTTTGAGACAGCCACAAACTTCCACCTCTGTTACGAGCACATCCCTCACTGCAAAGCCAACCCACAAACAGCAATGCTGCCATGCTGCTACCAGTAAGGGAAACCTCAGTGTGGGATAAAACCTTCTGCAGAATTTGTACATCTGCCTTTTGACTGAGCTGAGGGCATCACTGCATCTTAGACCTGCTACAACTGCACACCTTGTGTGCGCTATGAGCATCAGTCCTCATTGTGCCCAGAGTCATCTGGCAGGATGCAAAGAGGGGAAGGTCACTCTGATATTTAGGTGGTATGATGACTTTGGACATGTCACATTGTTACTAGAAAGCTCATGACAACTTTAAACAACAACAGGGAAGAATATTTTTGCTTTCACCCTTTGCTCTGTCTCTTGCTTCAGATCCAGATGAATCCAGACTCCTTGCTGACTCCAGACTTTTACACACTACTGTATGTCAGCACTGCTGTTGACAACCTGTTTTTGACAGACCAGCCTGACTCAATTTACAAGTCAGATGCTTTTTACATGTGGATGAGTAGGCTGGTGCCTCTGGAAAGAGATTTCACATGTGTGGGAGAAGGGTTGGGCAGGAGGTGTGCGTGGGCACACGGAGACCTTTGGAGCCTCTGGTTTACGGCAGTGAGATTTCACGTACGTATGGGTAGTGGCTGCGGTGACCATGTGGGGTACAGCAAGGTTGTAAAACCAGCAGATTAATGTCAGCCAAAAGGAAAGTGTAGACCAGCCTGAGGGGCTACAGCTGAAAATAAGCTTAAGTAAATGGAAGATTTTGTCTGGTTCTTGTGAAGCATTTTTTGGTGGAGTGGTCTCCAAGAGATCAGTGGAATTGCCTTCCCAAGGGAGTGGTGAAGCACCAGCATGTGAAAAATTTCTTATGGGATCTGACAAATTCCTCAAGAATCCACCCTTGGTGATGAACCTCTACTCACTGGCAGATGCAGAGGGGAGTCACAAAATATGACACATAAGGGTTTTCCAGCGCTCATGCTCATGATTCATATGAGAGTGGGGAAATATCAGAGCTCGTAGGGTAGACAGTGAGAAATTGGCATTTTCTCCAGAAGAAACCACCCTCGAGTGCTCAGCCATGTGACAACATCAACTGAAACTCCAATGCTCGCTTGGTACTCGGAAGGGGAAGAGACAGCTGCCCGGGGCCTGGCAGGCAGCCAGCATCTGCTGCTGGAGGAAAACACTGTCACTCCTCACACTAGGCACGCCAAGGAAGGGCTGGGACTGACGGGCAGCTAGTAAGAGGGAGGGGTGAGGAAGGGACCCCACAGCTAATGGAAGCACAGAAGTGTTCCTCTGCACCTCCAGAGGCGCGATGCAGAGCACCCTCACCCCTTAGAGCGCTGGGTGGTCCCTGGGTGGGTTAATTAGGCACCGGAGTTGCTGGCAGGAGTTCCAACAAGATTCTGAGATACACGAGAAACATTTGTGGGAGGACTGACAGTCTGGGCGTTGATGTGTTGTGTGTAGGGTTGTGCATCTGCAGCTCTGTGTGGCTCCCTCTATGAATGGGAGTGTGCATCTGTGGGTTCCCTGTGAACTCTGTGTGTGCGTGTCTGTGTGTGTGCACGGCTTCTTTATGGGTGCAGGGATCTATCTGTGCGACACTGGCAGTGCCCACGTGGGAGAAACCATCTGAGAGCTCTGACAGGAAAGCTCAGGTTACAGTGTGGTATGCGCAAAAGTACACAGATCACTTCTGGTGGGACTACCTGCTTTTCCTCTTTGCAACAGCCTTTAGATAGAGGTTGAAGGTCTGTGAAGCCCACATCAGCTGTGCTTTTGGCTGCATTCTTGGATTAAAACTGCAATCCTATGATTTACAGAGACAGTTTTGTCTGGATATTCCTTTTTTTTTTTTTTCCCAAGGGAGTGTAACTCTGAAAAAGAAGTTGTATCTTATATGTGCCTGTCTCTCAAAACTGCAAAACCTCTGAACATGCCAGTACAGCCTATGAGACACCGAGATCAGTGTGACTCAGGCATCTAAAGACTCTGAGCTTTTGGGTCAGCTTGCTTTTGGGGTGCCTATGCTCCTGCAAGCCAGCTTGGAAACGACTGCACAGGATTAAAATGCAAAATTGTGTGAAAGCTCATTCTTTCAACTTAAGTGCACAAAGTGATGAACTGGCGGGAACATGTGCATAAAGCAGACACAGGAGGACGCTGTGCAGCCTGGAGCTGGTCAGTGCTCTGTGCAGGGTGGGATAAAGGTGGGCGTGATGTAAAATACCTCATCTGGCTTTCAGAGGGCTCCTTACACCTGTGACCAGTACAGGCTGGCAGAACGGTATAAGCTAGTTCATGTCACATGTGGCTTTTGAGACATCAGGAACTGCCCTGCTGAGGGCACACCATGCTGGCCGAGTTGCAGCCACTGGAGGCCAGCTAGCAGGCAGGTTGGCTCAGCTGCCTAAGCTGTCATAGCCAGTGGATGTGCCCAGCTTTCCTTCAGCAGTGGTCCACATTCCTGGAGCTGGTCTTCAGCAATGCTCTGACCAGCCTGCTCCCAGCTCTGAGCATTTTGTAGCTCTCCCCTCTTGCTCCCGTGGCTCTCACTATCCTTCCCAGAGGCTTGCTGGAGCCAATATAAGGAAGATATCTCTCTGGAATGAGAACAATGTGGACACTGGACCCAGTCGTGGTGGTTGCTTTCACAACTCCCCTCATTGAGCAGACTCTGCCCTACGAGGGCAAAAGGACAACAAAGGTCCTCACCCTGGATTTCCTCAAACACAAACATATTGCCAGGTGGCCCCACATCACAAGAGCTAAGCCTTCAGCATGAGTCACTGTTCACCTGTGTCAGCCACTCCAGTGCTCAGAGTTCAGTGCGTTTCTCTGCAGGACTGGGGATGACCTAGCTCAGATCTGTCTCTGGGCTCTTGTCATGGGTGTCTCCCCATGCCTCTGTTACAGACTGGTTCTCACAGGGTAAAGGATCGGATAGATCTTAATTACGATCTTGGCAGACTTGTCACTCCCTCGGGCAATGTGGGTTCTGGAGCTGAGTTGTCCTAGCCTGTCCCTCCCTTCGGTGACAAGGCATGGGCTATATTTGGTCTTACCAAGAGAGCAGCTTCCATACACTCTCTGAAAACAGTTCAGGAGGAGCAGGGTGCGTGAAGCTGCAAACTTGGCCAGAGTTTCCTTTGTTCATTGTCAAGCTGTTCTAGCTAAGGAGGTACTTTCCAAAACTCTCCCAGCAGAGTTTGAAGAAATCACACTCCAGATGGCAGCCCCGAGATGTGCTGCTTTGCTGCTCTCCCCACAGTGCAATGGCAGAGAGCAGCTTAAGAGGCACTCCAGATTCCCCTCTGGGCAGTTTATGCAGGGAACTGCTGCTAGACCCTGTGTCATGCTGTGGGATGACTGGGTGTGGACTGGCCCTGACAGAGGATCAATACAGGCATAATTGAGATGTGCTTCAGCGTGTTTGTTCACTGCCACTGTTACAGCACTGCGGCTATGAGTTAGTTATCAATCCTGGCAGAGCCATGGAGAAGAGCCTCCTTTTCTGTGAATGCTGCTTTGCCTCAGCAGAAAAGACCAATGAAGTATTAAGCATCCATCTTCAGATGTGAAGATTGGAAATCCCCTTCCTCTGCCTCCCTTTCAGAGGAGTAAAAGAGCAGCTCCAGGCCTCTTACTTCTCCCTGCCTTGAAGGAAGGGTAAAAAATCTCATCTTTTAGTTTCATCTCATTTACTTTTTTTGTAGGAAACCAGAAGGAAGGAAAAAAATCAGGAGTGCCATGCCTTGCAGCCTGCCTTACGTTGTGCTGGGTGACCGTGCTGTCACTTCCCTATTGAAAGGTACAGGCACAGGAACCTGTTGACATCAAAGGGGTCTAGCAGTGCTATTTCTTGCCTTATGGGGCACTTGAGCACTTTTGCACTGAGGGCAAATTCCAGCCCAGCATCAGGTGCCTCGTCCTTTGCCATCCATGCAGCACTTAGCGAAGGCAGCACTAAGTGACCTGGGGGATGAGCAAGGGAAAACATGCCAAGGGAGGGGTGTCCCAGCAGCCACCTGGGGATTATGGGGCCCGTGAACCCCATGGGGGTGGGCAAGGCTATGAAAGCAGGCTCCCTCCTGCTTCTGCTTGTTCTGAGGAAACAGAAGCAGGCACAGGCTGAGTGCCATGAGTGAGCCTTGCGGCTGGGAGGGTGACGGATACAGAGGATCATTAGTGCTTGTGGCAAATCTCTCCAGTCTCATTATAAGCAAGGCCCCAAGGTGGGTCTTTCACCAAAAACATGCTGGCTATTATCAGCAAATCTCCCAGAACTGTTTCAAAATACAACCTCTGCTCCACCCCAGACCACCAAACAGTAATTCCTGTATGCAATTGCATCGCTCCCACACTGCAAAATTGAAAGACCACCGGCTAGGCCAGAAGGGCCGGTTTTCCAAGCCCAGGGCTCTCTGTCCTCAGCAGGGTCTTGCTGGGGGAGCACTTGCAGCCCTGCAGCTGAGGCACCCACTCCAAAACTTGATGCTTCTCCGCAAGATTCCAAGTCACTCCTCCATTAATGTGTCCTTGGGTGTGGCTCGACTCCACAGCTGTCAGCTGTCTCCCTCGGGACAGCATGTGCCCAGTGGAGATCCCTGCTCTCACCCAGGGGTAGCCAAGATGAATGGCTCAGACCGGTGTCACGTGTTTGGATGGTTAGTCATAGCCGGGGGAGCCTCCACAGAAGCCTACCGACAGGAATTCCTTAGGTGGGCGTGCAGGGCCTCGCATGAAGGCGCTGCACTTCAGGGCGTGCTTCCAGGCACTGCAGTGTTAGTGAGGCACCTCAGTTTTGATCCTCCCCCCCCGCCCCCGGATGCTAATCCCCAAGGGAGCAAACAGAAATAAGCTGCCTTTAAGGCCTCACTCTCTCAGTGCTCAGAGTCCCCAGGTGCACTGGGTGGAGGCATTCGGCTGGCTGCAACCCCTGTTATCATAGGAACAGTAGCTAATGGGCTCCAAGTTTTCACACTCTTCATGCCCAGCTCCCTCGAGTGTTTGCTCAGAAAAGAATCCCACTACATCCAGAAATGTCAAGTGGGCAGTTCCCGGGCAAATCTGCTCTCAGAGGTGCCTTGAGGAATTCAAAGCTACTGAGTGAAAGTTGTTCTGTGGCCACAGCATTTGTTTTAATATCAAAATGATTTAATTGTTAATCGTATTAAATGACAATTTCCAAAAATGCTTTCTTCCCATTCTGGTTTCTGACTGCCCTGGAAACACTTGCTGCCTCAGTTTTCCCACCACTCCAACACATTTATTTCTCAGTCAGGAGGCACCACTGCATGACTGAGCCACAAGCAACAGGGCCAGAGGGGACTTCAAAATTCACAAAATCCATCCTTTTTCCACAAAGTTACCGTCGGCTCAGCTTCTAGTTCATTCATACAGTAACTATCACAGCCCCAGCCTGAGCCCCACCCATTCCTAGCTGTATTGGGCTAAATACTGTTCAGTCTCTTTCAAACCCTTGAAACTGTGCAGGGGCGGGCTGAGTTCCTGCAACAGGAACCTAAGTGTGGTGCCAACAAACTGGCTTTGCTGCACTCCCTTTCTCAGACCTCAAAAATAGTTCAGATTTGACCACAGGATGCAAATCATAGCAGACAAATGAAATAAGAGAACTGGTGAAGAAGAGGAGGGAAAGAAAGAGAGGGTGGTTGCATGGAAAAAGGCAGGTGAAGAGGGAGAATTGCCAGTCTCTGCAATCCTACACTTAACTTCCCATCAGTGTCTCTACCTCCTCGACACACCCTAACAGCAGACCGTGGTGCTCCTAGCAATTCCACCCGCTCCCCCACTTCGCCTCGCACTGCTCCCCACTCCAGTGGCTGTGCTGCCAAGGAAGGCGTAGCACGCATTTCTATCCCTCACGTGGCTTTGCTCAAGAACTGGGGCTTGGCTTCAGCCTCAGGAGCCAGAACCCCCGGAAAAAGGGAGATTGTCTCCATTGTACCCCAGAGTCTGCACCTTTGGGGCCTCTCAGTCTTCACTTGGAATGATTGCTATTGTTTTAAATTAGAGCTTGGCAGACTAATTATGGAGGGGAGAGAGACAAGCAGAAATATTTGAGCACCAGAAAAACGGAGCCAGCAGCCCTAATTCCAAGCAGGCATTTTTCCACACTTCTCAACAATGCTACTCCAAAAGCACACAGCAGCTCCTGAGTGTGAGCTGGCCCAGGTTGGGCACCCTGTGCCTGTGCCCTGACTGCACGTGTCTTGGAGGTGAAAATAACATTGCTGCTGCCAGCACTCCAAGACTGCGACCAGGGTGCCCTGCAGCGCCCCTTTGCCCCGGAACGCAGCTGGATTTCAAAGCAAAAGATGAAAATTAAGGTGCGTGCCATAGCCAGCTCGAGTGCCAAGATGAAGAGAAGTGAAGGAGCAGAGGAGAAAGGCAGACTGGTGCTGCTAGCAGAGGGGAGCAGCCACTGAGGGAGAAAAGTTGGTGAGGATTTTCAAGAACAGCTCTTACCGTGTGGGCTGGGACCGGTGCTGGCACCTGTGGAAGAAGGAGCGTGCTGGGCTGCAGTGCCGATGTCCTGGAGTGCAGGGCTGGAGTGAAGGGGAGTGACCTGGTGGTGGTTTAAATTTCCTCCGGTGGTGTGGGAGGGTGGTGTCTTTCCACTCTGTTTTAAAGGAGTTACTATGAATCAGACTGCCTTTAAAGAGAAGGAAAAAAAAAATAAAATTAATGAGCTACGCCCTGTTTTGTTGGCAGGGTGTCAAGAGTCTCTGGGAGGAAACCAGCGATTCAAAGAAATCTGTGCAGGGCTGCGTCTGACTCAGTGTGCAGCACAGAGACCGCAGCCTGGAAAAACGACTGACGCTGGCCCAGCTGAGTAAGAGAGGCCCACAACAGCATCTGTTTATAAAACTGAACTTCTGGTTGTCATAAAAAAAAAAAAAAAAAGTATAGTTACAAATGTGGCAACAGGACTTCAACAACACAATCACTCAAACAAACAGTGGGTTGGCAGGGGAGATCCCGAGGCTGGGTGAGTCACCGCATCCCCTCCCCGTGCTGCATGGAGAGAAGTCGCTGAGGCTGACAGCACGGGGGAATTCAAATCGGACCTGTGAGGTTGGCATGGACAAGACTTTCGGGAATATATCAAGGAGCAGAGATGCTCAAAATGCAGCTCTGGCCTGGTGGTGACTCTGAAGCAGTTTGGCCAGATGGTGGTGGTTCGCTTCCACAGAGAGAGAGCAGGCAGGGAAGAAGAAATAAGGAGCTTCTTATTCACAGTTTTCTGAGGTCAGCATTTCTTGCCATCTTAAACACTTCTAAAAATAGATCCTTTACATTTGCTGAGAATTGGCTGGTGGACTTGTCTCCTAGATGCTACAGGCAAGATTGAATAGGGATGTGCTTGAGATGTGGGTGAAAGGGGAAGAAGTTTGTCAGAAAGCACCGATGTTAAAATGTGATCCATATTGCAATAGAGCTGGCGGTCTGCTACTGCAAGGAATCAACCCTGTCTTTGCAGAAGCCCAGCAAGAGATAAGCAGATACTGACAAAATACCTGTCAAAGGCCTTTCCCACTTTAATGAGGATGACATTGGATTGCCTTTATTTGAAAAATGAAGCTGGTTCTCTTTGAAATCTACACAGATTCAAAGATCTTGCTGTTTTTCAGATTATTCCTTCTGTCTGGTGTTATTGATATGTGTCTGGTCTAATTTTAGACTATCGCAACCTGCTTAAAAAAAGAGTGATGGATAAAACAGCAGCAAAGATGACACATATGGTGGGCAAAGACAATCCTGTGGGAATTTTTCCACTGATGGAAAATAAAGACAGTCTTTTTTCCTCAAGGATAAAATAAGCCTAACTGTGTTTAATACCTATGAATTAGAATGTGCTTCTTATTGCTATATATGAATACAATATTCAGGAAAAGTTTATTTGTTTACCCTGCAGAAGAAGCTGGCATTTGCATTGAGCTGCACCATCCATTTCCCCTGCTCTGTTCCCCTGGCAGAGTTTATTGGAGTGAGGGACGCTCAGCTCCATACACAATACTAGAGTGCTGGATCCCAAAGCAAACTCTGGGGACCAGAGTTCAGCTGTGGCAAAGTATCCTCTGCCCCAGACCTGTTCACAAGTGACTGCCCACCTGCCAGGGAGCAGCTGCCTACAATCACAGAATTGCTTATCTGGGACCTGGCAGACAGAACACTTGCATCAAAAAGCCACTCACATGGGGCAACAACAGTGCAGCCCCCTCAGAGGCTGGGTATGAAGTGAGCCGTGGCTGGCAAAGCATTATTTGTCCAGAGAGAGCAAGCTAGTTTTGTACAAACTGCTCTGTGGCCTGGGAGGCTGTGGCAGGCAATGGCCAATATCAGAGGCTTCACAGGGAAGCAGAGGTGTTCTACAGCATCAGCATCAGCTTTCCCACAGGAGCATTGCTTCCTAGCTCTCCATCTGGAAGTGCTGGTGCCCAGCCAGCAGAGAGAAGAAGAGTAACCGGACAGGCCACACAGACCGTGGCCCTGGAGAAGCACTGGTACGCTGCCAACCATTGGCTTCATCCCTGCTGCTAGACCTGTCAAGCCAGGTGTGAGAGGGGGTAACAGCACGTGTCAAGTGAACAAGAGTGCGGATAGATGCTCCTGTTTGGGAGCAATGCTGCAATGCTGCACGTCGGCAAGATGATGGTTTAAGGAAGAGAGGGTATCCCCATCATGCCAAGGTACAATGAGGTCAGGGGAGAGTTCAGCTTCCACTGAGCAGATTGGTATCTCATTGAGATACTTCCACCTTTCATCTGGATACAGAGAAAGGGTAGAAGTGAGAGAACGTCCTACCAATAGCTTAAGGAAGGAGAAAGTTTCAAGTTGATAAGATTTATCATGTTTTCTGTAGCTGTTTCTGTGGATGAAGGATTAGCCCAGTAAGTCTTTATGTGTGTGTGATGGACAACCAGCTCTATCCACTCATCCAGAGAAGCGGCTGGTCCTTCTGTGTGCCTGCAGCAGTTTCTCCCTTTCTGGTGTGTGGTTTCCACAAGGCAGGTTGCAATAGAAAACTCACGACATGAAAAGTCTCAACATGAGATCAAAAGTCTTAAGCATTCTGCACGTTTGACACACTAAGGTTGAATTGCTTGAGATCCCCATGCCATACTTCATGGTGTCCCTTGGCCTAAGCATCACTAATTTCACAGGCTTTTCTGAATGCCTGCAGTCTGTTAATTGGAGGTGCTCAGGTCAAAGCCATGAGAATTTAAGCTGTGAGAATCTGGATTAGCATTTCCACGGGCAATGAGAGGGCGAAGCTTTCCCATGTGTGCCGTGCCTTTGCTGAAGTTCTTCCCGAACAAGCAGCTTGCAGCTGCTGTAACTCTGCTTGTTTTGCCATGCCCCACACATTTTTAGGCATTACTACTGTCTGTGAACAGTAGCCTTTGGCATTAAAGGTGAGTGTCCACAGTGACATTAGATAAGAAAAGCATTAAGCCTTCGTGAGCCCAGATCAAAGGAGGAATGGACGATATGACTGGGAAATGGGGTGTGGAGTTAGGAGTGGGGGAGGCATGGTGAGGCTTGGCTGGAAACATCTAGAACAGATTGTTTTTAGAGACTGGGGGTGCCAGGAGAAATAGGCCATACATGGTCTCTGCACTTTTTGCAGATGCAAGATTTATGCTTGGGAAAGTTCTGTAGCTGAGTTCCCATGCTCTCTGGGATGCTTTCAACAGGAGTTTAACTATATGCTATTTGGATGTGCTTTTCTGGCTAACTATCTGCAAACACATATTGCATATTAAGCCCCCCTCAGTCTAAACAGCATGTCTTTCTACCTAAAGAGTTCCTCTCTCTTGTATGTGCTATTTATTCTGTGCATCGTCTTGCTGGCTGGTTGCAGGATGAATGGAAGTGATATGGTCCGTGATGTTCACTACTTCTACACTTGTCATGACATGGAGAAGGTGGGGTGGAGCCTCAGCTGGTGTGTGGGTTTAAAGAAATAGAAACCAGCGAGTTTCATACTGCTCTGTAGCGGTGCAACTGATGTGTTTGTGTGTGTATTGTGGGGTTGTCCATGTGATACAATAACTTGCAGAGACATAGGATAAATCTCAGAGCCATATGATAAACTGCATTTGTCACGCTTGACTGTGCAGGGCTTCAAATGTGAGCAGTCATCCACTGGAGAGGAAAGGGCGGTGGTTCCCTTATTTATAGCTTCACTCAGTTTTGAGGAAGCGGATATTGGAAGTCCCACCTCTGTGGTTTTGGTCATTTCTCTAGTGTGTCTTGTCATGTTCCTGTCCCTCCAAGGACTGCTAGATGTCCAGTACTTAGGGCAGCTGACTTTGCAAGCTCAATGGTACAAGAAAAGGGTGGATTACAGTCAACGCTGAGCAGATGTAACTCTTCCTGTGCACAGTTTAGTTTTTGGGTTGGGTTGTTGTTTTGGTTTGTTGTTTTTTGGGGTTTTTTTTTTATGTCAGGGATGATCTCTGTCCTAAGTACTCTGGTAAACTGTATGATGAACAAAACCTACAGAAACGTCTACATCTAGTTTTTCCAAAATCACTCAGGGTTGCCAGACTGACTGATCTTTTGAAAGTGCATGATAGGTATTGAATAAAAAATGCCCTGGGTTTACAGCATTTGTGTAGGCATGTTTTGTCACAAAGCTTTAACAGGTAAAAATTGGGATAGTTCCCTCCAGGACTTCAGCAGTATGAATGGGATCTATGACAGAATACATTCCACACATCTCACTTATCACATTTGGGAAGACCCAAAAGTTCCCTTATATCTTAACAGGAATAAAAAAATTAATATGGACATGAGATAAGGAGATCATTCCTACTATAGTTTCATAGTGATTGGCATTTAGCTTTGTCCTCCCATGTGGAAAGGACCATAACTTTGCTCTTATGTCAGAAAGGGAGGTATGATTCTGCTGTGCAGTGGGTGGACTTGCATCTCAGGCTGTCTGACAATCACATTGTGGTCGCTGCAGAAGATTCTGTGGGATCGGGTTCATGGCAATCCATTTGTAACTGGTGGAGGCGTTTGAACTACTTCTCACGGGGATGGGTAGCCCAAAGGTGCCTTGCCTGCCTGGGTGCTGTTGGATGGGATGAACATGATCCTCAGGCTGAGGTTCTGAACACATGGAGGAAGCAGCATGAGCTGGCTGGTGCTAAGAACAGAGACCCCAACCTGGAAAAATTAACTTTTTCCTGTTCTCTGGTGTAAAAGAAGGTGTGGTGAGGTGAGAACCCTCTGATATGTGGTGGTTTTCCCCTGCTTTTATAAGAGCAGGGGAGCTGCAGTCCCCATCTCATTTTCCCTTACTTTAACCTCCATCTTAGTCTCTTCCATTTTTCCATTGGAAACAGCCCAGCTGAAGGTATTTGCTTATAATGTGCAAATGGTACTTCTGCTCTGGCAGACCCATCTGAGCTGTCACTTTCCACAAGAACCTCTCCCACTCCACATCAAAGGGTTCGTGGTTGGTGGTATTCTCCACCTGCACATGAAGGCCTTTCTCACACATTCTGGCAACCAAAGAGGTTTTCTTTATTGCTCTCTCCTGCTCCTGGTTCATTTCTAACTCTGTCTTCTGTGACTGTTGTACTGTGCAGTGCACAGTACCGATTGCTTCAAGGTTTTACCATGTTAGTAGAGGAAAAAATCCTATAAGCACCAAGAAATGGCATAAGTTGACAGTGCCTTACTGTTCTTCTTCCATTCAGTGACAACAAAATGAATCATCTGCTTGACTGTCCTGCATCCTGGACTGCAGTTGTGTTGATTGTCCGTAGAAATGGACCTTGGCTAAGAGGCCAAGGCAAGGGCAGTGCTGTTTACACTGTGGTTGAGGTTTGATAATGGGACATATTTTTATTTATCTGCTGCTCTCATGTGCCATTTGCATGTGTTAGTTCTACTCAAGGTTTGCTGGTCTTTCTTCATAGAGCAGATGTCGGTGTTCTGAGAGAGTTGTAGGATATCCTTTTGCAGCCAGAGGCAAGGTTTGGAAGGCACATAAAGGCTTCTGTACTTGCTTCTCAATCTCTGCAATATCTTGCTTTTTTTGAATCTCAGGATGCATTTGTTTAAGTAATGTTATAGTGTCACAGGCTCTATAGATATGCAGGAAGAGTGCTAGCCTGGGAATATAGATGGCAGAGACTGAAAAGGACCTGGCATATTAATAAACCAAGCAGGCAGATCACTTTTGCAACTAAATGGGAAGAAAAGCCCAGGGAAGGCTTCCTAGTGGTTGCCTATACTGGTCTCCCATTGAGGAGAAGGGTTGATGGGAGGGGGAAAAGCACCAAGCTCAATGCATAGTGAGAAGAAGGAGATGAAAAAAAGGAAAGTGTCTCTGGGATGGAAAGACAGCTAGTCATTGACAAGGTCAGGGCAGGACAGAGAGGGCTGAGCACCATGGATGATGCAGCCAATAAAGATAATGCCTCTGAGCTCCAAGTTCCTGAACAAAGTGCAGAGAGCTAGCAGGAGGCTGGGAAGTCCTCTCCTTTCTGTTGCAGTTGCATGGAAGAGGGAAGGGACAATCTCTAGGTTTGCTTTTTCATTCCCTGACAGAGAGGGAAATGACTCCTGTGACTGCAGAGCAGTGGCTCCTTTCTGAAAGAGGAAACATCTACTTGTGTCACACTACACTACGGGCCAGCTTCTGAGTTCATTTGCAGCAGGACAGAACCAGAACAGCTTGAATCAACTTCATGGCAGTTTTTCTGATTACTAAATCAGGGATTGAAGCGGTGCCACCATGTCAAGAAACTGGTGGTAAAGAGAGAATTTGTGGGGGGGAAAACCTCTCACCACAGCACAAAGACTGAACATTTAACTAAGCTCTCTTTCCTTCCTTGCTTCCTGCCCCCCTTGCTTCTTGCCCACTCTTGATTGGACTTTTGAGAAGAAACATAAATTTTACTTTTCTTCCCCTTGTGCATACCTACTCCTCATCTGTGCCTTACGCATTCACAAACACAAAAATTTTCATGACTCCATTCCTTCTGCTTTTGTAATGTACAGTCACCGCTTGTGTGGCTCCCTCATGCTTGAGGCAGGATATGGGCTGGAAATAATAGCACAAGATTCAAACTGGAAAAATGCAAACCTATTATCTGGGGGAAAATAAATTCAAAGTTAGCTATTCAGAGGGTGTGAGCCTTTGGAACTTGCAAGCGAAATATAGCTGGAAGCAACTTAACAGGGACAGCAGAGAGAGAGCTGGAGAAGAGCTTGCAACGTGATGGCACAGAAGAACACAGAGCATGTCATTAAGAGCTCTTCAGATGCTGAGGTCCCTCCCACATTCACAGATCTCAGAGCCATATTTCACCCCCAGATATGCCCTTTCAGTGGTAATGACGGTGGTTTTAATTTCTGAGAGGATTTCACTTAAATCCTATGACAAGGGATCTCTCTAGTGTAGTCACCAACAGTGCTGTGGGACTAAGGAATTGCCTGGATAGTCTGTGACGCTTTCATACCACTCAGAGTCAGAGGCGTCATGTCCCTGTGCAGCTCCATACTGGGAATATGGGGGAGGAAATGAGCTAGCAAGAGGAAGGAGAACTCACCACATTGGCAGGCTCTGAGGGTGATTAAATAGCACAAAGGATTAAAAGCCTGGGCTTTTGGATTTCAAGTGTACTTATCAAGGATAATGCTTTGTGAGTGTGAACAAAATTCAGCAAAATATCTCAATGTCACAAAAAAATTGCTTGGATTTGATAGGCGTGTCTGAACACCTCCATCCCTGTGAAATATATGAGAAAAAGTGAGAATTAGTGAATTGAAGCAAAGGACATGATACAGGTAAAGAGTCCTCACAGGCAGAGAATAAAGACTTTTGGAGGTGAACTGAAAAAATGCAGGTTTTGAACCTTGGACTGAAGCTTAAGTGTTGCCCTAAAGCTGTAGGTACTGCCTTGCTGAGCAAATGTGTTACATCTCCTGTGATATGCAAGAGAATGGGTCTACTTTATAATACTCATCAAAATTGGACTAGAGGGTCAAACTGAGCTAAATGAGGCACAGGCTGAAAAACCTGCAACGATAGCTTTGTGGTGGCCAGGTTTGGCATGAATGATGAATTTTTTGGGTCAAGTGAAGCACAGAGGAACAAGGGACACCATCATTTGCATCGCTTCCAGAAGAACAGGACACAAGTTTTCTGAGTGCAGGGTCTGATCCTCTTCACAGTGCTGCTGTGAGTGTGTTGGGGTGGGCAGTGTGCAGACAGCTGATAGGCCACTCCAATGTCCCACTTCTGTTATTGTAGCTAAAGAGGCAGTGAGACACGTTAGGAGCTTCTATGTGGTACTTGTGTTACATTTCTTATAGCTGGTTATGCTCCTTAAAATGACAATGTTTTTTATGATGGTGGGGAAAGAGGCCCTTCTGACTCACGGACCACTTGCAGGACAGCTATTCCCACCAGATCACTCCATGTGGCTGGCTGCAGAACCCTTTTGTCTATAAGAGAAGTGGTCAGGCTGGAGGGGAAGGGAGGTACTGTTGTCCTTTGAACTCTCCAAGAGTCACAGCAAGGATGGAGTCACCATGAATCCTCATACGTGAGGAGCAGTAGTGTGGCAGGGCAGGCCGGCTCTGATCAGGCAACGAGCGCTTATGGGCTGCAAAGCGTACGGAGGTTCCTTGTGCTGCCTCCTACCTGCTTGTTCCAGTCCAGTGCTGTCACCTTCGTGGCTCCATGCAGAGGTGATATCCATGCCATGGGGCAAAGAGTGGGCATGGTGAAGCTCTGTAGGTTAGTAGAGATCTCTGCACATCACAGCCGCCAAAATAAGTGATTGCAGAGTGAAAGCAGGATGGAAATAGCAATGACAAATGGAAACTGCAAAGTCTGTGGTAGCTGATGTGCATCTTCTTCTCTCAGAGGGGTTTTATTGTTGTCTCTGCTGTCCCCTTTCCAGGGAGCAGGATATGTGGCTGTGTTGGAGACATGAATTCCAGCCTTTCTCTTTGCTGGAAACTGATCCTGCTCAATACTCATACAAGTGGCCACTGATGGTTCTCCATTGCACTCTGTCCCAGCAGCAGCTGATGCTGCTCACCAGTGTGTGTCACTGGGTACGCACTGCATCCCTCCCAAAATGCCTGGAGAGAGTTGCCAAGCTGAGAGGCTCTGAGTCAGAGATCTGTGGAGGTTTCTCTTCCCAGGACAGCAGTCTCTGAAGGCAGGCTGTTGCTCAGCCCGTGACTTGCTGGGTACCATGCAAGCTCAGTTCTTAATACAAGAAAGGCCAGCTTGTCACTGTAATTTAAAAATCCTTTTGCCATCTAGGGAAATGTCAGCAGGCAGAAACAAGTAATGGGAGGGCTTGACCCAGACACAAAGAAGCTTCTGTTTTCTGCCTGTCCTGGCTGTCAGTGGTGTTAGGTTGCTCAATGCTGCTCAGAAAAGCAGCTCTGGAAATTCTCTGCCTTCCATGAAGGCTGAAGACACGTGAAGTGAAATGCCTCTGCCTGAATAAACACCTGTCATGGGAAGAGCTGGGATGCTGAAGTACAGCAGGGTGAGAACTGGCACCAGGCCCAAACTGGGAGTCGAGGAGAATCCTTGGCAAAGCTGACACCTTGTTTTTGAGTACTTGTTTTCCACCTTCAGATGTAATCGATACCCAGGTGCTGGAGTGACTAAACTTGCCTGCTGTTGCTGCCGCTGGTTCAGCAACTGCACCAAGCAGTGTGGAGGAATAGAGGGAGGGGATGGGTGTGAGAGAAATTCCTGTCTTGAGAACCACAGAGGCATTTTCATGCCTGGGATACTTTCCTATTTGCTTTCCCCCAAGGTGGCCCCTCTCACCTTGGAGACACTGTGGCACCTGACCATGAGGTTGTTGGCAGCTGCAAAGTCAGGAGAAGAAGGCATATTTTGCAGTTTGGAATCCCAGCTGGGGGACTCTGAGGGGCTGTATGTAGACGAGCTGGGGTATATCAGAAGAGGTGATATCCTGGCTGAGTCTGTGGCTTGGCAGAGGAGAGTGGAGGGTGTGTCATGCCCACACTTGGCCCACTGATCTGTTTCTAAGCCATCCTACTCTTGATAGATGGAGGCAAGGAGTTGCAGTGGAATGGTGCAGATCTGCACCCTATCCTCCAACGGTGTGAATAGCCCCAACCCTCCCCGTGCAGTAACTCTGGTTTTCCTATGCAGCCCTCAGATCCCCTGAAACTCAATAACACAGAAACCATCAGGCATCTGTGTTCAGTTTCTTGCATCCCTGGATGTGCTTGATTTAAGGTCCAGGTCATTAAAGCAACTAGGTCTAGTTATCACAAGAGTGGCCTCACATACCTGTTGGCTGAGCACACTGCATCTGTAAGGGCTGGTGCCAGGCACTCCTGTGTGCTGGACCAGTCTCAGAGGCAAACCCTGGCTGTGGAGAGCTCTGTAAATGGGATCATAAGTAAGAAAACAAGCGTCAACCTGAGCACTTCAAATGGTCAGTCTCGACAAAGAGCTCATCAGAAGGATCTCACAGGGCTCTGTGGTACCACTAGTGCTATTCAACACACTTGTTATGGTCTGGACGGGAACATGAACAGGGAGTTTACTTGAGTCCCACGGTTATTCCAGAAAGGCAATATAAAGCTGACTGCAAAGGGTTGCAGAAAATCTCGTGGCACTTGAGTGGCTGGGCTCTTCCTGGCAGATGAAATTCAGTGATGGCAAATGCAAGGGAATTCCACCAGGAAGAAAATAGTCTGGCTTTACAGATATATTGAATGTCTCTAAGTCAGCTTCTAAGAGCAGAGAAAGAAATTCTTGGATTCATTGTGGATAGGCTGCTGAAAACAGTCTCTCAAGGCTCTGTCAAGGTCAAAAAGCCAAAAAGAAATGTTAGGAATGAGTACAGAAGAAACAAAGAACATGATTATGCTTCTGTGTACTTCATGGTCTGCTGAAAGTCTGCAAGTTGTGAGTGCTTCTGGTTACTATGCTGAAGAGCATAAAGAAACACTAGTAAGAGAAGAGAGGACATCAACAATGATCAGAAGTAGGAGATAGTTTCTGGGTAAACACAGATTCCTAATCTTGAAGAAGAGATGCCTGAAAGGGAATCACAAATGGTATGGAGAATGTCAACAAAGAACTAACATTCATGCAGTTCCATATCACAAAAACTAATGGCACCTGATAAACTGGTTAGGCAACAGGTTTAAAATAAACAAGCTATGGACTTTTCCACGTAGGCATCAAGGAATAATGGAACTCTGCCATAGACTGTTGGTGGAAGACAATCCATGAAGGGGTTGGGCACATCTATGCAGCATATTTCCTTTGCAGACTGTCAAATGCAGCAGCACAGATGTTACCTCTACATCAGAAGTGGCCTAAACAGCAGGCTGATGGGAGGTGAGGAGGTGGACAGGAATACAGTTTGTATTTCCTCTGTTTCTTATACTTCTTTCCTAAGTGAGGTGACTGCAAGAGAAGAGATACTGCTTCTTCAGTCTGGGCTAGCACAGGTCATCTTGCATTTTTAGTTAAAACTGTTTTTTGGGGTCTTTGTTCTACAGTAATTTCCCAATTATCTGACCACTGGTGATGTATTGCAGGAGAAGTGGAAAGTGAACTGATGAGCTGCAAAAGAGAGCGAACTTCCAGATGGAGAGCTGACATCTCTTGAGGATATTCCTAATGTTCTTTGCACTGGTGTGCTAGGACATACCGTAACAGAAATAGGCACTTTTGAGTAAAAGTAAGCAAAGATTGTGGTAATGTTCTTAAAATGAGGAAAACATTGTTTTCCCTATTAGCTTTGCCAGGGCAGTAGATTTCCTCAGACATTTAGGACATAGAAGAGACGTAGTCTTCCCTTGCAGCAAATGTGCTCTGGCTGTCTGATCCAAACAGTTACACCTGTCCAAGCAGGAACCACCAAATTTTGTATCAGCAATGAAATTTGGATTCTGTGTATTTGCAGCTGTGAGTAGAACACTTGCAGAAATAACTGAGAGTAAAATTTGTCCCCAGGGATGTTGGTCTTTCCAGCTCGCACAGATTTGCTTGGAGACAAATTTCAGTTAAGGAGAATAATTTTGCATGAATAAGCTGAGAGGAGGTATGAGCTGTCCATAGACAATCTTTGCAGAAGAAAAGATGACTAGCTGCAAGTCCAGGACTGTGGGGTGCTGGTAAGAGAAGCCTGCTGGTTGTGGCTTAGCACAGTTTCACCCAGAAGCCATTTTAGACACAGCCTCCATGGAGGTGTTTCACAGTGTAAGATCCTGTCACAGCTCTGGGGAAGGAGAGAATATTCTCTCTGCAAACAAAGCTATGTTTTGGTTTATTTGGCCTTTTCCATTTCAAAGGCCTTGATTGCTGATGCCTGCCATATTTTTTAATGACCAGTCCCTCCTCAGAGACTACAGCTTTTAAGATGATACGCATCCTGAACCATTTCAGCTGTGGTCCTGCTTTTTTTTCCTGTTCTGTTCTGCCCAGTTTCTGACTCCGCCTTCTCTGCTGCCCAGCCTCCTCGGTAGACAATGTTTTCCCATTTAATTTTATGAGACTAATGAAAGGCATTTGCATCCCCTCCACCAGGACTGGAGAAGAAAAGCCCACATCTGGAGGCAATTCACAGCTGGAAGATCTCTTCTGACATTCCTTGCTTTGAAATCCAATCCATGTAACCTTCTGTCTAAATACTCTGTTGCAGACATGGCAGAAAGAGGCTTTGTGAGGGGAGTCTGTGAAGAAACCAGTGACCCTCACATCCTTTTTCAAGAGCGACACTTCGAGGCTTTCTTCGCCACAAGGGAATTTTTATTTGATTTTAGGAGTTTCCTTGTTTTGAGGTCTCCAAATACACACTTTGGAAGCAATTAAAAAAGGGAGCTTTATTCTTCTGAGGTGTTAAACGTACCCAGCAACAGTTAAAATGAGTTGTCTGAAGCATTGTGCAGGTTCCAACATCCACAACTGGCTTTGTCCAATGGGTCCAGCCCGTGGCCTGTGGGCTGCATCTTGTCTGTAGAACAGTTCACCCGGGCTTCTAGTGACTTCTACTGCTGAACAGTAAAACTTCATGTTTCTTGCATCCTCCTTGCCCCCTTAGACTAAATTGCTGTAATCTGACCCCTGCTTGCCAGGAAGGTGGATAATTTGTAATTCAATTTTAAATACCTCAGAACAGAGACTCATTTGTTATGGCTGGGTTTGCTTAGCCTGTATAGGCTTTCTTCTATGACTACATTATGGAGTGCTTACAACCACACTCGTCATTGTCGTAAATGCCCCTGTCATGACTAATAGGACAAAGATCATTGAACTGGTGGTCTGGAATTTAAGGCCTGGCACAGAGGAAACAGGTGTGTCTTTTCCCTAAAGTAATTAAAAAAAAAAAAAAAAAAGTGAGGGGGTGCCCTGTTTGCTCCCCAATGGGATTCTGTCTGCTTTTATGTCCTGACAATGGCCAGCAGCTCCCTGTGCCTTTCGTGTGGGAGTTCACTGGCTTAGCTGCACAATAGCCTCAGGTGTTTCACCCTGCATGGGATCTCTGGGACCTGAATGAGTCCAGCTACCTTAACTTCTGGCATCACACCAAGGTGCTGTTTGCCTCCTTGCCTGGAAACATCTGCCTTGATGTTCCTCCTTGCATTGCAAATCTGAACAGACTAGAGAGGCTGTATTCTTCTATGTTAGTATAATTAGGGAACCATTTGCGGCTGGTTGTTGAATTTTTACTCTTAAAATAAGTGAGCCTTATTCTGTAAAGAATAGATGTATTGTGTATGTACGTGCACCCAAGAGCTGGAAGAGTGTATTATGATAGATCTGTCTCAATTTTCTAGTCCTCAATCCCAGAGAGACTAAAGGCATGCATTCACCTTTTGATAAGTTAACTATTGCAGGGTGTGATTTGTGCTGTTCTGTTTCACGTCATACCACTACAGGCACTGTTCAGCTCGTGTGTCATAGCTCAGAGGATAGCAATTAACCACTAAACAAGAGTGACTTAAACCATGACAGATTTTGTAGGTACTTGTCTGGCTCAATTTAGCTTTCCAGGCTGCCCCACAAATGTAATGTAATTGAATGATCTGCACACACCTGCGCCATATTCAGCTTACATGCTACCTCAGTTTGGCTCACATATTGTGACTGTTTCCCTGGTAAGTCTGCTGAGGGAACAAGGGGTTAACAGCTCTGGGAAATAAGTGACTATTTTTTTTCTTTTCTCAAGCTTGAATTGTTCTTTTAGTGACAGTCACCAGAACATCTAGAATAGATGTATTTTGGGGAATATGGCTTCTTGTGCCTAGAGCTAGTGTCTCTATGGCCTCATATCTCCAAATGAATACCTTTGTAGCACTGGAATTAAATTTGCACTGGTATAAAAGGCAAGCACAGTGCTCATTACTCTTACTGACAACTTATTCTAACAGTCTGAGGAAACAAACCCAACCATATTATTACTGATGATTATTACCGTTATCTGCTCTATGGCAATGCTGAGAAGCCAGGCCCCAGTGTGCCAGGTGCTGGTCAGAAATACAATCAGTCACCACTGCCCTTGGAAGTCCATGTGACACTGAAAGGCAGTAGTCATCACTAGCATGGCTATCACAGAGATCTGTGACCCTGTTTCGGAGTGCAGTGATTGGCCTGGAAGAAAACCATTTCCTTTCCATAATTCTCTGCAGTTTCAATACTTTGGGGAGTGTTTCTAGACATGTGACACTGACATTCACACCTTGGTTATTCTGTTTCTGGTGGTCACAATGCTGTCATCAGGAGCAGCAAGACCTGCCTCTGGAGGTAACCAGTCCTGTCCCACCAGGATTGTAGCCTCTCTGCCTGCTGTGGCAGCTGGACATGGTCACAGCTGCAGCTCCCACAGACTGCTCTGGAATTGTGGTTCCTTCATAATTCTGAAAATCTGAGTCTTGCTCCCAGCATTGCAAGTGCTGTGCTTCCTTTTGACGGGGTGGTGAACCAAGGTAGGGCAGGGCTGGGACAGGCGGTTCTGCTGAAAAACTGGGCTTGCATACACAGTGATGAAACTTTGTCTTGGAAGGACAGAGGCAAGTGGAATATGCTGCTTAAGGGAGAAGATCCAGAAGAAAGTGTCTGGTGTAATGGAAAGAAAGGAAATTTTTAGTTGAATATCAGGACTGACTTTTGTTGGTGTGTGGAGTAGCTTCCCAAGGGAAACCCAGTAATGGAAGCCTATCAGTTCTGGTCTCCAACACTGGAGTGGACACAGCAGGACATACTGCAGGCCAGGAAATGAACTTGCTTTGTCTGGGATGAAGACTATGGGTGTGACCCTGCACCACAAAAAAACAATGTGAGTGTTGCCAGTGACCTCAGGGAACACAGGCTCCTTCTAGCCAGTAATCCAGTGCTGATTTTTCATCTCTCCTCTATGCTCTAAGGTGTTTCTTATCAGTGCAGCTGTGTCACCGGTATATCCAAACCCATGCCCTTCCATTCAATTCTACTGCTTGCTCCCTTCAGGTGGCTGTTAAGGAATGGTTCTGAGAGTTTCAGATGCACAGAGCATTAGAAGAAGAGAGCCAGATATACTTCTCACCTGCAGGGATGGGTGGGAGCACATCCCTGTTGTGCATCCCTGTTGTGCACGAGGCCTGCAAGACTTTGTTTATTTCACAGAATCATTAAAGTTGGAAAAGACCTTTAAGATCATCAAGTCCAGCTGTCCAGCCAGCACCACCACCACCATGTTCACCACTAAACCATGTCCTCCAGTGCTGTTGATTAACTGAAACTCACCCTGGCCTCTGAAGTGGCAGAGGCAGGGAGAGGCAAAAGCAAAGGAATTGATGCCTTTCTACCAGGCTTGGTCTTGCTTCCCTTCACTTGTGCCCCCTGCTCCCCTGGGGCTGCTCTGCCCGGTAGCCCTTACAGCAGAGGTAGGTGACTCTTTTTGCTCTTTTGTGCTGATGACTGGTCCCAGTGGACATCTGTCTCTTGCCAGGTGCATCCTGGTGCAGCTATCCTCCTGGAGCTCTTTACAGTTCTTCCCAGTGCTCCCAAATGCTAAGGTGTGTTTGTACTGGGGTACACAGAGCAGTGGTGAGAAGGGTGGAGGCAAATAACTGTGGTTTTAAAAGTAAATAATTTATGCAACAATAACCTCTCCACCCAGGTAATCACCTCGAACAAACATTCTGCATGTCAAAGGTGTTTCTGGAGATAAGGGTTAGCACAATGAGACTCTTGCTTTCTTGGCTTTATCTGGTGCTCGGCACTTAATGCCACCTTGCTCTCTGCTGAAGGCAAAGTTGTCCCTCTAAGTGCCCCAGTGGAGGTTACCAATCAGGGGCAAGACTTCAGGGGGAAGTCTTTGCACTGACAATAAGGACGGTAAGCTTCCAGTGTGGTATTTTCCAAGAGAGCTGGACATAGTCCCTAAAACTTTGCCCACGATATGGATAGTGAAGTATTTGCCTTGGGGAGAAAAGGGACAGATACAGAGAAAAATACATTCTGATGGCTGGGAAATTAAGCTCATAGCTGCAAATTGTATTTGTGCTTGCAAAGCAGGCTGAGGCCTTTTCTCTTTTCTTTTCTTTTCTTTTCTTTTCTTTTCTTTTCTTTTCTTTTCTTTTCTTTTCTTTTCTTTTCTTTTCTTTTCTTTTCTTTTCTTTTCTTTTCTTTTCTTTTCTTTTCTTTTCTTTTCTTTTCTTTTCTTTTCTTTTCTTTTCTTTTCTTTTCTTTTCTTTTCTTTTCTTTTCTTTTCTTTTCTTTTCTTTTCTTTTCTTTTCCTTTCTTTTCTTTTCTTTTCTATTCTTTCTTTTCCTTTCTTGTTGCTGGAGAGAAACTCTGTCTCCTGGGCTACCTGATCATGGAGAGCTCAACAAAAGAAGTCCTGGAGTTTGCTGCTGAAGATTCAAGACTCAGCCTTGTGACCTTCCTGTGGTGTATTGACAGGCCATTACCATGTTGTGATGGTTGCCTAGCAAGGTAGTGACACTTGTGCTGAGGCAGAGTGACAGCTGTGTCACACCTGAGGGCTGGTGAGGCTGAAACTCGGTAGTATTTGTTTTGCAACAGTGCAAAGCTTGCATCAGGGTATCCCTAAGTCAGTGAGAGCCGGTGTAATGACAGGCTGACACCGTCTACGTGCTCACCTGACTTGCAGCACTGAGTGCCCTGCAGTGGCTCCCTGGCTTGGCTGGCTTGGCGTTGCCAACACTCCTGCGAACAGAAATGACTGAAAGGATCCAAGGATGTAGCCATGGAGGCAAAGAGACTGAGTGGGAGCTATTTTTGCATTGCGATGGAATGAACAAGAACATGGCATGTAAGAGTCCGTGGGCTGTGATGCAGAAACCTTTTGGTGGGTAGCAGGGTTAGAGGCAAATAACCAACACCACCTCTGCTGCATGGCTGGAAGGTGTGTCGATGGTTAGACCTCAGAAAGCACCTGCCAGGGGAGATCCTCTTATTAGCAAGTGCTTCTAGTGGGGTTCCTATGGACGTCATCTTTTAGCCTGATAGTCCTGAACTCATTTATCAGGAAAATTTAATTTCTGCCATATTTGCATATCACGTAAACAATAGGGAGGAGGACAACAACAGTAAGGTCAGCTCAAACTGCACCGATGGATCTCTTAAGTGCATTTGAACGACAAAATGCCATGGCTACCTTATTATAGCAAAGTGTGTATCAGGATGTGACAGGGAGATTGGAGACAGTATCCTGTCTCACAGTGCCACTATAGAGGATATGGGAATCAAAATAAATAGTCTCCAGGCTAAAAACCTCAACAGATTAAGGAAGGTGTCACTGAAATGTATGAGGGGAATAGCAAGCGGGACAACATTTTTATTTTTTCAGTCCCACTAACTTCTGTGTCCAAGCTGAGCAGCAGGAGTATAACTTGGCACCCTCTAAACTATTGAGCCCCTGAGAGGTCATATCAGGGACCAGGTTAGTGTATTCTCAAGTTGGCACAAATCTGTGGGATTCCTGACCCTGGAAATGAGGTACCCAGGTGAGGGACAGGAGGACTTGTGCCTTGTGCTATGCTCCTAAGAGGAAGGCAAGCTGGGAAGGGCCTGGAGTACAGGCCTGGCTGGTAAGATCATGCTGCAATACTGTCTTCTGTTCCCCTCTATGGAGTTCTCAAAGGATGATGCTGAAAGCTGGAAAGGACTCAAAATGTAGTTTATGTAAAAGAAGGTTAGGAATTTACTTAATCAAAGTCCACAAATATTTCACTTGAGAGATAGATTTCTAATAGTAAACAATGCCGGCAGAAAAGGTCTTGTTGAAATGTAGGTTACACCTACACTGGTAAATAAAGCGATCCAGGGTTAGTTCTCTGAACCTGAGGGCAAGTGGCACAGCATCCGTCTGAATAAAACTTCTTCTCCCCCAAAGAAGGTAGCCTTGCCCAAATAATTTGTTAAGAACGATGCCCTGACCCATGCTGTCAGAGCCAGCCCTGCTGTTAGGAGAGTGCCCTCTGGTTGTTCAGAGAACACTGGCTGCCACAAGCCAAAACTTGCCGTGAAGCATGCGAACAACACGGAAAATTGCCTGTCAGGGCTTGTGCATGTCTTGAACTGCTCAGCTTGCTAATAGAGAAGTCACCTCACTGGCTGGCGGTGAAGACCATCTAGAAATAGGGTGTGCACTCCGAACTGTGAGGTTGGTTAGCTAGTGGGACAGTTGAGGGACAGTAAATTCCTTGTCATTTGAAGTTTTTCAGTCCAGCTTGGATGTCACCCTAAAAAGATACAGATTTAAGGGAAACCATGGCCACAATGTGGGCAGGAGAGAGCCCAAAGGTGAATGCTATGCACTGGGTCAGAGCAGGTATCTGCCTTGTCCAGCAGAGGCACCTGTGTCCCTGAAGGGTGTGACCACTACAGGGAAAGCCTCTATGAGAACCTCCAAACGATTGTAGAGAGGATCGTTCTCCATCATCACTGCTAGGAGCCCTAAGCTCTGTGGAAAGCACTTGATTAAATCTCTGCCTCTGGGATAGGAGATTGAAGTGGCACTCCCTGCGTTCCCTGCTGCTCTCTTCTGTGGGAAGTCTTAGCGCCTACACGTAACCTAGTAGCTGAGAGAGGCTCTGGGCTCAGAAGAAGAGTGAGAAGTTTTTGGGGGTGGACATAGGCATCCCAAGCCATGGCTATTTTCCAAGCAGTGGTGGAACAAGCTGGCTAAGATCCCGCAGACATCAGGTCACTTTCCCTGCATGTACGTTTTAGTTATGGGCTAGTGAGCCAGGTGTCTGAGTCAGGACACCAGTGAACGCCTGGGAAGGTGGAGAAGGAATAGTACAGCAATCTTCCCATTAGGAAAGACAGTAAACAAAGCCAGATTGGATGTATGGCTCCTCTGACACCCCTGCCTACGCTTTCCTGGATACATCCCCAAGGCAGCAATTGGTGCTGTCTGGGACAACCTGTACCTTACCAGATTTGATCTGCTACCCACAGGTTTTTCCTTTAGCAACAACAAAAAGACATCAGTAGCTCTTCTGTTCTAGAGGATCTCAAACCTTCTTGAGGACCTCAGAAGAGCTTTTGAAACAACAGTCTCTAGCTCTTCAGTGCAGAGTTTAAGCCAGCTGTAAAAATGGTGGTGAAGGTCTGTGGGGAAGTTCACTATAAATTTTAATTTTCATTTAATAATTAAAAAAATGCATTTTAATCTGTGAAGAGAGGGGAACAGCAGATCTGCTCCAACAAAGCCGTGAAGCACACATTTAAGGTCTGCAACAGGCTGTGGGTGGAAAGAAACACCAGTAAACTCAAGAATGGTTTCATTTGGAATCTTAGCAATATTGTACTTCACACGTCACCTTTGTACCAAACCTGGAGCGTGTTGATTGCAGAGGGAGGTGTTTTCCTGGTCTGCTGTGTTAGCCCTAACCAAGAGGTGTTCCAAGGCTGAAATAATAAATGTGGTACAGTAGGATAGACTGAACTTCCCTAGGTGATTGGGAATTGCTCAATAAGGTTGGACTTCAGGTGTCCCTTAGCAGAGCCCAAGGGCATCCTTAGGGTTGCAACACAGACAGATTTACCAGAAATGGTAAAGGGCCGTAGCACAGGCCAGTGACCTGCTTTGAAAGGGGACTGGCTGACCTGTGACTGCATCCAGTCATGAACTGAAATGCTAGGGATGTTGAAAGTCAGGATTGCAGTGCATTGGTAAAGCTGTGTGTGAGGCTCCATGGCTGATGGGACTAATTGAGGATGTTTACTTTCCAGCACTGGATTGGAGTGAAAGACCAGCTCTTCAGTCCCTGTTTTAATCCAACCCTCTGAAAGATGAGTTCAAACCAAAGCAAAACAAAAAATACTTGTTTTAAAGAGGAGAGTGGAAGAGAAGCCCCTAATCAAAATGTTCTGATAATTGAAAAATGTGTTGGTGAAAACTAATACTGGAGAGTCATGCAGAGAGCGGGAGCTGAGCCTTCCCACTTCTTACCCAGAGCTGAAGACTGACCGTGAGTGACAGCAGCATGCTTAGGCAATGTCACTGCTCTCTCAAAGCCACCCTCTTTACCACTGGCCTAGCCCCTAAATCCTCAGCCATAATGTCCTCAGTGTATCTCACCGATGCCTCAGCCTGGTAGGAGCAGTCCCTCCGAGCTGCGTTCCCTCCTTTTCTCTCCAGCCAGTCTCCTAGTTTCACAGCCTCTTCCAGGCTGAAGGCTTCTTTGTTTTTCTCCTTTGTGTCATCCAGGAAACACACCCACCTCCCTTGCTCCAGCCTCATATTCTGCCTCACTCAGAGATTCTGTAACTCGTGTGAGGGAATTTCAAGCAATGCAAACTGCAGCGATGTTTTCTTAAACCATGGAAATTAGAGATTGGAAAATCTTGCTAGCTCATCCAGTCCATTATTTTACATTCTAGCCTATCCCAATTCCTGCAAAATTCTTACCTGCAATACATTTTCCAGTGCATTATCCAGTCTGCATCCTTTGCTTCCCATGAGAAACTGTACCACAGAGGACTACTTTTCACTGTTTGGAAGAGGTTTCTGAAGTTTTCTTTCCATTCTGCCTGACCTAATTTCTTTAAGTTCTGCCTGTGGTAACATGCTAGCTGGGTTCTCCTGCCTTCATGCTTACCTTGTTCAGGTGATGGCACATCATTCTTGTTCAGTCAAGCTGTTTAGCCACAATGCTTAATACTGGGTTGTAAAGCTCAGCAATAATAGTCCTTGGCTACCTGGGAAAGACTAACGTTGAGATTAGCATGGTAGTGGGTACACGGAAAACAGCAGACACTGCTGGTAGTGTTGCCTCTTTATTATAACAGTCACTTGACACATTCCATCACAAGGTCTGGCTTTGGTTGCTTTTGCCTTTGCCAAACTTGAAACCAACGTCATCTAGCTCATGTCTGCTTCAGTAGTTTTATAGGGTTCTTCTGGGTTTTGTTTTTAATTTCAGTCAAGACCACTTAGCTGTTTCTTGAGAACAAGGCTGGCAGGGGAATATTCTGCTTTATCCACATTAAAAAAAAAATCCTAATGACTTTTTCTCTAAAAAACCCAACAAACCGCATTTTGAGCAATGTCTTGCATTGAACTAAATCACGCTTTTTCTGTCAGGAACACATCTTTTGTCATCTATGACAAAGGCTGCCCCCCCAAGTTGGCTAAATAATGAGCTTTTGAGTTATTGCAGCTTGAGCCTGCTCAGAAAAAATGATGGGGGCTAGGAAGGAGAGTTGTTTATCTTTTTTTTTTTAACTGTGAGCCTGATGGAAGTAATAGCATGTGATTTAAGACCCAGGTTATAATGTACTTGCACAAAGGCCCCTGGCTGTGGCTGCAGGGTCACCTCGTTCTGGCCTCCCTTGGGCCAGGATGCTGTCACTGCGCCTGGCTCTCCTGGCCGGGTCACCCTTGGGAACTGATGTCCTTGCCCCGTGCGTGGAACTGGGGTTGCCTGGGCATGCGGAAACCTGGCTATGAGGAAACAGGGAGGTGTGGAGAGAGGAGGAGAGACAAAAGGAAAAAATCCCAACTGAAAGAAAGCCAACCAAAAAAAATACAGCAGAAGAGAGGCAGACGCCCAATTTCTCTGCTGGCTGTCTCCAAAATATTTTGTGTTTGTGTTTTCAACAACTGGGGCACTCCTTTCCCTCAGGACTTGTAGGGAAGCCTGGGTGCCCCGAAACTCCCCTGGCACGGCATACACGTGCTGCATCCACCCCATGTCCATGGCAGTGACACCATCCGCTCTCGGCATCGCCTGCTCCCACTGCGCCTCCAAGGCATGGGGCCAGGGCCCCAGGCTGGTGTCACCGCTGCCCTGTCCTCACCTGTCTCCTCCCTGGTGCACAGGCAGCTTCAGTGTGCTGCCCACCACAGCATGCATGGCCATGGAGATTAGACTCAACAGCAGGACTGTCTGTGAAGCCACAGCTCCAAAATGTCATAAAGGAATGGAAAGGAATCCCAAATCCTCATCAAATCTGAGGGGAAAAGGAGATGCCCTCAATCCTGGATAATTGCTGGGACATCCAGAAAGATAAAAGGTGCAATTGTAATATCTAGCATGATTGTTTTCAAAGCACCCACTGTAACAAAACCCCTCTGCTCAGCACTGTAAGGAAAGCTGGTCTCATTATTCTCTTTAGACAGCATATTAGACCTTGGCTTCTCTGATCTGTGCTTGCTACCACCTCTGCTCTGTCAGGGAACCCAGCCTGAGAAACTCGCTTGTGCCTTCTGGCCACCAAGCTTGCTGCATCTCTTGCCATGCTGCCTCTTTATTCATTAATCCTTCCCCTCCCAGTTTTCTCTTCCCCTTTTTTTTTTCCTTGTCAAAGCAAGGAGTTTTTAATAGCTAAAGAACGAAAACACCTCCCACGCCTCGCCTCAAAAAAGCTAACTCTCTGTCTTACTCACTCTTTTAGATTTCCAAACCTTTCCTGCTAGCTTAGATGTTTCCTTTGAGGCACTGGTTCCTCAAATACTAGCATGTGAGTATAACCTTACTAAACCATGTAGCTCCAATGGCCTTGAGAGGACAATCTGTGTGAATAAATAAATCAGATGTGGAATGGACACATGGCATTTAGCAGAGATGGAAAAGTTTTCTGTTTTATCTTGTGATTTGATTGGAAAAAAAAGATATTATGAGGGGCTTTATTCCAGGATGGAGTAGTATCTCACTTGCAAAATGTTTTAACAGTAGGCTTGAAGTTCTTCAGGCTGCTAAGGTCATAGTGAATGCAGATGGATTGATTAGATAATCTTTGGAGGCTTCCTCTAACTCTGCTTATTCTGATTCACCATGGTGAAATGGAGAAAAAGATAAATTGAAGCAAAGAACAATTGCTTTGGCTTTCTCATTTCCATGAGTGAAACCAAAGTGCAATGTGGTTTAACCGTATTGTTTCAATTTTTTCTTTTGCTTTAAAACATATTAAACATATCCTTGACTCTGAGATCACCTGCATATGTGAAATACTCTTTGCAGAGATTAATTTTAGGTCCTCAAATTTTGTTATTACCAAACCAGAATGTCTCCTGCTGTCTTTGTGCTGATTCCAATATCAACAAGGATCCCCTGTGCTGTAGATTTGCATCTGTGGGAATGACTCCAAAGACCCAACCTTACAGCGTATGGAAACAAGGACTGTTTTTGAGCTATCAGTCCAGCCATGGTAATGCAGAGTTTAGCACAGCTTACTCCGTTTCTGGACTTAGGTTTGCACCCTGCATTGTGCTCCATAGTGCTGGAGTGAAATTCCTAGCAACACCCAATTAAAACAAGCACTGAATGTTTACTCCCCATCATTGCCACTGCTTTGACTGCAGTGTAAACGCACCACTAATGACTTGGCCGATGGGAGGGGAAAATTATGTGTCAGAGCCAAGTACAGAACTAGGAATTTGGGCCTCCAGCCAGCTGCTTAGATCACACTGTGTGCCTCTAATGAAACGCATTGAAACGCATTGATTTGTGACTCTCACAATAACATTTTTAGGAAATCACTTCACTAGGTGTTTATTTGTGTGTCGGAGCAGCCTGGTGGGGTTGGAAAACTCAAGCAGACACTGCTTACAGAGCAAGAGTAAAATTTTAAGAATGAGGTTAATTAATCATTGGAATAACTTTTCTAAGGATGTGATGGGTTCTCCATCATATTCTGCTGCACAGTCAATACCAGTTAGTTGTATAAAGTATGTGCTATAGCTCCAGCAGGAGTTCTGTGTATCACTGGAAATGATTATCAAAGTTCTTTGGGTTCTGTTACATCTGAGAGGAGACTATGTCTTTGCAATGGTTCCTCTTGGTGATAAAAAACCCCATGAGCCTGTGGTAGTGATTGAGTCTGGGTGTTTGTGATTCTGTGTAGTAACAGACTGCGATCTCGTAAGTGGTAGATTTAAAAGTAGCAACAATTTTCAGAGAGGGGACTACCAAATTACAAAGACTCACTCTGCACAAGTGGACGCCCTGCCAATCTTGCAGCTGATATAGTGTGCTGTGATGATTTAGTGAGCTCAGAAAGAATTAAACCATCAATGAAATGCCAGACTTGGTGCATTTCAAAGCATCTGGTCAGATCTCATGGAATTTCTTGGCTACTACGTGTTCAGTCAGACAGAAAGACATGGGGGAGAGTCCATGATCACCTTGTGGTATTTCACTGGATGCCTCAGAAGAGCAGATGGGAATAGTGAGCAGTGGATAAGGTAAGCGTTCATCTACTTGGAGTTTTGTACGGACCCTTTTCTGGTCTGGCACCTCTTTAATATCCTTGTAGAGCTGTGTAAAAATTTGTGGTTTTCTTGCCTGTTTACAGTTTATGGTTAGCTAAATTACGTAAATACTATTTTTTTTCTGTGTGCTCAGCTGAACACATCCTAGAGTTTAAATACTCTGTGAAAAGCAACCCCCTAGCCTTATATATAATATACAGTCTTGTATTTCCTATCCAGAAATTGAGACACCTAGAATCTCTAGTGAGTCCTCAAAGTCCTTGTTGCTGCATCTGATTTTTTTCCTTTTCATGTCTGCTTTCTGTGTGGTTTTTGAGTGGCTGATAACCATAAAGATTAGAAAAAAAAATCCAGCCAACTAAGACTTGTTTCGAGAAAAAAAAAAGTACAAGGAAAATAAAAAGTAATTAGGTCCAAACTGACCGACTTGTTTGTCCATCTTTAAGATGCATTTGCTTAGCCCAGTTCAATCTTTATTTCTGCCAGTCTTAGTGTCTAGAAGTGTAAGCTGATCATCTTTGAAAACAGAATTCACCTTTAAATGTGCTTAGACTAGAAAAAATATGCCTGGTGAGGTCATTTTCAGAGCAAGAGTTAATGCATCATGCAAACAGCTAAATAAAGGTTACAATCTGAGTGGAATTATTCAGAGCTCAGGGAGAAATCTGGCATTTGCAGTCTGTCACTGGGTTTGAGAAGTCTGGCTCTCTCCATGTCACTGTCACTCGGGAGACATCCTGCTTTCTGTGTGGCAGTAAGGGAGGGGACTGCGGCTCTGAATGATCTTCCTGTAAAAACAGCAAAAACAGGAGCGGTGGGAAGTGTCATGTGCGAGGAATGTGTGGAATGAGGGGTGAGTATGAGCCCATCTTTGTCCAGTTTTCACAGACCGACTCTATGGGTGTAAATAGCCACCCTTCCTCCTCCCCTTTCCTCTTCAGGTCAGCTGAAGAGCCAACGTCAGGACAGCAAATGATCCCTGGTATCCCTGGAGGATCGCTGCATGGGGGGCTGGGAGGAGTCGTGTGCCTCTTGAGACCCTCCAGTTAAATACTGCAAGTTTTGGGCCCTATCTGGCAAGGTCTCTTTGACCTTCTTTTCCATCGACATCCCTGGGAGTTGTGTGTGTGTCACTTTGGGGCAGGATACACCCAAGCCAGGGTGTAGATGGTGATAGAGCCAGGATAAAAATGCATCACTTGTCAACGCCCAGGCTTTTTTAGACTTGGCAATCTCCATGGAGGTCCTGTGCAAAGATTTTGGGGCTTTTTGCGTTTTGTTTCCTTGTTTTGTTTCTATAAGTCAAGTGCTTGGCTGATTGCACAGGAAATCAACTGCTGTGGGCATTCACTTCAATGGGCGAATTTTAAACGAGCCACAAGGGACTGGCTGCTGCTGAGGTCAAAGAGAAAGAAACATCCAAAAACTCTAGCCAAGCCAAATTATGGTGGGAAATATCAGATACAAAGAGGAGAAAACTGTAGGCGCAGTAGGGTGAAAGACAGATACAGCTTGATTTTCCTGTCTACAATAGGTCAGATTGAGGTGAGGTTAAAATAGAGATTTAAAAAACAACAATCAGCCAACCAAAATCCAAACCAAAACCAGATGAAATCCCCATAATTTTGCTAAGGGAAGTTTGTTGAACATCAGGAAACATGCTCTGGTGTTGGTGTTCTATGAGTTGTGTGCATTAATCTGGGGAAATTTAACGTGGTACTTGACAAAATATTACACAAAGTGTAAGAAAGAATCATTTCATGCAGGGCAGAAGGTGAACAAAAGCTAAACTCCTGCAATCGTTCATCTTTTTTTTCCTTTTCCCAGTGATTTCAAGTGTTCCCAGGCTCAGATAAATCCAAGAGACGGACCTACACCCCATTTCAGAGTCAAGGTAAAGAGTTTGTGTTCATAAAAATGTAAAAAAAAGGGGGAGGGGGGTGGAATTTCAAGAGAAGGAATAGAAGTCTAAACTTGGGTGTTGCTTCCCCCCCCCCCCCCCCTCCCCCCCCCCCCCCCGGCATACACGTGAGCAGCAGAGACTCCCGAAAAGAAGACTAGAGAAAGATTGCCATCTTCTGGAAGGATAAATATCTGCCATTATTCAGAATACTAAACCTGCTGTAAGCATATTTTTTAAACCATAGCATATTTCTGATAAATTTATTTCCCAACATGAATTCTTATCCGTATAAAACTAATTCAGTTTAATTTCATCAATATATATGCCATGAACCCAGCTTTAGAAACTGACATAGAATCTTGGGTTTTAATGATGCTCTCATCAAGTTTAAAATTAGGAATGTGTTAAGGATTATCAGTAGAGATGGACTTTATCTATTCTTGAGCCTGTAAACCAGGCTTTTTTAAAAATTTTTTTTTTGCTGAGCATTTAGAAGTCAAATTTAAGGTGTCCAGATGTGAACAGATGGAAAAAAAAAGAAAGAAAAAAAAAATCACTCTCCTTTTAAACAGCATCATCTGTTGTTCTACCTACTTCAGTAAATTAAGTACATCTGTTTCAAACAGAACCTTTTTATTAATCAAAAACCTGCAGGCAGTCTGTGGAGCACAGGGACATTTAGCATTGCTTTCAGTTAGTCCGTCTTAGAAATGCTTATCTATATTAGAGGAGTTTATGCAGCGCCTGGGATTAAAATACCCAGAGAGCTACTGCCCATTCTGCTCAGGGCAGGAAGGGTCAGGAGCCCGGGACAGCACAGCCCACGTACTGGACTGTGAACTTCTCCGTCTGCTGCTGTGCTGTGAGGGGCTGTCACAGGCTCTGCTGTCACCCAGAGCTATTCCTGCACCTGCCCCAGCCTCTGGGCTCTGGTGTTGGACATGGGGGATGAGAATGGATGGACCACTGGTTTCCTCTGTCTTGGCAGAGCAGCATGCAGGGAATCTGCCTTGTTCCCTCCCAGTGGTGGTGCGAGCTTCACCCACTCGGCACTGGGCAAAGTCCTTGTGGGGAAGACAGGATGTGTACCTTTGGGATGCTCCTCTCCCTTGCAGTTTGATTCAGTGCGGCTCTGCTCCATGGCCTCTAGTACATACTCGTGAGAGGTGATGTCATTCTTACTTTTCATGGTTTTGATACCACATTTTGGGAGCCTTTAAACTTGCAGGACAAGAGCTCAGAGGGGACTTTGTGTGAATGTAAATCTCTGTCTCTTCTGACTAGGTTCCCAAATTCATCCAATGTGAACTTGCTGGGAACTGGGATTCCCAGTGAACTTCACACTTTGGTAAAAGCTGCCACTGCCAGTGACACTGACAGTCTACCTCATTCTCCCATGCTTTGAGTATTGGCTTGACTTGCTGCTGTTTCACATACCTCCTTCATGGTGGTGATGCCGTGGTGTCAGTCTGCTGCTCAGCAGCTCTTCTGCTAAGGGGCTCCTTTTGGCATCAAGATTTCCAGTGCCCATGGGGAGAGCTGTATTGGCATCTCTTCAGGGACTGAAATCCTCAGTCCTCAGAGCAGACGCAGTTGCGTAAACTTTCCTCTCCCCATTTCTTTACTCTGCCCTTTCTGCAACTATCAGGTGTGGCCAGGAAGATATTCTAGGGCTGGGATGCCTTTGGTCTTTGCCACTCTGCTGCGACAGTGCACAGGACAAGGGCTGACCTGATGCCAGGGTGCTGGCAGTTTCCAAGCTAAGGTCACTCCTCCCCTATAGCATTTGCCAGAGCTGTCAGCTTGCTCCATACAAGCTCCCAAACAGCTTCCACATGAGGATGGCTGGAATCTTTCAGTGTTTTAAAGAAACTTTCTACTCAGTCAATACAGGTCACTCTTCTGCACTTAATCCCAACCCGCAGCACCAATCTCTTCCCATATAATCTCCCAGAACAGCTGTGCGGTGATTGCATTGTGGATTACAAAATGACCATTTTCCACAAAACAGCTGCTGATCAGAAGGATAGCATTTAATAATCACTGGGGAGGTGAAGGAGGAGGGGACCAGACAAAGGAGGAAGGGGTTTTGCAGCAATTGGGTTTCTTGGAGGATATAGAGATGAGCAAAACACCAGACAAAGCGTGAGTCCCACTTCTGTGCTGGTCATCCAAATTAACAGTACTTCAAAGACTTGCTGCTAAGGTAAATTCAGCTATCTTTTCTGTTGGGGCTATCTAGATATTATGGTTGGTTAGTATCAGTGAGTGCTTGGCTTTTGTGGAGGGAAGCTTTTCTAACAATGTTTTCAGGAAGTAGTTCAGATTTGCTTCTCGTTCCATCTGTCTTCTGCATCCTTGATCCACTTCCTACTTCTGACTCATTTGTTTCTTGTATTTTTTACGTCTTTTCCTTGACACTCATCCTGAAATTATACAGCCTTTCAACTACTGTCATAAATCAACTGGAGAGAATATTTTTCCCACTATTGAAAATTTAAATTAGAAAGATGATTTTTGTCAATATTGTGAGTGGAATTTTTTTTTGTTAAATAAAAGCATTAGCAACCCAAAACCTGATGACAGAAAATCTTATAATCAAGCAGTGATGAAAAACCGAAAAACTTTGTGTGCTGGAGGTTTCAATTTTCAGGTGAAAAATTATGTTTTTGAGGAGAGCAATTTCATCTGTAATTTCCTTTTCTGTCATAAGCCAAATTTTCCACCAAAAAAACTTTCAGTGAGAAGTTTGCCACTAACCTTAGCCAGAAACTGTTCCTAGTAGGTGCGTAAATGGTGATATTCAACATACATTCAAATCATGAAAGTCATTAGTTATGGCATCACTAAGATGTTACCATCTCCAGGGTGCAGAAAGAAATGTCCTGCTGAAGAGACAAAAGAAGCCAGAGCATGAAACAAAACAGGAAAATTTCAGGAGCTGAGTATTCTCTTGCTTTCAGTGGGGGTGTCTGGGGTCAGGCACTGCTTTCTCAGTGTGATGAGATGCTAATAAGGTACTGCTTTTCAAGAGGAGCTTCAGCACCATCTTTGTTGGCCATGTTTCCAAGCTTGCTAGTTAGCAGAAAAAATGATTCTAACTGCACCACTTTTAGCTGTGATGCAGTCACGAACAATGCAAAGCTCGGTCTCGTATTGTTTATTTATAGTGGTGTCCACAGAATGCTGGGTCTTTCTCACACGTTCAGCGTTGGGTGAGTCAGCCGAAGTTCAGTGAAGAGGACCAGCAGCAGGCAAAGTCTGCACAAACTGAATCTATTCATGGGTAAATAGATTTTCAGAGTCATAAATAGGAAAGGGTGGGAGTATCTGGATGAAGTTGTGCCAAACATAGGGAGTGCCATGTGGGAAGAGACATGCGTTGATTACATGAAAGTTGATGTGTGGGTAGATGACATCTAATCAATCTATGGAGTGATATTTTGGAGTTCTCAGGAGTCAGTGCAGGGTTTTGCAGGAACCCTAAAGTCTTTTTCTTCCCTCTGAGTGAGAAAGTCCACAGGACCCTGGTTCACAAACTGCTTTCTGAATTACTTTTAATGATGAGATGAAACCAGTAAGAATGTTTGTGGCAACATTCACTCTTACAGGAAAAAAACCTTTGGCACTTTGTGTGAAAGCAGACACTGTCATCCCATCACCCTACCAAATTTCTGATATGCAGATGAGAGCTCAGGTGGAAGGTGCTGCTCTAGAGCTTGTACTCAAGATGCCAGGTCTGGATAGCTGGGTGTCCTCTCTGAGCAGGTCACTGCTTTGATGTGTGACTTTCAGCAATATGAGAACATTTTCCTGCCTTTTCCCACTGTGAAATCACTATATTCTCTATGTCCTTAGGTACAGTAATGAACTGCTTGAAAAAGAGTTTTGGGACACTAGGCAGCAAGATTTCTCATTTACTTGGAGAGAGCATTCATTGTATTTCATGTAAAGACAACACGCAGTATTCAGGGAAGCTGGTTAACAGTTTCTCCCTGTCATCTCTGAGATGGATGAATGTGATATTCCTTTCATTTTGCTCAGACACCTCAACGCACTCAGCCCTGCTATGTCTGCTGGGTCACCCTCTCTTCCCCAGTACAGATATGCAGCATACTTTGCAATGGTTGAAGCTGACCTATTGGTCCGCTGCCCTGGCTTTCAGAAAAGGTTCTTCCATGCTGGGTGAGCTGTTGGGATGTTGTGAGGAGGGCAGTGCTCATAACCCCTCCCCACAGATGCACGCTGAGAAAAGGTGGGATCCATAAGGCTAGGTGGGACAGGTGGTGTGACGGTCCCTCCTGTTTGTGTGTTGTAGATGGAGCTGCTGAAGGGACTGCCACTGCGCCGTACTTTCCTGGCTGTCATCCTGAACCTGCTGGCTCTCACCCTCTCCACCACTGCCTTGCTGGGCAGCTACTGGTGCACCGGGACCCAGAAAGTACCCAAGCCTTTGTGTGGGAAGACCAAAGCCTCCCAGTGCGTGGGTGTCCCCATGCCATCTGATGCAGATGCTAGCAATGTTTCGTCTGAGGACACAGTGCACTACAGCTGGGAGACTGGAGATGACCGCTTTGCCTTCAGATACTTCCACACAGGGATGTGGCTTTCCTGTGAAGAGAGCATGGAAGGGCCAGGTAGCGTGTTGCTCAGGCAGCCACAACTTACTCCCTTGTATTTACTCCACAGAAGTTTGAAACTGAAAGGTGGGAGGCTGACAACACTTGGGAGAAAAGTCTTCTTCCTTTTCCTAGATGGTATCAGCCCTGTGCACTGGTGTGGTCAGTGTATTTCTATCCTTCACTGGAATGTTCACAGAGCAGGGAAACAGAGAATGGTTGTCTCTGGTGTGCCCTTTGGCCTGGAATAGGGGCTGTGAAGTGCAAGTGATGGCGGTGATGGCAATGACTTTGTGACAGCACTGTTCATCCTGATGGGAACTGCCATGAGCCTCCTTTCCCTTTCCCCGTATCTCCATTCCTACACACAGCTTACTTCATGCTCTTCAGGGTAAATTTGTGCATGTCCTCTCAGAAATTTAAGTACAGTGATTTTATGCAGATGTTAATTTTTAGCTATCACTGTGAGGACTACAATAGTTGGTGTTCTCCTTAAATCACCAAACTGAATGGTTTTGTGTTATTAAACAGAGACTGGGCTTTTCTTAAAAAAAAAACAAAACAGAGAAATAGAATTACTACCTTATAGATACAGAGAAAACCTGGAGGATCTGAATCCAAAGGAACTAAAGCTAGGAGGCAAATTGACCTGAGGATTAGAGCTGCAATATTGTAATTGTTTTTAGTTTTTGTGATATTGTGACAGGTTTCATTTGTGGTTTTTGAGCATGTGGGACTGGCACTGTAAATCCTGGAGTGCCGGGGACTGGTTGTGCAACCTGTACTAGAACCATTTGGTGCTTCCCTTCACCCTTGACTTGTTCCTGCCCAGACCTGCTCAAGTCCTTCTGCTGGAACCTGTGCCACGCCAGCACAGGTGGGTGCTCTGCAGTGCTCAGATGCCCTTTACTGCCTGGCACACACATCAAGGATCAGAACTAATCCAGAAGGTGGCCAACAGGGAGATTCGTATCTAAAGATAGAGTGATGAAAGTCACTTTCATCAGGCCCATTCCCCTGAACCCACCACCCTCCTTTCAGCTCTGCCTAATTACAAACATCTCACCTTCTTTAACCAAGCCATCCTTCCAGTATGGTATTTTTCATCTCTGTTGCTGTCAGAGTTTGAAAATAAATAACTGGTGAAGAAAAGCAGATAGAAGGAGGGGCTGGAGCAGAAGGCAATGTGCTTGAAACTCTCATGTCCTAACAAGTGGGCTGCTTTTTGTTATGAGCATTTCCAGACGGGCTGTGGAAGGAAATGTGTTTATTTAGGACTGGTTTGGGTTGGGTTGTGTTTCCACGATGCTTGTGGGAATGAAACTACATCACTTGACTGATTTCTCTAAATGACTTGTCTGGCCACTGGGCAGTCCTGGAATAACCCCAGTGCCTGAAGGAACGCAGGAAGTACGTAACATCTGGATCGGAGCAGAACATGGGATAGAGCACAGGGTAGAAGCACAGTCAGTCTCAGTCTCCTGCTTCCTGTAAATCAAGCACAAGCCACTCACCACTGTGCATCTTTGAAGCAAGTGCATAGACAATAAAAACAACAAAAAAGGGACTACTCTGAACCAAAGGAGTTTGAGTCGAGCTGGAGAAAGGATTTCATTATTCAGGCTAATCTCAGGATCAGTTTAGATGAGCCGTTACTGAATATCCTCATTAAAGTTCTAGGTGAAGTAGCAAATTGCAAGTTAATGAGAACTGCAGATGGCACTAAACTGGGTAGCATCCTGAGAGCTGTGGATGACGGAAGTAACACAGGAGATTTGGAAAGATTAGAACTGGGGATAGAAATTAAGAAAATGAGATTCTTACATGAAGTGGAAATGTCTGAGAGAAAATACTCTGCCAAGTGGAGGAGAGGACCCTCAAATGCAGTAATGCAGTATGCAGGGACAGAGACTCACAGACAATAATGATGGACTTCAGCTGAGACAGTCGTTTGTGCCTGGCCAACATAAAAAGCCAAAGCAAATATTAACACAATTTGTTGAAATAGCATGCCTAAAATGTGAGGACCAAGGACCATATTTCTCTATGAGTCTCTGCCACAGAAGGGGCACTCACATATCTGTCATAAAGTATTTCATTTGGGAAGTTCTTTTTTTGCTTTCTTTTTTGAGAAGCAGCGCTAGAAATGCTCTTCTGAGATTAGGGTGTGTGGGAATTCAACAGAAGTGGTGGATCTGCAGTCTGTTACAAGCTACACCCTTAATAGACCTGATCATCAGTAATGTTGTGAATGAGTAGCAACAGATTTTTATATCCAGCAGAGGCTAGTAAGATTTATGAATTGCTGAAGCTTTTTTTCTGAAAAGGCCATTTCTAGTTTTGCAGGCAAATGTTGCCTTCCCATCCTTTGCCTCAGTGAAGGTCTGGAAAGATAGTCAGAAAAAGACCAGAGGTGAGAAGGTCTGATGGGAAGATTCAGGGATGACTGGATGAATGCACTGAAAAGAGTGAGATGAAAAGATTTTCTTTTCCCTTATGTTCCCTGCATTGTTTTGTAAACTAAAAGCTTTGGTTTTGTGTTTCAGAAGAGAAATGCCGCAGCTTTATTGAGCTTTCACCACCAGCAGAGAGAGGTAAGAGCAAATCCCTGTATCTCACTGTAGCTACCCAGTGTGCCTCCATGGGACAGGGAACCTGCAATATTTTGCCTGTGTGAGGACAGCAGGGTGAGTCCCCAAAGAGCCAGGCATGAAATCCTGTCCTCGTGGTTGCTAAAGGAGCAAAGATTTCCTCCCAGATGTTCACATCCATTCACAAACCACTGCCAATTTGTGAAGTCAGTGCTAGGAACCTCAGATTCCCTCCAATATGAAGTGTGATTTGTCTCATGTAGTAAGTTGCCTGGTCTGGGGTTGTCATCTTGCTGTTGTAAAGGGGAAGAGGACGGATGCTGCCTCAGGGCAGTTCCTCACACACAGGCTACGTATTAACTCGGTGCTTCAGTTTTGGGGTTTAATATGATGACTCTGGAAGCTGAATCACCTCTTACTTTGTGGTAAGTAAACAGGACATCTGAAAGTTATGTTTTCAAGGTGAAGCCCCTGCCTCATTAAATACAAAACTACATTTGGGGAGGAGAGATCACCCCTCCTGTCATTGGTACATGTTTCAAATCACCGTGCAGATAGCCTCAGCATACTTCAATGTATGTGTACATATGCTACGGAGGTTTTACTTAATGAAGGCTTTTCAATTGGTGTGGGCTTGCTAACTATTCCCTGAGATGGAGGCTGGAGGCAAGTTGTTTCAGAAGGTGTTCATATGTCAAGGGAAAGGCCTGGGGTGCAGAGCCTGTGTCAGCATTCAAGCCCTGACAGCAAGGGCGTAATAAATGCCGGGGATTTGCAAGCATCATTTTCACCCCTTCCTGCGCATAGTATCATTTTAAGATGACCAGGGCAGGTGCTATTGTGTAGCTGGGTTAGCACTGGACAAGGTGGTGTGTCTGCTGATTGTGGGATGGGCTGGTGAGCTGGGTGTGTGCAGAGCAGCTCCACAATACACAGGCAACATTACAAGACCAAATGACACATCACCAGTGGGAAGCCTGGACTCACAAGGAAAATGATGCAGAGGTCTCTTTGTATGTGTGGTGCCTGCAACCTCCAGAATACTTTTGACAGTCTGACCTTTAATGAAATATTCTACTTGATGGTGCTGCAGCAAGCAAGCCAGCTCCTTTAAACAGGGAATGCAGCTCATCTATTTCTGCTAAAGAGCTGGGTGACTCTATGGCACTAATGATGTTGAGTATTCAAGTCAGTGCCACATTAATGAGGGTTTTCTTCACACTCCTTTTCCCCAGCTGAATGTCTCCTCTACAGCCATTAATAGTTGCTAACAGTAGTGTTCACAGTGCTGCTTCATTTGTCAGATTAATGTTTCTTCTTCAGTGAATCCTGTGCTTTTCCACAGACCAGCATTACAGAGTGCCTTTCTTCTTTCTCTTCCAATTCCTACTGCACAGCTGTAGAACTCAGTTCAGCTGTGGACTTTGGTATCACTTAAATCCCACTCAAAATCCCAGCATGAAAGTACCTGTACTCTGTTCAAGAAGCAGAGTGGTGGTCAGTGTTACTGCCCTGGCTGGATATCAACTCCAAGGAATGTACTTGCATTCTAATTGGGGTTTCAGTGAGAAATACAGGCTTGCAAGGGGCTTCCTGAATTCCAGAGGCCACGTCCCAGACAGTAATGGATGCACCATATAGTTCTTAACTAGCTGAGTCCCAGGTTAAAAGTTGTTTGCTTTCATTGTTGTGATTAGAGCTCAGATGTGTTCATGGCCAATCTATGACCATTAGGTTTTATGCTAATAGTCAACAGCTTCCCCAGTCTTTTTCCTTTTGCTTTCCTCCTTACTGCTTATGAATAATGCTGGCTTGTTTACAGATGGCATTTTAGTTCCTCTCAGCTCTGCCACGCTAGAGGAGCCAAGCCATCCCCTGTGACAGGCACTCTGTCCCCTACAGCATCCATTGATCCCTTGCTCACAGGCTAGTGAGATTGCTTTCAGGTGTTTGCTGTTTTCCTTCGTTCCCTTCTATTCAAAGGACATCCTTTCAGGATTGGGTTGAGAGAGGGGTGTACTCTCCCTTGAACATGGTTTCATCCTGTATTCCTGGCAGGAATCCTGTGGCTGTCACTGGGATCAGAGATGCTGTACATCAGCTTGCTGCTCATCAGCTTCATCCTCCTGATGCTGGAAATTCTGCATACTGGCAATCCTGTCTGTGGGATGAAGCTCAATGCTTTTGCTGCTGTCTTCTCGGTGCTGTCAGGTGAGTGTATTACTGTGGTCTCGGAATCTCAGCACTGGAGAGCCTGCTTTTCCACTCAAGGCTAAAGTATGCTACTTTGGCTCCTGCTGTAATTCTTTTGCTTTCTTGTCTTTGGTGTCCAGGTCTCCTTGGGATGGTTGCACACATGATGTACACCCAAGTCTTCCAGGCAACAGTTAATTTGGGACCAGAGGACTGGAGACCACACACGTGGGACTATGGCTGGGCATTCTAGTACGTGAGCTCTGAAGCCATCTTCACCTCCCCAGCCTTTACAGCTTCAGCCATGCCACCTGCTTCCTCCTCATTTCTTGACCTTCTATGTGTTCCAAAGACATGTGATTCTCCTACTACTAATGTCCTGTCTTTGCCTCACCCCGTTTTAATAAATAGTGGCTGAGCTACTTAAATGAATAGCTACCAAAGGACTGGCAAAACAATGGGGTCACACCTAAACAATTGCCTTCAGCCCTGCTGACTAATCAGGCTTGCCCCTCTGCTGGTTTGCCCTGTTTGGTCTCAGCTCTTCCCTGTGTGCAGAGGCCAGTGTCACACCTGCGATGATGCTCTCAAACACACTTTGTTTTTCTGCAATTTTAGTAAGTTGTATGCTGGTTTGGCATCTTCACTAACCCATGTTAGGCCAAAGGGCCTATTCCTGCAACACCAAGCCTAGACATATGCCTAAAGATGTGGGCACAGCTCAGCCCCCAGCCAGCAGTCACATCACCTTCTCCAGTGCTGGCCCAGCCATATAATGGCAGCTGCACTGGAGGCCAAGGTCATCTCAAGATGGTACTATGTGCGGGAAGGAGAGAAAGCAGACGATAGACCACAGTGTCACTTGTGAGCCAGGAAGAGGAGCTGCACAAAGCAAGTGGCTCAGTGTGCCTTTCTCTAAAGGATAAAGCAGCCAAGCACAGCTGATGTGACATACCTGACTTGAAAAACAGTTGGATGAGCCTTGCAGGTGCCCATGGAAAGTGCAGGTTCAGTTTGCAATGCTGTATTGATGATGACCACATTGATTCTTAAACACTCCAGTGCAGTGTGCCAGTTGTGGACATCAAATGCCAGGATGGCAATTTGGTTATGCTCAGGTAGACAAGCCTCACATGCAGTAAGAGAAGCCCTGCAATACAGAACTTGCTTCCAAGCTGTGCTCTCCTGCTCTGACCAGTTACAGATGTTCCTGCTGCCCTTTTCCCTGTATCACTCCCTTCCCTGTGATGGGGATGACCAGTATTTTTCCCACTGATCTAAGAAGGCTGTTATGGTGGGACAACCCCTAAGAACTAATGCTGTTAACCTTAGTCATTCTAGTTCATGTCTGTGCCCAGTAGGTTCTGCCTAGCAAATCAGGGAGAACTGGGGTGTGTCACGGTGTTCTTTACCCTACATGGGTTTTCACAGCATGTGCTTCTTCTGTGTCTCTGGTAGCATGGCCTGGGCCTCCTTCACCTGCTGCATGGCCTCTGCTGTCACCACTCTCAATACCTACACCAAGACGATACTGGAGTTCAAAAGGAACCACATCAAGGGATACGATGGGAGCCTCAAGGATCACCCTCAGCACCACCAGTGCTTCATACAGCAAATAAGCAGCTACTATGAGCCCAAAGGCAAGGCCTTCCACTCAGTCTCTGAGGGAGTTGACTTCTACACTGATCTGCAGCAGAAAATACTACAGCGGGAACCAGAGCTGGACCTGGATGAAGTCTTGGCCCAGACAATTGGGGAGGATCGCTGTTAGGGATGAGTGCACAGGGACAGAGCAGTGGGGTTTGGGAGGCACAAGAGCTCTGAATCAAGCACTGGCACCACTGTTAGCAGGTTTTGGGGAGCTCTTCCTTTCTCTATAGTTCAGGGAGTGAGGAGGCAGGCACTGGGTCAGGGCAGTTACAGTAGCAGTTTGGGGGTCCTCCTTGGTCATACACAGTGTGATGGGTGCCCTCATCTGACAAGGGTGAAGTTGGAGGGACATGCTGGTGCCAGCTGTCTCCAAGCACTTTCAGAGTTGAGGCAGATGTCCTAATCCCGGTATTGCACTTGGGAATAGATAGTCAGCACCATCCAGATGGCAAATTGCACTGCTGGGTGGTGTCACATTGACCTTCCATCAACCGCTCCAGTTCAGTGCTATGGTGAAAGGCATCAGTGTTCATATTGATTGGCTGTCACCCTCTCTGAACACCATTTATTCTTACTTTCCAAGCCCAAACTCTTCTTCTCCCTGCCCCTAGATTAAAAGTCCTGCTGCAGTAGAAATAGGAGGTAGCTTTCAGACATCTCTCTCCTCTTTACTATCTGTAATGACTCCCACTTATTCCCGTCTTGCTTTTTGCCCAAAAATCTCCCATTCTGAGGTACTTTGCTGTCTGCCTCTTTTTACTGTTTCTTCACAACCTTTAAAAATTTGGCTGGACTTTGCTTTTTACATTACTTCTATTCATCTGTTCCTTTTTGCCCATTGTAAAAACATTGCAAACAACCCATGAATCAAAACCCCAAGCAAACTGATAATCTCTCAAAGGTGAAACACTCGTTCACATGACACATGATGCTGTACGCAGTATTTATTTTGCTTCACTGCAGTTCCAAATACATTTTCCCAACAATATACAGACAGACTCTTTATTCACAGTGGGAGTGGGGGGTGTGGGCAGGGTGAATTCACATTAAGGAGGAGCTAACATCACTGCTCTTGAATATCAGTTCTCTCAGGAAGAATCTCAGAAGAGTAACTACTTAGGTAACAGCCGCTTCACCTTTCCCAGCAAGGTGGTGGCTGGACAGGAGGGAAGAGGCACTCCTGTTTAATCCCTCATACGTTACTGGTCCTCACACTTTCAGTCCTATTATGCAGCTCTATTAACTGACTACATATTATAAACACTAAACCCTGTCTGGAGCAAAATGCCAGGCCTAGAGCCATTGCTACAGTTGTGCTAATATATACAAAGCTATTTACATGAAAATACCATTAAACATATACAAACTGTTCACAGGCTCTGACATTAGGAGATCAGGGCCCAAGGACCAGCCTTGGGGCTTGCAGCTAATCCTGAAGGGCTATCCTGGAAACTTTATATAGAGATGTGGGATGAGGGAGAGGGTGATACAGCAAAGAGAGGTGTCAAAGGCCCAGGAGAGTAAACCCGTGGCTAACGTGCCCATCTGGAAGGAGGGTCGAAGTCTGCTGTCACCTCACCGCTCATGGGGAAATGTGAGGAGGCTGGAAGGGCACATGCTAGACAGAAGAGTCCTTTGTAATCCTCATCTCAGCCTGGCTCTGCTTAATGTCAAAGGCCAAACTTAGAATGGCATACTAGGAATGCAGTTCCTATATTGTTGCCCTAAACTGTGGGGAACTACTGGGGCAGCAAAATGGCTCCTTTCTATGTGGTCTTTTCTATTACAAGAAAATTCATACAGATGCTCTTCAAATGCAACACAGGAGAATGATGGCACGCTCTGGGGCACAGTTAAAAACACCTAACACACTGTGAGCAAATGTGTCCCAGGGGTAGCTTGTTCCTCCTAGAGCTGCACACAGGGCTGGGCTGGCAAGGGAATGGCAATATTGAGCCCAGAATAGGGTTAAAATGCACAGAAAAGCTTTCTAGTTCTGTCTCTGTCTGAGCCTCTAAATCCTGAAGCAGCAGTGTAAGAAACAGCTTTTCTGTGACTAGGTTGAGTGGCCTTTACAGTGACAGTCGGGATCTGCTGAACTTCTATCCCAAGAGGTCCGTGATACATTTGCAAAGGGGGACTCTGCCCACTGGACTGCAGTGTGATGTTACAGTGACAATTTGGGTTCATACAAAGCTTAAGGATGGAGAGAAATAAGCTGTGAACTTTTCACTTCTACATCACCCACATATGCCTGAACTTAGTGTCCTGAACTTGGAACTGGGAAAGAAAGACACAAGTGCAAGGGGCTGGCAAATGCTGTGGAGACCATCTTTCTCTAGATCAGAGAATTCAGCCAGAGAACTAGTTTGTTTGTGAGTCTGGCAGCAGCATGGACAAGAGAGCTTAGAGCACAGGGGACATTGTAGATAAGACTAACCTTGCAAGAGTCAGAGGCTTCTCTCCAAAAATAAAAAGATTAAAGGTGTCTTTTAGCCACACCACTTGCCTTGACTCATCTTGGCCCACTCTAGGCACAGAGCTTATTAGACTGCTTGGGAACACTGTTTGGACATAAAAAGGTGTGTCCTAAATCTCATTCATAAATTAAACATACAAAAAATATACATATATTGTATAAATTAACACATATATATATAAAGCCTGATTTTATATATATATGTATATAAATTCTAAATTCACATTTCTGTGTTACCTGGAAGGAAGCATGCAAGAACAGCATATGGAGGGGGAGTTGCTGAACAAGGTTTCTCTGGTACAGAACAGGTCTGCCTAGGACAAACCTGCCTCCAGCAGCATTCCCCAGATAGCTGAAGAAAGGGGAAGTGCTTTTAGCCCCCATTCCCTCTATGTAGCCGTTTTCCTGAAGATACACAGAGCAGCTTCCTATATTCCCCATACAGGCCACAGGTCCAACCAACATCTGAAGAACCACCAAGCTAGAGCTGAAGAAGGAAAGGCAAACAAACATTAAAGCCAAAATCTATTATCATCCAGTCTGGTAAAGTAGTAATTTACAAGTCAGCAACAGAACCTGGGCACCACTATATGGAGGACCCTTGTTTGCCCATGTCAGAACAAGTGATCTCAGTCCCACCTCTCTGATCCCTCTGCAAGTCTCTCAGTCTCTTATGATCATCATCCCTGTTTCTTTCTAAGATCCTGTGCTGTGTTCAACTGCCAAAGTACATCTTTGCTTCACAATCTGTCCAGCTTATGCCCAAAGGGGCAGCCAGTCATCTTGCAAACAGTCTCTTTGCATCCCACCAGTCTCTTTCCATCCCAAAGAGCACCTTAACTGTGTCTGTAGGGAAGAGACCAGATGTTTTCAAAGGCCTGGATTTCATTAGGGATTCCTGCACAATCTTACCTTCTGAGGAAAGTCAGCAAATTTCATCCGGGCAAGAAATCGCCTCACTTCTCCACGGCTGATTTTCGGAGTGCTGCTGTCCTTTAACCACACCATTCGGCCTTGACTCATCATGGCCCACTTCAGGCCCAGCTTGCTGACCGAGAGAAATCCTGGCTGTTTTTCAGAGGTTGCTGTTGTTGTCACAGTGATGTGAAATGCATCCTTTTGGAGATCATTAATTCCAACTGGTGCATCAGAAAAGGGCAAGAAAATAGTGGTGAGGAGTAAATGATTACATTTCTTCCAAAAGGAATTTTATAGCCCTTACTCAGTCAAAACATCCACTGGACTGAGACTATATTCAGTCTAACTTTACAATTCCACATACCTTAGTTGATAAGGAAAAAAATATTTTAACATTTTTCCATGGAAAGAAACCGAAATATAGATCAGAAATGAAAGGGTTTGGCTCCAGGTTATGCTTTTGGGCTTGACATAGGATATGAACATATTTCAAAAATACAGTTCACTCTCAGCTTTCCTTCCCACATCTGTTAGTAGCTCCTGTTTACCTCTATAAAAGGGGAAATTTGTAAAGCACTGGCAAGTCAGGTGCCTCCAGTCACTACAGAATGATCTGTACAGACCTCAGAAATCTCAGTTTCTAAAAAAACCCTGTAAAAATAGTATTCTATTTGTTCTTGACTGAACTGTGTATTTGATACAAGTCCAATTAGACATTATTACTATGCAGCAGTTTTTCTATGCTTCCTGGCCTACTTCTCTCAGTTCTGGATGAACTGATCTTTTATCCCACACTGCCATGCACAAGAGGCTGGCTATTTGCCGAACTGCTTTAGAAAGAGCAAGGAAATCCAACAGGGACTGTACAATCTTGTATAGATGTTAAATGCAGATCTACTTTTCCCTGAAAACATGCTTAAATATTTTGGATTCCCCCTTACAAAAAGAAAGAGGAAACAGCAGCACAGCTGCTATTCCAAAGAGCAGGAGATGGCCAACAAAAGCAGAAGTGTATCTGAGGCAACAGAGAAAAGTTTTATAGTGATTTTTCATGCACTGCATTAAATTATAAATAGCTCCATGGAAAGCAACACAACTTCTCTGGTGTGAAACATGCATTAAATCAAACTTGAACCTTTTGTTGGTTAAACATGAGTAAGAAACTTTGTGGGTCTTTTATTTGCAAACTAGGGGGTGGACAGGATGCTCCTTCAGGAGGAAGATGAATCTTATTTCCCACTGTTATCCTATGTGTGGTGGACCTTAGGTGCTACCTTTAAAGGCATAGCTACAGCCCATTGTTTCTCACAGCTATGCCTCTCTCCGTATTTCTAGCCTAGGTAGTTTCTCCTCCTTTTGTACTCACCTGCTGAAGCAATGACTTTGTCTGTTGCATTGGTGAGGTCCAAAAGGACTGTAGGAAAAACAGGATGGAGGAGATAGAGGTGGTGCAGCCCTGGGCGCTCAGGTCTGGGACCAGGTTGCTGTTAGAATGCAAAAGACAAAAACTTAGCAGCTGGCTAGCAAAACGGAGTCTAGCTTTGTCAAAAAATAAAGTTTTCTGATACTGTGTTGTTTTCACATGGATCAGAGAACGAAAAACTACGGTTTTACAAAGATGAAATCCTGAAATCTTTTTCTCCCTGAAACAGAATTTTCTCCACAACTTCTGTTTGGTAAGGCTGAAATCTAGCTCTGTCATATGCAGCCTGATTGGCAAAGCTACAGGCAGGAAGTTTGAGTCTCCATGCTGAACTGTGCCCCTGCATGGACAGAAGAAGCACTCTGGGCTGGGAACAAATCTGCAGTTACAACTCCTCAGTGCTGCACGAAAAAAATGAAATTCACAAATTTTTGGGTTTGTGGATGCAAAATTTCTGTCAACAAAGCTTTACGGTGAAGAATTTGCACACAAAAACTCCTGTGTTCAGGCTCAGAGAAGTCAGAACCTCAAAGTAAGAGATGTCCCTGACAGCCTTCTTATATGTTAGGTTTCAAGTTCAATGACAATAGGAATAAAAGACAGAGACTGCATGTGCTTCACAGAGAAACCTCGAAGTGAAGAAAGGATGCGTGCTCACCAAACTTTGTAACACAGGCTGTGTTTCATCAGCCCAGAAGAGAAAAACAGACTTCTTGTCCAAAGTCATGACTGAGAGTGCATCGAGTTGTTGCCTCTGCCACGGAAGTTCCTGGTTCCAAACAGGGAGGCCAGATTTGCCGTCTACCACCACCACCTCAAGGCAGGGAGAGATTGAGCATTAATGGGTGTCAAGGCGTGGGTATGCAGAGCCCCCTCGCAGAAGCAGGGCCTGTGCTGTTCCCTTTCGTGCCTGTGGCCACACAGTAATGAGTGCCAGCCAAAGAAACGGGAAAAGCGAGGACCAGAGAATGTTTGTCTCCTTTTAGCCAACCTCCCCCACTCCCATGCTGTCATTGCCCTCCTTGCCTTCACCTGTTTTACCTTTTTGTTCCCATCTCCAGTCTGTGCTTGCAGCATGAAGTCCAGAGTTTGGTCAGCACCAAAGTAACCTGGTACAGGCTGGCTGTAAATTTGGAAAAACAAACACTCAGCCCCATGGTAGAAAAAAAGCCATTTCAGATGGAGGCAGAATAATTGCCTTAATCCTCCATTCTGCCTCTTAAAATGGCAGGATTTGTCATGCTAAATATGGTCTTTCATCCACTCAGAACTGTGAATGCTAAAAGCCTGGCTGCAGAGAGATTTCTCAGTTTTCTGACAGTGTCTGTGTGAAAGCCTTGCTTTCTCCGGGACGCTATGGGAAAACAGTTGAGAGATTTTGTAAACCATGGTATTGTTATGATACCAAGGAGAAAATATCTGAAGTAAGTGTTGCTGGGTTCAGCCAATCCCTCTGGGGGGTGGTTGGTCAGCGAACCAATAACCTTATGTCAGTCCAGCGTGCTAAGGTATATAAGCGAATTTGTAAATTAATAAAGGGTCGGTTTCTTCTCGTCCTAAACCGTCCATGTCGCTTTATTCCTCGGTCTCTGCTCGCTAGCGACACAGAACTATTCTGACTGCCAGGAATCATTTGCTGGTGGATCAGAAAAGTGAAAAATGGTAAAGCAGCCCATGGTGCTTGTCGGCCATTCTTCAGAGTTGTCCATGTGGGGGCATCTCTTGATGGGCTATGTAGACACCTGTTTATGTCCCTGTACATGACTCTATCATTCTTTCCTTTGCATGAGAACCTGTACAGTTGTTGTAATTATAGAAAATTATCCAGCCCTTCCAAAATGCATTGGCACATTTGACCTCCTGCTGAAAGTGCATTTCCCAGGTTGCCTTAGCTGTGTGAAATGGATCTTAATATACTCAACATAAATGTCAGCCCATGATTCCTTGTATTCTTACTGCTGGCAGGTTTACAAGTCTTTTTATGACCTTAAAAAGGTTAAATGAAGTCCCTTCTCATCCTCTCACTTCTGGGTGACATAACACATTAGTATCTCTCATTATAACTGTTTTTTAACCATCTTGCTAGCTTTTGGCTTTCTGAGCCTTGCCTCTGTCTTCCTTCAATTCACCACAGCTAAACACAAGGTTCTAAAAAAGCACAGTTGAGTCCACAAAATTCGCAGAACCAGAGATTTTATGGCAAGGCAGGATCATCAGAGTATATCCTCTCTCCTCTTATTTATGACAGATTACTGTATTTCACCCAATTAACCAAGTATCAGTAGGCTGACTTTGCCTCATCTTTGATGAGATGAATTCATCACTTCTCATGACAGTCAGTTCTAATGATTAATTTCACCCAAAGAAACATTCCTGCATCTTCATTTTCTTGAACATGAATGGCTTTTGCTTCAAGGCACTTGTTCTTGCTATGCCTGTTAGCTTCTATTTCTTACACACGCTTATGAACTCACCTCTCAGGCTTCTCTTTGATCATGTAAACTCAGGAATTTAAATCTTCCATGCTAAAGCATTTTTTCCAGACCTTTTCTCAATTTTTTTCCAGCTTCCCCTTTAAAATGTGCATGAAAGAATGGTTCCTGAACAGCAATCCCACAGTACTGCAGTGGCTTGACTTTATACTTACGACATCAAACAACGTCATTTGTTTTACACACACCTTTGGCAACCAGGTGTTGCTTTCAAGGCAGTATCATGAGACACTCCTATAGCTTGAAGCTCTCCAGTAACAAAAGGAAGTAGCAGGCAATTCTATCCTATGACCACAAACTCAAAACATCTCCTAAGGTGCCTCTTCTCATGTCCCTTATGGGTTACAGTCAGTGGCAGATCCCACAAACTGAATGCAGACAGACGTAAGTACATCGGATGCTACCAATCAAGTGAAAAATCCCCTGGGCACTTTCTTAAATGAACCAGAAGGCTAGTAATTATTCTGCCCAACAGTAATCCCAACAGCAACCTGCTATTAATCCTCTCTCATCTGAAACATCCATTTACAACACAATTTGCAACTGCTTACTCAATTTCATGGTCTCTGAACTTCGCCCTTGTTTTATGACTACTGATTCTCCTTTATGGTTTTCCAGGGATCTTGTCAAAAGCTATCTGGAAATGCAGCACATTTGCAGTAGCCATGTTGGTTTTCTCAGAAATTATTCCCACAGGTCTGGACTTAGTCTGCCTGGATGACGTGGTGTGCTTGGGGCAGGTTTACCCAGGAAAAGAGGCGCTCACAGCTGGCTCTGTAAGCTTTGTCTAACAAGGAATTCAGTCGGTTTGACTCTGTGGTAACATCCCTGAGCTGAATTTGTCCCCCAGCCTGTGGTGCTTAAGTAGAACTTAAGTTCTAAAACAATCCAAACAAACCTCTTAATTAAATGCTTGCCCACAATACATTCAGTGTAGCAAATTTTGTCTCTGTTAACTCTGAGAAAACAGGTAGTCCAGGACTTTAGCACAGTGGCCTAGAACACAAATTGCTTTCATTATTTTTCAATGATTATCTGACAGCTCCTCTACATGTATTGTACTCTGTCCCTTAGGAGGTCAGGGAACAGGAAAAAGCAGCAACCTTGAATACTAGCTGCCCAGAGATGTTGTGAAGTCTCCATCCTTGGAGATTTTTAAAACCTGCCAGCACACAACCCTGAGTAATTTGCTCTAGCTGAGTCTGCTTGAACAGGTAGGTGGGATTAGGCAATCTCTAGAGTTGCCTTCCAACCTCAACCATACTGATGAAGAAGTTTTCAACCCTTCTTGATTTGTATTTTCCAATTTATTACTGCATCCATTTAGAAATTTCTTGTGTATAACTGATTCTACAGCACCTATGAAGTGGCTTTGCTTAGTCACTACACACTCACCCTTTAAACTCGATGCCAGACACATTCAGAAGTCTGCAGATTCTGGGCCCAAAACACTTCTAGTCCATTTCCTTTCCCCATAGCATGATCAACTAGCCATAACCCATTCCTAAAGTCGTGGCTTATGTCACCCATCAGCCCTCAAGAATGTGGACATTACCTGAATATCAAACATAGCTGAACACCCCTTTTTTTTTCCTTAATGAACTTCCAGTGCCTTCTTCCCATTTATGCTCTTGACAGTTGGGTAACACTGAGCTGAGAGCTGCTTTCTTTATTCTTAATACTAGAGCAAGCAATTGTTTCCCATATAATTTCCCTCAGTTGTGCCCAACTGCCCTTTGCAAATATTTAATACTGGGCAAGCTGAAATTGCTGGTTATTACCAGCCCACAAGATCTGGAAAATTACTTAATTTCCATGTGTGAAATTAGAGGATGAGCAGTATTATTTTAAGGTTTACATTTAGTATAGATGGTGTGCTGACTGTGACCAGAATGCTCATTTTCAGCTTTCAAGGAACATTAAGATCTCTGGGCCATACTCATTCACCTGCTCTAAATTCTTAACATCACTAATGTAACTGATCCTCTCCACTGAAGCCCTGGACAGCGGGTGGGCTGAATCACACATCAGTAATTCACTGAATTCCAATGCCACATCATTCCCATGACTTCAGTGTTGGGTACCTGAATCAAGCCCCTTATTTGTGATCACTCACAAGCACAGCTCAAGTTTCCAGTCTTCTGTTCCTTGTTCCCCCTGCCCTCCTCACTTGGCTCAACAACGCACACCTCCAGTTCTTAGATTCCTCTGCAGACTTGGAGAATTACTGTCAATTGCTTTCTAAGGAACACATGTGCTTCCAACTGGAAGCCAGGAAATGGTACAGGAAGAAATAGGACAGAAAAATGATCCCAGTAAGTTACCTGCTGATATTCTGCAGCTCCAGGGTCCAGTGGGGCTCCAGGTCCTGTCCTCTCAGCAGGATCAAGCTCTCTTTGGTTGTGATGAGCAGGTCACTGCAGTTTGTGTCAGGTGTTTTCACTGTCTGCAGGAAGTCAACCCCCTCACTGGGACAAATGGAAAACAGAGAGGAGATCAAGGCTTGTGTCTGCACATCTCAGTAGTAGCTGCCTGTCCACATGGCAATTCCTATCAAAGATCTGAACTATACTTGGAGAAGTCCATCTTTTCCCCAGTGATGTGGGCTCCTCAGTTAAGTGAGCTAAATTCAAATGTGGGGTCTTCTGAACATCATGAGTTACTACAAAAAGCGTGAAGTTTGCGAGTTCACATTTGCTCCCCCCCTTTATTCCTATAGAGGCCTGCCCCACAATTTGGCAGTAAAAAAGAACGAGTGAGAAATCCAGGCCCACACAGACTGAGCTTCCCAAAGAGACTTCATTACCTGAGAACACCTCTTTTTTTTCCCTTCAGCTATGCATACAGGGCTGAAGAAAGGAACAAGGAACAGGAGAAGCTAAGGTCTCCCTTTTATCATACTCTGCACTTCTTTTGCTAGGACAACCAGAGGACAGGGAGGAAATGATGAGTTCCCCACAATATTCCCCAGTTATCAACTGGACAGTGAAGAGAAGGACAGTATTGAAGTAGAAGCAACCACCTCTAGGAGCACTAGTAAGTGCCTACCCTTCCCTTCCTCTCCCAGAAGGAGCAAGATGACAAGTCCATCTTCTACCTGTAAATGCCAATGAGCTCTGACAGGTTGACAGATCTGCGCTTTTCCCACTCTGGCTCCTCCTGCTGCAGCATTGCAGGAAAGTTGTCCCGGTTTCTGGCTTGGGTAAAGATATCCCTCAGGGCAACTGCTTGAACATTACCTGCCAGGAAGAGTAAAGATGAAGAGTCCTGACTGCAAAAGATAACCTAGTAGAACAGAGGGTGATTGGGACCACTGCAGTTGTGGTAGAAGGCAATGAAATGCCCAGAGCTGGAACTTTCCTGGCACGATGTGCCTTTGGGAAACTCCAAGGTTTTTGAGGCTAGCAGGTATTGGTGCTCCTGTACTTTTCCACACCATGGCAGTGAGACTTGTGCTTGTGCCCTCCTAGCTTTTACAGCAGAAGGCATGGCAGAAATATCCCAGGGACGCTCTGGACCATTTTAGGTACAACAAATGTTTTCTGAGGAAGGTGAAGTGCTGCAGATGCAAGGTTCATCTTACCAAAACCAAACAGGATGTAGATGGCTCCCCGGCTGGTGAAGTGGACTTGGGGGCCAATCACTTTCCCTTCTCCGTTGGTGCTGTACTTCACAGGCCCACCCAAAGCAGTTCCAGTCTTTCCTGATACCAAGATGAAAAACACATCAGGCTGCAAGGAGAGAGAGGTAGAGATTTTTATCAGTGCTTTCATGCACCTCTGCACTCAGAATCTTCCCCCAACCCCACAGCATGAAGCTCCATTGATCTTTTCCCTCTTAGCAAGGTGTAGATAATGTTTGCTTTCTCTTTGCTCAGTCCAGCTTCCTGGGCATCTTACAGTAATGTTTTTCTCTTGACACAAATGCATCAAATATGAAAGGGACTTCAAAAACCTGAGCTCCTCTAACAACATCAATGTTAGGATTGCGGGGAGGGATGAGCATAAAGGAAATCTGCATCTGAATTAATCACACAAGTATTTCTTTCTTTCAGATAACCCAAATGCTCCTTTCTCCAGAGATCCATCCCTACACTGCTGCTAAACACTCACTTCAAACCACACATTCACTGAACAGAAACAGATAATTCTCAAGTCTCAGTCAGGTGCAAATAATGACCCTTCTGTTCATTCCCAGCTGTCAAGAATGCAGGTAGTGTCATTATTGTTTGATCTCACTGCTCTGACCTACTGGAAGAAAAAGGGTGCTTTTCAGAAAAATCCAAGGGAATGAAAATTAGGGGCTCTTGCAGCTCCCATTACAGTCCTTCCACATCAGGCTGTTTTTCCTCTACACAAATAGTAAAGGTCCTTCCAAACCTTGAGTAGGGATATGCTGTACCTGTGTCTCTTTGAGAGCCAGAACAACAATATCCCTAATCCCATCTCCATCTACATCTGGAAGAGTTGCAGCTGGTGCAGCCAGGATCCCACTTGAAAGGTGAATGGAGTTCAGCGTCCAGATGGTCTTGCCTGTGGGAAGAACAGAATAAAAGGGACCTGTACTAGGGCAACCAGAGGGCATCCCTAGAGGGTTCCACAAAACTTTCTTGAAAAGAGAGCAAGAGAGATTATTTCTTCCATTCTGTATGAAGGGGAAAGACTAACCTACAAACTGAGACAAGCTGCAGTGGGAAGCAAAATTCTTCTCCCAGCATTTCTTCAGATTGCCTTTGAGTCAGGCCCCAAGTCCTGCTGTGCTTCCTTCTTAGCATCTCTCTAAAATACCTGAGCTCTAAACAATTTTTGAAATAGCAGAGAATATTTAAGGTTCACTTTTGGAAGGAGAACCGAAATGAGAGTGCTGTTCTGCAGGACAACAGTTGTTTGCCTCAGCCAGCAGTAAAGGCTAGGTAGATGTGAGGAAAGGGAACAGATGGATAGTTCTGATATTCAAAGTGCAAATCTGTGTCTCAGTTAAATTCCCAGCAGCAAATTACCACTCCAGCATGACATGCTCACTCCACCTCAGGGCGAAAGCATGTTAGCAGACAGGATGTCAAATGGTTCAGCAGTGCAGCATGGACCCAGCTGGAAACTCAGTAAAACCAGATTTGCAAACTTGCAAATAAACATCAAAAAAAGGCAACAATTAAATTTGATGCTTTTACTTGTTCATCATTCTTTTGCCAACACTTCTGCTTTTTCAATCTTTAAAAATGCTCTTCTGCTGCTCCTGCTCTGTAGGATAAGGTTTGCCCCTGTATGATAAAGTAAGCCAAGGGCCAAACTTGTACATTAATAACACTACTACTGCTGGTAAAGGAAGCAGCTCATGGTCCTGACCATGCAAACACTCTGCAAGTAACCTGGTCCCTAAAAGCATTTGAAAAGTACGCAAAGATAGCTATGCGTAAAATCAGAGGAAACTTGAGAAGTTATATTCACATCCTAACAGAAGTTCTAATGGTATGGAAATTATAGGGCAAAATACAGTTGCTGCTCCCTGGTTGGAATGTGGTTGGCATGTCCGAAACCTATTCCACCATAATTCCCCAGTCTGCAACCATAGCACCTGCTAAGGGGGATGGAACAGAGGGTGGAGTGGAGTGGGAATACCACGGCCAGACTGTAGAAATCCTTGCAGGGAGGGGAACTTGATGTTACTTTGCAGCTGGTAAACTGCAAGCACCTGTCAGCCAGCGGAGACAGGAGAAGATGTCTTGTTACTGAGCCAGCAACTGTGATGAAATCATTCTCCTTGGATGAACTTGGTTCATTAAAACCTAACTGTAATATTAACACATGCCTCCATCCCAAAGTTACCTGCCTTCAAGGTACCTTTTGGTTGGTTCCAAAAACAACCCTATACCTACCCATGAATATTTCTGCCAATGAATTAATGTGGTAGAACAAACAGCAATCAGAGAATGAAGGTGCACATGATCAAGTGATTATAAAAGCAATATTCATCCACATCTAATCAATTCAATTATGGGCCTAATTTCTCTGCAAGGTTTCCTGGATGTCGTGTATACCGTTATATAACTTCTCCAAGAATGCTGTTCAGCTCTGTGGTGCTGTTAGGTAGGTCCTGAGTTGTACCTCAGTGGTAATGAGAACAGACTTTACATATTCTTTATGACATGGGGATGCTACAGGGTAAGATTAACACTTTGAAATATTCTAAGATGTAGGATGAAGATGCTGCCACAGAGATGAAATGTTTTGGATTCTCTTATCCTGTGTAACTAGAAACTCATTAGTGTTTTGATTCCCCTGTGTGCCACTAAGTAACAGCCACCGTGACATGCCAGAACCAAATTATTCATGCTTATTAGTCCTTCAAAGAAAACAAAAAAGCAGTAGCATATTTCTAATATGCTGGTAGTTGACTTTACCTGTGGAGGCACTGAGAAGGCTGAGGAATTTTGACGTTCCTGTAACAAGGCAGACAGGCCCTGCAGCTGCCCCCAGCGATAGCCCATTGCACTGCAGACTCCGAGTCTCCTCTGGAAGCTGGATGGACCACAAGGTGCTGCCATTCATACCAGAAAGTGCCACCACAGTTACGGAGGGTCTAGAGACACCTAGAAGAGGCAGGAAAGAGAGGATGTAATCCCATGGTATCAGAGGGATTACTATGACCACGTTGCCTTGGGTCCTTGTGCTGGAGCTCCAGCTCTAGCTCCTGGAGCTGAGCAGTTCAAGACAGACAAATCCACACTACCTGAAAGCAAAGGTCAAATGTCACCCCATGGCTGAATTTCTCTGCCGCAGAGCCTAGCAGTGATCTCCAAACAAGTTGGGCTGAATATCAACAGCCCAGAAAATCATGGAGGCTGGACCTGAGCTCATAGCAAGAAATGTGGTCAGCTGGGCAGAGAGAACCAAGTTCCTGGGGACAATGTGCTCAGCTGTGCTGACTTCCTCCTGTGAAATTTACTGCTGTCAAACCAGATTGATTCTTCTGATCCCCCTCTCCCTTAACAAAACAGCTAGCATCGAGGGGAAACCTTAAGCGACTCCCAAGGCAGATGTCACCTCATATGAAAGTGCTGGCTTGTTTGTAATTCTGGAGCAACAGAAGGTGATTGGTGGTCTGAGGGCTTTTTCCTTTGTTTTCCAAAGGAGTTTCATTATTGTGAAAAACAGACTGAACGGAACCAATTGGTGTAACTCAGCGTTCTTTTTCCAATTCACCAGTTAGCACAAAATAATTGTGAAATAAAGTAGTCTATGCTGTTTCAATTGACTGTTGGCTCTGACTCCAAACGTGATCAACTTTTAACTCAGCCTGCCCTCAGCTATCAGAGTGGTTATTGTAATTAATCTCCACCTAGTATGGTCATATCACAGTTTAAGATGAACTCCCACACATTTCAAAATAAAAACAGACCCAGTCAACTTCTGTCTTACTAGCAACACGTACAACATGAGACCTGATGACAAAAAGGGCATATATGGGCCACTGGCTAAATACAAGCCTGAGTCCACTCTCTAAATCAAATTCACTCTCTTCTCAAACTGAAAATCATGTGGCTTATGCTAAGGCAATGCCCCAGATCAAGTTATCTTCGTTACATTGATAGGGACCAAGAATAATTAACTCCTGAATGCAGCTCACAGCTGTTGTGTGTACAAGCTGGAGAAACAGTTAAAAATGTCACAGTTTACTCCACTGGGTGCCTATCCCAAGCTTATCTCTAGTTGGCACTGTGTGAATGCTCCAAGAACAAGCCACAGGCAGGCTGATATCCAGCTATGCGAGTTTTGGATTGTGATCTGCTTACACCTGTTTTAGTGTCTGGTTTTTGTCTTCCAGCCCAGGATGCAACTAGGTATGACTAGTTTCATTCAGAGCATGCTGACTATATGTATATCTGGGATAAAAAATAAAAACAATGCAATGGCAAAACACAGAATGCAAGGACAACCTATATGAACTGAATACAGCCTTTATGCCAACAGTATCTTCCTCTCACTTATTTTTTAAGTTACCTTACAGTTTTCTCTATGTTCACAGGTTTCTTTTTACAGGACTTGCTGTGAAATACCAAGGGCTTTGTTTGGGCCATGGAGAAAGGCATCTTCCCTATCCTCTAACAATATTTTTATTAGCTCTTTGAAGAGCCAAGGCATTTTGCTCCCACAAGAATTTTCTTCAGGTTGTGCAATGTATGCTTGCTCCCTGAATATGTCTCTGAGACTGAACAGATTCACCTAGTACCAGGTGATGCCAGGATAGGCAGACGCAGTACAGCAGGCAGCTGAGAACCTCCAGGACTTCAGAAGCCCAGGGCAATAGGACGCCACCAGATTTGGCAGCCTCTGCGTAATGGTGGCCAGTACCAGCAGGCTCTGCTATGTTACCTGAAGGTTGTGAGGACTAACAGAGAGCAAGGCAGCCAGGAGGAGGAAGCAGGGCAATACCTGCAAAACAGCCAGGCACAGTAGCTTCCCCATCATCAGTCTATTATTTATGAATTAACAATGATTTGGAGCCTGGCAAGTATATGGAGCGACCTGGAGAAAAAGGCAGCAAAGTGAGGGTGTTTCCTACAACACTAACCTACAAACAAAGTAAGTGTGCACAAATGCAAAGAGATGGAGTTGCCCCAAGGTGAGGTAAGGGCAAACACATGATGTTGACCAAAAGGTATAGGAGCACAGGCCTGTAATGAAAATTTTAAGCATGACCAACCACAGGCACAGCAATTTTAAGGAACTCTGAAAAGAGCAACGCAGTGGATTTGCAGTGGCAGGAGCTCTTCCTGTGTGTAAGACAAATATGCAAAGGTCCATACAAACACATGAAGAGGAATGGAAAGGAGCTGCAGTGCTTACCCATGACACTGGCATTCATCAAGGCAGTGAAGACAATGAGGATGTCAGGGAGGCCATCACCATTCACATCACACAGTTCCAGTGGGGATAACACACCACCTGCAACAATTGCACAGAGTCACTGCATGTCAAAAAGGCCACCCTCACTTTTCACACTGGGAGAGGAGGGCTGGCCCAGAAATGAGACTTGTGGGTAGACAAGCCTCACAAAGTCTGCTAACGAACCACCAAGGGCAGGCAGCTCACATCATGGTAAGATCTTTCATTGCATGGAAAGGCAGAAATATAGCATCTGGGTCAGAGAAAGGAAAAGGAAAAATGGAGGAGCTAACAGAAAAAGATTCACGTTTCCCACTTCAATTTCTGAGGCGATGTGGAGCCACGTATCTTATGAAAAGCTTAGATTTGGAAGCCAGGGGCAGAAAGCAAGGAGGGAGAGACATATCTAGACCTGGCAGAAATTATTTCACAAAACAGTGTTACTTTATTGCAGAAGCCAGAATGGGAGATACTTTAGAAATGCTACCAGTGGCCCATACAGGGTAACAAAAGATCTCAAATGTTGATTTATAAATTCAAGCAGGACAAAAAGACAATGGAATAAGGTTAGTTAAGCTAGTTAGAAGACACAAAGACCTCTAGCCATCTCCTCTCGAACACAACCACATACTTCAGCATGGAGGTACTGGTAAAGTCCAGGCTGTAGAAAGGGAGGCACTGTATTTTAAAGTGGGCTGGGCCATCTCCATCTGGAACAGAGCACAACATCCAGACAAAAAGGCAGGATGGAAGAAGAGTCAAAATAATTTTTGATGTTGGCAGAAACAAAATTTTGTGGCACTGTTATCTACTGATGCCAGACTTCACAGGCCTCAGCTTCAAGAGTAAGCAGGACACAGCCACCTGTCTATTATCTCGGAGCATCTGTAGTGGTGAGGGAGGGCCTCTGCTCTGACCTTGCCCTCCCAGATAGGTCTCTCCCACCGATGCCCAGCCTGGGAGCTGCCACCTCCCCCATGCCAGATGCTGTTCCTGGGGCTTTCTCACCTGCTCCCTGACCTAGGTTGCGGTTCCAGGTGTTATGCAAGTCTCTAGGGGGACAGGGAATTAGAAATGCGCACACCAACACAAGAATCATCGAGATCACCACAGTGAGCAAAAAGATCGCAGTGCGCAGGTATGGCATGAGGGAGGGAGCAGCCTTCTGCTCCAAACTCCCAGCTGTCTCTGCAGGATAACCCTCGGGCGCGCTCTCTGACGTGTGCTGCTTTGTCATCCCAACCTCCACATCAGAATCGGGGTCCTGTATCTCTTCAGGAGGGCTCTTCCCGTTCTTGACTCCCCCATTCTTCTGGATGTTGAGTACAAGGTCATCTTCACTTTCATCACTGTCAGCCTGAGTGAGGGGATCATATTCCCCAAGGTCTGGGCTCTTCTTTCCTGAGAAAAAAGATGGAGAGAGACAACAAACATGAATTCCTCACTTTTGCAGCATCTCAGTGGAGAAAAGGCTGCAGTGGAGAGTGACACAGAAGGGATGACAGAGTAGTCTGCATTTTGCATGGATCCTAGTGAGCAGTGTGAGAGAAATGACAGGGTCTCTTCATGTTTCACAGTAGCAGCTGTGGGAGAAAAGATGCTGACAGTTTATTTTCCTCAGACAAATGTGTGTGTGTGTGTGTTTATACATATATGGATGCGTATGCATATGTCTGTATGGAATTCATGGCCAATATAATTCTAATACTTTCTTGATTGGTAAAGAGATACATGAACTCTCCCTGAAGATGAGGGAAAAGCGATTTTGCCCCTTTGGGCCAATAACATGCTGATGTCTGGAGGGATCAGGCTGCTCCTCCAAGACACCACCTTCTCTGCATGGCTCAGCTCTGCGCGAGGGAACGCTCCAACCCCTGCAGCAGGCAACCACAGTGCACCTGCTCTGTTCTTTCTCCCACCACAGCCAACAGCCTGTGTTTAGCCTGGCCAAGATACATAAAACTTGGTACTGATCCCTTCAGGGGGTGGTACAGGAAAGTAGCTTAGCTTTAGGTGTCTCCTGCACAGATGCCCAGCACACAGACGACTTCTCCCCCAAGCCCTAGACAGCCACAGGGAGTGTGGCGAGGGCAGGTGTAGAGGCCGGTCACACACCCTGGCATAAGCCCAGCGCCATCTGTTTATGGCGACAGGAAAGATCACGCAGACTCACTGCCCTGAGCTACGAGTGGAGGGTCACGTCTCAGGGAGCTGCCCTGTGCCACAAGGCTGGGCATGGAGCCACAGCCACTGCTCTGATGATTGCAGAGTCTCAGTCTGGTTCTCTCTCCTATTCCAAGGTGGGACTTTGCTATTCGAGGTATCTGTCTCATTTCCTTTTGTTTAAAGCTGATCTGAGACAGGAACTAGCTTGTGCCCAAAGATTCCTGAAATGATACATGCAAGGCATAACTAATAAGCAAAAATATGCAAGCTGCAACCCCTCTCAGACACAAAGACGATGGGAAGGCTTTACAAAGTGGAAATTTTAGGGCTTTCATGATTATTCTTCCTAACTATGATACTATACCTTACTTTTGGTTTTCCTTTTAAAGACAGACTCAAGTTACAGGTGTACTGTAGTACCTAGTTAGTGCAACACACCTATTTTGCATAATCTAGAGTGTATTTTGCAGCACAAGTATCTCATTTCTTCCTCATTTCTCACCCCACAAAAGCACCTTCACTTTCCCTTCGTCTACCACTTATAAGTGGTATTCAACTTCATTTTTATGATTTAAGAAAAACTTTCAATCCCACTAAAAACCAAATGCCCCACACTAAGTGGAACAGCCAGGACAACTCACCTACACTGAACAGAAGGAAATAAAAATATCCAACAAATTCACATATCTAAGTCAGACTCTTCCTTTTTGAACTAGGGGCTTCTACAAAAGACTCAAAAATCTGGTGCACATACACACTCCAAAAAGCAGTTCCTTGTGGAGGCAGAGCACCCAACCAAGAGATACTGCATTCTTATGGGTTGGTCTGGTGTATCCCTGTGACACACTGCATTGTTTCACATAGGTCTGCTCTAAACATGTGTTCAAAGTGCGGGCTTTTCAGGAAGTCTTGATAACCTTGGCTCCACCCTGTAAGGGAACAGAAGGCCACGGACCTTGGTGGCACACAGCTCTCTGCTCAGAGGTTGCAGCGTAAATTTCACAGGTGTCTATACTGCAGGTTGTGCTGAAAAGTGACGGAAAGACTACTCAGTCAAACAAAAAAATTCCAGAGAGGTCTCACTGCCAGAGTATCTGCAGCTTCTCACAACAGATCCAGATGTGCCAGTTCAAGCCAGGTCAGAATGGCATGAAAAACAAATGTGGCTGGTCCAAGAGTAAATGGTATTTAGCCTGGGAAGTCAAAGTTGGACAGTTATGTTAACTAGACTGCTCCCAGTTTTGGAAAGCAGTGATCTTTCAGTAAAACAACTCAAAGTGTACTTATGCTTCAGATATACTATGATTTAATTATTTTATTTCCAAATGGTCAACCAAAAGACTGGAACCTGCTGTTCATCCTTGGAGCAACCGAAAGCATTGGTGTCAATTAAATTTATCTGGAACAGTTTTGTTCTGGATCCCTACGAGACAGAAAGGACCTTGAAAATATGGCTCACCCCCTCCTTGAAATGGCAGGGACTGAGACGCTGGCAGTGGTGTCAACCACAATCTGTCACAGGAACACCCGTCCTACTGAGAACCACTGATGAGTGGCTAGAAAACAGCTACTCCACAGTAATGACAGCTTTTGATGATCTGCATAGGAAAGAATCTGCAGAATTATAGGAGAGCTATAAAGCAGAGAGCTGCTCAGTCTTAATTCATGTCTAAGCCTGACTAGGAATCAGAAACTGGCACTCCTTTGCCCTATCCTTCCTCAAAAGGTTATCTGGCATGCCCACAAGGCACAGCCACTCAGTAAAGTCAGGCATAAAGTGCCCTGCTGATTTTTTTTTTAAGCCAAAAGAAGGGAAGATACTGCCCTTTAAGAAGGGCTGTTGGAGCACTCATATAGCACGTCAAACCCAATTATGTATCTCAGAGGATTCAAACGCGTATCTCCCACTGTTCAGAGAGAACCTTAACCAATCTGTAGGTGTTTTGGGAATGTGTCTGGAATGCTGGGAAGGATGTGCTCAGCTCAGCCTCCCAAGGCTGTTCTGTGGTGCAGAGAACATGTAACTCATGATTCATCTGGCTGGAGAGAGAGCAGAAGAAATATGACTCTTCATCCAAGTTTTAGGTCACTTGCTGTGGGAAAGAGTGATAACACACCTGGCTTTCACTAATCACTCCCAGATGATTTTTCAGCACAAAAGCACAAACAAACATAAAAACCAGTAAAGAATGTGTGAAAACAGAGGCAGTCTCACACCATTTAGAGAACGATGATTTATTTATAAGTGCTTCAGAAGTCAATTTCTTTCCTTTCTGGTCAACAACAAAGCTCAGGCTGGGGGAAAACAGTTGGTCCATCAATAGAAAGCTAAAATTGCCTCTGTTGCAAGCAGTCAGCTGTCATGGAATACATACAGTTTTCAGTTTTCCACCGTGGAAGTAGAAATGTTAAGATCTGAGCTGGCCTCGTGGTCAAACTCTCACCATATCTCCTGAAACGATAACCACTGTGTAGCCTTCATGAGAAATTAGTCTCTGCGCTAAAGCAAGTGGCAGTTCTGTGGCCTTGTGCAGGTACCAATCTGTGTAACTCACATTTTGTTACCTGTCTTCCAAACAGACTCCAAGTGTATATAAACCTTGCATCCACTTTACAGGTATGGAGCTAGGATCACCAAAGTCAGTTTCCCTACTGCTCTGTGTTCCCTCCGTCCTACAGGTAGAGTCAACAAAGCGCCTTCTGTTCTGACCTGCTCTAAATCATATTCCATTTTTCCCTGGCATCGGTGATAAAACAGAGGTTCCCATTCAGAGGCCCGTGGTTACAATCAGAGGAAGCTACTGGTCACATCATCCTGGATTTTCTTTTTTTTTTTTTTTGCAGCCACTGGAAGAAAACCAAATACTAATGATGGAGGTTTTCAAGGGCAGAACAGAGGGAAAATGCCCCAAACTTATTGGCTTTCAAGGGCAGTAGGTCTCTAAACTGCACTTTATGACTTTGAAAATCCCCCGTGTATTTGCCAGATGCTGTTTTTGCACAGACAGCTCTTGCAACTACTGCACTAGAAGAATGTGACCTCTCAGTGAAGAATAGATGATCATCGTGTGACCATGATCTGGAAAGAAGGCACCCGTGAGGTGATCTGTGTTGAAATGAGGCCCCGGTCATAATAAAATATTCATTTCTCGTGCTGATGGCTTCAAAGATATTAATTGTAATCTTATTGTTCTGGTTTCGAATGACTGGAAAGGCTTTTCTTTGCACTCACCTTGGAGTGAAAAGAGCAGATTTCGAACTTCAGAAGAGTGCAATTTTCAGTGCATTATTCCAGTGATGGCACACTGGTTCCAGTATCTGTTGTACTCACTTCACAGTCTGTTTATTTTTCTGGCAGTTGGCAGGTGCCAGTCACTGGGCACTGCAGACATATCTCTAAGCCCATGAGGAGATAAGTCACCACATATTGATTTTTAATTAATTTAATGAGATGCAGCAGGAAAAACAGATATAGCAACAGGCTTTCTGCTTTCTCATTGCTGTCAGAAGTTGCGTTTTTCAAGAATTAAACACACAAGAAAGGTATGATTTTTGCAGTTTAACCTAAGCATTGATGCAAGAACTGTTCTCTTAAGTGCAGCTGCAAGGCCTGTTACGATCTTTTCCAAATCAGTGTCTCCCAACAGCAGATATCAAACAGATCATGCTGGTTCCAAAGGTCCCAGAAGAGATCTGTACTTCCACTTGCACAGTTCCCCAGTGGTCACGCACTAATGCACACACCTACACCTACCAGTTTGCACTCTTCCTAAACAAGACCTCATGGTAATGTATTCCTTCCCACTATGACAGACATATATATATATTTATATATATACATCTATGTGTAAAACCAGTAAGAAACCAACTTGCAACCAAAATTTCTTTGAATGAGACTCAACAGGCACCACATAAACTAAAAGTAATGACTCCTGGCAAGGGTTATGAAAAGATGGCAGGAAGGACCTTGAAGACATTACTGTGACCTTCATGGACTGATGGAGGAAGAAAGTACGATCAGCCCACTGAGTGCAGCCTCACAGAGTGGGGCAGTGCAGGACCACGGTGGTGTGTAGTGCCAAGGAGGAGCCTTCCCCAGCAGCACACAGCTGGGCCCTGTCTCTGTCCCAAATGCGAGACACTTTTCCAAAGAGCAGTGAGGCACTTTCCCATTGAAGTTAATGCAGCCAGGTGCATTGGCATCGTCTACAGTACATCCACCAGCAACTAGCATGCTCCCAAGATCTGGTTTGGCAAGGTATTTTAATTCCCTTTTAATCTCCTTACTGAAGAGAATGGCTGTTGGACTGCTGCTCGCCGCACACAATAGCCCCTTATGCTTGAATATCCTTTCATCTCGCTGAAGATCTCTGGCTGGAAGGTGCAGTGGCGGCAGGCAGCCTTTAAACATTCACCTGGGTAATTGCAGTGGCATTTACTGAACTCCTGGCCTGGCTTCTGTGGGTAAAACCCGCCAGGAGCGGATCTGAGAGGGTCTGCGCTTTCTTTCCTCCCGCGCAGTCCCCTCACAGGGCCGCGGCCCAGGCCCCGTCTGCTACACACGACGCCCTCCGGGCCCCGAGACGCTGCCCCGGTCCCTGCGTCCCTCCCTCGGCCGCGGGCCCCGCGCGGAGCCCGCCGGCCGCCCCTCACCGCCTGCACCCCCGGCCTCACCCCACACCGCCACATCACTATGGCAACGCGCCCCGCAGCCCTCAGGCAGCGGCACCCGCGCCTCCCGTGATCAGGGCTGCCTCGGGCGCGGCTGCACCTGCCCTGCCCCAGCCTGCCCTGCCCCGGCCCGGCCCGGCCCGGCCGGCGTCCGGTCCCTCCCGCGGGCGCGCAGCCCTTACCCGGCAGCTTCAGCGCCCGGGACAGCACCGTAGCCATGCTTGACACGGCAGTGCGCACGCGCGCCACCTCCCCTCCCCGCCCTGCGCCTCCCCGCGCCTCCCCGCGGCCTGCTGGGAATTGTAGTTCCCAGGCGTGAGAGGGGCCGTGGGCCCTCGTGTCCCTGGTGGCCTGGAGGGGCAGAGAGCCGTGGCCGAGGACAGCCCCGATCTCCACAGCCTGCACGAATGTGTGGGCACAGATGGAAAATAGGCTTGTCACCCTGAGTGGTTTGAGCAGAAAGTGCCAGTCCTTTTAAATTGTTCTTGCTATAAATATATGCCTTCATTCTTGGAAAGCTTTTGTTTGGAAGAAATCTAGTTGTTTCCGTTTTATTTTGCAGCTGTATTTTATTTTATTTTATTTATTTTATTTTATTTTATTTTATTTTATTTTATTTTATTTTATTTTATTTTCATTGATTAATTACAAAGACAGGCAGGTTGTTTTCCAAAGCTGTCCTCAATCATCACCACAGCCTTCTGAGGTACGTGAAGAAGTGCACTCTCCCTTTCCCACAATGGGGAAATTGAGCAAGGAGGGTTTTTGTGGCTTCCCCAAAGCCACAAGGCTCCAGCTTCCTGATTCCCAGGCCCACACAGGGGCCATCTAACACTGCCACTTCTTCGAGTCATGATTTGTGTGAGAACTCACAAAGCAACGTCCTTTGTCACTGAATAAGAGGAAGGAGTATTGGCTAAATACATCAAAAGAGACTCCGCTTGGCTAATGAACTCATCACATTTCCTCAGCATCTGCTGCTGCTCTTGCTCTCCCCTGTTTAAAGTGCTGTTTCTGCAAATAATGTACTTAGTCTTTCGTGTCCAGGTCTGTCCTGGAGCTCCTCAAACAGTAACAACAAATAAGGAGCAGAAGAGAGACACCAAGTGGTCTAGCTGGTGAAGAGAATTCTTTTTCAGATATGAATGGGAAAGAGAATAGTTCTGATCCAAAATCTTTTGGTACTGATGTCACCAGGCTTCAGAGAGAGACCTACCTGAGAACACAGTACTTGTGGGGGCAGTCCCAGGTGGCAAACTCTGGAGAAGTCATCACAGTTGTTGTTATTCTTTCCCTTCCAGGTCTTTCTGAATACAGAGGCTTTCTGTTCCATATGCCATTTCCTGTGCTCCAGGCTTTGATTTAAGAGCAGTGACAGCCCTGTATCTATGTAAATATTTACAGGATAGATCCTGGATCCTTTTCAGGTCTCAGTTAGCAAAGGCTGTGATAGACAGGGCAAGAGCAGTCCAGCAGAGTGACTGCTTCTAAGAAAATGCTTCTGGTACCAATTAGAGCTGGGAGCAAAGGAACGGCAGAAAACAGCCAGAAGCAGGAACTGGGAAGTCTGGTGTCCTCATCTGTGATCTTCTAACATCTGGCACACACACATACAGTGCAAAAGCCCATGGTTTGCAATGCTTTTACATTCGTGGTACAGCATAGCCCACTCTTAATTTCATGCCTCCCCACAAAAATGGCTTGTTCCCCAAGCCCAAAATTCTCTGTGAGGCTAATGGATTGCAAGGACAAGTGATTTGTGGTTAAACTGATGCTTTTGAGGAACATATGACTAAGCAATATGTTCAGAGGATTTAATGATTTGCAAAGCATGAGAAATGAAGTTTTCCTTCTTTATGCTGTGAATGTAAGCTGATTTGCATATAAATTGGACCTGTCAAGTGTTCTAGTATCAATCAAAAAGTTGCAAATAGATCATTAATTTATGTGAATGTCACTGTTCATTTTATTTATTTTTTTTTCCAAAGCAGTTTGAAAAAGCCAGATGCCGAAAAATGAGATACTTGGGGTTAAGCTTGGAAGTCTGAGAGCTTTGTGTAGACAATGTGGTCATTTAGAAAAATGTTACAAGCCAAAAAGCATGAAAATACGCGGCCACCGGCCCCTCATCAGTGTTAAGCCTGTGCCACCCCTTGCTTCTTGCCACCTGTCTGCCAGAGATTACAGCCTTTTCCAGCCTGCTGGCACAGAAACCTCTGGTTGCTCCTTGACCCTGAAAGGAGCCACATTAAACACTGCTATTTAAGGTCCTCGAGCTAGAGAAGGTCACTCATGCAGAGCTGCACAATGGAGCGATGGCATACACAGCTCTGCTGTAAGGTCAGAGGGGCAATCACCTCCTGACGAGCTGCTGGGGCAGGAGCTGTTCTCAGCTGTACCTTTTTCCAGGTGTCCAGAGGGAAGAAATAACCTGTATCTTTGCACTCCCTTTAGTGCTAAGCTAATGCTTTTACCTGTTTTATTCATCCCATCCTTCTATTCTGCATGGCTACATGAAAAGGCCAGGAACACCATCCTCTTTCCTCCTGTGCCTGGCTGAGTCCTTCCATGACAGTTGTCACACAGGAGTAGACATTGCAATAAATAGGAAATGCTTGTTCAAACAACAAAATAAATATAATTGAGCAGAGAAGGATAACAGTAAGAAACAATAAAGGCAATTAAACTCAGGAAAAGTGATAGTAACATTTCTAGCAGGTGGAAAACAGCAGGCACACTTCAGGAAGTTTTAAGTAGTGCAGATGACCATGGAGTTTCTAATGAATCCATGCAGTAAAACCAACACCAGTTCACCCCAGCATGAGAAAAGGCCAGAAGATGGTCAGAACTGTACAAAAGTTTCAGCTGTGCAGCACCTGAGGCTGTGGGATGTGCCCACATGCTGCCTTCACAGGGGCTGGCATGGGGTGTGTTAGTTGAGGGAGTTACTGCAGAGGGCTGCCCCAGCCAAACTCCTGATGGGTCTGTCTCTAGTCTCAGTGTTGTTCTGCCAGTGCTGGGCACTCTGTGGCTGAGAGCCCAGAGGGAAGTGCCCAGTGGTGTATGAACTGGAGAAGCAATAAAGAGAAGGAGAGGGTAGATAATAAGGGGATATGTTATACAAGAGGGAAGGCAGCACCTGCTGCAAAATCCCACAAACTGCCCAGCAGCAAGCACACATCTTAATGTGCCACTGGGAATTGCCCTCTTCCCTCTGAGCAGTTGGGCTTGCCAACACCGGCTCGATGCGTGCTGTGAAGTGCCAGCAGGTCTGCTCAGCCGGTGTCTCTGTGTCATGCCCCCGTGGAGGGGCTCTTGCTCAGAGCACGCAGGCTGGTGTCCCCATCTCACACTGACCGTCAGCAGTTCGCTTCCTCTTAGCAGGGAGATGCAAAGGCGTAACAGGACTCTGTTTGCCACATGCTGAATGGGGAACAGCTGGAGGCAGATGATTGTTTGGGTTATTTGCCTGTTGCCTGGACATTTTGTTTGCTTGTTTGAGCCCTGAAAAAATATGTTTCCAGTTCCTCCAGAGGCTGGTCTGTGTTAAGCCCGTGTATTGTGCACTGATTTTAAAAACTGGTGTTTTATAACTTTGCAAATGAGTGTCCTGCTGTTTCAGTGGCAAGGCTCCATAAGTAAGGCAGTCTTCTCAGAAATTTCCCTGCCACAGAGCCAGTGGGACTGGGGGAGCAGGAGCAGCCAAAACCACATGCTTCTGATGTCAGAGAAGCAGATATCCCCGAGTCTAGTTCCAGTGGAGCCTCTCCTTGACTGGATTTAAGTGGCTGACTAAATGATCATGCTGGCTGATGTTTATGGACTGTGCTTAAAAGCCACTCAGCTTCCCTCACAATCAGCTCCTCAACTGGTTTACACCAGCATCACTCCATTGCGATCACAATACCGCATTTCTAACTGCTCTATCTGTTATCACTTGCACATATCCTCTGGTTCCTTACTTCTGGGTGTTTGCTTTTATTCTGAGTGGCTGAACAGTCCTTCGCCCTGTGAGAAAAGCATCTTTTTCTCACTGCATAGTGCAGCGTCTTGGCTGTGGAAAACTGAGTTAAGTAAAAATAGGCTGGTCAGGAAATGGAGAGGGTGTTCTTGCCAGTTGATACTGGAGAAGTAATATCAAGAAGAATGCAGATTTGGCCAAGGCACTCGCAAGCAGTGCCATGGGTCTAGTCATGAGCCGATGTGTGCAGCAATTCTGCAGCTTCGGGCTGTGGCGGCTGCACATCCTCTCAAATCACAGCAAAATATCAGTTCAGCATGGACATGGGACCAGAATCAGGGGTTCATCCCCTGCTTCACAAAATTAATCCCTTTAACGCCTTGCATTTGTTTCGAAATCTCTTTATTAAGTACTGACCAGACCAAAGCCTGTTTGCTTTGGCAAGTGCAGACCTGGGGGAGGGGGTCAAGGGAAAAAAACAACAACACTGCAGCCGATTCATCCCTCCTTGTTTATTCCACTAGAAATAGATTTGGCAGAGTGCATCAGGAATGAACTAATCAGCAGGGAATTAATTGGCGTGTTAGTTAAGAGGCAGGAAGAACATGGTGAACAAATTCATGAGTGGATGGCTGGAGGGTTCAAGCAGCCAGAGAGCAGCACTGCATAGTGGAAACTGTGACTAGTATGAGAAGTCATACAGCTGTGCCAGAGAGCCAGCGGTTGAGAGCTGCCCAAAAGAACCGGGGGCAAAGATAACACGGGTGTTCTTGGAGACAGAGCTGTTTTTGAGAAGGGCTCCATCGCCCAGGCTTTCCTTCCCTTAAGGCTCCCATGTGTGGGGAGAGATGGCTAGTTTGCAGGAGTGGGAGGGAGGGGTAAGAGAGGTACAGCTGGAGGAGGCTCCACGGAAAGACTGTGGAAATGTGGAAAGCAGGGAAATGAAGAGGGACACGTCACTCGTTGCAAGCTGAAATGCAGAGGGGGTAGTAAGGGAAGAAAGGAGCTGGCAGGCAGAGATTTGGAAGCTTCATCACAGAAGAACTGGCCTCAAGAGCAAAGGTAATGCTTGTATACAATTCTCTGCCTTCTTTCCCAGGAATGTTTTGTTTCTTCCTTTGGAAGAAACATATCCATACACCTCAGAAAGAGGTTGTTGTGTTGAGGGACTCTAAAGGCATCTGTGGGAAGAGCCAGGAGAGGAGGGAATATGTGCAGACTGGCATGGACATGGAGGATGGAGGATTGCTACCTACATTTCCAGAGAACAGGGGTGTGCAGAGTGAGAGAAGTAGGGAGAAAGAAAGAGAAAGCAAATCCTTGGAGTCAGGCAGACTGTCAGACAGACAGACAGACACGGAGAGTGCAAAGTCTGTGAGTGCCTATGTAAAGAGAGAGAGGGAACTTCCTAAGAGCAAGGACCAAGCACTAAATGAGAGAGAGTTGAAGATAAGACATATCCTGAAAAAGCAGGCACACCTGGAGAAGAGGCAGAAGGTGAATATTACCGCCTCAAAACCAACAGTACTTTACTAATGTTATGGATTGCAGCAGATGTATTGCAGTAGATGTGTGCTTTGCACCTGGATGGCTTTTTTTCTCCTTTATCACCAGTATGGCTGCTTGCTGGCAACAGCATCACCCTAGCTGTCTGCCATCGGGTCTGTCAGTCAGAGCTCCTTGTTTGACAGGGTAGCCAGGCTATTTCAGGGATTCAGATGCTCTTCACTTTCACACACCACCCAGGTAGAAAATGAGCAGTGTGACTCTTAGTTATATGAAAAAGCACTATTTAACTCAAATTTGTAGGCAAACTTGAAAAATTCAGGATATTGTTATTCCTACATATCGTTATTCCAACCCCAAACTGAGTGTGTCTGTGTCTGTGTGTGTGTGTACCAACATATAGCATTATATCCACACACAAAAATTGAAGAATATTCCCTTACAATGGATTTATAACAAAGACTTTTGAAACAGGTGATATTTTAGCCATACCACTGTGGCTGGGTTAATATTGTAGGATCCAATTTTTAAAATTATTTTTGGCCTTTTTCACGAACTTTCCACCATTACATAATTCTAGAAGCGTATGCTAATGTTTCCTTTTTTTTTTTTTTTGCTTGGAGAGCTAACAAATGCCATCCGCTTTGCAAGTAGAGCTTGCAAATACTTTGATTGTTCTGGACTCACAGGCTTGGCAGCTTTCTCCTCTAAAAGCTCAGAGACCTTTCAAGATCCCAGGCTGGGAGTCTCACAGAACTGGCATTAGAAATTGTATGCAGCTACAATATGCTTTTTTTTTTTTTAATACGAATCTGTTTGGTTTATATAACATAAACTTTCTTGAACCTAATACATAAACCAGAACATTTTAGTTGGGTGTGGGTAAGTAATATAACCTTAAAATATTGCAATGGAAATAAAAGAGATAGAAGGAAAAAAAGATAGAGGAATTTCAACAGTCTGCAAAAATAGTTTTATTCTCTATTGAGATCCTTTACAAAATAGAGAATCTTAAACATACTTTGATGTTTAAATATCCATTATCATTGGAGTGAGAGCTACATTTTATGTATTTATGATTTATCTGAGATCAAACTCCCTGATTCACTTAGAAGTATATTTTATTTCTCTGCAAACAACCCAAAATCTAGAATCACTCTTCAGCTTCAGTCTGAAAGTAGCTCAAAAGGAACTTGGAAAATGAGAGGAGAACAGACCTCAAATGAAAAGCATGAATGTCATTCACTTGCAGTTCAATGTTCAAATGCAGAAAAAAAAAATCCTTCATTTTAGGTATCACTACAGTGATTGATAGCTCTAATCAACAACATCCTCTTTCTTCTCAAAGCAAAGATGGGCTTGAGCTAACACACCGGGATGCTCATGCACTCAGGAGAGGGCATGTGTGTAGAGCAGTCAGAAGCACAGGGGAAGGTTTCAAGCCCTCTTGATGTACAAGGGGCAGGCAAACTCTGCATCGTAAATCAACAACTCACACGTCTGCAATAGGATGGGTGTTCTCTCCTTAGGCTTCAGGGGAGAGATGGCTCTCTGAAATGAAGCTGTGTTTGCTACCAGAAACAGGTAACCTGGGCAAATCCCCCAGATCCTGGCAGGCAGCACAACCCACAAGCAGTGGTGAACAGTCATCATGCTTGGCCTCAGTTGTCAAAGTCTGGGGCGGATACCAAGGGAATCTCAGTGTTCTGTTGTGATTGCCCACTACACTGTAAGGAGGGATGAGCACTGGAAATGGAGCAACAAGAAACCAAAGGGGTTAATTGGAGAGGGACAGTGATGGGAGTTCAAATCCTGGCAGTATTCCTTTGCTTTGGGGCAGGGATTCTGGCTTGGATGGCACAACTGCTGATCCCAGCAGGGCTGTGCTCAGGGTATTAAGCTAGATGAGCTCTTTTATCATGCTGAAGTGAGGAATCAAAAGGTTAACAGATGAAAAAAATATTGTGTAATAATGAGACAAATATGTTGGTCTTCATTGCCTGCAGATGAAGGGACTGCAGATGAAGTGTGAATCACTGAGCCTACCCTGCTCCAAGGGCAGAATGTGATGTAATTTTCTGACAGCACTGCATATTATTGTAATTAATAGTAACAATGACAAAGCTAATATGTTGCTATTGTTATACTCTGCATTTAGGAAAGGGTTTCCATCCACGGATGTGAGAGAGTTCTTCCTGCTGGTCCACCTGTGTTCTACCCTGATAGTACTTTCCAGTGCAACTCTGCAAAAGAGCAAAGACATTTGAATCGGCTGGGGATCTGGTTCCTGTTACAGATGACCCTGCAGACTTTTTCAGCTAGGAACTTAGTGAATATCCATTTGGTGTCTACAACTCCACCTAACAGAGGGAAGACTGCTCATTTTCTGTGTGTCTGAGGTATGAGAATCTACTTCAAAGATGATTATAACCTGATGTTTACTGTGATAATAAATTACAGTAGACCCTCAGGAATGCGGGGAGCAAAGCTACAAAGAAACTGGTCTGTCAGGGGCCCTGCAAATAGAACATGTGGGTATTGTGATTCATTTGGACACCTGATGTTTTAAAAAGTTTGAACTCAAGTACGATGGATTTTCAGTATCAGATGTGGGTGGAATTTATTACCACCCTTCTTTTAACAAATACAGAAAGATCAAAGTATCCCAGCTGTGGGGTACTGAACAAGTGGGAGGTGGAAAGAGTAAGGAATGGACAATCTCTTCAGGAAGTTTTCTAATTAGCTTGGAAGCCACACTGTCTCCTTGATGTCGGCACCATTTTCAAATCATTTGCAATTAGACACATTGGTGTCTGGTAAGTCCTTTCCCATCAGGGAAGATTAAAAAGGCATGTGCAGGGCATAGTCATTCAAAGAAAGAGAGAGAAAAAAAGCTGTAAAGGCTGGAGCATTCATCTGGAAAAGATGAGAGGTGGAGGAGGTGTGGTATCAATGCAAACAGTTTCAAGAAGGCCCATGAAGACCTTTCCATTACAAGCCTTGGTGATATTGCCAGACCTTCTTAAAGATCTTTATTTTGGCAGCTCTGAGTTAGGGGGAAGAAAAGGTGTATGCCTGTATGAGATAGGAAGAAGGCAATTTATTTTTCCTTTAAATGAATACTCCAATTAGATGAAGAATACTAAATACAAATTACATCCTGACAGGTGGAAAGTAATATTTTTAAAGTATCATGACATTTTCCATTAGTATGGCTATATTCATACTGCTACTTTAAATAGTGGAAAAATAAATGCAGTTTCAATTAAAATGCAGTAGTGATCAAATGTAAGAAAGGCACAAAGTGAAAGGAATTATTTATTTACTGCTTTATCTACTACAGCTTCTGGTAGGTTTTGAGGTGACTGAATTCTTCCCAGATGGTTAGGAGATGAAGCTATATTATATTCAAAAAGAAATTTAATGTCCTCATATTTTGCAGTGAGATCTCAGGCTTTTGATGCATGTACCTGAATAGGAGAATAATTTGGTTTTTCTGGATGTGTCTGTTTCTCACATGAGCCCCTCCATCACTGTGACTACAGATGACCAAAATCATCACTAAACCCCATGAACTTGGCAATGCATTTTTTCTGTTTGCTATGTGCAATATGTGCATTATGGATATTTTCAGCCAATTTCTAGCAGAACAGATGTTCATGACATTTTTTTTTTTTAAATTAAAATACCAGGTTCAACACTTAGGGACTAATTTATTAGGACAGAATAACAAATTAGCATGAGTAAGCTGTGGTGAGACTGATCTATCCTCTTATGTTTAGAGATGGTACTTGCCCAGGAGGGCTTGTAGGTTAGGGTTGACTTCCTTGGCCTGGGAATGATGGTCAATTTGAAAGAAAACAAGGTGTTAGGTAAGTGTTCACATCAGTTCATATACCTGTCTTGTCGACTGCAGCTTTGCTCAGGAGGAACTGACCCCGTGACACCAGGGCAAGGTGGAGATAGTACATGTGGCTGGGGTTGCCTTTGAGGCTCCATCACTGGGCAGCATCTAAGATATTGCCACTGGTTAGTGAATCAGACCAAAAAGAACATTTTTTTTTATTCTGACCACTATGAGACACTTGATAAATTGTTTAATTGTTGTTTACCCTGTTTCTCCCAAATACAAAGTAGGGATGCAGTGATTTTCATACCTCGTAGTACCTCCTCCTGACACTGCTAGAACAATTATAGCTATAATGTGTTATCTCAACACAGCTACATATGAAACAAAGCTACTTCCCCAGCTGCTGCCAGTTGATGAAGCACCTCAGTACCCCTCCATTGCTTGAAAAGGAAGTAAGGTTCATACTTGTGAAAAAGAAAAGTCCCTGTGCTTCTGTAAAACCTAGACTAAGCAACTTGAACAACATTTTAAATAAAAACATCACCAAAGAGAAATTTGGTGTTGTGGTGACAGATGGGAAGTGGAGAAAGAGAAGAAAAAAAGAAACAAAGCACTTAGCAAGACTTCTTGTCTCCACAGAGACAGGAGGAAGTCAAGATCCTACAACAGCCATCATGGTGACTCTTCCTCTTCTCCTCCTCTTCATCCTTTTGCCCTGCAGTAAATCTCAGGAGGACTTTCTGGACCAGCATCAGAAATGGAACTACAGAGAAGGCGGTAGGAGGTCACAGTGGTGGTTCAGCGTGGGAGGCGTTCAGTAACTTGTAGCTGCAGATTCACTTACCTTGTCCTTGGAGTGAGATAGACAGTGCTCATTCATGACTGCTCTTTCTTGATTCCTGGGTAGCTGCTGAGACTTCTGGAGAAAAAAATGGTTTTAGAAATGATCAGCTGGGGTATCCAGCGACAGCAGAAAACGCGGGCACCTGAGGCTGAGAATTACACCATGAGGGAGAGTTATCTGCTTTTTAATTTAGATGCTCCAGGTGTTTAATATTTGGCATTTCATTGCAACTGAGTTGTGATGGGGAATAGAATCAAACTCGGAGCACTGGCTCATATTTTCTTGTTCTGACACATTTGTTTTCCTCTCTTCCATGGACATCCTGCTAACCTAGCTGACAAGGTCAACATAGAAGGTGTTAACAGCATTACTCAAACCCTTGAGAAATGGGGAAACGACATCTTCTGGCAAATGAAGCACACCCTGCTGAACAACCCAAATGCTCTCCTGCCTGAGTTCTCCAGGTAATTCCTCTCATCCAGAGGTGGGATTCAGTCCTCTCCTGGGTGTCCTCCTGGGTGTCCACAATTCATCTTCTTAAAGATGAATTTTCATATTTCTCAGCTGAGGGGAAATAAAACACACTGTCTCAGTACCTGTTGTGCTACCAGCTCTGGTTAGTAAACTGAATACTCTGCTAACTATTTATTGTGAAACATTCTCAACTGCCATCACTGTATTACAAGAATCTTCCTAAAGAAAATGCCCTTGGCAGCTCACACTCATGAGAGCAGGCTGGAAAAAGTGAATTGTACTACAAATCCACACATGGGTTTGGCCACAGGTCAGGGAAAAGAAGCTGATTTGGTCTGTCACATTTTTTTTTTATTTCAGTCTCTAACACCTGATCTGAGAAAGCTATTTACTAGTTCATGTCATCATATTCCCCCTTTGCATTGCAGGAAATACTAACTGTTGAGCAAACTCACAAAATTTACTTCAATCTCGTATTTCCAGAAAGAGAGTGGGAAAGGCAGTGAAAGAAAGAGAGGAGAGGGGAATACTGGGAATTAATAGAAACCTAATATAACTTAAATCAGAATTGTTCATAAAGCAAGTAAAGTGGCTGTCTTCCATAACTCATTGTTCTCTTTAGGAACAAGAAAAAAAATGTTTGCAAACGCTACGCATTGAACCAGTTGAAGAGGAAAGGCTAGAAGAATAAAAAAGGCACTAGTCAAGTGGTCACACAGTATCTGTACAGAACAGGGTTTCAGGAGGATATACCTGAGAGATTATATGTTGGCCTTTGGCATCAAGTGGATTTCTCCCTGGCTGTATGGTAGCTGTTGTTACCAGCACAGAATTCATCACAACTTTCACACTGACGGTGCTGAAATTCATTGGTGCCTCAGATTATCAGGGGTGATACTAAGTCTTGTATTTGGAGAGTTCTAACTTTAGTCCAGGAAGATGTAATGAGACTATCCAGCCATATATCCTGTACCAGGCTTTGAATAATGAGTTTGCTGGCAAGGACACAGACTGGTTCATTAGAAATGTTGAGAACTAACAGTACTCCAAGGCAATCGCTGGCCTAGCCTCCATGTGTACTCCTAGTTAATTAATACTAATTAAAATAAGGTGGTGGAAAGACCACGTTGCTCACGCTGGTCCCGAACCTTGTGGTTTCCAGGGTTCAGATGGGGCACCTCAGATAAATTCCCATCACCGACAGGGCACAGTAGCTTTGAAGCATCTTTTAATGGTTGCTTGCAACTCTTTCATCATCAAGCACCCTTACCCACTAAGAAACAAAGGTCATGGTAAGTTACTTTGCATGCTCAGAAATGCTCCCTAATCGAGTTATTCTTCTGTATCACTCTCTTTGCAGTCTCCGTCCTGTCTCCGCAGCTGTGGACAATCTTGTGAGGGAAGTCCACTCGATAAGGAAAAGGCTGGAAGAACTGAACGAACGTCTCAATGTCATCAGCAGAACTGTCCTTCCCCTTCGACTGAATGCTCTGCAGAGCCAGAGGCGTGGAAATACTCAGCTGCGGAGACTCCCGGTGCATAGGAGAAGGTTGTATGCTCGCAGGAGACCTCAGAGACCTTAAATCTCTACCAGAAAAAAAAGAGAAATCTTTATTTTTTTTCATCTGCTTAAGCCTTACTCAATGGGACACTGCTGGAGAGAAAAAAGTAAAGCACACACACAAGTCAGCTTTGCTAAGGAGACCAGAACTTCTGCATTTCGTTGCTGCCTTCCAAACATAGGTCAGTAGGTGAAACCTGACCCTGTTCTTTAATGATGGCTGTTTTGTGTCCCAAGTGAAAAAAAGTTGACAAGCTCAGTCTACTTGAGCGTGAATACCTTTAGTCTATACAGGCATTCTTTCTGCTTACCAGAGGAAGCTCTTTCTATAAAGGTCAGGTGAATTTCTCTCTCTGCCCTATTTGTAAAGCATTCCATCTGAAACAGCTGGGGAATTTGAACTTCAAAAGTGCTGAACAACTGATGAATGCAGAAAGATGGATTAGTGCTTGGCACTTCCAGCTGGGCAGGGAGAGGGAGAGGAAATTATGTTTCAAAATACAGCCTTAACCTCTTGTCCATGTTCACATGTTCAGAGGGTGGGTAGGGCTGGATAACCTTGGTCTGTACATCATGCTTTGACGCTGAAGATACATCAGTTGTTAGGGACCAAATCTGAACATCCACCTTCTGCAAAGAGTGTTTTTCTAGATACCTGGAACTGTGCACTCAGAATGGTGTTATTCACTAGATATGTTCAGAATTTCCAGCACTCTGAAACACCCTGAACTGATTTTTGCCAAGACCCATGGATTTTTTTTTTTTTTCAAAGCTATTTAGATACCTAATGGCAAAGATAGGTGTCTGGAAGGATTTTCCAAAATAGCTTAAGAGACTCTTCAGTCCCCAAAATCACAGATAATAATTCAGCTGGTGTCTAATTCACAGAGTATTTTTTCCACATGCCAGCACTGACCTCCAGACATTTCCCAACATCCTTAAGCACAATTAAGATCTGTAGAAAATTAACGAACACGCACGCCAAAGACTTTGGTCCCTCAGGGATTACCCAGAATACCCTGCCTTCACCTTGTCTTTGCCTATGTCTTCCTGACAATGAAGCTGGTGATGAAAAAGAGTGCATAAATCAAATTATGCACTGAGCAGAGGATAGAGTGGGCTTGCCCTTCAGGTCTCTAAAGATAAATCCAATACAGAGATTTCCATTCAGCATTGCAGTCAACTGTGTATATGAAATGTGTTGAAACATAAGAAGGGGAGCCAGAGAGGAAAAGAAACAGGTTTTCTTTAAGATCTGGATGAAGCAATTTATGAGAACATAAATAAAGAATGGGTTATGTCTAAATGATTGTGGGGGTGTCTGGCATGACAGTTGTTTTGAAAACACTCTCCAGTCACAGTGAGGATGCAGACTAGCTATTTAAGGATTCCCAAAGCCTGAGTTTATGGAAAGAAATTCAGTGACACTACAATAACCTCCAAAAGAAAAGGGGAAAAAAATTGTTTCATATTAAATCTTTCAGAATGGACCAGAATAATTAACACAGTAAGAGTTTCAGCTGCAACCTGGGAGTTAGTTGAGTGGGGGAGGTATGAGCAGTGTATGAGACAATCTGATAAATATCTCCCAGATGTAAATTCTCTGAGTTCAGGTTTTCAGAAAATAACAAAACTCTAACTTGCTCTCCTTGGCTTTTGCTTGGGAATTTCAAACACTGCTAAGCTAGAGAAGGGAAAAATCAAGACTGTGAGAAGGCTGATAAAAGGATAGAGTTGTACCTTTGTTGATGTTGTCATCATAATTTCTCAGGAAATGTAGAGCATTTTGATCCCAGAATATATTTACATAAATTACAAGGAATAACAGGAGAGAAAGGCCCCTAACTTCTTGTTATTCTGCATTCAGAGTTTCTAGGCTGTGCTGTAGCAACAGCTGCATCCTTGCACAGACTGCTGATCCCTCCAAGGGATGCTTTGCTTGGGGCTGCAGGGACTGCTGGTTATTTTGGCCTATCTGGAGGAAGAGTACAACATAAATGTTAGCTTTCACAGTCATATTTTAGACACAAGCATTTTATCAGGCAACCTGAAGTTGTATAAATTGAGGACTACTTGAAACAGAAAGATGAGACCTCCCTAAGTCCCTCAAGTTAGAGATGGTGGTGGGAGGCCAGACCAGATCATTGCATACTCTTACTTTATACCTAGATGTCTACCACCAGCTTCTGCCAGAGACAGAAGACAGGATAAGATGGACCCCTGTTTCAACCCAGTCCATGTATTCCTATGCTGCTATGTGCAACTTTGTAGTCTTGGCAAAACCTCCTCAGCACAATGGAGAAACTCACCATTTGCTTTAAAAGAGAACAAATAAGCTGCAGCATGCAATGTATATTACAATTCTGCAATTTCTTGCATAATGGTGAATAAACCAAGTAATATAAATGGTTAATAAATTACTAGTCTGTGACCTTGTCACCACTGATAGCAGCCCCTGTCATTCACTCTGTGAAAGCCCATGCCAGGTTCCAGCCCAGCTCCCTGACCTGAACACGGCCTGTTTGATCAGATGGTAACAGCCATCTTCTTTAACTTCTTTGCCTTTGCACGACCCTCTCTCTAGATGGAAAAGCTTTAGTGTCCTATTTCTTCTATAATTTTATTTTTTGCTGTTTAAGAGTGTAGGATGGTTATGTGTCAGCCTACTTCTGCACTGCTCAACTTCTATTTGAGGAGGCAGCAGTCCAGCTGAGCAACCACCTTGAGGTGTCTCTGTCTCATCTGCTGGGGAAGCTGGCCTGACCCATGGCACTGATTCCCAGGGACTGGTATTTGATTTCTGCCTCTGCTAACCTCTTCTTAAAAGAGCCTGGGTAAAGCACCTTCTCTAGCTGACACTTGTCCTTTGACATGGCTTATACAACAAAAAAACACTTGTTGTCACAAGGTGTCTAAGTCTTCTATGCACATAAATGATCCAGCTACAGAAGCCATCTAAGCTCTCTGGTGTGTTCATTTATATGTATTTCTGGGAAGGGATCTGGATGGAACTTTAAACAGTTGGGTGGTCAGTGGAGGGAGATCAAATGTCATCAGCAGCTTCTAAAATCTACCCTTCACCTAAAGCTTACAATATCCAGTGACACAGACCACTTCCTTAAAAAACAACTGTGTTCCCCTTTAGTTCTGTTTACTTAAAAATAACCTCAAAAAACCAAAAAGACGAGAGGTTATGATTTTGCAGTTCCAGGAGCACGGTGCCCTTCCACGCTACGCATGACACGCTTTGCCAGTACTTCCCTTTTCCTGTATTTCATTTCTTTCATATTCCCTCTCATATTTCCCGTCTCCCAGAGATGAATACCACCTGTTCCCGCACTTCATGACTCCGCACACTTCTCGGCGCCCTCCCTGACCTCACCCTCCGGGGCCGCCGCCGCCCCCCGGCCCCGCGGTGCCGCCGCTCCCGGTGCCCCCGCACGGCCCCGGCCCCGCGGCGCAGGCGGCCTCGGGCGCGCCCTGGGGGCCACATGGCCGCGCTGCGGGCGGCGGGGCGGCCCCGGCTCGGCCCTCCCACCTCCTCCGAGCGGGGCCGAGCCGAGCCAGGCGGGGCCGAGCCGAACCGAGCGGGGCCGAGCCGAGCCGAGCCGAGCCGAGCCGAGCCGAGCCGAGCCGGGCCGAGCTGAGCCGCGCGGCACCATGCTGGGCATGGTGAAGAATTCGCTGCTGAGCACGGTGGAGGCATGGCCCTACCGCCTGCTGAGCAAGGGCGAGAAGGTCTGTGTGTGTCGGGGCGGGCGGCCGGCGCTGCGAGGGAAAGCGGGTGTCACCCCCGGGCAGCGCCTTCCTCCTGGCAGCGCCTCCATCCCCATCTCCTTCCCCAGGATCAGGTCGGCTACGAGGAGCGGGCGTGCGAGGGCGGGATGTTCGCGGCGGTGGAGCTGGTGGGGAAGCCGTTCGACGAAGCCTCGAAGGAAGGGGCAGTCAAGCTCCTGAAGTACGTTGGAGGAAGCAACGACAAGGGTGAGAGATGCTGCCTGCCCCGCGGGGCTTGTGGTTGGGGCTTGGTGAAAGCAGGATGGATGGAGGCAACGACACTGCAGACCCACCTGGCTGGTGGCTCCCGTCACTGGGGATCTTTGACGGGGATAGCCCCTCACTGGGAAAAGTAAACTTGTCACAGGTTAAGTCATGCCCAGCCAACTCATACTATGAGTCCGCTTATAACCCATCTCTGTTTCAGGGTGAAATCTCAAAAATTATTTGTTTAAACAGGAATGAGTTACCTTGCAGCTGGGATAACATGAGGACAGGCAGACATGTATCTTATCACAGCTCCCTGGGTGAGCAGTAGCTGATGAAATCCAGGGTATCTGGGACACTTCAGTTCTATGATGTGCCCTTGTCAGCAATGAAATAACAGTTATGACCTTGATATTTTATCTGGCTATTTTTATTCATGAAAGAGTAATGAACAATGAGCTTCCTTTTTAATGGTATTTTGTAATGTTTTATGGGAGTGCTTCCAGGTGATTGCTTCTGATTCTCGTTTTACTAAAGTGTGCGCATTTTAACCATTCATAGCAGGAGAAGACCACAGAGTAGCTCTGAGACATATACATGTTCTTGCACACCTTTCTCCAGCATCTAGTAGAGGGACTAATATAGTCTCCATGGGAGTAGGAGGTGGATGCAGTGGGAAATGGCATTTGCAGCAACGTGTTTTGGAAAGGTGATGATCGCTGTTGCTGTAGTAGAAAGGGTGCCTTCTATATAACGTGTGACACAAACACAGGTATGACATCAAAGGGAGATAAATGAGAAAGATGGCTTGATCTCAGCTGTTTTTGTGGCTGCCTGATTCTGAGGTTTAGATGTTCCTACTGCTGCAAGAACAGTAAAGAAAAATGGTCCTCAGTACCATGTGATACTTCTTGGTGGGAAAAAAGCATGCTGTTCCTGGAGTGTGGACAGCATGGACAGTCCTGCCGAAAGCTGTAACAGCACTGAGTTTTGGGGCACTGGAAGTTGTAGGATGTCTGGAAGCATTTGGAAGGGTTTAAGAGAAAGCTCCTGTCCCTCAGTATTTCATATCATGAGCTATGGGCTCATGGCTAACTGCAGATAGTATTAATTTAAATGCTGCTGTAGTTTATTCCTGCTGCTGGCCTGCCCTGGAGCTACAGACCCTGCTGTCTTACAGCTGATTCGTCAGAAGAACAAAGTGTCTCAGAGAACCACAAAAGCAGCACTATTAATAAAAAGCCTTCTGGAGGTCACTTGGGACGCTTATTTCCCAGGGTCCTGGTGTGGAGAGAGAGCTTTGCCCAAGCAGAAGCCTGATGATGGCTCTTCTGCTTCCCCAGAGGAGTCCACTCCTGACAAGGAGCTCATATGAGGAGTTTTCCAAAACTAAAATTAGCTTCTGTGAATTCCCTGTTAATTTCGTGAGTTCCTGAGAACCTAGACTTCTTTAGTAATGTCTGTGTGTCTGTTTCAGGGGTTGGAATGGGCATGACTGCTCCTGTCTCCATCACTGCTTTTCCTGCTGAAGATGGCTCCTTTCAGCAGAAGGTGAAAGTCTCTCTGCGGATCCCGAGCCAGTTTCAAGCCAACCCACCTTGTCCTACTGATGAAAGCATTAAGATTGAAGAAAGAGAGGGGATGACCATTTATTCCACGTAAGGAATGCATCCTGGGATGTCCAGTCCCAAGTGCTGAGGTCTTTTGGGTGCTCTGAAGAGCAGTGTTTCTTTTACCAGATGGCTTGCTGAACAAGGGGTGCATGTGGTAGAAGGAGATGGAGGGGTATGTCTAGACTGAAGATAGGCGTTTTATGTCATTTCTTACCCTTGATCATGCTGCACTGATTTGGAATATGGATTTTTTTCCATTGGGTAAACAAGTGTGGAGGCTAGCCCTGAAAGATACTGTGCCATTTCTATGGTATGAATCTATTGTTTTTCCCACTTTCTGGGTTCCAGATTGTTTGTAGTCATTAAGAATGTTCTTTGGTGTGGTTCACATCAAACTGTCAGCTGAAGCCTCATTCAGATGGACTCATACTAGACCCCACCATGGAAACAAGCAGCCATTGCATTGCTTCAAATCACCTTTGAATGTCTTTGGCTGTTGACTGACAGCCTGGACTCAAACTAGTATCACAATAGCAATAAGCTCTTCACCTTGTCTTTACCCCTTGGAGGTTCCCCTGCCTACTTTCTTGAACTATTTTGGCTGACTCTTAACTAGCTTCTTTGTTGCCTCCGGCTGCTGCTTGGCCTTTGCTCTGGGCGTGGGCCACTTCTGCAGTATCAGCCTGTTTTGTCTAAAACGTTGACCCTGAGGGAGGGTGGTGAGGTGCAGGCTGATGTGGAAACAGTTCCTGTTGGTGGGAGGTCGACATAAACCAGACCCATTTCAGCCCACCCCTTTTAAATAGCATCGTGTTCTGTAATTGCCTATTGTCTGTTCCTACCTCCCCTTTTTCTTGGGCTAGCTAGAGTTTGTCTTTCCTTCATGATCTGGCTTCCAGCAGACGGTTGTCTGCTCACCACAGTGAGCATGGTTGTTGACAGCATTGGTGAGGACTGTGGGCTGAGCTGACTTGGAGATAACCTTGTGTTTTAGAAAGTTGTTTCTCTGGTACAGTGTTGATTCACAGGGCAGGGCTGTTCTGCTGGCTGACATACATGGGGCTGTTTGGGGGGATCCCTTTGGGGTCTGCCAATGGATGACTGCACCTTGGCTGTGTCACCCGTGAGACTTCATCTGTCACAGATGGAGTGTGCTGGTTCACAATGAACAGTGCATGCATGAGTGCGTGTTGGCAGGACCTGGATCAAAATGCGTGTCTAAATATACTGTGGCTGTATATTATTCTCTCTCTCTTCCTTTCTGTGCTTTGCCAGGACTGCTCAACACCTCTCTGGTTTCTTTGCAGGCAGTTTGGTGGCTATGCCAAAGAGGCAGATTACGTGAGCTATGCTGCCAAGCTGAAGGCTGCTCTGGGGAGTGATGCTGCATACCGCAAGGATTTCTACTTTTGCAATGGTTATGACCCCCCTATGAAGCCTTACGGACGCCGCAATGAGGTCTGGTTTGTGAAGGAGTGAACATCTGGCTCCCCGTGGTGCTGCCTCGTACTGATAACCTCCCCACACTATGTCCCTGTCCTCTTTAAAATAAACTAATAATTCAGCAGAGGCAAAAAACTATCACTGCCTTTCTCCATGCCTATGCCTTAGTCTTTTACAGGCCATAAAAGTCATTTTAGAAGAACACTTGCTGACCCTCCTGACAGTCCTGCTCCTTCGTTCCAGACCAGGTCCTCAGCCACATAGACTCTCTTGATCTCTCCGTGGCTTGTTTTTATCTCCTTTGTGCTTCCAGAGTTCAGTGCTGAGAAAGCCAAAAGTACTTAATTGACTGGTGCCTGACAGGAGTCACGTCCAAGTGGAGGCAGACTGTTAGTCTCACCTGAGCTGGGCAGGGGAACATGACAAAAGTGCATACAGAGACTTTTTTATCTCCTTCAGTTTGCTGCGGCTGTAAAATGCTGCTTTTATCTTTGCCATTCCACAAACAGTCTAAAGGGACACGGGCATTGCTGCCAACACATCATAGTGAAAATAAGCATCCTTTACATTAATTCAGAGTGTGCAGAAGATGAATGTTTCTGTCGTCTGAGAAATGTCATTTAGAAAAAGATCCAGGTTCCATTTGCAGCTTTCTTCTGTTTGAGGAGAGATGTTTTGGCATGTTCTATGTCTTGATCTCAGCTAGCAGCTGGACAATGTGACCTGGAGACCTCAAGATCATTTCCTCACCTTCCTATTACTTTTGTGTAACATTTCTTTAAAACTAGTGTATACAAGGGCCAAAGTAGAAATGTGTGTGGTTAGCTAATTGAATTAGAGAAATGCAAGGCTGGGAAGAAGGCAGATACTTATTACTTGTGATCTGAGGGTGCATTTGAAGAATGATGAGCATATGGTGAAACCACCATGAGTACCAATCTAAAAAACTTCTTAAGAGGTGTCAGTTTTTGAAGGGCTACTCAGACCAGCTGTTTTCTTTAGAGGAGGAAAAGGAAAACATGGGTGTTCTGGAAAACAGGGACTTGGATCAAATATTGAGTAGCCTTTTGGAAACTTGAAATACAGTAGCAAGTGTGGGTCATGTTTCAGGAAGAGTGGCAATGTTGAAATGTCAGGCATGAAACCAGCATTTTGGCCGGCTCTGCCAGGAAGACAGCAGAATGCCCACAGTGGGAACACGGACACTCCATGCTACTGTGGGTGCCTCTATAATTCGTTACCTGCACTAAAAGAGGTGTGGTGCTCTGGTGGTGAAGTGCCCCATAGTTCAGGTGCTTTCCAAAAGCCGTTTTCCCCCGGAGCTGGAAGAGACATTTGTCAGATGGCATCTTGGCTTCTGGCTGGTCAAGCTGTTGCACGTGTGCCTGCTTTCTGAGAACAAATCTCAGCAGTAAAAGCAGAAAACCTGAGGTCTTGGTGTGCTTTCCTTTTCTGTCTTGCTGAGCCATGTAAGAGCTTTGCTGTGGACTTCACGAGAGTTTCAGTCACCTGTGTGCAAGAGCAGCTAGTTCAGGATGGGTAAAAAGAGCAGATATCATTTAATTAAGCACCAACCAACCAACAACAACAACAAGGGAAAAGCTATTGGCTGTGGTTAGTGATTGCAGTGCAGGGGAGGAGGAATCAAAAGAGAAATCAAGGCAAACAAAGAATTAGGCTTTTGAAGGAATTTTTTAAGCAGCAAATGCCCTATTAAGCTTGTACCTGAGTCCAAAGGGACTGTTCATGTCCCAGATTTTTTTAACCTGTGTGGGTGAGGAATGGAGGAGCACAGTGTTGTCCAGTTTATGTCTTCCCAGGTTCTTTTTGGAACTTTTGGATGCAGTCTGGTGACCTGTGGTGAATGTCCTTCAATGATCAAAACCTTGAAATTTCTCAAAATTTGTCTTGTGAAATCTCAGGTGTTAGGGATGCCAATAATAAACCTGGTATATACAGAGCTGCACATCTCAGCAGCATGGTGGGGTTCTTTTATAAATTGCATGCACTCTGAACAGAGAGTGAGAGCTTTGGACCCAACAGTGAGAGCAAACATCTGTAGGCTCTGCCTGTGCAGCCCTGCTACTGGCCTTTTGCATCAGGCAGGCAGGATAGAATTTCATAAACATTGTTAAATGATGCCAAAGCCTTATGCAAACTGAATTGCCTTTTCTGTACACACAAAGATGCTAGAGTTTTGTCTGCATTTTCTACAGTTTTGAAATAAATAAAAAATAATATTGTGATTTACAACTTCTGTGCTGATCACTGACTTTGTGAGCTCAGTGGGAGTTGTTGATTTGCTAGACTGTAGGTTGCCAGTTTATCTTTGTGTTTGGGGTACTAATCATGTCACAGCATTTATAAATAGTCATAATACTTTTTCCAATAAATCTCTATTTTAGGTATCCTGGTGTGGCCCTGCATTATCTGACTGTGAGAGATGGGAGCTGATGGAGTAATCTCCTTCGTTTGTTCCAGCCATTGAGAGGCTTTGAGCGATGTATTTGTGTTAATGTAGAAACAAGGGGCCTGCTCACCTGAGGAAAATTACGTGTTCCTGTGGCTGGGGTTCACAGGCAGTGAACACATGAATGTTCAGGCAAATACTCATGACTGATTTTTAACGTGATGTATGCTCCAGAAATGTTAGACATTTTGTCCCATTCCAGCTTGGTGCCCTGTCCCCGTGATGGACAGTAGTGGACACCTGAGACAAGATTACACGAACAGTGCAACTGTGGGCTCAGACCTTCTCTAAATATTTCCCTATCTCTAGTACAACGTCACTCAGGGATTTTTGTTATTGTGCTTGGTGGACCCAGGTAGATTTTATCCCGTGCATTTGTCAGGATGCTTTCTAAAATAAGGTGAAGTTACTATCCATGGCATCCTTTTGTCCTCCCTTGGTTATGGAAGGGTAGAAATCCTCTTTGTCTCAGGGTTTCCAGCAGGCTGTCTGTCTGCTCCTTAGGCAGCTGGGTCAGTCAGCTTTTTGATACGCCTCCATCACTGCAAGTGAATGTTTGTTTGGACAGCCAGAGTCACTGTTGACACTGGAGGATTTCCAGCCACCTGTTTGTGCTGAGGCCAGAAGTCAGAGGTGCATTCTGGATTTTGACCCAAGGCCAGCATGGGTTCCACAGACACTGTGTTACACACAATTGACTCCTGAACTGATGTTAAAACAAAAAAAATTTTTCTCCATCCGCTGCAGTATTTGTTCTCTGAGAGATCAGAGTGCAGCAGATTGCATAGAGAACTCCTTGCTTCTCTTCTGTGCCTGTGCAATGTCCTTTTCTGTCTCAAGTGATTGCTGAAATGGAGAGATTTTGGTGCTCTTCAGTTGTTTGACAGGGCATCATGATGCTGCCTGTTGTGTGCTGATTTGAGAAGGCAGGGCAGGGGAAACTGAAAGGTGGATGTTTCTCCTTGCTGAGGCCCCTCAGCGCTGCCGAGGGTCGCCTTGCTGGGTTGTTGGGACGTGGTGGGTTTGTGCATCAGAGACTGCATTGCTGCCCGTGGCCCCTTTCCCATCGCCTCACTTGTCAGTGCAGTGGAACAGCTCCACAGCTGCCCGTGCTTCCTGCTGGGCTGGACGGGCTCCGCAGGGGAGTGGCCTTGGGAATTATCTCTGCCTTCCAGCCACAGGAGTGCTCTTGCTGCTTATTAGCAGCTGGGCAGGTCCCTCCCAGTGCTATGCAAAGCGGTGGTATGATAGCGATAGGACTGGCCGCGGCAAGGGCTACGTTTAAACAGAGCCAAATTTAAAAGCGTAATTATACACCTGCCATGTAGATTTAGCTGTGCTGGATATACAACCTTCCTAAGCTACTCCACTTGTTAGTAAGGAATTTTCCTGCTGGTATTAACGGTGGCAAACCATATATATTTCTATATATGTACGTGCATATGGGTATAAATGTATGTATATGTAGTGTGTATGTAGGCCAGCTACTGTGATGTATTGTTTGGCTTCTGTAGTCACTGAATAACACACTGGAGTGAATGCAGCCACACGGTGAACTTTTGCAGACTGAAGTTTTAAGACTGCTAGAATGAGAGCTTTGTTAGCTTCAGAAAGAAATACTTTATTTTGTAGACACACGCCTAAATATATCTAACACTGCATTAAGAAGACAACAGCCTTTATAAAAGAGCTAATTGGTTAAGTTGTCCATGTACATCTTGCCAGCCTTATAATACTCCAGTCACTTTGAGGGGATGGGTGATTTATGGTGAATGAGGAAGTAACATCGTTATTTCCCTGTTTTCATCAATCCCCGTGGCAAAGAGTGTGTGAGCAGCTATTGTGCTTATGGTCGCAAATTTTCAGTTTCGCAGTGGTGCCCCAAGGCGACAGGTCAGAGGAGGAAGATTGCGGCTCCTAGCTCATGTCGTCCCTCCCTATTGTAGTTAGAGTAAACTACAATAAGCTCTTTTAGAACAGCGCTCTGAGCAGCAGCTCTCTTTCTTCTGTGACAGCATTTCAGCCACACTGAGCTAAAAAGAAATGCATCTCTTTTAACAGGACCATAAGTAGCTTTGGATGTATAACGCCTCTATAAAACTGCTTGGCAACATGATTTATTAGAGCGGGATCAGTGGTAAAAGTGACTTCTCTGACAGTAATGGATGAAACACTTCCAGCGTAGCTGCTCTGTCTCTGCTTGGTGCCTATGCCAACAGCAGGCTGGTTTTGTCAGCTCATTCATAATCTCTGCTTTGCTCTCAGCAGAATCCGTTGCACAAGACAGGTTTCAGGCACGGCAGATGCTTTTTTCCTAGTCTTCTGTGGGAGCTGCTGGAGAAGATGGGTCAGTGCAAATACTGCTTGATTCCTGAGAATCTGCTTAATTCTACATCCAGACCCCATACCTAGGTGAGAGTTGGGTGCATGCCACTCCCATACCCCTCACTGCTGCCCACACCCATGAAGAGAAATTTGAGTGACTGGGGTGGAAGGAGCTGCACTGTTCTTAGACTGAGTGTGAGGTCTGACTGATCATCAAGGTCCTGGGGAAATCTGAGACATACCTTCTGTGCAGTCCCTGTGAGAAAACTGGGTTGAGGAGCCTAAGGTGCAGATTTTTAAGAGTACCAGTGGAAGTGAAAGATCCCAGAAACCACATCCTGAAATATACCATGTGCTGCAGCACCCTGATCTGCATTGTGACTTGAGTGACCTTGGGTGTGCAATGTGACACTGGCAGTGTGACCTGACTCTGGGGCTCCTTGTGGTGGGACAGCAGAGCCCAGCCTGTGCCATGTGAGCAGCTGCACCCCGTCTGTGCCTGGACTTGGAAGCTAGGTGGGTTCTAAGAGACGTTCATGTTTGGGATGTGTCTTCTTCAGCACATGAAAACAGAGAAGGATTGCCATGGCAACTATTCTGCCTTGAGTGTTTTTCCAGTGTTTTCCAATCTTGCTCACTTTTTCTTATATCCCTAGTGTCTAATTTAAGTCCTTTCCTAACTGGAGTCCAAAGAAGCAATTGAAGTGAATTCTCTGATTAGACAAAAAGTTCAGACAGCTTCCCACACAACTGATGAAGTACAAGATCAACAGAATTGAATGTTGCTGTGAGTAAGAGGAGATCTGAAATTTGAAATGCATTGTACCCAAACAAATGAAATAAATGAAGCCTTTTACTTAAAGCAAAGCATTGAAATAAAAGGTAGTGTACAGCATGACAATTTTGGGCACTCCCCTGCTGGTAGATCTTTCTAGCTGTTTAATCACTGATTGTAGACCTTCACAATCTTCTTTATGACTCAGCTTTGTGAAGGACTATCTTTCCAAATCAACATGTGCTGGCTCATTGAAGTACCTTTCCTGAGCTGTAGTATTATTTAGTCAGGGCACTGTCAAGGGGATGGTTACTTCAGTGGTGTTTCCTTGGGGTAATTACCATGCCTCTCATTTGCCAGTACCTTGCTTCCACTTTGTGTATGTTTGGCAGGGATAGAGTTAATTTTCTTCATAGTAGCTGATGTGGGGCTGTGTTTTAGTTTTGTGCTGAAAACAGCGTTGTTAATACGAAGATGTTTTTGTGATTGCTGAGCAGTGCTTACACAGAGCCAAGGCTTTCTCTGCTTCTTGTTGCACATAGGCCAGGGGTGCACAAGAAACTGGGAGGGGAGACAGCTGGGACAGCTGACCCCAGCTGATATTCCATTCCATATGGTGCCACACAGCATATAAAGCGGGGGGAAGAACAGAGGGAGGATGTTCAGAGTGATGTCATTTTTCTTGCCAAGGAACTGCTCCGTGTGATGGAGCCCTGATGTCCTGGAGATGGCTGAAACTCCTACCTGCACGTGGCAAGTGGTGAATTAATTCCTTGGTTTGCTTCGTCTGCATACGTGGCTTTTGCTTTACCTATTAAACTGTCTCTATCTCAACCCACAAGTTTTCTCACTTTAATTCTTCTCCTTCTCTTCCCCATCCCACCAGGGTGGGCGAGTCAGCGAGCAGCCATGTGATGCTTCATTGCTGGCTGGGGTTAAACCATGACACACCTGCACGCCGATACCTATGTGTGGGAAACCCAGGCTGGAGGGGAAGAAGAACTCCTGTGGAGGTGTAGGAAGGAGAAGATTGATGCCTTGATTGTGCTGTCTCGGGGGAGGGCGGTGTGAGGGTGGGTTGGTTGAACGCAGCGTCTTTGGTGCCCCGTGCCTCCCGCACTGGCCCTTTGCCCTGGTGGATGTTGGCAGGGAGACTGACAAGCCCCTTTCAATAGGGCTTATGCCGTGATGGCTGCAACACAGTTAATCACAGAAGAGGAACCGGAGATTCCTCCCAGCTTCTCCAGCCCTGCCTTGAGGCAGACTATGTCTCCTCCCTACGGCAGGGCCCAGGGAACAAAGATCTCCCTGGAAATTCCCTGCCTGACTCTCCTTCCGCTGTGTTGCCATCTGCTTTGCGCAAGACTCTGGTATACGCCTTTGTGGAAAGCAATGCTCTTCCTCTGAGGACATCTTTGGCACTGCTTCCCTGGAGGGGCGAAATCCTGAGGCACAAAGTGCAGCTGAGACTGTTCTGAGCACTCCTCCCTGTCCCAAGGCAGGGAGGGAAACAGAAATGGCAATTTTATGATTTTATGAGATACTGTGTCTTGGGAACCTGGTCTAAAACACCCTCCAGTTGGAAACCTGCCCAGCCGATTTCAAAATGATGAAAGCAGTCCTGCAAGTTTTGATCCAAATGGGGTAACAGGGCTTGGAGCAAGTAGAGATGGAAAAAATGGGTGCAGTTTCGAGCACACAGGGTGCCCAGGTGTGGTTTCATTCCTCCCAGGTGTATTTGTTGATCTGCCCGTGTGTTGACCCCTGTGTAGCTTCATGCCACACCTCTCCCATCTCACTGGGCATGGCAGTGGCACTGCTCGCATGTGGGGTAGGCAGTGCCCTGTTCCTCACTTTGCCTCTCAGGTGCAGGCATGGTTTGTATCAGCTTCTAAATGGCTGCACAGGACATCTCTCTGAATCCAGGAATGAAGGCCAGATCTTGAGCCAGGGGAGTCATTTGGCTGGAGACAGCTCTCCACAGAGCTGGTTTGTTAACGGGCAACAGGAGTTCATTTGTTTTTCATCGTGATGATGCTATTTCTGAATAAGAGAGAAAAATGAGAGTTTATTTCTGAAGTGTATGATTTAGTTTTTGGCCTTTAAAAATTTGTTTATTTTGAATGGAAGCCCAGAATGCACATAATGTAGCAAAAAATTGCAGATACAGACAGGGATTTTTGTTTCACCTTTCAAATTACTCCCACTCCTGGTGCTAAGACAGTAGCATTTGAAAAGGCTCTGGATGTTTACCCTTTCCTTAGAAAGAAACACACAAAAATAACAATCCTGAAGCAATACTGGAGGCACCTGCTTCCAGATAACTCTGCTGAAAGCAGCAAGGTACCACCAGGCACACCAGGGAGATGAGGAAAATGTCCTGGGAACTGCCACCCAGACAGAGAGTTTCCCTGTGACTGCAGTTCCTGCTCTGGGGAGATGTAGCAAGGGGATGAACACAAGCTCCCCAGACAGTTGTGATGTGAAGGTAAGCACAATTGTTTTCTGAAATGTTTGATCCCATAATCCACAAATCCGTTTATCATAAAGAGCCTTTCAAACTGTTGTGACAAACTCTTCTGGACCGAATCCAGCTCCTGAATTATGAGAAGCTAAAAATGGTGTCTATTCCCATGGCTATAGACAGAGAGATGCTACTCAGCAACAAATGCACCACCAAGTGCCTTAAAAATAGCCCCTGTGGAATTATTCAGTGTTTGGGACTTGTCATTTCATAGGGGTAAAAATGGAATTCATTTTGGCACAAAATATGCATAATATGTATCCACAGCTTTATAAATAGCATTTATAAAATTATGTGTATTATTTTATCTTAAATTGATGCTGAGCAAAGAGACAAAACAATCCACAAGAACTTAACACAAGTTTTGTTCTTAGATAATTGTAAGACTTTTGTCTTAGAAATGCAGGTGTCAAAAGAGACCTTCCTCCCTTTTCCCCTCCCTCCTTTCTTTCTTTAAGACAGCTTTAGGGAAAAATCTTGAAATTACTGCCATTAAGGCAAACGTGATAGCTATAAGCCAAAGAAGAAGCCTGGCCCAAAGTTGTCAGCCCACACAAATTAATTCCATGGCTTTAGATATTCTGTAGGAGAGGGGTTTTCAAATGCAGGCCTTTATATCTCTTGGGTATCCAGTTTTTGCAAGTGGAGTCACAAACGTGGTAGAAATTCAGTTGGTGAGATGGTGCTCTGAGGCATAACTGGGTCAATAGCTGGAACACAACTGGAATTGACTCTTAAAGGAGCATTTGGGGACCATGCTCTTTGTCTTCCTCTCCTATTATTCTGCTTCCTTTCATCTCACTTGCCTTTGCAGTACTCATGCAGGGCCACAGCGTTGGTACTGGTGGGCGGGGAGGATAAGGTCTTGTTGGAGGCTCCTGGGCATCTTTCCTTTTCCACGTATGGGCTCTGCTGAAAGGGAGTAGGTACAAATGTGAAGGCTTTGCTGCTGCTCTGCTCCAGGCTTTCTTGTCCACCCTCTACCCTGTAGAGCCTGGCTGCAGGCTGAGGGTCCTTCTTGCCTCTAAAGGTGCTCAGTCACAATCTGTAGCAGCCTAAACCCTAGGAAAGGGTGGAAGATAGGGCTGGGAAACAAATATCCTGGGAAAACATTTTGCAAAATGGGAACAATAATGTAGCAGAACAAAATGTGAGGCCTTATAGGCATGGACAACAATTTTGTTAGCGAACAGAACTGGTTTTGTTCCCTCACACTTGCACACCTGCACTCAGGCACAGGTGGATGCCAGCATCCAAGTGGTGGCTTGCTCTGGGTCGGATTGGCACAGCCACCGCTGATAGTCCTGAGTGGGGACTGACCACCAGAGGAGTGACCCACGGCCTGCCGGGAAACGCAGGGTGGAGAGCTGGACTTGGGTGCAGCAGGATGCCACCCCTACACAGCGTCGCGCCTCGGAGCTGTGTTTGTGATGGGATGTAATGTATGAGCAGACTTGGTTGTCTTGTCCTGATCAGGGGGGATGAGGTAGATTAAAAGTGGCATTTGGAAACTGAGAGAAGAGAAAAAAACGGGCTTCCCAGAACAGTGCAATGGCACAAGACATCAACTTCACCAAAATGCTGAGATCCTTCAAATTGTAATGCTTTTCCTTAGAAATCAGCATTTAAAAACCTTTTTTAATGAAATGCATAATTTTTTATTTGAAAAAACTCTTAAGAATAGTACATTTTTAATAGAGTTGGTTTTTTTTCATATAATTTCACAAAAGTCAGTAATATTTTCTGGGGAAAATTACATCCCTCTTACCATTTTACTGAAATTATTAAATGGTTTCTAGGGCAACTTACCAATAGCATTAGGGTTCACTTTTCTATTTCTTGAGGGGTCAGAGAGGTCTTCATCAGAGAAATCAAGGGATAGACAGAAATGTCAGAACTGTGCTTTGATGTTTTCCCACCTCTTGCTGAAGCAAAAAATATTGCCTGTTAATGTGATGAAAAGGAGTGAGGCTAGCTGGAGATTTATGCCCTCCTGGAGACATGGTGTGTCAGCTCTCCTCCAAGTTCTCTCATGCTATTTCCATGGCAACTCCATATAATGATAACTCCCACAGATTTTCTCCTTTTATCTGTTATTTTGGTCCCAGATAGTGATGGAGTTGAGGCATACATTTCTTTCACACCATTTGATGCCCATCGACAACCAAAGTAAATAATGTCCTCATTCTTCAGGTCTTTAGAAAGCACAATTCGTTCACAGCCCTTTCGGGAACTCACCTGCAGAGCTGGACGGAGCTGAGATGGGAAAAGCAGTGCTACAGATGCTCAGAGGAAGCTGCAAAGGATGAATGCTCACCGTCAGCACAACGTGACAGGATTGCATTCCACTCCTGCTCTTCTCCTCCCCTTGGCCAGAGTAACAGATGGACACTAAGGAGGAGGCCGTGGTGTAATGGGAGGATGGATGGTTTGGGTGCAGGGGGCTGCATCTCAGCTGTCCTGCCCAGGGAGACAGGAGGTCATTCTGCCTGACAGGGAGATGCTCCCGTTCCCTCTGCTGTCTGTTCGTGATTGCAAATCTAGTCCAGCTCATGAGACAAGGATCGTGAGTTTCAGCCAGGTGTAGCTGCAGCCAGAGGAACCCTTGACCAAGTGCTGCTAACCCGTGACTTCCTCCCTCTTATGAAATCTCCGCAGCAAGATGCTGCTGGATGATTTTACACAGCAGAAGTGGCAGGCATGCAGCTTGTTCCTGGAAACTGCGCTTGCTTCGTCTAGCTGGCAGGGCAGGACAGGCCAAATATTAGTGCTGGAGTGGAGGGTCCACAGAGATCCTGGAGTCCAGCTGCCGGCATGGGCTGCACTGAGCTTCTGTACTTGGTTTGCAATTCAGTCAGTGACAGGGAGGACAGGACAGTCTGAATGTGAAGACCTATCCCAAGCATCCCCTTACTTCATGCCCTGAGAGCATCCAGATATTTTAACCCTCCTCATTTCTTCCTACATAGGCTTCCATTTAAGCAGATGAGCAGTGCTAGGTGAGAGGGCATCCTCCTCCAGGAAGGCATCTTAAACCTTATCGTTGATAATAGTGTCCCTTCGGAGTCAGGCTGCTGCTCAGAAGAGCTGTCCTACCTGTTTGGTCCCCTCTGTCCTGTAAACCAGATGGTGGGAGCTTTGCTGGGGTTCAGGCTGTTCTAATAGATGGAGAGGCTACTTACGCAAGAAGTTATACAGCTCTCTGCACGCAGAGAGATTTGCAAGGATGGGGCATGTCAAGGATCAATGCTCACCTGCTGTGAGAGTGGTCACAGCAACTGCATGGAGCAGTGGAAAAGACAGCACTGCACCCACATCCGATTGCTGTAGTCCCTTGGGATTTGTGCTGCCCACTACCCTGCAGGGGTGAGTCAAGAGGGGACACACAGTCTCCCTGCTCGGCTTCCTACCAATCCACTGAGTCCCTCTTACTTCCACCCTTAAAGAAATTGGGGCAGTTTCAGCTCTGAGATCTTTTGCTGCTTAGCTTCACCTCACGGATACACAATGATGAGAGTTATTCCTCAGGAAATTGGAAAAGGAGCCAGAAACTCCATGCTGTGATTAGCCCCTGCTCCCAGGTTAAACAATGTACTTTCTGGTTTGGACTGGTGTCCATCACTGCCCAGGTAGCCGTGAGCCACTGGCTCAGCTGTGGACCCAGCCTGTTCGTGTGTGAGATGATGTGTGTTGCAGAAGCTGCTGCTTGTCAGCCTCCGGCTCCCTTGCAGTCACCTCTGAGTTAAGGCAGAGGGCTGCAGACATGGGATTATCCAGAAATCACCTCCATTACAGGGAGAGGAAGGAGGGCACAGTATCATAATCATATAGGTTGGAAAAGACCTCCGAGTTCATCAAGTCCAACCTTCGGCTTAATGCCACCATGCCCACTAAACCATATCATGAAATTCCATCTCTACTTGTTTTTTGAACACTTCCAGGCATGGTGATTCCACTGCTTCCTGTAGTTTGAGTCCTTGCCTGGAAGCAGCCCAGGTTTGACTCTCTTTACTGAATGACACAGAGCAATTCACCTGGGTGTGTGGGTGAGCAATCACTGAGGCATGGTGAAAATTTGACCTTGACCTTCTGCCCTGAATGTAGGAAGTATCATTTCCCCATCATGCTAGCATGATGGAAGGATAAGCATGTGGAAGACCTCCTGAAGGACTCTTAGCAACTCAAAAGACACATCAAAAACAAAACAGCGGAATTTCTGAATAGCAGATCTAAGGTCACCAATACAAATTGGTGACCAGCACCTTGTCCACATGTATTGTGATGATCCCATCAAACACAAACAATTCCCGATTCCCAGGAGTAGGACTGGGGTTGAGACAGTGGGGTTAAATGCAGTAACAAATCTCTGTTAAGAGGGAGGCCACAAAGACATGTTTCTAAAATCCTTATATGTTTCCAAGTCCATGGGGTTTTTTTTATTTCTTAGGATAATGCTAAGACACATACACCCATAAAAATGATTCCTTACGTACTTAGACCTATAGATGTCTCTAGAGTGAGAATTAAAGTCAAAGAAACTTTATGCCATCGATTCTACCCGCAAGAATTTAACTTTTTTTCCCAATATTCTCACTTCAAATGTATCATCATACTTCTATTAATTTCAATGTGAGCATTGTATGCACAGTTGGAGGCAGAACATGCCCCTAAAGCTGACTACATTTGAAGAGTGCACTGTGAAAGAGAAATCAGGCGAGACACTAGCAAGGGTTTCATCTCTGGGGTCCTGTAAAGGAGCATGCAGCTTCTTTCAGTGTTTCCTCGTTCAGTCCATAAAGTTGATTCCACTTTTAGAGAGCACCGCCAGACAATAAAGACAAATGATACTCAAAAAAAGGCAAAACTCATAATGAAACTTGCAGAGAGAGGACTTTTCCCTCCTCCCACCCCACTTGTCCCAGGATTTGGAAAAAACCACTTGTAGCTAGACACTTTGGTAAATCTGGCTTTAGAGCTTCTGCTGTCGGATGAAAAATGTGATCACCACCAAGAAACCAAGCACTGATCTGTTGTGAACTCACTCGAACGCTTTGAATAGCTTAAAAATCATGGTGTATCTTCGTGCGTTCTGGGTAACTCGGCAGGAACGGCACCGTGTGTTCACGGTGGATGCAGATACCGCAGTGCCCCCGCCTGGCTACTGAAGATCCGATGTCACGGTGAAACAGACACGGTTCCGGATTTCGTGTCCTCACACGGGACAGGTTTTTGTTCGGCTTTCAGGGAGTTCACTAAAGTACAGCGGGCAGTAGAGCCGATGTCCTCCTAGGACAGGAGCAGGGTAGCAGAGAGGGTGACAGTGGCACTGCAATGCTGCAGGAACTGAGTAGACAGCTCTTGGGTCATTTGAAGCAGTACTACAGCTGTCCCCCAGTCCTTCCATCAGCCTGTGCTCTGGAGAACTGAGCATACCTTGGCTCAGCACACACAGCCTTGCATCAGTGACTCCATCTGCTTGTGAGGTGACTTGTGCTTAAGAACCGGGCATTTAATCTTGGCCGTGTCGATGTCTCATCTCACACAAATCATTTGCTGATTTTAACCCAAAAGTCTGGATGTAACAAAGGAGAACCACAACACAGTCTCCATACACAGTAGTGATGGTGGTGATGGGTGAGGAGGAGAAAGGACACAGAACAGATACTTCTTTGTGGAATAAATTTGTCCTGTCCACGTTGCTGCCAGATACCACAGGCTTTGACACTGGGGATCTCCTGCCTTTCTGACTGGCATAGTCCCACCTAGGCAAGCCCAGAAGCTGGTGGCCTCCATTTGGGAGGCTGGACAGAATGGGGAGCAGAGCTGGTGAGCCATACTCTGCCTCGACAGTCAGTCTGCCAGAAGCATGCCCTCTTGCTGCCCTCCCCAGCAACTGCCCACCTCTCGCAGCCTTGTGAAGCACCAGGAATCTGCAGTGCAGGGTCTGGGGGCTGACTGATCTTCCTTGACCACAGACACCTCCCCAAAGATGGGCAGCAGCCTCTCCAGGCAGCCATTTCTCTCCAGCAGCTTAAGTGCAGACGGTCAGGAGGAGGCTAGTTGAAATCAAACGAAACTGTGCCTAAAATAAAATTAGTTCAGAGACAAGGTCTTTGTGCTACTGTATAAAACAAGCAGAACACCACAGTGGAAAAGCTTTCTTTTTTTTTTTTCAGCTGGATAGTTACAGTTGCTTGGGTTTAGGGTTAGTTTATTATTATTATTTTTATTGGAACATGCTGAGTCAAAGAAATCATTTCATGGCGGCAAAATTGCAAATTTTACCAAAGTTCAATGTAAGGCCATGAAATAGCATTATTATTGTTATTGTTGTTGTTATTATTGTTGTTATGATAATTGCTATTATTATTGTTATTATTATTGTTGTTGTTATTATTGTTATTATTATTATTGTTGTTATTATTTTGAGGAGTTTTCATACCGACGCCCTGACGAGACGCGGGTTCCTGCCCCGGGGCGGGGCTGCAGCGGGAGCCGAGCGCGTGCCCCCCGCGCAGGACCGGCCCCTCCCGCCGCGGCCGCGGCCGCTCCGCGGGACAAGGGCGCCGCCCGGCGGCCGCTGGCGGAACGCGGGAGGAGCCGCCCGCGGGCTTCCGACCCTGCCGCCGGCTCCTCTCCTCGCACCGGCTCTCCCGGCCTTGCCTCCGCTTCCTTTGAGGAACCAGAAAGCTAAACCCGGCCTCCTCCCTGTTTTCAAGGCGGTTGCTTTCAATCCCGCAAGAGTTAGCGCGGTGGGACGTGGCCCGCTGCTCTGGAGAACGCCGTGGGTCCCAGGTGGGTGCTGGAGTCATTCTTGGACCCTGCATGCCTCATTCGTTTCTCCCTTGGCACCACTCTCGGGTGGCTGGGTTAGGGGCTGAGAACGTGGCAAACAGCCAGTGAGAGAGGGCAGGCACTGCTAAAAACAGAGTGCCTGCAGGAGCAGCCTGCTTTTTGGACTATAGGGGCATCCTGGGATGATCAAGTGACATGGAGCAGCACCTCGGTGCCTAACTTCTGAGATTCAAACGAGTTTGTTCAGTCTGGCAAAACCAGTAAAGAGATGATTTGCAGGAAAACATCGTTTCTTACAGCACTGAGCAAGGAGCAGTACCAGAGCCCAGGATGCTATTGAGATCCCTTTCTGTGCATGATTAGAGATCTCAGCATTTGATCCTCACTACAGACTGTTTTGAGAAAGAGCAGACAGTGACTTATGTTGGAGACACAGCATTCTATTTCAGCTCTTGACTAATTAGGTAGAGAACAAGATGCCCGTTTTGTAAGCCACAGCCTTTGCTTTCTCCTCTAATGTACCTGTTATCAGTTTGATGGGAGAAACTGCTCAGGCAGGCAGAGCCCTGGCTGTCTCTGGAGATAGATACAGGAAAAATCAGGCTGGTCAGACAGGAGGGCAGCTCCTGCTCCATGTCTGGCACTTCAGAAAGTCTTTTGCAGAAAATGGCACTCACATCTAGCAGAGTGCTTCATCACCATAGCAAAAGCAAAGCAAACACCAGTTTCCCTAGAAACTGCACGTGGCAGGGCGTGTTGACTTTAAGGGACGGAAAGAATCCTTAATAGGAAAGTACTGGGTGCAGAAGGGTGAGTGTGCTGCAGGTAGGGAGAGGGGACAAGACAGGTCTCAGGCCCACAGGGACCAAGATGGCTGGAGTGGGGCAGGGACCCCCAGCAGAGACTCTCATGGCCACTGTCCCTCATTGCTCAGTGCTGTGGCAGGGACTGCCTTGGGGCAGAGGCAGCTGAGTCCCCCTGGCTGGGTGCCCCAGAGCTCCACTGAGTGCAGCTGCTCACCAGCAGCTCACCAACCCCAGCCCGGGTGCAGTGACACGGGCCAGGTGGTACGCAAGGGCTGGGTTTGCTGCCGCTGAGGCACACCTCCACTTTGCATTCAGAGCCCCGGAAATCAGGCAAATTTGAGCAGGGGCTCTTGGGTTTCCTTCTCCAGGGCTTCCTCCTAGGAGAGACAGCTGCCACTGCAGCCCTCAGCTGAGTGGCCTTGGGTGCTATTTCTGGATCCTGTCAGAAACCACCTTCCTGAGAGAAGCTCAGGATTGTTCAGTTCCTTCTATTTATAACCACACAAGCTCCTCCAGGGCAAAGGGAGTAACTGGTGCTGGGGAAAATGAATCTGAGGAAGGCATTGTCCAGAGATGCTCACTTATGGCAATGTACACCAACCACATACCGGGCTGTTTGAGTAAGGGTGAAGTCAGCAAGGTGAGGGAAGTGGTTATTTCCTTTTACTTAGTTCTCAGGAGGCTCTGCCTGGAGTACTGTGTCTAGTTTGGGTCTCTCACTGCTACAGAGCTTGATCAAGGGGAACAAGTCTGGCAGGGGAGCCATTAAGACCATTGGGAGCTGCTTGGCCCATGTCAGCACAAGGAAAGACTGAGGGACCTGCTCAGTCATCAGAAGAAAGGCTAAGGGGATCCAGGTGCTCTTGTCTATTAACTAAATGGATGCTATAGAAAAGATGGGACCAGACTTAGAGGTGCACAGTGAAAAGTCAAAGGATGACAGAGAAGTTGCAAGAAGGGACATTCTAATTAGACCAGGTTTAAAAAAAATCCCAATGAGAGTGGTGAGACACCAGAACATGGACCCCAAAAAGCTGTGTGATCACTGCCTTTGGAGACATTCAAAGCTTACCTCAAACTGGTCTAACTTCAAGGTGAGCCTTGTTCAGGGCAGAAGCTGGACTGGACCTCTCCAAAAGTCCCATCTGACCAAAACCTTTGAGAGATTCTGAAGTACTGCTAAACCTACTAAAATGTAGGAAAGAGCTGGAAACAAGGAAGAACTCTGTGGCTTCTCAGAACCACCAGCTCCCTGCATGTTTGTGTGAGCTTACACTTTAAAGGGAGCTTGGGGCAGAATAGAGCAAGAGGCATCCCATGTGTTACCCACACATGACTTTCACACTGGAAGCTTTTAGATCTCATGTTTGTCTTTAAGAAGTTGCAAAATCAGTCCCTCCCTGGGGAGTGTGTGAGTGTGTGTGTGTGTGTGTGTGTGTGTGTAGGAGCAGAGTGTAAGTGGAAATGTAGGGCAGGCTGAATGCTGTCTCTTGCTCCTGAGTGTTGTTGCCCTCTAGGTGCTGCTCACAGGCTGTAGTGCAGCTGCCAGGGATGGCTGGATGAGACGGCTCCCAGCTGTTCACTTTGACTCTGTCAGGGCCAGGAAACTGGGAGGCATTCCTCTGCTTCAGCTACCTCTGGTTCTGGTTCTGTGTGATGAGACACACTGAAACCTACAGCATAGGGTTTGTGTGGGAGAAGGTGACTGCTGTAATTGGGCACTGGACACACCACCTGCACTGTCAGCCCTGCTGTGAGACAGTCAGTGACCTTTGGCAAAGGAGCAACATGCACACTTGGACCAAAAGTTGCCACATCCAAGTTGTGGCCCTGTGATTCTGTTCCTTGGGGAGCAGATCTGATTAAAGTGATCCCCTGGCCCTGTGAGCCTGGAGAGAGTGGTCCCAGCTGGAGATCCCTGTGCCACAGCAAGGGCTACAGGAGTTGTAGGAAGAAGGGGAATCCCTCTCAAAGAAGAATCTTGTTTAGGGACGGTGGCACTGGCACCAGCTGCCAGAAGCAGCAGGGAGCACTTGGGAGGTGACCTCAGCAAGGTTCCTCCCCATTCCAGGTTGTGTCACCACCTGGGTCTGTGCCCCAAGGGTTTATTGCACCCTCCATGTTCCCTTCTGGCCAGGCACGTGGAGCCCTACAGCCCTGGCAAGGCCATGGGATGGTGACCCTGAAGGTCCTGGGACCGAACAGTGTTTTTGTCCTTCTTTGCTCTTTTCCCATGACACCCCTGACCTGAAGTTCAGCAGAGTTTATCCTGCCTCCTGATAATCGTGGCTGCTTTCATAATCCAGGTGTGCTCTGTGCCAACCCTTCTCTGGTGTGTACATTTCTGGCTCTCTGGTCTCCGTGAACAGGAGGGACCGGAAACCAGAGGGCCCTGAAGGCAGCGCACCTGCAACCACCGCCACCAAGGGAGCCCTGTGCAGGAGAGAGGGCAGCGAGGAGCCTTACCGGGCTTACAGGCCTCCCAGTGAGCAGATTTTAAGAAAAAACAGCACAAAGATCAGGCAACCTTCCTGCCTCCTCAACTCACTTGTTCCTTTTGGGTCTAGTCTGTCTGGCCCCACCAGTTTAGGATTTCCCTGGGACGCGTGTGTGTGACTAAGTGGCCAGCTGGTTTGGTTTAAGCTCAATTATAAGGAGAGAGGAAACTGCTGCTTTCCCAAAAGGCTCTCCCGAGGTGTGAGAAACCTGCAGCACAGCAGCACCCCTTACCCAGCAGTGCCAAGTTTCACAGAAATTCGTATTTATTTTGGCATTTAAATGAGCTCTCACACAAAGCTGCCTTAATATCGAACAAGTGCAAAATAACCCAGGGCAGATTAGTATTTGTGTCATTACAGAGGTTTAAAAAAATTACTCTAAAAGGCACTGTAAATCCATGGAAGGAGATTTTCACTCTCTGCCGAGCAGCATGCACAGTAACAACCAAGTAATCAAGAAAATCGCCATGCCCTGACTCAATGGGAGTGCATATGATGTCTCTCATCCCTCCTAGTTCTGCTGCCTCTGGGGCCAAGGCGCACTGGGAGGCACTTTCTGGTCTGTGGCACTTAGTGGAGGAGTTGGTAAGTGTCTGGGATATGGAAAACACATAGTAAGAGCACACTTCACTCCTATTTCTCCTGTTAGCCTGTTCCTTTGCTCCACCAGACTCCACTGAAGCAGAGGAGCTGGCTCTGTTTTGACACATTTTTGAATCATCCTGGGACATACTATAGCTATCAATGACACCACATCTGCTAAAAAAGCTAATTTCTTGAAAGTTTGTTACTGTTTCAAGCATATCCCTCCTACCTTCAGTCTGCAAGTCAACAAGTTGCATCACGGCTTCACAAACCCTTTTCCCAGCCTGCTCTCCCATGTTATATTAGCATCCTTGAGTTTTCTCCCTCATCCTCTGTGTTACACCTGTGGACTGCGTAGGTGGAAGGGAGAAGAAGAGGGAGGGTTAGGCATAATTTCCACCTCAAATTTACTAGAAAAAGGCAAGTTATCCTGTGATACATTTCAAAGTCAGTCCTTAGGAGGGCTCTTTCTCATGCCAAGGGATGCAGAAGGCTCACATGTCCTTGTATTGCCCTTCAGTGCTGGTAGGCAGAGTGGGGAAGACCCAGGCTGACTGATTCTAGACAGCACTGAGCCTCAGGAAGGGGGTTACTTGCCAAGAGCATAGGAATATGTGGTAGCATAACACACCATGTAAAATCTCATGGGAGAGTATTCCTCTAAAAAGGGAAATTATAGCCTCATACCACCAGGGGGTTTAAAAATTATCATCATTGATATTTTGCTTTGATACCGTTTCTACTCTCAAATAAAAATATTACATGTATTCAGAACATCAGAAAGACGTCTTTTTACAAACTGAATTACATACCTACAAAGCTCCTTTCCTATTCTTGATTATGCAAGTACTCAACAAGAGACAAGCAAATGAATACAGATTTGACACAGCAGATAGAGACATGTGCAGTGATGAAAAGTTCACATCTTGCCTCTGGCATTTGCTTGCTGTGGCTTGGATTTCTATTTCCTCATTTCTTAAGCACTCCTAACACTGAATCAACTTTTTTCAAGAAAAGCAGCAAAGAGAAAGTACCCTTCTTCTGCACCCTCAAGCAGCTGGTCTTTGGTCCACAGTGACAGCTTCAAGGAAGCCAGCATCTCTCTGCCATTTTTCCCCAAGTGCAATCTCCCAGCTGGCCCACTCCAACCCACAGAGAGCTATTCTGTCACCCCACCAGCCGTTACAGGAATCACATTCCCAAGGAAGAACACCAGTTTCTCACAGTCAGGCTGTTTAGGTTTTTATTAATTAAACAGTCCATATACAAAGTACTAAATAAATATACAGCTGTGTCAGAACCCAGTGTACCATACAAACCCAGCTTGGAGAGCCTTCTGTAGTTATGTATGAAATACCATGGAAAGCTATTTATCAAATGCAAAGCAGGTTACAGAATGATTCAACTCTGCAGACTCATTGCTCATCGCCAGGGTGCAGTCCACACACACACACCACACACACACACATGCTTTTGCTCATTCACGCCTGGGAAGAAGGGTGTCTGCCCTCTGTAACCTGGCTGCTTGGGAAATGTTTGTGTTAGTTCACAGACACACTCAGGAAGAGGCAGAGATCCAACATTCACAGGATTATATCCCACCAGGGTATTGCAAGGAGCCACATGGAAGAGGTTTTGTCTTTGGGGATCCACAACCTGGAGGGGCAGGCGCGGGGAGGGAGAGTTTGCAGGGTTAGGCAGGCACCTTGGGGAGCTCAGCTGGGGCAAATGGGTAGGAGTCAGAGCTGGAAAGGAGGCTGTCAGAACACAAATTGGAAAAAGTGTCAGGGTAAATTGGTGTAGCTGGTTTTATGTCTTTAAGTTTTCTTCCCCATTTCCAGCATGGTCCCTAGATGATGAGGAAGGTGTTGGAAGCAAATATGAACATGAAAAAATGAATTACTCTGTCTCTTCTCCACTGATCTCTGGAGGACAGCCAGGCAGGGCTGGGAGTGGGCACAAAAGTAATAGCGGATAAAGATGCCTCAGTAGTACCTGAGATGTCTTCGTGGGTGGGCAGGAGGAAAGAATGTGTAGGGCTGAAGCTCCTGGTCCTTCCTCTTCTCCCATCAGATGAGGGGTGCAGGCACCCCCATGAGCTGATTAAAGCAGATCCTGTCTGGGGCAGAGCCAGCTGATGATCTTCCTGCTTCTCCAGCATTCCTGCTGAAAACAGGCCAGGATGCTCTTCCATCAGAAGGGAGAAGCTCCATTCCATGGGGACACGGAGTGAGCAGGGACAGGACAGCCAGGGCTGTGTCTGAAAGCTATGTTTGAAGAATAAGAGGGAGCTACTAGGGTGCCTGTGTCAGGGGAAAGAGGATCCCTCTCCTCTGTTGCTGGTGTGGCTTGACTCTTTTGCAGGATCATCTCACTTGTCACCATGTGACCCATTCCCTGTGCCTCTGCTGAGGGGCACTTAGTCTCTTTGCTCACTGTGGAGCTGCTACATGGGGCTTTTCCCACCAGTGTAGTCATGGTATGGGCTTGTCCGGGCCTTGGGGCGAGGGATGGAGAAATCATTCTGGGGTTCAATGGCCTGAAAAGGAAGCACAGAAGTCTTTATGTTTGAAAATTGGACAGAAGTCATAAAACAGGGCTTATTAAGAAAATGAAGGAAGGAAGGGAGAAACAGAGCTGAAGGCTTCCTGAGAATGTGACAAATAAGGCTGTGGAAGAGGATCCTGGTGGAACAAATTAGTGATGGAGACATGTCACCAGAGGACACGTGGGAACATGATGTGAGCTACTAGACCTGGCTAGGCTGTGGTCTGAAGGAGGACTGGTGAATGGACAGGTGGACATGCAGACTGCTCACTCTGGATCTGCACTGCAACTTCCAGTGTCTGCTGGTGGGAATACATTCAGGGCGTGGGCTGAGGAAATAAGCACAGCCTCCTGAGGAAAGGGCACAGTCTACTGTAGGAATGGTTCTTGAAAAGAGGACCTCTTACCCAAATCCCAAAGTATTGAAAACCACAACCTCTTTACCTTGGGCCCCTCTTGCCTTCCCATGTCCCTGGACATGTCACAGCTCTTTCCCCCCAGCCACAGGCACCTCCATGAACACGTCACAGCATCACTTGGCTCCATGCAAAGCACTGGCCTGCCTTCACAGAGCCTGTTCTAGGTCCATCTGTCTTTGCCCCTTCTCCTTCCCTTCCTTTCAGTGCCTGAACAATAGCCTGTAGCCTGCATGTGGTGAAATGAGTGACAGTGGCATGAACTTACCTTCATCTGAAAGTGAGAAGCGTATGGGGAGTAGTTGAGGTCTCCTGTGTCACAAGACAAAAGCAGGGGAAAGTTAGTGCATTAGCATTACACAGTAGCTTGGAGATACCACATCAAGGGAGACTCACAGGGTCTGTGGCTACATCAGCAGCTGCTTTTAGACTGGTCTAACTATGCAACATGCAAGCAGGAATGAGCTTAAATCCACATGTGGAGGACATTAAGTATTTCCTTCTGAAAGCAGGAATGAATGGTATTGCAAATAACAGGACATAGGTGGCCTTGGAGTTTAGACACCTCCTGTTGCCTCACAATTATTGTCACCAGCACCAGCCAAATCCCTCCCACTTGTATGCACAAGACCCCCTTCGTGGTATTCCTTGGGAGAGCACAGCCTTTCCTGGCTATTGTTTTACAAACCTGGGGGTCTGACTCCAGGTGACAAACATGATACCAATAGCATATCCACGGCCAGAGAAATCACATCTCCTACCCATAGACCTGGGAAACCTCAACTGATAGAACATTTTGCTTTGTCCAAACATGCAGAAGACTCATACAGAAAAGGAAGACGTCCTTTCCTCCTTTTTGGATGACAGATTCATTCTTACACGGATAAGGGCATGAGATCAGAACTGGAATAAATAACCTCCAAGGTATAACCTAGATAGGCCTGAAGAGCTGATGTGTCAGTAACAAACAAAAAAACTCTCCTGATTTTTAACATGGACTTCCCAGACATAGCAGGGTCATAAAGAGTTATATTTCAGCCCTGACATGCACCAAGTCTCCTACTCAGTCACTCCTCCTACACATCTTTAGCTTTTGCATTGGTCCTCACTCATTTCCCTCTTGTCTGGAGATTAATTTTCATGTGCATTTCCAAAGTTTCATCAGTCTGAAACTTTTTCCTAGCCTCTAATTTATCTATCATCTTCAAATCTTTTCTTGTAGCTCTCCTAACTCTTTTAGGTCATGAGAGGTGCTTGTGTGCTTGGGGGACATTCACTTCACCATACCTTGCACAAGTTCATCTTGGGTGTAGGCACGGTTGTCCACTCCAGTTGCCTGCTTTATGAACTTGGGTTGGCAGAAGTCATTTTCTGGAGGATAGTCCTCTAGCTTCAGAGGAGCAGTGAGGAAACAAATTTCGGGGACAATATACATTATCAGGAAAATCCAGCCATTGGACACCAGAGCAATGGCCACAACAGGATCATCCCAAATTTCTTTCTTTAAAACTGTGTTGCCTTTTATGAGCATAGTGATCCACACTACCCAAATGGCAATGGAGAACAGGATAGTGACAAAGATGTGTGCCCCATGCCTCTTCCAGCTTTTGTATGACCCACAGAATGTGAACATGGAAATCAAGAAGGTCAGAGCCATCAAGAAGAGCACATAGATCAGAAGCATGACAAAGTCCTTGTTGGTGTTCTCCCGAGGCATACTCAGAAATTCTTCTCTCTGGTTTACTAACATGGTGACTAAGTACTCAATGCTGATCACAACTTGTACCAGGGCAAAGGAAACAATGAAGAGCAGCAGCACCCGCCAGGAGAAGGGCTTTCTTCCTCTCACTAGTCTGCTAAGGTTGCAGGCATGGGTGAGGAGGCACGAGAAGCAGAGAGCAAAGATGACTCCAAATAGGAAGAAGCGAGTGGGACGAGTCCTGTCATTGAGTTTAATGATGAAGGCAAAAGTGAGACCAAAAACGCCGAGTGTGCCTAAAAGAAAGAAAAAATAGACGGAGATCATGTGCCGCTTGCTGTTGTCTTGGACTTTGCAGATGAGGAAGAAGAGCGAGCAGATGAGGAAAATGGTGATGAGGATGCCTGCTGCAGCCAGCGACTCCAGGACAATCCCCCAGGCCTTCTCCGTGTCACACAGCAGGTAGTAGTCAGCATCGATGCTGCCGCAGCCTGGCGGAGGCGTCGTTGTCATCCTCTTGCCTTGTTGAACAACCTCTGCAAAGCTGTAGGAAAGGACAAAACACAAGCTGTCAAGTCAACCGTCTGGGTACTGTCAGCAGTGGGGAAGGAGAGGCAGGACAGACCTCCATCCCCGCCTCACTGGGCAAGGACACCACAGTGCTAAGGACGTGGGGCAATGGGAGCAGAGTCGTCTCATTGTTTGGCCTTGGCTCTCCATCAAGGGCAAGCCAAGCCCCTCAGGAGGAGGTAATTCACCTTGCATGTCCCCTACACTGTGCCTGATGTTGTGCAATGCTTTAGGAGTGTGGGGAGGAGGGAGAAGGTGAGGTGCTTCAGCAGGCATTTGCTTGGTGCCCTGCAGTGCAGAGACTGAGCTGCCTTGTCACTTCTGTGATACAAGAGCAGCTGTTAGTCATAATACAGTTGACGCTCTTTTCACAAGTTCAAACAACATCAGTACCTTGTACCAGGGAGATTCAGAGATGAACAATGCAGAACAGGAAACTCATTGTTCTGTTTATTTTCCCCCTTTTACATTCTCTGAAGCACTTCTGGCTTTGATTTACTGTTACGAATGAAGGGGGAACTTTAATACCTTTTACCTTGCAGATATCTAACCTGGATGCCTCCAGCATAGCTCTTCTCACTCCAAATTCAACAGCAAATACAGGCCACCAACCATTAGCCCTAAAAATCATATTCCTCCTTCTTCATGGCAGTGTAGCAATAAGGAGTGTCTCAAAGACCTCAGTCTCCTCCCCAAGATACTGCCTTGCACTGACTAGAGCCCTGACATGTCAGAGCTAATGCTGTTCATTGCATGAGAAGTAACCACTAAATTATTGCATGAGGAGTCCACAAGTCAATGATGTCAAGGTCTCTAACGCATTCCTGCTGTCTCATCATAAGGATTTCAGTGCTGTCTGAGCACTCCTGTCTCCCAGGGGTTAAGAGGGCTTAAGTGGGCTGTTTAGGGGAATTAAATTCCCTACTTTCTTGGGAACTTGAATAGTATGCAGAAGCCACAGCACGAGGATCACTGGGCACTTCATGGCCCATTATGCAGGCACTGAGTGAGTTTAGATCCTAGGGGCCAGGTACTGATTTCTAGATACCAAATTGCTCAGTTAGGCTTGAGTCTAAAATCTATCAAAAGAGGAGTTTAGATACAATATCACAATGAAACATGGGTGAACCTGTCCTTAACAGTGACTCACACTGGAAAACCAGGGGCTTTCTAATAGATACAGAAAAAATTAACCTTGCAAAATTTAGACTTTAGTGCTCTCTATGCCATTTGCCTTGATTTCCTGCTCCAGAACACTTGTGAATTTGGTTCTCAAACCCTTCCAGCAGATTTTAGTGAGTACAGATTGTGTTTTTAATAAATGGCAATTGACCTAATCAAGGGATGAACAAAGGGGGAAAATATCACTGACCCACTCTCAGCCCCACATATGCTTCAATGGGACCTGCTTAGAACTGAACTGGGGAAGAATTTCCCAGCTTCTAAACTCACTGTGTAAAAGATGTGCAGCTCTTCAAAAGGCTGGCTACAGTAAAATGCAAATTATTCAAATATGCAGGAACTTTGGACTCCCATTGAGAGAATGGAATAAGTGGATAACACATGCAGGAGTTTTCACAATCATTGTACACAAAATTTTGGGGATTTATCATCTCTTGCACAGATAGCTGAGTTATCTGGACATTTGTGAGTAATAAACAATGAACCTTTCTGAAAATCTAGAGAGAAATGTCTAAAATTTTATCCACGGACATTTACAGTTGATTAGATTAGCTTATCTGTTCACAGCTCTGGCAGACACAGACTGGTGCTCCCTGTTGAGGCACGTGGAGAGCCCAGAGAACCAGCGTGAGCGACCTCATGACAGCACGGAGCACACCCATACCTTTGGGTCCCGACTGGTGCTGACTGCAAGTGGTGCTTGCCACAGCCAGCCACCACGGCCAGTGGAACAAATAGGATGGAAATAACCTTCCTGACTTGGAAAACTGGGCCACTTGCAACCACTTTTGCTGCCTTTTCTTTTTTTCCAAGGTAGATGTCCCGTGAGGCATGATGAGGCATGAGGAGCTTCTACCCTGTCTCCTGAGTGAGTGTTGCTCCCCAGAAGCTGAGTCTGCTCATCCAGCACCTACAGGAGTATCTAGGAATTCTAAGGAGCTCTGCAGTCTGGGCAAGGGAGCCTGTGCTGTGGTAGCTTATACAGCACACCCCAAATCATAGCCCTCATTTGAGCGAGGAGTCTTCTCCCTCCACCCTGACCCTCCTTTCCCGCTGATGTTTGTACATAAAATACACCCATTCACCCACAAATTTCAAATAGTATCCCGGCAGTGTCTCCCCAGCTCCAGCTGGCAATCCCATCTCGGAGTCAAGGATGGGAGGCACTCTCAGTTCACTGTGGCACCCACGCCCCTGCTCTCCCACGCCGCAGAGCAATAGTCCTGCATGCCATCCCAACCCAGCTGCAGAAGGCAGGCCCACCCTGGAGCCTGTAAAACATTGCCTTGCGTTACCTTTCTGGGTCCTGCCTGGTGAAGGCAGCAGGGAGGCTCCGTCTAGGAGAGGCACCTTCCCAGCGCACCAGTAACCGGGGCGCCTCCGCTCCCGCAACCCGGCCGAGCAGCAGCTCCGCGCCCGCCGTTCCTGGGAGCTTTAACAGCTGGAGGGCTGAGGAGGTGGGGCTGAGCACGCCTATTCCCGTTCCACCGCCTCTCCTCTCCCACAGGACACGGCTGTGAAAATTCGGCCCCTGTGCCAGGAAATGAAGTAAGGGCTCCTGACGTCAGCGGGGCACTCACCCCTGCGTCGGGGTGGAGATGGAGCCCTGGGACAGCGCTGAATGCTGCTCAGTCAGGCACCTACCTGATAAGGCGCTCCCCTGTCTGACTCCTGGCACCCGTGGGTGGGGACCGGGACTATGAATAGCAGTGCGTCCCCTCCCTGCTCCAAGCCTTTTGTCTCTTCGCCTGCTTTCTCACCAGATAACTGCTTGCAAAGTAGGCGGTGAGGAGGCTGTGGTGTGTGAATGGGCCCGCGGTGCCCAGAGAGACAGTGGCAGGCCTGGATCAGAGATGGTTTCCTCGGGGCTCTCAGTGGGTGCTCTGCCTGTGGGGACATGTCTGCTCTGCTCGTCCCTTCCACCCGTGCCAGTGAGAGCCACCGGCTTCTCTCCTGAAAAGGGCAGCTTGGCTTTCCTCGTGTCTCGCTCAGACCAGCCTTGCCTTCCGAAGGCTCAGTTCTGCCTGCTTGTGAGCACTGAGTCACTTTGTCCAAATTGCTGGCCCAAACGGCTCATGAACACAGGCAATGACAAATTCCCCCTTGCTCTACATTTTATACCTCTGGCCCGACACACCTATCAGCACTCCCCATGCAAATCCTCGAGTAACTCCAATGTATTCATGACTTCATTTGTTATTTTAGATACTACTCACTGGGAGTATTTCATTATCCTGATTAAGGAATTGACATCAGGCCCTATCCACATTGAGCACTCAGTCCCTACACATAGCCCCAAACCTAAAAGTCCCCCTCGCCTCATGAAGTTTGTGCTCCTTCCCAAAACCGGGGGTGGGGGTAGAGCAGCTGCACATGCCTGTGCTGAGGTCTAAGTGCCCACAGGTGTCTCATCTGCTTGTTAATTTTGTTTGTTTGTTTGTTTTAGGGCTTCTGGCTTATTTCTGGGTGCTGATCCTTTTTGAATCTCACATGTGGAGACTGTCACAAAACTCATATGAGAGAGTCCTCTCCTCCACACCCCACGGAAGTACACGAGGACCTGCAGGGATGAGTGGCTCATCCAGCGAAAGGCAACACTCAGTGCAGTCACTGTGGGGTGGGCCATGCTGAGCCATAAGACAGTTCTTCCTGTCCTTCCAACTTTTACTTCAGTGTAAAATCCTGAGGCTTCTTAGGAAAGGATATACCAGGTTTCTGTACATGAAATTAATCTAAACTTTAAAGCAGGTCCTGGGCTTAGTGAGCCAGCCAAGAAGGAGGCAGTTACGAAAAATGAGAAGAGAAAATAAGGAGTCATGGAGAGGAGTTTAGCACCATCTCGGTGGGATCCAACCTGTCTAGGAAAGCATCCCAAGAAGCTTTCAAAGGTCACTGGTCACTGCCAACCTATTTGCATCTTGTCAGAGCAAATTATGGACTGCCAGCTACTGCCCTGCATTTACACAGACACATGTATTCCTCATGGAATAGACCGTGTCAAATTATATCGGGGAAGAAAGAAGCAAAGATAAAAGTAACACAGACATTTTTCAGTATGCCTGAGAAATCCATGAGAGTCAGTCATCGAACACAACCTGTACTTTCAGAAGGCTGATGGGGCTACCTTTAAAAACAATCCCAAGCGACTTAGGAGCCTGAGGGCTGCTGACTCACTGTAGTTAGTGTGAGCCATGGTGGCCACGGCTCTCGTGCTGTGCCAAGGAGGGTGGAGAGGCACCACTGGTCTACATGGGTGAGTACAAATGGCACAGTGATCACACCAGAAAGGTGAGATGGCTGTCACCTCGCTTTAGGGACGGGATGTAACCTGCAGATAGAGGCAGCTAAATTTAGATGTCTGATGGTTATTACCTAAATGTGAACTGTCTCAGCTCCCAAAACGTCAGAAGGACTGTCCCAGCTGATTGGATGCAGCTGCCTGTTTCTGTGTACACTGAAATGCTCCCAGGTGTGGTTGCCTGGATTGCCTGGGGCCTCACTTTAGTTGCTTGCACATTGGCATAGTGTCATTTGAGATGCCCCAGTGTCTCCTGCTCAGCTTCCAGTGACCACTGCAGGAGCACATGAATTTCCCATACCTCTTCTATCAGATCTGGCAGCCCTGTGCAGATGTTTTGGATACCCTCAGGCATCTCAAATCACCTTTGTAAGAGCAAATTGATTGAGTGCTCAATCTCCTTGGCTATTTCAGAGTTGGGATTCCCAGCTTATATGCAGGTCCACTATATGGACTTAATTCTGGTACACCAGCATAGATAAATAGCTCATTGAAGGTGCTGTAGCTTTGGTATCTATTACTCAGTCAACAGCATAGATACAAGAGCTGTGGGAATCAATCCTTCTGGAGCATTAGCTCACACTAAATAACACAGGAGATCCCAAATGACCCTAGGCACCAGTGTATGGACAATTAAATTGACTCCTAGGTGCCTACAGAGCAGACTTCTTCATTGGAGGCAGTCATGTGGATTCCCACTATAGCTGGTGGAGAGAAAGGGGCACTTCCAGGGTAGTTGCAGTTGATCTGCTTCAAGACAAGCCAAATCACACCTGAGAAGTACCCATTTCTTTCCAACAGAGATGAAGAGAGACGAGATAACAGCTGAATTGCATAGCAAATCTCCAAAATAATTTAAACACAATCCAGTAGCAGAATGCTGGTAGTGTTGGAAGTTCCTTTAGGTGGGAGGCTGTTGGTAGCAAAACTGCTTGCTTTGGCCATATTGCAGCCCTGGACAAGCAAGCTGGCTGCTGGTAGTGGGAAGGAGAGTGACTGTGGTTGACAAGGAGAGGCAGGGACAGCAGCAGGGTCTGACCCCTTTAGGCAACGGGCACCCACAACTCCTCTTCCAGTTCTCAGGCAGCAGGATGAGGGCTGGGCTCTCCCTCTGTGTCAGCTCTGCTCTGTACCCCTTCTTGCTGCTGGCATTGCCTGGCTCTGATCCCTCCTGTGGGGTGAGAGTGCCCAGTGCTGCCCACAGCGCCCTGGGCCAGCCCTCCTCCCCTGGCTTCAGTGTCACAGGGCTGAGCTGCCAGCAAATGGCAGAATGCTGCAGCCCCCTCAGCTCAGCCAGGCGTGGGGAAGGAAGCATGCCTGGGAGGTGCAGGGACTGAGATAGTATCTTATATTAAGGCAAGTAATAAAGCAAGTAGATGCCTGGGGAGAGATGGTGCATGGTGCTCTGGAATGTGTCTAAATAACACGTTTATGTTTGACCAGTGATATGGCTGCATTGTGAGTAGGCTCGTGTCATTCCTTCTGCTTAGCTGCCTGTGCACAACAGATACCTTAATAGCGTAAGAACAGCCTTGCTCCCTAAAAAACATCCCCCTGCCAGCACTTTTCACAGTCATCCTGAGCTAACATTACAGCAACCTCCACTCCATCCCGCTCCATCCGTTTCCTTCATCTTTAAATCAGTTCAGGTGTAAACATTACGACACCCTGGGGAAGAGCCTGGCACAGAGATGAGGGGTCTTCAGCCAGCCAGTGTGGGGCACCTTTGCCTTAGACAGGAGAGAAGACAAGGGAGGGGGTGTCATTTCTGGAAAGGGGCATGTGGGATCTTTGCATAATACTGGGCTTGCTCCTGGGTATCCTGTCCCTGCAGCCCTCATCTTCCGGCTTTGAAAGCATGTATCCAAGGACTACCAAAAACTCTAAGACTAAGAGTTAAATAGCTTTCCTTTGGAAATGAAGAGTGTTGCACCAAAAAGTAAATATTATCTAAACTAATTGCAAAAGAAACACATTCCGGTGTCCTTCAGAGTCTTTACTTGTCTCTGCAGCTATCAGTTCTTCCAAACTGCGTGCTGTGCTCCCTGCTATTTTCAGTCTCAGGAAAAAAATAAACATTTCTGGTATGTAACAATGCTTTGCTTTCTGTGCTGATTGCTGCCTCCTCTCAAAGAGGTTTCCTTCTTTAAATGAGCAGGTTTTGGCCAACCCATTTCTCTTCCTGGCTCCTAAATGCCCAGATTCCTGGTACAGGACTTTCATTTACTGGGAAAGGGAGAGATTTGGTCAAGAAAAGGGCAAAGAGACTTATTAAAATATTGAAATCAATGTTATTGAGTATATCCTATAAACAGAAACTTTCAAACTTGTGAATTAACTGCTACAGCATTCCTAATTGGTGAGAAGCCCTTGCTTATGGAAATGGACTGCCTGGTCCTCCGCTAGGAATATGATGCTCTGCAATGCTGCAAACAGGATCACTTCTGCATGCAACCCCAGGTATGAACAGCCTGGTACCTGGAAACCCAGGGGCGGGGGGTAGCTCCTGGAGTACCTGCTGAACCTGTGCTGAGTTCATGCCTTGGACTTGCTCCTGTCCCATGGGTACAGGTATCACAGTCTTTCATACTCCACAAGTGTGGAAGCTGGAGCAAGAATGGGCAGAAATAAGTGGAGAAGAGTTAAAACTGTGACTGTGATCACTTTGGCCAGGAAGAGCCTTTTCATACAACAAAACCGATGCTTTTTAAGGCTGTGAAACAAGTTAAAAAATTTAATTAGATTTATCACCTCCTTTAGGACTTTCAACAGTATGCTGATAAACATTTCACTCATGGCAACTGAGCCATTCCTCTAGATGTAGTTTCCTGGAGGTATCCCGTGCCCATCCACTTACCAGATCAGCAGAGAATGCTCCAGCCCTCGTTTATGACATTAACCTCATCTGCTTTTATGCTGATGCATTCCCAAAGCAGCAAGTTGCCTTGATATGGATGACTGGGTATTGTATATAAACAGACATTTTGGGAGAATAACTCTCAGTAAACAAGAGATCTGAAAACATATCCCCAGAAAGGAAGATGTGCCAGGGGAGATGCAGGAGGATCTGCATTTTCTCTCTCCCAGAAAGGCTGACTCCAAGGCTGGGGTAATGATTTAGGAGAGAGAACATGTCTGGCTGCATCTTTAGCTAGTGAGGCATGACGGAGAGACTCTCAGCAAAGCACTCCGGGAGGAGTCAGCCTTTGCTTCCCTTGTGTGCCAGTCCTGGTTTTGGTACCTTTGTCTGGCCACTAATGGTGTTCCTTTTTGCATTCCTTGCCCACTGTGTCTGGAGTAGTTTCCCCTTTTCCCTCCTTGTCCACTCCACACTGTGGGATGTGGGGTCGCAAAGACTGGCTGAGATTCTCTCTGAGAGAGAATTAGGCTCACTCTCTCATGGGTGGCAGTTGGCAATAGAGGTTCTGAGATAGCCATCCTGCCCTGGAATCTGATTTCTCTTGCCAGCAGTGTGTTGGGTAAGAGGTTCTGCCGGAGACTGCTTCCATGCAAGAAGCATTCCTGGGAATCAGGCTGCACACAAAAACTACCCTGCTCAATGATACAGAAAATTCTTCTTTACTGCTTCTGGATTAAACACCGCCACAATAACACTAAGCAAAGCTGAGATCCAACATAAATCACTCCTCCCTTTTAGACTTCATCAGAAAAAAAAATAAAAACATTGATAGATTTTGGGCTATTTTTTATCAACGAGCTTCTTCATGCGAGTACAGATCTTTGTTCTCATGCAGCCAGCATAAAAGCTGGCATAAACTCCATATTGTCTCTCCTGGATAAATTATCAAAAATACAGTTGTGTTTACATGTTTAATCAGACACATCTGGTTGGACTTGATGATCTTGAAGATTTTTTCCAAACTTATTGATTCTATGAAATGGCTACATACACATCTGCTACTGACTGCAGAACCGTGGCCTGGGAAGAAGCCAGCAATTGTGGTCAGTGTGTGTAGACTAACCTTTAATCAATGCTGTGATTTTTCTTGAAGGAAATGAGCACCACAGGAGAAAAATATAAGGAACAATTGTAAGATAAGGTCAACTAATTGAATTCACAGCCTATTGATCCCAAATATTTTCTTACAGTTTAGAGCAGGTCCCTAGGGCAGGCAGTTCTTCTTCTCTGAGTGTCACAAATCCCACTGTCACCTCCTGGAGCTGGAGAGTTGCTGAGGAGCCATGTAGGGAACCACAGTGGGAATCACAGTCAGGCTTCAGGAAAATGTAAGTAAAGAACATGAGAACACACAATGCTCTGGTGCTAGCCCTGCTGAAGGATGTCTTGCTGCAGTTCTGGGAGAAAGAGTTTCTCTTCTGTGCAGTTTCATCTTCTGGGGTGGTAGGGGCTTGGCAGCAAAGCTCAGGCAGATGGAGCTGGGGACTTTTAGCTCTGGTCTGCTTCACAGCCATCTCCCAAGAGCCATGGGCATTACAGTCTGTGGGTCCCCATAATTTGACGGGAGATGGTTTGTGTTCCTCTGGGTTAGAGCTGGAGACTGTTAGAAGTGCCAGGCCAGTGCTTACCTGGCAGAAATGCCAGTGAGTAACAGTTACCAGATTATATGTAAATGACTTGTAAAGCCAATGCCTCACTTCTGCTTGACAGCTCACTCTAGATAAAGTTTGTTGCTTGGCCCTGGTTATAGATGACCATAAAACTCCTCAGATATCTTCCAGGGCAGCTCAAGCACTCACTCATATATCAGAATCCATCAGGGGAGTACTAGCTTGGTCCACGCTGAAGTCCTTCCCCAGCTCAGTGTGCATGTGCCAAAAAGACCAATACAGCCTTGCAAATGCTCAGAGATGAGACAGCAGAAAAGCAGAAGGTGTGTTTTATCAGGCTAGGGCTAGGGCCATGTTTTCGTCATGCACAAAATGCCTTTTCATTCAAATCCTGAAGACTCCCCTCTCTCTGGCAACCCAGGAGCCTGGGGAAACACTTGGTTTCTGGCACAGGTAGATGGTATGCCCTGGCAGCCTGGAGGTCTCATGCTCAGTTGGCAGTGGGTCCCACCATGGCTGGGGGAGCACAGATGATTGCTTAGGACCCTCATCCTGGATGGACAATGGAGCTGGCTGGGCAACAGAGCTCAGTATCCTCCGTTTAAAAGGCCAGCATATTGCTGAGTACTCTTTTTTCACTTGGGATAAGATTATGCATCAGGTCTCCTTCCACCGCTTCCTCCATCATGGTGTGCACTGAGGTGAGTGGGTTGCTCTTCCAGCTTCGAGGACGACACAGGCACATCAACATCCCTGGATACTGCCTCACTGGAGGCCCAGGACTGCATTTCAGTTCTTTACTCCTCCCACCAAAACCCTTTTCTTAAATGATTCTCTTGGAGCAATATTTGCCAGAAGCGACCAGTTGTTGCATCAGTGTTAAGGTCTCTCAAGTTTCTTTCTGCCCTACCTGCTGATCACGACTGATGCTTTATGAGATCTCCAACTCCCAGGTATCACCAGAGACACTGAGCTCCCCAAGGGACATACCAATGACAAGGGTGTGTTTCAGAGGCCTGATAGCATTCCTGCTCCAGCTGCTGGCTTCTGTAAAATGATGCCTCTTTCTGCAGTTCCTACCTGATTTCGGCAGGCACATACCCACACAAACACACACATACCTGTGCGCAAGCACACACACCCCGCTGTCAGCCACACCCAGCCTCGCACTGCCTGCCACGCTTGTGCCTCTGTGGTTGCAATGTCTACTAAAACTGGATAAAAATGCAGGACTTGCAAGGTGTGAGGGTGCTGCTGGTGGAAGTGGTAGCCAGGGGAGGGAAGAGCAAGAGAAGGCAATGACAAGCCAGGAGTGGAAATGGCAGTCAGGGAGGTTGGGAAAGAGAATGGGCAATTGCAAGCCAGGAGCATCACTGAAAATGGTTTTCCATAGAAAATTCACTGCAGGATATCTAGCATATCTACCTAGTCCTCTGCAATAGGTCTCCTTTGCTTTGTGACGCCAGATCCGAAAGACGTGCACTCTTTAAGTGCTGTCTAGTTCAGTGGCTCCACTTTTTAAAGATGGAGCACTTGAGGCCATAGATTTGAATCCTAGCCAGAGAGATTAAGTACTTGAGAACTGAAGCGGAGGCCTAATGTAATCCATTTAATTATTCTCCCTTTAAATGCTTCACGATAAAGAGTGGAAATCTCAAAGGGAAAGTTAACTGAAAAATGCAGTCTGTGCATAAAATTCCTACTATTATTAAGTTTTCTGATTCATGCAAAGAAAAAAGAATCTCTCAAATATATAGTCTTAAGCAGAGTCACACGTACACAGATACTCTTCCTCACTCATTTAACCAAAATCCATTACTCCATTGAAAGTTCAGATGGAAATTTCCACTGATAATTCAGACCAGCTGTCAGAACTCAAAAGTGTCTCTTGATCTGCTGCTGGGATAGTTTCTTTGTCTCACCTCACATCTTCATTTAACTCCTCTCCTGATTTCAGATAAGCCTGTGGGAACATTTGCTATCTCACATTTGCTATGGTCACTAAAGATATGGTAAACTTGACATGCTTACAATAACAAGCAGCAATATTGGATTAGAAAAGAGCTAAACTGTTAAATGTGAGCTTCCAGAGTGGTTCTTGTGCCCAGGGCTAGGAGGAGGCGAGGTCTGAACTAGACAGAAAATAAAATCAATTGCCATGTCTCTGGCCTAGAGTATTTTTCTTCCAAACTTTTTGACAACCCAGGAGCTCCCCTAAGCTAGGGGGAAGAACATCAGTGTGCAGTCATTAATAATAGCCAAATGGAGAGGATTTGGCTGAAATATAGAAGGTTTACAAAGCATCTGGCTTGTAGTAGGAAGGGGAAGAGAGCCTGTGCATCCATTTGGGCCAGTAATTTCAACCTAAGGAGCCCCTTTCTGGCCTTGCTGTGCTTCTTTCCTGGCCACTTAGCTGGCTGCTGGGTGTGATGGACAAGCCTCCCATGGGAGCCCCTGGACTCCCTGTTGCTCTCCAGACCTAGCAGCCCTGGCTGTTTTGCTTGGTAAACAAAAGCGACACTGTAATTGACAGCCATACCCCAGGGAAAGGTTGAGTGGAGGTTTAATTGCCAATTAACCTCTTCAGAAATGCAAACACAGCTTCAGTTAATGGCATGAGCAATGCAGGAGAGCATCAGAGATGAGGGATGCCTCTCGGTGTGCGCATGATATGGCAAAGAGGAGCTTTGCCTCTCTCAGGTTCTTCTCCTCTTCCAAAGTTGTTGCATTGCCCGATAATCCCTTCCTTGTTCATTATGAACAAACTGCTATTTGTTTGCAGTAATGGAATACCAACTGGCACACGAGTAGCTCTCTTTAAAAGGCTTTATATTGCTTTTTCCAGGAATCCCTGGCTGCAGACAGGACCTCACCCCCCCCCCCCCCCATCAGCTTTTGGGCACCAGGCAGTGCTGCTGCATTTCAGCAAGCACACCGTATTCCCTCTTTGGGACCTGTGGGGAGCTTCATTTGATCACACAGAAAATTCAGTGCCTTTGTGCCTACATTTTAAAAGGCAAAAAGAATCACTACAGCTTTTACCACCGACCTTCTTGGCACACAACACATCCCATTATGTGGGATGAACTAGGGTATATTCTTGAAAAAAAACAGCCTATGCTATATGTGAATGAAGGGATCCCACCCACATATGCTATGGATTTGAGCAATATTATTGCTCCAAGGGCTTTATCAAATTACAGAACTGTGATACACATGGGATTCAAGTTACCATGAGATTTTACAGTACGTGGGGTGTTAGCATTCCCTCAGTCAGAACTGAACACACACAGTAGATCTGAAGCTGTGTTGAACCAGAACTGAACCAAACCAACTTCAGTTCTAATTGACAACCCAAATAAGAACTAAATCCAACCTCTAATGATTCACCTGTCTGATCAGCAGTGTGCTGTCACTAGAGGTAAAGGCAAAGAAAAGTAGCAATCCACAGGCCAAACAAAGCACACATTCTGGATGTATTACATGACAATCTGGTTTCTTTAGCAAACGCAGCATCTGTTAATGGTCCTGTTCCAATTTTAAAAAAAAGTCTGCTATTACGTAACAGCTGATAATCCCCAATCTCCGGAGTGGTTAATCTAGATGTACACATGGTTAAAACCCATGCTGGCCAATTGAAATCTGACTTTCTTAACTACTCATTTATAATCATCAAGCAGAACAATGACACTTGAAACTATTACTGGTTAGGATGTTTCCTAACCTTGCAGGACAGCATGAAATTTTGATTGTTTTACCGTAAATCTAACCATCTTTATCTTATCAAAAAGAGTTGACTACTACAATTAATGAGTTGAAACAAGTTGTTGAATATAAATAAACCATCTTTTCCTAAGAAGCAGTGCTACATAAATTAAGAGACTTGCCCAGAAAGCCCAGCAGGATCTCTATTACTTTCTATCATATACCTACTTGTTTTGTATCTTCTAGAGCACCTGGAAACACAGAATCCAGCCAGTCCCTTAACAACTGAGATGGGATATGCCTGCAGGTGTGCAGTGGAGGAACCTCTACCTGCACTGGGGTTCTAGTAGCTTCCTCTGGCAAGAGGCTTCAAGGCACTCAAGTGTTACCTAAAATACCATTAAATGGGGAGAGCCACATGGGAACTGCTGAGGCAGCTCACATCTTTCCTATACCCTGGAAAACAAAAGCAAAACAGAACTGAAAGCAAACAGCTTGGGCAGACACCTGTTACACAGGAGAAGAGCCTGCAGGACCATATTGCAATGCAGTATGAACACCAAAGCAAAGAACCAGCCCTGCTGAGGGGGCCTGGTTGCAGGGTATTTGGTGGGGCAAGGCTGGGGAAAAGTGAACAGGAGAGAGTGCAGAAGGTGCCTAGAAAAGGGGATGCATACATGAGACTTTCACTGTGAAGGAAGGGATTCAAACGCATAGGAGAGGCTAAAGGTGGGGTGAGAAGATGGGAGGTCCCAAAAAACCACCAAATAGAAGCTTACTAATGTAACACACTCTGGGACATGCTGAGCAAGAGGAAATCTTGCCTGGGAAGGATCTCAGCAGAACTCAGCAGGTCTGTGCCAGCTGAAGAAACAAAGCGCATCATTGTCAGTTAATTATGTGAAGGGAACCCTTGGCCAATGCTTCCAAAGGAACAAGTCAGTCCATGTGGAAAGGCCTGAAGGCAGGGAGGGTAGCTGCACCCAGGCACTCGTGGGCGGAGGGGCTTCCCTACCGCAGCCTGTGCGGGGAGATTCCCTCTCCCTCAGTCACAGCAGAGGTGGTTCCCCAACTTCATGCACCTGCAGGCATCACTGTCCCAAGATACCGGTCACCGAATGCTTCCAAAGGTTAGTGGAATCCCTTGGTCAGCCTTATCTGATCAAATGATGGGAGCGGGCTGGGTAATGATGCAATCCTGCAAGACAACTGAGGAGAGCAGAAAGATGCAATGTCTGCCTCTCTGGGATTCTGCTGACATGCAGAGCAGGCAGGCTCACCTGCTCTGGTGTACCGGCACCTTGTACGTCAGGCAATTCTGGTTTCTGCTTCGAGGCTCAGCCCATCGCCCACTTCAGTCATAGAGCAAAGCCTTCCCACTGACACAGGACCCAGGGCAATACAGAAGCTCACAAGCTGTTTCCCTCTATACAGGATTCATTTTAAGGCTCATGGCTTCTGGTTCTAAGGCTCATGGCTTTACTTTGGCAAAGCAAGCAGAAATTTACATATTTTTCCTGCCATCATGAAGGCAGAAGACATGAGTGTCCAGATCACAGAAGCCACTTCAAAGCAAGGTCACCCAGCCATGGCTGGCTTCAGTTCTCGATTTGTCAAAGGTCTTTTTCCACCAGGAGAGATAACAGCTTCATGCAAACTCACTGTCCTGCTAAAAAAGAGGGCTTCTCCACCTATCAGTCCTCTTCTTCATCCCTGTATTTTCATGTGTCAATAACTACAGCACTGTCTTTTCCACACACTTCAGCATATTTTTGGACATTAACCCACAAGCTATTTGAGGCACAAAAGCATCCCCACCCTCCACATTTTCTGTGCTGTCCATATAAATTGGTAATACACAGTCCTGTAGATCTCAGGTGATCAGAGAAACAAAGGGCTGACATGGCTAACAAAGCTGAACACTTCCAGCTGAGGCTGCCCGGGCCCAAGTAGTGGAAGCTAAAGAGCATGACAAAGGAGGAGAGCTCTCAAGTTTTTAATCTGTTTATCCTGATTGGCAGAGGACACACTGATTCAGGGGCTGTACCTTCCTTTTCAAGAAAGAACAAGAGCAATTAGCTTTCCAAAGGGCTGCTTGTGTTCAAAGAAAAAAAGAAAAAAGAAAAAAGGAAGCCTTATTTGCTATATGTGTAAGATACAAAGACACTCACCAAAGATTTAATTGATACCTTGCCCTGCAGCAAGCTCCCTTCCCATTGCTTCCAGGTTTATCAACAACAGGAGGCTAACAGGGCCCTTGCACTAGTCAAGTCTTCCCCTACATCTGCTGCTTCTAGTAAATCAGAGAGAGCCACAACTTTCTGCTGTAGGGTTTTGAAAGGACCACAGCAGTCACACACTCACAAACAGTCCATGCAAATACAAGAACAAGGCTAGTGACAGTGATTCCCCTGCCATCAGCTTAATGCAACCCTGATGGAGAGGGAATTTCCCCACTAATGACAAACTGTTCATCAGACAGACGAGGTGGCAGCATTTGGAAGAGGAGGGAATAGCCTGGTATATAGAGAATGGATCTTCAAAAAGTCATCCTCTGAACTAGGCAGAGGCACAATTGGAGTAAAGAAGTCATATCTGAGTGGCACCTTTGGAAGAACCAAAGGGTCACAAAACACTAGCAGGTTTTTTGCAAGGAAGGGCTCTCTAACAAACACATCCAAGATGAGGAGGCCTGGCTACAGCCAGCCAGATAATCTCACATCTGCTTGTGCTTATCTCTAAATTTGATCTTAGAGAGAACATAGTAATAAATCTGTTTCTGACATTTCTTCCACAGATCTTTTATAACCATTCCTCATTATGTTATCCATTGTGGAGAGCACAGCCTTTTTTAATTTTTAAAAGTTTGGGTTTTTATCTAAACTCTTTTTGAAAATTGGGAAGGCAACTCCAAGATTCCTAGATAATACTGAAGAAATTCTCACCAATGGGTGGAGAAAGACTAAACTAAGATACACATACATGCCTTGAGTGTATCCAATGGAAAATAGCTCATAGCTCTGCAGGATCTCCAAGAAGCATCTCAAAACCTGCAACTACAGGTATGGAAAGCTGCTTTGTCAGGAGTCTATTAGGCTGTCTGCTTCATATTGTTGATTGTGTTTGGAGAAGACTAATCCTTAATGACTACAGACAGCCTCTGGCAGGCACCAGGGTAAAGGCTTAACAAGCCTGTAAGCATGCACATGAGCAGCAGTAATAGGAAATCACTCACTTGTGGCAAGTCTATCATTCTGAGCACATATTGAAGGATAAAAAGTATTGCTTCCCTGCTGATGATACACCAAGCACAGAAGCTGTCAAGGACAGATCAGGCCGGGTATTTCCAGTTACAAATTCCCTTCAACTGAGCTGCAGTTAAGACAGAAGACCAAGTATATGCAATTACATGCATGACTGGGGTACCTTAATTTCTGTTGCTTTAAATAAAACTGAATGAGCCTCCACGCATTCTCTCCCAGGCTTGCTCCATGGATCCTTACACTGCTACTGCAGGAAAGGAGGTACTTTTGTGACTCCAGCTCTTATTGTGCAAAAGGCTTTCTCCTACATCAAAGCCAAGAAATTTCATGCTTTAGCCTTGGTCATGGGATGGAGCAAATGTACAGTGAAAAACCACACAAAGGAGTCATTTTTCTCTGGAAAGCCTGCATAACCAAAGCAATTCACCCTTATCATGCAGTCCTCCATCTACATCACACAGATAACTTGCAGAGCAAGTTTTGCTATTTGCTTTCCTTTACACAGAGGCATGTTTGTGAGTGAAAAATTTGAGCAGGATTAAGGGGGGACTTAAGCCCAAATGGGAATACATGCCAAAAAACCTACCTTCCTTGAAAATATCAAAAAGGGAGGAGGAAGTGATGGACAGAAGCAATGGTGTCTGTGAGACACAAGAAAAAGCTTTTCCTGCTTTTTGCATAGAAAGCCCATATTATATTTCGCTTTCCTCAGGAGCCTTTAGCAAGCACCAAGCCCAAATGAAGGCAGAAGCTTTTTACACAAGTTCTCTCCCTAACTTTATTCTAGAGAGAGGCAACAGACCAGCATGTACATCTTTGCAATGATGAGGATCCTCCAGAACAGAAGGCAAAGGCAAAAAGTTCTCTTCCCTTTGGGCATGCAAAATTACCCTGTGTTAAGCTCTACGAAACACAGCTTCAGGCTTGTAGGTGCTTCCCTGAAAAAGTGCTGAACAAGCTCCAAAGGCATCCACCCCTCCCTGAGGACCTACAATATCAACATCTAAAAACTGCACAGTGCCACTGTCTCTGATTGCACAACTAGGCATGACCTTGGCACAGTCCAACACACATCCTACCATGAGACATGACATATACTCAATTACCATGTTCAGGAAGGCAAACACTGCTGCCCCAGGAGGGCTTTGAAGCAGAGAGAAAGTGTTATTGTCATCATCCTAAGTTTCCATATCTGAAGGGTCCTCAGGAAGAGATACAGCACTGGAGGCATGCTGTATTCATCCTTGGGCCAGAGATCAGGTAACCATTTCCATTTCTTAGGTGCCAGAGGAACAAAACATCCTTAGTTCTCCCTTTTAAATGTTGTTATTCAAAATGAGTTTTCCTAGTCAGACCAGGAGAAAAAGCCATCTGAAAACTAAGAAAGTATCTTTTAACCTTTTTTTCTAAAGTTCAGGAGTTAACCTCAGATCTTGGGATTCTGTCAGTATCTCATATTCTGATTCTCTGTGTTTACAATTGTTGGGGGTTTTTCCCCCCAAAAAAATCTACTAAGTACATAAGGAAGAGGAGTAAGAATTCAGAATGACTACATGAACTACGTCTGGCACTGAAGCTGGATTTTTACAGCATTTACTCTGCAACATTTACAATAATTAATTGCTCACTTGAATGTTTACAGAAGCTCCTTACATGTCATTGCAGGCAAACCACAACTTCACATTTATACAACACCAGAATGCTTGATACATGCCTGTGTCTTTCACAGGTCGTGCAATAAATTCCATTCCTTTTTAAGTATGTCTGAGGGCTTTTAAGCATGTTGGATTTTCCTTCTTCTGTGCTTGGTTAAACTGGGAATTTTTACTAACTCCAGTCCTGATTTATAAACTAAGGCCTTCCAGATTGCCAATTACTTCTGAGAATTCCCTCCTAAACTGAGACTCTTCTCAGCACAAGTTAGTGGTGTTGCTAGAAAGTCATGGCATTTAGCTCTTCCTCTTTGGTTATCTCTACCTTTCTGGGGGCAGGGGGACAGGCAGGCTGTCAGGTCCTTGAACAAGTTCATGTGTGCCTCATTACTTTTAGAAGATTCAGGCTCAGGCTGCCACCACAGAAAAAGGTCCTGGATTGCCCACTTTGGTTCCCAGCTGTGCTTTCTGGCCCATGCCTTCCCTTGCAGCCCCTGGGCAGGAGGCACATGGCACTGGGGAACTGACACGGCCAAATCCTTTTCAGTCAGGTCAGTTCAGTGCAGCTTCTGTACCGAACCACTGCGTGGTTGCAGGGACTGCTGCTTTTTTTGCAGCTATTGTCACTTATCCTGAAGTTTGTTATCCACACTGACATCCATGTTTAATTTCATTTCTCCCCTCACAAGGATTGACCCACTTCTGTTAGCTCTAGAACATTTAAATGAAAGACACTCTATCCCCATTTGTTACTGCCCCAAGTACTCACCTACACAGTACTAAAAACCAAAACCATAAAACATGATTTAAAATATGTATTACAAATATATAAATAATCACCTTCTCCTTATGGACTTTGGAAGTGCAGAATTGTTTCGAACTGCAAACATCCCCACTGAACATTTTTTGAGAACACAGCTTTCATTGAAACTTCACCTGAGTTTCAACCATAAAAACATGACAATTTGTGTTAGGCCAATCCTACCTTACATCACGCTAAGGTTAATCCTCCACTAAGGTTAATCCTCCACTCAGCTCCCTGCTGTGTGAAAGTCGAGAGCATGCAGGGGTGTGCTTCAGAACTGCCCCTCAAAAGCCCTCCTGACTGAACAAACACACTGGCAGCAGTTGTTGTACCAAAGTATGCAGCCACGCACATACCAGTGCTGGTATTTTCTGAACATTTATTCAGAGAGAGACAGGTCTCACTTCATTCTTTCCCCCTCACGTTTCATTAGATCAGCTAGAGATTTTGTTTTCGGTTGGCTGCAAATTGTGTTTTGCCCAAATACATCTCTGGACACTCCCTATTCCACTTCAGTTATACAAACACCCTCCAACCCAGCCCTCCTGGAGTAGCCACAATAAAAAACCCATTTCCTGCCCCTCCAGCCTGTTGAGATATTTTTAGTTGAAATTGAATGCACATACCTGTGGCAGGTGAGGCTCCAGTGAAAATGTGGGTGTGGTGAGACCTTTGCTTTTCTAATGCCAAGTGCTTCTACAGCTTGTCATTCCAAATCAAGGGAGGTGGCCGGCTGTCTAGTCACTCCCCTCAAGGAGGCTCTGTACTCTTTCACAAGGAGCAGCTCTATTTCTCTCCACCAGTATTCTTGCTACTGCAAAAAAGGGATAATTTTTGATTCCATCACGGGGCAAGACATCCCCTCTGCTGTTGCAGGCTTCCACATAGGAAGAACACAAAGAGATGCTAGAGACTCCAACAATCTATTAAAGCAAGCCTCGTCACTTGTGAAAGGAGTGACTCTGCCCTACCTCCTCCAGCAGTCAAAGTGCCCTTGACATCACTTTACAAGACTGGTTCAGGACTGACTGTGCATCTCATCCATTACACAGCTGGGAATAACATTCCAGAGGGAATGTTTTGCAGGGATCCAGGACCCTCAAAGGGATTTAAGCTTCCTGTGCTGATACTGGAACCAACCCTATCCTGCCTGCAAAGAATAAGTTGTGTTCAAGCACCCAGCAGGACAGCTGGGAGTGTTCATTTGCTCCACAGGGAACAAGCATTTGCATCTCCACCCATATTATCATTCATTTTGTTCTCTCTCTGGTGCATTCTAGGGCTGTTTCCTCTGACCTATGTGGTTTGCTACCAAAGGGCCCTGCAGAACGAACATGTCCTCACTTCTGGGCTTTCACACCTGCCCCTTTGTGCTGGGACCCAGGGAAGATAGACACTCTTTCTGCTTTACATGAATGCTCTTAGCAGTGAACATACCCAAGACTTGTACCCTTACTATCTGCCACTGACTTTAAACCATTTTAGAGCAATCTGACTTGAAAATATTTGGGAGATTTAAGTAAACTGCGACAACATAAATAAAGAGTGAGAACACTGGCACTCTTTTTGCTCCAAAGAGTTCCTCTTGAAAAAACAGACCTAGGTTTTCTGGCATTTCTTTGCAAAATGTGCTGCCCCTAACAAAAGTGTAAAAGCATTCTGACAAGCATACATGTGTCTACCAGATTTCTGCTGACAACGTGAAATAACCACTGTGCTCATCTTGACTACTACAATAGTTTCTACTTTCCATTTACTATTTTGAATATTGTTTTTCATGTAGCACAAAATCCAGTTTATGAACGGTTCCAATGGGCATTAAATTTTCATGTATTCAGTAAATTTTCATATGCAGGAGCTTCCTACTCTTCTCTGCCCACCAGCAGGAACATCCAGTGTGAAAATTTTTATTGTCAGTGAGAACTAGCAGTAACGTTCTGGTTTGACACGAAGTACATTTATCTCATTCTTGCAAAAGTCTACTTATCTGGCATGGAACTCTGCCTAAGAGTAACAAAGTTCCCTGCCTAGGGAAACAAAGAGCTTTCCAGGATACCTGTTTCTCTGCACCTCCCAGCTTGTGAGCTGCTCTCCCACGTAAATACCTCCCTCCTGTGTTCATTTACAAGTACTACAAGAATTGGCCACAAAAACCCCCCCCCAAAACCCAGACCTATCCTTGATGGTGTCAATCATTAACAGGTACTGGATTGAATTCCAGGCAGTGAATAGCTTCATCCTGCTGAAACTCGTTCTCTCTGTGCTGGACCACTCTTCAGCTGACAAATCTAAGGTTTTGATGTCACATCTGAATTGCTAAGATTGACCCAAGGAGAAAACCTGGCAGAGCTGATACACAAAGTGAACGGAACAGGTCAGTGACAAGACAAGGAAAACCAGGTAGCTTTAAAATTAAGCAAAGTATATTTTGAGTTCTCAATGTAACACATCCCTTCACCAAGGCAAGGGCATCACAGTGCTGTGAAAACTCAGTCACTTCTTTTTAACTTTCTCCTCTCTTTCTTCCAACAGATCTGACTCCAGATGCACTCAGTGAGATTGGATAGTGGGACAGGCTGCAGCAGTGCAAAAGCTGCATTCAACACTGCACTTTGTGAATGAGCAGGGCCACAGCACAGCTGCTTCCAGGTCCAGAGGTGATGGTGTCTGATGGTGTCCCTGAAAGGAAAACTGGTACCATGGTACTGAAAAGCTCAGTCTGTAGCTGGTGAAGAAGAAAAGTAGGTTTTTTCCTCATGGACTACCAAATTTCATATTTAGTTCTGAAAAAAAGTCCACTGAAGACGGCTTGGTAGACTGTTTTTTATAGCTCAGATAGCCATAAAGAGAAAAATAAAAAAGTCTGTTCAAATACCAAACTAGAAGGCTTTCCTTTTCTTCTTTTTCCCTCCTGCCACCTTATTCCTGACACCAATAGCTTCTTCTGTGTCATCATCATCATTCCGAGATCGCTTCTTCTCTCCCTGCTCCCGCAGCTCCTGCAAAGCAATCAACAGATTGACCAAGAGTTCTCGCACCTGAAGAAAATCAGACTCCAACAGCGAGGACAGTGTCAAAAAGGCAGCACCCACCATTCGAGCAAATCTCTGGGCCTCAGCCACACGCTCTGTCAGCATCATAACTTCTTCCTCTTGCATGGGGAATGCTGGCAGCTTCTTGCCAATCAGGTGTTCAATGCGCTGGAACAGCTCTACATCATACCTGAGAAAAGACAAGACACCAGCTTGAATCAGCCCTCCTGAGAGGGCCTCAGCTGCCACCACTCACAGACTTCACCCCTAATCTCCAGCCCACAGATACTCTTAAGTTTGTGCTGATGGTCTCACAAGCAGCTCAACTGCATCCAAGTGATGCCGTTTGGCATGGCTTCTCTGATTTATTCAGCTCATCTCTGTTCAGAAGTATTTGGCAAAGATTTTCTTCTTAGACAAATATTTCAGCATTTATAAAACACCCCCCCAGTTACTGAACCTGCATTACATATTTTAAAAGTATACAAATACATTGTAGAGTCCAGTTATAAACATTTCTGCTCAATACATGCCTGCTTCTAGAATTTATCTAGACTCCTTCCTCCCCACCCAGTGCTTTGAATTCTCTCCCCTTTAACTAAATAAAACCACCTGGCACTTCGAAATGAAAAGCAGTATTTTATTCTCACCCAGGACAAGGTCAGATATTTTCTGCTCTGAAACACAGCTGGAAAGAATAAAGTCTGTTAAATTTTATCACTTACTGTGTGACAAAGGTGATAGATTTGCCAGATCTCCCAGCTCGAGCTGTTCTCCCAACACGATGAATGTAATCCTGGAAAGAATTTTCTTGATAAGCAATAATATATGCTCACCAAACACGGAACAGATCTTATGGCAGATCAGGCTATATATTTTCTCTTTAGGAAAGAACAAGAAAATGGTGAGAACATACAGCCAGGATTAAATGCTCAGGAGGGTGTGCAGCATCAGATTTTGAGAAGAGGCATAAGTGGAGGCATAACTTTGGTTTTAACATTTGAATTCTTCTCTTTCTAAATGAGAAGACCAACTCCAATTATTCCAGACTGCAGGACAAAAGTTGCAATACATGGCCTTTGCCAAGACTTTACTATCGCTTCCTTGGAAAGCTAATATTCACAGTGAGCCCATGCCTGCATTTTCAGTCTTGGGACCTAGTGCTCTGCATAGTCCATCTTCCAGAGAAACTCTCTGACAAGTAGATTTAAACTTGGTAAGCATGGTGAAAGAGAGGATGATTGAGAATTTTAGAAGAAGTTTAGAAGAGTCTGATCTATTGAGCATCTTTTGTCAATATGGTTCTAGGCTGTTTTCCAGGTTTTATACTACATTATGGAAGTTAAAATACTCCCTTCTCCATAAAGGATCTGCAGAGAGAGGATCGTAAGAAAGGATGTGTTCTATGGGTTAGATGATAGAGAAGAGCACAAAGACTGTAATAACACCATTCAAGCTGCTGCCCCCACCATTTTTTTCTTTACTTTTGTCCTTTTATAAAAGGAGAGTCTTCAAAAGACCTACCATACTTCTGTTTGCAAGACACAGCATCTTTAATGATTGTAAGCAACTACAGCAATTCCTGAAGTGCAGGTTAATTGTGTATGCTTTCTGGAACTAAGCTGGGAAACAGTCACATCCCAGAGATAATCCCATACTTTCTGTAAGACAGAGCTGGTAACTCTCTTTTTCTTTAGCGGTGCTTTTGTGATATGAAGGTGAAACATATTAAGGACACCTTTCTTAACCAAATGCTCACTGAATGTCATAATGAAAATCTAGGGTTTTTTTCTTTTTTTTTTAAACACAGTTTAAAATATGAAGGCAGACCTGGATCATGGGCACAGAGATGACTACATGAAACTAGTAATATGTTAAAGCTGTTTTCAAAGCCCTTTAATGTAATATGTAATGCAAAATGGCAAATTAATGTAATGTATGCCCTAATGTATGCATTAATGTAATGCCCTTTAATGTAATATGGCAAAACATATAGTCTGAGCAGAAATGCAAAGACACAGAGCATTCCTCACTTCCCCTCTTCACTTACAGGGTCACTTCTACAACCCAGGCCATGAGGCCATACAAACAGAGATACCAACTCAATTGTGGAAGCTGAACTACACCTTTCAATGTACAGAATCATGAATTAGACTTTCAGTCAGCAGAACAGAGACAAGATGTCTCTGGTGCTTTGTCCACCTTCTTTGTCTATCTGCTCGTGGTGACCAGAAGCTCTCAGCTGGCACACAGACAAGCTTACCTTAGAGTGTGTAGGAATATCAAAGTTTATCACCACATCCACATGTGGGATGTCCAGACCTCTGCTTGCAACATCAGTAGCCAACAGAATAGAACGTGCCTTTGCCTTGAACTTGTTTAGAGAGCCCAAACGTTTATTCTGGAAAAGGATAAAAAGGGAATGAGAGAATAATGCTCATTCTAGTCTCTATTTAATATGCTCTTGTTGAAATACTGGCACAGAAGAACTGGGGGAGAAACTACCCAAAAATCTCACTTCTCTAATTTCTTTTTTAAACATTACAGAATCAGGGGCAGCATTCACATCAGTTAAATTTCTATGGATCAGTCCAGTCCACTAGCTGTGAAATACTCCTCCTGCAAGGTAGCTTTGACTCAGTATGGTGCAGCCCATTTCCCAAGCCCCAGGCCTCCTGTTTACTCCATTCTGTGGAGTCATGCCCATACCTGACTCATCTGCCCATGGAGGGGAATGGCAGTGAATCCCAGGTTGCGAAGCAGTAGAGCAGTCCTCTGAGTATTGTTACATGTACTACAGAATATCATGAAAGAGTTACCAGCCAGTTCATTCAAGATATAAACCAGGTAGCTGTCCTGTAAAGAAACAGAGAGAATTAAAAAAAAACCCAGAGATAATCACATGTGCAATATTAAAGAGTAAGTCTAGGCCTCAGAAGATGACAAGATATTGGACACATGAGGGAACAAGAAAAGCCACAGTAAGAGAGAAGACAGAAGTGCCATTACCTTGAATTTGGAGGGGATGAAAATATAGTACTGCTGTAGTTTTTCAACTGTCTGATACTTGGAAGAAACAGCACATTTAACAGGATTCTTCAGAGCAGCACGCTGGAGTTTTTGAACCTGGTAAGATCAATGAAACTTAGTAGGACAGAGATCTTGTCAGAAAATTGTATTAATACAGTCTAGTCAAGAGGATAGCCTGATGGAAGGAGAACTAAAGCAGATTAGTCTATTCCCACCTTCTTGGTCATGGTGGCAGAAAACAGGAATGTCTTCCTGTCTCGAGGAATCACTTTTAATATCTTATCCACCTGTAAAAAAATAAGGAAATGGAAATACTAAATACTACAAGCAAGCAAGACACAAGCCTTCCACAAATACAATGATCATCCACATGAAGAGTAATGTGTGTGTAAACATACAGTAGGAACAAATTTTGTCTCTTCTAAGGGGAAGGTGTAGGCTGATACCTTGTTGGCAATAGGCAGTGTGAACTTCAAAAGTCCAACAACAGTGCAAATATGAGACAATGTTTCTGCAGGAATGTGTGTGTGATTGTTTTCTACACTAACTACATTCTACATCAGGCACTCCAGAGAACCAGTGGATTTCAGAGACAAAGTGCCTCCTACTCTCTTGGCAGTGCTCTGCAGAACTCTGCTATGTTCTAATCCCACCACAGACTTTTGTGTAATTATTAGATCTTAGTTACAATTTGCTATTAATTTCTACAGAACAGCTCAGTGTTTACTATGTGACTGTATAAAGCGATTTTAAAGGGATTCATCTGGCGTTCCAAACTCTTCTTTTAGCAGATTCCTACCTCTGTCTCGAAATCCATGTTAAGAATCCGGTCAGCCTCATCCATCACTAGGAACTTCAGAGCTCGTAAGTTGAAGCCCTTTGTGTTCTCCAGATGATCAACTAGACGGCCAGGGGTTGCTGCCAACAGCATCACGAAAGCAAATTCAGAATGAAAGCAAAGGAAAAAATCCAAACAGGCAAGACAGTTGTCCATTACAGAAAAGGGATTCTTTGCCCAAGAAAAGCAGAGATTGCTCTGTGGGAATAACTTTTTCATAGGATAGCTTCAGAGAGTGTTTTGAAATAAGACTAATGGAGTCAGACTCTCTGAAAAAAAGTCCTAAAAAAACATGATACAAAAAAGACTGTAGACAAGCTGTACTGTGAAGGATGAGACCAGCATTTTAAATACTTGAGGAGAATGAAAAAACAAGCCAAAAGCACTCTGGGTCTAGCAGGAATGCTTTGGAATGAGCTTGCAGCAACCAAGTTATGGTGAATACTTCAGACACATTAAGAAGCCAGTACTCAGAGCTTGGGACAAAAACAAAGGAAGGATGTACTCTCCTTTCTTTGGTTAACTGCAGTTTGATAATATTCACACTCCATATCCCCAGCACATTAACTTACCAATTATAACATGTGGTTTCTTGGCTAAGGCCAGAGACTGAGACATCGTGTCAATTCCACCCACAATGACCGCTGCAGGACAAACAGAGTGGAGTGAATCCCTCAGCGTAGCACCAGCCCTCCCCTGGCACTATGGTGTTTATTCCTACTGCCCACCACCCACAGCAATTCTGTACAAATGAAAAGCTACTAATTTTTATGAGAATTTACTTTATTTTAGCATACCTGACCTTCCTAGGCTTCTTAAGCCATACAATTAATTCCTTACTGGCCACAAGTGTTTTATTTTCACAGCTGAAGAGCTACAGGCAGAATCTATTCCTTGCAATTTAACTCGGCTACAAAAATCTAGGAATTCTAAAAATACTCACAAAGGTTTTTTTGAGAGATTATCTAAAGAATCAATACAGACAGTCTGAAGGGAAGATTAAACTACATCACACTATAGCAGGGAGCTCTATGCAATTTCACTGGACACAAACCCACTATCGAAAACATTCTCTTCTACTTCCACTTTTAACTGTTTAGACGTAAAATGCAGAAGAGCTGCAGACCACTGCACGAGGAAAGCCCATACAGCCTTTTTTCTCAAACCTGATAGCAGATCTCTGTCTTCCAGCATCATAAACTTTTCTCACATTTTGTTCAACCCCTCATATAAATCCTCTATTTTTATCTTTGCAATCTCGAGCTGACAAACCGGTCTTCAGAAAAACTGGTCCAATACCATAAAAGCTACTTACTACTTTGAACACCAATGGAGGACCCAAGAGCTTCAAATTGCTCTGAGATTTGAAAGGCCAGCTCCCTTGTTGGTGTGAGGACAAGAGCAAATAATCGCTGAGGTGTTTCCAGCAGTGCTTGAAGAATTGGCAAAGCAAAGGCTCCTGTTTTTCCAGAGCCAGTTTCTGCCAGTCCAATGACGTCTCTGCCTGCGAGAAGGAGCAAGGGGGGCAAAAACTGTTATACATCTAGAACAGAGAAAGAAGACTTTAAAGCACTGTGCAACAGAACACAAGAATTCCCTAAGGACAGAAAAAAAGGCAGACACACAGAAGGCAAAAAAGAACAAAGGGCCAAAGCAAAGAACCTCAGAATCTCTCTGAAGCGTTTTTAGACTGTGATTTCATTTGTACAATGATTACAGTCTCAATATTCAATTTTCTAGTTAAAATTCTGCTAATATACAGGGTTTTGTACAAACTTTAGGTTCAAAATAAGCTTCACTTTATTATGTCTCAAATCTGCCATCAGTTTACAGCTTAACGACTCTGTCTCAGTATTTTAGTCCAAATGTTGTCTGTTTGCAAGCTTACAAGGAAACAGACTGCAGTGTTCGAACTTCAGTCACACAAACTACAGGACAACTGCACTACCAAATTCACACTTCACAAGCCACAATTGTGCCACTGACTAGCAGAGTAATCCAAACCAGTTTGCAGTAGGAAGGGTAGGACAGAAAGTCTTTTGCCCAAAAAAAATGCAGGCAACAAGGTAGAATTCATCAGTAGAATCCATTATGACATCCTAAGCTCACACAGCTGAGAAGAACATGCTGTCAATAGGCCTTACACTGGAAACAATTTCTCAGGAATGCAGTCTTACCTTTGTATTTGGTTTTCCCCAAGAGAATCTTATATGTGTAGTAAAAGAGTCTGACAAAAGTTAAGTATTAGGACAGAGTAGATACTGAAAGTTTGTTCCCATTTTGTCACTACGTTGTTCTTTTCCTCCTTGACAGTGTTTTCAGGGGTTTTGTTTAAAAAAAATAAATAGTTCTAGAGACAGAAATGTCTGCTGAATTCAGTAATTTATTTTTTTGTAATTCCAGAATGCTTACAGAAAGTCACTGTGGTTTGGTTATTACTCACTTCAGAAATCTAATTTCAAAGAGAGTTGCCTGCTCACAGCAAAGCAGATTATACACACTATGGAAGCAGTCAAGGCATCTTCACTTTCAGGCACACACACACTCTCTCTCTAGGTCTCTATCAGAAGCAGCACAGTCCGAAACCTATTGGAAGCTTCCTGTGCATCCTTGGGTATGTCAGGAAGAAAATGATCAGTGTGGACTAGTGGTTCAAATGATTGGTAAGAATTCTATTTACCAGGGAGTGTCAGAACTACACAACAGGAGTGAACGCTCAAGGAGCAATGTTTGTACCCATTTGAAAGTTTGTGATTTCAGGCAGTGCAATCCAAGCTCCACCTAGGAAGGACACTGAATGAATACAAAAACGACTTCTAGACAGAGATCCTCAACAATGAAGAAGCTGGGACACACTCATCCCTGATCCTTCTCACTCAGCAAAATTCATTCACATAGAGCTCCTGGAACAGTCCCCAGTTCAAAGAAGCACACTGCTCACCTTGGAGAGCCACTGGAATAGCCTCAATTTGGATCTTTGTTGGCACCTTCCATCCTAACTGGTCACAAGCTTCACACAGGACATCTGTCACTCCCTGGACATAAATGACAAGAGAAAAGGGAACCAGACATCACCAAAAAGACCTAAATTAAATCACTGAGTTAAATTAAATACATGCTTCAACAAAGCCAAGCTTGTCTCTAGCAGAGACAAACCCCACCAGGCCACCAGTGCAACTCTCTGAAAGGGCAAGCTGCTCACAGCGATCCCCACTTCCATCAGTAACTTCATCGGATTTGCTCGAAACCATCTGTTAGAGATGACTCTCATCAGGAAGAATATGGTCAGTTTTACCCTAGTTTACACAAGGAACTTCCCTCCCCACACAGAGCTGTCTCTTCACCTCAGGGGGTGTCCCATGACCATGGAAAACAAAAAACGCCATGGCAAGTTAACACAACTGCAGATAGCGGCGGCCGGCTGCGGAGCGGCGAGGGGAGCAGCAGTGCCAAGCCCGGCGGGGCAGCGCCCGAGTGCCCACAGCTCCGGCCCGGGCCCGGCACCGCTGCCCGCGGAGCGCCGCACGTGTCTGCCCCGCGCGCACGGGGCTGCCGAGGAGTTCCCCCGGCCTGATCTGCGGGACAGAGCAGCGAGCACCGGGGGCAGAAGCGACTCTGGCCCAGCCTCACCAAGTCCTTGAAGCTCCGTGGCTCCTCCACCACCGGCTCCTGCTCCTGCTCGACCACCGACCCTTCCTCTTCTCCTGCCGCCATCTTGGCCCGTCCCCTCCTGCTGCAGCGCAGAGCACTCTGGGAGCTGTAGTCCTCCTCGCGGTGCGATGGGATTTGTAGTTCCGGAGAGCGAGCCGAGCCGACCGCAGCGGGTGGGTTTTCCCTCAACTCCGAGAGGTGCCCAGGGAAGGGGGAGTTGCGGATCTCCAGCCGCCTGTCCTGGGACAAGGGCACCCTGAACCGGCTGTGGGAAAGCTTGCCCGCCTGCCCGCCCGGCGGTAACCCGGAGCCGCTGAGCCTCAGGCCTGCAGCTGAGCACTGCGCTGCTTAGGCAGTGCGTGATGCTGTTCCCGGTTCGTACCTTCTACAGCTGGGAAAGAACAGGCAAAATGAGCTGGACAGGCACAAAAAGGCAAGAATATGTATAAACTTACATACATAATGCATATAAAGAACAAATTAACTGCTTTGGAAGTGCTGGTACGAAACATTTTGAAGCACTAGTGATGGGAAGAGAGAAGAGAGCTGTCCTTGTCCCACGTTGTTTTCCTGTTTATGGTAATTGCTAGTATGAATTTTTGAAGTGACAGAAATATGAAATAAACTGAACTGTGGCAACTCACACCATGAAATGAGAGAGTACAGGATGCGGATTGATGCACTCTCTCATCTCTCTTGATTGCTGCTGTTGTGATGCAGGCCTGCAAGTGCTTGATGAGAGGTGAAAATGGATATGCATTTAATGACCATCCAGGGAGTGCAGTATCAAAATATCGTCATGATGGAAGTTCCTGAGTCATTGGTTTCCATCTGATCTGGGTGTAGCATCTCTAATCCGTAGTCCCAATGCTGATTGCAGCAGGTTAACCTTGCAGCTAGGTGAACTTCCTTTGTTTCAGGTAAAAGAAGGCTAACATACACAAGATGTTAGGGTTAGATGTTTGGGCTTGAAAAGGACAGCAGAGTTGGCTCCAAAATGAAACTCACGACTGCATTTCTGAGCAGACTTCCCTCTCTCTGGGGAGGCTGCCTGGGCGTGCTCTCAGTGGAAATGCTGATGTACTTCAGCTTCTGTCACTGGATTCCAAGCGTGGCATTTCCTCTGCTCCCAGAACAATGAGGAAAGTGAGAGGAAATACGAACAAACTCTCTGCGTGACAGGGAAAGAAGAGGAAACCTGAAACAATTCATGGGCAGGAGTAAAAATGAAACTGCTGCATCCCACTGTGCTCAGGAGCAATGATAAATTAAAACCAAAAAAAACCCCAAAACACCCTGTGTAGATGCTGGTTGTGACCATATGTTTCAAAAATTACAGCAGTCTGAGCCATGGGCTTGCTATATACCATTGGTGCTGGAGGTTGAGCCTGGCCAGCACGTAGACATGACCCCCTGTAAGGGTCACTGGGATGCCTCAGGAAACGGAGTCAGGGATGTGACAGGAAGTCACTGCTTGTGATTCTTTGTTGAACTCATTGCCCATATAATATGGTGCTGTTTTAGTGGGGAGCAGGGTGGAGCAATTCTATTCTGGTGAAATTCCAGTTTGTGTAATTCCCTATTGTCAATTGCTGTATTTGAATGAAAGTTTTCTCCTGTCCTAAACTGCTGTTGGGAGCATTCATGCATGATAAAATAAACATACAGCTTCTAAATAGTAATTCCTTTTTTGTGCTTTTCAACACAGGACACTGCAGATTATACTGGATTTAGAAATTTTCACTTCAGAATTTAAATTTTCAGTTTTAAACTTGGCTTTTAAACAAATACACCCCTAGCTCTATTGCATGTTACAGCCCAGTCTTCCTCAGCAGGGGCAGGGTGAGAGCATCCCCAGCAGACGAATTTTAGTGCAGACGTAATGTCAACTATTTCATAAGGGATGCATAATGGACAATGTACAGCACGTCACATCCACGTGTGCAGAGAGACACTGACACAAAAGTGCTTCATATTCATTTATTCGAATCAGCAGTGTACTTGTTCATTTCTGGCAAACAGGCATAGGTATCACAAGCATTTGAGTCACACTGAGGATCCAGAATAAAATTCTTCCTACAACATATTAAAACAAACGTTGATATCATGAGAAGAAGAGACAAAAAGGACAAGGATTCAAGCTTTGTGACATGGAGTGTTGCCCCTCCTAAGAATTTTGTCAGTGGTACAGAATTACAGAATAGGTTTTTCCTCATCATTTGGATTTGTGCCTGCGCAGGGAAGTTTCCCTTATCCATCGGGGCATGCTTGCAGAGGGAGTTACCTCTGCATTAACTCTTCTAGTCGCTTCAAGCTAGTTTCAGGGTCTCTTCCTTGTACCTCTTTCAGGTACTGACATGATCCCCATCATCACCATACTTGAGCACTTTTCAGTGTTTGTCCCAGAAATATCCTTGTGAGGTAGGGAAGTGCTACTATCCCCGTTTTTAGACAGGGAGCTGAGGTACTGATGGGTCAAAAATCACAAAGGGCATATTTAGCAGAAAAGTCACTTGAAACAGGGTCCCAGTCCTTGCTCCTGCTTTGTAGGGGCTCTGCCACTGAATCATCCTACTCCTATCTTGAATATTAGTACCCTCATACATTTCACTAATATGAAGCCTTCCCTGGGAAGCATTGCTAGGAGTATGTGTAGCTCTCCATGAGTGCTGCCTCCCTCCTCACAGAAGATTCACTGTGGGTCTCACAGGCTGCTTGACTGTGTGGAGAGAGGCACCTCCACCTCTCAGGCGTGCTCCCATCACAGCGGGGCTCCAGCTCAGACCAGTAACACCAACCTACACCTCCCTTCCTGCTGCAAGAGATATAATTGCTTCCTTCCACCAAAGCCCTGAGGCAGACTCCGGTCCCAGGGTCACTCTTCTTCTCTCTGTTTTGGCTCCCAAGATCTATTGTCACTGTCTGACTGTGTTTCACCCATTTTATAACTATCAGCATTCAGGTCATGCTTTCCTTTTCCTACAGGGACCTGCCCTCCCTCACAGCAAAATAACAGGTAACTTGCTCTCACATGCCACAGACTTGCTTTTACTCTAAAAAAACCCTGCTTTCCTTTGGAACAGAGGCCTCCTTTAAAAGAAAAAAATATATATACACTCTTAAATACAATATAATAACCTTAAAATCATTCTATGTAAATAAATAGAATACAAACATCACACTTCTCAGTCTAGAGAGGTTTCTTCAAAATGGGTAAGTTCTGGCCCTGCTATCTCACCCTGGGATGCTGAACTATCCATACAGTCTGTCATATCTGGAGCTGCTTCTTTCTACAGCCTTTCCAGATGTACCTCGGTAATGGGACTGTACTCTACTGGAACTTGGCAGCTGCTGGCTTTTTTAGGGTACTCCAGCCCTTGTACCACACACAGACTCGTAAGTTGTTTACAAACCAGGGTCAGTCAGCATCAGGCATTTCATCAGCCTCCTGACCTACTTCTTTTTGCTGCCTTGGGGAAGCAGAGCGGTGGAGATGGCTGGGGAAACACGGGTCTGCGGAACGTCCACCTCACGGCATCAGCACCGTGAATTGTAAAACAACAGGTAGCAGTGCTAATGGTCACAGTTAATAATGCCATGTCTCCAAACCCAGTTTTAATGAGGGCCAAACACTGTTTCAGCTGGACAGTCTCAGGATCTCGGCAGTGGTTTTAGCACCCAAGCTGAGTCTCCTCGTACATGGGGAAAGCTCTGTTCTGGACTCAAGAAGATCACAGACTTCATCCATTGCCCTGGTGCAGGTCTCGAGGTTGTCAGCCAGCTTCTGGATTTTGGCCTTCAGCACAGCCTGGCTTACTTTTGTGACCTCCTTTGTGTATTCTGGCACGAGGAAGCTGTGGGAGCCGCAGAAGACCATGAAGCAGACGGAGTTGTAGAGCGAGATGGATGCCCTCTTCTCTGACTGGCGCAGTGTAGGGTCGCCTGGGCCCTGCCCCCGGCGAAGGAACTCCAGGCAGCCGAGTATTTCCCTCATCTGTTTCCGACAAGTCATTGCAATTTCCTGCACCTTCCTCACCTCTCGGGAATTGCAGAGCACTAAGGAGAGGTCGGAAGTGATGCTGACGGCCCCCCCAGCCGTGGCCAGGCCCAGACCCACAGCTGACGCCAGGAGAGAGGCTCCCAGCGTTGCCGGGCTCAGGGACAGCCCCAGGATGGCTGTGACTGCTCCTGCAGCTGTCAGGGTGCTCCCACCGACGTTGGCAATCAGGGACCTTTTGCGGAGCTTGCTGAGTTTACGAGCTGCCTTGTGAAGGTGAGCAATTTGGCCGCGCAGCCTCCGTCTCTGATCCAGCAGGGACACGTGGAAATGGTGTGTGGGGTCTGGCGTTGGCGGAAAGGCGGCGCTGTTCCTCTCCATGGCTTCTGTCCAGAAAAAGAAAAGTCTGGGTTGGGATTTATGTCAAAAAAACCCCATGAGACATGCTCATCCTGGACCACCATTTCAGGGATGGCCTCCAGCCAAATTTTTGTTGCTTCACCCAGCTACAAGAAAGGTTTTCCTTCTGCACACACATGCACACTCATGTACACACAGACCCATATGCATGTGTACATTTAATTACGTATTCCATTGTAACTTTCAGACAGAGAAGCTTTAAAATTTTTTTCTTAATCCCTGCAAAGACTAAAATATGCTAAGGACTGCGGTCAGAGGTGCTGTTGCCATTACCTCTGTGAAGACACAAAATGTCTCTTCAAACCCTGGGGACAGAAATTCCCCTGAAATTAGGTGACTCAGTGCCCAGAATAGTAATGCTGCCAGAACTAATGTGTTGTCCCCCTGATGGGATTCAGAGGATCTGCAATATAGAATGACATCTTTCACAAGAAAGGTCAGACTCCAAGGAGGTGAAAGCCACCATCCCAGGTTTTTATTTAGGAGTTATTTCCCATTAAAGGAGGACAGAGGGAAACTGCTGAGTGGAATCTACATCTGGCTTTTCCATATAGGAGGTGAGCGGCTTATTGATGCCTTGGATTGTGAACATCCTTCCTTTCTTTAAGTTTAAGTAAGTCAAGGTCCTGCAGCATTTTTTTTCCTATTGTAACCTGATGTCAGTGTATGAACAAAGATGGGAACTGTTGTTCTGTGGTGCTTAGTCCAACCTGTGGGTATAAATACCTGGTTACAGTGGCAAGGAGGCCTGCGGACTGTGTCTAAAAGGTTTGTGAAGAGCACATCAGAAAAGCAGGCCCATTTTTAGTATGCACTCCCTTGGGGATGGGGAAACAGGGGAAATACAGAGTGAATAGAAAAGGCTTGAAAACTGCTGGCTCTGGAAAACCTCCCCTGGCAAGATAGCAGGAGAGCCTTCCCTTCTACAAGTTGAATCTGCAGGGTTTCTGTGCTAGATGACGTCTGTTTGCTGTCTCTGTTCTTTGCCACAAGGGCAGAAAGAAATGTTCCAATAAATATTTTCAGGTTGCTGTAGGCCTGCAAAATGCTTTACAAAGGAAGCCAGCATCCCTAACCCTGCTTACAGGGAACCTGAGGCAACGGAGTCAACAGGAGTGATGTAGCTGATTGTCTGGTGGAAGCAGAGCTTCTGTGCTCCACAACACTGCATTGTGCACACAGCTGTGCTGCCTCTGCACCTGGCAAGGTCCAACCATAGAGCTGAGAAGCTGTTTGCAGTCCATACTGCCCTCACAGCCAAAAGGAGTCTCTGTAGCAGAAAGACCCTGTCACTAAGCCAGCTAAGCAAAACTATTCATTGCTGCAGGCACCTTTTCCACTTCCAAGTCTTCTGTGCTGTGGGAACTGGAGGTGCCTGGTCCCTCACAGTGTTTCACTATGTAGTTAGGATCCTTGGGGCTTTATTCTGCACAATCCTTGTGTTTCAGGAGACAACTTTGTACCATAAATAGCCTTTCCATCCTGAAGTGTGTACGTAAATAATTCGCGCTGCAGTCTTTCCCACTTCTACTTGCTTGTCCTAATCCATCTCACACAGATCCTTTAAGACACCCCCCACGCACTTCAGAAAATGCCCCCAGTCTCTCTTGGCGTCACTGGGTCATTTGAATAATCACTTAGTACATTGTGCTTCTCTCAACTGGAGGCAGTGTCCCCTTGTTTGCTATAATCAGAGATAAAGCTGGAAGCACAAGGACTAACACTAATCTAAATGGATACCAGCATTGAAATGAACAATGAGCATATCACCAATAACTTAACAACAGATCAATATGATGATCATTTAATATATCAATTCCTGTAGCCTCTTAACAATTTGTTCTGAAGATTTAGTTGCTGAGAACTGTCTCAGGTAATAACAGCAACTATCTCACTGAATTTATTAGAACAATCACTCAATATGTAGCATAGGCCATGTAGTGATGCAAATCTTTTGATATTGATTAATGCCAGCACAAAGGAAAAAAAAAATCCAACTCCTGCTCTTACAGAAAAATCTCCCCAACAATAAAGGCATACATTAGTTCAAAACCTGCAAACGCTTTCCTAATAGAGTACTCGGAGAGACTCCAAAAACTACTGGTTCAAACTTACCTTCAGTTTCCAGCTGCCCTCCCAGAAGACAAATTTTGATCTGTTTCTGGACGAGTCCAATTTATAGCTCCTGCGGACCAATTGCTGCTATGGGAATGCTTTGCCTCATACTGGGAGTTTGCCATTTCCTGTTCTCCCTTGTGCAGAAGGATGTGACACACTGGAAAGTGACCTGTGGGACAGTGAGCACACATCATGTTCAGGAAACGATCCCTGCGAATGAACATTGTGTGTTCGCTTTTCCTGAAGTGTAGGGTGAAAAAAAAATTTAAAAATCGCAGCCTATTCCTGGCTCTGAGGTAGTGCAGACATTCCCTGCAGGGAACAGTTGCCTTTCCTTTCCCTGAAATAGCAACTGACTTTACTCTGTCTGGAGCTGCCAATTGCTTAATGACTTAAGTTTCCCTCCACTACACATCTAGAGCCAGTGGAGCTATCAGCCAGCCAGCTACTCCATTCAAGGCCAGTGTACTTTAAAATCCCAGCTCTTTGGGACAATCCATAAAAGGGAAGCAGCCTCACAGCAAGATCATTGCTCTGAATTCCCATCCCTTCCCCAGTACATAAAAACATGCTGCAAAAGGAGAGCTCACTCTGTGGTTTTACTCTGTTTCTTAACCATCGTTACCACAACAGTTGAGAAACAATCCTGATGTTTTCCTGAAGTGCCTGCCCTGCAATCAATAATCAGAAAGAAAGGATCATTTGGATCCCCTGTTTTGCTGCCTCCTGTTGCTTGGCAGTTGTGCCATACAGATGTGGCCAGAGGGAAGAAGTGATGAAGGTGTTGGGGAGGAACAGCCTAAGTGCCACTCCTGGTGCTGCCTTCCATGCTGAACCAGAGTCAGTTTTAATCAAAGAAAGACTCTTCCAATGGGCTCAGGAAAAATCACTTTTTTTGATGGCACTTTTTTTGGTGGTAGACCAAAGTGGCATGTGTCTTTATTGACACAAGGCTTGTGGTGCTGGGGACACTTCTTTTGAGCAGCTGTGCTTGAAGATGGGACGTGTACTTTCTCGTTTGGTGGATTCTTACTCCTCAGGACTATTTGTTGACAGAGAACCTCTGATTTTGCCCTAGAGTTCCCCTGACCTATCTAATCTGAAAGCTTTCTAGCTGTCACTGAGTGGTGAGGCTTTCCTGTTGAATTTGTGAGATGCTTAGCCACGCAGTTGCTGGAGCTGACCTTAAAAAGGGCCAAGACTGAGAGGCAGCAGGCAGGGAGAGGAGAAGGCTGGGATTATTCATTTCAATGGCAGCTTGGTTTTCAATTATGTTAAAAAAGGTGTGAAATAGTATGTCAAATGGTTTTTCAGGGGTGGACCTACAGGAAATGAAACAGGAATGAAAAAATAAATAGCATGGAAGAGTTATTTCAACCCATCACAGACATGAAAAGCGAAGACACAATTTTGAAGATGCCTAAATATGCAGTCCTGGTCTGTCACAATTTGTACATACTGCACATTAACAGGAAGGTGAGCTTTGACACTGAAGGAAACTGTGCTTTAGCCCTTCCCTTTGTTTTAGCAAGCGTATGCTTGAATTGGAGCCCATCTGCCTTGGCAAGGGTTTGCAGTTGATAGAGAGCTCTTTTCTCACACTCCCAAATAGAATATGGCACTTTTTTTCATGTAACTGCATCTGCGTTAGAATTTGTGCCTGCAGATATGTCCTTGTTAGGACAGCGAGTTTTGGTAAAAGTGAAATAACAAAGAAAAGGAAAAAGAAAGGGTCTTGTATGAGGCTAAGATGACGACATGCTTTTGGATGCTCCCCTTCCTTTCCCAGTTCTCTGCTTTCAATATACTCACCTGCAAAATATTGTCAGAAATACCTGCAGCGCTCAGTCTGTGGGCAAGGACCTGATTAGGGTGCAGAAGAGACAATTCATTTTTCTTAGAGTATTCCCTCCCAGACTTTCATGCCCAGTGAAAGATTTGCACTTCACTCAAGATGAGATGCTGGTACCAGCTGAGGATGGTTTCTCACAGGAATCATCCCCGGGCTCCTTCACCATTCAAAGAGAATGTTTCCCCATAATCCACTCGTATGGTAAGGTGCATACCCAGAAAGTATGGACTTCACATGAGGAGCTACAGATGCCAATGTGATTTTAGAAAAGAGACGTGTATTATAATAAGAAACATTATTTCCTAGGGAGTGGCCCTACCACAGCATTTTGCTATCTGTTCTATTTTTTGCTATCTGTTCATCTTGCTATCTGTTCTTGTCCCTGCTGACACTCTCACAAACATCCCTCTGATGAGAGTGCTGGTCTTCTCTCCCACTGATAATTAGACAGACCCACTCCAGCAAAGGTGAGCAGGTGGGAATGGGAGCTGGATGGGAGAAAAGTGTCTTCTCTCAGCACCTGCCAAGGACCGAAAGGCTTTTAGTGCCATTAGTGGACTTGCCCAGATGCAAGTACATCTGCTGGGTCACCAGGTAGGTCCCAGGAGCCTGCTTGGAGTGAATTTTTGCTTGTCAGGGTTCTCCAGACCCTGTGGGGTAGGTCTGACCTTCACTGGGCAGCTCTGCAAGCTGGTGGAGGCCTGACCATCCTGCCTGCTGTACTCTCTCACCCAATCCCTCTGCTGCTGCTGTCTCTGTGTTGGTGACCTGTGAAGCACTTGGGCTTGTGTTTCACAATGATCTGGCCAAAACCAGTACCTCTGCTCCACCCTTTCCCATCTAGCCATATCCTCCTGAAATGCCTGAGGGCATTTTGTGGGAGCAGGTGACCAGAAAAGGGAAGGAAGGATGTTTTATTGCCTCAGCTCTCTTCCTTTCCGGGGATTTTGGCAGAAAGGACTGGTCTTTACACTCCTGGTCTCTCCAGCAGAAGGGATATATGGCAGAAGTGTTTGATCTGAAGCTGTTTGCAGCTACTGTGATATAATATTTGAATGCAAATGTGTAACATTTGAAGCTGGAGTTTCAAATATACTCTTCCTTTATTAACGCTGTTTTGATCAAATAACTGAGAAAATTTGAGTAAATTTACATTTATACACCATCTTTTTTAACAGGAGATTTCTGCTGTGCTTGGTACTATGAACCTGAACTGCTGGATGCTGGAGCTAAAAGCTGTCTCTTTTTCTTTTATTTTCTTTTTCAATTGAATCAAAACCAAATTTTAACTTTTCACAGCAAGATATTAATTCAGAATCAGTAGAAACTAGAATAGGTCAAAACTAAAACAGAGAAAGCAAATTGGAACAAGAAGGGCTGCATCAGCTTTTAGTAACCTTACCTGTAGATGCAAATTAATTTTTTGAAAGCATTCCAGAATGAGAAAGGCTGCTCTGGCCTCTGGTCACTGGTGCATGTGGGACCTCAGCCGGGTTTGAAGAAAGCTGCAAAGAGCAGAGCAGGGTGGGGGGAACAGGAAAGCCTGTGGGATGAGAACACCTCTTGTTAGTTCCATTTAAGCAGAAAATTAATCAAGCACACTGACTGTGCCTGCTTTGTGAGTAAGCATTCATGTAACAAAAATACCATCCCAAATTGCCTTGTCAAAACACTGTTAGCAGTGTTTGCAGAGACCAAGTATTTATTTGGACGTGGAGAATGAATTTCTGCAATGTATTTAAACAGCCCAGCTTATGCTGCCATTTGCCAGCCTTAATTACATGTTTCAGTGCAGGCTGTGTGGCGTAAGACTCTGTCTCTGACGCACAAAGAAGCAGCTCCCCACTCAGCCCATAAGCCTCCAGCCGTGGCTGTGGCACAGCTGATGTAACCCAGTGCAGCCACGTGCAGGTTCTGCTGAGACCAGTGCTGCTGGAGGAGTTTCCTCTCTTCAGCATCTTAGCAGTGGCAGCAGCAGCACCACAATGAGCAGGTCTGGCTGCCCATTCCCTCCAGGACTATAGAAAACAGAGAATTGTTAACCTGCTTCCAGAACTGCAAAGAAACCTAATATGTTGGCAAAAAGTAGAAATTAGGTAACCTGGTTTCTTGTGCCTCTTTTCCAGTGGACTTCTTGGTGGCTGAGTTCACAAGGCAACATTTCTCTTGAAAGAAAGGAGTCTAGATTCTTCTCACCTACAAAAACTGCTTATTTTTGTGAAACTTTCAAGAAGTCAGTGTCTCTGAGACCTTGACTGCTTTGTCAAATTCTGGCTGAGACTGCCCAGGAACCGCAAAAGCTGCTGTCATTACATTGACTAACCCTCCCATCTGGCAAAATAGAAACATGACAGAGATACAATGGCCTAAAGAAGTCTAGGAAAAGTTAAAAACTGTTACCTTGAACTTCAGATAGAGATGCATCTCACCTAATTTCAGCCCTCTTTAGAAGTTCATACACAGTCAGTTTATTCACATTCTGAAGCTCCCTCTAGAGCCAGGAGAAGAAAGAGTCACCCCGAAAGCTGGTTCAGTCCATCTCTTCCAGGCACCTGCTCTGTAATACGTGACAAATTATGGACAGCAATTCTTTATGCCTTTCCTGCCTCATTCGATGTCCCACAGGTTTGCTAGGTTTATGTTCCAATTTCAAATATCCTGTCCCTCTGCTCTGGGCCAGAGATGGTCCCTTAAACCAGCCCTTGCTGTCCTGCAGTGTGAGCAGGAGATGCTGTTGTGGAAGACTCTGTGTGGCAGTGGTGCATCCCTGCCTGTCCCCTCCCATGACAGGCCCTTCTCACCCGTGGATTTTTCAGGGACCTTTTGACCCTGCTGACACCAGCTGCCTCCATTGTCTCCTGGGACAGAAAGTCCAGAAGTTCACAGTTACTCGTGGTGTAAAGAGGTATCTTCTTTTGTCTATTTTCAGCTAATGTACTCCTTTCACTGAGTGGTCCTTACGATAGCTATGTGGGATCAGGGAAAGAAAAGTCCACGGGTTTGGTGACGCTGCACTAAGGTGTTTGCAGCACGTGGTCCCCCCTCGTTCTTGTGAGTGATAATTTGTCAGTCTCATTTCCAGTATTAGCAGAGCACATGTACAAGCCAGACACGTACAGAAGGACATATGGTTTTACAGAGCTGCACTTGGGAATGCAAAGAAAGCACGTTAGCCATAACATCACTGCATCCAAGTTGCAATCATTTCTTCTAAGCCCAGGGAAACTAAGACTCAGTTTAAGATGGCTGAATCTGAACTGAAAACAAAAAAAAAGCAAAACAAATTCAAATTGTTATTATTTTTGTGAAGCCAAGACTTTTATTTCCAGGTCATGTCTTCCATTCTCAAAATATGATGGCCGCAAGGTGATTCCTCTTGGCGACCACAAGGGCTGGAAAATATAATCAGAAACATTTTAACCTTTTGCCAGTGTTTTTAGACAGAAGAAGGAAGGAAAATTCTTCCTCACTAAAAGCCAGATAAATCTTTTTGTACCTTTGTTAGCATTAATATTAAGGCATTACCTGGTGCGAGGGCCTCAGGACTTATTTATTACACAGTGCTGAGACCTGATCAGAAAGAAGACCTGTCAGTAATACAAAACTCTTCGGAAGGAAATTTTTAAAGAGGGAGTGATAGTCTCATGAAGGACTTGAGGGCACTTTCAAACACAGAACTGAATCTGTTAATGGCTATCTGGCAAGAGCAAGTTCCCACTCCCATGAGTTCTGTGCTTCCCAAAGAGGGAAAGCTGGCCAGCTGCAGAGGTGGGACGTGAAGGGGACAGGAGCTTAGTGTTTCTCCCAGGCTCCTAGTTCAGATGTATGCTGTGCCTCAGCACTCAGCTGCCAGTGTCCCTGAAGCGATTTCAGACTATAGGGATGGGCAGCAGATGCTCTTGGCCTGGGTGTATTCAGCTCACTTCCTGCACCCTCATGAACAAATTATCAGGACATGGGAGGGAGGAAAGGAAACCTGGGAGAGAATGCGCTTCCCAGCACCTGCAGATACTCCCTGCATGATTAGTAGAAGCCATGTCAAGTGCAGAGCACGGCTATGTGACCCTGTGGTTTGCAAACACATGCATTTTCAAAAAATACTTTTTAAGAATGGCATCGTTTTTGGAGGTACAAAGGCTTGGAAGTGTAGTAAACTCCTCTGATAGTGTCTGATCAAATGCAGCCCTTGAAAAGATCAGGTAGTGCCTCTTTTTTACCAGTCCAGTAATGAAAAACAGCAGCAGCAACCATAAAAGAGCCCACCCCAACAAGGTAAGAAAACAAACAAAAAAAAAGAAAAATCCCTCCTCATCTGTTCTTTATTTTTTTTCTAACCCACTCCATACACCAACAGTAAAGAGAGTCCTGGTTTTGGGTCCAGCTGACTGGGTCTTGGACAAGTTTTATAGAAAAGAGTAAAGCCGTTTGTATCTCCCCAGGTTGAACAGAGTCAAGATAAACCCTGTTGTCACTGAGGCCACTGCAGAACAGATTCTACCTTACACTTTGCTTCTCACTGCCAGAAGTTGCTTTGCAGGCACATGGAAATTGCTTAAGATGAGGAGATTTACCTCTGAAATTAAAAAAGAAAAAAAGTATTTTCAAGATTTTCAAGGAATATTCTGTAAAAAAAACATCTTAACAACAGCATTTCTTTTGATCTTCATGGCATTTGGAGCTCTGGGGAAACAGAAACCCTGTTCCCTCTTCACCAGGGAAGAATCAGGTTACCAAGGACCACTTTTCTGACTCATGCTTACAGCAAGATCACAGGCAGGCCATACAAGTACTATGCAGAGGAGGTGTTTGTGTGGAAGGGAATCTCTTTTTTACTTCCTCACAAGCTACACATGGCTACGTGTTTAATTTAAGCGTTAAGATAGCTTTTCTCAGGTTGTTTTGTAGCCTGTGTCCTCACCATATGAACTCTCCCATTCACTCTCTCCATCCCATTCCTGATTAGAGGACACATCCATGTGGCTCGGGAGGGCTGCTGCAGAGGACAATACTGGAGCAAGCTGTCAGATCATTCCCATGTTCATACAGGGTCTTCTTGCTTACGCTTGCTCCTTGCAATATCGTCAATAGGGCCCTTTTAGCACTCATTCCATTCTCTCTTTGTGCACACATTCTAGATCCACCTTTCCACCCTAACTCCCTGTTTTGAGACACTGGTGGGGAAGAACACCAGGATGCTGGAGGGTCAGAGGTATTTCCTAGTGCTCTGAGGAAGTATATGAGGAATGACACGAAGATGACAAACCTTACAGGGTACATGTGTGGCTCTGTGGATAAGCCAGAGAGGGATGCATGTCATGGTCTATTTCAATACCTGTGTTATAGTGAAAGGAAGGAGAAAAGCCCTGGATGCGATGTGTAAGCTCCAGGGGAAGAAAATTAAAATCAGAATGTCTGTGCTCCTGTCCTGCTGAAAAGCTCCTGGTGTGCTGCTCGCAGCCAGGGAGGGATGTGGATGGTAGTTTTACAATGTGGTTGAGAATAAGATTTCAGCAAGACTTGGGAACACTTCTGAACTACAGAACACTTGCACGAGAGGGATGGGTCTCATCGAGATCCAAAGAGAAATGGGCATCTGGCTATGAGCATGCAGTGTTGCCTTCTGTACCTCCCGAATGTTTGTCATACAGGTGCCACTGCTTGCATCCATACTGAATTCAGTATTCAGCAGGAGATATTTGGCTGTTGAGATGGCCTTTATGTCTATCATGAATCAAATAATTGATAATCAGACCGCCTACTTCTCACCACCTTCTATATTTCGGGAAACATATGGTAGCTGACACATTTCTTGATGCATACTCAAAAAACAGATCAGTTTGGATCCAGGACCTCTGACTATCAACATGAAGCTGCAGACAACTCACTTCCTTGCTGTTCTGCAGCAATTTCAATGAACTTTGGAGGCAGCTGTTCTCACCTGATGTGCAGGGAAACAGAGATACGGAGGAAGCCAATGGTTTGCTCATTGCCTCCTGGGCAGAAACAAACGGTGAATGTAGGTGGCCTTAGTTTCAGATGAATGTTTGCTCCCTGAAGCAACCCTCTGACCTGGCACAGCTTTTATGATACTGCTCAGGTAATGATTTTAAATTCCCTTGTTCTGGGCCTTTTCAAGACTAGTGTTTGAGACTTTCCCTTATTTAAGGATATATCATACTCCTGACTCTAAAGAGCTTGATGTGAGGAGTACTAATTCAGCTGTCAATGCCACACATCCTTTTCTTTATATTTCTCAGAAAAGAAAAGGTTTCTGTAAGCCAACGAGAATCTTTCCCTTGTAAGGCTTCTGGAACAAAATTTCTTTTTTTTTTTAATTTTTAATATGGAAGTGATTGGACAGCTGTCCCAGGGATTCTCATTTGAATAGATGTCAGCAATAAGGAAAGAATATTGTTTCATGCAGGTAATTTTTAAAAACATCTTAGAATCTCTTCATCAGTTCAAAACTGCCAGAGCAGTCTAGTGGAAAAAGAACAAGAGACATGCATGTATTCAGGACCCCAAAACTAAGCATTTTACATAATAGACCTTACATATGCTGAAAAATAAGGTGGCAAAACAACCCACCAGAAGTATTCCTCCTCCTCTAGCTCTTCTCTGAAGACGCCTGCTTGCCCAAATTCACTCATTTCCCCTGTTTTCACAGGTGCAGTGATACCAGCAGCTATTTTTGCTCTTAGCTCAGGGCAGCAATTCAGCTGCTGGACATCTGTGCCAAACTGCTCCTTTCCTTTGCCGACTCTGCATCCCAGCGTCCTCCAGGAAAAGTGCAGGGAACGTCATCTTCAATCCCCACCCTCCAGCAACACAGGGACTCTTCTCCCTCAAGGATTCTTGTCCACCTATTCTGAGCCATTATGAGCTTGTTTTTATGAGGTGGCAGCTCACCTTCCTGGCTCCTCTGCAGAAAGTGGAGGGGTTGCAGGTTGTGGGTCACTGATGGTGGAAGAGAAGTGAGAAGAGTCAAAGCTATTGGTTAGTAAAAGAGGAACAAAGACAGTAATGCAGAATCTTTCTGTGGAGGCTGCAGAGGCGCCTAAATGCAGTAGGTGCTCTTCTGCAGGCAGGTCTTTCCCCAAATTCTGTACCACAGTACTCAAGAGGTAAAACAGGCCCAAACCATAGCTCTTAAGTGTCTTTATTAGAGAAAGCTAACATGCTTAGCTGCTCATAGCAGGAAAAGACAGTTGTTCTCTGCTTGACAAAGGTGGGCACCAATGGGGAGCAGCTGAACCCCAAAGGCTGCACTCAGCCAGAAGGTGAAGACCAGCTGCCTTAGAGGAAATGAAACTGCCTAAGTGATGTGAGTGTCGTGGTTCAGAGTGGGATGGGAAAAGACGCAACCTTCCACCAGGAGTAAGTAGGGAGACTTGTACATTGCTACCCAAACCAAAACTGTGGGTCAGGATTTTATCCAGCCAGCAGCTGAAGGGTGGAACAAACAGCTCTTTCTACTGCCCCCCTTGGGTTTTGTGACTGTTGGATGGGATGGAAATGCTATTATCTTAGAAAGACATTTTGGAAACTGAAGCTGGCTGCTCTTAGTCCAAAACCTCTCGAGATGTTTCCTTGTGAGGGTGGTGAAGTGAAGGTGAAAGGGCGTTTCAGATCCAGCTGACCACTCTGGGTCCTATAAAAGGTCAGCCAAGCCATTCCCACATTTTTATGTGTTTGATGGCAAAAGAGTTGGGAATCACCAAACCGAGGTGCAGGAACTGTTGTTCCCAGCCATCCTGAACCTTAAACCTGGTGACTACACAGTGTCGATGATAAGTGCAAGTGGCAGTAGAGTTTTGTTATATCTGAAAACTACTTCTCTGTCCACTAGGACTGCCATCAAACAGCTGCATGCAACTGGGCCAAAAGTGCTCCCTGTCGTCTGCATCTAGAGAGCTGCTGAAGCAGTAGCTTTGAGAGCCTTCTACAGTCCCTGCTTCACCAAGGAGGGTACTGTCAGGGCACCACCAGCCCTGCCTGTCCCTGCCCAGCATTTCCTGGGGCTTCCCCAACCCTATCCTCATCCCAGGATTCCATTCCAGCCCCCCTGGAGCCATCAGCCCCTATCCCAGCAGCACAGAAATAGGGCCAGTCTCAAGTTCCCCACAGCCCTGCGCGGCCATGGTCCCATGGCACCAGGCAGGTATCCAGTGCCCAGAGCCCCTCTCCAGGCCTGATCCTGATCCCACCTGCAGACTGATGTCTTGGCCTTGCCTGTGTGTGTGTATGGGAGGGAGCTGAGGTTTGTGGCAAATTAAAAGTTAAAATGAGAAGAAAAATTAATTACATTGTGAACAGGTTTTGGTTTGGGTTTTTTCCATATGAAATTAGATGAATCATCTCTGCACCGTTTGTCTGCTGACAGAAAATGTTGAGAGTTAACACCTATAGCCAGGCCTCAGCAGGAGAAGGGTAGAAAACATGAATCAAACTAAAACTGGAGGATCCAAGCAACTGTATTTTTCAGAATTGTGAATGACACTCAGTTCTCCTATCTCCAAAACAGAGATGGGCTTTACATGTTTGGGAAAGTCATGGTAATGTGAAATGCAGTGCAGTTAGGTGTTCATGTGGAAAAGTCATAAGGAAGGGGAGGAATAGGAGAAAGAGTTCAAGAATTATTCTCAGTATGAGTACAAACAGCTGAACACTGGACCTTTGTAAGGTGCTCTTCCTAGGACTTGTAATGTCATCTGTGGCAGCCACTCAGCTTTGTCCCCTAGAGCCAGGTCAAACGTCATAAAAGGGACATGTAATAATTGAAAAGCTACCCTGATCTTGCAATTTTGCTAGCTGACTAGCAGGCACTAAGTTTGGTTTGGATTACTATATATTTTTGTAAGTTAGTAGGCATTTGTTACTGGGTATAATAATCTGTACTTTCCATGCTGACTGGAAAGTGCTCTAAGGGGCTTTCAGATCTGATCTCTTGCAGTCCGAGCTGGCTCACATTGATAGCACCTGCAAAAAGAATTTGTTCTGTAGGATTTGCTGGCAGATTTTTGTTACTCTGCCAGAGATCTCTGTCCATACTGACAGTGCGCGTAGATACTGACAGCCTGGAATACGATTGAGATCCTGTTGTTCTTGATTTCACCTCTTCTAAGGTGAGGTAGCAAAGCTGGCTATAATTGTGATGGTAAATGCATAAGAGGGAGAGAGAACCTTTCCCAGTAAGGATCCTCCCTATCTGTTCTTTTTTATGTCTGCATTGCAGGGAAATATGTACTACTTCCATGTATCTTAAATAAACTTGACCATGACTAGACTGATGATCTCTGGTGCACAACTTCAGGTTTTCATGCTGCTAATCACACAAGAAACAGCAAGTTTGGGGGGAGGAGGGTGAACCATAACCACAGTCTTTGTATATTTGCTACTCAATGAGGTGATGCCATATTCATGTCTCCTTGTAGGCCTCAATTATCCTCTTACAGTTCTGCATCCTTCCCCTAATAAAAATTACTTGACTGCTTGTATATAAAATGGTCATGAGATTACATCATCTTTTTAAAAATAAGGAAAGGGAATAATGGAATAAACACAGAAGGGGAAAATCAAATAAGTAGGAGCCCTTAAAATAATTTACAAAATTTAGCCTCAAGTTACTCAATTTAACTTTTGATAGAGAATGATAGAGTCAAAAAGGTGAGACAAGGACTACAACAATGTGTTGCAGTGTTGCGTGGCATGTACTGAGAAGCTTTTCCTCTGGAGATGGTTGGTGTTGTGGTTGTCACTGCTATACAGGATTTAGGCATACAGCTGTGTGCCAGCTGTGTGTGTATTAGGAAAACAGTCTTGGTGATATTAAGTTACAGGCTGGAGGAAAGTGTGCTATTGTGATGCATTATTAGTGTTGTAAAATAAGGTTTGCAGAGAATGGGGGAGGTAGAAAGGCTTCTGTCCCAACACAGGCATTGGCATTGGTGGTTGAAGAGTTGGTGAATATAAAAACCTTCTGCTTAGTCACTGTAACGAGTTTAGTTTTTAAAGGACATCAAGGATTTTGCCAGACCTAGATGGGATGGAGCAGACATAGTCATCCACCGGACTGCAGGAAACTTTAGGGGATGTCAACAATTTCACTGTTCAATTCTTTGTGCCCCCTACTACTACATGGAGTAAATGTCATACAGTTAAGTTCTCTTGCCTTTGTAAAATTTCCAGTGAACCTTGCTCTTTAAGCCATCCCGCTTCCAATATGGTTTGAAAACCCAGATCCAGATTTGCTGAATTTGCCGTCTTATTGGCACTCTCTGCCTCATCATAGCATCATAATTCCTCAGCTAGGGGACCTCGACAGCAAGGAGGAGTTAGAGAGAAAACATAAGTGGAAGAAAAATGTGTTTATTTTCCTAAAGTCTTTTTTACCATAATTATACAAGAAAATGTCAAAGTGCCTATATGAGATTTTTTTTGAATCAGACTTTGTGAATTAATTGAAGATGAAGAGTCTTCCAAAATCTTCAAGAAGTTAATTTTACTGTCCTTAGTGGAATGAAATAGAGAAGTGAGGTGGTATTTTTCCACTCACAGATTTTTCATTTTGTTGAAACAGGGAAGTTGATCATAACTGGTCAGCATCACACCTAAACTATACAAGTGCAGTGTGTTAACATGAGGTACAAATGCAGCAGTCTGACAGTGCTAAACTATTGATGGCCATTAAACTTCAAGGTAAACAAATTAGGAAACCCTTACAGAGACACAAAACTATACACAAAGTTGCAGCTGGTAAGAATGTGTGTGTGCTAATAGGGTAGTCACCACATTGTGGATAAAGAGCTTTGCATCGCTTTGATCTGCAGCCAAAGCTTTTATGTACAGAAACTGCTGTGAGATGATCTGTAACATGGAATAAGAGCAGTGAGCAAAAATTGTGATTTTTTCTTTCCGGCTTCAGACCAAAATATGAATGGAATGGTGCTTTCACACCTCTTGCAGACTCAAGCTCTGTCAATTTTTTCCCCGTGTTAATGAGTCATATGAACAGATTTTACAGATTTAGCACTGTGTGCTTTATTTAGAGTGTGGTCTGTTTCTGAGTGCCAGAGACTTACATGAAGCTCTTTGGTCTACACAAACTTTTTAATCTTTAGTCTTCATGTCCCAAATTATTCCACTGACACTAGAGAGACTTTTGCTATGTTAGCAACAGGAAAGTGCTTCAGAGAAAGTGGCCCATTTTGAGGACGATAAAGTATATGCTAATACTTCATGCAAAGTGTGGAAAGTCTGGAAACTTTATGTTTGGAAGTACAGGAAAAAAATATCCCTGAGTGTTTCACAGAAGCCAGAGGTAAAAATCTCGGTAGGAGAAGCGACAGCATGGCTTTGTGCTACCTCACTCTCTTTGAAACCATTTTATTTTGAAGAATGAGATTGTAACTGTTTTCTTTCTTATCTAATGTAAAAAGTATCGTCTGAAGATTAATACTGAGTTTTCTGACTCACGTTAACTTTAAAGGTGAATTTTTAATTTACAAAGAAAACCAAAACTTTCGCGTTCTCGAGGTCCGTTTGGCGGCAGGACTCGGGATTTCTTGTCCCCTAACTATCCAAATCCAACTCTTTTCCCGACAAGACACCAACAGGCGAAAAATAGCCGCTCCCACGCCTCACAGATGTAGAAAAAGGACGATTTCGTCACAGATAAAGTAGAAAAAACCCCATTCTATTTCACCCCAAGAAACACAGGACGGAGCGCGGGGCGCAGGGCGGCGGCGGAGCGAGCGGGGCGGGGCGGGGCGGGGCGGAGCCAATCAGCGCCCTCCGCGCTGCTATAAAAGGGGCGCCGCGGGGCCGCTGCTGCTCTGTGCTCTCTGTTCCGCTGCGATGTCGGAGGTGGCTCCCCCCGCTGCTCCAGTGGCCGCCCCGGCCCTTGCTGCCAAGGCCCCTGCTGCCAAGGCTCCCGCCGCCAAGAAGCCGAAGAAGGCGGCGAGCGGCTCCAAAGCCCGCAAGCCCGCGGGGCCCAGCGTCACCGAGCTGATCACCAGGGCCGTGTCTGCGTCTCAGGAGCGCAAGGGGCTCTCCCTCGCCGCGCTCAAGAAGGCGCTGGCCGCCGGCGGCTACGATGTGGAGAAGAACAACAGCCGCATCAAGCTGGCACTAAAAACCCTTGTGAGCAAGGGCACCTTGGTGCAAACCAGAGGTGTAGGTGCATCTGGTTCTTTCCGCCTGAGCAAGAAACCTGGAGAAGCAAAAAAAAAAGTTTCTAAGAAGAAGAAAACTTCTGCAACCAAGCCCAAGAAGCCGGCGGTTAAGAAGCCTACCACCGTTGCCAAGAAGGCAGTGACAGCAAAGAAGAGCCCCAAGAAAGTCAAGCCTGTAGCCAAGAAAGCAGCCAAGAGTCCCAAGAAGGTGACAAAGGCTGCCAAGCCGAAGAAAGCGGTGGCAGCGGCGAAGAGCCCGGCTAAGGTGAAGCCGGTGAAGCCTAAGGCAGTCAAGCCCAAGGCAGCCAAGCCTAAAGTGGCCAAGGCAAAGAAGGCAGCGCCCAAGAAGAAGTAAGCTCCACGTGGAGATAGTCTTGCATCGCATTTAAACCGAACGGCTCTTTTAAGAGCCACCCACGTTTTCTCAAACGGGCTGAAATGCTGTGGCTGTTACCGTTCGGGGGCAGTTGAAGCGGGGAGGTGCGGGGGGGAACGGCAGTCGCTGGTGGTGAATGCGCTGCTTGAGCTCAGGAGCAGCTCCAGGGGCGCTTGACTAGGTAGGGGGAGGGTGGCAGCGCCCTGGAGGCTTCCAAAACGTGCAACAAGGCGCAGGGATTGGGTGCGGAAGGGCTGAGCGGCTTCCCGGGAGCGCTGTCAGCCCCGCCCCACAGCGAGGCAAGAAGGCAGCGTAGGGGTGCTGTTGTGTGTGTACGGAGCTGCACCTGGCACGAACTTTTAAAAGGTCTGAGACAAGCATTTCAAGCGCTCCCGTAAGCTTTTGCCACTTTGATGAAGTTCAAGCTCTTTTTTTGATTTTGTAGGTGGCTCTGAAAAGAGCCTTTGGGTTTTTCTCTTGGTAAAACTTCGCAGACTTTGTCCTTGGGCGCTCACTTGGCTTTAGCCTTGTGGCTGTCAGTCTTCTTGGGCAGCAGCACGGCCTGGATGTTGGGCAGCACGCCACCCTGCGCGATCGTCGTTGCGGATGGCGAGCTGCAGGTGGCGGGGGATGATGCGCGTCTTCTTGTTGTCGCGGGCCGCGTTGCCCGCCAGCTCCAGGATCTCGGCCGTCAGGTACTCCAGCACGGCCGCCAGGTACACCGGGGCGCCGGCGCCCACGCGCTCCGCGTAGTTGCCCTTGCGCAGCAGCCGGTGCACGCGGCCCACGGGGAACTGCAGCCCGGCCCGCGACGAGCGCGACTTGGCCTTGGCGCGCGCCTTCCCGCCCTGCTTTCCCCGGCCGGACATAGCAATGATTTCACAACCGTACTCAAAAGCCGCAGAGAATAAAACTAGTTTTCCATCTCGGCCTTATATGCCTTCTCAGCGAAAGGCGCGACTTTCGATTGGCTGAGACCGGGATGTGCGCGAATCAGCCAATGGGTACGCGGATCCAAATTTGACCAATGGCGATGAACGGCGTAAAGCTATCGCTGCAAAAACTTGCCTCAGCCAATAACAGCTCAGGCTACGGGATACCCTATTTTGCATAACCGCCGTATAAATGCGAGCGCGCAGGCAAGCAGCCTGTTCACTGGCGATCAGGTTGTTAGTGCGACTGTAGTAGCAGATTCGCTATCATGCCTGAGCCGGCCAAGTCCGCCCCTGCGCCCAAGAAGGGCTCCAAGAAGGCGGTCACCAAGACGCAGAAAAAGGGCGACAAAAAACGGCGTAAGAGCCGCAAGGAGAGCTACTCGATCTACGTGTACAAGGTGCTGAAGCAGGTGCACCCCGACACGGGCATCTCGTCCAAGGCCATGGGCATCATGAACTCCTTCGTCAACGACATCTTCGAGCGCATCGCCGGCGAGGCGTCTCGCCTGGCGCACTACAACAAGCGCTCCACCATCACGTCGCGGGAGATCCAGACGGCCGTGCGGCTGCTGCTGCCCGGCGAGCTGGCCAAGCACGCCGTGTCCGAGGGCACCAAGGCTGTCACCAAGTACACCAGCTCTAAATAAGCTGCTTCTGTGTGCTGTTTCCGATATTCTCGACCCAAAGGCTCTTTTAAGAGCCACCCACCTTTTCAGTAAAAGAGCTGATGCTGTGGCGAGTCTTTACTTGTCCCGCTTTTTTTTTTTTTTATTTTGGATGGGGGGGGCGTGAGACAACCGTGCAGTTACGGTGTAAAAGTACCGTAAGTTAAAAGGAAAGCAGGGTGTGCGTTGTTTGCGCTATGCGGATGTGTCCTGCATCTGCTTCAACGGACCCGTAGACGTTCATAATTCCTTTAGAAAGCTGTGGGAGCCCGCTTTTGGTGTTGTGTACAGTTAGGGGGCGGCGGGTTAGACAATTATTAAACGCTGTCGGTGGTCTCAAAACGGCCGAAACGAAGGTTCTCCTGACCGGTGGTACGTGCTGTTTCCCTGCTGAGCTACGCTAAGGGACGACGGTGTGAATCGGGGACATTAAAACACAGGCGCTTCCACACCACCCTGCGCTCTTGTTCTTTTGATTTTTGAGCAGAAGGCTCCGAAATGGATGCCCACTCCCCTCCCCCGCAATGTGCGTTCTCGCGGGCGACCGGGGGAAGCAAAGCGGAACGCGTTCTCGCCCCCGACCTGCGCAGTCCCCGCACAGCTAGCGCCAAGCACAGGCTCCCAACGTTGCATTTTTCCCGACTTTCGTCCGCCTCTCTCCCCCCCGCCCTTTCCCCGCGCCCCGTAAACTCTGCCGCCGAGCAGCGGACGCGGCCGGAGGCGGGCGGGCAGAGCCGGGGCCGCGCCGCTGCCGCGCTTGGTCCGACCTGAGTGAGGACTGCACGGAGCCTCCCCGCGGGCGGGCCCGGCCGCGCGTCACGCGGCTCTCGACACGCCGCTGATTGGTGGCGCTCGCGGCTCGCAGCCCGCGCGTTCGCTTCACCGGGGCGCGCTCCCCGCAAGAGACGCAGCGCTTCCGCCGGGCCGCGGCAGCAGCCGGGAAAGCTCGGCTTGGCCAGGGAAGTCGGCTGCCGCCTGCGCCTTCAGCCTTTCTGCCGCGGCCCTGAAACGAACGCGGCTACTGAGCGGGAAAAATCCGCGAGCCCTCGGGGAAGAAGGCCGTTACCGACGGCAGCTGTAGCCAGCGGTCCCGACGCCGGGGATGAACGCGAGCGGAGCGGGTTTGGAAAAAGGAGAGCGAGCCCGAGGCGGGAGCTACAAGACGGCGCTGCACTGGCCGCCTGCGGTGCCGCCGCCCCTCCTTCCGCCTTGCAAACCGCGGGTTGAAGGGGGCAGGGGCGGGGCGAGGACAGCGCGCGTTTCCCGCCCCGGAGGCGGGGCCTTTCCCAGGGCTCGAGCGAAGGCTCCAATGGCAGCCGGCCGGTGTCGCGCGGGCGGCCAATCGGCGCGGGCGCCGGGCTATAAATAGCGGTGGCTCGGCGGCTGTGCCGCAGTGTAGGCTGTGGTTGGAGTGCTTTGTGTCGGTGGGTGCTGGGCGATGGCGCGCACGAAGCAGACGGCGCGTAAGTCGACGGGCGGGAAGGCGCCCCGCAAGCAGCTGGCCACCAAGGCGGCCCGTAAGAGCGCGCCGGCCACGGGCGGCGTCAAGAAGCCGCACCGCTACCGGCCCGGCACGGTGGCGCTGCGCGAGATCCGGCGCTACCAGAAGTCTACGGAGCTGCTGATCCGCAAGCTGCCCTTCCAGCGCCTGGTGCGCGAGATCGCGCAGGACTTCAAGACCGACCTGCGCTTCCAGAGCTCGGCCGTCATGGCGCTGCAGGAGGCCAGCGAGGCCTACCTGGTGGGGCTCTTCGAGGACACCAACCTGTGCGCCATCCACGCCAAGCGCGTCACCATCATGCCCAAGGACATCCAGCTGGCCCGCCGCATCCGCGGCGAGCGCGCTTAAGTCTCCTGCTGCAACTTTTCCCCGGCCACGCACGGAGGCAACCCATACAGACTCAAAGGCTCTTTTAAGAGCCACTACAAGCACAATTAAAAGAGCTGTGGCGCTGTTGTGGAATTAGTGCGTTTTTACTGAGTGGAGAGGCCCCCCGTGTTTCTATAAAAACAGTACGCTCGTATATGAGCCGTTTATTGATCTACAGAAAGCGCTGTCAACGTGGACTCAGAGACTGTTAGTGCTCACTACATGCACACTGAAGCTGTAGCGTTGCTTTATCCCCTAAAAAGTTGCTTTATCCCCTAAAACGTTATATTCCCCAAAAAGACGTATAATAATATGCTGTATTTCCCTTAGGTGACTGCACTTTATGAACAATGCTTGGGGAGGGAAACTTTACATAACCACAGAGCTTTGAGGGCGAAGAAGACAGGGTTAAACAAGTGTCCTGGTGGCTTCACGTTTAGAATATAAATAAAGTAAACCCGTACATATTTTATCTTACTACGTTAATTAACCCACTTTCCACCCCTTGTTTCTCTCTCAGCCCCACAACTACACCAAAGAGTGCTTATCTTAAGGCAGTGTGCCAACTCTTTTAATGTACTTGTAGTGGCTCTTAAAAGAGCCTTTGGGTCTACGTCGGCTGCAGCAGGAGACTTAAGCGCGCTCTCCGCGGATGCGGCGGGCCAGCTGGATGTCCTTGGGCATGATAGTGACGCGCTTGGCGTGGATGGCGCACAGGTTGGTGTCCTCGAAGAGCCCCACCAGGTAGGCCTCGCTGGCCTCCTGCAGCGCCATGACGGCCGAGCTCTGGAAGCGCAGGTCGGTCTTGAAGTCCTGCGCGATCTCGCGCACCAGGCGCTGGAAGGGCAGCTTGCGGATCAGCAGCTCCGTGGACTTCTGGTAGCGCCGGATCTCGCGCAGCGCCACCGTGCCAGGCCGGTAGCGGTGCGGCTTCTTGACGCCGCCCGTGGCCGGCGCGCTCTTACGGGCCGCCTTGGTGGCCAGCTGCTTGCGGGGCGCCTTCCCGCCCGTCGACTTACGCGCCGTCTGCTTCGTGCGCGCCATCGCCCAGCACCCACCGACACAAAGCACTCTAACTGCAGCCTACACTGCGGCACAGCCGCCGAGCCGCCGCTATTTATAGCCCGGCGCCCGCGCCGATTGGCCGCCCGCGCGACACCGGCCGGCTGCCATTGGAGCCTTCGCTCGAGCCCTGGGAAAGGCCCCGCCTCCGGGGCGGGAAACGCGCGCTGTCCTCGCCCCGCCCCTGCCCCCTTCAACCCGCGGTTTGCAAGGCGGAAGGAGGGGCGGCGGCACCGCAGGCGGCCAGTGCAGCGCCGTCTTGTAGCTCCCGCCTCGGGCTCGCTCTCCTTTTTCCAAACCCGCTCCGCTCGCGTTCATCCCCGGCGTCGGGACCGCTGGCTACAGCTGCCGTCGGTAACGGCCTTCTTCCCCGAGGGCTCGCGGATTTTTCCCGCTCAGTAGCCGCGTTCGTTTCAGGGCCGCGGCAGAAAGGCTGAAGGCGCAGGCGGCAGCCGACTTCCCTGGCCAAGCCGAGCTTTCCCGGCTGCTGCCGCGGCCCGGCGGAAGCGCTGCGTCTCTTGCGGGGAGCGCGCCCCGGTGAAGCGAACGCGCGGGCTGCGAGCCGCGAGCGCCACCAATCAGCGGCGTGTCGAGAGCCGCGTGACGCGCGGCCGGGCCCGCCCGCGGGGAGGCTCCGTGCAGTCCTCACTCAGGTCGGACCAAGCGCGGCAGCGGCGCGGCCCCGGCTCTGCCCGCCCGCCTCCGGCCGCGTCCGCTGCTCGGCGGCAGAGTTTACGGGGCGCGGGGAAAGGGCGGGGGGGAGAGAGGCGGACGAAAGTCGGGAAAAATGCAACGTTGGGAGCCTGTGCTTGGCGCTAGCTGTGCGGGGACTGCGCAGGTCGGGGGCGAGAACGCGTTCCGCTTTGCTTCCCCCGGTCGCCCGCGAGAACGCACATTGCGGGGGAGGGGAGTGGGCATCCATTTCGGAGCCTTCTGCTCAAAAATCAAAAGAACAAGAGCGCAGGGTGGTGTGGAAGCGCCTGTGTTTTAATGTCCCCGATTCACACCGTCGTCCCTTAGCGTAGCTCAGCAGGGAAACAGCACGTACCACCGGTCAGGAGAACCTTCGTTTCGGCCGTTTTGAGACCACCGACAGCGTTTAATAATTGTCTAACCCGCCGCCCCCTAACTGTACACAACACCAAAAGCGGGCTCCCACAGCTTTCTAAAGGAATTATGAACGTCTACGGGTCCGTTGAAGCAGATGCAGGACACATCCGCATAGCGCAAACAACGCACACCCTGCTTTCCTTTTAACTTACGGTACTTTTACACCGTAACTGCACGGTTGTCTCACGCCCCCCCATCCAAAATAAAAAAAAAAAAAGCGGGACAAGTAAAGACTCGCCACAGCATCAGCTCTTTTACTGAAAAGGTGGGTGGCTCTTAAAAGAGCCTTTGGGTCGAGAATATCGGAAACAGCACACAGAAGCAGCTTATTTAGAGCTGGTGTACTTGGTGACAGCCTTGGTGCCCTCGGACACGGCGTGCTTGGCCAGCTCGCCGGGCAGCAGCAGCCGCACGGCCGTCTGGATCTCCCGCGACGTGATGGTGGAGCGCTTGTTGTAGTGCGCCAGGCGAGACGCCTCGCCGGCGATGCGCTCGAAGATGTCGTTGACGAAGGAGTTCATGATGCCCATGGCCTTGGACGAGATGCCCGTGTCGGGGTGCACCTGCTTCAGCACCTTGTACACGTAGATCGAGTAGCTCTCCTTGCGGCTCTTCTTGCGCTTCTTGTCGCCTTTCTTTTGGGTCTTGGTGACCGCCTTCTTGGAGCCCTTCTTGGGCGCGGGGGCGGACTTGGCCGGCTCAGGCATGGCAACAGAATAATTCCCTTCCTCAGCAAACACAACGACTAACCTCACTCAGCAGCTACACAGCCTCGGGAGCCGCCTTTATAGGGGCGCCGCCGATTTCGCCGCATCGCTATTGGCCCGGCTTCATCTGTGCGCTCGGCGCCGAGCGTTCCTATTGGACACGTCTCGATTCGCGTTTCCATTGGCTGTCGGAACCATTCCTCTCTCGCAGCCAATCAGAACACTGCCCTGCTGCTCCGCTCGGGTGGTATATAAAGCACGGGGTGAGCAGCGCTCACTGTTCCTTAAACTCTCGGGAGCTCTGTGTGTTCTGTGCGCTGCTGCTGTGGAGTCGCTGCGATGTCCGGCCGGGGAAAGCAGGGCGGGAAGGCGCGCGCCAAGGCCAAGTCGCGCTCGTCGCGGGCCGGGCTGCAGTTCCCCGTGGGCCGCGTGCACCGGCTGCTGCGCAAAGGCAACTACGCGGAGCGCGTGGGCGCCGGCGCCCCGGTGTACCTGGCGGCCGTGCTGGAGTACCTGACGGCCGAGATCCTGGAGCTGGCGGGCAACGCGGCCCGCGACAACAAGAAGACGCGCATCATCCCCCGCCACCTGCAGCTCGCCATCCGCAACGACGAGGAGCTCAACAAGCTGCTGGGCAAGGTGACGATCGCGCAGGGTGGCGTGCTGCCCAACATCCAGGCCGTGCTGCTGCCCAAGAAGACTGACAGCCACAAGGCTAAAGCCAAGTGAGCGCCCAAGGACAAAGTCTGCGAAGTTTTACCAAGAGAAAAACCCAAAGGCTCTTTTCAGAGCCACCTACAAAATCAAAAAAAGAGCTTGAACTTCATCAAAGTGGCAAAAGCCTACGGGAGCGCCTGAAATGCTTGTCTCAGACCTTTTAAGAGTCCGTGCCAGGTGCAGCTCCGTACACACACAACAGCACCCCTACGCTGCCTTCTTGCCTCGCTGTGGGGCGGGGCTGACAGCGCTCCCGGGAAGCCGCTCAGCCCTTCCGCACCCAATCCCTGCGCCTTGTTGCACATTTTGGAAGCCTCCAGGGCGCTGCCGCCCTCCGCCTACCAATTCAAGCGTCCCTGGAGCTGCTCCTGAGCTCAAGCAGCGCATTCACCACCAGCGACTGCCGTTCCCCCCCGCACCTCCCCGCTTCAACTGCCCCCGAACGGCAACAGCCACAGCATTTCAGCCCGTTTGAGAAAATGTGGGTGGCTCTTAAAAGAGCCGTTGGGTTTAAATGCAGACAAAGACTTTCCGTCACTGATCAGCTTACTTCTTGGGCGCTGCCTTCTTTGCCTTGGCCACTTTACCCTTTGCAGCTTTCGGCTTGGCCGCCTTGGGCTTCACCGCCTTTACCTTAGCCGGGCTCTTCGCTGCTGCTGCCGCTTTTTTGGGCTTGGCAGCCTTTGTCGCTTTCTTGGGGCTCTTCGCTACTTTCTTGGCCGCTGGCTTCTTGGCTTTCTTGGGGCTCTTTGCTGTCACTACCTTCTTGGGCTTCTTGGCAGCGCTGGCGGGCTTTTTGGCCGCAGGTTTCTTGGGCTTGGCTGCAGCCGTTTTCTTCTTGGGAACTTTTTCCTTCACTTCTCCAGGTTTCTTACTGAGGCGGAAAGAGCCGGAGGCGCCGGTGCCCTTGGTCTGCACCAGGGTACCCTTGCTAACGAGGCTCTTCAGCCCCAGCTTGATGCGGCTGTTGTTCTTCTCCACATCATAGCCGCCGGCGGCCAGCGCCTTCTTGAGCGCGGCGAGGGAGAGCCCCTTGCGCTCCTGGGAGGCGGACACGGCCTTGGTGATCAGCTCGGTGACGCTGGGCCCCGTGGGCTTGCGGGCTTTGGAGCCGCTCGCCGCCTTCTTCGGCTTCTTGGGGGCGGCCTTGGCGGCGGGGGCCGGGGCGGCGGGCGCTGCCTCAGCAGCGGGGGCGGGAGCGGTTTCCGACATCGCGGTACTGCGCGACTACGGTTGCGGCGGCCTCGGGGGCGCCCCTTTTATAGCAGCGCGGCGGGCGCTGATTGGTGCGCTCCCGAGCCCGCCCCGCCCCCTGCCCTGCTCCCTGCCGCCCGCCTTGTGTTTCTTCCCTCTCAAAAAAGTGTTTTTTTCTTAGAAAGTACTGCACCGCGGCACCCCGTTTCTTAGCGTTCTTGCTGAGGACAGAGGATATTTTTGCCTTGCGACGTTTCTTTCGACCGAGACTTGAAATGAATTTCAGGCGAGTCAGTAATCCCCGAGTTTGGGGATTGCACACAGAGCTGGACTGTAAGATTTTTATTTCTCCTTTGGAATTAAAACTTTGCCTCTGACACCACTGGTTCAGTGACACCGGATACATGTTTCTGAGAGGGTTTTTCATCAAGGTGCTGCAAAATGGGGGTAATCTCGAGACCTTACCTTATCGTAAATTAGCTTTGAAAAGATGCAAATAACACAAGGTAGTCACTCGGCTCTGTATCTGGGTTATGAGTTGTTTTCCGTAAAACGTCTTCATTTCTTCAAAATAATGAAACCTTCGGACACAGTGCCCTATTTAGGTCTAGTCGGAGTTGACAAAAAGTAAAAGAAAGACGTTTTTCACCAGAAACATTAATCTGAAAAGCAGCCCTCTTAAATCTTCAGTTATCTTTAAAATCCCATAATAATACACAGAAGTTGCTTCTCTGTTCCCTTGAGTTTTCTGCGTCCTTGTATTAATATTTTAATGAACTATATCCCCATTTTTTTTTTTCCAAAATTCTTCTTTCTGTGATGCACACTAAATAAACCAATTCATTTGTATGTTCTTATTTTAAGGTAGTGTTTATTTTTGTGCTTACTTTTACAATTACAATTGAGGAATTTTGTCGGCCACAATCAGCAATTTTACAAAAAGAAAAACAAAATAAAATCAAAATACAGTGTGCATGTTTTCATTACGAAAAACAGATGTAAAGCTGCAGGTATTTTTTAAATAAAATATTATCATTGAAGTAACTTAATCAAACAATTTTCTCCTCTGGACTGCTGAGAGAATCGAGGACATGGCTTTTTCCAATGCATGAGTATTGTAATGTGGGATAAATTGAATACACATAAAAATGATTTTTGCTTGTGATCAGTTGGATAGCAACTGTATGGTCATGTTTGAACATTTGTAGTACACTGTGGGAAAGAACAGGAGACCCGGGTGATTGATTCATATGACTGTAAACACAGTTATTTGGCTTCTTTCACTACATCTTATTGATGCCTTATCAGGCCTCCTAGACACAGAGACTAGACGGAGTAAAGGAACAAAAGTAGGTATTTATTTGAAGGGCCTTCAAGGTACACCCTGGGGAGCCAGAGGCTATTGCTAAGATGGACCCCAAGATGGACAACAGGTCACGAGTTTTTCACACTTTTATAAGTTTGGTTCATTTGCATATCAGGGTTAATTCTCCAATTAAAACTCCAGTTAAATGATGTAATTCCCCTTAGCTACCCCCCCTTCAGAGACTCCTTGGTTTACACCCCTTGGGCTCAGGATGGTCCAGGTGTCCTTGAAGAGCAGTCCGGAGAGGCTTTGTTGTGTCTAACAGGCATGAGAGAGCAGAAAGTAACAGGCTACAAGAAGCTTCAAAGTTGCACACTAAGCAGCACAGAGTTTAAAAAATATAAAAGTTAAAACCTAAGGCATCATTATGATAATACAATATCGCACACTGCCTTGTGAAGTTTTGATGATGGTGTGGTCAGTTTTAAGAACTTGTCAGTGGTACTAGATTATCTTGACTGGGGGGTACTTAAAGACTTTCAAGAGATGTGGTGGCATTTCAGAGAGGCTTTTTTCTAGGGAAGACAACCAGCAGAATAAGATCATGTGAGAGAGGATAAAAACAGAAGATGATGTGGATTTGGTTTTGTCCTGATGCTAATATTTCGTGGTACTTTCACCTGCTGAATCCACTGTGAATTTTGGGTTGTGAACTACATTGTCACAGAAGTGAATCTCTTGGGAAGGATATACATGCCACTGGGGAGAAATTTCTGGGTGATAATTCTGCTGCATACATATTTCCTTCAAATTCTGTATCTTAATCCGTTCTGATCACTCAGAGTCACTTGTACTTTTACCGTTAAATTCTTTTGAACCTTTGCAAATGCATTTTCCTGGGTTTAAGCTAGGCCTCTATCCTTCTTCCAAACACCTGATGTAGCAACACTGTCCTGAAGAATTCTATGTGCTTTCCTAAAATCTCCTTTTCCTGATTCTCCAAAATTTTGGCCACCTATCTGGACTTTTTAAATTTTGTTTTTCACAACCGCAGACAGTTAGCTTTAGGCTAAACAAAGAAGGAAATGGAAAGAGATCTTGCAAAGGTTTTCAGGTGGAGGAGGGAAGGAGAAATAAGTTTAATTCCTTTAATTTAATGGGTGAAATTATTAAAAAAATTTCATTGCTCCAAATATTATTGTCAAGAAAAAAGATCTTAACTTTTTTCCTGATATGAAGCTTTATACAATGATGTAGTCAGTAAAAACAAAATTACTTCTGTCTTCTACTTTTCCCTTTAAAAAAGTAGTCAAGCTAACAGAACATTTATTAAATACCACTTGGCCTTGGGACAATAGGTTGAAGGATCAGGAGCACAGGTAGTGATTTCCTTGATCCTTCTGGTAACAGAACACGTATTAAGTACAGTGGACAGGGATATTTGGAAGTGCTGGACCAGGAGGAAGCTGCTTCCTCCTCCTTCTGAAAACTTAGCAAGTTGGACTGGCACCTTCTAGGACAGGTATGAGGCCCTGGAAGCAGAAGGCCAGACAACTGATGAGGTGAGCCCTTCTGGGACAGAGGGGCCTCCTAAACCAACACCATCTGTACCCCGCATCAAAACCTCTCCCGTTAAGAGGAAAAGATGGGTAATTGTAATCGGAGACTCTCTTCTACAGGGAACCAAGGGTCTGGTGTGTTGGCCAGACTGGTTCTCACGCGTCAGGCACAAAGAGTTAAAATGACTGGGGTAACGTCAGGCTGGTGACCTGTCACTAATGGGGTCTGCAGGCCTCCATCCTCACCCAATTCTCTTCAACATCTTCATTAGAGACTTGGATGCAGGGCTTGAAGGAATACTAAGTTTGCCAACGACAGTAAACTGGGAAGAGCTGTCAACTCCCTCGAGTGCAGAGAGGCCCTGCAGAGAGACCCCGACAAATTAGAGACATGGGCAATCATGAACCACACAAAATTTAACAAGGGCAGGCTCTGGAATCTGCACCTGAGACAGGGCAATCGTGGTTGTGTATAGACTGAGGAATTAGAGGCTGGAAAGCAGTGCCATGGAAAGGGACCTGGGAGTCCTGGCTGATGGCAAGTTGAACATGAGCCAGCAGTGCCCTGGCAGCCAGGGGGGCCAAGTGTGTGCTGGGGGGCATCAGGCACGGCATCGCCAGCCGGGCAAGGGAGGGGATTGTTCCCTCTGCTCTGCACTTGGGTGGGCTCACCTCGAGTGCTGGGGGCAGTTTTGGGCACCACAATAAAAAAAAGGCATTAAGTGACTAGACAGCATCTGAAGAAGGGCCACAAGGATGGTGACGGGCCTTGAGGGGAAGGGGTATGAGGAGTGGCTGAGGTTATTTGGTCTGTTCAGCCTGGAGAAGAGGAGACTGAGGGGACACCTCATCACAGTCTGCAGCTTCCTCAGGAGGGGAAGAGAAGAGGCAGGCACTGATCTCTTCATTCCTGTGACCAGTGACAGGACTCAAGGAAATGCCATGAAGCTGAGTCAGGGCAGATTTAGGTTGGATATCAGGAAAAGGTTTTTCACCTAGCAGGTGTTTGGGCACTGGAACAGGCTCCCCAGGAAAATGGTCACAGCACCAGCCTGACAGAGCTCAAAAAGCATTTGGACAATGCCCTCAGGCACATGGTGTGACTCTTAGGGTGTCCTGCACAGGGCCAGCACTTGAACTTGATGGTGCTGATGGCTCCCATCCAACTTGGCATATTTTATGATGTTATGATTCTATGAAATTTTTCCAAAGTTCTGTCAGGAATTCAAGGACTCCCTTTTCTCCTATTCTGGTATGGATAAATGCTTTCAGGAAGGTCCTTCCTATGAGCCCATGTGACTTGGTGCACTATGGAATCAGCATGATTTGTGTTGGAAGGCTCCTTCAAAGATTATCAAGACCAACTTCGTTGTAATGGGCAAGGACATCTTTCACTAGACCAGGTTGCTCAAAGACTTATCCCACCTGGATTTGAAATCTTCCACTGAAGGCATCAAGAACTGCTCTTGGCAATTTGTTGCAGTGTGTCCCACCACATTCATAATGAAAAATTTCTTCCTTGGAACCTATCTAAATCTACCTTCTTTTGCTTTTGAAACCTTGCCCCTTGCCCTGTCACTACAGGCCCTGGTGAAAAGTCTTTCTCTGTCTTTCTTATAAATGCTCTTCATATTTTGAAAGACCACGCTGAGGTCTGCCCAGAGCCTTATCTTCTCCAGGCCGAACAACCACTGCTTTTCTTCATGGGAAAAGTGTTCTAGCTCCCTGATCATTTTCATGGCCCTCCTCTGGCCCTCCTCCAAGTCTTTCTTGTGCTGGGGGCCCCAGGGGTAGATGCAGTTTTCCAGGTGAGGTCTCATTAGAGTGGAGTGAATGAAGAGAACCACCTCCCTCAACCTGCTAGCTATGCTTTTCTTATGCAGCCAAGGATACAACCGGCTTTCTGAGCTACAAATGCACATTTCCGCCTCAGGTCCGAATTTTCATCCACCCATATCTCCAAGTCTTTCTGTGCAGGGCTGCTTGCAATCAGTTCATCCTGCAGTCTGTTCTGATATTTGGAATGGCCCTGATCTGGGTGCAGGGCCGTGCATTTGACCTTTTTGAACTTCATGAGGTTCACATGGGTCGGCTCTTCAAGCCTGTCAAGGTCCCTCTGCATGGTATCCCTTCTCTCCAGTGAATCAGTGGCACCCCTGAGCATGGTGTCATCCACAAACGTGCTGAGAGTGCACTCCATCCCACTATGTTATTGATGAAAATATTAAACAATATCTGTATTGCAACCGTATCTGCTAATTCCCTGAGGACCCTGGGATGAATCCCCTTAAGTGCCATGGATCTGTGCATATTCAGGTTCCTCAGACGGTCTTGAACCTGATTTTTTCTTACAATAAGAGGGACTTTGTTCCCCCAGTCTGTGCCTTGAGTTTCATGGACTTCGGAGATGGGAAAGAGAGACTGCCGGTGAAAACTGAGGCAAAAAATTTCTTGGGTACCTCAGTCTTCTCTATGCCAGTAGTCACTAAATCTCCTGTCTTTTTATTGGGGGGCACATTTTATTTAGTCCTCTTTTTCTGGTCAGTGTTCCTACAGAAGCCCTCATTATTCTTCCCATCCCTTGCCACATTCAGTTCCAAATGTACTGTAGCTTTTCTGATTCCATCCCTACACACGTGGACAGCACCCTATATTCTTCCCAGGATATGTGTGCCTGCTTCCACTGCCTGTGCATTTATTTCTTGCACTTCAGTTTGACCAGAAGGTCCTTACTCAGCCATATTGGTCTTCCACCTTCCTGGCCTGCTTTCTCACATGTGGGAATCAAGTGCACCTGCTCTACAAGACAAATGTCCTTAAATAGCTTTCAGGCCTGTCCTGCTCCTTTATCCCTGAGGGCAGTTTCCCAGGGCTTTCCGTCCTCTATTTTCTTAGGCAACTGAATGTTTACTAAATTAAGGGTCTTGTCTTCACAGTTTGCCTGGCCCATATCCCTCTGATTTGTGATAGGTCTGGGCTTAGGCAGCAGCCCAGGTTACCACTATTCTTGATGTCTTCAATTAGTTAATTTTTGTTGGCAAGAACAGGCCAAGTAGTGCTTCTCCTCTGGTTGGACTTCCTTTCACCTGGATTAAAAAATTATCCTTGACATGCTCTAGGAGTCTACTGGATAGCTCACAGCTTACTGTGCCGCTTTCCCAGCAGGTATCAGGTTGACTGATGCTCCCCAGCAGGAGCCTCTGAATATGGTGGCACCTGTAGTTGAAGAAAGAAGCTTCATCAACATCCTCCTTCTTTTGATTGGGTGGGCTGTGGTAAGTACCAGCCGTGAGGTTTCCTTTGTTGGCTTGGCCTCTAATTTTTTACCCAGAAGCTCTCAACTGTTCATCACTGTTTTTCTAAGACAGTTCTGTGCAATCAATCCACTTTTTTTTTTTTTTTTTACATAGAGGACAACCTGCCCCCACCCTTCTTTCCTAACTCTTCTGAATAGTTTATAGCCATCAATTTCAGCACTTCAGTCTTGTGATTAATCTCACTGAATGACCTATGATTGTGACTGACTTTCAGTGGTTGCTCAGGAGGGTATATGGAGACATCCATCTCACAGATGCAGCTGAGGGGGCAGGACTGCAGCCTGTATATGCGTACTTCAAACAGGGTGATCGAGTCATGCATTAAGCCTGTAGCTGCAGAGCCCCATTAGTGTTTTTTTCACCTGGGCCTGCCTAAGGCTGCACAGTAACCTCAGTATTTTCTCAAGCCCTTCCTGATGCTTGTGCTACTGAGCAGTCATACTTCATGTGTGTTGTGCAGACAAATTCATTCTGACTTATGGGTGCCCCTGGTACCAAAAAACTCCATAACTAAAGTCACAGAGTTACTCAAGGCAACTCAAACCTGCCCTTGATGTAATTGCAGACTTTGGGTGATTTGAAAGACATCTTTTGTCTATGCATGATGGATTTTATTTAAAAACATATTTATTGTGATATTCTAAACCATAACACATTGTTACATGAGTAAGAAAACTTCATGTCTTAATGGGGAAGAACTTATAATTACACACTGTTCAGTTTACAGCAAAGGACTCTTCCCCATGACAAAAATTTTTGTATTCATAGAGCTTTAAAGGCCCCAGATAAAAAGCAATCTCTTAAAATAAAAAAAGCTGTGACCAGAGTTATTGTAGGCATTAGGCAGGAAATTTAGGTATTACAAGGGGACCCACAGACACAGCTTGTGCTTTTTTTTTTTATTAATTTCTTACAAACATACTCAGATTTTTTTAAACTGTTTTATTTTGGTTCAAAGCAAGAGAGAAATAGTTCCTTGATCATTCCAGACTACAAATGTTTTGATAACTTCTGAGCTCAGTTAAGGGGTAACTCCAAGAATAAGTTCAGAACAATCAATCAGTCAAATTACTATGCTTCTTTTTAATATTTACATTTCAGTGTGATATAATATGTATGAAAGTGCTACTCTACTGGATTAATTTATGCATGTGTATCAGTGATTTAATCAGAAGTCACGTGAAGGTGACATTTCCTTTGCTGGTGCACACTTTGTGTGTGTTACTTGGGACTGGGCTGCTGTTACTTGCCCTGTGCTTTAGGGAAGAGCAGCTCTTTCCCACTGAGGGAAGGAGGCAGCACTCTCTTTCCTAGGCCATTCACTTCACAAACATCCTCAGCAAAGGTGACTGCAACAACACATGGGTGAGATTTTATTCCCGTTTCAAGATGGCAAGAAAAACATTTCTGTTTTGACTTCTGCCTGGTTTCTGCAGCTGTCTGACTCCCAGTTGTTGGGGGTGAAGTGAAAAGTTACAAGTGGTACACATTTTTGCAGAACTGAACTGTCCTGTACCATCTCCTACAAGCCACAAGCATTACAGGCAGAGACTGAGTGGCTGAGTCACTTCTTAGCTGCCTGGTGCCTTGGCTCAGAAGACTTGCAACTGATGGTGGAAAGCAAAACTACAAGGATGGGAAGAGGCCAATTAACTGCAGTAATTTAAGTGTGGAAGGCATCTGAGATACTCTTACTCCTTGTAGGTTATGATAAATGAGCATCAGAGCATTGCAGGTGAGCACTGAGAAGAAAGCTGAGATGCTGGAAAGCTGATATCCATGGGTTCTTCCCAGATATTTTGAGGCTGGGAAGATCTATGCATTTCAAAATGAGCTTGTAGTCCTTCCTTTTCAGGAAGTCATAGTGGGTTTTTGCTGCCAGGAGCCACTTTGGTTGTTTCCTACAGTCCCTAACTGCCGTTTCCTTTTTCTCCTTCCTCAATAAAAAAAACCCCAAGCATTATAAGCCTTGCAGATTGTTCTGGAAGCTTCTCTGCATGCAGCCCCAGTATTCACAGAATAAACAAATTTCATTCACAGAATGAGATCAGCAAAATCAGTAGGATGTAACTATGACATATCTAATTTTCCATGATTCTTTCTCTTAACCTAGCTCATGAGAACACTTGCTGCCCCACCTTTTGGTAGGATCACTGCAGAGGAAAGTGTGGGGCAATCACCAGCATTTACTTCCCTACAGGATGCTGCCAAACTATCACTTGGACATACAGACACTTAAGGCAGGTGGTCAGGGCGGCTCAGCTTTGATTCACTGGTCCCCCTGGGACGTCTTTAACTCCTCAAGATATGATGCATTTGCCTCTTATCTCTCTCCTTTGTCCATCTCACCCAGCTAACTTGAAGCAAGGTAGCGAGAGGGTTTGCTACTCTGTTTAGTTGGACAAAGAAATAGCCTGTCCTCTCTAGTGCTCTAGAATACCCATCCTAGGCTTCTCTTCTCTGTCTAGGCTGACCATAATGATGTCCAGCACATTCCTTGGCTGAGTTACTGCAGCTCAAAACCATATTTCAGTGCCATAAATCAGGCATCTGGAGATTTGATGCAGCAAGGAAGAGGTGGATGCTGCATGTTTGGTAACAATGGCCGTTGCTCACATGCTGTAAGGAAAAAAACAGTCCTTCTCTGCGAGGGCGAGTGGGGATGAGAAATTGTCGGTGTGTGGTAACTTCCAGGGAAAAAACAAACAGGAGGCACCTCCAGATGGGTGAAGTGGTTAGGAAGAATGACAGGAGTAGAGGAAGAGAAGGGAACAGGCAGAACAGGCTGATAGCCATTATTACTGATACCTGTGATACTTTGAAGCCGGTGTTTGTAGAAGTAGATATAATGTTGAACAGTGTCAGCAATATGTCATAGAACCGCAGACTGGGAAAGGTTGGAAGGGACCACAGTGTGTTATCTGGTCCAACCTCCCTGCTCAAGTAGGGTAATCCTAGTACACATTGCACAAGATTGTGTCCAGATGGCTCTTGAATATCTCCAGTGAGGGAGACTCCACAACCTCTCTGGGCAATCTGTTCCAGTGTGTTGTCAGCCACACAGTAAAGTTATTCTTCCTTATATTCAGGTGGAACTTCCTGTGCATCAGTTTCTGCCTCTTGTCCGCCACTTGGCACTGCTTGGCACCACTGAGAAGAGCCTGGCTCCATCCTCTAGGCATCCTCCCTTCAGATAGCTACAAACATTGGTAAGGACCCCTCTCAGTCATCTTTATGCGACTCAAGGGGAGCCTGATATTTTCCCAGTATCAGATGTTTGAGGAAGTATCGTAAGGTGCTTGAACCTTGATAGTGTGCCCCAGCCAAACCATCTTTAGTTATTCTTACCAGAGCCCTCAAAATGGGTCCAAGCTGGGGTTACCCTCACCAGCTTCACCTGGTCTTCCACCTTCAGCTGCAGCACATCAGCCCCAGGAGGGTTTTTAGGCTCCAGTCTGAAGGTTCAGAAGGAGAGAGGTAGTACAGGCTTGTATCTGTGCCCTGTCTTTTGCTGTCTTATTGTTTGGAATTCCTGGACTAACTTGGCTGCTGATTATTGAAGGTGTTTTTGTTACTGTCATCATCTCAACTCTGCTTGCCTAGATTGAGAGCCCCACCTGTTAGAGCCTTCAGATATTCATCAAAAACTGAAAGGTAATCTGTGCTAAATTAAAAAAGAATTGAAACAAAAAAAAGCTGTTAACAAAAGGCCAAGACAGCAAAAAATGGATGAAAAAGACTGTGTTGCACTGAATTAAAACCAGTCATATTATCAAGAAAATGCATGTAGAGCCTATAGACAAAATAAAAAGACCTGTCAAGTAATGTGCAATTGCATGCACAGCAGTAGCAAAATGTATAAGCAAGCTAACTGTATGAATGAGTTGTAACATGTATAAGAAAAGTATAAGTAGAGTGTTATGCACAAGTAAGTAAAGTCTATAAGTAAGCTAACTGTATGAGTTGTAATATGTATAAGAAAAGTATAAGTAGAGTATCATGTATAAGTAGTGTGTTACGTACAAGCAAAGTGAAGTGTATAAGTCGAGTATTATGTATAAGTAAGCTAATTGTATAAGTAGTGTATTAGGTGAAAGTTGTAAAATGCGTAAATGAAGTGTATTGTAGACAATAAGAGGCTTCTGCGAAATCATATTGATTCATTGTTTGAAAGTCCGGAGCTCCCGCAAGAAAGTGATGGCATACTGAGCTAGAAAAAGTGATCTGTGTGGGATCATGATGATGTCTCAGGAAATGTTTGGAAGTGGCTGAATTTTTATTTCATTCCTCAATATCTCTGCTATCATTACTAATGGACTTGAAGAGGACAGATGTGTAAGTTATGGCTATTTGAAAGGGGTGAAGACTTTATGTTAAGTCTAATTTAGCTTCATTAAATACATTCTTAGGTGAACAAATAAGTTCAGCAAGGTTTGTGGGGAGCAGCAGGAGTGGGCTGCCCTCCCCAAAGGTGTTTGAGCTGAAAGACAAAGGGGACAGCTGGGCAGGAAGGGCCGTTCTGTGACCAAGGACACAGCTGTGCAGCACCTGCACATGGTGAGTGGGGCAGGGATCGTGACAGTGACTGGGGACAGCCACACTGTCCTGGATCACTGAGCAAGTCTGTTGGGATGAGGTTGGCATGAGGCTGAGTCGGGAAAGTGGAGCCGGTGGAGTCAGAGATGAGCAGGCACAACATGGAAGGTAAAACCTGAGACTGAATGCTACCCCAAAGTCAAGGTGTTAAAACCAGCAGGTGGAGTGCAAGACCTTGAGTAATCTTGAAAAACAAGTAACCTTCAAGTCTGGCAAAGGAAAAGGGAGAAGGAATATCCAATCAACAAGTATGTTTCCCCTATTGGAACAGAGTCCTCTTGGATGCAGAAGTACAAGCAGAACTGCAATGAAATCTGCCTGTACATTGTTACTGCAATGAATAAAGCATTTTTGCTCTGCACTGTCTGCCCAGGGTCGGATTTTCCATCATGTGGAACTGGCGATGGGGACCGACTTCCCTTCCAAATGTTGTGTTGTGTTCCGGGAATCAGTTCTTTCATAAATCTGAAAGCACAGAAAAAGTTAGGAGAGGGACAGGCCAAATACCTCTGTGGGCTGCTCCTGCGGGAAAGACAGTACCTTACAAGAACAAAAGGGTGTTAAAATCCCTGTCTTAAATGTGCAAATGTTTTTCTTTTTCTTTGCCATTCCCATTTCCTTGTTAACAGGTTTGAACATCCGCCCTCAGCAGTGCGTTCAGCTTACTCGTTTACAGCACTTCACAGAATTTTTGTCTAGAAAGACACCAAACTAACTTTGGGGGCTCTCATGGTTTTGTTCCTTAGGGATGCAGTTTGTTAAGCAACTCCCAAAGAAAAACTGGTTTATACTGCCTGCGTCGATTTGGGATTGTTTTTTCAGTGTGTGGTTTTTAATTGTTGTGGTTGGGGGGGGCAGGGGGGTGGTTGTTTGTTTGCTTGTGGGTTGGTTTTTTGGGCTTGTTTGTTTGTAGGGTTTTTGTTGTTGTTCGGGGGTATTTGTGTGTTCAGGGGTTTTTTTGGTGGTGGTGGTTTTTGGTTTTTAACCATGACTTCTGGTGCTGATCCCAGCTGTTACTCACCATCTTTTCCATGGCACTTAGCTTTTTTTCACCATGCAAAATATCGTATCCACCAGTGCCTGTTAGGGAGAAGACTTTAACAGGCGATCAGTGGCAGAGAGATGACACGCCTGCAAAAATCCATCAAGAAAAGTGTTTTAATTTAGATTCTCTTCATTTCAACTAAAAAACTAAAATCGTGGGACCATGAGACTTTTGTAGCTCATATGCAAGCAAAAGTGTTAAACTTGTTGGTTAAATATTTGTTTATGCCAGTGATGGTTGCCATAGTTTTGAGACTATAAAGCACTTCGTACCGTCACTGAGAAGAGGAACTTCATCCCCATCTCGTGCTAGGATATTTTCACCGTATGAAACTGTTCTTGGAAAGCTGAGGGTAACACAGAAGATCAGTTAGTGATAACTAATGCGTTGATGAGGCGAAGTGTGGCTTCACTGCCAAACCTGTGCACAGGTGTGCTACTGACAGAAGGAGATGGGGTGGAGTGTGCTCCGAAGTGACAGTCTGCCCGTTGCGTGGACTAGGAGGAGGGTTTGGACTACTGAAGGGAACAGTGCCGGGATGCCCCAGCGCTGCCTGCTCGGACTTCTTCATGCCACGAGAAGCGGAGGGACACGAAGGACTCCGCGCCGTCCCTTCACTGCGGGCTGTGCCGGAGGCTCCGGCCAGACATCCGTCCCACGGGGGTGTGAGGGCAAGGGGCCCGGAGCTGCAGCTGCAGCCGCCTCGGAGAGGGGATGGAGTGTGCCGGACCAGCACGGGAAAATGGAGACGGCGAAGGCAGGTGATGAGCAAGCAGACTGAGAGTCGGGGTCCTGCTGTGATTCAGCCCAGAGCCTGACCGGCGCAGGTTCCCCTACCCGATTTCTCTATTTCCGGCTATTTTCCGTATGTATTGTGCTCCGCCACAGATCTCGGCAGCGACAAATGGAGAGACGGGGAGGATCTAAAGAGGAGTCCAGTACTTCCATACAAGAGAAGACACGGCATTTATTTCAGCAGCTCCTACACTTAGAAAACTTCCACGTACAATCGCTTTTCACTCAACACCCAGCCAAGGCAGAGACTTTGTACCGAGAGGAAAAGAAGGGGCTAGCCAGGATGCAGCGGCTGGGGAAAGGAGCTGCTCCGGGACACGACTGGGGCTGTGTACAACTCGCCTGTTTCCTCACAGACCTCGGAAGCCTGCTAAGGGTTAGTTTGGGGGCTATGAGTATGAGAGTTCAAGGGCTTCCTGCGGCGATTCAAGAAACAGAAGATAATTAACTCCCTTAAAAACAATGTTTCTAGAAAGGAAAAGTCAGATGAGACGGATACAAATTAATCACGGGAATGTGTGTTTAATTAACATCTCAGTCGCAAAGCCGGGCGCGGAGAGAAGCCCGGAGCGCTGCCGCGGGCAGAGCACGGCGGGACTCGGCGCCGGGGCCAGAGCGGAAAGAGCCGCGGTTTCAGACGGAGCGCTGTCGCCGAGCTCCTGGTCGCAGTGGGCACCTTCGTGACCAGCTCGTCTTCCCTACGCTGAGCGGGGGTGGGTCCGACCGCCGAGTGAGCGTCGGGCAAGGAGGGAGGGAGGGACGGGCAGTGCCGTGCTCGGCAAACGGGAGCACGGAAATGCAGAAGGTTGTCACCCCTCGCTGCGCTGTCGCGGCTTGTGCAAGCTCGACCGAAGAAACACGCAATGGAACTGGTAAATTATGATCTAGTGAATTGCACAACATATTCACTCCCACGTCAAGAGGCGGGAGAAGGGAGACCCGATGTCTCCTTCCAAGTGCTCGGGAGTCCCAACACGGGGTACTTATTACAGTGACCTCTCCACAGCCCACTGCTGTGTTTTAGTACTCTGCTTTGTTCAGAGTACACATCCTTCACTTTCTAAACGTTCCATAATACGTTTACCATTAAACGATGTGCAAACACACGCAGTGTGTGTCTGACATACACATAGCTCTACGATCCTGAAAAAGACAGTGCACCCCGAAAAACAAATTAGATTTACACTCCTCGGCGCCGCCATCATCGTGCACCCCCCGACACACACGTCGCTTTGCGCCGGCGGTGCACACACTGCCCTGCGTACGGCGCTGCCGTCGCTCTGCGCCTCCCGAAACACGCATCTCTCTCCTCCCAATGACACACGCATCGTCCCGCTCCTCCCGCACACACACGTCGCTGCCCGCCGGTTTGCACACATATCGCTTCGTTCCCGACGGAAAGCACATCGCTCTGCACTGTTTTACAAACAAATCTCTCTACGCCCGAGGATGCACGCAGCGCACGACAGTCCCGTACCTCTGAGTCTGCCGAAACACGCATCGCCCTGCGTTGTCCCCACACACTCCCCACCCGCTGCCAGAAACACATCACTCAGCTCCCTCAGTCCACATTACCCTTACGTCCAGACAGACAGAGCCCTCCGCACTTCCCGACACATACATCTCTCTGCTCCCTACGACATACGGTACCTCCTGAGCCCAGCAAAAACACAGATCCTTCTGCACCAGCTGACAAACACTGTTCAGCGCCTGCTAGCGCACGCATCGTCCCGCTCCTCCGCGACGGAGGGATCAATTCAATCCTCGACGAACGGGCACAGCACTCTGCTGCTTCCCTACACACGCATCGCCCCGCGCTGAAGGAAATGCACATCGCTTTGCACCGTCAGACACACACCTCAACCAGCGCCCGACGAGGCACACATCTCTCCTCTCCCGATGACACACGCATCGCTCTGCGCTTCAAGAGACAAACGCTTTGCTCTTCCCCGACTCACACGAATTCATCGGCGCCGATGGACACACATCGCCTCGCCCTGCGCCCGCGGTATCCCCATCTCTCTGTGCCACGAGAAAAACGCTACATTTTGATACCCAGGAAACACAAATATCCGCGAATATGGATCTGGGGCTACGACAACTACATCTCTCTACAACCCGCGAGAGCTCACATTGCTCTGCAACCTCGTCTCGTAAACTGCCCCACACCCGAAGGGAGCATAATACCCGGCAGTGGAAAACAGCACCCGTCTCTGAGGGCACCAAGGCTCTAACCAAATACATCAGATCCAAGTAAAGTGCTTCTGCACCCTGTGCCAGGCCTCCCGGACTTAAAGGCTCTTTTAAGTGACACCACCTTTCAATATGAGAGGTGATGCTATGGTGATTTGAACTTTGATGTCCCGTTTCGGGTTGTTTTTTTCGTTTGGTTGGTTTTTTTCAGGCAAAGAGCGGTTACGGTGTGAAAGCATTGTAAATTGTACGGAAAGTGGGACGTGATCGTCTGCGGTAAACGGATATGTCCTGCATCTGCTTCAACGGACCCGAGGACGTTCATAAATCGCTTAAAAAGCCGTGGAAGCCCGATTTTGGTTTATGTACAGTTTGGGGGAGGCGGGTTAGATAAACGAATGCTGTCGCTGGTCTCAAAAAAAATGTAGCCGAAACAAATGTGTTCCTGACTGCTAGTACGTGGTATTTCCCTGTTGAGCTACGCGAACCGAAGACTGAGTGAATCGGGAGCATTCAAAGCACAGGCGGTTCCAGACGACCCTGTGCTCTTGTTTTTCAGTTCTTTTGGTTTTGAGCAAAAGTCTCCGAGACGATTGCCGGATCACCTTCCCTCCTCTCAGTGCTCCCGAACTGCATAGTCCTGCACAGGCGGTAGCGACGAGCACAGGCTCCCCAGAGTGGCTCTTTCCCGGCATTCGTCCGCCTCTCTCCCCCCCGCCCTTTCCCCGCGCCCCGTAAACTCTGCCGCCGAGCAGCGGACGCGGCCGGAGGCGGGCGGGCAGAGCCGGGGCTGCGCCCCTGCTGCGCTCGGTCCGACCTGAGTGAGGACTGCACGGAGCCTCCCCGCGGGCGGGCCCGGCCGCGCGTCACGCGGCTCTCGACACGCCGCTGATTGGTGGCGCTCGCGGCTCGCAGTCCGCGCGTTCGCTTCACCGGGGCGCGCTCCCCGCAAGAGACGCAGCGCTTCCGCCGGGCCGCGGCAGCAGCCGGGAAAGCTCGGCTTGGCCAGGGAAGTCGGCTGCAGCCTGCGCCTTCAGCCTTTCTGCCGCGGCCCTGAAACGAACGCGGCTACTGAGCGGGAAAAATCCGCGAGCCCTCGGGGAAGAAGGCCGTTACCGACGGCAGCTTTAGCCAGCGGTCCCGACGCCGGGGATGAACGCGAGCGGAGCGGGTTTGGAAAAAGGAGAGCGAGCCCGAGGCGGGAGCTACAAGACGGCGCTGCACTGGCCGCCTGCGGTGCCGCCGCTCCTCCTTCCGCCTTGCAAACCGCGGGTTGAAGGGGGCAGGGGCGGGGCGAGGACAGCGCGCGTTTCCCGCCCCGGGGGCGGGGCCTTTCCCAGGGCTCGAGCGAAGGCTCCAATGGCAGCCGGCCGGTGTCGCGCGGGCGGCCAATCGGCGCGGGCGCCGGGCTATAAATAGCGGCGGCTCGGCGGCTGTGCCGCAGTATAGGCTGCGGTTGGAGTGCTTTGCGTTGGTGGGTGCTGGGCGATGGCGCGCACGAAGCAGACGGCGCGTAAGTCGACGGGCGGGAAGGCGCCCCGCAAGCAGCTGGCCACCAAGGCGGCCCGCAAGAGCGCGCCGGCCACGGGCGGCGTCAAGAAGCCGCACCGCTACCGGCCCGGCACGGTGGCGCTGCGCGAGATCCGGCGCTACCAGAAGTCCACGGAGCTGCTGATCCGTAAGCTGCCCTTCCAGCGCCTGGTGCGCGAGGTCGCGCAGGACTTCAAGACCGACCTGCGCTTCCAGAGCTCGGCCGTCATGGCGCTGCAGGAGGCCAGCGAGGCCTACCTGGTGGGGCTCTTCGAGGACACCAACCTGTGCGCCATCCACGCCAAGCGCGTCACCATCATGCCCAAGGACATCCAGCTGGCCCGACGCATCCGCGGCGAGCGCGCTTAAGTCTCCTGCCGCAGCCTTTCCCCCGCCACGCACGGAGGCAACCCATACAGACTCAAAGGCTCTTTTAAGAGCCACTACAAGCACAGTTAAAAGAGCTGAAGCGCTGCTTTAAGACCGGTGTGTTTTTATTGGGTGGAGAAGAAGAAATACTTCAGGGGTTGGACGGGTGTCTGTACTTCAAGTTTAAGACTCATGTAAGTGGTTGCTACACGGTACGCCAAAAGTGCTCTTAAAAATTTAATTGTAAATAATTGCGTCTCAAGTTTGACAATAAAATTTGTAATGAGCCCCAGGAATTTCTTCCATTTTCTGGAGCCAGATTTTAAAATGCGTTGTTTAACCCGGGACAACTGCAGACAGTCGTTTATGTACTCGCCCCTCCTCCTTTCTCAGAGCCGTGTCGTCAGGCACAGTCACAGGGATGTAAACTCCATTCAACTTGAGACTGCTTACCTTTCTTAAACTAATTTATAATAGCAGTAATATAGAATAATACACTATATTATAATAATAAATCTAATACATACTTCTCCTCCCTCCGATTTTGTCTCTCTCCCTCACCCACTGTTCATAAAGCACAAGTTACTCCCTGCAATGCCTCTCGGATGAATTGTAAATGAAGTTTATATCCTTACGGGGTTTTATAAGAGAAAATTTTCTTATATGCAGCAGCTCAGTAAAATGAGACTCGAAAAAAAAAAAGAAGTGGGGACCATAAATACATAGCGTTACAATCTAAAGAAAATTAAAAAATAGTAACCATGCTCATTACGGAGCAGCCATTTTCACAGTGCATGTAGAGGCTCTTCAAAAAAAGAGCCTTTGGGTCTACGTGGGCTGCCTCCGTTCCCTGTCAGGTAGAGACTGTGTCTTTTAAGAGCCGCCAATTCTAAAATTTACAGAGCTTTCTCTCTTGTATTTTGTGTCCATTATTTAATTTTCCTGTCCTCAAAGTCCTGCTTATCCCCCGGGACCAGTTTCTCATCAGTATTTGCAGTTTTTCCTACATATCTGAATCAGAGGTCTTAAGAAGATTGCTGTAAAACAAAACAAAAAAAAATACAGAAAATTCAAAAACACCCATAAGGGGGCAGCAGGGACTAAGAAATCACTATATGATTGCTATTCAGTTCTGAAGCCATTAACAAGCTATTATTCGGATTCTTAGAATAATAAAACGAATTCGTGGTAACAGCTTAATTAATAATTTAAGGCATTTGTTTAAAACAAATTTTATTTTTCAGATCGGGAAGACCAATGAAACGTAAGACTAAAAAAAAGAAAATGTGTTTCCCTACAAATTAAATTCTTGAAGACACTTTTAAAACATGGCATTTGTCTGTGGTATGGATAGGCGAGGGGACAGACCACGGCTTGAAAGCGTTTGAATCGGAGGCAGAAAGCACTTTAACGTTTTCCATTCTCATTTCAGAAAGGACTTTCGCTGACTAACGGCACATGGGAGATGGACAGCGCAGGGAAGGTGCCTTTCAAATAGCTGCCAATTGAAGCAACTCACGCTAAACAGGTGAAATGAAGGCTGGGCGGCAATATCTGGGGTCAGTAAGGCAGAGAAAACAATTAATATACAAGTCTAAAACCCAGAAATAGGATTTAAATATGGTTTGCATTCTTAACAGTGAACTATTTTAAATTACTTTCAATATTGGGGGCTGAACATTCATCTTTAAGCAAATCAGCAAACATGCTACAAGCAAAGTTACAATATAAAGAAATTAAAGCCCTTTTGTTGAAAAAGTGGGTGGCTCTTAAAAGAGCCTTTGGATTGCAAGTGACGGTCCGAGACGCCCTACTTGGAGCTGGTGTACTTGGTGACAGCCTTGGTGCCCTCGGACACGGCGTGCTTGGCCAGCTCGCCGGGCAGCAGCAGCCGCACGGCCGTCTGGATCTCCCGCGACGTGATGGTGGAGCGCTTGTTGTAGTGCGCCAGGCGAGACGCCTCGCCGGCGATGCGCTCGAAGATGTCGTTGACGAAGGAGTTCATGATGCCCATGGCCTTGGACGAGATGCCCGTGTCGGGGTGCACCTGCTTCAGCACCTTGTACACGTAGATCGAGTAGCTCTCCTTGCGGCTCTTCTTGCGCTTCTTGTCGCCTTTCTTTTGGGTCTTGGTGACCGCCTTCTTGGAGCCCTTCTTGGGCGCGGGGGCGGACTTGGCCGGCTCAGGCATGATAACAGATTAAGTCTCTTCCGCAGCAAACACAATGACTAACCACACTCAGCAATTACACAGCCTCGGGAGCCGCCTTTATAGGGGCGCCGCCGATATCGCCGCATCGCTATTGGCCCGGCTTCATCTGTGCGCTCGGCGCCGAGCGTTCCTATTGGACACGTCTCGATTCGCGTTTCCATTGGCTGTCGGAACCATTCCTCTCTCGCAGCCAATCAGAACACTGCCCTGCTGCTCCGCTCGGGTGGTATATAAAGCACGGGGTGAGCAGTGCTCACTGTTCTTTAAACTCTCGGGAGCTCTGTGTGTTCTGTGCGCTGCTGCTGCGGAGTCGCTGCGATGTCCGGCCGGGGAAAGCAGGGCGGGAAGGCGCGCGCCAAGGCCAAGTCGCGCTCGTCGCGGGCCGGGCTGCAGTTCCCCGTGGGCCGCGTGCACCGGCTGCTGCGCAAGGGCAACTACGCGGAGCGCGTGGGCGCCGGCGCCCCGGTGTACCTGGCGGCCGTGCTGGAGTACCTGACGGCCGAGATCCTGGAGCTGGCGGGCAACGCGGCCCGCGACAACAAGAAGACGCGCATCATCCCCCGCCACCTGCAGCTCGCCATCCGCAACGACGAGGAGCTCAACAAGCTGCTGGGCAAGGTGACGATCGCGCAGGGTGGCGTGCTGCCCAACATCCAGGCCGTGCTGCTGCCCAAGAAGACTGACAGCCACAAGGCTAAAGCCAAGTGAGCGCCCAAGAACAAAGCCCGCGAAGTTTTACCAAGAGAAACCCAAAGGCTCTTTTCAGAGCCACCCACAAGATCACTAAAGAGCTTGAATTGCTTTAAGTATTCTTATAAATGCTTAGCGTGAGTGCAACCACTTTCGTAGTGCCCCTCCCGGCCGTCCCCTTCTCTCACACATGTTAAAATCACTGCTCTCAAAAGACATTGAGGTCACTAAAAGCCAGCAAAATCCTCGCAAACATGGAATTCTCGTGCCTTTCGGAAAGGCTTTTTTTCTAAAGCTGCAAGCCACAAGGCTAAAGCTAAGTGTTTAGTGAGGCTAATCAAGTTACAAAGGCTCTTGTCAGAGCCGCCCACGTTGGTCACAAAGGGTTGAGTCACTGCTGTTTTGGTTATTTAGTAAATGCAGACAGAAATACGTAAGTTGCTTTTTCTTCAAGTCTTTAGTTATGCCATTCCTTGTTCCCGTCTCCCTGTTTCTGTATTGAGATTGTCTTAATGCTAGTTTCTTTTTTTTTTTTTAGGAACCTATACGCTTTTTCACTGAGATTAACATTCCTCATTAATGCCTTTTTAGAATTTCCTAATTGTCTAATGTATTTTTGTGCTTTGAGAACGCTGACATGTTCAATGCCTTAGCAGTGGCAAGCAGGGGTTTTATAATGGTGTAAATGTCACATGTCCTGCCCAACCAGCTCCGACTTCGCTGTAAGTGCTCTGTTCAGTACGTATTAGAGGACAACATTAAAGGCTTATTAGCAGCCTGGATTGTCTCTTTTCTTTGAGATTACTAAATAGGAGCTGATCACTGTTGCAATGTCATATTTCAGAGAAAGGGGAGTGGGAAGGGAAGCATACCTTGCTCACAAAAAATAAAGCCCTGAATAAAATCACGCGGTCCTGGCAGTGACCTTGAACAAATTGTTTCACAACAGGAGCGGGTGTTCCTAGCCTGGGGCCCCCGACTGATCCATTTTTGCTGTGTTTTAACACTCATATATGAAGGAGTCCCACCGGCCTTCCTTGGCAGAGTTGTATAACACTAGGGAAAAGTTTCAGGCAGGGAGGAGTTGCCAGTGTTCTCAGGGAGAGAGTCCTCTCTGATGTGATGTGCCACTATGGTGGTGGTCATTGTGTTACACTGGAAAGAGCATTATCGCTTTTAATTTCGTTTTTCTGGTACTTATCACTGGATCCACGCCCTCTTCTCCCTGGGGTGTGGGGAATTTCGAGCCTGCACTTCCTTTTGGGAGAATCATTCTTAGAAAAGCTGCTGCTCTTACAGGAGGTCACAGTGTTGCTTTAAAGTTTGTTTCTCTGCTTAGGTCACAGTGTTGCTTTAAACTCTGTTTCTCTGCTTTGGTGCTGCCCTGCTGGCTTCCGATTTCCTTCTTGCTTTAGTGGGGCTCCTCCTGGCTTATTTTTCATGTAGCATCTTGTGCAGGCTCTTGGCCACAGAGGCCAGCAGCTCCTTGACTTCATGAGGCTCTTTTTTTGCAGTTCGCGGCACTGCAGCAACGGGAGCAGTTTTCAACGTGACCATGGTTTTTCCCGTCTCTCTCCTCCAGTAGAGGGAAAAAGATGTGAGTTAACATCTGTGACCTGGGGTTCACTGAGTTTAATTTTCCTGAAACTGAGTTAGTGATAAAATTATCCTCCCACAGGGGAAGGAAGTCCACACTAATCTCTCCTCCTCGTCACCTTGTTCCACATAATGAAACTGTCCTCTGCATATTGGACTGTAGCAAACAATGGGAAAGACTTCTAAGAAAAACCATGGGTGCATCACCCAGATGCGTGACTGGGATAAAATTCTAGTTTGTTGACTGTAGAAACTTCCAACAGAACAATTTAATGGGTTTCTTTCCCTTATAGAAGAATGCCCTGATATAAAGAGTACAACGGTAATAGTCAAGAAGATATATAATTAATAATTATTATTGTCTCCATTCCTCTTATTTTGTCCTGCTAAAGAATGTGTCTAGTCACTATGCAGTTGTAGTTTCGAATTACATGCATGGGAAATAAAGCCATAAAATAAAGACAGGGCTACGTGAGGTCTAGATAACGAAGGGCCGCAGGACCTCGAATGTATTTTGTACAGCCAGACACTCTTGTGAAGATGCTTTATAGATGTGATTTACCAAAACTGGGCTAAGTGGGCAGAATTGTTTTGAAAATGTATGTATTTCCTAACAATGCCGGTGTGAACACCGGCAGTCTCCTATAGTCGACACAGATGGTCTCCCGGATATTTCTTTGACAATAACTTGTTTTTACAACAGCAGAACTGGAGAGGAAGGTAAAAATGCCTCCCTGGGTTAATGGGAGCACTTAGCACCTCCAGCGGAACGGACCTTCGGGAGAGCATCACCAACCCCTCACTCCTCCCGCCCCGCCCCTGCCGGCGGGTCCCCCTGCCGCTGATGCGGCATCCCCCACTTCATCCCCCCGTGCTCGAGGAAAGGAGTCTGTGCACAGTGGCTCCCGGATTGACGAGCTGGCTACGCGTTAAAACGAATAAATCCCATGTGAATTCGTGGCTGGTTTGGTTTTAGGGGGTTTTTTGGGTGGTTTTTTTTGTTTTGTTTTGTTTTGGTTTTTTTGTTTTGCCTTTTTGTGATTTAATCGCACGAGTTTCATTTGGGCACGATAAGGAGGAGAGCTGGGCTAAAGCTGAGTTATCCCGTTGCTGCATAAGTACAACGTGGGGGGCATGTGTAGGTGAGTAACACAGTGGACGGTTCCCACCAGGAACCATCATTTCTCCAGCGACAGTGAAACACTTTGGGTTTGTTGGTCTGGCTGTGACAAGCAGATATTTTTCTGCTCCCTGCACCGGTGCCAGGGATGGAGATTTAAGGTTTAATCCACATCTGGGAGGAGGGAAACGGCCGAGTAACACGGGATGGAGCAGGACTTCACAGTGGGAATGGGGGTGGTTAGGGGCTCATCAGGTTACGCTGCTCTGAGGCTTCCTCCAACCCCCTGCACGGCAAGAGGCCCCTGGGAACAGCAGGAAGAAGGGAAAGAAAAGGGTCCGACATCTCCTAGAAGGGCAGAGCAGGGCCCTGGATTTTTAAATCCAGAAACAAGGTATTTCCCCTCCAGTTTCGCCCCAGCCCTCAGTTAAAGTATTTTTCACTCTTCCATTTTCAAGAAACAAACCTGTAGGGTGAAGCAGCAAAGCAGACACTATTCAGTTCAGATAAATGCTGTAAATTAATCCCAGCTCTTCTGCAGTTGCCTGGTGTTTCCCCCTGTTCTTTATACCATGTCATTTCCTGCTAAGAAGTGTGAGCTGCTATGGTAAGTCTGAAGTACAACACATACATATCCTATGAGGTTTTGCATGACATGTAAGTATCACCTAAGGCTAAAACTCCAACAGCTACATATGCCTGTGAAATGTGACCATTGCACTTCTTCCATGGGATTTGCAGCAGCGATTTCAAAAGCCCCTGCATGTAGAGAGTGGAACCAACTCACACAAACTTGGCTTCCTCAGCCAGCTCAGCTGAGTCCAGGTTTGCCTGTGATGCAGTCGGTCCAGTCTGCTGATGCTTAGAGCACAGGTGGAGGCAGCTCTGTTTAAAACATATTTTGACATACTGAAATATTTGGGCTATGCCATTCTTGTGGTAATTTTTGTTTTCTTTTTTAACTGGGATGACTAAAGACACTAACCCCTTGCTGTGTCCCAAGAGCATAAGGAAAAAAACCAAAACAACTCGATCATGCGGAGTTTTCAGATTGTTTACTGTTGCAGCGGCTGCTATTTGCTACAAAAGGGAAAGAGGATGCATACCAGAGATGTGTGTATTTCTTCACAGCTCTGATGCTGCACAAAGGGAGGTCAATATCCTTTAATCCATCTGACGTCCCGATTTCAGATGTAACTCTCTATGTGCACTCTCTTCTTATTTCAGGAATTATTTCTTCTCTTTTCCTATGACCTTTGCAAGTGAAGCAATCTACACGCAATATAAGTAGGATTACAGGTACAAAAAAATTGTGGATTTTATGTGCGACTAAAATTCCAATCTGTTCCGTAACTCTTTTCAATCTACTTATTTTCTAGATGTTGAAAGGAATGAGAAGGAGGTGTCTTTACAAACAAACTGTGGGCCTGCTGTAGATAAAGCCAGATACTGAGAGGTGAAAGAAGCAATGGGAGGAACCGTAAATTCCATAGGAATTCCACTAATTGACACAGACTGTTACTCACTCGAGACTGCGTTAAATCCCTGGACTCAGAGAAAAAGAAGAGACACAAGGAAAAACAAAAAAAAAGGGAGGTGGGGGGCTACATATTAGAAGGGGGTCTTTACTAGGCAGTTGGGGAAGTCTGTACCTCTCAAGTGCCTCAGCCAATGGGGAAAGAGTGAGGGAAATGCAGCCAGGAAATTAGGATAAAAAGGAGGCTGGATCCTCTAACAACTTGAGAGACCCCATGGGAAATGCCCATGACCTCTCCCTTTATTTGAATAAGATAACAGGACTCTTCTGTCTCCTTTTTTGGACATAAACCTCTGGTGTTTGTGGATTAATTTTCCTGACAACGTAAAATGGAAGTATGTCCAGAATTGCTTCCTGAGATTTTCAGTGTTAAAAAAGCAAGGATGAACATTTGTGATTAATACCTACCATTGTTTTTGACAAGGAATGCTTTTGGAACAACCACTTCAATAGGACTGCCATCAAATAATTCAGTTCTTTGTAGCCATGAAAGAAACCTAACCCGAAACCCAAAACACCCTTTCCACCTACATAGGCCTCTGGTCCTGTGACTCCACAGTCCTTGAGGAAAAGGCTGCCTCTGCTCATTGTAATGCTTCTTCTTCCTTGTAGGCCTGTCCGGGCCTCGGGGAAAAATTCTCTCGATGTGTTCTGATGTTGTTGAACAGTCTAGAAGAGAAGAAGGGAAAAACCAATGTCCCAGGAAACAAAGTTCAGTCTCACACTGGGAAGAGAAGGGAAAAAAAGACCGAAACCACTGGCTGAAGGAAAGCGAGCAGGGTGCTCCCTCCTGCTCCTGCTGCCAGAGAACGCAGAGGAGTGTAATCTCCGTGTCCTTGAGAAACTGTTTTGAAAAGTTCGTTTGGTTTTTTTTTTTCCTTAAGCTCAGTTTAAAGGCACAGAAAAGGCACAAAATTACTTTTTGGGTATAGAGCATGATAGGGGATACACATGATAGAGTCACCCCAAGACAGTGTGTGAGTTGGGAAGGGAGAAGTTCCCAGCTGCCTTCCCATCTACTTTCAGCTCTCTTCTCCAGTGAGATTTGTATCATGTCTTGAGCTGTGCTGTTCTCTGAATGGCATAACGCTAAGACCAGATTTTTGGAACCTGAAGTCTCAATTTATTTCATTTACCCTCTGACCTGGGCAGGTTTTCATCACTGGCTGAAAACATTACATCAAGGTGTGTATTTTTCCCAGCTGCAGTCAATACTTTCTCCTGCAACCATAAATATTTTAAAATATATTCTTTTCTATTTAAAATGGAAAAGAAAGCCTCTGGGAAACTAACACTGCAATAATTTGTCCTGGGTGTCAGGTTATATTCCGTGGCCATTAAAAAAAAAAAATTGATTTCAGGTTTGTGAGCAGATATTGCTTTACTTCATTAATAAAAATGAAACAAACATAAAGAAAACCCCAAAAAACCAAATTAAAAAACCCCCAAAACCTAAAACTTTCAAACAAAAAAACCCCAGGAAGCAGCAAAAAATTGCTACAGACAGTGTGTGGTTTGTTCAGGTTTTGGTCCAGGTTTATGGCATCTATTTCTCATTTCTGATTCACTATTCAGTCAGTTAACCAGAGAACACAGTTGTTTGCCCAGCTGGTGCATTTCACTTTTGCAGAAATAAAAAGAGAGGGTGTTTTCTTTCCTGAACATGATGATGAATAAACATAAATTTTACTGCAATTTTACTGCAGGGATGGCCATCTAGAGAAGAGATATGTCCTTCCAGGAGTCATACTAACTTTATTATTCTAGTAAAAATAAAATAGGGTAATTTTTTGTAACTGGTTGTGTTTCTCTTCGGTATTCTTTTTTGCTGGTTATTTACTAGAGGACTAAACTGTAATGTCACTCTGATCATTTGAGATACAAAAAGTTGAGATATATAAAAAAAATTACTTTGACAAAAATGTTTTTATTACCAAGTGTAAATATTCCCTATATTTCAGTTGCTGTGAATCAAGAGGTATTTTGAAGGTAAACATGGAGGGTAGATTAAAAGACAACATGAAGGTCCTGTTTAAAGATTATGCATTCAGGCACATCCCAGTTTTGAGAACTGTTGGGATTAATAACTTTGCTTTGCACTGGAAGATCAACAAGTTGGAGCCCTAGGGCACACAAGTTGATGAGAGTGTAAACTTTTTGATAAAACTAATGCCACAGACACAGAACAAGCTGAAGCTGTCAAGACAGAAGCAGAATGAAGATAGACAAACAAAACAATCCTGAGAATGAGATAACTTCAGAAGGTGTCCAGCCCAGTGACCAAAAAAATCAATATGAGATCAAGGGACCACCACCAAGAATTAAATAATGAGATCTGAGGCTTGGGTGATGGGTGGCACAGATGTAACTTGGGTTGCAATCTGGTGTAGGCAGTTCCCCTTTGGAGGCACGCAGCTTTGTCTTCTCTGCATGTTGGATAAAGAAACTACTCACGTACTCAGTAGATTGGAAACTCGTCTTCAAAGAGGAACCTAGGGCAGGAAAACTGTTTGAGGTGGCATCTGCTTGTTTCCTTCATGGTCTAGGTGACAGCAGCAAAATTACCTGCTATACCAGGATGATGTATTTGAACACCGTGCCATCTTACTAGTGCAGAGAGATGTCATCCTGGGTGGGGTGTCTTTAAGAACACAAAGAGCACTACTCTGAAATAAATAGGAAAGAACAGTAAAGAACGTGAATGACGGAAGAATAAGCTGTCATATGATTTTATATTCACACTATTTGCACTAGTGGTTTTGAATGGTCATCCTATTGTGGCATGAATTTTTTAAGTTTTGTTATTTTTACTCGCTTAAATCCTACTACTTTTACCTCTAGTGAAAAGAACGAGTTCAAAAAAGTTTCCACGGTAGTAGCTCTTCGTTTGTTCAGAGACTTTGTTCTCAGCACTGTTAGAAAAACACGAGTTGCATTACAATCATATCGGATATCAAATGCTATGTTCACATTAGAGCCCCCTAATACACCTGGTATCATTCATACTGAAATTGAAAGAAGCAATCAGCAACATTTTTTTTCTGTTGAGGGAAGGGTTTTATGGGCCTAGAAACAATTTCACACACTGAAATAATTTATTAAAAAAATTCTCCAAGTTTCTGTGACAGCTGCTAATGAAGTGTGCAAAAGGGAGCACACAGAGACAGGAAAGGCAAAATGAACACTTATGAGCTGGGAGGCCAAAAGGCATCACTGAGCTCCTCCCTCAAATCAGGCAGCAGGGCTGGCCCCTAATAGCTGTAGTTTGAACTGGGGTATTTATACGTGACTGATTATGCAGAATAGCCACCGACCAATTGTTCTAGTGACCACCTTCACTGTCAAAATGAGCACTTCTTTGTGCTTTTCTAGTGACCCAGGTACACTTAAAAAGCCTAGACTGGAGTATACCGTGGTTTATTAATCTCTTAAGGTATCAGACATATACAGAGGCCCAGAATAAGCAACCTATGTTTCAGAGTTTGCACCAAAGTACTTGAAGAGATGTCAAAACACCATTTCAAGCTGATGAAGAAGAGCATGGAGAGAGCTTCTTCGCACTGGATATCTGAAATCCAATTTGAGAAGTCCTCATAAGCCTTCAAACTGAAATTAACTTTTATTAGGTAATAGGTGACAGATTTGAGAGACCTGGTGCCTGTCTCATTACGTGTACTACCAAACAACATGCAGGTCAGTACTAGGAAGTTTACTTTTGTGATTCTGTGGTCCTTGTATGAATTATGTTCAGAAGTTCACAATATATACTTGCAAATCAGGATTATTCAGATCCAGTTTGAAAGCGATAATGGCTTTAATCTGCATCTATAATGGCATGTAATTATCCAAGAACGTGATGGAGTGACTCAAAACCTGCAGTCTGAGCATAATTAGTAGCTTTATGATAAACTCTGATAGCTTACAAAGTCAGCCCAGAGTGTCTAGTTCCTCAGTATTTCATAGTTTTAATACAATTAGTGACAAATAAATGCAGAAAGGACTAATAGGTAAAAAAAATTAATTTTCACGTGTTTTCTTAGATGCAAGGGGAACCTAAATCAGTCACAGGGAGAAGCTAGGAAAGTTACTATAAAAAAATCACATGAACAGTAGAATTATTAAGACAAATGGTGAAGATAAAGGAGATTTTAGAAAGTACTTCTGAGTTGTATTGATCACTGGGCTACTAGCAAGAGTTTAAGATAAATATTACTTGTTGCCACATAAATTCTTTTCTAGTAGAGTGCACTGTACTCACCTCTCTTTTCTGCCACGAAAACCCCAAACCCCAAATACCGAGCACCATCTAGTGGTAGTTCTTACTATAGCAGAGCTGTGCATGGATGAGTACCCATTAGTAATAATTTCGATTCTCTCCTGACTAGAAAAATCCAGAAAGATTTCTATCTTTCAGTTTACAACTTATATAACATGAAGCAACTCACAACAGCAAGGTATTACTCATACACAATACGACACTGAGAATTGTGAGAACCATAAATTAAGGAAAACCAGCATCACCTAAAAAAACCCCATTAACACCCCCAGCTAATTAAAAACACTTTTAGTTACAGATCTATTGCAATTAGTGAATGTTCATTAATGCAGTAAAAACTAGGGAGCATTATTTTACCAAAATAATCCTTAAGTTGCATGCAAAACCCAAAAACCCTCAAAAAAACCCCTTAAAATAAGAATCTAGAATAAAATAAAACGTATTTTTTCTTACTTGATTGTACAGCTCTTTTACTGAAAAAGTGGGTGGCTCTTAAAAGAGCCTTTGGGTTAAGCGGTATTCGTAGCAGGTATTTACTTGGAGCTGGTGTACTTGGTGACAGCCTTGGTGCCCTCGGACACGGCGTGCTTGGCCAGCTCGCCGGGCAGCAGCAGCCGCACGGCCGTCTGGATCTCCCGCGACGTGATGGTGGAGCGCTTGTTGTAGTGCGCCAGGCGCGACGCCTCGCCGGCGATGCGCTCGAAGATGTCGTTGACGAAGGAGTTCATGATGCCCATGGCCTTGGACGAGATGCCCGTGTCGGGGTGCACCTGCTTCAGTACCTTGTACACGTAGATCGAGTAGCTCTCCTTGCGGCTCTTCTTGCGCTTCTTGTCGCCTTTCTTTTGGGTCTTGGTGACCGCCTTCTTGGAGCCCTTCTTGGGCGCGGGGGCGGACTTGGCCGGCTCGGGCATCGCGATAACTGCTTGTCTCCTAAAGACCGCACAGCCGCTTCCCGGTAAAACCAGAAGCGAAGTGAGGAGAGGAGCTCCCTGCCACGTATTTATAGCTCCAGTATGCAAATGAGCGGTATTGGCCGTGCGCATTCTCATTGGTCAGAACACAAAAGACGTCATCACTCCCCAGTTGTCGCGTCTGATTGGTCACAATTCGATTCGCCTTCTCATTGGCTGCCCACACAAGACCTACTTCTCAACCTATCAGCGAAGGGGCGAGATAGTAAAGCGAGAGCAGAGAGCCGGGGCGCGCCGAGTGCTGCCTGTGCTCTGGTGCCGGTTCCTGTCAGAGGGAGCAGCGTCGGGAGCGATGTCCGGCCGGGGAAAGCAGGGCGGGAAGGCGCGCGCCAAGGCCAAGTCGCGCTCGTCGCGGGCCGGGCTGCAGTTCCCCGTGGGCCGCGTGCACCGGCTGCTGCGCAAGGGCAACTACGCGGAGCGCGTGGGCGCCGGCGCCCCGGTGTACCTGGCGGCCGTGCTGGAGTACCTGACGGCCGAGATCCTGGAGCTGGCGGGCAACGCGGCCCGCGACAACAAGAAGACGCGCATCATCCCCCGCCACCTGCAGCTCGCCATCCGCAACGACGAGGAGCTCAACAAGCTGCTGGGCAAGGTGACGATCGCGCAGGGCGGCGTGCTGCCCAACATCCAGGCCGTGCTGCTGCCCAAGAAGACCGACAGCCACAAGGCTAAAGCCAAGTGAACCCAAGGATAAGTGGCGCATTTGCTTTTCTCCAGAAACCCAAAGGCTCTTTTCAGAGCCACCCACAAGATCCTAAGAGAGCTGAGTTATCCAAACAACAATTAAGGTCATTTTGTATTAATAATTCAACCCGTGTTTTATCTTATTTTTTATTTTTGGCTTGGATATAGTAGCAACGCTTTCCATATTTTCGTTAACAAAGTCTTGCCAAAACGTCCTCTCCCCATACAAGTTCTTCCTGGTATGGAATATTTTCCGTTTAGTTCTTACGTCGGAGAACATACCAACAGTATTCGTTGAGAGTTCCCGTCCCTCCCCGCTTTTCCGCCTCTTTCTTTTCCGAGTGGCTGATACAGTTCCAGAGATAAGAGGCGTAATCGTCTTCGGGGAAGGGAGGGGGAAGGGAAGCGGGCGGGGACTTCCGCTGGCCAATCCTTGGGCAAGGCGGGCTTTTTCAAGACTTAAAGCTTTCTTTCTTTCTCATCGGGAACAAAAGGATTGGGAGAGCTCAGGGCCTATTTTTGTGTCAGTAAAGAAACCCTCCCCTCCTCCCCCAAACAGACAAAAGCATTTACGGAGATACCTTAAGAGAAATAATACAATAGATTAGACATGGCTCAGTAGTAGCGTGCCTGGCAACTGCATTATTTTGTTACAAAATATAATCTTTAAAAAAAACATACATCCCGATTTTTTATCAAATCATTATAAAACATTGTTTCCTGGTAGTCAAAGTAATCACTCGGAGGAAGAAAAAAGTCTACACTTCCCTAAAGCCGCCGCGCTATACCGTGCTCATTAGTATTTCTTTCGGTAATCCTAGGGAACCAAAAGCACAAAACACAATTGACCTCTTGACGACTTACGAATTACTCGATCCTTGCTGCAGGTTACAGACGACCTCGGTGCATCAGCTCCTTTAGGGAAAGTGTGGGTGGCTCTTAAAAGAGCCGTTGGATAACAATATATGTAGAGTAGAACTCTTCTGATACAATTTACTTCTTTTTGGGCGCCGCCTTCTTTGCCTTGGCCGCTTTAGGTTTGGCTGCCTTAGGCTTGGCTGCTTTGGGCTTCACCGCTTTCGCCTTAGCCGGGCTCTTCGCGGCCTTTTTGGGGCGCCCTGCCTTTGCGGCTTTCTTGGGGCTCTTGGCCGCTTTCTTGGCCGCTGTGGCTGCAGGCTTCTTGGCCTTCTTGGGGCTCTTCTTCACCGCCGCCGCCTTCTTGGGCTTCTTGGCAGCGCTGGCGGGCTTCTTGGCCGCCGGCTTCTTGGGCTTGGCTGCAGGCGCCCTTTTCTTGGGGGCTTTTTCCTTCACTTCTCCAGGCTTCTTGTTGAGGCGGAAAGAGCCGGAGGCGCCGGTGCCCTTGGTCTGCACCAGGGTGCCCTTGCTGACGAGGCTCTTGAGCCCCAGCTTGATGCGGCTGTTGTTCTTCTCCACATCGTAGCCGCCGGCGGCCAGCGCCTTCTTGAGCGCGGCGAGGGAGAGCCCCTTGCGCTCCTTGGAGGCGGACACGGCCTTGGTGATCAGCTCGGTGACGCTGGGCCCCGCGGGCTTGCGGGCTTTGGAGCCGCTCGCCGCCTTCTTCGGCTTCTTGGCGGCGGCTTTGGCGCCGGGCGCGGGCGCATCGGGGGCGGCGGCGGGAGCGGTCTCGGACATCGCGGCGACTTCCTCTGCGGAGCAGGCGAACACAATTGGGCTGGCCCGGGTCAGATGCTCGTATTTTTAGAGCGGAGCCGCGCGGTGATTGGTGGGTTGCAGAGCCCGCCCCGCTGCACGGCCGGGGAGCCCTTCGGTGTGCTCGATTTGTGTTTCTTTGGACTAACAAAAGTGTATTTTCCTCGGAATTTCTGCCACCAAATCGCCCAGTTTCCTCGGTGAGGGGGGAGAAGAGCAGGTACTTGCGTTCGGGAGAGTTTCCTGCAGCAAACACGCGATTTGAGTTAAAGGAGAGGCGATAAATCCCGTGTGCTGCTGCTGGAGAGACCTCTGAAGGGAGAAACTTTTGTTTTTCCTTGCAAATTAAAAATTTCCTTTTGACATAAATGTCACAGCAACAACTCAGTCTGATTCTTTAGAGGGTTTTCTTGGGGTGAAAGTTGAAATCTGACGAATTAAAGCTATTTTGACAGTTTAAATTGATTTTGAAGAGGAGGAAGTAACACAAACTCCTTTTTCAGCTCTGAATATGGATTAAGAACCGGTTCCTTTGACCATGTGTTTTACCTCCTAAAACGCTAAAGTCTAGTGAAATAGTGTCTCGTACAACCTCCTATTGCATTTTTTATAGAAACATAAGCAATTTGTTATTATTTGGAGATTTATGAACATACAGTTGGTTTATTTTGTCTTCCTGGAATTTCAGTACAAGGGAGGCAAAGTTACCCTGCTGCCCTATGTGGGGTGTTTTCTTTTTGTTTGTTTCCCATATGAGTTTTTCTACTAGTTATTAAGTAAATCAAGCTATTTGCTTTTCATGTTCCATTTTATTTTGAAGTAAATAGTCATTTGATACCTTATGTTACAGAACTGCAGCTTTGTAAAAGAAAGCTATCTCCTAAACTTCTGTTGTTTATGGAAATTATCTTTGTCTCTGGTAATTTAAGATTTGCAAGGACTAGCATCACAGTTTAGTAATTATGCTCTTAGTTCCCGAAGAGTATTATCTTGTTATATATTTTCTGTAAAAGTAGTAGAATTTTAAACCATATTACTGTTCGGATTTTTTTATGTATCTCACAGAATATGGCTACACAAAGGTTTAGCTAAAGCCTCTGTATTCTGAATCCTCTTCCCGCTCTAAATAAAACCCACCTAATTATTACTTGTGCATTTTACAGCAGTCACTGAAATAAGGAAATGCTTTTATGATAAAAACTAGAGCACGTTGTGATAACCTGACTTTTAACAAGGGGAGAGGTAGGCCATAGGTCATTCCTAAAGGACCAGGAAGGAGTCAATCAATACTGATATCTGGTGGAAGATGTTGTAATATGCTGAACAGAGCAGAGCTCTGGAATAATATTTCATTAATCTGTAACTGATTATGAAACAAAGTGTATTATCCGTTGCCTTTTGTAGTTATTTAAGAATCCCAAAGACTACACTACAGCCAGCCCTTTGGTATTACCTGATGTAACATATAACGTGAATACAGTTTTTAAGTACATATTAGCAACCAGGAATTCGGATTGTATGAGTAGGCAGTTTTAGGGAAATGTAATTTTATTTCTATGTCATGGTTTCATTACAATGGCTGTTTTGTAAATACTAAAATGTATATAAGATGAGAGATTTTTTTACATTTGCTGTAAGATTGTGTTTCAGGGAATGTGAAACTATGAATAAATGCAATGAAGGGAAAAATTGTGACCACCGCCCCATAAGTATAAAACACCAAAAAAAAAGGTTGCAGTAAAACTGCACCTGAGTTCTTTAATGCTTTAAGGGGAAAATAACTGAGAGAACAACTAATCAAATTGTGACTTTTAAGGTTCTGTTTGTCAATCCGGCCAAAGTAAGGATACAGGTATTAAACAAATTGGAGTGGATGTGGGTATTGCAGATATACCTTCAGAAACTGACCAATGAAAGTAAAATGTTTTGAAGACTTTATCCTGTATACGTAAATCAGTGACTGAACCTTTCCACTGATTTGACTGCATAGTGTAATAAGGTAGCAACTGCTGGGAAGATAGGAAATTTAGCAGTTGCCTAGAGACTTCATTGCATATAGACAGAGGAAAAGCACAGACCATGAGTGACATGTCAGCAAAATGAAAAATTAATTGTTGCTTATTCTAGTTATTTTGAACACATTTACTTCAGTAATCTTCACTGGAGAAAATGTAAATATTCCAGCTCTCATTTGTGCCTTCACAGAGTGTTCATTCACATTTGTTGGTGGCATAATTGAGGTGGTCAATGGTCACTATCCCAGTTTTCTGCCTGAATTTTCTCCCAGCAGTTGCTACCCTGTCCTCATTTCCAAAAAGGACTACTAAGTATATATGTGTCTCTAGTTACAATCTAGTAACTTAAACTGAAGTAACTTCAGAAATTTCATGGCAGAGAGAAACTATGATTTTTTTTTATGGTTTTGCAGCAAAGACAAACCAAGTTTAGTGATGTAGAATTGCTACTTGGAACACATATTCTTCTTTATGTGAAAGAAATACATGCAGGAACAATATGGTGAAAAGTTAAGGTGTATTTGGCAATTTTACAAAGAGCTGCTCTGCAGTCAGAGCAGATAGTTAAAAAAGAATGAATAGATGTACTCAGGCACAGAAAAAATGTGGTGAAGGATTACCTAAAAGGCAGAAGTGGGAGTTTTACCTCCAGCTGAGCAAATGAGGAAGGGAAATAATCCTGTTTTAGATATAGGATATTGTGGAAAAATTTCATTGAGAAGACACTACATAGACTTTTACATGCAGTTTGGTTTTCCCAGTGAGACTGGAGGGAGGTAGAATTCATTATTCATTAAAAGAGAAGGAAAGTAATATCAGGATCTCCAGAGATACTTCTGGAGGAGGCACCACTGTAAGGTCTACTTCATATGAATTACTTCAATCCATCTCACCTTATGGGCACCCCAGCAGGCCACACTACATCACAAACCTGCAGTCTGAACCCTTCCTGCAAGACGCTTCCTTTCAGATATCGAAATCTATCCGACTTTTGCAGTTATCTATTAAGACCTCTTGGCGTAAGCAAGGAGACAGACAAACCACAGCCAAGGGCTGGCACTACACCCAAGAGCTATCAAACGTTCCCATCTGCAGTTTAGGACCTGCCAATACTTGTTCCTACGAAAATAAGCTGTGGGTTATATTTAGGTACGTTTGCAATAAGGAGAGGTAGCACAGTAGTTGTTCTCAAGCAATTTTGTTAGGAGGCATTAGCATGAGAGCCAGCCACACGAATGTGGCTGCTGGGCTGCTCTACCTGCTGTAGCTCAGTGCTGTGGTCAGTCGTTCTTAGACAGCTGGAGGAGGTACAGCTGTTACACTTGGGCACCAGAGCCCCTCTCCTTGCTTCAGATGGCAATTTCCAGAGAGATTTAGGGGAGGGCCTTTACATTATGTGCTGCATTCCCACATACATGTTCCACAGGAAAGAGGTATAAATGCTCCCTGCAACCGTGATTACACTGCTATTACAGTGTTACACCCATGCCTTACTTGCCCTCAGTGACTTCATCTTTCATCTGAGTTGCAAATGTAATAACACTTGTGTGATCCAACCAGCCAGCACAGTTTAGCAACTTTTAACACTTAGCTAAGGAATTTTAAAGTGATACCTACCAAACTACAAACTTGTTGCAGCTCAGCAAAACAAGCCTCAGCCTACATAATACTAATGTTGCTGCTGCTACTGCTGTTAAGGCTCCTGAGTATCCTGAGGTCACATAAGGCCTTTTAAATTCAGGGTATGAGCGAGCATCTGTAGGGAGCAGAACAAATAGGGTAGGGCAACAGATGACTGTCCCCACAGACTCAGCTTCCTGGAATGTTGTACACTCCTCCCTGTACCCTTGGTTAAGGGTTGGGGCACCTGTTGTGTCCTCCCTTCTTCATTGCCATGGCGTGTAATTTTGCAATTGAAAATCTATAGTCTGAAACCTGGATATGTCCATAGTTAGGAGGCACTGGGAAGGAAATCCTTTCTGGGAAAGGAAAAAAAAGTCAGCAAAAATGCAGGGGGCCAAAACCCTTCTGAGAACAGCTAATGATGAAAAAAATACGGACTTTGTTCTTTACTCTGTGTGTGTTTATTAGGTCAACGCTTTTTTACTTTTTTCACACACAATGAAAAGGTCTTCAGTCAATCAGATATCAAAGAATAGAATTATTTCTATCCCAAAGTAATTTGGTCTTCTAAAACTAATCCAAGCCACCTGAAAAATTGTGTTCTTGACCGTGCTGGCATGGTTTGAATGTAGTCATCAATGGGAGATTGAGGACACCTCAGGCCCTGAGACAAACTGTCCATAAAAGGTAAACAGCATTACCAGAAGCTGCATCATCTATGGCTCCCCAAAGAAATTGTCTCCTCCCGAATCGAGAGTGCCTCGCTTTGACCTGCATTTAGTGGTGAAGTGCACCACAGAAGGGTGCCACCACGCTGTCTCTTCATAGCAACCTCTCCATCCACACAGACCCATGGCTGCTCAGACTAGTGAGCAGCTCACACGGAGTGATGCTGAGCAACTCACTCCTCCTCCCCGCAACACCGCAGCACTTCTGTGTGTTTTCTGCCCTCCACACTTTCCTGCTGGTGTGACAGTGCTGTCTGTGACTTCTGGTAGGAGGGAGGGAGCAATATGATGAATCTAAATGTCGCTTCCCATTCCAGCCAGAAACGTGTTTGGAACCTATGGAGGGACGAAGTGTCCTCAGACACATCGTGCATGCACAGCCGCTCTGCAATCTCCCTGGCTGTTGAGACCCCAGACACTGATGTGACATGCTTCCAGGTAAATTTGGGTTGGCAGGCAACTCATTTTTTGCCACACAGGCACTGACAGTGGCACCCAGGCACCACGTAGGCTGAGAGCCAGAGCACTGTGCAACGCACCATGCGGAGGTGCTCTCCTTAAGTGGTGCTGCCTTCCTATTATTCATCAGAGGTGTAAAGGTGAAGCAGGTACTGGCTCTAGATAAGGCTGTTTGTGCCATCTTTCTAGAGCAGGAGTATTGCAAGGTAGCATTTGGGTGCTAGCTGGATAGGCTGGCTGTTTTCCCATAGAAGGAAACAAAAAGGTTTTGAAGAGTTGTTCACTGTGTAAGTGTTGTGCTGTAGTGCATGTTCTTTACAGTACGTGCTTTGCAGCTGTGCAGTCCATGATCTGGTGCCAGAGTAGAACTATCTCAGGTCAGTATGTTGTCCAGATTGCCAGGGGCACTGGAAGGGCTGGCTGGTGCCTGAATTTCCCCACAATATATAAATGAGGTCAGTCACTTCTGCTGTCACAGTTAGGAAGTCAGGAATCTGGCTTCAGAGGCTCATGAGACTATGTATATGCAGTTTGGGCACATTCAGGAAGAATACATTTCATCTATTTTGCCTGCAACTTGCCTTGGTCCCAGAAAGGATTGGCTTCCATAATGAGTGTATTAAAACTAAATCTTGGTCTTTATGGCACAGGTTTTTTTCTGCTTTGAAACTGAAAATGCAATCAAGATTTTGTTGATTTGGTTTTGAAATAGGGAATAGAGTAACAGCTTTAACTTTTGTATGCTGTTGGAGGTTAGTAGTTTGTAACATCTGACATTTAACTATGCGGTTAACAAGACTAGCACAGAAAGCCAGCACTGAGCACCTGGGAGCAGGGATCAGCAGACATCCAGCTGCATAGAGGTGGTAAGTAAAGAGAAACCTGCTGGGGTTTGGGTTTGCTCAAACTGCAGTGAGACATGTGCAGGGAAACCTAATAGCCAAAATTACTCAAAGCTGTTGAGAACAGGGCCTGCTGATCAGTAAAGTGAACGTTTGATTAATTCTGATGTTAATTGTCCAGATCTATGGCATGTTCATTTTAATAAAAAACTTCACTGGGATAAAAAAAAAGGACAAAAGAAATAGAACCAAACCCTAAGTGGAGGAAAAACTGTAATCTGTGCTTGTTTTATTAATTCTTTAGAAGAAAACAGGCCTTGGCATGCTTGAGTAGGTGGGAAGGTTTTCAAGGGTTGTCACTGTTAGCCACATCAGTGGATGAAGACAGGAATTTTTGTTTGCATTTGACGGTAATGAGAAAAACGGATTTTTAATCTTCAAGTCTGTTTGGGTTTAGATTTTTCTTATTTTCATTTTACCACTGTGCTTATTCTCCCTACATGGTGAATGGTCTTAGCTTTAGTTTATTGTTTTGTTTGGGTTTTTTGGGGTTTTTTTAATCACCTTCCCCTAGGGTGGCAGGGTGATCTAGTTATGGTCCTTTCAAACTTGAGGAGCACACAAGCTCTATTAGGCTAGTATTGGGAACACATAAAAGCTGTAATTCTGGGAGCGGTCAGAAGAATACACACTGTAGTAGTAGAACTTGTTTCTTAAATTAATAACATCAGCAGGGATCCAGAGTGGGGAGAAATTAATGGGTGATATGAGCAGGATAGCCTTGAGATTCTGCTCTCTTTGAATTGCATTCTAGAAACATAATTATGTCACTCGAAGAACTGAGTAATTAACAGGAAACTTCATTCTGGACCAATATCCCAAGTGTGACAGAGGCTAGTAAATAAAGGGGGTAAGAAAAATAGCTGATAACCTCATCAAAATGGTCCTTTATGTTTTAGTGCTTTGTGGGCTGGAGACTCATTGAGTCAGAGGGGATGTCTTTGAATTAGGCAGCCGCAAATGGATTTTTCTTCTTTGTGTTTAGCAGTTGCTTTCTCCAGGCAAAACGTTTTTCATGTTTTAGGATTTTGCTTTAGCATTACGAATCATGAAAGGTTGAGGAATAGGTGAGTGGGAGTGGTAGATGGACAAATGAGTGATGGACATGTATACTATGTGGACTGTATCCCTGTCATAGTGGAGAATTTAATTAATACGTGGTTAGCTGTCCTTAGAGGGTGCCTGTGTTATAAAATGCTGCTGGAAAACAAGCATGAAGTGGAACAAAATGGCAACCAGCAAAGAAAGTGGACTGAATACCCTTCCCTGTAGCTGTAGAGAGATGAAGATAATATATGTGAAACAGAGGGAATGGCAAGTCATTTAGAAGAAGAGATAAAAAGGAATGATAAGTCTTCAGGGCCAAGAGAGACATTCTTATATGAAATATCTAAGTTGAAAGATGCTGTGAAACAATGACTTTACCATTATATTTTTAGACCCTGTCACTTTTTCAGACTTACCCTCCTGGAGTCACTGTGACTAAGGCAGAAAAAAATGCCAGAGTCAATGAGAAAAAAGGTTGCCAGGGTTCACAGAGATCTCTCTGAGCCCTTCACCTTGAAGGACTTTCCTCTGTCTCTATGTGAGTAATGATGTGTGTATTTGGCCATAAAGAGCACAGGCAAATTCTCCATATTGGAATTATATTAACTTCATGGACCCAGTGGGTCTTGTACTACAAATAGGAGGACTGCAGGCATAGCCAACAGAAATGAGGCATGGATTGAAAAGTCATGACCACTGATTTTTAGAGTCATGAAGTTATACCAAAAAACCAGAAATGTCATCATACCCTTGTGAAAGGAAAACATATTACATCAAAGGAAGAGTAACCACTCAGAATTGTGCCAAGCCTTTGAAAACATGGCGTACACGTGAACATGGCTGGCATAGCCATTTTTGTTGTGCATTTGACATTTGTTATTAATTTGCATCCACTTAGAAGCAATTACCTTAATAGAAATATAATGTTTTTTATATATCACCGGGATGTCTGGGATTTAATGTGAAGCAAACACTAGAGACAGAAAATAAAGGGTGAATGGGAAGCAAACGCTAAAGACACTAGGATAGAAAATAAATGGTCTTCAGTTCATTGCTGAAAAAGCCCTATGCAAATTCGCCACGGATACAGTACACTGAGAATCAGGTATAGCCAGCTTCTAGAAAAACACACATTTCCTTCTGTCTAAGGTGAACACTCAGGCATGATTTTCCTCATGCTTCAGAGTATATAAGACAAATACTACCCTAAGATCATGAAAGTGACCTAGAAGTTCATATAATTGTAATATGATTCTCAGTATATCGAATGCCTGAATGCAACTGCAGAAGTGAGAAGATATGGTCAGCATGGCCTTAACATCTATACGCGGAGGCCTAAAGACCGCCACCTCCCTATGAATTGGCACTGTCGAAGCATCAGGGAAAAAAAAAAAAAAGGGTTTCTGCGTTCTCGCCCCAGCCAGAGGGGAAGAAGCCGGGGAAAGCGGTTCGGGGGAACCGAGGGCCTGGGGGACTCCGAGCGAGGCAGGGACGGGGGGAGGGGAGCAGAGACGGAGGCGGGGACAGGCGCGGAGAAGGCGGCCGGGCCCCGGGGCGGTGCCCGCGAGCGGCGAAAGGGGCGGAGGCGCAGGCCCGGCCCCGGCCGCCGAGCCCGCCCCTGCTCCCAACCAGGTCGGACCGCACCGCATAAAGGCCGCGGCGCGGGCGGCGTTGGCGCACAGCGACAGCAGAAGCGACCGTCGGAGCTCAGCTGCTATCATGTCTGGTCGGGGCAAGGGCGGCAAGGGGCTCGGCAAGGGCGGTGCTAAGCGCCACCGCAAGGTGCTGCGCGACAACATCCAGGGCATTACCAAGCCGGCCATCCGCCGCCTGGCTCGGCGCGGCGGCGTCAAGCGCATCTCGGGGCTCATCTACGAGGAGACGCGCGGCGTGCTGAAGGTGTTCCTGGAGAACGTGATCCGCGACGCCGTCACCTACACGGAGCACGCCAAGAGGAAGACGGTGACGGCCATGGACGTGGTGTACGCCCTCAAGCGCCAGGGTCGCACTCTGTACGGCTTCGGCGGTTAAAGCCTTTTGCTCTTTCCGGACCACTGGACAAAACCCCAAAGGCTCTTCTAAGAGCCACCCACTTTTTCATTTAAAAGAGCTGTGTTGCTGTGTTGTCAGTATTTGTTGTGCTTTTGCATTTTGGTTTTTCGCCTATAATGGTGCAGCTTTTCTCCCTCTTGTTTCGGGCATGCCGGGCTGCTGTTCCTTAGCGGCCTTTAGGGGAGGAAAAAGGAAACAAAACCCACGCAGGCTGAGAGTCAAATACACCATTTTCTAAGGAAATAAAGATTAACTATGATACGGGTAAGGTCTCTACAAGAGATCGCGTTATATTTTTTTTCTTATTCCCGCTCGTGTTTGAAAGGGGGAAGTGGACAATTAACTCGGGGACCATAGTAACGCTGCGGAGGAGGCTCTTCACTCTTCGGCCGGCGGTGGCGGCCGCGGTAGCGCGGGCCCCTATCCAGGGAGGCTTAAGCGCCCGCGCAATTTCCAAAAGCCCGCGCGGGCGACGATTGGCTCCGGGACATTCCGCGCCCGGCGGAGCCCGCCCTCCCCTCCTCCCGCGCTCGTCCCAGGACAACACAGGGGATGACACACAGAATGCTCCGACCGATCCCGGCCCAGGAGTGAAACACAGACTGCCCGACCGCGCCTGAGCGCTCCGGCAGAACCGGCCTGGCTTCGTTACAGGAAAGACGCTCCAAACCACACACGCACCCAAAGACAAGCACAGGCGCCCTTCCCTTCCTTTCACTCCCTCCCCCGGCGCTCGCTCCGCAGCATTTCAAGCTCTTTCTCGAGGCTGTGGGTGGCTCTGAAAAGAGCCTTTGGGTTTCGCTTCTGGGCTCGGGACGCTGCCCTCGCCTGGTTTACTTGCTCTTGGCTTTGTGGCTCTCAGTCTTCTTGGGCAACAGCACGGCCTGGATGTTGGGCAGCACGCCGCCCTGCGCGATCGTCACCTTGCCCAGCAGCTTGTTGAGTTCCTCGTCGTTGCGGATGGCGAGCTGCAGGTGGCGGGGGATGATGCGCGTCTTCTTGTTGTCGCGGGCCGCGTTGCCCGCCAGCTCCAGGATCTCGGCCGTCAAGTACTCCAGCACGGCCGCCAGGTACACCGGGGCGCCGGCGCCCACGCGCTCCGCGTAGTTGCCCTTGCGCAGCAGCCGGTGCACGCGGCCCACGGGGAACTGCAGCCCGGCCCGCGACGAGCGCGACTTGGCCTTGGCGCGCGCCTTCCCGCCCTGCTTTCCCCGGCCGGACATCTTCCCTCGCTCGCTCCGCGAACAAACCCCCGATGCCACCGAAACGCAGCAGGTGAGTGACAGCCGCCCTGAGCCCTCCGCCTTTATATCCCCTCCCCTTCGCGCGGCCGCCGCCTCCTGATAGGCCGAGGCGCCTGTCGGGGCGCGCGCAGCCCAATGGCACAGCGAATCTCACGCTGACCAATCGCGAGGGGCGCAGCGCCGAAAGGCCCCGCCCGCGCTCTCCACGCCGCCAATGACGAACCGGGCCGGGCGGGCCTCGGCTCGCGGCCCCGCCTACGAGGAACGGTCGCTCCCGCCGCCGCCGCCGCCGCTCGGACCCGCGGGGCCGCGCTGCCCCGTCCCGCAGAGCGTTTGCTCTCTCCCGTGCTTTATTATTCTTTTAAAGCCGCCGGGCTGCACAAGGTGGGGTGGGAGAGCCGAATCGAGGCAATGGAGAGGAAGACAGAGACAGTGCGGCTCTGTCAGTGAGCCGGAAAAAGGGGACGGAGGGGACAGGCGTAGAATGCAAAGGCAGGAATTCCCCCCCATACGTTTTTAGCGGGACCTTATTTGAACAGGGACTCTGCACTTAAAACCTAAAATGCGTCTAAACCTAAACAAGCTTTGATTCCTAGACATATCCCCTGGTTCCACAACTGGCTAATACAGTTTGCATTTCTATGTACTAGCAATAAAAAAGAAAAACTCTGAATGGTTTTCATTCTTGGGCTGAAATTACTTTTTTACTATTCCGTTTTAATATTTTCTTTCAAGTGGAGTTTTCCAACTACTATTTTCCCCTGTTATATTTAGCATATTTTTGTGATAGTTTAAGGTATCGAAATAAAAATACAAATAGTTTCCAGGGAATTTTTGTCCTTGTTAGACCTGCACACATATATCCACTAAAATAAAAGCAGAAAATTTCACACTTGAAGGATGACAAACTGACTTAATAAAAGAAAATGTAAAAATAAGGTTACATGCTGTAACAAAAGTTTTAAGCCTTGTGTGGTTTAATAGTCAAGTTAAATTCTGTCAGCTAATAACAATATTAAGCCTTAGCGGTTCTGCAAGTAGTGACAGTATACATTAGGACTTTTTACAGGAACATAAAGTATTCAACAACAACAAATACTGAAAAAGGTAGGCGGTATCTGACAAGGGCGGGAATTTTAAAATTTGAATCTGCCAATGAAACTCAGCTCGTACTCGTCTGCCTATCAGAGACGGCACCGGGGCTATAAATACTGCCCGAATAGAGGCAGATTTTTACTGTTGCTGCTGCCTCAAGCTTGAGTGCTGTTGTTACGAGCGATGGCGCGCACGAAGCAGACGGCGCGTAAGTCGACGGGCGGGAAGGCGCCCCGCAAGCAGCTGGCCACCAAGGCGGCCCGCAAGAGCGCGCCGGCCACGGGCGGCGTCAAGAAGCCGCACCGCTACCGGCCCGGCACGGTGGCGCTGCGCGAGATCCGGCGCTACCAGAAGTCCACGGAGCTGCTGATCCGCAAGCTGCCCTTCCAGCGCCTGGTGCGCGAGATCGCGCAGGACTTCAAGACCGACCTGCGCTTCCAGAGCTCGGCCGTCATGGCGCTGCAGGAGGCCAGCGAGGCCTACCTGGTGGGGCTCTTCGAGGACACCAACCTGTGCGCCATCCACGCCAAGCGCGTCACCATCATGCCCAAGGACATCCAGCTGGCCCGACGCATCCGCGGAGAGCGTGCATAAGCCTTCTCAGAGCATTCCCATCTGTTCTAAAAAAAGTATTCAAATTAACCCAAAGGCTCTTTTAAGAGCCACTCCATACACAATGAAAGGAGCTGGAACACTGAGGTGTGCATTCGGGTATGTGGGTTTATACAGATACTAAGTAGAAAAAAAGACACTGATTATATGCAATCAGAATAAACCGAGAGGGTTCCGCACTGTGTACTTGAAGCATGTGGTAAAAAATCAAGAGACATTTGATTTTTTTCCGATGCTGGGATGTGTGTGATGTTTTCAAAGTTCGGAAAACTTAGGGTTATAACGGTGTTAGGGCGAAATTTTCTCGCGGAGAAAATACTCGGCGTGAAACAAATGGGAATTTACAGCCTTTGTAGTTTCCTCGCGCCCCCTCCGTCCCCTTTTTCCGGCTCACTGACAGAGCCGCACTGTCTCTGTCTTCCTCTCCATTGCCTCGATTCGGCTCTCCCACCCCACCTTGTGCAGCCCGGCGGCTTTAAAAGAATAATAAAGCACGGGAGAGAGCAAACGCTCTGCGGGACGGGGCAGCGCGGCCCCGCGGGTCCGAGCGGCGGCGGCGGCGGCGGGAGCGACCGTTCCTCGTAGGCGGGGCCGCGAGCCGAGGCCCGCCCGGCCCGGTTCGTCATTGGCGGCGTGGAGAGCGCGGGCGGGGCCTTTCGGCGCTGCGCCCCTCGCGATTGGTCAGCGTGAGATTCGCTGTGCCATTGGGCTGCGCGCGCCCCGACAGGCGCCTCGGCCTATCAGGAGGCGGCGGCCGCGCGAAGGGAGGGGATATAAAGGCGGAGGGCTCAGGGCGGCTGTCACTCACCTGCTGCGTTTCGGTGGCATCGGGGGTTTGTTCGCGGAGCGAGCGAGGGAAGATGTCCGGCCGGGGAAAGCAGGGCGGGAAGGCGCGCGCCAAGGCCAAGTCGCGCTCGTCGCGGGCCGGGCTGCAGTTCCCCGTGGGCCGCGTGCACCGGCTGCTGCGCAAGGGCAACTACGCGGAGCGCGTGGGCGCCGGCGCCCCGGTGTACCTGGCGGCCGTGCTGGAGTACTTGACGGCCGAGATCCTGGAGCTGGCGGGCAACGCGGCCCGCGACAACAAGAAGACGCGCATCATCCCCCGCCACCTGCAGCTCGCCATCCGCAACGACGAGGAACTCAACAAGCTGCTGGGCAAGGTGACGATCGCGCAGGGCGGCGTGCTGCCCAACATCCAGGCCGTGCTGTTGCCCAAGAAGACTGAGAGCCACAAAGCCAAGAGCAAGTAAACCAGGCGAGGGCAGCGTCCCGAGCCCAGAAGCGAAACCCAAAGGCTCTTTTCAGAGCCACCCACAGCCTCGAGAAAGAGCTTGAAATGCTGCGGAGCGAGCGCCGGGGGAGGGAGTGAAAGGAAGGGAAGGGCGCCTGTGCTTGTCTTTGGGTGCGTGTGTGGTTTGGAGCGTCTTTCCTGTAACGAAGCCAGGCCGGTTCTGCCGGAGCGCTCAGGCGCGGTCGGGCAGTCTGTGTTTCACTCCTGGGCCGGGATCGGTCGGAGCATTCTGTGTGTCATCCCCTGTGTTGTCCTGGGACGAGCGCGGGAGGAGGGGAGGGCGGGCTCCGCCGGGCGCGGAATGTCCCGGAGCCAATCGTCGCCCGCGCGGGCTTTTGGAAATTGCGCGGGCGCTTAAGCCTCCCTGGATAGGGGCCCGCGCTACCGCGGCCGCCACCGCCGGCCGAAGAGTGAAGAGCCTCCTCCGCAGCGTTACTATGGTCCCCGAGTTAATTGTCCACTTCCCCCTTTCAAACACGAGCGGGAATAAGAAAAAAAATATAACGCGATCTCTTGTAGAGACCTTACCCGTATCATAGTTAATCTTTATTTCCTTAGAAAATGGTGTATTTGACTCTCAACCTGCGTGGGTTTTGTTTCCTTTTTCCTCCCCTAAAGGCCGCTAAGGAACAGCAGCCCGGCATGCCCGAAACAAGAGGGAGAAAAGCTGCACCATTATAGGCGAAAAAACCAAAATGCAAAAGCACAACAAATACTGACAACACAGCAACACAGCTCTTTTAAATGAAAAAGTGGGTGGCTCTTAGAAGAGCCTTTGGGGTTTTGTCCAGTGGTCCGGAAAGAGCAAAAGGCTTTAACCGCCGAAGCCGTACAGAGTGCGACCCTGGCGCTTGAGGGCGTACACCACGTCCATAGCCGTCACCGTCTTCCTCTTGGCGTGCTCCGTGTAGGTGACGGCGTCGCGGATCACGTTCTCCAGGAACACCTTCAGCACGCCGCGCGTCTCCTCGTAGATGAGCCCCGAGATGCGCTTGACGCCGCCGCGCCGAGCCAGGCGGCGGATGGCCGGCTTGGTAATGCCCTGGATGTTGTCGCGCAGCACCTTGCGGTGGCGCTTAGCACCGCCCTTGCCGAGCCCCTTGCCACCCTTGCCCCGACCAGACATGATAGCAGCTGAGCTCCGACGGTCGCTTCTGCTGTCGCTGTGCGCCAACGCCGCCCGCGCCGCGGCCTTTATGCGGTGCGGTCCGACCTGGTTGGGAGCAGGGGCGGGCTCGGCGGCCGGGGCCGGGCCTGCGCCTCCGCCCCTTTCGCCGCTCGCGGGCACCGCCCCGGGGCCCGGCCGCCTTCTCCGCGCCTGTCCCCGCCTCCGTCTCTGCTCCCCTCCCCCCGTCCCTGCCTCGCTCGGAGTCCCCCAGGCCCTCGGTTCCCCCGAACCGCTTTCCCCGGCTTCTTCCCCTCCGGGCGGCGACTGCCCCAGAGCTGCCTGTGAATTTTTGAGCGCGTCCCCGCGGTCGACGCTCCCTGGTCTCCGTGTGACCAGGCTCAGGTGCCTCGGAGGCTCGCGGTGCACCGCGCCCTTGCGCCGGGGTTCGGCCGGTATTGCGGGCTCTGCGAACCCTTAGAGCGTATTATCTCTGCGCTCTCTCGGTACCATGTTCCCGAAAAGCGTTAGGAGCTACTTTCCTTGACTTTGCCTTTTTGTCTCCTGCCACCTGCTGGGCAACGTGTAATTTCCTTCAAACCTTGTCCCATTTCTTTTTTTACCTGTTGACATGAGTGATAGGAGCACGTATTTGTCTTCCTATTGTTGTTGCTGTTTCAGATTTACAAGGAATACTTTCAACGTTACTGTGTTTTACCTACAGCACAGCATATCTTTTTTTTTCGCCTGCCAAATTTGGGTATAGACAATCTATTTTTTGGGAGCACTAATTTTTTCCAAGAATGGGTGCAGATATCATGATTTGATTTCATTTTATATTCCTTTGTGAGTAGCACTAAATCGTCTTAATCTCTTGTTCTTCTGATGCTGCATAATGTATACTGGGAACTTACATGACGGTACTTTATAAAGAAACTTCACCAGGTACACCTTACAGTGAAAATAACTGTCAGAAAATTTATGTCAACTTTATTATTCTTTCTCCTCTTTTAGATATGGGTTTTGGGCCTATGTATGCTCTGGAACCCTTTTAAGCATCATCTCATCTGAATATATATATGTATTCTAGAAAAGAATGAATAACTTAGCAATTCATAATGCCACACACTAACTATGGCAAGTATGGCGTTAATTAATTGTGAAAATTCTGTAATAATTTCTTACAGTTTTTCTTAATTCATTTGCCCTGTTTAAGTTTTCCTAGTTGTGGTTCATTTGGGAGGGTGTTATGTTTTTCTCAGGGGGCTGTTGTTGTTTGGCTTTTTGCTTAATTGATTTTTGGCGTGGTTTGGGCTCTTTACTTCTGAAAATCAGCATAAAAATATTTTTTATGTGGATGAAATTTTAATTTGTACGTTACAAACACTAAGCTGAATTCTTCATATTTCATCAGTGAGGACCAGTGTTGAACATGTGAAATGTGAGCATGTCAGCTCTAAACTGAATCTCAAAATTACTCTCAGCTTCAGCAAACAGCAGAAATTGCTATGAAATGGCTGCCCTGGCCTTTATATACCCCTAAACGTTTACAGATATGTAAAGCCTTGGAAAGAAAGGTTTCACACTCACTGTGTTTGTACTTAGCACTTTTTTGAATAATATTTTCACTGACTTATGAGGCATATGGTTGTCTTCCCCCTTTTTATCTACTTCAGTACACGCTGAGGAATCCACCAAATAATCTCCTCTTATGTGCAAGGGTTAAAAACTTCACAAAACAGAAAAGCAGTAGGGACACACTTTTCCCTGAGTTTTGGTTGTTTACTCAAAATTCCTAGGGCCAAAGACTGGATGAAAGTTCTCTTGGAAACTTTGCTTCATTCATCTGCAATTTGCATCATTATGCTAAAAATAAATCTTTTACAAATGTTAGGTTAAGAGATTTTAACACATCAGTATTAAGACAAGAGGAGCACCAAAAATTAAAGGAGGAATGTAAGTCTCTTTCTTTTGGGAAAAACAATTAATATTTTCAGTTAGTATAATAAAAAGTGAAAGGAAAAAAATCTTGTTATGTTTAAATGTTACAACGCAAGACGTATTTTGTTCAAACTACAACATTGATTTAATAGGTTTTGAAACAGGCAGGCAGATATTCCCTTTTGTGTAGAAAGAGCTGGAGTATGGTCTAAAGTAACCCCCAGAATCTGGGATATTACACAGTAATACGAATTCAATTAACTGGTATGTATCAAAGGAGTTGGGGAACTTCATGAGCTGATTTTGCTCAAGAGAACAAAATTCCACATGGGTTAGAAATTACGCAAACATCCTTGGCTTCCCTCACTACACTGTATCACAACTTTATCTTCTTATGCCATGTCTGGAATTTCCAAAATGCCATAGCTATTCATTGCTTGTAGACAGGAAGGCCTCATTCACATCCTACATTTACAATTCTGGAAAGAACTCTAACATGGTTGTTAGAAAATGACCGCAGATCACATCATTCTTCAATCAGCTTTGGGAATCTGTGACCTGGAAAATGGCTCTTTCTAGTCCATACTTATTTCCAGATCTGCACTGTTCACTAGGCATAAAATATCCCTTCTTATAATTCACGTGTTTTTGCCAGCTCCAGCAGCAGATTTGGGTCTAATGCTGTGTCAAAAACTCCTAGTGTTCCACCTGAGAGGAAAAAAAAGTTAGGCCATTTGTGTTTCTGCATGCTGAGTAACAGGATTTCTGTCCTCTCAAGAGTGTTGGTGGACAAAGGCTGAAAGATGGTGATATAGTTTCCATCTGTATTGAATGGTGTGAATTTGAATTTCTGTTGTTTAAAAATTGTTTCATTTCCTGATAATAAGGCGTGTTCTATTGCATGAGAAAAAAAATAAAATTTTTATATCTTTCAAATGTGGAAAACACACTTTCTTAACATTTTGAAGTGCATATCTCACCATGAGCCTTGGCCTATACCCAGAAATTATCAGATAAATAAAATGAGATTATTCTACTACCAAGCCAAGAGCCTCACCATTGTGGAAGTCACAACACCTGGTGAAGAATTTGGGTGCTGTTCATTTAGGTATGAGGCAATGGAAATACCAAATCAGCATTTATTATAGGACATTTTGACTTTACTAGTCATTTAGGAAAATAAATGTCAGTAGGCATAGAGGAAAACAATGGCAGCCCATGACTCCTTTAAGCAGAAGGAACAGAGATTCGTTATTTATTTTACATTAGAACACCTGTGCTAGGTGTCAGCTTTGAAATTTGGCATTAAAACACACAAAAATAATCATTTGCTTCTACCTACCCCATTCATCTTTGGAACAGGAGCAAGGGTAGTTGTCCAGTTGCTGTAAGCAGTCTGCATAAAGTTGAATTAATTTACAGCATGTGTGGGATTTTGATGCAGAACATGAACCCACTTGACAACGGTTCTCTTTTTTTTTTCTTCTATTAACCTTCTAAAAAAAAATCTGGGTAGAATCTCTGTATAGGCCTGTGCTAATTCATAAACATGTTAATTTCCTGGAAGGAAAGCAAGAACATTTTACTAAAATATTTCAGTATTTTTATTGACATTTTCTGGTTTAAAAAATTAGGGGAAGGTTAATGGAGCGATGATACCCAAACACAACTTCTACGTGAAGAAATGATGGAGTATCAAACCCTTGGGAAGCCTTCCTGCTGAATGTATGCAAATGCACCAACTTGCTGTGTTGAGCACATGTTCCCTCTTTTGGGTTATATTCTATAGTGCCTGAAAAAACAAATTTTAGTCTGCAGTGGCTGAGAAATTAAAACCCATTTACTGGATTACAATACAAATACTTGGATGATTCTAGGATATTATACTTGAATATCCAGAAGCAAAACAGCTGAAGAAAAAAGAGAGGCAGATTGTCCCTGACTTGCATCAATACTCAGGTCTGCCCTTCCTGTCTTCCGCTTTATGCCCATCTTTGTTTTGCTCTCCACTGAAGAGGAATTCATAATGGTTCATTTCCTATGAGCATCCACAGCCTGATAATACCAGTCTGTTGTTTCTTGGTCTCTCATCGTTGATTGAGGTTATCTCAAATGCTCAGTAATACTCTATATGAAGGAAAGATGGGCTTGAGAGTGTAGAATCACATCTCTAAACACTTTCTAGCTTCTAAGTAAATCAGCATACAATCATGACAATGCAAACAAAGAAAAACACTAATGTTCAGTTTATAATAATCTCAGAATTTGTTTCTGCCATAAAGATGCAGGGAGAAATAAAATTGTTACAGAGTCTTTCAAAGATTGATAAAGATTACAACATTTCTTGTACAGGTCCAGAAAGCTGACAGAAAGCTGCCACTAAATGTGAATAGCTTGACAAACAAACCACTCATATACAAATATCGAGGGATTAGAGAACAACAAAATGTTAGTGCTAGTGCCACTGGGAGGTTTTGAGCTCTCTGTTCTTCCTGGCTATGGAGTTACTACTACTGGTTTAGAAAAGAAAATTTCCTCAGAGTGTCAGTATTCTGATAGTGTTCAGTAATGTCACTGAAGGCCTTCATCCTCCCCCAGTATAGGAAATAAGTATCAGATTAAATGGGTATTAAATGTATTTTCTCATTTCTGTGTTTAATCAAGAAACAATACAACATTCTTCAGGGTCACACCGCAGTTTTGTTATGCTCATTATCGCAGCCAGATAATCCAAAACGTGCATTTACTTTCATTTTATAGGTTTGCTAAGGGAGACCTCACTAAGCTGTATTTTTTTCAACATTTACCTTCAAGCAGAGAAAAAAATAAGGTATTTCAAATTACTAGAATAAATCTAGTATTCGCTCTGGTTGTAGCCATTCGGATTTTCCACTTAAACATGGGTAATACGAAAGGGATATGGCATTTCTCAAATGGTTCAAGTCACTGTGTTTCTTTATTTTCACACTCCCGAACAGCAGGGACTCTGCGTTTTACCGACATTTCATTCACCCTTTTACACCTACTTTTAGCTCTGAATATACCTGCTCACAAGTTTTTAGGAGCTGATGATAGCCCGGATATGGAGGGTACAGAACACAATGCTATTGCAGGCAGACTGCTAACTGCTTGGTATTTAAAAGAAAGCAACATTGCATTGAAAACGAAGGGGAAAAAAAAGAGAGAATTCATCCATTGTCTGTAATATCGAGCAGCTGCTTCCCGGGGCAGGAATCCTCCTGATAAGGTATCGGTTCTTCTCTTCTGAAAGCAGCAAAGTAGTGAATTACCAGACGGTGTTATCAGAGATAAAAACTTACACAATCAACATTCATTCACTAAAATCTAAAAATAAGTTTTGCGTTAAGTGTCCTGGCTACTCAATGTACTCTTAAAAGACCGAATTTTCAGGTTTAACTCCCCATAAAATTCAAAATTCAGTATACTCCAGATTCTGTTTCCCAAATTATTTTTATCTAATTCCGAGGAAAAGACAGTGATTACTGCACGTATTAACACTAAAAGCAGATATACTATAATTGCAATTATCCTGACTTTCGAATCTAACAGACGAAAGCTATTTCGTTAAGGTTACATTGAAAATGCATTGACAGGAACATCAGTCTTCAGAAGGGGCACGTCGGTGCTTTGTTCCACTGAAATACACAAGCATGAAGAAAGTATCACCCCCTTTCACACACGCTGCTAAAGCACAAACGTCTCCCCAAAAGGCAGTAGCTGAGACACCGAGACTGCTGAGGAGAGACTGAGCAGGGTGATTTCGGAGGGAAGCGGCTCAGCCGAGGGAGTCAGCTCTGCATCAACGTCTGGGACCACGAGACGAAACTGTGTTACTTGCTCGGATTTAATATCCATTTACTCTGAGACCAAGGGCTCAAACCACTCTGTTTTTCACCTGTTCTGTAGAGAACCTTCTACAGAACAAGATTTCATGCCAGCTGTGCCCATTTAGCTTAGAGTAAAATTTAAATTTAAAATATAAACCGAAGGTTTCTCTCTGCCGAGGTCTCTGCGGCTTCACGCCGCTGCCTTTCAGCGGTCGCGTTTCCCTCATATCTGCTCCTTCTAACGGGAAACTCCGCTAGCCTGTAGGGCAGACGCCCCCCTCCCCTCCCGGAAAGAAACGGGGTGCATGGGCGGCAAATTTCGTGAGGAAAAAGTCCTTTTTGGACCCTGAAGAAACACAACGGGAGCAGCGGCGGGCGGCGGAGCGGGGCACGGCGCACCAATCAGCGCGCGCGGCGCCGCTATAAAAGGGGCGGCGGCCGCGGCGCCTCCATTGTTCGCCCGGGTCGAGCAGAAGTCGGAATGGCCGAAACCGCTCCAGTCGCCGCGCCTGATGTCGCCGCCGCCGCCCCGGCCCCGGCCAAAGCTCCCGCCGCCAAGAAGCCGAAGAAGGCGGCGAGCGGCTCCAAAGCCCGCAAGCCCGCGGGGCCCAGCGTCACCGAGCTGATTACTAAGGCCGTGTCCGCCTCCAAGGAGCGCAAGGGGCTCTCCCTCGCCGCGCTTAAGAAGGCCCTGGCCGCCGGCGGCTACGATGTGGAGAAAAGTAACAGCCGCATTAAGCTCGGCATTAAGAGCCTCGTCAGCAAGGGCATTCTCGTGCAGACCAAAGGTACCGGCGCTTCCGGGTCTTTTCGTCTTAGCAAGAAACCTGGAGAAGTGAAGGAAAAAGCCCCCAAGAAGAGAACGGCTGCAGCCAAGCCGAAGAAGCCGGCGGCTAAGAAGCCCGCCAGCGCTGCCAAGAAGCCCAAGAAGCCGGTGACAGCGAAAAAGAGCCCCAAGAAAGCCAAGAAGCCAGCAGCTGCCGCAGCCAAGAAAGCAGCCAAGAGCCCCAAGAAGGCGGCAAAGGCTGCCAAGCCCAAAAAAGCGGCAGCAGCAGCGAAGAGCCCGGCTAAGGCGAAGGCAGTGAAGCCCAAAGCAGCCAAGCCCAAGGCGGCCAAGCCGAAAGCAGCGAAGGCGAAGAAGGCAGCGCCCAAGAAAAAATAAATTGTTCGGAAAAAACCTTATCTGCTTTGCAGATAAACCCCAACGGCTCTTTTAAGAGCCACCCAAATTTTCACAAAAAGAGCTGGAGTTTTATTAGAGTTCTGTTCGTGTACGCGTGTGCAATCTAACTTTTTTTTCCTCCCCTGTTGGTGTCGCTTTTAAGTGGCCCCGATAACGTTTCTGCGCTCTTGTTCTTCAGGGGCGCCGAGCAGCACCGCAGCAGCAGAACTCACCGCGGCACAGCTCATTAAAAAAAAAAAAAAATCCCCGTGTTTTCGGTGCAAATACCTTCCTGTTGGCCGCAGGAAATCGGTGCAAGCCCGAACTCCTCGGGGTAGGTAGGCTGCGCTCAGGTCGCCCCGGCTCCCGGGACGGGGGATGGGAGTGGGGATGCTGCGGCTCCCCGTCGTTTCCCTCCTGTGAGCCGGGAGGCGGAGAGCTGCGCAGGGAAGCGCCTGGGACCGCCCCCAGAGCCCGGCAGATTTCGAAAAGCCCGCGCTCCGCAAAGATTGGCCGTCGCTCTCGGGCTTTTCTAGTGTCCAGCAGTTTTCGGGTTAAAAAGGCGCCCCACTTTTTTCTTTAAATTCACTTGGCGGAAGAGGCCTAGGAACTCCCTGGTACGTTTGTACCGCCTCCTCCACCCCCCTCACCCCCGCGGGCTTTTTCAATTCCAGTCCAGTTTTGTCCCCGCTTTGAAAACCGTAGGGCGAGCGGGGTCCGAGAAGTCCGAAGTTTCGAGCTGCCTTGGTGCTGCCCGCAGTCCTCCACCTTGGTGCTCAAACTCTCGCTCGTTGGGGCTGCCGCGCTCAGTTCTTAGCCGGGTGTTCGTTTTTGCACACTTGGAACGACAACAACAACAAAAAATTGGTATTTTCTGTACACGTAACAACCTATAGCTCTGGTCACTGGCACTTCTCCTGTCTCGGTTTTAGGATGTGGTGCACACTTTTATTACTGCACTTGCTCTATGAGGAAGGGGCTTATGTGAGTATGGGGCGATCGCAGCATGTGGACAGGGATTTACTGTGTTAATGAGCACAAAGCTCAAGCAAAGCTGGTCTTTCACTTTAGACTTAATAGTTCTTAGCTGAAGATGGCTGTTAAATATTGTAAAAAATTGTTCCACAGTACAAGAAAGGAAGTGTGTGTGTGTGTGCAGGAATACTGAATGCACTGGCTATATTAGCTCCAGTGGTTATACTGTCCAGTACAGGAACAAAATTACCATCAAACCAAACATTCCTGTTAAACTCGTAAAGCTGAGTTGGGTGGCATAGCATAGATACTTACTGGGAAAAGAGGGTGCAGTGGCAAAGAGCAAGAGTGGCCTGGGGAAAGTCGTACAGCGGGGATAAGTGTAATGACATCTTTATGCCAGCTGCACCACTGGCATACCAGTCAGTAACCCTAATTCATCGTTTCTCATCCTCCTCCTTCCCCCTCAGAGTGTACACTGCTAGCCCTGTGGATGCCATCTCATCTCAGCTATGGGAGAGCTGTGCACAACTCCAGACTGATTCTTCCTCAGAAACAGCTGAAGTTAAATTACCAAGTCACTGCCATGGTGTCTGATCACTGTGTGTCCCTCAGGACCCCACATCATCTTCAGCAGGCTTCTCTCCAGCTAATAAGCAGATTCTTGTTCCAGACATACGAAAAGTTGATATCCTAAGAAAAACTCAGGGCATACTATTTTGTTATCATGGCTCAGATTTCTAGCTGACCTACTGAACTGAGGTTCAAATGTTTGATTTACGATTGCAGTGAAAAGGGAACATATCTTGCTCCTCTACGACATAGTTTTTGGCCATATGGTCATGAATTTATTTTGTCAAACAAGTTAAGGTGCCTCATGGTACTGGGGAAAGAAAGAAAAGAAATGAGCTCCGCTTAGTATATTGTAAGGTGTGCTGGTGTTTAGTGGCTGGTCATACTTTGACAAAAACGAAAAGGATACACTTTATGATTAAATGCTAAGCTGCCCCAAAATTAGACAGAAGGTCAGAAAAAAAAAAAAAAAAGGAGGGGGTTCAGTATTGCAATTAATTACAAGGAAGACCTGCTTGTGGGTCGGCTGTTTATTTCACATATGTACTTAGTAAATCTCAATATCAAAAGTCTATGATGTTCCAATTATGGCAAATGAACCACTGAGTTAGATAAAAGTCTGCATATACCAGAACAGGCTTAGCAACCTGGCAAGAATTCTGTTTAAGTTACTCTCCCACAGAATAATAAATCACTTTGTACTGATGAATATTTTTTTATGATGGGGTTACAGAATTTTTCATCAGCACAAAGCCCAATTGCCTGTCAGATTACCACAAAACTAGGTAATTTTCAGACATATATTACTTCACATCTTCATTCTCAATTAATGGGTTATGTTATTCCTGTACTTCTTGTGTATCTCTTTATCTTTTATGGTAATTGTTGTCAGGTGGAAGAGATTATTCTGCATGGCCTCAGCATGTCTTTGAAAACCATTAAAAAGTCTCCCGTAGGAGCTCAATTCTTAAAAATATCAAAGGGTGGAATTTTCTTGCAAGTGAAACTATTCCACTAATTCATTAAGAAATCTTCTGCATTTGATAGAGAAAATTGGAAGCTAGACTTCCATAAAAAGTGAACTATGTTAGTTCAGGCACAAGATGTTTAAAATTTGTGCTGGAAACAGTGTTGATAAGACAGGGATGTTTTAGTTATTGCTGAGCAATGCTTACACAGAGCCAAGGCCTTTTCTGCTTCTCACACCGCCTCACTGATGGAGTGCACAAGGAACTGGGAGGGGACACATCCAGAACAGCTGGTCCCAATAGACCAAAGGGATGTTCCAGACCATACAGTTTCATGCACAGCAGATAAAGCTGGGGGGAAGAAGAAGGGAGGGGAGTATTCGGGGTGATGGCTTTTATCTTCCCAAGTCACCATTACGCATGGCAGAGCCCTGCTCTCCTGGAGGTGGCTGGACACCTGCCTGCCCATGGGAAGCAATGAATGAATTCCTTGTTTTGCTTTGTTTGCGTGCATGGCTTTTGCTTCACCAGTTAAACTGTCTTCATCTCAAGGCACAAGTTTTTTTCACTTTTGTGATTCTCTCCCCCATCTCTGGGAATGAGTGAGGGAGCAGCTGCATGGTGCTTAGCTGCTGGCTCAGGTTAAACGATGATAGCTGAATAAAGCGGAGAAAAAGTCCTTCCTGTTATCCTGGGCTAAATAAATTGCAAAATGTAAGTTATGTACATTTCAAGACTAAGTTTACAGCTTCTCAAAAGGAAAGAGCTGAGTGGTCAAACACTTGTAATGTATGGGCAGGAAGCTAGGGACAGCCAGTGTGGAGTCTGGAAGAGTACAACATAAATAGCATTAATACCAGACTTGTTCTCTGCTGCTTGCATGTCAGTACAGATTTGAACCTGCTTGAATTCAGGTACAGAACCACTTTTCAACTAGACACCTTTGACTTGGTAAGATTACACAACAGAGTTTTTCTTCCACAAGTTTCTTTTTTAATATCTAGATCACAATGCATTCAGTGTACGTTTAGACACGAGGTTGCCAAGCACTTTTCTCTGTGGGAATTTGAGATCCCTCTTCTACAGAACATGTTGTCAAAGCATGATGAAGTCATCAGTGTGACTTCTCCTGGGATCACCATTCACTCTCCATACTCAATTTTGGACAATTATTTCTAGATTTGGAGTTATGTTTCATTTTGATTTTCACTTTGCACGAAGTGTTTTGTTGATCTCTTTGCACTTCCATTCCCATATAAGTTTTGTTCATCAGTCCTGTAGGACTCTTGCTGAGACTTCAGTGAAACCTCAGCGACTGCAGGGGTCTTTTTTCGATGATTTCAGGAGTGGGCCGTGGAAAAACTGAAATGTAGATAAATAATAGTAGTATTATGGTTTACATCAAACATTGAAACTTGATCTAGTAAAAGAAGTCCCTACCTACAGCACGGAGGTGAGATGACAACCAAGGGCCAAGGCAACGGCTGATGCTCGCTGTCTATGGCCTGCACTGTACCTCCTATGTTATCTGTGCACTTAGGGAGATGCGTTGTTGACGTCAAGACAGAATGACTGGGTTGAAGGAGGAGGTCCTGTGAACATGGGATGATCATGCTTTGGCTCTGAAGAACAGTACAAACGGAACAGAGTAATATGATCTGAATTTTGAAGGACACATGGCCAAAAAAATAACTTTTCCCTGATAAAGTCAGTTATATATTAAATTGCACTCTACTGCATATGTTAATAACCTTTACGAAGTATGTGCTACCACATGTATGACTATTACTCAATTCTCCACCTGGATCATGCCATAAATAAGAGGGCAGGGAGATAAGATTATGCTCTATGTAAGAAAGGTAGAAATTCTACCTAGTTGGGAGGAAGACAGAAAGACCTTGGAGACAGTCAACAGGCTACTCTCCCCTCCCTCCTCCCAGATGGACAGGCCTTCTTGGTAAGCTTCTTCACATTATTATTATTATTGTTGTTGTTGTTATTATTATTAATAATAATAATAGTAATAATAATAGTAATAATAATAATAATAATAATAATAGCTGGGTTAACACAACATTATTGTTCATGCTGGAGCTCTATCATAGCATTTAGCACTGGCAATTCTGAATTTGTAGTTCTGTTGCTTCAATAAACCACACCATTCTTCAGTCTGTGATTCCACAAGTTCTTACTGAATGCAACCAGATCTATAGAGCTGAATTGTTAAACTGCACTATTTGTGAATCTGTGCTCATGCTTCTTATTTGACACTACTAGGCTTACAGTGCTGAATTTGCTGAATTTGCTCAATCAGAAATTAAGCCCAGGCACACCCAGCCCCTCTGATCTGTGAGGAACAGCTGGAATGCAAGGGTGTTCATTTTCTGCCATGTTTCTATACTCTTAATGTGACACAGAGGTTAGTGTATGTGGTCTTCGAATCTCTTCCAATGGAAATGATTCAATGGACCTTAAGTTACAGTTTAATTTTATCAAACAGACCTCACAGAGCAGATGATGTTTGATGTATAATTTACAATCACTTGTGAGCAAAGAAGAGCAGGAACTCAGCTCAAAATCTGCTTCACTTTATTAGTTGTATTTCTGTCATGAGTTAAAAAACTAATGCTATGAACAAGCGTGTATCTATTATTTTTTTTAAAAATCCTTTTCCAAATGGTTTCTGATGTTTTGCAAAGCAAACAGACAGCAAGAGACAGAGGAAAATATTATATGTAGTCACAGATCCTTGGGGAGAAGCAGCTCATTATGGAGCAGGATTATACGATGAGGTTCTACCTTCATTTTATTCCATTGGGAAAAAACAAAAAACAAAACAAAACAAAAAACCCCCCCAAAGAAGCAGAAAGAAAAGCTCAACTTTGCAGGACTGGTCAATTTATCACAAGCTGCTTAGGTATGTGATTTCCCCAGGATTTTCTGATAGCCTCATGGCAGGCATCTGCAAGTGGTAATGACTCCCAGGAAAGACCTGTGATACAGAGGCCCTGAAATCTGATGGAGCAGACTGAAAAACTGGATTTTCATGGCAGAATGGGTTCAGGGAGTTCTGCAGCAGGTAGTGCTAAACTGCCTTGTTGGTAACACCCTGGGGACTTGCCTGTGTACTCAGAGAGTGAAAAATCCTTCTGCAAGCATTACACCAAACGTATCCTTACCAGTGCAGGACACATCAACCTTTCTCCCACAATCTCCTCCTGGAAGTGACAGAAGAGATGACTACAGAAGAGATGACTACAGAGTGCCCAAATTCTCCTGCTAGCCTGATCTCCTGCAGCAGTCCAGTTAGGGTCCCTGAAATTCCCTCCCTGAAAGGAGCAAACTGGCCTTAGGAAACATAACACCATGACCTGAGCCATGGCATCCTCACTGCATTCCAGAACAATCTCCATAGCCCAGGCTAGAACACCATCAAGTGCCTTGTGGAACAGAGCCTTTGTTACAAGTTTGAAATTTTAGAATGTCTCTTTCAGAGTCTTGGTATTTGTGTTGCCGTGTTTGGGTTTCCTTTTGGTCCATGGTGAAAAGATGGTGCATGAACATGTGTCAGATCACATCATTTTAATTTGCCAGTGAGGGAGGGGCCACTGGAACACTGATTTATCTGCTAACAGGTGCAACACATCTGTCTGTGGTCTATGTGAAGATAGATTGATTATTGTTTAATCTTTTGTTGTATCCTCATGAAAGCATACATTACACAAAGCTGCCCAGCCAGTAGGAAAAAAACAACAATAAAGCAATCAGAAGACGTCCATGAGAGGGCAGCAAACGCTCAATACAGGAAACTTTTTTATACTTCCAGATAATTTTCAGGTCGAAAACGATCTACTGAATAATTTTTGCTAAATTCTGCTTCTTGATTTCAAGAGCAAAATCTCAGAACATTTTCCTCTGCTGAAGAGAGAAAACCCAGAATTAATAAATACCCAAGAAATGCAAAACCACCCTTATTTTTAAGTATTTAATTTTTCAATCTCTCTAAAAATAACCATGGTCTTGTCTATGCCACCAGAGCAGTGGAAAACATTGTAAAAATTATTCGTCCAAAAGAATACTTTTACCTTAAAAAATGGAAGTGAAACATGTAAAATCTGGATTAGCACACCTGTACTACTAAACTCACCTTGAGATAATATTCAGAGAGGGCAGGAGATGAAGATGTGAAAAAAGAAGAGGAAGGGTGGAATTTCTCAGAAACACGATTGGACAGAATTTGCTGCAAGATTATCCATTTAAAAAATGTGCAGTAGATGTGTAAACAGATAAGCCACACAGGAGAATCCATACAAGCAGGTGGAACTGAAATACATGACATACATCTTTGAAAATAACAAATCAAAGCATAATTTACGTGAATCAATAACTAGGGTGATTTTCTACGAATGAGCTTTTTCTTCTAAATGCTCACGACATATCAAAGCTTTAAAAACTACATGAATCATTGTAAAAAACAGACACGATGTCCTTGCTATCTGAAGCACAAGGAACGCACCGAAAAGAGATAGAAGCAGCGAGCCCATTGTGCCTCGGGGAAGTGAAATTCACACAAACCCCGCAATTTTCTGCTCGCGGGCCGCGCGATAGAGAAGGCGGGGAGACGGCGGGAGCCAGGCACAAGCCCCGCCCTCTTTTCTCTGCAGTTCTCAACCAGGTCGGACCGCACCGCATAAAGGCCGCGACGCGGGCGGCGCTGGCTCACAGCAGCAGCAAAAGCGGCAGCAGCTGTAGTTGCGCTGTCATGTCTGGTCGGGGCAAGGGCGGCAAGGGGCTCGGCAAGGGCGGTGCCAAGCGCCACCGCAAGGTGCTGCGCGACAACATCCAGGGCATCACCAAACCGGCCATCCGCCGCCTGGCTCGGCGTGGCGGCGTCAAGCGCATCTCGGGGCTCATCTACGAGGAGACGCGCGGCGTGCTGAAGGTGTTCCTGGAGAACGTGATCCGCGACGCCGTCACCTACACGGAGCACGCCAAGAGGAAGACGGTGACGGCCATGGACGTGGTGTACGCCCTAAAGCCTTTTGCTCTTTCTGGACCAGCGCGACAACAATCCAAAGGCTCTTTTAAGAGCCACCCACGTTTTCATTTAGAAGAGCTGTGTTACATTGTCTTAGTGTCTATTAGTGCCTCGGCGATACGATTTTAAATCTTAAACGTTATACTATTAGTGTTTTATGATTACACAAAGGTTGTCAAATGTGTGGTTCTGCTATTTCAGAGAAACCGGTTTTGCCATATACGAAGCAAATTTTTTGTTTTCAAAATTGTGTTGCAAAGAACATTTAAAATGCTGTGTAATCAAACAAAAAGCTTAATTTTTAAATGTTTGCCGATTTATTCAATTTGAAGCGTTAGTCCATGTGTTGTGCCTTACATTTTGCGTTTACCCGAGTAGATAAGAAATTTGAACGAATTTGTCAGCTAGAGAAAAATGGGAAAGCTGCTCTGAGATTCTTTCCTTTATGATATTTCAATCCTCACTTCTCCCCCTCCCCCATTTCCTTTTCCATGATTTATTTACTTTTAAATAAAAGAGTAAATCTAATATGGTTGTCTAGAGATCGTTTTGGGGGGGGGTGGTTGGGAGGAGGAGAGGGAAGGTCTGGGAGGGAACTGGACAATAAAAGCAAATTATGAACATAGAAACACTTTAAAAAAAACGTATCAGAAGAAGCTTTGTGTGAACACTTCTCATTCTCACATACAAAGAGCACTCCTGTCTGGGGTTCATTACTAGAATATTTTCGTTGTACTTCATGATTGAAATTAAAAAACCCGACTTCAACTTTATGTAAAACCTTTGAAAATCATTTGGCACTCAAACAATGATATCTATAAGTATTTGTGGTCACGTCTGGTTTTCTCACACCTTAGTGAGTAGGGGAAAATTAAGTAATAGACCAATACCATGTTCATTTTCAATTAATTTCACCCAGAAAAGCGCTAATTGCCTAAGTATTCTCATCATCACGATTTTGCTTGATGATATGTAAAACTTTTAATTCAGAATTTCCTAGTGAAATTAAAACATGAAAAACGTGGGAAAAATAGCTTAAAAATTATCTCAACCACTACAGCTTGTTACATACCTATAGCTACCAATAACTTGTGTTATTGGATTTTTGGAGCACCTCTGTTCCAAGGTACCAGCCCACCTTTCCTTTCGGGCTTTGGGAATAACGTGCCTATTCATGTAAGAAGCTCTGCACGGCACTGAAAGGACATTTTCCTTCTTTTGTAACCAGCCCATCATTTAAAAAAAGCAAACTAAACCAAACCAAAGACGCAAAAAAAGAAAAAACGAAGTGCAAGTAACTTAGGCCCTGCACTCGCACCGAGGGCGCTGCGACCAGAGCGGGGCCGCAGCCGCGGGGCCGGGAAGCTCCGAGCGGAGACTGAGCTACTTCGGGCCCGGGATGGGATTCTACGGCAGCCAATGAGATCGCGCTCCTTGTGGTCCAATCAGAGACGAGGCGGCTCTATAAAAGCGGAGTGGCAAGGAGGGTTCCGTTCATTTTTCTGTTTTTCTTGGAGCTCGTGTTTGTGGTTCGTGATGGCGCGCACGAAGCAGACGGCGCGTAAGTCGACGGGCGGGAAGGCGCCCCGCAAGCAGCTGGCCACCAAGGCGGCCCGCAAGAGCGCGCCGGCCACGGGCGGCGTCAAGAAGCCGCACCGCTACCGGCCCGGCACGGTGGCGCTGCGCGAGATCCGGCGCTACCAGAAGTCCACGGAGCTGCTGATCCGCAAGCTGCCCTTCCAGCGCCTGGTGCGCGAGATCGCGCAGGACTTCAAGACCGACCTGCGCTTCCAGAGCTCGGCCGTCATGGCGCTGCAGGAGGCCAGCGAGGCCTACCTGGTGGGGCTCTTCGAGGACACCAACCTGTGCGCCATCCACGCCAAGCGCGTCACCATCATGCCCAAGGACATCCAGCTGGCCCGACGCATCCGCGGAGAGCGTGCTTAAGTCTCCTGCTGCAGCCCACGTAGACCCAAAGGCTCTTTTAAGAGCCACTACATGCACATTAAAAAGAGCTGTAGCGCTGTTTCAGATTTCCCTTGAAAAACACCCGGGGTGCTTTGCAAAACAGTGATGTAACAGGTGCTACATGAACACGAGGTGGGAAGGAGACAAATCGAGTGGGGGAAATGTGGAATCAATATATTAGGTAAAGGAGGGTGATCAGAGAGCCTCAGGCAGGATGAAGGGGTTCACATCCGTGTGATTGTGATGGATGTGACACAGCTTTGAGAAGGAAAGGAGGGGGTGGAAGGGGCTGACAAGGGACGCTTCTGTGTCTGGGCTGGATCCGTGCTCAGGAAATCTACACCTTAAACTCTGGCTGGATCAAAGCAAGGGTAGAAACTTCCTGCAGTTCAATGTGTTACTGTCAAACCTAGCTAAAACACATTGCCTTGAGGGGGGCTTCCACCTTGCTCCATCGATTCTTAACACCAGGAACCAGAATATCTATCTCAATAAATCAGTTTTGATTTTATCAATTTTGATGCATATTGTTATAGCTGGTCTCAAAATAATGGATAACCATGCTGGTGACACAAGGCACATGAGGCTTCTTGCAGCAGAGAAAAGTACCTGAAAAGGCCAAGAAACTGATTGCACAGTACTGTAGAAAGAAGTAACTTATCAAACTTTTCCAGATTTGTTACTGTAACAATACAAAACTGGGGCATTTTTTTCGGTGGAGGGGGTATTTTCAATAAGTTTTATAAAAATCATGAAGTGAAAATTTATGTATTCTTGCAATATTGAGAGTAAAAGTATGTCTTTGAACCTGCACTTCTCCAGGTAGTGATTACAGTATCTGATGTATGCTGAATTGTCAGATTTCTGCAGCCAGTTCTTTAGGATTCTTCATGAGTTTCTGGAACGACAGATGTAAATGTATCCAGCTTTCAACCTTCTAAGGACCCGCCCTGGCTTGAATTCTTAATATGAGACAAGGTCAGTCTAACAGAAATCTGAGAATTAAAATAGGAAGTTAAATACTACACCTCGGATTCATAACTCAGATTCATAAGTAGGTGATGTTTCTCCAGTTATTTTTTGAATCATCTCCCTTTCTTATCTCCATCTATGAAAATTCACATCTGGTACCTGGGATGCAAAAATCCTGAGGGCTGGAGAGCGCTTGTAGGCTGCTGCTAGAGCCCAGAGTGGCCACCTGTTGTCATTAGAGGCTTCTGGGCACTATGTGCCCACTAAGAGATGCTGTGCTACTGATCCAGTCTGTCAGAGACAGCACTTGGGTGGACGGGAAAAGATGGGAAAAGAAAGTGGAAACACTTGCTGAGTGTAATAAAAGTTTGTTGGGGGGTTGGGGTCAGTTTTTATCTTCTTTTTTTTTTTCCACTTCTTTATTCTTCCTTCCCCATAAAGCCCTCTGAATGAGTTTATTGAATGCCATGGATTGATTTTGGAACCAGGTTAAAATGGAAGGAGAATTGTATACTGTAGCACGACAAGGATTTCTCCTTCTCTTGATTAACGAGCATGATGTTAGAAGAAACTTCTAACTAACTGCCTGAGGAGAGAAAGACATATTTCAGTAGGCCATAAAAGTTCCATGTTCTCTTAAAAGTCAGATAAAAGCAAAACCAAAAACATAATCTCAGTCTTTCTTTCTTCCTTCTGCTTCAGTTGTCCTGGACCGTATTTAAAACTAACCAGGCGAAATAAATAAATAAATAAATGAACTCTGTATTATTTCTACCAAGTAGCGCCATATCAATGCTGTAAATCCTACCCAGTCCCTTTTAGCAATTTTACTGGATATCACTGAGAACACAGACAAGATATTAACTCCTTACCAGTCATAATGAATAATTTCCTCTTTCGCTTTTGAGAGCAGATTCCACAGTCTGGTATCAGGGAAGGCTCTTTACAGAGCCAGGGTGTGCACTTAAGCAAGAACCAGTGACCCCTGATCATTTATTTACAATTGTAACACTTCTAAGGTTTTAGCAATTTTAACCTTTGCTAACATCGAAATTGAGCCTTGTTACAAAGTTAAAGTCAGAAATAAATTGCAAATATGTAGCAACAAGTAATATCAGGATGGAGCCTACTGAAGGCTTAGAGAGCAGGCAGACAGTGTTAATTTTAATATTATAATAAAATAATTCCTTTTAAATTACACTTGTATAGGCACAGTCTCTGTACTCTTCCAACAGGAGCACTGCCACTGTATTATTTCATACCCCTTGCTCTGCAAGTGGTGATGTACAAATGAAATAATAGAAGAGAATAGAACCATTTCAACTAAAGGAGACCTACAGTGATCATCTAGTACCAACTGTGAAGCAGTTTCTATTATTTAATACACCATATAATATTACTGGAACTGCAGAAAAACAATGCCAGATGGTACTGAGGCAGAGGAGAGTGAGAAAGAGACAGAGATGGATGGATCTGAGAAGAATTAAAATTTGTGAGTGGAAAAAGAGCATATGAAGGTGTGTATACAGGTATGTTACATGTACATATATGTATCTGCATATACTTTCATACCTACATCACTATGCTATGAATATCTCTTGTATATACCGTGTTTACCTCATGTGTATTATTTCAGAAACATACCATACCATATGAAACCTCTTACAGGGTCCCCCACATGCTATACTCAAATACTTGAATTTTAATTTCAGAACAATTTGGCTGGTAACATTTACAGAAGTGTTTTGGATAGGCCGGAGTCCATTGTCAAGGACAGAGGAAAAGATGTTGTGACAGAAAAGAAGCAAAATCAACAGGAATCCAAGTGCTTTATTTCTGAATTTATAGAAAACTTGACCTGTAGGGATCTTCATGCTGGAGAGGCTGTAAAGCTATAGCACGTTTGCTGCAAAGCTATAGTTTGCAGGCCTGAGAAACTGACAGGCCTGAGAAACTGAGAGACAGGCCTGAGAAATGAAGGAGATGTAGCAAGCTTGCTGAAACAAGGCTTATTATATTAGAACAAGGCTTATAGTAACTGGAGAAGGCCTATTGAGTAGATGTAGCAAGATTATTATTGTAGCAAGCTTAAAGAAGAGGAAGCTAAGAACAAGCTAGTCTGATAGAAGGAAGTTAAGAACAGGATGAGAAGGCCAGATATAGTTTAGGAATCGCTGAATTATGCTGATATGAAGCTGCTGAATTATGCTGATACACAGAAGAAATATTTGATAAAGTATGTAGAGGAGCACGTAACCTGTAACAAGAGATAACACACGTATACTATAAAAGAGATGTATTGAGCACTAATAAATTTGGCTTACATGAGCATCCTATTGGTGTGCTGTAGCCCGTTCCTCTCATGGTTACCCCCCACATTGACCTCTCTAAAATACTAAAACACTGACAGTCTGCGAGGCTTGGCACAATGAAAAATTGAACTAAAGGCCAATTGTAATTTCCTGACTTCAAGGTTTTATTGCATCAAGTAAATTCTGCTAAGTGTTGACCTTTGATCCCTCCATGCATGTTCCTCTACTGACTCAGTTTTCTTACCATCAAACACAAAACAATTGTCTTTAATTCTTGAAACAGTACAAGCCTATTTGCTACAGGTCTATTGGCTACGTTGGCTAAATCTGCCAGGCCTTGACAGCCACTTTCTTTTCCTCAGCTGATGCGGTCCCAAACAAAAGCCACACAACTTTCCCTGTGCCAGTGCTCTGCCTGTATTGACCAAAAAGAGAGGGGTGAGTTGCCAGAAACAACCACCAGACACTTTTTGCCTTTTCCAATTCTCCCTGGTCATCTTCTCCAGCCTGTCCTCAACATCATAACACACACACACTTTAAGAAGAAAAACAAAATAAAGCATATAATGACAATCAGACTAATTTACTGAATTTCCCTACTTTTATTCCTTTTATCAAGCTTATAATCTTAGCACCTGTGTTTTGCTCTTGGGATAGAGGTAGGGCTCTGAGATACCCAGTTACAATTTCAAGAGTACATCACAGTAAAAGCAACTATAGAGTATGATAGTTAATAAAAAGCTGTTTGAAACTTGATGTTTTTCCTCCAATACTAACTCAGGTTATACCTTCCGCAATGCTCTAAAGTAAAACCTGGACTACTCCATAAAAACTATTGCAAATAAGACTATTTTACAATAAAAATGTAGTGGGGGGTGAGGCGGGGGAAGGGAGAGGGAGGGAAAAGGGAAAGAGGGGTGGGGGAAAATAAGTGTGAGCCGTCCTAGTCTGACATTTTTCATTTGATGTATCTGAACATATATTGGCTCTGTGCAGTTTAACTATTCTGTACAGTTGAACGGGCATTTGCAAGCACCTCGCTGAAATAGCACACAACAGTCTACACTATCAAGCAGCCTAAAGTGAATACTTAAAATTCTAGGCACGCTTACACTGGAATTGCAATAACTTTGAACAACTTTAGAAACGCTGCCTTGCAACAAAGGCCGTGTCTCAACTCTCTTGTGCAATGTAGTGGCTCTTAAAAGAGCCTTTAGGATGTGGGAGAATTTCAGGATCGTATACAGAAGACCTGTAGGAGGAGACTCAAGCGCGCTCTCCGCGGATGCGGCGGGCCAGCTGGATGTCCTTGGGCATGATGGTGACGCGCTTGGCGTGGATGGCGCACAGGTTGGTGTCCTCGAAGAGCCCCACCAGGTAGGCCTCGCTGGCCTCCTGCAGCGCCATGACGGCCGAGCTCTGGAAGCGCAGGTCGGTCTTGAAGTCCTGCGCGATCTCGCGCACCAGGCGCTGGAAGGGCAGCTTGCGGATCAGCAGCTCCGTGGACTTCTGGTAGCGCCGGATCTCGCGCAGCGCCACCGTGCCGGGCCGGTAGCGGTGCGGCTTCTTGACGCCGCCCGTGGCCGGCGCGCTCTTGCGGGCCGCCTTGGTGGCCAGCTGCTTGCGGGGCGCCTTCCCGCCCGTCGACTTACGCGCCGTCTGCTTCGTGCGCGCCATCGCTCAGAGGGGAAATACAGCAAAAGCCCGAAACCGAGGCGAAGAAATGGGACCAGCAAGCTGCCGCGGTCGCTTTTATAGACTGTTCCCGCGCTCTGATTGGCTGCCAGGAATGCGCCGTTTCTATTGGCTACGTTCAAATTCGAAAAGCCCGCCTCGAAAGCGCGCGCCTTCACCAACGGCTGCCCGCTCTCAGCCCCTCCCGGTCTCGCCCCCGCCGCTTTTGTTTTCGGGATGGTCTCTCCCTTATCACAACTTTTACAGTCTACCTCAAAAATGAGACATTTAGGGAGAAATGTTCACACAGGAATCGAGAAATTGCAGATCATGCTGAGCTGAATGCATAGAAAATTGGTTTTTCTCTTAAAATGTCTTTTTTGGGGGGGAGGGGGCTTTGGATTTGGTATTTGGGGGCTTGGATTTTGCTACTGTGGGGTGCGTGGGGTTGTGTATTGCGAGGCAGTTTTGTTGGCGGGGTGGCTGGGGTTCCACTTAGTGTAACTTTCATCTGATCGGGAAAATGCTTTGGGATCGAAATTGATTGCAAATGAAAGCTTTCTAATCCAAGAGAGAGTGCTTTCAAATGACGGAATCTTTCAGCATGCAAAGTATTCTTAGGTTCTTGATGCAGTACAGCAAGGCATAAGGTGAATTTTCCATTTTCCCCACTGTATACATCTGCAATATTTTCGTCTTCGGGTGAGCTGTCGTTGCAGCCCAAGCAGAGAAGGGCTTTCAGGTTAAAGGCTGGCACGAAGTACAGAGAACAGCTCTGGCGCCCCAAATTAAAAGAAAGCGTGCTCCTAACCTTAAACACAGCGGATGCACAAAAAATGGACAATTTCCTACACACCACAATCAGAGGACAAAGGGGGTAATTCATTAACATTCAGAAGGGACTTAGGGAGCTATGATACCGTTCACATAGCATTACAATAGACATTAACAGCACTTAAATATAAATGTGTATCTATTGCTGCTACTGTTTACACAGTAATGGGGAAAATCCTCCCACAGATGAGACGCCCGCAGAGAGATGCGTAGGTGCCCTTAAGCCGTCAGCACGAAAAAGGAGACACCGTTTAAGTTGCTTTGTTTTTTAGTTTTTTTAGGTAGCAATAGTCCCAACACTTTGAACCTTTAATAACCAGCAGCCTTCTGTGTTCCCTGGTTTTAACTAGGACGGCCTATAGCGTACTAGTAGTGCGTTATTTACCAAGCAGTTATCCAGCAATTTTCTACGCATGCATTAATATACTATAAGCCAAAATACAACTTTAAAATTGCATACAACAGATTAAAAATATCTTGCTTTCTTTCTACGAACTCTGAAGCAACACAGCTCCTTTTCAGTTTAAGTGTGCGGCTCTTAAAAGAGCCTTTGGATTGTTGTCGCGCTGGTCCGGAAAGAGCAAAAGGCTTTAGCCGCCGAAGCCGTACAGAGTGCGACCCTGGCGCTTGAGGGCGTACACCACGTCCATGGCCGTCACCGTCTTCCTCTTGGCGTGCTCCGTGTAGGTGACGGCGTCGCGGATCACGTTCTCCAGGAACACCTTCAGCACGCCGCGCGTCTCCTCGTAGATGAGCCCCGAGATGCGCTTGACGCCGCCGCGCCGAGCCAGGCGGCGGATGGCCGGCTTGGTGATGCCCTGGATGTTGTCGCGCAGCACCTTGCGGTGGCGCTTAGCGCCGCCCTTGCCGAGCCCCTTGCCGCCCTTGCCCCGACCAGACATGATAGGCCAACGACAGCTGCTGCTGCTTCTGCTGCTGCTGTGAACCAGCGCCGCCCGCGCCGCGGCCTTTATGCAGTGCGGTCCGACCTGGTTGAAAACTGCAGAGAAAAGGGGGCGGGATTCCCGCCAGTTTTCTCTGATGCGTCACCTATGATAAAACATCGTTCGTTGTTACCTATTGGGGTGCTCTAAAGTCTGGCAAGCAAACCAAAGAACAGACCTCCTCCACGAAAAAAATTCCAACGATGTACGTTTTCATACAGTTGGGAAACTTTTCCCCCCTCCTCTTTAGATTTGTATAAACCATTTGCATATGTGTGGTTATTTTGCTTTTTTGCACTGGCCGGAGTTGTTGTGAATTGCTTCAAATTCTCGTTATTTTCATGCTGTTGTTCATTAATGCTTTTGGTTTGTTAATATTCAAAGTGCTATAAACGTTTCTTCAAAATTTTTAATGATTTGAGATCTCTTAACAGCTTTAAGAAATTTTCCACAATATTTTATTATTTTGGTTTCTTCATTTTGATTTCCACCTCCTATTTCTTTAATATTCCAATTTTACATAAGCAACATTTTGTCTGTAAACACATGTTAATCGGAAGGTGGAATAGAATCTTTTTTATATTATTAAACTTATATTAGTTTTTGACTTCTGCTAATTTTGCTCATTTTGAGTTACTGCAGGGGGGTAATTTTTTGGGGTTTAATTTTTTACAAAATGACTTTTGCTATGACTATGGACTTAAATTTCTGCTCCCTGATTAGCAAAATATCACTCTGCTTTTTACTAGAGATTTAGTAAAGTTTTCAATTTTCTAGCTTTTCAAAGCTTTTCAAAATACTTTTTTTTAATGTATCCATGTCAATACCGGAAAGAAAAGATATTCTGAATTGTCTTTGATGAAAGTCAGGAGTGGTCTTTTTCTTAGGATGTTCCAAATGTCATAATGTAAAAACATCCTGAGCTAGTGTAACTGATAGACTAATACCTAAATAATGCTATTTTTCTCTTGTTCTTTTATGTATGAATTCAAACTTAATTTCTATGTACTCTTTTAAAGTGTTCAATGCTCGAACATGTAATGAGCAGCTTCTCTCTATCGTGTGACCAAACTTGGAACAAGCAGATTCCCTTGGCCTATTTAATAACGATGGAATTACAATTACATTCTATCACATAAACAAAGAAGTGTTTTGCTCTCAATGGACATATTACAAGCGTAAAAGAGGAGCTCACTCTTCTGGCATCACAAATACTGTCTCTACTGCTATCCCTAGATGTTTTCTCACTACATATCAAATCTATGGCTTTTGGAGTGTGTTTTGGTTGGTTGGTTTGGTGAGTGGGCTTTTTGGGAGGAAGGCAACAAAAATGATTTATGTAAAAATTGTCTTCTCCCTATCTATTCTGCACCACTTCAGAAAAGGTGTATATTATGGGAATGGTCTCTGCTTTTCGCGTCTTCTAAAATGAAGCAACCTCGTTGCACTCTTCTGAGCAGTTGCTGTTGTTGATCCAGCAAAGACATTCACAGCTTTTACCTAGGCTATAGAAAATGCAACTTCCTTTTGCAGAGGCGCAGAAGAACTCATAGATAAAATGTGGAGTCTCCTTAGATTTTGGACAGTCCTAAGCATACCTTCTTTCTCCTGCTGGGGGGAGTGAATATGTGACCTGAATATGATTCTGAGTCTTAAAAAGTGTGTTATGCTGGCTACAGTTCTTGTTAATAATGAACTACAGGTCACAAAACAATAAACAAACTCAGGCCATTTCCTCTGAAACTATCCTAAGGAAGGATTCCATTGGAGGGGTTGGTTTGTTTGTTTGTTTGCTTGCTTGCTTGCTTGGGTTTTGGTTGGTTGTCGTTTTTTTTTTTTTTTTAATTTTGACTTGCTTCATTTAGTAGTGCCACACTAGCAGCGGAACACCAAATTTCTATATCCCTAACTTTCTGCTCTCCTATCCATACTTACCAGTGGCAGTGCACAATCAATAGCACTTAAATTTTTGTTCATTTAGCACACATTTCATCTAAGCAGATTGACAATAAGATGTAATCAAGACATTAAATTTTGCAAAATAAAGGAAATCCAGGTCTTTAGTGTACTGAGAACAATTGCTGTCCATGCTGTCCATGGTTGTTTTGCACTTATCTTTTGTTTTTCGTTTGTAAGATGCCTTGCTTGTATTCTGGTTTTGCATCCACTAGGTAATGAAGGTGATGTTTTTTCATACCTGTCCAAAGTCTAGCAAAATATGGTAGAGTTCTTGTAGGGTTTTGTGTCTGTATCCGTAACCTCAGGGTGAGTAATCAGAATAACCACTTACTAATTTAATCCTGACTTAAAAAAATCATTCATTATATGCTACTAGTACTTCAGGGTTTGAATTTAGGTAAACATTAGGCCAAAAAAACCTGCCAGACATTATGTTTTAAGGATATGTATTAATAAAATTCTGGAAATATATTTGCACTTTCAAACTAATAGTTTTGAATTTACTGTAAGTATTGGATAGGTTGTCATATTCTTGTTTTCCACCCACTGGCAGCTGGTGCTTCCTTCCCTCTTCAAAATATTCTCTGTCACTCTCAAAGGAAGAATGGAAATGCAATATGTCCTGTGTGAGTGAGGCAGGATTGTACAGATTCCTGCTTTGCACTGTATTTGTGCTCTTGTGATCTGCCATGCTGAAAACATGGATCTCATCTGGACCATCTGGAGGAAAGAGAGAAATTCTTCCCTTGTACTGAAAATGTGGGCACTTTTGATGGACCAGCACATACCCATAAGAGAGGAGAGCTCAGAGGAAAAGAGCAAAACCACAATGAGCTGGAGGAACAAGGTACTGTGAAGAAAACTGCACTTATTTCAACATCGGGGAGACTGCAGGGTTACCATGGTTTTAGACAAGAGAGCTGCACCAGTGAATCATCAGATTTCCTCAGACGATTAACAAAGACTAGCGTCTTCCTGAGCAAGCCAGATGAAAATGAGGGGTGGGGAGGATGGGCCGTGCACATGTGAATCAGCCCAGTATAACTTCTAAAAACCGGAGAACAAATAGAAGAGTTTGAAGATAGCAATGGGCTTGAGATGATTTCAACCAACATATTCCTTCACAGGGACTTGGGCTGGGGGGAGTGGGCAGCAGCATTGACCTTGAGCACATGAGACCAGTCATGAGAATTTCTTTTCCACAGTGATTCAGCTGTATATTGCAAATGCTTTATTATGCTTGGCTGCAATTTCAGTACAGTATCCTTCTGCTAATTAAAAATACAATGTAACATCAAATATGCTCATTAAGGAAATTTGGACTCAAACATTAAACTCTCCTCATTTAATATCTGAAAGAACCTGGGTGGAGAGTATTCAATACCTACAGCATGGAGATGTGATCAACTGGGACCTGCGTCTACACAGGACTGTAAACTGCGCAAGATCTGACTTCCCTGGCAATCCTTAAGCTACTAAATCTATCCCAGTGGTCTTTGTTCTCTGTATCCACGTGCCCACATACCCCACCTTCAGTTAAGCACGTAAGCCATGCTAGAAAGCTGTGCTTACTGAAATAGAGCAGCCCACATCATTTTGGTAAGAAATTTTTTAAGCACAGAAAGCTTTGATTTTGAGACTGAGGCACAAAAGTCAATATTTGCATGTGTGGATTTACCATTTGGAAGGAATCTTCTGGCAGTAGCATAGGTGCAGAAATGCTTTATGCTGTCTAAGCAAAACTAGCAAACATCACAGATTCAGTTTAATGACTGGTGCATTGATAACTAATCAAGTGTTTTCCCCGCCTTTCCCTGCTAATTCAGACAGTCAGAGGTGGAGATAACCATTCTCATTGTTTTATTTAACTGCTTCAGCTGGTCAGAGATAAAAGAGTTTGGGCTGTAGCCCTGGTTTGGACTGTTTCCAACTTCCTTCTTGCTGCCAAAATCAGAAACTACACAGGGATTGATAAATCAATAAAAGATCTCTGTCATGGTCCAGCATCTTAGGCTGACCTTTGAGGATGCAGTTTGCCATTCACACAGAGTGGCTTACAGATCAGATGATCCACAGAGAGACAAAATCTTCCAAAAATTTTCTTTCGGGCATGTTGTCTGAGTCACTGCTGTGAAGAAGGCTTGCACGGGCCTCACCCCCATCACTCCATGCCCAAGTTGAAGCCTTGCAGGCTCACTGAACAGCTGGAACACCTGGTATAGCTGAATAGGTCCATGAAAAAAAGGTTATAGGAACTCCTAGATCAGGTTTGGGGTGTTGGGTTATCAATTCTTCATACAAAGCTTTTTTAGGGTATGGGAGAGAAGGGACAGGGTCAATAATGTGTAAGTGGGAGCAAGGGCAACCATGTTGAGCGAATTCTGGCCATGGCCATGGCATTCCTGGGCTTCTCTCAAGAAGACACCAAAGGGTCTCTCTAACAAGTGTTCCAGGGTGGCCTGTGGAGCCCCGGGCTCAGTAGCACACCATGCAAATCTACCCCTGCATTCCGGTAGAGAGACAGTAAACAGCAACCCGGCTACTCAGCAACCCCAGCCGACACGCATGCTCAGGAGCTTTGCTTCTCTCAAATCCTTACTCTTCTTTCTAAACCAGCATTTGAAGCAGCACAGGTCTCAGGATGCACTGTCCCTTGATTAAGCCAGAAATACGAATCCAGAAGGCATTGTAAGCACCGTGTTTTTTGAACAGCTGATGCTGAGTAGCTCCTCTTGCTGCCTGGGCTCACGCAGAGCTGGTCTGGGCAGTAAGTTTTTCAGCTGGACTCTGCCAAGCCTTACAGAGCTGTAAGTACTTAAAAGCAGCTGAAGTATGTCTTGTCCAAATGGTCTCTCTGGGACACAGTTTTCCAAGCGCAAACCTAATATGGGCATCCCTGTAGGAATTTATTGAATATTGTATTTGGCTATGCGCATCTGGAAGAAGACAACTCTGAAAACTGGTGATGTGCCTTGTGTTAGGGGCTCCAGACACTACTGCTGTGCTCTGTTTGTGTTACAGTAATACCTGGTTGGAAAACCAACATCTCCAGTTGGAAACCCTAGCCACTTACAGGGATTTATTTATGGTTATGCTCTGGACAAAGCAGCTCATCTTTAGGGATGCAGCAGTTAAGAAAGTCACCAGAATGTCCAGGTCCTGCATTACCTGGACCATGCTGATGCATGCAGCATGCAAGTGTCTTCATGTGCAGAACTCAGCACTTCTCTTCAACAAACTGCACAAGATTTCTGCTGGCCCATACCTCAAGTTTATTAAAGTCCTTTTTATCTGAAAGTACTGCTTTTTACTTTGTCTACCCTTCTTCACTTGGTGTTATCCACACTCAGTGTACATTCTCTCTCATTACCCAGGGTGTTCTGGAAAATACTAAATAATACCAGCCCTGGAGCATTGTTTGGATTACCGGTTGTCTGCAGACACTAAGTTGTTAACTATAGCCCTTTGGCCCTGAGCTACAGACAATTTTCAAATATCTAAGAGCCTGCTGATCCTGCCTGTAGTCCCTCTGATCCCAAACAAGAACACTTGGGAGATGGTTCCAAAAATATCTTGAAATGTCAAGTATATTGCATACAGCATTCCTCCTCTGTCCACACAGATACTCTTTAATCAACAGTTTGTAATAATTACCTATACCTAGACATGAGCAAGTTTTGTTGCACCGTGTCCACTATCAAGTCAACAGAACCTGTTTTATTTCTGGGAGTTATTCAGTCACTGTTTTGTGGAGACCCTGCTGTCATTCCATGTAACATTTTCTACTCCATACAAGAAGCTATTTCCTTACTGCTAACTTGCTGCAAAGAACATCAGTTCCTGTATCTTCTACAATGTATAATAAGGAAAATGTGTAATAAGCAAAACTTACTTCCTTCTTCATCATGTTTTAAGTGTTTAAGAAGAAACTTTAGTTTTTCAGCATTCTCTTTCAGTCAGGGTACTTCAATAATAAATGCTTTTCCATCAGGGAAGAATTTTTAGACCTCTATTGTTCCCTTCTAATTACCTGAAATTTGGAACTAAAAAGTAGGCCTGAAACCTCAAATAGGTGTGTACCTTTCCTGACTACAGAGGAAGATCATCTTCACCTGTCTTATAGAAGGAGTCACTGTGTTCCTTTGCTACCAACATACTGGGTTTGGTTCATTATCAACATATAACTATAACCTGAAGATCCAGGTCTGCTCAGATGCTTGTCAGCTCCTGCTGACAGTAGCAGTTTTGTGATATTTCTTTGTATTTGTGAAAATGATATAGTTTATGCCAGATGAAGACTCTAACAGGTTTCTGAAGACAGTCTCTTATCTGTCATTTTTCAATACATAAAATGTCCTCCACCATTTTAATTATTTTTCCTAGTTGGTACTCACAGTGTTTATATACAAGCTCTGTAGACTTTAACCCAGAGCACAAATAAAATTTGACAAGGCCTAGGATTGAACCCTGCAGCTCTAGGCTGTTTGAGACTGCAGTTTAATTTCGTAGTTGACAAATATAAACATTTAAATATAAATTTCTACCCTGGAAGGGTTGATGTTTCTGCTAGACCAAATTTTCCTGATTATTATTTTCATTTCTAATACTTTTCTAAAATGAAACAAAAAAAAACTGAGAGAAAATCTGTAGTATATCAGCAAGTTCTAGAGAAACATTGCATCCTTTACTGAAACTCTTCCTAAAGTCAATTTTGGAAAAAGCCGATTAAACATGATTTTCATTTCTTCCCTTATATCTGTTTTGAGTACTGTAAATTCTAACTTTTATTCATATCTTCCTTGAATTTATTTGACCTTGTAACTAGTACAACTCAGCATCAACGAGTTATCCCTTCCCCAGTGTGTGCTGAGTCTGTAAACCTGAGAAATGCATTAACCTGTACCCCAAAGTGCCTGATTTTGTACTTAGTTCTTGGGCATATTCTTCAGATACCTCAAGAGTAAGAGAGGCTGCCTAGGCTGGGTGCATAGCTGGGCCTGCAGCATATTGCCCCAGGAAAACTTCCAGCATCCTATTTCCTTCCAGTCAGCATGAAGGGCTGGAATTACCTTTGATAGCTTTGGAAATGGCATCTAACAACTTGTGCATCCTGGGTCTCACTGAAGGGGTAGGACAGAGACTTTCTGTATTGATGGAGTCATTTCAATTTGCATTTCTGACTGAGTCAGAACTTACAACCTCCATCACAAAAAAAAAAAAAAAAAGAATTTTACTGTGCTGCGCACCTGGCAGGATAGATAGCACGTCACATAGTGTCAAATACTGCATTCCAGTTCTTTCCAGGCACTCTGTAAAGGTTACAGGTAGGGCTACATCTCCATATTTTTGCATGTAGACCTCCGTATTTCTTGTTCTTTCTACACTTACCTTCTTCCCCTTTTTCTTCAACTGAAATCAACACAAAACTGGTTGGTCTGCAGAACAAAGTAACACAGAATCCTGCTCATGACTGAGATTCCTAGGTATAGTAACCCTACTAATAAAAACGATAATTCTCAGTCCCAGGGATGCATGGAGGAAAGTAAAATTTGATTATAAGAGGAATGCTGATGCAAAGGCTTTCAGAAGCTAGGAGGATTGTTTTGATTCTTTATTTTGAGGCTGTCATACAGGGGAAAAAGGAGATTTGGGGGGTCATTCATTAAAATGCACATCCCTTTTTTTGCTGGTTGGCAAACATTTAAAAGTTACAGCAGAGGAGTTACCTCTTTGATCAGTCACCTTTCGATCACTCCAGACTGTAGGAATTTAAGTTTTGCTGAGACTCTAACTAGCCTTAATACATCCTTTGGTCATGTACAGCATGAGCACCAAGGCAAATCAGGGTTGTTCACACCCATCTTGACGAGCCTTGAAACTAAGGAGTGTGTAAGAGGTTACAGTGGTTTTTGAAGCTGTCTCTATTGAACTACCAAAATTTTAAAAGTCGTGGGAGTGTCATTCAGGGTTAATCTATACATAAGTGTCACAAATTAATGCAGAAAAGGACTATGTGCCAAACGGTACCAAAGGAAAAAATTGTTTTCCTCCGCTCAGCACTGGTGAGAGAAACTGGAGTTCTGTGTCCAGTTCTGGCCTTCCCAGTGCCACAGAAACGTGAACATAACTGGAGTGGGACCAGTGAAGGGCCACGAAGACGATGAAGGGACTGGAGCATCTCTTGTATGAGAAGGGTCTCTTTAATGTGTTCAGATACCCTATAGAGGGAATAGAAGACACAGATCCAGTCTTCTTAATACTGCCCAGGAAAAGAGGCAATGGGCACAAACTGAAACACAGGAAGTTCTACTCAAATGTAAGAAAAAAATTTTTGGAACATGCTCCTCAGAGAGGTTTTAGTGTTGCTCTAGCTGACCCTTCTTTGAGCATGGCCAGGACCTACTGCATTAGGTGCTAGACTAAGAGATGAGGTACTTTTTTTAGGAGATGTGATTGCCCTAACACTGAAATAACTGTCAATGTATTTTTGTTAGCTTAGTTGAAGCACAGCTAAAAGGATATAGGCTTCTTTACTACTCTTTGACACCTTGAATCTTCCCTATATATAAACTTTGCAGCTGCTGGATCAGTATCATCAATATAGTTTCAGCACGACAGAGACCTGACTAAAGTCTTTTGATCTTATTATGGTGTTTTCGTTATTGGCATTGAGAGTGATTACTTGAATGTCTGCAAAATTATTATTTACGAAGAAGACAGCATGCTTCATTTAAAAGTTGTCAGTTTCTCTGTATCTTCACCGTCCTAACTATAGTAATTGTATTTAAGTGAGTGTAGGCTTTCAGCTAAATTTGTCTAATCAGCTTATCTGGATTGCTCTCCTCCTGCAGTCTGAATGTCTTATTTGTCTTTATTTCTCTAATGTCTTATCTGGTTCTCCTCCTTGGGAAGCTTCTCTCTTGACAAGAGAAAAAAAGTTAAGTATTTTATCTACTATACAGTTTTAGGAATTCTTACATTGTATGTAAACTACTTTTGTTTTGAAGATCCTCGCACTAGAAAATACTCTGTCATTTTGCAGGTTCCTCTGTAGTCTGCACTGGCCCCTACACAGCTGAGCAAGGAAGGCAGGGCATGTGTGTGATGGTGCCTGGGAATGAGGACACGTTTTGGGTGCACATTTAAAGTGGGCATAACAAATTGGTTTGAGCTCCTCAGTAAGAGATAAACAGAGACTACAGTTGTACAGGGTGCCTGGAAAGGAAATCAGGGAGAATATTGAAAAATGTTTGCTGTTTAATTAAGTATTAAATGAGTCACATTTAAATATCATTTCTTCATGTGGAAACTGCAAGCAATTTTTATTACCAGCTCACTCTCAAAACTTTTTTTATTTTCAAGTAATTTTGTTGGACAGGAGGAAAATTTCTCTGTCATTGAAAAGCTGTTCCATAATCTACCACTGATTTGATAAATTATGTGCTCAGATGTTTGCTTTGCTTTGTCTTTTTCTCTTATTAGTAAAACACCCATGGCAATGTCAATGCTATTTGTAATGATCAGTCTCTAAAATAGGATAATTTTTATTGTGGTTCAGTGTTGCATTTAACAGCTATTTCCAGTAGTGCAAACTTGAAAATTGCTCAAAGCTCCTGACAAGTTTGTTTTACCCAATTAAGTAGAAAATGTCATTGCTTGGCCCAGAGTCCGGGAATAACCCTAAAAAAGCCTCCCCTTTTCACACCACCTCATATTTCTAAATCCCTTCTCTTTAATAACGTCCCCCCCGCTCCCCCCAAAAAAATCGCCTTCTCCAGAAATGGATGGTGAGACCAGGAACATTTTGTCTTCTCAGAAGTAGGCCAGGAATAATTCTCTGTGCAGATAAGAGCCAGTGTGATGGTTTAGGAAAAGATACAATAAAGGATGCTGACACACAATGCCGGAGGCCAGCTGCCAAGACTTCCAATGTCCCAGGCTACCAGGAAAAAGCAAAGGACTTCAGAAGTGCAACTCAAAGTAGGGAGCAGAGAACACGAAGATTTACAGGGATACACCCAGAACGAAAAGTGAGAGAAGTCCTAAATTCTACCCTTGATATCCTTAAATAAAGACCTTCACAATCTTCTTCACATGCTTTCCTTACAAAAACAAAACAAAAGCAAACAAACAAACTGACCCCAAAAACACCCAGAAACGTTCCTGTGCCTTTAAAATTTATCTCGGAGTAGGGTCAGCAATCCTTAAGTGCTGCAGGTGGAGTTCTAATGACTGCGATACTTAGGGAGCAAGATCTAAGATCTCCCATCACTTTCTACTTTGTGTCTTTATCTTAACCCGCGGCCTGTTAATGGGGGAAGGGAGGGAAACCTCTCCTCTCCTGATGGGCCGAGAATAGGTTTACTAAAAGCAAGCTTGAATGGAAACTTGCCCAAATGTGTGAATGTGAGGGAGGTGCAAAGAGGACGCACCCCTGGGGCTACAGCTGCGTTGTTGTGGGAGCGGGTGCTGTCCACTCCCAGTTGCTCCCAGCTTCTTGACCACTTTCAAGTGTAATAAACCAGTCACAGAGCTCTAACACTAAACTGTCAAAGCTGCAGGGATTAAAGCACATTAACCGGCGTACAGTCTTTGTTCTCTGAAGAATGTACATCACAATAAACAGACCCGGATAGACCACAACACTTCCCGGCTCTGTCTTCTGTATCACTTACAGTCAGATTCTGCTTTATCGTTGTTCATCTAAACTGGAAAATACGAATAATGCCCTCATCCTACCACAGCCAACCACTGTTTTACCTCTCAAACATATTCATGCTGTTCATACGACTTGCCACGCTGAACTTTCAAAATCTATGGCTACTGTGGACTTGGTCTAGCTGTTTATGTGGGAACAATGTCCTGTTCACGAGAAGCATGGCAGATTTCACAGCCCACTTCAATATGCCTTTCAGTCTGTTTTTTACTGTGGCGTACTGACAAGCCTAATTTTTCCCAGTCTCCGCTTTCTGTTCCTCTCCTTCAAAGAATTTATTACCTCACCTGCATGCAAGCACAACAAAATAAAAATAGAAGAGACTATGGAAGAGCCACAGTTCACAGTTTTCACTTGTAATTCTAATGCATCTAATGCATCATTGCCACTTTAATCTATCTCGTTTCCATTAAAACTGCTTGCTACCAAGTATAACTTTATCTTGTCTTCAATATTCAGTGTATCAAAATACGTGTCAGGGCCCTTTGTAGCATACCTCATGTCATCTTGCATCTCAAATTTATCCATGCTAGAAAAGATGTTCCTTTGTTGAAACAGCCCACTGACGTTTTGTGTGACAAATTTTCACAAAGTACAATGAGGTAAAATATTAATTTTGATCTTAACTTGTTCTTTCAAACCGAGGGGGAAAAATCTGGCTGCTTTTTAATTAGAAAACAATTGAGGCTTTTGTCTTCTGACTTAATAAAAAATTAGCCCAAACTATTCATTGCAGTCCTTAAAATTTTTAATTACTTTCTATTGTCACTTTGTAAGACTCAATAATTAAGTTGGATTATGATAATTAAAACTGATTCTGCTTTATGAGGATTCTCTGAAAATTATTTCAATATTCTTAGGCTTGGGATGGAAACCTCAATACCGAGCTTATTCCTTTTCCTTTAAAGAAAAGAATTGAAGGAATATGAAACCCATAAAAAATAAAACCCCAAACAACCAAAACACAACAGTCAGCGTCCAAATATTTATAAGCAATGTTGAAACTGAAGCATTCTATTCGCGCAGGCCAGATTTCCACAGTATTTAATTTATTGGGTGATAACTGATGCTTCAGCTGGCTCCATAATTGTTTTAGTAGCATATAATACATATTAGTGTATCTATACCTGATAGACATTTTTCCTCTCCATGTCTGCCTCTGATGTTTGTAAATCATAAAGAATAGCATCCACTATTGTAACCAAGAAAGTGTTAAACTAGCAGTTTATCTGGGGTTTCTAGGCATTAACTAGGCATTATCAGCTTCATTTTACAAACAGACTATTTGTAAAAATATCAAAATCTTTCTATCCACTTAGAGAACACCACACAAAAAACAAAACAAAACAAAAAAAAGCAACAAAAAAAGCAGAGCCCTGGCAAGTTCCAAACACTTTTCAACAGTATATATATTCCTCTGAAGGTCTCTTCCTTTCCCAAAACAAGAAAATCTGTTGAAATACTGTATCCTTAATAGTTAAAGATATGGTTAAGAGAGCCGAATCTTTATCCATATTCAAAGCTCAGCCATGAAATTGTGTTACTTCCTTGTCTTTGAAATCAATTTACGACAAAAATACTCAAGCTGCCCACTCGGTTTCTGTCCTAATCTGGAGAAAACCCCCCAAAGAGTAAGCCTGCATTACGGGGGAGACTTTTTGTCTACGTGTTTTATTTTAATTTAGAAGGAAAAACAAAAGTTTGCCGTTCCCGGGGTCTCTCTGGCTTCACAACGCGGGGTTAAAAACAGCTTTTCTCTCCCATCTGTGGTCCAAACAGCAAGAAACTTGCCCGAATGAAAGTCCACCGTCTTCTCTTTACTCTCCGAAGAAACTGGGGTGATTTTGCGGCACTAGTTTTACGAAAAATATGAATTTATAACTCCGAAGAAACACAGACTCGGAGGAGGAAAAGCTCTTCCTGGCTAACAGTTAGGCGGGCTCTGCAAAGCACCAATCACAGATCACCGCTTCGCTATAAATTCAGGCATCGGGGTTACTGTAGCCCAATTACTTTCTTTTGATTAGGAAGAAGTCTCTGCAGCGATGTCGGAGACCGCTCCCGCCGCCGCTCCCGCTGTCGCGGCCCCCGCCGCCAAAGCCGCCGCCAAGAAGCCGAAGAAGGCGGCGAGCGGCTCCAAAGCCCGCAAGCCCGCGGGGCCCAGCGTCACCGAGCTGATCACCAAGGCCGTGTCCGCCTCCAAGGAGCGCAAGGGGCTCTCCCTCGCCGCGCTCAAGAAGGCGCTGGCCGCCGGCGGCTACGATGTGGAGAAGAACAACAGCCGCATCAAGCTGGGGCTCAAGAGCCTCGTCAGCAAGGGCACCCTGGTGCAGACCAAGGGCACCGGCGCCTCCGGCTCTTTCCGCCTCAGCAAGAAGCCTGGAGAAGTGAAGGAAAAAGCCCCCAAGAAGAGAACGGCTGCAGCCAAGCCCAAGAAGCCGGCGGCCAAGAAGCCCGCCAGCGCTGCCAAGAAGCCCAAGAAGGCGGCGGCGGTGAAGAAGAGCCCCAAAAAAGCCAAGAAGCCGGCGGCTGCGGCAGCCAAGAAAGCAGCCAAGAGCCCCAAGAAGGCGACAAAGGCTGCCAAGCCCAAAAAAGCGGCAGCAGCAGCGAAGAGCCCGGCTAAGGCGAAGGCAGTGAAGCCCAAAGCAGCCAAGCCCAAGGCGGCCAAGCCGAAAGCAGCGAAGGCAAAGAAGGCAGCGCCCAAGAAATGAAGTGTTGAAGTGGAAATACTTTTAAACCCAACGGCTCTTTTAAGAGCCACCCACTATTGTCCCCAAAAGGGCTGATACACTCCGTCACTGAGCTCCGTGCCTGCAGCAGAGCTAACTATTCGCCACTATCCGTGTGGGACGTTCGTCTGTGGAGTGGATGGGACGCTAAACTTCCGGCCGTGGTTTTACACTAAGACTTGGAAAAATAAAGGTTTACATTCCCTGCGAAAACGCTTTCTAAAGGCTGCTTTTTTTTCTTTTTTTCTTTGGTATTTTTTTCTTTGATTTTTTTTTTTTTTGAGCACCGCAAGTGGTGTATATGTTAAAGGGACTGCTTAAGGGCGGGTACCTTTTTGGGGCGTGGAGGTTTCTTTCGTTGCTCTAAATCAGCGCGATTCCTAACAGCACGGATGCGACTGCCACACCTCTCAGTGACCGCAGCAGGGAACTGTCAGCACGGCTCCTCCGCTTCCTTGGCAATGACCTTTCCGCTTGCCAGCGCTGTCGCGGCGCAGGTCTTAATTTCTGCGTGATTTGACCGACCTACTTTTTGGAGGAGGCGATTGCCGGGGCGGGAGGCGGGTAGAAGTCACCAGCGCTCCTCTTCCGCTCCCTGCCGGGCTGGTGGCGGTGCGGCCGGCGCGGCAGGAGCTCCGCCGGGCAGCTGTCCCGAGCCCCGCGGGCGGGAGCGCAGAGGCGGAGCGGCGCAGAGCTCCGTGCGGCACCGGGGGCGGCCCGGCGCCGCCTGTGATTGGCTGCTGGGAGAAGCCGCAGTCGCTCATTGGGCCGTTGGGAAATTTGGAAAAGCCCGCGCTGCACGGGAAGGGAAAGGCGGAAGGGGGGGGAAGGGGAGGGAGAAAGAGGGGGGTGGAGCGGGTGGGAAAAGGGAGAACGAAAGGGGCACGGAGCGCTGCCCGCGCTGGCTCCGAGCCTACCCGTGCTCCCGGGTTCCCGCATTCCGTGATATCTTATCCCCCCGAAGCGTCTACCCCATCTCAGATGTTCCCGCTTCCCCCAGTCCTTTAGTCCTTGTCTTCTTATACACAAGGCAAAATGTTTCGGCTTAAGACTATTCCGAAACAACTATACAAAAAGTGATGAGGGTCGATTATTTTCCCCTCACACTTTATTAAAAATTTACTTAATTTTGTTTTTATTTTCATGAAGCATGTTTGCTAATTTAACTGTGAAACTCCTAATTTGGATAGAACTAATTATAAAGTATTGTCTCTCACCTTTACTGTAAAACACTTTATAATACTGTTTCCATTTATTGAAAAACTATTTAAACGTTTACATTTATGACTAGTGAATACATTTGAGTTAGCTTGCAAAATACTCAAGGATTTTGTAATCATCATTACGAGACTAAGTAACTGATTAAACGTTTAGCAAAGATTTTATCTATGATTTCTCAATTAAATTTCCATACCCAAGAAAGCCGAGGCACCGTGTAAAAGCTCTTTTATAGAATATGTGGGTGGCTCTTAAAAGAGCCTTTGGGTTGCAAGTGACGGTCCGAGACGCCCTACTTGGAGCTGGTGTACTTGGTGACAGCCTTGGTGCCCTCGGACACGGCGTGCTTGGCCAGCTCGCCGGGCAGCAGCAGCCGCACGGCCGTCTGGATCTCCCGCGACGTGATGGTGGAGCGCTTGTTGTAGTGCGCCAGGCGAGACGCCTCGCCGGCGATGCGCTCGAAGATGTCGTTGACGAAGGAGTTCATGATGCCCATGGCCTTGGACGAGATGCCCGTGTCGGGGTGTACCTGCTTCAGCACCTTGTACACGTAGATCGAGTAGCTCTCCTTGCGGCTCTTCTTGCGCTTCTTGTCGCCTTTCTTTTGGGTCTTGGTGACCGCCTTCTTGGAGCCCTTCTTGGGCGCGGGGGCGGACTTGGCCGGCTCGGGCATTTTAGCAGCGCTTATCCTCCGGAAGAAAGCTCAGCGCATAAAATGGCCGCGGCGCCCGCTACTTATAGAGACGCCGTATGCAAATCCCAGGCCTCAGCGCCGGGCAATGCGATTGGCGCTTCCTGTGCTGGGCGTGTCCTTGCCGCCGATTGGTCAGAATACGATCCGCCTGCTCATTGGTTCTCTAAGCAGCGACTGGTTGCAGCCAATCGCCGAGGGCTCATCCCGCCCAGGGAAGGGATAAAAGGGGCGGAGCGGTTGCGTCAGCGCGATTGTTTCGTTTGTGCTGTGTGTAGTGTGGCCGCGCTCTATCTGGTGCTTCCAACATGTCTGGCCGCGGGAAACAGGGAGGCAAGGTCCGCGCCAAGGCCAAGTCGCGCTCGTCGCGGGCCGGGCTGCAGTTCCCCGTGGGCCGCGTGCACCGGCTGCTCCGGAAAGGTAACTACGCGGAGCGGGTGGGTGCCGGAGCTCCTGTCTACATGGCGGCTGTGCTGGAGTACCTGACGGCCGAGATCCTGGAGCTGGCGGGCAACGCGGCCCGCGACAACAAGAAGACGCGCATCATCCCCCGCCACCTGCAGCTCGCCATCCGCAACGACGAGGAGCTCAACAAGCTGCTGGGCAAGGTGACGATCGCGCAGGGCGGCGTGCTGCCCAACATCCAGGCCGTGCTGCTGCCCAAGAAGACTGAGAGCCACAAAGCCAAGAGCAAGTAAATTCGGCGAGCAAAGCCGCTCAGACTTTGCACGACGTAACATTTTAAACCAAAGGCTCTTTTCAGAGCCACCCACACAGTCAGAAAAGAGTTGTGTTACTTTGTTTACAAAAGTGCTCTGGTGCTGAAGCCTCAGTGATACTTTCATTAACTCAAATGAGCTCTCGTCGCAGTGTTTTAAAAACTGATTTCTACTGAAGAGGGCTGATAAATTTGCTTTCTAACTCGTGTTCTAAATTAATGTTAGTATTTTTGTAGTGATTTTTTGTTTATTTCTTTTCACTAACGTTTAGTAAAAACCTTGCTCTTACGGATTGTGCACACCTTTCATGGGTTCCACAGGTTACTTAGGGTATAAAATACGGGAGGGTGGTGAAAGCACGGATGGGAGTGGCAAAAGCTATGCAGCATGAAGATAAATAGACCATCCCAAACCCCATATGTATTTACATCTAACAATGAAGAAACGAATTCTTCATCCCCTTTGAAGGCCTCCATCCTTGAAAAGATACAAGGTTTTCTATGAATTGAATTTATGTAGAAATAAAATGAGGAATGCCTCAGGAAAAATGGCTTTTTGATCTAGATCTTAGATCTGCACTGTAAAGCAACAGTGTAGCACTGTTTCATTCAAAATCGCCTTTTAGTGCTAGTATATTGCCATTTTATGTGGCATTTTCAAACATCCTACCCTTAAATTCTCTCGCTGTTCATTGCTGCTCCTCTTGTTACATCAATTAACAATGGGCAATATTACTGAGTTTTCTATATTGTTGGCACAAATACTACCCAAGAGCACAACCTTAAATCTCTATACTTATTATTTTAAATTATGAGAAAGACTGGCTGATTCCTCTTGCTAGGGTATTCCCAGAAGCTTCACCTGATGGTCTGTAGCACACTGCATTGAGTTAATTGGTCTCATCTTTGCTGCACCTCTGCTCTCTCCATCCTCTGGAGAGAAGGAGTGCTCTGGGCTTGGGGCGAAGGCAATACTCTGGCCCTGCCTCTCCTTGCCACCCCCAAGCTGTAGCTGAGAGGCTTCTTAGGCAGCATTGTGCCATGGCCACAGTGGGACATCAGGGATCATTTGTGGAGAGAAACATAAATAAGAGCGCTGCTGGAGCACCAGACTAATCTTTTATAGTGATGGTATCTGTGGCTAAAGGTTTTGTTTGTAACACATTTAAAGTTGTTACATTGTAACTTTTTTGTGGACACATTTAGGGTTATAGTGGTTTTCTTATGCTGTTTTATTGATCATCATTTGCTACAGCTAAATGTCTCCTAGCCCCTCTATTTCTCTTGCTTAAAAACTGCAATGGTAATTAAAATTTTATTTTAACATGCACAGGCCTTCTATACTTAGTTTCCAGAAGAGATTTCGACACACATTTGTCAAAAAATTTCGGTCTCAGAATGATTTAGGTTGGAAGGGACCATTAAAGATTCCCATCCAAAGCCCCTGAGGTGGGCAGGGACACCTTTTGCTAGCCCAGGTTGCTCAGAGCCCCATCCCACCTGACTTCAAACATCCTCTAGGGATAGGGCACCCACATTTTCTCTGGACAGCCTCGTCCAGTGTCCCACAAGCCTCACTGCAAAAAATGTCTTACTTATGTCCAATCTAAATGTAGCCTTTTTCAGTTTAAAATCATTGTCCTTCCTCCTGTCCACATAGGCCTGAAAAGAAGTTTTTCTGTATTGAAAGTCTGCTATAGGGTTTCCCCAGAACCTGCTTTTCCCCCGGCCAAATAACCACAACTCTCTCAGCCTTTCTTCATGGGAGAGGTGACCCAGCCCTCTGATCATTTTTGTGGCCCTTCTCTGGACCTGCTCTGACAGATTCATGTCTTTCTTATGTCAGAAGATCACAGAGCTGGATGTAGTGCTCCAGGTAGGGTCTCAGGACCAGGAGAGCTGAGTAGAACCGGAGGAATCACCTCCTTCAACCTGCTGTTCAGGCTGCTTTTGGTGCAGCCCAGGTTATGATGGGCTTTCTGGGCCACAAGTGTGCATCTCTAGATCAGAGCACTGGAATTCCAGAGAAAGGCCATGGGGTAGAGGTATCTAAGCAGGAGCTGGCTTTCTCTGTGAACAAACTCCTGTATGTGGACGTCAGAGTTGGTACCACAAGAGATGGCCCCATCCTCTGAGTGTGGAGCTAAGTCCAGTGTATCCCTCCAAATTCTTCATGTCATCTGACCAGGAATTCATTATTTGCTTCAGAATTTCATTTCAAATACCTCTTCCTACACTCATTAGTCTTCTCACCTCAGTAACCAGAGTTCCATCCTCTGGGACACTTAGATCTACTCTTTAACCCTCCCTAGATTTGTTCTTAGCCAGTAGTGGTTTCACCAGTCGCTAACCCTGTGTTGCCATCAACACTGATGAGGTCTCAAATGTAGAAGTCCTGTAAGTCAGGTGGATAATATGGTAGGAGTGTTGGAAACTCTCCTGGTATTAAAGACAGCTTTTAAGCAAATTCCAGTGGATGAAGGAATGCAGCAAAGCAAGTTTAAATAAATGAATTTATCTCATTTGCATATACAAGCGGTAGGAAGAGGAAATCCATATGACATGGTGCCTCAACTGTGTCATTGGGTTCCAATGCACCTTCACATTCTAAAGAATTTGTGATGGAAAAAAAAAAACCTCCAACCAAGGTCCCTCAAATGTTATAGATCACAGTTATGCTTGGGGATAACTCAGTAATGACAGTCCATATATCAAAAGACTTAAAACTGCGTAGTTAAAAATCCAAAGAGCTTTTCTACCCCTTTTCATCTATATTGCTTGCAATGCCAGGAAAAATGTACCTATTAAGCAGCTCTTACATTACTTTAGTTTGCATATTATTATACTTATTATGACAGTTGTAGCAGATACAGATAGGAATTTAAATTTCCACTTAAGCTCTCAAGAAAATTATGAGCAGATTTGAAGTTGGTTATAATAAACTGATGCAATGATTTTTTTACTAATTACGTACCCTCTTGTGCAGTCATGGCGAGATGTTGTCTTATTGTAATAAACAAATGCAATTTCCTCGTTATAGTTTAATGAGGAACTAGGGCAACTGTTCTAATTAATGCACAATTGAAAAGCTTTTTATTTTTATTTATTTATATATTTAATTTAATCTAATTTATTTTAATAAACAGATTTTTATTTTAATTGATTTAATGGAGCTGAGTTTTGCAAAGATTTCCTTTCTCATTTAACCCCTAGTGCTGTGTGCCCAAATTCATGAGGAAAATGTATCTATAGCATGAGGATTGGATACAAAACTTTGATCTAAAAAAAAAAAAAATCTCCAATCAACAGTGGAAACAACTTTTTAAGGGACTACATTCAGGGGCAAAATTTTCTTTCCAATTTAATTGTTTTTGCCTAAGAAAATGCTCTGATCCATGTGAGAACTGACTATGTCCCTGACAGACACACCTGTGAAACGTGTCTGCGCACACATGTAGCAACCTATAGGCAAGGCAGCCTTCTAGAAGGCACGATGTTAAATTATATCTAATGTACCACACTTATTGAGGAAAGGAGTGTGCAGCTCTTTTACTTACTTTAAGCTACTGGTCTCAGACTCTGCATCACCCATCTCTGGCAGAAATGGAAGGAGATTTTCCAAGTCTTGCAGTGGTTATACTGCTGGAAGGAAAAGTTTTACTAGGACCCTCGCTCAGCATTTAGGAAGCCTTATGAATAAATGATTATTTTGACATACCAAAAGATTTTGTGTAATTCCTCTTGGCTTTCTTAACTAAACAGAATGTTGTTTGTAACTGCCTCAGGAAACATAGCTAGACAGAGATTTTCACATATAAAAAGAAAGCAGACTTTGTGGAGCCAAATGGCAGTTAAACAGTAGCCTGGCAGGTCCACTAGTGACAAATCTTCCAGTTACTCTATAAACAGTCTTAGTTCATTCTGTTCGGTCAAAAAAGCAAACCTGGTCTAAATTAAAGATACATTTGCCTCCTTATATTGTATATATGAGTAGCAATTCTTAAGATTTGAAAGTAAAAGGAATTCACAGTGATGCTTTTAACAAGATTTGTACTTTTTTTGACAGCTGTAATTGAATGCATGAGTATCTCAATTGCATTTCCCCTTGAATTTAGGGAATATTTTTTCCCAATAAACATTCTGGAGTTGTTGTCGAGGTTCTCTAAATTACATTAAGAAATAAATTTAAATAACCAGCTGCAAAAATTGTAAAGGATATGAAAAATTTTGAAACAGTAAGCATGTTTAAAGGGCATAAAATACTGATAAGAATTGGCAAGCACCTTAGCCACATAAGTTCTAGTCTGTGTAATATTTAAAATCTTAACAGATTTAATTTAGAAATACAGTCTCATAGCTCTCTCAGTATTTATTCATTCACTTCTCAAATACAGTCCAACATACTGTAAGCAGCATGTATGACATGTTTTTTGCAAAAGTGTGAAACACACGGCAAAATTTCTAGATTCCTCAGTGGAACAAAAATTGTTTCGTTAGTGTTTCAGATGTCACACAGACAGTTGTTTGTGATATCCGTAATGTTTTCTTCCGCTTGTTGTACGGCAGCGGACACGTCTTTTAGAGGCCGGGAGTGAGCCCGGAGCCCTGCGGCCAGCGCTGCACCTGAGACCGCTCTGCGGGGCTGGGCCTGGCTGCAAAGATGGTCCCTTTCGCGGCCTCAAACAGCCCCTCCGAATTGCCTTCAAGGAGTCTCTGGTCTAAACGTTTCCCACTGGAGCCCCTCGCTGGTTATTTCCCCTGCCGCTCAGGGCCTCGCTCTCTGCTTCCCCTCGCACCGACCTGCAGTCGCTTCGTGCGAACACGAAAGCGCGGCACGCTCGGTGCCCAGAGCCCAGGACCGCACGGAGGAGGGGGCAGCTGTGGGAGTGTCCGGGTAGACAAAGAAAACCTGAAGCCGCCATGGCCGAAGCAAACAAAGACAGCGCTGCCCGGGAAAGCCTCCTCCATCACGCTCCCCGCGAGCGGGAGGTGGAACAGCGGAGGGGAGGGGCGGGAGCGCCGAGCTAGACCCCGCATTGGTCGGATTTTGCCGCAGACCCGCGGGGAGGGACGAGGAAGGGGCAGCGCAGCCCGAAACGCGGGCCGGGGGTTGCAGGTTCCGCTCTTGCTACCGGCGGAGACCCAGAGCTGCCGTGGAACTGTCAACAGTGCAGAGGGCAACGGGACAGGAAAGCAGCAAAGCGACGCGTGGCCTGACAGCGGGCAGGGACAGGGTAGTGAGACCCGACATTAACACAGTTGGTTAGAACCGGGTGCTAAAAAAGCCAAGATTGTACGTTCAATCCCTGTATGAGCCAACCACTTAAGAGTCAGGCTTAATGATCCGTGTGGGTCTCTTCCCTTCTCTCAGAATATTCTACGATTCCATGACTGCGAGAAGCGCGGGACGAGGCCAGACCCGGCTCGGGAGAGGCGGAGCCGCCGCACACATCCGGGGGACACAGCGGGGAAAGCGCCGCGGCCGCGTCTCGCGGGAAGCCCGTGCGGAGCCGCGCGGGGGGAACCGGGGGGCGGTGGGCGGGGACGAAGGCGGGGACCGCGCCTCCCAGCGCAGTCCTCAACCAGGTCGGACCGCCGGCAATATAGGGACGCGCGGGACTGTTGCTCTTTGTTGAGTGGTGCAGTGTTTGGTTGGGAGCATGTCTGGTCGGGGCAAGGGCGGCAAGGGGCTCGGCAAGGGCGGCGCCAAGCGCCACCGCAAGGTGCTACGCGACAACATTCAGGGCATCACGAAGCCGGCCATCCGCCGCCTGGCTCGGCGTGGCGGCGTCAAGCGCATCTCGGGGCTCATCTACGAGGAGACGCGCGGCGTGCTGAAGGTGTTCCTGGAGAACGTGATCCGCGACGCCGTCACCTACACGGAGCACGCCAAGAGGAAGACGGTGACGGCCATGGACGTGGTGTACGCCCTCAAGCGCCAGGGCCGCACTCTGTACGGCTTCGGCGGCTAAACTCGATTCTTGGTACAGCTTAAGACTTTTAGAACACAAAGGCTCTTTTCAGAGCCACCCACAAGTTTCAAAAAAAGAGCTTTAAATCGCTTATGTACAGTTTTTGGGACTATGTGTGGGGGAGGGAAAAAGGGAAAGAGGTTTTGTTTTCTGTAGCTTCTCCTGAAGCCAACAGCTGCTTCCCCCAGTCCTCCCCACGCTAAAAGAGGGGGGGATCCTCGCCTTTAAGAGAGGGAAATACCTTGATCTTACTGCGGGAACACTACGAGGGTAACGAGTGTAGCGCTTTACTTGGGGGCGTCTGGTGTTACAGGGAAACGTGTTTGGAAAGTTACGTGCTTTATTCCCCCATTCTCCTCCACACGGAGGGAGCCCCACCCGCTCAACCCAGACCCTCTTTCGGAGGTCCGGGGCAATTGCGATTGCCGCAGCCGCTCTCGCGGCACCAATTCCACCGCCACAGCCTGGGAGGGGAAGGAAGCTCCTGAAATGGCGGCGCACTCCTCTCTGCCTTTCGGTGGGCGGGACAGAGCGGGAAGAAAAAACACTGAAAAGCACCCGTTAGCGCCCCAGGCACTGCAGGGGAAAGAGGCTTGCGAGCCCTGTGCCCAGAAGCCTTGCCCCTTCCTCCCCCGTCCTGCTTGTAAGGCTGCCTGTTCTCTAAGCACCGCTCTCCCCTACACGCACCCTGCCCCTTACACCCTCCCAGCGCCGGCGGACTTACACAGTGAACCTGCGAAGGACCGACGCACACGGAGAGCAAGGGGACTGCAGGGCTGGACACTACGGAAGGCCCACAATCTCCCCAGTTATCCCAGAATTGGCACTGCCTTAAGCACGGAGAAGTGCTTGGCACGGACTGCCCGTGCCTGCTCCATAACAGAGACAACAGCTCTCTCTGGTGGCCTTGTGGTGGCTCTTAAAAGAGCCTTTCGGTTTTGAAGCAGAAGGATAGGAGACTTAAGCACGCTCTCCGCGGATGCGTCGGGCCAGCTGGATGTCCTTGGGCATGATGGTGACGCGCTTGGCGTGGATGGCGCACAGGTTGGTGTCCTCGAAGAGCCCCACCAGGTAGGCCTCGCTGGCCTCCTGCAGCGCCATGACGGCCGAGCTCTGGAAGCGCAGGTCGGTCTTGAAGTCCTGCGCGATCTCGCGCACCAGGCGCTGGAAGGGCAGCTTGCGGATCAGCAGCTCCGTGGACTTCTGGTAGCGCCGGATCTCGCGCAGCGCCACCGTGCCGGGCCGGTAGCGGTGCGGCTTCTTGACGCCGCCCGTGGCCGGCGCGCTCTTGCGGGCCGCCTTGGTGGCCAGCTGCTTGCGGGGCGCCTTCCCGCCCGTCGACTTACGCGCCGTCTGCTTCGTGCGCGCCATCACAACTCCCCGCACACACCAGCCTGAAACAGTAACGCTGCCCTCCTGCGAGCCCCTTTTATCGTGCCCTGCGGCCCCGCCTCCTCGCCGCTGATTGGCCAAAAGAGCGGAGTATTTCATTGGGTATCAGCTGAAGGCGCTCCGAGCTCCAGGCTTTCCAAACCGATATGGTCGTGTTTCGTTTTAATTAGGAAGATGTCAACATCTGTCAATGTCTTTTTTTTATTTTTTTTGCGTTTATTTCTAATATTTATTTTTTTCCCGAAGTTGTTTCGGAATCCAAATGGTATTTACGGCTCTGCATCTCAAACAATGAAATTACCTTAACTGAAAAGAACAACACCCTCCCCCAAAACCCCACAAAAAACAAAACAAAAAAACCCACCCCCAAACAAACAAACAAAAATACGAAAAACCCAAGCAGAAAAAACCCCCCCAAACCACCACCCGAGTTTTGGTTTTGGATTGCATATAAAGCACGCGGTTCCTGTATAAATATTTCTGTAAAAGAACAGAAAGACAAAAAAAAAGCAACCACTTATATAGACAATAAGATTTCAGTGAGTAAATCTGTTTAACAACATAGTATCTAATAGGTAATTCTAGGAAAACAATGTTCTACTTTTGCCCATCTGAAGTAGCAGAGTCATTTACTTACATAAGGCAAGCGGTTAAAAAGCAGAAATGCCGGCTCGGAAGAAAGAGAAGGCCAAGAAAAGGCTGTTGTGGGTTAGGTATGCAAGAACAGGGCTCAGCATGGAGAGGGTTAACGCGGGATTTTCAAACCGTCCCTCTGAGCTCGGCTGTTTCCATCAGCCAATCAACGGGCAGCGCTCGGATATAAAAACGAGCTGGGAGCGCTCTCCCAGGGCAGTGCTCGGTTGTTCGGTTTTTGTTACTGCAGCATCCGAAGGGCGGTGAGATGGCCCGCACGAAGCAGACGGCGCGTAAGTCGACGGGCGGGAAGGCGCCCCGCAAGCAGCTGGCCACCAAGGCGGCCCGCAAGAGCGCGCCGGCCACGGGCGGCGTCAAGAAGCCGCACCGCTACCGGCCCGGCACGGTGGCGCTGCGCGAGATCCGGCGCTACCAGAAGTCCACGGAGCTGCTGATCCGCAAGCTGCCCTTCCAGCGCCTGGTGCGCGAGATCGCGCAGGACTTCAAGACCGACCTGCGCTTCCAGAGCTCGGCCGTCATGGCGCTGCAGGAGGCCAGCGAGGCCTACCTGGTGGGGCTCTTCGAGGACACCAACCTGTGCGCCATCCACGCCAAGCGCGTCACCATCATGCCCAAGGACATCCAGCTGGCCCGACGCATCCGCGGAGAGCGTGCTTAAGTCTCCTATCCTTCTGCTTCAAAACCGAAAGGCTCTTTTAAGAGCCACCACAAGGCCACCAGAGAGAGCTGTTGTCTCTGTTATGGAGCAGGCACGGGCAGTCCGTGCCAAGCACTTCTCCGTGCTTAAGGCAGTGCCAATTCTGGGATAACTGGGGAGATTGTGGGCCTTCCGTAGTGTCCAGCCCTGCAGTCCCCTTGCTCTCCGTGTGCGTCGGTCCTTCGCAGGTTCACTGTGTAAGTCCGCCGGCGCTGGGAGGGTGTAAGGGGCAGGGTGCGTGTAGGGGAGAGCGGTGCTTAGAGAACAGGCAGCCTTACAAGCAGGACGGGGGAGGAAGGGGCAAGGCTTCTGGGCACAGGGCTCGCAAGCCTCTTTCCCCTGCAGTGCCTGGGGCGCTAACGGGTGCTTTTCAGTGTTTTTTCTTCCCGCTCTGTCCCGCCCACCGAAAGGCAGAGAGGAGTGCGCCGCCATTTCAGGAGCTTCCTTCCCCTCCCAGGCTGTGGCGGTGGAATTGGTGCCGCGAAGAGCGGCTGCGGCAATCGCAATTGCCCCGGACCTCCGAAAGAGGGTCTGGGTTGAGCGGGTGGGGCTCCCTCCGTGTGGAGGAGAATGGGGGAATAAAGCACGTAACTTTCCAAACACGTTTCCCTGTAACACCAGACGCCCCCAAGTAAAGCGCTACACTCGTTACCCTCGTAGTGTTCCCGCAGTAAGATCAAGGTATTTCCCTCTCTTAAAGGCGAGGATCCCCCTCTTTTAGCGTGGGGAGGACTGGGGGAAGCAGCTGTTGGCTTCAGGAGAAGCTACAGAAAACAAAACCTCTTTCCCTTTTTCCCTCCCCCACACATAGTCCCAAAAACTGTACATAAGCGATTTAAAGCTCTTTTTTTGAAACTTGTGGGTGGCTCTGAAAAGAGCCTTTGTGTTCTAAAAGTCTTAAGCTGTACCAAGAATCGAGTTTAGCCGCCGAAGCCGTACAGAGTGCGGCCCTGGCGCTTGAGGGCGTACACCACGTCCATAGCCGTCACCGTCTTCCTCTTGGCGTGCTCCGTGTAGGTGACGGCGTCGCGGATCACGTTCTCCAGGAACACCTTCAGCACGCCGCGCGTCTCCTCGTAGATGAGCCCCGAGATGCGCTTGACGCCGCCACGCCGAGCCAGGCGGCGGATGGCCGGCTTGGTAATGCCCTGGATGTTGTCGCGCAGCACCTTGCGGTGGCGCTTAGCACCGCCCTTGCCGAGCCCCTTACCACCCTTACCACGACCAGACATGGCCTTACTGGTGCACTGTCAAACTCACTGCAACGAATGCATTCCTGCACGTCCCTATATTGCCGGCGGTCCGACCTGGTTGAGAACTGCACCGGGGCCGGGCCGGGGCGGGCTCTTCCGCGCGCCCTTCCCCCCGCGGGCCGGGACGTTCGCGCCATCGCTCCCACAGGGGCCGCGCGCTGCCGGCTCGGGCCCGCCCCGCCCCCGGGAGGCCGAACCCGGCTCGGGCGGCGGGAGCGGATCCCGGCCGGGGTCACCCCCTGCCCGCCGCGCTCGGCCCGGCTGCCCGGCCCCGCCGCCCGGCTCCCGGTGCCCGTGGGGAGCGGGGCCCCGCCGGCCGCGGGGCTGCAGCAAACCCCGGCCAATGGCGGCGGCGGGGCCCGGAGAGCCGCGTCCCGCCCGCGCTGCGCCGCCGCCATCGCTCTACGCGCCAACAAAGGGCCCGGCCGGGCAGGGGAGACAGTGGGCACCGTGGTCCCGCTACTGCGGTAAATGCACCCTTTTCTACCCAAGGCTGAGAAAAGGGAGTAATGTGCTGCGGGGTTTTTTTGTGTGTTTGTTTTTTTTTTTCCTTGAGGGCGATACTTTAATTTTTTTTTTGCCATGAGGGGATGCCTTGTTGTCCCACACCCCTGCATTAATAATCACGTGGCTTCGTTGTTTATGGGACTGACGTGCTAATGAATGGAAGCGATTTGTGTCTTTTGCTGATGTACCCATGAAAAAAATGTGCGTTATGTCATGTGATTTTAAAGACGTGGCAAGTTCGACCACCTTCATAGCTGTATTCTTTATTGAACCATTATAAAGCATTGTTTTTGCTGCTTCTTTCTTCACATTATATTACTTTGTGAGCACAAAAAGTGGCCTGGAGATGTTGTTTTGTGCCAGGATGCCTCTTGGCTCCATCAGCCCATTCTGCTGCAGTGACCCCTGAAAGCCTTCAAGCTTTTCGTGTGCACGCCTACTTTTACTTTTTCTGTCTTAGTTATTATTTAAATTTATCATGAATATATATTTGAGATGTATTTACTTTGTTCTGGAAGGATCATCAAATAAATGCTATTCCATACAGTTGCTATATACTATCTCTTTCTTGGCAGGAGTTTCCCCCTGGTTAATTATACCTGTGCAGTGCACAGGTTTGGGTTTTTCGCTGGTTAGGTATTTCTCATTTTGTTGAATCCTTCCCATCTTTTCCGTATTTCCAATGGATGCTCATTATTGTATAATGCTTCTTGAATGTGAAAGGTTTTGTTTGCTGATTTCACACACTTTTGCATTTGAGCCATCACTGGTTTGTTGTTGTTTTTGTTTGTCCTTTTTCACCACCTTTTCTCGAAAGTTCTCTTTCTCAGGGGAGATGATGATGGAGACTTTTGAGATTTATTTTTCTCTCTCTGTAGACTTTTTGTATGTATGTTATTTAATTCAGGTTATGCTTGGCCACCATTGTGATTAAGTATTTTCATGTGTAGATATCCAGCCAGTTTTTATCAGTTTATACCTATTAATATCAAATCATCTGTTCTATAGCTATAGGAAAGACATATTTATCTTTGCATATCAACCTTAATGATGCTTGTAAGACAGATGAAACTCTCCCAGTTGTTGTGATCCAACTCCAGCCAGCAACCAAGAACCATGCAGGCACTTGCTCATCCCCTCACCAGTGGGGCTGGGGAGAGAATCAGAAGGGTAAAAGCAAGAAAACTCGTGGGTTGAGATGAAGACAGTTTAATACAGAAAGCAAAAGCTGCACTCACACACAAGAAAACCAAAACAAAGAATTAATTCAGCACTTCCCATGGGCAGGCTGGTGTTCAGCCATCCCTGGGAGACCAAGGCCCAAGCACTGTAATGGTACTCGGGAAAACAAATGCCATCACTTTAAACATCCCCTGCCTTCCTCCTTCTTCCTGCTACGTTATACACCGAGCATGAAATGATAAGGTATGGAATTTCCCTTTGATCATTTGGGGGCACCTGTCCTGGCTGTCTTCTCACAACCTCCCAGGTACCCCCAACTTCCTCATCAGTGTGGCAGCACGAAAAGCAGAAAAGGCCTTGGCACTGTGTGAGCCCTGCTCAGCAATAACAAAAACATCACTGTGTTATCAACCCTGTGTTCAGCACAAATTCTAAACATAGCCCCACACAAATGACTGCGAAAAAAATTAACTCCAACCCAGCCAAAACCAGCACACTTAGAATCACTGTCTTTGCACAGTACTTATCATTACACTTACTTGAGGGAAAAAAACAAAGATTTATGTGCAGTCTTTGCCTTGCTGTCACTGCATTTATGGGTTACAGCATAGATAGAACACAATAGAGAACTCAGTAAAACTTCTGCATAACTATGAAACATATTCTTCCTTGCCTATTACTGCTCTCAGCATTTGTTATCACATACCTTTTCCTTGGCAGCAGTGAGTGTAGCTTTCCCTCTATTTATCTATATTCAGATGACCTATTTTGGTCTCTTCAGGACTGCTGTAAGAATTATTTTTCCCTTTTCATGTGGCACATTTGGTTTTAATCAGGTTATTTTTGACACATCTTCTCTACAGCTTTGCTTTCATTTCACCAATTACTTTAAATGTATAGGTGCTAATATTCTTGTAGATTATCTAATTAAATAATTTAATTTTATTTATGTGGTTTAATGAGACTAGTTATTCTGCCTTGCAAACTGCCCTGTTAACCTCCCTTGCCCAGTGCTAATTGGCATTTTGTCAGAAAGTTGCAATCTCTTTTAATGTCTATTTCTTGAAGTTTTTTAGTTCACTAGATCTCTTTGTGCGGTGTTTATTGTGCAGTTAGTATTTTTACCATGAAATTTAACCTTTGCTTACTTTTAAGTCATATTTTCTTGATCCTCTCTGTATTAGACCTCTTTAAATAATCAAGTTTTTATCAGTATCCAGGGTCCATTACTTCTTGCATATTCTTAAGACAACTCGTGTGAACAGCTACAACAGGTACCAGTGTAATTTGTTCCTAAGCAATACCTTAGCTTCAAAGGAATAAACCCCCCAGATTATTTAGGATGAATTTTTATTATGGCAAATATTACACAGAATCCTTGTAGACGTGACAGCAATATACAAGTACATGGAACAGATTCATGCATTACAGTGTGCTTGGATTATTTGAGGAAATACTCTCTATTTCATGATCGTCCAAGTAATGCTTACCAAATTTATCTTTTCCACACCAGGTAGCCTTGTTTTCTTGTTTTCATTTTAGAATACTTTATTTGTGTGTTACTTTTCTAAACTTCTCACTAGCATCTGTAGATATAAAGTAACAGTGTGTATGTAATTGAAGTATTAGGACATTTCTGAAGATAGACAAAATTAAACCAAAAGGAGGAGCAAACAACCTGTTTACAGGAACTCAGACCTTTCAATGTTATGGAAAAGAAAAAAGGAGTTCTAAGCAATCTGAACTCACTGAATAGTGGAATAACACTTAATTTCCTGCATGATATCTTTCGTTTTATGGCCAGTGTCATGTATTACGGCCAGTGTTCACCCTTGACTCCCGGTGGTTCATCTACATGAATTATTTTTTTACCCAGAACCAGTAAGTGAGTATATGGACTACAAATTTTTATCTATCTGTCTATCTTTTCCTGCTAATCAAGACAATATGAGAAGGGCAAGGGCAAAAACTTTTCCTGATCAGGTAGCATTAGTTTGAAGAGCCCTGAACTTTCTCCCATGAAGTAGGAAGGATGTCAGGGAGCACTGGAGCAAAGGAACAGGTTGGGTGACAGCAGGAATGAGTGAGAGAATGACTCCATTTCTTTGCCCACTCCAGGAGTGTCAGCAGATTTTAGCACTTCTCTTGCCCTCTGCATCTGCTCTCAATCTCTCGTCCTCACATTCCTCCTAGTGCTCCTATCCCTTCCGAAAGACAACCAGCCCCTTGAGGAGGTTGTTGAAATAATGTGTTTTTCAAATTTGTTTTCTCTTTAATGATCTGCTTTTCTTTTCAGGAAACCTGTTCAGCTGTTAGCTGAGCTGAAGGAGTTACTGATTTCTCAGTGGATCTGCCAGCACATGTAGTTTCACGTCCTTTAGGAGAACTAATAACAACTTACAAAGTTTCTGTGGTGTATTTTTTAAATCAGCTGAAAGTACACTGATGGAAATACTGAAAATTGGAGATACAGATTTGGTTCATCTCCTAAAGCAAAAGCTTATGATAGTGCTACTTTATTTAGATGAGACATTTGTGACGGAAAGGAATAATCTGTTTTTGCATCATATTCCTAGGGAGATGAGCATCCCAGAGCATTATCACATGAAATGTACAAGCCCAGCTAAAAATAGAGATGGATTTTTGCCTAGTGTGGTGATCAACATGACTACATATTACAGAAGTTGTCTAATTTCATGGAGGGGAAAAGAAAATATTTTTGAAAGTTGCAGCACAAGCGAAATTAAGGCTTTGTGCACCCTACTAACACAGATGGCCCACGCTGTCAATCTCTGCACAGCCCACACTCCAGGATACTGGAGACAGGCCCATCAGTATGGCCAGTGGCTATCCCCACATAATAAAGCAGAATCACATATTTCACCCCTCAATATACCTCTAAATTACTGCCAGACTCTCTGAAGCTTAGTCAGCTCGGTCTTAGTTTTGGTTGTTGTTCACCTGGACTAATCTGATGAACCCGGGTCAGGGACTGACTGGTCTCCGTGGGTCTGTCTGCCCCAGGGCACAGCAGGATTTCTTCTTGGCTGTGCATCTGCCTGCAGGCTCTACCTGTAACTGCAAGCTCAAGGCCAGAGCCCGTACACTCAGAGATGCACTCCTCTAGGTGGAAGCTGGAAATCAGCACAGATCACGGTAGCTCCTATCCAGTCACAGTGGAGCCCACCTCTGACAGAATATTAAAAATCACATTAAGATCATATATATGTACTTTTTACCTACTGATGCTTAAAAGTGTTCCCTTTCTATGCATTGATGTGTTTACACAGAAACCCTCAGTAGCTCTTGCTGGTTATCCCCAAATTCACAGAGACAGACAAGGGACAACTTAGGCTGAAAATAAACAAACAAAAGAACCAAAACAGCACCACACAGGAGAAAGAAAGTTACTGAGTCATTTACAAGGTAATAACTTCTTTTCACTCTTTTTCATTTTTCTATGTATGTATAGCAATGAAATATTGATCTTATTAACACTATCCCCTGCTGCTTCTAGTCTGTATGAAATTCTTGTGGCTACAAGGTCCTTCAGCAATTAGCAGTCTACACACACACACAGGATTAGCAACTAATGGGAACTTCACTGCCTATAGACATGTGGACTTGGACTTCTGGATTATAATGTCTGATCAAATGGCAAATCCAGCCATGCTGTCGGTGAGGAACAAAACAAATCTTTGTTTTCCTGATATGCAACAGGGAACTTGCCAAGACCTGTACAGCATAAACGCCTTGGGCTCTCTACCTTTAGATGTTTTAGGTGTCATTAAGTAACAACAGACTTGAGAATTTTCGTTTATTTACTTTTTTCAATCATAGTTCTCAATTGCACTGCTTGTCTTCCCCTTGTGCCTGATTCCTAACTCACTCTTCAGAACTGTCTCACCACCATTTTCCACCTTTACTGCACCTTCCGGTTTCATCCTAGTAATAAAAAAAATCTTCCCACATTTGCAAACCACAAATAAATAAAACAAACATATTCAGTGCTCAGAAGCACTACAATGAAAGTTACTTGAATGTCTAGAAGAGGAACAGAGAGTAGAACAGGATTTTGTATCCTTGAACCATTAGCATTGTGTGAAATAGTTCCACCCAGCATAGCGTGCACATTTCTGGCCTCTAAATAAATAAACTACTGCAAGAGATAAAGAAAATCTGAGAAAAATTATAAAGGTGATTTAAGGCTTAAAATGGCTTCTCTACTAAGCATACTAGGACACCTTCAGAACAATGACCACTACTGACTGAAGGTGTTCTTGCTTGTCTTTACTCCCTGGGAGGTCAGTGGTTAAATCTATCAAACTTAGTGAAGTCTAATCTCATCATAACATTAGTTACAAACAAAAGGTTACTGAAACCAGAAATGCTGTCTAAATTTCATCGTTTCCTTAAGTAAAAGGATCCCTACTCTACAGGCTTTTTTCAAATCAGAGGGAGAAGGATAATGTGGGGAAAGAAGAAATTGGTGCCATCTCGTCACAGAAATCAATTCTGGACTACACAGCTGCTTGCAAAAGCATAAGCAGTTCCTAACATTGGTGGTACGTAGTTCAAAAACTGATCCATTTAATTACATGCATGTTCTGAGGTTCAAGTTTGTTTTTTTCCATAAGGTAAAAAAACCAACCAAACAAAGAAATTCCCTCCCCCAAAACACCCAAAAACCTAACTCTACCCTCCCCCCTGCCCCTGCCAGAACAAAAAACCAAACCAACAAACAAAAAAACTTACCCTCCAGAAAGCTCCTATTAGAGGGCTTAACTACTGGGTTTTTTACTAGCATCCTGGTATTGTGCTGGTATTTTCATGGCTCTCTGAAACTACCTGTGAAGGCCATGGAGGAATTCCATGACAGGAAAAACCTGTAGCATCTATAGGAAGAGGACTTGTTTTCTATTTGAAAGCCCTCCCTACAGGAGAGAAGCGGTATCATTTGTATGCAGAGTGCAGAGGCCTGAAACAATCGACCTCTCAAAGGTGTGATACACAGAGATGCCTCCTGGAGAGGAAAAAAGGTTTGTTTGCATCAGCCGCGTTACTATGGCAGGGTTGCTTCCGTACCGTGCAGCCGTGCATCACGTTTTCTAGGACAGAATAGACAAGGGGAGGGGAAGGATGTAATGATCGTGGGCTCCTGATAGAAGTATTTTACCGTATAGGATAGTCCATTGCTCTCAGCTGTGAAGCCTGCAGAATTAAAATAACATTTTCTAACAGAGCAAGCTGGAACATCCCAACTGCTCCTTGGGTTGCTTTGGTTTTGTGGTGGGTTGTTTAGGGTTTCATTTGTTTGTTTTTGTTTGGTTTTTGGTTTTTTCCCCCCTTAGCCTGGGCAGCAGCCACGGTATGAATAAACGGCAGTCAAAAAATACAAACCAGCATAAAAGGATAAAAGGAATACTCCTTGATAAAAGGAACACTGGAAGCATTCAAAACGCAGGCTGGTTTTAAAGGCAGTCAGAGCGAGATGCTCATCACCCATCGTGGTGTCGTCCAGCAGATTCATCTTCCTTGGATGCGGAGTAAGGAAAGGAAAACGACTCGGGGGGGCGGGTGGTGGGAAGACGGGAAGCGGAGGCAGGGAAGGTAACCACAGGGAGATAGAGGGGAAGGGAGGGGGGAGAAGGTGGAGGAGGGAGGGAGGGAAGCTGCTTCCCGGGGCAGGATTGGTTGGAAATTGCTGCAGCCCAGGCGGGTGGTGCCTGCGGCCCCCGCTCCCCGCCGGGCTCCCGAGCCGAACCTGTTCACGGTGTTGTGGGATGCTCCAAACCAATGGAGCCTGCCCTTCACTCAGCTGTGCCACGGTAAGGACAGGGATGTCAGAAGATGCAGAGGGAAAGACACGCAGGGGTTTAGCTACGGTTCACGGCAATCTGCTCTTCTGTTGATGTTAGATACACTCAAAGCATTTATTGTGACCCGCAAACAAATGCAGTTTTCTGCTGAGTTTCTATAGCCGTAGAAGCTGCAATTGGCTTCCACTTTCATGCAAACTTCCTGAGCGTCAGCACCAATGCCTTCAAAATTGCGTGAATGGAGACAAGTGAATTTCTTACATGTTTACCAAAGTGTAAACTGATCTTGTACTATGTATTCGAGAAAAATAAACAGGAACTTATTCTTTAAAAAGTTCTTTCGGTGTCTAAGCAGGTCTGGGTTTAAGCGTTTAAGTAAAGTAAATTACTAATGCTATCATTCAAATTATTTCTATAGAACAACTCCAGATTTGTAAGTTGTTCCTACTTTATTTTATTTCGGTATGCTATGTAAGGTTGCAGAAAGATACTAAAGAAACTAAAAATGTGAGTGAAGGAATTTGAGAGTAATTTAATAGAAGAACTATAAAAGCTTAACCTTTGCATAGACCTTGTGATGCAAATGTTCATGTAAGTTTTACGAGGATGAGTCTGGAGCCTGTGGGGGTAGCACTGGTATCAGGTAATTACTTCCATTCACTTTCACTGGTCTAGGTAAATACTCTAGCTTGCCTGCATTATTGATAAATTTTCTAGCCTAAAGCAAGTTCTCACCAAAATAAAAAAAAAAAGAGAATTAAAATCGCATCTTTTTCTAAGATTTTGGAAGACTGCTTCCTACCAAGGGACTTGGAACAGTATTTCTATCCTGTCCTCAATCAGGTCACTAGAGAAAAATCAAGCTTTGTCTTTTTATAAACAATAAACCCCAAACAAAATACCTCAAAACCAAACCAGCAAAAAACAAACCAAAACAATGTGAATAAGATTTTTTGAAGGAAATTAATATCCAGGGACTTGTTTTGGCACTCGATTGTTACTAAGACAAAGCTTAGCAGTGAATGTTCTTTTACTACGTCACTTTTTTAAAACTTGTTTCTCAGCATACTTCAGAATGTTTCTGCAACTGAGCAGAGTTTGGGTTTGGTTTTGTTTTTTTTTAAATATTGTCTTGCATATTATCTCTCTCTGCTTTAGGGAAAAACAAAAAGCTATTAAGTAACTGCAGGTTAAGTAACATTTACTTGGGAGCAAACAATCTGGGAGATTGCACTACCTATGTTGTGGTTAGTACTTTAAAGTGTAAGGATATGCTTTGTGTGGACTTAAAGTTCAAAAATAAATTAGGGTCATATGATAGTAAATGTTTATTTCATGACCAAAGCCATTCCTGATGCACTGTTCTTAAATCTAAGGCCTTCCTCCTTTTTGAGAATTTAGGTTGGCTGAAGAGCTGAAACCAAATTTGGGAAGGGAAATTCCACATCTGCAATGAAATAAAATACTGTGCTTTTCAAGAAAACCCCCACTTTTAGCTCTCATTTGTCACATACTCAAACAGGCCATATAACACATTTCTCCCTTTTATTTCAATAGATAAAAACCTTTTATTTAACAGTGGTATGCAGACAGAGAATGTGTTCATTTATAACAAGCGCAGTTACCCGGGGTAGAAGAACATATTGCCTTTCTATATTAACTGTGAATGACTGGTCAGGAGAAACATGGATATGCACTAATTGTAGGAAAACACTCCAGGCATAATTTAGCTGAAGAAAAAGGATTTATAGCATACAGAACTCATCAATTCACCTGTAGTAACAAAAATATACTTAAACCCATCATGAAAATCCTGTTGGTGGCATAGAGAATGCAACGATATTTAAAAATCGCTACATAAGGAAACTGAGCTCATTACATGAGCTGTCTCAAGGAGGAAAGGTGGCTAGAAGGGCAGAGAATGAAATGGTAAACTTAATGAATTACAACACTGAGTTTAATGAGTTTCTAGTGAAGAACATAATGGAAAAACAAAACGAACACTTTACACTAGATCGCAATCTACCCACATCTTATTTGAAAACTGTTAAAACACTTGTGTTTTCAAAAGGTTTTTCAAGCATCGGGGGGGGGGGGGGGGGGAATAAAAAGAAAAAAGCCCAGCCAAACCAAAACAACCAATTTCCAAGAGCAGCAGAACATATATACTGAAGTGCCTGAGAAGGAAGTATGAACATTACTCTTGAAAAGCAATGCTCCCTCCTCACGCCGTGTTTTCAAGGGCAAAAATGAAAACCGGGAGGCCTCTGTTTCAGGATTTTCAAATGGCTGAATCAGAACCTTGTACAAATCAATTCCCTTCTTCAGACCCATGCAATCTCTCCCTTCTCTACTAAATATACGCTAATAGAAGGCTATTTTGCCAAATACGCTAAATACAGCAACATTGAGATTATTAAACAAGCAAACAAACAAAAAATTTCTGAAGTGTTCTAAACTTAATTCTAGCCTCAAATTTCAGAATGGTTACTAATAAAGTCCTGCAGTTACTGCCGTTTCAAAGTCCAGCTTTGAATGGTAGATGATTAATACACAATGAAATCTCTTTCAGCAGAATAGGGATGACAAAAAAAAAAAAGTGAGAGAGAGAGGGTAAAAAAGTCCTCTGCCTATTTCGGGAAAGAAAAGGAAAAAGGAAAGCGAAAATAACAAACAAATAAGGGAAAAAAGAAAAAAACCACACAAAAAACCCCCACAAGAAACCAGACAAAAACAACTCAACCTGAAAATTGTTTAAGAATCATACACCGCTTAGGAACAGACCCTCGATTCTCATCTTGTTTCCAAACAAGACTTCAGCCGGGCACTCCCATGTTATCTCCCTCTGCTTGAAAAACATTTTCCATTAACGCCCCAATGACTCACTCCTCTGCGTCCTGAGGCAGAACACTAAAAAGAAAAAAAACCCAAACAAAAAAACCCAGCAGAGCTTTCCTCGCCTTAGTTCTCAAGGGGCGATTTTAGAGAACAAAGAAAACAGCCTCCCCAGCCCTTAGGCAGCCTCACTCGGAGGCTCCCGGCGTTGCATTCCTCCCTTCCCTTCCGGCAGCTTTTTCTTCCGCGTAAAAAATCACTGAACGAAAAACAAACTAAAGTCTCTTTTATCTACGCCTGTTCTAACAAAGGAGGGAACGCGGTGATCTTTACAGTGAGGGAACAAAAAAGCAAAAAAACCCCAAAAATTAACCTGTTCAGAGGCAAGAGAGGAGAGAGGAGCTGTCGCCGTCTCCCAGCAGCGCGGCCACCCCGAGGCACCAATGGCGGAGAAGCTCCTCCCTGTAAACACCGATCCCTCGCGTATTATCTTGATTTATAAGCCCCTTACACCCCAAGAAGAGGGATGCAGTGGCTGGCGGATTCAAAGTCCACAACCTTCACATCACCAAGGCCGTGTCCCCGTTCTCGGGGTGCAAGGGGCTCCCTCAGTCAAGCAGGCCCCGGCAATCGTAGGGACCAAGGCCCCCAAAAAGGCAACAAAGGCTACCCAATCCAAAAAAGTGGTACCGAAGAACTCAGCAAAGCCAAAGGCAGCAGTACCCAGGAGACCATACTGTATAAGTAAAGGAAACTTTTGCAGAAAAATGCCAAGAGCACTTTTAAACACCACTCATGATGTCAGGATGAAGGAGAAAGAACGAAAACATCAGTTCGAGTCCAAGCTAGTACATCATGACTCTCTTCCCCGTGTATGTATGACTTTCTGTGGACCTTATACATGAACTCACTCGAGCAAATTCAGCAACTGTCATCACCATCATCGATCACTTAATTTGGAATTAAACCTTTGGAAACCCTTCTGGACTGCATCCCAGGGAAGTACTTACGGTTTTTTTACTATTGCTTGAAAGCTCTAAGTTGTGAACAAAAGAAAAAGAGAACCACGGAAAGCAGAAAATCACAGCAACCACTACGCACAAGGCTCTCGAATCCCTCTTCCACCCCCAACACAGAGACACCCGCGGCTCGCAGGGAGCAGCAGCCCCGATCCCTCCGCGCTTTGAACGCCGCGCGCCCCAGCCGGATTGGCCGGCGGCAGCCCCGATCCCGCCCCGTCCTTCCTCCCCGGGGCGAACGGCGCTTCGGCCCCGCGGCACCCACGGGGAGGGAGGCAGCGAGCGCACCCGTCAGAGTTCACCTCTCTTCTTAAACCATACTGCGGTGACCGATTCCAGTCGCAACCGCTACCTTTTATTGGTTTGTTACAAAAAGAGAAACTGACGCACTCTTACATAAGCACATTGACTCTTAAGGGCAAGTAACTACAGAGTAGCAAATTAGAACTTAAAGATACATAACATGCAGAACAGAAAAGCCCCCTCGAAATGTTAAGCCGGTAGATATCCAACAGCATGTATGTCTAGGCTCAAGCGTTCCTGCTCTTTCTAGGAAGATGTAGGTGGCTCTGAAAAGAGCCTTTGGGTTGTTAGTCAGATGAGTTTTACTTGGCTTTAGCCTTGTGGCTGTCGGTCTTCTTGGGCAGCAGCACGGCCTGGATGTTGGGCAGCACGCCGCCCTGCGCGATCGTCACCTTGCCCAGCAGCTTGTTGAGCTCCTCGTCGTTGCGGATGGCGAGCTGCAGGTGGCGGGGGATGATGCGCGTCTTCTTGTTGTCGCGGGCCGCGTTGCCCGCCAGCTCCAGGATCTCGGCCGTCAGGTACTCCAGCACGGCCGCCAGGTACACCGGGGCGCCGGCGCCCACGCGCTCCGCGTAGTTGCCCTTGCGCAGCAGCCGGTGCACGCGGCCCACGGGGAACTGCAGCCCGGCCCGCGACGAGCGCGACTTGGCCTTGGCGCGCGCCTTCCCGCCCTGCTTTCCCCGGCCGGACATGCCTCAGCACACAAAAAAACAAAAGCAAGCCAAAAAAAGCAAAACAGCTACACGAAAACCAAAAAAACGCCGTGTAAGAAAAGCAACTGTGCTGAGACCTTCAATTCTGCTATTTTATACCTCCTCTGGAGGTTCGCTTGGACTTCTGATTGGTGGAAACAAGGATTGTGAATTTACCCAATGGGAATGCACATATGAAACATTAACCAATAGACGGTGACAGATGCTTTGACGTCACGGACAAGGATTGTCCAATAGGCAAAGAAAGTGTTGAGTCATCTCATTTGCATACAGTCCCTATAAATACGGGGGGGGGCGCCGCTTTTGTATTTACGTCGTTCCTGCTTTAGCCAGGTATTGACAGACCCGTAAAATGCCGGAACCGGCTAAATCCGCTCCTGCTCCCAAGAAGGGCTCCAAGAAAGCTGTCACCAAGACCCAAAAGAAGGGTGATAAAAAGCGTAGAAAGACTAGGAAAGAAAGCTACTCGATCTACGTGTACAAGGTGCTGAAGCAGGTGCACCCCGACACGGGCATCTCGTCCAAGGCCATGGGCATCATGAACTCCTTCGTCAACGACATCTTCGAGCGCATCGCCGGCGAGGCGTCGCGCCTGGCGCACTACAACAAGCGCTCCACCATCACGTCGCGGGAGATCCAGACGGCCGTGCGGCTGCTGCTGCCCGGCGAGCTGGCCAAGCATGCCGTGTCCGAGGGCACCAAGGCTGTCACCAAGTACACCAGCTCCAAGTAGGACGTCTCAGACCGTCACTTGCAACCTAAAGGCTCTTTTAAGAGCCACCCATATGTTCAGTAAAAGAGTTGGTCACGCTGATTGTTTTGGGTGAGTCGTATGTATATTTAGCACTGCTTCAGTTCCCGGATTAGAACATACTGCTAAACGATTAGGGAAAAATGCTTATCCTGTTTAAATACCGGGAAAGATTTGGGTCGTCTTGTCTGTCCTATTCTGACAGTTGGTCCCGGCAGTCTATAAAAAGTATGTTAAGCGCCTAATGCGTTTTAAAGCTATTAAAGTTTTTTTCCCCCTCATTTTAGAGTATTCTAGTTTTTTACAATGACAATTTGTTCTCTTCGAATATTGTCGTTCTGAGGTGACTTGGCCATAAGCCAAAGGGGCTTGTTTACCCGGGAAACTAGGGATTTGTCTCTGATAATTGAAACACGATGTTTAATGAAACATAGCAGCTAGCACAGCAGATGCGTAATGATATAGAGAACAGCATAATTTCATTAGTCTTAGAGATTTCATACAGAAGTGGTGTACTTTATTTCTGTCTCCGACGGAGTAGAACCGCAGCAGAATCAAGAAATCCCTAAGTGACAACATAATAGGAAATTACAAGTAAACATAAGAGATACCAGAGGAAAAAAAAAGCGAAGGTGAGCGCTTTAACGAACCTCAGGTTGCTCGGAATGCGCAGGGAACGCTGTATTTAAGAAAACACCTTTTACAATGGGGTTAAATCCTAGTTGTCCCGGGCAGTTGCAGCGAGAAAACTGCTGCGGGGCCAGAGTAAAAACCCCGCGTCTGCTGCCGGGGTGCAGCTGTGGGAGCGCTCCGGGCCATCTCTAGTCCCGCTCGGCAGGGCAGAGCTGAGGGATAAGAGAAGAGGGGAGGGGGCGCGGCCGTTCCCGTGGACGGAGGGAGGTGCGGAGCGGGAAGCGGCGGCGGCGGCAGAAGCAGTAGCAGCTCGCACTGCTCGCACCTTCCCCTCTTTTCCTGTTTTCCCCTTTTCCCCCTTCCCCCCTCTCCTCTCCCTCCCCCCGTCCCCCCCATGTGCGGGCTTTTCAAACCCCGCCCGTTGTCCAATGGCAGCCGTCTCTTCGCGCTGGCCAATCACAGCGCGCTGATGGCCATAAATAGCGGCCGCCGCCGCTGCCGCTCGTACGGAGTGTCCTCGCTCTGCGGCCGGGGTTGTGCTGCGGGAGATGGCGCGCACGAAGCAGACGGCGCGTAAGTCGACGGGCGGGAAGGCGCCCCGCAAGCAGCTGGCCACCAAGGCGGCCCGCAAGAGCGCGCCGGCCACGGGCGGCGTCAAGAAGCCGCACCGCTACCGGCCCGGCACGGTGGCGCTGCGCGAGATCCGGCGCTACCAGAAGTCCACGGAGCTGCTGATCCGCAAGCTGCCCTTCCAGCGCCTGGTGCGCGAGATCGCGCAGGACTTCAAGACCGACCTGCGCTTCCAGAGCTCGGCCGTCATGGCACTGCAGGAGGCCAGCGAGGCCTACCTGGTGGGGCTCTTCGAGGACACCAACCTGTGCGCCATCCACGCCAAGCGCGTCACCATCATGCCCAAGGACATCCAGCTGGCCCGACGCATCCGCGGAGAGCGTGCTTAAGCTTGTTGGCAAACGGAAAATCCAGACCATCGAAAACCCAAAGGCTCTTTTAAGAGCCACCACAATATCACTAAGAGCTGTTCATTTCTAGTTGCGTAGGAAGTGTTTTTCGGGGGGCTCTACTGGTAGCAAGATCTCACGTTTCAAGTAAGTACCAAACGCAATGTGTTTATTGTGTTTCAAAGGAGTAGGATCCAGACTTTAGCAAAACAGTATAATGCTTAATTCCTTTGAAGTGATTTTGCTAAGACAAATTTTCGTTTAAAGTGAAAAACTGCTTTCCGCATGTTTTCCCCCTTAATTTTTCGGTATTTAAGGAAAACGTAATAATTTTTCCTGTTCTGAAAGGGAAGATATCCAGTTAGAAGATAGATGGGTTTTATTTGTTTGGCAGTGTCTTAAAATCATTCGCTTCAAACTGCTTGAATTCGTAAAGGAAGGAACTTCCACAGAATTCTGCTCTCGTGATTAGGGACGTTTAATGTATTATAAATGCCTCCTGTGCATTGTAAAAGTTGTGCTGTGTTCATGTTCCTTATTTAAGGTCACAGTTTTACAGTTTATTGGTTTATTATCCCGACAGCAATATTGTTTCGCTTTCCAAAGCCTTTTTTTTTTTGAGGGCCCACAGGACTCGCTTTGTTTCTGAAGGCGTAAAAACTCCTTTCCCCCCTTCCCTGGAAGGGCTCTCAGTCGGTAGTTCCCTCAGTGCTTCATCACTCGTGGTCGTGAGCGACGTCCCGCGGGCATTTTCAGCCCGTCTCAAGCACTTTTATTCCAGAGATAAATGTATTTTCTAAAGGGGGGGGGGAAGTAAGGTTGAGATAAGGATGTTTTCCGAGTCCCTTTTCCAAGTGGTGTGCTCCTTCCTGGTGTCTTGTCTGGGACCGCAGGCATAACATCCTTAATGGTTCTGGGTATCCCGTAAGAATTCTTAGGGATTTTGGGTTGCATCAATTTTCTCTGTCATTATTGAGGCTCTCGAAAAGATTTGCTGAAGTTACCACAGATGTGTTTTCCAAAGAGTATCTGTGCTCAGTGACTTAGCAAGTCTAGAACTTTTTTGTAAATGGAGACGCTTCCCCTATTCGTCATGTTCGGTGATTTTTGTGAACCCACCTGGAAAACGGATTTCTCCCTTACTGTAAATTCAATCACACGCCCCCTTGCTCTCCTAGTAAATAGATCTGTAGTTGCCTGAAAAATTTACATTTCCTTAATTATTTCTGACTTTAGGCCGCCTTTTAATACTAATACTTTTGTAGTATTTTAATACTACAGGTCGTTTTATATAATTTGAGGAGCCTGCTGTTCCATTAAATTAATGGAAATAATGTCCCTTTGTTTTTTCGATGCTACAAATGAGTACCCGTGCCTTTAAGAAGCGGTAGGATTGAGTTGGACACAGCCTTCATTTAAACTAGGAGATAAGGAGCCACTGAGAAATGTTTAGAGGAAATACTTCTCTTGAAAAGCCTAAAATTGCAAGAGTCTTAGTTTTCTCTTAACTGCTGGTAAGCTTCATTTTAGGAATGTTCCTTTCTCTGTGTCAGAAACTTGGACTCTGCAGCAAAATCTGACCAATCAAGTGCCTCGACACCATTTTCTTTCCTCTGTTTTTCTCACTTCCAGCCATTTTCTGTTACTGAACCTCGGAGGGTTAAAAGGGAGGGGGGGAGGTATCGGGAGTAGTGCTTTGGGAATTAAGTCTCTGCTCTGATTTATTCATCCCCCCACATTTGTTCATTGACATAGGACTTCTGTTTTTCAGAAGAGTATTTTTTTTCTTCCTGTAGATTACCACCAGCATTTCAGAAATGAGTTTTAGTGCAAGCTAACTCATTTCATTTTGCTGTCTGAGATAGCCAAAGATATATTTATCTGAATCTGTTTGCATATGCTTATAATAAAAAATCTAATAAATCCAGTAGAGTAGCTTTTCCTAATAGTTTATATAGAAGGTATTTGGTATCTTGCATAAGCCAATGGTTAGAGTAGTTACATTTCAGCAGATGTTTGGGTCAAGAATTATGTTGGTTTTTTTTTTGCATGTTTAAGAAATACATTATTTTTGAGGAGTGAGACAGGGAAACAGGTTTTATTTGCTTTAATCTGTTGCATTTTCCTCTAGTCTTCTGAAGACCTCATACTGTTTTATTAAATTAAGTATTATTTGGATTCATTCAGAGAGAGCTGCATGCTCGAGTTGTAAAAAAACACTAACAACTAATCAGCTGGGAAAGAAACAAATGTGCAATGCGCTTTTTTGTTTGTTTTTCAGGGCTCCTATAAACTCTAAATTGTAATGCCTGAGTCTGAAGTAGCTTTGGGTGTAATATATAGCAAAAGGGTGGTGTGTAGACACAGGTGACTCAGTGCAAGATTCACTAAGTCCAAGTGAGAATAAAAGTGGAGATTCCTCTGGTGCCAGCAAGGTTCAGCTGCATTTCTTTGGTTTTTGCAGGAGAGCCTGAGATAAAAGAATGCTACCAAGTCAAAGATGGATGTGAGCAAGACCACTGTGCTGAGCAGCTGAGGATCGACTTGAGAGTTGCTGTTGGTAATCAAGGTGCTTTTGCAGGTGAATTTTAGATGCTCAGCAAGATATTTGTCTAGGACTGCTCCTGGCTCTTTAACCATCCTCCTTGGATGAACCGGCTCAAATTAAAATAATATCTTGGAAGAATGTTCTTATCAGTCCAAGTGGTAAAAGAGAGCATAACTACTGACATCCTGGTGAAATACTTCATTTCATGCAAATACAGAAAAGGAATGATGACAGCTTCTTCCTAGAACAAAAATATTTGAATCAGTCCTGCTCAACAGCTCTAAGTTTCTGAAAAAATCTAAACAGATATATCCATATGAAAAACAGAGGTTCTCACTTGCATTAGCTATTGTAATGTCAATATTTTGTGAAGGTGGTTTCTATGCAAGCCAGTATGTTAAGATAGGTCCTAAACATGTTTTCTTTTCAAATCCCTCTTTTGGGCTTCTTCACAATTTGAATCACCTGCTGGTTACAGTCTTCAGTAAACACCAACAGAGAAGTTTGAGCTTAGCCAGTCTCAGCTCTCCTCCAGGCCTGGTCAGTACTGCTCTGCTGCATCATTGCCTCTCTCTTCTCTCCCACTTTCAAGTCGTGTTTTATCTTCAAGCTGGGTATCAGCATGTTTCAGACTGTAGATGCGCAAACAACGTTGTCACAACACAATGGAACACTTGTTAAGAGTTTATATATATATATTAGGAAGTACTTTGTCATCTACTCCTATTCTGGAATTAATTATACTGGCCAGAATAGCAGGGCCTGACCCTAGGATCCTGCTGATTAATGCACTTTTCCAAGTGAAGGTTTCCAATTTGTCTTTTGTTAGTTTTCAGGTTACAGCTTGAGCTGGGTGGATCTGTAGAGCGACCACTAGACCAAAAATTAACCTTCAATCCCAGACAGGCCACCCAGCAGTCAACTCTCAAGTCCATCACTTGCTTCTGGTTAGTTGTCTCTTCTGTTGTTTGTTTGTTTGTTTTAATTTTTCTAACTATTGTGTAAATGATCTTCATCTGACATTACCTCAATTCTTGGAATTGTTTCCTTGGTCCTTCCTTGCCTTTTTCATTCTGCTTTGGCCTAGTTGTATGTTAGCAGCAGTAGTTTTTAAGAAAACCTTTTCTTTTGGTCTGGTCTTGTGGTCTAATGCTACAACCCCTCCAGCTACTATGCTAAACTACTTAATACATCACAAGGATATGGGGAAAGAGGAATACAGTTAATGAAATTTCCTGTAAGAGACTATGAAGCAACACAAGATGAAAAGCTCTATTCTCAGTGAAGCTGTTACAGCAATAACAGGGTTTAGTAATAAAAAGACAATGAACTAAAGGAACATAATATATTAAAAAAATGCAAACTGAGTTTGAATTAAAACCATTTGTACATAAAAAATGTAAGCCCAGTTGGCTGGGGGCCTCAGCCTTGGTCTGTGATGACTGATAGGGATCAGAGAAACAAATCCTGCAGCTCCAGAGACACCAGAGTGGCCAAAGATATGCCCCAACCTTGCTCACTCCACACTGTTTTTGTCTGTGCCACCCATGGTGCCCTGCACCTCAGTCTAAAGGTGCTTTTAGGTTTGGCTTCAGGTTCAAAGAACCACAAAGTCTAGAGCTCCAGGGACCCGGGTGCCACCAAAGACATGCCAAGGTGAGTCTGGCACTGCCCCAACGCTGCTTCCTCCACACCTTTCTCTTTCAGGCCATCCATGGTGCTGGACACCTCGGCCCCAGCCCAAGCCTGCTCTTAGGGTAAGGTGTCAGAGTCACAAAACCCACACCTGCAGGGACACTGGTGCAGCAAAGAGCATGCCAGGGGCAGTGTGGCACTGCACTGACACTGCTCCCTCCTCACCTTTCTCATCTGGGTCACCTGTGATGCTTTCACAAGTTTACATGTATTGGCAATGTTCAGTTCTGTATCTGTTTCCCCATCCTTCATGTTCTTTTACCCTTGAGCACTGTGAGATTTTTCTAGTGCATTAATGTGAAGATTTTTTTTTAATGGGCTTGATCACTTCATCTTTACACATCAGCAAAATCTGTACTCTGCTGTGCTGTCATCTGTTCTCATGTGGAGGTTAAATGTAGTTAAGATATTAAAAAACCTGATTATATATCCTCTGTGTCCTTATTGCTTCTCTCTCTGCATTTTATTCTTGCTTATGATAATCGATTTCTGAAGATCTTCCATTTCACTGCGTGCCTTCCCCATGCCATGAATATTTGATGTATTTATGAGTATCCCCTTTCTCTCTGCATATGGATTTTTATTTTTTATGTTATTCCAAGCACAGCACTGATCCATCAGGATGCACCTGTAAAGCTATACAAAATTCTGGCCTGTAAGAACTTCAGCTTGTGATGCCATCAACAGGAAAGTAATTGATCCAGAGGGCACATGATACACTTTTCCATAAGTGTTCCATATGATCCCATGGATTTTAGGGCAGTATGCCAACGTTGTAATGGACATAAGGATATAGAGCTTAATGCATGGTGTAAGAAGCATGACAAAAACCAACCAAACAAAAAAGAGTGTTTCTGAAACATAGCTTTTCAGGAACAGCCAAAAGTCAAATGTAAATCTTTGTGTGTTTTGGATGCCAATTCAGTGTGCTGAGGTCTGAACATTTCCCGAATCAATTCAGACTACTGATAGTACATGAAAGGTGGGTAAGATCCCCACGGCACCAATGCAATGATAAGTAGCACTTAAGAATTTTCGAATGCTTTGCTGCAGTCAACCAGCTCCTTGTCAAAATCATTGTCACGCTGAGATTGAAGGACTTCTAAGCAAAAAACAGTGCCAGCTGTAATTCAAGTTACTTATATTGAGAAATAGAATATTAAGGAAGGATTTCTCCCCCTCTCTTTTCTTAAATGAAGTATGCTGTTGGTTGCTGAAATTGAATTGTATTTTCCTTGTTTGGGCCAATTTTGATCTTCCCATCAGTTGTCCCAGGCAGACTCATCTGACAGGTTGTTGTTGTTTTGTTTTTAAACACAAAAGAAAAAGGAATATCTTTGGGAAAAAATTGAGATCAATACATGGGTATGGACTAATCCACTTCCAGGAGAGATGCATTTAAAAGTCTAAAAGTGGTAACTATGCAGGGACCAAAGAAAATGGAGGGGTTGCCGACATTTGTCACTCTCAGGCTCCTTTGGTATTCTCAGTCTAGGCCAATATAACACAGAAATTTTTCCAGAACAAAAGTGTCACCCCACCTCTGCATCCAATGCTTGAAAACTGTAACAGACTCAGCAGCATTTCCAGGCCAGTCCTTGCTGTTTTGCTGGTTGTTGGCACAGGTGTGTGCAGAGTTTGGGTTCACCTTACAGCAGCAGCACAAGTGCAGTCCACACAGAAATAAGATGAAAAGCAAGTCTACTGTGAAGTATTCAATGCTGGTTATGTGCTGTGAGGACTGAATCACAATTGTTATATGTGTGTGCATGCATGTGTACATGCAGTCATTATACATTTTCAAAGATCTGTAACTGGGATCTTCAAATGAGAAGAATAGGAAGTTCTTAACATCCTTATAAAATTTATCGAGTTTAATGGCCCTGAAATGCATGGCTGTAGGACTACATTAGAGGTATTTCATAATACACAGTACTTTGCGAGCACCTGTATATGTTGTATTTCAAGAACACTTTCAAATGCTAAAACTTTTTATCCTCAAGAGTTTAGGGGGTGGGGCTGGTTTGTTTTTTTTAACACATTATAAATAATGTTTGTTACTTTTTATGCTCTATTTAACTAAAAGTACAGTATGAAGTTCGCACTAATTCACCCAACTGTCCCAGGACAGATGCAGAACCCAAATATATAGGAGAGACACCCTCAGAAATGTAAAGCAGAGCTCCCTGAGCCTCCCTGAGACCCTCCTTGAGGCTCCACCAGGTATTTACTGTTGCAAAAGGGATGGTATCCTACTCCTCCTTCTCTTGGATATCGTGCCGTAGCTGTTTCATTCATCCATTGGTGCTTATGTTGTGTTTATTTAATATCCTGGTTTTGGAGTTGCTGACTGCTTTTGCTGTGTAACAGGCTTATGTGACTGGAGGGTGTCACACATGCTGATGGATCAATCACTTTCCCATAGAAGACTCCAGTTTAAATGTAGGAATCAAACAGAAGGTTCACTAGTGGTGCTTATAAGAAGGTGACCAACCACAAAAGCCAAGAGGGCTTCATGTTAGGGAAGAATAAAAATCAAATGCACTATGACACATCCCTAAAGGCTGGAGTCACAATTCCAAAACAGGCAGTTGCCTAAGTTATAAAATAGATTCTAGCAGTAAATTTACAGGCTCATGAAAGAAGGCTGAAGAGTTTTGAACAAAGTTGTTTGCTACAGAGGGAAATAGAAAAAGAGCTTAAACATAACCACAGATATTAAAACAAGCAAGCAAACAAACCCCAGCAAAACCAACCAAACCTAAAATTGTTTCATTATGTTCCTGTGTTTGGAAAAAGTAATTTGGATAAATCTATCTACCTTACAAAAAAAAAAGCAAATTCCTTTTTGAACATATATCTTGCTACACTTTTGAGGGGATAAGTGAGGGGAGGTAAAGAATGAGATACATTTCTTACCCTAACATGTGTGAGTCATTAGTAAGAAAGAAAGATGCTGGGGGATGAGGGTATTGTTACTGCAGCACTGTTGTTTTCTTCTCTTTTTCAAAGAAGTTACGCAGAATTATGCCAGTGAAAATGTTTTATAGTGCTATGAGTTCTCAGAACATGAACACTAAAAGCCAATTAAAACAGAAACCACACCAAAACAAAATCCCTAAAAGGATCTTTGGGCAATTCTAATTGTCACACGTCTTGAGGACTTATTTATTTCTATGTCAATATTCCCCTATTAAATGTAAAGATTATTTATTATCACCAAAATCAATAGAAATTTGTGAAAATTTTACCTGTTAAAAAGTAGAAAGGAAAAATGCCAAGTGAACCCAAATGTTTTTAATTGTGAAATTTTGTTTAATATCAGTATAGATTAGTTTAAAAATATCTGTGTCAGGAAGTAAAATTTATTAGTTTATGCAATTCTGCTTTAATCCAGGAAACTTAGTAGTACTAGAACATTGATCTGTATTTCAGTGTTGATGGTTAAAAATACAAGTAGCATTCCTCTTTTAAATGGCACGTGTTTAGCAAGGAGATAACCCAAACATTAGTCTGAGAAACTTGAAATAGTCTTTCATTTCCATTACAGTGCGGACCAAGAACAGGTCTCCTACTTCCCCAGTAGGAAGCATTCCTGGAAAATGTTGTTGCAACCAGTGGCTGCTTCCTGACGTTCTGTTCTTTCAGAATTCTTTAGGCTCTCACCTTTCCTAAAAACGGTGAGAAATATGCTAGATAGGTAAAGATATGACAGACAAATATGTCCACGTTCGCATGTGTGTGCACTTGTGTTTCGAGGACAACAAACAAACAAAGCCCAATAAAACAAACACAGACCACAGAACTGTTCGCGCTTTAATTCTCTCAAAGGAAATTCGGCATTATATTAAAAAAAAAAAAAAAAGTAAAAAACACTCTACCCATCACGTGCCTTACGCGTTTCCTTCTGCTCCTATTTTAAACAAGAACCTAGTAAAAGAAAGAAGCTGTAGGTCACAGAGGACAAAGTTGGCAGAGATTATATAAATTTTCCCGAGGAAGGTGTCTATGCAGGCAAATGATAATAACCAAAAAATTTAAAAGGAACACTTGAAGCGTCCAAACCAAAAGCAGAAGCCAGGATCTGCGGGCGGAGAGCAGCGGGGGGGTGGGGCGGGAGCGCTGGGCGAGGGTCCGCATTGGTCGGATTTTGCCGCAGACCTGCTGGCAGCGGGGAAGGAAGGGGAAGGTGGTGCCGGAAGAGGGTGCCGCAGTCCCCGCTCCTGCTACCGGCGGAGACTCAGAGCTACTGGGGAGCTGTCACCTCGCAGGGGGGCACGGCCAGGGCGGGACGGGAGAGCAGCAAAAGGAGGCGCGGGTTGAGAGCGGAGGCGGGCGCGGCCTCGCTCGGGAGAGGCGGAGCCGCCGCGCGCGTCCGGGGGACGCAGCCGGGAAAGCGCCGCGGCCGCGTCTCGCGGGAAGCCCGTGCGGAGCCGCGCGGGGGGAACCGGGGGGCGGCGGGCGGGGCTGGAGCCGAGACCACGCCTCCCTTCGCAGTCCTCAACCAGGTCGGCTCCCGCGGAATAAAGAGCCGCTGGGGGCTGTTTATGTGGTATAGTGAGTTGCTGTTGGGAGTGGGAGCATGTCTGGTCGGGGCAAGGGCGGCAAGGGGCTCGGCAAGGGCGGCGCCAAGCGGCACCGCAAGGTGCTGCGCGACAACATCCAGGGCATCACCAAGCCGGCCATCCGCCGCCTGGCTCGGCGCGGCGGCGTCAAGCGCATCTCGGGGCTCATCTACGAGGAGACGCGCGGCGTGCTGAAGGTGTTCCTGGAGAACGTGATCCGTGACGCCGTCACCTACACGGAGCACGCCAAGAGGAAGACTGTTACGGCTATGGACGTGGTGTACGCCCTCAAGCGCCAGGGTCGCACTCTGTACGGCTTCGGCGGTTAAGTTTGAATCGCTAAAATTTACTTTCTAAAACATCAAGGCTCTTTTCAGAGCCACCCACAAGTTTCACAATGAGAGCTGGCAATTGCTATAGAATTAGTTATGTAGAGGAATAGTGGCTTTAGAGTCACGCAATATTCTGTACCTACTGCAATTTACTTTATTTGCTCGTTTAACATACATAACCCGCGTGAGAAAAAAATCCTGTGTCGTGTTCGCAATTACAGCTCTATTAAGAACGTGTGGTGGCTCTTAAAAGAGCCGTTTGATTTATAATTTAGAATCCTTTTACTTGGAGCTGGTGTACTTGGTGACAGCCTTGGTGCCCTCGGACACGGCGTGCTTGGCCAGCTCGCCGGGCAGCAGCAGCCGCACGGCCGTCTGGATCTCCCGCGACGTGATGGTGGAGCGCTTGTTGTAGTGCGCCAGGCGAGACGCCTCGCCGGCGATGCGCTCGAAGATGTCGTTGACGAAGGAGTTCATGATGCTCATGGCCTTGGACGAAATGCCCGTGTCGGGGTGCACCTGCTTCAGCACCTTGTACACGTAGATCGAGTAGCTCTCTTTCCTTGCTCTCTTGCGCTTCTTGTCGCCTTTCTTTTGAGTCTTAGTGACTGCCTTCTTAGAACCTTTCTTCGGTGCCGGAGCTGATTTCGCCGGCTCGGGCATCTTTAACGTTTTCTTTCCAAGCTCTTCGCTGTAGCACAACAACATCGAAAATGGCGCCTGCCCCCCCTATTTATAACGGTGTTATGCAAATTAGAGGATTGTAATCGTTCCATTCCTATTGGAGTAAAAAACACCAACGTAATGTCAGGCACTTCCGTCCTGCAACCGCCAGAGCTCTGGCGCTGCAATTTACACAATCGTAGAGCTTTGCAGCTAGGGTGAAGGCAGTCCTGAATCTAAAACCAAAAAATTTAGTGCGCGATGCCAACTGCACCGCGTTGACATTCACCAGTGCAATTAACACCGTTAACCTTGTCATTACAAATACTGTGATTATACAAGAACTACTCACAGACTTCGCAAATTACTATGTGTATTTGAAGTCTACTAAAAACCTCGAGACTCCCTTATCAGTAATAAACAGCTCTCATTACGAAATTTGTGGGTGGCTCTGAAAAGAGCCTTGATGTTTTTGACAATGTAAATGCTGTGATTCGAGTTTAGCCGCCGAAGCCGTACAGAGTGCGACCCTGGCGCTTGAGGGCGTAGACCACGTCCATGGCCGTCACCGTCTTCCTCTTGGCGTGCTCCGTGTAGGTGACGGCGTCGCGGATCACGTTCTCCAGGAACACCTTCAGCACGCCGCGCGTCTCCTCGTAGATGAGCCCCGAGATGCGCTTGACGCCGCCACGCCGAGCCAGGCGGCGGATGGCCGGCTTGGTAATGCCCTGGATGTTGTCGCGTAGCACCTTGCGGTGGCGCTTAGCGCCGCCCTTGCCGAGCCCCTTGCCGCCCTTACCACGACCAGACATAACGACACACACTTACACCAACCCACTCAATGCACCGAGCGCACTCCCGCGCGTCCCTATATTGCCGGCGGTCCGACCTGGTTGAGAACTGCACCGGGGCCGGGCCGGGGCGGGCTCTTCCGCGCGCCCTTCCCCCCGCGGGCCGGGACGTTCGCGCCATCGCTCCCACAGGGGCCGCGCGCTGCCGGCTCGGGCCCGCCCCGCCCCCGGGAGGCCGAACCCGGCTCGGGCGGCGGGAGCGGATCCCGGCCGGGGTCACCCCCTGCCCGCCGCGCTCGGCCCGGCTGCCCGGCCCCGCCGCCCGGCTCCCGGTGCCCGTGTGGAGCGGGGCCCCGCCGGCCGCGGGGCTGCAGCAAACCCCGGCCAATGGCGGCGGCGGGGCCCGGAGAGCCGCGTCCCGCCCGCGCTGCGCCGCCGCCATCGCTCTACGCGCCAACAAAGGGCCCGGCCGGGCAGGGGAGAGAGTGGGCACCGTGGTCCGGCTACTGCAGTAAATGCACCCTTTTCTACCGAGAGCTCAGAAGCGGGAGTTATGTGCTGCACTTTTTTTTTTTTTTTTTCTGAGAGGGCGACATTTCACATTTTCTCTATGGGGGAATTCTTTTGCGTGTCCCATGTCTCTGACTTAATTATCACACAACTTTGGTTTTTTTGTGGGACTGAAGTGTTGATGAAGGAGCTGATTTGTGTCTTTTGTTGCCATACCTCCGAAAAAAATCCGTACCTCTTCATGTGCTTTTAAAAAGTGGCATGTGTTTGGTCATTTTCATGGTCTCACTCTTCATTGATACCTATTGAACTAATCATTTCACTCTATTTTTTTTTCACTTAATATTACTTTTTGAACACAAATCAATATTTTTTATTTACTGTAGTTCTACAGCTGCATTCATTTTAATGAGTTGCATCATCATCATCTTTAGTAGCTTCAAGTGCACTTATGTTTGGGGTTTTTTTTGGAAAAAAACCCCTTCTTTATTCTTTTCTTTCATCTTGTCTTTTTTTTAAGTACACTTAATTTTTGCTGTCAAAATGTGACACATATATTTAAAGTTTCTCCAAGGAGTTATAGGGTCTTCACATGATAACAACACACAACAATTTACAAAACTAGAAAACTTGCAGCTGCAGGCAACAAGGTATGGAGCAAATCAGACAATTATGCTTAAAATTTCGGTCTCAACAACTAAAGATCTACAAATAGCTACCCACAGCCATGCAACCCAGCTTCTCAAATGTGATTCTAAGGTCCATCATAAACTTTAAAAATTTTCCCAAATAACCCCAATCACAAGACAGATGTGTCTCATCATCAGTAAATCTGTAATTTTCCCTAATGCTGTGCACTGTCTTCTCTTGATGGCCAAGTTGTTCTTTAACTTTTCTAGAGAGCTCTTGGCTCTTTTCTCTGTGTTCCCCATAGAAAATTATACCACACTAAAATGAAGTTATGTTCGGAAATGAACCTAAATCTTCAACATTTATCCGTGTTCTGGATGAGAGGCAGCGGGGCTGCAGAGAGAGCGCAGATATTAAAACAGAGTGGCAGGGTAACCGAGGTAGCATTAAGCTGCTCTTTTCAACACTGCTTTGCCTCCACAGTTCAAGTGAAAAGTACAGCAGAAGCACTTTCAAGCAAGCCTCCCTCACTGGAAAGAAAAAAGATCCCACCATTTCTTTGTCTGATTCCCTTCAGACACCACTATTTTGGACATAGGCTGGAAATCTTTGTGGATCTATGCTTCTGCTCAGCATGGTAAAAAGGGAAAAAGAGCAGAAGCAAGACCAGTCTTTGAATAGTCCTTAAGGTTTCCAAAAGGAAATAGCATCATGTTTACTTTTTTTGCACAATGAAGTGGTATTAACAAGAAAACAGCTTGATTGTCTGGTTCATGGTCAATTCAAACTGCAGAATAAAGTCCACATTTAATTTCTAGGATTATCATGATTTTGACTTAAACACATGCTTCCAGTATTTATTGCATCTTAAAAGAAATCCAGTCATTTCGTGTTACAAATTAAATCGGAACTTCCATCTCATTTAAACTGATGAAAAAGAAGACATGCTCTGTGGGCCAAAAGGATTAATTCTAAACACGATTAACCATGTTTTTATTCCAGGGTCTCTGTATCTTACCTGGTTGCATCTTTCTCCCTTTTACATTTATTTTGTGGTTGTTAAAAATGCAGACTATTCCATGAAACATGCAGGTATGCTCCTTCTTGTAGAAAAAAAAAAAAGAATAGCAAAACCCCTCGCAAGCTGATTTTTTTTTTCCCTGTAGAAATGCCGGTAACTACATATTGTTGGTCCATAACCCGCTGGCAGCTGCGGGGGACGCACGGCCCGGGTGCTCCGGGGTGACCGCGGGCCGGGGAGGGGCCGGGCAGCGGCAGACGAGCTTCCGCACCGAACGCCGGGATTGAAAGAGCTCATTCTGATTGGCTGATAGAACTCGAACTGTTGACCAATCCTAGCGTGGTGTTTAAAAAGGACCAATAGCAAAGCACTTCGTGCCGTGGGTGACGTCACTACGCCTTTTGTCCAATGGAAACCCTGATTTCTGATGCCAGTGATTTGCATACGGCCCGTATAAATAGCGGAGTAATCACATTATCCGGCACTCCGCTGTGACAGAGCAACCAGCGACGTACAGCCATGCCTGAGCCGGCCAAGTCCGCCCCCGCGCCCAAGAAGGGCTCCAAGAAGGCGGTCACCAAGACCCAAAAGAAAGGCGACAAGAAGCGCAAGAAGAGCCGCAAGGAGAGCTACTCGATCTACGTGTACAAGGTGCTGAAGCAGGTGCACCCCGACACGGGCATCTCGTCCAAGGCCATGGGCATCATGAACTCCTTCGTCAACGACATCTTCGAGCGCATCGCCGGCGAGGCGTCGCGCCTGGCGCACTACAACAAGCGCTCCACCATCACGTCGCGGGAGATCCAGACGGCCGTGCGGCTGCTGCTGCCCGGCGAGCTGGCCAAGCACGCCGTGTCCGAGGGCACCAAGGCTGTCACCAAGTACACCAGCTCCAAGTAGGGCGTCTCGGACCGTCACTTGCAACCCAAAGGCTCTTTTAAGAGCCACCAAGTATTTCAAGTAAAAGGGCTGAATCAGTGCTTGTAGTGGGAGGTATGTAAATAGCCTTCAAAGTGCTCTTTTTCACAGCAAATCTAAATGTACCCATTAAGTTTTTTTAAGAGTTTATCTTGACTGTACTCTGTATATAAATTTGCTTGTTCTAAACCTGTGATCCTCTTCGGTCTTTAATGGGACTAGAAAGCAGCAAGACTTGTCTGAATGCAAGTCCTGTGGGGAAGGTGGAACTTTTAAATTTTTCTAAGGGTTTTAATGCCTTATACTAAGGTGACCTAGCATGTACTTTCAGTGCACTATAGTAATAAAAGAAAAATGTTTTTTCTGTGTTGGCGGCTTAATTTTTCAGAGGAGTTTGTAAGTTTCGGGTTTTGTTATTTTACTCATATGTATCCTAACCTGGCATTACTCTTGCCTATACTGGCTGTTATTCAAGTGTCCGTACTCGATTAGGCAATAGAAAAAGGTTTTTTTAACGAAGGGTTTTCCGCCTTAAAACACCAATTTCCTAGAGTTTTGCAGGAGACGGTTCTGTCTTAAATAAATTTTAAAAAAAAAGCTGCTAAAAAGGGGGGGGGGTGGGGTGGAATCAGTGATTTACACTGCAAGGTTTACTGGGAGCCGGGGAGAACCGGAGCTTGGGGCCGCAGGCTCCCTGCCCTGCCCCGCCGCGCCGCTGTGGGAGCGGAGCTGGGCAGAAGCTCCCGCCGGACAGGGCCGTGGCACGGCACGCACGTTTCCCCATCCCTACTCCATTCCCCTGCCCACCTCCCCCAGCCACACCCGGCTCGAAGGCCGTGAGGCAGGGGAGGGAGGGCCGAGGCCGCGCGTCACGGACCAGCCAGCGCTCGCTCACTGTGCGGGGCCGGCAGCGGCACAGCCACGGAGGGGAGGGAGGCAGGGTCACCGCCCTGGGGGCGGAGCCTGGCGGGAAGGCGGTGCGGGGCTGGCGGGGCGGTGCGGGGCCAATCACGGCCCAACGCGGCACTTTTAAACTCCCCCGGGCACCGGAGCGAAGGGCGCTCGCTGCTCCGCGGGGCCGCCGGCGCCGCCTCCTTTTGCTCTGGGCTGCGCCGGTCAATGAACAGGGGCGGGGCGGGCGCAGCTGCTATCGCAGGGCTCCCAAGTTGCACGTAGGGAGGACACACTTCCTCTTAAAGGAAGCCCCGGTCTCCCACGCAGGCGCTACCGAACGCACACGTACCCAAAATCTGAACTTTATTAATGCCGTGTAAACTCCTACTGACATCTCTAAGTTATTTGGGTTTGCTGATGTAGGATACTAGTGTTCCAGCTCTTTTTGAGAATAAGTGGGTGGCTCTTAAAAGAGCCTTTGGGTTTATTTAAATGAGTAGACTCTCAACTTCTCTCAGTCGTCTTTACTTCTTCTTGGGCGCCGCCTTCTTAGCCTTGGCCGCTTTAGGCTTGGCTGCTTTCGGCTTGGCTGCTTTGGGCTTTACCGCTTTCGCCTTAGCTGGGCTCTTCACCGCCTTCTTGGGGCGCCCTGCTTTTGCGGCTTTCTTGGGGCTCTTGGCCGCCTTCTTGGCCGCTGTGGCTGCCGGCTTCTTGGCCTTCTTGGGGCTCTTCTTCACCGCTGCTGCCTTCTTGGGCTTCTTGGCAGCGCTGGCGGGCTTCTTGGCCGCCGGCTTCTTGGGCTTGGCAGCCGGCTTTTTCTTCGTTGCTTTTTCTTTTGTCTCACCCGGCTTCTTGTTCAGCTTGAAGGAGCCGGAGGCGCCGGTGCCCTTGGTCTGCACCAGGGTGCCCTTGCTGACGAGGCTCTTGAGCCCCAGCTTGATGCGGCTGTTGTTCTTCTCCACATCGTAGCCGCCGGCGGCCAGCGCCTTCTTGAGCGCGGCGAGGGAGAGCCCCTTGCGCTCCTTGGAGGCGGACACGGCCTTGGTGATCAGCTCGGTGACGCTGGGCCCCGCGGGCTTGCGGGCTTTGGAGCCGCTCGCCGCCTTCTTCGGCTTCTTGGCGGCGGCCTTGGCGCCGGGAGCAGAGACAGCGGGAGCGGCAACAGGCGCGGTCTCCGACATTGTGTCAGCCGTCGTCCACGATCCAGGGGAAATCACTGGGCCTGGAGCAAGTCGGCAGCCTCGTATTTATAGAGCGAAGCCGCGCGGTGATTGGTGCGTTGCAGAGCCCGCCCCGCTGCACGGCAGAAAGGTCCCTTCTCCCCGCTCATTTTGTGTTTCTTAGGAGCCAAAAACGGCTGTTTTTATCAGAATTTCTGCCACCGACCCCCCCGCAGTTCGCAGCGGCGTGGAAAAGAAAGACTCTTGTTCCCCTCGGCCAAGTTTCCTTCCGAGGAGGCAACGGGTGAGCTAAAAAAGAGGCGATAAACACTGAGTCCTGGACCTGAACAGACCTCGGGAGACAGAAACTTTTGTTTTTCCTTCCAAATAAAATACGCGACGTGGGGAGTTAAATTTCCAAAGCAATTAATTAATATTCTTTAAAGGGTCTTCTCTTAATCTGAACTGAAAATCAGGGGTTTGAATCGATATTTTAGTCGCAAATTGATTTCAAAGAGGAGGAAGTAACACAGGCTCATCTTGAGCACTGAATATGGATTAGAAATTAGCTCCTTTGTCCAAAATCCTTTATCTCTTCCAAAATAATTAAGAGAAATTAAACTAGTGCATCATGCGGCAAGGCAAGAAGCAGATTGAAGTCCTGTGAAGGGCTTTTTGTGCCCCCAAAGGAGGTGACTTTTTACAGCATAGCAGTTTGTGCTGTGTTGCTCAGTGTACACAATACAGACATGGTTGCCTCGTCCTCTGCTACAGAAATACTTACTATCTTAGTAAATTAGGTGACATAAAAACTTCACACGGCCAGGTTTTGTTAATAATGATAACCAGTGCCTTATCGTTTGATAATATGCCAGTGTTTTTGTTTTGATACAGCTGGATTGGCAAAAATCTGAGTCATCATTGTCTAAGGAGACACTGCTGCAGCTGATTTTCCCACTACTTGAACATAAAAAAAACTTACTCAAGTGATCAGTTAGGATTCCTCTTTCACAGCAGATTCCTAAATATTCCAATTTCTTACTGTCCGGTGACTGATCCCTACATTGGAGTTAATATTAAAAATCACGTCTTGATGTATCTGCTACACTGAAACAGCTGGCTGCTAAGCAAGAGGGGGGACAGTCTTCAGATGCACTTTTCCAAGACCAGGCTTCAATTAAAAATAAATGCACATTGTTTTTCAGAGTACAGAGAATTAAAAGAAGTATTCTCTGATATGTTTATTAATGCCTGCAACCCTTTGTTTTGACAAAGGCCTCTAAACTCCCTTTTACCTCTGGCTACTGTAACTATTGGTGATACTAAAATTCTGCACAACGTTTTGATTCAAGTAATTTATATTTTCAAATGGATAATTATTAAAACACTTTTTTTGACCAATAATAGCAGATTTTCTGTTTCTACTTCAGCATATTTATGGTTTATATTTAGCACTATGTATAAGGTAGGATCAAAACTGGCAGCAGTCCTTTTCACCTCAGATTGCTGGTGCATTGTGATGAACAATTATTCTCAAACTCCTTCAGATTTGAGGCAGAAAATGGGCTTGGCAGCTCAAAGATTTTTAGTAAGAATTAGTAATTCAGAATGCCTATTATTATATTAAAAAAGGAAAAAAAAACCAAAAAAACAAAACCAACAAAACAACAAACCAAAACAACAAGAAAGCCCCCGACAAAGCCTGTTGGTCTAAAAGTTGTTTAGAGGGGGCAGGGCTGTTTTTAAAGACATCAGTGAATTACCTGAACTTCACACATGGCCCAGCTGAAAAACAAGAGGCATGATGGGGCTGTGGGGTTTTTTCCTTCAGTCTTAAGAAACTTTGTGTCTTTCTCACACCCACCAGAGCAGTGATTTACTTAGTATCAAATAAGTCACGTTATTTGTAGCATGCGTTTGCCAGCAATTGTGTAACTATATAATGATTTTTTTTAAATTTAGTTTTATTTTTAAGAGCCAAGATATAAAGGGTTTGGGGGTGGTTTGCTTGTTTTCTCAAGAGCTAAGCTACTAAGGCTTATTGGTGGGGGGGAGGGTTGTTCGTTTCAGGTTTTGGCGTTTTTGAGGAGACGGTGGGTGTTTTTTAGTTTGTTTTTTTCACTAGGATGTACAGCTCCTTTTATGAGGAAGTGGGTGGCTCTGAAAAGAGCCTTTGGGTTACTTTTGAGGTGGGAACGCTCCTCGGATGTTTCACTTGCTTTTCGCCTTGTGGCTGTCGGTCTTCTTGGGCAGCAGCACGGCCTGGATGTTGGGCAGCACGCCGCCCTGCGCGATCGTCACCTTGCCCAGCAGCTTGTTGAGCTCCTCGTCGTTGCGGATGGCGAGCTGCAGGTGGCGGGGGATGATGCGCGTCTTCTTGTTGTCGCGGGCCGCGTTGCCCGCCAGCTCCAGGATCTCGGCCGTCAGGTACTCCAGCACGGCCGCCAGGTACACCGGGGCGCCGGCGCCCACGCGCTCCGCGTAGTTGCCCTTGCGCAGCAGCCGGTGCACGCGGCCCACGGGGAACTGCAGCCCGGCCCGCGACGAGCGCGACTTGGCCTTGGCGCGCGCCTTCCCGCCCTGCTTTCCCCGGCCGGACATCGCTCCCGACGCTGCTCCGCCGCCGCCCGAACCGACGTAGTCACGTGTCCCTGCGCCCCGCGCGCGGCCGCTTTTATAGCCCCTGCGCGCGCCCCGCTCGCTCTCTGATTGGCCGCAGCGCGCTCGGGCTCGCTCCGACCAATGGCGCCGCGGATCCAAATGCGGCCAATGGGAGCCGCCGGCCGCCGCTCGCGCCGAGCCGCCCCCGCTGCCGGCCCCGGCCCCGCTCCGCGCCCGCCCCGAGCCGCGCGCCGCGAGCGAGGACACCGCCGGGGAAACGCGTCCCCGCCCGCCCGAGGAGCGCAGAGGCGCACAGCTGCCTCCCCGGAACGGGGGGGAACCCCCGCTAATGCCATCGCTGTCGGTTTAGAAATAATCCTGTGTTTTAAACCTCAGAAATGCTACTACAGGGCTACTTTAAAAACGTGTTATTGTTATGACAAAAGAGAAACTTCCAGTAGGAACACTTACACCCCAGCACTACTGATATATGTAGAAAGTAGGCAGCAACACGTGCTACAGGAAGTTTCCCTGATTCTAGAGGCAAACTACTTCAGTATTGCTGTAATCAAACTCATATTGATGTCTTCAAGCTGAATGATCTGTCTCCAGGCTGAATCTTTTCACCTTTTGTAAACACAACTTATTGTCGTCAGACAACTTCTACAACAGAAGTTGCTTAATAAAGAAAGAACTTCCTGTTTCAAGAATTGTGCAAAGTTACATCACACAATATGCATTAGGTAGGCGGAGAATATGCATTAGATGGGCGGGTTCATGTAAATTTTACTGTACAAAAGATAAAACTTTTTACTCCTTGGTGTGCTTGATTTCTGCACTCCACGCAGAATAAACAATGTCACCTTTCCAAATTAGACTCTGTGTCTGTGCGTAGAGAGCTCCTAAAATCAGCCACAACGAGGTATTAACAGCAAGGCTGTTCTGCAGAGCATTAGAAATCAGGCTGTTACACTTCACTCAGACTAGAGATTAGATCACTGCACCAGCAAGCTGAAGTGATTTCTTGAAGATTCAAGATGTTCCTCTGCTATGCTGGCCCTGTCTTACGAAGAGATTCCTGTTGATTTGGTAATTGGCCATGGTTTCTCTTTATTTCCTGGCATATTTTCCTCTTTCTTCCATACACTACAGGCAAGGGCAGACACTATCCTGCATAAAGCAATGAAGGAACCTGCACCTGGGCTTAGCCACATCCTTCTGCTACACCAGTGCTGTACAACAGGCTCTTCCTTCATTTTCCCAATTCTGCTTTCTTGTTTCCATCAATTTCAGTTATTTATAATTTTTTTCTTGTTCCCATCTTCATTCCTTGAAGCTTTTGTACTCTAGATCATGGTGCTTTTAATGCACTCCAGATTCTATGCTATGAGTACCATAAAATTATAGTGGAAGAAATGTGTGGACAAGGCTGTAAGTTTCAGACCTAGCTAAAATATATTTCAAAAGTACAACAAAAAAAAATTAAAGATATTACTGACACAACTGCAACTAAGTCCTGAACCAGGAAGAGAACTGCTGTGCAAACCTTTTTGATTGTGTCCAGAATTTGTGAAAACAGATGCAAAGTTTTCAAGTGTAAGTTTGGTTAGCTAATAACTTTGTCTCCTTAAAGCTGATTTAACCTCAAAACATGCTGTATTCCATTAAGCCTGAAACTTACAGCCAACTAAATGTATTGTTTGAGGTATCTGCTAGTCTGGTGTCTTAATTATTAGCCACAAGTAAAATTATCTCAGTCAAATCTTCTAACATTAAAATTGTTTACTGATTTTTATTTAAGGTAGCCTGTCCATGATGCACCCAGTGGTTATCTGAGGCTCAATATGAAGCAAACCTTCCAATACGAGTATATAAAACAAATTGGCTTGTAATTATTAGTAGTATTTCAGGACTTAAGTTTCTACCAGTTACCAATAAAGGTTAAAAGAGATGTTTATGAACTTAAAAACAAGAATATAGCAGAAGTTTAGTGGAAAAAAGTAAGTATATCTTATTTATAATATGGTTATTGGTTTTCTTCTCTGAGGTTCTGAATGCCTCTATCATCTCCCAAGGCAAGCAAAGAACCCTCCCCCTTCTCCACCTGCCTGCTAGTTTTACACAAATCACAGGAAAAATGGTATTTTGATACACTGAACATTTATTGTCTTTCACAAGACAAAATGAAGTTTCCCCAGCCAACAAAATTCCATCAAGATGACCATAAAGGGGATACGGTGCAAAATTCCAGTGTACAGTATATGCAACAAATTACCTCCCTGACTACCCTGGAAGAAAGATGATTGATCAACCTCACTGCAACTAAAAAACATGATTATAAAATATTTACAGAAAAAAAAAAACAGTACAGAAAATAAAAACCGGACAACCATTTGTCTATGAAATGCTGCTAACACTTTTCTGGCTCCTTAAAAACCTGTTCCACTACCCTCACCAGAGCACTCAGGATGTGTAAGGATACAGGCAGAGCATGGCCACCCCCCTCTCTGACACCCCTGTCCCCAGCGTGTCATTATCTCCCTCCAAGGAAGGGGGAGGACTTGAGGGGAGCAGCATTGCCTTCTTTACTGCGATTTCCTTCCACCAAGTGGACATGGTGGCTCTGAAAGGAGGACCCCAGGCACACCTCAGCTGCAGCGGTCTCTATTCACAGCACACTGGCAAGTTAACCTGTGGGTAGGGAACTATTTCCAGTCATGCGAGCCCTTTTGTTGCAGGAGGACTTTCCCTTCTCCCTCCACAGTGATCTGATCCGTGTTCAGAGGGGCAGGAAAGCTGACTAGGACTATGACAGGTCACAGGAGACCTTCCATTTCTTTCATGAAGGCTTCATAGACATCATCCTTTGTCTGTACAGAGATAGGGGCAGACGATCCAGCCTTAGGGGCAGCTTTGGTTAACGGGAGGGCAGGCTCATCATCTTGTTTTCTCTGGGAGGCAGCAGAAGCCCCTTTATTCTCGCGGCGCACTCGCAAGGCAGTGGGCACGAAGCGCGTGATCTCTGCCTTGGGGTTGGTGATCTGCGGCTTTGCACTGATGGTGGCCGTGGCTTTCTTCTCGATGGTGGCCGCACTGGTGTCATCCGCCTTGGGCCGCTGAATCAAGCTGGGGGGGGCGCTCAGTACCCCAGGATTTGGAATGGGAGCTGGTGGAAAGAGCCCAGGGGGGGCAGGTCCTAAAGGAGGCACCAGAGGTGGCCGTAACATGCCTGGGCGAGGAGGAGGGATACCTGTAAGAAGAGAAGAAAGCATGAGCTGTCCCCACATGTGGGAATTTCAAAATATTTGATAAAAAAAGTGCACAGGCTCAGAATGCCAAGAACAAAAACCAAAACAAAACTCCCAACAAGATGCAGTAGCACTCACTTTATTAAAAAAAAAAAGTTTTCAACCCTGCACCAAATGCTGAGTTGAAAATGCTGCTCTTCAGACTCTGAAAGCCACAGGAGCTTGTATACTGTTCCCTTTCAATTTTTAAAGTTATAATCTGAAAATAAAGTTTCTTGACAATCTATCCCACAGGAATTTCAGTCATCAGAAATACCTGATCCAGGCAGAAAAAATAAATATCCCAATCTTCAACTCATTTAGTGGAACACTGTTATAGCACCCAGAGGGTATTCAGATAGTCCAGCAGAGCAGAAGTTTAAGCTCTGGAATTCCCTTTTTCAGGGCAGATTTCTTGCTACCAAACCATGCACAGCACTTATTTGTTGTTATTACACAGAATAATGTAACAGCATATAGCACAATGCAGCCACAGACAGGAACAAAGGCAAACTAGCAGCCAATTACACCTCACTGGCTTGATCACCACAGCAAAAACTGCAAAAAGAAAGCAAGAAGGGACTTGGCACTGGAACAAACAGAACCCCTTACCTGGTGGGGCAGGAGGGGGCAGACGAGGAGGAGGACCACGTGGAGGAGGACCTGGGGGCAGACCTGGTGGGGGGCCTGGGGGAGGACCAGGTGGTCTCCCAGGGGGAGGACCTGGTGGCAGCAGTCGAGGTAAAGGCCCACGTAACCCTGGTAACCCGGGAGGTCTCAGGAACGGAGGAGCTCCTGAAAGCATTTGTGCAACAAAAGAGAAATTTAGTTCACAGTTAAAAATACATCCCAGCAACTATCTCATCAACTAATAATAAAGATCTTCAACATATGAATGAAAGCTATATTACCTAGCTGCCAGGTTAAATAGAGTTTCTAAAAATCTCAAGAAGAGGCAGCACTTACACACCTACAGCGTCCACATAATAGTTAAGTGTGTAATGGAAAAAGGGTCCCTCCCCATGTAATTAAGTAGTAACTGGTAACAGCTTTGGAGCTGAGTTTGTCAGAATTTAAACAGCTAAAAACCTTTCTCTGTGGCATTTGATTGTTCTTCTGGCCTAAAAATAAGTACCTTTGCTCTTTTACTTCACTTCATACATGGGCTCTGCTGCTGTATGTGTTGGCTCTAAGAGAGACAACCATCAGGAAGGCTACAGCTACAGGAGCCAGATGCCTCAAAAGCAAGGTACAGCAACAATGATGCAGACTGATGACAGACAGGTCTCAGTAACTGGGTACATATACTCCATCTGCAACACATTCTACAGCTTCCAAACTCCCAAACTGATATCACTGCCTGAGAGCCTGCATCCTTCAAAGCAGAGTAAATCAAGTGTTCACCTGGTGGAGGGCCAGGAGGAAGGCCGGTGGGTGGGCCTGGGGGCCTCAGTGGAGGGGCTGGAGGCGGTCCCAGTGGAGGAGGCCCAGGCATGGGAGGCGCCTGTATCTGAGCTGGAGGAACAGCCTGTGCAGTCTGCTGCTGCTGCTGTGCCTGGGAAGTCGCAGCAGATGACCCGGTCTCTCCAAGAGCTTCCTCACTGATTTGTTGTTGCTGCTGTTGCTGTGATGTCTCTTCAGACTCTGAGTCCTCTTCCTCCTCCTCCTCTTCTTCTGAATATTCCTCCACTTCTCTCCCTTCTTCTGGAATTTCCTGACCTGGATATGGAGATATACTTATAAAATCTGTCTACGCGTAACATCTTTGTGAATATCAAAGAAACTTGAGCACACAAAATAAAAGGAAGAAAAAGAAAAATAAACCTTACTTCAAAGGGAAGAAATATGATCACTGTTACTGTTAAAATGAAAACAAATAAAAATAATAATACAGAAATCATCGCTGTTCTAGATAGAGCTCTGACAACAAGAGCTATGTGTTCCTCTGGGACCTGAAACTTCTACTACCAACCCAAACTGCAGCTATTTGATCTATGCCTTATGGAAGTCTGTGTGGAGGTTGGGGAGACAATGTCAAAATAAACATAATCGCCATATCCAAGAAAGTCCTGCACCTTCGAAAGATACTGGAGTTTCTTTCTAAAACAAACAAAAAATAATCTTCATTCTATTGGTTAACTTATCTCAGCAGGATATTTTTAGGGAGTACAAATCCTTACAGGTTACATGCTGAGCACATAGACAATGTTACCGTTTCTCTTTCACCAAGAGATTCATATTGCATTTTAAAAGCTAAGCAAGAAAATGTTTAAAAGAAAAAAACAGTAAATTGCCGCTCTTCAACTCTGCCATGCAAAACACACATACTACTTAAAAAAATAAATTAAAAAAAACCAACAAAAACAAACAAAACTCCCAAACAAACAAAAGAAAAAAAGAAGCAAAACCCAAGCCATAACTCAAATACCTAATGACAGCTGATACTCTCAGCAGATCCTACATAACGGCAGTAAAATATTTACTCTATAAAATAAAACCTGTGCAAAGTAAGCTTACCAGAGAAACCTTAACTGGAAGCCTAATGGCATACTACCATTACATATTATATCCACCTTACTCACCTGCCATTCGTAACATCATGGCCTGGAGTGGAGTCAGTTCTTTCATGTTCTTTTTCTTTTTTCGTGACTTCCCAGGCATGTCTGCAAACCGGACACTGTGACCTGGGGCAAGCAGAGTACGGATAAGGGCGGCAGGAGGTGGGAAGAAAACAAGAAAAATCAGACAGTTCCGTCGATATCTGGTATAGGTAGCATATCATTCTAACATAATGATGCTCCTTAGATAAGAGTTAACATTGGTGTTACTGATTGTTCCAAGTTTTGCTAACCTAGTATTCTCTACCAAATGATCTCCCCCAAGCAAGTGAGCATATTTTATACTGAGGCTTAATTTTGTAGGGTACCTTACCAATGCAATGATACAGGTGAAAAATGGCTTGGGAGCTATAAAGCTAACTCAACTTTTAAGAAAACAGGTTTATCTGAAAGTTGCTTCACTTCTAGATAGCCTCCCTCTGACCCATTTATTAATAAAAGTCCTTTAGCTGGACTTTAGGTGAGTTAGAACAGAGTTAGTTGACTAAATAAATTACACACACACCCTCAACTCTATCAAGTAGTGTTTTTCTTTTGAAAAAATCAACCCCAATCTCTCAATTCCCTTTCATACCTGATTTCTTCTCTTCGCCACCTTCCCTCTCCTTGTCATTATCACGATGCAGGAAGTCCTCGCCTTCACTGTCTGCATCTGACCTATCGCTGTCACTGTCATCACTGCTCTCATCGTGCTTATCTTGATCCATATCCTCAGGATAACCTTCATCTTCACTAGTGCTGGACATGTCATCATCATGGCCTCGCTGTCCTGCAGAAGGTGAAGTATTAGGAAATGCATGAACTCCAAGTACACCGGTGTGAAAGAGTATTTTGTATGTTTACAGTCACAACACTCCCCTTAGCAACAGCATGGACAAACTGTCATCCCTTTACTTTTTAGCACGTATCTTAAAGGATATTTTGGAAAATCTGTAAGATTTCCTATTAACCTGCTGGTTAATTTGTACAGCAAACAAGTGAAGGCAACTGCTACTGCAACTCATCCATTAATTTCTATTCAGCAATTGCCTACCACTGAAATACTGTGATGCCTTCTGGCATGAAATAAAGCTAATTCATCCAGTCACAAAAGTTTCTAGGGATGATACAGCAACTGTATGAAAAAGAGGACCTGTGTTCTCCTAGTAAATGCACACTCAGGGTTGGTTGTGGGTTTTGTTGTTGTGGTTTTGGTTTGGGGGTGTTTATTTGATGGGTTTTTTAAACAGAAGATTTCTCTGAGAGTGATTGGGTTTTTTAAAGGGGCAATACCTACAATGTTTCAGCACTGCTGAGGGTTCATTTAAAAATATCTATCTGTGAAACCTAACAAAAACGTATCTGAGACATGTAATTAAATGTTTCAACATTTAAAAATATAGGTGGTAACAAAATTGCAGACATTTTGAATATATCTGAAGTGATTGCACTGAAGAGGTGCAATCACTTAGTAGGAGTCCTTCAAATAGTGCTAACATTCACAAAGCCAAGAGAACACTTTGTCTAGGGCCCACTGTACTATCCATAGAAAAACAGAGGTCAAGAAAAACCTCAGAGGGTAATAGGAAAGTCCTTACCTGCTTCAGAACTGTAAGAAATCTCCTCCTCTCGCCTTCGAGGAGCCACGTCCAAGGTGAAACCCACTTTACGGCCATACATCTGTAGGACTTGAGGCGGGGGTGGCCCTGGTGGAGGTCCAGGGGGCTTCCTGCCTGGAGGTAAACGCGGAACACCAAGCCCCAGAGGAGGAAGTACAGAAATGGACCGAACTGGTGGTCTGGAAATAAGAAAGGAAATGAGAAATGCAGGAACAAAAACAAATTAAAACACACATTCCTTTAGTAGAATTATTTAGCCTTCTCTCACCACTGCTTATGCAGGCTTCTAAAAAGAAACATGAACATTTAAAAAGTATAGATTTGACACAAGGAGTTTACAACCCCATACAAAGACACGACTGCTGAAGATCAGACAGAAGCTCCTCAGAAAGCAACGGAAGACAACACTGAAAAAAATCAGCTATTGAATCCTACCACAGAAGAAGAATTAAACAATCACAGCGTTGGTGAAAACAGAAGGCTATTTAGAAAGAAATAGAAAAAAAAATAGTACTAGAATGTAAAAAAAAAAATTAACATGCAAACTAGGAGTTTATGTGAACTATTCATATACACTGAATATGCCAGCAGGACAAAAGAACACACATACGGCAATTTAAGAGGCATTTACGTTCAAAGCAGCAGGGCTCTAAGTTTTACTGATATGAAAAAGACAAAAACTAAAAGGTATAATGTATTACTTAAAGAAATTTAAACAAAAAACTGTAATAGTGGGGAAAGATTAAAAAGGGCTTTGGTTAAAAGAAAGTAGAATTTACCTGCACAGAATTCCTGACTTCTGTGAGTCAATATTACCCCTGCCTCTACCCCTCGCTCCTCCCCCATAATATGAGTGCTTCCTTTTCACTTCCCTGCTAAGTTTCTTTTTACACTTACCCATAGGCTGATGTCTTCTTAAGGATAGAAGGTGGCTGGGCCCCTGGAAGGGGAATGTCCTGTATGAGGATGTTGGAGGGAGCATGAGGCATATCTGGTAAGGGGATACTTTCCACTTCAACATGCTGAGCATTCTGGAAGGGAAGGAAGGGGAAAAAAAAAAGAGAGAGAATGGGTTACTCTCACAGAAGCTACTGCACAAACTCATCACTTTTCAAAGTACAGAACATGTGAGACCTGCCACCACTTGTCAAACGTGTCTGTTCTTAGGGCGTGCTGTCTTGCAGCAGTCCATGAAAGAAATTCGGGAAAGTGTCAACAGTAAAAGCTTTCACTGCAAACTGAAGCACTTGCAATGCACCCATGAAAAGCTTTAGTATTTCAGTCAAAACTCAGTCAGGTCTCCATCTTCCTTTAGACCCACAAAACAAAGAGGCTGCAGTCAAGTATGGCTGTGTTTCTTAAGTATTCAAGTCACAGACTGCTGCATGTTCCAAAGGAAAAAAAAAAGAAGTCTTAAAGATCCTTGCACTTGCACAACACTATGTCCTCCAGCACAGCAGGAAGAATGTTAGAGAAAGATCTTTAAAGGAATGCCAATGGGTTCTCATTATTTCCAGCAAGAGACTTAGCAGAAATTCACAGAAATATCAATTGCACACTCACAGGCTTGCTCTCTCTTTAATACAGAAAACAAAAGGCTGATATTGTTGATTTGCAACACAAATTTCCCTTTCCTCCTTTCTTGTTGAATGAGATCAGCGTATCAGAGACAAACAGGGACCTGACAACCACGACACTGTCCTCGCTGAAATGCTCTAATTGGAAGTACTATGCAAAGTAATATTTCATTTGGGCCACATGATGCTGAACTCGTACAAATCTCCCTTCCTCTGTAACTGTCACACATAATGAGCAAACAGAATACACTACCACAGATACAAGACTGAAACATAGTAAGCATTACCTTGACAGCATCAAAATACTGGCTGAGTTGTGCTCTCTTCTGCTCGTACTCCACCTCCAGCTTGCGCAGTTCTTTATAGATGTCTGGATTCTCCTTCTCATAGAGCCTCAAGATACGTTCAAAAGTCTCACGGAGCTTTTTGCGTTTATCCTTCAGCACTTTTTCATTAAGTTGTGGCTGCTGTACTGGGTTAAACTCTGATTCAAGACGGCAAAAAAAAATGACAAAAAAAATTGCAAATTACTCTACTGCAGAACTATGATGAATGAAACTACTTCAAAGCAAGTAAGTTCCAATCCCTGTTTTCAGGAAGTCTTCAGCCTTATAACAATCCCCTCCTTGAACTCTACATTAGTAGCACACACACACTACTCATTCTTCTTATCAATCACCCTCTGGGAAAAAAGTCCTCTTTGATGGCACCACATCCCCTGAAATCACAATCAATCCCCCGTTATTCACAGAATCCCCCCTTCTAACAGGAAAGGAAAAAAAATACTCTATGTCTTAGGTTACAATGTAAGATGTAACCAAAAGTACGTATTCTATCCCCATCTTCATAAGCTGTTAAACCAGGTGGGGCAGAGTTCTTTGTCTCTTCCATGACACATCCCTGATAACTCCCTCCGGGGCATATCTTCTGCTAATGGGCTATCCAGCCTCACTGCATAACTCATATAATTACATCATCCCAGTGTGAGATGCTCTGCCCAGGGGGAGGAACCAAGCATTCCTACCTGGATATAATCTGGGGTTTGGAACACCACAGCCTGCCTTACCTATTGGGTTCTCAGAGGACAAGAGATACATAACCACCACTGGACCTCCAGAAGAAGACCACACCCTTCTACATGATCACCACTTCAACAAAACCACGTCTATACCTTCAACAGGACTGCTACCACCACCCTGACCAAGAGGGTGTCAGGTTGTATCCTGACTCTGTCAGTTTAAGCCAGTGTTTTCTGCTTTATTTTAATTTTCCTATTAAATTGTAGTTCTGACTTGGAGTCTCCCACTGGTTTGTTTTCAAACTAGTACACTCTATTTCAGTGTCCCCAGTTGGCTGTTAAAACTATGCTGTGCATCTACATAAACCACTGCCTAAATCCAAAACCTAGTATCTCTCACTCACCCATCTCATCCAATTTTTCCATGTCTCGGATAATCTGCTTTGGATCTTTCATCTTCAGTACAGCTGCTCGTACCATCATTCGTTGCTTTTTGTTCTAAGATCAGAGATCAAGCAGATCAGAAAAGTTTCACAGAAGAGAGACACAGACCATCTGTTACCCCTTTCTCAGTATGTCCATTCTGAAGAAAAAAACACACCTCAGAATGCCCTGAAAATGTTCACCATGGCCCAGATCAGCAGCAAATGTAGTTAAAACTTCTGGTAATTTTAATTCCACTATCTTGGTAATCGCAAATGCTATTATCATTCCTTCACTCCAACTAGGACACACAGAATCAACACAATAACCAAACTGACAAAATACAGTAAAACACACGAAGAAGTGTGGGAGAATTGGGTGGTTTATTAGTTTGGTCTGTTTTTTTTTTTTTTTTAATTTGGTTTGTTGCTTGCTTCTTTGCTTTGTTGTTTTGGTTTTTTATTATTCCTAAGTACTTACAATAATGCTTCAAAAATAATTACAAATTTTAAAGGAGCTGGTGATATGTTTACTCAAAACAAGACTTCTACATTTTTTTAAACTACTTGTTTGGATGGTATTTCCAAAGTCAATCTTAGGATATCAACCAAAATATCCACCGTCTATTCACGGCCCTTTACAGTTACAGACATGATACACAGTATAGGAAATGCCAACTAAATGTTCCCCAATTTCTTTATTTACCTTCTTTAGTTCCCTTTTCCGAGCTTCCTTCCCTAGAGGGGAAAAGAAAAAGAAAACAGCAACTTGAAAGACAAAATCAAATTAACGAAAAACCTTTCCTTCATCAAGACTAGGGCTCTTTCTCCACAGCTCACTCATTTCACAAAGACTTACTGTAACTCAGCTTCCCAGCGAAAGATAAATACAGTATGAAATAGATTTCTATGTGTCTTTTATACAGAAAAAAAAAAAGAGATACCACAGACTTCATGACTCCAGAAGCAGGGCTTTTTCCATACAAAAAAGAAGAAAAGGCAACAGAAATCATAGTGATAGGTGATATCATTAAAAGATTGCTGCACAGAAGCTGAAATAGAATCATCAGACAACACACTTCATTATATGTAGGCTTTGAGAATGCCTCTGAAATAAAGCATATCCACTGTGGGAGTCTGGATTTTCTTTATTCGCTGAGCATTGATAACATCTGGCATTTTACCAAAAGTAGAAAAAAAAGCCAGTCAGACAACTCCCCCATCTAACCAGAGCACCTGCGAAATTTGACATGTTCCTCAAACTCCTGCCTGGGACAGATTAACTCTGTCCCAGGAAGCAGCCTGCAGTTTGTCCAACAGCTAAGTACAAAGGCCTTCAAACACTGATAACCAGGGGAAATCCAAGAAGTAAATACTCAAGAGAAGCAAGAGCATGAGAGCAAGCAGCCTTCCCAGCCAAAACTGAGACAGTATTTTTCAAGTTAGAGAAACTCAGCTCTGATCCACAAGTGAGGATTCTAGCCTCAGGGAAAGCTTTTACCTGCTTCTCTAGGCACTCCCCTTTCCCACCGGCTTAGCTTTCACGGATACTTACGGGCCTGGTCCGTGGGATTCATGAACTTCCCACTCTTGGTGGATGATGTAGATCTCCGCCCCATTTTGATCTTTTTTCTTCTGCCTCAAAACACAGAACTTGAAAAAGAGGGAGGGACCTGGAAAAGATGACATTGTTTCAGGTCGTACACACTGGTAGCTTGAGTATGCTTATTTCTCTCCTTCATATCAGCAAGTTACTCCTCCAAAGAGCTCAAATACCTATAAGGTCCTCAAACCTGACTATGAGCTCAGGCACTCATAGCAAAATTGCCCTACTCCAACAAAGTACTACGATTTAACTAAGTACCTACTTACTACTACTTTAGTAAGTTATAATTTTAAACTAATTGATGAGTTTGTTATTATTAGTGCTAAGACTCAAACCAAGAAGTTTTGTGCTTACACTATGGAGGGGTGCAGGGCAGGTAGAAACACACATCCTATTTTTCTAAGCGCTTACCACAGTTTAGCTTCTCATTCCCTCTCATAAGTGCCCTCCAGGTTTCACCTTCCTCTGTTTCAAATGTTTCCCCACAAATTTCCTCCCTCCTCAGACTTTTAACTGCCCCTGATATCTCTCCCCAGCACCCACTGTATCCATTAGCAAGTGTAGGGTTATTCTGCAAAAAATTATTTCCTGTCTTTAGACATTTTTTCAGCTTACAGATGACTACATAAGTGTCCAAACTACAGCTAAGGATGTTTCTTCTCTCCCTCCACCTCCAAACCTATTTCCCTGCCAAAACACTGGCGTTTTGGGATTTTTTTTGCAAGACACTATCACTTCTTTAGGTGGGAAGTTCACCAAACAGGTAGGAGTAACATTTACACCACGTATTTCCCATCTTTCTAATATTCAAAGGCTAAAGGGAAAGAGAACGAACTTCTGAAACCTCGATTTCACATCTTCTTAGCACCCAGACTAAAGAGTTTCAACGCAGTAAGTTAACGGCCGAAGGTGAAAAAAAATATAATAAATCAAGCACTAAATTCATTATTCTTTTGACCACAGAGGAACGGGGCAGAAAGCTCCCCCTCCTACTCCCGCCCGATGGAAGGAGGAAGAAAATGAGGTAGCGCGAACTGCCGCCTTCTCCTCGCCTCTCTTCCCCTCGCAGCCCAGTACCGCCGCGCCCCTCTCACCCCTCCGCCCGGCCGGGCCCGGCTCCCTCCCGCTGCAGTGGCCTCGCTCAGCCCCGCGCTCGCCGCCGCGGCCCCGCCGCCATCTTGCACCGGGACCGAGTGGCGGCGCGGAGCCGCGCTCCGGAAGCGGCGGCCCCAGCTCGATGGTTCCGCCACCCCTCGCTCCCCCTCGGAGGCTCCAACTCTATGGTTCGGTCAGGGGAAGGCCGGGAAGGCGGAGCGGAAGCGGGGAGAGGCGGGGACAACGGCAGGGGCAGGAAGGGGGGGTAGGGATAGGGGTAGGGATAGGGGTAGGGATGGGGATGGGGATGAGGATGGGGACCAGCGCCCAGCCGGCCCCGGCGGGCTCTGGGAGCAGGTGGGCACACGCGGTTCTGGAGGAGTGCGGGCTCGGGAGCGCCGCGCCCGTCCGGCCCGTGCTGGAAGTAGCGCTGTGAACGCGGCCAACGCGGCCTGTGCTCCCCCACGCTCTCCAGGGGACATCCCCCAAAGTGCCCCCCGTGCCCTGGAACAAGGCGGAGCCGAGGGGCGTGGGGGAAGCCTCTGTCCAAGGGGAATAAGTGCAAAGCGCTGCGGGAGCAGGGGCTGCCCACAGCCTCAGGTCTGTTCCCTGGGTTTGCTGTAGGGCTCGGCCTCGCGGCAGCGCTGCTGCCCTGTGGGCGAGGCTGGGATCCCTCTGCTGGGCTCCTGCGCCGGCTGCTCTTCCAGGGGACTGCTGGAGAAAGGTGGCTGGATGACGTTCATCGGGCAGCTCAGACGAACAAAGATAATTTGATGTCATCGGGGACCACACAAGCTACTCTGTTACTTGTCTCTTCCTACGGCCCCCACTGTGGTGAACTGGCGAGGCTGGTGAACACCTGGTGGGGAGTGTTTTGTGTCGTTGTCCAAAGTACAATTTCCAGCAAAAGTCCACAGCACATGAAGAAACAGGATAAAGATGCACGAAACATCAATGTGCAGGCAATAAAATATGGGTGCAGGCTTAAAGAACTAGCATGTCGGGGAGGAGATGTAGGAAGGAAATTTTTCTCTGCACAGGTGGCACCTGGGAGCAGAGGTGGTCAGACCTCTGGGCAGGATTTCTAGAATCCCTGCTCCGGGTGGACACACCATGCAACACAATGTGGTTACAGTTTTTCAAATCGTGGAGACTCAGTTGGCTAATTTGTAAGGATCATTGCAGGGTGGGTAAAAGACTTTAAGCTGTACATCACATTAATGCCAGCATTAGCCACAAACTGCACAAAATCCAAGTAAACAGATAGCCAGTCAAGGAGCATCCTCAGAGCCAAGGCTTCAGGAGCTCTCAGTGCCTAGGGAGTCTTGCTAACCACATGCACAGCATAGGCATCCCCACCTTGTGCCTCTTTGGCATGTTTGCCTTGTGTTATTTTTGTTACCAGAAAGAACATTCTGCAGGGCAGATTTTGGTTGCAACCATACTGTTTTTCCACATAGGTTTGGAAGCAGTTTAGAGTGGTTTGGGCTGGTTTGCAGTTTTTTTGAGGCTGTTCTTATTTGGAACACTTATATCACAGTTTTAATTCTTAATCCTTTGTCCAGAACAGCAGCCTGAGCAAAGGCAGAAAGTTCAAGAGGATGTGATGGGAAGCTGTGGCCATACACATCCCTGTCAGGTGCCATGTCACTGTAGAGGGGCAAGAAAATGTTGGCAAATTGCTTAAAACATACAACAGGTTTGTTTTTATTTAACTCCACTATTCTCATACAGCAGTGATTGGCAATCTCACAAAGAGCTGTTTTTTCTTCCTAGTTTAGAGTGTACATTTGCACATAGAAAACAGGAGCCAGGAACTCCTGCATCTCCACCACACAAATATTGCTGTTCTACGGATTGACAGTCTCTTGCCTCTACACAACTACCTCTAAACTGAGTGCCAGTCGTGTCAGGAGACAAGAGACGTTACATCTTGGAGAAATGATGCTTCAGGTCACCACTCATCTTCCACAATACCTCGTGTAGGCAAGGCAGTGCTTTTTGCCACCACTGAAGTGGCTTTCCTGACCCACATAGCCCAGCCCGCAGCTGGTGCCACTCTCTCTCAGTCCCTGGCATTCATCTCTGCTTCTAAATCCTGGGCTTTCACCCTGATGACTGGCAGAGCTGTTGAGCACCAGCAGTTTCATTGCCATCTAGCGGCTTTTGCACATAAAAGGGAAGAGGAGTCAGGAAAAATTAAAGTGAGAACAGAGGTGGAGGAGAATAAAAACCCAACAAAACAAACAAACAAAACCCCCCAAACCCCAGAATGGAAGGGTTGTGAATCTCACCCATCTCTTTATTTCATAGGCACTATCAAGTTATTAATAAATTAAAATTGCTAATATTGAATATTAACAAACATGTATGAATTTGGTTTTAGTATGGGGGAAGCTGGCACTAAAAAAGGAACCTATGCACAACCCTACTAGATTGGTCTATCATGGATTAAAAAAAATTATAAACTGCATGTATAATGACAATTTTAATGCTTCCTTATTATTTGGTTTAAGATTGGTTTTTCAGGAAAAGAAGTACAGAAAAGAGAGGTCTTTCAATACTAATGTACGTTTTTATTAATTCTTAAATTAACTTTTTTTATAAGATCAAGAAAAAGCAATCCACAGCAAATCAGAGTAAGACACTGCAAATAATGTTCTTGCTTCCAGCTTTGGTTTTAAAGTCTGAAAAATAAGGACAATTGGTAGCATATTGTGAAATACAGAATCTCAGCACATTCTTGGCAGTCCCACATTGGTGGGATCGGGTAAAGTACTTGAAAATAACTTTAGTACATTCATAGAGCTGCAGTCCTACAGGTGCTTGGACATGTGCATAATCCCAATTCAGTCAACAAAACAGCAACTTTGCACAGACATTTTTGTGGGTTGGCAGGAGCAGAGCATTACAAGCATAAGAAGTTATTCATGGCCAGGCACACTTGGAACGCAGCAGCTGGTTTTTCTCAGTTGTGGGGCAAGGTTGTGTGTGTTTGCCTGTAGGCCCAGGCTTCTCTTACCTGCCAATCTACGGGGATTATAGTTTATTTAGAGAAGATCTCTGGCTGGCTCCTTAGGACGACAGGAAATAGCAGTTAAATATGCTTCAGCTAGTCCCTGTAATGAACAGGGAATTCAGTCTATCAGATTTAGCACTAATCCACACTAAGAGTTTAGCAACGACAGATGTCTTGATAAAGCCTCCAGATGCTGGCACAAATTGCCTTGTTGAAATTGTTTTCTCCCATCATGTTATCATCTTTGATATAGAAACACAACTTCTCACCACTACTGGTCCAGCAGTCAGTATTATTGTCACTACTATGAATTACAGTTCAAAGTTATCTACAATGCTCCCCAGAAAATAAGCTTAAGAAAAGGTGAGAAGTATTTGAAACATTGCCCCCCAGAAACACCTGCAAACCAGTTCTCTATTAATACATTTCAGTGCCAGTTCCCTGAATTGTCACTTTTCTTGTTCTGCTGTCACTAATAAGGAAAAAAAGAGCCATCAGTAGTTCATTTGTCGTAACGAATCAAGAAGGTTTCTGCTGGCATAGCTGCTGCTGTCACAGCAGAAGAGAGAACTCCAGCTTCATTTACTGAACTTGCTGTCTCACCAAAGAAGTCACTTCATGTATGGCATGCTGGTACTTCTCTGAGGCTGCTTTAAACTCAGCCAGGTGCTTCTCATAACTTCTCACAGCTGTCAGAAGCTGGCTCCTCTCCACGGCTCCCAGGATGGCATGCAGGATCATTTCAAGGCCGAGCCCAATAATGGTAATGCTGACTCCCCCAAGAACAGATGCCCCAATAGCCGCAAGGAGACTGATGAGCTTGCTCACAGTGAGAGTTGAAAAATTGGAGCCAAGAAGTTTGATAGCTACCATCGCAGCTGTAGAAGTTGCTTCTCCGAGAATGATGGAAAAAACTCTCTGGGCTATTGCAATTTTCTCCAACTCAGGCTCTTTGATATCATATAGCTTCTGGTACAGCACCGGCTCTAGCTTTTCCTTCATGTCACTGTCAATCTTCTGCACCTGACGCTGAATCTCACTCATCGCTTGAATGATAATCTCACAGTTTTCCTTGACTGTGCTGCTCTCTCTCATCTCGATGGGGGTAATGGTACAGCCCAGGTGTTTATTCAGCACTCCAACCAGCTCATTTGTTGCATGGAAATTTGTGGACATACAGTCAAGCAATTCCTGATGCAGATTGATCAGTTCTTGCTTTCTCTTGGGATTATCTGGGTAAAGGAGGTCACTCAATGCCATTCTTCAGAAATAGGCTACTTCAAGAGAGAAAAGAAATTTCTTAATCTGTTCAACACCCATAACCATAGCCCTTACAGAGCAGTGAAATGTGCTTTATCTCTGCCCCACTGGTTCTTTTCATACTGAGCAGGTCAAATCCCAAGGTATAGTTTGTAAATGTAGAAATTTTAATTCTTGTTTTGGATCTTTAGCCAAATGATTGGAAAAGGACCTTAAAAGACATTGGGTATACTCAGAGCAACAAAAATAGCTAACAAATATGTAATGAGCAGATTGGTAAAATGGATGTGGGTCATTGGCAACTGAAGATTGAAACTGAAATTGAACCTTGGAAATTGAAGATGGTAGAAGCTGAAGTAGTTCACTTAAAAAAAGGAGCAATCTCATTTAATCAGCAAAATCAAAGATGTGGTTTAAAGATTAAAGGCTTGTTCTAGGCACTCTTGTATCAGCCTAATTTTTCCCTTTACTGGCATCCAGTTTTTCAGCAACCGTGATGATTGGTGGAGTGGACATGGTCTGTGTCACAATAAGGGTACTTTATGCCAGTATAGCTTTTTTCTTCTAACATTCAAGAGAAAATGTTATTATATAAGTATTCTGTGCTTATAGTAAGAAGCTTCCCCTTGGGAATTCATAGTGAATAGTAAAATTGGCTATAAGAACCCCATCCTAACCTGTCACCTTACACACATCTCTCACTGTATTTCCTTCCCTGGCATTTAGCCCCTGTACCCTCATGGTTTATTTGCCTCCCTAATGCTGTAATCAATTTCCCATTGTTTTCACTCTGCAGTCATCCCTGTGACATTGAGCACTCCATGTAAGCACTGTGAGGTGCATCTAGGCCTGCAGGCTGTGATGTCACATTGCCTTGGAGCAGCACACACCACCTTGCCCAGCCTCACTCCCTCCATTCCATGTGGAGCCAGTATCTGCAGGTGCTCACAAAGCACCTAGGATTTGACTGAGCAGAATCTGGCCCTCCCTCATCACTGTACAGACCAGAGCACAAAATTCAACTCCCCTCAAACCCTTGTGTCTAATCCTTATGGCCACCACTCTCCTCTGAGCTGTGACCAGTTTGCCAGTAAAAGGGTGTATTTAATATATTTTTTTTTATAAAATGCATGCTGACATAGAGAGTCCAAAGAGACTGAGTTACCAGTGATCACGGAGTTACTCCTCATCACTAAGATTCCGTAATCAACACAGTGTCACTTCCCTTTAACCTACCACCAGCTGCAAAGCAAAAATGCTTTAGCATGATTTCAGCTTAAATGCAAACATGTTTGCTATGGGGGCAAACTATGAATGAGTAGGATGACTCGTTTCTTTCTTGGTACTTTTTATGTTCTCAGCCCTCTTATTGCAAATCTGGGCCACTTTTGTGCAGTGCTTTGCATTTTTCTAAGATAAACCTCTTCTCGCTCTTGGTGCCTACATTTCGCAATTAGAACTACAGATAGTTATGTGTAGGGGACTACCCAGATTTTTCTTCTTAAAAAGATACCTTTGTGCCATTTTGGTCCTTTGTAGTTCTTGCACTGTCTGTTAGCTGCAAATCATCTGACTCTGACCCAGCTGTATTTTACTAAACACACCCTCCCCCACAAGGTCATGGTAGAAACCAGAATGATTTCCACAATCCCCTGCCAACTTTTAATCTCAGTGTTGAAATACATGCCAGTCTGAAAAGAGTCTTTTTTCTCCCAGTATTTTGCACAGCATTGTGTATTTCTTTCAGCCACTTACCTTGTATCTCTGCCAAGAGAATAAACTCTTTAACACATCTTCTTCAAGCTGTAGGCAGCAAAATACATATACCATAAAGATTTGTGATTTTCAGGAAACAAAGCCATGTTAATGCAAGCTATGATTTCATATCAGTCCTGCCTCAGGGATGTTGCTGGCTTGCTCTGTGACAGTGTGATACTAAAACCTTTCTACTCCAGTGGTGTTTTGTTCTAAGGTCATTTTTTCCCTTATTGGTAGAAACTGAGAAGACTGAATGTTTTAGAAGGAATAGCACTGCAACAAACATTTTACATACTAGACAGGTGTGGAGAAGACTTTTAGAATCTGTTCTTTACATATGATTATTTCAGCTTCTTATAGCTGCTTTAGATTTTATGTCTCCTAATGCTAAAATTGCTTCTTACTCTTCACATTAACACTTTTGCTAGTTTTTACATTTTCCTTCTAGAATTAGGCAGGCCACACATATTTCTGTATTTCTATTTCTCCAACTCCAGGGAGATTTACCACAGAAACTTTTCTAATTAAACATTTAGACTGCATACCTGATTTTGTCTGAATGCTCCTGCTGAAATGTGTGTGGAATAGTAACTTCAGCCTCTTTCCCCTCTGCTCGTCTGGTGCTTTCCAGCAGCATGTGATGAGTTAGGGATCCGGAGGCTGGGCTTCAGCTGCATCCTGTTGCCTGCCTGCTTGTCATTAGTTCTATTGTGTGATGTTTACCCAGATTCATCTCATTTTCTTTCTCCTCTCCCCTTACTTCCAATTTTAAGAGAATTCAGTTTACTTAATGCTAGTTCCCAATTAGTAGACCCTCCAAAGGCCTTCTGTTCCTGGAGAGAATGGGTACAGCACAAATCCCTCCTGCCTGCAGCAGAGGTGCCATCACAGGTACCTACAGCCCTGGCTGAAAGGGGATGGTGTTACTTGCTGTCCTCAGAACATAAAAGGTGTAGGACAGCACTTCTAATTCAAATAGATACAAGATTAGGTTTTTTAAATGGGATTTATGAATTTCTATTTTTTATAAATATAAACATTAATGCTTGCAGCTATGCCTTGAAGTAATGAATTTTTGCAATGACTTGCTTTTGTACCCCTGCAAATTACAGAAGAAAAATTGAATAGTCCCGCATAAACAGAAAAATAGATACCACAGACAGTGGAAACAGGCTTTGTCTGTTCCAGTAAGACAAGCTGGTACATATGCCTTTCACCAAGCTGCCCTTGTCCTTAGAAAGGTGGACCTGCAGCCCACAAGGATCTCACCAGGAATACTGCTTCCACTATAGAGGATGGTTGCATTCTCAGATGAAAATATAAGATGAAGCACAAAATGAGTATTCTGCAATTGCTAACTTCTTTTCACCTGAAAGCTGAGCTGCTGTATTCGCTCCCAATTAATACAATCAGAGTGCCAAACTCTCCTGTTGTCAGAGCTGTGGGCATGAGAGCATAAGCTGAAAGAGAACACTAAATGATATAACTGCTATATTTCTGGAATTGTCAGTTAGTTGTGACTCCTGAGTGTTTTCCACTGAGAATGCCGTGTCGTCCTGAAATACTTCTTCCAGTATTGAACCAAATTTAATTGATCAGGCTGGCAACTGCCTGTGTGTCACATTCTGGAAACTGATTTCAGGTCTTCAGTGTTTACAGTGGATGCAAATTCTTTTCTTCTAGAGCCCCCATCATTTGGAACATGGCAGAAAATAATTTGAACAATATGCAGGCGGTTTTGTTCCTGATTCACTTTGGGTCTTTTGGGAAGAATAATAGCTATTGTTTCAGGCCTATTAAGTTTGAGGAAAAGACTTGATCTGGAGTGTCTGTCATCCTTCCTTGCTGCAATTTGCCAGGTCTCTGATGCCATGAGAGTAGAAGAAGAGGTGTGGAGGCCCAGACTCAGCTCTGAACAGTAGTGAAGGCTAAAATCAATTTTGCCATTTCACTCAATTTCAGACCCCTTTTGCCTAGGGAAAGGAATGGAGGAAAAGGCAGATGGTTGAACTGAGTTCTGAAAAAAAAAATCTTTAAAAGTATACAGTGGAATAGGAAGTCGCAAGTGCTTGAACACTTCTAACTGCACATCTAACCACAGCAATAACTGATGAAACCTGTCTGCTCCAACCAGTCTGGCTTTACAGGGCTCTGGTACGATTAAAGGCAACATCAGGAGCAGTCTCTGAGCCCCATGCTGTCCCAGGACTGTATCTCTAGTTGGCCTTGGGAGAACCCATAGGTGCAAGCAGAAGGACACAACTTTCTTAGCAGTCAAAATGGTATCATGATGGGCACCCAAGCAAGGAGAATGTTTTGTGCTTCCACCTATCAAGGGATGCTTGCACCATCTACTCAGTGTATGAACTGACTGATATTGATTACTTTTCAGGGAACTGTAGCCTGACAAAACATTGCATTACTCAGACTTCAATTGCTTTGTCCCTTGAACATAGATGTCATGCATTTGACTTTGCTGTGTCTATTTCCCCCCTCCCAAAAATGAGAGTTTAATTCTGTGTATACCCACTAGTATATACAAACTGAAGGATTATAGTTCTAAGGATGATGTAAAGTAGTTGTTTTCTAGGACTCACAGGAATTTACCAAAACCCACTGAAACACAAGAATAACTAATTTACAGCACTTTCCTTAGTTTGAAGATTGCAGGTCGAAGTCCTACTTGCTGCAGCCACCAGAGTAACAATACTTGCAGTTGTTCGCACCATATTTTGCTGGCCTGCTTGGTAAAACTTCAGAAAAGGCTGTCAAGAACTTTTTCTGGGTTTTCTTCTAACTAATGTCTTGGGGAAGAATGGGTCAGGCGGGTTGGCAATTTGTATAACTGATTTCAGAAATGTAACAATCTAGCCAAAAATATATCCACCTTTCTTCCCCTGTAATTCCCCTGTAATAACGCCTTCTGGATTTCCTCTGTTTGCTTTTCAGAGTCAGACACTACTCCAGAAATGCTAGTCCATCTTGGTTTCAAGAGTGGCAAAGAAAGGCTGTTCAGAGTCTGCCAGGATCTGCACGGCTTAACGTACTTCTCTGTCTCTTCAAACAACACAATAATCCGACTCCTCGATGCACATCTTGGCACCAACTTTCCCTGCACTCAAAGGAGATATGCACAGCTGCCCAGTTACCCACTTGACTTTACTGCCATGGTGCCTTCCACATCCCACAGAGTCTTTCTCACTAAAAATAAAGGTATTAAGAGCTCTGTAAGGAGTCCAGAGTCCCTGTGTGTCTTTCCTGAATGCCCAAGGGGAAAGCTATCTACAGTGAAGGTTATCCCTGATCTAGTCTTCAGAAAGGCCATAGATAACTTTCCTCCTACCCGAATGGGTCCAGGGAATGTCTGTTTTGATGAACCAGGCTGAATATTCTGGTCTTGGCTGGAGAGTTGCAACTGAAAGCAAAGGGAAGATTGAACCTTGCGTAGCAGCAGGAACTCCAGAGGCTTCTTGCCTGCTATTCAAGGGCACATATCTGGATGCAGCCAGAGAATCAGAGATTGTTGGCCAAGCACAAGGAAACTCCAAGCACGCTAGGAAGAATGGCAGAGGAGAGTGCAGTATAACCACTGTTCTTGCTTCTTGAAGCTGAAAGAAAGTCAAGAGAGCAGTCTTTTAGACCTCTTTTCACTGCTTAATGCTTTTTGCATTTGCTAACACAACCTTTGCCCACAGAAGCCGTTTTCTCAACTCCATCTATTAATTTGGCTGTGAAGGCACAAGCCCTCACTCCTAAATGATTGTTTTGAGCTCAAAGATTGCATTGACACACTACTTTGTACTACTGTACAGAGACAAAAGCATGAGTCCTGGACTAGTGGTAGACTCACAGAAAGGCAGGGATGTGAAACAGGCCCCATGAGGTATTCCATCATAGAGTTCTCTGTATAACCAGGAAACTCAGTGTGTTCTTTGTCAAAGGATACCTTTTCTACCTTCTGTCTCGGGAGAGAGGTCACTGATAAAGCAACAGTAGCTTTATTTACACTTATCTCAGCTTGCCTGAGATAAGTGTAGAAGTAGTAGCTTGCCAGAGTGGTAGTGGACCAAAGCCTAGAATAGTCCTGAGGCTTGAAGTGTAGCAGCATTGCAAGACACCAGCATAGATTACTTGGTTCAAGCAAATCTCACCCACTCTTGCAATAAGAATGCTGGGGACCCAAAGGCTCGAGTCCTACAACATCCTTGCAATGGCACATGGGATAAATGGGGGCTGCAAAGAAACTTGAGACCTGCTGTGTTACAGGTGGCCTCATCTTTAGTGAGCTGTGGGGTTGTCCCAGGTTTCACAGCAAAAAGTAAAACCTGGGTCTTGTGGTTCTCATAGTCAAACACGGCAGGCAAGGTACAGGTTTGGCCTTGAATGTGGCCCCGTGCAGGTGCAGCTGGTGGGGGCTGCTTGGGACAGTGGAGACCAGACTGTCCTGTCCCCCTTCCTTGCATGACAGGCTGTATACAATACCTTGCACCAGCTGGCACTGGTATTTGCTGTAGTTCCCCACAGAAAGCAGATGCAGCCTGTTACCCTGCTGAGTCTGAAAGAAACTTTTGACAAGAAATATCTCGTAAGGGGGAATGAGGACTTCTTTCTCAGATGTGTGGTAAGAAAAGCCTTGCATGGCTGCTCCCAGGCAAGTGGTCACTGTGAACAAAGTTTCATTCCCAAACTTCTGGGCTTCATTCCTGAGGAGGGAGGCAGAAGTGAAACGGCCAAATCGCACCCTGCTGCCCACCTTGGCCTCAATATGTAAGTCTTTTACACCCCTGTGCACCTGGTAGCACTTATGTTCCCCCATGCTACTCTGCCATTCCTCCATTATCTGGATAGCAGTTGTTAGGTAGAAGTGAAAATACTTAAAACGGAACTTGTGTCTGTAGTGCTCTGGAGAGATTCCTGCTGTAGACGTAGCCCAGTTGAGCTGCGAGTGCAGGGAAGAGTTCATGGTGTAAGCCATGAGGACTATGGCATGGCTGTCACGCATCTCCCTCAGAAGACCTACAGGGCTCTTCAGCAAAGCCTCCCGAGCCTTCTTCCAGAGATTTAAATAGTCCTTGTTAGCAGCTATTTCCTTTTGAAAATAGTCTCCTTGCTCCAGTTCTTCCATCATCTCCTCTCTGCACCCCACATACTGGTCATCAAAGGAATGCAGAGCCATATCCATCAGGGTCTGGGACATAGCCTGCAACATGAAAGCAAATGAAGATTAGCATCAGAAGTGTGAATGTCTTGTTTGTCTCTGTGGATGCAAGCCAAGTTTTTCTCTACCCTTTTCTTGCCTCTTTGGCGTTACTGGCAGAGCAAGCAAGGATGGTAGCTAATCTTTAGCAAGACCTTCCTGAGCAACCTCAGGTTACTGTCTATGCACCACTACAGGCAAATACTAGTCAGGATGCCAGAGTTCTTATTTGATGTGGATCTGCTACACTAAAATCTCTAGGAGCATTGGTTCTTCAGAGGGTGATGGTATTGAGCCTGCAGGACAGACCCATGGTCCATTTATTTCAATATTCTGCTCAGGATTGTTAAGTGGTTTTAAAGAGGGAAAGAATAAGCAAAACCATGTACTAGGGGCAGTGTAGCCTGAACTATCACAGGGGAACTTCTTCTTCCTGTCCTTACAAACCTCTTGGACATGTTTTGGCTCCAGGGAAAGGTGTTCAGTACAGAACAATATAGTAGCAGTGTGCCAAAACTACTGTTCATTCACTGTGTCCCAGCGAGACCAGCTGGACTTGTCATGTAAATAAACATTAAACACATGAGTAAGGATTTACACAGCGGGGTGCTATAATAGGAAAATAACCCCTAATATATTCTGCCTATGAAACAACATGCTAATTGTGTTTCTAGCATTTCTAATTAATAAAAACCTCATGTAATCAGATCTAAGAAATGGTGTGAGTTATGGCATTGTTCTTTTTGCTTTATAATCACCTAGTAGACTAGTCAAGTGCTGTAATCAGTTGAAATCTACAAAGAAGATAGATATTTACTTTAATCTCGAATATTCATCCTGGACACATAACCAAATTGGCACATTTCTTAGCCTCTGAAGTTATACTGGCCCATAAACCATACAGGGATTCAGTTTATTTATCCATGATATTATAATTGCTTTGAGGAAAAGCTAAAAGGCAGTCACAGGAAATAGAGCAATATTGTCACTGTCCCACCCAACAACACATTGATTTTGTCAGAGCCTCAGCTGAGACAGGCTGGAAAAGGAGAGGAAAGATTCCATGAGGTCTACCCACAAACATACTCTAGGAAACCACCTGGATGCAAACAAGAGGAAAATTCCAACCAAGTAGTTAAAACAAATTAGGAGAGGTAAGAAATGGAACAGAGGAACTGAAAGTAGAAAAGTAAAATTGAACCCAAAGCTCCTTAAAGAACCTGTTTCAAATGGGAAAAAAAATTAAATTTTATTTCTGGGCTATAAGCAATTTCACTATTTCAAATAAAGAGCAGTATTTACCTCTTTTGCCAGTATTTGTGAGAAGATCAGCAACAAGAGGCTGCCCAGTGGCACCAGCTTCCTAGAGTCCACCCAAGACACTGTAAAGAACATTTTTTCAAGGAAAGGTAATTTACATTTCCTTCTTTCTGTTTTTCTTTGAACTGGAAAATTCTGCAGTTTGTAATTTGCACTCAGATTTTGGTGGCTCTTCTTCAACCAAAGATCATTCACCAAATTCTCACTGCAATTCGGAAGTCATTAATCAATCCAAGCAGACAATTTACTGGTACAAGTGTGCCCAAAATCCATAAGGAAATGTCTGGTTGCACCAACTCCAGCTGGAGTGAGTATCCGTCACCTTGATAGTTCTTTTAATTCCAAGGTATTCGGTGTTGTCCTTGCAAAAAGGAAGAAAACTGTAGCTTGGAGAAGTCTAAGGCACTTCTCTTGAGGAGTGATGTGTCAGGGTGACTACTCCCTGGTTAAGAGTTTAAAAAGCCCTTTTAAAGAAGTTGACTCTGATAAAGCCGACACAGAAATGCAGGGTAGGTTGGGATCCCGTCTGGAAGCAGAGATAACCTGACTGTCCTTCGTCCTCCTTATCGCCCCCTGGTTTCTACTCATGTTCTGCCAGTCCTACTCTTACACCACTGCAGAGTGGCACCCTGTTGGACTGTTTACATTGGGCACAGGCAAAACGAGTGTGGAATTGCAGATTCTGTACTGAGACAAACCTTTCTCTAGCAGCTGCTTTCCAGACACCCTTCCAAATACTGGCAGCGAGTTACCCACCTGTGGAGCCCCATGCCCTCTGGTAATTCTTCTGTATGGAAAAAGAGCCGAGAGCTGTCAAGGCTTTGGTTCTGACTACAGAAAAGTGAAGCCCATTTTCCATGGCCTGATGGTGATAGGCTGGGTGAGGGGGGCACCCCCAGACACGGAGTGATTCTCTGAGACAAGAGAGGTTTGTGAAGCTCATTGGATTCTGTGGACAGAGCACTTGCAAAATATTGCTGAGATAGGTGGGAGGTGACATATAGGCCTCATACTGGGCTGCTTTCAAAGCAGTTGCTGCTGCTGACAGTATCTGCAGCCCCTGGTGACATGAGATGATCCCATGAGGTGCCACAGAAAGTGATGGATGCAGACTACCTACTTCTCCTTCCTGGAATTTCTCTGTTATCTTGGGCTGTATTTCAGAAAGTGGTTGCTTGACTGCTAAAAGTGAGTCCACAGGAGGGCTCACAAATTTATTCAGAGGCTTCTCCATGTCTGTTTGTAGATAAAAACAGTCTGTTTGTAGAGATAAAACAGACCTAAACTGAGACAGGCTCCTGTGGGAGCTTGGCAGTCATGATAAACACCCCCACTAAAATGTCAATTCAGCTGCATATAATCAGTTTGCAAATTATGTCCCTGGTTTTCATCTCTGATCTGTTAGTGAATGTTTAGTATGAAGGGAACCAGGAAGAAAGGCCACTGAATTTGCATTTTCAAACTCTTCAGGAGCAACGCAGTGTATTATTAAATACAATAAATACAAAGGCCGTAAGATGGCAGCAGAGGATTTGTGGAGGTGCTTGGAGCTGCATTAAGCAAGCAAAAATCGAATTCCTCCATTTCAGCAGTAAATTTGTAACGTGATCTGAGCGCTCAGATCCCCAAAGGTCACAATGACTTCAGCCCATGAAGAGATCTGATGACACAGAGCAGATGATATAATGGAGGCCTCCAGGCACAACTTGCCTGAAAAAAAATATTTACTGAAAGGGAGAGAAAAATATAAAAGTAACAGAAAAAGACAACTATAGACAAGAAAGCTTCTGTGTTAAAAAGACCATACAACAACAACAACAAAATCTCTATTTTATTAGTACACTAGATATTAAGATTCCACTAATCTCTCCAGTATTTTTTCAAGCAAAAATTTCACTCTTTTCAGTAAAGCACTCTGTTAATTTTTACTAGGTGGCCTTCAGAGGAGAGTTTTACTGTGAGCAGTGAAGGCCCATTAGTTTATGTCAATAGAGGAGCCAGTCACAAGTGTTTGACCAAGACATGCAGAGATATTTACGAAGTGTCTTCTCCTTCGCCAGGATCAGCATAGCCAGTGCGAGTCATAGCAGCTTGCCAAACAAGGCTCACGCTGGCAGACTTATCCTGCGTCCTTACTTCAGGGCAAGGCTTTTCAGAGAAACACTGATCTGAGTAGATGGTGTTTCAGGTAAAGCCTGGCCCTCCTCTCCCTCAGTGTCACAGAGTGCTGGAACTATGACTTAAATTTCAATGTAGTCATTTCGGATTCAAGATGGGGCATTTGAGGGGAGAAAGAAGCCTCATGCACTGGGTTCCTGCTCCTCAGGGTTCACAAAAGCAGGCTGTGTCTTTCAGGCATCTCTTTTACCACAGGTAAAAGTTGTACAGAGGCACAGAAAGAAGCAGCACACCAACCCGCTTTACATAAGCAGTATTTATTGCAATTAGCAGCTGAGGACGGTGGCACCAGCTTATGTGTAACCAGAGAGATTTGGTCTCTGTCAGTTCTCTGAGCATCAGCAGTCCCTGTCCTTGGAGGTGTGATCTGCCATCCTCCTCTCAGGGAAGGAAAGCTGACAGAGTATATTAGGGAAGGTTATGCGGAAAGTTGCTAAGGTATAATATTAATACCAGAGGACAGAATGAAGTAGTGCAGAGGGAAGACAATATGTATATAAAAATACACATACTTTTTGTGTGTGTGTATATATATGTATATTTAGCTACAAGTTGTCTTGAATAAACAAAAAACTGACCTGACTTCAATCCATCCTTGAAGCAATTTTCATTTTGTTTATTTCATAACGTTTATAACTTTATTTTCTTCTTCTTCTTTTTTTTTTTTAAGCTGTTTAGACACTTCTAGTTTCAAGGATAAATGCAAAAGCAACAGAGAGGAAGAGGTTATTTTTTTGTTCTGCTGGGTATTTTCAGTTTCACCAGAAACTGATTGTAAAAAAATCCTAAATAACTAAGAGAATTCAAAGTCACTTTTTACAGTCACTAAAAGCAGCACACAAAAGCAAGAGCTCGTCTAAAAGAACTCCTTAAACGCACCTTTTGGGATCTATTTGTTGTTGCTATACAGGCAAATTTTGTCACAGAATAATCAGAACAGCATACCAGAACCTGATTGCTGTCTATGCAAGAGTATTTGCACACTTCTATCTTTACAAAATGATCCTACTGTGATGCGTATTTAATGTGATCATACTACACGAAAATACTGAACTTTCCCACTAATTGGAACAAGAGACAGGTGTTCTTCCTTCTTCCCAGTGAGCATCCCAGGATCAGATCCATCACATTTACACACATTGTGACATTCTTCTTCCACAATCCTCCTGCATTTTGCAGAAGAGGGTAAGAGATATAGTGGTGTTTCTAAGGCATGCAGTGGATTTTTGAAACTAATCACCACTTTTCACCTATCCTGTTCTGGGGACTCAGGTGGAAGGAATTAAGACAGAGTCTTCTGGTGAAGCTCAAAATACCACGAAAGATGTCTGAAGAGGGACTTTATTGATGAAAGGAAGAAAGTTAATGGAAGCTCAACAAGAGAGATGATTCCTGCCTTGGTGTTCCAGCTGGTTAGGGAGACAATGGCAGAAGATGCCAGTCTAGATGCTTTCCTTCCCTTCTTCCCAACCACAACCGTCTTTCTTCTGTGGGGTTTGGAGTGTTCCAAGCCAAACAAGTGAAGAGACCTTTCCATCCTCAGTATCTCCCAAAGAAGCGGTTGTAGGCCAAGGCAAATCCTACTTGGTCAGAGAGATAGTCACAGGGGGGATAGTTTTCACAGCGCTCATGCATCTGCTCCATCGGACTTTTGTAATACTCGAGGTACCTGGAGTAGACAGAGATGCCATTCTGCGGATTCAGCCAATGCAGCTGGAAACAGTTCCCACACCTGACACTGACACGAAAGAAGTGATTCTCCAGCGTGACCCAACAGAGGACTGGTCATGCTGAGTTAAACATCTACTTACCCAGGGACAGGCTACTTGATCAATGCTGGGAAATAATGGGATTGAACCCAATTTAAATCAATTGCTCTTGAGGTTTTATTGGCAAAGGATACCACACAAGCTGTAAGGGTTTGGGGTTTTTTTTGTCTTCAATCTCATTCCCCAACTACCCAGGATTATTTTTTTGTTGTTACTTATTTTATTATATATTTATTTTATTATTTCCTGCTTACCTTTATTTTTGCCCAATTTCTACTCACTTTCCCACTAGCCATTATTTTCCTTTGGCTTAAACACTTTTCCCTAATTATCCTCACTTCTGTTGTAGACAGGAACACTATCCCCACTTAACTTTTTTTCCTTTTCTTTTTTGCCAGGCTAAGAAAGCCCAAATTTTTTAGTCTCAGCTGTACACTTTGGATGCCCTTCTCAGTTCCTCTTCTAGGTTTGGTTAATCTTTCCTGAGGACTATACACACCACCACAGGAATCCCACCAGTATCTCATGAATTTTTACTTTATTTCTGTATTGGAAAGTGTAGCTTAACAACCTCTTCCTGGAAATACATGAAGAACATTCTTGCATTATCTCAAATTTCTCAGATAGCTAGGGTTTCTCCAAATCTTTGTGTCTACTTTCTGCACATGTAAATGTATGTTCTACAGTTTCAGAAAGAAAAGCCAATCTTATCTAGCCTTATTCCCACAACAAAGCTGTGCTTCCTTCGTGGGGAAACAGAGGCAATGACTCTGTGATTCTCATTATCCTGGAAATTTGTTCTGATGACTCTGTAGGTTGGAGCAGCTTCTAACTTGTATTCTGCTGTCCCCATGGCTAGCCCACAGTTAGTGCTGTCTTTCCCCCTGAGAGGAGTACTAGAGTCCAGCTATGAGCCTTCAAAAGGGTTTTAATGAAAAAAGAACCATTTTTCCATCACTGAGTGTCTCCTAAGCCTTTTTCCTTTAGTACATGAAGGTAGTAACATAGCGGTACAGGAAAATAATGCCTTGTCATTCCCTATTGCCTTCCCACCCCCTCTTCAGAACAGGTCCAGAGTCCAGCTCTCACCCCAGCTCCTGAGTTGTTACCTTTCATACAGGCTGGATCTCTTCTTCCTCTTCACAAAGGCATTGGCAACTTCTTTTTTAATCTTGATGCCTGCCAGGAGTGAATACAGCAGGCTAGAGATGCAATGCTGAAGCACAGAGACCAGTCTAACCTCCGAACTTCAAATGTGCTCTTTTCACGAGCAAATGACTGCCACAAACCATCCTAATGGTCTGTTTATCTCTTCTCATCCCACTGTCCACTCAAAGCTCCCTTCCCACTGCAGCCTTCACATCCCCATGAACCAAGGGCTTTTTCTGTCATAAACTCTCTTTCCTTATCATACAGCATAATCTGAGTCTGCAGCAAATGTGCAGAAGGCATAAAATGTGAATAAGAAGAAAATTAGGAGATTGGCACCCTCTCTCCCCAGCCTACTTAATTTTAGAGTCTTGGCTTCCTTTCTATATCTTGACTCAGTCTGAGAGTGATGTGGGATACCGACCAGAAGACCTTAAAACACCTCCAATGAGCCATGAGCAACAGGCAGCACACAGAAATACCAGTGCTCGCATGTACAGAGTTCTGTGAAAGGTGAAGAGTATAAAATAGTGACAGTAAACATCACCCAGTGAGAAATACACCCAGGATGTGCAAAGATCCCAGTACTCGGGACCTGGAGAACATGAGAGGTCTTTCAGCCATGACAGCATTTGCCCCTGCTCTCCACTAACACATCGTGTCTGCACAGTTGCTTCTTTACTCCCTTGATTTGTGGTCATGCAAGCACCGTGGTGCTGTGAAGCACCCCACAAACACCAGGCAGAGCCACTTCTCTCCCCAGCCCGAGCCAGGGCTCAGCACAGCACAGCCTCGCTCCTTGGGATGGTCTCACAAAAGCAGAGGTGTGCACAGGTGCCGGCACAGCAGCAACACAGGCAGCCGCACAACAACACACATTTCAGTGTGGAAACAGGCAAACTGTTGCTGTCTCTGGGGGAAAGAAGGTTCTAAGACCTCTGCCAGTGGGGAGATGGTGGGGTTTGTCCCTTCCCTCATCATCATGGAATGTTTGGCTGTGTTTCTCTTTGGAAGTGAGATGTATCTCCACTCTAGCAAAGTGAGGTTTATTCTGGATCAAAATACTGACTACATAGAAACTGCCAGTTAATGCATTGTCAGAAACTACCACCTTTCCCTGAACAGTCTTTACATCTTTTTTTTCTCTTTCCCAATCTGTGTTTGTATTGGCTCACTGGAAAAATACCAGCTTTCATGCTTCTCAGCACCAATGTTATCCTTTAAAGTGTGAGAAAGGAGAGACAGGAGAGAACAAAAACTATTTTCCATACAGATTTCTGCCAGGATCAGCTTGCTGCAAAAGCTGTGAACAACCCAAGGTGTGCAAATCCCCACATCCCAGGTGACCTGACAAGAGAGACTGCAGCCCTCAGGAGCAGCCAAGGCAGCCCCTTTCTTTCAGGCTTTCCATGTTGCAGGATTTGGCAGGAATGTCACAACCCATTGATGTGGGCAGCTCTCTTAACACCTGGGGATGCAGCAGTCACTCTGGGCAGGTCTCTGAAGCCAGGTCAGAGCAGGGAGACTGGCTATGTTGCTCCACCAACACAACCCTGTTTCACAGAAGGCAGATGCATCCAGCTGCTAGCAACCTGCATCACCCATGTCTTGCCAGGGCGCTGCTCAAGGGCTGTGGAGATGCAGACTGTGGCACCAGCACACCTGGAGCAATGCTAGCCTTGCAGGTGCAGGGACACTGACTGCCCTCCTGTCACCTGCTCACACAAGAAAGGCTCTGTTTGCTGCACATGCTCCTGCACCACAGGGACTGCAGACTTAGGGAGCGAAAAGGGAAGAGCTAGAGAGGGACTCAGCATAGGTCTTGTTCAGCCCTTGAACCTGTCAAAGGGAAGAAAGAAGGCAGATGCAGGAGAATGGAGCTGAGCATCAGTCAGAATGATATACTCACTGTCAGCACTGGGAGATTCTGAGGGTTCTTCGGGATCTGGAAGACAGACAGACAGACAGAAAGGAGTCTGCTTGTGAGTCCTCCTATGGTTGTGAGTCGTCTTCCTCTGTAACTGAATCCCACCACTGACTTGCCAGATCCAGCTCCCCCCACTTACATAGAAGGTCTGTTTCTCCCAAAACGGTTTTATTAACACCCACCATTTAGAGACAGACTAAATTATAAACCAGTTTAATTCTTAAACATATTAAAATGTTCAAATTCTCTGCTGCAATTCAATATGCAGCTGAGGTGGGGGTGAGAGGGTGTTGACCAGCAGACGAAAATGCCCGGCAAAAGATGGGGATCTCTGTTCCCAAGCCCTCTCTCATCCGTGACTCTCTCTCTAACAGAGATCTGAAGTTGTGCAATGGCTGGTGGTGCATCTCCTCCCCCCAAAGCTCTGTGTCTTTCCCAGACTGGAGGGAGGCTGGCAGCAAGCTGCAGGGTTCAGCAGGGCTCTGAGAGCCTTCCTGAGAAGATGTCCCCTTACCTTTCTCACAACAGCAGAGTGCTGCCAGGGCCAGAGTCACGATCAGCAGTGCCAGCAGACTCCTCATGTCTTCTTTGGCTGCGCTAGTCTCCCTAACCTCAGAGCTTTCCTGGAGGCTATTGAAGTTCTCCGGGGCTTGCTTTTGGGCAGCAGTTTATATCCTGTGATTTCTTGGAGAGGTCAGGAATCTGGCTTGTGTTCCTGTGTCTGTGCTCCAAAACAAAGCCTGTCTTTTGGGCCAGGAGGTGCTGGGTCCTGGCTGTCATTTTGGCATCCATCTCATGACCCAGGGCATTTCCAGAAGATTTTATCTGAGGGTTTGAATGGAGCTGTTGAAGAAAAACAACTGGATTTAAAAATCATTTTTCTTACAAACTTGAAAGTCATTCAGTCATGCTGGAAAGCCGGGGGAGAGACCAGCACACCCTGAAGTAGAGCAGCTCTTTTCATGTGATGAGGCTCTCTCATGTGGAGTTGCTCAAACGAGACTGAACCCAATGTGACCTTTTCCTCCACCCTGCCTTCAATCATCACCCTGAGGGTAAGGAAACCTGTAAATCAGTTTGAATAGGGAAGACACAATAGTTTTTCAGACAGTTTCACAGTTTTACCAAATCACTTTGGAGAGATGAGATTTTTATACTTTTAGGAACTTTGGAAGTTAGTTTGAGGGAAGATCCTTGTATTTTTCTCCTGGAAATCTTCATAATTTAGAAAGCTTTATTTTGGCTTCTCTTGTCTAAAAATCAAATTAACATTTAGACTCCAAAAGTGTTTTATTCTTCAGGACCCACGTGGCTAAAGTTACTTGGTACTACAAGAGCCTTGCATGGGCTGTGTATCAATAACCCCACAATCCCCAAACTCCCTGTTCAAGTTACCAAAGCCACATCCCACAAACAGCATAGGAACCACAGAATCACAGAATAAGCTGAGTGGGAAGGGACCCACAAGGATTATCAAGTCCAACTCCTGGCCCTGCACAGGACACCTCAAGAGTCACACCATGTGCCTGAGAGCATTGTCCAAATGCTCCCTGAGCTCTGTCAGGCTGGTGCTGTGACCACTGCCCTGGGGAGCCTGTTCCAGTGCCCAACCACCCTCTGGGTGAAGAACCTTTTTCTGCTATCCAGCCAAAACCTCCCCTGACACAGTTCCAGCTGTTCCCTTGGGTGCTGCCACTGGTCCCCAGAGAGCAGAGATCGGTGCTGCCCCTCTACTGCCCCTTGGGAGGATATTGTACACTGCAATGAGATCTCCTCCAGGCTGAATAGACCAAGTGGCCAAGTTTGGGCAGTTTGGGGGTTTTTTTTAATAATTCGTGCTTGTTCTTTCTGGTAGTGGAGACATAATCTTCCTCCACCTCATATCCAGTCCTCCTCAGACCCATGTGCAGGGCACATGTCCAAGGGTTACAGAAGTAAAGTTTAGGAGGCTCCCAAGGAAAATCAGAGCCATTAGGGATTTTGCCAATTCTTAGAAACACTGTCTTTTAGCTTAGAGAATTTAGCTTAGAGGATTAAAATAAACTCCAACTTTTGTCCCTGTTAACTTTTCTACAGTCTAGGAAAGCTGAACATACATACTAATGACGTCCAGCAAAATGTTTTGTATACATATTATTCCAGCAAAAGAGCAACAGTTTAAAAGTAAACAAACATCTAAAAATAATAGGTATTCTAGGAAAGTTATGCTTCCAGATGAATACTTGAAATAATGTAAATATATAAATATACAATTCTAGTAATGCAAACAGCTTTATTTATCCTCCCATCTTTTCCCAAGCTTTCTAACCAGCATGTAGTCTCTTAAATCTGTTTGGTTGTTGCTCCCTCTAATGAAATCCCACAGAAATCTCTGGTATTATTCATTATTTATACTGGTTAACTGGGGACTGGAATCACTAGATATTTCTGGACACAGACCCAGACAGCACTAGACCTTGTGCCTTCTGTTTTGGTGGTGTCATAGTGTCAAGTCAAACCCAGACACTGCTGACTTGTTGATTTTAGCATATGTGAGCTTGCTCTGTTTGGTGATCACAAGATTCACCTACTTGAGAACACAGAGAACAAGTGTGTGAATATACCTAATCCATACGGGTTTTTTCCTTAAAATAATTTCTCTCTAATTTTTTCTCCTGGACAAAACTTTAGCAACTGTCAGGGTGGAGTTTCCTATCAGAAGTGTTTTCAATAAATAAATCACATTTCTTTCCAAAATTCAGTTTCAAAGCTGGCAAAGCCTTGAAGCACGCTTTGGAAGAAGATGCATGTTTCTAATGGGCCAGGTAGATTTGGCTGCAGACTTAATTTCACAGATTAGTCAACAATTTGATACTTCATACATCATAGACTTTGATTGCATGCCATGAATCTTTCCCACTTCGATAATTTGCAGGTGCCCGTGTAAGCCTGGAGAGGTGAATGTCAAAACCATCTGTGTTGAGCTGAGCTGGATGTTGTGTCTCCTACACAAATCTCACCAAGGAGTGTCCCAGCTGCTGTGGCTGCTGTCAAGCCCAGAGCAGCATTGAATTCTTGGACATGTCAGCACTGGTGCCTTTTGGCCTGGGGACAGGCCCTGGTGATGGTGACGACCAGAATGCAGCCATGCTCCCTCCTCAGAGGTCTGGGAGGGGCTCAGTAACCTGTGCACAGGGTCAAGCCACATCTTGGTTTCAAATGATTTGTGAACAGTAAAATGAAATAGTTCTATGTGAACAAAGTTGGGCCTGACCCCAAACATTGGATTTCTTTTATCTGTTTATTTACCACCAGGAGCCCTTCTCCAGCTTTGGTTTCTGCAGCTTTCAAGTGCTACCAGAGTAGTTTCAAGTGGAAGGACTTTGAAATGGGATTGCAAAAGGAAATACAAGTTAAGTCTGGACCGCACACTCCTTTCTAAAGGAGCACCCAGCACCTGATGGTAGCTGGATAAACAAGAGGCAATTTACAGGATTTTCTGTCACAACCTCTCGCCCTAACTTTGTTTTAAGATTAAATAGGTGCCTTCTGGGTTTTGTTTCCCCAGCTGAGGAAAGATTTGATTTTCAAGAAGTGCATCTGCACTCTGAACACCCCACCATTTTTAGATGTCTTAAGACTGGGAGCTGAAATTGGCCAGTGACCTCTGAAAGAAGCCACTTGTAGAATCTGGAACAAAACCATCATAGATTCTTCCAAAGCCATATGCTTGCAAGGTAATGACTTTTTTTCCCATAATCTGCACCAGAATCTATGATAAACAAATTCAGTTTCTTCATGGAAAATTGCATACCCCCTTCAAAAATACTGTGACTCACGAGAAGATAGTATCAAACCAGCAATTTATTTTGTAGTAAACACCCACATCCTGAACTCTCCGTGATCTCTGCTACATCAGCTCAGCGCTAATTAACACAGTGCAGGAATCCATGGCTACATGGGAGAGAAGCAGCAGGCAGGATAACATACAGGGACATAAGCAACTGAGTATGTTTCAGAGCCATTGCATTTCTGAGGAGGATACCCTGGACTCCGGGCCCCAGGGTGGGGATGGGTCATCCTTTACTTAGTCCTCCTCCTCCCAAAATAGTGCTTGTAAGCAGCTGCGTAGCCGTGGCGAAAAGCGTACATTTCACAGGGGAAGTACTCCTCGCAGAGCTCCCTCTGATACTCCAGGGGTGCCTTACTACGCTCCCTGATCCTGTAAAGGTAGGATAGAAGAGGGGTAAGTGCTGTCATCTTAAATATCCGCCTGCAGCCCTTTCCTGTCCCGAAACTCCCCGCTGGGATTAAGGATCCACCACCAGAGCCCATCATCCAGCTACAAAATTCTTAGCATGCCAGCTTCTGTGTTTACCACACCTGGGGAGTGACGTGGCTACAGCAGGAATGTTTTGCCTCCTCAGGCAACCTTTTATTTTGGGGCTAAGTAAGGTGGTGGGGAGAAGGGAATGGCTCCTGCCTCAACTTGAGGAAGGGTCCTCCCTTTGCAGCCTCCCCCAGCCTGCTCTCTTCAGCTCTTCTGCTCTTTCCCAAACACACACATGGGACAAAGACCTGAAATATTCTGCAAAAGAGTCACCTGGTACTGAGGAGAAGGCTTGCCTTATGCCTTGCAAAGAGATGATTTCTGTGCTTCAGTCTTTATTTTCATGAGCCTTGAATAAGGCATGAAATTCGTTATATCTGTATTTTATAAATGAAGCAATGAGGCCCTCAGATGGCCCTTTGATTTAGAAAAGGTCATGCAAGTTCTGCATGAGATCTGAGGACTAGAATAAGATCTCAAACTGAGCTTTCTTTCGGACCATCCCACACTCATTCTGTCTCCTTCTGTTGGTGCTTCCTTCAGAAAAATTAGTCAGTCTTCTCAGCATATGACATGTCCTCAGATTAAAGGAGCCACTCTCTGTTATCTGAATTCTTGCTTTTCCTGGGATTGGGGACTTAAATGGTACCTCACATTGAGAGAGGGGCTGAGGCTTCTTACAAGTCACCATGGCTGCCACCCCTGGTACCAGCCTGTGCTTGGCAAGGAGGAACCTTGCCCACTGCTCCCACTCTCGACCTCAGTGTCCTGAGGCCACGACATACCTCTCATGAGTGATGGCTCTTAGTCTCGTGTCAGCCTGTATGAAGTCATTGGCCCTTCGCCTGTTGAGGAAGGGATCTGAGAAGGCAAAAGATTATTCAGAATGGCACTTTTTCAATGCCAGATTTCAACAAAAGCTATCTTTCTCCTTTATAACAGCCTCCTTGTCTGCCCTCCCATGTACAATGAAATCCAGGACCTTTCAATATTCCCTCCTGCCCCCCTGGCTGGTTCATGCTCAGGCTCTCTCAGTGGCTGGTGCAGTCTGTATGGAAGTGCACATGCTGCTCTTGCTCTGCTGTTACTCAAATCTCCCAGGGCAATGCTACTGTGATTTTGCTGCCACAGACCCTCTGAGTGAGTGGAGCTTGGCCCAGAAGTAGGCACCAAGCTACACAGACCATGGGGCATCTAAGCATGCTCAGAAGAACTATAAGAGTTGTGAAAGTACACACAGGAAAGGCCTGAGTAAGTCTCTCTGCCTCCAAGGTTAGACAGTGATTGAGAAGTCTGTGTGGCGGTTTTGGACTGAAGGGGCTTGAAAGCCCCATCTGACCTTTTTGAGAAACATCACAGTCCCGTTGCAGAGTTCAGGAGTCTGTGGATGTCATTGATATCAGCTCCCACATGTGCCTTTGTGTTGCTGACTATATGCTTTGTGAAGTTCTTCTTCCAGATGTCCTAATTTCTTTTTAGTTTTGATTCATCTGTTCTCTAACCTCTCCAGGATATTGTTTGTTCCAAAGTGAGACTCTCCACCCTTTTCATCTTTTTCCTGTGACACTCTTTCTCCCTCTTCCAGCCAAAGGATCCCTTCTACACACACACCCTGCCTACTTCCAAGGTGCTTAGAGTAAGGCTCTCCTTGTTCTTGGGGGAGAATAAATTGTGTAAGTGGCTTCTACAGTACCTCTTTCCATGCTCATACCAGAGTTTTTTGAGCAGTGTCCTTTTCTAGTGTCAGTTAACCTGGTTTTGGTACGTGTAACAGAGATCTGAGCTCTGTTCTCAGATTTTGTTTTCCAATTCTCGTTATATCCTACGCAAAATGGTGGTATGAGTTTGTGCCAAAATATATGAAGTTTTCTTTTAGCTCTCTCCCTTTTCATCCCGAAACTCCATCACCCAGTAAAGTCCATTTCCCTGGGCTGAGTGGTTCTACCGATTCAATCCCTACAGTAGGAGTACAAGGAAATGATCTTGGACATGTCTGTAGCACACTTCAAATTCAATAAAATAGTAAAGCAGTCTCTTACTGAGATACTCATGGGACTCCATGCTCTCATGGGACTCTGTGGAAAGAAAGAATGAAACATGTAGTATGACACTGTATTGTTGGGATTCAGTCTTTCATACACCACAGATCAATAGAACACACATAGAAATCAGAGAAGCCAGATTTCAAGGCACATGTTTAAAAGGAAGACAAAGGAATCAGTGGTGTGGCCTAGAATTTATATGAGGAGTTTAAAGTGCTCAGGAGTTTAATACAGAGCTACCTGGTGTTTTCGTCAGTACTTCCAGGCTCATGCTTGGTCATCCAGCCTGATTCTCCAGAATAGTTCCTCACCTGTTCCTGACACTACAGTGGATATGATACCTACTTACCTTCAAAGCTTGCATGTGTTCTTAGGGAATGGATTAGCACAGTGAAATGCACTTGACTCTTGCATGAAGCAGCATCTTAATTCCACAGTATGGAACTGTGTGCCTCACAGGAAAAAGGGGATGATATTACAAAAGTAAAAAGGGAAATCTTCCAATTAGCAAGGAATAATTAAGAATTAGCACTCTTATCATAGTCCAGACAACTAAGGCACACAAAGAGGAGCATTCTGTGAGGTGAGGTGAGCTGGAACAGAGAGGAAGGGGTTGAAGCATCCTGGACCGTGAATCCCAATGGCTGAAGATAACCGCTCTGGATCAGGGCTAGGAGGATCTGGCACAAGGGCAGGAAAGCAGGCAAGAGATCAAGTTAAGGGGAAAGAAGACACAAAGTTAAATAACAAACATCTGAACAGACCCATAAATGTCTGCAGGTTTGAAGTTTTCATTCTACCCAGCAATAAAAGTCACCTACCATAGCAAGTGGCAGCCATCACCAAGACAGCCAGGAGCGTAAGGACGATGAGAGTGCGCATTGTGCCAGTGCAGGAAGGAATCTCTCACTCTGTCTTCCTCACTGTGTTTTGCTCTCTTCCCACTGAGGGTAGCTGGAGATCCTGGGCTGACTGCAAAATTAGCGGTGGAATGTTTATTATGAAAACAGAGCTAGGAGGGAGCCCATGAAAGAGCCTGGGCAAGGTGACAGCTAGCTGGTACACACTCTTCTTGGAGCTGTTACAAAACAACCTCTATTAGCAGACTGAATTGGGTTTTGGGAAGGAAGGGGCATGCCCCCTTCCTCTCATAGTTCAGCTCTGGGGGACATAATCCAGAGGCAAACATGTCACTAGCACTCCACACTCAGAAAAACTGGCCTATGCAAGTGGAAGGAATTTCACGGGCTGCCAGGGGCCCAAAGGCAGAGGTGTGTGTTGATCCCAAATATAAATGTTTGTTTTTCTGACTTTTCCTCTGATCTGCTCTCTTTGATCTCATCATACTCTGTCTGCATACAACCAGCCCAAACTGCCCTGTCAGCTTTGCCGATGGAGACATGGAGAATGAGGCTTCGAACGTTCCTGTCCCACTCAGTCCCCCTCTCTCCAGCTGGCCTTTGCTGCAATGACAGCCTGCCAGCTATCAGAGGAGGAATACAACCCTGCTGCCCCTTCTCATCTCTTGCTTTATTGCTTCAGGAGCGACAAGCAGCAACCTGAAAGAATCCCTCTGCTGGCAGGATCATGATTTTTGCATTGAGATGACAGCAGCACCCAGAATCTATTTTTGAAGGCTCTCACTGTGGTGCAGACCCTAGACTCCTCTTGCAGCCCAAAGGACAATGTCTTGGTGAAGTCAGAAGTAACCATTTCCCTCAGGACTGATGTCTCTCTGGTCTAGCACTAGCAGTCCTTGCCTCACTGGGCACTGAAGTCACACACCAATGCAAAGCTTTTCACCTGGGATGAATGTCCAAGGCCAGCAGTCTCAGGGAGAATTACCTTGCCTTTTAACACCTAAAAGAGTTTGACTGGATCCAATATCATGGACAGCAGAGACATCCAAAACACTGGGTGTTCCACTCTCCAACTCTTGGAACAGTAGAAAGCAGTGAAAGAAAAAAGGAGGAGTTACAGAGATGGCTATCCCTGCTGGGTGAAAATGAAGGAGTGTGCTACAGGCAAGGTAGGGAGGGAGGGTGGGTACCCACTGCCTGCCAGCCCTCCCATAATGGCAGTGATGGGGCTGGGCCCCACACACTGCCTGGGGATGAACCTAGGGCACAGGAACCATTCTTATGTCTGATCCAAGCTGTGATTACTGCACGTTTTGTCCGTGTGTATATGCAGGTATCAGGATTTCTCACTGACAGGGTGCGAAGTGAATGCACTCTGGGTGCAGACCATTCTCCCCAAACCACTGTGCTGTTGTCACTGCTGTCACCTTCAGAGACCAAGCCATGAAGCCACATTGAAGGTAACACAGCCAAGAACTACAGGGACAGATAGCCAGAGCCTAACATTTCACCAGTGAGGAGTGAAATTCAGCGGAAAAAGATCACTCTGGGCTTTGCAACTTACCCTTTCAATGCCAAACTCCTGTCCCTTTCCTGAAGCCTCCTGTCTCAGGGAGAAAAGCTGAGCAGGGACTTCAGCTTCAGACCAAAGAGAAAGAATTGCTCTTCTTCCCCATTATCCCACCCCCTGTGGAGAGCAGCCCAGTCGTGCACCATCAACGCCCCCCCATACACATCCACTTCTTGCCTGTTCAGTGCTTAGCCTGAAATGAGGAGGAAAACTTGGGAAAAAGCCATAAGTTTGCTATAGACACAAGGTCAAAGGGAAACTGAGACTTTGCTGCTGCCCCTCTGTGCCCTACCACTCCAGTCTCTTTAAGGAAATTCTCTGCTCTGGGATCCTTTTCATTTCTCAGAATTCATAGTTTTGGACTTAGTGTTTGTGAACGCTAAAAGCCTGGCTGGAGAGAGATTTCTCAGTTTTCTGACAGTGTCTGTGTGAAAGCCTTGCTTTCTCACAGACGCTGTGGGAAAACAGTTGGGAGATTTTGTAAACCATGGTATTGTTATGATACCAAGGAGAAAATATCTGAAGTAAGTGTTGTTGGGTTCAGCCAATCCCTCTGGGGGGTGGTTGGTCAGAGAACCAATAACCTTATGTCAGTCCAGCATGCTAAGGTATATAAGCGAATTTGTAAATTAATAAAGGGTCGGTTTCTTCTCGTCCTAAACCATCCACGTAGCTTTTTTCCCTCGGTCTCTGCTCACTAGCGACAAGTGTTGAATGTGGATTTTATACGTTCCCCAAACGTCTTGTGCAGGAGCTGCTAAGAAAGACAAACTTGAGGGAGAGGTTGGAGGATAGACCCCAGTGGGAAAACAGTGGGGCACAGAGAGGAAGATGCTGGGCGTACTTTGGAATGAAAGTGAGGCAGCCCAGCAGGAAACTCCAACCTGCTTTCCAGCCAAACCCTCTTTATTTGTCTTCACTCAGGGCAGAGCTTTCTGCTCCCTGGAAGGCTCTGCTCCCATTTTGGAGGACTCTGATCCCAGAATGCCTGGAGCATACCCTTCCACCAACCACAGGAGAACAGCCACAAACACCACTTTAACCCAAATGTTTCATTTTTAACCACAGAGGCAATACATTTTTCAAGGGATGAATGAACATGCCAGTGACACAGCTCTGTAACAACAAATCTCCTTCGGGGAACGCTTCCTCTTGCAAAAGCACTCTTTTCTACTCCCCTGCACTCCACACTTTCCCAGCACACATCTTCCCTACTCAACAACAGTGGGCTGCCCTGGGGGTAACATACCATGCAGTACAGTGAGTCCAATCCCTCTGCTTTCTAGCAGCATCCACTGGTTAGAAATACAGAAAGGAGCTAAGACAAATCTCCTGCAAATGCCAGGGAATTCTCTGCAGTCCCACAAATAAAGAGGGCATCAGAAAAGCAGCCCTGATGTGTCTGCTGCTGGAGTGGAAAATCACAATGTTATACATGCTGTAGCAAACACTCCTAACATTTTACAGCAGTGAAGCACCAGCAAGGCAACAATAACAAGCAGCTGTCCAGGAAAAGCAAGGCAGTCCCTGCATACTCACTAAGCTGTCGCTTCCCTGCCAGTCTGCGGCTCTTGTCTCAGGGGGCAGCTCTCCTGGAGTCTTGGACCCTGGACCGACGAAGAGAGACCTTTTATTTATTAGCATCGATCAGTGACTCCTCCCCTTTCCTACTCTTGGTCCACCCCCAGGCTACCATCAGAACCACTTTCTGCCCACAGCCAGGAAGCCAGCAACATCAAAGAACTGAGCCAAAAGGGAGAGAGCCAGAGCACACACCAGGGGCTAGTGGGGACACAGCCGCATCCAGGTTGCCTTTCTGTGCCTGGGAGCAGTGACTGGAAAGAGATATGAGAACAAGTTTCAGTCTCCCTCTTTGTTGCAAGACCCCCTGCTCTTTCACCCCCTCCTTTTCTGGCTGTGCTCTATCTCAAGCTACACTGCTAGCCAGGGCACCTGTTCTTCCTCAGGGAAAAGGACCCTTCTCCCATCTCGTTTCATGCTGCTTTTACAACTGATCCCCCCTCTTAATGGCAGGCTAATATCAGACAGAAAACTCACGTAATAAAGGTGTCAGCTCCGAAAGCCCCAGAAGTGACATACTCTATAGTACTACTACCTAGGCAAAGAGTTGGCTTACACAAACCCAGATCCCTGAGATGCACCCTCCGTTCACACCAGACCCACAGCAGTGCTGGGAAGCCCAGGACATGTGCTTGCTGGACTGGGCTTTGGGCTTCTGGCCCAAAATGGAAATGATAGCAGACCCCTGGAGATAAAGAACCACCACTGTTCAGACAGAGAGCAGTGAGTGGCTCCTGTCCAAGGGTTTTATCTCTAGCTCCTACAGTGCTCTGTGAGTTTGGGCAAGTTCAGACTTATCTGTGGCAAGGAGGTACCATGTTGCTTGTGTCCTTGTACAAGCAGCTGTTGGTCCTTGGAGCCTGAGAACAGCAATCTTGAACAGTCCTCAAGGCACAGGGCACATGATTAGGAACCACTTTTGAAAAACAGTGCAAACAGGAGGCATTTCTTGGCCTTGTCTACCACCCTTCAGGGTCACCTAAGTTTTCAGCCCTATGACATGCTGAACACTGAAAGAAATCAGGACTCAGATGATCTGGTCACCCTCATCTACCTAGATGCTGGTAAATCGCTGGCCTCAGTACCATCTGGCAAACTCTTAGTTAAGTAGGAGAAAATGGGTATTAAAACCAAAACAGCAAAGATGGTAAGGAAACAGACAAATGGGGCAAAAGCTTAAGCAGTAGAAAGGAGAAATGATGAGAAATTGCCAACTGAATTTCTCTTGGGACTAATTTTACTTTACTTCTCTTAATAACTGGCTTTAAAAAGGAATGCTTGTTGAGGAATTTTGTCAATAACACAAAGCAAGAAAGCAACAGCAGAGAAAAGGAGGTCTGAGAGCCCATACAGGAGGAAAAAGATGACCTTTAAAGCTTTATTAACAGAAACAGGATAATACGCAATAGGGCAAAGGCAAGGTCTGCCATCAGGATTAGCAGGAAGAATCCTGATGTAAATTAAAAGCTCATAAGCTAGAAGTAAATGAGGAATGAAAAAGAGAACTATGAACCAACAATCATAAAGATGATGACAGAATACTGATTCTGAGATGCCTACTGAGAATGTGCCAGCAGAGATGGGCATCTGTCAGTGCCACTGGGTAAGTTACCAGGGACACCTCAGCAGGATTCCTCTGTATGGCTCAGGTCATCCATGTTCATGGAAGAATTATTCTGGTGGGAAGTGCTATAGATGAGGACTAAAAAGACAATGTGATTTGCACTCACACCCAAAAGGACAGACCTTTTCACCATAGCCTGTGGGAGTTGCCGAGCCCCTCCATCCCTGCATTGAACTCAAGGCTTTTCCAGCAGGACAATGGACTAGCAGTTAGGTTTTGTTTCCCGTACCCCCAGGGGCTGTTTCACAGTCCACATCTCTCATGATTAGGAGAAGTCCCGTTTCCAGCCTCTGTATCTTCAAAGCCACGATCCACAGCTATGTCTCCCTCACAGAGTGCCCAGCTCATTCTAGAAAGTCTTCAGCAGAGTTGCTGAGCACTGCAGTAGGGAACTAAACCCTATCACCACTGCAACAGAGCAGGGTTTCCAAAACCAGGTTGCCCAGAGTAACTGGGCTCACCAATCTGGACAGTCCTTTTCAAGCTTGCTCCTGTGTTTCAGGATGCAAGTTAGTCAACCACCACATGGTCTATGGCTTACGAAGAGATTTCCCAACATGATAAACAAGTGCTTTTTAGAACAACTAGTTCTACAGCACATGAGAAAACAAGACTTTATTTTTACTTTTCCATTTCGTCCTAAGTAATACCTAGGAACTGATCCAAGAAGCAAGAATAATTGAGCCACTAAGTAAGAGTGTTTGAGTGTCCACAATATAATTAAAGTCAACAACCTCATGAAATAAATCGTACTGAAAACTAGCATGCTGACACTAAGCTTTAGAAAGGGAGACATTTTTTAAACACAGAAGCCAGTCAAAAGACTATGAAATAAAAATAAACAGAACACGTTTCAGACATTTAAAGAACTTGATATACATATCTCAGCGTGTGTTAGCTCTGGCAGCAAACTCACTCGGCTACCCAAAATTAAAACTAAAACTAGTTCAACTGCTAGTTCAACCTGGGAAAAAACCATCTCAAAACTAGATTTAAAAATTTCCGAAGATTAAAAGAGAAGGGGATCACATAAACAGGAAAATCTAGTTTCAAATCAATCAAACAATTTTTTTCAAAATAACTGAAATGACTAATTTCCATTTCCATGATGGAATGGGGAAAAAAGAGTAGTTTCATAACAAATAAGTGGGGGTTTTTTTCCTCAAAAATATTTGAACACGTATCTTTGAAATCTGTCTTGACCTTTCCCCTGAGAAAAAATTTGCCCCCAGCATTACAACTTTCTGCAAAAATAAAAGTTTCCAGTGTGAAAATACATATTGGTTCTAACAATGTGCATCTATGTGTAGTCCTAGGGCTGTTGTAAAACTCACCATCTGAAGCTCACAGACAGTGTCAGTCTTCTGTGGATGGGGAAGATTCCCACACCATCTCACAGTTATTTTCTTTCATGCTTCCTCTAACATTTTGGGCAGTTTAGAAGCTTCCTTTTCCATCTTACGTAATAAATTCCAGCAACTTTCTCCTGCCCATGGACGTGGAGTACACCTGCATGTCCAACCTGAAGGATGTCACTCTGGGCTGTTGAACAAATGGTTGCTCAGTATCCCAGGGCTAAGGAGCAGGACTGAAAATAAGCATCATAAAAAGGCCCATATCCTCCCTACTTGAACAAATTCAGAGGGCGAGAGGATAATTCTTCTTCCATTTGCTCTTACTTACAGAATTTGGGCTTGCCTCCACATTAATCATGACCATAAAGAGAAGTTTACAGTTGGTGAGCTGTGGGGTTTGGCTGGTTGGTTGGTTGGTTGGTTGGTAAACTGGGGAATTTTTTAGCCACTCTATTATGTTGGTGGTTGCAAATGTTTAATCTACTGAAATTCAGAGATTAGTGTCCAGACAATCTCTGTGCAGCTGTGGTCCTGAAACTTACTCCTTGTAATCCATCAAGCATCCAAACAAAGCCCAGTGTCCTAGTAAAATCGTAGTCTGGCTATGAATACAGGAGCATTTGGAGTCAGCAGTACAGCCTAATGGGAGCTCACTCCTCTCCGGTTCTTCTTGTTGGAAAAAAGCGAGCCTGGGTCAAACCTTCAACTCCAATACTCAGCACACTCTATGGGATATCACTGAGTTACCTCAAAGACTGACTGTCTCTCTTTGGCCAGGACTTCCCAGAACAGCTGTGTTCGGCTGGTAATAGGAGGTTCATGAGCAGAGAAGACTAAAATTTCACAGAAGTTACCAAGGTTATTCAGTTCACTGAATAAAGCAACGAAAACATTTCAGGGCTAAGAGCTGACTCTGTTGCTTCCTTTGGCTTCACCCCCACCCACCCACACATGTCCACATATACTGATCAGCATATTTCTCTTTCAGTCTGGGAAGGAAGGAAGAGACAGGATAATATTAATATTATTTGGATGTTGAAAAAATTGGCAGAGGCTCTTGTGTAGAGATTAAATAACCCGTATAAGAAACTTGCATTGCATGTACTTCAAGAATCCGATGAAAAACTGAGCAAGCAAAATGTTCAAACTTTGTCTATACAAAGAGAGCATGCTTCTGGGTTGCACTCTCATGGGAAAAGGGAACAGAAATCTCTCTTCTTTTTCCACACCCCTCCCCCTTGCTTCACGACATGAACACAAAAATGTCCTGACCTGATTCATTCTTTGGGATCAGATGAGATTTACCCGCCTTATTTCCTGTACAGACATGGAAAGAGATAAGAAAGCAGCTGTGGTTTCACTCTTCTCATCCATCTGGTAAATAAAAAAATAACAATAATGCTTCTTTTTTTTACAACATATTTAGATAGCATCTTAGATCTCAAATCTGCCAGCCCTTGTGAAGCCAAGGTTGGACTGAAACATTTACGTTCTGTCTGTCTTGAATGCAGGAGGCCACTGAAGTATTTACAAGCATGCCTGTAGTATTATACATGTTTCTTTGTTCTATCTCAGTTCAGTATCTAAAGGATCATAAATGTTGCCTTTAGTAAGTAAATAACTTCTTCTGTGGCACATCAAGCCCCTGGTCTTGGCCTCTGTTGTTAATATCAGATAGAGTGCAAAGGAATGCTAGGGAGTGGAGGGAAATACACAATAGCCAGCTTATTGTGAAATGCTCTCTGTGGCAAGAAGAAAGACTTGCTTATTTATTGAATCATGAAATCTGATTACTCTTATCTTCTTGTGCATAACTACAAATTACACTAATGTTCCTAACATCACATGCTAGTCAAATCATTTGACTTGATGACCTTCCTTGGTAACTAATTTCACACTGTTTATATGCTCTCTGGATACATATTTATTGTTTATTTGTATTAAACTTGACAACTGACTATTTTTATAAAGAAATTTTGTGTTCTCATAAAGCAGGAAAGAATTTTAAAAGGAGGAGGAAAGATAAAAGGAATTCAAGAAGCGTTTAGACAAAGTTCTCAGGCTTATGGTGTGATGCCTGGGGTTTTCTGCTCAGGGCCATGAGCTGGACTCGATGATCCTGATAGGTCCCCTCTGATTCAGTATATTCTATGTTTCTGTGATAAATCAGATCTTTTAGATCAGTTTTTCCATCTTCCTAAAATGGCACTGGACTCCAAAAGCCACTACTCTGCCAGAGGTGTCTTTGTCATTAGTGGCCCCAATTTTCTTTAAATTACAAAATAAACAATAAAATAACATAAGTGGAGAACAAAGAAGAGGTCTGGGTGTGGAAGCACTGGGAAGAAAGGACTAAGAACGGCTACAAGAGCAGCATGTATTGACGGCAGCTGAATTAGCAGATCGTTAAGATCCCAGCATGTTGACACAGATCCTCTGGATATCCAGACTGGGGGAAAAAAATAAATCACAGTTTAAAACCAGGTAAGTCCTAAAACAAGGGACAGAATACACCTATGACTTAATAAAAAAAAGAAAAAATAAGATCTCTGGAGATGATGGTGCTAAGATAAAGAACAAGACTGAGCTCTAAGATACTTAGATGAGGAGACAAAGGTGGATGGGTTCTAATGATACTCAGAGGTGGGAAAAGATGGAGGCACAAAAGACAACAGTTACTGCCAACTCCTGCAGGATGCAAAAGATGCATCTAAAATGAGCATATGGTGGCCAAACTAAAAGAAACACAGGAGACATAATGAGAGCTCCAGAGACCATGAGCTGAATCTTCTACGTGATTGCAAGAAAACTGAATAGAATGAACAAATGCCTACTGGTGCCTATGAATATATGGTTATGAGAGTGTTAGTCTGAGCGAGTGAAATCGGTGTGGTTTGAAATAAAATAACCTTTCCTTTCTATAGTGTCTCACATTGCCCTCTCTTACTTCAGTATTGCAACAATAATCACTGAAAAATGAAGTATCAGAAGGCAGTATAAAGACTTCTTATGATGTCCTCAGAATGGAAAACTCTTTATTCAAACCCATCTCAAGTCGTTCTGCATCTTGGGCAGTGGTCTGCTTGGTAATAAGTTTCTTTCAGAACTCTTTCCATTTTGTCTCATGATCCTTTTAGCCGGGCACTGGGAGGAAAACCAGAACAGGTGTACAAGAAAAAGAGCAAGACTCCAGTGCTGCAGGCATGAGGTGACAGTTTTGGATTCATCATTCCCTCTCATTTGCTCAGACAAAGCTGGTTGGGGTTTCCTCACCTGAAGTTATCTGCCCTTTTTTGTCTACCTACATGATAAAGGATGTCATTTTAAGACTCAATACAGGTGTCAAAAATCCCATCAGAACACACACATATTACTTACAACACGTATCAGTCATAGAAGTTGCATTTTACTGTTTTCCACAGTAGAATCTTTCTTTAAAGACTTTTGCCAACAAAGACACTTTCATCCTTCCTGTGCTTTAACTAATGTTTTTTCCACTCTCTTCCAGTAATAGGATCTGCTTACAATACTTCCTGGCACCAACTGGATTGTATTATTTGGGATTTCTTTTCACTTCTTTTCCCACCTACAGCCATGGCTTCACTGGAGAATGTTACTGTACATTTATCAAGAAAATACACTGCATGAGTCACATATTGAGTACACAAGCAGTTACAACACTGCTGGCCGGCTAAGCCTAACATTAGTGACAATGTTGTTTAATAACATACATTTTCATACAGCAGACACTAAATGTGAATCTCTGCTGTGCAAATATTATATACCAAACATCTGTACACATCTGTAGAACACAGCTTCCCCTGTGTTACTTGGCCAAGCATCTGTCTGTCACTTCAGCACTTTGAGGTAGGTGCCTGTCTTTCCTGATGGCCATTTCACTAGTGAACTGGAGGAGGAACCAGTGAACCTGCTGGAGGATCCAGTAAATAAAATAGCAATACTACACAATAAATAAGATACACTCACTAGCTCCTAAAAAGACCCTTGTCTATTTTGAGACCTGAGTGTATACCTGAAATGAACAGTAAGGACTGCAGTCAGACCGTCATTTCATTAAAGTCGCCCAGGGACCTCGTTAGGATTAAGATCCTGTTTGTGCTAAGTGCTGTACAAGCCCCAGAAGGGAGAGATGTGTGCTTATGTGCCTGTCCTCACCCCTCCATAGGAGAAGAGGCCTGTCTGGCAGGAGCACCTCCCTCAGCCAAGGGCCCTGTTATCACTGCCTGGCCTTCCCTAGCCCGGGGCTTGGTGGTGACAGATGATACGCAGGTGTCCCAAGTTCACTCTCCTTTTCAGCCCCTGGAGCTCTTCTGCATTATCTGATCTCTCTGGGCTCTCTGTGCTACCACTGTAACGATGATCTGTTGCTGACCCCTATCCACTATTGCAGGCACTGGATTGCTAAACAGAAATCCCTGTCATTACCTTATCTGGGGAGATCTTGAGTAAGTAAGAACATAAGAAAATAATTTATTACACTGGGTTTGCACTTTGAGAAAGGGACACCATCAGTAAAACAGCAGCAGGAGTGCTCTGAGGAGCTCTGTACTGCCACTGAAGAGAGATCTGCAAGGATGGCATGGCAGCTGAGAGTTGGCTATAGCTCCTTCTCTCCTGCCTGACAGCAAGCACCTGAAATTTCAGATCAGGTTTCTGCCTCCTCCATGCAACACTTAGCACTGAGGCACAAAGTTACCTTCAGCTGATCCTGAGAAAAAGGTTCCTGATGTCTTGCTGCTGAAGCTGCTTCCTGCCTATCCCTGCCTGCCTGGTGGCTGTCCTTCATTCTGCGGAATTGTATGAGCTCCCTGAAAAGTTGTGGGGCACCAGGAAGTGTTTCTTCTGCACTTCTGCAACTATTCCTGTGGTAATGTGAAACCCCCCCCACCCAAGCTGATGTCCAACAGTTGCAGTGAGAAAATCGTCTCAGGAGATGAGGGAAAAGGGCACAGGGACTTTCTTGACAGCCATCACATTGGTATGGCTGCCATAAGTTAACTCATACATGTGTGTCCAAACTGCCCTGGATTTCAGCAGGCTGTGATTTTCTTAGGAAATTAAGTTGCTAAATAGTAAGGATGCAACAACGTATACTTGAGGGCCTGAACAGGTAGCAGAAGACATGGATTCCAGTTAAATCGCTGAATTCCAGCTACATCTGAATCAATGTATCAAGGTCTCCCAGGAATGGGAGGGAAAGAAGCTGTAAGCAAGACACTGAGGGCTGCAAGCAACAACAGGACCGTTCCTCAGGCTAGGGCAAACTGCATTCCCAGGATGGAAGGAAGATCAGCCCCAGCAGAGCCTTGTGCTTACAGCAAATACAAAACTAGGTGAACATCCAGATCAGTGGTTCTGAGCAAGGCAGGAATGCTAATTCCAGCCACAGGGACCAGCTCATCCGCCCAGCCTCCAGAACAGATGTGCCCACGACCTGTTGCATGAGGGGGCCTGCCTCACCTGTCACACTGCAAGTCCCCTGCACCCCCCATCATTACTCATTCAAGCACCCCAGCTTCTCTCACAACAGCTGCATGCTTGTGTGTCCCCCTCAGCATGCGTTTCTTCTACCCAATCTGCCTTGCTGTCCAGAAAACTGAACCAAAAGGCAGAGGGACACCCAGGGTGTGCCTCCAACCCTTTTCTTCATGTAGGGTTGCTGGTGTCCATGTGAAGTTGAGTCTATGACTTGTGCTGGCTCCAGGACTGGGCTTCCAATGCTGCAGGAAGCACAGCATAACACAGGAACAGCAGCCCTGGGCAGGAGAGAGGTCAGGCTTCTCACTCTGCACCTGCCCACCATGCTTCAGCCACAGGGTTGAAATACAGCCAGCCTCAGCTCCCCCCATGCCACTCTACTTCCTCTCCTCTCTATGTTTGCTCCACTTGGCCAGTGGGACACACCATAGCACCAGCCCCATCCTGTACTCCAGGCTGCCTGTCCCCTTCACAGCAGATATGGCACTGCCACCTCCCACCTGCTCCAGGCCCTGTTTGGCCCTGGAGAAGAGTCTGCAGGAGGGTGCCACAGACAGGGAAGCTTCACACAGAGGGGCCCCAGCTGCCGGGAAGAGGAGCAAGGGGAACATGCACAACCAAGCCCAAGTGACGGAACAAAGCAGTTGCCAATAGCAGCTCCATAACCAAGGAGGAAGCAAACAGAGGTCTCTATACCCTGGGTCCAATCTCAGGACCCCAGTGTCTCCACTCTCCATCTGGGAGCATTTTAGGGCAGATAACTTTGCCTTTCTTCCCAGTCCCCTCCTTCTTGTTCTTAGTGGGAGCTTTTGCTGCTTTTGTCAGTGATCTGGGGAATGGGTTCCCTGGGATTTCTCTAAGTGGGTGGTGGTTCTTGGGGAGAAGCAGAGGAGGATAGTGCTGTCCAGAAACAGAGTCCTCTCCCACACATGTTGCCCATCTGTGACATGTCTGTCTGTCACAGAGAAATTCACAGAGACAGATTTAATATATTAAACATAAATAAAGCAGCTCCAAGCCTTTGGCTGATCGTCACAGCTAGAATTAGAAACCAACTACTTCAGGAGCTTAGGGTTTGCATGCTTGATGGATTCCCAGCATAAGGACAGACATTCAGATAAACCCAGCCCAAACTGAAGCAAACAACCCTGCATGAATTTCCAAGAAGGTGGCACTGAAGTGAGTCGGAGAACATTGGTACCATTCAAGGCAATGGGCAAGGAGCAAGGAGCAGTTCCCAAGCAGCTTGTCCTGCAGGACTTAAGGGTCTCAGCAAGGGTGTGAGGGCATGTTATGAGCAGGGCTACAGTACCCCTGGCATAAAAAGCTAATGACGAAGTTTTGGGACTTTCCCCATCTGCCCAACACATAGTCTCACAAAACCAGTGGCACCATAATACCTTAGAGACCACTGCCCTGCTGTCAGGTGTGTCTGATCATTTGAAAGGGGGGACAGGACAAGCAGACACACAGACCACCTCATTTCCATAGGAACGGCCAAAGAAAGAATCCCACCCTACTTTGTAAAATGCTGGTAAAGCAATTTCTTAAGTTCGAAATGTCCTGGATTCACTTATCTTTATTGTTAAAAGAAGAAGGGTTTTTTTGTCCTAGATCACAAAGCCAGACTTGCCAAGAAGGACTCCACTGAAATATCAGTCTCAGGACTCAGAGACCGAAAAGAAACCTTCGAACAGGGTCCCCAGGCAAAGTGTTAATCCATTTGCTTGTGCTGCTTAAGTCTTTCTTCAGCACCACTCTGACAGAGGGTGCCTGGTGGGTTCTCTTTGTTCTCCTTTTGCGTAGGATATTTGTTCTTTTTAAAAGGGAATGCCTGGGGCACATGCAGTAAGGCAGGCACTTTTCCCTGGGAGCAGCAGTGTTGTGCTTGAGGCAGAGCTGCCTCCAGAGCATGGGTATGGGCAAAAAGAGAAATAAAAGCATTCCAGGGTCAGAGGACCCATCACTCACACAGAGACAAGGAGCCAACAGGGAGGAGGAGGGTGCAGTTAGAGCCAGCCCCATGCTGGGGACTGAGAGGGGATATGTGGAGTACCTTGTTCTCTCAAGTCTCTGTGCTGCTTGCAGATAGCAAGGCAGAAAGAAGAGATCCTGGTTTGGGATACCGAGAACAACCTTAACGGGGTGATTCTTAGGTCACCCTACTTCTGCCTGCTCCTCCGTGGGAGCAGTGCGTCTTTCCAGAGTGGTTTGTGACTCTGTGGTGGTGAGTGATCCGGTCACAGCAGAGACACCAAAGATGTGCTGTTTCCATGCTAGAGACCTGCAAGATGAAAGCGCTTGAAAGACCCATTAACCATGGCAGCATCCAGACCCCTGGATGACAGAACAGGTCTGTGAAAAGAAGATTGATGAACACTTAAAGACAGTTGATCATTTGATATAAGTGTTACTACCTCAGTTACAGCATGAGAAACTGCCTTTCACTTTAACAATACCTTCCTTTCTGCTGCTGTCTTGCCACAACTAAAATGTACCAAGCAAGGGCTCATTCACATTTTCTTCTCACCTGCCACTTATACTTCTTGATTATGCAAATATACCTTCTTAATATCTTTGTAATAAAATATTTAAAATACTTTATTAAATATTTTAAATAATATTTAAATATTTTCAAATTATTCAAAACAATATTAAAGTATTTACTACACAAATAGATCTTCTTAATTCCTGCTTAACATAATATTTTCTCTACTGCTAGAATCTCAACAGAGCAAAAAACCCGAAAATGTTGCTACAAGATGGGGTCTGAAACCCAGGATGCCCAGGGATCCAAGAAAGCACGGCAACTGCTTGGAGAAAGCCATGTGGAAAGGAAGCACATTCACCATCAGACCCCAAAAGAATGAAGCAGTTTGTCCAGGAGGAAAGGTCTCACTGGCAAGGAGTGAGAGATGGAGGGAAAACAATGATCCAGATCTGTTCAGCTTCAGCTGTGCCAAACAAGCAACCAAACAAGACAGCCTTTCACTCCTGGTGAAAGACTGCCATTTCAGCTTAAGAAAATAGCCATTGGGAGTCACAGAGGGAAGGTGAAGAGAAAGTGTGGCCATATGGCTTACATTCAGGAGATATGGATGCAGAAGATCTGGGCTCTGTCTCCAGCTCTGCCTACAGGCTTCATCAACAGTCTGGGGTAAATTACTGTCTGTCTCTTCTGTTTCGCAGCCAAAAACCAGAAAAAAATTGGCCAGGGAAAATAAAGTCTTGATTGCAATGGGAAGTCATGATACATCCAGGATCAACACCCACACTGAATTCCAAAATGCCAAAGAATACTCTGAGCACAACAGATTTATATTGAAAATATAACATCTGTATTTTAAAACACAATCTTTCGGGCATACAGCCCTCTATAATTTAGTGGAGAAGAAAACAGATGAACTTTGTTTCTTGAGGTGATTATTCTATTCCTTCCAGTGATTAACAACAACATCAACAACGTATTAACACCAGCAACAGAACAAAAATTCAGGAAAACTGCAAGTTCCCATCCTGCTCTTCTGATAGCTGATTAGAACACCCAAGGACTTCACATTTGTCTGCAGCTGCCCACGCAGATAAAGGAACCAGAACTGGCCTGCACCCATGCTATGTCTTCTGGCACCTATGGAAGTAATGATGGCCTGTATTAGGCCAGACTGAGCAAGTTCCAGATAGCAAGACCACTCTTGTCTTGTGCCTCATCTACTGGATAAAAGGCAAGAAATAATGCCGGTGATGTAGGCACACAAAACACATGACATGGGTGGCATAGAATCACACTAAGTCCCTAACAAGATGATGAAATGTGGGCTCTGGCCTAGGAAGAGAGAAAGGTGGGAGACATGAAGAATATAGGATACTCATAAGACAGGGATAGGGAGAAACCTGGAGTGCTCACACAGCCCATGTGTTTAGACCAGAAACTGGACGGGGCTGGCATTTCAACCTGTATGTGGACAGGATATGGGGTTCTCCAGGGGCTGTTGTCATCCACGGAGGATTCAATGCCTTGAGCCCTGGTGAGCGTGTGGGAAGGAGGACACAGCTCTGTTTGCAGCTGTGAACTCCACATAGCTGCCATATGTGGAGGCCTGGTGCAGGCAGGGATGCAGTTATCCATGGGCCTTTCCTCCAACCTGGAGAAAAGTGCTGCTTTACAGATCATGCAACTAGCCTGCCTGCCTGCCTGTATTTGCTGGTACTTTAGCAGAGATGGGAGAAACTCAAATGAGAGAACAAGTACTCTCTTATTCAATGTGCATCTTGTGGTTTTGCAGGTTTTTCCACTGAAAATGTTCCTCTGAAGTTTCCTTAGTGACTAAGCCAAAATGGGTCAAAGAGGTATTTGATTCACAGCCTTAGAAAAAACACTTCTGTGTTTTCTTCTCCACCATTATCAGTTCTCCGTGGTATCCACCCAGCACCTTCCCTCACTGACCCTTACCTGTTGCTGGCCACATCACTCCTTGGGCAAGTCCTTGCGTCCTCTCAAAACAGCCTTTGGTTCTTCCTTGCCCCCCCTCTTTCATGGTCCTGCAAACCACTGTCCCAGTTGTACCCTTCAGACAATATTTCCTCCTTCTGTGTCAACTGTCCCCACCTCTTTGCCAGCCTGTGGGCTGCCATTTGTGGTACTGAGAGGAAGCCATCCTGTGTGGAGGTGACTAAGAGTGGCTAAGTCCTGTGACCTGTCCACCAGCAAGAGAGAGTTTGTTTCTAATATTTCTGCCCAGATTTATTGGTTCAGCTTCCTTCCAGATGAGCTCCCCTTGGCCCCTCAGCACAAGAGAGAGATGGAGTTCCTGGAGCAAGTCCAGCAGAGGACAACAAAGATGATGAGGGGACTGGAGGATGTCTCTTATGAGGAAAGGCTGAGGGAGCTGGGCCTGTTCAGCCTTGAGAAGAGATGACTGAAAGAGGACCTCATCAATGTCTGTAAGTATCTAACGGGGGTGTGCCAAGAGGATGGAGCCAGGCTCTTCTCAGTGGTGCCAAGGAATAGAACAAGAAGCAATGGGAAGAAACTGATGCACAGGAAGTTCCACCTGAGGAAGAACTTTACGATGCGGGTGACTGGGCACTGAAACAGATTTCCCAGAGTGGTTGTGGCGTCTCCCTCACTGGAGACACTCAAGAGCCATCTGGACACAATCCTGTGCCATGTGCTCTGGAATGACCCTGTTTGAGCAGGGAGCTTGGACCAGGTGACTCACTGTGGTCCCTTCCACCAGACCCATTCTGTGATTCTGTGAACAGAGGTGTCAGACAGCCATGCCCTCTCTCCATTTATGATAAGGAGAACAATGGTTCCTACCCTATGTTGCTCTAAATCATTGCTATCTCCTCCCCATCCTGGGAATTCAGACCCAGCTCTGTGCTGGACTGTGCATGAGATGGGATCTGACTTAGGCACCATGAAGTTCATCCTGTGACAGCTATTCTGAGAAATATCTGAGAGATTTTAAAAATTTTTATTCAAAGTCAGCAGGATCCCTAGCAGAAAGGAAGAAGTTTCAGTCCTGCCTTGCTGTGCTGGTGGTTGACATCTGCATGCATAAGGCACCAGGGCTGCATGGCCTGGGAGGTGTCTCTTCCCTTTTGCTGGCAGTCAGAGGCCTCTCAGCACCTCCCAGCTACCGCCAAGAGCAGGAGCAATGCTGACAAGGCAGACACACATGCAGAAACTCGTGCCTGTTCTTCTTCTTCAGGGTAGGTGCAAAGGTTGTTCAGTCCTTCTGCAGTCAGACTCTGCCACTCAGCAGCCCGTCGCAGCCTGATCCATAACTCTGTGCAGTGGGACTGAAGTGACAAAGCTGAGGCACAGATTTTCATATGCAAAGTCTTGGTTCAACCTGCAGCAGATGGGGGCTAGTTCACCTCTAAGCAACACTTTGTTGTTTAATGTCACACACAATGGTTCAGGGGCATAAAATAAAAAAATATTAGTCCCCTTGCTGAACCTCCAGGTCTCTGTAACATTCTGCTTCTGGGGATGTTCAAATCCTTTCTCACCAAAGACGGATATGAAATTGCATCTTCCATAACACAACCCAGTGCCCTGTTCCCTGGGGTAAAGACAGCAGCTCTGACATGCCTCTGCAGCCTCACTTTCCTGTTAGGCAAATTGAGCTTTCATCTTAGATATTTTGAATGTCCTTAGAGTTCAGATGCTGCTGCAGAGCAGGGATTCTCATACCACAGTATGCCCACGATTCTGAGGTGAAAGGGAACCCCTTCATCCTGCCCTCTGTCAATCTGCATCTGGCACTTCCTCCCTTTGAAAACCAAACCAGCCTCCCCAGACAGCTCAAAACATCTGGACCACGTACATCACAAATTCAGGCCAGAGATGACAAAACCCAAAAATAAAACAAACAAGAGATCGACCCATGCCCATGATTCTGCCTCTGGTTTCTACATCAAATGCCCTATGGCAGTGGCTAAGCCCACCAAAGTTGCATTGCAGAAGCCTTTGAGCACAGGGATTAAGGCAGACCCCCTGACTCCACCTCCACCAGATCTGTGCACAGGGCATCCTGTGTGCAGCACCCCAGGGCTGTCTGTGCTCTCTAAGTCCTGCAAAGTACTGCAGAACAGCTGGAGGAGGAGGCCTTTCCTGTGGCTTGCTTGTGGCTCCCAAGTTTGTTGGTTAGATGCAGAGCTCTGTAAGGTGCAGAGGGAATTAAACTCCCCAGTGTACATAAGGAAGCTCCTGAAAAGTTATGCCTATAATTAGCTGTGCACACAGCGAACACGGTCACTGGGGACACTGCTTTTACTCCCAGGCTTGTTTGCAGAACCAGAGCTTCATTCATGTCCTATTTTGTTTCCCTGCAGCACTGAGGAAGAGTCACGTCGCTGTGCCCAATTTCTGTGGCCGGCCAAGACACAGACTTCAGGCACTCATGCAGCAGGTCGGTGCCCCCACACTGTTTGGTCTGGACCACAGATGTGCATGACACTGGGGACACCTACAATGCAAACACTACTCACAGATGTCTCCCCAGAAGACCTTCCCTCTCTACCATACTGCAGAGAAAGGAATAAACCCTTCCTAGGGAGGAGCAAGCTATAGCCATAAAAATGAGCAGTTTTCCAACTGAGGGAAAGTGAGCAGGGCTCTTGGCAGGAGATACAGCCCTGCACATTCTAGGACTGGCATAAACCAGGAGTTCAAAACCACACACACCACCGACATGAGGATCCTGGAAGGCAGGTGTGAGTTTGCTCTGCCTCGGTTCTAGGCCAGTGTGAGGTGAGCCATCTCTTATCCTCAAAGCTGACAGGGTCTAGGATGGGACCCTCTGGCTCCCCAGTACTTCAGAGGGACTGATCCCTGTGCTCACACCTTCACACAGATCAACACCAAAGCTGCTTCATTCACAATGCTGCAATCTCTGCCCATACCCAGGGCAAAAGCAGCAAGGTACTCTGACACCTTAGACCCTTCTCTCTCTGGGCCTCAGCCTTCAGCTCTTAGCATCTATCCTGTACTTCTGTAGTGCTTTTTCAATGCACAAAAGCCACAAGAGCATCCAGCAGAAGTCAGGCATCTATTTTTATATTTTACCTCTGTACACACACTTATTCAAGAGATCATCTGGTGTAGACAGTTCTCTTCCCTGGCCTCATGGACAGTGAGAGCATGCCTTGCTCTGATCAACAGCAGCATCTCCTGGGTAAGCTTACTGACTACATCTTAGGCTCATTCATTTTTGCCGCACCATCTCAGACCTGCTTACCTCGTGCTGTTCTGATCCCAAAGCTTAACAGATATCTCCTGTCCTGGTGGAAATATCGATTGACTATGGGTCCATTTCCATAGGGAATGATTCTTAGCAACCAACCTGACTGGTTAAGCATTCACTGGTTAAACTCAGAGAAAGGAGATTTTTTGAGCTTATTAATTTACAAATACAGAGACTTTGTCCTTAAACGAAAGAAAAGGGGAGTGGGAAATAGCATACTTGCATAAAAATTCAGGCTATTCACTTACTGCTTTATTTAGTAAAATAAATTGAGAATTTCATGTGACATCAAGCAACAAATCTGTTTGTAGTATCAGGAAAGGCTGACAGTGGATCCCAGCATGGCACCAAAAACCAAGAGAATGAGGGAAACAGATTCCTGGGAGCTACTATCTTTACCTCTAATATTGCCATTTCACTATGCCACCCTTTTTTCCAACAGAGTGGCATGGAAAGACATACTGTAGGGCAATACCAGAGGTCCTGGAGTACTGAAAAAAGAGTTCTGGAGCCAACAAATTAGAAGAGATAAGAGAGAAGAGATTGCTGGAGAGGACAGAAGGCGTATATGTACATAGAATGATGATGGGAATCCATGACTGACTTGGCTCAGGAATTGCTGAGCTGTAGGGCAGGGTGAACTCTTCATACATCAGAAGCAGATGATTCTGGCTACAGTCATCCTCTTGGCTGAGAAAGAATCAGAGTTCTTCATTGAGGGGCTTCTCCTCGGATTTGTCTTCTTTCTAAAACACATTAGAGGCATGAAATCAGTTTTGACATTACTTGGTTTCTCCACATAGAGATAAAGAAAACAAAATAACTCAAATGCCCCCCTCTGCTGTCTATGCCACTGCCCTATCCCATTTCCATCAAACAACACAAAGCCCTTGTGCTACAGGAGGATGAATTTTGACAGAGAGAACTCTTAACACTGAATGAACATGGAGATTTAATTGTCCCTCTCCCAGCAGAGACCTCTGGTAAAGTCCTAAGGCCCAATCTGTACACTCTGTTTTGTAGTCTTCCTGATGAACTTAATTCCTATCCATGCCACTGTCTCTCTGACCTGCTCTCCTATGCTGCTATCCACCACCTCCATTCTCAGCATCCAAAAGCACCCTTCACTTTTTCTCCCTAGCTGGTGTTCCCAAAAGATAGATGCTTCACAGAGACCTTCATACAGCTGCAGAGATCAGTGAATTCTTGCTGTAGACTAGAAGGCAGAGGTCAATGAAGACAGAGGCTCTGCAAATACATCCATCTCTGCTCTGCCCTAAAGCTAATGCTTTTCTGATATTCAGGTGCAAATGTACATGAAAGAGGAAGTGATGGGCGTGGGGAGGAGTTCAAGGAACTGAAGTCACCTTCTTCAAGAGCCTGGTAAACAACAGCATCAGGACCCCCCTTTACCTTTTGCATTCTTTGAAGGAAACGATTACAGAAGTCCTGTACACGCTCAACGGAGATTTCATCCGGAGTCAACACGTCGTGCTCATCATCTGGTGTGTGGAATATAGCCAGAGCTGGCAGCTGGGACTTCTTCAGTTGGAAGTATGACACTACTCGTTCATTGCTCTTCAGATTGGTGTCTAACAGGATAAAGAGAATCTGTGGTGGAAATAGGAAAGGAGCTGTGAGAAAAACGGAAGCTGAGAGAGAGAACAGACCCCCAAACAGTGATCATATGAAGATTAGCAGTGATATTTTTATTGAAGAGTTTGAGAAAACCATCCATACTCTGTTAGGATGACACTCTCCTATCTATCCACTATCTAGCAGTTCCATGAAGTGCATTTGTCTGTATTTTACCAAGTCCAGACTTACACTACCAAACAGAATGACTTCTTTCACCTTCCTTAAAAATATATCTACAGTATGACAGGAAGGCAGTCTCCACTTCTATTCCCTTAATAGATGAGGAAACAAGATGTCTTTTATCTTAACAGCAAATGCCAAAGAAGCTGAATCCTTTACTTGCATGTTATTTGGATAAGATGCTCACATCCATGCAAGACCCAGAGTAAAAAGGAGGTGTGATGTGGGAAGAATCAAACTCAATTGCAAGAGTGTGGGAATGAAGTACAGGGCATCAGGAGCCTGCAAGGATAAGAACATGAGAGTACCAAAACAAAAGGACATATTTAAGTGAGCTGCAGTGAGCACAAATGAAGATACAATGATTTGGGAAACAGAAGGTGTTGGCAAGACACCAATGTCCACACAGCCCAGCTCGGTGGAGCCTTGTTCAGACCAGGGGAGAGAAGCTCAACAACGAATAAGCCAGGATGAGAATGACCTACAGTTTTCTGTGCTCCCAAAAACTCTTGGAGTGCAAGATCAAACCCAGGATTAGGATTCTTCTGGGATGATCAGAAGGCAGACTTTGGCGACAAACTCTGATTTTACTTTTAAGAGCTAAGTTTCAACTTAGATCTTACAGGTGCAGTAGGAATATGTACGAGTTTTAAATTCTGGAATCTGAAAGATTATCGATAAAATATACACCTATTTCTAAAAAATTTTGTTAATTTATACATTCATATTAAATACAAACATCATACATAAAATTTATAAAAGAAAATAAATACAGCAATTAAAAAATTAAATCAGTGACCTGATTAAATAAAATCCCTCAGCGGATGAGATCCAAATGAATGAAATAAACATCCAGCTAGCAAGTGTCATTGTATCTTCTTTTTACCCTGTGCAATCTACTGGGCCTAGCATATTCAGTGCACCTATGGACAAGGCTATAGCTTCACTTACACAGGAAAAGAAGAGTGTAAAATAAAAGAAGCAATGTAATGTGAAGATTATATGCCCAGTTCCCAAGCTGTGAATCATGTTTTTCTTTCTTCTCAATGAAGAACACTCAAGTTAGTTCCAAACTCATTTTCTTCTCTAAAAATAAACTTCATCAGTCCTAAATTCTTTACTTATTAGATTTATGTTCTATAAAAAAACTAATATATCTGGAAACTTTCCTAGACAACAGCCTGTGGGAAGGAGGGATAGTTAGGCTGCTGTAAGGTTGAACTTCAGTTGTATAGTGAAATACAGAAACAGGAACGGCACTTTCACTGGATATGTGGTATTCACCATTCGTAATTTCTCTTCCAAAAGTCAACTGTGCCCCAAGAGCAAAAAGCTAGTGAGCAGACAGGTTGCAGGGTACTTCTCCCAGAGTGCTTAATTCATCTTTTTGCAGGATAAAACACCAAGCTAGAGAAGGGTCACAAAATTAAGGTTAACAGATCTAAGGGACTTGATCTAAGAGGCTTTCAGATGGAACAGCAATATTTAATGTTTCAGGGCTTGCCTTCTAACTAGCAAGCTGGAAACAGAGGCCAGAGTTGGAGGGAAGCACTTTCAGAGTGTCAGTACAGAAAATGGTACTGAGTTTTCACCAGTTCATCTCTATAAGAGATTCACTAGACAATAGTATTTTTTTAATCAAATGTTAAAGAAGTAGTCATTAAAATTTTTAAAAAAAGTATTGTTAAGTTGTGTCACTTTCTATATAAAATCTCCACTACCTTTAAAACAGATGAATAGCATTTGAAAATGGTGATATGAATAAATGTTAGTCAATAGTCTTCACTTCATCAAGCTTCCAGACTTTGTTAAAATCACCAGAACTAAAAAGATGTATGTATTTGATCCATGAACACAAAGAATAGAGCGAGAATAAAAGAGTAAAAGGAGTAAAAAGGTTGGGGTTTAGAACTCCAAACGCCTTCTTCCTTACAGGAGCAAACAAACAAACTGGGGTCTGCTGGAAAGGCTGAGGTATCATCATCCTTCAGAGTTACTGACTTGGATCTCTCTAATGACTCCCATTTGGCTCACAGAGTTACAGCACGCCAAAGTACAGCAATGTTTCCTTCTCTGCCTATATTCAAAAAATACAGGAAAGAAAGCAATTGCATGTGGCCACTGTTGCTCAAAAGAAGACACCTTAATGCCTATCAGGATGATGCATTCCTGGGAGGTGCTGTGACATGGGATGGATCCTCCTTCAGCAGAGGGGCACGCCATGCATCCTGTGCTGGTTGTGCTGCAGGAGTCCTGCCAAGGCCTGTGTGGCCTCAAGGTCACGCCTGTGGGGCAGAATGCAGGATGTGCTGGCCCAGAGGCCACAAGCACTGGGAGCCTGAACTCCACAGCAGCTGAAAACCAAGAAGGTTTCTCATTTGGCACATTTCCGTGATAGATGCCATCTCGTGCGACTGGCATTTTCTCATGAGGAATGTATTTTGTTCTGAGATTCCCAGCCAGCTCCAATCATAAAGAATGAATGCAGTAACCATGGAAAATTATACTGACTGTGAGGCAGGATTCACACTGCCTAACTTCTGCCATTCAGATCCCAGTCTTGTCTCAGCCAGTCATCTATGTAACCTCTACAATAAACAGTGACAGGCACTTCATTCCACCTATTTTAGAAGGGAAGGCAGCATATGCCTGTCCTTCTCTTTCAGTGCTGAGAAGAGCCTAAAACCTTTACTCAGATGCCTTACCAAAGCTGCAATTCACCAAAACAAATCCCACATATAATGGCAACTCTCATGTCACTGCTAGAAATCAGTTAGTTCCATACCAAACAGAAAGTCCACTTTCCATTTCATACTATCTTGTACAGTAGCTGGTTGGGGTTTTTTCATTCTGAAATTATTTCCATGAAATTTTTTCATTTTGTAGCAATCTTCTTGCCTGTGTTCAGAGATGTGCTTCTTCAGGCAGTGAAGGATATCCTGCATGTATGAGGAACTCCTGACACAAAATCTCCCCTTCACACATGGTATTATCTGTGAACGGTCACCTGCAATAAGCTGCCTTTCAGAAAATTTTGTACACTGGTGTTGTCTTGGTGTTTTGACAACTTGATTCCTAGCCCAGTGCTTTTAGAACATCGAGTTCCTGGTAGGTAGGGAGATATGGAATGATGTTATTGCCCGAAGAATTAAAGTTAATTGAAAATAGCACTGCAATGATAGAAACCAATTTGACATTGCTTAGTTTTTCCTCTAACAAAGACAAACAGAAAGGATGGTCAAGCCTTATACTTGAACTTCAGAGAGCTGCAGTCTTCACTGTTTTGTATAACCAAAAAGACCAAATTCTGAAGTTTGAGTAATTTCTTACATCACAGTACATCAAAGCAAAACAAAAACATCAGTCATGAATTCAAAAAAAAAAAAAAGACAGCTATAAAAACAACTTTACTGCAGATATCTATTAAGTGACATAAAAAGTCCACATTTACAGGCTCCTCTGTTTATGGCTAAAAGAGGCATCTCTAAATTTTATCTCTCTCAGTTCTGGAGCCATCAGTGTCTGACAAGAAAAATAAAAAGTGTGCAAATGACTGTTTGCAAGAGAAGGGGCATTATCTTCCACTTTCCATGGAAGAATTTTTGAAGGACACCAAGAGTTTCTTAGAAAGCATTTCTAAATGGACCTACATGTAAATTAAAAGGGAGTTTACAAACAACCCTACCCAAATAATTTTGACATTGGAAACCAATTATGTCAGATGCAACAAAAGCTGCTCTTACTGTTCCCAATATGACTTTATTGAGGCTTCTGCGAACACCCATGAGTTACACCAGCTGTAATTATCATGTTCTACTCTGGTACTGTGGCAAGAAAACTAAATATGACTATGCTAGTTTGGCTCAGCAATGCAAACTCTGACATTTCCTTTCCAGTGCATTTCCTTTCCTTGCCTGGACTCTTGGCAGTACTTTCTCAAATAAGCACATATTTTATTGAAGATCCAAGAAGGCTGGTGGATTTACTCTTGCAGCTGCAGTGCTCTGAACTCTGTTTACTGTTATCCACCCACAATTGTTTCTCAAAGTCTGCCAGAAAACTACCATATTTCTTCCTATTGTTGTCAGCCTATGCTGGCTCAGCATCATCTACCATTTGTATTTTTCTCTCCAACATCCTATAGTGCTCAGGTTGCAGAATAAAATCTAGAAAAATCTAGAGTGCCCCCAGGCAGTCACTGCTGCTCCAGGTGCAGTTCAGGCTGTTTTCAAATTACAGTCCTCACCATACTGCCTCATGGACCCTCCAGCTGAAAATCTCAGCTTCCCCTCAGGCAGAAGTGAAAATATCATAAACCAGAGATGAAAGGACCATAATCCAGAAACTGGCAGGTGAATCACTTCCTCATGATCCATTAACGGTTGGACTCAATCATCTTAGGGGTGTTTTACAGCCTAAATTATTTCACAATTCTATGGTTTTCTTCACTCTTTGGAGTCAGTCACTCAGCAGCAGGAGCAGTTCCTTTTCATCTCTCCATCCAAGCAACAAGTTTCTCCTTTCCCTCCCACTGGTGATGACAATGACAATGACTGCTCTTCCATCAGTGTGCAGAAGAGATGTGGGATAGGATTGGTACCCCTTCTCCTGCTTGGGAACACTTTCGAGGCTCTGTTTGTGTTTTGCACTGGCTTGTAGAAATGTTGCAATGTACACCAAGTATCCCCACTCTGTTCTGGCACTCTGCAGTCACTGTAAAGCAGTGCTGGATGCAGTGGTACGTGCTCACAGGGAGCCTGAACACCTCTCCACTGCACAGCAATGATTCCTTGCTCAAACCACTGACAGCACTAACCCCTCAGCACAAACAAGCCTTTCACCACTATCCCACAGGACAGGAATTATTCACTGGTAATGCTGAATAGAATTCAAGTCAAGAATCTTGCATTTATTCTCAGACAATCTGCAAGCCACTAGAAGGCAAAATCTAATCAATACTTTACTTATTTTGAAGCAAACTTCAGTTAACAGAACTTCACACAGGAAAATTAGCCAGCAGGAATTTTCATGGTATTGTGCAGTGGCTGCCACTGATACCCAAACTAATTCAGATCTTTCTGTATGACAGAGCAATGGGGACAAACCTAAGTGGGCATATCACTCTGCTTGCTCCTTACTATCCAGACCTAAAAGTGAAAGAGAGGGGTCCTAGTACTCTCTGGCTGCTTTCTAGGAGGGCAGTCCAAAACAAAGTTTATTCCTCAGAGTGCCACTCCTTTGGGAAAAACAACTTATTAGACTCTAAGTCACTTCATCTCTGTCTCCTCAAGTACCATAGCAGTGAAGTGGAAATAATTCGTCAAATCCCCACATCCTTAATGTTTATATTTTACTCTGGCAAACTTGAAGACTGATTTGGTTGGAAACTTGCCTGTACAAATAAAAAAAATTAAATTTGGCTTGCTGAGAATTCATAAATTGTCTGAACTTCAGTACAACATTTTATCCAATGTTTTGTGAAGTATTTCTAGGAAAATTATAGCCATTTTCTCAGATCTAGGCAAGTCACATGAAAATTAGATGCAGCTGCATCAGCAAAGGACAGTGATGCTAAACAGCATTGTGTTAGAAGAGATAGCTGCTAGGTGGAGACCTGTATCAGACTCTGCTTCTCACGGAGAACAGTGGTAATGGTGTCACTTTAACACACATCTCACAACAGAAAAATGGAATGTTACAGATAAACGAGTTTTCTTTTATAGCTACATATTCATCAAAGCAAAACACTTTTGAAGTGGCCTTTTGATTTTGATGCAGAGTTTCTGCCTAGGCTCTTGCCAATGGATAGGAAAGACGTAAAGGTCCAAAGCAGTTCTGCCATAAGCAGTCTCAACACTTTTGAGAGTGCATGGTTCTGAGGTGGTCCCTGGATTTGAAGCTGAGGGTATACTTGATTTCTAATCTGTCCCTTCAATACCAAAACCAGATGCATGCGGATGTTCTAGTTATCAAATCACAACTCTTTCCAGCTCCACATTTCTCAGAGGAAGATCTCTTCATGCCTCTCAGCTTATCCTTCCCCACTTCTGTGATATTCTGCCCCCTCCCATCTGCTGTTTTCCCTTGCCACAAATGCCTTCCTGTTGCTCCCAATCCTCCTTTGCTTGCCCATTCATTCCTCTGTTCCTCGGACACAAATTCCACTGTAATCCAGCTGCTGGCAGAGAAGCAGACATAGGATGATTTACTATTTGGGGAGCTCTGTTCACAGAGGGATGGGATTCAAGCAAAATTTCTCTGAAACACCTCATCTATCTCATCACCTTAGTGTGGAAGATCTAAGCAATCAATCTGCAGCCCCTTTAAAATAACCATTTCCCCAGGACCCAACCAGAAGTCTAAGAGTTAAGAAGCACTGATATTATTTGCTATCTGGTCACTTATATGAGGCTCCTTGGCGTCCTGCAGGCTGTAGATGCAAATTCACCTCTCACAGCAGCGTTGCCAGACTGAAGTGCAGCAGCTGTGCGTCATCTGCCAGTACAAGGGAACACAACTGGACTAAAAGCAACAAAGTACACAATGTTTCACCAAGAGAGCAGAGGAGCAGGATACAGAGGATATTTCCCCCGTGAGGTGGCAAACCGGCAAAAGGTGAACAGAACCAACCCCTCCATTTAATTATCCAGATAATCCTCTTTTCCTGCTACTTGACCTTTGCTGTCATAGAACACAGAGGAGATTATGCACTCACCATTCATGGCAGAAACCACTGTTCTTTCTTCCACCCTAACAGCCTCTCTTTCTCCCTGTTTGGGCTTACCTTCCCCTTGTAGAGCTCTGCCGCCGCCCGAAACTTTCGCATTCGCTCAGGGTGCTTTGGGGACATCTTGTCTGTGATCAGGAGGAGGTTAAACTTGAGTGAACTCTGCATCACACCTATTGCTGTCTGCCAGCACGGAGAGAAACACACACAGGCAAGGTGATTGAGAACACTCCATTTGCATTGGATGCAGTGTCAGAGGGACATAAGTCCACATGGCACAGCTGTGGTTTCTTTGCAAATCAGCATCACAAGCAGGATGGGTTTCTTTAAAGCAGGGGAGATCCTATCTGGGCTCTTTGCAGAAGCACTTAACCTCCTGGCTTTGCTTATTCCCCAGACAAGAGTCTGAAGACCACAAAAGTTCATCACTGGCCTCAAGGTAGTTAGTGACTAGGCAAGAGGAGTAGGATTAGGGCAGAATAGAGCAAGCTGAAGACTAGAACAAGGATGTGAAGAGCAAGGCCGGCAAACACTGAATATAAGGGTGTCCTAAGTTGCTGAAGCCTAGCATCTGCCTGAAAGGTGAGCAAGAAAGTGGGAAGGATTTGCGGTGTAAAGGTTGTCCTTATTATCTTTCTTTAGTCTTGCACTGTGTGTAGGATGGGAATGAGTCCAGAGCTTCAGCAACCTGATGGCCTGCACACTCCTGGGTGCTGAGGGTTAAAATTGCCTCTGCAGTCCCACAGTGAGAGAAGACCCTGGGCAAGGGCCAAGGGGACACTACACACTGGCCCTCTGTGAGGAGACAGGGCTGGCACTGCCCAAGAAGCCACAGAACCATCTCCATGAACTCTCTCACTCGTCATCTCACTTCTCCTTCTGCCTGCTTCCTGTGGGCATGCAGCCTCTCCCTCAAATTAAACAGTAGTGGGGCCAGACCTGCTGCCTCCCCCGTGCCACCGAGACCACAGAGGCACAGACTGTGCAGCTCCCCGCCAGTGGGAGCAGAAAGTTTCCACATGCTCCAGGAGCAACAAGGACGGGGTCAGGGAGTGCATGCTGGCAAGGGCGGTGCGTAACAGAGCATCTAGCTTTTGGCAGACGGGACTCTGTTGTTAGCTTAATGTTTCTCAGATATTTTGTGTCCCTTCACTTTTCTGATGGTGTGCTGCTGAGGCAGGCGACAGTAGAGGGGCTGCAAGCTAAGCTGAAGAGCATTAGAGGACCTCATGGGAGAGGATGAGGCTGAAGGTGAGGGTGAAGCCAGCCAGCACCAAGCCCCATGACAAGGCTGGGGTGAGAGTGGACAGGGCTGGAGCAGCGGCTCCTCCGGCAGCTGCACACAAAGGTGTGCCTGTCCACACAACCTTGTGTAAGAGCAATCAGCAGAGCTCATCAGCATGGCTGGGTCACATCTGACTCTCCTGAAAAGCCCACAGGGTAAACATTGCCTAAAAATTCCTAAAGTATGTGGGAGAAACAGTAAGGGCCCCAGGATGGGGAGAGAAACTCTTGGCAATGCTTGGTGCGAGCCATGTGACCCCATTATCTGCTGACCTGCAGCATTTTTGGATGCAAACAGCATATGCACTGGGAATAAATATTTATGAAAAACCAAGCTACCTTAGGGAAGCTGGGAGGGCTTTGGGCCAGGGACTGCAGGAGGCACTGTTAATTGCAGCACCTTGATAGCGCTCCAGAGGGTCTGGAAAAAAACTGCAACAACATCTGTACTGACAGTCAGGGTGGAGGGGACCAGCTGAACAGCTGAGGAATTCTCAGTCAGGGAGACAGCCTGGGTGCCAAACAGGACACCATGCAGTTAGAACACAAAGCATCAGCAGAAATGCGTAAAGAAAGAGACATGGTCCCATGAATTGCAAAAGGATGCAACAGGGTCTCCAAGGGTTCAGAAGGTCTGGGAAATTACAAAGATAAGAACATCCCTGCTGATGTGACTTGGATGTTCCTAAAGAGCTGTTAGGCCAGTGGGGCAGGATATAGCAGTCCCAGAAATATTCTGTGATTTCAAAATGTATTTTTCCCTTTTGAAGATGAAAAATTTTTTTCTTTTTTTTTTTTTTACAGAAAAAAAACCTCCTACCATATTTCATTGTGGGAAAAAAAAAAGTTAAACTTCAAAACAAAATACTCTCTACTGGTGGGCTGCGACTGAACTGACTGAATGTGTCAGTTTTCTTAGATGATCCTTGAGTTTATCTTGAAAAGGTATAGCTCTGAAACAGGTTGGGCCATTCTTCTCTCATATAAGCTGAGCCTGGTCAGCACTGCTGTAGCTATCCAGAAGGCCAAAAAATACCCCATCAGCAATGATAAAGTCTCAGCCTTGCAGCAGCTGGGGCTTCTAAGACCTACTGACTTCAGAGCAATGAGCCCAGGGAACTGCTGAGATTTCAGAGGAGCCTAAATCCTCGGTCAACCTCTACAGCAGGGAGGAGCGCTGGGACCCTGCCACTGCCGGTCAGATGGGTGAGCTAATGAAGATGGCCAACATGGAAGCATTCTAAGCCTGATTTTGTGTGTGATTTGTTTGTTTGATTGTTTATTTGTTTGTTTTGGTGGTGGTTGTTGTTGTTGAACTGATGAATTCTGGAGGAACGAATGGAAGAGATGGGAAAGATTTTGCTCGGGAAGCTCCCAAACTGCTCTTGAATACGCATTCAAATTTCTGGTCTCATATCAAGCCCTGTGTCTGAGTGATGCAGAAAAGCCTGCCTTCTGAGAGCAGGTCATCTGAGCTTCTGTGTTTCTCAAGGCTTGTCAAGGAGAGGGCATTCTGGCTGAGCTGGGTCTGCAGGCATGGCACAACACGGCAAATGTCCATGGAGGAAGCAGCACTGCGTGCAGGAGTAGTAAGAAATGGAGTTCTCTGCCCCTCAACACCCCAAATTTACTGGAAAGCTAAAGGAACTGTGGTGAGTCCCTTCCTCTCCCACCACACTCATGCCCCAGCAAATCTGCTTCCAGTCCACACGTGGAGTAGCAGTGAAGAGCTGTGTGGCTCCCTCAGTCCCATCTACACCGTTGCTCCAACCCTCACACACACGTGGGTATGCAAACTGGGGCTGGAGGACATCATGAGGAGAAGGCCAAGCGCAAGGGTGAGGACTGCAGGGAGCTGGTAATTACCACAGGGTCGTACTCTGTCACCAGGCGGAGCTCATTCATCCGAACGAAACGAGTCAGCTTCTTGGCATCAACATCTCTGTTGTTCATATCCAGATCCCTCCGGTCACTGTCTACCTGAAGACATGCAAAGACACCTACGGTCACAGCTGTCCTCTCGTCTCAGCACCTCCTCCAGAGGCACTGGTTGCACTCACTCACAGAGACATCCACCCCCTGGGACACCACCATCCTCTCTCCCCCACTACATAATCCCCACCTCTTCCCATCACCACTTCTGGAGGTCTAGAACCTACAGGGGCCAGCCTGCACTTTGAGATAAGGATCTCCCAGCCTTCTCCAGCCTCCCAAGGCAAACTCATGGTATAACAGAAGTCTCTTAGGACTCCAGACATCCCGACACTATCAGCTCTCGATGCACTGGAGACAGGGAGAATTAGCTGACAAACTATTCCAGGCATTGTGCAGAGACGCCATTAAATAGTCTAACTCCTCACAACAATATTGGCTTTATGTCCCTTTTAAAAATCTTCATCTGCTTATTCTGTTTCTTCTACAAGTAATAAACATTGGCATCGCCCGGTATGGAATTCCTGGAAACATTGTGCAAGCAGGAAATCTCTCCAATAAAAAGAGGATTTTTCTTCCAGTACAGCAAGAAAAAAAAAAAAGAAGGAAAAAAGAAAAATTATCCCAGCATATTTCAGCTTTAGAGGAAAATGCGTCTTGCCACACATCTCCCCACACTTCATCCCCTCAAAATGATGTGATTTTATTGAGATATTCATGACCTGGTAAACAGAAAAAAACAGGCAACCATTGAATGATAGCAATGCACCAGAGTTTAAGGGCAGAGTTCCTGTGCAGTACCACCACAGGATGTGACTGAGTTAAGCCATGGGGACAGTGGTCTCTAACATGAAGCAGGATCAAAGTTTGGGATTTGAAGGCCATTGATACACATGTTGAATGAGGTTCCTGGGGCTGAGGAGCAGTCCACATGCACACCCCAGATTTTATTCTCTGCATCTGGGCAACCTCCGAAAGTGCTTGTGTTAGTTTTTCCAGTGGCGTGCAGACATCTAAAGTCATTTTTGCTGTTCTGTGGTCATTGGCAAGGTCTTTGATACCAGCCACCCGCCCTGTCTGACAACACAAGCTGGTGCTTCTCAGACTGTGTGGCCTGATTCTTCTCACAGATTTTCCTCCTGCATAACATGAAAGGGCAGCTCTGCTCAAGTAAAGAAGATGAGGACAGTGCAACACCTGGGCGAGTGAGATCAGACAGGCCTTGGGAACCAATCTAAAGCAGCCTGGACTCTACAGAAAGTCTTCTCTTGACTTTCATGGGCTTCTGAAAACATCTGATTTCCATTTGGGGATAATAACATCTTGAATCTGCACTCAACATTTATTTTTTTAAGAAAATAAGGCTGGAAAATAGCCTGCATTTAATAGTTGAAGCCTAGTCAAAATGTCTTTATCACTCCATATAATTCAGTTGTTAGCATCTGTTAATTATGTTCTTTTTAGGTCTATCAGGACTTCTTACTAGAATAAATCAGTTTCTTTCCACTATATACAAAGAATTCTCACCGGTTGACACAGTCCCTCCTACTACTGTAATTATGGTTTAAACTTCTAAGCATTATATATGTTTCATACACTGCAAAGAAAAAGAAAAAAATAATTTATGCCTCTGATTCACTTCTATCCTGGTGACGCATCTTTGTATCCTTCAAATGAGTATTTGATTCCAAGTTCCTGCATCCGTTCTTTTAAAATTCCTTTTCATCCATGACCCCTTACTCCTACACATTATTCAGCACAGGATAAAAGGAAAAATAATGTGTCTGACAATTTAAGAAAAACTGACAATCAGACAAGTGAATTGTCAACAACATTTGAACCTGACTGGTGTATTATTTTCTTGACTGTTTTCTTCCCTGTTGAACAAGAGTTCAGTTGCAAAAACTGGACTCCGAACAAAGAATGTTCAATATAATACAAATTCCAACAGTCCAAACACTTTCTTTTATCAAACTCTCTCCCAATGCAGTCATCCTCACTATCTGCCACAGTGCAAAAACAAAGGATCTTTTCAATATTTTTGGAAGAAAACCACAATGACTAAGTATCAAAATTTAAATGGGTGTTGCTTGAAATTGCAACATCTAGCAAATAAAAGGTTAAATAAAAGGACCTTCCTACTTATTGCTCACTCTTAGATCATTCTTTTTTTAATTATTTGGATAGTATCAGTGGTAAACATGGTGCAGGAAATGATGAGGAAAAAAAGAGAACAAACTGTCTTTGTCCAACCTTTGTACAACCTGAATCTAGAACTTGGCCAAGCTGCCATATTTAGTTTCCCTAGAACATGTGGTGTGTTTCCATTTCTCCCCACCTCAAGCACTTAAAGGTCTGGTGTCACAACACTTCAGTGGTTTTTAGGACATCTTGTGCTGCCTGGGGCCCCTTTCCTCTTCAGACACACCTACCCCTGCAGTTTTCAACTGCCATGCTTGTGTGAGAAGGGGTAACATGAGGAAATTGATGTAACTAGTAGAATACTTGCTCTTAGCTTTTCTTGGTACTCTTGCAGCAAAGACATGGTTCTTCCCAGTATCGTCTCCTTAAATTTCAGCAAATATAGCTACACTGAGGCACCAGCACTTAGAGCTGGAGTCAACAGAGACTTGACCTTGCCTAGCATCCATCCCTAAGAAAGTCCGAAGCAAGATTTCTAACGCCTAAAGGATATTCAGGAAATGAGTCTGCAAACAACAGTGTAGGGTGGCACAGAACCTCTTAACTGCACAGACCTAGTCCGGATCTGTTTTCTGTCATGATGGAAAAGTTTTGTACCCTAGGAGACAGCTTTGCCTGCCTGAAGTGGCACTTGCCAAGTTCTGCTATCAAGCCTGCTGTGTTGATCCATTGTAACATGGACTCTAGACGCTTTTCATGTGTCTCAGGACTCTTTCCAAAACCACAGAAACTCAATCCAAGCTAATGCCAAGCTCCGGGCAGGTCATGTAGAAACACAGGCATTGCTCTTTGCAGAGCACTGGGTGCTGAACCAGATCCATAGCGCAAACACCTAAACAGGAGAATCTTACCGGGTGTAATTAATGCTCCATGTCTCAGTGACAGGCACTCAGCAACTGGAAAGCAAAAGCTGTCTTTGGGACAGGAAGAGGGGTGTACTTTGAGGTGGGCAGGCAGCCTGACTGCCAATGACAACCCTATTTTTGGTTTGCCCTAAGGAGAGATGAGTTTTACGCTTTTTACCATTGGAAGCACCCGTCCTAGAGCCTCTCCCACCCACACCAGGGGGCTGGGGGACCCGGAACCAGACGCTTATGCTGGGGATGCAGGTTTTTGCCTGGCAGCGTGTGCCCGAGGAGGGAGCTGCTCGTGATGCCCCCCGCACGCACCCTGCGGAACAGCGCAACAGTGTTCGCCGAGGCGCCGTAGTGAGACAGGACGGCGGCGCTGCTGCTGAGGCCGAAGGGCACCTCCGGGATCTGTCCGGCCGCCAGGCGAAACTGCTCCGCTTCGGGTCTCTGCGGGTCCTGCGGAGCCAGAGGAGAGCGGGTGAGGGGCCGAGCCTGAGAGGGGCCCCGGGGCCGCCCCGGCACCGGCACCGGCACCACCACGGCCACCGGCACCGGCAGCGGCACCGCCCGCGGGCGGCGCGGGCGCGACACCTGCCGGCCGCCCGGGGCAGCGCCCGCCGCCGCCACCCCCTGCGCGGGCGGGGTGCTCCGGGACCCGCACACACCCCGCCCCACGCACCCCTACCCGGCCGCACACACACCCCGCTCCACGCACCCCTACCCGGGACCCGCACACACCCCGCCCCACGCACCCCTACCCGGCCGCACACACACCCCGCCCCACGCACCCCTACCCGGCCGCACACACCCCGCCCCACGCACCCCCACCCGCCCGCTGCCGGTGACAAGCACCCCTCCGCTTCCGAGCCACAGTCGCCGCTCAGTTATGGCAGGATGGGCACCCTGCCCTGCTTGCCCACACGCTCAGGGGGAACACGCCAGGGTGGTGCTGAGCTCTTGGGCACTCAGAAAGAAGGGGACAAACCCAGAACACAGGTGTAGCACATTTAAACACACACATACACACACATATATATATGTGTGTGTATGCATATATACGTGTGTGTATAAAATAAATATATAAACGTCACAATTTTTAAACTAACCTTGATTCTAGAGCCAGGGGGTTACAGCTATGAACACCCTGCATTATCAGTACCCTGGCTCCTTTTAAAAGAGTATCTTAGATATATCCTGTAAAAAGTAGCTAATTCAGGTGTATCAAAGGATGTGCAATTTCTCAGCAATTTGAGGTCCATTCTCTTTCCTGCAGAGAGAGCATTAACTACTACTAGCTTTTGCCTGTATTAAAGCCTCCCTTGCTCTTCTGAGTCCCAACTTTTCAGTGATGTATTTTTGATACTTTTGTTTATTGGATATAAATTCTCAAGACATGGTCTCTGCTTGGAAATTGGTTTGTTTTTCTTTTTAGTTTGAACTGTCGGCTCAGCTGTTTGTGAGCCCAGAGAGAATGGAAAACAAAATTCTTTGTTCGTTCCAAAGAAAAACATCTCTCATGACCCGTTTTGGAAATGCCAGCGCATCAACATTGCTCTGGTGAGAGAGCTAAAGCCTAGGGTGGGAATAATCTCACTGAGTTTTGGAGCATTCCTGAGAAACCTGGGGTTTAATCAGGCCAAGCATGGCCCTTTCTCACAGACACGCGGGGTTTCTGGAGCAGTGTGCTGTGTTTCCATCACGGCATGCTGTTCCCAGTCAGGGAGGCCGTGCTCATTATACGGGAAGCTTGCTGAGCCACGTACTGCAGTGAATTGAAAGGCTGCAGCAGAGAAATAATTCATGGTGAGCAGAGAACATGGACTTTATTTGGATGAATATACTTTCAGGCAGAGAGCCAAGCCTTCATGGCACACATACGTCTTTATCTACTGTTCAAACGCAGCCTTGTCATGCTTCAGGCACTGAATGCCCGACATGTCGCTGGCTGCTGCCTCCTGCTCCTGGCAGCTGGGGCTGCACGGCAGCAGCCTCCTGTCTGGCTCTGAAGAATGAAATCCTGCAGCAGGAGGTCACTGTGGCACAAGAGAAAAGGAGCCATGTGCCTGCTGTAGCTCAGGAGGAGGCTCTGGGTACAGCTCTGCCGCAAGCCCAGCCGGCTACCCTCGGGGAAGGAGGCGTCTCAGCACTTTCATTCTGCCTGTGCAGATTGCCTGGCTGGTTTGCACAGCTTTAGCGCTGCAAGAGCAACCCCCAAGGAGCTCCAATTGCCTGCAGGCACCGAAGTCGAGGCGGCTGGTGCTCTGTGATCAGTGCTTACAGAACCCCTGGGGCATAAGCCTCCTGCGCTCCCAGACTTGTTGCTAACCGCGCTGCACAGGCAGCACCATCGGTCCTCACTTTGTGGTGGGCTGTGAGGTGCCACTGCCCTGTACCAAGAGCATGATGCCCTCCCTAGACTGCCCTCCAGCCCCAGGCACAGGGCAGAAGGAGGAAGATGCTTGCAGAAGGACCTGTTTTTGAAAGTCTTAAGCCTTCTCTGACATGAGGCAGTGTGTGGACAGCAGAACAGCAGAACGGAGCTCAAAGAAAACATGGAAAAAGGTGCAACTTAGGGACCTTAAAAATAATAAGTATCCTGTCAAAGAGGCCTCTATTTTACAGTGCTGTAACTCAGTATTTTCCTTTTATTTTCTGGGGAAAAATACTCATGCCATTTTGGGAGCAAGGGACTTGTACCTGTCACTCACCTTTGAATTCAATGGAATTTAGACAAAAAGAGACAGAGATCTCAAGGATATCTACTCTGGGGAACAAAGCAGTGCAACAGAGCCCATGCCTACACCCTCCCTACGAGGAGGCTGCAGCCTGAGCCCAAACCCTCTTGGACTTCAGCGGACCTGTGCTATCACTTCTCCCTGACACTTCGCTTCCTCAGCCCTATCACACAGGCAGTGCCTCGCTGTCTTTGCTGACTACAGCACATAACTGATGTTCCCACTCACCCCTCACCAACACTGTTTCTCTACCATGCACATTTCTGTTTTGCTTCCTCTGCAGCATTTCCCTTTCTCCTACGCCACGGCTCCTACAATCTCCTTCATCTTCCTCCCTTGCTCCATCTTCTTTTCCATGCCCAGACCAAATTCCCTGTACTCTCTCTGTGACCCATCACCTAATCCCTCCACATGCCTGTCACAGCCTCAGCACCTTTTGGGACAACAGCTGCCTTTGGCAGGTGTTTACACCACGTCCAGCCTCATGCTCTCATCAGGATGGGAGAGGGCTCACGGCTGGCAGAGGGGAGGTGCTGGGAACACACCTGGAAGAATCCAATGACTGCCACTTCTGCACCGCTGATGAAGGCTTCGGCATCTGCGATGTTGTCTAACAGGACAGGTTTCTCTGTGGTGCTGGCTGTGCCTGCAAAGCAAAGGTCAGGGTTGGGCAGAATGTACACACAGAGCAGCTCAAAGAGGATGCCCCCAACACACACACACAAGCATCCCAACCTCACCCACACACCTCTCCTGCAAGCTCAACACAGTATCTGTGCAGCATACCTTGGATAAGGAGGACTCCCTGCAGCAGACCCAGCCTTTCCCCGAGGCAGGAAGAAAGCTCACTTACTGTGGGATGCGGAGTCATCACCTCCAGCACACCCCGCTGGGGAGCATCTGGTAAGCAGGATAACAAGGAGGCACGGGAAGACAGATGTGCCCATGGTACCAGCTTGCCTTCTCCTTGCCATGCCACCCTGCTCCGGTCCTCTCCTCAGAAAGAGACACGTCAGCTGCTGTGGGGACCCACAACCTCTCCTGAGGTGGTGGGAAGGGAGCAGCTGGCCCAGGGCAAAGCCTTCAGCTCCCGAGATAAGTGCCTGGCTAGAGAAAGCCCCTCCCTGCCGTGCAGGAACCAGCCTTAGAGAGCTGCACCAACACTGCCGTTGGGGTGTCCTCACCCACAGCACTGGACATCTCAGCTTCCCTGCACCTTTGTGACCAGGTCACCCAGCTAGGTTAAGAACATCCCTCTCCAGGTGCTGGATCCCAGAGGCTGATGTTCCCCTGTGCTTGGCCAGCAGGCTAGCCACAGGGACATGCAGCTCTGCCATTAGCTCTGGGGAACAGCTGCTACGTAAGTGTTAAACATGAGAAGGGTATGTTATAGCTCCCTGGCTCATTCAGTTGCCATCTGGGATGCGAGGTGGGGGCTGTCTACCCCTGGAGCCTACCCCCATCACAGCCCAGACTTTGGGCTTCAAAGGATTCATGAAATCCCTGAAGGAAACAGTTCTGAAATAATTTGCTTACAGAGTAAGGCTGATGTTTTGAAGGAGGAGGGCTATTTCCCTGCTGAAATACGCTCTTAAGCCTTCCTATAATGCATTCTTCACATACACATCACTGAAAAACATGCTCTAGAAAAGAATGTGACACTCATGCAGAAAAGAAGAAAGAAACTGGTTTTATTCTTGGACACTGAAGTCTTGTTACGGCATCTAGCTGCATTCCCCCTGACTGGCTTTGCCTGCACAAGGATGGATTTTAACAGGGTAGGGCACCAGATACAGACCAGGAGACCATCAAGGGAGGTAAGTAACCATTTACAATGAGTCAAAGCACATGGCAAGTGTAACTCAAGATTGGGATTTTCCAGGGACCAGTCCGCCCTGCCAGGTGATCTTATTTCCTCAAAAAGGCACTTCCGGGACTGGAGTTGGGGAGAAATGGGGACAACAGGAGGAAGTACTGGGGGAAAGGGAGGGAGATGCTTCCCAATTTAACCCATTATGGTGTCATGATGGGGTGGTGGTGAGGACGGCTGGGTCATTTTCAGTGTATCAGAAGAAGCAGCAAAGGCCACCTGCAGGGCTGGGCATCGACCAAGGCTGGCACAGAGCCCCAGCACCCACGGGAAGGGCTGCCAGGGCTGTGGCCAGCCATGCTGGCAGGAAGGAGCAGTGGTGGGCATGGCCCACCTGGAGACTGGTGCAGGAGGCAAGGGGATGGGAAGGCAAACTGGGTAAACTCATTCTGTCCATTCCTTCTTGATGGACAGGTTCCACTCCCAGGTGAGATGGTCATGCTTGTCATCATCCGTGAAGAAGGATTTGTTGTGATAGGTGCCTCGAGCCAGCATACCCTTAGGAGCCTCTTCAATAGGTGTCAGGAACTCGTACTCCTCTGGCCGTGGCCCGTAGCTGCCAACCATGAATGTGGCTTTGTCCACTATGAGAAAACAATCCACAGGGAATAAGCCCCTTAGGTGGGGAATGATAAGGGAGAGAGCAGAGCAAAAGAGCAGAAAGGAGATGGGGGAGAAAGGGACAGTCCATGTCAGCAAAGGAGAGCAGAATCAGTGGAAAAAGTGGGTTAGTGAAGCGTAAGGACAGCTGGAAGGATAACATGGATGGATGGGCTGGTGAACAGGCAACTCAGTCCGTACACTCTCACATGTACGTGCTGCTAGAAGGGTGTGAGTACACCCAGCATATGGCTCAAGATCTACCTCGATTTCCTACTATTTCTCTTTCCTGACACCAGTTATGTGTGCTGAATAGGATGCTGAAGCCTTAGAAGTGGTTGCATGAAAATGCATGTGGGATGTGTGTGCGTGCAAAGTGGGGCTTTCCTCTGCCTTGTCCAAGCAAAGCAGCACTGAGGAGAACCCATGGGCAAATACAGGGCCCTGCACACAATGGAAAGCTTCACAGAGCAGGTCTGAATTTTACTGAGTGCTTCTGAAGAGCTTTCAGAGGGGGGGAAGCTCCACACAGGCTGAGCCACTGCACAGGGCATGGAGAGGAGGGGAAGAGCTCTGTATGGAGAGGCAATCTGTGGCAAGCACTGTCTAAGCAGAGTCTCTGTGGACTTTGCTGCAGACAGTGGTGCAGCATACAGATCCCAGAGCTGGCTCATACTGAGTTTGCACAAAACAAGAAACAGCTGTCTTGGGTGAAGCAGGCTTATGCACTCTGCTGAGAAGTCACCTCCTGCATGCTGGCACAGGGTGGGACTCAGGACCAAGGGAGCCTCTGTCCCAGTCCAGAGCTGCAGGAACGGTTGTTTGAGAAGAGGGATCACACAGGCAGGAGCAGTGGGCCGCAGGGCATGCAGGGCTCTTACTCACCCTTCACCCCCGTTCGGTAGGTGTGCTGCACATATTTCAGTCCCGACACAATGTCCCTGTTTACCTGCAAGAAGTAACCAGAAGTAAGTGTTAAGAGAAGAGTGTTGGTTCTGTATCTGATAATTTTCCTCCTCCTTAGGGACATACCCATCTTGGCTCCCTACACCAGGGAGCCTCAGGTCCCTAAAACAAGTTCTCCACAGGTACCTGGAGACCTACAGCATCCTCTGTGCATCTCCTGCACTTCGAAGCTGACTGGAGCACATCAGTCAGGTTCTCAAGACATGCTGATGAGGACAAAGAAAAGTGAAGCAGGAAGTTCCCGTTTAATAATTTTCATACTGAAAACCATACATGGGTTACTAGAGTCATCCCTTCAGCCCAAATGGGTGGGCAAGATTAGCTGAACACTTCCAGCTGCCCTCTAGGCTCCATGGGGAGCTGGCAAGTTTCTTCTCAAAAGACAGAGGGACAGTTTTCATAATCTTTTCTCAAATCTCCCATGGATAGCTTGGATGTCTCCACTGCTGCTCCCCTCCAGCATACACTGCCTTCCTGCAGCGTACACTACCCAATCTGAAAACAAGATAGACAGATGCTTTTACATCCCAGGGTAGAATTCACACAGTACAAGCCCTTACCAGTCATGAACTGAGGGAGGGAGTTAGAATAACCTGTCTGGCTTCAGGTATCTCCTGTCAACAGGGAGCAGATACAGGTGGAAGTGTTCCACAGCACAGAAGAGAGCTGGTGTCTTGGGGGAGAGCACTGGGGGACAATCATCTCTGAGACAGCGAGCCTCAGAGAAAAAGGGAAATCTGCCCTACAGAACCCACAATATTAACATCCTCCCTCATCTGTCTCAGGAAAATTATCTTCCTTTCCTTTCTGCCTTCTCTTCCAAGCCCAGCTTTGAAGCAAGCACTTGCGGAGATGATCAGTTCAGTGCTGGATGCCACATTGCAGCATGGCCAAGTTTCATTTTCAGCTGTAAACAGAAGAAATGGCTGACCCACAGGTTCATGGGAGTGAGGGAGAAATAAGCCCATTTGAGTATATCACAACCTGAAGAATTCAGGTATCTTCAGCCAAATGCTGCAATATTACATCTTTTTTATGTGTACATGAAGCTCAGTAATACTGACTGAATCTGTACTTCATGAATAGTTCTTCTCTTCTCTTCTCTTCTCTTCTCTTCTCTTCTCTTCTCTTCTCTTCTCTTCTCTTCTCTTCTCTTCTCTTCTCTTCTCTTCTCTTCTCTTCTCTTCTCTTCTCTTCTCTTCTCTTCTCTTCTCTTCTCTTCTCTTCTCTTCTCTTCTCTCTTCCCTGTTCATTTCCACTTAGCGTGAAGTAAAGATTTTCCAGTGGCTAAAAAGCAAAACCCAACTCAGCCAAAACTACCCATCTGGATTTTAAACCACTTGTTGTTTATCAGTGTGAGCAAACAGAAATCAACTTCCTCCAAGGGATGAGCAAGCAGAAGTGATTTCCTGGAAATACCTCATCCCTTGTTGGGTAGAACAACACCTGAAGCTAGGGGAACTTTACAAGTGCTCAGCTTTTGGGCAGGCATGCTGCCTGGCTCTAGTTATCTGATAGACTGCCACTGACTGGCCTCAGTAACTGATAAGAAGCAACTGGAAGGAAAACAACTCACTCTGAAGTGGATCTTAACTCTGTATTCCACACCTTCCTTTAATACAAAGGTCTCTTTCTTGAGTGCTTCGAGGTCACCTGCAAGGAGAGGATCAAGCTGTCAGCTAGAGATGTCAGAGCGTGGAGGGACCATGCACAGGGGGGAAGATGGGGGTGGGGCTGCTGTCAGAGGTGAGCATCCCTTTGAAGGATGACACCTGCAAAAGGAGTACGCAGACATCTGTACAAGATCGTGCTGTGCGACCAAATACACAGAAATGCCTGCGTGTACGCATGTACCTGTGCCCACAGAAGATAATGCCTAAACAAACACAGGTCTGGACACATACACATAAAGATGTTTATGCACAGACTGGTGGAGCATTTGCAGGAGTGTGTGTATGCTCCATCCATGCCCAGCCCTGGCTTGGGTGAGAGGAGCGTGTTTCACAGCTCCTGCCCAGCTTGGAAGGCTGCCTGGGCCCTGCAGGGCTCTGCGCGGTTTTGGGTGAACAGGAAGCTTCTCTGCCTCTCCAGGCCCAGCTTCCTCTCTCCGCAGAAAAGCCCATATAAGGTTTTCTCCCCATGTCCCCAGGAGCCGGAACTGCAGTATTGCTCGGTTCTGAAGTTTCAATTCAGCCTGTTACCCAAATGCATGCACATCCCTTGTGTTCATGAAGTCTCATTGAAAGGAAGCAAGCAGAGATGGCAGGAGAAAGCCAGGAACTCCTAGAGCAGTCTAGATGAACAAAAAGACCCTTGACATTTTCCTCTGTTACATCTCCTTCTTTTTTATTCATATGTGTATACCTTAAAATAAGAAACAAGGCTAAGATGCCTTCAGAGTTCCTCTAAAACCCACTCTTGCATCCCACGGACAAACTCTCTTGGAGCATGCCAGGGCTTTTGCTTGTTCCCCTTTGTGACCAAGGGCAGAGCCTGTGCCTACCTGTAAGGTCCATAGTGATTGGTCCTGGAGCAGAGTCGCATACCAGAGTGAGTCGGGTGACCACCACATTGGGAGCTGTTGGGTCTGCAGGTAGGAAAAGTCAGGGAAGCTGTCAGGTCGCAAAATTAAATGCAATCGGAGGGGAATGACTCTGAAGAAACAGGGACGCCTTCCGACACAGAAACTGCATTTCATGAAACACCCAGTAATGCCAGACTTCCTTAGCACAATAGGACCACATGTCTACCTGGTCCTTCCACATGGATCCCTCTGGCTTCCATCACAATACCTAGAGGTGGTCTTTCTGCTACAGAAAACTTCCTTCTTAAGATCATTCTGAGCAACCAGACCACCCTTCAGCATAGGCTGATCCCTTCATGTTCCTAACCCCTCAAAAGTCCTCTGAGACCCACACATCTCCCACCACAAGTCCTTTTCTGATGCCAGGTCTCCCCAGTAATCTTCCTAACTCCTAACACTCAGAGCATCTTCTGTGCTTCCTTTACATCCATCTTTCCACCTACCCATCCCCAGTCCTCCAGCACAAGCAGTGCATGTCCCTGGTCAAACAAGATCCCTCTTCTTCGAAGCAACCCTGTCTCATCCCCACAGCACTCTGTCGCAGTACATCTCCCCAGTCCCTCCCTATCACTGTGCCCCAGCCTACCTACTACCACAGGTCCATCTCCCAGCAGGGACTTCTTGTACTTAGCGAGGCTTTCATCATCCTTGTCCAACTCTTGCAGCTCCTGCAGTGTTTTCTGGGGAGGAGGTTTGTAATTGAGTTTCCCATCCAGCTCATCATCATCATCCTCCACATGAGGTTCTTGGGTCTTCTCAGTCATGGCGACTTGGTCTGGGTAACAGAGGAGGGGGTGGTCAATGAGATTGCTCTGGACAGGGGTAGTGTCCCCAGGGGCTCTCACTCTGGGCACAGCGTGGCTCAGTCCCCCTGACAGGCAGGCACCCACCCAGTGCCGAAGGCAGCAGGATTCCTACAGGCAAATGGCGACGGTGATCGGCTGCAATCCCGACACTGCTGGGCTGATATTCTGGCTCAAACACAATCCCCCTCTACCCCCGCTCCTCTCTCCCTGCAGGCACCACGCGCACACGCAGACCTACACCATTCTTCCCTCCCAGGGAGGAGGTGCGGGAGCAGAGGCTGAAACCGGAGTGATTTACAGCCACTCTGCAGCACAGTTGTGGCCGGCAACCCTGCAATTACAAGCCATTGTACAAGGCTTCAGTGCTCGCCTGCTATCTCGCACAAAGAGCCACTACCATGCACTGGAGCACAGAGAAACACGAATAAAGCCAAGGACAGATGTTTCATTCACCCTCTCATAATGGGTTAAAAGCCACTTTTCATAGAAAGATGGAATACCTGACAGCCACTTCCTTAGATCAGCAAGTCAGCTGAAGCTCTCAAGGAAGCGGGCAGGATAGTCTATCTGCTTGCATTCCGTGGGCTCCCACTAACAGCTCACTTCAGGCACCGATCAGGACTCCTTCCCACTGAGGAAGGAAGCATGGTGGTGACCACAGAACAGCCCTGCATAATCCAGTGGGGCCTCTGAGAGTGGAGAGGCAGGACAGCAGGAGCCGCAGTCAGCACGGCTGGGACACGCACCGCTGAGCGGCAGATGGGCAGCGAAACTTGCTTGGGGGGCACCCCAAATGGGAGCCAGAGCAGGGAAATACCAACCAATGGGCAGCCACAGCATGGGGTGGGGGAACAGGAGACAGGCAGGAGAGGTAAGCAATGCTGTGCCAGGTCCCCTTTAGTCAGCTGCCTGCCTCACGGAGCCATCCACATGGTCCCAGCCACCTTCCCACTCTTCAGAGAAAGGCTGAAAAACAGAGCAGTGCCCTGGTACAGTGGCAGCTGCCACAAATGGCCAAGCTATTCCTTGTTCCTTGGCAGCAAGAGGATTTGATCAAGCTACACAGATCATTCACTTCAGTTCCACTTAACGCTTCTTTGAGAGTGTCCCTACTAAAAAGTCCCCTTTTGCTTGCTTATTTGCAATTTTCCAAACAAATCATTTGTCCTTCTCTGCAGCTGTGGCCTTAACATTTGCCCCTGCTCCCAAAAGTTAAACCGGGAGCTAGTGGAATAGTTTTTTAATTCATTAAAACAGAAAGGAAATACAAAAAAAAAAAAAAGAAAAGGAAAGGAAAGGAAAAACAGCTGTTCAAGATGAATCAGCAAGTGGTATCAGGCAACACTGAGTAGTATGCAGACCTCCCAGAGCAATTCCAGTGCTGGGAAGAAAAACGATCAAAGAGTGGTACATTGGCGTGCTACAAAGGGACAGAGAAGGACTGAGCAGCACACAAACAACAAGATTTTGTCAGGTATTCTAATTGGAAATGGCCATCTCAAGACGACTTTGCAATTTTTTGGTGAGTGAGGAACTAGTGCAGAGTGGGCAGCTGGGAAATAAAAGGGAATCTCAACCCAAACAAGCAGGGAAAAAAGCAGGTCCTAGCAGCTGAATAACCCTGTCTCAGTTCATGCCCAGCTCTAGGAGTGTGAAGTACCCAAATACCATAGGAAAGGCCTGTAGGACAGGCCCTTGAGCTTGTCCTCATGAGAAAGGAAACCAAAAGCTCCCTCCTGAAAGCAATAATTACACATGCCCCACCACTCTGTGGCCCCAGCACAGTCACCTTAGAACGCCTCACAATCCCCTCAGTGCCACATTCGGCACAGGAAGAGGCTGTGATTAGCCATGACAGCCACTGCCAAGTCTTGCCTTCCACTTGGGCTCCAGCTGCAGGTCTGAGCACTGTCCCGAGCTCTCTCACAATACCAGGCTGCATCTGCCACCAATACAAGCACAGACCAGAGGTGCCTGCCTGCCTCCATCCTCCCATGTCCATCTCTTGTGGTTTATCACAGGAGAGAGTCAGACATAGGAGATGGAAAGAGACATCTCTGTCCACACGCAGAGAAAAGGCAGTCAGGAACTGGATCAGCTGGTTGCTCCTCATCCCTCAGACCTTCCCTTTGCACCACACATGCCGCAGAGACTGTCCCTGCCAGCCCGCAGGGGGGGGGCTCACTTGAAGGGGAATGCTTTAAGGTTCTGAAAATCTCCTGTAAGGTGGACAGACAACCTGCCGTGCCAACAACAAGATCCTGCAGGGAACCAGCAGGGACCAGCCAGGCTGTCTGGGATGAACAACCCCTGGCTCACAGGCGACTCAGGACAGCACCGATCAGACCAAGTTCTGGCATTTTTCCCCAAGCCATGGACCTGACGTTGCCTTCCTGCCAAATTCCAAGGCAGGCGGTGACCAAGAGGAAAGCTCCCATCTCAGCGGCTCCTGCCCCTACTTGCTCCAGCTTTGGAGCTGGTCCCCTCTGCAAGCTGAGACACATTCCTGAGCTCAGGCACTACTGCTTCCCCAGAGACACCATGTTGCTGTCGGGTTCCTGAGTCTCTGTGCCACTGTCCAGGCCAAGGGCTAATATGGAGCCCCCCATTCAGACCAAGAGCCTCACTAAAATGAGAGAATTAACCCTGCATTGCTCTATGCAAGGAGAAATCTGTGTGGCTTGTGTCTTGCCCTGCCACATTTTTCTCATGTTCCTGTAGCCCCAGCCCACAGTCCTGCGTCACCTGCACCTCTGAGGCCTGGCAGCACCCAAGAAACAGCAGGGAAAGGGCAAGGGCAGGGTTAGGGACCCCTGTTAGAGAGAGATGACTGCAGGAGGCAAAGAAGGAATCACGCCTTGGTGAGAGGTGCGAGCGTTTCGCAGCTGGTCTCTGCCTGTGCCGCGGGTGGACAGCTGCCCTCGCACCTGCAGCAGGAGGGGGCAGTGACAAGGTGGAGGGGAGGCACCTCCTCGCCCCCCCCCCCCCATGCCTCCACGGGGCACAAAAAGGGGTGTCAGAGGGGCAGCATTTTACTTGCCCTCCGTCTGCTCTCACTTCTCCAAACCAACCCCTGACCGAGGGCTTATCTCCAGGAAGCGGGTTTAGCAGGGAGGAAGTAATTTTCCGCGATGGGGGAGAAACACACCGGACTCAGCAGCGCCCCCAGCCCTAGCCTCCCCATCCCACGCCCCGGGGCGCGGGGACAGAAGGGTAGCCCATTGCCCAGGGAGGGCCGGGTACCACGCCGCAGGGATACACCCGCCGCCAGCCCCGGACCGCGGGGTCTCTTCCCTTCCCCTGCCCCTCCGCCTCATCGCAGCGCGGAGCCTGACTTCCCCCTCGGGTGCAGGCAGGGCTCTTCCCGTCTCGCCGGGCAAGACTGGGCAGCGGCGCCAGCCCGCGGGAACAAAGGCGCAAAGTTGCGCGGCGCCAGCGGGGAGCGGGCCGGGGGTGCGCCCGCTCCGCTGTCCCTGCCCGGCTGCCCCCGTCCTCCCTCCCCTCGCACTCACCGGCTGCGCGGCGCCTGCGGCCGGGGTCCTCCTCTGCTGTCAGCGCTCAGCCTCGAGCTTTGGCAGTTGGAGCAGGAAGGAAGTTGGTGAAGAGAGGAAAAAAAAATAACACTCACACGCAGCGGAAAAAAAAAAAAAAAGAAAAAAAAAAAAGGAGCCGCGGCAGCAGCAGCCCACCCGCAGAGGAAGCCCTGCGCGGCCCCGCATGCTGCGGCGCTCCTGCCCCGCTTTGTCTGCGCTGCCGCCCGCCCGGCGCCGCGCTGCGCCCTTTTTGCGCAGAGGTGCACAGGGCTTTGTCTGCGAAGCTGAGCCCGGCCGGGGACGCGGGAGTGCTCGCCGTGCGCGGCTTCGGGCTCTCGGTGAGGGCTGCTGTGCCTGGGAGCGAGGGGGGTGATGTCTTTTTTCTCCCCAGGCTTTTATTTTGTTTATTTTCCTGGTGTAATTAAGGTCGATTTCAAAAACCGGCGCTGATTTATACCGATTAAAATGTGCGGAGAATACGGTTGTGTATTCCTGCGTACGTGGGAAGATAATGGGTATTGCAAATGGAGGTCATTATGAACCTTATTTTTCCTGCTACCTGCTGCACTTAATCAGCTTATTGTTCCCAACTCCCAGCCGTTCTCACACAAGCAGTTTCAAAGATCAGCTACCTCAGGAAGAAAAAGCTCTCATTTCCCAGGGTTGCTTCATTGATCTGAAAGATTTTACACTGCTTACTTTCTGAAATATCAGCAGATTTCCTCTTTCTTTGCCGCTCACGGAGTGCCCACTTAGTTCATCAGTCACATAAATCCTTCATGTACGTAGTCCTCAGTGCACAACAAATTAGATCATTGGTTTGCAAACAACAATCCGAGCCTACAATGACTGATAGACTGCTCTTAATGCATTTACAGAAGCAAAATAAGCAAAGTATAGCTATTGCCAATGGGCTTACATTCACTGCCCTGGATCCACATGTCCATTAAAAAAATGTTTGTTGCACACAAAATTTTAAAGTTTGTAAACAACCGAAGAAAAGGGCTCTTCTTCAGGGATGAACAGATCTCAGAAGAGGGGGACTGATTTTTCCAGGCAGACGTTGCTTTCGTTTAGGCTATGGGTGGCACAATGATTCTTACCTCATGCATTACAAGGGAATAACAGAGCATATGTCTGTCTGACAATGGATTCTCATTTATCAGGGGCTATAACCTCAGAAACATTTCAAGCTTCCATGAATTAGCTTCACCTTCAAGAAAAAGTATTTTATTCTCTGCCCCTCTTTTTCACTGCTACACTAACCCTCCCCTTGGGCCAGCACAAGGCACCTGACTTGAATACGGTACTGACTTGAATACAGTACTGAGATGAGTTTAAATGGTACCAGGGAAAAAATATGTAAGCAAATGCGTAAGTATATATTGGGAAGTTTTCAACCCAGATAGGTTTCCCCATCCTTGTTCATAATGGACAACTGTGGCTAAACATTTATGCCAGCACCAGTGGCTGAGTGAGATAGGGATGAGGAAAGGACAGAGCAAATTCTTTCTACTACAGTGCCACTTTATGGCAGCTCATACTGTTTATGTAAGCAGTCCTGGCCTGGGAAAGCTGTGAAGAGTTGGATGTGTTAAGTATGGGAAGCTTTGAGGAAGCCTGTGTCTTATACGTCAGCTTCTTGTTTTGGTTTCTTTGCTGTCTGGACTAACTCTTTGATTTCAGTTTCCCAGTTTATACAGAGAGACCAGGACACAGTTTAGCTGGGAGGACATGTGGGTTGAGGTTACTGTTCACTCACAGCTTGGTTTGAAATTTCCTTGGCTTTAGCAACTGTGAACAGTGCAATTGTAACTAGTGTTATTGCAACCATTCTTGCTGAGGAATAGTTGGGATTAGCTTGGTCTCTTTTGTGGGTTTCTTTTTAGTTAAACACCAGACTGCACGTGCCTTTGTGTAGCTATCTGCACACTATTTCTAAATGCATGTGAGCATAAGTTAAGATCAGTTTATCCACAAATATGCATAAAGGTATAGGAATATACAGCTCTGTGCCACCATATGTATGTACATTCAGCCTACATGGGTTCATCTGCCTAGCATGCAGGGGAAACAGATTTTACTCCTAGATTAGAAATTAGTCATTATTAATCACGGGCACATAATGTAATTGCTCTGTGCTTCGTGTTCCTATGGTAAGCAGTGTGAGAAGGAGCTGTAGATGTTGGAATCACACCATGCCAAGCAGATGGGAACTTAGAAACCAGGCATGATCCTTTGGGTCAGAATATCCGACATCCCGCTGGGGAACCACGTCACTGCTCTGCTGGAAGAAAGGAAAGGTTTGAGCCATAGTGGAGCAGAACATCACTGAAAGCAAAGCAAATCTCTACCACCAAGTATTTAATCTCTGACAAACTGATGCCATGCCATGAAGATCATGTCTTGGCAAACATTGTCCAACCCCAGCCAATTCTTTTGTCTGTGACAGGACGAGGCAGGGACAACAGCTAAAGTGTACCTGCTTCATTGCAAAAAACATGGTAAAATTTCAAACGTGTTCTTAGTTGGAAGATAATACTTTTTACTTAAAATATTATGATTAGGTCTTATTTAATTTTACCCCACTGATAACAGTTGGTTGTACAATTAGAAGACCACATTGATAGGCGTGATCAACTGCTAGTGTCTGAGCTTATTTCAAATAGTTTATGCAAAATTTTAAATGCATATCCTTCAACCACACAGCCTGTACTCCCAGCAGTCATATATGTCTGTAGCACCTTATTGGAAACAACAAACCTTGACTTTTTTTAATACTGTACGATTAAAAAAAATAGGTATTTTTTTTCTATTTGAATTTGGATTGCTGCCATTAAGTATCCAGTATTTCTGGATTTGAATTTTCTACAGTGGTGGTACATTGCAGCTTTGTGCTGCTAAATGTCATCTCCATCTTCTGCAGAACAGGTTGCTGCATTTGAGGAACAGAACTATTTTATGACCTTTAGAAGTGACTAATCCAGAAAAATTTCACCTGTTAGAATCTCTTATTTTCACCTACTTGTAATTTCCAAAACTGTCTAATTTGGAGCTGAAATTTCCCAGGCTGGAAGCCCTGAGGGGAAAAATAAAAAGAGATTTCAGTCCAGGTAGGGAATCCATTTTTGTAGTTTTAAGAGGCTCGACAGAGTAATACTTTTTTATGCTGCTCTTGTAAAGTGATTTGTTTTGGAACTACTCAGTACATAGTGTTACTAACTTAGATTTCTCTCTAATGAATAATGGTGCTGAATCCTGTCACTGTCATGAGTTTTGCCTCCTCCTCAAGCTTTTTACAGTCTCCAGGAAGGCTACAGGTGACACACTGGGAAGACAACCTCACGGTTCAGCAGTCACGTCAGCAAGTGCTGCAAGGTCAGTGTCAGTTTTGGCCGTGGGTGTCCCCTGGATGGTGTCCCCGGATGGTGTCCATCACTACATGCAGAGATCGTCTTTTCTGCAGAGATGGGAGGAGGTAATCTGGTCCTGAGGCAGTCACGAGGAGACGGGAACGGGGGAAGGTGACAGGGCAGGGAGCTCAGACATGAGACCTGTTCCTGCCATGTGGGGGAGCATTCGCTGCACCACGAGGTGCCACCTAACTCTGGTAATCCTAGCACTGCCTTCTCTGACTCTCAGTGAAGTGGGATAAACAGGATGATACAGCCAATGAAGCATGAATTCATCTCGTCTGAATAAAACACAGGCACAAGTTGCCCCAGGATTGGCTTTAAAAGTCAGCATCCTACAGTTGATCCTGTTGTGCCTGGGAGAAGTGGTGCCTGTTTTCTTCTTACTCGGTGCTACTCACCCCTTCTAAAGTGCTGCAGAGGAGAGGGAAGGGAAGGGAAGGGAAGGGAAGGGAAGGGAAGGGAAGGGAAGGGAAGGGAAGGGAAGGGAAGGGAAGGGAAGGGAAGGGAAGGGAGGGAAGGGAAGGGAAGGGAAGGGAAGGGAAGGGAAGGGAAGGGAAGGGAAGGGAAGGGAAGGGAAGGGAAGGGAAGGGAAGGGAAGGGAAGGGAAGGGAAGGGAAGGGAAGGGAAGGGAAGGGAGCTAGGTAAAATGCCAGGAAACGGAGCCAGTATTCAGCATGGAGAGCAAGGAGATAGAAGGCACCTTGAGGTGCCGACACAGAGCCCCTGGTGAGGATTTAACTGGGTTTCCCAACCCCAAATTCCATGGGAATCCCTTCAAACCACCCAGCCACCAGACTTGAGGGCTCTCAGCTGGATGAAGAGCTGATCCCTGAAAGCATGACTGTGGGTTCAATTTCTCCAACTCCTCCAGAAGTGATGTCTTTGAAAGATGGAGAGATTGTAGGTTTAATACTTGTCTAAGCAGCTTTCAGGCTTGTTAAAGCGCTAATCCCATAACCCCCATCACAAGCCTGAAGGTGTGCAAAGACTTCACATGTCACTTCTGGATGACTCAAATCCCCTGGGGGAGCAAGGGAAACAGGAAGACAGAGGAAGGAAAAGGATTTGTTTGGGGATGAGAGGATAGGGGCAAAACAGAGCCAGTTTCCTCCAGAGGCTAGCCTGAGAAAGGCTGAAGATGGACAGAGCAGCTGTGAAGGAGAGAGAGGGAGAGCTAAGTGGGTGGGAGGGGGGTGAGGGAGAAGACAGGGCTTGGTGAGTGGAAGACGGTCCCTGTCATTGGGAAGCAGGGGTGTCTTCTCTGCATCCCCTGCATTCCAGAGCCTAGCATGCAGGAAAGCAGCTTTTGCTCTCCATCCCTCACTAGGTGCCGTGGCAGAAGTCAGTGTTCTGCAGGTGAAGGTGTCCTGGAGAACTCACCCACCAGAGCTGGATTTAAAAGAGGACTGGATTATTTTAGAACCTCTAAGAAAACAAGTGGTTATGTAAGGTCAAATCTCAGCAAGTGTAATCAAATCTCAGTTCTAAGCTGATCACCAGGCAGGGTGTTGGAGGTATTTATTCAAGCACTCCTCCCTGTGTTCTGACTTTCCTCTGAAACAGCCAGAGCTGAAGCTGGGACTAAATTAGGAGAGCTGTGGCATCCTCTCCTCCTCTGCTGACCTTGGGAAATCTCCCTTGCCAGCTGCACCCTGACATTCCTGTGCTAAACACTACTCTCAACAGGGAACTTGCTTTTATACTGGAATTTGTGCTTCTTATCAGGTTGTGTCCAGCCTCTGGCTAGCTCTTAGGTGCCTTATGTACCTTGGTGCTTTGCCTGTAGCTCAGGGCATGCTGCTTTCATGCCTGTCTCTATATAACCTCTCTCTGACGCCATGAGACAGTAATTAGCAGCCTCTCTGTGCCAACGTTTTCCCTTTATTGCACTTGTGCTGCTCACATGTTATTGCTCTCACAGCCCTGCCTCCGTAAACCCCCACAGTGTTATTATGGTGGATTCTCGTGGAAGAACTGGTGTGAGAATTGCTGCTCCTCCCACTCCTTCTATTTCTCTTGTATTGTAGACTTCAGTATATAACGGAGAAAAACAAATGTGGTGTTCAACAAAAGTGCCAATGGCTATTTAAATTCTCGGTAAATATTATTCAGTATCATGCATTCACAGAAGCTTAACGAGCAATGAATGTGCAGCATTTGCACATGATGAGCATTCTCCTCCCAGGTCTTATAGAAACACACCCAGAAATAACCCATAGGAGTTTAAGTGGGTCTTGATGAAAAGTATATCATGCTAAGGGAAAGCAAGGCAAGAAATCATCGTACTGGTCATTTTCACTGTCATCACCTGCAGCATTGGAGAGAGTCCTCAGAGGAGGATGCTCCTATGGGACCCCATCGTTGCCCTTGACAGCTGGCCAGGGGGGAAAAATTCCCCTTTTTCTCTCTCTCCTTTTCCTTTGTTTTCTTTTTCTTTCTAGAAATAACTTTCAGCATTACGGTCAAAGTATGCCAACAGCTGTCAGTGTGCCACAAATAAATCTTCGTGTATACAAAACTGTCAGAACATCCTTTGTGCAACATGTGCATGCCCCACATGCAGTGATGGTTACTAAACAATTCACTTAGTCTATGGTGTGTTTATGATGCCTGACTGGACCAGAAAGCAAGCTGCAATTCCAGGTTCTTGGCACAGAAATATCCTTAGCAGCCTCCTAGTAAGAAGCTTCAATGCACTTTGTAGAGGCGTGTACCTTCAGTGGGAAACAAGAGTGTAGAGGATCTAAATTTTTTTTAAAAAGGTTGGAATCTGACAGTGAAAGGCTATTAAAAACAAAAACAAACAAACAAACATTACGACATTAAGCTCTACACTTGTGCAAGATCCTGAGGGGAAAACAGAAGGCTTAGCACTAGCAGTACACCTAAGCAATAAAAGGAGAAAATAAAATTTAAAAAAAAATTGATTCAGATTTTCATCCCCTGGCTTTTCCGCTTCCACAGTTATTTCCACCAGGGATCTGCTATCACATGGCAGCTAGAACATTTAGCATCGATGTGTCTGGGAGCTGAGCAGCAACCCAAGAGACAAGATAATGGAGCAGGAAGAGCTGCCTCCTCTGCCCATTAGTCAAATGTTCCCAAGGAGAGTGTGAGATGCTCCCCAGAAGCAATCATTTCTTTCTGAAAGCCTCAACTGTTACATGAAAAAAATCATAATAATGGTGGCAAAGGGCTGATCTGAATGAGATTGCACAGCGGTGCTTTTATGTGGGAGGAGGAGGAAAGAAGAATACGTCTGTTGCATGGTGTGAAAGCCATGGGAAGATATGTGCCCCCTTAAGAAGAAGAAAGAAACATTTTTACCAAAATGTTTAGAAGAGCCTTCCTTTATTGGGCTGCTGGTTGCCAAGGAGAAAGAATCGATCATTCAAAGAAAAAAAAAAAAAAGATGAGAAAAGGAGCTGTCAGGAAAGAAGACATCTGGAGCTGACTTGTGTACAGTTTCTTCTTCTTAGCCCGGTGACACTGAATCATTTGCTTCACTGTTTTAAACTGAATAGAACTCTGGGACTATCTGATTTCTATTTAAATAAAAACACACTCTTTTTTTTTTTAACCAGGCAGTATTACTTCTCTGTTTAGTTCAGTGCATGATCATTTTAGAGAGCGCTAGCACACCATTTAATCACTGTTCACAGGTACATGGCATGTAATTCATACAGAAGGAATCAATTATGAGAAAAGAAAAATCTGAATAAGACCCTTGAGACAATACTGTGGAAACTGTGTGATTCAGGTACATTTTTAAGAGCAACCACAAACTCTGATTTATAGGAGTCACACAGATAACCAGATTAACTACCTGGGTTTGATAAAAAAGGGAAAAATGCAAAGTTTTGGTTCTGTATATTAATGTTGAGCTTGTTCTGTAAATGTCATTCAGGAGATAAATAATCTTATAAATGAAAAAGCAGATATTTTAATTGTGGGCAGAGTGAAAGCAAGAAAGAAAGGATGCTTTTTAAAATGATCTAACAAGCTCAATGCTATTGTGTCATTACCAACAGCCTGGATGCAGACATCAAGCAAAGTTAGTGCACAGAAAGGATGCTCACTAATGATACTGCTTTCCCATGGGACAACTTTGCAATGAGCATGGGGATGCTCTTAAAGAATGAATCACAAAGCAGTTAGAAACAACTGAGCTTTTTGTGCTGCATGGCCAAGAACATCAGTCTCCACAGCAGATGCCTGCATGGCTGAGTCTCATCTGCAGGTCTGTGAACTTTCTCTCCACCATCTCTTCTGTATTTACAAACAAGAACGATAAAAATGTAGTTCTCTCTTTTGAGGTCTGGTGGTGAGAAGGTTTATCAAAAAAAAAAAAAAAAGAGAGAGGAGAGGATTCCTTTTGGTTTTCCTTTTATTTATGCCAATCAAGGAAAAGTTTCTGTAAGTTACTAAAATCATGCTAACATAGCAGCCTTGTGAGTGTGAGATGCTAAGACTCAGTTATCTGATCCAAGAAAGGCCAGACTCATTACTCAGAAGAAAACATAACTTTCTGGTAACTAATGAAGTGTAGGACAGACTACATGGTTTTATATCATCTGCTATAAAAAGCCCCAGAATGTCCTAAAGCATTTGTGCCTGAAAGCCTGGGGCCTGTAATGATGTTCTGACATGCACAAGTAGAGTGCCCTTGACTGAATGAGAAAAGCAGGGACTTCATTTTTCCTGAAGAAGCCTTGGCAATGGCTGTTTGGCTTGAGGACTTAGTCATGTTCCCAATGCCTAGTTTGCAGCACACCCAGGGCCATTGCTGATAGTTCAGCAGAACCTCATGACTTGATTTATATTTCCTCAAAGGACCCTTTTCTCCAGGTTGGTCATGGAAATCTCCCTCTAGAGCCCTGGTAATAGAAAAACAGACCTCAGCCTCTTTCATCTCTGCCCTGTTGCCAGAGAAGCCTCCAGGGTGTGAGTGGAAATGAGTATCAAGATCAGGCTCTTCTGCAAGCTGAGCTCGGAGGCACTGAACTTAACTTTTGTATCCAGCAGCAGGCACAGATTCTCAAAGTCAGCACACCCTGTTTATTGTAGGCTGTTATAGATGCTTAATCCTGACACCAAAATAACTGTGCATGATTTCCTGGATGAAAAATGGTAAAACTCTCCATGAGCGTGCCTTCTTCTGTGCATTTTTGATGGACTGATTTGCATGTATTCCAACAACCAAATATCTGTGCCAGGCGAAGCCCAATCCCCTGTATCCGTTTCTCTTTTCTACACTAGGACAAACGACATGAGGCATTGCAGGAGGAGGATTTCAGCATGCGAGTCTTCTTTTACAGGCACCTTACTACACTGAGTTTCTCACCAAAATGCTGTTGACATGACAACTTCACTGATCTTCTATGAGACCAATTGACAATCCCATTCTAAATCCAGATCCTACAAAGCTTCTGTCACCAGGGATCCAGACTCACTTGGTAGGCTGCTTATCTTCGGGGTGAAACCAACATTTTACTGCCTGGTTAATTCTCTGCTCACTTCCAGTTAGGTGTATCTTTGTGGCAAGTGATAAATCTCTATCAATAAGGCACAAAGTCTCCCAAGGATGTGGCACAAGCTTGTAGAGATACGTTTCAAAAGTTATTGTGGCCCACACCAACCACAGCCCTTATCAGCTACGTCCCTGAGTCTGTGCCTCAGCTGGGATTTCCTCCCACAGTCCCATGAGCTCAGTCAGCCTCTGGAAAAATCACTGTCTTGTAAACTTGTGTTTTCTTTGTCATTCAAGTGATCTGCTATTTCTGGCATAACTACTGTTTCCATGGCTACACCAGCTCATAAATAGGGTCAGAAACCCTGGAGATGTTTTTTAAGTGATTCCTTGGAATACAGTATAATCTGGCCAGAGGTGATGAAGCTCATGAGTTTTCCTCTGAGGCCATGAGGACTGAACTCCTGCTACCACTTGGGCACCATGATTTCTGGTGCAGCTTTGGTCTGGATCGAATCGCAACTGTTGTGGCCAAAAAAGTTGGCAGTGGCTTTCCTGGGACCAGGGGAGGAAAAGCCTGGGCAGGGAGGGACAGGGATTGGGTACTCAGTCCCTGGGCAGGACTTGTCATCCATCTGGTGTGGCAGCCAGGCATGAACATGAAGCAGGTGCCTCTTGCTCTGAAAAGAAGCTGTGCGCCCACAATTCTGAAAAGCAAATGCCACCCACTTCATGAGGGGAAGGGAGAGAGAGAGGATGGATGGAGAGAGAGGACTGATAATCCTGGAAGATAAGAAAGAACATGAGAAGTGGGGCCCTTTAGGGAGTTTCTGTCATGTTTTGTCAATGGTAAAAAAATATCTTCATGTGACACCATGGAAATTTTTTCCCACAGTCCACTTTTGTTATAGAGAAATGAGACAGGTTTCATTGGGAAAACGGGAAAACAAAGAGAGTATTTTGAAAACAAACAGCCTGAATATATGTAAATTTTTAAGCTTCAGGAAAGAGTAGAGGGCTGTAGAGCTGATTTCCCCAGAATCTTTACCTACATAGGAGAAGGCAGAAGGGGAGGGGGAGCCCCTGGAAACCTGTCTGCAGCAGATGGAGGCATGGGAATGAGCAGCGGGGATGGGAGTGAGTCTGCTACCAGCAGGCTGCACCTCTTTATATCCACACAAGCAGGTCCCTGCCCACAGTAATCACTTCTGTTGTCAGAAGAGGATGAGTGCAATCAATCTCCACGCATTTGTATACATGCTCTAGTTATCACAGGGAAGAGAGGATGCCAACACGATGCTGCCCCCGTCCTCTTTCCTGTGCCCAGAAATTACTGCACAAGGCTCTGAAAGCTGTGTGATTGTCTTAAATGCGTGGGAATGTAAGTGTGCTTGCTCCTTCTCTGCTAGATTGAAAGCCCCTCAGCTACATCTAGGATTTACTTCCCAGCTTCTCAGTGCCCACTCAAGGGCTAGGACCTTATTGATTTTTTTAATGTAAGCTAAGAGTCTCACTGAAGGATTTATCTTGTCTAACTTCAGCCATCTGAAAGGTCAGAGGCCTCAGCTATGGGACTCTTGCTCAGCACCAGTGCAGTGCTGCACTGGTGTTCACTGCCAGAGTCTATCACATCAGTGAGAGACTGTCCCTTCTTGGTCACACGTGGCCACACCCCTGGCTGGCATGGCTGCTCCAAAATCCCCTCCTCCAACCTCACCCAAAGACAAATCCCATCCACCATAAACAAACCCACACTTTGGTTTCCTTCTGCCCCTCTGTTGCTCTCACACTCCTGGCGCTACCCCATTCTCCAGGATTATTTTCAGTCCTGCCAGCCCTTATCTCGTGTTGTGAGGTGGGTGCTCAACAAGGGTGAGTGCAAGGTGCTTCACCAGAGCCAAGAGCCCCTGGGGTTTGTTAACCTTGTGGTTGTACCTCAAGCCAGACAGTTACAGGCCATGACTGAGGCACTGCTGCAGCTGAGGATGAGGATGACCTTCCAGCACCTTTTAGCAGGACTCTGGACCTTCTCTTTTCATCCTGAGATTCCACCAACTCTTTCCACATGTCTGACACTGATCTTCCAGGCAGTTACAACAGGCTATGACCACACATTGGAGTTACCAAGCACTTGGTATAAAACAGCATGCGTTACCATGCATGGGGTTTTGTTGGGTTGGAGTATGGGCTGAGCTCTGCCTCTGAGGGCTCCTCACAGTAGCAATGCTACTGGTGCCCAGATGTGACTTAGCTGTTACCTCAGCCCAACAGCTGGGGTCTCAGGAATGACTGGCTGGCCACCCACACGCAACACAAAGGTTCCCCATTCTCCCCCTGCCTTCCCATCTGCTTCACTAGAGCCCTGGCAGCATCTCAGCAGCATTCCCTATGACTCCCTTGAGCGGACTCAGCTCTGTTGACACTGGGCTAACTGTGTGCATTGCTCTGCAAGATGTCTTTGCCCCTGCAGCACCTCTGAGAAGTTTACTGGAAACCCCTCCAGGCATTCACCAGCACAGGAGAGGGATAGGGAATCCTCCCTTCCCTGACATGTGCAGACATGTGTGTACCCAAGAAGCAGCATCACTCAAAGGGCAGGTTATTTGTTTATTTCTCTTTGCTTCTGCAGAGATGTCCCCCCAGAAGCTCCAGAGAAGCCACAACCTTCTTGCAGAAAGGGGCACATCACCCCTCAGGAGTGTGACGAGGCTCTGCTGCTCCTCCAGACCTTGCTGGAGCTGTGCCTGCACAACTCTGGTCTCACAGTGCTCCCCCCATTTCATCCCTGCCATGTAGACGCCCGCCCACGACTGATGCCCTGATGTCACCTGGTGGCAGGGTATATCTGGAGGACAAAGGACACCTCGAGACTCTTTCTACGCAGGCTGGAGGACGGGAGTTGAATGATTTGCAAGAGGAGCCCTTGGCACTGTAAGTATTCCCTGGGAGCTCAAAGCAATAGCAAGGGGGGAAGTGGGATGAAAAAGGAACTGAGTGCAAAACCCAGGGGAGAGAAAAGTCCAGATAAAACTCCATGGAGGAAAAATTTGGATGTTTGTGCTTGGAGAGCGTGAACAGATCCAGTATCTAGGAGAAGGAGTTGTGATTCTTGTGTGGTTGCTTACTGTTTCCTCTAACATTAGGGCAGGTGCTGCAGCAGTGGTTTGTCTCAAAGCTCCCTGGCTGTACGAGCAGGGGCTGCTCCATTTCTCATGCTGGGCATCCCTCAGTTGGGGCTCCCTGGACCCCCCTTGGCTTGTGTCCTCAGCTGGCTGAGCCTGCATGTGAGCAGCCCCGGGGGACTGCCGAGGAGCAGCTGAGACAGGCAGCTGGTGTTTCCTGCCCCGGTGCCCAGCCGCACGTGCAGGGCACTTCAATGAGGAGTTTATAACGTGATGCTGTACCTCTGCTGTCACTGAATCCCTTCTTTCAACTGGGGTCTTTCCAATGATCCCCGTTTGGGAATATAGTTCTACTGGAAATGAGTTCTGTCTTTTAGAGTGCATCCTCTTTCACCTGTTCTTGGTCTTAAAACTGCTGCTAGAATGAAGGATTTGAAATCCTGTGTAAGACACAGGAGCAGAAAAGGCTGAACCTACATGGACTTTTTCCCATCACTATGATTAGCCGCCTCAAGCAATTGAGACTGGAGCTATGAGACTCCTCAAAGGCCCTGGATTCAATACTCCCTGACGAAAGCCTGAAAGGATGATGCTAGTGGCTCTCCTGAGGCCAAGATCTGAGCATGCAAGAAACCCATAAAAAGAATGTCAAAAAAAGGATATTTCCTCCTGGTTTCTCTCTACTCATGGAAGAGTATCTGCATGGAGGGCCACGGCTTATGGAGGTTCTGTGTCTGACACCCTGAGGCAGCATAAGACAAATGCACATGGAAGAATCTGTATTTTTGAAAGTTTTGGACAGGGAAGACAAGTCCTTACACCAAAACTGTCTGAAGAAGATCAAGTGAGGCATCTACATTATCTGCCAGGGACATTTTCCACAGAGAGTCGGAGATTAAGGGTGGGGCAGATTAAAGAGTCAGCAGTTGTCAGTAGTATTCAAGCCCCTTTAAATTTAAAAAAAAAACTAAAAGAAGGATGATTAACCTGGCCAACAACCCAGAGGTGGGATTTCTGACGCAACTGAGATAAGCCCATTAACGAGTATTAGGTATAATTAGCATTCAGATGCAAGCAAAGCTCTTACCTAGAGGATTAAGCCCTTGACTGAGCAGAAGTGCTGTCAGGGGCAATTAGGTAACACCTCATCAGAGGAGGGGGCAGAGGAAGTGCATGGCAGAGCATCTTATGCCTCAACAGTCTTTGCATCCACAGCCATCAGCTCTTGCCCAGGAGCTGCGTGCTGGTGCTGGCAGAAGCAAAAGAGCTCTGGCAGACCAGGAAACACTGGGAAGAGGCAGCATAGCACTTGCAGAGATCTAGAGGAGACTCAAAACGTTTGTCAAGCCACCTGTTTGGTCTGGTACCAAGGACTACCCAAGTAACCAAGTACGGTAAGACAAAAGGCTGTGAAATTCCCATGGGAAGAGCTGCTATTGGCATTTCTTCCATATCCGTGATCCTGAGGTGCTTGTCTGGCTGTGTGTAGGGGCAGTTTGTTCCCAAGGTGTGGGAACTGGGGCAGGTTCCATGCTGTGGGGCAGGGCCCACACCGGCATGAATGGAGAATTCTTTGACTCTAATGATGGGGTTCCATGGTGGGAGGGCACCTTGATTCCTGCTGCAAGATGGAAGCTGTTATGTCGCATTAAGGTTACTTTCCATCCTCTGTCATTTTTTTTTGTGATGCATGGAGAGAATAGAGGTAGAGGGAGGTTAGTAAGGAAGAAGTTAGAATTGTCCCTAATGTTAGAAATGTCCCTAACTAAAAGTTTCATTGAGTGCTCTTTATTGAATTCATGCAGGTGAGAGAGCATGAAGGGTGATTTGGGCAGATCCTTTTTCCAGCCAAATCCTGTGTTATTGAATACCTGGTAGATGGATACAACTACTTCCGACTGGGGCAAAAAGAAACTTCAAGGGCTCAATCTTTCCATTAGCTATTCCTCTATTGAGTGAAGGTCAGGGACAAAGTGTGGACTCAAGGATCTAAGAGGTTTTGACCCTCAAAGGCATATTTGTGGTTAAGGTGACATGCCAGTACACAGCAGAGGTTATTGAAGCAGGGCAGGAATTTGGTTGGAGATGGAGCTCAAATGCAGCTGTCAAGTTTTGGATGTCAGTCCTAAGGGATGGAAATCTGTTAGCCGGTTTGTTTTTTCTGTTGTACTTTTGGGAGTAGCCCTTGAGAGGTGTGCCAAGTAACTTGGGTGTCAGATTAACATGGTGCTTAAAAGTGGATGCATGTCCCTTTTAGTTCAGGAGCGGGGTCTAGCACTGGCACAGACAACATGGTGATGAGAATTGCACCTGAGACAGAGGCATAATAATAGACTTTGGCGCATTAGCAGGCATGTTACGGAACAGCTTTCTGATGCAAAGCATTTTGTTGTAGGGCAGTATGTTCTGAATTCCTCCCATCCTGAGTAACAGCACCAAATTCTGTCTTTGTTTTGGAGGCAAAATGCCTTCATCTCTCAGTCTGGCCCTAAAAATCTGTGAGTCAAAAGATTTCATCTCTCCTCCCAGCAGTGCAGTCCAGGTCATACCTATACTGCACTTCCATTCTCATTCTGTAAAAGAAGAAGGTGGCAGTGTTTGCCTGTCCTGCCACCATGCTGTGAGGAAAAAGAAAAAGCTGTAAATACTGGGCAACTGTTCAGGCGCTGCAGAGATGGCAGCCAAATAAGTAACTTCCACGGTTTGAGCTGATCCCTGTGTTTGTGGGCACAGTGTGTGCTTAGGAAGCGTTGTGTTACACGCGGGGGAATAGCATCTGTGCATATTTCAGCTTCAGACACAACCATCTGCTGCTCCATTTGGGGCTGCTGGAACCTGTCCAGTCTCCTGCTTGGGATATTACAGCTGAGACAGAAGCCTGACCACAAGCGACAGAAGAACTAGCCTGCCTCTAGGTGCTATCATTTGGAACCATCCTACTGCCACCACAGATGGAAAGGTGTCCTGGGTGAAGTATTTCCAGACTGCCACAGATACAGAAATATGGCTTTTCACCTTGCATTGATGTGGAAGTGACACGGGAGGATTGCTCAGATGATCTTTCTCCTTGTATCTCAGGATTTGCTTTCCAGCACTCTGGCTATTTCAGGACAAAGACATGAACTCTCTTTAGACTTGGGAAAAAAAATCCTTGATGACATTTATAGTTCTGAGATTAAAAGTCCGGAGTGTCACGGTGATCTTGGGGATTAAGCCAGAGTACTATGGTGACCTAATGAGATTAGTCTTTAGAACCAAATCCTGAAGTTAATTCCATCAGCGATTACATCAGCCTGGATGCACAGGGATGAACACCTGGAGATAGGAGACGTATAACAGTCATGGGGAAGAACGTGACTTCAAGGAAGAAAGAAAAAAGTTGCATTTATTTTTATCCATAAAATTGTCCACTTGTTCAGACCATTCTAGCATACTAATTAGCACAAAACTTGACGAAAGGCTGGAAGCTTCCCTTTGGGCACTGGTGAGAGTTACTGCTGTCCTCTCTGGGAAAGAAGCAAAAGGCTCAGAGTGCAGCAGTTCTGCCCTCTAAGACAGATGTCTCCCAAACAGAAATCGCTCCCTGATAACTATTTCACCCCTATGAAGTGGAGTTTGGCTCATGTACAGTGTGGTGAAAAGGGGTCAGCACATGTAATACAATGCTCAAAAATACCAAAATGGGCACATCCCAGGGAAAGTTACAGGCTTTACTCTTCTAAATCCTGAGAAATTTGCAAAATTAACTTCTGCCTAAAAGATAGTCCCGAGTGCTTTGCCTTAGCCTTCTGTATAATCTTTCAACAATCTTGCGCTATTTCCCATGTTTGATATTGACAAATGTGGAGCCCTAATTGCAGCTCCACCCAGACAGAGGGCCCATCTAGCTCAGCATCCCATGTTCATCAGTGTTCAAAAGGTAATGCTTAGGCACAAGTATGAGAACAGGTGAAGTATATCATGGTGATTCCCAAGGACAGGATATTTCTCTAAGCCATTCGTGTGTCTTCGTGGCTCCTGTAGCAGTCAGGTCCCGAACCAGGAAGCAAAAACCTCAGCAGTGCTATTCCAAGGCTAGCTAGAAAAAAAACCCAGCATTGTCATTAAAGTTCCTATTTTACCTAAATTGTGGGGCGAGCTTCTGCAGCAACCTGTCTCCAAGAGTGCAACTGTGTTTGAGACAAAAGAAGGTGCTAGTCTCCATGATTCTGCAGTCATTGCACCATGGGGTTAAATGTCTTTTTGGCCTTAGTTCAAGTGTCCTTTGTTTGGCATCTTAATTCTAGCATGCCAGATGAAAGGCAGTGCTACCCTGCTTAATTTCTATGCATTACAATCTTTCTTTATCTTTAATACCATTATCTTTAATCCTGCCACAATTATATTTTCCATAATTCTGTCAACTGACTACTGATACCTAGAAAAGATAAGCAGAGTGTTGTGTCAGTCCTTGCTGTTATCTTGCAGACAGAGGGATCTGAGAGAGGCGCGTGCCCGCCGCTCACAGCCCAGCGATGAGTGAGACCCCAGCCGCCACCCTCAACACCGGAGATGCTCCAACTGGTCCCACCACACCACGCAAGGGGCCTCCCAAGTTCAAGCAGAGACAGACAAGGCAGTTCAAAAGCAAGCCCCCCAAAAAAGGAGTAAGAGGGTAAGGGAATTTTGGAAAGAAAGGAAACCATGCTAGCTTAGTAGCTCCCCACGGCTACACTGTGCTTCTGTGATACCATCTTCCCTTGGGCAAGGAGCCGGAAGGCTTTCCCCTGTCCCTGGGTGCCATCAGCTCTCCAGCCTGGAGCTGCTTCTCTTCTGCTCCCTACCCACCATTCTTCAAGGCTGGGGGTTTAGGACATCTCCCCTTTCCTTGCTGCTGCCCCAAACATACTCCTTACCTGCTCTTTTCTCTCCTAGGTTTGGAGATGACATCCCAGGCATGGAGGGGCTGGGCACAGGTAAGCTCTGCAGGATGTTGTTGTCATGCCCTGCTTTAGCACTAATGCAGACAAACTTCATCATGGGAGAGGATTCTGGGGTGGCCTCTGTTTCCCTGGCCTGTCTGCAGCTCTGAGGGTCACCAGAGAAGACTAGTTCTACCTCCCCAAGCTGCCACATTCATGCATATGCTTACATTCACTACAAGAATGAAAGGGCATTTATGTATGTTTCAGCTTCAGACTACTTACATTGGGCTGCAGAAGTGCTTGTTTGTTTTCTGCTAATACTCTGGCTAAGAATTTCAGCAGCATGAGGTTCTCAAAGAAATGCTAAATGCTAAGCTATTAATACCAAAAATCACAGAAACTAAATCCCAGATGGTTAAGTATTTGTGTTGTCACCAGAATCCTAATTTTAAGCATTTCATGTACCCATCTGGGATTGAGAAACATGCATTGGATGAGCTGTAGCCAGTCAGAACTTTGAAGTATTGATAATGAGAGAGTCACAGATCCTGAATATTGTAGCCCAAATTATTCAGCATCTGATTTAAAACTCCACATGTCTTTGATGAGGTCACAGTTTGGCTACAGGTAATTTATAAGAACAGGAGAAACCACATACCTGGAATGAATTTTTGCACCAGTTTACATAGTCACTGAAGAGACTAGGAAATGCTGGCTTGCTTTTTCTCACAGAGAGAAAGTACACTGATATGGTTTGGTCTGACAGGTAGTACCAGATTTGAAATGCTTATCTGCCCATTTAACCTTCAAATGGAGTCTCATTCTTGTTAATGTTTCCCAAGTAAATCAGCCTTTCTATTAAAAAATAAATCCAAGGAGTGCATTGACAAGAACCCATTTGTCATTTTCTCTCTTTTGCAGATATCACTGTGATTTGCCCATGGGAAGCTTTCAGCCATCTGGAGCTGCACGAGCTGGCCCAGTTTGGGATCATCTAAGGTGTCAGCATCTCTACTGGTGTCACTTGGTGACTCCACAGATCTCAGAATGTTCTTCACCACCTTTGACACTTATTTTTGGCCCTTGTGTCCACTTGCTTATGGGCAGGGTGGTTTTGTAAGAGCTAGTTACGAGAAACTTAACTTTGCAGATTAATTTGGCAAAGAAGTTATTTGGGACCCTGAGCAGGCCTCATGCTCCATGTGATGAAACTACTGAAAAATGTCTTAAATGCCTCCCTGCACAATATTCTTTCTTCTCTCACTGTCATAGATCTTCAATGTTTATGGTGATACAAGGAGGCTGTATTTGAACTTTTTCCCTGATTAGCTGAGATATTGTGTGCATGTATGTCCAGACCTAATTAAATCAGCACATTCTGTATTCTTTCTTCCTTCCCTCCCTTTCTTCAGCTTTCTATATAGAATTTCCATGGGTAGGTCCCCATGTTATTTGGGCCACCAATTATTTGCTCAGAATACATCTGTAGAAAACAGCATTAGAGTCACCAGTCCAGACATTAGGCTGCTTTCCATAGGAGATCCTTCCCCAGGGGCTCACCATAAGGAATGTGCTGCTAAGATTTACCTCATCAGCAAATGGGGAAAAGGGCTTGCAAATGCTGTCTCTGCTGTACTGCCCACAGGCTATGAACCATGAGAGTCTGGCTGTTCTCATAATGTTAAATGAAAATGTGTGCATCTGAGACCAATAGCTAAGTGAATTAATCCTATTATTCATTCCTTTGTGGTTGCAATTCCAAAGAAGCTGCGCTCCAAATGACGCTGCATTTCCTCTCCTTTGATGGGAAGCCCTGTGTGACACTTGCACTGTCCCCATGCCCATACATATTTACATGAGACATTTGCTCCCCAGGACATGCTTGCTGCTGATTAAGACAGAGAATCCTTATGATCTGTCACCAGACTGTGCCAGCAGTCCCGCCACATCCAGCAGAAAATGGTATTGCCGTAATTGCTCCCTCTTCCCTGTGTTTAGCATAGGACAAATCTCCCTTTACACTGCCCCTCATAAGCAGGAAGGCTTTTCTCTCTTCACTCTCTGGCAATCTCAAGCTGTGGAGCTTGTTTGGACAAGCAGGCAAATGGTGTCCCCAGAGAGAAGTAACAACAGAGCAAGTGGTGAGGCGGGGGAAGGGTAGGATGTGTACATGCAGGCAAGCACAGAGAGAATCCACTTAACCCCATCGATCTGTGTCTCCTGGTCTCTGGCAGCCTGAGTGCTGCCGAGCGGTGAGGCACCCGCAACCACTTAAATGTTCGGGGAAGGCACCGAGATTCCCTACGGCCCTGGCATTAAGGAAGGGCTTTTGGCTTGTTTGCAGGCAAGGAGCAAGTTTATTGTAGCTACATAATATTCATAAGAGGAGGTGGAATTTTTAATCATTGCCTTTAGCTTGAGAAGCCTCATTGCATAAGAACTGCCTCCCTCTATCTTATCTTTCCTATGCTGAACATGTTCATGGGAGCAAGGAGTGATTGTGGAGAGGAGAGCAAATCCTGTCTAAACGATTGATCCCCACGCATAAAGCATTGCTATAAATCCATGGCGGTGCTATAGTTATCTGCTACTGTTATTCCAGAAATAAAAGCTAGCAGTTTTCAGTTAAAATATAGCTTGAGCACCAAAAGCTAAAGGAAATTAATTCCCGTTGGCAGTCCAGAGTACAGCTTTTATTATTCAGCACTCCTGCCATTAGACACAGCAGTAAACCATGGAGTGGTTCAGAACCGCAGCACTATCACGGCGCAGAAGTCATGTACCATTTAGCTAATTGCAGCCCTCAGCTATTTCCTTGGGCAGAGGCAGTCTGTCCTTTCCACTTACTTCCAGTTTTTCCTGCCTTTCTCACCTTTTAAAGCTTTTCTTCTTTCCCTAAGTGTTCTTTATGTAAATGACGTTTTATTTAGCTTTTACTATAGGGAACTGATTTCATTTTTTTCAAGCTCGTACTAGCCCTCTCCTTCTGCAGTTAAATGTGAATGTTCCTATGGCAATACTCTCGTGCTCTTGCTCACATTATGCCATCCTGTTACATATGATCCTCATTCCACCTTCTTAGTCTGTCCTCTTCTCTCTGGGAAAAGGTCCATTGGATCCATTTGTAAATCCTTCAAGCTGGCTGCCTCTATTATCATTGTTTTCCCTTTTTAAAGCTTTTTAATCCGGACAAAAACAAGAGAAGAAAATTTTATTTAGTCCTTTTGCTCCCTTTTCATCCCAGACCTTGGGAAAACAGTCCACAGACAGTGAGATACTTTGTCAGAAAATACTAGGGTAAAAGCAAAACTCTCCTTAGTCCAGGGAATGAAGTTTTAGCAAATCAGAAGGTCCTGGTGTAGTTCCATATCTGATTGCCATATCCCCAGTTCCCATCAGAGAACTACTCCATTCTCCTTCCTAGAGGAGTCCAGCAGGAATGCACACATAAGCCAGCTCTCATGCCTGGCTGATGAGCTGTATCAGAAGAGGGATGCTTTGAGCCAACACAATTTATTAGTTATTTTAAAAATAATTTCTATTCATTAATAGGGATTACATTCATTCCTTTACTTGTAAGGAATTTTGAGACTTAGAAGAAGAGTCTTAAAACACACTCACAGTTGTTTTGTCTGAGGTTCTGAGTTTTTTCTTATGAGCCATAATTCCTGAAACTTCCATTTTTCAGTGAGAGATGGCTATAGTGTAAGAAAGCAAACGTGTTAAAGCAGCTTGTTGAAGGACTTCAGTCTGTATGCATCGTAATATGTTGTTCTCTGTTCTTTTACTACAAAAACATGTCAAAAGGAATAAAAAATAATAAAAAAATGTTTAACAAATCTTAAGAACGTAGTCTGACTTGCTTACAAAATATAACCAGGGAAAGGCAGATGACTTAGCTTTTCCTTCTGAAATCCTTTCCTGGGGAAAGCCCTGAAAGTCACTCATTACCTCTTGCTAGAGAAAAACAGCTATTTATCTCCAAACAATGGGCAATAAAGACTGACTGTGATATCATCTGAGAAGCAGTTCTTCCTAAGTGATGACTGGTATATTCTCCCAAAAATGTTGCACATGGTTTCCTTCAGGCTGAAATCTTTTGGCCAGTTACATCTTCTGGAGCTCTGTGCAAATGAATGTCAGTGTGTTTTCTACCCTATAGCAAAGAATTGCTGAGATGCGAATGCCACTTAGGTCCTTCTCATTGCCATGACTGCAAGACAGAGCTGCAAACACTCACCTCCTCTTGCTTCTTGCTGCGGCTGAACTTCCTAAGTGTTCATAGGGGTTTCAAGATGGTCAAGTGCAATTGTGTTTTGGTATTATGCTGTCAAATCTCAGCCTTAGAAGTGTTTTCTTTCATGCCGTCTTTGGAGTTTTTTCTTGCAACTCATCACTGAGCATCCAATTGAAAGTCTTTTGTCTTTGAATGTCCTCTATCCTGTGAGATACGAATATGAGCTGCCCAGGGCTCCCTTTGTGAGGGCTTTTTTAAACCCCTTCCCAAGTGCATTTTGAAAGCCAGAAAAATATCTTCTCACATGGTTATGTCCATTTAAAGCAGTAACCAACTTTTAAGATTGAGTCCCATCCTCACTGACCCCAGTTTCTGACTTTAGTGAGAAAGCTAATTAACCCCAAATCTCTTCAAGAAAAGAAGAATGAACCTTAAGAGAAGTGAGAAGCACTTGTCTTGCTTCCCCCCTTTCTGTCCCCTGCAATATCTAAATCACCTCAGAAATCTCAGTTAAAAATAAATAAAAGAAAAAATAATTTTAAAAAATTAAAACCCCAAACCCTTAGTGTAAGTTGGATGCTTCAGATCTGAAGAGCATTAGTACAAAATTACCATGCTCCAACAATTTTCAAATCAGCACCTCACTCAGTATCAAGCCACTGTCACATTTTCCTATGGTATTGATCAATAAGGTGTAGGCTAAAAAATGTACCCTGACACTATCACTCTGTGTTTTGTGGGGCATTTTTCTATTTTATAAGTGGGATTTTAGGAGTTAGGTAAATTAAGAGTACCCACCACCTTTAGGTCTTCAATACCGGATTTTTCAGACCATTTTACATTTTGTCTTGAAGTTCAAAATGCAGCTGTCATTAGTTGTGGTTGCATCTGTAAGTACTCATTAGTGAATCTCATTCTCTCTGAGTCAGATCTCACTCAGACAGTAAGATCCAGGGCCTCAGCTCGGAGATCTGAGCAACAAGAAGTCTGTATTTTTGAGAGCATTTACGTAATGCTCCATAGGATGGGCAGGTTATCCCAGCCAATGGTCTGTTTCAGCATCACCACACCACTGTGATGCAAACCTAGACAGATTGGAAAAAAAAAGAACAGAAGATTATGCGACTAAAATAAAAGATAGTATCACGTGCATATAAATGTGCTCAACTCTGGAATTTCCTCATACCAGCCTGCTTAAATTTGAAACCTTATATTCCCAGTCCCCATAGTGCTGTCAGGGCTGTTGAAGCTGGGACCAGCTTAGTACCCTAATGTTAGGCACCTGCCCCTCCGAAGTTTGTTCTGACAGCCCAAGGCAGGGAGCATTTATGGCTCTGAGCTTTTTCCACATCGACTGTGATCCACCTGGAGGGAGTGGGATGGCTGAAGCCGCTGTGCTGGGGGTATATAACAATTGAATTCTGTCAGTTGAAACTTTCAACTTACCTTTAACATGTGCTCTCACATTTTATGTTGTTCCTCTTCTTGAAGTTTAGCATAACTGTGGTGTGAATTTTGGTCGTTTCTGCTTCTGCTGGGTGAGAAGAATACCTTCTTTACCAAGGCTCATTGCCCCCAGGAATTTTCAAACACTTTCTTGCCTCTGGCATTTTTCTGAGGGCCTCTCACATTCCTGAGGCTGTAAATGAAGTGGCCAAGCATAGCAATCACTAGCACATACTCAACATAAAACAGACTGTCCAGATGGCAGAGCGGACAAGGGATATGACAGAAATAGGTGAACTACACTACCCTGTGAAGAGTAGGACTTTAGACAGGGGGGCACTGGGACTGAAGAATGCTTTTGGTACCCTGAGAGCTTGGTCAGGACAGTGGTCAGCACAGGAAAAGTGCACAGGAAGGAAACATTCCTTCAAGAAGATGGAGTCCACAGAGAAGGAATGTGGTGAAGCCCCAGAAAGCTGCCTGCCAAAGCTGTACACTGGGCTTTGCCCTGTGGTCTGTGCCAGACAGGGAGGGTATAGCAGCTGGCCAAGGAGCACTTGCAGGAATTCTGAGCCTGTTATGGATCTGAAGAAGAGCATCTGCACAAGGTACAAACTATTCACAAAGCACTGAGCAAGCTGAACTTGGTCTCTTACCAGAGACCTTGCTCTCTCTGGGAGACAGCGGCTGCACAACCATCCAGGAAGAAAGGGAGCTTGCAGAAAAACACATCAAAGTGTGGGCGCTCCAGACTACCACCATAATGACTTTGTAATCATGGATGACAGAGTAGGTAAGCAGGAATAACATCCGTGGGAGAATCTGTATCTTGTGCTATTAGGAGAACTCAACAAACCTGTGTTTTACTTCCCCTCACCTCTGGACAGGACACCAAAAAGAGCAACAGATAGAAATCCCAGGATCATTAAAACCCCCACCATTGTAGGCTGCTGGAACACATCTCTTGGAAGTATGACCTAGGCAGGCTTACAGGGGCTGCAGAGGGGCACAGCAGGCTATAGGCAGATGGGAGGCAAGGCCAGTGTTTCAGCCATTCATAAGTTTCTGCCCCACCAGTGACCCGAGGCACAAACTCCCATTGCTTGATCAAAACACCACATTGGTTTCTCTAGGCACAAGGAGAAGGCAAATTCATTAGCTCATCTCACAACAGCTATCTGGATTCAAGCCAGCTCAAATCTATATCATCCAGACAGCTGCTGGTGTGGGCATAACCATCTTGCATCTGTCTGCACCAGGGAACTGGCTGCAAGTCTGAAAGTAAGGGAAGAAAAATAACAGAAGGCCAAGCATGTGGAAAACAACAAGTTGTGTTAGATCTGGCTTTAGCAACTGCAGTTTCACCAGAAACATTCTCTGGGATCAAGGTCTTTCCATGCTAGGCACTTCGTAAGTACATCACTAATGAATTAGTTACAACCCTGTTCTCCAAGCGTGTTGCTCCAGCCTGTGGATACTGAACTTCACTAATAAGGAGGCACTGCAGAGATGCAGCACAGTCAGTCTTGAAAATGTCAGTACATGGCCAGGTCACACATAGACAGCTGGGGTGAGGAACACGCAGATGGAGGCATTGGGGAAAGTCCTTTCAAACACAAACCTTAAGCTAGATGATCTGGTAAGCACCAGTCTCAGACAAGAGCAAAGGGAAAGCAAGTCAGCAATTACACTGGAATGAAATACGGTCAGCAAATGAAGCAATTTTGAACCAAAGCTGCCTATACCGAAAGAGTACCACAAGGAGCTGTATTATGATAAACCTGAGAGCATCTTAACACCATTGCATCCCCATCCAGAAGGCTCCATGCAGTTCTAGGCATTTTGAGGACAGAAGGAGATGAACTGTTCTGAGGACAGAAGCTGATAAACTGTTCTGCATTTTGAACTCATGCAGAAGGGGGATGAAGAATAAACAAAAATGGAGAAAGGAGGAGTAAGGACTCCACAGGCATCAGAGAAGTTGTTCCAGTGTGCACAGCCCCCTGAAATAGTCAAATGGAGTTATGATTCCCACCTAGAGGTAGTTGTAGGGTATAGATAACAAAGGAGGACAAATATTAGCAAGGATGAAACAAGGAAAAACTCTCTGAAAATAACATCAAAATATTAAGTAGCTGTTGTCAAGAAGTCCTGACAAATACCTTCCTTGGGAAAACTGGACTCTCGGCCCCATGGGAACTGGGAAGGCTCTGATACTTAGTACATTTGTGACTGCACTGTAGAAAGCACCCAAGTATCCCCTGCAGAGAACATTTGGCACAGAACAGGCATAGTTCCTGCAGGAGTCAGGGCAGTCACCCCGGGCCATCTCCTTTGCCATGTCTCTCAAGCTATACACTGGTGTTGTATAGAAAGTAAGTTTGCTTTTCATAGGAAATTCATACTCGGTCATTACAATATCAAAGTTAAATACATAGGAAGCTCTGCTTAGCAGCCATCTGTAAGCTTCTGATAACAAGACACAAAGTAAGATGCCAGGTTCTCAGCTGCTGAAAAATGCATGTGACAAAACCAGCAAAAATCTCAAGCTCAAAACAAAGAGCATGGAAGCACACAAGATATTTTCGTTTCACTCTTCAGTGAGAACTGCTTCTTTGGAAAATACAGTAAGATTTTAGTTGCACATCCCACCGTTAGTGCCAGATTTCTCACTTTGGAAGGCACAATGTGCACCTTGATGTGTGTAATGCTATGATAAGTAATATTTTTTTTTCATTGCTCCAGTCTGGAACCATTTCCCTGAAAGGTGGAATACAGCTTTGAAGCTTTATCCCAGCCATGTAAACTTTTTACATTCATTCATAGTAATGCCTAATCCCATTTTAATCTTAATAAGCTCTTTAGTGCAATAATATCCTATGGCATTAAGGCGTATGACTTAATTCCTTGAATTAAAGCCAGGATTCTCTTTGGAGTTTTTGCACTGAATTCCATAAGCTTTGGATCAGGTCAGCCTCCAAAAAAAAAACCCAACCTGCTGCAAACCAGTGAACTACCTGACTGAAAAGGCTTTATGGTTTTATATTATCTTACAATAGCTTTTCTGTGTATATAAAATCTGCATTCATAAGAATTTCAGAGCTTCAAGCAGCATTTAACTGGAATAATTAGCTACCCTGATCCCAAGATGCTGTTGATAAACTCTTCAGGAAGAAATATTTCCTTACCCTCACGACCCTAGCCCAGGGCTGATAGGGTGATCCAACATGAGAAGCTTGAAGCCTTTGGGTGCCTACTCTCAGAAGAACATTATCTCTTGATCTATCTAAATGAGCCAGTTATGAACTGGATTCCCAAGATCCTTCAGGCAAAAATGAAGAGATAAATTGAATATGAACTAAATTGCAAACAGGAGGACGTTGTTGCTAGTTATAATTATTTAGTTATAGAGGAAATTTTAAATCACCTCTTTCAAAGGTCTGAGAAAAGTCGTACTGTGGGGACCACCTGGAATTTCTCTCTGAACCTCAAATAAATGTCCCAAGTATTCCCAATAGTACAAATCCACTGGCTGGTTTTCAAACTGTAATTGTGGCCGGGAGCTACGTAACAGTGCAAAACCCATTCTCTGCCCTTCATGTGTCTTCACTTTGACTTTACCTAAAAATGAGAAACCTGTCTCACAGCCCCTTCAGTCCCTCGAGCTTTGTGACAAGGCACTGAATGTACACAGAGAGGGCAAATCAGTCCTTAGCTCAGACATTAATCCAAATCAAGGGGGTTGCTTTAAAAGTTGCTGCTCACTGGCTGGGTTAGAGAAGGTGACCCCTTTGGCTGCTCCAATTGTCAAATAAAATACAGTTCATGGTGACTTAGGCTTGCACATATTGTCCCTGCTTGCAGCAAGCTCAGAGCACAAGCACAACTCATTGCTGCAGCTCAGCTGCTGAACAGTACTCAGTAACCCTAAACAGCTTCATTATATTTCATCAGGGGTCCTTAACCCCTCTTTGGTTTACTAAAGAGATGGCCAAAAGGCCATTTGATCAAACCCAGAAACGTCTCCATGGGAACATATTTCTGATAGGAAATGAGTATTTCTTATATGCAGCAGAAAAGTAAAATCATATCTGGTATCTGGTTTGGCAAATTCAGATAACAACCACATTGCTAATTTCTCACAGAGGCAATAATGAAACTCAGAAACAACTTTCCACATGGTCTGTGCCCTGTAGGTCTTCAAACCAAGAGTGTGTGACAGGAAGGTGGATAGATATGCTGAGGGTAACATCTGTGGCTCAAGTATTTCAGAGCTCCTGTGCAGGACCACTGGAGAAGCTTTCAAGCTGGAACTGTACAGGATGTCATTAGGATGAGACCAGCTGTGTTTGACAATCTAATACCCATGCTTACCCACTGGCGCACAGGTGGGATCCCATGAGCAAGAACTGTGTTTGGATGTGATAATCTGCAAATCCATACAAAAGTATTTGGAAGAATGGAGATTGGCATGTATGTTAAACTAATGCCATTGAGCCTGACACAGGCACTGCAAAATTTCTATTCTATTGGTATGGAACAGGCAAAACAGGTCTTCACTGCTGCCTGCCGTGTGTCTAATTTAAAAGAGAAATGTCCAGAAAAGCACAAGAATTAAAAGTCTCTACCAAATCAGAAAAAAAGTCCCTCAGACCCAGTACTTTGTCTCCAGCTGCAGCCAGTAATGGTTGCAAAGGACAAGATACAAATTACATATATAACAGCATGTCACTAACATATCTAGTAGCTTCCAGTGATTTGTACTCAAGGACATCCTGAGCCAGAGCTGATGTCTTTGGGTACAATAGCACTTGGTAAATTTTTCCTTCATGATGCTTAGAGACATTTTCTGAATCTATAGAGACCTTTACTATCTATGGTACCCTTAGTTAAGGAGTTCACACAATAAACCCTCATGCCTAAAAGAGAAATAAATAGATCTGCGACCTTTCTGTCTCAGAATGTATAAAAACCCCCACCTCATTTTACTTGCTGCTACCTACAAGTTTCCTCAGTGCTTCCTTTGGAAGAGACAAGAATACTATATTGACAAGAGTAACCTATTCCTATTACTTTTGGTGCTCCAAAGCAGAGGATGTTGTGGTCAATGATGGCTTCCGATTTAGAACGTTGTTACTTGAAAACTATTAAAACTCCATATTATTTCTTACCTAGAGAGGTCGAGACACCTTTTGTATTTAAATACAGTTACAAAATGCAGAGGGAGGGGATTCTTCTTCTAAGTCAGTGCTACTTAAGAGCAGCATTTAAAAAATTCAGATAGGACAAGCTGAAGATAAGTAGAAGTTACTGGAAGTTGGTTAAGTAAATTTCCTGTGGGCAGATAAAATAATCTTTACAATTACTCCGTTCTAGCTGTAGTTTTAAGATTAAAAAAATACAATTCACAGCCATTCTCTACACAAAGGATCAGCACCATAACTGCTGAAAATTGACCTTGTTCCCATAAGTCACCATACTTACTGCAGCTGGTCACAAGACCAACTTTCTGGGTCCTTGGGAGAAGCTTGAGTGGTCTCGTGTGCACTGTTTCAAGCAACTGTGTTTTCTTCCAGCAAGCAGTCTCTTTCCACGTTTTGTGTTTGAGGCATCACCACTCCAAGTGCCAACCTCCAGCTTCTCCAGCGTGTTGGCAGCTGATCCCAGTGGTAAAACCCATCTAGGCTCATTGAAACAATGGGGCTGAGGGCTTTACTGTGGAAAGAGACATAAAGTTCTTAGCCTTCATTACATAATTAGCAAGAAGGAACATTTTAGAGAAGACGAGGTAGCTGTTGGTTAAATATTTTAGCCATCTATGGGAAACCAGAGACTGCCTCATGCTCACTAATATAGTAACTGAGCATATTACATTTTATGGGTTACTCAAAGCAAAGTTAAGGTGGGGAATTATTGCCTCAGAAAAGCTGACAGGACACAGCTAGGGCAGAAACTGGGTGATTAACCCAACAGGTGCTCTGCCCAGCAGGCAGGGTCCACACTTGGTACAGCAGAAGCCGAAGGAGAACTGCAGATTCCCCAAGGGATTCAAAACAGAGAGATGCTACTAATCTATTTGTGGCAAATAAGGTTTCATTAACAAGAGGGTAGCCAGGACACCCCTATTCCCTCAGAGCAAAGTGCAGCTGTAGAAGCAAGGCCATGTCTCAGATTTGCAATGAGTAGTAGCATTGCTCTTGTTCCAGTGCCAGAGGCAGCAAGGCTGCAGGTGTGGGAGGGGGCACCCTCTCCAATTCTCACTTCCCATGCCCTGCATTCAGCTGCCTCCTTTAAGCTCCCTTTGGAGGATGGTGACAGTGGCTGCCAAGCCTGTTCTGCTCTCTTGGGGCTCCCAACGTGCTTGTACTGGCTCTGCCTGCTGTTCCTCCGAGGGTTACCGTGCCTGGCTTCCCCTCTGCACACAGTGCTGGGCACTCAGCTCCTGGCCATGCCAGACTTCAGGAGATGTCAGCACAGAGATGTCCTTATGGAGGATGCAGCCTTGTATGGTTAGACAGAAATGTCAGTGGTGTATTGTGAGAACTGGAGCTGTAAATACAGAAAATAAGGGTGACTTTGGTATGTTTTCCCACTAAAATTTTTATTGGACTTTTTAGAGCCAGAAATATCAGAAAGCTCCTTTAATGACAACAGCATTCTTCAAGAGTCTCTGCAAAAACTGAGCCCGAAAACTTCTGTGCTACTAGCTCATGCTTTTCCAGCCTTGAGGCAAAATCATTCTGAGTCAGGCTGTGAGAAGTAAAAACCCTTCTGAGCTTCCCATTTCCGACTCTGAAACACAGGGAAGTTCCCCATCCATAGAAACATTTAGAGGCTTTTCCAAAGCTGATGGAAGAGGAATCATGGGATTAGTAGTACCTGACATCTGAATGCAGAGCATAAGGAGTCCAGCTGCCAGTTCAGTCCCACAACCCATCCTGTCATGCAGAAGGGGAGCAATACTACAGTACCTGGTGCCAGGAGCAGCACAGAGGGGTCCAGGATGCTCATCCACAATGACGTCTTTGTACCTCAGGATAAATTCTCCCTACATGGAAGTATTTCCTAGAGTAGGAAAATGAGTAGTAAGCCCCTCCCCAGCTGCTGGGACGGACTTACTTGGAAAAAAGCAGTGTTATAACATGAGTTTCATCTTTCGGCAGCTGTTCCATATATAAGAACTTCCTCTTCCTGGAAGCAAAGACAAGGGGTTTTGTGAAAATGTTTTGTGAAAATATTTTGTACCTTTAACATTATCAAGTATTATTCAAGTATTTTCCAAAACTGCAGAAGAAAACAGCTGCTGAGTCCTCGTTTTGACCAGAGGAAGTCATAGTGAGGACTTTGAATTATACAAGCACAGAGATACGAATACCTTGTTTTTATTTATTTTGTTTTCTGAAATCTATAAAAATAAATATCTTCAAGACTATGAGGCTTTGCCAAAAGTTAAAAATATAACTGAAGAAGAAAGCAGCAGCCACAGACTGTTCCTAACTCAAATCTAACATAAAAAAACCCCAGCCTAGCCACAGCAGAGGAACCAGTGTTTTCTACTGTACAAATTCACTTACCTCTCACCTCACCCCACAAAGAAAATGTTTGAATGCAAAAAGAAATTAAGAACATAACTCATTATCGTACTCTAACTGTCACATAGCCCTTTTGTTGTCTATCAGGTTCTTTTTGCCACGCATACTCCACTGTCTCGACCTGAAAACCACACCTTCTGTCTCAAATAACCTATTAAAGCATTTGTGAGGCATCACCCTGATTTTTCCGCTGAAGGGCATGCTGTGTCCCAGGAACATGCAAGGCACAAGCAAAGAGAATTATTAAATGGTTTTCAGTCTGTGGTCTACAGTCTGCAGGGACTTCATGAACTATTTCTAAAGAATCCAGGAAAAACAATCAAGGCAAGCAAGATGCTTGTCATTATGCTTTGATTTCATGGTCAGCCCATTAGAAAAATTTTTTGAAATGTTTAGGGAAAAGATAGAAGAATTCATCCAAGGTTGGAGGCAGGCTAGAAAAGTCCATGAAGCCACGTAAAGAGCAGGAACTTGTTCCATACATACTATTTTCTGGACTATAAGTGTTTCAACTAGCTGGAACATGAACCTATGGTAATTTTATATAGCTTCCCAGCAGCATTTTGCAGTCCATGCAGAATTCTTGCTGCTGCACCAATTTTCTCAGCAGCATCCATGCCAGATAGCTTAAAGCTAGTGCAGTGGTTTCATCACATTTCAGTGCTACTTTATTTGAGCTGTTGTCATTTCAGTGAGCCAAGAGGCTTTGCTTTTATCTTAAAAGTAGGAACATTGTTGAACTTTTTGGTTTTTGCATTACAGACCTGCTCTGCTGATTTACACAGCCAGCTCCAGATCTTCTTGACTCATTAAGCATCACCAGATCTACTCCATATTGTCCTAATCTGGGTACAGCTATCTTGCAACAGAGAGACTAAAATAACCTCAGCTGCCTTAGCATTTGTCATGTTGTCTGCTATACCACAGCTCTGTTTGGTGCAGAAACAAGCAACAGAGCCTGGTGCAAAGGTTGCAGAGTTAATGCCCAGCAAAACAGCTCTGCATTGGGAAACAGCCTACCACCTCAGCACAGCAGCCTGGTCAGCTGATTTTCCTGCAGAGAAAAGGAGTCACCAGTGAAACTGCTGTGCTGTTCTCTAGGTTCAGACTGCTATCTCAGCACAACACTGCTCAGGTATTGCAGCTCTAACTGGAGCTAGCCCAGCACATCTGAGCTATGAACTACAGACATGACACCCATGTGCTGGTCCAGAAACCACTGAAGGGATGCGGAGTATTTTACACAGACCACATCACCTCTACACAATATGTTTCCACAAAGAAGTAAATGAGAAAATGCCAAAATATTTTTCCATCTCTTGTGCTGTGGAAATGTAAATCCAAGTTCATGGTCTTTAAGAGGCTATGCAATTAGGATAGCTGGTCTCTAAATGCTCCTGCTTATTGATGCAGTGCTGTAGGATCAGAGCTCGCCATCAGTAGGCATATACTGTCTGCTCACCTTCCCTTTTGTAAAACAAAAATTTTCACTCCCTAAAGCATCTCCCCCATCAGCTTTTCTCACTTCCTCCCCTATTTCTGTGCCATTCTGGAGAGCTGGTCACTGTTCCTCCCAGCACTGGTGTCATATTGTTGCTCACAATCAGCCTGCATTCTACAATTTTGGAGTGTAATCTCGGAGCTAAGGAAGCCTTCTAGCTGCACTGTATCTCACAGAGGTCTTTCTAAGACACAAGACCCTTCAGAACCTGATTATCCCAGGGCATCCATGTCCTGGATGGCTGAGTATTAAATCAGAGGCAATCTTTACTGCAAGTCACAAACTCAGACACTGTACGAATACTGAAACACATCAGCCCTGCTACCACTCCTCTTCCACCAGGCCCTAATCACCCCAGATGGCAATGCTTTCATTACCTTCCCTGTTCTCTGAGTACAGCCAATCTCTGTGGAGTTTATAGCTGAGGAAAAATTAATTATTATTTCTCTTACTTCTGCTGCCCCTGTAGTTAGAAAAAGATTAGTGAAAAATGTCCAGTGAAAAATCAGTGAAATCAGCAGAAAACTGGCAGTCTGGGTAGAAGACTGTGTGGGCACAAGCATAGCACTGGGAACAGGAGCAGGGATTAGCCAGAGGGAAGGGGAGGAGAGGGCAGGGAGGGAAAATGTGGCCGAGGGAAAAAGGGAGAGAAATTATTATCTGGAGCTCATGTTCTGCCCTAGATGTGGCCATCTCTGTGGACGTGGTTATGACAGATTCACGGAACAGTAAAAATCTACAGGAGCCCCTTTGCCGGGTGAGGGGGACAGCTCCTGCAGCCCCCAGCTCTCTGATGGGGGTTGGGTTAAGCCCCCTCCACACATCATCTTCCTATGCTTGGTTACACAGGCAGCATGGTACAGGTCTCCAAGGATGGGATTCATCTCTCCTGGCTTTAGGTATCTATAGCACGACTGCCAAGGGGGATCTAGTCAATAAAACCGCTGGAGCTGAAGGACGTATTCATCTAACCAAACACAGGCATCTGCTTCAGCATGAGATGAGTTGTGCTCTAGTCTCAGTGACACTAATTAACTCTTCACGAACAAGGGAAAGACCCTAAGGTGTCCAGCTCAGACACAGACATTTGCATGTGATTAGAGGCCAGTGCCATACTCAGAATCCAAAAATAAAGTAGACTAGAATGCAGTGAGGACCAATCCTGGCAAAACAATGACAGTGATAGTCACTGTCACCAACACATAGCTGAGGAATGTGGATAAAAATAAAACCTGTGGGAACAAAACAAAATCTGAAAGCACTACGATGACTGTTGGGTAAATAGCACAATATTTACTGGCATTCCCATAACATCCAAAAACCTTTAGCAGGGTTCAAAGCTTTGCTGTGCTAAGCACTGCCCAACCATATAATAAAAAGACACTCCTGATCCCTGGAGATCATGTGCAGGAGCAGTAAGATCCATGTGCAGTCACCACCCATTTTCTGTGACTCTTTTTTCCCCCAACCGTTTCCAAAAGTTTCTCAGCATTGCCCATTTCTCTCAAGGGCTTGTGCTGGAATACAGTAACATGATATGGGCAAGCATTTGTGTTAAAACAGGGTTGCCTCAGAAAAAGGCATATATTGTTGCTTGCAAACTTTCTGACATTGCAAGGCCAGGTTTGTACCATGACATTTCAGATTTCCTTTCAGGGGATCTCACGTTGCTTCAACACGTCTCAAGAACTTCAGCCAAGACTTTAAAACAGATTGAAGTTACAAAGAAAAATATTAGAATTATTCACCAAGTATATGAGGAACCTTTTGTATATGTACAAGAACCAGAACATTTGGAGGAAAATAGGGAAGAAACATATTTACAGCCCTCCTTTATAACTCAGTAAACACAGGAAAGAATTTAAACATTACAACAGGCTCAAAGCAACTTGTTGAAGAAAGCAGAAAAATATTTTAAACATGTTTTTACTTCTTCTGTACAGCAGGCTTGAGTTCAGGTGTGTGTCAAGTACCCAGTTCCACATATCTTCAAGAACTATTATGTTTAGCCTTTAAAATAAAGTCTTTTAAAATATTTTTAATCCACATAGAAGACTTGTAATACACAAGGGTTTCTTTGCAGTTGCAAATGAAGTCTTCAAAGAAAGCCCAGGAGGCTTATTAAAGTTGGAGCTGGAAAAAAAAAAAAAAAAGAAGAAACCTAAGCATGGACACAAGATCAGTATTGGCTGCTAGGGATGTGACGCTGTGAGACGGTCCGAGAGAACAAAATGTCTGCAAAGAGCAGAAAAGAACGAAGTAGAAATAACTGGATTTAAAGGAGCTTGCTTGATTTGGTGCTTCTCAAATACCTGGAAAAATTCATAGAGATTTACCAAATCCTTTAAGTAAGCCAGTTGTATAAGTATCCAGAGAGTATATTATTTTTATTTAGCTAGAAGTATCTGGAATACATATATTCTTAAACAGTTTGCTTTCTGTAAAATGGAGGATGCACCTCTGAGAATTGTGCAATCAAAGCAAAACACGGAAATTAAGTCAGAAATAGGAAAATGTGTCAATGGTTGCATCAGAGAGAAACCCACTGAACTGTTACTTTCAGTGCAGCATTTTATCTTTTCGTAAGCTATATTATAGCCAAAGGAAAACAGCAAAGGAAGGAATCAGGTCAATTCAAGACATGATTTATTTTGAACCTTCTCTGTAGCATGTTTAACATTAGCACGTTTCACTGTGCTGCTAAGAATAGTCTTATAGAGACCCGGAGAAATTTAAAGCATGTGTGCATGTTTGCACTGGGCGAAGGGCACCTCGTACAAACCAAGTCTTCATTATTGCAACATAAAGTGACATTTAGACCCCTTCTTTGCCTCCAGGGACAGAGTCTTACTGAGTAATGAATAGGTATTTAAATCATTAGCACTGAGGAGAAAAATTTGCACAAAAGATGGACTTCATGGAGGAAAAGGCAGGTCAGACTGTTGGTTATGGCTCTCAGTAAGCAGACGACCATGAAAGTTGGCTCAATACAAATACTGATACCATTTTGCTGGCTTTGACATATTTAAACTGCATGCTGGAAGGTGTTTGAGCACTCACATCTGAGCGCCGTGCCCAAATGAAACTGCTCTTATTTGCAGCACAACCAGCATTTGTACACAGAAATGCAACAAGAAATGCAGGGCTCATCTTCACTGCAGAGTTAAATTAACTTGGTAATGTTGTAAATTGAATGTTGCCTTTATATTAAGTCCTGCTGACACACAACAACCTCACTCAAGCATGATGTAGAACAGATAAAAGACAGAAATAGATTAGTGTTGCCAGCCCTCACGCACCTTCCCATAAATTCCATGCATGAAAAAAGGATGAAATTCTGCCAGAATTCACAGTGAAACGGGTTACAGAACAATCTCCTGTATCTTTTCTGGTAATTACAAGCTAGACCAAAATGATCCCTGCGGTTCTCTGCCCCAGCAATGTCAGAAGCTCCCTTTCTCTTTTATCTTACAGCAGAAGCAGCAGAAGTAAAAACTTTGGGTTTTTCCGCTCCAAAACTGTGTGTTTGTGCACATTAATAGGGGTTTGCACACTGCCAGATCACTCTGCAGCACAAGTTTAATCTTGATCATGTGTGGACGTACAACAGCATTTCTGTCAAATCAGACAGGGTACATGATGGAGTTTTCACTGTCTTTTTCTATTAACATGAAGTGTATGTCAGCCAGGGGAGAGTGGATGACACCTCATGTCTCACAAAGCTGAGCAGTATGAATTTAACCCCTTATATTACTCTGAACGGATCCAAGAGGGCAGAAGGAGTCTACAGCAGGTCAACACTCTGCAGCCTGGGGCTGTGCCGTTCTGGATGCCATGAGGACAGCCCAAAAAGGAGGACCGAACGAGCCAGCCAAGGCCTCACAGCAGCACACAATCCCAGATGTCAGCTCACGCCGGCAATTTTAAAATGGATTTGCACTTGGCATCCTTGTTTGAGTCACGTCACACCAGCCTGTGGTGCTACTCTTCATTGCTTTACCTCACACGAGATTACCTCAGAGCGAAACAATTCAAAACACAGCTCTGAAATAACTCTGCTTGTACACAGCAAATGTTCCACTGTAAGACACAAGGCACACAGGGCGCATTTGCCTCCCTGGATCAAGAAGGGAAGCTCAGAGCCATCTCCTGGCCTTCCCTGACAGACTGCTACCATCTCGTGGCCATTCTTGTTCTCTCGGTTGGCAACAGCACCCGACCTCTTCAAAAGCCAGTTCTGTTTTACCCTGTTCTCTGAGCTGTTCCACTAGAAATAAATGATTCTTAGGGGAAGAAGTAGCAAACCCAAAGCACTTTATGTGTACTGTGACACTGTAAAATGAATAAGATTAAAGAAAAACGTGTCAAAAATATTTTTCATAAAGTTTACACAAGGGCCTGACAATAGCACCTATCACTTCATTTTGCAAAAGCAAATAAAACTCTTTTAAGGAAATATAACACAGATCCTTTAAAAACAAATAAATAGTTCGTGAAGAACGATATCTTTAATATCAAACAAAGCTTTAGTGCATTCATCCTGAACTCCTGCCACCCTTGATTCACTCAGACACAAATTAAGACTTGAGAGAGAAACAGTTTGCAACATAAAGCTTAAAGAAAACATTTTAAATCAAGCTGCTACCAACACAAGAATTTCTTCCCAAGAAATAATACAAAAATGCGCACCAGAGGTACCCAAAGTTTCCTGGAGATCCCAGGCTAAAGTTTAGGCTGTGAAGTTTCTCCTGTCAGCAGCAAACTTTAGAGCTCACGTGAAGGATAATGCTGCCCAGTGGAGAGGACAGATTTATGACATAGTTTTCATTGGCAGTTCTTCCACTCCAAACTCTGGGCAGTCATTCCTGTTTCCTATACCTGGCATCTCTGCCTCTCCCTTTCACCTCTCTGGAGGAAGGGTGGACTCTTAGCAAAATACTGCACCTTACACATTATTCCAATTGAGATGATGATTTATTAGTATCATGATGATAGAAATAAAATTGGATAATTGCAATAAGAGCATATGACTGAGTTTATTTGGTTTGTGATTAGATTACAGAAAATAATGTTTATACAAGGGAAGTAAATCCGATCATTCGATTGGCATTTTGGGAAAAGAAAAAAGTAATTCTGGAAATCACACGATATTGATCATTTAATATTAATTTTCATCCTGCAAAACAGAATAATTTTAAGGCTTTTTCAGGATTTTTCCCCACTATTTGCTCATATTACAACAGTTTTCTTGCAGCCCATGGCAGTATTGTAAATATAGTTATATTAAACCTACCATTTTATCTCTTTATAAGTAAGGAATCATTATGGTTTGAATCTCTTTTCTCAGAGACATTATTTACTTCACATATTTTAGTAGCATGGCACAGATGTTCCACACCTGCTTGCCTCTCAGGACCACCTTCACTACAGAGAGAACACGTACATCGCTTTCCAGTGCTGAAGGTGCAGAGTCTGACTCTAGAGGGGGTTGTACAACCATATGTGGAGTGTGATAATGGCAGGGAGGAAACAACTTTTCCACGTGTATGAAGAACACGTAGAAATGGTCAGTCCTTCGTGTCATCTACAAACTGATACAACCATAACAAACATTGCTGATACAGAGGACATGACATTCGTCTTGTGGCAGTGAACAGCAGAACTCCCGTGACTGTTTAGCCCTGGAGACTACTTGTGGAGCTCGTAGGTGTTCTGTTACGTCCATGATCAAGAGCACACAGCAACACGTTGAGTTATCCCTCTTCTGCTCAGTAAAGAACACGCTTACCACCCACAGTCCCTTCTGTAGCCACATATCCCCTCTGTGACTTGCTTTGGCCAAGGTCCAGGGGGCTGGACAGTCATGCCTGCCTGCAACTCAGAGAAATCCTGGGCATGTATATTCACACATAACCAACTTGGACTCCTGTGTTAGCCAAGGAACTCATCGTTGGTGCCTCTATAACCAGAGGAAAAGCAGCTCTTCCAGAGAGCAAACCCAAGCAGAGACAAAATGCAGTGTTTCAGATGGCTCCTCGTGAGTACATACCTTCATGGACAACAGAGGAAGCCGGAGGAGTCCAGCCAGTTTGCTTAGATGGCTGTGACCTCCAACACCGCAGTTATTCCTTAACTCCTGCATAAATTGACCTTTCTGTTGGGCTTCCATGGTATAACCCATCAGATTTTCCTGCTCATGCCTCCTCAAACAGCTGAAAAGCACCCTGTCTCAGTTATACAGGGGCATGAGCATTATTCAGGCATGGGATAATGGCAGAGTACACGATTATGGACATTAGGCTTCATTCTTCTGCGGGCCATAAAATAAACCAGAAGAGGCAGCTCTTCTCTCTGAAAATAAACAAAATCAAGCTACCCTATTATCAATTTTTGTCAAAAAGAGACAATTCTCCCTCGTGTGGTGTTAAAATAGTTTATTTGGAACACGAGGGTAAAGTCCGGAAAACCTCGGAGAAAAGAAAAAGAAGTAAAAGGCAAAAACCCCGGGCGCAGGGATTGGAGCACCCTGAGCAGCCTCAAGGCTGCTCGAGGCTGGAACCCTTTCGGTACCAAGCCTGACCTTGGGTGGTAGAAGGTCCAAGGTAGCAAAAACAATAAAGGTTAGAGGCCGTGCCTTGGCACCGGGCTCCTTGGTCACTAGTTGGCCAAAAAGCTAACAGCTTTGGGTGGGATCGGCCTTAAATAACCCTCAGGCCACTCCCCAGACCGCCCCTGTCCCTCCTCCATGGCTTACGGTGATTGGAAGACTTGTGGAATGAGGTAACTCCTTCCCACCAATAGGCTCGTATCACTAGGGGTAGGGGGACAGGCTGATGTAATGCCTGTCCCAAGGCGGGAAGGAGCCTCATTAGAATTCTATGTTGCCATGGAGCTCGGTGACAGGGGAGGCTATTTTTAGAAAGAACCGTTGGAGCCCAGAGTCAGGGGTGCCTTATACTCAAAGGGATTTTTAAGGGACATACAAAAAGGGGTATTAAAACAACACTTAAACCAGTATTAACAATCACTAACATTTCAGATACTAACTCCCAATCAACTTACATAACTTTCCCCAACTAGAACAACTTAATTAAACTGTTTAACTCTTTCCAATTAGAACAGGTTAACAGTTCGTTCCTGGTCACAGGCGATGGGCTGCATTCAGTGTCCAAGGGATGCAAAAAGCCATTTTTATTAAGTCATTTATGACAATTTTCAAATTTATTTTAGTATTTAAATACTAAAATAGATGAAGACCCCCCCAGCTAATTTGTGACACAAGACAGTCAGCACTGTTCTTACATATTAAGACCCTTTCAATTATTCCCTTACATTTTCCCTGTAGAACCTCAGGGTGGAAGAAAAGACAAGGGAAAATATATTAGTGATCACATTACTGTGAAGCTCTGAACTAAACTGGAGGTTGGTCTACTCATACTTAATGGTTCTTGACCTAGCTGAGTATTTATCTCAGTCTCACCTTGCAGCTCACCCTTAACCACCAGTTACTGAGCCAGCCATCCCTTAGAGTTAGGTATTCACTACAGTTTAAAAATGGGTTCATCAGTTTTGTGTTTAATTCCTTTACTTCTCATATATGATGTCATCTACACTTGAAACCAGATCCTTCAGATGAAGATCTTTTGTTTATTATGGGTTTTTGTCCATTGTGAAGAGAATTAAATCTAGAAACCAGGCCTAAAGCAACGAGAATTTTTTTTTCTTGTAAAAAATAAGTGCTACTGCTGCTGGTATCTGATTCAGACCCAAAGCAAATACAAATTTGCATGAAACCAAACTTCTGTCTTTTGGCCTGATATAAACAGATAGTAGGAAGGATGGGCAATGCTTTGAAAGGAGATCCTTATATATCTATGATCCTATGACAAGTAATTAACTCTGAGCAGTGTTGCAGTCAGTGCACAGTACCAGCAGTCCCAATCATCCAATTAATAGATTTTTTCCAAAGCCTTTTCTCTGCCTATCGTTCAAGTGGCTTTTCCCAGCTTTGAAGAATTCCTTGCTGACAAGCAAGTAACCTCCCATTGACTTCAGATGTCTCTTTGTTATCCCTAAAACGCGGTTTGTCCAGCTGTAGGCCTGCATTTCTACACAGAACAGCTCCTTGTTGCTGCTGTCTGTATAAGCCTGTGTTTGTACCACACAAAGGCAAACAAAATAAACCAAGTTAGCCACACATGTCAATTAGAGAAACTGCTGTCACAGCTAAATTAAGTGAAACAAAGCTGCAGGCAGATAAAGTTCAGACTTTAGTCTCGAGGTCTAACAGATTCAGTACAAATCTCATGTCCTGTTGTTAGCAATGTCAGTACTGTATTTCAGGGATATAGGGTTAAATATGAATGTCAACTAATAACTACTTTTATGCAGTCTGTACAGAAGTCCTAGTGCAAGCCTATTCTGGGATTGTGAAGACTAAGGCAGTTTGTGTGCTTTATATATACAACAAATTGCAATTCAGAAATAATAAAAAAATTGGAAATGCATAGAGGTGGGACTGAGACATCTATGCCCTTATTCTGCTACCTTTTCCAGAGTGGATGTCCCCTACCTCTGAATCATTGTACACTACAGCAGGTTTGGAGACAATGCTGCCATAGCAAACTCCTGACAAAGGAGTTTTTATCTAGAATGGATTTATCTAGGAAATGGTGGAAACAGCCTAAGAAATCTTGCTGTCAGATGTAGGTACATGAAGCACTTGCTTTGATCTCCTTTACAAATATAATTCAAAGCCTGATGAATCAATATGATTTTCTGTTATTTTAAAGCACTTGGGAATAAATTATTTTCCTATAGACGGGGAAGGAAATTAGTTACATAGTTACACATCTGCCTAATCATCTTTAAGTTCTGCTTGTACTGTTACTTATCCCAGAAGCCCAGCTCAGCTCAAGCCATTGTTCTCAGTGAAAAACAGTATGAACCAGCTTAAAATTAGTTTGTTGAGAAAATATGAGCAAAGAAAGATAAGAGCCAAAGGAGAAAGTGAAAAATATGAGAGCTGTGTAACTGCAACATCAACACGGAAGTCTGTGTTGGAAGATTATTTTGGTTTTGCCAAAATCTATAAACAGAACCTGCTCAGATTGGATCAGTTCTTGAACACAGGCTTCTCTATCTGGCAAGGATTCATTGGACAGGGAGTTATTTGGACAGGGATTCATTGAAGGGAGTTAGTTGCCTTATTCCACTATCACTGGTTGAATATCAGAGTTATTTATTCTTTCCTGTGTTTGCTAAGTTGATCCAGTTGCCTTGGATGAACTTGGAACTTCTGGCAGTTGTTGATTTTGGTCCTGAGATACTTTTACATGGATAAGAAAGTATTATAATAGTTTTGCAATCCTAGGATAACTAGTTGTGGCCACAAAATGTTCAGAAGAACAAAACTGAAAGGGATCTGGTACCTTTCCTGAGGCCAACACAGTTAGTCAAGCTTTGCAATACGCAGAAAAGCACTGGTACTCTTTGAGATAAGTTTATTTAGAAATTAGCTACTTCTGCAGTATGGGCACATTACCTGTCACAAGTAGGTTGCTACACTTGTTGGCCAGGAAAACTGGTAACTGCTGTGTAGGAAGGAACCTCTGTCCTTTGCAATTGGACATGCTAACTTATCGCAAGGGATAAGATGTGGAGGAACACTCTGAATCCCAGCTCCCTGCCTTTTTGTAAACAAGGACAGGGATTTCTCTTACAGTCTTTTAGTTGCTGTTCTTTAAAAATTCAGCTTTCCATGTTTTTTATTACTGACTTGAACTTCATGCACAGGCAACTGGAAGTGATTCTTATTTCAGCCTGTACAGCTCTCCAGCAAAGAGAGTATTGTGGTATTGTGGTTCTCAGGCTTCATTAATGAAACTTTCCAACCAAGGAGAAGAAAACCGATGCCTTTAAGTGTGGCCAGTTGACCCTCCTGCTCCTGAGGAATGACAGGCAGGCAGTTAGCAATTCCTGGGATAGCAAGCATCAAGCTGCAGTAGAACATGGGTGCTTGCTTAGCACTGAATGTGTTCTCTAGGTGATAATCATGCACACAAACTCAAGACATTTCTTAAGCACCTCCTTTTAAAGCATAGTGTGGAGAATGTTTTTAGAAGCTCTAGTTATTACCAGAAGTTCTAATCAAGATACCAGTCGCATTACTGACATGCTTGGTGAGACAGGCATCTTTTCCCAGCAGTTGCTTAGACTTTGATTTATAACAGTGTGAATCAGATTTGCACCTGATTCCCTGCAGGGTGCTTTTTCATGGCAGAGCACATTATTTGACACTACCTCATACTACAGAGCTAACCAGCATCACACTGTTTGCCTACTCTCTGCCTGCTGATGCTGTGTTTGAGTACTGGCTGACCCCACACCGACCTCCACACAAGCAGACACACAGTGGTACTACTTCCAAGCAAGCCATATGTGGGCAGGGATGCTGTAGTGCTTCATTACTGTCCACTTGGCCAAGCAAACAGCCTGTACTAACACGGCTTGTGGCCACTGTTGTACTCAGAAACCAGTGCTAAGGAACAGCATAAGAAATGGCTGGTAGAGGACTGGAAATTAATCAATTATAAAAACAGTGTGGGGCAAGACAGACATCATTATTTCTCACTCACTTGGATGTTCCAGTTCCCTGACCAAGACACCTGCTACTTTGCCCACTAGTATCATTACACCTACAAGAACCTGCAGGAGTACCTCGTGGCCATCTCTAAAGGTCCAGTGCTGTCCAAATTCTGCAAGATTCACATCTTATGCTGTTCACTGTGAAACACAGTGTTTGTTTTAACTACCACCACCACTACCCCCCTCCAAAAGTGGCAAGGGCACCAAGCAGAAGGCTGCGATACTGATAGTGAGAGTGCATCCAGGAGAAACTAACAATTCCTGGATAATGAAGGGCTTTATGGATTTTATTCTTGGTGACTCAGGCAAAGCTCAACTCCTGAGGGACAATTTTGTCTTGAAAGCGGTACCAATGTTGAATCCAGATGGTGTGATTCTGGGAAATCACCACTGCTGTTTAACAGGCCAGGAGCTGTACTTCAAATACAGATCTATTATGACAAAATGTTCCCCTTCCATCTGGTATACCCAAAACATGGTCAAAAGGTAATCTCATTTTCTTTCCCTTTAGAATACCCTATTCTTCTTTCCACTATATCTTTGTTAGTTTGATGTCTCTATGTCCCTTATTGTTTTGGTATTGTTTACATCTTTGCACTGCACCCAAGTCTTTCTGACTGTTTGTTTAGGTTAATTTTCTTTTCAGAGTGGTTTATTTTGTTCTTCAGTATTGTGCAGGTTTTCCTTTAATATATTTTCTCCTTTCTGGTAACATCTTCAAAATAGAAGAATTTTCTTCAAAACATTTTCAGCATATTTCTCCCCATATCCTCTGCAAAAATCTGCTTATCAAATTCCCTATTTCTTTCATTTTCTTCTGGCATGCAACCACTTTCCAGAATGAAGTTAGGTTCAGAATAGATCCCAGATGTCCTTTTGACAGCGAAGATTGCCAAGTTTGCTATATGTTTTGCTACAAATGGCTTTGATTTCTTATGCAGACTTGCACTCACAAAGACATTGATACACTGGACATAAAATTAAATCTTCTGGTATTAAACTAAACCTTCAGCTGGTAAACTAAATCCCCCCAGTTTTACTCCTATAACAAATTAACACAAGAAAAAGACTCTTGTGCAGAAAGTCAGTGTCAGAGTTAGTATATTTAATGTTTTTCATCTTGTTACAGCCTGTTTTAAATAACGTTTGTGTTCTTTCAAATGAATGGTTTGGTCTGTAGATCCCTAACTTACAGGAGACTGCCTCAGACTGCAGATAAAACACCCATTTCAATATGAAAGACTTGGAGTCCCTAGGACAGTATTTCCACAATGTATTCTTGGACTATGGTGTAAACAACAAGCAGGTAAAGGAAGTTTCCCCTAGGCCTTTTCTCCTGCCTCATTAGTTCAGCTCTGAAAAACATAATAGTCTGTAGGTTTATAGCAATAATAAATTTGATAATGGCTTTCTTTAAGCAATAAACTAAATTTGTGGTGTTTCTTATTATTATCTATGCCTGAAGGAACATGAGAAGGTAGTGAAACAGCAAGCCAGGTTGAATTCCAACGTCCTGAATTCTGATGTGTTAAACTGGAATTCCAGGTAACTTAGAACTATTCAGATATGCCACAATTTATTATATGTTCTCCGTATCTCATAAAGAATGCCACAGTAAATGTTAGAAATGTTCCTAAAATTAGACTTTTAAGAGTCACACTACTTAATTTAATGATTTTTAAAAGATTGCACACAAATTTTATAGTCAAACCTTAACAGGCAGTTCACTGGAAGAAGCAAAGCTCTGTATCTACTCCAGGTGGCCTTCCTGAGGAGAGAAAAACTGTGTTGATACAGAGTTTGGTCTATTGCATCATTTAAATCAATATGCTTTTTTTTGCAGCCTTACATTTTGCAGATCAATCTGGACACAATACAAGGTGTATTATTTGGTTTTGTGTAAACTTTATTTCATTAACCATGGAAGGCACTATTCTGATTCCTTTTAGCCAAAGTGGTTAAGTTCAGGATCTGCACTCTGACCAAACAATACACCTATTAAACAAGATCAGCTCCTCCTGTACAGACTGTGGGTGACTTGGAGATCAGATGTGCAGGTGATTTTAGAGAGGTGGGCATTGCGTGTTATGAAGAGCTGTGGCCCTAATGTGGTTCCCTAATGGGATTCCCATTTATTAGGGAATAAAACTTTTGTACATTTCTTTTTTGGAGAAACATTAATGGGTTGGATCTATCTCATCAAATTTAAGCTGTCCAGAGTATAGAAATCAAGATCTGAGCTTCACAACTGATAGAGATGCAAAGAAACAAAAAGACACATGTATAAATTTAGATCAGATATAATGAAAAAATTCTTCACTATGAGGGTGAAGACTCACCAGAACAGGTTGGCCAGAGAAGCTGTTGATGCTTTGTCTCTGGAAATGTTCAAGGCAGGTTGGATGGGACTTTGAGCAACCTGGCCTAGTGGAAGATGTCCCTGCTCATGGCAGGGGGGTTGGAACCAGATGATCTTTAATGTCTCTTCCAACCCTGACCATTCTATGATTCTGTGATGGTTCTATGATCTTGATGCATCATCAGAGAACTAGGTCAAATGAGCAGTGCAGACCAGTAGTATTCATTTTCCCTGTAGCTTAACCCTGATCATCTGAAGGTAGTTTTTGTTCCAAAGAAGGTGGCTTTCCAGCTGTCAGCTTCTGCAGTACAGCTGAGTAAGCAGTCATAGGGTCAGGACTGGGAGGGCACCAGCATTACGCACAAGAAGTGTCCTGCCCACGTACTTTGGTGTCAGTCATACTTTGCAACACCCAGTTCAGACTGTTCAGGAGTTGTGTCCTCCTCTCACACACGCTGAAAAGTCATCACACTGGCACTAAGGGCCCATTGCCTACATCTAAGCTCACAGACAAATGCAGCCTCAGATCTAAAAGAGTGATTTCACAGGAGGACAATGAGACATTTTATTTTCCTGTAACCTATATTTACTTGTTTTGCTGAGAAAAAAAAAGATTGAAGCACATTTTTCTCCTTGTTTACTTGGTGTTTGTTTTTTTGGTGCCTGTGATTGACATACTGTTACTCAAGAGGTTTCCCATAGATATGGAAAGCAAACTCTTGTGAGTTAATGACTTTTAGAGAGCTTGGGGATGAAATTTAGACAACGATAATAGTTCCTGTAAGATGTTGCTTCCTGTTTGTGACATAAATACTGTAAATAAACAACAGAAAAAGGGAACACTTAGTAAAGGAGGAGATGTTCAGGACTGAACACCACTTTGTCCACCTAAGAGCCTGATCCTGTAAGGCTATGCTTGCCAAGACCTATAAACGCCAGTATACATTGCAAAACTATTAGTCAGGTCGAGCTTCACTAGGTCCTGTTCTGTAATTTTTGTGCTAAAATACAGGCAAAGACATCTTTCATGCAACGAAATTGTATGGATTGCATTCATACATATTTCATGCAATGAATTAAAGTTCTTTTTCTGGATATGTACCAGAAGCAAAACATGCCAGAGTGATTCTGTTACTATGTAAAGCAAGCAGCAATAGTTTATCAAATGGATCACAATTTCTTCAAGAAGCTTCTTAATTCTCTTCCTCTCATGATTATGTGCATTTTCCCATGTGGATCTACTTCAGTGACTAATTCAGTTTATTAGATCAAAAGACTTAACAAAATTTCTGTTGTTGATCTTGATGAAAGTTGTTAAAGGCATTTGAAAAAAGGTGAATAGCAAGGAATATCACAGCTGCAGCAGAATTTTTGACAGAAATTCATGGTGGAGCTGTACGTAGCCCTCAAAGGCACTTTGCTGATGTTCGGCCTAGAAAATTATATGGCCCCAAGATGTAAAATAGGAGCACTGTTATTGTTGCCTAGAGAAAGCAAACTGTTATTGGGAAAGATGTCACATTGATATTTAGATGGGTAATACTCTTTTTATGTACATAAACTTTATAATGCTGATTGCTTTATCAATGCTTTCATTGGTTCAGTAGGTAGACCAGCATTTCTTGAGCTTTTTTGCATTTTATGCCAATTCTTCTTTTCAGAAGCCCAAACATATGAAAAACAGAGCAGTGGCAGTTAATACTACTGAGAAAACATAGCTGTTCAGATTCCCAGACTAAAAATAAACGAGCCACACTGAGTAGGAAGTAAGGTCCCTAGTTAATATGATATGTTTGTATCCAGGTTCACAAATATTTGCTGAAAAGAACAGCATAAGGGATTCACCCTTGAGCAGCTTTCTTGCATGTACTCCTTCTGGCATTGTCATTATCACGTTTATTTGCAATTGTTGGTTTGGTTTGTTGGGGCTTTTTAAATTTGTAACTGTAATATTCCCTTATGAATCAAAATGGTTACAAACTGTTTTCTGTGCAGAAAAAAAAACCCTAAAATATCAGGACAACATTTTCACAGAATTGCTAAGAACAGAAGTCATAAAGGTAAAAATACCCGTATTTTTCATCCCAGGAGGAACATGCTGTGGCTGTTTGGGTTTTTTTCCTGACCAGAGACTGATATATGACAATTAAATTTAACCACTGTAACTTTACACAAACAATTTTGTCACCAAAAGAAAAATACCAGCCTTTACATGATAACTGTTTTCCCAGTAGTTATTGAACTCTTACCAAGATTCCCATGCCCCAGCCTGGTGTACACTCCCTGAACAGCCCCTAAAGTGGCTGACTGATAATACCTTTTTGTCAACCAGTCTTTTGGAACTTGATGTAGTAATAATTCATTCCTGTTTCTGTTCCTTTTTAGAAACTCAAGGCACTCCTCTGTTTCACAGACTCGGGGTACTGATAATGACCCTAAGATATTTCAGGTACCTGAGCCAGTGAAAAAAGGTAAACATTACAGGTTTGTTTAATCCTTTAAATACCAATAAGCCATTTTTTTCTACAATCTCAAACCTCAGTAAAGAGTATGTTCCACAAAGATAAGTATGGAGTTCTTTGGCTGGGATTTCACTCAGTCTCAGAATTTGGAAGAGCTCATTTTTCTGTAATTTAAACCGTCTTCATCACATTACTACACTATGATTTACTGATTGACAACAATCTCACTGAGGAAAAAAATAAACCCAAGGCAAATTCCAAAGACGTGAAAAAATATTTTCCCCTATTGGCAGTAGGGTACATGCACTTGTAATAACGTGCTTATTAGGTTAAATATTAATAATGAAATTCAATATCAACTGTATAAGGCACCTCTTTGCTTAGAATAAAAGGAGCTTCAGAATGTTGTAAATCTTCTTTGCGTCCAAGGGACACAACACCCCATACACTGTCAGACCTGGTTCATCTCACCCGTTGATCACGGACCTCACCCCGTGGTTCTGTGAGGGGAGGTATTTGCAGTGCAGCACTAAAGCCAGCTGCAGCTAGCCTGCCCCATGTCCACCTGGTGAGACACATCTGCTGGGTCAGGTCATGCTGAGAGAGAGCCCAGGGGCCTGGCCTGCAGCACTGATTTGGGCACTTGAGGAGATGTAGTCCTCACCCGCTGTCAGTGCGGGGGCTGTGCCTGTCACACCAGCCCAGGCACTGGAGATCCAGGTCTTGAGAAAAAAGACACATCAGCCACCCACAGTATGGAAGGGAGATTAGGTTAAAAGGGTGTCCCCTTCTCCCAGCCTCTAAGTCCAGGCACAGATCATTACAGCTGTAATAGTCTTCTGTGGCACAGGAGGTCCAGTTAAGTAGAGTTCAAGTACAGTTTAAGTATGGTACAGTTGAGTACATTGCAGTGTTATGATGGGTAAGAACTTGCCTGCCAAAGAGGAGGTTAATAAAGAATGTCTTTTTAAATGTTTTTGCAGTCTTGGCACTTCCTTCCCCAGCTGCAGATGTTCATTCCTAGATATTGTATACCATACCCAAGGGGAAAAACATAACAGATCATGTTCTTCTAGGCTTTCCCGGAATTGACATGGCTTACAGGAAGTTTCACAAACAAATAAATAAATGTCCCAGCTCTAATATTTTGTTTCTGTGTTTTAGATACAGACTGGAGTATTACCCCACAGAATAATAAGTGGGTTAAGGTGAGAAAACAAAGACCAAGACAGGCTACATGGCACAGTACCCCAAAACAGACAGTTACTAGGTTAGAATGGTCAGCTATCTTAAAATCACAATATTGTCACGGTGCTGGTGCATAGCTCAGTGCTAGCCCACTTCCTGTGCTTTGGCAATGAACAGTGAAGGCTGGGTGTGCAAGGTCCCCAGGGAACATCAGTATTGTTTACTTCCCTAGGTACCCACTTGCTGAAAGCACAAAATGTTCTGTGTGTTGCTGAGCATACCCTTGGCTGCTGTTAGGTAACAGAGCAAAGTGGAGTTAGCTGGCTAGTCAGAGTGCAGCAGATCCTGTCACAAACACCTTACCAAAAATACATATTCATTTGTTCACACCACATGGTTTCAAGGACTCCTGCTTTGCACTTTACAGCTCAAACTTTGGTACCCATGCTTGAAAATTTTAGATTTTTTGGCTGATAAAAGGGAAAAGAAATGTTCTTAGTGTCTGTTTTTACTTCAGTGATGGCAAAGTAACCCTCTGCTGTGTCTGTGACTGCACTGACTGATTCAGATGGGATAGTGATACAGAAAGCACATGATATCGGCACTTATGGCATTGTGGTTCTCTGTAGTTCGAAATACAGAATTTTTTTTTTTGGACTGAACCAGTATGGCCGTTCATGTGTTCTTACATGCCTGGGAAATACTTTCTTAATTACAGTCATATACCTGCGTAGTTTGCAGCTTCTTAACATGTACAGATATCTAGGAGAAGGGATGAAAAATATGCTGTTTAAGATAAGTTATTGTGTTTTGTCTCAAAATTTCCTTAGGATTGCCGACTAGAGGAGCCAGTGGGCTTCCTCTCTCTACCTCATCTTTGTCTCTACAGCATACTCCATTTTAATCCACACACTGGAACCTATTGCTGCAGAATCAGGGCCATCACATTTTCACTATTTGAGACAGGTTGAGCTAGAACAATAATAAATAAAACCTAAATTGTTTCCTATCTGCAGTAACAAAGAATTGACCAAATGCTTAAAATGCCAGGTGCCTTGGGTGGGTAGAACCTCACACAGCAGCCATTGAGCCATGTTGCTGCAAGGGCTGTAGCACAGGTGGAATATCAGGGTATGATGTATACACAGGACAACAATCAGCAAGTCTTGATTTTCCACATAGACCAGATCAAGACCTTTTATCAAATGTGAAGGAAGGCTTAGCCATATGTGAAGTACCGCAGTATTGCCAGAAGGAAATATCCCACACAGTACCTCTGTTATGTGTTGTGTAAGAGACAAGAGGAAAAATTGTATTGTATTGTAGAAAGACAAATGCAGTAACAAAATAAAAATTAGACTCATAAGCACAAATCATCATAGGAGGCCTCTTAGAGACAATGGGATGAGCTTTCTGTCAGAGCAGAACTGGATGCAGGTTCTTCTGCGGATATTCCCTCAGAAATGAGAACCCAGGATCATGACCAACTTCTGTGTAGTAGTTTACTTTTAAAACAGGAGGGTAAAATAACAAAAAAATTTTGTAAAGTCCCAGTTCATCACATTTTCCTTGTGATTGCTAGTATTACTAAACTGCTGAGTGCTTTAACTGCACAATGAGAAATCAAGCACTGCAGAGCAGTTCATTCCACTGTAAAGCCACATAAACATCTTAATGCATACAAAAAACATGTCTATTTCAGGAAACAATTCCAGGAAGCAATGCTCACACAGGAATTTAGTAGAAACTGGCTCCTGGAACGTGCTCTCCTTTCCCACCCACAGACAACAGGACCCAGCAGCCCAAACACTTCATCCAGTCTCTCCTACCTCCAGGCACACACATGTAGAAGCCCTGCTCTCTTTCTCCTCTCCCTTCCCATTCTCTCTCCATAAGACATGTTGATGATCATTCCCCTGCTTAGCCCATCCCCATCATACTTATCCGTCCCAACTGTTCCATCATCAGATAGACTTTGGCATTGGAAGCCCAAGAGGCAGTCAGAGCATACCTGTAAAATGTCCCTAGGAAGGAGAACGGAAAGGCATACTGCATCCTGCCCAGCCTTTGGGCACAATCTTCCCTGTCCAAATACCTGGAAGGAGAAGGCAGGGGAACTACCTGCTAGAGAGGCAGCCAAAGGTGTGGAAGGAAGCCTCCAGAATCAGAAGGTCAGCTAGGAGCAAGGGCAAGTCTTCAGCCAGATTTTGACTGGACTTCCCCTCTTGGCAGCTGTGGCACCCCAGGAGGCATTAAAAGCAGCAGAGACTGAGACTCTGCCAGGGAGGAGACATGGGGTTCCTCAGGAAACACTGAAGAGTGCTTCTGCTACAGGTGCACAATCAGGCAACCAGCTCTGGCCAGTGAGCTGCCATGCTCCAAGAGTAAAATTCCCAAATGATGTCATTTAAACATTTGCATTTTTTAAACATCACCTCCTAAGGGGACAGTAGCCAGAAATTACAAAATGTTGGAAGTCAAGCAGATGAGGCAGAAGGCCATCTTGGCTGAACAGGGATCTTCTCTTGGGAAAAAAGGCCAAAAAAGGAAGGTGTGTGCCCAGTGGAAGCAATGTCAGGTGACATGGTGTGCTGGTTTTGGAACAGCCACCCCTCTAGGGGGACAGGGAGAAATGCTCTGGCATGATGGAGCAGATTCACTGTGGCAGTCATCCTGATTACCCCAGCAAACAGGACCCCAATGTGAAAGCAAGGATATTTTTGAAGGAGCTGCTTGTGCCTTCTGCGCATGGCAGTGAAACAGCAGCCTCACTTATGGTGCTGAGATCAGCTAAGGATCACCAGATCAAAATTACATACCTTTTTCCTCCCTGAATAACAGAAAAACGAATGGCATGTTGACAAACTGCATGACTCTCCCTCTTGGAAGCACAAACATGCCTCCTGCCAATGCATGTTACTTCACTGGAACAGAGGTCTTGCCTCAGAGGTCTCTGCTTATTCCTCGGCTTCCCAGCCAGCAGCTCCAATATTAGAAGATGGCTATGTTCAGCCCCAAGGCTTCCTTCTCTGTCCCCACCATTCTCCACTTTCAGCTCAGCAGCTCTGGACTGCTGGGCTTTATTTGCTGCACGTTTCTGACCCCGCCCACCAGAACCCCTATGAACTCCCTTGATCCAGATCCTTGTTCTTCTCCATGCTTAAGTTATTCCACACACAGAGGCACATAGGAAGGCATACCCCCACTGCCACTTGCATTATGTCTCTGTCTACTGAGCTTCTCTTAGAACTTCCTCTCATATTTCTTTTCACCTACTTTGTGCTCTTGGATGTGAGTGCCAGTATTATAGGCTCACAACATGTGTACTGTTTCTAGAGATTTCTACACCATACCTAAACATGGAATTACTAGGTGAAACTCTGTGAACAGCTTCATGGCTAGGTGTCCCGCATGCATCAACCCCCAACATACAGCCCTCCTAAAAGACCCACCACAAAGGCTGCTAGTAGGACAAACAGTTCCAGATCTGCCTAGGAGGACTAAAGGAAGGAAAGTTTTGCCCTTTACATCACTTGAGGTTTCGTGGTTTCCTGCAGCAGCAGACACCTTGCCACCTTGAGCTGTGCCTGCATAAGCACGGTGGCTGCAGGCCAGGGAAGCCTGGGCGACGCTGTGTCTGGGAAGCAGAGGGAGGGGATCAGCGTCCAAAGTGCAAGAAGGGCCACGTTGTCAGCGAACTCTGGCACTGCTGCGGTACCGGGGTCGGTGCTGGGACGGTCAGTCACCTCTAAAGAAGTGTCCAAACAAAACAAAACAAATCCATCTAAGCCCTCATGGATACCCAAGCTACTCTAATAGCACAAAAGTCATGGGTGAGCTTAGCCCGGTCAGTTACTCGTGCTGGTTTGCACAGCAGGGAGAAGGAACGCAAACTTGACCCCGGCTCAGATAGTGCAGCTGGGCTTGGCTTCTTGGGTTGTTTACTTGCTCGTATTCAGCTGACTCGGTATCAGGAAAGAGGGCTGCCTTTAGAACCGAAAGAGAAAGCAGATAACGATCAGCACGTGACAGAACAGGGGCTGTGGTATCAGACACCAGGCAGCATAGGACCGGCAGCAGCTGAACTCCAGCTCGGCTCCTAGAACAGCACCACAGCCCTCTCCAGCGTGTTTCAGCTCCACACCCACCCAAATGGGCAGCCCGTAAGTATCCTCCACTGAGACCCCCACTATTTTAATGTCACTGGCATTGGGGAGAACTGCCAGAAGAAGTGGTGTTGCAGGGTGCAGAGGTCTTGGAGGGTCCTTCCCCGGCTGTAAGATGCTTTAAGGGCAGTTCCCTCACAGTCTGTTCCATTTGCTGCTGGTTGGTTTCTGTTTACCGGCAATCCTGCACTTGTCAGTGGCCTTTCTTCACCCATGGTTTCTCTGCAGCTAAGCCTGCCTGAGGGGGAAAGATGATCGGGATAGCTGGGGTGAGGAGATAGGGAGGTGGTGAAGAGGATAGATGTCTTGAAGGAAGTGTCACATCCAAAGCTCGACACTTTCCCATCACTCTTGCACAGCATTTCTCCCCGCAGCAGCCAGGGAGAGGGGATGCGGGAAAGTCAAACTGTCTGGGGGGCTCTTCAGTGCAAAAGGAAATACCCATTCCCTCGCCCCTTTGCACTCAGCCCCACTGCAGCGGCATCCAGTGGCTCCACAGAGATGTTTGTCCCTGCACAGAGGCCAGATTCTGTCTGTACCAGAGCTGTGTTCCTGTCTTCTTTGCCCAGGCACTCCGCCAGCAGCTTGCTGGAGGAAGGCACAGCCCTAGCCTGGGAAGGCTGCCCGCCTGCCTATGAGCAGCAGAGGAAAGGGCTGTACAGTCCCAAAAGCACAGAGGGTGCCGGGAGCCTTATTTCCCACACAAAGACCTCAAGGAGCTCCTGAGCCATTGACATGGGGCCTCTCTCTGCCTATGGTGAAACCCAGTGTTTGCAGCAATGCCAGTCCAGGAACAAGGAGGCTGAATCCAGGCTGGGGCTCGCTGTGCCGTGTTCAGGTTCTCGCACCTTTGAGGAGGAGCCACAGAGTCTCCCATCCAAAGGCATAGACACCTCCTTAGAGGCAGTGAGGCTGCAGCTGTCTGGGAAAAACCCAAGCTGTATACTGGGTGAGAGCTCTTTCCTGTTTGTCCCTTGCTTCTCAGCCAGGCTGCTGCCAATCCTGCCTCAGTGATGAGCTGCAGAGCTCGCAAATGTCGTATCTGTGGCTGCACTGTGCCAGGTCTCAGCCTTCACTGTCTCCAGGCCAGTCACGTGCTCTCTACCCAGCTGGCAAGGGGCCATCCCAGGCATGTTTCTGCTCCTATCAGTCACATCTAGGGACAGGGACTTACCTACTGGGTTGGGCTGGGCTGGGGAGGCAGCAGGAGGCTGAAGGGCAAAGATGCCAGCAATTTGGCAGTGAACAGAGGGACATCGCTGGGAAAATATGTCCTTACACACATGAGCCTCAGCAGAGGAGAGGGCAGAGATACTATGGGCTTTCCCCAGGTCCTCATATATGCAGAGATCACACAGCAGCACAGGGTCTCTGAGGGGGTGGTCCTCCACTCCTGCCATATATTTCCACAAACCTGATAAGAATTTAATTCTCTGTCCTCTCTCTAGTAAACATGTGCAACTAGGGCAATTTTTAATTGCTTTTATATTTCATGGATGCCAAGGGAATGAGAGTGAGATGATTGAACAAAAAGCCATGTTTCTAGAAGCCTGCCTTCCTTACGGTCTAAAGAAATACAGCAGCAAGGGTTGGTGGGTGGGCAGGGCCAGGAGTCGGCTGGGCTGTAGTGGTCACACCTCTGAGGTCTAACAGAAATCCCTGGAGACCTGGGATTTCAGCCAGCCAAGAGCTCCCTCAAAGTGCAACTTGTTCTTTCTCTGAGGGCTGCGAGGCAGGACAGCAGGGAGAACAGTGAGTGGTGTGAGCCCATGAGGAACAGGGAGAGGAAGAGCAGCAATGCCTGGGTGCAGGAGACCATGTGTAAGACAAACAAACAAAGGAGAAATACCAGGGGCAACACGAACCATGGTGAAATTACATGTGCTGGAGGTCTCATTCTGCAGCACTCTCTGTGCCCAAGCATAGATATTTTCCTGGTTGCTTGTGTCTTCATTGCAGATTCAGAACGATGGGCATCCTCCATGTGACCTTCCAGTCTCTCCAGAAGCCTGTTGTGAAGAAGCCCTCCAAGGGAGGCTACAAGAAGTGAGGGAAAAGTGACCAGGGAAGTGCTCAGGTTGGTGTCTGATGCTGTGACCCCCCCTTCCATGCTATGTGTATGTGCTGCTCCTGGGAGAAGTTTGGGACTGAGAAGCTTCATCTTTGTGCTCATTAAATGGAGGTGCCCCACTTCCAAGTTTCCAGGGAGAGGAGTGGGAGGGGATGCTGAGAGGTCTCTAGTCACCAGCACTGCCACCAGATGCTGAGTACAGATTGAGTGGAGTCTCTCCTGGCACTCTAAAAACTCAGAGGCTGTACCAAATTCACAATCAGCTTTGGGTGATGGTCTAGGAGGACATCCAGGATATCACAGATTCACAGAATATTCTGAGTTGGAAGGGACCCAGAGTCCAATTCTTAAGTAAATGGGCCACACAGGATTGAAGGATGATATACCACTGGGCAATAGGCAATGGAAGGGGGACAGCAGGGCCAATGTGAACTTCTTGAAGGAAAGTGGTAAATGATTCTCAGCAGATAATGCTTGTCAAAGGGAGGAAGAGTTATTTGCAAAGTCTCAAGCCTGAGGCTGAGCTTGAAACCAAGGTCTGTGAGTCCTATGTTTATGCCTCTGCAAACCTGGGTGGACAGTGCTTCAATGACATGTGGCTCTGCAGCCAGTGATACCCTTTCCTGATGCCACTTCCCTGTTTTTCAGCGTGAAGCAGAAGCCTGCAAGACGGCACTGAGGACAGTACACATTCCTGGGAGAGGAGCAGAGTTGGGTTTGCCAACCAGTCTGAGATCGGAGCAAGGTGCATGGCAATCACAGGTGTGTCTCAGTAGCACCCATGTCCCTGGGCCTCAGAGGAAGGCGAGTGGCTGCAGGTGGATCCAGGGTACCTCTCTGAGCTGGGCACCTGCCTGTCTGTGTAGGGCACTGGTCCCCAGGCAACCAAGACAGAGGAGCGCCATGTCTGCCAGCCTCAGTGGGTAGCAGAGCTGCAGGTATTCAGTCCTGCTGTGCTCAGGAATCTACAGGCGTGCAAGGACCTCAGGTGCATGTGGAGCTCAAATGCTGGAAATGGGTGGTATCAATGGCACTGGGTGTCCCAGAGCTATAGGACAAGGGCAGGGAGGCAAGGGGAGTCCTGCAGTTCAGATCCTGTCATGTCTGCATTTTACTCAGTAGTCCAAAGATCACAAGGGATGTCTTTGTCTGATCATAACTGAAAGAAAGCATTTTCCCAGAATAGCTCTTAACCCCCACTTCTTTTACTCAATAGTCCAAAGATCAACGAGGGATGTCCTTGTCTGATAAAAACTGAAAGAAAGGCATTATCCCAGAATAGCTCTTACCCAACAGCAGTTTTGCTCTCCTCCCATCACTGCAGTTTGCTGACAAATGCCTCTTTTCCAGTGAGACCATGGTGCAAAGGGCATGTGTGGGGCTGAGTCATATTCTCCTCCCAGTACTGGTCCACACATGGGACATCATTAAACCACCTTTGCTGTGACCAAAAATGCACCAAATGCACCCTCCTCGACCCAGTAACATGTGCAGCAGAGTCCTAGGTGGGACTGAGACACTCCTATTTGCAAGGGAAGTCCCTAAACTCCAGCCATAAGGCTCAGAGTCCAACTTGGGAAGAGTGCCATAACAGGCAACAACTGAGGGATCCTGTTGGGGTGCACTATGTAGTAGTAGAGAGATAGGCCCTGAGGGCTGGAGAGAGAACCTCTTTCCTGGAACCGGAGGTGACCCTGGGAGTGCATCCAGGTCACCTGGGATGGGCTGAGAGAGGATTGTGGGTTTGCGGACAGTGTTGGACCTATGGGAAGCGATAATTGTAGTTTGTGACCTTATAGGGTGTTGTTTACCTGTTACCATAATAGGCAATGTCTGTGCAATACCCCAGGTGATTGGGGGACACTGAGGTGAACATTTTTCCTGTTTATATGATGTGATATCCTGTTGGGTGCTGGTACTTAAGGAATATTCACTGCGCAATAAACGCTTGCACTTTTCCATCTTGTGTGCAGAGCCATGCCCTTGCATGATTACTGCAGGGTCCCCCCTTCATGTTTTGCAACAGGCATCCCCACAGCGGCTTTTACCATGGTAGCAAGAAAACATGTGGGCACCAGGACAGGTCTGCTGGAACCGAGGTGTACCGAGAACCTACTCTACATGCTGACTTTACTGGAGATTGTTGGGACCTTGGCCTTGATGTCCTACGCACTGTTGTGGGAAGCTGGAAACCTGGTAAACCTCCCTGACAAATGCATTGGCTTTTACAACTTCTGCCTGTGGAATTACACAGCTGGGGAGCTGCTGTGCCTGGAGAACAAGCATCTACAGGCGATGGGCATCGGTCTACTAGAAATGGCGCTAGCCAGGGTTTGTGTGTATACCTGCCTGGTCTTCATCATCTTCCACCTCCTTTTTGTTTTAAATGTGAAGTGCACAGGACAGAGAGAGGGATGGAAGATGATCCTCATCATACCCGTCATCAAGATGATTATCCTGTCTGGAGGCCTGGGTATGTTTCTTTTACAAACCTCACAGTGGATTCATCCCTCTGATTTCACTGGCGGCTTCCTGGCACTGCTTGGGACTCAGGCTCTGCTACTGCTGCAGATTCTCACTGCCACTGTGTACCTCACCTGGGCCAAGCGCACACATATGAGTCAAAGCCCTTTAAATGAGGAGGCCCTGGCCACTAAGATTTGACAGTGAAGAAGATGCAAGAGCTATCGTTACCATGATTTAAAATAGTAATCCCAATACAGCTTTACTCCCTAGCAAGAATTTGATCCCTAGTCCAAAGGCTCATGTTGAGCCATGCTCTGGCACATTGCTGTGTGCAGCACTCCTGCATCAAGCTGGTAGCAGACACCAACAGCCACAGCACAGCACGGAAGCTTCCCAGGTACAACAGCATATTACACCCCTCAGTTTGGGGCACAGCATCAAAGTGACAGCATTTCTGCCCTGACCCAAAGAGCAGTGAAGGTAGCAGAACCAACATACAGTGGACACAGCCTTCTGCCCATACCTAGTCTAAGTACAGGCAAGCAGAGAAGCAAACAAGCTTTCTTTCTTGGAGTTGCCCAAAGAATCTGCTCCTTCTCCACCTCCTGGACTAACCAGAGATGCCTTCAAGGTAATTGTAACTTGAGGAGCTGTGGCTTCACACTGCCATCACAGCAGTGGCACCCTCAGAGGTGCACCTGTACTTCACCTGCTGGAATAATATCTAGAGTGACTCTGACTTAGCTCATTAGGGTGATGTGCCCCACATGAAACCCCAGCAGCAGCAGAGCACATGGAAGGGCAGCCTAACAACTCAACAAACACAGCCCTAATGGAGGGTTTCCTTGAGAAAGCAGAGGATTTTGGTGCAGAGCTCCAGGTTTGTTCCCACTAATATTATGGGGCTGAGCCCAGCACTCCAACAGCCTTTGACACTCCAGGAGAAATGGTTCTGTGTGAGGGCAGCTCGCCGCAAAGCCAGCTCAGCACATGCCACGCAAGGGTGTGCTCAGGGAGCAGGGCCAGGGCTGCTGGGGTGCAGTGCCCCAGCTGGACCATCATAGCCAGAGCACTGGATGGGGTCTCCATGGCATGACAGCACACAGCAGAGCTCCCTGCATGTCTGTAACCTCGCACAAAGAAATGCCTGCTTTGCCCCCATCCCCTTTAGGGTGAAAGAAAGTTGCTAGTATCTCATAATATGTGGTTAAATCTGTAATTAACTAACAAATGCTTTTAAGACCTTCTGCCCTACCACATAACAAAGATAAAGGGAGAAATGTTTAAAAACAGGATCTGTAGATTATGTTTACCTAGGAACTAACAAATGTTCAGGAAAATGTAACCAAGTAGGTAATTTCTTTGTAAGTAGATAGGATATAAATCGCTTAAAATAAATAAGCAGCCAATCAACAAACAACCTTCAAGACTGTGAAGTAAGCCATCTACAACGATAAGGGAATAACACCAGAAAGAACCGGTTTTGTAGTTTGAAAACAAGATAACAGAGTGAGCATGCACCAATTAAGAAAGTACAATTAAAGGACAAGTGATGAAGACTACGAAACGACCACCAAAAGGATTGTAATAACCCCTAAAGGACACTAGATAGCAGAAAAGACTGAAATAGTTGACTCCTGTTTTTATAATCATTTTTCAAAATAGGCATTTTGTTACTGATTTGTCTGTGCAATGAATATGTAACAGCCTTGTAAATATAAACTGCATTGATTCACCCAGTAGTTGGGAGCACTTATATAAATAAGGAATGCCTGTTTAACAGTGATATCCTTTGCTGTTGAGTGAATTTGTTTCAAGGGACATGAGGGTCTCTTTTCCCTCTTGCTTCAGCCTTGGTGGGGATGAGGCTGGTGATGCTGGTTTGACTGATTCTTCATTTCAATACATGCTCTCACACCTGGCCTCATGCAGTTAGTTCATCTCCCTTTTGGATTGGGAAGAGGATACTGAGCCATCTTCATCCCTTCCTAGACCCCCACGCATGCTGCCACGGGACCAGCTCCCTCAGGGCAGTCCTGGCCCCTGCCAGTCTGCTCTTGAACATCTTCCTCAGCCGTGGGAAGACTGCTGGAGTCTGGAGGCAAAGTCAGCACCAGGTCCAATGGAGACAGCCTGCCAGGCCCTACTGCAGCTGTGACAGAGGGACCACAAGGACAAAGGAGCCAGCCCCCAAGGCTGAACCATGATGATGTAGCTCTGCCAGCAAAGGTCTTCCAGGTCAGCAACTTCCTGCTCCCGCTCCAGTCCCAACACTGACTCACCAAAGGGACACTCACAGAAACCCAAAAGTCCTCTTTAATCTGTCCGTGCTCTGAGATGTGAAACAGAAACGAACACATCTGAATCTGGAGCCAAAACCCAGCACAGCATGGGAGAAGTGAGTACCTCCTTCCTTTCCCCCTCTGGCCTTCATGGGTATCCTACCAGCTAAACAGGGCCAACACAGCAGGTGGATGCACAGCCCCCTCCAGGCCCTCCTCCCACCATTTTCTGGGCTGCGGGAAGAGACATCATCCCCATTGTGCCCTCGGCTCCTGGGGAGTCACAGAGGAGATGTTAGCTGAAAAATATCTCCCTGACGTATTTCAAGACATCGTCCTCAGAGTCCTCCCCGCCTGTCCTCTCTGCGTCGGCACCGGCACCAGCACCAGGAGGGGATGGAAGCGCCGGACTGTGGTCACTGCCTCCATCCGTGTTGGCCGTGCTTCCAGGAGCCTCGTCTGGTGTTGCCGGGAGCTCCTGCTCCTTTTCGCTCCTGGACCGAGCCTTCTCTTCACCTTCCTCGCTCTGTAGATTCTGAGCAGAGGGAAAACAACAAGCCCCGGCCGTGCGTGACTTCACCCCGGGAGCACTCCAAGGAGAAGAAGGGCAGCCCAACATCGCCGTGAGCCACCCCTCACCAGAACCGCAGGTCCGCGGTTCTGCCTTGCAGATAGGAGGGGACCGGGAAAGCCATGCGGTACCCGGCAGCATCCCCCGACCCCACCCCCAGAGAGAGGCCGCCAGGGAAACGCGGGCAGCAGCGCTCCCGCCCGTCCTCCGGAGCCCTGTTGCCCGGCCGTGCTCGGGTACGGCCAGGGCCGCGTCCCCACCCCCGGAGGTCCCGGCTCACCTCGGCCAGGACCGCCAGGGCCACCTCCACCAGCTCCGCCTCGTTCATGCAGTACAGCGCCGCCGGCCTGGGCAGCGCACAGGGGACGCTCAGCGCGGGCAGCGCCCGGGCTCGCCCGCCCGCCCGCCGCCCCAGCCGCTCCCCCGCCCCAGCGGCGCTACCTGCGCCCCGCCGCCGCCCGGCCCTGGGGGGCGCCGCCGCCGCCGCCCGCTCGTCCCCGGCCGCCCCCATCCAGGCCGGGAGCTGCCGCCGCCGCGCGCCCGCCGCCATTCCCGCGCGGGGCGGTGCCGCCGGGGCGGTTCCGCCCGTCACGCCGAGGCTGCTTCCCCGCCCAACCGGAGCGCAGGGGAGCTGGAAAAGCAGCCCCAAGCCCCCCTAAAACCCAAGTTACGACAGAGCCCCGCGTTTGATCAGACGGGGTGGGAGGCGACGCAAGCAGGCAGGCAGCCAGTGAGGCCGCGCATCCCTCGATATTCCGTCAAGGAGCAAACATAGCTCTGAGGCAGCTGCGGAGCAGCTTTGTCGTTTGGAACGACAGGTGCCAGCCGCCGGGCCCCGGGGCAGTCTGGCGGGCCGGGCCGGCGCCGGCCCCGAGCGCTCCGTTACGGCCCCGCTGTGAGGCCCCGGGCGCGCTCGCCGCTGGCGGGGCGCCCTCTGCAGGCCCGGGCGCGCAGGGCAGGCGCGGCGGGCCCGGCGGCACCGCTCTGCCGGAGCGGCGGGGACTCGTGCGGGGAAGAGAGGAGAGAGGGGAGCCTGGGCGAAGCATGGAGTAAAAACTCCTCTAGGAATACAGCATGTATTCGTAGAGGAATTCCTATACAGCACTGTTCTAGCAAAACATGTTCATTCCTTCCCTCCAGGCTTCTGGCACAGTAGCCATGTTGTGCTAATGCATAACTTTGCATAGCAGCCTTGGTCTGGAGCATGTTTTTTATACTTTCTTTCCTTGTTTGGGGGTTTTTGTTTTGCTTTTAGTCCTACTTATGAAGCAAACCTGAAAGTGGTCCCTCTCCAGAGTCTCAACTGACCCTCTGTGAGGGCTAGAAGATAACATCTGGAAGAAAGTAACATCGCTGGTAGTGTTCAAGGCTGGGTTGAATGGGGCTTTGGGCAACCTGGTCGAGTGGAAGGTATCCGTGCCCATGGCAGGGAGTTGGAACTAGAAGAGCTTTAAGGTCCTTTCCAACCCAGACCATTCTATAATTTTGTAATTCTAAATTCTAAAACACCTATGCAATGTAGTCAACCCTGCAGGGCTTGGAATACAGCTGCAATCGTTGTTGGCCTTTTGAGAGGCCAACAAAGGCTGCCACTTGAGAGCTCTTTAAACTCTCAGACTAACCATGGGAATTCCTGAAGCCAGTTTGAAGTCAGCACTGGATTTAAGGAGACATTACCTCAGACTGGCATGAAGAGCAGCCGCAGCATTAGTATCACATCCCACTGAGGTGGAAACCCTGTACTTAGATGTCAGTCTGCCAGGAGACCTGTTAATCTTGGAGGCCCTTGAAATGGAAGGAAGGGTTATCAGATGAGACTGTAGTCAGCAGGAGCAAGATACTGCATAGACAATAGGTACCTGCAGCATGAATATGCCTGTAGTGAGGATTTCAGTATCCAGCAGTGTTGCCCTTGAACAGCTGTCTATGAGTATGGCTACTCACATGGCTCACAAATGGCTGTTCATTTTCCAGCAGTGTATGCTCTGCCAAGGAACAACAGTACCATAAATTCCCAATAAAGGCCAGGGACATAAGCAGCAGAAAGCTCCATGGCAATGTGTAAGCAGATAAAATGTATCTGCTTAGTCCATTCAAAGACTATGCAATACCTGAGCACCGCACTTGCCCTGATGTTGGGGGACTTACGGGGAGAAACAGCTCCAGTGACAGAGAGCCCTATATAGGGCCAGACTGGTTCTGGCCTCCCTCCTATCCACCATCAGGTAGCTGCTAGGCATTATGTAGCTTCTGAACTCCAACACAAATATTTCAAAGTCTGACTCAGGATTTCTGCTCTAGTTGGTAGCAGATACCTATAGCAAGGTAACACAATACATCCAAACAAACACAGTTATTTTTGTTCCTGGATGGTTCACCCTGGTGTGGTGCTGGAAGCACTCATGAAAGCACAAGGGCCTTTTTTGCGTGCAGGAGACTTGGCACATCACTGCCCCAGCCACCCTCCATGTTTTGCAGCAACTGCTGGACAAAGCATAGAGCTCAAGTGCAAGGGAATATTTTCTTTTTATGGAAAAAAAAAAAACCAAATAAAAACAAACTAACAAAATCATAACAACAAATGTTATACCCAAAGAATACTCTGGTTTCTCATCAGCCTTTCCAGTTTGAGTCATCTTATCGTCATGCACTGTGCTGCCTCATGCTTGCTTCCTCCAGCCTCACCTTCTGCAGAACCTTGACATGACCCCAGCCTTCTAGCCACGTGCTACTCAAGACTCCCTAACAGAGGGAAGTCCAGCTGCCACAATGGATTAGTGGAGACTTATTTTTCAGTGCTGCCACTGATCCAGTCCCATACTGGCATTCTGTTGCACAGTGGTTTGGCAAATGTATTTATCAAGAGGCAAAAGCTACAACGAGAAGAGGGACTTTGCTTTGCCTTCTCTCCCATGCAGTTTGTTCCTGTGAGTTAGCACTGTTTTTGTCAAGTCTGTTGCTCTTTTCCCCTTCAGTACTGTCCAGGTTAAGACTTTTGAGCCAATAAGGTTGTTAATTTAATTTTCCCATCCATAGAAGCAGTGAGGCAGGTCCCGCAGTCCATGGCTGTGCTCCAATCCACTGTGACAACAGGAGCTCGGTGTCCTCCCAGGGAAAGGCAGCTCTCCAGAACCTTTTCCTCACCATTTAACTAAAAAGAAGGAAAGCATAAGATTTTAAGGAGGTAAGTTTCTGCAGTGGGGGCAATGCACCCGACAAGACAAGCCAAAGCCTGACAGAGACTCCAAATCTCTAACAGCATGCATAAGTAAGCAGAAAATCAGAGAGATATTGAGATGTGTGTAGCACACACATGAAAGGAAGTTTCCAGTCTCACTACAGAAGCAGGTATTCTCAAGCAGCTCAACTTTTGACATCAGCTGAACTGCAGTAATTGAACAAGGCAGGCTAAGAGCACACACTGATGAGAAGCACATAAGCCTAAGCTATGGTTCAGGTGCTCTGAGTGCCCCAGATGCAAAGTAAAAATTCCATCTAATCTGTTTTGCAAGAGCATGCACACGTGATCAGTAATACTTGCTACTGAAGCACAGAAATTTGGGCACTCAGAACCATTCAGCCTTACCCTTCATTTAATTTTGGTACACAGTAAGGGAAGAGAATCAGGCTGGGTCTAACAGAATCAGCAGGCACAGAAGGCAGATTGAAGATGAGCACCAGTTAACAATCACACATTTTGCATTGAACTGGCATGCATCCATATATTTAAAAAGTAATTAAAACTTTGTCCTAGGCACTTGGGACACAAAAAACTAAGCTTTAAGAAGGAGCACATATACTCCAGCTACATACAGAGGACCCAAACATTTGCTGTATGCTACACACTGCTAAAGTGCACACTGTGTGAAACTGAGCAGCAACTTTCACAGAGCAAAGATGAGTAGGTGCTGCTTAAGAACATCCAGTGGCTGATGTTGCACCCTCATAATTAATAAAAGCTTGTATGGATACTTAAGAGTACTCCCCACCACTTCTGAGACTTACCTTGAAAATTACTCCCCCAGTAGAAGAACATGTCAACATGTAATTGCCCTCAGAGTCAAAAGCAAAAAGCCGTCCTCGGGGGAACTGGACTTGCTTGTAGCCACTGTACCCAGACAGAATAAAAGGACCTGTAGCTTCCCTGGGAAGGTCATACTCAGACACCTTCAAGCCAATTTTGTGGATATTCCACTGAATAAACTGCAATGAGAAAAAGAGATGACAAAAGCCTTTAATGAAATTAACTGGGATGCAAGTAGCATCACCTTTTTTTGCTTTTAAGCCAAGGAGGTATTCCTCACAAATGGAAGAGGGCATTCTGACATCTGTATCTAAGTGGCTATATTAATAAAACACAGGCTGCAAAGGCTGTAAGAGTGCCTAGTATCCAGGCAAAGATATGCCCTGCCTTCCACAAGCACTACTGCCTATATGTCCTTCTACATTGCATGCAGTATTCTGGTGAGAACTTGCTTAACTCCTCAACCAAGGCCCCTCCCTGAGCCACACCTCTACTGCTGAAGGCTGTGGAACTGCAGAAACTGAAGTGTTTATTATAAACAACAGAGAGCTGCTGACAAGGAGATTTATGCAAAGTGGTCAAGGGTCTGCTTCCCTGTGAATCCCAGATCTCAAACGTGGTGATCTCAGGGGCAGAGAAAGGTTATCCTCACATGGACTATAGGAAGGGGATGTCACCAACAGTAGGATTTGCACACAAGGTCCAAGATAGCTCCAACTATTAATACACTTTTCAGCCACTCTCTCTGCAGATAGCATGGAGTAGGGTGGTACTGTACACCTACGATTACAGTTAGCAGCCCACAGATCATCCAGAATCTGAGCGCATTTTTACGATTGTCCCCACCATATGGAGAAGACTCCAGAAGTGATCTCTCTGCCAGCTGACCAGTAGGAAGTCACCCATAGCCTACCTTGCCATCCTCGCCTATGCTGTAGACTGTGTTCTCATCATAGCTGAACTCGACGGAGTAGACTTCCCCATCATGTGCCTTCCAGCTCATGGCGCACTCATGCTGCTGCATATCTGAGGGGAGAACCAGTACTGAACACTCCTTGTACTCACACAGAGCTGAGGTGAAGAGAGGGAGGCCTTTTATGTTCCCAAGCTCTCTGTGACAGCGCTCCAAACCAGCCTGAGGGAGCCCAATCCAGTCCCAGCCCCCTGTGCCTATACTCCCACACACGGCTTTCACTTTGGCCACAAAAATCATCGTAACTGCTCAGCTTTACAGGGCTGTTCACACGCTCACTGTCAACTGCAAGCATTCTGCACCCAAGCACCACTGGCACTCCTCCTCCCTTCGTAATCCTGCCCCTCCTCCCAGCTGCTGACAGCTCTGTCCTCCCAAAGAACCGGGACTGCAGCCTCCACCTGTGCCAGAAGCAGATTCCCCACTCAAAGGTAAGAGGCCTGAACTGCCTTTATTGCAAGGACAGGCTGAAGAGGACAAAAACCTGAGAAATTGCTCACAGAAGGAGGACTGATGTGAAGCCCTTGCATTTACATGTAAGGTCTCACATTAATTGCTTTCCACACAACTCTGCCTCTAGTGGTACTGCTACCTGACACAGCCCAAGACCACACAGCTTAATGGCAAATTAACTCTCCTCTTCAGCAGGAGAGAAACAACAGATCCAGCAGCACTACCAGGGTCTCCAGCCAATGTCCTCCAGAAAAAGTCTATGTCAATTCACTCCTGAGAGCTCCTGTGGAGGAGAGACAACAGCTTCCACCTTGGTCTTCAAGCATATCCCACAGCTGCCTCCCTGCTGGCAGAAGGGCACTAGGGGCAGCCAGCTGAGGACTAGGGGCCACCTCACTACTCAGTTTCACAGAATCATGTAAGTTAGAAAAGACCTCCAAGATAATCAAGCCCAACTGCTACTTCAGTACTGCCAAGTGCACCACTAAACTATACTCCTAAGTGCCACATCTAGAACATCTTTTAAATACTTCCAGGGATGGTGACTTCAGCACTTTCCTGGGCAGCCTGCTCCAGTGCTTGACAATCCCTTTGGTGATGGAAGTTTTCCTAATATCCAATGTGAAACTTCCCCGGATGCAGCTTGAGGCTGTTTCCTCTTGTCCGATCCCTTGTTACTTGGAAGAAGAGACTGACCCCCACCTGGCTACAACCTCCTTTCAGGTAGTTGTAGAAAGCAGTAAGGTGTCCCCTCTGCCTCCTTTTCTCTAAGCTAAAGAACCCCAGCTCCTGCAGCTGCTCCTCATGTGCTCCAGACCCTTCACCAGCTTTGGTTTTGCTCTTTGGACATGCTCCAGCCCCACAATGTCTTTCTTGTAGTGAGGGGCCCAAAACTGAACATGCTGTTTGAGGTACAACCTCAGCAGTGCCAAGTGCAGGGGGACAATCACTTCCCTCGTCCTGCTGGCCACGCTATTTGTGATACAAGCCCAGATGCCAGTCTTGGCCACCTGGCCTCACAGCTGGCTATCAGCCAATACCCCCAGGTCCTTTTCCACCGTACCAAAGAGACGAACAATCCCATCTGCAGCCCCGGTGACCAGCAGGTTGCCATTGTGGTTGAAGGCTGTGCAGTTAATAGCAATGGGCTCAGGCTCCAGGGAGAACTGCAGCTGGAAGGGAAAATTTGAATTAATGCTGAGAAGTGGAGCTGGGGGTGCTGAAGAGCTGAACTCCAGGGGAAGGAAGAAAGAAAAGACAGTATTTAGTAACAAGAACTCTGGTTTGGAGCCCTACACCTCTAACAACTACAGATTTCAAGGTCTGGCAGCAGCATTTCACTGAGACACTAAACCAGCAATTCACCTCAGCCAAGCCATAGCTTTCTTGGCCATGGCCTCAAGGTTGCAAAACCAGCTTCTGGCAGGCATTAGATTGAGTATGTTGCTTTCTCCTATATGTCAGGGACAGCACTTCACTTAAAAACAGGGAAGGCAGGGGAAATAGCAGCAACAAAAACCCTTCAGAATAGCTCAACTGGAGAAAGCCTGAGCAAAGCATCATTCAATCCACTTGGGATATTTCCAGTCACAAACTGTGCAGCCAGGATAGAAACAAGGCCATGGACTATTCTGAAGAATCCCTCAGAAAAACCCCAACACACCAACAAAACAAAAAAATTTCACCCAATCCAGCAGCTACTTACATTATTTATTTTTATCCTGAATGTGACAGAGGGGAAAGGAAGAAGGAGGAAGAAGAAAGGTGTTGAAAAGAACGTGAGCATAATTTAGAAAGAGGGCTCCTACACATTGAAACAGAAGACACTCATTCTCAGCAAGCAGACTGAGAAAGGAAAAGAAACCCAGCAAGTACCTGCTGCTTCATTGTCTTAGTGTCCCACAGTAGCAGCTTCCCAGGAACTTGGTTCACACTTTTGCCCCCAGAGTTGATTACTGAGAAGTCAATGTGGGAGACGAGGCTCTGGGCTGCTGCAGAGCAGACAAAGGAGGCACCACTTGGGCTGCAGGCAAGCGAGAGGATCCTGAAACACAGGCACATGGTCTGAATCACCTCTCTCCTGCAGCTGCCTCAAGCAAAACATTCAACTACGAGCTCTCCCACTAAGACCCCCCAAGACAGGGGTAAAAGAGGGCACTGTAAAGGAGGGCGGGATTCATGTGCTTAGACAGATTTTGAGTGTCTCCCATTTAACTGAGCAGTTTTACGCTGCTCAGGCAGGGACTGCCCTCTAGATGAAGGCTGGATAGTCCTGCAGTTGCAGAAAAGCAGCAAGAACATTGAGATGTTCACTGTTAAAACCAACACCATTTATTTATATTTATATATAAAAATCAGTATTCCAGAGTTACCTGGGCATGTCTTCATCAATGCTGATTTCACAGAGATTCTTCTTTGCTTCTGTGTCATAAAGACGAACCGTCCCAACCCCACTGCCAAGCAACAGCTTGAAACCGGCAAGGAGATGGAAAGAGTGTGAGTGAATAGTACAATGCTGCTGTCCAACAACCACCAAGACTGAGTAATTTTTTTTCTATTTATCCTTTCAGACTAAATATTACTCCATTATGGTACATCCTGTCTTCCTGTGCAATCGCACTGAGTAGGACTACCCCAGAGCCACAGAGGTCAGAGTTAAAACCCTGCTTTCCAGTGACAAAAAGATCTAATAGGCACCAAGGTGGCATAAACACCACTTTCTAGATCACAGCTCAACATTATAGGATGCAAAACATGGATGGAGTCTCAATATCTAGGGGTCCAAGGACAGAGAGGCTTAAGATTGTTAACTGTGTGCTAAAGAGAAAACCAAGTGGAAGCCAACTCCTTTCACCCATGGGAGGATGAAATCATCCAGAAGAGCTCACACATGCTTTATTAGTGGTGTTACAATTTCAATTAAAATTTAAATCATAGAGATGCATTATAAAAGAAAAATTGAGCAAGCCAGATCTTTGTCACTTCAGTGCCTAGTTTGCTGATGAATCCCACATGTATTTCAGAATGAAGAATCTTTCTATTAGCAAGAAGGAAATAAATTCCACAAAGCAGAAGAAACATCATCATAACAAACAAAGCACAACAACTGCATCGACAACTTGCTTTCTAAAAGCTAAAGAAGAGACAAGCTGTAGCACCAGCTCTTCACAGGTGGCATTTTGGGGTTAGCAAGCCACACACTGTCAGTGCCAAAATGCAAAAAATACTGCCTCATTTGCAGGCCAGCCTTCTCATACAGCCCTGTATCTGCCAAAGGAGGGCACGAAACACTAGCAACAGTTCTAGGACTCAGAAGAATGCATATAATTTAAGGCTCCTCTCTAGTAACAGAACTAGAGAAAAAGGGATACAGGAAACATTTAAACTGCCATGTTATTTAAACAAGCTCCAAGCTCCTTATGCACACACAAACCCTCAGCTCTTAAGACACCAGTCTAAAACTGGCCATGGAGCTTTTTTCACACCTGCACAAGTAAAATGCCACCCCCACAACCCTGTTTCCCCTTCTCTGCTGCTGGCTCAGGGTATGAGTAAAGCTCCACAGCTCTCTGCTGCAGGCCTCCCACAGGCTGTTGTACTCAGTTGCCTCTGCCTGTCTTTACAAGTTGCTGTGTGATCTGTGTAAAGACAGGCACTTCTCTCAAAGGAACAACTTCTATCCTGCAGCTGTACCCACACTGCAGCTTGGGAATTTCTGTTTCAGGGCAAGTGGTGGTGAACTCCTTGCTCAATACAAAGCATACACTCCCCACTCTAGTTTTTCTTAGACCCTGGAGGCTTTGGTTCCCTGTGTCCCACTAAAAGTGGAAACTAACCGCTGCCCCAATCTTATCCACCAGTGCAACTGTCTAGAAGTGAACATGCAACATGCAGCAACATAGCCCCAAACCATCTGCTGCGCTTCCACATGCAGACTACTCACCAGCCGATCACGCTTGGTGGCCCATTCCAGGGACAGCAATGGAGATTTGGAAATGGATGAAGCTTTAGTTTGCATTATGGGGTTAAAAGACCAGACTTTGATGACCCCATCCACATCCAAGCTGGCCACCCTCCGTCCAGAACAATCAACCCTGTGTGTAGAATGAAACTGATGGGATATTTTTCTCCCCAAATTCTTAGATGCAATCCACTAATCCTTCCTTTCCTGGCCACACACCAGTTCCCTCTGCAGGAATCAGAGCTTCTTTGCACCACTTCCTGCTCACTTCACAACAACTGGCACAATGAAGCGCACTAAGCTCCAGACGTAAAGCGTGATGCCCTTAAGCAATACCATCCTGCTTTCCAAGGGAGTTTCTTCCCGGCTAGCATTGCCCAATCACAAAAATCTCCGCCCATTCTCACTGCACAAGCTACATGCTATTTTCAGTCACACCAGCTTGACTGCCCTACAACTGAGAGCACATGTCCAACGTGCTGGACAGAACAGAGGCTGGGAGAAAGAGGCCAGACACAGCTGATCCTTCTGCAGAGGCTTCTACAAGAGAGCCCTCTTCTGCCAGTGCATTACCTGCAGTACATGATGGATGAATGGTGCTCCCCATATTCCTCCTGGCTCAGGACGATGAAAGGCTGTTCCTGCCGAACCCCCACAGCCTCTGCACTGCTGCCAGGAACTTTGGCTGAAGTCTCTGTTTGCTCAGCATGGAGATCTGAGCACGGTTCTGCCTCAGCTATGCTAGTATCTGTTTTCTTCTCAGCACTTTGGCCCTGAAGGAAGAAATCCTGTGTGAAATACAAGGAAGCAGCTCCATATCAAGCTCCTCAGCTACCCCAGCCTGCTGGGAGAAAAAGAAAAAGAAGCTGCAACAAAACAGCATTGTCAGCCCAACACTCCTGCCAGGGACCTTTCTGAGCACAAGGACCATGTGTTGCACAATTGCACTATTTAATATGACCTGCTTAGTTGTTGAGTCCCTTATATCCCCCTCCATGTGCTCAGCTATACACTTTCCTGTAAGAATTCAAGGAACCACAACATTTCTAGCATATCTCAGCCAGAGGTATATCAGAGGCCCATTTACATGCCATTAGAGTACAGATTCACAAGTAAATCAAAATATTTCAAGGAATTCTTGCCTTCAGCAATGTAAGTTAAGTCTGTATACTATGCAGTTCAGCAAACCTGCACAAAAACTTGTTGGATCTCAAACCCCAGTGGATGGATTATCCTCATCTGCCAGACACTTAGACTGTGCACACTGGAGCCACCACCGCAGCCAACTGACCGATGACAACGGTAGAGCTGACACATGAGTCCAAAAGCTTAAAACCCAATCTGACAGGGCAGACAGAACAAATGGAGTTTTAGGAGGTGAAAGTATCTGGATGAGACAAGATCTGCACAGCAGAAATATTTGGAAGCAGCTTAGTCTTCTCTTGCCACCAGAAGCTGAACAAGAAGCAGATACAGCACATAAGGAGGTAAATCACCTACTAGCATTCTTTTGACAAGCCATCCTCTCAAAACTAAGTGTCCCAAAATGGTATTGGTATTGACGGTTTTGAATTCCTGTTCTGTAACACATGCTTGCCTAATTTACAGTAGCTTCACATTGGGACCAATGGATCAAGCACTGCATAATCAAATCATCTGAAATCACAGAGCTGGAAAAGATTGGGAAATAAATCCAAGAATTATTCTGCTAGTTAATGTGGGGAGGTAACAACCAGTGAATGACACTCATGTGAAAGAAACAGTGCTACCTTTCAGTTTCCTTTTTGCTCACATGCTTTGAGTATAAGAGAAAGTTAAAGAGTATCAAGCTTCCCCAAGAGCACAAGAACCAATCTTTACACAGACCAAAAATCACTGCCTTAACCTGGAACATCATAGAAAAAGGAAAGCCAAAGGAAACTTACTGGGAAATTGGGCTTTGCAATTTTCCAACCAATGCTGAAAGTGTTTTAGATGAACCATGAAGAAAAAAGTTCTCTGAAGGCCTTGAATGCTGAGTGATAGAGTAACATCTCTTTAAAACAGCACTCCCACACACAGAACAGCCACACATTGGCCAATGGGCAACAGTCCCTCAGCACTGTCTCTCCACAAGGCAGAATGTCTCATACAGACAAAATAACAATGGCTGAGACACTGCCTGTGCTCTGTATTTTTTGACAATATGGCTGCTGAAAGCCAGACAACACACAGGTGAACAGAAGTAGTCTGCTGACCTTCAGCAGTTAAAATCCAGGACACCGTTTTATTGTTTCATTAGATTTTAAAGCACGGCACACCCCCAGGCAAAACTGCAACAATAAAGTGCAAAAAAGCAAACGTTGCTAAGAAAGCAACTTCCACTCCTATCCAGGAAAATTTTCCATTAGTTTTCATCATCCCACACAGAGCCTGCATAAATCAGCCTCAGAACCTACAGGAAGAGAACTCACTTTGGTTGAATGAGTGAGCCAAGTTCATTACCACTGAGAAATGGGGATTTTCACAAGATATTTGAACACAACCATTAAAAGTGAATGAAACCGTAATGAAGCCTCAGGACCAGGCTGTTGAAAAACATGGAGACAAAAGACAGCTCTTCTTCCATTTGAAATGCCAGCACTGATTACCTTCCAGGGACACAGAAATAAACCAAGCGTAGAAGGAGTTGATTAACTACAGACATTAACCTTTGATACTGTTATTTCTGCCTAGCAATCCAAAGCTTAAAGGAAACACTGGCACTTGTTTCACCACTTAGTTTTACAGAAATACCAGCCTTCTGCTTCCAAGCCTTGCAGTGCTGACCAGTACCTGGAAGGTCCCTTTCGACAACAGTTCCTTCCTTTCTTTCCCATGCTCTTGCAAGCGCTTCTGCCGCTGCTGCAGGGAACTGGACTCGCCTGCCACTAAACCACTGAAGTGGCTCTTTCCGTCCTTACAGCTCACTGCGCCTTCTTTTCCTTTGGCACTCTGGAAGGCAGAGAAGTGATTGGGCAAAGTTATGCTTGTACTAGGCTGCAGAACAAAGAGCAAAAGAAGCAGCAAAGCAACCAAGCACCTGCAAAGGCTCCACAAGCTCTTAGAAAACAGTAGCTGTTCTTGTGCTGCATTCAGGCCCAGCATATGTTTGCAAGGCAGGAAAGGACATTCAATTTTTCAGGTGCAAGCAAAACCTTGGAGCAGTGCCATGCTGCACGTTAACTCCTTGGAGACTGAGCAACTTTCAGTTGAGGATTACCTGGTGATTTGTTGGTTCTTTCTTCCCTAGCAGCATACTGCCAGTCTGTGTTGGAGAAGCCCCACTCGAATGGGTTGGTCTGGAAGGGCCTTTTTTACTTTGGGAGAGAAAAGAGGACAGAAAGCCTCCCCGGGACTGAAGAGAATGTGCTGTACTCCTCTGATTGCAGGTCATATCACTAATAAAAAAAACAAAACACCACCAAAGAGTATGAAAGTGTAGCGAGGCAACCTGATCAAAGACCACCCAGTTAAGTGAAGTGGCAGCTGTTTGAACCACTGGACAACAGATGCTCATTTCCAAGCCAGTGCACCACTACGCATTTAAAAGCTATTTGAAAATATCCTGTTAGTGCCTGGAGCAGGTCATTATGGTTACTGTAACCAAAAGCTCACTTCTCAGAGATGCCACTGAGACAGTGAGATCAAACTGTTGCTGAATCCACTGTAGGGCCACCTAAAACTCTTTCCACTCCATCTGGTTTGTTTAGAAAGACCCTAAGGGAAAGGCAGGAGAATTCAGATTTCTGTAGAACTTACTCAAATGGGATTCCCAATTCAAAACATAAAACAGACCTACTTTGAGAGACATTCAGTATCCAATGTTTCACTGGACACCCTTTGATAATCAGCAAGTTATGTTCAAGTTTTACAGCACAGGCCCTCAATATCTCAAAAACCAGACCCAAAGAAAATAAGAGAGCTACAGCCCATTTCTACAATTATAAACACCTCCCTTCTCAATCCACAATGCCAAAAGCAGCAGCTGCTTCCCAGAACATAACTGTCTGACTTCACTCTGCTACAGCTTCCTCTGAGAGCAGAGTGGCAGCAAGGGGAAGGGGAATACAATAATCTCCACTGTCTCTATCCACTCCTCAAGGATGGAACTGTTCTACCAAAGCTGGGCTTTGGGTTAAGCACAGACATGAAAATAAGCAAACAGAACTGGCCCTCAGACTAAGAGACAAGTCACACACACAAGAAATACCACTTCTTAGGCAAGTTTTTCTAATTCAAATGGACAAAAATAAATACAGGAATAAATTATCCCATCCCTCATGTCACACTTGTCCATACATGCAGATAGCATCAGGGCTTTCCACATAGTTAAAAAAAACATATCACAAACTAACTCTGTAGCCTGTGCTGTGCAAAGACTGCAGCGCAGTTATCGAGATAAATTCAATAGGCACTTAAGTCCATTGAATCAGAAAGCTTTTAGAGTAAAACATTTTGTGTGTAGTACCTGCTACAACTTCTATCTGTCACTGGCAACAGGATAATTTAATCAATCCTACTCCTGTCCCAATACAAGGGAAAGAAGCACATGAGAAACTCAAGCCACAGCATTATCAGTAACTTGTAGCTGAGCTACATATGCTTTCAGATCCTTTTAAAAGAAAGAAAAGAAAAGCCTCAGTAACACAGTGAATCCAAACACACAGACTTGCTTTGCCTGACACTGTACTGGGGTAAAAAAATAACAATTAAAGAAGCTGTATCACTCTGTATGCTGCCTAATTTCCAGAGACAGGCATACAAGAGATGTAGCCATAAAATGCACTTTTAACTGCAGCAAGTTCATGGGGAATTCTGTGCATAACTGAGCCTCACAGAAGAGAAGCTCCTTTTCCCTTGACTTTGCAAAAGCAAGAAAACATCCCTGTGTAACAAGAATCCCTTTGGGTCATACAGTAACAGTATCTACAAAACAACACAGGGCACTCACCTCTGGCACTGCAGGCACTCAGTAAATTGGAATCAAGAGACAATCCACTTCATCTGAGCAATACTGCAGGGTACTGCACTGCTAACAGTGCCCTAGATGCCCAGAACACCTTGGTGCAATGCTGAGAGCAGAGCAGAATCACTTCCCTGTGTGTTTGGGCTCTCACTGGTTTGCAAGAACCTCCCAAATGATGGGAGAGACGCCTGTCATGAATTCCATTAAACCTACTTAGGTCACCACAATTTCTGCCTGGATGTTTTTCTGCACTGACTTCCAGGGCAGTGGACAAGGAAATGACCCTCCAGGAACCTCCCTGACCTAACAAAAGCAGCAAAGCCTGTCCCCAGCTCTTCTCCTGCAAGCACTCACAGTTCAGAGTCCCCTAGTCGATCCATGTTGGCCACATATGCAGGCAACTTGTGATGCATAACTGTTTGTTCCACCTCCAGTTCCTCTTTCTTCATGCGGGAGGATTCAGCCTGCAGAGCAAACAGCTACAACACGAGAAAAGAGCCAAGTGAACACAGGGTCACTGAGATTCACCTCCTTCCCACTCACTGAAGTTGTTTACTCCTTTTATTTCAACAGCCCTGGAAGGGTGGGGAAGGACAAAAGTTGCTCTGACCGGCTGAGCACCACATCAGTCCAATTAGTCAAAACAATCAGTACTTTACACACATGAAACTGGAGCCTACTTAAAACCCTTCACTCCTCTCCTCGGGCTGTAGCTGTGGGGACATTAGTGGTGCTGGGAAACAAGAGCTGGGCAGGGCAGAGCTTACCAGTACCTCTCTGTGAAAGCAGTTTGAGGCTAGGGCAATGCAGGCACGGAGCCTAGAAGGCAATCTTCTTCCCACAGCCACGGGTTTGGTAAACTGGCAGGGTGCACCAAGGTCAGTGAAACCGGGTCACCCTGAAATCCAGGTCCATACCCTGTGCAACTCCTTCCCAAGCACAACAATGAGATTTCTCTCCACATTATGGAGAAAGAAAACCGTCTCTTTTTCTCTTCAGCAGAGAGGAACCTCAGGATGCAGCTTTCTGGAACAGACGTGGTTTATGCCTGTGACTCTTATTCACACAAAGAGTTCCTCAGGCTTTTCTGTTTCTGTACATTTGTTTTTCAGATATAATTCTTTTTCTTTTTATCTTGTATTTAAGGAAAGAAAATACAGGAAGAAAAATGAGCTTTAGAAATCTATCTTGCTATTTATGTATTTGCATTGTTCCAGCAGCATAAAACAGAATCAGTACTTAATTTCAGCTAGCATAAAATTCAATATTTATTCACATCTTTTTTTAAAACCTGTATTCTATAGGTAGCTGGTTCCTCCTCTGACGTGAGGAGTTCTCTAAAAGGGAAAGTCTAGTTTTACCTCTGTCAATTTGCCAGAAAACTCTTATCCAGACTGCAAATGATATCAACCAACATGAAAACACAAACCATAGCTTTAATTTGACTAAAAGTAAAGAATACAAAATTGGAGGAAATAAAAGAGCTCTATTTCAAAAATTTCTATTTCTTATCCTGCTATCCCTATTCACTGACCATCTTTGCAGAACCCTCCTGTCAACATCTGACTGACTACTAACTCCATACAGTACAGCGACAAACCTCGGGGTTTTTCCCCCAAAATTGCCTCCTTTTTGAAATCAATTATTCTATTTTACTTCAATTTTTAGGATAGTGTTGAACAGCTATTAAAACAGTAAAAACAGAAAGCACAACATACAACAATGTTTTGTAACACAGGAGGCAAAGCATAAACTTTACTGAAGTATTTATACAGAAAGAGCTTTTATTTGGTATGCCTGAGGAAGTGAAATTAAAGTTCTGCTTACATGAATAAGCCTTCCTACTTGTATGTGATCATCCACATGTGATCTATAGTTTAGAAAGTTCTTAAACTGCAGATTTCATAAATCTAATAGGAAGTTGTACTCGGAAATGACTGACCCATGTTACATCCTCTCCTAAGTATCTGCTGATGATACTGTCAAACACAAGACATGGAGCTGGGCAACATTTTGTCTGAACCAAGCGACCCTTCTTATTGTTTACTGTAAGGTCTAGAATTGGGAAACAGACATTCACATTTCCATTAGTTGGTCTAAATTGCTTTAAGTGCACATCAAACATGGTGAAGTGGTCATTTCAGAAGTAACAGTTTCTGTCTCTTTGCCAGAATTTACTGCCCGCTTCTATTGCTCTATCAGCGAAAACCTGGAAGCGACTGAATACTATTCACAAAATCAGCCATACATCCCTTCCAACCCAACCCATTCTATAATTCTATGACACACACCCTTAACCTGCCACTAGTTTCACCTTGTTTTGGCTTTGCAGTGTAACAGAAAAGGAGTTTGTATAGTATTCAGTCACCTGTCAGACAGCACAGGGAGGGGAGACAGTCACCTCCAGCAGAGGGACGGGAATACCCTAAACACACATTTCACAATATGATCACAACCTTAAGTTCGCTGGAGACAATTGAAAGATAAATCAAAATAAAACACAACACTTAAAGAATCTGCCTTTGAATAACTGCACCAAACTGAACAGTTACAATGTTCTCTAATGGATGGAACCGATTTTACAAAACTCACAGCATCAGTCAGCAGCTAAAAAGTGATCTCAGTTCTGACCTTATGCCGCAACGATTCATTTTCTTCTTGTATGAGACTGCTCCTGAGACATTCAGCTTCAAAGTTCAGTATGACTGGAACTGGTAAGCAATGTTAAAGAAAATCGAGGCAATAACTTGTGTGCACCTGGCTTAATTCTAAAAGCCAGCAGTCTATACCGGCCATTTATCTGTAAAAACAAAGTTGCCCAGTCCATACAATTAGCTAAAAGTATGAGCATGACCAGAAGATTAGAACAGCTTAATTACTTAAGTCAACTTTTTACTTTGCTGTTGCACAAACTATTTCATGTGGACTTTGCAAGGATTTTTAGATTATTTCTTCTTAGAGTCAGAAGATGAGGACAAGACAGGTTCTGTTATTGCTTTACTGTACACTGAAGAAACAGTTTAAGATGAGCTGTTTTCCAGCTGCGGCATAAGCCTGCCCATCAACAAACAAGTAAGACAGAACTCTGTAGTGTGGGGCAAAACACTTATTTCTGCCAACAATCAACTGCTCTATTATAAGGAGCAGTCACTAGGCAATGTTGTGAACATAATGTACCCAAAGAAGGATCTAAGAGAAGATGCCAGTACAGTCATGGACTATGGCCCAAGGTTGTATGCCTGTTTGTACTACATCAAGCAAAGAGTAAAAGCATTTCAGAACAAGATGTGCACAAGATTTCTAGTCACTAGCATCGGGATGATTCAGCATCAGCAATGACCACGATTGTTTGTGCCCAGGGAATACAGCATACCATCAGATAATTGAGCAGTAACTATTCCAACATTCTCTGGTAAACACCAGCTTTCTATTAAGTCTTGGCTGTAAAAAATCACCTGAAAGCAGGAAGTTCTGTAGTACTATATTCTTGGCATGACTGTTAACAGCATAACACCAGGGCAAGGGAGATTTAACTATTAGGTGCAAAAAAAGGATATGCATGCACTGAAATAAGACGCTCAGGAAGTTGTGCAGAGACACGATGAACGTATCTGCCCACTGGCGCGAGAAATAGGTGGCAAAGGCGGGGTTGGAGTCTGGAGCAGGGAGGAAGGGCAGGACAAACCAATCCTTCCACTCCGCCTGGTTCTGGAGCTCGGAGGCCTGCTTGAGGAAAAACTCCTGCGCCTTGTCATTGCGGCCATTCTGAAACACAGCAAGAAGAACAGGGCTCACGCTTCCATTAATGCCACCAGATTAGGTCTAGGAACATTTGCTTTTTGTTATGAACACAATAACAACTACTTTCACCATCTGACACAACAAGTGGTTACTTACAGATTCATCAGGAAACAAAAGAATCCCAAATACACTAGGAGAAGCTCACAAACGCATTCAATCCAATCTTCTTTCTAGTCACCACAATCCTGTTTAAAGGCTGAGACCAATCGAACCAAACACACTGATTTCCAGTTAAACCAGTGCAACGAGACATGAGCATTCTTACACAGGACCAAAGTATAATTCAAATTACTCAAGTCTACAGCAGATGCAGCCTGAAAAGGTTTCCATCTGACACATTATTCAGACAGGACTGTCACACCTCAGGGCAAAACAAAACATGAAAAAACACACTTCTAGAAAGATGCATTAGATTTTGACTCCTCCAAGAACACCCAGCATTACAGATCTTCCATCAGGGAGTGGAATCACGAAGGAAGAATCAAGGGGAGAATATACTCCATTGACTTTCCAAGGTTTGAACAGAAAAAAAATCTCTGTTCCATTTTAAGCTCATTATTTTCTGTTCTATTCAAAGCAAGCAAAAAGACATCCATTTTCTCTCCCACATTTCCTTGTTCCAGTTCAAACCTCATGTTCTCTGCCAGTATCCAAGTTAACTGAGCAGGACTGAGCTAACAGTACTGCTATCCTTTCTGAGGGGAATCTGTCTTTATGGGAGTGTGAATATCTTGCTCCCAGAAAACCATGTTTCCCTCTTGCCCGAGTTTCCCTATCCTGCACACAAGCTTGTCATGTGAGTCTGCATCAAACTCCTTACTACACTCCTGATCATGACACATGAATTGCTTGTTCCTTATCCAGCAGGCCTGTCAGAGGCTCACACGGGTAGTTTACTGCTTTGGTTTCAGAGACCAGGATCTTTACAAAACAGAAGCCTAACAATCAAATACTACCTGAATAGCATGGACAAGGTAATATCGGAATAAGCTGGTTTTGAGCTTGTTCACTGTTGGCCGATAGACGTCTTCCAAACGGCTGAAAAGGCGTCGGTCCAGATAACTCCAGTAATCCCGCAGGGCAGCCAGATCGTAGCTCTGAACAAACTGCTGCAGCTGGTCCACTATCTTATCCACCTAAAGAGGGCAAAACAGGGAAGACTTCAGTCACGTGAGGGCTCTTGAGGCTCAAGACTTTCTGTAACTTAGTGCTGAGAAGCTTTAACTGCATCAGTAGTACAATACAATCCTTATGCATTAGCTATTTTCTAATCCCGGAAACATTCTGCATTTTGTATCAGCATTCTTCCACTCCGCAGCACTTTTCAAATGAAGGGAAAAGGAATATGATAGAACACAGCCAAACAGATTTTGACAGAAATACCACATTTTGTTGAACCCAACTGATGGGGTTTTTTGCAAATAAGCAAAACTTTCCACCTCTTTTAAAAGTCAGTTGATAATAAAAGTAATAATGTGATTAAATGTTGAAAACTCAGGTGCAGCACCTGAAAAAAAAGGTATTATTTTTAGACTAAAAGGAAATAAAACTGTATTTAGCCAACAGAAAGAGGAAGTCAGTTCTGCTTTACTGCAATCTTTGAAGTACCTTGATTTTTAATAACATCATCTACTAACAAGGCAGGTATAAAATTTTGCAACGGGATTTTTTTTTAATCATTACGTCTCTTTGGAAATCATTTCTGCAATATGAATAAGACAGAATGGTGGCATGGGAATAGATTTTCTCGTTCAGTAGTTTCTGATGGCCAAGACAGGCACCAAAAAAAGAAAAAAACTGCATCCTGTATAAAATTAAACTAAGGTTGTTTAGTATGTGGTTTGTTCTCCCCTCAACAGTTAGTATCTTAGGACATACCCAACTTTTATCTCTGTGGCTTCCTACAGACATAGAAAACTGAAGTTTGTGACCCCAGCAGACCCTTCTTGGACAGTAATTCCAATTAAGTCACCTGTTTGCCGACCACTAAACATTAGCAAAGAGCTGGTGTTTTAAAAAATAAAAGCAACATGCTTTATTAATGATAAAAGTAGTGCTTGTATTGCTGGTCAAAGAAAAATCTGGCTCTTCAAAGCACTACATTCGGTACCCAAAACTGTTGCTACAGGAATGTGAAGCTCACACAAAGGCCCGAAACAGTATTTTTGAGACTGGCAAATTCTGTGCCAATTTCCACACGTTAGTCCAGGTAGCTGGTACTCAAGACACACAAACTAAAGAGCGGAACTATAAATCCGCTGGATAAAAATCTCATGACCGAGAAAAGATGCAGGCAAAAGAAACGTCTTCCTGCCGCCGCCCTCTCAATACGCGGTCTCCTCCGTTCTTGGCGGCTCGAAGCCGAGAGCCCGCTGGTGGGTTACAGGTCGGACGCGGGGTCCACAGCCGGCCAGGCTGACCGGCGGCGCGGGGCGGCTGCTGGGAACGGCAGCCCCTGGCTCGGAAGGCAGGGAGGGGATGGAGCTCCCCGTCCTGCGCTGACGCCGCTCCGGAGCCGAGCGGGAGGGGAGCCTTCAACCGGCTAAAGCCTTCCGCCAGAAACGGCGGCAGGGCGGGCCGGGCGGCTCCGGGATGTGGGGGTCCCGCCTGCGCGGCCGGCCGGGCCCCGGCACAGCCCGGCACAGCCCGGCACAGCCCGGCCCAGCCCGGCCCAGCCCGGCACAGCCCAGCGCGGCCAGGGCGGCCGCTCCCCCGGGGAAGCGCGGGGGCTCCGAGGGCTCCCCCCACCGCCAGGCCCGCTCCCCTCGCCCAGCCCCTGGAGCGCGGAGAGGCGCCCGCGGCCCGCCCGGGGAGCGCGTCCTCCCCGGGGGGCACCCGCGCCCAGCACCCGCCGGCAACGGGGACGCAGCCGCCGCTCACCCGGAAACCCTTCTCCCGGTCCGCCTTGATCTCGGCGTCCAGCTGCTTCAGGGCGGCGGTGAAGCCGCGGAAGAGCAGATACTCCCGCACCAGCTCGTCCGTGCGCTCCGTTGCCGCCGCCATGGGGGCCCCGCGGCGCCGCCGGCTCCGCCCGCCCACGGGCGGGGCGGGGCGGGGCGGGGCGAGGCGGGGCGGGGCGAGGCGGGGCGGGGCGGGGCGGGGCGGGGCGGGGCGGGGCGGGGCGGGGAGGGGATGGCGCGGCCCAGCGCCAGGAGGACTTCAGCTCCCAGCGTGCCTTGCCAGCCCACCTCTTTCCTGCCCCGCCCCCCACCCCGCCGGCCTGTCCAGCCCGCGTTTTTCCCGCCTTCTGATTGGCCACCGCCGGGCGCCGGCTGCGTGCCGATTGGCCCTCCGCCACGTGCGGCTCGTGTTGCTTGGCGCGGGCGGCAGAGGCGCGGCGGCGGGCGGGGGCGGGGTCCGGGTCCGGGTCCGGGCGGTGCGGATGGATTGACAGGCACACCGAGCGAGCGAGAGAGAGCCATCCCAGAGGCTCCCGGCGCGGCCCCTCACGGGCTTCCCCCGGCCGGCCTGTCCCTCCCGACCTCAGAAGGAGCAGCAGGGGCGGGCACTCTTACCTCTAGGCTGTGCTTGCGGTCGGTAGCGAGGCAGTGGGCACTAATCCGGTGGAAGGCCGGGAAGGGCTTTCCAGGCGGGCGCCTCAGGCTGTGTCAGGCCGGCGGGGCAGCTGCAGCAGGCCCGGCTGGGCCTGGATCTGGCCCTCTCGTGCAAGTGTATGTCTGGTATCGTTGCCCACACCAATGTCACAGTTTAGTGGGAAAAAAAAAATCAGCGTTATAAAGAAGCCTGTCCTTTAGCAACATCGGTGGGAGCAGAGGTGTCTCAGTGCTTTGTGAAGCCGAGCCCTGGATAGTCCATGGAAATGAAACCAAATCATTGTAGGGAAGGGTGCGGGAGATGGGAGGCTGGCTTCAGCTGGGTTGCTGTTAATTGTTAGTGGTGAATTAGGTTTCAGTAAATACTTAACAGGCAGGTATCTCTCAGGGAAAGAGAATATTTCAACCTTCATGATTTTCTACAGAAAGATAAGCTCGTCAGTCAGCCAGGTTTTTTCTTTGTGTCTGTCCACTATGCAGGCTGTAATATTTCTTTCTCTTCACTTACATATTTATTCAGTATAAATAAATGTTGCATTGCAGCTTTCAACAGACACAGCTGGAGACTGTAGGAAGACACATGCCAAAGTGAGTCTCAGTCCCCTGACACGCCTGCAAGAGGTAGAACACTGCATGGCAAAGCAGCACTTGCCACAGGCACACCACTGGGTTCCTCTGGCAAGACTCTTCAGCAGCTTGCGGGGAAGAGTTTTATCCCAGTCAGACAACTGTGCCTCAAAGGTGCGGAACAGTGACTATTTCTCTATGCATCACTATAATACATGAGTATGTTCCAATTTAACCAGCTTTAGGTTCAATCTGTGAGGAGGATCACAGTATCTCTATGGGTGCCAGTATGTGTGTAATTTCACTATGTGCACCTTTCCTGGATCTCTTTAAAGCTGCCAACTCAGCGTAAGCGAGTTGTCCAATTTGTAGTTTCTGGGTCATGGGTTTATCATGTGCCTTATCTGTACTTTTCTTACTGGCTTTTTGCAGCATTTTTATAGCCTTGCATTTTCTTTTATAGTATTTTGGAAACAAACCAAGGGATCTCATGAGAAAGCTGATGTCACAGCATTTTGTTCTGAAATCAGAACAGTGAGTTTAGGGACAAAAGGAGCTAGAGGGAAAGGAGTAATTCATTCAGCTTTAGGAGGTGCACTTTGTCTTCAAGACACTGGAAAAATAAGTTCAGGATAAAAGAAGCACCAGTACTGTTTCTTGGTCTCTATTAAAGGAAGAAACTATTTAAGCAAAATTGTTTATAAAGATGAAATTTACTTAAAATACTACTGAAAAGACTGAAATTACCATGCTTGAGGCAGAGGAGTAAACATCAGGAGTCTTTTCTCAATTCTGCCACTGATTCGTTTAGTTACATTGGCTACCTTCAGTTTTCCAGTTTGTAAAATAGAGGGGGTAATGATTGTTTAGGACAGGAATTGTCCCCTGAATATGCTAAATACCACTACATGCGGCTTGTGCCTGCTGAGTCCCTTAGCTCTCATGTAGGTTGAGGTAAGGCTTCAGTTTGCCATGTTCTGAGCAAGATACAAGTTAACCTGAAGTCAGCATGATCTCAGAAGCCAAGACTAAACAACTACTTCCTTTGCCTGGTCTAAGGGGACTGTGTTCACATGCCAGTTCTTGAAATTGCTTTTTCATAGTGTCATGTACCCCTTCCGTGACTCTAGGGGGTGAAGGAAGTTTAATATCTTAAAAAAGCCTAAATACAGAAGGTCACTTGTAATCCTAGTGCTTGGTGCCTGGCTAAAATATCCAGCATGAAAGCTCTGCAAGGTAGACGTGGATGGTCTCACCATGCACATAAGTCTTGAAATATTTTGGAGATGTGTATGTTTAAATGCATGGGCCATATGTTTTCAGTTGTGCTTGGTATAGATGATGAAGGAATGATGTGCAGCACTGAAGTTAATCCTGTTCATCCAGACTTTTGCTAGGAGAAGCCTTTGCCATGTTCTAAACTGCTGTAATCCAGGTTAGAGCAATGTAGAACATGGCAAAGGCATCTCCTAGCAAAAGTCTCATGGGAAATCATTAGTAAAATCTTATGCCTTAAGTTGGTAGGCATCCAACAAGACTTCACAGCATGGTATTTCTGGACATGCTCCAAGAAGAGAACGATCCAAACAAGACCATTTGCTGATGAAAAAAGATCAGAGTTAAGTAGCAAATGTCTATGTGACTGGGTGTTTGTGTATGTATTGCATAATATATACCCAAATATTTATATTCTATATTGAAGTTTATTCTCTTATTAATTCTTTCTCCTTTTCATATGTATAAGGGTAGCTAGTGAAACAACACAGTTGTTTTCACAGAGACATGGAAATTACTGAAGGTAAACATGAAGGAAAAATGCAGAAAGCAACGAAGGCATGTTAAAACATGAATAGTTAGAGCAGAGAACAATCAGTTCTGTTTTCTTCTTATGTTTAGTATCAGGTTTTGCGTAAGGCTCAGACATCTATCCAGAAGCTGGAGCAAACCTTGTGTTCTTTGCTGAAGATGAAAGGTAACTGTATGCAAGTATTTGCTTGGACAAAGAGCCTGGACTTGGGTTTTATGTATTTGTTAAATAGAGACAGAGGTACACAGCTGAGCACATTAAAGCATTGCAGCCAACTGTGGCTTTAGTTGTAGCAAAAAGGAAGGGATAGTGAAAAGTGTCAATCCACTAAGCACTGCATCTCGGAAATGCCCCTCTGACTCTCAGTCTTTCCTGCCCCCTCCCCAGCCTAGGTGAAGGAAGGAAACAAGCAATTCCTGCTGTCCCATGGCAGCAGGCTGTTCGGGCTGAGTCCCCTTGGCAGCTTCACCCCGGCAGGTGTGGGGCTGGCATGGGTGCCCAGGCTGAATCCTTAGGCTCCCACTCGGAGCCTGCAGGAGCTGTGTGCCCCTCCTGGCCGCAGCAGCGTGGCACGGTGCGAGTCACAGCTGTCACCAGCACCCCGCCCTGCGAGAGCTTACGCTGCACGACAGCACACTGTGGTGTTAGCTAAAAGGATTTCCTAGGGTAGGAAATGGAAGCCTCTGGTAAAGAGTGTACTCTGATATAAATGGTTAAGAGAGATGCTACAGTTTTGTTTTCTTTCAGCTTGGCAGGCCCTGCTCTGTTCCAGCCTGTGACACCTCGGTCACTCTGGTCAGCAGGTACCGTCTGCACTGGTGGCAGCTCCTGCTGCGGGGCTTCACGGCCCCAACAACCTGCCTTCTGTGTAGTGCTGCTGGCCACTGCCTCCGCTGGCAGCAGGCAGGACTAGGGGCTGATAGGATAGAGGCTTTGGACATTTTTTTTGTCCCTTCAAGTGTCCAAATTCCTGTCAGCTAGAAAAAAAATTGCTATTCATGTGACTTGCACCTCCAGTAATTTGCATCTATTAGAAGTCTCAGTGCTTAAAATGAACAACCTTATCTGAACCCACATCCTTGGATAACCCATAAAAGTGAGTCACAGGTAGAAAGAATAGTTTGACAGCAAAACTGAAGGGATAACAAGCGGTGAGGCTTGCTGAGGGGAGTTTGAGGCAAACTTCCCCTTGTATGTACTTGCGTATATGCAAAATTCATACTGCTTGTGAATCACAGGTTGGATGTCAGAGTTTTTTACATGCAATTTGTTCATTATAAGGTAATCAAAAAATACTGCATTGACTAGTGCGTGCCCAGACTTTGATTTGCTGGTTGTTTTCACCATCAGTTCTATCAAATCAATTTTAGGAAGAAGGCATTGATTCTAAGTTCCTCAGTGTTCATAAACTCCCAGTAGTGCTAGTTACGTTGTAGGAGAAACAGATGTTTCTTCTTTCACATCATTTTTGCCTAATGACAAGCTCTGGCTTGTGAAGAACTAGTTGTTGACAGTATTCTGTTTGGTTGGGGCTGAGGGTGAGAGAGAAGCCAGAAGTGCCATTGATGTGACAGTAACCTTTCTGCTGACAACAGCGAGCTGCAGTCTGGAGGATGGGAGCCCATCCAGCTTGGAGGAAGTCAGGGAGGAGTATGTCAGGAGGCAGTTCGGCAGTTCCAGGTAAGGGCTTATACCAATCAAGAAAAGATGATAATACTTTGCACTTGCTTCCATCCCAGCATCTCTGAACTTCTTTGTCATTGCTGCTGTATTTCCAAGCAGAGGTTTTTCATCATGAGGAGAGGATAAAGAGGTTTCACCTGGACTGCTGTAATCCCATTGAGTGCACAAACATTCTAAGCATGTTGTTGGTCTCATTTCCGGTCAGTGCTTGTATTTTCTTTCCCTTCTATGTAGCTGATCTCCAGCAAGGATTTCTCATTGCCTGCAGAGCAAAAGAAGGAGGAAAAAGCTGGCTTGGGAAGAATGGCCCTGGGCTCTGGAGTGACCATGACAAGGGCCTTATTAATCCAGTTAAGAAGTTGTTCATGTGGCTTTTTTCCCTTGTGTTCTTTCCAGCACTACATCAGCCTCAGAAGATGTGAGTGAAAGTGACTCTGCCATCTGGTATTTGCTTCAAGAATGTGAAAAACAAACAGTGGAAGAATATGGGAAGCCAGAATTGATCCAGTTTTCAGACACTTTATCCCCAGATCTAGTGGAATTTGAACGGTAGGTGCACCCCACATTGCCTTCAGGTTTTTAACTCGTTTGCATTATCACTGCATCCAGGCACTGCTGTCCATGCAGCCCTGCTGGAGCCTGCACCTGCCTTGCAGAAGCCTTGTGCCAGCAACTTTGGCCCTACTGGTGATGAAGCTGATCACTTCCTAAGTCCCTGCAGCTTGCACATGAATGAACTCTCAGTGTTGTAGCAGTCCCCAGCTTTTCAGGCCTTGGTAAATCCCTGAGGATTTTTCACCCTTTAAGAAAAAGAAGAAAATTTCTTTCAAGTGTGTCAGTCCCTGTGTTGCCACGCTTTACCACTGTATCCCTGCAGTGGGGCTAGATTTTAGGAGGGTAAGAATTGCTGCACCATATGAACTTGTCAGGAGTCTAACTGTATGTGTTCCAGGGAGGTGCAGGAACCAGAGGTAGGCACATTCTTTTCCCCACAGTGATGCTCATCCTTCCTCTAATGGCATTGTTATGAGGAGCTTGAACACTTTTTCCCCTTCCAGAAGCAGACCCTTAGCTCCGGGCAGCTTGGATTACTTTTTTGGTGGGATCAGAGTAGGGTAAGGCTGGATTCAACCAAGGAAGAGCTTGTAGTCCTCAGCCTCTGGGCTGCAGAATAGAGGTTGTCTGGAAGATACCAGAAGGCATTCTGCAACAATGCAAAAATGTCTGCAACACTGGGGAGGAGGGGAACCTAAACACTTGCATGTGTGTTACACTTAGAGCTAGTGGGTGTGAGTCTGTAAACCCTTTAAGCTTCTAAATGCCTGATGCAGGACCTGAAAGTCAAAGACCACCATTCTCATGTCAGTTGTCCATGTATTTTAGTTAGAAGTCATAATGGTAAAATTACTGGTGTTTTTCAGTTACTGATATCTTAAAACTGAGTATATTATACTCCCATGTTCTTCCCCTTCCTGTCAGACAACACTAGGAGGTACTTAGAGGTTCTGTCCTGCATTTCCAACAGGATAAACGATTATTTGATTGTAAAGATATGAGAAATAGATGCATGTGTAATCTATTCTGTACCATCAAGCAGTCAATTTCACCCTAACCATTCCAGAGTTAAGCAGTGCAGGAGAATCCAGAGCTTCAGCTGGCATCCTCTTCTGTGGCATCACCACCGTAGCCAAAGACTTCTGCAGTTCCTTCTTCTCTTTTGCTTTGAAGTGCTGTGTATTTCTAAAAACCCCTTGGATCATCGGGTTTTTCCTCAAAAAGAGAGTGCAGCTGGACCAGCAGATGGCACCAGCTTCCCACTCCTGCTCCTGCTTTTGCTCCCGTTAGAATTGGAGGTGGCTGTAGTGAAGGTATCGTTTAGAAGACCTTGAAATGTGCTGAATCAAGATTTTCAGGATTAGAAAAATCTGCTTCATCAAAGACTGCACGACAGAGCCGTAAACACCTGACTTTCACGTTCTTTACTGACGAGGTAGACCAGGGCCTGTACTGTGTAGACTCTGGCACTTACCCTATAGTCCTAGGGCAGATTGCATTTGGTTTGTAGCTAAGTCTTGTCAAAAAATTACCTTTTATAACAGGCATAAAACGAAAGGGACTCTTCAGCAAAGAAAGCAACAGCCTTTTGGTGATCATTTAATCACATTATTTGGGAAGTATCAGAAATGCTTTGAACTTCAACTGACTGGGTTTTTTTCCCATGTCTAGCAGCAGGAGCTACATTGGTAAGACTTCACAGTACTCTGTCCAGTGCAAAATGTGGTTGTCTCCTTCCATCTGAGAAGGAAATAGTTGAGTCGTGCTTCAAGCTTAATTTCTTTAGCAGAGCAGTCTAATGGTGATTCATGTTCTTCTGCTTGAGAAATTCCAGGTCCATTGTTTGGAGCTGGACATACAGAAACCTTAGTGAGTGCAATACCTTTCATGAGAACACTTATTCCCCTTCTGGTATTTTGTCTCCAGCAGTGGTGGAAAATACTCCAGAGTGTGGAAACCGGGGTTTAAACAGGTTTATGCTTGCCTACAAAATTATATTTTCAATATTGGTTTGCTGAAACAAATATTTACAAATAAAAAAGAAAAGAATGAACTCTTTTGAGTTGCTTTCTCAGGCAATACTGTTCAGTTAATCGGGAAATGTGCTCATTTGGGACATCTTCCAAGGCATCATTTTGAGCCCAAACATAGTAACAATGACGGCTGTTTGTAGAACTCTTGGTTTGTACTCCTTTGATCTTTTTATTTTTATCTGAAACTCTCTAAGCATTTAATTAATGTAAAATAACCTTCAGTGCTGCTTTCTGGAAGCAGACATTATTATCCTTGATTCACTGTGCCACACAGTGCTAACGGAAGAAGCAGGTTTGTTCTGAGATTTAGCCACTGGGTTGAAATTATGAGTCCTGTGTTCCACCACCAGTTTCACTACAGGCTGCATAGAAGTCAGTCCTAGGGATGTGTTTCCTTAGATGTAAAATGGAGGAAACTGAGCGTCCGTGCTTAAGTCAGAGCATCCAGACCTAGGGTAGTGTCCTTCTGTCTGCATGTATAGTACCTAGTGCATCAGGATATGACCTCAGCCAGGGCTTTAAAGTGTAGTAGGAGGCCAGTAAATGTATAAAAAGGGACTTACAGTGCAAAAGGCTCAGGATACAATGGCAAGTAACTGAAAAATTATTGAATTCCACAATGAGGTTTGCCTCTGCGACCAGTACAACCTGCAGTGCCTGGAGCTTCTGTTGTGAGGCAGTCCTGCTGAGGCTGAAGCTGGAGCCTGCTTTTTGCAGGTGAAATCTTCAGCAATGTTGGACATCATTCAGTAATTGTGTGAAGTCTTGGAGGCAGAGTCAGTGAAGTAGTTATGGATCAGAGCTACTCCCCAGTGTCCTGCTGATTTTCAGTAGATAGCTGCCTTATAGCCTGCTCTTAAGAGATACTCCCTTTCCTTTCCTTCCAGATACCTGTATTTTTATAAGCACACAGTGGACCTGCTGATAGAGCATGGAATTGTTTGCACTGGAGAGGTGCCTCTTCCTGAGGTCTCCACAGCTATTTCCCATCTCTGGCAAGAGCTTTCAGAAGAGAGCAGGGACAGCATCTTGCAGTACTGTAGCCAGAGAGATTTCCTCATGGATCCCAAGGCTGCTTGCGCAGAGCCTGCTTGCACTGAAGGTAGTGTGAGGGACAGCGGAGGTAACAGTGAGGAAGCCAGTGGTTCCTCAGTCTCCACGCCAGAGGAAGTAAGTGCTCAGCAACATTCATAGTCTGCCTCTGAAACTCCAAGCCTTCAGATGCCAATTGGCTCTGCAGCTTTTAATTGCAAACATGCAGTAGTTGTAATTAAGCTTTCTGAAGACCGCATGAATGCATACCTGGAGACAATAAGCAGTCTTTGAGTAAATGTCTGCACCAAAATTTCTCTTGATAAGATACCTAGCAAGCTACAGTAGTGCAGTGTAGTAATCCTGCTGGTCTCCACTGACTTGTGGAGTTTCTGTGCCAAGTAACAGTTAAATTTGCTCATACCTTGCTCCAGGGACAGGAAGCAAGAACAAGAATTATACAGTTACTGTGCTCTGCAAACTCTCCAAAGAGCACAGATGATCTAAATCCAGAAGGAATACCTAGTTTGCCAAAGCCTGCTGTGTTTTGGGTTGGGTGGGGTTTTTTCATCAAAGCACTTGGTAGCAAAGAGAAAGTATTTTTAGACCAGTTCCAGTGGTACAGGGCCAGTGACTGCCTGTACCATGCACTTCTGCAGAGCCAAGAAGTCAGTGACTGAGTAGACCAGGACATTTATTAATAAGAGATTGATTAAAGAACAGCCAACTGTATAAATGGTTCCTGAGCACTGGTTGCTGAAGGAACTACCTGCTCGAAGAGGTATGTGTAATTTCATTAGCTGCAAGAAAGGGACAGATGTTTGCCTTTAGCATGTAAGTAAATTGCATCAACAAGTTCTTTTTGAGTCACAGGACACAACTCATACCACTCGTCGCCTTAGGAAATGTCGTGGGAATGTTCCATGTATGGTACTTTTTGGCACAGAAAGTGTGTGAACTGCATTATGGCAGAGTGAGCTAATGAGTTTAGTGGTCTGGCACAAGGAGCATCCAAACTCCTTTGTAAATTGGAATCAGATTTGGAGAAACTGGCTGGTACAGCTGAGATCTCCAGCCATAAGCAGCAGCCCACAGTCAAGTCTCTAAAGCACTGACACATGGGTTTTACTGATTTTCTGGGAGATGTAATGTGAAGTCTAATTCCTAGAGGTTGAAACAGAGGCTTAAGGGAGTGGACTGACTTTGTGTTCCTAGCCATGAAATACAGTTATTCCACATTATTCCTGTCTCCACAAAACCTCTTGGTTTACTCTAGCTGCAAACATACCTGTTAAATGTAAAGAAAGTATATCATGCTTTTAAGCACTTCAGTATTAAAAATTATGCCCTAGGTAAAACCTTTAGGTGGCTGGATATGCTGACATCTGAAGTGATTTCTCTGCTAGGTGATGTTTGAAGATGCATTTGATGTTGCTGCTGGTTTCCTTGACAGAAGCAAGACTCAGGGAATGTCCAGCCAGAGGTAAATTACAAACTCCCCCCTTTTAGTAGACACAGTACGTTAATAGCCCACTTCAGTACTCCACGGCAAGGACTCTGTGGAGTAAGACAATAGCCCAGCTCTCTTTTGTAATAAATGGTGAGAGTAGCAGCCTCCAGCAACTGTGCTCACAATAATACTTCCTTTTCAGGTGAAAAAGTGAAGTGACTAATGGTCATTTACAGCAGAATCAGTAAGAATCACTTATTAAGAGCAGCCCATCACTTCAGGATAACTGGGGTCCTTCTGATTTTCTTTGCCACTCTGCACAGCTTTCTGTCTTTTCAATTTACAATACTCATAATGTTTTCCTTTTCTCTCTGTCACTTACCAGGCCTGTGAGGACCAAGAGGCATTCCCTGGATAAATCAGCTAATCATAAACTGTACTCTCATTTAATGCGACAAAAATGATAATTATTCAACATTTTCTCCCTTGTCTTTTTCAAGTACCCTAATTCAGTCACGTGGAGGCGATCAGGTTAAAGTGTGGTTGACCTGAACAATAACACCAAAGAAACACAGGACCTAGTAAATAATAACACCTCTTTCCTCTTCAGTTCAGATGAGTTACCTGGAAGAGAACATGTCAGATACAAAGCTGGCACTGCCTTTGATTTTTCCCAGTAGACCAAAGAAAGAAAAAGGTTGTTTTCCTCAGGAGGAAAATCACATTATGATTAATCTTTTATGTATTCTTTCTACTTAGTCTTTGTTAGGATTGTTTCTCTTTGCAAATAGTATTTTTAATCTGTGGGGTTTTAATCCCATTTTCTACTTTTCAACATTTAGAGTGATCTTTAATGTGACTCTTCCTTTTGCCAACATTGCAGGTTGCACTTCCAGAAGAGAATAAATTAAAATAAGGTTGTTTTGGCTGTTGATCAGAATATACTTGAGTGGATGAAAAAGCTTAACAAATATTTATTTATTAAATAATATTTATTAGGTCATAATTTCCATTTGCTTTTAAAATAAGATTAAGTATTTCTTAATACTGCAGAGTATTACAATAATCTTTACAGTCTGTTTTAGGTCCCAAATCAGTTTAGTATTTCAATAGTCAACATTTATTGTTTTCTCTTCCTTGCCTGTTGTTCTGCACCTTGTAATTCTGGACAGAGGTGTGATGGCGGAACCTTGTAAAATCCCAGGAAGAATGCAGAGGTGAGGTCCAGAATGAAAAGCTTAGCTTTGTGCCACAGTTACCTGAGAACAAACATGCCAGTTACAGCTAACATGTCACTACATGACCACAGGTTGCTGCATTCACTCAAAAACTTTACAGAAGAAGTCAAAGCTGTTCCTCTGAACAACCCTACCAAATACACTCCCAAATAACCATTGTTGCCGTCTGTTTTAATGGATATTTGCTTTTCCCCAAAACAGTGTTACTGTAGCTGTCATGTATCAGCGGATCTCCTTGTTGTGACACCAGTTGCTTGTATTTCTGTTCTCTGTTCTTATACATCTGCCTTGCACTTGGCAAACAGTATCTCATCAACACATCCATCACCACTGCTCCCTGTCTTGCTTGGCTATTTTCTTTATTATCAGAACCATCTTGAAAAAAATTTGATTTTTTTTTAATTTATAAGTAATATATGGAGGAGAGAAAGTAAGGAGAAGGGAACAGGAAATTAAATACAGTATCTGATTCCATTTTCAGTTCAGCATTTGCAAGCTGCACTTCTGAAAATCCAGAGGATCACCAGAGACTCTATCAGCAGGTCACTGACTTCCTAAAACACCTCTTCTTTGCTAATACACAGTTTTGCCAGGTAAGCCTTGCCAAAGGATTCCTTAAAGAAGGAGAAATGTATTTCAGAGCAATGTATTTCAGGAGCAATGTCAGAAAGGGATTTTTGTATTCAGTGCTTCTGATCATATTGTCCAGAATGATTACAAATAAGAACTTGGCGTTCATCAGTTCAGATATGTCATTCCAAAAGGCCAGCAGGATTGTCTTTGTAAGAGGCAAACTGTGAGTGAATACTGCTTTGAATATTATTCAAAATGGCAAATGACATAAAGAATTTTAGAATTTTTTTTATTATTACTGTTTGCATGACAATTCCTTGAGGAAAAGCTTGAGTGATCTCCTCTGAGCAGGTAAAGCTCACTTTCCAGTTCTCCATCAACCCCCAGCTGCTTCATTCTGAGCTCAGTAGAACCACCTTCTGCTTGTCTGGGTGCCAGGTTCCCTGCCCTGAGCCCTCCACTGGCAGGCCCTAGAAGCAGGATATTCGTGTTCTTGAAAGAGCTGATGAAAAGTTCCTGAACTTCTTCTTAACCTCAGCCTACTGTTGCAAGTTTGCTGAGCCAGAAGTCTTTGTGCTTGCATTGTTCTTCCTCCCCTTCTTGTCTCCCTGCCAAGGAGGTGGCTCAGAGCTTGCCCATGGGTGAAGAACTGAAAGGGAGATACCCCTCAGGCAGAGCATGCTTGGTTTGGTTCAGAGTCAGTGGTAGCTCCACAGCAGCCACTGGTTTGCTGGTTTCTATTGCCCAGCTCCCACCTGGTCTCTGGTACTTGAACAGATGCTCCTTTGAAGGAAAATAGAAGGTTTGTGGTGAGGGGTAGTTGTGACAGAAAACAAAGCAGAAAACTAGTGTTGCACCACTGTCTGAATCTATCACATAGAGACTGCTGCATGCCATTTGGTTCCCCCATCTTGGAGATAGTAGCACTAAAGGAGGTGCAGAGAATGGCAGCAAGCACAGGAAAAGGCATTAAATAGAAACTGTTAAGCGTAGGACTTTTCTACAGAAAAAGATTGAGGGGTACTGCAAGACCATTTTATTCCTGCATGGTGTGGATTTGGTACACAGAATGATTACTCATTGTGTCTAACACCAGAAGAACTAGAAAGCACTAAATAAAATGAACAAACAACATATTAAAAATATTTGCATGTACAAATTACCATATTAAAACTCCAGGGTCATCAATCCATGGGCAATTACTAAATCTGAAGGTCCAGATTCAATTTCCAGGAGGGCTTCACAGCACGGTTTGCTATGATGTAGGAGCATTTATTGTAAAACTGAGCACACTGTGTGCCCAATTCTTGCACTTTTTTCTAAAATTCCCCTGCTGACTGTTGTCACAGACCAGGCACTGATCTACAGTGCCCTTTGGTCTGTGAATAGCTATGTTCTGTGTAAGAGCAGAGCTCTTCTTGTGTTTATGTAAATGACCATGAACTGAGCAGGCCTAGAAAAGAAGGAAAAGCTTTAGGCAAGATATAGCATTTTCTGGTTTTAAATTTCTTTTGTGAGTGTCATGCCTGGCATGGTCTCATCTTGTCCTTCTGCTTGGGGCTGCCTCGTTATATGTGAGCCCAAGTCCATCTCACAGCTCCCAGATGAGGTGGTATGGGAAGAGGTAGTGTCTCTTTCAAGGTTTAAAGAGGCACATTTAAAACAAGACTAGGAGAATGAGAGTGACGGGAAGACAAGCAGCAGAAGAACCCAAAGTACTGCAAATTGGCAGTTGACTGTACTGTGTGGATCCAAAAGGAAATAAAAAGCTGCATACGTTTGTTTTACACAGGAACTTTTAGTTGTCTGTGATAAGACAATAAAAAGGGAGTTTGAGCAGAAATCACCCAGGCTACATAATGTGAAGGTCACAATCTGTTTTGATTTAGAGTGCAGTACAGCACATCTAGACAGTGCTGCCAAGAGGCAAAAAAAAGAAAAAAGAAAATATGACTGACAAGATATTTTTTGTTTTGAGAGCAGAAATTCGGATCCATCTCAAAGCAAACAGATTGAGACAGTTATGAAAGTGGTTGCAGAGCAGGGATAGAAGATGTTCCAGCTAGCTTGAAACACACCAACTCAGGCAGCAGCAGAGAGATCAGTATAGGCTACTCACCTTATCCCAGAAATTGGGCTGCTCAGAGCATCAGAGACTCCTGGACTTGACAGGGAAAGGAACCCGTCCTGCTTACCTTATGGGTATGACTGAACCTCTGCAGACCATTCCCCTTCCCTTGACGTGGTACCTGTGCTGGTGCTATGCTAGCACAGGAGTTTGGGCAGTGCTGGGATAAATTATCCCAAGGATAAAGCAGTGTCCCAGGACACTGTGCACACACCTTGTAGAAGATACAGAGGTGGGTAGCAAGTACAGTAAGTACCAAGGTAAGGCGTGTGATGTGCACCCGACTGAAATACAAAAGGCAGCCCATGGTCTCCTTTCCTTTCATCTGCAGAGCTGATGGATTTCATTGCTGGTCATTCGTGCCAGTGCCATGTTCTGTCATTTCTGGTTAACTGTCCAGGTACAACCTACAACTACTGCTGTTGGATTGTGGATGGTCACTGTTTCATAGCCACAGAGCTACTGAGCACAGCTCCTCTTGAGCCGCTGCCCAGGCTATCAAGGCTGCCAAGGGCATGCCCCCCACTGGAATAAAAAGCTTCAGAAAGACTCACACAAGAGGAGGCGGGACAAGGAAAGGGAGAGCTCTTAAAAGGGCAGTGACCCCAAAATGAGAACAGGAGCATGCTTCTACAGTACATGATAGAGAAATATTTCTGAGCATGAGATTAGTTAAGCAATCTTGTAATTTTTCAAGAGCTGTTGTCTTAAGGTCACATCATAAGAGAAGCTTAGCAGCAAAGGCAGTAAAGAATTAATTTAGACTGAGATCCAAAGTTTTTACCTCAATGAAACTCAGTGGGGTTTTTTTTCTAAATAGTACTGAGCACCTTTGTCTCTTCAAAGGCACACTTTCTTTTGAAATTATGAATTTTAGATGAGTCACTTGACAAGCAAGTGGTATTTAGTGCTCCTTAAGCTATACATTTTTAAACAGCACCTATTTTTAAAAGCAGTATTTCACTGAAGTCTTGCATCAATGCAGAAGGTGGACTAGATGGACTGCAGGCATGAACACTCTTACCTTCCAGACTTCGATTTCTCAAGAGCCACTTACTCTCTGTAAACTGGTGAAAGAGAAGACCATTTCCTTCTGTTGCTAAAAGTGGAGCAAAGCCCGAAGTTGGTAGAAGTTAAGGCCTCAAGGAAGCTCTCATACCTTCATAGCCTGTTATGTGACATACTTGCTACCACAGTCAGTAACAGCTGTCTAGATGATGTAAATAGACACAGGGTGGAGCCCTGTGATTTTAGAAGGAAACTGGCAGAAAATTTGAGCCATTCTTCATCAGGCACCTCAGGCACTTAGTGCTGGTGCTGATTCAGAGAGGAGGAAAGGCTCACGGTGCATTTGCTGGCACATCAGCTCTTGACCAACTCACTGTGTATTTGAAATTCAATTAACTCCTCTGGTTTTTAATCCTGCTTGACTTTGGGGGGGCTTTCAGGAAGAAGATCTTCACTATGATCATGAGACCGTGATGCTGCGGTGCACTGAGACCTTCGATGATGAAGATTTCTAAACAGTATCTCCACTTATGGTTTTGCCAAGCACTGCCAGGTATGCCAGGCACATGAGGAAGCTTCACCCCTTTCGGTGAGCTACCTCTCTAAGCAGAGTGTGGAGACTGTGTTGAAGTGGTTTGTTACCATTGACTTCTCCTTCCCTCATTAGTACTTCTTAATAAATCAGTTGAGTAATTTATACTTTCTAAAGGTTTTAAAGGTCTTTGGTATTTATTAATAAATATTTTTACTCATTGCTATTTAATGTTTAGCCTCACTTCACAAAGAAACTGGGGCATGTACAGTTAAGTGACCTTGCCTAGCATAAGCTGTGGGAAGAGCAGCAGGGAGGCCAGATCAGTGGCAGTCTGCACACTCCCATAGGATGCAGGTCTCAAACTGCAACCTGCAAAAATCACCTCCTGGCAGTGATTACTTTTCTGGTGCAATTTTTCATCTTGGGCTGACAAGGAAAGAGGGATTTCATCACAGAGAGTGGGATGAGGCTCTTCAATCTCTTTATGAGGACAGCAGCAGTGAGCACCCATTCCCCAGTCACCCAGAAAAGTGCAGGCACAGTAAAACACTTTGGATTATTTACTTTTGTGAAGTGTGTAAAGCCGAGTGATCAGCCCTGTGCTCTTCTTCCACATCTAATTCTTGGATGAGTAGTGCTGCTCAGATAGTGTCTTGGAATTAAAAGTGCTGTGAAATGGAATAAAGTCCTTCACATCTCTGAGTTATCATTACAGGCTCTCTGCAGACTTGAACAAACTGTGTTTTGATAGTGGGTATGTTGAGGTCATGCTACCAGCTATCACAAAGGATGGAAGTTTTATTTTAAAACCTAAACTAAAGCTGGCATGCCTAGGTATCCATCTTCAGGAGCCAGCTTTTAGACTGAATCCAAGAGGCCTGGACTGTGGCCCAGCATTGCCTTGGTGCATAAAAGCATGATACATTCAGGCAAAAACATGTGGAGCTGAGTACTGAAGTACAGGGGAAGAATAAACACTACAGAGCCCTTTCTGTGGTTAAGGATGTGGTAGCACTCCCAGATGAATGTTTGCCAGGCTGCTGTGTTTGAAAGTGGGGGTGCAGGGGTCCTGTTTGGGTTTAAGAGCTCTTCAGAGTTCTCCAGGGTGCAGCCTTGCCATTCTCTGGCCTTTCCAGTGTGCTTCATTTATACATGCTGGCATTGCTTTGAGGCTAGAAGCATTGTAATGACATTAAGGAGAAGATGACAAACACATTACTTTGGTTCCTCCTCTTGTATGATCATAGTTCACAAGAGTGCAGGCCTGCAAGTACCATGGGAACAGGGTTTCCTCTCCTGCAGAGCCAGCTTTCCACGGACAATGGCTGTTCTGCACTGGTGTGTATGAGGTCTGCTCTGCCTTGGCAGGGAAGCAGCCTTAATTCCTGAGCATGTGACTGTTAGGTGTGCACAGGTCCCACATTGAGCAGAGCTCAGTGGTTGGTCTGATGAAAACATTTCATGAAAAAATCTGGAAATATGTAGGCTAGCAGGCTACTGGGGCAGTGCAGTGGAAAGGGGTTGGAGGCAGAAAGGCAGCAGGGATGGAGCAGTGGGAAACATGGACACATCCATGCACATGGACAGGGCAGCCATGGTAGGGGTTTGGGCAGACCAAGCTGAACGGAACAGAGTAAGACTCAGTACATGACAGCTGTGCTGCAGGGTAGCAGCCTCTAACTTTACAACACAGTGAGCCTAACAAAAGGCAATCCTAGTGCTCAGGTCACATCTTGTGACAAAGGTGTGAAAATGAGCCTCTGATTAGCTGTTCTAGTGCCAGCGCACCTAGGTACAAGCAAATCCCCATCACCATGTCTCACCAGAACAGCAGGAACATCTGGAGTTACCAATTAGCTGTCTGCCTCCGCAAAGCCACAAGCAGAGTGACCCCACACCTGGCTGACTTCAGTGAGTCTTGCTGCACTCAGGACTCAGTAGTGTGAAAGGGAAATACAGTTGACAGGTAGCTGGCTGTGCTCCAAGCAATCTGGAACAGCCCTCAAGTGTTCAATTTTACGCTTGAGGATCCTCTGATTTTCATTTTCTCATTAAGTACCAAGTAAACAGAAACTATGTTGCTGCAGAGGAAAGCCAAAGCTGTTTCCAAATCTCAAGTGGCCACATGCAGCTGGGAGAAGTGGTGGCCCTGCAGACTAACCCCTGCCTAAATAATTTTAAAATTTGGAATTGTCCCCCTGAGGCAAATAAAAGGATATTTAATAAATAGATAACAAACATATCAAAGGGGGAATTTTAAAGGGCATTTAGGAGCCTGAGATGGACATAGGGATGTAAACAACTTGGAAAAATCTGCCTTCTAAGCCTTAGCAACAGCAGACACAGCTGCCCCAGACCAGCATGCCACCCCCCGCAGCTGTCTGTGCCTCCAGAGCCATAGGATGTGTTGGGCAAGAAGCCTCCTCTGGGAACTGGGACCCCTCATGCCAGGATCTGTAAAGTCATGCCCAGCTCCACTCTAGGGGCCTTGCAAGCCAAATACAAGATGGTGACACAGAGCAGGCTGGGAGTGCAAGGTGACAGCGTAACAGATGAGCAATGTTCTCCAGCCTTGGGGTGGGGAACAAAAAGCCAGTTCTAGATGATTTTTTGTAGTAAACCTGTGCCAATGTTATTTTTTTTTAACAGAGCTAAAGCAAATGTAAACCTCTGGCACTTGCCAGCATCCTAACATGTCTTATGAGGAGAAGGGAAAGGATATGGCTGCAGCCTCCACGGAGCTATTGGTGTGACTTGTGAGAGAAGCCTGGGAGCACAGGCTGGCTATAAATGGATTTAGAGACATAGTCAAGGTTGGGGATGATGAAGAAGATGCCAGAGCTGAGATGCCTGGGACTGGTCCTATCTAAAATCTGTGATGGTGGAAGCAGGGTCAGATATACTTCAAGTACAAATCTTTTTTTTTTTTCTCTCAAAGACATAACAGCCACAATCATCAATAGTGGCATTCCAATCTGCCCAGAACACCAAACTATTTATACCATAATGTTTCTTCCTTTAAGATCCCAACACTCACACAATTGATCTATTTAGGCTTCATTCCCACACAAAGCAAAAAACCCCAGTACATCCCTTACCAATAAACAAGCCACCTACCGCTACAGCTGTGGTATGGGACCAAAGAACAGGGCTGTGATATGTCTGTCATAGAAACCCACCAGTTTTGTTCTACCTTGAGACAAGGCAGCAAAAGGGCCATTGTATCTTGGCCTTCAGCTGTCCAATGGAGGGTACAGAAAAGCAGGGTCAGATTCTTCTCAGAGAAGAACAGTAATAGGACAAGAGGCAACAGGCAAGAGGTGAAGCATTAGGAATTCCAGTTAGACACAAGGAAAAACACTTTACACCATGAAGGTGGGCAGACCTGGAAGAGGCTGCCCAAAAAGGCCACGGCTCTCCATCCATAGCTCAGTAGGATACAGTCCTCTGCAACCTGGCCTAATAGGACCATCTCTGACCAGGGGCTGGCCCAGATGACCTCCAGAGGTCCCTTCCAACCTGAATTACTCTGTGATTCTTTGAATACCACCTGCCACTCGCTACAGCAACCACCCTGAGAAATACCATTTCATACAGTGTACATTTTATTTATTATACTTACAAAAAAGGAAGTGTAAATCTCAATGAAGGAACACAAGCTTATGCTACAGCAACGTTATTACACACCACCAGAAACCAGGACCACGTGTGATCACACTGCATGTGGCCATACAGATTGAGGCTGTTCCTGCTAGGAGGGAATAGGAGCAGTAATCTGCACACCTGTTTTCCAGAGAAGTGCTTGTCACCCACCAGACCAAACAGGTACAGCAAGGGTACACAGGACATAGCAGTAGCATAGGGATGTGTAAGATTGTGAGCAGAAGTGTTTTCTCCTTTATATTTGATGAGGATTCCTTCATCTTTGTAGGGCTGGGTGCCCTACAGGACACTGGCTTGCTTGAGACTCCTCCCAGCACTCCAGGTGGGATACATTTCAGTGAAGCTGGGTTTTTCTGTTAGGTCAAGAACCTAAGTAAGGTCTCTAGAGTCCCTTTGTGGTCTAAGGCAGAAGAGACAGGTTCAGAAGACAATCCATCCCATTAACTTGAAATGCCTCTCTTACAACAACATTCATTTGGCTGACTAAATTATGGGAATATGGAATGAGATGAATCATGACCTAGAGGTGCCTGCTCCTTCCCTTTGGCCAGGATGAGGTATAAAACACGAGGTGAGAGGTGAGTGTTGCCGTTATGTGAGTAACATGAGTGTTGCTTTAAGGTGCTGGGGATTAACCTTGACCCAAGGGATGCTGGAGAGTGGCACAGGGCCCACATCAGGGATGCCTTCTCCATTGGCTCCTTGAGCTGCCAGCTCCGGGGACAGGAAGCCCTCTGCTTCAGCTGAACAGCTGCTCCTTAGGGTGCCCAAGGGTTAGTGCAAGGAAGGAAACAGAACATCTTTGCTAGGCATTTCTTAGGCTTTGGTGTTCCTCGAAGAGGGATTAGGTTCTTCCTAGAAGTGGGCAGGCAGGAAGAGAGAAGAAAAAAATGACTTCCTCAAGGTCACCAGTGGTGCAGTGGGCAGAGCTGGGAAGAGGAAGACATTATCCTCCTGTTCCCCCCTCTAACAGCTGCCAGCTCATGCTCAGATGATGGGGGCTGCAGACACAGTTTCAGACCTCTGCTTCTGAGATGAGTTCACTTGCAGGCCAGGTGCTTATATCCTTGTATCAGCACCAATCTCAGAGTTTCTTTCTAAGCTTGCATTAACACTGTTTTTCTGTCCAACAGCCTTCAGTTCATCCATTCTCTTGTCAGGAGAAAGTCTTTTGGGGCAAGCAGGGAGATAGCGAAACCAAGAGAAATTGCAATATTTGGTGCCTATGCCAAAGGGAAGATCATAGACCTTGGAAACAAGCTGAGAGCTCTCCGTCCCTCCCTCGTGGCTTTGCTTCCACGCCAGGAGCCCCCGCTCCTCCTGTGTTCCTGCAACAGCAAAAGGGAGATTGTTGTGTTTAGAACAGTAGGTGTCCGAGCTTTGTGTGCCTCACACCCACTGCTCAAATCCCAGCAGACCCAGCACAAAATACACTTCTACTTAAACCCTTCTAGCTGCAAAGATCTTTACAAATAGTCACTAATGAGCTTCCAGACAATACCCCTTTTCCTGCAACAGCTTCCAGATAAGCAGTCTTCTCCACTGCTTTCCATGGGTATCATGTATACCAAGCCAAGTTTTCACCTGCTGTGGGGGATCCAAGAACTGTTCAAAGGGGAGGTTCATACAGTGCTGGGAAAGCAAGGCTGGATGTTAACTGCTCAGACACTTCAGAGTGCATTTAGCAAATACAGAGACTAGCAATTACTAGTCAGTCACAGGTATTTACCCTAGCCAAAGGAATTCCTAAGTGCCTGTAACTGCTGTGGCAGCAAAGTCCCTCTTAGGAAAGGGAGTGAGGACACCTGTAAATTCTGCCCAGAGGAGCTGAAGATTGAAGGCTACAGGAAAATTAATGAGCCAAAGGGAGACTGGCTTTCTGAGAAGCCTCAGACAGTAACAGAATCTGGTTAACAGAGTATCCTTCCTTCCTGCTCTTCTCCTGTAGCAGAAAGGAGGGCTCCCTCTCCTATTCTCATGCCCTCCCTCCCCATGCTCAGTGAAAATCCAAGGCTCTTTGCTGCCTGTGAGGGCCAGCTGCAGGTGGCCTGCCTTTGGTCACCAGCCCTTCCTACTGGTTTCCACTGCTGTGGCTTTAGTTCAGCCTCAGTTTTAGCAGCTCCCCTAAGGAGGCACACGTTGGCTCCTTCCACTTCTTACAGCTGCTTTCCTCTCTCCTTTTAACTAGCAACATGGTTCTAGGCTGGCATTTTCCCTGAAAGACATATTTGCCAAATAAACCTTTTCCTCAGCCTGGGTTGTTCCTGACAAATTATTTAATTTTTAATAAGCTGCTGTTTTCCATCCAAAGACCATTTCAGTGATGTCTCCTGTTCCTCACCCTCTCTGGGAGGAGTGGAGTCACACGGTGTTTCATGCTTGCTAGCACAACTCCTATCCATAGAACAGGAGTCATGAAGACAAAAAATGCCAGAGAACAAACCCTAGGACAGGCATAAACTAGCAGCTCATTTCAGCAAATCCTACCTGGAATGGTGTTATCCAGGATAAAGCCCAGAAGTCCACCCACAAACATGCCAGTGGTGAGAAGCACCAGGATCACTTGGTCAAGCTGGATGATTCCTAGCAGAAAAATAAAGCTTTAGATAGTGGTGCAGGGAGACACGTTTTATCAGCAACATTCCCAGTGCCAAGAGCCTGCAAGCTGCATGCTTGCTTAGACTAGACTTGCAAATCCCAAAGCAGACTGTAAGATTTGGCAGTGGAAGGGAAAATGATCTCACAGCCAATTTCAGACCTACAGTTTCATTCTACATGATTATTCACAGACCCACAGTGGGCAGGAGATGAATCATAAATACATTAAGAGCCTGTTAACAGTGCAGACCACAGCACTGTCTGAGAAAAAGCCACCTTCTGCTCCAAACACATGCTGCACCTCCACAACATAACACCTAACAGTTCCTTACAGGAGCACGAGCTTCAGTTCCCAAAGAAATATGAGTATATTTAGCATGGGATTGCACCACAAGTTCATCAGGTGTGATGTTTCCCCTTGAGGGCTAAGGGCCATGAGCAAAGCCCAGTGGCACTGAGCATCTGATAGACCATCTCTAGAGTGTGTGGTTTGTGGGCCCAGCTCTTTAATCAGCCCACCCAGCGCACCACATAGACTTTAAGAGAGGACACTCTGGCCTTTGTGGTGAAGACATTAGTCACACAAGACACAGTGAAGGGCCAGCTGTTGGAGAACTAGAAATTTCAATAAAGTGAACTTGGTGGAATTTAGTAGAGGAGTATGCTCTTGTGTTTTGAAAGTACAGCATTTTATTGTGTATGAGCACATAAGAAAGTCTCATTCATCAAGAACCTTGACCAAGATTCAGCCCTGGAGTATTCTCTTGCTCTGCACCAGGAATGTGTACCAGGGAAGTGCTCTGCAATCCTTAGCCCAAGAAGAATCTGCTGAGGTGCAGTCACTGACCAAAAGCAGAGATTTCTGCACCAGAGCTGTGCATCAGAGCAAAAGGCAAAAATAGCCCTCACAGAAAGAAACAGGCAAGAGTCAAAGCACAGGTTTCAGTGTTTTATCAGGAAAAACTATTTTAAAAGACTTCTCTGGATCAGCCTTTCCTTAAGTTTTATACTACAGAAAATGCTTCTGATGTCACTTCTTACCTGTTTCCAGCAGTGTACTATTTTTGCTTGCCCAGTTGGGAATTGTGAGGCCAGCAAATACAGAAAATCCAAAGATAAAGATGTTTCTTGAGGAGTTCATATCTGTGTACTGCACAGAGAAATTTCATACATTACCATGTATAAAATTGTGGATTACTGTTGTGTTCATGAGACATGGTGGGATGCAACTGCTGCAATCAGGAGTGGACCCAGCACTGGTGCTGCTGGGGCGTTTGTGATCCTGCAGTCCCCAGTGCCAGCCAGCCCTGCCCGAACCAGGGAGCCCTCTGTGATTTAGTCCCTCTGGGTACAGCCCCTTATCTTTATCTGAGGAATTGCCAACACAAACGTTTACATTTGCTGCAGTGTGCTTATAGCTGACACAGTCTGGTAAGAATCTGACTTGAAACTGAGGGTCCTGTGTGCAGTTTTGGGCACCACAATATAAGATATAAAGCTATTAGAGAGTGTCCAAAGGAGAGCCACGAGGATGGTGAAGGGCCTTGAGGGGAAGCTGTATGAGGAGTGGCTGAGGTCACTTGGCCTGGAGGAGACTGAGGAGAGACCTCACTGCAGTCTGCAGCCTCCTCATGAGGGGAAGAGGAGGGGCAAGTACTGATCTCTTCCCTCTCATGACCTGTGACAGCAAACAGCATGAAGCTGAGTCAGGGGAGGCTTAGGTTGGATATTAGGAAAAAACGTTTCACCCAGAGGGTGGTTGGGCACTGGAACAGGCTCCCCACGGAAGTGGTCACAGCACCAGCCTGACAAAGCTCAAGAAGTGTTTGAACAGTGCTCTCAGGCACAGGGTGTGACTCTTGAGGTGTCCTGCTCAGGGCCAGGAGTTGGACTCAGCATATTCTCTGTTTCAATGAAACTAAGTCTCCTTCAGCAGGGATGAAACAGTGCTCACACAGCTGTTACCTGTAAATTGGAAATCCCCACTGCCGTGATAACTCCGAACATCACAAGGAACATGCCTCCAATCACAGGGATGGGAATGCTGGCAAGCATTGCCCCAACTTTCCCGAAGATGCCGCTCAGGAGCATGGCACAGGCACCAGCAATGATCACCATTCGACTCCCTACCTGGGGCAAGAGGAAGAGGAGGCAGTCATGCACCGATCGGCAGAGAAAGGCGAGGGGTGGCAGGCTCCAGCACCAACCTGTCAGGCAGGGGTTGCAGCTCTGGCCCTAGCACTCCATGGCATGTTCAGGAACAGGTCTGGATGCAGCTGCTGGTGAGCTGGGATGCTGACACTGAATGGGAAGCATCAGTATTTGTGCACCATAAATATTTACAATGAAAGGCACTCTGAGAGCACCATACCTATTTACTCAGTGTTATCCTCTCTCTTCCTGTTGACAGGACTTCAGCAGTTTGCTATTAAACTGAAATTAAAAAGTTAATTTAAGAGCACAGTAATCCCCACTTGTTCTTGCTCCAGCCTAGAAATATCTTGGCATATATACAAGCCTGGCACTGCAACCCCCCAGTCAATTCACTGGACAATCCTTCCACCAGGGTTTGGATTGCCATCTAAAAGTGGCCTTCAATGAGGTGTCCCACAATGATCCAAGCACCAAGCCATGCCCTTCATTCAGATCCATTACAGTATATGATTAGGAAAGAAAAAGAGTATCTTCCAAACAAAGGGTTGAAAGAGACATTTATATGGAAAGTGAAAAGAAAAGCAGCAATATTTGTTAAACTTCCAATTCAAGATATGCCTTGCCCACACCAAAACTTGGACTGCCTAAACAATCATGCAAACTTACAACATTTTGTCGGGGAAACTCTGTAATCCTCTGCAAACATTTTATAATTCAATTAAATATTTTAATCCCTCCTTTTAAATAGCTGAAGAATGTCTAATTACAGGACAGGCTTCTTGTGAATGCTTTCAACAAAAACATTTTCAGTTAACTAGTAGTGTCTCTTTTAAAGTATTTCTTAAACACGTCCCTTTAAAATATTTTAAGTCTTTCTTGATTGTGAAAGATAAATTAAGATTTGGTGTGGAGTTTCAAAATCATGCATTGCCTTCAGGTGGGCTTTTTATATTCTTTGGCTTAAAACCTTGGGACACTATTACCATCTAAACATTAATTAATAAAAGCCAACAGATCTATTTGTTCCAGGATTAGAACAAAGATCCAGATTCTCAATTTGCTAAAATGTTGAATTACCATGTATATGGAGTTGGCTTTAAAGGCAAAAGACCTAATCCAGTGATAGCACTGCGACCATATTCTGCTAAAGCCACTAGTTTAGAGTTTGTTTCAACTATGTCAGGAAAACAATAAAATCAATTCTCTTTTTTAAGGTTAAAGAATCTGCAGGGTTCTCCACAATATGTGGCAATTCTGAGGCCTTTATCTCTCTTTAAAATCCTCTTTTTCTTGGAAAGGAGTGCTCTGTACTGGCATACTGGGCCTGATCAAGCAGTTTAAATATTGGTGCCTGGTGCCATGTAAGATGTTGCATCTTGCCAGCTTCTAGCAGCTTCTCTTTGACTTATCTGTCAGCCCCTGTATGTATTTGAGATCTCCAAAGACTCCTCAGGTGGTGCTGGACATGTCTCTTTATGTAGAGGAAACAAGTCCTTTGTGTTTCCATTTGTTATGGAAAAACATGTTTCCCACATAAAAAAAGAAATTAAATCTGCCTTGTGCTCTCAGCATCCCCATATGTCCCAGCCAGAGTGTTCACACTGATTTAAATTGACTGAGATGACACCGTATTTTCAGCTCTTTTAAGTGTGGACAGAGTGAGCAGAGGTGGGATCCAAGGGAAGTATCTCTCCTGAATCAGCAAGGATGGCACGTCCACCTGGAGGACTTAGCGTACATTGTGAGAATACATGTCCTATAATCTGGTAATTATGAATCTGGGCAGCATCCCATACATACAGTGCATTACATGTCAGGAAAGGCTTGGCTCAGGTAGATGGTTAGCATGCACAGACTTCCTAGTGACAAGGTACAAGTGGTGACAGGCTAAACTGGACTCCATGCAGACATCCAGACAGCCTTTGGTGCTTGAGGCAGCCACCTCAGTCAAACACTAACACCGCAATCTGAGAAAAATGGTTATTGTGAGTGAGGTTTATAAAATCCAGTGAAATAAGCAATATTATAGAGTGGAAGCTGTAAGTTAAATTCTACATTTATTTACTGACTCACAGCTCTTCTGGCATGACATTGCTTATTTGGCCATGATCTGAAAATGTTGTCCAGTTAGCAGCTAGATGTCTATCAGCCTATCCTCTGGCTGCAAGCTTAGTGAAAATCTATGATCTGATTTTCAAGCTTATCTCTGGAAATTTCTTTCCCTTATAAGAGCAATTAATACACTCGAGGGACTCACAAAATGTTATAGAGACATAAAAACACAAACCTTTGCTATCACATTTTATAACCCCAAAGAAATAGTCTACCTTTCACATGACTGACATTCTTGGGTTATAAAAGTTGTGGAATTTGAATATTAAATATTAAATACTCTATTAAATATTCTCCCTTTCACTTTCTCCTCTCCCTCTCCCCTCCTGCCCAGGTTAGCTCAGATGTAGCATGCTCTCTTCAGCCTCACCTAGGCCAGGTGCCACGAGTGCGTGCACTAATTCCCTATGCAGACCAGATGCAGAGAAAGGGAAGCATTGCCCACCTCTGTTAAGTCATTCGTAGTGCTGTTGAGCTGCTCACCAGTGTGCCAGGGCACAATTTTCCAGCGTGCCTTTCGGGAGGGGGGCTAAGATCACTCTCAGGTCCAGCACACACTCATGGTGCACCACTATCCTGTACACACACCACCACAGGCACCCCCCGCAGCGAGGCTCACCTTGGTGATGCCCAGGGCCCCCACATTCTCGCTGTAGGACGTGGTGCCGCTGCCCGTGCCCCAGGCCCCAGCCAGGAGGCAGCCGATGCCCTCCACCCCGATCCCGCGGCTGATGGCGTGCTTCGGCGGCGGCGGGGCCCCGCACAGGCGGGCACAGGCGTAGTAATCTCCCACGGACTCCAGCATGGAGGAAATCACCCCGGCTAGGATGCCAAAGATCCCGGCCAGGCTCACCGTTGGCGTTCCCCACTGGCCTGCAAGTAAAGAGCTCGTTTCAGGTGGGTGCGGCACATTTGCCCTGAATCTGCCGCGGGGGAAGACGAACAGCAGGAATGCCCGTGGGTGTTTGCCTGATTTTTGACGTTTCATCTCCCCCTGGTAGTCGTAAGTGGAGGTGCAAGCAGGAGCAGGAAGGATGGGGAAGAGAGGCAGTGGTACCTGGGTAAGGCAGCCGAAACCAGGGAGCCTGTGACAGAACGTCCCCACGGGTGTCTGTCCGGGCCAGGTGGCCGTAGGCAGTGGGGGCCGCAGGGAGGACGCTGGTCACTGTCAGCGCGTAGCAGAGCAGCCAGCTCAGGGAGAGCCCCAGCAGCACCTGCCCATCACAAGCACCAGTGGGGTCTGGTTAGGGTAAGGCTGCGTCTTCAGCACGGCTGGAGCGGACAAGGTGTCTCCCTGCCCGACCCTTTTCCCTGCACACGGAATGGAGGCAAAGAGGCAGCAGGGGCTCCTGGTGGCCCTCCCTTCTCTCCCTCTCTCCTTCCCAATGATCAGGGCCTTGGGGAGCTTTTTCCCCTCTGCCCCTTGCCACCCAGGCTCGGCTGGGAAGTGCTAACTCATCTGGACACGAGTGGAAAGAGCCCAGGCAGCCCGCGGTGGGTGAGGCCAGTCCCCCCTGTCACAATCCCCCGGTATTCAGGATCCCTGACATACCGGGAAGATCTGGAAGAGGTAGATTGGAGAGAAGTGGAACTTCTTGCCTCTCTGGTAAGATGGCAGTGGCACAGCGACATTTTTCAGGTACTGAGAGAACAGAACTATGAAAAAAATAGTCCTAGAAAGAGGGAAAATGAGACCATAAACAAAGTGGGTGCCCAGCTGCCCACCTGTCCCCACGTTAAGTGAAGACCTGCTACCCAAGAACCCAGGACTCCAGAAGACCCATAAAAACAGGCTCTCAGCAGCAGAAGGTGGCTCCCCACTTCACCAAGCCAGAGGTGGAACAAGCTTTCCATCATAATCTACTGATAGCTCCTGCACATTTGCAATTATCTCTTTTCTCCTTAGTCCTTCAAGACTGACACCCCAGGTAGTGCATTAATGAGTATGACACAGTTGCAGAAAGGTTAAAAATTACTCCTAAGTAAAAGAAAGACCTGACAGACATGCAAGGTTCAGGTCCTGCCTGTGTAATTCAGATATACTAGAAATACAGGATTTATTGTTTCCTGATTTTAGGTTTACCTATGCTGCTTTTCAAGGGGCAAAAAGCTCCTGTGACACAGAGTAAAAGAAGAGGATTTGGTTTGGCTGCGCAAATCCCTGTTCCGAAAGAAAAAAGCACGGTGGGACTGTGGGGCTGCACATGGTGCCCACAGAGCCCTCCCAGCCAGCTGAGAAGGGGAGAGCATGACCCTGTGTCTGCGAGGGCTGCATGATGGAGGGGCCCTCCAAGGCAAGGGTGCTCCCGTATGCCCCAGCAGCACCTGGGGCTCGTGCTGGTGGAAGTAACTGCAGGTGCAGCTCCTCTCCCGTCCCTTGTGTAGGACACATCTGTGAACAGCAGCATATCTGGGTGCACTCACAGCCTGCCCCCCATGCCTTTCACCCAGAAAGGCCAACCAGATGAAGCTGGAGGCTACCATATATGGAGAGAGGGCAGGGACTGGGCATCCCACTTCAGCTGCTGAGCTAGTAGAAGACCATAGACATTTCCTGTATTAGCCAGGCCTCTGAAGAGCTCCTCATTATTTTATAACAAATCTAAATTTTGTACATTGAGTGAATTAATATGGATAGGATTTGGTGAGAAATCAATTGCACCAGCTGAAGTGCACTGACAGTGCATGGAAAACTGGTAGTTTTCCATATGTGAAAAGGTGACGAACTGTAGGTGTAATATTCGGGGACAGGCAGAATTCCAACAGTGCAAAGAAAATGCTATCCTCAGTTCTCTGCAGAGACACTCCACAACATACAGCCAGAGGTTATCTATCCATCAGAATTCAAAGCACTGGATGACTGGAGGCAGGAAGTCTGAGGATGAACTGGTTCCCATTCGTGGTTTCTTATGCTACAGAGCCCAGGCAGACTGTGTGAGCACACATTTTGTACATTTGCATGAACAAAGGTGCTCAGCAGCCTTATGACTCACTGCAGAACCCTCATCTGTCTCAGGGAGGTGTCACTGCTTATTATTCAGGTTGCCTGACACATTCTAGTAACAAACTCTATTTTCAGTTGCTTATAGTTCTACCTAACTTTACCCATTCAGGATGAAAATTTCTATGGGAAACATCTGCCTCAGGCCAAATATTTTTGGAAAAAATATATATCAAACCTATTTCAAAGAGTGATGTTCAGGAAATAGACACAGCATATAGCCTGCATGGAAAAGGTCATTTTGCCTTGAGCAGTAACAAGATCTCCTTATGACCTGGAGCAGAAATTTGAGATTTAGTAGAACTTGTTCTTTGGGGCAAAGGATATTGATGTTTCTCACAAAAATCTGCTCAGGTATGCTCAGTCTGCAACAATTACTCCAGGTCCCAAGCAGTCAGCAGAAACATCTCAGGCTTTCGCATTTGCAGACCATAAAGATTCTGAGCCTTCTGAGTATGTCCAGGCCTTGCCCAGTGATTAACTGTATGTGCACCATCACCAGGGAGTAAGTCACCACACACTCGAGAAGTTTCTTGTGGCAACAATGGGGATCTTCCATCACAAGAACTCTGGGATGTGGTGGGGCTGAATGCAGGTCTGAGACCACATGGCTCCTGTCTTCCTCTTTCTCCATCCCTGCCCTCCCTCTTTCACTAATGACATCCACAGAGTATGGAGAAGGCAGCAAAAGAGGACACATCTGGGATGGCTCAGAGCACAATGATCAGGCTAAGGTGTCTGAGTCAGGAAAGAAAGGATTGGGATTATCATGGGTAGAAGATGGGACAGAAAGGAACAGGACAGAAAAGGTGACTTGGGCTGAGAGCAGGGACACAGGCTGAAGGACTGGGACCCCATTAAAGGAGTTGCACAGTTGGGCAAAGAGTCAAGTGTGAGTCTGAGCTTAAGAGCTAGTGGCTGGAGAAGAGCAGCAGAGAAAGAAGATAGTCCAGGCAAGGACATACAGTTTGAAGAGGAAAATTCACACTGGCTAAGCAAAGGGGTTAGGACAAATCACCAGAGCTGGAGAACAGGACAACAAGCCAGGGATATGATGGGAGAAACAATGGTGAAAAGACAGCTGGGTTTTGAGCAGGGTTTGGAATTGTATGGGGTGCTGGTGGAAGAGACCAGCTAGGTGAGGCACTGGGAGTGGAAAAGAGAGGTGGCTTTTGGGGTCTGGGAGGGCAGGTACGGGGAGGAGAAGAGACCAGGAGAGAGGTGTACTGGAGCATGTCCTCCCAACAACATGCTGTCTTCCAAGGGCTACAGTCAAGCCTGTGTCTTGAGTCTCCAAAATCAGCTCTGAAAGCATCAGCAAATAATGGGAGCCCACAGAGAAGTTAACAACCTACTCCTGTTGCATGCTATCCCATGCTGAAGTCTATATTAGGGAGCTGAAGGTGCCAAGTCTGCAAGGCAACCACACAGTGGCATTTCTCCTTTTTTAATTCATTTCTGAAATATCAAGGAAATTCTGCTGCAGTCTACACGTGTGCACAAGGGCAGGCACACAAATGTCCCTGAAAGAGCACTCACTGCTGCAAAGCTATATGTGCAAATAGACCTTTCCAGAGCCCCCCAGGCCCCCTCTGGAGAGAACAATTCCTCCTGCTCATGTGAAGACAATATATAAAGCACCAACTATTTCAACATAGAATACCTAACTCTGAGTGCTCAACTTTGTCATTTTAGGAATGCCTTTTCAACTTAAATAACAGGTATGTAAGACAGTATGTGTAGACAACTGTGACAGAGACTGCACACACATGGGAAAGGCTTGTATCTCTACTGATCTATGAACTTTGGATTTTCACAAAAATCAGGGGTTTTAACTCATTTTTGGGTTTTGCTTTGTTGCTGAGGGCTTCAGCCTTCTGGGGATTGGAGGAGAATGACTATGCCACGTGGCTGCCTTGCACAAGCCTGTCATGTCAGTGCTCAACAAATAAACCTTGAATCCAGGGGAACTCTGCTACAGACAGTGGCACTTGGTTTCATACTAGAGGCAGGTGATTTGTGTACTCTCAGCTTTCCCACAGAGATGTGAGACTTACATGAATGCTACTCCCCAGTGCTGCCCAGCCATATCCCCGGCCGACTCAAACAGAGGCAGTGCAACCAAGGTGATGGTGGGGGCAATCGTCAGGGGGCCGATGAACCTCATCAGAAATCCAATCAGGCCAGAAAATCCAACGAAGATTTGAAAGCAAGAAGCTACAATGATAGTTCCTTGCACCTGGAAAAATGGAGGATAAAAACAGAGGTTGGAAGGAGCTCCAGCTGTTGAGCCTTTTCTTCATGTCAGTGCAAATCCAGCGTGAGAGCCAGGCTCAGTCTCCAGTGACAGACTGGCACAGAGGCCTCCTGCTGACAACAGTAAAACCTGGCTGAGAATTACATGTGAGAAGGACCACCAAAGCAGCAGCACAGCAACTCCCCCTTTGGCTGATGGATTTAGTCCTCACCAGGGCTAGTTTTGTTCCAGAGATCACCTCCTCCCTGTCCTCTTGGGCCACCCAAGCATGCATCACCTTCCCTGCACTCTCCTGCCTGCTCTCCCAAGGCAGGGGAAATGCTCTTGCCCCAAAAACAGGAGCAGGGCCATGGTCTCTACTGATCTCCCTTTTGGGAAGGGCTTGGGTCTCTTCAGCACACTGGTGGGGCAAGTGACTCATTACAGCCTCTTTATTTTCCCGTGTATCAGTTTCACTCTGGGAACACATTTATCACCCTGAACTTCTCTGTGTTTGACAATCACTGCCAAGGAGCCAGCAATTACATTCTGAAATGCTGCTCACTTCAGTGTCAGCTTCAGGCAGGGGTGAGGCTGCTCTCTGCCTTCTCAGATTTGGTGATAAGCCCAGGCTGGGACATCTGTGGTGCTGAGCACCTTCCTTCCCCCAGCTCCAAAAGGAAGAGAAACACAGGGGCTGGGTGAATGAAAGGAGATGACAGCAGTGCCCTTGTGATAGATTTATGTGTATCAGCAGAGAGCAGCCTGTGCTGCACAGGAAATCCTTGGTGAGCTTTCAACACTTTCCAGGTAGTTTGGAAAGCACACCAGCAAATGGATCAACAGAGGCAAATTTAGTCACTTGCTCTGATAAAGGCAATCAATGTAGAATAAGGCAGTGAGACCTCTGATCTTTCCTCCTCCCTTCTGATTACCTAAGAATGCCCTTTTCCTTAATATTTACAGTAGGTTTTGCCTTGCTTTTTTTTTTTTTTACTAGGTTTTCTGTGCTTAGACAGGGTTCTTTCCTTGAAAATATTTTCCTTCCCTTGCTTCTTCAAGGCTAACCATGCTTTATGGAGAAGGGATCTGACTGAACCGGTGGAGACTTTGCAGGGACCATAAATCACACGAGGAAGTCTGCATGTCTCCTGTTCAGCAGCTTTTTTGATAGAGAATAGATGCTTAGGAAGCTGCAACAGCATGAGGGCCAAGGTTCATTGGGAATAGAAGTTTCTCCAGCTGTGGTGGTCATGACATGGCCAGGCACTTTACTGAAAGCAAACAGCCCTGATAGAGAGCAGGTGCCACTGAAAAGGTAATATACCTCTCGCATCCGTGTCTGCCAGGCTTGGATGAATTCTGGTGAAGAGGCATTCACCAGGGTGGCATTCTGTGTCCAGGCAGGACACTTCCAAGTGGGGAGAGACAGCATTGCCAAGGTGGGGGTCAGGAATGTGAAAGTGCCTCCTTGAATAATAGGCAGCCTGGAAGGAGAGCAGAGGGGAAAAATGACAAATGAGAATGATAGAAACTCAGCTCCATAGGGGTGAGAGAAAGGAAAGTGAAATAAATTTAAAAATCAGTCTTGCCCATGGCTTCTGACAGTATCTTGTGAAATGCTGTAGCAGGTCACCATCACTGATCATGGGTAGGAATTACTGCCCATTGCATGCAAGAGCAATGATATGGGGAAAGAGCTGAGGTTCAAATACCAGCAAAGGAGGGGCACATCGGTGCTACAGTCCAACCCTACTGCCCTTTGTAAAGGAAAAAGTAGTCCTCCTAATGGCTGATGGGACCACAGACCAGCACAGAGTAGAACAACCAAAGGAAAAATCTGTAGGAGGCAAAAAGACCGAGGAAGAAAGATGGTGAGACACTGAAGAAAAGCTCAGCATCAATCTTGCCAATATCCAATTGCTTCCTCTGTCCCCTTTGGCTGTTTTGGTTTTCTTCACAACCTGCTCATGAACACAAGGACATGCACTAACTACTTTCCATGTCACAATGATCCTGTCATGGGTGATAGAAAATGTGACTTGGCTTTTAGTATACCAGGTTTTAATGCCAATTTCTCTTCTGCATTTCCACTGAAACTAGAAAGGAAACCTGCATGGAGGGGTCTATGGGCACTGACTGGGTGAGACGGTGGCTCTCCTCCCACACCACGTCTCCTGGCTTAGAGTATCTCTCCCTCTGGGAATCCCTCAGGCTGGCAAGGAGCTTGCATCTGCAGAGGAGCTCAGCACTGGCTTCATGCAGAGATTTATACAGCAAAGCAATGCTCCTTTGAGCTACACCAGCTTCTTCTCTTTCCATGCATGAAGAAATGAAGACAGAGACCTAAAAGGCCTGACTGGCTCTTCAAAGCCCCACACAATTAAGCCCCCATTGCAGTGCAAGTTTTTTTAACCATTCCTCTAGTGTGCTTGAAAAATCCTAAGCTGCCTGAGGGCTGGCACAGCAGTCCTGAAACAGCCAAGGGAAACCTCCAAGGTGCCTCTATTTCCTCCCTTTAGGAAGCACCCCTAGGAGGAACCCCCAAAGCAACCTCTCCTTGTGCCAGGAGCTCTCATGGCACCTGCCCAGAAAAGCCATGGGATAGCAATTCACAATTCACGTGAGTGATTTTGCCCAGCTTTCCCTGAAACAGAGGCATTTCTACCATTCTCGAAAACAAGAGATGGTGTAGCTGCAACAGCACCATGTCTCTGTCACCTAAAACAAATATTTATATCAGTCATGCACAACTGAAGCACTGTCAAAGCTTTGAAACAATTTTGCTGGGCAAGGCACAAGAAACAAACAAAAAGAAACAGAGAAGGCTCAGGGTCAGGACTTATAATCTAACAATAGATTTATAGTTCCTGCTGTGTTGGTCCTCAAGCTATTTCACAGCCAGTGTTGGCATGGGTGGGCTCAGTGTAGACATGGGTAGGCTCAGAGTAAAATGGGGTGCCAAGGTGATGCTTATGAGGCACACTGAACTCTTTTCTGTGGGGTTTGCAAGAGGGAAAGCTGCAGAATTAGGGAAGGCAATATTATGTTTTGATAATCAGTACATGATGTCCAAGCATTTACTAAGCAGGGCTCACCATAGCGGCAAGTGACCTATGTCTCCCCTCAGGAGCCTCTGATAGTGTCTCCGGTGACTGTCTGGGACCCATTGCTGCTTTTTCCTGCTGTGTAACATGACTGAGCTGCAGGTTGCAGTGGGTCAGCTTTTCCCTTGGCTATTGCTTCATTAATATCCTCATGCCTTATAGCTGGGGTCAGCAACAAGGCAATTGCACCCTCAGCACAGCAAAAGCCATTCAAGTTTATCCCATGGGAACAACTCCTTACCATTTAATTTGATCTGTTGTACCTCAATTAGCTATTCAGCCACGGGAGAGAGAGGCTCCCTGCTACTCTTTCATCCTCAGCTAACAGAGAGCAGGGGACATCACAGCTCTCAGCAATTCTCCGAGGCGTTTGGAGGGTGCCTGGGAGAACGCAGAACTCCTGATTTGCGCCAGCAGCAATGGTTATGCACCCCAGCCTGAATTTAGCTGAAGAACCAGTTTCTCTGTTTTTTGTGGTCAGGGTGCCCCTCCTTCCTCCACTAGTCCTGTAACAATGTAGAAGGGGAGCACCCTCCAGGAAATTTGTCTACAGACACTTCCTAAGACAAAGAGAGATAGAAAAGTTTCAATAGTGAATGAAGCAGGAGGAGTAAAAACATTTTGTGGAGCTGACAGTTGACCAGTGATTTGATGGCAGAAGTTTTAACCAGAGTCCCTCAGATTCAGAAGCCAAAGAATGTGTATTTTTTGTCTTTAAAGCAACAAACACAGGTTCCCACCATACTGGAGTTAAAAACAGCCTGTGGAAGGAGAGAGGCAGCCCAGAGTTATGACAAGGGGAACAGAAGAAATTTTTCAAGGTCAGCAAAGATACAGGATCTTTCTGGAAAGATGACTTGTAGCCATCTCTCTCATTAAATGCTTCATTTCCTGGGTACTGAATGGCAACTCCATGTTCATCTCACTGCTGCCCATCAGCAAAGGATTTACCTTTTATGCCACAAATCCCTGAGCATGGGAAGTGGCATCACATAACAGGATGTGCTGCTGAGCTCCTCTCTGAGTCCCTAAGTGGTGGCAGGTGGACTTCAATTTCTCCTAATTATCCCCTCCCCTAGAGTTTCCTGTAGAATCTGTGCTCTCTTGACCCTGGATCCAAATCAGAAGGCTCCTGCCTCATCTGGAGGATCCCTGGAGTAAGGAGCAAGCAGGTACTTTTTACTGCATGTTGCAATGCTCTATTATTTTGAGGACAGATTCCTTAAAGGCCCAACAAAAGGTATATGAAGTATCAGGAGATGCAAAATTCAGAACAGCAAAGTAGCCCTGCAAAGCTCTCAGCAGTTTCATGGTGCTTTGGCATGGGCCCTGATTGCCCAAGGGTAACAAACAACTCTCACTGATAAACTCTACAACAAGGTGGTGGCCTAGCACACTGTAATTGCTCACATTCTCAGTTCTTGCATTTGGCCTACCTGACTCCAAAGAGGACTTGCAGCAGGGTGCAAATTCCTGAGACGAAGAAGATGGTGCTGATCAGGTGGCTCTGGGTCAGTAGATCATGCTGGAGGCAAAGCCCTTTGGACAGGATCAGCGGGATGGCTACAAGACCTCCCATGGCTGTCAAGAAGTGCTAGGAGCCACAGAGAAAGACTGGGTGAAGAAGGACACAGAACTGGCTCTATGTTATTACCGTGTTGTTGAGAGAACTCACAGATTTGTGCTTGGGCGATACTAATATTACCCATTCTCTCTCTTGTTTTTTTGGCAGCTTTAATGCTCTGTTAGGGGCTGTTCCAAAGCACCTACAAGAATTGCGATGCACCCACTGAAATGTCTCCTCCTTTACATGTCCAAAGACCTGTTGTAGTGCTCTGGACTTCCCAAGGCCACTGTCAGACACAACCAGTTTATCCCCAGCACCTGCAGACAAAGCTGTTGGACATACTTTTCCAGGAAGCTGGGGACATCCCAAGGTACAGGGAGAGAGCAATCAGGCAAAGTGAATGCAAATATTTCAGCCCATCTTATTTGCACCACAAAGGATGACATAAAAAGTTGGGAAGTTGGAGCTACATGTTCTTTGCCATCAGTAGCTTTTCTCACACAGTGCAATTATGGATAACCATAAAAACTGAGTGCCAAAGAATGGAAGAATTGGGTCTTGAATTTGTCAGAAGAGTCCCAGACATATTTCTACAATGACCTGTAGTTAATGACTAAATCTGAAAATAATTTTTCAAACTTCTTTTTGTTTTAATTTATAACCTTTGTTGTTCACTCTCACTTTGGAGCACAGGACTGCAGTGGTGGAACTGGTGGCACTCAGAAACTCACTGTATTCATTAGAGGCATGTTTTATTAAAATTATGATGCAGATGTGTTGGGTTGATGCACTCTAAATTTCCATTTAAGGAAACCAAGTACAAAATTCTACCAACCTCCAAGCACAGTCCATCATTATCTTAATGACTCTGAAGTCTCTTTTCCCCCAGGCTCCCTACCTGGGCATGGCATTGGTGGCACTGGGTCATTTAACACACCTGGGCACAGATACCAGCCAAAACAGTGTGTGCCCTTCTGCTGAGTTTTTGTTGCCACGGGAAGGCCGAAGTTCAGAAGCGTTTGGCTACCTTCAGCTAAGGTACCCAACATGTTCTTATTAACTATATGACACCCGGCCCCAGGACTCTGCCTGACCATTTGCACTTCAAAGGGTGTAGTGTAGCTGTGGGCACAATGATAACAGTCAGTGCTCAGGATGTGGACCAAAGGACTTGAGCTCACTGAGATCCAGCCTCACAGCTCCAGTCAAGGCCAGTGAAGGTAAAGCACTCCCAAATTCAGATTTCACCCTAATTAACTGGCTGAACAGCCATGTAACTTTCACCTACTCCCAGCCTCCACCTGCTTCCCCATCTCACCTGAATGCCCAGCAGGATGCACAGATACCAGGGAGGCACATCTGTGACAGTGTAGCCAAGCTTGATCCCACTGGGGCCAGTGCCCCCACCTTCCTCTGGGCCCCAGGCAGCACAAGCTGGTGAGGAACAGCAGTGGCTCCCATCTCCCTGGACAACAGGAGAGACACTTTGTTAGCCACAGCCTGGCCCTGCAGATGCCCAGCAGCCGCCTCTCTTGCAGCCACGCTCCACATCTGGCAGGAACACCTCCTACGTAGCTTTCAACAATGCCATGATACTAAAAAAAAAATACTAAGGAGGGAAAATTAAAATAGAGGCACAAAATATATATGGAAAATCTTTGTATGCACTAGTGTGTCTAGGCCTCAAGAAACATTAGAAGGTGTCTCAGTCTCAAAGGGACATCTGGATGAAGTGCATTAGTATCATTAAAATCTAGCTAAGGATGAAGAAACTGCAACCAGAAGCAAGGAAGAGTGTGCAGTGGGTTCATCAGTGAAAGCTGCACTGTCCTCTGGTCTCTGTCCCTCCCAGAAGTTCCACCCAAACAGCATTTTTGATAAAATATGCTAAAACACCTGGCTGTCACTAATTACTGAGTAGAAGCCCATTTTATATTTCATTTCCTTGGTCTTCTCTTTCCAGTCTCCTTATGCTCACCCTTACCAGTGTTCCACCTTGATAAAGACACCTGTCTTTTGTCTTATTAGAAAACCCTGCTCCTGCAGAGGAACTGGGTGAAACACAGAGACACGGTGCATTTTGCCAAGGAAAGCAAAGTAGGGCTTTGCTTCATTTGCAACAGCTTTTAAGTTAAGTAAATGCTCCTGGTTGTTCACTCCTCCTTCCAGCCCACCCTGATCCCTGTGCACACACACAAACACACTCACATGCATGGGGTGGAGAGAGGCTGCCTGGGAAACCACAACACTTAGAGCCAGACGCAAAAGCTAATTAAGATCACAAAGCATTTATTTTGTCAACCCATCTCCAACCAGCAAGTCCTCAGCATGCTGGCAGCAGAGGGCTTTTCTGGGCTGACATGCCCTGCTCTGTCAGGCAGGGACAGAAACCTGCTGTCTGGAGAAGCTTAACCAGTTTGCCTGCACCAAACTTCTTTTTGTTTTTTTATCTGCCAAGTCCTGTGGGAACATGAAGACACCAAAATGCCCAACACAGCAAAGTGTCTGCAGAAACACTCCTGGCCTACCTACTGATGGAGGCAAACAGGTAGTGCTGTGGTCAGGGAACAGGGATATAAAATTAATGTTGCGTTCTGTTGTAAATTTTGCAGGTGTGGCAGATTAATACCAAATTCATTTGCCTGACACCTCCAAGTTTCCATTCTCCTGGCTGAGCCTCCAAAGTCCCATTTTAGATCACACTGCTGAAAACAGGCCATGTAATCCCTAAGACTCCAGACCCTAATATTTTTATTGATCTGAACTGTCGTGTGAGGGGTGGGAAACTCAGGTTGTAAGGGTATAATTGCTCCTGAATTTCTTTGTTCAAGGTCCCTCCCCAGAGGCACCCAGCTCAAGCTGTTTCTACTGCAGTACCACTCAAATAAACTACCTTAATCAACTTAAAGCCCGAGACTCTGCAATGGGATACCTAGGGTGGAGAAGCCTCTTTAACACACACGATGTATTTATCCAGCCTAGGCAAACTGGGAGCATTACAGATACTTCAAAATAGAGAGGTGACAGCAGAGTTAATTCAAACTGGACTCAGGCATGAACTTCAAGAGCAAAAGGTGTTCCTTAATAACTCCCTATGCAGACATTTTCATTTCAGAACAAGAGAGCCTGAGCCATGTATTAACAAATGTACAGCAAGGTACTTAAGACTTCCCATGCATGGAGTTATTTGGGGACAACTACTCCTGAATAACACCATGGGTAGACAAATGCTAAGCTAGGCAGACAGCAGTAAGCTCCTTTCTTTTCATTGCAATTTTCCCCGTATTAACCACGAGGCATATTCCAGCCAGGCAGAGCCTGTGCCAGTAACAGCCCCGCATGATCATCACATGAGGGCCTGACCCTACCCAGGAGCTGGAGGGGGGCGAACAGAGCTCAGCAGGAAAAGAATGGAGTGGAGATAACAGGATGAGACAGGGACTCAAACTAAAATGCAGGAGGTGTCATCTTAAAATCAGAAAACATTATTTTGCTGTGAGAGTGACCAAGCACTACACAGGTTGCTTAGAGAGGTTGTGGATTCTCCATCCTTAGAGATATTAAAAACTGTCTAGACACAGTCCTAGGCAGCTGGCTCTGGGCAACCCTGCTTGAGCAGGGGATTTGGAGAAGGTGACCTCCAGAGTTGCATTCCAACCTCAGCCAGCCTATGATGCTGAAATGCTGGTAGGAGGACAAGGCAGGAAGGGAAACCACTATTGGGGGTTCTCAGCCCAGCTGCTCCCATGAATCCAGGGGACCAGTACACCTTCCATGTGCCTCAGGCTCCAGACACAGCACGAGGGCCCTCAGTTGCATCTTAAATAAGTGCATCAGGAAGGCAGTCAGGAACTGAACTGCTTGAACCACAGGTAAAAGACCTTTGTCTTCTTTAGGGTGATTCAAACCATAAGAATTCACAAGTCTGATATGTGTTATGGCAGAGCAAGTTGAAATGAGAGCCTGTTAAAAATAAGGAAAGAAAACTCTGACTGGCTCTGAGCACTTCCCTGAGGCTCTGCCCACAGCTGGCACAGCACCTCCACTGCACATAGCAAGCTTAACCCAGGGCTACTCAAGAAATGTAGGACTTGTACACTAGGAGGTTAAATGCTTCCTCCAAGGTAGCACAGACAGGTGGTATGTACCACGGTAGCAAGATGGTTGCAGGACCCCACTCCTTCACACCTGCTGACAGGAAATAAGCAAAATTTTTAGTTTCTAATGGAGGTGACTCCTGCTGCGGGATAGGAAAGGGGCTTCCATGCCCCAGGACCTTGCCCCATGGCTGTTATAGCTAGCAGCATTCTCAGTGCACCCCACACCGCTGCACTGGTACATCATTTACAGCTTTTACTACACTGCTATAATTCTCCAGGGTGCCCTCCACAGCTGACACCCAAATCCCTTCTTCACCCACCTTTCCGACAATTCACCTCACAGGAAATAGGTCCAGAAGACAAAGAAACACAGTATTTACTAGGCTAAATTTCTATTATAATTTTTCTAATTAATACATAAAATGCTTTACCCAGGAACACAGCCAGAAGCTCACTTGCTTTTCAGTACAGATACACTTGCACTGCCATTCGTCTACATTATCATTTTAGAAATAATGGAGAGTAAAGAAGTTAAAAGAGTGCCAGAGAGTAGAAAGTATGCTGAGTCTGCAGCAGCAGCAGAGGCTGTAGTGAGGAAATCATTCCTGTCAATAAGATTCTTGTCAATAAGAGCCAAGACAGCAGTTAAGCACACACCAAAATTATTGCAGCAGCCCAAGCCCCCGGCTTTCCCTTTCTTCTCCTTTCACAGGGCTTGCACCTGTTTATGCAAGAATTACCCTTCAGAGAGCAGACTCACCACAAAGCTGGGGTTATCTAGCCCGTTGAGATCTTTGTCTGAGGAGGGGGTCATGTCTTCCACTTGCCTTCACTAACTGCCTTGAAAAAGAACCAGTCAGAAGAGGAAAGCCTCCCAGATTCCCACTCCTTCCAGTCAAAAGCACCCTAAAGAAACAGAGTGAAAAGATGCAGAAGCTGGATTTCAGGAGCCAAACAACGCTCAGTCCTAGCTGTTCATGTGAGCTGTATTGCAGAAGCATTTCCTTTTCTTTGGCTTATATAAGTGACTCCTTTTCTCCAGCTGATTAGAGGACCGGCATTCAAATCAAACTGGAAAGCAGCCCTTCCCTGGAATGAGTGAAGCAGTAACTGATGACAGAAAAAACTTCATCCATAGGTAAGGATGCTGGAGGATATCAGAGGCATCCCGCACAGCCTTGGAACTTGTTGCTTCATTACCGTTTCAAGAGCAACTTGCATTTTTTTATGGGGGTTGGGCCTGTTTAAAGATCTTTGTCATCATCTTTGGGAAATTCAATTATTAGATAGTTTCACATGTATTTCATACATATTATTTCATATGTAAACGACTGTGTATTTTGGCTTAGGTACAAACATTGTCGTCTTGTAGGGTACTCCTATTATAGCCTGAAAAGAATGAAGCTTTTACTGTGGATTTATTTATGGCAGCAACCAACGATCAAGTGTTGAGATATATTAGTTGTTTAGCTTAAATAAGTTTTAAATAGAATGAGTCATAGGTGTAATACTGTGTGATTTAGAATGCTGTTTCCTTAGCTTTACTTGCTTAGCATGAGTAGCTGGATTTACAGAAACCTTGAGCCACAAGCTGTGGACTTTCACCGACATATACTTTTGGCTGAAATACAGTTAGTTCTCCTAGTAACCGGTACAGTGCTGTGTTTTGTCTTTAGTATGAGAAAAATATTGATAATACACTGATGCTTTAGTTGTAATATTTATCCTGAGTCTAACACTTTTTTAGTTCCCCATGTTTTGCCAGTGAACAGGTGCACAAGAAATGCAAAACAGAAGATAAGGACGCTACAACCATCAACTCAATAAAATTAGGCAATGGCCTGCCTGCATGGAGACAGAGAAAGAATCCAATAAGATATTAGAAGACACAGACCAAAAATCACCATTGGACTAAAAAAGTGCATTAAGAGCACATGAAGGGCAGGTGTGCAATCTTAAGCATATAATTGCCTGGGGATTTCTTTGTTCATGGTCCCTCTCTGAAGGCATTCAGCTCAAGCTGACCTGCTGCTGTACCATTCTGTTAAATTCTTTATTTTTATAAATTCTGATGCCTGAGACTCTGTTGTAAGAAACCTATGGTGGAGCCTGAATGAGGAGGAAGCGCACCTGAGAGCATGTGTGCGTGTGTGTGTGTGTGTGTGTGTGGGTGTGTGTGTGTGGGTGTGGGGGGGTGTGTGTGGGTGTGAGTGAGGAAAGGGATACCCATTGGCTCATGGAGCTGCTCACTGCCAAACGACTTTGGTCTCAGCTGTTATAGTCTTGGGTGAGGGGCGTGTGTGTGACTCCTGGAATGCTCAGGCAGCAGCTACTCCTTTGACACAAGTCATCAGAACATGACACCAGAGAGGTAGAGAAAACATAAGACTGAAAAAAGATGACTTCAGGTCATCTGATTATCCCCATGCAGCTAAGGATCCTAGCTCATGACCATCAGATGGCCCAAAGCATAGTTACCCTTTTCTTAACAAGTAGCAAATGGTATTAATGCTCCATCAAACCATTCCAGCCACACCAGCCCTCCCCTACTTGGATTAAATTCTATTTAATTTAACGGCTTCCTAAGGCAGTGAGCTTCCCAGACCAGTTGCAAAACACTCCTTCGGAGAGGGGCGTGTTATCACCTACACTTAGTGACCAGCCATTGGCAACATCTGGTTTCCACAAAGGATGCAGTGGAACTGAAATAAATCCCAGTCTCTACTCCTTCTACAGAGCTTTGGTATTCTCAGATCTTCTTGAGACCAAGACTGCATTACAGATAGGACAACATCGCCCTAAACACTATGAGTGAAGTTATGACCTGCTGGACAGATAAATTCTAAGACATCAAAATCATTGAACCATAGGATGGTTTGCATTAGAAGAGACCTGGAAGATCATAGAATCACAGACTCATAGAATGGGTTGGGTTGGAAGGGACCTTAAAGATCATCTAGTTCTAGACATGGCACAGTATTCCTCTGGGACTAGTCTATCTTCCCAGTAAATTTTTATGTGATGTCCCATTAAAAAAAGTCTCCCACCTCCTAATTTCAGCCCAGCATCTGTTCAATGACTCCTCAGTCCTGCCATAACCTTGTTTTCAGATGAGACCCAGGTATTCAGTAACCAGGGCTTCTGAAACAAGTTGTATAAACTGGTGTAACATCCCAAAGGCATGGGTGCATAACACCACCTGTGTCATCTAGACTAGCATGTGAAACTGCCCACACAAATAGAATTAAGTGAACAGGATGAGAAGAACAAAATAACAACAACAACAACAATCCTTTTTCTCAAGAAAAGCTGGGCAGAACACAAGTTTGCCCTCCTGGGAAATCCTGCAGTGCAAAAAATGCACTTTTTAGAGTACTGAGAGTTTGTAGATTTTAATGAAAAACACAAGAAATAAATCCTACATAACCAAAAGCCTGAACATTAGAGTAGGCCTGTTAGGAATGAAGAGTTTAACAATACCAGCCTCTGGCCAACAGAAGGTTAATAATCTGGAATCTAGATGAAGGTTATGAAATAGCACAATGTACATGTCAAAGTAGAAATTTATGTGGTCCATGTGAAATGCCCCAGCCTGGAATATCCTGCCTTTTGAAATAAGCAAGAAAAGTAGGAAGTCTCTGTGTACATGCAAATGTTTGTATACATAACGTATATATGCACATTTATGTGCATATTTAAGTATATATAACAGGATTAGCAATAAATTACTAAATTGTGACATTTTTCAGAACAAGGAGTTATTCAATTACCAAAAATGCATGTTTGAACAGCAATGTTGTGAACTACTGATTATTGATGACAGCCTACTCATTGTAAAAATGGCTTTTAAGTATAAATGGGCAGGTATACCATTTTCAAGTTATTAATAATGTTTTAGGAAAGAAAACAAAAAAATATAATACAGATTGCCTTTAGAATGGTGTGCCTGGCATATCTCTTGCTATCAGTCAAATGACCTGGCCAGCTGCTCGTGATAGTAAAAGCTGTCTCAGTTTATGCCCCTGAGGGGCATAAACATGTAGAGACTATCTGTTAAAAGCAGCTAATCAAGGAAAAGCTTGGGAACATGGGAGACCAAGTGCAAATACTCAGGCTTGATCCCAAGTCTCCTGTCTCCACAAGGAGTGCCTGGACCATATGTATCCCGACTCTCCTGACAGGGCCATTTTTCTCTCTTATGCTACATTCCTCCCTCTAAGTCTTTCTCCAGGGCATGCTTCATAATGAAGCAACCTGTAGTGTCACCCTGAGATGCAAACCTAAACTGTCCCTGATTGTGCCTCCTCAGTCAGAGAGTTTTCCTCACTCCTTAGATTGCCTAACTGCAGTTGGGGTGACACCAGTGCGCCAACTTCCAAGGCCCTACTGGTTGATATAGGTGTGGCAAGTGCCTGCCTCATACCATCCTTAAAAGATCTGTGTGGTGATAAATCTGAGCATGCTGGCAGATTTATCCACTACCAGTGGCTACAGGCAGGTTTGGTGCCTGAAAGTCCTCCCTCTGACTTTAAGCATCTGCAATGCGGGCACTGATACAGGAGCTCCCTTTGCCTTCAGTGGGTACCTCTAAAACTTCCAGTGCACCTTGAAATTGGAGTCCCAAGTGGGATAGATTCACAGATGCACAGAATATTCTGAATTAGAAGGGACCCACAAGCAGCATCAAGTCCAACTTTTAAGTAAATGGCCCATGCAGGGATTGAACCCACAACCTTGGTGTTATCAGCACCATATTCTTTCCTAAATTATGAACCAACCAAGAGTGACTGGCACAGATGAAGATGTCCAAAGCTGAAGGAGAGGCATCCCTCCATGCAGGGCTGTGCACATGTAACCCGAGGAGGCGCAGATTCGCTGAGTTGTGCCAAGGCCCTTGCTGAGAGGGCAGGTTCATCCACAGTGCTCTCACAAACCTGTGGCACTGAATCCCAGCTACTGGAGTTGAATAAAGGTGTGTCTAAAGGGAACTCAGGGCTATGAAATAAAAGCAGTGCAGTATAGAATAGGCATGTCTTGGAGACTTTATGCAAAAAAAAAAACCCCAAAAAACACCAAGTACTGCAATGATCTTTCTGGAGAACAGTTTGTTCTTCCACAGCTCTAGCCCTGGCTGGTTTGCACGAAGGATGGACTAGCAAGAGAGCTAAGCAAGTGACTTGCAATTACTAATTTAGTTACAAAACACCTCTATGTCCTTCTGTCTGCAAAACCTTCTGCAAGCAAAGAGGATCACCCATGGTCACTGACTTGAAATTAGTACCTGCATGTTCATTGAATCATAGAGTAGTTTGAGTTGGAAGGGACCTTAAGGGTCACCTAGTTCCAAGCCCCCTGCCATGGACAGGGACACCTTTCTATAGACCAGGCTGCTTCAAACCCCATGTAACCTGGCCTTGAACACTTCCTGGGATGGAGCATTCACAATTTCTCTGGGCATCCACAACTTCTCTGTAGTTCAGAGTTCAGTAGTGGGAATGTGTGAGAGGGGCACTTCTGCAGAGGGGAGATTTAAAAGGTTCAAAGGGGCACAAGAGAAGATAGGGGGAAATGCCACTGTGCCTCAGGAAAGCTTTACCCCTCAGTGCGGCCCCATCAGCCAGCAGGGAGATACGAGTGCAAACGCAAGAGATATTTGAATTAGCTTTGAAAACCATCAGCTGAGCTTTGCCTTACAGGCTGCTGTGATGGAGAAGCTGCCCCTGAAGGAGATCGCCCACAGGGAATACACCAGAAAGGTGGACAACCCCAGCCAAGACCGTGGAGCTAGGAGAGCTGCAGCCTTGTGACCATGACAGCTCCCCCACTAGCTCCTCCTTCCTCTTAGCCTTCCTCACAAGGAAAGGGCTTGCTGACCTGTGTGGACACTGAAAAGCTTTAGCAGAGAAATTTTCCAGCTTTCTGCAGCATTTTGTGAGAGTTTTGTCTTTTCCATGCAAGTAACTCAAAACAATGTTACAGTTTTGTAAACTTCTTGCAGCTGCAGGTTGTTTTGCAGAATTGTTATGGTTCTAACTAGAAAAACACTCAGAGATGGGTGTCTTAGAACTTGACCAATCCCCTTAAGGGGTGGATGGCAAAAAACCAATTACCTTATGCCATTTAATACACTTTGCGAACTAACATATAAAAGCCTTCTGAGAGATCATTAAAGCGCTTCCCTTTATCCCTGAGCCTGGACTTCATGTCGTTTCTCTGCTCGTCCGTGGGGAGAACAGCGACAGACCTGGGGCACGGACAGGCTCCTCTCCTGAGCCCAGGGTCACTCCCTGCAGGAACAGCCTGGTGCCCTGCTCTAGTGCCCAGCTCTCCTGCGTGATGCAGATGTCTGCCTCTGAAAAGCAGGAACTGGGAACAGCATTGAAATTCCACTCCAGCAGGATACTGATTTTGTAATAATAAGCCCCTTTATCTTCATCAGCCCCAGGACTAGCTCTTAAGAGCATCAGCAAAGGGTTAATCCGTGTCATCTACTCAGCATTTTGAGCACAAGCGTGGTTATTGTGTCACGGGGGTTTTGCTGAGCCTGTTCATTCCCTGGCACACGCGTGACAAGGCTTAATGCTGCTGACCCCGTGCTGAAGGCCATGCTTTTGGCATGTGCTCAGTCCCCAGCTATTTAGCGTCGGGACACATCCAGCAGCAGGGAGGGGCACTGCCGTGGGCTCTTCCCACTGTCCTCCAGCCATTGGCAGCAGAGGGACCAGCTCGTAAGCCCCAGCAGGAGAAGGTACACAGATTCCAGGCTCAACAGAGGGACCACTTCAGGGTCGGTCCTGTCCAATTGGACAGGTGTATTCCCAGAGCCCAGGGGGCTGCCTGTGCTCCAGCTCCCGGCTGCCAGGAGATGATGGGGTTTGCACCCAGGGCACACACCAAAGCAGGCTCCTCCGCCGTCAGTGTTACACTGTCACATAGCCCAGCCTGCCTCAAATCTATTACCTTCACTGCACGAGCAAACAGCAAAATCCCTGCAGTCAGATGGAGAAAAGAAAAAAAAAAAGAAAAAACCAAAACCCCCCAAGAAACCACCAGTATTCACTGAGCCAGGGAGGAACATACCTCCTTGGTCTGCTCTCCAGGGGGAGCCAAGGAAAGGTCACTGTTTTAGAAGGATTAACCAGAAAAGTGAAGAAATTAAAGTAGTTTCTGAGCCAGATCATTATGAGTCATGGGAGGTTGAAACAGGTTTATTTTGAAATCAAGTAAATCCCTTGGAGAGAAGCCCAGAAGTACCAGCCCAACCAAAACCAAACAAAGGACTGTCTGAGAGATGGATGAACAAACAGGCCAGGATTAAGGCATTCCCACATCCCAAGTCCCATGGAGGTGACAAGAAACCTCTCCACAAGTGCAAAGAGGCCAGAGTACTGCTGAACTACCCCAAGTGGGAGCAAGGGCAGGTCCCAGTGCTGGGGAGGAAGGCAAGCAAGGTCCAGCCACTGCCTGGCCCCACAACTCCCTTCCACTCTGCAGACGCCCTCGTCTGCATCCCTGTGTTGAGATGGGATGTGACAAGAGCTTGACCCTGTCTGACATTTTTATTTCTCCTTTATGCACTACAGTAAAGCACACTAAGATGGTAAGATCACTGTTGGGTTTTAGAAATAGAAGCTGCTCACACATCCAAGGTAACATTTCCCTCCATCAGAACCCACCGGGGCAGCCACAGGCAGCCAAGTACACTGGCTACAGCTAAAGGCCACAGATGTAAAAAGAGAAATGAACAAAAACTGACCCATCTCTCTGCAAAGCTGTATTTGTGCCAATGCTACTAGTGAATAACAGCCTCTAATCCTCATACCTGCAGTAAGTCCTAGGCTGGCCCAGGACAGGCAAGGATGCAGTACAGGAAGGGCAAAGGAGACCCACAGGGGAGCTCCAGGGGATGCAAGGAGGGGAGAAGAGAGCCACAGCAGGGGATGCTCCAAAAGTCACCCCAAAGTCCTGCTGGTCACACAGCTGATGTACTGGCTTCTGGGGAGAGCCTCGGCACAAAGGCATTGCCTGCTCCAAAACATCTTGCTCTCAAGGCAACATGAGGCATCTTTTCTCTTCATGGGTGTACACAAGTGACCAGGCAGGTAGAGGTAGGTAAGAGCAATCTACATTCCAGGATGCAAGAGATGGCTGCAACTACAGCCCCTCCAGCTTTAAAACATCATACAATATCAGAGTCTGAAATGACAGGCAGAGAGATGCCAAACAGAGAAAAGGAAAAGAAAAACAGATCTCTCTGCAGTTCCCATAGTGGCAAAGCTGGCAGAACTGCTGCTATGAAACCCTTTTGATTCCCATGGCTCATATCCCACTCCACTGCTGTTGACAGAAAAGCAGCCCTACGTTCTGGCAGGAAGGAAGAGACGAGCACAGGAGGGTCTGCAGCTCAAGAGTCTCAGCAGTGAGCTCAAGCATGGATTTTGGCAGGTAGAGGAGGAGGGTTCCTGATGTGCAGCTCCAGCACCTGGAAAGACGTTAACATCCAGCGCCTGCAGGAGGGGGCTGTAAAGGATGGATCCTACGGGTTTGCTGTTTCTCACTCCCTTTCCCACATCCGTTTTCTTTCTCCGCGGGGCTCTGAAGCCGAGGGGCCAGAGCACGGCTGGCAGTGCTAGGAGCAGGGACACAGGGCTTGTGCCGACGCGGAGGAGAGGCAAGCCCCGGGGGAAGAGCGGCTGCTAGCTTTGCTGCTCAGGGCTTAATGCACTAAGAGCCCAGCTGACTCCTGCTCAGACGCAAAGGGAAACCGCAGGCACTCGGGGCGGCCAGGCGCCCAGTGGTGCTGTGTTTCCCCAAACCATGACGGGACAAAGGTTCGGGAAATGCATCGTCCTTTGCCTGCTGCCCTGGAGCTGCCTGAGCTTTGCCTGGAGTGATGCTGCTCGGCCCAGGACCGCCTCACTCGGTGCAGGACACGTCAGAAAGGGGCTGCCCAGAGACGTTGCCAACGGGACCGATGTGCAGAGCAACATCTCAGGTACTTAAATGAGCGATCTCCCGCCTCTCCCTCTGCGGGCTGCCTGGGGCCCCCCGGTGCAGGCACACAGGGGGAAGGGCGTAGGGACGTGGTGATGAAGGCATGATGGTGCTTCTCTCGTCAGACACAGCGGCACTCCCAGGGCATGCGTAGGGGCCACAAGGCTTTGTGTGGTGGCCAGAGCAGCTTCTGTGATACGGGAGAGATGTGTCATATCAGAAGCAGTCAGGAGGCACAGGGAGGAAACTCAACAGTTGATGTTTTCCTTTGAGGGTAAAGTCCTCCTCCGTGTCAACATCTATGCATTTGATGATGGACCAGCTGTCTGCTCAGGGTATGGGTGCACTGATCCTAGAGGCTGAGCTGGGACCCTTGGGAAGAAATGGCGATTTTTTTTTTTAAAGCACAAATAATCTCCAGATGCTGAGGGTGATTATTTTTCTTTAATCCACTTTCCAGGGCAAAGCACATGCCATTCCCCAGCGAGTGGTACACGGCCTCAGGGCTGCTGTGGGGTGACCACCCACCCAGCGCTGGCAGCATCTCAGAGAGCCCATGTCATACTCCAAATCACGGTGACTGTCGGAGAAGGTCCTGGCAACCAGTGCTGGACAATGTAACCATACAAGAGATCCAGTCCAGGCATTCAGCAGCCTTCCTGGCATCGCTGAATTAACTCATAGACATCTGTACCACCCATTAACAGCACTGCTGAAATTAGAGAAAGTCTGATCTTACTCAACCTGATTTGTCTCTTATAAGCCCCACTGGAATAGAAGCCTTCACCATCTCAGTAAAAGCAGAGGGAAACCAGACCTCTCTCTCACATTAGCTTTACTATACCACTTGGAATTCCCCACAGAAGTTCCCCCTAAGCTAGATAAAGCACATTTCTGCCTGCAGGTTTTAAGCTTGGTTAAATTAGAGTTGATCAGAGCATTTTCCTTTAATTTAGGATATTGATAGCCATGATACATGTAACCACATCTTCTTGGCCTTGCGGTAGAATACCTGGGGGGGGGGGGGGTTGGCAAGCACACAGTCAGACTGGCAGTCTTTTTGGAGCCCACCTCACTTTTGGCTCTCCCTAGGTATTAGTGCAATGCAGAAGAGATGGTCTAAGCAGAATAACTAAGTAGGTCTGAATAGCTGTGGGTTACAAACTAGTTAAAAAATTAAAGGCTGGGATGAAAAAAGCATCTCTCTCTAGCAGAGAGTAATATTTCTTTGTTTTGAGTTCCAACCAACAATATTCCCCCAGAATATTGTTTTATGAAAAAGCATTCTCTTCTTTTCCCTCCTAAAAATTGCTCTCTGCATACTCTCCCCAACCTCTACCTTTCCAGTCTCACTTCTGCTGTTCAGTAGCTACTCACACTGGGCAGTCTGCAACTGAAAAACTTACTTTCCAAATAAAGCTGCTAGAGTTTCTAATGTATTTCCTTTGGACTATGCAAAAAAACCACACACAAAAAATAAACAACAAAAAAATCCCAGAGACTTGCAGGTCCCGCAGGAGTGACACAGGGCCTGGCAGCGTTTTCGAAAGCATCACTAGGGGGGGTCTTTGTCACCACCTACGCTTAACGTGTCCCATTCTCCCCCAGTGCCATGCACAGCTCTGCCCCCGCCACGCTATGGATACTACTACGTGGAAGGAGGCTCAGGCGTCTCCTTGGGCTCGGTGCTCGTGTACTGGTGCCAGGAGGGATACCAGCTGGTGGGCAGCGAGAGGCTCGCCTGCCTCCGCCAGGAGAGCACTTCGTCCTGGAGCCACCCCCCACCCCAGTGCCAGGGTAAGGAGCCCTCGGGCGGGACCCGGCCCCTGCGCCCACTCCCAAGGGCTCAGTGGGTCGCGGGGGCAGCGCCATACACTCGCTAACTCGGGTGGGGACGTGCAGCCACCGGCCCTCACACGGGAGCTTCCTCACTCTGACCAAGCCAGCGAGGGCAGCAGGAGGTGGGGTGACCCGGCCACCCCGAACAGGGACAGCCAAGGTCCAGCTTGACCCAGTCAGTTGTGGTCAGCACTGGTGAAATGCCTGCTCCAGCAGGGTCACTGCAACAGCATTTCAGGAGCTGCAGAAGGCAGGGGGGTGCCAGAGGGTGAATTCACCCGGGATCAGCCCAGCAGATAACCAGACCTTCCCTCACTCCCAGTAACTGCTGCTCGTCATCAGGCTGGCTCAGAACCTGGTGCCCGCTGAGACCCGACTCCTGGTGCCAGGCACGGGGAGCCCAGGGCACTGCCAAAAGCTTTCACAACAGGAGGAACACTGAACTTCACAATAACCCGGTACATGCTGAGCACGTGCCAGCTGCAAGTGGCCCTCCTTAATACTTTTTAACATTTTGCCTTTTTCTCTTTTCAGCTGTTTTCTTTCTCCCTTTTAAATGTCTTATTTTTTACATTTTTCAACTTTCTTCCTTTCTAACTTTTTATGCTTTTAAACTTTTTCCCTTTTTCCTTTTTAACTTTTCTCCCCTTTTAACTTTTCTCCCTTTTTAACTTTATTACATTTTAATTTTTTTCTATTTTTCCTGTTTAACCTTTTTCCTTTTTATTTTTTTGGGCTTAATTTCTACTACCCTTATGCTTTATGCAAGCCACATCAAATGCTTTATATTTTCAGCCTCGTGTTATTATTTCATATTAATTATCTGAAAAAAATATGACGTGTTAATATGGGTTTTTTTCCATTAACTTTCTGGTGTATTGAGCCGGCGTGGCATCACCCACGTTCACCATTAGCTTTTTTAAGGGTTATTAATAAATACTCTCTGTAATGTCACTTTGGGGTTACCTGCAAGGGGGACGGCGGCCGGGGATAGGGGGGGTCCCCTTCCCCTTCCCCGCTCACCGCCTCCGCCCCTCGCCCGCAGCCGCCCCGCAGCCCTCGGACACCGGGTCCCGCGTCGCGGTGGCCGCCTCGCTGCTGAGCGGAGCCGTCATCCTGGCACTGTCCGTCTCCTTCGCCGTGTGCTGCTGGCGGGACAGGGCGAGGAAGAGCCGCGGGGGGTGAGTATGGAGGTGGTGTGGGAGCGGTGGGGTGGGTTTCGCAGGAGTGAGGAGCAGCTGCGGGAGCTGAAGGAGTGTCGCTGCTGCCATCTGCTGAGACACGCGGGTTGCGCCCACTCGGGACACTTGTGACCCACCTGTGCTCTTTCACAACCCTCCTGCTCACACATCTGAAACTATCAAACATAAAAAAGTTAAACCACTGCTCCAAAGCCAAGGTATGTTTGACTTTGGAAGGGGTTTCTGGCAGTGAGGATGCTGCTGCTGATTGCAGAGGGGGTGCTCCTGTTACATGCCTGAGGAATGGGATACCATACAGAGGGACCTGGACAAGCTCAAGAAGTGAGATCGTGGAAACCTCATGAGGTTTAACAAGACCAAGTGCAAGGTGCTGCGCCTGGGCCAGGGCAACCCCAGATACCAACACAAGCTGGGGGATGAAGGGATCAAGAGCAGCCCTGCTGAGAAGGACTTGGGGGTACTGGTGGATGAGGGGCTGGACACGACCCAGCAATGTGCACTCACAGCCCAGAAAGGCCAATTGTATACTGGGCTGCACCCAAAGCAGCTGGACAGCAGGGCGAGGGAGGGGATTCTGCCCCTCTGCTCTGCTCTGGTGAGACCCCACCTGCAGTGCTGCATCCAGCTCTGGGTTCCCCAAAGTAAGAAAGAGGTGGACCTGTTGGAGCAAGGCCCAGAGGAGGCCACAAAGATGATGAGAGGGCTGGAGCACTTCTCCTATGAGAAAGGCTGCAAGTTGGCATTCAGGCTGCAGAGAAGGCGGCGCCAGGAAGATCTTACAGCAGCCTTCCAGTACTTGATGGGACCCTACAAAAGAGATGGGTACAAGCTTTTTAACAGGGCCCGTTATGATAGGACAAGGGGCAATTATTTTAAAGTGAAGGAGAGTTGACTAAGATTGAATATAAGGAAGATGGTTTGTATAATGAGGGTGGTAAAATACTGGAACAGGTTGCCCAGAGAGGCTATAGATGCCCCATCCCTGAAAATATTCAAGGTCAGATTGGATGGAACTCTAAGCAACCTGATCTAGTTGAATGTGCCCCTGCTCATTGCAGTGGGGATACGCAACCTTTAAAGGTCACTTCTAACCCAAATTATTCTATGATTCTGTTAGCTTGGGGATTTACACAAAGCTCCCCATTATCAGAGGAAGAAGGGAACTGACGATACCTGGAAGATGGTTGATAGGAATATCCCTTTTCTGAGGCTAAGTTCAGTGCAACTGCCTGCACACAGCCCAGGGTGGGGGAGGGAAAGAAGGAGCATTCTCCTCTGGAAAGAACTGGGAGAAAAGTCATGGCGGGGAGCAGGACTGGACAAGCAGAGGTGCCAGGACCTCACTCACAGAGCATCATCTCTGCAGCAGCACTGCCCAGTTTTCCTGGCCTACACTACAGTCCAGCAGAACCTCTTCTGGATCCTGGGCAAGGGATTACAGTAACACTTAGGGACGATGCAGCCTAGGAATGCACCCTTAACCAAGAGCCTAACTCATTATCAGAAGTGCACAAGGACAAGGAGAAAGAAAAACCCCAAGTCCTGCAAGCAAGAGAGAGCGTCTCAGTCTTTCAGCAGGCACCAGCCATACCTCTCCCCATGGGCCTGCTCTTCCCTAGGTGGTGCAACCCTTTTGTGCAGGGCTAAAACAGCGTCAGTCCTTTCCTCTGGGAGAAGAGGAAGGGGGTAAAAATCACTGGGTGACATCCTAAGATGCCTTAGGATACAAACATGCCAGATCTTTCCAGAGGTGTGAGTAAATAAAAGCCAGACCACAGAGCACAAAGAAAGCATCTGCATGGGCATCTCTCTCTCACCACCCTGCAGGCAGCAGCACAGAAGGAAAGTCAGAGGACGGAAGCATGACCCCTCCACCCCCGAGAGGGGCAGGAATGCTTTTGGAAGACTCAAACACTACCACCGGCGCGATTACCACCTCTCGGCCCTCTCCAGCTCCGTATTCCCAGGGGCATTCGCAGGCTGCAATAACCTGGCTTTCCAAAGGTACCGCTCAGCACCTCCCCCTGCCCCTGCCACTGTCCCCCAAGCTCCTCACACAAGGGCAAGAGCTGCTCTCAGACTACCCCGAGGCAGGAGCAGACAGCTGTAAAAAAGCTCGCGTCGCTTGGGCAGTCAAACCCCTGCTTCACCCTCTTACGTGCTCCCCACCTAGCACCTATCAGCAGTGGAACCCTCGCACCTGCTCTTTTTAAAGGGGGAGGGAAGCCACGGGCCCAGGGCTGCCCTTTGCCCTGCCTCAGCTTGGCCGGGGTGGGCTGCAGCCCCCTTACCATGCCCTCTCCCGCTTGCCTTTCCCAGCAGCCCTGACCAGCAGCCGAAGCTGCCCTCGGGAAGATGGCGCCCCGAGGCTGAGGCCGTGCCCCGGCCGCTGCTGCCGCCCGGCCCGGGCCCCGCCGGCGGCCTGCCCGGCCCCCTGCCCCGCAGCGCCCGGCTGCCCGCGCACCTCCGCTGGGACCTGCTGCCCCGCCACTGCAGCGGCGGGGAGGAACGCAAGGTCGTCAGCGAGTCTGGGAAGCCGCTCTGAGAATTTAAACTGCCATTCAGCTTTTCTTCTTTTTTTTTTTTTTTTTTTAACGCTATCAACTCCTTGACCTCAGGGAGAAAGATTTCAGAAGAGCCAGTTACTGTACCGGGGTTTTCAAATGGAGAAAATCTGACGTTTCATGCTGAAAGACTTTTTTTAATATAATCTTTTTATTTCCCTCCCCTGTCCAGCAGTGCACATTTCAAACAGGAGTTTCTGGGTTATAAGCTTCTTAATTGATTATTTTTGCATAAAGCCAAGTCTGAGCAACCCCAGCTTAACCTAAAGTCTGTTTGCAGACTTTCAGGTTTTGAACATCAGTCTGATTTTCTGTTTAGGGCTCTTTTAAAGGCTGAAAGTGAAAACAGTTACCAGCAACAAAGAATGAGATTAGATATCTGGAAGCATTTACAATTAATTGCACTTGAATATAGATGGAGACTCAAAGGAGTTTTTTGTGGGCATTCAGAACTCACCATATCCTCCCACTTCTATACAGACAATCTTAGACTTGGAAGATGTATTGACAAGAGTGCAAAGCTAGCCAGTCAAGGGGGAAACATGAATTTAATACAAAGAACCTAGCACATCTGAAAACAAACAAACAAAACAACAGCCCTCTAAAAAAAAAAAACAACAACCAACCCCAAAAAAACAAACCAAAAAAAACCCCCAAAAAACAAAAACAACCCAAAACCCAACAAACCTGTTGGGGGTTTTTCATCCCTTCTCTCCAGCATTAGAAATTCAAATCACATGTATCAGGACCCTTAGCAAGACTCAAAGAGCTAACCTAAGTGCCATCAGTTGCATTCAGAAAGCAGTGACCCCATATTTCTGTCCAGCATTTCCTGGGTGGAAGTCCAGGGGCATGTTCCAGGCAGCACAAGCACAGCCTGGCCAGGCAGCTTCAGGACACCTCGCCCATTTGCACCCCAGGACAGACCTGTGCCTCCACAGCGTGCCCGAGGCACTCTGGGCACACGGGGCTTGCTGAGTAATGAGGCATCACTTCTGCAGAGATGCTGTTGATATCTCAGGAGGCGCTGTGGTGTTACTCGGAGGAGGTGCTGGCAGCCCCAAGAACTGTTGCATGCATGAGGCTGGGAATAAGAACGGGCACCCCCAGCACGTCCTGTTTGCTCAAGGATCTAAACAATCAATATTCAACAATCCTGCTAGAAAGGCTGGGAGTTTCAGTCAGTTTCATTTCTGTCAACATTTGCATCACATTTCATGGAAAGAAGCCTTAAAAAGATGCAGGGTAGCACCTCCTTGTGATAAGACAAGGTTTGATAGTAGATATTGATACCACTGCCACTTTTCCCTGAAGTGAGGGCTAGGGACACTGTTTTTTCTATTTCTAATAATAATAAAGGAATCTATCCCAATTTCACCTCCTATGTAATTTTTTCACGTGACCTATGGAAAAGATGTGGAAAGTCTGCTTTGGGGGCTGCCTTTAAAGGGGGAGGAAGCAGATGGTAAAACTTCTACACATCCCTGGAAAATGATGATGCTGACAGTGGCTATTTACCAGCAACTGCACAAGAAGGAAGAAAAAAAATCTTTCATTCTCTTAAGGCAACTGACGCCTTAGAAAGGACAGGAAAAACAAGACCTGCTCTGAGCTTCCCTTCAGCTCACATCCTAACCTTACCTTCTCCTCCCTCTTCTTCCAGCCAAGTCTAACACACAGGGAGGGGAATAATCCTGCTTCAAGATAAGCTGCTCCTCAGTCCCCTCCCAGCTGCTCACAATTCATGGAAAAGCTGTGAATTTGGACACAGAGCTATAGGTGTTCTGGGCTCTCATGAGTACACTGGTGTCGTATCCATGGACTATGCTTCCACTTCTGTCGCACTGAAATAGGGTTCATGGCTGGGAATTCAGCCCAGGATCTGCCCTGGCAACAGTGCTCCCCAGTTTCTTGTTCAGGAGGAGTTGTCTTGTTAAGAGACAAAATCAGGAAAAAACCAGAAGAAACATTGAATAGGATGAGAATGAGACTTTTCCTATCCATTTCTTTCTCTGTTCCTCTCCCTTGTTACGTTTTAATGAATCCAAAAACCCTCACTACAATTTTCTCTCTCTCCAAAGAGATTTTTTGTTCAAAAAATACATTTGGGACTCAGTTTGTTGTTCCTTGGATCTGAGTGAGGCTTTAAAACTGAAAGTGCAATTTTTTTGATACAGAATATTAGATTGACGCCTGCTCTCACTACAAACTGAAAAAATGCACATTTTAGATACAAAAATCTTTTGCCAAACATGTTCAGAAAAGTGCTGATTTTGAAGTGTCATGACAAAAAGTTACCATTTTCAATAAAAAACTGTTAGTAGTTTTTCACACAGAGAAAACTGTCAACTTGAAACAAGCATTTTATACAACCGATATTTTAAAAATTATTTACTTGACAAAATTGAAAAGTTTCCTTGGAGCAACATTTTCCTGACTTTTTTTTTTCCTCATGTATGCAAAGCTTAGCTTCCTAACAAAACTATTTGATCCCAAAACATTGTCTTAGCCAAATTTCTCCAGCAAGGAAGAGCACACAGCCAGGTCTTCCTCAAAAGTCATCTCAAGTAGCAGGACAACCAACAGAAGAAAGATGGTTTAAGGGCAGGAGGGTTAGCTCTACTACAAGTTTCCCTATCAACCCCTTAGTCTTTGCCTCAGTTCCTTGGACCAGCGCAGCACAGAGCTGAGTTAAAGTGTGAAGAGCCACCCTCAGCTTCAACTCAGGAAGGCACCATCAGTGAGGCAACAAGAAGCACAGTTTGCATTTATTTACCAAAGGAGGAGGGAGGAGGAAGGCAGCTATATAGAAGCTTTAAGTAATTTGTAAACTGGAAGAAGCAAACCTCTTAGACTATAATCCCATGCATTCTTACCATGTTACTCAGAGGTTCCTGTTGGAGCCACCATCCACTTAACCACATATATCACTTTTTTAAAATTTAAATTATATACATGCAATATCCTACAGAGAGGTGGATCTTGGAACTGAAGGAAACCATCTGAAGAGGGATGGAGATAGCTGCAAGGCCAGCTCACTGCCCATTCTGTCCCAGGCAAACCTCACAAGCAGTAGCTTTCTGCTGAGTGTCTGAACAAAGCACCCTCAGTTGGTTCTTTTTTTAAACAGGATTTTAAGCTTCAGACTTCACACTGTAGACCTTAGCCTGCATGCTTATTTTGAAAGAGCTAAACAAGTTTTGGTCACAACTTTAAATTCTCCAGTGAAGGTTGGTGTACCAGCCTCCTGTGACTGTTAGCGCTGGCAGAAGAGGTCTCAGACCCTCTGGAGATCTGGCCAAGATTAATGCTGGGGCTTGTAACATCCAAATGCTAAAGTCATGAAACTCTAAAAAGATATTCATTGTGAGCTTTAAAAGAATGGCCACCTTCTGGCAGTACAGGCTTTCTAGAGTAACATTTTAAGTGCTGGTAGGAAGAGGAGAGAGCTGAGCAAGTCCCATTCTCTCTCCATGCACCTCAGACACGACTTGTCAATTTTTGAAGTCTGAGGACTGGGAAAAAGAAACAGCAATCCAGCAAGATTTCACAGGAGACAACAAGAGTAACTATGTGATGCCTGTATCCCACTGAAAGACTCATCTGTGTTGGCAGGAGATGGAACCTCCTGACCATCAGATGTCAGGCAGATCACTCTGCCATGGATTTTAGATTAAAAAGGATTTTTCTGTATTGTTTTCCTCTCCAGTGACACCACCTCTTTTCAAATGACTTCCACACCTAAGCCACTGCATCAGACCACCCTAGACCACTGCTTTTCATCAGTAAAGCCAGTAACAAATTGGTAGCTGCCAGGTCACCCAACTCACCTCAAACCTCCACAACGCAGCAATTTGGAGTCCTGTGTCCCCACAAGTCATTCTAGCTCCCTGAATTTATATGGCAACAACTTTGTATGGTGATTTCCATCTCAAGAGCCTTCATTTTGCCACAAAAACATAACAGAAGTATGTCTAGGGCAAAAAAGGCAAAGCCCAGAAAGAAGGGAAGATGAAGATCTCGCTCACCTACAGTACTCCCGCATGTAGATCACAGCATGCTGAGGCTATGCCTTTTCTTACACTGCAACCCAAAGCTATGATACTTCACCTTTTTACTCTTTAGAAGCTTTGTTATGGTCACAACTATTAAGAGAAGAGAACTCAAGAGCTCCTTCCTATTGTTGCCTGGAATCAAAAGACAAAAACTTGCCAAACAATATTAAGAGTGGTAAGATAAAAAGCAATTCTTTAATGAAAGCTTTCAGGTGCACAGATACGGCTATATGCGCACCCGCGATAAAGGATTTCTACAATTGTTATAAGGTTAATTAATTAGTATATCTAGCAGGTACATCCAGTAGGAGATCAATTGCCCCAGTAGCCCACCCTTAGGTCAGCCCCTTGGAGTTGGTCCAGGGGCTTCTTTGCCCTATTTCTTGTTATGTCTCTTAAGTTCTGGTGGAAAACAAGATGTCCTTGTCAGAAATTCTCTTTTTAAGAATAAGACTAAACAGAATTTCAAGAATGTGTTAGAAAGGTTTAGCTTATTATTCTAAAACGTGAGAAAGGGCAGGAAAAGTACTAGAAACCATACAACTATCTCTTAAAAATCTACAAAGCTACAAATATATGAAAAAGCTAAGAATCTTTAGGCATGAGTATCAGTGGAACATCCCAAAAAAGGAAAAAAGATGCTGAGATTTGGGCAAAGAGGAAGGAGCACAAGCTCTTACAGTTCCTGCATCAGCATTCAGCTCGAACAGATGACCATACACCAGTGAAGTGGAAAGCACTTCCACAGCTGACCATGCAGCCACGTGCTACTGGAGATGAAAAGCAACAACCACTCAAAGCACAGATTCATGCCAAACACCACTTTACAGTACATGCTCTGGCCACACTGAAAACTCATGTCACTGACAGCTGGACTGGAGGAGAGTTCATCCCCCTCAAGAAGTTACAAGTACCTACAAGCCCTTGAAGTAGGGCCAGTGACAACTCCAGTCCCCCAACCCTTCAAGCACTGTGCCTGCCACCTCTCAGTTTCTTGACACACCTCAGTTCTGAGCAGTGAGTTTTTATTCCAGCACAACAGCTTTCCCCAGAGGGAATCAGTCCCAGGCAATACAACACCTGCCATGCACTGGATTTATGTGTGCTAGAGACCAACACCAGTGCCAAGCTCCTTTGCAACTAAGGCAATTTCCACACGTTCTGAGGAGAGGGATGAACAATAAGCACCCAGGCTTCACAAGCTTTTCAAGTGTATTTTTCTAAATTCCCTTGCAAGCATAAAGATGGCAATTGATGCATGATGACCCTTTCCCTCCCACCAGAACAAAAAAAAGCCAAAAATCTCCACAGCAGCATGACCAGCTCCACCAAACTATAAAAAAACCAAACTAAAACAGAGCAAACAAAAACACAAAGCCAAACTCATCCCCCATTTTCCCTAAAATCCAACACCTCCAATGTTTATGATTAAATGAGCACCTCAGGGAAAAAAAAAAAACAACAAAACTTCATGGACAACAGAGTCTATGGTGCAGGAGAAGAGAAACAAAAGTTCAGAGGTCAGGAAGTCCCTGAACAGGGACAGCGAAGGTCCAGCTTGACCCAGTCAGTTGTGGTCAGCACTGGTGAAATGCCTGCTCCAGCAGGGTCACTGCAACAGCGTTTCAGGAGCTGCAGAAGGCAGGGGGGTGCCAGAGGGTGAATTCACCCGGGATCAGCCCAGCAGATAACCAGACCTTCCCTCACTCCCAGTAACTGCTGCTCGTCATCAGGCTGGCTCAGAACCTGGTGCCCGCTGAGACCCGACTCCTGGTGCCAGGCACGGGGAGCCCAGGGCACTGCCAAAAGCTTTCACAACAGGAGGAACACTGAACTTCACAATAACCCGGTACATGCTGAGCACGTGCCAGCTGCAAGTGGCTTTCTTTAATATTTTTTTTCAACATTTAACCTTTTTTCCCTGTTTAGCTTTTTTTCTTTCTCCCTTTCACATTTTTTCTATTTTAAGCGTGAACAAAACAGCTCTGTCAAGACACTGCATTTACAATGGCACATACCTGCTGACACTTGATTTCCAAGTAGGAAATGAAAGTTATTAAAGGAAAAGGAATGCATACAATGGCTCTTCACTTCAGCCAGAAGGTATGATTTTATTTCTTGCTGTAATCTAGAAAAACATCATTCTCTTGTTAGATATTAAAAAGATGGGGGGGGGGAAAAAAAGCCACAGGGCAGGAACCCTTACTATCAATCCAGCATTGCTCACCCTCAAATTACTACACCTGAATTGTAAATTTGTTGAAAATGCCACAGAGCTTCTTGTACCAACACTTTCATGGCTAACAATTCCCTTCCTTCCCTCAACATACACCCAAACACATTTTGGAAGAGGAGTCTGGCCCATCCTCTATCTTCACCTGACATCATCTACCAAATGTGTTGCTAGTCCTGGGTCACCAGCCTTTCAGTTAAGCACTTAATGCATGAAAGAGCTGCAAGCATCCGTACAATGTAAGAACAACAGACCATGCACTGAGATGATCACATCATGTTCTCTTTTCAATAAACGTTCCTGTACAGAACTCCTTGTCATAGGAAAACTCCATCAATTAATTTAAAAAAAACCCAAACAAAAAAAATCCCAAACGAAACAAAAAGCCACCTTTCCCCCCTGCCCTGTCCCGTCCCGCCCCCCCCCCCCCCAAAACAAATAAACCCAAAACTTCAGGAGAAAAAACCAGTTGAGCTTCACAAAGTTGAACAGAGTGAAATACCAGGTTGGTTCCCAACTGAGGGGATGCAGGAATCCACATCAGATAGTACACAAAACTAGGCTAAAAGTGACAGAAGCTGCACCCAACACACATCAGTCTGATCACTGATATACTTTACTGCTGTAATGCTGATGTTACCCACTTAGAAGTCTTCCTTGGGAAAGCAGCACCATAAGGAAAAAAAGTCATTCTCATTGCAAACCTTTTCTGAAGGCTAAGGGTTTGTTGGTAGGCCAACCACACAAGCTGCTGCATGGCAGCAGGGAGTAAGCATGTCCCAAGCAGCTAAAGCCTGGTTTCTAGTGGCAGGAGACCACGGGCATGGGGTTGCCACAGCACCTCCTAAACTGCAACAAAGGGACAAGTAAAAAACTGAAGAAGGCAGCAGCTTCAGGAATTGCCGTGGTACATAGAAAGCAGTTAGAGCTGCTTTGGGAGGCTCGCTAAGTTTTAGGGTCAGGAAGGGCACCCTTCTAAAACAGAATGTTAAAGGTGGAAAAACATTTAGCAACTGGGGAAGGAGACACAAAAAAACCCCAAACCAAAGATCACTTACATCTTCACCAGCACCTCCAGCAGACAGTTCCTGCTGGGCTGCACCCCCAGTTCAGGGGCACCAGTAGGCACTGCCACAGATGAGGCCATTCCAGCCTGCAGCACTTCTCTTTCCACCACCAGCAGTTACAGGCCATGACTGGGTGACAAAAACATAGTTTGCTTTTTGGGGAGCGCTGGCATCAAAGGGTGCGCACATTCCTCCAAGTAAGCAGGGCACACGACTCATCTGCAGCAATGCTGCCAGTACAGAAACAGTACATACAGGCCCAGAATACAGAGAGTAATAAATACAGCACTAAAATGGCAACGCAGGTGAGAGAAGAGCAAAAACACATAGTCACCAAGTGATGTTTTGCATAACAGGATATTTAGAAACACTTTGTGCAGATTCAAGACTTGGCTCCTCTGTCCAGTGATTGATTCAGGATTTGTTCCCATTTCCTGAACGCCAGTTCCTCCCCTGCCACATCCCCATTTAGGTGTTCACAGTTCATCAGTGGAAATTCCATTCCTTGCCCCTACCAGAAGCAAACATTTTCATCAAGCTGCCAGCCTGAACTACACAGCTCACACCAGGTGAGAAATCCTTCTGCGCAGGCATCTTCAGAATTTCAGGCTCTCTGCCACCCTTGTAAGCTACATCAATCAGCAGCCCAGCCACAAGGCTGCAGGTTTTAAATATGTCTGCTTGGAAGTATAAAAGCTTACTGGAGGCCTTCTGTACATTAAGAGCTCTTCATCTCCTGTCATGGAGTGACAATATTTTATACCTTTATGCAAGGTTGCTGACTAACACAGGGAGTCATAACAAATTCTCTGCCGTACCTTCAGGCATATTATTGCATACTATCTACCCCGAGTGCCATGGCATTTAATTCAGAAAATATAAACAAGATTTTCATGCTTCTGATTTAAAAGGATGCCACCAATAACAGTTACACTGACAGCCTCTAGCTATTGCCATGAGTAAAGACAATAAAATCCCTTCAAAAGATTTAAAGTGTTATGCTTTTTCCACCCTTCAATACAGAAGTTACCATACAAAACAGTATTTCCAATGATAAAGTAGTTCTGGTTTAGATGAATAAGAAGAAAACCCCAAATATGCAATCGCATACGGTTTTTACCAGATGCAGTAATTAAAAATCCAATGTTAAAAAAACCAAAAGCAAACATGAGGTCATCATCAAGTTTTCTGTTTTATTTAAGATTTTAGTTTTAATTCTGAAGAAAGAGGTACATTTCCTTGGTTTTAGTTTTAGCGTCAGGTTATAACCATGTTTATTTATCTGTTTCTTTTTTCCTGTCTTTTCAATACTGCACAAACGTCCAGAAACTACAGGGTTAAGTAAAAGCTGCAGGCAGAGGAGGTCAGAGGTTGCTCCTGATGGTGATCATGTGGCCCCAATGCAGTGCTATCCCAGAGTGCCCTAATCAGGTGAATCTTTTCTTAAAAAAAAAAAGAAAGAGAGACTGATAGAGGAGACAGAAAGACTGAAGTAAATATCACTCGTATTTCAGCTGCTTATAATTATATTACGTATACGCTAGGTATTAAATCTGTGAATACTTTTAAAACATTAAAGTTTACTTGAAATCTAAAGCCAAAATTAAAGAAAAATCTTATTCTCCCCTCTTTAAACCACTCTTTAGCAACATGCCAGTTACTCATAGCTGTAAGTGTTTTGTCTTTCAACACACTTCATGTCAAACTCTGACTGATGCAATAAAATCCCCTGCTCAAAAACAAAAAAAACCAACCAACCCCAACATAGCAACTTCCCTGTGTAGTGCCACACTGAATGCAAAATAAATGCTGGGCCACTGCCTGCCCCACATGTTCAGTAACTTCATTTAAATTAAATACCTTTTTCATGTTCTTGCATTTGATTCTGCATTGCAGTTTTTCCCCTACTGCAGATTGACACTTTTCCACTAGGCAGAAATACTCATGTGCAAAAGACGTAAGACAGTAATATTCTCCTTAAGCATTGAGACTGCATTTTGATTTCTCTCTCTCTTTTTTTTTTTTTCTCTTAGAATGGTTAGAAAGTATTTCAAACAGTGTATTTCAAACACTGGTTCTGCAGAAACTTAACAAAAAGAATGGTCATGACCCTGTGATGGCATTGCATTTGGGGGGGGGAAGTTTGATCAGGAACTGGATTCTTCAGAAAGAAAGATATGACAGGGAACAGTAGGTGGGCATGGGGAGGAGTCAGGGTGGGACACTTCCTGCATTTCTAACGTTTTGGGTCTTATTTTTCTTTTTTTCTTTTTCCTCCTTTCCTAATGACGATCCAGCGCTGAGCTCTGTAGTAGATCTGTGGGGGTTTTACTGGGGGGTCTGAAGGCTGTCTGAAAGCCTGGAGGTGGGGAATGGAAGCTGGTGGGGTTTGAAGGAGGAGAGTAGGGATTCCAACTGGCTCTGTGCAGAGGGATCTGTGTGCCGAAGGGGTTACTGTGGTGCGTCTGTGATGGCGCTGCACTGGGGCCGTCCACCTCTGTGAGGGCCTGAAGAGATTTTAGCCAATGTGGAGGATTGTCATCTTGAAGGGTGTCTAAACTGTTTCCTGTGGAGGCTGGGATACCTAAGAAAAGAAGAAAAAAACAGGGATACAGGCAAGTCAGAGGAGAAGCAATAAATTGACCATGAAGGAGGTCAATTTAACCTAGCAAAAAGCAACAATGAAAAAACATGATTAGTTCGTACAGAAAATGCATTTTACATTATTACGTATAAGTGCCCTGCCCGCAAAAACATTTAACATTAAATCCAGACAGGAGAAAGTTCACCCTCAGAGCACTTCTTCATAAAACACACATTTTTCTATCAAACATCCTGCTCAAGAACTGCCTCCCTGTCACCACCAAGCTGCCAGTACACTACATGCTTCACCTTTTACTCTGCCTACTTGAATCATGCTTCAGCCTCTCTAACAGGGAAACACAACCAGACAGCCTTATAAAAGAGAGCTTTATAAACAAGTGGAGTACGTCCCTTTTTAAATAACAAAGTCCAGTGCTTGCCTTCAGTGCCTCAGGACCAGCGACGCACATACCGGACATGCCATCCAGCAGAAGGGACACCTATAGATTGACCCTACAGGAAAGTGCTGATCCACCTGACTGCCTGCAAAGGTCCCGGGCATGCATTGCAAAGGCCTAAGTGACGCTCTGTTATACCTAGAGGTTCCACAAAAATTCCTGGACCCTTGAGGTTTTGTGGATGGAAGCTGGAAGAGACCACCGCATACTGACTTTTTCTTTTTTTTCTTTTTTTTTTTTTCAGATGTAAATCAGTTTGTGCCAAATACCCATTTGATGGTTTGCCAGTGGAGCTGAAGGAGTGAGAAACGGTTACCTGTGATGATTGCGGGGTCCATCCAGCTGCCAGGGCTGTCCCAATTCAGGCTGTCGGTGGTGGCAGTGTTGGACGTTGGTACACTGTGGTTGGCGTTGGAGGGGGAAGAAGCATTGGGCAGTCCACCAAAGTTGATGTTAATGTTCGGTAGAAGTGCCCTTAGCCCGTCCTGCCATTCCTTCATATTTAAACTCTCTACAGAACTGCTGTTGTCTGGGAGATTTACCAACAAAAAAAAAATGAAAGATAAAAAAATAAAAAGCTGAAGTTAGAAACAGATGTCCTTCTTTGGTGGGGTATGGGATTTTGCTTTTACTTTTTAAGCTAAGCATTTAATACTTTCCCTGTCCAAAAACTAGGGTCAATGTTTCCATGATTGATGAATTACTCAGAGGGGCTGGCAGGTTTTAGACAGAGTGTAAGGGAATGGGAGAAAGATTTAACTCCTCCCCCAATATATATTTCCCCATTTTGGTTCAGAGACTCGAATAATCAAGGATACAGTGCCTCTCCCTCTATTACTAACGGGAAAGTCTACCAGGTACTTGATGAGAATACCTCTGTTGCAATTCGGCTGCTTTATTAATGGGCAGCAGGCTCAAAAGGGTTGTTTGGTTTGACGTGTATCAAAATGAAGAAAGGCTAGGTAGGGCTTTGCAATAGAAACTGAACGTGAGAAACCAGGGAGGCTGAGTAAAATCACAGAAGTCTTTTGTTTTGTTATAGCTTGCTCTTGCACAGCCCTACAGATGTTCTTCCGAAGGAAATGGTAATGAAGTTGGAGGGAGTGAAATTTCCTCTTGCAGTTGAAGAACAGTAGTGAAAATTCTTTAGAGACCCTTCAGAATAATTCCCGACACAGCAATATTCTCAAAATTTTGGTAAGAAGCAAACCAGCTGGACACCAAAGCAGTCAAGTCTCAACTACTTGCCTACAAGTTTCAAGATGTATTAAGATAAAGGACAACAGGATAACGTGGCTATTAGCACTACAGCAAATGATCTCTCAACACAAAAGTTACACCATGCTATCTAGAACAGACTATCCGGTTCTCTGATCCATCTCTTGCTTTAAGTATCTCAAAGCAGGACAAACCAGACATGAGCATTCCAGTATTTATCATCCACTACAGGAAGTCGTACTTTATTAACTTGTGGTCAGTTATATTTGGAAAGGAAGTGTTAGGCAGTATGTTGGCACATGGATGTCTTTTTGACAAATACCTACAATACAACCTTTTTTTTTTTTAACATCTCTGCCTATCCCGATTGAAGAAAGGACCTTGATGTCAATCACAATTGTTATAAAGAGATACTTCCACAATACTGCTACTTCTTCAACAACAGATGAGATTTAAGTCGTCCTGAAAAATTAGAGGATATCACTAACTTGCAATCTTACGTTAGAGAGTAAAGAAAGCAGTCTCAATAGTTATCAAAACCTGCCCTGGCAGTTTTTGTAAAGCTGAATGTTCAGAAAAAAGTGATGTCTCAAGCAATTACCTTTTTATAACTAGAGAGGGGGGAAGGAAAAATCCAAAACCAAACAAAAAAAACTACTTCTTGAAATCCTGTCCTTTCACAGCTTCTGCTTTTTCCTTTGCAGTACTAATGCACAAAATAAATGCTTTTGAAGAATTCTGTGCCATACATTTTTCATTGAAACCTGCAATCCTGAGGTTAAAAATAATAAATCAAAATTTTTAAAAGTATTAGTAGAAAATGTCCTCAAGAGATATTTGTTCACAACCCTCTTGAACATCCATAAAGCCCATTCGAGACAAGTTCTAAATTAACATTTTGGAACAAAAGTAGCCAGCTCATGATCACAGAAATAACTGCAACAAATTGTGCACTGTACACCATTAGTTTCCGCTTTTTTTCCTCACTGCTGCTTCGAAAAGCTTGTGCAAAGGAACAAAGCTCTGTTTAATTATTCACTTCTACTTCAATGCAAAAAGCACACAAAAAATGCTTACTGAGTCCATGCATGAGCAAACATACTCATCTCAATACCTGTGAGCTAGAGATCTGCAAGGGTCTCAATCACACACTTTTCTAACCCACAACATGCCCTCAAAACTCTTGTGTAAGAAAATAAACGTGCAGTAAACTACACACCTGCAACATGTCATCAAGGAAGTCTAATGAAGACAAAGCCTGCAGGATGTTATAAGGAACAGGATAGGAAAATAAATGTCATAGGGCATTAGACCTCCTGGGGCTAAGAAAATATGTACATTTTTGTTGTGTTTTTCTCCATTTAAAAAAGACATAATACAGCACACATAAGGGTCAAGAAAGGTAGCAAGCGTTTAGATACAAGACTCTCACAAAATGGAAAAGGCTGGCACTTTCTGGTGAAGAGACACTCATGTCTGAGGCAGGCATAGTGCACCACTGCTGTGTACCCTCTCTAACACAGAACAACAGGAAATAAGAAACTGAGGGGGACTGCTCTTTACCTCAACTGTCTGTACACAATCTACCTGGATTCACAGAAGTCAAGAGATGAAAGGCCTAAAAGAATTCAGTATCTACCAAAACTTTATTGTTTGCTAGCTATAAGAAAGTTAGTTTAATAAAATCTTATGCTCCTGGGTACAAAAGTGACAAAACAGAGAATTAAAAAAATTTATTGTCTTTCCCAAACAGGTGTGTTTGTGGGGCTTTAAGGCCATCTAGGACAAAAACATTGTCCCTTAACACAAAAAAGCCCAAGGACCATATTACTCAGGTGTCTAACAAAGTTTTCCAGCTTGGCTAATAATCACATAGAGCTAAAAAAAACCCCAACAAAACGAAACCAAAACAAAAAAAACCCTAACCAACCAAACCAAATCCAACCCCCCTGACCAAATATGATCAAAGCTTTCTCAGCCTTTAAGGAAAAATGACACAAACTCATTTTTGTAATATGGGATCTGCTAAAGGATTAAAATGCATTAAGGTGCTGAAGTAGATGGGATCAATAGAGAAGGTAATGCTCTTCAACACTCCCTGCACTACTCTCCAAGGCCTCAGTTACTGGGCACCAGATAGATAAAGCACCCAGACAGAACATGAGCAGTCTCCAGGTCTCATGCACCAACACCCAAACCGAACAACTAAATCAGCATGTCTTTGCTGGAGTCTGGCAAATTTTTAACAGCCTAAGTGAGAATGCAAATCCACTCCAGAAACAAAAGTTAATTCTACCAACTGAAGAAAAGTAATTTCTTCAGAAATCACTACTCATCCCTCAGCTAGTGTGCTCTTCCTGTTAAATAACTCTATGCTTCATGATGAAGCTAGGACCATAGATAAAAATGAGAAAAGGCTAGCTCTCAGTTAATACAGATCTATTAAAAAGGGCACTTGCCTATTACCTTTCCCTAATTCTAAATGTAACTTGTTGGAAGGAGTAATTTTCTGACTATTAGCAGACTTCTCAGTTGGACATTACAACCTAGGGGTGTGAGAACCAATTCAACAGTGTTTCCCTCTCTCAAGGGGTGGAAACGCTGTCTCCTTCCATAGCCTAATCTTAAAAGGCATAAAGAAGCATGCCCACCGATGGTGGGAAAACACAGAAGAAAACAAGGTAAAACCCAGATGACTGCAAAGAAAATATTTTATAAGCCAAGATAAATATGAGATTCCTCCCCTCATGCCCTAGCTTTGTCTCCCAAAAGAGAGAATAACCTGGTGAAGCATCAATGAAAGCACCACTATTCACATGAAAAACAGTCTCAAATACACACCCTGAACGCTAGTCTTCCCTTGATGTGCGTTTCATAATCCTGTCTGGTCTAGTGGAAACTTTTGTTTACAGGGGTGAACAGATCCCACAGCTCTAGCACTGAAATTTTCCTGTATCTGAGGTGGTATGTCAATGTGAAATAAAAGCACTTATATGTAAAATCTGCAAAGTCAACCACTGTCTTAGAATAAGAAAACAAAAGAAAAAACAGCTTCATCACAAATGCAACTTGTCCATCCAATCTGAATTAAAAAATATTTGAAGTTAACTTAAGAAGAAGAATACAACTGAGAAGCCTGAACATTAATTTGTATAAAACTAGTCACTTAATGAATTTCTAAACAAAATCATTGCCCCATTATCACATCCTACCAGACAGTCTGGTAGTTTTACCTCATTCTCTACCTGCAATGCCTTAACATTGTTTCTTCAAATCAGGCAAAGCAGTGCATTTGGGGGAGAGGTGGTGACGAGGATTAATGGCCAAGCCAGAATCCTGTTCTGTTGTACATAATCAGTACTTTTGAAGATGCTTGCACAAGCATCTGCTGCTCTGACATGGGTTGTTCCGTGACTTTCAAAATTCTGACAATGACACTGCAATGAAGACCAACGGTGTTTCAAATCTGGCTGTGTCACTTTGGTGACGCTGACACGCTTGATATTTTTTATTGATGGGACAGCACGACTTCCAGTTTTCTTGGTGTGAGACAAGCCCACTAAAATGAATACTCTACAGTGACTAGACCATTTCAAATTATTGCCCCAATTCTGATACAAGCCTCAGTAAAATCCAAAGCAAAATTCACCCAGTACATGCTTAAGTAAATATGACCAATAAGAAAGATCACAAAACTGTTACATTAAGTGTAAAGCCAGTATATTTCTTTGCTCTACCAAAATTATCTTCCAAGCCATTACAAAAGCCTAATTTCATGGTAATTGAGTAAAACCATTAAATACCTTTATGCCAAGAGTCTTCAATATTCTAGTCCCACTGAAAAGCAAGCAGTCCTGCAAATCTAGGTTGCAATTATTTATTTAAAGAACCCATCAGTATGTCATGTGTGTGACCAAGACACACAACAGTGTGTCAACTACAGAAAAGCTTCAAATAAGCAAAATAAAATCAGAGGAAAATCATCATATGAGAGAAAAATAAAACTTCTAGGCAATGCCACATACCTGACTGCAAAGAATGGCAACAAAAGAAGCAAAGAGACTACCAAGGTGTATTCAGTAACAGAATAGCTATTTCAACAACCTGGCTGTAAAAAGGCCCTTGTGAAATCTTTAAGGACACTGTACAATAAATTTTGAAGCCAAAGAAAAATGAGAGGAAAAAAAAAGAACAGGAAAGACTACCAGAAGGAGTTCACCAAGAGCCTTTCAACTCAATTAGAAACAAATGGGGCGACCAGAGAAGCATACTCTCTCAAGTGACATCTCTTGTCCCAGTCTCTACCTTGTATTAGCTACCGTGTTCACAGATGGCACAGATCATATGTGTTTTCCCTGAAACAGCCTGTTGCCCTATTCTGAGAAGTGACTGAGGCTTCTCTATTTTGATCTCAAAATAACTTTCCACTATTGGTATTTCTGTTTTGAAAACAGTTGTCCAGGACTTCTCTTTGAGAGGGAAAGAGAAGGAAAGGACAATTTGTCACATCCAAAAAAGAAATTATGACCACCACATTACATAAACTCAAAAGCCTTTCATCCAAAGGTTGTATACGTAAACATCAACAAAACAGTTGTGATAAGAACCATACCTGTTTCACTTTAGTATGAATAATAAACTTGGAATTTTGCTCATGGAATTTTTTTAACCATGAATAAAATCCCATTTAAACTTCTACGACCTGAAGGATTTCTCTCTCAGACTTCACTGACTCTTTATATCTACGATTCCTAGTAATCCTACAATGCTTAAACCAAACAATGAAGTTTCATCCATTCACAGAGGCCTAAGAATGTCACTGGCAGATTAGAGAAGATGGAAACTGTCCACATTTAAACAACAGTGCTGCCTGTCAGAAAGTAGCCACTTCATCATATTAGGGAGACGTCAAGTGACAGGAGCACTAGAAAGTAAAGCTGTTTGCAGGGAACTTTTAAAAGCCTCACAAACATTGTCTATACATGGGAAATGAATCGACAATTCACAAAACCCAGCTTTCTGAGTGTCATTTCACAGTGGGAATTTCAAATGAAAGTCTTACAGTCATGAGCTCTAAGAGCTGGGGAAACAAAACAGGCACATATACATACAATCTATGAACATACACACACCTACAAAATTGGCTTCGGTAGACAAGAGACACCAGTCTACCCTCAACTTTAAAATAATGCAAAGAAAGCACATTTTATCTCTATCCCATATTGATTTCCATGGTTATAGTAATTCCACTCAATTTAAAAGACAGCCATGTAAACAGAAGCACACTATTCTTCAGTGTCAAATCCAACTGCAACTTAACCTGCCAGTTAGCCAAGCTATCAAGCAGAATATATTAATTCTAAAGTATACACTTAAAAGGGGAAAAAAGATTTTCTAAATAAACTTCCTTTTTGATGATGATCTGACAGTACAACTTTTAAGCCTTCTGTGACTAAGTAAGTGCTATGAGTCAGAAAATGTCATTTATTTTCAGAGGAAATCCCTTCTACAACATTAGTATGGGGGCAATAAGAAGACTCATATTTGCTTGCATGTACAGTGTCAGAATTTTATTAGGCTTGAGAAAAGCAATTTTACATCAAGTATTCTGGAGAGCTCATGCGATTGACTTACACTTACCACAGCTCAAGAGACCAAACCATAATTATGGCAGCCAGTGACCCAATTTTAATCTATAAGCAAATTTCAAATTGAGATTCTAAGTTGCTCTGAAAAACATGCTTGACTTCCTACAAAATGTTTCCAGAGAATCTCACTATTTTTTGTTGCTGACTCCGTAAGAAAATAGGTTTTGGTGCTGACAATCTTTAATATTACTATAAATCTAAACTAAGTGCACAAAGACTTAAGATACTGAAACAACCGAAATAGATACTTGAATCCTACATACAGAACAGTTTGATTAAAAAGCTCAGAAAACATGCAATTCTATTAATCTGAGAAAAAAAATTTCATTTTAACCTAAACTGCTTCCTCTCACATCATGCATCAGGGTTCAATCTCACCAGGTTACCCTGTCTGTCAATAGAACAAACAGACTGACTTCAAATGAAAAGCCCCCATGTACAAATGTACTTGTGGGTACATGGATAGATAAATGCATAAATAAAAACAAAATATTTGAAATCTGCCCTATGGGCAATGCAATAACTAGAAATAGCAAAGAAAAAAAAAATCAGATCTTCAAAGCTATAGTAACAATTAGCAAGAGCCTATCTTGTTACAGAGATACTGGATTCCAGGAATATCCAACCAATCAACCAACCCTCTGACTTCAGACCATGAGACCAGCATTAGCACAATGAAAGCATACTCTGACAAATGAATTAAGGCTGATATATAGTTGTAGATTATTTCAATAATTTTGTGGGAAAATTAGATAAACTGCGAGTAAGCCAAGCTTTCACCTTCCATGACATGAAATTAATTCTGATTACTAGATGCTGTCTTCTAATAGAAGTGACCTATTTTTTAAATAGATGGATTTTTTAAAGTAATTCCTCTGAGGACAAGATGAAGTTCAAATGAGGCTGTGTAGAAGGAACCAAGAGACGGCAAAGGATGGGGAAGAAAAAGTTTTTTTTTGCCCTCATATGTGATTTGGCAGTACTGGGAGGAGAAACAGTTTGCAGAGCTGCTCTTTCAGTTGCTGCTATTCCTTCAGGATTCATTTATGCTCCTCCCCCAACATAATTTTAAAAAAGATTATGTTTGCTCTCTCAGTTGTTTTTCAAGCTGGTGCACTTAAAAAGTTTATGCAGAAAGCCTATGAATTATCTGTACTTTTTGCTGAAATGCACCAGTCATTATTGCTATTTTGTTAAATGGACTTAGAAAGAGCCGACGTTTCAGGTCCATGCCAAGGCACAGCCTTTTGTTAGATACTGAGGTGGCAGTGCCAAGTGCACTCATTTCCAGTCTTTAAAAGGAAAGTGCCATGTTTTTAACATCACTAACACAGCTGCACTTTTTAACTCATAACAGTGACTTACTGCATAGTTAGAAATGACTTCAGAAAAGCATCTATGAGAACACAGCATCCCAAGGCTAAGCATCTGCCTGCTGGAGGAAGGAGACACTCTACATAAGACAACAGAACTGCCTCTTACACTGCTGCGGGGCCATCTCAAGATCTTACCAATTACCTGGAAAAGGAAACAACCTTGCTAAATTTTGGTGAACCAGTCCTAAAGAGGTTCTATTAAAAATAAATGCAGTCTTACATCCCTAAAACCCAGGCAAAATCCAACATTTAGTGTAGCTGAAGCTCCTTTGCTGACACTACTACAGACACAAAGAGTAGTGAAATTTGATGTGAAATACCTTCTGTCTGCTTGGTTTCTCCCTTTTTCTGGAAATTCAGCAAAAAAGTTGTAAGGACTGATAGTCCAGAATGTAAATTGGTTCACCTACTCAGGCCACCTATTTCAGCCAACCCCATGTTTATTTCAAATGTAGTAGAGTTAATGTGATTAGTCATTCCTCTGATACATTGCAGCCAAGTTGGAGGATTTTTTCCCACTTTTTCCTTTGTCACATACACATTCTTCTTCCAAAATAAAATTACACATTTAAAAATAGGCATCTTGCTACCCAAAAAAGCAGGATACCTGTCTTTCACTGTCATGCCTAAAAAATCTTGCAATCAAAGATTTTAAAAAATTTCTAAGAGCTTAAAACCAAGCTAGAGAGATGAAGACAGATATTTATGTATCAAGCCTTATTTGAAACAGTATCACCTATATAATCATAGGAAAAAAAATTCCACAGGATTTAGAAAACAGTTGCACTATTAGCACTGAAAAGGCACTGGAAGGAAGGGTGGGTGTGTGAGATGAGGTTTTGAAACAGATGGAGAAGTAGCAGGACTTAAAGGACAGGTGCTGTGGATGAAGTTCTCTCAGAGATCATGACAAGATTACACCAAGGAAGCCAGGCCTTCATAGTAAATGTAGGAAGTGTATGGGAGTTAAGGGACAAGACACCAGAGCTAAGAAAAGGAATATCCACAGGATATTTCAATCTTGACACTGATTTAGTATTTTGGAAATTAATCTGAAATCCCATTTCAATTTAATTTAGTTTAAACCTGGGTGCATAAAAAACCCCACCAAACTCCTCCAGAGAAACAGAAATGAGCAAGCCAAAAGTTTATTTTCAAAATAGATTAGCTCCATATTGTGCCATATTTGATATTCCTCTTCACCAGTGAAATAGAAAATTAGTTATCATGGGAAATAAAAGGAGAATGAATTTCAAGATGGGGATACACACAGACACAAAGCATCTCCTGAAGAGGAAGGACGGAGGACTAAGAACCTCCATGGAAAAAATGGGGTGCTGTGAGCATAAGGACTGATGAGAAGAACAAAATGTTCAATGGCAAAGGCTGTACTAACAGTCATTTTGTTGAGGAAAACAGGATATACAAGAATCAGTAAAAGCAATAATGGTAACAGCTGAGGGTTGTTTACAGAAAGTACTCTTCATTTTACAACTTCAGAGCAGTTTCAAATGAGGAGTGACCCTGTTACCAGGGCAACACATCCACTTTTGAGAGGAGCTGCTCTGCACTCTGGAAAAGATACAAGCCTTTGGAAATGCCATATGTGGCACCTACAACTATTAGCTGTATCAGCCAAGATGTTCACCGGATTTCCTATTTTCAATATTTATACCTAATCGGACAAAGACTTCAGCTACAGGCAGCCATAGATCTAACCAGGGGCACAGAAAAGATGACATTCAGCTGCCATGCTATCTGCCCAGCTGCTGTTGGAAAGCCAAATATCAAGGAAGACCATCAAGTGAGCAAGCGGTCTTCTTTAAAAGATTAAGACAGAAAATTAATGGACTAATGCCTCTCTTACTGTTAAGAGTAAGGAAAACAATACTTAAAACAGGCATTAAAACTTTCATCTATTGTCAGGTCAAGAGGAAAAGTATAGGAAAATGTTCGACCATGGCATCCAAATAAAGGGATGTGAGGCACCACTGTTTAAGTCACATTGCTTGTTGCTAGGGTATGGGATTAAATGCATTTTTTTACACAGCACTTAGAGAATTTTAATTTCTACAGCTTGTTGAATTCAACAGCCATGCCACATGGTCCAAACCTTCTTTTAAAAAGGCACAGTAGCAGAACACACCCAAAACCTCATATCAAATTATTATCCTGAGACCACAGAAAAATGTCAGCTGCTATGCCACAAATTCTCTTTGTTTCTTTCCAAGACACTATAAAACACAGCATGGGGTATGTGTGTGTTTGTTTGTTTTCAGGAGATAGAAACAACCCAGGGAGAGCAGACAAAGTCAAAAAGACAAAGACCAAATAAAAAAATGTGTGTCTCAAATGGAAATGCAGTTATGTTATGGGAAAATATCAAGTCAGACAAGGAATCTTAGTATTAAAGAGAAAGCATGTTAATCCTTGTTCTGGTATCTCATCCTTTTTTGTAAATAAAGTCTCTAAATAATATGACCACAGCCAACATATAGGGATCTTCCCTTGTTTTACTAAAATCTTGTCCAAAAGGTAGCATTAGGCAAGAAAGGATTTGATGTTCAAGACAAGCTCAATGGCTGGGGGCATAGAGGCCAGAAAATTTAAAGCAGGAGCAGATGCAACACCATAAATTGTTCAGAAATGGAAGAACTCAGGACTTAAAATAAGTGGGAAGATGTTGGGCCTTCTTAATAAAACTGTCATTGCTCTGTCCTCTCTGCTACCAGCTACTGCTTCACAAAAACCTAAAGGCAGCCATGACACAAAAACACGCATGCTAATCTATGCCTGGATAAGGAATGCAACACCACTACCAGAGACACTGCTCGGGGACACCCAAAATTAATAGAGCTGTCCGCCCATTTATTGTCTCATCTTAAAATACACATAATACCATCAAAAAGGATGTACATATTCAACAGATATAAGCCACAACATCAAAACTAAAAGGTCTTGAGAGAATAAAATTTTGATTCTTCATCACGTTCTATTACACAGACTTACGACATTCAACCCCCCACGTTTTGAAATTCCAGGGACAGCTCACAGAAACCTATGGCAGTTTCCATATCAGTCAGCTGCATGGTTAAAATATCTTGCTGAACTTTACAATGGTTATCTTCAAAGACAAAAAGTAAAACATTTTCCCCCCTATCCTAAATAGGGTTTAATTCTTTATGGTTCCTATCTGTGTCCACTTGACTATTTCCTCTACTTAGGTTTTTAATATATGTATTATATACATAAATTGCCTCTGTTCAAGAAGCATTTGGACAATGCTTTGAGACATGTGATTTAATTTTTAGGCTGCCCTGTGCAGAGCTAGAAATTGGACTTGATGATCCTTGTGGGTCCCTTCCAACTCAGGGGTTTCAACAATTTGTTTGAGAAGAATATATACATGTTATTGTGTAGGAGTAGTCTTGGAAGAGTTTGAAGTACCTCATTATTACAGAATATAGAGAGCTTACAATTAACTTTCACATTCAGGATAATTATGAAATTAATAAATTAAGTAATAGCCAGTGTTGCAAAATGTCAAGTACTTCATCCTGCATAGAACTGATGGGGAAAGTGGACTAACCATTTAAAACTTTTTCCTAATACTTTTAACTCAGTGAGTTTGTTACTATACTTCCATCTAACAAAATCAATGTCTACCAACCACTCAGTAAATTCAAGAAATAACACTATATATTTCTATTTTCAAATTATTAATACGCTTACATCTCAGTTTATAAGCATTTATCTCAAAACACACTGTTAATCTGAATCCTACCTTACTCTATGATCTCATACTATACCTATTATTTTTGAACACACCACAGGCAGTAGGGCAGCAAAGATGATAGTGTACTAGCTATCAAATCACAAAGAGTTTCCTGTTATTCTATAGTAACATAAAAATAAAGGCACACAGACACCCACACTGCTGTCAGTAAATCAGTCTTTCCCTTGGCATTATCTGCAGAACAAAGCATAGCTGCTGGCCAATATTCTCAGGATAGCTTGCATACAATCTAGCAACAATCACACTGTCCATGAAGAAGTCACTGAACTGTTCTCCTGAAGCACAGTTACAATTACACAGTAAACCATCTAATCAATCCCACTCCAGAGAGCAGCAAAAGCTTAAATTGTCCCTGAAAATGACAACATGTAACATCTGTTACAGTTTGCAAAACCATACGACGGGGGAAGGAAAAAAAACAACTTATTTGGGAATCAATCAATCAAAAAGTTCATTTAAATATGGGTTGGGGACGAATGTATGTCTGATGAATATGACACATTTCAAGTATATGCATAATAAATCTATGAAGTCAATGGTGTCATTTCACTGGAAACCACAGAATTAGTTAATAAATACTACTTCCTCTGAGAAATAGGCAACCAAATTCCACAGAGAAATCACCTTTACATGAGAGCTTAATTTAAAAAAAAAAAAAAAGGGTAGTGCCTGTGTTCCTCCACTTCCATTGGGTACACATCACAGAACAGCCCTGCCTGCAGCTGTGGGGTTATGAATACAGCACAGCTCTGATTCTCAAACAAACAAAAGGTAGCTTCAGCAAATTACATTTAACATGTCATACATGAGCATTTCAAATTCATGTGAATAATGCCTAAAGCAGAAACAGCAGCAGCTTAAAAGACACCATTTTGTTCATACAAGCTTCCATACCACAAATACACTTAGTGAAATCAACTCAAATTTAGAAAGCCTAGAAAATACTATACTAACACATGAATTTATAGAAATTATTAAATCTGCTTGTTTTGACATAAATAAAAAGGTTCAAAAGGGTTGATCAAATAGATCAGGCACAGACTAATGTGCTTGTTCTCACCCTGCTTTTATTTTTTACCAATAACTGGTCCAGTATTAGCTACTTTAGGAATTTATAATCCTGTAAAAAACTGATCAAAGACCTTAAGAAACATGTGACTTTTACAGCAGTAGAGAGTCTCTGCTACAAGAGAGTGTGACATTTCACCTGCACTTGGTTTCTTTTCCTGTTATATCTGAACCAGCCAAGTTGATAACATTTACTAAAACACCGTAACATGGAGCAACAAAAGAGCCAAGAAAAAGGAGCTTCGGGTGTACTACAACTAACTGCTCCACACTGCTAAATAGCTATTATGATACGCACTGCCTTTCTAGCAGGTCAGCTAGGGTATGTTACAAACTACTGTAAATAAAGTCTTATACACAAGAGTTCTCTGTACTTGGACACCACTTCCTTTCCCCAAACCCACCAGATAGCTGTATCTGTAAATCACAGGAGGAATCTTGGAAAATTCTGTAATTATATACTTGCTACTGATAGATTAAAAGCAAACAAAGAACAGGAATTATTTTTTCAAATTGAATATAAAAGGGATTCATTGAGAGACCTGTACTCTAGATGCAGATTAAAAATAAAGAATAATCAATAAATTGGAAACTATTAAGTCAGCACACAAAAAAAGAGTTATGAGGTCATCTCCTGACTTTAAAATTATTTTACTTCTGAGGCAGTTAGAGAACTAAAATAAATACAAATAATACAAACCCATAGCCCAGCAAACTAAACCAGAACTGAGACTTCAGCTGATTTCTGGCAGCAAAAAAAGAAGTAATCTATCCTTGTGCAAATGATTCATTTTCAAGATATATCAAAGCTGACAGGCAGATCAGCTGAGAAGTGTTTGCAGTGCAGCAACTGCTGCTATCTAATTGTCAGCCAGTCAACTAACAATGTTTTCCATAACAAGAGATTAAAGCCAAGTCAAAGGAACTTTCCATAGTTACTACAGCAGATGTTTATTCTGGTTTTAGCGCGGTGTTTGCCAAAAATATTTTTAGATTAATTGGTTCTAGCAGTTGCATACAAAAAAAGGACATAAATATCAATCCTGTTACCTTAAAACACATGAGGGAAGTGCATGGCCTGGGCTGTGCATCAACCAGCACCACACAACCTGCTCTTCAGAAGCTGAACAAAAGATCTACAAGTCTTCTACAAACACAAAAAGTTTCGCTTTCAAACTGCTAACTACAATTAAAATAACGCAATACTTTTGCAAACCTGGAATCAACCTCTATGAACACATATTTTTCAACACTAAAGGATTTTTCTGGTCCCCCAATCCATAAGAGTCTTGTTAGCCTCAAAGTAGAAGTTTTTACAATTGAGTGGTAGAGTTGAAAAGTGGTATCTTTCTTGTTTTTCTGAAAGTTCTACACAGTTTAGGGGAAAGTGAGCAACAATACAGCTGTAGATGCTGTACTTTTTTACTCCATGCCAGAAACAACTTTTTTTTTTTTTTTTAGTGCAACCAGTATCAGCCATTTTAGGCTAAACACTTTGCCATTGCCAGTATAAAGAGTTTTGAACTACTTGCATTTGTAGCCTGGACTATGTTTATACTTGAATCAGCCTAAAGACCCTACAGCAGTACTGTAGCTGCAACAAGCCTTCAAAGAGGACAAAGTACAGGAAAGTAACAGCCAAAATTAGCTCTTGTACTACAGCATCAAAAAACCACTAACTTTTTCTAGGTCACTTTTTTATAGTAAAGCTCGTACTTCTAAAACCCATGAAAAGAAAATAATGCTCAAGACGTAGTTTTCTCCACCTCAAGGCTACAAAGAGCTAACAGAGACTTTCTACCTGCAATGCATTATACATGTAATACAATTTTTTCCCCTGTTACAAGAAGAATATGTGTTTGGGACAAGCTAAACTGGAAGTATGGAAGGACTTCAAAACCCAGAAATGAATTTTTAATCAAGACAGTTATTGCTACAATTAGCTCCTTAGTTGTAATGTTTGATGCAAGAGCCTATTAATCCACTCAGGGCAGCCTGAACTGGCCTGACTGCACATTTATTTTTCTCCAACATCACAACCCTCAGAATCAGGATGAATCCTCTTACACACACTGCAAGCATCCATTCAGTGAACATTAGCATAAAATTAAGGCCATCTAAAGTACAGAAATGAACAGCACTGAATGTTTTATTGTGCGGCCATTCGGTTATGCGCAAAAAGGAACAACCCAGCAGAGCCATCTGGCACAAATTACCATCATCACCATTTTTTGCACAACTTTAAGAACTCTGGTCAACACCTGCATGCCAACATGAAAATCACAATGCACTTCCAGGGCCTATTCTTAAGTAAAGCCAGTCTGGCAAGAGTGAAGGACCAAAATACCAATCTGCTTTGGCACAAAATTAAGCGGGCACATAATACTCCACCTTCCTTATAAAGCTCAATATTTACAAGGCTAAATATCCAGTTACTTTTTTTTAAATGGAAAGGACCTATTTAAAACAATATTCCTCCCTCCGTTCATAAACCTAGTAAGACAGTCAAGAATTAACAGTCTACTGCTTGTTGCTGACTATTCCCTTTTCCTGTTTTGACTCAGAGAAGCTGAGAACATGAATTAAGTCATATTCACGGCTGTCCCTATTCACCTACCTGATATAGGGATCCCTCCCAGACCTGTGCTGTGTTGTGGTGGGAGATTCAAGTCCAAGAAATTACTATTTGAGGTGGGATTTGCTGTGTGGTTCAAGTGCATGATGCTATTGCGTGGGAAGGCCATCCAAGGATAGCGAGCTGCTTGGCCTGGAAAACTGAAGGAGTTGTAAACTGCTCGATGCTGTTGAAACTGTGGAAACCTCTGTGGCATGACTGGAAAGGTGCTACTGAGAGAGTTGGCATTTGTGGGTGCAGCAGGATGCAGGAATCCAGAACCTGGCCCTTTGGCAGTTGTAGTGTGTGGGGTAGGGTTCTGAAGAGATGTGGGCGAAAGGGAAGGTTGGTCTTGGACTGACAGTTCCTTCTCAATCAGGTCTGCTAAGGCTTTGCGGGTGATGTCAAAGGGATCAAACCCTAAGTCGTCCTCTTGCTGTTTGGAGGAACCAAACCCAAAAGCTGCTTGCCAGTCTGTGGAGGAGGATACTGGTATAGTTTCTGTTGGAGAAGAAAGGAACAGGATTTAGAATGAGAATTAGAAATTATTTATCCATATAAAAACTTCAGCCTGTGTATCTGACTGTTGTCAATTATCTTTCATATAATACTACTTCATATGTTCCCCAAAGACACCTTACTCATCAGCTTAGAATGCCATTTTGAGAACAAAGTGTCATACATTTCTACTACAGGTGAAGTGCTAGAACTAGCAAATAACATTTTTACTGCAGAATTGCTCTGTTTTTGAACTATAGAAAAGCCTTACCCAGTAAGTATTTTCAGGAATAACCCCAAGTAGAAAGAGACCAACGAACACTTGCTTAGAACCTTCTTTATCCCATATTACTTCATGGAAGTGTGAACAAGCAGGGTTTAAATAAGATTGTTACTCAGTTCAGTATTTTGCTTTCACTATTAATGCTGTGCAAGAAAGATAAGCAGGACATTCCCTCTCAAAACAAAGAACCTCAGAGAAGTGGTTCAAAACAAAAAAACCCTCAAAAAATCCCCTACTGTCTACCATTATGAAGAGAAGCAAGCCAAATTCTTGAGGAGACACAATGATAAAATAAAAAAGGGAACTGCATTACAAGATATTGTTAAATACTTTGAGGCAATGTTGCAAAACGTGCTATCAGAATTTGTCTTCATTTTCAATTACTACTTCTTTTCATGATAGCGTTAAGTTTCTTGTTCAGGTTCAGTGAATGCTGGGTCTATTTTCACAGTATTTTTCCTCAAAATTGTGGTCAAGCAAGCTGCTAAGTACAGGGTAGCATCACTCGCAACATTAACTCCCTCTGCTGGTAGGGACCTGGTCTGCCGCTTTAAGAAGGTTCAGTATCCCCTCCGAGAAGAAATCTACGCTTCTGTTTTCACTCTAAAATCCATGATGATAGATAAAGAGTTGCTAAACCAACAAGAACTTGTCCTTATTTAAACAGCAACCATACACTTTATATTACCTATGATCTCTACTATATGGAAATTGTCTCTCACTGCTACTCAGTCCTCACAAAATTGCTGCATCAAGTACCTTAGCAGCAAGTAATTTTCTTGGTAATAAATATTCTTTACAAGCAAAATTATGATATCCAGGAGCAAAATAAACATCAGAAGATGACTAATCACTAAGTAAACCAACTCTGTCATAACATTATTTGCATTCCATTTTTTACTGATACTGTTTCATTTCATTTTCTAACAATTCTCCCAGACTTATAATTTGTGAGCTCTTAAATACTGTTAACCACTCCCAAGACTATATCATTACAATTAAAACGATGTTTCATGCATGAGACATAGTATTTCACAGGAAAGTACCTGGAAAATACAGGTATCTTTCAGGTGACAAAATTAAACATAACTTGTCTGAATTTATAGAATCTGACCTCAGAAAGAAAGATTAGACACCTTCAGATAACTATGCAGGATACTAAAGAAAATTCTGAATTCTACAGAACAGCTTCTGATATTAGAACTACAGATTATCACACCAATATATACTGCTACCCTATATTTTCCCCACTCTCAATAAAAACCTGTAACACTAAATATTAAAGCATACATGTGCCATCCTATGCGTGTTGCTAAGAAAAACTAAAATAAATACTCTCATAATTCAGCCATGCAGCTTGAAAGCTCTGTAAAGTTTCTTTAAGAAGAAATCCTTAGGTCAGTGCAATTCATCTGCAGTTAAGTGACAAATCTTTTTGCCATTTTTAAGGGGGGGAAACACAGTATGGAATAAGTCCTAGACTTTTAGGTTCTACAGAGTTTTAAGCCCTGTACAACTCCGTACAAGTTTTAAGCAACTGCAAAAGCAAGCGATACCCAGCTGTGTAACCTGTGGATGTACCTGATGTGAAGAGGCTCTGTGGTTCTGGTGCTGTGGGCCAGTCACTTGAAGTCTGTGGAGAGCTGGGGAATGGAGGAAGCCCACTAGGGATGGGGTTAGGGTGCCGGAAGTTGTCAGAGAAGAGTGACTGTGATTCTGTTACAGCCCCTTCAAAAGGAGACCGTGCACTGTGATTAGATGAACTGATGGGTATAACTGGATTGGGTTTTGTTAAACCAGGTGGCGGTGAAGGTGTGTCACTGTTTGTTATCTACAGGCAAGAGAGAAAGAGAAAAATTAGGACATGAGTTTATATATAAAATATTCACTAATTCAGATGAAAAACTGCCTCAAAACTTTTGGCCACAATTGAGTTTGTTAAGATACAGCTCAGCACAAGGTCAAACAAAAAATCAACTTAGCAATAGCATTTTTAAATTTTATTTAAAATGATCACAGAAGAAACTAGGGTGGAAGATGACCTTTGAAATCATTGAGTCCAACCTATGACTGAACACCACCTTGTCAACTAGACCACGGCACCAAGTGCCACATCCAGTCTTTCCTTAAACACCTCCAGAGACGGAGACTCCACCACCTCCTAGGACGACCCATTCCAATGCCCAGTTATGATACACTTCAGAAAATACTTGCTTCTCCAACTGCAAGTTGCACTAAGTCCTCAAACCCACTTGTTACTTTCAGAGCACTTATCTTTTTGTCTTACCTGCTGAGAGCTGTCACCATTTCCTATACTGAGGGAATCTGAAGGTTTATCGATAGGGCTGCAAAAGTGGAAGGGAAAAAGACAGTAAGACACTCAAGTATTTAATGTGAAAAATCAACATTTGCTTTTGTAGTGGAAGACAAGCCTTAAAATAAAAACAAAGCAAAATTAACAAGTGGGAATTATGAAGGAAAAAAGTCCACTTATTTTTTATGAGACTGCTTTTTTAATCACAAGCATTCCAATCATTCGTCATATACTGTAAGACTTTTTTTCACCATCCTCCACTCTGCTTGCTGACTGCCTTAAGGAACAAAAGGAAAGTTTTGAACACATTCATAGCTACTCTACACCATACAAAAAGCCAGAACTCTATACTAAGGCAGTATTGCGTAACAGTCAGTTCCATCTATGATACTCCTGTAAAGAAACTTGAAAAGATCTATTTTCCAAATACACAAGTTTTCAGTTTCCATACAAATCCTAAATAAATCTGGGAGAGATAAAGCATTAAAATAATGATTTAGTCTTGGTGGCAAGTTAAGCTTCCCACCAGCCCTTAAGATTTTAACTAGCAGACATTAGTCCCAAGTTAAAAAAAATTGAGGTTTGAGATGACAGAAGAGAAAAAAACGTAGCACAAAAACCTGCCAATAATATAATATAAGATACAGCAGAAAACCACCTCAGAAAGCCATTCACTGCAAATTATTGTGACTTGGCTGAAATGGCACATCTCAGAATTCAAGATTCTTATGGGCATCTGTGAGTTGCCTTAATTATGCTAAATACCACACTAATGAAATAGTATTATTGAAGTTCACACTAAAATCTTTGCTTTACAACTTCAAGGTACTCTCATTTTCATCTACCCATAAGAAAAGATGCACAAGCATCAAGCTGCGCAGGCCCATACACAGATTCTACAAACAAGCACCAGAAGTAAGAACATGAATTTCAGTTCCATTAAGAGGCCCCAATGTGATACAAGTCAAATTACAGTTATCATGTTAGCACAGGAAAAATATATGTAACAATTTCTTTTACCTGGGTGCAGACTTCAGATTCTAGATATACTTTGTTTTCAAACAGCCCTTGCTGCTGCAAAGTTTAATTACTACATACAGCCATACAGTAAGGTCAAAAATTCATAAGATTGCTTCCACTGATAATTCTTCCCCTCACCCCAAAATGACTAATCAAAACCCAGCAGAATTACATCTCCATTCTAAAAGAAACTGTCTGAGAGTAATCATCAATAAAATTTTTTGTAAAAAATGAGCACTGATTGGGTCAGTATCTCAAACAGATAAATTAAGCTGAAATATTTACGACTATAAAAGAAAACCCACTGCATTACTCCAGTGAAGATTCACAAGTAGTCTCTACTTAGTGATCTCACAGCATGAATAAGGCTCTCCCATTTGTAACAAACTGCTTTCGGTTAGTGATTTTAAATACCTATAGCACAGAAGTTTGCTGTAGACTCTTCATTACACAATCAATTCTGATTGTAGAGCTGATATTCCAGTCAAACTCTTTCCCTACAGCTAACAGTCACAATGCTGTAGTTTAAAAAGCTATGAGTAAGACAACTATTACCAACAATCTAAATGATGAAAATGTTTATTATACTTGAACCTGCCTAAGGAGCCTTTATTTGCAAGACAGACTTCCAGCCCTCAGGAATGAACAAGACCTATTGACTACAATACTTTTATTTACATTTAATACATTCTTTTCAGGAAAAAAAAGAATTGCACATCACTACTAAGACGCAATTCACAGGCTCTCTGATCACTCCTCAATGGGACTGCTATTTTGCCTAACAAGAAGGTACCACTTTCAGCAACACTCTCCATTTTAATGCATTGGTTCAATACCGATTTAAAATGAAGACTGGCTACTTAATCAGCAGCACCACTGCTTGAAATATTAGTGTTTACCTTGCTTCTTCCCCATCCAACCTCTGAATGAGCCAAATGTGTATTACCTAAAGGGATCCATAAATAATAAACCAGCATGACTACAGACTAAAACTGGAACTGCAAGTGATGCATAAGGTAGAAGAGGACACCAGTTCTATTCAAGAAGGGCATCAAAAAAGAAAAAATGCTGGCTGGCAATAAGAGGTTATTGTAAGCAGACGAATTACTTCCTCTAGACAAAGAAGCCTCAGTTGAATCTGCTGCCCTGTTGTCCCTCCAAGTGGTAACTGGAGAACCCTTTCCTCTGGAGTTGTGTTTCTGGAACACATCACTAGAAGAAAATGACAGATATTTTAGCCCTAACATTTAACTTCCCTCTACTGAAGCTTTTCCAAGTGACAAGCCTCCTGATGTACAGCAAATAGCATGCTGCTTTTGTGGAAGCTTCTGTATAGAAAAAAAGGAAGGGCTCAGCTCTGACTGGACCTGTGCAGCTGTACAAGCTGTTGATCCCCTGGTTATTCTGTTCCACTCAGCCCTTACCTGCACTGTCACTTACTAACTTCGTGTTAGGGTTCTCCTGCACAGTCTGCCAATCAGTCTTTTTAACACAGGCTAGGCTAAGCCCAGCTTTTTGTGACCTGATCAGGATTTGAATCTAGCTCTCCAGCCAGAGAGACTGAAGAATCATTCCCTCCACACCAATCAGTGAGAGAGAAAGCAAGCTATCTGAAGTATAAAAGGCAGTGCAATTACCCGAAATCTGAGTCTGCACCATCTGGAGTCATGTGTTCTGGGTCTGTGCCATTTTCTAATATAGGAGGCGTTTTCCTGTGTTCCATTGTTAAACCGCTGGCTGATTTACTTGAACTCTGTAATGATGGCCAGGCATCTTTGTTATTACTGTTGGGTCTGGAAAAAGGCAAGAGTAAAATAAAAAAAAAAAATAGAAGAGTTCAAGTTATGAAGAAAATGTTTTAAAAATTGTAAACACTGGGGAAATAAATCCTTGTGCCAGACAATCCATAAGAATAGATTTATCTGGATATTATTTTTCAGATTTTAAATGGTGATGACTTAAAAAAATAATTAGTGGGATAGGTAGGGTAGAGAGAAAACCAGAGGGAAGTTTGTTTTCTTTGCTGAATAGACAGCTGCTTTGCCAATGCTGAAGTTCAAACTTGCCCATTTGGGGGAGAGGAAAAAAACGTAAATAAAAATGAAAAATGCCATCAACAGTTCAAGTGTCCAGACCTTTGCACACCTCATTTAGAATTACTTGCTTTAGCTATTTAGCTTTAACTATTTTTAAGTTCTGTAAGTCACAAGCGAAGTCATTCTTTTTTTAATATATGTTTTATATTCCAGGCCCTATCAAGCCTGGCCACAACAGATGAAGTTTTATGTTTTACACCTACACAAGAGTCCACGGCTTTGCTAACAGACCATGAGATCAGCCAGACAAACACACTGTTCAAGTTACTGCTTCATTCATTTCTAGTTTAAAGCCATAATTACTTCCCTTTTATAAAGTAACATGAATTTCATTTTTAGAGTGCACATTAGAACAGAAAAAAGTTCAAGAGAGGACTCAAAGCCCAAGTTTTTGCTGTAAATAGTTACATTCTGTACAAATGTAAGCAAAATGGAATATAGTCTATAACCAAATGGATTCAAATACAGTGTTGTCTGTTAACCCTGCAATCTTATTATAAAAGATCTGCTTTTGTGTTCTCAAGTTCTTTTATGTTAACTGTTGCTTCTATTAGAGCCAGTTTTAGTGTCCAAGTCCTGTAAGGAAGCAGCTTTCACAAAGAAAAATTTTTAACATGTATGTCCCTCCTGATGCTCTCCTACATTAGTATGTGCCTATTACATGGTCCAACACTTACTCTACATCTTTAGGTCAATTTACTAATTTCACAGTCAGAATGTGGAAATTTTGGTAACTGCTTATAGCAACACAAACATTTCCTACTTCTATTCAGATAAAATCAGTAATAGTAGCTACCCTCAAATCTCAGTATTTTAAGATTTGCTATTCTGTATCCATCTTTTCCCAACTACCTATACAATATGCACCCAGATGAGAATCCTGACCTGATTTACAGATCTCATCTTGGCTTTGCACGCATTTGGAGTAAGTTAGAGATAGTGAGTTGATTAGATATAGAACATCAGGGAACGATGACACAGCAGCAGCAGAATGTCTGTCATTTAATATTCTCACTTGTACAAAAATGAACTGTAATCCAGATATATCACAACTGTCAATCCATTAACAGATTTATTTTAAATATCCAAATTTATGTTCACTGCAGTGCAAAGCCATCTTTATACTAAAACTAACTTTAAAATGCCAGTTAAAAGTCAGTTTTGCATCCAAGGAGAAAAGGAAAGAGATAAATTGGTTTACATTTCGAGGGGGAAGTTGGGGGTGTGGGGGGGTCTTTTTGTTTTGGTTAAGTTCCGGCTGCGTATCTCTAAGGGCTGTTCTCCTAAAGATCAGCACATGCTTAATAATTGGTTCTTGTAGCACAAGAAAACATTCATGTCAGTTCTTCAGAAAAATGTCACCAGGAAAATAAAAAAGCTTGATCTGTTTTAAATGTGGAGTATACCTCCAATTTTAAGAGAATACAGTCACCATGACTATCAAGTAACATACCAAGAGATGAGTAGACAAAGTGGCCCTAGGGGATTTTACCAGCTGTCTTCAGCAGGAACAAAAAGGTCTGCAAGTAGGACCTTTCAAACTAGAACAATTGCAGAAAAACACTTATCGGAGTTTAACAAACTGTTTTCTACTATTGGATATTTATAATTAAGCATCTACTACTTAGAACTCAACTTCTGTTCAATTCCATAATGAAATAGAAATCCTGCACCCAAGAAACACAAGAACCAGTACAGATTTGTCAGAGGCTCTGACAAACTGCTAGAAATATGAGTATCATATCAATGAATCCTACAAAAACAAGAACCCAGTTAGGTAGAAACTGTGAAAGAACAATGTGCACTCACCAGTGCACCAGCTACATTTTGTACTGAGATGGGTCTTGAAGAAACATGTCAAAATCCCAGCTGCAAGAAATTCACTTTGCAACCCTAAAGGTGGTACCTAGGCATTAGCAAAGAATAGTGTCCATGTTGTGATTATGCTGTTCAACCGACAAGAGAAATTACCTCCAGAAATTACAACTTGTTGCCTTTAGAGTAACATCCCATTTTTTCCACAAGTGCTAAATGTTAGCACCACAGACTGGCCAAGCTCCAACTCTTAATTGCTTCCTAAATGCTTAGAAGTTCACTGTAGTTTCAGATAACGCATTCTTCCCGCACTGGTATAATTTGTTTTGCTGGGATCTAATTAGGTTTCAAATTAAACTTAGTTCAGATTTCAAACATAAAATAATCAGTACCCAAATTCAAGAAGTGGTATATTTGTTTTGCTTGCTGTACTTTACCTTCGAAGTCAATATTGAACCAGTGCCTGAGAAATAAGAAGCAGCACTGTCCTTAAGAAAAAAGATCCCTCTGGAAGCCCTGACCACTTGCAGTCAAAGTGCACACGACACTGCCTCCAGAAATTAAAGAAAACAGTCTCAGTACACCAGCTGGAATACCAGTTCTCAGAATTCTGCCTATTCAATTCAGAATTCTGCCTATTCAAGATCCATTGGTAGTATTTTAGATACAGTACCCACTTTCTTGCTTAGACTGCTGTGCAAGCAAGTGCACTGTGCAAGCTGTGCAAGCAGTGCACTGGCAAACTATTGTCTGAAAAATTCAGTAGTGCATAAACTGGCACACAACACAAACCCTGAATACAAGGCCAAGGTACATATGAAGTGCAGTCTAACTTTCACATTCTGCTCTCCCCATCTCCTTTATCAAACTCCTACAAAAAGGAGTGGAAGAAATCGTCAACAGCTTTTATTTCTTTATCTTAAATACAACATTTGAATGAACAATTAAGGACTGGTAACCTCAGACTTAAATTTATCTTTGTGTGACTATATACTCATATGGACAGAAATCTTTTCACAACTTACTTAACAAACTTCTTCAACAGAACATTATTTTAGCAATCCATAATAAGGGATATCTGTAATTACAACATAGTAAAAAATATATGGACTGCACTATAAATCATGATGCAAAAAAGCATATCAAGCTTAGAAGGTGTCTCAGTAATAACAATACAGACTGCATTCATAATGACACCATACCAAGAAAGTAGACATTTGGTCTTTAAGAAACACATTTGGTTTGCAAATATAAAATATAAAGTATTCTTTCAGAATAAGAATATCTTGTTCTGAACTACTTATCCAAATGCAGAAACACATTTCTTTCCTAAGACATACACTCACTTTGTTTTAAAACAAAGTGGTGCATGTGTCCTGGTTCCGGCCAGGACAGGGTTCAATTTCTGCAGTAGCCAGGAAGGGGCATGGCTAGGACACGGGAGGCATCAATTCCATACCACCTTAGGTCATTTTCTGGGGTCTGAGGAAGGGTTCTCTTATGGGTCAGCATAGCCTGGCAGAGGGAGTGATCAGTACTGCTGGGGTTTCCGTAGGCTGAGCAATCACTTGTGAACCATTCACCTCTTTCTTGTACCCTCTGTCATTTGTATTGCTGCTGTTACTGTTTGTTTTCTTAACTCATTGCTGTTTCCAGTAAATTGTTGTGATCTTTACCTTCTGTGCCTCCATTTCTCCCCTCCCATCTGGTGCAGGGGAGGGCAAGGGGGAGGAGTGAGCAAGTGGTGTGTGGTTTGGAGCAGCTTCAGTGGAAACACTAAATTGGAGAATACCATTCCTAAACAACAGTATGTCTCTCCACAGAGAAAACCTGTCAGATTTTATCATATAATAGGTACTTAAAAGAGCAGGCAACTTGGGGGATCAAATAGGAATAAAAGTTTTCCTTGGAATAACGAGAAAGCATAACCAGGCAGTCCAGCATCAGTAGCTACACATCATACCTCTGCAGTGCTGTCACTTTGTTCTTGTTCTTGTCAACTGTACCCGTAGATAACTGGAGGAAGTTGGGGTTTAGTTTGTATAATTCTTGCAGTAGTTTCTGTTCATATTCCTGGTGCTTACCCGCCTAAGGAAAGAGAAACTCACAATGAATGAATACTGGTTTAATATATATTTTTATAGTTATAATTTTTTAAATATATAATATACCCAAATATATATAATATGCCCATACATATGACATGTCCCAAAGCTTAGTAATTTAGCCTTTACAACTCATCAGGTTATTCCTTTCAAACTCAAAACAGTGCTTCTCACTCTCAGCACAGATGTGATCTCAACGGCTCTAAAGCTTGCCTAGAAATCACCTGGATGTACCTACCAATTTATAATTTTTTGAGACTTCTAAAGCAGAAAAACACCTACAACCTTATGAGAACTTGCTCCTCAGCTCTAATCAAGACCTTCACAAACACACCTTAGAAATCACAAATAGCTACATCTCCTAGGCAGTCTGTGTTTCACGTATCAACCATACTAAGCTTCTCAGAAGATGGGAAGGAACAGAGTTCCTTTTAAACAAAAAGTTCTTCCAAAATGAAAGTGATTTTATATCGGCTTAATAAAACAGCTGAGGTATATGACATGACAAGCAGTATCTCTAAGCAATAACTGATAAACCATTTTTAATAACTGAAGAACTGAAATATTCTTTCAGCTAGTTGAATCAATTGAGAACAACTTCTTGCTTTCAGAAATTGAGGATGTCCAATCCAACTCCAGAATACTAGAATCTGGCAAGTGAAGGGAGTATTTTTCAGTCTAGCTTGCAGATAACATTCTGTGGCTTAATATATAAAACAAAACCAGCAAGATCTACTCCTATCCCCGATATTTAAAGTAACATCTGAAATTCAAGATGAGCATTCATGGTTTTTGTAGGTTGTTATGACACTCTAGCCTAAGAATTATTATTTGCAAGTTAAGTATTGTTATGAGTTGAATCAAGATGCAAAATAAAACAATGAATTTGAAGTTGTCAATAGCTTTTATCTAGTTTCCAGATACTAGAAGATGTCTTCTAGCAAAGGAAACAAGTGCCAAGATTTATGGTCAGGTCTTCTGAATCTTAAGTCTGAAACACGGAAGTTATTATCTATCACATCTTCAGTATTGATTTAAAAGCTCTCACACTACCTGTACATCTAAAACTTAACTTTTTTTTTCCATTACTGAATTCCTTAATATTTTGTTGGAACAGGAATGGAATTAGTCCACAGGCAACGTGGACATACTCCTAGAAAAAATTTACAACCTAAAAATATAACATGTTTTTTCTTAAAAAATTAAGCATGAATATTTGACAAAATACAAAAAAATAGTACTGTTGATAAACTATATTCCCTTATGGGTTCCTTTAGAAGGCCAACTGCATATCTCACTGGAACACTTCAAGTCAAACACTATCAATGCCTCCATTCTTCTGCTGCTTAATTCTCCAGTTCTCCATTACTGTTTGATTCTGAACATGTCCTTATGTAGTCAACTTCTACAACTCTCAGGAAGGGTTGAAACATCCGCTGCATGCATCATCTTACCCGCTTTGTCAGTGCCTACACCCAAGCTACTACCTATAGTAGGAAAAAGTGCAGTTCTGCAGTATGGCTCACCTAAATGCAAACCTTGAGATATTCTGCACCCTGGAAAAGCTTCTTTCACCATCCAACTATGACTATAGCAACTAGGTTGATGCACAGATCTGCACTGCAAACGTTAAGCAGCTGAGTAAGAAGAAACCTCTCTGGATCTCTCAACTTGCTCCAATGACAAAAGACTGAATATCACGGCCAGGTACATCAGAGGTCAGTCTTAAATTCATTTACTTGCCACATAAATGCAAGAAAGAAACAAGACTAAAATCCTATATAGGAGCTTGCAGTAATTGTGTTTTATTTAGAACAGACAACCCAGAGGCCAAACTTAGCATCTCCAACCCACCTAAAATTCCCAACTTCACTTTCAGACACTTCCTGGAGTTCTACCAATTCTTTTTATTTTGCCACAATATTTAGCTCTATTAACTATTTAATCTAGAATACAAATTCATCCATTGACAATTTTTTTTTTTAAATACAAAGTCTGCAACAATGAACATTCAATCTCATTAAATGGACCTGGAAATTCACTGACACTAATCCAAATGCAGGAAAGCTGGCACACTGAAAGAACAATGTACTTAGCAGTTGTGTAATTTCCAATTACTTTTAAGAAAGCAACAAGAAATTTAAAAAAAGTTTAAGCAATATAACAAGAAACAGGGAAGGAAGATTCATGCAAGCCACCCAGATGAAGTAAAATCCACTCAAAACTACTGAAGAAACTCATACATGAAAATTAAATCCTGACCAAGGTATGTAGCCTATCAATTTTAACTAGCAGTCAGGCCAGAGGACTGACAGTTTGCCACTGACTTCTACAAAAAGGGCTGTAGAAAAGATTCTGTGAACTACAGGCTGCTAAGTAAACCTCCATCCTTCCAAAGGTTACAAAGTAATAATAATTTTTTAAAATAGAGGTTCATGGATAAACACAAGCCAGTGGGATTGAATCTGAATATCTATTTTAAAGGGAAACCCTGCTTCACTAACATGAATTCTTTATAGAGTCAGTAAGCATAAATAAAGAGGAGCCACAAAATTTTAAAAGATGTCTTTGATAAGGTTTCACACCAGTTATTTACTGATCTGCCATGGAAGAGAGGAAAGGTTCCTGTGTAAATTGAAGCTGGTTCAAAGGTAGAACTCTTAGGGTGCAGAAGCAAGCAATGAGGACTGATGACTGGCATCAGTTCTATACAACACCATCAGCATGCATAAGAAAGGACTGAAAAGCAAGTTCTTTGCTGACAATATCAAGCTTTTTGGGTAATAAACTGCCATGCTAATAATGAAGAGCTCCAAAAGAATCAGAGAAACTGGCAAACAAGCAAACGGTGGCAAATCAGCTTCACCAGGGACATGTCAGATGACACAAGAAGGGAAAAGCAGTCTAGATAGTAACCCTCTACTGATCTGTGAACTAGCTTTCACAGCTCAGAAAAAAAAATGCTGAGGTTACTGCCAACAGACCTCTGAAACTGTCAGTTGATTACGCACTAGCTTCAAAAGATGTGCTGGGCATCATTAAAAAGGCCACTTCAAATAAACTAAAACAAAATGAAAAAAAAGCACATATCACACTACATGTAAGACACTGAGAAATTAAACTTGGCTTCCCCCACATCATGCATCTGAGCTCTGCATCTCAATGAGGACACAGCTAGAAAATACAGAGAAGGGCAACAAAATTATCACAGAAATGGAGCAACTGCTTTAAAAAGAAGTTTAAAAGCCCAGAAACAATGATTCGGAGAGAAAGGTGGGAGAGACTAGATCAAGTTTTGCCACATCACGAAGGCAATGAATAAGGTGAATAAGGGTTTTGCTTTCAGCAAGCACTACAAAGCTAAGATTAAGGGACACTTGACAAAACTAAATAGAGAGCAGTTTAACACAGGCAAAAGAAAGCACTTTACTAAACAGCTGGTGAATTTCTGGGGCTTGCTGCCACAAAAGACTAGAGGGTTGGCAGTATCAACAGGTTCAAAATGGATTAAATAAATTCATGGCTGACAGCTCTATAAAAAACTAAGACGACCAGACAGAACATACCCTGAAACATGTATATGTAACAGATCTAGGTGGTGAGAGAAATACAGGGAAACAAACAGGGAAGGTGGCCTGGTTTGCAACTTGTCCTTGAATTTTCTCTTCTATTGCAATTATCTGCTGAAATCCTCAGAAATAATTTGTGGAAAGTATTTAATAGATATGGACATTCTTCCTTATTCTCCGGCTTACATCAGCCTAACACATCAAAAAAATTCTACTAGAACAACATTTGTGCTGGCACTAGGGGTGGGGACTCTGCTTCATGGAGAGACCACATGTAAGAACTACAGCATGGATGCAAGGCTGGCATACTTGAGACTGAGTTTAAAAGCTTTACCATACCTCATGTAGAAGGACAGAGGCAGATCCAAAAGACCTCAGAATGCACTGCATTTGAGACAGTAAAGCTATCCATTTACTTGGATCCCTACCCTAGACAATAAGTATTTTGATGTTGAGATAGTAAAAAAATCCCAGCATCATTTTTATGTGCTACTATAGTTATCCTCAATGTTTTATTTGCAAATGGTTTCTAAACAGTTCATAGGCTAAAAGGGTTACTGGGAGTCAGACAGCATGGTCAATCACAGCACTGTCCATAATCCATGATAACTGTCCACACATACCAATTTTACAGGAAAACCCCTATTTGTAGTAGCTTCTTTCATAGAGATCTAAAATAACATTACCTTACATTAGCAAGAAAAAAGTGGAAGTAGTTAGCTCAGGTTATTTGAATTCTTGGCTAAGAGTTTAATCTCCATCTTTTTGCCTCCTGAATACTCACCCAACTTCTCAGACTTTAAAAACAGCATGCAATGAAAAAATTGAACTACCTGTTCTTTGCAATATCCAACTGATTGATCACCTCTTAGATTTCAAAATTCAGCGCTGCCATAACATTCAGCAAACACACATATCAGACTAAATCACAGACAGTAAAACATACATGCCACATTTCATGTGTTTCCCATTCACTACACTTACCTGCATTTCTTCTTTTGTGAAACTGGCCGCTTCATCACCTAGCTCGTGTAGATACATGCAGTCTGGTTTCGGACACTGCATATTTTTTAGAAAATAACTGCAATATTTTGTTGTACCTAATGATGCCTGAAGGGAAAAAAAAAATTAAGTACTGGAGTTTAAGAATGCCTTTAACCATATAAGACAAAAAAAATTAAATTTAAAAAAAAGTTACCTCAAGATTTGAAATTCCATCATAATGCATTTTTGATGCAGATGGAATAAAAAGTCCATTTGTAAGAAATCTATATATTCTTGAGGATTAGATAATAAGGATGCATTTTTATTTTCATCCAATCTAAATAAATGCCAAAGTAAGAGCCTCAGTAAATATTTGCATAATCATAAGGAGACAAGTAGCAGGGTCAGGAAATAAATATTAACTAGATTTTCTATAGCCACCAATTTGGCCAAATCAGCCTGAACACCTGTTTACACAGACACCAAAAGGAAAAAAAATTCAATTTCCCAGGGAGCTTTTGAGAGGTGTGGTGTATGGACTGCAGAAATGTTCTGTAAAAGCAAACAGTGAGTTTTCACACGGTACTATTATGCTATACAACAAAAAAGCCGCTGTGAGGACGGGGAAGAGGTACATATCTTTGTCTCAAACTTTGTTTTAAGAAGTTACCTGCTAACCCACCAAAACACTGCCTGCTGGATGCTCACTGAACTCCCACTTTGGGTTTAACACCAGGAAAAGAAGTCAAAAGCCAATGCACTGGACATTCTTGTTCAGCAATACAAGCATACCCATACAAACAAAGTTGTACACTATGCCCTGATACTAGTGTTCTCGAACATACACATGAAAACATAAAAATATTACCACCTTAAGTGTTCTGCCGTCTACCACCACATTATTGACACACTGTATGGCTCTGAGGGCATCTTCTGACCGGATGTAGGTTACATATGCACTGGCACTTGGACCCTAGAAAGAGAACATACACTATTTAATTGTTATTTTTCTTTCCCCAGACAGATTTGATCATTGAGTCACCCTCTTAGCCGCTCACTTCATGAACTGGTATATTCAAGGCTCGATGTTTTTAACAAGAAACCGACAAAAAAGGCAGAAGTCATAAAAACTCATATGTGATGCATAAAGAAAGAAGAAAGGAAGAAATGCATCAGCATGTTGCATGAATGTTCTAAAAATACTTAAAAGACATTTTATCCCCAAAATGCAGATGAGTGACCAAATGCCATATTGCTGCTCATTTAAAGTTTCTCATCCTGTCTCCCAACTTTCTACGTTGCATTTTGCATCCAACTTCAAGAGTCTGGTTGGAAAATGCCTCAGTAACTTAACAGTAATTTGATTCTTGCAACACCTTTTTTTTTTCCACACTCTTACCTATTGCTTAATCAGAAATAGGGAGCCCTAGATTCACTCTGCACATGTGTATTCTCTAAAGGAATTAAAATTTAAAAATTGCAAAGCCCTCTGACTTACCTGTGAGCCTGCGTATGATGTGCTGTTATTAATGACAACTTTATGTATTTTACCAAACTTCCCAAAATATTCTGGTCGTTTCAAAACCTGCAAGAAAAGAAAGTTCAAGTGGTGTACTTATAATTCCTACAGAGGTGTACTTATTCTTCTGTGAAACGGTGCAGCTAAAACATTTAGCTAACAAAAAACAGGTCTCTCCTACAAAGAAGAGCATATAGATTTAGATTTGTTGTCCCACATAAAAACACAGTTACTTGCAATACAAAGTATGTTGCCACTGCAGAATTTTAATGACAAATATCCCACATTTTATGTTGTATTTTTAAAAATCCTTTCAGTACTCTGATTACCCAAACCCCACACTGGCAAAATATAGCCCATTCAGCATAAAAAGTTCCTGTATATATCTATTTTATAATTAGTTTTAAAAAATAAAAGTCACATTCATTCTAGTTTCCACATAACCATACACCTTAAACTGGCATCCAGCTATATTAATTACTAGCTACAAAATGCTGAATCCTGACTGCCTTCCCCCACACCCCAAAGAAAAAGGGAGTAAACCAATTAGCTCAAGATGGTCTCAAGTTTTCCAAAGACCAGACTAAGCAGAGAACGACAATATAAGAAAATTTCCAAGGGCAAGAAAAAAACATTTCAGAATCAACATCATGCCGAAATGAATGAGTGACTACCACATCTGTAAAGGAAAAAAAATACCTGTCTTGCTCTTCCTGGAATCAATTAGTACTAACACATCATTTAGGGACCCTGTGCAAAGCAAGAACATCACCAGCATATTAAGCAACTCTGCTGAATAACCATTACCTGTGTGCCAATGAACTATCTGACACATTTACACCAAAAGCCTTTTTTTTTCCATTTCTGTGATGGAAGAAGGTGCAAAAGTACTGACTACTCAGACTGAAGCTAGACAAAATAAGGGCATTTCTAGTTCTAGACTGAGAGGTTATAAAGGAAGATTTGTTTCCTCTGCTCCATCTTCACATTCGTATTGGATAGTGCAGTTAAACTGTACTGATCCAAGAACTAAACTACCACCTCTCCCTTCCCAAGCAAGCATCGATGTCTTCAAGAACTAACAGCATCACACTTGGAACATCCCAAAGAACTATGGGGCACGTTGTACAGACAACCAGTCATTCACTGGTCTCTTCTGACTGCTCTTCACTTGGTCTACACCCTCTTGAAACATACTACACCCACCCTCCAGGCATCCTTCCAGAAGAGCGTGACAACCCTGAAGGAACTTCCCTTTTACTCAAGCATATTGCAGATTATACTCCTGGTACAATATGACAACATAGCCTTCACAACTTTCCCAAGAGCATGTCAACAGAAGAGCATCCACCTGTACTCCATTATGATCCACAGACCTATTTCCAGAAACAGCACACAGCAGCCAAGCTCCCATTCCAAATAATCTCAATTTATGAAAGAGTTTTGCCTGCTTAAGTAGAAAACTTGAATATATTGTATACTTTTTTTAGCTCATCTCTCTCAGGCTAGGTTTCTTGGAGATCAAGTCACCTTGTGCTATATGCAATATTCAGTAAGTACAAATTATTTTCTGGTATATCATTGAGAATACTGCTACCAAAACACCTAATACAGCACATCTCCACCGTCTCAATAAACCCATTCCTAGTTACTTCAAGTATTCAGTGTAGAATTATCTGAGGTTTAAAAAAATTCTAAAAATCAACTGTATTTTACTACTATTTCTCTTAATTACAAATCCTCCATCTGGTCAAAGAAACCAAATTTCAATAACAAATTCATATTGCATTTTTCAATGATAAATAGCCCCAAGCCAGTGCTGACAGTTGCTTGCAAATACTTGCTGCTATATTTTAGTACATACTGAAGTGTTATACACCAGATCAGTCTTAACTTGATTTTTTTTCTCTTCCCTTATCCTCCCTTTTTTTCCTTCTTCACTAAAAGCAGCTTTTTACACTTGTTCTTTACCAGTCTACCAAAGTACAGACCATACTCTGAGACCTCAGAAAGAGCCACTTCTGTTTGAGAGCTCTCTAGATAATTTAGTCTGATAAGGTGAGTTTAATCTGGCACCATAATTTTGAAGACATCTATCTTATCCTGTAGTACATTTCCTCCATATTCTAATTCAAGATACTTTTACTCATTAGCACTTACTCCATTGGCCACCTGCAGCTATAACTGATGATGGAAGTAAATAAAACATTTTAAACACAATCAGTTTTTTCAAATGAAAACCTTATTTTTGATGATGCAGAGTAGCAAACCAACTCTTTCTGGGGTCTTCCTCTTATTAATTTTTTCCCCCACAACTTCTTAAGGACATCATCCTTATGTTCCTTCCTAGTGTATACTTTCAAGTGTTGGCTTTTTTCTTCTGTCCCTACAGGTTTGTGTGATACTGTATATTCGTTCATTGTAATCCAACCAAGCTCCCATTTTAGAATTGGTGATTCATGACAAAGCTGTACAGTGCCAGCAGATCCAACCTAGGAAAATGAGTACCTAAAAAATCCTTATGTTTATTTTTAGCTTAAAACCAAGCTCCCATTATTAAAAAAATACAAATAACAACATCTCTCCCCTCCCCCTGTCAGAAAAAAAAAAAAAAAAAATCACAGAGCATCTGTACTCCCTAAAACAGAGACAAACACCTATTGAGCTCATTTTGGAGGAGGAAGCTAAGTTCCCTTAAGAAGAAGGAGCCTCATGGCAGTGAACCATTTCAACATGGCTTCATTTTGTACCCTTCAGGGAGACACAAGGGTATTCTAATGTTTCATGGCAGCAAGTTAAGAGCAAGATCTGCAAGTGTGAACTGCTCACCTCTGGATCTGCTAGGCGCTGAGATAGCCCTACCACGAAGACAAGGTTCTTCTGTACAACCCGTACACTGGCCAAATGTTTGCGATTCTCTGATATCTTCTGTTTCCTCTCATTTTGTTTCTGTTTCTTTTCATTTTTTATCCTCTGCAGCTCTTCCTGGGAGAGTGGTTTGTACACTGCTGGATCTTCTGGATATGGCTAAACACAACAAATAGCATTAAAACCAACCCATGTACAAAACAACACATTTAAAAACCATTAATGCAAATGTTTTAATGCAAAAATTTCTTTACTCTGTTACACTGATTTGATTGTTAAGGCAACCCACATTATAGAGGCATATTCGGTCCCTTGGGAAAGGTAAATAACTTGCACATTTTCATGGAATTCCCCTATTTAAAGACATAATATTGATTTGGGCAACAGCCACATCCTAACCCAGATACCTAGTCAATTTGGTAACATTACAAGCAGCTGCAATATGACAGCCAACACATCCTGTTGTAATTTCACTAACAGAGCTTAGTAAGCAGGGTGAAAACACACACTTCATATTTATCGTCTGATACAAATCTGGATACTTAAATGTATTCAAGACTGAGACAAGAAATTAAAATATAAATGTAGTTTCGGTGGTTCACTAGGTTCAAGACAGTAACGCCGTTACACCTCAAACTTTACATGGTTAATTTCTAGTGAAGAGACAGATTTCTACACAATTAATGCACAGTGACTTAACATTATTCTTGCCATGCTTATGTACCAGTTTGAAATCTGGTCTCTCCCTCCCTACACGTAATTCCTCAAACACAGACATAACACTGTATATTTTAATCTCAAAAGTATACAACAGAAGTACAAATGTCCTCAGAGTTACCTAGAAAGACTGCTCTATTCATGCTATAAAGGCACTAATTTGGCCTGGTCTTGCAGACTACAGTGCACCGTCCTCTGCCCCAGATTACTCCTCAAAGCAGTCCCACATTCCTTACCTGTCCCAGTTTTTTCAGACTGAAAAGTCAGGTTTCACACTGTACACAAAAAGCAATGCTAAGCACAAAAGCAAGTACATAAAATATATCTCAAACAAAAAGAAGAGTTTCTAAACACCAAGAAGTAAAAAATGAGAAGAGTACGGGAGATATGAATTAAGACAAAGACTTAAGACAAAGAAGCTAAGCTCAAGCTCAACAGTATGTTGAGCTAAGGTCTTTGCTTGTACTACCATAAGCAAAGATTTCAGTGTGCAAGTCCAACAAAAATGAACTCTTTCCTGATTGTCCTGTGTTAGTGACAAGAGTACAACTAGCTGTCATACTAAATAACCTCAGAAAAATCTACAGCAGATGAAAATGTTTAGGTTAAAAGCATATCTTCCTCACAGTTGCATGACGTTACTCAAAGAGCCACCAAGTGCTTAGACCTGATAGTCTTCTACAGGAAGATGTACAGGATGGAGCACATCCCCAAACAAATCAAGATCCATTTTTCAGTTTAAAGTTCAGCATCGTTATGCTACACTTGAGATATCTTCTGAAAATATGCTACAGTCGACTTGAGCAGATGGCATCTCACAGTCAAACATCAAGTCCTCTGGAACATGTTTTAGTATCACAAAGGAATTTAAATTTGTAAGATACTTTAGCAGTAACCAAAGGTGTCCTTAACATAACACAGTAAGTACTCAAGTTACCCTTAAAGAATAGTCAAGATATATTAATAACTTGTGTTTTAACACATCTACATATGAGGGCCTCTGAGATGCAGAATAATTTTACACTTAATGAGTTTCTCAAAGTCTGTATTAGTCAATCACGTAAACTAAAGAATGTTGGGTTTTTACAGAAAAGAAAGACTACTCAGGGCAAAGAATGAGTTAACTCAGTTATCACTGAGTTCAGGTAGGAATGGGAAGAAAAGTGCACCAGTATAACATAGATATAGTTCCAAAAATATGGCTTGCCCTACATCAAGTGATGTCATATCATATCCATAATCCATTCTTTCAAAGATTAATTCCTACTCCACATCCCAGACTATGCATGGCGAGGCTTTCAAGAGTGCTGCTCTCTGGTACTGTGCAAGAAATGTATTCATGGTTTTCAGTAGGTTCGGTAAGGTTCCTGAAGGTCCAAGAAAACTACAGCAAACAGTGCCAAAATTCATCAGCTTCTTTTCTGCCAAGTATAGCCACATTCAGAGCACATTCTCAAGCGAGTAGCAAGTTCGGCAGGATGTTTCTTCTCTGTACAGCTATTTGCTGCTGCAGGTCCTGAACATGAGTCAGGAAACAACCTGGGTAGCTCAAGCATAACCCTGAACAGAACACTTATATGTCCAACTAGTAGTTCGTATTCCTACAGGAAAGCATAAACGCTCCTAGTAGGAACACAACTAAGCAGCAGCTTCAGAACCAGGGGAAGAGAAATGTCTCCATCTCAGCAGAAAGTTTGAGACTAGCTGAATACAAATTTCAGTCATTAAGCAGCAGCAACAGTTGGTTTGCCACCATGAATAATCACACTTGTTTGAGCAACAGAATCTTCCAAAGTTCTCACTAGATACCGTAGAGCTGTATTATACACATTTTGTATGTGTATCACTCATATGACATGCATATAATGCTTCCAAGGAATAGGACTAGCTTGATATCCTGACTTGCAGGACCTGTAAATCAATCTGCATACATCTCTTGAATCCCAAGAGTAACTCAAGCACAACTGAGGGGTAGATGACTTTCCTATCTATGTATCATGCGTGGCACGATAACAAATTAGGAGATATTGCACATTTAAAGAGGGTGGAAGGCAAATAAGCACAGCATCAGCATTTCAGAAACTAATTCTAAAAAAATTAGTATTAGAAATCATTTTCCTTTCAAACAAGGACAAAGTCAGTCCACAAATAGGAAAATAAATTATTTCATCTTCAGAGTCATTGCTTCCCACAGTGCTGAAGTTCATTAACTTGGACGATGGTTCAACTACAAACAGGTGCATGCACTGACAACTACTGGAACACGTCTCTGAAAGCCAAGCAAGGTGGATTGACAGCTGGTGTATCTCACAGCACCATTCAGTACGTTGTTTATGCTGTCTAACCCTACAAATTAGAAGTAGAGAGAGGACTATACATATCAGAAGCTCTCAGGTCTTGCAACAACTAAAGTGGCAATGCTACTGACATGCCCATATCTTACTGTTTTTTAAACAAGACACTTGCTTACCATACTATCTCTAATGCTTTAGCTGATAGAGGATTTGAGATCTAAACGAAGTAGCTACCTCAAGTGTTATCAACATTGATGTATTTTCAGATGCAAGACATTAGGAGATATCAACATCACTGATTCACTAAGTTTAGCTGACACCTTTCACTTAAGTTATACCAGTGCTTTTCCCCAAATGAGGTTCCCCAAAAAGTGTGCCATCATGGAAAATGACCAAATTTTCTTTACACTAAGTGCAAGGTAGTCCCAACAAGGACTTCAGCAAAAGTTTGAATGTCTCTTTTGAAGTCTTGTTTCTCTAATCAGAGATGGCCCTTGATGAATTCTCAGTCTTCCTGACTAATTTTGTCTTGTTATTTAAGGTTTGTTTTCTTTTAGACTTTTTTCCCCATTTCCCAATTGTTGAAAGCTGAGCTGTGATTTATCAAGCACTTTGTCATTCCCAGATGGGTCACATTCCTTCCACATAATGGATGTATCACCATTTTCCACTTGTTGTCTTGCTACCAAGTAGGTCCTGAAACAAGAAATACAAAGAAAGTCAACAAGATCTATGCACAGTATACACCATTATACTAGCATTTTAAAAAAAGCAATTTCCAATCTATTTCAAAATATCAATTGTTGCACCAAACTATTCTGTTGTGGGATTAAAAGCATAGCAGGAAACATTGACATTTGGAGACGGCATTAAGACCAAATGTTCCTTTTACACAGAAGTAGTAGGAGAAACATGGACAAAAATATGTTTAAAGCATGTTAATTTCTTGATCATACATGCAGCAGTATACTATTTCTCTCCATCTCTAACACAAGGTGCTAAGAGAAATAAAGGTCACTAAGTCAAGGAACTGGAGAAAAAGCCAAAGCCACACCACAGGAACAACGGTGTGTCAAATTATGTTATTTTGTGGAAGAGCAAAGTAATTAAGAAACATGAACAAGCTAGTCTTTTTTGTTGTTGGATTTAAAAAGTGCAGGAACTGACACTAAGGTCTGAGAGTGACATGCTCTAATTAAGCAATTGAAATGGTATGTATTATTCACATGACAAACAGTACCTAGACTGCTGAATTTTACAGAAAAGAAAATAGAAATATCACTGCAAAGATAAAAACCACTGGCTTTACAACCAGAACCAGCAAGTCTGCTGACTTGCAAACCAGCTTTTTGGCTACAGAAATCTCTTTTGAAGACAGCATATTTTCATTCTAATTTGACTAGTTAGCAGCTATTTCACTCACAGTTAAGTCATCAATTAACGGGAAAAAACAGGAAGCCTTGCTTACTACCTTACACTTACAACTACCTTACCTTGGCTACACCTACAATTCCGAAGGGCATCAGGAACTCAAAGCAAGACAGTTCCATTTTTTTAAAGTAGATATTTTTTCAGTTAAATAGAAACAATTAAATAGAAACAATTTCTATTTCTCTAGAAATGGACTCCATTTTCCGAGTCTATTTTAGAAGATTCGGACAAAGTTTAGAAAGTTTTTAATATGTTAATACTAAGAAATACCAGTTTCCAACCAGCATCTAAGTTTAATTCATACTAGCACCTTACTAAAGCAAATGTTTGTGTACTACTGTAATTCACTGGAGGAAACTTAAGACAGACTAAATCAATTGACTGCAACCACATGAATGTATTCTGCATATGCAGATGTTAAGCTATAAAACAGTTCAAACATGTAGAAGTACTCTCTCCTTGGTAGAAGAAACCACAAGCTAACAACTTTTCAGTTAGAAGTGAATTAAAGAAGCTTAGGAAGATAATGGTAATATATGGAATGCACAGTTAAGACCTACCAAACTAATGGCATAGGTGCCACTAAAGCATTTAGCCAGGCTATTTTATTACAGACTTCTCCAACATCTCCCCCAAACGCTTCAACCGAAATCCCTGGACAGGGGACTTGTTCATTGCTCCTCTCTATAGATTAGTGCTCAAATCACTGGATAAGTCACAATGCATTCAGTAACATTGGCACAAATAGCAGATTTCTATTACGTAATTGTGAATAACATACTCATCCTTGTTTTAATATATGTTTATTCACAGTCCATTTTGCAGTAAGTATCCTGCACTGGTATACTCATTATAAAAATATGACATACCTGTTGAAACCATTGTACCCACTATAAACTTTCCTGCTAGAATTTTATCGCTTTGCCATATTCCGTGCTTCAGCATTTTAAGTGGCTACAATCAATATAACAGAAAACTGCTCAGATCTTTCCCCAGAAGCTTTACTATGCACAGACAGGGACTACTTAGACACATTGAACACAAATACACATACCTGGTTCCTGGTCCAGCACACTTTGAAAGATGGCTTCTTCATGTATTTAATGTTGCAACTCTGTAGCTCAAGATGATTTATTCCCAAGATCCTGGTGGGGGTTTCTGCACCACAATGTCTTTGTGTATGCCACAGAAGAAACATCCTCCTCAGCCAGCCTTCTTCATGGCAACCTCTTACAATCCAGTGATACAGCTCCAAATCAGCTCAAGAATATCTTGCAGCCCATGGATGAAGAAAGTACCAAGAACATAATCCTCATCTGTTACGAAAGAAGAGGTCTCCTTTCTCTCCAGGAACAGTCAGTATGTTTCATTCCAACTGTAGCACTCATTTGAGCTTTCCTCATGAAACAGTTTTTCTGAGCAAACTGTATCCAATTAGGCAAAATATTTGCATATCCAATCAGAGGGCAGAGTATTCCACATTTAAGAGTTCAGCTGTGCCAGTATCCATATTTCAAAGAATTCAGATACCCAAAGGCAGTGAATAGCACAATGCTTCTGTGATTCTTCAAACACATTGCACAAACTTCCAATAACAAACCAAAAGTAGTGTAATAAATCCAGGAAAACAAAGCGGCTTAGACAAGGAAATCCCAGAAATCTCATGTTGTATCAGAAGAGCAGAAATTTTCTTGTACTATTGGAAATTACTATAGAGCATGTGTCATCTACAGCAGGTATCCCAAGTGGAGAATGATTTGGCTGATGATATGTGAATCTTCCTTGTAGAACACAGAGCTCAAATATTGCAGAAAATTTGCAGAATTTTTTAACAAACATTGCCGTGGGATAGCTTTCAGGCTTGCAGAGGCATCCAAACACAGGTAAGCAGTAATGGCTCTAGTGTAGCCAAAGCCCAAAAGAGCAGCAAGAAAATATGACTGAAAGTGCTTATAAAATACTGTGGCAGTGAATAAAGATAGGGAGACCAAGTAAGATTACTTGGTGTCTGAAAAGGAAGCTATAACATGAGACAGGAAGACAAGACAGGCATAAACTAGGGATAGGATAATGATTAAATAGTAGGAGAATGAGAAGACACAAGTAGCTGCAACTACAAGAAGAGAAAGGCCGGGCAAGAAAGTTACAATCAAGGGAAGTCATTAAAAACAAGAAGATACTGAGAAAGAATTTTATTAAACACTGAAGATAAGGAAATAATGAGTTTAAGCATAACACTAGAAGGAGAAATAAAATAATTCAAAGGAACTAACAGGCAACTCAGTGAAGCTGAGGTTTACAGTTGTGTCCAACCAAAGTATCAGCCAGACACAGGGAGATATTAAGTACTACCTTCAAGCATTTGGCAACAAGATTAGAATACTAGACAAACAGCCTAGGTTTTGAAATGCTTTAAAGTTCGGCACCACTGGATATTGTTCTACAGGTTTTACACATTTAGTATCCACTAAAATACGGATTAAAAGTTCCAGTGCCACAAACAAAACAAGCAGGTGCTTTATAAACTTGCCTCTCAGTCTCAGCTCTGTCAGTTCAGCTGAACCTTAGCTCTAAGCAAACCCCTGATGCTGGAATCCTCACTGTTCTTCCTGAAAAAACTTTGTTAATGCATAAGCACCCCAACTCAAAGGATTTTTATTTTGAGTTCTCTCAGCATCAGCATGCCTTGGTTTTGATCCACAGCTTCCCCTATCAATTTGGTTCTGAATTTAATAAACCAAGACCAGCCTCTTCATAACAGCTTCAACAAATATGCAGACAGAATCTGAAAGATCCAACACCTCACCCTTGATCTAGGCCATGACTAGATGATTGTTTCCCTTAAGGAAAAGGATGTCTTTGGTACCAACATAATGCAAGAGCCTTGTGATAAATGCAAGACAAGCTGCTGTTCCAGGGATTTACCTTTCTGCAAGCAGGACAAAGTCCATTCTCATCAGTGCGAATACGATGCCAACAGAAACGACAGATTTGGTAGCCACAGGTGCAAGGGAAGAAATTGATGTCATCAATTTCCAGAGGCTCCATGCAAAGAGGGCATTCCACAGGGTCTTCCTTAGCGTCAGGGCTGCGAGACATCTTTATATGTTCGCAGAGCAGCAAAAGTTTATAATAACTTAATAGACCAAGAAGGTCAGCACTTGAAGGTCTGCAAGAGGGGGAAAAAAAGGAGAAAATATTATTAATGCTGTTGACAACTTTTCTTTTGTAACTTTTAATATTCCAGTTCTTCATCACTTTTCTTCTCCCCACATAAGTTACCTACAAACACACAAGCTTTTACCTAATAAGCTTGATTGTTTTTTCCTACTTATGAGCCTCACGAATAATACAAAGATGGTACTGGTGATGCACCCTCCCCACTTGAATAGACGAGCATTTTGGCAGTTCACTAGCCTGTTTGGGTTTCAAAATGTAGATTGCAAAGGAATCGGTGTACACCAGACATTGCTGTTGTTCCACCAGCTCCTTTAACTATTGCTTTCTTGAAGTCCTTTACAAATTTGAAGTCAAATCCTTGAATGCAGGACTTAATGTTGAAGATCAATTCCTTTGCTCAGAGACATGGAACAATGAGATTTGCAGTAACATTTAGGTCATCCATTCAGACTTGAGTAGGTTACGGAATTAACAAACAAAAACAAGGAAAGCTTCTTACTCAGGACAGTTTGTTTCCTTTGTCTATCTAATTTCTTGGTCCAGAGACTGATCTCTAAGATCAGCCTTAGGACTACTTCATTAGCCAAGATTTTTCAGGTGCACATCTTTCTACATAAGTCAAACTTTCATTCAAGTCAATTATGCTTTTCATCAGCACCCAATTCACACCAAAGCCAAAATACATGCAATGTGCTTGAAAAAACTCAAGTTGTAACTTAGAGCGCAGCCACAATAAGGTATTTCTGGACCAGAATTTTGAAGAAGACCAATATTCAAGTCACCATTTTCTTAACTCATTTCCTGAATTCAGTCATTTGAGTATGCTTCTATTTCATCAGTTTAAGGATGCAGCACAGGAAATTTACTTTCAGACTCAAAACAAGACACTTGGAGTCACCACTGAGATAACCAATTTGGGTGTTTTCTTCTTTATTTTATTTAAGTATCACTCTGGATATGTGAAATAGTACCTAATCTCAGCAAGCTGTCTCCATCTGCTGCATGACACATGCATGTAAGATGGGGCAGAATTCAAGGGCAACAGTAGAATTTTTAGGTGGACCTTTGGAAGAAAAATAGGAAAAAAATGAACAAAAACTAAAAACCCAATGAGAAATACTGAAAAGATGTGACCAGAATTGATAGTTGGATGGTCATACTAGCTCTAATGAGCTACATCACTTCTTCAAAAATAAGTGAACTCTCAAGTTTTTTTAAAATCCAGAATTCTTTTTGCAATCATGTTTTTTCCCAAAACATCAGTAACTGAATTATAATTGAACCACACACACAGTCTGGAATGTCCCTTTACTTTCCCAAAAAGTTTTGTTTCATTTCTAACCAAAAGCTACTAGATTGTGTACTATCCAATATTTCTCCAGGCTTTTAGGAGCAAATCCAGAAACCAATTCTCACATCCACCTACTTGAAGAAGAGCGACATTTAATTCTGTCCTTTGAAATAATACAACTGAATGTTTTGAAATCAAACCCTCGCTCACAGATTTCAGCATGGTCTGACATTAGCCTTACGTAGCATTGATTTGACACTTTAACCACCACTCCCCTCCCCTCAAACCCAAACAACTGGCTGTATTTTCATCTTCCTCACCCCATATTATACTTCCTTGCATGAAGTTTATCTTATAAAGCCCAGGAGGTTCCAGCTCAAGTTGGGACCCCCCCACAATACAGGATAGGATCCATTTAGCATCAGTCCCTGTCTGCGTACCACTTCAGGGACAAATTCCTCTACAAGCAGCCAAGAAAGAACCCTGAAGAGGGAAAGCACACATGCATGCAACCAAAGTACCATCCAAATACACAGCAGAGAGCATACAGCTTTGTATGGGAATGGCTGCATTGTCATTAGGTTAACCTGTAATCACAGGCTGATATTAGAAGCCCAGACTACCCGCAATTCCAACTAGTTTGGTAGGAAGTATATCCTCTAAGCACAAAGTGCAGTTCTGGTAAACATATACCATTGCCCTTGAGAGAAAAAGTTCCACTGGATGGCCACAAAAGTAAGGATGAGAGAACAGCTTTTAGATGCTGTAAGCATAATTTCTCTATATAGCATGCAATAGCAGCAACACTGTCCTCTGACTGTCACAATGACTAAAATCAGAAAGTTAAACTTCAATGATAATACAGCAGCTTTCATTTCATTATCTATACTTTCATTCATGCATTTTCATAATCATTTTGACAGTCTCAAGACCAGGTTCTGGAATTTTGCCAGCATTTTCTACAAAGAATACTAGCAGAATCTGACCTGAAGGAAGGATTAGCTTGTTCAGGTGCTTTATCTTGTTTTTAGGAATACATTCCCACTGGCTGAAGAGTGGAAGGGACTGTTAAAAGGCCCCAGAACATCATTTAAGTGGTTATTATGCAGATAGTGCACATTTTTACAGTAGCCTGTAAACATTTCCTGTAAACTTTTCACACTTGTATAGCAGCAAAACTGTAACAATATGAAAGTGACTTTAAACCAAAGCATGGGGTAAACTCAGCAGATTTTCTTCAGTTTGGCTTTGACTTTGCCACAAATCTCTCAACAACAGGTCAGTAAGCACCCAGCATATTCCCTTCTACTGCATACTCATTCCACCACCTGCTCAGCAGCTCTGAGCCTACTGAAACACATCTAAGTAAAGCTATACTAGTACTAGTGAAACTGTGGTTAAAAGAGCAGTTTTGAAGAAACTTTCATCACTACAGTAAAATTACTGAACTTACTTAGGAAGTTTCTGTTTGGAATCTCCACTAAGAAATGTCATCAGTTCATGTGGAAAAAAAGCATGACATATTAGCTAGTGCCTCTGGGATATGCAGATGAGCTCTAACAAAACTGCAACATAATTAACATTTATGAGCTGTTTAAGTTAACACTAAGAGTTCAGCAGCTGCTAGCAATAACATCAATAGCTTCCTTCAGTCAGCAAATGGCCCGTTATTTTACAACAAGGAGTAAGGAGCAGCTGTGTGCCATGTTTCTTGAAACTAAGGAAATATTTATTTACTTGGCCACAGACCATTCAAGCATCCCATTTAGAGATTCTCCATTGAAGTGTGTCTCCATTTCAGAAGGGTTTATATACCGGGATTTGTGTCTGAAATCTGCATCAGAACATTGCTTGTTTTTTTCAAAACTGGAATAACAGGCATAGTAAGACATCAATAATGCATTCTGCATATAGTTCATGCACTACCAAGAAACACAGAGTAACTAGTCAGTTCTAAGGCTATTCCAAACAATTCCAGATTAACAGCACGGGAAAAGTAATGCAGTGATAGCAAAAAACAAAAGGCAGTATTACACGTTGTGCTTAATCCAGAGTATTTGGTCTTCGGGATCAAATTCAAAGAGATTAAATTAATAGTGTCTCAGGAGAAGAAAAGGAGGAAGGCTGTGCAGGTGTACACATGCTTCACAAGCAGGTAAAATTTGTATGTACACTTCCAAAACTCCAACAACTGCAGTCAAACACGGCTCCAACAGTTCCACATCCTGTTTACAGGACACTATGCCAAAACATTCACACAGAGATGGAGCACAAGTGGACAATGTCCAGCAGCATGTTTTAGGTGTAGTGATTTTGTAAAAGCTAATACCCCAATTACAGAAACATGAAGTTGTGTGCTTTATCCCTTCTACTAAACCAACTAATAAGTTCTTTTCCAAACACATACAGAATGGAAAAAAAGGAGAACTTTTTATTAACTTTTTAAAGTGCTTACTTAGCAGATGACAGCTGTGTCTAATCAGCTTCACCAAACAATTGTTACTCCCAATGAAATCCTCCAGATTTTGCAGTTGGGGAAAAAGTGATCCTACTGTTTGAGGGTACTCACCTAAACACAACTTAACTTCTAATATACCAAGTGATTTCAGTCCATTTAGGATGCAGATGTTTGTTGCCTTTTCCTTTTGCACTTGAGGGGAGAAAGTTTAACTTCCAGCAGTTTATCTTCCCTATTTAATTTTAAAAAGGGCCACAAAAGGGGCGGGGGGAGGCAGGGAAAAAAATAGCTTGTTACACATTTTTTTCCCTCGAGTTTCTCAGCAGTTTGAGACTTGATACACACTCCTCATCTCTCCACAGTAGACATGAGAGCATCTCCATTTGCTAGCAGTTCATTTTAGTGAACACGTCCCTTAAAGCTTAAGTTCTCCTCCAGGAGTTCAGCTAGCTCCAGGGAATACAGACACATCAGACACATTCTTCTTCTCACACAATGGACTGAATCCAGCCTTGCTACTTGCTTTAAGAAAATACAAGTGTCACAGACAAAAGTTCTCAAAATCTAGTCATGAAAATCCTCAATAAAGACTCACATCCCAGAAACTATTTGGAGACTTAGGGCCTCTTGAAGGAAAAAATCCAGACATGTATTAGCTAATGTTTCACTTGAAGTTCAAACATACCTGACACTTGAAGTGAAACAGGTCGGAGTCTATGCACTGAACCTTTAGTAAGGACTCATTAAACTTACGCAAACAGAAACCCATGCTTTTTTTCATGGCCTTGTATCTCTTGAAACTCATCAGCCATGAGAAGTCTCGAAACCTCAATGTATGTAGATGCTTGCCTGCATAACGCTACTGGGAAGGCAGCCCCCCCGCCAAGACCCCTGCTCCCACTGTACTGAAGGATCACTTCCCTTTCTACACTTCACCTCTGTGTTGATCCCACACAGGATGGAGGGAGAAAGACAAGCAGGCTACAGACAGCAGCTATAATGGGTTATCCCTTCCTGGAATCAGCTCTGTCAGCACAGCACTCTCCTTCTGGCCAGCACGGGAGCACAGTGGCTGAGGCACATTTGGACTACCTGCTCCCACTAGTGACTGCTGAAACAAAAACAAAATCCACCTTCTTCAGACTCTGGAAGTAAGAAAGGCTATCACTTCATTGCATTGCAGTGACCACTGGAAGCTTTACATTAAAACATTTCATAGGCACACTACAAAGAAAAGCCCATTTTTACTGATTTAAGCACGCAAAACTGAGGGAGATTCGGTGAGTTAGTTGATAACCCATATGGCAGAAAGTTCACATATGCACATCCCAAATCCACGTAACAGACACAAGACTAGATGTTTTTATGAAGCCATCCACACAATTCAGAAGAAACCTGTGAAACTTCCACAGAATTTTCCATCTCTTTGATTTGGTACCCTGTACTCGGCTGTCATTTTTTTGAGCCCTACACAAGAAGAGTGGTCCCTTTCTCGCATCAGTCCTTCACTCACATCAAAATACAGTGATATTTTACAATCACCTGGTTAGCAACACTGACATACGAGACAGCAGGAGTGCTGAAAAGGGGCTTTTCTGAGTTTTATGGCTCTGTTACTGACTGGGAACAAAGACACTTCAGTAGCAAGCAAACAGGCTCCTGAATTCATCCAAGTTAATTTTCATTTGAGACCAACGGAAAGTTCACTTCCTACTTCTATTTCCTGACTGTGCTGAACATTTAAAGCAAAATGTACTACTGATTGTAAAATCATGCCCAGTAATGACAAAGTCCATTTTCCCCCATGTCTTCTTTCTGGGATAATGTTTATTACTCTGTTTGTGATCTGCAGCTCCATTTTGATCACAGTACAAACAACATCTAAGAAAAGTTAAGACATTGACAAAGTCCCAAATGTTTGGAAAGTATGACGAGGAACCAGGCAGCCATCTCAGTATTTCTAAAAACACTGTTATGCTGGCTAGGATCATCCCCAAGTTATTTAGCTCAGAGGCCAAAACTGAAGCCTCTAGAAACCCCTCTGCTTTGTGTCTCCCTATAGGTGCCTAGGGAGCTCACACTCATGGTCTCAGACTTCGAATTCTGCCAGCATAAGCAGTTGTACCATCACTTGAACCAAAAGACCAAAACATAACTATCTTTGCATGGTCATATTTAACTAAATCAATCCTCCATCTCCATCACACAGCCATACAGAAGCTTGCTCCAGTACTGTGAAAACACAGAAACAAGCACCTAGAGGTAGCAACTGCTCAAACAGCATATTCAGCAACAGTGCAAAACTCAACCAAAGAAATCACTAGAGAAGTTTCTACCTAATGCCCTCAAGGCAGCGGCTAATAACAAAGATAGTCAGATGCCACCTGCTAAATGAAAAGGGAACTAATCATTTTTTGTAAACCCAATGTGAACATAAACTATTTCAAGACAGTTATGTGGCAAAGAAAAAAGTTATGGACCTCAAAAAGATACATTTCTCTCAAACTGAACCAAGAATTGGTCATTACTGGCTTATTGTTACAGCACTCAGAACACTGATGCATAAAGGGCTACACATGGTCAGTGACACATGAATGCCAAGTACGATATTATTTACTCAGATAACTTACTTTCTTACAAGTCATGAATGGAATCAAGACATTATATTTTATTCAGAAAGAAAAAAGGCCAAATAACATTCAGACAAATTCATCCACAAGCTCCTAAAGCTCTGGACATAGTTATACAAGACAACACTATCCCAGCACGTAGTTCATCTCAGTGAAATTAAAAGCATAATATTGCTCTCTAATTGTAAAAATTAATTTCCCACATTCAGCCCTAGGATTCCTTTTTTTCACTTTTTGCATGCCCCCATTTCTTTTTTGTACTTACAGCACCACTATATATAGACATGATATATCTAAAGCATTTGGATAATGAATTAGAAATAGGCTATACAATTATTAGTCTACATATCTTAAAAGCCTCTGTCACACACAGAGACCATGTAATATTGGTATACATATTCTAGCATGGTTATTTCCTCCAGACAAAGCAGATGCTCAAGCAACAAGTGAACCAAAATGGCTATACCTGTACACATTTGTATACAGCAAATCATATACCACAAATTGTTGTCAAAAGATGTTGCAGAGACCATAACATGTAATTAAAAAAAAAAAAAATCTGTCCCTTCCCATTAAATCTGAAACATGTTTCATCTGAACTATTCCGAATTCCCTAAATCTCTCATTACTGGGAAAAAGGGTACTACTCCATTTGTTGTACCTTTTCTTCAGAGAATCTGCTACTAGTCACTGGCAGAAACATGATCTAGATAGACCAACTTGCCAATCACACAGCAACCACAGGTGGCTATTAAACAGGCTGTTTGGGGAATCGAGTGTCCTTATGGTGCTCACACAGCACTCTAGCATGAAACATTCACTTTGCAATTGGGGCATCAGTGTGCCATAGTTCAATTTTTCCACAATGCTGTGTTCTATCTAGTTCCTATTAAGGTGCTACATACTCATACACATGATCTACAGATCAATTTAGAACTCCAAAATTCACAATGCGAAAAACTCAACACACTGCCCCAAGTCACCACACCAGCAATACCCCTTCCCACCTTTGCACTGCCATTCAGGATATTCTTGCATCTTCCATGACAGCTCAGTTCTCTGCCTGTCTCCTAGGTAGTGCTGTCACCATCTCCCATTTTCATTTCATCTCCTGGCACCATTCAAGCTATTCACATTTCTGTAGGATGCCTTCACCCAAAAAGATGGAAAAAACCAGCATTTGTTCCAGGCTTCCAGGGATCAGAGTTTTTATCAGTCCGTTTCTTTCTTCACAGAAGAGGTGAGAACATGCCATTCTATAATGAAAGTTTCTTGTGCTAGCTTGTATTAGACTGCATACTTAATAATAATGGCAAATATTCTCAGATCCAATTAGAAAGAACAGCTCAGGTCTGAAGAGCTCCACAGCCTTTAAAGAGCAATGACCCAGAAATTCTTACACACAGAGGAAAAATCAGCCCACTTGAGGCTGTAAGACTGTATTTGAATATAACTCATTTGCATAACCCTGCCTGCAGCCATCACCTTCTGGATAATTTTCCAGAAGGACTTACTTTTGACCTGTTGCTCCAGCTGCATTAGTTCACACAGACTTAATATTCCAGCTGGTCTGATCTGAAAGTCATACCATCACTGGAGAACAATCTGGCACAGAACACCATCAATGTAGTATGCTCAGAATGAAGCATATGATTTTTTAACTTGCATTCAAGGACAGCTCAGCTTTTACATTATAAAAAACTCCTGATTCGCATTTTCACAGTGCAGCATGAACAAGACCACTCACTGCAGCATCTTTACAAGTCCTAGCCTGCCTATCCAGCTGTACTCCCTAAAATTACAACAGTTGAATTATCCAGTGCAAAAAAACCTGTAAGCAGTTTTCTTATTAATTCCTGATGTTTATGTTATCCAAATGAAGGAAGAAGAATATTGAGTTAAAACTCCTGCAAACATCTCCAGAGATTTAAGTATCTATTAGATAAATGCCTTCCTCTATAGCAAAAGAATTATCTTTTATTTGTCCCCGAAGAAGCAGGTACAGAAACAGTACTACACGAAGAATAACTAAAGAAACTAACTTGACATCACAGCAAAGGCACACTACACAGGAAATTTTTCTCTTTGGATTTTTTACAAAAATTTTAGGATCTTTAATTGTTAACATGCAGCACTTTTGCTCTTGAGGGAACAGTAGCTAACACACACACTTGTGAAATTATCTTGGGAATAGTACTTGGAAAGTTAGAGCTGCTAGGGGCAGGGGGGGAAGAAGCACAGAAAAGGGGGATAGAAGCTGATCACACCGAAGAGACACGCATTCTTATTTGCAGCACCATGCATTATAAAGACACACATATATTCCTTCAGCCAATAAGAATTACCAAAATGGCTTGCAAGAAAACTAGATATAAAAGCAAAGTCAGCATGATCGCAGGTTACGGCTTCTTTTCTCAACCAGCTAAGTGTATCAGGAACCTTCCAAATTCTTTAAATCTCATCATGAACTGCTGAGTTGTCACAGCAATATTAAGTGATAAAAAACCAGGAAAAGTGCAGCAGCCACATATTAGTATTATCAAAAAACTCTCACACAAGACACATGGCAAGTAGTAAACTTTCTGTTTATGCATAAGTGGGGGGATTGACCACCCCACATGCCTTGCCTCTAGTCAAGAGCCCCATTTGAACATTGTTCTTAATTTCACAGACTGTTTGAGATGCTTTTCTTTACTATAAAGAGTATAAATCAATGTATGAAGTAACCTTTTTTTTTCCTTGTTACCAAGACATGAATAAAACTAAGAATTATTCACTCTGAAGCTTAATAACACAGCTGAATACACTTCAGATTTAGGGTATGGGAGATCTAGCCAGGGTTAGTTACTACTCCTCAGTTCCCTTCCATAGCATCCTTGAAATCAGGAAAGCAAACTAAGACACCAGAAAATCTGAGACAGAAGAAATTTTAAGTCATTCTCAAAGTTCTTTATGTATGTGTTAAAAATTTGTTTAAAACAACCTTCAAAAAATGGATAACAGAGTACTTAATGTTTATTTGTTTCCTCTCTGCCTTCTCAATTAAAATGTTTTTATTAGGCTTCAACTCATGCAGTTGTCCAATATTTTCAAATAACTTGACCTTTACAGAGCAACAGAGTTATTATGTGACTTTCAAGTCATTTTAAACAGCAAACATGAACATAGTATCAGCCTAATTACTGATTTCTTAGCAACAACAGTATTAAGTCCTTAATGTTCTTCCATAATCCATGAAAGCAAAAAAGACTTTTTAGTTGGGTTGGAAGGGGAGAAAAGCACCAAAACAAGTTTAAGACAGAGAAAGAAAGCCTTATACAGCTCATCTATAGGCTCTGGATGAGTAGTGATTCCAGCTTGAGTGCTTCTGCTAATCAAGTAATAATGCAAAGCATTGAGCTCAGAAGAATAAAAACTCTTTGTTAAAGTCCATGCACTTCTCAGTGCCCACGATTCCATCTTGAAACTCACTGGCAGCTGACACCAGAAATTAGAAGACTGGCATAAAGTATGCTGTATGACACATTGATTGACAAGTCAACAGTCACATAGAGTACTAGATTGAAAATGCTGTCTTATACTAGTAAAACACAAACTATTACTGCATCACTTCCCTGATCACAAACTGTGAAGCACCTGTGTCAGTGCCTCCCCTAGCAGTTTGTACTTTATGTCTAACATTAACTTAGGAAAAAAAAAAAATCATTTCACTCTGAAATTATGTGGATGCTTTATAAAGAATCCACATCCTCTGATTCTCCAGACCGTAGCTTTATTCCTCACAACTCAGTGTCTTACTGGATGCCATGAAGCAATGAAGCCTTCACAAGTCTTTTAAAGTACCAATTGTGATAATCAGAATAGTTTGAATAGTACAGAAACAGTTATCAGCCAGAAGCATGTCTCACTCCTGAAAGTTTCTAAAAAAACCTCAAAAGAAAAAAAAAAATAAGGGAAAAGTAGCCTAATATGTATATAATAAAATCTACATTCTTTAACCGGAGTCAAAACACAATGGAGAAAACTCCAGAGACCCCTCTCCTCCAAAGCTGCAACTACTCCCCTGGAAAGCTAAAAGGAACCACACTTTTCTCACTCAAGACAAAGTTTCCACACCTACATCAGCCCCATGAGCAGCAGCATCAGCATGTGGCTGCTAACTAGACCTCTTGGCTTGAACTGAAGAAGACCACAAGAGAGTAAGAAATGATGATATGATCAAAGCCCCACCAGTAATGTCCATACAAGTCATTCTTGAAAAGGTCAAGAATGAAGCAGAGACAGTAAAATTATTTATTTAAAAACTATTAAATGCTTTAGATTTCTGGACCTAGAGATATGGTGTAGGAGCAATTGCCAGCTGCTGTCATTCCTCTACGTAGGACAGAACTCAAGGAAAACTCCTGGAGCAATAACAGCTTCTGACAGACTATCAGCCTTTTTGCACTATACCATTTAAAGTACTTCCAAGTCTGAATCAAATATTTTTCCTTTTAGTCACTCTGATTAGATATGGTCAAACCAAGAGGAAGAGTTTGGGTTATTTTTAAATCAGGTAACTCAGCAGTAATTTCTCTTCATGTAACTCACATTTTTTGAATATGCTGTGGTCTATAGCTCACTTAGAAAAGAAAGAGGGGAAAAAAAAAAAAAAAAATCAAACAGATCCCCTGACTGTGTTCCTGATTCAGCACAGGAAGAACAATGCCAGAATTTTCTCTTTAGGAGCATCAAGCCAAAGTTAATGAAGTTGCATTTTGAATTTTCAAGAAAAATACACAGTTTGGGAAAGAGAATGACAGTCAGCAATCAGTTACAGAATGCTGACACGTGAATTGACATTCCCAATCACTAAATATTACAAAGATCTTTGAACATATTAATGAATATATTAACCCATAGTCTAGAATTCTGATTTCTTGCCTCCACTTATACTTGTAAAAGCTCCAATGTGTTTCTCCCTCCATACCTGCACACTCATTCTTTATCCAATATTTTTTCAATACAAGTTCTACTTGCTACAAATAAGGAGTGAAAATTTATAAAATCAAACATAATTAATGCTTGATCTATTTTGAAACAAACTTCAATGAGGTAAAGAATAAATCTCTTCACAAACTTTTTATGCAAAAGAGCTATAAATGCTATTTCATATTTATTTTTAAAGCCATTTTGCTTAAGAGTTTGACTGGGTTTGTCTCTACAAGTTTATAACTTATTTGCAGGTTTACTTTCACAGCATCTTGCCAGTGACACATGTTGATCAGGCAGCTGGGGAGGAACGCGGTTCTTACCTGTTGAGCCTGGACTTCACACAGAAAAGATAGGGAAAATATAAAGATTTTAATGTTTAACTTAAATCAAGAAAAGCTCTCCCACCACAACTTCATTAGAAGTCCTGGAGATGGTTACCAGAAGTTAGTCTGGTAACAGGCAACAGATACACGCACCATGAAATTTTACAGCTCTTTGTAGAAGTACATCAGGAAATTATGTTGAACTGCTGAGAAGTATTCCCCAATTCTGATCAACAAAACCTATGAGAAGCTAACAATGTTATAAACTGCTGAATCAGCCAGGTAACCCTCACGCTACTTGCACAGAATTGCAGCTGCACCGCTTTTATTTTCATGCTACAGGCACTACCTGACATTCTCAGGATTCACTGTTGTATCACTGTGCTTTCATTTACAAGACTTTAAAAGACATTATAAGCAAATCTACAGCAAAAAGCATTTCTGTGTCCAGCAATACCGGGTATTATGATGGAGAAACATTTACCCATAACACTGAGATACTGTCCATAAGCATGCTTTCCTGGACTCTAGGAACTGATAAAAATTTGAGGAAGACATTAATTACATCAAGATTGGTTTTATCTACTCATAAAGTGGGAGTACAGAGATGTTTCTGTAGTATTACTTGAACATCATTACACAAAAAAATGAGTTATAACCCAGCTCCAAAACTTTAGCATTCACAGCAGAGACTAACTCACTCACCTACTGCTAGTATCACTTGGAACAAGCTGCTTCCGACCATACTATTCTTTGTTGGTTTGCTTGTTATTATAAATAAAACTTTTTTATTGGCACAGCAATATCTTAAATAACCAGACCCAAGTACCTTCTAATATACTACAACTTCATACATAATCTGTACAGCCAGCCACAACCGAAATCTTAAACATTTGAAGAAAAAAAGAAGCAACACATCTACAGCCAGTAAATTACATGGCCTCATACTGCCTAATTAGAAGGACTCACTTCTGTTTCTAACACTGGTACTGTCACTTCTCATTAGCAAATGGCTTTCAACAGCAAAGAGGGCAGTTTTAACCTAAAGAGCAACAGAAGTAAATTCTGGAAAAGAGCAGCATCAAAATACACAGAGCTCAGAGTTGCAAAGAACTACAGGTACTGCTACATGTAAAATGTGCAGGGACACAAAAAAAAGAGGCTATATAAACCCAGTTTCCCAGTTTGAGCACAGTTTGTTTTATAGAAGAATCGCTCATTTCTAAACAAGGTCCATTATACTCAACCATTGCACTAGACATAAAGGAGACAGCATACATTATGTGTATAGAACCTGTCTTGCAGAAGCAGAATTCAGAGGGCTGGTGCTAACAAAGCTGAGATGACTGTAGTAACACCACCTCACAAGAAAACACCATGGATTTTCCCTGAAATAGGACTACACAAGATCTCAAGAGCAAAGGAGAACTTGGAAGTTCGTAAGAACGTAGTATTATCTATGGATTAAGTTGCTACTGAAACAATCAATGTTTGAAACTGCAACAGAAAACTCCTACCATTGTTAAGCATCACATCCCTCATATTCAGTGTCAGCCTTCAGAATATATTGGCAAGTATGTTCCATTCCTGGAAAACCTACAACTCATTCCTTAATTGTATTAGAGACCAACGAAAATAGACTTAGGAGGCCGATTATTTAGATCTCAGTAAAATCTGAAAGCACTTGTAAAATATTTCTTACCTTTCTACAAAATAAGCTAAATAAGCTTGCTTTGTAGCCTTCCACAGAAGCTGAGATCCTTGCCTTTGCAAAAGGTAGTTTACCACATTAAGGTTTCACACCAGCCAACCTAATATGGTTAAAAGATCATGGAAACATAAAAAAAAGCAAGTGGGGAAAAAAAAAAACAACTTAGCATGCCATCATGACTTCCCTAAAAAGCTATAGCTTTCTCTGAAAATCCTTGGCTTGATTATCCCTGCCCTTTTTCCCACTATGGGGAGAAACACAAGTAGAAAGTTGTCTTGCACCAGTAACAGCGCAAGCATTTTTGTTCGGGCCAGAGACGCGAGTCTCAGAGTTTTTTGGACTGTATGCCTATATTGGCTACACATTATTCTCAGGGACAACTAAAAAGCTCTGTTTATTGTGGTCTATTACAGTGCCAGACTCTGCATGGCCAGCACAGTGATAATCACCAAAAGTCCTCAGGGCTGAACAGTGCCAAAAGCTTCACAGTCCTCTCTAGATAAAATGTCAGGGACAGAGATTCTAGAGAAGTCTCAAGGTAGTAGGTCTAGAATACTAAATACAGAAAGAACATCCTTGTTTCTTGATCAGTATTGCAATCCATCATAAGTCTTTCAGCAGAACAATTCTTTCTCTTTGAAGACAGTGGTCATGAAAGCGATCTCTAGAGGCTCAGGAAGGCTTTCCTAGCATTTTTTATAGAGAAGCTGAACCCATACAAAAATGTATCAAAGCAGGCCACCAAGAAATAAAGTTACAAGCTGCAGGGACTTCTTTAATAAACAAAAAGTACCTGGTGTTTTATTCAGAAAGGCATTAGTACCAAACAGCAATTTGAATGAGTAACAGATTCCAAATAAGCCTCACACTAAAAGCAGCTATATCATCAATCTATCACACACATCAATTTAAGATTGGTAATTCCTAAATTGAGCAAGTCAAGAACCAAGAGGTGACTGCACCCTTACTTCTCCTTATTCTTCCAGCAACCCGGGCCATGTACAACAGCCACTCAGGACAGACTTGTTCAGTGTGTCCAGACTGGCATACAAGATCCCTGAGTACAGAATCCAGTGAGCAGCGAAATAACATTCTTTTCCCTTGCTATGACCACGTTTGAGATGCGCTGTTATTGACTCTTGTGCTTTGGTTTTCAGAGCTCAACCATTTCTGACTACTCTTTTGACAGTTATCATTCTCTTTTCATTAAGATATTCCACTTAGTAAGCTTTACGATACTTGAGTCTTGGACATACAGCATTACTCACACATTTCCTAGAAACTGATTCTCTAAAAACCAACTGACACTCTGAGTTTGGAGGAAAATAATTAGCAAATCTAATTTTAAAAGGGAAAATGGCTAGCATATATAGCTGTTATAAATAGCCATATACTCCCACTAATCAAGGTATTTGAAAAATTAATATGCAAATAAACCTAAATCAGCCCAGCAGTTGCATTCTACAAGAAAAATAACCCGCTCAGTCTGTTTTGCTGTTCAGAATTTCTAGGGTCTTGGCATCAGGAGGCCAAGTAATAATGAACCAGAATGAAACACGAATGTGTGCTTTTTACATTTATGCTTACTATGGGTACTGACTACAGGACAGACAGCACTGGCTGTATTTGATATGCAATATACATTAAGAAAACAGTTAAGCACAGAGCCTAATTTGATGAGAAAAAGTCTTTCAAAATTAGTCTTAAAGACATAGAAGCTCCATCTGAAATGCGTGTGCAGAAATAAGAAAATAAAACAATGGGTCATATTGCACTGCTACTTTTGTGTGGGCTAGTGTGTGATTCCGAACCTATAATAGAAACTTTACAGTGTGGTTTAGTCTTCATCTGCAAGGTGCGGAATAGTAATTAAGTGTTTTAAAGAGCAACCTGAAAACCCATATTACTGTTCCTACACCAGAGTGGAGTGGTTTCCGCTGTCCCTAACAGCAAATGTCCACTTTCAAAATGAAAGTCATCACTTAGCATTAGATTTACTCCCTGAGTTATAGAAAGATATTTCTCAACGTTTTTCCTGAGGACTTGGGAGAGGGAGCAGGGGAATATCATATTATTCAGGGATATGGCACCTAGGTTATCTGCTTCCTGACAAGGAACAGGTTACACATTTCAGATTCTTTTAATACCCATCTGCATAAGGGCCAGATCCATACAGTAATGAAGAGAGGATAAAGTAATCTGTACAGACTGTAAGACCATATACAGTATCTTTTGTTCCTCTGACTTAATAAAATGACAAACTTTTATCTGCTTTAAGATGGGACATTTGTCTTTGGAAGAGGTTAGTGTTTTATCCTTACCTACTGTAACAGAAAAGGCTTGTGATCAGTATTGTGCATACAGATAGGTAAATCAGATGTTATCAAGAGTTTACGTTGATAACTTAATGCACATGGAAAGATGCTGGTAGCTCAGACTGCCTATAAAGCATTACTACGGCTGTAGATAGTTAACAATGAATAGTCAGGGTGAATAAACAGCACCTTTGATTTTGTGGTGTTCTCCTGCCATTTTGTTTCCATTCTGTTTATTAATCTGGTTATGTATGCAGGTTTCAACTACATTACTATTCCCAAATTTACACCAGAATGTCAGTCAGATAAATTCCCACCTCTTATACAAACAGCAAAGCTTTGGAAAGGGATGAAGTATTCCTGCTACTGCTGGAACATCTGCAACTCAATTCCCTGACCTTGTGGAAGCAAACGTTCATTGGGTGGACTAGGTAGCGCAGAGAAGAAATCCAGTTACAGAGTAATAGAAAAGTAACAACCTCTCCCAGGAGGAGGAAGGCATGCCGACGTCAGTCAGTGGCAAGGACATGCTTCCCACTGCCCCATTCCTTAGGGTAACAGATTACAACAGCTGCCAGGTTAGCTGCTTCCTCTATAAGGCAAAAGCTCCAAATCGACCACACACAGAATTTACATTATTTCTCCTCCACAGGGAATCTCAAGGTAAAGAACTAGGTTCCCAGTAACCACCTTTCAATGAAAACTCCACAGTTTAGTTTTTCAACTTTCATATGAAAATAATTTCTATGAAAGATTAAAAATTGTTCTGAACACTTTTAAAGGGGCATTAATAGTCACAGAGATTTTAAGTCCTTGAAAAACATGGCTATGCATAAGACTAAGAATGTTAGAGCACACAGAATATTCCCTCTAGATTAAATTCATAGCATATAAAATAGCAGATCACTGTGCAGAATAAAGGTATTTGATGTGAAGTCATAAGTCACTTTGCTACACCTGAACACAGAGGTACTAAATACAAAGTATGTGCCCACAGCAGTTTTCCTTAAGCAGGACAGGGATTAAGGACAGCCACAAGAAAAGACGCAAGTGAACATGAAGGGAAAGAAAACTTGTCTCCTCCTAGCACTGCACACTTCTGCAGAGTCCTGAGACTGCCAAGGATGAAGAAGCCATATCCTTGTGCCTTGCATACACTCCTACATTCATCCTACTCCAAAGAAGCCACAACATTCATAGGCTGAGACTGCATCTTTTATTAAACCAAAACATACAATGAATTAGTATATTGGTATAACACAAGATACAATCTCTGCATCCAACAAGATGCTACTTCTGCAGCCCTCTTCCTGGACAGGAGAACAGGATGACAAAGTCTGACACTTTAAAAATTCAGTAATTACTGACTGATATATTAAAGGTCCTATTTATAACTTATATTCAGCACTTGATCCAAAGCTACTGTCCCAAATTTTCATCACCATTAAAGATGATAAATTTATCTTAGAGTGTGCATAAGAATTAAAATTAATAGTAATTTACCTTGTTATTCTCAGTGAACAGCAAAAGGAGAAGCGTTATTTGGAAAGTAAATAGATTAAAATCAACTACAGCACAGCAGAGAAAACCAATAGCTACACTTGGGGGACAGGAGGGGTAGAAGAGATCTTTAAGATACTCTTGGAACATACACATTATAAGTCATCCACTATAGCAAAGTCTTTTCAGATGAGGCAAAAGGAAAAAACCAGAGCCTTCAGCATAACTGAGCAGTAAAATAAGCATCTTGCATCAGTTTAAAAGCAATCAAAAAATCCCTGAAGTATCTATTATACAGTCATTACACAGTGTCTGTAATAGGCAGCATTATCATTGCTGAACATCTCAACTACATCTGCTTCCTATTTAATTGTGTTCACAAATCTCACACTTACTCTTTTCTCACATATCAACACAAATTTGGGGTATAGGTGGCAAAATTAATTACATATAGGTATGTAAATAATGCCGAGTATTTTAGGCACAACTGCAGCAGCATACTGGTAGAATTTATCACTATGAACTTTCCACAGAAAAAAAAATTAACTTACAAAAGCTTAAACTGAAAAGTTTATTTTACTGCTCTCCACAAAACATACAGGATCTGCTTCTCAACTTTCATCAACTTTAAAAGCCATTTTGTCTTTCAGAATAGCTTTCTTATACTAATTATCTATGAAAGGACTATGATGTAGAATTGAACTATCATATAAGTAGCCTTCCCCCCTACCTTTCAAAAAAGCTTACACTTGTTACAAATGTTACACTTGCATTTTTAGAAAAAGGCAACATTATTTAAATTTTATTTTCAATATATCTAGCAGCAGTTAAAATACAGATGTAATTCACTGGCAAGTTATATAGGAGGGAAACAAACAACCCACATGAGAAAACATCTTATGTTCAACAGTTCCAAGGAAAAAAAGGGAAAATAAATCATATACTTAGAGGAAGAGCTTGTCCTTCATCAACTCTGCTCTTAGAATAGAACGCCAAAATTTTGTTTGCAGAGCACTACTTCTCCAGTAGCCACTGAATGTTTTAGAATTGTGACCTTCCAGCTGGCACCTAGATCCAGCTCAGAGTTGTTGGTGGCCACACTGTCCTGGTTCCAGCCAGGACAGGGTTAATTTTTACAGTAGTCAGGAGGGGGCACTGCTATGACACGAGGTTATTCTATACCATTTTCCAGGGATGGGAGAGTCCATCCCTTCTGGGTCACACAGTATGGCAGAGGGAACAGTCGAGGATTGATTCACAAGTGATTGTTCATCGTGGGAAACCCCTGACATTCGCCTCTTTCTTGCACCCTCTGTCATTTGTGTCGTCGCTGTTACTGCCCGATGTCTTATCTCACTGCTGTTTCCAATAAATTCTGATCTCAACACGTGGTCTTTACCTTTGGTGCCTCCAGTTCTCCTCCCCAGCCTGCTGCAGGGGGAGGGAGGAGTGAGCAAGCTGCACATGCTTTGGAGTATTTCAGTGGAACACTAAATTGTGGAGTACCACTTCTACACCACAACACACATGTAAACTACTCACTACACCTCTCAGCCCAGGTACCCAGCACCCACAGAATCCCACAGTTTGTCTATAACCAACTAACTTACCACCCATGGAGAGAAAACAAGAAAAGGTCAGCATGAAGAATGAAGTACCTTCGCATTCCTCCAGGCCAGAATTAGTGTATGATTATTTACATTACGCCTGCTAAACTTCTCTGACTGACAAAGAACCAAAGAATAGTACTAGACACACAAAAAGCTCTCTCAAATGCTTCCTTTACAGCATTCTATAAAGGTTTATAAATACATGTATTTGTTCATCAATCCCTAACTAGTTTTACTTTGCAAGTGCCATCAAACCCTCACAAGTCTTAAGACTCAAGAGTGACAATTACTGTCCAGTGCTTTGTTTTTAAAGGAAATACAAGGGCTAATGTACTGAAAAACTACGTGACCTTCAGATTTCATCTAAGAGCAATACTAACATAACAATGGGTTAATTTAAAAACACTTTCCTAGTTACCTAAACAAAATTCCCAAGCCTGAGAAAGAATACCTGCAAAATCTAGAATAACTAGTGTAAAGGACATTATCTGTCGGTACAATGCAAAGATGAAGATAATTGCTAGGACCAGTTTTTCCTTTGTACTCCCAAGAGACTCTGCAGAAGATATGAAACACCATAACGGTGCTCAACACCTAATTTTATCTTTCATTAGGGGCTCTATTCATAGTCCTCATCATCCCATGGAAGCTACCTAAAAGTCTTAGACTAAATTCTGCCATAAAATAAATCATACTGTACTTGCAGTTATAAATTGAAGGAATTATTCTGGATTATCAAAATTGTGATTTTTAGCCAACAGAAGTAAAGTATGTTTCTCATGCTTTTTACATAGACACAACTACGGAAACAAACATTTAACCAAATACAATGTTGTTGCTGTTCCTGGAGCTTTGGACAGAAGTACCTAACCTGAAAGACAAACAAGAAAAACTTTACAAGGGAGACTGGAATAAAAACACCCACAATCACCCCCCCCATACATACAATCCAGCTCAACTTCAATACTAAATCACTTTTATTCCAACACACTCTCAGCCTGACTACAGCTGCAGAAGGGAAATGTCTGCAACTGCAGTACCATGGACAGTGTACGGAAAAGCTCACAGAATTATAGAATATGCTGAGTTGAAAGGGACCCATCAGGATCATTGAGTCCAACTCCTCGCTCAGCGCAGGACACCTCAAGAGTCGCACCATGTGCCTGAGAACATTGTCCAAACGCTTCTTGAATGTGCCACTGACAACTGCGTGCTCCACAGATTCTATCCCTTCCATTATAAACAATGCCAGCCACCTCAACCTCTCCCGCCCTGCCTATCCCTGTAACCATCCGACAGGGCACTCCAATCACAAGACTCATCCCACCAGGTTTCACATATGCCAATATCAAGTCTCTGGGACTGGGACAAAGCTTCGAGCTAGTCTTGCAATTGTTCCTCATGCTGCCTGCATTGGTGTAGAAACTTTCTAGGTGTGGTACTTTGTAGTCAAACACGTCCTGAAGCAGATGGAGGGATCCCACTAGTACCCATTTCCTCAAGTTTTGGCACACCATCCCATTGCTCATCACTGATGAGTTTTTAAGCAACCAGCTTGAACTTCAGGAAAACAAACATCCTGTGTCAGTGCAAGAGATTCAGAGATTCTGCGTTACATCCATAAGCTTCGGTATCTACACCAAGGAGTACCTTTAAGTTTAAAAAAACCTTCCTGCATTTCCACTGAAGCCACACTATCTGCTTTAAGCCTATTAAAATAGAATCATAGAATGGCCCGAATTGGAAGGGACCTTAAAGATCATCTAGTTCCAACACCCATGGTGAGATGAGCAGCGACACCTTTTGCAATACACCAGGTTGTTCAGAGCTCCATCCCTCCTGGCCTTGAATACTCCTAGGGATGGGGCATCCACAGCTTCCCTGGGTAACCTGTGCCAGTGCCTCACCACCCTCACAGTAAAGACTTTTTTTTCTAATATCTAAGCTAAACCTACTCTCAGTTTGATTGTCACTACATGATGTTGCAAAAAGTCCCTCTCCACCTGTCTTCTAGGCTCCCCTCAGGTACTGCAAGGCTGCAATCTGGTCACCCCAAAGCCTTCTCTTTCCTCAGCTGAATAATCCCAGTTCTTTCAGCCTTTACTCATAGGACAGTTGCTTCATCCCTCTAAACCTCTTGGTGGCCTCCTCTGGACTCGCTCCCACAGTCCCATGTCCTTCCTGTGCTGGGGACCCCAGAGCTGGATGCAGCACTGCAGGTGGGGTCTCACCAGAGCAGAGCAGAGGGGCAGAATCCCCTCCCTCGCCCTGCTGTCCAGCTGCTTTGGATGCAGCCCAGTACACAATTGGCTTTCTGGGCTGTGAGTGCACATTGCTGGGTCATGTCCAGCCCCTCATCCACCAGTACCCCCAAGTCCTTCTCAGCAGGGCTGCTCTTGATCCCTTCATCCCCCAGCTTGTGTTGATACCGGGGACTGCCCTGGCCCAGGCGCAGCACCTTGCACTTGGCCTTGTGTAAGTTTATAGGCTCATCGCTGATTTTTAGTTTCAAGCTCTAACATGGACAATTTTATACTCATGAAGTTGAGGATGGTTACAGTTTTTGCTACAGATTCATAAAATAATTCTGGTTGGAAAGGATCTCTAGGGTTCTCTATTCAACTTTCTCAAACCAAAATAGCAAATTAAGTCTATATTACACTGTGCTTCACCAAGTTGGGCATCAAAACATTCAAAGCTGAACACTGCAGAACCTCTTTCACCTGTCCCAATAATTGTCCCACTCCACAGAGAAACATGTTCTTCTTAAATTATTTCAATGCATGCCTGCTGTCTCTTGCTGCCTTCCACACACCACTATAAAGAGCTTGGCTCAGTACTCTCTATAGCCTGCCCATAGGTACTCCAAGGCTACCATTAGTTCCTCCCACTTCCCAAAGTCTTTTCTGCAGCCTAAGGATGCATTTCCCTAACAGCAGACAGAATTTTAGCAAACTCTTACTTCTTATACACATCTGCTAGATTTAAAGTCTTCCAATACAAACACAGTTCTGATTCAAAGCAGCTGCTATCTTTATCCCTGCACTTTCCCAGATACAGCTGCAGGAACTAAGACCTCATAATAAAATCTGCTCTAGTACAAGCTAAAATGAGTTATACACTACCTTTCTGGTCTCACTATAACCCCTCTCCAGGATGCACACCAACTCTAAACAGACCATCTCCTGTTCAGCCTGCAGCTCTGTTTCTAAACTAGAATTAAAAGTTATGGAAGAACTTCTAAAAAAACCCCAACATACAGTTCAATGAAGAGCTGTAGTTTTACAAGCTCATATTTATACACACACAGATACTTACAAAGATAAAAAGATGCCCTGAACTGAAGGGGGAGAAAAAGACCAAACCAACAACCAAGCCTCAAATGTATCAGGAAGGAGAAATATATCAGGAAGGAGAATAAGGGTACATTATTAGGGCTGCTGTCTAAACCATTGTTACAAAAGGAAAAAAAAAGGTAAAAACATTAACAAAAGCATCACAAGCACTCCAGCACCTGGAGCAAATTTCTGGTAAGGTATAGTACTCTACTGACAATTACATGCAGAAGTTCCTGTATCAGTCTTCCCAATTCTCCAAACTTACTTATCAGACTAAGAATAAGATATTTCAGGACAGTAACAGCTCTTCAGAAAAAGTCCCCCACTCTTTGACGAAGCAAGTAACATCAGGAATTATTAACCACTGGAAAATCCATGTCATGACTAGTCAAATCAAGAAATCCCAGAGACAGGGGAAAGAGTGAAGAAGAAACGTATCCAAAGATTTACTTCATACCTCCTATCGGTAAATGAGATGTGTTCCAGCACTTACTTCTCAAAAGAAAAAAAAAAAAGGTTGGGGGGGGAGGGAGGGGAGGGGGGTCCGGTACAGATACTGGAAGAAGCAGTGATGCTTCCGTAACAGGAAAAAAGGAATCTGCTCCACAGACCTCCACATTTCTCTGAAAAACCCACACTCTGTATTTCATTCTCAGCTGAAAGGGAGCAAGTAAGTCAGAAAAAGGTCTGTACTCCTCATCCAGCCTATTAAAAAAAACCCATACAAATAAAATAAACCCTTGCACAGGCTTAAATCATTCTTCAGAATCCTTGAGAAACTACCAAGAAATACATGGAAAAAGGAGGATTTGGTCAGCCTCTTCAACCTTATCCTAAAACTTGTGCAACAGCAGCCACTGCCCCCAGATTCACTCTCAGCCATTCTCACCCAGTATCTTTACAGTCACAAGAGCAAAAAGCAAACTTGAGTTTTGCAAAAAGTTACAATGCTTGCCCCTCACTACAGAGTCAGGAGAGGCAAGTCAGTTTAAGCCACAGGTAAATGAACACTGAAGAACTGTGAGACAGAATATTATTAGTTGAATAACTAACTGGGGCCCCAAGCTTAATAAAGACAGGAAACTGTTTCAGCAGGTGCAGAGAAGGGCCATAGATGAGCAAGGGGCTGCAGTATCTATCCTATGAGGTTGAGGCTGTTCAGCCTGCAGAAGAGAAGGCTCCAGGGAAATCTGGATAGCAGCCTTCCAGTATCTAAAGGGGGCCTACAAGAAGTATGGAGCGGGGCTCTATCAGGAAGTGAAGTGATAGGACAAGGGGTAAAAGTTTTAAAGTGAAAGAGGGTAGATTTAAACTAGATATTAGGAAAAAATTCTTCACTATGGGGGTTGTGAGGCACTGGAACAGGCTGTCCAGAGATGTTGCAGATGTCCCATCCCTGGAAGTGTTCAAGGCCAGGCTGGATAGGGCTTTAAGCAACCTGGGCAAGTGCAAGATGCCTATTCCCAACAGCAGGGGTGTTGGAATGAGATGATCTTTAAGGTCCTTTCCAAACCAAACCATTCTGTGATTCTATGAACTTGTCTACACTTTCTGTTTTAAACCTAAGGCAACACAGAACTGCATTAGAACTTAATTGCATTTAGGCAGTGCTCAAGGTAGAAAACCAACACACTACAAATTAAGGCTGGTGATCCTACAAACATTTAAGTAGTAAACCTTACCCAGTGGAACAGATCTGATGATAATGAAGTTACAGAACATGTTTGAAACAGAGAAACAAGCCTACATTTGCAATATTAACTTCAAAAATATAAGTTTTATTATAACAATTCCCTACCATGAGTGCTGCTGTTCCACAATATAACAGTCTTAATATGTAAATACACAAGGCACAGTGGAACTGTAAAGATACAACAGAAGTTTAATACATACAAGTCTATTTCCACTTTAAAGGGACTACAGTCACACCAAGGTACCTACACTTGGAAATTTTCAAGAGTAAAAAAGTAAGTAAAGCATTAGCCCCTGTAGCAAGTAACTGCAAAGCCTGATGGAAAAAATGAGTGAACCATTTCAGCTTTTTCTTGATGTGTATCTGGGAGGTAAAGTCGATTCCAAATATAGCACATGTCCTGTGCTCAAATTTGTGGCACTATCTGAAAGTAGGTGGAAATGAGGCCTGTGGCTTATTCCTTGTTTCATGCTGAAAATGACAAAGGGTGAAGCTTCTCTAAAATCTGAAATTCTCTAGCACCTAATTCAAGGCAATAAAGTATCTCCTTTAGCAATTTATAAAACAGTTGGATAACATAAAAGGTACATCTAATTAAAATGCAGTATCAAATAAATCCAATGATTTATCAGTTCTATTAGCTGAAGAAAAAGATCAACTTAGAGTTCAGTGTGGAAAATAAGAATACTATGCTTAAGACATCATCTGCTTCAGACAAGAGCAGGATGCTATTTCGATAACATTCACTGACATCTGAGTCAACAGAAAATAGTAAAAACATCTACCATGTCACAGCCACACTCAGTCACAGTTTGAGGCTGGTTTGCTTCTACAGAGAAGACTTAGAATTTTACTTTACTTTCCATTCTGTAATTTTAAAAATTAGATTTATTTCAAAAAGCAAACCAATCATTTAACAAGAAGCACAGAAAAGCTTCAGAGAGTGGAAGAGCCTTCATATAACTCATACTCCACATACCTGCTAGAAATCCAGAAAGGTAGTTGCTTTGTACAATATTCACTCACATCTAAATACCCATTCCCACATATCTGGTACACAAACCAGAACTGCCTACTTGTGCTTTTCAGGGAAATACATACTTGTTACTAAAAAACAAAGTTGAGAAAAAACAAGATGTGCATTGAGGGAAGCACCTTTATCCCAGTGAGGAACAGAACAAAGAACTGCTTGAAGATTATATGCTGTAATAAACAAATTTTCTAGACAGACACATATAAAGCAATTGCCTTAGAAGAAAAAAGGAAAAGGAGAACAATGAGAAGTAACAGCATCAGCTTCCACTAATTTAAGCAGGATGTATAGTATTGGTTTTACATAAATGTCTTCTACTGCTGCCTCTATTACCTGGAGCTGCATTAACTCAGGCAGGTGAAGTTAAGGAGTCATTTGTTACAAAGTGCTGAATGGAATCCCAAACAATTTGTCAAACTGTGACAAATATATGTTATAAAAAGCACAGAAGTCCAAGTTGACTGCAAATACACTTGCCCAACATATCTTTTAAATGCTGTGACTTTTTAATACTAAGAGACAGGTCTGAGGTTTTACCAGCCAAGAGCAGCTGAATGCAATTCCTTTGGAGAAGCCTAAGCCCATATGAGATGCAAACTAACCAAAACTCGTAAGAAAATCAAACAACTGCCTTAAGAGAACAAATAACTGGTTGATAGATTTAATTTTCTTTAAAAATAGAAGAAACAAAATACAAAATGAAGATACTAAGGATGCCTCAGAAACATTTATGCTGATGTCAGCTCTGGGAAGATGCTCTCTGATATCTGACTTTGTATTTAGTAAATAAAAAAAGTAAAACAAAAACCCAAATAAAACACAGAGTGACAGAGTGACACAGTCCATCTCCTTCCTTATACTTTCATATATTATGGTATTTTCTGAGTCCATCACAAGTCTCAGGAAAAGCCGGTACAATCAAAAGATGCTGCACTGCACCTCTATAGAAGTTACCTTCACCATGCTTTCAGAGATGGCACACACTGAATACAGCAGAAACAGCAGCTGGTAGTAAGTGGCTCATTTGTCAAGAGTGGATGACTACAGCACTGCAAATGCCAAAAGGAACCTGACCCTCCCTCTCACTTCATTACACCAAATTACATATGTTTGAAAACAAATTTTGCTTCACCTCTGGTCAAGAGCTTAATATATATGTGCAAAGAATTTTTAAAAAAACACTCCTGGTAACTGGTATTAATTATGAGTAGAGACAGAATAACCATTTTACTTCAAAAATGCCTCTTTTCTGACTCTTCACTTTACTTACACTCTATACAACTATGGTCAAAAAAAATAAAAGCCATGTGCAACTGCAGGCTTCCTTATAAAGATGGCTGTATAGTGTTCTTGTCTTGGTCACTGAAGTCAAAAGCAAAGAAGTGGTTTCCCAGGAAGAGATACACCAGAACCAATCCTAAGCAGTTTCTGCCCAAGGTATGGTGTTTTCTTCAGACTGTCAGAGTCATGTGGTCACACAACACAGCTGGCTCTCACCAAGTTTCACTGTGCTCTGTATTTGTACAGTAGTGACCAGAGGAACAGTTCTCATACAAAGTACGCCCCTGCCCCACCCCCAGGGAATCACAAGCCTCAAGTTAAATCAGAATGAGACCATGAGCAAAAGATTTAAAAAATTAATGGCTCTAAAAGGGCTCAATGAGAGGAGGAAGCCATTACACTGGTGAAAACATGAGAATTGACAAACCTTGAAGCATGCTTACAGTTATAACTACCACTCAAGACTCAAATGAAACTGTAATCCAGTCAGATGGTAACACTACCCATGTGCAGAAGACAGCCTGATAAAAGAGCTGCTATTTCCTTAAACTTCCCAGCTGTTCTTCCATATCTTCAACATAGACTAACAGTTATGTAAAGGAAAACTAGTGATCATCTTCTGTATTCAGACTTACCACCTATGTTCTAGAACCAGTTTGCCACTAACTGTGAAACCACAACACTAATATGTTAAATATATGCTTTACTAAATGAAAGGATTAGCAAAGGAGCGTTCAAAAATGGGAAGAAGCTCTAACTTCTCTAACATGGTTCCTCAGTTATAAATTACTTGACCCTTAATCTAGGATGAAGTTTCATAAAAGGAAAGATTACCTTCTTAGGAAAAGGGATTCAACATGTTAAACGATCAACAGAAATGCATGCAAGAAGGCTCGTTCAGAGGAGCAGCAGTTACACGATAAATGGCAGTAAGATTAAGCCACTAGACAAATTGGATTAATGCTACTGGGCCTCTCTCATTCAGACCAGTGTGTTTTAACATAACTTCAGGAGTTTAGGGGCCTCCGCAGTTCACACTGATTGAAGGAAATGCATTCAAATTAACTATTGGGCACGCTGACCTATAAACACTAATTTTGACCTAGCAAGTTTTGGCCTTTTATTTTATGCTAGTTTAAGAGCTCTCAGAGGACAGGCACATTTTATGAATGAGATACTGAAGACTAATTCTACATTTCATTCAATAAAAAAGAAAGTCACATGTAATGAAGCAGGAGCTATTCAAAGACAGGGAATAGTTTCTATTTTTGCAACGTCCAACAGCCCAAGGTAACATCTACAGATCACAGAGAAGCTTTAGGTCTTTAACTGACAGGCACAGCTATAGCTACACATACCTATCTTCATTCATTATATCTGGAGAGAAGACAGAGAAAGGAAAAAAACTGGCTGAACACTTTCTCCCCACATCTAGTGATTATTGCTACATACTTCTTCCCTATCCTGTTTTTCTATATTTCTAGGCTGTAGTAGAAAACAAATTCTGAACAAGAGCCACCACACACTTACCTATCTGGGACACAACCTTCATCAAAACTTCTATCACAAACCCCCTCAGGTAGGCAGTTCCAAAGCACATATAAATACAATTATTTCCTCCCAGTCCTGCAACTCAAATGCTGGGGTTTTAAGATGGCAACTTACTGTAACACGTAATAAGAGACAGGTTTAGAAGAAAACTACTCCACCTGTAAGTACAGTATTTCACACCTGAGGTGTCTTAGCTCATGTATCTTGCAATTTAAAATTAATGTACACTATTCAAAGAGGATCCACATTAAATCTATACTGGTGAAAGAAACTTTAAAACAAAACATAACATGAAGCCTGCTTTCAAGTAAATCTCATCTGTTGACTTCAGTGTTCCTGAAACAAATTAACCTGGAAAATTGTTAGCAAGACTTCCTACGCAGTGTATTTTATCCTACATGGAGTAAGATTGATACCCTTTTAGTTACTACTCTTGCATATCAAATCTTATATGGAAGAAAACATTCAAGAATATCCACACTGGGAAAAAAAATAAATGCCCCTTCTGTTAAGCAAAGAAAAGATTAGGCCTCAGTAGTCTGAAACATAAGCACTCAGCCACAAAAAAGGCCTAAAAATGGGCCAAAGTAAAACCTGGGATGAAGCACTACTTGAAAATCACAGTACACATGCCTATCACATTTTTTGGCCATCCCTACAAAGCTCGTGTGATTCTGTTCCGAATTTGAAGAACTTATTAGAAGAGAAGACAGAAGTGTGCTGCCATTTTTGCAGTTTCTTTCACTTAATTTGTTTTGAAAAAGGAAAACAAAAAAACTAAACCCCAACAACACAAACACCACCCCAAATTTCTAGTGCTATTTGCAATCAAATACAAAATATTGCAGTATCACCTTCCAGCAATGAAGGACTGCTAAGCTGTGAAAAGTAAAATAGTCAAAGCCCAGAAAGGGACAGTACAAGAACCTGCACTACAACAAGGAACTCTCCATCTCACAACCAAGATATGCAGAAGTACAATTACTTTACATCAGATTTTGTACTCAATTGAAACCCACTTCATATTAGGCATCTGTTGCTCTCAAGACAACAGTGAGATAGAAGAAACAGATGCTGGGATCACAGTATGCTAGAAAGCTACTTACAAGTAGATGAAGTTTTCCCTTCTTCCCTTGCAAGAGAACAGAACCAGATCAAAATCAGACAGCATTGATCAGAGAACAAGCCTTAGCAAAGATCCAAGCTCCCTTTCCACCAAGTTCAGTAGCATGTTTGCTTGATCTCTACATCCACCTTTATTTTTAACTCAGTGACTAAAGAATAAAAAAACCCCCCTTATGCCGATCCCAACCTATCTTTCCCCAATTTGAAAACCAGCAACTGATGAAATACCTTAATGAAAATACTCAAACAACTTATTAATCATTCTGAAATCAACACTAACATATTCTGCTCCAGAATACGAACACAGTACATAGCTTTCAGAACACACAGAAAAGGATGTCATTCCCTTGGCCTGCATTTGGCTCAATAGCTTCGGATGCAGGCTTCCTCAAGTTGTTAACAGCACATGCATGAGATTTATGAATACCTTATTTTGTACATATGCGTTTCGAAAACACGTGCAAGCACCATTTAAATGATGATAGACTCCTACTAGAAATACCTTGGAGTTGTCATGTTCCCAGAAGAGCCAAGTGGAAGGAAACAAAGTTAAACATATCACCATAAAACTTACTTGATCTTAGTACTATATGGAAATCACTAGTTTAAACACCAAGTCTTCCTTTTGGGCTTTTGGCCTAATAACAGCTAACCAGAAGTCAAAAACATGTATTCTGAATGCTCACTAAATTTGTATAATCTTGGATACAATTTTTAAATAAGGAAATGATGAAGATTCCTTTTTCAAACTCATACAAGAAAAATGCCATCTGACAAAACCAAGCACATCAAAGTTTCTGGTGTGACAGAAGAAAACCCAGTTTGGTAAAAACATACACCTAACTAATCCAAACAGTCTAACACAAAAACACATACATGCTTTTACTTAGAAAGGTTATATCCATATTTCCTGCTAGACACTTGCATTGCCCTCTCAATTTACTTACAGGAAGAACCAGAAGGTCTGAGCAGCAGCTCAAGCCATGCCAAACCATTTTCTGCTGTACTTAATTTTCCCAAGTCTGGAAAGTGTTTACAGGTGTTAAAAAGTTAACCTATCTCCTCAAAGGAATAAATTCATAGACTATTCTCCAAGAAACAGAAGAGGGGAGCCCAAAGGGATGGGGGCTCTATTTATTCATAAAGCTCTACCTCCTCACACTGTTTCCATCCAATAAAAAGGTGACTAAGCAGGTAGAATGATACACACTAAAAAAAAAAAAAAAAGAAAGCATGAACACCTTTAAAGAGAGAAAGCTTTCAGGACACTGAAGCAAGGTAAGTTATGCAGTCTTCCACGTATGCACTTACTCAAGTTAGCTCAGCAAAACAGCATAACTGCAAGTAGGACAAGAGGTGGTTTGTACAACCTAAGGCACTATTCACCGTGTGAAAGTTTAGGAACCCTTGACCCTAGCAGTCTTGCTGAGCAAGTAATTTCCTTTCAGCATGTGTTAAGGCCTATAGATCAGCCTCATCTTACCAGAGCAACCAAGGCCCAAGATGCAATCTGTGATCAGCCACTTAACAGTTACCTGTGCTTACAGAGCAGTCTATTTGAAATAATCTCATTTATTTCAAAGAGGCAGGTGAAATTCTGAGAAATAGTTGCCAGAGTTAAGCCTTCAGGGCCCATACTTAGGATCTTGGTCAGAGCAATTTTAAAACATTTAACTTACAAAGAATATCCTAACTTTTATGAACAACAGCCATGAAGGAAAACATGTATTTCTACATAAAGATAATTTAAAATTACATTTAAAAAGCCACGTACTTGTGTATCTTCTTTCACCAGCTTTTTTAACCCAAGCTTTTTATTTAGTGGGCACTCTAAGGATGTTCTTAAACTTTCTGAGGTACCAAGAAACCAGTAGAGCACTATTCCCGACAGACACTCACCACCTTTTCTCTGTAAAGAGAAAAGCTGTTACGATCCTCCAACACTCATAATTTTAAAAGCTAACACAGAGGCACCTGAAAAAACACGTAAGTCAAAAGAAGACACAATTTTATCACTGTATTCCCCCTTTCCAAAACAATCTTTTCCCCTAAAATGAATTTAGTTACCAATTCAGTCCAGTTCAGCTGCCAAGCATTTCTAAATACTTACATGTGTTCATCTTGTTTATGAAATGGAAACTCTATCACAGAATTCCAAAAGCCTAAGGTGCAGCGCAGCTGAATCCTAGACCACGAGTTAGATCACATTATTACAGTGATGCTAACAAACTAGCAGTATATTTGACTATTTGTAGGCCATCTGAAACTAATTCACCCTCTGGAGTCAAACAGCTGTTTTATTCCCTGCTCTTCATAAGCCTGTATTTTATTTTTCCCTTTCCTTTTTAAACAGTGAAACGGGCTAGAAAAAATTTCATTCTTCTACATATTCATCTTTCAGTATGAGTGCTCTTCTGTTACTGCCAGACACCATGTTTACATGAGTATGAAGTCAAAGTACAAGGATGTTCAAGACATTTCAAAACTAAACCAAAATACAGACAGTTAAAACACAGCGAGTTAGAAACCTGTACAGGCTCAGTAAACACGTGACTGGCCAACATTAACGTCTAAAACTTTTGGACAGGAGTAAGCCAACATCTGCAGGTCTAGAGTTTCCACAGCTTTAACCAGCCGATAGGTTTTGCTTATATTAACATATGCTGTGGAGAGAATTGCTTCTCCTGTGAACGACATACTTGGTATTACCACATTGACAGAAGCATACAAGCCATGGACAATTAAATCCTTTCTGGTATGGTAACAAAGCATTTTAAGGTAATTATCTAGTGTATTTTCCCTCCCCTTTACTGTACAGACGAAGGCACCGGCAGCTCACTTTTAAACTGGCAGGTAGAGCTCTAGGACCGACGCTAGAAGTAGGATGAGCACCCCTACACAGCCTTGTCATTTGCTTCTGCTAATGCACAAAATGGAAAGAGCTTCCAGGATTTTGCAAGCAGAAGACAGAAAGTTACATACCGGTTATTTTACTGACAGACAAATCTCAGGAGGTTGCACGGACTGTCCAAAATAACACCAAAATTAAGAGGCTGCCATTCACCATCTGTTTGCCTCTCCCTCAGGAAAAAAGTGCATATCACAAGAAGAAATGGAGCCTGGCTCCGGGGAAGAGGAAGAAGGGGAGAGAGGAAATTTCCACGCAAATTCTAAGTGAATCACGCCGCGATGCCCGCGCCGGCCTGCCCCGGCAGAGGCAAGCGGTTCCGGGGCCACCGTCCCTCCGCCACCCCGGCCGGTGGCTCGGCCCGGCCCAAGGGCTTCCCCGCGCCGGGGGGGCGAGGAGGAAATAAATACAGCCTCCTCCGGGCAGCGGCACGGAGGGAGCCCCTTCCCCGGCGCCCCCCGGGGAGGAGGAGCCGCCCGCTCGCCCCCGCACCCTCCCCTCACGGCCCGGTACCCTCGGCGCACGGCAGCGGCCCGGCGCGTCCCTCCGTCGCCGGGGCTGCACCGGCGGGTGGGCTGCGGCCTGCGCCGTCCCAGCGAAGCCTCGGCGCTCTCGTAGTCAGAGCGGCCCGGCTCCCCCCCGCCTCCTCCTCGTCTCTCCTTCCCTCCCTCCTTCCTTCCCTCCTCGGCCCAGCCTTCAGCTCGCACTCACCCGCCTTCCTCCTGCCTGCCCGGCCCGCGGTGCGTGTGCGCGGCTCTCCCTCTCAGGCTGCCCGGCGCGGCGGGGGCGGCCGGGCGGGTGGGTGAGTGAGTGAGCGTGCGGGAAAGGAGGCGAGGGGAAAAGGAGGAGAAGGGTGGGGAGGGAAGGAGAGAGGCGGCGAGGAAAGAGAGAGAGAAGCGGAGGGGAGAAACCCGCAGCGGCGCTCCTGGGGCGGGACGTGCAGCGGCGGCCGGCCGGGCGCTTGGGCGGCTGCTCCGACGACCTTTACGCGAGGGACGGGCGATCTCTGAGCTCGGGGCGCTCCGCTGCCAGCCCGGCCACCATCTTACATTGGGGAGACTTGCCCCGGACGCCGCCCCCGCTGCGCGTGCGCTGCCGGCAGTGGGCGGGGAGCGGCGCGGGAGGGGGGACGGGGCGCGACGGCAGCGGCCGCGACGGCGCGGGGCATGACGGGACTTGTAGGCGGCGGCGGTGGCCCGGGCAGCGCGTGAGGAGGCGGAGGCGGCGCCGGCGCCGGCCCCAGCCGGAGCACGGTCCTGTTCCTCCAGGCCAGGGATCCGAAGCTCTCCTCCGGACAGGGCTGTCCCACTGCCCTGCTCCGGGGAGTTCCCGTCCGCTAACTCGCTGCAACTTCAGCCACCTGTTGCTGGACATTAAACCGCGCGGTTTTCAAGCACTGGGTTGGTTTCTTTAAAAATATTTTTTTTCCTGTCACTGGTGTTGCTGTGGGGTATATTCCCCTGCCAGGTCGAAGCGACCCCGTGTACCTCCCCGTCGAACTTTGCCGGTTGTTGGCTACAGCGTCAGGGGCTGCGCTGTGCCGTGTTCTCCCAGGAACACCGGAGGCGGCTGTCACGGCGGCTCGGCCGGGGCGGGACGCGGCTCCCGCGAAAGCCGCCACGGGCAGCGGTATCTCACGGCGCGCCCGCCCCTCACCCGCCGGGGGAGCGGGACTGTGCCCGGGCGCCGCTCCCGGCCCTGCCGCCACCCCAGCCTGCCAGCCAGCCGCGCTCTCCGCGGGGGGGGAACCCCCGCCACCCCTCCCGCCTTACCCTTCCCTTCTTTCGCTTTATTCTCACTTTTTTTTTTTTTTTGGTCTTTTTTTTTTTGTCAGGAAATCTTTTTATTTTGTAGAAACTCAGAGAAATTGTATTGCTTCTGTCTCCTCTTTCTACCACGGACACCCTGGGCCATGGACCTGTTTACATTGCACCCATATCCCTTTCTTTCTCCTGTGATCCCCAATGCCACACAGAGGATCTCATCGCCTCAGCTAACAGGCAAGAGGGCTTTTACTCACCTCTTTTACAGCTCTCTTGTGGCTTTCCTGCCGTGGCATCCTTAGCTCTCCAGACTGACAGCCTCATCCTGGGTGTTTAATTATCAGTTATCTCCAGTGCACAAACTATTACTACTTTTGCCATGACAGTATTCACCTCAAAATTTTACTTATTTCAGCAATTGATGGCAAAGGGAGGTGTTCATCACCGAGTGCACTGGCGCAACTATTACATTTAGTGGCATGGATCTTTTCTTCTTTACTTTCGTTTCTTAGTTTGAAGTGTTACACTAGTACAGCTTTGTACAATATGCCTGTTCTACTAACAGTGGAATTTGTATTGAGGTAGCTTATCTCCTTCCTAAAACAAGTTAATGTTATCTTGTGCATATTAAATTTTAGACTGATATATGTATCTCCCCCACAGGAAAGCTCTATAAATTAACTTTTACTACTTCTTGCTGTAGGCAAGACGCAGGTCTGCATAAAAAGATATGCTATTCTCAATAGTAGTCTTGACATGTGAACTCAAATGCAACGTTATTCTGAAAACAAAACATAAAACGGAATGTAAACAGCTATATATGTGAGAAAATCCGTGTTTCTCTGCATATATTTTAGACTGTAACATATGCTTAATATATCAATGTAAAAGTAATTAGTATATATTAATCAAATTCAGGTGATTGTATGTATATACCAATGTATTTCTCAAAAACTTCATTATTTTCACATTCTCCTATCAACTGATATATAAACTATTAGGTTCCAGAAATACCCATTATGTAAGTAACTTATATAAGCAATGTAATTGTTGACACACCTAATACCCAGCAACATTTCCTGTTGAATAAAAGCAAGTACTCTGACTTGGAAAGAAAAGTTAAAAATAATACAACTAAAAGCTTCACTTTTGAGTCAGAATTGAGGCTGTTAATATTAAGTGAATTCTGTGATTTCTTTTAATCAGAATTAAGGAGTCTTTCCCTTAGTAAAAGTCTGTTCAAATCACTTTGCTGAGACCTGCATGAACACAGATAGCAGCAGCATCCAATAATAATGCAGGAAAAAACCTACATGGCTGAAGATACTCTGGCTGATGTTACCAAAGGTTGTCCATAGCCCTGCTTCCACCTCTTCTTTAATCTGGTAAGAATAATTCACTAGGCCATCATGTGGCCATTTTAAAGTTTTAAGATGTCCTTAAATTAATTATTTTATTACTTTTAAGTAATTGTAATGGCTTTCATAAGGTTACTTAACTGCATTTTGACCCCTTATTTACTTTTGGAAATGTTTGGGTTTCATTTTATTTGAATGGGTCTGATAACTCAGCAGGATTGTTTCTAAGAAATCATTTCCATGTTTATAAAGAAAAGCTTTTGGAATACATTTTCTTGGAAATAACCAATGTGTACTAGCTAGAGTAAAAATGTCTATCCATATGATGTACGTGTTGTGATTCAACCCCCAGTTCCCTGAGATTTGTTGCATACACTGTCGTGCATTGATTCACACCATGTACTGGGAAATTGTTCTCCCGGGCAATGATCCACGGTCACTGTCCTGTGGAACAAACATAGGAACCTACTAGGATTCTGCAGTTTGGTGTGAAACCAAGCTATTTTGAGGATTCCTCCAGTGTTAAGCCACCACCATTTCAAATGGCTGCCAACCTGTTTGGAGGAAAAAATGGAGGGTCCTGAGAACGGACTAGAAAGAGACATGACGGTGGTGCACTGATACTGGCAGAAAAGGAGGAGGTGGAGATCAAGTGATTCCAAGCCTGGTTGGGATAAAGAGTAGTTATGCTGGGACTTCAGGATGGTAAATGTTGCAAAGCATCTGCACAGACTGCAGTCTGAATATTCAGCAACAAAAAACCATTACAGCAGCACCTCTATATGTGGACTTGCTGCTCACTGGGATTGATAATGGTCTACCAGTATGTGCTGGAAATATTTATCACATGCATATTTCACTGTGCTGGTACTGAGAAAATACTTCCAGATTTGTAAAGTTCATGACCCCAAGCTCTGCTGGCAGCAGTGGCTGAATATATGTGCCTATATTTCAGACTGAAAATTTGGTTTCATAAATAGAAAAAAAATATTTCTCTCAAGCTTCTGCAAAGCCTCATGGATCGCTACAGAAAGTTCACAAATATTATTATAGAATGATATACAATGGTTGATAACAGGTTTTTTAGAAATTCAGCCTTAGTTACTGAAACAGAAATAAGAATTTGTCTGCCAACTGCAATGGATGTTATTGATGTGTCCACTCCTTTTGTCACTCTAGGAGGTCCAAAGATCTTTCTGCTTCTCTGACTAATGATGCCTTTTACTTGGCAAATGCACTGGAGAAAGGAACTGCATGACTGTTCTGACTAACTGTAGAATAATAACGAAGGGCTTTGTTGGGAAATTAAGTGCAGGTGGAGGAGCCTTACAAACACTCTGATCGATATTTGCTGCAAGTGGCAGATGTTCACTATGTCTTGTTGGAAATACATGAGACGAGAAGGAGATCTCCATGCTGCTCAGGGAAACAGGATGAGCGAATTGTCCTGCTCTTTCTTAAATGAGAGAATAGAGTGGTGAAAAAATGAATGTATTATAGCCGAAGATATGAGAGAGATGTATCTTTATTATGTTTTTGAATTATTAGAGGAAAATGAGAACTTCAATGGGATGCTTCAGCCAATTTTTTTCATTACAACCTTTGTTTATTCAGCATAACTCTGGCACAGCACACCTTATCTGCTAAGTGCACCTATCTTTGCAAATGAAAGCAGAAATCACTCCTGTTTTCTGGAAAGGATGTAGTGGGGATCTCCAGGAAGCTCCCACTATTTGTTAACCTCAGAGTGCACTTGAAGTGGTGATATAACATCTTAATATTCTTCAGAGGACTGGGTTTTTTGCACAATTTACAGCAAATCTTCCTGCATGGTTTTTTCTCCCTTGTCCCAAACTCCTCTCAATCTAGACACTCATGTCCAAGTTAACACAAGTTGTTGTAAGTATCCTTCCAGCTTTTTTTTTGCCTTCTGGCTCCTGTGCTGAAATCCATTCACAGAATCCTTGAACGTCTCTTTCCTATCCTCCTTTTCCTTTTTGAAATATTTTTTATGCATTAAGCAACTTGTTAGGCTGAAGTCCCTCATCATAATGGGGCCTTTGTTGTCAGAGATAAATTGCAATTATTTGTTATTTCTGCACTGAACTCAGTGCCAATGATCATAGGCTTGATACTTTTTTTATCAATTTTGGAATGTCATTCCCATCTGTTTTTCCAGTTTGGGTTTCCCTAGGAAGTGGTTGTTCTCAGGGAACCCCATAGTATGTAAAAAATTAGAAGCCTCTCTCTCTACATCTCCTTTCTGTAGAAATCCTGTGCTGGTCTTGGAATGGGAAGAAGGGAAGGAGATGCTGGGCTAATGAGAGGGATATTATCCTGCTACTGAATAGTAACAGGACTCGAGTTTGCAGTTTTATGTGTACCTCTGTAGCAATGTTACCTTGAAGTATGTTTCCAAGAGCCAAGAAGAAGTCTTACCGCAAAAGGCAATGGATAAATCGGAAAGATGTGCAGCATTGCATAGAAAGGTACTGAAGTAAATTCAGCTGCAGAAATGAGAGAGACCATACAGATAAGAAACCAAGAGGGCTGGATTGCTTTGCTCTGTGCATAGTAAAAATGGAGCACAGTCTTTGCCCTAAGATCTCCTGTAACACACGCAGATCAGCATCATGTGCACTAGAAGGGAACAGACTGTAGAGCAATTGGCCTGAATTCAAGAATTTTATATTGCTAAAGGTTTGATTACAAGTGTTTTATAATCTCAGCATTTTGAAATGTTTAATTTTGGTAATTCATCTCATAAAATGTGAAAGGAAGCTAAAGAATGCTGAAAAAATTATAAGCCAAAGTATATTTGCTACTGCCCTCTTTTTTTCTGCATTTGCTGTTGCAATAACTATGCCTGCCCCGCAATCTGTGTTCCTTTTAACTCAGGGGATACTGCCACGGTATTTGAGTGGCAGGAGGAGCAGCAGCGAGCCCAGATGCGTAGCAAGCAGTGCAAGGTGGGGACACAAGATTGAGTTCTTGGAGCACCTCGTTCGTGGAGCACCACGATGACCACAGTACAGAAGGCGGCACCACCATGATGACCACAGTTGAGAAGGCGGCACCAAACAGATGGAAAGAGGCTCATGGTTCATACAGCTCATTTTCCCCTGCCAGTGATGGCATCCAGATACCACCTGGCTTAGAGATGCAGAGCTATGACATAATATAGGACATGATAGGAATACTTCTCTCAGCAGCATTTTCAGGCTAACCACCTATCTGGATTTCAAATAGCTTTTTCGCAACCTCAGTCTTTGCATTTCCATTCAGTGGTTTGAAAAAAATATTAGCTCTACAACTCCATATTTGAAGCGACATCATTTGACAGCTGTGGTAAGTCACCTGGGTCCATTACAATAGTGGGGTTCACCAGTGACGTTCCATGGATCAATCTTTCACATCTTATCCTATTCTGGCCAGTTAGAAGTCCTGGAGGTCCTGTTGACATCCCTTCAGGTCATGTGGAAAAGCCAGCATTATTTTGCTTTATGGTGGCAGTGGTCCATTCCTCAAGAATGTTCCTCTCTTGCATTCAGTTTGACCTGCAGTCACAAATAATATTTGAGGCAGTGCTATAAGTTGGGGCTGGATGTGCTGGTACACACAACCCATGAGACAATATCAGGGGAGGGAAAGAGGTGGAGCTCAAAAAAATGTGTACATCTGGAGGAACACACACATACTGGAATTGCAAAGGAAGCCATCAGCATTCAGCAAGAGTGGTAACATACTTGATCCAGATAATCTCGTAACAGAAGAGGGCACTCAGGGGCCAGACAGCAAATAAACCTTATCACGTTATACAATGAGGGAAAAGCATTCAAAAATGGGCAGAATCCTCTCATAAACTGGATGCAGCTCATAGCTGAGGGCTGGTGAGCCTGGGTTTCATTCATGAAAAAAAAGAAAGCCCAGCCACTTTAAAACAATCGTTATGAACATGCTCAAGCCAACTCATCTGAAATATTTGAAGTAACATGCCTGTGTAGACAGGACTTCATTATGTTACTTATTGTTTTCAAGGAGTCATTGCCTGCTCTTTAAAGCAAAACATACATTACGAGACAGAATGATTGCTCATTATTGTCATATTCCTTAATTGCCTTCTATATTAGTGCATTCAAAGGAATGTATTTTTCCTCTTCTGCCCTTCTCTTCCTTCATCCAACAGCACTCAGCATTTTCCACAGAGCTCAAAATTGCTCACATTCTTATAAAAATGCCTCAGCCGTATGGGATTTGCTGAGATGAAATAAAAAGTGCATGACTTGAGAAAATGCAATACTTTATCCTGCATATTGATTCCATGACTGCTGTATAAACAGGAGCTGTCCATTACAAGAACTTCCACTGACTTTTTCTTGTGTTGGAACTCATGTTCTGCATAAGCCAGGTGTGACAGGAGCTCACCTGTCAAGAAAGTATGACGTTGCATTAAAGAGTTGGCATGAACTTTGACACTTGTAAATATATTGCACCAGCCAAGCTCCAGCTGCAACCTTGCAATTTTCCAGACAGATATATTTCCTTTTGCCAAAAGGAATGTGAGCTACTGCAGCTAATTTTATGCTATATAAATAATGCTGATAGAGAGACCAGCCTGAAATTAGATAGGTTAGATAGGCAAAATAATAGATTATGTAGGGAAGTCAAAGCATTTATTAATCAGAAATATGAATATGTTCCTTAAGGAGCCGCAGGAAACCAGCTGTAATGATGACAAATTAGAGATCCCAGAATAATAAGATCAGTTTTGCATATAGGCAGCCCTGTAACTCAGACTCTGTATGATGCAGATTTGCTTGTTGTACAGAGAAATTTGGCTCTTATATTCTGATAGAGAACGTTTCTGCTTCTTAGCCTGTGCTTGACACGCCAACAGAGGGAAGGTTGTGCTGTGTGCCTTGTGCTGCTCTGCCCTCTTTCCCCTTCTGCTCCATCTTTCCTCCGGCACTCTGCACCATGATGGGACCAGGCCAAGAGCCCCTGCAGGTCGGGAACATATCCAGGGGAAGCAGAGACCAAGCTGGTATCTTGACCATGTTTTATAGACTGACCAAGACACCTAAAGAATGGTAGATACTTTTCTATTTTAATATACATTTTTTCATTCTTCCATATGAATTTTAAAATTGTACTATGTTTTCCTCAGCAACATTTTAAAATCATTGGTACATCAGTGTATGAGTATGAGAATTTCCTGCTAACAGGCCAGCCATGGACTTAAAGCCCTGGGTAGACCCAGTTTGTTTTACTCCTAATAATCCAGCATTTGTGGGGCTTTAAGGAATGATAAATTGCCTCTTCTTAAATAGGTTATTTTAAACTGTAGCCAGTCATCCTCTGGTAGGTGCCATATTTTGCTAAAGCATATAAATCAGGTTCTGACTTTTTTTTTAACCTACTTTCATTTTGTTTTCTCCTCCTTACTTTCTTTGTGTTGGTATCACACTTGGGAAACCAAAATTAATTTTTGCATGGAAAGCTTCAGAACGGATGTACCCCAAACATTTCCACTGATAGTGTATGGTGTCATGCTTGCCTGAAGTGCTTATAATTTGTTTTATGCAAACTCGTTGTATGCTGGGCCTTAAAATTACTGCACAGTTAAACTGTACTGCGCAGTTGTCAGATTGACAGCAGAAGAAGGTAGGATATGCTCAGTGTTTTGTGTGGTTTTAGTCCATGCCTAGCACTATTTCTCCTGACTAGTACACAAACCAGTGTAATGTCTAAAAGCCACAAAATTTGAAACTTTTAGGTGTTTATATTTGCTTGGGATCCCATGAAAGTAGCCTGATTTCCAAAACAATTGAGCATTTGCAGCTTCTCCTGAGGTTAATGAAAACTCATCTTCTCTGAAAGACGGTTCCATTCTGCAAGTTTCCACACAGGATTTCTATGTTGAATATTAGACCTACACTGTGGAAAACACTATGTACAATATTATGATACAAAAAGACCAGGGAGAGACACACCACTTTCTACCAAATGTGCCCAGATGCTTCCATGCTTAATCTCTCAGGTGTATTCTGTCGGAAATTTGGAAAAGACTTAAGGGTAAAGCTCTGCCTAAACAGAGTAGAAGGTGATGAAAAATCTCTTGAGATAATAGGGTAGGGAATGTACCATGGAGAAAGATGCACAAGGTGATGCCTAACAGTAGGGTCTGCCATATACACACGGAGATCTCACTGTCCTTCAGAGGCAACCCATTCATTCGACTGGCGCGGTGAGCCATCACTTTCTTCACTCTCCAGCATAGAAGCAGCAGAGTAAGAGCATTAAGATTAGGTGGGTAGCCAGCTACTTCCCATTCATGTAAAAAGACTTGGCCAAAATCAGGGACAAGAGAGGAGTGAGTTGCTGGTTGCTTGCTTCTTCACTCCTGCTCTGTGCAGATAGGAACCTAGACATTGGACTTCCTTCCTTCTGTGTAATATATACCTTTCCTCATTCTTCTGAGTGTATATACCGTGACTCATCTCAGGCCTACTTCAAAGGCACAGAAGTCAGAGGGAACACTTCCTACTAGAGTGAAGTCATACATTCTCGCCTCAGGACAGGTAAACAGTGAGTTGTCTCAGCTGAGATCTTAGTAAAGACAAGGGAGTTAATTTTTCATCTTCAAGATCTCGTTACAATTCAAGTTTTTAAAAATTTACTAATTTAAATGAAAATGCCAGTATGGATTTTATTTAAAAATATTTTAAAAGGTACAGTATCTATTTTTCAAGGTACATCTACTTTCATGCACAAAAAAAAAAAGCTTAGGTCTCAAAACATGCAAACTGCTGGAAGAATAACCATGGTTCTGTTGTACTCCTATAAAAAGCAGCACCAGGTGGCCTAATTGAGTTTTATTAGGCATTGCTTTCTAAATGTTGACATGACTGAACCATCAAAGCTGTAAAAGGTGCTTATCTAATATTCTGAGCAGCGTACTTCCTTAAGAAAACTTAGCTCTGGTGCAGCATTCACCTTTAATTGGTACCTTTCCTCTCAGATAACTGTGGAATTAAGATGATAAATAGAGTCAAATTAGTTTTTCATGACTCATCTTCATCTTATATAGAGTTTTAAAGTTTAGAGCATGGTATGTCCTCATTACAGGAGGTCTGTGTGTCTCAGTCTGCAGAGGGCTGACAACTGCCGTGGAGCAGACTGACAGCACAATTACCTGCAAGGTGTGCCCTACTGGGAAAAGGCTGAGCTTCAGCAGTTTGGTCATGTCACAGCATGTGACAAAAGGTTACTAAAGAGGTGATTACTCCTGTCCTACCACAGCAGTCCTTGTGTCAATTGGTTCTAGCAATGGCAGCCATGCTAAAATTGAAGAACTTCTTACTAAGCTATCTATGGCTGACTCCAGCTGTGATTTGGATGAGTAAATGTGGGATGTGGGCAGAGAAACATCATGAAAAAAACATACACTGCCCTGGGTGATACTATAGCTGAGTGTGTACTTACTGTACTGCACTGTATTCTTCCCCTTGATTTTAAATACCAGCAATTAATAACTATCCCCTTAACATTGTCCAAGTTGGTGTTTGCACAGTATTTAAAGAGGAGGTAAGTTGCTTACAGACAAGGATTCCTAGAAATGAAGTAGGCTGTTAACTCTGGAGGGATACTAGCTCCTCAAAAAGTTATTTTCTCACGTTATGCATGAAAGTTTGTGTGAGGCAAGACCTGGAGTTGGATCATTGTTTCATGGAGCCATGAATAGAGAGAAAAGACACAACTTTCAGACAAGAAATCAGTTTATTTAGAGCACTGGGGCTATATGACTCACTGATTTATCTGAGTAGGCAAACAAACCAGAAAGTATTGAAAGAATAGCTGTGATAAATGAAAATAAAAACATGATTTTTTTTCTTGCTGAGATCAGAAAAAAAATCCACTCTATGAATACAGATTGCCTAGGTTTGGAATATCTGTAAAGGAAAAAGGTTATAGCTGGTCAGGTTGACAGAGCTGATAGTTTGCTTTCACATACGGCTCAGGCTTTCAAGAACTCTCCAAAGTAGTTAACACATAAGTTATATTTTTTGTGAAAAGAAAGTGAATTAGTATTTGAGTCAAACACATGCTGATGTGTTTGTCAAAAAGATTTAATCACTGAGACAAATCACAAGAGAAATATTCTTCACCTGGTGGTCAGATTAGCCTTTTGAATGGCAGGATTTTCTCTGCCGTGCTCCCTGGCAGGTTCCAGTTGCATATCTGGTGGAAGTTTAGTTATTTTCACAAAATTAAGTGTCACTAACACGAGACTGAGAGCACAGAATGCCAAAGACCCCTCCAACCTTTATGGGAGGTAGCAGTTGCATATTAAGCTGGGAGGGAAGAATTTAGCAAGCCTCTCACAACTTGAACAAGTAATCTGAGCTCCTCCAGTGAAAGGGAGGCATCAATCTTCCCTATCATGCTCTTCGGATCTCACCTCAAAACTGACACTAGACTTTCTGAGAAGTTCTGGGAAAACATACTTTGAAAGACATCTACCATCTTCCAATATAAAACAATGTCAAACTAAGACACCCAAAAGGCATAATCAAATCCTCATTAAAACTATGGCCACCTAATTTTTAGGGGTTTCTCACAGCTTAGTGTCCTTGTGTAGTTATAGTCTAAATATACCTGCAAGCAAACCTTTGCCTCAGCGTTTCAGAATGAGTCAGTACCTCAAGCTTCTCTTGGGCTGGACCTCACCATAACTACTTGTATCTGCAGACAGACTGCTCATTAAGGAGGACTCAGAGTGATGCATAAGAAAAACGAAATTATATTGTTAACAGGCAGATGCCTAGGAATGCAGCTGAGTGATGCACTCTGAGTGTTATTTTCAAGCAAGTATTGATTGTTGTTTGTAAGGAGATAGCACAAGATGGAAAGCTGACCTGAGATTTTAATCATAATTTACTGCTATCTACTTAAAGAGACCCTTTTTGCAGATATCAGCCGTAATGCTGAATGTATGTCTTGACCTTTGAATTTCTGTTCTTCAAATCAGTATTTCTTGTATGCACGCTTTCAATAGGTTATTAACTTCGGAGTGAACTCTTCTACCAAGTATGCTTCATTATAACTCCACCAAAGTTAATCTACAATAGTAGTTGTCCTACCTTGCAGAAAGCCTTAAAGGATTATCGTTCTGCCATGCTGGACATCTACAGACTCACACAATTATTTCTGAGAATTTTGTTTTCTGCATTGGTTAGGTCTCATTTTATCTGAGAGTCCAGATGAGCTGACCAGGTGTTTTTCAGAGACATTTCAAAGACACAGATTTAGCTTTGTCTGATTTAGAATAGGAATGTTCTTGAATGATGAGAGAAATTAATTTTGACTGTCTGGCACCATCTATAAGAAAGGTAGGAGAGTTATAGGTGCCAAGCAGCTCAGAAACCTGCTCATAAGACACAGTTTTTTTGCTATTTGACTCTTAAGCACTCAAGCAACTGAATGAGCATAAACCATAAACTCCAGCCTTGACTATTCAAGCACATAGTATAGTTTAGTGCTCCAGTGTCTAAGGTGTCACCTTGGTAGGAGTTATTGAACATGTGGTCTCAACAATTACCCCATTTACTGTGAAGAGCTAATATTGCTTCTCATTATACTTCTGCAGCAATAGTCATAAGCAAATAAGGCAGGAGGAGACTTAACAGACATATGACTTCCACTGAAATATTTTGACATCAGAACCAATTAATACAGTTGCTTGTTCCAGAAATAGGATTTGTTCAGTTCATGTTCTTTGGATTCTTGCTCCTGAACATAATTCTTCCTGATTCTCAGGAAACTTAAATGAAACAAAAAAAAAATGGACTGGAGCAGAAGGCAAATTCTTTCTTATGCTACCTATTTAAACAGGGTTGTTTTTTTTTTCAAGTAAGTTACCTCAGAGCATCAGGACAGGGAAAGTATTTCAGTAAGAAATTGTCAGAAGTGCACAAGCTATATTTTGCATGCATCTTTTGTGTACAGGATGCTTCTTGTCTTGTGCCCAGAGAACTCCAAAGAAGTGGACAGTGCTGGGAAGATAATTAACAAAATGGCAGCATAATTGTGAAGCAATTTTAAATTGCAGTAGAGATGGCATTGCAAGATACCCTTTTCCTGAGTCTCATTGGTTCCTATATCAATTTCACTCAGTTTGTAAGTACAAAGTAATGATTTACTTCAATTTAGCTTAATTGACTGCCAAGATGCTTCCTCTCCCATTTCTTGCATTATATCTGGTTACAGAAACCCTCTGCTTTACATTATTAGCGTAGAGATTTTTGTGCAACTTTACACATCTTCAGTGTTGCCCAAGTGAACTCATTACACTTTTGTAGCTTTGCACCTATTCCAACCCACCCATTCTCTGATGGGAACCCAAAAGGTTGAAAGAAGTGTGTAAGTCAGCTGCAGAATATATTCAACATGCTCTAGAAAGTGCTCAGAGTGAATTACAGAATAAAACCTGAATTTGTGAAACTGGCAACTTGCAAAAACATCAACTGTCCTTAAATCCGATGTGTAAATCCCTGAACAGAATGAATATCAATAAGGCAGTTGATGTGCCAAGGCTTCTATGTACTATATCAAATCTCTCCACTTTGCTTATGCTTTGTTTTTCCAGGATTTCCTTGGTTGTAAGTTTCTGCACCTCTTGTTGTCAATCACTAGCAGCTATATCCTTACACTAATCAGATTATCTTCTGGGCTAATAACTGCCTCATTGCCCTCAGAAACTGAATGGAGAAATTATTACAAAAAAAGAAAGGCTATTCTTCATTCCAGGATGGAGAAGAAAGAGAAACAAGACAGATAGCTTTAAGGGCCTCAAAGCAGGAATTAGGGAAAAAATAACTCAAAATACATCACAGAGCCAAGAACAGTATTTTCATTTTACCTCTGAAGCCTGAACAAGGATCAAGACCCAACTGACAAGCAGGATATTGTTTATTAAGGCATTTATTTCTGGTCAGATGCCTATAGTCAGTAATTGTCCTCACCTACAGTGAGGAAGGGCAGTGCTTGCTCTTGTTCATCTCATCTCCCCCCACTCCCTGGCCCCAAGGAAGGTGTTCATATAACTTTGAGAACGTTTAGCTCATTGTTGCTTTTGACTAGATAAACTACTTACACGAGCTAGTGACAACCTCACACAGTTTCTTTGATGAGCTTAGATACCATGGTGACACTAGAAATATCTAGGATGAAAGACAGAGAAATTACAAAGTTATTTCCTTGAGAAATGCTGCAGGGAAAGGTCTCAGACTTTTTTCTAAGATGTGATGCCAAGCTAACTATCTCAATGTATAAAGCACACTTTTTTGCAGCAAAGATGGCATTATAGCCAGCTAAGAAGTTTCTAGGAAAATTAGCTGGCATAGTAAGACAATTCAGGATTTTTTACTCCGCCAATTAACATGATGCAAAAATTACATTATTTTTCCTGTTCAGATGATGGGTCCAGGCTGCAGATCCATTCAATCGGCATTCCAGGCCTGCTGTGAGGTGTTACACACATTTTTACAAAACAGTAGGCTGAGATGCACAGAGTTAGTGTCAGTCAAAACAAGAGCTCCAGGAAGTTTTATGGTCTAATCAGTAGCCAGAAATGTTTTTGGCTTTTTGGGAAAGAGGCATATTTCACAATGCAAGGACTGGTCTATTTATGTAGATGCACTTCTACATGGCAACTTTCTCAGTTTCAGTTGCAATGCAGAAAAGCCTTTTTTCATTTTTCTCCATCATGTGATGGAGATGTGAAGGATGTGATCATAATGACACTGAAGATTAAAGGTAGGAAATTAAGCATGGCCTCTTAGGCATTTGAACAATACTTTTTTTTTTGGCTAATAATTATTCTTCCTGGTAATAATAACATGTAAAGACAGTAAATTATATCATCATCATTGTTATCTTTGTATCTTGATGTATGATTTGACTATGAACCACTAAATATAGTACTATCAAAATTAAGAATGTTACACCTGTAGTACATCACAAACCACCTACAAGTTACAGTCAAAGAGTAGGTTCCCACTGTGCAGCTCAGTTTAATTATTACTAAGAGTTATTTCCACCCATAGAAATGAATGTAGGTCTCTCACCTCACAAGCAGAATTTGCTACCCTACAGGCAATTCGGAACCTCCTCTCCCTGGAATCCAGGGGAATTAATATCTACCCCAGGTATTTGGTGTCAGCCTACCTTTGGTACTTCACAGATTTCTGTCTAGTAATTAAGGATGAAAGACATCGGTGTCCCTTCCTGAACCCATCTGTATTGGAGAACTTGCTGAGAGCTATTGTTAGGGAGAGGAATGAGGTATTCTTTCCCTATAGTGACCTGTCAAAAAGAGACTACCAAACCAGCCAGTGATCCTGGGTAAACAATGGGAACCTAAATTAAAGGACAGCAAATAAAGCAAGAATAAGCAAGAATTACTATTCATGGACTTCCCTACTCATTAAAGCATGGATGGATGGATGCAGTTATGCCAATAAAAACATGCGCAGAACGGTGTATCTAGATGCCTCTCTTACTGCATCCGTACTAGGAGCCGAACTGACACAACTATTTTGCATTAAAATATCACATTGCTGACAAAGAAAGAATATAATAAATGCTGTGCAGCTGGAGCTAAATGTGGTATTTTTTCTTCTGAAGTTCAGCTGCCCAGTGACCTACCCCTTGCCATCCACTATTTCAGGCTGTCTTTTTTTTCTTGTTGCTATGTGACCCTAGGTCAATTGGCAAGGAGAGGAAAGAATTATCTGGAAACTTAAAATACTAAATGTGCAGTAGTTAGAAAGGATTTTTTCCTTCAACAGAGTTCAAAAAAAAGTGGGTGCAATCTGGCTGTATCTGAATGCCAAAAGAAATATGACAGCTCTTAATGCCTGGGAAAGGCTTTTAAAAAAAAATCAATTATTTATTTGTCTCTCTTCTTTAAAACTTCATGTTTCTTAAGGAAACACAGCTTATGAAATCACACTGTATGCCAAACTTTTTCAGTAACTTTTGAACCTGTTGCAATTTCTGAGTCAATTCCAACCTAATCTGATCAAAGGCTAAAGGGCTCATAAACTGTGAAACTCAGGGAATGTATAAAGGAAAAAGACCAAAATTAGAATCACTGTGGAAGGAAAGACTGAAGCAAAACCTCATTACATTTGCTGTGGCCAGATGATCAGCCCATGCATCTCCAAGTTTATCATGATACCTGCCTTTCATAGTCATGGGTCTTGGGGTGGCACGTGGGCAGCATAGGAGCAGAACTATGGCTTTGCAGGGAAGGGTGCATGGGAGAAGATACAGGAATGCTCTGCCCAGGGACCAAGGCTGCTTTAGTTCAGCTGCTTGTGGAATAACTTCACTTATTTTCTACTTTTACCTCTTGCCTGGCATTCTTCATTCCCTAGACTAAAATGAACAATTCACTATCATTCTCATCATTATAGGTCTAGTCTGTTCATGGCTAAGACCAGGAAAGGGTAAATCTCAAAGAAATATGGGGCCTTTGACTTAATCAACAAATTAGGCCAAATTAATGAGAACAGATTCATCTGTTGAACTCTGAGAGAAGCTGTTCTTGACAGGACAGACTTTTTTCCCCTTTTCTAAAATCTCTGTTTCTCTCTCCTGTTCTGACTAATGCTTGTGAAACAGTTTCTCTGCTTTCTGTCTGTTTTTTTCTTATAGCTGCCTTGCCAATTCACTCACCCCAGGACCACTGCTCTCTCTATTACCCCTTCTGCCATTCCATTTTAGGAGGGATCTAGAGAAGCAAAGATAGTTATTTTGCCAATTTCCCATGGGTCTAGTTCATTGGACATGGTTTTGCAACCATGAAATACTGTTTTAAAAAAGTTCAAAAGGGTAAACTATTGGAACTAAAAATGACTACTTTTGGTGGAATCTTTTATCCTAAAGGTGATACAGGAGGGAATTTCTGTAAGAAAGTTGGTTACTACTGGGACAGAGAATGGTAAATTGACTTCAGACACAGACTGCTTCTAAGATACTGGTATTTGTTCCGCAGGTCCAGATACATAAGTGTATAAACGTGCCTTTTGTTTTGTTTTCTTCATGCCTGGTACTTTTTTTTTTTCTTTCTTGCACATACTTTGAGTTTAAACGCAGCTTTCTTCACAGGATAACTCATATCAGAGCTGGCATTTTTTTTCTTTTTTTTTTTCTCCCCTATACAAGACTGTAAACCCTAGTTCACATTCAAAAATTATTTATTGACTCTATTTTTTTAAGACTTCAATCAGAAATCAGAGAAGCTGAAGCCATCCTGGTAATCTTTTTTTTTTTTTCAGTTAAAAAATAAATTAAAATATTCTAATGTTTTTCCTAGTGCAGTGTCTGAATTCGGGTATTGAGCCATATTCAGTGAAAACGGCTTATAGGGCAGGGCTTGGAAGGAAAGACTCCCTTGAGCGTGGCATGGAAAGGAGAAGAAAAACGGGACGGCACGGAATCGATGTGTTATTTACACGAGAGGAGCGAAGGCGGGAATGCAGGAGCCCGGCGCTCTCCCTTTCCCGCAGCCGCCTCGAGGCAATACGAAGCCGACTGGCACGATGAACCATCGCCGTGCAACTACAGCTCCCAGCAGCCTGGGCGCGGGGCTGCCCCTGCCGCTGCCGGAGCCGCCGGCGCGGAAGCGGCCGCCTCGTGATCGCCAGCAGCCGCGCTGTGCCGCAGCCAGCGAGGGCGGGAGCCGCGGGCCGCCCGGCCCGGCCCCGCAGCCCGGCGGGCTGGGGTTGGCTGGGCCTTCCTCGGGCGCCGGCGCCGCGGTCGCGCCTCCCTCTCGCCAAGATGGCGGCTCCGTTGGCGGTAAATTCGGGTAAGAACAATCTGAGCGTGGGGCTGCGGCTTCTCCTCCGCCTCTCCCCGCGGCCGTCCCGCTCCGCGGCCCTGCGCCTCTCCTCCGAGCCCGCGAAACCGGGGGCGGCCGCCGTGGGAAGGCTGGGTGTGGCGAGGCGGCGAGGGAAGGCCCGAGCGGGCGGCGGGGAAGGGCTGCGGGGCGCCCGGTGCGGGGCGCGGTGTGCGTGCAGGCAGTGGGAGAGCGGCTTCCCGTGCGGCGGTAGCCGGGCTCGGGCCGCGCAGAGCTGCCCGGCGATGGAGCTCCGCGGTCAGAGCTGCCGCCGCGCCTGGCTGGTCCTGGCGGGGAGTCACATCGGGCAGCGAAGGCCTCCTGGGTTAGAGAGGACTGTGGTAACTCGGTGTACACGTGGTTACGCGTCACTTCGGTATTACGCTCATCTCTTAATGCTGTGTGGTGTAGGAGGCAAAAGAGAAATATATCCAGAATTTTGCTCAGTGGTACACAGGGAGTCTGGAAATGTGCAGCTGGTTTCTCATCCATTGAGTATTGCTAAGGACTAGGAAACTCCCCCCTCTCAATTGGAAGTTTTGTTATCGCAGCTTGTGTCAGTTGCTGCTCATCTTCTCCTGGGGTACTTCTGTCTCTGCTTTCTATGTATGGTGCCATTCAGTAGTTAGAGAAAACAAAGCCCCTATTCCTCTTTATCCTTCTTTTTGTAAGACTGAACCAGGTCAGTTCTTTCACCTTCTCACTCATCCTGTTCTCTGGCTCGTTATCTCAGTGTCTTGCTCTGAGGCGCCCAAAAGTAGACACAGTATGGGAGTGAAGGACTCTGAGATGCCTAAATAATCACTTGCATCTGCTGGCTACAGCTGTTAATATAGCCTGGAGCCTGCAGGCAGCCTTTGCTATGAGCGTGTGCTGCTGACTGGTGTTCAGCTTCCTGCCTGCCAGGACAGTCGGGTGGTTTTCTGTGAAGCTGCTCTCCAGCAGCTTCCTTGGTCCCCAGCTTGTGCGGTGATTCTGTGTTGGGGGCAAGATGTTGCATTTGCTATTGCTGAGCTTCATTAGGTTAATAGAAGGAGAATGGAGACCCTGTGAAAAACAGTTATCACTAGAGTATAGGCCAAAAGGTCTGTAAATAAGGTTTTGTATGTCAATAATCACTATTAATTCTAATTAATAGAATTAAAACCTCCATTCCTGTGGTAAGCAAGGAACAAATTTTACAGAGAAGATATTTTGATCTCACTGAATGGATTGCATCCCTGTAGCCTCACAGAAAAGCACTAATAAAGCAAAGACTCTTCATAAAAAACTATGACTTTGTTGAAGTGAGAATTGGAGTAGTTCTAATGAGAGTATTTAATAAATTACAGAGCAAGAGAGTCTACAGCCTTATAATTTAAATAAACTAGGGGAAGAAGGAGTTTTTTATGGGAAATATGGGAAAAATTAAAAGGAGATATGGCACTAGACCTAGTGAAGATTTTGCCTTAGGTTATAGTATATTGTTTGTGGGGACAGACATATCATGGTTGAGTCTATAACTTGGCAAAAAGTTCAGGCATAAGCATCAACTGCTATTGTTGCCAAAAGAAGCAATGCAGCCTGTCCTTCCTTTCTGTCCCTAATGGGATGGTCAGCCTCTAAAACTAATAGTAATAGAATGGCTTAAGTGGGAAGAAGTCAGCGTGGTTGCTAAAGTCCAACCTCTTCCCATCCCAGGTGGGATTCTTTTCTCTGCAGTAATCCATCTTTGTGCCATCGCAGAGCAAGCTGGGTTGTAGATGTGATCCTGCTGAAAATAAACTTTTTTTTGGATTAGGTTTTGGTTAGCGAAGTTAGATCCTTAATTTGTTCTAATGCCTTACAGTACACGTGTTTGGGCTGGTGCAAAGCAATTATGTGGTAGGGACAAGAGCAAACAAATGGGCCAGGGAAGTAGTTGAACAGTTTTTGGCAGGCACTGTAGTTTGCTGCTGGTGTTTATTGGACTTGGTAATGTAGTAAGAGTGAAAAAACAATTTCAGGTGGATATAAATCTCTGAACTCTGAAGTTATGTGGGAGAGCCAGTTACAGGTAAGTGTGAAATTATGCATCCAGTAGTAGCTATTTCTAGGCAGGGGTAACATTGTATGAGTTAAAACACTGATGCTCAGAAAAGGCAGATTTGTCCCTTTTTTACAGGTTGACCGACACAGCCATGCTGGCACTGCTAAATGTGTTGTCTCAGTAATTTGTAATTCACGTGTAGCTACTCAGCATGAATAGCTTCACCCTTTAAGTGTGTAGACTTCACCATTTAAGTATGGCAGTCTTTGATCTGACATTCTAGAGGTACTTTGAAGCCTGGGAGATTTGCATTTTGATTGTTGGGAGGGATATCAATTTTAGTTTGAGTAATCAAAGGAGTTTGTTCTCTCTCAACAGCCAGTGTTTTTCTCTGATTAGTGAGGCAGGATTTTACACCCCTTCCAGATGACTAGCTCAGTACACACTGGTTCATCTCTGACGAAGTAGGAGCAATAAGGGTGATTTAAATACCTTGCTTTTGCTTAAACTGCTTTTTGGTATTCCCAACTTGCTCACTCAAGTAGTAATCTTTGGAAATGATTGAAACCATTTTTCTTTAGCCATCTGCTCTCATGCAAGAGTATTGTATGTTTTGGTTTGATGGGTTGTTTAGCTAATAGTGAAGGTAGTCCTTTTCTGGAGTATTCTGTAGAAGTGGTAGAGTCACAGTCCTGGAGGGATTTAAAAGACATGTAGATGTGGCACTTGGGGACATGGTTTAGTGGTGGACTAGGCAGTGCCAGATTAATGCTTAAACTCTATGATCTTAAAGGTCTTTTCCTACCTAATACCTGTATTGTAAGTGTCCTTATAAGATGACTTCAAGCACCAGAATTTAGGTGCATCCATCATCTTTTTTGGTTCTTTAGCTCCCTAAATGCAATTAAGTTTTATATCAGACTGTTGTTGGGGGGTTTTTTTGTGCCTTAAGAAAGGAAAATATACTTTTCTTGATGGGTGTAACAGTATACTGACACGCCAAGAGTAACAGTAAACTCAAAAAGCATCTACTTATTGAAAACAGTGTGTAAATAATTTGTTTTCTTTCTTTCTCTATTTCAAATACATTGTTTTATTTCTTCTTTTAGCTGCAAGCTTGTGGGGTCCATATAAGGACATATGGCAGACTGTAATGAATGCCATTTGGAAAAGGCAGCCTGAAGCTGTGCATCGTCTCGATCAAGTTTTAAAGAAGCACAAATCTGACTTCATTTCTCTCTTCAGAAATCCGGTACTGGGCTAATCCTCTCTTCTGGAATGAGTTGGAGAGTTGATGATTTGCTCTGTCTTATATTGTTGTCTTACATGCCATTTTAGACTCTGGCCATTCTTTTCATGTGACATTTTTACAGTACGTAACACAGATGTGTTATACCAGTCTTGTTCTGCTGTAAGAATACAAATAGTATTAAGTGGGAAAAAATAATACATACGTATTATTTTGTATCTTCTACAGAGAATTTTATCTGTGATGTATTTTTTTCTCTCATTGTTTGAGTGCTGCTTTAAAAGGAATAGTAAAAGTATCTCATGATCCATCAGTCAGGTATTAACTTTTTTTGTTACTCCTGTGTGTCTGAAATAAAGCACAAAGCTATTTTGTCTTGTTTTGCTCATGTTTCAGTCAGATTAACAAACACACAAAACAGATGAACTTAAAAAATACAGAATGTGTCTTGTTTGGAATGCCAGATAATGGGAAAAGACTCCCCATTTCCTGGCTGATGGATCATAAAGGAGTAACTAGAAATATATCTTCTTTCAGGGGTGTTATTTCTTCAGCAGTAGATGGCTTTTTTTAACTGATAGGTCAGCTATAGAGTTTCATCAGTATATTTTAGCATCTCAGTTTAATGGAAAAAGAATGATGTAGAGAATAGTTGGGAGTAACACAATAGTTCTGAGCAACAACCCAGATGTCTTTCACTGAGGTGATACCAATTCCTGTTGAGAATTGTATCAAAGTATACTTTCAGTTTCTATTATTTTGAGTAAACTAAATCTCAGCACTGATTGTATAAGATTATTTTTGGTATGGTCCCACAAAGAGACTCTGCTGTCCAAGCATGAAGCATTTTTAGGATGCCTTTACTATCTTTGTTTAAAAACACTGCCTTTGTTTTTATGATGACAACCTGACCTGACAGAGCTGTATTTGTGAGGAAGGATTAATGTGTAAAGCTTTATTCAGTATTTGATCTTGCCATTTTGAATAATTTCTGATTGTTTGAAAGATTGAAACTTGCTTGTTTCTCTTGCAGCCAAAAAATGTTCAGCAGCATGAGAAAATTCAGAAAGCAAGCACAGAAGGAGTTGCTATCCAGGGTCAGCAGGGAACTAGGCTTTTGCCAGAGCAGCTCATCAGAGAAGCCTTTATCCTCAGTGACCTCTTTGATATTGGAGAGTTGGCAGCTGTTGAGCTCCTTCTAGCTGGTAAGAAGGGAAAATATTTAAGAGCTGGAGAAACACAGCTAAAATAAGGCGTTCTTATTTAAGTGTATGTTTAATGTGAATGCATGATGCAGTGAAGACCTTAGCTTCCTAACACAGAATGTTCTTAAAAAGAAATCTATTCTCACTGTAATGTCATATGATAGCAGCGTTCTGAACCCTAATGTTTGTACACTCAGCTATTGCAAAAGGGGGAATATTCTGAGGAAGTTTTATGATTTACTTTCTGTATCATTGAATTTAAACATAAAGAAAACGTGATTGAAAATTTTTCCATAAAGCAGTGTAATAGATACTGATTGTTCAAATTATGTATTAGTTATACATTGCTGTGTGACTCTGTAATCTAATAACTGATTAGTAAGAGAAGTATTCTGGAGAGTGACACATTCTTTGCAGGTAGAAGATTGATTTCAGAGTTATTAAGTTATAATTGTTAGTTGTTATTACTAGCTACTGTTTGTTAACTTGAAAAGTTCTTTAAGGAAGTACCTTGCAGATTTGTCACCTTTGGAAAGCCATCTTCAACTCAGCCTCATTTTCTATTTTGAACTTGAATTTTCAATGTGATTTCAGATAGAAAATTTGATTTTGAATAAAAGATACTTCTATGATAATTGGCTTGAATTGATTGTTGAGATGGATACATATCAGTGGCAAATACCATTTGGACTAGGATATTTATGAGCTTGCACTTTAATACAATTTTTGTATGTTTTAAAAGTTGAATATTAATTTTACCAATAGCACCCAAAATATCTGGGATTTCTTTTAAGTGTCTGAAACAAATCAAAGTGATAGTGAATAACCACAGTTACTTTGAATGCGATATTTGTATTTCAATTGGAAATACGAAGGTTTAGAGCTGTTATCGAGACGTGTATGTTCAGCTTGCTTTGACTATTCCGTGGATTTTCACTCACTAGGAGAACACCAGCAGCCTCATTTTCCTGGCCTTACAAGAGGTCTAGTGGCAGTTCTTTTGTACTGGGATGGAAAAAGATGCATTGCCAATTCACTACGAACCCTCATCCAGTCACGCCAAGGCAAGACGTGGACATTGGAACTCAGGTCTGTATCAGGGCGATGAGCTGATCAAAGCTCTTTGTTTTGAGTGCTTTTAGGACTAATTAGACTAGAGGGAATATGTATAGTCTCAAATTTGCTTGTTTCTCATAACCTGATGCAGCTGCTTTCATGTTTGTTTCTTAAGATTAATCATTTTTTGCACATATTTTTATTGGATTATAAGGGAGTCTATTTTACTTTCATTTCTTTCATGCTGCTTCACCTTTTGACAGTATTTTGCTTCAGACATTCTCCCAGTCATTGTTACTCTTAACTAGTGGTGATTGCTCAGTATTTGAGAGCCCTGCTGTCTTCTGACTTTCTGTGTACCATAAAAGAGAATTGTGCTCTTACTTTTACTTAAAAGGAATGTACTATCTGCTGGTGAACATTATATGCTAGTGTTTTTTGCCTTGAAAAAGAAAGCAGTGCACACTGCTTGCTTCCAATGCACAAGGATTGGTTGGCTAGAGAAAGATGAAAAGATGTGTTCTAGTGTAAATAAAAATTCTGAGGGCAGTGTCTGGACAATTGCATTTACTAGTAAGAAAGAGCCTGTGAGTTTGTGATCTATGTGCATCTTATATATAGTACTTTTTCCTTTTAAAAGAAATCTTAACTACCTGATCCCTGTTGTATTCTCATATTCCATGTTCTTGAACCTACAGCTGCCTAAAGACTTTGTACCCATTCAGCATGTTTTGAGACTGCACTGCTTACTGATTAGCGATGCGCGTTTAGTTGCTCTCTGTATATAAATTATTTGTACATTTTTTTGTCATCAAATACATTTGATGGGATTCATTATTTTAGACGTCCTTTGTGACTGGAAAACGATGATTAATTGTTAAATTTATGTTCTTTCCATTATAGTCAAGAGTTAATTTCCATGACAACACGCTTTACAGATGACCTAATGGAGCAGGGTTTGACTCAGAAGATCCTTACACTTGTGTCTCACATTGATTTGAACAATGAATTTGATAAACTCCAGAGAGAGCGAGGATTGGGCAGTGAGAAGCATCGCAAAGAGGTAAAATTCACTGAGCGTGGATATTCTTCTGTGTTACTGAACATATTAGAATAGAGTTAGTCTGCAAAGAATTCTTTACCTTTGCACGAAGTCTGCTACTGTCAGAGATCACAGGTACTGCTCCACAGCTTTTGCAGTTATCAGTGTGGGATTCACGTTGCTTCCCGCATTTCTATTTTGCTGTTGCTCCCAGATGCTAGGGCATGCCTTATTTTTAGTGAAGAATTGTAACAGCAAAAATCTAAGACTAGTATTTACACTATGTGTAAATTTCTTTTTTTTTTTTAATTCTGAAGTCTGTATTTTAAATTATCAGCACTACCACCATCCACACTATTGGCATAAGAAAAGTGAACTAATTCACAAATTATTAGCACAGATTGAAACCAAGTTGAGTCAGGTGAATAATTCTCTTAATAATCCAATTGTGTTAATATGGACAGAAGCATTTCTAATAGTCAAGTAAAATTGCTGGAAAATACATTGTCATCTTTGTAATTCTTGAACTTAATTGACACTGTGACTAACTGCAGCATATTTTTTTCTAGCAGGAAGATTTTAAACATTATTGTTTTAAATTTTGAACTCCTTTCTAATGGGTGATCTGCCTAAAAATCATTCTGTGTAATAATAAATCAATTTATTTTCCACTGAATAAAGAACTAGTCTTACACTTTTGCTATGAACCTAGAAACTATGGAAAGAATATCCTTCTCATTTATCTTAAATTACCTTAATTTACCTTAGTTTCACCTTAAGATTCATTTTTTGGGGCACGGGGAAGGCCGACTGTATCTGGGGTAACTACCAGTGCAGTTGCGTAATTAGAGACAGGAAATGTGACTTCTGTGTGATACATTTACAGCTTTGTAAATTCTATGTAGCTTGATGTCTCCTGACCTTGGCAGGGATGCTGGTTTGTGTGTAGTCATATTCCCAGGTATCTACTCACACCTCTCATGAAATACGTGGGAACATAAATGCAATTGACAAGCAGAAGTGTCCTTTTGTTGTGTAGCAAATAAACCAAACATTTTCTGTAGCTGCTGTCTTTAGAGTGATTTTTAGTTTAAGCCAGTCATCATGATTGACTGAGAAGGACAAATTGAACATGTTACCAGAATAGGTATATTGACTGGATGTTTTTTTTTGTTTTGTCTTTTAAAGGTTTCTGATCTCATTAAAGAGTGCCGACAGTCCCTGGCTGAAAGTCTCTTTGTCTGGACCTGTCAGTCTCCCCTGAGTAAGGATGACACTCTAATCCTCATAAGTTACCTGGAGAAGGTAACAGTGGAAGCTGACGGCTCGTTGGATGGCGTGAACTTGTCTCTTCTCATGGCTCTCCTTTACTGCTTTGATGTCAGCTTTCTGGAACAAGGTGCAGAGGATCGTGAAGGTAAAGCTGGCGGCTTTCCCAGAGGTTGCATTGTACAGATGGATAAACTGTTGTTTAAGCAATTTTATTATTGATCAGTAACAAATTGGTGAAAAAACCCATGCAAAATCCTACATTTGTTTACTGGGTATTGGTTTTGTGTTTTTGTTGTTGAAGACTTGATGCACCGGCTCCCTCTGCTAGCAGAAAGACAGTACATAGCAACGATCCACACTCGGCTTCAGGAGTCTCAGCCCTGGAAATTGCCAGGCCTGCAAGCTACTGTTAGATTAGCCTGGGCACTGACATTGCGGGGAATATCCCAATTCTCTGATGTGACAGGTAAATTACCCTGAAATTCTGTTGCTGCATATTGGTATTCAGAGCTTGCAAGTGCTGTAAGTCAAAGCATCTGTTACCTTTCTGAAGTGTTATTATTTACCTTTATGATAAAATCACTGTTAACACTTAAAGCTTTCTCTGTATTTGAGTTTGGTTGTCGAGAATTGAATTGCTCTGAAACGTACACAGATACAGCAGTAATTAATTATTAGACAGTAATAGTGCCTCATTGAAGTGAAAGAGATTTTAATGTACTGGAAAATTCAAGGGTTTCATTTTCAGCTTTAGTATAATTTGAATGCTTAAATTCAGAATAGATTCCTGATTGTGTTTTTTTACATCTGTAGACGTTAGGCCTCAGTATCTTGAGAGGACAAATCTATTTATAGTTTTCTTTCTTCCTCTCTGAGCTTCACAAGCTTTCCAGCTTTCTTCTAGGTCAAAATTGAGTCTACTTCAAAATATCTGTTAAAGAAAATGCAAGCATTATATTTAATGTTTAATTAAGGTTAGTTTGTGATTCTTGGTTTACTACCTTAGCTATTTTTGGGTAAATGGATATGCACTGTAACATTTTTTAAAGCAGAAAGTTGAGGTCATCATCTGCCATTAATTTGTCTTTTTTCAGTCTATTGTTCTCCTGTACAGTAGAAAAAACAGAGTTGATAGAAGCACGTAAATTTTCATGTCAGCTGTGTATCCTGAAATATATTTGTTTGGTAACAGACTGTTATTTTCTTTTTCCCCTCTTGTGAATTTTGTTGCCCAGCTCTTGCAGAATTCACTGAGGCAGATGAGGCAATGGCAGAGCTAGCGATCGCTGATTATGTTTTCCTCTTCCTGACTGAATCTGTTGTGGCGTCTGAAAATTTCTACCACGAGGAATTTTACATTCGCAAAATTCATAACCTTGTCACAGACTTCCTTGCACTCATGCCAATGAAAGTAAGTTGTTTGTGTGAATAGCACTTACTGAAAAATGTGGGCATCTCTTCTATATTTCTAATATTCGGTCAAGGTAGCGTAGAGATTCAGACGTAAGCCTCAGCTTGAGGTCCTGCACTTCAGAGAACTTGTTCACTTTATAGAAGCCGTAATGTTTGGGGTTTGTTTTCCACACTGAAGTAGAATGTGGTTTTTAAAACACTTCAATGTGGTGAGATTTGCAAAACAAGCTTTTATGGTCGTAGTGGTGTTTGTTTTACATGATTGAAATTTAAATGAATGTTGAAATTGATGGCTATACATGTGGGTATTGATTTTTTTTGTATTTTTTTTTTCATTTGATACAGACACTCCTGTGACCTAAATTGAGTTATGGTTTTTGTCTCTCATTTTTAGTTTATTCTTTTACTAGTGGTCTTTTCCACATTTTAGGGGAGGGATTCTGCTTTTTTGGTAGTATCAATTGTTGTGAAAATAAGCAACTGTTTTCAGTCTAAGAGAAATGCTGCAAAAGGGCTTTTAAAGAATGAAAGTTTCATTTGTGCAAGATCTTGTAATTAGATACAGAAAATCAAAATTCCATGAAAACACTTCTGTTTAATTGATGGAGGCTTTATTTTGTGACCTTCATTGTGTTGAGCTGTATTTGGAGTTGCCAAATAATTACTTTTTTCAATGTGCAGAAAGGATTTTAAAAAATATTCTGTTCATTATAACCTTACAGAATGTGAACAATATTGGCAGGAAAAGCAATATTTGAGCCTCGTGAACCTTTAAGGGCGTATATAAACACATTGTAGGCAGCTTTGAGGTTTAATCCTAATTTATTTATAATCTGTTGGTGTTGCATGTTGTTTTCTCAAGCTTTTCTTAAAGCATATCCATAGAACAAGTGTAATGTCTGTTCCACCAGGTTCATATTGATAAATTACTGCTATATTTGTGCTGCAATGGCTGCCTGCACCCCACACTTACCATTTTTTAAAGAGGCTTTGGACATCCTTTGAAGGATGCACACAATGGTGATTTCCGTAATACAGACACAGTAGCCCTTGGGAATCTTTTGAATATAGGGGGAATATGTGAGGTGTATTTTATGAAATACCCTTAAACAATCAGGTGCAAACAAGTTTGGAACTGAGGACCTTTTTTTGAGACAGTTCATTGAATGGTATTGCTTTACAAAAGAAGTGTCTCCCTATAATTACATGAGTGGCTGGAGACTGACCTTGGCTGAAGTTTCTGCCATATTAAATTTAGAACATATGTGACCCTGTCTCCTGTAGCCACAGAACTGCCTGAAAATCCCAAGGCTACTGCTTGATTTGTTGGTATATCTTATCTTCATTGCATTATGGACTTGGATGCTTTATCTCTGGGAAGAATATTTCTTTTCCATTTCCGTTTTATTTTTTTCCCCTCAGATTCACAGTTGGTTGTAGCTAATGCCTGAAGATGAAGAGAGGTGTTTATTACAAGTAGGATTTTGCAATACAGGATATAAGCCAAAATGAGAGCATTGACTTGTATTCTAGTTTGCCAGAGGCCAGTACTAGTTGTTTCACAGGAAAGACTTTGTTAGTAGGCAATTGGGATATAGCCCTACGAGGCAACTTTTTGTCTTAACTGTGTTGGGTAGTGGTTGGCTTATGTCCTCAGCTATTTCTACTTAATCTCAAATTTTAAAAAGAAGTGTCTGTTTTGTACGATCTTTGTTTTGCTTTGTGTATCTGTGTAACTTTTGTTCAGTTTTATTTAAATCTCTAAGTCAGCATTTTAATTAATTCTTCTATGTAGTTTTAGCATTTATGCTGCTTGCCAGTGATAATTTGGGTAAATCTTTTTGTTGGCTGCATTACATGCATTCAGAACATGATAATTAGCTTTAGTACCTCAAATAATTCATCCTTTAACTTATCAACGTTCAGTTTTGTCCTTGTTCAGTTAGTGTACTGATTTAGCTAGTTTGCTTTGACCCTTTCCACAGTTATTTCTAGTTTTTAATATTTTTTTAATTATTATTACTTTTTAACTATTTTTTTCTCGGTGGGACACAATTATTTTGCTGCTCATTCAGTTTCACACATTGAGATATATTATGGACCGTGAACTAGTCTCTATTGACTGTCACCATGTTCTTTTTTTATGTGTTGAATTGGTTGTTTACTTCTATTTCTTGTTCTTCAATGTCTCCTTAATATTTAGCAAAACTTGATTTTTAATCTCATGTCTGTTTGCTTTCTATAAGCCTCTGGTGGGGTCTCATGTCAAAAGCTTTTTGAATTTAAAATTAAATGTCAGCTGGTTTTTGTTTAGTAATTAGCTTTTTCAACACAAAGAGGTTTAGGATGCTGATTAAATGGCTACTTTTTAAAAAAATTGCTACTGTTCTTCTTGCTCTTCTCTCTTGTTTTTCCTGTGGTGTTTATTGACATGTGATAATGCTTCTAGTTGAGACAGAGTAACTCCAAAGCTGCATCAGTTCAGAACTTTTCAAGTTATAAAGTAGCTGCAAGTAGTATTAGTCTTTAATGGTGAATAAAGGTGCTATCCACAGATCTATATACAGGAATCAATATTTTGCATTGTTTGATGTTTCTTTTCACTCCTTGTGAATAATGGTCCAGCATTCTTTGAACCTAAACTGTCTAGCTTTTAAATTAAGAAGAGGAAAAGGATCTACCTTTTGGGGCTAGACCAAAGTATTGGTGAAGTCAGTTAGGAAAAACTCCTGTGATATAAGTTCAGGGCTTTTGCTGTGCGCTGAGAGCTTTGGCAGTAAGCAAGTGATTGACTATAACTTTGAGTGCAAGCTCTTGGGGAGGAGAGAGGATTGAAAAAATAGAAAAATGGAGTGTTCTTGTCATGTTCGTCCAAGTACATTTGCTTTCTTAGTTTTGATAGGCCATATAGACAATTCCATGGTTTCTGTTCTATTTCATTCTTAGCTAAATATAGACCACTGTTTCTTTTTCCACTTCATAAATCCTGTAGGTGAAACAGCTGAGAAATCGTGCTGATGAAGATGCTCGCATGATCCACATGAGTATTCAGATGGGTAATGACCCACCTATTTCCCTTCGGAGAGATCTGGAGCATTTAATGCTTCTAGTAAGCCTTATTTTCTTCTAAATTACTGTGAAAAATGATTGTGACTTTCATTTGTCATCTGGAAACCTGTATCTGAATGGTACAATATGGTGCTGGATCTTTCTCTTTTGGGATTAATTTTTTTTTCCTTAAGTATAGACACTTCTCTATAAATTTTCGTATGAAGGAATTAATGTACTGCCTTGGTTTCTGATGTTAATGTCATGTAATTATTTTTTAGTAAGTAAATAGTGCATTGTTCCTTATGTTTTAGAGGTTTTACCCCACTGTTGACAATTACTCTGATAAATAATTGAAATGTTTAAATAATTCTCATTTGTTGATATAGTTGTAATGAGAATTTTAGAAGACTGTTTTGTATTTGCTGTAGAGTAGGCTCGGTAAGGTGACTCCATCAAGGCTAGTGAAATTACAAATTCCCTGATTTCAGTAGAGTTTTGACCATAAGTGTACATTTAAAAGAAAGACTTTCTTTCATATTTTTAATAAAATAAAGAAAATAAAACCAAAATAGAATGGAAATAAAAATAATTATATTTGTTTAAATATTAGCTATTAAGGTTACTTAACTGCACTTTCCAAAAAATCCATGTTGGAAAACAGATTTGCATATTGAACTGAGGTGTTTTATATTTTCTGATAACTTAAAAACTTGTATTACTAGTCTTTTCCAAAGATATTTCTTTAGGTTATTAGCAGGAAAATCTGTAGTGAAATGCTTTCTTAAGCAGCTCAGAGAGATATAGTGAACTTAAATGAAGAACTAGAAATAAAAATTTACTCTGAGAAATTTGTGTGTTCACTGGCTAACTTGCAAAATTAATATATAAAGGTAGGCATATGGTTATTTAAGGAGAAATTACACTGCTTTCTTAGCAATGATTTAATCCATAATAATTAAATAGGAAGTTATTAAATTTTCACTGATATGTGCATTTTGAATTTCGCTGGCTGTCACTAGTTCTGATACTGTTATTTAGAAGCTGTCATTTTCAGAAGGTTCTAAAAACTAGAACACCAGCCCTGGGGTGCTTTGCCTCTCAGATGTGTTTAGCTAATCTAGAAGCAGTGCTTACTGTTGAAGTAATTGTTTTTTACTTCCTGGACATGATACTTTACTAACACCTTCCCTTCCTGACAGATCGCTGAGTTGTATAGGAAAGACCCCTTTAATCTGGAGCTTGCTCATGAGTACTGGTGTCCGTCGGAGCCCCTGCAGACATCCACCATCATGGGGTCCTACCTTGGGGTAGCTCACCAGCGGCCCCCTCAGCGCCAGGTTATCTAGATTTTCTTGAGTAATTACTAGTAACTTGAAACTAAAGTAACAAAAAACCCTCAAGGAACAAAATTTTTGGTATCCTTATTATAGATAGCCTCTAAGAAGACCTTAGCCTTTTTCAGTGACTTATCTGCATGTGTCCTGCTCTGCATGGCACGGTTGTTGTTGCTTGCCCTAAAATGAGCTACTGCCAGGCATTCATGGCTGTCAATAAACTTAGAAAGAAAGAGTACTAACAAACCTCTGTGAAAATGTTGTTTAGGTTTGATCTGTTACAGTTGCTAAATGGATTCTGATAGTTCTCTTGTGTTTTTTGTCTGATGACTTCTACATGCCTTTTTCATGTAACTGAGAAGTTAAATTCCTTAACTGTAAAGAAAACTTTATTAACTGCAGTTAATAGTATTTTAGGAGTAAAAAATCCTAAGAATATTTTAATTATTTAAAGTTCAAAAATTATAGTCCATAAGAGACAGAACTTAAAATTAGAGTGAAGAAACAATCTACTCAGATAAAGCAGACATTCCAAAAACTCTTTGGATACTTGGGGTGCTGTCAGCCCTCAATGCTTCTTGAAGGGCTGTGCAGTGCTAGGCAAAACCTAGTACGAGAAAAATCAGACACATCCCAAGACCCACCCAGAATACTGTCAACTTAAATTAGGGCCAGGTGCAATCTGCACGCAGCCTAATATGACCCTGAAAGGAATCACTGTGTGTGAGTTACTGTTCAGGTATCTGACAAGCACAGTGGATTCTTTCCTAGTCTCACTTAACTTGCATTGTGAGATGTGCTAATAATACTCCTGTGGAACATTTGGGAGCTGAAGTAAATTTTGCAGTCATACAAGTTATTTTGTTTAGTTCCTCTTTCAAACATGTCTAACTGAATAGGCCAGTCTACAAAGGAACTTTTTTTAAATTGGAGTAGTCATTCCTGTCTACCCTGCCCTGATTACATTAGAATCTGTTTTCTGACTTTTGCTGCCGAATGTTTTCCTGAAATACTCAGATTTACTTTTTTTTTTTTTTTTTTAAACGCTGATCTTTATTTGTTCTAGGTTGTCTTGTCAAAGTTTGTTAGGCAAATGGGAGATCTACTTCCTTCCACAATTTACATCCCATACTTGAAAATGCTGCGGGGACTGGCTAGTGGGCCTCAGTGTGCTCATTACTGCTTTAGTTTGCTAAAAGTCAATGGCAGTAGTCATGGTAAGAGAAGTGACACTTCAGCTCTTTCTCAACTCCTTTTCTTTCAAGAGGTGCAAAGACTCATTTGAGATGAATTGTAGCCTCATACTTTTAACATTTTATTATTAGTACTAAGATGAAATTGGAAGGCTTTACTTGAAAGTGTAGTCTGAAAAAAAACAACCTGGCAGATAAGGTAATTAGATGACTGAGCACCTTAGCAAGCAATTCACCTAGTGAAATAATGCTTTTTAAAAAAAATCCCCGCGTCTTAACACCATAAGAAGTGCAGAATGTCAGTGTTGCTTATTATAAAACAAAAATTGAGTAATGTCTTAAAGTTAGCTATATTTACAAAATATACAAGGTAACTTTCCTGAGCTGACTTTGTTCAGAAGCACTTTGTTCAGTTAGAATTTTTTGATACATGTAATATAATACCACTTTCTCAAAGTAAGAGATGCTGGTCAGTCCTGTGTTTTGCCTTCATTTTGCATTGGTCAAATTATAAAAAAACCCCCTACTTTGAAGATACAAATAATGCTGCAAAGATTCCAATTCATAAAACAGAAAACTTATTTGTACTAGTTTTTCATATTAGCACCTTTCCATCTCAAAAAAAACCCATAAACAAGCAAAAATGCCCAAACCTAAATGATTAATTTTGGAAACAATAACTTTTCTTTGAACTTTACTTTTTCCCTTTAGATAAGAAGGTTCTCCTTCTAAATTTAGCTATGCTGCTTTTCACCCTGTGAAAGAGTCAAAAGAAAATCTTGTCACCTGTTTGTCGTTTTTCTAGCGGAAAACATCCAAGGAGCAGGTGGCAGTCCTGTCTCCTGGGAGCATTTCTTCCACTCTTTGATGCTTTATCATGAGCACTTAAGGAAAGACTTGCCAAGTGCAGACAGTGTCCAGTACCGTCACCTGCCTCTCCGAGGCATCACACAGAAAGAACAGGATGGATTGATTGCATTTTTACAGCTGACCACTGTTATAGTCAATTGGGTAAGTAACCTTTTATTTGGTTTTCTTTGTTAATATTTTTTTTCCTTGCAAATCATCATCGTTTAGCTGTGAAATTCTCCTTGACCAAAAAGGTATGTAAGGAAAATTTACCTAGCAGTTGTCATTTTTAGTGAATTCCAAAAGCATGGGAAGCATCAGGAATAACTGTAATGACCAAACACTGAAGGTGTAGGTGAAGCAGAAAGAGATGATGCCTTTTCCTGTGTTGCTAGTATTGCTGATTTTCTTGCTTCCTTGACTCTGTGGTAATGGAGATGTCTTTCAAAACTGGGGTATGTCCGCAATAAATCACTAAGGACTAGGAAAGTTCTTTGCCTTTATTTATGAGTTTGAAATAACAAAAGTAATAGTTGAATGCAAAAGGAAGTGGTAGAATTTTGGCAAGGAAGCTGATCAGCTGGGAAACTTGCCTCCAGGGTTATGATTTAAAATGTCCCCAAACCAAGGGTGTAAAATGTTCTGAATGACTTGACTGGAAGAGGATTCCAGGAGAGTAAGACTGCAATGCATAATTTTGTATTGTTTATTGTCTGTGTAATTTTGAATAGTGTAGAATTCTGCTCTTAAATACCCACCAGACTTTGCAGCCTAAAAGTTCTGTGACGTAGTGAGATAGCCTTGGTTTTGCTGACACAGACACAAGACAGATCAGTGAAACTAAGTATTTTAAAAATCATCTTTGGTGGTAAAGATAATGGGGTGATCCTGTGTGAGCTGTAATATCAGCATTGGATATTCATGGAGAAAAGGGAACTCTTAAAACGAATATTTCCTGGCATCATCAAATCATAATTTGGGATGAAGATAAATTTATTCTGAGGATGCAGGGAATTACCATTTGATGAGGCTAAAGGCTTGTTCCTGTCCAGTGGTTCCTCTCAGAGTCTCTAGTGAGCTTACATGAGCGATGATCCTGTTCTTAGACTAAAATTGCTACAAGTTCCTAGCAAATGTCCACATGCAGTGTGAGTTCATAGAAATATATAGATATAGGAATATATAGAAAGTATGTAATAGAAATACTAATAAAAGTCCCTCTACCCATGCTTGAAGAAGTTGCTAGAGTGTAAATACTTAAAGACTAATTCCATGAATGTGTGTCCACTAAAAAAAAGTGGGCTATTGAAAGACGCTTGTATTATCCAAATGATTTTTCTGTGTGGATAGGCACAATTTAGTGCTTGTAAGTCTTTATACTCGGCTTTTTGTTCAACTAAAATAGTTGGCTTTGGAATTGTCTGCTTTTCTTTTGACATTTTGCATTCCTTCAAGTACAAAGCAGAGTCTTTGGTACTGAACTGTGAATTAGAGATTGTAAGATATGAAAAACCTTCAAAGTAATAATCTGCAGTTTCGTTTTCTGCTGAATTCTGTAGAGTGAGAATGCTCGCTTGGCTCTTTGTGAGCACCCTCAGTGGACACCAGTAGTGGTTATCCTGGGACTTCTACAGTGCAGCATTCCTCCTATTTTGAAAGCGGAGCTATTAGAAACCCTTACTGCTTTTGGAAGATCTCCTGAAATAGCTGCTTCACTCTGGCAATCCCTGGAATATACACAGGTATTTTAGGATTTTCAGTGCTTAGAACTGTAGCATTCTAGTTTGTTGACATTGCAAGTAGCATATTCAAAATAGTAATGCATTTCCTCCTAAATTTTCTTTTTGCTGTTGCTGAATATAATTTTTTTAATGTAGTTAATACTTTGGAATGATTTTGGAAATTACAGTATCATCTCAGAGATCTCATTGGCTGTGCTTATTTTACATAAATACAGGTTTATACAGAAATACTAACAGCCAGTTCTCTTTGAACTGCAACTGCTGCCTTATTTTTAATTGCTAATAAGAGACCCTGACAATAATGACATCTCACCATCTTTGCTTCCTGATTTATGATATTTCTTAAAATACACTATTGTAAGAGATAATGAGGGAAATGTCTTTCCCCTATCCAATATAAGATAAAAATCATTAATGTGAAAACATGATCCAGATCTTGGAGAATGTAAAGTTGGAAGCATACAAGTGTCAAGCATAATCCAGCCTCTCAGAGAGAAAAATCTTGGCTTTTTATCTTTTAAAGGGATTTAGAAAACCTCTTCTTAGATCTAAAATGTGATGAGTATATTTTTTTTACTCCTGATAGAAATGATGGAGGTGCACTTTGATTGTGTGAAATGTGTTGTTTGTTTTCATTTCTCTTTCTGTTTTGAAGATACTACAGACTGTGAGAAGTCCAGGCCAGAGACAAGCAATTGGTATTGAGGTAAGAGATTCTCTGTACCTAGGCAGCCTCTCTGATTGTCTGCATATGCATTTGGGAGGCACTTGCAGAGGCTGCATCTACTGTTGTGCCCATGGGAAACTTTCTTAATAGATGTTGTTTCACTGCTTTGTAATTTACTTTCAAGCCTGCTTGTAATTTCTGGAAAATTTTATCCATTTTGCACCTATTTCGGCTTCATACATAGTAACAGAACAGCATCTAAACTCTCAAATTCCTCATGAGCACTTCTTACTAAGATTTTCCTAAATTGGACTCACTTTTTTTATGTCTTGGTAGAGCTCACTTTGCTTCTAAGAACAGTGGTAAATAAAAGCAAAGTAGGTAAATGTTGAGGCATATCTTCTAGTAGCTCAGAGAGGAATGAATGTGTATTGCTGAACTGAAATAACAGTACTGATGCTTTGCTGCTTTTGCTGTGTTGTACTGTAGGCAGAAAAGCTGCTGAGTCGATTCACTGTAAAGTAATTCACAGATGATGCTATTACATATTTGTTCTCACATGTTTCTTCCTCCCCCAAAATCTGTGATTTGTCTCCTTCTGTTTTTGCTGTCCTCCTGGGAAGGTTGAACTGAACGAGATTGAGTCCCGATGTGAGGAATATCCTTTAACTCGCGCCTTCTGTCGACTCATCAGCACACTAGTGGAGAGTTCATTCCCAGCTAACTTGGGAGCAGGTCTCCGCCCGCCAGGCTTTGATCCCTATCTCCAGTTCCTCAGGGATTCTGTGTTTCTCCGATTCCGCACCAGAGCTTACCGGAGAGCTGCTGAAAAAGTAATTTTTGTTTGAAAATGTTTTTTTTTTCCTGAGGATGTAGCTGTTGATGTGGCTTAGATCTGTTTGAGAAAGCTGTGCAAGTTTGATGCAGCAAAAGTAACCTAGAGCACTTCATAGAGTTTTGATTCTGTAAACAGGTGATATTTCAACTCATGGGTCAGGATATACTTCAAAGGAGCTTGTATAAAGTATCTTTTAAAAAAGAAGCTTATATTCCTGAATTTCAATTTGCTCTACAGGATTCTGTGAGTCTACTAAGTGGCTAATGACTTCTTAAAATTACATGCCCAAATATACAAGTTAGATTGGTCCTTCTCTCAATGTTACCTCAGAAAATATTTCTGACTTGCTGAACCAAGTGATTTGGCTTTGTTTTACAATACTTCTGGATGAAAGCACATGCTTAACTGTATGCTGGAAGCTGGCTATTCTTGGTCTGTTCTTAGCTGTATACCTAATAAAAAATCCTTATTGCTTATAGTTTCAATATTCTAGTACATATATTGTATAATAGAGCCTAAAATAGGTAAGAAATCTGTTTCAGTATTCCATTTCACTTCAGAAAGGAAGCTTGGCCTTTCAGATTCTTTGACATAATGAATTATAATGTTGTTTGCAAGCCTGTCTAATTTTGAAATACTAGCCATCCTTCTGTCCTGTACATCACTGCACTGTGTTGTGTTCTTTATCATCTTGGTCTTGTTGTTGTAGTGTCAGTCTTAATCTGTGTATGATTTTATTCTCTGTTTTGTGATTATCTGCAGTGGGAAGTAGCTGAGGTAGTCCTGGAAGTGTTTTACAAATTATTGCGGGACTACGAACCTCAACTTGAAGACTTTGTGGACCAATATGTGGAGTTACAAGGTTAACATGTTTGTTTGTTCACTGACAGACAGAATTGTAACTTGTTTTGCTGTGTTGCCTCTATCTTGGGATCTTGTTTAATATTGCAAATAAGCTGGTGGAAAGCTAGACCAAGACTTTAAGATAGGAAGATTTTAAAAAAATTTCCACGTACTATTGAGGTCTGCATTGCTGACTCAGTAGGGTTTCATGTACACTATTTTCTACTTCCCTATCTCTACTAGGAGGATAACTTCTGTCTCTTTCATTTCTAATTTGGTTGAAGAGCAACATTTGGCACTTAACAAGCCAAAACCAAGGTCTTGTGTCTTATACTAGCTTGAGTAATAGAAAGGTTTTTTATTAGAGGTTATATTTTTGTTTTTTACTCCTTCTGTCTTTAGGAGAAGAAATAATAGCATATAAACCACCTGGATTCAATTTGATGTATCATCTGTTGAATGAGTCCCCGATGCTGGAACTTTGCCTTAGTTTGCTAGAAGAAGGGGTTAAGCAGCTTGATACTTATGCTCCATTTCCTGGTATGTGCCTAGAATTCATTTTTCGTGTGAAGTTAAAATGTATAGTAAGTAGGATTTAAAGCTAACATTGCATATTTGTAACTTGATGGTTGTATCTCTTGCATATAAAAAAATTGGGGTTTGGGGGAAGTTTTCCTACTGCTAAACCACTGACAGGTTTTTTTTCTTGGTGCAAGGCTTGATGAATGACATTTATGAATGTAGTCTATTCAGCTGCTTCTTTGTATTTCCTATGTTCTTCGTGCACTGCAGGGAAGAAGCATTTAGAGAAAGCTGTACAGTATTGCCTTGCACTTCTAAACTTAACCCTACAGAAGGAGAATATTTTTATGGATCTTTTGCGGGAGAGCCACCTTTCCCTTATTGTCACACCACTGGAGCAGCTGCTTCAAGGAATCAATCCTCGCACTAAAAAGGCAGATCACGTGGTAAATATCGCCAGGTATGTACAAAGTACTGAGAAGGGAGGAGTTTTGGAGGCACGGAAGTGTTTGGATCCTGGATCCTTTCATTAGCTTTACTAGCCAATGCTTCTCTTTACACAGAGCATCTTGTGAATTTTTTTTTTGGTGGGGGGAGATGTCTTCACAGGTGGTATGGTCTGTGATTGTCCTAGTGCAAGATTGGAATCTGTATTTACGGTTCTTCTTTCTGAATTTCCCCCATCTCATGATTTCTTCCTGTCTACCTTATGTGCAATGATTCCCTCGCTTATAATTTCATTTTGCCCCAGACTTTGGTTGTCGCAGAGTGGGAAAGTTAAATGCATTTGGTTGCTATTGGCCACGTTTTACATTATTGTCCATTACTTACTGTATTAAATGCCTGCAAGCAATTGTTTTAACTTGTGCTGCAGCGTTTAATGTAGATTTTGGATAAAAAGAATGGTAAAAATTCCAGGAAAGGTTATTATCCCTGCTCAGCCTACTCATCTCTCCTGATGAAGGATCGTTCAGTGTTTCATGTAGAGTGATATTTTGTTTGAAGCTTTAATGTTATCTCTTGTAATTTGATTTGTGTTTTAGTTCTAAATATCGTTTAATTTCTCATCCGTGCATTACCATCTTGAAAAAGTAAAATTCTAACAATTTCATTACCATAATCTTGTGTCTTTGAAGGTATCTTTACCATGGAAACAGCAATCCTGAACTGGCTTTTGAAAGTGCCAAGATTTTGTGCTGTATTTCTGATAATTCCAACATCCAGATAAAATTAGTTGGTGATTTCACACATGATCAGGTGAGTATCTGTTTCTTTGAATCTGGGAAGAGAAACTGATGGAGAAATACTGGGGTTTCATAATGTTTCTTTAAAGGATAGGTTTCTAGGTTAGCTACATTAAAGTATGTATTTTGTTTTATATCTACCCACCTCTAAAATGTCTTTCACCATGGCATTGGAAAAACAATTACTTCGTTAACTGAAAAAAACAAAATCATGAATGTTTTCAAGAAGAAAAAAGGCAATATTCTTTGAGATACGGAGATCTTTTTGTGACTCTATCGTCTTCAATCTGTAAGAGTAATTTAGCATATGTAACAACAGTAGATTTTTTTTTTTCTGTTCACTGGCTAATTGCTAACCTGTTCTTAGGACAGCTGTGACTCTTAACTCTTGCTTATTAAGTAGGTTATATAATTTTTGTCTAGAAGTTCTGTCAACTTACATGAAGGGAATTATGAAAGGTATTTGGTTTAATACTCTTAAAATTCTCTTCATTTCCATCCTTCCATTGTTGAATACAGAGTGTTAGCCAGAAGCTGATGGCTGGATTCGTGGAATGTTTAGACAACGAAGATGCAGAAGAATTAATTAATCCAGATGAGGGTATGTAAAAGGCTTCTTAAAATGGCTTAAACAGTTGTCTTTTGCATGGGATGAAATTATTGAAAGATGTAAAAAGTGCTTTTAAGCCAGGAAACAATCTTCCTCTGTTTTCTGTGGAATTGAACCTTTAACAGAATGAAAAGCACCTGTGCTTTGTTAAATAACGTCCACAGTAGGGTGAACCAACTACAAACTGAGTCTGTTTTTGGAAGACAAGTATTTAACATTGCTTTGGATATATTATTTAGAGCTGTGTTAACAGTAATTTGGAATTTTGTTCTTGTATCCCTTTGCAGTAATATAAGTTGATCCCTCAACATTCTTGTATTTAACTTGAAGACACTGAGGATTATTCTATAAGATGGATTTTTTTACTTCATTATTCACCGTATCTGCTTTTTCTCCTTTTTCTTTTCTTTTTCTAATAAAGAGCTGGAGCCTGAAAAGAAGCGGGCACAAATCCATCATGAAACAAGGATCCATATTCTGAATCTCCTTATCACCTCTCTGGAGTGCAGTCCTCCCAGCCTTGCTCTGTATCTCTTGGGATTCGAACTAAAGAAACCTGTCAGCACCACAAATTTGCAAGATCCAGGTATGAAGAGGTTGATCTGCCATTTAATCAGTTCTGTTACCAACACTGAGAATATTTATTGGAAAATTCATGGGGAAAAGCAGTTCCTCTTCAATTTAAGACAACAGGCCTTGTTCAAGTCCTCTAAAGCTGTATTAATATTAGTACTCAAATGCGGCCTTTAAACAGCTTCAGGATTTGATTCTTTGCTCCAAAATCCAACTTAAACAGACTTGAAATTAGAATTGCGAGGGAAAGCGATACTTTAAAAGTGAAACATTAATTTATTTACTATTTAATACAGCATAGTTGTGTCCCCAGTACAAAGAAATTGATTTGATGATCCAAGTAGTATCTACATATGACAACATCTGAATCTACAAAACAGACTGTCACTTTGGACTAGTTCTACTGCTTGGGTACTGTCCTGTCCCTCCTCAAGCTCCTGTTTGAAATTATTTATAGGAAAGGAAACCAGTTTTGTTTTTTTAACGTTGTAGAAGAAAATGTTTTAGAACATGTGGGGTTTCATTCTAGTGCTAGGAATATATGAATATATTGATTATATACATATATCTATGACAATGAGAACTTTAGAAATATCGCTCCTGTTGCTTTAAAGTTGAGTTGGTGAGAATAACAGTGGGTTACTATGTTTTTTCTCCTCCTCCATTTCTAACTTGTATTTTACAAAACAGACTGAGCAAGTCCAGCAGAGATGATCAAGGAGCTGGATTACTCAGCCTATGAGGAGAAGCTGAGGGAAGTCTGGAAATCTGGAAAAGAGAAATGCTTTGAGGGGACCTAATAGAAGTCTGTGAATACCTGCAAAGGCATTAATGAGAGGATAAAACCAGGCTCTTCAGAGGAGTGTGGCAGGAAGATGAGAGGCAGTGGGCATAAACTGAAACAAGAGAGGTTCAAATTCAATATAGGAGAAACGTTTTCACCAGCAGACAGTGAAGCAGGTTGGCTATAGAAGTCATGCAGTCTTCGTGTTCAGAAGTTTTCAAGACCTAACTGTCTAAAGCCATGAGCAATGATCTGATATCATAACCTAGCAGTAGTTTGGTGTCTCTTCCAGTCAGAAATACAAGGTTATTTCACAACTGTTTTAAAGGATGTTTTCTATAAACAAGTTTGAACAAACATTCAATAATTTGATTTTAGTTACTTAGAGAAGAATATTTCTCATTATCTTTAGGTTTGAGTTGGACTCTATGGCTCAGCAGTTTTTAGTTCTTCATAGTTCTAAATGGAAGAGTAGCTAGTTCTAAATGGAAGAGTAGCTAGGACCTGAATTTTATTTCTTCGGATATTTTGAAATTCAGTAGTTACACAATCCAGGTAACTGATCTGCACCCACACAATTTTGCAGGATATCATATGTTAAGTCAGTGATGAGGAAATGTGTCTCAAGGGCGTGAGAGAAACTTGCCCACATCTTTCAATTATCTTGTTAATAATGGGAAGAAATAAAGACTGTAAGACATTTATCTCAAGATAATAATTTCCTGCTAAAGCATAAATTATACATATTCAAACAGAAGATTATTTCCCCTATAAGAACACTGATTATTGATGCTTTTACTGCTTCAGGACCTCTTTCTAGGTCAATTAAAGAAATAATTGGCTGAAGGAAGAGTGCAAAAAGACAGGATTTTGACTTCAGCATTAAAATCTTCTCTCTATTCCCCTTGGTTGCAGTGTCAGGTGCCTATAGGAGCATTAGTCATATAATGGCTGTATTTGTAAAATAAGACAGAAATTATTTAAAGCTGTTCTTTGAAATTGTAGAATGGCTATTCATTTAAAAGTGTAAAAGCAAGAATTCAAATTGATTCACCAGCATCTCAAAAGCCTACAGACTAACTATAAATATTTTTATTAGATTTTTGCTGAAGCATGGTTCCTTCTTTGATTTTAAGTAGTGGTGATAAAACTTTGCCAGATATTTTTGCTGCAGCTCTGTGGAGCAGTATAGTGCAGCACAAGGTATCAGAACAACTTAGGTTCTGTATTTCTGTGTACTAACCTATATTTGCTATGGAGGAAAGTAAGATCAAGAATGTCAAGTTATTTTTCTCTTTTCAGGTGTCTTGGGTTGCCCACGGACTTGCCTTCATGCTATTTTGAACATACTGGAGAAGGGTACTGAAACAAGGAATGGGCCTACAGCAGTTCGGGAATCTCCCCATCTTGCAGAACTCTGTTACCAGGTATTCAGCATATTTTCTGTTGGCATATACTGAAAGTAGGCTCTAAATAAAATTAGCTACTTCTTGGTTGGTGAACACAGATGGTTGATGACTCTGATAATAGTTTCATTTTTAAAATGAGTATGTCAGGTTTTTATATACATTGAACTCTTTCTGTTTTACCTTCTTCTGTCTGCAAAAATGTTATCTTGTAGCATCACAGAAATCAAAGAATCTGCACTCATGTCAGAAACTTGGAATTAGGGCATACTTGTAAAACTAAACCTAAATATTTTTGGTCAGCCTTTAAGTCCATTGTAACAATATGCCAATCTTTAATTTTTTTTTTTAATTTTGGAAGTGTAGTTTGACAGCAAGTAACATATAACTCCAACTAAGCCAATGAAATTCTCTGCTTTATTCTGTAGCCATGAGAGAATGGATGTATGTATGGCTGAGGGAGTGAGGTGGAGGAGACAGCTGAGTTAGATGGATGTGCAAGGTAGCTGATGCTTGCACTTAAATCATAGAATGGTATGATTACACATGTAATCACGTTGAAAATCCATGGACTCTAGAAAGGATTTTAAGCATTATTAAATGCAAAAGGCGATTCTTTAGAAGTGGGGAAAATTTATTACATTTCCTGTCTTGGTGGATGTGCAAAGACACTCATTTTTAAGTGAGCTAAACAAACAGGCTTATCTAGTGTCACGTTGTGAATAAATAGCCATTGTGTATACACATGCTGGTAATCCTTTAATATCATAATTCACCATCCATTACAAATAATCGGTTCAACTTTGAAGAAAGCTGATGGAAAACTTACTGTTATACTGGTAATATTGTTTAAGCAGTAAAACAGTATTATGCTTCTTTTGATTTGGTGGTTGGTTTGTTTTTAAAATAAATTCCATACATGGATCTCTACTGTTTTTGATTGTCAGGTGATCTACCAGTTGTGTGCATGCTCTGACACTTCAGGTCCAACTATGAGATATCTGAGGACCAGTCAGGATTTCTTATTCACTCAGCTTCAGTACTTGCCATTTTCTATCAAAGGTAATTTTTATGCTGTGATAAGATTGTGCATGCTTAAAATTCAATGCATTCTTTGACTCCCTAGGAATGAAAGAAGAAACATAGGTAGCATTATTAAACTGAACGAATTGCAGGCTCTGCTAATCTTTTAATTCTTTAAAGATTGAACTCTCCCTACTTAAGTAGTTCAGATTATTAATGCTAAACTTTTGGAAAAGAATGTTAGCTTTAGAAAGCACCAAGTCTCCAGAACCACATCCTAATCTGTATTGCAACTGTAGTTTTGTTAGATTATGCTACATAAAAAAAAAATTAAATAGAGTGTTATAAAGAACCAAGGGAATATAAGGCTGATGGTTGTAACCACCTGTATCATCCTTTTCTTTGAATAAGAATAATACTTTGTATGATACTTTTAAGCTTATAGGTATGTTTTATATTTCAAATTAATATTTCTCAGGTGTCTTAAACTGAATAAATATACTTTATCAGATGCTTGACCCATCAGTCTTTTGTTCAGTGACAGTGAACTTAGCATTCAAGTACATGTATCCAGCATGTATAAAGTGCTGTAGGTGATTATTATATAACTTAGGAATCTAAATTAGATGAATATAGAATAGGAAGATTCTAGGAGACCTGTGTTCCAGTCTCACCAATTTTAATTAAAGCTATAGTTCACTTGGGTAAATGTCTGGTTATTTTCACTGAAATTGTAACTGACCATATTTGCTCGTGAAGCACTGCATTCTCCACAATGACTGTTCTAACAGGTTGTATCTAGTTTTTTTTGTGTATGTGCTTAATTGTGTGTATGTGTATCATTTGTTTTCAAAATAACCACATGTTCGTTTATTGGCTTTTGTCAGATCTGTGTCTTTTTGTCTCATAAGCAATTGCTAAGCAAATAATAAATAATGGCATCCTCTAAAAGCTTTCTCAAATGAAAAATGCTTTCCTTGGAGTAAGTAATATTATTTATGCTCAATTTTGTAATTGTTGCCTTATCCCCATCCAGAACATGAGATTTCAACACTCAACCAAATGTCTTGGCTAATGAAGACTGCAGCTATAGAAATGCGAGTGACATCGCTGAACCGCCAGCGCTCCCACACACAGAGACTGCTACATCTGCTGCTCGATGACATGCCTGTGAAACCATACTTGGGTAAGAGAAACTTATGGTGAGGGTAAATAGGCTGGAATAAATGAACTATGGGAGACTTCATTTGAATTCTTTTCTTCATAAGCTTGTGACAGTTTGTTTGTGATACCATGTGCAGAATTGCCACTGGAGAGATGGGAAGAAAGATGGTGGTGGTTGTAGATGCCAAAGCAAAAGAAATCAGGGCATCATTTTGTTCATTGCTGATAGAAAAATTAAAAATAGTTTATGAGGTAGGAGAGGGGAATATTAAAAAAATTATTAAAGTTGTAGAATAATTTATTTTGAGCTGCCGTTTAGAATTGTTAAGAATATAGAGAAGGTGGAGGGTCTTCCATGATAAACAGTTTTAGACAAAGTTTCTCAGTCTTAATGTCTGTAACAAGCTCTCAGCCCTCTCACACAGAAGATAGTAGCTACAGGTCAATTTTGCTTTTAACATTATAACAACACAAAAATGATATTTCATCCCAATGTGGTGTAGAATGCAGTGTTAAATAAAAAGGCAAGATTTCAGAGTTTTAGAATAGGGTAGAAGTAAATCAAGAAAAATAAAACCAGATGGCAGTAAAACTCTTTACGTGAAGAAAGTAGAATAAATGGAAGATGTTTTAACAGGCTACTGCAGTATGGTATTTTCCCTTACTTTTATCAGCCTGAACACTCTCTTCATCCTTGTGGGAATCCAAGTATGGGAAACTGTGTTCAGATACCCTACTCATTTTACAGTGTCCATCCAGCTGCATTTATACTGGAGGGTGAGGTGTCTTTTTAGGCATTTCTAGTACTTTCTGATCTGTATATGATAATTGGGTAGTTTTTGTGAGATAAGTATTGTTCTCATTTTATTAACAATTCAAGGCTGTATTGTATTAGAAGACTTTCATGAGAAAGGTTTATCGGCTTATCACCATGCTCTTTCTCTTTCACTATTAATAAAGTAGGTAATATTTTTCACTTTGATTTGTTTTTTGAAATTTATTTATTTGTTATTTATTTATATTATTTATTTATTATGTTTTATTACCTTCAGCTGATGGTGAAGGAGGGATGGAAGATGAAAGTCGATCAGTCAGTGGATTTCTCCACTTTGACACTGCTTCCAAAGGTAACCATTATGACTGTTGATTATTTATCAATAAAGCGTATCTGGTCCTGAACAGGCAGGAAAGCCACCTCCAGAAAGGACGCTTTGGAAAAGAAAGCAGTAGGTGTTCTAAACAGCAGCAGTACGTGAAACAATTTCATTTAGTGTGGGGAAAAAATAAATTAAAGAACCTTCATATAGATGGTTGGAATGAGTGAAAAATACTGAACTGGAAAGGCAGTTTGAAGAGTGTGTTTAGGTATCTGTGCAGGGATGAAATGGGAGAGTGGCTGTCTATAAAATTTATTGCTAATAGTAGAAACACTGAGACTGTTGCAAAGGCTGAACATAGTTGTATTTACATGGCAAATAATGTAAGTCCCACATAAATAAATAAATTCAGATTCCTTATGGTGTCTCAACAGAAGACTGCAATGGTTATCATTGTAAACCAGCCTGGTTTCATTTAGGAGAAAAAATTAGTATCTTGTATTTGTAAATATTGGATTACATGCCTATGTAACAGGAGAACAATACAATATAAAACATATTAAGAACTTAAGGCTTTAGAAAATATTTTTGAACCTGTTATGTAGATTGATAGCACTTTCTGAAGATTTAATGCTTTCTTTTGAAACTTTACACATTCAGATTTAGATTTACAAAGGTAAGTTAGGCTCTTTTGTCAATTTTTTGTTTTCCCCTTGATACTTCTGAATACAATTTTAATTGATTTGCATTTCCAGTACGCAGAAAGATCTTAAATACCCTGGATTCAATTGACTTCAGTCAGGACATTCCAGAGCCTTTACAACTGGATTTTTTTGACCGGGCTCAGATTGAGCAAGTCATTGCTAATTGTGAGCACAAGAATGCACGTGGACAAGTGGTCTGCAACGTCAAGGTTAGCATTGGTCTTTGTTTTCAAGTTGCATGTGCTATTTTATATCTTAACCATAAAAAAAAAAAATCAGTGTGTTAATAATACTTTGAAACTTGCTTTCACATAAAAGGTGTATGTTTCAGATATGTGCATAATTTATGCAAGCTGTTGAGGTTAGTTTATTTCTTTTACATTGTACACCCTGCTTTCTCATTTGCAGTACACAGCTGCATCAGTTTAAGACACTTTCAGGAAATATTTTCCATCTTAATGTTTTTCCTATCTTGAAACACCCATGTGATGATACTACATCTACTTTATGTATTTCTTTGGTTGCCAGTACACACTACCTAGCACTACATATGTGTAACAATCACATGTGCAACATCGTTGTGTACTGCAGTAGTTCTTGGAGGCTTTACTTGAGATTGTGTCACACTGTCATAAGTACTTGACGAGTGTATGATAAACAGTCCTGAAAAATTTGTGACCCTAAAAAATGAGTAAAACTTGTTTGAATTCCAGCCCATCTGGTGCATCTGTCACTATGTAGCCAACTCCTAGATTCTTTTAGGAGGTATGAATACATCTCCTTTGTCACTTGTCCTAGTTTTGGCTCAAATACTGTTAATTTTCTTCATAGTAGCTGGTAAAGTGTTGTGTTTTGCATTTAGGATGAGAATAATGTTCCTAATACTTTGATCCCTTAGTTGTTCCTAAGCAGTATTTACTTAGTGAAGGACTTTTCAGCTTCTCATACCACTCACCAGTGAGTAGGCTGTGGGCACAGGAAGCTGGAGGAGACACAGCCAGGAGAGCTGACCCAAAACTTGCCAAAGAGATATTCCATCCCATATGATATCATGCTCAGTATATAAACTAAGGGGAAAGCTGGCTGTGGGCTGCTGCTCAGGAACTGGCTGGGCAGAGGTTAGCAGGTAGTGAGCAATTGCATTTGTGCATCACTTGTTTGTAGTATTCTAAATATTCTGTTATTCCCCCCCACTTCCTTTTCTATCCTATTAAGCTGTCTTTATCTCAAACCACAAATTTTACTGTATTTTTCCCCAGTTCTGTCCTCTACCCCACTGGAGCAGGAATTGAATGGCTCTGTGGTGTTTATCTACCTGCCAGGTTAAACCCTGTCATCATTAAAGTTTCACTTTTAATTTCAGTACCTTCACAGAGTTCTGGTTGCAGAAGTCAATGCCCTTCAAGGAATGGCAGCAATAGGCCAGAGACCTTTACTTATGGAGGTAAGTACAGGAAAATTTAACTACTGTTTGTTGTTGCTCTTGGTGGATTTCATACCCTGTCAAGCAGTAAGCTTTACTATAAAAGATTGTGGATATGAGTCCTAACTTAGTAATTCCTGAAGAAAAAATCCCCAAAATTGGTAAGATAAGCTACTTCTTACCATATTGTCCTCTAAACCGCAGGCCTGGAGTCTGTTTTCTTTTTTTTTAACCTCTTCCCTCCCCATTCGTGATAACAATTGCAGCTCCCACCCCACTGTACAGAAAGCAGTTACATACTGATGTCAAGATTGGTTGTTGACAAGTACAGTGTGCTCATCTTACAGCCAAGTTAATGTTGCCTTTCTCTCACAGGGGATGCCAGTTTATTTCTCCTTTCTTCTACACAGATGTAGTTTCAGTGAACTTGGAGCTTAATTATTTTCTGAGTTTCCTCCCATCTTTTAAATTTAGTTGAAATTGGTTAAATGGATGCAAAAGATAAAGGAGAAATTACTCAGACTAAATGGGAAGAAAAGGCACAAATAGACTTTTCATAGTTGTTTTTGTTTAGATTTTAAAGTGCCAAAAAATAACTTTCCTGGTCAATTTTTTTTCCTGTGAGATTGAGATATTCATGATGGAGGGCCCTGTGAAAAGCAGCTCAGAAACGGAATGGGCTACCTCGTTAAAGTAATAATAGCAGTAATTGTTTCTAATAAACTGAAGACTTAACATTCTTTTCTGAAGGCTATTACTAATAGATAAAACTGTCATCTTGAAGTCTGTCTTTGCCATGAATTTCTTTTAGCACACTGTAACTGAGTTTCTTTGTGACGGGCGTTCAGGAGATCAACACTATCCTGCAGTATGTAGTGGAGCGGAACAAGCTGCTGCAATGCCTCCATGCCAAGAGGCATGCTCTGGAGTCATGGAGACAGCTGGTGGAAATCATACTCACGGCCTGCCCCCAGGATCTCATACAGGCTGAGGACAGACAGCTGATTATCCGGGATCTGTTGCAGGATGTGCATGACAAGGTAGTGCTCTGCTGGAAATCAACCCTCTCCTTGAGCTTTGTTGCTGCATCTTTTTACGTGAAAGTGCTGCAATTTTGATTGTAATCCAAAAAGATTTTGTCTGCCTTTAGTATTCTTTTTAGTTTTCCAATTGCTGCTATGCTGAAGTTGAACGCACTCTGGACAGGGGGGATGCTCTATATTCTGGCATAGCCACTCCTGAACTGTGAACCATATATTGACAGATTTCAAAGATATTTCAGTATAATCCAGTATGATGGGAGTCTGGAAAAGGTGTGTGAAAAAGAAACAGCCTGCTTTGATGAGAAACAAAGAAGAACTTACTGAAGGCTGAAGGCAAACTATTGCATTTGCTAATTTATTGCATTTAGACAACTCACTGCAAATCCTACTTCTTCTTCTTTTGAAAAATTAAACAGTTGAATGAAGCTTCATAGTAGAAAAATTAAGAAATTTACAATTAGAAGGGCTTTTGGAAGTGTGAGAGTCTGTCTTAAAAGTCTAGATGTTTTACTGCTGAGTTATAGTAATAATTTTTGAGAGAGACTAGACAGTTATGACTGACACAGCCATTCTAAAAGGCAACATTAATGAAAGATCATTGTATTTTTCAGGCTGCTGGGGCATTATTATTTTTCTGCTTTATTGCGAGAGTTACATGGTTTCTAGTTCTGATTAATAGAGTTTTGTTATGAGAAATATGTATGAAAATGTTTTATCTTTTCAAGGGAAGAAGTAATCTTTTTGGGTTTTGTTTTTGTTACTTCCATTATTTTTTTCTGTAGGAGTTACCTAAAAGTTGCGTATTTTTTAGTGGAGTGCTGGTTTTGTTTTTTATGTGAATGAAATTTAGAAAACCAGGAAACAAGGGAGGCCTTCACTAGCAGAAGAAATTTCTTTCTTAAAATCTTTACAGAGAGGAAATTACAGACTCTTAGTTTTCTGTAACACTTTGGTGAAGACTTTTGTGAATTTGAGAAAAAAAATTGTTGCTGTCTATTGAAAATAATTGAACTACTGTTCAAAATTACTGTATTGCTTAAAAGGAAAGCTCCTTCAGTATTAGTGATAAAGACACCAGATTTACCTTTTAAGTAAGGGTGAAAAAAATAGCACATGCAAATTTCTTGTTAGTGTTTTTCCATGTTGTCTTAATGCTTCTTGGATGCTCAACCCTTTGGATTTTTTAAGTTGTACCTTCACATTTTAAATGGTAATGAAATAGCTGTCAAACCAGTTGCTCCTTCCCTATCTTAGGTTTAGATATTTTACTAATAAAGCATCTCAAATGTCAACACATTCCTTCTCTTTCTGCCATCCAGATTTGATTATCAGCCTGCCTGTGATTTATGTAAATAAAAACCAGAAGGCTAATGGTCTTCTCAATTAAAATGTGTTCTACTCAGGTTTGTGAACAAGTTTCCGACATTACTGATTTTGATGTGTTTTAAATACTGTCATGTTAATGAAATCCTTATGCATACTAAATAGTTGTGAGAGGCTAATTTAATTGCTTTAATAATTCATGAAATCAGACACTTTCAAACATTTTTTTTCTTTTGCCTCTTTTTCTTCTTCTTTCTTCTTCTTTCTTCTTCTGTGTTAAGATCCTTGATGATGATGCAGCTCAGGAGTTGATGCCAGTGGTGGCAGGGGCTGTGTTCACTCTGACTGCCCACCTGAGCCAGTCTGTGAAAACAGAGCAGAAACAGCCACTTGCACTCCCTATGGCAGGACAGTCCCAATATGTCTTGATGCTGGATGGTTCTTTCACCTCATCGCCTGGCTCTGAGAGCATATCCATGGGTTTTGCTTCCATTGGTGACTCCTCCCTCCACATCATCTTAAAAAAGCTGCTGGATTTCATTTTGAAAACAGGTGTGTTGACTTTTGCAGGGTGTGTGCGTGAATTCCAGCTGCCAAGAGTAAAAAGATGGGCTGAGCTGCTTTCAGATAGTGCAGTGAAGATTTTTGTTACAGTCAATTAGATGGATCTTACATGATTAGTATAGATGTAAGTGATGTTACTAACAAAAAAAATTAACAAACACTTTTTAAAAAATTTTTGAATGACAAACAGAAGAGAGATATGTAAATGACTGTAAAGAGAATTTCATATTGTCATTCTTTTGGAACAGCATAAACTTGTTGAATTTACTCACAAATAGACTTGTATGTAAACAGTAGAACTTCACCTTATGGAATATAGTTGTTTTATTTATTTCTGCCAGCACTGCCATAGGAAAGTTAAATTAAGTGCTAGTGGAAGATCGTGTTATGGAATTTACATTTGTTTGGTTTTAATTGCAAGTGTTTCTTGTTAACAGGTGGTGGCTTTCAGAGAGTGAGGACGCACCTTTATGGATCACTGCTTTATTATTTGCAGATTGCCCAGAGACCAGATGAACCAGACACTTTAGAAGCAGGTATGGTCCAACTGTATTTGGAAAAGAGCAAAAAATAAGCTGTTATTAAACCCTGGATGGTACAGTTTCTGCATGCTGAGTTGTCTTCTGGAATTAGATGGAAAACATCTTGCTCCAAGAGCCTCTGAAATTAATTGCTTACGCTAAACAATGCTTATCTTGTATTCTGACCTGTCTAGCTGCATATGCATTCAAAATCTATTGTTCTGGATGAGAATATTAAATTTCTGATCTCTAGCACTAAAGAGGATACTTAATTTGTGTCCATTTACAGCCATTTACAGCTATACATCATAGCTACAAGACTGTCAAAGGACTGGAGATGACTTGTAACTGACTGCTCTCAAGTATGTCCAGCAGTAGAAATATATTGCATTCACATCTTTATGCACACTCATACCACAGTGATCCTATTTAAAAAAAACCCAAAACAATAAGACAAAAAAATTCCAAAGCAAAAAAAAAAGCAAACACCAACCACACAAAAAACCTCAAAACAAACCCCAAGGATTTTTTATTTCATACCCTTTCTCTTCCTTTCTCTGAAGATCCCCCTCCCCAAAAAATAAGCCAACCTGAGTTGCTATTTGTCTGAGAGTGCTTATGGTAAATATCACATTCTCTCTGTGAATGGCTTAAATACTTGCATTGTTAGTGTTTCTAATAATTATTTAATCTTAGAGCTCAGACAAGGATTGAAAAAAAAATCTTGGGGCTAGTACCTGCATGCAGACTCTTACTTGGTCTGTGTTTTGAGCTACAGTAGTAAAAGGAAAAAAAAAACCCTATGAATTTATAATGACCCCTTTGTAGTTTATTACTGACTTTGGTTTCATTCTCTCCCATTTGGGTCACCTTGTTTACTTACCTAAAACTGAATGCTTTGGTCCCAGTGAAAGTTCATAGAGTCATAGGATGGTTTGGGTTGAAAGGGGCCTTTAAAATTATCTCATTCTAGCCCCCTGCCATGGGTAGGGACACCAGACCAGGTTGCTCAAAGCCTTATCCAACCTGGCCTTGAACACTTCCAGTTTTAGGCCTGTTAGTTTTTCTATGTAACAAGTACTGAACGTTTGATTTCTTTTAAGCAGACTGTTTACAAGGGTGGTGTACGTATACAGGCACACACTTTTTGCTCTGGCTGGTCTGTGTGATATTGAAGAAAGGGTAGATTTGTAGAACATTTGTAGTTCATTTAAAAACTCTTGACTATTGTTTGGGGCATTTCTGTTGCAAGGTAGAGAGAATGCCTTGAAGGATGTAGCATCAGCTGTAGCTAAGCTAATGCTAAGATGCCTATCTTTGAATTTTTTCATTTTTTGTTTTATTTGCTTTTTACAGCTAAAAAAACTATGTGGGAACACTTGACAGCTCCTGAAGATGTGTTTAGTAAATTGCAACGGGAAAATATGGCAACAATTGAGAGTTATGGGGCAGCTCTGATGGAGGTGGTCTGTCGTGATGCTTGTGATGGCCATGAGATAGGCCGGGTAAATTCTTTTAAAACTACTGTTGTGTTTGTTTTAAAGAACATCTTCTGTGCAGAGATGGGAAGTTTCATGAGGTAGAACGAGAACATTTTTGTAGATACTTGATCTGTCCCATGTTTCTGTCCTCCCACTCATTCTTCAAGCCGTGAAAGTAGAGCCATACATGCGTATGAATTTTTTTCTCAACAAGGCTATGTGTCCTATTGTTTAAAAATAAGGGTAGAAGACTCTGCTGCAGGTAGGGACCTCTGTGACAGTTATTTGTTAGTATTTTTAAGTCATGGACTTACCAGTTTATTTACTCACCTTGGGAAGATGACTTCATGAGAAAGTAATTTCTGATAGTAGCCAGTAGATGAGAATCTAGTCAGAAGGCAAACTGGTTTTAAATAGTAATTGTGCTTGAGGCAATACTTCATTAAAATATTTTGGCTTAGTTATTGGTCAACAATATCTGTAATGTTTTTTAAAAGAATAGTTGAGAAAGGTAATTGGCTCATACTATACTAGTGTCAGAAATCTTAAAATCTTTTTCACATAACTGATTGCAATTGTAGTGAAGAAATGCATTCTGCTTTATAAGAAGCCGCTAGAAAAAACTGCTTAGCATTTCACGTTTCTAGGTATTGATTAAAAATCTCATTGATCTCATAGATTTAATTCTGTTTTGATTTGTTTGTTTTTATTTTTTTTTTCTTCCCTCATCCCAGATGCTGGCATTGGCTTTACTTGATCACATTGTTTCAGTGGACAAGCAGCAGCAGTGGCTGTTGTATCTCTCCAATAGTGGCTACCTGAAGGTGCTTGTGGATAGCCTAGCAGATGATGATCTGGCTCTTCAGAGCTTGCTCACACCTCAGCCCCCTTTGCTTAAGGCGCTGTACACCTATGAGTCCAAAATGGTAATAGTACTTCAGAAATTATTTTATGTTATAGTGTTTATTTTTTAATTTTTTTTTTAGTAGAAGTTGTTTGTCTACACTTTGCATTGATTGTACTCAGAGATAGTGTTAAGGAAACTTTCCTGTCTGACCATTCAGGAGCACTCTGGCAGTCACACTTGCACCACCAGAGATTTTAACTGCTGGGACCAAAGCCCCTTCACAGCGAGTGGCTCCAGTGACCAAAGGGTGCCCCACTTGACTCCCTGCCCTCACCACACTCACAGTCACACCAGGTTTCCTTACTGGTTTGACCCCAGGTTTCCCAGGGCAGTCTCAGACATCTGAATCCTTAAAATGATTTAATCATGGTGCAACAACAGAATAAGAGCCCGAGCTGGTGCCTCTGAGGAGGAACCCTGAACAAAGGAACCCCTGGGCTTTTATACCCTCACAGTTTATGTGAGTCTGGGGTCTTGCAGCTGAGTCCTCGTCTCCTGCAGTGTCTCTGCGTGTCCGGTCCTGTGATCAGTGCCACACGTCCCTCCTGCCCTTTGTTTTGCAAAGGGTGGGCAGGTCACAGGCTCTTGCCTGGGGCTCCTGCCACACAGAGCTTAATCTGCAGCTGCACTGCAGCTACAAACTGAGCTACCTGCACTGAAGGTATTCCTTAAGGATATTTTACTAAAATAATGTATTTGAAATGATGCTAAAATCAAGCGAGAAAGTAGACATTATAAGTCTCATGATGCATCTCCAAAACTTAACCTTCTCTGCTCTTGTGTAGGCATTCCTCACTCGAATAGCTAAAAGTCAGCAAGGTGCATTAGAGCTGCTGCGGTGTGGAGTGATTGTGCGGCTGGCACAGTGCCAAGTGTATGACATGCGACCCGAAACAGACCATCAGGGGTAAGTGTTGGGTCTCTGGCTGATGATGAAACCATAATATGGTCTTCTTGGAAGCACATCACATCTTTTTATAGCCTCATGATTTTTGAGTAATGATTTGTGGGTTTATTCTTTGTGTGTGTGTGTGTGTTTCTTAAACCTATCAGTTCAGTTTAAAGCTACCTTTTATCGAGAGAAGAATTTCAGATAAGTGGGTGTGAGGTTGTACTTGCATGCTAATTACTTAGACTACATAAAAACTTATTTGATATCTTGGATAGAAATGATTAATGTATTATTATTAAATAATTTATACTGTAATGTTTGAAAAACAGCTTACACCGTAAACTTATTTTGGGGGCTTTGCAGCTGGTGAAGTGCAGAGTTTGTCCTCACCCATAAAGCATTGAGAGAGCAGTGAATTAAATGCTATTTCAGAAATATTTTATGATGTGTTTAAAAAAAATATATATATTCACAGTTATATATTGCTTGGCAGGTTTCTTGATGTGTTGCCACATTAGTCATTGTGAGGTGATTGAGAGAAGATCTCAGAGAAGGAGATTCCATATTTAGGGGAAATTACCTGGGTTGATTTCAAGCCTTGGTCCCTGTTTTAAACTTACAGTTCTTAGTGACACACTGGGAGTTCAAACACTTTGGAAAAATTTAAGACTTAGACAAGGTATACTATTTGAAAGTTCCAATTAGGAATATATGATTGTATAAAACCTACAGGACATTTGTAGAGGACTGTATTTAGCAGTTGCTCTAGGATTAAGCACAACTCTTCCTAAAATATTTGAGAATACTTAGTTTTGTATATCAGTAAGCAGGTATCATATTTCTGCAACAAAGTAATCTGGTTTAGTGTAGTATAATACAAAGAAGTAATTTTCCCAGCTTAAAGAAAATGTCTGGCAGCAGCTGTGTATCATAAATGTGTTGCTTTTCCAGTATAAGCTCAGTTCAAGTCCAGACCTCTTATTGAAACATATTTTTAGGTTCTTAAGAGTGATTGTAGGCTGAGGCTTTACCTCACTAGTAGACTTCAGTCTTCTTGCACTCTTTATCTTTTTTTTTCTCCCTTCTTTTTAAACCTCCTAAGAATGTATGCAATGAGAGATCCCCCAGTCTTCATTCCTGCTCCAGTGGAACGTTATCGCCAGATTCTTCTTCCAGCTCTTCAGCTGTGCCAAGTGATCCTCACATCCAGCATGGCACAACACTTGCAAGCAGCGGGACAGGTAAGTTCCAAAAGATGCTAGAATATCACTGCTGTTACTCATTCAAAGAAATTATAGGTGCCTTTGCTCTGATAGTAAGCTTTTTTTTTTTAAATCCCATCCTCACTGGTACAGGAGGTCTTTTAAAATTGTTCAAAAGCATTGCTTCCTCTCTGCTCACTGTTAAATTTTGAGTCATTCATATTTGCTCTTTTCTTCTTGTGGTGCAGGTTTTGCAGTTTCTGATTTCCCATTCAGATACTATCCAGGCAATACTGAGGTGTCAAGATGTAAGTGTTGGATCTTTCCAGGAGCTGGCCTCCCTGACAGGAATAATCAGCAAGGCAGCTTTGCCCGGTAGGAATTGCATTTTTGAAGTCTCAGCCCCATCTGCATGAATCTCAGGCTTTGTTTTCTGTAAAGAAACAGTAAGACAGAAGAGAAATATCTATGACAATACAGATTTTTTTTTGACATGTAGAGCTCTGAGAAGAATAGGGAAATGTTACATGTTCTTGAAGTAAATATGGTGGATTTGCTGTAGAAACGGTGCTCTTACCCATACGCATTTGACTTTCCATTTTCTTTTCATCATTCTACCTTACGCTAAGTACTTTTTGTCTTGGAGGTGACTTGCAAATAGAAGTGTTCAAAGTTTCTGTGGTATCTTCAAAAAAGAATTTTTATTCAGTAAGCTTTGTAACTGAGGAAATTAAGATAGAAAATTGTTTGCATACCCATATTTTTTTAAATTTCTTCTCTGGTTTTATTTATTTTAAAAATAAAGCTTCCTGGGGGAAGCACTGCAGATCAGCATACTGACATGTCTCTTGGGTAACTTACTACTAATAATAATGATATATATATATATATATAATATATATATTATTATATATAAAATATAATTCGAATTATATTTTATAATAATAATAATAACAATATATTATTATTATATATAATAAGGGCTAATAATTATTGTGATGGCTATTGTGATTTCTTCTGCGTGCTTACCAGTTAAAAATAACTTCTCTATTTTGATTTAATGGCTTTCTTTGTTCAGGAGAGATGTCTGACTACAAGAGAAAGGAGTGCAGAGCTGTAGGTTAAGCCTAAGTGCTTCTTTGGTTACCGTATACAGAGCTTTGCACAACAGCTGCAATTTCCATGCCAGCCTCTACTCCCCCTTACCCCCATTTGATTACTTACCAGAACAGTAAGCTCCATGCTCTAATGCATCTCCTGGTAGCTGCATTCATTCATATATGAATGTTTTGCTCAAAAAATATGCAAAATACAAGTTGTATGTTTGGCTGAAATGTTTCTGATCAATGCTTATATTTAAAGATATATACTGCATAAATCTGTTAAAAAACCCCCAAACAAACAGTTATTTAATGGCTGTATCTTTTATCAGGAGTGTTAAATGAGCTGGACATGGATGTTAATGAAGGGACGCAGATGGAGCTACAAGGACACATAGGGCGATTTCAGGTAATAAAGTCATGTATTTAACCCTTGTCCTTTTAGAATTGGCTATCTAGATATGTTTCTTCCTGTTTTTTTACTCTGAGTAGTAGCAGTTAGGAAAGGGATGTTTTCCAGCATCAAGAAAAACGTGTGGTAGTTTGGGGTATTTTGTGGGAGTGGGGATGGTTTGTGTAGGAGTGGGATGGGGTTTTGGTAGTCTGTTTTTTGGTGTCTCCCCACACTTCCCCGTCCAGTAGAAAAGATAACATTTGGCAACATCAGGGTTGCATCAGGGACTTTGTTTCCCTTCCTGGCGTAGGACTCATCTTATGTGAAGAGAAAAAATTGAAGTCAACACCAAAGCATGTGAAGCAATGCAGAAATACTGTTACCACTTTGGCCATAAGCACGTCTCCAGCTCAACAATTTGGTGTATCAGACACACTAGTGGTTTATATCTTTCCTACTGAATTAGTTTTTGTACTCTACTTTTAAAGGACTTACCAGATTTTGCTTGTCTGTATAGGTAAAGGTGTTTTAGGTGTGGGAATAGGTAAACCTAAACTGTCATTGATAGTAGTCTGTACAATAGTCTGCAAGAGACATAAGACAAAGCTGTGCACTTGTGAATTGCATTCATTTCTCATTGGCAGTGTTTTGGGGGGCCATTAATTTCTAAATTAAATCAAGGTAAGTTAAAACACTAAAAATTTAAATTTTGTTTACAAAGTGCTAAAAGTTTTATCTGCATTGCTTCCTTCATATTGTGTTTTAAGGGACATGTATCACTTAAGTGAAAAGAATCATGCACTTCATTTGTTGTGATGCTAATTTAAATGTTCATTCATTACGGCAGCGCCAGTGCTTAGGACTTCTGAGTCGGTTTGGAGGATCAGACAGACTTCGTCAGTTCAAGCTGCAAGATGATAACGCAGCGGGAGACAGAGTGAACAAGAGGGATGAAATTGAGTTGGCCATGCAACAGGTAAGGACACAAGATGCTAGAGCCTTCAGTCTCAACATTTTACCTGCTGTGCAGATTTGTTTAATTATCATCATTTCATACTATACTGGTAATGCTCTATGCTGATTTTAGCGTGGTATAGGATTCCACATTTTATTTAAAGTAACCCTTGAAAATGTGTTTACTTACATTTCCATTAGAAACCTTTATTGTTTTGGGTACAAAATGTGAATTTTGAAGGCTTAAACTGATCAGAAATTTTCAAAATGAAAGCTGGATGTAGAGGGCAATGGCTAACACTAAGTTAGAGCCAAAGGGGACTTAAAATTATCCAGAAATTTTAGCTAGCAAGTTTGGGAAAGAGGCAAAGTTGCAAGTCTTAGACTTGAAGTAGAAGAGAGTCTGTTACTGATGAGAAAATAAAATCGTCACATTCTAGTGTGAAGAGAGGAGCAAAGCATGTTGTTCACTGTTATTTTTCCATGTAAAATTTAATGCTCCACAGCCTTTAGATCCTGTAATTGACATGCTGGGTTGTTTTTTTTTCCTTTGTTGGCAGATCTGTGCAAACGTGATGGAGTACTGTGAGTCACTGATGTTGCAAAGCGCCCCCAGTTTTCAGCACACTGTTTGTCTGTTTACTCCCAGCCTGTCTGAATCAACCAACCGAGATGGGCCTCGGCAGGGTGAGATTTTTGACTTGCTGTTTTATGAGACTGAACGCTGTGACATTTGGGCTACTACAAAATAATGAACCAGAGACTGTAGTTTCACATACTCTTTAAGTCACTTTATGCCAACACTGTAGCTGCTCACTCTCATTCTGGAATCCGTGCTTGTTCAGCCTTGCACAAAGCCAAATCAGGAAACTAATCCTAGTTAAAACAAACAAATGATTTTTTTATTCACTTCATTCACAGCCTCAGAAATATGTATGTCAGTAAAGATATTTGTGTATGTAAATAAATAGCACAAGATGGGAAGGTCAAGATTTCTTTTTTTTCAGCTTCTGTACTGGATTACATTATTTTAAACTAGGACCTCCTTTATGACATGTAAGATGTGTTTTGATGCTGACTGGAACTCTATTATAACTCATGGCAAGAGTTTACACTGTGTCATTATGCAGTTGAATGGCTAAAAAAGTAAATAGTAAGTCTTCTAAACGAGTTACATTTCACGTTATACTCAGTACTGCACTAGGCTGACTGTCTTTTAGTACTGCAGCCACACAACTTTTTGCCTGGACTTTCATTTATGTTACTTATGAATCAAGTGCAAAATATTCTTGCCAATGCTTTCATGTCTTTTGCTAGGTTATTGACAGAGAGCATACCTTATTGATTTCTTGGAGTTTTTTAGTTTTGGTTTTTTTATCTTCAACATCTTGTCTAGATACACAAGCACCAGTGGTCCCTTATTGGCACTTGCCTGGCCTGGGCATTATCGTCTACCTGCTGAAGCAGAGCACTAGTGATTTCTTCAGTTACTATGACAGCCATCGTCAGAGTGTTAACAAACTGCAAAATGTGGAGCAACTGCCACCAGATGAAATCAAAGAGGTAATTGTTCTTCTGACTCCATAGTTTCTGTATTGTAGCAACTTGGACAAAGCTGTAACAAAGGCTCCAAAGCATCTTAGATAAGCAAGTAGTTCCATTCTTGTGCATATTCTTTTCTACTCTTGGTGAAGGGGGTCCATAGAATGAGTGATCTAAAACTTTAGGGGAAAATATTTGGCTTAACATTGTAAAAATTTGTGATTTTCATTATAGTTGCTTGGGGATATGTTTCATTTTTCCATTTGTTGTCAGCAAGATTATGCAAATTCAAAATAGAGAGCAAGGTTTTAAAGAAATAGTAGCTTACAAGAAAGTTCTAGATACTAATAAGTAATCTTATTTGCTTATTTCTCTTGACGTTCTGTGGTTTGCTACAGTCTTTCTGTTTTTTTCTCTTCGTGTCACAGTTGTGTCAGTCAGTTATGCCAGCTGGGGTTGACAAGATTTCCACTTCCCAAAAATACGTGTTGGCAAGGCGGCGCCTGGTGAAGCTAATAAATAACCGAGCCAAGCTGCTCTCCCTCTGTTCCTGTATCCTTCTAAAATTGAAATGACCCTCAAGGTGATGCTCCAGAAAAGCAGAGAGATAGAAACAGGGTTTTTTTACCTGGATTTCTGACCACTTTGAGCAAATTTTTTTTACAAAAACTAAATTTGAAATACTGACAATTAACTTAGGAGGGTATTGCTCTGCTATTGCTAGAATACAAGTGTTTTCAAGTTGGTAATTCCCATTTTGAGACCCTGCTAGGACTTTCTGCAGCATGATAGTAAAGGAATTGTTACAGCCCAGCTCTTCAATTTAGTATCCAGACCCCCTAAACATTCACACATATCCAAGTGTGGTGGAAGAAATACTTTGAAAAATAATTTTGATGTGCCTATCATAATAGGAGTTTCTAGTCTTATAGTCAACCTGGCATAAACCTAAATCTCATAAACATCAGTAATTCTATGGAAATAACCAGTCACGGACAAAAGAATTGTCTTCAACAGATCAGAATTTTCCTCTGCAACCTCCCTTGGGAAAGATGTGCTCTTGCACACTGAGCTGTTACCAGCAAAGATGTTACTGCCATCCCCGGCTTTATAACCTTGGCTTTAATTCACTGGCTGCTGCTGAGGTACCTTTACAAACCACATGAGCACTCCAAACTCTGCTCTCCTCCTGAGGGCTGGATTAAGGCTCTGCAGGGTGATGAGGAGGGTGAATGTGAGCAATCCGTCACTGGGCCATGGCAGTGGAGGAGGTGACAGGTGGTTGAGCTGACATCTTCAGCTGCTTCCAAGTGTGTAAATATGCTCATACAGTAAATGTACAACCCAAAGACAACTAAATTGGAGTCCTTCACTGAGATGTGTCTGCAGATATTATAGAAATATGTCTCTTCATTCTTTGGCGCCATCTGGAACACTACCTACTGCACTGCACGCCCACTGACTCCCAAGACCCGCTGCTGTCCTCTAGGATGTCATTTAAGAAAGGAAGGCTGCAAGGTAAAATTTCTCAAACATCAGAGTGCCTTTGAATAACTTCTCATGGTTAGCTTTAAAACTGATCTGCTACTCTTAATATCTTACCTTTTATAATTAATAAAAGAGATTTTATTTGGATTTGGCACACCTTTGGATGTTCCACTGTAGAATTGGCAATACCAATAATGTTTACTCACAGACTTTTGGGGTTTGTGTATTACAAATAACCTATAAAGGAAAGTAAAAGTAACTGTTTTTTTTTTTTATTTCTGCTCTTCAAACTGCAAAACAAAGTGAAGTTCAGCTAATATAATCAGATCAGTGATCCAAAACAGTTTATAGGAAAATATTTCAATATAATAATCTACGATGAAATTAAGAAATAAAGTTAATATTGGTGGGTTTAGAAGTATTTTTAGAATTATAGCCATCATTGATTCACCCGAAGATTTTAAGTTCGTTGAATTTCGTTTTTTAAAAAAAGAAGAAAGTCAGGGAGAGGGGATTTGGGGAAGAGTGTTTTGCTTAAAGTGCCATGTTGTGTGATCAAAATTATTTATGACTCACTCTTTATGTATTTTCTCTAAATCATTTAATTAAAAATTAGTGTAATTTCTAATGCATAAGCTTACTTTTGGATCAAATTGGAACACTGTTTTAAATTTGTTATATGACTTGATACAGAGGTAGTGTGGAGCAGCCAACATAATTTTAACATCTCGTTTTCTATTGCCAGATTCCTTTGGTTCAGAGCCAAGCTTGGATTTCAGTAGTGGACTGAATCGAGTGAGCCAGCACGATATAGAACAGGTGAGATGTGACAGTCGGCTGCAGGGGACAGAATGCTCCTGGCTACCATGCAGCTATTGGGAGCAGTCTGACTGTTGTTGTCTCACTTCTGAACACCCTGCAGGAACACCAACAGCATATAACTTCATTTAGGATTAGTGAAGCATTTCAAAATTGGTTTGGAAAATATTGTGAAACAGGTGGCACTTGTGCTGCTGTGCATGTATCTTCAAATCTTAATACAAAGTGTTAAGTAAAAAATGAACTATACTTACAAAATAGAGTAATCATTCTTTTTCTCTTACCAACCAGTCAAATGGTGGTTTTTTTAATAATAGCTTTCTGAAAATACTAGTTATCGTTGAAAGACCAACAATATGAGGGCAAGTTTCCCAATTTTCTGTGGTCCTCCAACTGTTCACTACAGGTCAGCTTCAGCTAGGCTATAGAGAAATGACATCAAAAGGGTAACAGGAATTGAGGAGATTATAAAATGTGAATGCTAGAATAGAAGTAATTTCCACTTACACAGCAATTTAATAGTTTGTGTAAATTTGATGCAGAGGTGGCAGGAAAAAAAAGATATTTATTAATAAATCCCACTGACATTTCTATGACTGTGCAGGAAAAAAAACCCTGTTCGTCAAAACTGCAGTCTCAAGTACCTTTATAAGATCTAGAATTGTAAGAAAAGTTGCTGTGTGTTTTGGGATGAGGCATCTGTCATATATTTAATTTGTTCAAAAGTAAACTGTACAATATTATCTTGGTAAAATACTTAGAATGTAGTTAATTTGGTGACCTCTTACATATGCATAAATGAAAAAATGTTGTTGGTGCACACAGACTCTCTAAAGAGTCCTTAAAGGACTAGGAAAATTTTAATTGGAAGACATGTTTGTATGACTGTAAGTGAAGAAGCTGAATTATAACTGATAATTCCCAAAAAGAATAAGCAGTACTTATTAGAGAAGTTAGAAAACCCCATTCTTTGGAAAGCAGGTCAGAGAAGAAATCATAGTGAAGGAGTTGACAGGCAGTGGATGATAAGCTGGCACTTCAGGAAGAGAAGATTTTGTATTGATGACTGCATCGAATCTCTGTTTCTCAGCTCCAGCTGGAAGCCACGAACAGCTTTGGTGAATCTCTACAGAAGAAGCTTCTGGACATCGAAGGTTTATATTCCAAGGTTCGCTCACGATACACCTTTATCCAAGCTCTCATTAGACGTATCCGTGGTCTCCTAAGGATATCAAGGACCTAAAAGACTCTTGATATATGCTGCTTGCCCAGTGAAGCAGTGTACTAGGGCAGGCCTTTTGGATCATTGCATTCTATAGATCAAACATTTTCTAAATACTGTCAAAATTATTTTGTTACTTTTTTTTTATCCCTGTGGATGAGTTTTGTGTATTCTTTCCTACTGCTCCCAACTTGACATAAAAAATAAAGGATTGTTTTCGACTGAGTTATGAATTCTAATGGAGGACATCAAGGAAACAGGAAGTTCTGCAGCTGTGATGATACTACATTTGTTGATGCTTTCAGAGAAAACTAAAACATCTTTGTCTGTGTTGTTCCTGCTTCACACACAGATTTAACGAAACCATAGGGTTCATGTTTCATCACTTGCAGACTGGTAACTGGGGTGTGGATTTTATATTCATTTTGCACCATGAACTGCTAATTTCTGCTCCCCCTCGTCCTGCCGTTTTTTCATCTGAAAGAAGTACAAGCTGCTTCTCTTTGAAAAAGTTTAAATGAGAAAAGTGATATAGGTCATGGAAGGTGATGGCTATAGGTTTGGTTCTTATGGCCAGGGGAGTAAAGGTTTCTCTGCTTTTCTTGCTGCAACACAAGTATAAAGACAGAATAAAGTGCATGGGGAGGAAGCCAGCAATCGTGAATGGTAGTTTGGTTCTGTAGTTAGATTGTTCTCCTATGAAACATTCATATATCCTTGTATCTTCTGTAAAAAAGCTATTAAAAAAAGCATAATCATTGATTATTGACAAGAGCTCTGTTGCACTTCTCCCTTAACTCAGTCTGAGCTTACAGCCTAGTTCATGTGTGCCTTGCACATTATGTTTCCTCTGAGTTTTCGTTACATAATTGTTAACATTTTTTATGATTTTATATTTACTTATCTGCACAACCTAATCACATGAATGACATCATTTTTACGGAGGGATGATGACAGCACTGCTGTCAGGCGTGGCTTGTTAGCTGTTCCATAGGAGCCGCTTGGTATTAATGTTTTACACAGCGGGACTTTGGCTGTTGACTTTCACCAGGGTTTTCCTTGTGTCTCCACCACTCCCGGAGAAACCCAAGCCCTAATCCAAGAATGTAATGTGGGCGTTGTGCTGGCTCCGAGGAGTCCAGGACCCTTTGGAAAGCACCGCGCGGTTCCCAGCGGGCCGCGGTGTGGCACGGCGCTCTGGCTGCTGCCGGGGGGCGGTGGCAGCGGGGAGGCCCCGGGCCGCTGACCCCGCCGGGCCCCGCCCGCCGCGCGCTCCCGCCGCCGCAGATTCGTCACGCGCTGGCCCCGGGGCCGCGGCTTTTATTCCCTAAACCTTTCTCCCCGCTCCCCTTCCCGCCCGGGCGTGTCCAGGAAGGGCGCGGGGAGGGTCCCGCTCTCAGACCGTTCCCTCCTGGCCGGGGGCGCTGCCGGGCTCCGTGTGTCGAAACGGCGGCGGGAGCGGGCGCGGAGCGCTTTGTTTACTCGCCGCGGCGTTCGACGTGGAGCCGGGCGGCGGCGGCAGGGCCAGCGCGGCGAGGGCAGCGAAGCGGAGCGGGCCGGAGCGCCGGCGGAGCGGCTCGACATGGGTGAGGAGCGGGCGGGAAGCGGCCGCCCGAGGGGTCCCGTCCCTCACGCCCCTTCCCGGCGGCCGTAGAGGCGGGGGCGGCGGGGAGGGCGGACGGGTCGGTGCTGAGCCCTCCCGCGGGGAGGGACGGTCTCCTGCCCGCCGGCGGCGGGAGGCCGAGGCTGAGGGCCGCGCTCGGGCGATGCCCGCCTGCGCTCGGCCAGGCCCTGCCCGCGGGCCAGTTCCCGGGCAGCCGCCGCTGGAGCGCCCGGAGGCCGCGCTGGAGCTGCCTTGCGATGGCGAATTGTCCGAGCAGCGGCAGGGGGGTGTGTTCGGTCATATCCTCATGCTTCTGTACTACTGCCACCTGGCAAAATTAAACTCTGAATCCAGTCTCTAATGGGCTGCTGATAAGGAGTGGATTAGGAGAGGAGGTCTTGCAGACTAGTAAATGTAAGAGAGGCCCTGAATCTGAGGGTTAAGTGATTGACGTCAACCTGTCTTATTGCAGATGGTATTTGAGCAGTGGTTTAGTGTGGGAAAAGCATACACAATAGCACATAAAAAGAGGGAGTGAGAGGTGTCTGGCGGCAAGCGAAGTTACGGACTGAATTTTCGAATCTTAGGCCTCCATGCAGCTAGTGGTAGCTTTCTACGTGTGATGTTTCTGTTGAAATACCTTTTTCCAGCTGAGTTCTCTTAAGGTTATTTGGCTGTCTGGCAGTACGAGGTGCCACGAGCAGCACTATGCAGACTGGCAACTGATGGTCCCTTATACCTTCCTTCTCCTTGTTTTCCTGGTCTGTAGTGTGTATGGCTTCTGGGGTGGGATGGGTTTAGAAGAAATAAAGCAACCTGTTATCAGTCTGAATTCCTTGTGAAGTATAAGCATGCTTGCTCCCATAAGCTCGTTGCTCCCTCCTTTCCATGAAAAGGCATCACAGATGCCTAGACAGGCAAACACAGGAAATAGTTTTTATCAAAACATCTTTCAGTAAGATTTTGGTTGCACATCTTCTTTAATTTGTCTCTGATATATTTACCAGTGTCATCAGTGATTCTGGCTTGTTGGATGTTTCATTTTCTTTTGCAGGCTTTAGGTGTATTTACAAAATTATGATTTAACATTAGATATGTTTGTTATAAAAATTGTTGGAAAAAATGTAATTGTTACTGGCTTAGAACATTAGTATTCTTTCTAGGATTAAAAATCTAGTAGGCATAAATCAGATATTAGCCTGGCCACAAGTACTCTTGCATGCATTTAGAGAATAAATGAGATGCTGGGGCAAGCCAGTTTTGAAAAAAAGAATGAGAAGGACATTTAAAATCAGCTCCTAGACTTCTCTGTAGCGTTAATGTACTTGATTTAGTGCAGCTTTGCTGTTTGTAATGAACTGATTTAACATGTACTTACTGATTTATACCCAATTTTAAGAAAAAAAAAGTGGATGGTTCTATGGAAGAGCATAAACATCTTCTGATGCTGAATTTTTTCAGGCTTCTTTTGGTCCTTGTATAGTCTCTGGCACTGAAAAGATAGAGTCTGATACAAGCAAAAAAGAAGATGACTCAGATTTTGGCAAATGAGAGAAAAGGAAAAAATAAAAGTGTAACCGCAGTGAGAAAGCTTGATGCTGCTGCAACATAATTTGCTGGAGTGAGCTACCATAGAACCATAAAATGGCAACATAAACCAGGAGGACATAATGTAGTTGAGCACGCAGCCATTTGGGCAACAACCTGAACTTGTCTTTTTTCACTGGAGAAAAGAAGCATCTTGTAGTCCAGTAAGAAATGAGGTTGGTCTGTCTGCCTTTGCATATCCTCCACAGAGCTGGCTGACATTGAAATGTCTTTCTCTTCTGCTTTTTGTAGGGGGCTTTTTCTCCACCATCTTTTCCAGTTTGTTTGGAACTCGAGAGATGAGGATTCTCATCCTGGGGCTGGATGGAGCAGGAAAAACAACCATTCTCTACAGGTTACAAGTTGGAGAAGTTGTGACCACCATTCCGAGTAAGTGATCTGCCCATAGGGAGCATATTTGCCTGTAGCCTGTGATTTACCTGTAGCTCTAACACATAAACTTTGCCAGCTGAACTTACTACACGCTTCCTTCATAAACGAAAGGACCTTGTGTTGTGGGAGCCTTGCACTGCTGTATCTAAGAATTTTTCTTGGATAAAAGTATTACAAAAGAATATTTTATGCTGCCCTGCAAAATGCAAAAAGCATTTGACCTCAAGATTGTTAGCATGATTTGGCAGGCTATCCGTGATAGGTCAGTGTTCAGTAGATGGTAACTGTGGACTGTATAATTCCTTTGTTTCCAAATATAGCTATTATGTGAATTCCAGAGGTCATTGTTGCTGTACATAGGATGGTGTCAGTAAATCATACCTTTTTTTTTTGACAAGGGTTATATAAACACTTTTGTTTAACATGGAGAAGAAGAAATCAGATAATTTAACTTTACATTCTATAGAAAATGTAACAAGACTCAATGTGAGGTTTCATGGAAGAAGATGATGCTTATTTAAAGAAATGTAGCTGATTTCACCACTTGTCTTGGCATTCATGTAGCCACACCCACCCAGTGTGTGTGCCCAAGTGTTCTGGCCATGATCGCTCTGTGTAACATGAAGGACAAGGGATGCTTGACTTTTGTGTCTCTGTCATATCTGTTGTGTTCCTCCTGAATCTGACTTTGCTCAGGCCTCTGTTACCTTTTAGAAGCCAGCAGGGTATTTGCTGGGCCATACTCTTTTTGCCTGAGGGTTTTGCTTATTTCACTTTCCATAAATTTTAAGCAGCCTGTGCCCACTGTTCACTTCCCTGTGCTGTGTTTCCCTGGGCTGGCAGGAAAAGGAATGACATATGTGATACTGCAGCCTAGTTGCTGTCTCCAGACATCGGTATCAAGTCCTCTGCTGAGAAGTTGGTTCTGCTTTGGTTCTGCTGTGGTTCTTACGGGAGTGCAGACCTTGTGTGGACAGGAAGGACACATTCCTTAGCGCTCTCTTGCTGTCAGTTGTGTACTTGGTTAGCACAGCAGGCCAGTTCTTCAACCCTTGCTCTGTTTCTTTTGGTGATTTCAGGCACACTGCTGTTGATTTTTACCAACCTTAGCATTTGTTACAAATCTCTAAATTATGTTTATGATGTGGTTTTATTGTTCAAAGAAGAAAAATTTCTGCATTTTTTTGAATCATGTTGGGGTAACTTTGCAAAGGGCATGAACTTCATTATGCAGCTACTGAGAATTTTCAGGTCTGAAAATCTTAAACTAAGTGTTGTGGTATTCTTTGGAAAAACAGGAAAATCACCAACAGTGAAATTGTTTAACTTTGTTTCAGCCATTGGCTTCAATGTTGAGACGGTGACCTACAAGAATCTGAAATTTCAAGTCTGGGACTTAGGAGGACAGACAAGCATAAGGTAATAGATTTCTTAAAGTCAATTAACTTTCTCTAAAGAGCGCCAGGTTCTTGGAATTCTCCTAGCAGGCACTTCTGAAAACTGGTTAAGTTTTAAAAACAGCCCGTTCTCAGGAGAGCATTTTCATGTGATGGAATTCAGTTTGTAAAACCTGTGATGCACTACAGATTGGAAAAAACCAAGTGAGTGTTTTCATTTGTATTCAGTTTTGCTTTGAAAAACAAATTCATTAGTGTAGTAGGCAATTGAGTAGCATTCTGACAAAGAGTGGAGGGGGTGATAAAACCCAAAAAGGTGCTTCCTAGCTTTGCATTCTTAAGAATATTGAAGTTGGATTTAGGTATAGATGGTAGTTTTTAGCAAGCTTTACAAGTTTTGTAATGAGTCATTATCAGTACCCCTGTACGATCCTTTAGTGATTCCTTTTTCAGTGCTCAGTAGCAAGGTGCAGTGTAGTTAGGTAGGAAGGAAGGTGCAGTCAGTGAGATAAAGGTTCCTTCCCTTTTTAGTTTCAGTACAGTAGTTCTGCAAAAGCGGTTTGTTTTGATCCTTGTTAATTACTTGCCTGTATTAATTAGTCATTTAAGATTTCTCTGGTTATCCTTCTTTGGTGACTCTAATGAAGATGCTTGTGTCTTTAAACTTTCTATGCTTTCCTGTCCCTGTTATGGACCTAATGTCCTGCAGTCTGATTCCCAAATAAATCTGTCTCCAGCATTTCTGTTCTTTCCCTGTTTTCAAGCCGCTTTTTATTTGCTTTGTGTTGGGTTGGGCTTTTTTTTTTTTTTCTTTTTTCTTTCTGCCTTGGAGAGTATTTGTATGTCTGTTCATTTTTGAAGCCTCTTGAAGAAATCTTCTACTTGCCTCCTGGGGTCTTTCACCCCAGAGACAGTTTTAACTTCCTCTGGATGATCTGTTTTTAATTATCTGGCTAAAAAGAACTGCTTACGTGCAAATGACATGACTGGAACTTCTCTCTCCTCTGCAGGCCCTACTGGCGGTGTTACTATTCAAACACAGACGCTGTCATTTATGTAGTGGACAGCTGCGATCGAGACAGAATTGGCACTTCAAAATCAGAGCTTGTTGCTATGTTAGAGGTAAGAAAACAAGGATGACAGTTGTTATCAGTAAAAAAATTGAGAAATTAAAACTTTTTTTTTGGAGTGAATGTGAAATTTGATTCAGTGAATCAAGTGTAGTTCAGCTTTACTTGTGAAACTTCAGCCCTCAGCATAGCGCGTGCAGCACTTCGGACTGAAAAAGCACTGAATACTCTGCAGGTATTTCATGGGTTTGTGCAGCTTTATCTGGGCAGTTAATTTCATGGAGCCTTGTGGTCATATGAAAATTTACCTGCCTGCCACGACAGCTGCTCACTACTGCAGTGGTGGCAAAATCAGGCCCTGAAGGATTGACAGTAATTAGTATCCCACTATGTTTTGAAGCTGAAGAACATATGTAGAACAGGGTAATATAAGTAAGATGAGTTGAGCAACACTTCTTTTCTCTCTCTTCCCCTGCCCCTCAAAATACCTGCAAGCTCGTTTAATGTGCCTTGTTAAATCCAGCTACCAGCTTGTTTCATAATTTGCACTGGCCATGTTTTGAAACTGCTCCTGTGGGGTATCATACTGGAATTGAAAATAAACACCATTCTTTCACTGAAGAATTTTCTACAGAACAGAAATCAGCAAACAAAATCATTGAGAGCTGCTGAAGTTCCTTTTTATTAGACAGGTTTTCTCTCTTTAAATAAATTCTGTAGAAATCTCTGCAACAACTTCCACGATTTCCCTTTCTTTTAGGAAGAAGAGCTGAAGAAAGCCATTTTGGTGGTGTTTGCAAATAAACAGGACATGGAACAGGCCATGACTCCCACAGAAATGGCAAATGCCCTTGGCTTACCAGCTTTGAAGGACCGAAAATGGCAGATATTCAAAACCTCTGCAACTAAAGGCACGGGGCTTGATGAAGCAATGGAATGGTGAGTACCAGTCTAGTTATGCTTCATTCGTAGGCTTAATTTTACAGATTTGGTAGGGTTTTTTGTAAGACTAGATTTGTGGATGGTCTGACATAAAAGAGTCCACATTAGAAGAATGACTGGTTTTCTCCTGGAAGTATTTCAGCAGAATTGAAATGACTTTCCAGTAAACTGACTTAACCTTTTTCTTAGGTTGGTGGAGGCCTTGAAGAGCAGACAGTGATACAAAACTGACCAGTGCAAGGAAGTTTCAGCTATAGCCAGCATCATCCTTTCTGCAGTTAAGTATTTTCAGGCCACAGATACTTGTAAATAGGACAGATTTGAATTCAACTTCTGTAATGTGGATGCTTCTCTTGAACTGTAAAACTGAAATAAGTGAATGTCTGTGTACATTATCATACTCCATTTCTTTCTTTTTGTTTAAAGAATGTACTTATGTTAATTTGTATGAAAATCTTACTTGCTGGGAAAACAGGGGTTTTTTTCTTGTCATCCCTCCTTCCCTTGGTGGTTTTGGTGGCCAGCATATTGGTGTGGATAGAACACTAATAAAATCTTGGAACTGTCAGCTATACCCAGGGGTGTGTTGCTTGCTAGAGGCTGCTTGCTTGCTGCTTGCTTTACAGAAACAAGTCCAAGTGCTGCCAGTTCAGCAGCCACATAGCTGAACACCTGCAGAGATTTCCTTAAGCTGGTATTGTTCTACTTGGTAACCCTTCAGTGCAGACACCCTGTTACAGTGAAGTACAGCAACAGAGCACAAGGAGTGCACCTCTGGCTGCCAACATGGCATTCCGTGGGTGTCTGAAAGGAAAATCAGTGTCTCCAGTAGACACCTACTGCCCTGATGTTCCAGGGCCATAACTTGAATTTAACTTCCACGTTCATGAGCTGTTATTCCTGTATTCTCATCTTAGCCAGAAGTGACAGGTAAGTAGCTCAGTATAGCTGCAGAAACTGAAGGCCAAATCAAAGTCAGGAGGCAGACTTTTCTCTCCAGGACCAGTGTGTTCACAGGTAGGAATGCAGTCATCACAGAACCCATTTCTTACAAACAAAGTAAAATTTAATATAAAATATCATAGTTGTTGCCCATTCAACTGTACATGCTCTGGTAAATATACAGGTTTGGAAAAAATTGAAAAGCATTTATTTAAGATCCTCGATGAAAAAGAGGACATTAAAAATACTAATAAATACAGTTAAAATATGCAAGTACTTTTTAAAACAGTAATTAGTTCTTTAGCTTGATATTACTTTTCATAAATTAATCCTCCAGGAAGGAAAAGCCTTTTCATTCCACCATTGCCAAATCTTTCAGTGCATGACTTCGATGTCGCTTGGCCTTGTACATAGGGCGCAGGGATTCTATTTTTCTCTTCCTGGTTTCTGCTTTATTCTTGTGTCTCTTCAGCTTCCTCCTTGCAGCAATGTCAGGATTTGCTACAGTCTAGGGAAAAATAGTATATTGTTTATTTACAACCAACAACAGTCCCTGTGAACATCAGGAACTTCCTAAGAAGCTGGTAGCTGCTAAGACAATGCATGGGTGTTCTTAGGTTCCTCAAAACTGAGGATATTCAGGCTGCTCTGTCCTTCAGGTAAGCATCGCTGTCAGCCAGAACCTGCCCAAGAGGCTGATCATACAGTTTCTTTGAAGTTTCATAAATGAACTGATGAAACTGTCCTAATTCAAGATGAAGTTCTTCCTCAAACTCCCCAGGCAGCTCTCAAGCCTTTAGAGAAGCCCTATTTCTTTTACTCAGACAAGAAAATGGAATCTTACCTGCAGAGCCCTCTGCTTTTTCCTCATTGCTCTTTTCTGGTTGGCCTGTTTCTGCACAGAAGAAAAGGCCAGCGAAAAGGCCTCCAGTCCCACTAACTTCTTGAGAAGTTCTATGATTTCTTGGGAAAGGTTCTTCAGTGTTGGATCTATTAAAACAAAACTGGCTTACTTAATCTTTTCAGCATATGGAATGAAAGCCAAGAGCATAGTATGGATTCCTCTTTCTTTAATAAAGGATGGCTGCACTGATTGACCTTGCCCAAACCAGTGCCTGTGAAATCTGCTTGTTCTTCACCAGCTTTCCCAGAGAACTAAGAGTGGCTTTTCAACCAGCAAACAAAAAATAATGCTTCTGAGAAGCAAAAAAATTTTTAGAAGGATAAAAACATCCCAAAGATGAAGTACAAGTGACTTTCTATATATAGCCACCTAGGGTTCTAGTGGAATAGGCTTTGTTGGAAATAAAGATGATTCCAGCCTTGCCAGTCAGCATTTTGGTAAGCAAAACAAGGGCTGGCTTAATTGTTGGAATCACTAATTAGTGGCAATATATTAACTACAATCACCACGAAAAAAAATTATACTGGGGGTGAAAAAAGGCTACAAAGAGGTGCTAAGGGAAAACTGAGAGCAAGGGAAGTATTTCCCTCAGTCTTTCTTCCAAGTTCCTCTCCTCAGCAAGGACTCTGTGAGTCTTGCCACCACGAGCCCACCCTTGAGTACTACACTTTTCCCACTACACCACATGCTCAGGTTTTACCCACTTGCACACAGAAGTGTGCCTAACTTCATTCCAGTCTTTGAACATGCAGATTTCTATTTCAGCTGACATACACGCTCCTCCCTTCCTGGTGTTTTGGTTACACAGCAAGTAGGTGAAATTACTGATTACAGTATCAACATCTCAAGAGACAAAAGGAATGGCAGGTGGTGTTTGTACTGAAGCACAGCTGTGATGCACATTCCTCTTCGTGAGGGAAATTCCTTACCTTGCTCTGCATAGTTGCTGTTCAGCTCCCTGTACAGAGGGGTGAGAATTGTTGGAAGGTAGGGCTTGATCCTGTCTTGCCCCAGATCCACCGAGATTGCTCCCAGGAACTTAAAGATGCAGCTTCTCTGAAAATAAGTGTGTGGGACATGGAGTAAGGAAGGCTGGAAGGAAACTTCCTAACTGAACTGCTACAAGAGGGCCATGCATCACTGTTCAACACAGCAGGTGGTGTTTTAGACACCTGAGTCACAAACTCACTGCTGTTACAAGGTCTTACTGCATCCAAGTACAGCCTTTAGAGAGACACAACCCCTGTTGTGTGAGCTGGGACTGGGCTGGCAGCTGTTGACACTTTGAATAACAGGCTTGTTCTCACTGTCCTCAACTGAGGCAGCTGAAGACATGAAAGCTCAACCTAACTGCACCATGGGGAACCACACTGCTTTTCCTGATGCTCTCCCACACATCCCCTCCCCTTCTCCTAGCAAGTTACTCCACACTGCCATTCCCCTGCCTGCATAAGCTAGCGCTCTTGGGCCTTCAAAGGCACTGCTCTGTCCCCTTCAGCTTGGTGCCTTGGGGTTTACCACTCTTCCACCACCCTGCAGGAGGCTGGAAACATCAACAAGAAGCAGACTGGCACAAGCCTTTCCTGAGAACCCCAAACTGAAAGGCTTGTTTCTTCAGCACCTACTAATCCTCACTTCAGTGCCAGCTCACAGCACCCTCTGCACATTGTCCCCTGAAAGCAAAGAGCCAGAGCAGCACTATCCTGTAGAATTGCCCACCTCATCAAATGCAGTGGGACTAACCCTGTTCTTACCTTTAAAGGGACCTTAGGGGAATATGCTGCTTCTCTCTTTGCCATGACAGAGAGCTTCTTCATTAACCACAGCAGTGTGGCTGGCTGGCCTTTCTCTTGTGTGTCCTCTCTTCCTTCCTCTCCTTGAGCAGCAGTATCTTTCTCATCCTCTGAGACCTCCTGCTCTTCCACTTCACAGCTGAGTTCTCCATCTGCCTCTTTACCTTCTTCTGAGGCAGGGGCTAGCAAGTAAACAACTTTGGCCACAAAAAGTAAATTCTTTATAACCTGAAGTGTGGAAATAGAGGAGTCAGTCACTGTGGGTTCCCTCTGTAAGCACCAGGGCATGTAAGAGCCAAGACTTGATCTGAAAGAGGAACTTGCCAACCCAGGAGTCTGCATCGGCAGAGACCCCAGTCCTGCCCTGCATAGTGCTCCCCCTTTCTGTCCCTGCCACCTCTCAAGTAGGCTGACACCACAATGGGGTCTTTCTGGGCCCCCAAGAGGCTCACAGCTGCTCAGATGCCCTCAGCAGAGAGCAAATGGCCCTGAACTGTGTATCTGTCCTGAGCCACCACCACCAGACAGCAGCAGTGCTGTCCTGACTAGGACACAATGTCCCTCACATGCCAGGGCCTGCTCTGTGCCCTCCTGCAGCCCCAGACAGGCTCCTGCCCTTACCTGCTCACTCAGCGACATGTCCAGGAACTTGGACTGCAGCTGATGGCAGAATGCAAACGCGAGTTCCTTCATCTAGGGAAATGAAAAAGGAGAAAGGAATGACTCCATTGAAGGGAGCTGGTAGCAGAGACTCAAAGCAGTATTCTGCAGCCACCAAAGGCAGTTCACAGGGGAGACCAAAGGATCAGCTCAACACAACTTCTGCCTGCATCTTACAATCTAGAAGGGTATTTTTGTGCTGCTGAGAGTAAGACCCCAGAGAAGCCCATTCCCTGCAGCAGAGACATCTCCTCAAATCCTTTAAGTGATGAGGATTAGGCAGCAGACAAGCAACTAAAAGAGAAATGTGCATGCCAAACTACGAACTATTTTTATGTCCCAGTCAGGGAATGGGCATAAGCAGAGAGAAGGAGTAGTACAGACATCATTACCTTTTTGTCCAGTTCAGCAGTCAAGAAGACTATGGATGCAGACAGCTCTGCTGGTGTCTTTTTTCTCTTCCCTGACTTTCTTTCCTTCCATTTGTTGACAAGATCTTCTGGCTTATAAGATGCAAACAACAAGCCGAAGATCTCAGTGGCTGTCAGCCAGACCCAACTGTGAGGATACCACAGGTGAGACTGGACATGATCTGGAGAAAAGAAAACCTCTTTCAGCACAGGAGATGGTCCATTGAGAGCAAAAATAGAACCAGGTCACTCCCGAGAATTACCACAGCATATGCTGCAATAAAAAGGTGAATGAAATGAACTGTGCTCATCTGCTCAGCACATAATAAAAGACTTTCTAGCAACTGAATCCAGACAAAGCAGAGAGCAGCAAAAACCTCCAGGTAGCCAAATGTCCCCACAGTGATCAGGCATTCCTGAATGCACCCACAGCACTTTGAAACATCCAGAGATGCGGTCACCACTGAAAGGCGATGCCAACTGGGCAGGAAAAGTGGGCACAACACAAAAAGACATTTGCTCCAATCCTGACTGGCAAGTCATGTTTCTGCAACAACTACGGTCCCCTCAGGGACTCGGTGCCACAGCTCATCTGCCCATGATGTCTGGGAACTGGCTGCTGTGAGACTCGTGTCAGCTGGCCCTGCTGCTGATGGTCAAATCAAACTCCTGGAGAGAGGCTGAAGATGCTCCAGAGAAGAAATGGAGCTGCCCTCCTGTGTCACCTCTGTCCAAGCTGTCCATCACCAAAATCCAGGATAACAATGGTTATCTGCTATCTCATTAAAGGCACCTGGCAGGCTGGACTGTTCAAAGTCACTAACCAGCCACACCAGGTCTTCTGATTGCAGCAAATGAAGCAATTAAAATCAGGGCAACAAAATGCCAATAAACCAGCCCGATACTGTATAATCTCACACATGGGGAAATTGCTTGAATCAAGTAACTTTCAGGTCTTCACATCCTGACAGACACACAGTATTTAGAGCACTATTACCATGTGTCATCACTTTCTGGCTGGTATGTATGATCAAGGAAATCTCATCTTCTCAGGAGAGCTCAATGTTTTCAACCAAGAGAATGTAATTATAGTGAAACATGCAATAGTTTCCAACTATTTGCTCTGGGGGTAATAGAAAGTACGTCCCAGCAACTGAGACAGAGGGTGTCTTGTTTTCATCAACCATGTAACCTTTCCATTAGCAACTTCTCTTTCATTGCCCAGTAACTGCTGTGTGTTAGCATTTTGCAGAATGGAAATCTTGTATAAAAAAGTTCAGTCATTTATATTAGCGTGTGAAAAACCACAAGGCACACAAAGAAATCTTTCTTGTAATGCAGCTGTAATAATTCTGTAATGATACTTACCCCAGATACTGCTCACAACATCACTGTTCTTGGTTAATTGAATCAAGTTGCACTCTGTGATTAGCTTTTTTACCAGCACAAGAAAGCTGAATAGCAGCCTATCTGCAGCCTTCTCCTCTTCCTCTTCAGTTATCTAATAAAATCAGCAAGTCAAGAAAGATACTTATGAGAACCTGAGGACAGCGCTGATTAATCCTCGCTAGATAAATTTCAGATCAACTGTTCAAAAAACCAGAAGACTGACTCGTACCCAATTCCCAATATAAACAGAACAGAAGCACCTCCACCGAGTAATTTCCTCTGGAGAGAATCTCTGCAGGAGATTGTATTAGAATCGTTCTTCTTGTTTTTCATACAGACATTACTATAACAAACTGCTGGGCTTCTAAATGCAAGTAATTACACACATTATGTCTGTGCATGTATTTGTGTGGATTTGATTCTCGTCATTAGAGCCCAGCTGAGTGCAGATTTGCCTGTATCACCTGGGAAGCCCTGAGTTGTTATGACAACACTGTGTGTGCTGCCTGTGGTCCTCACCCTGCCTGCAACCACCAGCTGGCTTGATATAAGTTGTCAGTACATGTCACAGCACAGGGTGTGATTACACCAAATTTCTCATCATTGCAGGTATTTTATTTTCATCTCTTGCCAATTTACAGATCCTGAGGTTCTTTTCTCTCTTGTGCAAGGGCAGCATGCTGAACATTAGTAAAATTCATGGCCACTCCCCAGGCACAGTGACTGGGATCCCTTTGGGATTATCACATGCCAAGCAGAACCTGAGGCAGCCTTGTTATTCTGAGTTAATCATGTGCACTGAAAAGATTTTCCATACAATAAAACCATGGTCTGAAGTACAGGAATGAAACCCCTTTGAAAGTTAAAGCTGTAGGTAACGCTGGACAAAGCAGATAGTCACAAGCCATGCACTCTTGACCTGCAATGCTTACACAAATCTCTGCAGCTAGGAGACACGTTTCCCACATTGCAAGGAGCAATGTATCTATCTGCTGGTTACACTGTATGGCTGCAGGCTCAGGCCAGGTGGCTTTGCAAAGTTCCTTTTCCCCTTGTGCTGTGACATATGGCATCAAATTTGGGCTTACGGGCAAAAAAATATGGCTCTAGGTCAGTGAGGTCCCCTTCATAACAAATGTGTGTTTTGTGTCTTTCCTCAGTCCTGAACAGTAAGTCCAGCTGTTAAATCTCTCCTACACTTCTTCCCTTTTTCCATTTTCTTAATTGTCTTTCCTCGAGCTTCATGCATGGAGAAAAGTTACTTACATTTTCAAATTTACTTGGGTTGATTTCTTGTTCGATCAAAGTGAGGACTGCTTCAAGCCGCCGTTCAAACATTACTCCGTCCACTTCAACAAACAAACCACATGCCTGGGCAGCCAGCCTCCTGTGTGAGCTCTGACACACAAAAAATAACACCCCTTGTTAACTCTTTATAATCAAATCCTGCAGCTCCCAAGTGCAGGAGCTGGCAGCAACCCTTACTTTCTGCCGGTACCAATAACACCTTAAGAGAACTTGGTTTTCAAAGTATATTGAAAAAGGAGATACTGCCAGCTAGGTATAAAAGCACCTGGCAGCACAAGTTATCCCTGGGAATGCACCCTAAAACTGAATGCCAGAAGACCTTTTCCAGCCCAGCTTTCAACTGCAGAGATCTGGGAGCTGCTTTGCAACTCTTCACAATGCAACAGGCAGCTTACAGCTACAAACCAAAACATATTAAGATGGAAACCAAGACATTGAAGAATGCTAACTCTACTAGTGTGGGGGGACAGAACCTGCATTCAGCTAGAGGACAGCTTATCACCCAAGCACCCAGATCAAAACAGCAGATCTGGAAGACCAGGTTTACTGCTTCCAGTTGCTGGCAACAGAATGAAGCATGTCTGAGATAAAGTCAGCACAAAATGCTGGGATCAGAAGAACTTTAAGGAATTTGCTCAAACCTCTAACCCGAGAGAAGACTACACTGTGAAATACCTGACCCAAAACTGGAACTGTTAGAAAGCAGCAAGATGCAGCTGGGAAGTCTGTAGGCTGACCTACAGCATCAGCAGGTCCCTGTATTTGTGCAGCTTTATGAAGCTGTACCATTTCTTGCTAAGTCAGGAACAACTAATCCACCAACCCACCAGATCTGGTACTAGCAATCCCTCCCTTGCCTTATTAATCTCACTCAGCCCTCCAACAGAGTTCAGACCTGGTCAGTGAAAAGACCAAAGAGTACCTTTTTGCTGTGAAACCACTCTGTGACCAGTGAAAACATCAGATCTTGTTTTTCATTGCTGATCTTACTGAGAAGAGATTTGCACGTCAAAGCCGCCATCTTTTTGCATTTGGCTGAGTCATCATTTATCATCATCATACAAAGAGAGAGAAAAAACAGCCCACAGTATTTGTGCAGGAGATCCTAGAAAGAAACAACCATTATCAACCACAGATACCCAAGTAACTTCTGGCATTTAAAGAGAAAAAGAGGGGTATTTGCTGCACTATATTCAAGAGCAGTGTTAGCCCTGAGTGGGCTCCATGTCAAGGCAGCTGAACTGCTAAAATGGGATCATCCTGTTGTTGGAGCACATAGGGAGTGTACAGCAGCCCCAGCCCTGCTCTGACTCTGACTTGCTACCATATCCTTGGATCAGCAAAGTGAATGTGAAACCTTATAGGGTAATTTCATGCCCAACTCTCACTGAAACAGGCTTAAGTCTCTCAGCACTGCAGCAATCACCCAAATATCCTTCTCTCAGAGACTGCAGCTCTTTGCCACTTTGAAGAGTTCCCAGGAGCCAATCTGAAGTATTAAATCATCAGGCAGTGCTGAAGCTCAGCTTACTGTGCAGAATTTCTCTTCCTTCTAAATTCTTGCTTGATTGCACTTCTCCCAGTGCCCTGAATGCACTGTTAAGCTCCAGCTGCAGAGCTTCAAGGCAGCTTAGGATTTTGCATATGTGATCCTGTATAGATGCACAGTTATTTTTTAGCTTTCATTTTGATCCACCCCACTGAGAAGCCCTTCCTCTCCAGTCAGGCCAACCAAACAGATACGGTACATCACACACCAGTTCAGTCAGTAATCTTTCATGAATATTGAAAAACCTTTACAGTGAGAAAACTCTAGACTTCCCTTTCTATTCCTACCCCATTTCCTAAAGTGGTTGTGTTTCTTCCTGGCATAAATCACGATTGAGTTTATCCAAACTCCAGCTGACACAGCTTTATTTTACTTGCAAACTGAGCACATTAGGCAAAGAAGTAATGCAGACTTTCCAGCATGTCATTTCTCTTCTGGAGCAAAGCCAGGTTCTTTGGAGATAAGTGAATGTTCTACTCATGATAAGAGGTAATAGGAACTAGCAAGTGCTTCCAGAATAAACTGCTTGGAAAATGCTTTTACTGCAAACCACAGTAACTGCTTGATGCTTGGAACACCAGGGGGTGCTGGTTACCTGCGGGAACATGTCGAGGAGGTACGCAATCATCTCCAGTGCCGACTCCCTCCCAGTTTCATACTCATACCTGTGAAGAAATAAAGGATTAACTGTTAGGGGTGAGTTAATCCTCCTATGAAGTTGCAAACAATTTACAAGAACAACCAATTCCAGAAACACGTGCTGATAGGGATCTTTCTACAACAGCTACCGGACCTGGCCTGATCCTTAGGACAAGAGAAGCAGCAGGCCCATCAGCTCTGTCTGTCAGAGAAGGAAGCACACGGACACAAACAGGCCACAAAGGGTTCCAGCCCACTTGAGTCAGCACAGCCACACTGTGCTGGGGAACCTGACGAATTGCTGTCACCTTGAGCAAGAGAGGGGTGAAGCTCAGGAGGAGGCTGGAGACACAATACCCTGCTGAATTGGTACAGTTGTCTCAACTGTGCCAGCAACTGCACTGGAGACGCTGCCATGGGATAGTAGTCGCATATAAATGCACCTTCCCTTATTCCTCCCGGATTTTTCAGTTCACCTGGTCCACAACCAGTGGAGGTGGCTAACCACTAAGCAAACAACAGAACCTTTGTTTACAAACAGATAAAAACCAAAATCAGCTGTGAAACAGGGATAAGAAAAAACGATTTGCCTCATCAAACAGCCTGTCCTGGGAAAAGGGAAATGTTTTAGAAGTAGGAAAATGAAGACTTCAGCCATGCCTTCTGCTCATCACAAAGAGCCTTTTGGCACACTAGAGTTGTATTTAAGCACATGGTTCTGTTCTCACAGAGATGTCAGGAATATAAACTCACTCCAGCTGTGCGAGCATGAAATCCAAATTGGGTTTCAGTTTGTCACCAAGGGGGTAGTCCAGAATGTATTTTAAGTAAATCTGGAAAGAAAAAATAGAGAGGGGTTAAAATAAGCACTCAGGTAAGCTTGTAGAAAGGTTATGAAGAAAATTTAGTGATGGAGCAGCAAGCTTATGAGAATTATCCCTTTCATCCTGTTTCTATTACACAAAGGGTCAACAACTGCTCCCAAGCTCTGTGCCTGGAACAGGATCAGTTTTTAAAGTACTACTGTGATTTGCACAGGCAGCTGTGAAGAGATTCTGCATCCTTCAAAATCCATCCTGTAACTATGAAAGCTGCATTTAGTGCAGCTCCTACTGCACCTGTATCCCAGTGCTTGAGACAAAGTAACCAATTCTGTCTTTTGGTTGGTTTTACCTTGGAAAGAATGAGGCAGTAGAGGGAAGCAATCATGGATTTGTGGCAAATTCTCTTATCCTGGGGTTCAAAGAAGAGCAAGGCTTAGTTACATAGGCCTAAAACCTCCAGAGGAGGCACCATGTCACCGCTGCTGAGCAGCTCTCCACCTGTATTTCACACTGGTGAGGCTGCACCTCAAGTACTGTGTTCAGTTTTGGGCTCCTCACAACAAGAAAGACATTGAAGTGCTGGAGCATATCCAAGGAGCAGCAATGAAGCTGGGGAAGGGGCTGGAGCACAAGTCTCATGAGGAGTGGCTGAGGGAGCTGGTGTTCTTTGGCCTGGAGAAAAGGAGGCTCAGGGAAGACCTTATCACTCCCTACAGCTACCTGAAAGGAGGCTGTAACCAGGTGGGGACTGGTCTCTTCTCCCACGTGACCAGTGACAAGACAAGAGGAAATGGCCTCAAGTTGAGCCAGGGAAAGTTTAGACTGTATATTAGGAAAAAATTCTGCACTGAAAGGGTGGTCAAGCACTGGAACTGGCTGCCCTGGGAAGTGGTGGACTATTACTGGCTGGAAGTATTTAAAAGAAGTATAGATGTGCTACTTGGGGATATGGCTTCGTGGTGGACGGGGCAGTGCTGGGTTAAGGGTTAGACTCAATGACCTTAAAGGAACCTTCCAACCTAAACAATTTTACAGTTCTATGAAGGCACGCCACAGTCTCACTGTAGGCAAGGAGTCTGTGATTCTGCTATGCACCAGTCACAAGAACTAAAGCTAGATAACAAGGGGAATAAAGACCAGTAAAGAAGGGGAAACAGAGTTCGGGGTTCAGAAGGGCCAAGGCACATGTCTGTGAGAGTGGGGATGGCCACACTAAGCCCTCTAACCTGTTAGACAGCTGTAAATAAAGTGAGAGACTCTTCACTCTACCAACCTGCCTGCACTGGACTCGCACTGGCTCGCTCTGACCCGTGATGGCCAGCTGGGCAACCTTCTGCAGCACATCATCAATTTCAGGGACAATCAGCTTCCTGGATAAAATAGCCTGAAAATGTGAAAGCACAGCTGGAGTCACGTCATTTTGCTTACACAGTACTATAACCTGGACTACATTGGTCTCAGGTGGTACCTTAACACTGACTTTTTCACACACACAAACACAGCAATTCAAAGGAAAAAAGAAAGGATGGCTTACACATCAAGATCTGTTTCTTTTGGGCAGCACAGAATACCTGATCTAATGGTCAGAGATGTGGATTCTTTAGCAAAAACATACTCAGATCCAAATACATCCTCATATGCACGTGTATAAAACAGCCTCCCAAACAATTTTAAACAGTGACTACAAGTCAAACAGTAAAGCTTTGCTGATTTTCCTCCTCTTATAACAGAGAGGCTTAACAGGGTTCTGCAGCCCACTCCTGATGTGAGAATGTACAGCCCTTCACCAGGAAGCAGAATCACTGCTATTCCAGGGGCTCACAGAACCGCCACGACTGCTGCACGGAAATACCTTGAGAAGGCCAAAGGCAGTGGCTTGGCGTGATGAATCATAAATGTCTTCTTCAGCAAAGCCAAGCAACACTTGCAGCTGTTTGCTTGTTATCTGACTCTTTGCATTCTTCACAAGTATTGTTACACACTGCAAAATCAAATTGCACATTGTCAATACACACGCGGTGCCATAAACTAGAAGTCCACACCAAAGTCTGACTTGATTTATACCACTTCAGCTTGAAAAGACAAACTGCTGCTCTAGAACATATGGCCAACACTCTTCTCATCACATTTTGCTTTCAGATGGCAATTTTGAGACAAAAACTAAACAAGTGAATTGCCCCCTTCCCATGTCTCACTTCAGCTATCAGGATTTACTCGGGTGGAACAACATACTACTATAATGAAGAAAGCAGGCAAACGTTTCTATACAAACATTTCTTCAGATGCAAGCTGTGCTTTTTTAGGGAGCAACTTTCTTTAAGTTTGTACTTGGGAAAGAATCAGCAAGGCCACGTATTCCTCACTAGCTTGTGATCTCCAGACTACCTCTCCAGGCACAGCTGCAGGAGGGATCTGTAGCTGGAAGAGTCTCATTCTAGAAAGTTAATCCTAAAGCAGAAACGAGCAGAGCTGGGTCTGACTTACTTTGAAACAGCTCACAACAAGGTGGAAATTCTGGCCTTTGGCTATCCCTGTCTTGGCAAACTCTTTCAGCAAGAGGAAAAGCTGCTTGATCAGTGACTCCATATTCGTACCGACAGAAGGCAAAGGGAACTTTAAAATCCATACCAAGCACTGCAGAGCACCAGTTATCACCTGGAAGAAAGAGCCAAAGGACAGCACATGAGTACAGTGACACTGAGAGAACTCTTTTCTCACTCTTTTACAGACATGGTCAGGCTATCTACAACTGTGAAGCAATTAGCTAACAAATCCAACCTCTTTCAAACCATTAATAGGTAATACAAAGGGTTTCTCCATTCTAAAAGCACTATCTGCCACTCCAGTATTCTATAACTTTTATTTTACTAGGTAAAGACATTAACATGGCACTGTTTCTGTACATGGCAAGAACTCTTTCTGAAGCAGAGCTGCCTTCAAGACACAGAAAGCCCTGCTCCAAGTATCTGATAGGGCATGAGGTATGCCTTCCACTCCTGGGAAACTCAAAGTTTAACAGACTACCTAGGCTCACTCAAACCAAAAGCTATCCAAGAAAGTGGCTGCCTACAGTGCTAGGAATAAAGACACTGGAGTTGGATCAAAAGAAACTACAGTTGTGACAATACTGCTCCCAACAGCTACAGGATCTCATGAACATCCTCACAGATAGTCTGTAAATTCCTTGTATGAGCATACGCTAGGAGAACTTGCCCACAGTTGAACCTGCGACATGGAGCAGAACATTCAGTCCTCTTATCAGCCACAAGCCTTCCTCCCCCTTGGGATTACATGTCCTCCAACAAATTAAATCAGGTTTGAAAAACGGGTGGCTTTCTCTTCTCTTGCAAGTCAACTGCAAGATGACATTTGTGGGCAGGACTCTTCTTAGTAGGGCAGACAGAACAGACGGACCAGCTCAGAACTATACCTTGACATCCATAGATTTCAGGCAGTCTATAAGCAGCTGAACAAAAGGGTCTAACATTTCCAAAGCATGTTCCTCAGAAGAATTTACTTTGGACCTCTTCAGGCTCATGTGCAGTAGCTGTCATAGAAAAATCAGAACATTCATCTCAAAGTCAGGCTGGAAATCAAAAGAGTCGAGTAAGGTCCCACCACTGTTTCAGGTTATAGTAGAATTTATGCCATATCCCACCCAAATATTTCAACAGGCTGAGCACTTTTTATAGCTCTTTAAGAAGCACTACTGGAGTAACAATATGCAAAATGAAGTTAAGGCTAATGGCTGTGCTATTAAAACAATATACCCAGAATACTTTCCTTTGCATACTCTTAACAAAATTTTGAATGCAAAGTTTTGTATCTGAGGAGATCCTTACCCGAAGTCCTGAATCAACCAGGATATATGTGTTAGTCCTGCTGCTGACACGTGCTTTCTGCCCTCCTCTTGTGGGAGTGGGCTGGAGCAGCAGGCAGCTCTCTGGTTGCAGCCGAGGATCTGGAGGAGGGGTAACTTTCTTCCTGAAAAGCAGTGTATTTATGGCAAAGGAGAATACTCAGATATCAACTCTCTCCACAACAGTCTTGCCGTTGGGAGTAAAAAGAGCTGAACTGTGCTCCGCTGTGTGCTTCCCATACAGCAAGCAAAAGCAAGTCACAGATGGACCACAATGAAATAAAACCAGTTTGAAAGCAGCACGATAGACGGGACTCAGACTTAAGAACAATGCCACTATTCCAGAGATAACAAACACACAGTCATTTGTATAACATCCTCACTTTTTTCTTCTCAGTGGACAGATCGACTTTGGAAGTCCCTTCAAGCAAATACAGTTCCTGCCACTGCCCACTGCTCTTCATTTACTGATAGCTACTTCAATTACTGATGGCTTACAAACACTGCTCCAAGAAGTCTGCAAACAGCTGTCAGATCCTAGAGAAAGCCAGCCTACGTAACGGGAAATGCAGGACACCCAAACCCAGCTCTGAGCAGTGACATCACCAGATGGAGAGAAAATCTTATGGTTCTCCTCCTGGTTTTTCTACACCAGCAGCAAAGCGATAAAGTGAAAGCCCATGTTTTTTCTTGTTCCTGGCCCGGAAATGTTTGCAGCCTGCTTCTAAACACTGTCCCTTGTCCCTTCATCCTAACATCCAAATGTATGTTTTCAACTCATCAGACAGTGAAAAAGCCTTGCGGAAGGTCCTGAGTGCTTGCAAGAGTAGACTCCCATGAGTTCAACAAACGCTAACTCCCATTACTAAGCTTTCTCCTTGCCCTCTGATTGACCAAATAATTCAGTTACACTGAAAACAAAAGGGGAATGAAAGCAAGGAAACTCTCATGCATTTGACCAGTTGGATTTGAGAACTGCCATTTCTGCAAGCAAACCTCCCAACCAATAACAGACCATATGAACAACATCCTAGAACTCACTTGGCCTTCTCAGTGAGCAGAGGCAAATTTTCACTGATGAGACCATGACTGAGGAGGAGGAGGGATTCTGCATTCATGTCTGAGTTGAAAATCAGCCCTGCCATGATGTGACGCAGTGCCTCATGCACCTTCCGGACTATCTTCAAGCTTGTAGTGCTCTCCAGAGTCTGCAAAGGTACAACCACGAGAATTTAAGAAGGCAGCATGATGGCAATCATCTGTTACTAAAGCAATTTCTCTCTCATCACATGCTGTCATAGTCCCCAGCTCTTTATGTGAACAGCATCCCATTGCCTCAGCTCTGCACCAACATCCCTCCCTTCCTCTCCAGCCTCTTGTCAGCCTCCAGCCAGTTCACCTATCGCCACCAGGACACAAGAGCTAATGAGCGAACCAGGGCTCCATTCCTGTGTGAGCTTGCACTCTGCTAAAAAATCTGCATCTTTGAAAAGGCAATTATTGCACATGGATAGACCTTGGATACATTTTGTTGACATTTCCTTCATGCACAAGAGATTAAACCACAGAGCAGCCTCGCAGGACTTCAAAGCTCCAGAGGAAACAAGAGTGGGCACAGGGAGAGTGCATGGAGAACTCATAGCGGGATGTTTCCACTCTAGCAGCAGTTAAAAGCTTCCCAGAATGCCACTCCCTGCCCTGGACATCAACAGTAAAGTCTCATTTTACAAGCTGGTTGCACACTGCTTTCCCAAAGGAAAATGGGAAGCCAAAGCAAGATTCCATAGGTGATTTCAAAGTAGCCACCCAGAGGCTCTAGAATCACCGTACAGAATCAAAAGTGCTCAAACTTAAGACAGACTCTGGCTGACTTTTCTTACCTCTTTCAGTGGCAGAATAAGTTTTGTCACCTGGCCCCTTCCTATGAATTTTCCAAGAATTTCATAGGAATCGTAACTCTTGTTTTTGCGTGCTTCCATGATCTTGGAGACAATTCCCTTCACTTCTTTCTCTTCAGCTACATTCCCAAACAACTCTTGGTTGAAAATCTTTGCAAAACAGGCAAGAGAAGTGAATGAGAGAATAAAAGCAGGTTCCTTCAGTAGCAACAGAACAACACTTTTTTCCCTCCACTCGCAGAAAAAATGATTCTCCAGGTTTCCTACAAATCATGTTTATCTTTCCTTTGTCAACATAGAACATCCTAGTTTAAGCACACCAGATGAGAACACTGTTCTCACACCCCTCTGGTGTTGTGATACAAGGAATGAGACTGCAGTCAGATCAGTACATCTCAATATACCCCATCTGTGTGGCCAGCTGAGTTCCTGGGCTCTGTGGACTGCACTGAGTAGATGACTGCTGACTTGCTCGGCCATTTAGAGTACAGGAAAACACAGTTAGGTGTCTTAATCTTGAATCCATCCCCTCTCAGGATGCAGGGCTCAGGATACAGCCCCAGAGATCCTTGACTTCTCTCTTCTCTTGATTCCCCTCTACAAGGGGGTCTGTTGATGCCTCAGTATAAAACAGCCTCCTTCCCTGGCAGTACACACACAACAGCCTGGTTTGCCACCAAGTCAGAGGCAATCTACACCTTCCCCTCCCAGAATATGTCCCAAGCACTTCATGATGTTTTTTCTTTCAGTCTGGAATAGCTTTTACCTCAATCAGGATATCTAAGCAGGGGTCCAAATCACCAGCACTGAGCCTGGTAGTAAGGCCCTTCAGTAACAGGTTCACAGTGAAAGTCAGCACATGGAGCTAGAGAAAAAGAGAACACATCATGCTTCCAAACTTCTGCGCTGACCTCTTTTAATCATACTGGATGGGGACACTCCCATAGCAGAGACATCACAAGTCACACACTGCACTTGAACTCTCATTATAGGAAAAAATAACACTGGGAGGGTGAGAATCCAGGTAGCAGCAGCAGGAAAAGGATCCCTGTCCCACCATGTACTGGCAAGAGGGCTGGAATCTCCTCTCTCTCCACTGCTCTTACTGATATATTTAGGCTGCTCTAATTGGTGCTTTCACTGTTACAGCAGCTAGAAGCTCATGCTGTTCCACTGTGGTAATGCACATGAAAAATGATGCTTAACCCAAAACAGGGAAAGAGGAAAGATGAATTACTAGTCTGAGCCTTGGCTCTGGATCTAGGAAGCAAGCCTTCAATAAGCATCACCACATACTGTCTGTGCAGTCTCTGTGGCAACTCCCCTCAGATACTGCTTAGCCCTCATGACCTTACTGAAAGATTTCCTCTAATCTTACTAGAACCAGAAATTTGTCCTTCCCCTTCATACCTCAACTCTTCACCAGGAAAACAGCTTAGACTCTCAGTTCTTTGAGGGTACAGACCCTTATTTGACACTTGGCATAACAAAGACTGATGTAGGCATTAGCAACAGTATTTACTTGCATTATACCAAGCTATTCTACCAGTGCAAAACACTTTCAATAGCAACTTCCCTTTGGATTCTCCTCCTAACACATTAAAAAAGCCTACAGAGAGCAGAAGAGGAAGAATTTCAGCATTACCTGGTACCCGTGGATGAGCGCAGACCTCATCTCCTTTAAGATGTACAGAAGGTAGTGCACTCCCAGCACTTCCATGATTTTAATGAGGGTGTTACGGGCAACATCCCGTATTTCCTGAAATCTGTTTCTCAGAAACGTGCAGACTTTCAGCAGGATGCTGAAAACAAAGACAGACAGCTTTGTTCATCTCCAAAATTGTTCACAACCACAGTTGTACTCACAGCCAGTCTCACAGAGAGGTTTTATAGGCATACACACACCTAATGTCCTTCAGGGTGTTCTACTGATTGTCCTTTCTTTGTGTACATTATTCTTTCCCCAGCACAACCATCCCTGCCTCTGCACTTTGATTCACAGCTCTGCTCTTAGGTAAAGATTTACAGAAGTCAAATGCTGAGGTGCAGAGGTGCATGTCACTAGGAACAGGAATTTCCAAAACAAGTATTTAAGGTCTGTTGGAATGTTCCTCTTGACTTTAGCCTTGTACATAACCACAGCTTGAGAAAGGTGCCTGCACTCATTCCCAGCGCAGTGAACAGCATTTAAGGAGCTCCACTGGGATTTACCTTGGTAGGTTAGCTTCCATCACTTCTTGGGGGAGACACTGCATCATTCTGACCATTGCAAAAGCTAGTGGAACACGAACCACCTCGTCATCATTCACAACATTGGATTTCACAAGCTTGTGCTCCTCGTCTCTTTTAACCTTTTTAAGAGAGCAAGACACAATGCACTTTTAATATACAGAAACAAATCCTGCTTTTTCTCAGCAAACCCTAGAAGAGGCCAGTATGCCAGGCTGCTGTCCTCTGGTGACTGCAGGAAAACCCCAGACAGCTAAAGGACAGGAGGGATAAATCCCTGTGTTTTCTGTGTTACAGAAACTAGGCTGGTGCTAGCAAGTGGCTGAGAACTCTTCAAGAGGTTGCACAAAGTGAATCATTTCACTTGTGTAGTTTGAGACAGTTCTCAGCAGGGAAGTAAAGACACCACACCCACACTGACCAGAGGGTCTGTCAGTAATCTCCGTGACTCAGCAAAGGGCATGAAGCCTTTTTTGTGCTTTCAGATGGTCTCTCTCCAGTTGCATCTATTTTTTTTTAAGGTGTTGCATTTTCACTGGCTCTGAATTAGTATCCCAATCCTTAAAGTAGCAGCACAGGTCCACAAAAGACCTTTCAAATGTCAACTCCTCACCTTTGCAACAATACATCTGTGCAATTTAGGCAAGATGTTGACTGTAACTGTTTCTTGAATGTGTTTGATCAGACACTCCAGCTCCTCTTTATTTCGGGGTAAGAACGAAACAGGTTTGGTCACTTGTTCAGCATTTTCAGGTGGCTCAGCTGCTTGCTCAGGTTCTGCTGGCTTCTCGGAGAGATTCTTCCCATTCTTTTGTTCAGCTTCCTCCTCTTCCCCTTCACTCTGCTCCAGCTCCATGGCTTCTTCAGCCTCCACCACTGGCTCAAGGTCCATGGCAGCAGCTTCTATCAAGTAATTGCCAAAAGTACAGGTAAATACAGGAGAACACAAAACTTGAGCCCTTAATTAAGACTTCTGTGACAGCTTGGTTCTAGACAAAGCTCCCACCTATCACCAGTGACAGCAAATCACCAATAAGCATCAGGTTTCTTCTACTGGGTAAAGAAGCTTTGGCTTGCTGGTTTCTGATCACCACTCCTCAGGGCCAAGTTTAAAGCAAAGATTAGGTTGGCTCCTCTGTGTCTGAACTGTGTAGTCAGCTTAGCAAAGGTCAATGTGCTTGAACTGTAGAGAACTGCCATTCACTTAAAATTGAGGATTTCACAAGGCAGGAGGTACTGACAAGCACAGCCGTGAGATATCCTCTGTCACCCAAAGGTCCCAACACAGGTAACCACAACGGTGAAGAAGCTGAAGATACAACTTCTTCCTGTGAAATGGCGAGGGAAGCAAGGTGAGGACATGCAGCACCCTTCTCAGGCTGCAGACAACCATGAGAGCAGCCAACATCAAAGACAAAAAACCCAGGTGTGTCAGCAGCCACATGGCTGGGCACAGACCTTGAGAACCACACAGATTCTGGGCTGTTTTGGCTAACAGATGCCTGGGATGGAGTGGTAATGTGGAGATTATTCCCTACACCTCTCCTGACTTTGTCAACACACAGGAGGAAAGTCTGCACTGCTCCTGAGGAGACAAGTCAACATTAGCTTCCAGTATGCACATTCTAAAAAGATGGGAGTAGTTGATGCCAAGAGTAAACGACAAAACTTTGATTAGCTGCTTTTGAGCAGTTTGAAGTAGTGTTTCTGCAAGCAGACACAAAAAGCTCACCTTGGTTGTCAATGGTCACAAGCTGCTTTTCAAGTGTTTTATGGTCAAAGTGAAAGGCTTCCAGCACTGTCTCTAACAAGCTGCAGAAGGAAAACACGAAGAAAGATCAGCCCTCTGCACAAAAAGAAGAGGATGCATATACAAACACAACAGAAAAATCTTATAAGCACTTTTTGGAAAATACCAGATTTAGTGACATTGCATCGTAAGAAGGTTTATCCTGAAAAAACCCAGAAAATAAAAACCGGTTACTTCTCAGCTACATGCATTCTGTGACCTAGCTCACTGTGAAACCTCATGGAGAGTGGTACTGGAGCAATGGAGGTGTCCCAGGAGCAGGGACAGCCTGACAGAAGCAGAAGCTGCTACTGCTGCCATGCACACAGTGAGACATGGTGTAAGAAAGTAATGACCTGTTAAAACTTCACAGTTGCAGGCAGCAAAGCCATGCCCACCTTCACTTGCCTAAGTCCACCTCAAAGTCAGCAATCTCTCATCTCAAGGAAGAGGCTAAAATCCATGTGATGCTCCTAAAAATACTGAACTTTGCCTTAGCACTCTTTGGAGAAATGCAGAGCAGCACTGCTCACAGTACCCACCTGACTCCCAGCTTCGTACCGATCTGTCCTGTTTGCAAGACATGGATGAAATGCTTTAAGTGGTACAAATATGCTGACCATGAAAGATGTCGGCAGACAGCTCCAACAACTTCAACTGAGGCTGTTACCATATTTTCATGCTGCTCAAAAGAGAGAAATTCAGTTGCTGTTAGCATTCACAATGGTCATGTGTCTAAAGCATCCTTTACTCAAAGCAACAAGAGACAGAAGTAACGTCTGTCTAGTGGGGATGCTTGGGATTCAGTGTTTTTATATCTCCTCCTGAGCACCAAGTTAGAAAAAAAAAAAATCACAGCCCACCAAGCAGATCTCCAGACCCATTTCCTCCAAATATTTCTGCACAGATTTAACTTTTCTCACATACTTAAATCTATGGGCTCACTTGTGTTAAGAACTAAGAACCAGTCAAGGCATGCAACCACGGACACATAGCACATTGCTGGGCTATGCTGATCAACTATAAACCCATTTAGATGTGAAATAAAATGTGTCTGTTTCTTCACCCAAGTTTCAATCAACGCATTTTACTGCCCTCTGGTCGAAGAGCGACTCATTCACTCTACTGAGGGGCACAGTCTGCAGTGCTGCAGGGACTGGTCCTGTGCCTGAGCTCTAATTGTTTCAGCTTCAGAAGAGTATTTCTGACAGTAAGCAAATTAGACATTTACTTGGCTTGATAGAAGCAGGTCTGCTGTTCTCCTGATAGTGTGCAGGGAACTACAGAAGTTTGAAACTTTGCTTTTCAAAGCCACAGGTGGAAAGTCTATCCACACTGACATTACAAGTAATTTCACTGCATATGTTTTCAATAAAATGTATGGAAAGTGACTAACAAAATGTCACCCTTCAAATTTTAATTACAAAGCTGCCATTGATTTCAGATGTTTTCAGCCAATTCCTGCAGTTTCCCTTTAGATCCAGAGAAAACTGCATTTATTCCCACCTCTGTTACTAGGCACAGCCTATATTACCACAGTCCACTGTCAAAGAGTAACTAATCTCACAACTAAACAGGAAGACAGCAGTTTGGAGGCAGAGGAGAAAAATTAAGAAGCTGATTACAAAAAATGAAGACAAATAAAACCCCAAGTAAAAAACTAAAACAAAACAAAAGACCTAAACCCACACAGTTAAGAGATCAACCTTCAAGAAGCAGGAAAAGTTTAGCAGATATAGGACTGGGCCCAGACTACATCTGCACTCTCCCAACCTGCCACCAAAACCAGCACAGTACTTTTGTCTGCAAAGTAAACACTCACTCCACAAACATATCAGCCTTCTAAAGTGGCTAGGTTTTTAAGGCAAATGGTATCTAAGAAAGGTGAAAATATTCAAGTGGATGCATTCATTTAAAAGGGCCTACCTTAAGCATTTTTTCACTAAAAATGGCAGTTGTAGCATAAGGCATGATGTAGTTCTGGAGGGATTTAGAAGACAACACAAGCTTTTCTTCAGTGAGCTGCTTTGCCAGTTTCCTCAGAGCTCGTGCCCTCCTGTGGATCTGCATCAAACATGGAAGACAGTGAATGAGGTGGCACTTGAGTCATAGCTAGCACGAGACAGCACCTACATCCAGCAGTTCTGAAAATGTCCCAGTTTTAAATAATGGCATAAACATATTATGGTCGTTTCCAAGCCATGCCTTTTTCTTTAAATCTCTGGGCTTTCACTAGCCTTTTGCCTCAACAGATATTCCAACTCAATGGCATTGTGAATTCACTATCTTAAGACTGTGCTACTTTCAGGTATTAGACAAGGGAGGCAACTGCAAACAGCAGTTGCTGCAATGAGATGCAAAGACTAGAGCAAATTACAAGTTAAAAACCTAAGACTTTGCATATAACTGCAGATACAGCAAAGACTCTCAGATTACACCTCTGAAAGCAGAAGAAACATATGTTCACACTGCAAGATAAACCAGGAGACCAGGCTTTGTGTAATACTTATATTGCAAAGGTTTGTGAATGGCAAGGGGCTGCAGAGCCTCCAGACTGAGAGTAGCAGGGAACAGGCCAGAAAAAACAGAGACCCATTCCCTGCCTACATCAGAGGGATCTTCAGGATATTGCTGACTGTGGGCTATCATAAAACCAAGAAATTTCTACATAGAAACATGACTTTGATTCTCGATCACTCCTGATGATGTCCACACCCCTCTTTTTTGTAACGGTATCTAATGACACAGGTTCAATTTCTCTGCAGACATCACACAGATGCTTTGCGAAATATACCCTCACAGTAAGATGCTTTTGCTTGGCAGGGGGAGAGAGGCACCAAGAAATGCCTGCTGTCTTTTACCTGCATGTGTTTCATGTTCTCAAAGAAGTCCATGTCGGGATCATGGCGGTTGGTCAGCTGGACCAAATCCTGGAATTCTGGATTTGCTGGGAATGTCTGAATGAGGCAGGAAAGCAGCGATGTGTAGTCCTGCTGGATGCTCTACAAATAGCAAGCAGTGAATGTTAAGTACCCTTGGAGAGGCTACTACACACTCCTCAGAACAGCAGTGCCGTCATTTACAAGTGTTTCAGTCAAACATGTCCTTATTTTTGGTAACAACAAATGCACCTATTACAGACTGCATATAAATTAAAAGCCTCCCCTCCAAAGAACAAGTTACAGCTAAGAAAAGCTGAACAGCAAAGAAACACAGCTGAGTTCTGTAATTTTTTAGATTTTTATAAGGTTTCAAATGACAGGTAAGTTTACAGTGGGTACCTGCACTTCTTATCTCAGCAGGGGACTTTGAGAACTCACCCAAAAAACGTCTTATTACCCTGAAGATAGCTGGAGATATGTGATCAGACACCACTGCCTTACCTCAGTCTTACTCTTCAGACCCCTTCTCACAGACTCCAGGAGAGTGTGCTGGATCAGCTCCTTGTACTCATCTTCTGTGTGGCTGATTTCTGCCAGTCGGTGGATGAAACTGGTCAAGCAAAGGCTTGCGTTGTCACTAAGAGCCATATCCCCGAGCTGAGTGGATGAAGAAATGGCACCATGAGTCTGGCTATGACACCTTTATCTCCCCAAAAGACAGAACAGTACCACTGGACACAACATAATGAGGCCTGTAGAGACTCAGAAACTCTTGAGAGCTTTCCTATAGAAGTTCTAGTCCCAAATTAATGCTCACTCTACCCATCAGGAAAAATCCTTTTAGATTTACCAGCAGGCCCACACAACCAGAACATGCTTCAACAAATAGAAAATCAGCCTTTCAATCCTGTAATGTGCTTTCTATACAGTACAAATGTTCCAGGGCTCACTGACAGAAAGTTTTGCTGCACTGTATTTTCCTTTTGGGACACACAGTTGAAAAGGTAAACAGACAAAACCTCAAAAAGATGTTTCTAAGAATACCTAAATATACTTTCTGAATGTTACATGGTGCCAAAAAACAGCCAGTGGAAGTAAGTTAGAAGTTAAGATTCATCATGGACACATGGTACACAAATCAAGAGAAGGAATATTCAGCCAACCTGGATGGTATAGAAGCAGTTGTGCATAACGGCAATGAGGAAGTCAGTATCCACTGCTTGCATTTCCTTGATGTGGGCTGTGATTGACTGAAATGCTGACAGACGCACATCGAAGTCGATATCATCCAGATGGCGCTGATCAAAGGCATTCAGCTAAGACAGAGCAACAAGTCAGTAATGAAAAATGACAGAAACATGATCATACAGTACTGCGGGAAAAAGGGAGCAGAGAAACTGTGCATACCTGAACAACATCAGTAATATACTTCAACTTACTGTCCAAGTCAGATAAAGTCTAAAAAGAAACATAAAAAACCCAGTTAACTCTTATAGTTGCTAACAATTTGGATAACTCAAGACTTTACCACCTAAGACAAAAAATAAATAAAGCAACAGCATTAGTCTTTCTCCTGTTAAAACCTTTATAAGAACCTTTCTTCTGTAAGTTGGAGGATATACGTTTTAAGTTCCTAAGTTTCTAAACATCTACACTGAATGTTTCCTGTGTTTTCCTGCTAAGAAGAAGTTATGTAAGTCACATCAAAATTACACAAAACAGCTTACTATAAACTGTGAGAGAATACAAATAAAAATCATCTTCAGGATACTGAAGTCCATTCTTATTTCATCAACATACAGGATTTGTCACAGTTAAAGTGCTTTATTTGGCCTCTCTTACACTAAAGATCCCTGGCGAGGCTCACATCAACCAGGCTGTAAGCCAAACTTTTACAAATCTTTGTGCAGCTCATTAATTTTTATCACATAGAATTCTGTTACTTTCACTTAACGTAAGAAGTAGATTAAAAAGGTTTTTAAAGTCATGTACAAAGATAAATACTGCTATTACTTTGCTCTTGATCTCTCAGAACAAGTTAAAAAAAAAAGCACAGAAAGATGTAGAAATGCAATACCTGAAATACCAAGCACAACTTATTTCGAGACATTTTGTTCTGGATGACAGAAAAAAGCTTTGCCAGTGGTTTGAGAAAGCTTGTAGGGTTTGAGCAATGCCTCAGCAAGTTCTGCACTGTCTCCAGAATGTCAATTTGCGTACCCTGAAAGAGACAGAAAACTCTCAATAAATACTGAAACCACACAAGATTATTTCATTTCCTTGGGACATATTTCAAGACACGAAGTGAACATTCCTGTACTTTATTCAGACCAGAGATACTGAACGAGAACAAAGAATTAGAAGGACACAATGCAATCATCAAATCTCTCAGAAGTACTTGCAATCTTTCAATTAGAAACAACGCAGTCTTAAGAGATGACTGTCAGCACGATAAAGACTTCTTTTATGTGTCTTTCCTCACGACTCAAAGGTCAGGAGAACTAATAGAGCTTTAAAAAGTAGTCTTTCTTGAATATGTGAGATGAACAGTATGAGCACCATGTACTTCACTGAATCACAGAATGGGTCAGGCTGGAAAGGACCCATGGGGGGTCATCTGATCCAACCTCCCTGCTCAAGCAGGGTTATCCCAGAGCACATGGCACAGGATTGCATTCAGACAGTTCTTGAGTATCTCCAGTGAGGGAGACTCCACAGACTCTCTGAGCAACCTGTTCCAGTGCCCAGTCACTGCACAGTAAAGAAGCTCTTGTATGATCTCCCTCAACAGAAATCACATGTGGTCCCCTAATGATTCACAGATTTAAAACCCCAAAAGAGTACTGTACACAGTTTGCCTTTGCCTTTCATCCTGCAGCAGACTAATGCAGCACTGCCCAGTATACCACATGTACTACATACTCAACCATATATATTCACATTGCTGTCCTGATGCTGTAGCCTTGGATCTGGGGTGCATAAAACCCACAGTGAAGAAGAGCAGTTATTTCAAACTCTGCAAGCAATTTGGTGGATTGACTACAGTGATGAAGAAGGTAAAGTTCTGCAGACCTTCCCCATGAAAAGGGGGAACAGAATCAATCTGGGCACTGGCATCTCTGAGTGAGTAGTGCACATCAACATGCAGCGGCACCGCATTCTGAGCAGACTACAAACACATGAAAATTTGACATCAGGCTAATAATGAGAAATGGCATGTCATCAGTAAGACTTAACTGTATCTTAAAGAAACAAATATACTTTATTAAAAGAAAAACATATGTTTAATAGGGGGAGGAAATAATTTTTACCTACCTGCTCCATGTTACTCTGATAAAGGAACGGGAGGAGAAGGCTCACAAGCACTGAATTCTGACTCTTTTCTTGTATAAATTTGCTGATCCTGTACAATTGGACAAGGTAATTTACTCTTTTATATCATTTCAATCACCAGTATAGAGCAAAGAAAAACTTTGTCAGCACTAGTTCATTTCACAGGGCTTTGTCAGCCTATCCAAGCTAATGGAGTGTACCTACCAAATTCACAGTACCAGCCCAAGCATTCAGTTTCACATGACTGCAGGTATTTCTGCACCTTTTTCTACCCTCAAGAGACATTAAGGTTTGAGTACCAGCAACAAAACCAGCTCGAATCAGCTTCTGAAAACTTATCACCCGTCACCAGCAACTTGCAAGGTCAATGATAGATCCAGGTATTTACAACTGTTGTAAATTTAAATAGTTTGAGACACAGCATTTTTTAATTTGGAACCTATTAGAATAAGCCTCTTTCTTCCTCCCTCCTTCCAGTTTTTTAATGGTTTTGAGCTCTAAGAATCACTTACTTGGAAAGTATACTCAGCTCTTTGCTGACTTGAGCTCTATACTTCTTCTTTTTCACCTTCTCCACGTTTAACATTGTTTTGCTGAAGTACTGAAGTATGGCAGGAACATGAGGCAGGACCAACCGGCAACCTAGGCTGAGGGGCTCTGTGAGGGATACAACAGTTAGCAACACCCAAGAAACACTGCTGCAAGAAACAGAAGGGAGATCCAACCCTACCCAAAGGGGAAATTAGGACAAAGGAGGCTTCATCAGTGGAAGAATAAATAAATGGGAGCTATGAATGTGCAGGGCAGCTGGTGGCTGGGAACAAGCACCAGCACTTGCTGAGACCAAGTATAATGTGTCTGAGATGGGATCAAAGAATGCACACACCACTCTCCTCACAGATTTCAGTAACAGGCCTCTTAAGTATAGGCTTGTCAGAAGGTACCAAGGACACTCCTCAACAGTAGTAACATCTCCTAAAATGACTGGAGCATTTGTAGATGCGGTTTTCTTTATTCTACCACCGACCTCTTGTGTAAAATCAAAGCTGCCATAACAAGGGCACATGCTCCTTTCCACTAGCTTTGAGTGTTGCAGTGAATGATGTCTCCATAGCATCAAACACAGCACGCTACTGCTCCTGTCTAACTCTCAAAGACGCCAGGTCTTTCTTGTCAGGGAGCACAGACTAAACGTCAAAGTGATACATGATCACGTGCATACAGGAAGAAGGCCTTTATATAAAATGTGGTGTTAGGCACAGAGCCAAGTCAGCAACGCAGTTCTTGAACTTGTATCAGTCAAAGCTTCACAGACAGAACAGGTCAACAGTTCCCTCTTCATAAGGAATCTCTCCATGCTCAGAACCCTGACACTTAAATGCAGATCTCATCAATCATGAAACAAGCAGGACTTTACAGTTCTTGAGCACAACAAGACAAATTTGTACATTGATGTTTCCATGTCTGCTGGGAGGTCCTCTTCTCCAGTATTCTCAGCCAGCACAGACAACCTCACCATAATCTAACACCTCCATCCAAAGCACCCAACAGGTCTCTCAGAACTCTCAGGCAGGCATACCTTCTGTCATGTCTCCAGTGACCATGACAACACAGCCAGTCACACTCAAACTGGAAACCTGCTCCGTGGGTTCAAAATCTGGGCTGTTGAGAAGGCTATCAGCGATGTCCATCACAAGACTGGATGTGGCCTCAGACAGATTCTTGGCTGACAGCACAGCAAACACATTTGACAGTATATCACTCTCTGGGTGATCTGGCTGCTGCTTGGCCAGCAAAGGGAAATACCTGAGAGAAAGATTATAAAAAGGTTCACTGAAAATTAGGTCCAAAATTTTCAGCTTATAATTCTTTTGTGCAAGAAGTCACACAAAAAAATAATGACTGTCTTCCACTTCAACCAACATAAAATGCAAAAAACCCAGAACAACAGTGTCATGAAAAATACAATGAATGGAGGTTTAGAGGTTATCAAGTCCCTTTTCTTGCTTCAAGATAGCACCATCTAAACCTAATCCTTTCTCCACAGCCTGAGTCTACTTGTAGTCTGCTCCTAACCTAGTGATCCAATACCATTTTTAGCAGAAGTTTGTATATAAGGTCTTCATGCCTACAAATGAGGTGTCTTATAAGAAACACCAGGTACCTCAGCAAAGGAAAAGCAGTGAGTCTGTGGAAGAGGCAAAAATCACTCAAGACAGTTGAACTGGAACTTCTCACACTGTCTGTCAAAAAAAGCTCTTGTTATAACTTTCAGTAACAGTTTCTCAGTCACAGATTCTATGCTGAATTTGCCCATACACTTTCATAAAATAGAACGAAATAAAGAGTCACAAAAACATGAATGAAATTATATATTGTAAAACTGACTTCCCACCTTGCAAGACTAAGAAGTCATTGGTCAAGATGGACATATCCTAAGAATTCAGACCTCCTCCTCACCTGTGAGTTGGGTTTGGGCTGCATATGTGCTTAGTTGTTAATATATGGGAAAAGCAGCCTATTAAAAAGTGAGTACTTGCATAAACTGGAAAACTTCCCAGCTACTTTGACTGCTATCAAAAGAATAACAGTCTAATGGAAAAAGAAAATATGGTTTTGGACACAATTATTCACAGCCTGTTAGTGTGCACTTTTTTCCTTGTATTTTACGTATTCAGAAGTACTTAGGCTTGTCTGACAGAAGAACACTTACCTGGGGTTCTTACTCCAGGTGTGAACGAGTTTGAGCAGGAAAGTTGGAGAATACTGACTCTCTGAAGCCAATCTGCAGACCTAAAGGAGAGAAAAATCAGATACCAATGCAACACAAGTAAGTAAAGCCACTTAAAAACCTCATCTCTAACAAAGACTTCACATTCTATAGTTTATCTTTTTTATAAAGTAATTTCAACCTTGTTTTCCCAACTTCCTCAATATTTGTCAAATGACTCAGATCATCTCACTCCTATTTATACAGTATTCCAGCTACCATTTTTGCCCTCTCTTGAAACTAGATTCCCATGAAGCCTCACATTTGCCAGAGACTTAGCAACCTGTCCTGGACACACCTCTGAAATCTCAAGCACAGCACCCAGAACCAGAAGTGTGGGAGGAGAACCACTCCTCCCACACTTCCTATGCCCTGACTGCAGCACCTGGTATCTCCATGGCCTCACTGGAGAGGCTGGAACACTGTACTGCATCCCATGAATGGGATCTCCTAACAGGGTTCTGTATCCAGAACAACTCCACCTAAGAGGTGCCCAGCCTAAGCCACACACAGTAGCTGCTGCTCCTTCACAACCGGACACGGGCTAAAGGGACCCAGTGCACCTCCTCTCTGCCACTCCACAACCCAACAGGCTCCATCCAAGTGATGCAGCTGGACTGTTGGCAGGGCACCATTAGTGAACACACAGGCAGAGCAGACTCCAGTGCATCCAGGGGCAGCAGCCAGGATGGTGCATGTGGAGTTTGGACTAGCTCAGTTTGTTCAAGACCTGAGCATAACAGAAGACAAGGCAGGTCTGACCATCATAGCCAAGATCTTAGAAATCTTCTCCTGTCCCAAAGGTTGGTAATATTATTGCCCTGAAAAAACCAGAGATTTCCTGAATGATAGACAATGAAGAGTAAACCATTAATCCAATCCTGCAGGAATGCTGCTGTGCAGGCTAACAATATTGAGCCTCTGCAGCAAAATCCCGGGTTATGTAGAACAGCAAATTCCAACTCCAGGTTCAACAGGCTTAAAACAATTTGCCCTCTCCACGAATTTTTACACACCGCAGTTCTATAGTTTTAAGAAAGGAAAGCACACAAGTCAAAATGATTCTTTTGCCAAAACCAAATCTTCATGGAGTTCACCAGAAAAGGCTCTAGAGGGAGCTTCTGGATCGTACTACCATCCAAGCTTCAAAACCAGCTGTCTTCCTGACATAAGTAAGGACAAGAGGCATTCTAACTGTTTCGTAACAATAGTACATCTTGTTCAGAGTTACTCAGCATTTGCGAACACAGTGGTCCCTGAAAGCTTTAAAGTGCTTTGCTGACTTACAACCTGAACTGCTCTGGAACTGTAATAAATGTTCACTGCTTTTCCCACGTAGCACTCTGGCTGTAAGAAGATTCCATGGACAAACCAGGAACATACGCCTCTCTGTTGCTCAACCCTGAGCAATACAGAGCTATATGCACTGCCTGCTACTATTTTATCTACTGTTTGTCCACATACACCTACTACACATCACATATTGTTACTGGTAGAGCGGAGAAACAGTGCAAGAGTAAACAAACACAATGTCTAGAGAAACAGCTCTGTGGTTTCACAGACCATACCAGTGCTCTTTAACAGGCTTTTCTGCTGCAAGGAAGCTGAACACTTGGATACCTCAAAAGCCTCTGTAGAAGAGCACTGTTGGGAGTCAGCCCCTCTTACTCAGTTAACCTTTGCATGCAGACAACTGCTTTTAGAGCAGAGACAACCCAGCAAGTGGTACAGGCACTCCCTGACAACCCCAGAGCCTCTGCACTGACAAAGACAGCACAATTTAATTTTAAATACTGTGTTCTCTCTCCATCTCACAGCAGTGCATTTTCCAAGCTCAGAGGTGGTCTGAATTTCTCTGATAAAAGCCACAAGCCCGTGCTTTGTCACTGTGCTCACATGGAACTCTCGGCAGAGGGGCACAAGACCACAGAGCCCACTGACAGACCCTGCTGGGTCCTTCCTTTCCTGCAGCAGCATTTGTTTCTGCAGTCCCCTACCACAGGCCCAACAACTGTCACACAGAAAAGCAGCACCTAGAAATGACTCATATTATTTAGCTTCCGAGGCATCTAGGGAAGAAATCTGCTTCTGTGGTTAAAGAACAAAGAAATGGCATCCATTTTATTCTGATGAATTAATTTGTACTTTAATCTGTGACTTGATTATTTCAGGACTAATCAGACATGAGCCAAGAAACTGGTCTTGCACAGACACACTGGGATGCCAGAATCTGTCCAAGGCCACATCCAATCTAGCGATGGACATAGCTGACATGATGGACTCCAGCGCAGTTGGAGTTTTCTGCATGGTACATGTTTCACATAAGTTATTTGGAAAAACAAGAAATACTTACCTGAGGCCATACCACAGCATGGAAAACTGCATCAATCTCTTCCACACTAAAGCTGTACGTCTCATAATCAGAAAAAAACTCTGCCACAAGCTTGAGACCAAGACGTCTCAAATTCTTCAGTGGATTAATCAACCTAGGTTGGACCTGTAAAAAAAAACAAACAAAAAACCCAGCCCAGTAAGACCTTTGCAGAACAACTACTAACTACTTGCTCTGAAATTAAATGCAGCATTTCATTGATCATGGATATATCCTTTGCAGAAACTTCTGTTTTCTCTTGTAACTTTTTCACAGTAGCAGTCTACATCTCAGAGTTGACCTAAATTTTTCTAAAAGGGGCCTGCTGTTCCTGCATTGAGTCAGTTGCACAGGACTCCTTCAGCTCATAAAAAATCCATGCTGACAGGCTTAAGACAGTAGCATCTGCCCCTTTTGGACACAATGCAGAAAGCTACACCACAGTAAATTACATTTCCAGTCTTGACACTTAAACAATTCTGTTTTACACTTGAAAGGACCCAAGTCAGCTCTCCAAAGTGAAGTTGTACTTTGCACACTGAGAACTTCTGGGAAGAAAAGAAATCAACAGATGAAGAGAAGGTGGGAGGAACAGAGAAGAGAAGAATGTGAATCATGTCTTCCAGGAGAGTGGGGTGGGGACCATAGCGTTTGGTTACAGGAAGGTGCTTCCTGTACCCGGTTAGTGGTTATGTTCCACAGCCTTTCTTGGGAAAAACATTCCAGTAAGGAAATTCATGCACTGCTGCATTCTGACTCTTCTCCCTGAGAGGAGTCTTGACCTGAGTAACCTAAATTATTTCCATACTGTGCAATGCAGCTCACAGCACAAGCACAAGAAGTAGCTCCCCAGTGCAGAGGTAATGAACTTCAGCCTCAGAAATAGTAAAGCCACATCAGAGCAAATAAAAGCCACTGTCCGATACCGAAGCTCTTTTGGGTCTCCAGTTTATATCATGATCCACCACACAGAATCCAAAATCACAGGTAAAAAAGACAAAGAGGAGATGGTGGAAAACGAACCGATCAAGCTCTTGCAACAGGACCAAGCTATGCTGGATGTGTACTAATGGAGTGCAATCAGCTTCCAGGTGGCAAATGAACTGTTTGAAAGCCCAAAGAAAGCACAAACCAGGATACTATTGCTAATGGTGACATCCAAGTGAAGTAATTTTGGGTTTCCCACTGTTCAATCACCATAAGAGTTCTCTGAGATCAAGCCTTTGAGAGGATAAAGAAACTCAATACTGAACACAATCAGTAGGAAACGGTAAATTAATAACTTGTCTTAAAGTGGTCAGAGTTGATGTTTAACTCTCCAGGCAGTATCAGTGTGCAATAAATTACTCTCAAACTCCAAGAATGTCTTCTAATTATTACTCAAGATAAACAGTTTTCTCATACTCTTCCTCGAGCTTTTAACAGCCCCTGGGCTAATGACGTGCTAAATTAAGTTCAGACAAACAACAGACTGTCACTCCTGACATTACACAACCATGACAGGATTACTGTAGCAACTCTGGCAAAATGTGGCTTTCCTAGCAGTTAATGAAGCAGCTTTTAGAACTCCTGTCTCCTGTCCTCATTGAAAACACGTAGGCATGCTTAAGTCAGACTGTGGAATGCTGATGTCCTCAAATCTGCTCATCCTCTTCATAAATTAAGACAGTTACAAGGTTCTGCGCAGCCTGCAGGCAACTATGAGACCTTGGATACTGCCTGTTGCAGGGACTCACTTTGTTTGATGGATTTGTTCAAAGCAAGTTCTAACCTCAAATGCTCACAGCTGGGTCTTGGCAAGAACATGCCCATGGGTGACAAAGCATTCATTCCCACTTGTTCAGTCCATCATCTCGTAATTCCTTTCAACACTACAACAACAGTGATGATGATGACTGTGCAGTTTGCTTGTTTCCCACCTAATATATGAACAGGCTCTGCACCAGGAAGATAGAAAAGCCTGGCTCAGTGTTAGTTTCTGAACAGCTGGCAAGAGACCCCAAGTAGCTGGACTAGAGCTCAGGGATCTCTGCACTGCTCCCCTGCATACAGGGCAGCAATAAGCCAACATGACCCACCTTTAGGTGCAGCCAATCTTTAACAGGATGTTTTCCTCACCTGACCCCTTCTGCATGTACAGCCATTGCCCAGCAAGGGAAAAAACATTTGCAGGGCTCTGCAGGTACCTGGCTAAGACCCAAATTGTGACACTGGATTAGTATGACTACTCCTGATACAGAGCTGAAGATGCTTCTAGTGTGCTGAAAGCATGGCTGGTATCCATGTCCTTCCTGTATCCCATGACAGGAGACACCCACGGTAGACAATCGCTGTGATCATCCACAATGCTGAGCTCCCCAAGGTCTAGCACTGCAACAAAACACCTCACAGACAAGTTTTGCTCTAATGTCTTCAGGCAAGGAACCTTAAACCTCTCCTTCCCCTGCTCAAATGTTTTATCCTTGCAGCCAAGAAACTCCACTTAAAGGTAAATTTCAACTTCTAGCCATAAAATCTTGTTACATCTTTACAACAGAACATTTCTCTCTCTCTCATGCCCATGTCTCCACAAAACAGTCAGGAACTGCACGGAGATCACCTCCAACTCTCTCTTCAGTAACTCAAACAAAAACACAGTCCAAATCAGTTTTCTAAATACATTAACTTTGCCTGCACTGCTTGAGCCCTGTAGCACTTTCAGACAAGCATCACTGGCCTCTATTTTGACAGATATCTAATTGCTGAGCTTCACTCCACAATGGCATTCCACTTACTTTTACCTCAATCAGTAAAGCTCTGTTTATACGTGTAAGCTAAGAAGAGGAGGAGAGACGAAATTTAATTTACATATTTGTATATTGTTTGCATATACTGTACCTTCTCTCTTTGCTGGAGGATGCAGGATACCACAGCAGTCATGCAGAGAAGAATCTGTAGAATTTCAGGCAGATATTGCTGGATCAAATGTCCCATGTTTTTCAACACAACTTCAAGACCGTTGAAGAGGCTATGCTGACGCCCGAGAGGCAGGACTTTAGCTAAATCCAGCTCTGACATACTTTGAAGGACTGCAGTCTGGCAAGGCCCTGTGATAGGCAAAGGGACAGCAAATTATCTAGGGAGGCACCATGAAGACACCCACTACCAAGAATAATTTTTCAGTGAAAAATAGTGTAATTTGGCCCTAAATTACAGATCCTCACAGTCAGCTTTTTAAATAAGAACAGCTCTGTGTCTCCATCTCTGTGACACTCAGATGTCTCCCACTGCTACAGAATCAGAGCACAAGATCTGTTTACTGCCATGATACTCAGGCTAGCCTATGATGCCAGCCACTGCTCATTCCTGGCCTGCCACAGCTTACCTGCACAGCTTTGGCAAGTTGTTCAGTTTTTCTGACCTTGGACACGTAAAACAGAGCAATCATGCTTTGTAAGGAGAAACTCAGTGGAAACCTAATCCTTACCAAGGGTTTACTTTCATCCTTTCAAGGTACGGTTAAGAGACAAACTGAAGCACATAACAGTACTAAGCATATTTATCCTCCCACATCTCGACAGGTCAGGAAATTCCACACCCCCAGTTTCTATGGCCTACCTACCATTACTGAATTGCTTCACAGCTTCAAAGAGTAGATCCAAGAACATCCGTATCTCTTCTGGCAGTGAGCCGGCCAGAAATCGCAGAACAATTGACATGCGAGTGCTCGCTGAAGACTTGCCCTGTGTTTTGCTCCCTGTTTTGTTTCTCATTCTGCCATAGAGAATTCTTCAAGAACCAAAAAGAGGTTGCATTAGCTTTCAGCAAGCCATCTGTTTTCCAGCCTCTTATTCTGCAGGAGAAACTCCATTTAAAAATATTCTCTAGTGAAAGTTCTCCCTTCAGGGTCTCCACTGAACTACTTAGTGAAAGATTAGCTTAGTGAAAGATCATCTTCTGCTACTACAATGGAAGCCCTGCTGGAAACTTCAGGTATAAAACTGGTTACCTGCAGGACAATCCACATCACTGCAAATAGCTGGCAATACTCAGTGAACTGAAACATCCTCACAGTTCTCTGTAATCCTTAGTAGAAACAGTATGCATCAAAATGCTGTTTTTAAAGAAAACACCATTTGCATAACACATTGCATAAATGTGTTAATAAGGAAACCATACAGAATATCACAAACTAAGTCATCAAACTATACCATTAACCATAGGTTTATCTCAATTTTTTAAAATGAGAAGCAGCATTACATCTCAGCTCATGGTACTCTACTGTGAAGCTTTTGAACTCACGCTTCAGAACACACCTCATAAGAACAGGGATGAGATCTGGTCGATGCTCTGTTTTTACTACTGTGGTCTCCTCAGAAATACTGAAATGGACTATCTCTTCTTTAAAGCTCTTGTCCTCCAGTAGCCTTTGCAAGTTCTCCCTGAGAGTAATAAACATTATTTGAGGGCAGGTAGGGTTATAAAAATAGACAGATAGACATACAGAGGCATCGATATTTAATTACCTACCTATCTATCCTTGCTGTATACAAAATATTAAAGTACTATTTTCTCACCCTCTTATAAAAAAATATTTTAAAAAACAGCAAGTTCAAGCTAATTATGTAGACAAGTAAGTCCTGGACATATTCCAAATTGATTATATAGCCACAAACTACAGTTTTATGCTGTCACTTTCTTCGGGTGGTTATAAACCACCAGTACAAAAGACATCTTTGAAAATGATGGAACTACTAATGCTACCGACACTATTCTGGGACAGAATGGAAGTGTTGCTATTTTTCTCTAAACAAAAAAGAGACACTGATCAACCTCAAGACCTTATTTCCTGCCTTAGTTACAAAACATACAGCTGGCTAAAATGAAACTTTACATACGTGTCTTCAACAAATACAGGACCCCAAATACAACTGACCCTGAAGCACGCTTCTGGTATGACAGCAGGCTCATTCACTGATGCTAAAATAGTAATAAAGCTTTTACCTGTATGGCAGTAGATGAGGATGCTTGTATGTCATTATACAGTCAAGAGCTATTCTCTGTACATTCTGGTCTTGATGAGACAGTAACTGCAAATAACAAAAGAAAGAAAATAAGTCCCTATCTAGAAGGCAGAAGTGCTTACTGAAAATAGTGAAACAACCCAAAGGTTACAAGCTCAAGCACGATTTGGACTAATTTATTCAAATGGAAACAGAATGCATGTGTTGCCAGTATAAAGCCGAGATGTACATGCACAACTGCCACTCACAAAAAGTGGGCATGGTTGCCGATAGTTCATATATACTTTTCCTTCCTATCTACATAGGATAGTTATAATATTTGTTTTTTCATAGTTGTCTTTTGGACCACTATCAGTTTGCATTTATCATCAAAACCAATTACCAGCTGTGTACCTAAGAAGACTGGATGAAAAAGCAGACTACCCAAGCCATTCCAAGATACCTGTATTTCTTTCCTGTGACAAACAAACTACTCGGAAGACTTGGCATGCAAAGTCTCACTGAGATTTGTCCTCTCTTGAAGATGACTCTTCATAACCTAGGCACTAAACAACACACAGCACCAAGACTATCTGAGTTAAAGAAGTGTTTGCACAATGCACTCAGGCACATGGTTTGATTCTTGGGGTGTCCTGTGCAGGGCCACGAATTGGACTCGATGATCCTGATGGGTCCCTTTCAACTCAGCACATTCTGTGATTCTAAGATTCATTAGGACAGGGAAAAGAATTTAAGAAATACAGATCATTTCCCCAAGCAGCATCTTTACCAGTATTTCAGTCTTCTACCAAACAGCACAGGCAAGTGTCATCAAAGGTCACTTTGCCATGATGTCCCTATGCCAGATGGACACACCAGCCATGACAATGCATATACTAAGACACAGAAATGCAAACAGTAAGTGATGAAGTAGTCTTTCTTCTTGTGCCAGCCTGTTCTTCCCACAGTGATTTGACCTTTACATGACTGTCCAATATTTTGCTAAGAACACAGGGAAGCAAACAATGGATCAACTCTTTTTTTAAGCAATACTTTGAGATAGACTGAAATAGAGTGCCTATTAGGGGATGTCTACTAGAGATTCTCAAATTCAGGGACAAAGGAATGGAGCTTTCAACACCCACAGCCTCAGAAAACAAAAACTGGGAACAGTGAGAGCAAACCCCAATGACCTGAAAAAATCTGTCAACTGGGAACCAACACAACCCTGTACAATTAAAAAAATTGAAAAACAAAACTGTTTTAAGGATTATAAGACAAAGACTTAGAATCCCTTCTCAAAGTCATACTTTTGACAATTCCTTCAGGGAAATCCATCAAAAAAGAATCAAGCGAATTGAATATTCTTCAAGAAGAAATTCCTTTTTCTTTTTTGATGCTTGATGATCTCTTGTACATACTGACCATACTCTTAGTACATAAAACACTATAGGACAAAGACAAATCTCCTTGGATCTTCCCCAAGCTCTGGATTCTAAATCCTCTTCCAGATCCTGCAGGAAGAGGAACAGATTTTCTCTACAGCCACTCCTCCACCTTGCCAAAGACTACTACTTGTCTGCTGTCAGATCTGTTTGCATGTGCCACTCCTGGCAAACTAAGCCAGGTATCTTAAGCAGGTCTTTGCTAAAGAGGCTCATTTCAAGTGAAGCCCGTTAGAAAGTCCTCTCAAGGACAGCTCCCTTCTCAACTATCACAGCTGAGTTCATAAAATGACAGGTTTCTGCAGTATCAGACACTGCATTCAAATATGAAAGAGTTTATTTATTAGTAGCAATTCTAAAAGAAAGCAAATAGCCTCACCTGGGTATACAAGGCATTCAACTTAGGCTCCAGATACAATGCACGAGGATTTGAGAATTTTGAGAAAACCTGTAAGTGGGCTATTAGTTGCCTGTAAAACAAAACAATTATTTTTTGAAATGTCCAGGAGATAAACAAACAGTGGACTTTAATTAAAATTCATTAACAAGAAAGAAAACAAAAAACAACACAAGAAGATCCCAAGTCTTCAGCACAATTTCAGACACAGCAAGAGGTGTCCTGTTCCCTCTCCTAAACAGCTCCTTCCAGCTGTCACTTCACTGCACAGAGAAGGCCTTTTCTTCAGTAGCACTGGGTAGGCTCAGTTTTTTTCATGAGAAAGGAGTACAGTCAGGATACAGCTTACTTCTCTCTGCCAGCTCAGCCTGGAACACCAAAATTTTGTATTTGTCTCTTTGTTTATTCACTTGTCCATAACTGGTGCCCATGTTGCTCCTACCAACGTGAAGGGCTCCATTCAGCCATAGACTGCACTGGACTTAAGACAGGGCTCCAAGGACAGATGGGAGTCAGTTCCTCTAGAAGTGGCAGTGTCACCTCACATCTGCCCCACCTGCTCTTCGTGGGAAGAGACACAGAAGACCAGGATAAGGAAAGCAGAAATCTCCTCTACCATGTGTGCTGTGAGACTGGTAGAAGCTGTCCTCATTCAGCTGCTCCCCCTGCTAATTTACACTGAACTCTCCAGACACTTGAGCTGGGCCATCCTCCTCCGTGGCTGGGCACAGTCAAGGGACGAGTACAACGCCTTCCAGGAACCCCACAGGGAGCTCGGGGCAGGTGCGTGTCCTCCCTGCCTCAGAGCCAGGCCTCCTGGGACACAGGTGCAGCCCCACGAGGGAGTCCTCCCTGGCACAGGCCTGACCCAGGGAAGGGAGGTCACTCCACAACTCATTAACACGCCTCTGGTAAATCTTTTATGCCTTTGCTACCGCTACTGGGAGCTAATGTTTCCACCTCACTGCACGGATGTTTTGAGATGGAGGTTGGGAAAAATACAAAATATCTTGGACTGTCACTGTATTTCAATTGCTGATAACTTGCAGATACAAGCCAAAATCTGGGAAAAAAATGAAAAACCCATAGGACACCTGGGATGAAATGACACTTTAGGTCACATATCAAATACTTGTCTTGTTCCAACATACAAGGTGACATTTTGAAGTTCTCTGTCATTACAAGGGCCATACTTTGCAAAAGTGTCAGAATATAAATTTTGTGATGTACTTGTAAGGGATATTTGACAGAGGTCATCACTGGGGAGAATTCATACCAAGAGCTGCTTTCTCCATGTATTCAGTACTGCAACAATGACATTACAGCAATATGCAGCTTCAGTCTACTAAATAAAAACCTTGGTCCCTTAAGAAGATAAGATTTATAAACAGGCAGGAAACGGCAGAATCCAAGTATTAGAATACCTAAACAAATAGTCTCATTTTTTGAAGTGTTTGGCAATGCCCACAGTTTTCAAAGACTAACAGACATATATAGAGAAGCCAGGGAATTCAGGTACAAGAGTCTCTGAAAACTTCAGAATGGCTTCACAACACTACACATTTTTTGCCTCAAGTAAAACACACCACAGACTGGTCAGCAGGTAATAAGATATTGATAAAACCTGGGCAGGTTATTTGGATTTTTAGTACTGTGCAGGCAGAATTTCTGACTTGTAATCCACTGAGAAATGATGAAACTCAAGCAAAAGAAGAAAAAATAATATATACAAAACACAGCTTGTATATCAATGTGAGCTGCTGAATCTGCCTTTCCATGAAAGCACTAGCAAAAGGGAAAACTAAAAATACTTACTTAGCAGCAGCTCTTCTTGTTTTCTTTTTTGGTAGTCCTACACTAATTGGTTCCCCTTCTTCCTTTTCTTCTTCCTCCTCCTCTTCTTCCTCCATCGCAACATCATTCACCTCTTCAGCAGGCATTTGTTTTGCTGCTATGGTACCACTAGTTTTCCTTCTGAGATCCTGAGATGGAGCCACTAAGGAATCTGCGGGGTAGTACTCATTTCTGTGTTTAAAGAAAGAAGGAAGGAATTAAGAAGCATAACATTTTTCAAGGTTTCAGGGCAACAACAACAACTAAAAACCTAACCATTCTTATTATAATATCCACCCCATGTCCATCATACTGTCTGGTATGTGCACACATACGCGAGTACGCGAGCACACTGCTGCTCTCCTTCCAGGGGCAGGAATTTGAATTGGCCTCTGCCAAAATCAGTATTTTCCCCATCTTGGGGGAAAACACTTTGGTATTGTGTGATTCCAAATTAAAACACATTTTCATTAAGGAAAAGAAGAATTTTATTTCCACTGAAATCACTCTGTAACTGAGTAAGGAGGCTGTGACAATAGCAAGTCAATGAACAAGAGAGTGAGCAGCAGAGACCTACTGTAAGTTTCATTTCAGCCTGCTTCGTTTCTGACAAAATCCACATTCCAATTAAAAGGTTATCTTAACTGGAAACAGACATGTCATCAGCCAATGCATTCAAGGAAGAAAGTCTGTAATGGGATAGCCAATCTTAAAGCTCAGCAATACATTGAAAGCTGTGTCCTCTCAACTGAAAAGTAAATCTTACTTACCGAATGAATCTCAAAAGAAGTGGGGAAAGTTCCCTTGACCGAGGCTCCACTCTGTCTGGAAACTTATCCAGTGCTTTCCACAGTAGGAAACGGTAATTTGTGTGGTCCAGCCGTTCACTGCAATCTGTTCTACTCCTCAGCTGCTCCAGAAAGACGGTCCCCACCTCTCCTTCTGGCATCGTCTCACTTTCTGTTTCAGCAATGCTCTCCTCCTGTTCATCTAGTTCATTTTGCAGCTCCATTTCTACAGAAGATATAAGAAAATCTTTTCAGGTTACTTCGTAATCACCAGCAGCAAGGAATCCATCCCCCATTACAAAAGTAATACATTTGGTGACATGCACCTGTTTAGACACAACTGTATTTAACACTGACCTGAAAGACACATATTGCTTAGAAAGCGTTCTAGGATGCCTTGCAACCCTGGCAGTTCTCAATTGGGCTCAGTTCCCTTGAATAACAGGGAAGTTCCCAAATGGCTGCATATTCCTGACTCTGTCTTGAAATATTAGATTCCATATGCCCATAGGTAAACCTCAAGAGCACACACAACAAGGACTGTCTGCAGAAATTCCACTGAATCCACAGAGCAGGAAGATGGTCTGCACTATTACACAGGTTTTGTCACTGTTCCTGACCAGTCTGAGCAGTGCCAGCCTTCAGCGAAGATGAAACTGCCGCATGGTTTCCCACAACCTGCAACTCCCTCCTGTAATGCAGGTGGCCTTTTCCATCTACTACTTGGTGTTCAGGACAGGAGACACAGCTTCCTCCCAAGCCTCTCCACTCCTGCCCTGGACACGACAGTAGTACTGGTTCTGAATTCCCCCATCACACACAAATTTGGGGCACATGAAAAACAGTCACAGAATTTACCATTTGCTGAGTTACTATGATAACCACGTTTAGGAGAGGTGACTTACCAGCATAGGTAGCAGCCCTCTCCAAATGTTCATACAGGACCTTCCAGAACTGTTTATTCTCCATTTCCTTTGCATGAGAACTAACAAAGCATAATACAGCATGAAATTAAAAGGAAGATAAGAAAAGGCAAGCGTCACTCAGCTAGTTAACAACTAACAATCAAAGGCTTTGATCACTGCTTTCATGTGGCTGTCCGGAGGCAGGACATCTGCACAATGCAGCTGTAGCACTTCCTTGCCTTTTCTCACGCATCCCAAATGTCAACTGTTATTAAAATAATCTGCTTGTATCCCATGACTTCAAATGGACTCAAATTGACTAAAAATGTTCTCAAGCTTTCTACCAATTTCTGTACAGCAAATCATATAGAATCAAAGGGAGAATTACCATGGACATATCTTTTGAAGAGCTGGTTTAATTTTTTTTTTAATTAATTCACTGGTTTGAAGAGGAAAATCCCATCCTTTTTAATTGTACAACAGAAGGAAAAAAAAAAAGAAGAAAAAGTCATGCTGAAAGAAGTCACTAATTTTTTCACCATGGTAAGACTTCCCTACTCTTTAGTAGTATTTAGAGGTTTTTCCAGTAAGGACAGAAAAGTTGGCAGATGGGGAGACTGAGAGAAACTTCTTGTTCCTTTAACCATTTGTGAAACACAAATCAAATCCTGCTACCTCTGACTAAAAGCGCTCATGCTGTTTGACTGTATTTGTTGCAAGTTCCCTTTAAAGTGCGAAAAATCAGGAACTAAGTTAAAGAGTTGAGATTTGAGAGATCAAATTAATTTCAGAAGATTTCACATGAAGGTTCTCATGCACAAATCTCTCCAAATTGGACATTTTTTACCTCAGCTTTTGTTCACAGAAGAATGAAAGGAATGTCCTGTGAGACAGCTACAGATTGCAGCATCCAACTGCATATACTCACGTTATGAGTTCAATTACAGGATCCCAGAGAGGGCTGAAGTTAATATAAAGCATTCCCAGTAAATACCGAAGAGGCACCTAGAATGACATACACCGTCTTGTTGAGATGCAGACAACAGCAGTTAGAGACCAACCAAGCTCCTCTAACCTTTCTTCCTCTCAAAGAGGAAGTTCTCAGAAGTGCTACAAGTGATGAAGGAAGTCACACACATCATCATTCTTTGTCTCATAGCTTCATGAGGAAATCCAGAACCCATTTACTGTAAGCTGCACTGAGATCTCATAACTATACCAAAATAACATGAACATGGATAAACCAGTTCAGCACAGATGATTTGGACTGTCTGTCTTTCTCTCCAACTTCAGCGCTGCCACAGCAGCATTAGGGACCTCAGAAAGATGAAAGTTTGCCCACAGAAGTATTCACTGCACTAGGCCTAAAAGCAGTCCTCTGGACTGGCTCCTTGCTGAGCTACATGGAGAAGGGATGACCTACAACCCTTCCTCGTGGACCTGAGGCCCCCTTTAGCTCAGCAGTGGAGGAGATTCAACAGATCACAGTCATGAAAGATTTTCCTGCTGAAGCAAGACCCAGAAGTGAGGTCACCAACCTCACTAGGCCAGTGGGAGTCCTACCAATGTTCAACCACACTGAGGACATGGCAAGGTCATGATTTTAAATTTGCTCACAACTCTGGAATCATTTGCCTGGAATGCTTCTCCCTGGAATCATTTGCCATCCTTTCCATGACATCAAACCCAAATTAATCTAACTGTGGGCCATTTATATAGATACCACTGTTGTTCTACTCAACACAATACTCCTGAGGACAATGGGAGCTGTGATCCCTACTAACAAGTAAGTTTTCTAAAACCTAATCTGGGGGTTAATTGATGTTTTGATGCACTCTCATTAAAAACTCTGCAATCCATATGATGGAATAAGAATATTCTCTTGGAATAAAGGAACGTGACAACTGCTTTTTGACAGTAAATCCTTACCTCCTGCAAAGATCCACTTGGTATCGCAGGCTGCACTATGTCACATCTCAGTTTCCTCAAATGGAGAAGTTTCTCTCTGTAATCATTCACTGTTGCTGGCACAAGTTCTGCTTGGAGCAATATGGCAAATACTGGCTGGAATTCCCCTGTGCCATCACCCTGAACAAGCAAGTGACATGAATTCTGTTAGAGTACCTTTATCTCATTGAAAAGTACTTCAACAAAAGTATACAGACTCACAGCCATTCTGGACCAAAGAACAAAGTCAAGGGACTTGCTCTGGTTTCTACCATTTAGGCACACATCTGAAAACACCAGGAGGCAGGGGGACAAAGAAATAAAACTGCAATGTGAAAGCACAAAAGCAGAGGACTACCTCTACCAGATACATTTTGTTTCTGCAAAGTGAAAAACAGTTCACACAGAACATGAAATACAGATAGCTTTGAAACGTTAAATGAAAAGTTTTAGCCCTACCTCAATCTGCGAAGAAGGTGGATTATCAAAATGGTTCAGAATTCGAACAGTCAACAGCCGGACCTATTCCAAGCAAAGCGTACGTCAGAAGCATGCAGGCAATACATACTGACACGTATACACCTACAGAAAGATTAATGTCTGCTACAGGAGACTGATTTCACTAGGTTCATCTTAGAGCTGAGAAACAGATGAACTCCTGTAGTCTAGAAGGCGATTAGAAGTGAATGCATTATGCTCCTGCCCTGATTTACCTCTAGGGAAGAGGCAAGGCTGACAGGGCTAACAGTTAACCTCTGTTAACTCATGCCCCAGTGACACAGGTCTAAGCAGACACTATGGAAGTAATAGCTTTACACAGTCTCGTGCTTCTCCTTTCAGACTTTATCAATTAACTACGTTTACTTAGGTTTTATTGTTAAAATAAAAATTACTTCGCATGTGCTCAAAACAGCAGATTACCTTGGAAACACCAGTGGAAATATTAGGATGCAACTTCTCAAACAAGTCCATTAGGTTCCCTTGGGAAAGGGGTTCCTGGCAGCCACACAATGCCAGCCTCGTGTAATAGAGATCAGCCAACAGCAGTGCAGAGGGGTCTGAAGGGAAAGTGCTAAAACAATGGATTATTTTATTAGTGTGCAGAAAGCACTGCAACAACACTGGTATTTGAAAATAAGGCAGTAGTGATAACTACAACATTAAGGGAAAATTCCACCATTTCAGACTCTGCTTGCACCAGCAGACCAGTGAAGTCAGACTTCACCAGAACAATGGCTTGTAGCTGCAAAACCCATGACAGCCCAAGAGGCAAGAGATTCCTCCTTTGTGTTAATCAGGCTTGTCAAACTGGGACTTGCATGCTGGACCCACATACACACAGCTGCAGAAAATAAACCTGCATAGGTCACATAAGGGCTTCTGCTACTGCCCAGGTGCTCAGTCTGATCAGCTTCAACAGAAAAGAAATAATCCAGGCTTAGGTGAGACCCCAGGAATCCTGCCTGTTCACAGAGACACCTCCTTCTGCTACCTTACATCCGTTGCTCCAAGCAGGTTCCACATCCCCAGCCCAGGGCTGGCAGGAAAGCATTAGGCTAAAGCTCGCTACCAATAATTCCTGCCTGATCTGGGCAAGCTGTTTTATCTCCATTATGCCTCAGACACGGGCACCATAACTTCCTAAATGAACAGGATGTTTTGAAGCTCAAGCCACCAAAGACTTGGAGATGCTGGAGAGAGATTAATGGTCCCCCCAAATCCCTCCAGCCAGCCAGTTTTCTGTGCTAATTTTAAGAAAAATTGAGTCAAAATAAATAAAAAGGAGTATACAAAATCTCCTCCCATTGTGGAGCAAGTACAAACATGGATAGGCAAGGACACAGTGGAATCCCAACACCACCAGCAAACTCAGGCTTTTGACACAGCTCAGAAAGTGCTGTTCCTGTCTCTTTTATCATTATAATGTAACACAGAATTACTAAACGTAGCATTCCAAAGTAAAACTAGAACCAGTGTAGCATTCCAATGTAAAACTAGAACCACCTTATTTGACACACTACCCTGCAGCTGTCTAAGAAAGCATCAGTTTGCAGAGAAAATGTCATTGAACAGGAACTACATCTACCTGGTTCTCCAAACACACAGTGCCTACAACTTTGTTCCATTCCATAACCACAATACTGAAGCAATGCACCAGCACAACAGAATGGGCAGCACACAAAGAAGCATTTAACCAACTCCTACATAAAGGCAAAGTCAACTCTTTGCTCTACCAAGGAAAACCATAAAGCACTACAGAACAGGCAGTTTACTTACGTCACCAAGCTCTTGACACGCTCCACAGGTAACAAATGGAGTACTTCAGCAGATTCCACCAAACTAAGTAGAGTACTTACAGCTTGGCAGGCCACAAACAGGCTTCCTGGAGCAGAGAAAGAACAAGAACATCTTGTAAATTCACTCAGCTCTCAGTGACTTGTGCTTGTATGGTGCTTGCCCATCCTGAAAAGGCTGAAGTCAGAGAAATAAGGTAGCATATGGACCCCAGAACTAGCATGTGCATTTTTTAACCGTAACACATAATCATAACACATAAAAGAAATGCTTCTCTAGCTATCAAAGTAAGTGCCTCCTCCAGCAAGCCAGCATTGAAAGCTGTGACAGCTCCCAGTTTGCATGCTTCCATCACATCCACATGTGCAGAAAGAAGGGATCTGGAGCTAAGCACTGTGTTGGAGTCTCAGACAGCACTCTGCTAAAAAGGAAGAAATACTGACAAATTGATATGAATGTAGCAAAAACAAAGCAAAAATACATATTGATGCTACCAACCCCACAGGTGGCTATAAACTCTGGAACTTCGGCGATGCACTACTGTGTAAGATCTTCAAAGCTGTCCCATGTACTTAAAGACTGAGTATTTATTAGTGAATGGCAGGTGTGTTTGCTGAATGTTGTCTCCTTCCTAAACCTCTCAGACTCCTTTAGGGATGGTTTCGCAGAAGCACAGGATAGCCAAAGCCCTGCCACGCAAGAAAGGGCAATTCCTTTCCCTTCACACTTCTAAGTTAGCAAAGAGGTTGCTTTAAAAAAAAAAAATTCCCTTCCTTCATCTCTTCCCAGGTAGAAAAAATACTGCTCCTAAAGCAGGCAAATTAAAGAAAGTTTTTAAAAGATATAACTGTCTTACATGCTGCCAATGGAAAAGAAGGGGAAGTGAGCATTCATTTCCTATTTATTCTTCTGAAAACGTTCCTCTATTCTAAGTTGCTTAATTCCCCAGGTGTGTGCCAGATCCTGCTAACCATTAACCTTTATAAGGAGCTCCTCAAAGAGAGAAGAAACATCAAGTAATGACAGGAGGACACTTTCTGCATCTCAAGTGCAAGAACAGCTCCCAAACTGCAATCTGCATGCCCTTTGGTAGCAGTGTGCCCATGATGAACAAAGATAGCAGCTTTCACCTCACTAGAGACACACCTGAGTGATTAATAAGGGAAGCACTTCCATACTGGCCCTGAAGAGCTGCCAGCGGTAACTTGCTGTTGCTCTGTCCCAGTTTTCAAGCCAGTTGCTTTGCATTCCACAGCAACCAGAACACCAAAAGCACCCAGTTCTGGATCTTCCACTTTGCCTCAGGGCTCAGAGGCCAGGCAGGTCAAATGGAGCACAGGGCTGGGAGCCTTGCACAGGCAGTGAGAGAAGACTGGAGTCCTAGTAGAAGGTGAAGGAACTGCAGAAATCATGGTGGTGGAAAGAATGCCAGAGGACAAAAAAAGCGTCCAGAAACCCTACTTTGGGAGAAGGGTGAAGAAAACCAAGCAAATAAGTGTAAGATGGTACAATAGGAGGCATGAGTATAGGACTGAGGCTGCATTTGTTTTCTTTTGCCTTATTGACAAAGGAAGAAACAGCAATGTGCATCTAGCATGCACACAGAGCTTGTGCACAGCTGCTACTACTGCCAGCAAAGATGAGACCCAAGAAAAGAAATTTTGGATATTCCTTTTTTAGGCTAAGTACATTGCCAATAAAACAATAATGACAGCATGCAAAACCTGCAAATATGATAAAAGAAAGACCTAAATCAAAAAGCTTGACAAAGCTTCTCTAAAGAAGAAAAAGCAAGAGAGCTGATTGGCAGATACATTTAGGAATATTAACAAAGGTATTATAAATGGAAAATGACAGAAAGCCCTTACAAACAAAGGAACAATGAACACTCAACCTGGGGTATTCCATAACTTGTTTATAGATTGTTACAGGTCCAGACACTTTCCACCCCTCTGAGTAACAACTGCCCTGCTCTGTGCAAGCTCAGTTAATTTTTTTTTTTTTTTTACTGGCCAGAGAGGGAAGACAACCAGGATAAGATGAGAGAAAAGATGCAGCATTTTAGAATCAGTGGTGTCATTTGGGTCAGAGATGGTGTGCTGGTTTTGGTTGGGATAGAGGCAATTTTTCTTCATAGTAGCTAGTAAGGAGCTCTGTTTTGGATTTGTGCCGGAAACTGTTGATAACAGAAGGATGCTTCTGTTACTGCTGAAAAGCGCTCACACAACACCAAGGCCTTTCCTGCTCCTTTCCTGCTTCTCACCCTACTCCACCAGTGGGGAGGCTGAGGATGCACAAGGCCTTGGGAGGGGTGCTGTCGTTTAACCCCAGCCAGCCACCAAACACCCTGCAGCCGCTTGCTCACTCCCCCACCAGCAGGATCGGGGAGACAATCAGAAGGGTAAAAGCTAGAAAAATTGTGGCTTGAGAGAAAGCAAAAAAGCCATGCACACAAGCAAAACAGAACAAGGACCTGCTTCCCATGGGCAGGCAGGTGTTCATCCATCTCCAGGAGAGCAGGGCCCCATCACATGTAGTGGTGACTTGGGAAGACAAATGCCATCACTTCAAACATCCCCTCCCTTACCCCTTCTTCCCCACACTTTATATATTGAGCATGGTGTGATATGGTCTGGAATATCCCTTTGGTCAGCTGGGGTCACCTGCCCTGACTGTGCCTCCTCCCAGCCTGCCATGCACCCTTAGCCTCCTTGCCAGCGTGGCAGCATGAAAAGCAGAGAAGGCCTTGGCTCTGTGTGAGCCCTGCTCAGCAGTAACAAAAACATCACTGTGTTATCAACCCTGTGTTCAGCACAAACCTAGAACACAGCCCCATACCAGCCACTGTGACAAAAACTAACTCTACCCTAGCCAAAACCAGGGGAACACAGCTGGGACAGCTGACCAAAGAGATAGCTCCTATCATATGGCACCATGCTCAGCATATAACACGTGGGGAAGAAGAAGGCATGGCATTTGTCTTCCCAAGTAACTGTTATGAGTGATGGAGCCCTGCTTTCCTGGGGATAGCTGAACATGTGCCTGCCCTTGGGAACCGGCAAATGAATTCCTTGTTTTGCTTCACTCACATGCATGGCTTTTGCTTTACCTGTTAACCTGTCTTTATCCCAGCCCATGAGTTTTCTCACTTTTACCCTTCTGATGCTCTCCCCTCATCCCTGCTGAGTAAGCAAGCAGCTGTGCAGGGATTAGTTGCTGGCTGAGGTTAAAATACAACAGCCCTTTCTGGCGCCCAACATGTGGCTTGCAAGGTTAGAGATAAAGACAGATTTGATTGCAATGTGCTAGACTGAACTCTGATTGATAGATGGTACTACTGTTTAGCTATTAATTGGCAAGTTTCTGTGCTTGCCATAGGGCTTGCTTGTCTTACTGTATATTAGCAGCCACTGATCATTAGTGACTGCTTTTTGCTTTCACAGCTGTAGTGCTGCACTGTTTATCACCCTTCTCTGCTGCAGCTGGGAGCACTTTGATAACAGCCATGGCAATGCACCCAGGTGGGAAGGTGGTGGCCAGGGCAGTGCTGCTGTTTTTGTCATCCTGTACCACAGAGGCTGGAACTCCAGTGTGAACTTGAGTCAATTGGACTGTGACCTGTGGACGAGTCCATACAGAAGGACACCCCAAAGCATCTGTGGCCGCGGTTAAGTCCATGCCAAAGCAGGTCTATCTGAAAGCATCTGTGGCTTTAGTTATGTCTATGCTGCAGGAAGTGTACCTCCGAAGGAATTGTGATCCAAGGGTAAGTTCATGCTGGAGAAAGTACACCTGGAGCATCTGCGCCTGTGAGTAAATCCATGCTGCAGAAGGTACATCTTCAAGCGTCATCGGCTGTGGATGAGATCATGCTGGAGCACCTCAAAAGTGTGTGGCCACAGATAAGCCCATGGCAGAGGAGGTACACTCCTGAGGGAAAGCAGCCACGGTAAGGCCACATTTGGAGCGGGTATATCTTGAAGGCATTACGGCCCATGGGTAAGGCTGCCCTGGAACAGGCGCACCCCAAAGCTTAGTGGGGCTTAGTTGCCAGCTGGGGTTAAACCACAACAGTCTTTTTTGGCACCCAACATGGAGCTCAGAGGGTTCGAGATAATGACATTTGATTGGAGTGTGCTGGATTGAGTTTACAGTTGTTATCGATGTGTAGCTATTAACTGGCAGATGGCAATGTCCTAAACTTTCCACTATAGGTTTGAATTGGAGCTTATGAGCCAAAAGTCTCTCCTTCACTTGACAGCTTCAGCCTGGATTTGGTTTAGATAGATTTTCTTCCTCTTTTTTTCTCACTTTCTTCTTTTCCTTCCCAATTTTCTGTCTTCCACTACCCAGGACATCTGTCACCCCATCATTATTATGAACAGCAAATGCAGAATTGTTTCCCAAGGTTGTTTCCTCCCAAGATTTGCTCTTCTTAGTCAAGCTGGTAAATAATTTTGGATACAATGCTACCACTATTCATTTTCATGCTCTGTGCAATCAGAAAAACTGCTTTTATTTTTTTATATATCAACAAAAAGCAAATAAACAGGAAGTAACTGTAACTGACCTTTGCAGAGGCTTCCTTTGTCAATGGCTGTGAAGAGAGAGTCTATAAAACTTGTCACACGAGGCAGAATGTGGTCTTTGTTCATCGGTCTGTCCAAAATAAATGGGGAGACTTTTATTTCTGTTACACTGACACCTACATATGAAAGCTTTCTACCACATTTATCTCTATTAAATTACAGGTAGCTCATTCCAAGTTTGAAACCAGCACCGAAACATTTTTACTATTTCTGAGTCACAATTTAAGTTGTAGCATTCACTGCATCTTCTCTCCAACTAGTCCTTCAATAATTACTGAAAAAATACTGTTGAGAGAAGACAGTGCTTGAAACACACAAACTGAAATGAGGCAAGAACATTTCCATATACTAAAGCGCCAAATTTAGTGAGTAGTCAATCAAGAAACTGATATTCTATTCCTGTCTTTACTGTTGACTCATGGTATTTCCATGCAGCACTTGATTTTGACTTCTAACCCCAGTTTCCTGAGCTTAGCCACAAGCAATTATTGTCCTTTCCTTAGTAAAGTGATTTCTTACAGAAAGAGAACTAGTAGGCAGTAAGAAAGCAGACAGTATTACAGAAATACATGACAACAGTACCTTAGAATATCCCTTACCTAATATGTGGCAGTACAACCAAGGCAACCCAAGACTGTGAAAGGTCAGTGACATCTTCCTTCTCTGGTAAATGGATTAAAGACAGCACATGATCCAACACCGGTACTTCTGCCTTTTCTCCTTGTCTTTTACTTGTTTGTTGCCTTGTATTAGAGCTAAAAACAAAACCAAACGTTTTAGTAATCCACCACTGCATATCAGAGATTGTTCCTTTTGCTCCTATGATATTCAAAATTATTCTGTCTACTTCCAGTAAAAAGGACTTGAACAACACAAGGGATTTTTTCCTTCTCAATGTCCTCTACAGCACAAAATATCATCTAGTCATGCTGAAGAGTACAAAACACGGACCACAAGAAATGTCAGGTCTTGATTTCAAGCTCAAATAATATTTCTAGAAGAAAAGACAATAGTTCTCAGTTGGACACCCTTACAACTAGGACATACAGAGTCTAGGAACACCTGAGAGTCAACTCTATGATTGTTGTTAACAAATCATGATAATGTTGACATAGATGAATGACAGAAAAGAATCCGTGAGGTAAAAGTTCTGGGACTTAAACGGAATCACAAGGTGAGCCCAAAGCAACAAGCCTATTTGCAGGCAGAAGGGGCTGACACCATACTGGAACATATGAACAGGAGTCCTTCAGACTCTGTGTGCAGCAACCTTTCCATTCCACCCAGTGCTTGCAAGACCACAGTCAGAAGACTGCATAGGCTTCACCCTTCAAGAAATACAGAAGCTAATAAAAAGCCAACAGTAAGAATCATTAGAGGCTTAAAAAAAAACATTTATGAGATAAACCTCAAAGAATCAGGATTGTTGGTCCAGAGAAAGAAGATCTCAGACATGTCTGATGATGAAAGCCTGCTATTTGCAAAAGCTTGATGCAAAGAGTAAGAAATATTCTGCTCTTTATGTTTCCAGTAGATAAGATAAGCAGCAAGGGATTTAAACTGCCGTAAAGAAGGTTTAAGTTATACACTGAGGACTGGGGAAAAATCCCCTAACAACCCAACAAAAAACACAAAAGCCAAAAAGCCCAAATAAATCAAAAACCACCTGTGTAACCATAAAGATATCAAAGTACTGGCAGAGACTGACAGAGGCAGCTCAGAAATCTCCAGAACTGGAGTATTTAATTACTAGATAGGAGACGGGGTATGCAACTCTTGAGATGTCTTCTGGCCGTAATTTACACCACTGACATTGCAAGAGCACAAGAAAGTCCAAGCAGGACCAAGGTCCTTGCAGCTGTGTACTCCAAACCACTGAAAAAAAAGGGCGATCAAGAAACAAAGAAAACAAGGGAAGAAAACCAAATTTAAACATTTTGACTCAACCTTCTGCTCCCTAAACCTCAGTGCTTCCACTCTTACTAAATAAAAATAGGAAAAACCCACATAGAATAGACTGCTTTAAGGAAAGATAAAATCTTACATAAAAGGCAATACAAAGTCAGAAGTTTTGAATTAGCTGAGTTATAATTACTAGAAAAATCACTATCATTAGATTAGCAATGGTCATTCTGTGCTTCAGTGGTTACCCCTAATTTTTCCAAAGAGGCTCAGGGGAAAGCAACCACTTCACTGCAACCAAGCTAGCTTTACAACTAAAAGCAGTCAAGCTGTGCCTGCACAGTGCTGCTTCTGGGTTAATTACATGTCCTTTGGTATCCAGCTGTGCTCTATGGCAAGACTATAGTACTGCTCCCAAGAAAGCTCCTGGACAAGACATATGCATACAGGGAAAAAAGCTGGGGCACAGGCAGGAGGTTAGTAACGATGAGAACCTGATGTGCTGCACTCACTACAAAGATTAGCTGCCAAGGGATGCAGTTTGCATGATGGTGTAACAGATCCCCATCATACATGCACCACAACACCGTTCATAACAGTGATCACCTTTCCACAGCAGCATCTCTTCTCATATAATTTCAGAAAGGAAAATGATATTCCACTATATCACTTGGTTTACAGTGCTGCCATTTACACATCTCCAGAAAATACTGGAGGGCAATTTTTATGTGCTCTGCCCTGCCTTCAGGCCTAGAGCCACACAGACACATCTAGTATTTGCTAAACTCAAGAAGTCTCACCTGACAGATGCTTCAGTGAAAACAAGAGGATACTTTTCAAACGCCATTGAACCAATGGTAGGAGGCTCTGCTTTCACCAAAATTAGTTTAGCCAGAATTGCCACAGCTTCGTCCTTTGTGGTGGCATCTGTGCCAGAGAAGCAATGTTCAATGTATTCTAGAAAGCATGGGAGAAAATGCTGAAGAGACAAAAAAAACCCCACATAAGTCAAAGATTGGCAAGTCTCTTTAATCATCATCAAATCCACAAAAAACCCGACGACACCAACCACAGAGAAATCCAAATGCTCACAAATAAGCCAGTGAAGCATCGGACTTATCAATTCTGGTGCCCTTAAGACACCAGCACACAGACATTTTCTTATCCCAGCAGGGACAGTAATTTAACGCAAAAACTCATTTTGCACCAAATCCAGTCTTATCGGGACATTCCAGATCCTTGACTTGGCTTTCACCTCCCACTCCATTTAATTAATTTGATTCCTCCCATATCACCAGTTATAGGGCTTATTCTTCATTTCCACTTAGTTTCTCCAGAACTCCGTCTATTTCTCCCATCCACAACACACTCACCCTCTTAATTCCCCACAGACAAGCTTCTTTTCGTGAACAGATATCTATCACCTTCTCCAACTGAGAACATTTACAAAACTTGAACACACTAACACAAGTAACCACTTTCCTTCTTATCAGATCATGCCAGAAGTTTAAATAAACATCACGTCAATACACAACAATCCTTCAGCATATAAGGCAGGCAAATATACTGTGGATTCTCCAGTTGTTCCCTTTGGCAACAAAAATAAACATAATGCACAAACATTTTCACCTACCCTCTCAAATTGCTTCATTGTGAACATTGCTTCAGAGAAGTCCAAAAGAAAATGCCGTTCAAACCCACTTGCAAGTACCTGCAAGATGCAAGTGAAAAGTTGACAGAAACAAGAGACATTTCATAGTCACCTCTTTACTACCCATGGGACATTTTTTCTGGTATACAAATCAAGCATGCTTTGAACTCTGAGATACCCAGCCTGGCTTGCTTGCTAATTCCAGCACACAGACCAGCAGCATTGCCAAATGACGATTCAGGTACAAAAATGCACAGTCCTTTTTAACAAACCCTACTGACGCAACCCTTTTTGAAAAACACTGCTGGATCCTACTGTCTCTGTGCAAAGACAACTGAGCTATCTCTTCAGCATGATGTGGAAAATATAAGTTGAAAGTTCTAGGACTGCAGCACGGACACACCAACTGTTGGGAAAAAGTTGAGGCTCAAAATATATTTCAACACGGCATTTCTTCCGTGTAGCAGGTTGCAAAAAGTTTACTACCTCACGGGAGAGCCAATCTCTGTGCTTTTGAAGGACCCAAAATAGGAAGAGTCCTTTGAGATACCCAGGATCAGTGCTCCTCAATGCCAAGATAAAATACACACCCAGATCTCTCTTTCCCAGACCCTTCAGAACACCAGGAAAGCTTTAAGCCTCCTCCAGTTTAACAGAAGCTCACACAAATATCCTCAAATGTTTGAAGAAGTCTCCTGAGCAAAACTGGCCTCATGCCACAGGTAGAACAAATCTTACTTCAGCACAAGTCAATACTGAAGACCAAATGAAATTTGATCTTTTTTAAACAATTGCAAGTCTTGCTTTCCCATTGTAAATCGCACGGCATTTTAATTTCACGTATTTTTCACACACACACACTATAACTATGGTCCACACTGTTAACTGCAAAATTATAATGTACTGTAACAGGAAAACTAAAGAATCAGACTCCATAGAATAATCTCCTATTAATCTTTGCAACACTACATTTGGTAGGAATGTATGCAGCTAATCCTGTCAATGCTCCAGGAGCAAAGGTAGTACTGAAATATGCTTACCCCTGTACTTTCTAAATCAAAACTGCACTTGTATGAACCTTGTTCACAAGGCTAAAGCATGCTCATTAAATGCTTGGAAACTTAATTAAAAAAGTATTTTTTTCACTAAGTTTGACTCAATGATCTGCTTTATGACCTTAGGCAGGACGTATTCCTTGTCCGTTCTCCTTCCTTTCTCTACAGAGGCTGTAGGTGCTTGAATCAGTCTGGATTTCATTGCAATGATGCCTGCCATGGTGGCGTTGCTATACTGACAGCCTGTGCAAGACTGTCAAGTAATCCCAAGACCTCATCAGACTTTATTTAAGGCACTGGGCAGCTTCTTCGCTGCCTGTGCAAAAAGGCTAAAGGGAACCTTTTGGCATATTTCGCAGCCTGAAATAGAATGTCCAGAAATCACCCTGCTCCAGGGAATTTGAAGTCTGGGATTTCTGGCATAAGCAGCAATCCTTGTTACCTTCTGAATAGCTTCCTTGGTCAAAGAATCTGGCAACAAAACACTCTCAGCCAACAGGAATGCAGAAATGGTGTTCAGCAGCATCTTGCAGCAAGATGATGAGAGATATGGTGTTTGTAACATTTTTATTAAAACCTGAAATGAAAAAGAGAGAACTCACATTTGTCCACAAAGATAATGATTATCTGGTCTGAATGGCCCGGACAGCCCCTGCACCAGGAGGGCATGGAATTCTAAGCTTCAGCCCACAGAAACGAATCCTAATAGTCCCACTGAAGTTTGAAGGCCCTAAATCTACCCTAATAGGGTCAAATATATGCAAATCTGGCAGAACTGGTCTACACCACTGATATGGCGTGGTCTCCTCCACAGCGGTGGGAACAGACTCTAGAAGCAGTAGCCCATTTTCCCCATTGCTCATTTAAAGCTGGGCTACACCAGCATTACAATACAGAGGTAAAATCTCACAGGATCAGAGAGGTAGCAATACTCAAAATGTATGTCTTTGTTCACTCAACTCAAATCCTAAGCCCAGTGATGCATCATAAATGTGTACGAATGCTTCAGCTGACCACATCTCTTCCATATTCAACTGATATTTCTCTGACACATCCAAGTGACAGTCTGACCTACCTGACAGACATCTTCAGGCAGTGAGATTTTGGATCCATTTGCATGTTCCACTAAGATCAGATAAGCTTGCAGAATCCTTTCCATCTGCTCTGAAGCCACAGAGCAGTTGACCTTAGTTATTTTCCTCTGCAAATCTAAGAGTGACTCCTGTTTAAATAAAATAGGGAAATGAAATGTTTCAGACAAATGGTTTCACTTACTGCTACTTGAAAGACATTCTAAACAATCAATTACCTCAGCTGCCCAACAAACTATTGTTAGCTCTCTCATACACGTTCCACAAATTAAACCTTGCAGAAACGGTGTGAAATTTCCCTTAGGTAAAAACACATCCCAGATTCCTTGGACAGAAACACAAGTAACTCCTAAAATGAGGGTCTCCAGAAAGGCCAACACTTGACATATGAAATAGGAAAGAGAAATATTGGGCTCCAGACCCACAACAGTATGGAAGCACCCAGCTTTCACCGGAATTATCAGAATTTAGGTACTTTTACACTTTATGCATCATTATGCTAATGTGGATGCTGAGAGCTTACTCATTTAATGTACATTCTACATTAGTGTCTCTTTCTGTCCAGAAGGTGTAAACTCCTATCCTTGACCCAGCAAATTGAACCCAATTTAGACAGCTATTACAGACTACACAAATGTTTCCCTCTGAGCAAGATACCCTCATGCATCCACCAGCTCCCAGGGTAAAAGAAAAAGCCTCATTAAAAATAAAAGGAAGTATGTAACAAATTTCCAAGATTTCCTAACAACTGTAGATGCTGAGTCAAAGAAACCTCAGGAATACAAAACATTCAGTGGTAAACAAATACGCAGCTAATGACGGTCAGGTAATAACTGCTTATAATATTGGGTGAGGCCAGATGAACAGGATGGGATTTTCTAAGAAACTGGTTAGTCACAGGGAAGTAGTCTCAAGAGGGAACCAATAGGAATTAATCACCCATGCTGGAAGGACTACCCTAAAAAAGCTCATGTGAACCATTTCCTCCAGTTTCCCATTTCATCCCTCTGAGGAGCACACCTGACACAGTCTATGTTGTCAGTTGCAAGAGGTTTCAATCCCTCTTAGCAAATCCCCCTCCCAGATGTTTGTAAACTTTTAAATATTGGTCAGGTAAGTAAAACACACTGCCAGGCTGTGTGATTGCTGATTATTCTACATCACCCTGATCCAACACAGCCCAGCCCACAGCACTCAGTCGTGCTCCTTCAAACCAGAGTGTAACCCCCAAGGAGCAACACAGGAACACCCAGACTGAAAACATTTTTATTTTTCAGTACTTGGCTGAAAGGCTCCAACTTGGATTTCCAGGTTTAATCCAAGTCTTTGCTTTAAAAAGATCTGTAAGGCAAAAAGCTTCCCCTTCACTGTCACAGTGGTTTTGAATCACCAATATACAGTTCGGCAACATAAAACAAGCACTACATTCCAGCAAGGGTTCTGCAGTGTGTGCAAAGGCAGATCATACAAACTATCCTTGCCCAGCCATAGGACTGAGTTCCAAGTCTCACCTACAGCAGTTCCTTTCTCACTCACAAAACAGCCACCAGGGTAACTCTGAAGTTAGAAAAAGAAGGGTGGAATTTTTTCCATGCACATGACCCTGTATTTTATGTTTCCAAAGCAGAAAAAAAACCAAAAAACCTAGTTCTGGTCCAATAAAACACAAATACTTTTCTCAATAAGTGCTGATTTTTTTCTCAGTCACTCATGAATAAAAAAACAACAGTAAGAAGAAAAATAATCAGTGTACCTCCAGGCACTTGAAGACAATGTCAAAATGCTCTTTATGGATATGCACTGCAGCTGATCTGATCATTTGCTCGAAAGCTTCTCCAACAGCTACCCATGGTAGTTCAATTTCTTCTTCAGTAATAGGCCCCAGCTTCAACAGAATTAACTTCATAGCCTGCACAGGAAAAGAGCATATCATGTTCTTACAACTTAGAAAATAAATCTAGCAATCCTAAAACTAATTAGTGCAATGTATTGCTAAAATATTCCAGTGATCTCAATTCTTTCTAGAACGACTACAGGAAAAAAAAAAGGCTATCACCTAAAATCCGAAATATCAGCAAGAAGTACAATTTTAACACATAGGAATATTGCACAGGAAGTATTTAAACAACCTTCCTATCTCAAAAAATATTCTTAGAAGGCTTTCAGATCCTACCAAGTAATTAACACCATGCTTATCACCAAGGAACCACTGAGGTGGGTGAGAAAACACTCAATGGTTTCAGTGAGCACTGCCTAAGGCCTATTACAGCAACAGCTAAAGCAACAAACTTGTCTTTACCGTCTCTGCACAAGAGTGGAACATGTTTCGAACACCCTTGCACATCTCAAAAAGCAGCTGTCCTACACCTTCCACCTTTTCAGGGTGCTCTCCCAGGTCACAGAGCATTAAATTGAAGAGTACATTTTTATCAGAAACCTACAAAACATAAGGAGAAAAAAAAGTTATCTTCTATTCAGAGCTGCCAGATGGATTGAGGCAACCAAATGGCTCCATAGCACCATGTTATTCTCCTAGTCCTGCCTTCCCACAACAGCTCAAACTTATTATTTCTGTGACCACACAAGGAAATTCAAAGAAGAAATCTCATCAGCTATTCAGTCACTACAGCTCCCGCAGCCCCAGGATGTAGAGAGGTCTGCTGAGGTCACTGCAGCTGAAATACGTGGGCTTGATTCTTCTCATGATTCTAAACACGTGCATAAATGCACTATTAAACTAGTCACAACTGAAACACAAAAGTCACTGCCCTGATGAGAAAGAGACGTGTACCAGCTGAACACAGAATCCAGTCATCCAAAACTAGAACCACACTTGAGAATACTGCAGGGACTTCTGTCCCAATATTTTAAACACCTCAGTTTCTGAGGATTTGACTTAAAGTTCAGAAATTTCCAAAAACAACCAACCAAATGAACATGCTTTATTAAGGTCTCTCAACTTACGACAAAAATGAGGATACTTAAATGTACTAGCCAGTCTAAGGAGTCCTGCCTTTTGTATATTTTGACTAAAGAGAAACCAACAACTACCACTCCCTTTCCTTACTCCATGAAAGATTGCTCTCTGATCTTGGTTGATCTGCCTGGGAACGTTACATACTGTGATCTTCAGGAGTGTAAAAACATTGTCACAAGAATTTCAGTTCTACAAAGGCCTTAAAGTATTTGTGAAAAAGCTAGTGGGCAAATGTGCATATACAAATTCAAGCCTCCCTTCTGCAGGATCACCTTACTATTTCTAGTCATTTTAGATAAACAGAGAGTGCTAAGGCCTCTATTTGCCACTACTGACATGGAATGCATGACATTCTCAGTGAAATACTTACTAAAAATGACAACTCAGGACATGCTGTATGCCAGTTCAGGCCTTGTTAACCCTTCTCTGGAGAAAACCTAATACTACACATTGAATTCAAAAACCACCTCAAAATGAAGATAGCACTCAAGTACAAACATCCCACTTACCTTTCTCATCAGAAAGACAAAACTTTCAGCCGCAAAATTTCTGATGTGGAGTTTGTGGTGAGCCAGCAGGGTGCTGTATAGGCTACAAAGACACAAAATAATCTATTGTCTTAGGGGCAATGAAAGAATTGCCATCAACTGGTTAAAAAAATTGTTTCCAGTTTACATTACCACTTTTTACAAACACTAAGAACCTGTCCTCCTAGAGAGGGCCAATACCTTCCTCATCTAGATTCCTTTCCACTCTCCCTGGATAAAGAACAAGAGTTTTGCAAAGAAGGTCAAATGACAGTGCCAGACAAATTAAGCCACAATCAGAAATATCTTTAAAATCTGTGGATCCATAGATTCAACTGCAGCATCAAGATTTTTAAGATATATGTTTAGCAGCAATAAGTGAAACCAAAGTTGATTTATATGCCAGATTTGTATTTTAGTTGAGCCAACAGGCTCTCCTGTACACTTCAAAGTTTTGAAAGATTAAGTTTGCAAGGCTGATAAATATTTGCAGTTTGCTGGTATCAGTAACAGTGGTAGGTGGCTCATCACATGTTCATTGCAGAGGGAGTGGTGCCTCAGATTCTCTAAAACTGAGCAGATCCCTTTTCAATATGTTCAACAGCTTAGCCTGGGCTGGGGAGGAAATTTGTAACCAGTTTTTTCCTCCATCTGTTCCAAACTGAAATTAGGAGGAAGAAACATGGAACCACTGTCTATGTCAAAAAGAAGAGCCCTGCTACATCAGCAATTTAAGACTGAACAAGTGGTCACACTGGGTCAGGCCACACACTCAGTCTACAGCAGCTGCCAAAAGCAGATACCTGGGAAAGGTTTAAAAACACGACAAGCACATACAAAATCAGCCTTCAAGCACCTGCAGCTCAGGAACTCCCCAGGCCCAGAAGTCCTTGCATTTGTTAACTCCCTGGAGCTTGGCCAGTTTCTCTCCGAGAAAAGCTGAGAAACCATGCTAACAAGTACACCAAAGCACTAAGCCATGTATTCATGTGGCATTTACGCTTCTACAGCATCTAGTAACTGCTGATCAAGACAGACATTAAACACGGTTTTTACCTGTATATGTTGTGTATGTCCTTCACCATCAATCTCCACAAATATTTGTAGAGATAGGACAGAGACGTAAAAGCCCATTCTAGCAGCTCTGTGTCCTGTGTATCCAGTAATTTGGTGATGGCCAGGAAGAAGTCATGAAAGTGAGGATAGAAGTCAGCCTGAAGATCTCGAGCCAGCTGCACCACCAGACTGTGTTTCAGAAAATACACCAGTGTTAGTGCATTTCAAAAACTGACCAATAAAAACCTAGTCAAACACTGCATAATCCAGCACAGTCTCTTTGGAAAGAAAGGTAGCATCACTTTTACTTTTCACTTTTTAAAAAATGTCACCTATTAGGCAGCTGTAGACGGCAAGAATCTTAAGACTTTCAAAAAATCAAGCAGACAGCAGTAAACAAGAAAACAAATTATTACCATCAAACAAAGCACGTTAATATACTGTCTGACGTTCAGTAAGCACTCCAGCTAATTTGTTTGCCTTGTCACAGCTACACTTTTTTGAAGACTTAGAACCATAGAGCTCTGCCACGGAAATACGACCCCTTTGGGCATCTCATTGCTGCATTTTCCTCAGGTACAATAAAGATAAAGAACACTTACAACAGGACTCATGTTTACTTGTTATACCATCAAGGCTTCTGACTACCTTTGTGGCCATATACTTACTTTAATAGGGGTTGGTAAGCAAGACTGCCTTCGACTTGCAAATGTGTCTTCAAGCTCTGCACAACAGCATTCTGGTAATAAACCAGCTGGTTGAAGGACTGGCATTTGTTGGCCACTTCATTGTAGAATTTCACTGTTCAAACAACAAAAGAGAAGCCCTGAAAACTAGTCCAGTCCCTGGTAAACACGTAGGGTGTTAAAGAATAAAAGTGCTTCAGAGCCCAGTCCAAAAAACAGTCGGTAATCTCCCCCTGGGCTCCAGATGAAGAAGAAACGTATTTTATCAGTTTAAGGAAAGCAGGAAACGTGAATATAAACGACGTACCAAAATGCTGAGTGAGGTTCAGTTCCTTCCATTTCCGCAGTCCTTCGAAAAAGTAGGTTTCAACCTCCTGTCAAAACAAAGATGAAGAGTAGCTACCAACCCTAATGAATGTGTCCTGTAAAGATGAGAGGTTCAAATGCAGACAACTATCAAGTGCCTTAAACATTTAAAGAATATTCTAAGAAACCTCAATGACTAATTTCAACAGGTACTATGGAGTTTCCCTGAAAATAAGTCTTTCTTTCAATATTCAAAACACATTTGAAAATATTTTCTGGTGACTGGACTTGTTTACATAATTGCTTTTTATACCTGTGTTGACTGGCCTTGACAATCTAAGATGCTGAGCCATAGTTCAGCCAGCACGCTGCCTTGGGATTCTTTTGGCATCCTCACAGCTATTGAGTGGGAAGTTCAAAAGAACAATCCAGTAGGCCAGGTGGCAGTAACCTGCAAATCCCTATAATCATAATGATGATTTATATGACACACATAAACGATCCTTGTGATCAATGAAGACACATGGTCATGCTTTATACACATGCTGCCAGTATGTGGGTGTCGATCTCTTCTCCCAGGTAACAAGTGATAAGACAAGAGAAAATGGCCTGAAGCTGTGCTAGAGGAGGTTTAGACTGGATATTAGGGAAAATTTTTGAAAGGGTGGTCAGGCATCGGAACAGGCTGCCCAGAGAACTGGTTGAGTAATCATCCCTGGAAATATTTAAAAGACGTGTAGATGTAGCACTTAGGGACACGGTTTAACGATGAACTTGGCAGAGTTAGGTTAACAGTTGGACTCAATAATCTTAGAAGTATTTTCCAACTCATGATTTTCAAACTTCTGATTCTATTGCAACTACTCAGCACCTGCAAGTCTTTCCAGGTCTGGTCCTAGGGCTGCTAAGTGACACAGCAGCATCTTTCATGTTCAGAAACAGGCCCACAAGGCACATGGAAGACAACACGGTGGTACTGTCAAAGTGTCTCTGTGGCAATACTGCAAATCAGGTAAAAAAGTAAAAGGAACAAAGAATGAAATGAGGCTCCAGGAAAAGCAGTTCTCGCAGGAGCTTCTTTCCAATTGCCTCCTGAATAAATTTCTTAAGTGACTCTTTCATGGAGTACATCTACTTGTGATGTGATTTCAGAAAATAATCACAATTGCTGCTCTCACCTCAGCATAGCTCCCAGTTCTGTCAATCCGATGAATAATATCGATATTAATATTGCTTAGGCGCTCCGAAAAGGTAAGAAACTGAAAAACAAAACCACACATTCCTTGCTCAGTTTTGAGCACAGCCTTTCTAAATCCCTCTCGATAACACACACACTGAAAACAGACACCCCACTTCTAAAGACGAGCTGCCAGATAAAACGCCCCAATAACAGCCTTACAAGAAGATTAAGGCAAAACGCGGTTACAACGCCCAGGAGCGGGACAGACCCTCTATCCCCCGACCTGCAAAACCGAGGCTCGCAGCCCACACCTCTGCACAACACGCTGAAAGAGATGCAGAGAAATCTACCCAGATTTCAACAAACTGCCCCGCTCTCAGCCTTCCTGAAACGACGCCCTGGTAAATACCCTGAGAGGGTATTATTTTTTCATTGAATTATGTCGGTTTTCTACACCAGGGCGGTGGTGCGCCGGCTGCCCGGCAGGGGCGGTGACCCGGCCGACGGAGCTGCCGGCTACGGGGCAGAAGCCGCACTCCGGCCCCGCTGTCCCGGCCGGGGCCCTGGCAGCGCTGAGGAGACCCTGCCACGCCACCCGCCCTCACGCCTCCTGCCCCGGTGCCGCTTTGGCAGCCGGGCACGACCGCTGAACTAAAACTAACAGCGGAAGCCTAAGGTCGCTTCCCCCGGCCAGCGGCCGCATCCCGGCGGGCGCTCACCCGGTGCGTGTTCCCCGACTTGTGGGCCGAGGGCCTGCTCTTCATGGCGGCGGCGGCGGGGGCCCCACGGCGAGTCGCGCACGTGCGGCCCTACGCGCTGGGCGCCGCCATGCCGGGCACGGGCTGCCTGCCGGGAGCAGGGGCGGGACCGCCGGCGGAAGGGGCGGGCAGCGCCGGGGCGGCGGTGCTGAACGAGACCTGTGCCCGGACCTGGGGCAGGTCCTGTCCCCGTCTCGCCTTGGCGGCGAGCGGCGTTTCCTTGGGGGCTCGGGCAGAGCAGCCCTGCTCCGCCGTTGTCTGTGCGCTCTGGTGTAGGGCGGCGGGCTGGGGCACCTCGGTACCAGGGGGAGGCCGCCATGGTGCCCAGGGAAGCCCAGTTTGTGCTATGGCGAAAGCACTAGGAGGGGGAGCGCAGCCCACAGCACAGCGTTGGTGGCTCGTCCCGAAACGGCCACTGCCCAGCTCCCTGATCTTAGTACAGACTTCTGTCCGGACCTCAAAAATTTAAACAAAACTACTTATCGCAGACAAAGTACATGCAAACCAAGTCCTCGCACAAGAGCATGTGGTTACGAGCTGGTCGTCCTTTGCAATACCACGGCCTGTGGAAGCTTCTGCCTGCGGCCGCAGTTGCGGGAGGGGAAGGATGTGTGAGTAAGGTGGGAGATGAACTTAAGGTTGGAAGGAGCTTTGGTGGGGGCACGTGTAGTACAAGCAGCTCAGAAACACGCAACTGCTTGAGGTTGCGTCTTGCACAGCTTTGAGAATTCGGCCCTGCCCAGGCTGCCTGCCCTGCCTGCTACAGGCAGCTCAAGGCTGCTTTCAGAAAGCAGGCGTGCTGGTTATCCAGACAGAGACACACAAGGGTGGATTTGAGCACGGCTGAAGTTCACTATTAGGAGCACGTAGAGACCCACAACTTCGAACAGACCCAACAGGTTAAACACTGCCAGGTGCATCCAGAAAGGCTGCCCACAGGCAGGCAGTAAGCCATTAACATGATAGTCATCTGGGCAGGTAGGGGAACGTGCTTGCTTCAGCACCTGTGCAGTCAGAGCTACTGAGACAGCTGTTAGCTTTAAACCTTGCTCTTCTGCTGTTGGAATAGAAGGGACTTCGGACGTTTGCATTAAGTGGGAAGAGAATGCCTAATTTGGTGTTTGAGTTTGAAAAGGTTGGCTTAAGTGATTTCAAGCCCAAATATGTCCATAGAAAGTGCAGCTAAAAGCATGTGGAGAAGTCTAGATCCACAAGATCTTAGGCACCTATATGCAACTGTTTAAGAGCACAAATAACCCTCTAGAAGCAGTAGTTAGTAAATTCACTTACTATGTCTCCTACATACTGTATACTTGTGGAAAACAGTCAACAAGATCTTTTTTCCATTATGAATAGATCTTGCAGAGCTGTAGAACTTCCTGGGATGCATGCAGTACAAAACCATCCAAGGAAATGAGCAAAATCTAACATTCATGCAAAGTAATGGGGCGAAGAGCTCAGGTGTGCTCTGGCTGTTGCAGAAGTCATCATCAGCAAAAATAAAAGACATTAGAGGAAGTTTTTAAAAGGCTACAAATGCTTCTTTGTGTTTGTAAACTGGCAATTTCTCAGAAGATTGAGACAGGGTAGACCTGCAGCTGCTGATGTTCGTGAGTGTTTCTGGGTGCAAGAGCTACTCATGGACTGCACTTCAGCCAGCACTGAATAATGCACTTGGAGATGCACCTTACTGAGCCTTGGGGTAGTAGTGCAGGTATCAATACTAGAATGGCCATGACAGAAGGTCTGGTGCCTTAGCTGGCAAGGTTCAGTGACCCAGAAGGGCCCTTCCCCACTTCTGTATGAGCTGCAGCTATGTTAACAATATCCTTACTACATACACTCCGCTCTGACTGCGATGCCTCAAGCCTCAGGCCTTATTCTTTTACTTTTCCAGTAAGAGATGTGGTTCTTCCATCTCTGGGCAGGCCCCAGCTCCAACAGCCTGTGATTATCTGATGGTGTCTGTCAGCAATTCTCCTTCATAAATCTGTGCTAACGGCATTAAAAATTAAAAGCAGATGGCCTTAAAGCAGGTGGCCTTCTGAAGAGCAATGGCTTATTGGTAATAACACCTGTAGAGGCACGTAGAAGAAACCTTTGTAAGTGCATGCTTGTCTACCAAAGTAGTCACCCATGCAGATCTGACTTCTTCAAACACCCAGTGTGGGCTACAGCCACCAGTCCCTGACTCTAATTCATCAGCACTTCTGAAACAGGTCTAAGATTGCTATGTCTCCTCTATTCCTGGGTTTTTCAGTCCTGCAGTTCAAAATCTACTTGCTGGACTCAGCAAGAGCCAGAGCCACTTCATGTAGAAGCGAAGCAGGCTTGTCTTCTGGTGATGTGTAGTTTAGCCTAATAATAGTAACTGGGGTAAAATACCTCAATATTTAACCCAGGATGGTCTCACAGGGCAGAATTCATCTCAGATAACCTACATATTTACAATGCATGTGTCTGCCTTTGAGATTTAACTTCAGGCTCCTTTTTATATTCACTGAAGATCTAGACACATTCTTGTACTTGAAACATCTGTGTTAGAACAGAATTAATTGTACCCTAGAATTGGTAGTCTCGGAAAGTCTGGATGACCCCATTATATGTGCATATCTACAACTGACCCTGGGGATGCCCCCCACACGACATGGCTCAATAACTACATAAATACACAGTATCCAAACTGTTACCAAATTGCCCTACTTCTGTCATATTTTTGTGTATTAATCACAAGTACAGCACATACTCCTGAAGCCCGTATGACACTGAGTTTCTGACTTAAAGGACATGTTACCTGGCACAAGACAATGAGCAGCCAGGTCAGCCTATTTTTAACCACAGGACATTGTAGATTGCATAGGTGCACAGGTATAAGATCAAATTTTCATTTTCCTACCATATTCATAGAGGCATGGTGGAGATGTGCCAGGAAAGGAGTTTGCATAGGTGATTATATTGTGAGAAGATTTTCCCTTTCAAAATGAAATATAACAGGCTAATAGATGAACAGAAACAACTGTGAATTAGGCCAAACAACTTCCAAGCTTGGATGCCCAAAGCTAAGTTGCTCAATCAATATTAAAGACCCTAAATAAGTAACCAGAGCCTTAAAGTGGTGACAGTTATCTGAGCTGGTTGTGAACCCAGAAGCCTTTCTCTTTGCCTATCTTGAGCCACGCCACAGAACAACTTGGGGTGCAGGGGCTGCGTGGCTGTAAACCTACGGCGTCACAGGAGCTTTTCAAAATCCTCCTGTAGGGGGAAGCTGGCGTGAGCTGAAGGCAGGTTATACAGGTGTATCGTGCAGTTTTGTGTATTCTTTCAACTGAAGGAAACAGATTTATATTTTTTTAATTTGCCTGCAAAGTAAGAAGAGCCCTTTGTAATACAATGACATATTTTCACTGCCAGTTTCCTCCTCAGCTTCTAGCTGGCATTTTGCCTTGCCTTGCAGGAGAAAACCCTACAAGATTATGTAGGATGTTGCTGAGAACACTTCAAAATCAAAGCAGACAAGATACTGGAATCCTGTTCTGCAATCTGGTGGAACTGTTTGGCCACATTTTTTCTAATATGCCTGAAGCACAGAGATTCTGCAACTCCAGGTCAATGCTAGCTGAGTCATGGGGAGAATTTCACCTACCCTTAGGTTTGCTGATCAGAGAGGGTTTAAACAAGGGGCTGGAATATAGATGCCAGATTTTCTGTCTGAAATATCCTGAACCTAGGGACTTTCCTCACAGAAAGGGGCGCTGACAACCTGATTCAACCCCTTGACACACCCAGGCCAGTGACTCATCTATTGCAAGTCAGGGTCCTGCTGTGGAGCTGAAATAGGCGGACTGCACTAGCTCCATCTCTTGAAGTAAACTGAACAGTGCCAGAGCACAGGGACCATCCACACCAATAAATCATCAACACAATCCCTGGCACAATTTTGGTTCATGTCAGTTTTCTGCCCAGTAGGAACCCACACCTGGGGATTTTTTTAGGCTTTGGTTTTCTGTTTGTTGTGGGGGGGGGGGGGGGGGGGGGGGCAAGGGTGATGGGGGTGGTTTGGGGTCAAGAAGAAAGTTTTAGAATTTATTTGTGTTAGAAAAAGGGTCTGATTTCTGCACAGACCACATGTATACAGGTAGCCTCAGGACAGGAGAGATTTGCAGTGGTGCCTACTGCTGTTGTTCCTCATCCCCTGCTCTGCCACAGCAGCAGCAGCAGAACAGGCTACATCCTTGTTGAAAGCAGCAGTAATGCAAGCAGCAGCAGGAGGATTCACAGAGGAATCATGGAGCACAGAAAGGAAAATTAAAAGACCGGATGGAGTCTTGTACCCCAAAAGAGATGTGAATGCTCTCCTGCATTTCACGCTCACCATTAAAATGAGGGGCATTTGGATTTGACAGAGACCATCTGGATTTCAGGCTGTCTGTCATGTGTCTGGGAATGCTAACAGTCTGTTTACAGCGTAACATTCAGGGGAAAATAAGTCCAGGCTCACTGAAAGGAATGGTATGTTCCTGGCATGGAATAGAAGGTAATGTACAAAGCAATTGGTACTGTTCTTCGTATCTCTGCATTCATCTCATTCATGCAACAAAAGTTAGGTACCTAGATTTGATGTTTTGGCTAATTAATTTGCTGGGTTTTTTTTCTTATTTGAAGCTTGAACTGTCATGGTATTCATGCAGCTGTAGCTTTGCTCTCAGGTTCCAACAGAGTCAGTACTTCAGTTATCCATTGCTGATCTCACAGATCCAAGAGACATAGTGTACAAAAGCTGAAACTCTGAAGAAAAGGTCTAAGAATCTCAGCTCTGCAGGTGTACTGTAAGGAAAAAACATTTAAACTGATACATACACTTAAGCTGACACTGCTAGGAAGCAGTCTAATTTTGATGTGTACTGTTGAGTGAAATATTTGTGGGTAGCTTAGGAAAGTGGAAGAACTTATATAACATCAGGAGACAAAGCAGCCCTTCCTGGCACTTCCACTGTGTCATAAGCTGCTGGTACCGGCTGCTAAATTATAGATATTCATGAGAATTTTCCAATATTGGTCTATATAAAGCAGAAAAAAACCCCAACAAAACAGCAAAAAATCAAAACCAACCAACCAACCAACCAACCAGAAAAACACCAAAAAATTTTATTGATGCTCTAACTGTAGAGATGTTGATAACACTAAGAAAAAAATAGGGCTGTCTCTTCTTACCATAAAATCTAAGTCAGTTTTTGGATCCTGCTGCTGCTTTTAATACTGATTTGTGGGTCTAATTTATGATCAGATCAAAGAGGAGCCGTTGAAACAACTGATAAAACAAACACACTGAAATAATAGACCCCTGTAAAAAAGATATTTAGGTGGAAACTGACACTTCAGTAATAGAGGAAATGGAAATGAGCCTCAACGTTCAAGTAAGAGAGAAAACCCAAAAGACACTGAAGCAGATGAAGTCCTGGTTGCTTGAACTGGGCAAGCACTTACCACAGGAGTGCAGTTCACCTCTCTGGCTATAGCCACTGGCTGCATGGGGAGCTATATTTCATAGCCAGTAGAAGATGATCACTTGCAGAGTGACCACCAGTGCTTCTTTTGAAGTGAGATGAAATAAGCCCCTTTAAAATGGTCATTAGCTAATGGTACTGTACAGATACAGAGCATCTGCTGTGCCAAGAGATGGATTCCCTTAAATCCAACTGCAGCCAAAATGCTTCTCCTCAACTGCCATTTACTGCTGCGCTTCCTTGTGCATCACAGCATTCACCAAGTTTGCAAATTGCTAACACTATCACATGGTATTAACCTGACTGTGCAGAAGCTGTGGAGGCTTTATAATGCTGGATCGACACAGTCTTTTTTGCCTATTTAACAATGCATGTTAAAGTTATTATTTCTTCCCGGTTGCCTTAGCCCCAAATCCACATTTTCATCAAACCCCACTCAGTAACCTATTTGAACACACGGTAACACTGGATAGCAATACACTAAAGCAACAGACATTAATTTTAAGAGTCTTTGTGTGCCTGGATTAATAAAGTCCCCCTGCCATAGAGTTTGGTCATGAACATCCACATGACACTTGTCCACTGTCCCCCACCCACCACAGATCACCCACCACTCCTTAGCATCCTGCAACAGCCGTAAGACTGCAGTACAGGAGGCCAAAAAAACTACAGTGTGTCCCAGCAGCGTATAATGAGAGACCAAGGATGCTGGCAGCATTTCCACTCTCCAGAAAAACCAGGGATTTGCTATTTGAAATGTCCGGATAGCATCAGAAATAGGTGCAACAAATCTCACGTTACAGAGGAAAGCAGAAGAAACAAACCAAGCCAAAGTCAACAGACGCAGATGGTTGGACCTGAGGGAAACACCTCCTTCCTTATCTACTTTTGGTGATGGATGTTGCTTTGAGGATGTCTGACAAACAAACTGATTAAACACATGCATGGAGCTGGTGTACATATGCATGACTGCCTTCAAACATTTCCAAGCAAAATATGATCTCAGCATGGGCAGCCTTGACAGAGAGTAGAAGAAGAACTGAAGACGATCAAAAAGGGGTTTGAAAGAGAGGCAAGGCAGTTGGTTCCTAGAGACATTAAAAAATTGGAGGAATGAAGTGGATAGGAAACAGCAATTTTGGGGGGAAATGCCTCATGGGATTTTGGGTCCAAAAAAAAAAAAGGCGATTCTTGCAGAAGAAGTGCGAGAGGGAGGAGAAAGTTTCTTTAATGTGAAGAGATGGGGGCGGAGATGAAAGGATTGAGGGAGCACAGGGGATTTAGCGGTAGCAATTACAAAGGATGGGAGGCAGATAGTAAGGGAGGTGTCAGAACTGGTGATAGACACTCTGGATTATGAATAGAAAAATAAATCAAAATAATCAAAAAGCTAGTTAGGTCACTGGGGCAGTGGCAGGCAAAATTTTTCAGAGTATTTTGAAGTGGCAGATTTAGCAGGCTCATTTCCAGAGGCTTCCTCTGTAGAAAATGCAGAGACAGGCTCCTCCAGGGAGCATATCAAAGCAACAGTTTCTTTCCGAAGAGCCTGTCTCTCTCCTTCAGTAGGGAGCCAAGCTGCATAACCGAAACTACCTACACGGTACACCTAAAGCAAACACGTATCAAAATAACACCAGCTAGAACATGTGAACTGAGTTTGGATCACAGATAGTGCAAAAAAAAAAAAAGGAAACAACAGAAACAAAATAAGGAAATTCAGAAAAATTTACTCAGAAAAAAAATCAATTTTTTGTTGATAATTCTGGTGAACATTTGACAGCCCTTTCTCATACATTAACTGCAAGTAAGCAAACTAGTTGAATTGTAATTCTGTTGATGCAGAATTGAACACCTTAAATAAACAAAAGATCCCAAAGCCATGGGAATAAAGTTCAAACATGTAACTTATTTATCCATTTGAGTTAAAGAAGTAAAATCTGTACCACAATTTTATTCCCATGCTAATTGTTCTTTTGAGCAAATAATTATGTATGCTACATCTTCACTGCATGCACAGTCCATAAATAAATTTTGAAATTTGTTCTTTTAAATGAAAGAGGAGAATTCTGCAGCAAATGCATTATAGACTCCTAATCATTCAGACTTAAATGCTCAGTAGTCAAGGCTAACTTAAGTACTTCCTTCAATCCTGGAGCACTGACCATTGATTTTAAAAGGTGTGTTGGTATTAGTGGGTTACACAATCTGAAGTTTCCTTCTCAAGACCATTAAGTACTCACATTTAAATTATTTTTCTTGCAAACTGCATTCATTCAAAGTCCAGTGGAATGCAGAAATAGAAAAAACAAACAACTAAGAAGGTGTCATTCAAAATGTCAACATAAACCATGACTTTTATGAGTCTTTGGCTCTTTTCTTCTTGTTGATCTCTTTCTTAGCAAGTCACTCTTTCTGTCCTTGTGTTCCAGACATGCTAAGCATGAGAGGACAAGCACTCCAAGCAAACAAGTTGTTACCCTGAAAGACTTCCTATGATTAGGGTCTGAAGCAAAGACCTTTCACAAATCTACACCCCTCCAAATATAGGATTTGGGTAGGATGACATTGTTATTGCCCACAAACAGAACACAGTCTGTGCAAGAGGTACTTCTATAAAATTACTACTGGACAAAAGTTTCTAGAAGGATGCTTGGAAATGTACCCTAGTGATATGATTGGAAGTAAAGAGGTAACAATTATGGGATGTCTCAGTAAAAGAAAATCCCAGTGCTCAAAATACAGTTGCCGGGTGACTATTTCTAAGAAACTCATCCAAATTTCAAAAGGAATATTGATGACACTGCTCTTGAATATCGATGATGATACTGCTCTTCTGAATACCCTTGCAGGGTAATTCTGTCATGTCCAAACACTATTAACAGAAAAAGGGCTGACAAAAAAAATAATTAAAAAGAAAGCTAAGAAAATCACTAAACAAGACTGTGGGAGATTTCTCTAAGGTATCTGCCCTGGTTTCGAATGGGATAGTTAATTTTCTTTTTAGTAGCTGGTACAGTGCTGCATTTTGAATGTAGTATGAGATGAGTGTTGATAACACACTGATGTTTTTATTGTTGCTAAGTTGTGCTTACCCTGAGGCAAGACTTTTCAGTTTCCCATGCTCTGCCAGTGAGCAGGTGCACAAGAAGCTGGGAGGGAGCACCGCCAGGACAGCTGATCTGAACTAGCCAAAGGTATATTCCATACCACAGAACAACATTCCCAGTATATAAACTGAGAGGAGTTGGCCAGAAGAGGCTGATCGCTGCTCGGGTGTGGGCTGGGCATCAGTCAGCAGGTGGTGAGCAACTGAATTGTGAATTGCTTGGTTTTTTGGGGTTCCCCCCCACTTAAATTAAAATTATTATTATTATTGTCATTATTATAAATATTATTATTGTATTTTATTTTGTTTCACTTATTAGACTGCTCTTACCTCAACCCACAAGTTCTACGTTTCTTTTTTTTCCATTTCTCCTCCCCACTGCAAGGTGGGGGGCAGGCAGCAATTGAGCGGCTGCGTGGTACTTAGGTGCTGGCTGGGATTAAACCACAGCAGGAGCATTAAACCAGGAGAAGCAAAGCCAATGACGGTGCTAGTCAGGTAAATAGCTATACATATATATATATATATATATATATATATATATATGCCCAGCAATTCAAAACAGCAGTATGTGGACAAGCACAGCAAGTAGAAGAGATCAGGGTGTGTCCAAACACTAACTGATGTTCAGAAATATGAAACACCATCAGCAATGAGCTTCCTTTACACCAAAATGCAACAGGCTTCTCGAAGTGATAAGTGATGCTGTATAGGAAGGAGTTGCTGCAATCAAAATCTTCCAAAAGTAAAAGAAGGGCATTTTTACTTGAAGTATTGCATTGTGAGAAAAATCACTGTCTAATTAGGAGTCAATGATTAATTTTGAAATGTTATTCCCAACAATAACTGTGATGTAAAAGAAATTTAACAGGTAGCTCCATGAACAGAGGAGTAAATGGAACCTAGATCCCCACATCTCTGTGTCTTACTGTTGGTTGGCTCGTGAACTTAAGATGAGAAGCTTTGCCTGCAGCTGTGTGTTTTTAAGGTCTTTCTCAAATGTTTTCGCCATTACCTAACAGAGGTTCAGCTCCTGCAGCAGTCTTCCTTTCAACAGGAACATTTATGGGATCCTGCCTTTTTCCCATCTACTTTAATGCAACTGGTAGCTCCTTAATCTTTCTGAGGCCTCAGTCTCTCTAGATTTTGGTGATGGTGTACTGTGGTCATTGCATGAAGTGCAAACACCTTCCACATGCATACATTTATATATACATACAGGGCATGATCCCACACCTCTGATTTCCTAACAAATCATCAGTTTTTGTAGATTTTGTTTTGAAATTATTTTGTTTGTTTGCTTTTACCAACAGCCGGCCATTTTTTGGCACAGTTTCCGAACTGATCCCTGTGTAAGCAGCAGAGAACAGTGGCCTGTCCTGGCACTACATGGAGTAAAATTGAGCATAAATTGTTCTTCATCTGCAAGGTACAGTGTAGGTACACAAGGTGTAGGTACAGCTGAACCCCACACAGTCTGAAACTTCACACTCAAGCAAGGAATTAGTGGAAGTTGGAGAGCTCCCAGGCTGCCAAAGCAAATTGCAAAGGGTCTTGCATCACTGCTGAACAATGGTCACCAGGCCTCCAGTGCTCTCCTCCCTCACTTACAGTTGTTTGTGCCCATGCCCACATTTGCCTACAAGCAGGAGAATCCCTCAAAGTCTATTTTCACACTTAGCTCAGAGAGGTGGGCAACATCTCTCCAAGTTCAGGGCTCAATATATTTGTCTCATCTACAGAAGAAAATCTATCCCACCAATCTCCCAATGCAGTGGCCCATCCACATGAAAAATAACAGGACGGGAATGTCCTTCCAAGTAATACAGACTTCCAGAACACCTCACAGAACTGTCCCATAGTGGGAATAAGCCCAATACAATCACAAGGAAGGAGCCATTTGGAACCCATAGGACAGTCTGGGGTTTGTTTAGTCACATCCATGGCCTTTTTAATTTGAGGGTGCTGGAGAAGTGTGACTATTACCCCTCTTGCTATTAAACACTGAATCCCACTGATGTCAGTAGATCTTACAAAAACAGAGTGACAGCAGCAGTGAGATGAGACACCACATAAGGCCCAGTGGCGATTGGTCAAAGTGTTACAAGAAGACAATGAAATACACTCTCTGAGTTTGGAAGACAGTTAAATATCTATTGTAGCAATGACAAAAGCAAATGCCTGCAGTTCTGTCTCTGTCACGCAGCACAAACTGACAGAGCTAATTTGGTTCCGCATGTGAAAAATCCAGAAAAACATTTAGTCCTGTTTTCCAGGTTCACTTGGTGTGATATAGAACATGGCCATCATACAGATTTGCTGCTGGTTCCAAAACTGGAAACATCCACATGGGAGGATCCAGCCTTTCATGCCGTATTGGTCATAATGACTTTTGAAAGACAATTTGCTTAACACTAGTTGTAAAAGAACCAAGGATGCCACCTGAAACCAGAGCGATGTGCATTTCCTCATAGCTGCTTGTGTTTCAGTTAAGAAACATGATTTGTTTTCCAGTACATGTTACCACTTGCTGTGTTTACATTATGTCAAAAACGATAAAGAAATAGAATCAAAATTTTATTAATCCTGTGTAATTAATACTTTAAATGCATGTTATTGTTTGAATGGTTTGAGCAACATAATTCCTGGAAGAGTGCAAACAAGGGACACCGAGCATGAAGCTCTGAGCAGCACAAGCTGTGGGTTTGGGCCAGAGCCCATTTATGTCCTTCCTGAGAAAAAGAGGTCGTGCTTTTTGGCAACAAATACTTGTTTTGGACAACACCAGTTCATTGCGCTGAGTGGTGATGTGCTGGTTTTGACTGAAGCTTTGCTTGGAAAGTTTCTCATCTTTTATGTTATCAAAAAGCTGATTTAGGGCAACCTCTTGAGATGGTCAATAAATCAATAGCCTAATTGGTAGGTATAGAGCATAAGTTTCTTTCTTGCTCTTCCTCAACAGGACATCTGGAAGCTCTTACTCATTGTTTGTATATATATTGTATAAGTGTATATATATATATATATATATATATATATATGCACAATATATATATTGTATAAGTAAATAGAGAGTAATTGGGCCAGAGAGACTGATGCCCTAATCTGCTGTGGTGAGATTAGGACATGCCACTTGCACCCCACGGCCAGCTTCTGTCTCTTCAGCAACGTTTATACTCCCAGATAGGCATCTAGACACCAGACCAACAGAGACGTGATTTCACAGCTCAAATTAATAATCCTGACAGACCAGACTTCCACCCGCTCCCCCTTTTTCCAATGTGCACTCAGAAATTAACTCCAAAAGGCCTGCAACTCCAGAGCTCCCAAGGAGAGAGATGTTCCATCATCTGCGCTTGGCTGTGAGGTGCCTGGTCATTTCTGTCTAAGATACAGTAGGCTGCTGAAAACCATGTCTCAAACTGGTCAGATACAGGCAGGTCAGAGCACCTTGAGCTGAACCCAGAGCACTTGCAGCAAAGACTACTTCCATCTTATCCAGCTGTGGATAAGAGCCAGAAGAGGCTGGGAAGGAACAAAACTTCATCTACCTTCCATGAAGGAAAACTGGGTAATTTTTAATCCCCAAGCTGGTTCTGACTTTTACTAGGTAATCACCTCCAGCATAGCACTTTGCCAATGTACAGTTCAAGATGGAAAGCTACTGTGCAAAGCTTCTGAGCTGTGCTGCAAGGTGTGCTGTGTGTGGCTGTGCTGCTGTCAAGCCCATCTTAATCAGCTTTGGCATCCTTTCATCTTCATTCCCCATCTGGGGTTGCTAATATATGGCAAAGTGGCCAAATGTGGTATTTGCTGCGCTAGTCCTGTGTGTACTGCTAGCTATAGGAACAGGCATATCTCCACCACTTGACGTGCATGGCCTTCAAATCCCATAGGTGTTTTTGATGTATTCCTCTCTGGGTAAGATCTGTGAAGCTCCATTTGTCATATTCCTGTGCACTTTGATTCTTGAACCTGTGATTAGTTGAAGACTGTTAGTAAAACTTTTGTGAGCACAGCGCAGGTAGTAGGGCTTCCCTGTTAACACAACTGCAGTGTCCAGCAACTCACCTTGGTAAATCTGATTCAGTGAGTTACCTTCCAGATTGCACAACCCATGGAAATGTATATATTAAACGATATTTTCGCCTCCGTCCTTTGGGGAGATGGTGGAATATGCTAATGAGCAAGGGTAGGTTCCCCATCCTGGGGAACTCTCGTGTGAAATGTCTTCCCTCCAAAAGCTCTGGACCGGGAAACCCAAGTTTGCGGTGCGTCCGCGTTCAGGCGGGGCTGTGCCGTGGCGCCATCCCGCAGCCCGGAGGCGCGGGGCGGGCAGCCCGGGCCCGGGATCGCCGCCCCTTCTCGCTCCGCGGGGGCGCTCAGCGCCGCGGGGAGGAGCGGGCACCGGGACCGTATAAGGCCCGCCCGCCGTCCCGGCTCCGGCACTCGCACCGCGGCTCCCGGCGCAGCCCGCTCCCGCACCCCGGGGACACGCGGCGGGGACCTGCGCGGGGCGCTCCGCAGCGCACCTGTCCCGGCGGTGGACACCGCACCGCTCCGCGCCTGTCCCGGCGGGGGACACCGCACCGCATTGCACCTGTCCCGGCGGTGGACACCGCACCGCTCCGCGCCTGTCCCGGCGGGGCACACCGCACCGCTCCGCGCCTGTCCCGGCGGCGGACACCGCACCTCACTGCACCTGTCCCGGCGGGGGACACCGCACCGCTCCGCGCCTGTCCCGGCGGGGGACACCGCACCGCATTGCACCTGTCCCGGCGGTGGACACCGCACCGCTCCGCGCCTGTCCCGGCGGGGGACACCGCACCGCATTGCACCTGTCCCGGCGGTGGACACCGCACCGCTCCGCGCCTGTCCCGGCGGGGGACACCGCACCGCTCCGCGCCTGTCCCGGCGGGGGACACCGCACCTCACTGCACCTGTCCCGGCGGGGGACACCGCACCGCTCCGCGCCTGTCCCGGCGGGGGACACCGCACCTCACTGCACCTGTCCCGGCGGCGGACACCGCACCTCATTGCACCTGTCCCGGCGGGGGACACCGCACCGCTCCGCGCCTGTCCCGGCGGGGGACACCGCACCTCATTGCACCTGTCCCGGCGGGGGACACCGCACCTCACTGCACCTGTCCCGGCGGGGGACACCGCACCGCAGCGCTCTGCACCTGTCCCACCCGTGGACACCGCACCGCACCTTTTTGCTTCTGTTCCGCTGGTGTCGCCGCACCGCACCTGCCCCAGCCCCGGCGGGGGGCACCTCCCCGGGGGCCGTCCCCATCTGCTTCCTCCTGCTTAGGCCACCCAGTGCCAGCCCTGCGGGGGCAGCAGCAGCCTCTCTGATTTTGAGGAAGATCCTTGGTTCCAAGGGTGAGTTCTTCCAGTAGAATGGCCCACTTCACTGTCTGGGACTATGTGGTCTTCGCGGCCATGCTGCTCATCTCAGCCATCATTGGCATCTACTACGCCTTCGTGGGAGGGGGGCAGAAGACATCAAAGGACTTCCTCATGGCAGGCCGCAGCATGAGTGCCCTCCCGGTTGCACTCTCCCTCACTGCCAGCTTCATGTCAGCTGTCACGGTGCTGGGCACCCCTGCTGAGATCTATCGCTATGGTGCCATCTTCTGCATCTTTGCCATCACCTACGCCCTGGTGGTGCTGTGCAGTGCCGAGATCTTCCTGCCTGTCTTCTACAAGCTGGGCATTACCAGCACCTATGAGGTAAGGTGGAGTGGAAAGAATCTCTCCCCAGCTTTTAGGGAGCGGGGGGGCTTCTCATGCCTACTTTCTACATGTCTGCCCTCCATCTTCTCTTCCCCCAGATTCCCTGCACTCTGGGCTGTCCTACATCACCACACTCCTGAGAGCAGGCTGTAACCCTCTCTGTCCCCAAGTCTGCCCACGCTGTCTCTGCAGACAGGTGATGTTCAGCCCTGCTGCCCTAGCTCAGGAGCTGTGCGTCATACCAGATTGGTTTCCTCACGCCAGATATTCAGTTCAGTAGGTGGATTAATCCTAGTGCAGCTTGGATGGTGACATGCCATTAATCATCTGTAATTAATATACCAAAACCAGAGCACAAAAGCATCTACTATAGGAACCAGAGTTCTCTTATCATATCACCCTCGCTCCAGATTGGTTTCTTAAGCTTAGGTGCAACCACGAGTCCCCCTTTGGCAGAGTACATATTTGTGCTGTTCCTAGAGATTTTGAAGAGACCCCTTGTCACCTGAGGCTGTTTACTGAAATGTCTTCTCCATCATGACTAGAGAAGGACGTCAGCAAGTGCTCTGTGTCCATAAAAGTTTTCTTACTTTCACCAAAATATGGCTGAGCTGGTCTTCAGCCCAGCATGTAAGTTAAAGCTATCACCATCAGCACACAGACACCTGGGGTAGTCGGACAATCACAGGTCAAGTCTGGCAGTTTTGGGGCAGGGAAGCATCTGGTCAGTGCTTTCTTCTGATTCAGAATGTCCGTGCAACCTGTTTATCTTCCTGCACAGAGATAGTTCCTAGCTGCAGATTTGGAAGCAAACTGCTCTTTTTGCAGAGGACTTTGGGAAAGGAGCATTGGTGCAGGTGAAAGTCCTTGACAGGCTGCTTTGATCTTTAGCACTTTATTACACTGAACAGAGGCATTGCAGCACTGAAGGTTGAAAACAAGATTTCCATCGGTACATTTAGATAAGAATTCACCAACAAAAATCTCTGGTGTCTTCCAGTGTATTTTGAACTACTAATCTTTGGACTGTCATGATGATACTTAAATAGGGTTCTTTTAAATAAAGGCTTATGATCAGGACTGGAAACTCACTGATTATCTTGGTGTTGAATCAGAGTAATGCACCAATAAAAGATACATCTTCCGTTTGTGGACAGAGTTCAGATTTTTAACAACCTTTGTGTCTGTCCAGGGGTTCAAGACTGCTTCCTTGTGTGGACATGCTGACAGATCACATTTTAAATGCTCAGTTCATGAGGGAGCGCTTTGAGGTGCTTCAGTGTTTATCTGTGTTGATTGAACAGATTAATCAGGCAAATGAGATCTCTTTTGTACAACCACACACCAAGATGGTTTTTAGGACAGATGGTGGTAAGAAATCTGCTCTGCAGCATGACAAACTCACTTAGAGGTTGTGCTGTTCCAGGCTTGATAGAAAAGTGAGGGTTCCTGTTTCACAAAAGGCTAAATGTTGACTTACCAGTAGAATATGGCAGGCTGCCTTGGGCAGTGCAGAAGGTGAGGTTAACATGGGAAGAAGCTGCTGACCACTGAAAATCTGCCCTCTCTTGCAGCAGTTCAGATGGACACATATAATGCCAGAATTTCCAAACTAAGACACAGGAATAGCCACAATGTTTTCTTTTTCTCTCTGATTTCACAACACTAGTGGATTCTATTTTTTGGCTGCCATGTGATTGTCAACTTTCAGATTTCCCTGTGCAGAGTTAAGAGTTGGACTTGATGATCCTCGTGTATCTTTGTCCCTTTCAACTCAGCATATTTAATGATTCTGTGATAATATATCCTAGTCTTTTCTGTAAATTCCCTTATATAGTGACTAGCTTATGCCTACTTCACTTGCTTGTGTGTTATTACCCTGTGGTGTGGTCTGTAAAGAATTATCAAGCCAAGTTGAAAGAGATATCAAACAAGGGGACTCTAGGAGTTTTGGCCATTCATGAAAATGTAAAAACAACACTCTGTTCTTTCTGTATTGCTCATTACTTCATTCTAGTCATATCAACAGTGCCAAATTTCAATATAAGTATTTGTTTTTTCTTCTTTTTTGCAGTATTTAGAACTTCGATTTAATAAATATCTACGCCTTTGTGGAACGATCCTTTTCATAATACAAACGGCAAGTAAACTTCGAAGCTGTTCTATTGTCCTCAGGGCCACCAGAATTATTTGGTTGAGTGTAACTGGCTGTTTTCTCTGAGCAGCTGATGAGGTTACCACAGTGCCTGGGTGGCTGGGAGCAGGAGAAACAAAGCTCTTTCTGCTCCACAGCAATGAGGTGGGGAGAGGATGCTGGGCTACCTGCCTCTTGGGTCTCCATGGGCACTGTTGAGTACCCACAGCAGTCACTTGACATCAGCACCATGCCAAGAGACGAGCGACCCTTCTCTACAGGGTAGCAGCGTGAAGAGCAGTCATTCACTTGCCTGCTGGAGAAACCCACAATGAGTTCAAAATGTAAACGTGCCCGAATTATCTTCAAGTGTCAGTTTTCATCCTCTGGTGTGCGGATTCTCGGAGTCTGACTAATTCTCAAGGGTCAGTGAAAGGTGACAAAACAGGCTGTCAGGAGCTGTCATTTACTTACTGCACAAGGGTTTGCACCACCACCACCACCCCTGGAAAAACCTTAGGTGTCTGCAAACTGATAAGTAGAAAATTACTGCCCTGGGGAATGTTCAATTAAAGCAGTCTCTGAAATTATTATTGGTACAGTTTGCTGTATCTGGCCCTTTCGAGGAGGCAGTACAGGAGCACAGCTTTTAAATGTCAGTGAGCACGTGTCAGATGCACCAGAACAAAAATGAGTTCTTTTCACAATTTTGAAGTGGACTTTTGGGGTAATTCAAAGTAAGAATGACTATGCAATCAGAAAGCTTTTTAAGTTACATGCTTGTTTTTGTCCATTTTTGTATTTTTTAAGGCACACCAGAAGTTACAGGGCAATCACATTGCACCAATAAGATGGTTGCCGATGCAGTGCTCATTACTTTTTTGAGCAGTGCTGCTTAGCTGGCTTTTACAGATACACAAGCTCATGGTAAAAGTAGAGTGCTAGCATGTGTGAAACCTGACACTGTTTCACCAGAAAATATGAAGACATCGCAGTTGCGTAAGTTAGAAAAGCTAAACACAATCTTTGCTTGCAAAGATGAGAAAAATAATTCTATGCAACTTAAATACATGCTCAAGGAAATTAACCAAAGATCTATATGTGTCTTTCTCTGCCAAGCACTTACAATTTAATCTGAATAAATTAAATAATAGTGAGGAAAGAAAACCTCCCAAGATTTTAATGGTGCAATTTTAACTCTTATGTGAATATTGGCGTATACTTAAAAAAAGATAAAGAAAGGGATATATAATAATACAATCAAAAAAACCTACTGAAGAAGCAGAAAGATTGTATCAGTCCTATTTAAATTTACACAAAAATGCGATCGTAGTTGTGACAAATTTTAATTTCTGATGTTTCAAAGCTTCTGGCACTTATTTGCTGTGTATGAGAAAGCCACAAGTTCTCAAGCTGAATCCTTTAAATTAACAGGCTTGAAGAGATACGAGTTTGACTGATGGGCTATTAGAAGGAAAAAGAATTGGCTTGATGATTGTATCCAAAGCATTGCAGTCAACAGCTAAATGTTCTGGTGGGAACCAGTAATGAGTGCTGTATGTACTGGAACCAGTACTTTTTAATACCTTCATTAATGACACAGATAGTGAGAATGAGTTCACTCTCAGCAAGTTTGTGGATGGCACCATGCTCAGTGGTGCAGCTGATTCGCTAAAGGGAAGGGATGCCATCCAGAGGGACCTTGACAGGCTTGAGGAGTGGCCTCATAAAGTTCAACAAACCCATGTGCGAGGTTCTGCACATGGATTGGGGCAATTACAAATATCAGTACGTATTGAGGGATGAACTGGTTGGGAGCAGCCTTGCAGAGGAGAACTTGGAGATATTGGTGGATGAAAAATTTGACACGAGCCAGGAAATCTGGTCACATCCCAGAAAGCCAATTCTATCCTTCACCAATAGAAGTGTTGCCAGCACGTTAAAAGAGGTGATTCTCCCTGTCTACTCTACTCTTGTGAGACCCCACCTGAAGTACTGCGTCTAGCTGTGGGGTCCCCAGCACAAGAAGGACATCGACCTCTTGGCAGGGGTCCAGAGGATGACCACAAAAATGGTCTGGGGTGTGGAACACCTCTCCTGTGAAGAGGGGCTGAGAAAGTTGGGATTAATTGTTCAGCCTGGAGAAGAGAAGGCTGTGGAGAGACCTTATTGCAGCCTTTCAAAGGGGGCTTATGAGAAAGGTGGAGAGAGACTTTTTACCTGTAGTGACTGGACAAGGGATAATAGTTCTGAACTGAAAGAGGGTAGATTTAGAGAGGATATAAAGAACTTTTTTGCAACAAGGATAGTGGGATACTGGACCAGGTAGTCTGGAGAAGAAGTGCAGTGGCCCATCCCTGGAGGTGTTCAAAATCAGGCTGGATGGGGCTCTGAGCAATATGATCTAGTGGAAGGTGTGCCTGTCCATGGCAGGGGTGCTGGACTAGATGATCTTTAAAGGACCATTCCCACACAAACCATTCTATGATTCTGTGTTTCAGCAGCACATGCTGACAGTCACTGTGTGGACAGCAGGTCAAACACTGACTGTGCTAGACAGGTGTCAGGAGCTGGCAGGGAAGTGATGCAGGTAGTTCTGAGGAGATATTTGCCAGGGACTAGTCAGGACAGGCAGCTTTCCTGTCATACAAGCTATATATGAAAATCTAGAGAGGACTCATGGCACTGAAAGAAACAAGCATGCACACACAGTGGCAGGGAGTAGCACACAGGTAGGAATAACTATTTCCCCAATGGCCCCCCTATCCTTTCTGGCATGTGCTTGTAGCAGGTGTGCAGCAGTGGGTCAGGGCAATTAGGTTAGGCTGGGTGAAGCAGCTTCTCCATACTAATTTCCTCATACAGCTAGAGAACTGCTCCCTCCCGTTACCTCTTGGCTCTGTCCCCAGCATAGCCACTGGCCATGTGGTAGAGCTCCACCTCGGGGACTGGATTTGATCTGCTCAAAAGCCATGGCAAGTGATTCAGTGGTTAGCAATCCTGCTCTGGTTTGCCACCTGTGCCTAGGGTGGACACTTGCAGGAAGGGCAGAAGCTGGTGAATCCTGGATGACATCTGATTCTGCTGTTTTTCCGTGACCAAATCCCATCCCTGTAAATCAGAAAGTCAGAAGAGTCCAGCCATGGAAAGCTGATGCACGTCAGCTCACGACCTATCAGTGATCTAGATGCTTTGAATCAAGACCACTGACCTTCGCAGAAGTCATCAGCTCATTGCAGGCTGTATTCTCCTGACTCATGTCACAGCTGAACTTGTGGCAGTAATACCAGTGATAAAAAAGCAAACAGGATTTTAAACCATATACAAAGAAATTGTAGAGGGTATCAGTGTGTGAATCCCGTTGTGCCCACTAAAGTAGATGGAGTTAGCTCCTTGATTTGTCTGTATCTTTACTGTGGTTGAAAATATAATCACGTATGGCTTCGTTTTACAGGATGAAGGTTATATAATTCCTTGTAATGCTATCTGTAATGACTAACTAATGTCATATTTTGTGCTCTTAGTTACATGAATTATAGCTGTATACTGAGAGGCATATTGATCTCAAGACTGAGAAAATGATAGTAATAGATTCCTTGACAAACCATGTGTAAACCTCATTAACTTCCTTTTGCTCTTGTTTCCTTTGCAGTTTTAAAGGAATAAAATAAGTTAATTATAAAAGCCAGGAGAAGATGAAGATGGATTTTGTATTTAAGAGTCCTTGGAATTTGTTTTAAGAACACTAGGCTGTGAGACTGCAGAGCTTAATAGCCTCAGACATTTGTCTTCTAACTGGAATTATTTGTCAACAGTTATGAATTTAGGAAACATAGACTACATAGATGCTTGAAAAGAAATCATCTCAGAAAGCTATCACCTTTCCAGGAATTTACATTTCTTTTGATCTTTCCTTTTTTTTCCCGTTCTAGACTTTATACACTGGTATTGTCATTTATGCTCCAGCTTTAGCACTAAATCAAGGTAAGATGAGTACACTGCAATTATATCCTCTACTGATACAATTTCTGCTGCATATAATACTGGTATGGTGGAGTTTTTATGGTAATGCAACACCTAAAAATATAGCTCAAGGGTTGACTGTGAAGTCTTTTAATGGGAACTCTGTAATCCTAGTCCCTTAATCCCTACCTGTAAAGAATTACAGAAGAGATTTATGGGAATACTGGCTCTCATTTACTCTATCTCTGATGCAATACCTGTAGATAATGGCTTATTCAGAGAAGTTGAGAAGACTTAAGTAAATTTTGAAGGCAATGCATGCACTAAAGACAAGTTTAATTCCCTTGGTTAAGTGCTGTTCTTCAAGATGAGAGCAAGGCAAAAGTTCTGTAAATATGATTTTGGGCTGCCTGGAACTGTTTAATGTGGTCTGTCCTTTTTCCAGGAAAACCAAATCAACAGCAAAGAGATTGTTAACTTAAGATGTTTGTTGTGATATTTACAAAGTGAAATATTTCCATTTTCTACTTCACAATGACTCTTTGATTTGAAAATGAGCCACATTCATTTCTAAAAGGGCAAAAGCTTTTATATGGAGCCAAATTAAACTTTTAATCTGACACCATTAATTTATTCATTTGGCAAGAAAAGGGAATAACAAAATGCAAATAAAAAATGAATCATTTTGGCTAGAATCAAGTCACAGTTTTTTTGCTCATTGAATGGGGTTTTTTGCCCTCTTCATTGAACAAAAAGGAAGAAAAAACCCAACACTCTCTGTACTGGTTTCCTCCAGTGTGTAAGTCCCACAGGTTTTGTGTCTTTGATATTTATATTTGCCTTGCAAATACGTACTAAACCAAGCTATGACTTAGATGGCTCCTAATTAGAATAGCTTATATTTTTCACTAGTTTTGTTTCAGTGTTTCTCATTAGCCTGAGCTATCTGTCGGGGGGCCCCCTCATGCCCTGCCTGGCAGCAGGTGAGCATGCCAAACTGGGGCAGTGGCAGCCTGTATGGCAGAAACGTATGATCCTTGAGAGAAGGAAGAATAAAAGAAAGGCTTTTACTCTGATGCATTTCTTCCAGACAATGCTTGAACAACCTTGTCTCTGTGCAGAACCCCCATTCTGTTTACTTGCTTATATCCCTGCCTAAGGGCTGGGCAGCAACTACACAGGTGCTTCAAGGAAGGACGTGCATTTTAAAGCCTTCCTGAGTTGGGACATATTGGATGTGTTGTTTGGCAGCACTCACATTAAAGGCAAATAGCCTCCTAGATCCTGAAATAAATCTCAACTTTTTAGCAGTTTCCAAATCTGTAACAGCTGTTTTGGTTTTAGAACTGGTTAGGGTGAATCCCCTGGTTTAGACACACTAAGCTTTTCGTTGCCGTTTATACCTCCTACTTTTGCATTTAACTTATTTCTAGCTTTTTTCAATAGTTGACCTTCAATGTTTTGTCCCCAATGCCTCATTCACACTGGTGCCATTTCCCTCTCTTTCAGTCACTGGCTTTGACTTGTGGGGCGCAGTGGTGGCGACTGGCGTGGTCTGCACATTCTACTGCACGCTGGTACGTGGGCCCTTCAGCTGAGAAAAACCTGTTCCTTTCACCACTCACATCAAATATGGAATTTATTAAAAAGTAGCCTAATAATCAGGTTACTCCATGGAATTACATTTTACAGGTGTAGCCACAGGACCGTGTTCACCCAGGGACCTCTCTGGATGCATAGGCAGCCACTATGCAACTCCAATCTTTTCTGTTAGGATACACTCCTGTTGTTGCGGAAAGAATAGCAAAAAAGGGAGATTTCCCTTTCTAAAAATCCTCCTGTGATTTTTCTTCTGATCTAGTAGGGTTTTGCTGTGCAATTTGTCAAACATCTTCTCAATGCAATTGTAACAGTCTTGTGTGCTATTGAATAGAGCCACTGAAAATAGCGTGCCACATGAACAGATTGGTCTTTAATTTAGTGTTAATTGATCAAGTGTCTAGAAATAATGAAACGGAACCTCAGTGACAAATTTATTTGTCTATGTTGGATTAAATCATGTTTATTTTTATTCAGATGAATGGTATATCTTCTGGAGTTAGTGGTACTGTATATAAGTAAGATGAGCACTGGCTGAAAATTTATCTTTTGAAACAAACTTCTCAATAAGGTTATGTGGTGAAGGAAATGCTGGATTAAGCTATGCGTATGGCCGAAGTAAATTCCAGTGCACTTCAAAAAAGGGCCAGGATGTCCTGAATAGGTTCCAGAGAGCAATTCCTAAGGACATGAGTACAGAATTAATTCTATTAAAGAAGTAGACGAAATTAGTCTGTTATGCATAATACAGATGGTAATGTTTCTGTTGGTTGAATGTGAGTGCAAAGCAAGAGTGCTGCTGCCTTGTTGTACCTGATACATGCTTTTCCTCTTGCAGGGCGGCCTGAAGGCAGTGGTGTGGACAGACGTTTTCCAGGTTGGAATCATGGTTGCTGGATTTTCATCTGTGATTATACGAGCTGTGGTGGTTCAGGAGGGAATTGGACGCATTGTAAATGATTCCTACCATGGAGGAAGATTAAACTTCTGGGAGTGAGTTTGTACTTGCAGAGGATGTGCCTCTCTGTTCCCACAAATAGAGCTCATGTGACTAACTGTGAAATTAAACTGCTGCTGAAGGAGGAGGAAGGCAGAAGTTGTGACCCAGTTTCTGTATATTTTTAAACAAGCTTACCTAGTTTGAGGGATACTTTTTAGGTTTTACACCATGCAAAATCCTGGAAAGAGAAAAACCTTTTTACTTTGTCACTAGGTGTTTTAAGGACACATTTGGGATTCTGCTGAAAGAGAACGGTGAATAGGAGAGGACAGTTGTTTTTAAAATTACAATTTGCAAACAGCTGATTTGGTATTTCAGCAACTGGACCAAAACAAATGGGAAAATAATAGTTTTTGCCTAATCTGAAAAAGGAAAATGTTTTTCTTTTCCCCAAAAGAAAAAATAAAAGTAGTTTTAATAGTAATTTAGCCTCCATTATTGTAAGTAGTCATAGCCTAAAAGTATCTCTTTACAAATTCAAGAATATTCAGTCTGACAGTGTTGAATCAAAAGACCATTTTAAGTAAAAAAGTTATTGTACCTTTGATGAGTACAAGTGATATTAGTGAAAGTTCAGTATGACAAGTATTGCCATTTGTCCTTTGTCTGTCAATTCACAATATTAATCAGGTTGTTCTGTAAAATTCTTCACCAAGTTCTTCAGTAAGTAATTAATCTGTGAGTATTTTTTTTCTTCTTGTGAACTGTAATTTATTTCAATCTGTTTGGCTCATTTGCAGTGGTTGTACTGCATTGATTCTTCTCCCAATCACAGAGTTCACAGATGGAAAAAGAAAAGGAATAAAGGCATGTAATATGTGAAATAATATTACAATATTCACCAAGGTGAATATAATTTTTTGCTATATTAAAGTGTGGTTTAAAAATAATAATTGTTTATGGCCACCTAAAAACTGCTATTTACTTAGAGCTAAACCAGCAAAATGTTTTATAGAGGCTCTGTCCACAAAGACTGAGATTGTAAACACACCTTTATGCTGGTGTTAGACTGATGTCCCTCTAGATAAGCAGCCATATTACACTTTTTACTGCAGCATCATTTCATCACAACCATCACAGGCATCATACAACTTTACATAAGATTGTAGTTTATAGGCAAATAAATCTCTCCAGCTTCACCTTTGGACAGTTCAGAGTGTTTCATTGGCTCAGGATATCAGCTCTGAGTTTTAAAATTTGCTTTCTGTGACTTCACGTAAAGTTAGAGTAACTTAATGTTCAAAATCTGGCCAAATTAAGAAAGTTTGTATTAGAACAAGCACGGAGAAATTATTTCTGCTAAGCATAAAGGTCTTTACATATTAAAAAGACTTTCATATTCTGAATTTGTTTTCTCTTTTTCCTCTCGTTGTAGCTTTGATCCCAATCCTTTGCAAAGGCACACCTTCTGGACGATTGTTATAGGTGGGACTTTCACGTGGACTGGCATATACGGGGTTAACCAGTCTCAAGTCCAGAGATACATTGCATGCAAAAACAGATTCCATGCAAAATTGTAAGTCTGTCTGCAGTAACTGTCTGAATTTAGCTGTGCCTGTTCTTTGTAAGAGATATTTTTTAGAAGAAATGTGGGGGTATTTTGTCTATATAAATTGCATTTATAAAGAGTAACAATTTTTGCCTTCTTTTTTGTGGACCAGGTAGAAGAAATTTGGCACAGTAAGTACTGGTATACGAATTACATGTGATTGCTGTACCATGGAACTTTGTGCCTGAATGTTTCACTGTGCCAGTATTCTCGCATAGAAATAGCTGCATTAAGTTTATGTGCAACGTAAAGACCAAATATTATAGTACTTGTGCTGAAGTCATATCAAGACAGTATCTTGAATTGCTGCTCTACTAAACCTAAATCACTGTGTGGGGATTTTGCATAAGTAAAGACTAAAAGATTTTTCCATAACAATAAATATCAGTGTGAGAAAATCCAGAAATACATTTTTCAGTGATAAAATTGCTGAGGAATCTTGTATTTTGTGTTCATAATAATCATGACATATTTTTTAAGGAATTAACTGTGGAAACTGGCAGAGGGTTCTGTTTTCCTTGAATGTCAACATTTCTGATGAGCCTTTACTCTAGAATGGAGTATATTTACTAGCTCTATTATCTTACCTTTAGCATCATTTCATTAGTTCACAGCTCGAGATTTAAGAATTACTTGTGATCTCACGAAGTTCATTTATAGAAGAAGTGGAGAAGCACACATCATAACCATAGTCCTTATACATTCTATCATTCTACAGTACAGTGACACATAGAGAACAAGCTTTATGAAGGCTTTCACTTCATAAAGTTAGCAAAATACCCACAAAATCATGCACCATTTACAACTGAAATATTTTGGTTATATCAGTAAAGGAAATCTGCTTTTCAGCCATTTGTGCTGCAGACAGGAATGAGCTGATGCTCATTATCAGGCACATATCCAGCCTTCCCTGCCACATCTCCAACACACCACGTCGCTTCTCTGCAGTCTCTGGCACGTGGCTGGGTTCTAGGTTCTCAGCACTGCACAGGCAGGAGGCACATCCCACATGTGTAACTCTCCCTGGAATGATTGCGTATAGGAGAACAGACGCATACGTTGTGCCAGAATTGTGTGCCAGTCACGCTGTTCTTCCCAGCACCTGCTCCACTTAGGGCTGTGCCCCTCTCTTGCACCCTTCCTACCCTCTTTGCAAGCAGAGACACCTCCTGAGATTCCCAGAAGCCGAGTATGACCAAAAGGAATCTGACGCCATGGCAGCCTCAGGGTGGATTTTCTGAGCTGTTGCAGCAGCTTTGGCCAGGGCTGGAAGCTATCTGGTTTTGTAGAGGGTGGGATGGAATTTATAGCTCTCATACTAATGATTGTGGACCCTTAATCGGTAGAGCCCTGTCCTGCTGGCATGGGTGGTTGGACTCCACTGCATCCTGCTTGTGCCCCACTTGTGCAAGATATTTCCTCTGCATGGAGAAATAATTTTGCATAATAGTTGCAGCTTGTCACAACTATAAACACTGCTCTTCTGTGGTGACTACCTAGTTTATTTGCAAATGTAATTAAACACATCTGGCAGGTCATGTCGTTGGCCTGTACCTCTTTTTGCCATTTAATCTGTACACAGAAGTGCAAAATGTCATCAGATCATAGTAACAGGGCTTTGTACCCCCATGCCATTTACTCTAAGGCTTTTTAAGACAGCACAGTAACACATCAGAGCTCAGAAAATAATTCCTTCACAGATCCCAACTTGCAGGTTTTGGGAAGGCCTTTGACAGTGGCACAAGAACAGGAATTTTCTCAGGCTTTGGCAAAGTATTTCACTCTATTCAAGAAACACCAGTAGGTAGGAGCACATTCTGTCATCTTCAAACAATCACTAGGAAAATTGAACATAATGCTTGTATCTGAATGATAAGAGGCACTCAGAGCAGGAGTGCTACACTATCAGAAAAATATGGGCTACCAACACATTTTTCTCTGCTTTCCTTTCAAGGTCATCAGCTGGCATATTTCAGTGCTGAAGTCTTAGAGCCAGACTGAAACAAACAATTGAAAATAAGCCTTCTGCAGTCACAGTGCCTATTTCACCCAAACTCCACCTCATGTTACTCACACAGAATTAGTGGAAACACCTTCCTCTGACAGTGCTACAATTAGTGCTCTCCAGTGCTTAGTCATAGGGTGTACCATGAGCTGGGATGTAAATCAGAATGAAAAAAACAGCTCTCTGTCAAGCACTGACACAGTTTAAAAACAAGAATTGCTTAAAACCAAGACAATTTATTTTGCTTCTATGTGTTTCTCTTGACTTTCTAATCTTTACTACAGGCTCTAAGCTAATTATTCTATTACATCTGTTCAAAAAGTTGGATTGATTTTACTCATTGGTTAAATTTTGTGCTAAATCAGTTTCTGGGTGTCATGTATCAACGTAGGTTATGCCAGTGCAGGAACGGCTTCAGCTAAATGGATGCAAGACATCCAATCAATATATAAGCATCTATGAGAAGAGGACTGCTTCGTTTTTACTAAATTAGTTTAGAGAGAAATTTAAAGTGCTCTTGGTTCTGTGTTTAGACCACCCCTAACTGCAAATACAAGGCAAAAATGCAGAGTTTCCCCTACTATGTGTAAATCAGCTTTTATTTATATAGGTCTTTTTTTAAGAGTTTGTATCGTGCTTGCCAATAACTTTTCTATTGTATAAAACTGATAATTCAATGAGTTAATCCACGTTATGCCTTTCTGAAAATGTCCATTTCAATGTCTAACAAGGCCCATGAAGTTAGGTTTACTTCTTCATTAATCCTGCTGGTCCGCTACAGAAATACAAAGGCTGTTGCCCCTTAACTTCCTGGGAACCAAAAGCACTAGAAAGCCTCCTGAAGCATTGCAAGCATGGATATATTTGCACAGAAACCAAAGGTCCTCCCAGAGGAGGTCTTACCAATTGGCACAGGTCCAGGGTATGTGATCTGTCAGGAAGTTATATCACTATCAGTGATACACAGATAACCAGGAGGCAACTGCTGGAAAGGAACGCTGTTTTTCAAGGCCTATCTCCCAGTGGGTATGTTTGCTTGAACTGACCACTGTAGGTGAGAAGAACTTTGTGACCCTGGAGATACCAAGAATTTTGTGACCCAGGAGACATCAAGAGCTTAGAAACATTTGAGAAAACCAGAGACTTAGATGGAAAGCAAAAGCCCTTGCTGAGCGAGGAGAACAATGTGTTTTTTACTGCCAGTAGAAGCTGCCTGTTGTGTGGCAAAGGCAGCATTAATGCCTGATGAGAACACATTTCTGGTCTCACCATTAGCTGAAGCTGAAGCTCGCATCAGGACGTGGGGAGATGATGGAGTTTCTGGTACTAAAGGGGAAGCCCTGACCTTGTTGAGAAATCCCTGCTCTCTGGAAGTGGCAGCCAGAGGCAGCTCCAGACCAGGTCCCAGGTCCCAGTTTCTCATTGCTGATTCCCACAGAGATTGTCTCAGGAGGAAATGGGAGATTTGTAGATTTACAAGGGCAACTCCAGCATTGTGTAAATGTGATACTACAGCTCCAGAGGCAAAGGAGTGCTGGTGCTGACTATCAGGTACTCCACACTTGGATCTGGGGCACCCCGCCTTACAAATCTGCTTGGGGTTTGTCAAGGGGTGTGGCATGGGGGAAAGAGCATCCTCTGACCTGCTGCCTGCAATATGCAACTTGTACACATGATGAAATGTGGGGATTGCTCCCATCATCTCCATTGTCAGGGGACAAGTGCTCAGACTGTGACACCAAAACCAGAAGTGTCATTTGTACATTGAGAAATGTGATCTCACTCCAGGTGGAATGCTGGGAGTCATACGGTGACTCCCTTGCCAGCAGGCAGTCACTGACTAGGGGGTCTCCTCAGTGCAGGCACGGTCACTTTCTTGCTTGGCCCTGGCAGGGTCTTCTGTAGGATGTTGAGCTCTAACATTAACATGGTGTTTCCATGTGTGTTGGTGCAGGTCCCTCTACATCAACCTAGTGGGACTCTGGGCGATCCTGGTCTGTGCCGCACTGTGTGGGCTGGCCCTCTACTCCATCTACAAAGACTGTGACCCATGGATGGCCAACCAGGTGTCGGCACTTGACCAGGTAGGGCCCCACATTCCGGGGGAAGGTGGTGAGAGGGCATCCTTCCTCTGCAGCCATAATAACCAGACAAAGGCAGTTCAAGAGTCAGGGGGTTGGAAGTAGTGACATGCTGGAGTCCTGTGTCAGGCTGAGACCACAGTGTGAGGGAATAACCTGGAGAAAGCAGCAGACACGTCCTTGGCACTGTTTAGTCCCTGCATTTCCCAGACATCCTGGAGCTGCAAGTCCCTCAGCACTTGGTAAGGTGAGCAGCAGCGAGAGCTGCAATGTGGAGGGTGCTCAGTTCACCCCTGCAAATGTGTGGGTTTTTCACCCAAAATTGGTTCAGGAGGGCCAGCATTGCACGAAACTGCTTTGAAGAGAAGTGAAGGGAAGAGAGCAGTAGTGCCCTTGGGAGTGATTGTGGGTCCTGGTGAGCTGCTTTGTGCCATCTAAATTCCTCTGGGCTGATGAAGGCAAAATCCTTTTCAGATTAAAAGCATACTTGTTCCCAAAGCACACACCTGGAGGAAGGCTCTCAGCAGGCAGTTCTTTGCTAGTGATGGTGAATCCTTCCCTCCTTCAGAGGAGAGATGGGCAATCAGACTGTGCTGCAGAGAAACCACCTCACCACTGATGGTGGCCTCTCCCTAAATAGACCTTGAGCAGCAGGTTTACCTGAGGAACAAGAGTTCTGGCAGCCCATACACTGGCCAGAGTCAGGGCCCAAGGCAATCAAATGAGTTTTATTTGTATGTTTAAGCCTAAGATAATCGCAGGCTGTGAACAGTGCTCCAATGGACAGTAGCTGGAAAGCCAGGAGAAGAGCACAGACAATGGAGGATCTGAGACAGGACCACTTGGTCTTTAAGGATAGAATAAAATAAGAGCCAAGGTGGAAACCGGAAGGAAATGAAGTTGTTCCTGTCTGTCAAATTCATTTGGTAGAAGCTGAAAGCAAGATACTAAAAATATCAACTTGTCTGTGGAAAAAAAAAAATGGTTCATAGGAAGAAAATCTTAAAATTCCTCTCTTTCCAGCACTCAGCTCTTGCAAATGTCAAAAAATAGCACACAGTTTCCAATAAGGACATCAATCTCAGGTACCAATATCTGAGATTATTGGACTGTACATAAACCCCTTTTTGTGGAGTCAACAGCAGAAAAAGCATCTGTGGCACCCAACCCCCCCGAGAGAATGATGTACAGTACAGCCTACCTGGTGCCCAGCCCTAGCTTCCTGTACCACTGTCACTGGACAGCAAGCTCCTGATGGCATGGCACCCCAGCTATGGGTCTCAACAGACTCTCTGTATCTCTAGTGGACATATAAGGATTGGTTTTTTCTGTAGAAAACCAATAAATAGAGCAAGATAGAACATTAAAAATTAGATGAGCTGGACAGAATGCCAGTGAGAAGGCTGTAAAAAACCAATACAGTGATAAAATGAAAAATTACAGCAAGATGGTAATACTTCTTAATCTGAATTTTTCAGCTAATGCCATACCTCGTGCTGGATATCCTGCATGATTTTCCAGGAGTGCCAGGGCTTTTTGTGGCTAGTGCCTACAGTGGGACATTAAGGTAATTTAATAATCTGGAAACTACTATCTTTTTTTTTTACCTTTTTTTGTTGGAGCAAAAGTTGTATTTATACTAAAACTTATGTACTTATTTCTTTGTCTAGCTAATTTCTATTCTTTAAAAAAAGCACTATAACCTCTATGATGATACAGCTTGAAAATCCATAGTTTCCCATATATGGGTCCGAGGACTCAAAGCTGTTTGGAGTTCCCTACTAACAACATGAGGCAACAGCTAGCCACATGTGATGTAAAAAACACTAACAGATCCTTCTCTGTGCTTTTAAAGCCCCTCTGCTACAGAAATTTTTGAGTATTATAAATGGGTGGTTACACCAAATAGCTACAGTTGGGGAAATTTCCTATTGCTCATCTTTTATTTTCCAGTTTCAAAGCTGTGTAACTTCAAAGCCATTCCTCACCCCTGATCTTTAGAGACTTTTTTCCCAGAGTTCCTGGGCCTCCGATTGTCTTGAATGAATCCAATGAAACAACAATCACTGTATATTTTTACTGTAGGAGACAGATTGATATCCTTCTATCCCATACTGGGGAATGTTTTGTTCAGCTTTCCCAAGGAGTATCTTTAAGAAACATTGTCTCTCTCAAGGAAGGCTCTGAACAATAGTAAGCAGATAGAAATGAAGAAACTTATGAATGTGACACCAGAATAAGGGGTTTTTTGTTCTGAATACTCGTAGCTACATAAATAAAGGGAAAAGCCAAAATATTTGTTTTCACATGGTGAAGAAAAGCTGGTGGCTTGCAAGAGCAAGGTACGCATAGACAAAGGACCACTTGGTTTGTGCCTTAGGAGTGCTGGTTTCTCTGACCCCACAGGGAGCCTGCAGTAGTTCAGTTTGGACTAGATGCCTAATTTTTAGGTGACTATCGCACTTGGACACGAAAAGAACCACGCAGACGCCTTGTCAGGAGAGAAGCAAGAAAAGAGCGGGCGGTCAGAGACCCCGAGCTTTATTATATATGTTCTTAGAAACCACCGTGGATTGGAGGGAGAAATTACCACCCCTCAATCACACTGGTCAAAGGAAAAATCCATCAAACGTCTCCGCCTAGGAGAGTGGAGTGAAAAACAATAAAGGACGGTTAACAAAACATGGCTATGTTTACAAAAGTGCGTGAGAAACTGTTACAGAAAATGAAAACATCGAAAAACTGCAAACTCAGGGCAACAGGTGACCATAATTAGATTATCTGAATCCTCCTCTGAGAGTGCATTAAAAGTAATCAGTGATGTGGGAATTTTACCTACCCAGCTATATACTGTAGATCATTTGTGAAGGTATCATGTATACCAGTAGTGTTTGCAGCCTAGCCATATGTAATAGATATTTCTATTCAGTTCTCAGGCCTAGCCCAACTTTCCATCAGTATGTGCCTTGTCTTCACCAAGGATAATTATTTTAAACAATTTTTCTAAGCTGTTAACTGCATCACCTGGAATAATAAGTTATTTCAACCAATGCAGCCGTTACATTAGTTTTCTGACACTGTTCTAGACAGTGGCAGTTTCTCTGTGCCAGTAACTTACCTGTTATCTATTATTTCAGCTTCTAAGATATAAAAAATTGTATAAATCTTGCCTTCTGTAGTACGGTGTCCTCCAGCATCAATGCTCTGGCTGCTGTGACTGTTGAAGACCTCATTAAGCCCTACTTCAAATCGCTCTCTGAAAAGAAGCTGTCATGGATTTCCATGGGGATGAGTATGTCTGGAAAACATTTTTTCTGCTTTTATTACGAAGTGAGGGCTCGATTCAGATCTTGCTTATGACAGTGTATGTCAGGAGTAAGTCATTCACACCAGTGGGACTATGTTGGTACAACATTTGGGGGAGATAAGATCGGCTGAGTAGGTTTTACACAAATGGGGGATAAGTGAGTTTAAGGAAAAAAGGAGAACAGCCTGTTTGGTCTTTAATGAGGAAAGATGCACTGCATCTGTGTTCAGTATTGATTCGCAATTCTACAAAGCCAAATATCTCTGACTTAAACACCTTCTATTTTTCTTTCATCTGTCAAAAATGAGAAGCAAAGGAAGCTGTTTTGTAACAAATTTTTTGAATTGATATGCAAGCAGTAGCATTGTGTCCCAAAAATACTCCAGAGAACAAGAAATTTCACATCTTCTCTGACATACTCTCAGACTGTCACTCTGTTTAGCTCTTCTGCTGAGAATCAGAACTAGACTGAGCAGATGGTTTAAATCTGTGAAGTGCAATTGCCATGTCTGCTACTCATACTGTCTGTGGCTAGCTGCAGGTGTAGCCCAAGAAAGTATTTGTAGTAAACATGGAAATACCTCAGTCCCAATATGGTGTCATGGCCCATACCAGTGAGCACGGCAGACTGGTGGGAGGGTAACAAGTATTAAATATTTTCACCTGAGAGAAGTTTCTTAAACATTGCAAACAATGCTTATGCCAAAATTGTTGTCTGTCGTATCATGAGTTGCCTGACACACCGCAGTGATGAGTGAGATTATCCTCTTGCTAGCGCAGTGAAACTCATCAGGGGCGGAGGTGGAAAAAACAAGTAGGCCAGTGTTATGGCTCCTGGAAAGAGATACTATGTCCTGGTGACCTGGGATGCTCTCCATCACTGTGCCAGCTCAGTGATCTGCCAGCATTTACTCTTTTGCTCCCCAGGCTTTAGACTGAGAAGTGAAAATCATTCCCTCAAAATACTGACAATGACACAGGAGATTAGCTGAGAAATATGAACAATAAGTGGGTTATTGCCACTATGACTAATGCATATGGCTGACATTTATTAACTAATCTTTAGTAATACACAGAAAGAGGATTTTGTCAAGTTTGCATGATCTCTTCTTAATGTAAACAGAAACCTGACCTTTTGGCCAATTCAGGCTCTCTTAGAAAAACCCCAGGTGTTAGCACGTTTATTTGGGAGATGCTGGGGCCATGCTGGGTTAGACAGAAACTTTTCCATTAGTGATTTTCAAACTTTGGCAGATTTACACATTGTTCTGCCTTTCGCACACAGGCCTGTTTTATGGTGGAGTCTGCATTGCTATGGCTGCAGTGGCATCTCTTCTGGGAGCCTTGTTGCAGGTAGGTGTCAGACAGCTTTTTCAAGCCCATGTTGAATGACCCAGAATAAATTATGTGAGAAAATAATTGCTGGATCCCATTATGAGATTAGTTTTTATTCTTTTTTGGGTACTGATGTGAAACCACCCATGGCTCAGCCTCTGTTTTAAGCATCCATATATCAAATCCTGGCAGCTGAGTACACACCCCTTAAAAAAGTCTCATAATTTCTTTCTCGATGTCTTCTCTTATGCCACTTTGGAGGCTTTACCTTCCTTGCACAGCATCTGACAGCAGACTTTCTTCCTTCCTCAGGCAGCGCTCAGCATTTTTGGCATGGTTGGTGGCCCCCTTTTAGGACTGTTTGCCTTGGGAATCCTCTGCTCCTTTGCAAATGGAATTGTAAGTAGAAATCTAAAGACCTGTTCATCCAAAACTTATTGATAATTTTGGGCATCTCCTTCCCTCTTTCCCACCAATAATTTGATGCTGGGCAGCAAGGGAGATGTCTTTGGTACTTTCCATGAGGACATTTCCTCTTGCTCCCTTTCGTCCTTATCCCAAGGAAATGACGAACAGAGCTGTATAGGAACTTGAATTTTCATCCCATGAAGACATTTACACGTCCAGATGGTGAAAAATAATCTGAATAAAAATGAAACTTTGACAAGGATTTCTTAGAACCAGTTTTAGAAGCAGGGACAATGCACCTTGAGATGTAGCTGAACAACCAGTAGGCTCAGAGAATGCTGGCCTGTCTGAGCAAAAGGGGGTCAGGCCAGGAAAATGGGGTCTAAGCACTTGCAGACCAAATTGGGGTATTCTCAGAGTGCTTCAGTGTTGTAAAATTGTCATTTCCGGAGGAAAAAAACTTTTCCATCAAAAAAAGGATTTGACAAACTTTGTTAATATGGTCCATGGGTTAGTCTGGCAGGATTACTAAATAGTAATTCTGCCAGGCTTACTAATCACTGATCTTTACCTGATTACAGTTGCAAATTTTATCTATATATACTAAAGTAAAAAAATAAAAAATTTACTAGCTGTCAGCCAAAACCCCACCTACCCCAATGTAGTAGAGACTTTTTGCTAAAACAGGTCACAAGAGAAAATTGAAAAAGTGCTTCTGTGTTTGTTCAAGGAGGGCCCCAAGTAAAGCAGCATTTTCCCATATACCATATCGGCCAAAGTTATCCTTTGACTGTAAAGACCTGTGGCCAAATAAAAAGAGGTATGCTCAGGACCTGTGGGGAAACATTGTATTTCCCCAAAGGGAAATCAAGTAAACTCCCCAGCACTTCCCAACTGTATATTTCATTTTTGCTATGGAGTCTACAGGTTAGATTATCTTGACTATTTCTTACTCATCTAGTTGTTGTTTCTTTCAAATATCTTTTGCTTTTCATGTAGATCCAAGTTTCACTTTTTGTTTTGCAGGGGGCATTTGTGGGTCTTGTCAGTGGCTTCATTATTTCACTTTGGGTTGGAATTGGATCTCAGATTTATCCTCCACTTCCAGAGAGGACCAAGCCACTCTATCTCTCGACTGCAGGCTGTAATATATCCTCAGGAAATATAACATCAACAGAAATTCCATTAACAACGGTTTTCAGCACACCAGCTGCAGAGAGGTATACGAGTTCATCAAGTGCAGTTCAACAAAGCATGTATTTTTTTTAAGCAACACAAACATCTGCAAAGTATTTGGGTTATTATAACTATCCTTCTCTGGTTTACCTACCACACTGTTTGAGATGCAGCAGTTTTCCTATCAGACCAAAGTTTGTCTGAGTTATCCCAGAGCAGAAGTCAAAGTGAATCTTCTTATTGATCTGAAAAGCTTCAGTTCAATATTTGAGTTCAAAGGCTTGGACATGCCTTACTGTGGACCACAGTTTTAAACAAAGATGTCATTTATAGTTATTGGATTAACTTCCACAGTCTGTCACATGAATTAAAGTAGTTGGCAGTTAAAGGGCAAAATGCCAGTTAGCAGCTCTACCTACAGCAGCTTGTCTGTGCAGAATAGTTCTATTCAGTACATTCAGAATGGGCACAATATAAGGGGTTTCCTCTGCTCTGCAACTGCCAAATGTCTTACTCTGGATGATCACAACTAAGTTTAACAGTTATGAATGACAATATAGGGAATATAGGACAATAGCAGGAACAGAAAGAAACTGAAAGAACAAATTTCTAGGCTTTCCAAATCCTTACACCTCAGAGCATTGTACAATCAAGAGATACCCTGACACACACCTGGGTGCCCAGCATCCGATTTCATATACCACACCTCTCGCACGAGCCCTCCAGCATTGCTCCTGGCTGTGGGGAAGCACCTGTTGACACAGAGCACATAGTCAGGGAGAACAAAATAAGGGGTAAAGACATTTGCTCTATTGTTTCTGGCTGTTTAGAGCTGCATGGGGTTGATTTCCTTGTTGGTTTTTTTTGTGTCCCTTCCTTTAAATAACATCACCCTTGCTAAAGAAATGAATCCCTTCATCCCGATAACTGGAGTGTTCGGCTGTGCACTAGATTCATAGCAGAGACAGGACTGTCCTGTTTTACCTGCTCTGTCTCATGCCTTGCCTCACTGTACTGACTAGCCTCATCTCTTACAAAGGAACTTGCTCTGCAAATTTTGGAACAAATTTTCAGTGCACATGTTATTGTATGAAGGTTGCTCAAGATTACCAGGTCACTTGGTTGAGAAGTGTCTGTATTTATACACTGTCTGGAAACAGACATTTTCAAATTGTTTGGAAAAGGAAAGGAGAGATTAACAGTTTTTCTGCTTTATTTCAGGCCTGCCCTGGCAGACAACTGGTATTCCTTGTCTTATCTCTACTTCAGCACACTTGGGACACTTGTCACAGTAGTTGTGGGAATAATTATCAGCCTCCTAACAGGTACTAGTTCCAGAGCTGTGATTGAATGTGTATTAGATCTCTTTCAAACTAAGATGTCCTGAGGGCTGTCAGTGCCACAGGAAGTGCCAGTAACCTATTGCAAACCCTGTGTAAAGGTTACCATCCTAAATCTAATTTCCTCCCCTCAGCTCTTCTGCATCCCACTCCTGGTCTTTGCTCACAGCAAAAGTTACTACAAGTCTCTAAGGAAAAAGAAGTTTCAGCATATTTTTAAACCTAAGGGACAAAAAAAAGAAAAAAAAAAAAAAGGATGTCTGTCTTTCCTGTTTTATTAGATGCCTGCAGGGGCTGGAGGTTTAAGAGTTGTCCTTGAACATGGCAACAACTCCAAGCAAGGATATACACCTATACTTCTAGAAGACAAAAGCAGTTTTACTTTGAGTGAGTTCAGAGCACTCAGGGGCTGTTGCCCGCATCCATAGAGTGCATGCTTTTCACCACATTCCTCAAGAAAATGCCTAAGAGCTGCAGATCTTCTGCATGGCTATTTTAGCTTCTCTCTGTTTCCCAGTACTTCTGCGCGAAGGGAAAAAGCAGCATGCCATGGGTAAGAGCAGGGAGTTCAGTTCCAGCCCATGGCCTCACTACTTCTGCATCCAGGTCAGATGCAAAGTACACTTGTCATTCACCTCATGCATGGCAGAAACAGCAAAAAAGCAGCTGTTCTCACAGCTTTACCTGGTATCCGCAGCCAGATTTATATAACAGCCCTCATCTTTGAGGCTGTTAGATCTCAAACTTTTAGACCGATCCACAACCACTCCAGGACTATGGAACTCCAAACTCAGTAGACAAACTCACTTCCATTAACTTCCCAATGCCTTGCAACTAATAAGCACCAGTTACATTTCTACTTTTCTACGTTTCTACTCTTTTCCTTCTCAGTTTTCAGAAGATTTGCTCCGCACTTTCTTTCAAGCACATGCTCTTCCCACTGCTGTATTGATGCTTGTAGCCAAATTTTGCTTTTTACCAGGTAGGGATCAGGTTACCTACGGGCCATGAAACAAAGCATGAAAACCAGACAACTCACTAAATCCAAATGAGAAATATTCAGCCCAAGAAACAGAAGCACGAAAGAGTTAACCCGACTACAATGTCACCCTGCTTCTTGTGGAGCAAGATCCCATTTAAGCATCAGGTGGCAAGGAGAGCTAATTCCCAGCACCTGCATCTCTTTTGTTTCCCTCCCAAGAGCAGGTAACCTTCCATGCCTTAAAAATATCCAAACATTCCATTAACCCTCATCCCCCCACCTTGGGGGTGCCCTTAAGTAATTCACTATAAAAATTGCTGGTGAGTTTGGAGACAGAAGTCTTGCTGACAGGGAGCTGAGAACTGGAGCTCAGGGTTCAGAGCAGCACTTGGTGCCACAGCTCCTGGACTGGCAGAGTAGTCCCAGAAATCATTATATGGGATTCGTTTCTGGTGATTGCCAGATTCATTTTTTTTTTCCAAAATAGAAAATCTGAGGAGGATCTAGGAAACTGGGAAATAGCTAAGGCCTTTCAAATAGACATTGAGGGATCATTTTATATATTGAGAGGTGCAGGTTAATACGTCTTTGTGAAGAAATGGTCCCTAAGGTCTGTGATTGCTCAAAGGCTTTTGCTGCATGACTCTGTCCTGCTTGCCTGGCCTGGTGCCCATAGCTGGAGTATGACACATGGTTTGCACATGTAAAGTTGTCTGACTAAAAAACCTTCCTGTTTTGTAGGAGGACTAAAGCAGAACATAGATCGTAAATTCCTGCTGACCAAGGAAGATTTCCTGTCCAACTTCTCACGGTCTGAAACTGAGCAAGTAAGTGTAATTGTGCACCTCTGATTTAAATCAGTCTTTCCTCCTGGGGACAGGCAAACTAATTTTCTGGCTTACTTTTTTCCGATCAGGATGAATAGCACCTGATGCTGCATGATGGGACTACCTGCTTTAAGGCAGTAGCAGAGCACAAGGCAGGTGGGAGTAAGGCAGCTGCCATGGGCAAGGAAGCTGTGTTTTCCCACAGCTTAACTTCAGTCAACAGCAGAGCAGCAACTAAGAAAAGGGACAGTTTTCTCCATGTTTCTGCTAAAATACTCCCTAACTGGCCTCTGGGAAGCTGCCCCAAGGCACACTTTGGATTCAGCAAAGCTTCCTTTGCTTGTGAACACGTGTTCTCTAAGGTCTGAATTTTTTTGTAACTTTGGCTACTGTTTGAGAGAAAACATTTCTAGTCAGTGCATCTGTTTCCTAGCTCTCACCCTAACAAAAAAGAGAAGGAGAAATATTATTGGGTAATAACACCCCTTAGAAGGGAGAATACAGGGGATTTTTTTTTTTTAAATAAACTACAGATCACTTTTCAATCAATATCATCAGCTGAACATTCAAGCTCAGCTTTGTTAAGTGCTCTTCAAGCGCTGCAGTACAGGCAATAATCATTTCTTTAAGATGGTCCAGCTTGCAGAATGTTTTTCCTTGATACTGACAACTCCTTCTAGTATGAGCCTATGTATTTCAGCTTCTGGATAAGAACACCAGTGAAAAAAAGGGATATTTTACCATACTATTGTAATGCTGTTTGCCCATGTCAGAACTGGAAATCAACTATCCAGTTACTGTCATTCACTGTCTTTAATGGGCCAACATCTGTTTCCACTGTCTGGGAATTTAATCCCAGAAGTCTTTTGAAAATAAAACAAAACAGTCCACCACACACATGGAAGCTAATGTCCACAGCCATACTTATTTTATGCCTGGAGTCAGAAACAAGTATCTGTCTCTTATATGGCTGAGAGCTGAATAACAAGTGGTTGGCATCACAAATAATGCAGAAAGTTGATGAGATAAAAAAATCAGGGCTAACTAAGCAGCTTTCTGCACATGAAGAGCTCAACATCTCATTATGTTTAACAGAAATGTGACATCAAAGCAATGATGCATGTTAATCTGCTCTTCCTGTCAAAGATGGGGCAAGGATGAAGGGCTGGGAGTCAATAGCTCAAAGACCTGGTGGTGACATATCACTAGACATGAAAACAGCAATTAGAACTTTGCACACCCAAAAGCACTTTAGACAATTTGCAGGACAAGAACATTTTGTGTGACAAGAACATCTTACACGATTAGTACCTTACGCAATAAAAACTTCCCATGCCCCTAGAAAAATACCGTCTACTGCAATGAGTAAGTATTTGTGCTCTGTCAGCAACCAACGTGTTTTCCTGCAAGGCACCCTGTATGTCAGGCCTGACTCTGCTGGCCAAAGAGAAGTCAAAGAGAGAGAGACTGTTCCTTCTGCTTCACAGCATGGCTTTTGTCTTTTGTTTTTTAGCCGGAGAAAGTGGAAGTGTTGAACTGGAAACCGTTTACCGTGGCAGACGAAGGAACTGACAACCCTGCCTTCAGCCACATTGAAATGGATGTTGCAAGTGATAAGAACAAAGTCAATGGTCTTCATATATGACACAAGGCCACGTCAGCCCACGAGGACGGTTTTGTTCATGTAAAGCACTGTTGACATTCCTGGTCAGTTACCAGCTCTGCTGGGGTCATGGGCAGGCATCTGCTGAGCTTTGTGGCACTATCGCCCTTGCATGACCTTGACATTAGTCAAGAAAGGAATCAGGTTTTTCTTGCACTTCCTCACTTTCTCACCCTGGTTCTTGGTGACAGAGCCTAAAGCAATGTTTCTATGTGAAATATTTGCCTGATATTCTTGAGCTTCCTGGAAAATATCTGCTTTTAATCTCATTTCACCCTCAGAGTGAATTTTTTATTTGGGAACAGTACTGTTCACCTAGATGTGGCTGTTTTTCTGGTTTGTTATTTTTCTTTTTTATTTTAAGGCATTGAAAGTATGAAGAGATTAGGGTGTGGGACCTTATCAAATTGCAAGAAACAGTGGGCTTTTTTTTGTATGAGAGGTATATTTAGTGCTCTCTGGTTCCTCTGTAGAACTGATTCTGAGAGCATATTTATTTTGTTGGTTTTGTCGCCTGTGTTTTTATTAACCCACTGGTTTCTTGGCTACCTGCACCTTCTCCTCTGTGCTCACTGCTGGAAGCTGCAAGAGTGACTTTGGTGGTGGGTAGAGGCAAGAGTCAGTACTGTCTTTCCCTTCATGCCCTATCTCCCTCTTCTGCCCTGTCTTGCCCTTACAGGGCTGGTCCTCATGAAGGAAATAATCTTTATACACTTTTTGTTCAATGCCATAGACCAGAACCACAGTAGCTTTCTACTTCATGCCCAGCTTGCTGGCCTAGGATTTTTCTTGCTCTGGGCTGGGCACAGTGCAGCAGAGATGTTAATAAAGAAGAGGCCCTTTTGGCTGTACTGGACAAGAGGGAAGGCTGCACCTGCAGGTGCCACAGCGGTTCTCTCCAGAGCTGTGAGCTGAAACCTTCTTAGCCCTTTGTGTCCATGCAGTCCTTGTTTTCACTCTGGGGATTCATGTTCAAGGTTGGTTCAGATCAGGCAAGTGCACACTGTGATTTGGCAGGCAGGCAGAGCCCCCTGCACTATTCTCCAGAATGGAGAAGGGATCACAGAGGATGTCATATGGTGAAGGCTTCTCCAGGGCTGCAGGGCAGGGAATGGCTTATGCTCTCGTGAGGCTGCCAAGAGAAGGTTAACAGACGATCCACTCAAGACCATGCACTGTGCTGGTGTTTTGGGAGGGTGAAAACCCCCATTGCTTTCTTCTCCTGCTTGCTGTCTGGTACAGTGAGGAACAGACTCTGACCCACTGTGTTGTTTTTGTACTTCAGACTTTTACTATGGCTATACAAGAGTGTATAAAGCTCTTCTACAGCTGCAGAATCAGTTTGGAAAACTAAAGCCATTGCAGGAAAGCTGAGCTGTGAAGCTTAGAAGGCAGTACTGCTTAGGAATGAAGTGAAAAACTGATTCTGTGCCTTAAACTCTTTCTAAAAGTTGTGCTGCATTTGTGCTGAGTACTGAGTTGCTGGTACTTGAAATATGACACAGTGCTAGCTTATCTACCTTGACTGGAGCCCTGTAGCATCTAAATCAATTTTTTTTTCTGTGCCCTTGTGACAGAGGGCACTTGATGATCTACTGCATAAGATGAACTGTTTGGATCAGAAAATGACAGTGAAAAAATGGGCTCCAAGGACCAGACCAGGAGAACAGGCCAGCCAGACACTCTGTGGGTGCCACCAAAGCCATGACTCCATTGGCTAACCCAGCACAGAACTATGTGATGGAGGCAGGTTTCCCCTTTGCCTCCTGAAGAATTTCTTTGCATGATCCAGTGCAGAGTTTGCCCCTTTTCTCACACTCCTCTGCTGCAGCTCTGGGTTCAGGTCAGTGCCTAAAGCCACTATGTGGAAGGGCTGTGATCAAATGGGATAGATCCCATGAGTTATGTCTTGTGTCCCTATATCTAAGATCTGAGGCAAACAATAGCATCCTGAATACAGTCTTCTAGGATTCAGGACAGGAATATCTCTGGTTTAGGACTATCTTAGTTACTCTGAGACAATTAGCCCATTGACTGAATGACCTGGCTATGCTTCTCAAGTCTCAGAAGATAAACGCAGCTCATTCAACCTTGTGCCTTGTCTTCATGACCCAGAAACAGATACTGCATTCTGTGCTATGGAATAGTTCCTGAGCCTTGGAATATAATAATTTTTACTTACCAGATAGTTTCAGCCCACAAATCTGAAAGAGGGTAAATACTGCTATCTCCACGCTGCTGCAGAGTGCTGAAGTGGACTGGTGTGCCTCTGCATACCTGTGCTTTGTGAGAGAGAGTAAGCTGTAACAGAGAATGGAAGCCTGCAGCAAGCATTTGATCTGTGTGCCTGCCAGCATGTGGCTATAGCCCTCCCTATCCAAATGCTGAATTCCCCTCTGAATGTGCTTCTCCAGAGAGTGACTGGTCACTGCTGTGTGAAACAGCATCAGCATGTCCTTTCTGCACCACTCTCTGCTGAAATTACTGTGCTGTAGTTGATGCTGCCTTAGACTGTCTTAGATTATCTGTAACTTCTACCTGTTTTGTTCATGAAGACTAATCTTCCTGGTTATCATACTTTAAAAATGCAGGGTTTTTTTTCTCAGTGCTTTGAATTCACATAGTTGTTTTAAACAGAGGAAACACGTAAATTACCATCTTACCTCCCCTTATTGCTGAAGTCACTAAGCACTGAGCAGTCATTTAACTCTAATTTTGCTATGAAGTGAAATTTTGGGCCAGATGTTATCTATTGCTCCACAATCATAACATCAAGATGAGTTTTCACTGGGAAGTATGTCTTGCTGCAAGTGGTTTAGAGACAAACATCCTTACGGTTTTCAGGTGACCTCTGCAACTGCCCCGTTTCTTGCTATCTCATCTCCCATGACTGCTGCAGAGCTATAAAGTGACTCCTTTGGCTTTATTTTTTTCTATATTATTCTTCTTCTTTTAATTGGTATTATTAATTAAAACAATTCATTGATTTTGAATAATATTTTCTCTGGGAACATATATTGTCCTCTGCTAGCTGGACTCTAAACCAGGGCCTTCCTTGTCTGTGTAAAAGCAGCAAGATAATTCTTGCAGTCTCCACCATACTCCTGCACCCTGATCTTCCATCTCTCCCAGCTAAAAGTTCACCTGATAAAGAAATGTGGGATGCTCAAAACTGATTCATTTCACGGGAGCGGGAGCACTCCACAGTGTCCAAATTACATGCAGCATCTGGCACGGTCACGAGACAAAACAATTAGGAACCTGTTTAGGTAAAAACATTAAAAAACCCTAACGCTAAAACCACAGCAGTAACAATATTTGACTATGTGAATACACAAAAGAACCACAGAGAGAAAATAGTGATAGATTTTGGCTCTTTTTGGTCTGCATGTAGGTTTTGTTTCTATCTGACTGGTCAGTTTGCTTGCTGAACAAATAAGATAAATGGAAAGAAACTCATGAATGACAAGCGGTAAATATTTCATATGCGTAATTTATTTTTAAAGTTTATTACATCACATTACAAGCATTAAACATGGCTTTATGTTGATGATTTTTTTTAAAGTGTGAAAACTTGACATTCTTCTCCATAGAATTTTTCTATTTACAAATAAACAATCTCTCTATATACTTTATATATATATATATATAATATATATGGTCAATAATGTAGCTCCCCTCAGAAAGATTTAAAATAAAAAAGAACTGATTTGTAAACACAGTTTCTGTTGTAGTATTTGGTGGCTTGAATGTAGATGATGTTCTATTCCTAGATTTTTCTTTTGTCAGAGTATCCAGGTTGTTCATTTACATTTTTTATTCTAAGATCTGTAAAACCAGCATGGGACAGAATGCAAAAAACTTAGCAAATGGGCTGAAAAACAGTCCCAATATACAATTTTTTTCCTTGGTTTTAAAAAGTGGTGTGTAACTGCTCATGAAGTACATGCTGCTGTCAAGAGTGGCCTATGGAGAACAATCCTATGCTGATTGCAAGATGATTTCACAGTAAATCCTCTGATGTGTGCTGTCCTGCTTGCTATGTAAAATGTCTGTGCCATGCATTGAGGTTGCACTTTTTTCTCATTCCCGTGAAGGTAGTGCTCTTGTGGAGCTGGAATAAGTAAACAACATACAGGACTGTCGCCTCAAGGTTTAAACAAAACCCATCATCACATCAGGAAGAAAATGGCATAAATTAGTTCTCTAGAGACTATTAAAATTCCATTTATTATTATTGTTATACTATTATTTGTATTTTATTTTTCTAATAACTAAAAAGGGGGCATTTTTCCTGAGTGTTCTGCTATATAGCTCTGAAGGACTCCAGGGAAATCTATTCAGACCAGCAGCAGAGAAACCTTGATGGGTTGACTGGTCAAACTGAAGTGACAGGGATGTACTCAGGGTCTGCCAGGGAGGTCAGAGTCCCTTGCAGCATCATACTCAGCACAAGCTTGGCAAGCAGCCAACCTATGGTCTCATTTAGAGCACAGCGGGACACAACTTCTAGCAATGGATTGTCAGGAAAATTCATCGTAATGTAGCTATCTTGAAAACTACTCTCAAAAGCAATTATTATCTATTGCATTTCTGCTGTGCATTATTTGTTTTGGCACGTTTTATTGCAGAGGTTTCTCTGGAGTGGAAGTCAGTTTATATTCTACTGTGTTTCAGTTCAGTTCTCGGAAGTTATTGAGATCTAAATTGACAAAGCTGTATCTTACTGCAGGGATTTGCAAAGGCCCATTTTGCTCATATGGGTGACACTGATTTTATGCATGTCTCATGCCTCACTTTACTACTTAGCAAACAGTTTCTAAGCTCTGGTCATCTGTTGGTTTAGACATTTAACAGAGGATATCCAAACAGATGCATTTATTCATCAGAATTTGGTCTGAATATAATTTTGTGCAGCGATCCTGCCCCAAAATCCCCAAACTGCAACTGTAGGTGGTGGATGGTAAATACTAACCCATCTAGCAATGTGTGTTTTGGAGGCCAACGTTGCCTAATCCCTACCTCCTATTTAGAGAGACAGAAATACTCCTATTTCCCCACTGTCCATGTGGGGTGTGTCCACAGCTGCTGTAAGCAGAAGCAAAGATGAACAAGTTCACTTTCCCATTAGTCAGGAATTTACCCCACAACCACTAGCTGTGCTCCCCACAGCCAACACAGAACAGACTAATCCTGAAATTCCTTCAGTGCTTATGGTGTCTCATGGGACTTTCAGGCTTAGGCCAGGAGCAGCTGATAAAAGGGAGCTGCTATGTCATTTATCCTCTTCAGGTAGGATGGTGGGTTGCTACTGGAGGAGGTTCCTTGCTTTTTCGTGTAGGCAGGCAGTGGCTACAGAGAGGAGTATGCTCACATTTTCTTCCATCCCTCTCCTTCCTCGTGTCACATTCCCTTTCATTAAAGCTTCTCCCTCTCATGCAAATAGCTTAGTTCTCCCTTGCAGTGGAAAGAAGTTAATAGATCTAATTTGATACTATTGGTCTTGGTGCAAATGGTCCTGTTGTCATGTGGAGCTTGAGGTATCCACCCACAGGGTCTCGCATTGCGTGGTCTGTCCAGAAGGGCACATTCTACACCTTCTATTAAATTGCTTCCAGAATAACTTGTAGAAACAACTGATGGAAGAGCTTTCACAACACTCAGTATTTTGATTCATGTTGCTCCATGCAACACTTATGACGTCTTCAAAGCTACAAATCCACTCTTTTGCATTAATAGTCTGGAAATTTTAAATTTCTTAATTAAATAAGAAATTTTAAATTTCTCAATACTAAGGAATTTGCTAAAGGATGTTGACAGTGGCTTATTTTTCCCAAGTCTAATTTGCAGCCTGTGTACAATTGCTCTGCATTAAAGATTTCAAGCTGTTTCATACTACAGTCTGTTGTTTCATTTTTTCCCTCCACCCCTTCATAGATAATGGAATGATGAATAATGAAAGTGTTACAAGTGTAGAAATCCTGGATGACTGTGTTTTAGTCTGCTGACCTTGTTCATCTGTCTTTTTTTTTTTGTTTTACTTAGGCATATAGGTCTTTAAGACACCATCTGACTTCTCTTACGTGTGTAAGTACACCCTAATTCCTGACTCGACCTCAATGTGATCTTGCAACACAAATACATGGGCAGTTCTGGGCAAAATGCCCTAACCTGATTTGATTCTTTCAGACACCAGACAGTCCTATAGCTGAAAAGGCACTGTTCAAAACTTTAACACATATTACCACTTTTCACAGTGTCATTTCTAAATAAATGACCCTACAGTTAAGATACCTCTGGACACATTTAGATGCTTGGCTATCTGTCTGCACTTCTGATGCCTACATTTTTCAGCATTGTTAGTTGATCAGACTCATGATCATGCATCTCCTCCTAAATAATACTTCAGTATTGTTAAGTAATGGAAATGGTCCACGTATGTGACCTTAACTGGTGGTAAATGCAAACTAACACAGTTGGGTCCACTGTGGAAGAGAGCAACGCTGCCATGCAAGTGCTGCAGGTGGTGCACACACACGGACAAACACTGCCACGTTGCCAAGGCGCAGTCACTGCTTATGAAGTAGCAACTTCATGAGAATGAGCCGTGAGATCACCAAGTTCTGTAAAGCACTGGAAGTTGTGTAACTGCTTTGAAGTTCAGGGCCTCGAATTTTAGTCAGGGCCTGGGAGCTTCCTGGCAAGAGTGCAGAGACTCAGTATTGATGTGCTTATGTTGACATCAGCTCTGGAGAAGACTAAGCCTTGGAAACACCTCTACTTTCAAAAGGCTTATGACAAAATCTGCCCTATTAAACAGGGGTGCACATGTGCTAAGTGCACACAACATTACTGGCTATTCCTTTCAGTGCACTCTCTGCTGTAGAAAACCAGGAATTTTTTATAAACAAGGGTTCTTATCTTCTTTTAAGCAGTTTCTTCCTCACCCTGTCATGGCCACTCATTGTGATAAGATTTTCCATTCTTTTTCCTTTCCTTCCGCTCTTTTTGCAGACGTTCTAGTTCAGCTTCATACATCATTTCCTGAATCAGGTACTTTTCTCTCCTCATTCTATCTCTCAGATCTTTTGGAAGATCTGGAATTAAGTAGGAGATCAGATGCTTTATGCAAAAGACAAGGTGCTGTGGACACAAAAAAAGGAATGAAAAATTAAGAACCTTAGGAAGAAAACAAGTACTTTTCATATGTTCTGAAAACCTTCTCTTTCCAATTTACAGACAGATGTTGTGTTAAAACCAAACCCATTACTAAATTTTAAGAAAACAAACCATGAAGTATTTTCCCCACAAAAATTCCAGCCAAAGTCCGTGGATTATTGGTCAGAAATATGCAGCAGAAATTATGAGCAGGTGGGTTCAAATAAGGCCTCAGAACTGTTCTATGACCTGTGTGTTCAAAGCCCTGAGGTCATGATTTGCTGATTTGTCTTATCCAAAGACATATTCCTATTTAGCAAACATGACAATTCAATACAAGTTAACTGATCCTTTGTCCTTCCTATTTTAGGCATGACACAGCAAAGCTTGAGTTTGATGCAGGAGGACTGCTTGAGTGTCCTTTTCTGCTTGATCAAAAATGCTGCTTGGAGATTTACTCACTTCACTTGAGAGGAGGAGCAGACAAACAGAAAAATCCTCCATCTCAGAAAGGACACACATTCTAGATTGGAGAAATAAAGGTATTTCTTCTTCTCCAAGCAGAACCCTTCTTTTGAAAGCCACTGAAAAGAGAATGTAAAATGTTTTCTCATGTATTCCTCCCTCATGAGAAATAAACTCACAATACTCTAAGTGTTGGGGTTTTTTTGCCGAACCTAAAAAGAGAGAAAAAGCTTCTTCTGTCAGTTTAGCCTGGACGAATAATTCCTTCTGCAGTGATAGGAAATACTTTTGTTTGTTTTCAAAGAAGGTTAAGTTATCTAAAATAAACCACACTCAGAGCGCCAAAAAGGGGTATGAGTCTAGGAAGTTACCCAATTTATGAAAAAACCTACCTTGAATCCCCTATCTCTCAGTGCAATCTTTATTATAAGCGCTGTAGCAATCACAGTACACCCACTAGTGTTTTCCAAAAAGAGGTCATGGTTTCTGCTGCAATTACCTTTTCAATTTCATGAAGCTAGTTAAGGAAACAGCTTGCAGTGTCAATAAACAGAGTGGCTCATGTTGAGGGAGGCAGATATGAGCCAGCCTATGGCTGTGGTTGCGATAAAGCAAAGTCAAATCTGAGGTGTCAGTAACAGGCAGACACGAAAAGTTATTCCACAGTTGGTCACAAATTTGGCTGGACACTGAGACTTGAACAGGGCTGATTTTTCTTCCCTCACTTCTCTTGGCGCCTACACTGTGCTGCTTTTATGTCAAGTATGTATCAAGAGTCCAGATTCTCTCCAGTCTTTAAAATTCTTAGGCTGACCTGCCAAGACCATTCTTCTAGTCCTTTTGGGAGATGCATACCCTGACTTTCAGTACTGACAGCTCATGAAACTAGAAGAGGTTAAGCCCAGGAGGCCTCTCTCAAATCAATCTTTCTTTCTTTCTTTCTTTCTTGGCATTAAAAAAACCCAAACAAGGACAAAATATAGATGTGTAAATACCATAACTTTAACTATCATTGTTTTACAGTTGCTCAGATTTAATATTTTCTTTTCATGTTCCTTCGCCTCTATCCTCACACACCAGTCAGCATATGGCTTCCCAACCTAGACAAGTTCCTCAAAAAGTAAATAAAAGCTTCATTTATTTCTCCCTCTTTGCAAGTCACTGCTATAGTTTTCAGTGTTATATTCCCTTTTCTATGAGAACCTACATACTGTTCAGAAAACAAATCTGAGAATACAAAGCGCAGTATAAGTAGAAGAAACCAAGACAAAAAACACCTCAACAGCTGCCATCATAGATCAGCCCAATGCAAAGCTTAGGAGGGAAATTTGTTTTCTTTTTGGTTTTGTTCTGCCACCTGAGTGGGCACTGACCTCAAATACAATAATGAAAGCCAAGCGCGCTGCTAAGACGTGCCAGAACTGCAGCGTGTAACCGTAGGGCACTGGGGAGTGAGGAGGGTCTCGGTAGTCCCTGTACCTGAAAGACAAGCATAGTATGGTAGTTAGCAAGCTCCTGCACTGCTGCCTGGGGGAAGGCAAAACCAAAACCCACCTTCTCTTGATCATTGCATTTTCTGCACCAAAAATGAGCTCTGTTCAAACTGCACGGGTTACCATAACACTACTTGCTTCTAAGGCTGGGCCTATGCTAGTGTTTGACTTCAGGTCAGGTGCACGCTTTTGGAGCAAGTGTCCTGATCACCTCCACTTACCATGCTTTTCTTCATCCAAATGGACTTACTTTCAGCTGAAACCTACCAGTAACATGCACTCCAAGAGTGCTCTAGCTGCTAACGAATATTAGGCACAAAGGACCCAAAGCGGTGTCTGTATGAAACAAAACCGCTGAGGCAAATACACAGGATGGTGGGTGCTTTGACCCTGCAGCATCTCCCTTGGCAGCACGACATGTGCCTTTTGGGCATCTCCTCAGAACCTGGGGTGGGATGCTTTGCTCTTTTGAGGGACACTTTATTCCCACTACAAGGACATTTTAAACCCACAAATGTCCCCAGTTTTGTCAGCCTGATAGTCTCCCAAAATCCATATAAAACTGCCTCGTGGACTCCACCTGGCCCTTGATCAATTAATTGGCCATCCCTGGTGTAAAGCATGACTCATCCTGACTTCAGCACAGCCAGCACTGCACCTCCTGGTATATCAACAGGGTGAGGATCATGTAAGAAAGGGATCTGGTATCTTTTCTCACAGAGTGTTTCTTGGAAGACTTTAGATCTCCATAATTTACCTGCACATATCTATTGGGAAAGTTTGATCCAGCAATAATCCAAAATTATATTTACAAACCATGAATCTGTCTAAGTCACACATTCTGGAGTCCATTTCTACTAGCAGTTTGTTAATTTTAGAATAGTACTGCAGAAACTTAATTTAAAAGTAGTGTAAAAATTGTTTGCTTCTTAATCTGTTTCCTAGATGGGACAGAAAACACATTGTAAAAAAAAATTGACAATACCATAGTAAATAATGCACTTAAGGTTGATCATTAAGTTAGTTTTAAGAAACTAATGAAAATGCAGATGAATAAAAGAAATAAACAGTTATTTCATCTCAATGATAATCTGCATTTCTCTATTTCTCCATGAAGCTTCACCTTCTTAGATTGCAGAGGGTGCTATACAAACGGAAAGAAAATGTCTTGACATCTTAGCATCAAATCTCTCAGAAATTGCAATATTTCTAGAGCAAGATCTTAAAACTGAGATGATCTTTCCTTGTGCAAGCAGCATTCTGACTTCATAGTTTAGGATGTTTCACAATATCCTAAGCATCCCGAAAACAGAAGTCCCTGGACCAAGTCCCAGTAGAGTCTGTATCTTTTTTCACTTGCTAGGAACCCAATGTCACATATGAAAAAACGGGGAAACCTTTTATAAACAACCAGAATAGCACAACACCATCTGTGTTCTGGGCAACCAGAAGTCAACTGGGGGTTTTTTTCAGACAAACTGCCTTCCTGGAAAATTGCCTACACTATTACGCAATAGAACATAATATTTCCTTACCTCCCTATCAATATCTGCCTTGAAGTGCAATTAAAATGATTGATGTTTTAGCAGAATGCGGGTGGGTAAGTAGCTAATAAACTCAGCTAAAGAAAGATGTTAATTTTCTTTCAAGGGTAGATATACATAACGATTCAGTGTCTCCCAAAAGAACAGATTTATCTTTTGGAGATTTATCACACCAATTTGAATAGTGTTCTGTTTATGGGATATTGAGCAGAGAATTTTTTTTTATTGTGTGATTTCCATCATCAGATGTAAGGAGCAGCAACTTCATGCTAGAAGCTGGGGAAGAAAGGAGTTAGAGGCAGGGAAGAGAATGGTCAGAATGACAAAAAATTATTAAATAATGCTATAGCAAACGATGTGGAATGGAATATTCTCACTGTGGTTCTGCTCCACAGGTGAATTCAACATTGGAGTACTCTCTGCCAAAGAAGTTGCAACAGTCTTAAATATCAGTTAGTTAAATGAAAGCAATGCCATCCCCTCCCTCCATTTATTATGCTATACCTCTCAAAATTCTTCTTATTCATAAAAATGTCACAATGTTGCAAGTATCACTGACTTTTGCTGTATCACAGACCTTCGCGGTATCACAGAGTATCTTTTGTTCTTTAGGCACTCATAAAAGGATATTTTAATTCTTCACAGTGAAAAATACTGGCACTAAGCGTATCTGCTACAGGACTACCAGGACTCATGCTTGTAATGTAATACTGCAACTAAAAAATGGTAGCTGTATTTGTTTGGTATTTTTGGTTGGGACACCATTTAAGACCTTTATGTAGATCCTTGAGGTTTTTTGCCATTAAAATCACTCAGGTGCAAATCTGCCATTACAAACTTTTCTCGGCCTGCTATTTCTCCAATCTGTTGCTGAGGACAAAGACATGCAGATAATTAGCTGCTCATCTTTCTTTGATTCAAACCACAGGTATATGATTATTGCTAATAATTACACCTGTAAGCAACGGCATAAACATATTAACAATTCAACAATTAGGAAATGCTGAATTTGATGTTTCGTAAAGATAGCTTATGACAGAGCCTGTTTATGTCTGTCACACCTGTGAAATAACTCAGTGTGGCCGCTCCAATGCAACCTTGACTTCCCTGTGCATGTCCTATGATATAATCTCATCACAGTTGGATCTCACGGGTACCTAAGTACAGGCACCTATTATTGGCCCTTTGATACCGTATTTATCCACGATGATTGTGTCTGAGTCAAGCTGTGACACCATAAAAATCCTGCATTAGGAACCCTTCCAGATACCAACTTGTCTGCTTCTCTTTTATCTGAGGAAGGAATCATGCAGGTAACAGCCAAGCAGTACCAAGAAGAGCATGACCCTGAACAGCACAGTTAAAACTTTCCATTTTTAAGTTCTAGAAATTAGTTTCAACTCCAGATTTATTATGATGTTTCTCCATTTCAATGTCTTAAAGCAGAGAAGTATGTTGATCAGAAACTTACCTGCAGTATTTTAATGGTGAACCAGAGAATTCACTTCCATTTGACGTTGGCTCGGAACGGTTTTCAAAGTCAGACACGAGAAATACTGATAAACTGGCATTAACATAGCCAACCATACACCTAGAGAGGACAAAATGCTGTCATCAGGACACAGCAAGGTTTTTCCATTAACTGTTGTACCCAGGAGGATGTTCTTTGGGTTTCATAACATCCAAAGTACAATTTTGATGCTTATTAATATTTGAAAGGGATGTTGAGGCAATATAAAAGAAATGCTAAAGTAGGTCAGATGAACAATAAAAGTGAAGAAATGATAGATTTCTATGGGAGAAAGAATGATGAAGATTGGGACTGGTTACTTTTGAGAAGTCACCTAAATGGTGACACAATAGGGCAGAGAAAATAATGAGGAGCGCTAGGAAGATAATCAAAATATTCTCACTGTTACACTCATGGTACTAGCACAAAGGGAGGCTACATCAGATGGAAAGATATGTACTTAAAACAGCTTTTTAGAAAATGTCCAGTTAATCAGAGGAACTCCATGCTGGAAGATCCCAGCGTGACTGAGCACTGTGAAGGCCAGGCAAAATTTAGAGAACACTGAATAGGAGAAGTTGTGCCCCCTGGCGAAGGGCTGTGGGCATCAATAGAAGGTTCAAGTTTGGTGTTAGTAAAGCTGAGGAGAGATATGGCCAAAATGTGCTGTGCTGTTCACGCTGCACTGCCCGAGCCCAGGTAAGTGTAGGCGCACTACTCGGTTTGGTGCAGAGTATGACCCACAGTAAGGGCTGGGGGATTTTTGTTTTGGTTTGGTTTTTTCTAAATATGGACTTTACAGTCTTTGAGAAATTATATTCAAACACTATCTGGCTTTGTCTCCGTACTGATTGGATTTGGAACTTAATTTAATTCCAGTATTTTTCTGGTATCACTGTGTGTCATATGGATCTAATACCTACGGATGTTTTTTGAAAGAAAAGAGTACCTCTCTCTTTTAAGCTATTCAATAACAGATGGTCTTCACTCCTTAATTTGATAAATTTCACTATTCCTGTGGATTTTTGAATACCTTCCTGCTTTTGTAACAGTACTTAATAATAACATTATTCAGAATGCTGACATAAACAGTTTTAATACAAGTTTCCTTCAAATACAAGTAATTCCTTTTAATACAAGTAATCCTTCAAAGGATTACTACCTATGGTTTCATCTAGAAATTCACTCAAAAAAGCAGCAGAAGTGTGAAAACATTGTACAAGAGGTTTGTGAAAAGAAGATAAGGGCTTTCTCTGTGAGCCAAACTACTTCCCCTGTGCAGAACTAGTTTCAAAGCCACGGAGTCATATTTGAGTCTTAAGAGAAGTATTTGTAAAGGTGTTGTTTTTTCATGCAGAGTGGCCCTGAGAAAGTCCTTCCTTATGCTTTCCTTAGCAAGGAGAGTTGCTTACAGTGTCGCAATATCCTGTAGATCTTCCTAATGGCACGAGCAGAGGCACATGCTCAGGAACAACTGGAACCAGACCACTTTACTCCTGAAGGGATTTTAAATCTTCCTGAAAGTAAACAGAATATCTTCCCTAGCCCCAGCTAAAATGCCCAACTCCTTGCAGGACAGCAAGTTAGCAGATCTGCAAATCAGGAGCTGCCGCACCAGATGCCCTTCTTCCGTCAGTGTGATTAAATGTATTGATAGTCAAAAGATGTCAAAAAAGCAGCAACAGATGAACTCACTTTCTGCAGCAGGGAGTAAAAAAATCAATCTGCCATATGTCCAATAGCAGAATGTAAGCTCTCTGTCACTGTCTACTGTTTAGCCTGGGTTTCTTTGAACAGCAGGGTTCCTTGCTAATGGCACTGCTAGAGTGTTTGCAAACTGTGTCTGTGTTTGGTTGGATTCAGTGACCTTCCCGGAGTCCAACAGCCTAGATTTCACAAGTGGCCATGCAGCAACTATCTCATACTTGCTGGTAGTGTGCACATGCTAATATAATCTCAGCGTTTAGCAACTGAAAGAAAATCCACTTAGGCAGCAGGGATTCAGATCACAAATGTCTCCTTGAAGATTTAATCTAAGAACTCTAGGTTTAGAAGAAAAACAAATTACTTTTCTCTGTAAGTATATCTTGATGTATTAGTTGGAAATTGCTTCCTCTTGATAGACACTACTTTTTTCAGTAATACATGCTGAATATTACATCAGGAAAAAACCCCAGGGTACAAGTTTAAAATGCTCAACAAATTCTTTACTGGTTAGTATCAGCATTGCTTCAGAAAGAAAAGAGGATTATATCCATGTACTACCAGCTGGGAAGTACAGCTTGGGCAGCATCCTGCCACACACGCTAAATCTCTGAAATAGCTCTGCCATGTTTGCCTTGAATTAACGTCATGAATCCCAGTCACTCAGCAACCCATTCTGTGAATGTGCAGAGCATCAGTACCTATGGCTGGTATGTGTTACCTAAACACGAACAATACATTTGAGTTAGTGGAATCAGAACATACACAGACAGTAATACCGCATCTATTTCAAGTAGTAAGTGAACACCTGTTCCCCCCCCCCCCCCAAAAAAGCTTACTTTTGTCCAGCTTCTCCTTGGCCAGCACAAGGTCCATATTTATAAGCATAAACGAGGCGAGGGATGAAATCCGATGTCACTGCTATAACAAACGCATTTGTGATAACGGAAAGAATTCCAATGCCTTCCAGGATCCCGTACCAGATGCCTGTTCAACAAGGAGAGTATGTTTGCTCCAGAAAAAACAAGAACCAAACTGCCTGAAATACTGCGTGATCTGAACTAGTTGTCCCCACTGCACAAGGTGTTTTTATGTAGGAGTCACTGAGTGAAAATAAATTTTCTCATTGAACAGGGCGATTTTAGTGGACCACACATATTCCCACTGTGTGGAAATTTTTTTTTCCTATAAATAATCTTAAGGAAGCTGCAAAAATGCTCACAGAGGCCTTAGCTCACCAAGACACATGGTCATGTGGGCAGTTTTAAGAAATGCTCTAAGCCTCCCTGCTTATGATGGCTTTCCAGCTTTAAGGAGGGTCTGCCAGGGTAGCCATGAACACATGCAATCCATCATCTGCTGGTCACAGGGGCCTTGTGTGGACCTCATGCACAGCTGGTCAGAGTGCTCCTATCAGCATCCAAATCTTCATGGCACACTAATGATACACAAGGGAAGGCAGTCTAGGCATCATCTGGATTTTTTTGGCCCATCCTCAACTGCTTGACAGATCTTGTGGTACAGGCACACAGCAACTCTGGTTGTGAGGACCATCACTGTGAACCACACCAAAGGAAGGTTAGACATACCAATTGATTTAATGAGGCATCAAACTGTCCTGACTGAAAACTTTGCCGAATAAGGGGCGAATGCACTTGATTTTGAGAAATCACCCCTGAATTGATATGAAAATAATGTATTTTTCTGTGTTTCTATTAATTACATTATATAACTGGTTTTTTTAGAAATTATGTCTGCAGTGTATGCCATGTACTGGCTGTTGTCCAGACTTGTGCCAAAACCCACAGATTCACACTGTTAACATTCAAAGTTTTAATCAGACACAGACTTCAGGTACATGGTAGAATGTTCTAAGAGTATAAAGCCTGAGCTTCTGCTGTTTCTTGGTGTGGGCTACTTATTTTTGCAATGCAGATGGTTAGTGAGGTTTCCTATTTACCGCTCAGAAAACACCAGGGATTCACCATTAGGCAGATAACTTTGTTTTATAGTTCTTCCTAAAGATGTTCTGGTTTTGCATACTGCAAGGACAGAAGAGATTTGTAGTCAAAATAGGTTCAGAGAGCCCTGGCAATAGTGTGTGACTGGATGACCTCAGAGTTACGTGGACCTTGTGTTTAGCAATGCAGGTGTGACTTGCTGAGAACAAGTTGTCTGCTGGGATCCAGACCCACCCTGTCTGACCCACCAGGGACCCAGTGAGCACGAGTCACACGGGAGCTTGGTTTTGGCCGGGTAAATATAGAACATACAGGTCCCTTACAGGATGGTGGCCACTTGAACTTGACTTTCATGTTTCATCTGGTCTGTCTGGTTATTATATTCAAGTTGGGCAGCAGCATGTGTTTACACAGTGTGTCTGCCACAACAAAACATCTGCAGACAGCACTGGTCACTTTACACCTTGGCTTTTAACTCCCCCAGAAAATCATTAAGAGACATTTTCCGATATAGACTATTAATTGCACAAGTAGATTGGCATCAGATACTAGAAATTTTTTTGAACAATCAAGGGGTGTATTATTTATTGGGAAGATGACTGAAAATGCCTTAATGTGCTCTTACTTGAAGTGGTCAAAGCTTTGACTTACAAATAACACGTATATATAACAAACACCGTACAAAGAGCTCACCTATATCTTTGGCTCTTGAAGCTAAAGGTCTTCTCCACTGAGTAACAAATTTGTAAGCATCAAGCCGAATTTCAATAATATTGTTTAGTAAGGCCAGAAGTGGTGCCAGTGGAAAAGCTGCCACAAAAATGGTCGTGAACCCAAACTGAAGAACTAGGGAAAAGAAAGGAAATATCACAGTGTAATTGTTAGGATCTAATCCCAAGGTCTAAGATACCAGACAGTGTATGCAAATAAAAATTAGGTACAAAGTATACAAACACTTCTTATTATGTCACACTATATAATGGTCTAGTGGCAGTTGTGCAGCAAATACTTGCTGAAAGTTCAGAAGGAAGGATGAAAAGAACAAATGCACATCTGACCCTGGAATGGACAGCACCATCTAAATTTCAGAGTGCAGTTCAGAGGCGGACAAACTGTGCCTTTAGAAAGGGACATTTTTACTCCAGCATCAACTAGGATCTCTCAATACTTGCAAACATTAGGTGAATGAATCATTTCTTTTAATAGTTCAGATGGGAAGCATTTTGAAATTTTGTTTAAGTTTCTAGAGGCAGGTTTTCAGCTTGTCAGATTTCCCATTAATTTGAAAAGGATTGTGTGAGTGAGAAAAAGCAAAAAACAATCATGACATACGCAGTTCAGTCACACAGGGCAAAAGTTCATGTTTTTTTAGTATTTTTTTGAGCAGTTATCCTCCTCTCCCCTCTGGATAGAGCAGTGCCTTTTGGCAGTGGGTGACTTTGTAAATGTGAGGTAGTAAATGAGGGAGGATTTTAAACATAAACAAGCACGCAGGTCTGTACCATGCACTTAAAAGTAAAAGCAAAAGGCAACTTTCTTTAGAAATAATAGCAAAGTTCTTCAGAAATGTATTCAGATAAAGAACTGGGCTCTGGTTTGGCAAAACAAATCCAGATTAGCAACTGCTTCATAGATGGGAGGTTAGCAAACCATCAGCAGTGTGCTTAACTACATTGGTTTGGGTCTTAGAAACTTACTCCTATTCCTCACCTGACCTGTGAGAAAAAAAACCTTTTTGCAGTCTCCGTAGCTTCATATAGTGATAATTAAAAGAATACACCAGCCCACATCAACAAAAAAGCAACAACACTAAAATCCAGTGAAAGAGAGAGAGCAAAGGTTAGAGCCATACTCATTTCTAGGTATTCATCAAAGAGTCCATAAGCATTCATAGGCTGCAGATTATAGTCCTTTTCCCACTGTGGGAAGCTTGTTTTTCCCTGTGTGCCATACTCTTGTCGTAGTTTTCTCCTGGTCCACCAGTTTTGAATAAGCCTACATTTTAAATTAAATTAAAGAAACAAGGTAAAGAATATTAATGGCTATTTATCACAAAATTGGAAGAGGTTAAGTGGGCTCAACATATCTTGCAAAATTCATTTCCCAATGTACAGGAAAATAGAGCATTAGTAATACATGTGGCTGATGACACAGCATAACAGATATGAAAACATGAGCTGTAATCCCAGCCTAGATGTCGTTAAAATGGTAAAAGGATTTTGACATCTTTTCATTATTTATTTACTTCTTTTTCTCTGCACAGAATGGCAAATCACATCAGGGTCTGTTTCTATGACGGAAGGCAATGCTGTGTAGAGATCGCTGAGCTCAGTAAATAAGAGTGCTAATGCTGCTTGATCCTTTCCTGTGTGTGACCTGGCATCTCTGCATGGCTCTACAGTGTGCACACTAACAGTCTCTGGGCGATCCTGGAAGGGAAAAGGCAACCCTGAATGGTGTCTGGAGCCAAATATTCAGAGAAGCAAGAGGCAGAAAGAAGTGCCTGAACTACCGACAGCACACAGTGGCTAAGAGATGGATGCCTGACGTATGAGCTACCTGCATCTCAAGAAATGGGGGAGCTGTACTGGACATCGGGGGAAGATGCTGTTCGCAAAGAAATGCATGTGTGAGACCACTGTGAGAGGCACTGAGCCAAAAGAGAAATGAATTCTCACATCTGAAATAAACACTGTTTCAAGGAGTTGCACTGGTTTGGCCAACAAAGGACACTTGTTAAGAGTTAGTATAGAGAGCAAAAAAACCCTAAACCACAATGACAGAGATTTTCTCTGAAGTTGTGGTTGGCCGCTTTGTCTCAGTAAGATAGAACATGATAGATCACCCAAATAATTCAGTCCTTTTCCTGGCAATGCTTCACTTCTTGCTTTCACAGTGGCCTGGTCTGGTCTGTGAATGGTAAATAGTGCAAAGTGACTGCAAATAGTCATTGGATTTGGATAAGTGTTTGGACAAGTGCTTGTTTTCTTAAAGCTTAGAGATTATTTTTCCATTTACGTAATTTGTCAGAAAGGTTACAGCTTTTCCTGTCTTCCTTGAAGAAGTGTAGGTGCAATTGAATGCAGTTCAACTGAATTCATCTACAGATTGTAGAGTTGCCTCGAAGTCCTCTGGCCATCCACATTTTGTTGGCTGCCATCAAGCTCTTAGCAGAAAGGTGTTTTTCACACAAAAGGGAAATGCATCTGTTTGCAGCATTTCAGGGCTAGAAGGTGGACTGCAGGGTCTGGAGAGCAAGCATATCTCTCATCAGAATAAGCTGAAGCCTTTCACAATGTTGTATCTTTTATGTTGTGATTTTCCTTGTGACTCTAAAGTGAAGATTCACTTCACCTGCACCGGTTTATTTCTATTAAATCACTTGCTCTTAAACAATCTCCTCCTGTCTCTATCAGTCACCTTCTTTTATTTCTTCTCTGTGCTCTTTGTTAAGTTTCAAAATCTATATTAATAGAAATTAGAGAGAGAGTTCTAATGAAAACTGACAAAAGACGTAGGGAATGGAAAGAGAAGGATCAATACTGCTGCTACTGTTCCCTGCTGCCTGTCCCCACTAATTCCTGCAGCCCTAGCAGCTGCAAAATACTGGCAAGGAGTGCTAGGCCCAGGAAAGATAGAGAAATAGCAAATCCCTCTGAACTTTGCAAGGGCAAACTTTCTGACAATGTCAGCTCTCTCTTAGATTTTCACACTTGCTAATTTCCCTTGATGACGAGCCACACTGTCTCTGGCATCAACTACGCTAATCATATTAAGCCTACATTAATCATATTAAACATGCTCATTAAATACTAATCAATAAGAAATGAACCAATAGGAAATGAATAATTGTCAACCTTTTAGCTAGGGCACAGCTCCATGTTACCTTGAAGACCACAAGGGAACTTGTCTACATACCAGTCAGTACATTTTTCTAGCTCTCAGAGTGCGTGTGCCAGCAGTGTATTTTTTCCAGCTCATACCTGCTCTTTCAGGCATCTTTTAGCACCCAACAAGAAATCAAATTTAGAACTTACTGGCATAGCTAAGAAATGATACATATAATATTTTTCATGTAAGAAATACAGTGGTCACACAGTTATTTTTAAGGAGTTTTAGAACACAGAATACAATTTAACAAAATCGAGTACTTCCCATGTATTACTTATTTGTTAATATTTATATTACACTTTCACTTTTGCAAACCATGTCCAATGCGGAAAAAAGCCCTGAACACCATCTACATATCTGGAGTTCTGTATCATGGGGAGGATTTTCTATTGTAATGAATACTGCATCTTGCTTTTATTAACGGGCCATAAGGAAAGCATAAACTCAGTATTCTGTGACCTGCAGGAGCACACGTATTATATTTACTTACGGATATCCCAATTCCATGAAATTATTCCATGTCTGCTTTAACACCATTATGATACCCATTTGCATACAAAGATCAATAAGGCATCCACTAGGGTGGCACTACAGGAAAAGAAAAAAGAAACAAAATATTAAACAGAAATTATACTGAGTTTTAAAGCATTTGAAAGGCTATAAATGACACTGGATCATTTACTAAAAGGAAATTAAATGCACTCTCCTTATTTTTTGAAGAAATATAAACTCATGGGAGCAGATGACACTGTATCATACTGTCAGCATTTTAAGCCTACGACCTAATTCTCTGCAGAGGTCAGAGTCAGCTGAAACCCATGCAGTGTTCATGTTAGCGCTTCTAATGTGCTGTGCAACAGTGGGCAGGGCAGAGGCAAGCCCACCAAGTTTCTCCTTTGATTTCAATAGTTTTTGGGAGGGTGACTGTGCATCAAGTCAAAGAATGAAGAGAAAATTCCTCCTGGCTGCACAGGCAAACAGCTTATGCCTAAAGGATAGACCTAGAACTGTTAATTGAGTAGTGTTTAACATCTATGACTGAGTAGATTGTGCAAAGCTATTCTTTTCTTGAAGAACTAAAAATCTCTAACTGCTGAGCAACAATTCTTAGTGTTTCTTGCTGAGTGCTTGCTTGCTTTAGCAGTGGCCCCAGACCTTGAATTTGTGGTGCTGCTTTTGGGAGAGATGTTCAGCTAGTACAAATTTAGGTAATTTTTTACCTAGTATTGGAAAAAACAGAAAGAGAACAAAAGCTTTCTGCCCTCAAACAGCACTTTGTACAATTGGCTTTGCAGATCCAAACAGTGTAGTTCAAGCTGTATTTTTAAATCTTGGGTATTACAGATAAGTCAAGCGAATCACTGTCCTAGAACTGGAATTATTTCTCTTTAACTTTTAGGGAGAAAAACTAGTTACGACCTGTAATAAAGTGAGACATGAATTTCTTATACATACTGCATTATCCAGCTCTCAGAACATGGATCCCTGCTAAGGTTTCTGTTGACCTCATTTAGCATCTCTTTAGATTTACAGGGTGACAGACTTTTTTTTTTTTTTTACTTCTCCATCATTATTACTAAATCATGATCTTTCTGTTTTTAGGAATCAGTCACATGAGTGAATGTACCCTGAGAGAGGCAGGTGCAGTGTTAACGAAGTAGTAGTCATGTTACAACCGTAACATAAATAATATGTAAACTGTGGTCTGAGCATGTCCATGGACACTGGACTAGTGTAACTAAGTGTCTTAGACTTGGCTTCATTCAACAGGTGAAGAGAGGGCTATTGGAGGGATATCTGGACATTATATTCTAAAGCAGGTTTCTAATAAGACCTAGCTCAGATACAGTCAATAAAGTCAAGACTTTTTTTAATTAGAATTTTTTTTTATTAGTAGACTCTTTTTTTTTCTCTGAGAAAAGCTAAACTGGGACTACTAAGAGTAGCTTCCACCAGCAGCTGACCCAACCTGTAACACCTCATTGTTGCACTTTCCTCATAAACCTGGTTCTCTTTTCCTCCCATCTCTGCTCCTGCAGAGAGACGAGGTTCTTTCCCTGTTCTCTGATCCCTCTGTGAAATGAATCACCTAATAAATCATCAGTAAACTAATTCAGCCAGAAAAAGGAAGTTACTGCTGACACAAGGAACTGAATAGGCTCCTCATGGAGCTGGACACATGAGAGCCAATGCAGAGGAAGTGGAAGGAGCAAACCTCAGGGGGAGGGCTCAAAAGGAAGAGCAGAACTGTCTTCCTTTGACAGCAGCAAGTTGTTAGATCAGCTCAGCCCCAGCCAGATTTTGGAGGGATGTTAAGCGAAATTCTGTCTGCCCATTTATCAAGTATTCTTTCCTTGAATGAACAGAATTACCTACAAAATTAGGATGGTTTTATTAAATTTTTTTTTGCTAATATTTGAATGGCCTCTATTAACCAAAATATTTATGTATCCAGAAGTGTTTGAAAATTCAAGTTGGCAGGCATTTTCCACTTACCATTTGTCATTTATCTGCAAAGTTGTTTCAATTATTCATCTGTGAAGCAGGAAAGAAACCATGGGATTTCAGTGTGCACATAGCAGCACTGGAAAGTAAATGACTGGTCCAGAAACTGCTGCTGTTCACTTCCTATAACTGTCAAATGGACTTTGAATTCTGAATGTATTTGTTAAAAAAATAAATTAAACAGGATTGGCCTCGAGGAACTTGCAAAGCCAAACTCTCATTGCTCTCCATGTTTGTTTGGTTTTATACACACAGAACATAATGCCAGTAGCTTGTTTGGGAAGTTTGTTTTGTTGGTTTGGTCAAATTTCACATACATTTTATGTGTCTGGATTTTTAATTCTTTACTGTATTATTTTAGCTCTCTGGTCCACAAGGCTAGAAAAGCTGAGGAGAAAGGATTTTTTAGAAGCAAAAAGTTGTCAGATTCGTATCTGTCTTTGATTCATTCCAAGGATAAAATATTTCCAGTGTAAATATGTGAGTAATCTTTAAACCATCTGATACCACTATTCGAATGTGATGCAAACACTAAAACTGCTAGCATTGAAAAGGGAATATATATATCAATATGTAGATGCTTTTACAGCAGATGGTAGTGTCGATAGTGTGGAGTTAGCAACTGAAAACCCAGTAACAAACTCAAAAATGCCTAGACAGAGTTATGTGTCTGCCTCTGCTTGCATTCATGGCATCCGTGGGCAGCAGATAAATCACTGTGCAGTTATCAAACACTCACCTCTTCCAGCCTCCACCGGTTTATCAGCCTTAAATAGGCACCAGGGTGTCCTGTAAATCTTTAACACAGGAATATATATCAACTATGTTGTGTAAGCAGTCTATTCACAGTAGTAAAAGAAAGCTCACACTCTTATTTTAATCTAGTGTTATCTTAATGTGACTGATATAACCATAAAAGATGTTGCTGTAAAATGTTTTATGGGTATTCCTGGAATAATCTCCATGAAGGACTAAGGATATTTTTACTTTCAGTTTTATTCCAATACCAAGTACTCTGCTGTTGGATATTCAACATATGCAGAGCAGAGGGAGAATCTGACTGAAGCTGCTCATGTCAGTTTGGAAAATGGCTTTAAACTGCCAGTCCATTTCCTTAAGCTATAAAATGCTCTGTGATGTCTGCCTTCCTGTGAAATCAGTGAAAATTTTAGTTTTCATTAAAAACCATGATTGTCTAACTATTCTTCCATGTCTTTTCCCAAAATTATTCCCATATGCAAATAATCCATAATAATGGACTCTTCTATTCAAACCTTCTCTACTAAAAAGGTCTTTTGTTTTTAGGAGACTGATAGAAAGAGATATACAAATTATATATATATACAAATACATACATATAAAATATACAATAAACATATAATATATAAAAAATATCTAAGTGGAAAACCCCCCCAACTGATAGCTCATAACTCACTCTTAACAGTCCAGATCACGTAATTGAAGAAGGTCCCTTCCAACTATCCTATCCTATCCTATCCTATCCTATCCTATCCTATCCTATCCTTCATTTATCTCTACAAATAACACACATAAAGACAGTGAAATGACCTGCATGTATAGTTTTGTGAGATGCATCTGTTTCCAATAGTGAAATTGTTAAGTTAATATTGAGACCATGTGGTGATAGCAAATGAAAACTGCATCTGTTTCTGGGCTTTTGAAAGGAGTATGAAATTGCAATGTGTTCTGCTTTGCTAGTATGGAATTTGCATTTTTAGATGTGTGATAATATGGTCCATTTTGTTTCATTACAAACAATTTTATTTCTTCTCCCTACTTCATTTTGCACATATGAGTGTGCAGACATCAATCCTACCTTCCAAGGAAGAATGCTATATAAAAGGTAGAGCTGTTCAGATTGACAAACTGAAAAAGAAACATTTTCAGAGTGAAGCTGTTCTCCCACTCCGATTCGGTGCGAGGCTGCTCTGTGAAGAAAATTATCAGAGTTTCAGACGTTTATTCAGATTATCAATTTCCCTTGGCACAAAGGCTGCACACACCTATAAGAGCTGGCAATGTATTTGTAAATTAGCCTGCTGTTTTCAAAATATAACATGGCAGAAGAGTTTGTATCCAGAAGCAGCACTCAGGAAGTGAGCTTGTGGAGACTTAGAAATCTCTTCTGGTATCTGTATATGTATGTTCCCAGGAGACTGTAAGAAAGTGGTTGAGGTAATGCGTGTATTAAACATCCCTCCTGTATTTAAGTGGTCTTTACAGGCTCAGGCTCTTCTCTTGTTTCCTTTTCTGTATCCTACCATAATGACATTGCCACTCCACCACAAGCTATTTAAGTGCCTTTTTGTTAGAGATGCCACACTGAACTGAAGAAAATCCTCCTTGTAATTCTGGTTCATGGATTTGCCCACATGTATCAGTGGAGTGCCACTGCATGACTCCCCTTCCTTGTCCCAGGGAACTCATCACAGAAAACCAAGAAAAAGTATTTTGCAGTGGATGGGCTAAGGCAACCAGGAAAGGGGAAGACATATTCCTCCCTTTGGGTAGGCCCTTATTCTCCATCCCAAGAAATATCAAGACAGAAGTTAACAAAACTATGTCCATGCCAACACACCGGTACCATATTCTGGAACTACTTTCCAGCTGGCAGGAGCTTGTTGTTAGCCACCCTTGCTGTGAACCAGAGTGATCAGAGAGGTGGAGGTACTAATGCTGGTTCTGAGTATCATAATGATAGTACTCATATACTGCTTCCAAAGGAGCCTCCAGTAGAGTACTGGAAGTACAGAAACAACAATAAACTTGATTCTCTTAGAGCTGCTCTTTCATTAGATGCCAGTCTGCAGCAGGGACAAGTTGGACTATAACAATGCTGCTGCAGCTGAAGCTTTGCTTACATGCCCATCAGAGACAATGGTGATGCTTTGGAGGAGCACAGATGTGAGTTCTGGAAAAGGTCATGTAAAAGCTGAAGGAGCACATCCTTAATGTCCTCAGTGTAGTTTTGCTGCCAGTACCACTTTGAGCTTATTACACTGATAAAGATCATTCAGATCAAATCAGTTCCTTAGGTCATCAGAGTAAAAATCACAAAACAGTCTGAACAGGATCGAAACAACTTGACCCACTGAATTTCTGTACAAGTTCTTTCTGCAAAAAGCAGACCTACCTTGATGACAACCTAACAGAAAGTAATCAAACTTCAAGGTCTCTAGACTATATCTTACTGTCCCCAGGGTGTCAGGACATAGCTTGTACAATTCACAAACTTGAAAGTCATATTTGTCAACTGCAGCTAGCAGATATCTTCTTCATGGATGCAGGATAGCAAAAATATTTTAAAACTACAGGATACAAATGATGAGTCTCAGTTTAATAAGAAACAAAAGAATAAAATTCTATTGTACACAGATATGTTTTGCACACATTACCAATGACTTCCGGGATGTAGAAAAGCCCTGAGAGAATCTAAAATCAGTTGTTTCCTCTGAGCAGACATCAAAATCTGTCCATCTGGTCCAAAATAATTTACTAAACATCATCAATGTACACAGGTTTCCAGGAGCTCAAAATAACCTCTTCAAACAACTTGTATACTTGTAATAATATGGTTTGCTTAATAGGCCTTCAGCCATAGTCTCATTTCAGGCTTCTTGACACTAAAGAGCCCTCACCAATTGCCACCAACTACTGCAATCTTCTAAAAATATCAGGATCTCCATGGAGTCTACCTGAGACATGGATATATGAATGATAGCCTATTGCTACCCCATTGGCAGTAGATGCTCTCCTTAGAAAATGTTTCCTTACTGTAGCATGAAGACTGCCTCTGAGAGTGAGCTGAAAAGGTTGCTGAAATTTAGAACATCATATAGATTAGGTGTAGGTAGAGTTGATGACTCACCTAGTTATTTTCCTTTCTTACTGTCCTTCTTAAAGGCAAATGTTTGATAGCCAATCATCACCTCAGTTTCAAGCTATAGATATGTTTTCCAGAAGTGACTCCCTTTTTCCATGTTTACAAACCCTGGAGGTTGTGAGTACTCAGTCTGTCTGAAAACTCATGCCTTTCCCTCCAAGGTAACAATTTTACATTTATTTGTAGTAAACAATTTGTTTACATTCTTAGATGGTAGGGGGTTGAAACAAGAACAAAGATGGATGACTGTTGTCACCACTGATTGAATGGCGCAGTAGTTTAGTTTATATATTTTCTTACTTTAAACTTAAGAAAAACATTAATTCCTGTAGATAGCACATTAGTTAGGATTTTTCTTATTTATACAGACATTTTGAATGGTATCATGGTGTATGGACCAATATATCAGTACAATATTATTCAATTTTTATTTAACATTACTTACCTAAATTTGTCAGGAAAAGAGCAACCTTTTCATACAGCTGTAACAGAGAAGAAACAGCCTCTTAGTTACATGGCTGGCTCAAAAATATAGAACTGCTTTCTAGGGAGAGAACATGTTAAGTCTGACATGCAGATGATTTCTGTGATGTTCTGATAATGACAATAAAACTACATAATAATACAGTAATGATATAACCAAACAAGGAAAAGTAATGTTTTTATATCTAATGTTCATCCATAATATATGGAGAAGAAATGCTGTCACTGTCCCTATTTTACATACACAGTGAAAAGGGGTGAGAGAACTTTTCCAAAAACACAAAGTGGAACAATAGCACAACTGAGATTTTTGTTTTAGTTACTGATGGAATATTTACCTCACAAGAAAAAAATCACCCTAGAAGAGGATGCTATGGTATGTTGGATATGTTGGGTGTTTGGGGCTTTTTGGTTTTGTTTGGCACTTTGGTGCTGAAAGGAAAGACACAGGGGGGACAGGGTTACTTCAGAGAAAATCTTTAGTAATCCCCACCAAGAGACACATTTCTTACTCTGAGCCAGTGCCATTTTTCTAAATCCTAAGTGGTACTTTCTGCACTTTCAGGTACCATGCTCTCAAACTTTCCAGGAGACTCCAAACTTCATAAAGATTACGAAACTAGCTTGGAGGGTTTTCACAATCAGAATTTGCAAAGGAATTTTGAACCTATTAACTACATCACCAACAACATCAGTATTAGAGTAAATTAATACAAAGGTTTCCATTTGCTTTAAATGAGTCTGGAGCCTGTTCCTCCAAATTGCTAAATGTCCTTAACTCTCACTGATGCCTACAGGGATACAAAGCTTCTCATATTTCAGGCTCAAGTATTTACTTACTCCTACAGTGCATATCAGCAACGTTTCTTTTTCTTTGCAGTTATCCTTAAAATCCCTTGCTTAAATTGAGTTATGTACTGTTTACAGATCAAACTGCCTGCTTAAGAACTGCAGTCATCCTGAAATCTCTCATCCATGTTAACAACCGCTTCATGCTTAGAGTAGCTTTCTACTGCCTTTGGAGTAAATGGTTTTGTTTCAAGTAAGGAAAAAGGTAGTTTCTTCTGGGTGTAAAAGTATCTCTTAAGGGCAACTGTAAATGTGCTAAATGTCTGGGTCATTTATATCCTGATCCCAGCGGGGACTGTGGATTTTTTTACAAATGTACACTGCTCTGCAGAAGGGGTTATCGAAACTTCAATTTGTTGCTATTCCATTTGGAACAGTAAGACTGTGTTAGAGATTCTGTTAACAATGTTTAGATCTAAATATCTGCTACTGTAGTTTATCACTACTACCCCCAAGAGGCCCTGTTTGGGATCATATTCTGTTCTCTGTTCGTATTTTCCACGGGCAATATTACTGGAATTAACAGTTTTACATAACCTGGGTAAAGTTAGTGGTTGTTTTCAGGTCAGGCTGCAGGATTATCTGCGAGACATAATGCTTGAAGGTCATTCTGTGTTGTCATGATGGATGTGTCAGAATAGGTACCTAGTGCTCAGAACGCTTGGTCTGGAATTTACTTGTGGTCTAGACCTTTCCCCTGATGCTTTGAGGGGCTGTCAACTTGTATCAGAATCACTGCTGGTTTTCAAGGCTTCTAGCAGTGAATTCTCTCCTGCTATGCACATCTTGGTCCATTCTGGTTTTATTACTCTATCTTTTCTTGCTCTTCTGACACTTTTCTTGACTCACAGTTCATGGAGGATTCAACTACCTGAATTGCTTCTGGGGATTTTTTTTCTCCCAAAAGAAATCCCACCATTGCCCTTCAGTAAACTACATTAATCCATCATGGGAAGCAAGGGATTATGTTCCTAAATCCTTCCTTTGAAAAACTCCTGCAGTTTCATATTTTGTGGATCTTTTTCTTCCATGAGCTATAACCAGATTTAAGGCTGTAGTGTTTATTGAATGGTGATGAGTATAAGGCTTAAGAAATCCATCTTTGCAGTGCTCCACTTATTTGATTATTTTAGGAAATAAAACAGTTTCTCAAAAGGCACCTTCAAGCAATCTTCCATTATTTTAAAAAATTCTCTAAGCTGTAAAACTCTTTGAGAATGAAAAAATTTTGTTTGTGCAGCGTTTCTTTGTTGCTGCTTCACTGCATATACAATGACTTACACTGAGAGCTCGAAAAGGGATGTTGTACTGGCATAGCTATAGATAGTTTTGGTTTTTTTTCTTTTATGCCTATTGTGTGCTCTAGGTGGAGTAAAGAAAACTCCCAAAAAACTGGAGACAAAACCCAATAAAATAAAAATAACACAGAAGAAGAGAGCCCTCAGTACAAATTCAGACAGAAAACCAGCTTCCTCCTTTCCGTCCTTTCTCAGCCTATAGTCCCACCTAAGGGAAAACATAGGAAAGACAACAGTTCTAGATAGACTGTCTTAGTCACTAATCCAGTCTTGCCCATGCCAAAGGAAGAAGCAAAGTCCTGCAGCAAAGACTCTTGGGATTTCCTGCCATATAAACAAGGACCTGTTAAAAATAATTTTTAGATTATGGAAATGCTTGGATATTGCATAGGAAAGAAAGTAGTCTCCAAGCCAGCATTTGGAAATGAGCAGACCTGAAATAACATCTCATCTTTTCCCTAGGAAGTAAATCAGCATATCTCCTGAAGCGAAGCCTAACAAGCTTTTTGCAGAAGATGCTTGCTGTTGAGTAGGTTGAGATATTCCGCCCTGGCTCCAGTACCCAGGTGGTTTGTAGGTTGAACCCTTCTTCCCCTTAAAAGTCATTTTTATAATGTCAGTTGAGAAAACCTGATAGGGAAAGGCCATACACCTCTTGCCAAGAGCAACAAAGAGCAGACACATTGCTATCAGAGCAACATACAGGAGTATCAAAAATACCATAGAAATACATAGAAATTCCATTTTTGTCTTTGTCCCAAGTCTGGTTCCAAATCAGCTCTCAACCACAACCTGCTGTCAGCCAGCCCCACTGCCGTGCAGCCAGACCATGTCTCTGGTGCACACTGGCAAAGCCTATGGGCAGCTCTAGAGAAAGTCATGTCTGCTCAAGCCTTGTGAAGCTTTCAGCCCAAGAGAGTTCTGCTTATGGACATTGTGTCTGTATATGCATATCCTCACTGGAAAACTACCGTGAAAACTGGAATTGGAATTGCTGGAAATAGTGTAAATAAAAATTTAGCTTTGTCACTATGTTTAAAAAATAACATCAAAACTCAATTAAAAAGAAGAATATTAATGAAGTGGAAAACTGCAAACATATAAAAGGAAAAGAAGTGGCAAAGGATAAAGCAGGAGTATGATTATGTCTCCCTAAAATATTTTCAGAATATTCAGGCATGTTTTACATAGTATTTTGGGCTTGGAATTGCACTTTATATAAATAGTGAACGAAGTCCATAAACAATAATTCAATGTCTGGCTTAGCCAGACACTCCACTCCTGCTGAAAAAGGAAGCAAAAGCATTTGGTTGTCTGCTGACTGAGATATCTACTGCTCTGGTGGCTCAGGTATAACTTCAGATATGTTAATTTTACTCACCACATTCAGTAGCATGATGATGCAAAAGTTGATGCACACTGCAGTCCCTGTAGTTGCAACCTGAGAGTTATTCCTGATTAAAGCCCACTTAAAGGCAGCAAAAGTGCTGACAGTCACAACACGGTAAATAACAATGCCGAAAACAGCAGCAATCACCACACAGATCTAAAGGAAGAAAAAAACAGAGAGAAGAACTTGAAAACTTCCAGTGGAACAGGAGTTACCTTCTCCCTGAAACTCTGAAAATTAAATGAAAGACTTTAAAAATGCATTCCTTTTGATTCCAAAGAAAGGTTTCAACATGATGATTTTTCTTCTTTTTAAGTTCTTTTTATTTCTCATAACGAAAAATATAGTTGAAATAATATTAAAATAATTTTTAGTCTTAAACATTTTCTTGAAAATGTTCCTCTTTCTTAACATTAATGTGGGAAACAATGTTGCCAGCTCTGGGAATTAGAAATTTTCCTTATCTGCACATGATGTGCGAAGGCCAGTCTCAAGCTGATGTCTCAGCTTGATGGTATCATACTTGGGATGGATTTTGTGCTTTGATGGACTCCACACTTCACACAAATGTCTCCATTTGTAAGCACTGCCTCAACAACAACCCTGCCAAGCTAGCCTAGCTAGCTGTTTCTTCCTACAGTTCTGGAAAGTTTCTATGTAAAGAAGGTAACAAGTTCAATTGCCCTTGTGATTTCTTCTCTGATGAAACGTTCAGCAAATGTGACAGGGACAATAAGAAAGGCACAGCTGAGCCAGGCTGCTTAGTCACTTAATGTTCCTTATGCAACAGTTGGGCTCTAAATGACAACTGTTTTCCATCGTGACCAATTTATGTCACAGTTCAGCAAGCCATCTAAAGGACAAATAGTTGGGAATTAGCATGAGTGACTCCTCTCAAAGACACTTGGACACAGGACCCATCAGCCACCTTATTAGACAAGGAGAAGGAGTTTCCTCAGTAGAAGGCAGAAAATTATTTGCAAAAGAGGTGTGTTCCAAGGTTGTGCATAGCCATCTTAAACCAAACAAAACTGAAGTATATCTAAGTTAATTGAATGGACAAAATTACTTGGACAATACCAAATGATAATCCAGCTGGTTTCTTATTTTTACATTCATTACAAAAGTGATTGACAAAATCCCAGTAGAGGTGTAAAAGAAAAGTGTGTGTGAACGTGAAGGACTGTCTCTGGATTCCCTGTATATTGTTGAGGGGAAGAAGGGCCACTTCCCTTTTCCTTAACAGGGAACCACTTACCTGGTTAAAGCTGTATTAGTAACTGCGCTGTGAGAGTCAATGCTGAGAAATTTTGAGAACTGTGCTAACCTCAAGTTTGGTGAGCATATATCTCCTGTGCTTATAGGTGTAATTAAAAAAAATATTCTTATCTAAATGGTCAAAAATGTGGAGTTCTTCTAACTTGCTGGAAGCCCATGCTATGCCAACAATAAAAATACCTTCAATGAAAATAATTTTTGTCCTGTTTCAAGGGCTGTTATGGGGACAATAATTTGTGGTGCATGCAATTTAGAGCAAGGCTACTCTCTCTGGCACTTTGAGTAAGATCTGTTGTCACTGGTCTAAGGAGATTAATGACTGAGTTTGCATAGGGTAAAATACCGCCTCCCTTCAAGAAAAAAAAACATAGGGAAAATACTCAAAATATCGGAGTTGTGGTACCAAATCTGAGCAGAGACTGCAGTCCTGAGTACATGTCCTCAAGGGCTGAGTCAGGGTGTCCATCCACCTCATGTACCAGAGCACAGTTCACCTCAATAACGCTCTTGCCTTTCTTGATCTAGCTTACTTTGGGCAATTTTGAAGCCATCAGTTTCTTACTGTCCTCTGCCCTGTTGCTGGGTCAGCTCAGCTACCTGGCTCTCCACAGCTCCTGAGGCTGTACACATCTATCATTTTCTTGTCTCCTGGAAAAGCTGTAGTAAATTCCGTGACAGTCTGTTGATTCCAGCCCAGCACTGTGTTTTCAAGACCAGCACTACCACGCCTGTTGTCATGTGAATAACAGCCCACAACTGCTTCACTGAAATTAGAGGGTGGGGGCATTTCTGCAGAAATACATGCAGCTCTCTGTTAGGAGAGATTTTGCTGCTCCTTTTAGTTTTGCACTTTGTAAAGGGGATAAATGCAATATTTTAGTCAAGGAACATTGGTTTCTCCATTTCAACTTCACTAAGAATATGAAACCTCTTTCCTTATCTCCCCAATACACTGAGAAACTAGGTAGTATTGACATCATTAAGCACTCTAGGCATCTTATTTAGGTTCTCTGTGAAGTTTACAAAGAACAATTGCTTCTTCTATGGCAAATTTCCCCATCACTCTACACTGTCTACACAGGGAAGGCTACCAGTGAGCTAATTCAGTCAACTGAAGTCGGTGCCTAAATGTGATAGTGTCACTATTCTGGCATGTGTAACTACATGCAGTGTTACAGGTGTAGCCTTGAAGGAAGGGATTAGCTATCTGTGAGACTTAGTGAAGAGTGAAAGACTTGACAGAAACTCAAGTGATTTGCTACATAGATTTTCAACCTGCAGAAAACATGCTAAACCTTATTTCACTTTCAAGCAGTCATATCCAGTATTTACCTACTCTACTAGCAGAGATAATGATATTTTGTTCTTTTTCAACTGGTAAATAAATAAAAGTTCTCAAACCATAAAAAATATTCCAGATGCAGAAACGATGAGTCTGCTGCATTTATCTGCAAATGCTTGATAAGGCTCTGGCTTCCCGGATATGGGGTTCATTCGTTCTTTCTTGGAGTATTTGGCTTCAAACTGCGGACGTATTTCCTCCTAAAGAGCAGACAGATAATGTTCACATACAGCACAGCTAGTAAAAACTCTGTAGAAAACTTCAGATCTTTTATCAGATCACTGTTTTGGGGAATTACATCTTCGAATTCAGCAGCTGGCACAGCTGCTATAAAAGCTGAGCTGGGAAATCAGGTCTCCTTCATGAGAACTAGAATAAATCATTGTACCCATAAAAGTAAGTACTGAAAGTATTAAGTAAAATCTCCAATTAGCTATTCCTCTAAATAATGCTCTTTCAAAACTATGTGGCTGCAAGACAAATCATTTTAAGGTTGATACCACAGAATTTTTCAGTCTGAAGTGATCCTATTGATACCGGAATTGTACAACTAAGCAAAAAATATCCCAACAACCAAACCTCCTTTTTCCAAACCTAATTGCTGTTTCTTAGGCATTTGGTTACATTTCCATTACCAGCAAAAGCTTCTCAGCATTTGAAGAAGGATCCATGCCATCTAATTCTGCTCAATTACTTCTTAACTTGGACAATATTGTTAGCAGGAACAACTTTCAGCAGCAGAAATGTCAAATCCTGCCTTGCCATTAAAAACCCCCTTGTGAAGTGAAACCTGGGGATTACTTGGGTGGAGGTTTAGTTACATCTGTTCACAGCATTGTCAGAAGACAGGGTTTGCCCTTGGTGCAGTAACACCTGCAGCAGTGCTACCCCGCTGCCCTAACATGCGGAGGTTCACCAAGAGCCACGTGTCCTGTGCCACCTCACTCCAGTCTGGCATCCAGGACACCGTGAGAGGTGAGAGGAAGCACCAGGCTGGGAGGATGGACTCTCACAAAGGCTGGCAGACAGCAGAGCAATGTTTGTAGTGCTCCGCTGTATACTGGAGAGCTGCTCCATGGTACAGCTGGCTAAAAGAGAGCAGATAAGAACCAGCTTACAAATTTCAGTCACTTCCAACCCTTCAGCTGCATGTAACTGAACCCTGACTGACTAAAGCTGTAAATGCCCAGACTTTAAATGACTGCATTGAAATAGGTGAATGTCAACTGCTCACACAAATCTTTAGAATGTGAATAAAAGTGAGATATCCTAAAAGCCTACATGCTTTTTAAAAAATTCCCCGGGGGGGAAGAAAGAAGTTGTGTCTTATTCTCCTTCTTCCAAGTTTTGAAGATGCTTTCTCAACACAGTCAATTTCCGAATTCACGCAGCAACCTGGTAACAAGTTATAAGAACAAATAAAGAGGCATGTGTGCCTAGCTGCAATGCCTCTGTAACTAATTATGTGCTTGAGGGAAGCTGTACACAAAGGCTAAGCGTGTTTCTGTGGAGGCAGGGTAATACCTTGCTCTTATTCTATTTTGCTCAAGCTGTTCCTGCCGTATCAGGGCTGAAGGAGGCTAAGCAGACCATAATCTGGCAAAAGGAACAATGTAGGTAGTACTCCTGTGTGCCCAGGGGCATGAAAAAGGACAGAGTGTGAAAGCAGTGAATCAGAGTTCTTGAGAATTGCACACTGTAGATTGTGCAAGGGCTCTGCCAGCTGGCTTCTCATCAACAAGAAACCTTTACTTTTCTGCACCTCTCTCTGAGCCAAGGTTTGATTATCTTTTACAATCTGCAGTGTAGGGAAGTTCTTATCATATCCACATGTCCTACAATCTCCAGTTGATGCAAATAATGCAAATGCTATTTTTACAGATATTCTCCAAAAAAATTTGAAACTCTGGCATGAAACTTTGTACCTGTTCAATGATAATCAGCAATGCTTGGGCAAGCAAACAGTACTGTGTCTGGCTGAGGTTAATGATACAAAGAAGGTGACACTGAAGAAAAAGAAAAAATGTGCTACAAATAGCAACAGAAGCCTGATTTCATCTGGGAGTGCCAGGAACTGTGTGCATTTGGTTTCTTGTGGCGTGCCCACCCAAGACCCAGTTGCTCTCCATGTCTCCCATTTTGCACCTGGTTTACAAGAACAGGAAATCCAGATATGTAGGGTTGAAAGAGCCAGAACACGTTCAGTTCATGTCCCCAGACTGAGGGACCTGAACATTGCAGGGGTTGCTGTATGCCTTTCTTGGATGAGAATCTGAAGTGGTGAGGAATTCACAAGGTTGCATATCTGAATAAGTGCAATTCTCCTTTCCATCATCTTCATTGTTTCATTTATCTGTCTCTTCATTTGGGACAGGAAGGTGATAACAAAGTGATAGGAAGTCTTATAAATGGGTTTTTTTCAGTGTATTGTTGGTAGGAATTAATGAATTTCCCTCTGTAGCAAAACCTTATTTTTCAATTTGACAATGAAAATTGAAGCAAGCAAAGGCTAGACACATAATGTTAATAAAAGTAACAATCTTCATCATCAAAAGCTTGAGATTTAAAATGGTAATTAGAACTCTTTAATCGATTGCTTTGAAATAACTAATAAAAGCAATCAGCTGATTTTGTCTAGTGATAACTGAATGGAAAGTGGAGAGGAAATTTAATTAGCAGTGATTTATTAGAAAGTAGCACTTTTAGGAGAAAAAATTTCACCTTATGGAGACCAAATTCTCATTGACTTCGCACTGACATACAGCTTCACAATCAAACTCCACAGGATGAGTCTTTTCCAACCTACATAAAACTGTTCTCCTTCCTTCCTACTTCTCACACATGGATAATTTCAACTTTTTCATAAGAGAAATCATATTGATTTCTGAAGTATCAAATATGGATTAATGTGCATTGCCTTAAACCAGATCTTTTTGCTCTAGAAGAGCTATTATAAATTTCTTTGTGAAATTTCTCCTTTTTTTTCCAAGAGTTATCTAATCCTTCAACAGGTAAATTATTGAAATAGTCCCATCCTTCTAGTCCAAGCATATTGTCCTCTATATCCCAGACGTAGAAAAAGGATTTGTAGATTGAAAATTTTAATCTTGATCACTGGTACAATTATAGCACCCCCAGAAGTAAGTCTCCATGCAAAGCCTGGTTTGCAGGTGAAGATAATTGCAAAGTAAAGAGGTGGGATTTGAACCACAGAGCAGGGAAATGTTCTCAACACTTCTTCATCTGGAACACCTGCTTCCAAACTGTGTCTTTCTCAGGGGGAAAGTGGAGTTGCAATGGAAAAGTGCAGCAGAGGAGGCAGTGGCCCACTGAGCTGCCCCTGAAGCAGGGACATGCTTGAGCTGTGCAGCAGGTGTGGGCAACGGTGGCACAGAGAATCTTCAGAGAAGATTCCTCTGGCAGGCAATCAGCTCCTACTCTTTGGATCTCACTGAATGCTGAACAAAGGAGGAACTGATGCCTCAAATGCCAGTGAGATACTGATGTCCTAATGACTGGACATACAAATCTTTGAGAAGCAGCCCGCTGAGTTCCTATGAGCATCTTTAACCTCTTATTTGAGAAAGGTACAACCTACTTCGGAAAAAACTTCTACCTCCTGCTGTAGAGACTTATAAGACTCTTTCTAGAACTGTAAGGAGGTGCACTGAACAGCTCTGGTAGCTCTGGAGCAGGTACAATCACCACTACACCCGACAGAGGTCTTGTTGACAGAGCTTACTTGAAAAACTCTGGTGTGAGAATAAAAGACCAGCTGACATCAACAGGGAGCAGGTATCCTCTGAAAATTGCTAACATGCAAATATCATCCTGCAGGTCAAACTGAAATAGTCTGCCAGAGGAATAGAAATATATCTTACAAAAAAAAAAAAAAAAAGCAAGCAAAGTGTCACTTAAGGACAACCTTACTAGGAAATTCAATATTTGTAAATGAACTGATCATAGAAGATTCAGGTGGATGGCTTTATAAATCACCATAATCCCAAATCCAGGTAGGTTAAATGGTGAAAGATGAAGATATATAACATCCCCAACTATAAACATCTGCAAGACCAGGCTTCCTGGGAAAAACATAAAGAGGGTCTCATACTGTACTTACTTTTGTATTTTGTTAAAGGCTCCTTCTCATTCCAGGGACACAGAGGGAGCTGTAATTGTCACTTGGAAATTGCAATTTGGTACAGCTGTCTTCTGCCTTAGCTGCCAGCAGTGGCAGCAGTGGCTTTTTTGCAGCTAGCCATGAGAAGACATGATCCCTACAGGTCAATCCTGACCACTATGTGAACCTCAGGCAGGGCTATCTCAGTCCCTCTGTGACTTGCCAGCGTTGGCAAGAGCAGGCTGCTAATCTCAGAAGAGTTGAATCAGTATTAAGAGTATTTCCTATATATGTGATGGTAGTCCTGAGGTATGAGCAAGAACTGACTGCATATGTGCACAGATAACAATGTTCCTGTTGTTATAGAGAAATCAATTTCAAGTTGTGTAAGTTATTCATGTTATGTTCTTATTTACAGATTATTTTCTTAGTAATTAAGCATTTAAAAGAAAACCCTTCCAGCAATTGCACCATCTCATGGCCTCATTGAACTACTTTGCTTCATACAGACAAAAATCCCATAACTCAGAAGTCTGTTTCTCTGCTGGCAAGATTGATAAAATAGTTCTACTGCACTGAGACCACTACAGCAGCCTCTTACCACCTCTCCAGGAGCTGCTCTCCAAGAGCTTCCATAGAGTAAGGAGAGCAGATTTGTGGACACCTATATGTCCAAATCCCACTCAAGGAGCACTTTTTCTGCAACACTCAGTGAATCTTGCTTTTCTTCTGCATAATAAGACCTTCTAGTTCTATTTAGACCTCAGTTCTCAGTCCCAAGAGCATATTGTTTCTTTCCGGTGACCACCAGAGGAAAAGGTTAAGGCTATTTTCTGCAGTTTAGTTTCTTCCCTAAAGGGATTTCCTCTACCAACATAGAATGAATTAAGTCCTCTCTCCCTCTCTCTTTTTCTCTCCCTCTCTCTTTATCTCTTTCTTCACAGCGCTTAGATAACCAGCACCTGAATGATCAGAAGCCGGTACAAGCCTCAAAAGGCTTTCTCTCCATCAGTACTCTCAGTGACAAACTAAAAGAATAGATAAAAGCTCATTTGCCAAAATTCATGGTACCCTGAGCTGTCAAGAATTTCCAGCTTCCAAAATAAAAATGCATTTCTCCCATAGTGCATTTTCCCCCTGAAATCTCTCAAATTAATTTAGATTACCAAAAGTGTGAAAAAGGAGAACAGTTTAGCCTGGAGAAAGTTTCTTTACATTCCAGAGGAAACATGTGAGAAGAAAAATCCTTATTTCATAGTTTATAAGGATTTAAAGAATGAACTGAAAATCAATGCAAAATAAAACCATACATTTTCAACCAAATAATTTTGTATTAAAGATTAAGGAGTAAATGTTTTTATACAAACCTCTTCTTCTTCCCAGTCTATCAAGTCCCAATCATAAGCAATTACTGCTCGCCTTCTCTTCCAAAACTCCAGAAAAACAGTAGCTAGAGCAAGCAGAAAAAGATACAAAATTGGTTTTAAGTCAAGAAAATGTTAATGACTATCACAGAACTGTTGAATGAAGCTGTTACATTATTTTTATTTCTTTGCATAAATAGGTTCCTTTGAACAGCAAATCATGCTGATGATCAAAACTGCTTTCAAAAAAGCATTGCTTTCTAAGGATTAGCTTGCTTGCTTCAAGAGTGATTGAGGCTTTAGAGATTTCATTTAGTGCTAAATGAGAATGTTTAATTTATAACCAACCAAGGAAGGGCTCTGAAAGAATAAAATTGTTCCTATGAATCATCGCTGCTAAATAAAGCAGATTTCTGATGAAGCTACAGGTTTCTTGAGGCTGTTGTAGATAAAGCAGTAACTTTCTTTCTTTGAAGACCATTTACATTACACACAAATCAGAAGCCAGAGGAAGCACAGTCCAGTGCATGTGAAAATCTGTAGAGTACTACTGGGGAAATGGGAACTTCTGGTTTACACCTTTTTAATCCAACCCCTTTTTTTTACACTACATGAGTTTGTATATGTGGTGTGGCATTTATATCTGGTAATTAAACATTTTGTATTACAGTCCTTATTGATAGAGTTCAAGATAGATTAACAGGCCTGCACATGGCTGCTATGGGAAGATGACTGGGAGCAAAATTAGAGAAAGCTGGAAGGTTATATTTGTGTTCTAACAGAAGTTAGAACAGGATGGACTCTACAGGGTAAAATACAGTTGCTGCTCCCTGGATGGAATGTGGTTGGCATGTCCGAAACCTATTCCACCATGACTCCCCATATACCCAATCTGCAAACTTAAGCACCTACTAAGGGGAATGGAATGGAATGGAGGGTGGAGCAGAAAGGAGACACAGAGGTCGGGCTCTGATGTAACCCTTGCAGGGAGAGGAACTTGATGTTACTTTGCAGCTGATAAACTGCATAGCACCCATCAGCCAAGGGAGATAGGAGATGTCTTGTTGCTGAGCCAGCAACTGTGATGAAATTGTCCTTGGATGAACTTGGTTCATTAAAACCTAACTGTAATATTAACACACGCCTCCATCCCAAAGTTACCTGCCTTCATGGTACGACCACCCCTCACTGGGCATGCATTCCATATTTTATTGACTATATCTTTAAGAAAGAAGCAAGAGAATTTTACACCTATTGATAACAAAGGTATGTATCATTAGGGTCCCTCAAGCTCCACCTAAATGTAAACAAATACTATAAAAGTAAGTTAAGAATGGTGAAAAGTTAGAGAAGACTCCATCGTAACTTCTGGGATCAGGGGACAGGCTGAACCTGTCTCCTCTCCCAAAGGAATGTTCATTGGGTAAGAACTACATGCTGTGCTTGCTGAATGATCACCTAGAGCTAGGTTTGATTGATGATTATAGTTTGTCTGGATATCGCTTTGAATACATTTTTGCAGTCAGATACTATCACTGTCAATCTCTGAACTTTAACCTGTCACAATTTTCTACTCTCAGTGTGTATATCAACAAAGAGCGTTATCCCCTAAACTGTGGGTGTGAGCCCTTCAAGGGCGCTGGCAGTTGCCAGCAGAGGGCAACACACTTGAATAAAAGTGTGAAGACCCGGGAGGGGATCTCCCTCCTGCAGTCGGTTTGTGTCCCTGAACAAGCCAGTCAAACCATCCTCTGATCCAGTGGGCAGCTCAGTGGAGAGTCACCGTAACAGGACATTGACAGAGTGATCAGACACAAAGGTATTGGTTTTCCTGGAGCGCTGACAGACGAATCGAATATAAAGGATTTGAGGAAATCCCCCCTTTGACATGACAACTGTGCTTCCATTTTGTGATGGAAAGAACAATCAAGGAAGCAGTAATAACATAGTATGCTCATAATCTGAAGATTAATACTCAGCCTGTCTATAGTTACAGGGGTTTTAAACATTTATTTTGTGTAAAGGATGTAGAAACTACCTAAAGCTAACACAAATCAATGGACAGGCTTCCTCTCCCAGTGTGAAGTTTGGCTCTTTCCTTTATTGCTCACTGAAAAGCAGCAGATTGATAACCAGAGAACACAAACCTCTGTTCATGAGCTAGCACAGTATCAGCTGTAACAGTGTCACAACAGTCTGTCAATATGTTTCACATCCAGTCATAAAAGCACTTCCTTAATGGTCTGTTTGCCCTGCTGCAGCTTATTGATAAAAATGGGACATGGTACTAAGTACTGGCATCAGTTTGGCAAAAGTTAATTTTTAGACAGTAAGAATTATGTTTTATTCTACTAACCAGTGCAGCTAAGGTATATTTAGGAAATGAACACTACAAGCAGACAAGGTAAGGTATCAAAAGCCTGTTTAAGGAAGCAGATATTTGGTTTGATGGCATTTTCATGTATCATGTAATTCTTTTTCTGAAAGCTGGAATTATGTTACACCAAGTAACAACCACTTTGATTTTAGTCTAATAAAGAGCCATAAGCCTAATGTTTCTATAAATGTTTGTAATAATTGCAGTATGATTCTTTGTGATCAGCAAAACTAGTTAAGTGCTAATGAGGCTCCACTGCTGCTGAACCATCACATGGTTCATTCCTTGATTTTTTTTTCTGGTAGAAGTGCTTCTGTCCTATCAGCTCATATTGAATTGTTTTGTACAGGCTAAACAAATAGTCCTGCACTTTTTGGAAACCTAGGAGAGAGAAGCCTGATTCCATTCCAAAAAGCTGCTGGTAGCAGAACTCTGGTAGGTGTTTGAGTCCCAGGCACAAACCTCTCAGATATATCTTTGTTGAATAATACTTATTTTCTTTCTTGTTTTTCCCACACCTGGAGTGAGGAATTTATACATATTATGTTTAGCATATTTAGCACCTGTCAGGGTAAGTATGTGCAGTTCCTGAAGCTTCTTTAGAAAGTTATTTTCTAATTGTTAAGTAGCAAATATGATGTTCTGTACAGTGCTGTTTTAGCTTCCACTGTGTTACACTTTTCTCCCTCTATTCAGGTCAGTACGAAGTTTTCCCTTGCTAGATATTTTAAAATGTGCTATAAATAACCATCTTTGATTGATTCACTGTACTACTGATGTCCTCTAAAAAATACTGCATTTTCAAATTTCTCTGCTTATTTTCTAATTGTAATTTTAACTACTAATACCCTATACAAACTTCAGCATTCTTTTCTGACTTTGACATTCAGTAGGACACAGTTTCCCATTTGTGTGCTTAAACCAGATGCTGAGTTTTCTCAAAAATTCCTGCTTGGAATTTTGAATTTCTCATTGGCCTTAGCTCCCAGATCTTTTACTAGCTTTTTCTGTACTATGTTTGTCCTACTTCAGAGCTCAACCTTGCAGCTGAGTCCTCAATATCCACTTGTACAAACAGCTGTCTTAACATCATTTCCTCAGATGCTTTTGTAACAAGTTGTGATCTTATCTCATAATGCAAATAGCCTCTTGTAGCAAATAGCTTTATCCTGACCTTCTCTCAGAAATCCTCTCTCTATTGTATTTCAGAGCACCATTTAGTATATCCATCCTGACTCCTAGAATATATTCTATAAACCAGGAATATTGCTGAAGAACATCCTTAAATTCTATCTCCTCAGAGAGCAGATCACTGTGATCGTTTTGTGCTAGAGGCAAGATATGTAGGAAAGTAATATCTCTTATTAAAGATACATACAAAAAAATTGTTTTATGTTGGCATTTCTAACTGCTTGAAAAAAGTGTTAAACTCTTCATGCCAGGCCTCTTTTTCCCCTCCCAATTTTGCCTTTCAGCAAGTGTTCTAAAGCTACTTCCTTTATCAAAGGAAACATTCTACACAGGAAGAAATTTCAAAAAGGATTTTTCTTGCATCCCTTAGTCCCTCAAAGATGTGCATAGAGAGAAACTACCCCCAGCCTACCCTGTCTCCAGCAATGCTTTAGAAATGATAAATTACTTGACTTTCCAATTGAACAGTTACAGAATTTTGCTATAGACCTTCAGGAAACATCTAGATGGTAACATCTTTGCAATAGGTTTCCCCAGTACCTCAACTGGAAACGCAAAATCTACAATTCCATCTGGCTTTAGCGAAACATGGTGGCAGTCAATTGAGTGTCAAATTTACCTGGATTTTTTTTAATGAGAATTACTTTTTCCTTCACTTTAAATGTCAACATTTATTTTGAATTGAGATCTTTCTCTCATTTTCTGTCTTTGGTAAGACTCTCATTTAGGCAGTAAAAAGAGAGTAATTTTTCCTAGATATGGGAGCTACTTTATCATTGAGCCCAACGTTTCTCAAAGCATACATAAAGAACAAAGTGTAGGTGTTTCCCCCTAGCACAGAAACACAAAATATGATATTGCTTCCCTATTTTTGAAAGCCTTGAACATCTGGAAAATGTCATCAAGACTAGAGATTCTTAAAAGAAAAAATTATTTTCCGGCTTCTGAGATGATCACATCTCAGTGAGCACCAATGGCAATCTGTTCACCAACAAAAAAATCTTTAAAATTGTTGGTGATTACAGGGATTTACCTCTTTCTATAAACCGCAGAGATTTATAGCTTCAATCTGTTTGAAAGGGTATTTCCTTTCAACAGAAGCTTCAATAGAGAAAACCTCATACAAACTACTAATGAATTCCTGAAGTGCACTGAAGGGAGACTACCTTTTGTCCTCTGATACATCAGTTAAAAATTAAAGTTGCTTTAAGTCATATGGCTGTCAGATATGCTTTAGTAAGTATCATACTTTTTTCCTATTGCATCAATTACTTTTACTTCTTTGCTTACACCAGGCAGAAATTAAATAAGTGAGGTGAAGGGTCAATATATTTTTTGAAGAAAAGTGTATTTCTATTCCAGTATCTCCTGGTGCACTTAACAATTCCAACCTTTGATGGGTCTCACTCGTGCCACAATGAAGCATTATAAAAGATGGGTCCCTGAGCTTCAGAGCCCTACAGTCAGGCTCATTGCTGCTCCACAAATCAAGCAGCCCTTGCTGATATTTGTCAGGGTAATTCCTCTCTGCAGCCTGGCCACAGCAGTTTGCTCATCACTTGGAGATGCATTTTATTTATATTTAAAATGGGACCAAACTGCTTAATTCATCAACTAAAGAGGTCTTTAGAGTAAAAGGAGGAAAGCACCATACAGATCACCTTTTCCTGGAAAGACTAATCTAACCACACCTGGTTTTGAAGCTCCCAAGCAAATGGCTGAGGCTTCTCTCTCAAGATGGGAGCTTACTAATGGATCTAAAGACAGTGAAGAAAATACTTTGGATAATAATAAAACAGTGTGTAAACTCTGGCTAAAGAGGTAACACAGTTCTATCTGCCTTTTTTTTTTTTGTCGCTTTCATTCTCTTTTTATGAAAGCACTGCCATAATTATTTAATATGTTGGTGTCTGTCAAACTGGATCATCTGGAAGGCCGAACTTTTCACAGCCAATATTTTATGTGCTTGCCAGTTGTTTCATGCTGACAGCAAAAGCATTTCCACAACCAAACTGCTATCATTGATTCTTCTCTTCCTCTGTGATTTACTGCGATGATGGCAATGCCTGCAGCTGCCAGTAGGCCTGCTGCAGACTGAAAACCCATTTAACACAGGCAGTAAGCCAACTCCTAAATGCAGTACCAGAAAATCCCTGGAAAGTGTGACTTCCCTTATTTGAATGTTGCTTTAGCCCTATCTGCATGGAAAATACCACCACAATCTCACTGTTTTCTCTGCAAAGTCATCTTTAAGGAAGTACGGTTTGTGCGGAGCCATAGGATTGCCCCATCCCCCAAACCATACCCTACACTCACACCTCTTCCTAGTGCTGCCCCTCCCTCCCTCTTGGCAGCCAGCTCACAAGCACAGTGTAAGCCAACAAAAGCAGTGGGGAAAGCTCTCACCCCAGCTGCTGTCCTATAGTTTCTTCTCCAGTAGCCAAACCATCCAGGGCACAGCTTCTATTGTATTTTTTTTCCTATTTCACTGTGGCCTTAGGTGCTGTAGGTGCATGGGTGGGCAGTGCATTTCTCAGTCCTGGCAGGCTGGTGTAGAGATTGCTGGAGGGAATTGGGTCTGGGAGTCTGACAGTGATGCTGACGGAGGAGGAGGAAGGAGAGGCTAACCAGAGTGAGATGCGTGAGAGTCAACCGGAGTTGACTAAAGAGAGGAAAGAGAGAGGGCCTACAACATTTTGTAGGCAGGCAGGTCCAGCCTCCTCAGCCTCCTCAAAGGCAGCGACCACATGGCAGGACCAGGCATGGTTACCTCTGTGAGGACTCCCTTCACCTAGAGCTGCTTTTCTTACAGCCCTGGATCTGGGCCCTGCTAAGACACAGAAGCCACGCTGTGAGCACAGCTGTTTTCCGAAAGCTCTGCTATTGTTAAGGAGGAACAAAAGCACTGGTGCAAAAATATGCACTCCAAAGACATGCTCACCTGCAGTTAGGAACACTGACATAAATGTTCAGCAATGTTAACCCATCAGTTTTCCTACCTAGAGGTGTCCCTGCCTGTACACTGTCTTGGAAATTCTCAACTTCAGTGAACACAGGGAGAAAGATATTGGAAAAGCTGAATAAGCATCTAAAAGAAGTCTTTAAGGCTTAGAAATTTTTGGTGATTCTTGGCTCTATGTAGCTCGAAAACAAAGTTGAAATATCAAGCAGAAACATAAAATCTCTACGATCCGTGGATTCTTCCTAAATGTGATTTGCAATATTTTAATATTGTCAGTTTTACATGAAATGGCATAAACAGGCTTGATTCGTATATGACCTAATTTAATTAATTAACTAAGACGAAACTGGAGTTTTGGAGGAAGGAACAGAGATAGACAGGTAGGCTAATCTATGTTGTCCTTGTGGCTCTCATGTTGCCCCCTGGATATTTCTTCTGGTTCAGTAAAGAGATTTGCAGTTTAAAATGAAGATTATAAAAATTACTTGGACACTTTTCCAAAGCAGTTGGAGATGTGTGAGTAAGAACAGGAGAACAATGATTAAATCCAGATATCTCAAGGACCTGGAGCTGTTTTTGAGTCACCTCACTGAGCCATTTTCTATAGTTGTTAACCTTCTCTCAGAATGGCTTGGTAGCAGCTAAGAGCCTGGACATGTTTAGGGATTGTTTGAAACAATTTTTATGCTGACAGAAATTACTGATTCCTCTTGCCTTCAATTCTGCCTACATGACATAGTAGGAAAATAGTTGAGCCAAAAATAGAACATTTCTATGGGCAAAATTCAGCCTCCATGGCAACAGTTAAGACTACACTCGGATCAATTTGCCATTCAATGAAATCTTTTATTTATTTCATCGGAGTTTGCTTTAACTGCAACCAGCTTACACGGATTTAAGTTTTACTGCCTTTCTGCAAGGTGGGGAAACAATACATACCTCATTTTAATACTGACACTAAATTGAGCTGCCCTAAGCTAAGAGAAGCCCTGAGCAGTAATAGAGAGAAGGCCTTAGTACCAGTGGATTTAAAAATGGTTAGAAATCCCCACAGAATTATATATATATATACATATAATCTACATAGACACTACGTAACTGCATTCTCATGTTTTTGTTTTAATTAAAATCATTATCAAATAAAAATTTGGTTCAACCAATTCCATCTTCCTTTTGCAGAAACAGAAAAGTCTCAAGCCTATATTCTTTTTCTTAGTGTCAGAAAAAAAGTGTGCAGGAAAATAAAAAGGCCTATGTTGCATCACATTCTTTAAGAAAAAGATGGCGCAATTACTCAATACCAAAATGAAAACTTACCCCACACTGCCATGAAAACAGCAAAAAAGACAGTAGCTCCATTGTCAAAAAGGTGGGTTACCTGAGAGACATATTAATAATGTGATCAATTTGTGATAATAAGCCTTTATTTTCTATTTTCACCTACTAAAATTAATGTGATCATGAGTTTAGCTGGCCTGGCAATCCTGAGGATCCTTCCCTTGACACATGAAATCCACCTGGGAATTGACAGGACTATTTGCCAGCCTGGCCTGGGACTGACCCCTGCCAACACCAGGTGTGAGCATCATTTCAGACCCAATGCATTGATGTTATGGAGCCACATACAGAGGATGGATGAGAAGATAAAGACTGATGTCAAGGACACCATAACACATAGCTCTAGGACACGACCTCTGAGACTGCTGAATCTCTAAGCGCAAATTGCATTCAAATGTTTTACAACACAAACTAAGTATTTGTGAAAGACAATGTTAATGTTGGCTGAACTTGATCTGTCCTTTCAAGATTTTATCTACCCAAGCTCACTAAAGACAAATGCAAAAGGCAAGATTCATGCTTTTACCAGGAAGCATCTCTATTTGCATAGCCTAAAACATACCTTGGCATAAATGCAGCTGTCCGACAACCTCATGAAGGGGCAGTATTTATCACATATAGGACACATTATGATATCTGTGGCTTGGCAGACTTCTTTACTGGAAAAATAGAAAAGACAAAAATTAATAGCTTGATTACTACAACAATCTGCACAACAATCTGTGTTAAAATTGATTGATAGGCTTTGCTAATATTCACTTACTTATTGAACAAAACTGGTCTGTAACTGAAGCCAAGATGTTCATAACTGCATGTGTATAATTAGTATTTGTTGACTGCCAAAGACTACAGAGTTTACAGTCATAACTGCAGAGTGCAGTTCTCCAGGGACAACCTAGCAGAATCTCTTTACCATTTCTAGCTACTCCTTGAGTCAGAGTGACCTTTGGTAGGAGGAGGTTGAGCATAACTGCAGACAAAGTTCAGTTTGACTTATTCTTGTGGCTTAAGTGCACAAAAACTTAGAGATGCAGCTCTCAGCAGAAGGCCCAGGGGTTTCTTCATCTGACGAATCCCTCTCTGTGGTGGGGATCTTTGGGAAAGGCCTTATACAGAGTGAAAATTCCCCACTCTTGTGCTGGCCTGTTAAAGAGTAATGAAGGGCTCTACTTTTTTCCTACTTCATTCTGAGTTGCCAGCACCACTAGCAACTGGAACTGGGCAAGAAGCATTTCCTTTCATCCCAATTCAAGAGCATAAAATATGGGAAGTTTGATAGTGGGTACCCTATGAGAACTACGCAGTCTTTTCTTGACTGTTCATTCAACAGTTCAAAATGAAATAATTAACAGCTTGAGGGAAGATCTCTTAAATTATTCATAATAACCCACAGCTGCAATTTCTTTATGCAAGTTCCCACGTTACCTGACTTGGCAGTGGTTCAAAGTGGTGACTCCATACAAAAAGACGAACAATCCAATGAAGGCAGCTGGGAAGAGCATCCCTGTGTACCAGCCTAACCAGGCAAAGTACAGCCCAATTTTCTCACCAAAGTACCGTCTGTTTTAAAACACAACACAGTAAAGTTACCTGCTAATTAGAATAATCTACTTAATCTTCCTCATTAATAGAAAAAAAAATTTCTATCATATCTGAAGAGTAGATTAAAGAGAAGAAAAAGCCTTCAACTAAGCTTCTAAATCCACACTGAGGGACCTGTCTCAGGAATGAACTTAAAACATTAATTTAAAAATTCAATAACCACAGTTTACAGTTAGATAAGTGGAGACCTCATAAAGGAAACACTGAGTTACTTTTAAAAAGCTAGTTCTTTGTATTCTGGAAATTGATGGTCTGCTTTGCCTTTTGGCTGTGTGAATGTACTGCCCAAATAATAGCATTGAAATCAGTTTTATCCCTAAAATTTCTATAACAGCAAAAATTATTTGAGCGCAAATTATTTCTAAGAAATCAATTAACCAGAGTTCATTCTCCAATACAGTTTGTTTTCATTTGATTATTTATTTTCTTAACGCCGTTCCTGGAAAACTAATTTCATGATTCTACTTCAGTGGAAAGTGAAGTGCAAGTAAGGTCCATCATCTTGCAATGATTTGAGGAAAGCAGTCTTAATTGATCCTAATTTATTAAATATATTGCTCAAAAACTAGCAGCAAAGTGGCCAGAAAGTTCCTTTTTGCTGCATATTCATTAGCACTTTTCCTCCTCCCAAACACAATCAAACCTTTATTTATGTGTCAAAGAATACATCAAGCACACAAAAACCTGCTGAGGAGGAGAGGAGCATCAGTGGCAGAGGAGCAGGCTCATGTATTGTCCTGTGTCTGATGTCTTGTGCACAGCAGGCTGAGATTTTAGGGGATTATTTGCAAGATTGGTTTAAAAGAATGAGGCAAAATGATATACTTGTGTTTCAGAGACTTTGCAGACAACTTAAACTTGCATATCCACTCAATTTGAAAATAGCTGCTGCTGGAAACCCACTTTCACCCTAATGATACAACTTCTGATCTATCCAGAGAATAAGTGCAGTGAGCCAGCACTGCTGGCTCCTCTATGCTACCAGAGAACATTGTTGGCCAAACTTTCTCAGTGAGAATGGAAAGACCTAGGACTGTCTCTAGCACTGGATGCACTGGAGGATGCAGTCCTTGGTCTGGACTGCACAAAATTAGCAGTTTTCAAGTTGTTATTAAAAATTTCCAGATTGAGAAATTCTAGCCTAAGCTCATGCTCTGCTGGAAGATACTGACCTGCAGTGATTATTTTCATTTGGGTTTACCACCTCTGTGTAAGAACCCAGATATTATAATTTTGTTTTTGTTCTTCTGTTATTTGACAGAGACTCAAATTCACAGGCTACAGAGATAGTAAGCTAACAATAACATGCTCAGTTCTGACAAGGGCAGCAAGTCTGACTGTAGAAAAACCACACTGCAAACTGCATTTTAAGACCTGAAAGTATTAATGAAACCTTTGTCCGGATTATTTTCCTGGTACCTAGGATGTCAATCTGTGCCTGCACCTCCAAAAAGGCAAACTCACATGTTGAGCTTACTTCCACTAAATATTTATGACCTATTTTTCTCCATGTACATATTTCAAAGTAGTGAAGTCAACCTAACCTTCATCAAGCTTTATTTTTCCACTTCATTCCCTACGCTCAAGGATGAATGCTTCCTCATTCCAACCCTCTAGCTGAGAAGCACTAATGGCAAAAATCATCTCCTATCCTGTTGAGCCCTTCAATCTAACAGTGCAAATCACAGTATTCTTTTTGATCTAGAGATCAAACACCTTCATCCTAGATGAAGACCCAAGCAAGGTTCAGTGTGTGCATAAAGAAAACTGTCCATGATGGGGAACAACCCATCTCTGAAAAGTAAGGAAAAGGCATCTGAGCCGGGTTTTAAAAATAAATGAAGGATGTTGACATTACTTCGATACATATTGGTTTAAATATGGAGAAACAGCCTTGATATTCCATTATTGCCATTTGCAACACAGCTGTTATTCTACAGGCACATGCTGTACTGCTGGAATTTGCATCTGGATCAAGTTAATATGTCATGTCTTCTGGCCCCATAGTTAGCATATTTCTCCTTTTAGTCTCTGCTCAGATCCCACTCAGTTAAGTGCTATGGAAACAGACTGTGCCAGTAAGAAGGTCTTTGGAGGCCTTCCTAGGTGCCACATGCAGAGCAGGTCTACATTTATTCCAATATGTAATTCAGCTGGACCATCATGACCCTCAGGACATGAAAAGGGTTTAGAGATATCTTTGTCACTCCTTTCAATTTGCCCCAAAAATTTGTTTGAAGAACAAGCTCTTTATTTCTTCTCTTCTTCTGTCACTATGTAAAGAACAGAAATTTCATATAGCTTGCCTCACTGATGGCAGTTCTCCCTGAGCCAGAGCTCAGCAATGTACACAAGGAATTCCAGAGGTTTTTTCTAGAATGCATAATTGTGCATTACCTCTACCTAAATTTCACATGTTATCATTCTGCTCATGTCAAGGCCTCTTTGAAATTTTCCAGCATGGATAACGTCCTTGTGTTCTTGTTAACTTTGCTAATTTATTACTATCCATTTTTTCAGATTATTAATATGGACAGAAAAAAATTGTTTGAATCTTTAATGGTTCTCCCACAGAAAATTTTCTCCACAACTAACCTAAAAAGCAGAGACGTAAAAAACCCCCAAGCACCTAATAGAATAATCCATCCGTCCTATCCTTATATATGCTGTACCATCAAAATAATAATAAAAACATAATTTCAGCTTCTCAGTTGTAAGCTAGCCTGTATCATAGCCCTTCAATACCAGTTACCTTAGTGGTGAAATGTATATCCCCTCAACCCATTCCAATGGCAGAGCCATGTCTTAATTGGGTTAAGATTCCAATATCAATATTTATCAATAAGGCACATTTTTGAAAATCAGTAAGCTACAAAGTCTAATTTCAGACCTGTGAAATGTGACATTGGATTATCCTGTGTTTAATGACCTTCATTATAGAATATTTTGCTTTCAGCATGCCTAGAAGGAAGTCATGGATCTAGAATATAGACAGATCAGGGCTCAAGCCAAGAACCTATCCATTTTCATTAACCCTTTTGCAAGTAAGAATGAAATCCTGTACAGAACTTTCTACATCACAGAAACTGGAGCTTTCCAGCAGGTGTTTTGGACATATGAAGCTCTCACATCAGAAGCAATGGGGTGGGTAGGAAGGCTTGACAGGAGATTGAAAGGGAGTAGTCAGCTTGCAGTCAATACATTTAATGGAGAAAAATGCAAGTTGCTCAGGCATCAGTTTTTCCTTCCAGGCTCATTTAGATAGCTTTACAATCACTTAAAAACCATAGTTTTCTCCCTCTGTTTTTGTCCCGTGAATTACAAGCACAGGCAGCAGCAGGAGCAATTTGTGCACAATCAGGAGGGAAACAGCTATGCACAGAAGTGTGAAGGAGGTGATCCAAAGTCCCCAGGAATCACTGTAACTGTTTCCATTGATTTACATGGTCCCAGAACATATAAATATAATAAGTCCTGCTTCTTTCCAATTACAATCAATTCTAAGGGTAATAAATTATTCTTGTAAATATCTATGGACACTAAATTCCAAGAGATGTATAATTAAAGTCATGGTACCACACCTGTTGATTAATAGGACTGGCTTTGTAAATTATGCCAAGCCTGCATAAATTATGCCATACTGCCTCATGTTTCAAAGCAGAGTGGAAGCAGAATCATGCGATTTCCCTCAAATGACTTTTTCTCATTTATTTTTAGTGACTAGTATCTCTATAACAGCCAGCTGATGAGCTTAAATGAAATCTGGGAGTCGCCAAATTGGCAGCACAGGAGATGGAAACCTCATTTTAACAGCTAAGGAAAAAATAAGACAGCACAGAAGCATGAACATTTTCACTTACCACTGTGGCAACGTGACTTTAAGGTAGAAATATCATATCTATTAATAACATAATTGTACTATCTACATCTAATTTACTTAGCCTTTCTAAAGCATAATGTCAACTAGAAGCATAAGTTCTGGCCAGATGTCTGTGGAAGAATCCACATCCAGCCACTCCTTTTGTACAAATGACAACACTACATCCTTCAAGCACAACCCCACATAACTCTTGTTATGGGGAAAAAAAAGGATTTTCCCTCTGTAGAACTGACATTGAAAAAAGCTTCTTTCCAAAGTGTGCCTGCTGAGGTGCTTCCAAGCAAAATGAGCAGCAGGTCTTGCTGGTGTTATCAGTTCTTCAAGGAAGAATCTCCAGCTCAATAGACATATGAACTGCTGAGAGTGGCAGTAGACATGGAAGATTCACTCACAGATACCGGATTACTCACATTTCTTTAGCTCCTCCTAAATCTTCGAATCCTCTGAAAATTCAGCAGGAGCTGAGGAAATGTGAGTAATGCAGCATCTGTGAAGTGAGAAGAAAAAGGCATCCCCTTCTCTTATTGTGCCACCCCTCCTTCAGTGAATTCATCACAGCTGTGGATGTGTTCCAGGCAGCAAATGGCAGACTGGGCTGGGGCTGCAGCTTTGGACCTGCTGAGTTTGCTGGCTTGTGACTCAGGCTACGGTCAGTGCTCAGGGAATCTCACAACTGCCCTTGCCCCTCTCCTCTTTCGGTAAACACCTACTCTCGACAACCACAGGACACTCATGACCTCAGATACGGGGTCTATAGCAATTGCCTTTTTTTTGTTTGTTTTTAATAGATTTTAAAAAATCTGTCTGATGAAAAAATAAAGCTTCTTTAAAAATCTTAAATTTTAAACTCAGGCTACTCAAGAAGGCTGCTATCAAGGTCCAGAATAATCATATCTCTAACATCGCCTACTCTGTTACCATTTATTCTCATACTTAAAAAAAACCTTTCAGATGCCTGATCATCAAATTAAACCAAACACCAGATATTGCCTCAACAGCGCTTTCACAAACAAGAAGTGATGAACAACAGTAGCCTTCACTACCATGGACAAACGATTAGAAAACTCTCTAGAGACAAGTTGTTTATACTGTGATGTTAATATCTTATTGTGTACTGGGAAATTGAAAGCAAAAATCCCCTTCAGTATTACTGTTGGCTCCCTCATAAATCAGCAATTTCTATTGTGTAATTTGACAAAAATTCCATATTTCTATTCAGTGTATTAAAAAAGAAATAAAAAGCTTTTTGGGATTAAATCATGAGATTTAATAAATTATTTTGTAAAACATTAAAAAAATTACATGACTCAGTAAAATTTTTTATTGTATTTCTTGGTGAACTTTTTATCCATGGAAATGAAACTCTCTGTTTTATGAAATGGATAGGTTTTATATGGCCTTAATCAGTAACACTGTCTCTCTCCAGGGCCACCCTCTGGAAATCTTTCATCTGGAAACAATTTTGAGAATAAATAAGAGCAAAGTTTTCTATTAGTTACAGGACTTATGAAAGAGGCAATTAATATGCTGGACCAATTGCATGTTGTGGATGACCCTTCCTGATGGCCAATGTATCTTCAGTGCCCCTGATACATCTGAAGACTTTATTAATAGGCTCTTGTAGCTCTGAATTCCTGTCTTCAAGTAGAAAAAGCCCATTACTGTCCAATAATAGTTCTGCCAACATGATAAGTAAAGGCTCTGGCTCTCTCTGTATGTGTAAGAAATATGTAATCCTCTATTAGTGCATGCAAGGCTATTTGAAAGCATTATTTAAACGGACTATAAGAACCTGGAATCACATCTCAGCTTCCTCAGTGTTTTTTTCTTTGCAGACTACTTCCAAGACGAATAAAACTCCAGACAGTGGTGATGTAGCTGGTCTGAGTTAAAGGGCAGTGGTACAGAGAAGACTTCCACTGCTAGTGTTGCTGAACACAGTAGCACACTCAGCAACCATAAGTTCTGCTCTGTGCCATTTGTAAGCATCACAAAACTTCATCCAGAGCTCATTCTGTGGCTGGTTTTTTGGAAGAAGAAGATCTAGTTGATGAGAGCCTGTCTTTCACCAGAGCCATTCTCCAAGGAGGAAGAACTCCTCCTGTGGACAGATGTCTAATCAAGCATATCCAGCCTCCGCAGATTTCTCTCTTCCTTTTTTTCACTCTTAAATATTCTGCAAACACTTCATTACAAATTATGGTGTCAGGAAACTCTAGAAGGAAACTTCTTCCGCTTTCAAGTCCTTCTACAAACTCTTCTATATATACATCTTTGGATGTAGTGGCACCATGAGCTAAATGGTTTCCCATGACTTCAGGATCAGTTTTTAAAAACCACATGAATTAACTGAGCTTTTCATGGTTTTGTCAGAAGTGAAACAACCCATGCTCAAAGCATCCATGATGTGACATAATAAAAGCAGTTGAGTCTTACCTTACAAGATCCAGCGGCTGGTATTTATACCACACTCCCCAGGAAGCCCAGCACTCATAGAGCAGGTGTCTGTGGTTTTCTGCCCCATGGGTTTTTATTGAATTCTTACTTCTGTAACTTCCCTAAAATACAAATCTGGACATTAATGAATAACAGCAGCAAAAAAAGAATGTTTAAGTAATGTCTCTTACTAGCAGTATGGATAACACAATTTATGCAAACTCCACACTTGTGCTCCAAAAGCTAAATATGACATTAAAAAAAAAATCAACCGATGTCACTAAGACTTGAGATTATTCTTCCTAAGATATTTATAATAAATCATATTCAAGTCATAGGCTATAAATGCAAAGAAAATCTTTGGAGAATCTCCAAAAAAACCCCAGAGCATGATGGTTTTTCCTCTCTGAAAACATACTGATATATCAACTCAAATAGTTTTTACAGAATAGATCCAGAATAACTCTCTTTACTCATCTCTTTTTGCAAGAAAATACCCCTAAATTTTTTCCCCATGGAAAAAAGCACTGCTAAATGGAAACATGTCAGAGGCAGACATTAACAAGATCGAAGATAAATGATTACACAATTAAGAATTCGTTTTGTGGGAAATGTCTGTTCAAAAAGAAAAAAAAAAAACTGAGAAAAGTACCTCATGAAGAGGAAATGCAGCTTCATAGGAGCCATTACTGAGCAATCGATTCAGACCTAAGAATCAAAAGTATTCAATTATTTACCAATAGGAGCAGAAAAATTGCTAAGTAAAAAGCAAAACACATTTTCATAATAAACTGGCTAAATGAAGTTTGAAGCCCATTGACAGTACAAGATACATGTAGAAAAATTAATCTTTTATAGATTTTGATGACTAAGATATAATACAAAGAAAGACGTGCTCAAATATTAATCAGAATCTATCATTTATTATGCTGGAGGTTTAAAGATTCATTTGCCAAATCCATCTTTAGTGTAACTTCAGTGATATTGGAGACCTCACACTAGGTTTAAAGTTTGACCTTATGAAATATTGTCTAAGAAAGCTGTTTAGATGAAAAGCTGCATATCTTGGGAGCTAAAAACTTCAGGGAAGGTCTCGACATTTTTGAATTGCAGACCACTAAATCTACTGAAACTCTTAATTTCCATGTGATAACAACTTTCTAAAATATGTTCAGTTTATGTCTTATGAAAATTGCTGGTCAGACAGAAAGGAAGAAGACAAGCTGCAGCAGTACAAGACCAGAAACTAAACAGGAACCTGAACCAAAATCATTCCTATGTGGCACAAAAAAGTAATCATACATCCCACTCACTCAGGGCTTGTTCCTCTTTAATGAGAGCCTTGAGAACTAATGGCTGCTGAGATGCTGGTGCTTTTCACTTGGAAAATCACCAAAATAGGATTGAACTGTTACCAGGCAATGCAAAACAAAATATCCACACTAAGAACGCGAAGGTGTTTGAACCCTATTGACCAAGAGGCGCAGAGTCTTGATTCCTTTCCTAATTCACAGAGGATGCACAGTAGCAAGAGCACAGCAATGGGGTTCAGTGGTGGCATGAGTATCTCCCTGGCAGAATATGCTTTCTTCCAGTCTCTCTGGCAGAAAAGTAAAACTTGTACAGCTGAGCTGGGCTTTGCTCGGCCCAGTGATCAATGCAAGGTTGTGTGCATTGTAGGTACAGCTCAAGCTGACATGTGAGGGATTGGGATCTTGCTGTAGGCAGGGACTGCAAGCGTTTGTGCTAGATGCAACGTCTGCTCTGCTTAGAGGTATTGCTGCCCTCATCCCAGCAGCTGAGAAAGAAAGAAAAATGGGAAGTTTTGGGATATTTCTCTTCCTCTTCAGGAAAGGTGAGGTTTAAACAGCAGGGAAATGAAACAGACGGCAGAGTTTTATGGAGACTGTCTCTGTTTGTCTCTATGTGGTACTCAAGCAGTACGTGCTCTGTACCACTTGGCAGGTGACCACTGTTTCATATTCTATCCCTCCTCTGTCACTCTCCTGGATCTGTGTATGTGCCACTCCAAATGTTCACTCCACTCACTAACTGAAAGTGAAGACACAGTTATGCATAGCAGTCTTGGCACTGAGGACATCAGTGGTGAACTCCCTTTTGACTTACAGCAACAACAGAGATACAGAGTCTTCCATCTCCCTTAGGGATGGACAGGTATCCAGGGAGCAGCCCTGTAGGCTGAGATGTAGAGCAGCACAAATCTTGCCATCCTTCCAAGCACATTTTTATGAAAGAGTAAAAGCTTTCGTGCATGAGTCTCTCTGCTTCTCCACTGCTCGTAACCTGTTCATATTTGTTGTTTAAATCAGCCTCTTCCCTTGCAGAGGTGATAAATCCCCTGTGGTGACGTGTACCTGTGAAAGCTGACTGATACTACACGGAAATGATCACGTCTTCCAGGCAAAGCCCCTACAACAGCAGTGGGTGAGATGTAAACAGTCTAAACTGAGGTGATTAGAAAGGAAGGAAAAAACTCTGTTATGAGCCCAGGCAGACTTCTCCTTTCTTTTTTTAATCACACATTTTAAAGCACATTGCTCAGTACTTACCAATTTTGTTTTTCCCTTCTTCATATTTCACTCTTTGTAAGATATGGTGTACAATTCTGCTTCTTGTAGCATTATTGAAGAAAGTATCTTTGTTGTGTATTATGAAGCTATACGAAAATAAAAACCAAGGGCATCTCAGAAACATGTAATAACATGTTTAAGGCAAATATTTAGTTCCATTAGTTTCTGTGACACTCTAAAAATCTACAGTATGTAAGCAAGTGCAAGAAGGATTAAAGACACTTGATTGAGAGATGATTAGCCAGGTGAGATGCTGCCAGTATCAGTATTCATTCTCTAACAAAGAACTACATGGAGAAGTCTGGAGAAAGATAGAAGATACTTAAGTATTCATTATGGTAAGCATCACTTTTAGGTAATTCACTGAAAACCACAAAATTCTTGCACAAAAATTTGCAAAAGCATATCTTTGTAAGTGCAGCAGTAGAAATTTACATTCCATTTCTATTCCAGGCTTTTTGCTATGCTCTACCATTATGAGTCAGCTGGAAACATCTACTTGGTAAACTACTCTTACCGAAAACTATTACTGAATACTATGTTAGAAATGGAGAGTATCATATACTCCTATATTTGGTCCTGGAAGCTAAAATACAGCAGAAAATTAGCTTTCAGACGCCATTTATCCAGTTAATATTCTGGTTCAATGTTCAATAGATTAGACAGAATTGTGGTGAGTCTGAATGAATTTTTAAAAAACCCAACAAACCCTGTGGATAGGAGGCAATATTGTTTTCCTCATCTGTGTTTTTGAAGAGCTGCAGAATTGAATAAACTGATGAATAAAACGTTACGGTCATAGAGGCGTCATAGAGAGATGGGTCTGTAAGACAGCACACTAGACAAATACAACCTTAAATGAGATCATCTTAATCAGGAGCTTGGCGTGGATTCATATCACCTTCTCTTTTGCACGATGTGAGATTCACTGCTCAGTTTTCCCCCCAGGTAATTTTACTCAAATGAAAATTTGCTTTTTCAGAATGAATCTTTACCCATGGGAAATAATATATGGCTTTGCACCTCCACAGTAATTTTGAAAAACAAGGAGTCCAACTTCTGGACTTTGAGAACTTCATATGCTCCCCCTTTATTATCAAAATTCTCAGCTGAATTTTCAATACAATACAATGTGTACATAAGTTCCTTATGGGCTGCTTCAAAGGCAGACAGTAAAAAAAAATAAATCCTGAAGTAAAGGTATGTGAGACAAGTTTCTCCAAGAGCACCAGAAGTAATGGTTTTCTAGAGGTTACTATCTCATGTCTCCTTTGCCACTCCACCCCAGATAATCACAGGTCATTTCTGTGTCTACAATCTACTCATTACTGTAGTCAGTACTTCTGGCTTCCTCCCATATCCCTACTATTCCCAAAGTCCTATGCATGCCCTAGAGTACCTACCTAAAGTAATTTGATTTATGCATATTGGCTGACCACCATGTGCACGCTGATTTACCAGTGGGCTGGTACCACACAGCAAATACAGTTGGTGTCCACTGGCTACTGCCTTTTCTATATAGGAACAGTTTTGGGCCACTATTCCATTTCAAGCTGCTGTTACTCAAAAAGTATGTCAGACTGAGCTTATCTTTCAGATGCATAAAAATATGTAGGTATAGAGATGTATCTTTACTTGTATCAAATTCAGTTGAAAGTAATCAGTATGTAAAATAGTAACTATTAAAAGCACTTTGAGAAAAAAAGAACTGCTGTCATCATGTAAGTCTTAATGCTGATAGAAATTACATAAAAAAAAAACCCAACCTAAACTCTGAAGCAGGTAGAACAGTGTTGTTTTCAGCTGAAGCTGGAACTCTGTATTAGGCTGTTTTAGTAGCAGCAGAAACAAATTAAAAGCAGGAGTAAAACAGAAATGAACACTTAGAGATTTTTGCTCTTTATTTCATTTTCTTTTACTGACTGACTTTCCAAGATCTCACTTCCCAAACAGCACTAAATGTTAAAGAACTGTGAAGATAACTTCAGAGATACCAAAACAGCACAGTAATTTTCATTCTGACTTAGCTGTGAGTTCTTGTAGGATACAATTGAGAATTGAATCACCTTATCTGGGAAACTTGCAACATGGAACCAGATGAGACCTTAATCTATTTTCCTTGTAATCCAAGGTTATTTTGCCTATCTGTTATCACAACTGTCTCATACTGCAACTAGAGTTAGCCATTTCATCATTTTTTCTGGAGAACTTGTTTAATAGTTTTATTTGTATTTAGGATTTCTACTTTCATGAGTCATGAATGCAAAAAGGCAAAAATCAAGGATTATGCAAACTCTAAAAACAAAGAAAGAATCACTTGTATAAAGAAACACTTTAGTCATTTGCATTCATTTGCAAACTTAGCAATTGTGTTATTATAGCTTTTGATCTCACATGGGCAAGAAGAAATAACCAGATGTGTCTGTGAAGCAGATGTAAACACCTCAATATAGTAACTGTCATGAAGAACTCTGCCTATTCCAGAACTAGCTGAAGCAGTCCTAATACACATGTGAGAATATGAGCTGCAGAGGTTCTGACCTGCCCAGTCTTGTGCCAGTAAAAGGCATCTGAGGGCAGGAGGGGGAGAGGAGAGGAGAGGAAGAACTCACCATGATCAGAGTGGGCCAAAAATGTACCCTTGAGTGTTTTTCAAAGTTATTCATGAAGACATGGATGAAGAAGAGATGCTAGAGTTCAACAAAAGTGAAAAAGGAATGTCAGAATGAGTCCTCTGGATGTCCTGGACCATCCCTAACCATATCATTATTTCAGGATAGAATTGCATGTGGTAAAGTTTAAAAAATAATCCTCACTCATTTTTGAACATAAAAATTATAGGGTTTTTTTCATTTGCTTAACTCAAATAGGTTTTTTTTCTGTGAAATTGTCTGTAGAGTAGGCTCAGAAAGAGCAGCATCACCATAATCAAGGGGGCAGGGACCTCTGGCACAGGAAACAAAAAGAGGCAGACATGAGTGGAAGACATCGAAAGGTTGAGAATATCTCAGGTAGTTGTATCTATGTGTTACAATATCCCAGTTAGACATTGACATAAATGAGGACAACGCCAGGGAGGTTCCAATTTATCTCAAAAATCACAGGAGTTGTTCTTGTCAGCGAGAATCAGGAAGCTCAGCGTAGGACTTACCCCTTTCAACCACCACCCCTTCCTCCCATGCTTTATGCACATTTCTTCCCCCCAAATTTTTGTGCTTCAGTTTGTCTTATTTCCGAATGTGGGTGGTAAATCTGTATTCACAGAATAACCATCAAATCTATTCCATGTTCTACACCATCCAATGAAGAATTCAGAGGAGAAAGATTTTCTCAGTTTGTGAAGAATCTCACACTTCAAATTTCAGTTCACAGGGGCCAGAGCTGAAGATATTTTCAAACTAGGTACACATAAACATTTATCAGATATTACTGAGCTATAAACCGTATAAAGCAGAGGCTTTCCAGCAAGTTTTTTAACCCTTGTTGCTGTAAGGTGGAAGAATTTCCTCAGCTGTTCTGTTTCTGCTGCCCTTGTTAGATTTTCAACATGCACAAGGATTTGAATATTCATAAGAGCAATACAGTTTGTTTTCAGCCTCAGAAGGGTTTAGACTTTATTCATGAGACTTTTCACTGAAGGTTTTGATCACTTTGTTGCCTCATTTGTGAGACAAAAAATAAGCAAGGATTAATACATTATAATTTTTATTACCTGTGAAGTTAATGTATAAAAGTAGATAAAGCCAGTGATTTGTTGCACAACAGCTATAATCATTAACTTGTTCCTGTAAGTCTTATTTGTGTGAGCTGCCCTTACTCAAAAGGAAAATCCCAATGAAGATAATGAGGGTACTTTTGGAAGGAGAGGTTCCAGAGTTGATCCTTAATTAAAGTCCCTTTTAAAAACGTCATTCTGGAAATACTGCTCTTACTTTCACGCTGTAAGAGACATGAAGAGTCAGTGAAGGTTAATTGCTTTGAAACTATATTTGTAACCTTCTTAACTGGACTCTGAACTGGAAATTTCAAACTATCTTTCTGTGGGTGGCAAAGCACAGCAAAGCTAACTGTTGTCTGAAGAAAGGCCTCAAATTAGTGCAAATTCAACCAAGAAAAAATTACCAATGAATCCCTGTTCATACATTCTCTTAGGTAATTTTGCAGGTTGTACAAACGCTTTAAGGGTAAATTTAGCTCTTGAATCTTTGAAAGGACATTTGAAAAAAAAGTGGGTTTACTTTTCTTGTTTTATTTTACTTTATATATTTTGGGAAAGCAAAAGGCAGGAAAAGGCTATTTTCTGCTTTACTGGTAAGATATACAAGCTGAAAGCTAAACACTCATGGTCAGGTGACAAAGCTACGATGGATGCATGCACAGATCCATGTGTGTCTTGGCACCGTGGGATCCACAGACACCGAAACATTTGATGTCTGACACTCACCATATCTAAAAGTACTTTCTGCTGGAAGCTGTACAAACTAAGAGCACAGATGTTGTTCGAAGGAGTAATCTCTATGTGAGTAGTGTACTCTTTGGCATAGGAAAAATGCCCAACCTTCTGTACTCCCAGGTGAATCACTGAGCCAACAGCCAACCTATTGTTGGCTGAGGCAATAGCAGGTTTTTGGCTCATTTAACATAGAGAAAGTAAATCACCAGCTGTAGTAGCAGCAACAAGGTGAGCCTGCAGTATTCCCCTGAGAATAGTACCACACATTTCTCTACTTTATCTGTTTGAAAATGGGTATATTATTAGCACTTGCTAATTTTCATTTTGCTTGACTTTTAAGGCTGCAGCTGACTGTCTTGTTTATGTAAAAGGACATTTTTAATGGTTAACAGGCGTTTTTCATATCATATGCCTAAAGCAGGGTGACTTTGGGATGAAGAATATTGTAGTGGCTCTCTCTGTTTCCAAATTGGCACTACTGCCTCTAAACTGCCAAAGTAAAATAGAGAGTCATGAAAGTGCTGAATCTCTCCTCCATCTTCCTCTGCCCTTGCCCCCAGATCAGTCTTCCCCCTAGATCACTTCTTAATTTAAATTGCTTCACTCAGAAATATTCACCTGGGATAGAAGAAGCCTTACGTATTTTTCAGGGATGCCCTTCTTCATTCTGTTTGTCAGGCAGTTAAAACGCCCAGAACCAGAGAGAATGCAGGGCATGTCCAAGTTTGGCAGCACAAAGATTTGTTTGAGAGCAGGATTTACAAAACCATGGTTCCCCATTTATAAAAAGCCATTTACAAACGTATAGTAGTTACACTGTAGATGTTTTTAAACACCAGAACGACCATCCTGGTTCAAAACAAGCGTGTGTCTGTGCAGCCATGTGCCATGTCTCCAGTTGCAGCAGCTCCCCGATCTAGCCATGATTTTGGGGTAAGGTGGCTCAGGGAATATGGGCACAGATCATCTTGGTAGAGATGGGGTTTGTTAAGGTCAATTTGAACATCAGAAAAAGCTTGAAAAGTATCTCCCCCCTGAGAGACACGCATCCTGGAAATCTGGAAAAAATGCAAGACTCATGTACCACAAGGGAACATAGTACAAATGAGAATCACTCCATTAACCTCTGGTATGTAGGGCCATTTTTGCTTAATTAATCAAGTTACCATCCTAGTCCTCCTAATTGAGTAAATATTTAATCTGATTTTCACAAAGTAATAAATATTTATTTAAAGTGGTTATTCAATTATATATTAGATTAATATTTAATCAGAGAGTTTATCGCCTTCGAAAGAAAAAACAAAGGGGAAAATAGCTCCTGATATAGAGTTTGAAATCTCTAAACAGCAATTAACATATTTTCCTAGCTAATGTACAGTTATCTAAGAAATTGTAGCTAATTGCTACTGTTGCTATTCCCAAGTGACCAGCATCTGACTACATAAAATAACTAAGATATAGTAGAAGAACAACTAAGTATGTCTGATGGCAAACATTTTTCACATATTGTGCATTCTTGTAACTGATAACTTTCAGAAGAAATGCTTTAGTATAAACACAGCCTTTTCCAAGCTGTGGCTGCAGAAAAGAGACACTACTCAGAAGTCTATCTTGAAAATTATCATTTTGTATTCCACACAATTAAAACAAAAAAGTGCTTGGCAAAACTTCTTTCCTCCAAAAAGAGATTTCCTATTACTTAAGAAATAAGATGAATTTTGGTCTTCTCTTGTACTGACAATTTTGTGATATACCCTATGAAGTATGCCATAACCCCTTAAAAAGAAAACCTGAAGCCACACTGCAAAAGTTACAGGCACACATCACAGATGTTATTCTTGCATTTTCTTCTTTGCCTCTTTTGGAGGAAGGACAGATGGCTAGCTGTGCCTCTTAAAACAAATTTAATTTTTTTTTTGGAAAGCTAACCTTTCTCCACATCTGGCCTTTTTCCATCTGGGTGAGAAAGAAAAATGCAAGAAAGGAAAAGACCACTGATATGACCTACTAGAATTGCACACACTCATTGTACATCAATATTTTAAAAATATTAATTCCTATGGAATAAGGCCTGGTCAGGTTTTTTTAATTATTTTCCTCTCCAGACATGGAATTGTAAATATTGTCAGTTATTTGTCTTTCCATGTTTTTAAAAGGAACTATCACAAATGAAAACTGTACTCAGATCATGTTATAAAATCTGTATCAGACTGGGGCCGTCTATGTGGAAACTGTGGCTAGATCACAAAAGATAAACTGCCCATTTTCTGATGATGCGAAAGATATCTGAAGCTATGAAGAAAGGAAGAAACAAGGAATTTTAGACCCAAATTGCAATATTTGGACAAAATCAAACACAGCCAAGCTGATATGAATATTTAAGGAATAATATTTCAGAAAATGAAAAGCACATAAAACTGGGAAAAAGGAAGAATTTGGCAGCCTCCAGGTAGGACATATGGCAAAATCTACTGTGAGGCCATGGAGATCTTATTTGAAAACAAAGAATATGGAGTTTTATGCTTCCAAGATGGTTGTAATTGTGAGTGATTTACTTCATGGTCATTAAGCATGTCTTGGATAAACAGTGATTTATGACAACACAGAAATCTGAAATATTTTCAGCTGCGAAAAGTACATATCTTGCTCTCCAGAAATACTTGTACAATAGCCAGAAAAATCCTCGTTAGTGTAACTAAAAGACTGATTATATTAATTTTAGGTTCCTGTGGGTATTTCTCAAAGAACAGTTGAATGTACTTCATCTCTTCCTTTCACTTAGGATTCTAGATTTGCAGGAAAATTTTATGACTTTTACTCTAAACTTAAAATTCAAAATCCGTGCATAAGTTCTGACAAAAAGCAGACACTAGTGACATTTTTCAGCTACCACCTTAATACAGTGCAAAAGGACTAAAAGCCTTGCATTTATTCTGCGTTCTCTGAGGAGTTCAAGAACTGAATGAGTTACAAACATTTTATTTGCTCAAAGAAGATGTCCATATGGTCAATGAAAAGTCTTAACACTGAGGTCAGCCAGCTGAGCATTGGTGTGGTACAGGGACCCCTCCTGTCCTCTACCTGTTCTCTCAATCAATTTTGGCACAACTGTGTGATGGAAGAGGATGCAGAGTCACATCTAAAGGCCCAAGAGTAGAAAAGAGATTGTCACTGTTCTAGCCTACAGGATGATGTACTTGTTAAAGACTGAACTCCACAAGTAACTACCCATGACAATTACGTAGCTTCCAGTACAATTACATTGTATTACAATATGGGATGGTAAGAGCACTCTAGCAAAACCTTGACTGTCCCAAATATGAAAATGTATGGACTTTTCTTACCACTGAAAAAATGCAAGCTAAATTATCGTAACCATAACATTACTGTAGATAGCAATTCTTCTTTCCAGCATCTCAAGAATTTCTGTGATTATCTTCACATACCTAAAACAATATTGTGGGTCTCTGGGTTAAAAATTTAAATCTCTGCATGCGACTCACTAGACAAATATTGAACAAGTCATTGTATTTCAAAATTCTAGTGAAACAAAACAAGACAGGCTGATACAGACAACAGGCTGAAGCATGATAGGAACACCACTGATGTCAGAGCCAGCACCTTTTGGGAGAAGGAGGCCAGCTCAGCCAACATTTTCTAAGCCCTCATTCACACAAAAAAGGAAGACTACACACAGAAAGCTAAGCAGAAAATGTCAGGCCTGCCAGGGAGTAAAGTTTCCAAATCTGCAATGACGTTAAAGAAGTGCCAAACAACAGTAGGAGTGTTAATGAAACTAGCACTACTTAATAAACTGCTCCTGCCAGTTTACCAACACAAACATGAGCAAGGCAGAAGCATGAAGAAAAATATTCTGGTTCCTATATGCCAATTCTCCTTTCAGCCACAGAAAACCTTTCAAAACAAACCACCAACCCTTTTCCCATGTGCAGTAATTTTAGGGGAAGTTAGCTGTTAATAGTGCTGGTAATAAAAACATTAATGCTGACATCCCAATTTATTAATTTTTTTATTATCGCTGGTCTATTCTCAAACTAATTTGCACCTACTCTTCCCCTTGCAGGGCACAATAACTGACCCATCTCTGTGTCAAACAGACTTCTATTGAAATTTCCCTGGAGTTTTGCACCTGTTCTTGTTTTTCTGCTGTATTTGGAAAGATGCCATTTGTGGCAGAGGTTTATTTTATTCATTCTTATTGCAGCTAGTAAATCAAATCCCTGAAAATTTATTCATTCAAAACGTGGTATTTCAGAGCTTTATCAACCTGGCTTCTCCCTGAATAAAACCACATATTTCAGATTTTTGAGTGACCTGTAATTCATTCTGTGTCTTTTAGTATCCTCATCAGTGCTGCCTATTCTTTGTGGTTTTGCTCTCAGTCAACAATTGTTTCCCATATTACAAGCACTGTAGTTACCCATAAGACATCCAAAATTTGACACCCCTTAAATTCCATATGAGTTCTGAAGGTTATGTGGGGTTTTCTCTGTTCTGCGTTTTGCAAGTGAATAAAGGCTTCCTGTAGTCAAACGATTTCTCTGATGTTTGTGCAACACTGATGCTATTGGTATGCTTGGAAAAGTGTCACTGATAGGTCTAAACCCTGCCATTTTGCAAGCACTTTTGCTTCCATAAAAGTGAAATTCAATCAAATTGACACTGTCTGTTTTCTTTAGAGTTCTGTTTGTTCTACAGTCATAACTAGGAATGAAATGGGAGTATCAGTATTTCAACCATCAGTGATGAAGGACTAATTTTGATTATGCTAAAGACATAGAAATGCTGAGAAAAGAAGTCCGAATCACATCTTTAAGTGAAAAAGATCAACTGCAATTCTGACCTGAGAGAAAATAGCCATTTGACTACTTTAGGGACATAATTGAAATTCCAGTGAATTAAAATGAACTTTCCCATTGATTTCCTTTAGCTTTGAGCTGGACTTTTAATTAATAGAAATGCAGACTTGCTATCTCTTCCTTTTCGTGAAAAAGAACTAATATGAAGGCACTAGTCCTTAAGACATGAACCAAGAAATTGATTTTTTCCAAGGTGAATCCAGAAGGAAAAGTTTTCATCTTGCAATTGAGATATGATAGAATACTCACTGATGGATCCTTTGTTGGCTGAATGGAGCAGTATAGCAGTCATTCTCCTCCAGATCTGGCAGTGTTTCCTTGTCCAGTTTCATTGGCTTTCTGGGTAACCATCCTCGGAACCTGCTTATCTGTTTCTCGATCCTGCAGCACATGATAAGTATGAGCATTTGAGATAATGGTTTTTTTCACTACATCACGAAGCACATGTCAAACCAGGCTACCTAATATTTACAACTAGAAAAGGTGCAATGTCTCTTGACTTTTTTTGAGGCAGACCAAATTATACAAGCTGAACTTGATTATTAATAACCAGCCTACCGCAGAGGAGCATTTATTTTGTCTCAACAGAAAAGCAACGCTGATGGTAGATGCTGCCATAAATCTTAGTAAGCCCAGTGAATACTTGGCATGTCTCTAAACCTTTATTTCTCAGATTTTCAGTTAGTTTAAAATTCAGGCTTAACTGACATAGATTTTTGCCCTCTAAATGTTAGAACAGTGGAGATTGTGGCAAAGATTTTTGGCAGCTAAACCCCAGCAAGTTACATCCCATTACTGCTCTCTGTGTGGATCCTTACCTTGCAATGGATGCTATTTAAAAATAGGCTACTTTGTTAATTTCATTCAATTGTAGTTTCTTGCAATACTACAACCTTCATGAAACCAGAACCCTGGTTTCAGGTGACTGCTATGCGGATTCTTAACATTTGGAAGGTGAAAGCAAACAGCGATTGATCTGGAGAAAGGAGAAACTACAAGTGCACTCGTGCAAAGATACACAGTGAAATGAAGGGAATAATCAAAGCTAGTTGGAGAAGACAATCTAAACCAAATTCAAATCCATACTAGAATGTTATAATGAAAAACACCTGAGAAATGTGTAGCACAATATGTGTGGCACAATGAGCCCAACTCCAAGTCCTAACCACTGATCCCTGCAAGAATCACAGGCTATAAACTGTGGAGTGTGCCCATACTTCAGTCACTGGATGAATGTTTCCAGAAGTGGAGCTAAGGGGCACGAATTGTCTTCCTTTGAACTGAAAGTTCAGTTCTGAACAAAGCTCAAGGACTGGAAATATGGTTGGGGGTTTCGTTTGTTTGTTTGTTTTGTGTTGTTGTTTTGTTTTTTTTGGTTTTTTTGACAGAGTCAACATAAGAACTCTATGACCAGCAAATGCTGATACCTCTGCACAGTCAGTTTGAGGGAGGAAAAACCATACCCAGGCAGCTGAATGTGTGGGGAAGGGATGTGAAAACGTTACCCACTTTCATTTAAAATACATGTAGTATTTCCTGGAATATTCTGCCTTCTCCCACCAAGTATTTTTATCTCGGATAAGGAAGTTAACGCTCATTTTTAAACATGGGCACATTTCAAAATTGTACCTGAATCAGCTGTACCTGTTCTGGCCCCATTTGTGCATTTCCAACCTGGAACAGCATGATGGGGTGAGGGGTGTTGGATGTTGCATGTGTGTGCAAATTTATCATCAGGACTGTTTGGAAAAACTGTAGTATGCATGTAAACATAATATCAGATTTTCGCTTAATTAATCATAAACTGTCCATGGGCAGTGTTCGCACTGACCCAGCAGTTTGGAGCACAGGAGGAGGTAGTCTGCAATGTCTGTGCTGAATGCAGGTGAGATGTCAGATCCCAGAGCTCTAAAGGGCCTGACCAATTGTAACTCTCCAGCTGCAGCATCCAGCCTGAGAGCCTTGAGCTAGTCTGTCTAGCCACTGATAGAAATGCCAAGGGACAGCTAAGTTCTCTTCAGGGAAATCCCTGTCTTTTGGCCTCTGTTTTTTTCTCTGAAAATTCCATAAGCCCTGTGTTACTGTACATTCAGCAGGCTTAGTGTGTCTGGGTATGGAAAAGGCAGGAGGAATCAGGAAGAGGATTTTTCTAAATATGCTGTTCCATTCTTGTTAATTAAACTCGTTTGAATTCTCTAAGCTACTAACACCCCTGCCCATCTGCAATCTTTTCCCATTCATGCTGCAAATCAATGTGCACATTTGAGATACTGCCTACTGCAGGTTTATCACACCACACAAGCACAGCACAGAGGGATGGAGTGCTTTCCCCACTTAACAGCAATGCATTATTCATGCTGGCTTCTCACTGAGTGTACCCAGAATTTGAGTGGTTTGCCATTCCCAAGACTCAGATTACTTGGCATGCTCAGTCAGCCTGCTGGCAAACGGGTCTGAGAAGGTTGCAAAACCTGACTGCAAAGCACAGAACATGCAGCACAGCCTTCTGCAGGGAAAACAACCCCCTCTAGTTAATTCCTTGGAAAAAAGAAACCAACCAAATTTTTAAATTTCCTCCAGCTCATTCCAACAGTGCCATCAGTCAGCAGTGCAGGTTTCATATGCTACAGGAGCATCTTGCAAAAGGAAAAAGCTGCAAGAGTGGTGTTGGTGCTAACGAACACAGACACACAGTGTTAAAAATCTAATTTTTTATCACTTCTTCTCGGCTAATCCATGCGTCATTTTCCCCATATTCAGCTGAATAGGGGAATGGTGTCTGGAAAGCAGTGTGACCTACCCAGGAACAATGGGGTGCATGGAGTGATGAAGAGAGAGCTGCTTCACACAGTGTCTCAGAGTCTCTCCCACTTCAATCCTGCCCCTGCTCTCCAGGTCTAGTTTTACTCAGCACCCTCTTTCTAAAGACACATATTGTGTTTAACTCACACAAAGCATTTTTCAGATAATTTTAAAGAAGCTGTTTTCTCACCATAAAGTGGGGTAGGGATAGAACCGTTTTAAAAGGAAAGAGAAAGTTAGGAAAATAAAAAAAGTTTTTAATTGAGACTGATTTTTATGGGTGGGTCAGCTTTCATAGAATTTTATGCATATTGTCATGCTAGCTATTGTATTAGTTTAGTTTTTAACCACGATGCTGGTGCTGTGTAGGCATCTGATACCCCTCCTTTCCTTTAAAGTAGGGGAGTTTTGTAATTTGAAGTTTTGAGATCACTAGAATTTTTCAGAGAGAAAAGTCAAGTCAGGTTGACAAGTTGCAAGAGACCTGCTCTGGGCTTCGCCTTGTGACTAAACTCCTCTCTAAAATAAATTTTGCCCAAATGTCAATATAATGTTTGTATTAACTCAAAAAATGGACAAAGGCTTCAAGTACTTTAATCTACACTGAACTAGGAATAGAGGAAATAGATACTTTTATTGAAGCCGTATATCTAAGTTTCACATAGGTTAAAATAAAGCTGAATATGTTTTCTTTTTTCCCCACTGGGGCTATTCAGTTACAGCTTTTCTGCCTCAAGTAGCTATTTATAGATTGGAACATAAAAATGGAATTTAGCCAAGTGTTCGCATCACTCAGGAACTAAATACCAGGAAAAGGATCACACCTCTTCCCATACTGACTTCAAATTGCATCCTGACTCGTAAGAAAATGAACATGAAGCCAAACTTCATATAACACATATAAATGATAGAGCCTTCACCGTCTCCTTCCTATCTATTGCTTTAGTCAAAGCAGCCATGTCTTCTTTAAAGTCAAGATCAATTCCAAAGCTAATGGCCGCTATAGAATCTATTGTAAGGTGGGAATGGAAAGTGGGGCAACATCAACAAGTTTTAGAAGATTTGTGTGCGTCTGTTACCCTGTGCCAAAGAGGGATAAAATGTCTCACCTCTGCAAAGTGCTCATTTGGTGCTTACTAATATGAAAAGGCAAATTCTATAATGCTATATCAATGCTGGTACTGTCAAGTCACCAGCACACGGTGACATAACTGAATATACAAAATGTTTTTTAATATGCTTATACTGCAGAGTGAACATCCTGTGGATGTAAATGTATCGATATTATGTGCAAAATTGTATGGCTGTTCATTCCAAAATGCAGATTTTTCAAATTTAATTCTTCTCTCTTAGAGGTTCTTGGCAATATTTCCACTGACCTCAGTAAATCAGTAGATCAGGTGCTAGACCCCTTTGAAAACTGCATCAACAATACTGTGGCATTAAATGCCACATACAGTGAGATAGATAAATGTAGATATATAAATGATCTGGTTTTTGCCAAGCTGTATAATTTTTAGGCATTTTGGAGATATTTTCATTTAAATTTCCAAGGTATCAAAAAGAAAATGCAAACTGCTGCAGGGAGTTTCATTGCAGCAAGTCAGACATAAACTGGGCATCAAGCATAACCTTAAAGATATTAATAATTGAGTGAAAGCACTTCAAAGATTCTTGGAAAATACATATCTCTTAAGGTCGGTTCATTGGCTTCCTATCTACCAACAAAGTACTCAGCATCCCCACAGAGGAAGCAATAAATAAATAATGCCATCACTATAACAAGTAAGCAAGGTTCGTGGAAATGAACTGGTAACTGTGGTACTCTAACCCCAAGAAATTCCCTAATGAGCTACATGAAAAGAAGGCGATACAGCATTTGCACTAACTTCTATTTCTTTAAAGACTGTGAAATGCAACTTCTCTTTGGTTTTTTTTTGCAGATGTCTTAGTGTGTAATCACTGCCTTCATCCTTTCTACAAACACAACTGATAAACTCTTCCTTCTGGCTTGACTTCAATCGTTATTTTTGTTCTTGGGTCCAAATGAACATAAACTCGACTGGCGTAAGAATTGTACTCACCTGTTCATGAACTTGTATCGGCGGTGCAGGTAATAGATTTTTCTCCTGGAAGAACAGCAAAAATGAAGCCAGTCGAGAAGAAAACCCATCGTCAGTTACAGTATGAACTAGCAAGGAAGGAAAGGAGATTGAAGACAGAAGCCTGTAAGAGGTGGAGGAAGAGACTAAAAGAGAGATTAACAGAACTGTCACAGGAAGCCACACAGACACTGGTGGCATTTGAATTGCCAGAAGGTCATCATTTTCCCACTGTCTCCTCCTTTTCTGCTATTTGTCATGTGTGAAAGATGGGGATCCAAAGATGTTTCTATTTCAGAGAAGTTCATAAACTGTTGCAGGAATTCTATAGGACTGACACAAATATGGATAAAGTATCTGACATCTGCTAGTGAATTATTAAAGCTGCATTTGGTGAAACACAAGGGGGGGTCACTTAGAAAAGCCAGGAAAGCTGTACCTTATGCAGCAATGTGCTGTAACACATGCAGTACCAAGCGGGCTCGGTGATTGCTGTTGGGATAACATCCCTAGAAATAGAATATAGGCTACACAAGCAAATGCACATGTGCTCAGCACCCCGCCAAGTGTGCAGCCACTCCCTCTGCCCCTCATACAGGCTAGTTTCTGTTGTCAGTGCAATAAGCCGTGTGTGAGAGCAAATGATGAGCAAGTGAGCAGACAAGGGGACACGAGCAGACACATGCTGAACCCACTCCCAGCCTGCCTCCTGACCAGCTCTACAGTGCCGAGCAGCCCCTAACCACCATGTGTAGATCCAGGACAGGCAGTCCACCTCCTGTCCCACTCCAGTGCTGGCAGCTCTTGTTTTTCTCATAGATGCCTATCATACCACAGCTGTCAGGATCCGACACATTGCCTTCAGCACAGAGACCACATCTTCATGAGAGTTAAGAAAATCTGAGGGTTCTTGAGTGTGGATTTGGGACTCATACTCCTTACTGGAAGAATTGGGTGCCTGACCAAACTCTGATTTCCTCCTCCAGAGGCTGACATTGTCATCCACTGAAGTTCATTGCTAAATCAAGGTGGTTTCTGTGTATTCTGAGAGGTTCCATTGTGTAATGCAGAACTGCATCACTTCTGGAAAATGAAGGCTTACACCACAAATGTTCTAAATATCGTAGCAGATGTAGTGTAGGAATGCTGTTAGTGCCTTGGAAGCAAGTCCTCTAAAATAAGACAGCACTGATGCTTTATAAATGATAAACAAATTTGGTTAGTATTCCAAATTAATTTTCAGAACTTTTTGACATTTTTGTTATCAGAGTCCATATCATGCTGGTGAAGTAAAATTTTCTAAACTATTTCATGTTGTCCAGCCTTCTTTGGATAGTGTTATTTATCTTGCTCTACTCAGCAGGAGCAGAGAAAGGTCAAAGCTAAGTGTTTCTGAGGATGCCATCCACGTCTTGATTTTGCTTCTAATGTTCAGAGGTATCCACCACTTTGTTACTCCTGCTTTGAAACAACAAGGATTTCCTTCAGTGATGCATGGACCTTGCACAATTCCAGCCTGACTAATCAGGAGCAATAAGCAATCAGCAGCACTTAAAACGAGGGCTTAGACAAAGGCATCTGGAAACACACCATCTAGACTTGTGGACATGTTGTAAATTTTTTTGAAATGGTAAACTGTACCGCTGTTTTTAAAATAAAATTGAAGAGCCTGCCCAGCAGTCACTAGTGAATTACCATGATTTCCTGTTAACAATGCTGTAATAATTCTCTTTCTATGGATGTGGAAAGAATAAAGCCATGATGCTGAAGCAGGTCAAGAAACCCTCAGTATTTTCAAAGCTTTCTATATAATCTGTATGACACTGACTTTGCTATCTGCTGAGTGATCAGGATAGAACAAGCTGCTCTGTGACTAAATTCAGAGTTCCTGGTGTATTTCTGAATCATGAGACGTTACTCAACTGCTAGAGCGGGTCCATCTCAAGGAATGCCACGGAAGTCAGAGAAGGCACCCTTTTGGCCTAATCCATTGTTTCCAGAACACTTTAAAAAAATAATTTTACTATCCTGCAATGAATTGTGATTGATTTTGGAATTTTCTCTTTAGCACTAAAAGCATAAGGAAGAACAGTTGAAGATTTGCTGTGAAAATGAAAACAAAATAAATACAAAATAAGCCTGCAATTTTGTCATTTATACATCTCCATTTTTCCTTACGAGTTCTCTACTGCTACACGGTGTCTCATACCAGAGGCAGTTTTCACACTCAGGTAAGAAAAAACAGAAGGAATCCTACAAAGGCACCAGCTCACTAGTTGCATATTCTGGGTCTGATCTTTTTCTTGTTCAGGAGTAATTCCATTAAAATCAATGGAGCTCTATGTTACAAACCCTGCTAACTGAAAGAAGAATCAAGGCCTCTCAGTTCATGGGTTGTGGTCAGTTCCAGTGGAAGTCTTTATGCTACTTTAAAAGTTCTGATAACCAGCAGAGTAAAAGTGATATTTTACATAGAAAATGTCATAGCCCAACATGCAAATAATATTTAGTCAATTATAAAAATAGTCTGATTTTCAATGTGGAGTTAATCTGGTTATCAGTAGCATTTAATATAATTTCTCTATTTTCTCCGCAGAAAAAAGCATTTATAGCTTAAATTGTTTTCCTATTAGATAGGATACTTATTTATACTTATTCATGTGATACTAATTACATACTATACAAGCAATTTACAGATGCATACCAGATACGTCAAACAGACATGCACTTTCTGTGCTGCCTTACGTACCTGGATCTTCTTGACCTCCCATTGATTTCAATGAAATGTCCATTTAAAAAACAGCAGCGCACAAATATGCAGGGGGCTCCAGCATTGAAGGGGTTAAAGGGCCTAAGGACAGAACACCCCATGAAAACAGCTGCACTGCTACAGCCCATCTCAAACCAGTATTGTACTGAAATTGTAGGCTTTAACAAAAAACAGCAAGGAATGTGGTATCTAAGGAACTCCATTTATATTTTCTAAAGGTGTGTGGTATCTTATAGAAGAGCTTTTCTATAGGCATTTTGGTGTTATTATCACATTAACTTTACAGTATAGTGTGGCTTTGGAGGTTGAGACAAAATACAGCTACACCTACCTGAAAGGCATTCTTACATTCATTAGTTCAGCATATTTGCCCAGGACCTCCCAGGGGGCGTGCAGTTTCACAAAGATGATGTCACTGTTTGTTAGGGATGACTGCAAAAGAAAAACAAAACAGCCACCAGGGCTTATTTTTTCAAGTAAAAAAGAAAGAAGTCATAGTCAGTGGTCAATGTGATATGTCACCCTTCCCAGTTCCTGATTCTTCCTCAAATGTTTTATCAATATTTTGTCAACTCATTTTTCTTCTGCTCTCCTGAAAGCCATGCTGTGACTCCCTTCTGGCCTGCATGTGCTTCGTTTACATGGAAAAGAGGGCATGGAGGGCAGACAGATGCATCCATGGGTTAGCTGACTGTACATAGCATGAAGACAACTTTATGTAGGGCGTGAACATCAGCATGGCTGCTACCTAACAGGAAGCTGTCTGGCAAAGACAGGAGGACGTGCAGCAAAGAGGAGAAAAGGAATTTAGCTCTGTTTGCACTCAGGAGGAGACACAGTGCTCTACAAGAAAGCTACAGCAGGTTTGACTGAAGCTGATGTGAGAACACAGAGAGCCACATTATAATATTGGAGGATGAAATGTTCAAATTCTAGTGAATATTAATGAATTTTTCATAAAGTTACATACGATACAATTTTAGACAAACAAGTGGATGGCATTCCAAGAAATAGGCAAAGGTGTACTTAGTATGAGAAAAGGAAAGTATGATGCCAGAAAACCAGGCAAGAAAATTGTCAGTTAGCTTTGGGGAGGGTTTCCCAGTTTTTTTAGACATTGTCTTATATTCAATGTTGCTCACATAAATTCTTGGTTAACACAAATTACGAGGAGTTCTTAAATCTAGTATTGCTTATCTGGAAACTACTGACTATATGGGTGGGAGGCTGACATTTACACTTCTTACACTCTCCCTCCACTATGCTGATAGATGCTGAAATTACTGAATTTGCATGTTCATGTCCTTAGAGTAGCTAAAAAATTATTACTAGTTTGTGACATGATGGGAATGAAAACTCCAACAGTTAAGATATATATATCTGATGTTCTTTAGCACATCAAAAAAACCCCCAAAGACCAAAAAACCAAACCAAACCAAACCAAACAACAACAAGAACAACAACAAAAACCCCAAAACAAAAACAAAGGAAAAAAACCCTGCAAAAACCCAAAACCCAACCCAATGACAATAGAGTTAACATTTTTAAAACAAATATAGTATTGGACCCTAATGGAGACAGAGAAATATTTGTATTCAAAGTATTAATGGACTGCAAAAATGGATTTAACATATAAAGGAATGAGTGACTTTCTGGTGCTAAAAACTGAAGGAAAAAAAAATCTTCTTTGCTGATGAATTTCTGAAAAATATTTCAATACAAAATGATACAACAGCTACAAAATGCCCCCAAGAGACTTGCTTCAGAGACAACGAATTCACTTGCATTCTTTCCACTGAATTTTATGGATTCTATTCAGGCTTTAATGATGTTTTTCTTTATAGGTACATTTCACAAATTAGCTTTTATTTTCCCATGAGACTTTAGCAAGTAGATACCACGAAACCAAAACTAAATTCTGTTACTCGAAAAATCTCCTGCAAACTGCTCTCTCAAAGGTGAGGTTAAGCCAGCAGTGGATTGGCAGTTTTGTCATAAACAACTTGGATTAAAAAACAAAACAGAACAAAATCCACCAAAACTGAAAAGAACTACCTAAGTAAAGAACAATCAATATACAGAAAGAAACTACAGTACTGACACACCAATAAAAACTGAGAAATGGAGGAAATGTATTAAAAACAGCTTATAAAGTTAGTGATGGCTGTTAAACAGGAAGTTTATAGGTATTTTCCAGCACATTGTAGTTTAAGCCATACTAGATATGGGAGCCAAACATGACTTGTGAAGATGCCGTTTCACAAGTGAACACTATCTAAATGTGGGATATTATGTGTTACATGTTTTCATGCAGAAACATGAAAAACTTCCAAATAGTTATCACAATACAGATGTTTAAAGAGTATTTTTCTACTCGGTATCTTGCAGTGTTGGCACATCAAAATGTTTTCAAAATGATAATCAGCTTTGCCAACAGAAGATCTAACCAACAGAAAATCTAATCAAAATATATTTGGCAGGTTCAGTTGTATTCAGAAAAAAAGAAACAATAATACTGAATTATTAATATGAAAATCGGTTTCTCTTGGGTTTGCTCATTTTAAGTGTTCATAAAGGAAAGCACTAAGCAAGGCTGACAAAAGCAAGGCTGGGAAAAACACGACTGGAAAGAGAATAAAAAATCCAGATGGAGGATGAATTGAATGAAATGTCACATTCACCTAATCTAAGGAGTAAATAGCTAACCAAAATATCTGGGAAAAAGATAGCATGAAGACCATATTCATTACAAAAATACTTTAGTGAATGGAATCTCCTAAACTCTCGTGGTTAGGTTAGTATTTAGACTCAGTATCCTTCATCTTATAAATGTTTCAACTGAGAGTAGAGGAGCATTCTTCTGTTGTAATTGACTTTCAAGGGTTGGCTCATTAAATGATTTGGAGAAGTAAACTCAATTTCACATTATGGGAAGATGCAAACAAAAATCAATGCAACATTACTCCCCTTGGAAACTTAAATAAGACAACGATTGACATGAGCAATTTGCTATAAATTGATGTCCAGATGATGAAGAAAGAAAAGCAGAGGAATTAAGGGGGCAGACCAAGGAGATAAAACACTTAGCAAACACAGAAATGGAATAAATGCTTGGAATTGACCTATCCATAAAAAAATGGATTTTCTTCTGGTCACTAACAACATTCTTGGTGGTCTTCAGAACAGCGTAAAGCCAGGGTGACAAGAGACTTACCAGAATCAGACAACGGTAGACTCATCTAGGGTGGAAGGGACCTCTAGGGTTCATCTGGGCTAAGCCTCTGGCTGAAGCGGGGTTAAATTAGATCAGCCTGCTCAGACAGGGGCTTGTCCCATTGAGTAGTGAATACCTCCCCAGGCAGAGATTTCACAGCCTTTGAGCAACCCACTGACTGAAACTGGCTGGAGAAAAGAATATTTTCTATTGAAGAACTGCTCTCTTCCCTCGTGGAGAAATGTTGGCTTAAAACTACCACTTTCTAGACTTGTTTTTCCCTAAAAACTCCTTATTCATTACAAGAACTGTATTTAATTGTTATTCTCATTGAGAGGCTGTAGCAAGGTGTATTTAGTTTGACTGAAACATGATCTTCGAAATAGGTCTGTAGGGTAGAATTCAGATCATCAGAGTCTGGGTTACAGAAAGTCAAAATACATTACGGCTTCACTGACATCATTAGTACCCTATCATTGCTGCCAGTCCTCGAATACAGGCAGTACTATAGGCCCACGTATTATAGACTTGCCCTTCTGGCAAGGCTGCCTTTCCATTTTACCATTAAGTTTATGAAGACATTGCTATGTCCCAAAGAAATCCAATCAACCGCAAACATATTTAAAGACAAAGCCACATTTTCTTCTCCAGTGTCACTGTATAAGGAGTGGAAGAGATTAAAGCATGGGCCATTTATGTAACTCCAAAAGCAGGAACACCTGCTTTGATGAGTTACAGTCATCAACTAGGTCGTGGAAAGCTTGTAAATGTCAGGTTGTCATTCTCCTCCTAAAGCGGGCACAGAGTGTGGCTAACTGCTGGTTAAGTCCTGGCTACTGAACTCCCATGTATTCCTGCAAGCATTCTAATGTCTTTTGATGGCAGGATTTAAATATATACATACATATATACGTATACATACATACATATATATATATATATATATATATATATTCGCTATTGACCTGACTCTGCTCATTCTGAAATTATCATTGCTAGTCTGAGTAAAAGCAGAGTGTGCTGACATGGAATGTCTCTTGAAAAACCCATATTTTGCTGTATTTGCAGGTTGCCTTCCAGGATCAAGGCTAAAGATTAGTATCTTCTGTCAAAAACCCTCTTAAACATTCTGCTCTGCCTAGCCAATTTTAATTCATTATCAATAACATTGTCAAGTCATTTTAAGACAAAAGCAGCTGTAGGTACTCACCTTGATACAAGCATTTCTTGAGTCTAAAAGTTAAGAAAATTGAGAAAACCTATTCACAGCATATAACCTTGAAGAAGGATAAAATTACAGTGCCTCTAATTGAATGGTGCCATTGTTTATTTACCTTGAGTCTACTAGGCAGATTTTCATTCATGTACGCAAAACAATAGGGGGAAAAAAAAGTCAGGGTTTACCATTAAGGTGTTTTCCCTATCATTATTTAGGAGCAAATTACTCAAGTCTGGGTCTCTCTTCACATTTAAAAGCTTTCCTCATAAAAGTAAAATGAAATAAGTAAGATTTTGAAACAGATTCAACAACCAGAATTAATGTTACCTACTTTAGGAAGATCCTACAAGGCAAGTTAAAAAGCTAGAACAGAAACAGTTCTTTACGTTTTGGCAAACATAGCTAATTTCTGGTAAGGCCATAATGCAGGCAAAAACAGAAAAGGAGACAAAGTCAACATACTTCCTCTAGTAACAATTCTCTCTGTAATCTATCTCTGTATGATGTCTAAGTGCAGAGCAGTAAATAGTAACTACTACAGGTTCCACTGTTTTTGAGAATTACTTAGCAGCACAGATTGATTTGCCATGTGGAATGAATTAAGTGGAAAAACAAAACCCAGCAAATTTTAGTTGATTAAAGTGTTCTTCCTCTGCAAAACCAAAGTAAATGTAAATTCACAGGGGTAGTTCCAAAGAACTGGAAAAGCAGAAGGTGTATTCTGCCAATACTTTTCCAGTGCATACATTACCACTGGGCTATTATTTAGGTACTGTCAATATATGTCCAGTTTCAGGGAAAATATTGCATACTCACAAACTTCAGCCTCCACATTCATGCTTCTGAGGAACCTAATGAATAACAGTGCCAATATCTTTCACACATGTACTTTCAATCAAAGCATGGCTTCAGTGAAAAGGGGAATATATTGTTTGCATTTTAATTAGGATATTAAGAAGCCTTTGGCTTGCAAGAAACTGTAGAGCAAAAGCAGTAAGGATGAAAATAAGAACAAAAAAGATAGCCCTACCTAAAAAATAGAAAGCCTTAGATAAAAGCAATTTTGGCCTGAGGGCACTGACATGTGAAATGTAGAATAACTTGATGTAAGGAGACAGAGACACATGATTACGATTCAGAATGATTTTTATGTGAAATCTCATGACAAAATGTGATGATGAAGTAAAGCTTTGTTTCTACTTTGTAAAGTACTTGCAGAGGTTCTGCTTCAGTGGAGCTAGTAATGCAGGCAGGTGGCTGCTTACTGCCAGCATTCTGGCAATGTGTCATCTAATCCAGCTCAGAGCAGGTGTCATAGTTACAGTGCTTAATTTCTGGCAGCATTTGACAGGATCTCAATTCTGGAACAGAACAAGGGGAAATGCTTGCAAATGTCCTTCTACGTAGACAAAAAATATGTGACTGGAAGGACAGCTTCAAGAACAGTGCAGGTTACTTGAGTAGAAGTAAAATGCAAATACTATCTCACCACTGCTCAAATTGACTGCGCAATGATGAGCTCACAATCTGCAGTAGAGAAGTATAAATTCCTTTAAGGTAAGAAATGACATCAGGAGGAAGTCTTTAACTCCAACTAATGTCATCTAAATCTGCAGAATGGATCTTACAGTAAGGTAACTTAGATGTAGTAAATCAACCATGGAAACAATATCCTCTGACTTGGACTGCACTTGAGAGAGAAAAGAATTAGAAATACCTGCCGCATGACTGCCTTAATGGAAAAGTTTGATCTGACTGTGAGGCAATGATAAAACATTTCTTGATAATTCCATCAGCAAATACTGAATGAATATAGGTTTGACCCATCTGGGTAAGATCTCTGTGACAAAATAGCTAATAATATGGATTTTATCTGACAAAAATCTTTTAATTCCTCTGGACCGGAAAATTACTATAAACTTGTGAAATCGTTATTTGCAGATTTAAAAACGCAGATAGCTAAAAATCTCTGGGCAGAATAATGCATTTTTAGTTATGAAAACAGTATTTGACATTGTCTCTTTACATGAAACATCAGTTATGGGCTCCAATTTTAGATTAAAAAATTTAATACTTTATACAGTGGTAGTTGAGATCATCAAATCTTTTTGACTGTTCTATTGGCCAAAGAAAGGCTTCTTAAATACATTATTTTACTTTTGGCATCACAGGCCATTAAAAATACATCACACAATTGAACTACATTTTATAAGGCAGCTTCCTTTGTGATTTATCCCTAGTGAAAAATACAAAACTGATATTTTTCCAATATGGATGTATTTCTCATTAATCGTTTTTTGAAGTAGAAAATACTTACATTTAATGAATAGTCTATTAAATATTCATGTTTCCTCTTAGAGGCTTATTGGAAAAACATTGCTTTGGTAAAGAAAAAGGCAATTTATTTTTTGCCCAACAGTTAATTTCACAAACATAATAATCAATCAAACGCACAAAAAGCGCAGGCAGGCTTATGATAGCTTTTTCCCGCAAATAACCTAGAGAAAACTGAATAAGCTGCTTATTGCATCATAGAATAATATAGGCCATCTAGTCAAATCTCCTGCTCTAAGCAGGGACAACCAGAGTGGTTTGTGGGGTCTTGAATATCTCCGTGGCTGGAGACCTTGCAACCTCTCTGGACACCAGAGGGTCTCTAGACAGAAAGGCCACAGCTGAACTTCCCTGTGGATGCAGAATTGTTGGCAGCAGCCCAGGTTCCGAGCACCTGCCCATGCTCCAGCAGCGTGAAGCTCTTTGGTTGCTCAAGTCCCTCTTCGGAGTCTTGTTTCTCAGATCATACAGTCAAGGAAGACAAGAAATACATATATGACTATCAGCGTAGACTCCAAAGTGTTCTCGGTGTCCACGCTCTCCAGGATGCAGTGAGCTGTACGCCTCTCTGTATGCCCTTGTATCTGATGGCATGATTCAAAATTCTTGCTAAAGGGAGACATGCGTAAGCTCAACAAGAGCATAGCTGAGGAAGAGACTACTCTTAATGTCACTGTCAGCTCAGTTCAGTCCACATGACACAAGGAAGCCCCAAGTTCTTTAAGGCAGCTGCAAATCCACCCCGTGAGTAATTATGGGCAGAGGTGTTAGCCCATGCCACATGGGAAGCAGTGGGGTAATGCACATGCTTGTTAGCACAGCTTGTTACCTCGGGTGCTGTCCCATGCTGACATGACTAGAATACCTACAAAGTCAACTGGCAACACCTGGGTGGGTTTCTGCACCATACCTGGCTGTGCAGGACACACACGTGTCTCTGCTCTGCAGGAAAGTCACAGAAGAGCACTCTGATTGCTCCTTCTCAGACTTAAAGCAGGTTCACGTTTTCCAGGGAAGAAAAAGCACCAAAGAAAAAGCAAGATCCAGTTAAATGAAGGGGAAAGATGCATGGGAAGAATGTGAATCACTCACAACTCTACCAGTTACAGTTACCCATAAACTCTGCTAGTCTGGGCGACTCAAATGCTTGTTCACTCTACTCATATCTCAATTTTCTGTGCCTTACTTATCTTACTTATCTTACAAGGATTATTAGAATTGGAAAGTGTTTGAGGAGCCATCTTCTGATAATTCATTTCACGTTGTTCAAATCATTGCTGCAAAACTTTTCTGCCTGCCTCATCTAAAGGCAGAGACATGAGCAAGCCATTTTCCCTTTCTTCTTCCCCTTTATACAAACTGTTATACAGTTGTTATATTTCTTTAATAAGATGTGAATTTCTGAGCAATTGCTTTCTGTATACTCTTACTAAGGTACTCAACTGATCTGATACACTAAAAGGATGTAAACAAAATTTTACAAGGAAAGTTGTCTTGTAAGTATGCCAAAGCATATGGTAGAGCAACCATGTCTTCAGATACACCACCACTACTACATGAAAGGGAAGCTCTTTCCAAAGCAAAATATGATGGTGAGAACAGGTTTGATTACCACTATTCAGTTCACAATTCAAATTAAAATTAGAGAAATTGACCTTCTTTAAAATCTCAAGCCATGCTCACACTGTGTAAGACTTCTCACAAAAAATTAAATACAAAACCCAAGAGTTAAAGGCAAATCCATCTTAATGTGTTGTCTTCAGCAAGCCACAGTTTCATGTTCATCATAAAAAGAAATCTTATGGTTTAGTGCAGAGTGGAAATTTCTAATAATTGATGGTCTACATGATTTTTCACCTGTCGGCTCAGCTAAGCTCAAAGTAATTTGACCTCTGAATGTAACTAGATCATCTGGTGTTAAAAGCCCACACATCAGAAACAGGAGAAAAACCCACTTTCCTAAGCAAAGATAGAGTAATTAGAATCTAACTGGGCACAAGATGAAATTGAAATACATAACATCTCTAAGAAGGGAAAATGCTGGATCCTTTGTGCATCTCTGTACAAATCCCTTCATTTGTTGGACATGCTTTAAATGAAACAGGGTTGAAGTATGACAAGGGCAAATTATGATTTTGCTTTGGACTGTTCTAATTTGTTGTGATAAAGCAATGCCCATACATGGCACAATGGGTTGTCAAGGCAGATGCCTAAACATGAGCTCTGCTATTGATCAATTATTGCTGTTCCCAGTGTGCCTACTGACATAAGGTGCTGGATGAAAACACCTCCTGTATGACACAGAAGAGCAGAGCAGCACCAGATGGAGCTCAGTATCTTAATGGTTCAGATAAATGTGACAGAGCACAGAGATGATTTTCTCTCCTAGGTCGAAGCCTTTACATGCAGATTTAATGAGAGGAGTTACAGAAAACAAACAAGTCTTCTCTTTCTCGAAAGACAACATCACTATCACATGAGATAACATTAGTTTTGACCTGATTGCATATGTTGCAAAGTGGGGGTACTAATCCTGAAATTGTTTGCTGAAACCTATTGAGTTTTCACATCCCTATGATGCTGTGAAATGTAGGCCACAAGTAACACATACAATGGCAAAGGATCCCCCTCTCCAAATTCAGTTGTATCATGGAAACTGCTGTAATGAAGATTTTGCTTAATAGACAACACTGTCCTCTGCAGAGATTAAAAAAATATTATTGTCTTTAAGAAGTCCCCAGCTAACAAAAGGCAGCTCGTTCGTCTTACAAAAGCGCAAACGTCTTTTTTATCTATTGACAGATAAATATTTCTGGATTTGTTTTTCTTTTTTTTTGCCGATTTTCCATCAGGGCTGTGCCTCTCAGAGCTGCAGCAGAGAATTCACAGTCCAAAAGTGAAACAGGAGTTACAAAAGAGTTTTTAGCTCTGTGGTACTATTCAGATCCTTTTATTCAGTGTGAAATTTTGGAGTGGAATTGAAATTCCCATCTATTGTACCTCTGGAATGAGTATGCTTACAGCAATCTGTTTCATTCTCTCCTACAGAGAAGTGTGAAAATGTAACATGGAAATAAAATTAAGATCTCACTTCACTTAATAATCCCAGTTTTTCAAGCTCTTTATAGATGCACTACTACAGACATTTTCTTCTATTACAAGACTTCCCGACAGGAAAATTATAATTCCACTCGATAATTTTTGAAATAAATCAATATGGCTCACACATCAGTGGCTCTATAGATAAGAATAATTTTGTTGAAAGGAATTTTCTTAAAACCACAGCATTTTTGGCCCAATGAATATTATAAAAGATATTTTAAAACTGGGGGGAAATTCCATTAGTGTCACATCACTAAGCAATGGGAAAAGTTTTGCAAATTGCAGAATACCATCTCAACAAACCACCTCTTAGGGTATTATAATTGCACATACACCACATGCTGTTGTTCCTGTCAAATATTTAAAATATAACGTCCAGCATGTCCAAGAAATGTAGTGTAGAAATACGCTTTGCATCATTTGATGCAGCTTTGCAGAGTCACTACAACTCCTTGTGCTATACAAACACACATACACTGTCATGCATAACCTCTTTCGAATGTCAGAGCAGAGTGGTGAATTGGTTAGGGAAGAAATGGTATTAAAATTGTATGGCACATACATCTCCTGGTCCTTGGTAGTAGGGACTGAAAGCTTTGAACTGAATTGTTATCATCACGGTAACACAGCTGGTGAATTTCTTTTCTAAAATAATGTTAGTGCCCTCCTGTCCACAATTGCCATATTGCTCCTCAAAAAAGGAAAGAAAAATCATAAAAACTAACTAATTTCTGCAGCATAATATTTTAAAGCAGCTCCCCCTTCCCCTTTCTGTGTCTTACACACACATCCAGAAACACAACTGACAAATACTTCTCTCAGGGGTATATTTGTTTCCTCCTCCAGAATCCCATCTGCATCTTGCTTACCTCCTAATCAAAGTCACATTTCTCTCAACAGGTTCCTCTCATCACCACAGAGGACAACTAGTCCTGCCCATAGCTCTGGCTGTGTGTGATGTACGATGGAGGCAGCTCCAACGCCAGATCTCTGCCAATGGCAGCCTCTGGAGCACAACAAATTAGAGATCTCTATTTTTTATAAATTCAGTTTGGAAAAGTAACAGGAAGTCAACTTTTGAACTGGAGGAACCTTGTATAAAATATACATACACAATATTTCCCAAACTACCAAGGGAACAAGAATGTGGGAATTCTTGCTTTGTCCGGATGGTATTTAAGCACAAAATGGGAGAAAAATGAAAGCTTTAAAATATTTTTTTCTGGCAGATTTTAAGTGAAGAGCTCATCTAACACAGATGCCATCTCCCCTTTAAAATATGAAAGGTTAACAGGAAAATGTCAAAATACTAATAAGGAAAGAGTCCTGGGTAACAATTGAGCAATCACCACCACTGTACATGGGTGGTGGAAAGTGCAGTGACAGCAACACTGACAAGAAAATAGAAAGTCTAATGTTGGAAATGCCACCAAGTGCCTACAGTGATGCACTTATCTAACATATGAATATTTTTAATGTATAATGAAGAGCAAAGGAAAATGGAGGAGGGGGAAACTATGCTCTGTGCTTAGGTAAATGGCTTCTCATGTGACACTCTAGTGTCTGACAATCACATTCTTGTAGCACAGAAGATAGAGAAGTGGCTGAGAGTTAAATGCAGAAAGGATGAATACACAAAAGATCACAGTTAGAATCAAGAGAAGTCAGCAACAGAAGCCAGACTAGAGTAAGGTGGGCAAAGATAAAAAAAAAATCAAATTAAGAGTGTACAGGACTCAAATTCCCTAGTCCTTTACTGTGTATAGCTATTCAGCAGGGGAGTAAAGCACAGCCTGAGTAAGAAATAGATGGATTAATTAAAGAAAGATCGGAGAAGGAAAATAAGAATGATAAAGAGTTTTGGGAAACTTTACCTAGGGGAAAAAGATTGTTCAAAACACAGATGGAATTCAACACACAAAAGAAAATGCTAAGCAGAGACCACAGCAACACTTTAAAAATAAATAACAAATAGTTATGAATAGGAAGGGAATGAACAGCACTCCGTTTTCCTTCTCAATCAAACAAGAAATAACTGGATTAAATTGTAGCAAAGGAGGTTTAGGTCAGATCCTATCTAACACCACACTAGATCCTATCTCACACCATTCTAGGACTTGGCATGTGGGGCTGTAAGGAATATATGAGTGGCTGAGAGTGCCTAGTCTGGGATAAAAGGAGAAGCCCTACATTATGCTCTCATGTGGTTATTACTGCAATAAGCCCTGTCAAGAAGGCAGAAATGGTTCCTTTCTTAAACTCTTTGCCCACATCCATACACACATATTTTGCTTTCATCACACTAAAATCGATCAAGAGCTATTTGATAAAAATAACAGAGAACTCAGACAAAAGTGGTATTAAAAGCAAAAGTTTCTTCAAACACATCCAACACCCTTCAGAGGTGATTTTAGGAGTTTTCAACAGTATCTGTATGCAGCACTTACTGTGGAATATGTTATTATTTTACTTAAAATTGCTTTCTGAGCTCTTCAGTTTTTATAGGCTTCAAGATCAAAATTTAGCTGTTAAGGGCATCAGAAACATATCTTCCCTTTGTTAGAGGCATACACTTAAAACAACTCAATTTACAAGAGGCTAGGAACTCAAGAGTAACACAATGAAAGAGATCAATGCTTGTGGATATTGGTAATAGTTTGTTGACAGTGCTCCAGGACTTCACTGTAGAGTTACAGTGTCTGTCAGGTGTTTAGAAAGATGCATATGCACTGTTTAGAAAATATAAATTCTAGGTATTCGAGAAAAACTGACACATATTCATGCTCCCATTTTAGTTTTAGGAGTTTTAGGAACTGACTGTGATAATCTCTGAACATGGGATAAGGAATCTGAGTGCAAGTAATCCATTCACGTCCATGTATATCCTGATGAGACCTGAACCAAATTGTGGCCCAGCACTATGTTCCAGGCTGTTGAGCTAATTTTACTTTTCTGTAGTCACAGGAAATAAAATGCTGGTGCAGAGACCCTGATTGCAAAGGCTTCTGTTAGATCATTTCTGCATCAGGAATCTAGTCATGAGCTTGGGAAATGAGGTTTTCTTTTATGTGACATATTGTCTAATGGAAAATATCCTTGGTGCCTTACAAGTAATCTATGAAATAAATTAAGAAGATAGTCAGCATATAAAAGCATTTGCTAGGGAGGCATGTTTAGTCCTGTATGAACATTCCAGTGATCAGCTGTGATGCCACTTAAGAGAGAAAAGTATTTTGCTTCAACACCAAACTGAATAAATTATACGAAAATGGAGCAAATTGAACAAGATTTCTAAAAATTTGTCAGGAAACACATGAAAATTTTCACTTTGATTTAGTTTAAAAAACTGTCCATACAAAACAGCATGTTTTGGTGTGTTACTGGATTATATCTGTTTTCTCTTTTGTAAAGGTAGCCTTTTTAACAACTAGAACAGCGTTTTAATATCAGGTATTTAATACTGAATCTGTTTAAATGAAATATTTTCATATATTCAAAATATTTCCCTCTTTCCTCAGCTAAAACTCTTTGCTGAGTCTAATCTATACTAGTGATTATTAATTCCTTGCCTTTCCCTTTCCTGCATTCTGTTAAGACATTCTCCATAAATACAAAACAATTGTTTCAAGATGCTAAGGGCTCGTGTTGTATTTCCAAGGAGATTTTACACTCAGATTTTTACAGTGGGAGTTATACAGTGAGAAGGGGGCTTTTCTTACATCTCTGCCGTGATTTAATGTGGATATGCCTCCACATTTTGATACTAGCATCCTCTTAGGCTTTCTCACCATCATTCTAAATTCCCCTCTTTCCCAAAACTCTAATGCTCTCGCCTTTCCCAAATCATTTTTATATTGTGCCTTTTGGCTGGAATAATGCATTAGTAAGAGACATGAATTGTGTTTCCTTTCACAAGACAGACAATAAACCAGCCCAAGATGGAAATGTAAACCGGCATGGCAAGCAGTCATCAATTCCCAGTCAAAACACTAAAGAACAGAAAATGCCAAATAATGGGAAAACTGCAGAAACATTAATCTATTCCACAGCTTGGGGGTTTTAGAATGGAAATTTTCAGTTGTCGCACAATTCCATTAGTTGTATACTTTATACTACACCAGTACTGGGGATGCTCTTGCAATCCACGGATCTATTAATATAAATCTATAGGTAACACCTGGACAGAGAACAAAGAAAGAGGTTTATCTTGAGTATTTTATAGATATGGTGTGTGACAGGCATCTGACCTAGTTTCCCCTGCTGGATACTGGCAGGCCACTATAGCAAAACACTGGCACTATCATGTCTCTAAGCCCCCTGATCCCGAGAAGTTCCCTGAAGGCTTACTCCCAAGGAGCAGACACCACAGGTGTGATTCAGGGCAACTAAGTTTAGATGTCTGCAATGGAGAGGAACAGGCACCTTCAAGGTGTAATTCATTTGTTCTATTTTCCTCAGACCGAGATGAACTGCTGCATATTAAGGGTTTGTTCCTACCCAGTCAGATTATGTACATTGCCAACAGCTGCAGTCAGTGAGCTTGGGTTTTTTTCCTCTTGGGGCTCTGTGCTACAGCCACCTTATTTTCCCTGGACTCCTGTTACCTTCTTCACCACCCACACCAACTTCTGCAGTAGCATAGACACATTGCTTCCTACAGCTGCACCTTCATGTGTGCCTCCAGTGCACTGCTCAGCTGTCTGGGACACATAACAGCAGCAGCATTTGATTCAGAACATTTTACAAGGCCTTGGCTGCCATCCATTTCCCCCATCCCACCTTATTCATTCTTCCTGCAGAGAAGATATAGGCAAATGCAGATCTTTAAATAACAAAGCCTCCCATCAGTGTCCTCTGTACTTTAAAAGGCCTCTTGATTTTGGTCAGTACTTTCTGTATTTCATTACTTGAATTCTTCTCTTCTGTGAATTTCTGAAGCTAATGATAAAATCCATAAATTTGCACAAGAACATTGACCTGGGTTGTTCTAAAAATCACAGCTTCCATCCTCTCAACTGCTGTTTCAGGACATTTGTTTAAACCAATCTTGTCTCAGAAAGTCACGGTTTCCAACAGAAATAACACTCACAGTACAACTTCAAGAACTCTGGAGATGAAGGACCAGGCTGTAATCTATAGAAAATCTATAGAATTCTATAGAAAAAAGACATGGCCATCCTGATCTAGCATTGGTGACAGCTCTGCTTCACGAAGCTGACCTTCAGACATGCCTTCCCGCCAGCACTCTGGAGCTTCTCCAGATTCCCCAGAAAATGAGGTCACAGAATAGATTATTAACTTATAAGGCACAAAAAGACACAGAAGTCTGAATATGAAAAGAAAAATTTCTTGAGGAGAAGAACATGAATTTTGCATATTGCAAGACAAAGTATAATCATGGTTTCCAGATGTACCTATCTCCATTTTGTTCTTCTCCTATCTACATTTTCACTGTGGAGGCTTTATTCTTTATGAAAAAATTTGAAGTTTAAAAAGGTGTAAGAGATGGCTTTTAGACAAAAAAAGTAAGCACAACATTCTTATATTTTAAGAAAGCGAAGTTAATCATGTTATAAGTGGAAAGGTCTATTTGAGTCTATCAACAAAACCAAGCTGTACCTAAGAAGAGTAGTAAGGAGAATACCATGAAGACCTCCAAGAGGAAACAAAAGAGTTTTCACATTGTTTTGTCTAAAATGTACTTTTACAGATTCTTTCAAGAGCTTTCAGATAAGAAAATGAAAGATAATTTGTGCACAGAATAGAGTTTTGTAAACCAGGTAAGACTTTAAACAGGGAGACATGACTAACTGGCTGACAGAAGTTTCAGTCAATGTGGCTATCTCAGAAGCATTTTCCCTCAGGTCAGGCTTTATTAAACTTCATTTACAACACCACTTCATTACCACTCAAGCAGCAAGAAACAAACACATAAATATGCAATGGGCAATTCTGCATTTCATTTGGGCCCAGAGACCCATAAACTGAAAGGTCTTTTTCAAGAAAGTAGAGCCCTGATGTAATTTGACTAGTTCTATTTGTTCTGTTGCCACAACTAAAATACAGTTAATCCATGGCACAGAGCACCAACACTCCAGTTGCTCCATTACTGAATTAACCCTGTGTAATAAGAAAGTAATCAAGACAATGAGAGGACCTGGAGTCCTTGTGCCAAGAGCAGTGAGAAAGGGAACTGTCCCTTCCAGATTCGTACTTTCTTCTTGGCACTACTTTCAGGGAGGCAGCCCCACACCACCTCAGCTTTAGGGGAAGATGTAAATGTCCCCGAGACCAATCATTACTATTTGTTTTAGATGCATAATGCTGTAAATACAGTGCTGTCTTCTCAAAACAAGTTCAACACTAAAATCATTAACATAAAATGGGAACACAAACCTACTGCTGTGTTTCTATATACTCTGTCCTTCTGTTCCCTACAGACAACTTTAGATTTTTGCTTATTAAGCCATTGCTACAAGGGAGTGTTGCAGCAAACCAGTCATGTCACCTTTGGGCAATGAAAAATCTCTCTGTGCATTAAGTGATTGTAGCCTTGTGCATTATGCTTATTCCTGATGCTGCTGGCAGGCAAAAAACATCTCAAAAACAATTGCAGTTTAAGACCAATTATTGTAAAGGGAAAGGTGACTTTTGACATATAGGGGACATCTCATATATAACCACCATAGTTTTTTCTTGATCTATTGCCTGTCTGGTTTTTTCTCCTTCAAAAGATTTTTGCCGTTCTGATTTGTGAATATTGACGACAGTAAATACTTTGACAAGAAATTTTACCTGTTCCTGAAAGAAGTATGTCAGGGGCTTTTTTATTCCTTTTCAGCTATCTACATGTTTTCTGTATTACCTCCATATTCCTTGAAAATCCCGAATTTTTTTTAAAAAGTGGATCAAGTTTTCAGCAACATTTCCTTAGTCTACTAGCTTTACAAAGCCCTGTTACAGGCTGGAATTTGTCAACTCGGAAACATATTCATTTATGGGCTCCCTCAGATAAACAGGAAATTTATCTTTAAGAACTGCATTCTGAAATTTGAGTTCAGTCCCCATCTATCCAGACTTTCATTTATCTCCCCAAATTTTTCTTCTAAATTGCCATTGTGCTGTACAGTGGACATAGTATCTGAAATCTAAAACTTTTTCCCTCAGAAGTTCAGGCAGCTGGAAACTTCTCCACTGTTTAGAGATCATGGGTTTTTCATACAGAATACTCTCTGGGAAAGGACATTGTTCTGCTTGTGGCAACACATTTTTCTCTAAAACACTACTGAAAAGAGACTCAGTTTGCTTTGTTCATTAGATAATAAGACCAGTCTGATTTCAACTTGCTCTGGCTGAATTGGGATGAAATGAACAGCCCAATGTTTTAAATTAAATAGCTGAAAGCACTTTCATTTATAATGCTTGTGGTAGGGTTTGCATCTCAGTCTGGTTCCCTTTTTGCAGACGTAGTTTATGTCATGTTGATGTCTGCATCCATGATTGGGGGATGCAATCAGACACAGTGCTTAAAACATTAAATAACAAACTGCACCTGCTAATACTAAGATGTTATGCTGCTCATGAAAATACAGAGCCTGCAGTCTGCATAATTTGTACTGTAAGTTCATTAGCTGTAGATATTTACATATTGAATAATAGGATCAGAAAAGTGAGAGACAGAAACTACTTACTTACTAGAGTCCATGAAGGCTGCGGAATGTTTGATACCGGTTACAGTAGCAGAGTGACACTGAACTACACCTGCGGTGGGCTGACCCTGGCTGGATGCCAGGTGCCCACTAAAGACACTCAGTCACTCCCTTTCTCATCAGGACAGGGGAGAAAACAGAAGAGAAAGGTCATGGGTCTAGATAAGGACAAAGAGAAATCACCCACCCATTATCATCATGGGCCAAACAGACTCGACTTGGAGAAATTAGTTTAATTCATTATCAGTCAAATTGGAATAGGATAATGAGAAATAAAACCAAACCTTAAAACATCTTCCCCCAACCTTTCCCTTTTTCCAGGCTCAACTTCACTCCAACTTTTCTCTACCTCCTTCCACACAGTACCATGCAGCAACTGGGAACGGCAGCTGAAATCAACTCATCACATGTGGTCTCTGCTACTCCTTCCTCCTCAGGAGGAGGATTTCTCAAACTTTTCCCTTGATCCAGTGTGGGGTCCCTTCCACAGGAGACGGTGCTCCACTAACTTTTCCAACTTGGGTCCTTCCCACAAGCTGCAGGTCTTCACAAACTTCTCCAGCATGGGTCTCTATCATGGGATCCAGTCCATTGGGAGCAGACTGCTCCAGTGTGGGTTTTTCGTATGGGGTCACAAGTCCTACCAACAAATCTCCTCCAGCATGGGCTCTTCTCTCCAGGAGGCCACAGGTCCTGCCAGGAGCCTACGCCAGTGTGGGCTTCCCACAGTCTCACGGCCTCCTTTGGGCATCCACCTGCTCCAGTGTGGGGTTCTCCACAGGCTACAGGTCTCCTGTGGACTACCATGGGCTGCAGGGGCACAGCTGCTTCACCATGATCTGCACCATGAGCTGCAGGGGAATCTCAGCTCCAGCACCTGGAACACCTCCTCCCCCTCCTTCTTCACTGACCTTGGCGTCTGTAGAGTTGTTTCTCTCACATGTTCTCTCTCATTCCTCTCTTTTAGCTGCTGTTCTGCAGAAGGCTTTTCCCTCTTTTTAAATACTTTATCACAGACATGCTACCACTGCTGTTGATGGGCTCAGTCTTGGCCAACAGCAGGTTTGTCTTGGAGCAATGTGGCACTGACTTTGATGGATGTGAGGGAAGCTTCTAACAGCTTCTCACAGAAGCCATCCCTGGTGCCCCACTTACCACCAAAACCTTGCCATGCAAACCCAATACAAGGTCTCATCTTCTCCAAAGACCAAGAAAGCCTAGTTTTGTCCAAATGGCAGTTTGGCCTAAAGGAAACCTGTTAGCCATAGGTGACATCTTGCATGTTGCTTGACCTACCATGCATGCACAGCAGGGATAATCACCACTCTCACAGTTGTCTTGGTGCTTCCTAGCACGTATCTCACATAGACATGCTCATAGCTATCTTCTTTCTGTAAAAAAAAGCTGAGAGGACAGCTGATATAATTTCAGTGGTGGAAGCTTTCCCTAGCCACCCTTTTCTCTAGTGGATAGGTGGTTTTGATATGTGCAGAGTAAACTCAACATGACAGGGAAAGGATATGAGCACCAAATAAAAACTAGCAGCCAGGAAAAGATTTTCCTGCTGACCTGCATCTTGCTCCTGGCTACCACACAAACTCTCCTGGCAAGCTGTAAAAAGTCAGTTGACCATAGACTAAGCACTCTATTTTAAACTGTATGCTTGGTTGATTAAATTAACTATAGGAGCAATAAACTACAAACAAGTTATTGTTCTTTCAATAACTGGATAAACTGAAGTCATAACTGAAAAAGAAACTTGGAATCAACTCTAAAGGCACTGAGATTTTATGTGCACCGCTCAGAGAACAAAATTACATAAGCTACATTTATAAAACACCTTTTCTAACTCAGATCTGCAAGCGCCACTTGGGGTCTGGAAGTCAGCTTAATTCTTTTCTACCCATGAATCACAATGAGAAAAAACATTTATGTAACAGGAATCTCATGAACAATTGCAGTGATGACGCACAAACCAAAAAAAGCAGATCAGTCTCTCATAACTGTTTTGGCTCTGCAGTACTAACAACAACAAAAACAACAACAACAAAAAGGAGTAGATGTCATTTTTTTCCAGAAAGATGGTAGTATTTGATTATGTTCAGAAGCAATAGCTGTTGATTATGATATCTCTTTTACATCATCACTTTCTGAACACAGTGATCAGAAGTTTCAGTCTTTGAAGTTCTTAGTTTTGTCATATTCTTTACTTCTAACTTTTACCTCACTTTGACATGGTCATAAGTCTATTTTCCTTTTACACTCAGGGATGTGCTAAAAGTCACGGAGATACTCTGTGTGCTCTTTCTGTCATCTGTAATTTCTCTCAACATTCATCATATTGAAAGCAGACTCCAAGTTGCTGCTAAATATCTTACTGAATACGTTTCTAGCTTCTTATGTCCTGCTCCCTTAGCACAAAGTTACAGCCACATTAAAAGAAACCGCTTTGCACAACTATTACTACCTCCTCACGAACCTATCTACATCTGCTTGCAAACTTGAAAAGTAATGAAATAAAAGTATTCTGTAATTATATTGCATCAACTACTTTTTGAAAAAAGATTTCAAAAGATAACTTCTAGTGTTATGTTAACATAACTTAAGACTCAGCATATACTCACTAGTAGATTTTTGTTCATACAACATAATCAAAGCTTATACTCTGCTTTTCTTTCTTGTCCTTTTGGGTTTTCCCCAGAGAACACCTATTATATGAATGTACTGCCTATTGTATACACCAGCTGCGTTTTTGTTGCCAGATGTTGCACCAGAAATGTCAGCTGCTGCTTGAAGCAGGGAGTGAATGCAATTAGAGGTGCCCTGGTGACAGCTTGACACTTATGGTGGCAAAGTTTAAATTTTTAATCAGGCATGTAACACAAAAACCCACACAACTTGGATTCTTCCCGAAAACTGGACCTACAATACAGCACTACAATAACATCTTTTATCAGAGAGATGCAAAAATCAATGTGCCAGCAGAAGCCCGAGTGGATTGTCTGTTATTTGTAAAATATCTGAAGCTGGTTTCTGAAGCACATTCTGCATGCATGTGAGGAGACCTGCTTTCCAGGGCAGTAAGGAATGCTATTGGTTTAAAGTAGTTAATTGCTTCTATACTGAGACATTAGTTACCATAAATATACAAAATATATAAAATAAAAGGTCTGAATATTTTTTCACTACTTATATGGTTAGTTCCCATTTACTACATTTCTATCACTCACTTTCTTCTTGTCTGTCAAATGCTTTTTCAAGTAAACTGCATGAAATCAACTTATAATCTATAAATTAAAAACTTTGAACACAATCATTAATCATAATGTATCAAGTACATTTAGTAGTAGAACAACTCTGTATGACTTAGTTTAGTGTAATCATAAACAGAAAAACCAAAAAAATCATGCCAAGTTCAAACTAAATGTAGTCTGTTCCTAGGGCTACATGATCAGATCCTAACCCCGCATCAGATTCATTTTGGATACACTGGTTTTAGTTAAATGCAAGATTACTTTCTTCTTTTTCTCTTGCACAAATTACACATGTGAGTGTGGTCTGTGTTCACCCAGCAGAAATTTCTCACCTCTATCCTGCATTTGCATTACTTTACAGTGCAGTTTAAAGAGTTTGCAAGTAAAAGGGTAATACAAGTTAGCTGCTCCATGCTGGCTACCTCTGTGCATGGTCTATTATAACATAGTACAGTTCAAAGTACCTTACTGAGGGATATCTGTAATACTGTATTCATGTAGCAGAGCTGCGTAGATGCTCTTGACAGAAACTTAGTTCTACCTGGTCATTTAGGGCAGGTAAACAGTAATTCATGCTGCAGGAATAATTTGGGATAAGGGTACTTTTCCAGATTTTGGCCAACAGGTTGAATTTAAAAATATTTATTCTTGTGAAAAATATCATGGGCTCAAAGTAATTCTGACTCTTCATTCTCTCTTGAAAAGACAGGTTTTCCAGGAATTGCTGGGCCATAGGGATGAACACTTAATTTGGAATGACAGACACTATGTATATTTTCTCTTCTCAGAAAAGTGATCACCAGTAATTCTCTTCTGCATGTCAGTGTGTTGATCCAAATCTCAGGTTTATCTTGTATTTAGATTAAATATGAAACATACCATCAGAATGTGGACAGTAACACCCTGTTAACCTTTTGCCCACCAGCTCTGGAAGAGACTCTGATAAGTCTCTTGTGGTATTTACAGATGGTACCAGTGCCTACAAATGTGCAATGTGATTGGTACCTCATCTCCCATAAGAACATGCTCCACTTGGAGACTGTCTTCTCAGTTTTCCCCACACGTAAGTCTTTTTCAAAGAGCATTAAAAAATGAGAGCAGCACGGTCATCAAGAATCCCAGAGCCAGGATATCATAACTTATCTCAATTGTGACACATTGAAAAAGAGGATAAATCAACAAAGGAAAATTTAAACCTGGATGAAAAGAAAATACAGTCTCTTTTCCTCGACTGACCTACATTTTTGATTAACTTTTTTGAGCATCTGTGCATGTGATGATGTGTTGGGTGTGGTCTGGAGTGTCTGGCTGTGACAGAGTCAACGCACTCATCACATCCAGAACCAATATACATGGAAAAACAGGGAGAAGCATCATAAAATGACTTGTGCTGTACCACTCAATTCGTATTCACTCTTAGAGCTTTGTTTTCAATTTAAAATCTTCACTATTTAATTTTTTTTTTACTACTTTTTTCACTCTTTCAAAATGTTTTATCACTGTTTTTTCTCCTCTATTATTTAATTACTCTTATTTTTTTGCTAAAATCTTCATTATTTTAATGATCTGCTCCTTGGTCTGGGATCCCCTCATTCTTTACTACTGTATATACTGAGCACCAAATCTGCCTGAACTTCCAAGGCAGAGTGATATAGTACAGTTGAAGAATGTGTGAATTCCTCGGGGAATATCTGCAAAACATTATCACCTTTTCCTACAGTCAGAAGCATACACCTGTTCAGACCTTTCTCAGCTACATGATCTTGACATTGTGCCTGAAGTTATTTCAACTCCTGTGAAGTCATTTCGGATTCACGTTCTCATTTCATGCTGCTAAGTGAACACTTTGCTCCCTGCATTCACCACTTCCTGGGAATTTCACTGTGCTGTACTTGTCAGCGAGCCACTGCAGTGCACTTCTCCCTCCCTGCAGCGAGGAATATGGGTTTGAAATTGCAGCGTGGATAGCTCTGTAAGTTTTCCTGTCTGCCAATGGTTTCGCATTAAAAAGGCAGGACTGACACAATCGACTGTCAACATACGGACGGCTGGTAGTCAAAGGAGAGTGAACCAACAACCACACAAAATTCACACAAGGTAAAAAGTTTCCTTCAGTCCAACAGTTACCACCTATTGCCTCTGGATATGTTCTGTGGCCAAATCCACAGACTGTTTTCTCATTTCATCTGGGAGCAAACTTTTTTCAGTGAAAGCAGTATGTTGTACGTGAACAACTTGAAAAAACTCTGCAGTTAAAATTTTCCAGAATTAACACTCAGAGTGATGTGTAGTCTTAAGAAAAGGGGAAGTAAAAATAATGAGAAATAATCCAGACACTAGCAGATCACACAGCTTAGTTTAAAGCTAAGTGTTATGCAGCACTATTCTTAATCTCTGGGGATGGGGGAGGGAGTGTACTAAGAATGTACACGTTTCCTTCAGGATTATAATTAAATTTAGAAACTAACGTGATCATAAAATGTACATGCTAGAGTTTAATTTTAGGTCAGAGTCATATGTTAAAAAAGATTGCTACCCTAGATTTTAAAAACATTAGCCCAAGTCATGTAGCACAACCTCATTTTGATCGTTCTGAGTTCTGAAAATGTACAATTACTGATGCTGGCAAGAAGTCACACCAAGGGCAAATGAGATTAGTAAGAAATAAAACTGCACGTCACTAGCAAAATAGAAACTGAAATGAATAATCAAATTGGCAGATCATTCACGCAGCCTAAGCAGCAAAGTCCAAATAAATGGTCTTGAAAGCCGAAAAAACCCTCTATAGTAAGGACTTAAATAATAAATTTGAAAAAGTTTTCAGTGCAGAATGTTGCAATAAGTTTCATAATACTTAAAATATAAAGTGATTTCATAGCTTTCACTGCTGACCTTAGTACAGTAATAAATCTGCAAAAACCACGAAGTAGGAAAACATTCATTTGAAACCATTTGGCATATGTACAAATAGGGAGGATTCATTCACTGTTCATTTTCTACACTGCCCAAATTTCAGAGACTTTGTCAGCATCTCTCCTGGTGGAAGCAGGGCAGAATTCTAGGATGTGAAGCTGAATAGCTGCAGCAACACTCCCATGTTCTTGGACGTTGGGTTACAACTCCTGCAGACAGTAGCACGTATACAGGAAATGTAACATTGAACCAACTCTGGCATTGAAAGCATCTATCAACTACTGCAGCACTGAAGATGATGGCTTTTAAGTTATTTGAAGGAATAGTTTAGGGTAACTGTTTGATGTAACCAGTGAAATGCTCTTAATACACTTACATACACCAGTACCCATGTTCAATAAAAAGCATTTGAAGAAAAAAAAAATTCATTTTTCTGTAAAGGCTTCCCTTTTTTCCTCCCCAGTATTCTCCAAAGAAGTGTGCATTTCAAGTACACAGGCAGAATATCTACACACTTACCAAGAACTCAGTGAAAGAAAGGGAGATAATGTGTAGCACCTACAGAATTGATCAAAGCCTGTATCCTGAAAATTCCTCTTCTGTTTCCATCAGTGGCAGCATGGCAATGTGTAAGAGCATGAGTGTGAGTCCATCAGGCACAAATAAAAGTAAATAGTCAGCAATACCCGCTCTAAGTAGAAGTGAGACTTAAGCCCTGCTTAAGCACATTATCAAAGTTCAAGGAAGATCATAGACTTGGCAAAAGAGATACGGCCTCTTTAGACCTTGCTCCTGCTCCCTAATATGTCAATACATTTTAGACTCTTTGCATTAATTTCTACACTCTTGTCCATAAAAGATCTACTGATTTAGGACATTGTGTTCGAAATAACATAGATATAAATGATTCGTGTGTACTGTCCAATTATTTCAGTGCTTAGGGTTAAGACAGAAGGAGAAAATTTCAGCTGTTTTCAAACTACTAAAATACTCTCATGTCACTATGCCTAAGTTGACAGGTAAAGGAAGGCAGGGATCTAGTTAGGTCTCTGGAAAGTACCAGAAACCTCAGCAAATAGTAGAGCACATAGCTAGAAGAAAATGTAGGTGCAGAAATAAGGATTGCACTCAGTAGAATTTAGGCCGTTCAAACCCAGTACTTGTTTTTTTGTATTGCACAGCACACTGGATGAAATTCTGTGGCCTACTTGTGCATAAGGTTGAAGAAGATGACTGTAATGGCCTGTTTTGGCCTTCAATTCCTGTGTCTGATTTTCCTTTAGGCTACAGTTTTGTGCTGCTCTGGCCTATATTTAGGCATGCTTAAAAGCATTTTTCTACTGCTACAAGAGAGTGAAGGAGTTTCAGAGTAAACAAACCATACACCCAGATACTACATAGCTTCAAAGAGAAAGTTTTTTAAAGGAAGACCTCTTACTTCTTTTTCCATTTGGAGTCCTTCTGCTCTGATATTTCTCTCAAATACTTCCCTCTTCTCTGTCTGCGGATTAGATTTTCTATAGACAAGGATGTAGTCAATCCGACATTTCCCATCTCTAAAATATAGTCCATTGGTCTTGTTCTTATCAGGCACTTCCTGTAAAGAGAAAATCAAGCAACTCAGTAATGTTAATTTGCCTAGGTAATTGCTGTGTTGGTGTTTGCATCATCAGTTTTCAGTAATACTCAACAGGAAAGATAAGGAATTAGAACAAGCTGTTCAAGTTTTAGGCTCTTCACACAGAGCGCTTCTAACTTAATCTGAGAGGAGCACAGACTTCCCTACTTAAGGGGGTCTTAAGGGGTGTCAGGAGGTCTTAGGCAAATGTTTAGACATACAGGGATGGGGTAGGAGAGAATAGAAAACACAAGAGAACCTTCCTCCCCCACCACCCTCCGTAAGGTTAGGAATAATTTCTCATAAAATAGAGCACAGAGTAGAGTTACTGAAGTGTAAATCGAAAATTAAGAACTTAATATGGCTGAATGTCTTTGTACATGTGAAAAGAGTAAACAATGTTGTGAACATTTACTATAGTGAGAAACACTAAAACCCGGCACAGAGATTCACATAGGACACAGACAACCATATGAAGGTTCTGTACAGACCTCATTGTACCTCATCAAACTAACTCCAGAATATTCCTTGCTTAAGGAACAGCTGAGGATGGATTTGATTGGATTGATTTGGAAAGAATTCCTGGCTTTCGGTGTAGTAGCAAATAAAAGCAATAAATACTGTTTGTTTTCTATTTAAAAAAAAAGCCAAACAAACCTGTTCAAATGTTTGGTCTGACAGAAAAACACAACTTGATTTCACTGTTAATAAGAGGTCAAACAGGTCCCGCTCTTGAGATACAAAAAGACCAGACTACTGGTCTTTTTCTAGTATGTTATGAGATGAAATTCTCTACCGATCCTCCTCACAGTTTAACACTACTTCTACATAATACAATACTGCCCAGGGTTTAAGCTTTCACTTTCAGACAAGCTGAAATTGCATGGCAGCTTGCAGGTTGGAGTGTATCATACAGGAAATGTACACTGTGAAGGATACATGGGAAAAAACAGCGCTCCCTCTGAGCAGTATAAAGGGCAGGGACCTTCAGGAACCTCAAGATCAGTCCAGCTCTAAGCTGAAGGGAAGGTTAAGCTAATTTACCTCTGTTTTTCCAAAACTTTCTCCACTATTGCTGCCAAAAATAGCCCTGCCCAATAATATACAATCACATCTCTGAAAAAAAAGAATATTTTGCCTTTCACATCTGGGGAAAGGAGGGAATTTTCAAAATACTTTCTCCATAAGAGAACTGCTTCTGAATTTAAATTGCAAAGTGAACATTATAATAGGAAAAATTATTTTTACAGGAAAACCACCCCAAATCAATTTTCCCATTCAAATAGTTTAGTGTATGCTATCTTTCTGATTCTCAGTAGGCATTTTGCTTAAATGGAAAAACCAGTGAAAGCATCCCAAATGTCCTATCCCCTTGGTACATTCAGTTCACTGAAGTAAGAAAGGAATTTTTTTAACATTTTTTCCTTACAGTGCCTAACTTCTGACACAACTTAGTGCAGACTTGATACCGTGGACCAGTACTCAGAGCCCAAAAAGAAGGCAACAAAAAAGATTCAATCTCTAAGGAAAAAACAGTAACAAACTATTTATATCTATACTGCATATCATGCTGATAAATGATACTATCAAGATATGAGAAGTACTTTTCACAGAACATTAAATGTGAGAACAGCTCAGGAGGCATATTTTATCTTTTTCCATTAAAAATCTCTGTCAAGAAGACATTAAAAAACCAACAAACTAAAGGTTATTTAAGGTTATTTAAATTAAGGAAGGGTGTAGCAGGAGATTTAGAGGCTGTAGGTAAACTTGGTGGTCCTGTTGTGATTTCTAACCCCCCTGGCAAGCCTCCTGTTCAGTAGTCAGAGTCAACACGTACTTTAGAAAGTGGCGTAATAGGAAAGGGACTGTTTAACAAAATAATCCATGCTGAGGATCTGCTGTCTATGCTACGTAGGCTTAAGGGCTCACGTTGGGCCCACTGTAGTCTGGTCAAAAAGACTCACTGGATTTACATTCATAAGGAATCCAGGTTTAAAATCCAACACTGCTCTGGACTGCAAAGAAATCATGGGTAGGGGCAATTGAGAGAGCCACTTCAGATGTACACTCCTCATCTGAACTCAGACCCATCCTGAGAGCACCATAAGGAATGTGTCCTTCTCTGCATGCAGTAGAAACTCCACTGGAAAAACAGATTTGCCCCTTCCCGTGTTTCTTCTTTGAAGAAAATTGGTTTGCCCTGCACTGACTCATCAGTGAATGCAGAACCTCACATTAAGGAGTATCTATGAGATTCAGCCAAGGTATTTGACTTGTCAGACTTCTTCCACTACAAATATGACTTCCTAGGGCAATTACTTTCTCTTGGACTTATGAAACACTACCAACTACAGTAATGTAATTTTTCACTCAGAAAGGCAGCTTGGACACCCTTATCTGTACTTGAAGGTTCTTTTCATTTTAGGAACACTGTATGTCAAACCCAGACTGATAAACCCTATTGACTGTTATGGCCTCTGGAAAGGAACTCTTTCTCTGGCCCTCTGTTACAGATTGTAAGGCAACTTTATAGACTGAGTCTGGACTTTGAAGAACTCTTGAGGATCTAACATGATATAGACACAGTCAGGGTTGGTTGAGCAGTGTCAGCTGCAGGACTTCTGCATCATCCAAGTATTACAGGCTTATGATATTCCAGACAGAAGTTTGTCCTACCTTCCTTCAGTTATTGCGTCTCCCTTACCTGTGTTATGACATCAAAATTCAGTTTTCCTAAACTGACTAAAAAAATATATGTAGAACTAGGTCTGACTGCTCTTTTGGTTAAAAAGTGGTGTAGTCACATATGTCAAACCTCCATTCCTTCATCTAAAAAAGGATGGTGGAAGAAAGTAAAAGAACAGTGAAAACTTCACTCTAAAAAGAAGCTTAGCATTTCTGTCTATCTTTATGACTGTATTTGTAATATGTGTTGTATAATTTGGACTTGTTTTCCAAGGAATACAGTTTTTATATTCTTAGGTGCTCAGTTGGGAACCATCAGCATTCAGACATATGACTCATATACATGCACATGATAGGAGAGCTTTGGGCCAAAGGGTTTACCCATATTGATCCATACAAACCATACAATTTCTAAACAGTGTTTCTTTTCTTTCTAGAGTTTAGTAGGGACCAAGTACTTCAAAACTTTTTTCTTTGGTAGGCTGCAGCATCCCTGAAGTTCCATTTAGACTTTCAATTTTCATCTTTTTTCCTCCCATCTTATACCTATACATGATTTACATTGCTATTTTCTTCAGTTATGGTTATTAAAAAACTCCTTAAATCTGTTCATATTCCTCAAAAGTTTTCCCTTTCCCTTTAAAAAAACAACAAGGACACATCTAAGAGAAAAAAAAGGTTTTGAAGTATTGGTTTTGAAATAGTTACATTAACAGCAGCATGTATTTCTGATAATTTTCTGTTTATTTTTCCTCTTTAACTTACAAAATTCATGTGCCTTTCACCTGTGCCTTTTTGCTAAAGACCATATGGTACATGGTCCCAAAATGCAACATGGGAATATCATGTAAGATTAACTCATTATGGTGCAAGCAGGCAAAGAGAGTCCTTTGTAAGTTGTATGGGAAGCTAGGGAAGAGCTATGAGTAAAGAAGATGAAACTGTGAGCAAGGTCAAACATATTCACGGTGCCCTGAATTTTGTTGCTTTAATTATCTCTCTAAACATTCAAGGAGTGCAGCTCTCTGTGGGCTGAATTTCTAGAACAAAGAAAGTCTCTGACTCTCTCCTCAGCAGTGTTGCACAAAAGAACTTGCACCACAAAACCCTCTAGCTGCTGAAAAAGACAATCTCTAATTGCATCTTCTAAACTCTATCAAAACTAGTAAACAAAAGAGGGTCAGGGCAGGGCCCTCAGCAATGTCCTGTGGTTTTCCACTCTTTTTAATTACTAGCATGGTCCCTGCCAGTTCTGATCTGTGCCAGTCAGCCCTCTGCCAAAAATTCCTCGGGCACAACTTGCAGGTATCATCAGACCAGTCCAGTAAGCATGATGTAGGCCCATTCCTGAGGTGGAGAAAAGTAGAGAAGTCCCTGGTCTCTTCACTCGCTGAGAAAACAACCATAACATCCACGGCAGGCAGGGAAGTGGGAGGCAAAATTAAAGGGCATATTGTTCCTTTCCGCACAAAAGACACAAAAAGAAATTTAGGTCCAAATTTTCATAATGGGCCCATGACGCTTTGCCTGCTTGAAGACAGATTTTAAAAAGGACTATGTGCTGAATGTTTCCTCCATCGTATGTTCTCTGAATCACCATTATGACCATCAGGTCACTTGTTCTTCACTGGAATGGAAGGTGTCTCATAATTGACACCCAATGCTTCTTATGGCAGTTTCATGATAAATTCCCTCCACACTCTTTCCTCTTAAAGGATTAACACAGGGAAAACTTTTCCAGCATTTTCAGAAGCATTGAAGCCTTAGATTTCTATAGATGTTTCACTGAGGGTGCATTAAATCAAAACTTTTGAAGTTGAGATATTTCATATTTCAGCATTATAATCTTAGAATGGAAAATCAGTTCTCATGGGAAAGATTAGACAGAAGTTGATGGCAGAGAATGAGATTTTAAATCAAATTACATTTATTACATCTTTATAATAGGTGTGAATAAGTATTGTATGAATAAATCTGTGTGTCCTTACCTCTCCCACAACTTCCAGCCTGCTGGCATCATCAGAAGTACTGGTCAAGTTACCATGGTGAAGCAGGGAATCGTCATCTTTGGAGGGGCTGTTCACACCTTCTAACTCATCAAAAAAAATGTTGACATCCTTAGCTACTAAAAAACAAAAATAAAAATATACATTCAAATCACCGCTGAACCAAATGAAGACAGCAAGTATAACCCATCACCAATTTCGCTTTTTAGTTCTGGTATAAGTATATACTATGTTACTTTTAAAATCCGATGAGCATTGTTGGAGTGCTTTCTTCACCAGTGAGCCACGTAAAGATTTAGGACACCACAACACTTCTCTGATGCCAATTAAGCAGTCTATTGTTGCAATAAAACAGGTATTAGCTATCTCCTCAGCTTCTTTTGGGGCAAATGGCTTAAATCATTGCCTTCTAAATTAGTATTGTCTCTGAAAGTTTCTTACTATACGGAGGCAGAATTTTAACACACTATACAAAGTGTGAAGTTCAAAGTTGTACAGACCTGTGGGGCAGCCAGAGGCAGAAGAGCTTAAATAAATACTGTTTCTTGAAAGGCATCGAGTAAACAAACCTGGGCAAATGCTTCTCTGTTCAAAGTTTGGCATGTTTTGATGCATACAAATCTGACACTTTAAGATCCACCCACCATACAGCCCTCAGTCTTGTATGCAGCAAATCACTTAAATCTACAGAGTTAAGCTGTGGTAAACCAACCCTTACAAAAAGTATCGATACTAAGGGCCTGGAGTGGCTGCCAGACGGGAGGAGCAGGGCAGGCAGGTTCGCTCTGCACTCCATGCGCTACAGGTCTGGTGAAACAGCAGGATAAAGAGATGTGTGTGAGAAGAAAAATGCCTTAGCTGGGGATCAAGCTTCAGCTGTGGATGGACTTCTACTCTCCAACCTCATGCCTCATAGGCAAAATCCAAAATTATGACAGTATAGTTATAACTGTTAGAAGGGACCCCCAAAGGTCCCAGCTACTGAGCCTCTCCCCCTGACTAGAGTGGGACCAAATATCTAGTAGTCTTGACAGAAACTAATCTAACCCTTCATCCCTATTCACATTTTTTTGCAAGCTTGCCTGACTTTCGGAATAATTCTTCATTCGTGCAATAAACTCCTGTTGCTTTTGCTTGTCCTCAGCTCCCCTAACTTATTGACAGGCAATTGTAATTCCTGTTGGTGAGAATCTATACTAACAGCCAAAAATCTCTAATTGCTGGCTGCAACTTAGTTCCATTTCTAACTACGGGCTGCAGGTGTAAAAATCCATTCCCCCACTGTGCAGAGACTGGATACCTGCCAGAAATTAACAGCCACTAACCGTTCCCAGCCATCATGAGCATTTTGTGACCTCCGTTTCACCTTTCCCTTCTTCAGAGGTCATAGCCCAGTTTAAGAACCCTTTTAAAAAATTGCTGATGATACCAACTCCCCAGTCTCTGCAGGTGGCCTATTTTTCACGCTCACAAGCAGGAGAAAGTCTTATCCATAATATTCATCCTTAATACAGACATATGCTGCAATTTAAATATACTACTCTTTCCCTGTCAATCATGAGCACAAGGAAAAGTTTCCTCCCTTTTTGTACGTGTCTTTTACAGAATCTAAAGTCTATTTTTACATCTGTAGGTAATAAAAAAAGAAAGCCCTGTCAAAATACTCAAGAATCCTTCATCCTCATTTTCATGCATAGAATAGGGACAAGATTAATGAAATACATTGTATTTTTAATTGCAATAGTTTTGCTTGGAAAATGACTAAGTTTCAGAAACAACAGCGAAATCCTCATGTCCAAATAAATGCACTCTAAATACTAGGCTAATGTGCTAACCTAAGCAGTTAGTTTGTAAAAGAGATTCTGAATTTCTGGTGTTGTCTAGTTTTATGTGATGAGAGCCTGCAGCTCCTCAGTGTCACTGTGGCTGCATCCAACTTGTCCTAGGGCAAGCCACAGAGGCTTTAGGAGACTTAAAAGGCAACAAACAGACTCTAATTTGTAGCAAATGCATCAGTAATATTACAGATTTTTTTTCCCACCTTCATCCATTCCAATCCACAAAAATCATACTAGAGATGGTTATAAAAGAGAGGGGAACTGCCACAGCACAGCACAGCCTAACCTCATGTCCTTCACTGTCCCTACTGTTTCAAAAGTCAAGATCGGATATATTCCACCCCATCAGATAATAATTTTGATGTAGATCATGGCCAGATTTTGCATACGTGTTCATATGAGAAGAATTAATCTCAGTATTCAACAGAAAGAGCAGCTGGAACAGAAAACATTTCTAATGACTTCAACTTCACTGAATTGAATCCCATCAGTGCCTCCATGACTGTCACGTGAATCTGTATATGATTAACACCTCAATATAATCTGAAAACAACTGTGGAAAAAACCCACAAAAATAATTAAGTAGTGAAGCTTTCTGAAGATATTCAAGATACGGATATCTGTTGCAGACAGGGTCAATGAAAGCCGTAAAAATGAAAGTTTTGCCTGTTCTCTATGCTCAAGGGAATTTAAAATATCTTTGTTCTGACATTAGGACTGCCATGGGATAAAAGATGAGGCTTCTGAGATACTAGAATTGCTGCTTCTGGAAACGCTGGTAATGCTTTGGGTTGCAAAATATATGGGTTTTAGCAGATGTTTTGAGATACAGAACTTGGTGCATAAGACAATGAATGTGTCTGGGGACTTGAAACACAGAATTACTGGATTATCCTGAGGGCTTGTGAGGAGCAAAAAAAATCTTACTTTAAGGTCACTTTAAAATACAGTCCATCTCAGCAGTGAAGAAGTTGTGGAAGCAGTGAATCTCAGCTGGTTAGTGAAATTAGCTACCAGGACTTGTCCAGATTGCCTGCAGTGGAAACTTGCTTATATCAGAAATAAGCAGGTAATTGTCATGTTGGTTGGTCACTACAGAAAATACGGGCCCCCAACATTTGCTGAGATAATTTTTCTACCCCAAGTCTCATTATATACTTAAAAATAAAATAATAAAATACTGTTCTACAAAACCAAATAGATAATTTATATAGCAATTTCTGTTTGTTTTAAATTAGTAATGGTGATGGTACTTCCAAGATAACTCTCCTGCTGCTTGTAGGTAGCTCAGCCCTTCCACTCCAATCGACTGAACACCTACAAGGCCAAATGTTGCTAAAAGCATAATCAGGGCTCCATCTTTTCTGTCCCCTTCAGACCTTGATGTGCATATACCCACAAATGTCCTTAACAGAATGATATATAATGGCTTTATTATATATATAAATGCCATTTGGGAGAAAGACTGGTGCTACTGTACAGTCATGTATTTTTAAGCAGTGAAATTTAACAGGAATACAGAGCAGCATATGCATTGCTACAGGAGATATTAAGAATTCTCCCTCTGGTTTTAGAGGGAGCTTAAATATGCAAACACTTTTCTCCCCCTCACGTTCTATTTTGCAGAAAAAAAATCAAAATGACTTGATAATTCAGAATCCCTTGAAGAATAAAAGAAAAAAAAAGTGGGTATACAAATATTTTTATCCCAAATATAGTAGAACTACATATTCTGAAAACTGGATGCTGATAAATTCTGAGCAGGAGTCCACACACAATCTCAGTGGGTCCACAAGCCACTTCAGATCAAGAGGCTGATATAAGGTAGGACTCAAAAACAAGATAACTCCTTTAACTTTCTGAAGGTGGATGCTGAAACTGAAGTGCTTAAAAATAAGGACTTCCATTAAAAAATGCAACCTGATTATGTTATTGTGTGAGAAGATGGAAGCATGCTCAGGGATCATGTTTCTGTTCATTAATTGTCATTCTATCAGCAAAAGTGACACCACGCAATCTAGTATACTCTCACTTTGGATGATGCTAGCTGAAGATCAATATTCCAAAGCTTGTCTTAGCAAGAAAAATTATTTGGTTTCTAAAAGCATCATTAGACTCATTTAAATTATCATACAATGCTAACAACTGGGAATAAAAGTAACATTGGCTGTTCAGAGCAACTACCCTAGAAAGAATATTTAGGCATGTTGATCCCAAACAGATGATATTCACAACAGACTGCAGGTGACAACACTCCCCTGTGGACACACAACAAGCCTCTGAAAAGTGTGTTATACAGTCATAGAAATCCTTTTGTCTTTGCTGAAGGAGATGTAGCTAAAGGACAGAGAGATTAACTTCGCAACAGCGACTGTGTCTGGTCTGGATAAAGGAAAAACACTATCTCCAAGGCTGTAAAATCTGCATCCTTCTCAAATGGCTTGTGAAATGCCATTGTAAATCAAAATGTTAATTCTTGAAACTTTCTCAGCTTGAATTGCTTATCCATATTTAGCCATCTAGTCTATCCACCCTCTGAAAGACAATTTGGTGCCTTTTCAGCCTCTCCAGTCTGCATATCAACTGCCCCCAGGCCTATACCTGGGCTGTGCTGGCTTGGAGAAGGGAGAAAACAAAACCTCGTGTTAAGATTTCCTGATGGGAAAAGCTTTTTAAATTAGAAAACATGGAATTCACCCTAAACCTGTAGCTTAAGTAGTAAGGTGATTCAATTTCAAATCATTACCCTCATCATCATACTAACTTGAGCATTTTCCTTCCACTCCCAAACTAGTACCACCACTTAATGACCTGATTCTACCACTGTGTGGTTCTTTATTCACGTGGCAAAAATCAGGCAGAGTCTGGGCTTTTACACATTCTTATTCACCCTTTATCACTCTAAAATATAAGCTGCTGTTTCTCGCTTTAGAAAATTGCTACACCAAACACCCAGCTTAAAACCAAACTGGAAAATAAAGACGCCAGCAAGCCATGCCTCATATTTTGATTCTCAGCCTGCATGAGAGTGTTAAAACTGTTACAAAATATTCTCACTGAAATTCCAGATTCTATTGGATTCCAGAACTCCATCAGTTTTGGGGGGGGAGGGGGTGTCTTCCACTGTTATTAAAAGGAGCAGCACTTCTAGCACAAGCCTTGAGATCATTCTGCAGTTGGATTTAAGAAGGGTGAACCAATAAATTCTTAGTCCACAGCCCATTACATATAAAAAGAGATCATTTTATGAAGCATCTGAGACACTTCACTTCTTATGACAACCTCATGACTTCTCCCAAATATTACCAGCTGCAAAAATATGAATACACCCCAACATTTTGGAAGAACTGGAACTTCAAGTCCAGTCTTCAACCCCTGACTGCAGCATTTTTATGATGTTATTAGTTCACACATCCACTCAGGAGTGCAAAGAATGGATTAAAGTAACAGGAATCTTATTATTTCTGATTATGTCTGCATAGAAAATACATAGTGCTGGAATCCTTTGTCATATAAAAATTCAAATCTTACTATGACTTCTCTGACAGTAAAAGATTTCTTACTAGCCTTCAATAATCTATTGAACTTCCTGAGAGATTTTAATAATAGATACTTATCGTTCAGTTCATCACTTTGTACGTGCCTTCAGTTATAATTTCAATGCATCTCAATTGAATCTTCTACCATAAACATAATTTTGCATCCAAAGAATAACTTACTTTCTTGTATTGCATTAAGAATTTCTGAAAAGTCCACATCTGTCTTCCGTATGTCTGGTTTTATCCATATTTGCGTTTCCAGCTGGTTAACCTGCAAATCCTCTCTTCCTTCTGAAGAAATTGGAGAGATTGATGTGGTTTGTGACAGTGCAGTAGAAAATCCAGCCAAGGGGCTTCAGGTGAGGAAATATACACATTGAATGAAGGTATTTCCATTTTTCCTCCCTAGCAGAACCAAATTTTCTTCAAACCAATGGGCTTCAGATAGAACATGGACTGATTTAAAGCTAAATAGAATGAAACAACAACATTCTTTGCTATCAGCAATGATGCAGAGTCGCCACTGGCAAGTCTCTCTTTCAGGTGACCACATGCTGTCATGCCATGAACATCACCAAACCATACCATCTACAAAACTAACTCCCAAATGTGAAAGCAAAAAAGAGATGTTGTCACAAATGACACTGGAACAAACAGACTAAAATAAAACACACACACAAAGTAAGTTGCAAGACAGAAAACAACCATTAGGACAAAAAGAGCGTGGACAGTCTGTTTCAGACACAGGGCACCATAAGTTCTCATATGCCAACCTGATGGCATGACACAGTCTAGGAAGAAGCCCAGCACTGCAGTCCGTTTTAAATGGATTCACATTGGTATGTAACAGTTACTGTTTAAAAGCACTGCAGAATAAAAACATTTTCTGGTGGGTTGCAGTTTCAAACCTATTTACACATGAAAACAGACACAAGATTTGCCTGTTTCGGTCCTCTTTCAACAGGAGCAAAGAAAGCAGAAAGTTTTGAAAACAGACACTCTCCGTACAGAGAAAGGTGGCTGCACATCAAGAGTAGACAGAAAATGGGCAAACAGGCTTAAGATGCTGGTTACAGGGTATTTGGATACAGACTGAGAGAAAGAGGGAACTACCGGGAATACATCTGGTTTTTAAAGAGTAGCAGGAAGACCTTTCACAAAGACATCTGTTAGAGATGATGCTCTTAAGTAACTAGTGCACAGAGTTAGCAGAGACATTCAGTGGTCAGGGAGATACCTGGGAAAGGACTTCATGACAAAAAGGCCGAGGTGGAAGAACAAACCTTCAGGTCATTCAGACTACTATGCTTTGCTAGATGCATCACTCATGCTTTAGATAGAAGCATTTTCCTTTCATCTACAGTCTGCCTACAGCAAGCTACTCTTATTTTGAATTCTGTCCTAGCTGTTGTATTTTCCTCTTCTCCTTGCCAAATTACTATCTTACTACTGCCTTGATGGGAGCTACAAATTATATTCCTAGACACAAAATTACTCAAAACTATTTTAAAGGCCCTTCTTCACTTTTTGGAAATATAGATCTCAAAATGGGTACGCTTTGACCAGCTTCGACCCTTTTTATTTTTCAGTGTTAAAATATTATAAATTCAAATTGTCTCGTGCTTGCTTCAGCGTATTCTTTTGTTCCACAGCAAAGATTCACTGTTAACATCAGAGACAGCTCCTCTTGTAGATTCTTGCACAGCGATCTGTCATAGCAGCAGCAGGAGTCAGCATTTAATGATGTAGAACAAAGAGAATTTCTTAAGGGAGACAACTGATTATTCATACAATAGCAGCCTAGGGAAATCTGCTGATGGCCTCAGAGATGAGAGGCTAAGATTTGCCCCAAAAGAGATTTCTAAGGCCCAAGAAAAGGAAGTAGAAAAGTAATCAATGGACAGCAATTCAGTTAAGCAGCTTTGCAAGTGATATCATTCAGTTTCTTCTTAAATACTCAGCTTCCACTTTTAACATATACCATTACATACTTGCATCCTCATCTCCAACAGCCTTTGTTCTGCATTTCAACCCTAGTTAGAGCAAATTAATGACAATACTGATTATAAAATATAAAATACCCTTTCTTCTCTCAAACCCTCCATCTTTGTTATGTTAAAATCGCTGCTCCTCAGAACAGATGAAGGTAGCAGCATCCCTGCAGCATCTCCAGAAGATCTGAACTAATTGGGCCAGGGAGAAAGGAAGTGGCAGTCAGCTGTGGAGGTCCCAAAGTGCTGATATCTGATGGACTATCTAACCGCAGACCTGTTAATAAAATTAAACTCTTGCAGAATGTACATAGGTGATTTCATAGCCCCTCTTTAATTAACAAAACCCAAAATGCCTAGGAAGTGATCAGAAAATGACCAGCCTAAACCTGACTGTATTTCAGACAATGAAGACAAGACAATTTTTGCTGCATTCAAATTTCCTTTCCTGTATTTGATCCACTTGCAGCATAGGGAGCTGTCAGCAATCCACAGAAATGACGGTGTTCTATGCTTGTCTGATTCACAGTAGCCTTAATATCTGGCCTCACTGCACAAGTATCAGATTAACAGCATCCAGTCTGATTTCAGTCAAAATTGTAGGCGTAATCTTCTACCAATCATCTGTGATAAAACACATAGCTAATGGCAAACTTGCCTTCACCAACACAAGGGCAAAAATGTACCTACCAACAACATAGCTTTTAAATTAGGGGTTGCAGGAATGCTTTCTTCTCTCATGACCTTAATGGTGTCAATAAATTAGGGCACTTGGGTTTCTATCCTCCTCCCTCTCTGTCAGCATCCACTTTTCAGGAGGGACTATCTCATTTGTTTAGCTAAGAGAAAAACCACCTGTGTGATGGGTTGTGGACTGGCCAAATTAATGATTTCTGGCTTGTTATCAGACAGAGGTTTTAAACTAGTAGCTCTTTGGAAAAAAGTCACAGTGACCTCATCCATGTTCCAGAGATTTGTTTTCTTTATCTTACCACAGATCTCCAATACTACATGCAAAGACAATTATCTGATGTCACTGTTGCTATTGATGGATCACTAACCTGCCTTTAGCATTTCCTTCTTGCTTTAGCAGCTGCCGATTTATGCTCTATCAATGACATGTTCCACCGAGTAAAATCTAAGCAATATTGTCTGAGAGGATGGGAAGGACTCTCTTTCCACAGAAGTATGATAAATAAACACAAATATAAGTGAAGTAAATATTAGATTTAAAAAATTTTATGTAATTTTTTTAAAAGATTAGTCTGAGATTTTTCTCAGCTTACTGAGACTTTCTAGTTCAACTGAAATAATATTTTAAATTACCTCATGGCACTCCCTCTGATTTACTCATTGATGCATAAAGTTGTGCATAAAATAACATACTTTTTCCTTTATTTGTCTTGAAGGGTCCCAATTAATTAAGTTATGAAAAAAAAAAGAGATTTTAAAAAGACCTTTAATTTTTAGAGGCTAAATGAGATGGCTTGTTCTAAGTCAGAATTTTAACATACATCTAAATATTAAAATAATCAAATGCATCGGGGAAGTGATTTATGTACCAACATAGTTAATATGGTATTGATGTTAAACAAGGTCATTCCAACTTGTAGTGAAAGAGATTTTGCCATGTGGGTGGATGCTCCTGTCACAGGGCCATCTACCTCTAACAGGGTGGTATTTAGCAAGAGCAAATATATTTCTAACATGAGCAGGTTTGTTTTGCTACACTAAGTACTGCATGTAATTTCTACAGAGAAGTTGCTCCTTCTTACCAGACCCTCTTCTTTAAAGCAAGCACAGAGTTGCTGTGCATGGTGCCCTTCTCACTCTCGGCAAACCCATGTCAACATGGGATAAAGATTCACCCCTTCAGGTACATTTTCTTTTGGCTTCTCACTGTGAGTTCCTGGCAGGCCGTCTGCATCAAAAGCTGAGTTTCAAACAGAAATTGTGTTAGGCATTTCCTATACGTGTTAGTCAGGGCTGTGCATGTGTGTGTACAACACAGCTTTACTGCTCTCAGTTCTGGCACTTCTCATTTCTGTGACAGGAGCAAAACAAAATGCACAACATAGTTGGTCTTCCCAGGATCTGCCCCATGACTGCACCGGACAATGCAACTGCAACAGATGAAAAATGTTTTGGTTCCATTATTGCTTCAGAAATAACCCCAAGCTGTTCTATGAGTCATAGAATGTATGCAAATATAAATTAATATACACATGTCTTCCTAGCAAGATAAAGTTGGCCTGAAAGCAGTAGCTCAGAGATAGATAATTATTTCATTAAGTGGAAGGCTAATGTGTATCATAACAAGTCTTTCAGAGAGAGCTGCTTTTGCTACATCGGTCAGAGAGTGTTTTCTGTCAGAAATCCTGCATCCTGTTCTTTTTTGTTCCTCACCAACCAGTATTGTTATATTCTTTCTACCTAGGCATTTTTCTCTCCCACAGCATAAGGTGAATGTCAGAGTGTTACTGTACACATCAATTGTACTTCAGGGATTACATTAGATGTATTTTAATGTACCAAAAGTATTTCATTTTTTGTTGCTGCCCTTAAATCTCTGATGTACAATAGCACAGAGTTTCACAATGCAAAATTATCATTGCTAAGTATGTTCTCAGTGCAGGATGCAGAAACATGTCTTGCGTCCTGCCTTGAGCTGCCCCTTCTCCGCACAAAAGAAAAAGTCTTTGTTTTCAACCTGTAACTTCGGGCCATCAGCCTAGCACTGCACTCCTTTCTGGAAAAAGACTGTTACCCAGAAACTTTCCTTCCATACTTGCTCCTTACCAGCAGCACTAAGCTTCCTCTACCTTACAGCTTCAACATGTTTTCAAATTTCTACAAAGGAGATGGGGTGTGTGTGGTGAGTTCCCTTTTGCTTTCGTTTTGGTGCTTGTTTCCAGTCCTTGGTTCCTTTTGAAGATGGCAGCGAGGATAAGGACAGGAAAACTCATGTGTTTAATTCTCTGTTTCTGAGAACTTGCTGATGTATTTGTATATTTAAGGCAGTGTAACATCAGAGTAAGACCAGCTGTCTGCCACGTCTACACATGTACGTGTAGTGACAAACTGGGAATATCTTAAAGGTCTCCATTTTTCCCAGTGCAAGGCACTTACTTTTACTGGTGTATGTCAAAACAAACAAGATTTGCCCCGTCTAGCTACAAACCACATCCACAGTTTTGGAAAAATTATAAGTAGTAGTTAATGATACACATTGAGAGGCCTTTGGAGATTTCTGTTTTAAGACAAAGCACTCCATAATAATAGCATTAATACACGATGTGTTTCCAAGACTGAAAAATTTGGGTACACTGTGGAATTACTTGCAGACCTTTGAAAAACTCCTGCTCTGGTAGATTGCCATAGATGTCTATAAATACATAAGAACTTTCACATAACTTTTGATATTCTTAATTGGTTTATCAATTATCTTAAAACAAAGGTGTATAGTCTGTCACTATTTGGTATAGCTAAACATGTATTCTTCCAGTATGCAGGAAACACCATTTATCTTAATGGTTTTCACACTGATTATGAATAAAATAATGTGTCTGCCTGTTAGCATCCAAGCTGAGTGTAAAAGCACAAAAATGTCTTTTTAGTTTTGAAAATTATTGGAATAAAAATATGGGTCTTCTTCATTTTTCATAAGAAAGTCCAAGGAGCGTTAGGAAAAAAAAAGTCAAACCCCAAATCATTCTGGCTAACATGAAGCACCTACACCATAGCTGTCTGTGCATGGTCATGTGCATGGTCATGTCAAAGGAACAGTAATAAAAATACTGGAATTATTTTTGAAAGGAAATTTAAAAACAGATTCCCTTTGCATTGCAATACACTGTAAGACTCAGCATATGTTTAATTATGTTAGTACAAACTCTATTCTTATCTTCCAGGAGAAGCAGTAGTGAAGGGGAGATTTCTGAACAACTAATGTTACTGATTTATCACAGACTAAGGTATTTTGAAGGCATATGGTGTCCACTCTCCCCTCCATTAAACCCTGGCTGGCATCAAACACAGAATTTGTGCCAGTTAACTATAGAGAAGCAGGGAGTTCTGTGTTCAGCACTTGTTCTTCCACTCTCATGCTGTGAATGCCTTTTCCAGAGACAACCATAGAAAAAATGGACAGATAGCCCTTGGTGCAAAGCAATACCTCGAAAATCACTTCTACTGTCACAATAGCCTGAACACCAGAATATAGGGATAGGGTCCTGCTTGCCCAAATTCTCATATTTCCAATTCTATCACTGCCCAGAATGAGCTGTGGGCATGAGTACAGTCAAACCCACCAACACTGTGCTCATATCATCAAGGGGAAGGCACCTCTTGAGCAGTGAGTTTGAACAGGACAACAGCTGCAGAGAGCTGATAATCCACATCTCCCACATGGGCAAGAACCCAGACTACTGGGCTGCTGTGCCAAAGCCTACAACCTCTTGCTTCATTTCCCATCTATGCTCGGAGGGTGCCACAACGTTCTGATTATTGAAAGAACTGGAGTGTTCACACAGAAGCCCCAAGCACAGAATGTCACACAATCCCTATACCTAACATTTCCAATTACTTGGCTCTATTTGGCCCTGGTGCAGATTCTTCAGCAATCAGCAGAGGGACAGAGTTGCAAAATAAGCCTTTGGAATTACCTCCTAGAAGGACTTCAGTGATTATACAAAGAGACAGAGCACCAAAGTGTCTCTCCTACTGGGAACGAAGCTATCTGCTCAAGTGCCACAGCACCTGGGATGGGTATTCACAAGATACAGTCTGAAAATGGCACAAAACCACAGAGTGTAACTAAGCAAAAACATTCGTCCACAGTTGTGTATTGCATATGAGGGTCTACAAGGAAGTCTAAGATCTAAACACAATGAACAATTCAGTCCATTTCCTACTACTCTTATTTGTATAAAAATAACAGTAAGAACGATTGTTAGCTTCTCCTCTTTCCTCTTACACGGGGAGCGCACACGTAAAAACACAACTATCAAAGATCACTATCCTCAGTCACAGCATCATAAGCCCTTTCCCAGGTTAGGGCCATGAAGCCCAGAAATTCACTGTCATCGCAAAGTCTTTCTTGCTTTTGTCTCAGCCAAGAGGTACCATGCATGCCCCATGAAATATGCCTTCCTGTACAGAAACTAAACATGGATCAATGACTCCCACCCTGGTCTATCGCAGGGAGAGGATATGGTTCCAACCTACCAGCCTGTGTGTGTGGACACCTAATAAGGGAGAGGTTATGATAAATATAATTATTCAGTTACAAACTGGAGTGGAAGAATGGGACTAATATTTATATACGATTTTGTAAAAATATTCTTTCTCAAATTTTTCATATTTCTTTGACAGAAACAGCAGGAATCATGCCCCTTATACTGGTGCAGCTGACCTTTCCTATATAGCCTTGCAACCTCGTACAATTACCAAAATCTGCTAAGGAGAAATAGAGCACTTTGACATTAAAATGCGTGGAGTAGTATTGGGCTGTTCACGTAAGATGCCTCCCCGAAAGAGATTATTTTCAGCAACTGGCACTAAGCAGAGTCTCCCTCACAACCAGTAGGAGAGTATCTGAATAGCAAGGGTCATAATTTTCAGGCATTCTGGCAACACGAAAGGTGCAGTTGAAAAAATTTTCACTTTTGATGACCCTTAAAAGCCTTTCAGTGTAATGGGTCCTGAATTCCTTTTCTGTGTTTGGTGCATTCCTAAAGCAAGGTCTAAATAAAGTACCAAACTGCAGTGCCATCTCCCTTTTTCTATTTCAACCAGCCTGAATGTTACCAGTAATGAAGAAGGTCTCAAAAAGTCATATGCTTTGTGCTCCATTGGACCTCTAAAGCATAAAATAGTACAGAACTGCACTCCCAAGGATGGGAGCAGCAAATACTGTGCCTCTGTGAAGATCCCAGCATGCAGAGGACACATTTGCTTTCCTGCGACATCCACCCACGCATGGCACAGGAACAGTCAGTGGTCTGCATGACACAAAGGAAGGTCTCAGAAACAAAGGACAGATTAAAAATTATGTCACCTTTCTGCTTTGCTGCTGCCATGCACACCTGGTCTAAGTTGTGATGTGAGTTTTACGCAACTCTTCAGGGCTTTTGGGCTTTTTTGGCACCACAGTACATTGGTTGGAACTACTAGTGTGCTCATTAGAACCCTAGAAGCCCTTAGGTGTAGCATAATTACTCACCCAAGGAATAAGCCCGCCTTTCTGATTTTTTTTGCTTTTGTTTAGGTTAGGTTTTTTGTTGGTTAGTTGGTTTTGGGTTGCTTTTGGTTTTGTTTGTTTGGGTTTTTTTTGTGTTTTGTTTTTTGTGGTTTTTTTAATTATACAGGAAGGTCTGGCTTAACTTTGAGATATCAGAATGAACCAGCAGGCTTGGTATTAGGGAAGAGGTCTTGCTGTTTTTTGGACTGATGCAAACCTTTTGTGGAAATTAGTAACACTACGCAGCCCTATTTTAGTCAAATCCCTTTTCTGACTTTAAAAGCATCTCTGCCAAAGTAGAAGCTAGTTTGTTCCATCTTTTGACAGTCTTCCTGCAAGAATCTTTCTTTGGAATATATGTAACATATTTAACATTAGAAATAGAGTCTTACATAATACTAAACCCCTTTAAGCAAGAACTATAGAGCTAAGAAAAAGCCCAATTTTTCAGTCAAGCATTACAGGAACATAATAACTGATTATTCAAAGTCTCTCTCACTGTTCCTTGAATTATAAGTTATTTTTTAGAATAAATGGGTCATTACTTTCTCAGAAACTTTGCAAAATTATATATATTTTCTATTTTCTTCAGAACAGAATGGTCAAGTTGTTTTAAAACAGCTATGTTACACTGGTCTCAGGACATTACAACCTTGCTCTGGGATCAGTGAGTTTAGTCCTAAGCCTTTTCCTGTTTTTTCTCCTTGAAAGGAAACTCTCCGATGGTAGAACAGTCGGGAACATCCACAGAGAGCAGCATTTTGCAGCCTTTGTGAGGTGACTACATACTGTAAGCTAACAACAGCCAGGAGAGCTGAAATCTGAAGGTGAACTGTACTGATTTTAAAGTAACCATGTGTAATTGATTGCAGGACTGAATGAAAGATTGGTCTATAACAGCAAACAGGAGACTGATCAAAGCAGGAATGTAAAAAAAATAAATCTTTGAAAAGAGTTACGTTTAAAAACACGTCCCCAGAGAAACAAAACACCCTCAAAGTCACCACTTAAAATGATTAATACTATTTTTGAAGCCCCTTATTAAGGGCATTCATAGGTTCCTCCCAGGTAGGTTCAGTACTTGTGTGTGTCCCATGCAGCACAAATTGATAGAGAGGGAAGCAATTTCTGCCTGCATCAAATACATTTAAATTAAACAAGACAGATAGCATTGAAAAACAGTGCTTTTTATGCTAGCTTTTTAAAATTACTTTTATTTTTGTTAGCAGGCTGTCGCAAAAGTGTTCTCCAAAGTGCTAGAATGAACATTCCAGGAGACTTGATACCTTAGGATCAGGAATTTTCGAAGTTACTGTTTTCATAGAAAAGTAAAGGGCTGAATGAAATAGGCTGAATGACTAAGCAAAGTGATAGAAGATGTCAAGCTTTGCATCACCTGCTAGCTAGTTCAGCTCTTAATTTCAAAGTACTGCATAATCACCATGTGGTGTCCTGTCTCTCAGTCTGGTGACAAAAGGTCCTTATGGTAATTGAGGCAAACTGCTCTCGTTAGGAACTTTGCAGAGGCTGCAGAGCACTGACAGTCAGGAGAATGAACAGTCTGTGTTCAGCAGGGAGGTGTTTACAGATCACGCCTGAAGTACCAACATGGGAGTAATTTTGCTCGGTGCATCGAACTTACATTTCTTTGAACACAGGCTGTAGATAAAGAGAAAAGTTAAATATGCAGGCTGGTTTCTTTGACATTAATGTCCCTTCTGCATAGGAATGATTCTTATAAACATGTGGGGGTTATAATACGAAAATTAGCTTAATGAGGGGAATACTAAACTTTTTTGAAATCTGCTTGCATTTTCTATGCTTCATTCCACATGAGAGAAAGTTCTATATACACCCAGCAGAAGGCATATTGAAAAAGATTGTTCCCCTAATAATGTTAGACAAGTAAGATAACAGCATTACTGTCAGTGCGAATTCAAATTTCCAGATGAATTTACATCAGCCATCCCCATGCCATGGATGCATTTGCTGCCAAGAAATACTTGCGTGACAGAGCTTTCTGGAAGAACTATTTGCAGGGTTTTATTATTTTTATCTGGGAGAGATGCATGCCGCACATTCTGCCAGTCAGCAAAGAAAAGAAAATGGGATTTAACCAGCAAGTCACATCTAGCTAACACAGATCTTCTAAAGACCATTTACAATCAAATGTGGATGCTGACAAGCATATGCATATTTTGTGATGAGAAGAGGATATATTTTGCACAGTAAATTACCGTTGTTGAAGGATTCAGTCCGAGATCTCTTGATAATTCAAAGTTCATTAATTTGTGACTAAGCTTATTAAACACACATTTCCTTTTTTCGTTTAATTTTGGTTGCCAGTTTCAAGAACCATGCTTTTTTACTCGCCTCCCAAGTCAGTTTTTCTGTTGGCCAAGACCCCTAGTTCTTCTTTCTTGTTTACAAGCTCAGTAAGCACAGTCGTCAATAAAAATGCTACAGTTTGATAAGCAGTTAAAAAAAGAGGACCCAAACCTAAAGAATAACCTGTCCAAGGCAAACATACCTTCTTTTAAACTTGTAGTCTATCAAATACTACTTATCACAACAGGCAAGAGAGTGCAAAAAAAGTTTCTCCAACGACCCCAGCAGAGTTTCACCATAATGCCAGAAATCAGTCCTTTCAGGACATAAAGTTCTTTCAAGTATCATGGATACGCCTATGCCATTTCCAGTAGCAAGGAATGTCCTTTCCAGAATGTACAGTTCTTTGCCTTTGAAAGGGATCTTTTTGAAAGAAAATTCTTGAAAGCAGAAATTTCTAGAATATTTTAATGTGTTTCCTGGAGTGAAGAATCTTTTCATGTTAACTAAATTTTGGAAATAAATTATTCCAAAGACAACCCTTCCTTCTGGTTGTGTAGATTGCCTGCAGTACTGATTTGTATAAGTGATATAAATTACAATCTACATTATTATGCATACACTAATATATATAAACCTCAAAATGCATTAAGGTTTTACCAGAAGCAAAGAGAGAGAAAATCTTGCTAGGGAACCTCTGAATTCCTGTTATTACAAAATGGGTAACAAGTGTTAGGAAATCTTGTAAGTAGAGAATAACTAAGAAGATTCCAGAGTTTCACACAATGAAAGAATTTGCTTTACTGCTGCTTAGACATATTAAATAAGACATTTTTTCCACAGCCAGCAAATTTAGTGACTCCTAGAAAAATGAGGTTTGACAAGTTCTGCAAAATCTGACAATACAGGAATTTGTCACCAAGAGAATGAAGTAATGCAACATTGTCCTGACTTGGAATAGATTAACAATGGAAAGAGCAGAGAGAAGCCCGGAAATCAAAGTACTGCTTGTTGCACAGCAAAGGTGCAACACCGCCAGAAGTGAGGCAAAGTGGGTTTTGTCCCCATATTTGCCTATCCCTGACATTGAGGGAATGGACTGCAATGACAGTTTAACCCTCTCTAGGCATGTTCCATACTTCTTCTGCTGCTCTTACAGGCAGCCTAAATGATGATACCATTGCTTTCAAAATGAACCTTCCGTGTGCAACACAGACACATCTACTCTACGCTGTCTTCAGGAGCCTTGTGCCAATTCACTGCAGCCAGCGGTCTGCCTCAATGGCTTTGAACTCTCCACTTCTGTAGCCTTGTACCCCATTAGCTGCAGCACACCACAACTGCTCACATAGGTGGAAGATGATACCTGGAGGTTTCTCAAAACTAAAAGCATAGTGTCCCCGATTTTGGAAGGAATGCATATTTGCCTTAATGTCATTGCATCTAAATTTATCATCTGATTGCTATACTCATCTTTGCTTTCCTTCTTTCTAAGAGAAAGTTCCCTCATATGGGTGCACCTGCAAAGGTGTCAGGAGTCTTCCCTTCCCCATTAATAGCCTTTTTCTTCCACTTGTTTCTCCATTTTCCTCTGTGTTTTGTTTCAGTTACTTGATACCTGTATATCTGCTTAAAATCCAAGCCCAGAAGTTGTGGTTCTGCTCATGGCTGAGCAGTACCTCTTTGCAAGCTTGCACAAAACAAGTTTTAAAATTTTATTCATTTTTAAATAAGGTACAGTACAGACAATGCACTGCTCTCTAGCCACTCTAACACCCAGATTATGAATAGAAGTCATAGGCCTCAGGCTCCTTACTAGCTACAAATAAAACTGGCAGGGAAGTAACTGGAAAGGAATGCTGGAACAATGAACGGTATCTATTGTTTCTCGTCTTAGCATTTAGCTACCTATGAACTTCATTCAAAGGAAACTGCTGTCAAAGAAATGGAATTCATGATAGATGAATAAAAGGTGTTGTTCTTGAAAGACGAAAGGGAAAAGAGGTGCTATGAAGAAAACAGAAGTAGTGTGCTATCAAAGGAAAAAAATACTCTCAACCTGCACTTTATTAAGTGATTTCTTTCCGTGGTCCTAGTCTCTCTTACTGATAAGAATTAAAATGCCATTTTAAGTCCTAAAAATACCTTCTATTATGCTAGACTGTCATCATGTTTGGAGTATTTGCTAACTGGACAAAGGAAATTTCAGAGAGAGTATAACATATACTACTCCAACACTGAGAGCTACTTGATTGTGATAACAGCACTCCAATAGAAGGAAAAACCCAAATTGTATGAACTATTTAAAATTAGACGGAACAAAAACCTGCAAACCTACTGCATGTAGTAGCAGGAGGATAGTTTAGAAAACAGTGGTGTAAGATTTGCTACCTGGGAAATTAATATATGTAAGAACATTGTCTTTCTAAAATATCAAGCTGCTTATGGTATCTTAGCTAAGGTACTGCCATTGGACAACTAGTATCTTAAGCTAATTACAAAGCTACAGCTGTTAATTTCTGACTGACTTAGAGTGAAGAACATATGATCTTCAGTTTAAATTAGAATTTCCTCTTAGGAGTGCTATTCATTGTTTTTGCTGCTGACCATAATCTTTCTTAGATCTACTTGCATACAGCTCAAATGGTTGCAGTTTAACCTGGACACAAACACAAATTTAGTGGTCTCAAATAGAAGTAAAAAGGCAGGCACAAATCATAGAAATGATATTTCATTTCAGATGAAAAAATGGGACTGTAAGTTAGTCAAGAGAAGACTCCTATAACACAAAAAATATTCTCCGTAGGTCACAGATGCTGTTATTGTCCAAAGAGCAGAAGAATACGACAGATAAAACTAATCTCATATACTGAAAGCTGATTCTACAGAGAACCATCATACAAATGGTCACTAATGAGCTCCATTTTAGGAAACCTCTGGGATCTACCTAAAAACAGATCTTTTTCTCTATCAGAAGCCAGCATATGCTGCTTGCACATCATTTGATGTTAAAGCACAGACCATACTTATCAACACACAGATCTAGAATACGTAGCATCTCAAAATGAATGTTGTTATTGTGCATGCCCAAGATACTTTTTTAAAAAACTGTGATACAGGGTTTTTTTGTCAATCTCTTAACATGCGGCAGACATTATATATCTTCAGCAACAATAACATTTCTGTAGTAGTAATTTCTGTACTTCAAAGAAAAAGACAGAAGCTGACAAAACAGGACAAACAAGTGAACAGAAGAACTGAAATAAACAAAGCATATGGTTATGAGTCACTGTAAATTCTTCAATCTGTGTTGACAAAGATTATGGTGACTAAATACTATGGGTGTATGAAACTCACGGCAGTAGACTTGTATAGCAACTCACAATAGATAACCTAAAATTTAAACCTCTACAAAAATTAAGCCATTTACTAGATCTGCAAGGTAAGGGGGGCACACTAAGAGTTTGCAGGCAGAGCTCTCTGTCTCACAGAGGCAGACTCTGCCTCCCAGCACCCAAGTAGCTGCATACTGCATATATCATGCTCTTTCCTGGGCAGCAACACTGGAAGATTACTGGGACCCTCCAATAAAGATGCTACAAAACTGACTTCATGGGCAGCTTTAATTTGCTCTGCTCAGGAAAGAAATTTGGAGTTTAATTTTCACTGTGAAGAACGACTCAGCATGGCCAGTACAAATGTACTCCCCTGCTATAAGAAAAGATATGTCTAAAATAGCTCTGGCAATTATCATAACAAGGAATGAACTCATGACGTAAATTAGAATTTGATGGTTCCCAGGAGATTTTGACTTTCTTTTGAAAAGTTTCATTTCATTTACCAGTTAACCTATGGTGTAAGACCTTGTGCAAATCCACAGATTTTGCTGGTGTTATAGCAAGAAAGAGTTTGATCTACACCCTGTATTGTGTCTTTGTTCAAAACCAGTGTTAGTGTCTCTTACTGAAATCCAGGGGGATGCCTCTAGGGCACTGTCATTAGCTCAGGGCTTATCAAAATTAAATATATCTAAGGGAAGCAGTATTAAAAAGCAATAGCCCAAATCTCTCTCTCTGCATTGACATTTTGGATACCACTACATGTTGTAGGGGTTTTTATGATTAAACTTACATTTTTACTTCCCACTTTCAGCTGTCTGTAACTGCTGTTACTCCCTATAATCTATAATTGACAAAAACATACCACAGGTAAACAAAACATCCACTGGTAATTCTGGCAACCAATAGATTGATCTCCACGCAAGCACAACCTCACGCTATTAACACCAGCTTTGCCATGTCATGGCACATCACACGTGAAATGGGGCTGGAAAAGGTATCAAGGCACATCTGTTACCTGGCTGATGGCTTTTCACTTTTCCACCAGTGACTGATGAAATCGTAGATCCAGAAGATGAGGCTTCCATTTTTATTGACCCTCTGGCTTGTGGGATCGAAGGATGCCCATCCACAGGTGGATGCTGTGACACTGGGTAGCTTGCTGCAGTTCTCCTCTGACAGACTTGCACGTGCTTTTCAGCCCCATGAATAGATAAATTTATACCTGACAGGAATAAGAATTAGTACTGTTAGATACAAGAGATCAACACGGAATAACTAAAATATAAATTCTCATGGGTTAAAGTGGAGCTGCAACAGCCCTCTTAAAGGAAAAAAAAATAAAAAAGAGAACTCTAAAAAGATCAATTTTCTATGAAAATTAAAAATGTGAACATCTTTGCTGCTGTGTTGCAGGCATCAGAGTCAAGCCACACTAATAGATATTTAAATTAATACGTAGTCATGGTTTACCACTTTGCTGGTCTGCAGGAGAAAATATCTTCCGTTCCTTCAGAATATCCACACAGCCCACAAAGGACAATATTAATGAGGTAACTGCCACAGAGTTTATTAAATGACAGTTTTCTGATTGATGGATTAGAACTTGTCAGAAAGTATTTCTTTTTTTCTGAGCCTTTACCAGTACTAGGAAGTCTTGTCACACGGAAAAGATGCTGCAGTTAAGGTATTAACTATCTTTTAAGGAAAAAACAAAGGTCTGTTTTGAGGAAAGCGGCAAGGCTACAAACAACAATAACAAGACCTTAAGCTTGGGAAAAAATTCCACTTTCTCCAGTCCTGTGAAACCTTACCTTCAGTACTGGAAATTGTCTTTCACAACAAAATTCTCAAATTTGTCACATAATCATTTTTTATACTGAAATTGCAATTAAAAAACAGGCTTTACTTTTCCAAAGGGAAAAGAAAAGTTGAAATTTCCTATGTGTCTAATGCATGGTCTTAGAAAGAAATGCTATCTTACAGTAAATTGCTGATTCTGGCTTCCTCTTGTCCACATTGATGCAATTGCTCCAACTCCACTTGAATTGCTTTCAGCATACTCTGTTTGAAAACCTTCAGACAATCTCTTTTGGGCAAGAAAGCTGAATGATAATTCTACGCTACTGTTTTACGCTTAATTTAATTGTGACTTATTGCTTCTGTCAGCAAACTATCTTTGTTTAAAAAAAAAACCAAATGAAACACCCTAACCAGATACAAATAAGCAAACTGAGAAGCAGATGGAAAAGCAGACCCTAAAAACTGAAAGTGTGGATATTGTAAGCACATTGTAAAGTGCAGTTGCTCAAAATCATTAGATATTATTGATTGGACTGCTCAGTGTTGTGAACTGAAATGTCCAAGAATGCATTAATGACTCTGCTCTTCCAGCTCCCCTGGAAGTCAGGGTATGTGAACCTCCAGGTCATGGAAGAGGTTTAGAATCTCTGAAATATTAATACACTTTGATCCATAATATACTATCAAGGGGAAGAGAGCTACCACTTTCATAGGTGATTTGTGAAAACAGTGGGGTTGCACACAGGAGCAAAGGCTGTGCAAGCTGCTCTCCTTTATGATGGTTTTGTGCATTCAGAATCGAAGCTGCACACTCAATACTCATCTTTGCTTCTTGACACCAGAGCTGATCTCCTGCAGGAAACCTGAAGGTATGAGGAGTTTCCTGCAGCAACTGCTCACCTAATTCCTGGTTTTAGGGCTAATGTAACTGCCAGCTTCTAAAGACTGTTGAAATCACAGCCTTAGGATACAGAACAAATCCCAGTCACCTTATTCTTGTGAAAGGCAGCATATCAATTCATGCAAACACAATGACAATGAGCTTGCCTGGACAACATGTTTCTTTGACCATGCTAGCATTAAGGGGCTTCCAACAGTGAGAAGCTAAGCCCCAGCTGTAAAATGAGCTCTTTACTTCTTTTGCAGTCACTAGAACATTGTGATGCTCAAAATATTGAGCAATTATCCCTAAGGTATTAAAAAATCAGGTACAACCATTTTCTGTAAGCATCACCACAGGCTGTCGCATCATTTAAAACAACCATCCCTCTGAAGCTTACGGTGGAGTCAGCCAACGCTCAGCACTAAACTTGGGCCTGTCATCAGCACATACTTTCTAGCTGGATCTCAGTAAGGCTGCACTTTCATTTGGTCATGAAAATAGAGATCTATTTTAGGAACTGGTTCCAAACATAAACCGACTGCTACATTACTCTGAGGTTCAAGATAAGTTGCTTCTTCACATTCTGAAAACGGTCTATAAACTCTTGTGCAGCTGTGACTGAGCTTCCTAAACTATTTCTGCAGCACGTTTTTTTTCAGACATCAAAATAATGGATACTGCTGCGAGATTGCTATTCCTAAGAACTGCAAAATTTGCAGATTGATCACATCCAAAATTAGGTTCAATCAACAACTTGCTGCTGGTTATATGCAACCTTTTGCTTCTTCCACTAAAGAAAGATGATAAATCATACCTCCAAACTACGTGAGGAAGAATGTTCCAGCATCACTGATAATTTTATATTTACAATTTTCTTTAGACATATTTAAAATTTAAAAGCATCCAAAACCAATCACGCAAAGTGTGCCACAAATGTATACAGTATATTTGGAAGTTCTTCACTCCAATCTCATTGGTACTGCAGTTATTTTTTTCACAGAATACATGCTTTTGATTAGGAGAATTAATTTCCATTATTTTCCTGAGAACCAGGTACAGGACAAAGATGCAAGTGTCCTTATTTAATTATAATTTCAGGTTTTCCCAGAGAAAGATCAGGTCTTGCTTTCCTATGTGTGTTTCTTTTGTTAAACTACAACTCTAAAAAAATGTAAGACAGTAATACTGCAGCAAGCTGCAGCATTACCTTGTTTTCATGTGGGCGAAAGTTCTTTTAAAAGAGATATTGGCAGCTGAAAGTACGTCCCCAGATAACGTGCAGAAAAGCACAGACAAAGGGAGGGGGGATCAGAAGTAGAGAAGATATTGGGAACAATGCATGTAGCTTATGGCAGATGAAAACCTGGTAAACTATTGGTACTAAACAGACTCTAGAGTAAACTCTCCCTATTCTTCCTGCAAATAACCCATGCTGCTGATAAACCCTGGTGTTTGTGGATCAGAGATGTGAGAAAACAGCAAAGAGATCTCTAAAGAGTAAATGTTAAAGCTGACATCAATTGCTTTTTTGCAGTGTGACAATACCCACACAAGACATCTAGAAAGAAGAAGTCCTCCGGTAGCACTCTGCAGTCTGGGTCTTCAACTAACTGTATTTGGTGGAGTTTTTCTCCTGCATTTAGGCTTGGCCATATAGCTGCTGACACCAAAATCCCACTACCATTGCATGCCTGGCTGTATGGCCTCTGGTTGTACCTGTGCCTGCAGCATGGTCATTTTTAGGTGATCTTGGCACTCACACTCAGTAGCTGGGTACAAGCACATTGGCATGCTCTGGCAGGTAGTATAGTTGTTAAAAAAATCAGGAGTTTCTCCTGCCTTGCCCTCTGGCTTAATGTAATGGCTCACAAGCACCACTTTGAGCCAGGGCTTCAGTGCAAATACAAGTGAAAAACTTAAATACTGTCCAGCATCCACAGCAGACTTTTCGGTTTGGAGGACTGACTTCTGGACAGGGCTCTGCCACCTGCACCTGGCTGGCTGCAGTAAGAGTGGGAAGTAGAAGTTTAGTGATTTGAAGCTGGATGAGATTTGAGCCTTTAAGTATTGCAGATATCACTCAGCTCTTTTCCTTCCCTGCATGCAGCAAAAATCCTTCTCTGTATTTTCAAGTCTTTACGTGCCTTTCTCTTCCTCACCTGTATTTCTATCCTTTTTTTTTCTCATACAAGCTTTTCGTCTCCATGAGGAGCTGCTCTTCTGACTGACCTTTTGTTCTCTCATGACTCTGAGCTTGCAGGTTCATGTAAGACAAAACACCTTCACTACCTTCCTGCCAATATATCTCAGCTGTGCTGTTTGCTAGCAGAGAAGTGCAGCCTCTATCCTGCTTCTGGATAACTTTTATTGCTCCCAGATATGTCTTTTTATTACAAAATTTTTCAAAGCATCAGTCCTTCTATATTGAGCATATTTTGTCTCTTATAAAGTGGTAATATGCGTATGACACTTAAGGATTTATAATGCTCCAGATAAAACCTGCATGTGAGAACATTAAAAGGGAGTAATGAAGTACTTCCAAGTCATGAAGCAGTAAAATCAAACATAAAGAAGAAAAAGGAGGGAGAAATAATTAGAAGTTCAAAACACTACAATGTGGCTGAATGCAAAGTTTTGTGTGACTAGTATTTGTTTTGTTGGCCCATCAGATGCTACAAAGACGAACAACATCCTGCACTCCTCAGAAATCACGCTGCCAATGCACCTGATGGACGTCTGCCTTGGTCGTGTGTTAGCACAGCCAGCAGCTGTGCACCATGCACCTCTGCTATGCGCCTGAGCACAGGGACATGGCTCTGGTGCTGATGGAGAAGGCTCTTGCACCCGAATTTGGGTCAGAAAGGCCATGTGTCCAAATTAAACTGTGCAGGGACCAAGACACCTCTCCACCTGGGAAGGCATCCCCATAGTGACTGTCAGGCTTGTGTTTTCTTCCCCAGTTTTCTTCCATCTTGTACCACTTTGGGTTACAGGCATTTATTTATAGGTTCCTTTCTGAAGTGTTTGTCTCTAGACAGAGATTATATGAATAGGCAATAATAACACAGTGCAGAGTTACGGGGTTGTACAAACAATCCATTAGCTAACAGTGCTTGATTAGCCTTAAGTGTCCTGGCCTGCTTTATGGATCTTCCCTGGGATAACAAAGTAGTTCTGGCAGGTGCAGGAAGTCCTTTCTGTTTTGTACCATTAGTGTCAGTGCTCCTGTTGGAGACCAATTACTCTATCTATTCTCTTTTCTATGTGTGTCTTTTATTTTGTTTCAGCCCTATGCGGAGGCCTTAGGAGCAGTTTGAGGTAAGCCCTTTTTTCAAGGCCCTTTTTGCAGCAGAGCAAGTACAGGGGAGCACAGACAAAGAAGTGAGGAAGAAAATCTCAGCTGCTTTATCACATAGGGCCACAAAAAGTAAAGCAGCTCTGGAAAGTCTGCAGTCATCAAGGCACAGATAAGCAAGGTCATAAGAAGCAGCTTGGAAGCATGAGCAGAGAGCAGAAAATGAGGCTTTAAGGACCAGCATATAAATGGGAAAATTAGATATTTAGTTCCTTTCAACTTTTACAGACAGGAAAGGAGAAAGTGAGCTAATCTGTCCACCTTAATAAGCTAAGTACTCCTTCCTCACCTCGTGCAAATGGCCACATTTCCCATTAAAGTCAATGATGCTCTGCAGAGAGCTTCAGCTTTTTCGTATTTTTAAGATAGCCTTGATAAAGGGGATCTCAGAAAGGGAAGCAATGTAAAAGTTTTCTCATGCAAACCCAGTTTAATTTGAGACTCAGCAGAGAGACAGCTGTGCTTGATGACATGATGGACTCTTTTTCTTGCTCTGAATCCTAGGTGGAAATGAAGGAGCATGAGAGAAAAATTCTCCTGCTGTCCTCTGTACACATGCCTGAAAGCATAGTCTAAAGGCAGTTCCCTTTTTTTTTCCTCACCCTATGCATTACTTAGGTAACAAATACATCCAGAAACCATCCTTAACTTGGTGAAAAATGTTACAACATCATTAAGATTCCTATACTAGATTAAATCATTTTTCAAAAGTCTAAATATAATCTCTTTAACACAGCATCAAGTCTCTTGCCATTGATAACACATGATTATGAAATCATATCTAAGTCAGATTATACTTCAAGTATAGCTTTGAAAACATTGAAATACTTCTGACTACATCAGATGTAAAAAACACTTCCCAACTGCAAGCCTTCAGGTAAGCAAACAAAAGCTACTACTTCCAGAACTTCCCAGGAACTGCACTGGCTGGAGAGAAAGACTAATACTGTGCATCTTGACAAACTACATGTGTTCAATTTTCTGAGATTTACATGATTGCTCCTCCCACCCTGCTTCCTCCCAAATATTGGAGACATTACAGGATTTCCAAAATCTGTAGTAGTTTCAGATGATGTTCCCTTAATGTTACTTTTTTCTTATTTTCTATCAAAAATTTTGTCCAGTTGGCTTCTGAATTTACATCCATTTTTACCATATATAATTTTCCATGGAAAGAAACCACAGAGCTTTAGACATACAGTTGTTGGAGGAATAGCTCTTTTTTTTTTTTTTGTCTGAAACATGTTATCCATGAAAGTATTGTATTGAAAGATATCATGAATGACCTCTTCCCTTTCCCTCTCCATCCACTCATGATACTACAGAGCTCTATCACACCCCTCTCTCTGTTGTCTCTATTCCTGAGCTTGGGAGACCTAGTTTAAACTGTTGCTCCTTACTAATAAGCTGTTGTATATCTCCAGTCATCCCTGGTCATTCCTCTGTTCCTTGCCTTTCTCAAAGGATGAAAAGGCACACTAAGAAGGTTTCAAGAAGCAGCATCAGAAATTACCATGATGTTCAGGCTGTGATTTCACCAAGGATTTACACAGTGACACAGTGAAGTTTCTGGTTTTATTCTTTCCCTTGTAATTTCATTTTCCCCAAGATACTTGTAGATGGATTCTGCCTCCCTGTCACGTTTGCCAGCTCTTTGGGCAATTTTTCAGTGACTCACGTCTCTCTCTTCTAACCCATTTGCTTGAGTTCCCTGTGTCAAGCAAAGACTGCATGAAACAACGCTGCATTATTTTTCTCATTTCTACGTTGCATCTTTTTCCACATCAGTTGCTTTCTAGGTCTCATGTTTGTCGCTTCTCTACGAGCATCGTTGCACAGCCTTTTCTATCAGCGAAACGAATCTTCACAAAGGTGTATTACTTGCCAGTGCATTGCCTTTTTTTCATTACCTGCCTTTAAGTGGAGGAGAGTAGCATCATCCCAAGCCTGCAAGTCACTGGTGAAGTTAGGATCCGCATTTTGAAGCGGGATTAAAGGCACATCTGAACTATAACCAGGACTCCAGGAAGAAGGGGCTTGCAGATGCACAGGGTTTTATCCAGTTTTATCTGCACTGATTTAGAAATGAGCTGTTAAAGAGCCACAGATTCCAGGGGAATATAGGTTTACACTTGCTTGTGTGCTTTAGACCAGAATATCTTATTCTTCCCTACAAAAGTGGCTACAATACCTGTGGTAAAACTGCATCCAGAGTCAGCATTAATTTAAGTCTGTCAAAGTCCTAATGAATAAAAAGATCATGCCCACCTTAGGCCTGCCATCAAAGGGCTGTTTTTATAGCCCCAAAGGTGATTCATCAAATTACAGCAAGCTAACATTCAAGAGTGATTATTTAGCATAACTGAAATACTCCCATAATGCTCACTGAGAGGCAAGCTAACAACCTGAAGTCATAAAAATGCCTTGGAGAGAGTCATAATAGTCCTACTTTATTGGTCTACATGACACTCTGAAAAAACACTTGTCTTCCTTTGGTATGAAAAGCTTAGCTAAGTGAATATAAAGCTCGTTGGGGTTGTTGTTGAATTAATGGTGATTGTCATGGGCAGGTTGCAGGGCCATGCTGTTGAACACGAGGTGATGCCTATGCAAGTTGTATGAGCCCAGGTGAATATATAGAACTTTTCCCTGCCCCAAGATGCCTAATTTGATTAATTTTTAAGTCTTGTACTTTTATTTCTGTCTGGCAATTCATTCTTTAGTTCCTCTGTATAAAAACAAACACACTGTACAGTGCATATATGTTATATTTACCAGGCTACTGGAATAAATGCCTAACAATTTTGTGCAAAGTATATCTCACTTCAGTTCACCCAGCACCCTGAAACCAGTGTCATTTGTCACCATCAGAGCTGACTGAACTCTTCGTGAGATTGCCTGCATTTTTATTGTTGTGGTTTTTATTGTTCTCTGTTTGTTTAGTATCTATTTTGATTTACTTTATTGTTCCAATTGGACTTCCACCAGTGTTAGAACCACAAGCATGCTGAAGAGTAATTAAAAAAAAAAAAGCATTAAAAAAAGTTCCTTTGCTTGCCTCAGTACGAAAATTGCAGTGAGGAAAAATACTGTGTATTGAAATCTGATAAACACAATAGAAATCAAACACTGAGGCTGAGAAAACATTTTCAGCAAAGTGTTTTTCTATAGAAAAATTGTCAATTTTTTCAGGAAAAGAAAACCCTAAAGTCATGAATTTCTGTCAAAAATTTTGTTTAGAAAATGATTCTGAACTTATCTGGATTGGAATATATTGCTTTTTTTTTTTTTTTGTAACTACTTGATGCTTTGGAAAATGTAATCTAAAAAATCGAGTAGAATAAAAATTACCAAGTAGAATACCAGTTACCTCTGAGCAAAACAATTACAATTTCAATTACTGAAACACCATCTGTATTGCCAATCATCAATTAATGTTACTTTAATATACAAATAGTAAGAAATAATTAAAACCAGAAACATTCAAACCAGAGAGCAAAACAAATCAAAATAATATAACAAAACACAATGAATACAAGAAGTCCAACCAAGATGAAATATTTCAACTGTCCAGAAGCAAATTCTGTTAGAAATATTTTAAGCATTATGTAGAAATGTACTCAAAATAAATTCAAAGCGAGGGGACGGGAAGCAAGAATATTAGAATTTCTGTGAATTGGATAGTTTGGATTTTGACTCACTGTTTCAATAATCAAGTGGAATAGACTTGCATTAGAATGAATGTAGGATCATACAAAAACCAGTAGATTCATATTTCAGTTTTTGTCACAACAAACAACATCATGCCAACATTTTTTTCTTTTAGGCAGTTTTTCCTAAAAAAAAAAAAAAAATTGAAGATTGAATCCTTAATTGAAGATTGTCTCCTTAAGTGCCTCTTATTGATTTGGAAACTATGCAGTAAATCTTGTCTTTTTCATTTTATTATATATGCACAGCATTTACTAGCTGAAAAAAGACTCAACACTGAGATGATTTAAAACTTACTTTCACCCTTGGTATGCACTGCACTTGAAATCATTTTCTTTTTTAGCAAGTAGCTACTATTCTGATCTTCAAAATCACGAGCATTCTCATTAAACCTGTTTGCACTGATTTTGAGCTTTTTACCCACACAGTAAAAGGTAACTGCACACATAGCAGTGATACCTGGTACAAACTTCGGGGAAAACCACAGTGCCCTGTGAAATAAAGCACCAAGTCAAGTCCCAGATGCTTTTTACTGGCCAAGGAATGAAAAGCAGCACTAACCATGCAGATGTATTCTAAGTGTAGGTAGATTTAAAAGCAGAGAATTCTCTTTTTCCCCCCCATTTTAATTTGCTGCCTGAATGTCAACTGCTACATTGCAAATACCACAAGTCTCGTTTTATCTGATTTAATCGGATATCCTCCATAATGCAGAACAGTGCAATCAATCTGAGACATCAACTGCGAAACAGGAAAAAAACCTCAGGAGACTTCACAGATGGGAAAAGAAGATATCTCAGGATACATCTGAATGTATCTGCTCCATGGCACAGATAGTAACGATTTTCAGCACAGCAACTGGGCTTAATTTAACTTTCTCTTTTTGCATCCCATTTCAGGGGACTGGCCTGCCCTCCTGCTCTTCCGATGCCAGGCCCGGGTCACTCTCTCTGGGGCAGCCCCAAACAGCAGGTCAAGTGCACTCCCCTGCCTTCACCCAGCCTGTGCTATAGCCCTGGCTATGGGGCCTTTTACAGGCTTGGTGTCTAAACGCTCACAGTTAGCTTTATCAAACATCATAGACTTTTACTTTGATGATATATTATCATCAAAATTACACAGCCAATGTCTTCAGGGTCAGGGCTTAAGACAATGAAACTTACTTCTACTTCTCCCTCCTCCGAATAGGAAAAATTATTTTATACACGATGTTGCAACAAAATACAAACTTTACTAAAATGTTTTTAAAGTAAATATGCATATGGACAGATACACATCTGAGTAAACAGGTCACACGTGTTGGGTCAAGTCCAATGCCTGGGAGGGTTTTTGCCCTCTGAAACAACTGTCCATTGCAGGCATGTCCCAGGCTTTAGCATCTCCTGTGTCCAGGATCTGATGCTGGATCCCCACTGGGAGGAGGCCCAGAAGCCCCCCACCCCTCCTGGGGAAGGCTCTCATGTGGGCTGGAAGGATGTGCTGTGGCAGGTTCCATCAGAGCCCAGATGAGCATTGCTGCACAAGGAAGAAGCACCAGCCCCACAGCCCTGCTTGCTGCAACACCTGTGTCTGGATCAGGCTCCTCCATGGCAGACATACTAACAAGGGCCAGTGTCACCAGAAGTGTTGAGGCATGTGTACTACTTTTTATTTTGTGCATCATTAGTTTTCAGCACACTCTCTTTTGGCAAGTAATGATTTTGGCTGTAATAAAGCCTATGGTGCCAAGCTTTCTAAATGGTCATAAAGTGAAGGCAATTCCCAGAAGAGATGGCAGATGTAGCGTGCAGCAGATGCCAATGAAAATCTGTGTTCATCTGCCACCTCATCTTTCTGGCAAGACTTCAGACTGTTAACAGTAACAAAATACCATTGAAAAGAATATGTAAACCTGCCATGTTTATACATATGTTCCTCATAGGCATCCAGTTGGTTGTTCTCAACTTGTGCTTATCTGGATAGAACAAAGCACAGGTCTTGCTTATTCTTCTGAGCTAGACTGTATTTCTGATGGAAGACTAATACACTCTGAAAGACAACAGTAATCACATAATGATTGTCTGAAAATGGCAGATTCCATAGAGATGAAAAGAAGCTCTCTACTCATAGATACACTTTGAATTCCTTGAGCTCTTTATAGCAGAATGAGAAGAAGTGGTAGAAAACTATAAAAACGCAGTAGCTGCGTTGTAGCATGTAAGGTCTCTAAAAGATCCTCTTCTGTCAAAGACAGTGCGTGCTCTAACTGCTTTACTGAATAACAGCCTTGTGCAAGGGCAAGGCCTACTGTTCTTTCATAAATAATTCTCTGACACATTAGCAATTCAGAAAAGCATGCAAAGTATGCAAGATAAACTTCCAGATATGTTTTATGCACTACATAAAACACTGGATATTAATTCGATGTTCCTACTTTTTAAGAGGAGGCACAGAAGAGACATAAATTTTCTGAATCCACCTAAACCAGCTTGATTATAGAAAGAACCTATAAAAGAAACCTGTGCTTAAATTTAGCTCCTGGGATTGACATCTTCTCAGTGAAAGGGCATTAAAGAATATTCTTTCATAAAATTTTTCCTTTCTTCACTCATATCCCTGACACTCAATGTCCCATTACTATTAATTCATTTTAAAAACCACCAAGAGAAAGTAAAAAGGAATATTTTTAAAATCTCACTGCATGTGTAAAAAATATTGCGAATATCTCCAAGTTATACTTACAAGTATTGCAAGTATATGGAAAGTTATATTTGCAAGAACATTTCAGTCTGACAATGATACTGAATTTGTTCTGAATATCACAGTGATTTTGAGGATTCAAACCAACAGACAGTTCAGGAAGACAGCCAGTTTCTCTTCACAAATACCATTTTGTCCACAGTCAAGTAGATTCACCAAAAGATGCGTGTAACACAATCTTTATGAACAAATCCTAAACTGACATTTCATCATCAAAACTGCCTATAAAATCCTGACGGGATTACAAAAAGATCTTAGCACGTCATTAACTGGGACTGTCTTTGAGCAATACACAACATCTGAACAATTAAAAGTGGTTGTGTACTCTGTTCCTATGATAATACAACATCCACAAAAAGAAAACTCAAATACCCAGGCAGCAGTCTATTGAGACACCAAGAGAATAGTCTACAAGTAGGGCAATTAAACTTAAAAAAACTGGGGGGCAGCCTAGTCAGTGAAAAAAACCCCCAAACAAAGAAAACATCAAGCCTTCCATGTGCAAAATGTTCTTTTGTTAAAAAGACCCCACACCCAAGTCCCAAGAACATAAAAATAACTAAACAATCCACCTGTCTCATTCCTTCCCAGGGCAGATGTCTGGTTAGACAGTACTCCATAAAGCTGTTTTACATACTCCCTGACAGAAAGAGCCAAGAGTACCTCTTCACATTATATCTGATCTACTGAATCAAAATGGCACTGAAAACCATGGGTCCCACTGGACTCATCTTTTCCTTCTAATCCTTTATGAACACAGTTCTAAATCCTGAAATGTCTGGGTTTAGAAATAATATTCTTGTTAAATTTCTATGAGTAGTTATCCACCAACCAGAAATATTTTTCTTCATTTACAAAGCAATATGAGCCAGCTAACAAAAGGGTTTTGATGAATCACAGCAGTCATAATTACAATTACATGAACAGAAATCTGGGAATAAATTTCCATACATGATTTTAGTGCCTCAATCAATAAAGCATACAGTGTGTCTAGAAGTCAAATATGTAGATAAGTTAGAACTGAAGTGGATGAAAGTGTGAGAAACTTAATATTAGGTAAGAGTATAATCTGTTAGAGAGCATGTTCTCTAATTCCAGATAATGTTCATGATGTTTTCCATCTCCTTTTGTATCACCTCTCCTTCCTGAAAACCAGGCATGGTCTTCACTTCATGACTTCTGACAATAACACCTTCAGTGATCAAGCCATGGCAAGGAACTGATTGTGACACATTCTCTTTTTCAAAAACTGCTGGGTTTTGGGTTTGCTTCTGCCTTTGCAACTGTGAAAACTTATTCCTCTCAAAATGTATTTTTCCATTATGAGACTTTTAAAATGTAAATCTAAGCCAGTCAAGATAAAAACAGTTTCACCATTGAAAATACTGAGCTTTTCTTTATTTTTCTTTCAAGTCTTCCAGTTAACAATCCATTTTATAGATAAATATATCTATATATAGATATAGAGCCAAAAAATATACAAATGCAAAGATGATTCATAAAAATTCCTAAGTCCTAAAAATTGCTGTACAAATATGCTCGAGATATTTGGTGCTCCTATCAGTTCCATAACTGTTTTTTCCTTCTTGGAATTTAATGTTTTATGTCAAAATGTTTTCTATACTATCTTCAATCAAAACAAAATATCTCAAAGCAGTTACTTCAATCCACTCTCTGAACATCTGCAATTTAGAAGTCAGTGATAATTTTCACTGAGTCTAAATTCACATTCAGGGAATACAAAGACCACACGTTCTTAATTCATGCAAAGTGATAAATCTCTCTCTGCTTTCTTTCTCATTTTTACAAGTGCAAGATACTATAAATGTATGAAAATTCTTTTTTTCCTCTCCTATTGCGTTAGGACACAGTTCATTTCATTTCATCTCACCTCCTTAATTCTAAAACTGCAATTGTTATTTATGATGCACAAAGTCTGCCGTTCATCCTTTCAATAGAAATGAATGTATTGTCTGGAAAAGCAGGACAACACAACTTTCTCAACAAAAAGACTATGCACTATGTTTTACTACGTGCTGACGGATGGTATGAGAAAGATTGTGACCCAGCTATAATCCCATCTATCGGAAGGGTTGGGAGAACATCTGCCAACCTGCATACAGTCAATCTGTCAGCCCATTTTTCAGAAACTTGGCCACAGTAATTCACAACAGTCACTTCTTTTTTGAAAGATTCTTGTTCAACTCGCAGTCACTTGGCATGACCCACTATGAGTTTTCTTGCAGACACCATCGCAGGCCTCAATGGTGTTTTGCAAATGTACTGCTGCTGAACTGATTGCTGACCTAACACCTTGTCAAGATTCAGCTGGCTTTGGAATTGAATATAAAGTTCTTGACAGGACCCTGTACACATAAGAAAAAACAACCCTTCAGATCACACCGATGCTATCCTCCGTTACAAAAGCACAAAAGGCAATCTTTTACTTACCCACATTTCACATGAAATAAAAATACCACTGCATGATGGCAGAAATATCTCAAAAGACTATACATTTCAGATAAGTGTTAATAACCTCATTGTTAACTTCACTCTAAAAGCTAAACTTTTCTGAAGATATTACATAACATGAGTAATGCAGTAATTGAGCTTATTTTTAACTGCGCTTACTTTTAATTGAGCTACTGAGGTATTGAACTTAAGACTGTCACCTTTAAATGACTCGCTACATCAATATAATAAATTTTAAAAAGTCTTTCTAAAATTTTCCCCTGCTTAGAGGCGCTTTATAATCTGTTTCTTCCAGATATGCAATGCATGGAGAAGTACTGGAGTGTTTACAGCATCAGCTAGCCCTACTCCCAGAAGAACCAGCTTGCTGTTTTCAAGTGGGGAACAAGACCAGTAAAATACAAGTGAACTGTTGCCATACAGCTAAATAATTAACCCAGGTGGTGAGCTCATGGATGAAGCCCACCATGCCCCCTCTAGACTCTGGCAGTGTGGCTCAGGCAGCCTCTCGTGGGCAGCTCAAGACCTCACAATTACAGATTGCATGAAAGAAGAAAAGAAAGTCCTTTTCTGACCTGCCCTCCTGCTTCCTACATGCAGTGTGGGAACACTCCCACACACCCTGGTACACTTTTGGATCATTATATTCAACCTTGGCAGAACCAACTGGATGGGTTTTTTTTTTTTTTAGTTTTCCACGGTATTTTTGCAATTCGATTACAAGTGACTTTCTCTTGCCAGTCCATCAGCCTCTTACCGTGCTCTGAAATCTGCTCAGAGACTGAAGTCCCCAGTCTGTAAACTTCTTCTCCCAGTCTCACAACTACTTTGGACATAGAAAGTTTAATTCTAAAATGCTCTTATGTTGATTATTTCAGAATGACACACCAGAGCTACCATTTCAGGAAAAATGTCAAGATTTCATCTGATGTACAATATGTTCACTGGGGAAATTCCAATGGGAAAAGAAATTACATATTCCTTGGATCTAATACATACCAAAAATAGGATATAAAATAATCCAGCTGAATACTGAGAGAAATAAGAGGAACACAGAGATGACTGCTAAAGTTACATTTCACTGAACTGAAATGTGTGAAGGATTTTCTTCTTTTAACGCATAAGCAACTTGTTTTCTCCCCCTCTTTTCTGTTACCTCACTTTTCTTTCTGATTTTAAAAATATTTCCCACTAAGATGCTGAATCTGCATGTAAAGGCAGTCCAGAAGTAGAAAAAGGAAAAATAAGATTTTAAACATGAGAGAAATGTTGGCAACTTGTTAACTAAATATCTACTTAGACGAAATCTAGTGGTATCACAAGTATTACCACCAGGCTCTATCTAGTTCTCCAAGTCTATTTTAAGCCAGCATTATGATGAGATTAGTTAGCATGCAGCATCCTTATAAAAAAATTTAAATCACCAGGATCATTTAACTTCCTTTCTGCATATAAAAGTCCCTCTAACTGATTCTTGTAAAATCTTATATTCTGTGGGAACATTGCTAGAAGCTGTAAAAACTCACCTTTCTCTTAGCTGAGGATGCTTCTTAAAGGCAACTTCCTATGTTTGGAAACTCACTGTAAAGGTTGCCATGGTGATTAATTTTAAAAGTGAAATTCTCCCTTTTTAAAGTTTTTTCTTTAAAGAAGAAATGTTCTGTTCTAGGGCTCAGTTCTCAGCAAGGCAAATGGGAATGAAAATTCCACCTTAATCCTGAAGATTAAAGGATAAAACCTTTGTGTAACTGCAACTTCAGCAGCAGAGATGTTTTCAGAAAAATTTTGGAAACATCTATTTTTACCTAAAAAAGAAAGAAAAAATACATCCATAGGCAAAAGAATTGAAGGAAAAAAGCAACATTTTCCAGTGGTCACACTGCAGCCAGCAAGCTAGGTTATACTAGTGATAGGAAGGAGGAAAGGCAAGGAAGGAATGGCAGGGGTAGCTGAAACTCAACAGAAAAACCAGCAGAACCAGCTAGAGATAGTGACATTGTGTGGCAAGAGAAAGAAGTGAAATGCATCCCCAAAGAAAAAGTATAGAAACCAAAGGTCACTACTGAAAAGCTCTTTACCTAAGGCATTGTCCATTTTATTTCCATGGATCAAGATGTAATTTCACATGGGTGTCTCTGTCTATTGACTTCTCCTCTCCACAATGACATGCAGAGCTACATTAAACCTTGGCTGTCCACACAGCTGTGTTAGCTGTCAGGGAACAGACAAGTGCACAGCTCTGTTCCTGCATTGGGAGATGGAAAAGCACCATTTCTTCTCTAAAAAACATACAATATTCAACATTACATCATCCAACTTGCCCTGCATAAACTGTCACTGCACAAATCACTGACAAATTAAACTGGCAAATGTTGTGCCAGTTCAATACCCAGGCAATTTATGGCTTCTTTATTCACATAAAGATCACAGTACTGTGAGACAGCTGCATTATTCATTATGTGTTTAATATTTTATCTCTCTAGGCAGAAGTATCTGTACAAGCACAATTAAAATGCCTGACTTAGACAGAGTTGATTTTAATACAAAGAATCAAATTTGTTTCAGAGACCTGCTTGACCTTAAAGCTCTATGGTTTAAACCAATAGGAGGAAAACCAGACTGAGGCTCATGCAGTGTAGTTCCCGGGCATTACTCGTTTTACCTTGAATGACTACTCTTTACTTGATCTTACCATATTAGTAGTGGCAAATGCAAGATATTCTATTATATAGAATTATTTTACGTTCAACTCACATGGTCATGATGACAACGAAAGAAAACACCTTTTAAAAAATCGCAGAACAGACAAATAATTACTATTGCTTCTTTGCCATTATTATAAAGTTTACTAAATCCATGTGCTTTGTAATTACCTATTAGGACTTCTAAGGAAAAAACCATTATCTGCATGGCATCAGAGTTACAGGTATGAACACAATGAAAATTGAGTAGGAAATAGTCACAATCTGATTCCCCAGACCCTAGAGCAGCAATGGTACTCCTAAATCAGTGATGCCTATGCCTTTTTGCCTCCTCTTGCAGGAACAGATCACACCTATCGGCAACTGCCTGCTCCCTACATAAAATCCAGTTTGTTTTCAGTGTACAAGTCCCAGAGACCTGTGTTTTTAGCACACAGAGTTTAAGCAATGAAAAATCCATTTTCTAAGCAAGGGGAAAACTGAAGCTCAATGTGAAAACAGGTAGACTGGTACAAACATTTCAAGGTTGTCATCTCTGCCACTAACAGGTAAGGTCATTCTTTTGCCCACTAATCTTTATAGAGAATGTATAGAGATTAAACTGCAACTATTCTCCATACTCTCTCTTGAGTAAGGGTCTTTGTGAGAATTATGGAGACAAGCCACACTCCAGAAATTCATCCTTAGGAGTCTCAATCTCCTTATGTACTCAGAGTAGAGAAGTTGCTGGAGATCTCCATAGAGCACCTTACAGCTCAGAACAAAGCTGAGAATGATCAGAGTTAAATCACTGCATGACATGTCTTCGAAGGCTGAGACTCATTTTGTGTTCAGGAGTAAGTTAAGCTAAGAAGAGTAGTGAAGCATCATTCATGTGCTTTGTACCTTTTTTTTTTGCACCTGTATTTTTCCTTTACTTTTCCTGTGTCTCTGTCCTTTCTTGTGACTGGCATTTTCCTTAGGCCATGACATGCTTCTCATTTACTCAACACCAGCAAGTTGCAGAACAGTAAAGTGTTCTTAAATAGAGTGTTTGTGAATTGCTTTGGAGCCTGGAATTGAAAGTGTGTTTTTCATCTAATAAAAGGCTGAATGAACCAAAAAACCCAAAAGAAAATGAAGTGGGTTTAGCTGAACCTTCTTTTTCATCACCCTTGCTCAAGCTGATGATGTTTCCCTCATGACATCACCAGTATGTTACTACCAGCTCCTTGCACTAAAACAAAAAGCAATTCAAGGAAACCCAGCACACAGAGGAAGAGAGAATGGCACTGGGGGCATGTGACTAGAGAACCAGCCTGGGAATCCCTGGGCCAACACAGGCAGACAACACATGCCAGCTCAGCATTATGTTGTGATTTCCCTTCCCTCCTTAAGAGGCACCTGATGTCTTCCTAGGAACTTGCCCACCCAGACATGAAGGTAAAAGGTAAATGAGGACACAGTTGTTGAACACAGTGTCTGAAACATTTGAACACACAGTAAAAGTTCTGCACAATTTTTGTTCTTGCACAGAATGGGACTAAAAAGAGACACTGGATTGTTTTACCCGACTCTCGAAAGAGAGGGAAAGACTCAGTACAAGAAATAAATACTTTCATCATAAAATAAGGGAATCATTTAATTACAGACAAAACTTTTGTGGATGTTTCCAGCTTACAAGGCAGCACTGCAGAAACACAATCTAAACACACATAAATGCTTCCAGATAGGAAGGCCACTCTGAGACTAACTCAAAATGAGGTGTTACTGGCACAGGATGAGGAGATTAGGCTTAAACTGAGAGAACCCAGAAATTAAAAAAGAGGAATGAATTTGCCTGTTAAGGGAGAAGAATTATACAGCTTATTCTCTTCTCCCAGTGTTTCCTCATTAACACTGGACAGTGTGACTGGTCAACCTCTTCCTTTCCAATCCAGACCATAGTTGTACCTACCTTATTATTTCCAGATGGGAGCGAGCTGCAATGTGAATGTAGCAAAGAGCAAGGTGTTCAGCACTACCAGAACAAGCTGCCACAATTCAGCTGTTAAGTTTGCAAATTTGCTGTTAGACCAGGATGACCAATTAGTTTTCTAGTTGGATGGAGGAGCCACTGCAATGTAATCTCCTGCAGCACTGCTAAGTGGCACCATCGGCCTGAAGAATGGTGGCCAAGAGTAATTAATATGTCACGGAGAGACACAGAGAGGCAATCTGTGACTGCCACACAAAAATATGGCCCCTAGGATATCCATGAAGGAGCAGACTGCCTTTCAGTGTCTGTAGAAGTAGACGTGAGGGACATCCTCCACATCGCATGGCAGAAGTGCAGGGTAAGCCAAGATCTGAGAGCAGTTTTGGCAGATGACAGCAAGATGGTGCCCTCAAGGTGCTGGGTGATTAGAGCTCAAGCAATAAGTCTTCTGCTTTCTCTGTATGCAGCCCAAGCTTCCTGAAACACTTGATTGTGTTAACCACAGAGGAGTCATTAAGACTGGTCTGACAGTAACGCAATCACACCTACTCAGAGAGTCAACAGCCTAATTTCAGGAGGAGGACCTCTGGCTGGAAGGCTTCACAGGCCTAAAATCATGGACCAAAGTTCTGAATATAAATTCTTATTTAGTAGGAATAATTCCTATCTAGAACCCGTCAAAAACACAGTGCCCTGTTTACCCTAGGACAAAATTATCACTTCCTGTGGCATTGAGAAGTCCCATCATACTGAGAAAGGCCACAAGGCTCCTCAGTATATTTGACAGAGATTTTATAAGTACTGCTGACTTCAATCTGTTTTAAACACCAGCCAGGGTCTAGAGGTGAAGTGTAAACTGAACCAAGTGTCAAAGCTTCAGCAAGGACACTCTTGTAGGAGAAACAGAGTGAGGTAGAGACAATCCAGGAACATGCTATTAAGCTACATTAAATTCTTAACAAGTATTTGGAGAACACCAGAGGAGGTGGGTCTGTCTATCCATCAAACATCAGGTATCGGAGGACATGTGAAAGACAGGTTATCCAGGAAATGCTCAGACCAATGAGACAAAAGGACTCAAATAACAATCAGTTACACCTCTGTATCCTTCACATAGCTTAGCAGACTCTGAGGGTGCTCGAGGCTGCTAGCACATTCCAGTGAACAGGGGGGATGGTCCAAGACCTGGCACCAGATGTTTGTCTGGGTAAATAAAGAACTAGGCAAAACTGTAGTCCTAGTCTACTACTTTATGATTAATACTAGTGAGGAGCTCACCCATGAGCTAACCAGTACTGCACCACTATGCCAGAGAGGCCAACCATGGCAGTCTTAGCCCAGAGCCACTAGCTCAGCACACACAATAGCAGTCCTGACAAAGCAGAAGGCTTTATACAGAGACTGAAACCTCTTGCTCACTGCTGGCAGCATAAATACCAAGCAGCATGTACTTTCTGCATCGCCACACCATTAATCCTTGGAACAGAAGAAAAAGACTTGAGCCTCTGTCAATAACTTACCATGCCTTGCTGAAGGCTAAAGGTAATCTGGGGAAACGGCAAGAATTAAGTGTTCTCACAGGCACTCAAAAATTCACACTGCATGACTATGCAGATTGCAAGGGGCAAAATGTACATCCTGCATCTCCTCCCATCTGCTGAGAGATGAGGTCTCCCCTCAAGACTGGATTTTGTCTGAGGGGGCTTCAGCACTGTACCAGCAGAATTACAGAACGACATCCTGAGAGGAACAGCATCTCATGAGAAAGGACAGGGAAAAGCAAAGTAGTATATCAGTTTACCCGCCCTAGGGCATGAAGTATGCTGGCATTATACAGTGTGAATTGAGGAACAGAGCAGAGAGGGGGATTCATCAGTCTGCAAAAAAACAGAGAGGGTCTGCTCACTTTCAGTGGCAGGAGGCACGTCACACAGCAGGGGACTTCTCCATATTCTAAGACCTGGCCTATGCAAATGCATTTTGATTCTTTGGCTAGCAGTATCATGTGTGAACACAAGCAGGTGTTGTACTATCCAACACACTGCCTTCAAAAGAGAAGCCAAACTACAATACATCAGAATAAAGCAGTTCAACCTCAATCAGGAACCTATGCATACATAATCTTCACCTGGATATTCAGCACTAAAAATAGCTCAGTGCAAAGGCAAGGCAAGTAGGAAGGAATCAACACTTTTCAAGCTGGACGACTCCACTGCAAATTCCCAGGAGCTGCACAGCAGCCCAGCAGCAGCAGAAGTAGGGCTGTTTGCGGGCAGGCTGGTGCACAGCGCTGTGAAGCACATGCCACAGGAACAGCTGGGCAGATGGACTGCTACAACTCCAGATCAAAGGCCAGAGGTCACTACCCATGGATGTGCCATTCCCAGAACAGCTGTCAGGTAACCACAGAACAGAAAGAGTAATAATCCTAAAAAGCAGCAATTGTAACACTGGGAGACCCTGGGAAGCCCGCTCCTGTGCCCAAACACTCTGTGGGAGAAGAAACTTTTTCTAATATCCAACCTAAACCTCTCCTGACATAACTTTAGGCCATTCCCACAGGTCTTCTCACTGGTCATCACAGAGAAGAGATGAGTGTCTGCCCCTCTTCCCCTCATGAGCAAGCTGCAGACTGCAATGAAGTCTCCCCTCAGTCTCCTCTTCTCCAGGCTGAACAGACCAAGTGACCGCAGCCACTCCTCATACCCCTTCGCCTCAAGGTCCTTCACCATCTTTGTTGCTCTCCTTTGGATGTTCTCTAATTCGGCCCCATGGAGCGCAAATGGGAAGCTCCCCAATTCCATGCAACCCAGCAGAGAAACTTTAAGATGATAGAAGGAATTTTACTATCTCTCAGAAAGATGAACTAGAAGTGGTAGATTATTGAGAACTTATTAGAGGAATTAGAAGCCTAGCTGTTTGTATGAGCTGATTTGTGAAGCGTTAGTAACCACTGGCCTCAACAAAAGAGTAAACATTTGCAAAAAACCCCATAGCTTCAGTGGATGGCACTGCAGCTATGCATCCAACACGTCTGCAAACAGCTAATTCGGGGGCACACTGTTACATGACTCACAAAACAGTGATTTTCTTTTCCTTGCTGGGAAAGATTAGAACTTTTACATATTAGAAGATTACTTCTAGATATACAATTCAAGACATTTTGAAGTTATTAAAAGAAAAGTGAGCGTAAATTTTCCCCTGCTGTGTTTCACTTCTGTAATTAGTCATTCTTAGTTCTCTCTAGTTCTCATTTTTCCTTCCAAGGTTTTTAGTAAAACAAAAATTTGCCTTTCCTGCTTTTATAATTGCTAATGAATTATCAAAGATAATAGAAAGTATGTAACCTTCTTTAAAATTCAGTCATGTATCTACCAATTCTGGAGCTTGCAATATATACTGTCAGAGAGAGTAAGAATAAATGTTCTCATATTAAATATTATTATTATTATTAATAATACTAGACACATTGTAGCAAAGGTAAGAACAGAGGTGGAATCCAGTCACCACAGATTCTCTCACCAGGTTTACCTGGAATCATGAGAAATAGAAAACTCGCTGCAACACAGCTTAGGAAACAACACCAGAAGAAACAACAGAGAAGGTGGTGATTTGTCTGTCTTACACATCTCCCTATGAAAGTCACCCACCTTCGAAGCTGAGAAGGGCAGACCCCCTCCCCACAAACAGAGGGAAAATGCAAAGAAAAAGAAAGAAAAGCAAAGTCTCTGCCAATTATTATGTATGTTTTATTAAGAGACTTGTTTGGGAGCTTATTAATCATTTTTCATTCCCTAAGAGTAATTTTTCCCTCAGCAGAGTTACACCATAAGCAATGTCACATTGCAACAGACCATGTAGCTGACATGCTGTAATTTGCTCTGAATGCAGACATTTATGGTTTCATACTAACGTACTTCATGATGATGGTATAATAATCTTGACCTGCAGTTTTTACAAGGAAAAAAGAAAGTAGTAAATCATTGGCAAGTGACCATAATAGCAAGTGATGCTCTGCTCTTGTTGTTGATGACACGTCCCGTTAACTAGCTCAGTTCCAAATGACATGTTTAAAATGTGAAGTTGGCAGTGTCATCCTGGGGGTCTCACTGACCACTACCCAGAAGAAACATGCCATCACACGCAGCAAAGACCTTGCAAGGAGCTGCTGGCAGTGCGGGGCAGCTCTGATTCAGGCTGATGCCATCAGTGTTGAGACCTTGGGCTGAGAAAACAGAGGGCCAAATCAGTCCCAAAATGGGAAGAGCTGGAGCCTGCTGCTCTGCCTAGGGGATGAAGGGGTGGAGTGCAACCTTATTTCTGAGAAGACATCTCAACCTGAAATGGTGCTGCTTGGCGTCCCCTTGCCTTGCCCACAGGCCACCTGTCCAGGGCTTGGGCAGAAGCACAGAAAATAAAACTGGCTGTTCTCTCCTGCAGTCCTCAGTGACTGTCCAAGGTACCTCTGCCAGGAGCCAGCCCTGCCCTCCTGGCACTCTGTCCCTGGCTTTGCTCAGTTCTAGCCACCTCTGGGGCTACTTTGGTTTCCTGGGCAGCTCTACCTCTTGGGAGCCTGACACTTTTTGCCACCCAATGTCATCTATCACTCAAAGATTTTCTTTCTTTTAAAAATAAGTCTTCTGTTTCACTTGTTTTCTGTCTCATTTCAGATTTCTTAAAATGTACATTCCTCCATTTCCTCTGTCTTTGATCTTTTAATTAATCTGGTTGCCTTTGTTCAAGTGCAGTACAATGTCTTTGCAGCACTATTTTTTGTACTGTTTATTGCCTCGGTTATTTAATTCTCTATAGCCTTCTGGAGACAGCTTATTTACCGGACATCATATAATTATGGGAAGGTTTTTAGATTGTGCTGGAAATGAAATTGTTATTGCAAAAGCAGCTCTGAAATATGCTATGGATTTAATCCACTGTTTCAAGTCTTACATTCAGATACAAACAACACCTAAATGCCAAAACGTGAATGTAAATTTCATAGTAAAACCAATTTACTCCCCAAAAGAACAAAAACATCCTCATATAATTGCCCTAACTAAAAGTATCTATTAATTGCATTTTAAAATCAGAATTTGGAAAAAAACATTTTCAGCAGGTGGTAAATTTTGTGTTATTCACAAATATTTCAGTATGCTGAATATTATTTAGGTATAGTATTCAGTGAAAGCAAATGCCTGCTTCTCCTCTAACAGCTTGGAAATAGCACTGCTGGGATTAGCATAACAGAACAAATCTGTTCTGAAGCTGTGTGGCCCACTCCTCTCCTGATACACAGGGAAATCCTTAGGTAGCAGATCCATATACAACATATTTCTACCTCAGACTGCCTGACTTCTAGAGAAACTCACCCTTCTTTGAAAGAAAATAATAAAGACTCATGCTAAACATCCCCCACCCCTCCAACCCAGTCAACAAACAAACAACTTCCCCAAAAACGAAACCAACAACAAAAAACAAACCTAGAGAATAAAAATCATCTACTTGAAGTTTCTGTTCTACCCTCAGGAAATTAATCAGAAAACAAAACCGAAGTGATATGCAGAACAAGGATTTTTCTACCTCTCTCCTTCTGTGTATATACTCTTACACACATTTGAAAAAAACCCATACATATTATATATATATTTAACAAGTCATCAGTCATTGTAAGCATTACTACAGTAGTAGTCATACTTGCCATCTGCACAAAACATAGTCATAATGATATTCTAAACCTAACAACATTAACATTCCTGATTTCCCTAGGGAACAGCATGGCAAGAAGGAAGATCTGTCAGGTTACAGCAAAATGTAGAACACCGCACAATTCCCTCAGGGTAATCTGTTTCAAAAAAAGTTGCAAAAGTAATGAGAAAGAAGGTAGAGCAACACTTCCAAACAAAACTGCAGAGCATCCCAGAGCTGAAGATTACCCATGAGGTTGTTAACTTGCATGGCCCTTGGCAAAGCAGACCATTTCTAAAGACATGGGTTCATTCAACATAGAGTTTTTGAGCAGCTGACTGCAACAAAAGTAATTTCACGGCATAAAAATATGCAGTGTGTAAATAAGTTCACATAATAAAATTATAAAGACCAAGAGACATCAGGGAGGCAAGCAGACTGGCCAAGTGAATAAAATCAAGCTTTGACTCAGATGCCTTGCCATGCAGGATTAGGAGAGATGTGCAGGATGGGTCTCTTGCCAACACTATGGGCCAACCTACAAATGTAGGATTTGAAGTGGAATAAAAAGCCATTCATTTGGGACTAAAGAATCTGGGAAAAAAAGACCACTTTTATATGACATCCTTCCTTGAACACATCTTTTTCTCTAGCACTATTCTATCTCCTGCAAATAGAGTAAAAATTACTTTTCCCAAATCCTTTGCAACAAAGCTCAGATTTCCTCCTGAAAAATTCTGTTACCTGTAGGCTATGAAACACAATGAACTAGTGGAGCCTTCTTCCCTCATAAGTTGCCTCGCAGAGGAAGATTAATTTTAATTTGAGTGATTTTTGACTACATAATTACCACCTGGGTTGCCTCTAGAATGATTTTGCTATACAGTTCTTAAAAGTGTCAGTGTATTGCTTATCCAATTCTATGCATGTTATAAAACTTTTCTTCAGATTCACAATAGCAAGGCAGAGGTAAGAGTAGATACTGAGCCTATACAAAAGATGAAGGCTGATAAAAGACGCCAAGTGAACTAACCCTTTTTTTGTCAACAGAGATCTGAATTAAAATGCCATCACAAGTTCCTTGCACGAAGTTTTATGTCATTTACCACCTTGTACCCTTAGAATCCATCCCTTTTCTTGTTTGAAGCATGTAAGCATTGCTAATAATTTTACTTAAACCTATTCAGTTTTACTGAGTTGTGACTAGCTTTTATTGGATGATGAACTTTTGGCAATTATCAGTTAAAATGAGACCACTCTATACCATACAAACCCCTTTGAAAAACTGAGTGATGTTTGCTCAGATTACAGTAGATTGTTGTACAATGGTTTAGCAACAACGTGTGAGTTACTCCAGGTGAGGCCAAGCTCTCACAGAGCTGTTCCACTGTAACGTTTCAGGAAGACATGATTTCTGAGCCCACAGCTGTTCTCAGATACAGCAAGGAATATTTAAAAAGGAAAACATAAGAAAGATAAACCTCATTATGTGAAATGACGTTACATAGTAACTGGGGCTCTTTTAAGGTACTACCTGGAGACACGCACCCTAAAGAAGCCTCACAAGTTGCAAACTTGAAACATTAGCAGGAATTAGAGTCCTCATCCTGACAGACACAAAGCATCACAAGGACCACAGGCATGAAAGTACCCCTAGCTCAGAGCCTGACAGCTTGCCTGGATCCAAAAAGTCAGAGCCTACTCTGATGTAACACTGCTCTGCAGCACCATAAAAAATGCTATGAGACCTTGTTTGTTTAATAGGAGCAGGTAATGCCTACAATGATATTAAAATGGTGACCAAAATCTGGTGCTGTAATGCCCTCAACAGCACCAGGTGGGGTGATGCTTGTGTTGAGCTGTCTTGCTGTGGAGTTAAGCAGGTGACAGCTCTTCTGGGAAGTACAAACCCTGCTTTGCCAGGACAAGGGCCAGAGCAACACAGGAAACACAGGAAACAGGCTTGCAAGATCACCCTGCCTCTCCTCTACCTTCTCTATTGGGAGACCAAACTCATGCAGCCACTTTAACCCACCCTGCAAATCTTCCAGGAGAGATGGCACAGGCCCCTGCCTGTTCCCAGGCAGTCTCCTCTAGTGTCTCACTCTCCTCATGATTAGAAAGCTTTCCTTCATGTCTGAAGCTCCTTTACTGCAGGTTAAGAGGTTCTGCAGGTTCTTTACTGCAGGTTAAGATCTCCTCCTTGATCTACTCGCTGTGGACAGAGAGATCAGACTACTCCCTTCCTGTCTGCCCCCACCTTTGATGTAACATAACTGAAGGGACAAACACGCACTCTCTCAGTCTTGTCTCTGCCAGACTGAGCACCAGCAGCTCCTTGGCTGGACTCCTGCACACCTTGTTTTTCAGCTGCTCTTGCTGCTCTCTCCCAAAATTTCTTCTGTTGGCTTTTCCACCTCCTCCTGGAAGGGGACTGCCTCAAACTAGGCAAAATACTACAGCTGAGATCTGTGTGCCAGCAACAGAAGGAGGATTTCTCCAGGTATCTTCCACACAGCTGTCCTCCTCCTACACCCCAGTATGCTGCCTGTTTGCAGCAGTACAACATTATTGGCTCATACTCAGTTTTTGTGTCACTGTAGCTCCCCCACCCCCAGATCTTTTTCCAGAAAGCAGCCACTTCTTGTTCCCCAACCTCCACACTTGCAGTTGATTTTTTCTGCCTAAATGTGGTCATCCCAACTGAATAGCACTCAGCTTTTTTCCAGACCATTTTTGTAGTTTATCATGGCCACTTGGGTTTGACTCCTGCCCTTCAACATTCCTGCAGCATGTCTGACAAGTTTGTGCAATGTGTAAATGTACTTAGAATATCGTATTACATATGCCATAGGTTACCATGTCCTATCGGTAATTGTAGACTACCAGACTCCAGGTGACCTCCGTAAAAAGTCCTGTACTACACAGCATTTCAGGGTAGCAGGTTTAACATCTATTCTGTGACTCTTCTTTTTCAGAACAATATTGTACAACAGTGCACCTTGTAAGAGTTTCCTGAGCATCAGGCTTCAATAGTTTGCAAATGAGTGTCACGAAAGACTCTGTAAAAACCCCTACTGAAGCCAAGAAATATGTCAACTATTTCTCCCATATCCAGTAAACATGATACTCTCTCGCATGAGAAAATCAGATGGCTTTCATGCAATTTATTCTTGACATTGTCTGAGGACTGCTGCTCATCATCTTGTTACCTTCTAAATATGAATCAACAGTTTACCTGCTCAGTAACTTTTCCTGTTTTTTCTTTTCAGGGATTAATGACAAACTAATTAGTTAACAACTCTTTGGCGTCCCTTTTCTTCCTTCACAAAGGTGTTATTTTTTTTTCCTTTCTTTTTTTCTTTCCCCAGTATAATAGTCCTGTACTGTGTCAATGGACCAATAATTATTTTTTAACATATTAAGATAAAATTAACTCCTCTGCCTGCACTGTAGAACAGGCAAGCTGCCTTGGCAGTATTGTGCTTTCCCTCTCATTACACTAAATAGCTCTTTTTAAGCCAGCTTCTCCTCTTTCTGTTCTTTTTGCCTTTGAAAATGTCTTTCTCTGGTTGTTAAAATGTACACTTCTTACTAGGACTCCACACTGGAAACCACTTGGTTTGAAACATCTAAAAAGGCATTTTAGCCTGGCTTAGAAGTGCTTTGCTCAGAGGGGTCTTTACTTAGTTTACATACAAATGTTTCTCATAGCCCTTACCTCAGAAGTGCCAGAACATTGAGACGCTGGAATTTTACATGCCAGTCATAAGGAAATGGAGATCTTTCCTTTGAATATCGAATTGCCCTCCAATGTAACCTTACTTTGCGAGTGCCAGAATTCGGGATTTGGTGGAGAGAAGAGTTTAAAAATTATCTTTGTTCTGCTAGAGAACATATGAACATTTTGATGCTGAAGTGAATGAGGACAGGCTGAAGGACCTCACTTCTGTTGAAAAAAAATACTGTAATCTCAATTATATTCTATTTGTTTCATGAGGCTCTAACTGCTGAACTTGAGTTAAAGTTGCAAATAATTTAAATTAACATAAAATTACATATGCTGTCATTTATTTTTGGGCAAATAAATTCTGAAATGTTTGCTTTGTGCCTCTGTTTTCTCTCTCAAAGCACAATTTTATAACTTTTACTTTGCCTATGAATTAATTCTGATTTTTTAAGGTTTTATGTCTTAGCAAAACATGGATAGTTTTTCATCAAAGCAGCAAAGACATATCAACCTGTCAAAAAGCATTTGCTACAAACCAAAAATTTGCTACAAAGAAAAGATTTGCAAAAACAATTTAACAGAATCTATATTAAGATCTTGTTAACATTAGCAAAACAACATTTCTATAATGGTATAAAAAATTAGCACAGTTTAGCAGATGCTTCAGAGAGGCAAAAATATCTGGCAAAAAAAATCTGAGGGATTTTTTATGTAATCTGCCCTCTTCCTTCACCCTCACTTTGCTGCTGCCAGTCAGATACCAAATAACAAAAAGCCCAACTGCTCACAGATGCACAGATAGTTTTGCCCAGAGAAACAGCTGCTCAGTGCCATCTCTGATACTTACTCAGCTGAAGCTTTTCAAGGCACCAGGCTAGCACTGTTCTGTTGCTGCTAACAGAAGAGATAGGAGCTGTACAAGGCATGGTTTGGGGTTTCTTTACATAAAGAATATGGGGCTTAAGTAACTGTATGAGAGTGAGAAAGGTAAGTACGAAAACATCAAGGTTATCAGTAGAGAATACAAAGCACTAATCCCAGGTTTGACCTGAATTTTCCTAGTAAATGTTGGATTAGCTTAGATATTTTGCATTAATCTTTTCCACCAGACATTTTCATTCTGTGGTCCGAAAGTGCCTGGTTTTGCATAGCTTCTGTCCTCATCCTCATAACCTTATATTAACTTAAAATTATACATATATATTGCCAAAGAGATAATGGTGTTCTCTATTTATCTATTTTACTTCTCACTAACTAAATTGGATTATGCTTGCTTTCTGAAATGTTATATGTAGCCTTATATTTATTTACAGCCAAGCTGCCTGAGGGAATGGATTCTTGTTCCTCCCAGGAAGATACACGTGCTCCCTGCAGTACACAGCCCACTTAACGAAAAAAAATTACTACTTTAATTACAAGTTTTGAGGACTTTGTGAACACCCTATAAATGTTTTCTTCAGGCAATCACAATTAATAATTTAATAATTTCTAAGTACTTCCCAAGTATTTCCTTGGAATAGCTTGTAGGAGAAATATTCTTTTGTGTCAATTCATAAAAATAATACAGAAAATGTTCTTTTAGGAAATGTTGACTTGGCTGCCACTCAGCTCTGCTGTCAAAGATCTTCATTGATGGATTGCAGTATGGCCAGTATATTATGAACTTTATATGCCTTATATTGATCATCAAACTGGAATGTCATGCATAACTCCTTGGCATGGGAATTTGGGGGAGCCAAACTGAAAGTGAATGGGAAAAAAAGAATGAATGAGAGCAGATGAAGCATTTGCCAGACAAGAAAGAAATAGCAGAGATACAATCTGACAGCAATATGATTACATTTATGATGGACTAAGAATATAGTTTATTTAGTTATTTCATTTAGTTATTCATATTTCTTTCCAAAAAAAAAAGATAAAGTGATCAATTAAGAGAATATATACTGTAACAGAAAATGGGAGTTTCTGAGTTAGGATGCTATTTTTCAACAGTTACACTTGCACAAAGAAATCTGGGTTTTTTAAAGCAGAGAAATAAAATATTTGCAAAAGTTCCTGAATTTTCAGTGCAAGTTTTAGCAATCAGACCAAAAAAATGGAAGGAGCAGCTGGTATAGGGAGTAAGAGAAACATCAGCAGTTCCACGCTTTCCCTGGCATCTCTCCTCTGTAACCTGTGGCCTTTCTCTTCAAGCACTGTTCTCCCTTGCCAAATGGTGGTACTCGCCAAAGCAAGCTGTAAATTTTAGAAAGAAAAAACCAAAAAGGTAATGCCAGGAAGCCCTTACTGCAAAAAAAAAGTGGAAGAAGCAGCCAGGTAAGTCACTACTACTGTAATTAAGGGAGCAGAGGGAAAACATAGTAATGAAACACTCTCTCTTTCCACTGTGTTTCAGCACATTTCATGGATCAGCATTTGTTTTGCTATTGAGCAGAGGTGAGCAGGAGCTCTGCTGAATTATGGTGCCACTGCTTTAAGTTCCAAAGAGACAATACATTAATGCTCTAAATAAATACTTAAATTTCAGTTTCCAGTTGATTCAAATTGCCACCGGTTTTCCTCAATCCTGCCACAAATACATGATCTACTCACAGTATACAGTAGGGTCGCCTGGCATTCAAAAATACTGTACCAAAAAAAATATAAGCAGTATCAAAATATAATAATTTCTTATGCATTAAGAAAAACCTCTCTTTTCCAGCAGTTGCTGCTAAGTTACTCATAATAACATCATTTTAAGTACCTCCGTGATTCCTATCTAGATGTCTTTCCAGCCATGTCAACTTCTGCACCAAGTATTATATTCAGTATTAACAATAGCACAAGTATTATTAGTGTTTATTTGTAGCTTGCATGCAATTTTTACTGCACCCTGTTCTCTCTTCATCCAAATTTCCTATTAGTTTGGGGCTTTCTTCTGAGTCCAACATCCAGATAAAGTAAATTGCTGTAAGACCACAGAGTTGAGAAGGCATTTTGGAGAAGTACAGGATAACCAAAACACAGGGGAAGGTGGAAACCCAATCTACAACCCACGGTTCTGTCAATAGGAGCAGCAGCTGGTGCACTGCCCTTCTCTTGGGGGACACCTGGGAATGGTCCTGTGGCACCTGGGAACAGCCCTGTTACAGCCTTCACTAGTGGGACTGCCAACTACCTGATTCATAGTCCACTTGCTGACAGCAGCTGCCACACTTGGACCCTCAAAGCCACGACCTGAAAATAATTTGTTGTTAATATATGAGAGATAGGACTTTCAGAAAGTAGTCCTAACAGCGTTTGCTACAGAGGGCCAAGGAAATTCCATCTCCTGTGCTGTCCCAACTACTGCTGATTCTGTCTCCAGGTCCTGGAGATCTGTTTTGGGCATCAGGTCAGCTCACTCAAGTATGGGTGAGCAAGGAAAAAGGACATAATGAACATTTGGTACAAAAAGCAGCAGTCATTTTCCAGCTAGCCTAGTCCTGCAGCATCTTGCAGCAGGAACAGCCAAACAGAAAAAACAGTTTTCTTTTTGATTTTTCTGCTTCTTAATTCACAGCTTGGTTTGCTGCGTTACCTCAGCACATCCAAAACTCATTTCTATAAGCAAACAGATACAAAACTGGGAGGAGCTGTTGACTCTCTCAAGGGCAGGGAGGCCCTGCAGAGAGACCTCAAAAAATGAGAGAACTGGGCAGTCACCAACTGTATGAAGTCCAACAAGGGAAAGTGCCAGATTCTGCACCTGGGATGAGACAATCCTGTATATACATACAGACTGGGAAATGAGAGGCTGGAAAGCACTGCCATGGAAAGGGACCTGGGGGTCCTGGTCAATGGCAAGTTGAACATGAGCCAGCAGTGCCCTGGCAGCCAGGGGGGCCAAGCGTGTGCTGGGGGGCATCAGGCACGGCATCGTCAGCCGGGCAAGGGAGGGGATTGTTCCCTCTGCTCTGCACATGGGTGGGCTCACCTCGAGTGCTGCGTGCAGTTTTGAGCACCACAATATACAAAAGGTATAAAGACATCCACAAGAGGGCAACGAAGACAGTGAAGAACCTTGAAGTAAAGCCTTATGATGAGCATCTTAGGACACTTGGTCTGTTCAGCCTGGTGAAGAGGAGACTGAGGGGAGACCTCATTGCAGTTACAGCTTCCTCATGAGGGGGAGAGGAGGGGCAGACACTGATCTCTTCTCTGCAGTGACCAGTGACCGGAATGGCCTAAAGTTGTGTAAAGAGGAGGTTTAGGCTGGATATTAGAAAAAGCTTCTTTTCCCAGCGGGTGTTTGGTCACTGGAACAGGCTCTCCAGGGAAATGGTCACAGCACCAGCCTGACAGAGTTCAAGAAAGGTCTGGACAATATTTTCGGGCACATGGTGTGACATCCTGACTTAGGGATGGCCCTGTGCAGGCCAGGAGTTGGGCTCAATGACCCTTCTGGGTCCCTTCCAACTCGGCTTATTCTGTGATTCTGTGAACAGGGATCTGCCACACCAATCCCTGAAACTGACACCAAAGTTGCAAAGCAAATGAAAAAATACTTCCAGAAGGATTCCTTATCTGTGAGAGGAATTGACGCTGCTCTTCCAATACATGCTGCAAACTAGACAGATAGGTATTAGCCTCACAGTGGCCTGGCTATTTGCATTGAAGACAATGGTCCATTTCCCCTAAGACCCCACGACCCTCTAGCCTTGTGGACTTTCCATATACATTCGTAAGTCAAATTTTTCTTTCTTAGAAACTGACTCTCAGCTTAAAACCTACAAGTCTGATAATGCCCTGGGTAACCTGTTCCAGCATATTAACTCCCCACAGGAGTGTTGCCTTTGTACATAGAGAAGGGCAGACCAAAGCCCACAGCAAAAGAGGCACCATAACAAAAAGCAGAAACCCAGAATTCCCATTCACAGTGCCAGCAGCAAGGGTTCTGTATGCTATCTCCCATCACATCCATCTTCTGAACAGGCTTGGTCTTGCAAACTCATAGACACATCAGTAATCCTGGCTAACAAAAAAGCAGAGAAAACAGTCACATGTAGAGGCAATTGCAAGCTCAAGCCCATTATTTACTAGAGTACACAGCTGGTAACAAAACCAGTCATTTTTACATTCATGAGTAAGGCCCTTAGGCACCAGGCCTGCTGTTATTAATTTTTTTAAAATTTTTCGTAGACTCAGTTTATTTCTTTGAATCACTTAGCTTTTGAGACTAATTAAATAATAAAAATGTTCCGTTTGCAAAATTGCAGCATGTTGCTCTCATACAATGCAAAGAACCAGATTTTGTTTGGCTGCTTAAGTCAGTAGTTGTTGTTTATTGTGTTGTTCTTGCTGAAAAAACTGTTAAAAATTGGAGCACAGTTTTTTCAGCCTAAATTTGCATGAGTAGTTTTTTCAGACTACAAACTAAGCCTTTGATACCCTCGGTACAGAGTTAACTACTCTCTTGCAGGAGTCTGTGGCCAACTCTTAGTGCTTGGTTCTCTTGGGAATCAGATAATTTACTTAATTTCCAAAGACACAGACCTGAGAGCTTTGTTTTTCTAAAATGCTGTCTTAATCAAATAAAATAAAGACAACTCTGCTGTTTTCAAACGTATTTACCAGAGTTAGCATTTATCCACTTGTTCTTCAACCTATATCTTTTAAAGTGCTAAAATACCAGTGCATTGAGAGAAAAAACCTGCAGTGCTGCTGATCCTTTTGCTGGAAGTACAAATGAAAATGAGTACTTTCAAATCAGTATCTGTTATCTGGCATTTGTTGACCAGAGAGTCATAAAAAAATCTTACTCCTGAGGAAAGGTGGGAGTACTTCGCTGACAACATAATATATGTGTAATGTCAAGTGAACATAAGAATATATGAATAGGTGAGATACCTTGTGGGGTTTCCAATAACTTATAGTAATCACATTTTTAAAAAGACACCAAAGAATTACTGCAACCCCATAAAATGATGCCACAGAAAGACATGCTGCTTTTGTTCCTGGCATTAATTGACCTTAAAGAGGTATTTGACTCAGCCCCCACAGGAACTGAATATCTTAGAGTCTTTAATGGGTTTACCCTTATAAAGAAAATATAAGACAGAAAAGTTCCTGGCCTTAAACTACTAAATGCACACAACCTGAGTGATACCCCTTTGGTCACCCTAGAAGACTAGGGGCAGTCCAGAAACATCTACTGCGAGGACCTGTCCATGCAGCTTTCTTAAATGTATCACTTTCAACCTATAGACATAGCAAAGTGAAAATAAGTATATTCAGAAAAGTAGAAAAATTCAGTGTTGTCGTGCTAATAGCTCATCTACCACAAGAGTCAGTCACAGACCCACTAACAAAATCAAAGCAGTTGTAGACTCTCAGTTGTAGTGTTATCAAAATTCTAATAAAAGTACACTTGATCTCACTAGAAAGATTTAGGTAATTCTCTGGAATTAATTTATTTGGTGCTTCTGTGTTCAAATTCATGGGTACGTGTGCGTTTGTATGTCTGCGTGTGCAAAACTCCACTTGCATTTTTGATTTGTTTGTTGTTGCCTTTCAAAAAAAGTCTTGTATTTCACATTTTTCTTCAACTGGAACCAGTATATCTCCTGAGAAGCCAGGTGGTTTCCTTGAAAACACACTACATGTCAGGGCTACAAGTAGAAACTCAGCATTTTCTGAGAAGCTCACAGTACCTTTCTGGGCTCCAGTTCAGAAAACAGGAACATAGAGAGGATCCCAATTTTGTTATCTCTCTATTTTCTTTGGGCACGGCCCCTCCATTTGGTAATGCATCAGCAATTAGCATTTTGAAAAAAGGAGAAAGAAGAAGGAAAAGACATCTCTTGAATCGCTCAATGTTTTCATTATGTTCTGCAGTCTAGTAGCTCTTCAGAAGTAGTAAATTAGCCTGCAGCACTGATTTTTCCCAAGACACCTCTATTACTTTGAATTTGCATCCTTATCATGTACGTTATGTGTGCCTGTGCGTCACTGTGCCTGAATTAGACTACAAGTTCCTTGTGACAGAATACCTTATTCTGTTCACAGCACTACATTCAATTTTGATGCTCAAATAATAAAGTTAACATATGGAACATAATGGCAAGCAAAATCAACCAAATTGTGCCTAATGCAAGACTGACTACAGGTCTAAGAGCTACTAGACAAAAATCAATAGACAGCACAGCCTAAAGGTTCACAGCTGAAGACTTCTAAAAGTACTCTCACAGACTCTGGATGATCATTTCTGTTCATAAACACACATTGTGGGAGCTCTTCTACCAAGGGAGAGCAGCTCTTCCTAAAATAACTTCCTGCATAGAAATACTTACTCTGAGTTCCTACTAACTACCTACTGTCTACTACTGACTACTAACTTCTGGCTCTCTGCAAGGCTGATGGGGTGGAAGGGGTCACATTCCACCTTTGGCTGATTTTCAGAGGGAGAAGGATACCCCCCCTTGTCTCTCACTCAGGAGTTTGTGGGTTACCATTTTCAGTTCAGTGCAAGGTAGCAGGAAGGAAATATCCCAAGGCTAAGACTCCAGGTAAAATAATCCTTCCAGTTTATGCAAATATAGGACAGTTCAAATGAGCTCTCTTATTTGTTCTACTTCCTCTGTCTTGATTCCTGCCCTTCTGACATTAAGAACTGCTGGCTTGAAGCCACTGGATCAATAACAGGGGTTTGGCTCATTTTAGATCCATGACATGGACAATATACTGAGAAATGAGCACCAGCAACATCAACAGCACAAAATGATTTCTACATGTCCTGGATCAATATGTTAGCAATTTTGCAAGCTCTGAAAATATCCACATAGGATAATAGACCTTGTCTTTCAGAGAAATAAACTATTCATCTCAAAGAGTTAAAAAGGGCTAATTTTCTCAAGTATCCCTGTAGTATGATGCTAATCATACTACGTATTATAGAACCGTATTGTCTTCTGAAGAAGCTTCACTCTTCTCTATAGCATTAAGAGCAATCCACTGTCAAACACAATGAAGTAGATGAAGAAATAGTCTGATTTACCAGTTTCTGCTCCAATTTTGTAGCATTCACAGATTTGCTTAATCTACAGTACTGACTTAATAATCTCAAATTTTCCATCAGGACCTTGGTTTTTGAACGTAAGGAGATGTTCTGTAATTACACTGCTGTATACTAAATTGGCATTACCCCAAGCAGTGCCTGGGATTACTGAAAATGTGCAGGATTAGAGGAAGGAAATGGTATTTTCTGTCTAGCGAGTAGTTTTATTCTATTTTCACTGGACAGCCCTCCATGTATGGTTTGTTTCCTGGTGGTGCTGACTCCTTTTTTTTGTTTTGTGTTCTCCTGCACGAATATCTTGCAAGCTCTGCCTTCCCAGCACAGCTGTGGCTGTCCTGGATACGACAGAGCTGGATGCAGCCCTCTCATTTAGCAAAATGATTTTTTGAATTTATGCCTTCGTAAATTTTTTATGCATTCTGCAATACTTATTGAGCAAGCACAAGCTGTATTACATGGAAGTGATTCCTTGCACCTCACCAAACATAGAAGAGTCAGGAAATTAATAAGCTGGGAGGATGCATTCTCATTTCCCAGCAATCTTTCCTGCTCTCTCTTCACCTGCTCCTGCGGTTTGTCTGCTTGGAGCTGAGCAGAGCATAGGGACAGGAGAAGGTGCTACGTCAGCTGTGAGGTGATACAGCAGTTGTTTCAATGACAGCAATCCTTTCAAAATGGAGATCAGAGCTTAATCAGCAAATAGCAAATGACCTGGAAAGGCAGGTAATTTAGTGCTTGGTTGCAAGACGAACACTTAATTGAAGCCTTATCAAGTGCTTGCAGAACTTACCCCCAGAGCTGACAAGCAGGCTCAAATGCCCCATGAAGCAAAAGGGATTGTTGTTATCTTATACCATCCAAACCAGCTGCCTTGCTTTTCTGAAGAGCCAGACAGCCCAGATGGAAATAGATGGGGCTTCCTCACAATTTCCTGCTTCCTTCCTCTGTTGGCAAATTCCAGTGATATCAAACTTGTCACAGACTAAGCACTGCAACACAAGCACCAAAGCTCAAGTTCATTAGAACAATATTCAAGTTCTTGAGACTTGCCAATGTCCATGCAGCTCTTGAGTTCTTGGCTTAGACATCGCTGGAGCAGAATAAAAACCATCAGTCTATTTCTCTTCTACCACTAGGAAGGTGACCTCTAGCCTTGGGGGGGGGGCTACAATGCACAATCAAGCAGCAAAAAAATAATAATTTGGAAACCAGTGGACATGTGCTGATAAATGTTACCTACTCTGTTAGGTCTACTCACTTTTGTGGGCTGGCTTAGAAAACTGGTCTTTGCACTGCAGATGCTTTCATAGGTACTGCCATAATGTCTTCAACTATCTTTGCCTCTAGGACAACACATTAAAACATCCAAACCAGAAAAAGCAGGAGCATAAAAATCTCCACTTTTCCTGGAGCTTCAACAGTTTTTTCTGCCACAAGTAAATGTGGGGGAGAAAGATTTCAAGCCCAACTGAGTAAATGTCTCCTTACTTTACTGCCTGTAACTCCCTTTCCCTGATGCCTTGTCAATGTTTGACACAAGAGGAATTATTTTTCAGGGGAGAGGCTTTGTTTGGAAATTTTGCCAGTGTTTCGTTGCTGTTCAGCAAGGCCTCAGAAATACGAATACAATGATCACCAACTCCTATCCAAAACTGAAACATACATTTATCATATGTGCTATACTCTACTAGAAGCTGAAAATTTGCTCCTTTGTTTTCTCACACTTGTAAATATAAAAATAGAAATCAGCTAGCAGTTAACTGCACCACCTTCTAAGCAATTTTATTTTTGTGTGTATGCATGCACTGATAAGAGTCATGATTTAAAGTTTTTAATTGACTTTGGGAATGAAAAAGAAATGTTTTGAATTAGCCCCTAGGGTTGCAGCACTCCCCTGTGGAATAAACCCCTGTCATCAATGGTGTCAACGAGGAATGCCAGATGTCAACTAACAAAAATGCCAGGCTTTGCAGTGGTCTTGACCAAACTAAGCATAGATCTGCAGTGTCAGTTCTTTCACCTCTACATCATCTGAAAAGTACAAATAGGACATAACTTGGTCCTGGCTGCCAGATGGAGATCAGCAGTGATGGAGGGGAACACTGAGCAGACAGGAAAGTAGCCCTGCACAGGGCGGGCAGAGGCAGTGAGTTACAGCAGACAGCAGAAATCCTTGCTCGCACTTTGCTGGTGCTGACCAAGCAGAGGCATCTGCTAAGTCAAGTATCAAGATGGTAGTACAAGAACTGGGAACTGTTGCTCTGACTATTTCTACCCTTCTTCCAAGCAAAGGACAAAATTTGAGAAAATCTGGGCCAATATTTCAAATATTTCTCCTTATAAAGACAGGAATCCATTCAAAATTTAGCAATAGGCTTCAACTGTAAAGGACTTGTTTTGCTCATGCTTCTGGAAAAATTCTCCAGAGTACAACAGTATGATGAAGACAGAGCTTTAAATATCTTCCTCAGCAAGAATAGTGTAGTAATGGAGATGTTAGCAACAATATGGGCATGAACGCCACCTGACTAAGTGAACTTGTCAGAGCAACTCAGACATTAAGTTGAAAGTCAAAACAAAACCACATTTTCTGGAGGTTCATTAGTTTTAAGACATCACTGAAATCTTATGGCCGTTCCTTATGATTCTCTCAAATGTGAATCATTGTAGCAATGGATGAGACACTACACTCCAGCTCTTCTGCAACTTCTGCTGCTTTTGCAAAATACACAGTCAATTTAGTTTACTGCACTGGATTAGAGATAAACCTGCTGATCTTAAGAAGTGACCTTCAATTTCTTTTTATCAGAAGCTCAGGAAGTCTTGGATGTCATTGGTTTGACAGCATGGCAGAGCATTTCTCTAACTCACTTGCAAACGTAAGTAAAAATGCACTAAAACTGAGGGGATAAACTCCAGTTTAAACTCAAGGATTGTACTCAGCACAGCATCCAGTGCTGAATCTGCACACTACATATTGCTGCATCACCAGTGACCTTCTTCAGACTCTCATTCCTATAGCCCACTGCAGATGCTGAATTCTGATCAGGTACAGCTATTACAGATAAACGTGCCAGTAGGCAGATAATTAAATTAAGCAAACTTGTGCTGTTTCCCACGCAATTTGGAACCAAGTTCTTTTCAATAGAAATTTACACCTTCAAATGTAAACATTTATCCTCTATTTGCAAACTTTGGCTGATCCATCTTTCAAACCTCTCCCACAAGACAAGCTTTATTTTGCACACAAGAAGATAAGGCATGAAGGGCTGTCCATGTTCCAGTCATCGTTGTAGCATCATTGGTGGTGAATGTGTTCTTCTTGTGATTCCACACAAGAAGAAGAACAAGAAAAGCTGCATCTCTCCTGTCTGTGCTTCTCATTCCTATATGGATCTGGTGCAGCTATCATAGTGTCTGTTACTGAGCCTAAAGTGGTAGTAAGGCCCAAGTAATACAACCAAAACTCAAAAAGCAACATAGCGGCAGAATCACATAGAAGGTTCCTATCTTCCAGATATGCTATGCTGAGATGCCCCCTACCTAATTTTCTGTTTCTCTCCAGAAAAAAAACTAAAATAAATGAGCCATTAAATAATCAAGGAGAACCTCAGTGATTCACTACAGTTCCGAATACTGATCTCATTGTAGTGGGAAATAGATCTAAAGAAATCTACCAAAAACTCATTTCCCTGAAAATGCAGCCCAAGGAAGCTCATACTTAAAATTTATGGATCTTCCTGCATCTACAGAAATATTAGGATTGTCATCATCCTGCTACTGACACAGTTTCATGCTCTTTAGTATGACTGTGGTATTAGTGAAGAAGTTTTGTTTAAGTTGATGATGAAACAAACAGCAATGTAGACTGTCTCTGTGTTCATTACCTCTGGAAAACAAAACTCAAATTATCTCAACATAACACAAGTTAGCCAAAGCAGACAGATGTCCACTGAGCCAGTGCTTTTCTCCCCTAATCTCCAGCCTGTGCAGTGTCCCTGCAGCTCCTCTGCATCTGGGTTTCAGGAACAGGGTAAGGAGTCTGGCTGCTTTGCACTGCAGCTTTCCAGAAGAAAACACACACTGCAAAATCCATTGAAACTGACCCAAATAGTATAAATTCCTTGCTACACTTAGGGGTGGATTTCTGAACAAGAGACTATTTACTGTACCAATCATTGCATTCCCCTGGAGAGACTCCTTGATTCTTCCATATATCACATCCTAGTGGGTTTTTTTCCCCTCTAAAATCCTATACATCTATACAAGTCCCACATGGAGCTGTATTATGTGTTTCAAAAATTCTTTCACCACTACCTATATTCCTTTCCTAAATCTCATTTTTTCCCTCTTTCTTTGAAAAGCTGAAAACCAGAATCATATACATGGGAATTTTGTTTTAAAATTATTGTCCCAAATTATTTCTTAAAGTCAGAAAGAAGCCTGAAAAGAAGCAGTTTCTATCAGAAGTGCTCTGTGAAAAGGTAGAGAACCACAACTCAATGTAGATGTTCAAGAGCATTCACTTAAAAATTTGTAAGATCCTTCATCTTGAAACTAGCATTCATATTTTATGTTTCTTATACCATCTTGTTATGAAGGTCACAGTGTGGGAACTGCAGTATTTGTGAAAACTCTATAATTGTCTTCCAATTTTCTCCTTATTTTAGTTCATTCACTGTGTAAGGGAGATACAAAAATGTATAAGTCCTGTCCAGATACTTTAAGAAGTTTATGGGAAGAAAATTTTTTTTATTTATTAGTTTTATTACAATTTTTTGGTGTCAGGTTTGCCCCTATGTATTTATTTTCACACCAGTATAAAATAAACTAAAAAATACAATTCAAACCTTGTTTAGGACAATGTTGAAAAATGGCTGTGGGGAAAAAAAATTTTAAAAGAGCTTAGCTTCCTTGTGATAGTACTTAAATTATATTCAAATTAATTCTGTGCAAATTGAACCTGCAAGTTCTGTGCAGGTTCACAGAGGATCTGCACTGAGCCTGCCTAGTTTAAATGCCACTTTTGCCCATGCTAAGGTAGCTTCCCCTGTGGGCTGTCAGCAAATGTTAGGACTGTCCCACGGTCAGCATCAATAGGTCTAGAGATGGAAACCTTTCTTCTCGGTTTCATGCTGTGGCAGAATCATCTCTTTTTTTTTCCCTCCAATTTCCTCACAAAGGCTCCTCAGAGACCTCACTCTTACAAGCTCACAGACGCAACTATGGCAAGAAACACTCTCCACTTCAGTCCTGAATTACGCATTGTCCCATGTTCATCTCTGGAAACTGCAAAACAAATGACTATGGGCTAAATCAGATCATCTCTGAACATAAATTGTCACACCTGAGGTTTCTGCAGTAGAAGCATGTTGACTTAAGCCCACTGAAATTGTGTCCCTTTTGTCTGGGAAAGTGCCCAGGGCTAGGACTGCATGAAAACATTTAAGGTTAGTTTTCTTTAGGAATCTGGAAGCATGTAGGTTTTAGTCCAGAGAAAATAGAATAATTGCTCTTCTCCATCAAAAATCGTAGCATAGGCTGTACACTATGGCACAGAGGATAACATCAATAAAGTTAGCAGTGTGTGAACAAAATTGTCAGGGCCTTTATCTCCAATGACCAGAACATACACATCCAGTGATTCTCCTAGCCAGAACAAAGGCTCCCTTTCCATCTGCGAGTGAATGCCTCACAATAAAAATGAATTGTCAAATTAATCTGTTGATTGATTCAGGGTTATTTCTATCAAATGATTCTGAAATAATACTATTAAAGTAGAAAAGCTTTTTTTTTCCTCTTCTTAGTTGATCGTTCAATAAACTCTAAGCAAGGAATTGTTAATTTCTAGCAATTTAGCCTTCAAACTCAATGTAGAATTTAGAGCCCATAAAATCCATGGGTCTTCTGTGATTACAACATGAAGATTTAGACCATTTATTTGACTAATTACCTGATTTTTTCTTTGTGCTGACTTGAGTATGGTTCCAAAAGAGAAAAATGTACATCAAGAAAAAGTTAGAGATTTAAAGCAGTGAACAATGCAATTTTCATTAAATTATATCCTACCCTTATTCACACATTCTGCAAATGCTATAACTAAAATATACTTCCTACACTAGTTCCTTATTTTCTACCTTCAATTCCCCTTTAAAACAAAACACATTTTTTTCTAAAGCAACAGAAGGGGAAAAAAAACCCTCCCCTCTCACCTTTTTATTTATTTTTTAACCCTGAGCAATACAGAAGTCTATTTAAACACGAAATGACGCAGCTCTGATTTTTACAGCCTTACACACTGTTCCTACAGCAGGTAACTGCTCCATGCAGACTATCCTTGTATGGGCCAGAAGGAGTCCTGCCTCTGGGGCTGTCCAGGAGCCTGGGTTGCTCCTCAGCCCAGGAGAAGTTCCAGAGACTCCAGGAGGCTGGATGTTCTATGGAGTGAAACTAAATTATCACCATGAATAACTGCTAATTAAGTTATTAAGGTCACTCACTAAGTGATCCTGCCGGTGTGAGCAAGAGAAATTTCAATAAAACAACTCTGCCTGTTTCCCACGTACCTGACTTCTTGAACACCCACAGAAAGATCCAGATTCAAGTTTTATACATCTGTGCTGCTCACAAACTTCAAACTGTGCTGAGAAAACTCTTGACCTTGCTACTCCTCGTCATTCACACCTCCACTTGTTACTGCCATTCACTTCTGGTGCATTAGCAGCATCGTTCCTCTTCAAACACCAGAAATTAGAATTAGTCAAAAAATTGCATAGAAATGAGGGGATATTTCATGTCTCAGCTCCACAAGGTAATCTTGAAATTCTCCTCAAGACAACTATCCACTGTCCAAACCAGACACAGAGCTGCTCAGCCCCTCTCCCCACTGCTCCAGCTGCTGTGCTGACCTCAGTATTTCATGGGACTTTCAGTAAGGAATGGAGATTTCCCTCTCAGGACCTTGACATTAGCCAAAGCAGAATAAAGAATTTTAGGAGCTTAGAAATCTGTACAAGGCACAAAAATTACTTGGTTTCCAACAGAATTCAAGATCCCGTGATCTCAGGTGCTGGACATCACATGCTTTTAAAAAAACCAAAAACCTCTTGTCTCAGATGCTTACCATCTTTGTATGAAAGAGACAAATTGAGTGAAAGAATGAAACTAGGGTGCACTTAATGTGCCAAGCAAGAACTAGACAAAGCTCATTTGCTCTCACTTACTCCCTGTTACTGTTAATTGTATGGATCATTTACTAAAACTTTCAAAATAATACCATGTGCTTTATAAAAACTCATACCCATCCATTAAGGAAGATGTGACTACAATCAAAAAATATCGCACCAAGCTAGGCTTTGAATTTAAAAGTTTTTGTTGTTAATTTATTCTAAAATCAACCAGACAGGTATCACTGTATGCTGCAAATTTCAACTACCGGGATGCTGTTGACTACACAGCAGCAGCAGCTTCTGCCTGAGCCAGGCAATACTTTTGCAAGAATGAAAATGGTAAGCATGCATTTTTACTTGTAACTGATTTCCTGACAAACTGCAGCACTGGATCTCTCTCACTTTTTCCAAGATTTTTGATTACATCAGATCCTACTGATACATAGAAAACCTGCAATTTGTCTTGCATGACTCCATGTTTTGAAAGCACCTCTCTGAATTATTTTATTGCACTGGCAGTCTGAGCTTGCTCAGCAAAATGGCAACGCGAGAACCAGAGGATTAACATTGCACCAAAATGCTCAGCATCTGGCAGTTAACAGGGTATAATACTAGTGGTATGTCAAGCTTTTCTTATGAAGAGTAAGGAAAAATTTCTCCAGATTTTCAAAAAGCATGACATTCAACACAGAGGTGACCCTTGGCTTAGTTATTGAAGGTTGCAAGCCTGGCTTGTCCTAAATCAACTAAGAAATGACTGCTTATGCTGAAAGGAAATGGTCTGTGTGGGAAAATGAGCATTTTATGTATATCCTTTAGAGGAAAATCAATAGGTCTCTAATTTCCTTGACACAGAATTAGGTACTTAGTGCCTTAAAACTGCTGCATGGAGTAACTAAACCTACCATCTTGCTCTCCATGCTTCTATTTATGCAATTGGCTCCCTCCACCTCCTGATCACTAGTATTTTTAGCATACAATTGTGAGTGTGATTACATGTAAAAACATTTAGATGATGCGTTCAAGTAACACTTTTAAGTATAAACAATGATTGGAGGAGCATCCTTGGTACTGTTTCCCGAGTTCTGCAATTCTCTGGTTTTGGCTTCAGAGTATATTCAGCCCATGAAATTCCCCCTGACATATCTCAATCCCTAAAGTAATTAAAAGAAATTATTGTAAAGCATAAAAAATTAGCTCATGGTTTTCCTTCAGCTGAAGTCAGAGTAAGGTGTATACTGAGCCCCAGCAGAGAGATAGGGTCAGGCCCTTTCCTGGGATTGTGCATTGAATAGAATTCTTGCTCTTGCCCTGGGACAGCAAAATGCAGGTGACAAACCATCACAAAACCACAGGCATTGTAGGATGCCATGCTGAGACATGTTCCTGCCAACAACACTCCAGCAGCACTTAGCAGGCATTGCTGATTCAAAATCTGCATTCCCGTAACCTTGGCCCACTGGCCAGATGCTGGCAAAGCTGCTGAAACAGGACAGTGCCTGTGCTATTTTCAAGGGCACATGAGCAAAGCATTAGTTGCTTTACTCACCACACTTAAAACAGAACAGAAGATTTTATTTTTTTGGACTTAATCAATTGCAATTTTACTACTTATATTAAGTCCTTTGCTAAAACTATGTTAATGAGAGGGAATGAAAACACTTCCCCAATTTAACTGGATTTACTTACAACACTGAAACTGTAAAGATAGAATTTGTGCTCACATAATAGCTAATCAACATCAATTTTTCATTTTAAAAAGCAGCTTTAAAGTATTAACCACATCAGTGAATACCCTATAAAATCACTAGCCATGCACATACAAATACAGATGCCTCAAGATTTAAAATGCCATTTCTGACTTGGAAAATCTCTCTGGCAAATTTAAAAGCAACTCTGTTGGAAATTCAGAGGGAGAACTTTAGGTTTAGGTTGGACATTAGGAAGAGGTTCTTCACAGAAAGAGTGATTGGGCATTGGAATGGGCTGCCCAGGGAGGTGATGGAGTCACCATATTTAGAGGGAGGTGTTTAAGAAAAGAATGGATATGGCATGGTCTGGTTGACAAGGTGGTGATAGGTCACAGGTTGGACTTGATGATCTCAAAGGTCTTTTCCAACCTAATTGATTCTGTGAAGATCTATCTGTCTATCTATCTATCTCTGAGAGATAGTTATTACTGTAAAAAAATAGATTACCTGAAGTTATAGGCTGCCTAATTATTTTTTTTCTGTCACCAATAGATGTGGTATGCTTTTTTCCCTGCATTTACCCCTCTTATAGCTCAAGGGGATCACTGTAATGGTAGAAGAGTAGAGACCTTCTCTCCCAGGATCCCATGGCTAGCAGTCACATCACATCAAGAAGGAGGAAGAATTACCCTAACGTCAAGATTAAAAGGTCTGTGGCAGTAGAGGACACTTTGTTCATTAAACTGCCATCAACAGGGAGCTTTGTAGCAAAAGATGTACTTTCCTCTTCCGACAGGTCTACTGGCCCTGGAATGTCAACCATGGCTACCAAGCTGACCCTTCACTATGCTCAAGACCAGGAAGAAGAAAATTGAAGCTCTCAAATAGCTGTCCTACATACATTTTTCAACATTTTTCTCCATATCAGAGGACAAAAGTTCTGAATTTTATATAGTCTTTTAAAATATTTAGGTGTTGACATACAATACAACTATGTCAGAAGGCTGTTGAGTTTGCAGTATCAAGTGCCCAAGAAGTGCCAGGATTAAAGCTGCATCTGTGAAATACACTCAGCACTTCTGTGCTTATGCAACATGATACGGGTTTTAATTTCAGACCACACAGAAATTTTTATCCTCAGTGTGCACTTAGGATTGACACCTCTGTGATAAGCATCAGCTCCACCTGGCCTCTGCCCAGTCTCTGTGCACAGGGAAAGCCTTACAGAGACACATATTGAAGCTCCATGAAGAAAAAGGTTGGTCTCAGGATCAAAGAATTTGAGTTTTGATTTTAGGTACTCAATTGCATATCCACTTCTGCTTTCCATGCTGCTAAGGAAGTGACTTCAGGGGGGGTATGTCACTGTCCAAGCACCCAGCAGACAACACCTGATGAACCAAAGTTATGGTACTCATAGCTACAGTCAGTGTCCACTGAAGCCTTCTTTTTGATTATATAAAATGCTATAATGTGATAAAGACATGAAAAAATCATGCCCTTGACATATCACGTTCAGGACCCTAAGCTAATGAGCATTTCTCCCTTTCACATCAAAAACCTCAGCCCTTTATCTATGAAGAAGTAAGAACAGATGACACCAGCAAGGGAAATAATATCTTCTTACATCATCGTTTCCATGAAGGATAATTATTTGCCATCTAGACATTAGCAGAAGTTGTGGTGATTGCAATAAAAAAATACAAATATCAAGAAGTTTTTGTTTGGAGCCTGGTTTGGATCATAGACACTAACCGTGAGACAGAATGAAATACTTCACAAGGCAAATAAAAAGAAACAAATATAACTCAATGAAAACACTGCATGTGAACATATGACTAAAGTCTCCAGGATATTGCGTAAATACAGACAACCAATATTGCGGCATTTAATAATTCTTAAATGCTCAAAGCTTCCTCCTCCCATGGTATTCAGTAAAATAAAACCAGCAGTGCTAGTACCCAAGAGTGCAATGAAGTACTCACAAAGCCATACCCAAGGTTTAAAACTGATTGACAGGCTTAAAGATGTTTCTAAAAATGCAGTTCAAAAGCTGTAAGCACTAAGAGAGTGGCCTCAGAACATGTTTTCCCCTGGACTCCATTCAGCAAAGACGACATATGTTTGGCAACAGAGAAAGAGAAGCACATCAATTGCAAGTGACTTAGCCTGGAGTGCACTGCAATCAGAGCACATCAAAAACTAACCAGACGTCATGGTATGCCCTGGAAACAAACAACTGGAGTTTTTAGACAGGCAATGACAAGCTGCAATGTTATCAAAGTTATTTAGCAAATATCCTAAATATTTCTCCACACTCTGTAACAATGTGATAACTTTTTTTTTTAACTTCTCTGAGGTCCTTTACTTGTTTTGGAACCTAGAAGATTAAAAGCTTTCTTCTTTACCTTGTGTATTTGAATGTAGCTTATTTAGTATTATCTGTTAGTATTAAAATTTCCACTTCCCCTATACTGTCACTCTGGGAAAACAGGCTAGCCTGGCATGGGCGGGGTACTGGTACAGGTTTCAAGAGTCCTGGGTTGAACCAAGACATATTTTTCTGTATGATCTTGAGTGAGACACTTAAATCTTTGACAATGAACATGTTCTTGTGCAGTAATTGCCATGTTATCACATGATAGCTGAAAGCACATAGAAATTCCCAGATGCACGGTTTCTTTCATCACAACCTGATCCTGAAGCAAAATGTCAAAAAAAAACCCCAACAAAACCAGTGGGTATGTGCCACATCCATCTCTCTTCTTTCCCCCCTGTCCCTCTTGGAACTGAAATGAAGTACATGTCCTGAACCTATCTCCCTTCTCAATTGATGAGCAGAGGTGATACCCTTTAGCAACCAATCTCACACAAGGAGCATCAGGACAAGCACAGACCTATTATCCCTCCTCACTGCAACATATATTAAATTTCAATTCAAGCAGTGTACCTTAAGGTAAGGAAACAAGTTTATCATATTGAAATCTGAGCCCCTACTTCTGCATTGTAATGGCACCTTTAACACCCATTGCATTGTTTCACAAACAATTCATAGAAAGTTTTGTTGTTGTTGACGTTGCTGTTGCAAAGAATGGTGACCTGCACAACAAGCACTGCTGAAGTACCACAGCTCAGTCTGAGTTCATATTTTCACAGCTCAAAACTCCAAGCAAAAAACAAACACCCGTATGTGAGTGGGACACCTGGACGCAGAAATAGCCTTGAGGAGCAGGTAAAGAACAGGAGCAGACAGAGAAATGCTGGAGGGGGAATGAAGCAGAGCCTGGAAGAGGGTCAAAGGACAAGAGGTCCAGCAAGAAGCAGAAGCACAAAATGGCGAGTTGTAAGAAATAAGATCAGACATAGGAGCTGTAATATAAGAGGCAGAATTAAAGCCAGAGGGTTACCTGAATGCTGATCTAATTGAGTTTTACAGGAAGCAACTGGATAATTTAGACCTAAATTTTGTCACAGAAGTTGTAGCATATTAACATAGTGTACTAGTCACAGAACAATTGAGCCATGTTTGTTTTTAGGTAAAAAAAGGAAAATAAAGTAGTATTTTTCTTACATAAGAATGCATATGGTGTTTGCAGAACTATTCTGAGCAACAACAGTGCAACGAGAAGTTGCAGTAACATCTTCACCATGGGACACTGAGTACTGATGGAAGCTTCACAAAAGTTGTTTGTATCATCAGAACTGTACCATAATATACTAATCAGAATAGTTCGGAGCCTATTATTATTAGAAAAATAAACTAAGTAAACTTCATGAAGCATGCTGAAGCAGAAGGTTATCCAATCTTTTCCAAGGCATTTCTGAAATCCAAATCACAAATTCTACATTATAAAGGAAAATAAGGAAATTCTGTCTATGGCTCAACAGCAATTTCTGTGTGACCAGTTAGAAAGAACTTTTTATGTTTAAGCTCATCTGGTGGTCATCATAAAGAGGCAGAGAATAAAACAGAACAACTATTAGCAACATTCAGCATCATTCAAAACAAAAATAAGTCTGCGGGTAGAAACTTGACTACCCTACAGTTAATTTAAATGAGATCAGGAATTTTCCCCAATCTGGAAGAGCTTTTTTAAATGACATAGGTTAGAAAATCAAATGCCGTAGATGTTTCTCTGGGAACAAAGGACAATAAGAAATTTTAGGAGGTAATACTTTTCCTGAGGGCAGAGCAGCATTCAACTTAATTAATTTTCTCCCCTTATCTAAAATAAAGAATTTTTATGGCAATAGCCTCAAAAACAGTAAGCATAAAGCAAAGCAGTGTTGCCTGCATGGAACTGCAGAGACGTTGAAATAACGCAGACCAGTATCACCTGCTTAATTCCTCTTTGCTATGGTTCTTTGATCTCAGATTCCAAAGCTACGAAATATATTATTTTCCTGACAGATTAAGGAAAAGAGTATTCATGCTAACAAGGCTGACACTTTACTTGACTCTTAGGTTCCAGCCCTTTTGTCCTGCCAAACCTGTTTGTTGTTGCCTCTTGTTCTCCATTTCTCTATGCATGCTGCACAATATATTGGGATGGCAGACCAAGATCTTACAAAATACTGTCTTTAGAAAGGACAATATTTGCTTTTCCCTAGGCACTGAACCAGAGCAGTGCTCTGCCTAGATGAAACTCAGCATAGGATGGCAACTAGTATAGTTATAAAGCCCCCACAAAACCAAAAGAAAACCAAAACTGAGAAAAATGTGAAGGCAAATCAATATGTAAAAAGACAAAAAAGTACATATGAAGGGAAAACAGTGGAGAGACAGTAACACGGAGCACAAACAAGAAAAGAATTGAATTGAGGCTGGGGGATAGATGAACAACATGTAGAGAGGCTGTATGTCTGCCAGGATACATGGACATATACCAGTGGACTTCACAAAGCTCTGGATTTCAATTGGCATTTTACAGGGAGTGGTTTCCCAAGAAGAATCAAGCCCATTTAGGAAAAGTCTCTGGTGGTCTAACACATCACGCATAAAGTATTATGCTTAATTTTAATGAAAACCAGTTTCTTCAAAGAAAATTATCTGAAATGGGAATATATCTCTTGCTGATCCAAAACAGCTAATCACCAGCTTTTCCATACAGCAAAACTGGCTCAGAGGAGATTCTGTCTTTTTCTTCTCAGGTGATTTTGTTAATTAACTTCCTCATTCAAAAATGAAGGGAGGCGGAAAAAAATTTCTATATTTGAAGGCTGTAAGAACTATATAAAATAAGAAATTAATGTCAATGCTGCAGGGGGCTGCAACAAGACCAAATGGATGAAGGTAGAAAAGCTGTTTCGGTGAGGGCTCTATTCGAATAATCTCCCAGCAAGAGTGACATAAACCCTATAGACAAATTATACAGAAGCCTACACTTCCTAGCTTCATATTAAACAGAAATAAGCTTCTAAAGAAGATTGGGATATCTCTTTTAGATGTATTTCCAACCACCCTCTAGAAGTGCAAACTTCTGGTATTCTACCTCTGTAGAGAGCATGAGAATCTCATCTCCCATGATCATCATCAATATCTACATAATCCTGGAATCTTAGAACACATGGCCAGAGAATGCATTCAGAAGATTTAATTTGTTTATCTTTTTAAAAATATTTATCTATGGTAGTATGGGCTTTTGAGGGACCATGTTGTCCAAAATTCTTGGACAGCTAGCCTCCCTTTGGACAATCAGATTGCAAATGCTGAGTCTGGAAGTCTCTGGATTTATGTTCAAAGTTCACCATTTGGTGGGAACTAGTCTCCTCTCAGAGCTGAATTTGGAGGCCCATTTGGAGGTGGGCTTGCTGTAACTCCTCGTGAGGTGATGGGGGATTGGTTTTGCAGCATTATTAGCATCTACATACAGCTCTTAGAAATAGGAGGCTTTTCTGAAAACATTCTCTCCGATTTGTGCTTTTCTAAACTAAAATTCATGCACATGCAGAGAGCTGTATACCATTATCTCCCCTATTTGGGGATCTAATTGCAGCTTCAGTGATATTCATCCTGCTAAGTGTGTTATTCATAAAGATTGTAAGACTTGCATTGCCTGCTCCAGCGCCAAGACCCCTTCCACTAGAATACTGAAGTACTAACCCGTAACTCCTAACGAAACCGTTATTTCTCCTTTTATTATACAATCAGAAGTTCTCAATTTCTAACAATCTCACATTACCAGAACAAGAGCACTTCATGTTGGTCAAGTCAAGCAGGCCTAGTGCTGCTCCACTGTTACCACATTAAATCTGGAATAACTTAATTGTGGCTTTTGCTATGCAGGAGAAAGTTCTGTAACACACAGAACACCTCTGACTTTATTGTCCAGTGTTTCATATGCAGAAGTTGCATAAGAACGAATCTGCACGACATGAAGTGAAAGACCACAGTTTCCAAGAAGAATCGGACAGATCTACACAAGCACTATGCACTTGTACAAAAGCAGAAAACACAATCCCCTCCTGAGGTATGACAGGCACAGGATGCAAGCACTTACTAGAAGGCAGCATATGCTCAGGACATGTGTAACAATGCCTGAAAGCTAATCCTTCCCCACAGACAGAGAGAAAGCACATAGCACACAAACACCCTGCCTAGTACTTCCAAAAAGCACTAAACTTCTGACAGATTATGCAGCACAGTGTTCACACACAGGATTTCCAGATATTCCATGAACTGCAAAAGTAGCAACTGCACTGAAGAGAGCTCACTTGTTAAAGCCGCAAAACATACAGAGACAGGTTTATAATATTTGCAACATTAGAGTTACAAAGTCCTTGAAATCACCCTGGACAAAATCTGCAGAATAAGTGAGATAATATGTCCAGGAGCACCTTGAAAGTTAGCTCTGTGAATAAGGGAGAAAGCCTAGAACGTGCAGTCAGCTTTTGATTATCCATGTGGGCTCATTAGTGGGTTGGGATGTGTGAAGGAACAGCCAGGTAAAACCACAATTGACACAGCATGAAAAAAATCACTAGCCAGAGCACTGCCTGGTACTGATGACTTCAGCTCTGCAACATGCATATCTCAGTATTACTTTCCAGTCTGGGGCAGAGAGGGAAGTTGGAGCATGGCTAATCCACTACCTGAATTCTTCAGCCAGTGATAATCAATAGCTGTCTGCACAGGTTTTGTCAGAAAGGATATGAGCAGATGGAAAGCATAAAATTACTGAAGCAGTATGGATAAATGAGAGAACTTTCTGTAAAAACATACCCAATTTATATTCCCAACATAAATGTATATTTTTGAATATTTGTGGAGAAAAAAGCTTTAAAAAACTTGCCTCTACAGACAAGTGGAGTGAAGAATGCATATTGATCATACACAGGGGGAAAAAAATGCAATGACTTCATCAGACCGTTGGGTGATTTTGGCTGGCTAAGAACAGAGTTTTTTTTTTTTTTTTTCTTTCCCTGCAGTTGTTTTCTATGCAGTCTTCAGCCACCCTGCAACGGAATTAACATGACACCATGCTGTGAAACAAGGAAGTACTATGCATGCATTCTCTATTAGAGCATTCATAGAATTCCCAAGAAATGAACACCACATCTACCTATTTGATTTTCATGTAATTCAGGGAATTTCACTCTTCTCTATACTCTCAAGACTGTTATAGAGGATTGCATCTTTATTTTTCAAGCCTTTAGCCTGCGACAAGATGTGCTGTCAAGGATTTTAGATGCACAGACTTCTCAGTTGCAGTACACAGAGGTCAGGTTCCAAATGCAAACATCCCATTGCAAGCTCATGTGGTTTAAACTCAAGAAAATGTTTCAGGATCATTTTCCTCACTTCCTTTTTCCTCAAGTTATTGAAAAATCACATTAAATTATGCTCTTTGACTTTTAAACTTTTATTGGAAAAGACACATGTTTATGCACTTACGTTCAAAATTAGCTTTTACAAGATAATTTTACTTAAACATTAGTAATTGTTGAGTGACAATGGCACATTTGATTAATTGTTAAGTAGGAATGTAGATTATTTTAAGGCATAAGAATAGCTGAACTTACAATAATATTTAAAAAAATAATAGCATGCAGTTCCATAATTAACTGTGAGGTCTTCACAATTTTTTAGATTGTGCATGTATTTTGCAAACCCTCTTGTTTTTCAAATTTACAATAATTTTATATGGAACAAACTAGTAAAAACTCCAAGTGCATATACATACACACAATTACTTTTTACATTTAATCAAGAAAAGCCTAAGCCTAATTGTTCCAAGGTAGTTTCAAAACCTGCAGGGAGTCAGGACTGCTCCTCTGTGTGTGTTACCAGGAGCCCTGCTGATCTTCCACTGCAAAAAGTTTCTTTGCTGCTGTCATTGTATCAGCACTCACTGAAACTGCAAGAGAACAAACTCAGGCACCTTCGTTACTGATACAAAAGAGTTAAGTAACCAGTCATAGTGCCAAAGCCTTTCTGTAGTACACAGGGAGGAGGACTGCTCTAGAAGCAAGTGTTTCAGACAGTTCCTTGGGCTGCACAATTGCCAAAACAGGCCTGTTCCCTACCAGAGTAGGAGGTTTGCAGCGTGCCCTCACTGCATCAGTGAGAAGGGAAACCAGGATCAGGATCAGCTGCACCAGTGGGTACTACATGATGCCAAAACACAAGGTCTGGTGGGGGAGAGGACTTGGACCACTGACATCTGGGCTACGTGCTGGCCAGTACTGCTTGCTTTGAAGGCAATGCAGCAGGTACCTCACTGCACCATGAAGTCCTCTACCTACAGATCTGGGTGAGCCTCCTCCTCCCCCCAGTGCCTCTTGTCTAACCTGGGCTTGCCCCCTCCCCCACCACACACATACGTCTTTATCAATACAACGGGACATTACACCCCCGTACGGAAAAGAAATTAAGGGTATTGAAAATAACAGCAGTGTTCTAAAGTTTTTACTCACTTGCGAGGGAAAAGGAGGTACACAAACTCTGTTCAACTAATCAGCCCATGTGAAGCAAAACTCTCTGAATTACAGGATAAATCAGGAACAAAATTGTTTTATTGAGTCACAATGTAAGCTACATTAAGCAAAGAAAAAAATTCCCGGACATCAGTATATCTCTTGTTAAACCCAGAACAGGCAATGCAGAGACAGAATAAAAGCTTTATTCTTATCCTACCTCAGTAAAACAAAGGTATAAGAACACATCTCCTCTTTGCTCTGCTTGAAGTCAGACCACCCTGTGATGAGTTTAAGCCAGTGTTACATCTATGCCTTCAGCGGACCTTTGAACATGTAGCAGAGTCTTTATTATTCCTGCAGTGTGTAAGGGCTATGCATAGTCAATCCTCATAATGGATCCACAGCATGAAACACATTTAAGTTAAAAGAAATACTTTCATAGTTCTCTTGTATGAAAATGAAAGGAATATATCTATCTACTAGAAACTGTATATTTGTTTTACTTTAAATTTCATGCAACAAACTACAAAAGAAAAAAAAAGGCACAGTTCACTCTGGTCTAATAACAACCTTTCCTATTTATAAAATCAGAGCTGTTAAAACAGCTTAGGGCACAAATTAAGCCAGCACATATTTTCAGACATTTAAAACCACTTTTTTCTACTGCAGAGATGTAAAAGCACTTCAAAAAGCTAAGAATTTGCAACGGTAAGGACTAGAGAGGGATGAGGGTTATGAGGCTGCCTATTCTGTAACTTCTTCTCCCAGCTAGTCTGTACTTTAAGATGCAAAAGGTCCAACTTAAAAACACCTGATGACACAGGCTTATATTGAAAATGCTGAAAGAGCCCATCTGTCCCATGCCAACATCAGCAAACACCAGTTTGAACCACATGTATGCTCCCACTTGAACACTGAGGGGCTTCAGTTTTCTAGGTGTCTGGTCAAGCAGGGGATATCTGTGCCCTCAGTGCAGTGGTACAGACCTAGAGAAATGAGTCAGTCACCTTTACCTAATCTCTATTCCAGCTCCCCAGAACCGTATCCCATTGCTGCCACAGGCAATCGGGAGCAATGCTCAAGCCTCCCGTTTCAAGGACAAAGAGGCAGCACTCAGCTTGCAGTCAATACTTCAGAGCTCTGGGTCAGGGGAGGGAAAGAGCAAAATAAACAGAAAACTTGTATTTTACTTAGCCAGCATCTGCTATGAAGATGCTGAAAATTATGACGAGACATTAAGTGAAGGTCACGAGGCTTATCTAAGACTATAGGGGGAGAAAAACAGATGGGGAAGGGGGAGGGAGAGAGAGAGAGGGAGACAACACGAGCACTGCAGCAAAGAAGCTATGCTCAGCCAATATATGCTGGCACTTACCATAAAAATAGAAAGATCCAAAGAGAATCAGATTAAGGGTCCTTTTTTTATCTCTCTTCAATACAAAGATTTCCACGTGAAGCTCTGAACACAGCTGTCCAGGGAAAAAGCAAGGTAATATGACGATACACAGAAAACACTAACACACAAACGGTAAGTCCTTTCACAGCCTTCGAAAACCAAAGCAGTTTGTGCCGAAAAACCAAAGGTAAGAAGTCTGAAGACGACTCCTACATAACACTGCAGCTAAACCAGACTGCTGGATTTCCAGTCACTCGCACCGCGCTGTTTTCATCTTCGTCTTCTCACCATTACTTACATCCTAGAGGTGGGCTTGGGGGTGGGGATATAAGAGATTTCTCCTCCAAGTGGAAAGGATCACAGAAGCGGCATCAGCATTTGTAACCAGTGGCTGGGAGTACCCAATCAGGGGACCTGCGGCGCGGCAGCGTGACAGCTGTCCAAGGCAGGGCAGCCCGACGCGGCAGCTGCCGGCACGGTCCTGCCGCGGGGCTTCTCAGCCTCCCAGCCCAGCCCAGCCCCAGCCCCAGCCCGGATTCCTGCACCCACGGGCACACAGACTGCCTTCGTGCACCGTGCCTGCTCCTCCGAGCAGCAGCGCTCAGAAAGCCACAGGCTTTTCTGGGTTGCTGCTCCCACAGGCTGCTGGTACATCTCTGCAGTGGTACAGAGGTGAGAAAAGTTTGGAGGTTTGAATATCAGTGTCATTTAACCTGAAATTTTATTAGCCGGTACCTTCCCTATATAAAACATACATTAATCGTTGCTTCCTCTTCAAAGGTGTCTTTTTTCTTCAAAAAGAAGTCTGTAAGAGATTTTACGGCGTGGTCTCACTGTTGTGAACTGCCTTGTTAGAGCCAGTGCTGGTTTTGACACGACATCACAGACCCCAGACAGCATCAAATCCCCAGAAAACACACAACCAAAGTTCCTCTCCCTGCACCTGCCAAGATGACAGCTAGATTAAATGTTTTGCTGCTTTCTACCATACTATTTGACACCAAAGAAAGATTTAAAAAACCCCAAAAACCAGATCTCTACTTAATTTTCAATAAGGATATCCAGGGTCTGGAGAGAAATGTTTCTATGGTATTTAAAGCATTGAACCAATTCACACAGTAAAGTGATGCAGTCAGATTTAAAGCTGCCAAGCACTGTAACTTTCAGGGGATGTTCCTGATTCTAAGATACAAATGGCTGCATTTGACTATAGGGGAGAAATTATTCTGATCCTACTCACAATGCCGTCCACAGTGGAGGAAACCTAAATACAGCATGGAAATTTGTGTTCACTTAAAGCAGACACTCTGCCAGAAGAAAAAGTTAGATGCTTACCTTTTCAAAACATTTTTAGAACAGTCAGTCCCCAATTTCTGCTGCATCACAAAGTAAACATTAATATCATCCATCTGATATTCACATTTCAGAAGATGAAAAGGCTATGTAGTGTAAGAGGGGAGCATGGAGAAAACAGACATCAAAGCATTCCCAGCAGTGGTACCCATACTACATGATCAGTATCGAGTACTTGTAGATCACACCAGGTAACAACAGAAGCCTATCAGTGAAAGAGGAGGCCTAACAACAACAACAACATTTTAAAAAAATAGTAAATCAGAGCTTCTGTGTCTTGAAGCACAGACTAACAATCTAAAGTGCAATTTAATACAATTAATCTGTTCCAAAATGTTTGAAAGTGTGAATATAGTGCAAGAGCATACAAACTCCAGTAGCAGCAACAGCAGAACACGAGGCTGACATCCCACATTGGTCAGAAGATATTACCCTTCTGTTTGGTTTTTTTTTCTCTTTTGTTTTGCTTTGGTTTTCGTTTTTATTAATAAAAAAATTTTTCCCCTCAGATGACAGGACATTGGAAGGCCCATTACTGTCTTACATTTCATTTAGGTTTTAATTAGCTGGTTTCATACTGTCAACAGGACATGCATGATATTTATTCCTCCCTTTTCATAAACATAATTAGTTCAAAAAACATGAGAACTGCTCATGAGGGAGTAGGCACAGGTGAAGGCAGATCAAAAGACTAAATGACAAAGGAGGGCAATTACCATTTATGAATAATGCACATAAGATAAATACAGATAATATCACATATAAAGATAACCAAAATTTAAAATATAGCCAACATAGGAGTGAACATGAGAAAAGAAGGAATCAGCAGAAGAAAATACATTTAAACTCTGCAGTAAGCTTTCAAAACACAGTGCAATGCTAGCAGAAAGATTACTACTTGACACTTCACATGCTCAGTGAAGTAGGCAGTTTCTGTCTGATATGAGGGCTTGTGAGCCTTCCCAAGGTGTTCAAGCACATCTCTGGTGCCTGGTATTGAGGAGGGTGGTGAGAGCAACAACTTTATCTTTCTGCTAACTTTATCTTGCCTGAAAGTGACTTAGGAAAATCAGCACTTGGTACCGCTCAGCTTGAACATCCTTCAACTTTCTGATTTTTCTATTTTAATTATGCATTAAATTGAAGTGCTTTCAGTTATCAGATTTTTAACCTCTACATTGATCTATTGAGAACTGGCAAAAATCCCTCCTTAGCTGTCATCTTGGTAAATGTAGATGTTTTCTGATCTTTTCCTCTGTCACATGGCTCCTTTGCAATTTTTCAGGACCTTTTTTTTTAGCTCAATTAGGAATTAAACAATTACTTTAAAGTCCTATAAAAGAAGTTATCTTTCTACTTATTCTAAAATAATTTAATTCATGGTTTCTAATTAGAAACTACTGAGTGAGTATTGGAATGAAGTATTTCAGGTTGTGGTATCAGTTTTCCCCTTAAATACAGAACAGAAATATTTACTGAATAGCTCTGCTTTTAACATTCTCATGGAAAATTCTGCTATTTCTACATAAGAACTCTAACAGACTAACACATTTTGAGTAAAAAATCAATTCCTAACCTACTGTTATTTCTGGTTATAAGAGGAACCTTACTTATTTTCTACTGAATTAAACATGCATTAATATTCATGGCTGTCAATACAGCAAATATTTTTTCTATTTTATAATTTGTACCTTACAGTTATGAAATTAATATAATTTTATGCTAAGACTTCATTCTTCAAAATGTCATTTCCTTGGAAAAAGTAAAATGTTCTAAAATGACTTTCAGATAAACAAAAATTTCATAATTATAAAAAAGTGGCTTCATTTTTCAAATCTCCTAGCCATGAAACAGGAATTATGAATATCAATTCAAGTAGAAATTTTATCAATCTCTTTTTCTAGAAAAGTGGGTGGTCCACAAGCTTCTGCTCTGTTGTTGCTGCATCATTTGAAATTGCATAAGAGAGGTTCTGAACAAGACATGCAGATGGAAAGGAAGCTAAAAAGCATGATGGACTTCAAGGAAAAGATGTTAGTTAAGCAAATTCAAAATGACCATTAATAAAAAAAAAAATCCATACAGCCATTTCTGAAGCACTAAAAATATCGAGATAGAGGAAGAGAGAACAAGTAATCATCTGGAGAGACTTCCATTTCTGCAGTGTAAGTTTAAATCTAATGCAGGTGGGAAGCAGTACAGAACTGACAAGACTGGGTGGAGAGAAAGGGCTGCTGCTCACTGAGGCATCTTTCATTCTTGTAAGAGAGCTTCTAAGACCTTTGCTGTAATAATTTTTAAAAACTGGAAAAAAACCAAAAAGCAAACAACAAACAAGCTTTTCAACAATAAACCCAAACTCCTGGCAGAAAAGCTGTTCATAAAAAACCCCAAAAAACTCAAAAAACCCCCCCAAACCTATGTCTCAGCCATCTTTTGGCTGATAAGTCAGTAATGGCCATGTCTGCATTCCAGGGACTTTATCTAAAAGGAATTTATCTAGGGAATAGTAGTAAGATGCTATTTAGGGATTGTTTCACTTATGGAGAATTTTCCTACATATTCTATATAGAAGAAATAGCTCCATTGTGGCTATCCATGTACCTACATGTAGCTTCTGTACCCACATCTATAAAACAAAACCAAACCAAACAAAAAAATCTACATCAAAACACCCCAAAATTCTACAATTTAGGCACAAATAGACAAGGAGAACATTCGCCCCACCTTCTCTCCTCCTTCCTAAAGGGACAGTAAAATCAATGCCGGACAGAGGTAGCTGAGGGACACAAGTCACACCAAGAACACCATTACCACTTCCAAGATCTACAATATCATTTGGTGTTCAACTCAGGACCTCACAATAAGGCTTCCCATAAATCAAGTCAGAAAATTATAGGCAGGTAATATTTCTTAAAGCATAAAGAACAGGCTTTGTTAAAGCAGCTTCAAGGGGGCTCTAACAAAAACAGTTGCAGTCTGAAGCCAAAGCTTGTAAGTATAAGCGGTAAACACACATAGACCAACAAATGGAAGTTTTGATTTAAGGTTGCTTTTCAAAAAAGGGGAAAAAATATTAAATATTCAATGATTAAGTATTTTAAAACTTAAAAAAATCAGTTATGCTACTGCTGCATGACTCCATATTAACTGTATTTTGTACCATGCACCCTATCAAGAAACAAGTGTCATAACATACGAAGCAGTTAAAGAACTTTTAGCATATTGTAATTTAATGGTACAGAATATTCCATTTATTTCTAGCTATTTCCTTAACTGAGAAAATTATGCTCATAACAGTAAAACAAATTTTATGGTAGCCCAAAAAAGCTACCTTCATGAAAGTTTTAAAGCACTGAATTACCAGCAGTAGATGGCGGCGAGATCCAAAAGCTGGTGAAGATTCAGAAATAACGGAAGAGCACAACAAGCCTTTAACAAAGCAAGTTTAAAAATTTATATTCTTCACACATGGATACTAATCACTCAACTTCATGGAAGTAAAATATGAACGGAAGTTAGTGCTGAAGCAGAGAGGAAGGACCCAGAATGATCAGAACAGCCCCAACAGAGCATCCCCTGGTAATTTTTGCCCTGCATCCAAGCGTACTCTTGGTTCTGCAATACTGTTTCATAGCTGCATCCAGCCCTGCTTCTAGTACAATTTGTAAAATAGATGGTGAGAGGATTTGCAAACAAAACATCAAGAATGTGGCACGGGGATACGGGAGAAAGAATTAGATGCCATGAATAGGCCACTGAGATTTGAAGGGCCTTTAGGGTTAGACACCCTGACATGACATGCACACGTGACAAACATTTGAGAGCTTACAATAATAGAGAGTGTTGCTGAGCATTAAACAGTTGACACGCTCACTGTTGACCTTCAAGAGATTTAAATAAAGAGTCATTCAAAATAAAACATAATAATTAAAAATACATGATCTCTGTGAAGAGACAAAGTGTTTTATTAACTTCTGATTTGAGGTTTACCATTCCTTTATTAAAGAGCAGGAATGAATCTCTTTTGAAACAATAAAAATTTAAACTGATCTAAGCTGTTCCTGTTTCCAATGCGGAAGCTGGACAAGATGGTTTCAAGATGCCTTCTAACCTAAATACTCTACAGCTCTAAAACATCTTCCCCCCCCCCCCCGCCCCCAGATTCCAAGAACAATCAACCAAGGAAACCTCTCAAATAGAAACAAACAACAGCAAAACTGCTAGTGATAACCAGTAAATAATAATGTCCATGATGAACATACATGTGCATACACACACCACAATCAAAGAGCCTGAATTCCTTTAACAGGTATTTCAGGCAGAGTCAAGAAGAGAAGAGATTCTTATGCTGGGTTCTTTCTCCCAGCAAGAACCTACATAAAAGGTTTCATACTGAGAATTTTCAAAAGTTGTCTGATCAGACTCTGAAAAGTGACTCCATTTGATGATGACCTTTTAAACACCACCACACCAACCGAGGCTGGGATGAGTTCCTCACGTCTTAGTCCTTTAATAAAGTTTAAAGGAGTTTTTCTTCTTTAGAAATATTTTAAGTGCATCTTAGAAATAGTAATGGGATTACTAAGTGTTCTTTCAGAAAGTGAAGCTATTTTTTAAATTAACTTACTACCTAATTAGCTGGTTCATTATTTCGGCTCATTCAGAAGCACAGCCCATTTTCAGGCATTCAACATTTAAAATGCTGAGAATGAAACAGAAATAAAGTAACCACAAAACTCATGATTTATTTGAGCTTTTCAACTTTTCATGGATTTTTAATGCAAGAAAAAGAAATTTTAGAAATGCCACAGTTAATAATCCTGTTGGATCTCTGTAACACCAAAAGCAAGAGGAAATTAAAATAGAAATCCTTAAGTAATGTATATAATTGAAACTATACTCATAATTGCATCACTTCAAGACACATTCATAAATATTGCCAGCCACTGACAAGAGTAATTCAAAACAACCTTTTAATAACAGCTTGCATCCCCCTGTAAAATACCTTATAAAAAGAGATCAGAAGAACTGGGTTCCCACCAAGAAATAAATCTTACCACATGGCACTTAGGACCCAATGCAGTGTACAGAATGCAATAGAATTACTATCTATGAGTGAAAAACTCAGTATTTTCTGTGTATTTACTGATTACTATCTCTGTCTATCCTATGGTGATACATAAAATCTGTGAACTGAAATACACAATATTTGTAGACCACTGTTAATTCTCCAGTATTGAAAGAGCCTAAAAATGTCAGCACAACAGTTTCTTCAGCTTGGCAGGTAAACTAAAGAGTTATAGTGAGGAAAAGAAGACAAAAGTTTTCTACAATAGTTTTACAGATTCTTCTGGCTTAGTTAAGTGAAGAACATTTATGGGACAGTGGAAGCTATTTTGACTGAAGCAGACAGAAGTGCTTTATTTAGTTCTTGCCTTATGAAACTGTTGTACTGATTTCTTCCCATCCCCATTAATTTAGATTGATTTCTTTTTTTTTATGTGAAAAAAATTTTTTGAAAAAATTTCATTTCAAAACTGGTTTTCAAATTTTCCAAGTATATTTTTGGAAGAGAGATGTTGTAAAAGCATGTTTGTAGTGTAAGAGTGTGCTCTGCCATCCAACTTCCACACCTAGACTGGAAGTGGGAAATTAGTAACCTCAGGGAACCTAGAAATGTGCAGTACGATAGTTCCGGCACCTAACCACAGATCTGCTGCTTAGACACACAGAAGCAGTTAAGCAAGTTTTGGGTGATCTGACACGTCTAAATTTTAATCTTGGGGAAATAAACCACCCAAAATGCCAAAATTTTGGGAAATATCAGTATTTCCCAAGTGGAACATCCCACTCTGAAAGCATCGGAAGCAAAAAGGCACTGACATTGCAGCAGTTCTGCTTGAATAAGATCATTCACTAGATTTCATCTGTATTCACTGTTTTAGTTCCCATTTCCCCTCTGCATACACGCACACAGAGATCCAAATCCCTTCTAGTGGAGAACTTATGATTTACTATTTTCTTATTATTTTCATTGTAACTGCTGTTACATTTAATTTAAAAATATTTCACCCACTCTAGAGTGCCTTCTCCTTTGTAGTGAAGAAAAGGAAGCAGTTCTTGCTGGCAAAATGGAAGACACCTACACATTGATGTGCCAGCCCTGGAAGACAGAAAAAAGCACCAACTCCTACAGAGTTCAACAGAAAGATTCATGAAGAAAATCCACATGTAACACAACAAAGCTGTTCCTGTAGGAGTCCACAAAGAACTGATATTGGTATCTGGAGCTAACGTTGCTTTAGGTCTTAAGCACGTTGCCTGAGAACTCCATAAATTACATGCAAGGAAAGAAGATTCAAGGGACATGAATATCCCTGGAGGAAAAAGTGTTCTGTTACTTAGAGATTCGATAACTGCTGCTATTACATGAAACTAAGACTGGATGGAAGGATTGCTGACTTAGGTGCTGATTACTCTGCTGCTAAAGCATCGTGCAAGTAGCAGTGTCCAGCTGGCACTAATGATACATCTCAATGCTCCATCTGCAGCTCCCCATGTGCACGCTGTGGGGGGAATGTCCTGTGCAAAGTACAGGAAGCAATTAGGCAAGAGAGGCTGCAGATACAAACCAAACAAACACTTCTTGCTTATCGTGGTCCACCCTCAGCCTCCCCAATACTACCAAAAAATGATGGATGACCAGTGAACATGTGGAAGTATTAACTTCCATTTATTATTATGTTTTTTCAACTTAAATATTACTGTCATCTGAAGTAAAACACTATTTGAAGGCATTCCTGAAAGTGGGAATAGGTTTTGTGTGCAGACATGCTCTGGTTCTCTTTTCCTGTCTTGGCCTAAGAAAGGCTCTTTAAAAACAAAACATTCTCCATATTGACTTTTTGACATGCTCCAAGCTTCCTAGAGCCACAGATTTAGAACAACAATTTTCTAATTTTGCTTTTTTTTCTCCCTCACTTTTATATGTAAGAGCTGGGATTTGAGTGCTATTGTGGCCCTGAAAGAAGCAATGGTTTGGTTGTTCAGATTAATCGCCATTTCCACACTAAACAAAGACACATCAGGAAGAAAGTGACTTTAGAAAATATGATCACCACAAGCAGCTGTAGAGCAAGAAGTAATGAAAAGTCAGAAAAGAAGTAGTTTTTCACCTACACATATGGAACAGCAAATGAGACTGATCAGTCGGCTGAAATAATCTATGACATGCGGAAAATAAAGCAAACAAATTATTAATATCAAGTTCTACTCTAAAGCTCTTTTTCTTTCCTTTCACCTTGTTCTTCAAATTTCTGTCACTTTGTTGCCTGGGGCTTGGAAAGGAAGATTTTGTTAAATTTCCATAATGCAGCAGAACCATTAGTCTCATAGCCATAGACTCAGAAAAGAATTGTTAAGTTTACAGGGACTAAGACTCAGTATAGAGTTAAAGTCAGAAAAACAACTTACATTTATGCCTTCATATGTCCTCAGGACAACATGGGGGTCACACTGTCCTGACTGCTGCCACGATAGAGTGCACCAGAAAGTGAGATGGCTTTTCCTCCCTGGTATCTTCCAATTTACCCTTGGTTTCCCTTCAGAGAGCTGGATCAGGTGATAAATTCCTGACTAGATGAAACACCTCAGTTTTCTTGTCCCAGCATGAGTTTGACCAAAGCAATTATAGAACAATCCTCTATCATCAAATCAGTGAGGAAGGTGACTGGGAGACCACCACCATGAGCACCACGGGCAGATCCCAATGTCCATGTTCTGTCCTTTGGCTGAGCTGAGCTTTCTGCCCCTTGCATATGCTTGCCTCAAACAGTGTGCTTTTGTGATCTCTGTCTGGGTAGGTGTGGGAGTTAGGTTGTCATGGATCAGCCTGCAGCTTTCCTCACAGCAGTGCCAGGCTCAGGTCACCTCGAAAAGCGCTGCTGCTCCTTCTCCTGCATGGTCCATCCTCCATGCCTGCCCCTGTGGCTGCTCTGCATCTACTGAGGCAGCAGCGCTTTCCCAGGGGAAAGGGGCTACAAGCCACAAACCCCACGGAAGAGATCACAACGGCTGTGCCAGAACAGCACAGGTGTCTCAGTGCAAAAATCAAAGCCTCTCAACAGACCAGCACACAAACAAAGCCATCACAGCTTCTACACCATCCTTTTCAAACATGACATGAGGAATCCAAGAAAGGATTGAGCTGGTTTTCCACAACCCCTGCTTGTGAGGACACACCAATCTCTGCCAGACAGCAAGATTTCTCCCTGTAACTTGGCCTGTGATGATACCAGTCCTTAAACTGTCCTTGCAGCTTGGCAGAAGGTGTCCTTTTCACCTCCCAAGTGGCTGCCTATACATACTGACCGTAATTGGAGGAGTAATGTATATTAAGTTTGCCAGCTTCACTGGGATTCATTTTTAATAACGAGATTGAAAAGGTGAAAGCAGTACAATTTTATTCTGTCAGAGCCAAAAGCTTGTTTCTGATGACAAAGTTGCAGAGGAGAACAAAAGAACCAAAATCTGTAAGATGACAGAACCTTCCCTGAGCTATCACTTGAAACTCCTGAAGCACCTTTTTTGCTGTGGGGGGAAGGAAATGGGGCAGCTGCATCCCCACCAGAGCTGATCTCTGTGTGCATCCCAGGGGCTGCTGCACCAAACCACTTGCATTCTGCCCAAGCAGAGCCTTCCAGCTCCCATATCCACATTTTTTAGCAGCTTCCTGACCTTCTGTTGTCTGCTTTTTAACAAGCAGCAAAGCCACTCCTGGCTTCTTGTTCCTTACCAAGAACAATTTCCCACGTTTTATCCTCAGACTCTAGAATATGAAAGTGCAGGAGGGAGGTCCCTCTTGGCCCTCCAGGCCCTCTGATCACAGAGTGCCATCATGCTCTCTAATATATTTCTCCAAGCTTAGGTAGCTCTTGAGGTATTTTCAGTCCCCTCAGGACCATCTCACTTTTTGATAAATAACAAACCATCTGGAATATTTGTTGCATGCTTACCTCACAAAACTTTCCATTCTCAGTCTGCATTGAGCCCTCCACTGGGACCAACCACATTGCAGAAAAAAAACATAGGAGACAGGTCTGGCCTGTAAAAGGAGCTTTCCGGGTGTCCTTTTGACTCCCAATTCAGAGAAATTTGTACTCATAGTACAGACTAACTTCCTCAGCACACCTACCTTCACACACAGTGCAGTCAACCACAGAGCTTCTCAGATGAAAATTGTTATAAAATGAAATTAAGAGGGAAAAATCTTCTGAAGCTTCAAAGTGAACATGAATCATCAGAAGACTTGAAGATTTTTGAATACACGGGAGTGTTTCTGCAGATAACCAGCATTGCAGAATGTGGCAGTTTCTCAATAAATGCATGAGACTGTAAAGTCCAACCTCCTGGCAAAAAGTTGTAGAATTAGTAAAGGGACTTTGTTTCTGTTTCAATGCAGACTAAATTCTTTCATTACTTCAGCTGCCACAGCAGTTTTTATAAAGAAAAGCTCCCAGAAGGCTCCTACTGACAAGTTTCCTTACAACTAGCAAAGGTGCAGTCCAAGGTCATTTGCACAGACAACGAAATCCTGTCGCTGGAGTGGCATCAACCACCCTGAGCATTTGAGTCTTTATTGATCAAAACATTTGAACGTCAAACCTAAAGCACACAAAAGCACCACTAAAGTAAAAAGATTGCTCATATGCTAAAATACACACTTTAGCTAAAACATTTTGCTAGGTCATCCATCATGGTCTCAGCAGTATTTATGATTAATTAGCTTATTCCTCTAAGAAAGTTAGGGCCCTTTACAGAGGAATAACTGTAAGCTATAGACCTTAAAAATATGCCTATGTTTTAATTGAGTTACAAAAGAAAAAAACAACTATTGAAATCATATTAAGTAATGTAAACGTGAACAATCAGATATTAGTATTTTCAGACTGGTTTACTAAAGCATTTACACTGATTAACTCTTTACTTTTTCCAGAAGTGCTCTGCATAAAGAGATATTAATATAGAAAGTTAGCCCGGCTAATTAAATTAATATATTTGTCACCATCATAGAAAATTCTGTATTTATTAAGCAAGAGATTTTTTTACTTTGTATAAGCAAGGAACAGATTGAAAGAAATGCATGAATTTAACACAAAAATCAGTGTTTTATTTGCAGCAAAACAAATATTTTTGAAAAGCTAAGTATTGCATACAGAGCTGGAGGGGCTTCTACATTTTTTGAAGACAGCCATGCACAGGATCTGCAGAGTCAAATGTTTATTTTTCATACAAATGCTGAAACAAGAATAATCATATTTTTAAAATGAAATATCAAAATATCAAAACTGCAAATAATCATGTATGCAAACGTCTAGACAACTGACATGTTTGAAGTTTTCTGCATTGTTAAATTGCTTCAAAATGAAACCAAAATCAATGTAAAACAATATTAAAAATAAAATACTTCTACTAAGGCCTTCAAGTCTATGTCAAGCCTCCTCAGTTGCCAAAGAAAATTTTAAACAGTATGCCTGAAAGCAAAAAATGAGGCTTTTTCTCTCTGAGCCAAACTCTCCTCTGTGTATGCTATATTTTGAAGAATTAGGAAACAAGATCCTATATAATATCCTAAAATAAGGTTCTATCAATAAAAGTAAAAACGTGTCTGATTACTCTCAAGATAGAGGTCACAGGGGCAAGTCATTTTACAGAACCTCAACAGACCCTGTCAACTTCAAAAGAGTAACATGGCAAAGTCTTAGAGTACTCTCTGCAGCTAAAGAAGCAAGATGAGACTTTGAAAGTCGACAAGATTTAGTGAATGTAGATGCAGTTCTGATCAGCAATATTATCACCTGACCAGGAAATAATATTAAACTAAAAACCATTATATTAAAACTATAGTAAAATAGAACTTTAATAAACTTTGGTAAAGGACTTATTCATAATAGTTGATAATAAAAATTCTTTTTTTAAAGAAAAACATGTTATCAGTCAGATTTATGTGTATGAAAATTTTAATTTAATTTTTTTCACAGTTGGATTTACTATTAATTTAGTATTCAGTTAATAAGTTGCTCAAAATAAGAACAAACAGTATGTTCATGATGCAAGAACTGTGCTTGTGAATCTGAAGACAATATAACGACTACATCTGAAAATATGCACTGAAACTACCTCAGTCCTGTATCAGTTCTCCCATATACATAAGCCCATTAAATGAGAATTTCCCACTTTCATGAAGACAACCTTACCTGATGTTATTCTGAAGTGTTTTATTGAAGCTTACATCAGTCAGTCCCCAGATTTTTGTGTAAAACCATTTTTACTCAGTCATTAAAAGTTCTTCTGGTTCAGCTTTCAAATATTCACTGCCTGGTTCAGACACCTGAGCTCAGAAAAACCTCAACTGACAGAATTTCAATAATATTTTTAATAAAAGCTTTTAACATACGACAAAATTCAGGATTGCTAAGTTATACAAGATAGTGTTTCTGGACTAAGAGCCCATAGTGTGCATGAATAACTTCAGTGAGATCATGAGACTGTGCTGAGTGTCTGGATGTTTACGAATGCAGAGGAATTATTTCTGCAAATGTCCAGTTTTAGGCACTGCTTTATTCACAGAATTTTCTACATATTCTTTGAAGCAATTGGTCTTTAAGCTTGATGCATGTCTAAAGAGCTGTTGAGGCTTGAATTCTTTTGCCATCACTTCCATTTGCATGTTCTGCCTTACATAAAAACCTTGTTTCAGCAAAATGGATTCCTGTTTTGCTGAAATAAATATTTTCCTGTACTTTAAAAGCAAATATCTTATTATGCAGCTTCTTCCTTTCTATCTTCTAAGAAGTAAACTGTGGAGCAGAAGAGGATGGGAAAGAATTAAAAAAAAATAATGTGGATTTTTGTTGTAATCAGAACTCAGTACAAAGTATTACCAGATATACAACCTCTTCATCAAAAGCCTGGTTTCCACGGTGACCAGCACATCGTCTGCTGGTTTGTTTTAGTTTTTAAAAAACCTTGCTCTTTAATGTCACCCATCCCCAAAATTAGGACAGAAAATAAGCTCAGAGAAATGTGATTTTTTTTCCCTACAGTATCTAAACCAAATTGAGGACTTTGATGCCCACACAGTACCAGCATAATGCATCATTTTTTTTGCCTAAAGCTTGCTCATCCAACACAGTTACTAGTAGCTACTCTACTTTGACAAAAATGTTAATCAAGGAATTTTTTTTAAGCCGTACAGGTGACAGTGACAAGCAGGTGAACCACTGCTCAAGCTCAACATGCTCTGCCTTTAAATTGTGTAGGAACATAACCTAAAATTTGGGGTGCTGGATCAGGCTAGAGGCCTTCTAGTCTACTTGCTGAAGCACTGTGTTCCCAGTTCCCAGCCAGAGGTCATAATTTCTGCCATCTTTACCATTAAAAGTGATCGCTTCTTCCCTCACCCTGTAAACTGAACTACTGCATCCCCTTAGCCATGAGAGACACCCCGTTCTAACCAGACATAACTTAAAACCAAGTTGAGCTCATGATTTTCCACATATACCAAAACTTTTCCTTTTGCTATTTCCACTTGCTACTCATGATATTCAATATAAAGGAAGACTAAAAAGCCTTGTGCCTCATCTCTCTGCCTAGGAGGAAACACCTGTCACTGGACTGGTCAGATGCCTTCCTTGTCCCTGCAGCACCAGCTGTAACAATACAGACAATTCCCAGATTGCAACTGGCTGAAATCACCAGTGAACCCTAATCACTATGCGTTTACGTAGTAATCAACATTTGTATAGTATAGACACAGCCTATTTCTCACTGCAAATTTCATCCTCTATTCAGCTGCCCAGCACACTCAACATTTAATTCAATCCCACATCCTATTTTTAACAATGACTCATTTAATTTCATCCTCACTCTCTTGCGGTCTCAGTTCAAGACTATTATATAAGTCAAATCAGTAAAATATACAGCTAAAATTTTTTACTTTTACATCTTCATTGCTTATAATTTCTGCCAAAGATGCCTTTTATTTTAATGCAACGTAAGATGTTTACTAATACAGGTTCTCAACAATCACCTGTACTGATAAAAAGAGATAATACTTTGTTTAACCTGCTAACCTGAAGATCACCTAGAGACATCTGATTTCTGCTTTGACTTGATAAACACTAACCTTGTGACCACGTGGAATAGTTGGATAATGGCTCCACCTTTCTGTTTCTTCCTCCCTCGCCTACTATACACAGAATGGCATAGTATAATATCTGCCTAAGGAAAAAAAAAATAATAATAAAAGCCTGTTTTCAGCAAGCCTGAGGTACAGCATGTTCTTATCTTTATGCTTAGAGCTGCACGAACACTCTCCCTTCTCCCACAAAATTAATCTCCAATAATTTATTTTCACTCTTCAATATTTTCATCTTAAAAGCTGAAGTTTCTCAAGGATATGAATGATAGTATTTTTGGCAAGGGAGAAAGAGGCTCCCAGGGGAAGTACTTAAAAGAATAAGAAAGAAATATGTAGGTTTTTTTGCATGAGGTGTGTTTGCAGGTTTTAGTCCTGATGTGGAAAAGATGACTGGGCTTTGAGAACTTGTCATTTGAAAAGCAGCAATTACTTCTGTAACCCCAGAGTGATGCCTGACATGCATTATTTTTTTTTCCCTATGCAGACAACAGGGAGTCAAGTACTCATTTCAGGAGATATCTGCAGCTTTATTTCCAGGATAGAAGGGAAAGATGAGGTAGGAAACAATGGACAAAAGGAGACAGAGATAGAACCAAGAGAGAGCAGTCGTATATTTGAATAACAATTTTGTTTATCGTAGGTTCAATTCCCTTACGCTGCAGTGCAAGTGAGTCTTTTCATTGATTCCAACAGAGTTTAAACAAAGTCCTGACTTGCGAGATAAAACTCAGGATTAAGGGGCTCCAGCAGTCTGGTAATTGGGATTCAACTAGGAGCACGTTAGTAGACTTAGGAATTGTGTCCGAAGGTTTTTTTGCCCTTCACAATGAATGCTACTCGGTCTTCTCAATCAAAAGACATTGCTTAGACATAAATGCCATGGAAAAACTAAAAGCAATCAGACACAAGCACTAAGGAGCAAATAATCTACTGGACGCCAGATCAGCATGTGCCAAATAAGCCCCCTGCTTACCCATTATAGAAATCGGCTCCCAGCTGCAAGCTGGCCACAGACCAGCTCTCTGGAGTGAGGCAATCCACTCTCCCCTTGGTCCTAATCAGCAGCCTGCCACGTCCATGGCCATCCTCCATCCTGACCAAATGAGAGCTAAAGGCAGCACAGTGGCTCGCTGTCCTTATTGGTCTCAGTTTGAACCTTTCAGTTTCCTAAAGTCAAAAGCGAAGCAAAGCACCTGGCCTGTGATCCAGGCATGGGAAACCGCTTCTCTTGCGGCGGGCAGTGTGAGAGGAAAAGCCACATACATGGAGCTTCCTCCAGCCATCACCTCCTCAGAGCTGAGCAGAAGCAGGCTGAAGGTAAGCATGAGAGATGCATAGCTGGAAGCTCCTTTTCCCTGGAAACACTATAAATGAGGAATGCAAAATAGTAGAAAATGGAGAGCAAACTTGCAGTGTGTAGACAGAACAAAGAGGTGGGCAGGAAAGAGAAGGAAAATAGGAAGAGAGATTTTCAGACATATACAATTAGGGGAATGACTAAAGAGGAAGAAAAGTAAAAATGCAAGGAAAAAATGAGCAAAAAGAAGACAATACAGTAGTTGAAAGAGTAGACAGGAAGGCATTTTTCAAACTGGTAACGCCAGGTTTTTTCTCAAACTTGATTATTCTTCTTTCAGTGAGGGAAGCGATGGGATACAAAGCTTGGTTACCTTAAACCAAGCTTTAAAGACAGAGGAGGAAAATAAATAAGGGCTTTACTGGAGCTGCTGTGCATAGTTCATTCCATTTTAGTTATACAGCTCTTGCTCTCCGTCTCAGCCTTGTACTGCAGTGCTAAACATGAACACTTCCCACTTGACATCTGAAACTCTTGATACATCCTTTCTCTTTTAAAGGATCAAGGCTTCATTATCCACAGAAAAATGAAACAGTTCATTAAAAAATCATTGGAAAAAAATAAAGAAAATACATTAGCTGCTTGGTTTTTTTTCTGGTTCATGCTCTTTGTGCCTATCAAAAGTGGATTTATTGTAAAGTTGGGGTTTTTTTATAGTTTTCCTGCTCAAGGATATATCAGTTACTTATATATAGAACACTTCAAGGTTTAACTGTGTTATATTCTCCAATGAGAAATAAAATAAAAATCATTCTATTGTTAGACCCTTAATTTCTCTGGAAGTTGGAAAAGTCCTATTTTGATTCTGTAGAGTTTACAAGCAGATACTAAATAATAATTTTATGCTTATCTTTTAGTAGTGTTTTGGTCATAAAATATGCAAGATAAGTACACTGTTCACAGGAAAAGGCATGTCATTGACAGGAGAATGAAACAGACTGCGGTTTCACACAGCATCATTAAACCCCTCTTTGATTTAAAGAACTAATTAAGCATTTCCCTCTTGCACTAAGCCTTGAAGATCCTCTAGCACTAGAAGGCTGCAATTGGAAGAGTGATATAGAGACACATCCTTAGGTAAGAAGCAGTTCTTCAATTACTGATTCAAACTCCATCCTGACCCTTTTCTGCATTAAGTGACTAGCTTACAAACCCAAAACATTGCCCAGAGAAAAAGAGTCTCCATGAAATCTGATATTCAAAATAATTCTTATTGTCCCAAGTGTCATCAACGGACAGTGCATAGATATATTCAAGAAAGAATAAGGCAATCAAAAATAATTAAATCTTATAAATCTAAGTCTATATTAGCTAAGTGATGATGTGAGGAGGAGACTGTATATTACAGTCCCTCCTGAGTTTAAGTTCACACAAAGCACCAGCAATAAGCAAACAGGGATAAAATCAGATTCCCGTTTAAATTTGTGTAATGATGTGCCAACCTCAGACAAATATCCTCATTGTAGATAAAAAGGAAGGCCAGGCCTTGCAGGTAGTTTCAAAATTAGCACAAAGAGAATGCAGGAGAATAAATGCACTTCCAGCTCTAAAGATGCTCTCTGAAGACAAGTTTGAAGCACACTGGTACAACAGTACAAGAGGCACGTGCTAGCGTTGCCAGTGTTAAACGCCTTGAACCACCAGCACGATCAGTGCTGGCCGGCATTCCCAAATACATTATTACAGGAACTACCAGCTCATTGTATTCAGGCAGATTTTAATTTTTCATTCATAAGTGGTAAGAACAATTAAAGAAGCAGATAAACTGATTTCCATGGCACAATTATCAAGTTCATTAAGTATCCAATTCATTGCTTTGCTGGATCAGAATCAGGCAGTTCAGCAGCTTCTAGACTTGATCCTACAGTAAGGTCAGAAGGGTACAGAAGTTGCACAGTTTTTATTTCCTTCCTTTTAAACGTGAGTGTTTTAGAATGGTCTGTGCACTTAATGTCAGCCAGAATGTTGAGTAAACAATATTTCACTTCTTTGAATCATAAAAGCAATTCTACTGGTAGCCAGAGCCTTGAAACTGATTAAGTACGTGCATTTAGATATTTGGAAGTATAGATTTAATGGCACTCTCTGTCCCAAGAGTCAGGAAGGGCATTCTTTGTAAGATCCTAATTTATCATACTTATAGAATGCAGTGTGCATTTCAGCCATTTCAGGTTTAAATTCCAACACATTTAGTCTCATTTTATTCAGAGGAAAAACGCATATACAGCATTTCAGGAGCAAAAGATGACATAGCACTGGAAGAAAGGCATTCTGCAATGAAGTACACTCCCCTCATTTTTGAGAAAAGTAGTGAACCGTTGCCTTTTGTAACAGTGGAAGATTCTGCTGGTGGCTCAGTGAGAGAATTGAGAAGGATAAGCCTCTCCTGCTCATGGCTGCAATGATTAATGAACAGAGATGATGCTTTTGCTAGCAGACAGGACAGAAGGGTAGGGAAGGCAGGCTGTTCTCAGGGCAGTGAGATAAGTTTATGCAGTTGTCAACTGGACTGCATTGTTTCTCAGGTTCAGCTGAATTCAGAGTTTCCAAGCAACATTTTTGCTAATGGTATTTTTCCTCTTTATAAACCTCACTAGGAGCTCTCTATTAGTCAGCCATAAACTGCAGAAGCTTATCTCTCTTCCACCCTTTTTAAGATGCTGTACAGAGAATAACAAACCAATCTCCCCAGACGGTCCCTCCCTTGATGCAAGCACAAAGAGAAAAGACGCAGAGAAGCACAAGCAGTCAGCAACAATGTGGGCACAGCAGATTTTGTCCTTGGCATTTAAAAAGCACGAAAATTCAAGCAAAGATTCTAATTAGAGATAACGAAGATGTGTTTTCTTTCTACTTCTCAATTTCATCATTTCATCAATCACTTTGCTTGGCTGAAAGCCAAGCAAAAATGGGTTGCAACCTCAGAAATAACCATCACCTTTCTAATTCCCCTCATCTCCCTCTTTCCCTCCAATATACTAATTCTTAGTATTCATTAGGACTTTTAACCAAAAATTGATGCTTAACTACAAACTGTAGCCTGAAGCAAGCCACTGACTTTATTACTTGTTTACAGGTTAATACACAGCAAACCCCATGGAAATTTTGTCTGGTTACACGCAGGCCACTGCATGTTCTGCTAAATCTCTCATAATGCCTTCAACCACAGTAAGGAGTGTCAGCACCATCTTGTGGCTTTTGCTTTTGTACAGAATTCCCAGGAGTCGGTCAGTTTATGAACCCTCCATACTAAGACTTGCAATTGGAACACAAACTTTAAGAGCTAAAATGAGGAGTTACATCTCCAGGGTCACTTAGCAGTTTCCTCAGACTCTGAAGGCTGCTGGTCAGGATAAATGGACAGATTAGATGCCTGTTCTTCAGACCCAGCTATTTCCCCAAACTTTACAGACCTTAGATTACTAAGTAAACAGAAACCTACTGTCTTGGTTTTTCTTTCTTTAAATGGCTTTTGTTTTGCTAGTCTAAACACAGCAAACCTTTTTTACTTTCTTCTCCCATATTGTTCTGATAGCTTTTCCTCTGCTTAAGCTTCAGTAAATCTCTACTCTCTTCGAAAATAAGCAGTCAGTTTAGGTAAAAATCTTCAATCTCTCCCTCTGTAGCAAATACTTCACCTGCAATATCCCAGGCCTTCATTTGCTTTTTTCATAGCTGCAGTACACTTCCAATTAGTAGCTGAATTTATCTTCCTCTACCATTTCTAGCTGAAGACTCCCAACTTACTGGAGAAAAAGAAAAAATCCTGCTATGCACAGTAGCAAAACCTGCACTCTTGTATTCCATCACTTTTCCCTTATTCTGTTCCCAAAAGCCATCCATTTCTTCCTACCTGACACTCTGATTACCCTTTGCAGTGATGATGTCTCCCACCTTAGACTCATCAGCACATCTCATCAATGCACTCCTCCTTTCCAGGCAGAAGTCATCCATAAAAATATTAACCTTGGTTCCAAACCAGCACTGGGAAAACTCCACTATTCATCTTCCTCCTGTTTAGCACTCCCCCTTCCAAGACTGTTGTCATGCCCCCCTCAATCATCTCTTTACTCACATTATAATTCTTCTAAGTATCATTTTTCTTCAGGTGAACAAATAAATTCCTAGGCAGGCCAATATTACTCCTTCTAAAGAATCCAGTTAACATTAGATCTACTTCCTTTACATCTAAATTATCAAATAGATTTAACTGGAATCCTGTATCACACTAGAAAGTAGGCAATGTCATAAATTATTTCTTTATACAGGTTTTTACTGTCATCACACAATTTAAAACTTAAAAGCTGCACGATACAGGACAGGTCTGTCAAAAAATATATGGAAGTTGCAGAATCAAAGAATACATAAAAGTATGCACTTATATACAAATCAAGAAATACATATAAAATTAATTTGATGTTTGTCTATGTCAAATACAGCATTCACAGCAGGTGGCAGTGTCTTGCAGTGTAGTAACAAAAGGCAAAGGTTTCATGTCATGATTGCACATGCAAAATAAAATTAAGAAGTCACAGGAATTTATGCAAATAAAAAAGGCAACACGAGCTGCAGCCAGACTTCCAACAGATTTGAGGAATAAACCTGGAACACTCTTTCAAATTTACTTACGGTTGCCAAAGTTGTGCACTACAATTATAATACTATTTTTTTCCAAAGTGTGTGTTTCTGTCTAACTGTAAGACAGAGCCAAATGCATCCCTCAGGAGAGTCCGTCTGACTTGGGTCCTCTGCATTTTCCCTGCCTCTGCTGTGAAGTACAAGTTCTCCTGAAATAGCTCTGCTCTGGACATTCACACACCAGGGACCAGGCACAGACCAAGGAAAATAATGTCGCTGCCTACTTCACCTTTCAGCTGCTTTCCTGGGATTTAGCAGCCTAAATGCATTTCTGGGATGATTCCATTGAAGCAAGGATGAAGTAAGGTCCCGTAACAGTGAAGAGGGGCAAATAAAGTAGTTCAGGTAATTACGGCCCAGTCAGCCAAACATCGATATTTGAAAAGAAATGGTGACAAATTAGTAAGAAAGCAATAAATCAAGCTGTCTCTAACCACCTTGAAGAAAACAAGATGATAACAAAGAGTTGACATATTTTTCAGGAACAATTCATGGCAAATCAATATAATTGCTTTCAAAACAGCTGATCTAGCACACAAGGGGACAGGTCCATGCAATGAACAAACGAGAAATATAGTCTAGATGAAGGTGCACTTATTTCAGGTCAGAAGCAGTTGAAAGGAATGATTCAGATTATTATTGGAAAAATGGGAATACATTTCAAAAAGGCACCGATTTCTTGTTATAGCCAGTATTTTAATGGATTATGGTACTTTTTTTTTCTTTAAAATTTGCAGCTGACACAAATTTGACAGGTATTGTTCTGCTCCTGACTCATTTCTATCCAGTGCTAATCTATTCATCTCATCCAGCTGGTGTTGTCTAGCATAGTCTTCTGGATATTCTAGAATATAGTGTTCAATGCAATTAAGCATTGAATAATGATCATGAGAAGAGACAAAGTTAATCAACAGGAACTCATCACGACTCAGATAAAAACCAATATGCAGTTATGAAATATTTACCACATTGACCTTCCTCTCTGGTACTCCCTCACAAAATTTCCAGGTTAGAAAATGAGCAAAGAATAACTCATCTTTTGTCTCACTCTAAACAGAAGCCTGGCTTTTATTGATCAGAGCAATCTTCTCAAAAACCCATTGTTTCAAATCACAAGTAGTACTAGAAGTTTAAGAATTCCCTTCCACAGTCCATGAAATTGATTAATTCTGGTGTCTATTATACTCCTATATCCAAGGACAAAATTTGACACTACTCTGTAAATTATCTAGCATTGTAAAATGCTGCAAAGGAACAAAAGCACTAAATTGAGACTAATGTTTCAAGTAGGGTGCAAAGCACCCACTAAAACCAGCTACTTGCTGCAGTTTTAGCTCTTTCATACTGTGTATCAGAATACATAGAGGTTTTTGTGTCAATATCTTATTTTCTGCATCACTGTCTTGTGGCTCTGAACATTGAAATCCAGCTCAGACATCGCCATGCACAGCTTATTGCAAGGTCCCAAACATCCCCTTCTCAAAAGGAAGCAGCCAGAATTTTTCCATCATCAGTAGTTTAAAAAAGAATTCTTTTGAACTACGATGTGTGTGTTGCATGCATTATATACTGCTGGTTTAGCATAGTTTGTTTTTTAAAGAGTTTGTTATTAAAATGTTATAGAGAGTTTAATTGTAAATGCACAGAAGAGAAGAAGAGTGAGCCTGTGGCATGGTATTCTGCATTTCAAGTTCCTGTAAATGAGCTGATCAAGTAGTCTTGGACATAAATGAGCTTGGATATAACTTTAAGATTTACCCTACCTCATTAATCTAAGTTACCCTTCTGTCTTTTCAATAACTCCCCCATTTCAGCTGACACTGTACTCTTGCCTGAGCTTCCACAGATGTGCTGCATGCCGCAAACAAACTTTTCAATCATGGCAAGACAGTCCCTGAAAACCTACGTAGTTTAAAAAACTTGAGGAATCTTTGCATTAGAAGAGTTATAATGAAGCCCAGGGATAGGGGTTATCCCTGGTGTTGCAGGCGCGACATCCAGCCTTACAGAATAGCTGCTGATACAACACCCTTCTACCCCTGAGCAATAATGGTAAAACACTTCACCTTCGTTACATGCAGTACCCTCTACTCTGCTGCAGGAGACAATTAGATTTAAAAAAATCCCACGGATTATAAATTGTTTCATTGAATACGGAAATTAGGATATTAACTATCAGGGTGAAGATTGTACTTTCTTGTGCTAGAAGTGGTACTTTGAACCAGGACCACCCTGCCCTGCTGAAAATGGACATTACTTCAGTGCTGACCTATCACCATGCTGCCATTTTACTTTTCAGTATGACATTTTCATAAACATCTCTGTGTGAACTCTTCAAAGACCTCGTAGCTTGTTGAAGTAGGGTGAAAATTAGAGCATTTGTATTTGGCTTGCTAATATATTATCCTAATGGCATCTTTGTTGACTATATGCATCCATACTTTAGAACTGGGAGATTGTTCTGCTATACTAACAGCTCCTTATCAAGTTTTACTACTGTTTTATTACACTATTTTCTTTTATTTAAATTAACATTTCTTCCCTTCTCTACAACATGACCTCAAGGTGTCAAGTGCCTATGAACCTCCCAGGTGCCCACTTGCCACCTCGCTGTCCCAAAACATTTTCACAATTAAAACCAGAGTTGTCACTCATCATGTGGGGAAAATATTAAGTATCTCATAGCAGTACAGTATTTCTATCAGTAAAACAGATGGTAATGTAAACCAAGATGTAAATTAAGCCTACAGAACATAGTCACAGAGTTCATACGATCAACACTGCATTGAAGAAGGAGGTGCATATTTACACAGCTATTAACTGGAAGCAGAAAAAAAAGATAAATGAAAGTCACAACATTTAACCTTCCTGAAATTGTTCAGCATTTGCCCTAATGCTCCTGCCTTGCAAGTGTCACCATCAAAGCAGACATTAGGAATAGCACTTGAAGTGCTGGAGCCTGGGATTTCCAGCTGCCATGAGCATCCAGTCAGATTTAGAGAATGAACCATTAGATCAGAAAGTTCTGGGAAGGGGGAAATGGGTTTTCATTGGATTTGAGTACCACCACAGAGTTTCAGGCCCACTACTTTTTGGCAACATGCAGTAATGTCTACATCATTTACACTAAGTAACATTAATGTACTTCAATACTTAAAATGATAAAAGCAGTAATACAAATCACAGTAATATACATATTTGACTATCACTTTTACTATAGATTATATTCAGCCACTGTTGCCAGCAATTATTACAATTTTAAGGACTAGGTCAGCACCAGGTATTTATACCAGCTCTAGGTAGACTTTCCCAGCATTGAGCCTTTCAATACTGGATTTACTAATACCTCACTCTCCGTGTATACCATTCTTTTACCTGGCACCTAGGTAGAACCTTCTAATTCCTTCCACTTAGCACAACATAGGCAGCAGGAATTAGAATCCTTTTACAGGGGTTCAGTTAGGAAGCATATAGATGAGATTCGCTGACAGTCAGAAAATTTCACTGAGCTCATGACCCACTTCCCATCACCCTTGTCGTCAAGAACTCTCAGCAACAAATGTGACCAGACTGTGGGTCAAGTGATCACTTTGCATAAGCATAAACTCTTTCATGATGTTTCTGTGGTCTGATCCTTATTTAGGAGAAATCAAAGCACTCCGGCAGCAGAAACAACTGTTTATATTGACCGTGAAAACTGCTGATCAAACTCAGGTTGGACATGTGAAAAACAAATAATCACTTACCTGTGGAGTCTTGACTCAAAGTTTCTTGACTACTGCTGTTGTAAGAAGGCACTGGAGTGATAGAAAGTGATGCTGGACAGGACAATGGACATGAGAAGTCATTTTGTGTAGCAAAACATTGACACACGGAAACACAGGCATCTTCAGAGACAGTGAGACCAAGGGCAAGGTTCCCATACACACAGAGGTTTTTCCAGCGAAGCAGTCCTATTGCAAGAGGGCCAACAGCATCAGAACCTGACAACAAACACCCGGAGTTAAAACCTGTGTCCTTGTATTGTACAGTTTATAATTCTAGACAAGGAAGCTATAGCAAGGCAATACTAATTCCTGTTTTGACCCTGGAAAAGAATGCCACATTTTATTCTGGTCCACTATCAGTAATGTTGTTAAATGCTGGAATAATGCTGAAAGAATACTTTCAGTATGTGTTCTCCTGAACAAGATACATTTAACACGAAATAAGCCATCTAATTTCAATGTGAATTCACAGATTGTGGTGGTCTTCCTTGTACATGGTTTTCTGTAGGAACTCACTCATACATTACAACAACTCAAGGTTTCTCAAGGAAGAGTGGAAAGCCAGAGTTGAATTTTTAAATTTTTTATTTAATCACCAACTTGCTGTGATTGTTTTGGCCCCTGTGAGGTTCAGACCTCAGTGGAAAGCAGGAAGTGGGAAGCACAGCCATCCCACTGTCACAATGCACGTCTCTGTTCTTATGCAACAGTCCTCAACAATTCTCTTATCCACCAATCAATGGTTTGAAGTCTCTTCTGTCTATTTCACATTTTCTTTTTGCACTTTCTGAAGATTCATATTCAATCTTACTAAAAGCTCACCTGTATATGACATTGTGACAGAAAACAATAGGGCTTATTATGACACTATACCACAAGGCTATGGAGAAGAGATACCCTATAAAAATTATTCTGCTGCACTCGATATTAGCTCCACTGCTCCACCAGCACCCCATCCCAAAATACAGAAGAAGGAAAAAAAAAAAAGACATCACCTTTGGAGTATTGCTTACGTATAACTGCTAAATAAGGGGACTTCTACATGTCTCTCCTACAAGTAGTTTCCTATTTTTTAACTCTGATGTTTATGATACTTGCAAGACTGGGAGCATCCGAATAGCAAATGTCCCATCCACAAAACTGGACTCTCAAATGCAGACAAATCAAACCTGTGATGCTCATACAAGCACCCTCAGGCTATTACGGCAACACTCACAACAAGACTACAAGTGCTGCTGCATCAAGCAAGCACTGAAATCAATGCAGCAACTTAGACCTCAGATATGATCATGCAATGAATTCCTGAATTCATCTGCAGAAAACCAAGTATGTAACAGTAGAGCATGCCTGAGTGGAACTGGTGACTCACAGAACTGGCTCATAACATCTGCAAGAGCAATATGAGAGTATCTAATGTAAGAGTCATTTCAGTTGCTCTCACCACATTTCTGTCACTTACTGTAACTAAGCATCAAACTAAGCACCTGAAGAGCAGCAGTTGCCTAATGGTAGATCCCTTAAAAGGGAACAAAAGAAAGAGATTTTTCATCAGTTATCTCAGAAGAGGAGCCTCTAGGAGTTAGGAAATAAACCTCTTTAAATAAGCGTGTGTGCCCTCAGAGCTATTTGAGTTTCCCACTAGACAGGCAGACCCATACATCAAGGACTTCCAAGTGTGTCCACTCCAGAGAAAGAGTTCAGTGGCACTGCAGAAAGTTCAGTGAACTGTAGTAAAATAATGTTCAATCCTAGCCAGTATTGCAGTAGACATCACATTTAACAAAAAACCTCCATCCTCCCTATTTTCATCTTTTTTTTTAATACAAAATTTTGACTCATGATTTGTTTTAAACATAAAATTGGTGGATTTTCTAGGGAGTTAGCTGCCAATGTATTGTTCTATTTCTCTTGCAAATATTCAACACATTTGAGACCATCAATAGCACTGAACATGGAGCTTTGCCTGGCTAACTTAATAGGACACAGGTTTTATTCAGCTTTCCTAGTTGTAATTTGTGTTTATTTTAATACAGATACCAACAGACTAGAGACTGTAATTATCCCATAGTGCTTGACTGCTTTATCATGAAGGCTCAGGAAAATGGGAGCATTAAAATATATCTGTGTATACAGGATATGAAATTTATGGCTGTTTTAAATGGTCAATATATTAATGCAAAATCCATAAAGACTTATGTTCAGATTTTTAAAATACACTTGCAGTCACTCCTTTGTCCAGTATAATTTCCTATAAACATTGATTTTCAATTTTACCAATAAAAAGTCATTCCATAAACTATTTGCAAGAACATGGAATTGATCATTTCTGAGAAAAAAAAACCCCAAAACAGAAACAACACAGATACATCACACCAAAGAAATTATTAGTTGTCTTATATATCTGTTCACCACTGCAAGGCCATTTTGCCTATACTAAATCTATCAGCTTAATTTTCATTTTTATCTGTAAGAGAGCATATGCTGCAGCTGTAAGCATATTACACACAGAACCTGATACTGAAAAACTAAGCTAGACTATAAAAATTTCATAAATAGAACTATGCAGCACTCTTGAGTGAAGGCAAGCTATCCAAATTTTTGACTTTGTTTAATCTCATTAGTCACATTGGTCAGCAACAGCTTTCACCATAACCACTTCCTGTAGCCACATTAAAACAAATGTCTAATTAAAGCAACACATATAGAAATGTGTATATATCGATATGTATAAGTGTACCTAGATATGAAAATATATATATATATTTACACACATACCCATGAAAGCATGAAAGTGTATGCAGTAGTTTTAAATTCTTGAATTGCAAAGCCATAACTGTTTTGGTTGCAGAAAATTTTAGTTTCAGTTGGGTTTTTGGAAGGGGGGGAAAGCTCCCTGAAAATTTTTCACTCAAAACAAAAAAAAAACCCCAAAAAACCAAAAAAAACCCTTGAAAAAGTTATCAGACTTCAAAAGACATGTCTTTCAAGGTAAATGCAACACCAGGGATTATTGCAAAATGCAAGGAATGCTGGCTAACCCTGCAGCAGTACAGACAGATATGTTTAACTGCATGATCCATGCACAGGCTGTTTCTGCCTGCTTTTTCAGCTGACAGCAAACCAGCAGCTGAAACAGAAGAATCCAAAAAAGAGACTTTTGCAGTGGTTACATACTTTTTAAGGTGTGCCAAAAAATGTCAATATTATAACAGCAAAGGAAAGCAGTATATAGCTCTCAACAGGACTTCACAACATCAAGGCAGGGAAAGGGTTGCTTGAGATGTGCTGAAGGAGGCTATTTAGCAGCCTAATAGAATTTGTGGTTGGAAACAAGAGGACAACTATGAATCCACAGACAATGTTCCAGCCACAAGTTTAATGCCATTCCCAGGAGTTTAGATATAACTATGCTTTGCAGAAAAACAAGCACATGCACCCTCTATTAGCAATATAGAAATTAAATTCAATTGTATATCTTGGAATCATTTTTCCAAGTGAAGAGGACTGAAAGGGGCTTGATAGTCACTCAGAGCACTGCAGATGCAATGCCCCGAAGAGTAAACCTTAAAGCTTTAAAACAGATACAAACCTGGCTACCCTGGTCCCCCAGGTTTTCCTGTCAAACATCCACATCTTATGCACTTGTTTCACTGTTAGACATTTTGCTTTCTCTCTGCAGTTTTCTCTGAAGGGGTTGATTTGCATCTGAGTTTTCTCTCTGCAGGATTGTCCCCAGCCTTGTTCTCTCACAGACAACACCATGCTCAAAAATTTTTCCTGAAAACCTAAACTTTTGTATCTCCTCCTGAAGCAGTAATACTAAAAAAAAAAAAAAAAAATCCCCTAATGCTCCTCTTACCCCATAAATGTAGTAATGCTATACAGCAAGCACATAACTCAGTAAACTCCTGCTTCTGCCTTACAACAAGCTAAAACTAAGAGAGATGAGAAAAATAACATACCTTGCAGGGTCCATGCATTTGCCCTACCTGGGCTCCAGGCTGAGTTTGCTGCAGAGTGACAGCAGGCTGTCTGTCGTGGCCTGTGCACCTCCAGACCTCTCCTGTTTCCTGGTGTCCTGGAATCCCCCATCCTGCTACGATGCTTCTTTCTGCTGCTGCCCAGCCAAAGCCTCTCACCTGTGCTCCTGCTGCCTCCTGGAGCCTGTATGGCACATGCTGGCCACATGTTAGAAGTGCAGTCTTGCCATTCAAAGGGTTGGGGTTTTTTTCTTTCCTTTTCCCCTCCCTCCTCTCCTGTCTTCTCCCACTTCTCCAGCTAATCCTCATCTTTGCAATCAGGCACACCTTTCCCCTCCTGCAGCTGAGGTGGAGCAGCAGCTGCTGTCCTTTCACATGGCTGCTGCTCCAGTCAGGCTGCTCCATAAGGAAATAATCTCTCTCAGGGAGGTGGGAACAGAAAAAGGCACCACCACACTGGGGAGGATTTGCAAAAACACACATATATTTATTCACTTAACTCCTTCTCGCTGCTAAACCCTCCCTGAGCCGTGGTGGTAAAACCAGACACAGGCCCCTGGCAAAGAGAAATGAGGCTGCTGCAGGATGGGCCAACTACAGCTGCACAAAACATTAAAAGGAGGTGTTTGTATGGGGAGAAATGCACACACCATAAGAAAACAAATCCAAGTCCAAGAGACTTGAGTGGCAAGTTTCACTGCTACATTTCCACCTGAGATCCTCTCCCACCACATCTACTGCAGGGCAGGAGGCAGAAAGCCCAACAGATTATCTCGGCCTGAGGTTTGCTGCAGGTCAGGACCCAGCCAGCTGCTGTCCTTCATCGATGCCATGGGAGGCAGACTGTGGCCATCTGAGTCACACATCCTGACACTTTCCTCCAAAAGCTTAAGCTGTGGGTGGCCAGTGTGCAACTTGCTGGAAACTCCTTAAGCCTTTTCCCAGACCATCCCATTTAACCCCTGTAACAGTAACTTGAAATGTCTCAACATGCTTGGGAGGCAAAGGACACCCCTTTTCTCCTGGGGTAAAACTCCCCCAGCTGTAGTAACTGCTCTTTTTATCCCAGGAGTCTGATTAAAAGCTCTGCAGTGCAGGAAGAGAGACAGGACCAGTACTGGCACCAGAGCTTGCCTTGCCACCTGCTCTGCTTGCTTATCTGACCTGAAACACTGCCTAGGGCTACCTGCTCTGAAAAAGGTTCTCTAAATTCTCTGACCCTTCTAAGCAGTTAAAGTTGTCTCATCCCCAAATTTTGTTTCCTTTTTTGAAATAATTTGTTCTGAATAAACCACATTATTAATTTATTTCCACTGGAAGAATACATACTGGGGATAGATGACATATAGCTAACACGGCTAAAATATTCACAGCAACAGATTAAGGATACCAGTTCTTAAACAACCCCCTCCCTCCCCCCCAAACTATTAAGTGTATACCAGCATTTTTCAGTCTTGCATACTTCTGGTATGTTTATAGATATATTTAGCCAAACAGGACGACAATAATTACTTTCAAGAAATTCTGTTCCAGCTAAGCATATTTGACATTCACACACAGCATAAAACTGAAAGTGCATACGTGGGATTTTTTCAAAGTTTAGGTTAAGCAGAAAAACAGCTTTCAGCTTTTTATTATCTATTATGTGCCCTAATTCAAACTTTTCAGCTTAACATCAACTTATCCAGCTTTCAAATATTGGTGTTAGCTGGTAGACTGGCTAACACATAACCAGATACAAAGAGCATGTTATATTAACAAGGATATGACATGACTAAATTATTTTACATTTTAGTAATCACTCTGTCTTTTCCCCTTTAGAAAGGTAATTATCCTTTAGCTGCCTCTCCTTGGAGGAGATAGGCTGCCAAGGGTGAGCCAGATCTCCCATGGCTGTTACTAATTCACATCTGGATTAGACAAGAAGTGATATTTATGTGAACATTTGGTAGAAAATAAACACGTGTACATGAAAGTATTATGTGCAATGTGTACTCACGTTGTGTCTGCTGACATGTGAGTAACATGTGAGTAATTTCCTTTGGTTCATGTCAAGACTATAGATACACATCAAAGGACAGAGTTTCGCACTCAGCCACAGAAAAGATGCATAGCAGACCATGTCGTACAGCAGAAGGGCACATTCTCACTGCTTAGCTTCACTTAGCTGCTGTAGGAGGTAAGTCTCCATAAGTTTCTCCCATAAATGAAGAGAGAAGGATCAAGTGGAGTAATCTGTAGTAAGATCAAAACTCTAGTCTGTGAATAATTCTTGATAAGAGCTTTACTCTTACTTACCATTAAGTGGAGATACAGCACAAGGAAACTAGCTACCTAATTTAGCTGGCTAAGTTATTTTCCTGAAGATAGGAAGTGTAAACCATGACCTACTGGATCAATTTTGTCATCCAGTCTCATTCCATTTTTTTTCTGGATTCAATAAGCACTTAAGAGTTTATTCTGGAGAGGCAATTCCACACTGTCTAGTTCTGTGGGAAAGAGCTGTACCAGGCTCCACTCTCACAGCTTGTCTTCCTCTGCACAGGGGATGCGTCAAGATCAGGAAAGATTGCGAATCATAGGCAGATGGTGGAGATCACACTGGCTCTCTACAGGTCAAGGCAAAAATAATGAGTTGTTAAGGACAAGGTGTTTTTTCCACCTGTCTCACTGCAGAGCAGTGGGTAGAACACCTGGCAGAGCCAGAACACACAAGGAGCTGAAGACTGCAAAAGGTTTACCTAAGGATTTTGAGAGTGCTTCCTGTGGAAGAAGAGAGTGTAAATAGCAGCTTTGGAAATATCTAAGAGAAAACACCAAGAAAAGCTTTTGCTCTGCTTACACACAGAAGGATCTATGTCACTAACAAAAGCCTTGATCTTCAGCTGATCACCTCAGACTGCTTATCTGTCAGATAACTTCAACTTGATTGAGAGCCCTTGCTGAGCCTTTTCATGTTAGTGGAATAAAATACAGTTATGGATGTCCACTTCATCAGTGGTGTGGTTGACAGGATGGATTGTTTTTGGATGGTCTGTTTAGCTTCACAAGATGAGGTAGGAGCATTGCAAATCACTGCTATAGACATACCACAGCAGAGCGTCTGGGGAGAGTTGGAGCATACTGCATGGGAAACAGATTTAATTTACAACAATAATTTATATTTACACTAGGGACTGCAACATCATTAAAAATCCCCACTGCAGAAAAAGCCCGGGAGAACAATCATCATAAACATCTCCCCTGAAAAAGCTTGGAGCAAGGCACTGAAGGTCAGACTCTAGCAGAAAATATTCAGTGTGGAACCTAGATGACTCAAGATGAGGCGTTATTAGCTGTCCCCTTTCCCAGTAATGCACTATAAAATTTTAAGTAATTTCTATTAATTTAATTTTTTAAAAAACATATACTGGTAAAATATATTGGCATTTTAATGAAAAGACAAGTAGCTCAAGAAGAGACTGGCTTGCTGCATTCTACAGCCTACTCAGGAAGAAGTTTTTAAGCTTAACAGCTTCTCTTCCCATTAATAACTGTGATAAGCTAGCTGAATAAAAGTTAAGTAAATCCTAAAAGCTTTATTTTTTACTATGGAAGTGGAAAATAAAAGATCAGACTTCACAACAGCATGGAGTTCACTCAGTCCTCTCTATTTAACTAAGTTTTCATAGCTAATAAGGAGAACTGTATTCAGAAACAGCTTTGTTGCAAGTGCTGACAAATGGATAACACAGGTTTCGCTACAGACCTTGACAGAAAATAATTGAGAACATCAATCACAATCTATTTGGAAAACCACACTGTGTATTAGATGTGAGTTATGAATGTCTCTTCCAAACTCAAACATTCAGTCAACAGGGGTGAAGACTTAGATGCAGAGTGCCAGCTGCCTGAAATATGTAACCTAACAACATCATCATTCCCCAAACAGGTCCTGTCCCAAGAGCCTTGGCACCCTAGGTCTCGCCTTTGCCTGAAAGTGTGCACACTCAGAGACACAGAGGGACTTTGAATTCCACAGCAAGGTTTCCTCATACAAGATACAAGAGACTGAAGTACAGTTAAGCCTTTAAAGAGCGACCCATGCTCTGCAAAGTAGACTGAATAAAGCCTTCCCATTGTGCAGAGTAGAACTAATCCTCTCCTCAGCTCTGCAACTTTTACCAATTTCCTACCAATTTACCAATTGCACAGACTCCACACAGACCTCCACAAGCTCCAGTCTCTGTTGCCTCCAAAGGCCCAGAAGGCTCAGGTGTGTCTGCCCCACCTTTGCAGATACTGACATTGGAATGTAGGGTAACCTTGCTCCTCTGCAAGAGGAGCATCCTCTCAATGCAGTGGGCTCCATCAGGTGACAAGCAGGTTTGTCAGAATAAAATGAACAATTTGATAGGTAGTAAATGGAGCAGCTTTGTTTTCATTGTCAGTGGGTAATGTACTCTTACTGGAAATTTCATAGAAATTTGAATGACTATTCTGCTTTTCTTCCCACTCCTGACTTCAGCACATAGCCACACACAATGTTTTTACTTTATTTCAAAACACATATTTCCATCATATTATTTCATTTTTTAGCCCTTAATAACTGAGTCATAAGCAGTTTTCATTGTTAAAAAAATAATCAAAGGATTGTTTTCTAGTTCTTGTTATAGGATTATGAGCAAAAGAACAGGTACAAAAATAGCTGTTTTCAAATTAACAAACTCTCATTTGTTATTACTGAATTTCACTTGTTGAATTGAATGGCAAGCATAGGTTTTCACTGCATTTTATGAGGTTGTTCATTAAGGAACATTTTTGCAACTTCTCGAGCTTGAGCTTAGCTTTAGGATCTCATTGGCCTGAGTACAGCTTGAGAATTCCTGCTGTATAGGAATAAAGCATGCAGACAGAGAGCCTTGTTTCCAAAGAGCCTCTCAAAACACCACTACATGTCCATCTCTTCTTAAAACACTGGACTCACCTTGCATTGAGAGACATCATTACGTCTCATTTTCGTCTTGTACTTCATGAACTGCAGAAATCTGTCAAGACTCAGGCAGTGTAACAGCACATGCCCTTGAATTTTTATCAGCCTGTCTATGCAAAATCAGATTTTACAGAGAGCGGTACTTGTTCAGCTAAAACCAAACACTTTATTGTCACAATACCGCTTTATTGTTTTTACAGACACTGCAATATTTTCCAAAACCCACATTTCTAATTTGGTTTTAAAAACTCCTTTGTGTTTATCTGTGTGTCAAGTGAAAGGCAAACTAAGCCAAACACTACCATAATTCATTATCTACAAGAACATCTGGTGATGAGAATTTCCCAAGAAGAGCATTCGCAGAGAAGTAAAAAGCTGAGCTGAGAACAAGAGTTAGCTCACCTGCAAACTTTGCTTTAGAGAGATCTTACTGAAGCATCCAGCACCCCAAAGGCAAAGTCCCTCTCATCCAACCCACTGGCAGTCACCTAGTCACCAAGTTGTTCTTGGTCAAAATTTCTTAGTTTATTATTTTTGGGGTTTGAGACACAGATACAGCTCTTTAATCTCCCAAGTGTGACAGTGCTGCCTGTCCCAGGGAGCAGAGCAAAGTGTGTGGTTGAGGTGGTTGTAGGTTGTGACTGGAGATCTGGGGGTGAAGAGGGAGAAGGCAGGGCCTGAACAATGCTGTTGTAGAAACTCCAACAAAGCTTTTTGAAACCATAGGTATGACTTCATGGCTGCTTAATATACATGGCCTTATTGAAGGAGGGGAAGCAGTAAAAGACCTAAAATAAGCTTATATGCTTTTTTTTAAGCTTTATAAAACCGGCTTAACCCAATTCTTGGAAAACCAATCACACAATGCCTTTTTGTGCAGTCACAGCAAGAGCAGTACTCTCTCACAAACTGCAGTTCGCCGGGTACCCATTTCCATTAGGATGTTCACAAGAAGTTTGTTGACAGGTTGATAGTGACTTGGCTAAGAAGATAAAAAATAAAAAATGGTAAATAGCCAAGCATCAGCTGTATGTTTTATGCAGCTACTCTTTCTTGTTTTCTTTCCTTCACCTTTGGCACTACACTGCTAGTTTATAGCCCAAACCCAGCTGAATAACTCAAACACTGTCTGAACCTAGCTGTATCTTTCACTAGTACAAGCACCTATTTTTGCTTGATTTGAACAGGAACACTTGTGGCAGTGACATGGAGTAGAATAGCTAAATTGGAATGGACCTGTGCCAATCATCTAGTCCAATGATACTTACAGTGTGATCCAGAACTTGTGGAACAGAGATACCTCAGGTTTCATTCTACAGAGCAACATACAAAATGGTCAAATAATTTTGGAGGCAGATATTGTAAGTTTAGGAAATAACAGAACTAAATTGGTCAGAATTGCTTGTAGCTCCTGAACTCAGATCCCTTACATGCATTTAAGATGAGATGAGCTGTAAATTCCTGAAGATTGGTTCTGCATCCTTGGGAGAGATAGATGGGGAACACATTGAAGGAATACAGGAAAGCCGCATGATTTTCTCTTACTTCAGGCAAATAATTTCTGTGTCTAAGAACAAGATTTATACGTCTTTTTTTTTTCTTTCTACTTCCTGGATATTAGACAAATGAGATAAGCCCACCCTTTCACAAAGGGCTACTTTACTTTCTCATTATAGGAGTGTCTGACTTAAGCCCATTAGTCAAATTTGCAATGCTGCTAACACTCCCAAGCTATAAAGGAAAGTCACCTGAAATTTCAAAGTTATTCAGTCCAGTATCACACTATCACACTAACTACTTTGAAGTGCAAGTCATCTCAAGTTAATTGAGTCAACTGAATGGATACTTTAATCTCAGTGACTTTCAGCCCTGACTTTCCTCAGTTTTAAGGAGATAAGCTTCAAGAAAAACTCAGGTGCTGGTGATGAGATCCTGCAAATACCCATACGAAAATTATTCACTGCCTTCAGCACAGGCTAGAAAATAAGGCAAGGGGCCACACACTGATGTACAGGGAGAACCCCCAATACTGAACAACTGCTTATGCAGTCAGAGCTGTCTCTTCTACAGGCTGAGTGAAACAGCATTCTGATGAAATCATAATTTATAATGGACGTGTGTGTCAAAACTATAGAATCATAGAATGGTTTGGGTTAGAAGGGACCTTATAGATCATCTAGTTCCATAGTTCCCACGCCGCTGTCACAGGCAGGGATACCTTCCATTAGACCAGGTTGCTCAAAGCTCCATCCAGCCTGGCCTTGAGCACTTCCACAGATGAGGCATCCACAATGTCTCTGAGCAACCTGTGCCAGTGCCTCACCACTCTCAGTGAAGAATTCCTTCCCAACATCCAATCTAAACCTACCTTCTTTCAGTTTAAAGCAGTTTCCCCTTGTCCTATCACTCACTACATGCCCCCATAAAAAGCCTCTCTTCACCTTTCCTGAAGGCCCTCTTTAGGTACTGAAAGGCTGCAATAAGGTGTCCCCAGAGCCTTCTCTTCTCCAGGCTGAACAACCCCATCTCTCTCAGGCTGTCTTCATAGATGAGGTGCTCCACCCCTCTGATCATCTTCATGGCCCTTCTTAGGCCTTGTTCCAACAGGTCCATGTCTTTCTTATGCTGAGGCCCCAGAGCTGAACACAGTACTCCAAGTTCTTGATTTGTGCTAGGGAAACAGTTGCATTTACCCATCAGAATTACAGGTTTCTCTAAACTGTGAATGTTTGACTTTACAGTCCTAATATGTTACTTTTATACAACAGTGTAAATGGAATGTGACTTAGGGACCCAAGTCTTGGGGAAACTCATGGAGTTTTAAGCAGGAAATCACAAAGAAACTTCCCAATATTTTTCTTTAAACAATGAAACCCATCCATAATCTAGCAGACATTCCTAAGGCCATTGTGATGTAATCATCAAAAACACTTCTTCATGCATATATTTGTAAATATTTTGACCTAGCAAAATATCCTACTACAGCTAAGGGTGTTTTGAAATGCGGACTATACAACTGTGTAGTCACAAAAATCTCCCAAATCTAATGTATTATACAGGAGCTTAATTCCAGGGCTATAGACCCAGATGTGTATATTTAGTTTGATTTGTAAATAAACTCATTCTGCTGCTCTTTCATTTGGATGCAACAATAAATAACATCATGGTACTTCAAGGGTCAATGCTGCAATGTGCACACAATAAAAGTAATTTATTATAGTTTTGTTTCACAGGTGTCTATAGAGTAGTGTACTCAGCAAAAAGGAAAAAAAAGCTGTGAAGCAGCATATTGTTCATCTGGATGACACATCACAGTAATTATTTCTGTTCTTCTGGGAATATAGGTTCCAGTACAAGGCACTTTTTGTTACAGCAGCAGTGGTTCAGAAAAGTAAATAATAAAGCTTATATGAAAGATCAGCAAATTAGAGGATTCTGAACCTGAATTTGAACAATTACTTTGCTCTTAAAATGCAAGAGGTAAAGGATATGCTTTCACTGTAAAGATGCATGTAACTGACTTTAATATGGTTCTTACGAGGTGCCATGTCTGAGTATTTTGACAAACACTAATGTATTCCACTTTTCCTGAGTGAATATTCAAACAGGGCGTTTGTTTGAGGGAGCATGCAAGTTTGGCTTTGTTTAGTAGGACTTCAGCTTTGCACAGTACTTTCTGACTCAGCACTAAAGGCCAATTTTACAACAAAAGTTTATGCTGCAATCCTACCTTCTAAAAACTCTTAGCACAACTAATCTGTCAATACTTTCTGCCTAGCTACAGTCCTTGGAGAAACAGCCAGCTGCTCCCATCCTGTAAGGTTATTCTTCCATCTGGAACAAAATACTTCACACAAAATGCCATAATAGCATTGATTTAGACATCAGTACCCCTCCCCAAGCAGAAAGCCATCCACTGCTGGCATTCCCACCAGGTGACACACCTGAAAGTTCATTTCTGAGTTAATGGAGATTACTGGCTAGCTAGATCTGAACTGTGGGCAGATCTCACCTCTCAAATATTTTAATGTTTTACTTTTTATTAAGACATCTGAAATGTGTAAGTATTGAGCTTATTTACATTTCACACAATTTATTTTTCAGAACTTTTAGTAAGGAAGTGATCTTCAATCTTGGCTCTTAAAAAAGAAAATAATGAAAAGGAGTTTTTCAAGAATGTATTTGCATGAAATGAAAGGGTCTTACAGCATTAAATATCTCTTGCATTATTTATTTCATGCCAAGTCTGGATTTTGCTAGCTAAAAGTTTTACTTGAATCAAAGAGAAAAGTTTTGCCTGTGCATTTCTAGAGAAGTTAAGGGGTTTACATTGCTGGAGTAGTCTCTATGAAATTAATAGATACCAGATGGCCCCATAGCACTCAGTCATCTAACAGACAGACTTCAGTTTCCCTGTAGGGAAAAAGAGAAGGAGCTGCATAGTTTGATGTTCAAAGCTATGGCTGCTCGAAATTTTAGAAGGAAAACTGCCCACATATATATATTATCTGTATCTATATGATTAGGATATATAAAATAGGGTTAGGATACTTACCTGAGAAAATCTTGGACTGCCTTTGCATTTTATTGGCCAGCTGTAACAGCATCTCTTAAAAAAAAGCTGCAACACCTCTGCAGAGCTTGGTCCTGTAGGAACAAGGATGGTAGATGCCCCAAGAATGTGCTTACTAGACAGAGCTGCAGTGGAAGGGTAAGTCTATCTATGTGATTGGGCACCAGCATCAGACTGGCAGGAACTGAAGACACTTGGGAACAGGCAGAGAAAGGCAGGCATTAAAAGAGTTTAAAAAAAATCAAAATAGAGAGGGGAAAAAGGCTCCAGTGACAACACCCAATTCTCCTCTCAACAAAACTAATTAAATTTCTGTCATTAATGGCAACAGACACAGAGATAGGTCTTAAGTTTGTTGACAAGATATAAGCATGACAAATATTGGCACAAAAGTGCTTTATATTTCAAGTAGAGCTGCAAATACAACTTTCAGAGGTATATCTGAAACAATTAGGCTCACTGCCAGCTAGGAAAGAGTAGGAAGCCCCTTCTACACAGTCACACTGACACCAGGATCAGAGTAAAAATGTCTTGAACTCCAAACAAAGCAATGGGTTAGACGCAGCTATTTACTATTTATGCCTGAGATGGAAGCTACTATTTATGTGGTGGTAGAGTGAAAACGTGAGACTTCTGAAATGCATTCTCTTTCCCTCCCCACAAAAAGATGTCAGGAGAAAAGACATGTGTGCACATTAAAAGGTACAGTGTATGTTTATTTTAAATAAGTACTCATACAGAGGATATCGATATCACATGGAGAATTCAGTCAGTTTCTTGCTCCAAATTATCTTTCCCTCACAAAAAGTAATACAAACTGAAGATTAGACTTGCTATTTGGCAACATAAACATTGCAAAAACAGTATGTATTTCCATTAGGAGGTACTTTGTTAGACCTTATTCTTGGCTCACCTCATGTTACATGACACAGTTAGAATGCAACTATGCAGTTGGTGACTACAATTTTCACAGAAGTTGGATCACGCTTAAATACACTATTTTTATAATAAAACCAAACCAAGTCTACCCATGTGTAATGGGTGAGATCTTTAGATTAGCTGAGTAAGGTTTCAACTGTAACAGCTTATGCATTTTTATTTCATTTTGAACTTTAAAATTCAGTCTATTACATGACATAATAAATCACAAAGATGAAGTCATTTGCTTCATTTTCTCTGTAGTTCAAATAGGTAGATGTTGAAGTTGCCCTACACTGAGATCCAAGAGCCTCAGTCTTTAAATTGCTGCTAAAAACCTTGTAAATGGTTTAAAAGGTGTTGTGGGTTGACCCCACCCAGCAGCCAAGTGCTGTGAAGCTGCTCACTCTCCTTATCTCTCCTCCATCCCCGGCAAGATAAGGAGAGAGAAGCAGCAAAAGCAAAACTCGGTGGCTGAGATAAAGAGTTTAATGAATGAAGGAAAGATGAAAAGTAAACCACCAAGTGATGCAAAGGCAATCCCTCACTACCTCCCACAGACAGACTGATGCCCAGCCAGCTGGCAAACAGCCACCTTAGAAGCCACATAACCTGCACCCCCTTCTTTCTCTACCTCCTCCTTCTTTTTATTGTTGAGGTGATGCTCTATGATACGGAGTAGCCCTTTGGCCCGTTCAGGTTGGCCAGTTCCCAGCCATGTCACTCCCAAACTCTTGCCTACTCACTGCAGGGGCAGAGCAGGAAAAAGAAAGACTTGACCCTGGCAAGGGCTGTTCAGCAACAGCCAAAACATCAGTGGGTTATCAACATTGGTTTAGATTTTAAATCTAAGACGCAGCCCCAAAGGGGATGCTATGAAGAAAGGTAACTCCATCTCTTCCAGACCCATTACAGAAAGAAACCCCAAGAATCAGCTACTAATCTGCATGAGATATATCGCATGTAACTCACCATTTGGAAGCCCAAAAGTCAAAAGCAAGTCATCTACTGTAAAATGCTTTCAGCATCTAAAACCCTGTGCCAGATTTATCAAACCTGACAGCAATCCACTATAGTCAATACTCTGCCTAACATTTTAGCAGAGGCTTTGACCAGTGTACTTACAGAACAAGCAAGCCCAAGGCCTTCCCCAAACATACAACTTTGTATGTGATCTTGTGGGACTTGTGTCCACGTTATCAAAACTGATCTGTTTTCCTTCTACAGTTTGGATACTGGCATCTACTGCTTACTCCCAGCAGGTTGTGAGCAGTATTGTACAGTAGATATGCATAAATAGAATAATAAATTAAATAAAATAAGCTAACAAGGTGCTCAGAAAGGCAGCTCTATGACTCTGCCACAGTGCGTGAGAACGCAGTTTATGATGCTTGCTTACCCTAGTTCCAGGGAAAAAAAAAACCCCAAAAATAAAACCCCGTAACAACAGAAATTACATATTCCATGGAACTCTTCTCCCTTTAAAAAGACTTCCCTGCCCCACCATCCAGGAGCCTCTATGGCAGTCATACCCACTCCTGCCCATAAATAGAGGTGGGAAGGGAGGGCAGAAGTGATGGAAACCATCAGTCTCTTCACAGACCTTCAGAGCTCCTCAGTGTCTGTAAGGACAACTGTTCATTAAACCCCAAATAACCCAAACAGCATTAGTCCCAAAGACAGTAGTTTTCAATCTACCATGAAGTTCACTTCTCTTAAGGGTAAAGGTGGTGAGCATCACAGATGTTTAAGCCACTGAAAGATTTCAGCAGATGAGTGTAAACAGTGCATAGCCTTCTGGTACTTTAAGATGCTTAAAGGCAAATGCAGTCCTATATTCCTCTTAGGGGAAACTACTTCTCACCTCCAGAGAGTGATAGAGGAAAGAGGTCTCCATAAATAAAACAAGAAAGGCCACTGCAGACTAGAATGCCCTCAAAAATGAACCTGTAGCACTGAGAAAAGTATTTAGCAATTCAGTCTTACACACAAAGGCCACTCCTGCAGAGCAGTAAAGCTCTGCTAGAGCACGTCAGTGCCTGCAGCTCCGTGTTGCTGCAGCAGGAGCTGTTTTGGGGCTCCAGCCCAGGAGCAGGAGCTGGTGTGGGGCTCCAGCCCAGGGGAAACTGTCTTCCCAGGAACTCAGGAGCATCTCTCCATGCAGCATGAGCTTTCTAGGAAAGCCTGGGCTCACTTACAGTCAGATTTGAACATGGACTAAGCAGGGTTATCTGCCCTGGGTTTTAAAGGCAGTATTGCTCACTGAAGAGGTCTGTTCTGAATTTGAGAGGCTAAGGCACAATGAAAGTGAGCAATCAAGGCCATGATTACACAATTTAAAACAAACCAAGCCCTACTTCCAAGCAAGTGGAATCCACTTTAAGGCATATGGGGGGGGGGGGAAACAATGAACACTGATAACAGCATCTGTCAAATTGAAACAGGACTAGATATTTCTTTCTCTTTCTAAAACATGTGACCCAGATTTGGGTTCTGGGATACCAGTGAACTAAAACCCACAGTTTTGTTTGAGGTATTAGAAATTTTACAGCTTGTGCACAGCTCTGTTGCTCGCCATACACCTCAATGCAGATATGCCAGAACCACCAGAGTCACCCAGTCTCTGCCCTGGGCAGATGTTTCTCGCGCAGGCTTCACTCCCTTGAAAATGAGCAGCAGCAAAAGCAGCAGCCTTAACTCCCCTTTCCTCTCCCACACTTTTCTACAGCAGGTCAGGATATTTGCTATTCCACAGTGCTACAGAGCAAGCAAGCTCACTTCTAAACATGTCCAAACAGAAGTTTCTAAACTGCAAAATAAACACAGTTCTTACAGTAAGTTAGGCAGCAAAAGGCAGGTTATACCAAAATTTCTACTAAATGTAGTGTTACTGAACTTTTTTTCCTTGCCCTCAGTGAAGCAGTTACAAGAGGCCCCTTTGAACAAAATAGAGACTTCCACAGAAAGTAACAAATTAGTTTACTTCCTGGGCTTTTTACTCCCTGTCATAACAAAATAGTGATCATCTTGCCTGCTCTTCAGAAGAGGAACTTTTGACACACCAGGTGTTCCTTTGTTGTACACCTGCTCCTTTGGGAGCGGCTTCTTGGCTGCTGGGGCTGAGCTTTTGTTTGTTTGCAAGTTTTTGGTTGAATGCTGACCTTTTGTGGAAGGCTGTGCTGGCTTTTTGGCCACTGCCACTTTGGCTGAAGTTTGAGGAAGCCGTACAACAGATAAAGGTGTGCGTTCAGCAGGTTTGGATAAAGAGGGTCCAGCCTGAGGGGGATTACTGGCATTTGGCTGCTTACTGCCACCTGATGACACATTTTTGCTTGGAGGTAACAATGAAGGTGGTGACTTTGACGCTTTGCTAACTGCAAGGGAAGGTGCAGAAGCAGAAAGTTTTAGGTCTGAAGTAGTTTTCAAGTTCCTTGCTAGGTGAGAAGCTCTTTGTGGGGCTTTCTGAGGATGCTGAGACCCAGCACCCGAGATCTGAGTATCATTTTCAGGAGGTTTTGCAAGGAGTTGCTGAGAATGTGCAAACTTGGCAACAGCACGCAGATTTGTAACTGGCAGCCGAGCAGCCCTGGGAGCCACTGAATTTGCTTTGGTTTTAGTGGCAGATGCAGGTTTGCATTTAGCAGGGACACACTTCTGCTTTGAAGTCGTTGTTCCAGCTGTCCCAGACAAGAGAGCAGGTTGTTTTTTAGAGGGCGAGAGGGCAGGGTGGAGTGCTGGTGCTGGGGAGCCCCGAGGCAGGGCAAATTTCACCTTGGTAGCATCAGGGGACCGAATACGTTTGCGCAATGTTTCAGAGGGAACAAGAGCTGTTCTTGCTCCTGCACAGGAAGAACTTTTGCTTCCAGCCTGTGAAGGAGCAGAAGCTGGTGAGTTGCATGCAGGAGACGCCAGTTTCTTTGAGGTGCCAGCTAATGGTTTGAAAGGAGACTGCACACCTGTCGCTGAAGACCCTTGTAATTTGGACCTGACTGTCGATGACTTGGCAGTGGAAGATGGGGTCACTGGCACTCTTGGTGATGCCAGGGCAGGGGACTGAGGGCGTTTAGATAAAGCCTTCTTGGCACTGGCCCCGAGACCTAAAACAGGAGCAGGAGGTTTTGATGGCTGCTTTTGAAACATATTGACAGCTGACATTGGATTCATAACAGGAGGCTCCTGATTTCTAGCTGACAAGCTGGGGACACTGTCACTGGTGACCCCTTTCTGAAATGCCAGGATTTTTTGTTCCAGAGTTGCAAACTGAAGCACTCGGCAGGGATCATATTTGAGAAGAAAACCTTGAAGAGTGTCCCAGCCTCCACCAACACGTACCATCACATGCTTGCCATGTAGCATCTGAGAATGGGGGAAGAGGGGGTGGGAGCAGAAGAACAAGAGAAATTTTTATCTTGTTTTATTTTTCTTCATCTTACATTACCACCAATTGAAATTGACTAAAAATAACACCTCCTTTCTTACAGAGAAATATTTTAAAACAGAGAAATTATGTGATAAACAAGGTTTATGCTTCCCAATTATTTTATTAGGTAGCTTCTCCTGCAGAGACAGTAATTCTGAGTCAGGAAATAATGGAAGCATCTTTACAGAAGACATTTTAACCATTCTGTAAGAATCTTTGTTTTGTATACAGAGTTCTGGACATGGGTTTACTTTAAATTATGGATGTCCTTGTAACACGAACTCTTACAACTGCTGACGAGAGTACTCAACTACTCCGCAAATTATAAACCCCAAAAGTCCAGGTTTTGAACAAGCAATGTTCTCAGGATATTCTATGGCATTACCCTTATTTATGTTGCAAGTCATTACTGAAATTTTACAGACAGCACAGATAAGCATTTATTTAGTTTAGTGTGGTTGTAAAATCAATGTTTGTAGATCAAAGATCTAAAGAATGGAGTAACTACACCTATTTAGAATAAGGGATCGCATGACAAGTTGTCCCAACCCAAATAATTCTGTAATTCTAAAACAACTCCATAAAAATGAGGTATTTCACTTAAAAGCATTTTTTTCCCCAGTGTAAATATAAATTGAAGTTCTAAAAAACTACTTACTCGTATGAAGAGTATTTTATCTCCCAGCCTGTAACGTCCCTCTGATAAATATTCAATTGAAAATCGATGGGAACAACTGCAGGGAGGATCTTCTGCTATATGTTTTACCTAGTTATTAAAATTGAAAGCATTTGTTAGTATTTTGACAGAAGCATGAATTTAACCATCTATTGAGTTAATTTTCTATTAAGAAGGAAGACCCAAGAAGGAAACCACTGAAAAAAGGAGAAAGGGAGTCCCCAAATAAGTGCTGCGATAGAGAAGATTTGCCTCTTAGAAATGTAACAAATTGGAAGGTCAAGACTATTGCCAAGAAGGAGAAATAGTGAGTTTTCAGAGAGCAACGATCTGGTGGCTGACATTCCCAAAGAAACAGAATTTTTACATTAAAACACAGAGGACCTTTAAAACAAAAATTTTTAAATAGAACAGGAAAATTGTTCATCATTTCCTTTGGAGCAGTCCACAAGTTGTACAAATAATTTCCTTTTCTGCATACATATTCACTTCCAATTGGTACAGCTACAGGGGTTTGATTTAAGATCTTTTTTTGAAAGTTTTTCATCAAAGCCTACTTTAACATTTGATGATTTATGAAAAGATCAAATTGAAAAGAAACACTCATTGCAGTTGTAGCATATTGACACACCAGAAAAATTGAATGAGAGCATGTCTTATACTCAAAGAAGCAATGAAAAGGAAGAGGGGAAAGGAAATCAACATAGGTCACATGCACTCCAAAATATATAGAACAGCATTTTATTTACATTTTCAAAACAAAACAAATTGCTAAAAAGAGGTGCATAGCCTTCTGTTTTCTGTTTGAGGAGGCTCACACATTTAGATTAAAACCAGCCTGTGCTTACTGAGTCAGATCATACAAGCACGAAACTTAAGAGCTTAAGGTAAAGCCCATATCACACTAAGCAAGTAGCACTTACTGCCTCGTGGAGCTCCCCATGGTGACAACATGACTTTGGTGTGCTAATAGGTGATGGTGGCCCAGAGGTCATCAGCAGGGTTTCTTCTAGCTCAATTTCCTTCTCTAGTTTTACAAGCACAGGAGGTTCAACTCCATACCTTAAATACCAAAGCAGAGAGTTTAATTACTAATTTACTAGAGAAAACAAAAAGAAACTGATGATAACAAACTTGCAAGATTATAAGTGGCTTGAAAGACAGGGACATCTGAATCAGCCAGAGGAGTAATTGCCTTGATAATCCAAAGAGAAGGAGCATCTCTGAGTTTCGAGCAGAAGCCCTTCCTAAGGTAGCCTTGGTGTTACCAGAGGATGCAGTAAAAATACTGCCAAAACTACACAACTGAGGTCACATCCAATTTAGATAGACTATCTTAAAGCTTCCAGCTCTGCACTTGAAATAAATTAAAAGTCTAAATTTAGAGAATAAAGAAATACCTTCCAAAAAGCTGAAAAATTTAAACCCTTAAAATCATATTTAATGCTCAGTGAGTTCTTCCAAGAGGTACAGATATCTATAAGCTGAACGTTAATTTAGACACACAGCTACAGAATGCATCATGGAACAGCACCTCTCCATGGAAAGTCTGATAAATATTTGAAAAAATTTTCATATTGTATGATGGTCCTAGAAAAGCTCCTCATTACTTTTTGCACAGAATTAACATCCACTGCATTGCACTTAACAACTGCAGATAACGTCTTAACTTTGTCTTAGCTTTTACTTAGCAGGATACATCCTCAATTTCTTGTTAGGAGCACGTGTGGATCACGTACCCAGATACAATGCGCCCAATTTCCAGCAGACAAAGATACACTTGTCTTGGATCCTTGTGCAACACTAAAAGGGAAGAGAATAAAGAGGACTTATAGTTCATATTTATTGCAGGAGGCCTATGCAATTAGGTACAGCCAAGAGAAGGGAAGATAAGGTATCCATGACTGTAAATTTCCCATCACCCTACCCAGAGGCACGGTACATTATGATTGATAAAGCACTACATGCTTTACAACTCTAATTTTCTATTCTGTAAAGTCTTTAAACCCATCCTGGCACTCCTGAAACCACTCTCCCTCCTAAGAGAAATCTGTTTTATGATCTTCCTTCTTGATGAGAACAGGAAAGAAAGAGATGTCAACGCTTTCCCTTCCCTACCCCCAAATGCGATATCGCAGTCTTAAAGATGAAAAGCATTTAACAATCACAAATAGGAAGATACACCCATCTGTTCATGCTCATGCCTACAGACACAGCCAGGTACATGCACCCTGGGGGTTACCATCCACAGGAAGATATACTGCAAGGGCCCTAGCTGACAAATGGATGGCTACACAGCCAGTCAGCCTGAGTGGTTTTAAACTTTGGCTGGGAAAGAACAATCTGGGTGACTATTACCAGTTCAGTGAGCAACAGATCTTTTTTCTTATCATCACTTCAAAAGTTCCAGCTCTATATTTACAGATGAAATCCAACATCTTTCTGATGTTCAATTTGATATTTAAAACACCTTTGCTTTAAATGTGTTCCCTAAAGTGTAAGCCAAATATGAAGTCAGATTTTCTTGTTTATATCATCTACTCCAGTTTGTAAGTCTGCTTTTTAAAAGATCTGATTATGAAGGGTAAATCCAGAATAGAAAGTTTTCACAGCCATAATCTAAAAGCTAGTAGAGGTCAAATAACCTTTTTGTGTGTGTGCATATGTGTGTGTATTTGCCAGATGTAACAGAAATGTTTTAATTTGCCTGAATCCAAAAGGGAAAAATCCAAATATATCCCTAGCAGACATCAAGACATTTGTTTTCCCTTGATGTCAAAGGGCACCCCACAATGCCTACTCTTCCTTTCTGCTGTCTCAGGAGCTGCTTGATTTATTTCCTTCCCAGTCATCTACACTTTTCAGGAGGTGCTGCTATATGTACCTGATGGGAAAAAGACAATTCCCAACTTATCCTTCCCCTATTTCATTCATGAAGAATGGCTTGAAAGTCTGATGGAAAACATCAGCAGAAAGAATGTTTCATCTAGGAGGCTGCAAGTCTGCTCATTTCAACTGCCAAAAAGGCTCACAGAAGATATTTATGCCACAAAGCAAGCTTGTGTCAAGAGTTACAGACTTCAAAACACTTCTTTGCTATGAGTGAAAGCCACAGCACTAGGAAATCCTGTCTGCTTATCTCAGGGAAGCTGAACAGGTTCTAGTTACCCATCCACTTACAGGAACTAATATGTTTAAGCAACATAATTCATATAAGGAACTAAAAAAAAAAATTAAAATATTCTTGTAGCTCAGTTCTATTTATCTGTATTTCCCGGCACTGAAAAAAGATACACTCAGTAGTTAATCAAAATGAGACAGATATAAATGATGGTGTTTTCTTGACTATTTTAAAAGATGACTTATTCAGTAGAGATGCATGGGCAGTACAACAAGCATGTAACTGGCACAAAGACTTCAAAATCCAGTAAATATTGTGACAAATTCATTTGATTACTGAAAATAAAGGTAATTTTCAATTTTTTTTGCTATTCTGCTGACAGGCAGATATTTTTCTTATTAAAAAAAAAAAAGCCAAACAACAAAAAATAGTATTTGGCTTGCCACAGAAAGTTTTGTATTAATTAATTTTTACTGACATAATAGCTGGTAGAAGAGCATTTCCTTATTTATCATGTGATGGAAGTACAATCCTCTTAACTAGCAGTCAAAAAAATTTTATTCCATCTGTATCAGTCTAGAAGTTGTTTGTTATAAAGCACCAATTGTGCACTGGGGCAGGCATAGTCAGAGTTGGCAATATTTATTTTTATAACTATCTTATTAAATGGGAAAATACAAATGGTTTAGAGTCATGTTAAGCGGGTCCTGAAGTAAATGTTAATTACCAACAGGCTGTTGCCATTTCAGACACAACGCCCTGATGTTGTTACCAAATTTAACCATCATGAATGTATTATTCTGAGGGATGTTTGCAACAAGAATGAGCACTAATACCAAATAAAGGATCTTATTGTGAGTTGACTCCATGGCCCTGTGGTCTTCCCACACACAGAAAGAGAAACCATGCTTTTCTCCTATGTTTCTCAGTGGTTCTTTTTACTGAAGAAAAACATGGTATCTTGTTGCACAGCTCTCAGTCCCTGCTTCATCCCACACAGCAACTTTCAGAAGTCTGGAAAAGCATCAAGCAACTTATAGCAGTCACTGAATTGTTTTTTTTTACTTGGACACTTCCTTAAGATAAATAAAAGCATTAATAGCTTGCATGAGACACGCAGAGTCAAGAGAAAAGGTTCAAAAGTCTACACACAAGGCATCTCCCTGACCAGGTAGTTATCCACACAGAGATCAAAGCAAATCTTACAAAAAGAGAGAGTTACCTAAACCTTCAGATTCAAAGAGATAAGTCTCATCAACTCCAATGGCCCTACACCAGTTAAGAAAGTTGGCTGTATTATCTCTGGCAAAAAAAGATCCCGATGGAGCATCCTTCTTACATGGAACTTTTCTCATAGGAAAATTCTGGCAAGGGAAGAAAACAAAAAGTACATTGTGCACATCAACATTGCCAACAGATTTCAAAGCATATTTGCAAAGGAAAATACACCCTAAATTCCAAGTACGGAAACAGTTGTAACTATTTTGTGTTCACCTCACTATGTATTCCATCAAAAAAGCTACACTAATATAGAAGGCATTCTACCTTATCATTGTGAACACTCACTGAGTGAACAATCTTTAGTTCTGCAGCCTTTGTACTCCAAAGTAACAGAGACTTGCTTGAGATTCACATTTCAACTAAGCACTGGTTCTCAATGAAAACACTGAAGCCCATCTCCAGGTTTGGATACTTCTATGGCTGACCTGTACACTAGAGTTCAGCCACCACTTTCTGGCATAACACATACTACTTAGTGCCAATGGATATCTTATTAACAACCCACACTGATGTCAGGGGAACAAACTCCAGACTTGGACTAGATCTGCCTCTGGCAAGACTTCTACTGAAATCAAACTAAAAACCTAGTAAAGACCTTAGGATGTGATTAAGAAAGCAAGTAATTTATTGCACGAGTTTATCAATCTACAAAGCCACTTCGTTGTTAATCAGTCTCTGGATACAGAGCATACAAAACACTTCTTTGGGAAGCTTCATTCACCTGCTTTCCCTATAACTACTACTTAAAATTTAGGACTTTATATATGTATTTTAAAAATCATTATATGACTCACCCTTAAGTTATTTGTGCTACAACATTTCTTGACTGTGTTTTGAAGAACACCAATCAATTGGCAAAGCAGTACCCCATTATCGAGTTCTTCTAGCAGTTGCTCTGCTTTGACTTCCATTCCTTTAAGAAAAAGAAGGTCAATATTAGAGTTACTCCACAAAAGGTAAAGAAGTTTCATATGAACTTACAGGCAACTAAAACAGCATTCCAGTGTTAAAGACTGAAAATGAGTAGAAATATATAAGTAAAATAAAAAATATTCATTTAATTAGATTTTAATTAGACTAACAAGATTCAGAAATATAAATTAGAATTATTAATTGTGCAACCCTTAAGAGGTGGCAGCTAATAAAACTGAAATCAAAGCATGCACTTTAATGCAATTCTCCCAGCCATTCAAGATCTTAATAGTACTATAGATATTAAGTGTCAGTGCTAACTAGAATATTGGAAGTGCTTTGAAATTCATTCGACAGTGATTTATTTTTAAGCTCACCCAGCAAGCCAGACAGCCAAATTGAGAGATCTTCTTGCATAGGCACCAAGGTGGCTTCATGCCGCACAGAGATCCATTGGTCATACAGGCACACATCTGCCAAGCCCGGCCCATGTCTCGGAGTCAGAGGACTTCGGGGACTCAGGGGAAGGTCATCTCCAAACCACACCTGCACAAGATTTCAGTAAGCTGAAGACAGGAAGCTCTAATATTTGCAGTCAGATGATGAAAACTTGTGGTTCTGAATTACAGTGAAGAACTACTATTCAAAGAGTAAGTGTTCATTTCCCTTTCTGCAGATACAGCAAACCAACATAGCAATCAAATGGTTCTGCTCTTGTTAGTAACTCCTGCGTCAAAATACTATTGCATTCATTCTCATGACTTCTTTGGATTTAAAATTACATACTTTCCTGAATCTAGAATAAAGAGAACATGCATTAAATGCTTGGGGGTTTTTTAACTCAGCACATTTTAAGTCACGAAATCTGCAAATTATCATACGATTTACTACAGACTACCGATTTCTTGATCAAACATTTCAGAGGCATTTTGTGCTTGAATCATTAATAATTGTAACATTAAAAGAGGAAATGTTCCCATACAAGGACAAAACACATTTATTGAACACAAATATTCAGAATGTCTCTTCAGGACTGCATATTTTCTAAATGAGAGGTAATTTACATGTCAAGAAAAGGACCACACTGAAATTTCGTGAAGAAAAATTTCCAAAGACACAGTCTTTCAGGTATTCTTAACTATTTTCCTTCAGTTCAGTGTGTATATAAAACACATTTATTTATTTATAATTAAGTGATTAAATAGAATATAAGGTTTTTTAAAAAACGCTTTTTAATCATAATGGAAATTTTTCAATAATCTCAGCCTTTGACTTCAAAACGTTCTTAGCTAACAGCACTAAGAAGCGAAAGGGTCACCTATCTCATAATAACAGTGGGTTATCCATCTTGTCACATTGCTCCTTGTAAAAGGGAAAATTATTACTTTTTTTTTAAGTTAGAGGTTAACTAGAGAATTTAGTATTTCATCTGCTTCAGAGTAGACTTTTGCATTAAAAAAAAAAGCATTATACATGTATACAGGATTCAAACACTTCAAAAGGCATTTACCTGAACTGCATTCTGCATGGTCACCTGCTTTACATTAGTTTCTCCTCCTGGGGAAAAATAAGAGATTTTTAATACAGTCTCTCCTGCTTTCATGAAAATCCTGAGAAAAACCCATCAGTGCTGTTTTGGAAAAATAAGAGTGAGTCTAATAGGAAGGGAAGGGGAAAGAGGGAAATATCTTAGTAGCTACGGTTTTGATCCAGTATTCAGTACACTTCAGTTCTCTGCCCTTAGGTAAAAGTGCAGTTATTACAGCACAAAGTAGCAACTAATTCTGTATGCATAAACAATACTCCAACGTTGGCAAGATTTTTAGGAGCTGTATGGCATTTATTTTGCCAAAGAGCAATACACATACTTCAAGCCATTCTTGGATTTAACACTGTTGGCACTGATTTTTCTTTTTAAGTTATCACAGCTGTATCTTGTATATGTGTGCAGACAGATATATGCACCCTGAGTTTACACTAAATACTTGGAAGATCATGAAAACCTTAAAGCAAAGAAATAATTTTGAAGAATAAGATTTTCTCTTATAGATTCTTATAGACTCGCACGTGGGAAGGGATCTTAAAGATCATCGAGTTCTTACATAGATACATGAGAGAAATCAGTATTTTTATTAATCTCTGTTGGGATTGTGACATTGCAGGCAGCATGCATATACTAAGTTTTCAAAGGAATGCTGCAAACTATTGCAGCAATATAGTTATCAGGATAAATCCCTGGCAAAATTAACATTAAGGAAAGTTTTAGAGACAATCTGGTCAATGCTTTCTCTCCTGAAGCCAACACTGTATTTTCCAGCAATGCTTTCAACCATGGGAAAATCCAGCACAAGCTCCACACTGGGCTGAGGATTAGTAAGTCTTTCCCTGGAGGCTCCAGGTCTAGAGATGTGCAGTATTGCCAGGTTGGCTGCATGCATGTGTACAGAAGGTATTTCTCCATAATAATTTTCCACAGTGGTACTTTCCAACATCAAAAAGTTCCTATCTGTGTCTTGAAGCCTGTTAAAAACAACTTATTTGCTCTGTTAATAGCTGCAACAAAATTTCATCTTACTGATTAAACTGAAAACCAGATTGCAGACATTATCAGACATTTTTAACTCATCTGTTTTCATTTAAAAATAAGTAACTTTCCTCTCCTGTCCCAGATATTTAAGCTTTGTATGTAGATGGCATTCTTCTCTCCTGCACAACCTGACCTTCCTATGACAAAAGGCTGAATAGCTCATAATAGAAAACACAATTCTTGTAGAAATTCTCACCCTTTCATCCTACATAGAAAGCACAATGGTGTCATTTTCTCCCCCTTGTTCCCTCCCACTGCCTCAAACCTCACACACTATGTAGGACCCCATGTATCAGGCATTTCAAACAACTTACCTCTATGACTGGCGAATGAGCAACCAGTTTGGTTTCAGGTGAAGCCACTTCCTTGTACCAGGACTGCTAGCACTTCTCAGACCTTATCAGAGACACTCCAAGTGGTATCTTTCCCCTTCCTTTTATTTCTAGGGAAGGAAAAAAAAAGAAAAAGAGAGACATCCTCTCCTTGATGTCATTTTTCCTTCTATGAATGAACAAGGGAAGGGAAGGGTATATACCAAGCATTACTAATGAGCATGTTATGCTTCCCACAGCTTTGTCCAGGGGAATACATTTTCCTTTGGCATAAGAAAGCTATTGTCCTAAGAGAAGCTCAGTAAGAGGCTTCATTGATTAAAAAAAATAAATAAAACAACAGCAGAACAGCCAGTAGAGAAGTTGGTCTCATTAAAATAAGGAGTTCCATATAGGCTAACAAGAGCTCTAGCATATTAACTGCCAAGGGAAAACAAAAGGCAGCCTAATTCACAGGGAGCACTCAAAACATGAACAAAGCAAAATATTCACACTGCAGCTATCACAGGAATGCTCAGCATCTGCAGTTTTGTGGCATGCCTAACAAAAATTAGTCTTGCCAAAAAAAAAAAGAAGAGGAGATCGAGGAAAATTGTGGCACTTGAACTTCAAGGGCCTGCTCTTCTAAAACAAGTTATTTTGTAAGCCCATATGTCAGAGTTCCCTAGAAAGTCAAATGGCTTCACTTATTATCAGGGCATCTGAAAAACACTTAACAAAAACCCCCTCTGATGGTGCAGGCTACAGTGCATGAATTTTGAGTTGAAGAAGTAATATAGTAACAATTACCCATTTTCAGACACCGAAGAGTTCAGCTCAGAGATTGCACGGAATACAGATTAATGTAGCCTTATCACTTACTGCGAGAGGCATCGGATGAGAAGACCCAGATCTGCCACCTTCAAGTAGTCAGCCTGCAAAGGTGCAGAAGGTGCTGTGGTGAGGTGGATACTGCAGTACCAGGCAGAGTCATAACCAAATCTGGCTTCTTCTAAAACCAGTTGGGTTCCCTGCATCAAAAAGCTGTACATAATGAATGAAGTAAGTATTTGATACTGAATTTTGGCAGCTCCAGATAGGACTGTATCAGTTCCTACACATGCCAGTTTTACCAACTCTCATTCAACAGCCATTTGATGTTCAGGCACTGAGGTTTGTGGAAGAAAAGACCTCAGAATAAAAGTACACTGTAACACGTCCCCTGCGTAGCTTTAGGCCACGCCATTCTCATTTCCAGGCAGACCTTGATACCCTCAAGGTCCCTTGGGACAAAAGACTTAATAAGCCCATCACAGCAGAAACAATTCTTTTAATAATTCTTCCCCTTCTTCTTTCTGGTGTTGTTCCCCCCCCCTCCCCCCCCATTTTTCTGTCCCTGCTTCACCCCTTAAAACAAGGAAACCACCAGAAACTTGCAAGTATTTCCCAACCAGGGGGCAACCAGTCCAGTTCCAAGCTCAGCAAGCATAGAGGTCCCCCACCACCAACCCACCTCTCAGGAAACACCTCATTTCTGCTGGTACTTCTGTTGCCAATGGCTCTGTGGGATGGAAGGAGAGGAGATGTCACCTAGCCACAGCTTACAGCTGGATCAATACAGAGACACTGATTTACTGGGAGACAGCCGGTCAGCCCCAAATGATACATCAGGAGAGGCAAGAACTGCCTTTGGCTGGCTGAATGCCAAACCTCCAGTGAAGGACTAACGCTATGGATCAACACTAGGTAAGAGAGATGAGAAAAACATCCCTATCTATTGACACGTGGCATAGGGACAGGCATTCCTTGGGAAAGGGGGTGCAGACACACCCTGGACATGACCCACACAATCTTGTGAGACCACATTTTGCCTCTGCTCTCCACAGAGATGCCCAGCACTTTGCCCCCAGACAATCTGAGAAACAGCAGAGTCAGCAAATACTAAAGCACTTTACACAAGTACTTCAGGGTGTTAACACATGCTCTTAGATGCTACACGAGACAGCTTGCTTAAGATCAGTTGTATCAGGATTTATAGATCACTCACTGGGGCCCAACCAGCAAGACATGCTACACTAATTACAACCCATTCTGCAGCACAAGATGAACAGAGTCCAAATCCCACTTTACTTGACTGAACAGTTTACAAATAAACAAACAAACAAACAAAATCCACAACCCTACAGATAGCTAAACCATTGATGAAGCAGCCATTGACCTAGCTTAAGTGGAACTTAAAGGGATTCACAGGAGGCTCATTAAAAAAAACCTGGGTAGAAACACTTTTACATCTTCACCCTATATTTAAAATATATAACATCATCTTCTATTCCATCATCACCCAAAGGCAGTCACAACAGTCTAACCCAGAGCAGCTGGATTAGTCTTGACAGTACCTACTGAAACCCATGTTTGTAAACACACCAAAATGAAAGAAGCTGTCATGTCAGTATCTGTTGAAACCTACTACAGGATAGTCAAGATTTTTTATGGACACATCTACTAACATGCAGAAGAAAAGGGGTAGGCACAAGAGACATCCACTGAACGGAGCGCTACTCCCTCCATCACTACAGCAATTACAGAGCCTTTTTGTTGCACTACTGAGTCAGCAGGAGCTCTGCTTCCCTGGGGAGGCCTCAGAGGCACAAAAGAGAAAGAACCGGACTAGTCAGTCCGAGCTGATGGGCTTTAAGGTGGCAACCAAATCCTTACATTAAGGCACGCTGACTGCTCTCCTCAGAGACTGACTTTCCACACCTCTCCATGAAGTGCGCACAAGCAGAGAAAGTGATCACGCTCTCCCCTTCCAAATGGCAACAAAGACCCTGGATACACCTGTCAGGGCAGAGAAACCCACTTGAAATCAGGGAGGAGCACTTCGTCTCAACAGCTGGCATCTCTGCAGGAGACATGCAGACGGCTGCTTTCCCACAGGAGTATCCAGTTTGGGCAGAGGCTGGTTAACACCAGACACACTACCCCAGCTTCTCCCTCACGTTCACAGGCAGGCTCTTCTCTCCCTCTATTTCTTCCCCACACTTCTTCCAGCAAAGCAACACGGACGGGAGCATTTTTCGATGCCCGTTCGGCAGGATGCTGGCTGTCCACAGACAGGAGGAGTTTATTATGCCTTAAATATAAAATCGTGTCTTATTCTGAAAGATCCACCCAGTACAATTTCAAATGCATAGGCCAGTTAGGCCTTATAGCTCCTAAAGGAATACACGTAGTTTTTCTCACGTCTTGATCTGATACTGTGCCAAAGGTGACACACAGCATCCCTGGAACATGGCCAGCTTTTGGGCAAAGAAAGGAGCCAGACACTTTTCGGCTTATTAAGCAACATGAATGAGTGTTTTAGCCAAGAGTACTGGGGCAAATTTCCTACAGAAACAGCACTGCATCCTCAAACGCCTCCGTCGGGCACAGGAGAGACTGGTTTGAAGGCTGTCATGCAAAAACTCCCCCCTCTCCCTTCCCCAGGGTAAGTTTCGAGGCACTTCCCTTCCGACACCCGCGACAGAGACGCCGGATGGGAACTGCTGCCGCTGGACGGGTGACCGGGCCGATCCCCGTGTCCGGCTCAGCCCAACACGGGGCTCTGCCCGGGGCTCGCCCACACGCGGGACGCTCAGCGCGTTCCCACGCTGCCCCCGCAGACAGGCGGCACTCCCCGAGCGCCGCCGCTCCGGAGCTGCGCGCCCGAGGCACGGACGCGAGCGGGGCTCCGGCGCAGCGCCGAGACCGGACCCGCTGCCCCTCGGCCGCCCCGCACCTCCCCCGCGGGCCGGGGCCGGGCTACCGCCACCCCCCGGTGCGGGCTGCCGTGACACCCACCGCTCTGCCCTGCCGTACCGTGCCGTCCTGTGCTGTGCTCCGCTGTGCCCTCACGGCGCATGGGACGCCGCCGCCCCGGCCCGCGCCGGCCGCTCCTTTCGAAAGCGCCAATCGGCGGCGGGAGGCGGGGCCGTGCCCGCCGCACCTGGCCCGGAGCCGCGGCACCGCCCCGCTCCCGGCACAGCGGCCGCGGGCCGGGACATCGGCCCCGGGCTGCGGCATCGCCCTGCTGCACCCCCGGGAGCTGAGAGCCGAAGGGGCCCCCCGGCAGCCGGCGTTCTGCGCCTGGAGCCTCCCGCCGCGCCGCGCCCGGCACACCGCTGCCCCGCCGTCTGGGCTCGCGTCGCTGGGAGCGGACCCGGCACGAGGAAACCCCCACCCTGCCTGCGGCCCCCGGCGGCATCAGAGTCCACACCGCCGCGCACAGCATCCAGACACACTTACCAGTTCCAGGGATGCTGCTGATGGTATTTTTCAGAGCCATTAAGCACCAGCAATCAAAGTCACAAAGCAAAATAACCTGTGATGCACTTCCACAGAGTAGAGGTACTCCGTAATTTTTACTTTGAGATAATAATGCAATTGAAGTTACATGTTGTATCATGGAAAGAGATTTTTTCTGTGTGTGGTTTTTCTCCATTACATAATTTTTCATCTTGTGAAGAAATAACACCTTGCACACCTTGCATGAACACATTTCAAGAGTTGAACAGCAAATGACCATGGTATTAACCATTTCAGCTGGTTTATTACTGTAACTATCTGGAATATATTTTTTGACAGACGTAAAGAACAAAAGAACCCTGCAATGAAAAATTATTAACGGAAACTTACATTTCCCCATTTCTTTACAGAGGAACTGCAACTGCAATCAGCTTAATTTAATTGCAGCCGGAATTAACTGGGTTCCTCTGAAGAGCTGGTGGGCTCTTTCTGATCAGAGGGTATAAATACAGAAAACGTTATACTCACGTGTGAGGATCTGATAGCTACACAATATTCTGTGCATAGTGAACAAAATGACTTCTATGAATCCATGGCATGTTTCTATAAAAATGCAGTAAAGAAAATACAATGCACCGTGGGATACTTTTCTATGAAAATAAATGCTATGTGGTCCTTTAAAAAGATATTTCTCCTAAAATAAAATTTAAAAAAGTATCCATCACTGCACATCCCAGATCTCACAGAGAAGAGGTGTGAATTTGTGGTCATTCACTCTCCATGACATCAGCATCTCTGCATGATGATGGTTAAATGTCCGTAATTCTGTGAGACGACCCAGAAGACACGCAAAGTGTTGAGGGTTATCTGGGTGGTGAAGTTTGCAGACTTTTTGTAGAATATCCAGCAGTGGTTCTTGAAGCCTTTCCACAGAATCTCTGTCCTTTATGTATTGTCGATCTGATTATGGTTTTAAAGAAAAGAAGTAATTAGCAAATATATTCTCTGATACATTGCAATTATTTACACTGATAAGATAATATAAAAAATATTCAAATATTTACACTGACCACTGATGTTCACACCTACAAAGAATATTTATTTTGAAATTAAGATGAAATAAAAATGTTTAACGCTGTATTTTTGCTTTAGGGCTTTCATGTAAGCTTCCCACTTCTAGCTAGAGAAAACATTTAACCTTCTCAAAAACCATAGTGTTTTAACTCTACGATGTTTCACTGGAGTTCTATCATCATCTTTCCATGCGGTTCTGCACCAGAGTATATCTTGCAATGCATCACAAAAGCTGAGCAACACCCTAAGTTCTTGGGGGTGTAGTACTCCTGGGGAATTTAGCCAGTTGAGAAGAGTGTGCAAGCAGGTCACCAGGGCGAAATCAAACATTGTCATCCTCAGATTAAATTTCTTTGTTAGAAAATACCTGTCTTTTTATTTTGTTCATATGGAAGCATGTGTTTGGATACTTGGATTGGGAGGGAAAGAGGAGGATGGGATTTTTGGTGTAAAAATATTTCCTGAGACACACTGACTCAAAGAGTGATGGAAATGCTTCACCTTCCCATCCTTCATGAAACTTGATTTGGAAACCTCCCAATAAAGGCTGAAGACCTTCATTGTCATACTCTATTCTAAGCTATAGGGTTTCCCAATTTCCCTCTAAAAAATGTGGCATTCCATGGTGGTCAGTGGTGGTGTGCATGTAGCCACATCTGGGGTTTTCTGAAGGAGGAAGCCTGTTTTGCTAAGCAGTGAAGAGATACCAGTAATTCTTTAAAGCAGGTTATTTAAGCAGTTTTTTCCTTGTATGCAAAACCAAATGGTGTAGCAGGACATTTGGAGTTTGTACTTGTGTGCTTGTTTTCTGGTTTAACAACTGAATATACAGAATGACCATGTACGCTCGCTTACTCCATGTAGAATGTAAGTTTTTACAAATCTTATGGCATGCTCCTCGCGTTTTCTTTCCAAAATCACTAATATTTAATCTGGATGAGAAGTTACCTGGAGACAGGATAATTATGGCTGTGAGCAGTGCATATTCTTCCTGTGTCATCTTCAGCTCTCCAATGCTTTTATAAAAATTAAACATGGGAGTTATGAATTCGTCTGAGATACCTGTGAGAGGGAAAAAATACTTATAGTATGTCTTAATTATTGAAGCACTCTGGTTTATTGCTACACAGCAATTATTTCATATTTTGCGTTGACTGTCTTGTGGGAGAAATCTACTACAGAAATCATGATGCAAGACAATTAGTTACAAAAGCGCAAGCACATCCTTCTTTTCCAGAGCAAACTAGACACAGACAAGCACTGGCAATTTCTTTTTGCATGGTCTCAAAGTCTTTCTTTCAAACAATTTACTTAACTCTGCAGGTTTGTCCATCTGGCTCTTCAGGACAAGTCTTATACGTGGTTTCCTCCTTGTCTGCTGATAATCCTCTTTGCGAAGCAGTCCCTGTGTTCCCTGTCTCTGCATTAGTTATATGGAAACCTCTCAGGGCGTATGGTTTAACTCCAGCCCAACTCTACTCTACAGCTAACTGCCTTGGGCAGTTGCTTCAGTTGTCTCCATAAAGACTCTTAATTACTCCTTTTATGTAGCCTGAAACTCTTGTTAGGTCTAGGATTACCTGTAGTCCAAGACCAACTTGCTTGCAACTACTATTACCTTAAAGCATAAAATAATTATTAAAATATTATTTTATTATTATAAAATACAGAGCCAAAAATAGTTAAAAACCAGGCCTGTTTAAGAATGGGATCATGTGATTCTCTCACTATCAGCGAAAGCCTTTGGGATTTCCAAACTAAGGCATGCCAATGGGGCTTCTTCTTTCTGACTTTGTCATCAGGTCACAATGTTCTTAGTTAGCCTTAAATTACAGATGTACTCCATCCTGCGCTTTGGTGTAAAAGAGAAGTGAGCCCTGTGACATCAAAATTATTCTTTTTTTAAATGATATGTGAGTCACTCAGAGCAGACACTAGACTGTTGACAGCAGCTACTTGCAGCTCTGAAGCTGCGTAGACATCCAAAACAGTGGTTCTGCAGCAAGAGCCTTTTGGCCTTCCTTGGCTGAAAGGATGGGAACCTCCTCGGTTCCCACAGATGAGGACCATAGGATCTCTTGTAGATTTAATCTTCATTTTGAGCTGTTCTAGGAGAAGTCTTTATAACTTGCCTTGGAAACCACATGAAATAATGCGGTTTTTGAGTTTTTTTACAACACGAAGCTGAAGTCCAGGGCTAGTGAGGTTTGGAGTGCCTCCAGTAGGGGAAATTCAAACTGAAATTCAGCAGGTGGAACGCAAAGAAAGGAAACATGAAGTCACTTGACTTAACTATGAAACAGTCACATTTTGCTGTGACAGTGAATTTACTTCAAGCGGTGGAATAGTTACGCATCCCAACAGTGTAAGAATGGTCTTGCAGGGTGTGGTTTATTTTATGGCTGAGTCATTTGTTTAAACACATGACATGAGCGACCTATGTTCACTTCAGATTACAAGCCACAAATCCTGTTTTTGTGATGAGTTCAATACTATTGAGTCTAAGTCAATTAAGCAGATGTATATGATGCGGGTCGGCTCGTCCTGTAGAAGTTAGTAACACAGGTGGACCTTCTTACAGAGCGAACAATAGTCATAGCATCTAACATGCTGCAAGGCTTATGCTGTTAGTCATCAGCCTTAACTACTTAAAATTTTGAATACTTGTTATTGCTAACTTTTGGGGAACCACCTGTCTCCCCCTTGGGTGGTTTTAAATGCCAAGGTTCCTTATAGTATGTAAGTAGCACATATATATGTGGCACAGTTTGCATGAAACTAGAGACAAAAAAAAGTAAAAAGCTGGGCCCTAAAGCAGAGCAAATGAATTCCTTTCATGGAAATGAGTACCTCAGCAACAACATGAAAAAAGTCCAAGACAAACTTGATATTTTTATAAGTCTCTGTGCAAGGTATTGTGCCTCTGGGCACAATTGTCTTGACAGGAAACAAGAAATGGTAGGAAGTGGGCTGTGACTAAGACTCCCATTTTTTGTTTCTCATATTTATAATTTGATTTTTTTTTTTTTTTGAAGGTCAGGTTAGCTTTCAGCTGGATTAATTCATTGCTTTTGGTGATTCCAAACTCCTCAAATCCTGTTGTCAATATAGCAGAAGTAGGATGAAAGTGTTGCTGGCAAACAGGACGTGGAAAAACTAATTCAGGTCCTCACTGGTCCAAACAGTGCCTATGCATGTAGTAAAACAATCCCTGCCCAGAAAGCTTATAAGCTAACATTAAGAAACTGAAGTATGGATGGGTGAAGAAAAAATGAGTATAGATGTGGAAGCAAATGAAATTACTGCAGAGAACTCTGCATTAGTGTACTGCAAACAGAGAAGTAAAACCGTAGAGATGGGAGGGAGTAGAAAGGGATGTTTCAGCAATTCAAGTGTTTTACCACTTTTCCTAAGCAGAACAAAACTTCAAAATCTTTAAATTGACATATGTCACAAGGCAATAATGAAAAAAAAACCCATTAAAAATTAACAGTTGCGAAACTAGGATAATGGAATCTTTTCTTGGTTAGTAGTTTTGCTGTCATCCCAGCTATGCTGGAGTTTCCCTGTTACTACTTCGTCTTCCTGTATGCACGTTACGCAAATTGCTTTTCCGTCACAAGAGGGGGCTGTTTTCTAATGTGATTGTAAGCGCTTCGGTTTGGATTTAATCAGCTGCAACAGAAAGAAAAAAAAAGCAGGAAACGCAGGAAACAGATGTTTATAGTTCTTACTTTTTTTTCCTAGCTACTGTACGAGACGTTGTCACTTCAATTCAGATTATCAGAACAAGAATTAAAGGTGATTTGGTGCTTGTAACTGGAAAGGCTAGAGAAGAAATGAGTTACGTGATTTTCCCAATGTCATTAGTACAAGTTATAGCCCAAAAGTGAAAAAAAAAAAATCAAATAGATGAAATTATATTTCTGTTCTCATTGAGAACAGAAAAGTTAGTTCCGCCTAACCCTCTGTATTTAGATCAGACGAGAGCCCTGCACAGTGCTGTCAGGCAGGCAGAGCTTCCTGGTCACTGCTAATAGTGCTTCCTTCCTAACTTTTTTCAAAAGGGTTTCATGCAGTATTATGGCAGTAAGAACATGCTCATCCTTCATATGTCATTGGGCATCTTTCCGCGTTACCTGGATCCCTACCTAACCGCCAGCCCAACCCTGTCAGCTGCGGAAGATACTGCAGGTTGTTTGATTATTTCTTTATGTTCATGCATGTCTGGCTGTAAACCCAAGCATAGTCAGTGGGAAATTAAAGCTTTACTGAGTGCAGCTTAGCAGCATCAGACTAGAGCAGATTTAAACCCACAAACATTATTCATTCAACACCCCTTCCTTGCACAACTTCGTCCCCATCTGTGGCTCAAGACACAGCATTACTTTAGACCTTGCCTTTTTTAGAGTTTTGTTGCTGTGATTTCTCTATGAAGGTAAGATGACTGATACTTTCATAAAGTTTGCGGTTTCAGGCCATGAATAATTATCTGTTTAACATAATCCTGGAATAGATGTTTTTACTGTGATATCAAGTCAGTATTGCCAGCTTTTTGAGACAGCATTCTGCGTTCTATTTTTTCCATTTTGTAAAACTGAATAATTAATCTATTGCAAGAAGAAAGCTTGAGAGTAAATGCTAATTAACAGAAACTAGCACTGTGTTATTAATATAGATAGAGATCGTTTTTTCTTGATAAAGATTGAGGTGTTAGTGAATATGAAACCAAGGGTATATTAGTAGCTGCTTTATGCAAATAAAATATTCTAATTACTCACAAACTTACATTTTATCTTTCACATTGTTCCATCCACCAGAATTGCTTTTCATTCTGCTTATTAGCTCTCCCTTCCGAGCTATTCAAATGCATCAGTGATCCTGTAAACACTGACCAAATTCACCCTCTGGATGCTGAGTGCCAGGTAGGGGAAAATCTAGCCAGGAGAGAAGACACACCAGAGCATGGACACATGCTCTTCTGTCTGCCATAATCTTGTAGGGGTTAAATAGCCAACTGAAATGAGAAGTTAGCATATGTGGAGCAGAGCTCACAACCAAGTAGCAAACCTTCATCTTCTTTAAAGCAATCCATAGGACCTCTGTTAAGTCATAATTGCAAGCAAAGAAACCTTAGCGTAAAAAACCCCAAACAACAAACCAAGCCTGCAAGGAGGGTGCAAATGACCTTGCCACATACCCTCCTTTGGCAGGGGCCTGAGTGCCTGCAATCAGGGGAGAAATGTGGTCTGGCACACAGCATCTGCACTGACTTGAGCTAGTCTTAATAGGCAGAGTATAAAAAAGTTTTTGGCCTGAAGAAGCACACTTATGCAGAAGAAAAGAGGTCAGGTCCCTGACATCTGTTCTTTCTTTCATGGTATAGATCTATTCTGTAGGTATGATTTAAATGATTTTAGCAACTTTATTTATAACTCAGGAGCCTAGCACTGGATGAGTCGATGTGGTAGATTGTGCAGGAAAGGTGTGTCAACAGAAAAGCTCTTTCCTATATTTTGCATTTTAAAGTGGTCCAAATTTCTAAATGTTTTGGGCAGTGTGCCAGTTTTGCCTTGAGTCACAGGATGATGTGTCTCCTTCCACAAGGATGCACGTGACTGTTTCGGGAGTTAGACACTTTGGACACGTCAGTGAAGATAATTTCATTTCTCTGCACAAACCCCGGCGCAGTGGGGTCTTGAAGCACCACCCTTGCTCAGTACTAATAACCGAATGATAAAAGACAAGGGCAATGGAAATTATTAGGTGTCCATGTTCCAATAACAAACTTTGCTTTTGGTTGCAGGAGCCTCTTATCCAAATCAATGGGAACTTTGTATCCCACATTCAATGGCAAAAGGTGGCCTCTTGCCAATGCTTTGAAAGTGCAGCTATTTTTTTTTCCTTGGATCTGAGTGTACTTCAGCACCTGTAACTCATCCAGGAAGACAACAGTGTATTTCACAATGTCACATGTCCTGCTGCCAACTTAAAATTTGGGTCCAGATTCTTCCCTTTCTGTCAATACCAGGTAGTATTTTATTTCCCAACACTCAAATTCCTAGAACTGCTCTGTAGAGTAAAATGATGAAACACGAATCTCTGTCTTTTCATGACCACTGACACCTGGTATCTTTTGCAAAACAAACTACAAATGCTCACAGAGAAAAATTTCTGTATCACAGCTCCGTTTTTTAAAAATACTGTACTGCTCAATAATGGGGAGAATTTGCTTTCAAAATAACAGAAAAACACTAAGCATTAAATTACTGAAATGTCAGCCTTTCACCAAGTGAGTCAATCACAATATGGTATATTCATAGTGAAGCATCAAATAAGATGAGTAAATGGCACCAAATCTCAGTAATATTAAATAAAATGTCTGTACTTCTCATTAAGTCTCAATATTAGAGTGAGTAGGAGAGGATTTCAGTCACACGAGCAGCTGATTTAAGAATTTTCTTAACAGCTTATGGAGAAAGACCATCAGGGCACAAACAAAGGCAGTCTCTGAGGTGCAGCAGGACTTGAGCAATATGCACAAGCTGAGAAATAAAAATACACCTCATCAGCATGAGAATGAAAATGAATGCTGATAACGCTCAAAGGTCATCACCACCAGATCTCTGACTTCCTTATCAGAAAAAAAACCCCAACATTCCATACAATCAGACTGGAGAAGACATAAATATTAATAGATGAGAGCAGCTTCAAAGTGGACATGGTGGCAGGTGACAGAAGTCTGGACAGCTTGTGACTTTTAGGCAGGATCACCACCACCCTCCCTGATTTTATGGATACAGGCATCAAAGCTTGACAATAGAACTTATGCAATATTCAAGCATTAGTCTGTACCTAAAAATATACAGACAGAAATTCTGACTAACAGCAACAATTTATGGTTGCTGGCATGACAAGGTTTAGGACCTCACTAGGAGCCATAAATAATCCTGATGCTGTTTTTTCATTTATTACCTATAAATTTGATTTTTAAACTCCCACTCAGCCATCACTGAATCTCTTCTGATGCTCTCTATTGTCTTTGTAGGTTTCGGTTTGCTGCATTTAGCTTTTTTTGTTTGTGTGTTCGTTTTTTTAGTTTTTTGTTTGTTTTCCAGTGAGGTGTATGTGAAAAGGGGGGTTTAATCTCTTCTGGCCAGTCCTATCTCTTGGACCAGTCTATAGCATGATAATGGGCAGCAGCAGCTTTTAGTAGTGTTTGTCGTTACTGGTTAGCACTGGAAAAGACTGCCTACATTTCTGCTCTAAGGTCACATTTGGTACAGGCTACTGTGAAGCCTAGAGCCCTGGTGTTGAGTCCTATGACATGTAAGGGTGTGAACTGCATAATATTTGATATTTTTAATATTAAATATTTGTAATATTTTTATTTTACTCTAATTTATATTACATATTATTGAAATAACATTGAAAGCTGTATGTGTAAACAATGATAACAGAAGAATTTGCATGCCTTTCTTTCATTTTGTTTAAACTTGGGCCCATGAAAATAATGAGGATTTAAGCCACAAAAATAAGCTATTTCCATAGTAGATATTTTAAAACTATTTCAAAGTTTTATTTATTTAGAAGTTAAATAGGTCCAGTAGCAGTAATTAAACTACAAATGCAAAGATTTACAAGCTGCTTTTGTTATTTATTGTCACAGCCCCCTTAAATGCAGTGAAGGAAAATCTTTTAAAGTAGGCTTGAATTTGCAGAAAGTAGAGAAATAAAATATAAGGGAAAGGTTATTTTATTCTGTATTCTGACTCTTAATAGAAGGAAAGAATGCAGTCAGCAGCAGTAAGCTGGATAATACATTATCCCCCTGTAATACAGGGAGGGAGAAGTTCTAATATCAGTGTTTCCTCCTATGTCTTCAACTTGATCCTGGCTTGAGGGAAGACGTTTTAGAAGGCCTCTTTCAAGGGCAAGAAGATACACACTGGTATTTATACACACATACACATTTTAAAAGTTATTGTGTTTCATTTCTTGGGAACTATTCAGCCCCTTTTTTTGGCCTAAGAATTTGAGTTTTTTTCTCCACAGAAAAAATCTTCCTTTGGAATAAACAATACATTTGAAATAGTTACTTGTCTTGAAATTTTGTTCTACACAAAATGTTTTTTTTTAAAATCTGTGACATGACAGGTGAATAATACTAAGGCAGGATAAAATGTAATGTTCCAGCCAGTTGTGTTGTCATTAATCTAGTACAAACTTGCAAAAAAATAATATTGCATCTCATCTGGATTCAATAGTTGCAGAGAATTAACAGAATATTTTAAAATTATGACTAAGGAAAAATTATTGGTATGACATAATGGGTTATGCTATGTTCTGGGTTCAGGTATTTCTTGCTTCTGGGTTTTTTTTAATGAACAGTTGATACCCTGAACAAAGAAGCTTGATATTCACTGTACAGATTAGAGAAGAGAAGATTTCAGTAGTCATGTTGCCATATGAATTCCTTTCTCTAAAACCTTTTTTTATCAAAAATGGGGGTTATAATCCAGTAAAAAAAAATCTCTTAATGAAGACATTTGGATCCATGACAACTCATTACAGTTTCCAGGAAATATATCTGGCCTTCTTGGCATACTTCCCTGCCTGCAGAACTTGGACCAGAAGCTATTCATATCACTCTGGAAGTCATTGTTTCCAGTCCATCAAAGAGTATAATCTCTTATAATCAATCAAAATGAAAGAAATATAAAAAACAACTAATTATAAACTTAGAAATGAGTGTGCTAAGCCAAGATAAATACATATGTTCAGCTAGTGAATTATTCTCAAGTTTTCTGACTCCTTTTCAATGCATTAAATACATAAGCTTAATTGGCTTAATTTTGCTTACATCAGTAGTACTTTTTGAACTGAATTCAAGTCAATTTCCATGACTAATATTGAGGTTACATGTTTTTCTGCCTCTTCTCCTTCTGGTCCTTAAAAAGGAAAGTCAGAAGCCAGAATCTATAGACTGACTCTCTGATTCAGAATTGTTGATTCCTTTGAATATTCAGTGATAGGTAGCCGAGGGTTGGATGAAGCTTGCTGATCAATACAGAAAAAGGCAAAACATTCAGTGTTGCATTGGTGGAGCTCAAAGAATGCATAATAATGCAAAACACAACTTCGCCTGCTCTTAAGGAACAAACAGTATCTAGCCCCATTTGGCTTTTCGTAATTACTAAGATTTATGTCTAGGACCAGTGGAATTTATCAGAGTCACTGAGCTTTTGATTGACTTTAAGAAGCAGAAAACATACTGAGAATAAGCTGTATTTATATTTCTTCTGTGCACCTTGTGCAGTGTGATTCCGTTTTACCAAAGTATCCCTAAGAATAGGTGCTTGCCTTCAGTCATCTCCAGTAACATCCTAAAATCTTTTTTTCTTTTCTTCTTATAAGGATTGCCTTTGAAAGCATAATTACCAATACTTCATGTGAACAATTTGAAATGGTAATATTTCTTCTTCATCATTCTTTCATGCTTATCATTGGAGACATACACTAGTTTTATTTGATGTAGCATTATTCATAATACTTGCAATGTACTTGTAAAGAAACCTTTACCTTATGAACTTTAGACTCAAGGCTGAGTTAGATTTGTTCCAGTTAACATAAAGAACAGCATTCAGATAAATTTGTCTCAATGCTACTAAACAATCTTCCTCTAGCTTTCCAAGGGCCAAATACTGACACGGAAGTGCAATGGTGTGGTTTGTTTTTGCCTCATTAAACAAGATACCTACCACTATTGCGAATTCTTTCTTCTAAAAGGACAGTATGTCCCGTAGGAAGTTTCCTGCTGAAGATCTCAGCTGAACGGAGGAACATTGCTTCTACTGCTGAGCCCTTCAGCAAAGCAATCTGGTCTTCATGATCAAGGGTTTGGAAGCCTGAGGAGACATTAGAGATAAGTCAGGCAGTAGAAGTTCCCACATCTTTCTGTCCTGAAATTCCTGCACGTGAGGTGCCACTCATCTGCATAACCTTGATGCTGGTGTCAGTAGGGTTGCCAAGTGCTGCAGAAATTGAAACCTGGACTTCAGAAAATGACACTGATTTGAACCTCCCCAAAGTTTATGAGGATTACACGTGTGTTTCAGTGTTCATGGTACTTTTAGAGGATAAGCAAAATGTGGTGTAGTATAACCAATAGTGAGAATTTTGTCTAGCTCCATAATATTTTCTGTCGTGTTTCCACCAGACCTCTCTACATGCCTTTCCCACTGCCATGCTGCTTTCAGTGTTACGATGCACCTTCCTTAGTGTTGAAGGGTGAGTTAAAGGGGACCTCTACCGTATGCCTACTATTCAGTCTTGAGGTAACATCAACTTGAGAGTTGAAAAAATACTAATAAACTCAGATTTTCAGCACTTGTCCATAACACATCGTGCCAGGACCGTAAATACTGGTGCCACCAACTAGAGAAAGTTCTTGCGTGGGAGTCACAATGCAGTGGATGTTAAAACCTAGAGGCATTGCTAGAAAGGCAGCAAAGGGCATGAAGTAGAGTCTAGCAAGTGTTAGCGGTAATTTAGAGGCAGACTACTTGGCATTGCAGCAATATACAGAAATAAAATCTCTCTACAGACACAATCCCTTCTCTGAGCATTTTGTTTGTCAATAGCTAAAGGGTGCCACATCTTGGAGTGGCAGAGTTTGGATTGTTCAACCTACTATTCTTCTGAGCACAAAGCACCTTCGTGTCTAAGCAATGTGTAGAAGGAGCAGGCATTGCTTTATAGTATCCAAAATATACACGATTGCCAAAAGGCAACAGAAATTACATATTGCATGTAAACCTTGCAATAACAAAATTTGCCCCAAGACGCTGGATATACCTGGTAGTTTTTTAGTGAATTCCACAAGAACCTGCACATGACTGGTAGCCATTTCTGTTAAAATCAGAAAATTTCCTTCAGCACTGAATTCCTCGTTTAACTGTTAAAAATTAAACCAAACAAAATCTGTTAATTTTCACTGACATTTCACATTTAAGAGCATAGAATACAAGAACTATTAGACTGGACCAAGCAAGAGTTCCACCAAATACTGTAATTTGTCTCCAATGTTGGCAAAACCAAGTATTTTGGAAGGCAACATAAGAAGTAGACAGTATCTTTTATTCTAGAAATTATTTTCAAGCTTCCAGGCTGGTGTCTTTATAGAAAGGAACATTGACAGCAAGTCAAACTCAAATCACTGCCTATACTGACAATGGAAAAACAAAGCTCCAATCAGCAAAGGTTAGATTTGATCATAAAAGTCTTATTCTAGAGTTGAAAGCTTTTTCTTAACATTTAAGTTTGATAGAAAAATATGTGGTCTAACTGTTGACTGAATGGGAGAGATTCTGCCCCACTTTCAACATGCTTTAACTGTAAGCTTTCACCCATAGTTTGCTCTACTTTATTGTACCTACTTATGCTGACTACAAATATTTTTTGCCGTGTAATCCTCAGCTTCATTATCAGTATTTCAAAAATGAATTTGTCAATATACTTACTAGTTTTTTTGACACCTCCTGTGGTATTTTTTGTTTACTGTATGAATCCATAATATAATTAAGAAGTTTCTGCTGTTCTGGGGTAAATTCTACCTTCTCCTATACTGGCAAAAAGAAAAAAAAAAGCCCATCATGAAATGCAGTCATAGTAATGATGTAGCATCTCTTGCTTTAGGCAAAATCTATGCGTCTATTTTTCACCACTTGGAGACCAAGGAGATAAGAGGTTTGCTTGTCACTGAGGTTTTTATAGAAGTATACAGAAGCGAGGTGTATAATGTTTTTAAACTGCATAGGTTTGTGTGGTTAATTATCAGAAATAAGGAAATGTTTAGCAAATAACTAGATATGTTAGAGTTTTAATATCACACCTCACTGTATGAGATATATGTACCACAGAAAAAATACTGCATGGACCTTACACATGCTTTACAGAGTTTTGACTAAAAATTTATCAGTACTACTTCTACACTCAAGGCATTTCCTTGACTTGGTGGAAGATGTGGTTTTAATTAATACAGGTAGCTCCAGAGAGTTTTCAATACTCTTTATTTACTGTACTAGATGCATTTAACAAAAATCAAACATCACCACTACTGTATGAACTATTACAAGAATTCTCTTACCCTATATATTTTAGTCGTAGATGTTACTTGTTTCACATCATGGCCTTCATTGTCTTCATTGACTGTGTGATCTGGGGGCTGCTTCACATTTTTCCGTAGCCTTTTTGACTTGCACTGTATCTCTGTTAAGAGACCTAGGACACATAATGCAACACAAAGCATTTATATGTGAACTTATGTATGCCTGAAGCATTGAAGAGGTACATAAACATGCCCATGAATGCCCTTTACACTAACAACCCTGCTTACCTGTGCAGATCGTCTCCTGAACGCGTCATTATCCTTGGATGTGAGTCTAATGAGACAAGCTAGGTACACACTATGAGTAGTCTAGCCCACGTGGAGCTCATCTGCAGAGCAATGCAGTTGGTTCTGCCAACCCAGCATCCACACACTGAGCATGTCAGGGGTCTTGCTTTGGACCAGCTCTAATCTATTCTTACAGGCAAAAAACCCATTAGCTATGGGAGAATGCTGGATTGTGCCTTTGGTTCAGTTTTATACAAGAGAAAAGCCTTTCCTGTGCTCCAAGACCTAAACCAAAGTGCAATAAATAGGAACAACTGGAAGACTGTCATCAAAATAATGCTCTTTTGCTCTGATCCAGAATAGTAACTGAAGTGCAGCTGTTCTTACACAAAGAGCACTGGATATTTTCAATAATCTTTAAGCAATATTAGGTCTGTTGTGCAGAATCTTTGGAAAGAAAGCCCACTCAGAAGAGGGGACTCCGTGGCTTTAGCCATTACTGCGTCACTACACAGGTAGACCAACAGCTGGAAACGTAGACTCAGAAGTAACTCAGACTGGCAGACCTACCTTTAAAATATATTTATTTAAGAAGTTACCCAGCTGGTCTTGTTATTTTGCTTTTCATTGTATTAGAGGATTGCATAAAGCCCTGGTTTTATTACAGAGTTTCACTTGCCCTAATAAAAGGGGTTTTGCGTTTGTGGTTTGGGATTTTTTGTTTAGGTGCTGTTGTTGTAGACTACATTTCAGTACCTTGAGCCAGGGAGCATCCTTTTGTGGATGTCATAAAAACTATCAATTTTCTTGTGCTAACAAAAGAAAGGAACAATGGGTACCCTACACAATCTGTGGAAGACAGTCAGAAATCACAAATGAAAAAGTAAGCACCTAAGTATTTATCTAAAAATAAACCTATCAGCACGGGACTGACTTTCTTTCTTTCTTTCTTTCCTTCATTCAAGTATTCTTCCCATTCTTCACCTTTAAAAATGCAGAGCAGGAAAAGAGGCTCATTCAGTGAGTATATGATGTGGAGGAAGATACCATGAAACCAGTGAATCTCGTTGTGAATGTTTTTAATTTCCTGTTTAAGCCCTATATAAAATGACCTACCTGAACTGCTGAGAGAAGAGGAAATTTACATGATTAAAATAAGACCTGCAAAGAATACCTTGAAAGGAGGGAATAGGAATGATGGAGATAATAATTGGTATCAAGCCATGTAATTTGTGGTGCCACACAACACCATAGATTTATTTTTCTGAATTATTCAGTGCATACTTTGGTTCTGTTAATGGGCTTGTGCTGTTTTTCAGCTTAGGATCTGGTCTATTGCCTTCCTAGGGAGAATTTGCTTTATGTTTGCCTTAAGCATTAAGACAGATTTGTCTCATGCTTCCTGCTACTGAGTATTACCTTGATATCTTATTCTGGCTCCATTTAAGTCAGCTGAAAAACTTGTGTGTGAGACAGGACTTCACTTTTTACCTCAGAGATACCTAGGTTTCAATGGGTATTAAATTCCAGGAAGAGTGGCAGAACCTGGGTCTTCCCTAGCTAGACATTTCACCTAAGAAACTTGCAGTTTAGATCAAAATAACAGCAAATGACTGAAATTGATGGGCAGTAATTTTGGTCTGTCTGTAGTTTGCACATAAAGGGCAGGAGAAAGATTGTTGAGTAGCTGGGTCATAAATATTTATAATACTTTACCTCCTTGTTCAGAGGGAAAAAAGAATCCACAGAACTTGCAATTACAATCCTAAAAAACGCGTAAGTGAAACAAAGTTCAAGGTAACCTTTTATTTCCTAGTCATATTTTTTCAAATAAATGCCCTATACTACTACAAGTTTCATGTTTTACTGTCCTAGATTGCCTTGAACTAAAAGCAATTATACAACACACTCCTACTTTAAAGCCATTAAATAGTGCCTTGCCAAACATCCTCATTGCAGTGCATTAGAGCACACTTATGGTTAAGTCATGAGCAACACAAGATACCCCGTGTTTCCATTGCAGAGAGAGAGTCAAATGGCAATGGCACCCGCTGGCTTTTATTTCCCATATGCCAGCTTGTGAAAATGATAGGCCGGTATAAAAGTTTCATGTGGTCCCAGTCAGTATTATTTACACTGACCTGGTTTTTTTTTACAGCAGCGGGTTGTTGGATTTTTGCTGCACTGAGTGACTCAACCTGTTTTGAATCCTCAAAATTTTGAAGCAATGGATCAGGGGTGAGCTCACAGGGGAGTTATTTTCCTCTGACAATGCAGGACAAATTGAGTTCTTCCATCAGAGTGGGGTCTGCTCATATATTTATGTATTGCATGAGAATATGTAATATCTCAGGATCTCTGCAGCCTGTTCAATTTGCAGAATGAAAGATTAATTACATTATGCTGGCAACACCTTCGAAATATTGATGGAGCTTATTGTTTCTCGTATAACCAACAGTTACTATAGCATCTTCTGATCAGATTGAAGGATAGAAATATATTAAAAATTCCAAGTAGATTAATTTCGTGTATGAACCTAAATTGGTTTCACACATATGTGTATGCTAAAGTGACTGGAGCCATCAAGAAAAATAAATTGTAGTCCTATTCACGGAAGGCAAAAGAGCAGATGTTTACAGAGTGTTTTCAGGAGCAAGTTTACAAAAATAGTGCAATAACTCAAAGAGGAGCTTTAAATGTGTTCAAAGTTGTACTCTAATATCCCCATTGTTCTAAGTTATCCAGTTTGAAGCTCAATAAAGTTTATAAACTGTCAGTCTGAATAGAATATTTGTTTTAATATGAAACATTATTAGAACCCGTTGGGTTCATTTCTGGAGACCTGTGTGTCTGTGAGTTCTACCTATGTGCCTATATGCAAGGCAGGAAAGTCTGTAGCTCCATGAGGAAAGCTAATGAGACTATAAAAAAGGGCCAGCCCTTACCAGGCTTTGCCTGATTGCTGGGTGAGGTCTGGGAACATACACTTGGCAAGTCCACAGAAACTTCCTGCTAGCAACACTCATGCTCTTTTCTTGAAAATGGCATTGTTTATGTGCCAAAACTTGGACTTGGCTAGCAAGAACTTGTCAGGGGGAGTCCCAGAAAGAGTAGGAAAGAGAAGCACCAGGAGTTTCCTGCTCTCGCTTCCATAACACTGCAAAATCCTCCCTCCTGGAGAGTCTCCCATAGACTCACTTCCCTGACTGCTTCTCCTTCCCACTCAAGCAGACTAATAGCTGTCATCCAGTGCAGGACTGACCTTCCTTCACTGTTTGCTCAGCTCCTACACCCTCACATCCCTGACCGCCAATGAAATCCCATTGCTTAAAAGTGCATTTGTCTTTCAACAGGGTTTGATGCACAGGCACAGCATCTTCTTTAATACACCTTCCACCTGCCAAATGACATCTTTTATAACTTCATTATTACAAGCAGACCACTGAAACAAGTACAGTATTTGATGCATGCTCTGACTAGATGATGCAAATACCTGTATACATACATTCAGCCAACATGCCCATTTGCTTGCATTTCCTTAGACGGCACTCCTGGCATTTTCTCCTCATGTACATGTCCATCTCGCAGTTGCCTCCATTTTTACACTTGTATACTGCATTTTTTGTGATGCTTCTTCTGAAGAATCCTGCACAAAACAGCAGTGATGTAGATGAAAGAAAATGCTCAGAAGCAAAGTCATCAAGTTGAAGAGCACCTCCATCTGCACTTGTTTTTCTGAATGACACATGTTGTGCCAGACCATCAGTTTCTTTCAGTGCCTGGATGGCTACATTCTTGATACTTGTATTAACAACAGTATCCAAGTCATATTTAATAATTTAATAAATGATCCTACACACTAGACATTAGTCAAAAGTAAAGTCCTGGAATTGTGAATGTTAGGAAAATTCAGACCCAAATCTGAAACCTGCCAGTAGCAGGCTGAGCACCAGCACTAGAGCCGTAGGGTGATGCCATACAAATAGCCAGTGAAAAAAAATATGAGTCTGTTAAGTCTCTTGAGGAACGTGCAGAAAGAGAGCTGAATAACTCATCACCCTTTGCCCAGCTCCTGGGAGCAACAGAAACTCCACATACTGGTCTGCTCACCCACCCTCAAGTTGAATAAGGAAGCTGCATTCTATCTGCCTATTGTACGTGAGGCCTCCACCCCTTTTTACAAGACTCTCCAGCCTTATTCACTAAGTATTGTCCACTTGATAAGTTAAGTAGTCATCTAATTTCACCTGCACAGGCAGTTCTACTGATATCGTCACTGGATTCACTCAAAAATTGCACAATGATCACTGCAAACAGCAACTGATAAAAGAAATGGAGACAAACCTTCCTAAATCTGTCCAAATCTCCTATTTGGCTGCTGCCTAGCACATCTGTGATAGTGCCACTGTGGGCAAAACATGGGGTGCACAAGATATTAAATGTGTTTGAATAAGAGTCATCACAAAGCAACAGAATCTTTGCTGTCAATGTTTCCTGAATTTTTAATGTTTCTCACTGCGCCATTATTGTCTTACATTGCCCTTCATATGGCAGAGACTATTTGGCCTCAGCTGCAGCGGATTTCTTCCCCATGTGAGGGCAGATTTCTGAAATAAACTCCTGGGAGATTCTCCTGGCACATCACTGATTTATACTGTGCTTCAAACTAGAGCTCTGTGTACATTTATATTAACCAGAGCTATTCAAAAAGCTTTTGCTTTCTTATCACCACTGCCTGGGACAATAAAGCTATTGTTTTCCAACCTGGCACTCTGATGCATTAAAAGAGGGACCAGATAAGAGCCAGTCTCCCATGCTCAAATCATAGAGCAAATTCAGTTGTGAATCTAAAGGATTGTCTGTGTGTTTGCAGAATTGTGCATTGTCACATGACAATTTCCCAAATTTGACCCACGGTTTTATAGTCGCCTAATCTCTTCCAAGCACCAGTGTGTAGCAACCAGTAAAACAATTCCACTACCTGGTCACAAAAAAACCTGGCATTTCTCTGAATCTTCAGTAATTCCTGCTTGAAATCTCTTCCATGCTGTCTGTTTTATTGGCTGCTCTTCAAACGAATACAGTTGACTGGCATCAGTCTCTTTTGAAATGCAGATTACTTAGAACCTCCAAAAGCCCCAGGCATTATTTTTATTCATCACTCAGATGGTTTTAATACATTACCATTTACTGGTCAGGGAAGGGAAAAAAAGCCTGGATTTAAGCTGTAAGTTCTCACTGTCAGTTAAAGGCAACTGCATCTGCTTTATATAATTTCTAATTTTATTTGTTAATTTTAAATCCTATAGTTTATGACACATTAATTAGTAGTAAATACTGAAAAGATCTGCACAAATATTTATAACATTCGAAGACTGATTGATGATCACTCAACCTATCCACAAGGTGTGCATTTACTTCTTCATGGAGGAAGAAAGAAAAAGAACTGTAGTAAATTAATTTTTTAAGATATGCAAGAAAGAAAAAGGGAAAAACATGGATGCAAAAGCTAGGAACCAACAAGATTCAAGCAGTCAAATACTTGCTCTTGAAAACAAAGGTTTTGAAAAAGTGAAATTATTTAAAATGAAAAGCAAATTTTTTTTTTTCAGAAAGTACTTTTAACCCTATTCTTGCTTCATTATTTTGTGAAGTGACTCTTGAATCATTGTCTTCTTGAACAGACTTCTTCATAATTAATTTTGAAATTTGCTTTTGGTGTGAATGAAATTTCTGTATACATTATTCACTACTAATTCAAAATGAACTTATACTTCCAGAAATACTTATATGTGACTTTCTATAACGGGAGGAGTTTTACTAAAATTTAAAGGTAAGTCAGAAACAGCATATGATAAACTAACAAAGGATTAGTAACCCCAAAAGCTGAAGGCTTTTCTAGCACAGTCTAACTTTCCTCTGATCTTGCCAGATTACAAAAAGCTCATGTTGGCTGGAAATGTTGAATTTGCTTTGTTCTCAGATAGTCATGAATATGATTAATTATGGTAGAGCTGCTCCAATGTTACTGATGCTGATTTTTTCTTATGGAAATTATGAAAGTTGAAGGAGGGCAGTTGTAAAAAGAGTAGATGAAAGCTTTGGAAATCTCTCTTTTGGCATCCTGATGGGTTTTACATTTGAAAGTTTTTGGAGTTCACAATTGCTAACAAAGCACCCGCTCTGCTCTGTCAGACTATCAAGACATCTTCCGGCTCCACCCCATGCTCCCGTGGTGGGTGTTAGTGTGAGGAGAGGACTGAAGCAGGACCTTTCTTTGCAAGAAGAATTCTAGTCTGGTATGAGACACATCAAGCAGTACAGGAGTGGTTTGACTACTGCAAAAACTCCTACTGCAAGCCTGCATGGAGGGGATGTGTAATTAACTTTTCGTAGAGTCATAGAATGGTTTGGGTTGAAATGGATCTCAAAGATGGGGGCTTTTTGTTCCAGCAGAACTCCTTCTGTGCCTTTGTTAAACAAGCACAACAATATGTCACACTTGTTCTGTAACATCTGGCAAGGGCCCTTAAAACCCAATGTCACTATTCAGGCTGAGGCTGTACCAGAATGTTTTTGATGTCTGTCTACAAAGATTGTTTCAGAAATGGTCTCCACAGTAGCAAGTTTAAGCACAGTGTATTGCTCCTTGTGCTGTAAATATTATGTAAAATATTAATGAAATGGTTCGTACATATTTGTTAATGGATGGTAATATATTAAGATATATGTATATATATGTAGCAGTGTATACTCCTGCCTCTTCAGATTAATATTCCCATGAGGAACAATAGATAAGATCCTAATATTGGTCCATCTGCCCAAGAAAGAAAACCAAAAAGAATGGAAGGTGTTGCTGAATGCATTACCCAAGAAAAAAATTAAAAAAAAAAAAAAGTATTCATCACAGAGGATTGAAGCCCACAAAAATATGTGCAAAGCTTCTTCCTTTGAATAAGAACATCCACTGCATCAATGGAGCAGGGGTGCTGCAAGGTGAGTACTAGTCCTACAGAAAGGGACTTGCATATTATTTTGAACACACATTGAGCGAGAATTAACAGTCTTGTTGCCAAGAAGAAGGGATAATCTCATACTGGGGTGCAAGGCACAGACACGTGAGGTAGTTATTCTACTGCACTGATAAGAGCACAACTGAAGGACCGAGCCTAATTTTGGTCTCCATGCTTTGAAGGTAATACATACCCATGTGAAAAATTTCACAGATAACAAGAACGATCAAGAGATCTAGAAAACATAGCATCTGCTTTACCTTGTCAGACAGAATTACTGTCCTCAGCACATCTCTTTACTGAATCAGCTGGTACTTTAGTCACCTCTAAAGTTTATTGTAGAAACAGAATCCATTATCTTTAAGTAATTCAACTTTTACTATGTTTGATCAAGGGTGCTATTCTTTGTAATTGATGTTGCAGTCATGAAACAGAACAAAAACATAAAATAGATTATCCCAATAAAGCAGTAAAATTCTGGTTACATAGAGTGATTCAAAATGAATCAGTAGGGAAGTGGACACGTTTCCTTTCACCATGGGTTTTAGTCTGGATATTTACCTGATGGCTTTAACCTCTGTTCTAGAAACATTCTATATAAATTTCGAAGTTTGTAATTTTAAGTCTTTGAAAAGTTCCCAACATATTTAATACTGAAGCTAATAAAGAGTAGGAACAGCTTACTAACAGAATAAATGTATCATTACTTGGAATCATCACATCAAAATTGAGTTTAACCTTGTTTATAATGACAGCATTCATATGAGTTAATTCATAGTTTTTGACATGGAGACTATTCACTCAGACAGCAGAAAGAAATTAACCTCTTATTTATTGGAATTATTGAGATAAACTGTGTGAGTCTTGACTGTATTCATGTTTAGAGTGCTTGACTAGTGTGGTCTGTTTTTTCCTCACAAATGATTTTGTGATAGATAAAGAAAAAGCCCCAAATTAGGTCAAGATTCACTCTCTATGACAGTGAATTCCACATTAAGATATTTCAGTAGTTCAGTAGTGACCATACTTTAGTCTTTATACATAAAACAGGAATGGTAATGAAATATTCACAGAACAGAATGAAAACCTGGGGCACTATTTTTCTGGCCGTAGTGTACCTCAGCCCTGTCACAGATATATTATACCTCTTCAGGTACAATAATTGACATAACCTCTTGTCCCTCTCTGCTAAAATACCTGGCAATCATGTTTACCATAGTGGCAATGATTTTCTGCACCACATTTATCCTGATAATAACATGTGAATAATATTCTTCTAAGAAGCAAGGTATTTGTCCTACAGATACAACCTTCTTCCTGAAGAAGCTCCCTCCTCAGGGATAGAGGCTATCCTTAGAAGAAGGTATAGAACTAGAAATCCTTTCATTTCACAAACCTGAAGACACCCATCATATCCTTTGGGAGCTGGGGGAAAGAGATTCCCTGGGAACAGCCCACAGGTGGGGGCTGACAGCTTTCACTTCCCTTCAGTGCATGCTACATGAGGCACTTGGGCTGGTTTTAGCTATTTTCTAGGGCAGCCTAGCACTCAGCTCCCAGGGGCCTCCATGGGCATGTTCCTTCCTCAGGCGGAGAACGGCATGAACAGCTTCCGTAGAGAGCAGAGCCAGGCTGCCAGTCTCCACAGAGAAGCTCTCCTTCAGTTTACCAAAAGCTAATGGTGCTCAAGAGCCGTAGGTTGGCCTACTGTGCTGTATAACCACAGGGCAATGGTAGAAGACTCTGCCAGTCTGTCTTGGGGAAAATAGGGTACACAGGATCCAAATTTTAAATCTCTAATATGTTTAATGATTTGGATAAAATTACCAAGAAAAGAAATTATTAAAAAAAAACCAACTAAACAAACAAACAAAAAAAACAACACCCAAAACGAAAAAAACAGAGAAGCTGCTGTGCCTATTAGCTGAACTGATTTCATCCTACCTTTGCATCCTTCACAAGTAAGGGCATTGTAGTGGTACCCAGAGGCTTTGTCACCGCAGACCACACAGAGCTCTTCTCCTTTCACTCTTCCCGTGGAGTGGCCCAGTCTAGGCCTTTTGGCTGCAGGGATATCCATTATCTCTGCCTCCCTTGTGAAAAAGGTCTCTGAGGGTAACCTCCTGAGTTCATACATCCCAGGGGAATACCATTCTTCATGCTGCGGAGGGTAGAAGCCTAAGTTGGAGTAATAAGGTGGCGACGAGATCTGAGGCTGAACTTGGGGAAATTGCACATTGTTGTACTGTGCATAAGGTGACACATCTGCCTCTTGCACTGGAGAACTCATTGGTTCTGAAAGGACACCTGGAAAATAGAAATGCAAGACCAGTTTCTAGTACTACCATGAAACTGTAATTATCAGAGAAGTTTCCACTTCCAGACGTTTATCTCAAAAACCAGGCACAAGCATAAAGATTGCATTATCTAAACTCAGCTTTGCTACACAAATACACTGCAAGAAGTTTTAAAAATAATTTATTCCTTCTCAGACATTCCTTTATAATTGGTGGGAATGTCCAGCACTGGCAGTTACATAAAAAAAATCTTGAAAAATATTGTGCAGGTAATCGTATAATTGTTGGAAAGAGCAATCCATACCCCAGGGAAGCTAACAACCCAAATTAGGCCTTAAAGCAGAATGGAAGAAATCCAAACAAATGGCAAAAACCCCATGGCACTGGTGAAAGCTAAATCAAGACTCCATGTTAATTTGTATTTAATTCTGAATGAATACGTCATGACAGACAAAAATTGCACTGGGGAAAAATGACAAGTGTGAGGCTTAATTAGAAGACTAAGAAAATGAAATAAACATTCAAGAAGAGCCTGAAATAGGAAAGTGAGGTTACCAGGAAAGAACAAGAAACATATTCCTAATAGAAGTGGTGAAATGCAACCATCTCACCATCCAGCCTCCAGTGGTCAGCCAGCCTCTACAGCCTGGTCCCCAGCCCCTACAAGCCTGTGCTGTTCAGTGCAGCTGTGCAGTTCTCATAAGAAGCACCTCTCTAAGCCAGCATTAGTCACCTCTGAGCCAGCAACAGGCCTGGCAGTGGCACAAGGAGTGACAACACTTCCTGTCGGGACCACCATGGTATCTGGAGGTTACCTTAACCTTGCTCGTTAAATAGCATATTTAAAATTGCAAACAACTGAACCCTCCTTTCTTTTCTGTACTCCAGGTACAACAACATCTAGCAGTCCCTGGATAGTGTAGTTAAAATCAAACCCATGTCAAACAACTGAAAAGCTGAAGTTAAAAGTTATTTGCAAACTATTTCTTATTTTCTGTTGGAGAGAGCCACATCTTGCTGTTTCATGAAAACACTGACTCAATTCCTTCAACAGTTCCAAGAAGAGAGTCTGAGAAAAATAGTGCATATTTCCAGGCAGATGACCAGTCCACTTTTATTTGAGTCAACAGCAGTATTTACAAGGAAATCATAGATTAATGTTCGTTGGTGACTATCACTTAACAGTGCTTTAGAAGAACTCCAGAAACATTTTTGCTGACGCCAAATTGGTCCCGGACAAGTATCCTCTTGCGAGGAATCAGAAACAACAAAGAAATGCCAACAATTAAGACGAGGGAACATCCGTAATGACAAAAATAATTAAAATCTATAGTGGGGGATCTTTCCCTCTCCTTCGTCTCACTTCGGTTAGTGCCACAAACTAACCTTGTAATTACACCTACTTTTTCACTTTCAAGGTCTCACGCTTTTGCTCTGCAGCTTTCTGCCCTTCCTACTTTACCATGCTGCAGAAGCCATGCAGGTGTTCTGGGTTTGTGTGGTTGCTCTATTATTGCCCACAGCACGTCTTTGCCAACAGCAAGTGCTGAGGTCCGAGCTCCAGAATAAGCGGCAAGATCTACGTCTGGAAAAACGTGACACAAAACTGAGTGAGAATAATGGTGCCCTTTGTTACTAGCAATTAGTTTAATTATGGTTGCATTTCATTGCCCCAGAACAGGCCAGAGCACCAAGTGCTACACTGGCAGAGCAGAGTAGCAGAAGGCACGGCACGAACCCAAGGTTATGCCATTTAAACCAAGAGTATAGACATACAGAGGGCATCTGGGGACTCTATGAAAGAGCCTGGAAGTGAAATTACAGCTTCATGCATCAGATGCAAACTGTCACTGATACCTGCCAGCCACAGTGGTGACAAAACAAGTAAAGGGTGAGGACAACAATGATTTGATATCCAGTATAGGTTTGATGAGTCTTAAATGGGTCTTTAGCTGTATTTACCACTTGTTGAAGCCACTGCTCATGAAGACTGGTCAAGGTACTTTAGGTACAAAAGCTGGGGTTAATTGTGGGATACACACTCATTTAGTCTCTCTTTGGAAAGGAATCTGTTCACCATGGAAACCTAAGTTTTCATTTGCTAGTTAGTAATTAGTTAGTTGCTAAAGGAAAGTGAGACAAGCCCAAAATGAAAAAGAAGAAACTGTTGATTTTTAGCTTTCTGCCATCCACAGGAAACTCCACAAAATCTGTATACCAGCCTCTTGAACTGCTTGGGCCTCTGAAATAGCAAGAAGAATAGGCAACACTCCTTCCACAGAAAAAAAATCTCAGGGCTTGTTAAAAACTCAGAGCTACTAAAGAACTGCAGCACATCCTGGGACAATACTGGGGGTTTATTTAAACTACTGTAGAGCCATTTGGGTTACAAATATGTTTAGAAAAATCTTCCCAATCATTAATTCTACTCTGCTTCCAAAGGAAACAAAAAATATGAGTCTGAATTAGTTAAGTTAAATACAGGAGAAAAAGCCAAACAGGCTATATCATGTCCTTTTTCCTTCTGTATCAGGCACAGATTTAAAAAAGTTAGCTGAACTGAGTCCATGCTCAGGTCAATGGAAAGAAAAAGGAAGAACAGACAGGGTTGAGAGAGGCTGAGAGAACATGGTCTTGTTTTATGTAAAACAGACTTACAGCTAGAACTCTGGGAAGTGCTCAAGGACCAGAAAGATTTTTGAAAATAATTAGGTTGCAACTATGTAGGTTTTCCCACTTTAGCTTGAAGTTTTGAGGTTTTTTTGTTTGGTTTTGGTTTGGTTTGTTGTAAGTAGACCTGAGCATGATGTACTTGTAGACCTGCACATGAGAGTCTAGACCAAATAATTTCTTATCACAAAAGAAAAGTAATCTTATCTTACCAAGCGGAATGTACATAAGCTTTTCTCCATATATATATATTAGTAGAAATCTGGGACGGACTGGTTTCATGCAACTAAAGCGTGAGCAGCCCAGTAAGACCATTGGAGTTGCAGTAGTATAAGCAGTGAAAGTGAAATCAAAAATGAGCTCACTGGACCGACATTTTGTTTGTGTGGTCTTAAATATTTTGTAACATTTATCTGTTTTTCCTTTTGGAAGCATGCTTTTCAGATTTTTAAGGAAAGACTATTTAAGCATACACAAATGTTAGCTGCAGATTTTTTCAATTTTCAAATCTTGTATTTTGCAAGTAAGTGTTTTTCAATGAAAACCTTTTACAAAAATATGGAAAGCTTACTAAAAGCAAAGTGAAACCTTCACATGCACGTGATCATTGTTTTACAAATATTTTTTCTATTTGCAACTGAAATTTATTAGAGAGTTTTACTTTTGTTACTTTAAATTTTACACGGAATATTTTACATGAAACTTGAAAAAAAAATTTGACTTGTAGAAACAATAGATAATTTTCCTTGCAGGAATAAACTGTTTTCAGTTCGCAGAGTTATACTGACGTTTTGTGTAAGCTAAAGGGGATTTTATGCAGAATATTACAGAAATTATGAGATGACATTTTAATGTAAAAGTTATTGTTCCACTCATATAAAGCTAAACAAAGAGAATTAAATTCTAAGCAGGTTTAAAATATGAACTCCTGTCTCTCCTTTGTTTTTCATGAAGGAACATAATAAAATTATAATATTCAGAATGAGGTAATTTGGAAACCGTGGCATAGCCATTAACAAAATCCTGGTTTAATTCCAAACAAATTATTTGTGTACCTTTTAAAGATTACGTGGTTTAAAAAACCTACTAGCATCCTACAATTTCAAGGAAGAGTGCAAGAATAGATAACAAAAATATCCAAGTGAGAATATGTCAATATCCTACCTCAGGCTGTGTTCAGTCTGACCATTTCTTGATGAAAAATACTCTCCTTAAGGTGCCTCAGTCTTCCTTTTCCTCTCTTTTTTTCTTTTTTACCTCCTGACGTCTCTGTACACATAAAACTTCTTAATTCTGCTTTGTCTGTGTCCTGTTAACTTCTTTGCTGTGAGAACTTTCTTTAAGATTAGAAAGGAGTGACACAGACCAGAGGTTGTATAGTTTACTAATTAACTTCATTACGAGAAACTTGTTTGTAAATGCCGGAAACAATGCCTGTTCCCAGTGTGGATTTACCCAGATAGAATTTGGTTACCAGTTGAGGGGATGCCTCAAAGTAGCCTAGCCATTGTATTTTTGTACCTATTGTGGTTTACTTACAACAAAATTTTGTATCAGTAAATATTTGGTAAGGTCAGGTGGTTCTGTGCAATAGATTAACCACTTCAGTATCACAGGAAGCATGTTTTTTAAGTGCAGAAATGTTGCATTCTCAAAAAAATGCCAAAGTGCTCAGACCCTACTGGACACATTTGTAGGACACGATAGAATGGTTTGGGTTGGAAGGGACCTTAAAGATCATCTAGTTCCAAACCCCCTGAAATAGCCAGGGACACCTTCCTCTTGAACAGGTTGCTCAAAACCACATCCAATCTGTCCTTCTCATTACATTTTTTACTCACATTGCCACTCTGTTTGGCTTGGCTCTCTTCATAATTATTACGCATCCAAGATTTTCTGTTTTAATTTGTGTTGGTTTGTTTCCTTTTGATTCGGGGGTCAGGTATGAGCCTAATTATCTTCTCTGCAGGGATGAAGCCAGATGTTGCATCAACTGCCAGGTGGTGCTAAAGACAAGTAGTTATTTAACATAACTTATGATCGTGAAGCTGTTTAATCAGTTTGGACACTTGACCCTACTACCTTTTGTATTACTATTATTTATTAAGAAAAAAACCCCAAACCAGGAAAAAATGCAGATTTACCTAAAAGGAGTCAACCTTTTAAGCTCCTCTTAGGCACTGTTCTATGTCTACAACAATTTTCAGTAGCATTTGTAGTTCTTTCATTAAGAAGTTTCGATATATTGCTTTTATTCCCCCTTGGTTACGTCTTTTTTTTTTTCTTGTTCTTCCTCATCCTTTTCAACACAGCTTTTAAGAGTGTTCATTCCCCCTAAAAATTCTTTCCCAGCTAGGGACGTGTACAATGAGGGTAGCATTTCTTGTCTTGTTATACTTTAATGTCACCTTACAAGAAAACAATTTCAGGGCATCAAAAATGCTTAAAATAGGTCTTCATTCAAACCAAGCGTACAATACTACTGAATTATCTTTTCAGGTTCTTAGAAATAATTCCATTTCTGATATCTGAAGTTTCACACTTAGTATCTTGCATATTAACTTCTATATAAGGTAGATACCAGTTACTTATCATAGAAATGGCAGTTTGAGTCACATGCTGTATGTATTTCAGGTGCCATACAAATATATAACTTTACCCTACACATATAAGATTTGAAGGAGAGATTTTTTTGGTGTCTGAAAATTCATTCAGTCCCTTGTGATAAAAGACAAGTGAAGACCATTGAGAGAAATAAGCTAAGGTATTTAACAATGTATTGTCTCTAATATGAAAAAATTTCAAAGGCAATTGAAAGATGTTATCAAACACCTTTTTGCAACAGTCCTGCTGAATTGCCAAGCCTTAGAGCAGTGACAAGGCTTGTCACAGTGCTCTGCTAATGCACCTCAGCATATTCTAGGTCACAGCTTGTGTCCAGCCAATCTGGGGCAAAGTGCAGGAGCTCAGATCAGTCTATGTTTGTCATGTGTGTCGCAGAATAAATTCATGGCTCCAAGGTGAACTACAAAGCTTCCAAAGATTTTAAAGGAGAACAGGATTTCAGTCCTAAATTACAGAGGTTAAAAAAGGAATGTTGATAGGTGTGCCACTTTCTCTTAGGTCAGGATATGAAACTGGACCAGTCTTCACACAGCTGGCCCTGTTCAGTACAATGGGACTTGTGAAATGAAAACAGGATTTGACTGAGGAAAGGAAGAATCTCAGCAGGACAGGTCTTATGGAGACCCACACACCTCTGGGATTTCTTGTTATCAAGAGTCCCTTTCCCTCACTGGGAAAATCAGAGCTGCAAGAAAGATGAAGTTGATTTTGTGTGCAGATACTATAGAGGCTGTGTCAATTTATATATTTGGTTTTGGCCACTTCTTCAAAGATGTATTTCCTGTAAAGAGATCTAGGATATTTCTAAATCACCTGAGTAGGGAGCTGGAAAAAGAAAAGCAGGTTTTCAGGAAGACAGGGTGCAAGGGAAGGACCCTCACTTTTACTAGGCTGAAGATCCTTCCTCATTTGAATTTTGAGGCCCTTTTCCCAAGGACTCATAACTGCAGAAGCGAAAAACCATAGTTAAAACACACTAACTCCAAAGACATACAGAGATACTTTACATTAGACATACACTGTTAAAATAGCAGCATACAATTTTCAACTACTGAAAGGTAGAAAACCTTTTTTTATGAAACCTGCTACAACTAGAAGTCTTGAGGCTAAGTGTGTAGAAGTGCCTTGGAATCACCATGGTGATGAAGCTCAAAGCACAAGGAACTCAGAATTGACAACATTACTTTTGAAAGACCTGAACCTGGAGCTAATGTTTGGAGATGCAATTAGATTTGGTTTTGAAGGTCTAAGAACACTCTCCCTGTAGACTGAACAAAGCGTAATGAAAAGAAAATCTATTTCGAGGGATTTTTTACAGAATGCAAGTATGCATCTTTGAATAAAGGAGACTGATTTGTATAAAGGCTAATGTTTGTAAGCCAGCAATTTTTAACTTGTGAGCTACAACGTATGAGAAGACCTAAAAGAAACGTGCATTATAAGGACCATCTAAAAAAAAAGCTTTCTTCCTGTTTTTTGGGGTTCAGAAGTCATTTCCTGCCAAAACTGAATGTCAAAAAAATGCAAATAATTTACAAAGATAAAAAATTGAGAGGCAAAACCATTTCCTACAAATGTTTTGAAGAGATAGAGTCATATTTTCACAATGAGTAACTTTCCCTGTGGACTCAGTTGCATATTATTTCTGATAGGCTTTTTTCCAGCTATAAAAGCAAAAAAGACACCACATTAGAGTGACACCCCACAAAACAAAAGCCAGCTTAAGTGAAACACAGCAGGAGTGCTAGGTTTTCTTCCTAATGGGACCCCTGATTCAACTCCTTAATACATTATTTCTTTCTGTTACAGAAATGTCAGTTTGAATTAAATCTCCATTGTGCTAAGCTCTGAACACCTATAATGAGAGACACAATCCCTCTTCTGAAAGCTTCACAATTTGTAAGTAAGACTACCCTGTGGAGGGCAAGTATTTTACATTAACATTCTTCCTTGTGTTTTCAAGATACCTTATCATTATTCCTTAAAAATAATTAAACAATTAATTTAAAAAATAGATATTGGGACAAATTTCTTGACAAAAATCTGAAGTAGCTCAGATGCGTAGGAGTTTTAAAAGATGACTGGATATAAAATTTGGCACCCTAGATTTGAACATCATTCTCCTTCCTGTATATCATGGCCTGACATTGGAATTAAGAGGTAGCAAAGAAGTTGTTTAGCTGTTAGCATATTATTTTTTAACAACTCCAAAACATTTCTCCCACCAAACTCCAAAACAAAGAGGGATAAAACCCAGTAACACACAATAATGGAGTGGGTTCTGCTTATCATTAGTGATCATGCTTTAGTTTAGTTGTATGGAGACAGGACACTGCAAGTGGTCTGACTTGTAGAGATGTTCCTGACTTCTAGGAGCTCTGCAGCTGGAGTGGCTCTGGGTGTCAGAGTCCTTCCTTCCATGCCCCAGGAAGGACAGATGAAACTGGAATTTGTTCAGTTTTTCCAGCACTCAAAAAGGCAGAATTCTGGTGTTATTTGAACTGTAAACTTCCGAAGCGTTGCAGCATTTTGTGGGGCTCTGTATTGTGTGTGAGTCCCTCAATGTATCATAACTTACTCAATGAAGGACCCACTCTGCTGTCATGTATTATTCTCTCTTTTTACCCTTAGCAGTACATATATCAGAAAAGAGCCTACCCATGCTTATAAAATATTGACCAAGAATTTTTCACTCATTAACAAACTCATGCTTAGCCTTGAAAAATTCAGTGGAACTGGAGCAAGGAGAATCTTCCAGCCTGCTTTATAAATTTTCTTGTGCACTGAAGTTAATACGATAAGTTTTTAATGGTCTTAATAAGACAAAAATTTTAATTTAGGTGAAATTACTTTCATAAATTTGCATAATATGGCAATGCAAATACATTGTACTATAATTTTATTACAGATTTACTGGAAATATATCTGCTCAGCTTGATTTAAGTGACTCACATGAAGGTAACATCCAGCCTACATACAAAAGTCTGTCTTTGCCAAACGGTCTCCAGTACTAGAAGAGTGTCACGAAAACAACCTATAGGTTCTGCCGTGAGCAATGATGAGAACACTAGTGTGCAAGATTACATTAACAGCACAGATGTATTTTTTGTTATTCCTTTCGTAAGTATTGAAGATTCAAGAAGGTTGACACATTTCAGCCACGTGTCCTTGACTTGAAATTTCAGTGCGTTTCCTCTAGGTTTCTGAGTAAAGAACAGCTTACTATTTCAACCTAATTTGGTGACTTACCAAACAAATGAGGACCTTCAGCAAGGGGAAATCCATCAGACGTAGCTAGCTGATGATGTCCTATTAAATTCATTTCAGATCCCATTTATTCTTCAGTTCAGGAAGAATATGCTGGTTAAAAAGGAGGTTGAAAAGAGACCCTGAAACATACGAAGCAAAAAGAATATTTAGAACAAGATAACTGACTTTTGTGTACCTAGTGTAAGGCAGGATGCAGGAGGCTGGTTCAATATTTGCTGTAACAAACACTGTCTTGAAGTTACAATATCTAATTCAGCCTTTAAATTAAATACTACATCCAGCCTGTTTGGTTTTTCCTTGATGTGGCATATTTTATTTACCTTCTTTCTGTTCATTTTAAATTAATGGAGGTTTATGCCCAAATTTATTCAAATATTCAGAGTGAAGCACTGGCCTGACCTCCTGAGGGCATGCTGCCCAGCCCCCCTTCCATGCAATACCAATTGTTTGTATTGTTTTTCACGACCCTTTCATCATTTCGTTGCTTTTACTTACTGAAAAAGTGCAAGTTTATGGTTAGATCAGAAGAACACAGACAGGAAACTTGAGTTTAATTTCCAGGGACCAGCTCTTTATCTTGCCTTCAGTAATTACTGAACAAGATAAATGGTGGCAAACACAGAAAGCCAAGCCTTGCTCTGGTGACCAGGCTCGCCCATCCACTCTCTCCGTGGTCTCAAGCAGCCACACAGCTCTCACTTGGGGAGGCTGGGAGAGGTGTGAAAGGGGCTCCCTTGCCCAGCTCATGTGGGTGGAGTGGGCCAGCTCCAGATTGCATTTGAGGCAGGACCAACAGGGAAATACAGAGCTCCAAGTAGAGGTCTCAAGGGCTCATACAGACACCAAGAGGATTCTGCATAAAGTTGACGGCAATCTGTTTTCCTTTGTTTCATAGTCTTAATTCTTTATTTGGTTTTATTACCGTGGGACTGTCCCTGGGACTGCATTTCCACTCACTGAATACATTTGAGAGTTATAGCCCAGTCTGCTTCCCAGTGAGGTCTCAGCATGTTTCTCGAGCAGAAATGAAGTCATCTGACAAAAACGTGAATGCTGCAGGAGGCCACAGTGCTGAGCAGACTGGGAAGTAGCTTGTGAGAGTGGCAACCACACTCTGTAATTATATTCAGATTTGTCTGTAATGATTCATTAAATTCTTTCTTAACATAAACAGAGGCCCTCTAATTAAACAGATGCATTTTAAATGTCTCCCCACAGATAATTTAAACAGTTTACTTGGAAATGTCAAAAGCTACTTGTACCGCAGACCAGATAGGGTTCTTGTGGCAAATAACATGTAAACACAGAGTCTCAAATCTAGCACAGAAACATAGTTTTGCAACAGCAGAAAAACTCCATGTATCTTGGATGGGGTTTGGCAATCAGCCCAGCCACCCCACTAGGCCCACATTTACTTCCAACCCTTTTACTGCCTTGCTGCCTCAGTTGTGAGGGAAGTTATCTGCTGAAATCAAGAGGTGGGGCTACCCACATGGCTCTAAGGTTCTTAAAATTCCTGACAGTTTTCTCATGAAATACCCGGGACAAACTCTAGGGATGCGATTCCTCTTACAGTGCGTTACAAGTGTTCTGGAAGAAGACAGCAGCACAGTCAGGACTGCCAATATATGGTCAGACTTTCAGTGCATAACTTCTTAGCTTCTAAGGTTTATATTCTGCATCCTTCTAGTTTGTGCTGCAAATAAAGAGGAAAGCAGGCAAGCTATGTTTTTAAATGCTTATAAAGTGTCTCTGTTTTTACAGCCTCTTTGATATGTCTATAAACTTCTTTCTCCCTTCATTGAGGCCATTCCATTTTTTAACATATCATTGTATAATGCCCCTCTTTAACCTCAAGATGGACTCCTTAGAATCTATTATTCTTTGCATACACACACAAAAAGACCCAACCCTCATGTTATTGATACTGCCTTGTTTATAGTAAGAATATTGAGGACACATTTGTAAGAATCTGTGCTATTGTAGGATGTTACAGGGTTTGTAACTCTACGCCTCCTGCCACGTAAATTTTGGTCTGGATGGATTCAGTTCAAGCCAAATGTTCATGATGATTTTAAAGTTCCCAGAATTTTAATACTTCATTTTCTTTAATATATCCAGCTGATTTAGACCATTTACTAAATTTCATGAAAGAGATTACTCCTATCTTCTTGGGATTTCTGCAAGGCACAAGATCACCATAAAAAAGGCTGGATATACATTTTCCATTGCATGTAGCTTTGCTACTGTAAATTTCACTGGACACCAAACTCTTCATTAAATGCTGATTGATGTTCGGCTTTGATTTTCTCCTGAGTCCAGCCTGCTGTGATCTATCTAACCTATATTAGATTTACCCATATAATTAATTTCACGTGTATTTAAAAGCAGCAGATGCTGATTTCCAGCTCTAACACCTACACTAGGTACACAGTACAGAGCATTGAAGCTACACTTATTCCACACATTGTTCAGTTCTGGGAAATAATATAGGTCACTATATTGGACTGTTACTCCATTCTGAGGTGTAACAACAACAAAAAAGAGCATCTGATATGTAAACGCTGAAATAAAGGCAATAGAAGCACAGAAGATCAATATTGCTCTCCGAAGTAAGAGCCCTTCAAGAGAAATGAAGAGGAATGTGAAAAATTAGAAAGCTTCTTTTTCCAAATAATTTTTTTAGTTAACTTTTAAAATAAACCTATTTACTCTACCACCTTTGGAGATTATTTTCATAGGCCAAAATATACAGCAAAGAAAAACAGAGATCAGTATATATAAAGTAAAATATGTGCCCAACTGCTTGAGATTATTGTCTTCAATTACATGTTAAGAGCTCTGAATTACATAAAATTTTATTACATTTTAACATACTTCAGAACAGTCAATCTATGTGTGTTTGCACATTCTGTGTTTGACTAAGAAAATTTACATGTATATTATTATATATGGGGCTTGTTTTTCCACTGTGTGGGTGCATATACATGTTTATTCAGATTTCTTATGGGATATATGTTCACTGAGGTATACAAATATGTATGTATACGCAATTGGGCTTACCACTGAACTCTAGGTTTCAGATTTATTGTGGGCTCTTATCTGTGCACTACCTCTGACCTTGCTATGGTCAATAGTAAAGCTCTCCCTGGCTTCTGTGTAAGCAAAGCCAAGGCTCTCAGTGAAATAATTAAAGTTAAATCAACTGAGCTTACTGAAAACAAAAGCATTATGGCCCCATACTTTCAAGTAATGTAAAAATACGTTTGATCACCAGAAAAGCTCCATGACAGTCTAATTGTCGTTTACCTTCAGAAGAATGATTGAATCTATTTCAATTACTCAGCAAAGGAAGATCTATCAAGGCACTTACAAATTTTTTCACGAATATTAGTGGCGTACATTTCCTTCCATCTTTCCCGTAATGTTCTCCTATTCTTCACACATCTGACTGCCTATTGCTCAAAGGGAAATTTCAGTAACATCATTTATCTATGGCCGAATTCAAACATTGTTAACATCAATGGGAAGATAGATTCCCATCTCATTCACAGGCTTTTGATGTGGCCTCATAGCCTTTTTGTAGAATATTTAATGCAGTGCCTCTCTTATTTGAGAAGCTATTTTATTTGCTTACCTGTTTGTTTTAAAGTGTATCAAAGAGACCTGAAAGCATTAGGGAGATTTATGCTCTCTGTTTCCAGCCTGTTGCTTTCAGGTCATTTTGGCAAGCACAGCACTACAGGCAACTACACGGCAACTGTTGCAAAATGCAAGCAACCCTGTGAGCAAGTTTGAGAACCAGAGGCAGGACTAGTGTTACTGTGTTTATTTGAAATTTTCTGTTAGATTTCTTAATATGGCATTTAAAATCAGAGCAGGAAAGAGACACAGGACATAGAAAAAAAACCTGAGCATTCTTGCTTAATTCTGTAGCAAATCCAGGTATCTGAGTCCCATGTAGAACTGAAAACTCTGTGAGAAGCATCAATGGCATTTCTGTCAGCAGGTAAGTAACTTCAAAGAGTGGGGCCAGCTTCTGACTGTCCCTGGGATTACCTCCTAAACACCATTTCTGTGTGTCTTGCTTTCTCCAGCATCTTTTTCATGCCTCACCTGATACAACTGCAAGCCCTCCATTTCTAACTTGTTTTTGTACTGCCATTTAGACTAGTGGAATTCCAATTTAATTCCCAATCTCTAGGTTCTCTGTAACACAAGCAATAGCAATAAAAATAACAAAAGCGAAATGTGTTCCGCCACAATTATAGTTTTCTGAAGATAAATGAGTAGCAGGAACACTCAGAATAGAATTACATTTTCTTAAAAACTAGCAATAGATTCAAATGGTAATCACTTGAAATTTGAAACCCCCTTTTGCTCTTCCTAGTTATGTGAAATATGTGCTAAAGTCTTCAACTTTGGAAGACGCACTTGGAATCTGTACACAGAACTGTCAAAGAAAAAACTACATGAAACAAATATAATTTTCCCTTTCTGGATTGCTCTCTGTTCTCCCATTAATCACATTGATAACATTTTCTGTTTCTAAAAGGATAAAAAAACCCAACAAACATAATTTTAAAGCTAATTCACACATTTAACTAGATAGTGTTGTTGCAAGAAAGTCTCAATATCAAACTTACGCCTTCTGTTCCAGTGACACTCAGAAGCCAGCTTTCTAAAGACAAATTTCAACATGACCTTATTTTGCACCTTACCGTTTTTACCAAGGGGAATTCCTACTGTTGAGACAGTTTTGTGGATGAAATGACTTCTTACATTATTCTTCACTTTATTTTTTTTGTGATCAAAAATCCATCAACATCCACTAAATAATTCGGGTGATAAAATTACTTTTATGCTACACAACAGCAAGAGCTATCAGTTTAAGGAATTATTACTTACTGTTCTTTTCTGGAAGACTGCAGATGGCAGGATGTAAGACAGTTCTGCGCTCAGTTCAGTATCCTAATGATTCTCACATAGGAACATTTTTGTTTTGTTTTTCTTTCATGTTTAGCAGAAGCCTGTAGTGATAACACAATGAATCAAAGCTTGGGTTTATTGGCTCGGTGCCCTAATGGACAAGGATTACTCATTAACAATTCTTTCTTTGCGAAACTCTCCAAACATGGGCTGTATTAAAATGTTGTGAATTCCAACTTGACCATCAGCACAGAGATTTGAGATGCTTGTTAATACTCTGGTCGGGTGCAGAGGGGAAGTTAACTCAAACAGTGGGGTGATAGCACCTTGTTGCTCATTATAACCCTTTCCTTGCACATGTATGTTTTTATGACATTCTCAGCCTCCTTGTCTTTCCCATCCAAAGAGCCCAGATGTTATTCCGAGACATAAACTTGATTTCTAAGTCTTTCTGTTATTTTTTTACACTTTTTAGTGAGACTGAGCATTACACTCAGTACTGAAGAAAAATAGGCTGTAATTTACAGCATCACAGGGATGTGAGGACATTACAGTTTAATTCCTGTATCTGCAAGAATCTCTAAAAACCGGCATCATTTTGATTTGGGCTCATTGCATAAAGCTTTAGACAAGAAACTGGGGCCCCTAATTTTAAATCTATTAGATTCATGCACTAGTTGTGCACAGGGGGAAGAAGTTGGTACCTGTAGGTGGAAAACCACATCCTTGAGTGAGCTGCACTGTATCTGAAAACACTGATGTGTTGTCACTGGCAAAAAGGGGACCTTGAACTACTACACCCCTATTTACCCTGTAGAGGAAATTAAAGTGAAGTGGCATGGATTGAGGCTGGTTGATTTCAACATCCCACCTACACAGGAAGCATAATAATTCCCTGGTTTGCATTGCTAAACTTATCCAGTGGGCATGAGTTGATCTGGCAGTGGTGCTGAGACGAATTTCAGTCAGAGATCACTGACAACATCACTCATGGTAAGTGAGTTCATGATTGCCACACAGTAAATGATCTCCATCCTTCCCTACGCATTTGCACTGTCTGAGCAAGACTGAATACACAGAGAAACAGGCTGTGCCTCCTACTTGAGCAAAGAGAGGCACTGGGCAGCAAACACAGTCCTTTCTATGCGAAAGGTGAGAGCTGCTGGCCCTAAAATTACCAAGAACAAAATTCCTTCACTTTGCCTCATTTTAAGAGAAAAAATAATACTTTAAAAAGGTATATTCATCCTCAGGCTTTTATCAGGGAAACTCTAATTCTCTATAAATTCTCTATACTTCTCATAAAAATATTATTAATAAAGAGTTCCTTTTATGTGTTCTGTCCCTTGCAAATTCACCTGGTAGCCAGCCACTCGTGGTATGACAGATTTCTGAAGAGAACAACGGGAGAATGATACTATAAGGCTGTCACTGTACACTAACTCCCAAGGGGCTGCTGTTTTCAGGGAGTTATGCCTACAGCTCATTCCAGCAGGCACTGGCCATATGAAAAGTACATTTAAGACTATGGCTCTCTTAGTCCTCATTTCTGGCTCTCTGAACACCATCTCACTTCTGTAAACAATGATGTTTCTGTTTGACAAATACATGTTTAGCAAAATTGACAAAGTACTTTCAAGTAAGAGAATTCTTCCAAAATAACCCTACCCAAAGGAGAGAGATGGTCTCTTCAACCAAGCATGCCAACAGCCCATCTGACACCTTCCACTGTATGTCCACTCCAGTGGTGCCTAAAAAACACATGGCAAAAAACCAATTTCTTTGGTCATCCTGAGGCCAGTGATGGGTTTTGTCTCACACCAGAAGAAAAAGCAGAAGTGGAACCAAGAAGTCCAAAAAATGTCATATTATGTCTCATGAAGCTTTCTGTCTCTTGGCAAGTTCCAAAGATCTGAAATCTCGTTTCCATCTTTCACCTTCCCCCTGATGTAGTTGGTGGCACAGAGAAATTGCTTTTTAGAAGTCCCTAGAGACTAAGTATCAATAAATGTTCTTTCCCAAAAAGCATTTTCCTTTGTGTGGATGTTGTTTGTCAGACAGCAAATAGCTTAGCACAAAGGAAATGGAATTTAATCCCCCTATTCACCAACACATTTGTTGCATTAAAACATTTTTCCTTTCCTTACAATAAAAAAGAGGCAAGTACCAAAATAGTCCTTCGTCCACTAGTCAATACATTTAAGATATTACTGGAAACAGAAAAGAAATAATCCACATGATCAAAAGAGGAAATGTTGCCTGTAGCAATGACATGTGGCATTACTGGTTAAAGCCAGGTGTTCGTATTTATTGTGGTTCGTGTACAAATGAGAATTGAAGAGAAAGGAATTGGAGCAAATCAAATATATCTTCTGTAGTGTTTCAACAGATTACATTCACGGCATCTCAGGAGAGAAGAGAATGAGAAAATATTCAAACACAGATACTCGTAAATGGAATATCTTTCCTAAGATAGCATTGCATTCTATAATTTTTAAAATTTCAGAATATTATCTGACGTCCTGAAGCTTCTCTAGACAGTAGTAACATTACTTCTGTAATTGACAAAGAGCATGTGTTCTACAGTACATTTATGCCATTACCAGTCCAAGTACGTGTTCAGCAACAAAACCCGGGACATAGGTAACATTCAGAGCAAGAAATCTGTCTACCTAGAAAATACCACTTCATAAACTTCACACTCCGTGAAAGACTGGGGGTGTTTGCCATAGCTCGTTTGCTCCTCCTCCTGCTACTCTGTCTTTTCTCCACTGAAACATTTGCCATTCCACACTTTCACCGACAAGGCAGCTCCATGGCCGGGGTCATGGAAAGGCAAAAAAAAAAATCCTGGCAACAAAGTAATTTGCCATCAAAAGTGTGGATGGGAAAAATGTACTACAGAAAGAGATAGGGGGAAAAGAAGAAAAAGTAGGCTGGGTGTTCACCTTCAACATTTCCTTCTCTTCACATCCAGATGAATGCATCCTCACACATTAAAAAAATTCCAAAAATAATACACCCACAAATGACCAGTACCTGCTCCTTTGTGCTCAGAAAATTTTTCCAGCAGCTGAAAAGCTTTCTGACTACTCACAGCCAGTTTTCTGGAGCTCCAACAACATTGTACACATGACAGCTGTAGAACCGTTCAGGTTGAAGAAAACCTCTAAGGTCATTGAGTCCAATCATTGATCCAGCACTGCCAAGTCCACCAGTAAACCATGTCCTTAAATGCCACATCTACACACCTTCTAAATACCTCCAGGGATGGTGACTCAACCACTTCCCTGGGCAGATTGTGCCAATACTTGACAACCCTGTTGGTGAAGAAAGGTTTCCTAATATTCAATCTAAACCACCCCTGGCACAACTGGAGGCCATTTCCTTCCTGCATTAGACAGTCATTATGACAGGGAAGGTGAGGACAAGGAGATAAAGCCAGATAGATCTCTGCCAATGGATTAATTTCTCTGTTCCCCAAGATGCAAAGGGAGAAACCTCCTGTCTTGCCAGTGGGAAAATGTATCTTCTTGGCCTGGGGATTCCTGGGAATGTCTTGGAGCAGGTGGGAATTGCAAGAAGGAGTAGATCTGGGTTCCCTGAAAGATAAATCAGCATTTCTGACTGGCACCTGGAGCTGTCAATACCCTGAAAACACCTGGGCATTTCTGACAAAAGATCCAATTTGCAGCAGTCACAATGAGTGAGATACCTTGCATCTGTGTTTGTTTCATAGGCCAAGGGACACGTCGACTGAGATCTACTTGTGCTCAAGGACTTCTTTTTCCCTACTCTTACAGCTCTCAGAATGAATGGTACTGCAGGCACCTGAGAGATCATGTGAACTCAACTGTGCCTCAGCACAAAGCATCATTTTCAGCTCAGAGAGTGTTCACAACATGATCATAAACAGTTGCCACTAAACAGCAGTCACCCTCAGCTCTTCTTTCATCCCTGCAGCACCGCTTATTTATTATTGCTACACAGAGGATACACATCATCTACATAGCTTTGGGCCATGGTCTGTCTTCTCAAACCAGCCATTTCTTACTCTCAGACACCCTCAGCTTTTCATTTCTGGAAAGATGTCTGTTGGGGTGCACTATGTGCTGGAAGAGAGATAGGCCCTGAGGGCCGGAGAGAGAGCTTCTTTCTTGGACCCAGAGGTGACCCTGGGAGTGCATCCAGGTCACCGGGGATGGGCTGAGAGAGGATTGTGGGTTTCTGGACAGTGTTGGACCTATGAGATGTGGTAATTGTAGTTTGTGGCCTTACAGGGTATTGTTTACCTGTTACCATAATAGGCAATGTCTGTGCACTACCCCAGGTGATTGGGGGACACTGAGGTGAACATCTTTCCTGTTTATATGATGTGATATCCTGTTGGGTGCTGGTACTTAAGGAATATTTTCCTGCACAATAAACGCTTGCACTTCTCCATCTTGTGTGCGGAGTCATGCCCCTGCGTGATTACTGCAATGTCCAAGCTTATAACAAGCTCACAATAAATTTTATTATCTGAAGATAACTAAGCAGTCTTAATAGATATGGCTGTTTCTGCACAGGTTAAAAAATTGGTAAGGAATGGGTGCAAAATTTCAGTAAGTTAACTCTAGTGTCTGTTAATCTTTTTTTTTTTTACCTCCTGCATTTCAAAAGTGGAGGAATAACTGCTTTTGAGATTAGTATAGTTTGTTGAATAAGTCTTTCATTAATTAGAGCCTCTTCATTTTAAGTTGCTCTCTGATTATTCAGTTTCTGAGCAGGGCAAAATTTATTCAATAATCTTATATTTTGGCCTGATGAAATAATCTGTCACTCACATATTTTAAGTGGAATGTCATGAAGGGTAAAATGACCACAGAACAATCTGTCCTAAGAGGGGGAATTCCTCCCTGGTGGCAGGCAGTTAATTGTTAGCCAATGTGGTCTAGCAAGAGCATATATGTAAGATACCATCTTACAGCTGCCTGGGTGCAAGAGGAGAGCTGAGTAGACGTGGCATCAGCTACAGCATCAAAAGCTAAGTTTCAGTAGGGGAAACTTGGTCTACTTCCCTCTAGCTGACCTAATTGAAATTTAGGATGTGCTTTTCTATGAATAAGTTCTGGTATTCCACATTAGATTATCTCTCATTATTTTAAATTTTAATTGAGACACTGATATTACATGTTCTTCCCCAACCCTACCCCCTGCTAGAGGTTACAAGTTTACAAGTTCCTAAGAAATCACAGCTCTAAGTTAAACATGTTGGTACAGTATCAGCTGATAAGAAGTTCTCCTAGAGGTCTTGGACTAAATATATACTCTATTCTTACAATTTTTTTCTCTTGACATTTTGATGTTTTACAGTGTGATAGTGATTGAGTTCAGTAAGGGTTAGCCTTCATTTATGTAAATATTTGGAGAGATATAATTGTTAAGAAATGTTGATCTATTCCAGTAAATGAAAGCACTGTCCTTTCATGAATAAGTAGTTCTTTTAAACTAAATGTCAAAGGTGACAAGTGAAGTATTATTAATAAATAAGTATTAGGATATTTTTAGATGAGTTTTTGAATTGTTAAAATAATCACTCAAAGTAAATTCATTCTGCAAACTTTTAAACCTCTGCTTTTTTCTCATACTTCGTATAGTGTCAAGGGAAAAAAGATGTTTAAAAGGACCAGTTCAGTAGCTAGCAAGAAACCATTTCTTTCAGGGTGGGAGAGGAAGCGTAAACTAGACATCATGTGAATGGACAGTGTAAATCATTGGAGGTGCAGGAGGAGCTCTGCTAATGCTATCTGGCAAGCCAGAGTCACTGTTAACCTCTTAAACCCTCAGTTCTGTAATTTATTGTTCTAGAGGAGGCTCTACCATGCCTCGAAGCATTGCAGGCAGATGACAGCTCTCATTATTCATTGGGAGAGAGGGCTGCAGAGCCAGCATCAGGTGCCCAACAGGTACCCAGGGCAAAGTCTGGGGGAATCTCCCCATCCTATTTCAAGAAGTCCATGACAACCAGGGAAAAATGGGATTATTGCACACTCAGCAGCTGATGGAGATCTCATTACATCTTTCTTCATATCCTAGAGAAAAGGGAACGTCAGATTCCACAACAAGTAATAATGCAGTGCTTGGTTTGGGAAAAGCTGCCTTCTTCCTTCGGCAAGGCAGACACTTGTACATCAGGAAGGAGCAGGAGCAGTGCTGTTCCATGAGGGGATAAAACTGGAGCTAAGGATAGCTCCGCAGTACCTGAGGAGCCAGGGTGCTGACAGCAACAGGCCCAGGGGAGGCAACATGGTAAATGAGGATGAGGGGCCAACCAGGGATCAACCAAGAGCAGCAGGAAGAGGTAGGGCCAGATGCAGGCCTGGAGACACACTGCTTGCAGCATCAGCCCAAGGTCCTTCCAGGAAGCAGAGCAGAGACAGGACTGGAGATAATACAGGCTACAGTTTAACACCTGCAGTCCACCTGGGGAAAAATCCACTCATGAGCCAGGAGATGAGGAGACAATACCAAACACACTTCCACAAGCTTATCGCAAACCAGGATTTGAAGGCCAGGCTTGATCTTAAACAGCATCCTCAACTCCCAGGCAAGGCATGTGGGAGGCTCCAGATGAGGACGATCAGGCATTTTAAAGCCTATTAGTGCCTCAGGACCCTAATGTAGAGCAGCTCTCAAAGCTTTGTTGACTCTTCCTTGTTCCCTAACAGAATTCAGGCAAATGATGAACATGGTTATGATCACTTGTGGCAGGCAAGAGGAGTAGCAGCAGGACTAGAACTTCAACACCCAACTTGCACAGAAAATACTAAGAGATGTCACAAGTTCAGCTGAAGAGTACTCATGACTCCACCCAGCTAAGAAGAGGTGAAAGGGGCTGGAAATCAGACAATATTGAGGTCCTGGATATAGCTGAGTTATTTCCAAACTCAGAAAAACAGTTTCATGTACCAGGGCCCAGGTCAATCTGATTGTCCTTTTAGTTTCCACCTAGTAAAGAGTTGGTACTGGGGAAAGAAAGGGATTTGGAGGTCGAGGAAAAGTGTGGTCGTTGAAGGGATAGTTGAGGGGATATTGAACAATAGATCTTGGAAGAATTAGTTTATTTTCCTTTCTTTCCTAATCTTCAGTTGACATCATTGCATTCTGAAAACTAATTACTTCCCTTTTCAGAAGAAAGAAACTAAATGCGGTATAAAGTTTATGAAATTTAAATAATGCATATCAGGAAATGGAGAGGTTACTTATCTCATAGCAGTATTAGCTTGGGCTCAATCTGAACAAAAGCTTCGTTTATCAATATCTAATCTGAATACCATTTTTGTCCAAAATTGGGTCTCATCCCAAAATATGGAATCATTTGCATTGGCAGATCCCTTATTTATGTCAAATCTCTCTTGGCTGATGTATTTCATCTTCCCATCTCATCCCAAAACACAAAACATATAACAAAACCAGGTTATCTAGAGTAGATTGCATGCAGGGGAAGTTTAGCTGGTTCTGTTTCTCATCTTTTGTGACCCCCTCCTGCAAAAGCTTCACAAGGGAGGGAATCTTACAAATCCGTGAATTTTAGGCATTAACTGTTTCTCTAAAGAGGTGTGTAGGGTAAGACAACTTATGAGGAAAAGGGAAAAAAAACTCAATTCAAAGCATGGCAGCTCACCTACTCAGCAACTCAGCAACTGAAGCCGTTGTTCCTCCCTCTGCACTGGCTCCTCACAAATATGGAGCCAAATTAGAGGTTTCTACCCGTTCCCTTGAGGTTTCCTCAAAATTGTGTCAAGTTAGTGGGGGACTGTGTCTACTGCTCTCTGAATTTACAAGCCTTTAACCAAACCTTGTATTTCCCTTGGTCGATGGAGTTGCCTACCCAGAGAATGTGCTGTGCTCATAAGGAGATGGCCCTTTCTCAGCTGCTAATTCACGGCGGAAGAAGTCTGTGCGAGCCTGTGGGACTCATACCTACATATCACAGCCAATTTCAGCCATATTTTTATTTCTTGGACATAGAAACATGGTTACCACAGTGGCAAATGGGGAAAGGAAGGTGTTATCATTACAGAAATACCAGCTAGGAAGTTTTTCAGAGAAGTGACTGGATCGAGCAGCCGGCCCTGTTGTTAACTCTTGTCTGGCAGGAAATAACAAACAACTGGGCTCCAGCAGTAATCAGGAGCCCTTCTACCAACCTCTTTGATGTACAGAACTGCTTAACAGAAACATCCCCAGGCCACACAAACCAGCCACCATGTAGCATGTAGAATACAGCTCCAGTTTCTGATTTATTAAATTTGAGTGAAAAGTTAAAATGAGACAGCACCAATAATGAGAGCTGGTATTCTGGTTGTCATGGGGACTACAGCTAAATCTAAGCTGCGGCAAAATTATACATGAATTTTTTGGTGGGTGAAGCACATATGTGTCTATGTATAAGTGCTGTTATTTCTACTTAAAGGAAACAGAATCTCTACATGTGATTAAATTAACATCACCAACAACAGAGGGGCAAAAGTCACGCCCTATTCTTTTTCCAGTAGACTTTTCCCATAACAGCTGCTGCTGATAAAGTCAGCAGCAGAAGCTGATGGAAATATCAAAGGTACCAAATACTGGAACAATAGTGTGATTATTAGATGCAACTAATCCTGTTTGAATATTAATAAACTGATTACTTCTAGTATGTAATATATACCTCCAGAAAGTCATCCTCATGTAAACACAACAACAAAAGGGGTTCCTTCCTGTATGCATGAAAATTACCCAGATACCAGCAGATGTTTCTGTTTCAGATTGTGTCTCACTAATGTGCAGCCGCTAAACATGCATACTGCCAAATAAAATATTAATAGAGGAGGAAAAAAATGCATGTAGCAACTTTAGTTTTTCAAAACAGAAAACATTTTTCTCCTAGATATGTGATATCAATCTGGAAATGTACATAAACCCTGTAACTGCATTCTTTTTTTCTCTACATCCAGTTCATTTCAGAGAGAGCAAAGGAAGAATATACCTAGGTCTTACCACTTTTAATTTAGTCCAAGGGATGTAAGTCGAAGTTAGAAAATGTGAGGGAACTGCTGTTTTCCCAGTGGCAGAACTGCTGTTGAAATAGGTGATGAACTGTAACCTTAACCTATGCAAGACCTTTATGTCACTGCTATAGCATGATACTGTCTATAATCAAAAATATTTGCTCTGAAGAAACACCAAGACTTAAATCTTTTTGGAAAACTGATGAAGCATGACCTTGCTGTATTGTAAAGTTGATCTAAAACTGGAATTTGCCGAAAATATGCCTCTCCTCAAACATTTAAAATTATACAAAAATTAATTGCCTGAGGAAGAGGATAATTAATAAATGTCAGAGACTTTAAATAAGCAGAACAGAAAAATTTTAGTACTTCAAATTTCTTACAAGTCAGAGAACTGGTTTTTTATCTTCATACTTTCTAAATATCTTTTTAAACTAGCAGAGTTGATACTCATTTTATCCGTTTAATCATTGACTTGTTGCTTAACTTGTCTTGTTACCTAGGTCTTTTAAAGTCAACAGATAATAATATGAAATAAACAAAACCTTTGTCACTTATTCCTACATCAAGTTTTATGTAACTCTCCTAAATATGAGTTGCAATAGAAACCTTTGAACAGCATGCCAGTAAAATGGACTGTATTGCAAAGAAGCTGATAAAATCTTGTTTGGGATACCATCAATTTTTTCCAGGAATTAACTATAATTAACCAGATATTTTAGGCTTCTTGAATGTAATAAATCTCTGTTCCGTTAATATACTGCTCCTTCCTTCTTCAGGTGGAAAATCTTGATCCATAATTGCTAGAATACAGTTTTTTGAGATTACCGGTAAAAGTGGGCAGAGACACAAGATTTTTCTAATCGGAATGTCAGCCAGCAGGTGCTAAAATGAAATGAGCCTTGACTGCCTTTGACCTTGGATTATTTCAAGGCAATAACTGAGGTATGGAAAAGCGCTCTTTTCCTGTACCTATGCTTGATCCCTCCACTTAATTTCACAATTCAACAGTATTTTAGCAATCTACTTCCCAGTCCAGAGTTTTAGAAATTAATTAAAAATTTGGGGTGTCTCCATTCTTTGTCTTCGGATGGTGGATCATAACTCTGCATATGTCAGCATATTGAGGAATTGTTTGGAAGAATGTCATGGGATATGGCTCTGGAGAGAAGAGAGGTCCAGAAGAGCTGGCTATCATTCAAAAATCACATCCTTCAAGTTAAAGAGTAGTCCATCTGTAAAGCACGAATCAAGCAAAGTCATCAAGTGGCCCACGTGGATGAACAAGGAGTTTCTAACTAAAATCAAGCATAGAAAAGCAGCACAGAAGTGGCAGAAGCAGTGTTACATGGTCCAGGAGAAATACAGAGCATGCAAAGCATGCAGAGATAGTGTTAGGAAAGTTAAAACCTGCCCCGTTGCATATGGCAAGAGATGTGAAAGGCAACAAGAGAGACTTTAACAGGAGTATAAGCAGCAGAAGGAAAATTTGGGCTTGCTGCTGAATGGGACAGGGGACTAGCTGACAAACATAGAGAAAGCCGAGGTATGCAAATACTGCCTTTGCCCCAGTCTTCACTGATAAGAGCAGCCTCCAGGAATTCCAGGTACCTGAAACCTGTGTAAAAGTCCAGAACAAGAAAGACTTGTCCTCCATAGAGTAGAAGCAGTTTAAGGAGCATCTACACAGACTGGACATGTGTAGGTCTGCGGGTCCTGATGGAATGTACTAGGAGTGTTGAGGGAGCTGCTGATGCCCCTGTAAGGCCACTTTCAATTGCCTTTGAAGGGTCGTAACTACTGGGAGAGATTCCTGATGACTGGGAAAAAATCAAATATCACTCTGGTCTTTAAGAAGGAGAGAAGGAACCTGATAGCCTTCTACAAGAAGAAGACAGGCTCAGTGGACAAGGGCAGAGCTTGAACTTAACAAGGCTCTCAGCACTGTCTTCATTGACAAAATCATAAAGCACATACTAGATAAGTACGCAGTGAGTTCAATTTGAAACTGGCTAAACTGTTTTTCTCAAAGGTTTGGGATCAGCAGCATGAATCCCAGCTAGAGGCAGTGATTTGTGGTATATCTCAGGGGTGAATTCTGAGACCAGCATACAGTCATTAATGACTTGTAGGATGGGACAGAGCACACCCTCAACAGCTTTGCAGATGATGCAAGAGTGGCAGGAGTGCTTGGTATGATAGCTCATCATGCTGCCACTCAGAGGGACCTTGACAGGTTGTAGAAATGGCCTGACAGGAATCCTATGAACTTCAACAAAGGGAAATTCAAGTCCTGCAGCTGGGGAGAAATAGCCCTGTGGAGTAGCCAAATTGACCTGGGCATCTTTCACTAAGACACTAGCTACAGAAATCTATCTCTCCAAAGAAAATGTAGCATCACTAAATAAATTAAAAGGTTAAGCCTACCCACAATTTGGAGAGAATACCAGGTATGGAAACTCAAACTCTACACAAGTTTGGTGGACTTTAGTTGCTCCTCCTTAGATATTTCATAGTTTCTTGGGGGAAGCACTAATGAAAATATTACTGAAGGAAATGCTTTTCTTCCTAGTAGGGTTTGTACAAGGCATTCCTGATGAGAAAATCTGCATGTGTGGTGTGTTGGGCTGGAGGCTTTGCTGGCCTTCAGGTCTTGCAGTAATTTGATGGCTCAAGAAAACATCTTGTGATTTTTTTTTTTTCAAATTAATATGTCTGTGTCCTCTGAAACCAATTCCAGCCATTGACACGAACAGAGAACAACCCGTTAGCAAACTTCTACGTGCCGTTTTTGAGGCAGATTCTTTTGAGTTAAGTCTTTCCCAATAACTGAGTCAGCATGAGTCAGCACCATATCTTCTCTGAAAGACATAAAATTGCCCAAGGATCATAGAATCATTTGGGTTGGAATGCACCTTTTAAAGGTAATCTAGTCCACCCCCCCCCCCCCCATGAGCAGGGACATGTTCAACTAGACCAGGTTTCTCAGAGCCCCGTTTACCCTGACCTTGAATGTTTCCCGGGCTGGGGCACCTACCACTGCTCTGGGGAAGGAGGGGCAAGAGGGGGGCATTGACCAAAGGTGCAGCTTACGGGCAGTGAAGGAGGGAGCACTGATGCGTAATGGACTCCTGGCTTGGAATACGTCTTGGGAGAGAGAAGGAATTAGATGTGGGGCTACTCCTTGTCCCAGGTAAATACAACAGCAGAAGATGCCAGTTGACAAGGGGCATTTTAAGCTGCTCACAGTTTTCCATGAAATTGGAATAGAGGTGGTTCCTTGGGAATAATAAGACTGTGTATGAGGAACGCAGAAAATTACTTGGAAACACCAGATGTTTCTCAGGTCTTACAGTTCCTGTACCCAGGTGGCCAACAAGGGTAGGGGACAGAGATCCTGTCTGCAGCTCCCCTCCCAGCTTTGTCAGCAACTTTGCCCTTCAGCCCCCTACGAGTGTGACAGTTCGCTGTGTGCTCTGGCAGAGCAGAGGGAGCCAGGACAGGCCAGCGTGGCCTTGACCTTTGGCCAGCCAGGGTAACATTTCAGCTGCCCACCATGGACCCACGGATCCAGCCCCTGCTGCCAGGACCCTTGGCACAAAATTAGCCACTTCCTAGCAAAAATTAAAATAAAATAAGGAATATGCTAAAAAGTAAACCCTTGCTAATTTTGACTTTGGGTTGCCCTGGTGTCTTGTGCACCACTCCATCAGTTAGCAAGGGTCAGGGGAAGCCACTCATGAAAACAAGAAAATACAAGGTAAAGATAGGGGTCTGGTGCGACTGCAGCACTTTTCTACACTCTGTCCAAGCATTGTAACAGGTAAACCTGCAGCCAGTATGGGGCACGGGGAAATGGGAAGTGAACAGTGCAGGACAGACGTAAATTCCCTTGCTGAGGGAAAACCTACCTGCTGGGGTTACTCCCAGTTGCCCGTGTCTGCCCCACACAGCAGCGTTATTCTGCAGAAGTAACATTACATCCATTCACACTGATTGTCCTTCACTTGTTTGTCCTTAAGGTTAATCTCCTTCACATCTAAATTCAAGTTTCAGGTTAGCACTATGATTTCCCCCTCGCCCAACATAAACCAGCAAGAGCCCATAAACCACTTCCAGCCCCTGCAGATTTGTACCAGTACAAACTATACAACTGACCATTGCCAAGAAATAAATGGGGTCTCTCAGGACCTGCAGACATCTTTCTTTTGATTACACACCAGAGAGGGGGCAGGGAACAAGCAGATGGGATCAAAGTCCCCTCCCTAAAAGAAGAGAAAGTCCCATTTCCCTTATCTTAAGCACTGTATCAGCAAGTTTCTCCCACTAATTCCCCTGCTGTTCATTACAGTTATTCCCAGTCGAGAGAAAGCACCTGGCACGTTGCTTCTGGTGATGACTGCCAGCTCCAGAGAGCAGGGGTATCTTTATTGGAGCTACTAAAATGCTTCCTGGTTTACAAACGTTGTTGTCTTCCTGGTTGGTGCTTCAAAGATTTGTCAGACACCTCTGGGAAACCAAAACTCTGAGCCAATGGAGATGTATTTTTCATGAGTTCCAGTGATTTCCTGACACATATTTAACAAAACAGCCATGACCTGCTCAGAGGAGTTCTGAATTTGTCATGCAGGTAGAACTAAGTCTAAAACAAGGAGTGAAATAGTTGTCAAAAGTTTGTACAGCAAGTGTCTGAGCACTGACTTTATTGAGCAGATAAGTATGATTATAGATAAACAAATGTAGTCTGTTAGCTGCTGCAGATATCCAATACAGTAATTAAATTGAGAGGAAGCACATGACAACACGGGATGGGGGATAACAAATTAAATGGGTCAAGTTTTTATGGTGATCAAGACTTAAAATACCCAAATACTCTGTGGAAAAAGTGTGTTGGCTCTTATTATGCTATAGATAGTTCAGCACAAAGAAGTACAATCTTACTACATTTCTTACATAAATTTCCTTCTTTACTTATGTAGTTTTGCATGCAGAAGAGCTGTAAAAATGATAAGCAGTATAAACACAAAACCAAAAAATACTGAGATAAAGAAGGGACAGTTTTCTCTGTCAAAGCTAAACACTGTTATCAAATGGAAGTTAAGAAGTAACTGGTACCAGTATGTAAGTAGTTGTAAGTGTTTTTACTAAGAAGCATGCCAGAATGTCTTCTGCACATACATATAGAGGTGCAATAGTATTAGTAGTGTTACCTTTCCAGCAGTGTTATCTAATCCAACATAACCATTTGGAAGACATAAGAATAAGGAGTTTTTAATCTCTCCATTTATTCCTGATTTCATGAGAGTTAAGCTTTGACATAAGACCTGAGTGAATTCCTTGGACCCTAGGATGATGCAGAATATTAGATCTTGGCACATGCCTGTAGTTTTTTAACTCAAAAATCTAGAGAACTCCAAGTTCTGTTTCCAGGATTTGAAAATTGCTTTCTTATCCATCCTCAGCCTTCTGTCTGCATTGTCTTGTGGCTGCAATTTGCTTTTTCTTTTTCTCTATTCCCCTTTCTATTATTTAAATCACAAGAAATACTCCTCTCTCTTAAAATATGAATAATTAAACAGCAGTCTAAAATTAAGATCTTCAACGGAAAATAAAAAGAAAAATAAGATAACAAATCTTGGTTTTTACAAATCTTTCCTTAAAATAATGACTAAATTTACAGATCTCTGTAACTGTCAAAAGAAGTCAGTTGGAAACATGCATGTGAAGCCTTAACACATTTCGCATGACCTTGTGTTAATTTTTACCTTCTTGCTTTCAGTTAATTATGTTACACATGAGACTCCTCCTGGCACTTTGTTAACATCTGGATGCCCTTGTTATATATTTTACCCCAAAGTCTGTACATTCTTTTGGACTAAGTGACTATTTGCCTGGAGAAGTTCCTACTCAGGTGAATTTTTCATCATTTCTGTTGTTAATTTGTCCTTTCTCACTACAGGGAACATTTTGTTTAACTCTTACAAGAATATAAGAGAAGTATTAAATATCACTAAACTTCTGCTAGTAGTGCCTAAAAAATATAAGCTGTCAAAGAAATAAAAGCTACAGCTTTCTTTTAAGAAAGATCAGTAGATAACACTGAAAGACATATTTCTGGGACTTACTGTACTGCTTTTTCTCTCCTCAGACTTGAATTCATATTCTGTGGACTATCTTAGCATTTCAACTTATGGAGAGCTGAATCTTCCTCTGGCTTACTTAAGATCTATATTCCAGTGTAAAGTAAATTTTGCTTCCTTCTACAATCAGAAAGCCATTTTCAAATCAAACTCTGACTTGTATGAGCACTGTCATATATGAAAATATGCAAAAGTTATTTTGGACATGGGGACAGAAAAATATTCAAACAATGTGATAAATGAAATTTAATCAAGCTATTCTCCACAGAAAATATCATTTGAGTTATTCACATCCACTACCATTAGAGACACGACTTTTAAGAAGTCTGAGTGGGATATGCCAGTTTCCCATATTGCTTAAACGTTCCAAGTTCTAACAGATTTTAAGAAGTCAGTTTGTAGGATAAACACCCTCAGTGACTGTACTTTCTTAGACTCCAAAAGAAATTTTTATTGGAGCATGTTGCAAATAGAAACATCCAGCAAAACTGGAGCTACAAAGTCAGTTTGTTCTCAATAGGTTGTCTTTATTCTTTGTCATACAGGATTGTGGAAGCCACTGTGTAAATCAAAGAGTTGATTAAGTACAGAGATTTCCAAGAAAAAAAATAGTTTCCAACCAGTGTTGATGTTTACACTTCATGCAATACACCTGAAATATTTAAACAAATGAAAAGGAAAGTGAGAAAGTCAAGCCAAACATCTGACTGTGAGTGCCTGGAAAAGCACTGTGGCATGTATGTAACTTGAACTGGTAAGGGTTGATATATTGGGTTAGTGGAAGCAGTTAAATTTAGAAAAGAAAAAAAGGGGTTTTTTAAATGCAAAAGCTTGTCCAGATGTTTTTAAGACATTTCTTTCAGGGTATTAAATAATGCTCAAATGTCCATTGAAGTCAAACTTCCACTGAACTAAATCAGTGCAGTCTGTTTGGGGATACAAAATGATCCTGCTAAACTGAGCTGTGGCTTGTCACTTGTGACAGCTGCGGCACATCTGCAACAGTAAAAAAATAGCAGCTACACTCACCAGAGAGGCAACCAAGCTCTCATGGGCCAGTTGGTCATTTCCCAAACTGTTGGGATGTTTGTGGTTCTTTGTCATAACAACAACATTCGCTTCCTTTATGTACCTCTTAACGACAGGAAAGTTACCCTTCATCATTACTGGAAAAATGATGCTGCTTCTAAGCAAATGTTACTGTTTCTAGAATTATACATTGTCTGATCTTCTCTTTTCTCTGTCAGATTATACTTATACAGATTCTTATATTAAATCCTTGGACAGTATGGTTTTCCCTATTAGACTTCCTGTAGCAACTATATGAATTCTACATTATTGGAGAGGGAGGAAGAAGCTGTTTGCTTTGCACATATGCAGAGCAGTGGCCCTCATTCTTTTGTAAATTGTGGTGGATGTTGCAAAATAGTTTAACAGCAGCTGGTCCTGCTATTGTGATAGACTGATGAGAACATTTGACCCAAGTTCCTGCCAATTAAATCCAAAAATGCTGACTATAACCTGCAAGAAATAAGGTATTTTCTTATACCTATTATACCTAAACATCAGTAGTGAAATAAGCAAGTCCAGTCTAAACTGAAGTTTTGAATTTGAAAAAAATATTTTTTTCTGACTTAACAGAATAAAGTGACAAGATTTTTTTGGAGTGGCTGATTAATAAATTGATGTTTTTTAAAGCAGGGTTGAGCTGTACCATAAAACTACCCCTTTCATTAAATTATCTGCTCATACCAATTAAAAGTCTTCACTGTAGTCAAATTAGGCACGTATCCATTCAATTCACTTTCCTTCTTATTCGTATACAGTTGCAGATTGGATTTTGCTGAGTAGAAGAGAAACAAGAGACATGAACAGAGAATTAGCTGACTTCCCAACATACGTGTTTGTAGGGAAGATAAATCATCCATGGATTCAAACGAATGTACAAGTGTAATTGCTCTCATGCTATTCAATTGCACTTCAATATAATAGCAAAATGCATCTGAGAAATGTTCAAATCTCGTGTGCATCACAGTGGCTGCATATGGTACATGAGAACAATAATACTGAAACATCACAAAGCACAGCGTAGGCTAGACAAGATAGCTTTCACTTGAATTTAATGAAGCGGTAGTCATAATGAGAGACAAATTAAATCACAGCTTACTGAAATTATCCATTCTGAAAAGAGTATTAATGCCACAATGAGTGTCTGAGTTGCAGGTAACTGAGATGATACTGCATGCTCCACTGGTTGATTCTAAAAATGGTAGAAAAAGGCTAAAGCCACTTATACTGTCAAATATATACCAATGACAGAGGAGAATTACTTTTATACATAGGTACCCTGTTAACTCTCAAATGGTACAGTGCTTCATTCACAGCAAGAACAAGACTGAGGCATTGAAAAGTTACAAATCCAGAACTAAAGGCTTTACTCCTGTAAGTAAGCTTGTTCACCTAGATGACGACTCTGGGTGTTGAGACCAGGAACTCTATCAGTATAATACTAGAAAAATATATTCAAATTACTTCACCATAATGAATTGAGTGAGAATTCTAATCAAAACAGGGATTTCCTGTTTTGATTAGAATTGATCCAAAAAAAGGATTTCGTTTCATAAGGATTAATAATATTGCATCACTAACGATGATTTTGTATTCAAAATTACTTCATGCCAGCACAAAATCTTTTGAGGGGAAGAAATTTTGCAAATATCCATTTCATTGTCTTATCCATACTCTGTGGGCTGCACGTATAAAGATATCTGTCAATCAATTTGTAGGAACTGTTGAAGCAATCCTGTGCCACCTCTACTACATGTTCCTCTTCCCCTTGTTGAGTGGCCATTAGTAATTAATTACAGCTTACTGTCATAAATCTGCTTTTCCCTCTGCTCTGATCTTTTAGCATGAGCTTGTGGTTTGACATGGATTAAGCAGTTCAAATGCCATCCTACAGGAATCCTAAAAAGGCAAAGCAGGGCCGCTCGCTACAGACTGTGACACCACTGGAGACCCAGGGATTACACAGATCACTGTGGATACACCATCTGATATCACTTGTCCTTTCTCTGTTCAGATGAGGGAACTCCTTGCTCCTACAGTCAGTTCTGCAGCTTGCATCCGGCAGGAGCCCTGCCAGGGCTGGTCATCTGACTGTCACAGAAGCTCTCCCAAGGTCATACAACGGCTCGGAGAGGATTTAGGATCTCTTATCCCAGTCCCATTGCTGTTAGCCCTCTTACACACCATTAGGAGGGAACTATCACCCCTCAAATCTAGTCATGTGGCCAGATGTTACATAATTGAATACGACAATAAATATGGATACTTGATGATTTGGGGCAGCTAAGCAGAAGGAGTCATGGGAATAGCTGCTATACAAATCTTACAGTTTCGAGTATTAAGACAAATCTTGAAAATTTCCATTTTCATAATGGTAAGAAGTCTGTTCCTCCATGTCTTGAGTTACTTGTTTTTGCTTCCTCCATTCCCTTCTCTGTACTTCACTATTTTGATTGGTAGCACCGTATGTTTTCTTTGGACTTACAAAAGTTTCATTGTTCATCTCTGTTTCTTCGGCCAGTTCGTCCTGATCAATTATGCCACATTTCTCTTCACTGAGGTTTTCGGGGTCAGCCCATTCCTGCTTCTCCCCAGAAGCAAAGATAGCGTAGAATATCACGCCACTGTAATGCACCAGGGCTGCGATCAGAAAGACGTTCTGCCATTCTTCACGGGTCTGAAAGAATGGTGCAGGTCTCATTAAATTTCCAGTAATATGAAATACTACTCTCTGAATTACTCCATGAATTAGCACATATTGAGGAATGACTGTGATCACTGTTTGATTCCTGATGCTGAAGACTGAACAATTTATGAGAATCGTTGCAAAGATTTTTTTTATTTTTATAACTACGGCAAATACAATGAAACTTGTGTTTCTTTGTTGGGTTTTTTCCTCACAGTGAGGTTTCTCTCTCGCATGTGAAATATTAATGGAGTTGGAAATGCAGGGATTTCTCTAACTACATAAATATTATTGTAGATCAATGATTGCTTAGGAACCCTACCATGGGGGTATGGATGCATGGTAGAGGAGTTTTCCAAGTCCTATAAGCATTTCACAGTTATATGAAGATATTGCAGAGACTCAGGCTCAGGTGGTATAAAATAATACCTCCCTGCACAGATAATTAGTTTATAATAGCTGAGAATTAGGCCAAGGCAGTATTTAAAAAGTGCATGTTTAAGACAAACAGAAAGCAGCTGCAGAGACCAATGACGAAATGGAATCCCCAGGAATCTTTGAAATATCTTAACTTTTGTTGCATTACCTAACCCTTTTCCTAGAAAACATGGAGAAATGTTACCTTATGTTTTGTCATTGCACCAACAATGAGTGGGCACACCATTCCCGACAGCGTCCCCACGCCGTTGGAGATGCCCATCAGAATGCTGGCATAACGAGGGGCTATGTCCAAGTGATTCACATTGAATCCTACAAAAAATGAGAGACAACAGCCAGCTATACAGCATTGCACTACCAGGCCAACAGGGCTTTTTACAGCCGGTTTGGCTGAAGGAGCCTGAAAAGGGTAGCAACGTTCCTTGCACCTCTGAAGATTATGTGGTATAGAAAATAATGTTTAGTTTGGCCCTATTTAAAGTGTCTGTACTTTCCATTTTCTCATACTGAAACAGTGCACTTGGCAAATATATTAAATTAAGGAAACAATGCCTCAAATTAGTCTTCTTTTTACTTACATAGTAGAGTTTTTAAATTCATTTATTTCAGTATTTTAAGTAGCAGTTTAACAACATGATAAAAAAATAGAATATAAACTAGTAGGAAAAATAATTACCCTTACTGTAGTGTGTCTTCTGAGTACATATTTTATTAAGAAATAAATGCTAAATATCAGCTCAGATAATTGTCACTTGTTAGGTAATGAAAATTAGTCACATTAACTGTAGTTGATCACGAGGAGGGACAATGCATTCTAAGTGCATGGTAATAAATAAAGTAAGAAGTAGACTACTGGGAAAATCCTGCAATAAAAATTGATTGATAAAAATGGCCAGCTATGAAGGACCTTGTAACTGAGCAGCAAAACCACTTCCCATCTGCAGAATCTTGAAACAACTGAGGATCAGCAATTACTTTGCTGGTCAATTTTGTTCAATAGACCCATGTTCTTGGCAGTCTTCTTGGAAGATCTTCAATCTTCATAACAAAATCTTCAATCTTTGTTACAAAAGGGTTTTTTTCAGTAATGCTGGTACTGATGGTGCTACAAAAGAGCCTGAGACTACAAAACATGGGTGAGACCCATGAAAGTGTTAGAAACAACTCTTCTGGAGAAGGGCTGGTTGTAGGATGCAACAGAGGGAGGGCTAACATAGAAAGCAGAAACCAGGTGCTAGGGCTGGGGTCAGGATTGCAACTGATAGCCCTTGTGCAACTATTCATTGCAGAGCAATTCTCTCCCTCTCTCTCTCTCTCCATCTCTCTCCCTCTCTCTCCCTCTTTCCCCTCTCTCTCTCCCTCTTTCTCCTCTCTCTCTCCCTTTCTCTCTCTCTCCTTTTAGAGACACAGCTTAAACAGGATGAAAAGGTGACAGACACTGCAAAAGTATATTAGAAAATAACAGCAGAAGGCTGATGTAAACTGGAATCAATAAAGAGCAGGTTCTTTTCAAATCTTCATGTCCTGTGTGCAACATGTTTCATAGATACTGAAGTAAATTATTTCTGATATGGGAAGAAATACAGAACACCCCATAAGTAGCCACATTAAGAGCAAACATAATAATAGAAATTATGACAGTAAGAACAGCAAGGATAATAACATCACTTTTGTCATGAATAGTAAAAGCAGGAATAAGATTAACTCTTACCTGAAATTGCAAAGCCGCTGAAGCCTACTGCTAACACCAGAAAGGAAATAGCCACACCTTTTGTGTGAGAATAACCAACCACCAAAAGCAAGGTTGCTTCCATCCCAAAGCCTTCAAACGAAACATGTGAGAATGAATTACATTTAAATTATTATTGGTCATGAAAATCCTGATAAGCACTATCCAGAACAGCAGCTTAAAATGAGAGAAAATTCTTTTGTATCTTTTAGCTATTCTTGAACATACTTGGGAGCTTTGTGCATTTGCAGAAATATTTGTGTCTTTGTTGTTTGAGAATGTATTCTTTTTTTCTCCTCATTCACTGCTGTATAAATGACCCAAGCAGTTGGTGAAGTCAATTCACTGAGCAATAGAGGAAAACAACAAGAAAGTGACTCTGCAAAGGGCAGAAAAAACCACAAACACACAAACATTATAGGGAAAGGAGAAAAATGCCTTTGATTTCTCATGGTTGTAGTGATGCAAGACATTTTTGGTAAATGGAACAAGAGAGAGTTTTACATACAAGTGTGCTACCGACACAACAGGACATCCCTGAGCATGAGGGCCTATTTGATCATACCACTCTATTGCCCATTCAATTATTAACCAGGCTTCTTGTCTCCTCCCTTTTTAAAAGCATGCTCATATGAGTAAGGATTTATGCCACAAGGCATCAGCTCTGCATTTAACGCTTCAGATTAACCAGCTGTAAATGCAATCTTGAGTAAATTGTCTCTTGTCACCATTAAACATGGATGAAACTATGATGCTTGGATCAACTGCAGCAAACAATTGAAATGTCATATTTTCAGAATCCAATAGTACCTCCACAGTTCATGACCTTCCTTACAGTGGTAGTGGTTAAGATCTTCCTGCTCCGTAAGAAGTCAGCTAGTTGCCCTCCGATGGGCACAATGATTGTCATGACCATGTGAGGAACTGCCGACAAAAGGCCAACCTGCAATCAGACAAATGAGTGCTTACTGTCATTTTTTCTTCAAGAAGATTTAGGGGCAAGAGAACAGGAACCTCTTTTTTCCTGCATCAGACACTTTATCTGATTAGAGCAGATGCTCAAAACTGGGTGAGGGAAGAAACATCTCTTTGTGGTCCAGGAGGAGAAACCAGAGCACAAGTGAGAATCTCACCTTAGAAATGCCATGCAATATCCCTAGTACTCATGGTTATACTAAAGCACTGCACTGAAGACTTTATATTAAATTCTGCCGTAGACATCACAAAGCCCTGTCTGATGTCTCCTGATATTGGAGTGCTCTATCTTTGTTTTCAACTGCTTTTATATATTTTTGTTCTTTATGTTCTCAAGAAGCTCCTTCCTGAGTAACAAATCTATCCCTATTACCTGCCTCTGTGTAAAGGAAGGGAGAACCTGCACATTTGCATATGGACTGAAGACCATACAGCATAAAACTTGACACTATGATATAATTTTACAAATTATTAAATAAGCTTATATGTAATGACATGGATTTATTTTTATTCTTCTGGGATTAAAGCCTACAAACTGATGTTCATCTTCTTTTCATTTGCACAGAATCCCATAATCCCAGAATCCCAGAATGGCTGAGGTTGGAAGGAGCCTCCTTCTGCTCGAGTCGGATCACCTAGAGAAGGTTTCCCAGAAATGTGTCCAGGCAGCTTCTGTATATCTCCAAGGATGGATATTCCACACCTGTTCTAGGGAACCTGTTCCAGTATACAGTCATTCTCATAGTAAAAAAGTGTTTCCTCATGTTCAGAAGGAACCTCCCGTGTTTCAGTTTGTGCCCAAGGCACCACTGAAAAGAGCCTATTTTTGTCTTCTTTACACTGTCCCTTCAGATACTTGTTCATATGGATGAGAACCCTGCTGAGCCTTCCCTTCTCCAGGCTAAACAGTCCCAGCTCTGTCAGCCTTTCCTCATAGGAGAAATATTTGCATTCCTTAGTCACCTTCATGGCCCTTTATTGGATTCTGTCCAGTATGTCCATGTCTTTCTTTCACTGTGGAGCTCAGAACTGGACACAGTACTTGAGGTGTGCCCTCACCAGTGCTGTGTAGAGGGGAAAGATCACCTCCTTTTACCTGCTGGCCTTTGCATAACACAGCCCAGGATACCATTAGTCTTTACTGCAAGGACACACTGCTGGCTCATGTCCAGCCTGGTGTCCAGCAGGACCCCCAGGTTCTTTTCTGCTAAGCTGCTTTCCAGATGGGCAAATCTCAACACATACTGGTGCATGGGCTTGTTCCTCCCCAGGTGCAGGACTTTACACTTTCCCTTATTTACACATTTCCTTATGAGGCTCCTGTCAGCCCACTTCTCCAGCCTGCCAGGGTTCCTCTGTACAGTAGCACAACCCTGTAGTGTATCAGCCACTGCTCCTAGTTTTGTGTCATCTGCAAACCTGCTGAGGGTACACTTTGCAGCATCATCCAGGTCATTAATGAAGATGTCAAATAGGACCAGACTCAGTATGACCCCTGAGGCAGAGCTTTAGTGATCAGCATGTCACCTTCTAGAAGCTTTTCTCTGAAGCAGTAATTTAGTGAGAAGTTTGAGTTCACTTTCTGGGGTGTGCAACCTCGTTACATTGACAGTGAGTTTTACACAGGTTTTAAATTAGTGAGATGCAACTCTAGCATTAATGAAAAGCAGCTCAGAATAAACACATGTAATTTTTTTAATACCCCTGTTCTTCATCTCCATGCTGTACTTGGCCATTTAGAGTGCCATTGCTACCATGCCATAACCATTGCTACTCTTGCAGAACCTGGGCACACAGTGCTCCCAGAATAAATAATGATGTTCTTTATTATTGGCCTTAGACTTGCTTGAAAATAATTACCATGTAACAAGTATGTACGCTAAAGGAAAGGGTTTTTAAAACTTTTCTGAAAAAATTATCCTGTATTCCTCATTCATGCTCCAAAGAGGGAGCGCAACAATTCGGATTTTAATGAAATGGCGGTGGCAGGGAGTATAAATCTATAAAAAAATTGATCTTCATTGCTAATGAAAAGTCACAAAAATCAAGAAGAGGATAAAAATTACCTGGTTAAATGCTAAACAGTCAACACCAAACAAAATGTGCATTTCTATTTACTTACTTACTTTGTGGTTTTTCATGATACGTGGGGGCTTTTAATCAACTATTTCCCAAAATAACTTCTCCATTTTTTCCTTTTTCTAATAATTTGATGCCCACATACTTTTATTTCTATTATATCAGAAGAAGTATGTCATTCCAAATACTGGGAATAACCTACTGTAATGATTCCAGGTCTATCTGGTTTCTCCTCAAACAACTAAACTGTAGCACTAAGGGCCGTGTCCAGTTATTACTTGAACATCTCCAGGGATGATGTTCACCTCCTCTCTGGGAAGACCATTCCAATATTTAACCACCCTTTCAGTGAAGAAATTCTTCCTGATGTTCAACCTGAACCTCCCATGGTGCATCTCTTAGGGCAAGGTCTGAAGGTCACTGCTTCATCTCAGACGTTTACCTTGCTTATTGCAAATCCAAAGACTTCTTCAAAGTAAGCAGGCTGACTTATAAGCAGCAAATAGAAGGTCCAGCTTCTGCAGAAGTTTGCCACAATGATAGCATAAACTGGCATTGAAGTGAAAAATCTCTTCCAGGGAGTACTAAATTTCTAGGGGGAAAAAACCACAAAATTGGGTACACAGAGGCAAAATAAAGAACCAGTATCTTTTATTATTGAGCCTGTTTGGTACGTTCTTACATCAAGGATCACTCAGAATGCAAGTGAAATATGTCTCTTGAATTAGTGGCACAAAACAGATAGAGAAATTTTCTTAGAACAGTTAGGATTTTTAAGATGAATACTGCACTACTATTGCCCTGCTCACTGAAATTACATGAGGTCTTCTGGAATCCTGCTATTGGGATAACAGCATCAGTAAATGAATCAAAGGAAACTAGAGAAAACCTTGTGCTATTCCCCACTTTTTGACATGATGCAGTTTGAGACATTCTGTTGAAAGGAGTATGAAAAAAGGGTTGTCCAAGCTAAGAGACATGCAGTAGCACAGCAACAAGCAGCTACCTGCTTCAACCTAATTAATTGAATTAAAAAAAAAAAAAGGTCTGTGGTACAGAATTTAATTTCTGTAACTTGCTTTTTGGCATTTTCAGTTAGTATTTCTGCTCCAATACTCCACAGAGCAGGAAACATACTTCAGAGACCTATTGATTTGTAATAGAATTCCAATCAGAAGCTGAAATCTGTAGCTATGGCAATACACATTGATATTCTCCTTTTTTTTGAAAAAAATGTTAATTGTGTTCTACAGGCCACTGTATGCCTGCGGTTGTGTGTGTACCCATGAAGGTGGTACTAGTTTCCTCTGCAGTAAAACCACCGTACTGCAAGGAAAATCCATGACCTAGAACAAGTGTATGTGTCTCCAGCCAAGACCTGAGTGACTTCAGCCAAATTTCAGAAGCATGCCCAAAAGGACAGTCTGGTATTTTACACTCCTAGCAAGGCTGTTACCCAAAACATGTAGAGAAAAGAACTGGAATTACTTTGTTCCAGAATGTTCAAAACTGAAAGCTAAGAATGAATGGTTTATCAAGAAACACCTTTGTTTTTCACTACTAGCAAAAAAAGTTACCTAAGGGAACAGAGGGAAGTTTGATGGGAAAATGGGTTTTAACTCAAAGTTTCCAGGATCTTCTCAGAGAGAGGATGAGAAGCCTTAAAAGACCTGAGCTGCTGTGAGAGTGAGCAGGGCAGAAACCATCCTTAAGATATCAGATTTGCAACCATCCTTAACAGGAGTTCAAAAGGCAGATGGATAATTTAACATCTGCAGTCAGATTCTTATTTAGCTAAATCCATTAATATTTTTTAGAACAAACATGACAGTTATTCAAGAGCAGGAGACCAGAATGTGTGGCTCCCCCTCCCAACCCACCCCTTCCCTCCCTAGATCAGAGAAGCTCCATAAGCCCTTAACAGCATTACGTGTTTTCCTGTACTCATCCTGTGCAGCTGCAAGAGCCTGATTCTGTAATTTTCATGAAAGGAAAAGCCCCTAGTTCCACCACTCTTATACAGCTAACAGTATCCATCCAGTCATACGCTCATCTTGTGCAAAATGCTCACAGATGACAAGAAAAGCCCTTTTTTTACTTACACTTGCATTAGCTAGGCTGGCTCCTTCTCCTATACTTGTTTCTATATATATCCTTTCTTCACTGGTTATTGTTGGATGCGCAGCAGGGCTCTCATAGGCGTGAAGCAGCCAAAACACGTACCAAACAATCCCAAACATTCCTGAAGGGGCAGGAAAAGCAACTTGGTTTTAAAAGCCAATAAAGATGCACTTCAGTATCTGCAAGCCTTGAAGTTTGTTTCAAGTGCCAGTTAAACCAAACCTGCGCAGAAATTAGGCCCGGGGAAGTAACAGAATATGGCAACTAACTCTGTGTATATTGTAAGCCTGCTTGCAAAGCATTTGAGTATTTTGTTTCTTTTATTATGTTATGCATGCGGCAAAGAAAAGGCAGGATGAAAGCTCTCTGTAGAAGCTGGGAAAGGAAAAAGCAGACAGGCCATAATGTGGTCGCAATCTGCATGAAGGGACTCCACCATAAGATGGCAATGGCAAATCTTGTGGTGTGTCCTGTATCTCCAGAGAGGACAGAGAAAACCCATCTTAACCAGGCTGCTGATGTGCAAGGCTGGGTTGGAGCCACCTCTGCCACACTGTGAGGGCAAGAATGAGGCACCACAGGTCAGCCACAAGGCCATACCCATGGGACCACTTTGTAAAGGTGGCACTGCTTTATTAAAGACAGGCAGCATGGGGATGATTTCTCAGGGCAGAAGTTTTCAGGTCCATTTGGCTCCCCATCAGCAGCATTTGCTGTAGCATTCACTGTTAGTGTGCACTCCCACTCGTGGGGCAGGTCTCACATGTGTTTGTGCTGCAGAGGAACTTTTGCAACCACATCCAATCCTGTCACTGGGTGACCATGAGCTGCAGCCTGGTCATTGCAATTTCACAACATTTTGTAACAGATTATTATGAAATAAAAACTCTTAGAATCTGCAATAAGTAGAGAATAAATTGGAGTACCCATTTGCAACCTCTTCATTCGTCAAAACAACTTTGATCCATCCTTGTTAGACAGGTTTTGGTAAACAACTGGCAGTACTGATCTAGTGGCAGAGGTCCTTCATGTTAAGCAACTCACCATAAATATAAAAGACTGATGACCATCCTATATACTGTACCAGCACACCTGCCAAGGGCATGGCCACCACCGCACCTGCATAAGACCCTGAAGAGAAAACAGATTAGTAAAACATGTCAGCTATGATAGGTGTGCCCAGCTTTCAGAGCAGATGATCCAGACAGGTGCTCATGAGAGCAGAACTGGAGGGATATGTTTGGCTGATTTTTTATGGACATGGAGAAAGGGATGGAAGCTCCAAAATTTTGATTGGGGTGACAGGAAGTACTGACCCCTCATGGGTCACCAGTCTCATTTTGCAGAGTTGTGCCCTGTAGGTAAACAGGATTTTCAAATCCAAGACTGATGACAAACCACCACAGAGCCATAAGCTGTATGTGTGCACTTGAGTGGGAAATCCCACCTGGCACTGTGGTGTATGAGGTGGGTTTTGGAGAAGCTAATGGCCCAAGTTTCAGAAGCCTTCATAGGGTTCAGGAATCCTGATGACTGCAGATATGTTGGGAGGCTCTTGTCATGGCCCTAGACCCATGCCCACTGGTAGCAGAGAGGGCGTTCAAACTAACCCTGAGTCTGTGAAACCATGTTTAATTCATATCAACACCATAAACAAACAGCTGGAATAAATATGCAAATGTTGACATGGGGATAAAAAAGGATAAAAACGTGGTCTGTGCCAAGGTTTCTGATTGGGAAATACATAGCACTGGTGAAATATATTTCTAAGTGTCTTGTGTAAAGAGATGAGTATTTAAGTGCAATCTAGACATTATGTTTCAGTGCAAGACAGTGCCAGTGGCTTTATATGTGAAGAGTGTTGCTCTGAATTATTCTAGGAAATTAGACACTTGTGGTTTTGAGAGTAGTACATGTTTTGTTAATAAACATTTGTTAATGTTGTACTCATTAGCAAATATTTCTCTGCCATGATTCAGAGTGATCCTTCTCCCTCATCTTCATGTAATTCATTTTTCCTATAGCAATTGAAAAGCCCTAGGCCAGAATGTAGATAGAAGAACCAGGAGCCTGCTTAACCTGCATTTTCCTAATTTTTCCATTGCTCCTACGCACCTTTCAAGTGCAAGGATCAGTGATCTGTAGCCACTAAAATGGGTGTCAAGCTGAATGATGAATCTTTCTCTAGAGATCCCATACTAGGAATTTCAAGGAGACAACATTGAGGGTGGAGAGGTTTTTCTTTGGATCTATTCTTCTGTAGGAAGTGTAAACACCTAAATAATCACTAAAACCTGAAGCCATCTGTAGTAAAAATAAAATCCTTTATCTTGTTTCTTAGTGCTGTATTTTCCTCAGTCATACAACTCCACTGCTGATAGACAGATTTTTTTTTTCTTGTGACTTTTACATTTTCTACTGGACATTTTCTACTACAGACATTCATCTTCAGCTGTCAGCATTGGGAAGGGACCCAGAGAAGAGAGCAAAGTACATGTCTGATCATAACTCAAAACAGAATGAAGCAGAACAGCTACTGGCAAGAAGTTACATCACCTCCACTGCAGTATATTGAGCAGCCAGCCTAAAGTACTGAAGTCCTTTTAAGGTAATTTTTAAGTGTGTGTTTGTTTAGGAGCATCCATTGAGTATGTATAATAAATGGAATCCCTAAGGATGAAGCAAATTAAAAAATACAATATAATTTCTCTCATGTGAACCTCTAGACTCATTATAGTTTATTATGAGAGCCATTCTAAGTGTTGGTTTTAAATGATAAAATGATGACATATTAAACAAAAAAGGACTCACATGTTCCTAAGCATAGAGTACAAGCTAATTGTAGCAAAGGGCAGAGGGTTTGCGCATCTCTTTCGAACAATGACATTAATAAAATAAATCTAATAGGAATTTGTGCTTCCATAAACCATATAAGCCCATCAACTCACCACAGAATGACGTGGTAGCCAACCTGCTTCTCTCCAGCGGCGGAGCCCACTTACTCCACATCCCGTGGCAGGCTGGGTACGTGACGCCCTGGCAGACATTTCACACATCACATGATTTGCTTTCACTGCGTTCCACTTGAAGTAGTTGCTGATACTATCCCTACTGCCTAGCTGTTTGTCACCATGGAATGATGTAGGAAGGGTTAGGTAAGTATGGAAGAGCTCTATTGTTTAAGTGTGAAGTTGTCAAACTAATCCGGATTATTTATTACTTGAATAGTAATGTGTTCTGAGGTAAAAATACTGTTTAGTATATCCAGTCGATGGCACAAGAAAACTAAAATGGCTCAAACTGCAGCACTAGAAACATAAATTTTTCTTTACTTTTAAGTAAACTTAGAAGCATAAATCAGTATAATTAAAAAATTATCATCTAAAAATGAACAGCAAGTAAAACTGTATATCGATCAGAAACCCTAATCAAGAGATCTTACAACTTTTAGAACCAAATCTCAAAATTAAACTCTGTTTGAAAGGACCAAAATGGCGTGTGCTCCTACCTCCACCAAACCTTGAAGAATCCTTACAAACATCACACAACCGTAATGCACTCTCGCTGCAGAAGGGATGATCATATTCAGTGTAGATGTTAGAAAGATAGCTGCCCCAAATACCCTATGGAGAAAAGTAACATGAAAAAGAATACAACTATTATCTATTTTTCAGAAGTGTTTTCATGTTCCACTTCAAAATATTTAAAAACTTACTTTAAAATATGTTGTTACAGTATTTTTTTAAAAATAAGTATTTCAATTGTTTACATTTCAGTCTCTGAAAACTTATTTACAGGAAATATATGTGACTTCATTTTTGTGTCTGGTCTTACTATTCACAGTAGGATTAATGATTGTGTTACAGCATGAAAAATTTACAGTCAGAGAACAACACTGTTTCATCTAAATTCTCTGCACCTATTGACAAAAGCAACAGCCCGTGCCTAGACAGGCCATTATCTGAGTTACAAGAAAGCACTAAACAGATGAGCACAAAAGCAAGAAGCTGAGTAGGCTGGCAGAGAGAAATGACAAAGGAACTGATTTATATAGAAAACAGTCTGAAAATATGAACCAGAATACAAAGCCCACAGTCATATCTTGACATTTAGGAGACTGCTTTCAAAGCCAAGTAAACATTTAACTGAGAAATAAGTATTACTTATCTCTCTGTTGTGATTCCTGAAAAGAAGACGTTTGCCTTTTTCTTTCTTACCACTAATAGAAATATCAGGTCTGTTTTCATAACACTATTGACTCAGGGAACTACAGCAAACCATGTGAATTAGTAAGCATGTGAAAGAAGAAACTGTAACAAACAGAACATGTTTAATTATCCAAACAGCTGTCTCTAAAGACTGAGTTTCCAGTCTCTGCTACTTCTTTTAGTGCCAACTCTTAATATGCCTAGGTTGTAAATGCAGGATTTATACTGAATTAGAACCAGTCACTCCTCTGCTACTATTTAATGGGTTGAGTACTGTTTCCACAGAGGCAGCATCTTTTCATCAGTTCCCTGCTGTTTATTCCAAAGAAGTCGGTCTCCATCTTGATGAGAAATATTCCAGTTTTTTTCAATTCATTCACATATTCTTCTGTCCTTCCTACCACGATCCCTGGGCAGCTGCCACTTTGGGATCAAAACACACTCCTTTAGCTGTAGCTAAACTTTAGCTGACTCCTCTGCCCAGCAGGGTGCTCTTACTGCAAACTCCTATCAAGAGGTGCCTCATGTTTCACACATCCACCAAACAATGCTGAAATCACATTTAGATGCGTGTTTGAGGGTAAGCAGCAAGTTAAAGGGATGATGTCACCAAATGGTTCATGAACTTTTTGGTGGAATGCAGATCTACACCAATTTGGATGAATATGTAGAGTAAATTACATAGTGTTAGAGGGTTTTGGTGCAAACCATAAAGTACTCGATATTTTCAGCCATTATGAGATTCGTTTGAATCCCACATTGTTAAGGATAATTATTTGCATTAGAGAAGTGCCTGGGGTGGGTCATGCATATATATGTTCAATGTTGCACAATTTAAACCGGTGGCAAAAGAGTCTTTGCCTAAATCTGTACGGTCAGTAATAGGATAGAATCTCATTTCCAGAGTGCAGCTGGGACAAAAGAAAGTTTTTCTCTTTCTAGGGCTGGTGGGTGTGTTGGCCACAGAACCCCTGGTTTCCTGCCCTGTGTCTTAGCAAATAACGCCTCTGAAACTGAAACTTGGCACCACTGGTGAACCTACCTAAGCAGAAATTGGTTGGGTAAACAAGGAATAAAGGAAAAACATGGACTCAGTGAATCCTATTACTGCAAATAGAAATTCTCTCTGAGCTCAGCTATTTTTGTTCCTCAGCAAATTCTACTCCTAAACCCAGTTATGATGGTCAAATCCATAATGTGATGTTGTGGTATAGCATTTTATTGAGTTAGAAACTCTCACAGGGATAAATACAGAGCTTTCTGTGCTTGTGCACAGCCTGTACTTAAGGAAGCACTCTGCTGACGGAATACTTCAAGTTACAGTATAAACAGGGTTGATTTTACTGTTCACAAGTAAATTAAGGAAACAAAAGCCAAACTAATAATATGCTGAATTATTCAGCCAACAGTGTGCACATCTGTGTTTTGGAGCCCTTCTGCTGCAAAAGCTGGTGGCAAAACTAGAAAGGCTGGAGAAGTGATTAAGCTTAGCTAATTTATTTGTCTTACTTGGCAGATGGAAAAATATTCTGCCTAGGCACTGTTACGTGGTAGAGAAATGAATAATCGAGGATGCAGACAGTGCTGAAGAAGCAGTGCAAACCGAACTCTGAGTAACTTTTGGTTACGGACAGGAGAGAGTTGGGACTGAACAGTCTGGGCAATTCTGTGGGATGACTCTGCTCTGGAGCAATTTCCACAAGGGCATATGGGTGGGAAGAGCATTCAGGCAGTCTTGTAACCCCTATAGCTCTTTGCAGAATGCAGAAAAGAAAGTATTTTGATTTGGGGCAAAGTACAATATATAACTGGTCTTAAAGACCTTTTCCAATTCTGTCAGTGTTTGTAGATAAGTCACATCTTGTTTGCAGAGAATGAAGTTAGTACCAGCCATCTTTTTTTTTTTATCTGAAGATCCCAAATGCCCTTAATGTGCACATCTCATGAGTTCATTCACAACCAGCTGTCTTCAGACAACCTCCCTCTCTTTTGTGATCATGTTCAAAGTTCTGAAGACCTTTTGAAGTAATGCACAAAGCCAAAGTTAACATTGACAAAGTTAGCTACTTTTCTTATTCACATTTTCAAAAGCAGTTGAATTAAAAAAAAAAATTGGCTGACAAACACATTGATCATAAAAAAAATCTGTACAGATTCTCAGAGTTCACCAAGCAGAAATCAGGAGGATCAATTAGAAATTCTACGCAATCTTAATTACAGTCAGTACTGTATCCAGCCATGGCAAGGATATTTGTGTGCACGAGGATGGATTTGTGACTTCAGAACATAAATAGTTCTGTAATTCCTTTATGCCCAGCTTCAGTCCACAGTGAATTTTTAAAGGAGAAGGGTCAAACTGTGATGGAAAACTATTGTTTGGTGTTAAGCTGAGCTAAAAAGCATTAAGGCAACTTCTTAAAGACAAATGCTTCAACCATTGTTGGAAGCATTAGGTGTGATTTTCCTAGAACTCTCCAGAAAACATTATTGTTTAGAGAAGAAATGTGTAAATATTTGAGATGAAGAAGTTAAATTGGAAGAATCAGCAATAGACCCATAATGGAAATCTTGTCCCATTTTTGATTACAGACATAAATACTGAATGTTCAGTTTCAGATGTGCATTTCTGAAAAACATTAATTCACTATTTTAGTAATCATCATTTACACAGTGTACAACAGTTGTCAGGCTCTAAAGCTTAATTTTTTTGGTTACTGTTTTCTTACCTGTTAGCAGCCAATTTGTTTGAGATGAACCCTCCTGGAATTTGTGTCACAATGTAACCCCAGAAAAAAGAGCCATGAATGAGTCCTACAGTCTCTGGATCCCAGTTGAATTGGGCTGTCTGTAAAGGAAATGGGACACATGCTGTCAGTGAAGCATACTCATTGAAGGTAACTATTGCTTAGAAGTCACACAGAAGTCACCCATGCTCCAAATCAGGCCTCTTTACACTGGCTGCTCAGGATTGCTGAGCTTGAAAGCCCCCAGCTAAGGCACAAGGATGTTCAGTTCCCATGTGAGATTGCTGCTTTTGCTCTTAGCTGTCAGTCGAGTGCAGGGGGAAAGGTTTCAGCCGTAGAGTAGCTAATGCTGAACCTTCGACTTTGCTACTTGCCACTGCTTCCCCCCAGGGCTCCTTAATCTTGAAGCCTTTGTTTTCAAGACTGCTCAGAGATAGAAGAAGGCCCTGATGCCTTTCAATGGACGTATCCATTCTCCCAAGATTATCAAGGTTGCTTAAGTCCTTTGGGTTGATTCACTTCTTGGTCAGATTTATTCATGGTTCTTCTCCCTGTCAGGACCAAACTCTGACCATCCACTGTCAGCATTAAATGGCATGGGAGCAGAAAAGAGTTGGGGGCAAGGAGAACATTTGAAGACAAAGCAATCTGAAAATGAAACTAGGTAACACTAGCCAGTGATTAGTGTATCTTTTATCAGAAGTGATGCCAGTTGTAGGGCTGGATTTGGATACAGGACAGCCACAGGCTGGTTATAGGTGGTTCCTAGTCAAAAATCCCTGCAGCCAAGAGAAATGCTTTTACCATGTACTTCATCTTTGAATACCATGCAGTTTCAATGTCCCCGAATTTCTTCCTGAACAAGGACTTTTCTATTTTCTGATGACATTTTTTGACATACCTTGTTCAGAAGATGGATAGCCAAATCCCAGGGCAAAACATAGAGAAAATAAAGCAAAGAGAGGGAGATCCAAGGTGCCCTTTCTGCCCTCCATTCTGGGCCTGAATCAGTATAAACACTGTTGTAAGGTCAGTGTTAACTTTTTGTCCATGAGCCCTCAGCTCTGAAGAATGCTTTTGGAGCAATAAGAAACCACAATGTTGTGCTTCATGCTAATGACATGTCTGGGAAAGGTGGCTAAGCATTCTGTGAGGAAGCAGCACAGATGTCTTTTAAACTCAGAATTAAAACTGTCACTAAAATACCACAGAGAATTGGCAACTATAGCGATAAGCCTTAACATCTCTTTTTTCAATATTACTTTCTGCATGTAAAAAGAAGAACAGTTTTCCCACTACATTGATTTTTTTGCTCACAAAGAAGCAAACTGAAAAACAGTTCATCGTTTGACCTGCAGGGAGATGGCATTAATTAACCAGACGTGTTTACAAAGGGCTAAAGGGTTTCCCTCCCCATTAATATGCATTTTGATGTGTCCCACTTTCTTGTGCTGAAACACTTCTGTTTAAACATCTAATTTTCTACTAGCATTTTCCGAGTTTCTAGGTAGTGTTAATTTCTGAAGGCAGAAACACTATGAGATATGGAAAAAATTCCTGATTCAGGAGATGCTCATGCCTAAACCCTATGAGTTTAGATTTGTGGAAGGAATTTATTCCCATTTCCTGAAATTACCTCTTCTGATCTTCCCAACCTGTGCAGGCACATACTTTCTCTTGCTTAAGTATAGAACCTGGAAGTCCCAGCAGGACCACAGGGAGAAGGGATTGGACTGAATAAATACAAATTCAGCAGGAAGTCTAAGCATGGTTACTATGATCATGAGCCATGGAGACAGGCATACTTTTAACATTGAAAATTTACAATAGACATTTTCTGCACTCTTCTTTACCAAAAGTTAAACTATCTAGGAGAAAAGCTGATGAATAATTTCACAGCATTTCATTCAAGAGTCAAGATTCCTGTGAAATTTTTAGGACAAAAACATTCAAAAGATATCCAAAAATAAGTCAACAAGTAGAGCAAATGTAGAGATTCAAGTTCATAAAATCCATAAAGGGACACTTGACATTGCAGCTAAATACAGAGACAGGATGGGCAATGCTAAGGTATGCATTGAACCTGCTTGGGTGCATCGATAAAGCTGTGTAGGATCTTCTGTGGACCACATGCCATCTACTGCAAATTCGAAAATAGCTTGGCAACTGGCTCTTAATAGCTCCAGACAACAATCCACATTGTCAAAAACCTGATGTCTTATTGCCAGTGACTACTTTAAGATCTTGAAAACTATCCACTGATATGAATAGAGTGGCTGCAGCCCTACATAAAATAATTGATGATTCTGTCTGTAGCATAATCAGAGCACATTTCCCTGAGAGAAAGTAAAAAGCAAAAGCTTCTGCCACCACAGCAGAATCTGTGACAACTGACAGATCAGGGACCTGGTAGACATGCAAACTAATTCAGTTCTCATTTCTGGTACTTACATCCTCTCTCTGACACTGCAAATCCTCAGATCTTACAGATTTTTAATATGACTTCATCACACAAAGAGGAACTAAGTGCCTGCACATCTATGTGCATCAAGACTGGTGTCTCCCTCCTCCAGTTTTTTAATCTACGTATACACAGGACTTTGTTATGTGGCACTTGGGTGATTTTGCAACGGGATCAGCTCAGAAGAGTGAAAGAAAGCTGTTTTCTTACCTGCAGCTCTGGCTTTCCATCGATATAGACAGTGTTGTTGTTGACCATTTCCACGATGGCCACGCCCAGGTTGCACCTGATGCCGAAGGAGATGCAGAAGCCCAGGCCGCTCATGATGGCGATGATGTAGCGCTTGGGCAGGCCGCAGCAGTAGCACTCGCACAGCGCCGGCCGGCGGCTGCTCGCCAGCACGGGCCGCCCCTCTGCTGTCAGCTCAAGGGGCTCCTCCTCCACGTTGGTGCCATCGATCTTCCTAAAAGGATGAAGAAAGAAAAAATGAAGATGCCCTGTTGTCCCAATAAAATTTGCTGGAACATGGATGGACAGTTCCATGCTCCGGTCACCTGCTAACTCCTGTTGTGAGGCTCTTGTCTCCTGGTAGTGAGGGGAGTTAATGACGGGCAGGCTGTGAAAGGTTAGCACAGACTACACTTTTTCCTGAATGACCTCTTGAAGTTTGCACATCTGAGCCATCTAGCCAGACAGCCAGCTGCAAAAATGTTCACAGGCTATTCATGAGCATAACTATGAGACCTAACTGGAGGTCTGTTGTGATAAATTCCATTGATTCTTAGGAAAATTTACACATGGTTAAATTAACCATAATTTCTAACTAGATCTACTAAGCAGAGCTACCAGTAGATTTGAAGAATAGGCCAAATACAACACAAAGCGTGGTTTCACTCAGCCCCAAACAGCCTGGAATTTGTTTTCTCTTGTGAGACAAAAATCAGGGCTGTACTGCAGAGGAAAAAGGTCTCTGGCATCAGAGCCCCTACTAAAGACGTGAAAGAGACAGGCCCAGACTTTGTTTGCCGGAGGCATTTGAAGTCACATGTTCGTTCCCTCTTCCCAGAAATATCCTGCCACTACAAGGACTTCATTTGCTCCGAAGCAAATCCCTGCAAATCCTACTGTGGAACGTGTTGCCCTTTGTGTAAAATACTTACTATGAAATGAGATCTGAAGGCAGACAGGGGCTTTCTGGGCAGTTGATTCACAATTCCTCAGCAGCAGAGGCTGAAAGGGCTTTGCCTGGGATCAAATGTGGCGTGGCAACTGCAGTGCAGTTGGGAAGAACTGGGAGGGAAGATGCCAGGGATGGGGCTTGAATAGGAGCAAATGGCACCAGTCATGTCAGCCTGTGAGAGGTTGCCCATCAGCTACCACCAACTAACACAGGAGTGCAGCTCCTCAGGCTTTGCATATCCAGCCTTTCCTTTTCCTACAGGCAATCTAGCTGAGAGATTCATATTAAACAAAATGGCACTTCCATGCAATCTGGAATTGCATGATAGTGCGATTAAAAATTAATTTGGTCTCTCAATCTGATTAGGGCTGTTAACATCATGGTGCAGGACCAGGCAAAGTCTCTGGTAGAAAAGGTGAGGTAAGAAAGAACTAGACACACCCACCAGACCAGAGGTAGATAATTCCTTTCCAAACATCACCTTTCCATGCGTTTTTTTTAAATGCAGAGTATGGTTTTTCTGTCACGCTGAAACACTTAAGGACATGGCTAGCTGTGAATACATGATTAGCCCACTGAACACCACCCATGAGCTTAAGGTTAAGCCTTTACTAAGAGAGGCCTTGATCAGCAGCCTTTCAGTTTTGGCATCACTCTGAAGCAGTGAGCTCAGGATCCAGCTGTTTTTGTGTCTGCCATGGAGTTACATGGAGTACTGTGAAAATCTAAAGGAAGCCCAGTTTGCCATGTAAGATGATGGAATTATTTCATTCACTCTTTTCTGATGAGGAATAAATTATTTCCTTCCTTCACACATCTGGCTGAGTGTATTTGAAATCCGATGCGCTTCAGTTTTCCGTATGAAAATCTACTGTAAATGCTGACAGAGCACACATGGATGGGCTACATCTGACTGGGTTGGGTTTTTTGGGACAGTGTTGGTTTAATCACAACTTTCTCCAGTTGCTGTAAGCCTAATGTACTCCCCATAATCTAACAGACAGTACTCTACACTAGAGAGTTTGCAGATACAGGTGGTAAGTATGGCTTCTCCTGCGCATAAATGCATCTTTCCAATATAAAGTTCCACTTAAAAATCTCATCATTTTTAGGCTTTAGAGCTAACTGGTGCATCATTTACTATATTCCTCCTTTTAACATCACTACATAAACCCATTATTTCAGCCATAGTCTTAGCAAAAAGAAAATAATCATGCTACAGTCCCTCAGCTCACATTTTCAAGAAACACTAGAATCACAGTGTTTTGGGCCAGAAGGGAACTCTTGGGGTTATTTTATTTAATTCCTTTCTCAAACCCGTGCTCACTGCTAAGTTAGATCCTTAGCTCATTGTCAGACTGGAGCAAAGACTTTCCATTAAAGAAAGGTAACACAGAAAAGGTGATCTTACTGCAGTGTTATTGGGGGTGATTGAGACCTTATGATTCACCTGCAGGAAAACAGCATTTGTTAGTGAAATGGGAGCACAGAGACTAATTCAGTCAGGCACTTTAAAAAGAAGACACATATATTCCATGCGTGTATATTCCATTCCGTGTCTTAATAGAGGCAGGTGTAAACAGAACATCAAAAATAAAGACCTCAGGAACTGAAAAAAACCAATTCAATAATTCTTTTTTAGAACTGTTGTCAGTTATTAACAAGCCAAAAGAAATACTTTAATTGTTTTCTTCTAACATAATCTAAAATATTGATGAAATTACATCAATTAACAATTTTTCAAATTTTTTTACATTTCCCAGGCTCTATTGATAAGGGAAATGTTAGACTTTAGTGGGTGCATTGTTTTGGGCAGCTGGCAAAGATTAGACTCTTCATGCAAAGCCAAAACATCTGGATGTTTTCAGCTGGCTGTCAATTCCGATAGGCATGAAAACATTCTTCTGCTCCAAATTCAGCGTGAGGTAGGACTAGAACTGTGGACCAATATTGCCTCTGCAGAGAAATTAATTATTCTGCTATTGTATTTCACTAAGTAAAAGAAGCAAGTTGAGGACTGATCCATGACCCCGAATCCACACAGTTTATTTCCTACCCCCGGAGATTAATGTTAATGCCTCTATACCAGGTTTGTCTTGGAGAAAACTATTTTTCAGTAGCAGTCCAAAACCACAGGTATTAGAGCAGTTCAGACATTCACAGAGCCAGTGTCTGCACTGGCTTTTTGGTTTTATTTTATTGAACAGGTACATAATGAAGATATGGCAACTCCATGAAATGACGAGAAATTCATCTTCCAATTGATCCATATATTTTGGTAGTGTCAGTGAAAATTTGTACTAGGTGTAGCCCAATGACTTAGAAGAAAACTACTTCAGGGCCAATGCTCTCCTCTAATTATCTGCCTCATGCGGGAGATGCAGGAGTGCATTTTCCTGCACAGGAAATGTTCAGTCCTTAGATGTGTTTTTCCTTTTTTCAACAAAAGCACAACACTTGGCAAGTAAGAAGAGCTAAGTTACTTGAAGGTATCTGCATCCAGATTCCGTGCCCAAATGTCATAATAACTGTATGCAAAATTTCTCTTTTTTATTGAATGCCTACTCTGGCATATATGGAATTTGGAAAGAATGAAAGAAATTTTTAAAATTCCTATCAGTAATAAATAAAATCCCTAGAGCACATATACGTTCAGCACTCTGCATTTTAAGGAGGTTTTATCAGAGGAATTAATTCTTTCTTTAAATGATAGATTAGGTGTACTAGAATTTAATTTCATTTGATTAAAAACTCATCTATTCTACAGTAACAGGCAAATGTTAATATTTGTCATGTGTTAAAACACATTCAGGAATGGATTTCACCAGATGTTGCAGTCTTTCACAGGCAGCTGGAGCACAATCATACACAATGTTCATACCTCACACCTACAAATCCAGTAATTACAATGATCCCCGCGTAACTTCAGAAACCTATACACTGATTATCAAAAAACATCATTAATCCAAAAGCAGATACAATCTCCTGAGATCCTATTTACTCTTCAGGGATTTGTCCAGGTGATAACTTTCCATACTAAATCCTGTATTTGATGCATTGGTGCCAAATGCCAGTACAGACACACAAACTCTCTTAGGTTACTCAGAGCGTGGGACCTCTCTTGCTGGTTCCTGCACGGCATTTACATGAAACCCACAGCGAGTCTCAGACACCAAGGGACTGCACGTCCCAGGTGCTGCACATCTTCTAAGATCTCACAAATTAAACAGCTGCCAACAACCTAAAGAAAGGATGGCTCTTGGGTCTCCCAGTTCAGTCCCCCCTGCCTCCCTTCCAGGATCCAGACATCCTAAAGTCACCTCCTGTGAGCAGACTCTTATTTTGCAGCACCCACCAAATAAGCACATCTGTGAGGAGGCAGTAAGATGCTTTATGCTGCTTGTGCTTTAGCACTTGAGCTGGACTGTGGACAATTGCTATGGACCAGCTGCTCTTGCCAGGTATCAGCTTCTGGGTCAGATCTGTTGTTTGCGAGACAGAGGAAAGGTGTCAGGAAGGCATAGACCAGTCATATTTACCAAAGCTAAAAAGTATTTTTCTACCCACTTTGCCAGTTTTGACATCAACACATCACAGTCAGTGAAATCACACTTGGAGGCCTAATCAAGGATATGCATTAATACAATTCATCATCAATCAAATGCTAGAAGAGAAACCAAATTCTTTGCTGATTTACACCACATTAAAACCAATTGGATTGGATGAAGAGCAAAGTCGAGGTTGCAGCTGGTATATGGGTACATGTGCAATCCTGTAAAAACACAAGTGTATGCTCGTATTCGTAGACTGAGCTGTAGAGAATGAAGTTCAAATTAAAACCATACATGTTTCATTCATTTATGGAAACTTTCAAATATGACTGCATATTTCCTACAAGACTGCTCAAGTTGCAGCAATTCATACTTAGATCTGACTGCAGACATAGTAAAAAGATTTTATAGTTTGGATTATTTCCTCCGCTGATTGGTACATCTAAGGAAGGCTCTGGGATACTTACATTTAAAACACAAAATAATTAAGTTCAGCAAACTTTCTTGTATCTCAAGTGATATTTGGGTTAATTTGATTCAGGAGCAGTGTTGCTGAAGTTGGTTGCCTGTGCTATCAACTGTGTAGGAACCAGCATGACATCTTTGATACATGGCTGCAAGAGGAGAGCAATCTGGATAATCTAAAGTGAGCCCAGTGTACTGCCACATCACGTATTCACTAGATACAAACCTTACACAGATTTGGTCAAATTGGCCAGAGGAGCCCACAGCAAAGAGAATTTGTCTTTGAATAAATGACTTAAATCAATGTTCTAAAAGATAAACAGAGTCCCTGGAATTACTGTAGAGTATTGTAAACATAAAACCAGCAAAACATCAGGCTTCATCAGTAACACTGTATATTAAAAAAAGTTAAGTTGAAACTGCATAGAACACAGATACTCTGTTCACATGATACAGAAATAGAGTAACTGCAGTATACCAGTGTTTGCTATGAATCTTTCAGAAGTGTATATACTGTAGTACGATATGTGTAAAGTCTTACACATTTTCTCGTGATCGAAGGCTTGTTTAGATATGGCAAGAACTATTTCTTGACTCAAAATAGCATTCCCAATAGAAGGCAATGGGATGGACATGAAAGCAAATACAATTCATTCACCAGAAACACTTTCAGTCAAAATGTTGGCCTGATACACACAAAGATTTAAAACACAACATCAACATCAAGCATGGAAGAAATGCCACTAACCCCTCTGGCTCTCATCTATTGATTACACAAATAAGTGTTGTCAGTAGCCATTACTAACAGAAATATTCTTCTATTTAAATGAGAAATTCCCTTCATGAAACTGGTCATTTGTTACATCAGATTTTCATTTCTCTAAAAATAAAAATCTTCCATTTCTTGGTTCATAAAATTGTCAGGTTAAGATGAAAGTCTTTAATCTTTTTTCTGCTTTTGCTAGCAAACAGCTGCTTCTCCTTATTCTCTCTCTAATTTGCTAGTGTCAGTAAACATAAACATACACATCTCTATTTAATACATTTTCTCTTACTAATTTGGAACAAGTTTTTTAAAACCCCAAACCTGCAATTTAGGAACATTAAATCTAATTTCAAGAGTGGCATCACTGGGAGTGTTAATTCCCATTAAATTATTGCTTTTTCTCATGCAAACTAAACCACAGAATTATTAATATTTAATTATTTTAAAGTTTTTTAATTAAACACTTTTTCAAGATCTTTTTAATATTAGAACATTATTTCATAATTTATTTTCACCTTTTTTGTTTAATATAAATATTCTATGATCTATAGTCCTATGCTGTTGTAACTGCTCCTTTTACATCTTCTGTCTTTACAGCAAGGTGTCACACTCTCTGAACTCAGATATTAATTTTGCAACTCTATATTCTGTTCTGTGTTTATACATTTTTTCTATACTGCATTTCTCTTAATAAATTGAATCAATGGACCTGTCTGGGAATTTTCTGTTGGGTTTTACCTTCTCAGATTCCCCAGCGAGTCACTAATGGTGTTCTTCACCTCTTCCTTTCCTGGGTTAAAAAATCTTTCTTTCAGTGAACCGAGCCCTTTGAAAGGCATTTTGTCTTTCTTCTTCAGTAAATCCCTTATGCTAACAAGCATTCACTTCTGCTGTCATATTTCCCAATGCCAGAGTCGGGAGCCTCCACCAGTCCCCTCGACGACCCCTGCAACAACAACCAGTTGCTCAGGAAAGGAGCAGGTAAAAAAGTAATAAAAAAAAAAGTCAGATCTTGCAAAGCCAGAAGGGAGAAGCTGTGGAGCGAAGCCCCCTGAGAAGCAGTCAGGGACCCGGCGTGGCCCGTGGAGCAGCTCTGCCGTGCTGGTCGGTACCTGTGCGGGGGCAGATGTCCGGGGGTGCAGCGGGCGAGCTGCAGGTGCTGCTGAGGGCCAGCGTCCCTGGGCAGGACGTGCTGCCTGCTCCACAGGCAAACCTCAGGCTGGCTCGCTGGGGCTCATCCTCAGTGCATCCCTCCCTCTCCCCCTCCTTCCCTCCCTCCCCTGCCTCTTTCACACCGAGATCCTGTGCAAGGTGGTGCTATAGTAACAGACACAATACCTGTCCTCAAGCCGCTCCAGTTCGCTAATAAGACCTCATCTATGGCACAGGCCAGAAGTTTATTAAATATTTACGAGTCCTTTCTGCAGGGAGGGAATTACTGCAAGCTGTAGTTCCCATTCACTGTGTACCCCCACCCAGGGGAGGCCCCCTAGCCCAATGCACTTGCTGGTTTGAACCCAAAGCTGCCTTCCCATGTCTGGTCATTTATTATTGATGTTGCTGGGCCCTTGGGCAGACAGACATGGAGGTGCATTGGTGCGATGCTGTTTGACAATGGAAGACCAGCCATAAATTAAACCCATTGCATTTTTGAAACACAAAGTGGCTCAAAGAGGTGAAGCAGTCCAACTCGGTGTGACGTCATGATGACAACACACTTTTCCTAGCATGGCAGAACGTACGTAACGAAAACCCTTGTGGAAATGCAGCCCACCACTCCACTCATCATGCCTACACATTGGCTGGAGTCAAATGAAGAATTTCTGCTTCTGGCAAGGCCTCAGATATTATATTTGGGTTATGGACAACTAGTAAAAAACAAAAAAGAAAGGAAGAAAAAACAAAACAAAACAAACAAAGAAAAACAGCCAAACAACCAAACAAAAAGCCCCCAAAAATTTAATATATTCCCTTCCCTATCAGCCCCTCCCTTTAGGTGAGGGGGAAGGCAGAAACCTCGTAGATGGTTAGAAAAATGGAGAGCTTTGTATTTCGCACATTACCTCACTCCTACAAGGACAGTTAAATTAAGAACCTGTCAGTGCCTCATCAGGCCACCAGCGTAACAAGAATTGATTTTCCCTGGAAGTCCCCAGCTGAGAGTTGCCATGTGGAGGGCAGGCAGCTGCCCACCCACCAACCCCAGCTCCTGTTCTGCCACAGGCCCCCTGGTGTCCCAGAGCCAGTGGTCATGGCTCTGGTCCCTCCCTCCTGCCCTACACTGTCCTTATCCTTTCAGGCTCAGGGGCCACACTTTGCCTCTAACTTCTGTTCAGAACTTGGTCTATCCAGACTCTACAGAGAGAGAGGAGAAAAAAAAGAAAGCCAGAAAGCAATTCCTCCAGAGGTATGAACTAGATGTGAGTTCTTTTCACTTACAAACTCCTCATTTGGGTGTTTGAACTGAGTGAGTAGGTATTGAGTGGGATGTAAATCTGGGCCAAAGCAGTGCAAGGACTATCCATCCACCACTACATTCCTCTCCTGGCTCCTTGCATGGGCCCCCGGTCTCTGGCTTTTAGAAGTCTCCATAATACAAACACCAAACATCTGGATTGTCCCTGCTCCACTTTGAGGAAGGCAACGTTGGAAAATATACTTCCCCAGGGTTACGTGAGGCAGGCAAACACCTTTCACTGAAATCCTTTATTCCTACTATGAACCAGGAGGGGAGAAGAGAGAGAGAGGGAGCATATTTAGGAGCTGAGAGTTTGGCTTTGCTGCAGTCTCTTTTGTTGCAGCACTGGTTAGAGTTTCTTTATCCTCTTTGGATAATTCACGCAATGTAGAGAAGTGTTGGCATTGTTACTACTTTTTTCTTTGCTGATTTAACTCTCTGCCCTAATTTTCTTTTTCAGAAATTATACCACATTGTGATCCTCCTTTTGCTATCTCAGACCTTTTCAAAACACAGTGAATTGCATCATTTCATTGTAAGTCTGCTGCTTGCAAGCTGGAGGCTAAGTCCAAGACACAGCATTTGCCTGCATTTGCAAAGAAATGTTTTGCAAAATTAAAACTATATAGCTCACATAGCTCATAGATACTACTGAAACTACAGACTCCTATCCCCAAAGACCACTAGTAAGTGTGTTAAAACTGTATTTTAGACCCAATATACACCAAGAGCTCAAAGGCTAGAAAAACCTGAGTGACCTCTCTTCCTAACTGAAGATTCCTTAAAATTAAATTAAATTAAAACATTTTGATGTTTCAAAACTAAGTCTCTTTGAAAGTTTTAAATGCCTCCATTTCTTCCAAATGGAGCAAAGTAATTAAGAAGAGATAATGAATACTGGTTTCATCTGCACACAGGCCTTAGGGTTGGCAGACTTTAATGTTTACAGCACTTTAAGTTTGACAATGCTTTGCCCAAGAACAAGGCCTTGGTAAAAGTTGTCTGGTAGATTTCATTGAATCATGAAATCATTCTTTCAGGGAAAGACCTTAAAGATCATCGAGTCCATCTGTTAACCTAGCAGTGCCAAGTCCACCACTAAACCAATGTCCTTAAGGGGTGCCTAAGAGGTCCACTCAGATGACAAGCATATTTTATTGTTAGGCATGAAACTTTGGGCTGAAGCCAATTCTTCCTTTGCATAGTGTCTGGTGTACTGGAGACCCTCTTTCTATTGGCACCTGTAAAAGTCATTGTGACATCACACAAAAGAAGAGGGTACTGTAGGAATTGAGCCTTCAAGATCTACAGCATCTGACATCAAAGATAAAAGAGGTGACCTGGGATCCCATGTTATACAAGGGTTTAGAGTAAATGATCAATCTGGTCCTTCAGATTTTGAAACCTATGGCTTTACGTCTACAATTTTCTGCCATAAATAAAGAGGGACTCAAAAGACTTCAGAATCCTGATTTCTGTTTTGCCACATATGAGAACTGAGTGCTTTCCTGTCAGGTTAAAAAGCTTCGTGTTGAGCCAGCCCAAATCAAATTTCCAGGTGTTGTGTTTGTTTCCCTCATAACTGCAGCAAAACCAGCACTAATTCCAAATGGTTAAAAAAATTCATCTTTAGTTTCTCATTTCTGCTTCCCGATCAGATTGCCAGTAGGAAAGACATTTGATCACAGTTGGACACAAAATAAAAATAGTGGTGCCTAGCATGCTAGTAACGTATAAAATAATAATGGAAATAAGAATTCCTATTTATAATTTTCCTTACTGAAAACTGCTAATTAAGTACTCATTTCTTACCTTACACTGTAAGAGGGCTTTTAAAGCATTTCTATGTGGAAAGTTCCTATGTGAAGTGCCTGTTTCTCTACAAAAAGAAAAAAGGACAGAGTTTCTACACCACTGCACTAATACAGATACACTTGATGATGATTTCTGTGCCTACAGGAATAGTTTGTTAATTAAAAATGGGCCCTTTTTTTACTTTCACAAAGCTGTATAAGGAAAGTTTTGTAGCTGGGCAAGAACATTTCTATAATGTTTGAAATTTATTTGAAAGTTCCTTGGGTTATAGTGACACCTTATGGCAGTTTTATTGTATCTTACAAATCATTTTGAAATTGACATCTCATAATCTTTTACAGCCTGTCACTATCAGTAAGGAACTGCTTTGACGTTTTTAGAAATCTTTTTGTTACAAGTTATTCAAAAGATCATTCCACCTCTTCAAATTTGTGTTTTCCCTTTTCTTCTTACTAGAAAAATACATTTTAAAGGGGAGTAGCCTTTGGTATTGTCTTCTTTCCACATTTAACAGATAATCTATGCCTGGCAGTACAGTTATAACATACTATTAATAACGACCTGTGGTGATACCAAATCATGAATAGTCTCTTACTTGATTGATTCACCAAATTATAGCATGTAGCTCATTGTGTTTCTCTAATCCTAGATCTGAACTCTTTAAAAGAAAACATCATGATAGAAGTGAATGAAAAAATTCTTTCCTTTTAAATACTGTTGGAAACCAAACCTGTGGGATATGAAAATAAAACTCACTACTACATGAAGATCAGAATTTATAAAAACTGCCTTCTTGGGGCTCTCCCTTAAGTGAATTTTCTAGTGTCTAACCAGAGCTATCTCTATCTACAGCCCTTCTCTCACCTGAAGTGCAAAGTTGGTCCCTCTAATGAGGCAACAGTTACCATAAAACTTACATTAATTCTTTATCTTTGGTATTTTAATAATGCTTTCATCAAACAAGGGTTGAAAGCGGGCAACAGGTTTGAAGTTGCAAAGGGCTGAGAAGGAATGAAGGAGAAGGATGACTGAGCAGTCACATTAATCTTAAAAACAGAGCTGAAAATCTACATATGCTTTAGTTGACTTGAAGGGAGAGTTGTGTTTATGCTGAACTGCAGATAGGGCTTAGTGATGTTAGCATAAAATAAACTCCAGAATACATTTCATGCAACCTTTTCTTGTTTAAAAATTATGACATAGAGACAGCTTACAATGATACATAAACTTTTCTTCTTTGAGCAAAATATTTGTTTAAAATTAATATTTTAAGTTCTAACAGATGTGACTAAATGTGTCAAATCTCTTACAATCTATAAATTAAAAAATTAAAACCTGCATGCCTTTGCCTGTGTCGTAACTTCAGCTCCCAAACCTCTTGGTTCTCAGGTAAAAGATAACAATGTTTTCATTGATGTTGTTAAAAATAGAGGTTCTTCTTTGATTATACTTAGCTGATTGTTGCAGGAGAGTGTAAAACCTAGTCTTCTGAATGTTGTGCAAAAAGTGAAGCATTTTAAGGAATTCCATGAAAAAAGGCCAAATAATAATTAAGGCAAAAGCAAAAGGTGGATAAAAAACCCCCCAACCTTAAAAAATTGGTATGTAAGTAGAGGTAGGTAATTAAACTTCTACCATTTCTAAGTTTCCAATAATTTCACATCCACAACTGCCTTAATTTGCAGGAAGAAACTGCAATAGAGCCATAACAGTACAGTTCATAGGCAGCTGTCCTACAGAGGAAAAAAAGATTTTTTTTCAAAGTCTAGAGTTTAAATTTTATAATTTAAATTATATTCTATAATTCTTACTAAATTATTTTAGAGCTTGAATAACTAGTATTTATTTAGCTGCTCTTGGGTTTGTGCATGGATAGGAGTTGAATTCCTGCTTTGTCAGTTTGGCACAGGAAATCAGAATCCACCTTGTTACTATGAGCCATTTTCCAACCTACTGAGCAAGTGCAGTGGTCTCCAGCTAGTAACACAGCTCTACAAACGCTGATATAAAAAAGATTAACCTAAAGTTCTGGTGCATAACAAATCCAAAGGTTGGACTAGAGATATTTAAGTGATGAAATACAACTAGCTGCCAATATCGAAGGATTCCAGGCAAAGAAAAACCCACTGCAAAGATCTCCAGCTTTCCCTGTTCGAAGATTTAGGCTATCTGAATTAATGAAAGCATTTATAAAAACGTCAACTTTACACCACAACAAACCAACCCAGAACATCTGGATTTCAGCACTTGAAACCTTCTTGCTTAAGAAACAGGTAGAAGTTATGGATCCTACCAATATCCAGGCATGGAGAAAGAAAGAGAACATTACCAAGGTGAAGGACAAATCAGTCAGATCAGGACTGTGATTAGCTGAGCAAATTGAGACAGGCATTTTCTCAGCAGGGGGCTGACATTTGACAGGACTGTGCTCACTTGATGGATACAGCTGCGGAAGGAACAGGGCTGCTGCCATCCTCAGCAAGTGAAAATGAAGAGAACTGAAGTCACCTGATGCAACCTTTCCATTTTCACCAAATCTATCTTTTTGTTCTACTCTCTTCTCCCACACCATCTCCGCCCAACAATGATGCTTCTAAGCCGACCAGAAGCCAGATGTCTCGTACTTGAAGAATTTATACCATACAAAAAGCTGAGAACTACATTCCTTCAGAGTGCTGGCAAACTCCAACCTTACAAGGCAGTGTATCTTGAAAATCGGGTTTAGAGAAAGGGTTGGTTTCTGGGTCAATGAGCTGTGAAAATGCAAACTGAGATCACTATGTGTCATCAGAATCCCAGCGTGGGCTTAGAAAAAGTAAATGCTAATTTTAGAGGTATCTAGTGTGGCAGCTTTTCCCCAGAACTTTTATCCATTGTATGAAGGCAATATGTGAAGACATTTTACAAATGTCTGGACAGCAATCTCTAAGAAATGAACTTAAAAAGTACGTAGGATGAGATGTATTTCAAACAAAATGTACAGGGAAAGAGTTTTCTACAGAAGTTACTATTAGTTAATTTAATGACAACTTTCAATAAAAATATCTTCCAATGTGAAAATATGAAAAGTTCATTTATTTCCATAGGCAACCTAATTCAGAATACAAAGTGATGTGTATTTCTCAAAACTGTCACTGTACCTTTTACATAGCTTCAAAGTAACTGATCTAAAAGTTGATACAAGAATAATTTTGGTTTTGAAGAGCTGTCCAATAAACCAGATATACACTGATGCCATGCTATGACAGTTCTATTTATGAATCACGGCTGACACAACAATATCACTTTATAAATCTCATGAGAATTTTAATGTTTTACAATCAGAACATAAAACTGCCACTAGTACAGAGATTGTACAATTAGACAAATAAACAAGTATTAAATATTTTGCTCAAGGCCTGAGTTCACTATAACACATTTTGATTTACAGCTTCATCTCAGAAATCTGTACAGCAGTTAGACCTGTTTCAGAGAACTTAAAGACAATACAACTTCAGGGCTTATTTGTTATGTTGATACAAGGGTGAGGCCTTAAAGGTAAGAGGATTTGGTGTATGAATCCAAGGTTTCACTGCCTTGTGTAATTTCCTTGCAAAGCAGTCAAAACCTAATGGAAGGTAAGGTACAAGGCAGAACCTCACTTGAAAACCAGCTAACTCATCTGAAATTCTCCAGATAGGTTTCCTCACAGCTATTTCAAAGGAAAAGTTCCCAATGAATATATAAAATGCAGCATATCTCTTAACAAAGAAAAAAAAGGGTTACATATACGACAGGGTACTTTTTTTTCCTGTACTCCCCCTCCCTATTCTTCTTTCGCTGGAAATGGCACAAATCAGCAATATCCCAGCCACCCCCAATAGAAAGCCCCTAAACAATATGCAAAGGTCACTCTAAAGTCCAAAAACTTTACTGTAATGCAAGATCCAGTGTTCATAAACTTATATTTTAAAAACTTTCCTTTTCTGCTCAAGTCACACAGATGCAGGCAGACTAAGCATGTATATTTATAACAGATAACACAAGTATCATATAATTCTTAGCCTGCATGGAAGTTTTATGGAATTTGATTCAAATCTAACTTCTCATTTAGTCTCTTTTTTTTTGGTGCAGTTGAACTGAAAAATCCAAAAGTCATATAATCCATAATATAATCACACTTATGTATCTACAGATACAGGTAACATTACAACAGAGGTTATAATACAAAAGTCAACATACATTTTTCTTTCAAAGGCCATCAGGGTATTTGTTAAGGTTTCACATAAATGTGAACCAGTTGTTGCTAAAAAGACAAAACAGAAAAGGAAGGTTTTAAAGAATAAGGCTTGAAATGTTGTGCATCTACACATCCAAAAATTCAGCCTTTTACTTGGGGTACTCAACACCTGTGTAAGGCCACAACTTCCCCACAACATTTCTTATTCACAGTGAGGAGAACATTGTATCTTCACAAAAACAAACTAGGGCACTCTACCCATGTTCCCAGTAAAATTTCTCTCCCCGTCTCCCAATTGGTGGATTCCTTTACCTTTCAAAAGACTCCTCTGGTACTGCTACCCTCCTGCATAAGCAGGTTCCAAGGGCTGTTCTGTTCCTTATTCACACCACCTGTGTGATGAAAAGGATCAGAAGATTGGTTCCCTCCTCCAGTGACACCTGTGCCATTTCACTCCCAGTTTCTCTCAAGAGTCAGAATTAGGGGTTTCTAAGCTAATCTGAAACTCAGTAGTTTTAAGGTTCTCCATCAGCCCAAATGGAGAAGGTTTTTCAAGCCTCTAATACAATCCTTCCAACAGGATTAGTTTGCTTTCTGTGACTGAGTTTTGAGAGGATACTTCAGAGACTTTCCTACCTAAACCCAAATGCAACCAAGAGCTCTAATACAGAAAACACTGCTGTGTTGGTGCAGTCATGTTCATTTAGCATACAGCAGAGCAGCCAAAGCACAACTGATGTATGTAAGATGTGCAGCTATTTTCACTTAGCTTCTCCTTTTGTAGTAAATATAATAAAGAATAGGAACTTACTCCCTTCCCTTTACCTCCCCTTTACAAACGAATGTAAACTAGGTGGGCTGGGCACTTCAGCGCAGACCCTGCTCTATTTCCACAGTGGAATGAAGATATGCTCACAGTGGGTGAGCACAGCGAGTGCTGTGATGATAAAACCCGACAGGCTCCCACATTTTTTCCTTTAAATTAGGTTGAATACGAAGGGCAGAAATTTAGTGTAATTTACAGTCTTGCTCAAGGCATTGTAAAGAAGAACTTATTTCTTAGCAGGTTACTATTTCATTAAGAGCATTTGTAGTTTCTTAATCAGGTACCATTTTCAAACCTGTGTTCTCCATTTTACTTTGCAGGAGACCCTCTGCTTCAGGCCAAGCTAGATGTAACACTGCTTTCCATCCAAGTTCAGACACAGGAGGCTCCTGCAATACCCACATTTTGTAACACTGTCCCTTTTCCCTTCCTCTTTCCCAAAAAACAACTTGGATGTGAAGCACAATCGCTGCTCTCAAACAATTCACTCTGGCCACAACACAAGTCTTCCAGCCTCTTGCAGGGCCTCACAACGATGACTTATAAGTGGAGAGCTCAATCGGACAAGGATTCTTAAAGAAAAACTACTGTAGCAGGAGCCAAATGGCACGAGGCGATGGTGACTTACCTCTTGCAAGTCCTCCTTCCTTTAAGTTAAGAAGAAATAATTAGAGAACTTCACACACACTGAGTTTCCTGACACACTAAGCAGGAAGCATCAACGTGGAAGAGGGATTGGACTCGCTCATTTTAACTACAGGGTTTGTTTTTTTTTAATTTTTAAAAACCTGGAAGATTTTGTTAGAGGTTTTATAAGCACCCTTTTCAGTTTTCTTTGTTGTTCTTCTACTCTGGGCATTCTGAAAATTGCAGCAAACAAGAGAAATCAAAATTATGTTCTCTAATATAAATGGAAAAAAGTCCTATTGCTTGAGTCAGATAAAGGCCTTATTCCATTGCATTACCACTTCATCAAAGAGCCACTTTTAAGTTGAATCTGTAGGAGTTTTTTTTCACTTTGTCCTTACAAAATAGATTATATTCTCATATAGCCCATGCCAAAAGCACATACCCCAAACCACACAGTTTAGGAGGTCTAGTATATGAAATCAGATCAATTTTTTTCACTTAACTTTCCCTGCAATAGGTTAAACTAAATCCAGTTCTGAAAAGCCCCCAGTCCAGGGAGATCAGTGACTGAAACCCCAGACCAGGACACTGACTTTTATGACTGCCTTTGCCACAGATGTATTAATTTAATACATTGTAGAGTCCTATGAGATGTTGCTTTTAATATAAACTTATTTTTCAAATAATTTAGAGGAATACAGATTCAAGTACTTCTTCAAAAGCTTGCCTTAGGTTACTCTTAACAAAACACAGCTTTCAGGAGTTGACATAAAAGACGACATTAGTGTGATTGAGAGTATAGAGTGCCAGCCACCATAAATGAACTTAAATAGTTCAACAGTTCTAGTATTGTATTTAAATTTACATGGATATTTTAACATAACCTACAATGCCTGCCATGAATATTAACAGCACATAAGCATCACAATATGTTAGGTATTGTTTTCTAGACCACAAATTCATTGGTCCCAGGTATTTTAAAATACTAGGACTAACACAGCAGCTATAATACATAAAGGATTCTTTAAGAAATACGCTTAATGCTATAACTGCTTGGAACTGTGGAAGTGTAACAAAATACAAGTCATATTTACAGCATAAGGCCCTTTGGTTTCTTAAGCAGCAAACGAAAGAAGAGTTTCTTCAGTGAAAGGCTTTGAAAAATAAAGCAGGTAGGCTTTCCATAAAAAAGGTAACTAGTTCTTTCCTTCTCAAAATAACCATTTATAGTCTTCAAAATACTAGGTAAGAAAGCTCTTGAAATTCTTAGGAAAAAAAAGTTAAAACCCAACAGTAGTATCTGACAGAGCAGAGCTTCCATCATGGGCAAGCTGAACATACACCTTCTGGCAAGTAGAAGAAACTACTACTTGGATTTCTGGAGACCTTTATTGAATTTAGAGTAATACAATAAAAAGGATCTGAAATACCTGTGTATTTATCATATACTCTAGAGCTTACAAATCCGTATTTGAGAAATCACTTCATGTCAATCTATCCTTCATAACGACTTGATTTAAAACAAAATTAAAATGAAATAGTTCACTCTAGTCAAGGCAATTTATGGCAGTCTGCTTTTTCACACAACCCTGTGCAACTTGTATAAAGTGATCCTTTTTAATCTTCTCAATTGAGCCAAAAATTATTAATTAACTCAAGATATTTCTGTATAACTATATAACGTGTGTTTAGTTACATAGCTGGGGCAGTCAACATGTGAATTTTACATTTACATTCATTTTGTGAGGTTTCATAACTACAATTATTCTTTTTACACATCAGTTAGAAGCAGTACCATATTAGCCAAAACAATGGAATATATAGTAAATGTGATGAAATCACCACATGTATTTTAAAATCCTGCTTAAGTGGTATGTTGCTTTTGCTATGGGGCTTGTAACAAGGATCTGGCACTATAAAAGAGATTGTAATCCAGCATGACCTTTGAAGCAGTGTTCTTACTCTGTTCCAAAGCTGAACCACATTTTAGAACAATTTCTTATGCCTGATGAATCTTGTTATAGTTTACTACCACATTCATTGCATTAGCTTACATGAGAGAAGGAAGTCAAAATACGCTCCCTTCTTAGTCTTGCCCCCAGTTATGGGTTAGAGTTCTCTCTGTATAATTTGACTACCAAAATTTTTGGGCCAGCACAAGAATTTTCTTTCTGCAAACTGTCATAGGGCAAAATGACAGCTTGTTTCAAATCCAGGCAACATGAGTAATTCTCCAGGTTTGCATCCACTAGCGTCATTACCCCCTAAGCATTTTTGCTTAACTTCAGAAACAAAATTTTGTAGGAAATTTCATAGCAGTTGACTGAGTTCACCTCTGAATAATTTGGATATACTTCTTCTTTTTCAGTTGAATATACGCATCCTACCTTCAGCACTCTCATGTTGGTAAAGAGACAAAAGATCTTTAGCATGTAAGATGACTTTGCACTTACACAATTCCACTGCAGTACCAGGTGAATGCAACATCAACCTTTTTTCCTGTCCAAAAGTCATTACTTTGCTGGGTCGAAAGTTTCCCCAAGTCATGCTTTTACTAATCAAAACAAGATGTTAATCAGCTTACCCATGATCCAAATTTCATCAATCTTTGAAAGAAGAACACAAAACATTTTACCCAAAAAGATCTTTTAAGTCATTGCTAGCTGAGCTGCTGTTTGTCATTGTGTTTGCTGGTTGTGCGAAGTTCTGAGGAGAAAAGAAAGGATTACCCTGTATGCCAAAGCCCGGCTGTCCTATCACGTTCATCTGAGGTCCCAAGGCCGTATTGCTCGTGTTCGGGGACCCTGGCGGTGGCACAAACTGATTAACCCACTGGCTTGATTTCTGCTGAGCCAACTGTTTCATGCTAACTTTGGGTTTTTGAGGACCAAAAAGATTATCTAAAGCAGACATATCTGGGGGTCTGTTTTGTTGTGTCAGTGGAGAGATCACAGATGCAGCATTCATAGGACTGTAATTTGGCATATTGGCAGGTGGTACAATGTTCATCTTGGTTGCTCCTGTTGCACTTGGACCACTGAAGAAATTCTGAGTGGCGAGACCTGCTCCCATAGTGAATCCAGCAGTTTGAAAACCCATATTTGTGTTTAGTCCGTTCGTCATATTTCGCTTTGTGTTGTCAATGGGTGATGAAAATCCCATCCCAACACCCATAGAAGGAACAGAAGAGAAGTTGTTTGAAGATGCAACTTGAGCTTGGTTGATAGGACGGCTAGTCAAAGACGACATATTATCTATCAAGGTATCTGTCAAGTCTTTTGTCTGCAAAACACATAAAATGCAGTTAAATGTTTTTCCTGTACAGACATTCTAGCAACAGTATTTTATCATCGCCCCGGCAGACCTGGCATTAAGTTTTCAGAAATTAGAATTCACTGCATGGAATTGGGCATGGAATGTAATAATACACATGAGAAATTGGATTATTTTTGTGCTTTGCTACTTAGAACTAATTGTTACCCAGCTTTAATTTGACATCTAAGACTACACACAAAGTACTACTGTGAGTATTTGCTTAAATGCCCCATTCCTATCCCCAAATCCTTCATTTATTTACTCAATAAACTCTTCAGAGAAAAACCTTTCTTAATATGTCTTTTTTCCTTATCTAGAACAATGACCCTCTGATAATAATGACACCCTTGGAAACTCTAGGAATTTAAAAAGTGGGGAGTAGTGCTAATGATGCAAATGGAAGGCACATGAAAATTTAATTTAGCTTTTCTCAGCTGTGCCATTGTACCACCAGAGAAAACAAAAGTGACTCACAGGAGGAAAAAATGCTAAATGCATACAGCCCTTGAAAAAGCATCAGAGTTCCAATGGAAACAGTGCAGTTGTTTGTTCTCTCTCACCTGCTTCACTGGAGGTGTTACTGTAGTTGTTTGGGGCTTAAGAGGTTGCTGGCTTTTCAGTTTCTGTGCCTGCTCTTGCTCTTTAGCTAACTTTTGCTTCTCTTCCAGTGTAAGTGAGGCCTTTAAAAGGGAAAGTACAGATAGTAAGTTGCACAAAATGGTTATTCTTTCATACGAATTTTGTACATTCATACTTTTATTTCATAATAGCATTCTCGTTTCAATAATATGTGGTAAACAATACAATTATTTACACAAAAGAGAAAGCCAAGAAGCAAAATCTATTATATTGTTTACCATATTTCTAGAAAGTACTTAAAGCAAATAAATACAATACTAAAAGTAGCATAGTGAGAAATTTGGGCAGACCTCAAATAGAAGAGATATATCAACAAAACCACTTTAGCTTTGTTTCCTTAATATTGGGCATAAGAAAAAGCGTTCTTCAAAGTTTTTGTTTTTATATGGTTACTAACTTGATACAGAAATGCAATTGACCATGGAGTTGGAAAAGGGAATTTAAATTTAAAACTGCTCAAGAGTCTTTTGAGGATTTTAACTCTATTTTTGTTAATAATGAAGGATACGATAATTTAATCATTCCTCCTTAGTCTAAAATTAGTGAGAGGATTCAGATAACTAGAAAGAGAAATGATAACATATATACATTCTGGGGAGCCATTTCCATAATTATTAGTATGAAAATAATTTCACAATAGTTAAAGCTTGTATTCTATGTTATGCTGTGTTTTTCCTTTGCTTCTTGTATTTAACCCCAAATTGACTGTTTTCACTTAACTTTGAAAGGTACAGTAAAAGTTAGTCTCTGCTACAACTTAAATTTCTACATTTTATCTTCATTTCTCTTTGTCATTTAAGGATCCCTATTTTGCTTTTCCACTAAATCCAGTGGTGAAGTTTTAGTTTCATTTAAGTCTATAATTAAGGAGAAAGAAAATGACCACGAATTTATAATCCTAATTGCTGCGTACTTTGTACAAAGCTATTTTCAAGGAAAGGCTCACGTGGAAATCAAAGGATATGATTTGAACGTTTTTCATGGACCTTCTCACGTGACTATGTATAGTGGTGTGCTATATAAAAGCAGCTAGTTTTTCTACTAAAGCTTTAAATATGGTACATATCTACACACATTCTTTTTCTGCAACCCTATCAGCCTTGTATTAGACAGATGGACAAAAAAGAACTACAAAATAAAGTAAAGCACACCTTTCTCTGTATTGATGACATCTCATTCTCTTTACTATCAGATCCACTAGTTAGAAGGTCAGTTCCATTATTAAATACCTTGTCAATCTGTTTAAGTTCAAAGAAAAAAACTTTCATTACTTGAAATACTGTAATTTTAGGCTATGTAAATATCAACTAGATGATTTTAAATTTCAATGTTCTATGTGTAAGTTACATATTATTGCTTACCTGATTGCCTGTACCGCTAGATCTTGCCTCTTCAGAGCCACTCATTTGGTTGGCTATGTCCAAGGATCTACACAGTGCAGAGTATATTACAAAAAGACAACTTTGTAAGCACATCCACAGCACTGATCAAACAAGGCAGATCATTCTTCTGCATTTAAATAATACCAAAAAAATCGCATTATGAGAGCACCACCACTTTTATATAATGCCTTCAGGAGACTGGCAAATGTTCCTATGAGAAACAGTAAATGCCTCCCAATCATTTCCCATCATCTTCGTTTCTCCCTTTGAGCAGAGTGACCCAGACTTCAGATATCCCAAATTGTTTTGTCTCAGAAATCTCACCTCATATCAAACTCCATAAAATAGCTCCAAATACTTTAAAAAATCACAGCCTTCTAAAAGGCTGCAATGTTTATGTTTCTCTGGTATGTATTATTTCTCAGCAACTACAGGAAAGCAACTTAGCACATAGAAGCAAATCTTCTGACAACTGTGCTTATTTGAGGAAATTCTCAACTACTGAACTTAGAATAACCTATTTTTTTATTGCTATGGCTAGAGTTTTCTAACATTTGCCAAAAAATTACTACTTCTCCAATACAAACATTAACACTTACTTCTGCTGCTCTTGCATGACATGAAGTTGCTCAAGTTTCGTTTTATGCTCTGCTTCCAATCTACTGAGCATATCTTTTATAACACAAATAAAAGAATTGAACTGGAAAAGAAATACATAAGAAGTTTGGGGTTTGCAGTGATGGAATTCAGATAGGTATAACTTAGCAGGTAATACCTCATAAACCTACAATACATAATGTCAGATAAAGTGCAGATTTTTAAATACCTTATAATCGACCTTCATTATGGTGCATTAGATACCAAACTACAAGCAAGAGTGCACATTGAAACAGGGAAAAATACAGGCCACTAAAAGAAAATTGAAATGCGGCAATGCAGACAAACGCCCCACATATGAGTATTACCAGATTCATTTTCAAACAAACAAACCAACCTACTATTCCCTTTTCCAATATTTCATAGCAATATAGCATTTTATTTGAATACTTATTATGTTAGTAGCTAACTGCTTTTGCAGGATATTTGGAAGGTGACAGTATTAATTTTGAAATTTTACACCAGATCAGGTAAATACACCGAAAAGTAACAAGCTTCAAACACACAAATACAGTAAAGCTGGGAAGGGTTTTGGTATTGTTTGTTTTTACAACAGACACAAACGTGCAATAATGTATGATTTTTTTATGACAACAGTTTAAATTTATTCTCTGATAACTGTGAAGTAAAAGCATGAAAAAAAGTCATGTTCCTACCTGATTGAGATTAAGATTGTTCTCAATACTAAGAGGAATCAGATGGGGCAATACTTTTCCTGCAAGCTGTTCTTTGGTAATTCCCAACTTCTTGTGAGTAAATGTACATTTGTAAATACCTAACACATAACATCAAAATAGCAAAAATTGTTTAGTAAACAATGTGAACAAACCCGAAGTAGCACACTCATACACATACTGATCATCTGAACAATCACTGTGTTTGTGTGCAAACAGGGACAAACATGACCAAGAGAATCAGAAAGGCTAAGTACTGATCGACAACAAACAGCAAGAGACTTTGCTACAGTTCAGAACACGAGGATGTCCAAAGTCATATTTTGCAGCTGTGAAACCTGGTATTAGTCAATGTATTGTTCTGGCCAATTATCTGAGAATATGCATCTTTGATAGATCATGTGCAAGTGAGTTACCACAAACTGACACACTGCCACTTGAGAAATCAATCTGCATTAACTAAGGATGTGTTCTCTCTTGGCACACTACAAGTAGCTAGGATTAACTATCATCCTGCCCTCTGATGGTGTTTTACAAACACTGTTACCTAGAAGGTTGGGGCTGTGTTACATGTAGGATCAGAACTCATGCATAATCTTTATCTGTTTTAAAATCACTGAAAAAAGAATCCTGACAGGCATGAGAGACCCAGTGTTAAGCCCACACGTTCTGTAGTGTTTCTGACAGGAAGAGTCCTCTGCTTAAATACTCCAGCTCTGGTGGCAAACACTGAACATATGAGCATAAAAGACATAGCAGCTTTCCTCACTTTCTATGGTAGTAGAACAGAGCTGTTACCAAGACAAAGATGACGGATGGTATTATGATTCTGGAAGAAGGGAGAGCTTGAGTATATAAAACCGATTTCAGCCCATCATTTCCAAACCAGGATTCACTTACTCACTGTACCTGAGTAGAATTCAGAATTAACACAACTAAAGCAAAAAATAGTGTCCCTTATTCTTAGATAGCAAATATAAGTCAAAGCTGCAAGGATTAAGGGAAACAGGCAGCTTTAAATCAGTACAGGTAAGATGCCTTCTTGCTGCTTTTGAGCAAATAAAAATAATGCTGCCATCACATATTAGTACAGTGTTTAATGAGGGTTATTGGCAGTGCAGCTCAGCTGTAACAGTTGGTCTACACCACTTTGGTGTCAGTAAGAGAAATGGTCACTGTCTTCCAGACTTGGCCAAGCAGTCACACCTCTTTCTTGGCAGTGGCTCTGGTCATCTGAACTCCTTAAGCCCATTCAATTTGCTAAACTCACACACCCTGAGACAGGCAAGCACCAAGCGGCAGTGGAAAGCTCAAGTGGGAGTGAGGTCTCCCATTCCAGAAGTACCAAGCCATTAGGTTTTGTTAGTCATTTTGTGAGACCTCACCCAGACTGCGTTCCATTTCTGTACACAGGCACCACTGTGTGCCTAAATGTCCAACAAAATGAGTCTAACAAAACCTGCAGTAAAGAACAGCAGATTTGTACACCATCACTTACAGCACCTGCCATGCAAGAGTGGTAGAAGAAGGCAACAGTAACATCTCAAAAGCTCCAGCCAGGAGCTCAGCATCTGAAAGGCGACAGTTCAGATACTCTTCTGAAGAAAACTGCCTCTCTGACTGTGTGGAGCATGCAGTTCATGTAAGTGTCACAGCCCCAGAACTGCAATGAGTACTCAGAACTGCACTGGGCCACTAAAAATATATGTACTAGTGCTCAGATGCCATATATAAGGTAACTGAACAGGGATATAACTCTAGAACCAGAAACAGGAAGTTTTTAAAAGTCATTTTAGGGATACACTATGTATCCTTAATGATAACATGATGATACGCTCAATGATAACACAGAAAGCTTTCATATTTACAATACCAAACCACAAAAGATAAAGTTGGAAGTATTAGTTACCTAAAATTCCCATGAGCACCGCAGGTTCCTTTGATGGAATTTGTTGTAGAAAAGGTAAAATATCGTCAAGCACAAACCATTTATCCAAGTACTCCAAAATCTTGCCCAAGCACACTAGTGAGTTTACCCGGACCTGTGAAGTATGATAAGAATTAAACAAACTCTTTATTTATAGAAAAAAAACCCCCACAACTTTACAAAACTCATAAGAAAACCTTTGTACTGAAAAATTCAAGACAAGTTAAAAAATGTTTTTGTATCATGAAAGAAAAACACTTGTTTTTATGCTCACAAAAACTTGGCTTTTCTGCATGACACACACTGTCAATGTGCATTACTGTGGAACCCAGTTCAGTAATTTTTACAGTATTACTAACACAGTAAGTTGTTAACAACTTTAAAAATTGTTACATTAAAGAAGTAAATGGTGCTTTTGCACTTGTAAGAAGTATTTAAAAAAAATTTCAGTAAGAAATCAGAACACATTGATGGGCTTTTCTTTAAAGACATGACATGGTAAACCCAAAGTAATTAAAGGTTACAACATTTTCTGAAGACTAGAGAACATTACTATGATACTCACAGCAAGAGAAGAAGTTTGCAAACATGCATTTTTAATTCTTGGAATTAATGAATTTTTCATTGATGGGTAATCTATTAAATTGGCAAACGTGGGAATTATGTTTAGGCAAAGCTCCTACAAAAAAAAATTCCACACAAGTTTAAAAAGAAATAGCCATATTTATTATAAAATTAGTACTCATATAACTCAATATCAGTTAGTTTGAAATGTCTTCTTAAGCTTTCCTTTTAAGGAAATATTTAAGGAAATATGTTCAACTAAGCTGAGCTTAATCTATCAGACTCACTTAAAAAATAGCTAGAATAATAAACCATCATGGTATGTATACAGAACCTTCAAAAATGGATTTTAGAAAAAAGAGCATTCATAAATTCATAATATTTAAACAGCAAGAATATACTGCATTTTCATGAGACACCTTTATATAAAACTCAGCTTTTACTACATCAAACTACCAATCTCCTACATAAATCAAGAAAATTTGAATGAGTATCATCAAAAATACTGCAGTACAATGACAGACTGAGAGATAAAATATCACGTCAAGATAAACCATACTTAAGCAACAGAGAAAAAATAAACACACAATTTCAGCCCAATCTCAAAAATAAGAGACAGTATTACTAAGTATATGTTGCAAGTAAACACCTCAGTGTCCAAAGTACTGATGCAGAAAAAAATTCATGCCAGGTACTTAGAAACAAAAACCTTTCTCCCTAATATTACAAAGGCTTTGGAAAGGCAGAAGTCACATCTGATTATCCAAAGCACCTTTGAGAAATATTTTGTTTCTTTATCTCCCACTCCTAAATGTTTTTGGAAGCTAATTGCAGTTGAATGATTAAAAAAATCCCCAGAAGAACCTTAGAAAGGTAGAGAAAGCATAAGGAGAAAAAAAATAAAATATGGATACATAAAAATGTCACCAGAAGGTACATTAATACGATTTTACAGCACATCAGGTCTCCTGAGGTAACTGTCAGCACAGATGTTCTCACCAGTAGGAGCTCAGAATAAGCCACCTCTCACTGACTGGTACGAGCATGCATGCCTGCATAGTTTCTGCTGCACAGGCAGTGAAATATAAATGCACGTCCTACTTTCTGCTATGGTGGCTAGTAAGAATTCAAGATAACAGCATTAGAACAACAGTCAAGTGGTTACTCTCCTGGAAAATAAGGGAACTAAATTTTACTGCACCAGAAACAAATGTTCTTTAATAAAGCATTCATCTCTTTCAACATTCAGACATATTATACAGCTTTATCTTTTTTTTTTTCCAAGTAAACAAACACAGGAGTACACAAAAAGTTGGCACACCAGCTGAAAGAGGAAAAAAAGGGTTATAAATAAAGGCTGCAACTACTATACCTGGATCTGAATTGAAGGTGCTTCCAAGGCTCTATAAACCATTGGTAGAACGCTGTTCTTTATTTCATCTGGTGGAGTTTTGGTTAGAAGCAAGTCCATTTTTTGCAGGAAGATTAACAATATCTATTAAAAGAAGGACAATTCAGAAGCCAAAGGTTTTAACTGCAAAGCATGTATTTCCAATTTAAATACGTTGCATCATATCAAAAAAATTTCAGAAGTTTTCTTATAACTCAGTAAATGTGATCACTTACCATGTTGCTTGCCTGAAGGCATGGAAGACAAAAAAAACTTCAACATGTTATTGCATTTTAAAAACAGCAAATACAAATCAAACAAAATATGCATGTTCTAGATTGACCCTTCTGAAATAACAACTTATAATGGCTCAGTAAGGAGTTCTTGTTTCTATTTACAAGAACTTGTAAATAGTTCTAGTTTCTATTTATGGTTGTTTGTTAAAATACACCCACAGAAAATCTTTATACACACATCACTGCTGAAAAAGCTAAACTTTCAAAAAACTACCACTCAAATGCTGTCCTCAAAGCACTTGATCTAAACTCCACATATACAAGCTGTATTCCATGTGTCTAAAATCAAAACAGGGACAAAATAAAAAGAATATTACAGCTACTAGATGGACAAAAAATGCCTTTATTCTATTTAACACGGAAATTGTGTATCATAAAATAAAAAATCTCAAACAAAATATTCATATCACATTAACTTAAACACTAGAATAGCACACATGCATAGTGGGATCCATCTTGCTTAGTCTAAGCCATCTAAAAGTTAACCACTATTCTAAGTCACTCAGCCGGCTCAGTCTCAAATACAGAGCACCATGTAACTCCTAAGATTCATAGCTCAGACAGGTACTAGAGGGGACACTGAGCATCCACTGATATCAAGACTCCTTTTAGAAAATACGTTAAACTAGGTGGATAAACTATCACATTAATAACAAAAAGCCAAGTATTTTACAGGAAGACTTAAATTTTTGTCTAAAAATACACGGCAATCAGTGCTTGTATGTCAAATAAAAAGAAGCATCAAAGTGTAGAAATCGAAATGTACCAAGACCACATTACAAATTTCCCCCTTTTATTTGTTACCCTTTACAGAGAAGAAAAATAGATTTTCATACTCCAGCTAATACGTGGATATCTATTATTTCCCAAACTGCACACACACACAGAATTTCATTCATCCATCCATCCATCCATCCATCCATCCATCCATCCATCCATCCATTCGTTCATTCCATGAACATTGATTCTGATGCAATATCCTCATATTTGGGACAATCAGGGTGAGATGGATGAGACAAGTTTTAAAGACAGATTTTAGTTTTTTTCAATATAGAGTCTTTGTTTGCCCTAAACTTGACTTTTTGAAACCTACATGTGCTCTTAACACCTGTTCTTCTCTAACAACCCTATAATATTGTGGAATTACAGTTTCTATGTTAGTTAAATCTATAGTTTTGGAGAAATATCATTGGATTGTTTTTGCAAATTTGAAATGGACAAGAATGAAACCTGTTATTTAACAACTAGAAAATCTCCTTTAAAGTAAAAACCAAGTACTATATAATCATTTAGATTCCACAGAAGCAGTTCAGCTCTTTACACTGGCTGTCAATGCTTTTTAACTAAGATAAAGCTGTATAATTTCTGATTGCTCTTTACCTGTGTTTAACTACAACATAGTACACACTGTTCCAAAGAACACCTTTTATTTTAAGTTTCTAGGATCATATTTGATACCTTTTATCTATTTAGGTAAAAACTAAGACGGTACAGTCACAGATTCACGCACCCCATATAATAAGCAACTAACAGCAGTTGCACTCTAAGTAATAATGCTTCATTCATCAATGCATTCATTAATGCAGAGCCCAGTACTTGTCAGGGTACACTTCTGTGTAGTGAATCAGAAAATGAATTTACAGCACCTCCTAATGCTAACTGTCTATGGAATCCTGTAGATATAAATTAAGGGTTTGTCTGGGAAGCTATGTCAGAGTAAGCTAGGATGTTAATCTACAGCACACAACTCCACACTAACCCCAAGAGTAAATTTAACTAAATATGCCGCTTTCATATTATGAATTCCCTCACAAAAAGACACTGTGAACACTAGTTAACAATTTCTTCATATTGAATTAGAGCAGCTTTCCTATGACACATCCATTTCCTAATTTAAATATCCTACTAAAGTCAAGCAACAGGCCCCTCATACAAATCTGTAACATCTTGAAAGAGTGTTTTGAAGAAACACTGGCATCTTCCCTGAATGTCCCTCTCCAGGAGTTACAAACACACAGAAACCAGACATTTTTTGCCTTGTACAAAGATAGTCAGACCTGGAATTCCATCCTCTGGCACTCTGAACCTTGGTATTTTTTTCCAGAATTCCTGATATATTAACTTTGAAAACATGACGTATATTACCTAAACTTTGCCATACTAAAAAGACCACAGAAATAACAGTTGAATAAGCTATGTAGCACTTTGCACTAAAAATACCAGTGTAAGAATTTAATTGTTTCTAGATAGTCACAGAAAAATTTTGCAAAGTTCTGTCTTTCTGAGATGACTCCAAGTTTGTATTTTGCTTCTCTCATTTCTCAAGACATAAACCAGCTTTTGCGTCCATTATGCTCCAGATGTAACTTTGCTACAAACTTTTTGCAGCAAGGATTGTGTCGCAAAGCTAATATTAAAGGCAGCAAAATATGGTGTTACCTTTTAGGATGACACAGCACAAATGAGATGTTCACTGGCTTTTGGTTGGTTAAACACTGACTTTTTTCAAGACAACAAAGCTAACATAAAGCTTCAGTGTACCAAGTATAAACAGCATTAAGTATCTCAAATTTCCTGAGGTATTCTCAGTTATACAGTCGTTGCCTTCCCTGCCTCCTCAGTATAATGACAGTTCTCTGGTCCAGTTTTCTGAAACCCAGAAATAAAAGGTCTCCTTGTTCATTCCTATGTTTATCTTGCCCTTTAAGTGCTCTGCAGAAAAACAATGGCACACAGGAGAGAGCTAGAAGGAATGCACACCTGTCTCTCATCTGTGGAGGCACAATGCCTCACTTCGTGACAGATTTCTCAGGAATCATCATGCACTTGGTGATGACAAAAGGATGTAAATTTTTGCTCCTTTACAGTAACAATTATGTCTTAAAACTTCTATACATTTAAACAGCGTATTTTACTTACACATTACATTTGTCAAATTAAAAGTTAAACTAATTTCACAAATTTTTGCACAGTCCTCAAATAAATGCTACTCTTATTATGAATAAATAGCACTTCTAAGAGAGTGTCAAATTACAGTTTTTCCACCCATGATCCCAATGTCACCCATCTGGATACAAGAAGAAAACCAAATCAAAAAACCCCAGGTTCATCTACTGGTAGAATATATGCAAACATTGTACCGTATGACCCTGCTCAGATTGTCCAGATAAGTGTTAAAATACCTACAAATATATCTTCTACAATCATCCAAAACCAAGTGGTAAATTAAACTTTTTTTTGCAAATCTCATCTCATCTAAAAACGCAATATACCCTCAGAAAACCCATCTAAAGAAGCAGAGGTAGAGGCTTTATGAATTTCCTGGAAAAATCTGTTTTGTATGAATCAAAACTGACTGTCTGGACAACTACAGAGCAGGTTGGGCAATGTGTGTCAAGCTGGAAAAGGGAAATAGAACAATTAGTCACTTTTTCAGGGAAAAAAACACCAAAGAGAAAAATTGTAATATGAGTAATATTAACATACCTGGATTGGTTCTTGCTGCTTAAAAACAGGACCAAGATCAGGCAGAATGAGCTTGATATATTCTTCTTTGGTGCATTCCTCAGCAATTAGGAGAACATTAGGCAAGACAAAGGGTACCATATCAGGATTCACAAATTCAGAAGTCAAGCAAGGCAAAATTCGCTGAATTATAACGCGCTAAAAGAAAAAAAAAAACACCAAGTATGAATCATGTACTGCACTGCAGTAAGTTACCACTGTGCCAGTTCAGCAGCTTTTGTATTAGCCTGATATTTACAAAAAGCAGACAGGTAATTTTCAGTTTTGATCTCTTATTTACACAGTACACTGTAGCTAATTTACACTGTGCTACTCTGCTTACTTTTCTCTGTTTGCATTCAAAACATAAATAAAGATGTTAACAACTGTGAAGATCAACAAAAAGCAACTAACTGTACAGAAAACAGGACTTCCAGCCACACGCGAGTTACGAAAACCTTACTCTATATGCTTTCTTTGAAAAGACCCTAACAAAACCCTTAAAAAGACCCTATAAACCCTCCAAAATAGTAATTTTTTTCTGTACCCCATCATTCACTGAACAAACATACAATCCTACCATATCTCCCTGTAAAGCTCCAGGTACATTCCCTATATAGGATTCTGCTGATGGAAAAGATATTTAAACTGTGGATGTCTACTGTAGAATTAGACATCCTTTAACGCTTTTGAAGTCAATAAACAGAAATATATGGTTCAAAGGCAGAGTCACTTCCCTCATAAAATATACTTTCAAGACAGAAAAAAAATAAAAAGAATGCCCTATAGATGATTAGGTCAATCAGTGGCTGTCTAAAGTTAGGTGAAACACATGCCACCTATTTCCAAATTCAAAGCAGCCACCATTTCTGATCAAAGGAAAAAATTATTAAATTTAAAAGAACAAAGTATTAAATATAGAGTCTGAATGTTGCACTGTGCAGTGCGAAACAGAACTAAAAATAAAGAAATTTAATGCACTGGTTGAGAAGCTCAGTTATTCTATTATGTATTAAACTAATACTATTTTTCTATCACATTTGCATTACGGCTTATGTAAATTAAATTATACCACAAAAGGAAAAGGAGTCAGTCTAGACATAGTGTTTAACACTACACAGAAGAAACATGTAATGACAAGCATTTGCTTTTGAGATTTCTGAGCACTGCCAGCAAAAGAAAGCACTTAGCCTACTGAGGGAAGGAAGCTTTGCATCATTCCACATTAAAGTACTGCCTTGCTATGAAAAAACTTGAAGCAATCTTATAAGAAGAAAAGGTGGCAAAATGTCCTCAAAGAGCTATGATGGCATCTGGAAACACAGGGAAAGCCTTGTAAGTGGAAAGGAGACAACTCTCTTTCAAACTGGGATGAACTACAACAGGACACGCAAATGATGGTTCCTTATTTCACTTATTTGCCATTTTCCATTTAAAGTATTACTGATTGCTGAGGAATACTTCCACAATAAATATGTTCTAATCTCCCGTTATTTCCTTCTACTCTATTCTGACAGTCTCATGGCAGTCTATTACAGTACAACACTACAGAAAGTCCAGCATTCCAAGAGTCAGAACACTAACAGACGTTCATATATTTTCAAACTTGCTATTTAAAGACATCATTCAGACATACCTTAGGTAGTTTTGGCAGAACTTTTGGTAGTCCTTTAAAAAACTGTGATTTCTGCAGGTTATCCCTTTGAAATAACGAATCAAAATACTGAAGTGTCATTGCTCCTACATCATCAAAGAATGGTATCTAAAAATAAGATTAAAAGGTTGTGATCTGGAGGGGGACAACATTGACACTGCTACAATAATTCCAAAATATCATCACCTATTTAACTTTTCAATGCACTACAGTAAGCCTTTACAATGACTTGTCTGCAACTAACAATTAGAAAATTAAATTTTTACACATCAAGTAGTATAATATTCAGATACAGGTTGATTATTAACATGGAACTTTCCTAGCATTTTTCAAAAAATCATGCATGTTATGTGTATCTAAGCTAAACCATTATTTCATATACAGTAAGTTACTTACAAAAAAAGTAATGAAAAATAAAAACTTCGAATAAATATTCTCCTAGGAATAACTATGCTATTTTATATTACAACTAAGGATTACCTACTAGGTCATCCACATCTGGCTCCCACCCCTGGAAACTCCAGAAAACCCTGAAGCTGATACCTCTACCCTATGAATCAGTGTGCAGTGTAGATATGGTAAAAGAGACTCAACATCTTTATAAAACTATAGTGCTTAATACAACCACTTACAGATTTGTTTGCTGTAGTCCTTCAGACAACTGAGCTGATACCTGAGAAATATCTGCCAATTCCCTCACTCCCATCTGTCAGCATATAGATGGACAAAACCATCACCTGCTCCCTCTCCCTTCTTCACCCCCTATTTCTTTCAACAGTTAAAACACTGATTTCTATCTCTGCATACCATCTTTTTACACCACAGCAAAAGAATAGAATTGTTTAGCAAAGCAAATCTATAAGCAGGAACCTGAAAGGCTATCAGATTGGAGAAAATGGGGCATAAGACAAGGGAAGAACCATGCTTTAAGTCTTACTTTCAGGACCAACAGTTTGCCAAATTAAAACTTACATTATATCCTACTTGCAATTAAATTTTGCTTTGTTATGGCAAATAATTTCTGAATGTACTTTATTCTTCTGCATATTTAAGAATACATCAAAAACCATAAGCCAAAAGTTAATCCTTACATTTATTGCCCTTTATAATTTTCTCACTTTCAAATCCTTCCAATACAATTTTAGAAGACTGAATTGTATCAAAGCATAGCATAAAAAAGCTTCCAACTGTATGGAAAGGAATAAAGCAGTGTTGCACTGAATAATTTTTCTAAATTCTGTCTCAGCACCCACTTTTTCCATATGAATAAATGTCAGGATAAGGACAACTTTTGGCATCAACTAACATTACATCTAAATGGTTAAAAAATATTTAACATTTCAACTAAAATGATTAACAGAAAACACTTTAAAATAGCTCTACAAATCAAACACTAATTTCTCTCTTTCCTATGACTACTGTATTTTCCACGGACTGACCTTAGTCATTTGATCTGCATCTGGTCTGACTGCTGGAGCTACATTTAGGAGTAGCTTCACATGCTCACGCACCTCCTCGGGTATGTTCTGAAGAGTACTGGAGCTTAAACGGCTCAGCTGTGTAAGTAATTCAAGCATATACACCATGAATTCAGAAAACCCTGCATATAACTATTTCCAACATACGACAGGCCTATACTTTGTTCTCTTGATGGTTTCTCTATCCACGCTTTTGATATCCCTCCGTTTTCCCCTTTTAGATGATTGCTCATAGTCTTCTGTTTCCCAAGAGCCTACCTGTTTTAGGTCCCATCCCTCTTTTTTCAACTTCCCATTGTAATTCAGGTTATGAGAGAACACAAACATTATGTTTTTAAACAGGCAAATGTCATGATCTGAGGTGCTGTCTACACACATTAAAACACAGTACATACAACAACGGCAATGGGCACCCAAAGAAGTTACAACAAAGGAAACCTGCATATGAACAGACATTACATCAGCTGATCCAATTAACTGTGACACTGTCTTCTCTGTTAATATTCACAGTCCACAAAGAATGTGAAACAGTGACAGCTAAGTGGATACCAACTGCCATGTCAAGTGATCAAATCACTCTAAACCCAGCCCTCCTCAGTGGTCCTACATAGGTAATTCACTGCCATGTGTTTCATACTGTCCATTCCCGATAGGTAAGCATTATTTCCCAAGACCAGCATTCAACAGGTTTACAGAGAAATCAGGTGAAAAATACAATTTTTAGTTTATAAAGTTGGTACATGTAACCTCCTCTAGACGTATTTTTATTTCCCATATTTTGCTATGATTTTTTTTTCCTTGTTATAACAACAGGATGCAAGGTAAGATACCATTGTCAGATGGTTTATGTTGGAGCACTGACAGTGTTCTCAATATTTAAACCTATTTTACAATAATAACTTTTCAAATACGAAAATCAACAAATAGTCATAAAATGAACAAATACCTGGTCCAGCTGTCTACTAAAGCTTTTATAAATATCTTGCTTGTTGACCTCAAAAATTGGTTTCCCTTTATTAAACACTGCATACATTACAGCTCCCAGAGAGTACATATCACTGGCTGTCTCACAGCTCACAGAGAGAATATATTCTGGTGCCAGATACTCAGGATTTGGAAGACACAAGGATGGCAAGTTTGGATCCCATTCCTTACAAGGGAACTTTGGCTACAAGAGAAGTATGAGAAGTAAAACAAAGTACATTTATCAAGGATTTTTAAAGACCATTTTCAATGAGAAACTCAAGCAGCAAAAAATAATTAAGCCTCTCAAATTCAATTATGAATCAAACAGGAACAGAGTAAGGCAAAACTGTTAAGAATCTCTGTCTGTAGCTTAGAGTGATTAGCTGATGCAGTTATGTCCGGATATTAGAGCTGGGAAGTGTAATGTAAAATCAAAGCACTGCTGGTAATGGGGAAACATGAGCTATGACGGAATTCATTTTAGGAGGCAGCAACCAGGCACTGAGTAGATGCAACACACTAAATTAGGTAGGTTTGCATATCATCCAACATGAAGGTGAGCCGAAGTGGCACAGGCTCCAGCCTCTGTTTGAAACAGTCACTAGTCTACAGTGACTCTACTGAGCCCACTCAGGCTCTTTTTCTGAGATGATCAAATGCAGCACTTCAGTCCAGACCTGTGCCATTATGTTCTAACTTTTGGCCAACAAAACACAGAGGTGAATATTAAATAAGTGATTCTATACTGTAACGCAAGATCATGAAACTGGTTTCAGACAAAGACCTGAATTTGAAATTGAATGATGATAAACATAAAGGTTATTACCTCCTGTTCAGATGGATTTGTTGATTGGATACAAAAATCAAAGCCCATAATTTTCCATGCTCCACTTTTATTCAAAATTATATTTTCAGGAGTAATATTTCCATGGACCATTTTGACACTGCTATGCAAAAACGACAAACCTTCAGAAACCTGTTAATAAAAGATCATTATTTCAGGTTAAATATTTCCCCAAACATGCTATAACACATTTACAAAAATTCTGTTGTCACAGTTAAATTCCTAAGTTAACGAAGAAGCATTTTTTCATCACTATTTTAGCCTATGCCTTAAAAATTATGCATAATGGAAATTAAACACAGATGGGTAATCAGCAGGTGAGATTACTAATGTCAATTAACTATCACAACATAAGTGTGGTGGTGCATTCCCCTCTCCCCTCAGGCCACAATATGATCTCAGAAGAACAAAAATGCTTTACAAAGTTGATCAACGTATTCACCAAACAAAACCTGGGAGCTAATGGTTCTCCACAGAACGTAAAGAAAAGATTCACATATGGAAGAGACAGCTGTAGCATACACATTTACATGGAAAATAAAAATTAACTGAATTTTCGATTTTACATGTCAGAATAAGCAAAAAAAAGAGTAGCAGCTTAGAGCTTCCAGTGTTTATCCTCTCTTACACTTAGAGTGATCAGGGCACTATGATCTCCCACCTCACAATTATTTGATTTACTATAGGCAGACAAAACTTTGGCAGTTTACAGACTATATAAAAAAATCATTAATACTAAAAGCAGAAGAAAATTATAAAGACAACCTGTACCATACCTGAAGCAAACCATATTTGGTCTCCACATCATAAAGTTTGTATTCTTTAATGTCTGATGGTAAAGGAGAAGGTAGGTTGTCCCAGCTGCCAAGAACATTAGCTAAACTTGCACAGACTGGTTCTGTACAAAATGCCAAGCAATCCCTGTATAGGAAATGCATTAAAAAATTTCTTGTACATAAATGTAATATATCTCTTGGCTGCAAATAAAGAACCATACAAACATCATATTATACATTGCCAAAGCACCTGGTGCTACCAAAAGTCATGTTATATTTCAGGTTTTGAATTCTTGTAATATTATACTACAGAGAAACACATAAATATCTGCAGTTTAAAAAAATACTAGAATTAAGTTATTTTATTCTCTAACATTCACATAAATCACTAATGATTCACACAAAGCTTCATAAATTTTTTTTAAAAACAATGCTTTTCTTGTCCTGATCCAGGAAAAATTGATCAAATAATTCTTACTACTATTAAAACTTGCAAAATCAGACTTCCACCTATACCTAAAACCAACGTGTCCCTGACTGAACCAATACTTAATGTGGTCAGACAAAGATCAGAAACTAAATTAATACAAGGGAGAACCAGAATATTCTTTTACTTTGCCTATTGATAGAGAAGAAGAGCTGCAAACACAAATACGCTTGTTATATGAACTGCAGTTTGCATGTTTTACAAATTATTTTACTGATTTTTTTTCTTCATGAAAACTAATGGTCTTGTTTATGCAGCTTTGTGTCATTTGTGTTTGAAAAGCACAGACGAAGCAAACTTCCACACATAAATTGGACTGGTTGTAACATTGTGCTTCAAAATTTCAAATTTCAAAATTGGTCCTGAAACCAATATATGTCTCAATTTCACAAACTTCATGCAACACAGACAGAGTGATTCTTTATATCCACTTTCCTCATACTGGTCTGCACAGTGGTGGAGGCCCTGGACAGCCATTGCAACTCACTCCTTAATTGTTTTAAAGGGTTTTTTGAGAAAGCATTACATGGATGGTAGCACACATACCTGCTTTAAGGGTGATTAATTCATGAGAACACTAAATACTGCGTCAGTATGAACACAGAGAACAGAAACTGAGTAACAAAGATACATTCTTGAATATAAAGTTATAGGCAGGAAGACAGAGCCTAACTTTTTGATCATTCCATAAAAATATCAGAAGACACGTCTCAGCATGAATCTACCACATACTTTTTAAGTATTTCAATAATTAACGTTTGACCTTCGAAGCAAAATAAGGCTGCTGAAACATGCAAACCTCTTACTATTCATCCAGATTTTAGTTTTATCTACTGTCTCTCTAAATGAAAAACAACGGAAAAGTAAAATACATTGAATGCTAAGTGTCAGCCAATGTGACTATTTTTTTGCTTGGTTTCCTCCCTACCATTCTGTTAATGACATACCTTCATGTTTCTATTAATATGACTAGGGATATAAAACTTGTTTCTGTTATAATCACAAGGAAAAAACCAGAGCACAGAATGACAAAGTCCTTTATTTTCAGTCTGACTTCAACTTTACCACAGAGCTTATCCATTTAGTTATGGTTAAGGCTCAGATTACAGAAAATACCTAAGGAAAAGTTATTCGGTGGTTTTCATAACATAAACTCTCTGATTACTGCTGTTTTGAGGGAATAAAAAAATGGCTGTTTATTTTTTACTTTAGCAGCTAATTAAAAAAAGGGCCCAAACCACAATATTGGAAGGATGTGGTAAACCTAATTAAAATAGCAGAATATTGCAGAAGCTGATGTCTGCCATACAGGGCAGCTGCTTTAACAGCTTCCTGGATAATATCAAAATGAAATTCAGAGTAATAAAACAAAAACACTTTAAAAATAAAACTGATGGCCAAAAATGCATATGCTTTTTACAGCGAAACAATGTAACAGATGCAATGTCTAGCAAATGATCAGGGACAAGTCACACTACTACTATTTTTAAAGGCTAGCAATGAATTAGGAGTTAACTTTCAATTTGGTTTTTTTATCCTTTTCTTCAATAACAAGTTAAATATAAATTAATATTGCTTTCCAGCATTGTTAATGGAATTCAAGACCATTTGTAAATAAGCATATTCATATTAAATATTTAGTATGAATAAGGAGTTACGCTTTATATAAATGCCTGTTAAAAGGTATACGTCATTATATGTATTATGTACATTTATGTACTTCAGCCCTCCAGGTACACCAAGTATCCATCTGCCTCATGAAGGAGGAATAATGGGTGACCTGCAAGCAGTTCATTACAACTGTATGTTACTTTGGGGAAACATAAAAAAAGAAAAAAGAAAAAAGGGAAAAAAAAAGAGAACAGGCACAGTCTAGCCAGAAGCCCACGACAGATTTCTTCAAGAATAAGCTCTCTGGAAAGACCTGAAATTCTAAAGCAATCTTACAGCATGCTTGCACAAGGTTACACACAAATATTCTATGTAAACCTTTCTTTTATTAATCTCCTCCAAAAACTGTTACATCAGTTTCTGGCACAGCAAGCAACTGTACAGGTTTTGTGCTTCTGGTGTTTCTAGAGCAGCTGAGTGTGCTGAGTATGGAACGCAAAACAGCTGAAGCAACGCATAAGGCATTACTAAAAACTCACAAACAAGAACTCTGATGTAACTATACTGTTAATTTCACTCAAAAGGCTTAAATGCTTCACAAGAACAACACCGAAACTTTCTTAAAGGTATGAATCTTAGCCTTTTCTTCTGAAGGTCAAAGTTCAGGGGAAAAGCTGCTGAGTCAACTGGAAAACTGTGACAATTTTAGGAAGAAGCCTGAGGTATACTCTGGGATTCACTTGCATACACTATAACTTGAGATGACCCAAGGCCATTTAGCATGTAACAGTTTATTTACTGTTGTACAGTACTGAGAGCTGTCTTCAACTACCTAAATAATCTTTCTCAGGCCTGTGTAAGGGACATACTGAATCATAGGCACAGTGACAGCTTTGAACCCCTGCTAATGTGAAATGTGTTTAGCACTGGAGGAAAGATAGATATGAATATGCAAGTGCAATTTAATCCAAGAAATCTGTCTCAAAGCAGGCATTGCAAAGATGAAGAAGCATTCCTACAATATTCTCGGCTCCTAGAAGCCATCTGGAAAAATTCAAGATAACACAGAAAGGAAGGACATTATATAATGAACCCTTATCAGGCTACCATTTAGGATCACAGAATCGCTGGGGTTAGAAAGCACTTCTGGAAATCATCTAGTCCAACCCCCTTCCTATTTTGGGAAAAAAAAACCTAAAACCTTCATGATCATCTTTGGTAGTATCAGTATCAGCTTCCTATTTTAACATGAAACCTTGATTTTCTTTGTTAGATTTTAGTGTGCCGTTATCACTATGGCTGAACAATATATCTGTAAGACTAACCAGTTACTGTGCCTAGTGACTGACCTTTTGTAAATCAAATAAGCACTAGAAGAACATGCTGAATTTTGTCTCCCTTGATTGGCATTTGAGGACCTTTCCAACACATACGTAGTTACAACACATAGAATTCACCAAAAATCCCAAATCTCACATGTACTAAATACATCTTATACATGGAACAAAATGTATGGATAACTTTTTGAAAGAAAACAATTTCTGAGAGTTGCATAAAAGCAGAATTAATCAAACTACCAAGTTTTCATGCTGTAAGGGTCACGTGTAGCCTTACAGCTGCAACTGGACTAAGATCAAGCAATAGATTATTAATTAGCTTCACACCAGAACTGCATTCTATGGCAAGGGGGGGAGGGGAAATATGAGGGTGGGGTGAATACCACTGTCATATGAATAAATACAGTAAATTCGAATCTCATCAGATGTATGTGTTGAATGTTCCAGATAGTTTACACCCAATACCAAAACAATGATTAAAAATAACTGTTCTCTACTTTACTACAGCTTACCTGGATTCTTCTAATGGATGTTGAACAGTAAGTAGTCGAGGATGTCGAAGCCTAGTTAGCTGTTGAACACCTCGTTTTAACGAATCAATAATCTGATCTTTTTCAAATTTTTGGTACTTGTCTATCAGCTTCTTATCAAAGACAAAAACAGCTACTTCCTGCAAATAAGCAACAGATTCACTCAGTATATAGCACAGACAAAACCCAAGCCTATACACAATTACATACAAATGTGTGTTTTTGAATCGACAGTATAATCCCACTAATACAATAACCAAACAAAGAAACTTGTTCTTCTTACTTAGCCCCAGTCATGGGAGAGGTTACTGTATATAAACTCTGAAACACATATTTTAAGAGTTAAGGTACTAATGCTCCTTTACTGTGTAAACAGTAATGTGTAAACTATAATCCGTACCTACAGAGTGACAAAGCAGCAGATCCACAGTCAGAAACCAGCTTGATTTTAAGCAGATGAAAGCATTTATATCAATTATGAACAGTTAAAATATTCTAAGTATATTTGCGGTCATTGGGCATTATATACATCAAGTGGAGCTTTATTAAATCAGGTCCTGTCTCAGTGTTCCGCTCCAAACCAGTACAATGTGACAAAATAGTCACTGTAATCTATTAATCTGATCAGACCATTCACATGATAAAATGCTAAGAATTTTGTAATGCTTCAAGACGTGTAAAAAAAAGTCACAAAAATGTTAAAAACAGAGAAAGTCTCTCCAACTTCTGCAACTGGAGCAGGAGAAAATTAAGAAATTTATATGAAACTTTGAAATTACAGAGGTCAATGTAAAATAAAAGATTACATCACCATCTGGGAAGTCATTAATGTGAAATATATCAACTGATGAAAAAAGGAATTAAAAATTTTATAATGAAACAGACTTTTATATGCTGCTACAACAGCATTATGAACAATAATAAAGGTTAGAAAGCAGTAGAAAATAATATGAAAATACACTTTTCAGTCCCAAGAGGAACTGTATGCTCTTTTACTGCACATTTTATAAACATTACTCTAATTAAAATCTCACAGGAACAGCTACATTATTAATTAAGAAAACCCCTACAAGCTTCTAGAAATAGGCTATCCAAAACATGAAATTCAGCCCAATACACAAAAAATTGGTTTTTAGCTATTTTCATTAAGCTGTTAGCAGGTGAATATTTATAAGTAACTCAACTAAGTACACTTTACCTGCTTCTACCCATACTGGCTCCCTGCTCCAGCTCTTAAGTGCAATGGATCAAACATTAGCACAAGGCAGAGAAGAAGAATAACAGGGGATGGAAGACATACACTGAGCAGTACCTGACCAATAACAAAATTTCAAACTAAGACAGCATTTCCGAAAAAACTTCTGTTTGATGACAAGTGAAAAGAACCAGAAAGTGAATATTTAAATCAGCTATGGCTTGAATGTTCTATGATGGCTCAAAGTAAGTTCTATTGGTGCTTGCTGCAATCCTCCATGGTTTGTTTAAACTCATTCCCTGCAACTGGCAGAAGAAAACAAAATTTGTGCTCCAGATCCTTAACCAGTTGACTCAAGGCCATTAGGTTCCTCTTGACTCTCTGTAGCCTTGTTGTTGGGACTCTGTCAATACCCACCTGGAAAAACCAATAGTGGGTAAAAACCAGAGGGCTGCACCAGACTGGGAAGTTTCTTCATGGTGTCCCTGACCCAGAGCCCCAGGAGCCAACACGCCTCCCTACGGATTGGGTCCAGTCAGCATATCGGGCCCTCCATTCCTCTCAAAAGGGAGACACCAATGACTACTAAACTTCTTGTCTTCTTAATGGAGGAGGCTGTGATGTGGGAGGCTGCCCTCCCCTAGGCAACTCCTCCATCCTGGAAGAACCTTCATCCACATTCTCATTTCCCTGGTCCTCAGATTTCAGGGCCTCACACCTATTGTCTAAGGGAAGGTGAGGTAGGTCAGGAGGGAATGTGCCTGCCATGCCAAGCAGAAACCCATTTCCATTCCCCTCCATCTCTAAGATCCTCTCCTTCTGCCTGGTGGTGAGACAGCAGGGGATCCACTGCTTCTTGCGACGTGGAGGAGGGGGTCCACTTGTCTAAGGTACGGCAGGGTGCGCCTCCACCAGTCAATCTCTTTCTCAGAGTCCCTAATACTTTCATCTTCCTAGTCTGTCTCAGCACCGCCACTAGGCTGAGCAGATGGTGGATTTGATGGCACCTCACACAGCTGTTCTCTCTGCTGCCCTCCCAGAGCAGCTCAAGTTTTCTTGCTTTTCTTCTTCCTATTTTCTGCCCCCAGCCTGTCAGGGATAGGGAAGTGAGTGAAGAGCTGTGCGGGTGCTGGCCAGGGTCAGCCTGCCACATCCTCCCAGACTATTTGCAATCCTGAAATTTTTATGAAACATGCACCAGTTTGAAACACATGTTGACAGTTTAAAATATATGTCCTTATTTACCCACACAGACATCTTATAAACTAAAGAGAATGCAAAAATCCTGCTCCTATCTTAGCCAATGCAACTCCTAAAAAAAGAGAAGGTTGAAAGGGGGAAAAAGAAAGAGAAATCATTTTTTTCCAACTGGAAAAAATCAACCAGAGAACCACGGCATATCACATTTTCTTTCCTGACCCTAAGAGGAAGGCAAGCACTCAAAAATACACTGGGTTTGTGTGTCAATAAAGATGCAAACCAAACTAGAAATTATTTTTAAAGTAAACACTCTAAAAGCTGTGGAAATGTAATGATAATGGAACAACAGTACCTCTTCCTATTCATCTCACTGGATACTGAGAAACTATGTTAACAAAACCTGTAAAACATTCAAGCCCTATAGTGGTGAATACTAAACAAACTCAAATCTTAACACTTTAAATAGGGTGAAGAAATAATGACAGAGACTAAGCATGGAAAAAAGAAGAAAAAAATCCAAACTCCACAAAAAAATTAATAAATACATTTTACCATCTATCCTGTGAACTGAATTGATATAGCGCTCTCACAGAAAAAATCTTAAATGTGATCATGTTAAAAACTAAATTGTGAACATAAAATCAAAGGAAATTTAACGGTAGCAGTCAAAATGCTTGATTTTAGAAACTGTTTGTTTTCCCTTTCTTTTTTGTCCTCTATTTTACCCATAGGCACTCATGCAGATTTCACATGAAAAATCAAATGTAACTCAATATGCAAACACATGATATTTTACCATGGCCTCTCACTGAAATAAGCAAAATAGTCACTTTACTAAAATACTGGAAAGCACTCCAGTATTACTCTGGTCTTTTGCCAGAAAAAGATTTTTCTCCCCCTTTTGGGGGTTTTATTTTTTATAAGTTTGCCAGTGTTTTTTCATAACCTTACTTTCCCCTGAGTTTCTCTCAGTCATAAGGTATACAATACAACTATTATTTCCGTTTCAAAAATTTATCAGCCTTCAAAGTTTTAATAACAGGAAGACTTAAGTTGAAAGTTACTATATGCACAGCCAAAACAACAGAAAGTTGACTTACCTATCTACCATTTAGTACTATCACAATAAAAGTTAAACACAACTACGGTAGTTTTGAAGTGCAAACCATTACCTCCTGAATTCTGCTAGCTTTACAACTCAGCTGGCAAGTACTTTGTGACCTTACCTATCTATTTATGATTGCATTTTCTAAGCAGAGGGACAAGTGCCATATTACACCAGAAAAAGTGTAAGTCCATGAAGTCCAAGTTAATAAACCCAAGATGAGCTGAAATACATACTGTAAAATTATACACCTATCAATAACCAGAGTGACTCATAAATCTTTCAAACAGCAGCAAATCAGCTATGAAATAACACCAGATAAACATATGCACACAGGTAAGTAATTTCCTCACTGTTCTGTTAGGCTGTTACTCAGTTGCCTATGAAGTAAGCAAGAAAAGGCAAAGTACATTAAAAAAATAATAAAAAATAAACATTCAGAAATCCCAGAAGAACAGCAAGGCAGGAACCAGGCAGAATTCGGAAAAGAATAATAAAATCATAGATACCTATTGTCACCAGAGATGGAATATTTGTAACTGCCCACTGACTTAAAACAGGAACAAAAATAATCCTGAAAACAAAGATTTCTGATGGGATCTACTGCTGTAATGTTAAAACCTCCAAATTTAGCTATTTTATCTGGCTACAGTGACTTATGTGTTGTGGTAAAGTGACAACAGGGGAATTAAGCCCTTACATCCTGTTTGTCTGATTATAATACACACTGCAAAAAAAGCTTGTAGCTTCAAGTTAGATATACATATTTGTAATACAGCAAATATGTGCAACACTCACAAAAGTGACTGCTACCACCTGGAAAATGACAGCCCAAAGAACATTCAGAAGGTACACGAGAAAGAAATAAAAAATAATGTTAAAGAACAGATATATTGCACAACACAGCATAAACCGTACTGCTGCACAGTTTAGTTTTGCAATGGCAAAGTGAATGTTGACATGATGTTACCGAACTGGTAATATTAATAATGAATGGTAACTGCATGTCAAAACACCAGCCACCTAAAATCCCATGCAGTACAACTGCTCCTGTATTTTTAATTACTAATGAAGGCATACAACTGCACAGATGTTTACAGAGATATTGCAGGACCACGTGGAGCACCTGAACTAAAACTCTGTGAAGTAATCGGTCAGAACATCCATTCAAGGCTTGAAAAACGTGATAAACAGGAATCTAGTTACATGTACTCTGTCAACAAGTGAAAGAAACTTGCTACAAGTCTCCAGACTTTAAAGACACACCTGCAACAGGTCAAATGCTTACTGGGCACATAGACTGTATAAAACCTACCAAAATTACCATACTTCCAATGTTATCATTTCTTTGTATAGCTGAGTAAGACCAAAAAAAAGCCCTAACCAACTGGTATATTGAGTAAATTCAGTAAATAAAAGATGCACAGAGCTCTGCAACAGCTAAAAAGATGCTTGAAAATATGGCAAAAGTACCTGATTGAACATTATTCAGACTCTGTCCCACAGAATCAGATCACACATTCTTTGCAGATTATTTATTCTGTGCATCATATTTCTTATCTATTTGCTACTGTTTATTTATCTAACAGATTGTATAAACGTTCTCCAAAATTATTCCTTTGTGTCCATTTCTTTTCAGTACTTGTGCAGCAAGCTGATGCATTGTCTAAGTGACTTCATATCATTTCAGAATTAAGTTTAACTAAAGACCATAATTTATTAACACTTCTGTTTAGAATTTGAAAATTGTATTTCCTCCCCAAATTCGAAAAAAGACTTTTCACATTTCTCCGGTGTAACAAAACAATTTCCTATAATAATTCTTTAACTCTGTTTTTGGCAAACCTTCTTCCAAAGTCACAGTCCCATGTTCATTTATATATAGGACTTCAAGTGAGTCAAAACTTTGTATATTAGCGCTCTAAACCCTAATACTTTAAGGAAACTAAAAGGGAGCAATACTGATCTGAAAGCAGCACAGGGAAAGCGTAACTAACTTTTCCTTCGCAACCTCCTCCTCTATCCCATGCCTTCCTGCTACAGTATCCCATGACTTAACATTTCTATCCACTCAATTTCTATATGGTAACTGAGCAAAAAATTACAGCGTCTTCTGCTGACAACAAATGATGACACAGTTCATGATTATTTTAAACTGTAAAAGCAAAAGAATTGTTACCAAAAAATAAGCTGCAAGGTGCAAAAAACTGGGGAACCAACCCCTGTTAAAGGAAACTTCTTCCTTCTTGTCAGATCACTTTTAATTCAGATGAATCCTTGATCTTGGCTCTGCATTGTATGCTATGAATGCAGAACCACTTCCTTCTCCAATAGTGAAGGCTTAAAGCAAGTACCACTTACATAGCAGAGAACAATATACTTAAATAGTGCTGAGTTCTTTGTGTCATTTCACTACCTTTAACATTAGTCCAGTTGGATTTTAATTGCCACTTACTAACTGCTACCTATCAGTCTGTCATCTAATGTTTATAAACTTAAGTCTTTACTTGATAACTCACCTGCTTTGTTGATTTTTTAGTTCCATTAAATATCTTCCAAGCAAGACCATTACCTCCACTGGCAATATGTCGCCCGACATCGAACTCCCTGGTAACGGGATTTCCCATGACCGCACTGGTGACATCAGCTGTCACCTTCGTGACGGTGCTCTTCAGCTTATTCAGCATGGACTCCATGGTTTCAACCGTGCACCAATGTCTTATCCTACAAAGACAAGAAAAGAAACTTTTCACAGTCCTCTCAATTTCTGTTAATGAAAGGTACATGTTGAAAACTGTAACTTCTAAACCAGGATCCAACAGGACACAGGAGCAACCCCCATAAAGAATACTGAAATATAACTACCAGGGCTTTGCATTTATACATATTCACACTGCATACACATATCTGTGGGTGCATGCCTATGGGATTGCATGTCATTGCTTCTACTCCTCTTCAGGAACTTCTGAATCCCTTGATTGTTCTTCATTGGATGTAACAAAGCAATTAATGACGAGTTCAACCATTTCTTGAAAACAGTAATCTAATAATGCAGAGGATTTATACACTGCCTCCCCAACAGGAAAGGTTCACACCTTGTGTATGAGTATCCATCAAAAAGAGAAACAAATCTGAAGAAAAAACAGACTCCTTTAATTCCAGTGCTCACAGAACTACACAGTTTTCTGAAGTGAAGGATGGCTTAAGATCCCAGGCCAGCAAAATAATGGATGTGTATTATACAAACAGCAAGTAAAAAAACAAACGTGTTCTTTCCTACACATTGCTTTTCAAAAGACAAGCTCAAAATTCAGTACTTTGCCCATCGGATTGCTGACATAACCATTTGTATGATCCAACTATTAATGAACTTAATACTTAAAGTGCAGGGGAAGGAAACAAGAAGCCATCCTTTTATGCTTTACCGAAACTGTACAAGGAAGTTTTTTTCATATCACCTTTCAAATTTAAGAGCTAAAGACTGTGGCAGCTTCCAATTTACTTCATCTTCCCCTGTAGTGTGCACTTCCAGAGTTTTCTATATTTTCATAATAAATGTGACTTGCCTATCCTGCCAGACACAAGTTCTGAAGCCTGTATCCCATTTATACAATTGTTTCTCTGATAACGTATATACAAGAAGGAATGAAGGCAGCAAACAGTGAAAAAAAAAAGATAGAAATTCATCTTCCTTATCTGTGTGAGCAAAGACAAAGAGAGAATGCAAGAAGAAATTATTTCCAGGAATCAGCATTATGCAGTATATTCAAAGGCAACATTTAAAGATATTTCTTCAGTCTCTCTTTCAAGTAAGATGTAAAGACACCTGTATGCCTCAGTCAAACTTAACCAAAATCAACCACACTGATGCTACATGGACATGCACTCCTTCTCTCCCTGGTACTATAGATTTGTTTCCACTACAAATCAGGACAAATAATCTGATTAGGTTTCAATTGCAAAGATAGACCTGTTTCACAAAAGAGGTAATAAACATACTAAACAGAACTTTTTAAGAAGTTCCCTGTGTTACAGAACAATCCACTCCAGCGCAGTTGTGTGTAACAGAGTTAGCCAAGCCCTAAGCAAACCTTAGCGCAGTGCTGCATGCGGAACAGCTGTGCTGCTCTATCGTGACTATTGGTGCAGTTACATTCCACCCTCAGCATTCTTCCCCAGGGAAATGCAGGAACACACTAACGCTATGGTTCCACAGATATTTCCGCAATTTCCACGTCAGCTGAAGTGACACAACTTCACGCTACTAAATGATAAACCCCACCAGGAATTTTAAGAAAATAGATTTTAAAAAAGACTGGAATCCAGCTGCACAGATCTCAATCTCGCAAATACTCAAATTTAAATCAGATATAGTAGTTATGACTTCAACAGGGCGACTCAGGAGCAGAATCAGACATGACTACAAGCATGTTAAGGGTGGAGTCTGTCTTAATTATGGGGACTGCGAGTTTTAGATATGAGAAGCTGTGTCTGAAATCAACAAGACAATCTTAAGAATAACTACATACTTATTTGGTATCTAGTTAGTGTTTGGTTGAGAACATACCTTGAAATAAATTATGGAAACACAGAATTCCTTTATTATTTTATTTCAGTGTGGGACATCTTATTATTACAAGAAATTAATTTTACTTTATGATTCATGATATGGAAAAACACATGCAAGTCCTAACTGTGCAGCCCTAGACCAAACTGCTATGAAGACACTGGCTAATACCCCTGTAGAAAGGAACTTTTCATTAACCTGATAAATAGGTACAAACAAGGATCATGGCTTATTCTAAAAAGAAGCTATATGCAATTACAGCTCTCAAAGATTTTATTCAGCAGCTATTCTATGGGCAAACTCTATATGCTAAAGGACTATACAATCAATCCTAATGAGTTTAAGACAACCCCAAACCTAATTTATGCGGGTTTAGATATTGTGCTTTTTCCACTGTTTTGTTCGCTCCCAGCCATCAAATCTCCTCTAGTACCAATGCAACACCATCTTGCGTTAGGACTCTCAAAACTAATAAAACACTTTGCAAAATTAACTGCAGAAATATTATGAAGAAAATGCATGTGCATGCATGTTCAAATTCCTTTGTGTAAATCTAAAAGGAAGCTTCTCTACACAGATGGTGGCAAAAAGGTGCAGTATTCATTAAATCAGAAGTGCCCTCTGCTGTGGGTGACAGACTAACTGCAGTGAGTAGCCTGGAAAAGCCACTAGGTGAGAATGTCAACAGCATTCCAGTATCTGAAGTGTTAGAATTGAAAATTCAAGCCTGGTAGACCCTGTCCAGCCTGTTCCTCTCCAGTTTGACAGCAGGCAAACTATTGTTTAGTTTAGCTTCTGAACAAGGAGTACCAAGAAACTTATTTCTCAATAAGCAGATGGGGTTTAAAGTTTACATCCATCTAAATGTAAATTTGTAGAAATCCTTTTATCAACATTTGACTGTAAGTTAAAACAGTGTATTTTGCTTTATAAAAACAATTGCTATCACCAACTTCAATAAAAACTCTATGTATGCCAACAGGAACAACGTACCTAGAAAATCCATGCACCACCAAAAATATCTATTTTGGGTAGTATCTATAATACCACAAATCACGACAAGGTAACCACATCTGAAATATGCAAGTCTAGTTCTCAGCTGTAGGAAAACTCATTTGTTCAGATAAAACTGGTCTAGTATTTCTAAAAAAAATTAATAACCAAGTGGCAATAAAGTCAGTCATCCACAATGGAATTTGCATTTCAAGTTAAAAGGTAATAAATGAGACAAGTGCAAAATCTGAAGAGTGTTTGGACAAGCAACACAGGACATGCAATAAATGTTTAAGAACTCTGATTTCTTCCTGTTTGCATTTTATATTAATGCTACTGATACCAAGTCCATGAAACCTATAACTAATCCTAAAAAATTCTGAATGCTCAATATGTTCTTTTTATGAATGCCCCTCACAATCAGTAATGGTTTTTATGCTGATGTACATCAACAATAATATGGCAGAATGATGAGAACAATCACTTAGCAAGGTAGTATGCAAAAACCAACACTGCACTAAGGAATGAGGCAAAACATTCACAATGTTGAACTACAGGTTGTTGAAATCCGAAACAAAGACTGTCCACCATTTTTCAATTCTCACTCATAGAAAAAAAACTGCATAATGCAAACCCATCAATTTATCCTCAAACTAATCATAGCTTCATCTGATGTATGGCTACGGGTGCACACTGTACAGCAGTCCAACATACACTACCACTATTCTGAACTATAACAAGCCGGGATTCCTCTTTGGGAACCAAGACAGCAGGCTGGTGCACAGCTACTTCATGCCACCCAACCGCATCCTATCCATCTGCCCCAAGCCACGATCAATTCACAGAAGAAGTTAAGTGCTGAAACAACTGAGTCACAGCAAACAAAAGGACAAAACCCCAGCATTTTTCAGGCACAACCAGTCTTTTGCATTTGTTACAAAAAAAACGAGAGGGTCAAATGCAATGAAACACTGTGCAAGGTGTAGCTGCTCTCGCTGCACATCACCTTCTTAACTTTCATGTACCATTTTGGTACTGAGCTTCAGCTGAATCCCTACTAAAACCTCACGGAACGAGATCCATGAACAGGGTTCTGTCTGTCACCTGGTGACAGGTGAAACCCAGCCCGCGCGTCGCACAGACCCCGGGTCAGCCTCCTGCGGGCCAGTCCTCCCGAACAAAGTATTCACTGTTATTTACAGCGAGAGCGGACTCGCACTGCGCCGCAGGGCCGGTGCCTGCGCTCCCTGCTGCGCGGGGCAGCCGGGAGCAGCGCGCCGGGGGCGGGCGGCGGCCGCGGCCACAGGCGACAGGCGACCCGATCCGCCGGCTCGGGCAGCTCAGCGGTCCCCGCCCGACCCTGCCCGCGCAGCGATCCAGCCTCCGGGGCGGCCCGTCCCCTCCAGCCCTCGGCGCCGGGCACCCGGGACCCGAGACCGGCGCCCCGGCGGAGCCGGCCGGCCCTGCCCGCCCCGCGCAGCGCCACCAGGCCACGGGCAGCCGCTCCCGCCCCGGGCCGCGGCCTCTCACCTGAGCCCGCGGAAGCTGCCGGCGCAGCGCCCGGCTGCCCGTCGCCCTGTGGGCCCGGCGAGCCGCCTGTCACGCCGGCTCCGTCTCTCGCTCCGGCCCCGTCCTGCCGCGGCTACTCCATAGCGACGGCGGCAGCCTCGGCGGCGGGGCGGGGGCGGCCCGAGCTCGGCTCACTTCCGACCCGCAGGGGCGGTGCTGGGCGCGGCCGGGGGCGGCGGGCGGGAAGTGATGCGCTCCGCCGGCTTCCGCCAGCGGCCCGGCCGCGGCCATGGCGGGGTATTTGACTCCGCGCTTCAGGAGGATCCGCAGCCAGAGCGAGTTGCAGCCGCGGCGGGGGAGCGGGCGGCGCCGAGGTGGGCCAGGAGCGCCGTCCCCGTCTCTCCGCTGCAGCAGCTTCTCCCGTGCAGCGTCGGAGGGGCCGGGGAGCGGAGCGGGCTGCGAGGGGCTGGCGCCTGCCCGCTGTTCGTGTTGCCACCCCCGGCTGTCGGTGCCGCGGGAGGGGCCGATGGCCGGCGGCGGGCAGGACGGGGCTAGGGCGGCTCGGCAGCTGAACAGCGGGGAGCGGAGCTTCCTCCGGCCGTGCCCCTGGAGCTGAGCTGACGGGGGCCGCCGCTGGTAGGGCGGGGAGCTGGGCTGGGTGTTCCGACCGGGAGGCAGGCGCGGTTAATGCGCTGCAAACGCTCGTTTGGCGTCTGCTGAGCTGGGCGAGATGTGGGAGGATAAATTGGGGGCTGGAGAGCACCTCCCCCAGCTGAGATTGAGAGCGATGGGTCTGCTCAGCCGGGAGAAGAGAATGCTCGGGGGCTTCTCTGCAAGTAGCTAAAGAGAGAGTGCGAAGAGGATGGAGCCAGGCTCTCTTCAGTGGTGCCCGGAGAGGTTGTGATACCGTGTGTGGATATCTGCACTTCTGGAGATCTTCGAAAACCTGCCTGGACGTGGTTGTGGGCGACCAGCTCTGGGTGGCCTTGCTTGAGCAGGGAGGTTGGACCAGATGGACCCCAGAGGTCCCTGCAAGCCTCGGCTGTTTTGTGATTCTCTAATAATTTAATGTGTATGTACACAGCACAAATATACAGTATGCATGGTCATAACAATAACAAAAAACCCTTCGTAGTCTGTTTTTAGTGGATTTTTGTTCTCTTTACTCTACCATAGTGGGTTGGAGTCAGCTTACACAAAGGACTGAGTCATGAAATATTATCTTTGTCTTTGTAAAATTCCGCTGATTTCTGAATATTTTTTTAAAGACATATAACTAAAATCACAGTGTAATTTTTTTTAAATATTAAAGGTTTATAAATCTGTAAAACTTTCATATAAATATTTTGCAGATTGTGATGGTCCTTTTCAAGCAACTCAGCTGTGGAATAGTATTATACGTGCCCTTCACAATCAAGTGGAAGTCAAAAGACGTAGACAACACCTGAAAACATACAGAAACTGTTTCACTGGCTCCAATGCTGTTGATGTGGTACTGAGCCATCTTATGCAAAGCATGTACCTAAGCTGCAATGATATTTCTCGGCTGAAGGGTGTCCGTGTATGCCAAGCGTTGATGGATCACAAAGTGTTTGAGCCAGTTGGAGCCAAGCTTTACTTATTCAAGAACGGGAAAGAAACAGAGTTTGAAGACACAGACACTAGTCTCTATAGATTTGTAAATAGCAGTCTTGATCCTCTTCTTCCAAGAAAGAATAAGGACAATGAAAGCGTCTCTCCTGAGCAAATCTGCAAACAGAAAACAAAAAGATGTTCCAAGTGAGTTATTCTGAACTATTCCAATTTTTCTCTTTTTTTTTTAATAAGTTAAGGAGGGTTACCTGTAGATGAAGTTACGTCTGTCTAAACCAGGTGTTATGCCTAAACTGTAGGTGCTACCACGTATTTTTGGGTAGAGTGCTTGATCTGCCCTTTGTTATTTGGAATAGAGTCTGGCAGAGTAGCATAAGCCTAGGAATAATTTGATTTTGTAATCAATTGTGCTGAAATCTGAGAATTAGCAGGAGTGAGCTAGTTATTGAAAGCTGATAAAAGAAGTGGACCTAGCAAACATTATTTGGAATCAATATCCTTGCCTTTTCCACAAAGCAGAGGTGGATGATAGGAATTCTAGTAGCAGGATAGACTCCAGATATAATGAAGCCCTAAAGTTCTGATTTAAGAACAATTTAGTAAGTAACAGAAGGACAAATGTGTCCTAATAGTGTTTGTTATACACCTAACCTTTTTTTCACTCCCTAAGCAGAACAAAGTGTGACACAACACTTTCAAACCCCTTAGCATTGGAAGCAGCTGATACAAAGAGAGTTGAGGAGCTTCTTCGATCAATATATGTTCATGCATCTTCACCTCCGAAGATCATGGTTAATGAACCAACTTGCCTGCTTTCAAAAGGGGGTGAGGATTGAATTTTTTGTTATTGAAACTTGATTATTCTTCACTATATCTTGGAGTGAGTGCCCCATTTCTGTTAAACAGTGCTCTACAGAGACCTAAATTTAACCTGTCACTAATGACAAAATATCTAAATGAGTATTAAAGGGGTTAATGCTTGTAGTAACTTAACAGAAGGAAACACAACAGGGTTATGTTTTTACATAATGGTGCTATTTATGCAAATACTATTTGAGAAGCAAAGTAGGTCTTAAGATTCAGAATATCTTTATTATATTATTCCTTTGCTTTTCACTTGTCTTTTTTTTTCTTCTACTGATTAGAGTAGATTATTCTGAATCCTAATATGATGGGGGAGACATTTTTTTTTTCAGTGTTCCTATTTTGATCCCTTCTTACCTGACACAGCAACTTCACACTATGCTGTTACTCTGCTTTCTTTGAACACTTAAAATATTCTTGTGTGCGTAAAAATAAAGGTTAGCTGTTTACGTAAGATCTTGTTTCTGAGGGTTTTTTGTTTGTTTATGGTATCAGTAATAGAAGATGTCTGGAAACAGCAAACTCTGCTACGACTGCTGCAGTTGATTGATGTTCCCCTTCTAGAAGATATCTTGGTGTCTTCAGTGAAGACAAAATCAGACAGTTTTGGCAAAGAAGAAGACATGATTATCTCAAATACTTTCCTGGACAGAGAGGTTACGTGTAGCTTAAACTTGCCCGAGTAAGTTACACATCTATAAAATGAATTTGTTAATAAAGGCTTTATTTTACTCTGGATCAAAGATTTGTGTTAAGTGAACAAATAGACGTCATTATGCTTGTATACTTGTAGACAGGGGTGGCAATAATGTGATTGACTTCTTTTCGGAAGTGGTAAGTGATTTCACAAAAAGTGTATGTTTAGAGTTGGACATTTGAGCATTTTAAGTAAACATGAAAACTTTAACCTCAAGTGTTGTAAACACTCCTAGTTTCTAGACCAGATTCTTTACCCTTAGCTCTCTGTAACAGATACTAGGACTTGAAAAATTTTATTCTGAGGCTTTTTGTTTGTTTGTCACAGTTCCTGGTGGCCGTGCTGTGAAGATACAAAGTCAATAAGTCATCTTTTGTTAGCAAGAGAAAAGGAGAAGCTAAGCTGTAGCACTGAAGAATGTTTATGTAATGAGAATATAAAAGCAAAAGTGGCTGCATGTTGTCAATGCTCTTTTCCTTAAATCTTCTCTTACTTTTGTAGTGTTCCTGTTTACTGTGCTTAGGCTAATCTCTATCTTGCATTTTCTTTTAATGAATATGTCAAGGCTCATGGGAATGTCTTTAGGAATTATTATTTTTGTCAAATCAATACAGTTTTTATCTGCAATTTCACAAGCTTTGTTTCTGCTCTCCATGATAAAAATAAGATTCTGTGGATCTTCAATAATATTTGCAACTTGTCATTGGTTCAGATCAAATTATTTTACATCCAGAATCATATAAAACTACTTGCCCCTCTGCCCTACACATTTCTGTAATTTTTTTATTGTTTCTGTACAACATGGTTGAGACTTTTTCCTCTATCTTCTGGCTTCTTTCAACAACGAATTATCCACCTGAATTTCAGGTTGTTCTCACATTTTCTTTCCTTAGTTAAGACATACAGACAACAGATACTTGTGAAAACTCATGCCTTTGCAGTAGGTCATATAGTAAACTGCTTCTGTAATCTTCTGGGATTTAACCTACTTTTATTTGTCTCTTTTTTCAAACTGTCTTTTTTCTTTTCTGTAAAGATCCAGTCCCTTGGTTTTTTCACCCTGGTTAGCCCTGGTGGATTCTCAATGTGTGTGTTGGAGTAATGGTGGGGGTGGTGTTTGGTTTTTAAATACTAGCTGAATTCCTGGGTCAGTGACAGTCTGGCATGATTGCAGCTTGATCTGGGTTTATCTCAGATGTATTGCCTTTAGCATAGGAAGAACATGGAAGTTGCTTATTTTGAGCAGGTCCTTGAACTGCTGTAGTGAAATAAGTTACATAAACTGCTTAATAAACCAGTTCAGCATTGTGGTTCATATATGTGACTATACTTGCATGGTTATTTCTATCTAGTTTTCTTTAAAGGATTAAATGGACCCTGAGATAGCTCAGTTGTTTAGAGCATGGTACTAATTACACCAAGGTTGTGGATTCAATCCCATTTACTTAAGAGTTGGGCATGATGATCCTTGTGTGTCCCTTCTGACTCAGAATATTCTATGAACCTGTGAAAATAAAAATAGGTAGAGCATTTTAAAGCGAGCACTAAAACTGAACTTTTCCTTCTACAGGCTTGACAGATGGCTCTATGCTGCAGTTGAATGCTTGGAGTATTTTCCTGACCAATTCCTAGTGATGGTTAGTCAGCAGTTACCTCAAAGCACTAATAACCCCAGCAGTCTGAATATATGCAAGAAGATTCTTTTTGATGTTATAATGAAGTATTACAGTCAAAAGAAGGACTCTCTTCTTGCCACTCAGGATCTTGATATTCACTCAGGAATTATAGAACTTATTGGTAAGAGCAAGCTGGGACAAAGAATACAGGTGAAAGCTGGGTAGAGGATGTCACTAAGCATCAATTGACTGAACCATGACACCATTTGCAGTGCCATTGCAGATGTACTTTTTGGGTTGGACAGAAATGCTCAAGATCACTATTAAGAACCTCTACTCCAGACAAGGACAAATTTCAAAGTTAGAACAATTTGCTTAGGGCCTGGTCCAGCTGAATTTTGAAAATCTGAAAGGATAGAGATTCACCAACCTCTGTGGGTAACTCTTTCAATATGTAACTACTCTCGTTGTGAAAGTTCCTTACCCCAAGTCAGAATTTCCCTTATTGCTACTTCTAACTAATGACATAAAACTAAAATCATTGCTATGAAGTTTTTCATGTTAACCAGAATAAGGTTTTTAAAGTTCTGGACTTAGGGTCCTTTTTAGTAATAGAAGTTATTTAAAATGATAAAAGGGACTATTGAGAACCCTCCCATCATATGCATACAAGTACACCAGAAGGGTTTCATTTAAATACAAGTTTAAGATAAATCCTACCCTAAATAGGCTTTGTTGCTACTTCAGTCCTATTGGGTTGATGTGCCTTAACCCCAGCTGCCGACTAAGTGCTACAAAGCTGCTCATTCACTGCCTGCTGCCGCCCTGCCCCTGGTAGGGGAGGAAAAAGTAACATTTGTGGGTTGAGAAAAGAATCCTTTAATAACTGGAACAAAATGAAATTTTGTTTGGAAGGAAAACCCCCCAAAAGTTGAATTGTTATTGGGATTTAAATAAGTATTCATGACTCCGAAAATGAATAGTAACATTGGATATGCTGGTGTACTCCTTTGCAGAAAAAGGAAAAACAGATCAAGCTCTAGAGGCATTACAACTTTATTTAAAATTATTAGCACCAAATATTAGTGAAGAACTACACAGGCTCCTTACGTTCCTAGCCATTGCATCGGAATCTCATGGCTACAGATTGCAAAAACAAGTAAGTATCTGTTCTGTTTAATGTGAAGAATAGCCCTTTTTCGTAGTAAAGCTATCATTTTTGTCCAGTTAGAAGTATCCTGTTTACTGCCTTTCTGTGTGGTCTGTTTTAAAACAAATATCAAGGTGTTCTTCCCACTGCTAGCATCCTGTTATACTTAGTCTTTGCTAGGACACTGCAAGGCTATCTAATGCCAAATCTGGGTACTGCTTCTTCTAGTTTGAGAACAGATTTGTCATCATCAAGACTTGTACAAAGTTCATCTTGCAAAACAGGACGCTGTCAAAACCACAGGCAGAACTGCTGACTCAGTTTCTTATGGACAATCACTCTGAGCTCTTCAAGGTATCATTCTCCTTACATTATTGGCTTTGTTGTTTAAAATGTTAAATGCCATGAATTGCCTTTTTTGGAGTATGACAAGTCTGTTCCGTTTGTTACAGTTTAATAGTACAGCCAAACAGAGTGAGAAGCTATTCCAGGCTATGGAGGACAGAGTTTTGAGAGCTTTGCAATCCTTTATAGATTGTATCCTCTCTCTTTATTTGCATGATTTGTATTAGGAAAATATTTAAATATTAAGAATTTTTTGTAGGGTCATTTTGGCACCTTGTTGGTAATGACTGCCTACTAAATATTTAGGTATCTTAGTGTCTTTCTTCTTTAGAAGTTCACTGGCATACTCTGAGTGGTATAAAAATGTCATGCCCTTGTACCCCAGTGTATGTGTATAGCTTTGACAACTTTAAAAGATCCTTCAGTATTTTGAAATGTTGACTTCTAAATTTAAGAAAACAAATAGAACCACAAAATGGTAATAGCCTTTTTTTTAAATTTGATGAATTGTGTAAATATGCAGACTTTTTATGGTCTCCTTTATTTATGTTCCATCATACTGTCACATGTGAAAAGATGAGACTTTACCATACCCTATAAAAATAAACTTCACAGAAATTTGGTTTCAGTAAAATACTGGTTTTTATTTTTATGCAACACTTCGATTTCCACTTCTGACTTCAGGTCAAGAGACATGGGAGATGGTACTTTCTTTTTAATTAGCTCCAGTTTAGTTTTAAAGTGATTAGTGAGAGTTTTGTATGTGTTAATATACCAACCCTTTTTTTTTTTTTTTTTATATTAAGGGCTCTGACATGAGGGTTTGGGCTTTGATTCCCCACTGGAGTTGGGGCCAGAACTGTGTAGCAGAGACAGTGAGTGGATGGTGGTTCACTCTGACAGCTGCAATTGAGAGCCTTAGCTGAAATCACCTTGTTTTATACTACAGTTTTTGCCATAGAAAGCAACATCTAGAACTTCTTGCTTCTTATTTCTTTGGCCAGAAGATAGGAAATACCAGAAATAAACACATGTATCTTAGTGAAACTATTTGTTTTAGTGCAATTCTGTGGGAGACTTTGAATGTGTACCTAAATAAATGTAGGCATAGATTCTTCTGCATTTAACTAAGTGTTTTTAAATTGGTCATCTGAAAGCTTTAGATTCTCAAAATACAGAAGTACTGCTTTTGTAATTTTTTCTTTGTTGGGTTGTATTTTCAGGCTCCTTTAACTCTTCTGGAACTAACAAGTAGGAGACTTCAGAGTTTGCTAGAAGGGCAAGACCCAGATATCAATTCAGGTAGATGATGTGATACATTTTTATTTAAATTATTGTATACAAACTGGTTTATCATCAGTTGACTATAATTTTGCATAGACTGTTCTTTTCCTTTGTTATAAGTGAAGCATTAAGGGGATTAGTGGCTAATGCACTAAATATTAAATTATATGCCATCAGCAAAACTGGTGTGAATATTGAGAGCAAGGATTCTATTAATTATTTAGCTTGGATATATTACAATTTTTTATTTATTTATTTTTTTACCAAATAATTACTTCTGGAAATAGTAGTGCAAAATGTGCTTCCTGAAGTGATTTGCTTATAATTTGGTTTGTGAATTTGATGTGACTTTGTATTTAGGAACAGTATTCTTTTATTTTTGCTACAAGACACCTACAAATTCTCACAGAACTCAGTAGTTCAAGGTTCTGATAGATGACTTGAGCACATACTTTGATTGTTTAGTGTTTTGACTAAATGTTTTGAAGAACTTTATTCTTTTTCTAGGTAAGCACAAAGTTTATTAAGAACTTAGGACTTACACACCAAGTGTCAAATGCCTTCCTTTTAGGCTACACTACCCTTCTGTATGTGGTGTTAATGCTTTTCAGCTTATTTCTTTTATGAGCTAACATTCCATCTGGCCTTGCTGCCAAAAATATCTTGCAACACTGATTAAAAGGGTTGGCTTAAATGATGGAATTTCTCTCTGACTCTTTACCTTCTCTGACTTCTGTATTGCCAGTGCATTGTGTGCTTAAACATTGAAGAGAAACCACTCAGGAACCAAATAACACTTAAGTTATTTTGCTGTGTAATACTGTATTTAATACAGCAGCTGCCTGAGAAGTAGTTTTGGTACAGACTCTTTTACCATCTGTGTTGGGTTCTGGAATGAATGCAAATTCCTTCCAGTTCAGCGTTCTGAGAATCACATATTGTGAAGCCAAAGAATCCAGAGATGAGCAACAGAGGAAAGAGCTGCATGTCTGTAATATTCTCGGAGCTGAGGTGATCTCCATGAGCACGTTGAACAGACAACTGAAGTACAAACCCCATGCTACATTTTTCCTACTAAGTTTTGGAGTCCCAATCTGTAAATGCATATAGGTTCCATCTACTTGTTGAAATAGTTAGTTTGGTCTGATTGTAAGCTCTCCGGCATGGCATATTCCTGTTTGCCTGTGTGCCTTATATTCTGGTGCCTCATTTTCCCTTTTCTCATGAAGGAGACAGCAGAAAAATCTTTCCTAGAAGCTATTGAGCATTCTTAGCTGGTGAACTTCTGAAGTCTGGGTGGGAGCAGGAGGGAAGGCTTGGAGACCCAGATAAGAAAAGGGGTTTGTCTATTGCAGGAGGGTAATCCTTAGGTCTGCTGGAAATAAAAAAGACTAAAACCAGTGCGAGAACTCCGGGGTTGGTTTTAATCTAGTAAGATACTTGAAACCACAGGATTGAAGGATCCATGCTGAAGTTTGAAGAGTTACATCTCTTTGCCAGTTGTTAAGCTTTCCCTTTTGAAAGAGCTGTCTTTTTTTTTTTTTATCTGATTCTACTAAACCAGAAAAAGTATTGATGTTTGACAAACTTACTGTAAAAGAAGGGGAGGACAGCTCCATGTGAGAACTCTTGGCAGCTCAGGTTAATACTACTCTCTATGTGAAGCCTAAAGATGATGGTGTTTGTAAAGAAGGATTAGTAAGAATTTTTTCCACTTTAGGCAACTGACACTTGTTCAACCACATTGCTCTCTAATATGTATGGGAAGAAAAAGAGTGGAGTAGCTGAATGCCAGTCTTTCCTCAGGCCAGAACTCACCTGCCCAGTGACAGGGCTTGAGTCCTTGCAGGGCAGTACTTTACTGCAGAGATTCACAACCTTTTTATAGCTAAGTCATGCTTGAGTTGAGTATCTGTCAGGGTTGCTCCTTGCTCTGCCCTCACCCTGAATCACTGCCTCTTGCATCAGCTCTGCTTCTGCTGCCCAAACCATGCTCAACTGTCTATTCACCTAGAAGCTCCTAAATTCTATTCCTGATTTTTGAAGTGTGGTTTAGAGGCAACTGTTTCTCCAAAGCATTTGTTCACTTGCATTAGGTACTGGGCCTTGCTACAGATCTGATTTACTCACAGGGAATCTTTGGATCCTGACAAATGCAAGGTGCCATTCTTGTTGTGTAATGCTCTTCATTGTGGTTTCTGTATGAGAACTGTATTTGCTCTTTGTCTTGCAGGCCTGTGTGCAATACAGAATCATCTATGATACTGTACTTGTAACACTGCTTTTCAACTATTTTTGCAATTAATGTTTAGATTTCCATCCATTCTCGATGGAGGGCTGTATGTTTCACATTGCTTGTAGATGTAATCACATGTGAACTGGAATATTTTTTAACAAGGCTTTTACATGATGCGTGAAACTTAATGTGAACCTCTGATTTCTTACAAAGGCTTCACCTTCTGTCAGCGCATCACACCTAAAGAATATGAAGATCAAAAACAACAAACCAATCAGCATCTTCTAGCACTGATTCAAGAGATGGACAAAGACCCTACTGTTCCTTTGAAGCAAAAGAAGAAATTAATCAAAGAATTCCGAAAATACCATTCTCTTGCCTACTGTAGTGGTTGTAAAACTACATGCGAATTTTGTACTCCAAATGGTTAGACTTCAGTACAGCCTTTTTAAAATCTTTTTTTAAAAGAATGGAGGAGGCATATGAAAATTTGTCATTAAAAAATGTTTTCTTCTTACATCTTTACATCTTCAGTTTCAGGAAATTACAACCATCAAAATTACTATGCTGCTAAAAAGCATTAAATCTAATTAATCTTTTAAGTAAAATATACTTCATTACTTGTAAGTTAGTAATAACAGCACACTGCTTGGGCTGCCTTGAGTTCAGGGTTTGGCACTTTTTTCCATCTGTCCCACAACCCCACAGCTTTCTATCTGAGCCAAGTCTACATTCTGAGCCATGCTTGGGTTGATAATCAGTAGGGGGTTTTAATCTTTTCTATCTGTAATTAATAATAACTTAATCTAATCTTAAACTGTAGGTTATGACTCCTGTGGGTATTGTAAAAGTGTACAAAGTGTGTAAAAAATGTTGGAAGCGGGTCAGTGGGTTTTGAATCTGCAGCAGGAAAAATTTATTAGGCAGGGGAGCTGTGTGTGCTGGCAGTCAGTAATTACAGCCTGTTGTTACTGCCTCCCCACTCTGGCAGACTGAGCTGCTGCTAATTCAAGTAAAAATTACATTTTGAAGAAACATGAGAAATAATGGTCTTGTTTTAGATCTCTTGGTATATTTAAGTAATTTATTTTAACAAATATTTTTGGATAGAGGATATTTTGATAGTGTCCAGTTATTTATCATAAATACTTTGGTAATGTTTATAAATTCATAGGGCAAAGCTAGAAAATATATTGGCCTGTCTTGACACATTGATGGTTAACTGTACATCAACAAGGAAGTGCTGATTCAAATCATTAAATCATAGAATCATAGAATGGTTTGGATTCGAATGAACCTTAAAGATCATCTAGTTCCAAACCCCCTGCAATGGGCAGGGACACCTTTCACTAGACCAGGTTGTTCACAGCCCTATCCAACCTGGCCTTAAACACTTCCAGGGATGGGGCATCCACAACTTCTCTGGGCAACCTGTGCCCATGCCTCACCATCCTCACAGTAAAGAATTTTTTCCTAATATCAAATCTAAACCTATTCTCTTTCAGTTTGAAGCCATTCCCCCTTGTCTTGTCATTACAACATGCCCTTGTGAAAAGTCCCTCCCCAGGTCTCTTTGTAGGCTCCTTTTAGGTACAGCAAGGCAACAATTACGTCACTCCAAAGCCTTCTCTTCTTCAGGCTGAACAATCCCAATTGTCTCAGCCTTTTTTCATAATAAATAAATATGCAATATAGTGTGATAGGGGTTGTATTACTTCTTCCATCCTCGCAACAGACATTTAGTCATGTATTGGACAAAGACACAAAGAATTGGTATTGGAAGGGACCTCTGGTCTAGTCTCACCACTCAGCTCCAAGTGGAGTAGATTAGTGCAGGCTGCTCAAGGACTTTTCCAGTTGAGTTTAGAGCATCTCCAAGAACAGAGATGCCACAACCTCTTGGATGAGTCCGGTCCAGACTTTCACTAGTCTCATAGTATTTAAAAACAAGCAAACAAAACCCTACAATAAAGCAAAAAAACCCCAACCAAAATAAACTGCCTTATGCTTAGGTAGAATTTCTTGCACTGCCTCCTGTCCTTTCACTGCCACTGCTGAAGTGTCTAGCTCAGTCTTCTTCACTCCCTCCCCTGAGCCTTCTCAAGGCTAAACAATCACAGCACTCTCAGCCTCTTCCTTGTGTGACAGATCCTCCAATTCCTTATTGTTTTCATGGCCCCATTGCTGGACTAGCTCCACTATAAGCATGACTTTTTTTTTGTTGTGAATGTGCTGCTTTAGGTATCTCCATCCTCCCCTAGGCTTTAAACATAGTCAAGTCAGGATACCAAAGCTTTCTTAAAACAAGTGCTCTTTTGTTTTATAAATTTAAATAGTTGGACTCTTACATATAAACAGCACAACCTCTTACCTGTACACTTAGTTAACTTGCATATTTGAAGTAGCCTTATTTGAATGCCTGGCCCTATTAGAAGTCAGGGAATGTAGTTGAAATCTCTGTCCATGAATCCCTGTTTGTGCACTTGCTATTTAACTGTGACTCACCACTGTGAAATAAATAATTTCTAGAGGAGGAAAAAAGTCCAAGTTTCTTTCAGAGGTGAATGCCCTAATCTCTATAGTACAGGACCATGTGTTCTTGTTCTAGCCCTGTATGGGGTTTTGGTCATTCTCCCAGAAGAGGGAGCATATACAGAAGCAGCTTATTGGGAATTGTACACAGGAAAGTATTTCCTGACAAGTGCTTCTGGTGTTGAGTAGTGGAAGAAAGGGGTTTTAGTTTTTTTTTTCCTAATCTCTCTTTCTCTCTCTTTCTCTGTCTTCAGTCCCTTTACTGCATCTTACTCAAAATACTAAACCTGGTTAACAGGGAGGGTGATAACATGGTCATTTGTAGGCTAGATGGGCTGGGAATTGCTTTGGGAAAAACTGTGTTTTTAAAAAACAAACTTGCACTTTGTGACTTGATCAGAATTTTCTTGTGCTAATTTAAAGATAATAAAGAATTGTATAAAAAGTGATGAGTCTATCATTTCATAGTGTGTTCATAAGGAAGAGGCAGCTCAAGGGGTGTAGAACCAGGTATTAAACAGTAAGGAAGTGTTCCAAGCAGTAGTTTATAGCTGCCATGTGGTTCCCTTCAGTTCATGGGACAAGAAATTAAGATTGATCTAGTTCTGCAAAAGAAAGGAAGAGCTCAAAAGCCCTGTTTTATTCACATACTCTGACAAGAGGATCTACTAACCTTTAATCTTCTGTTGACAGAAGCCTGTTATTTTACATCTAAGGGGCCACTGAACAGAACAGGTTTGGTCAACTATAGAATACTGGTTTTCAGTCAAATTCCAAAATGATAAAAATTTTATCGGACTTTAGAAAGTTTTGTCACATATTTTTAACAGTATTTGACACAGAAACATGGTAGGGAAACTTGGGACCTGTTACTCATTTCTGTTTATGATTTCTAGCACAGAGCTGTCATATTAATTGCCAGTATGAATTTGTTTGAAGTAGAAAATTTTCAGAGTGAAGAGTTTAGTTGAGGTACTTTTCAGTACACTCTTATCAAAGCACAAGTGATGCCACCTTCAAAGGAGGCTTGCTTCTATTCATAGAGCATTCATGTTTGCTCCTACCAAGGAAAAAGTTCCATTAGTGCTTTCATGGGAACAATGTGATGTTTCTTTATTTTAAGTCCCAGCTAAAGCATGCTGATACTTTCATGAAGCAGTTCGTTAAAAAAACTGGAGCTTGACCACAAGGACTTCTCCATGTGGCTATCAAAGTAACAGTGTACAAGACTTACTCATGTCCTACACAAAGTCATACAATCTGTGTCCAACAATTTGTAGGTGCTGGTCTCATGCCTCCACACCCTAGCTGCCTCCTGTGTGGCTCATGTAGCTGCTAACAGCAGGACGAAGGTACGCCTTTCATTCCTTTCAGCAGGTTATAGAGGAAATCAACCGTGAGCTGGCAGTGCAAAGTAAAAAAGATCATATTCAAGAAGAAAGATCATCTCCCATTCTCTGAAGCACTAGCTACTCTTTGATGTTGCCTTTAAGCAAGGTAGCCAGGTAAGTGCACTGTGTACAAATACTTATTGATTTTATATTAGGGCAGACAAGACAGGGAGACACAACAGGATATTCCTCTGCAAATCTGAGACCACCAAGTATCACAAGACCTACTCAAAAGGCAGTTTTCCTGCAGCCAGGAGCTGCATCAGGTCAAGGTCAGTGTCAGCACCAGTGTGTCCATTATCCACCCTGTCCAAGTGCCCATCTCTGTCCCAGCTACCAAGCAAGCCAGCTGGGGCACCCCTAATGAGCATGGCCCTCCCAGCCTTCTCTCTGCTTCGTAGCCCAGGCTGTTGCTCTTCCCCCTCCTGCATGCCATGCTGTACAGACTGATGGCAGAGTAACAGAGCTTTTGCTGCCAGAAATAACAAGTACTGGGGTATTTGTGTTTATCTAGGATGCGTGGAGAGGACAGAGATGGGTCATCACCCAGGACACAGCTGCAAGCTTTGTTCACCTTTGTGGCACCTTTTTTCAGAAAGATGAGGGGAGTGACAGGAAGCTTATTTGCTCAGCCGTTGTTTAAAACAAAAACCAAACAAAAAAACCCACAACCTACTAAACTAAAAACCCTTTAGGAAGATGAATTGTTCAAATTACTGTTTTCTCAAAGCCTAAGTGTACTGTCAATAGCAGTGGTCACTTTTCAAGTATATTTCTCTCATAGCTACTCACTAAAATAACAAAAAATAAAATTCATTTATTTCTTTTCAGGAGAGGCAACATCAAAGGCTCCTTTTGAGATGTGTTTAATGCCCTTTTAGTTGCATGCATAAGTTAGTACAATGTTCATTTTGAAAGAAAAAAACCAAAATCATTTCTTCTATGTATTAGGATCACACCAGTACAAGCATTTGATATTTTTATTGCCTCATGCATTGAGGTTTTCTGCAATAAAAATAAAATGAAGCTATCAGAAAAGATGAGAACACAATGAAATTGCAATGAACATATTATTTCATAGTATTACACTTGTAAAACTTTATTTCTAAACTCTTAAAATTATTTTTTCTCAACCCAATTCAATACAGGAAAGCTAAAACACAATCCTAGCTGATGGAAAAAAGGTTGTAGTACAAAGAATTCCATTGTAAGTAAATCAATGGAATAACAACATATCCAACTATGCTACCTATATATCAAATTTCTCTTCACAGATATTGTGTCCATGTTCTTCATAGTCTTCTCTAGTTACTATCATGTCTTCAAAATCATCATTTTCAGAAATGAGCTTCCCACCTTCCCAAGAATAAGTAATAGGGCTGGAAAATGAACAAAATTATTGTTACTTTGAATCTATAAATTCATTTAAAATAGAAGTAAGCAGTGGTGATTTCCAAGACTTTCATTTAGCCGTACCTATTTAAAACTATATTTTTGATTGCTAAATCAAACCATCCAGCTCCAGAGAAGTTATGAGACAAAGTTTGAAATTTTAGCAGGGCTAGCTGACTTGGTTTTTAAAAAAGGGCCTCTTTGAAGGCAGGTGTGAAGAGGGAACGAGATGGGTATGTCTTTGTATTTACTTTGCACAGATAATAATTCTTTAATAGTATTTAAAAATACTCCTTAACAATACTTTTTAAAAAGCAGATTTTTTTTTTGCATTCAAAATATACTTGTTTTGTCTCCACTCCTTCTGCAAAGATGTTACCCCTTCCTAATCCCTGAAGTGGCACATTAATAATGACATGACAGCATCTGGATGCTGAAAATTCTTCTAAGTAAAAGACTAAGCTCTAATCTTACATACTTACATACCCACATAATAACAATACAGTCTTATTTATCTGTTTACAGTAAAAAGGCTGACCCTAAAAACACTTCCTCAACTTTATTACCTTAAGTACAGAGCAAGCAGGTGATCTCTAATTTATTTGGTTTGTCTGAAAATACGCTAATTTAAAACATTCTTCTTGCACAATTTTTGTTCGCTTAATATTTAAATTAATGCCTTTACTCAATCTATCTTTTTAATCAGCAGAAGGAACCCTACTTCATTGTTCCGCTAGAAAGATAAAGCCCCTTCTATTTAGCAGTTTAGAACTCACTTCTCAGGAAGAACAACGGAAACATCGTAGTCAGTTGGAGTTAGACATCGAACTTCAGAATAAACCCGATCTCTGAAGCCTGGAAAAAGGGTGTTTCCCCCAGTCAGAACTATGTTTTTGAAGAAATGAGGCTGCATTTCTGTAAAATAATTAAGTAAATAGGTAGTTAGAGACTGAACACATATATCTAAAGATTAAAGGTGGTGGTTTTTCCAATTTTGTTATGAATTAAAACAGAAGTAAGAAATATGCATACAAAAAAATTATAATCATCTAATAAGCGTATCAGTTAAATAGAAATCTGAGAACGTGATAAATCACCCTGTGTTCTTCCTGATTTCAGAATTTGGCTTTGATAACCTGTTTTCTTATATTGTCTATTAAATTTCATGTTTGCCAACACTATTCCCCTTTCAAAAGGGATTTTAAGTGACACAGAATACATTAATAGCCTAAATGCTGCCGTACTTACATGGTATCATAAAACCTGTGAGAGTCTTCTTTTTAATAATAACAATAATTACCTGTACATAATCTACGAAATTAAAGCCTTAGTATTACTTCTGACAAACAGCAGTCAGAAAGGTTTTATTCTTTGATGCTTAAATTACTGAATTTTGGTCAGTTTCACACCAAACCAAGCCATCACAACATCCCTCCTTCTCCCACCCCACTCTGTCCTTTTCAAAATACTTTCAGGATATACCTTCAGGTAAATTCTGAATAGAATAAACAATGGCTTCAGGAATTCCCATCTCTTGAATACCAATATCCGAAGGATGGAAAAGTATTTCTGGAACTGCAAATCTTTCATTTGTTAGACGAAGTATTTGTTCACCAGTCTTGTATTTTCCACTTAACACCATCTCTTCCCTTGGCTAAATTAAAGACATAAATAGTACCCACTGCTTAAGAAAAGAAATCACATCCTAGAATATTCAGCTCATCTATTTCATGTCCTGCAGAGGTAGGCAGTGTATGCTACATTGTCATATTATCTATCAGCAAATTTTTTAAGAATAATGCATACTCTGGTATTAAATCTGAAGTGACTCTGCTCTTATCAACTGCAGTTTTGTCCAAAGCAAAATAAAACTGGTATGCATGAGAGTGGCCTTAAAATATAGGACTGCTTTCAAAACTACGGCTGGGTCAGTAAATGAGATAAAACTGTTAAATTGTCTTCATTGGTATTTCAGGCTCTTCTATAACATGACTTTGAACCTTCAACCTATTAGGCTATTTAAATCTAATTGAGAAAAACTTACAAAAAACCCCATCAAAGCAGAGAAAATATTTCCTAACTTAATGTTAAAAAACCCCAATAATGATATGGCTAAGTTGTAGGACAGAGCCCAAACAGACAAAGCAACAACTGTTGAATAATAGAACATAAAATGCTATGCTGGAAAAACTGCATTTCGTTTTCATCCAAACTTACTAAGGAGAAACTTTACCAATTGATGCATAGCACAGAAAGATGTTACAATACAGCATTAGAAAAAAGGGAGTATTTCTAACCTCTCCAATAGACTTGTACAGGGGAACAGTCCCAAAAACTTCAAACCTATCGTTACCTTGCAAAATCCCTTTTTGATTGTGCTGAAGTCTGGCAAAACATAATCTACCATTACAGTATTTTCCTCTCCTTTCAATCTGAAAAAGAATGTAAAATTCAACAGAATAAAGAACAAGTTCTAAATTCCAACTATTTTATACAGACAAGACTTCTTTGATTTAACTGGAAAATTTTCTGATTAAGAGTACAGTTTTATTTGTTTGTACAAACAGATTATTCAGAAGTACCAGCTTTTACATTTAGTACTATTGTATACATACTTGGCAATGTCCATGTCTTTGTAAAAGTCTTGAGAAACATAACACACATCTTCTTTCACTTGATTAATTACATGTGTTTCATCCATAACATGTAGCTGCCTGTGAACAACAAAAACCAAAACCACAGAAGTTTGAGAATAATTAAGTGTTCCATTTCCTGTGCAGTTTTCCACTGGAATTGAGCAACCATTGTTTTCCAGCCACAGGAAGCTACTGTCTCAATATCTAAACTTGTATTCAATTTACAAAAACATTCCTGGCCTACTGGAGCTTAATATTTTCCTGTTTCACAGTTCAGTAAATACATTAACCTGCATTTGCCCATTGTCTTGCTAACATGCATAGCTGTACTTCTGCAATGAGCTCTCTTAGCAAGGACCTTTACCTAGATAAAGTTCCAAGCTAAAGGATCCTAATGAAAAGTTGATCCTTCTGCATTTTATTTGTGGTATTGATACAATCAGTCAGCAAACTGACTGATGATCTACTGAGACACCTCAGAAAACATGTTAAGAATTGTATAATTGTGAACACACAGGTAACCTCAGCAACTTCAAAAGCACTGGCACTTTGAAAAATAACAGCCTAATTCTTCAAAGGGTTTAAACTCTTCTTAATTCATCTTGATCTTAAGGTCAAGATGGTAGCTAGCAGATTATAACAGACAAAAAATTCCCTTCTCCTTTAAACAGCAATTAATCTAAAATTCACAGAACCAGTAAGAATACCCCATATTCATACCAAGTTTCAGAGTGAAAATTAGCATGCTTTACCTGTAAGAGATGATCTCCTTTAGATGGTTGGTTAAGAGTTTCCCTCCAACATTAATCCTACAGAAAAAGGGTAACATGACGAATTCTGTCATTATGAACTTCAGGCACAGCAAACAGTTTTCTAGAAAATATATGCTGCAGTATACCTGATGATTGCCTCTTTCTTCTTTTTACTTCTGCAGTAAGGTACAATGTGGGTAAAAGAGTATCCACTATCCACAATGATACAACACAGCTCAGATGGATTATCTCGGAAATACCTGTGTGCACTCAGAGCTCCAGCTGAAATACAAAAAATATAATTCCATTTTTATATGAACATTTAGAATTTACAGTGATATGAAGGTGTACTTGCTTCATATTTTAAATGCCTTTTGACAGACTTTCAAGACTTCAATACAAAATACTACGGCCAACACCTGAATTCATTTTGACAGTGGATAAAACTGTTGTAAATGGCCCCATTTGATCTTTTTCAGGAATTACAGTCCATGTTGAGTTTCCCCAAGAGTCCAAGCACACTGATCACGCTACAAACTTATCAAACTTATCTAAAGGAGTATCCTATGTCCAGTTATCTTTCAGAAGGGTGGTATTGTTGTTTACACATTCCCTGTGAGATACATTTCAGGATTGTAACACTGCATTTTATTTGCTAACACATAACAAAACCAAACAAAAAAAACAATCCTACCCCCCAAAAAATGGAAAGCTATCAAAGACTTCATGCAAATTTCTGGTAGATTTTTTTTAAATGCTGTGCCATTTCAAAATCCATCTGTTATTTCTGTCATCCTTACTCTCCTCAAATTTCCTGTAATTATAAACCATGACACTCTTTAGAAAGTAGTACAAGAGTACAGTTGGAATTTATAAAAGAAATTATTTTAAAAATGTTTAATCTGCTTTTACTCAAGAGCCAGGAAGCAACTGAAGTAGTTTTTTTACTATGTATATATATGTGTGCATGTGTGCTCATTTATTCATTTATTTAAAGAGTTATGCTTCAAAATACAAAAATGAAAACTAGAAGGAGATATACTCACCATTTACTCTAAGAACTGCTTGAAATTGATATTCTTCAAATAGAATTTCATTCATAGATTCTTGTATTGAACTGAAGTTAAAATAAGGTTCGGTAATAATAATATTGGTATCTACAAAATCCACCTACGAAAAACACATTAAGATTGTCATTGCATAAAACTTAGAAATTAATAATCCCTTACCACCTTTTGCAGCATGGAAGATCATGTAAATCTGATGACATGATTACTACTTGCCATATCTGTTTGTAGAAGCTAAACTTAGAATGTTTTGGCTTTTTTAAAGGCTTTATGAGCAGTGATACAAGTTTATCTAATTAATGGGTAAAAAACATAAAAGAAGGGAACACTTTCATACATATCCTGATTCTGTTCCCATCCTTACAAATTGTAATCCAACATTTTAAAGAGACACCACAAAGGAACACTACAATTCTAATGTAAGATACTTTACACTTAGTCCTGTCAACTACAGAAAGTCTCCTTGACAGCTCAGCACTTGCACCACAAAATTACTCATCTAATAACCAAAGTCCTGTACAGTGAAGAACCTGTAATAAAGTTCCCAGTGACCTCCACTGAGGCCAGCAAAAGATCCTGGACTTTCCACATTTACCAGTATCTGGAACACTCCTTTAGAGAGGACTTCATAGGGTTACTTCAATCATAGCTGGATATGGCCCTAAAAATATTACCAGCCCTATCTCTCTGTAGTCTTCACTCGTGAAGAATAATTAAAAACAAAAACCTCCTCAAAACCATGACTACATTGAATACAGTTCCAAAACGACAATGAAATTTATGTATCAAAAGCCAGCACTCTATATTTTTGTGTACAGAGACTAAGCTAATTTGAGGCATTACTTTCATTCTCAGTATGTAGGTGTTAGAAAAAACCCAAGAATTTCCAGAGAACACAACACTTTTAAAAGAAAAAAAATAAAGTCTTAATACGCTTCCTGTGCTAAATCCAGCTTGTGTGATATGAAAAATAAAGTATCAGATATTTATATTTTATACCTTTAAGTTATTCACGGGTAGGAAATGGGTAGCCAAAGATGATTACTAAATGTGTATGTACTTTGGCCTACTGACCCAGCTCATCCCTCCCTTTTACATTAACTATTTCTTGATCTCTTATCTACATTGTATCTGTCTGTGATTATTTTTTATTAACTTGAACTCTTAATTATATTGATATGAATTTCTTATGTGAGCTTCACTCAGTAACAGTACATATATACAAGACTAAAAAATTTGATTTTTTTTAAATTCTACACCAGAATTCAAAAACCTTTGCAAAAACATAAATCCCTGTGATTTCTAATTGAAGGCATTTTCAAAGAGAACAGTAAGATCACCCGTCCTACTTAATATTTGTTAATTCCATTAGTCAGTTTTTAATCTACACAAAATATGTAATTAAGAAAAGGCTCTTACTTGATACATTTCTTTTCCAAAGAGATAATCCCAAACCTGTCTCTGAACATCCCAGTTCACCAAGTAACCCTGTAGGAATTTAGAAACAAATTTACGCTATTTAGAAAAAATAAAATCATACTTAAAAAAAAAAAGTCAAACAACAAACAATTGAGACTGATAATATAAAAAATTTGAGAGTTAAAATGTCTAAATTTACATTTTTAGGCTAAGGAGTAAACATTATATAGGATTAAGGTATGTTACAAATATTCCCCATTGATATGTTGATTACTGCACTACGAAAACAATTTACGTTGTGTTTTCTGTATACATTATTCTTTCTGTCAGAAGCTTGTCAGTCTTCGTCAGTGCCAGGGAAGGTTACTGAGCAGATTACCTGGAATGCCACACCCAGCATGTAGAGGACAAACAAGTGATAAGGTCCAGTCAGCACGTGTTTATTAAAGCTTGACTAACTTGTTCTCCTTCTATGACAAGGTGACCCACTGAGTGGAGGAGGGAATGGATGTGAATGTTGTCTACCTGGACTTTAGTAAAGTCGATCAAGTCTTTGACACCATTTCCCACAGCATTCTCCTGGAGAAGCTGGCTGCTCCTGCCTTGGATGGGTGAAATCTTTGCTGGGTAAAACACTGGCTCGATGTCCAGGCCAGAGAGTGGTGGTGAATGGTGCTACATCCAGTTGGCATCCCGTCACCAGTGGTGTTCCCCAGGGCTCAGTATTGGGGTCCCTGTTATCAACAATCTGGACAAGGGGATTGGGTGTACCATCAGTAAGTTCACAGAAAGCACTAAGTTGGGTAGGACTGTTGATCTGCTGGAGGGTAGAAAAGCTCCATAAAGATTGCTGGACAGGCTGGATTGATGGACTGAGGACAATCTTATGATGTTCAGCAAGGCCAAGTGCTGGGTCCTGCACTTGGGTCACAACAACCCCATGCAGCACTATGGGCTTGGGGCAGAGTGGCTGGGAAGTTGCCCAGTGGAAAAGGACCTGACGTTCCTGGTTGACAGCAACTGAACATGAGCCAGGTGTGTTCAGATGGCCAAGAAGGCCAATGGCATCCTGGCCTGTATCAGCAATAGTGTGGCCAGCAGGACCAGGGCAGTGATTGCCCTCCTGTACTTGGCACTGGTGAGGCCCCCCCTCGAATCCTACTTTCAGATTTGGGTCCCTCACAACAAGAAAGACATTGAGGGACTGAAGCAAGTCCAGAGAAGGGCAACAGCTGGTGAAAGGTTCAGAGAACAAATCCTATGAGGATCACCTGAGGGAGGCTGTCTAGCCTGGAGAAAAGGAGGCTCAAGGTGGACCTTATCACTCTCTGCAGTGACCTGAAAGGAGGTTGCAGTGAGGTGGTGGTTGGTCTCTTCTTCCAGGTAACAAGTGACAGGACCAGAGGGAATGGCCTCAAGTTGCACCGGGGAGTTTTAGACTGGAAACATTTTCTCACCAACAGGGCTGTCAAGCACGGCACAGGCTGCCCAGGGAACTGGCTGAGTCACCATCCCTGCAGGTATTCAGAGGATGTGCAGATGTGGCGCTTAAGGACATGGCTAAGCGATGGACTGGACAGCGCAGGGTTAACTACTGGACTCGATGATCTTAAAGGTCTTTTTCAATTTAAACAATTCTATGACTGTTAAACTTCACACTGTGACTGATTCTTATATGATACTACATATAACCCTGCATTTGGGACATATGGTATGAAAACTATTCCTTAGAACAATTTACATTTGGCTTTAATGTTAAACTGAGGATATCTTACTTACTTTCTGAAAGGGAAGAATATAAAAAAGGCCAGAGGGATCCTTAATTTCATCCAGTTGATTTGCCGTAAAGGTTTTCAGGCGTGCAGTCTTTGATCTGAACTGACAGTTGGGAATAACGCTGGAAAAGATTGGGAAGTCTCCTATTAAACATGGTATGACACACATTCACTTTCTTTACTCCACTTTCACAAACTTTCAATAATATTTTTGCTGCTGTATTTTGGCTTTAGTCCATTAACTGGAACCAGTTATGAGAGAAAGCTTTAATTTCTGACAACTCCAGCGCAGAGGAGACACCTTTTGGAAAACCAAACACCACCCCCGCCTCCGCCACACACTGCGCTGAGCTGCAACCACCACCTCCTGCCGCCTGCACATTAAGAGCGCCAGGGGTTCTCCGCCCACCCCGGCCGGTGGGGCACGGTGTGCCACAGTGGGACACAGTGAGGCACGGTGTGACACGGTGCGACACGGTGCAACACGGCGGGACACGGTGGGACACAGTGGGGCACGGTGTGACATGGTGCGACACGATGGGACACGATGGGACACAGCGGGGCACGGTGCAACACGATGGGACACGGTGGGACACGGTGCGACACGACGGGACACAGCGGGGCACGGAAGCGCGCGCCGCAGGGGCGGGGCGGGGCCAGGCCGCGCCTCTCCGCGCCGAGCGCAGGCGCACTGTGGGCCCGAGCGCCGGTGAGCGGCCGAGGGGCGCAGGGCCGGCGGGGAGCGGCAGCGGCGGAGGAGCCGTGAGGAGACACCCAATGCCCGCCCTCGCCCTGTCCCGTCCTCTCACCTGACGTTCGCGTGGCTGTAGCCGATCTTGGCGTTGTAGGCGCCGTTATCCAGCACCAGCGTCGCCATGTTCCCCACGGCGCCACGGCCGCCGCCGTCCCAGTATTGATCCGCCACCGCCGTGGATCTCTACGGTGACCATAGAGCGGAGGAGCAGCGCGCGCGTGGCCCGGCGGGACGCGGGAGTGCCGGCAGCGCTCCGCCTCTGCCGCGGGGCGCGCGCCCTGCCGGTGACGCTCGCGGAGCTGCGGGAACCATTGGCCGGGCGTGACCCGGCAGCGCTCGTCACACGGGTGGGCGGGGAGGGGACACGGCGTCAGCGCGGACAGCGCCCGGCCCGGCCGCACGCTTCGCCCCCTGGGGCAGACGCCTCCCCGGCCGCCGTCAGCCCCGCGGGGGCGGCACCGACGGCTGGGGACGGGGCGTGGCCGTTACGGCGGGAGCCCGGTGTGGCGGTGGTTTAGTTACAGACCGCCCTGCCTCGGGCGTCCCTGCCGGCTCGGGATGCTGCCGTGCGGGAACCCCGCGCCTCGGGAGAAAGGTGATGAGTGACAGTCACATTGAGAAGTGCGCAGCAACGCGGGCCTGGGCTGTGTAAGAATGGGACAAAATGAAAAGGGAGACAACTCTAAATTCCATCATCATTATTTTACTGTCACCGAATCACAGAATCAATTAGGTTGGAAAAGACCTGAGATCACCGAGTTCAACCTACGACTGAACACGATGTAAACTAGACCATGGGTCTAGGTGCCATGTTCAGCCTTTCCTTAAATAACCTTCAGGGATGGTGACTCCACCACCTCCCTGGGCAGCCCATTCCAATGTCTAATCACCTTTTTCGTGAAACAAAAAAAAAGTTCTTCCTGATATCCAACCTAAACCTCCACTGGCGCAGTTTAAGACTAAATCCTGTCATCCTGTCCCTGGTTGTCTGGGAGAAGAGACCAACCCCCAACTGGCTGTAGAAAGTTGTTCTAAGCATGCTGTAATTGACACTTTTATTATAAACAGTATGGAAAGCAGTGCTACTGGAATTCTTTGTCCCTGACCAGCTTTTGTTTTACTGAAGTCTGTGTAATACAGCACACACCTTTATAGAATCACAGGACCATGCAACAGCACCAGGTGGAAGGGCCCTTGAAAGATCATCTGGTCCAACCTTTTGTGGTAAATGGAACCATGATGAGATAATCTAAAACCCTGTCCAACATCATCTTGAAAACCTCCAGCAATGGGAACTCCCTGAGGAGAGGTTTTTCCAGTGATTGGTTGTTCTCACGGTGCAAAAGTTCCCTATATCAAGATGAAAGCTCTCCTGGTACAAATTACACTTGTTAGCCTTTGTCTTCTTGCGAAGAGAGAGCTTCCATCTTTGTAGCCACTCTTTAAGTACTGCAATGCTGTGATGAGGTCCCCCCTGAGCTTCTCTAGGCAGAAAAAACTAAATCCTTTAGTCTTTCTTCATAATGTGTGTTCTTGAGCCCTTTGATCATCTTTATGGCCTTAATTTGGATGCTCTCCAGTTGTCCACAAATTTTTGAATTGCTGGGAGCAGAACTATACACAATACTCAGGTGTGGCCTGAGAAGCACTGAGCAGAGTGGGATGATCAAGTTTCTGTCCCTGCCAGCAATGCCCCTGTGGATGCAACCCAGGCTCTGCTTTGCCTTCCTTGCTGCAGTGGTGCACTGCTAAGTCCTGTTCAGCCTGATGTCCATCCAGCCCCCCAGGCCCTTTTCCATGAGGCTGCTTCCCTGCCACACAGGTCTGAGCCTGCACTGGGCTCTGTGGGTACATCATCTCACGTGCAGCACCTTGCACTTGTCTTGATGATGAATTTTGCTCTATTTATATGTTTTACTTAAAATCACTAGTTCCTTTGTTGTAAAATAGAAAGTAAAATAGAAAGAGCATTACAGTTTTGTATTTGTGTGTAATTGACTTTCCTTAACTTAAAAATGTTACTCTGTATGATGACTCTCTGCCCTAAGAAGTATCAAATGTCTTTCCATGAGCCGGGATGTTCATTGGAACACATGGCAATCTGCTTTTAGACAAATCCTCTTTATGTGCTTGTAAAGGAAGTGTATCTTAAGGACAGCATCCTTAATCCTGACTCTAGCAGATGTATTATTTGATTCTTGAGAAGAGGTCACAGGAATTATCAAGAGCCTGTTTTTCAAGTTCAGGAGCTCTTGATAATTCCTGTTTCTTCTTTAAAAAGTTTCTTCTTTAAAGAACACTGTAGGTTGTTCTCCTTCTTTGCCTACTGACAGGTATAGTCATAGTAAATTTTGGGTTTGTAATTAAAATCCAAAATACACAAAACAGAATAGTAACAAATTATTTAGGTATTCAGTGTTACAGAAAAATAAAATAATAAAATATTACTCTTAAAATTGCATAACTTTTATTTTATCCTTTTATTAATATAAAGTTCTTAGAATAATTGTTTAGATTCAAAAAATCCTAATATTGCTAACTTTTGCCTTGTGAAAATAAAAGTGAAAGACAGAATTTAGTAAATTACTTTTTCCCTTCTAAATACTAGCTCCAGGTCTATGAAGCTTCATCTGTTACCATTCAATGACTTGTGTTGGGTTTGGAGTTACTTTCACGTTTTAAATTTTTTTTAAGATGTAGGACAAGTGCCAGGCTTTTAAGACTTCAGTTAGATTTATGTGTAGTGGTTGATACACATAAATATTTAAAATCTCTTTGAACTAAAGTTGGTATATTTACTGTCACTGCTACCTGAGGGCAATTTATACATATTTATTGAGGTTGTTGACACATTCACCCATATATTGCAATGGCACTTCTGATAATACTTTCTGTTGTTGTTAGAGTACATAACACAGACAAAGTCAGCCACACGGCAAGGACACATAAATAGGACTTTCAAACGTCCACGTGGTAGCAAACCTTGTACATTGCCCCTTACAATAGTGAGAATTGATATTCTGTGATGCTCTTTCAGTCATGGTCTGTAAGACTACGTAAGCCTTGCACATCTGCATTTGAAGACAGACCATTTTTTGCATTATCCATAAGAAGCCATGCCAAATTTCTCATTCTGCAAGTATGATACAAAGCACTCACTGAAACTTAGCTTGAATTTAGTTTGTTGTTTTACTGCATCTCTTACTACTTTATCTAATGTGAAAAACAATAATTTTTTTAAAATTAATTCTGTGACCTTCATGTTTCTGAAGTTGCTTGAGCCCCAGTTGGTTTTGGTTTCCTCTCAACTCCATTCCAGTTTTTACAGTTAAGAAATCCCCATGACCACCTCAAACTCCCTCTGCACACCCTATACAAAGCACAGGTGCTTTTTGGCTCCACTCTGTGGGAACGAGCAGCCTCAGAATGACCAAATTGTGCCAAGCACAGAATTTCCAGGTTGTTTTGAGCATCCAAAGAAAGATATCCTTCAGGAAGAAGTTATTGCACCCTTTGACACAGGGGTTGTTATCCTGGTCTTCATATCAATGAACTGTACTCCACATACCTTTATTTAGGTGATGGGGAAGGGCAGGCTGGTGGGTGAGATGATTGCCTGATGGAAAACTCTACATCCATGGCTTCTTGGGTGTTCTGCTGAATTCACAAATTCTGTTGTGTTCACAAATATATACCTATGGCAAATATAAGACAAATTTTTTCTTTGAGATGATTTTAGTATCCTGGATATGCTCACAAGTGGGGTTCTTTTTTTGTGACATGACTGCCAGCTGCTCCATGAGAGAGAGAATCTGGGAGCTGGGAGGGATACTGTGGCCAGCAGGGTAGGGCCTTGCTAGCCAAGGACTGTCCCACCACCCCCCAGCCAAGGAGCAAGGCAGACAGGCGTGGGAGTGAAGCCCAGAGCCCAGGTTATCAGGCAAACATGGTAATAAAGCAGGTCCAATGTCAAGCACATAAAACAATCCTCAAGTCAGGATCAGGATCAGGACTGGTTGGATTAGCAAGAGCCAGACATAGTCCAGGGATCACCATGCAGGTCCATGGTGACTGCGAAGGTCTGAAATCAACATGAGAAGTTGGTGCCCTTCTAATTCCCTTCTGGGTGGGGAGGGTGTGGTGTGTGTTGTGTGTTGAGCTGTGCATTTTCCTCCGTTCCTTCACACAGTGTGTTCCAGGAGATGGGGGTACAACATGAGATCACCATTCAGATCAATCTGGACAGAAAGATTTCTGGTTTTCAGTTCTGACATCAGTGAAGAGCCTCAGGACTTCCCCTGTTCTACCAGAGCTATGCTTGCAGGACACTTGAAAGAGAACACATGGCATGGGTCCTGCTTTCCTTGACCCTCATATTTTCTCTCTGGATGAGAAGCTGACCCATCATGATGATGAGCATTGCTTCTCCATGATACTGGTAGACTTTTACCTAGTTGAGAAAACTGAACTTAAAACAGGCATAAAAGTGTTAGCTTCATACACAGCTCATTCCTACTTTATAAATCTCCTTAAGAATATAATGAGGTCAGTATTACACAACTGACTGATTTTTAAATGTCTGGAAAAATCAATTGAAAATGTTAATCTCCTGACCTATTTTTTCTATTACTGCTTTATATTTCTGACTTAAAGGTCCTTAGGGTTTTGGTTCATTGCTTGTAAATTATTAATGTTATGTATATGAGAAGCAGAGAAAATAATATCTGATGTCTTTCCTCTGCAGCTCTACACTCTATTACAGAACACCATCCTGCATAGGGAAGTCACATCTGAAAAACATTTTAGTTTTCTGATTGATAATTTTTTCTTTTTCTTCTTTTTTTCCTTTTTCCAGTTAATATTTTTGGAGTACACTGAAATTCTTCAAGATGCCTTTTCTGAATGAGGAACTGCCAGAGGAAAGGGGTTACTGGATGAACAAAACTAATACAAGACATTAATTTCTTAACTGACTTGGAGATTTTGCTACATCATGATAGGCTGTTCTCTCAAAAGTAAAATAAGTCATAGGCTTTATACTTGCCACAGATACCCGGTGAAACGTAAGCATCTGAGGAACAACCTGATTTTACAAGTGTCTGGGTTTGAGCAATTCGGGTATGGTAAATATATAAGTATATATTTCTGTGTGCATACATGTGAATTTATTGCCACAGCACTGTAAGTTTCTGTCAGTGAGCTCATCTTATCTAGCCTTGTCACGTTTGTGTGGTGCTGTAGAAGCTGCCGCTATCCTGTCTTAGCTCGGCCAAAGTCAGGCCCGGGCGAAGCGAAGATGTGATGGTGTTGGGACATGCTCCACAGGCGGGAGGAGGGATGCAGCCACAGGCGGGGATGCAGAGAGACGCTTCCAGAGTTTTGGAGATGGGAAGGCTGAAGAGGGATGAAAGAGCTGGCGGAGGAGAGCGGGGAAAGGGCGGGCGGGCGGTGGGGCTGAGACGGGCAGAGGCTTTGGGCGCTGAATGGGGACGAAGACGCTGATCAGGCGGGCAGGAGCTCTGCGAGCAAGCGAAGGGCAGACGCGCCGCTGCCCTTGCCCCTGCCCCTACGCGTGCCCGTGCCCCTGTCCCCTATCCCCTGCCGCTTCCGCGGCCCCGCTCTGCCCGCCCAGCGCCGCCGCTCTCCGCGAGGGGCGGGGGCCCCCGGCCCGTCCCGCCCCGTCTCGCCCCCGTCACCAGGCGATGCTGCGGCCAAGATGGCGCCGGGCGTCGAGTGAGCGCAAGTGGGGTAGCGGCTCTGCTCCCGGCGCTCTCCCCACCTCGGGCAGGGGCGGGCGCAGGGATGAGGCGCGTTCTTGGTCCCGGCTGGTCGTCGTGAGGGGCGCGGGCTGGCAGACACCATGGCGGGGATTATCAAGAAGCAGATCCTGAAGCATCTCTCCAGGTCAGTGGGGCGCGGTGCACTGGGCGGGCTGAAAGGGTGCGGGGCCGGGGCGACGGCGGGTCCCTGTCCCGGAGAGCGACCCCGGGCTGGGCGCTGGGCGGGGGGACCGGGTCCATTCTGCCTGCGGAAGGGGGAGCTGAAGCCGCCTCCTGGTAGTGATTTAGAGGCAGAGGGGGTGGCCGGGTGCTCGTGTGGGGCTGTCCGGAGGCTACAGCCGCTTAGCTGGCCCCCGGCTCGCTCGCTCGGTGCCCGGCGGCGCAGGCGGGGAGGGGGCTCGGTGTGCCTGGCGCAGGAGGGAGTCACCGAGGGAGTCACCGCGGGGCTCTGGCCGCCTCCCCGCAGGGCAGACGGTGCCCGCCCCCTCTGCCCGAGGTGTGCGGGAGGCAGAGAAGCGGGGGAGACCCCGACCCTCGCGATTCCCAGGCGGCGGGGGCGAGCAGCAGCCGCCCCGGTGCGCTGGCTGGCCGGGGCCGGGGCAGCCCGGCCTGTGTCCTTGCAGGTCAGCTCGCGAATTCTGAGCTCTTGAGACACAGGTGAGGCCAGGCACAAAAAAGGTGCGCGCAGAGGGATGAAAATAAGTTCGTGGTTTTCTGGGTGACTGAAATCATGTCTGAGGTGCCTCGCGGCCTAAAACAAAACAAACAAGCCTACTGTAAATTTCTTAGCTGTCAGTGTCGTGTTCTTGAAAAAGATGGAGAAATCGCAGAAAGTACACAATCTGATTCATACAGTTTTAAAAAGCCACATCACGTTTCTCCCATTTTCTAAAGAGAGGCAAAAACCTGTTAGGTACTTGATCTGTCATAATACCACAGCGTTGCTAATTCTTAAGAGCTTACTTTTCTATCTTAAAAAATATAACCTGAAATACTTCAATTTTTTAGTTATTTGTTTCCAAGATGTTTTATTCCGTTTTTGTGTGGTATTTCTGAGAAGTGTTTATAGAGAAAAACAAAATGAAGTGACAGATTGTCATTTGACTAATCTGTTGATGATGCACATGGAAAACATAATTCTCATTCCAAATCATTTGATATCTATCTGCTAAATGTGATGTATGAAGCAGTAGTAGAATAATTTTTCTTCTCCCCCCTGCTCATGAGTTATGTAGCAGGGAATGCTGATAAAGAAATCTTTTTTTTGCACGAAAATGACAGAGCACCGTGTGAATGGAAATGCAACAAGAAGATGTCATCAGGCTTGAGTCAGTTTTCTAATCAGCAGTGTGCTTGGCATAGCTCGATTTAGCAGCTTGTTTCCTGTAGTGGTATATAGCAAGCTGTATGGAAAGAGAAATGAACTCTAATGTCTGTGCTACAGGTTAACCCTAAAATGTGTCTGGGAACTAGGCATGAGTAAGATGAGTTGGTTTTTGTCTAGTTTTTCAAGTGAACAGCTGAGATTAGAGCTAAGTACTTTGTCATGTTGGTAAATTTGTGATTGCTCTCTTGTGTGTTGTGATAATGCTTACTCAACAAGGCTCTGTCAGATGTGATTATGACATATTTTATCACTTCTGGAAAGCTTATGGGATATATCCAGTGATCTGAGGCTTGCAAGTTGAACTTCATGCTCGTAATCCATACTATTCAAAGAGTGTGTTTGCTACCTGAAATACAGACAGTATTGTTAAGCCCCTTGTTGTGGGTATTCTTCATTACATGTTCAGATAATATCTTTACTTCCTGCAGAGCAGGTGTTTCAGTGGTTGCAGAAGTTGGTTACTCAGGAAAACAGAATTCAAGTGACATGAGCTGCTTAAATTTCAGGACCTTGATTTTTCAACAAAAATTAAACCAGCATTATTTCAGGATTTTCTCTAATAAGTTTTGTAAGAATGTGATTAAGGAGCCAAATACATAAGGAATTTCCTGTAATAGAGAGAGTGCCAAAAGACATTTTCACTTTTTACTCTTACTACATTAGTTCCTGTTCTGCAGTTTTCATAGTTTCTTGAAACTGCTGCCTGTTTGTCATCTTCAGCAAGGCAGGTATTAGTGGCAGGATTAAAATTTATTGAAGAAATCCATAAAAAATAAAGCAACAGTGGAACGAATTACCTTCTTACCTCGACATATTTTAATTTCTGATTATTGTATTTCCCTTTATGTTTGAACAAAGATATGAACTTGTACCTTAAATTACAGACAACTACTTCAATTTTTTTGCCACAAACCATGGAACAGTTGAGGTTGGAAGGGATCTTTTGCCGTCATCTTGTCCAGCTCCCCCAGTCATCATTGATTTGTCAATGTTTGCCATGAAGATTGCTGCAATATCTGTTAATCATGTGTTAGCAATTTTCAGCTCTTTTTACTATGGAGGTACTATACTTGCAAATATAAAAGTGTTGTGTCATTCAGCAGTGCAGTTTCCATTTAGCACTTCACAGTGCTTTTATTAGATGAACTGATAATGGGCACTGGTGTGAAGGACCCTCATCATTCTACATTTTTTAAACAGCGAAAATTTTACATCGGCATGAGTCTTTAAGGTCTGAGAACAGGAAGATGACCCAAACTGCATTTTGAAACAGTTTTGATATCTAAATTACTTTTTACCTTTGTAAAGGGTTTTTCTTATTGCTGTGTTACAGTTTAAGAGCAGTGAAGGTAATAAAGCTTGTTTTGTTCAACTTGTAACAAGTCTGTATCTTGTGTCAGGATGTGGTGATGAGTGTTTTGCTTTTTCAGTCTTTTAAAATTTTTAAAAATGTCCTTTATCTTCAACATGCATTGTTCTTTCCCAAGGCTGTGGTAGAAAATGAGAAGCAGAGAAGGGGTAGGAACGAAATATGTGTTTTTGTTGTACTTCAGATTATGTGGTGCTTAATGTAGGATACGAAACTAAATCTATCAACTAAACTGAAGAGATGAGTTTGTCATTTGGAGGCTGGAATTTTTGTCAGCTCCATATGTGTTAGGTGTGGTTTTGCTGAATACAAATGGTGATGTCTTTATTTCATCATAAATGTGCCCTAAAAAATGAAACAAGTGTCTGGATAATGGCATCATCCTTTACAGAGGTGGGAAAGACAAACCATCCCTGGGAGAAGTCTTGTCTGTAGTGTTGGGAACACTTACTCTCACTGTGAAGATCTTCACCAGTGAACTGAAACTTGTGTCGAATCTTCATTTGTGCTGTTACATATTTTCAGTGCGTGAGAGATTTCTTGTTGAACAGCACCTTTTATTATAAGATTTTTTTTGTTCAGTGCTCTGCTATGATGATAGCAGATATCCTTCAGCATTTCTTCTTTTTTCTCAGACTTTGTGGACAAGTGTATGAAACAATGGTGTTAAAGATTTCCAGTCGGAATCTAGATTGTCCTGTGCAAGTTCACTGTGGTGTTACTGTGATACTGTCGCTGGTTGTAAGGGGATCATCTCCATGGCAGGGGTTGCAGTCTTGGGTTGTTTGGATGGGAGGTACAGACAGAGATCAGGTGTTACTAACACAGACTTGTATAAGGTTGTTTTCAGGTGTTTTTTAGTATTGGCTTTTAGTATCATTGAAATTCTCTTTCTAGTTAATGAGCAGTCTGAGTCTTCTGTGTATCTGCATGATCCATGCCTTTCTGTGAAAAACAGTTTTGTTTTCAAGGTATGTGTAAGAAGCATGAAAGCAAGCTTATAAACTTTGGCTCTCTCTTAAGTAGCCACTGAATATGACAGTCTTCACTTCAATTGATATTAACTCTTAAGTTTATCAATGATAAGACATAGTTCAACTTAAAAAGTTACAGTTTGCATCTTACTCGATATTTTCCACAAAGAAAACAGGAAGAGGTTTTAAAGTGTTTGATATGGCAGAAATTGTTTCCAGTTGTGTCATTAGTTAATGTTCTGCATGAACTTAGACCTTTGCTTTTGCTCATCTGAATCAATAGAGGTGAACATACTAAGATTTCAATAGAAGAAAATTGCAGTGAGTTTTGTGACAATTGTTTTCATCTCATAGCTGGGAAGCCATTCTAAAGCTCATATGAAGAATGGTTGTACAAAGAATAGCATACTAATTGTGTGGATATCAGGAATCAGTTGGTCCTGATATAAACAATGATACCGTACATCGTCTGGTACAACTTCACTGATACGTCTCCTACCAAAATATTGGCCCTGCATATTGACCTGCTTTTGTGCCAGTCAGACGTGCCTGATTAGTCAGGAAGGTTGCCTTCTCAAGACATGTGAGGTGACTCCTTTTAGAACAAAGCGGTATAACACCTTTGTTTGGCTAGAATGGGCTGTTTCCTTCCTATAAGTAAATGACCAAAATTGTTTGGATGAACTTTGAAAATTCTGCTGGTAGCAAAATAAGTAGGTTTTTGCTTATTTTCAGTTTTGTGTATACCACTTCTGTGTCACTTTAGTTTTGTAAAAGTTAGCCAATTCCTTTAGCCAGCCAAAGAATACAAAGTGTGTACTTTTCCGCTTCTCTCTTTGCTTGTACTAATTTTGCAGTGTATTCTACGTGACTGACTTTCTTGGCTTGTGTATTATGTGAGAAAATTGCAAAACACAATGTAGACATAACAATCTCTATTGTTCTGAATGAGTCTTTATTGAATCTGAATGCTTGCAGAAAGTGTTAGCAGTAAGTCTGTCTTAAACGCTGCACCTAATGAAAGAATAAGCCTAAAAAAACCACAGGTAGTAAAGCAGAACTGCTTGAGACAGCAGAAAAGAAGGAGGAGAAAGAACAATTTAAAGTTTCACTACAATCCTGTATTTCTTAAATTCCCTTATGTTTGAAAATCAATACTTTTAGTATTTAAGTGGAGACTTCATGCCAACAATTTCTTCTGTGTGAATGTGATGGTAATGTTGTGATGAGCATAAAGGAATCAATAAATGCTTTTTTCAAGAGAATTAAAAAACTTTCACTTTCTTCTGTTTTTGTTAGTAGCTTCATGCATCATAGTTGCATTTTAAGATTCTGTAACAAAACATCTTCCAAAATCCAAACTGAAACTGCCGTGGTGCTGTATGAAATTATACAGATATTTTGGAGATACAGAAGCAATAATGTATTTTCTGGTAAAATTCTTAATCATTACATTTATTAAGATTTGATATTAAATTTTGTGTTACATCTCAGAAAGATCTCTTAAGCTTTCAGTAGGATTTGGGTTAACGAAATAAACTCACAGAATTTGACTTCTCTTTTTCAGTTGTTTTACATTATTTTTGCAAATGTATTATAAATCTAAATGCTAATTCTACAGACATTGTATTTGTACAATTAAAGTTCTGCTGAAGCTTTGTTGAAGTCAGACAACTCTTGTGCATACATAATAAAAACTAATACATTTGCACAATCAAGAGGAATTAATCAGCAGCATTTTAGTTGTATGTGATCATTTTCTTTAAAGAATTCTCAGAATAGTTTTACTAATAAGTTTCACAATGAAAATGATCTTGAAGGTCACTGTGTTCAAGTATCTGACACACTAGTATGAAGTATTCCCTGGGAAAAAAGGATATTTAAATAAAAGCTGTGAGGAATAAAATTGTCTCTTAAGATCAAGTGATTGTGGAGTTTGTAAGAATCAAAACTAGCCCACAGTTACATTTTTTAAAATTTGTTATTTCTCCTGCCAAAGCCATAGTGTTTTGAGGGTTTTTTTTAATATCAAAGCAGAATAAAAGTTTGTACTAAATAATTTGAAGAATGAGAGGTGCTTATTAAAGTGTCTTATTTTTTTCTTCTTTCTACAAGCAGATTGGATGAAAGAGATCAGGTAATTTCTGATGAGACATTAATGGAATTATAAAGGCTGACATGAAGTGGTTTATTTCACAGGTTTTTTGCAAATCATGAGAATAATTTCTAACAAGTATCTTGTTACTCAGTGTATCCTGGGTTTGGCCACTTGCACAACAACCCAGGTTTCTCAATCCAGTAACTCCTGTACTTTGTGGAGCTGGTGCTAACCACGGTTCAGATATCTTCATTGTCTGCTTTTTTGATGAGAAAAAACAGGAGAGGAAAGAGCTCCAGCTCGGCTGTGCCTTTAAATTCTTCCAGCCTCCCCCAGATGGATGTGTGAGCCTTGCTGGGAGAAGAATGTCCCCAGCACAGATTTCGTGGCAGCTCTGCCATGCATCTTTACCATGTAGCTTGAGAACACCAGAGCTTTTTTTTCCCTCAGAGACACTTGCTGCTTCTGACTCCCAAGGAAGCAACACTTGGATCCAGCTACCCAGGAATCTGAAAGTTACGTGGTTGCCTACGTCTGGAACAGTTCTCATGTTGTAGTTTCTTCCATTGCTGGGGGTCTGGAGACCTGAGAAAAATAATAATTTGTAACTAGGTATCTCCAATTCACATTAGTGATAAATCTCTTAAATGCTGTTCAGATATCTCAACAAACTGCCTACCAAGGTCACTGTCCAAATGTTTGGGTTTTATTGCACCCAAAAGGGTAAAAGTGTAGGAATTAGTTATATTTAAGCTGAGGCATCTCTTTGAAGTGAGGACAGTTAGCAGAGAACTTTTTTTTTTTTTTTAGGAGCTTATTGTACTAAAATTTCATTGCCTGCAAAATCAGACTTTCAAATGTGTGCAGGTCTTTGTAGCACAAACCCCAACCACAAAAACAAATCCAGAAGTCCCATTCCCCCACATCTCTAGAGTCAGGTTTCTGTAGTGTGAATTTTGAATAGCTGAGGTTGGGACACTGTAAATAAGAGCAAATAATATGGGTTGAGAAATCTCAGGCTAGGTGAAACAAAACTGAAGAGTTGTCTCCCATTTAAAAATAAAATAAAACCCTCTTATGCTGCATCTTTGGGCTATCTTCCTTCTCATCTTCCAGATGTCCTAACTGAGTATCTCTTAAACCACTTGGCTACATTATAGAGATCTCTTCTGCATGGTTAAAATTTTCTTCTTAAGCTGTTCATTTAAACAGGGCTGCAGTATTGTAGCATTAGACAGCAAGGGATGCTCCCATGGGAATCTAGTGTTTTACACAGGTCTGTTTCCTTTTGAATTCTGAAGTGTCATGATGCGTAGCAAATTGTTGTAACTGCAGTTATCTTCAGCTAAAACTCTCTTACATTATTGTATCACTCCTTTTTCCCTTTGAACTTGATCCCTTGTGTGTCCCCTGTGTCCCGTTCCCTGCAGCGATCCCAGCTGGCTCTGGTGGAGATTGGTTTGCTGTGAATATCCTTGCTACCAAAATGAGTACCAGAAGCTTCTCAGAAGCCGTGGCAACTGACCACTTGCTCTCACCAGGAATAGGGGCCTTATGTCTGAATACCTTGCCCTCAGGTAACTTCCCCTCTCCCACCTTTGTAGAGTAAATGTAAGAGGTGGTATGTGTTTATATAAGTGTAGGAGTGAAGTGCACTCTATAAAATGTTATTTGGGTTTCCACTCCTGTTTCTTTTTGTATTTTAAAATTCTGCGAAAGGTAATAGTCTGCTATGCAGCTCTGTGTTTTGGCTTCTTTGGAGTTTTTATAAGTCCTGAACTAAACTTGCAAAACTAGTTTGTGAACTAAATCAGCAATCCCATTATAAACATACCTTCATGTGTATTTTCTAAATGTAATCTGGGTATTTCCCAATATCTTTAGGCTATGTGACGTTTACTGTTTATCATTTGCATCTGCTTAATTCCTTTTCATAACTTATTGTGTATTACCTCTGTATTGTTATATTTGAAGGATCCGTCAGCTCTTTACCTAATTTACAGAAGAAAATGACTGATTTCTTTCTTTTAAATTAGAAGAGTTCTTATAGTTAATATCTTATCAAAAGATCTTACTTTGTTGTGAAATCTGATCAGTTAGCATTAAAAAGATATCTGCTAATGTTGTATAAATAAATGATGCAGTTTCCAAAGCAGGTGTTGTTATTCTTTTACACTGTATCATTATTTCTTGATTTTAAATTTCTAAAATTATTTTTCATCAAATGGCTTTTTTTTTTGCATTAGGTACAGAATGTTGTATTTTAAGTGGAATTTAATAGTTATCAAGTATAAGCAAATTGAAGTGGTTTTTTTGCTGCCTGCAATGAGGAAGTTGCATATACATATCGTTTGATACATTCAGGATTTTATGTTATCTCGTACTCAACATATCATTAAGGCCTGACATGTATAGGATTGTCATGTTTGAATCAAGTTCTTCGGGTTTGATCATATTGGCCATTTCTCTGCTTGTTGTGGACTCATGGAATAGAAAAGCTAATATTGGTCTGTGTGAGGGTTTATCAGAAACGAAAGATAAATTGCTTTAGCAATATTTTACTTGCAAGATGATTATCATTCATGCAGTACAGGCTCCTCATTTATGCACAGTGCTTGGCTATGTCTGCGCAGATCTGCTTCATGACACATAATTAGATAATAACCATTGATGACAGCAGCTGTCTCAGTTCTGCCTGTACCCAAAAAGCAAGCAATACAGCTTTTCTAAATAGAAAGAAAGTAATTTCCTATATGTGTTATTACAGAATTAACTAGGGGAAGCATTATGTACTGTCAAGAGACTTGGTGGGGATGTCAGTATTTGAGAAATATGGAATGGGTCTTGAAGCGAATAGGAGTGTACTAAGATGTCTTTAGGAAGTCACCTGGAGTAGGAGTCCATGCTTAAGTCCTTCTGTGTTGTGATGAAATGGAAGCAATTATTTGGAAAGTGTCAGTCAGCAAAGCAGATGTATTACTCAGGGGTCCTACGATGGGATGGATAAGGGGGCGGTGTGACACTGCACCGGATGTATTACCCAAGAAAGGGTTGCTAGTTGAGCCAAGGTCCTAATTAGTGATTTCCCTGGAAAGGAAGATCTGTCTTTAGACTGTGATAGGTCAAAAAGCATGATGAGTGGTAGGTGCTTGAGGTCCTATATGGTAGCCTGAAAAGTCCCACCTGAATCTGTAGGGTTGTAGGTGGTATTTTGTACTTGTCCAGTGTGCTATAACTCATGGCTATCCTGAGAGCAGTAGCTCCAGGCTGGGTGTGTAAACAAGGGAATGCCCTGTCCTGCTCCAGAGGATTTGGCTATGAGCACCTTCACAAAGTGCTCTGTAGCAGGTGATGCAGATCCTCTCCGTGCTGGACATCCAACAGGCCATGGAGGGTTCTCCATCTTGAAATCAGACACCAAATACACACCTGACAATTCTGCAAATGTTCAAGGTAAAATTAGATAAAGCATGTATGCATTTGTGTGGAGTGGCCACAATACCAGTAGGTAAAGGGGTGATACCTTTCCTATGTACAAATTGATGTTGGAGGGTGTAAGAAGGTGCCAGTTGGGTGTCGCAGATACTGAGGAGTGTACTTGAAAGATCTGGTGACAGGTGTAGCTGCTGCAGTTGGTATTGCCATTTAGGAGTCCTCTGTGATTCCCTGTTGGTTGCAGAATGAGAGATGGTAACCCTTGCAGTTCAACTGCTGTTAGGGGCTTCTTGGGAGAAAACTGCATGCTCTTCGGGAATCCATGCAGGACACAACATTGCTGACACAGATACTTCTGGATACAAGTTGGAGGATAGCTGGAGGAATAGCCTCTCACACCACCAAAGATGCCTCCACTCTGGACTTGCGTATTGGTCATCCACTGGCTCACAGTGGTGGTATTTTACAGTACTCTTACGGCAATGCTCTTCTGGTGCAGAATGTGAGAGTGCCATTGTTTGTGGGAGGAATTTTTTTCCAGAAATATTAAAATCTATCCTTACTAATGCTTATTTTCAACTTAATGTACTGTTATTATTAATAAATAAAGAACTAAAGTGTTTTACGTGTCAGAGTCTGTCTAGTCAATCCTATTATGTTGTAAACATAGAAGGTGTTACCTGTCCCCAAAAACCCTCCCACAAGTGCCTTAATTTTTAATTTTTTTTAATTCTTTAGCACTTTTGATTTTGGTACTGTATTTTAGTGTGATGTTTTCATGGACGTTAAAATGTTTTGCGATTAGTGTTTCCTTTTACTTGCTTTCGAAGTGTTCCTTTTAGTTTCATCTATGTTTTTGTTCCTATATTAAGGTAAATGAGCATCCAATTAACTTTTCGTGCTAAAGAAATAACACTGATTATTATTTTTATAATAAAAATTATAAATTTTAATTTATAAACTTAGTATTTTCAGAAAAGGAAGTAGTGTCCAAGATGATGACATTCCATATTTTGTGGTGATACTTAGTACTACTTACCATTCATTTTTTTGTACACAGAAGTACTTTAACCTTTATGTATCTCAGACAATTTTTCATCAATTGTCTCTTATCTTCACTCTTTATTTCCTAAAAATCTGTCTTTCACTTGGAACCCAGTAGTTTCCATGAATTATATTTTCAAATCTTGAGTATCTTGCATCAGCGATTAGTCAGCTATTGCTGCCAAGCATTTGCTGCTGTCTTGGGTTCCTCAGAAGGACAGTTTTCTGTGGACTTGATGAATGTGACTTGTATGCTACCTGTCAACTTTTATACATTTTAGCTCAGACTGCAGAGCCAGAAGTTTTTTATTCCTAAGCTTACATAAAGCACAGCTAATGGTTTCTTGCTAGGTGAATTACTACTTTAATACACTTCACTAAAATTAAAGCATCCCTAGGACAGCCAGGATTCACTCAAAAGTTTTTGATACTTCACAGTTCACCAGCTTTTTCTAGGGCATTACTAAATATATTCAGTGCTTTTGGCTTTCTACATATCCTTTGGACAGTGAGATATGTGATATCGTTACTCTTGCAGTCTTCTGATCAATACTAACCTTAAGCCTTTACTGTTATATTAATTTTTATAGCATTTTTTGTGATGCTTTTTGGTTGAAGTTTTTTGGAGTACCAAGAGAAGATATCAGTTGCCTGATTCTAGTCTTGTTTCTTAGGTTTGAAGGATTGAAATTGACATCTTTTACGAAAGTTTGTACTTTTAAATTTGGGGGTTTTTTTCCCCTGGCCTATCACGTCCTTTAATTTTTCTTTAACTAATTTTCATTAGTTCCTTTTTCAGTACAGGTCAATCACTTGTTGCATCTGTAAAGACTGTCTTTAATCAGTCTGTCATTCACTTAATGGCAGCTTGATCTTTAACCATGTGTGATGATAGTGGATCTCGCCTTTTCTGTCCTGTCATACTTGGAACAAAATGGAGTGCTACCAAGAACTCTTCTGAATGTCATTGTGCTTAATGTTGCTGGTATGTAGAGTTGCATTTTAATCTTTTTAAAGTTTAAAGAGTTGCATTTTAAATCTCTTTAAAAGGGAGTCTTTTTCTTGTATAGGACTTGCTGCCATCTAAATAGATCAAATAATTTTGATTCTTAGGACTTAAATATTGAAGATCTGCCATGGGAAAAGTACAGCAATGCTCCTGAACTCAGAATTTATGTCTGATGTTTTTTCCCTGAGTCACTGATACTTCTTTTGGCTTCAGCAAAGAAAATACAGGAGAGGAAATCATTATGTTGCCTGCAGCATGCTATTTCCTGTAACTTTTTTTTTTCCTTACTTAAAGCTGGGGGGGGAATTTAGATTTAATTATTTTCCGGACCAATCCAGTTATTGAAAATCAGCTATGGTTTGTGGTGTTACACTGGATGAGAGGAACTCAGTTATAACAGTGTACACTGTTGATCCCAATACTTTGTTTCTGGGGCAGATTTGACAGAGAGTTAGTTCTATTCCTCTTCTACTTGAAGTCTTAAAATTTGAAGTGGTATAGTGAGAGGGTTGATAGTAGACCTCCTTCACTCTGTTACTTAGAGTCATGGGAAGCAAACATTTTCCTGAGAAACTCAGTTGAAAAAGACTATTTTTCTTGTTTCAGAAATTGTGTAGTGTTCCTTAGTGATCAAATAACACAGTTCAGCCAGGTGAAACAGTAAAAAAAAACCCCAAAACAGTGATCCTTGTGTTCCATTTCTGCTGTTCTATTATTGATCCAGTTGCCAGTGCTTAGTAGGTCGTGCTTCTGGTTTTCAGAGCCTGTTTTTAAGCAGTCTGAGTTCGTAACAAGAAGATAAGCCAAACTTGTAGCACATACTGTAATTTAATAGTCTGTCATGATTAGAGCATACTTTTAGAATCATATCGCTGAGGAAATTTTATTTAAAAAGCAGGGAGGCACATGGTAGAGCTGGGGAAAGCAGTTGTATGTTCAGGAGATGTGCAAAACAGCTGAGAATCTGTGTCCAAAAGTGACTCAGACTTCTGTTATTTCTCTACTAAATCCAGAGGTTGGAGTTTCTGTTGTCAGACTTGACAAGGCATCTGGTATTCGCTCCAAACCTTTGGGGAGCGCTGCTCTAAGCTTCATATGGTCTGTGGCCTTCATTATACAAGCCATAAGCTTGTGACTTCAGAAAAGTGTGTTCCCATTTTCTCTTCCCGTTCTTGGGGTTTTTTTGTTTCTGTTTTCAACTTCTTGGCCTTCTTTTCTGCCAGCGTGGTGGAGTGCTCCATTCAGAGCTCCAAGCCTGTGGCGTTACAAACAGACCTTTAGAAAATAAATATTTTAGGCAAGGAAATAAATGCATCTTTTATGTAGGTTTTGAGTTATTTTAGAGGGAAAGAACTGAAAGAACAGTTGTGGTCCTGACAAAATACATTGATTGTAACTTACTCCTCCTTGATTCTTAATGCTCCACTGTTACTGTACAGTCTTTTACACTTTTCACTAAACTCTTAGTCTGTGAATTAAAGTTGAACCATCTATCTGTAACTGCATAGCAAGACTTATTGCATGTATGTGTAGATGTACCTAAAGGAGCTGTGGCAGGCTGCTTATGATATTGATAAAATTGTATTTCTGGTTTCTTGCATTTTAACTGTAAATATTTTTCAGCATTATTCAACTTATAAAATTCAATATTAAAGCTGTATTGAAATCCATACTATCACATAGTAATTCAAACCTCAGATATGTTTTCAGAAAGGAAGTGTAGTTTGTGAAATTGAAACTCAATCTGTGTAAACAGTTTTGCTAAGACTATCTTGTGGTATTAGTAAACCAAGTCTGTATTGCCTCAGTAAAAGTGATGTCTTACTGACACAGCAAAACAAGGTAACAGAAAGCTTTGGTGATCTCAACCATGACCTTTTTTTCCGTTCCTGTTGCCCCTGTCTTTTTTCTGTCCTGCTTTATTTATTTCATGTATTGAGTAGTGGATATTAACAATTGGTCTGTGCCCTAGAGAAGGAGCATCAGTCAGAAGTTCGTAGGATGTTGTGCAGAGAAATGGCCCTGATGTTGAGACCTCTGCTCCCAGTTTGACGAAGTTTTTAAGGAGTAATTAACTCATTCTAAGAAATGAACACCAGGGTAAAAAACAAATGGCGAGCTGGCAGGGGGGGCTGTTTGCATGTGCCTGGTCAGAGAGAAGAATGTGTGTGTATCATGAACTCAGGCCCATTGTTCTGAGTAGTTACATGAAAAGCTCATAGAAAATTTTAATTTATTTTGCCCTGTCAGGGAGTTCTAATCATGAAACATCATGACACAACCAAAGATTTCTAATTATTTTGTATTCAGAATTACATGGTCCTAACTTTATGGGAATTACCTCTCTGCTTTACATAAAAATGTATGATAAATATGATAGTCTAATAAATTCTTGAAGTTTAAGCAATTATGCATTCTTGGTTACAGTACTAAGAATCACGGAAGTTTTTTAGATACAGAGATAACTTGCCAACCTCTAAAGCCTCCTTAGATTTTGCCTAGCAATAAATACTAGAAAAAGTCTCCAACACCAGAATGTTTAGAATAATATTGACATTTAATTTAATAATAAAATGAAGAATTAATAGTATTAAAATATTAAATTACAGATTGTATTTGGGTAACAATTTTTTCAGTGATGATTATGCCAGCTTCATGGCAAGTTCACTGGAACTTGCAGTAGACACACAACAGTGTGTCTGTGGTACATCTGCTTCCTGAGTCTTGGTTGGTTGAGAAAAAGTCCACATAGAAAAGTCAAAGCCCTCTGGCTCATTGAGGGTGTCCTGGTCTGATGCCCATGGGATCCTAGAGCAATACCATTTGGAGACTTATGGTTGCCCTAAGGACTTCTTTAGTTTTTAATTCAAAATGCTGTTGTTCTTGTAATTTGGCTCTTCTTTCAATTTTATGCACAAAGATCAGAATTCTTATAAATTCTAACTAGCAGGTGTGTGATTGCAAGGCTAGCTGCCCAAATAGGCCAACTTCTTTTTTTTTAATGTTTTAACTTAGGGGCCACTGTATAAAACTAAAAGGTTTTCCTATTATATTAAGTGGTATGGAATGGTTCTAAAGTGCTGAAATTGTCCAACAGACAAACAGAAGTATATTCTATGGAACAGCTGAATTTAGAAGGAGCAGAGAATTGGCACAGATAAGTAAAGTGTTGGCATCCTCAGTGGAAAATTGATGCTGGACAAAGCAGATGGATAAAGCAGATGTGGTTATGTATTACAAAGTTGCTATGGATTTTGGAGAAACACCACAGTCTCCTCAGCATCCAGTTGTGGAAGTGGAATGAAGACACCTGCTATTAGAGGTGCCTATGCCTGAAATACCTTCTCACAGCTCACCTGTTGAGGCTTGCCTTCTGTGACTCTTGACATGAAGGGTACAGTCTTAACAAGTGGAGATCCTCTTATGTCTGTCTGTTCTGAATGAAGCAGCCGTTAAAACATTTTTCCTTTCACTGACTGCAGGAGAGGAAATAAATTCAAAGCAACATTCTTGGAAGAATTTAAAAAAATACGTATATAGAAAAGTGATGGTCCTTATTGATTTTTTTCCCTGTCCTTCTGTTCCCTGTTGGGAGAGACTGGCTTCTATTTTGTTTGTTTGAAGGAAATTGAAAGCAACTCAAAATTGGCTTTGCTGTTGCCATTCTCCTCCTTAATGGTATTTTGGTATCGTTCTTGTTTTGAAGTTTGAAAACCTCTTTTTGTAAGTCCTGTGTGTTTCACTGTGATGTGTCTGCACTTGGGACCAGGATAATGCTTAGATCTGTCTCCAAGCTGAGAGGCATTTCTGGTGTGGCTGAGCAATAGGGCACTCTGAGAGGGACTTCTTTCACAGAGCACGAGTCTCAGGAGACTTGTGTGTGCATGTGTGTGTGTAATGGCAGAATGTTTTTCTGTTTGCTGTGTAAATGTGGCTTTAAAATAACACCACTTTGTAATTCTTATGTCGACCCTTATCTAGAAAGTCAAGAGTGAGAGGTACTACCATGTGACTGAAGACACTCAATGGCTGCTTTTTTTCTTCTAGGAATTTTTATAACCTGGGCCAGGTGAGGCTTTGCAATGGTTTCTGAGATAGGAAGTTTTATATTTTGCAGTTACTGATAGGTTGTTTTAATGAGGCAGGTTATTTAGTTCTTCTCATTTTTCATTCTTGTTGAAAGGAAGAAAAAAGGGTAATCAGAAAACAAAATAATTCAAGTCCTTTATTTCCCTCATAATGTTTCTAAACAGAGCATTTAGAAGTACATTAGTTGCCAAGGAAAATACATTTATCAATAGCCTTATCTCAATGTATTTTTAGTACTGAAATTATTAAACTATATTATTCACAGATTAAATCTCATTGCGTGTGGATAATTTATGCCTTGTAAGCAATCCAGTAACAACTGTAGCACTTCTGTCATAAGAAACATGTCTAATATTAATTTGCAAATACATAATGCTGGCATTTTGTCAGGCTAGGTAAATGCATTTCCAAAACTAACCATCCCAGGAATGAAGTAAGGCAGTTGGACTCAGAAAATGCCTGCTCTGTTTCAAGCTCTACTTGGAAATTTAAGAGGAAAAGCTTGCTGACCTTCTTCATCTTCTTCCACTATCTCCCCCAGTATCAGACTTAATGAGGATGTTGTAGTTCAGTTAGAAGTTGGTCTCTTGAATAGAAAGAAAATGCTGGAATTGCACCTCCTGGGACATTGCTTTTGGGCGATGTTCCGTCCTTGAGGACAGACGAATCCCTTTGCCTGGAGAATAGCAGCACTGGGAAATTTCGGTGGGAAAAGTCACAAAGCATAATGCCAACAGCAGTATTTTGTACTAATCTTGTAAAAGTAGATGCAATTCATGAGCAGAAACAATTTTTCATGGCAGATTGAAAGTGTGGTTAAGTACAGCCTGTTCTTAGCTTGTGGTAGATTTAATGCTACAGCTGTTGGTTTGAAGGTGGAGAACCCATGGGCTCTATCATGTTGTCTCACAAGGATGTGAACCATTTGATGCAGTCACACAGATTGTTCTATTGTATCAGCAATTTCTAGTGCCTTTGAAATATAAATAAATTTATATGTACTCTTTTAAATAGTTATGCTTTTTACCACATGGATATCATATTGAGCTTTCAAGTTTTCATCCAATATTTTATATACCTCATGCTGCTATATGTGTGTATGTGTATTTCTAATTTGTCATTAAATTCTATGACTCAATCTAATTAATATTGTAAATAAAACTTTTTCATTGCAAGATTTTAACTAAATATGTAGAAAGGTACTGTTTATGACTGTAATTTTAGGGGTTTGGGATTTTTTTCTCCTTTTGAAAAATTAAAGAAGAGTGAAATAGATTCAATTCTACTTTATATAGTTTAAAATAAATCAAGAGTTTGAGTCAAGGATCATTCATTATTCTGGGTGATGCAAAAATTAGAAGATATCTCACAATATATTTTTGTTTATGTATTTATAAATTAAGCTAATGAGATGAAAAAAATTAGAGGGACAAATCAATTCCATTGTATCATTTCTTTGCAGGGTGAAATTTATCTAAGGACCTAAGATGATGTCGTCACCTCCAGACCATTGCTTTAAGTTAGATTGTCACTGATATGCAGGATAGCTTTGATTGCTTTCTATGTATTTACTTAAGGTGTGTTTGTTTTTAGGTTCACCAAAAATCTCTCACCTGACAAGATCAACCTGAGCACGTTAAAGGGGGAAGGTCAGCTGACCAATTTAGAGCTGGATCAAGAGGTACTTCAGAACATGCTGGATCTTCCAACATGGCTGGCTATAAACAAGGTGTTTTGTAATAAAGCATCCATTAGGGTGAGTAATTTATTGTGCTGGAATGGTAATTAACCAAATCTTTCTTCTTTTCCTTCTGTCTCCGTAACCTTTTAAGCAACTTTGTATTAATAGGAAATTGTGATAAGTGCTTGATAAAATTTTAAAGAGCAGCAAAGGTGTTATCAGCAATAATTTCTTCCTAATTTTTGTTTCTTATGTGATGACATAAAATACATGTGGAAATGATGAAAATAAGAGCGATTATTTTTAATTATTTTTTTTTCTTTCTGAGTAGAATTTATTCCTGCATGTTTTGAAAATGAGGTAGAAGCAAAAGTTTGTATTTGTCCGTGGTAATTAGTCTATCATAATTATTTGTTGTTCTCTTTTTTGTGTGTTCTCTCTTCACTCCTCTTAGTTTATTGCTTTCCCTCTTGTTCTGTTCCCATTTCCAAAAAATACCTTTCTGAGGATTTGGATCTCTATGGGGAATGTGGAAACACAGTAAATCTAGTAGTTACTGTTTTTTTGGTCATTGTGGCTGCTAATAATTGAGACAATGTATATAATCTGTACCACATTATACTAATGTGGGATTAAGAAATGAAGGATGTCTTGTTCTTGACTGAGGTTACAGTGTGGTCAAACATTGGCAGCTCCTCAGTCTTTTGGTGGGGTTTGTTTATGGTTTTTTGGTGGGTTTTGTTTGATTTTGTTTCCCCCGATGGGAGATTGTTCTGATTTTTCTGAATGCAGTGAACTTAATGTTTTGTTGCAGGCATCCAATCAACTGTAGGTCAACAAAGGCAATGCAGAGTTTCTTTCCTTTTAAAGGAAAGAATGTGTAAGGCAGTGATGCTTTTTCTGATGCTTGACTACTCACTATTAAAGAGACAGATTCTACTTTGCTCCCCTGTTTTTCTGCTCAGTGATAAGTAGATTTTGAAGTTCAGAGTTTTTAACATCTAGTGTGTGCATAAAGTTACCATATAGTATTTTCAGATAAACTTAATGTTTTGAAAGTAATATTATGCTGAGTTCAGAATTTAGAAATATAATTTGTATGCCTAAAACACATTCTATGTGATTTATTTTACTGTATTTTTAATATTTAATTTGGTTTAGAATGCTGTTTTCTCTTGCAGATACCATGGACAAAATTGAAAACACATCCCATCTCTTTGGTGAGTTCTGAAATAAACTCTGAAATATACTGTGTGTAGCAGAATCTATATCAAATATTGATATAGTTCTCTTGACGTGATTCTAGAAATAACTGAAACATTAACAGGCCTTTACTAAGTGTCCTCTGGGTAGCAGCAGATCAAGGCTAAATGCCTTAATGTTTTCCTTGGTAGGTTTGGTTTACTAATCTGTGGCTTTGGTGTAATCACTGTAATGTTTGACTATTAGCTCATTTCTGTTTAGCTTTTAGTCATTACATGTTAATTTGGGTTTACTTGAAGGGTAGTTATTTGTCCAACTAACCCCTTTTACAAGTTCCTGCCTCTCTTATGGAGCTATCTTTTCTAGGGATTTTTCAATTCTATGTCTGTACTCCACACAGTGATCTCAGCTATAGCAGGTTTGACACACATAGCATTTATAGGGTTTTTGTAACCACCTAGGATTCAGCCTGGATATAAATAGGAGGTAAAATGCATAGATAGGACTCAACAACAATCAGAAGTAATGTTAATTCTTGCATTCGTTTTCCTTTGTTCTTTCTTTTAAAATATACTAACAATTGTGGTAGCACCAGAAGTAATTTTTTGACGATGAGTAAACTTTCTTAATTGCGTTTGCTTAAGCCTGAACATTCCTTTAGCTGTCGTGTTTCCCAGTCTTGCAGTGAATGTGCTTGTAATTCTTTCTTTCTGAGTCAGACTTGGGAAAGACATGTTGTTTTAAATAATTGATGCATTTGCTAGTGACCCAGTTGTAATGTACTAATGTCTGTACTGCTTCTTCCTGACGCCCAGAACTTAAAGTCTGGTAATGCTGAGGTGGGATGATTCAACCTCTTGGCTGTGAGATGCAACTGCCAAATTAGGAAATTGGTTTAAGCTGTGCTATTCTTAAACATGACACACTTTGACCTACGGTAGCAAGGCGCAGTTTGCTTTGCTCCTACTGAACTTACATTAGCACTCTTTGAGGCTAAGATAACTTTCAAGGTAACCTTTTTTACATAAAGGTTTCCTTGAACAAGTGCATTAAATTGGTAACAAAAGTTCACTGTTCAATGGTAGATTGTACAACAGCCTTTTTGATTTCTAAAGGAAAGTGAATTCAGTGGCTCAAGTGCCAAACCTCAGCCCTTCATTACATCACTGAACTTCTGGTATTTTGGCAGGGACAGGGGAGGGGGGATATTTTTGCTACTGAGAGCTTAGTTAAGTTGGAATAGCATCCTCTGTTTGCACAGCTTACTAGGTAACTAGAACCCACTTGTCTAGCCAAAGGGCCTTTCACTGAGCTGAGCTGCCCTTTGTGAGAATCAGTCTGTTAACATAGTGGCACATGCTGGTATCTTTGCTCACAACCCAGTTCTGGTTTTATCTGATAAACAAGATAGTTTTGAGGAGTTATTTTGGGCCCCGAGGATGATACACAGCAGGTTTTACTCTATCCAAGTACAGTAGTTGTCGGTGAGAAAAGACATAGATCTGCATCCAGGCATTCTTCATTACCTCTTATTTATATTGTACAGTCTCCTTGAATCACTGTCCTACTGGTCTTTGCACTAGTCATGCAGTAAAGGGAATTCTTAAAAGAGTGGTCAAACATCCAAAAATGTTAGGATAGCTAGGAGAAATCTTGGCTTCCCCCCACTATCTTCAAACTAAGGGATTGGGTTTTTTCTTGGGTTTTTATCCTCTGTTGTTGTTTTTCAAGGCAAGATAATAATTGAGATAGCTGAAAAAATAATTTTAAAATGTCCAATTTACTGTTAACAGCTATTGCTTCCCTTTAAGCATCAAAATACAGTGAAGTATAAATAAATCCAGACTCGACAGTTCATGAATTTTTTGGTTGTAGTCAGGTTTTCATGGATAAGAGTAGCGCAGAAAAATGTGGAGCAAGCAGATTATGACAACAGGCATGGTTAACACAATATGGTAATAGTCTAGTAGCTGGGGCAGGTTGAAGCATGAAAAATCTAAAATTGAGGACAAAGGGGCTTTTGGTGTTTGTCTGACCTAAGAGCATAAATGGAGGAATTCCGTAAGGGGTGGCAGAAAGTTAGGATTAGACAGGGACAAAATCTTAACTGCTGTGCTTTTAATCAGGTTGCATTAAGTATTAATGTTATTAATGTTTCATGGAAAGAACAGCCATATATAAAGAAAATTCAGATAACTACACATTAAAGCGTGTCCACTTCTGAAATGCGATTTTTGAAAATGTATATGTTGGATAAATAATATTCAGGGATCAAGAATTTAGTGATACAATATTTGACTGGGGATGAGCGTTAGAACTCACAAAATTAAAAAAAAAAGAAAAAAGTTAAAAAAGATCGTTCTAGTGTGTTACAAAAGTTTATGGAAAAATTGACACGGTAAGAAATTTTTTTTATGTATATTTCAGAAAAAGTTCTCAAGTGACTTTTTTTGTTTGTATTTTTGTTCTTCATATGTTGTCTATTTACTTTGTTACCTCTTAGGTCTCCAATTTTTTTGTTTTGTTTTGTTTTTCAAGTCCTTGGATAAAGTTGTAATGGAAATGAGCACATGTGAAGAGCCACGTGCCCCTAATGGACCCTCTCCTATAGCAACTGCATCTGGGCAGAGGTCAGTGATGGTACTTACATGTAATTGGTCAAAAAAGGTTTTGAAGTATATAAAACAGATCGACTGCAAATTTTCAGAAGTACATAGGGTTGCAGGTTGCCATTCCTATCTCCTCCAAAATTTTATTTTGTTGCTTGTGTGTGAAGTAGTGTAGTGATAATGGAGCTATCCAGACCCAAGCCTGGAGAGAACATGTGAACTAGGTATGGAGCTTGGAAGATATGTTTCCTGTGGGTGCAACTGCTATGTCAGATATTTACTGAGTTTAATTGCTATTAAATTTTTTAAAAATTAATGATATCTTGCCTTCATCCTTTTTGGAAAATACATATAATGTTCATGTGGGTTTTAAAAATTTTTCTTTTCCATTTGTTTTGTCCAAAGAGCTTTAAGGGCTATTTGTAAGTGCAGTGTTTTAAAGTTCTATTTTCTTAGTTGTATCAGCCAATTCTTACTGAGAGATTTCATGCACACTGTGTAGAACAAAACTTAAACAATTTGGTGAGGCAATTCAGCATTATATCAGTGATTTTCTTCTCTCCACACCCCCAATCATTTCCTTTACATGGACCCAAAACATTTTTCTGTGGTCACAGGGGCCTATATACAGAGAAATAAATTTGGCGATACAATTGCTTTTCTTGTTTTAACTTCTGTACAATGTGTAGAAGTAGTCCATGGGCCTCAGTGTCTCCTAAGGTACAGCTTGAAAATCAGTGCCACAGAGATTTTGTGTAGAATGAAAGTTGCAAAATGGAAAGGAATGACAAACCACACAAATTGTTCTTTTAAAACAAGCAGAAAAAACTCAAGAAAACAAAAGGGCAAAAATTTTTAGATGTTAAAATAATATTTAATATTCAATTTTCCATTCACTAATCTAGAACATTCAGAATGTGTTAAGATTTTTATTAAAAAATTATTTGCAACTGCTTAATCTTTTTTAATAATGGAATGCATGTTGATTTCTTGTAGAAGAGTAACCACCATTTGGGATACCTTTCTTTATAGAATGAAATAAAGCAAATACTTTATGCTAGTTTGAATATATGAAAGTTACTATTTATAATGGACACAGTAATTCGTCTTACAGAGATAAATACTAACCAGACTGGAATTGTCAAATGCTTAATTTGACATTAGTTGCTCCTCATCTATGCATAAAGAAGAGTAAAATTTCTGCATAATGATGTAGGCTGCTATTTTTATGTATGTATAATAACATATAATACATACATCCATATAATTTAACATGGAAGGATTGCATTAACTGTTATACTTTGTGTAGATTGATCTTGGTCAAATATATGTTCTTCATGTAGAGATTAGGATCACAGAGTGGAAATTATTGTAAACTACAAGTATATTGAGCAAAAGCTGCTAACTGTAGAATACATTAGTAACTTCATTTATTTTAACATCTGTTTCATTATTTATTTCATCTGTTTAATTTTGTGCCCTTTCACTTGGTTTATATTTAATATGTTGGAATTTCACTTTTTAGTGAATATGGCTTTGCTGAAAAAGTGGTAGAAGGCATTTCAGTTTCTGTGAACTCCATTATAATAAGGATTGGCGCAAAAGCCTTTAATGCTTCATTTGAACTTTCCCAGCTGAGAATATATAGTGTAAATGCAAACTGGGAACATGCTGACCTTAGATTTACCAGAATACAAGAAGCTCAACGTGGAGAGGTAAATAATACCTTTTACTAACTTTTTTCCCTTGTTTTTGTCGTGAAGGAGGAAGTTGAATTGCAACCTTTTACAGTGTAGAGAACATGCCGTTACTGGGAATGGAGACACTCTCTGTTCAGTAATTTCAGTTGTCCTCTAGGAACACAAATATGTAAAAATAGTGGATGTGAGTCAGATCAAATGGCCAGTGTGGATGCTTAGGCAAGAGCAAAGACCAGGGCAAGCAGGTGTATGGTTTCCCTCTTATGTTCTCCAAGCTTGTAACTATTTTAAAATGCAAACTGAACCAGACTTGAAGACTACTGAAAGAACAAAGAATGGTATATTAAATGTGGAAGGATAAGAAGTTGTGCTGGTTTTGTTATTGTTGTTGTTGTTAGTAGTAGTAGTAGTGATAATAGTAACAAGAATTATATTTTTAAAGTTTTAACTGGTTATTTATTTGCTTGCGAGGGTCTGCCTGATGAGGATTTTCTTTTTCTAAAGCAGTTTCAAATGAATTTTAGTTACGTTCTTGTGCAATTATTTTCTTGGAATACCTAAATCCCATGTGTATGTATAAAAAAGTAATAGCAGTAAAGTGCATATGTTTCTGCTGCCTGGGAGAATAGCACATGGAAGTGCTAGTTTGATGTACACCATCCCAGTATTGCCTTCTCCCAGGTAACCAAAGTAAAATGTGTACTGAGTGCAAGGTTGATTCTAAATATTGTATTCAAGGAGACTTATTTTAGCATCATACATCTGGCCTTGGATAAAGAGATGTTTTAAGTTTTGCCCATGAATGCCTATTTAGAGGTGATCATTCTGAAACCAATAGAGCTTACTCAGAGTTAAGGAATCTGGTAGTTGATTTTTATGTAGGGAAAGAAACCCCAAGAGAATATCAGTTAAAAATACCACAAAAGTAAGAAGTTGAAAACTATTTTTCTGACAGTTTTCCTTTTCTGCAGTTTATCTGTATGCTGATGCTCCCATGTTAATGAAGTCTAAATGGGAAGAATTAAAGTTTGACTAGATGGAGTTTTGTATTGGCAGATTTTTTGATTTTGTGGTTTTTAGGAAGAATTTGATTCTGAACAGTTGACCTACACACAACAGAGTTTTCCTTGGGGGAGTTTTCCTTTTAGTGCAGTGAATAGCAGTAACAAATTTCTAGAAATTACGGAGAATGATTTGTTAGCAGTAAATTGCATGAAAAGGTGAAAAATCAAAACCAGTGCTGTACTTTAAAGATAACATGTGCTGAACCATATTTTTAGTGTGTAATCATTTAGCTTTGCACTGTAGCTACATTCTTTATGTGTTAAGGAATCTGCTTAGAATTCTTTTAGAAGCTTTTGATCACACTGCATCTGCTGTATGAGGAGGATAGGTACTCTGCTTTTCTGCAAATGATGTTTCAGGATGCTTTGCGCTGCACTTTCCATCTTGCTCACTTGACTGAGTGTGCCTCCTTTCCAGACACATTGGGTATGTTTTACTTAAGTCTCTGCTTATATTCTCAGGACATATGCTGTAAGGTTTTCAAATTGACAAGAGGAGAATGACAGGTGAAGAATAAGACACATACCAAACAAATTCTTCCTTCTTGCTCTTTACTCATGGCTGATCTTTGTTTCTTCAGAGGGTAATCGTAGAATCATGGAATCGTTAAGGTTGGAAAAGACCTCCAAGATCATTGAGTCCAACTTTTGACCAAATGTCACCATGCCCACTAAACCATAGCACTAAGTGCTGTGTCCAGTCATTTCTTGAACATCTGCATGGATGGTGACTCCACCACTTCCCTGGGCAGCCCATTTCAATGCTTAACCACCCCTTTAGTGAAAAAATTATTGCTGATGTCCCTACCTTAACCTCCCCTGGTGCAGCTTGAGACCATTTCCTCTTGTTCTGTTGCTAGTTTTGTCTCATGCCTGAGAGAAGAGACTGTCCCCCATCTTGCTGCAATCTCCTTTCAGGTGGTTGTAGAGAGCAATAAGGTGACTTCTGAGCCTCCGTTTCTCCAGGCTAAACACGCCCATCTCCCTCAGATGCTCCTCATAAGACTTGTTCTCCAGAGCCTTCACCTTCTCTGGGCATGCTCCAGCCACCTCCATGTCTGTCTTGAGGTGGTGGGCCCAGAACTGAACAGTCACTCTGCCCCCAGCCTGTGGTGCTGCCTGTGGTTGTTGTGACCCAAGTGCAGGACCTGGCACGTGGCCTTGTTGAACATCCTAAAATTGCCCTTGGCCCATCAATCCAAACTGTCCAGATCCCTCTTCAGCACCTTCCTACCCTCCAGCAGATCAACACTCTTCCAGCTTAGTGTTGTCTGTGAACTTACTGAGAGAACTTGATCCCATCATCCAAATCATGCTGGAAGGAGTTTTAGGTAAACTAGAATGGCTGTTTTTTCCTATTGATGTCCTGTTCATTTGATGTTCTCCATGATGTTCCTGCTGGACCATCACTCATTTTTCCATATTTGATTTTCAATGTCCAGCTGTACTTGATGCTCTTGTATTATTATTCTAACATTTGCTTGCTTTGTCTTCTAGAAATCCATGTAGTGGATTCAAAGCTTTGAATTTACATGGCATGCAGTGTGCTCAATATTTAACTTTCTCTTTTAATTGAAATAACTCCAAATCACACTCCAAAAAATCATTTCCTATCCTGTAGCTTTGCTTCCCTCCCTGCTCTTTTCTTTTTTAACATTTTGAAACTAAACGACACAATCTTTTTTTTTCCTCTCCCAAAAGCAACCTTGTATGCAATAGTTGTGACCTTTATTTTCTTCTGAATATTTTAAATGCTGCTTGTTACTTCAGCCTGCTTGGAAGTAGCTTAATGTTTATGTGGCAAGCAGGGTGAGGGCTTTACTTCCTGACAGCTGTAAGAGGAATTACAAGTGAGTTGTATTTGTTCTGCTTGTATGGCTCATGTGAGTTTGTTTCTACATATGGACAGATGTACACATACACATGCACAGGGTTAGGTGCAAGTAAACTGTCATCTTGCATCAAGGTGTTTTTCTCTTTTTTTCTGTCTTTAAAGGTTTTGACTTTTAAAGAAATCAACTGGCAGATGATCAGAATAGAAGCTGATGCAATCCAGAGTTCTAAGCATGAAATCATGAGTGCTCCAGTTCGACTGATTACTAACCAATCAAAAATTAGGGTCACGCTTAAAAGAAGGGTAAATTTGAAAAGTTTGAAATATTATTTTATTTTTTGATTTGTAACTCATGCTCTTAATGCATACATGCACATAGTAAAGATTTTAAATTTAGGCCATACCAAATGTAGAATTCCCTGAACTAAGTTTATAATAACATGTAACTGGTTAGACTGTAGAGTTTACAAGAAATAGTACAGGCATATTTTGAAAATGACCTTATACGGATCCTATTAATAAAATGGTTTAATCTGCAGAGCTTTGTTTATGATGATGCTTGTTGTTTTATCTCTCTAGATTCAGGTAATATTTACACTACTTATATTTAGAGAAATGCAGCAGTTTAATATCTGGTGCATGCCAAATACATAGAGTGAGGCATAAATATACTGTGTCTTAGGTACTTCTTAGGTAATGAGAGGAATACAATTTAAAATAAAAAATGTTTCTTACTGCTTTTTTGCATTCAGCTTTTCTTTACCCCATTTATTTAATATAAGAAATATAAGTACTTAGTTCAACTTCTTTAAATTTTTATTTTACAGTTAAAAGACTGTAATGTTGTGGCATCCAAACTAGTTCTGATTCTGGATGATTTACTGTGGGTTTTGACTGATTCCCAATTGAAAGCCATGGTGCAGTATGCCAAATCTCTTAGTGAAGCCATAGAGAAATCAGCAGAACAGAGGAAAAGCTTGGCTTCTGAAACAGCCCAGGTATGAGAATTGATTGTCTCGCTGTATCATTATCGAGTGTTCTACAATACAACACAGTGTGGTTAGTTGTGTTAATTTATTTTAGACAATGTTCAGTTACTCCTTTTCATTCAGCTGTTTAAATTACACTGGGAATGAATTGCAGTATAAAATAGTCTTTATTTTGCAGAAGTTTGTGTATTGATGTTAATTGCAGAAAATAAAAGAAGTTTTATTTCTTTATCCATGTACAGAGTGTTTAGATTCCTGTATTTACTTAAGTCTTTATTGACTGTTTAGTAAATTTGTTCTCCAAATATTTTCTGGTTATGAATTTAAATAATTAAGACACACTAAGGTAACCTTAATGTGTGGGTAGATATGCTTACCATAATGATTTAAAGTGCTTGTCCAATTTGTTCTCATGGTACTGAAAAATTAGCTTTTATTAAGAGCTTACCTTCATGTGGCTCTCATTGGAATATACAGCGAAAAACAATTCTACTTTCAATGTATTTCTGCTGGCACATGTGTGCTGTTGATGCTGCATATAAATCTTGGTGTTCTTCAGCACACAGAGCAGGCTAGACCAACTGAGCTTTGTGAGTGTTGAGGGGAGGCACCACTTCTTGTCTGAAGAAGCAGGACAAGTACACTGATAAAAGATAATGCTATAAAATAAAACATGATTTATTACTGTAAAGTCGGTTGTAGAGAATCTCTTAGATCAAAGCTAGTGTACTGTAATGGAGAGTTCAGTTCTTGTGCTGGTCCTGATGCCTTACAGTGTGGTGTGAAGGTTTAGCCACAGCAATCTAATGGTTACCTGCTGTTGACCAGGGAGGTTCCAATCCTTCAGTGCCGTGTGCTTGCATCTCACCTGTTCCCTGATACTGGCACTGACTCATGTTTGACCCTACTGTGATGTAGCTTGAGGAGCTAAATTAGCAGAAAGGAGCCCACTGTTGGTTTAGTTCCCTGGAAAGCTTGCAACAAAAGTTAGAAAAATACCAGTGCTGCAAGTGACAGGAGTGTAAGGAAGTATGGGGAACAGGGAGAATGGGAGATGCACTGGCAGTGCAGTGACACACATCCATTAGCTCAGCTTAGCTTTATTCTAAAACAGTACACTTTAATCTCAGTAATGATCCAAGGGGGAATCCATGTCATGCAGATTTTTCCTTGTTTCAAAGTTCTATTTTGTGTCAGTAAGCAGATACTTATGCTTGAAAGAAACAATAAACATTATAAATTGATGTGACTAAATATTTTTTCAGAGCTCTGCCCCTGCACCCAGCTCCCAGCAGGTGAAAACGCACCAGACAACAGCAGCACCTGATCAAAACGATGCAATAGTAAAATTGTTTAATGATTTTGATGTTAAGGAAACTTCTTATCACTTAGTAATTTCCCATTTGGACCTACATATATGTGATGATATCCATTCTAAAGAAAAAGGTAATTTTTTTTTTTAAAAGTAACATGTCTGTGAATCATAATCATCTTTAGGAGATATTTTGAGGAATACAATAATAAGACAATAATAATACAATAAAGTCAAGAGACTTTCGTTTAGAGGAACAGTCAGAATTGTCTCCAGTGTCTGGACACATGTAAAATTATTTAGGTGGCTCTGTCAGGACAACATTTCATTATTAAATGTAATTGTTTTAGAATAAGTGCAAAAACTAAGATTGCTAGTAGCTTCTGTGCTTTTCTGTCTTCTAGGAACTGATTCTGTCAGACTGATTGTTACTGCTGGGGTTTTTTCTTTTATAAGTTAACTGCATTATGAAGAATGCACTGGCAACGTTTCTGTGGCTTGAAGGGGTCACTATACAATCTGCTTCTGTAATACTCATGAATATAGACTAATAAAAGAGCAGTCCTCTTTGTGTTACTAATTTGGACAATTTGGTATGATCTGCACCACATGGAAAGAATGGAACAAGTATCCTGTAACCTTAAAATTTTGTGTGTAAATCTTATGCTGTTTCTTTTTAACAAAAGCCTATTGCATGTAGTCACATTTAGAATCAGGAATAAAAGAAGACAAATGAAAGCACTTTTTTCGTGCCTTTTAAAAGTGACTATAGGAGAGTGACATATTGGTGTATATCCAAGAAGGTGGCTAGTCATGGAAAAAATTATGGAAACATACAAGGTCTGCTGAAGAAGAGTATGAAAAACTTAGGGTTTAACAAATGCATTTCCTTGATTAGGGAAGACACTTTCAGAGCAGCAGAGCATAAGGTTCACTAGCTAGAGGCATATTTCCTTACATGCAGTGTATCCACTGCAGTTGGAATTTATCACTCCTGGTGAGATCTCTTTATTGGTCATTTATTTTTGGCCATCAAGTTTAAATTCAACTATGGAAAAAGTCAGAAGAGAAGATTCTCAGAAGACCCCTTCCCTGCAGTATTTGTCAAATAAAATTATATTATCTAGTATTTTGAAAGTAAATGTTGACTTTAAAGACTGATTGTAATCATATATTCAGTGTAAAAAGTTCTGTTTCAGAAAAACTGCAGTTATATGTTTTCAAAGTGTTGTCTTTTTAATAACATTGAAAACAGTATGCAATTTGTAAGTAGTGACTGAGTACAGAATTCTACAAGCTGATCTTTAGGAACCAGTGAAGACTATCTGAATGAAGATTTTGAGGGAAGATAATGGGGTTGTAAGGAGAGACAGTAAAGGGAAGAAAGCAGTAGCTGTTAGATGTTTAAAGGATTACAGCAACATAGAACAAACATGCTAAATGCAGTATCTGCAGAGCCAAGCATTGTTTTGTTTTACAGACCCAAACAGACGTGTTACAGGAGGGGCCATGCAGCTTTCCTTCAGCTATTTAACCGTGGACTATTATCCATTTCACAAAGCAGGTATGAAAGCGAGCATTTTATGAATTACCTGTGCTTGAATGCTAAAAAAATTTGTGTGTACGTGTATACAGCTTAGATAATTGTGCTCAAACCATTTGAAATGCACTTTTTTACTTCCTTTTATATGCAAAAACAAACAACAAAAGCAACAACCTGGGAACCAATTTAATTTCTGCGAATGAGCTGTTTTAGGCCAAATGCTTTTCACTGTTTGGTCAACAAAAGAGTGTTTACACATTTCTGACATGAAAAGAATTTTGTGTTGACAGAGGAAGGCAGTATTGCATATTGAGAATTCAGTAACTGGATATTTGCAAGAATCAGTCTGCTAGATTTTTTTCATATATAGAAGTCTGTCATTTTATGTCCATTTCCAATCAGTGTTTTGCTTTTTATTTTATTTTGCTGAACAAGAATTTCAGTGTGTAGAGGTTCAATTGTATAGCCTTTTGTTAAGAAATGTTATTAAAAAAAGTTAGCAATTTCCAAAGAAGTGTTTCTTACAAATAAAACATTTCTCATAAGTAATTTCTAGTAGAAATCTAAAAAATTTAGGAGAGACAGGATACATTACAAAGCATGTAACAAGAAAAAGGGCCTGATATGTTCCTAATCAGATGGTCTGGAGCAGAAATCCACGTCATCATTCATATTGGTCTGTCCTCTACTCCCAGCCTGTGAACACTCAGTTGGCTGATCATCCCTCCCAAGGCTGAGCTCCATCTATTCCCATTGGTCTCACCCTCCGTGCCCTCTTGTGCTTCCCAAAAGCCTATGTTCATCCCTTGCAGCATTTCAGATGTGTGTGCTGTCTCGCCGTGTGTCTATGATCCTAATGAGATTTGCATACACCTGCACACCCCTGTGGTTGCTCTGCTCCCACACGTTCGTGATGCTGCACGTGTTTGTGTGCAAGCACTTCAGAGAGGCAGCTGCCCAAACTGACTTCCCAGAAAGGGGTATTAGAGCTTTCCCTATGGTACTGCCAACAAAGTCCTGTAGGTCCTTCAGAGTTTGTCCTTTTGTTCCCTTTCTGGTTTCTTCCCTGTTCCTTTATCTTCTTCCTTAGCTATAAAAATGTGAATAACCTACAAAGATAACTGTAAGGAAGAAGTGTGGGAAAAAATACCATCTCTTGTGGTAGGCCCCACCCTAAAAGTTTCTTCAGTGCTGCAATGTTTGCATTTAGACTTGAAATCACTTTTTTTCCAGAATCATTTTCCTATTTTAATAGCAAACATATTTGCTCATCCCTAGTGTAAGTATCTAAAACTCATTAAGTCCCAATAAAGTAAGTGTTCACATGGTAGTATTTAAAGAGTGATCTACCAATTGTTACAAATTATTTGTTACTGCATCCTTATTATTGAACAGGTTAGTAGAATGTCTTTACAGGGAGTATTTGAAGATACAGCGATTTCTTTCAGAGGTTTGAGTGCTTTACCAACAGAAACATGTTGGAATTGAAAACAGGAACAAAAGAATTTCCAGTGGGATTGATTTTTAAGGCTGTGTGTGCTGCAGCACTTCTTGAACTTACCTTCTTGTTTGTGTGCCATAAAGGTGCTAGAGAACCAAGACAAAAAGAATACATTTCTGGAAAGGGACCAGGAACTTCTTAGGACACAGTTCTGGCAGGAAAGATAAGCTTGGAAAAAGTGAGCATGAGAACATCATTCTGTTACTTGCTCTCACTTTTTTTTTCAATTGAACATTTTTTTGCATGTTCTCACATATGACATTAATGTGTCATAAGATTTCTCTGAACTGAAAATACTCAATGATGTTTTGAGTGTTAGTGGTGTTATAAGGCAGCTGGCAATGCTATATTCTGAGTGATTTTGTGAAGTGCTGAGACTTGGTTTTATGGAATATATAACTTCTGTTTTAACGTCTGGTACGACTGCTGTTGTTCTATAATTACAGCATGCAATAAGCTTATAGTTTGAAGAGTAATTGTGAAATAGTGGAAACTTGTTATCCTGTTAGAAGCAAAATTTCAAATGAGCTAATATTCTTCCCATTTCTTTTATTTGCAGGAGACAGCTGTGATCACTGGATGCATTATAGTGATGCCACTAAAACCAGAAGTGGATGGGCCAAAGAATTATTAAATGAATTCAAAAGCAATGTTGAATTGCTTAAGCAGGCTGTGAAAGATCAGGTCATAGATTCTCCTCCCAAATCACCACCTGCTGTATCTCCTCAGAACCTACAAACAGGTATTTTGTTTACATTCATTTACATAGAGAATTTACAATTCTCTACTTCCATGAAATATTAAATCTATGAAAAAAAGGCTGTTCTTTTCAATGATTCCATCACTATTCTTTCCTACAGGCAAGGAGCAGATACCGAAAGGAACATCTAGGGCTTCCTCTGTATCTTCCCAGCAACCAAAGGGCAAACTGATGTCTAGTCCTATTGTGGTTAGACTTGCAGATTTCAATATATATCAGGTACATTCCTTTAAGTTAGTAAAACTGGGGCTACTCTACCCTTGGCTGTTATGTAACTGTGGTTTTTAAGGGACAATATGAAGCCCATTGAAATTAACGAATCTTTCCATTCATTATTGGATTAGACCTTTATGGAACTGCTTCTGCTTTGTTAAAATTGTGATCCTATCACAACTGTGTGTTGGATCCAAGTTCTACTGTTCTCCAAATTATGAATTTGGAATTTAAATTTAGTCTTTTCATTGTACTATGTTATGTGCCCAATATTTTACTATGTGGTTTTTGTATATCATGCTTTTCTTACTGTTATATTTTTCAAAGTACATTAAAAACTGTTAAGAGGTTTTTTTAAGTTTTTAGATTTTTTTTTCCAGCCACTCCCTCTCCAGTGATATTTTGAGCAGACACTTTAACCATTTCCATCCCTCTCCCCTTTGTTAGAATGAGTAGTTTTAGTTGCTGGTTGTGGTCCAGACTGACTGTTCTGAGGCAAGTGGAAAGAAGTGTATATCCATTAGGCAGAATGGTACTGATATGGGAGGATCTACTCTAAATTTCAGGTCCTAACAAAAATATGTAGTATGTGTCCTTCGTCATTGTGATTTCTGCTTGTTCTTGTTCCGATTTCTAACATTTTTCTGCCATATCACATCTGGTGGTGTGGGAGAGTGCAGATTGCTGCTAGGAGCCTTCATCTGGATCTGAAGTGGTTTTATACTATTGTTTTGTACTGTTCATGTTTCCATTTGCCTTCTGCTCTTGTCTTCTCCTCTCTACACAAACACATTTTCAATTTTTAAATTGTTATTATTTCTATGCAGTTTCCTAAAAGCTGTTTTTCTAAATAGATCATTTTACTTGAATTTTTGTGTGTGTTAGTGCAGATATGTTTGCCTCTTGAAAACAGCTACATAGAGTGAAGCAGGCTTATAAAGGTCATGTATTCATTATTTCCAGTGAAACTCATTCTAGTAGACATCATCATATGTTCAATATTAATACATTGGGTAATTTCAAACTAGCAGTTTGACCTACTAACTGTTGAATGAAAGAGGTTTGTTTTGGCAACATATTTTTTTAACTAGGATACATTCAATAAAATTTAAGGTCAAATATAAATCAAATGTTGATCTCTTACTTGTTTTTAACTGTTGTTAATTTACATTGTAAGGAAACAGAAATGGAGATTACTGTTCCATAGTGTCTTGATTCTCCTGTGAAGCAGACCTTCAGGCATATCCAAGCATCCATATCTCTGCCAAGTGCATGCTGAACACCTAGCTTAGCATACAGTTTGAGAGTTGGCCTGTGTACTGGAATTTGTTCTTATGACAGTACAAGAACTTCCTAACATGTGTAATAAACTTATCTAGCTTATCTCTCCCTTATCTAGACCAGACTGTATGGAAACACACTCCATCCAAGCATAAATGCTTAAACAGGAGCTGTAAGATTTGCAATAAAAAGTCAGATCATTCTAGGCTTCTGCTGAACACCTTTGAAAGTGACCTGCTGCCTCTTGCTTCATATGAAGGAAGGGGATCTGGTACCTTTAGAACAGTTTTCTTGTGAAACTGTTCTATGCAAATCATTTCTGCTACAAGGCAGTTAAGTCTTTCTTACTGTCAGCACTTTGTGTTGTACTTGGGGACCTACACCCAAGAGCAGTGGAACGTTACCTTACTAGGGATAGTACCTTGCAACTACAAATGCTTAATCATTCATAAAAATGTAATGTGTTAATGAAATAATCTTTTATCTTTTACAGGTTTCAACAGCAGACCAATGTCGTTCTTCCCCTAAAGCTCTGATCTCTTGCAATAAAAAGTCACTTTATCTTCCACCAGAAATGCCAGCCATTCATATTGAATTCACTGAATATTACTACCCAGATGGAAAGGACTTTCCTAGTAAGACTTCTTTTTTTTTGTTGTTGTTGGTTTTTTTTTGTTTTTGTACTGAAGCATAAATTTTGTGTGTTACTTTCACCTTTGTGAAGCTTAAAGCTCAGAAATAGGTAATGGCTTTCTAAAAAGGCTGGTGCACAAGACTGCTCCATTTCCATAGTGCTTGCTCCTGGCAAACTCCTATTAATACTGTTTTTTTTGTAAACATGGTTTTTCAGTCTGAAAACACTTGCAGCATTTTTACTGGCACATGAATTATTCATTCTCCGACATCCACATACTGTTTCTGCAATTTCACTGTCTGGCTACATAAAAGAACTCAAACTATTGCAGTAATACCTAAAATGCAACAAAGAGCTGCTGGAGTTATTTGTAAGAATGTGTTCTGTGGCTGGCCCTGTTTTATATACAGAAATGCTAGTGGATTTCTTGGGGATGGGACTTGAGGACAGCAAATTTCCATGGTCTTGCCCTTCCTCTGTAATGAGAATATTCTCCCCCTTTCCTCAGACTTAATTCTATTAGTCTCAAAAATTCAGTTACTTGCTTGGAGTGAGAGAAAGAAGCATTGCTTCTGATATCTGCTAACAATTTATTCTTCCTTGAGACTAAAGGAGCAGGTTTCTTTTCTTTCCCTGATGAAAAGTACTGGTGAAAATGTAAGTTTGCAATCGTTTAAAAACCAAACAAAACCCAACCCATAAACATTTTACTTATTCTCATGGTTTCATTTTCTTTTCTCTTTTAGTTCCATGTCCAAATTTGTATGGCCAGTTGAATGCTTTACAGTTCACCCTGGATCAGAGAAGTATTCTTTGGCTAAACCAGTTTGTGTTGGATTTAAAACAGAGTCTTACTCAGTTCATGGCTATGTACAAGTTAAATGACAATTCAAAATCAGATGAACATGTTGATGTTAGAGTGGATGGACTAATGTTAAAGGTATGCTGTCACTGAGGAGGGGTTTTGTGGTTCCTTGGAAGACTATTTCTTCTCTTTTTCTGAAAAGCTGTTAGCAGAGCAACTGATACCTAAATGAATGAAAAAACACTACTCTAAAAAACTCTGCAGAATATGATGGTTTGAAGACAGACATCTTGTCTCCTGTACTACTCCATCTGTGTCCTAGGGGTATTTTGGTTTTGTATTGAAGACCTGAGTGGGAGTACTAACAAAGTATTTCCCTGTGATCAGTGAACTTGACATAGCAGAACTAAAAAGAAATTGAGCACTAAAGTAAAAATAACTCGTGAAAAATTAATATTTGTACTCTGTATTAATGCAAGGGCCCTCCCTTGTTCCTCTGGTGGTATTATATCAAAACTCTTTTTGTCTTGTTAGTGAGTGCCTAGAGTAAGGAAAGCAGTTCATCTGAAGGTTTATTTTCTTCTCCAAAACCCATTCTCACCATTTTCTGTTTCGTGCTGGCTGTTGGTGTAGTTCAGGTACATGAGTTCCTAAGGAGTGGTGCTTGTTAATACAGCTGAACATCAAATTTTTGCTTCCCTTGTCTTCTCATCCTTTGCAAAAAAAGGATTATTGAGCAGATAAATTTCCCACCCATCCCCTGTTTGCATTGTGAATTTCAGTGTATGGTTTCCAAGGTTCAGAGGTGAACAAAATGAGTCTTTTCAGTGGTGCCCACAGGAGAGGTTTCAAGGGTTCTAAAAAAGCCAGCATATGGAGAGATGGTTATCTTTCAAAGCTCCTGGTAAATACTTAATGGAACTTTACAAGTACATGGTTTGTACTGAATAAAAACGGTTATTGAGAGCAAACGACTGGAAGTCTGCAAATATAGATTGATCTGATATTGAATTATTATATGTGAATAGCCTACTAAACTAAGAGAAAAGTATTCTTAAATCCCTCAAATCTTGGTTCATATTAATTATGTCACCCGTGTATTAACAGCATTATTTTTATTCTAGCAAATGATGAATATTTTAATAGTGTGCTTGATGTTTACATATCATATAGTTAATTGTTTTATTTGGTTATTTTTTTCTGAGTCCTTGTATTTAAATGAAGAAGCTTCATTACCTCCATCTTTAAGTGGCTTTAGGGATGATTTTTTTACTCCCACTTTCTAGATTCAGAATGGAGATATTGTGATAGAAGGCAGTGTAACTGGTATTAGCAAAGCTAGAGTGGCCAAGGTTCACATTAACAATTTAAGATACAGGATTTGGTATAAAATATGTTTACTTTAAAATGTGCACTAAAAATATGCAAGTTAAATTAAATACAGTGTGCTGAACTACTTTGTTGTTCTTTAGGAGTTGAAGTATATTGTTATTATTTTCCTGATGAAACAAATGTGTTATGATTATCAGATAATTGTCAAAAATACCTAATCTGTATTCTGCAGTGTTAGAAGTATTAGCTGCATTAGCACATTTAACTGTTTGCTTGTATCTTAACACAGAAATAAAATACTGTAGTACTTGGTATGGTGAAAAACCCTATCTGACAAGCCAGATTGAGCTCCAAATTATAATTCTCTGTTTTTCAAAGCTGTAAATTTTGGAAACACTTGAAGAAACTTTCTACCAGGCTGCTTGAGTTGAACAAATGAGCCACTTCAGCCTAATATAGCAGAACTAAATTTAAGACCTTCAGATAAGAAAAGCCTGAGACCCTTATGTTTTTGTACAAATATTGATGCCACAGCATCCTTCTTAAAAATGAGAGAAAACATAAATCAGTCTGTGAGCCTGACTTATCCCTGTTCTGTGTCACTGTACTTGATTTCTCATAAAACTAAAATTAGGTTCCTTTATATCAGCTGTCATGGCTACTATTTTGTTTCTTTAATTGTATACCTTCTTAATCTATGTATTTTTAACTAGACAACATGTATTTCTCCCTTGCAGATCATCATCCCGTTTGAAAACAAACCTGAAATTCATAAAGATCAACCTCATGCACTTTCCATTCAAAGTTCAGAGATGATTGCTACGAATACCAGATGCTCACCAAACTGCAGACACTCTGATCTAGAAGCTTTGTTTCAGAACTTCAAGGACTCCGAATTTTTCAGTAGAACTTTCACCACTTTTCCTAAGTCCCCAAAAAATTTTAATCTTTTGCATCCAATCTTCCAGAGACACGCTCATGAACAAGATACCAAAATGCATGATGTTTATAAAGGTTATATTGTCCCAGAACTGAATAAATATGCATTAAAGACATCTGCAGCTACTGATGTTTGGGCCATGCATTTTTCCCAGTTTTGGATAGATTACGAAGGAACGAAAAGTGGGAAAGGCCGACCAGTAAGCTTTGTGGACTCTTTCCCGCTTTCACTTTGGATTTGCCAGCCAATAAGATTTGCAAAGTCACAAAAAGAGCTTGTATCACATAACCAGACAGCCTTGAACATTCCAAAAAGTGAATCTAGTGATCTCTCTAATAGATTGCAACGTAAGAAACTTCTAAAGGAGTATTACAGCAGTGAGACAGAGCCCTTGACCAATGGTATTCAAATGTCTGAGACTTCAGGAGTGCTTTCTGAAAGCTCTTCCTCTGATGCAGATGTACATGTTCTTGTCCACGTTCAAAAACATGTAAGCGTGCAGATCAATCACTACCAGTATCTTTTTTTGCTGTTTCTCCATGAATCTCTTGTATTGCTCCTGGAAAACTTAAGGAATGACGTAGAGGCAGTGACAGGAAAACCTGCAAAGCAAACAGATGTCTGCATTGGGATCCTGCTGAAAAGTGCAGAAGTAGCCTTACTGCTCCATCCAGTGACTCAGGGAAACCCTTGTAAGTCTCCTCTTGAGGAAGAAGGAAGTCCTGTGGCATCAGAACTCTCCCCTGTGGGAAATGGGGAAACTCTTACTTCAGAGAGTAAATTAGTTGGTAGTAAGATAGTGGAAGCTGGTATTACTAATTTTGATTGTGTAAATGACTGCAAGCCTCTGAATGCTGAAGTTAATAAAGGAATTTTAATAGATCCTCTTTTGTTTAAATCAGACAGTAATATGGATTTTCAGAAAGCAATGTCATTTTCCGATGATGCATCAGATAAAGGTTTGGGCGATACAAGTGAAGGAGGAAGCAGTGGACTTTTTAGTAGAAGTGATTCAGAGGAGGTCTGTGGACCTCTAAGTGAGAAAAGTAGTTTGAATCCTAGGGATTCGGTGTCCATTCTAAATAAGAGAGAAGATTCTACTGAATTCTTCATTGATAAAGAGGATGACAGAAACATATTCTCACATAAGTTAAATGAACAGGAAGGCACAACTGAAGGCTGTCCTAACCAAGTTGCTGACTTGGAAACAGAAGCTGCCTTAGAATCTGAAGAGCTTGAAATCCACAAAGACAAAGTGACTTCAGTTAAAATGTTTGCATCCCAGTCTTCATCAAGGTATAGAAGATTTAATACTAAATCAGTTTTCCTACTCTGTGAAAATATTTAGCAATCCTGTTTGCCACAGACTTGTAGTACTTTTAGCAGTCAGGAAGGGAATATCTTAAGAGCTGGCCTCGATGGTCCTTCCAACTCAGGCTGTTCTGTGATTCTGTGTTCTAGCAGTTGAAAATTTTTTAAGTATGTAAGAAGTTACGTGTATCCAGCATTCAGTGAAAGTTAAGATGAAGTGTTAGTTAATTGATTTAAACTATTTACTTTTAGTTTAAATGTTAGGAAATTTGTATTGAGAGAATTATTGACACAAATACCTGGATCAATATATGTTGTTTCTACATTTACCTCTTTTTCTTATCAAAGGATTATTGAATAATCAGATTTTTTTGGTTTATATCTTGCCTGATTTAGAGGAATTTTTTAAAGTAACTTCTATGTATTTCCTTTAATTTGAAATAATAATTTCTTCATATCTTTATATTTTAAAAGTGCTAAGCCTAAGGAACGCTGCTCATCCAGCCTCCCTGCATTCTCTGTTTCTTACAAAAATATGAAGAGAAGTCCATCACAAGTTTCTCTGGATACCATCTCTATTGATAGTATGATGCTAGAGGATCATTTGATAGAGAGTGATGGGAGTGATAGTCAAAGCTTTCTGGAGAAAGGTAAGTAGGTTTAACAAAATATTTTTAAGCAATACATGAAAACGTTGTTTGTTATTAAAGTCGTGCTCAAAAGGATTCTAGTCCAGCAAATCCTGGATACTTTACAAAACTCTTTCTGTTACCTTCACCAGTAATACCAAGTGTATTCGCCATATATCATTTCAAGGGAAAGCAGTAACGTGCGCTACTTAAGCAGCACTATTTAATTTTAACACTGCTTAATTTTCCTCTCTTGAGGAAAGTAAGAGCATTGAAGTGCTGTGTTGCAAATCTGAATTAAGCAGAACTTGTTCCTTGCTCTGCTTAAAAGCAACTGCTTTGGCTGCTAGTACTTACTGGTTGTAGCTTGAATTGGTATTACAAATGAAGTGGTAAAGAAGCTTTCATTTTAGAGGTGGATAAAAAAGAAATGAGTTTTCACTAATGCTCACTATGCTAATTACCAGGCAGATAGGTTTGGTAGTCTCCTTGCAGCTCATTCCTTAAGGAGTAGTTCCTAGCTATTGACTGTCTAATAGCAAGTATTTGTCCAATTTTTGCTCATCTGTGCATATACTCATGAAATTTTCTCATGTCAGGAAATAGAGTAAGAAGACCTTATTGCTACGTCTTTTCTGATAATTCTACTTTGAATAAAAACTGGGTTTTTTCTGTAGGATTTCTCTTCAGTCTAGAGCAATAATGAGAAGACTGTTTCACTTGCAAGCCTGTTATATATTTGAACTGTAGGAGTATTCCTGCATGTGCTTGTGTGGGAGTATGCAATAAAATACATTTTCCATTTTAAATAACCTTTATATGTCTTTTTAGCTTGTTAAACAATATTTAACTGCAGGTTAAGTATCAATGCTTTCCAGTTGTCAAGGAAACACTACCATCATTGCTCTGATGAAAATCTATTTAGCTTATTTCTCTAAACATACAAACACAAACATCTGCTCTAAAGGCACTGTGCAGTATTTTAGATACACGACTTGGAATTTTTTTTCCGGCTGGATCACATTTATATTATCTGATTTGGAAGACTAAAAAATGCCTTCACAGTTTCTTCTAACAATGCTTGTAAGAGTGCTGTTTTGGTTTTGTCACTGTATCCTGCTTTACTTTTGATTAGCATTTAGAACTTTGAACTCTCTGTAAGAGGAATGGATTTGGCAGTTCAATCATAAATATTTGTTTAATAAGCCATTCAGCTCATGTTAAAAAATGAGTTAATGTATGCATACAGTAACAGACACTGCCTTTATTTTTAATGTAGGAGTGATTCAGATTATGCTGTGCTAACATTGCGTTTTTTCTGATGTATGTATGGAAGGTATTACAGCCACAAACTATCAAAGGCCATCAGAAAATGCCCACGAAGGAGGCACGGTGATTGAAAACTGTGATGGGTCATCTCCAGATGCCATGAGTGCTGCTTCAGAAAATGCCCATGAGACTAGTGAAGAAATGGTAATATTACTGTATTCCATTAGAATACATGATTCCGTAAATTAAACCTTAAAACAGAACTAAAATGGTTGCTTTTAGAGGTGATTTTTCGAGTTGTTAGGAAAATGAACCCAAAATAGTAGTAATGATGATGGACACACATCTTCTGATACCAAAGCTGACTTAACTCTGGCTTCTACTTCTTTCTTAAAAATACTGCAACCCAGGAAATAGAGAAAAAGAGCTGACTACTATGCAGATAGGCAAGGTTTAGTAGCCTATCCTAGCTCTTTAACCTGGTGTGATTCAGCACTGCAAGTGCTTGGTTGTGCTTATGATATGTATAAAGTCAAATGCAGTTGTAGATATGTTGTAGGTAATGTCGGATACATTTCAGGTACCACATAGGTCATGTGCTTCTCTGTCAGAGTAAGGAAAATCTGTCTCACTTCCATGGCTTTTCTAGCCAATTCTGAATTGGTGTCAGTGGGGTATAAATACAAGTGTCTGTCTTTGGACAGGCTGTTGAGCAATCCATTATGAAGCCAATGTGTACAAAAAGAAAAGAAGAAGAAATGAGAAAACTTTGTGCTTCTCTGTGAGCAAGGATTTTGGATACAAAGGGGTATTTTTTCCTTTTGTGATGGAAAAGGTTTAGACATACCTTACAAACAATAGTCACTGTAATATCATTTTATAATCTTATATTGTTTTATCTGGGTTTTGTTGACAGATGTCTGTTGTGGTTTTTCAAGTATTTGGTGTTAATGGTGAAATTGACATCAGAGGAGAAGACACAGAAATATGCTTACAGGTCAACCGAGTGATACCAAACCAACTGGGAAATATTGGTGTTCGACAATATCTGTGCAGCAGAACTGTTGGTAAGAACTAACAATTCAGCGTGGTGAAATTGGAGCTGGAAACATTTGTTCTAAGTAAATAAAAATGCAAACACAGTTTTACGCTAGTACAATAGCATCCTTTTTATGCTGGTTTAGAACTCTGATTTCTTTCTCCATTACCATACATTAAAAAGGAAAATAAATGGAGCTGTCTATGATCATGTGGGTAGAAAGGTGCATTGCATTGAATTCTGGTCATCAGTTTGCTTTTTTGAAAATGAAGTAAGCTGCATTATGTGCTGGTTTTGGCTGGGGTAGAATTAATTGTCTTCACAGTGACTAGTATGGGGCTGTTTTGGATTTTGTTTTCACTATTAAACTGTCCTTATCCTAAGCCATGAGTTTTCTGGCTTTTACCCTTCCAGTTCTCTCCCCCATCCCACTGGCGGGAGAGTGAGTGGGAGGCTGCAGGGGGCTTGACTGCTGGTGGGGTGGAGCCTCGACACGTTGCATTGTGTTACTGTTTCGTGAAGATGGAACTCCCTTATGACTCTAATATTACTTTGCCTAATGTACCATCCTGTGAAGGAATGTTTCTTTTCTTCAAGATTAGTTTCTCTAGATCAAATGACACACAGAGTTTAAACAGACTTATAATATGTGGTTTAAGAAAATTTTAAAAATTTCCTCTGTCAGGAAATATGAGCTTTAAAGACAGACAACTGTTTTTGGGTTGGATTGGGTTTTTTGTTTGGTTTGGTTTTTTGGGGTTTTTTGGTTGGTTTTGGGGGTTTTTTAAGCTTGATACAAAGAGTGTAGTTTCATGCCAGATATTTGCACAACTCTATCAACCAGTGTCTTGTCAGAGCTGTTCTCAGCCATGAGTACAATACATACATTCTTTGCCAGAAAACTGAGTTCTCATAGGGTGAGGTTTCTTCCTTGGCATGACATATTGGCATGGAAGTTCATGTCACAGTCTGCTTTGCTCCTCTCTGCCAGCCTTCTACATGGATTGCTGGATGTAAGCTCTGTTGCACTGTGGGGTTTTTGGGGCAGATCCCTGATGCACCTGCTTCTGGTTCACCTCCTTTCCCGGGAAATAGCTATAGCAGCTGTTGGCTGCCATTTTTTATTCCAACCTTCTATCAGCATGGATTTTGTTCAGGAGGTGCCTCAGCTTCAGAGGTGGTACAGCCTTTGATGCCCTGGCTAAAGAACACATTTACTGGTAAGCTGAGCCGTTGCCAGCAGCTGCTGCCTGAGCAGCTGTTGCGTGATGTTGTATTCAAGCATCTGAAAGCAAGGAGGAGGTCCAGCAGGGAGGACTCATGGCTGACCTTCAGTTCATACAGCAGGCAAATTGATTTCTGGTTATCTGCCATATCCTCTGTAAAAGCCAGAGGGAGTAAATAATATGAACATGCCACCTTCCTGCTCTTGTGTGTATCTACAACTAGAACCTGCTTCCTCTGTTAATGATAATGCTTCTCAGCTGATAATGAGAGGCTTGTGCACTGTCTGATTATTTCGTGGACAAAAAGGTTATAACATGATTGGGATCTCCAAATACTTCCACTTCATATCTCTTCCTTTCTCTTTCTGGTGGGTACCTGAATGGGTGAGCCAATGACACTTTTTTTGGTTTTTTGTGCATTGCTGGTTACTCCCATTTTGTGATGTACATCTTCTCTCTGCTGATCTTTTTTTCTCTCCACCGTAGAGCTGTGATTTCTGTACTGTCAGGAACATTCTGCAGCTGCTGCTGCTCCCCATCTCCCGTATTCATTTCTGTTAGAAGAACAAAGGGAGAAAAAATTTGGAAAAAGCTGGAGAATCAGATCAAAAGAGACTATTTAAGAGTTAACGGTAACAAAATACAACTAAAAGAACAAGTGAGCAAATGCGTATGATAATATCTCAATAAAAGCAACCTCTCCCTTCAAGACCTTTAATAAAACTTTCTCAGGTGCTGCATTAACAGTTGTAACCAGTAACCTGATGAACCATTCAAAGCAGTGAATACTCATGTTGTAATTACAGTCTACAAGGTGTTCTGGATGAAAATAACTATTTAAAGCCTACTATACTGTTAATTCAGTAGATGTACAAAGGGAAAATGAGGCTAAAAGCTGGACTAAGTTGAGGGCAACATGGCAGCTGTGCAGTTCCCTGCAGGGCTGGATGCAGGACTGCAGCTTTATCAGATCTTGCCTGGCAGCAAAACCAAAAGAACGTGGGGATGGAGTATAGCAGAGGTATTGTGGGAGGGCTGAGATCTTACCATGCTTGACATGCTTGTGAGAAGGCAACAGCAGTTCACAGCAGCTTCCAAATTGTTTAATGCAATTTTTACTCCATCTTCCCTTGATGCTGCCCCTTTCAGGTATCTGCGAGGTAACTAAAATTGACTCAAATCTCAGACTGAATGTGTGGTCTTTTCCTCTGCTCTTTTTCTATACTTGGGATTCTTCCAGCAATGGTGCAGGTACTCTCTTCTGTTGCAGAAATAATTAGGGCACCTACAGCTTATTTCTTTATCTGTGTGTGTGAGAAGTGTATGGATCCTTGACGAAAATGAAGTTTCCCGAACCAGTTGCAGAGATTCATTGAATAGAGTGGTCATTGTTCTTCTGTCTGGAGAGTTTCCCTTCTTCTCCTGGGCTGCTGGTAGTTTATTCACTTCCATCTGGACTGAGCCTAAAAAGATAGCTGATACCTGATACTTGCAGTATGGTTTTGGTTGGTTGCTTTGTTTTTGGGGTGGGTTTCTGGGGAGAAGGGGATTATGAGATTTAGCACTTCTTAAACATTGGAAAGATTGAAGGATGGAGTCATGGCTGTTGGTGTTGTGGAAACCTCTATTCATAGAGGTAACAAAGGGAGAGATTCTGTTTCACAGCAGAGGCTGAAGATTCTCATGTTCATCTTGCCATTGGTCTTTGTCGGCCCAGATCGACAGTCCATATACCCTGAGTCTGGTGCCAGTAGATAAGTGTGTAAGTCCTGACTCTGCTGCTGTGCCAGGTCATCCATGAACTGGCACACCATACAGGAAGGGGAACCCAATTAATGTACAGATAGGAAAGCAAATCAATTAGTCAGGTTGCTGTAGCTCCAGGCAGTGTCTGTGGCATGATGAATTGACATAACTCAGTTGGTTTTTCTTGAGTTTCTTTCTTGAGGTATCTTTCAAGTTTAAATGCTTGTTTTTTCTATAGTTACTGTGATTATGCTTCTTGTCATAATTTCTGTAGGTCAGCCATCATAGTGATGAGATGACTTGAGAATCCCATGTGATAACTATTTTGTACAAGAAATGGATACTACTCACTGCCCCCCCCCCCCCCCCAATCTGGTTACCTTAAATGTTTAGTTTAGTTTATTATGGTTTTTAGAACTTTTTTTAGTTGAATGTTGCAATTGTCCTTACTGATTAAAGATACTGAAATTAGCAAGAAAGTGCGAGAGTTTTTTTTAAGGTTCAAGTCTGTTGCCACTCAAGTAATGCATGTGTGGCCATACTTCCTATCTTACTGCATTGCTATTTATGGTTCCTAAGTCAGGAAGTTCAGCCTTTCCAAGAAAATACCTGCTCTCCTGAGAGAGTGATGTGACTTTAATGTTTTTCTGAATTGAAATTTAAAGACTTAGTGGAAAAGTATGCAAAATAATTGGATTTCTATCATCAAGGCACCAAGGAAACACAAACTTTTTTTGTGGATGGTGATACTTCTGCATTGTCCTTTCTCTTGTCACAGTGAGGTACTAGTCCTTATATGTACTCTTTATTTTTGTACTTTCAAGTGATATACTTAGAAATTTGCTCTGAAGTTCTGTATTTGCAACACTGCCTTTTATGAATAATAGCTATATGGTAATTTTTGGGAAATCAGTTGGACAATAGAGGCGGAAATAATAACATCATAATTGATTTTTTTGTACACTGCAAAATTTTAATGCAGATTTGTTTTCTTTTTGCAACAGGTTCTGACTGTAAATCTGTGGCTGGACCTGTTAATTCATCACCTGAGATTAGTCTGAGATGGGAAAGCGGGCCTAGTGCTGTTGTACATTCCCCACTAGCTGTAAAAAATGGGTTTCTTCAGTGTCATGTGGAGAACTTCAGTGCTGAATTTCTAACATCTTCTCTCACAAACATTCAACATTTTCTAGAAGATGAAACTGTCGCAGAAGTGATGCCTATGAAGATAAAAGTTTCTAATGCAAGGATTAATTTAAAAGTATGTTAACAATGAGATACTTGGCTGCTCTAAAAAAGACTGTGTTCTTGTTTCTTTGATGATAAACTACTAATCTGGATATGGTTGACTTCAAAGAAACTGCTATCATACTCTGAAAGGTCTTTGGATAACACTAAAACAATTTTAAAATCCATAGATTTGGTTAGCTCTGTGGTATGCCTGGAGGGGAATTATCTGCATGGCCAAGCTCTTTGTATGAATTAGTATTTTATACTTTTTCCTCCTCTCCCAAAACTCTCTTGTAGAGTGACAGTGTCTGGGAATTTTATACGTAAAGGTATATCAAGCTTCTAGAGGCACACTGTGGGTTTTTCTGGTTGGGCTTTTTTGCTTAGCAAAGTGTATGGTTTTCTAATTACAAACCATGGATTTTAAAGGTTATTTCTCTCTCCTAGTTGGAGGATAGTTCCTGCAAGGAAAATTCTGTACAAAAGAAGGAAAAAAGTTATGGAAGTCCAGTACAAACCACTTGAACACTGTTTCTTACAACCCACGTTTCATGTTCTGCTCTACCTAGAAACAGATACTAAACTATGCCAGCGTTTTTCAGCACCGTATCTTAAAATAGTAACATTAAGAGGACACTTCTGCTCAAGTCTCTTAGGGGATTTTCTTTCAGACATTTAAAGAAGATAGTGAGTTCTGTGCTGCACAACCACTGAATATAAAGATAAGGACACTTTTTTGAGGAGTGTAGAACAACAGAAAAACAAACAAACATAATTATTACATTGCTTTGGACAGTACTAATCACCCATATAAACTTTGAACAAGGTGAGGACTGGAAGAGCAGCTCCAGTTCTACATCTGGGGCTAAGATCTTGATTCTGCCAAGATGATTATTGACTGGAAAGGCGATTGTTTTGTGTTCTACTCAAAATGCATCAGTTTTCCTTCCCTCAGTGATACAGCCCTTCCAGCCCCTGAGGATCTTTGGGCACCGTTTTAGAGCTGTTTCTCCTTTACAGGATTAGCACAAGCATTTTCTTTAAGACCTGTGGATCTGTTGCTTAGATTTCAGTGGATCACAAACATGAATGCCCAAATGCAAATAGCAAAGTCTTTACATACAGTCATTTGCCTTTAGAACCAGGATTGTGCTGGTTTATTGGCAAGAAGGCAGACTTAGGCAAAATGTTCTTGAGAAAGCAGCTGCTTCAGATGGGGAATGTACATTAATAAACTGGCAACAAGATTCTGCTTGGCAGCAAAAGTACCAAAGTGCTCGCTCAGCATTGCACACAAGTCATGGTGAAGTTACTTATGATGGTTGACAGACTGCAAATTTGACATAGAGATGATTAATTTCTATGGAGTTGTTGGGTATTATCGTGTGAGAGGATATGGTTCAAATGTATGCTGCATTGCCTATTCAATGCAGTATGTTCTTTTATTTCTTCTGCATGAGACTTGATGCAGTGTGCTTCATGGCAAGGGAGGAATTTAAGAAAGATTATTTTATTGTTTGCATTTTCTGCTGCAGTCTCAATGCTGTTTCAAGAAACTTTGGAAGCTATATCTCAACAGCTTTCTTGGTACACGTTTAATGCTGATATGTATAGTTTCTGAGTATACTGGCTGCGTTATTCTGTTTGACAGGGATAATGAACTATAAAGACTTCCTGGGGAGTCCCCAAAGAAGTAATTTGTGAAGTTTCTCTTCTGTTGAGTACAGTAATGTAACTAAACTGCACTAGTGTCATCCCAAACTAAATTCTAAAAAGACAAATCTGCTCAAGAATGATAGCTGTACCCATTCAATCTTTAAATCATTCAAGGGAAAATCAGATACTATATAGTACAGGCTTCTTATCTGTGACTCAGAGAGCTCCTGAGCTAACAAATGTCTCGGGTTGGGGTATAATCTTATTGAGATGTCTGCAAAAACACTTTGAAGTATTTTAGTCAGACTGTATATTGAGTTCAGCAGACTTACTCCACAGATAATTTTGAGCCTTTAATACGATCCCTGGGGGAAAAAAATGGAGCCAAAGTTTAGTGGAGATCCCATTAGAAAATTCTGCTCTGAAACATTCCCTTTCAAGTTTCATTAAATCCACTTATGTTTAAATGAACATTCTAATTATCTGTTTTGATTTCCTGGTAAACTCATTTTTGATTATATGTATTTTTTAGGATGACAGTCCACGTGAAAATCTCAAGGCATCTGAGCTGGTACCCATAAAACTGCATATTGACATACTCTGGATAGAAAGAAATGATGATGGCACTTTTCTCATTAGAGGTTTGTATGTTACTCCACCTTGATATCTCAATTCTATAAGCCTATTGTTTTTTCCTTTGTGCATACATGTGACTAATTATGAAAAGGTAACTGATGATAATTTGTGGAAGGTGTGTTGCCATATGCCTTAGTTCTAAGTATAGTCACAAAGAGGAAGACTACCTTTTTGAATAGTGTATTGGCTGTGATAGCCCACAGTTGAATCAACCTGAGAGAAATAAAAATACGCTTATAATGTCATCAGGATATACTTCATCAGTGCATATCACTTCATCATTATAAGTTTAGGGTTCCTTTGTTGCCACAAAGCAAACAAAAAAATTGCCTTTCTTTACAGAAAGATACCAAGGTGGTTACCATCTTTGTTGTTTTGTGTTACAGGTAGTAGTAGAAACTACTGTAAAACAAAAAAGTATTTAAGAAGTACAAGTAGCAATTTCCAATTCTGTGTATCACAGCGCTGTCCTGGCAGCTCAGGGCTGGATTGCATTGAGTCTTGCATTTAGAACAGTGATTTAACTTTGTATTTTTCATGAAGCATATATGTGTGCTTAGAGTGGGTTTTTTACATGCATGGGCAAATACAAAATACTCGTAACAAGGCAATACATACAGAGCTGAAACTTCACTGTTGCCTTTCACAGATATGTCAAAGAATCATAGTCTAGGTTGGAGGGAGCCTCTAGAGGTCATCTGGTCCTACTCCTACTTCCTACTCAAAGCAGGGGCAGATTAGATAAAATCGCTCAATGCTGTGTCCAGGCAAGTTTTGAGCATCAAAAAGACAATACCACAACCTGCCGTAAATAATCTGTCCCAGTGTTTGGCCACTCTTATGATTAATTTTTTTTGATAATGTGTAGTTGGAATTCCCGTTTTTTGCAGCTTGTGTCTATTGCCTCCTGTCCTGCCATCTCAAGACAGAGGTGCTTGATCGCTTGCCAGGCACCTCAGGCACATCTGGTCCATCTTCTCTATACGCTTCCACTAGGCAGGCAAAGGTGGCATTAAGATCACCCTACAGCCTTCTCACCTTCAGATTTGATGAGTTCATCTCACTCAGCCCCTCACTTGTACATCATGTGCTCTTGGCCACAATTACCTTGGTAGTCCCCTCCTGTCAGTATCTTTCTCACACTTGGGAATCTAAAACTAGATGCAGTATTCTAGATATGGTCTCACTGGTGCTGAGTAGTGGGGAAAAACAACTTCCCTCACCTTGCTAGCTATATGCGTGCCAGTACAGCTTGTATGTCCTTGGTTTTTGCCGTCAGAGCTCACTGCTGACTCATGATAAATCCTGTTGACCAAGGCCTAGAGGTAATTTCCTGCAATGCTGCTTTCTATCTAGTTGGTCCCCAACCTTTAGCAGAGCAAGAGGTTATTGACTCCCTGCTATAGGACTTCACATTGGCTTCAGCTGAACTTCATGAGGCTCCAGTCAGTCTGTCTCTCCAGCCCATCAACTTTCCTCTGAAAAACAGCTTTTTTTCTTTTCTTGTTTGAAACCCATCAGTGTGTCAGTCACCCACCCTTCGATTTGGTGGAGTTCACAGACTGCAGAGGGTGCACCCACCCTTTCATCCAGGTCCTGGATATGTTAATCCAGCAATAAGCAATGTATTGTATGACTTTAGAGGCTGCAGGATGATCTTAATGCCCCCTTCATCCACCTGATAGGAAGGTAGAGCAAGGATGGACCAGACTTTTCAGAGGTACGCTGTGGCATGATTAATTTATTCATGTTATCTAATGCATTGTTTGAGTTAAAGATGTTCAATGCATTTTGGTCATCTTTTTATACTAAACATTGGAAATTTAGTAATGTAGTGAGAAAACACATAATTTTAAGGTTTCTTTCAGTTCATATTTTTTCCCCTTTTTGCTGAAGTGCTTTGATCCCTATTCTTGTCTTGGACTGCTCAGGTATGGTGACTTCAAAGGCATAGGTCAAATGCCATCTGCACTGCAGTGATAAGTGTCTGTAGTGCTATGTCTTTTAAGTCCTCGTGTGTGTGGTGAGAGGAGGAGGTAATGAACAAAAAAATCCTTGTTTAGAAGGAAATGCTTAAAACACAAAACAAGCACAAGATTGTTTTTTAGACTACTTCAAACCATGACCCTCACTTTTCCCCTTGACGTACAACAGCATATTTTAACAGATGTTCTAGTGCACTTCAGTTACAAATGCTAGAAAGTTTCTTTAATGCCAAGTAATTAAAGCTATTTTCTAATTTAAAAACTTGGTCCTGCAGGTTTATCTCACTATGTCTTTAAATGTAAATGCAGTCTTCAGAGAACCTGGAGACAGTATGTTAATAGCAGTATTAATAGTTCCAAAATTTCTGATTATTCAGAGTGCATATTCTGTGGTGATGATATGGGTCGGTATAAAAATGTGTTTATTTTCTTCAGGCTGGAAGTTACATATTGTTTCTTTCTTACTCGAAAAGGTTATGAGTTTTAATTAATTAAAATTTTGAGAGGCGAATATAAATGTAATTAGTATTATATTTGGTTTAGGTGGGTTTAATTTTTTAGTGATAAGAATAAAGCTTAAAAATTTTTTTGACAAAACCCCCTGCACACTATTTCTGTGATATAGACAATCAAAAAGTAAATGATGTGTCGAAGAATTCAAGCAGTACATTGCAGCAAGCGGTGGGATCTGTTGAACGTAAAACACAGGACCAAGCCACGCAGACTACTTGTGAAACTCCCAGACCTTCTAAATCAAGCAGGGATTCAGCTGACTTCCTTAAAAATGAGGTACTAAGAATTGATTTTGACTTCACCTTTCCCCCTCCAAATTATGTTGCAATCATTATTAATCATAATTGTAAGGCTATCTGGGGGTGGGCCTGGGAAATACTTGTGTTTAGAAATCTTTTTGAGATGGAAAATATGGATCGTGGATATTAGAATATGGTTCAGCAATTAATTACTATTACTTTCTATATAGTGTATTAATACACTGCACACTGATTCTTTTCCTTTACATCAGGGGAGTTTTATGAGGGAATTTTCTTCTCCCCATCTCCCTCATCCCTGTACAACACAGCTGCCAAAGACAAGGGACTTGGCTGTTTAGTCAGACCCTTACTGATCTATCAGTCATACCCAGATTTTGAATGGAGGATGACAGAACCCACACATTAATTTGGCTGTTTTTCCCAGTGGGTAAGAATCTGTTCGTAGAGCTCAGAACCTTGGGTCATTTCCATTCCATTCCAGAATGAAAATGGCATAGCTAAAACACTGGCTATCCCACCGTTTGAGCTAATTGCATCAGCTCTCTCCATGTTCTACACTCACTGACTGAGAATCAGTTGCAGTTGACTCAGCCTCAACAAACCTCTGCCCAGCAATGAATGGGAGTGTTTGGTATTTTAAAAGTTACTGTAATGGAGAAAGTTGTCAGTATGCAGGAATACTAACAGCTTTGTTTTCTAACCCAATCATTTCAGCTTATTGAAGAAAATGAATGTCTCAAACAGGAACTAGCCAAAGCCAAAATGGCTCTTGCTGAGGTCCAAATGGAAAAAGATGCCCTGCTTCATCGCATGAAGAAGATGAATGTTGATCATCAGTAGGACAGTGTTCTGTTGGTGCAAGGCATCATCATCATAACTGCAGGTGGTGGTGCACCTAAAATACTGTCTGCAAATCACTTGAAAACGTGGGGGTTTTTTTGCTTACAAAGTTTTCTCATTACAAAAAAAAAGTTTGTGAACCAGGTACTTATTCTGAAATTATCATTAAACATTGTAACTTTTTTCAGCCCATTTTAAACTGAAATGACTTTGGAAAAGTCAGTTTATACTATACTTTATTAATTTACTGAGGAAAAAATCATATCATCTACTTTTAATATTATCAAAGGAAATGTTATTTTTAAAATGTTTTCTGAAAAGTGGATGGTTCAGCAATGAAAGAAGGTGCCTGAGTGCATAACAGAGTCCATGTACCACGCCTCACTAACAAGGTGTACCTCTCTTTGTTAAGGTTATGTTGTTTGATTGTTGCCAGAAGGTGTCTATACAAGAGGTTACGTTTGCACTACACTGATACAGGCTAGATCCTCTAGAATAGTATAGCTACTAAAAATAAAAATACCAGCCCTAAAATGGCCCTAAATTCAGTGTAATTTGCCCCGAGAGGATTTTAAGTATCATCCTCTGGTGCTACAGAGTTCCATATATCTTTTCCATATGCACTCCTAAAATTACACAGAAAATGCTGGAGAATTTAAGAGGGCATACTACTGGGCTTTCCTTCTGCATGAAGGTCCACTGTAGCTGTACAGCTGATGTAATTTAGACATTCACACTTTGTTTCTCCTCTCTCTGTGAAGAGGATGTAGGCCTGCTATAGGATCTGGCCCTTTGTGACAGGTGAGCTTTGAGCCATTTTGCATGCATGTCTGATTCCTGCACAATTCATCAGACATGCCCAAGGATTTGGTTCAGTGTGTTTAAATAAGTAATGTCAGTGCTTGTGAGGGGGAAAAATCCTACTGGGATTCATTAGTTGTATATTGCTCTTTTTTTGATAAAAAAGCTGTAGAGAATCACTTAATTACCCAATGAAATTGTGAGATTACATGAAATGTAATTATACAGTTTAAATTATGGGTGATTTGTACAAATTGAACAATAATTTTCAGCTAAAAACTGGTACAGATGAATAAGTAAAAAAGCACAACACTGTAAAATAGAGAATATAAGAGTGTGCTTCTAAACAAACTGGGAAACAACATACAAAACCGTACATGCCTGTAAGAGATTGTCTTTGCTAGATGTAAAACTGACTGAATAATTTAACTAGTGACCTTGAATCTGACAAATTAATATCTTTTAATTGCTACCACAATTGTTTCTGCTCCATGGGATGTTGGAGGGAAGTTCTGTTTGTAGATAAGCAAACAAATCTCAAAAAGTATTTAATATCCTGTGGTTTGACTTTGCATATTCAGGTTGTCAAACCAGTTTTAATTAAAATGGTTTTCATTAAAACTTTTTGGAGGACACGTAATTTGCACTGCTGAAAATAGTTATTGAAAGTGTAGATTTTAATCAAGAACTCTATGGAAGAACTGGTTCAGGCACTATTTTAAAGCCTGCCTTATGAAACCCTAGTTGAAACTCTTCTTAATGCCCATGGAATTTTTTATTTTATTATTCTGAATTAGATGAAAAAACATACACACAATGTTTCTATTAGAGAAATGAAATATTTGTATTTCAATAGTTATATAAGACAACACAGTATTAAATATGAGTGGTGCAATGTCACATAAATACAATGTCAGATTCAGGGGAGGAGTTCTCCATTGGTTTAATTCTGGTTGGTACTATTAAAGTAATTCTTATTTGGTTTATCCTTGCCAAGATCTAGTTGGAATTATTCTGAAGAAAGGAATGTATAGAGTGCTTAGTAGCATGTTGCTAGAATATTACATTGAGAATTGTCTAATTTTTAAAAAGAAATAAATAGCAATATCAAATGCCTGTCTTTTTTACTGCATAAGCTAAAACCTGCTTCTTTTGAGAAAAACCAATTGCAAACCAAACCCAAAATAACAGCCCAAACCAGCCCTTCTGAGAACAGTTGTTGAAATTCAGGGTATCACTTCCTAGCACTTCATTATAACTGAATACATTTCTACTTCATGGCCTTTTTACAGTAATGAGCATCACCTGTGGACAGTTCAGAGGAGATGGGTGTGCTTGGTTGTGAGCTTGACAATACTGAGAGTGATTGTACTGCATTATTCTGAAATGTGTTTTGCTATTGAAAAACACTGCAGCGGGAGAGTTAATTTATTAATGTTTGAAACTACAAAGTTAAGCTCTAATGGGTTATACTAAGCATAGTTATGAAAAGCCTCAGAATTAAAAAAAAAAATGCTTAATTCATCCTCAAGGCTTTGTTAGTGTTCATAACCTCCTAGACAGGAAGTTTGTACTATCAGTAGAGCCTCTTGCTTTTATTCTGCAAAGAACTAAATGCAAGGTAGTTTGGAGAATTTCAGTGTATACAGAAAACTGACTCCTGAAGTCCAGTAGGAAAACTGTTACCATGTTTTATTTTACATTTTTAATGGAAATTTAAACTGGTCTACAGTATAGCTTAACACTCTTCATCTTGTTTAGAAATGCTGGTTTAATGTCTGATGAAACTTTCACATCAGTTCACCCTAAAGAGGCTGTGCCCTTTCCCAGGCTCCGTCACTGAATCTTTCTGACATGTGCTGTTCCAGTTCTCACTGCAACTCTAGCTTTGTTGGTAAGCACCAGGTGTAAATCAATATTCTGTGGCCTTACAGTATTACTTACAAAAGGCCTGTTGGAGAGGGAGTTTTGTAGAGACCATACCTGCTCTGGCCCCTTCTGCCTAAGTCTTTCATTTCTGAGTTCCATTAGCCATGTCTGTACACTGTCTCCCTTAGGGAATTACTTGAGAGTCTTAAACTAGGATCACAAGTGATCTCTAAAGGATAACTGCTAGCTGCAGAAGACTTCCTATGTCTGCCATGATAATGGTTACCTTTATTCAAAATAATTTTATAATAGATGTAAGGAGAATGTGATAGTAAAGGTAAAGACTTGCATCAAGCATCTACAATTCCAAGAGTACAAAATGTATCTAAGTACTGCAGAAGCAAACTCCCTGCAGTGACCAGATTTCAGGTAAGTAATGATGGGCACAATGGTTTCTATATAAAAAAATGTGCTTGTATTGGTCTAGTTCTTAAAACATTCATCACAAAATGCTTGAAGAAGATTTTCAGCTCACTGTTGCCATCTGCACATTTTAGAGTACATCAGATTCCAATTCAGCTGTTGACATAAGCGAATGTCTTTTTATCTGTTGTAGGAACAGAACATCACCTTGCTAATATGTTAAGTAGCAATTAAATTGTGGGCGCTTGCTGTGAAATCCACTAATTCACCCCTTCCAGTAGGGAAATGAGTTTTTTGACAGCACTGCAATACAACCTTATCTTTTTTAAATTCCAAGCCATGCCACTTCACTTTTGCTGACTGGCTTTTGAATAGCAGCCCCATTTCCTGTACCTCAGCAAAGATCCGTGTTGTTGTGAACCCAGTGGCAGCCTTTGTAGTGCCGAAGCACAGCTCTCATGTGCTGAGGCTAACGCGTGGCTCCCAGTGGTGCAGCACCAAGCAGCGTGCTCAGCTCACTCTGCTGAGTTCTCCGGCAGTGACCTCCTCATCTTAGTAACAACAGGAAACCTGAGAGCACAAGCAGCACAAAGATGATGCTAAGCGGCATTAAGGGATGCAAAACTTTGACAGGAATAGTGGTCTTTGCTGGAGGAACAAGGCTTTGTTTCTCAATAAAATTAGGGAAAAGCATAAAGATCGCTGGTAAATAGAAGGTGTGTAGTTACAGTTGTTTACAGTTTTAGGTATTTTTAGCATGCTTACATGAAAACTTAGTTTAAAATCCATGAAAGATATTTTTGATCACTTCAATATTTCAAGAACTTTTTTGCAACTCACAGCTTCTCAGATACTATAGAATGTCTAGCAAGTATGTGTCATGCTACTTGCTAGCTGAAACACATTTGCAGGAATTAAATCTTCAAAAATCAACTAAACTCTGGATAGCCTGTGTTCTCTCCCAAAATAAGGGGTAACTTCTGCATCCCAAAGAGATGAATCTTTCAGATTGCCACCTAATTAAATGGGTAGATAATAACTTTTTTAAAAGGTCATTTTTTGGTTTTATCTGCTATTGCCCAAGCCACTCCTAAGCAGTTACATTAAAGTATGTGTGTTTTATTATTTCTTCACTATCTCCTGCCTTTCTTTTTGTTGCCATCACTCTCTTTAGTATGAGTGGAAGTAGAATATATGTATTTCCTAAAGCTTTCCACCATGTAATCTCAGTATTAAATCTTATGTAGTTTTAAGAATCTCTGAGAGCACTGTTTTGGAAGTAAAAATAAGATGTACTTATGCTGTATCTTCTGTGAGAGTAAGATGGCAGTGTGTGGAGTATAATGCATGAACTGGTTAATGCACTTTTCCTAGGACAGAGTATGTTTGAAACCACCATGATTTAATTTGAGTTAGATAATTGGTAAGTATTTTAAACATTTGACAGAGACATGAACAAATAAGCACTTCAGAAGTGATAGTCTGAGGCAGTAAGTGCTGAATAAAGAGGCAGCCTCTGTGCAGCTTATCTGTGGAACAAATCTGCAAACCTCAATGCACCACTACCACGGGAGGTGCAACTGCCAGAACCAGCTTCTGTCAGTGTAATTATATTGTTCTGGTAGCCGTGGAGTTTTTGAGCACTGTAAAATACTTTTTCGGTGCGAGCCGCCATCGTGCAGTCTGTGAAGGTCGGTATGTGGCCGCTAAGACAAGCCGCGTGCGGTGCGGTGTTTCAGCGGAGGCTGGCGGACCGCCGCGCCTGCCCCGCCGAGCCGCGCTGCCGCCAGGGGGCGGTGCGGGAGCCCTTCCCGGGGCGGCGGGCGGCACCGCACAGCCTGGCGCTTCCGTTCACTTCTGATCATCAGCTTCACAACGTGACCTTACATCTGACTTCTTTCTTTTTTTTCAAATTTAGATAGCTTAGCCTTGCTTATACTGCCTTCTTTATGGCATACGTTTTCCTCTTTAGGTAAATCACGTGAACTGCCTAAACAGTGTCAGAAGAAAAATTTTTATCCCCCTTTTAGCTTTAAATAAATTCTAAAAACTTATTTTCTCTACATATTGTCCCTTCAGTGGTAAAGATTTTTACCAGAATTTTTGTGCTTCATCATTATCTCTTAAAAGTGTAAAATAAATTTTTCTTGTTTTCCCATCATTATATAGATTAAAAGCTCCACCCCAGTATCAACAATTTATTTGTTCCATTTCCTTGCTAACTAGAAACCCCCTCGTTTTTAATAAAAGGAGCATATAGAGAGGTTCCCTTTGTTTCTTTGGGAATAACCAAATGTAATCCTTTACAAAAGCTTACCTTACCCACCTTTGCCAGATGGTAATTAACACGACAGTTTATATTAACACTATAGTGTGTGGTAAGTGATCTGGAGTTATTTCTTTTTATATCCTGCTTGGCTATTCAAAAACTTACAGGCAGAATGACTAAGCAAAGAGAAAAGCAGTTTATATAAAATTTACTGTAGGAATGGGGTTGCTTTATTTTTGTCAAATAGAAAAAATAGCATAGAAAGCAGCTGTCTCTTCATTCCTCTGGAATCTTAATGTAGTTTTTTTCATTCCACTTATTTTTAATTCTATTTCAAACAAGAGGGTGCAACTCAGGATAGGTAGAAGGGAGAGTTTTTTAAGGTGTCATCCTGCAGTGCCACATACTAGAACATGTTGCAGAACATGACAATGTAATGGACACCAGCAGGATCACAGCTGCTTACCTGAACTGAGTTTGATGTAGAAATGGGGCTTCTCTGCTCAAACTTAGCAGGAAGATAGCAGGAAGTCTCCTGAAAAATCACTTCCTTCTAAAAATGAGATTCGCTATTTCAGCAGTATTCACCAGACTTTTTGAGTGTGTGTGTGTATATATATATATATACACACACATCTATATATATAAAAGAATACTTATACAACAGTTTTCTTAAAGAATTTTAAAAAACATGTCACCCCCAGCATTTCGTTTCTTATCCAGAAGTAATGTAAGAAATATGGTAAGTTGCAAACAGTCATTGACAAACTCTTTAAAGCGGTATCAGTGCTATTTGCTTTAACTGGATCCTAAATCCTTCCAAATCACTAACAGCTGGCAATGTAACTCATGGAAAACTACAAGTTAAGTTTCAAACTCACACTCGTCTGAAGATATATCTGAAAGGGGTCATGACCTGAATGCTGTTCTTAAACCCTCCTTTGCAATTATCAGAAGCATTTTCAGCTCATGCAACAGGAAAGTATTCCTTCAAAGTCATAATGTTAAGAAGATTTAAAAGACACCTTGAAATGGGACTTGACAAAATACTTCAGCAGGCAAAGGCAACCTAGAGTTAATCTCTTTTGCCTTTTCATTATGCAAAACACGTCTCTTGTTTAGCTACTGTAAGTCAAGGAGGAAAAAAGGAGAGAGTTTGAAATAAGCATAGGGAAAACAATACATTAGAACAAATTCTGAGCACTTTATTCATGAGAACATGTTCCTATGTGGCTGAATAGCTGTCATCCTTAATGTCGGTGTGGCTGCCTTTAAATCCACAGCTGCTGGAATCAAAAGGAATATTTTTACTTAGCAGCAAATAGTAATGTATAGGCAGTAACAGATTTATCTTTTTCTTCTCCATCTGGTGATAAAACTGATATATGGAGCAACATCATACTACATGTGTTAGCTGGCTATTAACTGACAAACATTGTCATAACCTCCCACTTTGCTGATGTCCTTTCACTTTAAGGATCCTTAGAAACTTCTTATCCCAATCAGGAGAACCTACATAAAGTGGGATTTATGAATAACAGGAAATTTACTTATCAGATACTCAGTATCCAATCTCAGCCACTCTACCACTCCTGATATCCACTGGAAATGGGCCTGCCAGAAGAATCTGAGCCTGAAACACTGGAGGTGAAGTTACTGTGAGAACTTAATTGAAGCTGTGTGTAACTAAAAAAGGATGAGGCAGAGCTGTAGCACAAACACGTCCTCGACATGATGTACATTTTCACTACAACCATCCTAACAGGGTAATCTTCCCTGTGAGAAAGACAGGGTTGTATTATAGAAGGAAGTAGAAAAGAGAGACTGAAAGTTTCTATGAAAGGAAATTTAAAAATTGTGGTAAGAGAGAAATGCACAATAAACAGACAAGCTGAATACCAATTAAATCAGGTGCTATGAACGTTTAGTTACTGTATATACAATGTGCATTAGATTGGGGTCATTACAAAATGTATCAAAACATTCAAAATAACTGGAAAATATGGTTTTATGTAAAAACAATCCTACCTGAAAAAAAAGAAATTGACTTGGCTTCCACAGCAAATCTGTTGCTTCCTTGCTCAGATGGTGGTGGCGGTGAAATGTTTCAGTCTCTCCTCACAAGAAACAAGCGATAGGGCAAGAGGAAACAGCCTCAAGTTGCACTAGGGGAGGTTTAGGTTGGATATTAGGAAAAATTTCTGGACCAAAAGGGTTGTCAAGCACTGGAACAGTCTGTCCAGGGAAGTGGTAGAGTCACCATCACTGAAGGTGTTTAAAAGACGTGTAGATGTGACACTTACGGACACAGTCCAGTGATGGACTTGGCAGTGATGGGGCAATGGTTGGGCTTGATGACCTTAAAGGTCTTTTCCAACCTGAATGTTTCTCTGAAAATGGATTGGGCTAATGCAGGGTGGTGTCTTCACTGGGATATTGCTGAGAAAAGCGTTCATGTGATGAAATACTAACATCAAAATGAAACTGGGCAGTTCCATATTTTGATGTTTCAATTTTAAAAATGTTTTATTGTATCTTCAATATAAAAAGGCATTATATGATAAATAGTAGTGTCATAAAAGTTCATTAATTTGCCATTACAAAACCTATTTTCAAAAAACTACAGTGTGTGGCAGGTCCAGAGGTGTGAAAAGAGGAAACAAATGTAAGAAAACAGCAGTTATCAGATTTATGTGCCTTCAGAATTTTCCTATTTGAATTATTCATCCTACTTTAGTTATTCACCCAGCTTTATTGGAGGTAGATCTTTTTAGCTCCAATTTGTTGTATACTTAATTATTTGATTAAAGATTACTTTGCAATAATTATTGCATATTTTTCTAGGATTATGCCAGCCTATTTGCATATCCATAGCAGAGGGTGTCTCTGTACTTTCTATTCTCTTAATAGAATATGGGAATAGAACATCTATCACAAATAGCTGCACCAGTTTTCTTCCAATGTGAAAGAATGCAAAGATTAATTCCTAAATGTGTTTTTCTAAATCAGCTCCAGTTAGAAGAGTGTCACGGATATGCTGGCATTCCTGTAATCCTCTCTGCTACCTTTGCTACTGATGCTCTGGGGTAGGTCAGTACGCTATTGTGTTCATAAAACATTAATCTTACATGTAACAATTTTTTGTGCATGGTTCTTCCTCTGAGATCTTAGCTTTAACTTAGCTGCTGAAACAAAATCAGGGCTTTTTGCCTGCGGTTGATAGTCACCTTCAGTTCAGACGAGTAAGTGAAAATCAAATTAATTGGCTGGTTTAGCCATAGACTTTACCAATTATTTTTTTGGACCAAGACCTATTGCATTGTTAGAAGGCTTGAAATGAGGGAGTTGCACATCAGCAAACATATTGCTCATGTTAATATTTCCCTCTGTAATCCAGTTACACAAGAGGTAATTGAGATTAAGAAATTCACTGCATAACCATGTCCTCATGCAAAAAGCAATAACTTTCTTCCCTAGGCAGTGCAGGACTAGCTTTCTAATTTTAATAAACACTCTAGAATGTTGTTTTGTGGGGCTTGAAGAAGTAATTGAGAATGAAGAACCTTTTTACTGTTGGGCTAACTGAATAAAATATGTTGGGGCCCTAATCTTGTGCTAGGAGCAAAGTACCAGCTTCACAAAGTCACCATTTCTGACAAACTTGATATTAATTGGGTTTTTTGACAGACAGTAGCAGTACCCTTAACATCAGAATAACTGTGTGGTTGTATATGTACTGTACAAAACCACAGTAAACAATGTGCTGTGTATTTTAATTTACATATGACGACTCCATTAAACTACACTCTTGCACCAGGCAGTAACCTGAGATAAAACAGATTAGCAAGATGATGAGCAAAGCTTACATACCTGTTGTTTGTGCTGTGTTGCACACATACAGGTCCATACTAAAATGTCATTTCTCAGAATAAAAGCACATGCTTCCAAGCGGAATACAAAGCAACCCCAAGCCTATTCTAAATTAAAATATTTGAATGAAAACAATGTATTAACTTCATTTAAGTCTGCCCCCAGACCACTGTGATTCTCAAGTTCTTGTTTAGGAAAAACGATGGGTAATTGTTTTATATTTACCTTTCCCATGTCACTTATTTAATATACTTATGTTTGTATCTCCCTATGGTTATAATTTTTTTAAAAGCTGAAGTGGCCTCATCTATTTAGGCTTTAAGAACCTGTACATAGTATACATCTGATCATAGCTCTTCTCCTTTACTGTACCTTGCTTAGTTCTGATGTAATGTTCTTGAGACAGGACAAACTCAGTGGTCTTACACACTGACATATTGATGCTCATTTCCTTTCCTAATAATTCCCTGTCGCTGTTTTCCCCACAGACGAGTAGAGAAACGACACGAAGTCCAGGCTCAGGGATCAATGGAAGGGATTTAATGAATTCTCAGAAGACTTTTATATGTTAGTTTGCAAAGTGTATTAAGTGGCATAAGGTAATTGGTTTTTGCCATCCACCCCCTAAGGGGATTGGTCAAGTTCTAAGACACCCATCTCTGAGTGTTTTTCTAGTTAGAACCATAACAATTCTACCAAAACAATCCGCAGCTGCAAGAAGTTTACAAAATGGTAACATTGTTTTGTCTTACTTGCATGGGAAAGACAGAACTCTCACAAAATGCTGCAGAAAGCCGGAAAATCTCTCTGCTAAAGCTTTTCAGTGTCCACAATTCCCAATAATTTTATTTGCCATTTTGATTACCATGTAGCATTAAATGGGCATTTTTATAGAAATGTATGGAGATGCAACAGCAGTTTTGGAATTGTAAAAGGGGAATCCAAAATATTCCTCCACTAGAGAATTATTCCTTTGTTTTGTCAATGTTGAGTTCCACCTGATTTACTATCTACTAGAACAATGTACTCTTTCATACTCAGTTTTAGTCCAAGCTATTCTGAAACCTGTTGTTTTGATACCTTATTTCACTTCATATTCTCTTCAGAGGCTCTTTATGAGCAGTGCAGGTACTAGGAGAGACCTCTACACAGCTGTCCTGACAACCTCTCACCAATGTGAAAACTGGCCATTCTTCCCTTTTACTTTCCTTCCTTTAACCAATTGTCCACTCACAAGAGAATTGTCCCTCTTAATAACAATTTGATTTCTTTAAAAGTATCCTCTGAGGACCTTGTCAAAAGCTTTTTGGAAAGCCAAATACAACCTATTGATTGACTGGCAATTTTCTATATGCTCTTTGACTCCTCCAAGGAACTCTTACAGAAACACGAGACATGACTTGCTTCTCCAAAAGCTGTACTGAATCTTCACTACTGTATGCAGCCAGGTGTCTAACAATTTTCCAAGCATGCAAATCAGACTCGGTAGTCCTCCAGGTCCCCCTTCAAGCCCCTTAGGAGTTATCAGGATCACATTTGCCACCTTCCACTCATCTAGTACCAAGGCAAATTGAAACAATAGCTCACATGTCATCATTTTCATTTCATGAGTGTTACGATATGAGGTTCTTCAGACTCTTTGGAGAATTGAATCTGGTCCAGGCAAGTTATTTTGATTTATTGATTTGTTTCAACAAAGCCTTTTCTTATGGGACTGTAACTTCAGTTAGCACCTTGGACTTGGCCTGTAAAGAAAGGCCCTGGCAGTTGAAATGTCAACCACTTTTTCACCACAAATAGTTATATTCACTGGAAAAAAAACCTGGCCAGACCAAAAATCCCATGCAAAGTTAGCTATCTGCATCATTTGTGTTAAGAAAAAGTACCAAAGCTAAAACTTGCAAGGATTTGGTAAATTAAAGCTAGTAAGAGAATCAGTGGAAAACTGTATATTTGACAATGCTATATTGAGAAAAAAAGAATGGTGTGTCCGTTTGGTTCCATGTTAGTTTCACTGAAACATTAATCAAAAATTTGTCTTTGTCATATATTTCTCCTTTTAAATACTTCTCCTATTTTTCCTCGTTGTACACCTCTTACCGCCCAGCTCTCCGTCTGACAGTTACACCTTTTAAATACATATAGACAGTTATGAGCCTTCCCAGATCATTACCTAAATATACTCTATTTTGTTCCATGTGCACCATCCATTTCCACTAACCACACTCTCTTCTGGACCCAATGAAGTCTGAAGTGATGTTGCACAACAGCACAGTTGAAATTTCAAATACATTCTGCCTTGTTGGTCATCACCACATGTATGCACAAACACAAACACACCTAAAGAATGTATGACGTATGAGTGTTCGTTCAGCTATTTATATTAATTCTGAGGAGTGATTTACCACTATGTATTCGTGTAGGATAGCTACTGCTAGTGGAGTCAAAACTGGAACAGACCCCCCTGGCAGAACACTTCTAGCTATGCTATTGCCTTACAGTGCACCAGTCCCCCCGTGGTGCTTTCCTGGATGTTACTGATGGAGAGCAAGGATAACACTTGCACACAATTCTACCAGCTGTCTGTACTTGCAGTTGCAGTCCCTCGTTACTTGCATGTTTTGGCTGAGACTTCTCTATGATCCTTCTTTCAGGCAGTCAAAATCTGATGTGTTGGCAATGTTGTACATATCCTCAAGGGAAGATGAGAAGGGGGAAATATTTTATAGTCCGAAAGAGGTTGCAATGTATCAAAGGTAGGAACAAGTTGTTTTTTATGCAATAAGCTGTGCATTAAGCAGTACAGGCAAAGCTTTAATATTGTACTGTATCTGTCAGCACACACTGGATTGGGGCATCTAATCAGCATGCTGCTCTCACCAACTTGTATCCACATTTGATTGTGCATTTCTTTCTAATGCATGAAAAACAGTCTCAGGCATATTTTGATAGCGCACTGATGTAAACCTAACACAGAGCAGAAGGATTGGATGAATAATCACACTGCTAATCCCACCTGCTGTCACACAAGAAATACATGTAAAGAAATGTATAGATATACCAGTTAACCTTAGCATCTGCCATCAGAGCAAAATCACAATTGCACTGGAAATGGCATGGCAGACAGATTTGACTTTCTGTCAGTACTATCCCATCCCCATATTCTGGAGGTTCGGCTCTCCAGTGCTGACACAACCTGCAGTCTGCGTGTACTCGACACTTTCCAGCAGTGGGACATTTCAGCCCTGTGGGGAATGCAGCACACTTCCCATGATGTATTCAGGTGACTCTGTAGGTTAATGGCTGCGAGACAGAATCACGGTTTAACTTCTTGCTCTTCTTTAACATGTTCAGAGCCCCATAAGAATGATGCGGTGGGATCACTGCAAATGCTGAGACAGTGTCTTGCTGTTGTGCAACATCACTAAGGGACCGGTTTTCCATTCTTTTCCCCTGCAAATTTCCAACATGCTTGAAAGGAAGTAAGTGTTCACAGAAAACGGGATCTAGTCAGAATTGTATGGTCAGAGATAGGATGGCTGTGGGTAAGTTGTCAAACATGGCTTTTTCCTCACGTGTTACTTCAGCTTCTGCTTAATTGGGTGAGTCCGAGAATCCATCCAGTCTTTTAAGACCACAGCACTCTCGGTGTTTTCGTATCCCTCATGAGTTAATTTTAGTACCTTCAGTTTCTATAATTTTCTTTTGCAGTGGGGGAGGATGCAAGTCCTTTTGCATATTTCAGTGGTGAGAGCTAAACTAAGCATCATGTGAGTATTATGGTGTGTCCCAGTTATCTAAACGGAGGACATGTCCACTGTGCCATCTACCTGCTGAGCCTATCCCTGAGGAGGGCCTTCAGAGGAGGGCTGACCTGCATCTGGGTTTCACCTTGGCAGGGAACCAGGACATGTTGGGCATTCATGCCTGGCCTCAAGAGCTCATGGCTTGAAACTCAGTTTCTTTTTCAGGCTATAGATATACACTCTAAGGAGCGTAAGACAATATCAAGACTGAAAAACACTTGCCACCCAGATGCACGAAAAATACTACTTTTTCTTGGGCAGCCTTCACAAAAATTAGAATAATTATCAGGCCTATTTAATGCTAATTTATTTTCTGCTGTCAAAAAGAACTGATGGTTTATTCTAGCATTTTGTGCTCTGTCTCAGAATATCCCTCAGAATCTGTAATCAAGATCTTAGGCCTTCCTCATATCTTTATGTGAGAGAATTGATAACACTTAGTCCTGAAATATGATGTTAATATGTTTGCTATTCTACACAACTATTTTTTAATGTCACAGATTTAGTTTTCTTCAATACCTGCAGCTCAGTTTTTCATACTCCCTTGCATGCTTCTTCTTGAAACTAGAGAGGGGAAAGTCATGGAATGTTAGAAAGCACCCATTTATTTGGCCTTCAAGTCAGGGAGGCTGCAGGAGGAAGAAATGAAGAAGTTGTCACTCTGATATGAGAACAAAGCCGAGTGATAGTTGCATTGTAAAAACATTAAGGAAACTCCCTGCTTTTTACAGTCACTCCCAGGCCTTCCAAATGACAAACCAGTTAAAGAATTTCTAGGTAGGCTAAGTGCTCTCTCTGGTATTTTAGAAATGGAAGAAAACAGAAGGTAAAGCATATGTTGTGTTAAGAGAAATTTTGAGATTGAAGGTGTGATGCCACTTAGACACTGACAGCTGCAGTGGTCATAACTTAAAATGTCTTCACAAATACTAAAATCATAGAATCAAAAGTCTGCTGTGATATGGAACATCACTGCTCAAAAAGCTTACAACGTTTTGAAAGATCTCTTCGCTGTTTTACAAATTATTTTTCTCATCTGTAACTACTGCGAATTATAAAGCAATGTTTCTGCTTTCTATGTCTAATTCACTTATTTATCATACATATAACTTTTAACACTCCACAGTGTTGTCCTGATATTACCTGGAGCAAAAAACGTAAGATTTAAAAATACAAAGGAGTTCACTTAATCTAATGAATGGGTTTGGCCATTTACATTCAACTCAGTCTAGATACTTTGTTTTTCTTACTACAGTTCACTGTCAATTTCATCTCTGGAAACAGACCAGCTCATGTTCTCAATTCTTCCCTTCAGTAGCCCTTAGAATTTATCCATGTTTAACCCTTCCATTAACTAGTGCTGCTTACATTCCTTTTATCTTTTCAAATTGATAGAATTACTCTGTTCTGCCCTATTTGTTAATGAACCTAAATCTATTTGGCCTTCACAGGGGTTTTTTGGCACTAGGCTGATGAGTTTACTGGGGTTTTGAGCCTTGCTACATTCATAAAATCTTTCTGAATTTGCTGGCTACTGCATGCATCTGCTCCATTGATATTTCTATCCTGATTCTCCATGCTGCTCCTCAACAGCTGTCTGGACGATCATTTCAACTAGAGCACAGTCTTGAGATTTTATTTTCCCTTGAAGAATTATGTAACGTTTATACTGAGTCATATTTGCCATCTGCTGATCCAACCACATAAACAATACAAATTCTTAAAAACCTGAGATTTTCCTTAGTATCTGCTTCTAATCTAATTTTTCACAAATGTGCAGGTTTATGCACACGCTCCTGCCTTATGATTAGCTCTTCACCAAATACTGGCACCTCTTCAGAGGCTCTCAACAAACTTGAAGGAATCTCTTCATGCAGAGCATGCAGAGGATACATGTGAGGAGGTGTTTATCAGGCAATGCATGTGATTGCATGCAAAATCAAAAGCACGGCAGGAATACAGGGAAATTATGGCAACTTTAACAGAGGACATCAAGAATTCAGAATGCAGGGGTGTTCTTAGTTTATGGCTAACTTCTTTGGCACTAGTTAACTCTCAAGTGGCTGGCAACAAGATACAACTTTTTAGTCCGGCTTTATATTACTGTTTTCCACTGTGACTCTGCTGTGACTAAGGACTTAAACTATAAATCCTAATTCATGTGATTATACATTTATATATTCAAACCATAAGGAAACACTTGTGATCACAGAATCAGGCCTTAAAATTGCTATTTATATCACTCTTTCAATAAGAAAGGCTGTAGTCACAGAGTCCCTAATAATTTTATGCATGTGCTCAATTCTGTGTCCTGCTGACAATATTGGAGAAGACATCATTTCACATCCTGAAAATGACAAACTGTGCAAATTACATTTTCTAGCTAAAATATACTGCTTTTTTTTCTGTGGACTACTTTATTGGAATGATAGGTCTTCACAAGGATTTATTTTTTTCCTTTGTAAGAGAAAATCAGACCCCAGAATGAAATTTCTATCCATTTTTAAGAAATTAAAACCGCTTAATTAGCTAATAGAAACACAAAAACATCTGTAGAACTGTTACTGATGGGGACTAAAACAAATCACTTGTGAAATCAACAAGGATCTTTCCACTGCCTTACATGCACAATAGGTTTGGTGTATTAAACACTCTCTGAAAACATAACATAAGGATCTTGCCTAACACAATATTATTTTGCCGTTGCTGCCATTGCTTCTTCTGAACACAATTCATGGGAGAATGCCACTGATGCCAGTGGGGGAACAGTGAGGGATCATGACTTATTTGCCTATAGTCCTACCTACACCAATTATTAAACTAAAACAGGAACACGGAGCTATAATTTGGTTCTCACGCATGCACAGTATCAAACGGCGCATTTGTCAAAGATGTACCTATGATTTGGCCAGCACTGAGTATTTTCAGCACTGCTTGAAAGAACCCAAAATCCATAAGGAACGATTAATTTCAGTGCCCGGAAAAGTCATACAATTTAAAAGGTCTCTGTAACGCAACCAGGAGCTCCAGAAGGGCTGACTGGATTTGATACCAAATATATTCAGTTATACCTCCCATCCTTGGGAACACTGAAAACCGCGATCCTGGCGTGCGGCAGGTGCCGGCAGTCCCGCCTGCCCCATTCGCTCCTGACCTCCGCGGGCCCGGGTTTTCCTATCCGCCCGCACCGCTTCGCGCACCGGGGCCGGCGGTGTCGGTGCGGGGCTCCCGCGCGTCCCCGGACGGGCAGGAATGCCTGCTCGAGCCCCCGCCTCGCACACGCGCCCATTGTGCCACGGTCCCCTCGCCCCGCCCGCACCTGCTGACAATTCGCCCCGGGGGTGGGGTGCACGTCCCTCAGCGCCCGCCGCAGGAGCCCGCCCTGCGCTCCCTGCGCTCCCGCGGCTCCTCAGCCCCCCCCGCGCCCCGGCACCCGGGCCCCCCGGCCCCGTGCTCAGCGCGGGCAGCGCCCGCGGCCCGGGCTGCCCTGAGGCCGCTCGGAGCCGCCGCGGGGGGCGCGGCCGGCGCACCTGGCGGGGCGGGGGGCGGGCGGCGCTGCCGGCACCGCAGAGGAGCGCGGGCGGGCGGGCCGGGGCCGGGGCCGGGGCGCGGCGCCCGCGGAGCGCGGGGCCGGGCAGCGCCGGGGCGGGCGGAGGGGGCGCCGCGCCCGGGCAGCCACTGGGAGCGCGCCAGCCGCGTCTCCTCAGCAACGGGCCTGGCACGGCAGCGCTGCGCCTCCTCCCTCCCTCCTTCCATCCCTCTCTCCGCCCGTTCCTCCCCGCTTCCGTCCGTCCGTCCATCTGTGAGCGTCGTTATCCCCGCCAGCCCGTCCGCCCACGGGGGCCGAGGCTGCCCGCTCCCCCCCACCCCATCCTCCCGGCCGGGGCTGTGTGTGCATGGGAGTGGGGGGGGGGAGGTTCTTTATTGGCCTCGTCCTCCCTCTCTCCCTCCCCCCACCCCCCCTTCTTCCACACTCCACCCAGAAATGATCCAGTGAAACTAGGAGGAGGTGATTCTCCTCCTCCCTCCTGCTGCTGCTCCTGCTGGTCTGGAAGGGACTGCAGGAATCTCTGCTGTGCTCTGCTCTGAGGCAGGGTCTGGGGAGGGGAGACTGTTCTGTGGAGGGAGGGGGCCGCTGTGGCCCGGGGTGCAGCTCTCCCGTGGGGGGCTGCTTGGTTCCCGACCATGGGGAAGGACCAGGAACTGCTGGAAGCCGCTCGCACTGGGAATGTGGCTCTGGTGGAGAAACTCCTCTCTGGGAGGAAAGGAGGGATCCTGGGCAGTGGATCTGGAGCTATTCCCTTATCCAGCTTATTGAGGTAGGGACATCGTTCCCCGTCAAATGCTGGGGATATTAACCTCTTCTTCCCTATCATCATTATCATCGCCCCTCTCATCTTCATTTCCATTCCCGCATCCTTCATAGTAACAATAAAACCTTCACTCTCTCGCCAAGTAGAAGCATGCCAGGGTTTAAAGTCACAGGCAGTCATTTTATTAATATAGTGGTACTGAATTTCCTGCCTTCAATGCGTCTGCAGGGTCCTTGTTCATTCTGTTACTAGCTGTGGTGCAGAACTTATGTTTTGACTGCTGGGCTGATACATACAATGTATTAATTACCCTTCCTTTAATATTTCCATCTTCAAATTGCGACTTTAATCACAGATGGAAGTGTTTATCACAGACAAGGCATTGCATCGTGGAATTCTGTGTAAAAAGACATAGCTTCACCCCATACCCTCATCCATAGTTGCTACCCTTGCTTGCAGAAGAAATTAGGCATGCCATCATAATAAGCCTACAAAACAAAGAAAGGGAATCTTTTTTGTGGGAGATCATCGAGGCAGAGGAGGTGTAAAACTTAGGGAACAGGTTAGGTAAGAGCAGTATTACTTTCAAGGTACCTGGATTTAGTGGAGTGAAACTGGGTTACTGGCCATGTTGGGTGAAAGGGCTTAACTTCAGTCATTAGTTGTATCTCCTGCTATCTACAGCACAGCTTTGATCGTAAATTTCATCATGCTCTTAAGTCAGAGCATTGTCACAATCATTTATGACATTTGACTGTATTCAGAGCAGCGGAGGTCTGCAGCACACAGTCCAGTGCTAGTGTTCAACACTAAACTAGGCATAGCAAAAGAAGACAAAATGAGCTGAAACACTGTTGACCTAGAACTTGAATAAATTGGGTGTTTGTTTTGTTTTTTCCTTAAAGAAAGAGGAGGCCTGGCACAATGGAAATTGATTAAATGAAAATGTATTTGTGATTCTATTGCCAGTGCCTTCTTGTCAAGGTATTTATATTATTTCAAAGTTCCCTATCAGGGAAAATTTAATATTAACTCTCCAAATCATACTGTTTAAACTCTATTATAAAATCTTGCTTTTTTTAAAGCTAGGTTTAGTGCTGTAAACAACAGCAGTTCAGGTATTCATAGTTTACCAAAGTTCTATGCTATTGCACCATTGTTGAATTACTAACCCATTGACCAAAATCAAAACACACCATGTGATTGCTTTCTGTACTGTACTCGAATAGGCTGCTTAGGAAGAAGTGTGCCAGATAGTCAGTTGAATTTGAAATATGATACCCACTTTTCTAAGTCCAGAAGCAAGTTCAGTGCAATGACTAGCCATTTATAATCTAGTTTTAATGCATGATTGGTGTAGTGGCTTTCTCCAGGGCTAGAGCCTGTGCTGTATTCTTGCCCTGTTAATTTCATGTTGTATGTCGTACATTCTGTGTATCCAAAGGGGGTGTATTTGCTTGTGCTTGCCTTCCTTTATTAAACAGCATTGTTGTATGTTGTCTACACAGAACACGTGAACCATGTGTTTTGTATATACAGATGGGTCAGCACAGTCCTTGTTTGTTACTCAGGATTGAAGGATTTTAGGTTGTAAAGTCAACTGGCTTTTTTTTTTCCTGGAAGTGCACTTAGCTTAAAGAGAAGCAAAGCACATGTTTAATTTATGGCATTTCTTACTAATGTTAACAAGAATGTCTATGGCTTCTGTAAACTCAACTTCAAAAATTAAGAGCGAACTTTCAGCTGTATGCTGCATCCAGCTGTATGATTAAATATTTCTAATTTAGAAAGAATTCAGTAATGGTTTGATGCGTAAATGTTCACAATCTAACACAGTATGGAACATAAGACTTTTTAGAGGGTTTAGCAGGAATGCTCAAAGCAGAAACTACTATGCATTTTACTAAATGTTTTTCAAGAAAGAATTGTATGTGACGGATATTTTGACATAGCTTTTTTTTTTGGAGATGTTCCATGATCTAACTGATGCCATTAATTATGGATTAAGTCCAGAATGACGTGCAAGATTAAGGTTGGATCTGTCTTGGTACAGAAAACATGGAAACAAAATAAGGTACTGAGAGTCATATGAACATCTTGATCCTGTTTGGGAAATCAACACTTACTGAAAATAGCAAAGTTGTAGAAGAGCCATAATTGTACAGTATAAAAGTTTGAATTTGAGGGGGATCCAAAGATTTTTTAAATAGAAAGCCTATTGAAGAAGTTTACTAGTAGAGCTCTATTGGTATTTTTGCATACAGTTTATTAGAATAAAAACTTCTTTTGAAAGTTGTTTTAAAAAAAGCAACAGAGAAGAATATAGGGAAATAATTTTCTTCATTTTATATAGTTTTTAGGAGTCATGTTTGACCGCAACTCCTGCTGTTTTGCTGATCATAACTATTGCTCAGTTTCTAAAATAGTGCCCCAGGACTGTACGTATCCCACTGTGGTGAGAAAGGTCCATGTTGCTTGCTCTTTCTCCTTTTGGTAGTGCTGTTTCTTAGCATTAGGCTGGAAAAGTCCAACTCTTTCAGGATGCAAATGGACTAACACTGTGCCTGATGCATCGGTCTAGGCAGTAGGAGTACGTCTTCACTTTGGGTTTCTTCAAAGTGCTGGAGACAACTCTGTTTATGTGGCTGAACTCTCTAGGGCTAGACACCTTTTTTTGGTAGAAATTGGCTTTGCAGTAATTATGTGCCCTGTGAATGAAATTTAATATTCATAAATGGACAAATACAAATTGATTGTTATCTGAACCAATGAACAAACTATCTGAGCTCTGATGTCCTATTTACATTTTTATAACAACTTTTTTTTTTCTTAATGGTTAATGTGTTTTATGGTACTTGGGGGGAAAATAGGGCAAACTTTTGTATGGTTATTCTAGAGTTGGACCTATTTGTTGATGCTAATTGCAAACTAAATTATATAATTTTTAAAGGCCTGACTTCTAAGTCATTAAATTATGACAACAGTTCAGGAAAACAGCTCTGTCCTGGAAGGCTATTTAGCACACATATAAATGTATGAATGAATTCCTGTGAGAATTTAAACACGTGCTTAGAGTATGTGCAAAGTGCATAAAAATGATGTATGCTTAATTAAGACCTCATATGCACCCAGATATCTGTAATAGTTACTATATAGTACCTCATGCCCAAATTTGTTTATCTAAACCAGTGACAACAAATCAGTAATGTTTGACTGTGTGGACTTTCTAACTCGTTTCAGTTCAGGAGAAGCATTGGAAGGCTGCTCTGGGTCAGTTTGTGCCCCCTGCCTCAATCTCCATAGTTTGCTCTTTATTATAAAGATCGTGGGTGAATATAGTGAAGGTGAATTCCTCAGGTGAAAAGATCAGCATAAGGCACTGCAACATGCTAGAGCAAGTAACCTAACACCTGGCATAGTTTAGTTGCTTAAACCTGGGTACTTGCTGGTATTTTAGGTGCCCAGGTGTTTTCTGAATGGACCGATGGGCTTTGACTAAGAACCAGGAACTCTGGAGATACATCTAAATTCCAGGTCTGATACACTAGGATATCTAAAGCTGTGTTACATGTTTTGCCTATGGTCTCCAACCCAAAGCATTAGTGCAGAGCTGGGCTCTCTTCTTTTACTATGAAACAAGGCTATTTTGAGACACCTCATAAAGCATTCAAAGTTTAGAAGACTTAAGTCTAAATTTATTTTTTCTGTTTCTTTGTGGATTACACTGCCTGGAATTGTCATACATTAGTATATTAAATATGTTTCATATTAAAAAGAAAAGTTTTTTAAGTTTAGAATTAAGGATTTTTTTTCCAGATTGCAAATAGAATTTTCACATATTTTACATGATTTCACTGGCTCTTATATTATTCCAGTGTAAACACAAAAACTTGACAGTAAAATCCCACAGTCTCTCTAACAGAAGGTATCATTTAATTTCTGTATCCCAAATCCTTAAATGCATATTAAAGGATTCAACACGTAGAAAGAGTAAAGTGTTTCTAACAAACCTGGTATTTTTAATTTACTTAATTTTATTATCTCTGTATACAGAACATGTTTTAATTGACCAACCAGTTTTTCATTGTTGGCTAGAGACAGCCTTCGTTTCTTTCAAAGTGTTTTTAGGAAAAATAACTTTGAAGGTTTTAATGTATCTCAGAGACCTTACCACATTTTGCCGCTCGTAGTCATGTTCATGCTTGTTTGTCCTATGTTACTAGCAAGAATGGATAGGTTTTGATTATATGCTAATTTTTAGTCTTTTTAAACTGTACATGTTAAAAGAGCTTTGGATTTTTAACGGGACTGTGGGATTGAATATTAATTAATATGAACTGGCACAGAGTAGTAGGGAAGGTTGAATTGGCCCTTTTTTGCTCTTTGTTGGCTGCTGCCATTACACAGCATGAGCGGGCGGAGCAGCCTGCCTGGAGCTGGTTTCTTCCCCTTCCACACTTGGCACTGTGGCAGGGAATGGCTCCGTTCTTTGCTCAGCCTTACTTAGCGCAGCTACACCACATATAGGCCTGGCCCAAGTTATTTCTCCTCTAAAGTATAAGAAACATGGCAAGCAGATTGTCAGTCTGGGAGTTGCAATCTGTTTCCTCATCTGTTTCTCAGAGCAGTGTCTTGCTTGCAGCAAAGCCACAGTTTAGCCTGATGGCCTCAGTGCGTGCTGAAAACCACACAGATCCTCTTCTGTCCTTGTGCAGAGCCCTCTGATTCATTCAGCTTCCTTTGCAAAAACAGATCACAGTTGGTAGGGCTTGTAGAGCAGGAAGTGTTTAAAATGTTGAAATACTTTGTGAAGCTTTAGTTAACAGTTGGAAAGTTTTTTCATGTTATAGTTTGAATAACAAATGGATCAACTTATCAACAAGAATGAGGGGACTACTTCTGTTTATCATTACAACTAGCATTGTTTAAAGTAAGGGGAGCTTTCTTAGGTTCTTTTATAAGGAGATTTTCTGATGTGAGGTGTGCAGTACCAGAGTTCTGGGCTCACACAATTCCAAGGTATTTATTTCAGACAACCAGCACAGATAATAAAACGGAAAGTATTTATTACATAGTTCAATGGGGCATCCATTTAGTCTGCATTTATTTCTAATTTTAGTTATACTGATTTTAATTAATGAAGGGGTTTGTACCAATGTCCTAAGCAAAGACCAGCATTCCCAGATTTCCCGATTACCTTCTTTATCCTGTTAGAGTAGGTAACCTAATTCTTTTGAGGACATATTTAATCTTTCTTCTTTTTGCCTTTCAGTATGGAATGCAAACTAATAATCAGGACAACAGTTAGTTTATGCTTTTTGGTATTAGTGATAGTCGATTGCTGCCTTGGCTCTGTCGTTTGCCGTTTCGAATGTGTGAGCTTCTCTTAGCCTTCATTTTGTTATCTTCTACCCTTCTTAGACTTATTTTTATTCTTACTTTTGGTAAATGCTTTCAATCAAAGTTCAGACAGAATTTTATCTATTGAATTCCTTAGATTTCTTTTCTAGTTTGAAATATTTACAATATGTAAGGGTAGCAATATAACAGCATCCAGGACATCTAATAGATGGGTAAGGGCAAGGCAATTCACAGTCTGTGTAATAAATCTTCCCTAGGAGTTCAGCATGATCCTGGATTCATGCTCTGTAGTTAAACTCTATGGATAAACTTCTCACTTCTCCTTGCTCCAGAACTTGTTTTCTGAGTATTGGTCAAGTGTATGTTCTATTAATTTTCTAAAATATTAGACCAAATGCAAAAAATGACCAGCAAGAAGTACAGATCTGGTGTAAAATCTACCAAGGTCATTTTATCTAACCATATATAGGATCAAGTAATGGTAACTGTACTGGGAGGACTGATGGAGTTTATGATGGAATCATGCAGACTAGTAAGGGAAATTTGACTAACATGTTAAAAGGAGAAGGTAAGGAAAAACCTCAACACTTTTGGAATTCTTAGCCACTAGATGGCTAGTGTCTAACTCCACAGAGGGCCCTATAAATTCATTGTGATCATCACTGTGTTTCCCCTCTTGTCTAACATCTATGATTTTAGTAGTTTGGTAATTTATTAGTTAATTAATGCTGCTTTATACATGTTTGAGATGGAAATATTACTGTTTTTAAGTAGTAATGTTATAGCAGAACTAAGAGGGGAAATAAACGAAGAAGAATGAAGAATGATGTTATCTGAAAGGTCTGAGGTCTGTATCTTGTGAAGGCTGGAAATGTTATAAAGAAAAAATACAGATGCTTTTCGGGCAGATGTTTTACAGTCACTGCAGTAGTGATCCAGGACATAGCCACGTTTCTGAAACTCTACAGGTAGATTATTTTGTTTGCCTCAGTTACAGTTTGTATGAGTATTCATGGATGAGCTGTTAAGGAGTGCTTACAGCTCTAGCCCATTTTTAAAATTTTCTTGACAAAGGCACTAGTTGAAGCATCCTATAAACTGCTTTAATTTATGCTACTTGTATATGATCTCTAAGTGACAGTGTAATGCAGAGTGCAGCTACAGTGCCTTTTCTTCAGCAAGCTTAGTCTGCTCACCTGAGGAGGTGACAGATACGAGAGTTCCGCAGCTGGAATTCCCTTCTGCCATGGAATTTCTCTGCTGGCCACTTCCAATTAGACTACACATTCTAATCCTATACTAATACTTCAAGGTAAAATATATTGACAGCTTTTAATGTTAAATGTGTAAGGTATAGTCAGTAGTGTTAATTTCTGCCTACTGATATGACATTTTCACGTACGTGGACCCTTTTGGGAAGTAGAGAATACCTTTTTTTTTAACCTTCTAACCTTTATTGGAAGACTTTTTTTTATTTTTTGGTTACTTTTTCCTGCTGACAGTATTTTCAGTAGGATCAGTTTGCATTAAGAAGTGATACAACTGTTCTACACCTCACTTAGCATCTATGAATTTCTAATAATCTACAGGTATCTACTATAAGAAAGGTTCTGTGAGATTTAATTCCACAAGGTTATGCTTTTATTATAATCATTTTACACTGTTTCCTATGTATTGCACATACATTTTCTAAAGAGGGAAAAAATGTTAAAAATAACATCTTGAGTGCAATTTAGTTCCACTTTAAAACAGCCAGTGGCAGCTATGTTTCTGTAGGTGTTGATGTCAGCGCTAGGTGTCTAAGTTCCTATCACAGCCGATGGAGGTCTAGTCAATACAGTTAGGGGGCATAGAGAGTGACTGATCTCACCCCAAAGTGGATATTGAATGATTTTATTTCAAGATGAAATGTCCCTAATTTAAATATTTTTGTAGGTAACCTTTGAAGAACAGGAAAACATTTGTAATTGAAAGTGTATGTGGAATATATAAAAATGACCACTTATATAGGTAGGTTGAAGCTAAATTTGGATAGAATTGCTTTCCTTCTGTGTTTTATAGCTGGTTTGGATTAATTCAGAAGCAGTAGACAATAGGTACTGATCGATAATCAGTAGATTAGCTGGCCAAGAGGCAGAATTCTGTATGGTTGAAGTTAGAGATACATGATAATTACTTAAAATGCATGGTTTTGTATCACATGAGGTTTATTGAAAATGCTCCAAGTGTACAAGAAACAAATTAGAAAACATTAACTGGAGATGAAACTAGTGAAGAGAGGAAAGACAAACGTAAGTATGTTGACATGAAAAGAAAATGTGGACAGGGTGCTTGGTGGGGCAGAAGATCTAGTGGCAAACCTCATGGAAAAGGCAAAGAATCATTGCCTTTTCTGCTTTGGTTGTTCGGTGGTAAAGTTTGACTTACCAAATTCGTGAGCCTACTAGCAAAATTTGTGTGGCAATGAAACATGGCCCACAGTAGAGGAAGATCAGGGGAACATTTACATTCGAGGAACCAATATTACTGTGAGGCCACTGTTAATTTTTGGAGGATTGTGTCAAACATGGGAAGTTTCTGGTGACTGAAAAAGGAAAATGTCGTGCCCGTGTTCAGGAAGAGCAAAAGGAAGGTTCTGGGGTCATCAGGCTCATCCTAAATCCTAGAGATAGTTCCAGAGCATGTCCTCATGCATGTAATTTCTTCTCTCACAAAGAATAAGAACACAACTGAGAACAGCCAGCATGGATTTACTAAGCTTAAATCATGCCTGACCAACCTTAATTGCTTTCTACAATGTGAAAACTGTGTCTGTGGACAAGGGGAAAAGCGTGGTGTTTTACCTCAGAGCAGTCTCAGTCAAAATGATGAGCTATGAACTGAGTAAGAGGATGATAAGATGGGTTGAAATGTGGCTGGACTGTGAGAGGGTGGGATCAACAGTCCAAAATCCAATTGCTGGTGTCTACTAGAGGGTTTCCGAAGGATTCAAGGGCCAGTATTGATTGCAATGTATCAAGTATAGCAGGTTTGTAGATGACACCAAACTGGGGAGAAACCTTTCATATGAAGAATTGCTGTAAGGAGGGACCTGGACAGGCTGGAGAAATGGGCTCATTGGAGCCTCACAAAATTCAGGCAAAAACATTATGTTTTATTCACTCCCTTCAGCTGAGAGTGAATTGGCTCTTACACCCCCACAGGCTCTTGTGCTGGAGTTGGACAGTTTTTTATTTTACTTCTTTTTCTGACATGTTAGTCATTACAAAACTGCGAATACCACGTTTAGTCTTTGAGTTTACACGTTAGTAACTTCTTTCTCCTGTAAGAATGATGTGATTGGGATGTGTATTTTCTCCTAATCCTTCATAGCCTGGACAAGTGCTGAAATAGGTTAAGTTGTAAAGTATTCATGCTGTCACAATATGAGGAGTGTCCAGGAGATAGATGCCTTTTAGAGAAAGTAAGAAAAAAGAAGAGTTTTATACATCAGGATTGGGAATATCTTTTGGACTAGGTATTTTCCCACTGCATATTGCTTGAATTTTAAGCCTTCATGATACAACTTTCCAGTGTCGTTTTTGCTGGTAATTCTGAGAATTAACTCTTGAGTTTCATGCCTTCTATGTTTATGTACTGACTTGTCAGGGTCATTGTTTTCTGTTTTTAGATATCACTCAATATGAATAGTGAATCTCTATGTCTAGGTTATTTTTTGCAAATTAAGCCCCCCAGCGTATTAATATTAGCAGTTTGACCCCAGAATCTCAATTAAGTCATTGGTAAGGTTTCTTAAAAACATAATTTGCACTTATTCTTAGTTTTCAGTTTTCTCAAGTAGTTATTTATCCACTTCCATGTCCTTCTTATCATCTGTGTAGTTAATTTGTCAAAATATGCTCATAAGTGATTTGCAATCACTCTGCTTCCTGTTTTGTGCGCATTTATTGCAGAGCAGTATCTTGCATAACCAAGTGGTAGATCTGCCAGGGATCTTCTCACATAATGTGCGGAAGCAATGTTTCAGAGAACCAAATATACCATTTGTGGAAATAAAGTATACGGCGTGTAGTGTACGTATACGTTACAAATCTGTTGTTTGCCTGTCACAACAGTTAAATCTATCCCCTCTATTCCTGCTTTCATGTAGACTATGTAAGTCTTGATTTCAGAGGGAGAGGAGTCTTGTCATAAACAGAAAATGAAGCTTCTGAAGGTATGGAATAGGCATATGTTCTGGGTGAGGAGATGTGGGTAGAAGACAGGTGGAGACCTGACTCAAGGTATTTGGAGTGGTTTAGCAAGCAGACTGTGTGTAAAACTCTTGAGAAGGCTGGAATGCTAGAAATGGTTCGTAAAAGAAATGGGTATAAGAATTGAAATTAGGAATGAGGACTGAGACTTGCCATGGTAGTTAGCAGTGCTGAGGAGAGTGAAAGAAGTTTAGGAGATGAGCTATGAGGAGCAGGGCAGAATAAAGAAAAAGTCATTCAGCAGAATAGAGAGAAAATGTGCATGCACTGAAATATAGTTTTCATTCAAAGCTTGACATTTTCATATTTCCTTGCTATATTTGTGAAATGCATTTGCAAACTGTCTCCTTTTCTTTTAGTGCTAAAATAAATTGCTATAATAGTGGTTAATAAAGTGCCACCAGTCATGCCATTAGTTTAAGTGGAAGAAGTAGTTGTGATAAATCATCTAGTAAAGTTTTGCCAATATGACACTGCATGGTGAAATTTCAGGAGTTTTAGTTTGCTTTTTTTATGAATGATAAAAATAAGGTTACCAGTGAAGTTTTTATGTATCCCACTGAATGCAGGCATTACAGGTTTTTTTTAATGACACAATCTGTAGTCTTTTCCTCAGTTGCGGCCCAGGATAGACAGTGCTCATTAAATAAGTAGTTATTCAGCATTTTTAACTTATTATTCAGTGTTTAGCCCTGAGCCTCATTTTCTGCACACAATTCAAACTCTTCTCTAGGAGAAGAATGATTAATTTTTCTCCTGGGCTTTTTTTTTTTGGTGATGTTTGTCGCTATGGTATCTGACTGCTTCGCAACATTAATGAGTTTACTGTCCCTGTACTTCAGTGACTGGGTAGGGGTTTTAATATCTGCACTTTAAAATGCTGACTGAAGCACTCTTAGATTATGGTGAGAAGTATGTGTTGAATTGGTGTTTCCATCTGGTGACTTCAGTGAGCTTGTTTTTCACAGTAGTAATATACTTAGTGTAAAATTATAGGAGTGGCTCTTGGTCAGGATGAATGTCTGTCTAGCAAAGTACTCTTCTCCAGTTTTGACTGGGAGCTAAGAGCCTGTTCTTAGAAGAATATAGTGGCAAAGCAAACATATAGTATGTAACAGTTTCTCCAGTGTGCTCTCACAGCTTTTAGCAATTTACAGCAGCTTTCTACGACAGATGTATTGTCTTTCTATTAAGTAGCTCCAGTGGATTTTTCTTGTTCAATTGGTCTTTGAAGCAATGCAAATTTTTAGCATTTATGGTGTCTCACAGCAAGGGTTTCACATCTTAATGAAGTATTATGTGAAGAACATTCTCTATAAATTAAGTAGCATTTTATATGTCCAAATGTATAAAGATCTGTTCAGATATTCAGAGGTTTGTTTCTGGAGAACAGACACGGATAGAATTCAGTTCTGTGGTGCGGCATTGAACTGCTGCTCCTTCTTCTTACTTTGTTTAATTGATTTAATAAACACCAATGAACCTTTTAATACCTTTGATTTTCAAAAAGAAAAGAGTTTTTATTCAATCATCTCCATTCTAGGGGACAGGCCTTCAACTGTTCCAAGATCAGCATTCATTGCAAAATAAAAGGAAATAATGTGATTAAGGATAATACCTATGTGCTAGCAGGATGACTTAACACCAGAACTTTAATCCTTGCCTTTGCAATCTCAACAATTTTTAATACACTTTTTTTGTATAAGTTATGTATACATTTCCACAAAAAAATTTATATTTTTCCAGAGAAAAATATATTTCTTTTGAGATTGTAAATATAGACTACCCATATGGCAGTGAACAGAATATAAAAAAACTGGAGATACCTGTAATAACTTACAAAAAATTACGACTCCTGATGTGTATCTAATATCTTTATGAGACGTTATATAGAATTTGAGATGCTGGAAGATGGTTTTTTCCTTTATTTTTTTCTTTTCAGCAACTAATGATACTCATTTGAACAAGATTCCAATTATATTACCTGAAACAGCAAAGGTGAGGCAAGAAAAATCAAACTTTAATCGTTGAAAGTAAAGTGTGAAGATGAGATGAAATGAAAGAGCTTTGTGTAGGGGAAGGATGTTATTTTCCTCTCTTCTCTTGTGGGAAACAGTTATTGAAGAAACAGCAAGGTCATTCCCCAGTGATGAAACGTTTCCTCTTATGCCCTAGAAAGGTAGTTTGAGGCATAAATGGGATGTGTATAATTTTCCCACTTAAACTGTGAACCAGAACTAATGAGTGACTTCAGAAGTGAAGCCATTCCTGGTCCGTGGTACTTACTGTGTTGGTACTGCCTAACCAAAAAAAGAGAGAAGCTTCAGCGCTGAGCATCCATGTCTCTGTCATTCAAGCAAGAAAGAGTTGCATAGGTATAAATGGCATAAAAGGAGTAAAAGCAGCAGAAATCTTGTCATGCGTCTCCAGTGCATGAATAGGTTTTGCTATGACATGAACTGTTGCAATATTTGCTCTCCTTCTTTTGCTTTTAAGTTCAACTGGTTGTAACAGAGCACAGACTAAGGAAATAAGTTTTGAGAAAAGCAAATGAGGTTGTTTAGAAGTGTCTGCTTTTTAAAATGCCGAGGGAGCATCCTCCTTGTTAGGCTGCCTATTTCAGTAGACAACCTCCAGGGAATAAATCAGCTGATTATAATGGTGGTAAGAGACAAAGAGATTTCTTTCCCTTCCCTCAGTAACTAAATATTGTTTTCATAGGATTTTTTCTCATCATCATCCCTTCTTTTCCCAGTATAATTGTGATGCCCAGCTTGAAAATGGGGAAAAATTTAGGGTGTGAAGAATCCTGAGGTTGCTTATGCCAGCCTTGGAAAAGAGAACCTTGCTGCAGATATTCTCCTCAACGCCAGGGAGTCCATATGAAAAAAAAAGATCTAGGTTAATGATTTTGGAGAATGCAGAAGGCACTAGGCTGGAAATGGCATGGAAAAATTGAACATGAAGCAGAATTCATTGGGTAGTTTGAAAGAACAGACACAGTGCTGATCAAAAGTGTAAGATCAGGGGTACAGGACTGATTTGCAAAGTAGGGCATGATAATTTCCTGGACAAAGTGGTAGAGGTCCACTTTCAGAACCTTCCTCAAAGACTTGATGAAAACTTAAGAAGTGGCAAATATATTTCTGTAGAGAGTGACAAGAAAATACACACAGGTGGTTGGATGTTGCCTAGTCTTTGCCCAAGAGATCCATAGCACATGTGGACAAATTTGCCTAGCTACTTGGGAAAATGCCAAAACCAAACCCACTGTCTCTGAAAAATGGCAGAAGGAAGGAACTCAGTCCCTTTGTGGTATTCCTGTTAGAATATGTTCTTGGGTTAAAAAAAAGGGTTGAGAATGAGAAGGCAGGCCTCAGGATTATTTTTTTAAAGGATGGAGCCAGAATGTCTAGACTTCTTTCTTTGAAAGTTTACTACTTTGGCTAGTCTTCATAGTAGCTAATTACCCAGATCTCCTTTGAAAGTATGACTTTGTTAAATTACACAAGATGTCACCATTTCTGAGTGTCACAATTCCTAAAGAGGAATTAAGAACAGTTATTGGAGAAGGTCAGCTCATAATACGCATCTCTGTTGATACGTTCCATTTGGCTTGTGAGTTGCTGTAGCATTCACAGTAGCTCCAGCAACTGTCATGCAACATGCATTATTGCAGTCTTCTGGGATTCTTGGCAAAGTCCAGAATACAGCTGAGATCTTCCCGAGGAAAATGAATCTTTTGGTAAAACTGACAATTCATTATACTCCTGGAAAGTTGGGTCTTCGGGGATTTTCTTTCTCAGCTCCATAGAAAGCAATCTATATACCAGATTCATTTCACAGTATCGCACTACCAAACTTACTGGGCATCAGATGAACCTTGGGTAAAGCATACAAAACTCGGCAAAGGATGGCTTTATTTTCACTGTAACTCTAAGGCAGATGCTACCTTTCAAAGCAGTTGAATTGACACTCACATAGGGAGTTGTCAGGAACTATTTTAAATTTACCAGAGCAGCAAAGGAGGCTGTCCTGACTGCGTTAGCACTGCTCAGGGCATACTTCTGATCATCTGCAATTTTAGTCACATGGCCTAACAGTCAGATCATCAGAGGCAAATGCACTATAATTTTAATGACAAATCCCTTTCCCTTTGCACCTCCATTAGGGTACATTATTACACATCTAAGCATACCGAATTTGACAATAATATGAATGATTAAAATAGTTGTTTTTTCATTTAAAGTTGATATTTAAATCACTTTTGATTCATGTGTGAAGAATTTCTTTCTAAACATGTGTTTAGTTTTCACGGGCATCCTGGAAAGATTTTTAGCGAGATTTGAAAATGCTTAGAAACCTGGTAACAAACACCTGGAACTAAGATTGGTGATTTGTGACCCAGCTTAAAAATTGTCAGAAAAGGAAAAAAGTAGCCTGACTTTAACTTCTCATTTGAAGTGTAATACGTCTTTTAATTTGCTGTTGTGCTGCTGTGCTGAAGTTGGCTCTATGTAATACAGTATCTGATTTTTTTCCATCATTTTCAAGTGGTTGTTTTTTGAGCAGGTTTTTGGGTCAGTAAGCATATGCTCTGAGTAGCAATTACAATATCCAAAGAGAAGTTTGCCTTGTATCCCTTCAAATGGATTCTCAGACTTAAGCTGGGATCATTTATCTTTAACATAACAGCTGAAGACTTGCACACCTAAACATTAGTTCACATTCCAAATGAAGAAAATGCATTTTGGCTAGCAGCAATGTATTCTGTAACTAGACACTGACCATATTAATGATATTGTGTAACTGAGTGTTACTGTGCTAAATACTACGTCTCCAATTCTGTTAGTGCTTTGATCATGAGATTCTCTTTTCCATTTGAAACACTATCAAGTTGTATTTATGTGTTTCACTGTTAAGCAATAGTGAGTGAGCCTATCAATTTCTCAAAAGGTCAGTATTTTCCACTACAGCTTAAAAATTTAAATGTAAATAATTTCTCACTTTATCGTTACACTTTTTTTTTTTTCCCAGTTGTGGGATGTTACTTCAATGCTAATGAGACAGGGCTGGGTATCACCATCCTCCAGAAAATAATGCAAGCAGGAGAAACGATACTGAAGAAATTTTGCAAATAAATTTGAGTTATGTCTTGCCTATATAGGAAACCTTGAAAAATCTTGAAATGAGCTCAGTCACAGTCAGGTAGTTATGTGTCCATTTTATAGATCTATGCTTCAGTGAAAGAGCCAAGTTCCTTTCCTTAGAGGCATGCATCAATGATATGATTATGTCGAAGGTACATGTCCTCTTCACTCCAAATCATTATCTTTTTTATCAGGAAAGTAGAGGTGTCTGTATGTCTGTAGTTGTGCATGAGTGTTTCACATAGCTGCGAAGAGCAGCTAGTCCTAATGAATCAGGTAGTAAAATTAAAGTGGATGATTTCTTTTTAATAATTTTTTAAAAAAACAGCTTCAGTGAAAAAACGCCAGCTTTTCTTGTTGAACTGTGGTAGTTTTTATGGTACTTGTTGTGATCTAAGTTTCTGACCATAGAAATGGCATGGAGCCCAAAACAGCAGTTGAGCTGATAACCATGTAACTCACCTCTGATGTGGAGACTCACGTTCAAGTCTCTGCTCTGTCATTATTCCAAGAGAGTTCTGTAATAACTGGTTTATCCAGCATGTACTTTTCCCCAGACCAAAGATTATACAGAGTTACATAAAAATATTGAAATAGATTAAAGATACTAAATCCAAAACATACAAGCAGTATTGGTCACGACACTTGCTTGGGAAACAGAACTGTGGTACGGGGTTACTTTAAGTTTAATCTTCCCATCATAATCCAGCAGCCTTGAGTTTCACATTCTGTTCTTTTCTGTTTAAGAAACTTTAAAGTCAACAAAAAAACCCCCTACTTCCGAATGATTCTTGAGTTTAAGTCTCACATAGGAAAGTGGAATTACCAGAGACTCAAAATTTGGAAGTCAAATACTTTAGTGAATTCTAAAGGCAATTTGTTGCAAAGTAAGGGAGTGTTCTGTTTGTACTGTATTGAAACCTTTCTAAACCACACCTTTCAATTCCATTGTTTTTGTGTGACAACATTTTGAATGAGTAAGAAATGTGTTAGGGTTCTGATGGTAGGTTCAGGAGTGTTAGCACTGTTTGAAGTGGACCTGCAGTTTTCTCTGTGGCATGGACTTTGAAGTACAGGACTTTGAACTTCTCAGAGTATTATGACTATAGTTTTATACACTTAGCAGAACTGTGCAGTTATGCATGTACTGGTCATAGGTTTGATTTGTTTAGGCACTGAACAAGATTTAGAACTGATCCTTTTTCAGATGAGTATCATCATTCTTGTCTGTGGTGAAGTTTTATATTTGTGCAATAATTTTCATTGCTGAAGTAATTACTATTCATGTATGGCTTTCTAGATGAACTGTTTGGAGAAAAATACGTTCATTAGAATATCACATTACTGAAATATATCAATTTGGAGCATAGTGGTCTTTCTTTAGTATCTCCATTTCTTTTTTCCCCCTTCCTCTGATCCCTCTCTCTTAGTTTCTCTGCCCACCTGTCCCCCCCTCCCTGTGCTCCCCTTCCCTGCTTCTCTCTCCCCCATCACTCTATCTCCATTATTCTGCCTTTCCATTCATCCCTTTCTCACCACATCTCTGCACCTGCTTCTGCCCCACCACCATCTCCCTCTTCTCTCTCTCCACCAGTTTAAGCCATAAAGAGAATCACCTGAGAAAAAATAATACAAGAACACAAATCAGGAAGCATTGCCTATTGAGCTGAAAATAGTTAGATGGAAGGATACAGTGAAAAAGTAGTCTGAAAAGAGAGAAACTGATCTCTTTGTTTAGGAAAAGTGTTGGTGTTTCTGAGGATGAGCCAATGGCAAGTATGATTAGACTAAAACAGGACAAGTCACCCATAGTCCCATCCAACATTGAAAAGGAAAAGTGTGAAATAGAGGAGACATGTTTTATTTAGAATATGAAAATCTGCTTGGGTTGTATACTCTTTTCTATGAGCTGAGACTTACCATAATAATAAGGATAGCATGTATCCTAAAGAATTATTGGACTATTTGTCTGATTATATGTAAGTTCATGAAGAAATAAAATCCTATGCAGAAATACCTGATAAGAACATAAACTACTTCAGAAAAGAGAGCTGAAGATGAGGATGTCTGATATGTTTTCAGAGATAATTTAGATTATAGTGAAAAGAGAAAAAGGTGTGACTAGGGATTCCTGGCAGTAAAGAGAGAAGTTTTAGATCACACACATTTAATTTACTTCTGTGATATTACTAGATTGTGCTGAATGGGCCTTTTTTTATAACGTATTGTAAACAAAAGAACTTCACACTCAAGTGCTTCAGATTTACAGCGAGGCTGCTTTGGAATAAGATAATTAAAGTAATGAAAAAGCAGAAAGAGTGAGGAGAAGTACAGTGCCTGGCTGATTTACTGGTTTATAAAGAACCTGGAGACATGATTTTGTTAGTTAAGCATGAATTAATATATTCTATTTAGAAGAGATATAAAGAGAAGGTACGGAAGGGATGTCCTTTACAGTCAGCATGCAATTGTCTTGAGAAATAGATCAGCTAATATGTAAAAAAGCTGTCTTGCAGAGATCAATGTCATATACTGCACTCCACTTCAAAATCCTTTCTTTCTTAAAGATCTTATGTCTAGGCAAAGAGTTATAGAAAGCGGGGAGAGCAAATTTAGGATCTCTTAGGTCCTGAAGCACTGGAAAGCATGGTGAGGTAACACGCGCCAGTGTTACCTGTAGGTGACATTATCTGTGTCAGGATCAACGGAGCCGTCTAATAATCTATATATGGTTCTCTTCAGATTTACATGCATGGAGTAATGATACCCAGCCTAGATCTACACAGAGTGCGCTTGGGTTTAGCAGGACTCCTTAGCTCAGATTCAGTGTCATGCAAGTGTGGCTACAATTCTTCCAGACTTTAGCTAGTTTTGGGAGCATTATGAATGCATACAGTTGGCTAAGAAGTGCTGTTAGATCCAAACTGGCTTTTGCAGACAGTCCTATGTCTGTGTACCCACATTGGTCTGCAGATAGTCTGCCCATGAACTGTGGCATGTCGGTGGCATATTGTGTGTATCACTGAATGTTGTACATTACCACATGGTGTTCTTCAGATGAAATTCACTCCACTTAATTCGTACAAGAGGGATGGTGCTCTCTTAGTTGTCACTTAGTATTTTATTTTCTCATTGTGACTGTTAGCTTATGCCTTTAGCACACAGTTTGCAGGTGCCTCTGTAAAGAGAATTCTTTTCCTCACTTATTTCACAGCAGAGTTTTGCAAGTATAATGCATTTATTTTCAGAAACAACCTTGTTTGATGACAGGGTATAATTATTCCACTTTACAAATGGATATGTGAAGCCCTGAGACACGAGGGTCAACATCATTGAGTAATTTTAGATGCCTGGTTCAAAACACCTAAAACCTGCTTTACGATTTTGCAGAATATTTGTCATCACAAACCATTTAAAAGTGCAAAGCACAATTTCCTCTGACTAGCAGGGCAACTTCAAATGTGCTTTTTCTGTTAAAACTCAGAATATGATGTGGCCACTCTGAAAGTTACATGCTTGACGATCATTCTTGCAAAGTTAGATTTAAGAGACTTTCTTACTGTCCAAAAACCTCTCAAGTACAGAAAGTCTACATCTCTAGGGCAATATTGCACTACCCTGCATATAAATTTCTTCTTTTTTCCCATGCAGTCATCTAGTTCATTCAGAATATGTTTCTCTTTCAGTTTAACTTCACATTTAGCAGGCTCTGTTGGTACAGAATCATGACCTACCTTTAGAGTAGGTTACATAGAGAGGCTGAGGCAGGTTTAATGAGGAAAAAAATGCATGCATAACTTATTTGTGCTATTTCTTGATATTTCAGTGTGATTTCTTATAATATTTTCACATGATTATATAGATATGTAGTTTCCTTTTTTCTTTTTTTTGATTGAAAAACCCTGATAAAGTAGCGATTCCATCATGTTTGTGGTACCAACACTCAGATCCATTAGGCCTGTTCAATTTTTGCATCACAGCTGACCAACTGCATGATAGCAACTCATGGGGCTAAGACCCTGAGTATTCATGGCCAAAGAAGTCATCTTTTGGCCTTATCAAGCTTGTAAGCCACTGACTAGATGAACATGATGTAGATCAGTGAGAAATGGCACTTCAGGGTGTGCTGCACAGAACTCTGTGTGCTTTACTGGAATGCTTGGTACAGGTAGCCAGTGGTCGTGTGCATTATTATTTTTTTGAAAGTGTTGCTGATATTTGCCCAGTTATCATGGGATTCATATTTGGAAAACGTGTTCTGGCAGGGTCTAACAAGTGTTTCTGGTCACCTGATGAAAGTTCAGCTCTTCTAGTCTGTCCAACTGTCTTCTTAGCTTTAGCCTTTATTCCAAATATCCTGTGTTTCTTTGTGCCCTTTCACAGCTCTTCATTTTACCCTCGGGAGGCTAATGCTGCCAGTCTTTTCCTCAGCTATTTTAATTACTTCAACACCCCCTCTCCAAATTTCATGTCTTGCCTGTATGACTTGGGTCCTCTTTTCTGTCTTCTCATTTAATTTTATTTTAATTTCCTGTGAATTTCCCTTCATATGCTAATTCAGATTTCCTGCCCTCATCCTCTATTTTCTTCTTCTACTCTAGAGCTCCTTTCTCAGAAGTCTGACGTGAATTTCAACTTAAACAAAGCAGTTTTAGTCATAAGCAAGATAAAATGTGATTTTACACTGGGGATAGGAGGTAATGCATAATAGGCAGTGTTGCTAGAGCACTTGCTAAATTCACCATCCATAAAGAAGAAAAGTTAGCCAGAGAAAGAACATATCTGAATCTGCTTTTTACTGATGGGCAGTAGCTTTTTAGCATGGTTTGTACAGAAGACCATGATTGATTTAATTCTGCATGGTAGAATGAACAGAGTCGTAGAGTGCACTAGTGGGTAAATAGTACACTCAAGAAACTTCTTGTTTATAAAAGAAAATCTGATTTTTATAGTAGAATGATGGGAATGCTGCAATCAAGTAGTATGGAAATAATTTTAGAAATCTTAAGATTCAAGTGACTTTTCAAAAAAAACCATGAAAATTCTTGAAAAGTTGGAATCAACAAGTTTCTGGTTGAAAAGGGGAGAAAGGTCATTTATTTGTATGTATGTATATATACATATATCTAAAAGGAAAACATAAATCCTTCAGTAAATTAAAAAAAAAAAAGCTAATTTATTGGTTTGATTAGTTACTCTGGAGAGTGAATGGAAGAATTCCTCTGTGCCATTAAAAGCACTGTTTTGCTCACATCCAGCATGATGCAGGCACTTTGTGTTGCACTAGAACTGCTGCACTGGTAGCATGTTCCAAGTAGAGAAATAGTTTCAGAATGTCAGTACATTCAACCTTTTTATAAATCCATCTTGTCTATGAAAGATACATTCTCAAAGTATTTGACTGATGAACAGTGGGAGAAGACCTTGTAAAATTTCTCCACCCAAAAAATGCAAATTTCAGAATACATGCTACATAAGTTTTTTTGGGGTTTTTTTGTATGTGCTGGATGTTTTATTTTATTAAGGGTATTAGCTTGAAAATATTTGCCATATCTGAGAATTCTTTAAAGAAAACGGTGAAGAACTGAACTCATCCATCGGTATGGTGTATAGTTTTCAGAAAGGAAAAATATTAGAATAAATATTACTTTCTCTAAGTCTAATATAATATTTTACTATTATTTAACTTGGAATATGGAGGAAAAAAAGTCATTAATTATCTAGAACCTGAGCAGAAAGCATTAATAATTAATGAATGATAATTTATGAAAAACTAAGTTCCATCTTAAAAGAGAATTATAAAATTGGATAATGAAAGGAATACAGGATATGCAACATTTTTATTTTAAATATATAATCAGATTTAAGTAAATCAAATGATTCTGTGCTTCTTAAAACCTTAAAGTTGAAAAAACCACACGTTGCATTAGCTTGAATATGAATGTTGTCATAGAGTGTTACTAGATAAGAGACTTTAAACATAGAGACTATAAATGATAGCTTATTCTACCAAATTTTAATGTTAGTAGCCAGAGAGTTACTCTAACAGTAAAACAAAGAGGAAGATGCTTTTAAACGTGGCTGACTCCCAAGCTAATCTCAACTAAGTCCAGTCTGAAAGCTCCCATATTTCTCCAACCTGTTTGTTTCCTTTGTTCAGTGCCTTGAAATAAATTGTCACCTAAAGACATGCCAAAGTTTGATTCTGCTGCGTTTTTTCATTTCGGAGGAAGACACTAGAATTGCATTAGTCCAATTGGCAGATACTGAAAAACTGGAAACTATTGCAAAATACTATATAAAACAGGATTAGACTATAGTAAAACCTTGATAACCTTCAGGAACGGGTTAAATACAATTAAACATTTTGATGAGTAAAGAATATTTTTGAGAACAAAAATAAATTTTTGAAGACAAAATATATAAAGAATACTGAGTATGAAGAATTTGGTATCAGATTCTTTAGATAACCACTCTATACATATACTTCTGTTTATACTATCAAAAGAATTGAGAGATCTCAAGAAAGCTCAGGGAACCTGAATTCTCTAGCAACATACAGTAAGAATACTCCTAATCGCAGTTTACAATACAAAACCACAGTATTGGCAAGCAACACTAACAGAAAAGTTCCCAACAGTTTATCTCAAATTTTTGTCAAGATGATATTAGAAGTGTGTGACAAAATTGAAATTTCTTCTCACATCTCTTAGTACGGGCGAGTGGTTCTTATTTATTTGGAGTCTGTCTAGAGTTCCTCAGATGTCTGCATTTTGGTATTCAGTTCCATTCAACTTTCAGTGGGTGCATTTTGGTACATGTGTTCCTCTTCTCTGGTATCTGTAATAAAAATAGTGTCTTTTATACAGTTGGAATCTGGGACACATCCTGGTGCCTAGTTCATTTTGTTTGGAAACACCCAGGGGAATTCTAATCTGTCAGTACCTGCAGGTAGTTGGGGCAAAATCTGTTACTTAACCATGTAGCTGATCTAGCACTATAAACCGGGATCTATTCTTGGCATCTCAAATAGTGATTTTTTTTTTTTACTTAAATGAAGTATTAAGGCAGTAAGTTGTGACATATTTTAAATAATTTTGAAAATAATCTGATATTAAAGGAGATCCTCAGATTAGTGAGAATTTTCTCATGATAGAAGATTGCTGGTCTAGTGTGTACTGCTTTCTCTTGATAAAATTATGCCTTATGTACAGGTTTGCCATTTCATTTTCAGAAGTTTTATCAAACCTAGTGATAATCTGACTTTCACTGTAGTGAAAATTAGCAACTATTGGCAGCACTCAACGTGTTTATCTATAACTTACACTTGATATCTAGGTGCCCATGTTTTGAAATAGATCTTTATGTTTTATACTGGATCTGTGAGAACCATCCTGTTTGTCCTTCCATATTGAAGATGCAATTTGCAGTGAATCTAAACAACCACCTTTAGATGGTGATCCTTGAGGCTGTACCTGAGAAGTAAAATTCTTCTACAATCTTCAAGAGATGTTTGCTTTTCAGTACATTACCGAGGATATTGAAGTCAAGAGGAACTTAAGCACATGTTCAGAGTATGGCATTGCTATTCTGAGAAGAGTATGATATTTAAACAGTTGGAATGAGCACATCATGCATTAGTTTTATGTTACATTATCCCATGGCAGGTGTATTAAATTATTTCCTATTCAGGTGTTTATAAATACTTTTAGTGAAGTTCATGATTGAAAATTCCCGGAAAGCATAATAGACAGTGTATTAGAAATGACAAGAAGCAATGTCAGTGAAACATCATGCAGTTGACTGATAACAGATTAATCAAATACCTTAAGGCTTAATTTAAATGGATCTAGCATTACCCATCACCCAAAAATCTTTTATGCATGGGGTTTGCCTTCTAAAGTGTGGCAGTTGTGGTCAAAGTAAATCCAAGCTGTCATTTTTTTTTAGATGTAAAATTGAACAAAATTCAGAAGATGGTTTGAAATTATAATTTATTTTTTTTTTATGAATAGATCAAGTATTCAGACATTTTTGTTTCAGATTTGAGGAAGTCCTACGTGGATAATTATAATTAATGTGTGTCAGCTCATTCATATTATTAATATAATATCCGATCAAGTTTTAGTGTGAAATTATTCTCTATTTATCTTGATCTTTTGCCTTAAAATCAAATTTTTAATGATGATGCTTTCAACTGAACTTCAATTTTAGTCTGTTTTAAAGATGACAGTGTAAGATTATCCATTAACTTACGAGCAAAGACTTTAAAATTAGTTGATTGGAAATTGCAGAATCCAAGATAAAGCAAGAGTTTAATAAATCTGACAAATTTCATATTTCTGTAGGCATCCAAAGTCATATGCATCTGCATAATGGAAGCTTCTACCAGAAGCTTCTTACTTGTCATGGGGAGAAATAAAGTAGGAGAAAGGGATTAAAGCTGGAATGGATAAAAGTACTGAAATGCCTTCTTTAACTCTGTAGGTGCTCTTCAGGAACAAGTGTAGAGTGCGAGATAGTAAAAGCAGGGAGACTGTGTTCAGTGAAAGATGTATGTGTGTGCCTAAGTGGATATCTTACTTGATAGTGGTTTACCCTGTCTTTTGCAAATCATTTTAATTTAGAAAGATAACATTTTCTCAAGACTATTAAATTTAGAACAGAATGGTATGGACAGCTGGCTTCAGGATAATTGGTAAATTTGAACTCTGACAGACCAGGCTATTAGCAATGAGAATATTTGTTGTTTTAACCCTTTAATCCCATAAGGCAAATGTCACAGTCCTTAGAATTCTAAGTTAACACAGCTCCCATACCTTTTCCCAGCTTTGTCTCATATGCTCTCACAGAATAATAGTACTCTTTTGTGAATATGCCTCCTGCTCTTTTCACAGCTAAAATCTAAACAACTAAATGAAGTTCACTTCCATTCACTTTTTCTACTCGTTTGGTAACAACCAACCTAATGCTAAAGTATTCTAGATCCTTTGACTGTTCTCTTTTCTCTTCTGAGCTGGCTGTGAAAGATTCCATTCCTGCTTTGTGCAAGGAGGACCAGCAGTAGTAGAGCATGGAATTAGTTGTTATTTGGGTCTGTAAGGATATCAGGTCATATGGAGTGTAAGATAATGTTTACTTTATCCTTTTTGATATGTAGTAATCTCTCAGTCTTAAATTCAAGAAAGAATCCAATCATGAAAATATGGTACATTTCTGGGATAACTTCTGAAAGCTACTGCCAGCAAAATTTAGATGTCCTAATTTTCCTTTGATGTGGCTCCATGGATTTTTTTTAGTGGATATCTTGCCACAAACTCTATATTTCTTACTTTTGTTTGACAGATTTTAATAAAACTACCTGTCATTAAAAACACAAGCCATTCACAGAATCTCCTGCATAATTCCGTGTAGGCTTTATCATAGAGACTTGTTATAGGTTACTGAGAGAAAATCCTTGCTCTTTTTCATGCTTGAAATACTCTGTTGCAAAGCCTGTGTGAGGATTTATTATCCTTATGATTGTTTCTGTATTTTATCTAGAATTACCCAAATATAAAATATACAGTCATTCACTAGCTAAGGGACTGGAGGTCAGGGTATTTCCTAGGTGAATGCTCTCATTTCCTTTTTTAAGGATTTGCCACCACCACTGAGCACCTTGAAAAGAAACAAGTCTTTTCTGTGTTCTTTGGGAAGAGGAGATGGCTGCTTATATTTCTGAAAGGCCCTCCAATCTATGGGCTGTAAATGGAGGACATTTTTCTTCAGTCTTGAGATACCTTATCCTTGAAATGAGAGAGGTTTTCAGAAACATGTATGTCTAAGAATTTCTTCTTGACTAGATTTAAGGAGCTGCATAGTGTTCTTCTTTTAAATTAATCTGCTGAGTGTTAGCTGAGGTGCCTAATTCTGGCAACACAATGTATGTGTATTTGTTCATAGGTATTTGACTTATTTAACCTGAGGAGAAAGATGTATATTACCTATCCTGTATGTACTGTCCTTTTCATAATTCTAGGCCTTAGAAAAAAGCAACACTGCACTTTAAAATGAATGAAAAAAAGGAAATTCAGGTCATGGGAACCTGAAGAGAGAGCACAGAACATAGTAGCCTTTCAGCTTTATCCAGGTAGTATTTGTTTACAATTTGGTATGCTCTTCTTTTTAAAAGAGAACTTGGAAATTCGAAGGGCTTCACAGCAGTGAATTGATGGACAATATCTAGGCTTCTATGAATAAGGAAGTAAGATCAAGATTTGAAAGACAGCCATTATAATAATGGACTTCTGTTAAACCATGTATAGAATAAAAATAAAAAGTAAAATGATTATTCCTTTCTTAAATCAGCTTCAGTTTTTTTAATATCTTCAGCCCCATCAGGGTATCTGTATTTTCTTCATAACAGCATATCCAAGTACATAAAGGACAAGAGGGTGAATGAAGGAATCAACATGGATTTACCGAGGCTAATTTGTAGCTGGCTAACCTGTCTGCCATCTCTGATGAAAACACAAGTCAACAATGTGCCCTTGCAGCAGAGAAGGCTGACAGAATACACAGCCAGCACGTTGAGGGAAGTACCTATTCACCTGTGTTCGAAGACTTTTACAGTTTTGAGCTTAATTATAGGAGATACGAAAAAACTGGGGAAAATCCAGAAGAGAGAAACATACCAAGATCATTAAGAAGCCGGAGCACTGACATACAGGAATTTGAAAGATCTGTTTGTTCAGACTCAAGAAAAGAACACTGAACAGGATCTCATTAAGGTGTCCTCAACTAAAGTACTTCTTTTGGTGTTAAAAAGGGCCCCACTCTTATCAGGTGTGCACAGCAAGGGGAAAATGGGGGCAGATACAAAATGCAACAAGGAAAATTATGATTGGGTATTATGGATAAAAATCACAGTGAAGGTAATCAAGCTCTGCAAAAGATTGGCAAGAGAGATGGTGAAATATCCATGACTGAAGATACTTAAAACTTGACTGCACAATTTCCCTAGCAAACTGAACTGACCTCAAAATTAGCTCCAGCTTTGAAATTTGCCATCTCAGAGAAGGTGGTTGAATGAAATGATTCCAAAGGTCCATTTCATATATTCTGTAAGTCTTCACAGTTACATTCTCACCATAAGCATTATGTCTTTTCTGGCAACAATATCCACAGCTCCAAGTTGTTCTGGTGCTGAAGTGTCGCTGTTTTCCCCACGGACGAGCAGAGAAATGACACAAAGTCCAGGCTCAGAGATAGATGGACGCGCTTTAATGAATTCTCAGAAGACTTTTATAGGTTAGTTCACAAAGTGTATTAAATGGCATAAGGTAATTGGTTTTTTGCCATCCACCCCCTAAGGGGATTGGTCAAGTTGTAAGACACCCATCTCTGAGTGTTTTTTCTAGTTAGAACCATAACAATTCTACAAAACAACCTGCAGCTGCAATAAGTTTACAAAACTGTAACATTGTTTTGAGTTACTTGCATGGGAAAGACAGAACTCTCACAAAAATGCTGCAGAGAGCTGAAGAAATTCTCTGCTGGAGTTTTTTCAGCATCCATACTGAAGCTTGGCCAAAGAATTGATCGTGATCTGTCATGTTCAGCACTTGCTACTGTTACTCAGATTCTTAAGGAGTGAAACTGTTGGACAAGGGTGATTTTCTCCTGCCTTCCTCTTTGATAGTATTATTTCCTCATTGACTAATTCAAGGTGTACTAATGTAGTAACTTTCCTTATCTGTTACTTTCTTCGTTGTGAGTTGATAGAGATGATTGCATGTTCCCTTTGTTTTCCGCTGCAGTCTGTCTTTGTTAAAGGTGGTATTCTTCACACATAATTTCACAGTAAAGTAGTTCTGGTACCTAGAAGTTCCTTCAGCGTCTGAAAATTAGAGAGTTACCTTTAAGTGGGATAGAACTTCTGTTATCCCAGTCAGTCCATTACCTACATTGTCACAAACACTCTGAAAAAATGAAATTGTTCAAATGGTCCAAATTGGACCACAAATGTGTAGATTTTCAGAAGAAAATAAATAAGTATGTTGCAAGTTCATGTGGATAGTTATGTATTGTGGTCTTATTTTTGGTACAAGTCATTTGATCAACTTTTGACCAGTCTCATTATTCTTATCCCAGTGATTAATGGGAGGATGTTATGGCAGTACTGAATGCAGCTCAATGTATCTCCTACATGCCGCTCTAGGACTGCCAAAAGCAGCCGAGATGTTATCAATGCATCCTAGCTCCAAGTTTCTTAGGAAGTGTATGTAGGATGGAATGAGAGGTGCACCTGCCTTTTATGTGTTAGATTGGAAAAAAAACTGGCTGGTTTGGATTGACTGGGTATATTTACTCCATCACTATAATATGTGAGTTACTCTTGATGCAGTCTGCTTTCTGGTGTCTAGATTTACTTTTTAGATGAAGCTCTGTATAGTTGAAGATGAGAATTTGAATTCTCTGGATTGGAAGAAAAGTATTATTACAGAGGCATTTTCTGTTATGTGTACTTTCATGCATGACATCAAGAGGTGGACCTCTTAGTAAAAAAAATTAATACATCTTCATGTAAAATTCATGTATGTCACAGAAGAATTGATGTTGGAAGGGACCTCAGGAGATCATCTGCAGAGGTCAGATAGAAGAGGTTGTCCAGGGAGATTTTGAGTACCTCCAGGAACGGACAATCTGCATCTTGGGGCATCCCATTCAAGTGTTCCATAACCTTTACAGTAAAAAAATGTTTTCTTATTTCCAGATGGAATTTCATGTGTTGAACTTCATGTCTGTTGCCTCCTGTCCTGCCACAGGGCACCGCTGAGAAGATTTTAGCTTTGCCTTCTCTATAACCTCCTGTTGTATATTTACTGTGAGATCCTCCCCAAGCCTTCTCTAGCCTAAACAGTGCTGTAAGACAGCTTCTACTCTTCAAAGATACTCCAGTCCCTTAGGTTTGGAAGTTCAATTATTTTTTTCTTTCAGTAACAATTGTGAAGTAATTGTGCTGATGGTTTGGACTTAAGTTTGTCAAATGTTTTTATTTTGATTTCTTTTATCCTGAAAAGGTAGCTTTATTTAAAGAAACTTTATCCCTTTACATAAAAAGAATTCAGGAAAATACCAGGAAAAAAATTCACTGTTTTATTCATGTATTACATAGCTATAACTTTCCCTCATTTTATGTTTTCATCTTAACTACAAGAATAAAGAAATAGCAATAGAACCAATAAAAATAGAATCAAATTCTGTTGGAAACACTTAAAACATGGGAAATTGCTGTTCTTTTATTGCCTTCATTATTGACAAAGTAACTTCCCTCATTTGACTTCAAAATATTTTATGCATAATTTGTGTTTTATAGTATAGTATCAAATGTTGTAGTAAAACCTAATTTTATGTTGCTGTCCTTACAATGCTGAAATATTGATGACGATTTGATAGTAGCTATGTTGACTTTGGTGTATTTCATTTGAGATCCATGGGTTGGGGTCTAAGTTTAGAGCTATATACTTCTTTTATTTCACAGTGAACCACACCACTAGGAATAGTAAATGAAGAATAATAAAAAAAACCCCTTACTTTTATAGTATAACTAACTTGAGTTCTTCTTATTTTTAATCTTGTGGTTGACCACAAGTTTGTGGTTGATTGATTTCTGCACACATAAGACCATGCAGCTGAAATTAGAACTGCTTGACCTGCAGTGCTTGTAATTCACTTCATCCACCATGTACAAGTATAAAAAAGATGGTACAGCCTGCTAGCAAATCTTTGTGATCTTTTAATGCTTATAATTGCAGGACTGAGCTAGTAGGAGCTCAGTTCAAATAAACTGTATTTTGATTTCTTTCTTCCTTTTTCTTGTGATGTATTTAGTTTATTTCTAATGCACAATATTAATTGCATTTAGTTTTTATAGGTGTTTTAGTTTGTACTCACTATGTGCTTTCTAGGGCTTCAAGTCATCGGAAAGGACAACTAGCTTTTTTACAACTATGAAAGCTTCAGTGCTAGAGCCTTTTCATTAGAACCAAGTAGTGACACCACTTTTCTGAAAACTTCACAATCTGGAAAAGAGAAATCAGGAGTCTTTAGGAACATGTTTCCAATGTGCATGGTGGTCAGGACAGTGATGTCGTCTTATCAGCTACTCTGAGTTGTTGCAGCATGTAGAGGATACTGGAGAAAAGCAGTAAGAATTCTAGACTTACCACAGTAATTCTTAGTGCTGAGGCTGAGGATGTTCTCACAGCTGTCATCTGTGTGCAAAAAAGAAGTATGAGTGCTTCCAGTTTCTAGTTATTGACACCAGAAATGTTATCACTGGAGTTTTTCAGGCAATTATAATATTAAATGGATGATCCCCTAGATTAGATGAATGATAACTTGTCTCATTAATTACAGAGCTCAAAATCTTACAGCACATTGGCACAAGGAAAATACCATATCCAGGAGAGCTCATATGTCTGTAATGTTGCTTTCAGTGCATGGGGTCAGGAAAACACACATCTGCTACAACCATTGCTGGCAGTTTGGCTATATGAGGAACGACACTGAAGAGTAAGATTCTCTTGTGGTTCTGTGCGCAGCCAAACTGCCAACAATGTTTGAAGCATAAAATGCTTCTATGTGGCCAATAGAATAAGAGACTGGGATAAACATTTTTTTTCTTTTTCAGAAATAGAGAGAAATAATAATAATAGAAATCCCTTTGAATTTATCAAAGTTATGTTTAGAATAGGAGGACTCTTCTTTTGTGGTGTATCTTTGTACTGGCATTGGTTAAAAAATCTGCTAAAGTCTCTCCTCTCCGTCCCATTGTTGTACAGAACCGTTCCCATTTTCCTTCAACTTTGTGTGACAGTGCCCAAGAAATTAGTTCCATTTTTATTGCGTAAGAAACCAATGGTAAACCAGCTGCTTTCAAGTTTGAAAGAAAATGGGGTCCATCTTGAACTTGAAGAATAGTTCAAATTATAAAATTCAATGCTATTTTATGTTTAAATCAGCAGAGGTCATTTGTATCTCTTGGTTTGTAAGACAGTTTTTTTCCATAATGTGATTTATCTGTGGGAAATGTAACTTAAAATTGGTTATGAATGATTCCAGTATATAATCCTGTAGTTTGGGCCCTGTGACTCCAAGTGTCTTCTGTGACAGTTTCCCATGCTCAGGTGGACTGGGGCACCTTTTTAACCTCACTGTGATGATTAGGTGTGGAAGTGTAGCTCTGCCACCATGTGATCCATAAACAAAGTGATATGAAATTCTATCTGCCATATTGGAAGCTGGCTAATCTTTCAGATCAGTATATCCAGTTAAAGATTCGAATTCCTAGAAGCTCTGAATACACTATCAGACCTACTCTGAGTTGGAGATTTAGGACAACATTCTTTAATTTGATTTTGTGACCTCAGCCTTCCAGAAGCTGAAACTTTGTCTCAGAGATCAATAGAATATGTCTCCTGTCCTGCCTCAGCTGCGATGAGGCATTGGAGTTCCGTTCTTTGTTTAAATTTCCTGATTTACATCTTCATTTCTTTTCCATTTTTAAGGGATTTTCAGAAACAGTGTGACAGGCTGGCACAATGGAAGTGCCTAGTTCCAGGATATCCTTTATCACGGATATGGATATGCAAATCTCACTTTCATCCTTGACCTGTTCTCACAAGACAGAAACTTATTCTTCCTTCTGGAGAGACCATCTAATTAATTATGGAAAATAATATCTCTGATAAGTGGGACAAATTTTCAATGTTTAACTAGGTGCCTCTCACTTAAGAAGGCTTCTTTCTCCTTGATTTGTGATGACTGGGAAATCAGAAGTGAGAAATCTGTCCGTTTAGTAAGGCTTTGGCTGTCTTTAATTTCAGCTCATTTTGTATTGGTGGGATTAATTCTTTTTTCCCACCCAGTCGCTTCTGGCTTCCTTCTATACAACTTGGGTTTTTCTCCAGGAGTCCCTTTTTATAGAACTTAAATGTAGGTATTTTCAATGTGAAGGTTTTTCAGATCTCTGCCTACCTTTGCTTTTTTGAACCAAAAAAGACTGCTTTTTTTGGTAAGCGTTCTTTCTGCTAAAAAGTTGAAGAGATTCATGCCGCTGTAGCCATTAGCAGTATTTTCCTGCAATAAGGTCATTCTGAGTCCATTGTGGATTCCTTTCTTAAGTTTTTACCAGAATGAGACTCCTACCCTGCCTTGCAGGTATACTGTGCAATTATGGGTGCACTGCTAGGAATTTCCATCAGTATGAGTGTGCATGTGAAGAAGGAGAAAAGAAGAAAAGAATTTAACAACAGTGGTGTATTGTTTGGGATAGTCACATCTACAACTGTCCTTCCCCTTACCCTCTATCCTGGAGTCAAGCAGCTGAGCAAGGAGCTAAAAAAGGAATTGGGGTCAGTGTACCACCACTTCTCCCTTCTATGCCCTTTGCTGGGAGAATGAAAGGCATAAAGCAGAAACATGAACTGTGGGACAGAGGCTTATCATGATCTGTCTGGACCCAAACTCGAACAGGCATGCTCTTGCATCCTCTAAGCTGATAAATGCTGCTGGTGAGAGACAGGCTTCTGCCAAATTTATGACAGGAATGTGAGGCTGCATCTAACTTTAACATGCCAGGGAACATTTCTGGCTACTGGAAGGTGCCATGTGGCATTCTCCCAAGGAAAGAGCTACCAGGCACAGCTGAAGAATTAGTACGTGCCTAGGGCCTGATAGACAGTCTGGATGCAGCTATCCTGTTTAGAAGGTTTGATTAGTGTAGGTGTGGAGCATTCTGTGCCAGTATGACCTCAGTGCCAGAAAATAGTTCCAAACATGTTTAGTTTACTATTGCTGCTGCAGCCTGAGTTCCTAGATGGTTCAGAGTTGGAGTGACAAGAGAACTGACATGGCATTCAGAGTCTGGCAGAAAGGAGAGTCCTAACCTGCATACAACCCATGACGTATTTTCTGGGAGCTAAGCAGAGCCAGATAGTTTTAATGATCTCGGGTGTACTTTGATCTCAACAGTCCATAAGTATTCCAGATCCCACAATATCCACTGCCATTTTGTAAATGACTGAAACAATTGTGTCTCTGTTACATGGAAGACAAGTACATAAAACTCTACTGTCTAAACATGATTGTCTGGAGAATCTGTTAGGGATTTTAGGTTGTTCAGAAGGACTAGTTGATATAGGAAAGCCAAAAACCAGTTTCTGTTTGCAAACTTAAAAAGACAATCCTGTACCAATTTACCTTTATGTGAAGATTTTTGTAACTGTAATGGCTACAAAACTGAAGCTATAAAATTCATCTTGCCATTTAAAAAAGCCTCCAAGCTGTTCTGAGATTATTTCATGCCCTGGACTGCTCCCAAAGTTTTGTCTTCTATGTGGCAGAACTATATGATCAACTATGTTAAAATTTGTATTTCACTGTAATAAGAATCTATTCCTTCCTTGGTAGAACTGTTAAAGTTTTTTGTTTTACCAAAAAAAGCTCAGAAGTTTTCTTTCTGTTTTGTTTGCTGTAGATTTGGTATAGTTTTAGAATTTCTACAACCATAAACTGCATCCTGGTATTCTGTTTCCGTGCCCAAGGAGAAATTAACCTTCCAGCTTTGTTTGATTATGCTTTTATTGAAAATATTTACAGATTCTCTGTGTATTCAGTCTACTCTGAACTGGCATGATCAAAGTTTGTATGGAGTCACGGCTGTAGGGAATCTTTATGCTAATAATGTACCCCCAATTTATAAGTGTCTCAGTTATCAATGTTATAGGAGTAATGCTATGGTACACTGTTTTTTTTCAAATCATGTGTTATCAATACAGGTCTTTCATGTAAATTTGGGGTGAGCTCTCATGCCTTTAAAATGCCAAGTTCCTCCAGATCACTTTGCACTCTTTTCAGGTGGCTGCTTGGAAGTCCAGAAGCGATGGATATGCTAGTAACTAGATGGTTTTTAAACATTTACCTTCTACTATAACCCCCTTGCCCTAGGAAAGAAATGTTCCTCGAATTTTACTAACTTAAGCTGTGTCAGAAACATCTGTGTGAGCTTCTTTGCCTGGGTAGTGGGGCTGTGGGGGGCCAGCCATGAACTACCAATTAGATGGGCCTTGGCCACTTTCAAAATTTAATTCCACTAGAAGGATATATGGGGATTTTCTAGTATGACTCCAAGTATGACAAGTGTAGTTTTGGACCGGCTTCAGCACTTTGGTAAAAGTGTCCCTCTTCTTACTACTTGAAATCCGATTGTGCCCCCTTTAGTGAAATGATGGCTTCATCTGAATGATTTTACTGCCAAGAGTGAACCAACAGTCAAATCTAATTGTTAAAAGTGACCTTAGAATGAGATGTAGTAAAAGATCTTTCTTTCCAAGATTAAAGATGATTGAAATTTAAAGTGAATTCACAATAAGGTAAATTCAGGTGGGGTCTGTTTTTCAGGCGGTTTTGGGTCTCGATTCTTTTAACAGTTAATACTAAATAGCTTCTAGAGAACCTAGCCCATGTGTACGTTACAGGCCTTCCCATCTCCACCATTTTCTAAAAACCTACAGCTTTATGGAGATTTCACAAACAAGGATCCCTTCTTCTCTGCAAATATATGATCTTTAATGGAAAAAAAAAAAGAGATTGACATATATATAATAAAGGAAAGCAAGATGGACTCTGCCATCCACACATGCATTTCATACCCTTTTTTGGTGTATCATTTTCCTTCTTTTTATTGTAGGCCAGTCTAGCCTTGCACGATACATTTGGTTTAGTACCTAAAGTATTTAGTTGGGGATTGGATTTTTTCCTGCTGAATTATGTAAAGATTTAGGAACATTATTTGAATTAAACACAGCAGAAAAATTCACAGTAATTGTTCTCTGAGTCCTGCAGGTACCATAGTGCTGATAGTAGATTAGAGAGTTGTGATGAATCATTTTGCATGATGTCTTATTGTGGAACTGGGATCTCCTTTCCAATGCTTTTTTTTAAATCTGTGGTATTAGGAGGAATATTTGCACACAAGTTTGGGTTCTCTAGATATCTGTTACCAAACAGGCAATTCAGAAAAAAACATTAAATTATTCCTGTTATGGCTGACTCTTGTAATATATTTTACATAAAGATATTTGCCAAAACAGATTTTTTGGAGTATCCTATCAGTTTCAATTTAAAGAAGCAGAAAGATGCTGAAAGGTGCTGAAAGATAGTTCTTGAAATATATTCCCCCAAATTTAGCATTTTTATTTTAATATTGCTGGGAAGTTCATGGTCCACAGAGCTGCAATTCTACGGAGCACTTGCAATACTTGTGTTGTAGGTCTCAGGTTCATTTTCTAGAAAACATTTCACAGTAAAACTATTTGAGGTACAAAGAATATTTCTTTGTCAGTGTTTAATTGGTTTTTGGAAAATTATAAAAAACAGTGTTCACTTTAGATACATCTGGAAATAAGTGATGGGTGATTTTTCTTTTTAAGCTATTTGAAGCTCTACATCAGCCAATTGTAGTAGAAGCTTCTGTGTCATTTAAACCTCTTAGTCTTGGATTTCATTTCTACATTTGATAAGGCTTTTAAATAGAGTAGAAACAATAGCTCCTAATGGATTTAAATAGGGAATTCTAACATAAATAGACTGCAAACTTACTGAATATTTTTACTGTAATTACATTTTGCCTTCTAAGCTATGTGTCATAAATTATTTTGTTCAATGAAAAGCATCATGTTGGATGAATTGATTTTTTTCTGAGTGATCCAAATGGTTACTAGTATATCTTAACAAATACTTTTCAGTCATATGATGGATATGACCTTTGTAGTTATTTCAGTGACAGTGTTCAGGAAATTTTAAGTGGTGATATTGTTTTACATACCCAAAAGCTTTGGATGATCTTTGCAGTATGTCGCTGTGAAACTTCCGCCTCTAGTTAAAGTATGTTATTTTTCTCTGTGAAAGTAATTTTGTGGTAATAAAAGTATTTCTAGTCATGATCACAGTAATGCTTTGGATGCTGCTGAGGTAATTCTGACCTCTGTTGGCAAAGTACAGCAAATGAAATGTGTGCTGAGTATCACGCTTCTGTTTTGATATTATTTATTTCAAATGTGACATGTTACTGAGAGAGGAAAATAAGGCATTAATTCTATGTTTTTATTGTTGGAAAGCTTTTTTTTGTCCTACTGTTCCAATAAGCTGGAGCATAGGATAGACGATTTCTGCTCAAACTGTCCTTAGTTAATAACATTATCTGATTTAGTAATTTTCATACCAGACAATAGTTTCATCCAATATTGTTCTTATTCAGATTTTCTATTCTATGCCAAAAACATTTGAAAATGTCACATTATAATAGTTCTATGTATTAAAGATTAGATCTTACAAAGATTCCATTTGAGGTTTGCAGTATGTCTGATAAAGACCAAATTTTAAGGCTCTGAAAAAACCTGATCAGTGGATTGGTTTTGCCCAGTTGTACTTACTGGAATACCTAATTTCACACTGATTAACTTCCTTATTTAACTTGATGATTAAGGAGAAGAAAGAAATGTTGATGTAATCTGAACAGGTGATAATTTTTTTTTCTATGCAGTAACTATCATTTCTATCATGTATTTGTCCTATCTATCTTTATATTTCATATATCTTTCCTAAGTTATGTTCTTGTTAATGAAGTTAATACAAAGCTGATGGAAAGAATGAGTGTTAGCACTTGGGGATGGAGGCAGTCAACATGCAGATACTCCATGGTAGCATTCTAGCAAATGCAGTAAGTGCTCCTCTGATTTGAAACTGTTTCTCCAAAGAACAGACTCAAGTTGTTTAATATTTGTGTTATGGACAGCAAAGGGTTTTAGTACTCTTTTGAATTCATTTTGATCAAGGTTACTTTCAATTACCTTATCTCTTGCAAAAATGTACTGTTGCAGGCTGCTGATGTTCTCTGCCTTACTCATTGTTTGCTTAGGCCCATGGAGTCTGAATGGCTGAGGAAATACTCTACTGGAAAGGACAAATGTTGTGTATGTATTCTACATATGTTATAGGTCATTGGAAGACTTCAAGAGCCTTAATATCTCAGGATTCGTATTTTGGAAGTTAGTTCCAGGAGCTTGCACTCTTCAGTGTTCTGACTTTAGGGTAAGGTTATGGCAGGTTGTCCAAAAGGGCCGGACGTTATTGCTGCTGTTATGAGATGAAGATATGGAAAGCTTTGAATTGAGAATATGGGAAATCATGTGGATAACTGATTTAATACCATGTGGATGCAAACACTCGAAGTGAGACTCTCGCATCTGTTACATTCTCATATGTCAAGATAGTGAGGGATTGATTACATTGATGCAGGGTTTAATGCTACTATAGTTGACTTCTGAATCTCATTTTCAAATCTCAGCATAAATTGAGAATGAGGTATGAGAAGACCTTCAAGAATCAAGAGGAAATGGAATAATGTATTTTTTCTGGTGTCTGTTTTGCTAGTGTCTGATAGAATTATTTTACTTTTGAGGAAACCCAGATGAGGAAGGACAAGGTATTAAAGCCAGCTGAATTGCAGACTCTATATATAGCAAGCTCTGTTCTGTGTGTCCTAGAGCTATAACAAAAAGTCTCATCTCAGGTTGGTTTCTAAGATGAACAATCTTTAGTACTGGAATGAGGTCATAGATCTAACAGCATCCATATTCAAAAATCTTTCATGCAAATTGCTACTCTTCCCAGTGCTGCTTCCAGTGCCAGAGGTCCAGGAATTTTTATTCCACTTAAACAAATGTCAGTAAGTGTTCCAGGATGCATAATTAATCATTTAGAGGTTTTAAAATCTCCTTTTCTAGTAAATATTGACTTTGCCTGTCTGTGATAAGAATATGTTTAAAATTGCAAACACCATGAATTTATGATGGATGGGAATACTGTGTTAGATCTCCAAAAATGTATTGTGGAAAAAACTCTCTTTTATCACTAAAGATTCAAGGTCAGTTGAATTAGGAAAAAGAATGGTTAAGAGAATATCTCTCCTAACAAAATATGTCATCATATCTGTATTCTTGAGAGAAATAGGACTTTGCTTCAGTTTGTTTCTGATAAAAGTAATATTAGAGTGGCTTTTAAAAACTTTTATTTTAATGTCAGCTAGTTTCTACAAAAGAAGAAGTCAGACTGGTCTATCTGAGAATGTGCTCTGTAATTCAAAAGAAAATATTGATGTATATACTATACCTCAGAATTCATGGGTATATTCATGTCAGAGTATAGAATCATAAAATCACAGAATATGCTGAGTTGGAAGACACCCACAAGGATCATCAAGTCCAACTCCTGGCCCTGCACAGGATATCCCCAAGAGTCACACCATGTGCCTGAGAGCATTGTCCAAACGCTTTTTGAGCTCTGTCAGGCTGGCGCAGTGACCACTGCCCTGGGGAGCCTGTTCCAGCGCCCAAACACCCTCTGGGTGAAAGAACCTTTTCCTAATAACCAACCTAAACCTCCCCTGACACAACTTTAGGCCATTCTCTGGGATCCTGTCACTGGTCAGCACAGAAAAGAGATCAGTGCCTGCCCCTCCTCTTCCCCTCAAAAGGAAGTTGCAGACTGCATTGAGGTCTCTCCTCAGGTCTCCTCCAGGCTGAACAGGCCAAGTGTCCTCAGCTGCTCCTCATAAGGCTTCCCCTCAAGGCCCTTCAACATCATTGTAGCTCTCCTTCAGATGCTCTCTGATAGCTTTATATCGTTCTTATATTGTGGCACCCAAACCTGCACACAGCACTCGAGGTGAGGCCGCACTAATGCAGAGTAGAATGGGACAATCCCCTCCCTCAACCAACGGGTGAGTGAGTGTTTGATATACTTAGGATCATGAGATGTGCAAGGGCTTTCACAACCCCACAGGAGATCGATTTCTGTTGTGCTTATAGAAAAATAATGATTCTTTATGCAATTTCGCTAAATATTAGTTGTCTGAGAAGAGTTGAAAGAACCCAATATTTATTTATAAAGGGAGTTCAATATATGTACGTACCCATAAGTATTGTATACACACTGAAAAAGGATACAGTCAAGCATGTCTGCTTAATTGCCTTTCTCTATTAAATGGCCTAATACTAACTAACACAGTGAGCTGTGTTCCTGGTTAATCTTGATCAATCCATAGATGTTATACAAAGTGCAGAGGTCTGATTCATAACAAATATGTAGAACCCATCTACCTCATATATGTTAGGGAGCCAAAGTTAATCTGATGCACTGCTCTTCAGCATTAGCCAGGTGGTATTCCTGCAGATTGCTCAAATCACCTGAGATCATACATGGAGATACCATTGGCAATGGTTTTAGAACATGATTCACATTGCTTAGACATGAATGATTTTACTTATTAAAGGCACTGCCTGCTGATCTGGTTTTGAACTGAGTATTATCATAATTTAGTAGCTGTTCTTACAGCATTCTTCTGCAGGAGGATGCCAAATGAGAGGTAACATTTTTTCCTGTCAGAATGACTGAATTTTCAAGGACAGAACTTTGGCTTGAATCCAAAGATCTGTCTGACTCATCATTGACAAGCTGGAGTTACTATGGTTCTCTGTGAACTAAGCAAAACCCCAGCTTGTCCCTATAGACAAGTGGAATACAGAGGAACCCTTCTGTCGTAACTGATGAAGGCTTTCTCTCTTTTAACCACTCCAGGCAAATTGATCTTGACTGTAAAAGCTAACCAGTACTAGCCAGGAAAATTTTGCTTTCTGAATATAGCCACAGTATCATGCAGTATACTCAGCCAGTGTACTTCCAGATGAGTAGTCCATAAAGAATGATGAAGCCAAACTGGTTAGATAAAGGTCAAATGCAAAGTTACCTTATATATGACAGATTTTTTAAGTAAAGCATGACTAATTGATTTCCTACTCCTTTGTGTGACATCATCCTGAAGTCAATGTGTTTCTTCTTTTGGTTTTTGCATGTTAACTGAATTTTACAACATTTAAAGTGATGTAACTATTAAGGCTGTCAGGATAAAACTATATACCCTCAAGGGAAATAGGTTGCAGCTTCAAGTAAACGGAGTTCTAACTCAGTTAAAATAGTTCCTGTGACTTCTGTTCATGTTAGGTTTATTTAGATTTTACCATACAGAGTAAAATTGGAGAGACTGAGTGCTCATCAATATGTTTTTCCAGGTAGATTCTTTCCCAAACTGAGCATACCTAAATTTGCATGTAGTTACACATGCAAAGACTGTATCAATATGCAGTTGTAGGACATACCTCCCAGAGGTCTACGTCAGCCATAGAAGACCACTGGTTTCTCTAGTATTTTTAAAATAGATGTTCAAAGTTGGCTAACCCCCAAAATACTTAGTAAGACTTCTTCCGAAGCCTCCTGGTTATCTTTTGTTCTGCCGTCTCCGTGGTCTCACATGACATCCCCTCCTTGCACGGTCTTAACCTCAGAGACACACTGCCACACAACTGGCTCCCAGGCTACTTCACCTACTTTGCTGACTGATCCAGTTTGGTCTTAATTAGCAATCACACACTGTCTCACACACCCACACTACAGCTGCAGCCTCCATGGACACACACGGGTCCTCTGATCCATGGTGTCCCCCAAGTTTCTGGTATGCAGGCCCTCATTTGTTCCAGTTCCTGGCCAAACTTCCATATATTCTCACTAACCCATCATTTGACTCAGTTGCAGACAGTTTGACCCTCATTCATGCACACAGGGTAGAGGCCCTTGCCCAGGAAAATAGAATCAAAATTTAATAAGATTGAGTGCAGGACATGACCTGCATTAGGCTTATTGTACTGCAGAGCCAACTATACAAGTGTGATCAACCCTTTTTGTCCCCTTATCCCTCTATCTACTCAAACTTGTCCCTCCCCAAATCACCTAAATCCATCCCTTTCCCTGCATTTGATTCCTCCCCTAAATATCCCATCAGAAGTCTTACTCAATCCATGTGTCCCGTAACCCTAGATAGTGGTCTCTCTCAGCCTGAAGTGTTCTCCAGCATTGCTTCATGTTGATGTGTGTCACCCCTGGGCAGTGCGGTGGAGGCTCTCACAGCCCAGTTATGAGAGGGACCCCAACAAGGTGTGTCTTTGCCTGCTGTGGTGCTGCTGTGCTCTGCTGGACTTGCAGAGGTGGGCTTTTAATGCACTGGTGACGCCTCTGTGATGAGCTCCAGAGTAGCTGAGCCAGGGTACTACTTGATTCTCCCACTTTCTGTCCCTTTGTGGTCCTTTGTGGATATACACAGGAGCTGTTTATCACATAACCTAACATGGGAATAAGAATTTGTATCGTTTCCAATTATCTCAGTACTATTCCAGCCTGTTCTTCGAGTACTTCACAATTGTAATATCCTCATATACAGGTTCTGTAATTTCTCACCCCCAGAGTTGCTTTAAAGTTGTTTCTTAAGTTCTAACTCTATCAAATACGCTTTTGTAAAACCTTTTTCTTTCAACTGCAATTCTTTTATCCTGAGGTTATTCAAAGGATAAAGCCATATTGACTCTCTATAAGACTCACCATGACTAAGTCACTTCTGGATATCCAGGACTTAGGTATTTCTATGTGCCTCTTCTCAGCCAAATGCTGAACTTCAGTCATTTATAATCAACATTTTCATAGTTCTTTTCACTGGAGAAGCTATGGATGGCAGTTTGGACTAATGACAGTGTTAATAATAGGTAAAACCATAAATGAAAAAAAAATTTTTTTATAGGATAATATATTTGGCATAACACTGGATTCTACCAAAGAAGAATCCATAGAAAGGAAAAAAACCACGTTTACTAAAATGATACACTTCTATATTTGATAAGTAACATTATTAATTTATATAGGTTAGAGCAAGAGTTGTCAATTTGGTGTATTTGTGCATAAAACAGAGAATGGGAGCTATTTGTCTGCTGTTCACCGTAAGTAATATTATTATGTGTCTGAATGTTGATACACATTACTGTGTAAAAGTTTACATTTTCAAAATTCTCTGTAAAATTGTCCATGTGCTTTGTATAAACTGAGTTTAGACAACTGAACTTGTGTATGAATGTAGGCAGAGCACTAATGAAGAGCCTGGCTGTGTGCTCAAAAATCTTTAGTCAATGTGTTTCTGTCAGACTAACAAAAAATATGGAAAATTTGGAAGATTTTGGCTCAGAACAAGACAAATTCCTGCAATATGTATTTATTCTCTGGAACACAGGAACAGTAAGGAAGCTGTATAAATCTGAACTGGTTGGTGTTTGCCACTGACATCAATGGAAAGAGGATGAAGTTTAGAATTTCCCGCTGTTACAACTGACCTGGCAAGATGAGATTCATTACTTCTGCTGTACTGAAGAGCCAGGTGTCTCTAGGAAGAGCTTCCAAAGATATTGAGGACTTAGGAAAGAAGGTGGAGAGAGGGGTGGGAGAGGTGCACACGAGGCTATGTAAGCCTCTTAGCTCTCGACAGGGTTTAGACCCTAAAAAATGCAGGCATGAACACCATGCTTTGTGCATCTTCGCTGGAGGAACTGGTTCCATCCAGTGTCACCCTCTGCGTTGCTGCTTCATTTCAGAGAATAAATGAATTCCAAAGAGAGTTACCAGTCAGTAATCAGAGAAGGTTTAGTGAAACCAGTGGGCAGGCAGACACTCATGTCATCAGTCAGCTTTCTAAGGCTTTTAAAAATTCTTATCATTGTCTACCGAAAATATTTTCCTTTCACCTTAGCAAAACTACCATATAAGGACCAGAGATATTATTGCATAGTCATGAAATAGTATAATGATAATGGAATGATATAATGCAGATATATGTACAGAGAAGGGATGTGATGGAAAAATCATCCATACCTTGCAAGCATAGTTCTTGTACTGTTGAGGGGGAGTGTGTCTGTGTGATGATTAGCTGGAAAAAGTTTTTATTCCTTGCTTTTCTGTTCATATGTATGTAACAACAGCCACTTCACAATTCTTTCTTTCCAAAAAGCATAGCAAAATAAGAAATCAATCAAGTAACCATCTTTTTCTTTTATCTGTCATTTTCACGTTTCTTTTGAAATGCTATTCTTTATATGTAACTATTTAAGCTCATTTAAAAAAAAAGAAACGATAGTAAGAATTGTAAAAGAAAAGTTAAAATGCAAGAATTTATATTCAGACTGTCCAATTTGAATTTGATTCTCAGTTATTAGAGCATAAATATCCCGTGTATATACCGGACCTGGATCGCTTTTGTAGGAAATAATGTTGCAATACTGTCGCAATGCACGACCTCCTCAGAGAGGATTTCTGCACTGGCCCAAGGGAAGAGAGCTGCCTGCAGCTGACTCCTGTTTGTGTTTGCTGTGTTCTGTAGTTTGATAACCGAGCTGTGATTTTGAGCATGTCTTTGTGTACCCTTTGGGAGCTGACAGTGATTAGTCTGTCCATCCTATCTTGTGTCTCTGAATCATCAGGATTTACTCATTGTCTTTTGTCCTTAGCCTCTCAGCTTCACAAACTGCATGTCCTGAGGAGTTTCACATAGGTGCATTTATATACTCTTTAATAAAGTTTCAGAATATTTTTTTTAATCAGTATAGTTTTGGTTGAAAAATATTTCCTAAGACCAGAGTCAGGAAGTACAACAATGTTTTAATTAGTCCATGTATTAAAGGAGAAAATTAGGGGAGAATGAAGGAGGATTTGTTTGGGGGTTTTGGTGGGTGTTTTTTTAGTTTTGAGTTTTTCTTTGTTTTGTTTTTTTTTTTAAATTCGTGATGCCTAGTGCATCATGAATAGTATGTGAACTCATGGATCCTTCCATTTTGAAAAAACAACCAACAGACAAATCCTAACAACTCTAAGTAAAGCAAGCAAGATATCAAAACCAAGTAAATTATGTTATGGTTGGTTGTATATTTTTTTTTACTATTTAAAATCTTACTTTCTATTCCACTTCTTCTTTTCTTCATTCTCCTATAAGCTGGTGTAAATCAAAGGATGAAAATATAATTCAATAAATAAGACCATAATTAATAAACACTGTGCAAAAGTATAAGAGAGGTTGTACCTTATCAATACATAAGGACTTATTTCCTTCCAGCAGGTAAAGACAGCTTGTCTTTGCCATATAAATAACATCTGTCTATTATGGAGGAGCTATCAGTTCAAGGACTGGATTTTTACTATTCCATGAGGTTAAAATAATTTCCTTTAATTGAAAAGATTAGAGTGTCTTTTCTTATCTGAAAGTTGCCTTCTGTAGAAAAGAACATCTGTAGATGTCTGAGCAGATTTTAAAAATAGTTACTTTTTCTTTGCTTCTTTGCACCCAAGAAAGTAATTCAATCCTGTTCTTCCAAGAAATTAAATTGCAGGGAAAGGTGAGGTACCCAGAATTATGTAGAATTATGCTCACTGCAGAACACAATGTTTCACACAAATAATTCTGTACGCACACAGTATTACTTGTGGGAAAACAACTGCTTAAGTTTATGAGCTAATGAATCATTCAAATACACACAATGAAAAAGAGACCAGTCTACATCAGTATTCCATAGTGTGCACACACATATATATATATGTACATATATATATATTCCATTTTATAGGTAGTAAAATACAGATTCAATAGTAAATAATTCTTAAAAATCGTATGTTAAGCATGACGTCATTTTATTGATGTACATAATGAAATATGTCAGTATGAAACATTCTTTTTACTTATTAGCTTCAAATTATTTTCTTTAAACTGCAGCACTTGCTTCTAATGTATGAAGTGAAGGGAAATATGGCTTGCCAATGACTGTTTAGCACTGTATTGGAAACTAAAGAAAACAGTCTGTAATTCAGGACTCATAATTTTATGTTCTGGAAGTTGTAATACTAATGATTGAAAATTTTGTTACAGAAGAGTAAATTGCTTCTGTAAAGGATGCAATCAGTTTCAAATGTGGTTGGTTAGGTAAAAAAGCCTGCTGGTTCTCAATACACCTCTGTTAGCCAATTTCCAGGGTTTGGTTTTGTTGTTGGTTTTGGTAGATTAGCAGCCATGTTTTCCACTTTGAAACAAAATATTTCCTTTACTGGTTTTTGAAGAGTCCATAGTAGATCATGAAACTGGTTGTACAGGACATGTAGTGAAGTTGACTGTAAAACACAGAAAAATAACAGAACATAATTTAATTATCTTATTTTTAAAGGTGTATCTAATTTATTTTTAAAAATATAATCAATTAAAGTGGGAGCTAAAATATCAAGTTAAGCAAAAAAAAAAAATTACTGTGCCTTTAAACAATATGATTGGTTTTCACTAATCTTATGTTTGTTTGATTCTAGACCAACTGGCCTAAAGACAATGAATACATACTTGTGGAAAAATAGTACAAGATCAGATGATAACCTCAGTGTAATTACCAGAGTAATAGAGAGAGAGCAGTTCTAATTGAAATGACTATTCTGTCATTAGTCTTTCAGACTGTCCTACATAAAGTTCATGACTCTTATATATGTGGATGTGTAAAATTATTTTTATAAATAAATTATATTGATATCAAGATGACATTTGCTATTTTAAGTTTCTTTCATCATAATTCATATCTAAAGTTTAATCGCACTTGTTGCAGAGATCTTTATATTATTTGTAGATCAAATTTCTGACACTTCTGTACTTGCCAAGCCAAAAAATTAACTTCACAATTTTGCTTTATTTGCAGCATCTGGCGAGGACCAAACATAAACTGCACTGACAGTTCAGGTTATACTGCTTTACATCATGCAGCTTTAAATGGACACAAGTAAGTGCCTCACATTTAATTTTTATGTAAAATGGTGTTTAACTGTGTAATGTAAGAAAATATAGCATAGTTCTGAGATTTGTACCAAAAATTGGCAAACCTTGACTTATTAAAAGAGCCTTATTTCCAATGGGATGTATTAACATAGGATGTTTAGACACTGTCATCGATATCAATGTGGTAATGACAAATGGGAAATGTTTAGTTTAAAAGCCATTGATTCTATACTGCTTCTTCCAAATTCGTCCTTGGTTTTGGGGAAATTTAGTATTGTTACTGCTAATCATGGCTCTAGTGCTTTTCATTGCTGGGAAATTGCAGCAGAAAATATTGTAGTATGCTTTTGTGTGTATGTACGAATGTATAGCGTGTGAATGTTTCAGGAAGCAATTTTGTGGAACAACAGTATAGATTAATCATTAGCAAAGCAAAAGTAACATGAAAAGAATATTTAATAATTATACACCTGAAAGCAGGAAAAAAAAGAGTATTTTCACTAAAGAAAATTTTGACATAAAGCTTTGGTTAACTCCTCTGTGGGAGATAAGGAATTGATCCAAACCCAAATGAAATTAAGAGTGATTTGCACAAATGTTAATGTGATTTTGGACTGTCCATAAAATAGCACATGAATAGATAATTGTTATGTGTTTAGTTTAGTCATTGCACAATTTTTGCACCCTTCTACGGAAAAATTACAACTTTGAGATGTGTCTTTAATTGTATTCTAGAAAGGTGCCTGTTTTCTTTGGGACAGATTAATCTTTTGATGAGCATGGGATATTCTGTTTCTAAATAAATATATGAAGTTAAAATACTCTTGAACTAGATACTGTGCATTTTCCAAAGTTTCAGTTGTGTAGGAAGATTCAGATTCATCCATTAATATATTTTTACCTCCATGGAATTAGGTCCAAGTTCTTAATATAGTCTATTAAACTTAGCCTTTTTGTTCATAATTTATGGATTGTTTCTTGTGCTATTGCTAATTTTTGACTGACAAAACCACAAGCATCGGCTTGCAAAGATTGCTGGTTTTAAATAGGTGAAAACTGAGTTTAGTATGTTTAATACTGGCAATAAACCAATGGTTACCCAGAAAGCTAAAAATATTGCTGTATAAACACTGAAACTATCAGAGATTTCAAGTGAACCCTAGCAATATAAACTATAAAATCCCAAAACATACAAAAGCCAAATGATGTTTTCAGACACAGTGTTGACCAAACTTTTGCCGCAGTCAGGGCGGACTTAGAAATGTGGACTTAGGTACAGCAGCAGATGTAACTGCAGCCTTTGAAAAGTCCAGTGTTGGCTACTATGACCCCTTACACTCTCAGCAGGATAAGTAGCAGTAACTGACATCACAATTATACCTTGTTATATTAAAGTAAGCTGAAATACATCATGAGTTGTGGTGTGGTAAATCGTGAGGGTTCAGGATTTGTTATCCAAGCCATTATACTGATCCTGCTGCAATGGTAGCACTGCCAGCAAGAGAACTGGACAGATACCTGGTGGTTCTAATTTTGTTAGTCACCACGAATAACAAATAAACTGCTTTACACTCTATTTGAATTTTCAAACTTGATATTCAAAATCAAAACGGCATACAATCTTTTGACACAAGAGTCTTCCCACTTAGGAGAAGTTCCTGTGCTTTAAAAACTTCAGGGATTTTAATTTTTCCCCCTTTACACCAGGCTGAACCTGAGAGATTTCAAAGCTTTTCAGGAAAAGTAAGAACGTAAGACTTAATGACCCAAACAAGAATTAGTGGCTGGGATACTTGTTGGACACCATTGTTCAAATCCTTTCTTGATCACTGTATGTGATGAATTCCCTCCTCCTTGGTTATTCTGGGATGATTTTCTTTCCTTGAGAAACTATTCTGCTTTATATAAGTAATTAAATCATATCTGGGGCAGGCACTGGAATCTCAGTCTCCCTAAGTAATTTCACTTAGCCCAGTAATGTTACTGGGCTAAGGACTTTCAATCTTCTCCTCTCTGAAATGTATTTGTTCAAAATGAAAAAGTTCTCACAAAGCACTAAAAAAGACTCACCCTAGATAAGTGTGATGGGTCAGGGCATCCTTGAAGGATGAAGGAGATGCATGTTCTATTTTGTAGCTTGAATCTTGCAATGGACTCTTCCCAACAATTCCTGTATGTTCATATCTATAGATTCCATCTGTGGAAGTCTTTTTACTGATTTTCTTCCACTTTGTTCAATTTATGCTTCCTTTCTTTTGTGTTCCTTTCAAAGGAACTGCTGTGTATCTCTAGCTCTCATTGGACCATTTACTGCAAAACCAACTATTATTTTATGAGAAGTCTCTCAAACCTTACGTGTACTAAAAAGTTTCCCTCAGGAGTCACTTTTCTGGAACTTTTTGTGTAGCAAAAGTATTTCTGTAGTGGAGCTGCTCTTTCTTGGTTGTTCTCATGGTATTTGACCTTGTCAGGAGTAACCAAAATCCAGCTTTAATTCTCCTCAGAGCTTAGATGTGATGACTCCAGTATCTTTTGAAGTCAACTGGGAATTTCTTTTGACCTGGATATCTTCCCTCAAAACTCGCCACATTTTTCTTTCAAGAGGCAATTAAATAAGGTTCCATCAAGGTTGGAAGAATAATTGCCTTAGATTTATCTTCTGTCTTAATTTGTCGTCAAGGGTTTCATTTTTAGTCATAACATAGGCTACATTGAGCTCCCTCCCCTCACTGATTTTTTGAGCCAAATCAGTAAGTCAGTGTTTCCATATTTGTAAAAAGTGTGCATAGAACTGCCCACACTGGGGATTCACTTAGCTTAATAACTAATGAGGCCTGACTGTGTCAAACTATGAGACAACAAATGCAGCGATAAGACAGAATTTATTTACTTTCTGACGTACTTGGTAATGTTATCATACCACACAGCTGATCTTTATGTTTAGCTTTCGGAGTTAAGTACAGGAGACTGCTTAAAAATCAGGGATGCAATATACCAACTTATACTAATCTTTCACTTAATGTAAGATAAGCCACACCAAAAGTACTGAAAGGAATATTAAGAGAAGTAAAATGGTAGTAAGTCACTTTTCCCCTCACTGCTACAAGGTAGCTGAATGTGGGAAACGAAAATAGAAGCAGTTATTTCATAGAAGTAGTATATTTCTAGCTAGATCATCATTAATTTTTTTCCTATCTTTGAGCTAATGCCTTAAAGAAGAGGAAAAGCTGTTTCTTAAGCCTTGCTGTGAGAAATGTTTCCATAAAACTGCCCTCTTGTCATCCTGCCTCCAGAATTCAGCAGTGCTGGGGACAAGAGTACTTCTCTGCCTTTAGTGCCTTGAGTGACATGCACACAGCCTGGGCAGGCAAATTCTAAAAATGATTCTGTGGCCAGGTGATCCTATTGCAAGAAACAGATTCAGAGAGCTGATGATAATATTGTTGATGGTATTAATAAGAAGTGAGAATCATTACAATTAATAGCATTTTGTCTATGTTCTACTATCTATTTCATTTTCAGAAATTATTGGTTTCACTTGAAATACAGGTTTGGGGTTTTTGTCTCTTTTCCAGTATAAAAATATTGGTAATATACATGTTCATGTACAAACTTAATAAAATTAGCTTCCTGTCAATTTTTAGATTTACCTCCTGTTTTCCAGGGATATAGTTCTCAAATTACTTCAGTATGAAGCATCAACTAATGTAGCAGATAATAAAGGTTACTTTCCTATTCACTTGGCTGCTTGGAGAGGAGATGTAGATATTGTGAAGATTCTCATCCATCATGGACCATCACACTCCAGAGTGAATGAACAGGTGAAGTGATAAAATGTATTTGTGTACATCATCAGAAAAGAGCAGCACATATTCTTTAGGTCTGACCAATTTATAGACAAATTAAAAAAGTAAAAGGTCTATTTTCCATTGTTTCAGTAATTTCTTCTCCAAGACTGATAAAATCTTCCATTATAAGCGTACCAGATACCTTTATTCTGGATGGGCACTGACCTAAAGAATATTAGATTTAAGAAGTATGGAAGAAGCTTTGTTTGTTTTTGAAAAATCACATGAAGACATACTCTAACTATGCATCTTTTATGTATGGTTGTAAATTTGCATAAACTTTGTGTATTTTTTACTATATTAGATATTAAGTTCCTGAAAATCTTTGGGATAAAATTAATATCCTTTGTATATTTTAAGACTACTGTAAATTATCAGGTATGCAGAGGTAAATGACAAACCATGACTGCATGTATGCATGTGCAGCAGAAAGGACACATAAAAAGAGAAAGACCAAGAAAAAATATGAGAGTATTACAGTGGGCAAAGGCAGTATAAAAATGTTGCATTCTGCTGTCAAACATATGGTACACCTTCGGTTTTTATTCTGTATATCCTTACGTGTTCCATTCATAGGGTTAGTGTTTAGAAATAGAAGGAAGCTGATTAAAATTTGACACCATCTAGGCTGAGCTGATTACAGACCGGAAGTAGGCTGTGAAATACAGATAGTAACCATTAAGCTATTGAATTTGCCTGGGTAGTCAGAGAGTTGTTGGAATGTGAAGGTGGGAGTCAGCTCCTGATTCAGACCTAAGCTGTAATGTCTGCATTGCCTGTATGTGCACCATTTGGTTCCACAGAGGTCTGGTCAGTGTAATCACAGGAGCCAACAGGGCTATTCAGGTGACTAAAAGGAGGATTAAAGTGTCCAAAACCAGAAATGCAGTATCTTCTAAGGGCCTGCAGTAACTGAGACATCTGGATGGGCTGAAAGTGTGGCAGAGGGTGCTCAGAATTTCCTGGTCCTTGTGGAGTAGGTGATGAAGTCCAGGTACAGTACCACCTGGCACCCCACAGCACCTCCAATGGCAAAGTACAATCTAACAAATGAGTTGCTCTCTCAGTACCGACATTAGGGTGGCCAGAGGGCAAACTGTGAGAAAATAAGAAATGTGAGACCTAGATCGCAAACACTTAACCAGTGTGAGATGCCATGCTTTGAGTAATCTATTTGATATCTGAGGTGTTACACCTAGACATTGGAATCCATACAATCAGTAGGATATGAATATTGAGTATTAGTGCACAAAATATAGGAAAATAAAGTAATTAAATATGCACATGTGACAGTCTTCTGGGAAATCCTATGATACGCTGACACATCCAAGAAACAAACAAAACTCAGAATTTGTCATTCTGTGATTTCAGTTTCGGATTAAGATAGTTCTCCAACGTTCTCATTCTCATCAGCTGTTTTATGTAGGATGAAACCAGTTGAATTGTAGGATTACCTTTCGTCAAGGAGAGGGTTTATTCAGTTTTATTTATGCAACAAAACAAAAAGCAACTGTCGGATTGTGTGTCACCCATGTGCTTGAAGACATTACGTATATTCTACTGACAGAATACTGGAAGCTGTGTAGGAACTTCAGAGAGGACGAGAGTGAAAAAGATATTTCAGTAAGATCGGAAAGAGAAATGTAAATTTAAACCTACGTCTCCCCAGTCCCACATGTACCTCCAGACTTAAGAATATTCTCAAGCTTGATTAGGTGTGCAGTATCTGGTTTGATCACTGGAGCAAATAAGCAGGGATACAGCTGATACTTTTATACCCCACTGACTCAACAAAGGTCCTCAGATATCCTCCTGTTTATGCATTTAACCCAAAAACCTTATAACAGAAAACGTGTGAGCAATCCTCACAAGAAATGTGTTACTTTAAAGTCTTTTAAGGGAATTTCGATCATATTAAACTTTGAAGTTAAACTCAGGCATACAGAGTTTTTCTGATCTTGTAAATTCCTTGGTGTTCCACTCTAGGCAATGGCCAGGTTTAGTATGTGGACTACTTTGCTGGCACCTACTTTGCACTGCTAATTAGCACTCTACGCAGGAGAATATTCTCTGTATCACAGAAAGACAGAAATGTCATGTTGTTGTAGAGCCACCTCCACCCACATATCCTCAAATAACATGTGAGAGGCATCCTCACCCTAACACCTGTTGCACATTCTTATGAGCCCGTAGGATTCTGAGGCTTTTGCCTGTTTGCAGATAGGCTCTCTAAGGCAGGTGACCCCTCAAAGCTCTCATAACTTCGCTCAGTTCTCTGGAGCTGAAGCTACAGCTTGTAAGAAATCCTGGACTGTTTTTCTTCCTTCCTTTTTCTTCTGAGAGCTGGAGATAAGGACAGCCATTTTTCATGACACTTTTTCACCACAGCAGATAGTGTACTCAAGTCAGACTTTTTTCTCCTGTTTTTGCTGTGGATTTTTTTTTCAAGGATCGCATTAAGATGTAATGGTTTGCACTTTAAGAAAATAATTTGTTCACAATTTAAAAATTATTGCAACTAATTTGTAATACATTTTTGTTTTCATCTATCTTATTAAAATTCTATGTGAAAGAAATGCTTCTAAAAACTTACGTGAAAGCAATGAACCACACAAGAAAAGAAGTAAATGACAAGTTCATGATGCATAAATGTATATTAAATGAAATAATGGATTTTATGTGGTATATTGTCAACTGATCGAACCGCACTCTATACTTTCAAAATGCAGTTAAGTAGCATCATAGCATCATATCCAACCATATCCAGCATCTAAAGCTCTGAATGCCCCCTGCTGTTCCTATTACATAAAATTGGAACAAACAGTAAAGAGACAAACAGTTAAATGACAATTATATTATGGGGGTGGTGGAATGTAGACTGGCAACTCTACACACAGAAAATGGTTACAGCATAACAATTATGTAAGAAGAATTCTATCACTGTTTCATATGGGAGTCTTAAATGACACGTATGGGGTATGTTTTAAATTACAAAATACGGTGACACTGCAAAAATGTAAGTGTTTAACTTCATTGATGATGACTTAAAATTATGCAAATTATAAACTTAATTATGATAGTATGGGATCAAGACTTTTTAATTGATAATACCAAATAAAATAAAAAGGTGTACTGTTAGCAGTCAAACTACTTACGTGTTTATTTATGTAAGGACATCTGGATAGCTAAAACATTTATTATGGCAACTTTAATCATGAAATTGCATAATTGATAACAAATCCTAATCTATGAAAAATGATTAATAGATAACAGCCACATATAGGTCAATATATAGTGTTTGGGTTTTTTACAGGAAAAAAAATTTGAATAACATCAGGAATAAATACAAATATTTATTATTAAATATGAATAAAATCTATTCCAATTATATATATTCAGAATATGAATAGTGAAAAATTTACAGTAAAAAATGTGAACACTTCTGAAATTTTTATGGATTCAAGGTTCTGTAGAATTTGCCTGTGCATCAAATTGTAATTGCCACAAAACCCATTCACATTTCTTTAATACTATTCAACAATTCTTCTGAAATATGAAGAAAAAGAGTGCAGGATGCATTCATATGATGTAAATACTAAATTTTAACATATTTACTGACTTCTCCAAATCATCCAAATGAAACACAATCATTGTATGCTTCTTTCAGTGTCACCTCAGGGACTTCCAGAAGTTCAATTCAGTTCCAAAATAGCCTGAAAACACAATATTTTTCAAGTTCTGCATTTGATTTTACCCCTCATTTAAATTTGAGACTATGTGGATGAATTTCAGAGTTTTCCTTGTAACTCTTTTGATACTTTCTTTAGAAGAAAAACAAGTGCAGAAGCAATCTTTTTGATTTAAGTCAATTGCAGCAATAAATTGAAAGAAATTTTTTTCAAACTAGCCAACCAAATTACATTACTTTTTTCTAACATTTACGTAAGTAAAGGTGAATTTCAGTGGGAAGTCAGTAGATTTGATTATGATTCACACTGAGTAATTTGCAGGCAAACTTCCTTTATTTTTTCAGAATTATTAACTTGGTGGAACTTCTAAGGGTACTGTCTTCCTGATTTAATACATAAAGTGAGACCATCCTGAGATCATTCCTTTCTCTGTCTTGCATATATTCTTTCGTTACTTTTTCTCTATTTAATTATTTAGTCATTAAAACCTTATTTCTGTATTTTTTTCATCTAGTTGACTACTCTTGAGTATATTCAGCGTATAGATAGATGTTTCCAAAATCTCCCATTGTTCCCTCCTTCTTTAATTTCAACTTAAATTCTCATTTCATAGCTGGGAAAATAGCAAAAAGCTTTTCATAACAAATGTCTTGTTCACTTACTTTACATTGGGATTATGTGACAAAGAAATGGCTCAGTGATTTAGGAAGTCTCCTTTTTCAAGTTCAGCATCAAAACGCTTTGATACAAAAAGGAGTTGAGCATTCTTTGGAAAGGTCTGTTAAATCACTCCTTGAGTCATTATTGCCTGTACAGTACTTGCATGGACTTTAGGAGCTTTAAAACCTGCTTGGCAAAAAAAAGGTCTTCACAACTATGCAATAAATGTCCTAAATTCACCCACAGTTTAATAGTGGCTTCAGAAGGGCCTATATAATATTCATGATAGCCATTCATTCTCTTGATACTTCCTGTACTTCTTCACTATCAGACTGCCAAGCTACAATAACTGTCTCTATAATGTATTTGCTAATCTGCCCTCTAATGAATAGACCTCAAGATACATTGAACATTTTGCAGTGGCACACGTCCTTAGCAGCTAAATGATGTAGCACAGCCTGCAATACTGATGAGATCCAGGGCCATGAAGGCACAATTCATTTTGCAGCCACACAAACCTGAATTCTGGCTCTATGTGGAAGACAATATATTCAGAGAAAAGCTACAAAAAGTCAGGATCATGCCCATGAAAAGACACATGTAACAAATAATGAAGAAAATTTTAAAAAGGTTAAAAGCTGAATCATAGAATGCTTTCCTTATTTCTGAAAGAGGTCAATTGGACCATAAGAGTAACTACTTGGTAAAAATATTATTAATTATGAATATTAGAGACTTTTTAAAAATACTGTGTTTGCATAATATTGATCTATTCTTTTTATCTTACATTTTGTGTGTCTTTACTTGGTTCTTATTTCTTGATCTTTCTTTTTCTAGAACCATTCAGTCGTAGAGTCTCTCTTGTAGCTGCTAACATATAATGAAGTATCTGAAATTTCTGTGAGGAATCTAGTCTTTTTCTTCAGCACTAGATGTATTATTTAGCCCTTAGATATCATATTTGAAGCTCTAATTACAAAATCATAATTTACATGCAGATGTTTTATAGCAATTACCTGCTTATTGCAATGACTCTTAACACATAAACTTTCTGTGCTACAGAAACAATTGTTTATGCTATGAAAATATGTTTATGTTATGAAAATACAGGCAACAGCACTAAATTATTAGGAATTTCTTGAAGAATTTTGTCACATCTTTAAAATATTGCTTCAAAACAGTATGTTGCTTTAAAGATAAGAGACAAACTACCTTAAAATCAACAGTTCCCTCACCTCACCTCGCCCCGCCCCGCCCCACCCCTCCCCTCCCCTCTCCCTCCCCTCTCCCTCTCCATTCTAAGCTGATTTATTTTATATAAGTAGTTCTAAATTGTCAAGGTAGATAAATTTAGAGGTCAGTTAAACAAGTCTTAATTTACTCTTTGAAAGTTAAAAAGTGTTTTGTCTTCTCCACCTGAGTTGATTAATTTACATTTTGAAGAAGGAAGAGTGTTGTATTATCAAGTTTAAATTAGGTAATACCTCTCAGCTCTGATAACACAATATATACAATGCCTGTTCTGAGTGCATATAAGTAGGTAATTTCATTATCATGTTTGTCCAGGTTAGATTCTTCTGCTTTATTTCAGGGATACCTAGCTCTATAATTTTGTATCAGTTTGATTGGTCATGAACTGAAATGTAGCTTTTATTTGGCAAATAAAAAGCATAGAAAAATGTTCAACAATATACATCTGAAAACAATAACATTTTGTTGCTTTGCTTTTATGCACCAGGCTGTTTTAAAATAGACTTTTCTGTAAATATGCCCTTGTGTGAAAATTCAGCTGGATATTCTTTATCCAGAGGGAGCAAATTTCAGTTTGCTGCTCAGCAGCAGCTACTTGGACTGTTTGATCTCTATGTGTCTGTATCTGTCTGTCACATTTTGAGAAAAGGGCCATAGCAAATTTAATTTTTATGTTCCTTTGAAAATTTAATCAGAATACTTTTAAGCTACAATATTAGATCATTGGTACAAGATTCTAAATTTTTCAATTAGTACTTCCATAAGTTCTTGAGAAAAACCTCAAACATAAACAGATATTGGACAGATAGTTTCAATTGTAAACATGTATTTTGTTATTTACCTCACAGAATGTCAATATAGTTATATATATAACTTCTTTGTGTAACTATTTCCATTGGATATATACATAGAGTAACTGTAGGCAAAAATTACCATAACTGTCCATTTTGTGTGCAGTTATTTGATTTTCATACTTAATTGTACGCAAAATCAGGCTGGAATTGCCTGTTTATCTATCTGTCCATGAGATATTGAAAATCTAAAAATAAATTTTAATGAACTGTGCTTGTGATTTGTGGGCATACTAGTGTACATAAGAAAATTGCTTTGCCCAGTCCTATAGAAAGGATACATTAAAAGTCACTAGAGCACAAAAAGGTGGTCTCAGGTAGTTTGATTGAACATTGCAGCAATGTAGTATCATGACAGTGTATATATTTTAATCTGAATTTCTGGTCTGTGTAATAAGGAAGGCCCACATGGTGGTCTGAATAATGCACAATGATTTAAATACTTACTAGTCATCACACCATGTCTGCCATTGGAAGCTTCTCACTTTCCACCTGGATCTTCTCCAGCCTCTGTCTTGCAGTGTAGCAGGAAACACATTCCAGTCTCTCAGATCTTGGGTGGTGTTGCAGACACCCAATGAGTTTAACTCCAGCATTGATTTACCTGAATGTATTGATCTGTCTCTTCTGTTTCCCAAGTTCATCTGAGCCATCTTAGATTGCAAGAAGAGATGAAAATGACAGCAGTGTTGTTAAAACCACAAAACCAAGAACTGAGTTCTCGGTTACAGAATTAGAAACATCATTACCAAAAAAAAAAGTTCTTCCCTTTTCCACCTTTCTAGTTTTTACTGTGCAGCATGGATATTCTTATCGTAGCTAGCTTTTGAGCAAGAGTTACCAAAGCCTCATTTCTCTGAATCTCTGACTCTTTCCATCTTTTAAAAGACAATTGTTTTTTTCTGTTTTCAGTTCTCTGTCCCCTGAACTTTCTTCAGCTGGTTCCTTGAGAAATAGAACTATGGATTCAGATTTGTCACTTCTTCTTTCTTTAGAATTATATCTCTACGCTTCTTTAGTATCTTTCCTGAATTTACATTGATTTTTAATTTTTTATATAACGCATTACCTTATTGGTTTTGTACTTTTACAACATTCGTAAACTGTCACAAGTTTTTATAAATCATATCTCAGAAGAGGCATTCAATGTACATACTTCTAAAATTTATAGTCTAGTGTGTTTTAAGGCTTTGTTAAGTCTACATATGATATATTAATAATATAGATGTCATATAGAATTCAGAGAGCTGGATAAATTATTTCCTTCCTCTTTGCCTGAAGTTATTTGTCTCTTTGGGATTGCAAGTATACAGACAGAACTGGAAGAAAACAATAAAAAAAGATAATGTTTGTTCTCAATATTTATTATTAAGTTTATTGAATAATGTTTTGGGAAACACTGGGGGGGCATTGCTTTATAAAGCCAAAACCTGTTCAGTCCACAGCATACACATACTCATATGCCTTAAAACACATACATACCTCTCCCTGGAGCCCTGAGAAGACAAACTGCTTAAGTGATTTGTTAAGTCTTTCTACTGGTGCTATTCTTTTTCCAAGTTTTAATTGTTAACTGGATAGTAACTTTTTATAGTGATACATGAAACTAACCTTGTGCCTGACACATTTTCATTGCACAGTTTTTCTCCATAATTTCACTTCTCTAATAACAAACTGCTATGGTACAAAACCAGCAAAAACAAGAAGAGAGACTTCAGTGTCAGAGTATTTCTAAGAGAAGGGCTCAATCATAATTTCAGGAGCAGCTGAATCAAAGAAGGTTACGGATTTTAGCATATCATGAGCTACAAGGTTTTGAGGAGCATGTTGTCGAAATGGTGTGGGAGCAGTGTAGACATGTAGGGAGCTCATCTGCTTGAGAGCCACAAGCTGAAGTATTAATGTGTTATTATTAAAATTTCAGTGGAGTAATCTTGAAGCATTTAACATACATTACCATACATTATATTACAAACCCTGCCTCTGTAGTGATCTCATGGAGGCAATTTATAGAAGCTGAGCATTTCTATTGTGTGATTAAACATGAATTTCTGAAGCTTTTGTTTTGTTTTAACAGAACAATGAAAATGAAACAGCACTGCATTGTGCAGCTCAATACGGTCATTCAGAAGTTGTTGCTGTTCTGCTGGAAGAGCTGACAGACCCCACAATAAGAAACAACAAACTGGAAACACCTCTGGATCTGGCAGCACTTTATGGACGTCTGCGCGTTGTAAAAATGATCATCAAAGCGTATCCAAATCTGATGAACTGTAATACAAGAAAACACACCCCTTTGCATCTTGCTGCACGTAATGGCCACAAAGCTGTCGTACAGGTGCTTCTGGAGGCTGGAATGGATGTCAGCTGCCAAGTTAGTGTGTAATTCCTTCCTTCCTTCCTTCCTTCCTTCCTTCCTTCCTTCCTTCCTTCCTTCCTTCCTTCCTTCCTCCCTTCCTTCCTCCCTTCCTCCCTTCCTCCCTTCCTCCCTTCCTCCCTTCCTCCCTTCCTCCCTTCCTCCCTCCCTTCCTCCCTTCCTCCCTTCCTCCCTTCCTTCCTCCCTCCCTCCCCCTCTTTCACTTCCCTTCCTTTCCTTTATCATTAGACTACAATTTAAATGAAATAACTTCTTACATTTCTTTCTTTCAAATACACTTGCATTTACTTTGTTAGAAATGCTGCAAGGTGATATATAATACATCTTTATTTATTACAACTCAAAAAGGGACATGTTAAAAGGGATAACTCAAGAAAGATACATATCTTCAAAGCTGGGTGCATATTTTAATGTTGTCTTGAGACATGTAGATACACAAATCATATCAACCGTTCATGTAGGTGTATATAAATATGTTTTCTACAGCAGTGGCTGTAAAGATACTAAGCTGATTTTCTAAAGCTATGGCCCTTCGTGGTCACAGCAGTCTGAAACAGTGTTTGACTGAGAGCTCATTTTCCTATAATTATTTCATTCTAAACTCAAGTTACTACGTAATAACAATTTTGATTTTCTGCTTTTCTGAACACTTGTATAAATCAAAGAGAAAATTCTACAGCAATACACACTCGCAGCTACTGACTCCAACCTGTCAGCTGTTTGTTGCATCTAGTTTTATGCACAGTAACTAATAATGACGTAAAAGGGGTAACTTTAAATAAAATAGACATAGATGGGAAGAGACACAAGGTACAGCAGCAGTACACTGTATGTTCAATTCTTTGTACTGGAAGGTGTCCAAGCCTTTTAACTACAGAGGACTGGATTCTGTTATGTGTTCTGAAATGTTACCTCAATCTTATGATTTCTCTTGATTTAATTGATGCCGCTGTATTTGTTGTAGAATGGATTTTATCTTCAGATTTAAAATAATTTTCTTGCTGTCTCTCTTGCTATATAAAATATTCTTGAACTAAGGTTGTTTCAGGTTTATATCTATTTTCAGATAAAACAACCAACCAAACATAATTATATCTACTTTAGAGGCACATTCAGGCATTCTCTACCATTTAGCAGTTGGTAGAGCCTGGTGATAAAAACACCAAAATTGTGGGTTCAATCCCTGTATGGGCCATTAACTTACGAGTTGGACTTCATGATCCTTCTGGGTCACTTCCAACTCAGAAGATTCTGCAAATCTGTGAACAAATCTTGCGAACTTTGTCTAAACTTTGATTAATTTTCATATCCATTTTAAGCTTTAGGTGTGTTTAATCAGACTCCTTTATACGCAAAATTCCCTTTTACATAGAAAGATTGGACCTGGATTCCATGCACTTTTATTTCTGGATTCTTCCATCAAGATCATGTTTGTCAACTTTTGAGAAAAAGAATGTGAAATGGGGAAGAAAAGATAGATTTAAAAAAACAAAGCAAGAAAGCAAATCAGAAAATATTAGTGTATTTTAGGATTAAAAGAGGACATTCTCAAGTGCCTTCCAAAGGAAAATGTGGTAAAATTGTTTTACTACTTTTATTATCTCTCGCATGTTTTGAGTTAATGTTGGTACTTGCTTCAAACTATTTTAAAGTGAAACACTTTTCTGTGATTTGTCTGCTTGTGAGTTTGCCTCCCTTCAGGCTTTCAATTTAATTTGATTTTGATTTTCTTTACTAGAAAGAAAGACACTTGCAAAGGTTAATATAAGCAGCTCATTTTTTTATCTGTCCTTTACTCTTACTACATCTTCAGTAATTTGGAAAAGTTTAATGCTACAGCAACACAGAACCTTCAAATGCATATTTCTGAATGTAGATTTTCTCTTTTATCTCTAGAAAATGAATGAGGAAAAATTCAGAAGGAAACTGATGCCTGAATTGATATTTAAGAAATAGAATAATTGAAGAAAAATAGTCTCTCTCATGGCAACTTACAAACTGATGGTTACATGAGGGCAAAATATTACACAATGCTTTTATGAAATGCGTTCTTCCTCTTATGTAATCTAGATAATTTTAGCACTACTGTGAATTCTCCTAAGCCGTTTTTATCTAGAGTTATACTAAAAAGTTTTTCACTGGTCTTTAAAAAGTACAGTGACTGCATTTTTTGGCAATCTTCTTTTAAGAAATGAGATTTTCTTTTAATAATGGTGATCTCTTTGGCATCTACACTAAAATTATAGGGCTCCTTATTTTTTAAATTTATTTTTATTCTGATTGCTTTTAAGTAATTTATATTCTTAGATTTTTTTTTGTTGTAGTTATTCAGAGGCAGGGGGATTTTTTTTTTGCACTAGGTTATCTTGTTCCTTCTGTTTTTGTCCTACTTGCCATAAGGAAATACCATTTATTTATTTTCTTGCCTGTATACACATTCTCTATCAATATGTTCCTTTTCATCCAGCATCTTAGCATATTGGTAATTTGGCTCTGTACCTACTGTTAACTTATTACTTCTATAGCCTCTGAAAAATTCTGTTGATGATTACTGGCAGCTTATTAAACTGAGGAGAACATAAAATATCGGCTTGTTACTTAAAACTAAACTCAATTATTTTGTTGTTAATTAAATTGGTCTGCATCACTGATTGGGAAAGAACAATATACAAAGTAAAATCTTACATGGTAAATAAAATTGTACACATTTAAACATGCTAAATAAATTCAGTTTATCACCAATAAAGACCTCTCAGAATGCTTAGAGATGGTTATAGAAGTAGCGCGTCTTGTATCACTCTGTGATTGTAAAGATGTATTTGTCTAAATGGGAAGCTCACTTTAGCCATCGTATCTTTCTCTTCTGTACTCCCTGAGCACTTTTAATCACAGCAAATATTTGGGCTAATAAAAGACAGCATTTAATTTTTGGTTTAATTAATCGCACATTTTATTAATTGCCCAGGTCTATCCAATATCCTTCAATCTGAAATTATTTAGGAGTGGGCAATACAAATCTGCTTAATCTCTTTATGCTTTGAAGTTTTCATTTAAATTGAAACATATGAAAAATACACAGGTTTTGATTGAGTGATAGGTTTTGGGCCCCCACTAAATTAAGATACTGCACAGTTCAGTATGTTTCATGTAAAGAGTAGTTTAATAATTGTAAATACCTTAAAATCTTGGCCCCTTGTGCTTATCCAACTTTCATCTATCCCTATTTGCTTCCCCTGTCTGTTCCAATAATGACAGCAATTTCCACTGCTTATCACTGTAGTTCTGCAAAAAGCTGTGCCCCCTCCTTTTTGCTCTCACTGTATATGGAGGATATTCTGTGAATCAATTTGCAAAGCTACCATTCTGTCCTTCAGATTCTGTCTGAAATCCATGTCAGAACTGTAGTAAACTGCCTATGCATAAGGACTAGACAAGTGACCTAATTACAAGCTCTTGCATATTTACATGATTAAAAGAAAATCTGTAATTATTAAAACCCTTGATGCTTCTCTGTGAGCATGCAAATTGTACGCCAAGTTGACTTGAGTATTCTGGTGTGCCTATTGACAATGTTGTCCTGTCCTAGCTTGGTTTATGTGTCCAGCTGTGACATTTTACCTGTATTTAGCAGTAAACAGGGGCAGGGACTGTTTTATTATATGCTTAGCACAATTTGTGCTCTGGTTCTCTATATTTCATATACAGAAAACTTATTCCAGAGAATCAATATATTATTCATTGGTGCAAACTCAAGCAGGCTTTAGCTCACTTTGTTCATGAAAAATTGCCAGCAGTTTTTGTATTAAGTATCACTGGGAAAGACTTTCCAAATTCAATGGTAGTATTCACTTTGCCAGGAAAATATGATCCAAGGCAATGAAAGCTTCAGGAAGTAAAGCAGTGAACATTGTCTATAAATCTTAAGCTCACCTGCTGTGGTATAAACAAGAAGACTGTATTAGTGCACAACTACACTGTTATAAGTGAAAAAGATCTACCTAAAATTTCTAGCTCATCTTAAATAATATATAGAAATTATTTGCAACTATAGTTTTTAATCCTCCTTTTTTGTTACAGTTTTTAATCCTTTTTTAAATTGCAATTTGTGTAAATGCTCTATTGCATAAGAAAAAAAGCCTACCTTCAAGTAGTAAGACACATGTACATTTACAGAGAGAGATACTTCTACTCAGCCGGTCTGAATTTCTCTTGACCCTGTTCATCCTGAGGTTCAGCATTTCCTCCAAGTTAAAACAGAATTTGGTAACTGAACTGTCTGGTATCAAGGACATTTCTGCCTTCTGGATAGTTTTTGGGTCGAGGGATCTGATTCACTTGTTAGCTATTCACTATTACTGTGAAATCGTGCCTAGGGCTTTTAAGATTTTTGTCAGCATTCATCTCCATGACGTCTTATGCAGGATTACGGATCTGCATCTTAAAAGTGTGCTTTCAACCTCCATATTCTAGGATTGATTTTAGTTCAGCTTCATGGTAATATTTCCCCCCTTGTTCAGAAAATCACCTTTATAGTGTACCGATCCTTGCACTGTTGTTATGGTGTGCCTTTTAAATTCCTCTTTTGAACAAACTGTTCATAATATATGTCTCATTTCCAGGATGTGACGTTCATTAGTATTGTCTGATAGCTCAGTTATAAAGCATAGACTGCCCTAGAATGCAGGGCAGTGTGGAATGTCTGTAAAGCGTTTTAGGATCATGTTCTGATATGACAGGAAATATCATGGTAGAATAGACTAAGAAGCAAGAAAGTATATAAGGAAAAAAAATGGCATTGAGCTTTGGATTCCTCTCCCGACTCTATGAATTACATATGTAGAAGTGGCTTAAGTTCCTCTACTCCCTTTTTGCATAGCAGAACTGTCTTCTGGCTCTCGAGTTGCCCCCAGATAGATTTGTTTGCCTTACACATCTGTAGAAAGTTTCTCTTCTCATGTTAGTTTTCATTCCTTTTCTTATGTGATGTGGGCTTTCATCAAGGAAAATATTACTTACCTTTCCTCCAGTGGGCAGTTTTGATCAACAGAAAGGACTGCTGCAAGTGCCAGTTATAGTATTCCACCCTTTAACTGAGTAAACTGAGGACAGATCCTATTCCTTGTCCTCAAAGCTGTTGATTCAGTATGCCAGAACATTGATCTTTTTCAGTCTCAGATCGTAGTACAGCAATGGATTTTAGAAAGTTGTTGTCAGTAAAGTTATCCATTTTTTCCATTAAAAGAGGTTCCCGATTAGTATGGAATTATCTCTGCAACTTTAGTCAAGGTGCAAGTGGTTTCCATATCTGCAGTTCAATCTCTTAGAAATAAAATTTAGTGCTCTGTCTTCCCCTAACAATTGAACCTCTGTGGATTTCATTGTTGGTGTATACATCACTAATTCTTATCCCTGACAGAATCAGAGCATGGTTGATGTTGGAAGGGAACTCTGGAGGTCGTCTGGTCCAACTCCCCCTTTTTAAGCAGAATCCCATAGAATTGCCCAGGACCGTGTCCAAACAACTTCTGAAAATCTTCAAGGACTGAGACCCTACAACTTCCCTGGACAGCCTGTACCAGGGCTCAGTTGCCTGCAAAGCAGAAAAAAAAGTTTTCTTATGTTCAAACAGAACCTACTGTGTTTCAGTTTTTCCCCATTATCTCTTTTGTCACTGGCTTAGACTTCTTTATACCCTCCCTTCAGATGTTTGTACACATTGATGTGATCCTCTGTAAGCCTTCATTTGTCTAGGCTGAAGTGTCCCAGCTCTCTCTGCCTTTCCTCATAGAAGAGATGCTCGTGTCTCTTAATAATTTTAGTGTTTATCTCTAGTAGCTCTGTCTCCATCTTGTGCAGGCGAGCCCAGAACTGAACAGAGCATTTCAGGTGCAGACCCACCGGTAGTGAACAGAAGGGGAGGTCACCTCCCTTGACCTGTCAACACTCCTCCTCGATGACAGAGAACTCTACCTTAATAGTACCAGGTCCACCCAATAGTCTTGAGGTTTATTCATGTCAGTAAGTGATCAATCCAAAGGAAATGCCATATGACACAAAGAGGATAATAGGCTTTTTTCGAGATTGCTGATGTCAAGCCTCTTTCAGTAATCAGAACTATAACGATCAGTGACTCTTCTGAGAACTTTTCTGATTCCCAGAAATTTCTGAGCTGCACATTAATCTCCATGTGTACCTTTGTGGTTGCACTGTCATTGCAGAGTTATCCCATGCTGAAGTCAATTGAACTAACTGGAAATATCCTGAAGATATTGTTTGAGTAAAGGATTCTGAAACCATCTCTAAGTAAACCTGCATATTTAGTCTTCTTCTTCCAAATAAACCTGTGAATGTTCAACTGGGTTGCTTCTGAAAATGGAAATATTAGAAATTGCTTTGAGATATGTGTTTCATATGTATATTCTCTAACTGACTTTCTCTGCTCTCTGTTCTACTGTTAGTATAAGTGGTGGGCAGGATGTAGATGTCATTGGGCATGCTCTGCTTTATACCTCCATGTACTAAGCATTGGTAGGACATACGTACACTTACAGTGTGCTCACATCCTATCTTGGGATCTCTGATTACTTCTAAATATCCTGTCATTGCATTGCTGTAACTCTGATGCATTCTGACACGACTAATTAATAATGAATTACTATTTTATTTCAGAATTGGGCTTTGTGTGTGTGTATCTTTAAGGTCTTTCTACCCTAGCACATATGACTTGGCTAAAGTATAGAAAAAACAAATCCAAGCAGTAAAGCCGTTAACATTTGCCAGAAATAAATTTCAAAATCTAATTTGCTATCAAAAAAAAAGGAGGTAAGTCAGATATTCAGTGAGATCTACTAATGCTCTAGCTAATGCTAATGCTATTGGATGGAAAGTTATTCTGTTTGCATTTTTCATTAACAGCAGTATAAAATGCTAAGAAAAATAGCTTCTTACGAGAGGTAGTGTGTTTTTCAGTACTGTAAATTTTATTTGAGCAGAAGTCTGCTTACAAAGAATTTTGTTTCAAAAAAATCTGCAAAATCAAGTTCACAGACGTGTAAGGTAGAATTTTAATACCATAAGCATAGGCATCTAAAGCTATTGGGGGTGCCCTAGGGTATCCAAGGCATCTGTGTGGGGCAGATGTGAGGTAGATCAAATGTGAACATCAGCTGGACCAGCAGCTGGAGACCAGGATATCCTAGGGCATCTCTCACCGTATAACTGAATTGACTTTCTAGGGTGTGATCCAGTTTCACATTAAAACATCTAATTGTAGATGTCCACATTTAAACTGTCTGACTCTGCTGAAGAGCTGTCTTCACTCTGCTGAAGCTCTGATGATGTTGACTGGATTTTCTCTGCCTATAATAGGAGTCTAGAACTTTTACACAAACACGAGCTTGTTAACAGGGAGCTGTTTTACATTCCTGCTGTATTTTCTTATATGGTTATTAATTTTATAGTAGAGCTGACAGCATTTTTTCTTTTGTCTTGAATAATAATAAAAAATAGTAGTATTTATTCTTGCCCATTCTGTGTTTTTTATGTGTAGGTAAAGTAGAGGGGAAAAAAGAAATACTTATTTTCCAAGTGTATTCTTTACAGAAAGATTAATTGGTATTTTAAATGTCACAATATTTCTTTTCTAGACAGAAAAAGGGAGTGCCCTACATGAAGCAGCCCTATTTGGAAAGGTGGAGGTAGTACGCATTTTGCTTGAAACAGGTAAATCTGATTTACAGGAAACACTGAACAAATATCCTTAATTTTCCTAATCTAGTGTATGCCTCCTTAAGTTTTGGTTATACAAATTACTTTTATCTTTATCAGCCTTTGCAAGTCTAATCACATGTACTTCTCATTTAAACAGTGTTCTTTTAGAATAAGAAATTGCTATACACAAAGAACAAAGGTGATGTTCAGACTCAGAAATTCCATGTATGACTCAGTGTATGCCACCATATTCTGAGAATAAATGTATTATGAGAAAAAAATGGCTACATAAAATTTTGTTATTCACTCTGAAAGGTAGCCAAGAATATTCTTTGATGTAGAGACCAGAAGATTCACATTCTCATTTATTTCCTTCAGTTAGCTATTCCTAGCAAATACACCATTCTGCTTGGTTCTTCATTTCCTGGATAAGCTGAGTGCCTGTGAAGAAAGGGGAAGGCACCGTGTCTCTGAGAATTGCATTTGTCCTGAAAGAAAAGAAGAACAGGGTTATAAAGTCCAAACAAACCCCTCTACTACATAATAAGTTTCAGAATTGTTGTAGGTAAATTACTCATCTAGACAACTGTCTTCTCAGATAAATGGGAAGACCAATGAGAATGAAAATACTTAGAAATAAGTTCTTGCAGATCCGTGAACTTCCATTACACTGAGGGATCTCATTGGTCTTTATTATCAGTTCTCGTGGTGTTACTTCTATATTGCAAAAAAAGGTATGTCCTAATCACAGCTCTTCATCTGAATCTCAACAAGTGTATTCCTGATCTCAGCTCTGTTTTCAGAAAAAAAAGGTCCTTCCAAGTTGCTTTTCTGTTAGGATGAAAAAGAAAGAGGCTGAAAGGGATCTTCACCTGCCTGCAAAAAGGCAGGGCCTTTTTATTTCATAAAAAAGGAAGGACTGGGGAACATCACACAAACATAGGAAGCCCTTTAGACCACAGAAAAAGCCCACCCTTTTTAGATTAATACATGTTACAGACTCTACCAGTATACAATTGTCAAGACAGTAGAGTAGAAACTTCACTGTGAACTCCTTCAACCCCAAATGCTCTGCACTTCTGCAGCACTCCCCACCTTCTGCCTTTTGTACCTAAAAATCCCCTTTTCTCTAGTTCTGCTTCAAAAAGACTCAGAAGATGTTATAAGTAGCTACTACAAAGAAAAGATGTGAGTTGGTGTGTCTGGCCTCTGAAAGTCAACTGCCACTGCTAAATAGCCCAGCAATATTTTGGGATTTTTTTCAGTGAGAAAATTTTGTGTTTCTCACAAAACAAATTAGGAAACTGTCCATTGGGTTAGGAAATTACTGTAATTGCAGCCTTTTCTGGTGAATGCTTTCAGAATGTCCTTATAAATCCTGCTTCCTCTGATTTTCTCTGTTCAGTGTCCTGAGAAGAATTTCACTTTGTTTTAGGACATTTCATACCTTTACTTTTTATGAAAGTACATCTAAACTGAAAAACAACTTGAGCATTCTACCATAAGGCAGACATTTCCAAGGTAGCCCCTACAAGACAAAAGTAGAGAGTCATACAGTACCACATACAACAGGTTCTGATTATGGGCAAGCCTCAAACTTAATTCAAAGTTTAAGCCAAACCATTACTTTATTAGCAGTATGGGCAGTCTGTGAGGACATGCTGTGGCTATTCATAGTGTCCGTACACTACACACGGGTATTTCAGTCTATTCAGGGCATGAATTTTGAAAATGTTGCCATGAAGTACAACTTTATTAACATAAAGGTAAAAACCTTTTCAGTCTTGCTCCCAAAACTCATAGTGGTACTATGGACTAGAAGGTCCCCAGTTAATTAAAGCAGTTTGGAGAGAAATGTAGTAAAAATATTCTGAGAATCTCTTGATTTTATAAAATATCCTTTTCAGGATGGCCGTTCCTTAGGAACAATCTGTTAAAATAATCCCAAATTTGATTACTTTATATCCCCATGATACATAGAAACATAAAAACCATCCATGTCAGAATGTGAATTTTAGCTACTCAAGCTTTAAACAGAAATGTATCCTGTACTTCAGCTGTAATGCAGTTGTAAAACCACTTGCTTTCAATTTGTCAGATAGTTGAGTCTAATATACCACATTTATAATCCAAAGCACTTAGGGTTAAATATTCCACCACAGATCCATTTCTTTTTCAGGAATTGATACCAACATAAAGGACAGTTTGGGTAGAACGGTTTTGGATATACTTAAAGAGCATCCATCTCAGCAGTCTCTCCAAATTGCAGCTCTACTTCAAGGTAAGCCATATTCTATTATACATTTGTTAGAGACAATAGAGAAATATTAATGTATATAGTAATTTCTACTCTTTAAATGTTTCATTATGCAAACGAGCAGTCTTTTGATTCAAAAAGACAGAAGTCTTGTTTGCTAGTTGAACGAAAATAAGTTGTCCAATATCTGAATTTCAGAGTAAAACCTTTCTTTTTTGTGGGCCATTGACATTAGCATGGTGTGTCACTTATAGTTAGTCTTTGTACATTCTTCATTACACCATAACATACTGTAATATTTCAATAGCGGTTCCATTAAATTGTAATGATAACCTAAAATTGGAATGCTTGATTTGTTCATAAATAGCAACTAAATGACTGAAAGACGATGACAATTTTTAAAATAATTTCATTATATTTTTCTCATTTTCCTTAAATTTAAAAAAAATTATAAACCAGGCAGTATTTCTTGTTTGTACAGGAGAAGTAATAAAATTTTTCATTCATATGTTAGTTCTCATTCCCCATCTTACTTTCATGGTGTAAGGTTGATGGAAGTCCATTGTTTACTTCAATCTAGAAGGTGTAAATAAAGTGATGAAACATGAACTAGAACATAATTCAGTGTTAAACTTAATTTCTTCTCTCCTATGGAATTTGTTCCCTGTGTTTTCAGATTAGCTTTTCATTAAGTGCATTTGACAGAGGAGGTCCCTGCAGGTATCAGTGCTGCGTCTTCATCTGTATTGATTATTCCCACCTTTAAATAAGCCATTTTAATCAGTTCAGTGTTGGTTCTACATGTGAACTAGCTCATGCTTCAGACTCACGCATAACTGTGTTTTATAAGAACATTTCCTAGAGAAAATGAGGTCACATGGCCACACTCTGTTGTTTCTTTTCTAAATAACTTCCAAACTTGTTGACCAGCTTCTGTAAAGTTTTCCAGTAGGATGATGTACTAAAGATACAGAGCTCCTATAAGTGTAATGAAAATTTTATCTCTAGGAGAGGTATTCCTGTAAGGAGCAGATTCATGTTATGCATGAATCTAGTAATTGTTATTTATATTTAATATATGTTAAATTCATGTTATGAACCAGTAAACAGCTTGCCTTGAGGTCTCCCTCTCTCCCTTCTTCCTATTTTCCTTTGCCTTTTCCCTCACTTCCCTCCTTCCTCCTCCCCTACTTCCACCTACACAGTTCCCTTACATATTCCCCATTTACATGAGACTTCAAAGTGACTTGATTCAGTTAATGAACTAGTAGAATACAAAATATGTATTTATTATATATATAAAATAATAAGAAATAATATTAAAAATTTGTAAATATACTTGTTGTTTTAATTAGCTTGTCTCCTGTGTAATTCAGGTCCCAGATTTACCTTTGTCCCAGGTAACTGACAGAAATGTGCATCAAAAAGTAGGGAGGAAGATATGTGTGGGGGACATGGGGCTTTCCCCTGTCAGCAGAAGGGAGTTCCTAATTTGACTCAGACTCAAACTTCAACCTTTATGTCCTCACAGAGCTGCAGCATGAACATTCTACCATGTAGAGGAAAAGAGGGTTAATGTCATACTGGAACTTCTTCAGTGGCAGGAAAAGGGTCAGTCAGAGCTCCCACTTTCTTAGACATCCAAATCCGTCGTCCTTCAAGTATTAATCTAATATTCATCATAAAGTCCCATCATCAACTAAACTAATTTTAATTTTAGTATCTCTTTATTGTTCCATTTTCTCCTTAGTGTGATAACCTTGCAGTCTCAATCCTACTGATGAACTTTTTTTTTCAAAGTACCCTTGCTCTATGAATAAATAAAGCACCCAAACCCCTCTCATGGGTTTCTTGTGTTGGTGGATCTGTACCTGCCCTCAGTCTTTACTACACACACAGACAAAAAGAAATATATTAATTTCAAGGCTTTTTGTTGCTTTGACATGCAGTATTTTTCAAATGTGTGCCTTGGAGTATAAAAATGACTGCTTAGTAGTTTCAACTCTTATTAGTTGAAACTGTCTTATAATGAGCAGCTGTTTATTTTTCCTCTCTGCTTATAAACAGAAGTGATATGCAAGGATGAAAAATGGTTACAAAGATGCCATTCTGACCCTTAAGACAGCCTGAGGAGCTCCTTCAGAGCTCACTTGTGGAGCTTAGATTCTTTTTCATCAGCAAGATGTTCACTGAACCTTTATCCATCAAAGTTTGAACCATAAGCTGAAGCTGAAAAAATCAGGAGTGGCAGGATTCTGTACTAGCACTACCGATAATACGGTTGACCCACCCTCCTCTAAAAAGACAGTTGAGTATACTCTTCACTAAAGTGTGGGTATTTATCCTATTGCAGCTGAAAAATCCGTGAAGCACTGGGATTTTTGGAATCCTGAATGTACTATAATCGAGTTCGACTTCAGTGCATAATGAATTCCATGCGAAGAGAGGGCAATTACTAAAAGAGATTTAGTGACTTCCAAATACTTTCCCGTTAAGGCTGCTGTCTTCAGATGGTTGTCTAGAGCAGCTAACATCTCTCCTTCATGTCGACTTACAGGAAATAGAAATTAAATTAATGGTGTCAGACAATTACTGGTCAGATTTTGTAATTTTCTTGCTAATTTTGTGCTTTATGCAGACACAGTGGCACTAAATTTGTTCTTTCACCTTGTTGCCAGGATAGACGAAGATTTTATCACCAAGCATTCTCATTAATTTTTACTGGTTCTCCCTTGCACTGAGTGTCACTTTACAGTTTATAGTATTAACATAGCATAATATTTGTCCCTGCCGCGAAACATTAGCTTTTAAAATATAAAACAAAGGCTGAAAGATGCATATGAACAGGCTGGCAGAAATGGACAAGGAAATGATGTGTCTGGTATTACTGGTGGACCTGATAGGTTCTACACCCCTATATGCAGAGGGATAACAGAGTTGTGAGAAATGTTTAGAAAGAAAATGGGTTGGCTTTGGGGATATTTATGAGAAACTTCTTTGAAGGAGATAAAAGTAATTTATGTGTTTAGACGCAGTTCATGGAGGCAGTAACACTAAATCCATTGAGCTGATACTAAACCCAACAGGTCTGGTATCCACCTGTGAATAAATGCCCTCCCAGAATTTAAGATTTGTGGATAGAAATTGTTCTCCCTCTTTTAAAGAATATTTAGAAAACTACTTTTTACAGATTGTCAGTTTAAAGGAACAAGGCCTTTTGCCCATGAGGTTTTAGATTTGATCCTCGTATTTTTGTGATCTTTATTTTACATCTCTTCTCACTATCCTGAGAAAAGAGAAGTGGAAGTTTCTGCAAAAATTTTTTTGTGTGTTTGCAAAATCTGCCATCTTTTTTGTGAGGTTGGCACATTATCTGATAGAAGGAAAATAAAAGATCACTTTAAAGAGCAACATGAAAAAGGCTGAGTAAGCTAATAGTTATAATTGGAATTCATAGAAACAATAGTTCAGGTTTTAATTCTATGTCTTTTGCATATGTCACATCATTTTCTTTGTCTTCATGAGGTCTTAATAGCATTGAACTCACTTAAAAATACTTATTAGGGTTTAGATTCTTAATGTGGTAAGGAAGAAATAGCTGTATAGGCGCTATGTACTCGAACAGGGGAGCATTAGGATATTGTGCCAAGCAAGGCCAGGCTGTTGGATGCATTTCATGGGTGCAGTGAAATAACGGCACTCAGTGCTGAAGCAGTTAACAGTATTGGCACTTAGGGCTTTTATAATTAGGCATTGGAGATAAAAGGGATGTTGCCAAGGCTAGTAGGCCTAAAATTAAACCAACCAGCTGTGTTTTCGTTTTAGCACATGTGAACATGACGCAGGTGCGAGCTATACCGTCTTTCAACTCTTTCTCCACAGCCCACTATGCTCTCTATTAGAATCTTGCTCTTTTACTATTTCTGGAAGCAGAATTCTTGTTATTATGAAACAAAGGAGATAGTAGATAAACAGATGAAAAATGGCACAAGCCCCAGCAAGGCACAGTAAACACTGCTGCATAGACAGTATGGAGGGAGATGCAGTGGAAAACTGTTTCCTCTCTCCTGCTGAAGCTGCTTAGGAACCTAACATTGTTTGTACCTGTTACCAAATTATTCATAAATGGAAAATGCAGAAGCAGCTGCAAAACCAGAACTCCTTTCTATTCCTCTCTGCTTAAGTAGCGTTGGTGTCATTAGCTCTAGCTTTTTTTTGCTCTTTTTTTTTTTTTTTTTTTTGGTGTATTCTCACTCTCTCATTCTCTCCTGCTCTTTCTGTGGACAAGTAGATCTTCCATTCCCTTGAGTGCAGGAGGCCAGCCTCACTCACTGGAAGAATGGAATAGGTTTTCAGTCACGAATTTAATTACAGCTGTGTGGGACGAAAATAATTGAGATCTCAATCCCCCTTCATTGTTTTTGTTTGGTTTTTTGGGTTTTTTTGTTTTTTGGGTTTTTTTGTTTGGTTGGTTGGTTGGTTGTTGTTTATGGGTTTGTTTTGTTTTGTTTTTCCGGAGACTTCTCAGCTTCTTCTGTAGGCTCTTGTGCAAAAGCTGTACAGTATTAACTGTGTTCATGAATTAATGTAACTGCTGTTGTTAAGACTGAAAGTTTAGCTGCACCCTTACCTATCTCACAATCGTAGGAGTACTTCAGTACTTGTTTCTGTTATCTTCCCTGAACACATGCACGAAAACATCTACTGATTTCAGCTTTCTCTGGGATTAAGTTAAACTTGAATCATTTAGAAATTGTCCTGTGAAATTTAGGAGACTGAAGTGAACCAGCCTCCATCTCAACTCGTCTGTTACCTTGGCACACCTGACAATTGTAGTTACCAGTCAGTTTTCTGCTACTGCAGGTCCTGTAAAGAGAAGAGGAATTGGGTCATGAAGCCTCAGGTGGGCTCCTTCCCATGGGAGCAAGTGAGCTGTTTTGGGAGGAACTTTTTGAGAGCTTCCAGGCTGGGGCAGGAGTCAGTGGAGCTGTAGGATCCTCAGACAGGTTCTGGAAGAGTCTTAGGGAGGGCAGAGGGTTTTCTGAAGATTGCTGCCCTTCAGGAAGATGTGGAGTGAAGGAGGTGTAAGCACCCCCCTCCAGAGACCTTGGCTGTGGAGAGGAGTGGTTTCTGTGTAAGTTTTATTTCTCTGATCTAGTTACTTGGAGAGCCTTCTGTTTGAAAAAGTGAGTGTTCCGATTTTTATTTTAATCAAATTTGGCCTTTTTGGTTTTTCTAGAGTGCTAAAGAGCCTTTTGGTCTCCTTGGGGAAAAATTGTTCTAGGAAGCCCTCTATATGAATCTACCCCATGGCATGGCTGAAGTAGGGTCTGAAAACAAAAGAAAGGAGCTTATACTTCATTTAAAGGAAAAAATGTTTAAAAAAAGTTGTTTGGGTTTTTTATTTTCCATTAAAATAAAAAGTTTTCTGAGGTGAATATAACCATTACTCAAAAAGCCAAGGTTTGTAAATAAAGCAAAAGTCTTAACCCTATCACCTCACTGAAAAATTAGGATCAAAGAGGAGCTGAAGTTGAAGAAAGTTGTGCTTTTACACTCCTTGGAAGTTCAGGAGCAGCTCTATCTGAGCTGGGCCATGCTCTCTTCATGGTGGAGAGGCAGCTGTGTTTCTCTGCTTATGTGTTTAATCTTTCCTGTCTGTTTGGCTTTGGCCTAGTTGGTGTTACAGAAACTAAGAAAGCTGAAGTTTCAGCTGTTTGAACTTTCCAGAGCTTGTTCCTCCCCTGGGTTACGTTCCCCACTCTTGCTATATCCACTGCTCTGTGACCACTTCTATGGTATTACTTTTTGTGCACATGACCCTATTTAGGTTGAGTGGGGCTTTGATAAAATCTGGTAACTGTAGAAAAGAATCCTACTAAACAAAGTTTTTTTAACTCTTAGTATTAATCCTCACTGAGCTGTAAGGTGCATTTTGGGTAAAGTAAAGTAGTACTTACTTTTACAGAAATACAATAGTCCATTCTTCCTATGATGACTATAACAGGTTGTGTCCTAAACAGCCGTTCCTCTCCCCTATTGTAGGAATGATGGGTTTTCCTCTAAAGTTGTGTGAAACCACAGATGGGGAAACTGTTCTGGTCTTGAAGTGGTATAATTCACTAAGCTTAGTTTTTTTTCTGAATTGTGTTCTTGCGTTGAGAAAAATGATACAGCCTGAGCAGTCTCTCAAGCACCCAGCAGTCAGTAAGTTTGGGCAGAGTTTGAAGATGGATTCCTAGCCAGCTGCAGGTGAATAGAATTCAGCTGCTGCTGAAAGCATCTGGTGCTTTTGTGTGTTTTTTCTTTGGCTCTTGGTAGAGATCACCTGTTTTGTGTTTCTTTCTTTGACAATATTATGGATAAGTATATATTTACCTAGACTATAAGCCTCTTGCAGCTGAGGCCCTGTCTTTGTCTTGTATGCATCTGGTAGACTTTTCAATAGTATGAAACCAAGTTAGAAGTCCCACAGAAGCCCAAAGTTTCAAGGGTTGTACCCTCACAGCATTGGCATGCTGCCAGCCTGTTGTGAACCTCTTGTACCATACCTTGTGTGAGCCAGTTGTACAGGTTTTCTGGAAAGAACTCTGCATTTTTTAAAGTAAGTATTTAAGACTTATGTTGAACTTGGGATTTCTTCCTCAGAACTAGCCTCTAGCAGGTAAGTGCATTGGTCTGGAAGTGGGGCCTGACAAAGAATAAAAATAGAGAAATATTTTAAAACCACAGTCTTGTATGGTTATGTGACAGCAAGGTTAGAGTTCTTCACAATATTCCCTTTATTTCCTCTTCTAATCATAGCTGTATTGATCTAATAATTGTAACATTCACCTGATAGAATTACATTTTCTTTTGGACAGTTGCATTATTACCAAGCAAACATTTTTCAGCCATTAATTCCTTCTTTCTTTTTATTTTCTTTGGGTCTGGCTTCCTTTTTATCTCTCCTCCCTCTTGCACGTTAGCTTGATATATACCATAGCTGACAGAGCCGGAAAACATTCTAGAGCATCTTGTCATGGTGCTAGTTTTCTCATGGTCTTTTACAGCTCATCTTTGCTTCTTTGCTTTCAGACCCCCTCCCCCACACACAAACACAAAATAAAGTACCTGTATTCATATGAAAAAATTTATGACAGATTATGCCAGGGACCATTGCCAGCCATCAAATTTAATGTATGGCACTTTCAAATCATGCAATTTAAAAAAAGAAATACTCCGACAATCTGCAAAGCATTTTGAAACTGCATGCTGTTGTATGCCATTTCCAATTTCAATTTTTCAGATGTCTATTTTATCACAGATTGTATTTGGGTTTGGGGATTTGTTATTTAATCATGAGTAAAAGCAAACTAAACAAGTGCGTTGTAGACTGTAGAAATTAAATCAGGGAGATTTCACTTCCCAGAAGCTTCTTAGTGCTTCAGTGTGACATTTATGGAAGAAGTTATTGTACTTTGCTGCTGTGTGTGTTGCAACATGTGCTATTGTGGTTACCGTTGGTATCAGAATGAAATTATTTAAGCAACTTCAGAAACTCAGGAAAATGCAGATGCAGAATAACTGCCAGAATCGAGAACCAGTCACTCTGCTGGAAAAAAAAAAGTGCCACTATTGCATAAATCAATTTCTCATTTATTATTGCGCCACAATTCATTAAGGTTTTGGTCTTCCATTGAGATAGCTTGTGTAGAAAAGCGCATGAAAGTAATGTAGATCTTTATATGAAAAGAGCAGTAATGAAATTGAAGTTTAGCACATGCATTATTTCATGTTTTTCTGTCTTTGTAAATGTTGTGAATGTGGGGCAAGGGAAGTTTTAAGGAGAAAAACCAGAAATTTTAGCACATTGCTTCTTAGACTGCTGTTTTTAACTAAATTTTCAAGATTGGTTTTTTTTTTCTCATGTACTATATCTGTGCTGCAAGCAGAGCATTCAGTTTTCTTAAGAATATCTGTGTTTGTGTGTATTGTGAACATCCTGAATATCTTGACTAAAAACTCTCCACAAACTTAGAATAAAAGTCTCTTTTAACTGTAATAACATCATGGAACAGTTACATTGATATTTCAGGGAGACAAGAAAAACACAGGGATAGTCTGAACTCATTACCCTTACAATGAGATTTCTGTAGCCATTTCCACAGATTAGAGGACTGGCTGTTATAGTGTCTTATAGTACTTTCAACAAATGATTGCCTTGCAGCAGTGTTTATGAATAATTACAGGGTGGTAATATGAAAAATTGGAAAGGCTTTTATGTAAAATGAAGTAGCAAATATACTTTTGATTGAAATAAACCTCCTTAATTCTGTCTTTTATGTGTATGTGTATCTTTAACTTGCAGAATATATGGAAACAGGAAATGCAAGTATTTCAGAGGAACGCCCGCCGGAATGCGTAGAACATCAGTCTTGCGTTTTGTCCCCAGAAGTTCCTCCGTCTCCAAAGGCTAAAAGTAAATACATGTACTCTGTGAATGCAAAAGCTGCACCGAATTTCTCTTTAATATTAACATTCATACAGACTTAAAAAGTGGAAAAAAAAGATTAAGAAAGTTATTGATATCAAGTAGGTTTTTTTCTACCATGAATTACCTATCTTGACTACATACACTGTAATCCATGTCATATAGAAAAGCAAGGAACTGTATTTTCAGAAAGGACAAGTCATGGATTACAATGTACTGCATTGTTTGATCTTAAATCTTTTTAATTCTTCTGACCTTATCCATTTCATAATCAAGTATAACAAAAATTCTAAATACTTTGAAATACTCTACAGGCATTGTTCGCGTTCAGCTTAAAAATTGAATTTACTTCATCTTTCCCAATGAGTGCATCTACCAGTTGTTTTACATTTTGGAAGCCTCTTTTGAAGGTCACAAGTGTACTGCTCTTCCATTTATCTTCTAACAGCTTTCATACCCTGTGGCAGTCACTGTTGTGTGCATGTGCTTTCATTTTATGTTCTTTCACCATTTACACACCACAGCCACTAAAACAGGGCATTTCCTGAGTGTGGTGTCATCCTGCTCTTTCATGAAAATCATCCTCCTGTAGAACCAAACCTGACTTCTGCCTTCAGTAATCATCCAGACTGAATGTAATTGACTGCTGGCAAATGACTAACCCTGTCCTTGGTTTTGTTGTGTGAGTTGTGGTGTTTGGTTGGTAGTGGGTTTTTGTGGTTTTGGTTTGGTTTTTTGGGGTTTTTTTAACATGTTCTTTTTTTCTTTAACGTGTTCACTGGGTGAGTTTTCATTCATGAGGAAACAAAACTTCCTGATGCGTGTCAGATTATGATCGTCATGGTGATAGTGAACAACTGCTATAGTTCCAAGGATGTTTCCCATTGGGGTACTTAGCACATATGTGGTGTGTGAAGATAAATGGCTGCTTTGAGATTAGTGGGATTGTGAAGCCAACCACCATATACAGTAGAAGTGTCTGTCCTGAAATTAAGTAGCAAATATTTTTAAAATATGTTTTATTTCTTAACAATAAGGTCATGATCTCACATTCCTTATTTCCTCTTACAAGGTATAAATAATGTAAAACATGCTAGCTGGGTTTTGCTTGTCTATTGTGTAATCTGATACTAAAGAAAAGAAATTGTACTTGATTGTGTTTCCCATCAATCTGTCTGCCATTCTCTGACAATCTAATTTCAAATAATTTAAACCAACTTTGGAAGAGGGATAGCAGTATCAATTACCTTTCTGTGACTTTCATGAAAACAGGGAGCTGGATAGAGGAGAAAGACCCTAATTAGACCCTGCCCTGAAAGAAATAGGCAAAATGTGTCTTTTATGTATTCTGGCTGCAGTCAGCCAGTCAGCTAGTGCACTCTCACCCAGGTCAGTCCAGTTTTGTCACACAGAATTCATTCTTGCCCAGTAAGAAATACTGCAGGCCATATGTGGGAGAATATGGGACTGGGGATATGAACGTAGTTCTGTAGGAAGCAGTGGTTCTGTTTCTTTACAGCACAATGTATAATGATTTTAGAATAGTTTTTAATATTTAGTTATTTTACTTCCAATTTTTAATAATAATATTAATCTGGAATAATTTCAATTTTCTAATTAAAATGCAGAATATAAATAAACCTGATTATATTTTTGCTTAATTTACAAGTTTCATGCAGAGCTACCATTGACTACGAGTAGCAAGAATTTTGAATGCAAAATTTCTGTTAGATATTAAAAGGTAATTAAATGCTTTTAATTAAGAACTTCTGTTCTTATCTCTGAAAATTTTGGTAATAACTGGCCATGGTTGTAACTTTAAATATATTTTTGAGTATTAGTGTTTACTTAGCATAGCAAACAGTAACTATGAAAAAAAAAAAAACAAACAAAGCTCTACACCAAGCAGATACAGTCTTACCAGTGGATTCTTTAGCTATGCGAGTGTACTTGTCTGTTTTATGTATGCTGAGCTTAATATGCTCACTCTGTTTTTCCTTTACAGCATTTTATTTCCAAAGATGGAGTAACATGGAAGCGTCTGTATTTTATCAAGTCTAAGCGCTGCAGTTTCCACCAATATGACAGTTGTAAACCTAGTTAAGAAATGGGGTTTCTTGCTTGCTCCTGGAAACCCTTGGCTTTTTCATTGCTATTACTAAAGGTGGCTGTGTAACACACGCACAGTAGATAATCAGAACCCAGTGTGGTTGATCATAATGAGCAGCTTTTCAGTCTGTGGAAGCCTTGCTGCTGCCAGTAGACTATTTGCAGAATGGTTAGCACTCAGTGTGATTTTAGTACTTATTACTACCACTATTTCCAATGTTGTCTTACTGTTCTGGTAGATTTCTTAACTAAGAAATCTGATAAATTAAGGAGAAAACATGAAACACTATGCAGAATGTGGGTTTCTGATAGACTGCTGTAGGGAGGCATGATTTAAATGTGTGGGGTTTGCCCAGTACATTCTTCCACCATTCCATTTAATCCTGGGAGAGTGAGCAAGAGTTATTCATAAAGCATAGCTGCTTTGATGGGGGAGATACGCATTCTTAGTCACTCACAGTTTATGGAGCTTATGTAGTGTATTAATTAATTACAGCAGCAAACATGAACCCAATGCAGAGTATGGGATATTGATTTTGTAGGTTTGTAGAAACTTTCCTTTGCTGGATTTATTTTACATTCTTGGATAGTTGCTATTTCTAGAAATTTTCAGGGGTAGAAAACAGAGAAAGGGTAAGTATGTATTCATCCTAATTAAATGCAAGGTATAGGGCAATGCAGAAGTATGTAGATTGCCTCTAGCAAATTCCCATCCTGGAACGAGATGCCATTATTTTTGAGCAGAGAATGGTGCATGAAGATCATTGTTTAGAAGATAAGATATGGAAAATAACAGATATTCAATGAAGTTTAAAGAATGTGCATTTCCTTTTTAGGCATAAATATTACTCCTGGTATTCTAATTACTGACTAATGGTGTGTCTGTTTTTAAAGGTGAAGCTGTGACTGGAGAATTATCAAAGCTCTTAGATGAAATCAAATTGTGCCAAGAAAAGGAATACTCTTTTGAAGATCTGTCTCATACACTATCAGACCATTATCTGGAAAATTTTAGTAAAGTATCAGAGGAAGATCTTATGACCAGTGGAAGCCAAACCAAGCTTAATGTAGTAAGTAAGATGGGATACAAGGACAATATATTCAGTTACATCTGATTTATTTATGGCACATTCAAGAAGGAAATAGTAAAAGAGTGAGAATAGTACAAGGTTAACATTATAATAAAAAAAATAATATAGCATGTGCTTCTTACAGGTTTAGAATGTAATGTTCACTTCATTTTACAAAGGTATTGCTTACCACACCTCAGAATGGCTTTTTATGTCACCACTAATGCATTCAGGTTACTTGTTTTGAGCATGGGGAGGGCAAGGAAGGAGTTTTTTGAGAAATCAGTGGAGATCAGTATGTTCAATACTATACTGAATACCAAATGTTAACAGAATCTGCCCCCAAATCAGATGTGCCCCCAAAAGAACCACCTAAACACCCTCAGTTATTTTTCTTACACATTTTATTACCATATAGCTTTCTCAGTAGCCTAATGGTATTGAAGACTGAATCTCTAATACAGAAAATTGTGGTTGTGATACTTCAGTGATTTCCAACTACAGTTGAAGATGACTTCATTGCTACTAATATTATGAATAAAGTACTCTAGGATTCATTTTTTCTTTACTGTATCAAGGCTTTTTTAAAATTGAATTCTCTTCCTCAGTAGGTGTCCTGGTTTCAGCTAGTTTAGGCCTAAATTTAAACCACGAATAAATAAATTTAAACCATAAATAAATGTGATTGCCCAGGGAATAAAGGAGGGGACAAAGGAAAACTGCTATGTTCTAGATTTCAGTTAATGTTTTTCGTAAGTTAAGAAAAATTGTGCTCACTTATGCTAGGAAAACCATGGCAAGTTAAGGACTTCCATGTTTTGGAGGATTTATTACGATATATAGAGACAAAATGAGATTTACAAAGATGTGTAGCTGCCCTGAAATGCAGTAGATACTTTTGTAAAGCCCTTCTAGATGTTTGAATGCTTAGATATGTAACTCATATTGAATTCAATCTGAACAAGGTACTGGTCCCATTTAAGCATTTTTAGACACTTGTCTAGTGTCTCTCTGAATTTAGGTGCTAACTGCTATTTAAATCTTCTCAGCTGCTATTTTGCAGAAAATGTATTCCATATAAATCTGTCTGCTCAGGCCTAAGTGAAATACAATGTGAAGAGAAAATATTCAGACACTAAATCTGTAATTTCTGTGACAGGGAAATATAAAGGTAAATCAGGCAATATATTTTTTTGATATTTCATATATTTTATATTGAACTAGATGTGAAAACAAATCTTCAAAGTTGAGGACTGTTTAAAGCATTTTATGGTGTTCTCCTACTAGGTCATCCAGCTTTTCTTTCAGAGAAAACTGTAATCAAGATGATGGGTGTGTACTCCCAACACAAAGTTTGGATGGAGGGCAGAACATGTTTTCCCCTGCAGTAGACCCAACTATACAGATCTGTATGGAGAGGACTCTTTGCTGTGATGTGAGATTTTCCTGTTTGTTCTACAGCATTCATTTAATTTTTTAATGTATTTCAGGATTATTCAGTTTGTTCAGTTGCTTCCTGGATGCCTTGCGTCAAAAAAATGGAAGTTTCTTCCATTTTTGACAAAATGTCTTTTAATTTTGGGCAGGTGCTGCCTTCCCTTTGTGTTTAGGCTCCCTTTGTAGTACATGGGCGATAGGAAAATACACATGCTCTGTAAGGAGTCATGAAAGAGTAATTGGGAAGAAGCACTTAAGTGAAGAGATATGTTTAGCTCTGAAAATTATTTCAAAGGTGAATGCTGCCAAACTGCTCTGGGGGCAGGACCAGCAAGCATAGTCATGGAAGATGTGTGACAGTACAGTGATGATTGAAGAAACTTAAATGAATATTTATGTGTAAGAACATGAAGATACAGAGAGAAAAAAGTGAGGATGTATATGGATGTGGAGAGTCAGAAATAGATTCCTTGGATATGTTTTAAAGAAGAGAGATTCTTGCAGCTTTTTCTGACTTAAGTTTTCTCCTCCATGGGAAGCTTCTGTAAGAATCTCAGTAGGCCAAGTGGGTTCTTATCTGTTGTCTGCATTTGTTCATCTCGCATTTGTTTCTACTGCACACGCCAAGACCCTGTGGAAGTGTGCGCAGCACAGGAGTATGTGACACTGGAGCACAGACTCTTTCTGCCTGCTGGACTGAGTGTTTCTCTGTTACCAGCTCCAACAGAGGGCTGGAATCACACCTGCTGTGCTTCCACGAAGGAGCAGTTACTTCAGGTTCAAATCAGCAGGTTTTTCCTTACTTTCGTTGCTGGCTGTGCTGGCATCAGCTCTGAAGCGGTGTAGAAGTTAGGTGCCTGTTGATAATGTGCCATTTCCTGAACAAATGCCAATTCCAGAGACAATGACTGTTGAAGGCTTTTCAACTTCATGCAGTTCAGCAATCTGAAAAGTTTCCAAACCCCAAGTCATGCCACTTTGTCACCTTTAGGGAGATTCTGCAAAGGCACTGGCTGCTAGGAGGCATATGCTTTTTTTGCATCATGCTATTGTTCAGAGAAATAGGAGGCCAAGACTGGGGAATTTCTGATTTAAATAGTAACTTTAGGATCATAAACTTAGGAAGATGGAGCAAGGAGCATCAGGAGCCACCTCCTGAGGATAGCATGGGCTTGGGAAAGAGAAGGCATCAGGAAGCAGAGTGTATTTCAAAGCATTTTTTTAGCAATTGGCTCTTTTCAAGAGGGCCAAAACAACTGTGGTAGTGCTCTGGTTAAATGAGGTTAAAGTTGATTTGGGTCTGCAGAAAGGAGTGTCTGTCTATCCAGAGTCCACAGCCTGGAATTCTGTCCTGAAATTTTAAGTGCCAGCCTCTACTGTTTGAAAGAGTGGGGCTCACACTTTTTGTTTAGTGTAAGGGTAGTGTGGATGCTTGCTTTTTAATGCAATAACTTGGCAATAAAGGCTTCATCTGGAAGAGTGATGTTCAATTCTGTCCATGGCATAGAGGTGAGTTTCAACATTGGTTTTATAGTCTCCCAGGTAAAGTACTAATCATGAGTCCATGATCCCTTCTAGTATTATTTCTGCATTGTACAGCCACTGGAAAAATACCAGTGCAATCTGGAGAGTAGGACTTTGGATGCCTTGTTCACAGGCACATTCTCTTCCTTTTCTGGTCTTGGCCATCTTGCATTGTGTGTTGCTCAGTCATACAGCACTTGTAGAATTCTATACTTTCTTTGAAAGAGGTGGGTTGGAAGTCTTTTAGGCCAAAGACAGAGTTTAATCCATTCTTCTATTTGCTGTGTTATTAGACAAATAGTCATCCAACAACATAACAAGTTGTTCTGGAATGTTTGTAGTAAGGAACTACTTTTCATCAAATTTTGCATTGAAAACAATGCATGTTTTTGTTATTTTATATGTTTCTATTGGCCAGGTGCGTGATTTGTGACAAGGCATTCAAACCCCAGAGATTTATGCGCTTACAGTATTTTCCAGTCAAATAGGAAGCAGAGTTTGCACAGCTCTGAGGTTAGGTGAAAAAGAACAAAAATAAAAAAGAAAAAAAATATGAAAAGGAAAAATAAACTTTTGGGTTTAGTCTTCTGAGTTCCAAATTACTAGTCAGCTTTGACTCTTAAGTTTCCTTGGGACGTGGGGGAGCTGAATAGGAAAATTGGTGGTCAGGATCTTGGGGATTGGAAGGCATAACATTTGGGAGAGGGAGAGTACAATGGAGCAGTAAGTAGAAGTAAGGACAGTAACAGTAGACCCATAGTGTAGACATGTAGAGGAACAGATCTGGAGATGAGTAAAAATGTCCCCCCAGGATGCTTCCATTCCAAAAGTCGAAAGGGGAACTGTGACAGAAGAGCAGATTGTGTTAGCTTCCTGAATGGGGGGGAATGATTAATGAAGAGGGAGAAAACTCTGAATGCTGAATAGCACAAAGTCAGATGAGAATAAGTTGACATGATCTTTTACTTGAAGAGTACGTTGTAAAGAATGAACCAAAGGATGTCAAAGCTGCACTGAAAACTTTGTAATTTAAAGGTTTTCTTTTGCAGCTCTGGCTGTGTTTGGTGTGCTGTCATGCAAAATATTAATGCCATGTTTCCTAGTCTGTCTTTACCGGTCATCAGAACATGTGCATTACAACAACCCCCTGTTCATTGTCTCCACAAAATTAAAGGCCAGACTGAGCACAGTTTTGCAATTCTACTTCAGAGAGAGCTCCAAAAGGCGTTCATGCAGCTATGCATCATTTTAGCTGGAATTCCTAGTATTTCTCAATGACTTGTATGCTGGGCGGGGTTGATGGTCAAGCCATAGATTTTTGCCTCCAGTTCCTGTCTTTGCTTCTCCCATTTTGGTCATTGTGATTTGAATACACTCCTTAGTTACCCTGTGTATGCAAAGGCATGGAAAGCCCTGACTGGTGCTGCACAGGCAAGCTGGGAAAGCTTTATACTTGTGTACTGCTCAATGCTGACATAATTCAGGTTTTCTATGTTCCCTTTAAAATCTTTCCCTTTTGAAAAATCTTTCAAAAAAACTACAATTTAATTGTTCAGCAAGTCAGAAAAGGAGCTGTGTTTCAAAACACGCTCCAGAAAACATGAGGTGGAAAAAGATATAGGAAAATCCTTGATTTTATCAGAGTTCAGTCAACAAAGGTGTTTCTTTTTCAAGCTGAATTAAGTATGATTGCTAACAAAATCAGCTTTTGACAGTAAAAAGCAGTTTCAGGGTTTTTTGTCTAAAAAAATGTGTAATTAAAAAAATATTTATTTTCCAATAGATGGCAGTCTGGTTCAGTAATTTCAAGAACAAAAGCAACCATCTTATACAAGAGTTTTCCAACTTTTTTCATTGCTGTGTTAAAATCGTGCATTTTAACACAGTTGATAGTCCCAACTGCTTCAAAATGAACACCTTTAGTTCCTCTAGGAGAAAAATTTGTGGAACATCATGACATACATTTCAAGTACAAACTAAAACATCAGGACTAAATTTAGAAGTGTATCAAGGCAAAGAGGTTACGCACTGGGTGTGTATTCAAACAATCTGTGTGAATTGAACAGCGAGCAAGAAAATTTAAATAGGTATAACATGCAAAGCAGGGATCCAGAAAAATTAAGTGTGTCAGGAAAATGAACAGAAGACTGTCAAAGTGTGTGTTGTGAGAATCCTGAGCTCCAGCAAGTAAATTGCTTTAGATTCCTCTGTCCTTGGAGTACTAAGACCATTACCAGTTTCCTGTCAGGTGTGAGATTCCTGTGTATGCATTCATGTGAGGAGAAATCATTCTAAATGTATTATTAAACACAGAAATATGCCATCTTTATTGCAATGTATTTTCACATTGTGTTTCTTTAAAAATAACATCAGAAAATAGAAATATAGGCTTTTTGTACGTGTAAGAAATTCCAATGGATATTAAAGAATATGTTACTTCTTATCTGCTTTGGACAGCCTGTGACTGCAAAACAAAAAGTAGGGATTAAGAACTTCTACACTTGCATGTGTATGTATATATACATTTGCCAGATTTACATGTTGGATACAATAAATCTCAGACTTTTTCTTTCATAAACTTGATGTTTTATTTTAAATATATTTTCCTAAAATTGATTCTTGAAAGGGCTTCATCTTACTCTGTGTTCAAAAGTTTATTCCAGTCCTTAACTTTGAAAAGTGTGGTTTTCTTTTCATGTCGTAACCATAACTATTTTCCATATTTTTTTAGAACTCCTGAGATTTTTTGAACTACAACTAATTTTAAAATGTGTCACTTCAATAAAACTGGAGCTCCAAATTGAAGTATTTTCTTCAGAACAGTCTCTTTAATGTTGTGTAGTAGGTGGTTGCTTGCAATATTTGCTTTTACATTTATGCTGTTGTGTTCAGAAGCATAATAAAAAAACGTGTTATTGATTTTCAAGTGCAAATGCAATATCTTACTGTCTTTGGATTTGTGACATGAGTTTAGATTAAAGAAACAGTTCCAGAGTTTTCTGTGTTCTTAAAAGCAGAGTATATGTTAAATGATTTTGCTTAATTACATGGCATAAATACTGAGTAATTTAAGGTGCCCCTAATTTATTTTTTTTTAAACTGAAGATAGTAAAACTGTGTAGTGACTGCATTACAGAGGGATTTCACAGAAGTGGTGGCAGCATAACTGTTTAAATTTAATGTGGTTATATAATAGATAATAAATGTTGGCAGCAGCAATTTAAATTTAAACATGAGGAAAGGTTCTGTGTAGTCTCAGGGAAAAGATTTGGATTTCATCACAGGCATATAAATGTCAGTTTCTGCTTAGTTCTGTCATCCAGAAAGGGAAGCTGATATTTGTGCTTGTTGAGAGAGTGGAAAAAACCATACTTAAAAATATAATAACATTGCTGAAAACAATGATGGTACGTATTCAAAGATACAATTTTTACTCTTGTGTCATAGTATCAAGAAGATGAGGCTATGTAACAGTAATAAAACTATAATCGTGTTTGATTTATATCTAAGGAGGGATTAGAATTATGTGGTTTTGAAAGCATAGAATATGTGGTTTTGAAAGAAGTTGACTAAGAGAATATATTAGGGTGGATAAAATTTATTCATGGTTTTCAGAAGTCAGTTTTTCTGATTAATTTTTTTTCTCTAAGGAAAAGAACATTTTGAAATTATTTTTTATAAAAAGCACACCTTTTTTTATTATTTCATAAAGTAATAATCACTAGAATTTGTTGAAGAATATTGAAGTGAGAAACTTAGTAGCATTATTCCAGAATACTGTTTTGGTTTTTACTTTTAATGTAATATTTAAATAAATGATGGCTGGGCTGAAATATAATAGCTAAGAGTGACCAAACATTCTTGAGTAAAATAATTGCTGTCTTGAGCCTTTAAAAATACCGCACACTTGCATGCATGCATTATTGAGAGAGGGATACAGAATTTCACAGAACAATGATGATGAGCAAGCCAGAAGTATATACAATGGCTTACTAATGAGGATACATTAAAAACACATTCCAGAACAATTTTGGTTGCTTATTCATTAGGGAATAGTAAGATAATCAGGCCTGATTGTTTGGGGCTTCAAGGACAGAAACAGATAAGTTTTAAATTATTTAATATAGTAACATTTACTGAATTTGATAATAAAGCTTCAATGTATTTTGCAGGTATTTATGATGTATTAAAAAAAAGGAAGAGAATTGTACTGAGAGACAGTGGTTGGAAGATTGTTGCTTTACCGAATTACCTTTTTATAATAGTATTAGATCATTTAGGTATTGCCAAATTTTGATGTTGCAAGAATTTTGTATTAAATTGCTCTTTCACCCAGTTCAGTTATGAATCCTATTTTGCAAGCATACACTGACTATGATTTCTATGGCAAGTAAAAGTATGAAGGCCGTCTCTCCCGGTATATGTAAACATTACTTTTTGAGATTCCCTTGTTGGAAAGGTCCACCCACTCTCTGAAGATAAGATTATATAACTTTAAAAATTGATTTTAAAAGCCACTACCCAAGTAAAAACCATCTGCTACTCCCAATTTCTAGTGCACACAGTAGTATTTCCCACTGAGAGCTGTTGTTGGTGCTACCTTTTTTCATTAGTTATTTATAATGGGACATCCATTACCAAACATCCACTTGGTCAACATAGAATGATATACTTTCTGTGAGCTGCTTTACAAAATTATTTCTAAATTCTATTTAAATATGAGCTGGTGATTACGAAGAAGCAGAGGGAAACCAACTCGATACAAATTTTTGCCCCCTCTTTTAAGCTGCCTAGTGAAGGGGAGTTCAGACATTCTTAATGTGTCCTTTCCTAACCTGTGTTCTATTGCTATTAAAAAAGATTATATTCTGTATCTGTAGGTTAGGCTATGCTTCAGCACAGTGTTGTAAAAATTTTGTGTTAGAGGGGTCCTAATAGCAGCTATGTGGAACTCTGTGCAGAATAATTTGCCTGGTATCATGCTTCGCAGCCGACTAAATTGGCCTGCAGCTCCCTGCTGCTGTGATTTCGGGTAGAAGGATTGCTAGACAATCCTCCAGCGAGCTGCACAGACCTACCCTGTGAGGAAGCCAGTGCTTGTTTAAGAATATAAAATCTCAAAACATGACAACACTTAGTATGATTTAAACTACATGGAGTTAAGTATAACTGGGGGAAGGTGCTGGCCAGGCCACCAGTTCATTTAATCTGCATTAGAAGGTACCTACTCCTTTTTCCGCTAGAATGATTTTCTGGAATATTTAAGCAGTCTGTGCAATTATGTGTGTGCGGCAAATTCTTTGACTATCAGGTACTAGCAGGAAAATAGCTTACAGACAAATACATCTCTCTGAATGCTGTTATGTGTTTAGCTTGCAGTGGTGAAGCCTGGAGGTATCTAATCCTTTTGCTCCAGTCTGTCACATTGTTTACCACCATGACCCTGTATTGCTGTTTTGCAGGACGTGTGCTCTATACACTGGCATTTTCTTTTGTTGGCTGAGTATAGGTTTCCATTTATTCTTATGTGGTAAAATCTGACAGTAGAAAAGAACAAATGCTTTGTGCACACCCTCCGTAATTTGCCATACTTCAGGCTTGTTCTTTCTTAAAGCTTTCTTTTTCCTGACTAAGTAATCTTAGCATTTTCAAGTTTATTTTGTATGTAAGTCTTTCCATGCTGCAAAGCACTTTTACTTGCCCTGCTGTGGACTCTTTCATCTCAGCTAAATCTTTTACATAAGGATCTTGGATATGGGTTTAGAATTTTTTCCATATAAAGTAATTATAATACAAGCTTTTCAGATCGAAGAGCTTGTTTGTCTTTATGGTTATAAAGCTGTGTGTAAATTTGGGGCGCTCTGGCAATGGTGAGTAAAATTTTGTCTACTCAAAAGTTCTGTTAGACAGCTAGGTTTTATTAAATTGACTACAGTAGATTTTAAATTTTTTTTCACAAGGACAATTTTAGTTCAATACTGAGCACATATGTAATTTGAAGAGTCATCTCTGTTTCATTATGCTTAGATGAACACCAAAGATACCTACTAATCTCGATAGGATTAGCCAAGGTCTGAGGCCTCCATCAGAACTGATCTTGAAATAATCTTCCCAATATGAAATGTATTTGCTTTCATTAAATATCTTTTTTTTGTGTGTTATTCAATGCTTCTGAGAACCTTCATCTATGTTTCATTATTTTTTTTAACATCCCTAAGCTGCCTGTGCCATTGTGCCGCTGATGCCAGTGCATGCATTTCGGAACCCCTGTCTCTTCCATTTTTTTCGGTACCCTCAGGGTCCATCATCCTGGGAGTATGCAGTAGTGTACAACACGATGTCCATTTTTAAGCTGCAGTTTCCAGATTCATTTAAGACCTTCCAAGAGAGTTTCAGTCACTTCTGGAGAACAGAATGAGAAGATAATACCATGAGATTTCCACCCAGACAGGTGACTTTTTAATGTTAACATCAACTCTCTCTTTGTCATATTATTATAAAACCAAATCATCAGGAAGACTAAGTTATTGGTCACCAGAGGTGCTTCCCTTAAGCCCTGACCCTCCTTAGAAGTCTGTCAAAAAAAATCTATCGTGAACTCCTACCCTCCATTTCCCTTGGGTTTCTCCTCTCCTCAGACTGTTCTCCAGTGTTCAAGTCAGAATCAGGTTTTCAGATTCTCTTTCACAAGAGAACAAAAGGTTCTTTTCATCTTGATCTTCCTTGGTTTTCTCAAAATACATTTTCTGCCTGTGTGATTTAGAGCATCACCAGTAGGACTGCTGATACTCCAAAGGTATATTGGTTTATCACATTTGAGCAATAGAGTATGGAACAATGTATGACGTCTAGAAGGAATATGAGAGACTTTGCCAACATTTAGGTACAATCAGATTTTAATTTCTGAAAATGTATTTTTTGCTCTCTGGAAAAACTGCTTTTGATAGAATATAAGAAGACTGAGCTTAGATATGTGGAAGATTTGTTTTTCACAGTCATATGTAGATATTTACCTGAGGGAAAACATAACTGAGTTAATAAGGAAAGAAGGAGAATCTAGCCTGCAATTGAAACAAAACTAGAACTTCTAGAACTTTTTAGCTTTTGATGTTTGTGCATTTTTAAGAGGTTGGAATTTCTGTAATATTTTAGAACTCTTGCCACTATTGTCAGCAGGTACCAATGCAGATTCGATTGTGCTTTGTAATACATAGTGGCCTCAGAATAAATGAGTGTTCTACCTACACATCAAGTTACAAAAAGTAGAGGAAAAAAAATTAAATGTTTTTATATTTACCTCAAGTCAACACTGATTTCATGTTTATTGCATTAGTGTAAGAATAAAATCATTAAGCTTGGAACTTGTAGTGAAGCATGATGATCACCATCTGACAGGAAATGCATGAGAAAAGTAAGAACCACATGGGTATGTCTCAGTGGTTTTCTGTGGTGAGTGGAACAGCATCATTTTATCCCAATGGTATAAACAGGAGATGGAGATTTCTATTCCATCAGAGCTATGTGAACTTCTACAGGATCCATTAAGGGGTGGAGATTAAATGTATGGTTTCACTGTATTTTATTCTATGATTCTTTTTGAAGTTGAATAAGTAGGTACTTTCTTAGAAGCAGCAGTCTCACTTTCCTTTCTTTGCTTCTTAGTAAGAGGTATACAAATAATGCTAATGATAAATAGTGTGCCATATTTCACAGGGCAAAATGACCACCCATGGTAAGCTAATACAAAATAATGCTTTCTTTAAAAATTGTTTAGTAGCTGAAATTAGAACATTGGCAGTTTGTTTGGACTACGTGTTTAATTTCATTTTTATTCTGTCCTTATGGCAACAAGCAGATTTATTTTATAATAGGCATATAAAATAGATTCAGTATTTTTGTCCTTAAATCTTGAGATAATTGACCACTCATGACATAGAGTTTCTCTGTATTCTGTTAACAGATTTTTTCAGCCCCTGTTAATAAGCTTAGCAAGTAGAAAATGTATAGAAAAATATGTTGGACCAGATTCCTATGCCTCTATAAAATATAAGATCTTGAGGAATTCAGTTAAGGGCAAATGCCTGATATTTACCATGCATTAGAAAGGTTTGCCCATGGAGATCAAGAGTGTGCTAGAAATGCACCCCTTAGCTTTTCTGTGACTTTAATATATACTGGAATCCTTGGCTGAGTTCAGTGGTATAAGTTTTTAAACTGAGATTAGAATCAGAAATCAGATTTACTTGATGTGTCGTGTCACGTGATGCACGTGTTGGTGTTTACACAAGTTTCTTTATTTTTCCAGAGAAATGTGAGGGTTGAATGATATGCACAATTTTTGAGTATTTTCATTTCTCTTCTCTTGGCAGCTATCCTTCCTAAACTTACCGTAAGTTTCAGTTTAGTGTCATGAGGGAAAATCTCAGAAGAGACTCTTCAATTTTATTTGCTTCAGTAATTATTTGAGATTAAGCAATTTGCATGAATACTACCACTATTATTTTTGTTGATATTGGTGCTCTGCCTAATATCTCTGAAATATGGGCTGTTCACAATCTGCGAAGAAGCAGCCTCAATACTGCCTGTCAAACTTAGACAAAAATCATATTAAAATATAATTACTTCTTTTTATTGCTATGCTGGTCTTTCTTTTAATTATTAATAGTTTCTTACTTATGGGTACTGGAATATTTATTGCCTTGCCTTTGTCTCTGTCAGTGGTGTTTCCATTAAGAAATCTAAGTAATTTTAACAGATCACGATCACTTATTTAGTCATTGATACTTCATAAGAAATGTAGTGTTTCATAGGAGTTATAGATAAAAGCATGTTACTGACTGGCTTGTTTATCTGTATTTTATAGGAGCTTTAAGACATTATATTTTGAGTGGCTAGAGAAAGAATTTAAATATTAAGCCTTCAGCTACTTAGGAGTGTGTCTGGAAAAGAACATAAAGGTGTGCTTGTATTGTGGTGGATCTGTGTGTGCGGTGTTGAATCTACCACAGGCATGAATGAGCTAGCACAGGAAAAGCACCCCCTGTCCTACATCTTCTGGTGGTAGTGGTTATGGAGATGACTGCAGTGACATCACTGGCTTAATTATAAAAGACAGGAAAAAGCGGCAACTTGCAGTATGTGAGCTTCACACTGGCAGATTTTCCTACCAGCTGTAGCAAAGACTTTGCCTTCCCCGTGAAGATGATTTTGAATGCTGCTTCCACATGCCATGTAAATCAGGCTGCATTGAGAGCTGTTGTCCAGTAGATAGTATTCTGCATCTCTGATGAGGGGTGTGTGTGTGCATGATCGTTTTCAGCACCTCTAGAGGAGTCTGAGCCATTGCTTGTGCTTCTGAGAACAAAAGGTAGATTATTCTTTGACTCATCTTTTCCAGTTAGGCCTTCAACTTCTATAGCCTGCTAAGACATTTTAACTGTCAGCTGTTCTACTGTGTTGTGTTTACATTATGTTTAGCACTTGGCTGCCAATATGGCAAACCGCTAGTAATTTGTTACTGCTGGATCTGTAAATCATCTAGCAAAAATGTTCTTCAAAGCTCTTTTGATTATCCACTCTCAAGCAGCATTCATCTTCAGATGGCTAACTCAGTACTGTATATTGTTCTTCTTTAGATTGGCTTTGTCTATTCAGGTATGATTTTCTTTTATGTCCTTTATTAAGCAAACAGCAACTTAATGGAAGAATAACTGCATTTTCAGTAACACACTTTTGCTGAGAATATGTGTGCTAAATAAAAAACTGTGCACTGGAGGAGTAATAGAGTGGTGACTTCTGCCTACTCTCTTACCACCTGATTTTTTCCCCTACTTTAATTTCTCTTCCTTCTGCTCTATTTCATGACAAATAATGTATTTTCTATAAGTTTCATCATACTGCCACCCACTTACCCACCCTCTCTTTTGCAATTTTAAAAAAGGAAAAATGCATGGTTTACAGCTGATTTTCATGGCAATTACATTGCACCGAATTTTTAAAATGTTATATGAAAACATTCAGATGGCATAGGGCTGTTAAATACAGATATGCCTCTGTAGCTATTCTCCAAACACTATTTTCTCTGAGACATTTAAGGCCAAAAATGCTGGTCATTACTTTGAATTATGATTTTTTCCTTTATGCAAGGGCAAATATTCTGTAGCTGTTAATTCTACTTAATATTTTTAAAATTATTAACACTTGATTTTGCTTTTCTGCGGGCTCCTATGCCCTTCATTATCAGTTTCTTCTTTTTCATCTGGTACATGGGTTTTTCAGTGAGTCACATTTTGGAGTGAGTCATGTGCATATTGATTCAGAGAGATGCATAAGTCTGTCATTAACATGAGAAATTCCATTAACTTTATTGGAACTGTTCATGTGGTTAAATTTCAAGACTCAAAAAAAAAAGTTACCAGATTCCTACCTTTTTGCACAGCCTATATTTGTGTATACCCTTCCTACATACCAACTTAGGTCAAATCTACTATGTCTGTGGGATGGAAAGGCATTCCTAGAAACACAGTTCTGTCTCAGAGTGTCCTGGCAGTCTATGTGACTTCCTGGGTGAATTCTGTTTTAGGGCTTTATGCTTCATGTGCTGAGTTCTTTTTCATGGTAAAGTAAAGCGCTTGAAGTACTTTGATATTAAACATTTAAAATTAAGTGTGAAAATAGTCTGATTTGTTAGTAGTAGGTACGTGCTCAAAGTTGGACAATTGTTTAAAACACAGGTTCACTTTATTTTAGATAATGTTAAGAGAGAGAAATTTGGCAGTTCAATCCTGTCTCAAACACAAATATTAGAGTAGGGTAAGTTATGGGAGTGCCCATGTTTTGATATGTTATAGAGAAGTAGCTTAATCTATAGATTAAACAAATAACTTATTAAATCACAGAATCACAGAATAAGCTGAGTTGGAAGGGGCCCATAAGGATCATCGAGTCCAACTCCTGGCCCTGCACAGGACACCTCAGGAGTCACGCCATGTGCTTGAGAGCATTGTCCAAACACATCTTGAACTCTGTCAGGCTGGTGCTGTGACCACTGCCCTGGGGAGCCTGTTCCAGTGCCCAGCCACTCTTTGTGTGAAGAACCTTTTCCTAATAACCAGCCTGAATCTTCCCTGGCATAACTTTAGGCCATTCTCTCGGATCCTGTCACTGGTCAGCACAGAGAAGAGATCAGTGTCTGCCCCTCCTCTTCCCCTCATGAGAAATGTCATAGACTGAAGTGAGGTCTCCCCTCAGTCTCCTCTTCGGGCTGAACAGACCAAGTGTCCTCAGCTGCTCCTCATAAGGCTTTACTTCAAAGCCCTTCACCATCTTTGTTGCCCTCCTTTGGATGCTCTCTGATAGTTTAATGTCTGTTTTATATTGTGGTGCCCAAAACTGCACACAGGACTCAAGGCAAGGCCACCCCAGTGCAGAGCAGAGCAGGACAATCCCCTCCCTTGCCCGGCTGGCAATGCTGTGCCTGGTGCCCCTCAGGACACGCTTGGCCCTCCTGGCTGCCAGGGCACTGCTGGCTCATGTTCAACTTGCCATTGACCAGAACCTCCAGGTCCCTTTCCATGGCACTGCTCTCCAGCATCTTGTTCTCCAGTCTGTCTGTTCATCCAGGGTTATCAAGTCCTAGGTGCAGAATCTGGCACTTCCCCTTGTTGGACTTCCTATGGCTGGTGATTGCCCAGTCCTCTAATTTGTTGAGGTCTCTCTGCAGGGCCTCCCTGCCTTTGGGGGAGACAACAACTCCTCCCAATTTTGTTTCATCTGTGAACTTGATAAGTATCCCTTCCAGTCCTGTATCCAAGTCATTAATGAAGATGTTGAAGGGCACTGGGTCAAGAATGGAGCCATGTGAAACCTACCCCACCAAGTGATAGGTCTCCAGTCTGATGTTATTCCATTCACTGTAACATTCATTTGTGTCTGACCCGTGAACCAGTTGCTCACCTATTGCATGATGTGTTTATCCAGGTGGTGTTTCAAACAGTTCAAATTAGTTTAAGAGAGATGTTCTAAGTGCTTTTTTGATTCAGAACAGTGCATATTGCAGCTTCAAGCAGCTAATACTTCATCCTCTTAATTTCAACTGATACACAAACACAGTATTTACTTCCCAAGATATTTAAAAATGAAAATTCTATAGGCTCCAACTACTATACAATTGTTGGAAATACCATTGTACTGTGGTTAGATTATAGTTACTAAAAGCACTTAGTCAGCCATTCTCTGCAATTTTTTGATTTATTGAATCCTTGAATTTTCTGTCATTTGGTAAGTTAAGCAGGAATTGGAAAAGAGCGAAGATTCTTACCGAGTTACATTGAGGTGTCTTTTGCTTTGCACTTAAGATATATGCACAGAATATTAGATTGTTAAGTGTGAGAGTCCTGGTAGTGGCTTTTATGTATAGATGACATACTTTTCATATGAAGATCACAACAGTTCAAAAGCTTTTATGTTTACTGAAGAATTAATTAGTGAAAATTAACCTTTTCATTAGTAAATGACTGTCTGTTGATGGATCATTTTTTCTTTTATGGTTATTTAGCAAATGAAAAGCTATCTTAAGTTTGAAAAATATAATTCTTTTAACAATAGAAAAAAGGTGTCTTTTTTTAGTTTATGCCTGTTATTTTCTGATTAATTGATAACCTCTTGGGTTTTTAAATCCTAAAACTTTTGGTTTATGAATGCTTGCGTCCTTTTATGAGAGTAGTGCAAAGATTCAGAATCATCTTAATTGTCATTATTTATGCTACATGCAAGGATGAATTAAAAATTTCAAATGTATTGCTCTACTTTCAATACATCTTCAAGTGTACTCATTCTGTAATCTCATTTTTGCTTAAATTTTTGACCTTACTCAGTGTGCATTGTATTTGTCATCTGGTTCCAGGGTGTGTTTCCTGTATAGCATCAGATCTTGCTCTGGAGACAGAATGATGATTAATTTTGGGGTGCTCATCATGATAGGTGTCAATAGCACTTGCCCACTGAGGGGCAGCAACCACACAATCATGTAGTTTTCCTCATATATGTGAATTAATCACATTTGCCTAAAGTTAATACATTTTGTGTTCGTTACATGCAGTCAATCAACTTGACTGTACAGATTTCAAGTAACAGGAATCTCTCCTGTGAATCAGACATCACTGTGATCTTGAGTTCAAGGTGTGTGACTGCTTCAGATGTGGTGTTTCTTTTGGATCCCCAGTCAGAAAATATTATCCCATGCAGCTGGGCTGATGTGCAGTGGTGTAGAGATCAAGATTCCACATCTGGGATTGCTAAAGCTGGGATTTGCAGAGTACTTAGGCTTATATACTACTGAAAATAGTCACAGAATCTCTCAAGATGATTCCTGATGTAGCCCAGCATTTGTGCAAACTCACCTTCAGTTTCAATATAGCCAGCAGATCAGGAACACAAACTAGGTGATGATCTTAGAGATGTTTAAATGACGTGCCCAGCATCCCACATGGATTATGGCAGAGGCAGGTACAGAGTGTACTTCTCCATCATTCAGCTGCTTTAAGTACAAGGCTATCCTTGTCCTGCTGATACTGCTTTGCAGAATACAGGAGGTGCAGTCAAACTCTAACCAGACTCATAGCGAACGAAAGAGATGCAAACTTGGAACATGTTTGTGAAAGAATGGCAGCAGATGTGCAGTGTAAGGTGAAAGAAAAGATAATGAGGATGGGAAACAGAAAAACATGAGTAGGGAGAAGGCCTTGGGGGATGTGGGAAAGGTGTGCCCAGGTTACCAAAATCTTTCACTGTTTGTGAGACACAGGATGTATGTCATAATTGAGGTTCCTCCTTTTCAGGATCCTTACTGAATCCCAGAAGGGCACGTTTGCTTAATGCAGGGATCCTGCTGTAGAAAAATAGTAACTGATTGTGTTGTATGTCATGTCCTAATGCTCTTTTTTTTTTTTTCTTGTCTTCTGCATACCTCAGGCATTTTCCCCTGGGAGCAACCTGGGCAGCAGCAGGGGGAGCACTGAGAGCACAGAACACTGTCCCAGCTCTGCTGTCCCTGGCTTGACTGCCACAGATGCTGGGGACAGCCGTGGCAGAGATCAACTTGCTTATCCTAATTCATAGAAGGGATTCAGGAGCAGTTTCCCGCTCTATTAGTTCAGTGTAATGTCAAAATAGAATACTAGATAACAGAACTGTAACTTTTTACTTTTATTTCACAACGTAGGTACATGTCCTTTGGGCCAAGGAGAGTTAGAGCCACATCTCTGTTAGGATGATAGAAAATACTTACATGTCTGACAAATTATTTCTACAGAAGAAACTTCCTATTGACCTCACTGTTTCAAACGGAGTGGCCGCATTTGGCTTATCAAATGTCTGATTGCTTTCTGCCTCTTGTAAGCAGAAGGATATTGCCTTCTGGGTTTCATCTTTGCTGCTCCATTTAAAAATCTTGTTTTCTTATGAAGATAAATGATAAGTTAATGTTCATGTCTCCAGGGCTATGATGCAATAGCAAATGGTAAATGTCCTGGTATTTTGTACCTGTAGTAGTTTGCTGATGCTGTTTTGCTCTAGCAGATACTTTTTGAAAGGGTATGTGAAATACTTCTGCAAATGGATGATAATTATGAAAAAAACAGATACAGTAAGTAAGGATTTTGATGTTTGGTTTTAGGTTTTGCTGGACTAGTACAGGAAAGAATCTTATGTGTTCTGAAACGAGGGAATTGAGTCACATTTTTCCTAGCAGAGGCTGCTTAGAAATGTCAGGGCAGAAAGCAGACCACTCTTCACTAAAAGCTGAGAAAAAGATGGACTGAAAGGAAATAAGACCTCTTGTATAATTTATTATATTCCTAGAGAAAACTTGTCTGGATAATAAGGTCATAGGATAGATAGCAAGTAGTTGATATCTGTTAAGAGGAAGGCCATACATATAGATATTTATGTATGTTTTATACATTGTGTACAGCTGCTGAGCTGTGAACTTGGTAACTCTAAGTAATAGTTAAGATTAAAGCTGCTCTCACCTTCTCTTCTTGTTGACTTTTAAAAGTAGAACAGACTTTCTGTGCTTTTTCTGTCTGTATTCATCATTCTCTCTGTTAGTAGATATTGGCTTGCTCTCTTAGATCGGGATAGAGATTCCAAGTTATTGTGATAGACAATCTGATGTACATACAAGTTTTGGAGACTAAATAGCCTCTTCATAAAGTGTCCTTTAATCTAAAGTATCCTAGTGGGCAAATTTTGCCTTTTATGTAGATGAAGACGTGAAGAGGAAGGCTTCCATAACTACATTTTTGAAGACGTGATTTAAATGCTCATTAAGTATGAAAATGAGAGGTGATGTGATAGGCTCAGTAGAGTCTGAAGAAAATTTGCCACTAATTGTAGTGGTCCAATGTCCTTATGCGAGATCTTACTACTCTCTTACTGCTGTGTCATTGCTATTCTCTCTTTACATAGAGAAATTACTTTGTTAGTCTCTTACTGCTGCAAGCAATGTCTAATACTTAATTTGGTGTTCCAGTAAAAACCAGAACTTTTAATAAATCTTTTATTGTCTATTAATGTCTTGCAGTTTCTCTCCCAAATTTCCCTTTTTCATATCACATTTAATATCAGATAAGGTTTTCTGTCTGTTTTGTTTGAGGATATATATTGCTTATACTCGTGTCTCATCTAACTTAGGCAGAAGTGGCCTTATTGAAGCTTAGTATTGCAGTTTATATTGACTTTGCCATTTCATAATGTCTAGTTCAATTAATTGAGTAACTGTGATTTGGATGGCATTTTTAGAAATACATTTGTTTGGGTTATTTTAACTCAAAACAGGCATAGGTAAGAGGTTCTCAATTGTGTCTGTTTTTCTTTAGTTGACAGAAATATCTTCTACTCTATATATTTATTTATTTTCTGAGAAGTGGGCATAAATAACTTTGGTTTTGCTAAAACTCTCCCTACAGGGCTATTTCAAGGCTTCCCAGTTGCACACACAGAATTAGATTTTCATGTTCAAAGGATCTCCAAGGAGGCAAAATTAAATTATACAACAGAACAGAAAAATTAAGGAGTTCTGGGAAAGGAATGAAGGCTGTGAGAGAGTAACAGGAAACTGTGTGGTCTGGGTTTGGAGTTTTATAGGTTTGTGTCACAGTCTAAGGTCTGTGAATTGATTGTAGATTTTTCTGTATCTCATCTGCCTCGTCCAGGCGCATCCCTCTCCCCAGAGTGTGCAACCCCAGTCTATCAAATTTGGGGCACTTGTGACCCCTTTCTCTCACGCAGCTATTAACTCCTTCCCTCATCTTTGCAAACACAGCTCTCTTTTGCTGCAGTAATTCCCACATATCTTTTTCCCATTTCCTGGGAAGAACTGGACTTCTGTAAGCAGGGATGGGCAGGAAAGGTGATGGCAATAACTGTTTCTTCACCCTTCACATAGCTTTTTCCTAATGGTTCCTTTTTAGGGCTTTATTGGCAGCAGAAATCTGAGCAAGTATAAAAAGAGCTAACCCTGATCTGCAGTAGTCTGTAAATTAGTCTGTATCATGTTCATACCTGCATTGTCTAGTTGCATGAGAGTACCAGTCAGTTTATTCCAACAGTGTGTTTAATAAACTCTGGCATTGACTGATCCTTTTTTGAATGATCAGGAGATCTGACTATATGCTTCCCACTTCCTCTCATTCATATTGACATTAAATTCTCGTGATTCACATTCTATCTTAGGCTATTTATATAAAATATGTCTAATGGAAATACACGACTCTGATTCTGCTTGTATATTTTGTTTTTTATCGTCAAATAATTGTTTGGCGTGGGGTTTTTTCACTCTGTTCCTGTAATGGCTAAATACTCATATGATCCTACTCCAGTGACTCTATTGTAATTCATCTTCCTTTAGCTGTGTTGAAAATTTCTCATTTATATAATGTGTATTTTTTTTTACTTTTATAAGGTGCACTGACATTTTTATGACTTTTGTCTTCATTCACTTGCATTGGCTTGTAAAGTCACAGCTGATGTGTATTACCTGCTTTCCTGTGCTGAGCACTGCTGCAGTTCTTTGCTTTTTTCTCCAGGGGGCAAGAAGCGCTTTATTCTCTGGTACAGCAATTCTGAGATTTAAAATATAAAGCTTCACCATTGAAGATGGCGTCATAAATAGAGGGGAAAGACCTCTAGTTTGCTTCCTTTGTCTATGCAAATACCTAGCAATAATAGTCTTTCATGACCTACACCCTGCAGAATTAACCCAATCCTTTGAATAATCAGTGTGAGAATATTGGTTGCTACGGCAACATATTCTGTGGTACTACTAGAGTGTCAAAATAACTTAATGAAATACCGTGCTAAGAATGTTTTAGAAATTAACTTTTAAAATAAAAAGGGAAATAAATCCACCTAACTTTAGAAGATATGGCTAGATTCATGAAGTCTGCAACAAGGGAACAACCATTTTCTAACAGAGGGCAATCAGACTAATGGAGTGGGATGTATTGTGTTTCTCATCTTTGATGTGTGAGTTGAGATAGAATTTAGAAATATTTTTTCTGCTTAAATTATTGGTATACAACAACATTTGTATTAAGAAGTTAGCACAAGAGTCAAGAGCTAAATGATCCTCAGATGTTACACAACTTGAGTTAGAGCCTGTCTGTATGGTGCCTTTGTTTCTCTTACAGTTTCCATCAGCTTGTGTTCATCTTTAGAACTGCTGCTGTTTCTCTACTTTTCCCTCTTACTTTTCTTTCACTTTTCTATTCCCTTCCTTGCAGCAGACTCCATGCATTTCTTTATTCTATTGGCTAAAATAATCTGCAGTTAAGTGTTGGGGATTTTAAAATGATTTTACATGGACCTCATAGCAGTGCTTCAGAGTTAATGTTACCATCAGATTGGTAGTTGTGGTCAGCCGTTGTCTCAAACAGTGTTATTCTGGTCAGGCAAAAATCCAGCCACTTCTGGAAAAAGCATTCCTAAAGACAGCATTTACTATCTGAGTATCAGGCAGGCTGCTCAAGCAAATGTGAAGCAGGCTAGAACAGCTATTCAGTATTCCAATTTAAATATGGACAAATAATTAAGATGTAAAAATTACTTTTTTTTAACTTGTAGCAATTTTTGTTTACATGAGTTTTTAAAAAAAATTCATTACTGGGTTAACTTTCCTTCTTCTTCTGAAGGAAAGACATTAATTTCTCCTGAAATTAATAAAAGTTGCCACTGCAATTCAGTTGGGGTGGACTATCCTGTGTAGCAAAATAACATAAATATATGGGAACTGAACACTCTTCCTATTTCTGTCTGTCATAGAAAATTAGGATGCTGGTTTAAGCAAAAATCAGCATTTTTCCCTTTTCACCCAGATCAATATGTAAGTCACAGTGTTCATAAGTGAATGACTATTCCTAATACTTTTCATCCCTTCCAGAATATGAAGCAAAATAATACAGGTCATTTTTAAATACATCTTCTGCCTACAAAATTATGTAACACATTTATTATTGATAAATATAATGCAAAAATTGGAACCTCATATTTTGATTTATTTAGTATTTTTTTTTCTGCAAAAACCTTGAACTCATCCAGGCAAATGTTAGTTTTTATTCTTTGTGGAATATCCTGAATCTAATGATATTACAGCAAATTTTGAAGTAAAATAAAGTAGAAATTGCTGATTTCTTGATAGTAAAGACTATCAATATATTCAATGTATATTAATATGTTCACTCAATTTTAAATTGCAGATAGCTCAATGTGCACCTTCCTTAGAAAGTATTCTTTTCATACAGCAGTTTAACACTTGAATAGGTACTTTGTATTAAAATACCAGTTTATATTTTGGAATTTGCGCATGGCACACTCTCAAGTTCATAAGGTAGAAAATTTCTTTACAATGTATCATTGTGTTTAATTTGAAAGTATTGTGTCTTTATGCACAGAGGCCTTCTTCAATGCGTTTGTCACCAAGGGAGGAAGAAGATGATGATGCAGGTGAAAATACTTGTGGACCCTCAGGTTTATGGGAAGCACTGACACCTTGTAATGGGTGCAGGAACCTTGGATTTCCCATGCTTGCACAGGTATGTGATTCCCTTTTCATCATAAAACTTAATAACTATGGAAGAGCTGCTTAATCTCTGCCATAACCCTTAGAGTTATTTATAGTCTTGCCTGATTCCCTTCAAAAGTGGTACTTTCACTCTTCGTTTTAATGTCAAAATCTGGTTCCAGAATTAAATGTTGAGGTTTGGTCATCCTGCTGTAATACTTATCCATATGAGTTTAATATGGAGACTGATGTTTACTACCCCTATTTTAGACAGTTGCTGTGTCAGATAGCTTTCTTTTCCATCTGGGAAGTCACATAGTTTCCTTTGGGATAAGTACTCTATTTTTGACCAGCTTCTAATTAATATAATGACATCTCAGCTGCTTTCTTTATAGAATTAATTGAGGACATCACGCATAACTCAACTGATGTGAGAATATAGCCTAAGACTTCTCTTTGAAGATTATGTAAGTTAAAGAAAAAAATCCCCAAACATTTTCAAATGCTCATGATAATACAGAAGAGAATAAATAGAAGTGGGTAATATATTTGGGTCTAAGTCCCAGCAATTCTCAGAGAAGACCAGTGTGCAGTATCTACCAAAGCATTCCAGCAGCTGTGTCCTGAACAAGTGATATTGTATTGCTACAGAACAGGATGATGCTTATTGCTGCTTCTGGGTCTCCCTTGTTCTCTCCCCCCACTATAAATTAGCACTCTCGTTTCTGTAACATTTTTCCTGCGCTTTTCTTTTGTAGCATTGAATGAAGACCTGCCAAATTTCTGTTTAGAAATGTCTGGTTTTTTCAGTTGCATCCTTACTTGGCACTGCATTTAAATAGCTTTGTCAGATTCTTGTGTACCACATTGGAATCACATATCCTGTCTCACCACACTTCATACACTGTTGCTTTCATACCGTGACTGTATGTTTTATTCTCTTTAAGTCTCATGGGACTTGCACCTGTTTGAGGTCAATGCTAAAGCCTTCCCTGCAGTCAATGGCAACAGGATACGGCAGCTAATGTGCTTGAATAACAATGAGCACTGCCCTGTCTCTTGATAAGGAGCCTTTATATTCCTTTCCCCTTTCAGCAGCTGTTTCCTACTTCATACTATCCATCATTTTAGACATTTGGCAAAGTGTGGAGTTGTCGGAATTATCCTGATTTACAATAGGAGTACTATAGTTACTAATTCCTCATTTTTAAGCATTTGTTTCAAAACCTATTTCTTAAATGGAACTTTCCATATTTAAATGTGACCTATGGTTTAACTATTCTTAAACTTTCCTCTGATGAACATACATGCAGTTTTTATTTCCTAATTTTAGAAAATGTTTTTGTTTTCCTTGTTTCTTTTTTTATGTAACGTATACATAAAGGGTGCTATAAAATTGAGGGATGCCTTTGAAAAATGAGATCAAGTTTGGTTAGTTGGTTGGTATGTCTTTCCTATTTATAAAGAGAGATTCATTTCAACAGCGATGTAAGTTTTAAGACAGTGATTCCTGAATTAGTTTTATTCATTGTACTTAAATTTTAAGCTCAGACTTATGATATCTCATCCTTCTTGCTCTGAGAACAACAAGATTTTTAATTATGAGTACAAAAAAGTGTATATTTATTATGCTTTCATTCATGATATGACAGATTGCCTTTCTAGATTGTTTTTATCCATAAAAATTGAAGACAGAGATAGTTTTAGTCTTTTGTTGATTTCTTTTTATGGGAGAAAGGAAAGAAATTAGGTAGTGAAAAATCTCCAAACTAAAACACAGTGACTTTGGTTTTTATAAATCATTGCCATCACTGTATGCAGTCTTTCAAGCTGTTAGCTAATCTGTTGGATCTTTCACATTTACTTCAGAATGCAGTAGAGAACATCTTGTTCTAAGGGATTGAAAACACAAAGTATGTATGTAAATGTTTGGATTAAGAACAGTATCTTGAATTGGTCTAACAAATTATATATTATGTGCAATAGCATGTTTTAGGAAGAAGTACAAAAATAGTTTCTGATACTCATGTCAGTGCACTAACATATCAGAAAGTGCAGACTTCATAATGAAGAAGCAGTGAGATAAGGGTATTTGACATGGTGTCTTAGAATCCATACTCTCCTAAAGGTCCAAAAATAGAGAAAAGGGTCTATCAATTACTTTTGAAGACAAACAAGTTCATTTTTACACTTCTTCTTTATTTAAAAATAGATTTTACAATCATATAAATATACTGTGTTTGCACATCAAAGGTGAACAAACATAAAGATTGATTCTTGCTTTATATACAGAGGCACAAAGATAACATGAAATTGAGTTTTAGGTGAGATTATGAAAATGTCCACCTGTGACCTAGTGAGCTAACAGTTTTCAATATGCCAAAGGAGAGGGCAGTAATCTCCGTGACAAACTTGGTTTCTTTTTTGCAGTTAGGGAAAAAAGCTTGTCTGGAGGTACTTCTGGCATGCAGTATGTCATTGCTGTCTGTACTGTGCTGGTAAGTGTCATTTTAGAAGGGACTATTACAGAAAGTTCTGTGTAAATCTTGTTACATCATTTAAAACCTAGCATAGCAGTAATATAGGTATTCTCAGAACAAGCAACTCTTTTACAATCTCAAAATTGGTGAAGTGCTGGAAGAGCTTTATGGAAAAATCTTTGTGTCTTGTTGAAATTTCAGGGGTTTAGAATACGCAGCTGGATTTTTGGAGGCTGAAATTTAGACATATCACAGAGAGTGTATTCCATTTGTAGGCTATGATTTAAGGTTAATTTGGGGCTGTTCGTCTGTTCTGGAGTTAATCTTTGGTTTAGGGCAGAAATTCCATCCTTGCTAAAACTGATGCATGCTTTTGTGAACTTCAGACGGTTCTCTGCCCATCTCTCCAACCAGCCGAGGTCCCTTCAAAGGGCTGCACAGCCCTCTGGGGTATCGGCTGCTCCTCCAGCTCTGTGTCATCAGTGAACGTGCTGAGGAGGCATCTGCCCCTTCATCCAAGTCATTGATGAACATGAATGATGAAGAGTGGTGTGCATGTCAGTTCATCATTCCTTCTCTCATTCCTTTTGGGGAAGACAGAACAATAACTTCTGGAGTCTCCTGATACTTTAATGTGAAATAGGCATGAAGCAGCTTTGGCCTGGATGTGAAAGTCTCCTTATGGCAGAAATGCTGAAGATAAAATAGGAGATAGCTCCTTTCTCTCCTACTCTGAGAGTAGGAGATCTCAGGAATCTCAGAAGATTGAGGGTTCGAGTCCCTTCGTGGTCGCCAAAGAACTGATGCCTTATCAGGCCTCCTAGGCACAGAGACTAGACAGAGTAAAGGAACAAAAGTAGGTATTTATTTGAAGGGCCTTCAAGGTACACCCTGGGGAGCCAGAGGCTATTGCCAATATGGACCCCAAGATGGATGACAGGTCACGAGTTTTCCACACTTTTATAGGTTTGGTTCATTTGCATATCAGGGTCAATTCTCCAATTAAAGCCCCAGTTTAATGATGTAATTCCCCTTAGCTACCCCCCCTTCAGAGACTTCTTGGTTTACACCCCTTGGGCTCAGGATGGTCCAGGTGTCCTTGAAGAGCAGTCCGGAGAGGCTTTGTTGTGTCTAACAGGCATGAGAGAGCAGAAAGTAACAGGCTACAAGAAGCTTCAAAGTTGCACGCTAAGCAGTACAGAGTTTAAGAAATATAAAAGTTAAAACCTAAGGCATCACCTGAACACGTGTTTTGGTAAAGTAGTGGAAAGCGATTTGAACAAACATAATTTTGGTTGAGGGCGTTTGTTTACTTTATCAATTGGTTAAGGGGCGCAAGGTAAGGAAGGAGAGGGAATGTAGTAAAAAAATGCAGGACACTCTTGTTTGCCAGTAATAAGATTGTTTCTTGTTCTTAATAATCAATTTGGCACTTCAGGTTAATTTACTGTTTATCTCCTAATATATTTATTTTACTGAGTTTATCAGTGCCCGCATACGTATTCACATTTTCTTGAGAATAAAGCAGCATACTCTGAATGTATGTATATCGTTCCATTTTCTTTTTCATGGGTAGCGTACCTTGAATATTCCTCTGCTAAGGGGCAAGCAGGGCCTGATGTACAGAGATAAATAGAGGGCAGTCTGCAATGTCAGAGAGACGAGTGCTGCAGAGTCCTACGTGATCCCTCCAGTATTATCAGTTTGAAGCAAGCAGTTCACATACCTTAATCTTGACAGGCATGCCAGCATATTTTTCTAATTATGGTATGAAGTAAGTGTGAGATAAGGCAGGTTAAGCTCTGTCCTATTTAGGATGCTGCTGGGTCAGCTTGACTGGACTCTATCTTGAACTGTGTTGTACGTATAACTTAAAAATCCTGGCAGTTATTCCCTGTGTTTGACGTGATGACAACCAGGAATACCTCATTTGTCTAACTGTTACAAAATGGAAACAATGTCTGTAAAGAGAGCAGTGCAGTTGCTATGGGAAAATCGAACTTTGATTCAAAAGCCCTCAGTATAAATCTGCATGTTGCCGGTTGCCGGGAAGCATGCCTTTTCAAAAAAATATATGGAAAATTTACTTAAACATTTAAATGCTAAGTTTCTAGCTTAGTGTCAAATTTTCATCTTTTAAGAGGAAATTAACTTCTGGGAGACCTTGACATTTTCTTTTAAGACTGATCAACATTCTGCTTATATAACTCCAGGATTCCTAGAGGCAGGAACTCCAGCAACTTTGTCATGGATTCGCCTGTGGCAGAGACTTTCCCCACAAAATGCCTTTTTAATTAGAGAGAGGGAAGAAAAAGTGGAGTCCTAACTACGTTTTTAGGAGATGAACTGTATATAATACTGTTTCTTTATCAGTATAGGCTGTGGTAGGAATATTTAAAGTTTAGAGTTTGATGCATCAGTTATTAGGGTTATGCATTTCATGTCTGCCTTCCAGAAGGTCATTTTGTCTGTCATTTTGTACTTCTTTTTGTAAATTTGAAGAAGTAATTTTTAATGGGCAGAAATTTTGTATACTGTTTGTATTGTAGAAGCTAGTTAAGGTCGTTCTGTAGAAAGCCTGACACTGAAAATTATTATGTTCCAATTATGTTTACATTTTCAAAGTCACTTCTGGACACATGAGAGATGAAGGGGGTAATTAAGTAAGGAGCTAACTCAATTTTCACATTGAGATCAAGTCTATTCCTAAAAACCCCTCTGTACTGACACTCTCTGGAGAGATGCAGCATGACTCTATAATGTCTCTTTTTGAAAAATTTTAATATTGGAAATTTTTTTTGGCATTGTTTGTTTTCATTTTAACGTACTCTTTCAGTTTGAACTCCTTCTATTTTCAGTTGCCTCAGAAAATTGTCTTCGATTTTAAGCTCAGTGTGAATGTTATAGTAATTTTTTGAACTGCTAAGGTGCAGGGGAGGTAGCATAAAAGAGGAAGTATTTCTCCTTTGTTTTTTAATAAAAACAGAAAAGCAAACATGTTTTTAATTAAACAATAATGGCTAAAATTTTCAGCTTGGTTTTTCAATCCATTAATAACTTTACCTTTCAGTGCATTCAGTGGAAGTACATTTCAAACTAGACTAGTAAAGAAGCAGATTTGGATGATCTTACTTGGTGTTGAAGTTCTCCAAAATTAGAAACAGAAAGTCTTGTGGCATTATCTAATTTCTGTGTTACAGGGGAGGAAACCTGTCATCTTGTTTAGTGATGATATAGACATAGTAGAGAAAGCTTTGGCCTAAAATATGCCTAAGTACAGATAGCCAGAGTAAGATTGTTATATTATCTATAATATTTTCCTATAGTTTCTAACCTTCAGTGAAAAATATTTTTTTTCTTCCTAATTTAGTGGATTAAACTATGAGGTTACTTAAATGTGAGTAACATGGAAAGCTCTACTACCCATAAAAAATATTTCTGTTTAAGTCTTGATTTGCAGTGTTGTCTCTTTTGCAGTAAGCTTAAGTCTTATTAGTAATTTCAGGAACACACCACCCACACACTGAAGCAGCTACTGAAAAGTGCAATATGTATTCTGCCTAGAAAGAATCAGCAGGTGATGATTATACCCTGCCGAACAGTGATAGAAAATTAGTATATTGAAAAAATTGTGGCTTATTTTAGTGCTATGCTACGTTTTCTCATAGTGTTTTAAGGAATGAAGCTGAACGTTTTATTCTTGCATATGGTATGTATTGCATATGTAGCTGCTTAATTTCCAGTGTAAATTTGCAGTTGCCCATGGGCTGCAGGTGTCTTGTGGCAAATGCATTTTTACTGTGCTAGTTGTGTAATCCAGACACCACTGCACAGGTATGTAATATGACCAGAGAAGCTGTAATCTCTTTATCCTTGGGTATTTTCAGAATTGACTGGTCAAGCTCCAGGGTAACCTAATGGTTAAATTAGCTCTGCTTCAACTGCAAGTTTGGGCTGGATGACTTCCAGAGATCTCTTTCATATTGTTGTTAACATCTATGTTCTATAATTCTCTGTAAGGCTATGTGACCTCGGATGACCTTATTGCTTTAAAAATTTAGCACTGACTCTGCGGTTTGTAAATGACTGTGAAAGTATGGCTATCCCTGTCCAGCGCTGTGTAAATCTGGTCACTGTTGGGATGTGTTGTCTCTTGGTGTGATCGTGAAACAGCAAAATTAAATGGGATGAGAGAGAAAGGTGTCAAATTGTACTGGAATTGTTGACCTATGTCAGAAATAATCTGAAATATTGATGACTATAGTGGTTTAAAAGATGAAATTTAATTCCTATTAATGGTATTCAAATTCACCTAGAAATTAATGTTGAATTGAACACTGTCACATACCTAACTGAAACATGTCACAATGGTAATCTGGGAAGATCGTACATAGTATAAGTATATTACATTTTGTTGTTTTGTGGTTTGCAGTTTAGTGGTAACCAGAAGACACACTTCCATGGAATGGTTTTGCTTTCAGTGCTGCCCACCAAATTATGGAAAAATGAAAAAAAAAATTGAATTGCACGGTGAATAGGTAGTAATAACATATAGCAATTAGTTTTGTACAAGAAAGAAGTTCAGCTGTGTGTTAAAAACTTCATGTTTGAACTTCAGCTGCTTCATAACAGAAATATTAAAGCAGCATATTGAACTTGAAAATTTATGTAGAAGTTCCTGGTTAATCTGACCAAATTGGGCCACTGTTCAGTATTACATTTCATGGGGGAAAAAGCCATCATAGATACATTGTATTTGTTGTTCTTACCTTAGTAACAGGAGGAAAAGTTTGTTGACAGAAGTGCTGGTATTGAGCTATCTGGGGTTAAGATATCAGCTGAATGGTGATATCTGGACATGTTGATTACTGCATGGATTTGCTACGCTGATTATCCATGAAGTCAAGCTTTGTGTCAGGTTGTATTTCTGTGAAGGGCTATTTAAAGGCACTTGACATTTTTGGACTTATTTTGAGCCTAAAAATCTATTTTATATTTTGTTTTGTTTATTGTATTTTTAATGATGTTAAAAATGTATCTGAGAACCCAGCTAATACTGGAACCTGTGAGGGATATTTTTTTTTACTTCAGTTTTTATAATACAGAAGATCGTGGCTTCATAGAGTAAGTCCACGAGAAGTCTGTACAATTTATAGACCAAATTTCTTTCTGAACAAAAGACCTGACTGAAAGCTGGACTTTTAAAAAGAACAGCTCTGTGGTCTGTAAGTGTGAATCCTCTCTTGCTGTGCTAGAGGAATTGCATGCCTTTGGTTTAAAGTCGTGTCTAGCACCTGTATTTTACTGAAAACTTTTAATACTGGTATCCATTACATATGCTGAGTCTGAAAATGAGGTAGATCCTGAATCAACAAATTTCTTAAGCATTAATGTGCTCAGTCTCACGTGGGTTTCCATACAAATGGAACTTTCTAAAGAGATACCTTATATTTTCACCAAAATTCAAAACTGGTCTAAGACTAACAGTTTCTTAAAATCCCAAACTGATGGTTATGATTTTTTTTCATTACTAGCAACATGTAATTAAGAAGAACTCATTAACTGGATGTAAAACAAAATGAAACTGAAGTCGGGGGAGTCCGTATATGAGATATCAAAGGGAAATATATAAGACTATATTGTCTCATGTTTTCATGAAAAGGTATTTTGGATTTGTTTTTGATAGCAGTGACCCCAACAGCAAATGTCATCTACCAATTATAGTGAAATACTTCTTTTTACTTTAAGGTCTCTCAGAAAGGCAATTCAGCTAGGAAATGGGAATCTCACATTTTATGTTTTTCTATCTGGAATGGTGTTAAGCCTATACATTGCTGTAGAATGCAGATGCTCTATTCACTTTCCAGAAGCAATAAGCAGTTTTGTTTCATAAAATCTACTGTAATAAAAAGAAGTAACAGTAATGCTCCTAATAGTATGGAGAACAGTTGTGCTCCTTTGGCGAAAGGGGGAGATAACATGTTTTTTTTAAAAAAGCTTTAAATATGTCTCTGTATAACCCAAACAGTCCACCAGGCATTTTGCAGATTTTCAAGATAAAAGATGTAAATGTGAAGACATTGAAGTAAATTAATAAATTGACAGTATCAAGCCAACTGTATTATTTTTGGAGGTGCTGTAGTTTTTTAGCATCCTAGTTTTTGTTTCACAATATTTTATACTGTGAAAAAGAAGAGAGAAAATAAAATCTTTAGGCAACGTTCAGTCCTATTTATATCTACTTAATTTTGAATTTAACAAAATTGAGTCTATAACTCTGAGAAAATGTTTTAGCCTAATGGTCTAAGTACTTACAAACCACTAGGTTTGTCCCTAATTAGCTTTTATGATTAGCAGATACTACATACACATAGCAGTTCTATATACACATAAAGCTTTTTTTAGTACACTATTGTAATCTGTTTGTATATGGACAGGTGATTAAATTCTGGCTTATTCAGACTGGTTTTATAGAGTTAGTGTTTTTGCATTGTGAAAAACAAATATTGACAGCAGGAAGTTCCTTCAGAAACCCATCAGGATGCTTTTGCTCCTTGTATCGTTTAGAAAGTGTCCACATCTCTGAAGGTGTTTGACTGATTGCTCTTTTCTGCTGAACAGGAAGCCACTGCGAGCCAGCCAGTGCGAGACATGAGGTAGAGGGACGTGTTTGACTACATGCCTAGTTTTTGAGCTGAATTTGTGTGCAAATTAAACACCAGGGAGCTTAGAAAGGGTACACAGCTGACAAAGCAGAAGGCTTTCCTTCGCTCCTTTCTACCCACTTCCAAAGTGGGCAGACTGAGTGTATCTTTTTTTTATCTCTTTTGAATGCAGTGATGTTCTATTGTAAGGTTCATGAACAATTTTTGGGCTGCCTCTTAAGGGATAGCAATCTTAGCATCTTTCTCCCACAGACAGTTACTTCTCATCAGGGCTGTTAGATCAAAGAACAACTGCACACACTCCACAGTTTGGATTTTTAGTGGCTAGAATCTCATTTTTGACCCAGAAAGAAAGATCCACTGTCAAGGGTTTCCTGTTCTCTGGCTTTAGGCAGTTTCATGTGACGTCCAGGCATTTCAACTAGCAAATTTCTTTTATTTACCAATACTGTTTTCTCATCATGAAATTATGAAAGGATCTTGAGTTTGCAAATTACTTGAGTGTTTGTTAACTTTTAGCATTTATGTTGCTATTTTGAAGATGAGTTATTAATTTGATGAAATGTAAGAAAATAATTGAATCAGAACTGAGAGCAATAGAATCATTAGGGAAAGAGTTTTGTGTGAAAAATTTTTACCATCTTGGTTTTGGGAAACACTGGCGTAGTAGTTTTTTTGCATATGAAAGAAGGTCACACAGCATTAACAGAGAATACCTGTAGTAAAAGTATTCCATACAGCTAGTGTGACTGCAAACCTGGAGCAAGACCCCTTAGTTCTTGTTAAATAGACAGATGATTCTGTGGTAGCTGTTCCAAAACTGGAATCTTGCAGTGAACCTATAGAAAATATAAGTTCAAATTTTATTGAAAATGTGATTTAGGTTCCCTTATAATCCTTATTAATTTCATTTTATGTAATCTTCACATTCTGTTTCCATTTTACAATAGCTAGGGCTGAGAATTTGCAATGAGTAAGTAGATTATGGTACCACGGAAATCATCATAGTAACAATTAAAGCAGTAGAGCTTTGACATAAAACAGTGGGATTTCTTGTTTAAAGAGCCATACTGGTGGAGCATGTTTATTAGCGGAATGGTTTTCCTTCAGCAATGAGCAGCGAATTAAGTAATTATGTTCATGTGTTGTCCTTATATTTCCATCTTAGCTGCTGAAGTTCAACATGGCCACATCAGCTCTCATAGAATTGCCAAGAAAATAGGCAGCGTGGTGAGATAGCACAGAACAATGGAGCTTCTTGTATCCATAAAACTAAACATCCGCGTTATGAGTGTTAGTGGGCTCTGGCACACTTTTGGCCAGGAAATAGCAGAGTTCATAGGTTCCCGTTGAGAACTACTGTTCTGAACTATGGTATGAAATAGAAAATTACTGGGTTCTTTAAGATCATAGGGGATACAGGCAATATTCTCTTAACTTGTGTTTACTGCTAATGTGCATATGTCCTCTGTTGTCATGGAATAACTTGTTTTACTGTTTCAAGCACCACTTCTAACTTACAGTATGAATTTACTTTCCTTCCAATTGTCTCTTACTGTTAGGCTTAGTTTTCACATTGCTGAAATACCTGCAGACAAAGTTTATTTGGTACTATTTAATTAGGAAGTATTAACTTTTACAAACTTTGCATGTTGCTGGGATCTTTAAAGAACAATTACAAACTCTTTTTCTGTTAATTTTGTATTTCACTTTTCAGTTGTGTAACAAATAAAGGTATGATTCACAACAAAGTTTTTCATTTTGATAATATGACTCTCCATAACTTTAATATTTTAAAAAACATTTTCTTGTTCTTTCTGTTTTACTGTGGGAACATGTGTAGGAGAGATTTCTTTACTGAGAGTCTTGGCTTATGCTGTTGCAATAATAACTTTTATACCAAACATACTTAAATTTTTATTTCTTCAGTGTCAAAAACTTTTAAACATGGGAGATTGTACTTCCTGAAATAGCAAATGTTTATTTGTCGCTTCTATCAAATCTGTTGTATGTGGTGTCAATTAATTGGTTTCTATTGTGCAAATTTGTCAGAGTATTTACTTGACTTCAGAACACAATGCATGGGCAGATATAGAATATTTTCAAAAAAGACGTAGGTTATTTGTAATAGATAATGGATTAATGTATTTTGGTGTTAAGTCTCTCTATTCAAAGAAAATTTCTCCCATAATGTCTCCTTTTAGTGATGTTATCTGCCCTCCAATCAAGTCAGTTTACAGCTCTAGGGTTACTGTTCACAGAGCTGTTGTGTTTTTCTTCAAGATTTACTTAGGTGCATTCAATTCCTCTCTCCCCTTCACAGCAACACATACATTTTTCATTTACTGGCACAGTAATTGATAGAAATTAGTCTGTAAAATATGAGAAATGTGAGTCTGCTTAACATAGAGTAGTGTTTTAATTGTTTTCTGCATTTGCTGTAAAATACTGACATCACTTTAAGGTTTCTCAGTATCTAACATTTTCCATGCTTTCTGCCCTTATAGTGTGAGGAATTATTCTTCATGTTTGCTGCTTCAGTTGGAACAGTGTGTGTATGTTTAAAACCTAGGCATTAGAGCATAAGCATCTTGCAGAGAAGTATTGTTTCCATGGAGCTTAGGTTTCAGCTCATTTTATCTTTTTTTAATATTATGGCCTTTATTTTAAAGAGGCATTTTCCCATAGCTGGATACTCAAGACATGATTTTTTTAAACATATTTCATGAAAACAATAGAAAAAGGGAGGGTATTTAAACTGGAAATTGCTTCCTAGTTTGTAATTGTATCTTTTTCAGCTAAACTAGGAATTATTTATTAAAACAGTTATTGTGGTTTGCTACGTTGCCATGCACAACAATTAGCATTTGCATAAACCAGATTATGTACACTTTTAGTATATTCTTTGTCACAGTGAGTTATTTATTAGAGGAAGCATCTGCTCTTTTTCATGGCCTTAGTGTTGAATGCATGAGAAAGCATGTAACATGACTGCAACAATCTAACTTCATTTGAAATGCTGAATATCTGCCAGTTAGAATTATGAAAACACTGCATAAAATATAGTGACATGTTCCTGCTGCTGAGGTTAGCGCTGCATTCATTATGCTCACAATTTACCCATGTCTTCAGACGTTTATAGTTTAGGCTACGTAGTGATTTTTTTTGTTGTAAGGCATTGTAAGAACCTTTAGCTTTCAGGGATTGATGTCTGTAGAGTTTTTGTATGAACTTTTAAATTCTAAACAGGATATGTGAAAATATGCATTGGAAAAGGAGAAAATAAACCTATGTTTGGGGTGTTACATAAATAATACTCTTTTTTTTCATATATAAAGTTTGAAAAGGCAAATCTAAATTTTGAATGGTTTCTGAAAAACTAAACATGTTTACATTTCTAATTAAATACACAGGACAACGACTCTAGCATGCTTTTTAAAACTGATGTTTTTCTCAGCTCTGTGGAAAGCTTACTGAAACTTACAAAGGCTGTTTCAGGTGCTGAAGGGAAATAATTATTTCAGTTAACTCTGTACATATATTATTCCTACAACAGCAAACCCACAATTTCAGGTGTTTGGTGAAAGGGTGAAAGAGCATATTCTCTTAAAATCTGTATTAGAAATACTTTTTGCAGACCAGAGTAGATTCTCCAGTGTCATTATCCTTAAATAAGATTACTGGTGATTTTCCAGATTCTGTAATATATCATGAACCTTATTATATGTTATATGACAAATTACACATTCAGATGTTTCTAGCTGTCATAACAATGAACATTTATGATAGTTTGACTCATGACAAATTATTCTAATTGCATGATACTATGAAACTTTCTTTGGTTAAATTATTAGTAATAGATAAATGTGTTTTTACTAGCCATAAATTATGGTAATATTCCTGATATCTTTGACTGGAAAGGCAGTCAAAATAAATATTTCACGATCTACTTGGGCTTTTGGGTCATTGTGACATAGGAAATACTTTCAGCTGGTTTTGCTTAGTACATTATTGTGGCAAACTTGCACAACACCCTTCAGATTCAAGCATTTCCCTTTCCCCCTTGCTGCATGTCAGAAAACTGTTCTAATTATCTCCCGTCACTGGTCAGGACTTCTTTCTTACTTGAATTCGTGATTCCTCTCAGCAACCTTCAGTTACTTTATCATTAATATTTCAGTGTGAAGTGTCCCAACCCAACAAGGTTATGCATCAGTCTGTTTACAAATGTCAAGAAGTATGTTTGATGAAAATACACTCAGACTAGATGTAAGAAAGAAAATTTTTTACCATCAAGATGTTGACACACTGGAATAGTTCGCCCAGGGAGGAGGTAGATGCCCCATCCCTGGAAGCATTCAAGGTCAGGGGCTCTGAGCAACCTGGTCTAGTTTAAGATACCCCTCTCCATATCAGGGGGTTGGACTAGATGACCTTTAAAGGTGCCTTCCAACCCAAACCATTCCATAATTCCATGATTCTATTACATAAATGGGATAAATGCAATATTCATTGCTCACTCTCAGGATAATCATAAGCTTTGGGTTGATGGAGCATGTAAGATCAATAACTCTCCAAAGTTTCATCAATAAAGTATCATTGTGCTCTTCTAAGGAACAGCTGGGCAGAATTTATCATACTATGGTGGAAGAAAAGCCACCTGGATTCTACATACTAGTCCTGTGGCCTGCAGCAAGCCAGGGGAGACAGCACGATACCCTGGTGGATCTCAAGGGCTATGTCAGAATTTAATACCTGTTCTTCACTATCTATATAAATGAAAAAAAATATTCCTAAAAGAGGCAGATATATTGCATTTTTCCTTTTTGTATTTCCCAGATTATTTCTCCTTTAAGAGGAAAGTCATGTGTGACCCTGGTGTGTTGTCCCATGTTCCAGGGATGTAATAAAGCTTCAAGTGACCTGATGTTTATAGGAAAGGATATGGACAGAATGAAAAATTTTCTGTTAATTACAAATTCCATCTTCTTGTCAGAGAGTCAGTTCAGATTAGGTGCCTTCTGAGCCTCTATCGTTTTATTCATAGCTCATACAAACACAAATTTGCATATACTGCTTATATCTCAGCCCTTAAGCATACATCAATCAGTTTGATTCTTAAAAGGAAGGCAAGAGTATATCGAAGGCAGAAGCAAGAACAGCTAGAAACCTGGCAAAAATGTGGAAAAAAGGTCTAACTCAACATCATGTGGTTTTTGAAGGTTTGGTCATGTTATGGTGCATTGTTTCACAAATGTATATAACCCTTTTCAATGGCCATATAGGTATTTTAGAAGCAATTTCATTCCCACTGATAAACGAGCTCTTAGCCCTGTTCAGGTTTCAGATTGTGTATCATAGGTATTACACCATCAAGCATATGCTCAGAAGAGACCCAACTGACTGCAGGCCTATGAATAAGGGCCACAGTGTGTCCTGTGTCCCTGGCATGTGCTCTGCAACTTCAATGTCACATTACTGTTTCTTTCTACAAGACAAAAAATCTAATTTCTATTTATCAATCTTTTTTTTTACTTCTATTGTGAATGTATTTTTATCCTTTCCACCAAAAATACTTATTTCAATGTACTAGCAGCCCAACACATGATTTTTATGAAGTTATTAATTTCAAATAAGGACTAATTCTGTCTTGATGGTGGTGGTCCGTTGTATGTCTCATGTTCAGCAATTTGAAATGGTTAATAGAAATTTGAGATTGAATAATCTCTTTTTAAAACAAAAATTAGACCTAGATTATTTTGATTTCGGGACTAAAGATAAAGGAAAAGTATTTTTAGAAGGTTTTATTATGCAGTTGATAGTAACTTGGCCATGTAGAATTACTGTAGAGTTACTTGGTATTGCAGTTGGTGAAGAGCTTTTAATCTTGGAGAAAAACAGAATCACATTGCTTCATGCCTGATACTTAAAGACAATCTTACGTCATCTGCTAACATCTAACTTGAAGTTAGTGAATTAGTTTAGATCTTAGAAATTTCTAGAAATGCTCAGTACCAGCAAAATAGAGAACATATTGCAGCAACCAGAAGACTTCAGGATGCTTTTCTCCAGCAATGAGAAATTTTCTTTTTTCTTTTTGCTACATATGCACTTTTAAATTAAGGTTTATCATCTTGGCTTAATCAGTTGATAGAATTTCAGGCTTTCTAAAGTCTTAACAATTCTTTTTCGACTCTAACTCATTTAACTTCTTCTGGACATACTATTATATTTTATTTATTAGAGAGATATTTAGTAAGAATTTACTTGTCAGTAGTTTACATTCTAACCATTTTCTGAGTAACTCCATCATTTTTATTTATTCTTCTCTGACATTTATATCCATGCAATGTTAATTGCAGAATGTTGAATAACATTTGGAAAATCAAATTGAATGTTAAGAGCAATTAGGAAAGGAGTACAAAAGAGGGAACATCATTATGTCAATATGACTACTTGGTGAGCCCTCATCTTGAATGAGGAAATCTGTGAAAATGTGATCCCTGTCACATCACTGAAGACTGAGAGCATGAAGGGTGACAGGGATGGTCAAAATCCGGGAACAGGTGGGTTAGTAGGTTCATATTTCACATTCCTTAAAGGAGAGAACATGGGAAGTGCGTATCTCTGTGAAATCACAAGGAGAGGATAAGTAAAGAACAACCCTTCATGGCCATCTAATGTATAAAACAGCCATGCCAAACTGGGTGAGATAGCTAAAAACAAAATGGGGGGCACGCAAGCTGTGAAAGGGGACGTGCTCTAAAGGCAACTTGAGAAGGTAATGCTAGAAAGCTGAGTTGGTAGACATGCACAACAAAGTCAGCACCTTTTGACTACGAAGTGTGAGACCCACAAAGTGTTGCAGGAGGAGAAGCAGTTACTGCATGCTTGACCTGGTCTCATGTTGGCTTCACTGTTCTCTAGGTCAGCACTGTTGGCTGCCTTTACAGACAGAATATTGGGTGACACAAAGTGTGATCCAATGTCTATTCTTGTGTTTTGTGTATCGGTTTATAATGTTTTTTTAATGTGGCTGAATTCAGGCACTGAACAGAGTTTCACTTTGGAGTTTGGTGACAATTTTAAGGCTGCGTGATAGAATTACGCATAATATTTCTTCATGGGCTTCTCTAGGCAGATTTACTATAATTAGGGTTTTGGCATTCTGTCTTAAATGCATGTATCTAGAAGAGTCCAAGGATTAAATTGAAGTCTCTTGTTCTAGTAATTGCTTTGGTAAATAAATTTTTGCCTCTGCCTTTTTACGTAAGATTTAAATGGACAGGGTAGAAATTCCTTTTTTTTCAAGGTTGGAAGGATTCCTTCTCTTGTCCTGCAGTTGCACTTCTGCTGCTTTGATGCCTCTGTATAATTTTCTATTAACTTCATTTACGGAATGAAATGGCTTAAGTTAATAAAGTTGCATTTGGAGCTGCAGGAAGCCCACTTGGAAACTTTTCTAATCCTTATTATGTCTACCATGTGAAACTAGTTCCTGTTAGTTTATATCTGTGAAACTACTGAGAGCTCATACTCTAGGTACAATATATATATACTCATACATAGATATAAACTGGAAAGGGTGAAACAGGTAGAGACGCAGTCACATTCCTCTTTTAGACATATTTTTTGAACGCTGACCACCAATTTTGTATTGTTTGATAGTACGTACTAATTTTTTTTTTATTACAAATGCATCTTCGTATTCTATTTATTTTATTTTGTATTATTTTTTCCCTGATCACTGTTTCCAGTATTTATTTTCAAGTTCTTTATTAGTTTAACCTGGGATTTGAATCTGTCTCTACTGACGTCATCAAGAAGAATTTTGAAGTGAAGCTCCTCTTGGTGCCATCTTAACCCTATCCTTCAAGAGGCTTTGAATTATTGCCAAGCTATGAACTCTCATAAAGATCAAATGAGCACAATGACCAGGAAAAAAAAAAAAAAAAAAGGCAAGAAGTTGAGTCATGTAATTATCTGCTATCAGTATAAAATAAATCATTTATCTGAAAAGGCACTGTTACCTACAGCCGTAGTTTGCCTTAGGTAATAGAAGTTCTTGGTGAAGACATTGTTATTCCACATTTTGTTTTAGACATCACATTCCTCAATCATTTTCTGAGTAGGGCTATGATAATATCTAACTGTCAGGGTGCTTTCTTGCCCTTTGCCTTTTATTATATCATATTTGATTTATGTCTGATGCTTGACTTTCTGAGACATCCATATGTCCAATGTAAGAAAGATGTGGAAATATGTCTTTGCCCATGCAATTGCTTTCTGCTGGGATTAAAAAAAATAAATCTCTGGTGAAACTCTGCTGAAACTGGATGTTATCTTCTTAGTCATGTTCAAAACTAGAAACAGTCTGCTTGATTGGATTACTGTACCAGAAAAACTTCTAATTCCTTTTTTCTCTCCCTCAACATTTGCTAATCAGTAGAATTTGCTGTACGTATCACTGTTATGGGACCTTTTGTCATTATTTTGCTCAAATGTAGCGCAGTAATTCGTCTTCATTCACAGCCTGGGATCCTGCCATCCATATGTAGAAGGCATATTTTTAGTTTTCTTATATGTAATATAAACATTTTGTAAAACCATCCCTGAAGAGAATGTGATTGTAGTGGTTAATGTAATTGTTGCTCTCATGAGATACAATTAGAAAAGAAAATGAGACATCCTCTGAATTAAAACCTAGGAAAATAGGTATGGCAAAAGCAGTTAGCCAGCTTTCATTAAATACAAAGTTTGATGAATGAAGTTCTTCTGTAAACTGAACAAGAACCGTATTATACAAAAATTTAAAGAAATAAGAAATGTTATCTTCTAGCATGCAAGTAATTCTTCTGGTCTGTTTCAGTTTGGATTTCAGCAGAATGTGGTATTTAATTTGCTGAATTCTCAGCCCTGCTAGCCAGAGTTATTGAGCCTGGCTCTTTTTCTGTGTCATCTGAGAAATATCTCTCTTACCTACTTAAATTTTTGCATTTCAGGAATCTTATTCAAAGAAGAGAGGTTATGCATTGGAAGCAATACCCTCTGTACCTCTGGATGCAGTTCCTTCAGAAAATGACAGCAGTCTTTGTGATTCGATAGACATAGCAGTCACCAAAAAGCCTTGTTCCCTAGAGATAGCAAGAGTTCCTTCCTCAAGACCAGGTAAATCATCAAATAATCCTTTACACAGTCATTGGTGTAAGTGTTGATTTATAGAATGTATAAACCTATATTTTTAAGCATGCAGTACTCTGTTTATTTCTCACAGTATGATTATAGTCTTCCATTAGCTACCATAAGAGCTTCATATCAGAACAAAGATCAATAGCAGAATGTTGTAGAAGTGAGAACAAAGCGGATGTTTAAATACTTTCCTAGATAAATACAAGGTTGCAAAAAGCTAAATTAGAAACAGAGTTTCTTGTAGTCAAGCCTTTTGCAGTAATCCTTTAACCAACCTGTTTCTTTTTTTCCTAAGTACTGCTTAGCAACAACGTTACAGAACTAGTTCAAAATTTAAAGTACTCTGCATTTTCATGTTACGTGAAGGAATATCTGATCCATTTTTGAAAATGAAATAGTGAATGAGAATTAAGAGAAATATTAAATGACAGTTTGACAGACTGCTGTTTGTATTATATACAGGTTTGAACAGCAATGAGTTAAAATAGTTAAAAACTAATAGGATTATGATAAGTCAGATATTATGCGTAAGAATGATATTATCTGTAAGAACTCTGCTTACGTTCTCCAAAATTATATGATCTCTTCCATTACCCTTGTTTGAACTCTTCATTAGTCACCACCTGGTGCAGGAATTTCAGAATATCGTCATTTTGCTATAAGTAATTGGACTGAGAGTCTGCTTTGACAAATGACAGCTCTCAGTAGCAGAGACCTATTTGAAACAGGCAATTGACTTTCCGACCTGTGTGATCTTGATTAGAAATCATGATTTGGGTAATATACGAGAGTGGCAGATGATTGTTGACTAACATCATGTTACTGGTCTGGTCTGTGTGAGGGGAAGCACCTTCTTGATTTCACAGCTGAACTGGTATTGGAAGAGTGCCAGAGGTATATGAGGCATAGTATATGAGGGCCAAATACTAAGGTACAGCTTTGGAGTTTGCAAGGTAAGGTGGAGTGGATCGTAGTTCCCATCCCTCCATTAAATTTGGACTAAAGAAGACTTGAGGGAACCTGTATTATGAGCAGCAGTCTCAAAGGTGGCACAAAACAGGATAGCATCTTCATAGCGTAGTTGCACAGAATGAACCAGAATCTGACTTGAACACCAGCATGACTACTTGTGTTTCTTACTTTGTTGATGATTATGGCTCTGATAATCTAAAAAATATTAGTCTGTGCAGGACAATATTGTGGTTTGTTGTTCAGTAGAGGAAGAAAATAACAAATTATCTTTGTTTTTCAAACTTCTACTTGAACAATCACCATAAACATATGTATTGCAGTGGAAAGACTGCCATACACATGCCCAATGAACTGGTAGGGGGAGTTCATTACCTGCATTCTTAGTAATGGTGCTCAACAACAAAGTTTTCCATTGTAATTAGTATTTTTTTAAAAAGAGGGCATTTTCACTAGTCAAAATACCAGGCTTTGGAACTCTGCTGTCCACTGAACACAAGCATTTTCCTTAGGCATAGTAAGTCCGTTAAGATCAGTGTGAAACACAGATCCTAAAAAGGACATTTTTATGTCTTAATCTGGAAGTATGTTTTGTGTAAAGTTTAAATTTGTGTGTACCAGAGGCTTAGAGTATAACCAAGGAAGCTGTAGGACATTCCTGCTGTAGGCACCCATGGTATTTATAAGATCTAACAAGATCAATGAGTTGACAATACAAATGTACTGTAATTCCTTCTGTCTCAGTTTTCCATATACCACTATGATATTTTCCCCTTGGCATTTTATTGGGAAGAACATTTGGCTGTATAGAAAAATGCAGTTTTATTTTAAGCTATAAATGTAGAAGTTATCTAACTGGCCTGGCTTGCAAGCCATATCTGGAATCGTGTTGGCTCTTATCTTATACTGCAAATGGACCTAATAAAATAAAACATGTCGCTCTCAGTTATAAGGTATTTAGCACTATGTGTAATTGCATGTGAATGTCACCTGCCACTTTAGATCATATAGATTTATTGCTTGAATAAGTTACATATGATTATAGATAATTTATTTGAAAGAAATATCTAATATTGCATGGGTTTTTTCCTGAATTTCCCTCCATTTTTGTGTCACTGAGACATGCCGACTTGGGGAATACTGTTTCAAATTTCTGTGTTACGTGATATGTAGGGCTCTTTAAGAGCATGAAGCAGCACTCTGAACATAAAATTGCCTCTGTCAGTCTCCTCTCCCTAGGTAGTAGGCCAGTGTGATCGACACTCAGCACTGTCTGGGGCGTTCCTACCTCTAGGCAGCAGAAGTGAGGCTGACTGCACTCAGTGATTGCAAATTCTCCTTTCCTGTACTGAGAGGAAAGGTCATTCTGGCTGGCCTTTCAAACTGTAGAGCTACATGTTGCTGCTGTTATCTACCCTGACAGTAAACTCCGAACAGGTTGGAAATAGTTACCTTGTCAGCCATCATTCTCTGATCTACTGGGGAGAAAAAACAGACTGCTCTGTACTTCTCCTGAATTTTATTGTTGAACTGGTACGGAATCACAGAAGATGAGAACTCCGTGCAACGAATGGTAAAGGCTTGTTAGATTTCAGGGAGAAAAACTGAATAGAAAGCAAATAAAAGTAGTCATAAAGTTGGTTACCTATACTTTTGAAATCCTATGTTGTGTGAGTTTTATGTCCGTTTGCAAGAAATTCGGTTTATATAGGAAGAGAAACAGTTTCATTTATTGGTTTATGCTGGCAGTAAAAGCAGTTGCTTCTAATTAGGACTGATTTAAGACTAAAAAAGACTGCATGTGTGTCTCAGTCCAAGTTAAACTGTTGTTTCTGTGATAGATTGGTAGGACAAGTTTGGCAGAGTGTGTAAGCATCTCTCAGCATTTCTACCTTTAAACTAACAGTTAAGACATGATAGGAATATTTGGAAATATTGCACTTTTTAAAACCTTTTTTTTCTGTTAAGTAAGATGTAAATTTGGGGTTAAAATTTCATAGATCAATCTCATAAAATGAATATAAAATAATCGATTCATGAATCAATCTTAGTGATTCTTCTGTTGGATGTTGTCCTGTTGCATATTGTCCCGTCCTCTTCCAGGACAGTATCCTTATTCCTTAAACTAGACATTTCTGCTACTCATTTTAATTTCTACACCACTCTTCTATTTAAAAAAGAAGTCACATGACATATTTAATCTTGAAAAATAGTCATGAAATTTTATTAGTTCAGAAGCCATGCATTAGTATTGTCCTTTTGCTTTTAGGGATGTAATGAAATTTTGTGAACTATAGCAACAAATCATCTTGGAAGAGGTGTAAATGAAGTTCAAAAGGTGTTCATGAAGTTAGTGTGGTTTTGATCACTTCATATAGAGTCCGGAATACTGATTTAGGTGCACCACTAGGCTGTTTTTGGGGCTCTGATGTTAAAGACCCTTACAGACTTAACTTGTACCCTTGGTATCTTAGACATTCTGTACCACAGTCCATCCTTGGACCTCATAGTGTCGTCCATTTTATTTAGGAGAAATATTGAATGAAATCTGAGCTACATTACAGAATAAATGTTTTTGGGTTTTTTTATTGCAGTTGAGTGCATGTCCCTACCCAGTAGGGAAACTATATCTCTTTGAGTCTGCTTTTATCATTTCTACTGCAGAAACTCCCTATGAGTGGGACCAGGTGGCAGTTTACATGCTAAGTTTTCAATAATAGTGAGTGATGGCCAGTAATAATTAAACTATTTTTAGGTCTCCTTAAGTATCATCAAGAATTAGAGAGAACTTTTAAAATTCTGTTTCTCCTGAACAACTTCTGGAAGAAAAAAACAACCACCTTCTTTGGGAAATTTGATCTGTCTGTGCTGATTAACGAAGGTTTTAATAAAGCATCTCAATAACAAGAAGAGACATTTCTCTATGTAAACTGCATGAGAATCACCGTTGGATAAGAGAATTCTAGTTCAAGAAAGAACCTATTATGTTTCATTATGTTACTTCACTGTGGCTGCAGGTCAGGGACATCTTAGTGAGCCATCTTCAACTCTGAAAACAGCTGAGCTGTGGCAAATCAGAACTCAGTGTGGGCTGCAAAATCCAGCTGAGAAATAAGGTAAATACTATGGGGCTTCACTTGTGCTGAGCTCTCAGCCACTGCACAGTCAGCAATTCCCAAGTCAGCAATTTTAAAGATAGCTGTTGTACAACTACTCTGCCCAGTTATATCAAAGTTATGGATTCTATCAGGGATAAAAATTGTCCCTCAGTATGTGATGTGTTGCCACTAGTCTGTAGCAGGCAAATACAAGGCAAGGAGCTGAAACATAAAGAAAGAGACAGCAGCTATTCTGCTCCTTCACCCAGCTAAGTGTATTTGAAGCAATCTTGCTCTTGTCAGTCAGGATGTTTTTGTTTGTTATTTTAAAAAATTACTTGGTTTGTGCTTAAATACCAGTAACTTGTAAGGAGGACCATGCGGCTAATAAATCTGTAATTAATCATACCTTTTTCTTATAGCCTCATAACCACAGCAGGGAAATTAAGAAAAAGATATTTGACATTGAATTAATACAATATATCAAACTGTCCCCAAGCTGGCCAATTCTTTGCAATATTAGTGTTTGGGTTTTTTTTGCTTTCTCAGTCTGGCTACCTCTCCTGTCGTTACAGTGAAAATGAACCTGAAAATTTGTAGCCAGTGTGTCAGATCACCTCAGCTTGCATTCTTGTATCTACTGTATAACACTGTGTCAGCAGTCCCATACGGATATCTAGGAGACAATTCCCCTGAAAACTGAATTGAAAAAAGAGCCTAGCTGTGATAACATTTTTATCAACATTAAAATTTGTCTTTTACTTAGTTTCCAAAATCATCAAATACTTGGCTTGGTAAATAAAACTCTATTTGTGGGATCATCAGTTTCTGTTTGACTTCAGTAGTTATGAATATTTGCACACTTCAGTCTTCCAGATTGAGATTCAGATCCCAAATATGTATTTTCTAACTTGATGAATTTATACCTTCACTTTTGTGCAGTTATTTTCTAGTTATAAGCAAAGCAGTGAAAAGTGGCCACAAGAAGGAACCATCACATTGCCAGATATAAAAAATTGTCTGGGTGAATGGAAATTCAAGAGTGTAGCTTTAGTCATCGATGCTTCATCACTTTGAAACTCCAATTGATCTGAAGGGTCACACACAAACCTTTCTGAAAGCCGCTCACAAATTGCTTCAAGCAGAAGGACTGCTAATAGAGCTGTATTTCATTTAAGTATGCTTTTTAACCCAGAGATAGCAGGATCTAGTGCACTTAAACATATGACCTACAGTCTAACTCCCCAGGATTAAATACTCTCAAGAAAAGATATTGAATGATAAGGAAAAATCATCTTAGTTGTGTAGAGGAAAGAACATAATAAAGGAGTAGGCAGTGTAACAGTTGGTCTAGAACCAGATGAAAATTCAGCCTAATCTATGAAATTCAGCCTAATTTAACACAAATGTTTCTGAAACAACTGACTGTCCATGGAGGCTTTTGATGTTGTGGTACACATTCAAAGTCATCACTACCTACCTGCCATCAGTGCTGAATTTTCTAAGCAGCAGGGATGTGAATGGAGAACCTTGGAATGCTTGTCAGGGCCATTAAAACTTACTAGTGCTTCAGGACCTGACATGACATCACAGCACCAGGCCTGCCAGAGTTCAAGAAGTGTTTGGACAACACTCAGGCACATGGTGTGATTCTTGAGGCTGTCCCGTGCAGGTCCAGGAGTTGGACTTTGATGATCTTGTGGACCCCTTCCGAGGAATTATTATCAGAATGTTCTGTGTTGATATATGAGTGATAATCAAATGTCCCTTATTGTTCTGTCTGTTACTCAAGGGAACATTATCTCCAAAGAGTATAATTTCTCTGTATGTTGAGAGAGAAGTGAAGAGCCCCTCAGAGCTTGTCATTACAGAGCACAGGGTATAGGTGTGCATTGTAATGTGAGCTGTGCATCCGTGTGGTGGAGTAGTTCACTGACGAAGGAGGCTTGTGTTTCCATAACAACCTAATAGCTGAACACTTTTTTAGGCAGCAAGTGTTTTCTTCTCTAAGTAGGTTTTTTTGCTTTAGAGAAATGCTCCCATTGTTAACTAAACTCTCCCAGTTCTCAGGATGTTTCACACAATATAATCCCCCTTTACTTTTACCACATAAGGAGTATCATAGGCCGTGGAAAGAATGAGCAATAGAGTCTCACTGTGCCCTGACACAATGACAATACTCCCCTTAAAGGGAGAAAAGTTAGGCTCTAGCCTTTGTGTAGTTCCTTTAATAAACCTTTCAAGATACATCTTAAAAATATCTGGGATTTAGTGCCTGTTACTCTGCATAGAAGTCTGTATTAGAATCACTGATTTCTGTGCTAGTGATTAAGAAGTTTCTCGTTTCCAACTTCAGTGTACTCATGGCCAACTGCAGTCAAGACAGAAGTACCCTAACATTCTGTCTTTGGCTAAGTTGGAGCTCTCCAGCAGCTCTTCAGAAAGCAAATCTGGGTTATGATGTTTATACCAATGGAAGTGGTTGAACTGAAAAACAAATAACTTTTTTTCAATTAAATGTTATACTTAGTCCAAATGAAAGTAGTTTGATTTTGCTGTTTGTGAGCTTTTTAGTAAAATTTACTTCAAAGTAAAAATTGAAAATTATCACAATTTTTCAGCTGAATTTTTAGTCAATAACTTATTAATAGTGAAATTTAGTGTCGAGACCTATACACAGTTTTTCTCTCCTATCTTTTCCTTCCTTTAACCCATGTTTGAGCCAAATGGAGATAATTTGACTATGGTACAGAATGTATCAATTTATCAATTTGCTTGTTTTAACAGGTTAATGTACAGTGTGTTGTAAGGTTCACATTCAGAGCTTCAAGATAGACATCTTTGCCAGAACACTGTACCAGAAACCAAAGCAACCTTCTCCTGACTTTCAGTGATGACACATTTTGTATTTGTCATTCTGACTTCCACAGTATAGAGTGCACACTTCTTATCAGAAGCCATTTTGTCTAATACATTAACATATGTTTACAGCTAAGATTTTTTAATTTCATGTGCATTTTAATAAAAATCAAGAGGGTGCTGATGGAAGAGTGAAATATACAATAGCTCTTTCATCTTGCATTTTGCTGGGTTTTTTCTTCAGTACAGCTAGTACTTTTTTAAGCACCCTTCAAAACCAGAAAAGATTCGTGAAGTTTATTCCTAGATTATTTGGTGCTGTAGCTGTTTCTGTAACAGAAATTACAATTTTATAATTCCTTTTAATTTTTAAAGTATTTTCTGGTATTTTATAGTTCCTTTTATTTTCTCAAAGTACAAATCCCCAAATTATGAGAAGCTTGGGAGTTTTGTTTCATCATCATCCTATTTTCATACCTATATTTTTGTATTTCCGATATTATTTCATTAGGATGCTTTCTACTAACTTTTTAAAATACTGTCTCTCCTAGAGGAGCACAGTTCACCCGTGGTCCTATGTTGGTTACTATTTTGTTGACAGGTGTTACTGACCTGCTGGTCTCAGTGAGTAGGTCTTCAAGTGGTCTGAGTCTCACAAGCTGACGTGTATTCCTAATGTCATTGATGTTAGCACATGTTTTGCCACTGATTTCAGTTGGGTTAGATTTTCGCTGTTTACATTATCTTCCAAAAGAAGGGTCTTCATTAGAATTAGGAATTAGCCAATTAAGTATTGCTATGAGACTGGGAAAAATATCTCTTCTATAATGAGATGAAAAATGAGGTACTATCTGTGAGAATATTTCCCTTCTGATTTTGTCTGACATCAGAAGATGCCTCTTAGATTATCTGTTCCACTGTTGTAGTTGGAAGCGGCTGTAGACAGGTCAGTGAGGTGTGCAACTCTGATTTCTGCCCTGTTAAATGCCTCCCTGTAATCATGTTGTGACAACATGTTAAAGCTGTGGCCCACTCTAGCTATATTTGGGTAGTGTTCAGGAGGTGACTGAGACAGCCTGAAAGTTCTTTCTACAGCGAAGTTTGTTCCTAGATTGTCCAGGTAGGGCAGGTTTCTGGTATTACCCAAGACACAGGCTCTGGTGATCGGTATTCCCTTTATGTAGACAGATACTGTCCCATATTCTTTCTTGACATGTCTGTAGCCTGCTGTCAGTAGATATACCCACAGTGCACATATCCCCTCTCTAACGTTTAAAGAAGAAAATATATCTGTGCTTTAATGTTTCAGTTTCCTGTACAACGTGGGAATCAGTTTTCTTGTTAGAAGTTACAAAGGGAGAGAAAAAAATTTAGCTTCTGTTGTGCAAAACAAGCACCATTTTCATTAGGATTTTACTCTAATTATAAACGTATTAACAGAACAAATTAACAAGTGAGGGAAAATACATGATAAAAAATTTCAGTAGCAATTCATCCACTGGCTTCCCCTCTAAGCGGTCCCAGGCAGTGTGAGATAAAGCCATAGGTTCCCCTAACACAGCGGTTCCTTTAGTTATTCTGTTTTAAACAGAGAAATTTTGTATTTGAACAGATCTCTCATCACAAAATTCTCATATTAATGGCGAGAAAATTGAAATCCTCCAATTTTGTCGTCACATGAGTGGCATTCTCTTACTCCAAAGCACTGTGTTAAAAATTAATTCTTTGTTGTTTTGGGAATAAAAAAAAAAATCTGCTTTTTTGTTTTTGGTTTTTTGTTCGGGTTTTTTTTTTTGTTTCACCTCTTGCCTTTTGACAAAATCAGAATTTATCCTGCAGGGCTAAAATAAAACTTCAGTGTCACAAACTCAGAAGTAGACAGTGGAACAGACAGAAGTATTCAGTGATTGCTGTTTCTAGAGTGCTTTCTTGGCTGACTCTTGCCCACTTAACTGGCAGCTTCCAGAATCCTGACAAAGAGCATTAAAAGAATGAGTTTTATGCGGACTTTTTGACACTTCTCCTACCCGCAAAGGATCTGTAGGATGAAGATGGTAAAACTGTTACCTTTTTTCCATTTGGCTAGTGCACACTTCTCGTGCGCATGTATCTGGAACAATTCAGTATAAATTTTTTTTGATTTCCTCCATTGCAAACATAGACCCCTTGAATAAAGTTTATTAATCCAAATGCACTTGTAGTGTTTACCTCTATTCAACAAACTTAACGTTTTATTTAAAAAACCCAGCTTAAATAATAAGATCCAGTTTTTCTGAAGCAATGCTAATTTGCATGACCTATGTCCCTTCCATTTATTATTAATGGGGATCCATATCAGCTATTCCATTATTCCTGATGTCAGACTGAAAGCCTATAATGACCAAGGTTACTCCATTAGCTTCCTTTTACTCTTCTTAAATCTTATCATTATGCCAGGTGCTATTAAGAAACAGCACCATTTGTTGAGATGACTTCTTGCCAGATCTTTTTAAATTCTTGGATACAAATGAGATGGATCTGTTGATTAAAAATTTTTAGCTTTAGTAACTCTTATTTCACATTCCCGTTGGATATTTTCATGTGAGTTTCTGTTTGATATTTAGGGAGAATATTTCACATCTCTCTGTTTATAATATTATTGCTCCTACCACATTGCTAGAGCAATGTGCCATAATTTCGTTTGTTCCATTGTCCATTTCCCCCACATTTTTATGACCTTAATGCAGCAGAGGTCATGTGGAGAAACAGCATTATAATCATAAAGGCTTTTTCAGAATGCATATGCACAGGAGACTGAATTGAGGTTGCACAAGTCATGTCAATTCTTACATATTGCAGCTCTAATGTACTTTCCTTTAAAACCTTATCATCCCTCTAAAAGGTTTTTAGTATATAATTAGGATAATTGCTCCCCATCATATTCTCCCCTGGATAACATCTCTGATAATATCCTGAAGAATGAAGTGTTAGTCTTAGAAACACTCTGTCATATTTGAGGTTAAAACACATGGGGATGACTGATACCACGTGAGCAGTTCATTATCAAAATACGTGCGCGTCTCCGCCTGTCCACTGTGTTCCAGGAAATATGTTTACATTGTTAAAGTAATTTCATTTTCCAAAGGACTGGGTTCCATTTTCTCTACAAATTGAGAGAAAAAGGCTTCTGCTCGACATTTGTTAAACATTTTCTGATGTTTCATTAGGTTTTATTATTATTCATTAAAATGCAGTTGAAAAAAATCAGCCCCCACAGGAGTTTTTGGCAATTTTTGCAAATGAGTGCTCATCAAAGTGTGTACATTCTGACCAATGCTCAGTTTCATCCACCCTGGTGTGATTACTGTCTAGAATGATCTCATTATACACTTGACTGCATGCTGTCAGACAAAAACCCTTTTTCAAATCAAAACAATAATTCAAAGGAACATAATTATTTTCAGTTATTTTGCATTTTAAAGCCTGCATGCAAATATTATTTACCAGGATTTGAATTTTCCTTCGTTAAATGATGATTAGTTGCAACATCCTTTGTAAGTACTTTTGAGTTAGGGCTGGAATATATATATAGACCACATAGAACATATTCCATTCTAGTAACTAATACTACACCTCAGAGTGCTGATGAGACTGTTTGATAATTGAGCAGATGTAAATGATAGTGCCTTTCATAATTGGCAGTAACTTAATAGATATATGGGAAATAGTACTTCTGTAAAACTCATCAAATTCCTAATATTAGGAGTAATAGTGAAACTTTGTCTTACTATTAATTTGTTTACAGTTTACATGCATCTGGTACATTCTAGAGGAATGTAAGCTTGAAATGGGTATAGCACTGCATGGAGATCTTAATATGCATTTAGCTAATATTATGTGTCTCCTGATGCACCTGTGAATTTTCTGCAAACCTTAAGTTGAATTTTCTACAAAGCTTTTCAGTTTGAATCTTACTCCATTTTAGAAGCTGGGAAGAACCAGTTATCTCAAGTTCATACTTTTTATCCTGTTATATTCAAGACTTCGCATATTGTGCTATTTTGGATTAAGATGAAACTGAGTCCTATAGTTTGAGAGATCAGTGCTCAGGAGTTAGTGCTTCACTTGAGTTATGTTTATAATGCAGAGCAGTTCAAGTACTGTAAAAAAAAGCTAAAGTGGTTTTCAGAAACATATACATATAGATATGTATTGAATCACACAAAGAACTCTGTCTTTTGTGGAAGATTAATTTCTCCACTGTTTGGTCTCTCAATTTCAGATGATAAAGCTGCTCAGCTCTGGATGATTAATCAATAGACACTGCAATATACATATCTTAGGGTACTCTAGACATTCTTAGCATTACAAATGTTCCTGATTGCTCCTGCTCCTTGTGTGGCTTTTCCAGCTTTTTTGATACTTTCGTATTGAAGGTTGCAAGTTTAACACAGTTTGTTAGGGAATGGTTTGTGACTTGCTGTAGATGGCAAGCAGATGCATAACACAGTTTTTATTCTGTGATTACCTTTGATTTAGCTATTAGATTTGATGGCTTGGGCAATCCCTTGTATTTCTATGTCCCATATCAGGGATGAGGAAGATCAAGCTATAATATGAGTGACTATCTGTATCACAGAACATGAGAATTCTGTTCAGTGCTGGGTACATCCTGTGTGCATCCCAGCTCCATGCCAGACATTTCATGCCAGACATTCCATGCAGTAACTCTTCCCTTTACTCACCACCAAACAAACTAAAAAAGTTTTTCTGGTTCTTCTGACTGACAGTCTTTAGGAGAATTTATTTTGGTGACTGGTCGTGTCAAAATTGGAATATAATTTTAGCTTATATCATACAATCAACTGAATATCCGCGCTAATAATTTTATTTCAGCATTGGTCTGAATCAGATCTGAAATACTAGATTTTCTACTGTCTTTACTTCTCCAGTAAAAACCAACTTAAACGTGGTAGTTTTGTGAAAAGAATTAAGAGAGTGTATTTAATACTTTGATACATTTAACTGTGTTCCACTAGGAACTCTTTTTAATGAGAATTATATGTTTTATGCAATTTGAATAAACTTCTCTATTAACTTTGGTACATTTGGAAAGCAGAAATCTTGGCATGGCTTGCTAAATTTTGTTGAAATCAAAATATTTGGGAAAATATTAAGCAATTTCTAAAATAAACCAATTTTGTACATAACGAACAGATTTATTTGCTTTATTCAGTGTCATAAATGATTAAAAATAGAAAAACATTGATTCCTAGTGAAGGTAATCAGTGTTGCATTCTCTAAAAAAAATAAAATTCCCTCCTGTTCTATTTTAAGCTAAATAAAAAACACTCATTTACTTCAATTTTCTCTGCTTCTGTCTCCCTTTCTCATCTGCTAGTCCTGATGGCAACATGTAGCTTGCTGCCAAAAAGTTTTCTTCTCTTACATTACAGAGATTTGATTTTTGTTCTTTTTATACCATTTTCTTTTCGTGCCACCTCAAAAGAAAACTTGGAAGCATGCAAGAGATGTAGGATTTTGCTATATATCAAAATAGGGTGGGAATGGGTTTCTATTGCCAGTCCACAAACATGCAGTTACAGCACATATTTGATAGTATCTAATAATAGAAGAATTTGCTACTGCAACGGGATATCAAACTAGTCTTTTCCTTTTTTTTACTGATATGCATTAAAATACCTCGGGTTTGGAAGAACCCATATGAAAGGATATTTGCACACCCATCTGCTTTATTATTGTCAGAAAACAGGAAGTTTTCAAAAAGACCATTTCATAGTTTGTGGCTCCAGAGCAGCATGTATTCCTTCTGTAATACAGTGTATCACTGTATGTAGTCGTAACTGTTCCGGATGATGACATTAAAACCAGCTGTTAGTGAGAATACTCTTTCCAGTCTAGCTCCAGCTCACCCCATGTCCTTTTTCTTTCAGAAATCATGCTCTCCCAGATAGAAGGTACGTAATAAATAGTGCAGCACAATTAAAACCACTTTCTTACCTGTAGTACTGGGATTGACTCTAAATTTTTTGCAAGAGCATTTCCATTGCATTTACATCTATTTATGTCTTACATTACGGTGAAAAGATATAAGAAGTTTCTGTGAAAATTGTGTAAGTAAATTTTGGAAAAGATACTTCTTCTGATCAATTATATAAGTTGCCTCTCAAGAGTTTTTCTCATCCAACTTGTTACAACTGCAACAAGGATTTGCTATTGATCAATTTAACAAAAGTGTTAATTGCTTTGTGAAGTCACTGCAAACAAAAAGCAATGCATTTTATAAATTGCTGTTCCAACTGCCAGGTGTCGGCCTGATAAACACGATATGGAATGCATTTGTGACGCGTGTTCTAATGGAATAGTGGCATTTGCAGTAGGAAATTGTTAGTGGTTAGGAGTTCTGCCAGTAAGAATGGAAGGACTTGTGTGAATCTTGTCCTTGGTTTTAGTTAAATTCTTACCTGTACTCCAGTGTGATTTAATTGTGATTCTTTGTTATATTTTAAGAGCTTTAAATTAAAGACACTTGAAAAGTTTTAAGCCATATTTTTCTCCGTAAAACTTGGCCACCCCCCCATAGTTTCACTTAATTATAATCCCTCTTTGTTTCTGCTCCACCGTGCTGGAATACTCCTTGTCTGAATATACTGATTTGGCTCTATATCAAACAAATGGGCCAAAACTGCATGGTCTAGAAATTGAGATTTATTCATTTGCTGTCTTCAATTTGCACACTTCAAGTTTTCTTCGGAGATGGCACAAAAATGGCATACCTCTTCAATATATACGAAGTTTTGTGCTAACTTTATAATTCCTTTATGTAGTTAACTGCAGCCCTCAAAAATTCTATCCAAACTACATATCTGTGGTCTCTATAACCAATGTAGTAGGTTGTATTAGTGGGAATACTTAATGGGAAGCATTTTAAGGAGTCCTCAAAGCTAACATGTGGATCTTAGAGAACCTAAAACCAAAATAAGTGGAGAAATGTGTGGCAGTAGCAAAATTAAATATGCTGAAGTGTCAAGAAGATTCTAGGCAGTCAGAACAGAAGTTATGTAAATCCTGCTTTGTCAGTCAGAAGGTAAGATTAATAATGCCTAAATATATAACACTTTCATAATATATAAGTTTATCTGAATTGCGGGAGATAGAAAATAAATTAATTCAGGAATATTAGTAAAAAGGGTAGATTTTTATTGACTTTTAGATGAAAATGCTATATACAAATAAAGTATATAAAATATGGCAAAAATGTTTCAGCTCATTAATTATAAAATGGAAAATTTGGAAATTAAAAAATGCAAGCAAGTTTTTTTTAGGTTTTGAGTTATTAGAAACTTTAATGCTGTAGTGCCACAAATCAGCTGTTAATGGTTGGAAACTGGATTATGTTATTCCAAAATTATCCACAGTATTTCCTTTATCTTTCTCAAGTCATTTGGACTCTATCAGAGCAACATATAGGACCGTAACTGGTCCACTTTGGTACAGATGTTTTGGTATCGCTTTCAAATTGAACAGTAAAGACCATAAACATTCCCTGAATTCTGACTGTGTGTTAGTAGAGTATTCTATCTGCTGGACAAGTTCTTTATGCCTAATGAGTATAAATGTTACACTGGATACAATATGCAATATATATTAACAAGATACTTCTTTCAGTGTAAATATATATTAAATACAAAAATGTAAATTTTCAGGGTGAGAGTTGAGCTTTCTAAATCTCTCTGAAGCCACTCAAAAATTTAGATCCTTTAAATAAGAATAACTGGATCTTGAAACATTTTAAAACATCATTTCTATGTCTTTGGTTTTAAAATCTTTTTGGTTAGCACTTTGATTTCAGTGTTCTGATAAAGAGCTTTATTAATTAATTGATATTTAGAAGAACTGAAGCTCACATAGTTTTTTCCATTAATTTGTTTTCAGTGCAGCTGTAGATAGATGTATATCGGGAGGTTTATCTTCAGGACTGCTTAAATTATTTATTAACTGAGCTTGATCCCTAGGGTGTATGGCTATCGTTGGTATTATTTAAATGATTTGAGAGCACTTACTCTCACCACCTTTTGTGGTTTATTTTCTGAAATAATTTGACAATGTAGCCTAATTCAGTAATCATCTGTTGCCTTTGTAATAGTAGAATATTTTTTCTGCACAGCACAGTTTGGTTATTTTCTTTGGATTATAGGAGAAGCCTTGTGAAATACTAAGGCATGCATATGATCACATTCAGTGACCTCTTACTGATAAGTTATATTTAAAAATAAGCACAGACATCCTCAATATATACCATTCTTTTTTGGGGTAATTTTTTTTAGAAAACTATTAGGCATTCCAGTTTTTAGTTAATGGCTAAAATAACCAAGAATATTTTGGTGCCTGTAACTATACCCTATGCTTTTCATTGAACTTCCAGAAATATGATGCCTATATGCTGAGACAATGCAAATATAGAAATCTGTCATAGACAAGTGCAATCATTTTGCTACAAACCTTTTAAATATGGAAAAGCCAACAAAAAGCCATTACACAAAAAAAAGGTAGATGGCAAAAAGATGGCAACTGTGTAGTATTGTTTTTGAATGCTCAATTAGACATCAGCAGCTTGCAGAGGCAGTCTCAAAAGGTTACTCAGGAAATGGTGGAAATCACCCATCATCTCTCATTAGTACTTAATGAGAGATGTTTTTCCAGACAGTTGCCTGGTATTACAAGGGTTATGCAAGCTTGAAGCAGTTCCAAAGTCTATTTGTGCAGGTGGGTGATTAGAGGAATTAAAAACTTGATAATAGTCATACTCAACTCTCTTGGATGATGCAGAAACAACTAAACAGACCCCCTGCTGCCGCTGGAATGCACTTCACTGGTAATTAATTCCAAACATAATCCTGAGATAGCTGCCACATCCAAGATTGGGCCGGTTATAGCTTCAAGTGCTTTCAACAAGACAGTTGCAGATATATATTTACAATTCTACTCAGAACAATGGTTATTCAGGTTTAAGTGTGTGGGAACCAAGCAAATTCAAAAGAGCAAATTTGAACAGTTGAGTCCAACCGTTCTCCCTATGCATCCAGTATAGCTATCTACTGATTCTGTTATTCACTATTCCATCTGTTCTTTTGAAATGTCTCTGGTGATGTTTGTTCCTTGAAATCCTGAAATACATGATTGTCCTTATCTGTAGTTTGTAGATTTTTGCCATGTTGGATAGTCATGTAGGAGAGAAGATTTGCCGTGGGGATTTAGTCAAGTTAAAACAATTTTAAAGCTCAATCCTATGCTATGGGAAATTACTTAGCCCTTTTTGAGGCTGCTCTGTAACATGACTTTTTTTAATCTGCCTGACAAAATAGGAGATTTTCTAAATTTTTTTCTGGATTTCTGTATGAACTGCTTAATTTACTACACGCAATTGCTGTTAATCTTTGTAACAGGTCCACCACTTACAGGGGACATCACATTTTTATCACACATGCTATCCAAGAAGTCTTACACATAGCATCTCTGAATCAAATCTGTGTGATTCCTGCTATTTTGTGACCTGCTCCGCTCAGTTTTTGGTCTATGTTAGTTCTTTCCTACTTGATGGCTTGGGCTCTTACCTTGTAAATTTGCTGTTGCTGGAATCCAGCAGCCAAGATTGATTCATAATGAATAGACTGAGCCCAGCTGCTGTCCTCATACAAACACACATACTTTTACTGAAGTCTATGGGTTTGTTTTAGAATAATGGGTTAATTCTCCTTGCTCTGCCATAGAAAGGGCTGTTAATGAGCCCTCTACAAGATTCAGGGCATCACTGGGCCCAAATTCTCTTTGCCATGGAGAATCAGATTTAGATGACTCTTCATGTGGGCCTGTGTCTCTTTCTTGCTTGCAGATCATGCTCAAAGGTTCCCTGAAGCATAATCAAGGAGAGTTTCTTGGTCTCCTCAGCATGAGGGTATCAGCATATCCCTGAAAAAGCTTCTGTGTCTTTGATTATCACAGGAATCAGAAATTACTGTTTTATCTATCACTCCAGTGTGATTACAAGTGGAAATTCTTTCTTCATTCCAGCTATGAAAATTTTAAAAGAACTAGATGACCATTTCCCCATTATCGAAGAGCATTAAAATCTGCTCCTAATGGTACCACACATGATGGGACCTACATTAATGTGTTAATTTCTTAACCAGTCAATTAAACTAGCCATTCTAGTGGCTCTGTTCTCTGCAAGGAGATGTATGTAAGTTCAGTCACTGCGGACTGATCCTCCACAAATAGTACGATTTCCATAATATCTCCTTTTGTATTCTTCCAAGATTTCTATTGTGATTATGACTGGTTTCTGTCCAAGACAGGTGATTAGCATTGCCATGTCCTTTTCAGAGCTTTTTGCCTTTGTGTGACACACTGGATGTTAAGAGGACATATAACATGTACAGACAAAGGCATTCCAACATTTTTTTCTAAAGACAGATCCAAAACCATAGAAATTGCCAGACTAGGCAAGAGTTTTCTAATAGTCTAGCAAATTGAGTCGGCTATAATTGATCAAACTTAGGTCTGTCTTGTTACCACACTAAAAAGCATTTTGAGCCCAGACAGCACTGAGCTGTCTGGACCTTTATCCACATTTTTGCATTATCCTGATACTGGGGTGCCCAAAAAAGATGCAGGATTTTGACCTCCCTTCAAGTAGTTTGAAGCATAGCATGAAATATTCTACACTGAACAGAGCCTGAGGAAACTATTACTAATAATCGGGTGCCTTTGGATTTGTGGTCCATTTATGTGTGCAGGCGTATCTTTGTATATTTTTGTGTTCGTGCACATTCATTTTCCACCCTTGTCTTTTTCTTCTCCCAGATTTGCAGTGTACAAATCTATCCAGGCCCTGAGTTTACAGTATAAATCTCTACAGGGTCATAATGATTAGGCTTTGTGCTTTAAGTATTTTGTTCATGCCTAGTATTATCTTTACAGATGTTTTGGAATTTAGTATATGTATTTAAACACAGCATGAGGTGTGTAGTGTATAATCTAGTTCTAGGTTATTACTGGTGCATACCTCTAAAGTTAAATACATATTTCTTCCATTTTTATAGCAAACTGTGGATCTGAGAATATAGTATTTAATTGATTCCACAAATAGTTGGAATATGGAAATAAAATAGGAGGAGTATACATTTGCATTTTGGCTCAGAGCACTGGATGTGAATATGAAATAAATCATCATTTGCAGTTACTATTTATTGCTTCAGTCACAGGCCAGCTTTGGAGCACATAAACCAGATTCCTTCTGGGTCTGAAGCTTCATTTTAGATGGGCACTGAAAGCATAGGGTGCTTCTGGAAACTGGAAGTTGTGAGGAGCATGTATGGTGGGGGTGTTTGGTAGAATAAATAAGTTGCGATATAGTGCTAAAAGTTCAAACCCACATATATTCTAAATTGAGTGTCATGCAGATGAACTGGTTTTGATCTGCTGATCCATTGCCATTACACTAAGTTGTAGAAATAACAAATATAATAGCTAATACAGACATAACTGTAAATTTTCATAAGGATGCTAGCATGTTTCTGCAGTGAAAGTAGAAAACTGGATTAACTGTCTGTTCCATTTTAAAACTTTATTTCTGAGGTGAAATCTAATTATAACTATATTTCTGGAATATGGGCTGTGTCTGGCTTTTGATATTTTGCTTGCTGGGCTGTAGTGAGTGTTCTGGTTGGTCTACTTGGTATTGCCTGATAGTTAATATTGTGGCATTATATCCATGTAGTGCCTTTTCTTTGAGTACATTATGAGAAGAAAATATCTCTTAGAAAAGTTTCAGTGAGTGGTTTGTTCTCACAGTACATAGATAGTGGGATGAAAATGTCGACGAAGCACTTGTTGAACTCTGGTGTTGCAGTCTATTATTATCCACGAGGGCATTTTTCTCTGAGCAGTGTTCCCTAAGAAAAAAGGACATATGAAACTGACTACTGATGGCATACACCACAGGAAAAGGCAAAATTCCCTGTGCATGACTTTTTTTATCATCTCAGTTAAACAGTTAACATTTTTATGTTTTTGTCTGGTGTCTGAGAAGACAGCCCTAGAATAACACCTTAGTTTGCTCTTATAATATACTAAAAGAAGTCTGCATTCATATATTTTCCTTGTTCTATTCTATTTCCTTTGCCCTGAAATAAAGAACATGGAGAATGTCAAGTCCTCAATAAGCATTTGCAAAAATCAGAATAAGCTCCAATTACATAGACCTTGTGACAGCTTCTCATGTGTGATGGAGGGAGGAAGGAATATTGTTCGAACATGCTGCAGTTCATTAGTTTTTAGCTGCTAGATGGTCCCTGGAGCCTGATGTTATCTGATTTACACAGAAACATCTAGATTATTGCAATGTGAGCCAGGAACTAAAAGAGAATGACAGCTGTAAATACTTCCCTGTTGGCTCCATCTGTAGCACCTATCAGAAATTCAGCATGAGAGCTAATCTTTCCCAGGTAAATTTGGTAGGTTCTTAAGTTTCCAAGTTCTATTTGCCATGAAATGTTTTTCTGAAACTTGCAGTGTTGCAATTACAGTTACCTGAAGGGGGAAAAAAAATTTACTTTAGTATTGTCACCAGAGAAAATTAAAACATTATTATTATATAATTTAATTCCAAATAAAATATATTCAAAGATACTCTTAATGAAACTATAAGTACTGTATTTGTAAACTGACAGGTCCTCTAAATTGGTTGCAGGAACTAATTTGATGGTGTTGTTCTCTCTCTGACGGAGCAGACCCAGGTAGTAAATCATTATTGGTTGCCTAATGGGAACATCCTACTGTGAAAATAAACAGCTGTCCACAATAAAGAAATTGTTTACAAGAAACCATTACATTTCAGACACTTAGCCCCTTGAGAAAGAAGGAATGGCATGAAATACTGAGCAGTTGGATGTTTTTTCTGGGCTGTTTATTTAAAAAAAAAAATTGTATGGCTTCTTTTTGCAAAGTTTTGTTTTTATACTCTGTAAACATGATCATTTTTCTGTATTGCCACTTAATTTTGCTTGGAAAGACAGACTGTAACTACTCTTTTCTGAGATTGCTGCATATTATGTATGTTGCTGAATTGGTTGTGGTTGTATTCACACACCGAAGCTGGAGAATTTTTTCTCAGCTGTCTAGTGGGGCATGTAACAGCCCTGTTCCCCCTCTTGTATGCCTTCCAATAAATTCTCCTTCCAAGAATATCACTCCCAGTCAGTTCAATGCCACTTGATGGGACTGTATGCAGGGGCAAAAGCTAACCTTCAGTGAGCTACTATTGAACATGGTCAACAAGAATTCTTTCCTATGCAAAGACCAAAATCTTGCTGATATAACTTGACTCCTGTTACCTTCTTCTGCGCATTTAAAGTAAGGTTAAGCTGAGCTGAGGTGACTGTTGACAAAGCTTTGAAACAGAATAAACTGGTGGGCAGACAACTGCATTTGTTACCATCAGCACCCATCTGCTTTTCTTACAATCTGTCCTTTGAGTGATCCATCCTTGAGATACTTCTGTATCTGCAAGACTCCCTGATTTCTTGTGCAAGGATTTCATGTGCTAAATAGCTCAAGGGCAGTTGTGCTAAGCACAGCCACACGGTCTCACAGGGAAGTAGTGACAGAAAGGCAAGGACTACTGAAGTACGGAGGAGTTTGTGTTCTTTGTAGCTTTAGCTGTTTGTCAGAGACAATCATTCTGTTTGTTTCTCACACCAGTAACTAAATAAGTGCACTAAGTACACTTAGCTGGATTCATGTGGAGCATTTCTCACTCTGGAATTTATTTCTTGCCTTCCTGTATGGTGCCTGTATTCCCACATTTCTTGACAGCAGTATAGTCCCTTGTTTGGTGTCTCCCCAAACACAGGGCAGGGATCTCTTAGAGCAGCTCTGATTACTCAATAAGGGAGGTTCATTGATGATTTTCTATCTGTCCATAGAGTGAAAGAAGATGCTATTTCATAGTCTGGAGCAAAAGAGGCTGAGACTTTCAGCTCACTTAAGGTGTTACTCATATCTAGCCTTTTTCCTCATTTTGAGATTTTTAGAGTATGGCAAGGCTTTAGAGGTGTCTCCTCTTGTCAAATCTCTATCCCTCCTTTGATGAGCTGGGCTTTCAAATCACAGAATATTCATTTGCGTGGTACACGTGAACAGTTTTAAAGTTAGACACCAGGTCAGGCAGGAAAGAATATGAGAGACTTAAGGCTTTCCGAAATGCTATAAAAATTCTTCCGTGTCAGTTATGTTATTGTGAGAATTCATTTTCAATTCCTTTCTAAGGCTGTGTAAAAGTTGATACCTCGTGTTAACACACATTTATTACTTTATGAAATAAATCTCTTCAGATCCAAGCTTTCTGTGCACACTTGTGATGGTTCAGGAAGAGCTCATCTGGTAAGATGGCACACCTAAGGGAATGGCAATTTCAATGAGATACTTTTCTAAAAAGTTGCACTATTCTGTTTCTGTGACAGGGAGGGTTCAGTCTGTCAGTTATCTAAAGGATAGCTCCATTTTGGATGTCTGCCAATCTGCCATCTGAACTTTTGTTTATACTTTCAGTAAGTGCTGTATCAGTATTGCTGAAACATTCCTGCCTGATATTTGTTTTAGAAGAATAATTTGTCAGTCTGTATTTGATTAGACACTTTAAGACCTCATCCAGTTACATAGTGTTTCTGCAGGAAGTATATCCCAGAATCACCCGTGCTGTGAAAGTATCTGTAAGTTGGAAGGGCCATTAAGTTTACATTCCTGAAACTATTCCACTCTATCCTATGTTAATGTAACTTCTCTGTTAATCTAACTGGATATTTCCTTCCCTTTGATATCTCTGTTACACTTCCAAGAATTCTTTCAGGTTAGTAGGACTGAGAAAGAGAAGCTTCTGTCATGGCTTTCACAGAGGCATTTGTGACTTGTACGGATGGAGGAGCTTACGTGTGTACCTCTGGAAGTTGGTCAGGCAAAAATTCTCCAGCTTAAGAGAGCTGCTTTTGCTTATTGGTGTTTGAGTTTTTCTGTAGTGGATTTGTCCACAGAGTGGAAGCACATATTTGAGAACCACCACAATCACAAATAAATTTGCTTTCTTCTGTGAACCCTGCAGGCTGTCAGTTGAGGCCCACAGAGATGAGATTTCACATCATTGTCTTGATGCAGAGCTTCAGGTGTAACAGCACATTTCGGAGCATGGAGCACATCTTTGCGACTCACAGAGAAAGATGCTCAGTAAACTCACAGGCACTCTAATAACCACCACAGCCATGCACAGGCAATGGCACTTTCCCCAGAGTCTGAACTAAAGCATTTCGTTACTTTTACAATTCTAAAGACATGAAGTAATGTGGAGTTTTTGGCCTTCTGCTAAGTCATTCCAGTGATTGGTTACTATCACAGCTGAGAAACTATTTCATCGTCCTGTCTATCCTCTGATCTGATGTTCACTAACTTTACATTGATCAAACAGCATTAAGAACTTGTAGAGAAGGTAAGAATGATATTTTAAGTCTTTTTAATGGTCCTTCAGAGTGCCATAAAATGGTAAGAGCAAAATATGTCCAAAGAGAAGTTTCCCATGTACATGCAGGTGTGCAGGTATTTTTAAGCCAGCTGTAGGTTATCTAGCTGAGGTACTGCTGGAAAGGAAGCTACTGCAGTGCAGAGCTCTATGGAGGCTGCAAATTTTATCTGAGAAACTGAGCATATTTTCATGTAATTAGTCCTTGCTGGTCAGTTATACTGATCACAATGTTAAGGAAAGTTGTCGATGATGGCTATTAGCGTGTTCTAAGTTAATGTGTGTTTGTGTAACATGTAGAGCTGGGTTGTATATGTTAGGATTTTCTAGGATGAGCTAGGAGTTGCATTATAAATCTCTCAAGTCACCCCTGTTATAGTGATAATATTTGGATTCACAGTCAGTAATTCAAGGTAATGAAAATAAAATATTCGTGCTTGGTTTCCACCTCATTTTGTTTAGGTATTGAGAGAATGCTGTATCTTGCCTTGACATAGAATAAATGCATTGGCTGAAAAATAAGTGTAGATATGCAATATATTCCTTAACAAATATATTTAAATTATATTGGGTTTTGTAAGTTTGAATAGTGTTCTGAGTAACCTTCTGTTTTCAAATTTTTTTTGTATTTTAAAATATATGAAGTATTTGTAATTTCACATAGGTGTTATTTTTATTCACAGATAATGCACCTCAGGTAGCAATTACTGCACCAGGATCTGGTAACCATAGAAACAGCTCTACAGGCCCAACACCTGACTGCTCTCCTCCATCACCAGACACTGCACTTAAAAACATAGTGAAAGTCATACGTCCTCAGGTAGGTGCTCACCATAAGCATCCTCTTAATTGTTGTATTTCTCGTTTTAATAGCAGGCTATGATACACGTATTCTAAGAGGACGTTATGGCTTTACTCATTTGAGTAGGGCAAAGACATAAACAGAACACACAATACTTTTTCTACTTAAGACTCAATCTTAGTAGCAGAAGAAGATAAAATATTTCATGAATGACCCCAAATGTACAGAGAGAGATCTGTACATATTTCTTACAGCGCTAGTGATGAATGAAGTCCTTATGCAGTATGTTGTATTTTTGCATACTGTTAGTTTTCTTTCAAGGTTATGTTCTGATTCTATCAGAATTATTTCCATATTACTTTTTCAGGTTTACTTTCTTCTTTCTGCATCTCCATTTACATGAAATTATAATGTTTCATGCCTTTTTTATTTTACTTTCCCATATAGTATTGCTTATGAACTTCCATCCTTCCTAACTATCCCTATATCTAATACTGTTTGGGAAACAGAATGCATAATGTGCGTAAGACTTCAGTGCTCCATACAATTCTTTAAGGAGTGCAGCTCTTTAAAATCAAAACTTTAAAGTAAATACGTGTTAGAACTTGATTCAGTAGTGTAGAGGTAATCAGCATAGAGGAGTTTATTCCGGAATCATGGGATCATGGGATGACATAAGTCAGAAGTAACCTTGGGATGATCTATTTCCTTGTTTAAAAAGCCGTGACATTAGGTGTGCCAAAACTAGCTGGGACAACTACGTGCTGAACTGACTAATTGTGAAACTTTTTTAGTGTGAACCGAGAGAACTTCATCTCCTACTGATTTAGGGTTCAAGTGCAGCCATCTGTTCTTTATTGCTGAACTGATCTCTGCAACTGAGCCACTCTGATGCTAGTGGATGCAGCCTTTGTTTCATCAGTATGTCACTGGCATTTGTTTTACTTGAGGAGTAAGACAAGCTGATGGACACATGATATTTTCCTAGGAGTTGCATAGGCCAGGTTGTTTTGGTACCACACAAGTGACTGTGTTACAGTGTTGGAGGTGAATCTTCCTTTCAGTACTAGTTGGAGCACACTGGAGCACACAGTTCAGAAGGTCTTGCAGAATTAAGAGTGCATTTGCCATTTCTGTCTGGGAGCCATTGGCTTCCTGTGGCTGATACTGTCACTGTACAATAACTCAAGTGACTGGCTGGTGCAGACCATCCCCTTCTGACACCACTGCAGTTCAGGTTCCACATGCTGTTTAAATCTAGATTGCAGGGGGTCTAAAATAACAGCTTCTTCTCCTTTTTTCTTTTTATAGCTGTTTCTCATTTTGCTTGTTTCTGTAGTGTCTCTGTCCCTCCCACCCTACATCAGTCTATAGTACTGAAATGCCTCCTTCCCTCTAAGATGTTTTTTATAGTAGGTGGCAAACAAACAGAAAGGTAATGAAATATTGTTGAAACAAGCTGTTGTGTGATAGCTTATTGAAAATAGCATTTAAAAAGCTGTTTCCATCATGGTATTGCCAACAGATGGACCCAGAACACTGAATGGTGATGTTCTCCTGCTAGTTAACTCTGAATGGATTCAGCAGATTCTGAGGAGCTATTTTCAAATTTAAATCATTCCATTTACTGACTCACAGTGTTCTCATCGTTCTGCAGAACAAAAGCTAGCTCTGTGATATATATGGTCAGAACTTTACCACGTTTCCTAAAATGTCTCTCACGTGGCCCTACACATGGCATGCTCCCTATGCAGAAAACAACAGCAGACAGGCATAATATGTGTTGTAAGTCTGTGTGCTAATACACAAGAAGGTGGATATGCTATAGCATTCAGATCCCATTATGCTTCTCTTATTTCTATGTGTTTTATGTACATCCCACAGTATTCTTTTTTTCTTTGTTTTTGTTTTTTATCTAATCACCTTCCCCTAAGACTTCAGCTCAAGAATTTAGACAAAGAAGTTGTAGATATTTGCAATGTGCTGTTTGCTAACCATTAGTGTTCTGCCTGCATATTTAATTCCTTTATTCCATTCAATTAAATGGCAAGCTCTTTGAAGGGTAACACAATGGGATTCTATTCCTGACTGACCTCTCACCACTCATGCAAAACTAATGAATACCGTTACACAATGTATGCAAAATAATTAATTTTCTGCTGGCTGCCAGGGCCTCTTTGCATTTTTCTGGCAAAATAAATTGATTTCTAAGAGATCTAAACCAGGGATCATGTAGATTTCCAAAACAGCTGTCACTTCTTTCCCTTTTTCATATCTTGTGCATCCAGCACAGGAAAGTACCAGTGAAAGGCAGAATGGGAAACTCTTCAGCAGCCAGCTTTGCATGAGGCAGGCTTTGGCAGCTTGGATGGAACTGCCAGGGAAGTCTGGCCTTTCAGCACATATAGTTATTTTAATTTACAGCCTTACTTATCTTTCCTGTAGGGTTGTACACATAATGGTTTACCAGCGGCGAGGAGAAACACTGTGTTTCTGTGCAACCAGGATGAGAGGACAGTCATAAGGTGCATCAGGGGAAGTTTAGGCTAGACATAAGGGAGAATATCTTCACAGAAAGGGTGATTAGACATTGTAACGGATCACTCCTGGTGGAGTGATCATCCCTGGAGGAGTTTGAGAAAAGACTGGATGTGGCATTTAGTGCCACGGACTAGTTTACGTGGTGGTGTTTAGTCAGAGGTTGGGCTCAATCCCCTCGGAGATCTTTTCTGGCTTAATTAATTCTGTGATTCTGTGAACCAGCAGCTGAGAGAACCAAAGACTCCTTCCTCCCACCAGTCTGGTGAGGACAGGCAGCGGCAGAGAGGGGAAAAAGAGAAACCTGAAGTTCGAAGGCAGAGGTGGGGGTCATTCTGCCTCCAGTTTCCTTTGGCCTTTCCTAAGCGCGTGTGCCAGCTCACATCATGGCAGTGTGTGTGCTTCAGCACGTGACAGATTTTGAAGATGTTGCTATGAATGCGAGGTTTAACGCAGTGCAGTGGTTTCTCCTCACAGACCAAGTGCATCTTTTGGGGGATCCCATCAGCTAGAGCTGCTTCATGGTGTCCCTGAAGAGGAGGGAAGCTGTGATACTCCACTGTCAGCTCACAGGGTGAAAGTACCATAGATGGGAAGTGTGAGGCAGAAACAACTTCATGCACAAAGAGTGAATCCTGATGGGCCTGGATCAGTTAAGGGATTCCTCAGAGACTCAAAACTTGTTTTGTATTTTTCGTTCTAGTTCTCTCTTTACCTGGCCCTAATTATTCCCCTTCTTATATGAAAAAACATGCTATCTCGAAACCTGGATGGGAATTTCTGTTTTCCCCCAATCTTCCACTCACTTTTCTGAAAATATGTCCTTTCTTCAATTAATTGTGATTAATTTTGAGATGACAAACCTGCAGTTTGTTGTGACCCAACCACTCATTCCTTATGAGATCCCATTGCTTTCTGGGATCTATTTTAAACTCTCTTTGGATATGTCTCAACCATTCAATCCAGTGTACTATTGCTAAAGCTGAAGCCCATTTTAGTGTAAATGGTGCATCTCCCTGGCACTGTGCAATACCCTGGAGAGACTGAGCTCTCAGAAGCAGTATTAAGCTCAGTGCCACAATGCCACCCACCTCTACTACCTTCAGTCCTGAGGCTGGCATATTTAACAGTATCTCAAGGGTCTCTGTGCTCTTTTATCTGTGCACCTTAGCTATGGCTTGTACCTGTGATCTATTATTTTGCAAATAAATTTCTTCTTTTCAAATTTTCCCGTGGTCAGTCTCTGAAAAAGAAGGTATTTTGAAAAGTTGCATATATGCAGAAAAGAAGTAAACAGAATTTAGCTCAGGTTTGGAATTGCTTGATCATTTTTTCATGATTGTCCAGATGAGACTTACTAAGTTTTTAACTCATGAATTGCTAGTTAATGAAGACTTTGAGAAAGTAATATACTTTCAAATTAAAGACGTATGCTTCTGTGTGTACTAACAGCACATGGGATCCAAAGTAAGATGGGGTAGGAGAGCAAGTAGATAAGTCTTCTTCAACATTTAACTTAGTTACATTAGTACATAGAGTAAAATATAGCTTACCTTATCAGACTGTAATTTTAGAAAGTGATAGTAAAATTGAGCTTGTTCTATAGCAGTTCCTGCAGCTCTCAGTCTGGATGAAGCCTGAACAAAATTGAACTGCTTGTGACGCTTCATGTATTTTTTGTATTAGCTACTAAATTTAATAAGCTTCTCCTTACTTATTTATTTGTTCAACTCCATTTGAACAAATAAACTATATCCACAGAAGGAGAAAGAGCACCTGTTTTCCTATGAGACTGTTTCTTTTGCCAGTGTTATTTACTTGAGGGTCTTGGGACAATGCTCATAAAACCGAATTCTGACTTCTTGCCTTTAAATTTATTTATTAAGTGTAGTCCAGCATTTGCATGTTGTCTTCTTGTCTTTTAAAGATATGCTTCAAATGGCTTACTGTAGGTACAGTTTTTGATGTCTAAATGTGAGTTATTTAAAAGTGACTTTGATTTTATCTACCATGAATTACTATTTTCCCTATTTTATGTGAATAACCCAATTTCCTAAAAGTGTTGTTTCAATGCTATAAGGAGGGTTTCTGGTAGAAGGACAAAGGAACAAAGAATTTCAGTGTTTCTGACATGATGAAATTTCATAATCTTATTCTTTCTGCTTTTATTGCTAAGATCTGCAGTAATCTATTCATCATAATATCTTTTTTTTCTTCTTATCAATATGGATGTGCTGTCTTTAGAGGAATCATAGTTTTTTTCCCATTTGTCTTCTTTTAACCTCTGTAAACAAAGTTGCAATTCAATCTGTGGCTCCTCATTCATCTGGCTAAGACATCTACCAATGTAATAGCAGCTCATAGTTTAAATATTAGCGGGCAAAAGAAATTGTCTCCTTTTTCTGCAAGTTCTAACAGAATCCTGCAGGACACGTGTAGCGTCTGACAGACCTATCCCGCTTGTTTGGGCTACTAGATGTACAACTATTTTTGCATGCACAGTGTACCTGTCAAACTTGTGTATATGTGGTTCATCTAGGCATAGGGAAAGACAGGGACCATGACATTCCACTCTCTGTGTCAGCCTGGACCTGAATGGACAGACCAGCTATAGGAGAGGAGTGCTCCAGAGCCTCCCTAGTTGACTTGAAAAGTGATAGTAATTTGCATCCAATGAAATTATGTATCATTCTTTTTGCAGATAGGTGCAGTAATCACTTTGAACACAAACAAACAATCAATCAAAAAATCATCTTCGGGGAAACTGTGGGAAATCACTGTTCCAGAAAATAAATTTTCAGAACTAATGGTTCCATAAACATGGTTTTCAAGTGGATTAGTGTCACTGTTTCCCCATGTTGAAACAATGAAACTATTTCCACCTGGTTCCTCCCCTGTGCCAGCACGCTGCTGTGGTTCCCTTAGTTGTTCACAAATGGAATGCATGCCTTGTCACGGTTAGCTTGAGCTGGCACATCCCTGTCTCTGCCCAGTGAAATCCCCGCTGCAGGCTGTTGCACCGGTGCACAACACCATGAGAGCTCTGTGTTGCATCTACCGAACTTGTTTTGCAACACACGCACACAAAATCTGTTTTGTTACATTTTATCATAAAAAGGAGGGCTGGAGAACACTGTTATGCAATGAATTCTATCCGCTCTCTGAATGAGATCACTGGACAGCTGGGGTGCAAGGACCTTCTTTCTCCTGTGAGCTGCTTTATGTGATAAGCTCCACTTACAACATGCTCAGCCAGGCAGGGAACAACCAGGAAAACCACAGTGAAGAAATACTGTGCAGGCACATGGTGCTTCCTGTTGAGGTGCACACTTCTTTTGCTGCTGTGTTTTGGTGCTGGACTTTGTGCTGTGTCCATACTTAGCACAAGAGGCAAATAAAACTTTAAAAACTTTACTGAGAGTTATGATTTTGTGGGAGATCAAACCCATCATACCAAGGTAAAAGCCACTCCTGTGTACATGCTTTTATGAAGTTCTGGAAGGTGCTGAGCATTCCCCAAACTCTCTAAAATAAAGATTTATTCTACAGTCCACAGATGGGTAGTTTTAGTACTCATCCTTTGTGTGCCTGGTCTGGAGATTTTTCCTGGATGTCAGAGTGTTTCCAAGGTTGCGTGTATCTGTTAGGGCTGCAAGCATATTAAGGCGATTGACAGCAGTCAGTGACCTTGATTTTAGGTATGTAAATATATTTCAGATTATTCTCTCTGGGACAGAGAATGTCTATACAAATTTACTGCATGCAGTTTGATGTCTTCTCATTCTAGTGATGTTGAATAAAAAATGAAGTTCCTAAATAGCCCTTGAAAAAAAGGGAGCAAAGCAGAGTAAGAGATATACTGTCAATGCCATTAAGATGTGGTTAGCAATTCATCCATGCATGGCTGAAAATAGGACAGACGTTACGAAATTATTTTATTCTGGAATACTGAGTACCAAACACAAAAAAAGGTTATGGTTGGACACAGGACTGATTCCTACACACACCTCTCCCCCAACACCCCACTCCCCCCCACACACATACACACCCGTTTTACCACAGCATTTATGGGTAGAAGACATGTAACAGCTCCAGAGGAGAATATTTGAAAAAACCAAAAATTCCTTAGAGCATAATGGATACTCTTAATAATGGACTACTTAATAACAGCATTAAACAAAATATTATTAACGAGATGCATTGTAAGAGATCTCCTTTGACAAGTAACTATAAAACATAATTATATTTAGATATTTTAATTAGAGCTAAAATGAAAACATAAACACATCTACCCAGTACATGGTACTAATGAAAACAACAAACAGTGTGTGTTAATGCATTTAATTACAGTTCAACAGGATACTAAAACATAAATTAAAGCAGAATAGCACTCTATTGTCAAGAGTGTTAAGTTTTTAGAGTATCACTTGTACATGCGTATGTCTTTCTTGGTTGAAGTTGGTTACTCACCTGGAGAGATTCTCTAGATTGTGATTCCTGATTCAATATAAACACAAATCATGCAGAAATATAGAACATTTTTCCTATATGAACTTGTAACAGACCAGGTGAAATACTGTTTTTAAAGGTAGTTCAGATACTGAAAGGCACATCTATGCTAGTAAAATGAGCTTTAGCTCTGCAAAGTTGTCATCTACACTGTTGAATTATGGACACAGTCCTGGGTATAATTTTGGTAGTGTACAATTTTCTTTCTCCAAAGATATCCACTTTCAGGCCTGATTTGTGATTTGAATGGAGCAAGCACCATTCTTGGTAGATAATTCTGCCTTGAAGACCCTTCTCTGACACCTAATGAAGTTTAATTGTAGGGGTGTGAACAAATCAATGCCAGTTTCCCTGCCCTAGTACACATAATGCTTGGAAACAGTAACACACTCAGAATTTGGAAGATTAGAACCCTACCTATACTGCCTTGGTGGATTTCTTACATTAGATTCTTAGAGTTTTCCTTTGTTTCTGTGTAGTGTGGGAGGGGAGGGGGTGGTTTGACCACCTTAGTTATTCAGTAACCCTTTATCATCATCTGATAATGCACATTTTCACATGTGCATGTTGTCTGTAGCATGCAGCTTAAAAAAAGAGCCATCACCTTGGCCCTTCAAAATTTATGATATAAGAATATCATATATCATACAAGCGATTTTCATAATCTGCAGGTCAAAATGGGATGTTGCTAGCAGCTGGAAGCCGAGCTTTTTTGGAGAAAATGGTCTTGCATCTATTTTCCAGCTGTTTCAGTGAAAATAACACTTTTTTTTTAATCTTTGAAAGTTAGGAAATTTTTGTAGCTGGGGAATGAGACATTCCTCTTATTTATTGAATTTATCTCTTGCTATTTGGGTTTCATTTCAAGCAGTGTTTTCCCAGGATAGGTATATTTGTGTATCTTCAAAATCTGCTCACATCTGTCAAGCAGGGCAACTGCTCCAAAGGTATTGCAGTTTTTGGCATTCAGGATTGCTGCTCCTCAGAACCCACAGCTGCAATACGGTTACAACTAAAGTAGAAGGCAAGGAAAACAGAAACTGGGGGAAGATCAATTTTTTCCCTTACTTGTTTCCTATCTGATTTGTCATCTGAGATAAGACTACGGGTAGAAAGGGCAGCAGCCCTCTGACCTTTAATTACATACTCCAGTGGAGGATTTCTGAGGCAGAGCTAGGATAACGTGCACAGAGGAGAACAGAAAGCGCTGTGTCTGTCTGGTACCCAGAGTCACACGGCACAGCTTCCTGACCACAGGCTACACAGAACAGCTGAGTCTGTGTCATTCCTGAGCATGTCACTGACAGGGGAAGGATCCAAGTATGCTGAGGGACCATGAGATTACTGTAAAGTAGTATGCACTTGCTGCTCATGCAGGATGCAAGCAGTGTCTTCCTCTAAATTAATAATCAACCAAACAGAAATTTCTAGGACTTTGACACCATGATGTCATTAAAAATTAATTTAGTTTTAGAATGCATTATGCTTTTAGTATCGTAAAGGATCTACAGTTAAAAAAAAGAATGAAAGCATTTTTTCCCCTTTTTTTTTCCTTTTTTTTTTCTTTTTTTTTTAAATCTCATGATCCTGTAAGCTCCCTGTTGTGGCTGCTTGGGATGTATTATTTGCCAGCCTCTGTGTATTTTCTGCTTTCTGCTCTTACACTAAATTAAAATGTTGTCAAGTAAAATCAAGAATGTTAAGATGGGTGCTGAAACTGCCTATATTTTATTTTTAATTGTTGTCACAATTTAAGATAAAGTTTTGTGAAATGAAAAAAGAGAAAATTATATTACCATATTAAAAAGAAAATGTGTCTTCAGCTTGTTCAGCATGGTATTTTGAGGCTTGACAGAATAATTGATTCAGTAGTCTAGTAATAATTCAATGTAGTCTTGCACTTCTAGGTGACATAGATGAATCAAACCCAGATGCATTGTAATCTCCAGTTTTTGCAATTTCAAGGCTACTTGATCACCTTAGTTCAGATCCTATAAATCAAATAATTCTTGACAGCAGCATTGACTGATGAGAATATATCAGGACTGATGATTTCTGCAAATCAAACTGAGGACAGGAGAAAACAAAGAAGCCTGTCCTGTAACAGGATGTATTTTACCAATAAAATTTTGAGTGTTTTGGGCTTTTATATAAGTGTATATGAGCAAAAGAGACAAAGACCGGAACACAGATGGCATGCTGGAATGTTGAGGCAAAAGACAGAAACCATGAAAGTGACGTGAAAGTTGTATTTGAAAGAGATGACAGGAGTTAAAATTGGATGCATTGAAGGACAATGAGAGGGATGTAGCGACTGTAAACTCAGTGTGAGATAGGACCATTAGGGAGTTTGAGAGACCTTGATGACAAAACCACAGAGAAAGCAGAAAAGCAAATTTTGGAAGACCAAATCGAACTGGAATCAGCTGGATACTGTGAAGGTTTTTCGAGAGTAACATGAGTAGCTTTGGAAGGAGTGTAGCAACAGATAGGAGAAAACAGAAAAAGAGGACTGCCCAGAGAAGTTGAGGATGCCCAATCCCTAGAAGTGTTCAAGGTCAGATTAGATGGGGCTCTGAGCAACCTTGTCTAGTTGAAGATGTCCCAGCTTATGCAGGGGGTTTGGATCCAATGGCCTTTAAAGGTCCTTTTCTAATCAAACCATTCTATGAGTCTATGAAAGGAAAAATAAGTGTATAGAATTAGAGCGAGATTTTAGAAGGAAGGAAACTGGAGAAGAAAATTTCTGAAGGACTGAGTTGATCAGAGAACTGAAAGAATGGAACCATCTGGGCAGGTATCAAAATGAGGGATTTATGTGGCCACATAAGTACGCTCAAACGGTGTTACACATGTGAGATGAGCCTGGGGGAAGGGGGTGCAGCCTCTTGCTTTCTTTGGTAAGTCTGTATTTTATGTGCTAACTAGAATTTGGCAAAGTGGGTGCAGTTCTCTATTCTATCATACATTTTCTGCATGATGTCTTGCAACTGAAACCAGTTTTTACATTATGTTAGGCAGCTGGAATTTGGCAGGTTTTGCCAAATGCAGAATTTCTTTAGGCTCATTGGTTCTCAGTGTTTTAACAAACCACACATCTGTCCCTTGGGAAAGCTCTGTACCCTTGTTCAGCATCTGTAAAATGAGGCAACTAGCTCTGCCATAGTACAGAGTGTTGTGAGAATTGATTTTTTTGAGGCTATGATTGTGCTATGTGCACAAATCCTGAAGATAAAAGAAGGTGAAGTCAGAAGCTTGTATTGCAGAGTATACTTCAAAGCTGAAGAAATAGTTTGGTGTTAAATTGAGAAAGGAGTTTTGCCCTGCTGCCTCTGCTTAATGTTGTAAGAAATATTTGAATGATCCCTTGTGTGCTCATAGTGTTACATGCCAGTCATGGTAGCATGACAGAATTTGCATGCAAATTCCATTAATGGAGGCATTAAGTCCTTACTTGTCTTTTTAATGGAAAAGCAATTCAGTATGTGTATTTTGATGCCTTTCCTGTTTTTGTGGTTTCAAAGGGATATCTTTCATTGATACTTGTTCACTACAGACTGGACATGAAAATATTCTTCTTATTAAACCTGATTTAAAAGTTATTTAAATCTTATTATTGCAATATCTTTAAAGATTTGTACTGATATATTTTTAATTATGCATTGAAAAGATTTATTCATTAGCCTGATTTAGTATGCTGTTATAGGATAGTGTAGGGTTTTCTAGGTTGGTATTATTATGACTGAAATAATATTTGTGAAGAAATGCCTTAAAAGTAAATATCAGTCATTAAAGAGATTTACGCATAACAAGTAGATTAAACACATGAATGTAATGAATAAAAATCTACTTAAGGACAAATCTGCATGCTGTGTAGCATGCTTATTGGGGTGAAGTGAAGCCATAAGTATGCCAGAATTTCACAAGGGTTTTCTAAGCATGTCCAGACCTTGGGAGTAGTACAAGAAAGGCATGTAATGACAAAGCTGCCTTCGAAGAATGAAAGAAGCATTATCTCTTTGGGACAAAGTTTTGTGTTTGTCTTTCACAACTATGAAATCTTGACCCCTGACTGAGTTATGATGTTCCATATAATAAATAATCTTCTTAGAATTTTTCAGAACCTATCTCAAGAGTTCTTGGTAAATGTTGTCAAACAGTGGCTTTGGCTAATCCTGTCAGCAAACCAAGGTTACTGCCAGTAAGGCTGGAATTTGGCATCGAATTCTAAGGAAAGATTTCTGGAGTGTGTCTAGATGTGAGCTAGAGATGGGATTAAATCTGGGACTGAAAGACCTCTGCTTTCATTTCTGTATATAAGAATCTCTGTCTGATTTAGATACCTAATCTCCCATCATGCTTAGGACAGATGCAGGATTCAGTGCAGTTACCTAAAAGTAGGAATCTGATGTCATTTGAGGTGCTATAGAGATGTCTCTGAAATGCACGTGGAGGCTGTCAAGTATTGTACAGGGCATATATAGGGGAGACTTGCACTCTTCTGAACGGCAGCTGGAGGCCAGGTGGGATGCCCTAAGGAATCTGCAGTGATGGTAGATACCTGCATTAAGGCAAGGGAATTAATACCAACGGGACTGGGGTGAGGCGAATTGTTCTCTGAACTCTTGATGGTATTGACTGGATCTTGATTTTATTGACTGGATCTCAGTTGACTGCTATGAGAGCTTAAATAACTAGGGTAGATATAAATAGCTATGCTGGAAATTTAGTTGTTCAAATCTGGACTGGAACTTAACTGTAGGAAAAAAGATTGATTCATTTCTACCTTTTTTTTAATTGGGTTTTTTTGGGTTTTTTGTGCAAATCGTACTTTAGAGAGATAAAGGCAGAGAGATGCACTCAACACAAACTGGTTTAGTGAGTCTCTCATAGCATATATTAATGAACAATTAGTGTACTTCAACAGCATAACATTTCACAGGATGCAGCAAAAGTGCAAAAGATTCCTCTAGTTTCTTAGTTAGCTACAAAGGCTTAGATGCTGGATTCCTGTCTAATTAGGTAGAAAAATTATTGGCCCGTGTCGACAAATGGACCTTAACTCCAAACAGTATAGCAGCAGTGTAATGCTGTAGAGTACTAGAGTTTGAGTGAGGTTCTCTGCAGAAGCCTTAGATTGGAAAGGCGTATTAAACTTTGTTTCTCTGAATCAATAATAATAATAATGCCCAAGTCCAAAATAAGATAGTGAAAGGCCAAATGGCTTATCAGCTGCTGCTATTCTGCCTCCAAGAAAGGGCCACACAGTCAAAACGGTGGCTGGAGGCCTGACTAGACAAAGGCCAGGGCAGTTGCCTTTGAAGCTGCTTTGGGAGACAAAGCTGGACCATTCCAGCTGCCCATTTAGGCAGCAACTGTCTCAGTTTAGGAATAATCAGAGATACCACACCTCATGGTAATTGAAGTGTCCCTTTTTCAACTCAGGAGTTGAAGTCCTGCAAATCTGCAAAGACACCATTGCTTGGGAAAGGGCCACAAACATACTTCTAAATGACCAGAGATCTTTTTCATGTTTAGAAATAACTAGGTCATTCATGGATCTGTTCTCTAGCAAAAGTGTGCCATTTAGATTTAATTAATACACATGAATTTTTTGGTCTGATCTGAGAGTTATTTTGGCTCAGATCCCAAACAATGATCTTCAACCACATTGTTTGATGTTGGAGTCTGTTCCTGTTCATTGAACTCTCCCGTGAAATTACTAGACCTAGGAGTCAGGCTTTCAAAGCAGAAACTGGTTTTAATTATTAAAGGAAGTAAGTCCCCTCAATAGACCATAGATGAGTTCCAGATGATTGCCCAAATTTCCCTTTTTTCTCAGTTTTAACAGGACACAGTTAATTTACATGGTGCCTGACACAACTTTAAGAAATAATCAACATTATACAGACCTAAGTCTATTGAATTCTTCTGTCTGACATTCCAATAGAAAGAGTGAATTTTTAATGAAAACAGCCTGGTTTGGTATTTATAACACAAGCATTGCAGGACTTGTCACCTAAAAATTAAATAGACCAAAAACAAATTAGAAAATTACTCCACTGGGGTAGGTTGTATTTTAACAGGTAGTTCTAAGTAAGGTGAATACCTTCGTGGTCCAAGGAAGATCTTTATGCTCCCAAAGGTAGTAATTAGGTCTTGACACCAATAAGGAACAAATTCTTGACCCTTACAAATATTCTGACCTGTTAAGCCTGACATGCTAGAATGAGGAGATAAAGCATCTTTTACTCTCTTTTTCCTGTTTTTGTCCGGGTTTGGTTTCCTAAGGCAGCATTTCCTGAGATGTTTTTTTCTGTTGTGAAATAAATGTACAGACAGCTATAAATGAGGATGCAGGGCCTCCTCTGTTTTGAAGATGTTTAGTTTTTCATGTCATTGATCTTGAAGCAGCAAGGAACATCGTGGGGTTAGGGTATTTTGGGTATGGAACCAAATGAGTGCTGCAACAGACTATTTAGCATGGCATTGCAAACCAGCAGTGGTCTGTGGCTTAAAACCCATTATATTGAGCACTAAGGTTATGTCTGTACTACTAAGCAGTGTAGTGCAATGGAAACAAGTCCACGTAGTGAAAAAGTTGTTGCTGACCTGATGATCACACGACATAGATTTAATCTCTACGCCTGACGGTGTGGATCCAGCCGAAAGAAATGAGTTTCTCATGCTCTGAAACTACTCTGCAATCCAAAGCACAACGATTAAGTGGGGTCTGCTCAGAGGTTTGCTTCAAGAGTCAATATTTGAAATAAAGGAGTACCAAGTTTTTTAACTGTTCCATGAAAACTCATGCAGAAAGTTTTGATTTTCATGTATGTTTTTGAAGCTGACACTTTTCCCTTAAGCTTCCAGACATTCCGGTCTTTGAATATTTGAGGCATATTCATAACTGGAATAAACAGCAGAGGGTGGCTTTCGAGTGGTGGGCACTTGATATTATTTAGTAAATTTCATTATACAGGCGTCAGCGCTCTAATTGTTTTGCAAGATGTAGCCAGCAATGCAGCTGGTGAAGAGCTCCCTTTCTTATCAAAAGATGATTGCAATTATTATATGCAAGGCTCTAAAAGTCTATTTGATGTTGAATTAAATTGATTAGAATGAAGACGTGCATTTTTTCTAATAAAGATTTATCCAGATTTTGGAAGGAAATTATCTCTACATACCACAGCTTTTCATACAAAATGATTTTTACTAATATAACCTTTGAGCCAAATAAAAACAGTAAAAACAGAGAAAGATAGGTTTATTAAATGTCAAGTGATGAAAACTGTACAAAAAGTCTGTATTTTTCATGCCAAACTTCTATTTTTCTTGTAGCCAAAGCAACGTACATCCATAGTATCTTCTCTGGAATTTCACCGAATGAATCACAGCCACAATTATTTTGAAATCAACCCATCCATTGGCTGTGCAAGTTTTATTTCTACTCCTGCAATCAGTCCAGCTAATTATTCCTTTGGATCTTTGGAATACAGTCTTGAAGAGAAAGAACTTCCAGGTATAGAAAAAAAAGCTTACTTTGTCTGTCAACAAAGCTTTATAAAACTTTAGGTCTTTGGGTTTAAGTTGGAATTGCTCTTATCTTTGGTAGTAAAATACATTTATCATAAACACACAGAATTATTTCTGATTTTTTTCCTACTACTCTACAAAGAGCTCTGATATTTTATGACTAGTATTGTGAAACATACTTTTCCCCTGAATATTATATTTTGAATAAACAAAACCTTTTTTTTCCAGACTTGCCTATAATTTAGGTATTGTAGCTTTTGAAATTATGATGATTTGTACATCTGCTTTCATCATTGTGTGGTCAATATACTCCAATAAGAATTTTAAGTTGAAAAAATAAAATTAGAAATCATTTTGTAGCCACCAGTAAAGACGAGGAAGGGAAGCTTTCTAAGAAACCTGTTACTGCAGGTTGTTTCTGCAGCAGTAATAGGATTCATTAAAGTAAAACTTCAGTGTATTTGCTCTGATGATAAAGAGTTGAATAGAATGATAGTGTGATTGTAATGGGAAAGGTCTTATCTGCAAATAGAGATTTACATAATGAAAATGCTTTAAAAGGGATTAAAGTATATCCTTTTTCGCAGATCAGAACTTCAGGAATGGGAAATTGTCAGTAAACCAAGCATTTGGCTTTGTCCCTTCAAATTCCACACACAGGTTGCTTTGTATAGGCTAAACTTATAGCAGAAGGGTATAGTATTTGAGAAGGCTGATGTATTGAAACAAATATCTTTGATAGCTAGTTTATGGGATCTGCAGATCAAGTTTTAAAGGGATATTGTATTTAAAATATAAATAGGAATAGATTACTGTAAAATAAAAATAACACAAATGTTGAAATTCAGTGCAAACTTATCAAGTGGCTTTTGTAGCATTGATCTTGAAATGAGACGAATCCTCTTCATTCCTAATTGGTAGAGTTTAAAAATTCTGGAAAGTATTGCTTTTAAAAGATTAAAAAAATTTATTTTCATGGCTGGATTGATAGAAAACTATATTGTTAGGGAACTATTGTGAAATAAGACTGAGAAATCCTATTTTCTTTGATGAAGAGAGAGTTAAAATGATTAGAAATTATCAATATTGGTTTTTTGGGATATAATATAAACAAAGATAAGATGTGTCATTCACTTTGAAACTAAGATAATGTGTTTATGTGATGGATATAGTAAATATTTTCAAACTTAATTAGAAATAATTAATTTGAATGGTATATTTTGTTCCTAGGTCTGGGGTTTTTGACTCTTTAAGGTTTTGGTTGTTTTCTGTTGTTACTGTAAATTCTCTTCAGCACTCACAATTTTATTCTGGGTAGTTGAATGATACTAAACATTTCTTGATGTTTAAAAGCGAAGATAAGAAAATGGAAAGAAAATTTGCTGACATTACACAATTAACTTCTCCAGATTTCTGCTGTTGCACAGTTCTGTTAAAATTCTTCAAAGTATCTGGATTCGCTTGACTCTTATCTTCTTTGGTGAAATTTACAATGGACTACACTCAGTAACTTCTAATTACTACATTTAGTTTCGTCTGAGATTGGGACTATAAAGTCATGCTTATTAGAATTTTATGTTTCTAATTTGTGGATGATTTCATTTATGGATTGAGTGAAAGCTGGATTTCCTCTTGTCTCTGCCTAGAAAGCTAAGAAAAAATAGCAGGCAAAATGGCTGAAGTTCAGGACATCTTCTACAAGCATTTCAGTAGTACATTTTACCATCAGCAAATCATTAATTTACCATTATTAAATTAAATAATTATAGTAAAATTACAATTCCACCTTCCATTCTCAGCTGGTATCCTAGAATTATTTAAGTAATATACAGGATCACATATTAGACATGATATTAGCCTGCGTGAAAAATACCTACATTTTATTTTGATCATTTAGTTCCTTTTGACTCCTTACTGATAGATGATGCACGGTAACACTGCAAGAGACAAGGAGTACTAATGTGGAAAGGAAATAACAAAATCTGGAAAGGACTGATCAAAATTGTCTCTCTTGGAAAAGTCTTTAAGGCATGTCTCTTATCTACAATGTTAAAAGCTGAACCTTGAATAATAATGGTCAGCAAGGAGCAGCAGAAATAGTGTTCTGTGTTCTGCTACAGCTTTTCTCTGCTTTAGCTAGCTGTTGTTTCACTGAAAGGTTCTCTGTTCCTTTTTGAGATCTACAGTGACAAGTACAATTCATCATACGACCTAAATATAACCTTCTGAAAATTCATGGAGGATCTGCATCTTAAAAGAGTGTTTAGTTTAATAGTAATTGAGGATTTGTGTGCATTTGAGTGAAACAGTTAAAATGCTTTTTACAATATTTCTAAATCAGAAACTTCCATCCAAATAAGGCATTAGTATTTCCCTACTCAATTTCAGTGCTTTTTATGTTTTCTTCAGGAAATCTTCAATGATTCATTATTATTCAGATGAAAGTGAGAGATGAATGCAACAAAATAATTATTCTAATTCTGAAGTCTTCATAATTTTACCTTTAACTCAGTAGTCTGCTATCAAAGAAGAATCAACCCGTTTTTATATTTGGGGATTGCAGTTTTACTCTTGGTGTTTGCTAATTCCCAACATCCCCTGATTTGAAACAGGGGTCCCAATTTTTAAGAAGTGTATTTCTATCAAATAGAAAAACACTGATCTCTCCACAGCTATATATTATCTGAATGACAGCATATGACAACATTTCTGATCAATTATCTGGAGAACAGGCCACATACCATGGTAAATACGTGCTTCAGCTTTGGCATCAGATGGCCTTGTAGAGTAAACAAACCATGTATATTGCATGCATGGATGGCAGGAGATACCTTAATATCGGATTGCCTGAGGTAAGGATAAAGGTTCTGTCCTTTGTTTTGAACTTTAACTCATGGAAGTACCTGCAACAAGTTGATGAGAACACTTCTCACTCCAGTATGTGTAGAGCAGACTATGTGAATGCAGCTTTGGCGTGACCTGTTTTCAGGGCTTTATCTAGAACTAGATCACTGACATCAGAGAAGCATTCTTGAATTCCCAGTGAATGGTCATGCTTTTATAGCACTGAATTTCACCCCAAGTTGGAGGCCAGTGCATCCCAGTAATGTCAGCTACTACACGTAGTAGTATAGTACATTACTATGCTAAAAGTGAGACCACTTCATTGCACAGGGAAGTCATTTCAGTATGTAACTCCATCCTGGCAAGATGTGTGTAATTTTCTTGATCATCTGAATACATGTTTAGTGGGTGTTCTGTAAGATAACACAAATGAAAAATTAAATACTTGATAATCAGGTGACTGTTGTTTGTGAGATGTTCCTCATGTACCTTTGACCATGAGCTAAGACCACAGATGTGCAAGATAATTCACTCCAGGAGAGGGCAGCCTGGGCTTTCAGGGAAATGCCTGTCTAACATAGATCTCTCTGCCTGTTTTCTACTTCCCTCAAGTTCTCTTGAAACCGTAAATCTTAAAGATTGAAGGCAACAAAATTGTGGGCATTTTGGTAGCATCAGCTTGGTATAATCAACACTAGCAGCTGAAATGGTCCATCTGGATGATTTTCTTTTTTGTTTTTGCTTGATCAGTCAGAATAATGGATCTTTCTCTAACCGGTATAATTTCATTATGTCTTCTTGTCCCGAGTATAATTGGACCATGAAATCAAAAAGACAGTTCTGTAGAGGTTCTTGTTCTGTTTCAGATCACAAAATAGGTCTGTACTCAGGTTCATGTATGCAGCAAAAAAATGTCAACAGATGTCTGAAGGTAACCTCAGTTACAATCTTTATTTTCAGTCCATGAAAATCTGTACAGTTTCAGTAAGTTCAGTGTGCCATTCATTGTAAAAGAGGATACAGTTTTTCTCTCACCTTGTTGTGGTACTGAGAAGTATTTACTGAGTTTATTCCTTAGTTAGAAACCCTATCTCCACTGGAGAGGACCTTAATGTAGCTGTTAGTGCTTTTATATGCCATGTTCTCTGACTGTGAGAGACACTATTTAATTCATCTAAGAAGGCTACATTTTTTCCTTAAAACAGCCCAGAATGTACAATTCAATAATTTAATCTTTAACGTGTAGACTATAATTTTTTTCTCTTCTACTTTTGAAAAAGTTATATTTGACTCACACCTTCAATTTCTTCTATAAGTGTCTTCAGATCTTTCTTTACAGTACATGTCTGATGAAATTGTTCTGTCTCATGAGTGCTATTTCCGAAGCAAAAGCAGCCCTAAAATCTTGAAACTTGCAGTTTTGTCTTTCTCTTTTGAGAGAATCAAGAAATACAGCCTATTAGAAACTTGTTTCAGAGATCTGGCCTAAAATTCTTGGCTATGTTGCATTCCTAGATACAGTTAGAACTTATTCTGCTGCAGGAATGTTTCTTTAGGTGACAATAACAAAGCTGATCTTCGAAGTAGGTCACATATTTGTCAACATTACTTTCTCATTCAAGTATTTCATTTATTAAGAGCTGATATGAAAAGATCAAACTGTGATGTCTATGTAGACTCTTCAAGCCCTGTTTCTTCAATTATAAAAAGTTTTGAAATTATTAGAAGTGAAATACAAAATGAAAGGAATACAAAGGAGAAGAAAATAACTTCTATTGCCAGAGCATTTTTTAGGTGTGCTGTATGCAAGTTCATGGTACGCTGTCTTTATTAACAGTACCTCACTAATTAGCAAAAGAATGCATGGTTTTCCAGTGACAGAAAAAGGGGAAATTATTGGCTTGCAATGAAATAAGAATAATCTACAAATTTTGGTAGATAAAGCATTCCCATCTCCTTTATATGGACACCTGTACATCCAGTGAGGAAATATCTGAAAAAACTGGTATTACTGGTCTGTACCAACCTGTCATTGGTTGAGAACTCTTTTCCAGATGAAATGCCTGTGAAGGTAGAATTCAGGCCCTCTTTTCTCTGGTTTTTAATTTTCCTCATCATCTTATTGATTACAATGCAACAAATTCTTCCAAGGCATTCTTCAAAACACGTTAATTCTAACCTTTTCATCTGTGAAGATTATATGTTTTTTCCCCTATAATTTATAGCTAAGTTCAACTGAGTGCAATTAGTAAGATGTAGTAGAGCTATTCCAGGAACTGCTACTGGGGATCATACTCAGTACTGTCTCATACAGTTTATTTTTTGTTCTAATTAACTTGTCCAGCAGATGCAGCATGTTCAGGTCTCCTTATGTTGCCCTTCTTTTTGCTGCTTCTGATTTCAGCCTTTTCACAGTTATCCAAGGCAAGACACGGTCTGTCCCACAGGGACAGAGAAATGTAGGGTTGATTAATACTATAAACTTCTCTTTGTTAACTATTATCATCTTTGCACTGTCCAGTTTCAAAGCAGCATATTTCATGAAGCTCATTGTAATTATATCTCAGTGTTACAAATGTGTTAACATGTCCAAAAATCTGGTGGCAGAAAGGTCTTCTGAGGCAATACCTGGGAAGCTGTGGATGAAACCAATTCCTGTTGTTCCAGTCAAAACCAGTCTTTTTTCAAGAAACTGGTGTGTGCTAGTGCTTGCATGAAACATTAGATGCCCCTAAATCTCATGCCACCTGCACTTAAAAATAATCTCCTTGGAATTAGCCGTATTATTCCAATTTAAAGTTCATGACAGTGTTACTCAGCCCTTCAGTAATGCCTCTGCACTGTTGTCATTCAGTCTTTTATGAGGCTTAAGGGAATTATCTGGGCTAAACCCACTTAGTTGTTCATGTGAACCTGCTCTCCAAACATACTGTCTCACATGTCACTCACTATGCGGACACCCTGATTGCTAAAAAATGGTAAAGTAATATGAAAATAAAACAATTTGTAATGAGCATATTGAGGTAATAAAATTGCAGATGGGTCTTGAATCCCTGTTGTCAGATATAGCACTGAATGTGTTAATCAAACAAGAAATTACATGAACAGCTTATCTCTTTTCAAATTGAATTCTGAACCATCTGACCACATGTGGAAAGGCATGTGTTGAGCCATGTGCCTGCCTATATTTTATTCAAATGGCTATTCACAGGATTTGCTCTTTTCACCGACATTATTTGCTTACTATAAATAAAGCCAGTTAGCAACTGTTGACAATACAAGGGGGAAAAGATCCCTTGTAATATATAAGATATATTTACTAATTTTGAAAGCCTGTATTCTTAGGCCTCAGTCTGGCAAGGAGAAAGGTAGGAAATAGAACAATGCTGTGATGATGCTGGAGATGAGAATTTTAGAGACTGTCCTAAAAGTGGAGAAAATTTTCCTCAGGATCCTTAGGAACACTGTGTGTTACACTGCTGTCAGGTTCAGGAGTTAGCTATTTCTCTGAATCTTTTTTTGCCTCTGAAGTAAGCATAATGTAAAGCTTACTGCAATGTATGCATGTTTGTATACATGTCTATCTGCAACTATTAAAATATTTCACGCTTCATTTAGTTGCATACATCCCCTTCCTTGAGAGATGTCAGCACAGATAAATATAATTAATCACATCATAAAATGATTCCTCGAGGGAACAACAGATATTATCATATTAAGTCAATAAAGACTTTCTAAGAACCTTCTTTTGAGGAACCATCTTTTGAGGTTATAAGTGCAGTTATTAGAAGCAATATAATTAAAATTTTTATTTATCTAAATGTAATGTAGTTTTTTCCAGGTGTAATAACTATCCTGACGTGTAAGGTCAAAAGAAAAAATATTTTCTGTAGTGTGTCACTTACAATTCATAGGCATTTCTAGAAGCAGATTAACTATAGACAATACTTATATTTTTCTGATTGCCATCTTAGTCAGCTCTTTGCTTTGCTGTCTTGGTTTGGTTTTTTTATTGAGTTGGAAGCAAAGTAACTCCTTAACTTGTAGTAGGACCATTTGCAGAGACAGATTGTTTTAGTCTTTCAGCTGTCACCATGCCTTGTATTGTTCCCTTACCTTTCCATTGGACATTTTGTAAATAAGGTTGACCAAGCTTTGGAGGGATGCTCTTGAAAACTTCATCACTTCATCAGTCAGAAGAATTGCCATTGCAAGATGAAGGCAATGAGCAGAGAGCACTAAGATGTCTCAGTCTTCAATGCCTTACAATATTGTTTGTGGCACAGTTTTCTTTCACCCTATGAATGCATTTAAACTGATCGTAACATTATTTAGAATATTCTGTCTTACATTTCAATCTATTTTTCTTTCCTTATGTCATGTCCTCTTATTCATGTTTAATTGCTTTTCTGCTTCTTCTCCTTTGTATCTTTTAGAAAGCTTTCTACTCACCAGCTGTACTTCTGAGCCCTACGTGAGATGATTAGAACTGAAGGAAATGGCAAAATGTGCCTGTTTTTTTTTAAGAACTTTTAGTTCTCTGAATATACTTAGTGATGTCCAGTTTTAAGAAAAACAAAAAGCTCTCTGTATTACATACCAGCCAGTAACAAAAAAAATCATGTTTTCTCCTAAGGCCATTCTGAAATTAAAGACAATTTTTGTTTCTCTTTCTTGCACACAACTCATTAGATCTCTTTCTTTTTTTTTTCTGTTCCTTGCTGTCCAGTCGTAATGCTAGTATCATTTGATTTGACAATCCTCTCTCTCTGTGTTGTTCCAAGCTGTATAAATAAAATGGGGTGGGAAAACAAGGCTTCTTTACCTTTGGTGAATATCCAAAAAATAGGGTAGAGCCAGTCTTACTCATTAGCTAATTAACTACATATTTTATAAACAGCTCTAGCGGAACAACGTAAACATGACACATATCAGAGTACATTGCTGATGGTAGTGTTCTTGTGGAAAATGAAAATTTGATGCCATTTAGTGAAAGAAGAAAACTGAACACAAGTCTCCCTCATTTTGGAATAGCCACTGTCATTTTTCCTAAAATGGATATGATGCTATGAGTTCCAGAATTTGGATTCCAGCCTTGAAAGCCCTTTTTTTCCACAGAAATTGGTCAATAAATCTGAGACAATTTCATGAATGATTTCAGAATTATTGAGTACATCTTACTATAAACCAAGATAAAATATTTGCGTCTGGATTTTGCTGTATTGAATAACTTCTATACAGTGGCTAGTTTGATTTGTAATTAGAAATTTAAAAATTTAAAATATTCCTTGCTTTCGGGAGCATTTTTACCTTTTGGTAGAAATGATTGTTTGTACAAATTCAGTATATAATAAAATCGAAACTCTCAAAATTTCTTTGAAAATCCACAGAAACACTATATGTTACACCTGATTTAGCACTTGATCATAAAAATTCTGTATACGACTTTTCAGTTCATATTTGTAATTGTAATGTAGCTCTAACTGTAATGTTGAATAAATTGAAAGGATTTTTTTTTTCATTTCTAATGTTTATATAGTTAGAGATTGATTATCTTCGTAGAGTTATGCAGACGATTCACTGGGAGTTTGGACTTACTCATTTGGAGAAGAAAAATGCAGATGGCCATGTCTGAGGAAGATACAAAGCTGTACTCTGAAAATATGTCAGAACTGTTAGATACCCAAATTAATAAGATATCAAAAGTTTAGCAAAAATAGAAGGACAGAAAATACAATGGTTGTCTGAGTAAGAGTATCATTTTGTCTACCCTGTGCCGTATTTGACCAATTATGAATGCCTTTGGGAAATGTGTGATTGCAAAACAAAAGCATAGTGACACCTCTTCAGAATGTTACAGCCTTCAAGTATTTGCAGCCCAAGGTCCTCCTAAGCCCGAGTACCTCCTGGATGTTTCCTGTGTGTTATGTAACCTTAGTAGATTTATATTCCATGGATTTATCCATTCTTCATGCAACCCATATGCAATTTTTGTTCCCACAAGGAATTTTTGCAAGGAGTTACACACTTAGCTAAGTATCTAATCACCATGAGGGAGTTGCATCTTTTGTTTCCAATAATTTCAAAACTGAGAAGGCTGAAAAGTGGGTCCATTGTTTATGTTCTAGAGCTTTCATTTGTGTGGCTTGTACTCAGCAGATTGTGACACCGTCTGATGCCAGTTTTCTGTATTTCAACAGCACTGTTCATAGAACTAAGATTCTCGGTTCTTGAGACATAGAATAATTTTCTAATCACAGAATCACAGAATATTCTGAGTGGGAAGGGACCCACAAGGATCATCAAGTCCAGCTCTTAAGTGACTGGCCCATGCAGGGATCACACCTGCGACCTCGATGTTATTAGCAGCATGTTCCGACCAATTAGCTAATCTCATGGCTTTTTTTTTTCTAGTTATGCATATTTTTCTTATATCAAAGGAAGACTTTTGTAAAATCATTTTGAAGGAAAGTCTTATTTTCACTTTTGTTGGTGTTCTGTAATCTCATTAGGAGCTATTTATTGTTTATGTATTTACAAGGATGAAAGTGTTGAAGACTTACTCTGTAGTGGCATTATATATGCTCTTTCTTAATATTTAAGTCATGCTGAAGTGCCCTGTTGAGAAAAACCTCTAGATCGATCTTGTACATCTCACAAGGAATAATATTAATTGTCTCCTATGGATTTTATTTTTAAAGAAAATATTTAAGAATTGGTGCCTCCAGACGTATCTCCTAGAATGGCAAGATTCTCTGTAACTCTTCCTCCCCGGAATCCATTTTGTCAACAGTAGGCATGAGGCAACACACACCTCATGCCATCAAAAAGACCAAACACAGACTTCCCCATAGTCTCACCAAAGAGTTTGTGTCACACTTGTGATGATCTTTTTAAAGTATTAGGTGGATTGTACGTTTGATAATGGGATCTGTGTTTCTGGCACAAGTCAGGCTTTAAGCGTCTGTAGAGAAGTACGTCCTTGTGCAATTGTTTGCAAGTTGTTTGCTTGTCAAGAAAGAAAAATCCTCATGCAAAACCTCAATCTATATGTGAAAACCCAAAGACATGCAAAAAATCATTTCACCGTACCATTTTAGTACAACTATAATTAAAAATCTAGTTTAGTTTAAATACATCTCTGGGGCCCAATATGCCTGCTTTTTAAAATTTAAATTAAGTTTTTCTTCAAATATAATGCTCCCCAAGCAGCTTTTAATTTATCAAAGTATCAAGATATCCGATACATACATACACACATACACACACACATACACACATATATATATATATGTATGTATGCATGCTTGAGAGCTGTAATGTTTCTTCTGTGGTGACCAGTGACAGGACCTGAGGAATGGCCTGAAGTTGTGCCAGGGGAGGTTTAAGATGCATATCAAGAAAAGGTCCTTTCACCCAGAGGCTGTTTGGGCACTGAAACAGGCTCCCCAGGGCAGTGGTCACAGCACCAGCCTGACAGAGCTCAAGAAGCATTTGGACAATGCCCTCAGGCACAGGGTGTGACTTGGGAATGGTCCTGTGCAGGCCAGGAGTTGGACTCCATGACCCTTGTAGGTCCGTTCCAACTCAGCTAATGCTGTGACTCTGTGATGCTGTTATGCTTGGCTTACAGGAATTTTAATCAGGAGAAAGGAGGTGTAGGTTTATTCAGTTTTAGTGTTCACTGGATTCCATTGAATAGTGTAAACCAATACTATAGTTGAATAATAATTCAATGTTTAATAGAAAGAATTCAATAAAATATTATTAAAGGTTAATTTACTTTTTTATTTCTAATTTGGTCCCAGAGTAGGACCGTAAGGTTATCATTAGGGACTTTTTTTTCTGATAAATGGGTTGAAATTATGAAAAAAACAACTTTTGCCTGCACAGCAGTCCTCTAAGAGGCACTTTAATGTTGCTATTACTAAGGCAAAATTTAAAAAAACAGATATATTTTGAATGAATCCTGTGTATCATATAGATCTTGGCTGGATCTTAAAATATTGGCTTTGAAAGTCTAGTGGCACCTTAAAAATGATGGAAGAACAAATCATGTAAATAATGTAAAATTAAACAAAGGTATAGTGCTCACTTTTTGGCCCACCTCCCCATTTAATTTTAGCCAGAAGGAAGGCAGTTCAAGATTGCACTTCAAGATTGCTCCAGGATATGAACAAAACCACCATAAATAGGAACTGTGGAGAGATTTCCCAGCCAAGCTAAAACACTAATGCAGGTGCACCTGTAAGCCTTCAGTACAAATGAGCTCCTATTAACCATGAAAAAATAAGAAGAATGAAAACAATGAGAAATGGCAGATTCTGAATGTTTCAGCTGTACAAAAAGCTCTAATTGTCCCTTTTACCATGTCAAATATCAGAAAGCCTAACTATGAGATACAGGTTTTGTATAACCAAGCTTATTGTTTTGCTTTTCTTTTCTGGGAACAATTCCAGGAATTAAATGTTAAAACCATAAGTATTCGATTATTTGAATCGCTTGCTGTCTATCCAAGCAATTAGAATAACCCCTACCTGCTTCCTAGCTAGCTCATATCCCTCAGGTAAAGTGAGATGATACTCGAAATTGCCCTCGCGTCCCTCCTCCTCTGGAAGGTATTCTATGTCATCTTTGTAGACAAGAGAAAGGAGGCACTGAAAAAGAAAAAAATTGAGTAACAACATAAAAGAAGGAAAACAGTGCTGAAAATACAGGTTCAGGGAACAGGGAAGACTCTTTTTCCCTGTATTATCAGGAATTTTTCACAAAGCTAAAAACAGACATTATTTCTCAGAGCAGCATGTACTGCATGGACTATACTCTTCGAAGTTTTTTTGTGACTTAGGACGTGGTTTTATATCATGACCACAGAATAATAAATATTCATCACTTTTTTTTTTCATATTGTAAAATGATATATAATCTGTCCATCTTTTCATTCCCTTTGTGAGTGATGTACTCCCCTTCAGAGCTTACCATACTCTAGTAATTTCTATAGGCAAAAAACTCCTTGATAATGTAATGCCAAGCCAGTGGAACTGACAGCCCATATCTGCCTGCATGGGGTGCCTACAAGTTGTCAGGGGAAGTTCTGCTTGGACAGTATATCACTTTAGAGTTACTGAGAGAATTTAGGCAGCTGTGCTTCGGTGGTTTAACAAGCAGCCAGCCCTCACCTGCTGTATCTTCATGCTTTTACTCTATGGCAAATGCTGAATTTATCTACTGCACAGTGGAATAGAGATGGAGTACTGTTGGTTACCATCCACGTAGGAATGCTGAGAGTAAAGTCTTGATAAGATACTACAAGAGCATTGATGCTCGAGTGATGTGTTGCCTTTTATCATATAGCTACACTTTGAAAATGATGGGGAAATGGAAATAACACTAATCTCGATTAAAGATAAGCTGAGCAGTACCAAGATAATAAGTGCCTCATTTAATTTTGTAGAAAAATTTTGGAACAGACCTATTTCAAATTCCAATCAAGTGTCATAATGTGTCTTAGTGATTATTTCAGGAAATAATCACACATGATTATTTTAGGATTTCAGAAAATTCTGAACTGATGTATTCCTTCTCTGAAGAACATTTTTCCACAGTAAAGCAGCAATTGAAACATCACCTATAGCAACAGTAGCCATGGGGAAACATTTTTTCTCCGTCAGTGAAAGTAAACCACTATTGCAAAATGAGGTACACACAACATTGAAGCAAGAATATCTCATGATGCTGGAATCTTGATGAAGTAAACACTCTTAATGCATACTTCAATTTTTTAGACTTTTAAATTACACTCTTTGAGTTTAATAATGTCATATATTTTGATCTAAACTACTCTGCCTCTTACTACTCCGAGGATGGTATTGAGTCGCCTTAAATACTTATATCACTACATGAATAATCAGCACAATTTAGAAAGTGTCATATAGTTGTTGCCTTTCTTCACCTTTTGGGATTTAAATGATCATAGATTATTATGCCTTGAATAAGTTTTTAACTCCTCATTATAATTAGATGTCATGTTGTGTTCTCCTTGTGAGAGCTTTGTTTCTTTTTATGGGAGCTATATGCACTCTTCTCAGCACTTGGAAACCAAGCTTGGTTACTGGATATGCGCTCTCCTCCTGTTCCATTCTTCTACGTCACAACCAATAAGGCCATTCATGCTTCCAGACCCCATATTCAGATACTGATACTGAGTTGCAATAGTGTTGAACAAATAAATACCCCTACCCATCACTCTGTGTGTAATTAAACTCTGCCTCAGCACCATAGACAGCAGATCTTTTACAATTAGCATCATATCTGTAAGCAAAATTAAGCTTAAAGAATGGATTACTAAATACTGTCACTAAAGTAGTATTAGTAAAAAAATACACAAAATAGTAAAAAGATGTTGACTGTGTTGCACAGCTTTCAGTTGTCATAGTCCTAAATCTGATGATCCAAGGATAATGACAGTGATGATACCAAACAAAAGAAAAAGGTTTCTAAGCAAATAATTCTTCTTGTAAAGGAAATGTAATTCTTAGCATTCCTTGTACCACTCAACCCCTGGAAACTTGAGAACTAAAATTAAAATAAGCTAAAGATATGGAAGTAGGTCCAGTTGTTATCTTAAGTAAATTCAATAATAAGATTATGCTAAATCTGATGAGAAATTTAGAAGTATTTTGTATTCTGACTTAGAAATACTATCAAAAACCGTGAGAAAGAGAACAAGAAAAATTGACTAGATAGGTCAAAAGTGGGAGAGAGAAGAGAAAGATAAAACAAGAGTCAGCAGTTTGATTGCTAATTGTCATCTATACTTTAAAATTCTTCTTTCAAGTACCTGTTTTTTAATGGATATAGCAAACGGCTCTGTACGCTACCTCCTATTCATTCATAACCTGAAAAATAAATTAGACTGTTTATAAAGGAGTTTTAATTACATGCTGTAGTTGCATATGCTGTATTATTCTTTGGAGTCACTGTTTAGACCAAAAAGTGAGAATGTATTTAGCAAAATAAAATGTTTTGTAAGATATCTGATATTGTAGAATATTTGATACTAACAATATATGAATTCTGTAAGAAAATGTGTTTAAAATGCTGATTATCAGTTAAAATTCTTTATGAGCCTGATCCAAAGCTTATTGTTATTAGTGGAAATATTCTTTCTCAGTTTAGCAGATTTCAGATAGAATCAGACTCCAACACATTCAAAATTACTAGTGTTGAAGGGCTTTTTCTTTCTAAAACACTGGAGGGAAATACATTAGTTCAAAGCCAGTGGGATATCATTCTGAACTAAATCTATATTTCTAAAGTAGAACATGTGCAGGATAGAACTAAAAAGTGATTTAAAACAGGTTTGAATTGGACTGGCACACTTAACTGACGAGACTTGGGATTATTCTGTACTCTAAAAAGACATTTAAATCTGCATGTTTCCTGTTTTTCTAAGGCTAGCAATCAATTTGGGGCATTTTAGCACAGTACATCACTTATTTCTGTTTCAGATTCTAAAAATTGCTTTGAAGTATATGCCAGAAGCAAAATTATTTCTGCCCGTAGATGAAATAACTCATTCTCTATGGCTTCCTCAGATATAAAGTCAATCTCTGCTCAAGTATCATTTTTAAAAATAGAATAATATGTAGCTCCTAATTTTTAGTTGAACATTTAGCACTCAGACAACTTTATGGGCTAAATTGTGGCACAGTCAACAAGCTTTTCTGATGGAGGTGCATCAAACAAGTCTGTCTCAGCTGGGCACAATCCGCTCTGGGAAATAAGAGAAAGAGGAGGGGCTGTTGTCCATTGCATGTCATGCCAATGATAAAGTTTACTTGAATCCCCTTGGATAAGTGGTTATTAGACAAGCATGGAGGTTTTAGAAAAAATTGCTCTGTCTTCCGTATTTTCTACTTTTTCTTAACAGTGCAGATTCATAATTTTAAATAATTTGAACCTGTCACCTCTTTGCCTCCTTTCCTCAGATGTATAAGGTATAACATGCCAAAAGAAAAGAGAATTGGTTTCTCTCTTCAGTCCTTACCATGGGGAGAGTTCAGGGAGAGTTTCTGTCTGGTGTTTATGGACAACTGTCTTGCTAGCTGGCCTTAGGTCTTGTGGGAGGCTTTCACACATCCACAGAAGATCAGGAGCAGTACACAGTCTGGCCCTGTGTAGATTCAGAGCAGTATATAAATGGAAAATCACAGAAAGAGATACCTAGTTCAGACCATCACAGCTATAGTCACATTACTACTGTCTTGTTTCCAGAACATTTTCTTAGCAATTTTCTGCATAACTCTGAACTCTTAAATATTGTAAGATCATCACAATGAAGCTCTGTGTCATCATTTCTGTTGCTGAGGCATTCAGTCAACTGTGTCTGCTTGTGTTAGTATGGTTTATAAGGAGATTTCATATGAAGTGAATGCAGGGCATGTTATCACTAAGGATAGGATCTGTGAATCGTGCTAGAGACAGTTCTAGAGTTTTCAGTGCCTAAATTGGATCTCTCAAGCTATTGTCACCATTCTGTTCACAGCCTTCCCAGATCTAGTGCAAATCCCACAATCCCTTCCTGTCTTAGGGTGGAGAGGATACATTTCCTTTTGAGGATTCATTATTGGAGCTTTTGTCTACATAAAACATTAGTGAATTTGGTTGATGATATAAAATCTGAAGTTGAGAATAAGCATATTAAACATGTAGAAATTAATGTGACATTCTCTTCTGAGTGTCCAAATTTCTGTGAAGAGTAAACTGAATGTACTGCTTTGGAATACCATGTACAAGGACATGTAATGGGCTGGAAGATGCTTATACAAAATTTGAAAGGTGTTTGCACTGTTAAATGGTATATGGTGTAGTGTTTGGGAAATAGAACTTTATAGAGCATTCTCTTTTGATATCACCTTTTGGTGACTTTGAACCTCTTTCTGGACCCAGAGATGCATAGTAAATATGAATACTCATTTGAAAAGTGTGGTTAACAATAGAAATGTACCTTTCCAGTGAAGTATTTACCAGAGCTGTTGGTAGCTCAAAGCCTGAATAAGCAAAACCGATGCAATTTTCCCAATTACAGTTCAAGTGTGATTCTGCATATTTTTATATAATTAGATAGCATATTGGAATTATAGAATTGTGATAAAGAAAGGTTTGGTGAAAACTGTGCTGCCCTGGTATTTTGCAAAGAGTTACTGAAAATAAGTTAAGTGTGAAGCATTTCCCAGATGGTAAAAATTCACTCCAAGGAATTTAAATTGGTACTCAAAATGTTGCTGTGTTCATGAAGCTCTTTTTGCATCTTTAAAAAGAAAATTGCAATGTACTCTAATCACTGCCAATTGTACTGTAATTTATTACAGGGAAGATTAAATGAACACAGAAATTGCAGGTGGAAATTTAATCTCTCCCTGCATTAAAAACTTGCAACATAATATTCTCATCTTTCAAGTTTTGACCTGTTTTTGCTGTATTATTGTGAAACTGAGCTTTCTTCAGGGAAATATCAGTAAAACACCATGCCCTTATGAAACAACTGTCAGTGTTAATTTAGTTACAGAGACATTTCTTTCAGTGTAAGCAAGATTTCTTATGATCTTTTGACGCAGTGCTAGTTTCTAAAAAATATTTTTAATCAAAGGATTCGTCATTGTGTTTGAAATATTTGAGTCAGTTCATAATGCCAGTCTAATATAAACCTTTCTTCAAATTCCATAAAATTGAAATGTACCATTTAAAACTGTTTTGCTGTCTACACTACTTGACTCGTGTCCCAAATTTTGCACATAATTTTGTTTTCCAGTGTTTGATATGTGCTTAATGCAAACTGATTCAAGCAAGGCAAGTAAAGCTGATTTGATTCAAGAACAGAAACATACAGATTTAATTTGACATTATTGGTGTAACAATCAGGATTAATTCATACAATAAATGGCACATTCTTTGCTGATTATAACTTACATTGAAAAAAACAAAATGAAGTACTTCCTTGATTAAAATATCTGTAAACGTAATGCAGGGAAAGAATCTTCTAAGTTAAACAAGTAGTTCTACATGCTTCTGCATAGACATGTTTTCCTAGAGTTTCCAGCGCACAAATTCAATGTTTTATGAAAAACAAACCAAGGACAAAAGGTCTTCAGTTATGGCTGATATTAATTCTCTCCTTGCTCCTACATCATTCAGAAGCTGATCACAGTTTCACCGATATAAGTTACATCTTTGTCTATCTAAAATGGGAAATAAGGAAAGTGTATTGTTTGATTTCTGTGGCAGGAAAAGACGTGATGCTGCCCATAAATCTGCTGGATAGTTGCCATTGTGTTCTTCAGAGGTAGCTGCCTGTTAGGGTAGTTACAATGTGTTTCATGTTGTTTGGATCAAAGCAGTTGTGGGAATGAGTGCTTCTAGTCATTAATTTAAATCTGTGCAAGGAGAATTATTATTATTTTGCAAAGAGAATTATTGCATACATTTCTGTGTATACATAATACAGCATTGTGAGGGCAAACAATATAAGCCTTTCAGTTTGTGATACTGAGAAGTGAAGGTGCTGTTTAAAGACAATTGTTCTGGTTTTTTCTTTTGAGGCTGGCAGTAAAACAATAGAGGAAAACCTGAAAAGTTGAGAGAGTTCCAGTTCAGTTTATAATGCAGCCAAAGATGTGATTCTTAGAACAACCATGTTTTAAAATAAAACATAATACAGAAGTATTAATTTAAATTTCTCTTAAAAGATGAAGTATGGATCCTGACTTCTTGAATACTTATATCAAATAAGGAGAACATACAAGGCTTATATCCAACAGTAGAGGAATATGTCTTGGTTGTAAGCTAATCTGTGACGCAGCAGTAGACCAATACTTGTTTTCTCTTAAAAGAGACGTAAACTCATGTCTACACTAAGTATAAAATATGAAATGCGGCCACTATTGTAGGTGACGTATTATTGCTTGTTTTCTTATTAGTGGAAATCATACATAAAAAACCAAGTATGTGTGTAAAACTATGTATAGCATGTAGCTGAGAAACTGGGTTAAGTGCCAATTCTTAGAACTTTACATTCAAACGGAGATATGAAAAGAAGAACTGTGAGCAGCTGCAGTATCTACTTCAAGATTTACCTCATTGCTGTGGTTTAGCTTTTTCTTCTGTGTTTGATGCTTTAAAAATTGCTTATTCTAAGACATAGTTGCCTGGAATTAGTCACTGTTGCCCTAACATTTTTATCACTGATCCTCTGTCTTTAGAGGGACCCCTTCCCCCTTTCTAAAACACAAGGAATGAGCATGCATGCTATTTTTCCAATGCAATTCAATATGCTAAATACTGAGCTCTTGGCTGTGAAACTTTGTCAACTCTTCAGTTGCTTGTATTGTCCTTCTGTCTTAATATACCCTGACTACGTTTCTTTTTGTGTCAAATGATACTCATTTTCTCAAATGAAATTCAGAGTATCAACGAAGACTAAGCTCTGTAAAATACAGCTATAGAATGACTGCTAAAATTAGAGCTGGCTTTATTGTAAATATTTCTTCTAAAATACTGGGAGGGGAGGTAGTATTAATGGTATAGTTAATATTCTTTATATGATTACTAATTCATATTTTAAAAGTTCAAGTGTGGATTACTGAATTTTTTTTTTTTGGTGAGATGTCACCCTAACCACATCACCAAAATGGAAGCTGGTACCAGGACTGTGCTATGATTACCTTAATTTGTTGCAATAGGACTAGTGTTTAGATTGCAGTGATTTTATAAAGCTGTACTTTTGTTCAGTACATCAGATGGGTAATTCAACTCAGAAGAGCTTATCCAGTATTTCTTACTGACATAAAACTTCCTGTGACATTAATAAGAGAATAGCTTCCATAAAGCTTGCATAGATATCACAAAAATTAGTCCCAGATATTTTAATGCTTTATTTGTTATGAATATGTTGCTGAATGTCAGTGAGTATTTTTTTCTGAAAAGCAAGTTTAAAATTCAGCTTTCTTAGTGATTCAATGCATTTGATGGTTCAGTGCAGTTTGGAAATAATATAAGTTGTTAGTATCGGTTCTTCTACAATTTTGTTGATGTAAAATGTGCATCAAATCTGGACAGTTTTTCTGGTCTTATGTAACATCACACTACTTTTTAAACTGGATACCAATTCTGAGCTAAGTGGATTCCCCTTCAGTGAGATTACTTTTTCCATGTTTTGTTTCCTCACAGTGGAGCTGGTTGCCTGAGCAACCGGTAAAATACCAAGACTGGGGTGCGGCTGGTGCTTTCTTCCTCACTTCTAACCTGAACGCAGTTAGGGCTGTGCAGAGCTCCCAGTCTTGGGAGCTGTAAGGAAAACATTGTCCATCGCACTTTATAAAGTGAAGGGTGAATAAACTCCCCTGAACTAGACAAAATCTGTGGAGTTTCATGTTGAGTGTTCTCCCAAGAAATATGAAGGTGGAGCTGATGCATTGGGTGAAGTCAGAGAACTAAGGATGCATATCTGAGGACATGAGCCTCCATCAGCCTCTGTTCTTCGAGGGGAATTTCTCAGAGAAAAAACTGAAGCAGTGACAAGTGTCAGAGACACACATAACACGTGTAGCAGAAAGATGCACAGAAAATCCTAAACTCTTGTTAGAGCTTTGCATGCTCTGCACACAGGTAAAGTGTTGCCCAAAAGTTGAGTAGCTCTGAGAAGCAGGGTTCCTGGGCAGGTTATTTGCATGAGTTCTGTTGATGGTTTTCACTCTTGAGCTCTTGTTAGATAAAAAGACACTCAACTGCTCCTCCTCTTGGATTAAACAGAAAGAGGGTGGTAGGCCCAGTACTTAAAGAAAATTTATCAGTCTAATTTTTTCTACTGCAAATTGAAAATTTCAATCCCTTTGTTTAATATGCAGCAAAATTTAATTGGTCAATTATGTTGATGTATGTGGAAGATCAGAAATAACCATGGTATGTTTCTTGAAAGTATTAACTAGATTAAGTACTCTTGGATCAGATGCTGTAATATGAAAAACAGTAATTATGTTTTAGAAATATTTAGGGGGTTTGAGTTTATACAATGAGAAAAGGTGAAATTCTTACACTAACATTTCCTTTCCTGAGGCAATAAGAAGGTATTTTAAGAACATGCTTATATGCAGTGAAAGGAAAAATGAAACATTTTATTCCTTTTTTTATTCCTTTTAGTGGTGAAGAAAATAAAATTAGATTTTAGCATGAATTAATGGAACATAACTTTCCTGCACATGTCCGTAAGTCGCTCGGATGCTTTTAGCTCACTTGTTTAGTGTAGAGTTCTGGTACCTGAAGGGAGAGATGGTGGATTTGAGGGTTTTTTCCTTCCTCATCTCCTATCATCACAATGATCTGTAGTGTGACAGTCTCCAAATTTTACATTTTTATATTTTACAGTCCCCTAAACAATAAAACATTATGGCAGGGGCTCTCCACAAGTTTTTTTTATGTAGCCAGGCTGGGTGTGAGTATTAAAAAGCCATGTCACTCTTCATCATGTCTCTGCTACTAAAGAACTGTGTAGAGAGGCAATTTATTTGAAAGCTGCCCTTTTGGTAATGTATGTGGTGATTTTGCTTTCTGCTTGTATAAAATGTCCCTTCTTTGTGGGGGTGGTGGGAGTGGTGTGTCTTCTGTAACGCTTACAGCTAAACTGAAAATCCAGCCCTGTAGCTATTTTAGTATGAGGAGAAAACAGCCTGTAGAGAGACAGCAATCCATGTACCAGTTCCATACCCATGTGGCTTTGCTCACACACATGTAAGCTGAAATTAACTGGTCAATTTGAATGAATGAAGCTACCCATATCCATAATTAGATATAAACCTAGTCTTTTTCTAGAAAAAAAAATAAAAATCAGGTTTTTTCCTTGAAAAATAAAAATGCTTTTTGACAATTTATTTTTTTTTAAATACTATTAATTAACATAAGAAATGTCCAGCCTATTTAAGGAGTAATTGCCAAGGTATAGAATTGACAGCAAAATTACTTCTCTTAGGTTTTTATCATATTATTAGCCACTTCTGTATGCAGACTGGACAAATCTCTTTTATACTTGTGATTTCAATATCAATTCACTTATTGCAGGGGAAGACACTGACTAATCACTTGCAGACCAGAAGAAGGTCTGTACTTAAATGTAAATAACAAAAAAAAATTGGATTTATAACTTTATTTAGTTTTCAGTATTTTAAAACTTAACGAACTGCATTTAAACCAAGTACAAACACGCATTCTATTTCTGAACAGTTCCATTACATGATTTACTTTCTAAAGACATTTGTGTCTTCTCAGTCATAGAATCATTAAATGTGGACAAGACCTCCAAGACCATCCAGCCCAACCTTTGACCAAAAAACCACCATGCCCAGTAAACCATAGTACTAAGTGCCACGTCCAGTCATTTCTTGAGCACTTCCAGGGATGGTCACTCCACTAGCTTCCTGGGGAGCTTGTTCCACTGCTTTCAGCCTTTCAGTGAAAAAATTCTTCCTGATGTCTAATCTCCCCTGGCACAGCTTGAGGCCATTTCCTCTTGTCCTGTCTCTAGGTTATTGGGAGAAGAGGCCAGCCCCCACCTTCCTACAGACTCCTTGAGCAAATGTTCCTGTTAAGAAATGTAGTCCTGTTTAGAAATGTAGTCCTGTTAAGAAATGTGTGCTGAGGCAGTACTGTATATTCATTGACTTCTGGGGGCTTTGCACATACCAAAGATAATGTCAGTTTTCACCATTTCATGTTTTCCCAGAAGCAGAATTATCACAAAATTATTATTTTTTAGTCATTCATGCTGTCTGTAGGAAATGTGACACTCTGGAAATGAATATGATATTGAAAAGTGGCAGATGCTCACACCATATGGATTAATCAGGAGCAGCTTCATGAATGCTAGGTATGGCAGAGGGTCCTCTGGGTATTTTCACGTAAAGAATTGCATGGGCTTGAAAGACCCAAGGACATCTAAAATGTTCTTGATCTCTCCTGCCAACTTAATGCACTGCAAACTCTGGGGGTTTTTTGTGTGCTGTATGTCTTAAATTGTTTTGAGGAGCTGCTTGGGGACCTCTAGTTCATGGCATGGTCTCTGAACTCTTCATACCAGTGTTCTCAGCAGCAATGCCTGTTCTTAGGAAGGACTGGATGCAGTGACCCCATCCTGGGTGTGTGCAGCCTTTAGTGATGGTATTCCTCCATGAGAGTCGCAGTCTCCTCTTGGAACTCAAGTGAACGGATGGTAGTTAATACAAATTACATGTTTTGGTACAACACAAGCATCTTCTCTGTGAAGTTTTAGCCACTATTGGAATAAGAAGAAATGGGTATAGAAAACCCAGAAGAGAGAGACCTGGAAGTAAAAAAGCAATCATTCTCTGGTAATATAAATATCTTTTTCTCCCCTCAATCCAATGGCAAATAGAGTGTATTCAGTAAAGAAACAGCTTGGAAGATAGTTGGATAATCTTTAGCACTAATGATAGTAGTAAAAGTGGAACAGTATCTGGGTTTTAGAACACGTATTTTTATGAATTGTTTCCTATAGCATCTTAAAGAGGTCAGTATTGTCTCCATTTCACAATATTTCTGTATTGTACAATGAACACATGAAGATAAACCCAGCAATTCAGGAAACAGAAACAGTTAACCTGCAGACCTTTGTGAGGACCTGCAAGTCCTGAGAGAGCACACTAAACAGACAAAAAATATATTGACATAGAAGGCTGTATCTTGCACCTGGGCTTCTATTTTTGCATTACATTGTATTCAGACTTAGATAAAGCATGTGCCACAGCTGTGCGGCGTTGCTTATTGGTGTGCTTTCCTTGGTAGGGAAATTAGGTAAGAAGTGTAAGAAAGCATAGGGATTGAGTCAGTTTCTGGAAAGATGAAATGTGTAGGAGAGGAGGAGGCAGATGATATGGTTTGGGATCATGACTTGGAGCAACGAGGAAAGGCTGCATGGCACAGGGTTGATACCCTGTTTTGGAAGCAGGAGCTGTGTAGTGGGAAGATTAAGAACAGCATTTTAAATGGAAGTTTCATAGCTGGATTGATAGAGTCTCAACTCTCATATTTTCTAAGGTTAGCTCTCACAGATATAAAATCTCAAGGGATGTTACTTTTCATATGGAATTAAATTCTTTAGGTTACTCAGATGACCTTAAATCATATCAGGATCTAGGCAGTAAGCTCAATGACTGCCTGGTTACCTAGATAGTTTCTTGAAAATGTCTCTTCTCAAAAAATACTGCTTTGATTTTTTAGAAAACTTTATGGTCAGTGGTCATCCCTGTCATAGTTAGTGAGCCAGCCACAGCTTCTGAAATAAGGTTATATTTGTGGAGATTATTTGGGGATTTTGGGGAGGATTTTCTTGCCAGCATTAAAGAATATGAATACTGTTTTTATTACCAAAAAAGGGGTAATGAATAGAACTCTAAAAGCTAGATGGGCTGCTGTGGGAAAGATCATAAAAGGGCAAGGTATTTAGTTAAACCTGACATTCATGACAACGTTGCGGACTCCTGATGCAATTTTTCTCCTCCCTTTTCTGTGTACAGTTGCACAGTAAATAAGTGTTTTAAGTGAACACCATATTTCTAGCTCCCCTTCCAATATAAAATGACTTTTGAAGACCCTAGAGACCCTGTTGATCTTAAACAGAACAAAACACTAAATTGTCTGACATACCAGTCCTCTCAGTGAGAATACTGGGTACCATCTGCCTCTGATTTAAATTCATTGTTTCATACTGTGTGAAAAATCATGTTTTGCAAAATAATATTTAATCATTCAAATCTTATAAATATTTTAAATTCATTCTGCTGGAGTTAAACCATAGCCATTTTCTTTTGAAGTATGTGTGCCTAGGAGTAACACATCATTATTATAGCCAGAGGGCTTTATAAAACGTTCTCCAATTTTTCAATTTACTATACATATAATGACACTTTGTATACTCTATGGTTAGATTTGTTTTCACATACATTCAGTTCCTTTCATGGTAAAAAAAGATTCCTACAAACGTTAGAGAAGTATAAAACCACAGTATAAGCATTTTTAAAGGACTTCTGAAAAATTCAGGGTTTATGGTGAAGTCTGATAAACAGCTTAAAAGATGGTGATAATACTTAGCTTTCCTATAGTGCTGTTTTCCTTAGCAGGTCTTAAAGCCCTTTAGAAGGACTGGTGTTACTGCAGCTGAGGAAATTCCTGCTGACCTTTCCTATCTCTTCTTTGCCCCCTTGTTGTGATTCAGCTGCAATGTTAAATACTGGTGAGAGAACTTGTTGCAAGCAAAGGTATTTGGTTTAAGTTACAAGAAAGTGATTTTTGTGGATTTTCTGTAGGCATGCAAGTATCCAGCCATTAAACAAGACAGTTCTGAAGTGTTCATGTCTGCAGAGTTTGTTTCTAGTGTACACTTGCATTAATACTTAGAGCAGAGGGGTATTTAACAGAATTTCAATGCAAACTCTTATTTTCTTCAATTTAGTTTTAACTTCTTAAACGTTTTTCTGGCAGCTAGAGCATCTTCCAGACCAGAAGCAAATTTGCCATTAAACCAGATAATGAATACATTTTCTATGTTTCATAAACAAAGCCTATTTATCCTCTATTGTATCTAGAAGAAGTTGTGTAGAACCTTATGTCCCCTCAGTAGGAGGGAAATTACCACGTCAGGTAGTTCAGATTTTTCACTGGATACCACAATTTATATTTGGAAGGGGTGATTTCTTAACATAATACTCTCAGTGAACAGCTGGTACACAGTAAATTTTATATCATTACAGCTGTCTTCAGTGATTTTATGACTCAGCCTTAGTTTGATACTAAGACTAGAAGCTTAAATTATGTTCAATTTTTCTTCCTTCATACTTTAAAAAAAAATTACTTCAGAAATAAATGAAAAATATCATAATCTCTTGATTTATGGGATTCTTGAGAGTCTGTAAAATCCTAATAAATAATTGATCTCTTTCAAGAACATCAATTCCTCTCCAGTGGCTTGTATAAAATTCAAGTTTCTTTCTAAATATGTAAAATCTTTATTCTAGTTTTGATTTAGTAGGTTTTGAATGTTCTACTGTGAAAAAAAAATGTCAACACAAAATGGCTTTGTATTGGTGAATGTAGTTGAATCATTATTATTATTATTATTATTATTATTATTCAGCTAGTCTGTGTCACATGTTCAAAGACAATTTCCAAGAAAGCACCATTGCATTCCCACATTCTCAAGAAAAAACAGTTGTTACCTTGAAAACTACTTTTTAATTAGGAGAGTGGAAATTTGTCGTGATGGCAGATTTATGAAAAAAAAAAATTACCATGAACTTACTGACAGATCTGCAGTATTCCCACTGAAATTGTGGGAAGGGAATTTCTTTTGTAAGAGGATAGAAAGCTTTAGGGTGAAGACAGGATATTGAGAAGCAAATGCTTGGAGGCCACCAGAGATGTAGAGATGTGGCCAATAACACTGCCGGCTGTGTCACTGGAGTGGGATGTGAGAGATGATCTACTACGTCTAAAAAATTATTCTTGGTGTCTCTAAGATCACAGTTGTCAATTAAGTGCTCCTGATGCTGCTGAGAGTGCCCCAGTAAAGGCTCTGTGGGCCATCCTCATGTTATTATGGTTTAGTGGTGTTGAGGGTGTGTAAGGGATGAGAGTCACACCTAGCACTCAGTTATGGATAATGCTTCCAAATCAGTCATAGTGTTTATACATGAAATTGGGAAAGAAGTCTGTCTCATTCACTCGTTTAATTTAGGAGTATGTGGCAGCCTAATTGTATTAGCTGGCTTTGAAGTTGTAGAGGAAACAGAACAATAACAGTCTCAGGCATAGCTTTTCCAAACTTCTCTCGTGCTGTATCACAAACATTGGATCTGCATATTGGCAGTGTTTCTATTTTCTGAAGAATGCAGTTGATAGGGTACATAATTTCCTAGCTCATCAAATAACCTTTTTGTCAAAAGGCTGAAAGGCATTGGGAAAAGGCTGAAATTCATCTTAAGATTCTGTAATATTCTTTAAAATGATAGAACCCAATGACTTCTTTACCTGCTTAAGCTATTTTCCTTTGTTCCCTCTATCCCAATGTGTTTCTTAGGTGTACAATCTCCATGAATACATTTGTAATCTCATGAGGATTTAGAATGAAACTTAACATTTTTAGGTTGGGATTCTCTCTATAAAGTTAGTGGAAGGAAAAGTAGGTTCTGTAAGTGTGTTTTGGTGTCTTCCAATTTACAACATTTGTGATGGCAAATATAAGTCTATGTAGTAATGGACGTGTGTGTTTGGGATTTTTGATTTTTGTTCTGTTTTGTCCAGTATAGGCCAACTCTTCACAAGAAGGGCATAGGTTCCTGAAACAGGCTAAAAATACCTTCAGTATTTTATTACTTCTCTTTGACCTCTTCTGTCTTCTTTTCACTTGTTTGGTTGAACTTTGCCTCCTCTGCCCTTAGTTTTTCAGGTATCATTTGAATTCTCCCAAACTGGTGACTTCTCCTTGTGTTAGTCCAGGAATCAGGTATGATCTTGGTATCTATTTCCAGCTATGCCAGAGGCTTGGCTTCCAGCTTTGATCTTTGTACTCTTTCGTTAGGTTTGGAGTGATGTTTGTTTGTTTTCAAATGGTTCTGGAAAATTACAGTGACTGAAGAAACACTTGGGACGCCAGACTTTTATCTGAAGCCCACTAATCCTCCTTCAAGAGTCAAAACACATACCATATATAAGACTGCATACCAAAGAAATAAGTATAAAAGGACTGAGAAGGTGTCTTCAATGACTTTGAAAAAATTCTGCCTTCATGACTGAAGCCTGTCTTTGCTTAGCAATAGCCTTGGTTTTACAACCTGGTTTACAACTCAGAACAGCATGGCTGAGCTTCCCACATGGCACAGCTGAAAGGATTGCTGAGTGAATATGGAATATGCTAAGAAAACTAACTGTTGGCACAGCTAAACATGTGAGATGCCTTCATTTAAAAAAAAAAAAGACATCTGTCAAAATTAAGTTAGCAAAAAAAACCCATCTAAAATGAATAGCTAAAAGGTATTTGGGGTTACTCTATTCCATTTAATTGAATCAGCACATAGTTTTTCAAAGGTAATTTAGCTACTGTAAATTTTTCCTTGATTTTGTCGTAAGTTTTCACATGATTGTCATGATTGTGATACTGAAAACATTATTATGACTTAGTCCAGAAAATGTCAATGACAAATCTATCGGTTTAATTAAAGCAGGGAAATAAAATGTAACAGAAAATAATGTCGTTGTTTGTGTAAGAAAAGTTGCATTTAAATAGGATTGACTTCAGGCAAGATGCACAGTAAAAATAAAAACTCCCTGCAGTTCTCTTCGTCTGTAGAGAAACAAAAAACTGAGCAGTGTCCACTCAACAAATATTTGAAAACCTCAGCTTGTACCTGGGCAGTAATTTAGAGTTGCTGGGGCTGTGATAATATGAGCAAGGAACATAGCAGAAAGGAAAGACAGAGATGTCTGATTTCAGTATTTTGATCAAAGGAGCTTCTTGACAAGAGAGACAGATGTGGCAAGAAGACTGAAAGCACCTGTCAAGTAGTGCAGTTCTGGTAATAGTTCTCTGGAACTATTAATATGTGTGTATAACCATATAGAACTATTAATATATATGTATATCTATATCTATAATTCATATTCCCCCTTGACTTCTGCTTCTGTGTTTTCCCACTCTCATTTTATTGCTTACACTTCTAGAATATTTTTAATTTTTTCAGGTATTGTAGTTCTTCTTTTAAGTTTTCTCTTTTTTTTCTTGGTTGGTTTCTTTTTTACGTACCTTCAAGCAGCCTTTTTGTATATTCCGTATACGAATGCAGTGTGAAATAGAAATAAAGTGAGTTTATAGGGCTTTGCCTTTTAAAAATACTTCAACAAACACTAATTTGTGAAAGAACCATCCCATTATTAAAACTGAAAACTGATTTCCATATTTAGTGTCTTAGTGTCAGATATATTCAGGGAGATGAACCTTGTTATTCTATGCTCTTATGTGCAGGGCAGATGGAAATGGCACTTTCTGACCCCAAATTCATTATTTTGTGTTACCAAATACAAAACTGTGTGTTCTTCTAAAAGACATTGTAGCACACCTGCCAGCTTCTGAAGAAGACAGGCCAGCACTGCCTTAAGCTCTAGTCCACTTTAATCAGCCGGGAACCTTTGTCTGATGCCTAACTTTAAAATTCATAAAATGGTTTGGGTTGGAAGGTGCCTTTAAAGGTCATCCAGTTGGACACATGTGCCATGTGCTGGGACACCTTCTACTGGACCAGGTGAAAACCCCATCCAGACTTGCCTCGAATGTTTCTAGCCATGAGGCATCCACCACCTCTCTGGGAAACCTGTTCCAGTGTTTCACCACCCACATTGTAAAAAACTACTTCTTTATATCTAGTCTGAATATGCCTTATTTTAGTTGAAAACCATTACCCCCTGACCTATTGCTACAGGTTGCACTAAAAATTCTGTCCCCATCTTTCTTCTAATCCCTGTTTAATTATTGAAAGGCCACAGTAATGTCTTCACACAGTCTTTTCCAGCGTGAACAACTCTGACTCTCTCAGCCTGTCTTCATGGGAGTGGTGGTCCACCTCCCTGATCATTTTTGTGGCCCTCCTCTGCACCCACTCCAACAGGTCCATGTTTTGCCTGTACTGAAGACTCCAGAGCTGGATCCAGTACTCGAGGTGGGGTCTCACCAGAGTGGAGTAGAGAGGCAAAATCCCCTCCTCACCATAGACCTCTCACATCTTGGTGTATAGCAATACCCCCATCCCCACAATGAAGATGAAATATTTTTATTTTCTATGAGTCAGTCTCTCTAACTGCCAAGATAAATTAAGAACTCATACCACAAAGCTCAGAATTCTTACTTTCCCACAGGAGTTCTTGTAGGATTAGCCATGTGGGAGAAGAATGCTGTTCTGCAGCCCTCCACCTGAGAACTGTGAAGTAAAGTCATACAAGTGTGATGGTCTTTCTTTTCTAATAGTCTTCCTCAATTAATTGACTTCAAAACCTGGCAAAAAGAATCAGACCTTGGAAATTACTGACTTACTCTGAATCTTTGTCTTTGGGGTGATAAACATTGTTGTGTTGGCTTCAGTATAAAGTGGGATTTACCTGATGTAGAAGAAAGATGCCATTTTTAAGAAGCAGGCAGTTATTTTGATTGAAGCTTCTGCACTTCTCTGTGGTGATTACTGCGTGTCTTGGGATTCTATAAAATGACAAAAACAACTGAAGTTCAGATTGATTAGAGATAATTTGAAAGCACTTACAAGTGACAGACTTTTAGTCTTCGTATTGATAGTCTGACTGCAAGGCGAACTTAAGTTTCACTTTAAATTTACTTTTAAACTTCACTCATCAATTTTCATATCTGTGGAGTTAATTTTAGTTTAGAAGCGCATAGTATATCCTCATATATGTGTAGATGGTTTTTGGGTTTTTTAAAACTTGTCCAAGTTATGCTTGGAAGAAAGGAAGCTGCTTTCAAAAAAAAAGGTATATATGCCTCTTTCCTCTGTGAAGATTTATTCTTTGTTTACCAGTACTGTAGCTGTCCCAATGATTTTAAATTCTGGCCCACCAGGTGTTCTCTGAGCTGAGAAGATTTCAATAGCTTAGTGCCTTCTTTTCCGTCTAAAAACTTGAAGAAAATTCGGTTATCTGTTAACTGGGCTAGAAAGAGGCCAGTACATATGCTCCACTTGGTAGTTGGCTCCTTGTTCATTTAAGAACTCCTGTTATTCACCTTGGAAATACTTAATGCATGTAATTTATTCCCACCACCCTCATCAGCCTTCTTTCATTTAGGTTGGTGTAGACAAGCAGAATAATTAACTAACTTGATCTAAGATGCTAATAACGCTATCATTTTCAAGGCAGCCTATTCCAGGAGTGACCACCTTTACTTTTTTTTTTACTGTGCTTCTTTATAATAGGCACTTCCATAAAAATGCTTTCAGGAAACAAGCATTGGCTAAATATTCGACATTTCATCTTTGTATCTTCATGAGATTTTTGCAAGCTAATTTAAAAAAAAAAAGCATAAAACCACACTGCACGTTTTAAAAAGTCCTTTTTGGGAGCAATTGTAATTTGAAAGTCTCATCAAGAGTTTCTGGGTTTACTACCTGTGGTCATCAGAATGGCTGCTTTCTTTCCTCCTGTTCTCTCTCTGCCTTCGCTTCTCTCTCTTTCCTATTTTTACAAAAAAAAAGGCGTTTGGCAACTTTTAGTCAGAAAAGTGATTAAAATGTTTTCATGGTGATTTCTATTATTTTAACAATAAAATCTAGAAAAAGAAAGAAATCATCTGCAGATTTTTTCTCTGATATATCTCTTTACAATACTGTCTGATATGTTGAGCTGCTAGTTATGCTTGTTTGCTTTTAGAAAGAGAGCAAAAGTGACTTGTTTAAATGTCTCAGGAGACCATGATCACCTGATTTCCAATTTATTCCAAATGAAGAACATGCTAATTAGAACAACTGTATTATTGTTTCTGCAATTATTTGTTACTTAGGATTGACTTAACGAACTACTTCTGCACACTCATTTCTCTTGGGTGTGTGCTAAGTTAGGTAATTTGCTATATCTCTTCACCTTGCATTTGCAAGGAACTTCCCTGTTGATGGAGATTCTTCCCATCTACATATCTACAAAACAAGATCTCAGTGATCTGTTGTCTCTTCATCTCTTCCTCAGGTGACATGTAAGCACACATGCTTAAATAGCAGAAATACATAAATGATAGGAGGATCAGATCTGCCTTAGTTCACAGGTAAACATAATTATTGATGATACCAAGTGTAACATAAATAAATTGGAGCAGAATGAAGCAGTAATAACATTCTCGGGCTGCCTTGCTTCAGATGTATCTGGTTGAAGGACTTAATGAACTTGTTCCACCTGTCTTGGAGCATTGTAGATGAGAAGTAAATAACTCATGATCAAAAAAGGTGTTTTCTAAATCCAAAGTATCTAATTACATAGTAAGGAAGTTTCATTTACTTGTTAAAGATGTGCCAACGACTTGATGAGGTTCTTTGGCAAGGAAGAGTTTTCTACCATCTATTATTCCTGGTATTCTGATCAGACTGTTACCTGAACAGAATCTGGTCTATCAATTATGGGACTAGAGTGGTATCATTCCCACAAATATTAGTCTATTTCCTGATCCCTTAGGCTCAGTTTCTGTTTTCCTATTTACAGTTCCTGGACTCTTAAAAAATGTATGTATGTATGTATTTCTGCTGGTCTGGAGGATGTTTTTGAAAGCTGTACCATCTTACTGCTTTTAGCTTGATAAAGTACTCCTCTTTATTAGACCATGCTAATATTTATTATCCTCATGCACATTATTACCCCTAGTTAAGAAAATGTTATTCGTAGTAGGTGTAACACATTTGAAAAGCAGAGCTATTTGGTGCCTGAGGGGGATATCTGCCTGCTGCATTTCAGAGAGGACAGCTGACCCTTACTTTGCAGAGAACTGTCATCCTTTCATGAATGGCAGAATTCTGTGGAAGCAGCTGAAGGTGTGACCAGCACCTCCGGATCATTGCACTTCTTTAATAGACTGTCCCCAGATCTGGCTTCAGCAGAAGGGTTTCTGTGAGAACCTTTAATCCATCTCAAGCAAAATAAACCAGGTGAACTCAACTAGTCTACCCAAACTGGGGCAGCTGATTAGCCCTATAAGCAGATCAGAGGCTGTTCTTACACCCAGCTTTGATTGTGTAGCTGTTAAGTGATCCCTTCTCTCTGAAGAGCAGTGGGGTGAGTGATAACATTTTCTGTGGCTGCAGCTATTCAGTAGATGAAATTCTGTCCTCTAATTCTTCTGTAATCCTAACAGAAGATAAATCATTCAGGGTTTCTATGTGTAGCATTTGTGTTGCGTGACTTTCCAGCTAGTTGCGTAAGAGGGGTTTTAATTATGTTAAACTGTGCCTCTCTGTCTCTGGAAGCTTCTATCCTGCAACTAGTCTATGATTCATACAGTTTCTCATAACAATATTTTTGCTTATTTGATTGTGTTTATTTAGTAGGAGAACTTAATAAAGTGTCATTCGTGATAGAGCATGAAAATTTGTAGTTGTCTTCCAACTCCATTCCCCGCTCTTCTATGTCTGAGCAGCTGTAGTCTAATGCTTGTTTTTCCTTTAGCTGTATCTAAAACTGAGCAAGTGCTTTTCTGCACCCTAGCAGCTTAATAAAGCTACACATTGACTCTCCTAGCAATTATAGTTAATTTACACCAGGTTAATTCCATGTTCCAAATGCACATATATTTCCGAAATATCCGAAACTGGTACCTGGAGTGAGCCAAGCTTTCATGCTCTGTGTCACTCAGGTAATCTGGCCTCTTAACTTGATGGCTGTTTTGGTAGAAGCGTCAACAGTCATTACTTAAAATACTAACAAGTTTTCAGCTCCTATCTAAAGTGTATGTAAGTCATCTGAAGTGGGGTGTGTGCACATATGAAATTATTTATTCTACAGTAAAGGATTCTTTGAGATATATTATCTACATCTACCTTCAGTACTCCTTGTCTGCTGCCCTTTGACCTCTAAGAAACAATTTAAGTGCTAAAACAGATGTCTGGACCAACTTGGATACTACAAATACTGTTTCTGACCTCTTTCTGCTTCACCAGAAAGACAAGGGTTTCCAAGCTGTGTGTCACACCTGTCAGCCCTTGCAGTCACTTTGGATAGCCTGTAGTGTCTAAAATGGCCACATATGTCTGCATTTAGCCACCTGAATCTCTGCTCTTCTTTTCACATCTGTTTGTAAGCATTCTGTGTGTAATATTACTTTTTAAAGTAAATACAGTTGTTTAAAGTAAACAACTTTTAGAGATTGTCAATATGCCTAGAAAGTTATTATTCTTAGCTAAATTATTTTGCACATAATTGTGTAGATTTTTTCAAGATCATTTATGTTTTGTAAATACTTTTCAAAAGAATTTAAATGGTTATCTGCTCACATTTACAACCCCCAAATAAATCGTTAGGAGAAAGTAAATACAGTTAATCTATTTTTTATTCTCTCACTTTCCCCACTCAGTATTTATAACTAAAAAGATGTGATGAGCTGCAAGCTTCCTAAAAGACTATGATTTTTAGTGATTAGTTTCAATACAGTCATATGTAAGCAATTACATAAAATTTCAGTAAATATTCCACATAGATTTGAAAATCCGGATGTCATTTTCCATGACTGTATACGTACCTACATCTAGAACTGAGCTTTCATTCTACAGCCAGAGATATTTTCTAGACATTCTTAGATTTTGTACACTTTTTGTCTCTTACAGCTTTGTTGCTACAACCTAACAAGAGTTTTAGCAAAAACTGTAAGAGGCCATTTGGGATAGGGGGCCTTTATTTTACATTATTTCTTATGAAAACACCAATTCCATTCTTTCTGGATTTGAAACATAAGTTGGAACAGAGCATAGGTCTTTTGTGTAGAATCAGGAAAGGGACAAGATGAAGTATCTTAAAAATACTGCTCTGATCAGAAATACGTTCTTTACTAAGGTTAGAAAAGATAAATGTACGGTCAGTGCAAATAACAGAACATACACTGTTTGCTTTCTGGTCTTTTCTCATGCTGGGGGAAACTGAGTTGTTACTAGGGCAAATAATTCCTTTTAAATGACGTTGTGCAGCGTCTCCTTTTAGAAACATTATTCTAAGAATCATCCATTATTTTTTATGGGTTTTTTTGCCTTGAATATTAGTAAGTTTTGTTCCCACTTGGTGGAGGAATTTGTCATTCCTTCTTTGCATGTGTGGAATATCAGGAGTGGAACATGTAACACGGTTTTTTACAGTCTTCAACAAAAGGAAATGGTTTCAGGAGCTCATCTATCACGTTGATATTGCTTTGCACCGATTTTCGTTATTAAGTGTCACCAACTTTTCCTCTTGTATTAGTCTTCCCTGCTGTACTGCATTGTCAAATTAACATGTACTTTCTGAGCACAGCCACAACCCACTCAACTGCTTTCTGCTGCAAAAAGAGATCACCACAGAATTTCTCAATGCAATTATATGTGATCTTTCTGCAAAATTACATTTTACATCCATTGCCATTCATCTCAGAATTTCTTATGAAAGATTCACTGAAAGTTGCAAAGAAACACTGAGATGGTTGGTTTTTTTTTTACTTTTGCTGCATGGCAGAGCTGAAAAATTCCAATAGAATTTTAGCTTGAATGTGGGTCTTGAATTTATCCACTATTTCACCTGAGGGATGTTGACCATTATGTAATCTGTCTGATATGTTTAGTCCATAAAAATGTTAGCATGTTATTTTTCTGAAGAATCCTTATTTTGGTGTGCAGGCATAAGGCAGAATTTTGTGCTGTAAAATGTGATGGTTCATGAGAGCCTGTCTGTCTTTAAGATGTCTAGGAACCATGCCTTATATAGTCACATAGAAAGAAATCCTCATGGAAACGGCATTATGGAGGTGGCAGCTGCAGCTCTTTATTTTTGTCTGTGTTGAATTTTGCAGTAAAAGGTTAACCCTTTATGTGATTGTGAAAGCTACCTTTCTGTCCTTCTCAAATACAGAATATACATGTATCAAAAAAAATTTCTGAAGATGTACAGAAGAGTCTAAACAGCTCAATAAGAGCTAAAATTAACTCTGTTTGTACCAGATTACACTGCTATTGCTGAAAATTTGGGCAAGGACTATATTTAGGCATTATAATGTGGTTGGAACTAGCAGTAATTACTGACTAATATCCTTCCTCACCCAAAGCTTTTTTTCTTCATTAGATGCTGGCAAGCAACGTTCAGAAAATTCCATATGGAGATTTCTTTCCCAGAAAATCTTTCTCATCTTTTTGGTTCCTGTGGGTCATTGTGAAACTGATGAGGACAGTGAAACTATGAAGATAGAGATAGAAAGGCAGTAAAACCCCTCAGTACAGAGTCAAATTCAGACTGCTACGCTAGGGAGTGAATTGGCAGTTTTGAAGCTTATAAGAGCAAACTCCCAACCCACAGAGACGCTCACTGTGATTTCTAAGGGAATGGGTTTTGAGAAGCTGGCAGTGTTGGAACCTGGGCACAGAGCCTGGAGACCATCAACACCAACCTTGCCAACCACCTTCTGGTGGTTTCTCCAGATTTAGAAATAAGCAGAAGAAACTGCAATCTGGCTGGACACTATAGCTCCTCTTCTGTGTTGTTGCTGGTGACAGTAGAAGCCCACAATCTTCATTACTTGCTTAGTAATCTTGTTGTTCTGTCTCCCAGGTCCGTAGTACCTTGCTATTGCATTTACTTGAGTGAGCAAACTTTGCTCTGCCTCATCTAAGATACCTGCAGCTGATGTGCTGCCATCAAAGAGCTGTAGCTTGGTCAGAGCATGATGTTATTTGCTGTGTGAAATAATGCCTTCCTGAATATTGCTACTTCTGTTTTTAAATGCTATGAATTTCCTGTCTTACATCTTTTCTAGCTGATCATGCCCTTTTATATCACTTTGACAATACAACTGATATCCTCACTGCTGAGGGTATTCTAGTGTCTGCAAAGCAATCTTTACTATGCAAATATGCTTACCCGTCCTTCTATAAGAGGGTAGTTTCCAAATATTACTCAGTTCTGACTGTTGGTTTTAGCAATCAACTGAATGTGGGGAAAAGGGAGTTGAGAATACATTTTTGGGCAGATATTACACATGTGCAAAGTGTGATGCTAAAAACATCTTTCCAGATCAAATGAAAACATAATTTGAATAGATTAATGGTGTCACAATACAGTTGTTACCATAGCTATAGAACAATTTTGTAGTGGATTTTTATTTTACATTAGAAATTTGTGCCATGGCAACAGCAATGCCTGTTAAAGATCTAACTCTGTCATTATAATTTATCTATTACAGCTCTTTTCATTAGTGTTATTAACAACTGTTATTCTCCTGAATGTACTTTAGTTTGGAACATGGAATCTCTTGAGATACAAATGTGAATAAGACAATTTCCAATTTTGCATGAATGCAAAATTCACAATATTCAGTATGCTTCTGATTTTCTTAATGTGCTCTGCAGTCTTGGAGTCAGAATTAGGAAAAAATATCTGAGTTTGATGAAGCATCTGTAAATTATAACTCTTGAATACTGAAAGTGAGAAATGGTATTCCGTAGAGTTCTATATGTGTACCACAAGCAACCGTGCTGGGGTGCATCAATGTGAAAATAAATAGCTGATTGAATTGCAATCTGCTGCCTAAATACCAGTTTGGTTGTATATAAACTGGTGATAATAGCAATATGTGTCTGTGGCTTTGAGATTATGGCACAACTGAATTTATTTGTAGTTCCAAATGTAAATGTTTTCCTTGTAGCACAGATATGGCAGTATCACAGTGATTTTCAGAAGTAATCCGCTCAGATGGATAAGCTGTACATGCACTTATAATAACACTAAAGTTCTGTAGAAATGGCATCTGTTTATGTTTTGGTATTTATGATACTATTTACGACTAAAAAGATAAAGTGGTAAGAAAAGCAGTATCTGGTAAGGAAGCAAGATCTCTTTCTGTTAGCTTTTTTTTTTCTTTTATAACTATAAAAATAAATGTACTTGCAAAAAAGAAAAAAAAAATATTTATAAGCTGAATTCTTCTCTCCACTGGGATTCAGTCCAAGAGCTTGAACTTATCCTGTTTGCACTCCCTTGTATTCCCATCCTCTTTCCTAAAGTCCCTTCTCAGAAAATTTACTCAAATGCCCATGAGAAAAAAAACCTGGCATTATTAAAAGACTGTTCACTGAGTATAGACCTAGGTGATGTAATTGTTTATATCACTTCTTAGTGCCAGTTAAGTTGGTTGAAATAATAAGAAATAAAAACAAGAATTAATAAAAGGTTCAATAGCATGGGTTTTTTCAATACACAGCAATATTCAGAGCAAGAATTATTTTTGTATGTTTAAAAACAGAAAATAATATATAAAATATCCCATTTTGTGCATTACTACTAAACCTCAGGAGAAATATTGATTTCAGTATTCTTTTCTTGAAATTTTTGACAGAAATATACAACAATAAAAAAAAATACCTATCTCAGAGATGGGAAATTTTTAAAAGCTAAGATTTTTAATTTTTTTTATGTATAAAGTTGCCTATTTTTGCAAGAGTATAGTAGTAGTATTATGTTATCTTGTGTACAGTTTTTCATACTTTAAGTTCTTGAGATGGAGATAGTGGATATTCCCATGAACAATGAAGCTGCATTTTTAGCTATTGGTGCAATTTGAAGAGGTTATTTAACATCTCGTGTTTCAGGTCTTAGGTCAACAAAAAAGAAAAGCGTATGCTGGCAAATTATTTTATGATTATTGCATGGTTTATTGTCTTTCCTTCTATGATTTCTTTAGAACATGACAGTGAGTGGTTGGCTACTATACTGTTTAGAGTAGTGCTATACTCCACCTCTGTACTCTCCTTATTTGCTGAACATAAAAGTATTAAACATTAACTACATTAGGAAACTAAAATAATAATAAAAGTCTGTATTCAAAGAGCATTAGCCTCAACAGTTATCAGTTCAAAAGTCAAAAGATTCAGAATTATAATTGGCTCATTAAAGTGTTGGTTTGAAGGGATGTCTGGAGGATTTCTAGTCCATCCTCCTGTTTGGAGCAGGACTGTCATCATGAGATCAGACATGTCTTTTCCTAGCCAGGCCTTGAAACCCTCCAAGGGTGCAGATGGCACCACTCTGGATAACCTGTTTTAGGGCTGCAGTGCAGCACGTGATGCTGCTTTCTTCTTAACCTTCATCATGACCACATGGATTTTTTTTTTTTTTCCTGAGAGCCTCAGTCTTTTTTGTTGCCTGGTATAGATGTGATTTGCATTGCTCAAAATCGTGGGGTGAAGAAGGTATAGCTATGAGATCTTTGCTTACTTTGTCACATAATTGACAAAGCTCTTATTGGAAGCAAAAGGTATCGAAGAGAAGAAGTGACAACTGAGGCAGCTGAAAGCAACAGAGAGAATACTGTGTCTCTGCCAGGGCTTTTGTTACTCTGGTCAAGACAGACCAAAGTTTATCCAAGTAGCCATTAACAGTGTTCCTTGGGTTTTGAGTGATGAATTTAACACATTAGGGGTCTGATTTGTTTGGTCTACTGAAGTGAATAGCAACCATGCTTTGAAAATATTCAGTGTTAAAAAATGTTCAATACTCTGAACAAAGAAAATCTTGAGGAATTTCAAATCAGATGCCCAAACATTTGTACACTTTCAGCATTATATCCTTGTGCCTCACTTCCCATTTATCAAATTATTACAGTATCACATTACAGTCTCACCTTAAAAAGATACGTGATTCCATATTTGTGGACCCTTTAGATAATGGATGTCATAACAATTTGAGAAGCTGTTGAATAACTTGATATTCAAAGAAGAATTTAAATGCTGTGCAGTAAATAGGTGATAGGGCCTCTCTTTTTGAACAAAGAGAGTATAAATCCCTGGAGATACTTTAAAGATGTGATGCTTAGGGGCATGGATTGGTGGTGGACTTCGCAGTGCTGGTTTAACAGCTGGACTTGATGTTCTTAGAGGCCTTTTCCAAGCTAAACAGTTCTATGATTCTATGATACTATGAAAACATTGAGGAGCATCTTCTTCATTAAGCAAACTTCATTCTGAACATTAAGTGAAACAGACAGGGTATTTTTGAAAACTAGTAGTGATCTTATAAAAAGTAGAATATATATACTTATGCGTACACAGCACAGTAACTGCTGTGAAAGATCAAGCTGAAAAAGGCTCTTGTAATGTATTTGAAATCTTTGAATACATGGTAAACTGCTGCCACTTTGACTAACAAAAAACCCCAGAATCAATGTTTTGATATGCTGTTACTGCAACACTGCTGGAAAGTAGGAGACACACATACACACTTTCTAGTGGTCACTACATATATTTACTGATCACAGAGGAAAGGGAGTTCTCAGTAAGAACTTCCTTTGTTTACAGTAGTAAATTGAACAAAATCAGGGCATGAGATGCCATCGGTGCTTGGCAGTCTGTACTGTTAAACTGTTTGGGTTTTCCCAGTCTTTGGCCAATACTGAATAGACCCACCTAGACAGTATCCAGGCACAGTGCAAGTTTTAGCTGAGACCAGAGATTATTCCCAGTAATTATTTGGATAGGCTGGCTCTGTCTTGAGAAGGAGGAGAATTTAACTTAAAGGACATGAGCCTAGTAGCTCCTTTAGATCCTAACAGCTGTTGGCCAGTACTATTTACTAACACAGATGTAGCAAAGATAGTAGTGAAATTCTTGCAATCCAGGTGTCTGTAAGCTTTTCTTTCTCCTGATTTATTCCTCCTGGTTTACTTTGTCCTGACAAAAATATTTATCTCTTCAATGACTTCAATACACAGCTGTGAGATATCTGTCTGGAACATCAGAATAGAATTCCGTTCATGACTGAGATAGATAAATGTAGGTATTTGAACACAAACTGAACGCTGTCTCCCGTAAGTAACTGGCAGTGTAGTCAGCCCAGTTAACAGAGTACAGGGAGTGATAGGTTCCACTGATTTTATTAATCTAATCTTTGGGTATGGTGGGAGCTAACATGCTTCTTACCCATGTAGAAAAATGAGATGTCTTAATCTGGAGAAGAATGTCAGCTGCTGAGTTTTTCATGTAAAGGAAAAGCACCAAAGCCAATAATTATTTGCATAATTTATTCCTCGTTTTGAATTCACCTTCAAAATTGCAGACGTATGTATAAATCAGCAACTTTCAGAAATCAAAGAGAGAATGCCCCATGTACTCCTTTTCCCCTGAATTTTTCCCCTAAACCAAATTTTTCTGGGTTTATTGATCCCTTAAGCTCTGTCGTGTCCTACATTTAACCTTTCTCCGTAACACCTCGCATCTTTTTGGTTGCAAAATGTCTGAAGTGTATATTCTAGTCAGTTGTTTCTCGAAGAAGAAAAGTATATTTACTGAGGTTCTTGGAATTTAATCATATATATATCATATATCTTTGATATTTAAACAAATAAGAAAAACATTTAATTTTATATCTTTAAGCTGCTGACTAGTAAAAGAGTTGATGTTTTGAAGTACGCACCAAAATCTTTCTTCTGTCATTCATAAAGTCAAGCACTGCTTTCTTTTAGAAGGGATATTTTGAGATTTGATTGGGGTTTTTTTGCCAGCAGATATTTTAGTTAATTGGAGAAAATTGCTCAATATCTTCGCAAATTATGACATGATGCTATGCTTGATTCCTTGTGGTAGCTACTGCTGTGCAGTCCTACAGTTAGTCTATCTAGAACATACAACTTCTAGCAAGAATGAGGTGAATTTATTTATCTTTAATGAAGTAGTTATACAGATGTGACCATTAGTAGGGACACAGTTATTCTGACTAGAACATGCTAACTTAATGCCATGTTGATAGAGTGATGTTAACCAAACCAGCACTTTAAGTGAGGCAGCACAGGCCTCTTTTTCTCTTTTTCCCCTCCTAGTCCCTACAGCAACAAGTGTAAAAAAACAGCTATAAAATTTTAATAATCCACTCTGAACTGTGCCAAAAAGTACATTTTCTGCAGTTGCTTTTTGTGTATGTATGTGCTAAATTACATATAAAGCTTGTTTGAAAAGACTTGATTTTGTATTCTTTTTTCCCCAACGGTTATTATTACTATTTTCGAAAGTTCCCAGAAATAAAAACAACACTCAGATCTATTCCTTAGAGACTGTCAGTAAAAAGGCATCACAGTGTAAGTTCACTATTATTATAATGACTATAAAAAGAAAAATTACTAAGAATACTCCTGACAATACTTGTTCTTCATGTATTTTACCACCTACAAACTAACTACCTAATTCATCATACTAAACTGTATAATTTGTGCACATTTCAACTCAATAACAAATTAAAGGAGACATCATCAAGTTGATGGAATAGCAATGGCCTATTTTATCTTATAAATTTGTTTTTTCATGGAATTTATATATAGCACTGAGCATTGTTGGCTGCTCTTCAACCAGTCAGGATAAAGTAGTCAAATTTAAGTTGCTGGGTTTTTTTAAGAGAATAATAATTCAGTTCATGGCATTATTGTCTTTTGTTTCTTTACATAAGAAAGAACCAAGCAGCATAAAAAAGTAATTTTGAGGAAAGATTTTGTTGTCTGAAGTATTTTATCATCCTTTTATGTTTACAAGGTACTCTCTCATTTCAGAGCAACTTTGCCAGGGTGAACCATCCACTGAAAGCGAGCTTCCTGAAGGACACCCCGCTGAGCAGTTTGCAGGTTTGCTTCATGGATCATCACCTGCATGTGACCCACCTGAAAACCCACTCCAGCTGTACAGCAAAGTAAACCCGTGCAGTGGGCCACTAGAGAAAAGCATTTTGAGCAAGAGCGCAGCGCAGCAGATACAGCTACGCAAAGAAAGCAGCTCTGATCCTCCTGTTAAGAAAAAAAAGCCACCAATTGTAAACAGAACCATATTTCATACTAAAAGTAAACCAGCAGAAAATCACACCCTGGTTGGCGCGCCAAGGATGAGTGAACAATGGGTTATTACCACGGGGGGATTTGTGGAGCGAGCGTGCACGCTGGGCAGAATACGGTCTTTACCAAAGACTTTGCTGGAAATGCATTTGTGCAAAAATGTTTCGAAATCTGATTCTAATCTTATCACCCATCCACCAAATGATAAAAAAGCAAGGAGCAATTGGAGTGAACCCACACCAAAGCCACAGTGCTCGAAAGGGAATTCGGAGAGAACACCTTCCTTCACATCAGAATGGGAAGAAGTAAGTTTTTCATTTTTTAAGTACTGTGGTCTTGTGAAGACACTGTTATTGTTTTCAGTTTCAGAGACGAAATAAAAGGTGACTCTTCCACGCTGCAAAGCCTCAGAGAGAATGTCACAATGTACTGCATGATAGTTCAACAGCTGGCACAAAATGCAAAGCATTTCTGTTTAAATGCTGCCCACTCAATAAAGTCTATTGTTTCTGTAGTGAATGAAGTTAACCAGAAGTAATTCTGCAATTTTTTGTGGCACTGAAATTATTGTCTACTAAAGCCCTCCCCACTGACACTAATAAAATTGGTAAAATCCTTAGTAACTGTGCCTGTTGTTTATGTATTTGCTAATTATTTCTACCATGGCAGTGCCCATCAGCAAGAGCCAGGAGAAAATGGCAGCAATAGAGAGTTGATTGTGCATTCTACAAACCCTCCTTATGTGTCATATCCTCTAACTGGTATGTAGCCTGTGTACTAAATGCTTGGCGCATACCTAACTGCTGTGTGAAGTGGGAGTACTCTTATAGCTGCAATGAATTCAGGACTACTAACAGAAATTTCCACACTGAATTTGTAGTGCACATGCTTGCTCATATGGGAGATTTTATTTTAGGTTTAGAATTTAATTTGAATTAACTTTTAGACACCTTATGTTTAATTTGTTTTTCCTGTGCTGAATTTCAAGAACGTAAATGGTTCTTCATAGACACAGAAGTTCCCATCTCATTGAGGTAAATTAAGAGCCTGAAATGTTTAGATCTTTACTGTTCCTACAGAGAAGAGAGCAATTTCTCTTTAAAACTACTACAATGGGGAAATGCATCTATCTCCAGGGTGCTGTTGTGTTCAGAAAGAACCCAGAGTTTGATTATGCGGTTGGTTATTTTTCCAGGGAAGTATTTCAAGCTAGCCTAAATGTCTGATTTGATAGGACATTTTAAGGCACTTTTCATTGTAAAGGAGACACTCTCTCAGTGGAAATAAACTAAGGATATCAGGTTTTGATCTTTACAACTTGAATATGTTATTATAAAATCCTGATTAGAGTCAGGTCCAGATTTGCGTTTCTACACGGTCATCAAGGTTTGGTTGTTCTTAAGAGTAAAAAAAGTGCAGTTTATATATATGTATATATATAAAGTATGAATTCTCAAACTGCAGATTCTGTCATAATTCCTAGACTTTCTCCTGTCACCAGTGACTAATACATGCTTTTCCTACTAGTCCCAATATTAAGCTTAGTAAAGAGTGTTTCTCTTTGTCTACCTTCTTAGTCCACAGCAACCTTTTGATTCACTTTTTGTTTTCTCCCGTTCTTACAGTAAATAAAATAGACATAATGGTTTTGACCTAGTAAGTTCAATGTGCCTTAGAAACATGCGAGTAAGTTTTGGGATCAGTGCAGTGCTGTTTCACAGAGAATGTTGTTCTGTGGTATGTGGGGACACAACTGTGTTTCATACCTATTCAGTGCCCTTGGGGCAGATGAGAAAAAAAGGGGGCTAGGAAATTCTCTGGAAATATTAATTGAACAATTGATTTAATTACGTGTATTCTAAATACTTTAGAAGATGCAAGTTAATATTTTTTATTCATGAATATTACTGCTTAAGTAAACCACTAGTGGTTATACCTAGATTGCCAGAGTCGTCAGTATGAAAGGAACTCTACTGTGGAAAAAGAAATACTAGTCCCAAGCTTCAGTTTTTGCTAGCATACAACTATTGCCAAATGAAAATCGAAGTGGAGAAATTAATTGTCTACCTTTGATTTATGCGTTTTTACAATTTCGATTGTTATTTTCCTAATGAGAGTAATAATGCTATAAATCTATGCATGAAAAACTAAACTAAAATAATGAAGATGGGGTCAATCAATTGTTTCACTGTTCTCTCTTTTGTAGATTGATAAAATCATGAGTTCGATAGATGCTGGAATTAATACTGGACTGGGGGAGATGAAAGATCATGTTGCAAGTAAGGAAAAAATAACCAACTATTGTTTAATTTTGACTTAATTGTTCATAGGGAAACTGTGGATAAGACATTGCTAAGTAACCCACTGTGTTGAAATCATTTGTAGATATTTGAATAACCATGAACAGAATCTATGTTGTTTACTGTTAGAGATGCATTAGGCCCAGTGTCCTGGAGCTGTTGCTTTAAAGAGCATCTTGGAGTCATTAATGTTGTTTTGAAATCTTACAAGAAAAAATACTCTATTAATGTCTTTGTACTGAAGCTTTTCTTCTAGGGGGGTATTTCACAATCTTTTTCAGATGAAGTTTTGTTTGGAATGATGGAACTCTGAGTATATATAATCCTATAGCTGCTGACACTTTTTGAATTATTGTATTACATAATGCTGCTTCGAAGAAATATTTGGCACAGGGCTGAAAATGTTGCTGACAGCCAGTGACTGGTGTTAGCAATGATGGGAAAATTTGCAAACCTTCCCTACCATGGAGAATTCTAGGAACCCTAAGTAATGCCTAGGCTGTTGGTCTGTCAGCATAGACCTGTGCAACTGTGCTGATAAGAATTTTTAAAGCATTTTATTGTGTCTTCTCCCTAACTCATGGAGGGAAAACTGACTTGCATGTCCGAATAATTTAGTCCTGAGGCAAAGCTGTGTTAGGTCACCTGTACTGGTACATCCCTGCTAAAAATTGCATTGGGTTTATGTATAGGGCAGGATGTTATGGACCTTATCGCTTAAAATTTGGAAAAGGATATATTTGAACAACTGTCTATTTCATGGTGTATTACATATATACAGGATGAAACTGTCTCTCATCGATTAAATATAATTGGCACAGCTATTTTAACAGCAGCTTACAGTGAAAAGGGGATCTAAGATAAAGAGAAAATAACTGATTTGAGTGCAAATATAACTGCAAATAAAACAAGAAGATTCAGTTTATTTTTCTTCTAGAACGAGTAAGGGGCAATATCACAAAAAGTGCTAGGCATGTTGTACTGGCAGTCTGTTCTTTCTTACTGCAACTTGCAGTGTTGGAAAACAGAATTATTTGTAGGCAAACTCTACGTTAGGAGATAGTGAATAATTTCTGAAGCTAAAATAAATAATTCAGGATTTTCTGCTTATTATATTTTATCCTGGTAGTTGTACTGGGTCTGCTGGAGATGGAGTTATCTTTCCCGTATCAGCCTTCATGGTGTTTTTTATTGGTAGCTAGAAAGGTGTTCACCTGTCAAACACCCCGGTGTTTTCGCTGCTGCACAGCAGTGCTCGCTCAGCACCAAGGCTGCCTCTCCAATAGTCCCCCTTATCACTTAGGAGAGGGTGGGCAGGATCTTGGGAGGGGACATACCCAGCACAGCTGACTCAAGCTGCAAAGGAATATTCCATACCAGACAAGGCTGTTCAGCAATAAAAGCTAAGAAAAAGGAGGGGGAGGCTGGATATCACCAGCTGATAGGAAGTAGAGAATAAATCTTTTGTTTTCCTTTGATTTTGCCCAGACCTTTGCTTTTGCTGCATTAAAGTGCCTTTATCTTGACCCAAGAGGGTTTTTTTCTGTCTTATTTTCTGCCCTGCTCTGTCCTGCTGAGGAGGGCGGTGATAGAGCGGCTTGCTGGGCACCTGGCATCCGGCTTCCCACAGTAGCACACAGGCACCAAAGGCAAAATTGGGTGTAGAGTAAGAAGTTGCACAGCAAGTAAGAGCTATGAAAAGGAGACAATAGCAACAGGCTGTGTTTGCAAATTTCCATGACTTAGTGACGTGTACATACTACTCTATCTGTTCCTATGATTGACCACTGCTTTTCTTTTTCTACTTTTTTAAGATCAGAAAATACCTCACATCTCTTGTCATCAGCCATTTTGTGGCTTCTACTGCATACATTATTTTTCTTGACATTCAAATATGACATTTGGTGTTTCAACTCTTGCACCTGGCAGAAGATCTACTCTTTGCTTCTTTTCCCAGAGTGGACATTGAGTCCCAGCTTTCTATTCAGTGTGCAGCTTTCTGAACACCAACATTTTTTTCTTTCCTGTTGACTACTTAATGGTCTTCAGTTAGTTTAGGATGATAATTTGATTTTGCTCTTAATTAAGAAATCAAGCTACGATCAATCAAAATACAGCTATGTTTCCTTAAATCAGTTTTTGTATAAATATGAGGGCTTTTTGTTTTTTCTTGAATATATGTAGAAAAAGGTTATCCAGTAAAGCTTGAAAATAATGTTTTTAATGTTCAGTGTGTAAGTCAGAGAAACTTCTACTGTTGAACTGAAAGCATCTAGATTATTGAGCACTGTATTCAGTAAATTTCACTTATCTAATAACTTTTTAGCAAGTAGGAAGATTTCTGATAATGCTGAAGAGCAAATTTAGCTTCCTATGGAATCCTTCATTTTAGTGCTTGCTTAGTCCTGTATGTCATATTATACTTCAGTGTTTTTATGAACTGCTAATAAAAACAAAAATATGTAAAATTCAAACACAAGTACTCTATCAGTCATGAACATAAAGAGCTTTTTGTACTACATAGTATCTCATTCTCAGTGAAAAACATTTGAGAGGAAATATGTCATATACTCATAATTAAATAGCTATATTTAAAATTAGACAATGATGACATCTTGTGATGAAATTCTTGAATGGACTTGCCAGAACTTTGGCCTATATTTTCCTCCTGGTGATACCTGGGAAGAATTCTCTTAGATCTCCAGGGAAATCTAAGAAGCAATTAGAGGAGCAGTAAAAGGAGAAATTCAAAACTGAGTATGCTCATGAGGACTTCATCAACAGCATGCATTCAGGAACAAAAAAATTAAAGCAGAACTTTCAGTTTGGTAGCAGTACAGGTACTGGAGGAGCAAGCTTAAAACTACTGAGAGGCAGATGGCTGTTGATGTCCTCTGACAAATCAAAAGCAGGACTGCTGACCTGGAAGCAAGTAAGAACAAATCTTGATAACAGACAAAAACCCCAAACACAAGGAATACAAAATCTCTGTTACCAAGATGAAGTAAAAGATGCTGCTGGCTACTGATCTTCTATTCAAGGTGATGTGGAAACATCTGCAACACCTGGCACTTAAATTATGGCTGATGTGTTTTTTCACAGGAGTCAAATTTTGCCAAATTGCAAAGGATTGCACCAAGCATTAGCATAGGGTAAAGAATAATAATAATGGTACTGCTAAGAATTATCCAAGCAAATCAAAATTTCTTATCTGGCTCTGTGGCAGTGAATAAAGAGGTTGAAGATTCAAGATAATATTGTCTCTCACCTCATGTCCAAGTCTAGCATCAATCAGATACACCCTAAATATAACTCTTCTCCCTCCTGAGAGAAGTTTAAAATGAGAACCATTTGACAAGAACAAAAATCGTAATCTTAAATAAGGCAACTTGAACACAGGTCTCCTGCCTGGGATTATTTAAAACAAGATTAAAGAAGTGACTAGAGAAAGTAATGGGTCAGTTTGCAAGGTATCTTAGCTGTTTGTATGCTAATGGTAGAATAAAGAGTAACAAAGAATCAACTGAAGAATTAATGAGGAAAACAATAATTAATTGGATATTACAACAAAATTGACATTGTAGACAATTTGTCATATATATCACAATACTACTATAGTCATATACAAGAAGGCAAGAAGAGAGGAAATTTTGGCTTGTATTTCAAAAGTAGTTGCTTTGAGATCTCAAAAATAGGACTAGATAGACCTTTTAAATATCTGTTGGTGTCCGGGGAAGCAGAAAAGAACATATTTGTTCTTGATACAAAGACATTTGTTCTTTTCCAAAGACATCAGATGTGATAGTAATGGACATTTTTAGTTGCCATTTTCATGTAAGAAATTACATTGACAGACTGCCCAGAAAAAAAAAAAAGCTGAAGAAGGTAGGTGTCAATAAATTCAAAGATTTTATTTTAAAAAATATATAGGGCACAGGTTAAAGACAAATCTGTGAGGTTTGCAACAAAAATCTACTAAAGACCATAGTACAACCTTTACCAATGCAAAGAAAAAGTGCAAAAGACCAGCTGAGCTAAATTTTCATCTATTCTTTCACTTTATGCAAAACGAGGAGAATTTCCCTCTTTACTAAACATGGTGGAATAACACATGCATGTAGAGACATGTCAGAAGTGCCAAAGCACTCAGTGAGATGCAGCTAGCAAGATTTAATATAACCTTATTATATCAGTACATCAGTAGATAGAAGAGGAACAAAGAAATATTCAATACGTAAGAGAGCAACTGGAGGAAAGGAAAAGGTGCATGGAGAAGGTGCAGCATACAGTGAAGGAAAAGCATACAGTGATTTTTTATTGCATGAGTTTACTGACAAGGTTGTCGGTGAACATATGCACAGTTAATCCTAGAGCTAGAACCTCAACTGTAGATAAGGAAAGAACAAACTATGTAGGTTAGGTTTCTTAACTATCTGCAAAACTTAGGCCTGTTAGTGGGTTTCTGTGAGATTTCTTGAAGGATGTATCAGGTACCAAAAGACTAAATGAGAATGACGTAGAACTTACCTTTAAAAGAGGAAAGGAAGAAGAATGTGGGGAATTATTTTCACTTAATAGGCAAGTAAATGAACAGATATGCTACTTTAAGTAGCTAGAGAATAACAAAGAAATAAGTAATAACCAACATAGATTTGCCAAGAGCAAACCTATTAAAGCCATCTAATTCCCTTCTAGGAGTGAGTATGAAGTTTTGTGTAAGGGAAAAACGGTAGGGCTGCAGTATTTGGACTTCATTTAGGGTTTTGACATTGTCTCATGTGTTTTCCTTGCAAATGTATTAAGAAAGCATGAGCTTGATGGAAATAATGGTAGGTCAGACAGATTAATCTTATTCATAATGTCTAAATTCAGAGTTCTGGAGTGTGGACTGCATTGAGCACATCTGAGCCACTGATGCTGAGCTAGATAAGCAGGCACTTTTTTGTTATTGTTCATCATGTCTAAATGTCTGAAGCATGCAAAATGGCACTGGGAGTGCCTTAGAGGACCTCCTCAGATGTGGCTGTCTAAAACTGCCTAAAATTAATCTCCCCCTCTTCCTCAGGACAAAATTATAAAGGTGATATAGTGAAGCATCCAAATAGATTATTAGGAAGATTATAACTTTGGTTACATTCAGCAGCATCTTCAAGGCTTTCGAATATTTGCCAGAATGAGAAAGAATAATGGTTGGGATATAACTGACCTTGGCCTGAGTCAGAATGGAATAGGTCGCTGGGTTATGCCCCTTTGAGTCTATTTTATGATGATTCTCTGACTACTGTGATAACATGATTTAGAAGGAACCTATATATAAAGTAAAAAGAAGAAACACTACAATTTTGTATTTTCTTTGCCTGATTATAAACAATTTTTTTTCAACAATAAGAAGTCTTTCAAGACATACATAGCAGTAATTCTGTGTTAGTTGGAGCTTGGTAGCTCCAACCAGTTTGCAGGTGCTTGACTCAGAGTTTACTTGTATTTGCAAACCACTTGGAAGGGAATAATCAAAAAATAATCTGCTTCAAAAAAACCCACACTAACATGGGTAATGGATATCATATCATCATCATGATTAAAGCTAGAATTGTTTGTCAAATCACACCAATTAATATAATGACTAAGAAAATAATTGTTGAAAGTCATTCCACATCCAAGTAGTCAACAATCATTTTAGGTTTGTGTGAGGCTTTTGAGAGAGCCACTTCTGTCAAATATATTCTAGCACACGGAGGATGATTTACAGCTTTATAATTCTACTAATCATAAATTCTATTTTGGGTGCTATCCGTAAATGCACTAAACAGTTGCTGTGTGTATACAAGTCAGGATATTTTTGGTCAGCTGAGCATGTACCTACCCTTGAGTGCTATCATTGTTCCACCTAGAGGCAGACAGGGTAGAATTTACTGAATTAACTTAATTTTCTTGGTCTAAAATTGTAGTTTGAAATGTAATATACTGAGCAAGCCTTTTTCTTACAGTTGAAATAAGCAAAATTCTTATTGCATTTAGCGAGTTTGTGTTTTACGGGGTTTTTGTTGCCCTTTTGTGAGAGCAGTGCCTTTTCCTGTGCTTGGAGATAATCCTAGCACCACATGCAGCATCTATGTCTTAATATCAAGGCTACAAACCTTGCTCACTGACAGAACCTGAGCGATTGCCCTTCAAAGATTAATGCTGCTTTTTACTGGAGAAGTTATATGAAACAGAATCACACCACATGAAAAAAAAAAAGGCTTTCAAGGAAGCTAGCAAATCTTGCGGAATATTTACTTTAGCAGTATGTAACCTCATGTCTAAAGCTTCAGAGAGACTCATGAGTTGGCTCTTTTAGGGCTGCTTTGAAAACAGAAGGACCCTGGATCCCTGAAGGCTGTGCCTGAGTTGACTGCACTAGCTGTATCTTATTTGAAAGCAAGACTGCACTGCATTGTGCTGTATTCAGAATAAACTCTACAACTCCACTTTATGTCAAGCTTTTGCACAAACGAGACCTTATTGCTTCTCAATTTGCCCACTATATATTTGTGTTTCAATGTCATGTAGTCCAAATGTAATGCCAGGGACTGACAGTAGGTCACAGAGCACTGTATTGGAATACATTTTGTAGTGTTCTTTCTCAAATCTTCCATTTCAGGAGGAAAGTTGTAGACAGTCATCATACAAAAGTTTTTTTCTTTGTTTATTTACCTTCTCTACTGATATGACCATGGCTATTATTGATGATTTCTCCTTTGCAGTATGGGGAAAATTTTAAGAAATCTTACATTTCAGATTTGTGAGGGAAGTGACTTTGAGCACAAAGATTTGGAAATTGAAGTAGACATGACTTCAGCAGCTTAGGAAAAGATGGAATCAGGGGGGCCACAGCCAGAAAAGCTGAATGAGAACCATAAGGGTTTGTGTTGTGCCCTGTACAGCTGTAGTATAATTGAAATTGGGCAAAACCCTTGACTGCCTGAAGCTACATGCATGGCTTCCTCTCTTTCTTCCATCTGCTCCACTGCCACTGCTCAGATGTGAAGCCTTCATCATTCCTGGTGTGGTTCTGCCTATAAAAGCTAATATATTACTATAATATGTAAGTCAAACTTTCTTTTAACAAATGAAGCCTTGTTAGGCTGGCTCTTTTCTGTTTGCTGCCATATGGCTGCAATTTTGGCAAAGTGGTTTTCCTCCAAAGCTGTTAATATCCTCCCTCCTCCAAGAGCTGAAAACTGATAAAATATAAGTACTTAATTAAGGCAGAATTTTAATTGGATATGTGTAGGCATGTTGGCATAAGGCAGATTTCACAGTGGTACATTATAGACTTGAAAGTATATATTTTTATTGTAATTTAATCCCTGTTTTCCAGCATTTACCTTGTCCTTTTTAAATGTCCTTTTTGGTTAAATTAAGAGCTTTGATAAAGCGGACTTAATTAATAGAATTTAATAAAATGAGCCATTCAGCTTCTCATGAAATGGGACACCTCTTAAGCTTACAGTTTTGAACACATAACTCTATAATTTTGCAATAGCCAACCACAACAGCCAGACTGTAGAATAAAGGTAACATCGCTTTCCTCCCAACTTCCTTTTGAAGCTGATATGCTGTGCAAAAAGACCAAAATACCTGTAGCATCACAGATAGCAAAAAAACTAAAGACAGAGGGAACCTGACTGTGTAGCTGGTAGCAGAGGGACCCGGTGAGATGAGGCAGCTCCAGCAGCTGCTGTCTGCTCCCAGTGCTGTTTGATGCCTCCTCAATAGGAAATGCCTATGCAGTCTGAAATTAATAAGCTGCAAGTCTTTTAACTCTTTAGCAACAATCATAGGACTGCACTTTAGGAAAGAGAGACACACATTTGTGTTTGGTTCTGCTCTTCCTTGTATCTTATTAACAACTGGAATGTGAATGTGGAATTTTAATTTGCAATGGCAGAACAGCTGGGGGGATTTGCACAACCGAAGTCAATACATGATGTTACGGAGGGCAAAAGGGATTCTTCTTTGAGGTAGAACTGTTTCCAGTCAGTCATGTTCTCGTATGGAGCCTGTCACACTCAGCACTCAAAAGCACTGAGGTGTGCATGCGTGTGTGGCCAAGTTGCCTGTCCATTGTCACTTATGTGTGTTGTGGTAGGCTGACTATTGCATTCTTACTGTATCTGTTGGGTTCCTTTCAATTAGGAAAAGAAAACTAGTTTTTCATAGACCGTTAGGAATCAACATTTGCTGTGGTATGGTCCTTTTGATCCAAAATTTTCTTCAGTGGCACTCATTGTTTTTGCTTCCTTTTCTCAGATATTTTTGGTCGTCCTTTTGGAGTAGCAAAAAGATGAATATCACATGGACGTGCCATAACGTTGTTGCTGTAGTGCAGGGTCTTCTGCTGCTAAATTGTCAGAGCTGTTGTTTTATCAGAGCACACTCCTTCTCTTGACAAGAACATATTCCCTAGTGTTTCACCACTGCCAGCAGTGCCCTTGATTATCAGTACAGACCATGCCTTTAACTCTTTGAGGCACTGTCTCTTCTGGTGCTTTCACATTCCTGTCCTTGCATTATTTGTACCAATCTTTCTATTTCTATTACTAATATCTTCATTTCCAATTATTTGAATTGTAATTTAAGTGTATGCAATCATCTAGATTATAAAATAATGGAGAACAGAAGGCATATAGCTATAAAATATGAGGAAGTATTTTTAGCATTTATTTGCTGAGAACATGATAGTCCTAATGTATTGCATGTCATTGAACTTACCTAAAGGTGATATAAATTCTACAGAAGTTATCACGTATAATTGGGTTAATTTTTTTTTTTTTTTACTTCTACATTGTAAAAACCTAAACAAGAGATAAAGATGCATCTGTTTTAATGATTCATTGAATCCCAAAACAAACCTTACAGAAACTGGGCAAACTGCAACATAATTGTAGAGCTTTTAGCTATGTTTTATAATAAATGCAATGGGAGTTGGATGCAAAAAGCTGCAGGCATTTATTTTATTTTCTTATACTCAACTATTCCTATTATATTAGCAATTTTACGCTGTAGTGTCATAAATGTAATATTCAGCTCTATGTTCTTCATATACTGATTTTGTTTTAAACAGCCCACTACAAAGGAAGACTGAGGCTAAACAGAAAATAGAGTAAAAATGTAAGTCATCAGACCATATTTACCAAAGTAGCCTTTAACTCTGATATGTTTTCTTTTTTACATTTCCACTCTCTCTGTAAGTGCCAGTCAACATTTAGCTTTTATCTCTGTCCATGCTTTTCAGTGTTAGGCTTCTTTTTCCAAAACTGTTGCAAAGCGATTCAGTCATTATATTCACAGACTTGGATAAATTATTTCTGGCATACGTCTTCCAGAAGCAGTAGAGAATATTGATAGCAAACAAGGAAACTTAGGAAAATGGAACTATAATGTCATAAATATTGGCATCCATCAGAGAGTAAATGTGTAGCTTAATTCTTGTCAATTTTGGTGTAGTCTACTTGTGGCTGTCAGACCTGGTCTGCAACAGAACTGCTTGAACAAAGAAGCCTTCTACAAACTCTCTTTTAATTGGAGGATTGACATGTAATTTTGACTGACTTAGTATGCTGAGACTTTTCAGCAGTATTTCCCCACATCAGATGCAATGTTTTATTGAAACAGCATAGGAAATTAACGCCCTGTTTCAATACTGATATTTTCTCCTTTTTAAAAAATAAAACCTAAAAACCTCAGCAGTCTGGTCTGCTGTACTGTTATTTCTGAGCAACCAAACTTTTTTTTTGCCCCCTCACAGAGTACAAATAATGTATTCCTCTTTGCAAAATTTTGTCAGATCTAAAGGTACTTATTTTTTGTTTTCTAGAAATACTTATTCTCAGAAAGAGTAGTAATGCATACTGAATCGCTGCCATCTCTTCTTTTATTTTGTTCTTAAACTAATAGCGGATCCATGCATTCTACTGTTAAATATGGTTTAAAAAGAAGTCTTTGTGACCACAGACATGAACAATGTATGTAGAATTTGAATGCTACTGAAACCTATGAAAATTCAAATAGTGTACTTACCACTGTTACTAAAGCATTGTTTCAGTATTTTAAAAATATTCTCACATTATATAATTTCCTTTTAGAAGAAGTGAGAGATATTGAGTTATAAAGAAGATGCGTATGGTAATAAGTAAATATGTCATGATATCAACCTATTTTATACTCATATACACCTCTAATATTTGTTTTGAGACAGAGTGCAGAATGGCATGAATGCACAGAATGCAAAATTCAGAAAATCAGATTTTCAGTTACTTCCGAGGCCATGAAACTCAGAAATACTGACAAATAATAGTAAAATGGAGAGTTCAGTAGCATGATGTTTAAGCATGTTCGGGGACAGTGCTCAGAAAAACTGTATATGTTACTCTACAGAAAATCAAAATTAAGTGAATAAAATTTATTCTCACTTCAAAAGTTTGGATATACCTGCCTGTGGCCTAACCTTACAAAATCACACTGATAAAAACAAATAATGTTAGATGTCAAATAAATTGGTTGTGAAAGTTGCTTAAAAATAATGTTGCTCACATTATGTCCTGGGTTCTATTGGTAATAAATGGGTGCCTTAAGTGGATTTAAAAACATTTTTGAGGATGATGTTAATGCTGCGATCTGCTCTTCTTGGTCAATCCTCTCCTCTGTCAGACCAATCCCTGAAGTCACTGAGCTGTATAGAATGTATCTTTTTCCTCCATGGGGTTGAATATATGTCCGAGCTTTGCCCATCTAGATAAGAGATAAAAGGATCAACAAAGGAAGATTTCAGATTTCAGAACATGAAAAAAAATGGATTAAAACATTTTCAAAGTTATTTCCAGTAAGACTGAGGTCTTGTCTCTTTCTCCACCGAACCACAACGGTATGAGGGGAGTTCTAACGATCTGTGTGTTCTCCACAAGGACAATTTGGCTGGATTTCACAAAGTTAATGCCAGAGTGCTTGCCAGAGTGCCTAAAAAGGAACAAACCAATGGTGCCCTCATTCTATAGTGCTCCAGTAATCACCCTACTGTAATTCCAGAGGTTAAGAGATATTTTTTTCGAACCATGATAAATGACGTGAAAAGAATTATCAGATTACTTGAAAGTTTTAGAAATCACATGCTTAGATTCAGCTTTTTCCTTGCTGTTTAATCTGAACCTTGCAACTATGTAGCCACTTACACACAAGTATGTTAATATTTTATTCAATTTATTTGACTAAATTAAACAGCGTTTATTTCTAAAGCAGAATCAAATTCAATACCAGGTTGAAAAAATGTATGCAGAATAGGAATTAGCACATCAATGGAATTAAAAATATCTGATGAAAAATGAGGCTTTTACAGCCTGTGGCCAGGAAATACTTTAAAGGCAACAGAATATTCCTAACTTCTAAAATAGATTTTACAGATTTGCCTTTAGTAATCAGTTTGTTATTTTCATCCATGATTGCTAAGGGCAAATCTCTAAAATTTTGTTCAGTATCTCTGGTGGTGTTTTGTATGAGATGATAGGAGTGTTACCCTTATGTTAGGGTTGGAGATGTTGTGGCAAGTGAGACTATGATGATGTTTATCTTTCATAAATGATACAGAGATCTAAGTCTACTAAAACTGTGTTAATAACGGTTTCTTGAAAGTTCAGCTGATTCACTCATGTTTCCTTCTAGTAGTCCTTGGATTTAAATAGATGTGAATCCTTGGATTCATATTTCTAGTAATCACATTTCAAATAATCACAAGAACATCACATGCTAGTTGAAAAATTTTTGGCTTGTTATGGAATTTACAACACACCAAATTGTTACTAGATTTCATTCCACCTACAGAAAATGAAGTAATTCAGAATATTGAACTTATTAAAGTGAATTCATTTACTTTCTCACCCAGACTGTTAACCTGAGTTCGTGATTGTAACGCTGGGATCAGTAGTTTCTTGTTTCATTTCCCTGTGTTCAGGAAGATACTGCATTTGAATGCCTTCACATCCTTCAAAAATTATTTGCTATTTACTACTTACCACCCCTACATCATAACTGATGATACCAAGAATTTTGCAAAACTGTTTTTCTACTTTTATGCATTGCTGTCTTTAGCTCTTTATTTTAGGTTATTACATTATGACAATTCTGAGAATGGCTGAGGTTAAATTATTGATTGCTAATAAGAATTTCCATTAAATGCTAAAACTAGCATTTAGTCTAAAGTGGTGAATTGTTCTAGAAGCTATTTCTAGAGTGTATTTATTATTCATTGACAATACTTGCACTTCATGCAGGAGTTTAGATAAATATTTCTTACAAACTCTGCTGTTTGCTTTTCTATTTACAGAGTATGATGGCCTATCTCAGTTACTTTGTGCTACTTTTGTTTTCTGGTAGGCTATTTGAAGTGTTTCATAGAGCATAATTCTAAAGAATATATTATCATGTCAGTACACAAATCCCCCTATTTCCATATCAATATGGCATTTATATAGAGACCAGCCATTCTTCTCAAATTTATGCAAGAAGAAAATCCATGTTCATGAAATTTTTGAAACGAGTGGCAAGAAATGTGGGTAAACAGCTCTGGACGAGAATGTAAGAGACTAAATGCAGGTGTCGGGTTTGCTTATTAAACCAGTTCAAGTTTTGATCTGCTTTTTAGTATAGGAAATAATCATTAACATGCAATAATCATTATAAAGCATTAGTGGAACTAGTCTGATGAGTGCATTTTCAGCTAACATGTACCTGTAGGATTGCTTGAGCTCAACCTGAGATCCTTTAGCCTTGACAAATGAACTAGGTAAGGAATGATTCCTGGAGTACATTTTATGAAGCTTCTCTGAAGGGTTGCATTTGTATCATTCCAATTTCTGAAACAAAAAGCCATGCAGGACTAAGTACAATGCCGTGAGAGGTATTTGCACCGCTGTCAGCATCAGCACAGCTTCTTGAAACAAGACCCTAGGCTCCAGAGGTGGGAGAGTGAGCTGTTGGCATGAGGAAGCTCACAGACAGGTCGAACTGGGTTTACGTAAGCTCATCCATATGCAAACAGTCCAGTGAGTTGCCAGAGCTGTGCCAGCATGCCACCCACTCAAGTAACGTCTTTATTATTCATTGAAAGATGCTGCAGTTTTCTTGTGGTGCTGCAGAGCCTATGTTAGCAGGGGATAAATATTACAGAAGGTGGTTATAGAGTTTTTGTGTAATAAGGCAAGTTCCTGTTGAGAACCTGACTTTTTGTCAGGAAGCCGAGAGGGATGGTTGTTCCCTAAAAAGCAGGGAGCTGTCTGCACCCGGTGGGCAGAGCCAGGTGCTGGTAACATGCTCCACTGACCACTGAAGTTAAATTAGTATTACCTCAAATACCAAATCCAACCTAGTCTCAACTCTAAAGGGGGTAATTTAATCTCAGATAAGTAATTTCATTTTTAAATGAACATTTTTTTTTAACCTGTTTTAAAAGGTTTGAAAGGGGAAGTGGGAGAAAAAGATTAGAAACGGAAAAAGACTGATGTGAAACAGAACAACAAATTGTAGTAGCTGGAGGTGAATGATGACAAAATAGCAAATGACCATCATTTACAAGGAGAATAAAAAGAAGTGAGATAAATAGGGAGCATAGAAAATTAATTATAAAACAAAGTTATAAAGAATAGGAAGGAGAGAAGGGAATTCACCTGATCAGCTGTTCAAAGGAGGAGTTCACTCCAAAAGCTGGTGCACTGGGGGCAAGGGAACCTCTGAACCCAGCTAGGCAAAAGCAAACAGAAAAAAAGGTGCCACACTGTCTCAGGCTGAATCTGCTTTCTAAAATAACACCAGGAGAAATCTTCAATCTTCCATCATGTATAATTTCATGATTCAGAATTTCAAAGATATGTCCAGTACATGCTTCTCATTTCCTCCACTCTTCACAGGACCTTGCAGCAGTTACCAAATTTATGAAATCAAGGTTACCATTTATTTAACAGCTGTATTTAACTTCTTAAGCTATCTCTGCGCAGATACCTTTTTTTTGAGCACTTTCTTCAAATAGTTCTCTGTTACCCAGTTCTGTATTACCTAGTTCTGCTTGTTTGCTAGTCCAGTGTTGCTTAGCACAGGGCTGTAAAAAGATTTGCTCAAATTTAAAATTACGTAAATTTGGGTTTATGGTGCCAGGAATTATAGTATAAAGGGTTGAGCTTCCTTAGTATTTTTAGAAAGACTATGCAGTATACATCTTTCATATATATGCGCTCAATAGACTAGCTTTTAACAGTAGTCTAAAATTTTTACTGAATTAAGTAAAATATTTTGATTGGTCGTGGTGTCATGTAAATTTTCAAGGTTTTTTTTCCATACTAGACGAAAGCAGTGAAAATGATTACTCATAGGTGGTGAGTGTAGTGTTACTATTATCCCGTAAAACTTCCCAAGACAAGGACAGAAATCGCTCTGAGACAGTAACTCCTTTTTTCAGAAAACATTAACTTCCATTGAAGTCAGAATAAGGATGACTCTTTCTTAGACCATATTTCATCAACCATCAAACTGTCAGAAAAATATATAAATGACAGTTAAGCACAAGGCACTGTCAGGGAGACATTTAGCTGCAAATTGCTGGAAACTGGGAAAATGCTAGGAAAAGATCACTGGATGTCCATCTTATTCTTATGCTCTTCTGTAATCATCTAATAGTAGTCACTGTGATCAAAGCTGATGGATGATGATCTAGATAAAGCTGTGTTCTGATCCAATGCAGTTGATCCTGTGGTCTTGCAGTGAAAAATCCATCTATTCTTACTAATTCTTGTGATTCAGTAGTTTGCATCTTGTATTTCTGTTCTGTAAGCCAAGGATATATATCTGACTGAAGTCATGAGTGTTGCAATGCTATATGATATAGTTTGATTATCTTGATGTCTTTAGAAAGAAATTTTCCTCCAAATCTATTAATTTAAAATAGAAAATCGTCCTAGTCCAGTGGCTGTGCTGTAGAAAACAGGTATTTTAATTTTCCAGTAAGATCTGCTCCTCATTGACTGAACAGCATGCGTTCTGAAGGAGGCTAAATTAAAGTTGTCAAAGCAATCAACTGAACATGAAAAATATTCTAACTTTGAAATGTCTGTGATAAATGTATGTTTCATGATATAGTGGAGTGCTTTGACTGAGCTCTTTCTGGGTAAATAATACATCAACAGTCAGAAATGCAAACTCGTAGAAGGGCCAGTGCAGTTCACAAAGTACAGGTCACTGTTGACAAATCATCTGTCAAGTAAAATGAATTTTCCTTGTTGACTTTGAGGGTATAGTTATTATAGATACAGTACTTACATAATGGTAATATGTACTTACATGGTGGTAATGTAGAGTTATAATCAATATTGATATAAAAATCAGAAAGGAACTGTGTGGATGGTTTTTCCTAGTCACTGAGGGTTTTTCCATTAGCTTGATTAGCTGTGATCTGAGAGCTATTTTTGTGAGTTCTGAGCTACACATAAGCAATGGAATGTAACCTTTAGATCACAGATACTAGATAGTGTTACTTAAATTCAAGCTGTCCCTGTTGATTTTGGTTTGTTTCTTTATATGCCATGAAAAATGTCTCTAAAAGCATTTTCAGAGAAATATTCAGCATCACCACCAAATACTATCATCCACAGTGCCATCATCATCCAAAGAGCCAGGCTGCTGACAGAAGTTACAGATTTTATGTAAGGCATCCATTTTTTCCAGAGTTTTATGGAAAAGATCATTTAAAATCTCTAAGCCTTTGGAGTTGCCTTGTAGTATAACTGAAATGCGCAAGATAAACCAGAATTCGCTTCTTGGAACCTAGTATGCTTCTCCCATAATAAACTTTATTTATAGTGGTCTGCTGGATGTTAGGCACAGTTTTTTCTCATACAGCACCCTGTTCCTAGCTATCCTTATCTCCTCTCAGGAATACATGCATTGGGTTAGTTTATTCACTAGAACACCCTGCCATGCTAACTGCTGACACACAAGTTCTGTCACAATGTAGACAGGTAACTTTTTTATCTGCCTGAATTCATAAATATAAAGAGAAAAATTATATCCCATTTAGCTTTGGGCAAGGCTGAAAGCTTTAATCAAAAAAAAAAATGTTTAGTACTTACTCTAGCATCAATTTCTTCTCCAGCTTTGCTAAACTGGCTGCCAGCTTACCTAAATGATTCATTCTTTCATATTCTCTACTCAGAAACTTTTTGGCCACTACTAGTCACTACTAAAATTCTCCACTTCTTGATTCCTTAGCATGAGAAGTGTTTAGCAATGTTTAACAGGTATTTAGGTACCAAAAAAGAATTGTTTAAAATAGTCTATTCATAATGACTGGGGGAACACCTCCTCTACAAATAATTGCTGCAGTTTCTTCTCCTCCTCCTCAGTCAAAAAACAAATAAAGAAAAATAAAGAAAAATTCATATTGTTAACAGTAGGAAAAATAAAATTGAGAGGACCTTAAATTACTTAGCATTTAGAGCAGATCTGCCTTACAACATGTTTGAAATCATGTGCCCTCTGATATCACGGATTCAGTCAGTTCCAAACCCCACAATAAACATATTCTGAATCCCATTGGGAACAAGATGTCTTGTAGAAATTATTGTATAGCATACCAGATGGCATCTTTCTTGCAGACATCACTTCAGTGTGCTTCTTCTGTTGCCTTGGAGAAGAAAAAGCCAAGTACTGCTATCTCTGTAAGAGACTTATATGTCAGTTTTCCCATGTAGGAATGGGTACATCTTTTTTGATTGTGGTATCACAGAAGGATTATCATGGAATTTATGTCCTTTGAAATGACAGGAAAGCATGGTAGTGTGTAAATATGTTGAGGTGAGACAATCTCATACAGTCTGCATGGCATTTTTCAATGTTGGCACCAGCTGTAGGCACAGGCAAAGTGTAGGCACTGCCTGCAGCAGCACACTGGTGGGGCTGGCACTGAGTCATAGACTTAAAAAAATCAAGAGATAGCCTTTTAGTCTCAAAGCAGGAACATCTGCCATTGCACTGGCTCAGAAAAACTGCCCAAGGAACCCCGCTGAGGTAAGACACCTGAACTGGCTAAAGATCTGGAGATCTTAAAGAGCTGCAAATTCCCTAATCCAAACAGTCCTGGCTCTGTTCTGTGCCTGCCTTTGCCTTGCTACAACCTTTAGTGGGAGAAAGAGGGAAGAAAACTTGTAGATAACAGGATACTTTAGCAATGAGACAACAGTCAGGGATGAGGACTAGACAGCCAGCTGACTGTTTCTCCTTATTTTCTTTCTCCTTGCTGAGCAACCTTATGTTGTGTTGATGGGTTCAGACGTGTAGTTATACTGGCAAAGGACAGAGTTGGAGGAGAGTGCACAGTGGGACCAGCAGTGCTATAATCATCCAGTGCCGGAGCCATGGAGATAGTTAGACACAGTACCAACAGCTACATGAGGAAATGTGTCTGGGGAGCCACTCAGCAACTGAATTTTGCCTACACTGTTGCTAGGCATTGAGCCAAGCACTCCTCATCACTGGCAGCATAGCTTCCATGCTGTTTATAGTAAGGTAAGGAAGAAGCAGTTTGACCACGAAACTAATATATTGATTATTGTATGTGCCTTTTTGTGGGCAGAAAATTGTTGGTGTTGGAGAACACAATGCAGACACATTTGTCTCTGCATTTATAGGAAATACAGGAGCCCGTCATGCATAATCCGTTCAAAGGGATTATGCTTCACTAGATCCCTTTCTGATATCAATTTTTCTGCTTACAGGGGAAAGGGGACGACAAAATCAGGAATCGTTTTTGAAGAAGTTTATTAATTTTCAGTCAACTAAGAAAAATTCAGAAAGGATGTAACTCTTGTTTTAAGATAACTTTATTCTCAATTTGCCCCTGAAGATGTTACCCAGCCTTTTGAATTTTCCTACTCATGGAAAGTCCCCTATATTTCAACTCAACATAGCCTACCCTTCTTTGTGCTGTTGACTGGGCACAGTCCTGACGGGATTATGATCTATCTATATACAAAGATACTGATTCACGGTAGAGAAAACTTTGCAAAATAGGGATGATTTCCAGACATGTGAGAACAAATGCATTTTTATCTCCATGAGTCCTGGATTTCCTATCAATTTGGTAGACCTACTTTCTCCAAGAAGAAATTAATCATCCAGTCATTTATTTGAAGTACATTTCGCAATTAGAAAACTCCTAAAAGTTTCTTCAACAACAGCAGATTTACCAGCGCCTGGTGAATTTTCAGTATTCTTTTTAAAGACCTAATGAACCTTTCATACTTTGTGTAGTAAATTTATCAAGTCAGTAAGAATACCTAGAATAACAGAAGATCTTATAAGAGACCTTAGGCAACTTTCCAACCTCATGGAAGATCGTCTATGGCTCAATGAAAATTATTCTACAAAATTATTATGGACTTTGGTTTGCCTGAGATGTTTCACAAATCCAAGCATCGGTATCAGAGTGAAAGGTCATCCAGTTTTAGTCCAATGACTAGTCAGATTAGAGTTGAAACTCTTTAAAATATTGTTAATTCTAAATATTCAGCTATATTCTGTGACTGCTCAGGGACCTTCTGTGTGGCACTTGCAGAAACTTTGTAATATAATGTGTTGGTCAGACTGTAGGTTTGGATTTCTATGAAACAATTGTCTGCCATAGTACCATCAGTCCTTTATTATCCCCTTGACAAATATCTATCATTTCCTCATGCCTGGAATTGAATTCCTCCTTAGAGACGGTCATTGCTCGAGATTCACAATGGATAAGACAGACAAAAAAAGTAATTAATATGTTTAATAAATGAAGCACCGCTGACAGAATTCCTTTTAGAATTGTGCCCTGAATATACCTATTTCCTGCCTTTTTTTGCTAAGTCCTTTCATATGGTTGTGAAAAACAAAAGTTTAGTAAACATTCCTTTCAGAACAAAGGAATAAAATATTTCCGTCTCAAGAGAAACTGTCTCAAAGATGGAATGTAGATAGAAAACACATCATGAGGTATTTGGTTTCTTATGCAGAAAATGAATTTTCCGCTCGTTTAAAATTCATGATCTTTTTTTTCCCAGTTATAGTTGATAAAATTTAGATCCTCTCTAGAAATCATGTGAATCTTATATGTCTACTTGCTATCATTCACATTTTTGTAAGAAAGGATATAAACTTACAATTTTATTCTTTTAATTTTTCATTTGAAATGGTGTCCTTTTCAAGTTGAGTTATTATATGTTGGCATGAAGGTTTTCTTGTGTCTTATAATATTTTACGGTTGAAGAAATCATGCAGATAATCTAATTACTTTGACTAAAATTGTTGTGCCTTTTATGTCTTTTGCTGTACTACACAAGAGAAACTGTGAAATATATTCGTTATTGATTCATTAAAGGGTTTTGCTATTATATAAGCAGAGATGCAGACCACTACTTACCGTACATTAAAAGGGGAAAAGGGAAGGCATAGTTAACCATGCCATGGGCTATGCTTTAAGTATTGCATCTCTTAATGTCTTGTGAAATGTAAAAATCTACAACAAATAGATATGTAAAGCATAACTGGTATGAAGATTCTATTCAGATTTAAGTGCTCTAGGTTGCTTTTGAATCTTGCTATTTTCTGCATTTGTTTTGACTGCTCTCATCATTCAAGATTGACGCTTGGATGGGTGTGTAGGAGGAAGCAGCAGCAGCAGGCTTACAGCTTGCAGACAAAAAAAAATCTGCCTTATCTGATGGCTATTATTGAAAATGCGAGGTGTAGCCTAGGCTGGGTAATGAAGGGGAGCGAGCGAGGGGGAGCAAGAAGCATGGAGCTGCATACTGATGAGTGTAGGAGTACTTGATAAAAAGAATTCTTGCTGCTGGCAGTGCATTGCTCATTGTGGAGTATTCCAACAATCACATATAACGGAGAACAGCTTAGCTGACAGCTTGATATGCTTTTTTTTTTTTCCCTACTGTATGACGTACTGGTCTGTAGTAAAGATTAATAACCAAGAAATGTAGAGCTGCGATCAGATCTTGCGTTATATACTGCCCTGAAAACTATGTTTTACTTCTGACTTTTCTGCTTGCTGAAAACATTAATCTGTCAAGCTGGCGGGCTCGTTTGATACCAACTTTTCCAGGAACACAATGTGGCAATGCCACCTCTCAGCCCAGGACTACCGCTATTATCCAGTGGATGGTTATTCGTTGCTTAAACGCCTCCCTCTTCACCCTCCTACAGGACCCCGATGCCCTGTCCAGACAGTGGGACAATGGTTGGAAAATATTGGGCTACCTCAGTATGAAAACCACTTGCTGGCTAATGGATTTGACAATGTTCAATTTATGGTAAGAAATCTTCCGTGCGTAGCTGTGTATATACACTGTAGCTGCCTTTTTTGTCTGTCTCTTATGTGCTCGTAAAAACCTTAGAGCTATTCTGCATTGCACTAAGATCTGTTTCATGTTTCACTTCCCTATGTAGCTGAATTAATATATAAACTGTCTTTTTGTAAACTTCCAGACTGTACACATTACAAAATAGTCTAGCCTGAAATTTGGTAAAATAAAACTGAATGTTAAGGTTCTTTCTCTCCCTCATTGATCTTCCGATTAAAGAAGGAAAATGCACAGTTCTTTTAATCCGTTGCAGGATTTTCATAGTATGAAAAAGCTGCTAACACCCCTTTCTGCAGTGCATCACATTCTTACTTTTATTTCAACATTAACTTGTAATGATAATTAAAGAACATGCAATGCCATTCTTGCCTTGAGAGGTATTTTAATAACAGAAAATTATTTAATGCAGTATGTTCTCTCTGCAAGTAATTCTGGATGTCTCGGTTAAATGTTTTTGCCTCAGATAATCAGGCTATGGGATTCACTTGTTGAAACTTATGCCGTGGGAGAAAAAGTAGTGGATTCCTATTAATTGTTCCATTTTCATGTTTTAACTCTAGGCATTTATCAGGAATATTTGAATGAAATGAAATTTTAGTTAGTTCAGGATTTACAATATCACCATGTGGTGTAAAGTAACAGACCTGTCATGCACAAACTTTCCATCAAAATGAATATTGACAGTAAAGAGAGAAGCTTACTTGTAAGGCTGTTATATAATCACTTTTCTACCTGGTTCAGTATTCCTCTTACTTGAGCCTCTTCCAAAAATCCTGACTGCATTTCTTAAAAAGTGTCAGGGCTTAAAACATATTTTAAAGTATCTTTAAAATGTATTTTAAGTATCCATGTATATCTGGGAACAATTCTAACTTCTTGTAACTTGTATCTGGCATATAAGAAACAGAAGTGAAATGGCATGAATGTTACAACTATAAAATCATCACATGAGTTGTGTCCTTCCTCTTTAAATTATTTTGCCAACATCATTACATGCCTTTGGTCTACTGATCAAAAAATTAAGGCACATATCTCTGCCATTTCCACAATATAATAGTGTAGAGGTTTCTTCCTGTTTTGACATGGCTGCCATGTGATCATTTGCTTAGATCAGTAAAAATCATTGTAATCTATACCTTTAAATATTCTTTAAAACAAAGCTGTGCTGTCAGCCCAGCAATATGGGGAAGAAAAAAAGAAAAAAAAAAAAGTGTTTCATGCTGCAGTTTCCCAAAATGTAACTACATATTCCTATATATGTTGTGATGTTGTAGCATTAGTTACATAAATAGGTGATCATTTAGTCTTAAAGAGGTTACAAAAGGAAATTGTTCACAAGAGGCCGTAGGAGGCATAACAAATGCAGAGGGGTACACCTACCACACGTAAATTATGAGCAGCAGAGAAGTAAAATAAACTGCCCTGGAGGGCTTTTCAGTCATACCCTGGCTCTGGAGGGGCCTGAACCATGTTCTCAGGGAATTTCTAAGACTTTTCTACATCTCTTATTACTGTACTTATGTAAACATACAAATTACATACAAGATTTTATTATGCTATGTACAAATCAAAGTTTTAATGTATCAGGCAGATTAAGTTTTGCTTGCACACTTCTGTTAGCCAGTGTTTTCTGGTCATTTTAAGCCTTTTCTGATATGTTACAGATAAAATACATAATTACTCTTAATATTAGCTGGGGTAGCATGCATATGGGAATGGAATATTAGACTCATGAATCCAATAACAAAAAAAGAGCTGGGAAATTGTGTAGTAATTAAAAAATGTATAATTTCATTAGTTTTATAATTTAAATGTATTGATTTCACTGTTCATCATGCTTTTGCATATTTCAGTTTTTGTCTGTACCAGAAATTGGATATTTCCTATATTTTTTTGGAAATAAAGCATCAATTTCTTTTTATATCACTCCTTTGAATACATCAGCATTATGTAAGAAAAGCCTCTCTTGAAAAATTTAAATGAGTGTTTTAAAAGCTATTTTCCCTCCTAGCCAAAATGTTAAAGGGAAAATGAAACTTAGAAAGTATATAGGAAAATGAGAGAAGAAACACCTCCTATGCTAAGAGAAAAATTCAGATTATTCCAAACTTAGTATGCTGTAGTTTTCCTTAATATGACAGAACAGCTTTACCTTTATTACAGTGGTTTACGTATTAAACTAGAGTTTAAAATCTTATTAACTTAAATATTTCAGATAGGTTAGCTACTTTACATCAAAGAAATCTAATTGTTCAATGCAGTAAAAATCAGTTAAGACATATTTCTTATTCATTCTGTACTATATTCCTGCTTTTGTTTTTCTGGAAGCACATTCTGACCTGCATTTATTCATTCTGTTGCCTAAGCAACAACCATCACACTCCTATTAAGTATGATTTAGTAGTACAGGTCTTACTAGCTATTCAGAACAGAAGAGGGAATATCACAATGTTATAATTAATGTCCATGGAATAACCTACGTCTGAGAACAAATAGGTCCTATATATACTACTCTCAACAGCAAAATTCTATTAATTAAATTAGCATTTTAATAAAAAGGTGATTTTTCTGATAAAAAGATTTCATGGCTAATCATTCATTAGATCATGGAAATTAACTCCTTGTGTTTAGTCTCCCTTGGTCATTAGGGAAGTTGTTCGCTAGACTGTAGTTAGAATTAGGAAGATTTGTTTATCTTACCTGCAGTGTGTGGACTTTATATGAAGAAACAGCTGGATTCCTATTAACTTTACAGTATAAATATTTTTCAGTACTTTGTCAATATGTATGTTTTAAAAATACATTGATACATGGTATTAAAAAAATCAGTGTTTTTTCATGAAATACTTTATTTCTACTTACAGCATGTTTGTGCACATAGCAAGTGCATTTCCTACCCACTGTTAGTGTTGTGCAGGAATGACACTTCCATCATATTTAGTAGGCCCCAGGCAGATTCAGTCCCAAGACTTGGTTCACGTGTGCTTGTAGTAGTGTGACACTTGAATATGTATATGGGTACGCAATCATCATTAACTTTGATAATTTGTTGTGTAATAGGCTGCAGTGTCCTTCAGATGTAAAAATGTGTAGTGACTTTGTGCAGATACTCTATATTTGAAGATGCAGATGATACTGCAGTTTCTTAATGTGAAGGCTATTTTGCAGGTAAACCAATTCCAAAGTGCAAGAAAACAATTAGATCAGTCATAAATCACAGTATATGAATGAGATATAAACAATAACAAAACTTATGAATCTTTTTGATGCATAGGTGCAATGGGTATCCCTGGGACAAGCTGTAATTTTATGCAGACTTGCAAGCCTACATCACTTAGTATGCTGAGAAAAAAAAAAAGTTGACTTATAGAGAAACAGATGTAAATATATAAATGTGCAAGGTCACTAAAAGCTCTCATGCAGCTTTCTACAACTGTGAAACTTCATCAAAGACTCCATTCTGGATTCCCAGAGATAAAAACAGTTGAATCAAATCACTGCCCAGTGGGGACTACTTCTGATTAAGGACTGCATATGACTATCTATTTGTAGATTGTCCTAATCATTTAAGGTATTCTGAAGTTTTAATGCTTATGATTGCAGTTTGATGAAAAAAAAGTCTCTTAAAAAGATTTATAAAGCACACTATGACAGAAACAGGGACCAGCATTCAAAGTGAGTTAACAGAAAAATGTGAAGCATTTTATTATATTTTTGGCATTCTAAAGTACTGTTCACTATCAACATTTAATACTTGCATTAGACCCTAGGCTTTCCTTGCTGCTTTTAAAAGACATGCATCTCTACCCCAAGTACTTCTGTGGCTTCCATTGCCTAATGATCTAAGTATTGCATAAGTGGTTTGGAGTTTTTTTTTTTAATTCTCTCTTTTTCGCTGTTGGGAAACCGAGGCATGGAGTGATTGCAGCGTGGGATTTAAAACTCATATATTTGACGGAAGAGGCACTAATTTTCAAAATACCTACTAACAGAATGTTTAACAGATCAAGTCAGTTGCTTGAATTTAGGTGTCTAGTACCAATTGAAATACCATAGGGAATCCAGGAGATCTAGACAAGGCTGACAGATATTGCTGAGGACCAGAGACAGCCAGACCCTTCATGATTAGCAGCTCAAGTTCAGCTCCTCAGACAGATGTAGAGTCCTGATGCTTAGGCAGCTGAAACAAATCTTAAATTACACAGTGACATGTCTAGAAACTGAATATAGATGTCTTGAGTTTCCATTTTTTTGCATATGCGTTTCTTTACCATCTAATAATTTTCTGTATTTGTATTCATCCTGTGAACTTACCTGCAAAAGTATTTACCTTGTTTCTCACTGCGAGGCATGGTCTACCTTCTCAGTTCCCCTTTGCTGACTGCTGTGGATGTAGTTTTGAGTTAAGTTTTGACTTTTCTTTCTCCCTTCCTCTCTGTCTCTTTCTTCATTTCTTTCCTTTCATTTTGTTACTAGTTCTGGAGGTTGATTAGCTGAAGTTTATCTGGAGACTCTTTTCTCTCAGGTGTCATTCCTGGGATTTGCTCCTCTGGAATACACAGTAATTCTTCTTGCCTTTAATCTCTCGAGGATCTTAAACTCTGTATCAAATATAGAGGACAGAAGCAATTTTATTTCCTTAGAATGAAATGCACCTAAAAGAAAATGTCTATGTGCATTGGCTCCATGTCCTGCAGTTGTGGAGACCACCAGATCTTTTGACTAAAGATATGTGGGGCAGATAATGATGATTTGAGTGAGATGAAAGCTAAAAAAGAGTCCATCAGTCTGCCAACACCTTTCTTAAATTAACCATGTGGCAGGTGATAAAAAAGAGGCAAATTTTTGACAAGGGTTCCAGTCTGCAGTGACTTTGGTGACTTCCAGAAGCCAACTCCTAACAGGCAGATCAACCTCTGCAGCATCCAGGCTATGAGCTCTCCAGGCCCATAATGGCTACCACTGGGACTCACCAGGGTACTTGAGCATCATCTGGACCGTAAGATTTACAAGGCATTGTCTGTGCATAGTTTACCCAGAAATTAGGAACTGTTTAAGGCAACCTTAAAACTGGAAGTTGGTAAGTTGGTGATATACAGCAAGCCGTACTTCCAGCAGAGTAGAAGGAATATAAGTCCCAGTGATGCTGGAATAAGCTGTGGTTTAAGATTTACTGTACATCTAATAAAATCTTAGAATATATGCCTGGAACCGTGAGTTTCAGTCCTCTCACCTGGACCTCACTCTCACAACCAGGAGTTGCTTTTAGTTTCGCAGCAGATCTACAGAACTTAACACTAAAATTGTGGAGCTCCTCTCAGTACCAGTGTAGCCTTGGCTTTTTGCATGAGTAAAGTGACTTTGTCATTCTAGTGTCTTCTGAGTCTTCCTCTCCTTCACCCCAGTAACCTCTGCACCTGTGGGTCTTCAGGCAGGCCACCTTTTCCCTTAGCCCAAAAAGAATGGGGCAGATTTTAAGTTCAAATATAGACAATTACATGTCTACTTACATGTCAGTAGGACTCAGTTCAGTTGCACTCATATTGAATTTGAGATCTCTGAGACATCTGTGTAGGCTTGGACTTTATGGTACAGGATCTGTAAAATAGCCATACCTGTCTGGAGCTTCAGTCACATTCCAAGCAACATACTTTTGCAGCACCTCAGATGAGTCTAAATTCTTTTCTGTGGGTGACTAAGTGAAGCACCTAATCAGACATTAAAGCCAATGGAGCACAGAATGCAATTTTGCTGGGTGGCTGAATAACTATTAGGGTAATTATTTGAGGATAAATTTAAGTAGATTCATCTGATCAGCTGAACCACTGTCTAGGCTGTATTGATGGTTTTGTACTAGATCTCCTTAAGCTGTAATGTAGACACAAAAGTTTTGATGGTTCAGTTTGGGCTAGAATCCATACAAGGTTCACTGAAAACAAAACACAAAGTATTTTTATCAGAGCTTTTTCTCCTCCCTCAGAACATTCAGCCCTGAGGCTTCAAGATCTTTTTCATCCTAGTAGGAATTCTTACTATAGAAACTGCAAATTAGAGCTCAGGTGGGTGCTAGAGTTGAAGATTGTGCCTGTCATCCTGCAACAACAGCGGGTCTAACATATAATCCCATTCCACATGTTCCTGTTAATGCTTCTGTCATGGTATTCCTCAAGCTAGTCAAGAGAGAGAAGACCCGATTAATGTACTACCCAGTATGAGTAAAAAATAGCTTACACTCTCTTTCTTGAGGTCTCTGGCAAGTCTGCATCATCCTGTGTGAGTGCATGCAGAAATGGAGAGGCAGTGCTCATTCCCCAGTGGAAAGGGAATTTAGAGGAATCTGCTTCATGTTTATATATCTATATATGTAATGTGTGTGTGTGAAAAACATAGCACTGCAGGCTGGGGACTGGTCCTGCACTTGACAGAGGACTTTATGAAAATTTTGGTAATAATGATTGCCCAACAGAGAGATGAAGTTTTTGTGTATTTCACTTGAACAGTTGATTCATAAGGAACACACCTCCAAACAGACTGTTGGCTTCATTAAGACATCCTGGGTGTGGTGGATTCCTTGAGAGTCAGAGGGAGTATGTTTTCTTCTAAACCTGTCTCAGCAATTTTATCTTGAATGTATAATCGGGGATGGGTCCATCTGCCTGTATGCTAGGTTCTGCTAAGTTAACCTAAATTAATCCTACATGAGAATTTCTTTGGTTGTTCTGGAATATTTGGCCATCTTCATTTAAATGTTGTTCCACGCGAGGTTGTACATACAAGGCAGAGAGACAGGACTTTGGGCTGCAGTCCTGGTCAACAATCCAGGTGCCAGTATCTTGAGTGGAATGTCCTCGCACTCACCTCTGCCATTCACATTGGTGACATTTGGTGTGTATGTGCTACTTTGCTAAGCTCAGACTTAGAGAAAACAGCTTGTCCAAAGTACACAGCAATGCATTGGGCTCAGTCCTACCCTCCTGTCCTCTGTTTTTGAGAACAGCACCAAAGGAATTCCAATGGCTTTTTTTCTTTCCCTCAGATCCAGTTTTAAAGGCACAGAAAGGCACAGGATTCATGTCTGGGCATAGAGCAGGCGATAGGGGATACAGCATCATAAAGTCACCCCAAGACACCTCCCTAGGAACTAAGGGCCAAATCCAGACACTGAAAGCCATTGCATCTGCAGTCACCACTAGCAGTGAAACCATTTCATGGTACATATCTGTGAGTACGATACGTGGGGACCAGAATTAGTCCCATCTGTTCTAACAATATATTAAATGTTAATGTTAAATGGCGTGTTTAAGCTAAAAGCCTGCCTAATGCAGAGGGTGGCCTCATTTTGATGTACAAACACTGATGAGCTGTATTTTGAGACTACATATGTGAGGAATTGGCTATTGGCCCTAAATGCAATTTTATGAGAAACTAGTAGCAAGTATTTCATCTGAAAGTTAGTTTGACAAAGTAGATGAAAACTCTAATAATCAGAATGAAGCATGATGTTTTAATAACTTCTAGAATAACAGGTGAAATGCTAGTAAAATGATTTTGCTGTGTATTTATTTAAGGCCAAAACCTTCCAGCTGATTTTGTTGGCCAAAAAGAACAATGGTAAAACTTCAAGAATTAGAAATGTTTGTGTATAGAGTGATGTGTGTGATGCTGTTCTTGATAACTGATGAAAATTATGGAAAACCTGACAAGACATAAAAGTCATTAAAAGTAACAGAAAATTTAAAGATTAAGATAGGCAAAAAATCAAAGAGGTTTTATTCTTCAGAGCGAAAAACAAGATTCACAGGACCATCAGTTTTTAGTTCTATTTACAGTTTTAAAACTAATGTCGTGAATGTAGTAGGAAGTTACAGCTTATTCTTAGTTATTCCATATGGGAATAATTTTTAATTAAATTAAGAAAAAAAACCCAAACAGAATGAAAGAAATTCTCAAAGCAACGTAGTATACAGTTGTGTATATTACTTCTTTAGAACAATGTTGCCCAACAAGAAGCAATTAAATGGAATCTGAAACAGTAGATCAATTAATTTCAAACAATGACAGACTTCCCTTCCTTTAACTAAGTTAAAGGACAGAGCAGTACAGAGTGTCTTGATTACAGATAATGGCATGGTGGGACTCTGAAGGAGTTTTCAGGCAAAGATTAATGAGTACAAACAGATAACTGGAAATAAACATGATTCTCGGGCATGTTATCCTTTTTGAAGGAAGACCGGTTGATATAAGAAAAGCTCAGGCAGTTATAAGGACAAGTTTTAATGCTGATCAGAAAATAGAAACAATCTAAAATAAAGAAAGAACAGATAAATTATCAAAATTAAAAAAGGAAAAACAATTAGGGGAGAAAATGCTATGTTATTAACTACATGACTAGAATATATTCAGAGAAGTTTTTATCAATATGCTATAGCTAAAAGGACTACTAAGAAAGTTACAACCACTGTTGGAATCAGATAAAATGCATTTTTGTTTTAGCATAAAGAACAAAATATAATAATTAGTCAAGTGTAATGTTAATGAAGACCACTGAGAAATTGGAGGAAGAGAAAGAGTGAGAGTAATCATACCACAAACAGACAAAAGAATACTTGGTTAGTTAGAATATCTGAATCATCTAGGTTAGGTGATGTTTGATGAAGAGTTGTAAGAAACGAAAGAGAAAATACCAAATCCTTTAGCAATAATTTTTGAGAATTTCTGGAGAGTGAATAAATTATTAGAGGACAACTGAAATATAAATGTAGTACCAATATGTATGTCAGATCACAGGATCCTTCCTCAGTACAGATTTCCAATCTCCTGAGCTGTTTGTCTTCAACCATTCACCGTACAACCTTTGCCTAAATCAAGAAGGAGGTGTATGGTGGTGTTATTGGCAACAGATAGTTACTGTCATTAGTACTGACTCTGGTGGAGAGAAAATGGGGAAGTATTCAGAATGCTGCTAGGGGATGTAATGGGAAGAGAATAAGGCTAAATGAAGTAACTCAGCAGTTGGGAGATGAACTATTTAAAGGAAACCTGTAAAGAAACAGATGTACTGTACAACACATTGTGCCCCCCATCATTTAGATGAGAAATTTTTTTCCGTCAGAAGTAACTAGAATTTCAACAAGGGAGACAAGCTTAATTTTGCTAGTAAAATACAGCTACCTTTTAAAAGCTGTTTTAGAATGATGTACAAGAATTGCCATGCAAGCAAGCCATTCCTGGAAATTTAAACTGCTTCTGAATTTCCTTGATATCTAAATTTCGTGTCCTTCAGTTTGGAAATCTTTTGTTTTCCCACATGTTGGTGATGTTTTTTCCTTCTCCTGCACACCATGCCCATATATTGTTTATGGTGCCAACACCCCAGCATCTGTTTTAACCTTGGCAATGACAAAAGCGGTGACACCCGTGTGGCCTTTATCACCATGCTGTCTATTTTGTCTGTTTACACACACACATGCTCATGTTTGTGCATACACCTATTACAGAAAAAGGTAATTAATTATAGTGAAATATTCCACATGCTCAGAAATAAAGAACTGCAGAGTTACAGTACCTGGGTGACCTCAGTTCACCCCTCAGATTCATGTGCTTTATGATAGAGTCTTCAGTCATGAGTGTCTTTACTAATTTTTTTCCCTCAAAATTCCTTTCTCATTAAGTGTACTGAGATTTGAGTATGCACAGGCACATATTTCAAAGAACTAGCAGTTAAACTAAAACTTGTTTTTATTTTTCTAATGCTGCATTGCTTAAATTTTACAACCTTAGCCCAACAGTCATTTAAAACAATAATTCGACGCCTAAACTGCCTTCTTTTCTCATTCAGCAGTGATGTACACTTGCGTAGTGTTGTTCATCTGGAACATTAGAAAAAAATACCTATATATCTGAGGATGCTTTTTATTTCCATTTTAGTAACTGGGTTGTAAAGAGTTAGAAAAGATAAAATTGTAATACTTCAGAGTATGACTTTAGACAATTGAAAATTAGTATGTTCAGTTAGAAACACTTTTGTCACAATTTTTCAGAAGCTGAGAACTGTGCATCAGAAGTCACCTCCAAAAACTTTGCCTGTGTTGCCCGAGGGTCTAAGCACAAACTCAGTTATAAGAAAGTTTGGTGTTCTTGACTTTATATGGGACAAAAGATACATTCTTCAATCTCCTGAAAGTAAGGTAAAGGCCCAGTGTAGACAAAACAAGCTGCTGTGTCTAAACTATGATTTTATTCCACATATGCAAAATTGATCAAATTAACAGAAAGCTTTTGTTCATTGTAAGTGCAAGGTCACACAATGAAATTCACACCTGCTCTCTGGTCTTGTTCTTAGCCTGCTCCTGGTTGAAATATATTTTCAGTAAAACAAGAAATACAAATGCTACTTTAATCTCCAAATAATTTACTTCTGTAGTCTTTAAAACACTACATTAAACATTTCAAATGTTTTATTCACTATGGAACACGTTCTATTCTGTATCTTTTGCTGTCCTTCATTAAACCCCAACTATTGTGCATATGGGATGAAATCTCCATGCAGCAAGACATTGTATTTGCTTTAGACTGGCTAGTACTGATGAAACTGAGGGTATATACACTTGTTGCCTTAACTGAAACCTCGTATTTCAGATGTTTATTACTCTTATTTTATGCAGTATTTTATTGAAATACTGGAAATTGAATGCTTTAATAATGTTATTGATGGGAACAACAATGGGTTAAATTTGCAAGATGGACCATATCTGCTCTAGAGCTGTGTTGAAAGTCTTTGATTAGATAACAATTATTTGAATTTTTTTTGATCCAAAGGCTAGATCTAGATGGTAGTTTTGAAATATAAAAGCCAAAGTATTTGCCCAGGCAACAGAAGTTGAGAGATAAAATTACTGCGAATAGAAGTGCTAAATAGTAAAAACTGGAATACCATGAATAAAAATACACTGGATAAATACCTATCGAATAACCTTCCAGTATAAATCTCAAATGGTATTTCTCAGAATGCCTAGTTAGCAGCCAAAAATTAGCAAATAGTTGTCCCTCTGTGTGCAATCCCCATTTGCAGTCAGAAAGAAGGGGAAAAAGTCTGCAGTTGTTCACTGGTATCTTACAGCTTACACTAAGAAATAGTATGTTATTTGTTACAGCTCTTAAATCTCTGAAATGATTGATAGCTTCTGTTCTTCAGTAGCCACGCTATTTACCAGCTTTTTCACTTCCTGAGGTTTGCTCTCTCGAAACAGCTCCCCTTTTAGTCACATAGAAAGGCCACTTCTTGAAGTAAGTTAAGATGGTGTTTAAAAAGAAATAGCCGTTCTTAGCTGCTATGCTGCATTAGGATAAATGATTGCACAACTCAGTTGGTTTTTAGCCTTGATCCATTTTTAAATATAGTATGAATATTATAGCCCTGTTAGCTTCTCTGAACTCCCTAGGCATCCCTCTTGTTGCCAGAAAGGAATTACAAATTGACAATGCAAATTATTTTATTTTGTTTTCCGTCTCCCTTGGAATTGGGAAATGTGTCTGTTCTGTCCATGAACTTTTTATTTCCTGACATTCTGATTTTTTAAGTACTTGTTTTACTGCCTATAGAAATAGTAGATCTTCGCTTTCCGCTCAGAAAAATAACTTTATGCAGCAGGAATGTAATATTACACCAAAGAATCAACATACCAACAAATCTATTCTTAGTAATATCAAGCTTTTTGTCAGAAAATTCTGCTCTCCCTACTTATATGGTTGATTTCCCTCTCTCTCCTAACTCTGCTTCAAATATACGCATTCTTTAAAAGCATTCTGATTTCCCTCATTCTTTAAAAATAAGAAATGGAGACTCGGGGGGAAAGAGAATAAAGAAAACACTTGCTAGCACATGCAGAAGCAGCCTGGTCCATGGAGAATCCATAGGACAATATATCTAAGGGTCTTCTCTGAGTTCAGCTTTTGATTTGGATTATGAGTTTGGGGGAAATGCCTCTCTGTTCCCTTATCTGGCTAAGGGAAATTACATAACTTTGCTGGCCTACATATATGAAATCAAGAGAGAATCCTGGGATAGAAATATCTGTGTATTTTGAGCTATCTTGTGGACAATTATCTGCTTGTGTCTAACCTTTGATATCCAGATTTCTAAGTACCTGTAGTTGGGAAGAACACTTTTTCAGGAGGGAGTCAGAGGTAGCCAGATTACCTGAAGAATCTCACTGAGTACCTTTGGTTAAATTCCAGATTAAGTCAGTGGCAAAGATTGGACTTAAGATCAAAATAGTGCAGAATAACAAAACAAGTATTTAATAGTAAATTTAATAATTAAACAAAATGAATCACAAACATTTTTCTACATATGAGCCACCTAAATGTAATTTATCATTATTTTAATCTTTAAGTCATGCATTTTATTCCATAAACCAAACGCATGGCAGAAACAGTTTCTTCCTCTTGTCTCCCCTGGACCTGCCTGGGTACCACTCTTCCTTTCTTTCTATTTATGAGGTTCTCTGTGTCTGACCCTTTCCCCTTGTTTGGTTTGTGGGATCTCTCTCTGCCTCACCATTCCTCCCGGCTAGACTCTTCTTGTGCTGCCCATGTCCTCCTTTTCTCCCTTTGCTCTTTCCCAAGTAGAAATTACCATATGTCTTTTCTTTGGTTTCCAAATCAAAGGAGGGAGGGAGGGAAGGAGAGGAAAAAAGGAGATGGAATAGCAGAAAACAGAGGGGGACAGATGATGTCTGCTTCACATCCATGCTCCTTTACTGACTTAAAACATTTTAACTTGATTTGAAAAGCAGTGGGACATTTAACTGGATGGTTTTCACAGTGATGTTCTTGTCACTCACTCCTCAAACCCAACAGAGCTGGTGCTGAGTGAAAACTGACTTCTTTGTATGGGCTTAAGATGACTTCTTGCAGAGAATTGGCCATGCTTTGCAGCATGCTTTATAGTTCCATGTTATTCAGATTTTTCCATTTTCCAGGGCATCTCAAGCTTCTGATTTACCTGGACTGCCAGCTACAAATTTTGACAAAGTTGTCAGATAAAACTCTTGCACTCAAAATCCTTTAAGACACATGTGGAAGGGAAGGAGGAGATTTTGATTTGCTCAAGTGTGAGTGCTCACAGCTAAAACTGAGTATAACTACAGTTGTCCCTTGAATACATATGAAGATAGATACCAAGTACTTACTGAAATGGAAGAAAGCAATCCCTGTATTTAGGCATTGAGAACTAATATATTGTATTTTTTTAAATTCTAGCCCTAATTTGTTCTACTTTAATTCTTTATCTGTATAATGGGTATTAAAATGCCACCTTGCTTTGATGGCATCTTATGAAATGCATTAATTCATTGTTTGGAGCTGTCTAATATTATTTCAATGAATGTCTAAAAAAAGTCTGAAGAAAGTGAGTCATTCTTACTGGTGAGGTCTTCAATGGGAAACTATATATAAGACATGGACCCACACAGAGAATGATAAATGCTAAAAAAAGAAATATCAGCTGCCTTATTTTCCAACTACCATCCATCCTCCTGTACTGAATTCTTTGATTATTCAGAAATATAATTATGCTGTGTGTTTGGTGCCATGTGGGATATGGAAGCTAGGGCGAAGGGTGGTTAGCCAGTGTTGAACAAGCTGCAGTCTGGTATTTTGTAGCTTCGTGACATTCCTATGATGTGTAATGGGGATTAGTAACTCTTGTTTTGTCTGTTTTATTCTTTGCAGTGACTTTTCCTTTTAGGAAGGTGTACTGAAATCTAGAAATTATGTCAAGTGAAGTCACGGTCTCCCACAATCTTGTCTCACTAAATCAGGAGCATACAGTTGTATTGTCCAATTTGTTGATAGCACTGGTCTGTTTGGACCAAATATTAGAGGCATAAAGGACAAGGGAAACTCACAAGTGTCTACCAAACTATTAGAAGCAGTTTTTTATTGCAAATAAAAGTTAAATTAGACAGAGCTAGCTCATGGAGCAATGTGTAAATAGTCAGGAAAACACTTGTCTTGAATTAGGATAGGAGGAGGCCCCAAAGGATCCCTAAATGTTAGTTGTCAAATGCAGTATCCTTGTATAGAAAGGGGTTGGTGGAAACACTCATCACCATAGCATCAGGAAGAAGGGTGCCAGACAAGGTGGACCAGCTTGCATGAAGGTTTCCTTGTGACTGAGGGAATTAAGTAGTAGAGTGCCAGATTAATGGACTTTGACAGTAGATATCCCAACACCTTGAAAATCAGCTGTGCAGCAACACTGCAAAATCCTTCCATAGTGTTTTGCAACTGAATTACTCTGTGTACAGTCAATACTACCCAAAGAGTGTATCAAGCTGTCCTCTCATTAGTTTTGACCACATTAATTCAGATTTTTGAGAAAATGGAGTACGTCATGAGAAGAATAATCAGCCCCTTGGACAAAAAGCAGAACAAGTTTACCTTTGTATAGAAGACTCTTGAAGACAAATACTGGTTGCTAGTCAGGATGGAGAGTTCAGAGGGCTGTATCAAAGTGCTAGGACTGTGTGTATGAGACCAATATGTGACTTTAGGTTTCACAGACAGTACTTGCTTTGGCTGAACACAGGTTACATAGTTCATTTCTCTGAACAAGTTTCTTCAAATGGATGGATTTTTTTTTCCTTATATTCACTGGTAATAAGAGATTATGCCTGCCATTATATATGCAACTAATTTATGGATTAGTGTAAAAATGACATCTTGTGCAAGTATTTGTATCTTCTAACTACTCAGGTGTAGGTAGAAAACACAGAACTGTGGTAGTCTAATTATTGCTTTTGTGTTGTATCTGAGGTAAACAATTCAAGAACATTTGCAAAAGAGTGAAAAGGTGTAAATAAAGGAGAGAATGTGTACAGAATGAAAGGTTGCAGTATTAGAACTACTTCTTAATAAATTATGTGGACTAGGAATAAGTTGCAGAGGGAAAAGAAACAGATGTGAAGGAAAAAAGGGAACAGAAAGTACACAATTTGCTATCTGACTTACACAACCAGAAATCTGATTTTGCATTTGTTTATTTTTTGGATGTGCTTGTTTATTTTTATGTTTTGGAATTGTAAATGTTATTGTTCCATGGCAAGGTACTTAAAATTCGTGGGCAAACTATTTTGAAGCCTATGGTAGTTAATATTTCATATGAGATCCAGTCAACAGCTACAAAGTGGTAGCCATTATTACTTTATTGGTTCTGGTTGACAGTTGCTGCATTATCCATGATGTAGCTAAACCATGCTACATGAAATGTTACTGTTTAATATTAGAAATATGTTGTCAGGCATTGAAAAGAAATATTAAGAAATGTAGTGAATCGCTTCAGAGTACACTTCTTACATATCAGTGGCTACCTAGTTGTTTTCCAAAATGGAGCCTTTACAGTTTAGGTAAAGTTAGCATAAATCAGATGTGTTTCTCTCATTCTTTGGGCTCATTCATCAAGTTGAAAGGGATTTTGAGCAACATGAAACTTGTCCCTGTGCATGGCAGGAACTAGATGATCTTTGAAGATTCCTTCTGACCCAAACCAGTCTGTGATTATGACTCTGTAGAATCATTTAGTTTGGAAAAGACTCTTAAGATCATCAGGTGCAAGCATTACCCCAGCACTTCCAAGTCCACTGCTAAATGACGTTCCTAAGTGCCACAACCACGTCTTCTAAATACCTCCAGGGATCGTGACTCAACCACTTCCTTGGGCACTCTGTTCCAATACTTGACCAACCTTTCAATGAAGTAATTTTTCCTCATATACAATCTAAACCTCCCCTGGTGCTAGTGAGGCCATTTCCTCTTGTCCTATTGCTTGTAACATAGGAGAAGAGACTGACTGCCACCTGGCTACAGCCTCCTTTCCAGTAATTGTAGAGAGCAATAAGGTCCCCCCCGAGCAACCTTTTCTCCAAGCTAAACAACCCCAGCTTCCTCAGCTGCTCCTCACAGGACTTGTGCTCCAGACCCTTCTCCAGCTCCATTGCCCTTCTCTGCACACACTCCAGCACCTCAATGCCTTTCTTGTAGTGAAGGCCCTAAAACTGAACACGGGATTTGAGGTGTGGCCTCACCAGTGCCAAGTACAGGGCTTGATGCTAAATATCCTTTCTTCCATGATGTCTACAAGTTTGGGTCTGCCATCATAATGCGGGTTTGAAGGGCGTGCTTTTACTTCTATTCTTGTGGATTATATCTTCCCAAAGTTAATTTGTAAGAAAGATAGTCCAGGATTTCTGTCATCTCTGCAACACATTTAAAAAAAAAAAAAAAAAAAAGAGAGCTTTGCAGCGCAGGCATGTTTTGCTGCAGTCTAGAAAAGGCATGGTAAATCAGTTTCCTCCAAATGCTAAAGAGCTGCTGAATCTCATGTATCCATTCAAATTTATGGTAGATTTGTATTTAGGAAAATCAGGTCTTCCGCCTGCTGTCTATATGCATACATATACATACATACATACATACATATGTGTATATATATATATATATATATATATATATATATCACTCAGTCTCTGGTGTGGCTAAATGCCCATGTGCTTAACTTTAAATTAGCCCAAAAAAAATATACATAAGGTAAATTATTGATATATTTTCCTTTTCTGGGCAGTTTTGGCGTCTAGCAGAAACACTGAAGCAATGAGTTGGGGAGACCTTTGATCTCATCTAGTATGGTCATACTGATGCTTCTGAGCGGTAGCCTCAATTCAGATTCCCTGCAATGTTTCTGAGGAGCAGGGTCTGCTTAGTGCTGAACACAGGCTTCATGGTGCAAACCAGTCATTCCTGAAGTCCCTGCGTGGGAGTGAAGCACATCCTAAGGTGATGTTGCATGATGTCCATGCATGGTGCAGAGGATGACCAGTGGAACGATGATCAATCCTCCTTTATGGGAATATTGGCATGCCTCTCCCAAATGGTTACTGGAGAACAATAGCGCTGTGTAGTGACACAAAGCGCATGGGATCGCATCACAGCGATCCGCTGGTTGCCGTGGTGACGGGAGTGGGCCCGCAAAGCCAGCCTCCTGGCTGCTGAGTTGGAAGGGATAAGAAAAACACAGCCCACTTCCCATGTGAAATGAATTACAAGAACAAGCAAAGGAAGAAAAGAAAAATGTCAACCCTTAATCAAATGTTCTCTTATTTTTAGAAAGGGTTTGAAGAAAATGGAGACCATCTCCGCTTACCTCTTGGGCCTCAGGGATTTGGCTAGTAATATCTCTGTACATAATGTGGAAATAAATCACAGAGGTTTGTATAAGAAAAATCACATGTAAAAGACATCTGTGTGCAGTGGGAGATGACAAAATCTTATTCAATCCTGCTATCCTTTGTGCTTGCCTTAGCAAACAAAATCTATTAGAATATGTTAAAATGATTCTCAATATAACAACTATATTTGGCAGGCACTCTAAAAACACTAGTTTTTAGCTGGAGAAAGGTATTATATTGCAGTTTCTTATTATTTTACAATGTCTCTTACCTTTTACCTTTGCTGCACGGCTGCATATCAAAAGCAGCATGGTGGACTGTGAAATACATTTAAACATAACAAATCAGTGGTGCATAGAAAACACCATTTATTTTCCAGTATTTCTCATTTTGGGGAGCTACTTTGTATTTTATTATATTTAGTAATATTAAACAAACCAGCAGTTTCAGTCAACCTAACAACCTCCAGTTACTAGCAGCTACATCCTGAAAATGGTTTGGGCACCTGAATGTTAGGCAGTGCCTTCATTTTGCAGCACATGGGGTGGACTAAAAAAACAGCCAAGTGAGGCCTCCAAAACCATAATAAAAACACAGTGAGTTGCAGCGATTTGTGAGCATCATGATGTTTGACTGTAGAATTCCTGTTTCTGGGAGCAGGATGTCTACAACTGAATTAGGCAAAGAAGACCCTGCGTAACTTAACAGGAAGAGAAAGGCAAGTAGAAAAAGGGTTTGCAATGCTAAGCAGAGAAAGCCAGTGAGATGCTCCAAAGCAGGAGTTATATCTGAAAGTTTTGCTTCCCTTTGCATCCCTGCATTAGACACTGTTTGGAGGCTGGATTTCCTGTCTGCTCCCTGGATCTTGACATGCAAGTCAACCCTTTGGATAAGGACATCTGGTTCATTGTTTTCTTTCAAATTGAAACACAAGCATGAGCCTGTAGCTTAGAAGTTAGGGTACTTGGATGAAAGAAAGTCATGAATTTTTAGCTTTTTTCTGCCTTTTTTTTTTTTGGCACTCACTAGATATAAACTAGAAACATTTCTAGAAACAGCACAAGAAGATTGATTTACCACAACCAGCTGTCACTGGTCTAAAGAATAATATTTCTTTCTGGCTTACTGACTAAACCTCACAGCAATTTAATTTCAGCAGGACCAATGAACAATTCCTCCTCAGCCGCAGAGTGCTCTCTCCTAACAGTTGATGCATAGTTTCCTCTATTTTTAGGAAATTTGAGTATGAGAAAGGTAAAACTGATCTCTTACCTTCTGCATGAATCCTCTAATAGGTGGGCTGTGCTATGAGAAAGAAAGATAACGCCATTCTTCCTCCTTTCGACACATTTTAAGAAAGAGCAGCAGCCAGTTCATGTCATGCTCCTATTTCTGCCTTGGGCATACTTTGAGACTTCCTACCAGATCAAGCTCTGATGGCATTTCAGAGGAGGACCTACTTTCTAGACTCCCACAAAGGACTGATGTGGTTTCCTAGCTGCTCTGTCTGCTCAGAACAGAGAGCTTGAATCCCAGACAGCCCAAATGTAAAGCCACCAGTGTGAGCAGGGTTCAGGTGCAGGCAGGAGGTGAACAAGTGCTTGAAGATGTCAGTCATAACTTTAGGGCATAAGTGTGTGAAACGTATTTTACGTATTTTCTTGGGCATGTTTTCCTTGCTGCTATTTGACAGGCCCCTTCTGGGAATAACCTATTTTTAAGATGTGGATCCTGCCCAGAATTTTAGAATCTTTGACTTTGCATTTTGTGCACTCTGGAATGATTTGGGTGGCTCACATTTTAAAAAACATGGCACTATGGTTGATAAAAATATGGGGAAGGAAGTACTCGTGTAAGACAGTCTGAGAGGTGAACTGAGTTTTTACGTTTCATAGAATCGTAGATTTATAAAATAGGTTGGGTTGGAAGGGACCTTAAAAATCACATAGTTCTTCTCCAGCCTGAACAACCCCAACTCTCTCAGCCTGCTTTAATGAAAGAGGTATTCCAGCCCTGTGATCATATTCATGGCCCTTCTCTGGACTAGAGGTCCACGTCCTTGTGCAGAGGGCTCCAGAGCTGGATGCTACACTCCAGGTGGGCTCTCACTACAGCGGAGTAGAAGGGCAGAATCACCTTCCTTGACTTGCTGGCCACAATTCTTTTGATGCAGCCCAGGATATGGTTGGCTTTCTGGGCTGCGAGTGCACATTGCCAGGTCATGTCAACCAAACCCTTCTCCTCAGGGCTGCTCTCAATCCATTCTCTGCCCATCCTGTATTTGTGCTTGGGATTTCCCTGACCCACATTCAGGGCCTTGCCATTGGCCTTGTTGAACTTCCTGAGGTTCACATGAGCCCACCTCTCAAGCCTGTCAAGGTCCCTCTGGATGGCATCCCTTCCTTCCTCATTGACTGCATTGTTGACAAACTTGCTGAGGGTGCACTCAATCCTACTGTCCATGGTGCTGACAAAGATCTTAAACACTGCCGGTCCCAGCACCAACCCCTGAGGACACCACTCGTCCCTGCTCTCCACTCGGACATCGAGCCATTAACCACAACTCTTTGAATGCAACTATCCAGCTACTTCTTTACCCAGCAAGAGGCACATCTGTCAAGTCCATGTCTCCTCAGTTTAGAGACAAGGATGTTGTGTGGGACAGTGTCAAATGCTTTGCACAATCCAGGTAGAGAACACCAGTTGTCCCTCCCTTATCCACCAGTGCTGTAACCACACTGCAGAAGGCCACCAAATTTGTCAGGCACAGTTTGCTCTTAGTGAAGGCATGTTGGCTGGCTGCAATCACCTCCTAATTTTATTACAAAGGTTACTTTGTTATTTTATTATCACCTCCTTATTTATTACAATACCACCAGCGTTAGCTGGTTAAAACTCCGTATTACATGCAGGGTAGGTATTCAACGTATTTTTTATGTCTGAAAATACCATCTTTGCCCCTTCCTGCACTGCACAGCTTTACACACTTACTGGAGAAAGGAATATTTTTCTGAGAATTTATAAGTCTGTTAATTAGCTCACAGTAATATTGATTTTTAAAGTGGGTCCTTTGAGAAATTTAGCATCTAAGCTAAGCAGCATTTATAGCAAGTAATCTGAATAATGGTACAATATAGACTCTCTGGAATTTTCATTACTCGAAGTGAAATTATCTTCACAATATACATTCAAGACATTAAGATGTAATTTAGGTAAGTGTTAATAATTATATTATTGAATTGTTATGACTAAATAGGTAGAGTTGGGTCCACAGCATCAGCAATTAAGTGGGCCAAGTGTGACATCAGAGGTAATTTTTTCAATTGCCACCTTATCTGTGCAGCTAATTTGCATGTGACAATTGTATTGGTTGTAATAAATCAGTGCTACATGGAGGAGGGATAAAAATAGCAGAAATTCTTCCTACGAGGATCCTTGTCCCAGCTATCCATATTGTTTAATTACCACTACACTTTAATTAACTATTCCTGTTGTGTGAAATGTCTGTGACTATATGCTCATTTGAATGTCAATATTTGAAAAGCTTTTGATGGCACTGGTTGCTTCAGGTTCATTTCTGGAAGAGCTGAATGTGAACCAGAAAGAGATCTTTAAAACTTAAGTCATTTGGGCCTCAGGTCTGCTGGGACTCCTTTTTGAACTGGCCCTTCTTACACCACCACTTTTCATGCTCGTTGCACATTTGTACACAGAAGTGCTATCGTCCCACCCTTATCTATGAGTGAAACGGCCTTTCTGTTAGTTAACATTTCAGTGGTTGTTTGTTATTACTTCCTGACTAAATGACACTAACATGGAAAACTCTCTTCCAGTTTTCTCTGGTTTTGTGGGTTTTTTAATTGCTACGAATGTCATGAATGTAAAGACTGACAATAGAGCAAGGTGAAGATTGGGAATGAGTATCAGTAGTTTTTCAGCAAATTAATTTTGGAAGAATGTTATCAAATTATTGTTTTGCAACCTACTTGGTCCTTTATTCCTAACATATTTTATAATCAATCTTTTTCTCCCAAGACAAAATTCCATGCTTCTTCAGGGGATTTTTCTAACAAAATCTTGTTGAGTTTTTAGATTAAATAATGTCTGCAGTATCTTCAGGAATCTGATAAATCTTTCTGACCTGAAAGTACAAGTTGGGCATTTAACTCAGTAATCATTCTTACAGATCTTGTTTTCATGTTAACAGTGGAAACACTAGTGAGAGGCAACCTTTTCACTTATAATGAAGCTTGCTAAATTCTGGTAATTTGCCAGTTCTTGTTTGAAAATTAAACATGTGACACATTGCCTGAAATTTTTGCACTAATAAGAAGCAATGCTCATTACTGAAAGCTACATTTCTCTAGTCCTTTCTTGCAAGTTTCTAAGAAATAAATTCTTTTACCTTGTGGAAAAACTGCGTTGTGTCAAAAAAAACCCTTTTGGCATGTGCTTTAGATTATGAAAAAGAAAAGTCTTGGTTATTCAGTGTGTTCCTTTTTACATTGTGAGATGTCTTTAATTTGTTCCCAGACAGAGGACAGTTTAGATGTCCACTATTTCAAGGGGATGCAGTTTGGAAGGATATTAGGTTTAGGTGGGTGAGAAACAAAGCAATTCAGACTGAGGAGGCTGGTTTAAGTGAGCTGTTGAGGATGTGCTTTGTAACAGTCCTTAGTCCCATTGGTACCAGATGCGTACTCCCTTCCTGACCAGTTATGCATTTGGGATGGCAGAAAGTAAGAAAGAATAGAGCTCTTTGGTGCTGTTGATCTCAGTGTTCTGTCTCTGACTTCAGTCTATAACCATGTGTAGTGGAAGAACATTCCTGTCTGCTCCTGCCCTGCTCCTACCTCTCTTATCTGAGTGACAGGAGTGATGGTACTCTTGAATACTCCAGCTAAGTGTACAGCCCAGCAGATTTTCTTTTCTGTGCCAGGTCATACTTCCAGCAGCCCTATAAGCCAAAGTATGAGGCCTGTTGCACAACTCCACTGAAATTCCCCAGCTGTGCTCCCGCAGTGCGGGGTCTCAGTCCATCAGGGTGAGACTCAGTGCAGCACACTTTGGTAGAGACATTGGCAAGGCACTTCAAACACCCACCAGACCTTGGCTGTCATACACATACACCGTGATCCTACCCACTGCTGTATGCTAGATGCCACCTGGACCAGCTCCTCAGAGTCCTTCTGATCTCATTATATTGATGGTGCAGCAGGTTACTACATGGATGGCTGGGAGGGGGCAAAGGAGAGTGTAGAGTGCTCCCTTCACACTGGGAGTGATGCAAGCACCACTGCTGCCCCATCAACCCTGTACTTACCTCAGAAGTCATCCTTCCCTCACCCACACCAATCCTGTTCTTTGTCAAACCAGTTTCCAGTATATCAGAAGCATAAAATGTTACCAGAAGTTGTTGCTACCTCCAGTAGCACTTGGTATCTCCAGCTGACCTTGGTCTCAATAGCGGCTGCACAGCAAATGACTTCAACTCAGTCTGTTGAGCAGCAGCTCTTACACAACTTTAGGTACCAGATTTGCTACTTTTCGGCCTCTGCTGACACAGATGAACACTGAAGGAGCTGGTTAAGTTGGCATTGTCAGCCTAAACCCAAAAGTCCCCCAAATCTTCTATTTCTTATGTAACAGTCTTTTTCCTTTCCAGGGCAGAAAGAAAGCTTTAAACGCAAAATCAATTTGTTCTCCTTTTTTCAGTCAGTTGTTTTGTTTCCCACAGCTCATCTCTTCCAACTTCAGTGGTTGAATTTTCAGATAAGTCTAGTGATACATCTGCCAGCTATTTTAAAGCTTCTGTACTGTTTTGCTTAGGTGACAGAACCAGACATCAGAATTTTTCATGATAGTTCTCCAGCACAGAAAATATGCGAAGGAAGATTAAAAACATAGGTACAAAAGGAAGAATGGGAAACACACAGTCATGCCTGCCATTCTAATTCATATATTCTTCAATCACCATATTTTATTATCTTCAGAGACAAATCTTCAGAGTTCTTTTGTTCCTGCAGGAGGTAGAACGCATATGGGTGCTGAGGTCTAATCCAGAATTTTTGGGAAAGACTGTATTTAGGTGGAGAATGCCAGAGGTGATTTCGTATTGAACAACCCAAATAAATGCCAGTGGCATCTTTATCTCATAATATATCATTATGCATTTTGTTCTGAACTTATTTATAGGAACTATCTCAGAATTTGGCAAAATTTCTGGGTTTTTAAAATTATGTTCTTTTTCATATGCCTCCAGTCTCCCACATGCAGAGTGTTTTTTCCTTCGTTCTTGAGCCCAACTGTTCTGTGAAACTGCTGCCTTCTTGCTCAGGAGATTGGCTTCCTGTGTGCGCTTACAGGGAAAAAGTTGATCATCCTGGGAGTTGTGCAGAACCACAAATCTGGGGGGTGGAGGGTTTCAAATACACTCTTTCCTAACTGGAACTTGAGAGTCAGGATCTTTCCAGTTCATAAGAATATAATGCATTAATAAGACAGGAATTTCAACACTGTAAGCTGAAATGAATGAGATCTGAATCTGTCCTTGTATAAGCAATTCTGACGTATTCTTATGGCTTTAATTCCAAGAAGTTTTCCTTCCAACTAAAGTTTCCTGTAGACTTAAGAAACTACAATATCACAAAGTCTCTTATGTTTTCATTACAGAAATAAGCTCAGTAAAGATTGTTGTCCCATATTTTCTGTTGTAAGAACCTGTTTTGTATGTAAGCATATAAAAGTTAAATCTTTGGACTCAAATTCTCTAGGTGTCTACTAGGAGAATTTCTTTTTCGTGAATATTTCAGCTAATGTAACTCAACTATTTTTAAGGATGAAATAATGTGACAAGACAGTCTTGCATTCATATTCATTTTAATTACATCTACCATGTCATCTCTGTAGAGTTAATTGAGGTTACATTTGGCCCAGCGTATAATAGATGGAAGCTAAGAGCAGGGAGAGGATTTCTCCTCTTGTATCTTCTTTGCAGAAGGAAGTTAGGTTTTCTTCACTCTCAGTGTAGGAGCCTGTGGAAAGAGACTGGAGGAGCACGAGAGGAATAATCAGGTAAAAAAAAAATCAGGGAATAGGGTTAAGGGGGCAATGTGTGCAGATACTAGGGAGATAGGACTGTGGGGGATACACTGTTTCTTTCTCTTCACAGGTATTTCTGCAAACCAAACAGCAGCTTTCTACTGCTATGAGTTTATTCCTCTATGCTAAGGAATAGTGGATTATACTGAGTATCTAAATTTTCCTGGTTTGCTCTTGTGGAAAGATGAAAAGTTGTTTTAGCTCCATGGCAAAAGACAATAAAATCAGTTTTACAGGAAGGATAAGTGTCTGCTACTGTTGACACTTAAGGTTAACACAGCAAAAGCTCTAAAACCTGGGCACATTGAAAGACAAGGTTGTTGCCTTATTAAACTGGGAACGAGGAGGCAACGTGAATTTAAGGCTTTCCTGAGTTTTAAATATTTGCTTTTGTAACCTTGACATACTTTTAAAAAATACATTAAGTAATATATAAGGAAAAAAACAATAGTGAAGAATTAATAAAATAATGCTTTCTCTGCTATGCACCAACTATGTGCAAATATTTTTCCTGTGCCTGTTAGTTTAATTGAGTTTTAAACATTGCAGTATTTGAAACTGTATGCCAAGGTTACTGGCACCAGTAAACAGTGATGAGTACACCATGATTGTGTGTAAACATCATGCAGTAATGAACGTGAAATCTAAAAACAGTGAAATGAAGTGAAAGCAGTAGCTGCAAACGAAATAGATGCATTTATTAAAATGAATGGAAATGTATAGCCTTTGTTTTGGACTGGATCTTCAGCTGGCTCAGTTTCCTTAAATCCTTTTATGCTAGCTATTTCCAGCAGCTGGAGAATCCAGCCCAAAATAGATGGCTTTTTTCAAGAGTTTTTCCTGTAAGTTTACAGCCTCCTTTTGGCTGCTTAAAAGAGAAAGGCAGAAAGAGGAAATTTTACTTTTTATGTGTTTACCAGGGAGATGAAGGGAGTATTACCCCCACCTAATCACTATCACTGTTTGCACAGCCTGTGCTGCATGCACTCTTACACCAGGTGGTCCACTGAAACCGGCATCATTGCACAGCTTCTCGTTGTAGAGCAGGTTTCTGCCTGCCCTGTTCTGAATGCTGCACACAGATTGTTTCAGGGTATGACTTGCAGACTTGTAGTCTTAAATCATACCACTTACTGGAAAATATAATTTAGAATATAATAGCTTTGCAAAATTTCCATGATTCCCTTAAAAAGACATCGCCTAGATTTTTTAGGGTACTGTGCGGAGTAGCACTTGAGAGTCCTCAGGGATACACCTGTAAACTAATCAGTCCATCTGAAAAGAGTGAAGATTTAGCAGCTGAACAGGGTGAAGTGTTGCCTATTCCAGTGTGATTTTTGAAAGAAATCCATGATGTTTTGGGACAGGAGATTTTATATTCAGAAAGAAGTCATATCCTTTATTAAGCCCCAACTCAGCCAAGCATTTAAGCATGTTCTGTTACGTGCCTATTTGCTTTTCATTTTGCTGCTTCTTAAGAGCTGTGCTAAGTCAGAAGTAGCAAGCCAAATGGAAAGGTAGAGATGAAGTTTTCATGGATTTGCTCACGTAAAGCGTATTTCATGACCAAATTAAATGAGTACAAATAAGAATTCTTGCTTGTAGCCAATTAGTGTCATGAGACTCCAACAGGGCTAAGAGATCAGGGCAGGTCATCTGTTTTTTCAGGTTTTGTTTTCAACTGTAAGAGTTAGAAACTTTTAAAAAATAAAATATATTTTTTAAAAGCTGTGTTTTTTTCTGAAATGAAAAGGAAAAAAGAACACAAAATTTCCAGCAATGCTGACTTGATCCCTGTCTGCGACTCCCCCTTTGAGCCACTATAGTGCCTCCAATGATTCCTCCGATAGTCACTGCCCGCTCATTTAGATCATTGACCTTCAAATGCTGAGCTTACTAGATGATGTCAGACTCCTTGAATTTAGGAATTGTGTTATCCTGTTTGTGTAGCTCCTACTGCTAGCAACTCCTAAGAAGAGATGCTTGAATTGTGGAGGTTTATTTCATGAATTTTTCTGGGCAATTATTTTGTGTTTTATTTGAACAGATGGTCTTTTTCAGCTATTTGAATGTTTGGAACTATTTGACCTGCCCAAGAGCAAGAAGATAAAAGCAGTGACAAGAAAAGTTAGGATTGAACTGGTGCAGTTAAATTTAGGGGGATGGGGACTGCACAGGGTTTGTTGATATCAGTCTCTTTCTTCATCATTTTACTATCAATGAATAAAATAATTTTATGCTCATCCACTCTCCTTATCTTATTCTGTGTTGTTTTTTTCAATCTGGAGAAAAATGAACATCGTATATAGCTAGGTGAGGTAGGAGGTGAATTGAAAAAATGGAGAGTTTCTGAACAATTTTGTAGTCATGTCCTTGATTCCAGTCAAATGAAAGAATGTTCACATCTGGTATTTGGTTTGAGTAAGAGCTACAATTTCTCCACTGGCAGTGCTGCTAGCAGTGTAGTAATTGTCCACGGGTTCAAGCTCCTTCCGCCATATTTTGTCATCATGAAAATGAATGCAATCATCAGTAATTTATTATTCTTGTCAGATGCTATAAGTTAAGCAAAGTGTGCTCTTTTCAATGTGACAGAAGGGTCTGTTTCAGGCTGTTGAGGGCATCTGTTAAGTTTTTCATTTTTATTCCACCTTTTTTTCCCATTTTTAGGGAAGCAACGTGATGGAGGACCAGGACCTCTTGGAAATAGGAATCCTTAACTCTGGACACAGACAGAGAATACTCCAAGCAATCCAGCTTCTCCCAAAGGTATAGTTCCTGTTATTATACAAGGGAGGGAACCAGCCCCTGCAGCTTTCACATTATTTAAAACATTGTGTCGAATGGAGATAGACATAACTCTACTGGTTCTGTAGATGTGTTTTTTGCATATGCAAATATGGCATAAAATAATGTCAATGCATTGGACTCCCTTTGTATGGATGTAGTTGACAAAGCAAAGGAAAGTAAAATCTGTAGTTTGAAGTGATGGCTCTTTAGAATGTATTTGGATTATTTTTGGCCTTTCAGCCTATTTATAGACTGCCATTACATATGTGTAAATAAGGCTGTCCGTGAACTCCAGATTGTCTGTCTTAACATAGCAGTTGCCCTGGAAATACTTTGCCCCTTATGTAAGTACTCTTAAAAGCATTGGAGGAAACATTGTTTTCCTAATACCTGCCTTTCATGTGAGATTCAGAGACTTCCTGCAGGCTTCATATTTAATTTTCTGCTCTGTATATATGAACTTTGCTTCTCAGCTGCGGACAGAAAAACTTGTAGCCATTTTTCCAACCATTTTTAGCACTAGCCAATTTAAACTCTAGATTTTAAAATCAGTGATAGAATATTCTGCATACCAGAATGTATCACTGGAGGCTTCTATTACCATTCCAAACAAGAGATAGTGGACCTAGCGTGGAAAATTACTACTTTAATTCGGAAAATTTTATAAGGAGAATGAATGACAAATAGCAGACACCAGTAAGGTTCAGAAGGCTGTCACATGTGATGCTGATACTTTGGGCAAAATACTAGGGCAGGAATAAAACGAAGTGCAAAGTGCACTGAGTGTTCTGGTGGCAGCATGAGTGAAATAATCGCAGTAAATAGAAATTAGTCCACTTGAAGTTTCATAATACTGGAGAATGACAAGAGTTATTAAAAGACTTTTCAGTTTAGATCCTGAAGCTGACATTGTTGGAAAAGGCTTTTTGATGCATCAAGGCTTCCTGGATGGATGACTTATAAAAGAGTACAAGGGTTTCTTTTGTACAGGAAAATCAGAAGTTGTGAAGCAATTTCTGTATCTGGAGGTGTTAGTCAATCCATATACACTACAATGTGAGTCTGTGCACGGAAATACCAAAGATCATTAAAGATAATAATTTTCCACATACCATATTAGACAAATGAGATAAATGGTACAAGAAGTAGGGTATTAAAAGTAAATTACAAAAGATATTAAAGGTTTATCTATGAATTTACGAATTTTTCAGCAATGCTATCATTCAAACAAAATTTTTGTAAGCTTTAGCCCAGCTCATAGCTGATGATATATTTATTCTGTTTTTCATACTTCTTAGAGAGATCAGCTTTCATGTAGTCTTGTTTACTTTCTTCAAAATTAATGAATCGATTGTTAATATATCATCATGTTAGTGCTATCTCCACTCAGTGAGTGGTGTTTATGAAAACATTGCTAATATTGTCTGCTTTTGGAGAGTTTACTGATGCTGAGGCCAGATTCTGTTATAAAACTACAACTGCAGTCCTTTTAAAATCTGCCTAACGTGAGACAGAATCGAGATCTAGAGGTACTCTTGAAACCAGTTGAGAACAAGATGGTAATGCAGTTACTCAGGAGAATTCTGAACCAAAGATAATTAAGTAACACAGGATGGCTTGAAGCATGTGCTGAATAATGGTGAGATAGTTTTTAGCATCTTCCCTGTTGAGCTAAAAAAGCAGTCCCTAAGGACCACATTTTTAACATGTCTTTGATGCAAGGATGTTACACCAAAACAAAGGCAGTTGCAAGCTGAAGCTGTGCATCATGTTTCTCCACGTAAATGACTCAGCAATGTAAGAGAACTTACATTGTAAAAATACATAATTTCCTATATAAATGTGAGTTCTTTTGAAGGCAGAATAATAGAGCCCAAAAATTAGGATCATGGGAAGTTTTATCTAATGCAATGCACCCTTGCATTCACAACAGCTTGCTAAAGACATAAAACACTTTCACATCCTGCAACAAACCATGAAATATTACTGTATATCTATTTGTGTGTTGATAAGTTCAGCTCTGTCATCATGCATTCAAAATAGTGCATACCATCTAAATATATTGAGACCTCAAACCGTAATTGGAATCTCACTAATTTGAATCTCATTAGATAAAAATTCTTTTAGTTTGTTTGTTTTGAACATGTACCTCTTTTCTGTTCCTCATTTAATTTAAATCTAGATGACTCCGTGTGTTTTTTACTTAATGACATTGCTGATGATGTTATTTTTAGTTTCACTAATAATCTTTCCTGACTCGAGATACTTTTTATCTCAAATTTTGAGTTGGAAGTTAGGTGCTTCAAAAAACACCTATCAAACAACAATTCTTTAAGTCCCAGGCAGCACTGAATAAGTTTAGAGGGTAAAAATCAAGTAACAAATCTATTGTGAAGGTTTTAAAATACCTTTTTTAAAAGCTCCTTTTGTTATTCTGATACATATTCTTCTCTGCAGCCTGGAAATGCAACAGGTATTTAGTAGCTGAAAAGAAAGGCTGTCTTTTTTGCTCATAATTGCCGCCTTCCTAAAGAGTGATGAATTTCTAGATGTCAAACACCAGTATCCTGATTAGGAACCATTCTCTAGAGCTTGAAGTAGTTTTAAATAGGGAAAAATACCCACATTTTGGCCAAATATAGATTAATTAATCATTTTAGTCTCCTATGCAGTGTTTAACTGGTATAAAAGGGTATGTTTACCTGGATTTCTCAAAATGTTTTCCCATGATAGTCTGTATTTGAGAAGAACATTTCATAAGAGGGAAAACTGATATATGCACCAGTAGGTAGGTAGAGTTGAAACCTCTGAGTTAGAATTCTTCTTTCCAAAACACCCTTTATTTTTGTTGGATTAGAGCTTGTAGCTCTAACTTTCATCTTGTACCAATGTAATTTAACTTATTCAAGTTTCACATTAATATTAACCAGAGCACTTTATGGCTTATTTTAATAACATGAGGTTAAGACAGCCTAATAGAAATATCATTTACAAAATTAATTCTTTAAATGGAAGTATTTTATACATGGCATCAGTCTTAAAGCAAATTTCATAGGAGAATTTAATACTGCATTTAAGATTTTTGTATGAAAAAATGAAATCAATAAATGTTTGGAGAAGGATTTTATATGCTTTATTAAAAGGAAGTTCACGTATGTTGAGAAGTGGAGACAACATATAAAAAGATACTGAAGTTGCAAATACCTTGAGAAAAAAATTAATACTGAGAAAAGAATTGTGTGCAGTGTATGCTTAATTGACTAAGAAAGTAGTAACAGTCATGGCATAAAATTTTAGTCACACTCAAGTTACGTAGAAAACCTGAGGAGCATTGTCCAGCTATTTCATCATCCCAAACCTATGTGCAAGTGACTTTTCCGTGGGTTCCTCAAAAGGTGGTTTTTTAATGACAATTATCCTAGCTTATCTCAGAATTTATCTAAGAAAAAGGACTGGCTTTGTGTGGGATGCTCAGTGTATGGCTCCTTCTCCCAGCATATAATGGGAACACATGCTCTCATTTGACAGATGGAAGAAAGATGTTAGCTGAGAGCAGCTTTCTCCTGGCTTCAGAGCTATTCTTAAAGCAGCTTGTTCCTTCCTGCCAAGAGAGGTCTCAGCACAAAGCAGGATTGGGAATAGCAGTGGTGTGCAGGCAGCCAGCCTCTTTTCTTGGGTTCTTTGCAGTAGACAAGAAGTAGGATTTGAGCAGGCTATGAGCACATCCTGTCTGTGAGTGGTGTTATTAAGAGCGATAAAGCTCTGCTTCCAAAAAGTGCTGGACTTATTACTCATATGTGACACTCTTGTGCAGGCACGGTAAGCCTGGCATTTAGGAGAACAGAACGACTCAGTGCATGTGCTCATTAACTATGCTGTGTATGTAACAGAGAAAGATCACATCATGTGTTTGCTGTTGCTATATTGCTATTGGCTTAGACACCCCAGAGCTCAGCAAGCTGATTTTAATCCTGGTGTTTAATTACCTCCCATTTAGCACTTCCATTCCTAACACAGTTTCCAAACTAGGAGATGCTGCAAAATGTTTATGACCCTTTCTGACTGTGACTCCTTGTTTCTGGTCTGCTGGAAGTGAAGATGAAAAACAGGATTCAAAGGAAGTGCTTTCTACTCTGCTGTTTTCCCTGCTTCTAATGCCTCTGGGAATTACTTTCCTGGTTTGAAGGGAGGCCACTCGCATGCTCACTGCACCACTTGCAAGACCTTTAACCGTAAGGACAGAAAAAAAGCGTTAGAATCCATCATAACACATGAATTTTTCAGGTCTGAAGTACAAATGGGTAGTCTACGTTATTTAAGTAATGCAGCACAATAGGAATGATTCAGCAAAAGCAGTTAGATACATGCAAGCTTTAGTTCAAGGTGTTTACTTCAGACTAGCTTCAGACTGGTCCCACAGACCAAATGTCCTCTCCAGGCATGTGCTTCAAAACTGCCTGATGAAAGCAGCATCACAAACGTTTTTCTTCCTATCTGAGCCTACCAGAGAGCCGCTCTAGCCATGATGCCCTGACATTTATCTGTATCATGAAGATAACGGTAGCATGCTGCTGGTCCTGCCACCATTGCCATACAGTATGTCTTACTTACCTTCCTGCTTCTTTTATACTTTCTTATTTGTGATTGACTCCACAATATCTACTGGCTGCTCTGAAAATAGTCAGCAGGCAAGGAAATATGCTATATGAGAGGAAATGCTACTCCCTTTTTTCGTAACCAGACTAGGATGACAGCCTGAAGGAGCTGACATAAACTTTTTCATGAGATCAAAGGTCATAGTCCACAAACTTAGATTAGTCCACAAACTTAGTCCACAAACTTCAGATTTTGATCTTCTTAAGGTTATATTTTATGCAATGGATATGTCCTGAACTGTTGCATACATTATCACTGAATGACAGCTGTCATTTCCTTGTCTCACATATTGTGTCTGGTGAAGAACTAGGAGGTTTCTTCATTCTTCTGGATGTGGAACGGTTTACGTTTCTCCAGAGAAAAAGAAAAAAAACAAATACAAAAACCCCCATGTGTGCATCTATTTTCCTTTAAATTTGGAAGACAGTTTCCAACTGAAAAAAAACATAGAAAGGAAACCTATTGAAATTCTGACAATCTTAGGCAGGAAACATTGAACTCAGTTAGGGGTATTCTGGACCTACCATTGAGGCAAGATCCTGAATCAGGCAATGCTGTGAAGTGAATGTGCCTGTACTGTCTTTTTCTAGCAAGCTCCACAAGAAGACAGAAGGCTTTTGATTAGTGGAAAGAAAAGTCAAACATTAATAGAACACAAGCTTGAATAGTTAACTTTTAAAATATATGACAGGGTAGACAGAATAGAAAACCAAAGGGTTTATATACAGTTCTTCCTCACCCGCTGTGTCTCTGCAGGCAGACCCTGTTTTCACTCAGTGCCTTTCTCAACAGCTGCATATGCAAAGTCTTCTCAGGTCCTTTGTGATTTGTGCTCGTGCACCGTGAAAGCTGCCCCTCTGCCCCTGGCTGCAGGCCCAATTTCTGCCCAGGCACTGCAGGCCCCTGTGGTGCCCCTGTGCCAGCCAGGCTCCCTGGGCTTCAGACGCATCATTCTTTTGAGCCTTTTCTTTCAGCAGTCCAGAGGAGGAACAATCTCCTCTTCCAACGACATGACTCCAACTGACCACATTTGTAAAGTACATAATATATAACAGACAACTCACAAAGATAGGAAACAAAAAAGTACTGATATATCTCCCATTACGGTCACCTAAAATTTCTTAGCTACATAGTTGATAGTTTCATATAAGTTCCCAAAAATGCTGCTTAAAGCTCTTGAATGAGACAGCAGTGTAAAAGAAAGCATTGTATGCTTGCTAAAAAGATCTTTCTTCCAAATGAACACAAGTGTAAATTCACTGTAATCACAGCCATCATTTAAAAAGCTGTGAAAGTCAAGTAATCTCATCCTCCTTTCACAGAACATAAAAAGCTTGATTTTGATACACACACTGTTAAGCTCCACTAGATAGTGATATTACCTTTGGAGAACATAGTATTAATTCCCCATCTGTCTGAGAAGATCAGAGAAAACTGGTAATAATCCATGCTACTGAATTTACCTTGATCTTTCTGGCGCATATGTGTTTACTTTGAAGCTCTATTTGTGGTTTTTTGACCACTTTTCAGAGACAAAAGACTCAAGTACTTTTTATCCTAATGTAAAATGTTGTGTAGATACAGCAGTGATATACTTTTTAAAAAGTCTCTTGTACAGATGGTCTCTCGTGAGGGATTTCTCAACCCATTAGAATACTACTTGACATTGCTATTTTATTATGAGAAACAGCTCTTTCTGGCTTCTGCTTTCTATTCATTTCAAAGGAAGTGATACTGGTGATGTATCAATAGGACCTAGGAGAGAAATCTCATATGGCTTGTATCTTCTTCCATACTTCTTTTCAATCATATTTTCTTAAGCATTTATTTTTCTCTAAGTCCTATGGGCTTCAATTCCTAGCCTTTTCCACAGTCAGCACACAAAGATCTTCTGCAATGAAAGAGCTAACATTAGTATTGTTCTCTAAACAACTGAATGAACTAGTAGTAGTGTCTGTGGAAGAACAATAGTGCCCCTATTTATGAGCAGTTAATATTTGAAACATTGTCATGACTTGCAGCTCAGAGATTTTCCACTGATCTGAGTCAAACAGTGCGCACCTTGCTTGGATGTTTGACACTGCTGGTGCCTGTGTTGTAGCTGGTGCAAAATGATTGAAATATTATGCATGGAAATACACTCAGTAGGTGGGAGGGAATTTTTCTTTCAAGAAATATCAATCAGCAAGGAAGCCTACAGGGTGTAAATGATCTGTGAGAGGAGTCCAAGATAACAGTGCAGTACAGAAGAAAAGATACAGTCTAAGAGCCATGACCTGTTAATGAAGACTGGGGTAAGATGCAACTAAACTGGATCTCTGATAAAGTAAAGGGGCAGCACTTTCAGAAAAATATTTCAAAGTGTTTTTATTTAAAAACTCAATAACATTTTATATGAAAAGCAGCTGCTATTAATGATACTGTCGCATCTAGGTAACCAATATGTCTGTCAGTAAGTATTTGAAAGGAAAACAGTCAGGTAACTATGAATGACAGTTAATAAAGTTGATATTATTAAAAGACAGAAAGAGACTTTCCATACAAGAGGACAGATACTGAAATGTTATTAATTTTCATTTCAGACACATTTTAGAAGGCTTGTTTTAGATGAGAGAGTGATTCTCAGTTCATGACAAAACAAAATACTGCTTTTGTGCTGAAACTAATTGTAAATATTCTAGTTCTGAGATTAATTTTCTGTGATAGTAGCGACTGTCCTGCCAGGGCAGGTGGGCTGAGAGCTTGGGGGTCAGTGGGCAGGGAGTACTGGGACGAGGTGAGTAGGGCAGGGACAGTGGCAGTGACTGTGAGCAACCACATCCCAGGGCAAATCCGCAGGACATTCACTCGGATGAGGACAGGACAAGGTCACTCCAGAGGGTCAGTGGTTGAGGATGAGCAAAGGTGCGTGGCTGGGCACAGACATACCTGCAGCACAGCTCAGGCAAGCATCAGGACATGGACCTGAGCTCACATGCAGCTCCTGCAAAAGGTGGGGTGCCCCTGGCAGACATCTCACTGCTCTTCCTCACACGAATCTGATCCAAGGCTATGCAGCTGCATTACCCACAGCGTGGCCTTGAATAACAGCAGCCAAAACTCTGGGACAGGAAGAGGGAAAATGCTTGCAGAATCAACTGCTGCCCAACAACAGGCTAGTGTATTTTCTTGTAGGCTATTGAGTGACCCAATAATGATTTTGTCTATTGGCACCAAATCCAAAGACTGAAATTGTCACATCCATTTCAGTTGTTCTCAGCCTCTTGTTTATTGCACTGTTCACCTGTGTTTACTTGCCTACAGCCCTTTGCAACTCTGGTGTAGTAGAGGAATATCCATTTTAACAACCCTTTTGATGGAGATCTCCAGTGGGAATTGAGAATATAGAAACTTGCCATATTGTGTTTATTTTAATAGAGGCTGATGGGTTACCAAAAGTACGGACCAGATTGCATGGGTTTTCTCAAATCAGTGGGCCAAAAAAAAATCATTTTAAAATCAGAATCTATTAAATGTAAAGATTAAATAGTAATAAACAAAAGAAACAATTTGCATAAGGTGCCCCATCTGGATACATTGAAAATTGTTTTCACGGTGCTTCAGTTTTCGTTGTTAGAGAAAGGAAACAAAAATACCTTGTATTTTCCAAAAACATTTTCCAAAACTCATGTGTTCCCTGTGGGCTCTATATGTCTTCTTGTCTTCTCTATACTAGATTTTTCTTCTTCCAATTATCAAGTTCTTGCTTTTCATGTGTCTGCTATTTAAGCATACCTTTTTTAAAATCAGATCCTGAAATAAGTTTCCTAGGGGCCAGAGATCCCAGAGATACTCCAATGTTTTTGCAGTCTGCTGGACAGACTACTGTCAATCTAATATTTAATGTAAGTCTGAATGACAATGACACAAGACATTGCCATGCTTTTGTCATAGAATAATTTCATCCTAAATTAGGATGAAAGTAAATTCCAAAATGTCAAGTTCAACAACAAAACTGTGCTCTTTCTTTCCAGTATGATTCCTTTGTTACACAAGTGACCTGAAAGGCTATGATTTCCACTGCTCATTATGTGATTCCTCTTGTCTTTCTTTTATGATTTAAGATCATGATTCCATTACATCATTTAAATATTGCCATTAATATTTTATACCCAATATCTGCAGCAAAAGACTGTGAGTAAACTCTCACATTCACGTTGCAATGTGCCTGCATCACTCCTCTCTGACACTGCAGGAAGCCAAGATCAAGACCATGACATGCTGGCTTTCTGCATTTGAGCGGACAGATCGACGAACACTGCTGCGGCTTTCAAATGCAGACTTTAATTTTCTTTTCTCTGCTCTGAATTTAAATTGTATTTCAAATAAACTGTGAGAAATAAATTGGTTCAGGCAAGATATTAAGATCAGAATTCTCTCCTTTTTAAATTACTTTGTCACTCACTTCAAACTTTAGCTCAAAGCATTATGTTTCTGTCACACTTCCATTGTTTCTCAGAAAGTAGGAATGTATATTAGCAGGCAAAAATGGGAGACTGGCTTTTACGATTTGCACTCACCCTTGCACAGACAGGAGAACTTATGCAAAACCCATGGTTTCTAACCCTCTAAAGCTAACAATTTACCATTTCAGTGTATTATCAAGTTAGCAATAGTTACACTTCCATAGAAAGATGATATGTGCAAAATACTGTTGAAAATTGAGGCTATTTCATAATTTTTTTCTACTTCATTCTATTTCTGCCACTATTGTAGGTTACTTTAAAATTCATAAAAACAGTATAGCATAACAAACTGCACAGGAATAGGCTTTATACATTTTTATCTCTAATGGCTAGCTTGAAAGTCTTCACTTGTGTCACTGAGAGGCAATTGTGAAAGAGAAATTGCAGCTTTTGCTTCCTGGCAGCTTAAAAAATTCAGAAAAATTAGATGCCAGTGGTATTTTTTAGCTTTTTATGAAAACAAGATTTATGAGATTAGGTGGCTGTGTTTCTATGTTCCTGCAAGTGGTGCACTTCTGTGTACATTATTCTGTCAATTCCATTCTGATAATATCTGATTCAATTGTGCAATCTCAGGCAACTTAACAGACAGTGCGCAATCTAAAACATGGTAAATTCCCTGGAGTTCCATGAAAAATGTGAGCAGGTAGTGGAAAGAGACTTTTTTTAAACCTTCCCTGGGGGCGGAAAAATATAGTGCAGGTTCAGCCGTTATAAAATAACATATAGCCTGGTAGAAAAGACAAATTAGGAATAATATAACCAAGACCATGTGTTTCATTTGCAGTATGATACCAAAAGAACCATTTCTCAGTCTAATTTGTTCCCCTTCTATGAGATCTTAGGTGAAAATCTGACATTTTTGAGCAGTAAGGATATTAGTGTCTCTTTTACCCTTTTGTCTTCCCCCACTTATGAATTCTCTGATGTCTAGAAAGAATTGAACTCCAGCTACAATCTTGGTATACTCTGGTGTAAAAGACAAGCAGCCATAAGAAAAAGATGCATCGAAAACTAAGTTTTATTACTGCTTTTGTTTACAAAATTGTTTAGTGTTGGACTAACCATTAAAAGAATGTTGATCAGAGAATAAGACAACTGACCCGAAGCAAATAATACGTGCAACTCCTGTTCTGAAAGGTGTTTAAGGAGTATCACCGGTAATTTTTGCTCATTCTTGTTTTTCAGATGAAGCAGATCGGTCACGATGGCTACAATCCCTCCTCTGTAGCTGAATGGCTGGATTCCATTGAACTGGGTGACTATACCAAATCCTTTCTAATTAATGGCTATACATCGATGGACCTTGTGAAAAAAATATGGGAGATTGAATTAATTAATGTAAGTTGATGAATTTATAGCAGTAGTTTCTCCCAAATACATTATATAGTTCTGGTCCCTATACATCAAGGAGAAGGCAGAAAAGCAATTTGCTCTACAAATACAGTCATCAAGTGCTGTTAATGACTACACCTTTCATGCCTGTAGCTGGGTTGACTGTACCCTTTGCTTCCATTTACTTTGCCGTTGTCTTTAGCATGCTATTCAATCAGCATGATTGTGTTTTCCTTGAGGAGGCTGAATGACATTTAAAAATATTTTTGGGGAGTTTATAGCTACAAAGCACACATCTTTGCTTTTAAAGTGCCTAGAAAAAGTATTTCCTGTAGAGATACTTATAATTTACTTTTTCTACATGCTCCAGCTGAATTAGACATAAAATAAGGAAACCTTATAGTTAGTAAGTTATGCTAAAAGAACACAATTTTTAATTTAATTATCATTTCTGCTTGAAACTTCATTTACATGACTCAGTTTAATTAGATGTCCACATATGGGCAACCATAAACTTTAATGTGGACTGCACTGCAGGGTAGTTTAGAATGGGAGGAAGTTTGTAATGTTACAGTGAAGACATTGACAGTACAGCTCTGCCAGTGGAATTTTTGTGTGAGTTATGTGCCTGAAACAGAGTTGTTTTCTCTTATAAAAGATGAATGACTGTAGCTTTGCTGTGACTTCTGAAATCAACTGTAGTGTCAGTTTATATGAACTTTAGGGCAACTTCTATATGGAGAGAAGCCTGATATCATATGTTATTGATTATTCACAGACAAAAGGCTCTGTGCTTCCTTCCAGTGTAGGAGATACTACATTTCTGCCTCTGATTAGTGCCTGAGTCCCAGAAAAAAGGGCTACCAGTAACCACAGCCAACCAAACGTAAGATAAAGCAGCTGGTGTAGTTGTGTGCTAGGAAACAGTTCCCACTGTGTCCCAGGCTGGAGAAATGAAGAACATAACTATGGTGCAAAGCCATGTTTCAACACAGCATCCGCTGCACGAGGCACAGACAGGTGTAGCCTGAGACCAGCATCTAAAGAAAAGAAAGAAAGATATAAAAGGAGTTACTTCATATTAATTGACAGACAAAACCATTGCATGTTAGAATTTCTTTTGTTGCTGTCACAGTTGATGTTAGCTAGCACAAAAATGTAGTGTAAGGCCAAACTCTGCCTCATGTGTTATGTCTCTTGCATTCAATGTATATTGTAGGTGCATGATTGAAGTCAGGATATGACTGATGCATTACGGGTGCCTTCAGCTAAGCTAGTTGTAACTGGGATTCTTTTTTCCCTAAGTGGCTGGAATTTTACTAAGAACAGGGGACCCTTTGCCTCAGAAGCTAATATAGGTCATCAACCAGCACTGAGTTGAAAAAAATAGGAGAAGACTCTGCTCTTATTGTTTTCTGTAATTTTGCATCCCATTTTGCCATAATCAATTTGGAAACAAATTACCCTTTAGCTCCCCCAAGTGGATAATTAAAACGTCATTAAAGGTTTGTGGTTTGATTCCAAACTTGCATCAGCTGATGAAAAGAGGAGTACCTGCACTGAAGTTAACAGGAGTACACTTCTGTAAAACCAGTATAAACCAGACCACTGTGTCCCTCTAATTTTAAAGCTTAACATTATGTTCCATTTCAAGGTCTGTACTTCTTGGGAAAACATGCCCTTTTGCCCTGAGTTGCACAAAGAAGCTGTTTAATAGTTGTGTAAGTACTTCTATACATATAGGAATCTATAGAGATAAATATTTTTCCCACCTGATACGTTTGAATTATATTGTTCAAGAGCAGAGTTAATAAAACAGTTTTGCATTGTAAGAATTTCTATTTTAGTCTAGCCATATTTGATTCCCCCCAAACAGTAGGAGCTCAATGTAATGATATTATGTTCACTGAGAAAATCTGTAGCTTAGAAAGGTATTTACTATTACCGTTTTCTTTCAATTGATGGGAATCTTTCAGAAATGGACAAGAAATTGGTTTGAAACATTGTGCAGTCTGTCAGAATGAGATACTTAGCTTTGACCGGCAGGCCTGCTGTCTGAAATTGATTTCAAAGGTCTCACTTCTTCAGGTGATGGCAAAGAAAAGCTTATCACAGAAAGTTTTTCATAAAAGAATGCATAAAGGTCAAAGCCACTAAGTTAGGAACAGGACTCTTCACTTGAATCGTTCAAAATCCAGGCACTTGAAAAGTAAGAGAAAAAACAGACTCAGAATCCTGAAAAGAATTCAGAGTACCCTCGGTTTGGTGTCTCTTGGGGCTAAAGTTGTAGATGGAACAAGCAGTTTAAATTAAAGTTATGCCTAATATGCAATAAAAATATATCAAGGGCTACAGAAATGATAACTTCTTCATTTCAGCTTTTTAAACACCCACTGAATTTGACATAAAAGCCATACCTAGTTTGGTTCAAGGAATCCCTTTGTTCATATTTGGTGCCTCTTTCCATTTAGCTATTGGGAAGTCAGCCATGGGTCCTGGAGGGGTAGAAACAGGTTTGATGGTAGAGATAATATCTTCTATTTGGACCCCTAAGAGTTTGAGGCACTGGAGTGTATCCTGAAAGGGCAGCAAAGTTGTTGAAGGGTCTGGAGCACACGTCCTGTGAAGGGCAGCTGAGGGAGCTGGGGTTGTTCAGCCTGGAGAAAAGGAGGCTCAGGGCAGACTCTTTCACTCTACGCCTACCTGAAAGGAGGCTGTAGCAAGGTGGAGGTAAGTCTCTTCTCCCAAGTAACAAACAATAGGATAAGAGGAAATGGCCTCAAGGTTCCTATTGAATATTAGGAAAAATTTCTTCACTGAAAGGAAAGAGTTGTCAAGTACTGGAACAGGCTGCCCAGTGAAGTCACCAGGGTTGAGTCGCCATCCCTGGGGAAATTTCAAAGACATGTAGGTGTGCCACTTGGAGATATGGTTTAGTGGGACCTGAAAGCGTTAGGTTTATGGTTGAACTCAATGAACTTAAAGGTCTCTTTCAACTTAAATGATTCTATGATTAAAGTTAACCTTCATGATTTACCCTTTATTCCCATAGGACACTGGAATGATCAGAACTTTGAATCGCCTTGTCTTCCTAAAAAGAACAGTTCTTACTTTATTTCCAACACAGTTTTATTATTCTTGTAAATTACTATCTTGATAATCACATTTAAAAACACTGCAAGGAGAACACCAAGCATAATAGAGAGGGAGAATGTCTGAGGCACTGGTGGTAAAGGGCATCTTCTCTCAGCTTTTCTGGTCCTCCAGCCAGCTCTGTGGCATTAAGAAAGAAATTTAATATTCAGCTTCCTAAAATCTATTGCAAATTGTTCTGGCAAGGTAATGTCATCTCTGACTTACATGCTAGTTTCTTTCAAACTTTTACATGTATACAGAGCGTGTGTTTCTTCAAACACGATCAAGCAGCAATTTCTAAAAGCATTTGTATCAGAAGAGTAATTTTAAAAGTTATTCACTTGTGTTTCTTGCAAGCTCCCACGAGCATTCTCAGTCCTTCTCCGACAAGTCAGACTTTGAAATTTAGATTTTGTTTCTCTAATTAATTTTTCACTTAGATAATTTAGAGTTTTCCGAGATCCATTTCCTTCTGTGATGCACTTTCTGAGAAGCATTGTTCTAATTTTCTTATCCTGGGATTGTAATTATTCAGAATGCCTTCTCCCAGATTAGGCTTTCCCAACAGTTCTGCTCTTGGCTCGTTAGAGAGATCAGATTCTGTATCCAGATTCAGATATAATTTATTCAATACTGTAGCTATGAGGAACTTTTCTGAAATATATACCATCTTCTGAAAATCCAGTATGTTCTGTAATCCCCTAACCCACCTGTACACCTGTGGTTTGAAGAATAAATGCTTTTCTATATGACTAATCATATTATTCTTGTCAGTTATTCTGGATTACTTATGTAACCCTCCCCCTCTGGGACTCACTCTCTTCAGGGAACTTTTACCATAGAGATCCTTCAGGCAAGATATAAACACCTTAAAAGCGCAAAGCAGGTTATTTGTCGTGTAACACAATTCATTGTAGGACTAATGAACTAGGCATTAAATCAACACCCACCGAATGAGTCACTCAGTGTAATGGGCAAGTAGTCATCACTCAGGTAGGGGGGAGCTGGCCTCTGGGGCTCGCTGGAACAGGCTGATCTATGGTATTGCTGAGCTGCTATCTTCTGATTTCCCTTTCTTTTTTCTCATTAGTGTTTTATACCTCTTCATGTGAGTGTTGTTCCTTGAATCCTCGAGGTGCCAGTTTTCCCTGTCTCAACAATCTTACTTCTGTCTGCAACTTTACCTTTCTCATCTCAAATGCTTCCAGCCTGTGCACTCTCTCACAGCTCCCTCTCACGCCCTAGCAATTTTCTCAGAAGGAAACTGAGAACAGTTGCACAGCTGCGCTGTACTGAAAGTAGGTCTGGAATCACAGATAGTTGAACTCTTGGGAGGAGGGTTACATGGAAGCGGCCTGGTTTACATTTCTTCTCAATTAGTTCATCTTGCACCGTGAGCTTCTTTTCTCATACATACTTCTTTCACATGGATGATTCAGTCTTTGTCTTCTGTAAAATTATTCTTTATGATATGGTTCATTTACTGTCCAGATCCTTAACTTTTTGGGAAGTGTTCTTGAAACTCTCTCCCAAATTGCATTCCTGGTTTCCCTTAGAATATAATGATTGCTGTTCAGGATCAGAGCAAAGATACCAGAGAGAGAAACTAGCTACCACTGCCTTCCATTAGTTTATAGCTAAATACTTTGGACCTTTCACGAGATTGCTGACGAGTCCCACAATTTAATTGAATTATATACTGTGTGGAAAAGCGATTCTTCAGTTTTATTTGAAGTGGCTACATGATTATTGAAGCCCATGATGTTTTTACTGTAGGAGTGAAAGAGCCTAACAACAACCATAGTGAAGCAGATCAGTGGGTCTACATAACCCACTGTGGTGTCTATAAAAATCACCATGAACAGATGACCAGGGAAGGCTACATAGCAAGTATATTATGAACAAGCATATTATGAATTATCTGCGTAGCATTCGTAAAATAACAATTTTGAGCTCAAGGACTTCTGGAATTGGGCCCAACTGGTTCTTGACTTTTTGACCTTGAATAGGTTTCTATCATCATCAAGTTTTGTGATTTTACTGCTAGTCTTCTTCCCTACAGAATGAATAAATATATTGAGCTGCCAAGGTCCACTCACAGATCTCTTGAGGAATTCACTAGAAACCTTCTTCCACTGCAATTTCTCCTGCAGTTTCCTGGTTAAAACATTTATTTCTCCTTGAAAGAGCATCTTCTTATGGCTTAATTTCATTACTGCTGTTTTGTGGGTTTTGGGGTTTTTTCATAAAAAGATTTTAAGAGTGGCTCCATCAAAAGACTTTAGAAATCCAGGCAAACAAGCAGATCAAGCAAATCATTAACCTTCTCTACATGATTTTGACTGCTTCAAGGAACACAAATCGGCTCCTGAGATATGAGGCATCCTTACATGCAGCCACATTAACTCTTCTTTGTTGTCTTTATTCATGTGTCCATTACTAGTATGCATTTTTAATTTCCTACTATTTCACCTGGAGCAGGCATAGGGACCAGTATTACCATGGATCTTCCACGAAACTCTTTTCAAAAATTGGCATAAATTTTGTCACTCTCCAGTCCTCAGTTAACAAGTTTTTAAGGAAAAAAATTACACATTGCTGCTAGCAGTTCAGCAAATTCGTCCTTGAATTCCTTCTTTATTTATCTTTTCTGTGCTGTGGTTCATTTTACACACTTCTATCATTTCTCTGTTCAATGGTCTCACTTGCAAACTGAAGAGTCTTACATCATTTAGTAATTTCAGACATCGAGAAATCTTTGTTCTGTATCTTTCTGTTCCTTCTCTTTACAGCTCCAGTACAGTCACAGAGTGGCAATGATACATGGCTAATTTCAAAGTCAGAATTTCTTTATACATATCTAGCTTGAGCCTGTAGGTCTAAGCTATGGAAGCCACTGTGCCGAACTTAGTACTCAGAGTTGTCATAAGGCCTTAGCTGACTAATACACCTACAATCTCTATACATCTTATAGTCTGTGCTTAAAGAACTTAAACCTACTGCACATACTGCATTCAGATACCTTGATCAGGTTAGTGTCTTGCTCAGCAGCTTTTTCATCTACTCCAGCAAAGCAGATAGGAACTCCACAGTACACACCAAATGGATGGATTTTGTACAGTGCTCACTTGACAGCTTAATTTCCTGTGCTATCTGACATGAAAAGATGTCTTTTTCTTAGAAGGGCTGTCCTTCAGATTCTGTTTGAAAAATTACTCTGTGACTCTTCTTCTCTTGTTGTTACTTAATTTCCCAAGTGTGCCACTCTGCAGAGACAGTTTTGGGAGAGGAATGAAACATATTCTCAGACATTGCAACTGCAGAATTACAGCTCCTGTACCTTTTCCTCTCTGCTTCAGAGTCCCCTGCTAGATTTCATATCACTGAGAAGAACTGAGAGTGTTTAGAGCCACAGTCCTTTCTGATCTCCCAGAGACACTGCTAATTGATAAAGATGCCCGTAGCTCTTCCTGTGGTTGCTTTCTAAATGGCACCGACAATTTTGATGGTCAGAAGAGCTTTCAAGACCATGAGGCTGCACTAGCAATAGGCTATGGGATCTCAAGTTATTAGGTATTTTGTTATTAAAAATATCTTGTATAGTTGTGGAGTGTAGAAAGTTTTCTGTATGACTTTTTCTTTGTTCACTCCTTCCAGACAGTTGGAAGCATATTACTGGGGTACTTGATCAAGTTCTCAAAGTTAGTTTATGTGAACCAATACTTCTTTAGAGACAACCATATTGATGTACTGGTGCAAAACCAAAAGTCTTGCATTTCAAAATTTCTAGGTAGCATAAAATGCTTGAGAATGTCTCTGACATCCTGCAAAAAAAATGTGCCTCTTTTACAAGGAACAGATATTTCTAGGCTTTGAAAGTTTAATGAGAATCTTTAAAATTCTCTGCCAGGCAGACGGAGCTTTGGGTCTTCTCACTCATTAGTAAAGTAGTAGTCTATGTATACAATGCATTAAGACATTCAGGAAAACATTTTCTACTACATTTGTGGTGGGTTTTCTATTAAATAACTACAATTTTGAAATGGGTAATGGACAACCTTGGTTTGTTTGAGAAAATATGAATGAAATTTTCAATAAACATTCAAATTCTTCGGCTTAGTTTGCAAAGCTATCCTAATTTTTATATATATATATATATATGCATATAGGACCAAATATTAAGCGTTCTTTTGACAACAGAGGAGTTGTTGGTATGTTTCATATCAAAAACTCTGAAGATGAGTGTGGAACTGAATAGCTTTTGTCGTGATGCCTTATTTCTTCATGAGGTAAGATGTATATGGATTTGTTCAGTTGCTCCTGCATTAGTAGGACAGTGCTGTAAGTGGGATTCCATTAATATGTGTTAGCCACTATGGTTACAAATACAAAGGATAACTCTCTAAATTACTCTATTTCCCTTTGAAATGGGATCAGTAGGTTCATTAAATGTACAAAAAAGCCATGGGATATTATACAAATAGCATTTATCCCCTGTATAGAGTAGTTGTGTAGATTTCCTTTATCCAAGGCACCCACAGGGGTCTCAAAATGGTTTCAATAATGCAGACCTGTTTCTTTTGCAATAATTAAATACTTAACAATTGCAATCGTATTAAATTTGTTCCTTTGGATCTTGCATTTGAAAATTATTCTTTCTGCAGTCAGATTCTTTCTGTTTTGAATGCTCATAGCATCTCCATTACTCACTCAGTTCCTAAATTACTGTGGATGTTACTTATAATTTAGAAACTGTTGTTATGTTGTAGTATAGCAGTGGCTGTCTAGAAATCTCATTGGAAGCTCTGTATCCTCAACAAATCCATGTGCCAGTATTTTAACTTCATAGAATGTTTAGCTCTTCCGTACAGTTTCTGCATTTAACATTTTGCATAGGTAGGGATCTTACAGCCTTGGAGTGGTTTGATGTGCAAACTTCCATCTGTTCCTCATGCTAAAGAAAATACTTTTTAAATGCATCATTCTCTTCCTCTATACTGTTACTTGCAAAAGATCACGAGATGACATAAACCATGGCAGTTCCTTTAAACATCTACTGTTTACCTCTTCCCACTCCCACTTTGGATCATGGCAGTGCCCAGACTCAGGAGAAGTGGGAGGAAAAACACTTCTTTTAGTTCAAATGCAGTGCTTTATTCAGTTTACAGAACAGTATGGTAAAGAAAGAAAGAGGAAACATTTGCACTGTGAATAATATCATGACACATTTTTTTTGGTTGTATCTGACTCTTTTGTAATCCATCTGATGTCTTTTTGCACTACAGGTTATTTAAATAGAAGACATGATATAAGTACTTTGAAGTAATTTCCCTGATTCTATTATTTCCTTATATTATGGCAATAACAAAAAATATTGTTTTCTGATGTAAAAGTGATATTAAAACAACCATGTTTGATTTGTAAATGTAGCCATTGAAATTTGCAGATAGCAACTACTATTCCCTCTTTTCTGAGGCAAACATTTGCTTCAGAATTTTTAAAATCAGAGCTTTCTCCCCCCTCTTTTTCTCTTTTATTTCTTTCCTTCTCTTCCCCACGCTCTCTTCAAAACAAATTATAATCAGGTAGTGATTGGCAGCCATTTTTAGCACTAATAATCAAAGCGGAGCAATTTTAGCACCTATTGTGTTTCATCTGCAGGATCATTTTCTTGTCCTGTAACACACTGGGTAGCACAAATGATTGATTTAATAAAAAAATTATCTTGCATTATAAAGCAACCTGCTCTACCTATTGCCAGAGAGAGTACTGTCTCTGAAGTATCCTAACAAAATCTTTCCCCATTCAGGGAACAAATAAATTGCCTTATCATTTGATTTTCTGTCTAAAATCTCAGTGTTCTATCAGAAGGTTCATATTTCAAGTTTCAGAATGTGATCTCCTTTCCAGGGAGTAGAATAGACTTCTTATTTCCTTTCAAACCACTGGAAAATAACCTCTTCTGCCAGCCCACAAGTTCTCTACAAAAACAGATGAAATACAGTCACTAAATATTTTGTTGTCCTAGGCAACAACTTGTTCTGCCTTCAGTAGCTTAGAAGAGGCCTGAATAAAGAATCATATTTTACCAGGTTAACCTTTTAAGTGTTGATGAGCCAGCAAGGAAATTGGATTTCTATTTTAAAATAATGTCTTTTTCAGATCAAGCTGATATTAATTTAGAAATTTTATACACATCCTATTTTGAATTTGACCTCTGAAATGTGCAGGCTTAGGATGGCATCCTTCATTACAACAAGAATTCAATTGTAGTAAAAGATAGCTGCTCTAAATAATTTCATTATGGGTATTTTATTTTTATTTTGTAGACAATATTTGTGATACTTGGGCTGGAATAAATTGTTTGTTTCAAATGTTTGCATTTTCTGCCCACAAAACCTTCCTCTCATAGTTTTAGCTTAAGGCACTTTAAAACAGATTGTGTTGATTGAAGGTCATTATAAAGTACTTGAAGGTGATGATAGATAAAAGCAAACAAGAACATAATTGTGTTAATGTTGTAAACTAATACTTCGGCCTTTACTTTGAAGTAATTTTACAATGATAAAAATCATAAAGACGTATTCCCTTTTTGCAAAGAAATAAAGCTGCAGAATTTATTACATAATGTTTTCAAGGACTGCAGTACTATTTTGGTGCTTTTTAAAAGAATACTGTGTTCAGTAGTGGGCAAAGGAGAAATAATTCTTCTTTAAAATCTTCTTAAATATTTTTTTTCTGCTTCTGCATTGCTTTATAGGATATTCTGAGGAGTTGATATTTCCAGTTAAAATTCCTGAGTGTATCAGATCTCGGCCAGCATGAATTATCTTCTGTTTGCAACTGATTTCAATAGTTAGAGGTAAAGGGGACATATATTTTAACTCTAAAGATGTTCAAGATCAGAAATATTTTAGAAATATTTTCCTTCTATAGCAGATTTTGTTAACATTCTCAGGGGCAAGAGCCAATGCAGTGCTGTGCCGTATAGACCTATCAGTGTGATTAATGTGCCAGAATTAGGACAGCAGCCTTACCCTGGGTCTTTTGCTTGATTCTCCTGTGTCACATTGTTCAGAGCTACTTTGGATATCTCTGCAATCCACTGTGTTTGTATCATACAGATACAGTCCTGGATTTCAAAAAACACTGAAAAGTAGTATACCAAGATTATGAATAGAAGTAAGGTCAAAATTTTCTGAAACAATAAAGCTGAGGGGAAAGGAAGTATTTACTCAACTGTAAAAGGTTCTATTGCAGCCTACAGCCAACAGGGCTTAAAGTCATCTTCAAGGATTTTTGTCCTTCACTGTTTTTAAATTTCAAAGGAATAAGGTTTCAGTCACATTCCATAAAGGGCAATGCACAATTCTAATAGCTGTTGGTGTGGAGAAACCTGTCATATTCAGTCTGTATCACTTCAAAATTACATACCATTATCTCCAGTTATAAATTTTCTATAGATGTAAATAACACACTGGCAGCCCAAATGTTTACATCCTTGAAATAGTTATTGGCAGATGTTTGTGATCCCTTTCACAATGATCAAGACATTGCAAGGTTATGTACATTTAACTCCTGATTTATATTCCTACCTCAGTTTGTACTTTCTTACTCGTTGCTTATTTTAAAGAATGTTCTTTGTGCCACGTAGAGATCTTGAAAATGCATTATTCATCCAAAAGCAGTATGTGTATGGATTTGAATGCACTACTATAATTTGAAAAATAATTTGAGAAAATGCAGTTAAACTTGTTTCTTTGTGCAATGATATTCAAAATGTTATTCAGATAATGAATTACAACATAGCTGTTGCAAATCTGTGAGTCTGTTAATGGAAAATTAGAGATCGTTCTAGTTTTATGGGGTTCAAAACAGAAAATCAGTTTCAAATCTATTAGAATGCTTTATCTGTGTTTTTTTAATCGATGAACTAAGTACCTGATTCAGATGCACTAATGACAGAAGCTACTTGAAAAAATATAGTTAGACCTTAGTTGTTCTTTTCTTCACGTGTTCAAAGCTGGATCAGAACCTGTCTGAGCTAATCAGGTTATATGAACATACTCATCAGTAAAGGACATGTATCAGTTTTCTAAAGAGCATTTTTTATCACTCTTGAGGCATCAGCCAAGCACCTGGCCATCCTGATTTTCTCAGGGTCTGGACTTCATGCTACCCTTTACAGTAATAGATTCAATAATAATTCTATTGAATAGTTGCAGATGAGCTTCTAATGACTGTCTTTCAGTCTCTATCATCAAAAGGATTTTTTCATCATCTCTTATTCTACATGCATGATCTACTTGAAAATGGAAAACACAGTCATAATGTCGTACTTTAAAATATATTCCCCTCCAGTAAGCCACAAAGAAATGCATATGCACTCATGTGCACACATAAAGCACAAGAAGAAGAATTATGCAGAGCTAAGTATTTAAAACATTTGTGTTCCCACACGCAATATGGTTCTACTGTGTTTTCAGTGAACATAACCAAATGCAAGGTAGTTTGTGCTTCCTGCTTTATAAGTTAAATTTATGTAAGATTTATATAAGCAATAGATAAGCATCAAAGCCACAGCCGAGGAGGATGGATGGCAAAACACCAGGCTAGTTCATAAATTTACGTTATTAAAGAGAAGTGATAGATCTATGCTGCTTCTTTAGTTGAAGCTGAGCAACAACTTGCAAGCAGAAATAATTCTTCTTACCTGCTTTTAATACCAAAGTATACAGCAGCACTAGTATATGACATCCACCAAAAGAAAGTTCATTAATTTAGGTTATCTGCTCTGATCTGTGAACTTTTTTTTTTGTTGTTGTTAATTTGTGGCTCCCTGGGAATCAGAAGTGTAAGATGTGACAATGTGAGAGAAAAAAGCTGACAGAAGTTTAATATGCCTGTAAGCATATGGAGTGGTTGGCTTTGGAAATTCGCTAGAACTGAAGTGTGGGAAAGAGGAAACTGAGAACTGAGGAGAGTTAGTAGTAAATGAGGGAGTTATATGCAAGGATGAGATGTCAAGAGTCAGAAACAAGTGCCATTAGGTGCTAATGGGCTTAGCAAGAATGACTAGAAATGCATTTTGAAGAAACAAACACAGAGTACCTTAGTATCATATAAAACAGAAAAAAGATGAAAGTCCTTATTTTATGTCTATTTAAAATAGAAGCAAATGACTACACAGGTACATAGAGAGTTTCAAATATTCAAAATTGCTTTCATAAATAGATTTTCTCTGTTTTCCTTCAGTCAAATCAGCTTGCTGACCCTTTGCATCAGAGAATCACCCTCAAGGTTTGAGAGCAAGCTCCTAGAACACTCTCTAAAATATGATCAAAAATTATAGTTTCTCTCAGTAATTTTATGGTGTTATTAATAGACAATACTATGGTACCAAAATGATGATTTCCAGAAAATATGAAAGATGACCAGATGTCATATGTTATAGAAGAAATAAAACATTGGATAGTGTTACAGGTAAGGAGATTTGTGTCAAGAATGCCCTGATGTGAGAAAGAGTTTAAGGGTTTACAAAAGATTCTTTAGGGATGTTTCATTTAAGATGAGGTTCTCAGCAAAATATTTTCCTGTGGATTTTAATATAGTGTACTTCAGCTTTTCACCATGAGATTTCTGATGGTCGCTGGAATTCAGATAAGGAAGAGATGCAATCTGGCTGCTATCTTCTCTGCGTTTCCCCAGGGATTTAACATAGATTATTCCAATGTGTCAAGGATAAAACCCCCTCACTGTTTTGCAAGAGGTGCTGTTAAGCAAAATGGCTGAGATTTTGTGTTTATTGCTGACAATTTGTTATATTTCCATAAGCATCAGCATTTTAGCATCCCATTTGTTTGTGTTAACCTAAGGTTTTTTTCCGTGTAAGTATGGAATTAGCTACTGCATTTTTCTACAAGGAATTAAGGAAGATACTGCTGATAATTAAACACAGACCATTTGATAGGAAAATTAAGAATTTTATTTAGTCCTGAAACACACTTGTTTGTTTGACTGTGCTTGTAGCAATTATCAAAACACTAAATAGACTCAGAGGTTCTGAAATATAAATCTTCTGATGGGAAAATGTCAAGGTAAGTTTAAATGAATAGGAGGGTTAGAAACGTGTTTACTGATAACTGCAGAAATCTGTCATCAGAATCACAACACACATAATTCTGAATATGTGAAATCTTGTACTTGGGTTTAGTCTTCGTCATGTCCTCCTGATGTCTTGCAAGTAAAAAAAAATTATTACAAAACCGACAAACAAAAATAAGGAAAAAATACCAAAATCTTTCCCAAGTATCTGTCAAAAGAGCTATCTCTGTATAACAAATCTTTTATTGAATTGTAAGAGAGATGAGTGTTAGTGACAATAGCCACGGTCAGTTTTTACATGCAACTAGTAAAATAATAATAAGTAGTAGCATGTTTTATTTATTTCAGAAGCTGACACTTGGCTTTGAAAAATACTAAGGGAAATCAATTATTTTCGTTGTTCATTTTGTTTTCTGCTGCACCTTTTTTATCTCAAGGGCAGTCTCCCATTAAAACATTTCAGAACTTTGTTTGCTCTCACTGTGAGTTTCCCACCTGAGTCCCTAATCCTGTTTCCTAATCCTGACATGTCAAAAGTAAATAGTCTTGGTACAGAAAGAACAAGCACTGGTCAGTGCAATGTACATTCTGGGACATACCTGGGGGTCTTATACCTTCAGTGCTTTCACCAAAGCTGTCTTGCCAGCAGCTGAAAACTTGAAATTCTTCTGTACCTCCTCATAAAACTTATTGATATTTTAGTAACCCAGCATGCTTGTTCAGTGCATTGCTTGCCATGAGGCTCTTGGGAATGTTTTAAATGGGTGCACTCAAGTGTCTCTGGTGGTAGGATACCACAAGGTGCTCAGTTGATGTGTAAAGCTGTATACAAAACAATATAAAAAAAAAGCATTTCACAGTCATTTAACAGGGTTATATAATTTAATGTGTCGTTATCCTGATCTGCTTCTTGTGTTATGTTTAATTGGCTTATGGCCTCCCTCCCCTGGCTTTTATTTTTCAAAACTTCTCTTCTGCCAGTGTTCATATGGTATTACAGCACGAGCAACAAAAAACAAGGTCAACAATATTCTCAGAGAGCTTCAACTCAACCAGTTTCTCTCCTCATGGATAAGTAGAAGAACCCTGTTACATTAGTGGTATTTCAGAGTGCATCTTCTAACCAGCCATTCCCAAAATGCTTCAAGTTCAAAAGGGTTTACAGCACAACTTTACTAAATTATTCCAAATAAAGGGCACCGTTGGGCAAAATTCGTAACTGCATCTTTCATCTGCTCATTATATTAATTATTTTACGTATTCCACTCATTAAGTGGGTGGAAGTAGAGCAAGACATTGCAATATTGGAAAACCCTTTGTTTTTCCTATGCATATGTTAATTTTTAAGTTCCTTGTGATGATTGGTCCTACAGTATGCAATCATGGATATACTGGTAACTTTCCAGATTATTTTATTTTTACTTAAAAAATTGTCTTAAGAAACAGACACTCTTTTTCATAACTATATCGCAGTTATGAAAACTTTGAAATTTATTAAAATATTTTTTAAATTAAATTGCATTTGAAATTCTATATAATTTTAAAATATCTAAATATTAAAAAAAATATTGAAAATTTATTTCATGTACCTAGGTGATCACTTGAAATTTCAGACAATTGGAATGAAATCATTAGTGTTTTCTTTGACCTGTATTGAACATGCTAAATTGTATTCTGCTTTAGCAAAACAAGGATCTATGAAAGGATAAAATTTCAGTTTCTGACTATGTCAGTGAAATTCATATTTACAACTCAGTCATAGGAGATACATGTCTAGCTTCTCGCTATAATCATTGAAGATATGCAGCCATTTCTCTGATGTGATTCATCTAGTCCTAAAGCAAATGCTTAAATTATATCAAATGAGTCATGCCTTAAAGGTGCCTATTTTTCCCTGTTAATTAAAGAGACCTTTGTGTGAGTACTGAGATCTCTATTGTGGACATTTAATTTGCCATAAGATGAATATAGCTCTGAATCTCTACTTGGCTTTGTACTTGAGAAAATACAGTAGAAATTATTGACTTAAAATTGTGATATTCAGGAAAAATAATAATTAAAAAACAGTCCCAGTATCAAAACTCCTGAGATGAAACCTGTTTCCCCTAGAAACCTGTTTCTTACTTGAGGAAACGTACTGGAAAGTCTCGGTATGTTCTGAGAAAGTAATTGTAGCACACCATCATATACCAACACATTTTATCATTAACAGCCACTGGATGTACCAGACTGCTAAGTGCTGCCTACTCCTTAGGAACATCATGTATCTTATGTCTGGCTTTTTTCAGTCCTGCAACTATGTCTCTCGTACTTCTAGGGCATTCGTATCACAAAAGAGAACGACTTCTACCATGTCTTTTTAAATCCACACTCTTAGTTATGAATAGAAAGAATATGTAAAGTAAATAACCTCATTTTTCTACCATGTCAGTTTTCTGAAAAAGTCCAGAACAATCCCATGTAAAACAGATTTTCCAATTTCCTTTTTAAATTCCTGCGATTTGTCCAGGACCTGTGTTTTTTATTCAGGCAAGATAAATCCCATTCAAATAGCACGGCCCTGATTTTATAAGGGCTGTGCTCTTTACAGCTATGCCTAAAGATTTGAACCGATTTTCACTTCCTAAGGATAAATTTTATATATGATGATAATTTGTAAACTTCATAGCAAGATAAGAAATATTAATTCTATGTTCAGCAGTCAAACCGGGCACTTGAGAAAGTATAGCTCTGCATGTCTTGCTGGTTCAACTAATAAATCTGCTTTGCATTTGAGGCCTAGAAAACTTTATAAACATTTTTCTAGTGTTCTCCTTGAAAACAAGTATGTATATGGCAAAGAATCAATGAAATCTGATTATGCTTTCCTATGTGCTGAAAACAGAGGACTCATACATGCAGAATCACCAACTCCTGCCATTATTCCTGAGATTAATTTAAAATACAAAATAGTTTGAATGTGGTCTTACAGTTATAAAAAAGCATGTTATCAAAACATATTTTTAAGCGTCCTTGATATTTATGTGCATGATCTTAGTACAGTGTTGCACATAAACCCAGAAAGATACTAGTATGTGCTTCAGGGAGTTGAGAGAAGAAAGAAAAAGTTCACCAGAGAGTTTAAAAGATATCAGAAACAGAATTTAATACTGTTTCCAATACTGCTATGGACTACAGAAGGAATGCGACAGAACTTCATAGGTTTGAAGTTTAAAAGCAGATAGTTGTCAGAGTAATGTATTCAATTGCTTAAAAAATAAGATTAAACAAAAAATAGACATTTAATTTAGTTAGATGAAAAAAAAACGTTCATGACATACAAAAAAATTAGAACATAATCTCTCTCTAAATGAGCAGTGTAAACATCATTTTTTCATAAATTTAAGGTAGGTGAAAACCAGCATAATAGTCACGCATGACAGGAAGAAACCTAGCAGGAATCTCCCCAGCCCTAACTTGTGTGGTTCAGTGACAATAACCCATATCAGCTTTCCCACCAAGAGACATATATTGCAATATTGCTTACAAGATGGCATTTCAAAGTCATTGTAATAAAGGAAAATTCCACTAGGTGGGTCTGGTGCTCTTCTAACAGGGATCGAGAATGTTAGTGCACAGCAATTCCGTGCTCTTTTTTTTTTTTTTAAATTGATTGTTTTCTTAACTACTCTGAGTATGTCAGAATCCAAACATTTAGTTATATTTTGGATGTTAGCACTAATACTATATCTCTTTAAGGGTAAAGTACCCGTTATCTTGGTTAAGACCAAGATATGAGACTTTAACAACGTGTAATAACAACGTGTAAGTAGTTAGTATTTATCTTACTGCTAGTATTTGTCTAAACTGCTAGACCTGTGTTTTATTGCAGCCCTCAAAAATGTCATGAATTTTTAAACTTGCACTGTAATCACAATGAACTTTTAATTACATTTTTTCTGTGAAGTATCATCAATCTACATAGAATTTTAATTAGTAAATTTATTACATTTAAAAATTTTTTATCATCTAAGATAGAATGTGACAACATGAATGGAACATCAGCAACCAGGGAAACTTTCTTTTTGTATGGGCCATTACTTAAGAGGATGTTGATTTAAAAACAGAGCTCTGCTATGACCCGGTGCAGTCACTCATATTTTTATTAAAATCAGTTTATACTTATCACCCTTACCTCTTAGATGGCCTGAGATATGCAACTTCAGGCATGCAGGTTGCATATTCTCAACTTGTATTCTTCTTTTAAGGCTGCAATTGCTATTTGAGACCTGAAGGCCTCGTTGCCCAAACACCTCCACATGTGTATCTCCCAGATGTGTCAATCTGGTCTAGTAAAAGGTGTTTTTCATTACTACAAATGCTGCCCTTTTGAGAAGATTTAGAGTGGGTTGCTGGTGCTATAAAAAGTGTAGGTTTTTCTATAAAAAAGAAAGAGTCTGAAAAGTTTTTCTGTCTTTTTTTTTGACATTTCTGGTGTTACACAGTTGGCTATTTTTGCGAACATGCTGCATGTTATTAATGCTAGGTAACTACTCCAAATAGTTCTGCAAACAAACTACAGGACTCAGTTTGTTTCAGCTGTGTTTGCATTTTCCTAATATGCTAATGAATGAGTTTTGGAATATTACAGAGAATAATATAGAAAATAAAGCATAACAGATATGATAAATTCCCAATCTGCACACCAGAAAACCAATTTGGATAATGTTTTTTAAACTCATTCGCTATATGTGGTCTTATTTCTGGTGGACATGTGGGCTCATATGCAGCAAATATAAGCCTATTGACAGTAGCCCTGCTGAGACACTAGGAATTTTTGTCAGACCACAGAGGTCCACAACGCAGCACAGACTCCCATCAGGCCAGAAATGAGAGCTTATACCATGTACTACTGATAATTACAATTTATCTGGTATCTGTTTTCTTTTTCTGTAGCTCACTGTTAAGAAAGCTGGTAAAATCAGGCTGTGCATTTTCTATTAAATGTAAAGGTGCAGAGCATCTACTCATCAGCTATTTTCATCTAACACCATGCCACACAACCTATGCAGGAAACTGGATTGGTGCACCACTTTACCAGAAAAACCTTCTTACTTCTTTTCACGGTAGGTGTAGAATGGAGATCTACTTTAGTCATTGAACAAGACTAGAAGTAGAGGTATTTCTCTGTATATAAGGACCTCAGTAGATTGCAAGATCCAAAAAATATTCACCAAAAAGAGTAAACCAGTCTGAAAAGTGCTATGGCATGTTTTAAAAAACAGTTATTTGGCTGACAGACATAGAAAGCTGTATCTTTCTATAATAAAAAAAAAAGTGGTACACTTTTTCTAAAGCTCATTCCTTCATCTTGCCATAGCCAACCCTCCATATCAGAAGTATTGCAAAGGTGTGATGTAAATGCCTTCTAAGCTCTAGGAAGCTTGCCTAAAAATTCCAGGTAAATAGAAGATCAAATGTGAAATGGATTGTGATTCATGTGTTGAAATATCCTTGTGACCTCTGTTACTCTAGAAAAACATAAGACCAACTAGAACTAGATATTGCAATACAGAAATATATCTATGGAAAGAAATTAATTCTCTTTGTACTCAAATGCAATTAAGCACTCAGTAGCCAGTACTGGGTGCAGAAATGTGGGTATTTGCAAAGTTTATTTCTGCCAGAGTTTCTTAGTGAAGTTGGAGCAGACGTGCCTTTAAACTACAAAAAAACTACTCAGTCTTTATGATTAAAACCCAGAATCTTATGAGTCAACAACCAGTAGAAGTTTGCTTTTCAATTCTTTTGACTGCTGTTGCTTGACATAACCAGGAACTATCATTGTAACCAATATGAAGGCATTTGTGAGTGTGAAGAATTAGTGAGGAGCGTTATTTTTAACTTTTGTTTCTAAGCAGTACAATAGCAACAATACTAGTGCTGCTACAACACTCCTGTGCTTCAGTTCTGCCCACAAGCCCTACCTTAAACAAAGGAAGAGTACGTGTTTTGAGAATTCTATTATTCATGATCTACAAAATTTACATAGTTATATGAAAACAAAATAATCTTCTGCCAACATTTGGACGTTTCAAACTTGTCTTACTGCTCAAAATAAAAACCACAGAAGTCAGTCATTTCGCCATGAAATGCTTTTTCAAATGGTTCGTAACTTGCATTGCCAGAATTGACCTTGAACTCAGAAGCCTGAAGGTATATTTCTTTTATCTTGGTATTTCAAAAGAATATCTCTGTTATGTCCTAAATACTGTTTGTCATTGTGAGCTTTATTTCTAGAGTAACCTTTTATGGTATGTTTTTTCTCAGGAGAACACATAAAATGTCACAGACTAGCCTGGCAGATTACAGATTGTCCTGGTGGTTCTTGACACCCCAAGACAATTTTGGAAACTAGTAGAGACAGAAAACTTTGAAGAATGGTTTTGATTAGGATTCTGATTTCACACACGTTCTGCAAAGCCATTATTGCATTCATTTCCATGTGGACCACCCAGGATACTACTTTTTTAATTCTGTGTAAATGTCTATAATTCCTGGTGGATTTGTACTTGCTGCAATAATAAGCAAACAAACATAACCTCTCTGGCTTATGGTACATTACCAAATTAGTTGTGACCTTAGAGCAATGAATTCCATAGCTATGTCTATATTAGTAAATTAAACAGTGTTCAGAAAATGTGTCCAGGCACTACAGCACACATTCAGAAGGACCCAGGTATCCTTTTGGCATATACCTAGTACCACTGAAGAGGTTCTTGAAAAACATGAAGATTCTTTTTTGCTTCTTCCTCTATTTTTCTGCTCATTGCATTGTATCCTAGTATTCTGGAAAAGGCAGGAGAATTTGTGCCCTCAGCATGATTTTTACCCTGGTATCATAAAGTACATACATGCATTAAACCAGCTTAAAAATATCCTGTTATCTGCAATGACAAATGTCTATCTTTAACTCCCTGTCCTTTTTGTCTTAGTTATACCAAAACCCATCTTCATTACTGTCTTGCTGTAACAACACTTTATATGAGATTCTAACGACTTGCATCTCAACGGGGAGTTTTAATTAGGGACAAAAGTTTTCCATTTCTGTCTTTCTCACAATACTGTCATACAAGCAGCAGATGAAAGGTTTAAATTTTAATGTGTACTCCACCATACTCCTCTGATTTGTGTTGTAAGTACTGTTTGGCAGCCTGCCCTTATTACTGTGTTTTACTTTATTACTACACATAATTTTGAAAAATTGCTTTAAGAGTTGATACAAAGTATGGGTGAGAATAATGTAGGCATTTGCTGTTATATATCATCCATTATTATCTTGTTTCGAACAATTTTGCTCTGCTTTTCAGTGCTCTCACATTGTATAATACCCAGGTTTTTGAATTGCTTTCTAATTTTGACATCAGCTGTAAATTAAAGCCTGGTACTTTTTCCATTGTTCACTCTGTAGACATTACTACTTTAACTGCAAACTCCTCAGAGGAGGGATCACCGTGTTATCTACGCAGTCTTCCAGCTGTCCTGCATCAACAGGGTGGCTCTGTTTGCCTGCACTGCAGCGTGAAGGTGGGATTTCAGAGGTCTCATACATCCTGGAAGCTGGTTTATCCTTTACTTGAATTGTTCCATCTCAAATTTTACCTGAGGGAATAGCTGTCAAAACTCGCGGTACCACAGGCGTGGTGTTGTCAGTAGCTGTGCTACCCGGGTACATCAGCAGAGGCTGAGGCCACACATCTGGGCAGCTGTTCCCTTGGTGCTGACATACGTCCCAGCCTGTGACGTGCTTCCGCTGGGAATCTTTGTCTCCTGGCGGGGAAGGGATGGCACAGGGGGTGCCTGGCGCTGCACTGACTGTGCCACAGTGCTTCAGCAGTCAGCTGTGCCTGGCAGGTGGGGCGGTGCGGGCGCAGAGCAGCCTCCTGCCCCCAGCCTCTTCCCTCTTACTGGCAGTGCCTGAGCCAGAAATGACTCAACTTATCTGTAAGATAGCGACGGAAGTCTCGAGCGCTGTTATTTAAAACTGTAGTATTTCCAAGCTGAACTAAGCGGATGTGTAACACATGTCACAGAGCTCCATCGTCTGTTTGATAGAGTCACTTTGCAGAACACTTAAAGCGATGTTTTACCGTTGGTGCAGGAAAGGAATGGATTTTGAGAATAGACAGAGGAACAAGATTTAGGAAGGGTCCAGAAGTGACAGGGTCCCACAAGACTGGGCTCCCCAGGGCAGCAGGGCAGGGCCTGGCAGGCCAGCCTGTCCCACCCTCCCAGCCAGGAACAGGGCATCTGGAGGGGACCAGGGCAGCCCCAGAGACTGGGCATCTCCTTGGGGAAGGGAACAGGCTGCACTGGGATATTGGCCCATGGGGGGTGTCAGGATCAGGCATGGTGTGAGGGCTGGGGTCAGACATGGTCCCGGGGTTGTTGTGCAGGGCTGTCCCGTGGCGGTTTCTGGGGGCCTCCACCATGCCATGGACACCAGAGTGGACATACTCTGGGCCTCACCAGAAGCATAGAGATAGCTGAATGCAACATGACAGTGGCATGAGCCTAGTGACTCCTTTTCTTCCTTCAGTTGTTAAAATAGTCCAGAATTACTCTTTATGTAGTTTCCAATATATCAGTATTTTTTAATTGGAATTTGAGATTGTTTAGATCTTTCAGCACGTTCAGAGATTTGGATGTAGTTGTCTACTTGCTTATATCATAGAATCACAGAATGTTAAGGGGTTGGAATGGACCTTAAAGATCATCTAGTCCCAACCCCTGCTGCCATGGGCAGGGACACCTCCCACTAGACCAAGTTGCTCAAGGGCTTATCTAACATTCCTTGAACATGGCCAGGGCTGGGACATCCACAACCTCCCTGGGTAACCTGCTCCAGGGTCTCACCACCCTCACAGTAAAGAATTTCTCCCTAGTATCTAACCTAAATTCCCTCTCTTTCACTTTGTACCCAGTACTCCTTATTCCTGATGAAGTCATGCTCCGGCTTCCCTGTAGGCCCGTTCAGGTACTGGAAGGTTGCTATAACATCCCCATGCAACCTTCTGTTTTTCTGTATCCTTTATGTCAAAATCTGAGTATAAAAGAGACCCTTTTACTGAGGATCACTACTGCATAGCTGTAGCAGCTTACCTTTGGAGAAACTCTTTATACAGGAACATTTTAAGTGTTTCTACTCAAGAATCACTTCTAGGATATCTGACTTTGGCTTGTCATTCCTTTGTGTATGACAATCTTGCTCTTTTAACTGAGTTGAATATGAAGCTTGGTGATTTTGTTATTGTTTGGCTTGGTTTATCTTTATTTCTCTAAATTAATTTCAAACTTTCATAGGTTTCTGAAAATTGAGTTGATCAGACTGTGCAGGCTGGCAGAAAGCTGACACTTTCCACAAAATATCACACTCTTGCCATTTAGTTCTTTTTCAGTTGCAAATACAAGAAAATAAGTTATGTTGGATGAAATGTTGTACTTATTATTAACAAAGAAATACTTTTGTTAGTTATGGTAATATTTAAATTCACGAAAGTGTAGATAGATTATTTGGTAATTTTATTCTTTGATATAAGCATATTAGTTAATTATCCTTGCTACTTCGTAGGCATTCTCCAAGGTCAGTGGAAGGAAATAGATACCTCCCATGACTAATTATCACATGCTAAACTGTTGGTTTATTCTGAAACTGTGCTTTTGACCTCTACTGTTCAACAGTGACTGTATGGTGAGGAATAAAATTCTGCTAATATCCAGATTCCATGTTACTGAGCTCTCTTCTGTTAGAAAATTTCTTTACATCCGGATAGTGATCTCTTCTGCAGTGGCTGGGGATGAGAGCAATGTTCGCATCATAGCAGTGACTGCATGTTGAATAATATGCAAGAAAACTTCTGACTTTTATGAGTCACCAAATCTGAGTGATGTGGTGATCCTCTGGGCTGATTTGGAGGGTGGAGCAGGAAGAATTTCAGAATGTTTCTGGTAGTTCTTGAAGAGATCCAGTAGCTTCTTGTTCCTACTACATCAAATACCTCATATAAATTGAGCAAAGAAATGTTCTTACCCATTAACAGAAGCCAGAGGAGTCAGAGTCTGTATGCTTTTTGAGGAGAAGTTTGGATTTTGGGGGTAATTGAGAAGGCAGGAAGTTTCACCTAAAAAGATTTGAAAGCAACTTATCTTAATCCTGAAGGAAAATACTTCCGCTCAGGAAAAGGTCATATATCCCATCATTGTGGAGAAATTCCTGAATGTTAAAACTGATACAGACTCCAAGAAATATACTACTGTTTGATATTTCTGCAACTTTCATGCTGCTAGCTGGTTTGTGGAAATCCTCTGATTGACACTTTTTGTTATCATGTAGTATTTACAACTTCAAAACTTGAATTTTTTTCTTTTCTGTTTTCAACTGCAGTAAGAACACTGACAAACTAGCAGAGCATATGAGCTTTTTAAGGATTTAAGAAAAGCAGTTAAGTCCTGTGTATGATGAAACAGTGTATAGGTTTTAGAAAGCCATCAAGGCTGTTCTCTGCTGATGGCCTTAGATAGGATAAGGTAGGTTCTGGTAAAGTTAGAAACTCTTTAAAGAAGGATTTTTTGAGAGTAGTGATAGAGAGACTGAGTTAGATTGCAAGCTGAACATGGTTAGGGACTGTTGATGGGTTCTGAAATTAAGTGGCACGAGCTGACTGGTATCTATTCAGCAAAACTCTCATTCTTACCTCCAAAAGAACAGGTGATGATGTCTGAACTAGCGAGTGAGAATGGTCCCTGGAGGAGCCTGTCCTGAGAACTGTGCCACAGAGAGTGCTAATTTGCCATCCCAGGGTGAAGGCTATCAGTTAATTAACATGGATGATCAGCAGCATGGTGCCTGGGTTCACTCCCTGGCTCCATCCCACTGAGCAGTTTAGCCATAAACAGAACTATCCTTGCTGGAATGAGCAGCTTTTCTCTGCAGGCTTCAGGCTTGCTAATGGGCATTGCTCATTGATTCAAAGGCAAGTTGTGATTTAGTCTTGTTCAGTGGTTGCTGCTTCGCTTCTCTTGCCTTGCTTTATAAATTGATGCAAGCCCTTCTGTTGGAGCACTGGCAGAATCTGGTGCCTGAGATGGAAGGAAAAGACCAGCTTATACCTCATTCTCTTTCATGCAGTCTTACTGCAATTTTATTATGAGATAAAGGCAACTTCTGAGCAACCTAGCCAAGGAATCCAGTTTTCCGTGTACCATAAAAAATGCCCTGGCAACAGTCACAAGTCCCATTCTACAGGAATTTATTAAAAAATAGCTTGAATATATATATATACAGCACCTAATCAAATCCAGATCACTGATCTTTTACTCTTGGGTGCAATGGTTGAATTAGATTTGCAGCAGCCTGTATTTGTTTTTATGAGAACTATAATTCTTTTTTTCCCTACTGCACAAAAAGGAGTGTTTTCCCAGAAGAGCTTAGAGAAAAACACCAGGAAAATACGAAGCTGTAGTCCCAGATTTCAGCTTTTGTTCGGACTCTGACCCAGTTCCCTCTCCTGTGCTACAGCAGTAGTTCCAGGAGGATATGACTCTTCTTGCATCTGGATGGTTTTCAGCAAAGGTTGTTCCTGAGCCAGGAGGAGGCAAATGCCTCTTGAGAATTAATGAATTAAACCCGATTACATAGATGGGTTCTGCAACCTGTATTATCAGTATTTCTAAGTGGTGTTGGTTCCTTTTGACCAATAGACCTATTTACATGTCAGTAATTACTATATAAGCTGTTTTTCTGAAACCCACAACCAAGCAGGAGATGCACTGGCTCTTACGTCTTGGAGGATCTTCTCATCTTGATTATTCCAGGCATTCCAGGCATCATTCAGATGTTGGTCACAGCAACAAGGAGTGATGGGACCAAACACTAAGCCATGTCTTTCTAAGTTTGGAAAGCAAAAGAATCTCTGTTGTAGGCTGATACATCTGCTTCTTCCTAAATGATTTGGAATAGATTGTGAAGTTTTTTGCATTTGCAGAGCCTACCATGTTATTGAACAGCACCAAAGAACAATCTCCTGTATCATGAGGGGAGGGCAGGTATTACAGAAAACATTCAAAATGGTGATCAAGAGAAAGAGCACCCCTGGAAGGGAAAGCACCTCTCTGGACCTGCAGGAGAGCTTGCCATAAGTGAAACAGAGAGCTATCAAAAAGTGAAGCCACCAGACAAGGTATTTTGCTTTTTAATGTCACAGCTTTTATGGGTGTGTGGTTTTTTGTGGGAATTGATGTCATAATTTATTCTTTTAGCATCCAGGACTTGATCTGTTGTTTCATTAATGTCTCTACCAACCACCTGCATATGTCAATCACAATACTCTTTATAGACCATTTCTTAGTTTTACATTTCACTTTAAGAAGCTGATGGGTTTTAATATTCACTTCTGATGTAAGAACTATGCTAGCCCCCAAAGTAAAGATGGTATCTCATTGTTACTGTAAAAGATAAATGCCTTGCAGAATGTGAGTATTCCAAAGAAGAAATAGCAAACATTAAATTAATTTACTAGAAAGCAAGTAGCCTACTTTGTTATTTGTAGTCTATCTACTAGTAATGAATTGATCGACATGTTTAGATGATGGCACTGGAATTGCTGCCTATTTAGTTTTCAATCTGTAAATGCTTAGGTGGCCACCTCATATTATCAAGATTTTCTGCCTGTGCTGGTTTATTAATTTTGACTTTTGTTTACTGAATTTACTAATACTGGTAGCATAAGCTTGTGAGGCCAAGAGGTCTTCCAAATCTTCTGTAACTGATGCTAACCAGTGCAAATAGGACCTTTAGGACCAAACATGCAGGTTTGCATTATCTACTACTGTACTCCGATTTGGCCCTCTAAGTAGGTGCATTTCCATAAAGGTGATTTATCAATACTAAAGCTGAGGTCCCCAGAGGATCTGAATTAGTGTTGCTTCACTGCCACCTTACCTTTTACATATTGCATGTCTAAAACTTGATGAGAAATGGAGTACACAATATCACCACTAACCTCCTCATACCTTTCTTTTTTTTTTTTTCCCAAGTGAGAAGACATTACATATGGTCATACAATAGAAAGAGGCCAGGAGAGAGCTCAGCTGCATAGCAACTGAACTTTCAGAAGAACAGAAGACTGATGCAACATCTTCCTCCTTTTATGCAAGGAATCATGAAGATGGCCTGAATTGCAAAAGCCCAGGAGAATAAGAAAGGGGAAAAGAGTAAGCAAAAATAGGATGTGAACCCCTTTGTCTTTCCATAGAGTTTGTATCCTCAGCATATCAAAACAGTTCTGAAAAAAGGGGATCAGTAGCAACAAGAAAAAAAAAACCCACTGCAGAAGAAAGTAAGATAGACTGTAACAAAGCATCAAGAGGGAATCACAGTTTTGCTGCTAGTGAGCAAAGACTAGTTTTTCTCTGAAACTGTTTCTTTATTTCTATAGACTCATTGACCTTTGTATTATCCTTCTGTCTTCTCTTGGAGAAGGAGGAGGGAATGAGAAGTAACCTATTGGCAGCTTTTCATGTTATTGTTTATGTCCATTGCTGAATCATGAGAATGAATTACAGAACAACCCTGAATTTATAGAAATAATTGGTTTACACATTTCTCAACAACTAACATCCATTTTAATAATTTAGTGCATTAATAAATCATCATCTTTGCAGTGCATTGCACTGCCCTGTCTCTCTTTACCTTTTCATTCAAAAAGGTTCCATCTGTATGAGATACTTGATAGCAAGTCTCCTATTCTCCCTGCATTACTATGTCTCTCAGGCCATTCTCAAAGTCATCTACTTGAAATACAAATGTGAATTTTAAAATCGCAGGCCGTGAAGTAAAAATTACTCAAATAAATCTGTTTTATTTTATTTAGTTACTAATCAGCTGTTCCACTTTGCAACTGTTTGTGATTTTTAGACTTGATGGAGAGTGGTCTTCTCCTGACAGTTTCTTGGTTAGAGATAGAAACCATTCAAAAGCCCTACTGTGGGCCATTATCCCCAAAGTTCAAACTGAAGTCCTGACTTTCCAAACAACTTTCCTCCTTCCTGTGGAGCACCTCTTAAGTAGATTTCTTCTGGGGGAATTTGCAGCTCCTTCTCAAAGCACCATCACATTAGTAATTTGTTATTGATTAGGGAAATATTAGCATATCTCCAGTTTGAAGGTTGCTTTTCTCACTCGGATTTCTTTTTGTGTTTCTAGCAACTATCCAGCAGTAGGAAATTGTTTTAGTGGAAGTTAAGTGAGCTCTGCAAATCACTTCATTGACTATAGGTCTAAAGCCGTACTGTTGGGTTGATGGAGCATATCCACTTGGGTTTATGTTGTGATTTAAGGCTTCATGCTAAATTAACAGTTTTAAGAGTTGGACGTAATTTTTATGCACAGTATCAAATTGAACAAATGAAGTTCTTCTTTTGCTGTTTCATTATCTGTTTGCATAAAAGTCTGTGACCCTATGTTTATCCAAATATATATTACTTATTGATTATATGCAAATAATCAATCTCTTTGGGGTTTTTTTTATAAGAAATTGCCAGAAAGCTAAAGTAAAAACATTCTTACAATAAACTCATTGGTATAAAGTTAATTTTGTTCTGTTTGTACTGTAAGTCATCTAGCATGCTTCCAGCAGTTGTAACAACACTGAGCTCTTTCAGAAACAATTTTAATAAAATTCAGCAACTAAGTAAAAATGACTGATTGTATTCTGTCATAGCTAAAATCATATGTAAATAATACAATCATGAGTAAGGGCTTGAATGTTGGCTACTGTCTCAGAACCACAGAATATGCTGAGTTGGAAGGGCCTGATACTGTTCTTGCTTTAAAGCATTTTTACTCTTATTTCACAAGCTTGGTATCTGATATTGGTGAAACTAAAAGTTTCAAATAATTTCTGGGAAATAATTAATTTAATTAGTTTTAGCTTTGTTTCTGCATATGATTTTGTCATGAACATGTTATAATTTTCTCAAATGTATTCATTAGAAAATTTCTCTGAGTAAGTTTTAGCGTATATATTGTTCACAAATTCTTGAAACTCAGCATGTAAGTTGTTTTAAAGAGCTTTGATTGGATGTATGAGTCATATAGTATTTTTGTGTTCCAGGACTGGTTAAAAGAAACTTATAAATTTTTATGACTAGTCACATTTCTAAGTTCAAAATTTTTTGTGTTCTTATTCTCTCTTTTGTGAACTGTTCTGCTACTTGACTCATTTGCCTGAATAGGCGCACAAAAACTAGCCTCAAAATGAGTCTAAACACAGCCACAGTAGAGTCAGCATTTTTCCAAGTAAGTATTTCTGGAAATTCCACTCAGGTAGATATATACCTCACGGACTGGCCATTTCAAATGTGCTTTGACGTACTTTTTTTGAAGTGACTTTGTCATGGGAGTATTTAGATCTTGCAAACTGGGGGAGGAGGGAGGGAAGGAGAGGTCATTTGCAATTCTGGAATATTTTGTGCTGTAGTTAAGGAAAGGCATTTATTCCTTAGTGTCCGAGTTCATATAATCATCACTGAATACTAGCCCAAAATATCTGGATGCAACTGTATACTCATTTTTGCATTCACAGGTTTTCTACTCTGATACCATTTAAATGAACTAGCCCTTAAGCTAATACTTGACTCTAGGACAGGTTTAGGAGGTACATATATTTCTGTTACTCTAAATTCTGTAACTAAATCAGAAGTGTATTTCTGACATGATTATTTATATGTAGTGATCAAAAATTAAAGCTCTGAGGCACTAATACCCCAAGGCAGCTGTTTAGTTTTGCTGATACATCATGGTGAATTAAGCTGGTCACTTTTGGCCTGATCACCTAATTCACACACCCCATAATGGAATGAAATACTTTGTTACAATTGGATTGACCTGCCCTTTACCTCTAATAATTTGTGGAAGAGACAGAAATGAACAAAATCTATTGATTACATACTCCACAGTTTTGTAGTGGTTAGTATAATTTTAAAAGAAAGTTATGCATAAGAATATGTTCATTAGTATAGATTCATACTGCAGATCTCATTAGGGTCATAATGACATTAATGTCATGTACTTTAACCATAACTAACTAATTTATTAAGAAATACTTCAGTGGGACTAATTCAAAATTCAGAATATGCTTAAATTCTCTGTAGACTTGAAACATGTAAGAATTGCAAATTGTCATTTCCACTATGGCTCTTCCTGCTCTGTGGTAACTAAAACCAAGCATATGCTAGTCTAAACAGAGGAAGTTACATATATTTTACAGCAAGCTCTAAGTGTGCCACAGAGTTCATTCAACACAATCCAAGATTCTATAAGTTTGCTACATCAGAAACATTCATTTATGCATCTTAATTGCCAGTGATCATAGACTCTTTTCAAGTAGCATTTTTAGGGCTACTGCTACCAGCAAGACAGTTAGTAATGTGGTGTCTTAAATAAATATCAGTCAGATTTATTGAAGTTGGTATAACTTAACCTTCATTTTTGTTCATCTCTATAGTCTCAGGTAGAAATTAACACAGTGTTTCCAAACATATAGCAAGTACTGCTTTCAGTCTTCTTGTTTCAGGGTAACTGTTAGCTATTGGAAGACTTATTCTGGAACTACAAAGAGAGATCTGAGGACAGAGCATGGCCAGAGTTTCCCCAGACTATTATTTCTGTCCTATCTGTATATCTTAATTGCCTGTTTTTTATTTCAAGTAGTTAGCAGATGCTCCTTCTGACAACCTTACACAAACCTGTGAAGATGTTCCCAGTAAATAAATTATTATCTTGAATATCTAATAGACACAATTAAATGCATGTTATTTTTTGAGAGCTATCCCACCACTTAGAACAGGTAATGCTCTGACAACAAATGCTATCTTTGAACTAGATGAACTTTTATATTTTGCCCTTTATAGAGATGTGCTTAAAAAATCAGCAACACTATCTAGCAGTCAAAAATGGTAATTATAGCTTTCTCTTTCTTTAATTATGTAAATTCATCTAGCAAAATAAACACAAGGATATCCCTTATGTTTTATGATGGCTTGTTCTTCTGCCTTTTTTTCACGCAGAGGGACAACCATACCTTACATAGGATCCCAGCAGGAAAAACCCTAGAAATTCCTGGAAGCCCTGCCATCTGTTGGAGCATAGCAGAATGGGAGCTCTCAGATATATAGGAACTTTTGGTCCATCACTTCTACACTTTCTGTAAAGAACAGAAGATAACACAGACCCCTCCATTTGAATTTTGGGTAAGCCCCTTTAACATAATTCTCATAAAAAGATGCTGCTGGCTTACCTGAGGCCCTCTGAGATCACCAGTTTGGGATCAGCATTATTTTATTATATGAATAGTAAAGATGTAGCAAAAATTAGCACCAGATGAATGCAGGTTTTCCAATTTTTTTTTTCCTGTATGAGCTTCATATCCTGAGAGAATAGCTAAGGATCACTGTTATTTATCAGTATACAAATTTGGTAGCACAAAAGGGATTTAAAGGTTATTTCCGCAGTGAGTTGCTTTGCAGTGATAGTATCCCACTGACAGTCCTTTAGTGAATAGAGCAGTTTCATCCAATAGTCCTGTTCTTCCACGAAAACATCCTGTGTCTGCTTCTTTTCTCCCTTTCTAAAAACAAAGGTAGAGCAGATAGAAGAAGCAGAATTAAATGACATAAAAGTATTTCCTGTGCAATCTCTTTCACTGTACTACTTTAAACCGATTATCATAGATATCAAGATAACCACTATTTTTCAGTCTATATAAAGACAGCAGTAAGGCATATTTGTTATGAAGTAGCATAGGGATCAAAAATAATCTTCTGGCAAACAGCACAGTGAAATAAGAGCAGAAAGGTCATGATAGACAGCATCTGGGTGGATTGTGACAAGAAAGAAATGGAGATGAATGACTTGTCTTAGATTAAAGATTCTCAGAAGCATCTTACAGTAGTCATCATTGCAAAGGTGATTAAAATAGCACGCTTAGTCATGTTGCCGCCACTAATCTGGAGATAGAACATTATTATACAGCACTTATTCATGTATGTAGTACATGAAGGCAGAATTTTAAAATGGTACGTCCCATTCGGCTTGTGAGTCAAGCTAAGATTATGGAACACCCATTTAATTGCCTCTGTAATGCCACAGCTGCAGTATGTGTATCTCTGCATTCAGATACTAGAAGCTACTTTCCTAGCTATTTTAGCTCATTTTACCTTTGTTCTCTTCCCTTCCCTGCTAAATCAGCTGCCCAAGACCTACAGTGAAAAATGGCTTTCTGCAGTCTTCTAGGGGAAGGTGCCTCCTGCACCCAGCTGGTCTGCAGTAAATCGGAAACCTCCATTTCTTCTCAAAAGGGAAAAAGCTTCTGCACTCTGCCTGAAGAAAACATTGTTGACATTTTTAACAGGCCATCAGACACCAATCTGCTCATGAAATCTTCCTAAATTATTTTCAACAAATTTTATGTAACCGTTATGCGCTCTAATCTATCCAACCTTCTCTTATAATTCATGGAACCAATTCCCCTGATTCATAATCAGATACATGATCTGAAAATTCCTGTGTGCAGCCTGCATGCTAGAGACTTTAGACTACCACTCTGTCGCATTAGTCGTGGTTTATCTTTTTTCACATCAGTTTTAGAAAAAGATCCTTCATTTTTGATAGTTCTTGACCTGAGGGGATTCTGGCCTGCTTGCTCTCCTTGTAAAGGCGAGTGACCCTGAATATCTCACAGCCTCTGAGAAATCTAAGAAAATAATTAAATATTAAAAGACGAATTGTCCAAATGTGTCTGAGGTGAATAAACACATGCACCTTTTTTTATCCACTTTATGCTCATATTCTATTGTGTACATGGAGCCTGATTAAGAAAGACAACATATTCATTTAACTGAAAATACTACCATTCTGAGTAACTTATTTAGGATCTGAGGGTGAGAATGTAGAACATAGCAAGACCATCTTATCTTTGGTATCCATTTTAAATTGTGAATTGAGAATTTAGAAGACTAAAAGAAAATAATTGGCATTATTATTGCAAAAACATCTATAAAAATAGAAAAATTAGATAGAAAAGTATGTCAACCTTTCAAAGTTCCATAAAATACGCTGTTTCTTGAATAATCAAGGTAATAGCTAAACACAGAACATAACCTTAGAGGGAGCTGCAGTCCCTGAGGTAGACAGCTCTGTGCAGCCCTAACCTCTAGGGTATTTGCAGGAGACAGTGGCAACTTACCTAGTAAGAAGCAATATAGCTGTATTATTGCACTCTGCCTGCTTTAATTTGTTCTGCCAAGAAGTTGTGTATGTTGGACAAGGCATATCCCCTCTCTGGTGTGACTGTGATGCTGCAAGTCACTGATGTACTCTGTGCTGAATTGTGCTGTATCATCATAATTGAAAAGGTTTCTTCTCTGGTAAAAGTATAAAGATAAGCAATTATGAAAGATTTTCTTTTTTCATACATTATTCGGAATGGTATTATTTGGTTTTCATTTTAGTCTCCTTTTTTCCTTGCATAGAAGAAATTCTGGTGTAGTGCCTGGCAAAATGATTTGTCAGGTGTCATCACTCCCAAATCCCTTGTGATACCCAGATTTTTCAAGATTATCTTGCATAATTTCACTAATAGGGAACAGCTGCCTACAGAACACAGCTAAAAAAATAGTTCTAAATTTACATGTATTTACATGTATTTCAAGCCATTTTAATTGCTCCAGTTTGGACTATGGATATTGATAAATTAAAAATTCAAATAATTACGGGAACTGATTCAAAAAGTTGTGTCCTTTCAACCAAAGAAATAAAACTGTTACTGATATTTGCTAGCCCACTATATGGAGCTGTGCCAAACTGCTTCCCCCAACTGAGAGCATCAATGGTAAATAGGCAAGATCTTTTTCTTTCTTCTTCCTTCCCTTCATCTCTGAAATGTATTCAACTCAAACAAGAGATTGGCCTCTTCCCAAGGGATCCAAAACTTCATATCCCTAGAAACTAATGTTCTTTGCTCTGAAGCAGTATCATGAATATTATTCAAGAGTCAAGATACTGTCTGTTCTGCCAGAGAAAAGAAGGCTTTTGCCAGATTTTAATCATGAACCATATAACCTAATAGTCTATGTTTAGAAACTTCTCTTCCAGCTGGTGCACATTTCCTTTTCTCGTCTTAGGAATTCTTCTACTCAGTTGGACTGTTAATGTTATTCCTTCCTGTTTTTCCCTCTGTTTCTCTTCAAATAAGACTCAGAATTAGTCAATTCAGTTATGGTAAAAATTGAAAATCATTCTCAAAGTAAAAGCCTTTCTTTAGAGTAGGTAGTCTGCCTCAGGGTAAAAATTGGTATTTTTAGATAGTGTAGTGCCATGTTTCCCAGATGACTCCCAAAAATGTATCTGAAATTATTTTACAAGTACTCTGAATGATCTGTCATTTGCTTTTATTTGAGGTGGCAATAATTTTGATGGATTCACATTGCAAGGTTACATTTTAGTCTTCCTTGCACTAAGAGAAAACAGGGAAGTTTTGAAAATGAGTTTGAAAGGCATTGTTCCACAGAGACTGGACCAGCAAGAAAAGAAATCATAAATCACTATTGTCTAATTGTAGGGGCAAGAAAAGGAACAAAGTTCAATAAAACTCCAAGCTTACAAAAAAATGTTCATTAGAAAGCAAGACATGACCATGAGAGCATTTTTTTGTTTTGATGGGAGAAATTTTTCTTTCAGGGGTGTAGAATTTCACTGGGGAAAAAACCCAAACCCGAACAACCCGGAAGCAGGGAAATGAGCATAAATACTGCCAGATATACAGTGGGGCATATGTTTTTTTCTCTTGGGTGAGATAAGCCACCTCAGACTTTTAAAGGTGCACTTGATTGTGTGGTAACAATGTTGTGACTCTGATGAGAGCCTTCCTTTATTGCTGTCCGCTTGCCAAAGGGAAAGTGCTGTTAACAGGAGCATAGCCCAGACAGCTTTAATTTTGCTGTTGTTCCAGAACCTGTAAGAACAGTGGTACACTGAACATCTGAGAAATAAGAGTGGAAAGTAAAAATAGATATAAAGATAAGCAAAAAAATTTCAAAAGAGAGAGGAAAAGTGGAAGTAGGAATCAACATGAAGTCCAACAAAACATTCTTAGTAAAACATCCATCTATTCCATTGTTCAGACATTGACTCTATTTCTTCTTATAAAAGAGTGTTGCTTAATAGTAGAGTATTATTCCTGTTCCCATTCCCTTTTTTTAAAGCTTAGGACTTGCTGCAAGATATTCTGATACGATGTGTAAGTGTGGAGAATGTCTCATGGAGCACAGCTCAGTAGATAAGCATTAGTATCTTAGAAGAAAATCACTGGATTAGTCATGAACTAATTTGATGCTGTCTTGATAAAGGTGGTAACAGAAATGGATCATGGTAGCCTTAAGTTATCACAGTTCTGTTAAATCTTTGGACAGAGAGTCACCAAGGATTCAAGGGCCATAGGTGGGATGTTTTTTTCTCTCTCTCACTCCTACTGTCCAACCAGTCTGAGCTCAGTGGACTAAGATCATGGGGAAACTATGATCTGTTCCAGCAGTTGTGAGGGAGAAGGAGGGACACTGCAGGCTGTGCAGAATGGTATGTTTCAGGGATTGTACATCCACTCCCTAAGATAACCATCAGGTACCATGTCTCCCAGCTTTGAGGAGAAATTGTATTAAGAGGTCAAGGGGGCAAAAGCGGATGTACAGTATTAGACCAGGGAGTACTGTGCAGAACCAAGAGCAAGGTTCATGTTATGCTGACTGTCATGCACAATACATGCCTAATAATACTGGTACAGTTTAGTACTGTGTTCTTTTTAGACCTCAGCATTGTTAGTTGTGCAGTGTGGGAATATTTGATGATAGTGTTTCTGCACTGATGAGGATATTGGTTTTTTGAATAGCAAGAAAGAGTGAACTCCTTTGAGTCATGCATACACATTCATGGTTTTTTTGGAGCTAGATAAGCTGAGGAATTAGGAGCATCATACAGAGCCTGCTCTTTCTTTTTGGATCTGAAATCCTTCAAAGCTGACACAAGCTGTTAATACCGAATTGTTAATACTGCTGTTTGATGACTCTGGAGTGGACTATGTGAAATGTATTTCATGGCTGCCATTCTAGCTTCTATATTTGTTACAAATTGTCAGTGGGGTTGGTTAAAGACTGTGTACTCAAAGGCAAAATTATTTGCATGTCCGTGGAGCTGATGCTTGCAAAATGGTTTGAAGAGTGCTGGCAGGGCTCTGGGGAAGTTTGCAATGGGAACTGATACACTTCTCTGGTGACGGAATGGGAACTTGAAAGAATGAACAAAATGACCAAAAGAGGTTTCATGAAACACATAGACAGCTGGAAGCAGTTAAGAGAAACCTGAGTTAAATGTGAAAATGAACTACAAAAAAGAAAATACTATAATAAATGGAATGATAATTACTATTGGGAAAATTAGAAAAAACAATTCACATGACAATGAATAATTAATAGGATCAAAAGGGGAAAATCTCAAAATTGTGATATAATTAATTGCTATTCACACCCCAGAGAGATTATTATTTTAAAAATCTTTTTTTTTCTCTAAGCTATACTGGCAGGTACTGTATACCTAGATAGCTGGATCATCTTTTTTTTGCCTTTTTTAGGGGATCAGGCAAAATACATTTCAAGTTATTTTAATTATTAAAGGTAGTATTTTCACTTTCCACTTGTTACGTGACACCCAAAAATTGTTAAGAAAAGGGTTTATTTTCTGGTCACAAAAGTCTGTTTACATATTTTTTAAGCTTTTAATAAGGTGATAGTCATAAATGGATACCTGGTGATAAGGTCCTGGTATGGGACAGTACTTTTTCCATTATTAAAGACAGATCAAGTTTCGTGTTATAAAAAACAATTTTGCATGTACATGAACTCACAGTTAAGATCAGAAAAAGTTTATTTAGGGAATATCCAGCAAGATTCCGTTTTTAAAAATTTTGCCAAGTTTCAACTCTTGCAGGCATTTCTCCACCTTTCATTAGAAGCTGGGTTGTTAGGAAGCTGGTGTCTCCTGAGGAGTGCCTTTAAGACAATTAAAGAGCAATTACATAATATTCTGAACAGATATTAACACATTAAGGAATCTTTTAATGGTGATTGTTGAGATATCTACCAAACAAAATTCCTGAATTTACAATCAAACTCCACCAATTCCTTCATTCTTTTGCCCCCAGCTAGCAATATTTTCAAATTTTTTCAAAACAGACTTCAAAATGTTATTTCAAAAGTATGTTAAAGGGCAGGTGGGAACATCGGTGATTAACAGTGCAATACATATGAATAGGTTGCCCTGAACAGATGAGCAGTCATGAAGACTGATGGCTTTGGGAAGCATGGAAGATCATTAGTACCTTCATGCATCAAGAAGAGACGGAGCTGGGACCAGGCATTACTTCTACAGAATGTTTTTCTGAAGTGGCTTCAGCTGGTGGGACAAGACTATATTTTTGGCACTTCAGAACATAGTAGACTGAACACAGAACATGGGTCTGATGACCTAGATGGAGCTGTAGTTTGAGCTGTAATAGGACTGCACTTTGTATCTTGTAAAAAGCGTTTAGCCATCTGGAAAGCTACTCCTTTCCCAGTTGTATAAGCCTATAATCAGCCATTTTAATGTTGGTAAATCAACCACTGAAGGTGTTTTATTAAGACATATACTCTGATAAGTCAAAATAAGCCTGCACTGGCCATAAAACTTGGCATAAAAAAAGATTAATTACATGTTTTAGTAGTTAGTCTAAATTCTGAAGTCGAGCAAGCATAAGCAGCCAAAGACAGGACTGTGGCATGTCATTTTGCACCCCCACCCTCACTGAGATACTGAGACCATCAAATACTTGTATAAAGTGCCTGTACACGAATGCACGCAGTATGGGGAATGAACAGGATGAAGTACAGATCCACGTGCAGTCACAGGCCTTTGACCTCCTTGTGATTATGGAGACATGGTGGGATAGCTCGCATGACTGCGGTGTTGTCATGCAGGGCTTCTCGCTGTTCGGGAGACACAGACCAGGAGGGCGCGGTGGTGGAGTTGCCCTCTTGGCAAGGCTACACTTGGAATGTATCAGGCTCTTGGGGTGGATGATGAGCAAGTCAAGAGCTTATGGGTCAGGATAAAAGGGCAGACTAGTAAATTTTTGTGGGTGTCTGCTACAGGCTGCCTGACCAGGAGGAGGAAGTGGATGAGGCCTTCTACAGGCAGCTTGAAGCAGCCTCAAAGGCACAGGCCCTGGTTCTTGTGAGGGCGTTTAGTTACCCTGACATCTGCTGGAGAAGCTACACAGCAAAGCACAAACAGTCCAGGAGGTTCCTGGAAAGCATCCTGTCATAAATAATGGAGGTTCCCACAAGGAATGTTGTGCTGCTTGAACTCATACTAACAAACAGGGAAGGCCTTGTTGGAGATGTGAAGGTTGGGGCAGCCTTGGCTGTAGTGACCGTGAGATTGTGGAGTTCAGTATTGGGTGAGGAGGGAGCCAGGCAGTGAGTAAGATTTTAACTATGGACCTCAGGAGAGCTAAATTTAGTCTCTTCAGGGATATTCTTTGAAGAATCCTGTGGGAACAGGACCTGCAGGGAAGATGGGTGCAAGAGAGTTGGCTGATAGTCGAGGATCATTTCCTCCATGCTCAAGAATGATGCATCCCAATGAGCAAGAAATTGGGCAAAGGGGAAAGACACCTGTGTGGATGAATAAAGAACTCCTGTCCTTACTCAAGCATAAGCAGGAAATACACAGGAAATGGAAGGAGAGTCAGGCCACTTGGAATGAATATAGAGAAGTTGTCAGAGTAAGTAGAAATGAGACAAGGAAAGCCAAAGCCCATCTGGAATTAAATCTGGACAAGGATGTCAAGGACAACAAGAAGGTCTTCTCCAAATACTTCAAAAACAAAAGAAAAACAAAAGGGGCCCCATTACTAAATGGAGGGGAGAGCCTGGTAACAGGATGCAGAGAAGACAGAGTTACTGAATGCTTTCTTTGCATCAGTCTTCACTGACAAGACCAACCCTCTGGGATCTCTGACCCAAGAGACCAGGGTAAAAGAATTTTGGAAGGAAGACTTTCCCTTGGTCAAAGAGGATTGGGTCAGAAAACACCTGGGCAGACTTGACATCCCCAAGTCCATTTGGCCCTGATGGGGTGTATCCAGGTGTGCTGAGAGAGCTGGTGGACACCACAGTTTAGGTCATTGCGGTCAGGAGAGGTGCCTGAGGACTGGAAGGCAATCCCAGTCTTCAAAAAGGGTAAGAAGAAGGACACAGGGAACTACTGGCCAGTCAGCCTCACCTCAATCCCTGGAAAGATGATGGAGCACCTCATTCTGGAGGCCATCTCTATCCACATGGATGACAAAAAGGTGATCAGTAAAAGTCGGTATGAATTCACTAAAGGTAAATCATGTGTGACCAACCTGATTGCCTTCTAAAATGAAACAACTATCTGGATGAATGAGTGGAGAGCAGTGGATATTGCCTGCCTTGACTTCAGGAAGTCTTGTGGCACTGTCTCTCACAGTGTCTTCACAGGCGAACTCAGGAAGTTTGGACTGGATGAGTAGACAGCAAGGTGGATTGAGAACTGACTGAACGGCAGATGCCAGAGGGTTATAATAGTGGCACAGGGTCTAGTGAGAGCCCTGTCACTAGTGGTGTCTCTCAAGGTTCAATACTGAGCCCAGCATTGTTTAACTTATTCCTCAAAGGCTTGGATGAGGGGGCAGATGCTTCCTCAGCAAGTTCACTGATGACACAAAGCTGGGAGGAGTGGCCAATACTCCAGAGTGCTATGCAGCCCTTCAGCAGGTTGAGGGAGGTGATCCTACCCCGCTACTCAGCCCTGGTAGGAGGGCCAAGAGGCCTTGGAGTGCTGTGCCCAATTCTGGGCTCCTCAGTACAAGAGAGACATGGAGCTCCTGTAGTGGGTCCAGCAAAGGGCTACAAAGATGATGAGGGGACTGGAACACCTCACTCATGAGGAAAGACTGAGGGAGCTGGGTCTGTTCAGTCTTGAGAAGAGATGACTGAAAGAGGACCTCATCAATGTCTGTAAATATCTGAAGGGGGTGTGCCAAGAGGATGGAGCCAGGCTCTTCTCGGTGGTGCCAAGGAATAGGACAAGAGGCAATGGGCAGAAACTGATGCACAGGAAGTTCCACCTGAGGAAGAACTTTACTGTGCGGGTGACTGGGCACTGAAACAGATTTCCCAGAGTGGTTGTGGCATCTCCCTCACTGGAGATACTTAAGAGCCATCTGGACACAATCCTGTGCAATGTGATCCAGAATGACCCTGTTTGAGCAGGAAGGTTGGATCAAATGACCCTTCCAACCTTGTCCATTCTGTGATTCTCTGAGTCATACCGAGCTAATATTTGCCCTCTTGTCGCTGGGCAAAAGACACCACAAGTACCAGTTGATTAGGTATGATTGATCCATTAACATTATTAAATATCTGAAAAGTTCCATTGTAGCATGACATTTTGAGATTTCCCCCTTCTCCAAACACTGAATAATGAAACTCTTGCCTGAAATAGATATTAGTGGTGCTGTAATTCCAGACTTTATTCTGAAAGATCCACCTTGGCTCATGCTTCCCTGTTTCACAAAAATTGTTGCTGTTTGTATGCTGAAAGATGTTACTTGTATCCAAATTACAGAATGATACTCATTTCATGTGGTAGACATTTGTAGTGTCTGCACATCAGAAAGATGTTTACACAGAGGTGATGGATGGGGACCAGATCTAGAGGGTCTGTCAGAATGCTCACAATAGGCTGCAACTCTGGTTCTTCAGATGTCCTCTTGGGCTTTGGGGTCATGACCAAGAAAACACTGTGCTTTATTTGCAAAGTGGATTTTAGGTTTTGAGTGGTTATTATTGGGAAGGAAATTATTTCACACTGTAGTACCTGCTTTATTTTCTTAGTAAAATTCATAATTAAAGGGGATATGCAGTTGAATGGTATTTTTCAGTGAAATGCACTTCTAGAGTAATAAAGCTGTAGCTTTGAGGTATAACAGCATAGTAGACTGGAAAACTAAAGCAGCATACCAAAAGGCAATGTGCAGGATGAATGCATATTTGTACAACCATGGACCATAGCTGGTGGAGGGTCTGTCTGCCCCATGTAAGTAGGAAACTTTCAGTGTTCTTGCGTTCTCGGTAGGTTTTAGGACAGGTTTAGATAGGCCAATACACTTATGCATTGTCAATCACTGCCCTTCAGTGAGCTCAGCTCTACTGCTTCATATCCAGTATCTGTACCTGGATACAACATTTTCTGTCCAGTCTTCCTTTTCTTGACTCGTTCTGGCATTTTTCTAGTTCTTCTGCCTTGTTCTCTTGTAACGTAAGTCTTCCTTTCTGCTATTGTGCAGCTGCTAACTTGGAGGCATAGCTGGGTTTTGTTAAAGCAACACAATTTTTCTTTTTCATTCCCTTTCTCATCCCTTAGAGATAAAGCAAGATATTACCTACTGATACCATTTTTTTCACCTCATGTTACGCTGTACTTGGTGCTAAAAAAGAGAGACATTTTTGATTCTCTTACTGAATAGTATTTTCCAGGAAGAAGAGTAAGATTTTTAAATGTTTCTTTTTTTTCTTTTTTTTTTTCTTTTTTAGTTCTAGTGTGTTTTCCCTGCAATACAGTGTAACAATAGCCTTTCAAATACTACCACACATCTTCCTAAGCAGAGGCAAAGGATTTAAAAGTAGTAAGACTAGTAACTTCATTTTAACTCTTCCAAGACAGTCTGTCCTTTCTTTGAAGATAGCACCAGCCAGAATTAAAGTATGCTATTAATCAAAAACCCCCCAAAATTGGAAAGATGCTTAAACTTAAAAGTTCCTCAGCATCCTGAGACCAAGGGTTTAGAAAATGGCATAAAAATTGAGAGTGACCAATAAGTCAATATCCTTTTTGTAGGCAAGGATAATGGCATAGAGGATCAAGTAAGCAGGGAACCACACGTATGCACGAATCGGCTCAAAGAGATCTAGTTCAATGAGATATATTTAACCTTTTATTCAGCTGAAAACTGCCAAAGATAAGCTGCCATTATCAGATTCCTTTTGAACTGGGGGGAAAATACATTACACTGGAGAAATGTTCTTTCCTCTTAAACAACACATGATTGAGATATAACTTACAGTTTTGCTAATTGATTCTCTATGAACAAGATAAAAAGTACATAAAGTTTCTTCATTCCTCCAGCAGTGTTCTGCCTGTGATACCAGATGCAGTTCATAAACAAGAAAAGAAAATTTATCAACCAGATTCTCTTCTTATATAGGGGATAAAGGATCTAAGTGGTCCTTGAAAAGCCTTTCTCTTTGAGATGTAGAATGATCAATTCCAGGAAGTTATCGTGAGAACAAAATGTTTAAACTAGACCCTGACCAACATCTTGATCCCACGTGAGTGCCAGTACAATGTAGTTTTTTCATATTTAGTCTATTTAAATGGTCTAGACAAATTTCTGTCAGAGTATCACTGAGCAGCTGCAGCACATTATACCCCTAGACCATAAATTTACTTTTGCACATGATACAGTTTAAAAATGTATTAAAGGTGTTGTTAATTTGTACTCACCAGTAAAAGACTAAGTTCTGTCATGGGAACTTAATTTGGCAAGGATATAGCCTGGATTCCTTTGAAAACAAGGTAGATTCTTTTTTATTTTATGTATCCATTTTTCAACAGGTATTTTAAGTCTTATGGCATCTGCAAAGTTAGAGGAATTTGCTAGCTATAGTGGCAGCTGCTCTTTTTCAAAAAGTTAACCTCCCCTAGAATCCTTTTGGTAAGGCAGGCTCTGACGATTAGTCTTATGAATTTATTTATGACTTATATTTCTAAGCCTGCCAATTCATAAAGGTGAATATAAATACACATTTCAGGTTAATCAACAGTTAATTTTGAAGTATGAATAAGAAATCTCTAAAGCTAGATTTCTATTTCTTATAGTTATGTTTTATCTTTTATTTTTATGGCAACTGTAGAAAGATATTACTTCTCAGTCATTATATAGATGAATTAGTCAGTATATAGAAAACAGGTATAGGGTTAGTATCAATTCTTCCTTCTCCAAGAATTTGGACTAAATTGATGACAGCAGGAGTGGACATATCATTAGGAAGTTTCTGACATATTCCTGTTCTTGAAGGATCTCTATTCATACCATACAAAATAGTATTAATGAGATATGGCTTCTGGGTCAGCTGCTTAGTTTGGCAGGACAGTATTTCAATACCCATTAAACAGTGATTCAAATCTACTCTGACTGGAAGTATCTGGACAGGACACCTGAAGAGGGAATGGGTGTTACATATTCATGTACTTTCAGGTTCCACTCACCTTATCTTTTTTGGGTGAGAGGGAAAGGGATTCTGAGCAGAATGTTAATAAGGTCAAGACAGGTGCGCAAGTTGGCAGAGAAAAAGCAGCTGAGTCATTGGAAATACCACAGTGTTCCTTTAGTGGCCTGGCTTTCAAGATATGCAGGAGTGATTCAGAGGGGAAGACTAATAGGGGCACACAAGGCTGTTAAAAGAAAGTCCTGAAGTATAAAACGTTGTCCTGCCTCTTAACTCTGATTTAACACTGCAGAAACAACCTCCATTTTCACAAGATGGTGATGAAGTAGGGGAAGAACTACCTATATAGCATGCAGCCAAGCCTCTAGATTGCTTTGCTTGAACTTTTAGAACCCCAACTCCAAAGCAAAGTGAAGCAGCAATATCTGTACCAGTTAGTGATCATGATGACATATCATGAACACTGGCACAAATTTAAGTGTTGCTTACAAGTGAAAGTTTCTTGAAAAAGAATATCTAATCTTTATGTAACAATAGCTTATAGCGTTTATATGGTTTTGAAAAGAAAGCTTAAAATAATTTAGCCTCAATTGTGTGCTGTTTAAATTTCATTTTATGTATAAGAAAATCTTATTATCTCTAAAAGTTTGGGATGGCACCAAATCTGTGACCTTATGTTAATTTTCTACTGCTATATTTCTTGGACTTTTTTTCTTTTGTTCTGGTACATGGCCATGGTAAGTTCAAGGGCATTAATATTTATTTCTGAATGTGTTACATTGCCAAGTGGAAAAATGAGGATCAGAAGCAGTTATAGGAGATGAAATGGTCAAACCAATCAGAAAAGGTGGGAGAAGTCTTATTTGATTTATAGATAATGGATTAAAATGTGTAGTGGCGAAAAAAAGTCACTGTTTTTACTGCTTTGTTTCAGTAATACTCTGAAGGTGCTACAGCATTAGAAAAACACCTAAGCAGCTGGAGGACTAAAGGACATTGAAGGCTTGTCCTGTCATTACTTACTAAATGTAGAGGTAGCACAGAATTTTTCAAATCCTATACAGCAAGCAGCAATAGGAGACTTAATTTTAAAGCACTTTGTACCTCCTGGATTAGAGACTTTCTACAACATTGCTACTTATCTTTCTCATAGGCTATCTGATGGTGGGACTCTCACTGGGTAGAAAACAGGCTGATGGGCAGTGAAAGAAGATACTTCTCTAGGCTGCACTCTGATGGCTTTCGTGGTCTCAGGGAAATGTTTGATGTATTGCAATTCAGACACAAAATATTGAACACACATCGTGGTTCTGTGGTGACTGCCAGGTAAAAACCTGGTCCAGCTTCTCACACAGCACATACAGAAATGTGCACTGAGAAAGGTTATTTTGACTTTGGGTTTTGGTTATTCACCCTGAGAACTTTGGCAAGAGCTTGCCCCCTGGAAACAGGGTTAATTACAGTAAGTGTAATGTGCTAGGACATAAATGAAACAGAGTTAAAATGTACCTCATCTTAAAGGCACGAAACACCAGGATCTTGTATCATGCCTGTTCAGAAGCACAGGACTTCTGCATCCAGCTGACTCACCATCAAAGGCCTTGACATGTGCTGGAATTACCAGCTGCCAAGTTTTGAATGTATCTACATTTAAATAAATGAATGGGGTGGGTCATAGGTTGAAGAGATCAAAGAATGGAAGAGAACAGAGTTCTGTAAGCAAAGCAGATGTGGAGCAATGCTGTTTGTCATAGTTGTGGTGAGAACTGCTTTAAGAGGTGATTGAAATAGTGGTAACAACCTATCTCAGGATGAAATAGAACAACATAGGGCATAATTTTACAGAGAGTGAAAATGATCACTTTTTAAATTAAAATCTTCAATGTATAGGGAAGATCTGCATTTTGGTAGAAAAGACTCCATTTGCTGAAAGACTTATTTTAAATGTTCCGAAAAAAAGCGAACCCAGACCTCTATAAATTTCACGTAATCCTATCTATACACTTAATTTCTGTGCATGTGCTGGTTTTGGCTGGATTAGAGTTAATCCCAACTGGGGTTAAACCACGATGCTGCATAACGGACTCAGTTTTTGTTAGAACTTCACAATTCAGTATAATCTTCCAGGAGAAGCCATCAAAAGCACTTTCACAACAACTTCAAAAGCCTCTCTTAAATCTGGAGGAACTGGCTATCAAAGACTGTCAGCCAAAGCACTAACATAATACCATCAATTCAAATCATGATCTAAGTGGAAAGTAATGTTTCACTCTAGAGCACTTTAAAATAGTTCCTCCTTCCTCACACTGTACTACCTGATTAGCAGAAACCGAGAATTGTGAACAGTACAGTTCTCTATTCCAGTAGTTAATCAAATAATACGAAAATTTTCTGTAATAAGTGTCACCGTTGTGATTTTTTGTAATTCAATATGAGCATGACCCAAAGCACATGGCAACGGGAAGGAAAAGCAACGATAAATTCCTGAAAGCCATCAGCTCATTATGGAATTAATCTCCATGGAGATGACATCTGAACCCCTTTCTACAGAATTTTCTATTGCAAGCATAAAATGAGGCTGATAATAAGTAAAGCTGTTAAAGAAATCAGTCTACTTTATGAAATGGAAGTTAGTTTACTTTTAATTAGAAAAGGTGTCCTGAGGAAAAAAGGTCTGTTTATCCTTTGCGCCTCATCCATTTTTTTTTCTAAATTAGTCACTGTTAGGGTGCTCTGTGTAGTTTCTTAACTAACTCTTGTCATGCTAGCAGCTGAATGTTTGTTTCCAAAGGCATTCATTATTGCTGAAATTTCTGCAAGAAGGCACGGTAGTGTATATTTCATTTGAAAGGCTGCCATGCCCAGGCCTTGAGTAAGAGCTGAAACTACTGAAGTCCTTTTTGGAGACATTCTGCCCAGTACATGCCCTGGAACTCTTTTTGGAATTAGAAAAGAACCCATGGAAATAATACTGTTATAAAAACCACAGTTCTTAAAAATCAGCATTAAATAGAGAAAAATCTGATTATGAACTAAACTAAAAGTCAAATAAAAAAGAATTCTTCTGAGTGCTTTAATAACTTTTCTTTTCTTTTTATTTTTTAGGTTATTGTTTTCCTGCTTCAGGACAGTCCTTTCCTCCCCTTAATGTGCCAGAACTGCAGGGCTTAGTCATCTCTTTCCCTTCCTCTCCTCCCCTAGTGACAGAACTTTTACTTTAATTCTTTCATTCTTTGAGAAAGCTAAAGCAACATTTGTGTTCTCCTCATGATTTGTCCGTAATCCCCTGAAGTTCAAGGAAAACTTGAGCAGAGAATTTTTCAGAATATATGGGTAATAAAATATGCCTCAGAAGAGCTTCTCAAGTTCCCAATTTAAAATTCTTGATTTTTTCCTTTCTGCTGTTGTGGGCAAGACCATAAATAATATTTTAATGTTGATCACTGACTCCTATCTAGGAAAAAAACATTCTCTTGAGAACCCATTAACACAGTGTAGTTACCCAGAAGAATTACTGCTGGACAATATGGACACTCCTCACCTGTGGGGATTAGGGATTTGGCATCTGTAGGCCCATTCATCTTTAAATTGAGAAACTTGGGCATGATAGTGGTGCTAAATCTTCATTAAAAGGCAAGGAAAGTAATTATCAGTGAGCCACAGAGCAGCTGTCAACTTATTTCTTTTTTGTTGTTGTTTTTCTAATGGCATGTGCATTAGTTTCAGGTAAAGCAAACAGTAGCTTGGAGATTTTAATTTGTTAAAAAATGTTACCAGTCCAAAGCCATTGATCTTATACTTTATAATGCTGCTGCTCAATTCAAGCTATTTTAGAGGGGCTTTGATTTGGAATGTCCAATCCAAGTATGAACAAGTGTCATTAAAACATAATGAATTAAAACTCACTGCCCATCCTTTCAAAAGGAGTAAATCATTAAACTAAGTTGATGAGAATTTGGTCCAAAAGGCACCATTCAGAGTCATTGGCTTGTCCATGGACATCAATGGGAGGTTGATCCCTTAAGCATTTAAATCACTTTTCCCACAAAATATTTCTCTTTTCCTTTGACACTTATGTTAGAATAAACAATTCCTATAGTGAAGAGAGAGAATGTGGCAGAAATTCAAAATCCAGCTACCACAAAACCCAAAGAATCAGACTCAGGCTGATTTCAATGACATATGCCATGTATCACTATTGGCAGTGCAGCGGTGCTCTGTAGGGATGGTGACCCACACTTCACTCTGTCAGAGTGCTTGCCTGGGAACTCTTCAGTGATTCCAGTTCTGCAAAGCGCTGAGCAAGTTCCCAGGTACCTGTGGTTCCCACTGGCTTGCTTTGGGATGCCATTCAGAGGCATAAATCCAGAGAGAGATATTGTGCTCCTGCTGAAACTGGAGCTCTAAAAGATGGATCATAAGAAAAGGTGACTGCTAAATGGAGTGTGGAGAGGAACTGATAATGCTTTCCATTGTAGGAAATTATCTGGTTATCTTGATATGTTTTATATTTAGTATGCATCCCGATGCTTTGACTGCTTCCCTTTTATGGGATGTAGTTGGTTCTTAAAGGGCATTGGTTACTACAAGGTGTTTCCAATTATACTTTGTTTATTACTGATTAAGTATCAAACAGAACAAAACTTTACATATAGTAGTTCACAAAATACGATTGTTGTGGCAGGCTAGTGGATGCGTCAGAAATAACTTCTGGCATTCTTTAAATTTGCATTTCACATAGCTTGTCAATTTTGGGCCATTGGATGCATTAATTATTTTCAGATTGATTTTTAGGTTATTTATAGTCAATGGCTACATTAGTGTTTTTCTGAATGGCTCTTCATTCCCACAACTCGAATTTTATTTCACAAAATCCAAAAGATGTGTGAAAAATAAATAGAGCAATGCTGCAACTCTGTCTGTGTTTGCACAGACTACTTCTAATCAGGTCTTAGTTTTAAGGTTTGAGAGTTCTGAATGACAGTTTGCCTCAGTATTTAACTCAGTCATCTGAAGAAAAAAGAGAAGTGAAAGAGTACAATCTGAAGGTTACAGATCTTGTCCTGAACAGCAGCTCATTGTTGGCATGTGTATTTGAACTTGGGAGTTACTGCTGCTTTTTATTGTCACTCAAAAGGAATGAAATCCAGCAAACCATCTGAGCCTTTTGGGGAAAAGATAGAACAGTGCTAATTGGTACATGACAGAGAGAACACATGAACACAACTTAGGAGTTTGTTCTGCTGAAAGAATCATATTATGTTGTTTCCCCGTGGACAGAGGCTGGAAGAGACAAGGTGTTTTCCTGTTTTCTTTACTGCCATGAAAGTCTTTTGAATTACATACTCTTTTTTTTCTCATTTCAGTAATGTATAGATTTCATATAAAATTTACTGTGACAATTCTACCAGTGTAAGTTATCTATTTGGATAGAGGCATTTGCCTTTAATAATTTATTCTGACGTATCCAGGACTTGGCTAAAGGTCACTGGCAAAGACAAATTCCTTGGATTTGTGGGGTTTTTTTTGTGTTGAATGCAGGTAGTTTTCATTCTGTAACAGACCTGGACACAGCCTCTGCCTGCATCCAAGTACCCCACCTACCCTTTGGACGAGTTCTTGAGGCATACCTGCCTTACTGCCTCAGGCCTAATAATACATTCAGAAGAATTTTCACCAGATGCTGATTGGAAATGTGCTGTAGCCATTCTCAGAGTGATTTACAGTGAAAGAATAACATCTTAATTGAGTTACATTAATTTCTGTTAATTATCATGCAGTAACAATTTAATGTGGCAAATACTTTCTCATTTAACTAGTGTAGTTGTTATTGCATATTACAGTTTGCTTGAGATTTTGTATAATTTACTGATAGGCAAACCTTCACATGTTCATATAGAAATTATAATATAATACACATAAATATATTGTATCATGCCCACATCTAATTGCAAATATTACAAGGAGTAGCAACTTGAGAATAATATGATTGCTAATTATCAAATTAGATGTTTCTGTGAAATTAGAAAGAAGAGTACTTTTTTGACCTGTTTTTTTTTCTATTTTGAATAGCTTTTCAAAGTTACTTTCCACCTTTCTTGGTTACTGGCCACTCAGATTCTCAGGTGGTAATGTCACTGAAATCTAAAGAAATTATCAGTGTCTGAGCCCAAATAATTTACTTATTAAAAGACATTATATAAATACCCCAGAATGAATTGGCCTGGTGGCACTCCATGAACTAATTTATATCCTGCTTAAACAAATTCCAGAGTCCGAGGGAGTCAGTGGGAAGGAACTTGAATAACTGACGGCAGAATTCGGCTTGTATAAATTCATCATTCAAATACAGGCATTCCTCTAACTACCAGCTAAGAATACTGAAGCTAGAGTTTATTTTTTAAAGTATAACTAACACCAAATTATCTGCAGGTCTTAGTTATTTTTACTTCCATGCTACCCTGTTTCTTTCATAGAATCCCAAGTAATTTAAGGTGGGAGGGACCTCTAGAAGCCATCTGTGCCAGACAAGAGGACTCAAAGAAAACAGGACTAGAAAAATATGTTTGCAAATGTTAGAGTATTCAGATACTACTGAGAATATACATTAGAACCTAAGATTTTACGTGTCACTGCACTATTTATATTCAATGGTATACTCCTTTTACCATAAAAAAACCATTTCACATTAAAAGAGATTATTTCTTTCAAAAAGACAAAAAAGCCCCTTTTTTTATCTGGTATACAGTTCCATAAATATACCACATTTTTTCCTAGGCGTTTAAAAGGCACTGCATTACTATGCTGTCCACGCACTAGTGTAAAGAGATGTAATCTAATTTTAAAGTTAAAATCGAGCAGTTTGCATGCTTGGGTAGTAAAACTCTTCTCAGCAATGTCTTCTGCATCTGAACAGCTCTTCTCTCTGGTCAGAAACTGTACAGGTTTTTTCTGCAGGATGTTGTTCCTGCTCAACGTTCTTTTGCTAGTTTTGAGGTACCTTGGAAGTCCGTGCTCAATGGTGAATTTTGTAGCTCTCTGACCCCCCCACAGTGGCAACACGTACAGTACAGCTAGTGTGGTATTGCAAGGAGTTCTGCTCCAATAACACCTTTTTTTTTTTTCTTTAGTCTTTCCTATTACTTGAACAAAGGCTCAAGGAATATGTCCTTGTGCTTTTATTTTGCCCAGTATGATATTAAGCCTCTCAAGAAAGGAATTAAGTTTTCAGTCAAGATTTGTCCTAAGAAAACCTAGGATGTTTGAAAAGAAAGAAAGAAAAATGAAAGAAAAACTCTTACAATTTGCTCACAAGTCTAGATTATGACTTTTTTCATAACCCCTTCCAGCACTTTGTCTTTCCATGTCATCTTCAATTAGGGGGAATCCCAAGTGTTTTCTTCAATATGACAGACAGGTGAATATATTTGTTCCCTTCTGTAACAAGCATTGGTACTGAAGTGACTTACTTTGATTATGCAAAGATATGGCAGAAGTAGAAAAACTTCTCAAAAAAAAGCTACAAGACTTGTCAGAATTTGTCTCTTCATTTGGTTTTATCAAACAACTTCTGCCTCTGCCAGAAGCTGCAGCAGGACTCCTCCCTGTTCTGTCAGGATATCAGCTGTGGGTAGTAATTAGGCACCACAAAGTAACAAATTGCTGGGTCTGCACTTTGTTCCTCATTTGCCTTTCCTCAACTGTCCACTATATGTCAAAAATAACTGTCACTTTTGGACTGTCTATTAAACTTCATCATTATTATCATCCGAGCTAGCTAATTTGTGCCAGTCCTCTTCCCTCCCATTGTTTTTTCCAGAACACTGAAAACAGTCCATTTTTCAAGGACATAAATTCTCTCTTTTGCCCTTGGTGCAGCCAGAGATTCACCATGGGCAAACAGAATCTCTGGGCTCACAGGGCGGGGGAAGGAAAACAGGGAAGAGGAAATGGCAATAGGATGGTTAAAGGGGACACATATATGAATATGGGAGTTTGAGTTGAAAAGCCATGAAAGGTTCCACAGCCTTCTCTGTTCAGGAAACCCTCAACAAATATCATGCAATGTGATTTTATTTAAATGTATGCTTTCCCTATCAGCAATTGATACGATCCTTGTGTATATTTATTAGGAATTATTGTTCCTTCCTTCCTTCCTTCCTTCCTTCCTTCCTTCCTTCCTTCCTTCCTTCCTTCCTTCCTTCCTTCCTTCCTTCCCTCCCTCCTTCCTTCCCTCCTTCCTTCCCTCCTTCCCTCCTTCCCTCCTTCCTTCCTTCCTTCCTATTTGCATTGGAAGTATCTGTTTGTAATCACTTTCTAGTGTATCTCCTGTCACTTTCTCAGTGGCTCTACTGTTGGTAGGTGTGTTATGATTTTTGTTTCTTATGCTGCCATATTTATTGGACAATCTGATAAAACAGGGGTTTCACTAAGCTTTAGAAATGCTTTATTTAAACCAAATCAAAATTTTTATTAGAAATTATATAAATCTAGGAAGGCTGGTGTCTTATTTTGAACTGTATCTGTAGAAATGGGCTGCAAAAATGATATCAAGCTTTTTTTGTGAGAATAACATTGTCAGAGAAATAACAGGAAGTACAGTGGAGCAAATGAACCTTGGTCTTGAGAAACTAAATACAAATATTATAGAGCATTCAATAGATCTGGTTTGATTAAGGGCATAGACTTTTTGAATATTTGTGTAACTTTTCATACACAAGCAGTAACATAATAGCGTGCAAATGACTGAAATATGAAAGAAGAATAAATTTATTCAAAAAAGAATAAATGGCAGCAAAGGCCATTACTAAAAGAAAAGAAAAAAAAACAAACTTGAGAGTTCAGTAACATAAAGTATCATTGAGGTACAGCGAAAAAGACTGTTGTGAAAATAGTGAAAAAGTAAAAGACTGTAGTGAAAATAGCCAAAACTTTCTCATTTGGCACCTTTTAATCTAGTCTGGGGAAAAAAACCCTAGGAAATATAGGGAATATCCTTGTATTTGCAGAGATTTAATGGGACACTAATAAAGATCTTCTCCAGCTCTAACTTCTTTGAATCAATTTTGGGCAAGACAGCCCAAAATGTTGATGTTAAATAGAAACTTAAAGTCATTGATGCAGTATCTTGCCATGGTTAGGGAAGTAAACAAATTACAGGGATATCTCAGCAAAGCACAAGAGCAAACACCAGGAGAAACTAGTAAACAGAGATGCAGTAAGACAACCTAAAATACTTTGTTTGGCCAGTGGCACTGTACTAACAGAGAGAAATTAGGTTTGTAAAGATGAGCAACCCGTACCTATGACAACATATTGTTATGCTGATGTTCCTTAGGGAAGAAAAAAATCGTAAGATTCCCTGTTACAAGATTTTTAATCTAAAAATGTAAGTATGTTCAGTTCCACTTTGCAATATTTTTCTCTTATATGTCTCAATTTAAAAGTCTAGCTTCCATCTGGGCCATTCTTTTGTGGACCTCAAATGTCTGCTGTTTGGGCTTTCATGACTATCGCCTTTTTAGGATTTCTGCTGTGAAATTTAGGACAGAAAATGACTGTATCTTGGATGTAGAAACATCTTGGCTGCCAGACTTTCTCACTGTTACCAAGCATCTTTTCACATTTCCAATTTATACCAAATCTTGAGAGACTCTTCCTAAGGTGATCTTACTGTAACTCTTGCTCATATTTACCATGATTGCTCTTTTTTCCCAGGCGCCCCTTTAATCCCTTTATTTTTTAATGCATTTTGTCTTGCTTATTTCAGATGTTAAAAGGGTGTTCTTTAGTGCAGTTTTTACTGTATTCTATCATGTTTTTTAAAAACATCCAGAAACTCTAGATTTATCAGGGGAGTTCTCATTTGGCAGTTAAATTATTTTTGTCATAAAGTGGATATTATAAAACTCTTTGAGAGGAAGCATGAAACTGAAATAATGGGACAAACATCAAAGCCAGCAGCTACACAGAGTTTCTTGAGTGGAATCCCTGACTGGAAAAAAGAAGCCGTCTGATGGCATTTTTTTGTACAACTAATGAAAATTTCTCAAGAGGTTAAGCCTTCTAATAGTTTGGAAGATGTAATAAAAACTCATTTCAGACTAATACTAATATTCAGCATATGTCATATGTATGAAGTTTGCCCTTTACAGCTGGTAATTTCTCATCACCCTAATCTTCTGTCCTACAACCACACACAGGATCATCTTGTTTATTTCAGTGCTTTTTCCCAGAAAAACTCTAAAGTAGGGTCTCATTGCTGCTGATCTTTCTCTAACTTTTTAATTCAGATGCTCTGATCTTTTTTAGCAGTACTTTTGTAATTTATCAGTACTGAAATTGAATCTCAATTCAAACTTTTATTAACATGATAGAATATCTGCCTGTGTCTGTATTCCTTTACCAAAATGCTTCTAGATAAGTGTAATAAATAAAATCCTAGTAAATTAGTAGAACTGGTAAAACATTAGTACATTTTCACCAAACTGCTTGATGTCTCACTAGGAACTTTTATAAATTCAGATTTGTAATTAAGATTATATTTCATTCAATTATCTGGAATTTACTCACTTTATATGTACTTTAACATGACCACAAACAAAAAAATAGGGTTTTTTTAAAGAGTTTTAAGTGCAGATCAGAGAATGCAAGATGCAGAAAATAAATGTGGAGAATAGGCAGGAATAGAAAGAGAAATAACAGGAAAAAAATCGATAATGATAAAAGAGTAGTGATGTATCAAATGAAAAAAAGTACGAGAATTACAGAATTTCATTAATTCACTGAATAAAGTGAAGTAAATTATCCAAAGTAAGAGTCAGTCAGCAAGATTTATGTGTTTTCTGGGAAACTTTAGAAGTATTTTTCCCCTTACAGCTGCAAGTAGTTAGGTATCATGTTTATATAATATGGCCTGTGGTTTGTGTACTACTTTGCTATTTACTCACAAGGAAAAGCACCATTCATCAAACAACCAGAAGCATTTTGTTCAGTGTTATGGGCTTTCCTTACACGAGATCCATCACAATAAAGAGGACTGTAATTACTAAGATCTGACAGCTACACAGTCCAAATGATAAATATAAAAGCTGTTTAACTACCGTTCTAGTAGACGGTAACCTGCAATAATCTCTAAAATCATAAAGCACTTCAACGTATTCATCCTGTATGGTCAGTTCTGAACACATGTGAATTTGCAGTCATTTTTAGAGGCTTATCAGGAAGGTAAATATTACCCAGAAAATGTCTGATACAAATATCAGTTTCTTATTTTTGTCAGAGTACAGCGAGGGATGTCTGCTCTATAAGGGAGAGGATGCAAGGGGTTCAAATATATATATTCCAAAAAAAAAAGGAAATTTTCATTCTGAGCTGTGAAATCTCCTTAATCGTGCTGCTGTAGGGTGTTGCTATCAGCTTGGACAGTCTCAACTCCCTTTCCCCTGATATTCAGAAGAAAAGATGCTGTAAAAATCAGACACAAAGTCTGTTGTTTATGAAGTTTGCATTAGCTGTTTTCTAACTACCTCGATGCTCATGGGTTTGGTGGGATTTCTGTGTCATTCAATCAATGCTTTACAGCCCTAAGATGTGATGGGGGCCTGGGATTGAGTCACCATTTCCAGGACCGACTATGTTCAGATACTTGCCAGCCAAGTGACATTTTCAACACAGACAGGCAGAAGTGAACAGCTGACTGGGCTGTAAGAAAATGATGCTCAGTTAACACTCATTTAGATGAGCTGGGGACCTCCTCCTTGTTTAGCACACACAAAATGTCTTACACTACTACTACTACTACTACTACACAAAATGTCTTACTTAATTAAATAAAATCACTAATACTACACAAAATGTCTTACTGATCCAGTGTTTCCATCAGGATCAGGAACTTCTTTTTTAGGGAAATGTCTTACTAGTAGTTCATTCTCAGTGGAAGATTTTCTTCCTTTCTTATCTCAAACCTGGCCTTCACTGGAGAACCATAACAGCAATTACTTAACTGAGCTGAAGAATTTTTTTCCTCAGCTGTCTTGCATGGAGAAAAAGAACATCAGGTATTTCCTGTCATTGCCTTTGTTTATCCAAACCTGATAAACCAAAGTATTTCCATGAAAATTAATCATCCAGTTTCTCTTTCAGGATTATTTCCTTCCTCAAAGTCAATCTTCTGGTTCATGAAGACCACCCCAGCCCCAGCCCCAGCCTGGACTTCTTGCTCTTGGCAAGTCTTTGCTCAGAGCTTAGAATCAGGCAATGTTACCAGCCCTTGCTGCTGATCTTACTGCTTAAGACCTAATTTAAAGTATTCCTTGCTGACCACACATTTTTCATTAAGACAGAATGTTATCCTGATGCTGTCATCCTTTTCTTTATTTCTTTTTTTACTCAATACAATATAGATAGGTAGCTGAAGAAATACTGCTATGACAGTGAAATACAGAAGGCTATTTTATTTGGTTACAGATTTGGGGATTTTTTGCATGTTTGGAAATAGGCCTAACTAGAGAAATGTGTGAAGTCTGCCACTAGACAGTCCTGTAATATAGTCACCAACGAATACAGGAAAAGGTGGAAAAGAAACTTAATTTTTGTCCCGGAATATGAAAAATACAGAGTAGCACATCAGTTTTTCAAGTTTGAAAGATTGTTGTGCTTCCATTCGTCTAAAAGAGGTAAGGGAAGATGCTTTATTTTATATTTTTAAAACATCAGCAAAATTTAGTTTTCCATATGAGAACTCTAATTCTGGAATTGAGCTATTATAGTTAGGTTTGAACATATCAGTGGCAGATGTTAACCTGAGGTTTCACCCAATAATACACATTATATTTCATTTCAATAACCACTGTATCAGCTGCTGCTAACACAAGGAAGAGAAAATTTAGAGATGTTGATTTATGCAGCTGCTGATTATGCAACTTTGGATAACAAAAAATAATTACAGATAATGCAACAGTTTGTGTTTTTATAAAATGGTATACAAAAATAGGACAGCTGAATTAATTTCTACAATATCCCAAGAGAACAGTAGCTTCTAAAGAAAAGCTAAGAGGAAAATAAGTAGTTTTGTAGGAACAAGTTATTTTCATCTTAATTGTCTACCAAAACCTGATTGAGCATCTTTACATAGCCATTAGCATATTTTTATCCAGAAGACTCTGTTCCTCTCTAGGCTCATACTTAAGTGTTTTGCTTTTGAATAATTTTATAGTCGTGGCAGGTTGATCCAGTGGCATGGCCCACATGCTTTAATCACTATACTAGATTCCAGATCAGTTAGGAATAATTTTATTCTGCTCTGCAATTCCACTACTCTTCATTTGCTGAGCTCTGTAGTGTTGTGCATGTGGAAAAAAAATGCAAGTTCCCTTGAGAAAGAATGATAAAAAAATAGTTTCAAATTTGAAAGCATTACAAATGTCATTAAACTTTTGTTTGCGCTCCCCAATATGTTTATTTAAGATTGCCTTTTGTTAGGTTATTTTAGCAGAAGAAAGTATATTATTAAAATTGATTTCATATCATAATTTACTTTAGTCATTTGGCCTCTAAAATATGGAATTTATTTGATAGAATGTGGTGCTTTGAGTAAATACCTGTTGATATATCCATTATTTAAATGTTACATGTTACACACATTAGGTTTATTTATCAACAACAAAACTGCCTGTATCAATAGTAAACTGCTTGATTCCTTGCACCAATTGGAAAACAACTTGAAAATGTGGATTATCCTAAAGCTACCTTTTTTGACACCCTGAAAGCTCTCATTTCATTATCACCACCTGCCATTGCTTTTACAGATTCATAGGTGAAGATGAAAATTTTAACCAGTGAATCTTCCCATATTCTAATGAGAAAATAACGATCAAAATTATACACTACCAAAGGAAAAAAAAATTAATCAGGGTCTCTTTCTGGCATGCCCAGGTTCTACTGACTACAAAAAAAAGCAGTATCCATTCAGGAACAGGCTCAAGCTTGCTGGTATTTTACTTCATTCTACCTGAAACAACATGAAAGCAATAGAATGGATGAGAGAAGCTGGTAAAAAAAAGCAACTCAAACCCCTTTGACTTCTCTAGGTGAGGCTGTATTGAACCCCAAAGCTGTGGGTAGAGTTCAGGCTGTTGAACCAAAAATCTTTCAGGCAAAACTTTCCAGAATCATGGATTACCAAAGAATTACATTTTTCTGTGCTTGGAGTTTGCAGTTTGTTATGCATTGATGTCATTAATACAGATACTGTATTAAAACTTTAATTTTATAGATATATATAAAATACTTACATAAAAAACTGTCATAAAACAGGTGATAAAGCCAGCTGTAAGTCATACAGCCAGCTAAACTCTGATACTTTATCAACTGGCAGAATTTTGATGACAAAAATCTGAAATGACCTGGCTGGGCTGCCTCGCTTATGTCTCCTTCGAGGCAGTCAATTGAATTTTTCTAAACAATCCACCCTCCACTATATCCATTTGCCCCATCACAAATGAATGGATAGAGAATTATGTCATGTCTTCATTTACTGACAGACTTTTGTCATTGAGACCCTTTCTACTTTCCTAATGATGTATGTTCTGTGCATCCATACAATATAATGCTGGAAACATATGCATAAAAACTATCACAGATTCAGATTAATTAACAGCTAATTAACAGCCCTTCTGGCCTTTGCAGAATACCGTGCCAAATTCAAGAAATAATTTGAATAGGTAATTATGAATGCTATTTTAAAATAATGAGTTGAAGCATCTACAAGATTTTACCTTGACAAAAATGTGATTGCTAAAATTGCCACTGACTAATACATACTTGGGAGGAACAAACAGCATTTAGAAAGAAAAAAGTGTAGTCCCATTGTCCACAAAAGCTCATTGGAAATAAGAAAGAAATTTGGAGGATCTCCAAATAAAGGATTATGAAATGGAAGAGAGAAAAAAGTAATTTCTTGGAAATCTTTTTTAATGGATGAAAACATGCAACATCCAATGTCATTTTCCAGGCACCGGACTTTGTACCATGCTGGCAGTGATTGTCTCAGCACGATGCAAATTATAAGACTGGGGACTAAGTAGTCACTGTCATGCACAATTCAGTGTTGTAACACTTTAGATTTGATTTCTACAGCAGCCTTGCAAACGTTGTTACTAACAAAACCAAATGTCTTCTTTCATAGTCTGGCTTTTCAGTCTGCTTTTTATTCGCTCATGCCCATAAATAACCACTTTCTGTTTATATTGTAAGGTTACACTAACATCCTTAATCTAACAGTATTTGAAGCAAACCATTTATGAAAATGAATGGTTTGCATACATAGTATGCAGATGTCTGAAGTACCCAGAGGGTGGCTAAAGTACAGTGTTATTGTATACAGTACAAAGGTATTAATCAGTTTCATGTTTTTGTTGCCTTTTAACAAAAGCCATAGGCGAATGCAGCTGCAGAGTTGCTGGGTCTTGAGATGACCTCTAGGGGTCACCTGATACTTTCTCTTATAAAGCACAGCGTTTATTTAATTATTTCTAAACAACCCCAAAGAAATTAAGACTTCGTGAACGGTTTTTCACTTCAAGATAGTGATGGCACACTCTGGTTTGTATATGAATTCTTATTTGTTTAAATCTTATACAGTCTTTCCTAATGTGTAACCTAAATTTTCCCCTCTGCATGTTAAATGAGTTCCTCAGTCTTCTTTGATTAGTCAAAAAATATGGCCTACTTTATGACATGCCTTTAATTATTCGTAGACAGTTCTTGTTATGTCATTTTCCTCCGGATAGCACTTGCTTAGCTGTATAATCCCACACAGATCTTGTTTTCCAAACACCTCTCTTCAGCTCCAGTCTACTCAGCTTGCTTGGCCAGAGCACATCCTTTTAAATACTGTGTCCCCTGACAATTCTCTGATCTTTAATCACTGTCGAGTACTGCACAGCCATCTTGCTCAGTGTTTGCGTTGTGCTTTTCTAGACTGGATGAAAAATAACATCTGAGCCTAAAGGGAACTCTACAAACAAGGAGGAGACAGAGGCCAGTTTAAGGGGAAAATTAAGAGTGATGTTAAGAGGGGCAGCAGCCATGAGAGTCCTGAAATTCTCTCCCGTGGCTTACCCGGGTCAGTCAGGTGTGACTACAGAACAGCAAGAGCTGATGTTGTTCTGATGAGCCCAGGAGGAGTGTGTGTATTATCACCCTTCTGGCATACACGTGTTCCTGGGATGGGAGACAGCTTCCTTAGATCCTCCCCCTTGCCAGAAATTGTCTTACAGGATGACATTCCAGTATCTTCATACAGAAAAATAACACATTTCTCTCTTTTGTAGCCACGTGAAATATTAACATAAGATGAATTTATATTTGATCCTGGGGAGAGAACTAAAGGTCATTGTACCTTTGCTTTGCATTTGTTATGTAGCAATACCTTCTGGCCATAGAAGATAGGAATTTTCTGAATCATTAATGTGGTTTTGTATTTATACAATGTATGTTTTTTCTTTGATTAATTACTAAAATTTTAATAGATTTTTTTCTTAAAATGGTAAAAATAAAGATTTTTCCGTTCAGTGAATATTCTGTAACTTTAAAATATCTTCTAACTGATTCATGTCAAGATACTGAAATCAGAAAATATTTAATGGAGAAAATATTCTGAAAATGTTTTCAGAACATAGTCTAGATGTATAATATGTCCATATTTCTTGGTCATAGACAGACATTTGTTTTGAATTTTCAGGCAAAAACAAAATAAGAGCTGCACTTTAAACTATTCAATTCATTTTCATGTGGAATCAGTATTCATAGACATATTTTATCATAGTTTGCAGTCTACTGATTCCTCTGATTCACCATGGTATTTGTCCAGAAGGAATCCTGTACTGTAGTAAAGGACCTTAAGGGATTCTACCCTTCCAGGGAAACACAGAAGTCTTACTTATAGATTCTGGGAGAAAATCACTGATTTGGAAAGATAGTCAAGAATTTTTTTTTTAGGAAGTTATTAATATGGGATATTTCATTTTGTTTTACTTATTCAAAACACAACATTTGACTAGACTAGTTTTGACTAGACTTCCAAATGAAAAATCAGTGGTTTTAATGGAACATGGAATTATGAAGAAACGACATCTCTCAATAAAGTAAGCCACCTAGTAAAGATACTGTGTACCTTTTGATTCTCTTCAAAATTTTTTCTGATCCCTCTACTTTATAATCCATCTGTCAATCTGCTAGTAATATCTTGAGAAATTTTACACTGAAGAGTCTTAGAAATAGACTGTTTGTGTCTAATATTTGAGTAGTTCAAATATATTAAGACCACCATTACAATACAGTAACTATTTGCAGCATGGCCTTTGACACCAATAGCAGTATTCAGTATTTAGATTTTTTAAAAACATGTATATGCATCTTATAGGGACATTAAATATACGTTTGAAGCCATATATTTAGTGTTTGCATACAATCTGCATGCATATGCATGCATTTCTAAAGTCAAGTAAAGTTTTCTTTCTGTTAGAAGCTGATCATCTCATGGTATTTTTGGACTAGCTATACCATCCAGCTCAAAATTAGTTTTCTCAAGTAGCCTTCTCTCTCTAACTCTCTGGGAAGCATTTATTCCTTCCTCTCTGACTCCCAAGCTTTAAAAATAGTACATTTTCAGAAAAAATAATAGAACAGAACTACTTCTACGATTTTATGCTTTCCTTTTCTAGATAAAAACCACCAGGTGGCTGAGCCAGGTGTCTCCTTACTTCACGTCAATATTCCATTATTGTTTCCCTTCTCCCAGTAAATACACATGCACATTAACATTCACATGCATCCCCTTCATGGGTCCATGGTTAATTATCTGATTACTAGGAAACAAATATTCTGTTCTTTAATTCTGAGGTAATAGTCCACTTTATATATTTCTTAATCAGGATTAAGAGCAGATTTTCACTCTTTTTCATTGCTGTGCTTTCTGATCACACATTAGATTGTATCTCTTCATTCAACTCTTTATTTTCTTTTCTTATTAGTCAAAGGAAGAATAACCATTGTGATCACAAGAATAAAATGGATCCATGTACTTTTCCTAGATTTCTTTGTTTCTTTCCATTAACCTACTTGAAACCAGATTATACTTTATATTCATATCAATATTACATATGGAACATTAAAGACACTTCAAACTAGATTCTGTAGTTTTCTAGAAATTATTTTTATATTTTTTTTTTTTTTGCATCAATTCAGGTTGCAATGTGGTTCTTTTTGGGAAATTTTAAAAAAAAACAAACTTGAAAGCATGAAGCCTGTACTATCTCAGGAACTCTTTGTGCTGTCTTTTGCTCTCAGAGAAACTGACTTTACAAATATTCCATGTTTATAAGCACATTCCATGTTTATAAGCACCACCAGCATCGGTAATTGACCAGATCACTTCTTGGCACTTCATTCAAAGGAAGGTTAAGGGGATTTAGTTATTTCATTCCTTTGGCACCCAAATACTTGTTAGTTCTCAGCAAGCAAGAACCAGGTGTTGTGTGAGTCTGTATGGACAAGACCTCTCTCTTTATACATTCGTTTGATCTTCACATATTAAATTGCTTTGATTAACGCTTTATTTCTTTACAGACCTATGAGATTGTCCTGGGGGGGGGGTTGGGAAAGGGCATAATCTATGTTTGCCATTGAGAATTTCTCCTTAAACCCCAGCACACCATAGCATCAGCTCCTGCAGAGACTCCAATGGTTCCAGAAGATAGCTCCAGTTATCTCTTTGGGTCCTACAGTTACTGCATGCCCACACAACTTTATTCAGAACTTGCTCTTGGCAAAGGGACTGTATAGTCCAAATTTATCAGCTTCTTTGAAATTCTCTCCAACACTGGACAATAAGAATAAAAATCAAAATAAATTATGAATTATTTTGAAATATCGGCATTTCAGTTTCTTATTCTGAGACTGGAATTAAAAGAAACATATAAAGACAACTCTGGTTGTAGTATGATAGCTAGATTTCTTTCTAGTCCTTAACTTTTTTCTCTAGAATATTTAAGCTGTCAGAAGTGTTTGTGCTCTACAGCAAGATTCCATCATCTGAGTGCTGACCCAGAGCTGAAAATAAAGCCAGCTTGCAGGACTGGCTTAAATTCCCCATGAGATTTCCCTGCTTAAAACATCATTCTGTTAGCTGTCTGTGTTCAAAAAAATGACAACTTCCTTTTTCTTCCTCACTTAAGTCGCTGCTTCCTACCTGAGCCAACACAGCTGTTCCATCTATCTTCAGTTACTGTATTCCCTTTGTCCTGATTTGCTACAGCACTGGTGCAAGTGTTACAGTCTCTGTCGAGTTATATATCATGAGCGTTAAGTAAGCAGGTTTTACCAAGTGCAGTGTCTTTCATTGAGTGCTGGACTTCCAGGACTGTGCACAACCACAGACTTCTGTGATTCTTGTTTGCAACTCTCCCTCTCCACGTGTCCTTTCTCACCTGTATATTCCCAGCTATAGGGACCTCTATATATCAGCTATAGGGGCATTTTGGCAAGTAAAATCTACTAGTAAAATTTTCAAATATGCTTTCTGTTTATCTCTTAGATTCACATTCTGATTTTGCTTGCTCATTAAACATATGTAAACAATTACTTTACTCAATATTTAAATATTATTATGTTTATGTGTACTTCTAATAACCTATGGTATAAAGTCAATCTGCTCAGTCCCTATTCAGGAAATCCAAAATCAACATGGCTCTCAAAAAAGATCGTAAAAGCAGTCTAGTTAAATATATTCAGTCACTTTATCTTGCTTTTTAATGAAGATCACTTCTCTACTTGAAAATATGATTTAATTTTATCTTGCTTTAACTTTCTAGATCCCTTGATAGACTATAAACCAGTAAGAGTATGAATATCAGCGAAGCAGTTCAGATTAGCAAAATCTTATCTCTAAGAAAAAAGAGTCAAATTATTATGACACAGACCTTTACAGCACTGGTGAAAGAAAAAAAGGAGCACAAACTTTTGGAGAAGTTACTTGAAGAATCAGGAGATAGTATTTTTACATTTTACTAAGAAGAAGCTGTTTCAACTTATTTTCAGAAATAAATTTCATTGCTAAAGACATTGATTTTCTATGACTAAAACTTGCAGTATGAAGCTAATTAAGTGTTTATTAACAATGAATTTTAAGCAGGAAGCAGATTTCCTCCCTATGTTTCAACAGATTTCACGTTCTGTGAAAATATATGTAACATTGTTTGTCAGTAGAAAAAATAACTTTTAGGGGCCATTTTGTTAAAAATCTAGGTCTATTTTGACTTACTCATCAATGTGCAGTGTGGTGGTACTTATGGATTAAGCCTGGGAAATCTGGGGTGTAATTAACTCTATGGATGTGGTAACTGGTTTCTTTCTTTAAAATGGTCTTTTATGCTACAGATTAGGGTGATCCTGTTCCAGAAATAATCCAACCCTCCCATTTCTGCAATCTCATTTGTAGAAGACATTTTTGCTACTTTCACGTGCAGGTGACTCAGGACTAGAATCCATGGAATATTGCTGCCCCACAGGTGGTTTCCACAATAATGAGGAATTCCCCAGAGTACCTGATTTTAAGGTATATCTTGATACCAGATGAGTATAAGAAAGCAGATCCTGTTCTAGCCATTCTCTAGGAAGAGAGACTTCCTCGCCGTAGTGCCCTACTGGTCAGATAAATGTCATTTCAGACAATGACAATAATGGTAGTCCTTTTCCGTGAGGCTGGTTAGCAAGTAGCGCTCCTCATGTGACATCGCTGAAGACACCCGAGTTGAGCCACTGCTGCTCAGCCTGAGCCACTCCCAGGGCAGGAGAATCACATGGTGTCTGCTGTTCTCCAGCTTTTAGCACTTAGGAGTTTCCCTCTAGCATCACATCAGCTAAGAGAACCAGGTCCACAAATCAGCCACAATGGATGAAGCTTGCAGGAATGTGTAATGGCACCCAAAAAAATTCTGAAGCCATTCACAGAACCAAACAATTTGACCAGATTGTCCCATCGCTGTAAAGGAGAAAGCAAGCTGCCTAATTCCTTACGAGAAGAATCATGACCACCATAGCAGCTCCTCATAGTGATCTACAGATCTGCAGATAAATGAAGTGTTGAGCCAAGCTTTGATCACTGTTATCAGCACATCAGCATTCTTTGCTGATCACTTCAAGGAAAATCACAGGGAATTTTTAAGAAAAGAAAATTGTATTTGTGATCAGATCCACTCATATCACTGACAAAGTTTGGCCTCAACATACACATCTAAGATTTTGAAACTTAAAAAAATATTCACTAAAACTCTTTGAATGAATCCCTGTCTCTTCTACCTAGATCTCCATTACTAAAATAAGTTCTTACTCTGCCTTCATGAAAAGACAGCCATCACACTTGTTGAAACACAGAATGGTCCACATGGCCCTCAAGCCAGGACTGCAGTCTGTCCACAGTCTCTGCTTCTCACACCCCATCTCTGTCCAACCTGTAACACCCACAAGAACATTAACTGAAGAAATGGCCTGTTCCTGGCTATGAGAGAGGCAATTTTTTCCCCTTTATAGTAACAGATCTCCCTTACAGAACAGACTGAGGTATCCTAATGTACATTCCTGTACATTATGTGACAGAGGTCCCTCACTTCATTTTTTTTATCTTATGTGGCCCTGTCAGGATGCCAAGTAGCCAACTTCTCTTCAGCTCCATCACACGAGCAGGGCAAGAGCACCAGGTACAACTGTCTGGGCTGATGACAGCGTGCAGGTGCAGACATGGCTCACTCACCACTGACACAGCCATGTGTTCCGGTTTGAGACAAATTTGGAGGAAAACATCCGAAATGAACATATCCTCTGATAGAAGGCAGATTTCAGCAGCCCCTCGCCCACCAGGTTTGGAAAGAAATTCCTCAGAGGAAAGTGAAAAAAACCCTATTTATTTAACAAGCAGGGTGCACGCAGGCACCAAAAAAGAGAATTAGTAATGTTAAATAATAAAACCTCTCGCTGTGGAGAAGACCTGGGTAGATTCAATGTTCTTTGTAGGTGTGACTCTGCCCTCTCCAGGGCTGCGGTTCAGTGTGGGCCCCCCGCCCCAGGCCATGGTGTGGGGCCTCCCGATAATGTTCTGGTGTTGCTGAACAGTCCAGAAGAAAAGAAGAAGAAGAAGCCAAAGTCCCAGGGAAAAAAACTTTCTTGCCTCAGCTAGCAGGCTAGCTAAAAAGCAAAGAATTCTAACTCTCCATCTCTGTCCTGAGAAACAGAGCCGAAAACTGGGGAAAAGCGGGAAGGCGCATCCTCGGCTCCGCAGCTGTGAGAGCGCAGGGGAGTGTGTGTGCCCTTGAACACAAAACCGCTCTGAAGAATTCGCTCGGCTTCTCTTCCCCCTCTCCTGGACCCAGTTTAAAGGCACAGAAAGGCACAGGATTCATGTCTGGCATAGAGCAGGCGATAGGGGATACAGCATCATAAAGTCACCCCTGGACACCATGGCATCTGCTCACCTGTAGGTGGTCAGACCTTAGAGAAAGTGGTACTGGCTGGAAAGGAATCCAGGCAAACAGAAGGCCAGAGTGATTGAATGGGAGATGTACCTAGGGGTGAAATCATGCAGATCTTCCCTGTCAAAACATTACAAAATCTGTGTTCATGTTTGCCTCTTCACTGAGCTTCTAAATGTCTAAAAATGCCCTTTCTTTCACCATCTTGCTAGAAACCTTCATCCCTTACTAGGACTTGCTAGGTGTTACACATTTTTTTCCTTCGTGGAGAGCTGCTATAGTCTGGAATATGTTACAATTAGTGGAAGTAATGAAGTTTATGGCAGGTATAGAGAACGGCTGGCACATCTGCTATGCTCTGCCATCATCACATTGGCCTCACGCTGACAGCCTTAACTGGTTCCTCCTCTAGCTTAGCAATTCCATTTAATTATTGCTCCTAATTCAGACAGTTGTTAATGGATCACATCCCACCTATACTAAAGATCTGATTTCAATTTAAAAATGCAGATCACAAAATCCAGGACAAAGCAAGTGCTAAAAGTCTTGCTAGTTGCAGGGATAGAGACGTGGAGACCCAAGGTATTGGAAAAGTATAGACAAATCCATAAACATCATTCAGCATTTTAAGGAAATGCTGCCAAAGCATCTGCTTTGAAAAGACCTGTTCACGTCAGAATAAAAGTGACACTGACAATTTAGATGTAAAAATTTAAACTACATTGACATGTTTTGAAAAGATGAAAAAGAAATGTTTTGAAATGGACATTTTCATATTTACAGCCTCAGTCTTTAGAATTTTGTTCAGGAAGTGTTGCAAAATGTTTATGTTTTCTCCTGATTCAGGATGAAACTAAACTTTTGTATTGTGTCCAGTCCTTCTCCAGATGGGCTACATCAAATCTATATAAACACCAGACTGTAAGATTTTATTGAAACAATGGAGCTCTGCGAAGAAGCAGAGAGTATTCAGTTAAAATCAAAATCACTTTCCAAATCTTATCCCAAAATGTGCTTTCAAACTAATGCTTAGGGTTCCCCAACATTATTTTGGCAGGAGTAATTAGCCGAAATCAGTTACGATATAGAAAACTGTATCTCTAGGAGTTTTCATTACTACTTTAAGCATTCCTTTCAACCCTTAAATAATCAGCAGTTGATCTTAGTGATTCATAGGCAAACATTGCTGCCTTTATTCATACACGTACCAGTGCATTCAAAGTCAGCACTATCTTGTGGTTGAGTCAGTCCAGCCAACCCATTACACGTCGCTGAGCTCATGGCTCTGTGCACGTTATCAACACGTTTGTAACCAAGAGAACCATTCGTTAATATGATCGTTTACTCCTTGAAAGATTTGCTTTTGAAAAAATGCAGCTTAGCACTAGTTTGAGACCTAATTAATGCTCTGAGGGACATACACTCAGAACCTTAAACACAATTTATTTTGGTGCTCAAAGCCATCTATGCTTGAAGTTCTGTATGAGCACATGCAGTTGAACGTGCCAGATGAAAGGGCTAGTGAATTAGGTTTCTACATTTAATCAGTGTGAGGTCTCTGAGAAGTCTGACTGTGAAATTGTACACCTGGAAAGTTTGCCTTGCTGGTGTGCTGGATCTGCAGCTACTACATCATTCATCCATGCTCTTCCTCTTGCAGAGGCTGAAAATGACACTGAATTTCAGCACTATGTCTTGTCTGTGTAAAGCTGTGGTGCCCAGAGAGAAACACTTAGTTTTTCTTCCACTTGTTTATCAAGGATTTTATTTCATGGAAGACAGAAAGCCTCCAAAGGCAGGACTGGGGCCTGAGGCACCTGCCTGGCTGATGTCTTGGACAGATCTGCCGGGAGTGGGCTGGAGAAATGCAGCAGGCGTTACTAACCATATCCTCCCCATCACTTCACTTGCTGTAACTGAGTAAAATTTTTTGACCTGGTAAAATGTTTCTTCCAGTCTCCACCGGTTGAGCTTGTCAGATAATGTGCTCAGCCATCAAGTGTGTAACTTCCTCAGGGAAGCAGAGTAAGAGATAGGAGCCGCCATGGGGGACTGAAAGTGCAACTCTGTCCTCTGACATTTTGTAAAGTTAAATTACAGGGGCGTTATCTTTTGTATTTTATTTCATTTATTAGACAGCGCGGGTGCTGCTTAATGGGATGCAGTTACCGAAGTAAACAGTCCTGTGGGATGCTTATTTGTTCGTATTAACGCAGGAATTCGAGCTCGGATGAGATTTATTTAGACACTCGTGTTAAAAAAAAAGAAAAAAAAAAGAAAAAAAAAAGAAGTGATTCTGCCGAGGGAGCAAGGAAAGGCGTTCGCCAGCCGGCGGCGGGGACGGAGTTTCGCCGGCGGCTCCCCCGGCCCCCGCGCCGCCCCGGCTCCGCTCGGCGGCCCCCGCCAGGCCCGGGGCAGCGGCGCCGCGCGGGAGCGCCCCGCCCGCGCGGTGTGCGCGGGGGCGCGCAGGGCCCATATCCATAGTAACGGCGGGGGCCGGGGGAGGCGCCGCGGCAGCTCCCGCCCGCCGCAGCCGGGACCGCACCGAGCCGCGGTGAGCGCGCGCGCGCGCCCCCGTCCCGCTCCGCCCCTCCCCCACCCCCCCCCCCGCGAGCAGCGCGGCCCGGAGCGCGCGCGCGCGGCCCCGCGGAAAGCGGGAGGGGGGCTCGGGGGCCGGCGGGGGCGCGCGCGGCGGCGGCGGCCGGACGGGGAGGGCGGCGGGGGCTCCGGTGTGCGCGGCTCCGCGGCGCTCTCCCTGCCTGACTCACCGCGGGGCGCGGGGAAGATGCTCAGCGCGGAGGGGTAGCGGCTGCGGAGCAGACGTCGGGGCCCCCCCTCTCTCCCCTCCCTCCCCGCCCCCGCCGGGCTCGGCAGCTCAGCCCGCCGCCGCCGCTCCTAGGTGAGACCGGGGGCCAGGGGAGGTGCTGGGCGAGCACGGGGGGCCGGGCACGGGGCCACCGGGCACCGCCCCCGCCCCGCCGCGCAGCCCGGAGCGCGGGGGGAGCGGGAGCCGGGGACCCGGCGCGGGTGTCTCCCTCCGGCCCCGGGCGAAGGGAAGCGCCGGGAGCGGACCCCGGGGGACGGGCGGGCGGGAGCCGGCGGCGCCTGCGGTTGCTGCGTTCGCAGGATTATGTCAACCCTCGCCTCGCCGGTGCCGCTGGGGCGAGCGGCGGCGGCAGCTCCCGCCCGGCGGCGCTGCGGGGCGCCGCGCTCCGGGGCGGGCGGGGGTCGACGGGGAGGCGGCCACGGGGCAGCGGTGGGCGGCGGGGCGGACGGAGTTTGAGCCGCCTGACGGAGCCGGTGCTCGCGGCTGGTGAGTTCTCACCGGGCCGGCCTGGCCGCGGGAACAGGGCGTCCCGGGCAGCCCCGCCCGCCCCGGTGCGCTCCCTCCGAGCCGTTCGGAGTGGTGATTAATCCCAGGGGAGCGAGGAGGTGGGCACCCACCTCTGGTGCCGCACGGGAGAGCGGCAGCGCGGCGCGCAGAGCCCGCAGCAGCGGCTGTCGGGGGGGCCGTGTCCGTGTGCGCGCTGCAAAGCTCTCTTTGCTTGGGTCTGGTAACTTGGCCGTGGTGCGCCCTGGTCCGAAACTTGCCAAGCGAGGTCTCGCCTTCACGGCACCGCTGGTTGTCCGCTGGATTTTTCAGGAGCGCTAGTTGGGCGAAGTGTTACGGTTGTTAAAAAAAAAAAAAAAAAGAGAGAAAGAATAAAAGGAATGGAAAGCAGAAGTGTGTAAAGATCAGAATGATGGTTTATGTTTCCGTATCTCAGAAAAGGCTTGTGTTTGAAAAATACATAGTAACGAACAGTTATTGTACCTTACGGCGAGAAGGCAGTATTGTTATTGAGAGACAAACGATACCTGAGCATTTAATTTGGAATTTAGTTTGCTACACACGTGCAGTAACAGTTTTCCTGAGCGTTTTTAGCATGTGGAGTGATGCATGTTGCCATGTGCCTAGCAAAATTCCTTTAGCTGTGCGAGCAGTGGCAGTGTGTGCCAACATGCACAAAATCAAGGTGTACTCTGTACCGTTCTTAGGAGCAGCGGTACTAATGAGGAATGCTACGGTGTCCATCTGTGACAGGATTACCGATGGAACGTATCTTATGATTCCTTAAAGAGTGTTTTAACTTGTTCCTTTAACGAGGCACAAAATACTGTTAGACTAGACCCTGGCATGATGGATAGTAATTTCCCATTTGAATGCACTTTAAGAACCAATTTGTGTCCTCTTCTGTATATGCCAAAATATAAAATATAGTCACCTGCTAGAAAAAAACCTCAGTGGAAGGTTGTTCGTGTGACTTTTTTTCCTGAATAAATATGATCGTAAACTGTAAATGCTCATGTGAAGTTGATACTTGTTTGCTGAGTACAAAACCTTGATCCTGTGGTGTATAATTAGGATAACGAATTAAAGCTCCATTCTGATAGTGTTCTAAAATTTCAGTGGTGCTCTGAAAAAGATGAAGAGTAAGTGATTTTAGCAGAAAATTTTGGTCTGTTGGCAGTTGCTCGCTAAGAGATCTGTTCTTTTTAGTACGTGAGTATAACGCATACAAGCTGCAGTTGTGCTGTCGCTCCCACACCCTCTTAACTTTACACACCTGAGAAGTTCCATTTCCAGAATTTGTGCAAATGGTTGATGGATGAGAACTAGAAGAGCCCTCTAATGTATTCAAAGTAAGTTCTGCTTTCTGTACTATTGGTGAGCTCCTGTATAATTTTTTTTTTCCAGAGAAAACAGATGTGGTAGACAGGAAGAGATAAATTTATCCAGTAAGAAGGCAAATTAAAATGTACTGTACATATTCATTCTACGTAGAAGGCATTGAAATGCAGTACCCCAGAGTTAATTCAGAAAGCTGAGGGCCTGCTGCTTTTTCTCTTAGCATTTTTCTTGGGTAGAGGGGAGGGAAGAATGACAACTCTAACTGGAAGTGGGCACATGGAGTTAAAAAGGGAGGATGTGAAAATTGGGAACAGAACTGGCAGTGAAGCTGCCATCAAAGGTGGCTGCACTGAAGTAAGAACCTAAAGCAAACTGTCTCTAGGTAAAAGTTTCACTGCTGAGGAACTTAAGAGGGAGCTAGGTCAGTCATAAGTTCATTTATATTCCAAGAACAAGACACTTTGGTGTCGAAGAAATCTGAATTCCGTGTCGGAAATGTTAATTTTGTTTCCATCACTCAGGAGGATGCAGGTTTTGCTTTAACATTGAACAATTGGCATTTTGATAAGGATCTTTGTATTTATTTGTTACATGTTAGTGATAGGCATAATGAATTCACAAATAGTAAATTCCCACCTTGCTTTGGGCAGACTGAGAAATTGTCAAGCCTTGGACTTGAGCTCTTTTGGCTCTTGGTCCTGAGACCTGCTCTGCATGCAGACTGCAAGTTAAAGCAGAGATGAGAGTGAATGGCGCCATTCCGGGTCCAGGCTTATTCGTTTGCCAAATACCAATCATGACTAGATTTTTTTCTGATGATCCTATTATCATAATGCTTTGCTTATTAAATGTTGAAAATTTATATTAATCTTCTAAATCAACATGCATTGTGATGAACTGGCCAGTTTTTACTCTGAGAGATGTGATTTGGTATTGTTTGTACATTTGGGAACATATTGGCTTATACTAGTTCACATTTTCAATGTTGTCTTCACAGTTCTAGGAGCTGCAAGCTTATTTTTAAGAAATCACAGTCAAATTCCAGAGAATAACACCTTCAGAAAATTGTACCATACTGGCACTCTTTACAATCCAATGCGATTTTTCCCTTTGTGTAGGCAATAACAGAGGGCTGCTTGTACCTGATCTTTTAGTCCATGTGCCAACTATGCCAGCTTGTCTACAAGACAGTAGTCATGGTTCCAAGTATCAAAGGGTTATGCTGCAAATAAATATGGCTTTGACAAAGTAATTAAGCTGGGGAAGGTGTTTCATTGTCTTAGTTTGCTTGCTGTCTCTATCCATAGTCCTTCTGCATTTCTTTGCCTGTGAGGAGAAAAGATTCAAAAGGTTGTAAGTTTGCTAGAGTGTTTCAGCATGTTAAACTGAGTATTTTGGGCACTGCAGTTCAAAGATGCAGGTCTTCACATACCTTATTCTCAACTGCTTAGCTCTATAGAGCATCAGTCTGTGCCTATGTTCGAATTGCTCTTGGAGCTTGTCTTGGTTTACAGATTACACGTAAAGACAGTGAGGCATTTTTGGGTCAGTTTCAGTGGTCGTACTGCTTTTCACATGGACTTACATACTGCTCAGTACTCTGAGAGAAGAAGAGATACATGGTGTTGGGTTGGGGCTGTTTTCCTTCTATTCTTTATATGTACTCTGGAGCAGTAGAATTTTTTTAAAAGTCCTTCAGTCAAGTAGGAAACATTTCTTCCTCTCTCCAAAGATTCTTCATTAAAAAAAACCCTCACATTTGGGCTGGATTCACTCTCACAAACTTGAGTATAGTGTTAAAGGATCTTGTTGACATTGACACCCCGCAATGAATTTCTCTGAAGTGAAGTATCTTGCAGCATTTCAGATGGCATTTGTGCTCAGCTTCATGTTAGCTGCAGATAGCAATTGTTATGTCTGGCCTAAGGGAGTGATGATACTGGTGTTGAACAAACCTTAACCAAAGGAAAATCACCAGGGAGATAGCCTCTCTTCCTTGTTAAAGGAATGGTGATTCTTGGTTGAGAAGTGCTGGTACATCTCCTGGAGATTGTCTCTGTCCTCTGATCACAGAGTCAAAGTGGTTCTTATTGTCATGAAAATGCTCAAGTACGGAGAAAATCCAGGACCATATCCATTCTTCCTCAATTCCTTTCTTATTGCCTTCAACTTCTTACTGGTGGGTTACTTCTAACTCAGTTGACTGAGGAACATCTTAGCGAGTTTTACATTTGCCTTTTCTAAAGGCAAATGATATTTGGTCCCTGCTTGGCCCATCCTGTGGGGTTGGATAGTACCTTCGTGATATCTCTAGAGGAATAACAAGAACATAGGGGCTGCAGGTTTATCAGTGTTAACAATACCCAGCATTTGTCTCTTTCATTAGGACTCAAATCCCAATATATCTGTGCCCTGAGAACTGAGTTTGGGTTAAAGTCAAATGCCTGAAACACAGCTTGATCAAGAGAAGAGGTAATGAGCAATGACAGCATATCTGAGGACCTTCTAAAATGTCTGGCTGTGCTATCACTTGAGGGCACTTGCTCAGTATTAGAAAGCAGTCTTCAGCACTGGAATATACTCACTCCGTGGATGGTTAAGATTGTACTTTCTTTCCCTTGTGGGTATTCATATCTTGGCTTGTTTCCAAGACTTGCATGATCCCATGCTAGAAGAAGAGTACTTTTCCTTTGGGAAAACCAACTGGAAATTCCAGCTGGTCCAGAACTAAGTAATTGTAACCATCCTCTTTTTTCTAAATGTACCACACATGCTGCAGGCTTACTGGCAGTGCCTGAAATAAGTGTCCAGTGGGGTCTTGAGAAGCTTGAGATGAAAGTTCTTTCTCCCAGGCCTTTGTCTTTGGAGTTTGCTCTTTCTAGAAACACGAAACTGGGACATGTTAAGGAAAGATATGTCTCTTTTCTTATATTTTTCAAGCTCTTTGATGCAGGAAATCCAAGGTGATTTATATGAAGTTCATTACATGTAATTGGTTTGTTCTTCATTCCATTCGTGTCTCCTGCAGTCAGCAAACGTTGAGAGAGTTTTTTCTATTGTTTAGAATGTTTTATGTTCTGAGGCTGTAAAAAGGGTAAATTTAATAATAGCTGCAATAATAGCAGATGAAGTCAGCAGGGGGTTTTGCCTGTTTGACAGAAGATGATAGACTGTTGTTTAATTTTTGAAGTTCTTTTTTCCAGAAAGTGCTTCTCTACAGTGGAGAATAAACATTTAGTTTTGCGATACATTCAAACATGGTGAAATGTGAAGGTGATGAACACTTGTTTTGCTTGTCCAGCTGTTGATGATTTTCTAAACTCTTCAGTTAGTTGACTGGTCCTCTCGGCTGCAGTTTGGAGTCAGACCTTCAGTGCTTCTGGGTATTTGCATGTATGCTGCCTTTGCTGGTTCTGTGTACTGTAAAGCAAAGCTTTTGCAATGATATTAGTGAGAATATATGTCTCTTTTACCATGGATATACTGAAGATAATTTCTTTCTCCTTCGTGTATCTGTTCAGTGAAGAACACTATTACACAGAATATCTTTATTTCTAAGTATCTCAATACAGTGATGGTACAAGCCACTGGTAAATTGGTGAGCCATAAAAATGGTTGGATGTAATTATTCCCAATATAGGAAACTGCAAAGTCAGTTACAGTGTTCATCAAGATTTATTATATAATACTAAAATGTGTGTTTATGTATGTGTGTATGCATGTATAATAGGAATAATTTTAGTTCTAGAAGTTTTACTATTGTAATATGTGATCATCTCACTGTTCTCAAGCTTCATCTTACCCTACGCAAATTGATATTAAAGCTCTAATAATTTTAAAAAGAATCATAAAAAGTGCTTGTAAAAATAATCTAGTAAATTCTTACTGTTTATACAATCTTAGATAATGTCACTGCATAAATAAATATGCTGGTAAATGTCAGTTTGCAAATAGTTAAAACACTTAATTTTTAAGTTAACTGAAAACTGGCTAATTATCTCCTTCAGGATCCCGTAATCAAAGAGCTGTTATGCCATTGTTGTGCTTTCTTAATGCTTTTGTTTTCCAGGAATGTTTCAGATATAATTCTAAACCTTGGAAAAGTGTTACTTTGTTAATAGTGCAGCCACCTGGAAAACACATTATTAATGAGTACCCAAATGGTCTGTGAAGCACCTGTGTTGTTATTATACGATCAAAATACGTAGAATTTTGGTTTTCTGTACCAGTATTAATAAACCACCACAGAGGTAAGTAGATATTGGAGTGAATAGTCACACAGAAAAATACTTTAGCAAAACCTAAGGGAAGTATTGTATGATTCATTGTATTTTTACTGAAGTCATTATAAACTGGATGTAAGTTACTATTTTTCTTTAAAATGTGAATGTGGTAGGGATTTGGCTCTTAGCACTAGCAAGAAACAAGAATTCAAGGATTTCCATAGGCTTTTGTGAGTACTTTTCAATTCTAATCCATGTTATGCCAAGCTTGGGCGTTTCAGAAGCAAAAATTGGCTCTACAGGAAGCATACTATAAAAAAACTTCCAAACTTCATCTTCATTTAAAAACTCATGTAAAAGTGTTATGTTTAACTGGTGCTGACAGGTTTAAAAACCTGTTGCACTAACCTTTTCCTAGGGATTTCACCACTGCTTATTAATTTAATTAATTAACGATCCATGTTATTTTTACATACTTGTGCAAAATGACAATAAATCTTCAGTATTGTCTCTATACTGCAACGTTGCACTTCTTTAAGCATTAAAATATGGAAAGAACATTAAATATTACAACTATCATTTTCTGCTTGAATTGTATTGATCCTAATTTTTGTTGTTGGCAGGAGTATCTTTAACTTGTGTGAGAGATTAACAGACCCTTTGCCTTAGCACAAGATACAGGTTTTGGAATCATCTTGTGGTGCCGTGACTTGAGTGCTTCCAAACCACTGCCTGCACTGAGCCATCTCAGCACCCCGCCAGACAGCTCCATACTCATCTTTTAAATACTTTGTGTATGTGTTAGTCACAGTCACAGCACAGTAATAACAAGTTTAGTTGTTTAATGCTGTCCACATCATGTTCCTTTCATAAGCACCTGCCAAACAGTGCAGGATAATCTTTGGACTTACCTGGATGAAATATGCCCTTTACCCCTGTAGTTCTTGGCTGTGCCCATTCCTTGCTGTTGCCATTTTTGTTCCTTACAGAGCTGTCTGGGACTAAGCCGCGGCTCTGCAGTGATGATACGCACAGGGAAGCGTAGGGCAGGGGAAGGAAGCATCGTGTACCCTGAGGGTTTGCACTCAGAGGTTTTGAACACGGTTCTCAGCTAGTGGAAATTGTCATAGCGCCATTGATTCCGTTGACTGCACAGGCTTGAAGAGCTTGTCTCAGGTACCTTGTCAGGAGTAATCTTCCTGGATACTAGGAAGAAGGACAAGCAATAGAGTATGTTCAGTTATCACTGCAGTAAATCAGTGTTTCAGCTGCTCCTGATGTACCTTTTGGAAGGTAGAGAGCATCTCCCGACTGCTGTCACAGACATGAGAGCTCTGACACTGAGAGAAACCCTGTGGAGTCTTGCTAAAGATACCGTCTTTTAACATGATTTTATTTACTTCTTGATTCATTTGCATTGACCAGTTAATTGGCTAAAACTTCAAAGAAAATGAAATGTTGAAGAGGAAACTCGATATGTGGTTTTCAAAGGGAAAGGTGCCTTTAGAGGAAGTGTTAGTATAGTTGATATTCTCTGTAAATGTTCAGCTGTGGAAATAGGAAACTAATGTTAGGTGGTCCTGATCTGGAAAGCTTGGCTGAAGAGTGTTAAGTTTCCCTTTGAAGTATATTTCACTAAATATGCCGTGTTCTACTGTATATACAAGAAAAGGATGTTCCTAGGTCGATAATTTTGTTGAAATCCTTTGGCCTTGAGATTTAAGGGTAGTACTGAAGGACTGCACTTCTGTAATAAAAGTATTGCTAATGTTCATTAAAAAATATATGCTATTGAAAACATAAGCTAGAGTGCAAATCAGAGCCCACAAAATAGCAACTTTTCTTCCATTTAAATAGTTGACAGCATTGAGACTTTAGTTTTTGGTTATTAGAGAAACTAAAGGCTACTGTAGTTAACAGAAAATTGGGAAGCTTCTTCCTTTTTTGAACCATTTCCTAAATACTTTTACAAGTAAAGAAAAGCTGCTGCTTGCTTCTGCTGACTCTTGGTATGGTGCAGCATCTTACACGCGTGGTGCCCGAGGACTTGGTGATGCCCCACAGTGGTCAGATCACCTCAGCTGAGGACAGTAGCTTGGTCAGACTGGGAAGTGATTCCCCAGCTTCTCGCTCTTTGGTGTCTGAGGTTGGTAATCTATGTTGGGATCTTTGCAAGAGAAGGATCCTCTTTTATCTGCAGAGCATCGCATAGAATTGGTTTTTAAAAATGTCTTCCTTGACTTACAGTAGAAAAAATTAGGCTTCGTGTGAAAGAATTTCTTTTGCAAAAGCAGTTTAGAACAGTAGTGTAAAATAATCTGAGTTAGAAGCAGTGAATAAACACAAAACAGCAGTCATCTTTCCATGTTGTTTTTACATTGACATGCACCCTGCTTTGAGTTACATAACTTAAGTAATAGGATTGTTCTTTGACCTTCATAATCTCTTTCTATACTGGAGGTACAAATACTCGTGTAAAGTAAAATTTATTCTTTTCTAACCAATCTTCGCTTTTAGTTATCTGTATGTGATGATGATTTTATACTTTAATGCAAAACTGTTGATTCATGGAAGTAATCCTGTGTTCATGCATTATACAAAAGCTGTATCTGGTATTGTTGCTATTGCTAGGGGCTGATGTGTCACATTTTTATAAATCTTATTTTTAGAATATCTTATTTCAGCTACCACTGCCCTGTTCTGTTTAAAACCCTGTTATGTTGATCCTAATGCAGACATAACTAAGAGAGTGAGGGGGCTTGTTAAAAACTAATAACATCTCTGAAGTATTACTTTAATTTATTAGGAATATAGGAAATCCTTACAAGTCAGGTGTCCCTAAAGAGGTTGATTTGAATGTGTAAACTAAGTGGAATTTAGCAGTTTTGGTTTATCTTAAATTTTTTCTTCCACCTTCACCCTGTTTTTTTTTAGTCTAAGTTTTATACTTTTATATTATGGATCTTATACTTCACTATTCACATCTGCCATTTCCAAAAAACAAATCATGACCTTTTGCCCTGATGCCTTTGTGCTTCTCCATGGGCAAAGGAGAGGTGGTGCTGCCCTTCCAGAGTGTGTGTGCAGAATCCCCTTGACTGATGGTCTCCAGGATGAATCTCACAATTTGGTTTCCTGTTGTTCCTCCTGTTCCTGCCTTCCTACCTCAGCACAGGGCCCCGGTGATGAGACAAAGCTCTGAATCTCCCTGCACATGGGAGGGAGCAGGTGGTTGAAGCTTAACTCAGTCTTGAGGCATCCTCATATTTTACATTCAAAATGAGGATTAGGGGCTTGTAGTATAACTTCAAGTCACTGTTTGTCACACACATTGCTGTGGTGAGCAGAGGGTCTAGTCCAGCAGTATGAAAACTGACATAACCGCGTTTGGTTTAAAGGTTTTCATGTTGCTGAATTCAGAGATAAAGCAGCTTGAATTTGGCTCAAACTTTAATGATGTGTGTGAGTGTATAATCAAATTTGAAGGCATTTACATAATTACTGATACATCGGAAGCATTAAGAGACCTGTCATGCGTTATTAGGCTATCAAATGTGATACCCTTTGTATAATGTGACACATGGAGTGTTTTTGTTTATACTTTTGACATACTACAAAAGATTGTGTGATGCATTCAGAAATGACATTGACATTATAGCAATCTCTGTCTCCCTTTTCAACACAGCAGTTTTTCAGAAAGAAGAGTGTCAGTCATGGTTTTCTATAATCTGAAAAGGGATAAAAGTTGAGTTAGTTAATCATCATAAAAAATTTAGACAAAGGTTTTTTCTATTTCTTGAAGCTCTGACAAAGAGGACTTCTTCCTCACTCTACAATACTGTGTATTTACAGGCTGTGAAGGTTGAAAGTTAGGGAAAGTAAACTTGTTAAATTGTGAAGAGAAGTAGTTGAAAACAGCAATTTTAGTGTTTCATGTTTCTAGTCTGGAAAACAGTGATGGCAGAATGGAATAGAAACTTCAGGTCTTCAGGATTGATTCTAGATGCTGTATTAATTGGACCATAATCAAGGTTTAAATTATTATTGTTTGTATTCTGGTATCTTCTTCCACAAACGAGAATCCAATAGGCATATTCTTGTTTAGATTTTGATAGGACTGGTTTGAAAGACTGAAATATTGCCTGCTAGTGGGGTAGGTTTGTTTTATTTCCTGGGATACAAGACTTACTGAGCTACATTTGTGAGGATTCTGTAAAGATACTGTTTTCTGTTATACTCCAGGTGCAGACGGGGGAACTTGTGTAATGTAAGGACTCTGCATGGAGCTTGGGTCCACCCTCCCTAATGTATCGGGGAGATACTTTGATAGTTACATGTGTTTATGTTTAGGTATGTACATTACAGGGACTAGGCAAATTAGAGCAAAGGGCACATTAGTTTATACAGAGTGCGTCTCTGACATCAACTTGAGAATGCAATATTCGTATTATTTAACTGAATATCTAAAGTTTATGGAATTGGTGTATTTTGAATTGCATATTTGTCCGTAGCATTGCAGTGCTTGGTCAGTGAGAACATTCTGGTAGATGCCACTTGGCAGAAAGCGCTTGTGCCAAATGGCACAAAGTGTGAGTGGCTGAAGGCAGGTAACAACAACAAAGAGGGCTTGTAAGAAGGCTGGAGAGGGACTCTTCCCAAAGGGCATGTAGTGATAGGACAAGGGAGAATGACCTTAAGGTGAGGGAGGGTAAGTTTAGATTAGTATTAGGAAGAAATTCTTTGCTGTGAGGGTGGTGAGGCACTGGAACAAGTTACCCAGAGAGGTTGTGATCTCCTCGTCACTGGAGGTGTCCAAGACCAGGCTGGATGGGACTCTGGGTAACCTCATTTAGTGGAAGGTTCCCTGTCCATGGCAGGAGGGTTGGAACTAGATGTTCTTGAAGGTCCCTTCCAACTCAAAATATTCTATGATTCTGTCATAGCAGATGTGGCTTATCACTAGCCCTGTGTTGCCACAAAAGACATTGCAAAGTCATATTTGGTTTTTTGAGCAGTAAGGAGTGAGAGAGCAGGGTCTCTGAGGCGTTGGCTCAACTAAAGCAAATGTTCCTTTATGAAATCACTCCAGTTGCTTTTATTTCAAGCCTTCTGTAGAAGATTAGAAAAAGATTGTGCTGGTCTGCTACAAATAGCTCCAGTATCGGTCCATGACTTTTGATTTTATTAGAGTGGTAGATTCAAATACTTCTGCTCACTGTAGTGAATCATCCATCTGAGGCAAGGATGTTTTCTACAAACCAAACCAAGGCTTTGTTTGGTGATAGGGTTGATTGCTCCTCCAAAGTATAACAAATCCCACTGGAAAGCAAGAATACTTTCACCAGGAGCACTTGGTCCATGATGAAAGTGGAAATGTTTTTCTGGATGAAGTAGATAAGAAATTGAGTGATGCTCATTTCAAACACTTTTATCCTAAACTACTGACCTCCTCTTAAGTAGTGCTGAATTTCTGTCAGTTCAGTAGGAGCCCTGGACTTTCATCTGACTGTTTGGGATAATACTATGTGTGTGAATATTATACAGTTAAGTTTTTGAGGGATTTGTTCCCTGTGTTTGCTCTGCTGCCTGAACCATACCTATCCTAGGAGTTGATTGCAGTATTTATCAGAGCTGTGGAGCCCCCATTGGAGCCATCTGTAGGTAGTGGTTGTGCCATCTGTCACTAAAGACTGTGTTCCAGAGGGAGAGACAATATGCACAGACTTCGTCATGCAAAGCCTGTAGGGTATGGTCTCTGATGTTTGTTTTATCCTTCTAATATGTATAAGTTCCAGTGTTACACTAACTTCTAAAATCTTTATTGCAAAAGGCTTTTGAACACCACAGTAGCTGATACTTCATCCTTGCCCCTCTGTATGCATTATGCATTTTACTGAGCTGCACACATTCCTCTGAGAGATGAACTATGATCCCTAGTTGTTAAAGAGTGCAAGAGTATTAAAAAATGGGCAACACCAAGCTGCAAAAAATTTCCAACTAGTATATAAAGCTCAGAGATAATGGCAAGAGCCACAAAAACTAAGGTGCCTTTGGGTGCAAGCATACAATTTTCTGAATATTTTTGCTATGAATTATCAAGGATTACAGCAGCAGCAGATGTTCGAGGCAGCATGATATAGATTGTGTATACCTTTGTGCTGTGATTAACTGAGCCAATATCCTTGCATGCTAAGGGATAGGTGACTTCAAAAAGTTTCCAGAGAACATTAACAGAATGTTTCAGGAATGCTTTCCCTATAGGTGTTGTTACCAAGAGCAACATTCAAAATTTTTGTGTGGTGTTTAGTGATCTTCTAATTTGTGATTAGAAATAGTGGCATGTGATTAGCCACCAAATTTGAAGTGAAATTTGCTTTATCTTAAGATGTATCTCATGTTGTATCTGGGGGCAGTGTGATGACCTAGACAATAGTAGATGTGAGAACCTACTAATGAAACTGTAGGCCTTCAGGACAGTGATTTTAATGACTTCATGTTCTTTCTGTTGCACAAGCTCAATTGCACTCCTTGTCACAGGGAAGGATCTCTCTTCATACTCCGTGGTCATGGGGCCATGAATCCTTGTGCTGCCTCTTTCAGCTCTGAGTAAAGCATGGACCAGACACGCACTGGTAACCAGAGAGCTCAGAGGCTGCTGTCAGATTTTCACATTGCCCAACTCTGTAGCTCATCCACACAAGCAGGACTCCTGAGCTGCTCTTATTTGTTTTTGACCACACAGTGTTGACAATCTATCAGAAACAGACATGAAATATAAAGCAACAAAGTAGTGGGGCTTTTAGTACATTTTTTTTTAAATACAACGCAAGGAATGATTTGTACAAATGACAGCACCCTAAAAAGAGATATTGCATCAGTAAGAGGCGATACTATGCACTGCTGCGTTAAATGGGAGAGGAACTGATTTAGCATAAGCAAACGAACTTTAAACACGCCCTGTGATACCTGTTCCTATTCTGTTACAGATCAGATGTAGCATTAAGAGCCTGTCATGACTTATATGTGTTATGGTTGTGTACTTATGTATGCATTAAAATATTCCAAGAAATACATAGCAAGAACATTATATTGTCAGTGAGAGGTTATGCATGTTTAATCTAGACCGAGCTTCTGAAAATACTCACGAAATGTGGATGATCAAACATTTTATTTAAATATTGAATTTGAGGGCATTTGAGTGGATTATTCTTTGTTCTTTATGGATGTTCTCTCAACATGAAACGAAGGGAATATATAAATATATATATTTCCTTTTTTATGTATTTTTTTGCAGCATAGCAAGGACTTGCTTTGTTGCTAGGTAACAAGGTATTGCTTTATTTGCAGGAGCAGTAACTGAGTTGATAGTGGAGGCAATGATTTATCTGAAATGTATTAATATATACTGGAGTAGTAATAATGATTATTGAAATTGCTTATTTTTACGTGCTTCGTGACATGGAAAAAACATATAATCAGTTCATTAGAATATTTCCTTCTACTGTGTAGAATAAATGCTTAATTACTAAGAATGTCCAGTTATTTAGTAAAGCACCAGAATCTGTATAATTTATTTAGTGTCTTAAAATGGGTTCTTTCAGATACAAAACAAGTAGTAAAGTGGTACCAAAATAAGGGGATTTATAAGGTGTAGCTGTAATTGTCCATTCATAGTTTTTTTGGCCTTTCACAGACAGGCTTGCTTTTTCAGCAGCAATACATTTTCCTTCAGGGATCAAGGCCAAACCTGCCAGTCACCAGGGCAGAAGCTGGCTCCTTTCCTGTGGCAGGCTGCCATCTCGTTTCTGCCTCCAAGAAGACCGGCAGGTGGTCTCCAGGCCACTCCACTGCCTCCTTTCTCACACAAGTCTGGAAATTCAGAATGATCACAGTTGCCTTCAGGGTAAATGCTAGTGCCACCTGCTGCCCCTGCTGGCACAGTGACTGACTAGGTGGTGCTGGATGCTGTATCCATGACCAAAATGTCACTGCTGTTCATCTTGTTCAGTTTTGCTGCTATTTGTGAGAGGGAAGCATATACAGTCCTGGTGGAGTCCCCATCGACTTGATGCTCGCTGCTCTTAGGTCAGGTTACTCTTAACCAGGTAAGCATCTTCATCCCTGTCTGTTGTGTGAGATACATTAACCAGGTCTCACTAGTGTTCATGGATGCAGGAAGAGTGTTGGAGTACATGGAGGAGGATTTCTGTTGTCATGCTGTAGCAGAACAGTTGGTCTTTCAGGGTCGTGGAAGCCATATTGACTCAGAAGAAAGTTGTCTTCAGCATTAGCCAAATTAGTGAACGTGGTATGGCTGAACATTTTTTTAGCATGATTCCTGGATTCCTAGAATATCCTCAGTAGGTAGGGACCCACATGGATCATCAAAGTCCAGCTCCCAGCCCTGCACAGGACCATCCCCAAGAGTCACACCATGTGCCTGAGAGCGTTGTCCAAATGCTCCTTGAGCTCTGTCAGGCTGGCGCTGTGGCCACTGCCCTGGGGAGCCTGTTCCAGTGCCCAAACAGCCTCTGGGTGAAAGAACCTTTTTGTGATATCTAACCTGAACGTCTCCTGAATCAGCTTCTTGCCGTTCCCTTGGGTCCTGTGACTGGTCACCAGAAACAAAAGATCAGTGCCTGGCCCTCTGCTTCAATTTGAGTCACCCTTGCCTAAATTTTTGACACCTTTCCTTCTTGCAAGGACTGAAGTTTAATAATAAATCACATGTATAATTCTGCTATTTTTAGAGTAAACATTGACTTTTTCCTCATGTGAGTCAGTTCTTAGCAGCTACAAATCTTTTTAACCTGCAAGATTACCTGTTAGGCTTTCAACTTTGCTTCCAGATATTCACATACTGCTCCAGAAAGCTGCAGTTCCCCTCCACTCCACTCATACAGATTTTCTCACCCTGGTGGTTTTACCTTTAAAAAGGCTATTATCTTTAGTCCTGATCATTCAGTTTCATTGGTTTGTTGGGGTTTTTTTTTTTTTGCAAAGCAAGATCCTGCTTCATTCAAATAAAATGGGGCATTTATCAGTCTGTAATGGAGAACAAGATTAGTCTACAGGGGGCAGTTGATGGGCAGGCAAAATCAGGATAGAAGAGATAGCAAAGTTTATCTCAGTGTGCTTCACCTGTGCTAAGAAGTATTTGCAGCTGTGGGTAACGTTGCAGCTTGTTGTAGTTTTTGTATTGTATCACATTTGACATTTTCCCTTAGACCTCTAATGACTTCTAACACACTCATCGACATAATCATTTCATAAGTAAATAGCTGCAGGCTTGGACAGTGTCTTAAGAACTAAAGTATTCCTGATCTTTTGGCTTCCATTTCAGCACAAACAATGAGTAAATAAAACGAGGCAAAATGGCACTCTCTCAGTATCTGGCTTTCCTGAAAAGCTGCAGAAAAGAAAAAAAAAGCCAAAACACAATAGAATTAAAAAGAATAAAATTTAGAAAGCTGTTTCTATATCTATAAATGTAGAAGATCAAAAGAAATAACAAGAAAACAGAAAGGACGAATGAGAGAAAATGGGTGCTGCAATAAAAAAAGAGCAGCAATTATGCTTCAGTATGAGTCAAAAGGACAAATAAGGATGGTTCTCTTCTGTAGATCATCAAAAGGAGAAGGTATTTTGAGCCATTGCTGGATAAGGCCTTCAGTATATACAATTTTGTTTTCTTTAAGTTAGAGGAAATAATTTTTTTTTTTTTTTACATTTTCATGTCCTATCAAGTGAAAGTTGTGCATTAAGGAAACTTATGCATTCAGGGTTGGTCGCTGTCTGCTTGACCATCCTCACCTCACTTTCACCTCTTCTGACAGCACCTAGGTGCAGTGTGTTAGGGCTCAGGTGCTAGGGGCTAGGTGTTGATTTATCTTGGCACTGGGAGCGTCTAGAGAACCCTTGGATCATCGTCATCAGCGGCATACTAGCGTGGATTGTAGGACTTCCTTAACTCCCCAGATTTAGTGAGCTTTGTGTTTCATTTTACTGCTGTTTAAAATTCCCCAGTAGTAATAATGAGACTGACAGAGGACAACTCTTGCCTGCTTGATGTTTTCGTTATTTGAACAGCCAGGTTGATGACTTGGTTCTTCACTGAATAGAAGATCACCTGAATGGCTATTTTGGTAAAAATGCTTTCCTTTGTGGAGAAATCATCAAAGAACTGGAATTTTTCTAATTTCAAAATACTTTAATATGTTAGTGTAGATGTATTATAAGCTCAGAAATCAACCTGATACTTGCTCTTCCTAAGGATCAGATCTCTCTTTCCAGTCTGCATCAAAAGAATGCTGTGTATAAATTCTGGACATGCATGCTCAGGTGAGAGGAATCACTGGAGACAGTTGCTTAATTAATCACTGTTCTGACAGGAGCGCAGATTGACATTCACTCTACATGAACATTGTGTCATTTGAGTAAACACGAGTGCACAGCCTAGGTTTGTTTTGCTGGCTTGTGTTTATTGTTGCAGAAGGGCGAAATTGAATCTAAATTTGGAGTGCTTTAACTTTTCCGTTGTAAGCAAAAGAATATTAAGAGTAGCACGATCCTTTTATTTAATGAGGTGAGCAGTAATTAAATAACTGCTGTTACGTGAAGTTACATAAGAAAAAAGATTTGACGTTCTTGCTCTGAACTGTATTATTAAAAGACATGTACGTTAGCATTTTTGGTCACTGATTTACTTCATTAAAGTTTCCTTTTGAAGAATACTTTTTAACCTAAAGAAGTATGGTCTTGCGGTGATTCTGTTGGTCTTTTAAACTGATTGGGCATTTTAATTGGAAGAATGGTTTGTTTCAGAGGTATTAAGTTCCCACAACTTTCATGGAAGTGAGTAAATGGAACCCTTTTGATATCCTCGTTGTGGCAGGGATATTGTGGCTTGCAGTGCTGAGGGTAGGAAAAAGTGCCGTTAAGCAGCAGAGCCATGGTGGGAAGCTGAAATTGCAGTGAGGATGGAGGAAGCTGAAAATAATACAGAGAAAGGAGGAGTTCTGCTATGAGCCAAGGGAAGGATTGTGGAGACATACATGAAAATCCGTAAGAAAATGTGCTGTTATTTATGCTCCTGGTGGTACTGGTCAATCACCAGTTGCCTCTTTAAAACAAGTCACTGTGTTATGAATGGCATATTGGTTTAAGTAAAAGCACTCAGTTACAGGTGACTTCTCATACTGCTCTTCTCACTGTGATGGTGCACTCTGGCTGATGAGAGCCACCAGCACCCGGTGCTCTCGTCTTCTGCCCAGGAAAAAAGCCAGTGCCACATGGGAGCTGAATTGAGCAGAATGCCACAGTTTGTGGGAAAGTTCCGTGGTGTTTGTGCTGGGAAGACAGAGGCAGATAAATATACCTTCTGTCTGGGATGGAAGGCAGTGGAGTGGTGTGATAGATGGTGACATTAGAAATTCGCTTTAGCTTTCTCACATATTTTTAATCAGATACTTTACTTTTTTGCAAGGATTACTGTTTGGCAATCCTTGATTGGGATTTTCTTTATATTTTTGATCAGTAAATGCGATGACTATTATGTAGCCATAATCATTTTTCACTTGTACTAGCAGTCCATGAGAAAGAGTGTTGCTATCTTCTTAAATATTGTTATTAGTTAAGGAGAACAAAGACCACTCTAAGAAAATAGTGTGGTAAATCTGATTTTAGGCTTGCAGAGAGTGAAGACTGTGAATCACTTCTTACAGTGCCTGGCCAGACTGCATACATGGTAGATGTTTTTTAATGGTCTTATTTCACCCCTTCTGATTGTGTGGATACAGCAAGTAAAGCCAGGATGATTTTATGAATAAGGCATGGTGTTAGATTTAGATGATGTGATTTTCATTCCTATTAGTATGCCAAGTTTCACCTGCAGCCTCAAATTTTTCAGTTAATCCACATGTGCTTCAGGTTCACATTTGTTCAAAAGAAAATAGGAAAGAGAAATCAAGTTAGTATTTTTCCCCTCTGCACCGATAGAAACATACACTTGCATTATTCAGAGACTCAAGAGCCACATTCTCATCAACAATACAGAATCAAGTGATGACATTGCAACAGGGAAGGTTGACTCTATATAAAATTAAAGTCAATGCATTTAAAAAATAGGCTTATAGCCTGATGTTTGTACTATGATAAGACTCGCTAGAGTACAATAAAGCTTGATCATATGCAATGTAGGATAGTGGATTAAATTTCTTAATTGCTAATAATAAGTAATCCTTATGTCTCCAGAGTATGTAGAAGGTTGAAAAGCAGCCAAACCACTGCATTTTCATTGTGTCAGTCTCCTTGGCAGTTCCCTGTGGAAGCATGCTGATGGGCGGGAGGGAGGTTAGGAAGAGCCTGTGGGTATGTATGGCATTGCTGTCAGGTTAATAAATTGCATGGGTCCGCTGCAAAGTGGGTGCATAGAAGCACATATTGTATATCCTTCTGTGACACTCCAGCATGGCATTCTTCTGGCTCAGGGGATTCAGTTATTCATTGCTCTCTCCCTCTCTTAATTTAATTTGTGAGCTCATTTCACAGTAGTCTATTCTACTCCTAATGCTTCTACGTAACTTTCCAGAACTAGAAGTGTATAAAAGCGATGAGAAGAGAATACACCCCTGAGCTTGGACTGTGTTTTTCACTGTGCTAAATTCGTGTTTTACCATTCATAAGCTCTCTCTCTGCAAAACCTGTGCTGCTGTTACAAGATAAAATGTGTAGGTTCGGATTTCATTTTTCTAGGAAGCTGGATAATAGACATGGAAGTGATGCATACAGCCACATATCAGAATGGTTCTGTTTTATATTGCTGTATTTGAAAGTAAAGCTCAAAGAGCAAGTCTTATTCTTCTTCACATTTCTTTAATCATTTTTTAGCATGCTGTGAAATAAAACATGCTGTGTCATATATTTTTCTTCTTAAATCACCTTGCTCGACTCTATTCTTATTTATCTAGTGAAGCAGGAGGCCGTGTCTGAGCACTTGTACTTCGCTCCCTGCTCTCCAGTTCCAAACTCATTTGATGTTCAGTTTACTGCCCTTTTTCATTTCATCTTGATGGCCAGTGTCTTCTCTTACACTTTACCATGGAGTGATAGAAGTCCTGGATGCCTGAGATGCAAGGACAAATCTTACCAAATAGGATGCATCCAGTTGTCTCCATTTCACCAAAGGTGTCATTCTTGAGACCCAAGATCCTTGTAAGCTTCTGCTGTAGTAAAACATGGGTGTTAACAAAGCAGTCTGGAAAAGTTGAGAGTTGACAATATAGGATCAAGAGCAGCTATTACTAAAAGTTGCTAACATCTGCATCTTATCCTAGCATATCACTAATGTTGTGACTGGGATGAGCTGATCTGTGGCTCTTAGCACGGACCTCCTGGGTGAAGTTCCTGTAGAGGAGGGAGAAACACGTCAAAACTGCAGGTTGTCCCCAGCTTGTCTCAGATCTGCCTCAGTTTTACACACTGAATCGGTGGGTTGGCAGGAGGGGATTAGCACTAACAGCAGTGTCCTTTACACCTGAGTCTCAACAGAGGTCTTTACAAAACACAGTCAGGGAGAGATACCGTCATACAACTTCTCTCATCTTTGTATATGGTTTTGGGTTTTTGTAGTTTGATTACACTTGTGTCCAAGCTTTTCTTTGCGTCCCTCAGAGACTGTAAATTCCTTTTACTTCAGTGAAAGTTAGACTCATTGACAAGCCAGTGTTGTGAAAAGCTGAAGCTTTAGGGAAGGGTAGCAAAGTGCCCTGTTCATTTTGTCTTATGAACCACAAGGAAAAAGTTGTCAAGTTTGGAAATAACAGGTTTCTTTTAACTAGAATAGGCATGTTGCCTGAAAGCCTAATTTGGTGTCTGTAAGGCTTCTTTCTTGCCCTTATACAGTAATAAGGTGGCAATTTACAGTAGGGCTGCTCCTGCTTGGGCAGGCTGTTCCTGTGTGTTGAATTTGGAAGTTCAGTTGTCCTTTAATTAGCGATTGTCTACGTGATGAAAAACTAGTCAACCTCAGGGCTTGAAATATCATAGGAAAACAAAAGTCATGATTCAAAACTGTCTATGCAGTCATGGTACTTGTGCATTTGTCTTCCTAACAAAAGCTGAGATTCAAAAGTTTGTAATTTTGGGAAGAAGATAGAGTTTGTTGAGGCTCGTGATGAAATCGCAAGAGTGAAAGACAATATACAGGATCTGCTTACTCTCACCATAACTGTGCCATCTCTGAAATTGAAATTAAAAGTAATCCTAGGGTGTTTTTCTAGCTCTGAGTATAAGCAGCTATGAGACTGAATACATTTATAGGGTAGGTCTGCTGAATAAGAAAATACTATTTTTACACAGTCAGCTTTCATTCTACCATTTCATTTTAACTGTACCCATCCTTTTCAGTTCTGCAATGCAGTGTAATCCCTATTTTATTGGAGTACAGCATGTCCAAGCGAGACACTGGCTTCATTCCAGTCAATGGTATTTTGACATTGGCATCAAGAAAACCAGATTCTCATCTTTGTTACCAATACGTGATGTTTGAAAGAGAATCTTTCACTGGCATTAGATCATTGCAGGCAGTTAATTTATAAACTTGTGGAAAGTATTTTAGGTACTTTCAAAGTTGTAGTGCATGTATGCTTTGTTATTAAACAGTGTCAAGCTGGTATTCAGTGTACATTCAGAAATTCTTACAAAGCAAAGATTCCTTTGGGAACAGGGCGCCTCGGACCAAGAACATAAGTGTAAATCTAGGCAAAAGATAAAGTGTTAGCTCCGATCTAAACATGGCAGTTTCTACAGGGAGTATAGGTTGTGCAGCCCCAGATGTACTGGGGCTTCCAGCAAGCTGAGAAGGCTTCTCACTGAGTTCTCCTGCCCTGGAAAAAGTACATAGGTCTGCAGGCAAGGGCAAAAAAAAAAAGGCATTTTGATTATTTTGATTCTGCTTGGAGGATTTTGTTGTTAATATTTAAGTTAATTAAATGCCTGACCTATTGAATTATTTTCTTAACCATTTATCCAACTTTAAAATGCATAAAAAATTCAATGCCACTAACATAGCAAAAATGATTTATATGTGTTCACTGAGTGCATAATGATCTGCAGTGTATAGATAACTTTTCAGTTTGCTGCACAGAGATTTAGCAGTGCAACTTTGAGCTAAGTTAAAATAATGATGTACATTTTCCCATTTAATTTTAGATCCTATTTTTCAGTATATGGGTCAGCTTCTTAAGTCAGTCTTGCATTAGTGTTGTTGCACAAAGCAGGTTTAGAACTGCAATCAGGTCTTCCACATTTCCGTTTCTTTAAAATACTGAACTGTAAATGAGATTATTATATTTAGAAATACAGATGTGTCCAACAGTTCTTGTCTTCTTGCAATCTGCACAACAAAAATTATATTTACCCTCTGAAAGAAATTATTTTTACTAGTGGCTCTTCTGCTGATAAATCTCTGGAGTTTTTTTTTAACCTTTCAGGAATTAGAGAGTTTAGAGAGAAAATGTTTTTTCATCTCATCTTAATCTCAGTTGTAAATTTTATCAGGTTTTGCTATCTCACTTGTCCATGTACCTTCTCTGCTGTGTGAGGAACATTTTAGCACAGTAGCTTGTGTCTGCATTTTTGTATGGGGTGGGGGAAGGTGCCTTGATTTTGAACTTTAAATAGGTTGTGTGAGCCTCTGTGAGAACATCTAAATGAGTAATTCCTCAGTTGTGTACCCCAGAAATATGAGGCTTAGCTCCCAGTTTGCTCTGACCTGGCGCAGATTGATGCTACTCAAATCCAGGCTTTGGTGGTCTCTGTTTCTCAGGCGTGTTGAGGCTGGCTCTGCTGCAGTAGTATGAGGGGTCTCTTGCACATTTTTCTTTCCTGCTTTCTAGCCATTGTGTGTGTACAAAGACAGTAACACACATCACGCATTTTTACTTAAGAGTGGGTGTATTTATTTAAACCCCACATACTTGCACACCAAGTGTTTGGAATCAACTCAATGAGTCATGCCAATGCAAGACTCATTATACTTTCCATTTTATGCCTTAAAACTATGCCTTTGTGAGGAGGGTTGTCTGAGAGATTTGTCAATACAGGTCACTGGAAGGTATCTCTGAGGGATACCAGCCCAGGTCTTGTCCGTAGAGTGCTCTGTATTTAGAGTTTTTGTACTCTTCATATATGGAAATTCTTCCTGCCCTCAATTTATTTTCGATGCAGGCTTTGTTAATGCACATTTTCGTATCACACATGCAGAATAAAAATGTGGTTGAAGTTAAAAGAATAAGTGACTGCCCTTGCACAAAGAGAGACCTATATATATATATGTATTCTGGATATACATCACCTGGCCTTTAATCTTAACAGGTCATATGAAATGGTGAGCTGTGAGGTAAATACTAGCCTTTTCCTGTCCCTGATTTTAAGAGACATATGTGGAAAAAGAAAAAGATGGCTAGTATAAGCTTTTGGCTTTTGAGTGCCTATTGAAAAATAATTCCCTGCAAATCTTATGGTAGGCACTCTTCGTTGTGCTTGTCAATTGTTTCACAGCTTTACACATGTTTTAAATGAGATAGCTGGACTACATTGCTTTAGCATTTAAATGAAGCCAAATTAGTATTCTGTCAGCAAGCAGAAGGGGTTTTTATACTAGAAAGGTGTAGGAGGGAGATGGATAATGAGGTATGAAACTTGCTTATACAAACGCATGCCACATTTTCTTAAAAATATGAAATTCTGAACCACTGAAGCTTGTAAATTACTCAAGGTAACCCTAAATGATTTTAACATACGTGCCTGTTCCTGGGGGCTTATGAAATTTTTTATCAAAATGATACAATGGTAACACATACAGGACTAAGTTTTTATATTTTCTAAGTATTTCTTGCATTGTGACAGCATGATAATTTTTGGTTTAGACAGTAAGAGAATGTGTCCCAGTGAGGAGATTTTGTGGGATTTTAAATAGCTAAAAATTAGATGCATAATTTTATACAAATAAAATTCATAGCAGGAGCCCATGATCACAAAATCAGTTCTTTCTTCAAAATGTTATTGAATAGCCAGCCATTCTGCAAAATGCTTCCTGTTGGTAAAACAGTGTGTTCTCTATATGTTTTATCCCAAAAAATCATACTATGTGTGGTAGTAAACTCAGTCGTCTTAGGTCACAGCTGATGAGGGGAGGTGGTTGCAGTTCTCCTTGCAGCACCACTTGTACACAAGACTGCACAGACCATGAAAGAATAGAAACGTATGTGGGTGTTTGTTCTCTTCATTTGCACGGTATCCTAGAGTTGCAAAATAAGGACAGAGACTGCTGAAGAACAAGGCGGTCTTTTTCTGCAACCCTGAGTGGTTATCCTGTAAATAACATATATGATAGACATTAAACACACATTAAAAATGTTCATTACATGGTTATTTCACTGCTTATGGAGGAGAGCAGATGCCATTAAATCAAATCTGATTTTATTGTTAATCCAACTGCTTCCTTCCCATGTTTCCGTGGACTTTTTGCCTTATTCCTTGGTCAGCAGTTTTTGCTTATTCTTTTGCTGTCATTTCTCCCTGTCACCTTTGCAGTGGTCGGCTGGATGAGGTGGGAATATGGTTGCAAGTGCAGATAAATTGCTGAGCTGGGTGATGGGTGCTAAATAAATAAAGGAGACCTTTCTAGCCATTGTGTGTGTACACACATGCATTTTTACTTATATTTTTCCTCCTTAATAAGGAGGAAAGCTGCAAGGGAAAAGGAATTTGGGGTCTCTTGAGCTGAAAATAAGATGTAAAGAGAGAGAGGGAGAAGATTGACAGAGAGGGAAGGAAGTTGAATTTGCGAAGAAGAAAATAGGAAAGTTACCCAAACAGCCAGAAGAGACAGATAAAATAATCTGCTCTGGTTATCACGAATGCCTTCTGATGTCACCTACTGATATCCTTTAAATAGTTGCTTTTTAATTTTATTGTAAAATGTTAATCCTTTCATTAGCTACTTCTCATCTGATTACTATAATGACCCATTTTCTGGTCTTCCTATTCTTCTCCCATGTTATTCATCCTCTTAAAATTCTGGCACTCATTTTATCTCTCGTAGGTTCCAAATTCTCATTTTGCCTTATTATTTCAGGAGCTTGCGTTGGTTGTATCTGCAGTTAAGAAGCAGATTAACAAAACCTAACATTTGCATTTTAAGTTCTCAACAGATATAATTGCTTGTACAGTTAGCACTTAGTTGTAACTCATAGTGTCTCTCACCATCTTTTCATTTATGATTTGCACATGGTGTTTTGTCATTTGTTTGCTTGCCCTGAGCATGGATGGCGGGGCATCCCTGGCCTGTTCAAGGTCTTATTTCCCGTTGGCCTGTAAGATAAATGTGGATTGTAATGTTGTACTGATGCCTTACTGATCACTACTGTCCTAGCTCTCTCTGAAGATGAGAGCATTCGTTGATGCCTGAGGTGAAGCCAGAGATGAAGCATGCAGCAATGCATTCAGCATGACCCTGTTGGCAGCAGTGGAGGTGCGAGATGGCAGCAAAGCAGCTCCAAGCAGAAAGGGCACGCTGGGGTAGTGGTAGGAAAATTTGTGCACTGTAGCATTCCACTGTGCTTCAGACTCCTCCCTCCTTAAGCCTACCAGCATCCTGGTTTTGAACTGGAGCTTCTGTGTCAGTCCCCAGAAGGCTCTGCCAACAGGGAGCTGCTGTCTAGGAACAATCTTGAAATTTCAGAGGCCTAGTCAGTGCACTGTGCTCTGCTGCCTCTGTTTTCCAAACTGAAATACACATTTTCATATCCTGAGCAATTCTGAAGAGCCAGTACATTCATCGCTTTCTTTTCACCCAGGGAGTGGTTGGGCACTGGAACAGGCTCCCCATGGAAGTGGTCACAGCACCAAGCCTGACAGAGATCAAGAAGCATTTGGACAGTACTCTCAGGCACATGATGTGACTCTTGGGGATGGTTCTGTGCAGGGCCAGGAGTTGGACTCGATGATCCTGATGGGTCCCTTCCAACTCAGCTTATTCTATGGTTCTATGATTTTAAAATGTTTGCTGATTTTATATATAATTCTAAATCTTCAAGTGTGAAGAACCTGGATAATTTTTCCCAGTCCATCCATGACATGCTTTGATGGGGAAAACCTGCCTGCACCACTCTTGTGCTGGTTCTGCCCTTTGGGCCCTGGGGAGGGCACCTGGCTCCCAGGGCTCAGTGGGAACTTCAGCGCTTGGTAAATTCCTTGCAATCGGTGTTCATTCCTGAAAGATCACTGGACCAGGTTTAGGGTGAAACATAGCAAAAGTTCCTGAAAATTAAGAAGTTGCCCAGTGCTAAGTAAGCCTGTGGTTTTTAATGCAGAAATATAATAAAACATTTCAAAAGCGTATTTTAAATTCAACACAGTCATTTCCTTACAATTCTGTTCAGAAATTTGGTTTACTTATGCAGTTGAGTATCTGTGAAAAATCTGTTTGAGAAGAAAATGTGGACACAAAATATGAATGGAAAATACTTTATGATTCAAAGATTCTTTTTACAGCAGAAACAAGTAAGTTTAAATGTCAGGATTCTTAAAATGAGAAAAGGCTTACACTTTTCTGGATCCAGATCTGGATCACAAATACAGGAAGAATTGAAAAACCCACATAAATGAGATGCATGCTTGAATAGTAGACTTTCTAAAACTATACTTAACAGTGACTAAATTTAGGCTTACTGACTAATTTGAAAAGCCAAAATGTTATTTCATTCTCTAGTACAACTCAGAAATACACTTTAAGTAAGTCATGTGAAGATACCCCAGGTGGCTACATATCAGAACACAGCAAATATGTAGGTTACATTATCATCTAATTGTCCATAATAAGAGTTTTTTTCTCTTTGCTTGTTATTCATATAAATCTACTCTTCTGATTCATTATTAATCACAGTTCATGTGGTGATTTGGTGTAAAATGTTCATGACAGGATTTCTTAAAGAGTTAATGTGATCTGTACTTTAGTGCACGTTTGTGACAAGGTGATATAGAAACTTAATTGGCTTCACAATAATGCCTCTGGCTATTATACCTAATACTATATATTAAGAGATATAAATGTACATGTAAACTAATCTCTTTTTTTGCTGTAGCAAAACTTGTCATCCCAAACAAATGTGGATTTTCATGGCATTATTTCAGATCTGAAGGGTGATTATTTAACGTTGTAGTAATATTTGTAAAATAGGATTAAAATAGAGTATGATCTTCATAATGCATAAATGGGCTGAACAGTTATATAAGATTTAATTGAAGAAATGTGAAAGTGATTTATTTTGAAAGTACAGATCACATGAAAGAATATAATGAGCTCTGAGTATATCACTGAACAGCACTACGGGGGAATAATTTGGGCAGGAGGACTAGAGCTACTGGATATTTGACTGAACATCAGTCAACAACAGAACACAAAAAAAGGACAGTGATATATGAATGTTGTGCATAGTAGCAAGAGGAGTGTGTATAAAATCTTGTAGGTTTCTGTCCCCTAGAATGTTTCCCTTCATATTTCACCTGGGATAATGTGTTTATGCATTGTATTCTTTATGTCCACTTAGAACAAACTAGGAAAAGAAAACAGATTTCTATTCTTGGTAGGAGAGTTTTGCAAAATGGTATGTATGTTACAATAAATGACTTGCAGAATAAAGTAAAACTCTTCATAATGATGAATTATTTTCATAAATCAGTGAGGACAGAACAAGAGATATAGAAGTGACCATTTAGGTTAAATATTAACAAAAACCATAATTCAAGAATCAGAGGGGTTAGTTGTTGGGTTAAGGATATTTATAATCATAGGATCATTTAGGTAGAAAAAGACCTCTAATGATCAAGTCCAACTGTTAAGCTAACAATGCTAAGTTTAAGCTAGCACTGCCAAGATATTTACTGAATTACAGTATTTAGAATTATAAAAAGGCATGACTAGAGATTGGGGAGATTCTTGACAACATTCAGTGTGGTTTGGAAAGCATTATAGATGTGATTCAGGGCCTCTGACTTCTTGCAACATAGGACCCATATCCTGCAGTTAGCTGAGCCCACAGGTTTGATAAGTCATTTTGGTTTCATGGAGCTCCAAATATCCCCTCATGTAACACTGCAAAATAAGGACCTGCTGGTGTTACTGCTACTGATGGGAAAAGTGAGGAATGAAATCCTTGGAAATGTCTTTCTTTTGACTTTATTGTATGGGTTGGGTGGGGTTAAGATAAAGAACAAGAAAATCAAAGCCTGGGCCATGGAGATGAGGTTTATCCTCCCTTTGAAGAGAACCTTCCTTTTTCAGGAAATTTTGATAAGGCTGAAGAGAAAAAGGAGAAAGAGTGGAGGTGCAGAACACATGCTGCACTACCCTGTACGAGGAGTCGGTCCTGTACAGCCCTTCTCACTGAGAAAATTCAAATAGAATTTGTAGCAAGAAAGCCTTTCCCATGACAGCCCGTTCATTGGTGGGTTTTGCCAGAATGCTTCATTAATAATGGATCTGCCCGAACTGCAGATTCAAAAACATACATCTATATTCTTTTTCATTTATAAAGTAACTTTAAGGGCAGAAGTTTGAGGTGACCAAAACTTTGCCTGTTTTCACTGTTAATATGAAGTTTGGTTTATCTTTTTTTTGTAACCATAGTACAAAATCAGCCTCATGTTTGGAGAGCTCTTCAGTACAGCTTGCTTTGTTCTAATTTGGTTATGTACAAAAATGTTTCTTCCTTAAGCCAGACTAATGTTGAATGTTTAATGGAGGAATATGCATAAGAAGATGTGTATGATCTGAACTGCCTTGTGGTTTCAATTTCTCTCAAATCACGCAGACAATAATCTTTTCTGTTGGAATTCGTTGTGTTGCTCAGAGCCACATGGGAAGAACTTACTTGCGCTATTGACGGATGAATATTTTTGCCACTGTATTTGTATCCTTTTGTAACCCCACTTTTTGATGGTATTCCTTCCTGCTCTTACCTCAAAGCATGAAAGAAAGAGATATTTTGAGAAATGCTTTTGCTGTCCCCTTGCTGCCCCTGGCAGAGTTAATCCAGCCATCCTGCTGGGCTTATAGAGCCTGTTCTTTCCCACCCACGGTGCTTCCTCCTCACAGATTAAGAGTCAAAGTACAGGATGATGCTGGCTCTGCCTGTGATGTATGATTCTGCTCTGCCATGGTGGCCATTGCCTTTTTTTAAGATAAGGACTATCATTGATACCGTTGTGACAGCATTAAGGATATGAACAAAGCCAGGATATAAGGGAGAACTAATAGCTTTTTTAAAGCCATATCATGTATTTGGAAAATGTACAAGATTTGGGGTTAAAAATCTGGCAAGCAACATCACAATCCAAACTGAATGTAGGTTAGTCAAAATTTCTCTCAATTTATTCAAAGTAGGCTGATCAATCAGACTACCTGAAAGAAAACAGTAGATTACTATAGCTGGAGTTGACATGAGTTTGTAGCTTTTACATATGCGGTAGCTTCTTCTGTTTGGTGTTAGAAGATGAGGTTGGTGAAGGTGAATGGGAGCGTGAAACTTGGGGAGAGGGGCTGGCATTTAATTCAGTAATTGTTTAATGAGCAAAGATTACAAACCAAGATAGTAAAAGCTGTCTGGAAAAATAATTATATGGAGAATTTTTTCATTAATTATTTTTATGCTAAGGTTGTATGTCACAACATAACCTGTACTGAGTTTATCAGTTATTCAAAGTTTATTCTTCTAGGGAGTGTCCTTGCTGAAAGAAAAGTGATGAAATTGGTCGGCTGGCTGTTGCTGCAGTGCAGGTAGAGCGATAATTGGGGACCCTCTTTGCATCACATCATATATGTTGGTGCATATTTCCTGTAAACTAATGAAATTAAGATCATGATAGTGGTGACATTCCTGGACGGCATAACACATGGTACCCAAAAATAAAGTTAATGCTGCCTATTACCACCATGTCACAAAATGTGTTTTGCTTCCTTCAGCATGCCAAATGCTGTCAACAACAGTGGTGTGGCCGAGGCTAAGCAGCCACTCTGAAGTAGAGTGAGTCCACACTCATTACTGTTAAGAGAGGAGCTGCTGAGTACTAGAATGCATGGGCTCATAGACCATGGTTTCTGTTAAAGCATTTGCTTTATGGCTCTTTACAGATTTTTTTTATCCTAGCTGCCCTCTTCTTTTGGGTGGTCCATTGTGAGAGAAGCTGCAGTTTCACTGTAGTGGGTTCATCTCATGTTTGGTTTGTGCTGCTGTAAGCACAAGCAGCTGCATCCCTTCTTCTTTCGTCCATATCTGGCTGTACTTTCCAGCCCATTTACTTGTGCCAATGTTAGCATTTCTGTGATCAAAGAACAAAGGAGATAAGGAGCTGGCCATACAGAAAGCTGTTCCCTGCCCACCTCCCAGGTCCATTTTTGGAGTGGATGGCATCCCAGGAGTGAGATCCCTGGGAGGTTGCTCTGCTGCAGCTGCTCCCACTCTGCAGCCCAGAACTCTTCCTGTTGGACCAAACCTTGGTGTTTCTTTCTGCAGATCTTTCTTTTAAGGAAGCAGTTCCACACAGTTTTCGTAAGATTTGTAGGGCAATGCGCCTGTGTTTTGGGAGTGGGATGGGTTGTGGCCTTAGCATCATGCTGTCGCTTCGTAGTGGTAGATTACTGACATTACCAGTGATGGCTCTTGTATCAAAGCCTACAAACACTTTTCAGATTTTTATCATTGTGATACTTCTACAACTCTTCCCCTTAAAAAGTGGGTGAATATTAATGTTAGCAGGAGAACAATAACGCATTGTCACGTCTGTAACTCTAGGGTATATACTGCTGTAGGCGGTAAGTGTATTTTGGATTGCTGTATGTCCTGTGTGAACCGCTCCATAGAATGCTGGAGCATGTCCAGAGAAGGGCAATGGATCTGGGGAAGGGGCTGGAGCACAAGTGGCTGAGGGAGCTGGGGGTGTTCAGCCTGGAGAAAAGGAGGCTCAGAGGGATCTTTTCGTTCTCTACAACTGCCTGAAAGGAGGTTGTAGCCAGGTGGGGGTCAGCCTCTTCTCCCAAGTTACGAGTGACAGCACAAAAGGAAGTCGCCTCAAGCTGCACCCAGGGGAGGTTTGGATATTAGGAAAAAATTTCTTCACGTAAAGGGTTGTCAAGCACTGGCACAGGCTGCCCAGGAAAGTGGTGGAGTCACCATTCCTGGAGATATTTAAAAGATGTGTAGATGTGGCACTTAGGGACATAGTCTAGTGTTGGACCTGGCAGTTTTAGTTCTGCAGTTGGACTCAGTGACCTTAAGGGCCTTTTCCAACTTAAATGATTTCCATGATTCTGTGGTTCTGTGATAGCACAGCCTGAATGAAGCCATAGCCTCTGTGCATAAATCTGGCTTGAACTAGGTATTCAAGAGTGGAATCGATGCTTTTAATGTGAATGTTTTACAGTACAGAAAAATAATTTTACTGAACTGAAATAATTGTGATGCAGAAGTAATTAGGTCTTCATGCATACATCTGGTAAGTGGCAAATATACCAAGAAGCTAAATGTGTTCTAAATAGCATTTCTTAACAACATTAGTTCTGATCCTCGATCCAGGTTCTTCTCTCCAGTGTTTGGGTTTTCTTTCTGCATGTTGACAACAGTCTTTCTGCAATCATCGTATATCTAAAGAATGTTGATGATTTAAAAGAAAAACCACAAAAACATAGAGGGACTTCCATTAAACTCTAGTATGAGAAGATATCTAACACCATCTTAGGTTTTTCACAATTTTTATCAGATTATATAATTGCATGATATAGAAGTAAACAATTTATTTCCAATCCTAATTATATCTTTATAATTAACTGATACTACTCCCGTATGACAGAGCTTACCTTTTCATGACAGCCTTGGTTATGACTGTGAGCTAGAGTAATCTGCATTTTTACTCCAAGCAGTGAGTGACTGTTTTCTTCTTCTGATATTGTAAGAACTCTCATTACTCTGTGTTATTAGAAGGCTTTTTAAAAAAAAGCTGTTTATTTAGTAGACAAATGTCCCATTCTTGAAGTGGGATTGAATTTTTGGGTTTTTTTCCTTTTGCTTGGAACTGATTCTGCAATGAAATTGAAACAAAATCAGGGAAAAAAGGATCAATTTTAGAGCTATCAAAATCTTCTATAGAGATTTTTATTTTATCTCTTATTTCTCATTACATGAGCTGTATTTCACGCTTGTGTACAGATTAATGTGCTTTGCTGATAATTGCCTATTAAAAATAGATAAATAAACTATTAGCTCATTATGCAATATGTTGTAGTACCAGTAACTTTAATTATAATTTATCTGCTGTGTAAGTAATCCTGAAAAATATTATGAGATAACATATTGGTATTGCAATTGCTCTCTTGTAGTCCTAAATGATTAACACTGAAGACCTCAAGGAGTAGGTACTCCTGGTCTCTGTGAGCACACAGTCTTCAGATCTGATCTGAACCCGTAACTGGGCCTATCATTAGCTCAACACACAGGTGGAAATGCAAGTCCTCAGTGGAGGGAACAGTCTATCTTCTAGGACACAATTTGGGAATGTGGTCCGCCTTTCAAACTGTTTAGTATTTTTTCTACTTACTTTCTCTGAAAATGGAATATTTTCCTGTGTGTACAGACCTCGTTAGTGCTTGCCATTTTTCACAAAAATAATATTTTCAGCCTTGTCTCTTAGAATCAGTAGTCATTGTTGTAACAATCTTGGTGATTGCATGTATAATAGATCTTTAGGATTTCTGATTTATGGGGGTTTGAGTCTAACGTGATAAAAATCACATATGTAATATTTGTCATTACAGCTGAGGCATGTAAAATGATTGAACTGTGACTTATTTCTTAAGAGGCCGTGTATTTAACTTTTTCATTAAAAAAACTGTTTTTAAAAAACAGTGCAGCATGTAGCCTGAGACACATCCTCAGAAGGCAAAGTGGCCAAGTATCAGTTTTGGCCAGGTCTTGCTTCGCTGCATTTTCCTGGGTTTTTTTAAGGAAATATTAAATTGGTATTTTTTTTCACTGAATTATTAATGGTTATTGATTACAAGCACAAAATTACAGCTACTATTTTTATCTTTAGTGGAGCCAAAATACTAGCACCTGGTATTTTCAGTCAGCCATTTGTTAAACTAATGAGAATTTAGAAGACACTTTAATGACAAAAATGGCTTGTCTGGCCAAGTCAGGACAAACATTCCAGCAGCCTTGGTAGCACCAAAGTTTGTCCTGAGAAACCACACAAAAAGTGATGAATTCTCACCTGCCTCGATCTGACCTGGGGTGGCAATGGCAACTTTACTTGGAGAAGACTCTTGGCCTTTGTTTTCTCAATGTCCTTAAATGTAAATCTGCATCTCAGTTATTTATTTGAGTGATCCAGGACCAAACAAACATTAGTTCCTCATGGTAGCGTATAGAAATGGGGCTTACGAGACAGCCGCCGGCCTTTGTGAAATGCTGTCACCAAGACAACTGACAAATGTTTCCAGTTGGGTGAAAAATTCCAGAAGATTGTAACGCATATTTCATATCCTTATGTTATGAAATCATTGTGATATGAAATAATAAGTCTCTTACAAGTGTCTTCATAGGCATAGCAAACACTTGCTTCCCCTGCAGTTGTGGATCCCAGAGAAGTTGCAGCAGGCCTCTGACCAGCAGGGTGCTTTGGTGCTTCTCTGTTCCCATGTGCTGAGAAAGAGCACAAAGTATCCTCGTGTGAAAAATGCCATGGAAGGCTAATATGGTTTGACTGGATTTGGCTTTGTCTGGTATTGGTAAAGGCACTGGACATTCGTAGAATCACAGAGTGGTTGGGATTGGAAGGGAGCTTGAAGACAACTTAGTTCCAAACCCCCTGCCATGGGGGCCCCCTGCCACTAGACCAGATTGCTCAGAGCCCCATCCAGCCTGGCCTTGGACACTTCTAGGGATGGGACATCCATGACTTCTCTGGGCAACCTGTTCCAGTGCCTCACTATCCTCGCTGTGAAGAATTTCTTTTTAATATCTAATCTAAACCTGCCCTCTTTAAGTATCATAGCTGACTTGGGCCTATTTAATTTTCGAAATATACCAATTATTATACCAAGTAATCTTGGTCAGTATGGGGAATATGAAGTTTTTTGACATTTTTTATTTGTTTGGTGGGTTTTGTTTGTATGGTTGTTTTAACTGTTAACACTGAGAGCACTTCCATGGGTAGGATTTGTAAAATTGATGCTGAAAATTTATACAAGTCTGTTTAATCCTTTTTCAAATTTTCAATTAAACCAGTCCTGTTGGTCAGGTGAGCTGTACGGTTGATCTGGGCTCACTTCCTGGGTATTCTGGGCCCTGTGGGGCAGCACTGTGGCAGGAGAGGGGTAGTAATTAAATGTATCCCTTCATCCGTAATTCCAGATAGCTTGGAGTTTATTCCAATATGACCAGCAGTAGAATGGTTAATAATATTGATTTTGGCAAGTGTTTTGGACTGTTTTCTTGCAGAAATAGGAAGATCACACTTTTTTGGCTTGCATTTACCATTTTTTTCTTGAATTCTGGTGTCTGATGCTGCTACCAGAGAATCACTAGCACTGTTCTGATCACTCTTTAATTTTCCTTTTCGTAGTTGGTTCCTAGTGTCCAATTGCTGCTGCACATTTAGTCCAGACCTCTTGTGCTATTATGATACTGATTTTAGCCCATACAATAACTTTTCAGATTATTCCCAAAGAAAGAGAATTGATGTCTTGAATTTCAGTAATCTTTGTAATATTCTAGAAAAAAATTTGAATCATACAATATTGGATATTATTATTCAATTAGAAGAAAAGATCAGGCAGAAGAATATTGCTGAAATAATGTTCATTTTTAGGTGGAATAACCTGTTAATTCCAGCATCTGCACATACACAGTCATCAGGGAGTTATTGGGCTACATGTGTTTTTTCGAAACATCTGTCAACTAAGACAGAGATATAAATGCAAAGTGTTACATTGGTTATATTTGTGGATTTCTTACATTTCCTAGTGGAATTTCATTTTGTATGCTAATCGCTGCAGAGTACAGAAGTAAAAAATAAGATTAAATTTTTGTGCGTGTATCAGTTTTTTGGACAAATGACTTGCCCCATTCTCTTTTAATTGTATTGCGACATCAAATACATGAAATGGAGTACTATCATTTTTGACACGGGTATCCTGCTGTCAGTGTGGAAAGAAGCATGCCATGTAAGTGCTTTTTTATTTCCTTTTGTCCCAGTAATGAAATAACAGGCTGTGGAGGGCCTTTAGCTACTCTGAACAGTTTGATGACATTGTTGCTGATTCCTGCAGCCACACTACAAAACTCATTTCATTGTTGTATAGTAAGTGGGCTACAATCCATTTGACAAAATGCCTCACTGCATGACACTTAAGTGCACTGTATTGACTGTCCTTAATCAGTGTTAGTACATTGTTACCTGATTTATAGAAATTATATACCAGGAATTATATACAAGTATATATTCTTGTGGGCTGTGTAAGTGCAAGAATTCTGATGGTTACCTGATACACAACATTAACACATTTCTGTGGTAGTGCTTTAGGCAACTGTACCATTCCACACTGTTGACCTATATTTGTGATATTTGACATTTTTGATAAATACTGTCAAAGATAATCCATCACAGGACGAGTTTCCAGAGTTTCAGGATGTTTGTTAAACCCTCATAACTCAAATATGTGTTTCAGAAAACAGTATGTTTCGTTTCTAAGTTGAGAAACAGGGTTTCCAAGTAAGAAAATTGCTAGGGAGTCATTTCCAGAAGAATAAAGCTGTCTTCAGTTAACAGAGTATGTGCTCCAGATGAGACTGGGATGCAGCTGCCTGTTGCCTGAGTGATGCCTTTTCCTGGTCTTAAAATCAAGAATCAAACACGGTTAGAAGGGGAAAAAGGGATTTTACCTCTGTATTTACTTTAAGGATCCTTAGGTGCACTACGTCCAGGTGGAATACGCCGAAATGCACCCCACAGTGCACACACACAATAGGTCGGGTATCACATTATAGGTCTTACTAATTGGCATATCTATCAAAGATTCTCCAATGAGAGGCTCGAGTGAGCCCCCCTCCCCTGGATGGTTCTATCTCAGTTTACAAAATGTGTTCTGGAGAGGACCTTGGTGTCTGGGGCTTTCTGATTCCTAACTACAAGGCTTCTGAGATGTTTAGTCTCCTAGCTTGACAAATATGTCTAAGAATGTAGGCTAAAAAACACTAAGAATACAAAAGCTATAAAAAGATATATAAAAGGGGTATAAAAGAAAAGGCAAAAAATCATCATGGCATCATGTGGACCATATGTTTCTGTAGGTTGCATCATTAACTCCCTCCCATTCACATTTGGGGCAACCACCAGTAATATAATATAATAGAAAAACAAAATGTGGAGTTAGCTTAGCAGTGCCTATGGTGTTTAAAGATTTGTATTACTTTCAAGTTGAGAACTGTTTTTGAAATAATTTAGTCATTAAGACCCGTCAGCTGATCTCTTATGTGTGCACTCCCTCAAGACTCATGTCCTTTTCTCTCCTGTTGTTCAGCAGCTCTGTGAAGTCAAAGAGAATTGCTTTGTGTGTTTTGATATAGCTAATAAGGCAGTCAGAGTGCTGAGGACCTTGAAACAACCCAAAGAACTTTAGCTTGGCTTAAAAAATCTCTGGATAAATGATTTTGTTGATGGGGAAGCATTATGAAAGAAGCAAGTTCACTGAAGTGCATTACTTGAGTAATGCTTAAAGCAGCTGTAGTTCATTCACGTGTTTCATATAGTTAAATACAGAGATAAACTGTGCACCCTTCTGTTTAACACTCAGTGTAAACTGAATACATAACTAAGTCTCCTGCATGCCTCAGGCATTTCTCTATGTGCTGCATTATCTCAGCTTCACTCGTGCTTCTCTAGATTTAGGCTGAAAGGATAGCACATTAGCAGGGTGGTTTGTGGGACTGCAGCTTGTGTCTGCTGCTGAGCTGCAGGGTCTGCAACACCCGTGCAAGCTGCCTCTCGGAGGAAGGCCTCCATCTGCTTCATGTCATAGCCCATCATTTTGGAGATGCGGGCAGAAAAGATGTTATTGATGTTCAACAGTATCAGTACAGAGACATCTAACAGAGGAAGCGTGGATGAATTCATGTGCACATGGATAGGCAGGATAATGGGTGGATAGGCATGGAGACCAGAATAATGACAGCTTGTTGCTGTACCATATTTTGGGATACTGAAACTAAGAGATGCAGCAGGGGAGTTGCTGGGGTTTGTTCTCATGAATTGTAGCTCTTAGTGCTACTGCTTAAGCTGAGGTAGTTGTTCATTTAAGATGCAGCATTTCCAGGTTTTTTTAGGGGCTATTACTTTTTCTAGGTTGAGCGAGAACTTCCTCTCAACTGAAGGGTGTTGACACACGGTGGTCCTAAATATAGTGGGAAGTACTGTTTTCTGAGAGGGAATGGAGGCAGCTCTGGAGTATGAAACCACATGTACAGTCTGGAGGAGTTACGTAAGGACACTGCTGTTTGCAGAGCAGAGGCTTGCTGCTACAATTAGCGCTGCTTTACACTCTTTACACTACAGCCATTGTAGCCATTAAAGAATAGCACTGGAACATGATTTTTTCCCCACTAATACTTATAATTTCCAACTCACTGCTTCTGCTCTCCCTGTTTTCCTGAGAGCGGTGGTGGTTTTGTATGAGGCAGGGACACAGAGAAATACAAATGAAGAGTAGTTGCTGTAAATTTGGGGCAACTTTTTGACAGCGTTCTTGGAGTTTGGACAAGCATGAGGTGTGTGAACGTATCCACTGATGGACACATTTCCATTCAACAGAGATTTTTTTCATTGTGTCTGATACAAGTAACAGAACTCCGGAGCAAAGTTTGTCCACCCTGTGTTTCTTACACAAGGATGATTCTACATGATAATGCAAACTGTGGGAGATATTGGAGATTACCTGTGTGTGTGAATCTACACATACAGGTAACCAAGGGCAACCACCAAACCACAGCCGAAATGCAAAGAGTAGGTTTATTTCATTACCTTGCTAACCATGCCGGGTGACAGAGGGACAGGGACATGGCTCTGTTCTAGCCAGCAGCAGCGGAGGGGAGGGATCCTGCCTCTCTGTAACACGAGGCTTCCCCCATGTCTGTGAGAGTGTGTTGTCTCTCCTCAGGAATTCTACTTCTCAAAACAGGCAGAGGATGAACAACATTAGGCATAATTAATGGAGTTTTCCCACACCAACATTTTTAGCATTCCCGGCTGCAAGGTCACTTTGAGCAAAACTATTCCCTCATCCTCTGCCAAATCTTCCAGTTTTAACCCTTTTCTAGCAGCACTGTGAAAGGCATGGTGAATAGATTTAAAAGTGGTAGCATTTACTCATTGTACAATTCCTGTTTTCCTTTCTTGCCCCCTCTAAGCGTTCGCTGGCTGTTTCTTGCTCTTTTCCTCATCCATCCCATGAATCACTTTAATCCTCATCATTCGTTGTTTGCATGCACCTCTGCATTTCCTTCTCCAGTCTTCTCATCCCCTTCCCTTTTTTTCTTCCTGCTCTTCTGCCTTCTCTTCGTTTCATTTTTGTTTCTTCTTTACTCATGTTTGAGTCTATTTTTTTCAGTTTTCCACACCTATACATGCTCTAGTTTCTTCCCTCATTTTACAGTGTTTTTCCTCTGATCTTACCTCTCATTTTCTTTGCTGATTGTTTGGCTCGCACAGCTCCCTGTCTGCTCAGCCTGTCTGGAGGACTAACTTGTTAAGAGGTTTAAAGAGAAAATGGCTTCAATCTGAATGGATCTTCATTTAATGATTGCCGTGTGCTCTTTTAATGATGTGTTTTTAATATTATTTCAGGTCTTAAAAATTAGCTTGATTGGCCACCGGAAGCGTGTTCTGGCATCTTTGGGAGACAGGCTTCACGAAGATCCTCCTCAGAAACCACCTCGGTCAATAACCCTCAGGGTGAGTCCTCATGAAAATTTGTTTGCATTTCTTGACAAGTCAGCAAGGGTTTCATAACATTCACTTGAAAACAGGGGCTGCTTTGGGTGGGGTTCAACTTACCTCATTTCGGAGGTACAATATGACATCTTAGGCTGACCTGCTCTGTCACACTTCCCCGTATGGCCAGCGGAGATATATTGACATTTTTACAGGGTGATGCATCTGACCTGCTTCAGATGTCTGCCTTAGGATGAGATAAGTAGAATCTTAGAAGTACCAGCTTATCTTTGCTCAAGAAACTATCTCAGGACCAGGGATGTAAAAGCTGCACATCTACATTTGCCCACAGGAATCCCAGCCCAGCCGATCGATATTGCAGGAGAGTTACCATTTTCCTTTCATGTTTTTGAATGTTTGCACTTACTTTTCAAACATGTGCTTTAGGCTTTCTTTAAGGAGAACCTCTTGAAATTGTTGAGATAAAAATGCCATTAAGGTGTCTCTGTATATCAAAAGTTTCATCATGTTTTTAATTTTCATTTGTATTCCCTCTTTCAGAAACCTTGTTGCAATGTCCCTGGGGTTTTTCCACACTTGGCCACATTTAATCGCCTCTCATTACACCACTTTCACTCAGTTTCTCCAATCTAATGCCTTTGCTTACTTGCTGTCTGCTACTTTTAACGAGTTGTGGTCTGATGACCAGTTCCTACTGCGTTCTCTCCAACAAAGTTCATAGCAGCATTTTTATTTTGATATTTTAGGTCACACCTTTTGCATTTGATTGGATCTGATTATTTTCATGGGGCTGCATTTCTGATGGGAATCTCATTTGGGATTAAATTTTGAAATGTCGGAGAGTGTCTGTGCTCCCAAGTTATATTTCCTGGTGTAAAGAGAAATACAGAAAGACAGAATGAGGGCTTATTTTTAAGTGTACTTAAAATTTCGGTGACCAGCCTGTTTTCACCCTGCATATTCTCAGATGCCCCATACAGACATTTTAGATCCCATCCCTTAATTCAACCTATTCCCAATGCCATATTAAAAAGGTCTGACAAGTCTGTAATGTGCTCTAAGGCACATTGCGCAAACGTGTGGATGTTTTTCTTGTATTTTATTTTTTATGCATTTTGTGAATGATTCCTGATGCATGGCAGGTGTTAAAACACTCCAAGGAAAGAGAAATAGATTAAAAGGCACACTTTTTTGCTCAATGCCTTCAGTACTCTGGACTGCATAATTAATTCCTCTTCAGCAAGTGAGAAAGTTTCCACAGTCCACATTCTTGGTCAGGACTGTATATTCTCAGTTAATATGGAAGAGAAAACTGGATGTCCTCCATCTGTAGTCAAAATGATAAAAAGTAGTCTGCTGCTGCACAGCTAGAGCTACTGATGCGGGCCAGTGCTAAATGTCATTTATCACCTCTTGGAATTGGAGTCTTCACAGAGAATCCTAAAGAGGAGGACATGTATTTGGAATAAAGTTTTTCTTTCCCATCAACTGCTACTATGCCATTTCACATGAAGTGAAAACAACAAAACCAAAGAAAGTTTAGTTTGTAGTCTGCAATAATTTGTGTCTTGAAAATTGGCTTAAATAAACTGCTGCTGCTATGAGGTTGATTTACATAGAATCATAGAATAGTTTGGATTGGAACAGACCTTAAAGGTTGTCAAGTTTCAACCCTCTTTGCCATGGGCGGGAGCACTTTCCACTAGATCAGGCTGTTCTACATCAGTAGAAAAGATAGTTTGTTATTTAAAGTCCACTTTTAAGTTCCCAAGCTCAAGCTAAGCAATGCTAATGCTTCATCTTTTTTGACTGTTTTTGTATTAGCTTTTAAAATATTTCAAAGTAAAAGGTTAAATATTGAGGAAAAGCAAAAAATCTTTAAAATCTTAAAAATATCCACAACATATGCTATTCCCTGTTGTATGTTACTGTGTACTAAGGAAACACTGTTTCAATTTCAATTATACTCAAATATACTATATTCAAATATATATATATATATACACACTATATATCTATTACATGTATATATATGCTATATACAAATATACTTTTCTATACACGAAAGTATAGAAATTGCTGGATCTCAGGTTACCTATGCAATCTTGCTTTCTTTCCTTGAGTGCATGACGATCTTTGATTACAGGACCAGTTTCTGTGTTGTTTATGGGAGCCCTTCCTCACCCAGTCAGCACTGAAGGCTGGAATTTAAACTGAAGGACCAACAATTTAGGCGGAAGATTTGGAGGAGAAGTGTTACAATAGTACTGATAGTTTAACACAAGAGTTAGTTCACTGGAGACAATTCTGGTTTTAGGTTAGACAAACATCTATGGGACATGAAGTGTGCCCAGGCAGCCCTGACCTTTGTGGTTCCAGGTTTACATGAGCAGCAGGTCTGAGAGGGAATGAGGCAGATTTTGACAGTGGAATATGTGATCAGACATCCCTGCAGGTCATGTGTCCTTGCATTCACAGCCAGGCAGAAACATGAGTACCTGGTGACTAACAGTAGCGTGGTACTCGGCCGTGGTAGCACCTGCAAGGGTGTCCATGCCTGGTCTGCAGGTTTGTTTAAGGAGATGAGAAGGTGGGTGGGAGTGAGGAAGAGGAATGAAGGAAGATTGAGAGAGAGGCTCATGATTAAAGGGATAGCTGTACCTATGAAAATATAGGTTTGCACCTGTTTTTGCCACAAAAAACTTGGATAGTGCCTGGTAAGTTATTTAATTAATTGCCTCCTAAACAGTCACTAATTGTGTGTTACTGACAATCTCCATATTTGACTAGAGTCTTGAGTCTTATTTATACAAGTGCTGAGCACAGAGTGCTGAAAATGAGATCAACAGAAGTGGAGTTTGGAACTCAAGCACTTGGGAAATCGAGCAATAGATGTTGTAATTGAGTGACTGGTACTTTCTAACCTTTGCCTGTGTGTCTCAGGTCACCCACACTAAAGCATTGTAAAATGATTATAAAATGCCAGAAGTCACAGGGTGTGGTGAAAATGAATTGATTGACATTTGTAAAGCACTTATGAGCACCATGAATATGATAATATTAATCATCCTATCTTCAGAGCAGGATTTGAAAAGAGTTTAGGAGAGAGGTTTGGGGCCATGAAATGAGGCGAGAATAAAATACTGACTACACGGTAACTAATGATAACACGGTGCTGAGGATATGACAACACGCTGCACAGTTGAGGATCCATCTGTGCTGTGAAGGACAACTTTGAGAAAATAGCATAAAATCGTACAATGACATACTGTTCCATAAATGCACAGGCATGGTAGTTCTTTTATTTCCTGAGTTGGTATTTCTTGTCTGTATTGCCTTGCCAGCAATCTTCCAATATAGATCTCGGAGTGAATTTCCTCTTCATATGCAGTTTGATAAAATATGAAAAGCTCAATGAGGGCTGGAATCTCTATGTTCATCTGTCACTTTGATACACTGGTGGCCCTATCAGCCTGCAATAGCGGGTGAATCCTGATTCAGAGCAGAGAGAGGTTACCCACCTGGCTGGAGCAGCAGGTAGCAGTTGCTGGACAGGATCTTGTTTGGTGCCCCTGTACTCAGGTTATTTTCAGGGCAGAGGTGTGTGCACCATGTTGTTAGGCCCAGGGAGGGTGGGTTTTAGAGATTCTGCCTCACCAAACCTCCTGAGCATGTGCAGACTACAGCTTTGCAGAAGCTTTTAACTGGGCCAAATGTAGGTGGATTTTTGTGAAGGAGGGAAAAGATTATTCCTAAGAGGAAAACACTCTTTTCTCTGCCCTGGGAAATGTCAAGTGCTTGTCTCAGATCATAGGAAAGCTAGAGAATTGAAAAAAAAAATTTAAAACCCAGTTAATTAAAAATTACTAAAGAGCTATATTTTCCTAGCATTTTTCTTGTTGGCAACATGAAAAATACTAATCCATTACTGTGATTTCAAGGAATAATGTCACATAGACTCCTACACTTCAAATATTGACATCAGGCTTACTATTACTTGAGCTTTCCTTTCCATTTGGAAGAGATTGCAACCCTCTGATTTCTTACAACAGATCTTGTTTCTGAACAGCATGGAGTACAGTACTTTGATGCTTTTCAGAACTGGGCTTGCTTCAGTGTAATAATGCATGAATCATCCACTTTAATTCTCTCTTTAAAGAAAAAGGCAGAACTTTTTTACCTTCCACACTGGAGCAGATTTTGCTTGCTCCACTATCTTCAGGTCCGCTCTTGTTGCTCAGTGATGAAATAGAGCATTGCAGCAGCAGGTGGTTTGGAGAATCTCTGCGCTGTGTAAACACGCTCCTGGGTACATCCTGCCCAGTAACCCACATCATGAGAGAGGAGCATTTCCCATTCAGTTGCTGTGACAGTGTTTTCCTGCTCACACTGGGCAGTACTCATGCAGACTCTGTGGACAGTACACTGTAGCTCCCTGATCCTGCTGATGGAGCCCCAAGAGAGTGTGGAACGGTGGACCTGGACACCAATGTTTGTAGCTGGTGTTTGAGCAAGGGGTGTGATGTGATGTGCATGAGAGTAGGCGTTTCCAAACATACACACGATGTCTGGCTGTGGGCGGTGTGGTGGCAGATCCTGGCAAAACATGTACCAGGAGGAGCTGTTTGTTTATTAGGTAGAGTTTATGTATCAATTCAATGTGGTATTTGCACACTGACTGATACAAGGTTGCAGTTCAGTACAGGTAACAAGAAAAGCAGGTAAAATATTTGTACTCTGATGCTTTCATGCATTCCAGGAATTGGTATTTAGCTTGTGTCTGATATCTGGTACTTCAAGTTAAAATGGATGTTCTGCAAAACCTATAAAAATTGCAACAAAGTGTCTGTACTGTGTAAATGGACACGCATTTCTTTTTTCCAGCAAGAGATGTTGCTAGTGTTCAAATCACTTTCACTGCTCAGAGCAGCTGCTCAGAAGTGGTGAGAATGTATTTCATCTTACAAATAGCTAGTCCTAAATCATGGCTTTATTTGGGCCTTGGCAAGAAGTAGCTCACTGTTTTATCTCTAGAAGAGGGTATATATTACACAAGGAGGTTTTGGGGAGGAAATTTGCCACTAGTTCATGTAAATAGTGAACTATTTTTCCTTCTGCATGGGCTGTGCCCTTCAGGTAGGAAATCTCCAAATTTCATCCGCAGTAACCTCTACTGCAGGAATTGTTCCATAATTTTTTTAGCGTGAGCCATTCAAATGCACTTATAAATGTGTGATTTGAGGTCAGCAATATGCTGTTCTTCTTATGCTGCATTTTTCTTTCTCTGTCCAGGAACCCAGTGGTAACCACACTCCTCCTCAGTTGTCTCCATCACTTAGCCAAAGCACTTTCACTACTGGTGGCTCCCTGGACGTTCCCCACATTATCATGCAGGGCGATGCAAGGAGAAGAAGAAATGAAAACTATTTTGATGATATTCCCCGGTCAAAGCTGGAGAGGCAGATGGCACAGGTAGGACTAAAACCAGTGCTGTTAAAAGGCTGGGCCTTGCTGCTTTTGGTTACAGGACTAATCCTGACCATAGCAGTAGGTTGTATATGAAGGCTGAGTTGTAAATAACAAAGGTTGACAGTTTTTCCAAGCTGCCTGTTCCAGCTGTCTATATTTCAAATAGTGTAAATTGGTGTGTTGGTGTATAATTTCTCCTGAGAGGTGGAGGTTTGGGGGTGTTTAGATGCCTGGAGGCTGAGATGAAGGTGGCTTCTGTGCACCAGAGTGCGCAGTCTTCCCCCAGCACCGACTTTGCCTCTTGTTTTTGTAATAAGGTGCAGATTCCTCAAATTCTGAGGAATAAGATGGCATCAGTTCACTGCTGGAAACTCAGAGAAGGGTGATGATTGCTGCATTCATTAGTGGGAAGGGTCAGCATTCTGCAAAACTCTGATCTGGGCATATATTTTGATTATTTAAAAAAAAGATTTAACTATGCAAAAATTCATTTGAACAGCACTAGACTCACCTGGATGTTAAATCAACCTGTTTATGAAAGAAAGCTTAAAGTAGCCTCCATCTCTAAATTTTTTTCACCCAACCACTGAAAGAGTACTGATAATTGTAAATTAAGCATACATTGAGCAGAGTGATGCCACAGAACCATAGAACCATGTAGGATGGAAAAGACCCTTAAGGTCTTCGACTCCAGCACTTAACTCAGCCCTTCCATGTTCACCACAAAACCCTGTCCCAAAGGGCCATACCTACATGTTTTCTGAACCCTTCTAGGGATGATGATTGAACCACTTCCCTGGACAGCTCATTCCAATGCCTGACCACCCATTCAGTGAAGAAATTTTTCCTAATATTCAATCTAAAGTGCAGTAAATTATGCATGGACAGCCTTTTGGTGAAAATGCTTTAGAATGAACTCAGCTGGTTTTTGGTGATACCAATGATGATGAAAGACAGCCGGGTCTTAAGCTGCATGCTGGAAATAGGACTTTGATTTGCTGTCAGAAGCAGATGGGCAGCCGGGGCAGTTCCTGGAGAGACTCATTCCACGAAGGAGCAGGTTGCTGCATGCTTCCCTGCATGAGGCTTCCCAGCAGTCTCTGCCTGCCACAACGCAAAATAGAGCCTCTGTCCAAAATTCAGCCTCAAAATGGAAACAGCTATGCAAATAACTGTATTATAATGAACAAAAGGCTGCAGTCTGTCAGCTAATTACGTGAACAAGAAATAATTAAATAAACAAACAAAACAAGGTGCTGCCATTACCTGGGAACACAGAAACAAATTGAATTCCATTTGTTCAGAGGACATTTCTAGGAAAGTGAAATTGCATTTGCTTGGGTGGGACTGTTGCCTTGCCCTTTTTTAATATAATTTTCTGCTATATGATCTTCTTGTACAGAATTAAGGAGAAGGTTGCTGAGTGAATGAGCTTCTTTTCAAACCAAAGTCTGCTGGGCTTCTGCGGCAAGAATAAGGTTGAGCTGAAGTCCAGCAAAGGAAAGACAAGTTCTTAACATGAAAATATTTCTTGAAGGTCATGAAATTTAGGTGTTTGAGCATAAAATGCACACTTACTCGTGGCTGAGTAGACTTGTTTGTCTAATCAGTTCATTTTATCACTTTGTTCACAAAACTCTATACTCACTACCTCTTTTAGTCACTAACATTGGAGACAAAAAAATAAAGCAAACCAAAACAACAAAAACCCCCTATGCTATCAATTCTTTCTGACTCGGTTTCACTCCTTTCTTTTACTGATATTCCTGAGAGGTATGACGTACTCTCATAAATGACACCTGGAAATTTTCTTTGTGCTGTTGAATACTGCATTTCCAGAAGGACTGTGATACATTGTACACCCAAAGACAAAACTGAGCAGCTATTACTTACACCACTCCAAACTCCTGTAGAACCAATTAAGTGTTTGAGGGATTTTTTTTGTTGTTGGGTTTTTTTGGGCTTTTTTTGGTTGGTTGGTTGGTTGAGGGGGTTTTTTTGCTAGTGTGGTTTTGGGGGGGTTTTTTGTTGTTGTTGTTTGGTTTTTTTGGTTGGGTTTTTTTGTTGTTGTTGTGGGAGTGTGTACCCACTGAATGGATGACTTCAGTGCCTTCTCTCTAACTTTAACCATGGAATATAGCTGTCATCCTTTGGGACTCCAAAGGGGAAAATGAATTCAGATGAAATCCATAAAATGGTGGTTTGTGTTGTTTCCTGAGCTCCAATCTGTTTGAAGTCTTTTTCAGCTCTGCCCCCAAATTCTGCATTCCTGATGTATGTAAAATTCCCTTTGACTTTAATGGGAAAGTCAATGACTCCCTCTGGTGATCATTCCCGATAAATTGGACTCACCCCATTAAGAGGCTAATCAGGGATTTCTTCAACCATTCTAGCCCAAAAATAGATTCTTAAATTTATTTTGTGCAATATCTGCTCTGCCAAAATGAACTATATTTCCTTCAGTCTTTTCCCCCAAAGCCCCTTTGAAATTAAAAGTAAAATAATTGTCTCTGCAAAATTAAGGAGATCCAACTGATTCTTAACGTGAACCTTCTGCTCTGTATATTGTGGGGGTTTTTGGGTTTTTCTTTTATCTAGCAACTTTCTCCTTGCAGTTTGCTGGTTCCTTTGGCTTGTGTCAGATCAACAGCAACTTCTGAACTGATACTAGTCCAGCTTCCCAGCTAGAATACTTCTCACATACGGAATGATCTAGAGGGATTATTTGAATTGCTTTGAGGATGTTCCTCTGTCTTAACCCTTTTTTTGCTAGGCTGTTTGCATGCTGCTGTATGAATCTGCATGTTTACTGGATGCTATAGTACACAAATGTGCACAAAGACATCTTGGATGCTGTGATGTTTTGAAAGTGTTTTAAGCGTGTTCTTGATGATGAGATTAATGGGCATTTTTATGGCCTTGAAGAGAGAGGCCAACACGGTATTGTGAACTTATTTGTTGTATTGCTTTCATGAACTTGGTTTTATTTCAAAAATGTTAGGATAAGACTATCTTAGCCTTAATTTAAAATCTGAAATCTGAAGGTATTTTGAAACTAGATGTTTCCATTTTTACTATGGTCTGTGTTTTCACTAAACTGGTACAGGGAGTCATCAAGCATGTTGATCTTTGCATCAATCAACCAGTCTTTCTTAAACAATGAGCACCGCAGCTTAAATCTGTTTTCCTTTGATGTGCTAGATGGGTTTAAACAGTTCTCTAAACCATAATCAAATCTGCTTGTAAGTAATACAACTCTTTGTTTCCTGGAGGAAGCACTGATTTAAATTTACTTGATGTGGGTGGTTTTGTCTCAAGGCCAGCATGTACTTTCATTCGCAGCTCCCTAGCATACTGTTTGTGACCCAAGGGGAAAATTGTAATATAAACAATGAGTCTAACCAATTTAGATTCCCCAGTGGAATAGGTTTGGTCATCCAACCCTCTAGTTGATCATCCAACTCTGAAAGTCTGTGATGTCTGGTTGTATAAATCATAACTGCCAAAATGGTAATACGGAAGGTTGTGAGATGGTTTGTTTTCCAAAAAAATAGGAGAAAAAAAATCTAGAAAGAAATGAGTAGTCTGAGTCATCATTGACTGTGGATGTTGAATTCTGAGCCTGCAAACTGTAGGTTAGTATGATCAAATTAACGTAGTTTAAAATAGCTGATGTTATTCTTAAGATTGCCTGAACCTTTAAAATAGAACTGAAATCATGCAGGCAAAGCTTGAGTACTTTGGAACCAAAATCGGTGGGAGGAGTCATCGCATTGAAGGGATTGGGCTCTTTGTTCACCCCTGAAATAGTTGCAGGGAAGAACTTTGGAGGTCAGAAGGAATCATAGCTAAGTTCATTAAAATACATCAGTTAAAATGTCACCTTTTTAGGTTTTGCAATTCTCCAGGCAGCAGAGAAGCTTTAGGTACTAGCTGCAAGCATATTCTGGACTGCCAGCCCCGAGGCTGTGGCTATTTATTGTGCCAGCCAGTGACATATGGTGCTTTTAGCCACCCTGGTCCATAAGACCTCTTGCCGTGGTGTTCAGAGCTCTGCACCCTGCCCTGAGCCAGGAGCGAGGGCCAAAAACATCTTTCCCGTGGCAGGCATGCAGGGAGGTGCGGGAGGCACCCCTGCCCGTGGCACTGCTTGCAGAAGGAGAGCTGGGACAGGCTTCCCCCTGGTGCCCTCCCCATGGTGCTGAACCTCCGGCACAGCCCGAGCTGGGAAAGGTCTGTCGTTTCGGGAGGCAGTGGGCGGGAGCCGCTCTGGGGCTCTGGGGACAGCTCCAGCCTGTGTCTGCCTCTGGGAGGACAAACTGGTAGTGAGTCAGAGTAAGCCTCCCAGTAGGATAAACCTAATCATGGGCCGTATGGGGGCACCCCAGTGAGCCGTGATGGAAGGAAGAGTTCTTTCAAGATCTGAGAGAGTTGAAAAAATTATTCACAAAGGCTGACAGGAGAGGTTCTTTCCCAGAGTTGCAGAACTGAAACTTCATTTTGAAAGCCTTTCTGGGTTCTTCAGTCGCATGGTCTGAGTGCTCTTGCTTTTTTTTTTTTAGGATTTTTTAAATTTTTTTTCCTAAAACACAAGATAGCTTAGATCTAAGGTCATTGTAATGACTGCACAGTAAGTTTGAAGTAAATCTGTCCTAAGCGTTGGGATTCTGCCTTTTAAAATCGTTTTGTAAGATGCAATAATTAATTGCTGGGTTAGGATTGATATGTAGGGGACAATCATTTACATGGTTTTAGTACAGCAGATCCTTTACCTCCAAAAGAGGAGAAATGTCATTTAAAAAAAAAACAGAATTAGTAAAGGCAGGTTTATATTAAAATTGTGAAATAATTTTGCTTCTTTCTAAAATAATACCTTCAACTCAGCAATGTCTTCCAAATACTTCATGGATACTAATGCATTTGTATTTCCTGTGTACTGTCAGGCTGTGTGATTTAAAATCATATTTTCTGTTTTTCAGCTAGGAAAGCTGATGTACAGGAATGTTGCAGGTTGAGTAAGATGACATAGAAAGTTTGAAGGAGCCAAAAATAAAGAAGTCATCTTTAGTTTTGTAACCTTAAACCACAGTACGACATTTTTTTATTTGCTTGTTTCGTTTTTGTTTTCCCATCTCCTCTGCTTTTGAAGGATTTAAAGATTACTGTGAATGAAGAAAAATATGCCCAAGAGAATACTGGTGTGTAAAATGAGATTATCTAAGAAGCAATGAAGAAGGTTTTTTTATCAATGGTTGAAATTACTTATGAAATAACAGAATTCTTTACTAGTTGATTTATGAAGCAATAAATACAAAAATACAGTTCTCTAGATTCATTCTCTTGTTACTTCTTAGGCTTATTTCCATGTTTTATAAGCATAAAATAGTTTATGTTGTGAGGATAAATAAACAGCTATCTAAAAAAAACGGTCAAATCCAAACAAAATGCTATAAGGTTCATATTTTAGGTGCATTATATTTTTAATATGGAAAGATGACTGAGCTGTGACGACAATTTAACATCAAAAGAAAAATGCTTAACTAAATCTATTGCATGGTATAGGTATTGCTGGCAGTTGTATTTGTAATTCACATAGATGCAAATGCCAGAGACAGCTGTATCTTGGTCTGTAAATTTCAGCTCATTTATATCTGTAGATCCCTTGAGAATTGTGTATTTCATAGAATTATAGAACCACCACTGGCTTGGAAAGCAGCTGAAAGATCATCTAGTTCCAACCTCCCTGCTCTGAGCAGGGACACCTCCCACTAGAGCAGGTTTCTCAAAGCCCCATCCAACATAGCCTTGAACACTTCAATGGATGGGGTATCCAGCACTTCTCTGGGCAATGGGCAAGTAAACTGATAAAGACATTATAAGAAATCTACTTAAATTTCTGCCTGAATAGAGAGAGAGAATTTTTTCGAGCATGTTACAGAAGCTAACATTTTAGAACTGAATTCGTGTGAGGTCTATCATACCTACAAGCTGCTTCAGCAAATGGAATTAAGGAAGCTGCTTCTATATTCAGTATTAATGATCCAAACTTTAGCCATAAATACTACACCAAGAAAAGGACAAATGTTCTTCATTAATTTACTGTTTTTCACACTCGGTCTTTTGAACTAGAAGGTCTACATGGAAAAGTTTGTATAAAAACTGAGTTTTAATATCTAACATTTACATTTTTGATCTGCTAGAAAAAAGCTGTGCTTAGAGTTTGGGGGCACTTTTCTGAAAGAGCGTTTTTGTTGTTTGAGGGTGAGTATTTTTTGGCAGAAAGGTAGATACCTATACCCAGTGTTCAGGGATTAAAGTCTCATAATCTTCATTGGTGTTTGTCCAGAAGTTTGCATCCTCTCTGCATGGCTAAGAGGCTGGGGTATACTGGTAGCTGGCAGCACCAGCAGAAGGGGTGTTGTCAATGAGAACAAGCTGGGAAAGGCGGCAGAAGATCAGGAGTCACCAACAACCTCTACTCAGACCAGCTCAGGGCTGAACAAACCATTTTCCTGCCCAGAGCCATGCCCTGGTGTTTTCTAGACTTCTGTTTGTTGTTGTCACTCTCTCCTGGATTCCCTCCTTGCACTGCAGCGGCTAAAACTGAACGCCGCCCCCTATGAGACCTCCCTGGTGGCTGCCCCATATGGTGTAAAAGTTTCTTCCCATGCTACTTTTATTAAATACCCGAATTTTTTATATAGGAGACGGAAATTCAGCAAAAGGCCACCAAGATGGTTGGGAGCTAAAGCACTTGCCCTCCAAGGAGAGTCTGGACAACCAGGGCTGGCTGGAGAAGAGGTGGCTTTGGGTATTAAAACTGAGAGAGGTACTGGACACCAAGAGGAACTTTCTCCCCGTATGGACAGGCAAACAGGGGGACAGGTTGTTCAGTCTGTCCAGTCTCTGTTCTTGAAGTTTTGAAGACCTGACAGGATGAAGCCCTGAGCAATCTGGTCTCATCTCACAACTGCTCCTGCTTTGAGCTGGAGTTGGAGTGGAGATTTCCTGAGCTTCCTTGCAGCATGAATTATCCTGTGATTTGTATCCTTATTCTTTTGAAAGACTGCTCTATCTAATTTGAAGTATACTGAAACTTTCAGATCTTTTTTGATCTCCCCCTAAATCACTTTGCTAATTTATTTGCTATTTTATTTTCATGTGTAATCCTACTAAATTTCATCTGACTGATCTGTAGCTCATCAGATCTGTTTTCAGTTCTTACCCCATTCTGAAAAGTCCTTCACTTCTGGATCCTCCTTAGAGAGCATTGGCACTCCTCCAAGCCACAGCATGGAGCAGGTCCTTGCAGATTGCCTCAACATGTTCAGTCCATTTGTGCTTAAATACCAATAATCATTCTCGAAACGTGCTGCATCAGGAGTCACACGGTGTCCAAGCCTTGCTGTACTTCTCCTTGCTGCTGCTGATTTAATCGGCCAGTTTTCTGACACAGGAAGGAAATCTGATCTGAGATGATTCATACTGAAGAACCTCATTATGAACATCTTGAATTTTTCTTGGCGCATAGGAACTGTCTTGGTAGCACATGGCAGGCAATATTACACTTTTTCTTTGTTATTCTCAGTAATGTATGCGTAGATACAAATATACACGTGCATACATATATTCCTGAGTGTTTATTTCTGGTGGCCAGAAGTGATGTCAGAAGGTCATGAGAACCACGGGATGGTGGCTGGATTTTTAAACATTTCTAGTCACTTACTGGTCCCTGCAGTTAGGCTGGGTGAAACTTCCTAAACCTTCCTTTTCTCCCATCTTAAATATTCTTATAGCCCTTCTTTGCTCCTTTAGTATCTTCTATGACTTTTCAAGGATAATTGTGCCTAATTTAGGTAAATCTTTAATATCTCCTAACATGCCATTGAGTGAAACTCATTGATGTAACTGTAATGAATACATCTGGACTGCCTTCCACCCAGCTCCTGCTCCTCCTGCATGTGCTGTCCAGGTATTCTTTTCTGTCACTTTCCTCCTTTCCTCTCCTTAGAAAGCATATGATTTCTGTGATCAGTCTTACGATTACTTTCTTTCTTCAGATTATTAACCAACTTTTCTTGTCTATGAGGAGGAAGCCTGAAGTTTTCCTTGGATAATTCTTTTCACCCTTCCTTTGCCCCTCCTGCCTGTCAGAGTTGTGTTCCACCGTGACTAGACAGGGAAACCCTTTAAGCATGGGACACCACAAAAAGGATATGATAGCAGAGTCTTGCTGTGACATTACTCGTAAGCATTTATCTTTTGGGAAGTATTAAGATAACGGCATGTTTGATGCTAACCAGACAATAGATGATGCTATTATTTTGCTCTTCTTTACTGTATTACTTAGGAAAATGTTCTTCGTTAAACTCTTTTTCACAGAACCTCTGTGTCAGTGGTATTGGGTGCCCAAGTGTATTTGTGTTTATTGTGGTAGAAGTGTATGCACAGATTGAATTCTTTGGCTTTTATTTTTGAGAACATATGTTTTGGGAGCTGAAAATTGTGAGTGTTTGAAGCCTAATCCCCATCCTTCCTTCTACTGCCTATTTTTTGGCCTCAGATAATCACTTAACCTTTTTCCTTGCCTTGGTTCCTTCCTCTCCAGCACAGGGATATGCAACTTTAGGTACTTCTCCTGGGCATTTCATAATTCATTAAAAAATTTAAGTACTTTGAAGATATAAAATATGTATATAGTAAATGCTAAATATTTTTACAATGGTGCGAGGAAAAGGTTGATTTCTGAATTTGAATTCATTACCATCCATAAAATTAATGTTCCGTCTGCTCTGCATTTCAGTACCTTAGTCATTCAAATATTAATGAATGCAAAACTGAGTAATGAGTTTTGCACTGCTGCCCTTCTGACTGGGCATTCATGAAGTCGTGGGAAATTCTCAGTCTTTGCTGGTCTGCTTGATATATTGTTGATTGTATATTAAGATGATTTCGCTTAAGCCTAGATCCTTCAAAATTTAATTCTAGAGGTAGGTCTGTTTGACTGGGGGAAGTTCACTTGAACAGTTCTCGAAGCAAAGACTTGGACCCAAAACTTGTCTCTCATGCGTGAGTGCTCCAAACATCGACATTTAGGCACTCTTCTTTCCCCCATTTATAAAAGGGGTTGAAGACAGCCTGTCTTCTGCTGCTGCTTTAACCTGTGAAAGACAAAGGTGAACTGCAAAGGTGTGAGTTCTCCCAGTCAGAAAAGGGCATCAAATTGAGAGTTCCCACTTCCTGGAGGGAGTGCCCTAACTGCTGTGCTTCCATTTGGGAGAAGATGGGCTGGGGAGGGAAGGGCAGGATGGGGTACCATTGACAAGTGTAAGCGAGGATTAATTGCCTGCCCTCTTTTTAAATGGAGCAACTTGAAGCCTGCACACACACGTGTCTGAGCTAGCACCAGGGCAGCTGAAGGACGTGCTCAACGTACCAACACCTTTAGGTACCGCAGCAGACGGGGCTGTGGTGGCAGCAGTGCTGTCTGTGCTGCAGCCCTGCTGGGAGAGCCCCACACGCCTCAGCTGCGCAGGAACAGGCTCCGGGTCACGACTGAGCTGGCTGAGTCCCCACACCAGTCCCTAAAGGCAGGTCCTCGAGAGCAGCAGGATTTAAGGGCATACTTTTGTCTCAAGAAAATCATGATGCTGAGAAGTGGCTGCACGATGTGGCAACACCTTGTCAGTGCTGGGGAGAAACAAAACATCTGCCAGCATGCAGTACCCTGCTGCATTCCTTACTGCTTTCAGTACCTCGGTGTGTACAAATAGCAGTGCAGGACGTTTTCTTGATTACCTTGATTGCCAGATGCTTGGGCATGCTGCACCAGCATGGAAATGCCTTCTCTTTGCTCTTCTCTTGAAGACCAGAGGCACAGCCTTCTGCCATGGATTCCTATTCAGGAATCTTCCTCTCCTCAGGCAAACAGATGCAGGCATCATAGCAATGGGCATGGCCAGAACATCCAGAAGTCAGTTTGCTTGACATACACAGAAAAATGTCATTGGTAGCCACTAGTGCAATGTCCTAAGGATGGCACAGCAGAAGTAGCTGCAGCAGTGTTTGCTGCTGGCCTTGCACTGAGACTATGTGTTCATCACATGGAGGAAGACTAGTTTGTAGCAAGTTGCAGAGGACGAGGTAGAAGACTGAACAAAAGTCAAAGTTTTAATTAGCTAATGATATCAAAATGTAGAGCCCTACACATCATGAAGGAGAAGCAAAGAACTTTGAAAACAGGATGAGGGAGGTGGAATTAACCACATATGTGGAAGTTTTAAAATTACTGAAGCTGGAGGAAGGGATGCGTGCTCATGCATTTCAGATGATGAAGGAAATAAGAGACAATTAACAACATTAGACAGCCACCAGGCTGTCTGGCAGCGCTCTGTAGTCGGTCCAGAGGATGCCAGGCTTCCCTGACAGTAACCAGAAGTGGTAACTTAATCTGTCACCAGCCAGGCAGCCAGGTTGCAGGCTACAAAAGGTAAGAGCAGAAGTTATATTTTAAGAAGAGTTGCACTTTGGGTTGATTTGAGCATTGGTGCTAAACTCCTGCTGCTGCTGCTGCTGACAAAAACCAGCAATGCACATTCTTGATGGTGTTAGGTTACTGATACATTAATTGCTATCTCTTCTGGATGCTGCAGTTGCATTTTTCATGTCTGTTTATTGCCTTTTGTTGCTGCCTGCTGAAGATAGCGTGGGCAGATCCTACGTCTGATGCTTTGTTTTAGTTGCCTGGCTACTGTAAAATGCTATCTTAGCTTTTGCTGAGGTGCCACAGATGCTTTATTGATGATTGTCCAAACAAGGAAATATATAAAAGATGCTGGTGAATGCTGTGCTTGCCTAGTTCTGCTGCTTTTGCTAGAGATGCTACAATATGCTTACTTTGCTTCGCTACTACAGGTTCTCTGTACAGTAATGTAGAGGGTAGACTGAAACCTTTCATTTACACATTGGGGTCATGGTCAATGCCAAAGGTAATATTATCTGTATCTTAGTATGCAAAGGAACTGTTGTTGGAAGGAGATGGTGGGCAGCTGCTTCACTAAATTGCAATGCATTCATTTCTGGTAATTGTTATAAAGAAAATGTATTTTTCCTGTTGATTGTGTTGCCAGATTTTTCCCTTCCTTTCTCCCTGTGAACGTCTCCAACAGAGAGAGATTTAAGTCTCAAAACTTACTTGGGATGTTGACTTCAAACTTCTTCCCTGCCAAAAACTGAAAGTAACCAATATTTCCTCTGCTCTAGGCAGTTTCTATTTATGCTTGCATAACTTTATCTCTTTACATCACAAGCACTTCTGACTAAATTGTTTTCTTGTACTCACAGTCTGAAACCTCTTCTGAAGTCTCTGAATAAGCTATGTTTCTTTTCAGTCAGTCCAAAAATATTTTGTCAGCAAATAAATAAAAAAATTACTTTTAACAACTGTTTTACTTCCTTCTTTAGTATTATTGCAAGCCTTTTCTTAATTATTCTTGCCTTTTGGCAGTTGCAGTGCATTAATATTTACAAGATGAGATACAGTTTTCTGTTTATATTAGCAGTCTTCGGTCTGTGAGATCTGGACCAACCAGAATGCAGGATATCCTTTCTCATCGATTCATCAGGTTCATAATGTAAGATACAGTGATAAATGGCTATGTTGTCCCTCTATGGATGTACAGTCTGTTGCCTTGGTGTTCTCTACGGGTGTCATGTCGCTGAAATGACGAAAGCAGTCCGTACCTTGTCTGCCCTGTGCGGGGACCGTGTGTGCGCGCATTCGTGTATCGTGCCGTGTGGGTAGCGTATGTCGGCTCCATGGTGTGCGTACGTACAGGACGGGGGGGCACTGCCAGCAGCCGCCTCGCCCAGGGGGAGCTTTGAATTCTGTTCCTGACGTTTTTGTTCACTCACTCTTCCAAAGCGGGAAACCGTGTAAACGGCTCGGTTTGCACGGTTTCGCCCCCGCAGTGTGTTGTGCCGCCCTCTCTGTGTTGGTCTGTAGGCTTTGCCCAGCTGTGGTTACACACTGCCTTTGCAGAGGCACTTTGGGGGAGTTGGAGGTAATGCTGATGGTGCCCTGGATTTTTGTCACTTCTGTGGCAGTCACGAACACTGTGCACGTGAGAGCAAACCTGGTGATCCGTACTGCAGAGTGGTAAGGACGACAGCCAGTTTTTCAGCAGAGTATTTGAGAGCAGCTGTAGATTACTACTAATTCTGTCATGCCTCCTGGGAACATTTCTGCCAGAGAGGGGCCATTTTGGCTACTGAGCTTTAGAAGTTTTTTAAATCTAAGTACACCATGAATGTGTTTCCATTCTTTCAAAAGCCAAACATGTAAGGAGCTAAAAAAATTTGTCTTCCTCTAGGAATTAAAACATAAGCAAATAATGAGGATTCGACAGATCTGCAGAACATTTAACACTTTTACAGGGAGAAAATTATAAATTTTTCAGCCAGAACTGTTGTATCCATGTGTGCTCCAATTTGTTGTTGTCATGGTGACTAATACACGTTACCATAACCAGGCATGAGGCTTAACAGGTGAAAAGTTATAAGATGTGGTCCTTGTTAAAAATAACTACATTCAAACCACTCAAAACCAGGCCTTCTTGGTTTTTTCTTCCTTTTTGCATGGAGGCTTTTTAACTTGACATTTTTATAAAAAGACAAGGGAGGTGTTAGATTTTTATAGGAGATTTATTGAGGTTACTTCTTATCTGCAACTATCTCTGCATCCAGGTGCCTTCAATACGAGTCAAATACACTTCTCAGGGAATGGGATGAGACAGGAAAACGTGCAGCAATTGTAGAAAAAATTGTAGAAAAAATAATAGCTGTAGTCTGCTTCTGTAGCTCTTTTGACATCAAGCGTCCAGCCCTTTCTAGAGCACTGAGAAGTGCCTATCTGCCCATCTTCGGGGTTAGAAAACCCTGCAAGAGCAGAGGTATTGGTCTCTAAGGCTATTAAAAGTTGTCATTGTAAAAGTATTGAATCCTTACCACTCTGGCACTTGCCTTGAGACCATTTTCTGATTATAAATTCTTTATCTGCAAAATGCGGAGCAAAAATGTCTTCTTTTGCAAGTTAGTAGAGGCCAAAGAGAGCAAGGGTGCTGGTTAAAGTCATAGGGAGGTTAGAATACTAAAACACAGGCAGTACAGCAAAACCCATGTGATAAATGCACAGCTGTCTGATGAGCTGTAAAGTTAGATGAAGGAGAAATTGTCTCTTGCCTTTCTACTTCATCAGAGAGATAAATATCTCCATCCATATATTGTGTCATAAAAAATACATAAGCTTAAATGTTTGATTATTTCTTATAATTGCAAATTAAATATTCAAGCCAGAAAATCCTTATCCTATCATATCTATTTTTAAAACTTAAATCAAACATTATAGTTGGTCTTGCACGGCAATTTATGAACATTTCTGTACTGCTTGAAAAGTGTATTAGGTGCTTATGAAGGACCTGAATCTCAATACATCACCCGTGAATTGTTCCACATCAACTCCTTGGATTAAGGACTACTAGCATAATTCTTATTTTTCTACCCTGACTTGAGCCCTGTGGTTTCAAGTCTTCTCTAGGTCAAAGATGGTCCTATTCTGTATTTTGCCTGACATTAACTGTCATCATCACATCCTAAATCTCAGAATTTCAGTATCTGACTAGAGCCAGTCAGCTGAGGAGCTCCCCTTCTTCCTGTTGAGGTTTTTAGACATGGATTTATGAATGTGTTTAGCTGTCTAAGTCTTGTTTAAAAGCTTTTCTTCCCAAAAAAGAAAAAAAAGGAAAGGAAATTGCATGGGGAATATGTAACAGGAATTACACTTCTAAACATCTTCATGGATCTGGGCTTTGGAGACTACCGTGTTATGACTCAGTCTAAATAGGTTATGAATACTAACAGTAGTACTGTTTAAAAGTCCAAGGAGTTTGGTGTGAAACAAAAGGAAAGGAAACTGGGAGCCACTTCTGCTGAATATTAAAAAACACTTACGATTCAGCTGTGGAAGAAAATTTTGACTATGTATAATGTCTTCTCCATCTGTCATAATAATTTATACCTATGTGTTTAATTTTATGCAACTTTTCTTAGTAGCTGCTCCCTCTACAAGACACACTGAAATACATGAAAGGCTTCCAGGGGCAGTGATCTGTCAGAAACAGTAGAAATCCTGTATCTGCATTCCCCTAACCTCAGCTCTATTTCATGTTTACAACATCCTAGAGATATGTATAGCAATCTTGGCAGTTCTGTTTTGTCTAGTTTAAAAGGAGTAGGTAGTAGGATGATTATATTTATAGAGCAATCAATGGATACAAACATGGCCTCCGCACAGTCCCTCTCTGAATGTCTCATACACTAGTTTTACTAGCCTGGTTGAAGGTTATTTCTCATTTCTTTATAAAATTGAGCCAACACAAGAGGTAATCACTGTTCCCCTTTTTCTGCCCTTTATTTTCAGACAGAAACAATGCAGTTCTCAATGTTTTTCATACTTAATGTGCAAAAGGGAAACAAACTGTTAAAGTATGTACTCATTTTACTCCTTATGTACCCTACTTACTTTGCCAGTGCTGTCCCTTTCCTGCATGTGAGGAAAGCCACCTGCTGAGCAGTGCAACAGAAGAGTTTGGAGCACTACCCCTAGTCACTTGTTCAGTAGAAGTTCTGGTCCTGCCTCCTGGCCATCCCTGTGCTTCCTTGGTGGAAAGACCGGTGGTCAAAAGATGTACTTTAGTAGCTTTTCTGTCCTGAATTTACTCCCTCTCCATCATAGTAACCTTTTGCTAAATGGCCTGGATGTACCTCCTGAGCTCTGCTTCCTTACACAGAATGTGCAGGAGTGTATCTTTATTAGGGGGGAAAAAAGAACTAAATCAAGTGGTCTATTAGCTGTGGCCTTGAACAGTTCCTAAGAGACAGCTGAGCACACAGTGAGAATTTGTGATGGGTGCAATCCATCTTCTCTTGTTGTCAAAGACAGACTCCACTAATAAGGATGCAGATCCTTGCCCCTTGTAATATGATGGAAATTTATTTTGTAAGAAGAACTGCCTCGTAAAGAAATCGAATTCCCACTTCAGAGTAAATAAGATAGAAAATTTTTATGCATTAGTGGCCAGAAGGATTTGTTTTTGTGAATGCAAACTGCCAAAAATTAGAGCAATTGCTCCTGCTGCTTTCCTTTCAAAATCCGATGCTGAAGTCATATCCATGGCATATAGGCAACTTAACTAGGCAAAACAGAAATTACACTGCTGTGTAATTGGTAGATTTGCTAATGGTGCCAACAGTAACTAGGTTTGACTTGTTTTATGATGTTCTCTTGCGTAAAGTTGCCATATTGGCAGGGTAATGTCGATGTTTCCAGATTTATCTCTTGCTTTTCATTGCAGAGCTGTGCAAATGCGTGTCATTTCGTTATTTTGTGACACATGAAAATGATGTACTTGTTTTGTTTACTCTGTCCCGACTTAATTAGTAAGATGTGATAGTTTGCCAGACTTTGAATGTCTTTGATAAGATTTTTTCATGTGTTTTTGATGTTTAACTTCTTTTTGCTGTAAAAATCTAAACTTCTAGCCATATTCTGTGTGCAATGCTGATAACAATTCCTTGCCAGTTTCAACACGTATTTTAATAATATGACATACATAGAAAATACACAAAGATAAGTGCAGGTAAAGAAAGAAGTAGCATAACCCAAACTGAAATAATCATGTAGGAAAGGGTAAAATAGTTTGAGAGGGAACAGACAGGGGAAGAAGGAGCATCAGGAAGGACAAATGTAATTGCAAAAAGACAGAGTTTTGAGAAGAGGGGAATTGAGAGGCAGTCCAGACCAGAGAGGATAGGAGAGAAGTGAGGGTGGTGGCAGAGGGAAGAGGGCTTAGGAAGAGGACAAGTCCATCCATGGGTCATTTTCAGTTAAAGTGAGCTGATGCATGGGCCTGCAAGGTAGAAGGAGCCCCTGAGGAGAGGTCAGTTCAGGTCCTGTGGAGCCATGATCAAAAATACACAATGGCAAGTGAGACCCAGACCAGCACTGCCAGGCTGGGTACATTCCTATACTGATGCCTGCATTGGCTCTTTTGGAGGGAAGAAGAGTGAGCTGCAAAGGGATTTGGCAGCAAACTGCACTCCTGCCTGTGTTCTCTGAGGACTTTGAGGAAAGAGAGGAGATGACAGCTCAGAAAGGCAATCTCCTATATCAATGAGAATGATGAATGTGGAAGGGCAACTTTAGTACCTCCACAATGAGGCATCAAGGGAAGGTGATCAAAGTAAATATTCGTAAAGAGATTAAAGAATGCCTCGTGTTTGAAGAACGTATAAGTCTTCAGATCAAAACAAAGTCTCTGTTATTTAGCCATTTGGGAAAGTTAGTTATTGGTTGTATGTGCCAGATAATGGAAGGTGTATTAATTGTGCAGAAAAGCTTGTAAAACACATAGCAGAATTTGTGAAAGGCATTTTTGTGCATCTCATGACTTTTTTCAAGTGCTCTCATCCTCATGTATGTATTGTAAACACTTATTTTTAAGGAACATTTTGGGTGCCTAATGATTTTATTCTCAAAGCAAAGAGATTTAATTAAAGCCTCATTAAACACTACAGTAGATGACTTTGGATTATAAATTAAATCATGAAAATGTTGTAGGAGTTGTGTTCCCTTGTTTTAGTAACATGGCTCTATGTGTAGAAAATAAATTCTTGTTAATTGAGCACAACAGTGGAGGGCTACTTTATAGTGAATTTGCCTGCACATGCTCTTACATCTTGAACAACTGTGATTTTCAGACAGGAGACTGGGGAGAGCCTTCAATTACCTTGCGACCTCCAAATGAAGCCACAGCATCAACGCCTGTACAATATTGGCAACATCATCCAGAGAAACTCATCTTCCAGTCATGCGATTATAAAGCGTTTGTAAGTGTTGATAAATTTAGTGGTTTGATTTGGGGTATCGATATATTAAACTTGGATTTTGATAGGCTGTTGTGTTTTACTTTCATTTATAATATTTTTTCAGTCACTTTTAGAGAGACAGGTCAATTCTTCTGAAATACTGTAATTGTAGTAAATGAGAACCAAGGATGCACAGTACATTTTTGCTATGAATTTTGGGATATATTGCAGTCCATGTGGCATTAGTGTTAGAGAAAGGGCACTATGAGGAAGTGGCTAAGTGTTGTTGCAGTGACAGTGAGAGCAGACACACCCACTTTTCATCTGTTACAAATCCCTGTCTAGTAGTTATGGAAGAATAATAAAACATGATATGGGATCCTCATACCCATACCTCATACCTTAATGCTGTGTGCATGGCAGCTAAAGTAAGTGTTGCCTCACCTGAATTTTATACATGTGTTTTTGGGAAAGCAGATAGAGAAGATGAAGATGAGGGTCCTGAGTGTTTTCCATCCATGGGACAAGGGCACATTCAGACCTTTCCCAAACTGATGGCTACTTCAAGTACCAGTAGCAGTCAGTTCCATCAGGACAGGGCATACTTATTTTTACCTCCCTGTGGCTGCAGGTGATTACCACTTCCCATTCCTGGAGAAATGGAGCTTCCCTCTATAACTAAAGACAATTAGTATTCTCTGGCTGTTATAAATGCTTCTGGAGGAGAGAAAGGTCTCCTGCAGTACAGAAAGTAATTTCTTTTTAAATGAAAAAGTTTTCTGAAATCTTGAGTTCCCTGTCAACAGGGTGGGGGTACTGGAGCTTCTGGGGAGCCGAAGAGGTACCTCAGCCCACCTTTTTAAATGCTTGCATTTACCCTTCTGACTTTGCTGGAAAGCATTGTTGAAGTTGCTGAAGGTGCTTGCCAGCCCACTGTGTGTCCTCTCTGGAGGTGGCTGCCTTATGAAGGAAGGCTGGCTTATTGTACAAAAGAAAGGGGCTCTGTAGTTGCAGTGTCTTTAGGATAATAGCTGGGGGTTAACTACTGGTCCAGGACATGGGGTTGAGATCCTCTTCACTTGAAGGGGCTTGGGTCTTCGGTGCTTTTTAGGATAATGCTCTGCTCACTAAATACTGCTGTGTTTTGGGGAACAGTTGGAGGTTGCTGGACCAGATTTAAAGCATATCCAGGAAGGTAGGAATTAGAGACTAAATGCAGGTGAGGCAGAGCCTGGCCCACTGAGGAGGGGCAGAAGGGGTATTACACACCTGTCTTTCTGGAGCACATCTGTATCTTCCATCAGACCTTCAAGGGGTTAAAAATTGCCAGGTATGCAGTGAATATCCCTGGACAGTAGCTAGAACCTCTGCCTTCCTCAGCAAGTTACAGTCAAGGACTATCTCACCTGCTCTCAGTCTTCTTCTCCTACTATTCAAAACCACCTTCCTCGCCTCAGATTGAAAAGGAAGGTTAGCAACTTCTAGTTCTTTAAATATTTGTCATAGTTTTCAGTGAAGTGAACATGTTTATCTCAAGAGTGCCTTTTCTCTTATTGCATGATCCAACAATAAATTCATAATCAAATGTAACCTTTGTAGTAGATTGGAAGATGGATCATTAAAGAAATGAAGTTGGAATGACCAGGAATATCCAAGTTAGCAGTGATTAAGGAAGGACCTTCCTTTCCTAAGGACCGTGTGTCATCACTTTGTTTCAGCTCCTTGAACTGTATTGACCTCAGCCTTACAGGGTAAAACCCTGGCTTGTAAGTTATAATCGGGGCAGCTTTCACTGTGTCTGCATCACTCAGTTAAACAGTTGGATGTTCTCTGTATTGCTCCCACATACTCTGGGTGTTTGAGAAGGAACATTTCCAAAAGCACAGCAAGTCAGAAGGAAGCAAAATTTCCTCCTAGAGTTTCAGATTTTTCTGACAACTAAATTGGATGGTACTGCTGTGATTTGTGTGTCTATTCCACAGTCCACCTTGCAAAGCATTTCTGAGTGCCTTCAGCTGAGGCTTTTTGCTGCTGTGCAGATGGGACAGGAGCTGTCCTTCTCTTCTCTTTCTTCCTCTTGTTCTGCTGTAAGCAAAAAGCACTGCTTTTTTACCCTGGTGCCTGACCAACTAGTAGCTTTCAAGGAAAAACCAATTCGTTGTACAATAGTCCATAAAAACCAAGAAAACAAAAAACCAAACAAAATACCCCCAAACCAAAACAAAAAAAAAAACCAACCATCCAACCAAACAAGCAAAAAATTGAAGACATTAATTGCAACCTGCCCAGAGAAGGCTAAGGATTCCAAAGGTGTCAGACAGCAGGATCCAGAGAAAAATACAGTTCAATTCAATATGCTTTTGTTTACTCTTCTAATTTCAGAGCTTGCTTTAAATTTGTTGTTTTTCTTCAAGGGCGATATCAAACCGTCCCATCAAATTAATGCCCAAACCCCTATCCTCGTCACCATCGAGCCCCCAGCTGGACTCACAGCTGCTCGGTTTATGAATCTTTCACATCTGCAGTCCTCTAGGAATGCCCTTCATTCATTCCTTTATGCTTGTGCTTATCTGGTAGTGTTGATGTTGCTCACTGGCCCATTTGTAATGCCCTATAAAGTGTTTCTCACTAATTGCTGCGTTGGCTACTGTCTACATTGAAATATTTATGCATTTTCTTGCAGGTCAGAGACTCCTGCAGTACACAGTGTAAACTGAAGGCTTTAAAGAAAATATCTCAGTTTAGGTCAGGAGACCAGAGAACTGAGCCAGTACACTCTGTTCACTTCCAGCTTGCATTCATCTGTAATTAAAATTCTTTTTGATAAGTTCTTGTCTAAGCTGGAGCTGGTTCACCATTTGGTTGGATCAGCTTAGGCTGTTTCCAAGAGGAGTCAGTCTGGTAGAATGAGAAGGGTCAGCAGTGGTGGGCTGCAGCATCCTTCGGAAAGAGGTTCCTGCACACAGTGCTTTCTCTCCTCCTGCAGCCTACTTACCATATTCTCTCAGTGGCATGACTTCTCTTCAGCTCCCATGTTGCTCACTTAGGACTGGAGACTTAGGAGAAGCCATAGCTTTGAGCTGCAGTGAGAATACAGATAGAGTATTACCTTCTCTGTGCCTGGGGAAGAGCAGGTGAGGGGTGCCTTGCTGTGCTCTCTCCTCAGTTAAGCCAGACTTGCATGTGACATCATATAGAAGTTCAGAAACGTCCCATTTGCACAGAGCTATAAGAACGCATGCACACCAACAAGGATGCATGCCTGTAGCATCTATAGGAGAAATGCAGAGCGTGGTGTGGCTTTGGTACAGCCCAGTTAGCAGTAACGAGACCCCTCACTGCTAGGTGGGAATGGCAGGGATGATGCAGCCAGCTCCATCCCTGGAGGAGCAGCGCCATTCAGACATGATGTAGGGAGGTACTGAGACCTCAGAGGGGCAGAGCCTGCTGTCAGGGTGCAGGAGGGCTCAAACTGCATGTGCCAACAAGTGACATAGTGAGGGAGAGGCCTGTAGGACAGGGGCTGTGTCGCTGAGGCTCTGCCTGCCTTGTTACCCTTGGAGATGAGCAGGCTCCTTCCTCTGAGGGCACAGTGGTTTCCAGTGAACTGGGCCAGGACACAGCACCCTGCTGCTTCCTCTCACACAGCCCTCCTCCAGATCACTAAAGGCTTCAAAATAGTAGTTCGGGGTCAGCCTTTCCTTAGGAAGAAATAATGGTTTAAACTAGTTTTAGTGCAGATTTATTTTCTCTGTTTGCTGACATCGGGCTCTGCTATTAGCACGTACATTAGTTACAGATTGAGTACACTGAGGTTAAGATCACTGCTGGCCTTCTCCTCCACGTGATTGCACACATAACAATAGGAGTTTGGCAGATGGCAGCTAAAAAAAGCAGATTCTCCATTTCTTAATCGAATGGCTTTTTAAGGTGGAATCTGTAGTATTTGTTTGTTGTTTCAGTAACTAAAATGATAAGCTCGAAGACTTTCCGATATTGTTTCAAAGGACTCCAGCTGATTCAATACACTTGTTGCTGTGCATTCTTGTTTCATGGGTTGATTAATATATTGATTTAAGTGATTTGTCAAAGAACTCCAGAGTAAAAAAACTCTAAAGCAAAATGTTAAGAAATTGACCGATACCACTAGGTTTTTTAAAGCATTTTTAGTGTATTTCTGCAGATGTTTGTCTGTTCTGGAATTTCAGTTAATTTAAGTTCAATGAATTTTTGTTCTAGTATTTAGGTTCTATGCTGGTAAAAGAGTTACGAGGCACAGAGTCAACACAGGATGCATGTGCAAAGATGAGGGTAAGTTTGTAAACCTACTCCTTTCTCTATTGTGATCGTATTAAATAACATCAGTCTGTGATTGCTTGTACTGTACCCTTCTTGCTTTTGTAATGTACTATTACCCATTTCCTCTCCTTGCTTTTACATTGGTATTCGATCTGTTCTGCCTTATATGTTAATTTGAAGTAATGCCAGAATTTAAAGGTAAATTTTTATTTTGCATGTTGTATCTAACAAAAAACCTGAAATGTATGTTATGTTTTCTCATGAATCTTCAAGTACATTTCAAAGTACTGTCCACACAGTTTAAGTATGCCCATATCCAATTGTTTTATAAACAGAATTTATAGCTTTTATATGATAATCTAGATTGAATTTTCAATATTAAATATGTAGTAGTAAATATATTAACATGTTACCAGGCACATGGGTTTTCACAACAGTCGCATAATCCTATGGATACTTTTACTCACATGATTATTTCCTTTAATTATGAGTTACTTACATGCTTTTTGATTAACGGGTGAAATGGGATCTAAGTCAGTTTCACCTGATGGTGGAAAAGCAGCTAGATTTCCTTCGGACTGTTAAGAATATGTTTTCCTGTGGCTCTTTGGCCTGATACTGGTTTGTAGAAAATTAGAGCAGTCTATCTCCAAGAAACATTGCTGCTGGAAACTCAAAACAAGCCACAGCCTGATTTATTCCCAACTGTAGTTGTAATGAGAACACACCTGTTCACAGCCGTGGTGAACATATCATGGTCTGGTATGATTAATTAATGAACAATATAATTGTTTGCTAGTCTACCAAACGTGTACAATTACCTAGGTGAATGAGCAAAATCTTTTCTTCTGTGTATCATCTGTCTCTTATGCAAGATGTCTCTGAGCACAAGACGTGACATTCGGATCAGTTAGAAAGCTGGAATATCTGTAAAATTCATGCAATCAGACAACCATTTCCTGCTGGTTACACATGTGCAGCACACAGACTTCGTACAAGCTGTTTTAGCTGAGGGCTGGCAGTAATTCACAATTACTAGATTGCCTGAAGATCTGAGGCTTCTCAGCTAATTACATGCTAATCATTCCTTACCTGGGCTTAAAGTCCTCTAAAAAAAATCCCGACAATTTGACACAGAGGGATCTACAATCACATACACGTGTTCTGGGGAATTAATTGAGGCTGCAAGCATACCATCTTCCAATAAAGTTTTGAAACTGTCAGGCTTAGCAGTTCAATCCTTTAGGCATATGCCTGTGCGGAAATTAGAGCAGAATTTGACACCATAGTAGCATATGACAACTTCAGTAAGTTTTCTGACTGAACTAGGAGGTTTAACATCAAAAAAGGCACTCTAAATAATTTATAGGCACCTTAACATACATTTCTATAAGTAATGTTTGGCCAATTAAAATTATAAAACTGATAAAACTAAGTGTTTGAAAACAAATTTAATTTAAAATACACATTTCCTATATAAATAGTGCAGTTGCACTAGTTTTCTATAGTGCCATACAGGACACTTGCATAATGCACTGGTGGGGTTTACGTACATTTCTTTTTTACATTCTCTTTTGAAACAATTGTTCTGTGAGAGTGTTTATTTTCTGGTTTGAGGTTTTTTATTGCAAAGATATTTGAATAAAACAGTTTTTAATCAGGATTTCTACTATTCTTTCTATGTCATCCTTTTAATCGCAAAAACCTTTGACTTAATGGGAACAAATCATTATTTTAGCCTGTTTTGCAGTGAGAAAAATGTATGTTTTTCCAAAACTTTCTCCCTCTGGATGTCTCCTGAAAGTTGTCGTCCATGAATTGGGAGTCCAGGTAGTCCAAAGTCATCCTGAAATTTTGCTGTGATGTTCATTATTGTATTTAAGTAACCCTGGGTTGTCATTGAAAAGCTGGCTTCTGTTTTAGTTACATTTTACATTGAAAGGGACATTTCATTTACCAAAAAAAAAAAAAGAAGTGAAAAGCTAGATTTGTCTGTCTCTCAGGTACTGAATTCTTTATACTTGTCCAGTGTCTCTAGAGTCAGTAAGATTTTTACATAGGGTTTTACTATCATGATAGAGCAATTAATTTTTATTCTATTATTTTATTTGTTTTTCCATGTACATATTTCAAAGCTATAGCATGCTACAATCTGAAACATGTTGGGTATGGAGGGCAGTATGTCACATATAAACTTGTGCCAGGTTGAGGTCACTCCCCACAATTTTTTTAATCTTTCTGGACTCAGCCACATAATGGTTTTATGGAGAATGTATGAAAATTAGGTACCTAATTTTTCTGTCTATGTGGCTTTTGGTTCTCCATCTTTAACCTAATGCTTCTCAAAAAAGTGCTGACATTCACTGGATGTCTTTCAGTCAGCAGGTGCACAAGTATGACAGAAGTGTATCAGTGAAAAAAAATATCTTGATCTTCCTTAATCATTTATAAATACAGAGAAACAACAAAAATGGTATGTTTGCTGACTGCAGATCCCTCACTGTTAGTTGTAGATGCTCCCAGGGTTTTCAATTACTGCAATTGATGGTTTTGGTTCTCAAGGGAAGTGTCATGTGGGTATCCCTTGTGTCTCTCTGCAGAGAGGCTTACAGCAGCCTCCTTCTCTTCTAGCTTAAGAGTGAAGGGAGATCCTAAATCTTCTACAATGTAAAAATCACCAATGCTAATTAAAAAAACCCAAAAACCTGGGAACTTTTACCTTAATAACTCTTCTTGGCAATCTACTGTGCTACTCAGCATTGTGCAGCAGTGTGCTCCAGCAGGGTGGATGATGGATTTGTTTGGGGAAAATCATGCAGATGCAATAGCTTGAGCTCAACGCTGGGCTCGAGGTTATACATGGATTTTTTCCCGCCTAAACTGCAGATTCATGCAACCACCCAAAATTATGGATATTTGTCAAGAACTTTACTTTTCCATTCATATATTTGCACTGCTTTATGTTTTATGGTTTCTTACTGGTTTCCAGCTATTTTCTCTCCTAAAATCCCTGTCTAGTGGACAGCACCGTGTCCTTATCTCCATCCCCACCTGCTGTAAACTGACCTTTGCTACTTGGAGATTAAATCTTGCTGTGCTGGCCAGAATAGATTTATTAATTATATTTGAGAGATGCCTTCAAGAAGCTAAGAGCTTTCATCTTTTTCAGTGTGGAATAGGAAATACTGCAAGTTGCGTTTTCAATCAGATTGCTGCCTTCATTGCAAATTAAACAGGAACATGAATGGAGAGTAAGATGTGTTTGCAGCAAAATAAAGACAAGGGATAAGGTTAAATTTGAGCTAGAAAGAGACTTGTTCTCTACAGGAGACTTCATCTGGCATTTACACATCTGAATTCCTTGACCAGGTGGGAAGGGGATTTTTTTATTCTTACTGGCATGAGCACAGCAGCAAGGTACACTCTTTCTTTGCAGCAGTGTTAAATCACTGATGTTGCATACACCAACTGAACAGTCTAAACCAGTCAAATATTTACTGCAGCAGAAGGGAACTTAAATTTTGTTCTTGGATCCTGCCACCTTCCTGAGTATTATATTTTTTTCTTAAATATTTTCTTGTTAGAAATAGGTTCTTAAATTTCGGGTCAGAGTTCTGAGGAAGCAGCAATTTAATTCTGTTCACAAAGCAGGTATTTAAATGTCTTGCTGACTTAAGACCAAAATGTCAAAGTTGGAATTGCTACAAAATCTGCTTCTCTTATCTCTGGAGAGGAAGGTGAAGCAGAGTTGACTCACTGAAAACAGGCAGCATCTGGGGCCTTTCTTCCTCATTTCATTTCTTCTTATATAAAGAAGGAACTGAATTTAGATAGCAGTTTCTCCTTGTTTCTACTAAATCCTTTCTTACTTTTCAATCTCCATTTCATTTTTCCTCCAAAAGGAGAAGTGTAGACGCCTCCATATGCCTCCTGGTGAAACTCCCTAGGCAAATACCATGTCAAGATCAAACACTATTTTGGGATTTAGATTCTTCAGTCTCTGCTCTCTTGGGACTTGTAGCTCTGCCTCTCTCTCGTGTGGCCACTGCTTTCAGAGGGCCTGCAGTGGAACAGGCACATGGATATTACTCAAAAGTTAAAAATAAGTAGTGGTGGAAGATCTTACAGACATTCAGTCTCTATGCACATCCACATCATGCTGCACCATGTTCTTCGGAGGACTGTACATCCTTGAATTCTGGCTGAAAGGAATCTAAGGGGCAGGAGGAATGCAGAGGAAAGTTTAGAGATATTGCAAAAGACAAAAACCATCTCACTCTCAACCAGGTGCATTGCAGGTGCACTCCAAGTGCAATGTTCATATTAATGATGTAGCTTGGAGGCATCCACTAATTGTAGAGAAGTAAAGAGTTTTGTACCACAAGGATTGCAGATGTAGTTTTATTCCAAGAAGTGTTAAATTATGTCAGTAATGCATTTTTAAACCTTTTGGACTGAGAGAAGTTAGTAAATATTTTTTAAAAGGCAGTTTGTATAATTGTATGTAAATATTTGTTAAAAGGCAAATTGGTTTCAAAACTAACTGGTCAAATGTGGACTTAGACTTTTTGTTTCAATTTCATCTCATGCATGATCTTGTCGAAGTGATTCACTCAAGCTCCTCTTCCCCAGCTGGTCGAGGAGGTGATTGTCCCACTTTACTCTGTGCTGGTGCAGTCTCACCTTGAGTCCTGTGTGCAGTTTTGGGCACCACACTGTAAGAAGGATAGAAAGCTATTAGAGAGCATCCAAAGGGGCCATGAGGATGTTGAAGGGCCTTGAGGGGAAGCTATATGAGGAGCAGCTGAGGACATTTGGTCTGTTCAGCCTGAAGGAGACTGAGGGGAAACCTCATTGCAGTCTGCAGCTTTCTCATGAGGGGAAGAGGAGGGGCAGACACTGATCTCTTCTCTCTGCTGACCAGTGACAGGGAATGGCCTGAAGTTGTGTCAGGAGAGGTTTAGGTTGGATATCAGAAAAAGATTCTTCACCCAGAGGCTGTTTGGGCACTGGAACAGGCTCCCCAGGGCAGTGGTCACAGCACCAGCCTGACAGAGCTCAAGAAGCATTTGAGCAATGCTCTCAGGCACATGGTGTGACTCTTGGGAATGGTGCTGTGCAGGCCAGGAGTTGGATTCAATTATTCTTCTGGTTCCCTTCCAGCTAAGATTTCTATGATTCTTTGAACTGCTTAGTAAAGTTTCATAAGCCTTAAATAAATAACAGGCTTACAGGTATGGTAGTAGGTGGTACCAGCACATGTTTCAGATGTTTTGAAATGTGCAGTCTGATGCCGTTTAGAATTAATAGTTGTTACCAGTTTGGGAAAAAGTTCAGATTCTTATAATGAAGTGGATGCCAGTACATAACTGAATAGAATTGCCAGCTACAGTGTTCATATAGATATTAAAAATCAATATAGGACTGAAGATTCATTTGCAAAAGTAGAAAGCCAAGATGAAGACTTAAGATTTTACAGGCTCATAAATTACTTGGAATTTATTTATGTATGGGATTGCTAGTGACTTGTCGTAGCTGAATAATGTTTCTTTACTGTATATTTGCAATATCAAATATAATTACATATAAACCTAAAAGTCAACCTTTTCATTTTGGCCACTGTGTGAAAGCTGAGTAATCTAGTTATAAATGCATGTATAAGTACATTGAGGTGGTCAACGTGACAAAGTAGAAGTACCAGGGTGTCCCGTTTCCTTTTGGCAGGAAATAAATAAATGAGATGAAAGATTTTCAGAGTGGGCTGTGTCACACCATGTGCTACAGTATATCAAGGGAATGTGTGAGCATCTTACTTGGACACCATTCTATGTGTGTTTCTGAGTTTCTTATTCGGCTGCTTTGAGTGTGTGTGCTCAGAGATAGCATGGTTTGTACGCTGCAGGAGCCTTCAAAGGTGTTGAATTAGTGCTCCCAGTTGTGCACAGAGTAAGGTATTGAAGTACAATCCTGTCTTGAAAGGGTTAAAGGCCCTTCAGGGTTGCAGATTTTGTATTTGATTTTTAAAAATAAACAGCAAGTTTATATTACTTTATTTAAAAAGCAGTCCTCTGCCTCTTAAGCCATTGTTAATTTCCTTGATTTGTTAGGCACACTGTCAGGGTGGATCTCAAACTAGTTGGATTTTAGTTTATATTCTAAATCAATGTCTAGCAGTTCTGCCCAGCCTTTAACTCAAAATCGATATGCAAGTGGAAATGCTTTACCTACTTAAGACAATTTGTAGTACTACTGTTGTATGAAAATGGATGTAGACTCTGGATATGAGAGTGATGTTTTTTTTCCGTGAAACTGAAGAAAATCCATGAACAAGATGAGAAGCAAGATTGCACTCCCTCTCCTGCTCTTTCTGGCACCACTAGTCTTGCATCCCCTTGTGACCCATTTCAAAAGGAGGAATTGGGAGCAGCACTGTCCAAGCCTGTGCAGGTTTTTGGCACTGTCCTACACAATGGCAGCAGTGGGTTCAGATGCAAACTCAGAAGAGTCTTAAATTCAGACCTTTATTGTAAAAGCAGTCACTGTAGTAACCAGGCAGTTATGCAGAAGGTACCTTCTACCTTCTTCCACCGGGCTGATCTCCGTTGTAGGTGCTGAGGAGATGAAGCAGCTTCATTGCAGCAGCTGCATCAAAATACAGACAAGACTGGTACTCCTGATGTTCCTTGTTCTGAAGAGAAAGATGCTCTGTGTCTTTTGAGAAGTCTGGGGAAGCTGCACATATGTCACATTAGATTTAGAATGGTGATCTTTTTTCTATCTTCCTGTATATGCAGACAAGCCTGTTTTTTGGTTCTTGAATTATACATGGCCTGCTTTCACGTAGTCACCTACCTGTCTGGCAGCAAGGATTTCAGAGGTGGGACCAAAGCTCAGTCTCTCTAGCAGTGCAGAGACTCCTGGCTGCAGGAGCAGTGCACCCATGGAGATGGGGCATGCACATCTGTCCTGATCTAGGTGACCAGCTGATCGGCAACAGGCATTGGCAAGGAGCCTGGAATAGGCTTGCTGTTCACCCAGGTGATTCTCCTAAAGAAGTACATTGAAATTAAGAGCCAGTTACAGTCACAAGCAATGGAGTTCATAGGAATTATGACCAGTTCCAGGCTAGTGAGCACTTGCCCAAAGACCATGTCCTGTCACTATGATTGCTTCTACGTGAGATGAAATCTAATCCTGCAACTATGGTATGAACATGGCTTGGAGCATTAGACCGTATGTCAGCATGCACATGACATCCAATGCCAGCCTTCAGCTGTGGCTCCTGTAACTTTGGCTCAAGTCCATATGCTTCCCATAGAGACACCAGATGGACAAGAATATTTTGTCATCTCATTGTGTCCTCGTGGAGTTGATACAGTGGCTAGAACCTGAAAAGCCCGAGGAAAGGAAATACTGACTCCTGTGTCCCACCTTATTCTCAGATTCTGGGCACAGACATGGGCAGAGATGCCCACTTGGCCTGCACAGATGTGTGAAATGTCTGACCAAGAAAGCTGTGGGACTTCATCTCAGCATCCTAGAATTCAGAGCCAAAGCACCTACAGTGCCTGAGCAAAAGGTATTCATAACTCTATCTCTGAATTCTCACGTTACACATTCTGGCAGACAACTCCTTCATTAAAAAGAAAGGAACAACAAGCAAATAGTGTGAGCTCACCATGACAACTCAAAATTGTTGAAGCCTGGAAACTGCTTGGAAATAATAATTATCTGGTGGGCTTCAGTTACTGTATCACTGAGAGTCGAGCCAGGGAATAGAGCTGCGTGTTTTTCTTGATGGGCAAAGGATGTTATTCCACTGCCCAGCTGTTTGTTTCATTGGGAGTGCAAGTGCAGAATTGTTACCCCAGATCATAATTCTACACTGGACTGTCTTCCAGAACACCTTTGCACAAATCCTGGGGTTTGTATGGTTTACCGGCTGATGAGGAACATCCTGTGCTCCTTACCAGATGAGACGGTTTGGCTTAATAAATTACAAGTGTCCATCAGTCTCTGATTCATTTCCTAATTTGCCAGCTGTAATTTAATAGCATCTTGGTGAGCTATTTCACTCAGAGACAGTCTTCTGGCAGTTTGCAACCCCGATTAAATACTAGAGGTCAGGTCTGGTCTAGACAAACCCAGGTGAATGTGGAGCAGATGAAGATGATTAAATTATGAACTGCAGGTCTAGAGGAAGGAGGGAGTTGGTACAACATGGCCTGGCCAACAGGATGCTTCACCTTTATGGCAGATAGCAGATGGTGGGAATTATACCAAAAGCTAAAATATGTGAACTTAGTACCTGTGTTTGTATAGCACATTGGAGAAAAGGAATTTTGCTGTTAAGGAGGCGAGGAAGGAGGTAATTGCAGTAATCAAAATGGAAAAGAAAGCGCTCTTGTGTGTAGCTGTCGGACTAGAATGAAAGGACAAAAGTTAGATGATTGCTGCCTTGCCAGATGATTAAAGTGGTATTGTCATATTTGTGACTATTTTGTCTAGTATGAGCATGTATGGGGTTTATTGCTTGTTATTCTGATAGCTGTATGTACTGCAGCTTCTATACAGTCACTATCATGCTTTCTGTGCATTGAAATTGAATTTTATGAAAAGGCTCATTTGAGATCTGTTACAGTGACACACACACACATACACACAGGTACCTGCTTGCTCTGCTTTTGGCAGGGATACCATTTCGTTCTCCACTCAGTTCAGAGGCGTGCAGATCAGATTAGTGTCTTCAGATTTTGTTAAAATTCTTCAGGATGTTTTAGCACTTAAGCTTTCATTTCTTAAAAATGCCGAGTATTCTGGGTGAAAGGAGTTTTCTCCGGGATAAATTGATGCTTGATTGCTGTCTCAAGTCACTCGTCATTTGATATGGAGAGATCCAACAAGTCCTCTCTATTACACAGACAGGTGGGGCTCTCCTTGAAAGTTTAATTAGAGGTTATAGTCTTCATGGGCCAGACACTGATCGCAGAATGGATTAGCTGGATCTGTAGCTTTGAACTTTATGCTGACAAAAATGGAGTCTTGGTTGATTCTGGGAGGATCAAGAGCCGATAAGAAGACATGATTACAGGGTTTTTTTTTTTTGTTTTAAGTTTCTGTTTGTTTTGCTCTCTAGTGTTAGAATTTCCTACTTTTTCAAACATATTTTTTTAGTTACAGTTTGTGTTTTCAAGTTTCTATCTCTGCTGCTTTTGGGTTTTTTTGAATAATACAAAGCCACCGCTGCTACTTTTGTTCAGCTGCTTTAATGATCTTCCTATGTGCCAATCCCAGACTTCAGTGTGTTTGCACTCTCCTTCTGTGTGCTGATGTTTCTTCATGTTTACCTGTAACTATCAGAAGTTCATTTCCTCTCAAGAAAATATTTGATTGATCTCTGTGATTGTTTGCAGATAGTTCCATAAATAAGCGTTTTCTGAGTGTTACCTATTTATTTGTAGTAGTTTTATGTAGAATAGTCTAGTCCATCATTGTCTTCCACCTTAAAAGAATTCAAATCAGTTATAAACTATTATGCTGTATTTTGGGGTTTTGTTTGGTTGGTTTTGGGGTTGTTCTAGTAAATTTAATCTGTAAACTAATGAACATTTTTTTTCTGCAGAGAACTTAAATCAGCTCCAAATATTTTCCCAGTCTGTTCAGTGGGAAATATATTTGCTGTGTGCATCACACTGGAGGCACACAGAAGCAGACTAGCATAAAAGGAAAAACAATCTTATAGGAGGGCATGAACTGTAGGCAGGAGAACCTGGCACTGAGAGAATGCAGAATAAGCCTCTGTGCTAATTCACGTGTAAAGCAGCTTCCAGTAGCAGCTGCAGTCGAAGTGCAGAGTGACAGGATACAACGCTGGGCTGACGGATTGACTGGCAGGCCTGGCGGGCTGCGAGGATACCTCGTGTCACAAATACAACTGCAAAGAAGGGAAAAACACAGAAATGTTTCTAAATAACAACTAATTGCAGCAAAGAAACGGTACTACAAGAAGTACTGTGCTGTTGATTCTTACAGCTGGGAAGGGCAGGAGAAGGGGAGGGAGGCAGCAGTGGATGAGGCATATCAGATGTTCTAAACACACACGTTTTGGGAAACGCTGGTTGCATGTCTGGTCTTTATAAGCCTGGAAAAGTTGCTGTATTATCTTCCCACTGTGTTATGAAGAAGGAGAATTTTTACCATCCTCACAACAAACTTAAAGCTTTTTTTAGTTTTGTAACTACAAGAGAGCATAAATCCAAAGCCAGCTGAAGAAAAAGTAAAATATTTGTTTAACTTAGGTATTTAATCAGAAGAAGAGAGCACTGTTCTTGCAATGCAACACAACTCTAATAATATCTTCATTTTGTTTTCAGAAGTCTACGGAACAGATGAAGAAAGTGCCAACTATTGTCCTGTCTGTCTCTTACAAGGGAGTCAAATTTATTGATGCCACAAATAAGGTATGTGCAATTATTCAATACTAGCTTTTTTTTTTCACAACTAGGAAAAATAGTAATACCTATGAAGGCCAGGCCAGAGAGGGGACAGATTTGCACTTCATGTTTTCCTCTCCTTTTTTTCTCCTGTTTTCTCCAAAATGGGTATAGTGTCATTGTCATTCTCCAGAAACTCAGTCTGGAGGACAAGTGAAGCAGTTTTAATGGCTTATTTGGAGATCGTTGTGTCCAACGTTCTGCTATTAAATGCAAGCTTATCACAACAGACATTCAGCAGGGAGCCTCTGTGGAATCCTTTACCATATTCTTCTCTATACAGTTCCTTAAGTATACATTATATATATATGTTCATTAATATAATTTGGGGAAATAAAAAAAAAAGATGTCTCAATAAAGAACAAAGATGCAGTTTCATCCAGGGCCAGCCATTTTAAGAATAAGAAACACAAGCGTTGAGTGTCCTTTCCAGACATTCAAATACCACAGCCTCTCTGTGAGCTGTTTTCTTGATGCTAGCCATTTAATTACCTGAACTGCAGCAGCTTCTTAGTAGTTGTTATTCCACATTTTTTTTCATCTTCCTGTGTGGCAATGCTCCTGTGCTTTGTTTCTTACATTTTAAAATACATCCAAATCTTTAAAAAACCCCAACTAACCAAAGCCACAAAAGCAGAAATTGAGAGATCAGAGAACTCAGTGATGGATAGAGCAATGGATTATTGCTTAGCCAAAGTAAAATGTATAAGCTCTGTAAACAGAAGTAAAGTAATGCCTTAATTTCTCTTCTTTGTATGTCTAAAATGGCAAGGAAATACAATCCATACTGATGATTTTATATGAACAGAAAAGAAATTATCTTTTGTGTTATGTGACTGAAACTGACTAAGCAGTATAAAGAATAAATCTGACAACCCAGCTACCTGACCAGGTTAATAATGTATATAGCAGCTTTGTGTTGCTGAACATTCAGACCACACAGTACATCTATCCCAGTATCCATCAAACTTGCCAAATCAATCAGTTTTTAAGTTTAACTAGAATTGTGTTTTAAGTGAAGGATGGAAGCAGATTTGTGAACTTCTGCTAAAGTTCTGCCATATTTAGAGTTAGAAGATGGCATAAAAGAAAAACTGAGGTGAAATTACTGTTGTTTCAAGTCTGGCATATTTGCCAGAGCAGAGGGACCAGGGATTCCTGTCAGCTCCTTTTTCCTTCCATTGATTCAAAACTGAGCTTTTACAACCCTCATTCTCTTTATGTTCTCTCATGTGTAGGGCATAAATCAGGACATTGTAATGCTATTAACTCCAACTTGGATAATGCTGTTTTCAGCTCTTAAATCTCCTCTGTAGCGTAAAGGATGTAACTGCAATGTCCTTCGGTTTACAAAAAAAAAATCAGGAGAACAAAAGGAGCTTCTTGTGTCTCTCTGCACAGTGATAGAGTCTTATGTAAGGTGGAAACCTGGAAGAAGTTTGGCAAACTGCATTAGATCACTCTAGATGAGTCCCACTGAAACCTAGTAGTGCAACGGATGTATTTGATGGAGGTAAATAATGCCACAGTCCAATGTTTTTTCTCAAGTGATAGATTGCTTTCTCTCCAGTTCAAAATCTGCACTGCCTTTCCCTTCTGTAAAAACCAGGTAATAGCCTGCAACTGTCCCAGAAGCGTTGTTATCATCCTTGTCCACAGTGTGCTGTTCCCAATTCCTTCAAGACCCAAAACAGATTAGCACTAAGGTGAGAGCGTATTCAGACTTGTACTGCTTCCTTATGAGCTTCTAGTTGACGGCGCTGGGCACCACTTAGCAATAAATGCATACTTTTTAATGACAAAACTAGCTAGCAGTTCTGTGCTTGAAAACTCAGCTCTCATGGCTGTTCATCCTTTTCCTTTATGCCACCAAGCTAAGAATTTGTATTCCCAGCCATAGCAGGCAAAGTTTCAGGTGACGAAGGGGCCCTGACCTCATTCCACGACAGCTATTTCAGTGGCGCCTTGAAGCTTGGCATGACACCATTTCTTTGCAAGTGAGGCCAGAAAGAAATTGCTGCCTAGGAAAAAGCAGATTACAGAATTTTCTCGTGGCTCACAGCTCACCCTAACTTCTGGGTGATTTCTGCCAGAAGGAAGATTGGCTGGCATGAGGTAGGCAAGCAAAAGGAAGGCTGCTTAGCAAAAGCCTGGTCTCTCCAAGGTATTTCCTTGGCAGAACCAGAACTGACTTTCAGCTTCCCCACTTTTCGAGAAGCACTGGATGTTTCTCTTGCCAAACTGAAAGACAAATTTTAGAACAGCTGTACAGTGTCAGTCAGTGCCTGAGGAGTGTACCCAGAACAGCAAGCTGGTTCATAGCCTTCTACTTCCTACAGAATAAGACCATGGTCTACTGAAATGTGACAGTAGGACACAGTAAACACGTGCACTGAAAAATGTTTCATTTTGGAAGGAGATCACAGAGGATATCCTAGAGCAGCTAGGGAAAAACTCAATTTCACTATCAATTTCCATCCAGAAGATTTAGTTTAGGTATACTTTATTTTATTCAAAACAAACTTGATATGTGTATGTTTCTAAAATTCACTTGGTTATTAAATTAAAACATTAAAATAATCTCCATGAATTTTGATTCAAGTGCAAATCCCTGTGTCAACCCCAGGTCACCTAGAAAAAGCTTCAGTATAGCAGAGCTCTTTCCACATATGCTGCATAAATTCAGGTGATTACCTTGTGGCTCATGATTTGGCATAAATACTTCACATATTATTTTAAGACCTTCCAAGCTTGAATTCTTTCTGTTTTCTGAACTACAATGTTGCCAACACTACATCAATGACAGTGTATTACAGCTCTGTCTGTGGGTATCTAAATCCCTGGTTTTGGTATAATTCTAATTCTCATCAAAATCTTTATTGAGGGTAAAAGTTATCAATTTGAGAACAAAGAAAATAAAATGCTTCAAATAACATAAAAAGCAAGCAATTGTTGAGCAGAGATTATACATGCCATTATAAAATGGCATATATTGGAACACAAGTACTGGTTTTGTCATTTTTATAAATAATGCATTAAACAGAAATAATCAAGTATGTTGCAACAATTTAAGAGGATTATTTCTTTTCTTCAGTAAAAGTTTCCTTATCTCGGTTTTTCCATAATTTGAAATTTGGTGTGCTTTTTATTAAGATTTTTTCCTAAGTCATGATTTCTTCAATTAGATGTGTTAATACCTCTTTTCGATACCTAGACACCTACATGCAAGGGGGAAAGTTGCCACTTAGCAAATGAGAGAAGATATGGCAAAGCATCTGAAGTGATTTAGTTGCATGTGTTTAAAAAAAAGATTTTAAAGAACGTGGAGGAAACTAGGAAGGAAGGAAAAGAGAGGGGTGAGGGAAAACCAGATATGCTCAGAGATTGTTTTAACTTGGACAGATGCCACCATGGCAGCAGGAAGTGGTGGCTGTATGAGGAACTGAGACACTACAGGTGTTGCCTGTTCCATGATGCAGTAGTGATGTCATGCTGCAGCAAGATTTGTCACTGTGGGCTTTTGTGGCAATGCCAAAGCTACAGCCAGCAGGGCTAAAACTCAAGAAAGCATATAAACTAACCCCTAAGTAAATTCCTATTCAATGAATCATTCTTTCTCTTTAAACAAACCATTTGAAACACATGTGTTGCTGAAGCAAGGCCTAATCATAAGCCACTCTGCAGTATCTTCTTCTCTGGCTTCGTGGTTCCTTTGGCCTGAACACAGTAATTACATATCAGCAGTTTATGTAATGAGTATTCATAATTTTCTCCAAAGCTTTAAGACAGCTTTTCTTTATTCCATCGGACAGACACGCCCCACCTTTCTCCCAGTAGTGTGCTATAGCTTACATTGGCTGTTGCAAGTAGTGTGGCTCGGTGCATGAACGGTTTCATTTTCCTACATCTCTCTTACAGGATGCTGTTGTCAGTAAGGGGAGATAAGTTGCCAGATCCTCCTGTAGTTACCATTTTAGTAATCAGAATCCTTTAAATATCTCACGGTTTTAATTATAAGCGATGTTTGGTGGTTTTTTCTCCTGAAGAAGTATAGCTAAAATTTGTCAAACAGCATGTGCAAAAACCTGGCTATTGAGCTTGCTAGGTTTCACCAGATCCTGTCTGACAGTAGACTGAAACAGTGCCCCGTTATACAAAACCCCAGCAACTTCATAAGATGCTGGTATAGTGCTTAGAAACTGTATCTATAAATACAGTTTCGAAATACTGTACCAGCATCTTAGGAAATTGTGTCCTATGTGCCAGGAAAGATGTCTCTTTGTCAAAGGATCCTGAATAAACTCCAAAGCGCAAGTGGCCTCAATAGGGAAGACTCTAGAACATAATGGTTTCCTACCAGATGGTTGGCAATTGGAGAGAGTCAAAATTCCAAATACCTGTATAAGATCACACATGGGGTTTATTAAATCTCTTCTTAAGACATTTCTGAAATACTTTGGTACAGTAGATCAACGCAGATGTGAATCTAAACCCGTACCTTTTATGGCTCTTTTAAATTTAATTCCTAAATTGATTGATTTTTTTTTTTAAACAGAATATTATTGCTGAACATGAAATCCGTAACATTTCCTGTGCTGCACAAGACCCCGAAGACCTTTCTACGTTTGCGTACATCACTAAAGACTTGAAGACTAATCACCACTACTGCCATGTATTCACTGCGTTTGATGTGGTCAGTTTATAGAAGATACTTCATTTAATAGTTCTTTCTATTAGTAATAGTTACTGAGTTCTGTTAAAACACTTTCAGGCTGGTGATTAATGGAAGGAATCATTCATTTACCCCAGGAAAAGATTACTATGGGATAGCAAAAGGACATTTCTGGAGAAGAGCAGAGATTTTCTTTGGTATTTCCCATCTGAAATAACTCACCTCTGTCACCTCAGCTGTTGAGTGTAAACTTTGCGAGTAGCTTTTCATACAAGTCTTGACATGTAATTCTTATAACCTAAGGTTTAAGCCTAAGCCTAAGCCTTCCAAAAAATTTGTAACAAGTATGTTTGGCCATCCATTCTGAAATCTTGGCACACACCAAATGATTGCCTTTATTTTGAAAATAGCAAATTAATTATTTAATTCTTATTTCCTTGTTCTATAATTCTTGCCTCAAAATATCTCAAATTGTTACTTATCTCAAAATGTTACTTCATCAAAAGTCCTTGGACCTCCTATTATGTTGGTGGAAAATTAGTCATTTCTTCCTATAGTTATACTTTTCCGATGGGGATGCACAAAGTATTATTGTTTCAAGAAATCATGAACACATATCAATTAATCAGTCGTGCAGTTTTCAGCTAAATTTGGTGAAGTAAGTAGTGGCTAAAGTTTTTATGACTAAGATTTACAGTCCAAAACTTTCAAGAAAACTTACCCTTTGAGTTGTGCACAAGAGAAATTTAAGGTGCTATTAAAACTTCAAAATTATTCAAGAAAAAATATTTTAATATAATGTGTATGAATTCTTGAAAACATGCTTACATGAATGTAAACAAGTTAAATCAAAAGAACAGGGGTGCCTGAACTGCAGCTTTTTATTTGGGACTGGGTAAGTAGTTAACATTGCACAGCAATAGTGTGTGGGAGAACTTAAAAAACAAGATGTACAGGTAGGTTAGAGAAATTTTAGCATTTTGGTTGAGTGCTTTTGTTATTTAAATTCTCTGCTGACATTTTAGTATCCACAGGGAGTAGAAAAACTTTGAAATTGTGTTAAAAATAGATAGACAATGATCAACAAGATGGTCCATTACATAGGTTTTAGTAATATGTGAACAACTGAAATTAGACTGATTGAGTGAGGTTATTATTTCTCCTGGTCCATTTAAATTCTGCTTAATGGTTTTGAAGTACTGCAGTTTCATTTATAGGTTTAGTAATCAAGCAGAAACATAGACTCAGGTATTGCAGATGAAATTCGTCTCCTTTCTTGGCAAGGGAAGAAAAGCGATCCAGGAATAATTACATTTTGCCCACTTCCTGTACCTTAAGAGGAGCATTTAATATCCCAAGCACTTTAAACGGCTATTTTAAGCAATACGGAAACTTTAATGTCTAACTGTCTTAACTTAGTTTTCTCCTACAACCTAATCCTCAGTGGGGTGTTACCTACTCAAATATTCTCTTTTTGTGTTGTTTTATTTCTCAGGAACTAGCATTTTTGATTCAAGTACGAGCTCTATAAAAACCAGCTAGATATTCAGAATGCAAGCATACTGCTTACTAAATTTTCTATTTAAAGCCTAACGTTCATGTTAACCTGATCTTCCCGTTTGCTAATAAAAATAATTCTACCCAGTTGCCAATGGGTAGAAGTACAATCATTTTAAGAAAATTAAAGTTTAAAATGGTAGAAATCCACAATAAGGTGGAAGGCGTTTTAAATCATATATATTTTGGTAATGCAATATATTGCATATGTTATGAAAAAAAAATCACTCTCTTGGGTCCTTCAGTTTCTCAGGAAATGTGGGCAAGAATAATTTATTTGTAGATAGGGAAGTATTTTAGTGTAGTGACATGCAACCACAAGCATTACTGATACTATTTAGGAGTAACTGTACGTTTAACTTGAGTACTCAGAGTTAAAATTCTATAATCAAAATTGCAAAACCATCAGACTTCATTACAGAATATTGAAGGGGAAAAGGTTTGAGGGAAGAATGGGATTTATTGCTCAATATTTGAAATCCACTTCACTTTCATTCATTTACTAAGCAGCCTTTCATCTTCGAGTGAAGGATTCCCTCTGGAGAAACAAACCATCAACCCAGGTCCTATATCAATTTCTGGTTCATGTGTTGGAGATATCCAAAGTAATATCCATCAGATAATCCTTCATTGCCCAATGCACCTATGAACAGACAACGAAAAAGTCAGTTAAAATGTAAGGAAACAATTAGTCTTTTTAACAGGTTGGCTGAGTTAAAGCTGAAGAATCCTGACTCAGACTTCACTGGGGCTCTGAATTGTAGCATTGCCTGGCAAACAAGGCAGTTGACCTCATTCCTCACCTCCCAGAAATTGTTGCTTAAGGGCATTGGCCTACTCACTCCCCTTCTGTGCCATACCAAACAAGGAGCAGGATTGCATCAGCTGGGAAGCACTGCAGGGCCTCCTCTCCTCTCTAAGGAGCTTGATGGGTTGCTGGGATAGTCAGAGTCTCCTACAGTGGCCAGGGGCTCTACAGCTTTCGTGCTAAGCATCTGTCGGGGAGGGAGACCTGTATCCTTCCTTTTGTGCCACATGTAAAAGGCATAAATAGTCTCCTCACTCCATCAGAAGAATTTCCACTATGGATTTTGGTTTGGTTTTCCGCCCCTCTCCTCAAGGGAATCCTGCTCCTACCTCTCCAACTAGCCCCTGCTTCAAGAATCTGTACCAACTCTGGTCCTTATAATCCTCTCCCAGTACTACAGGTGGGAAATTCCTCAAACCAAGCTTATTTACTTATGTGGTTTTTTCAGATAATTTTTTTAAATTTTACAAGGTACAGTTCTAAAGCCCTCCTTGCCTCCATTTTCAGACTTCCCTTTGTCAAGGCTCTACCACTGTACACGATGTATGAATTTATGTGCAAGCTATGGTTCAGTATGCATTTCAAATATTGAACAGAACAGTGAATGTTCTGTTTTATTTGCTATATTTCAAATATTTATTAACCAGAGAAACAGTTACATGTTTCTTATGGTTTTCAGGTCCCAGGCAGGCCTGTTTTTTTCCTTTTACAGACAACAAAGGAAAACAGAATATAGTGGCTTCATACAAGATGCAGGACTTAAACTAAAATTATGGCTCAGTATGGCAAACTTGCAGTCTGTCTCCACTCTTATCTCCCAAATTTTCAGGCCAGTCTCAGTGATCTTTTTGTATGCCACACTGGATGGTGTATTTTCTCAGTCCTACTAGTACTGCAGCCTGCATATTCTCCAACAAGCCATTTCTACACCTTGTCCTGCTGATGTATTCCTTAGTAATAATAATATCCACTGCAGACAATCCCATCATGATATAGTGTGCTCTCTTACTGTCACGACAGCTGATTCTAAAGACATCTCTCTTTAGAATAATATTCTTATGCCACTAAAAAGCACACTCCATTTCAAATTATATAATTCTTGACATTTTTAACTACTATCCTCTGTTGCTCTTAATTCCGTAGCCAGAATTCTGCTAAAAGGCAGAGCACTTTATAACAGCTTCTTTAGTTTTTCTTTTATTATTCCACTGGCAAACTGCATCCTCAGTGTTTTTCAGTCCTGGCCAGTTTCCCTTGAAGTTAAAGGGGAGATAATTTGGAGACTACAGCTATCAAATCAGGCAGACATTCTTATTTGGGAAGCTATGAAACTTTGGCTGGCTTGCTGTTGTGACTGTAGTCGTCAGAGAGCATGTCCCAGTGCAGGAGTATAATTGTTTTCTCTCTGACCTGACACAGGACAGAGCTGGCACCTTTATAAGAAGCTCTTATAATGAGCTAAATATGCTGAATTTAGCCTATATTGTCACAGTATATATGAGTGATAAAAAAGGAATGGAAATTCTTCAGGGAAATTTAAGTGTAGGGCATGGAATAAAATGCTTGTCCATTTAACTTTGTTTTAATGATTGAAGGGCTGCAAATAGTGTACTTCCAAGTGCGTTGCATTGCTTTCTCACTTACTGCAAACTTAACAGCTAGACTTGACTAGTAAAGACATATCCCATTTGAAAAAGTATCAGAAACATGAAAATTTGAAGGGGTCACCTAGGTTCAAAGCAATGCAGAATTGCTTCCGACTATAGGCTGTGGAGGTTGAGGAAGGAGAGGGTAACGTCTGACTCACATCAAAGATTTATGAATTATTCTGAGGGGACTGTAGGACATCATATGGAGGCAAGCCAACAGGCTCGCCTTTGCTCTGCAGGGGTTGTAAACATTATTGCAGAGTTAGTAGCCCAGAAATAGGCTCTAGTAGGAGCCTAAAAATAGGCTCCAGTAGGAACCTGAAAATAAATATACAAAAACAAACCTACAAACCTGAAGAAAAATTACCATAGGAATTCACTTGCCATTTAGATTAAGGTCAAATTTGAAATTCACAGCTGCTTTTTCATTGATGTAAAACTGTACATATAAATATGAAAAGATATTTATATCAACCCCTCTGATACCTCATTCATGCTTTATAAATCTTTCAACAGATTTTTTTCCCCATAATCAGAGGATTTAAAAGTATTCTACCTTTAACACTGAACTGGTTTTAGGCATAATAGTCTGACTTTTTTGGTTATGCCCACTAACCTCACTTCCCCTTTCTTACAAGACTGTTGTTACACGACCGTCTGAGCTCAGTTTTACTTCTAGAAAACAAACCCATGAGGAGGTTTCCCCAGGACTTGCAACACGCACCTGAAGCGGTGCAGTGACCTGCACACATACCCACCTGCACTGCATCTGTAAATCTGTAAATCACACCCAAAGCTCACAGTCTTCTGCAGGACAGCAGGCAGAGGTGGCGATCTTTGTACAGGTCACGTCTGTGTGCCTGCTTCTTTACTCGTGGGGTTGTCAGCGTTTCTTCACGCTTGATAGGGTTTCACGCGCTTCCAGCACTGGCGTTGTGTCCTTTTGGGAGCATCACACCCATGCTGCAGCCTCTTCCTGTGCTGCTCGGTGAGAGCACAGAGCATCCCAAGGCATGTGCCCGGGGAAGCAGCACATCAGGCTGCCAGCTCTGGAAGACGACGGGTAGCAGAGGAGTTCTGAAATAGAGAGAGGCCGAATGTCACATGGCAACAGTGCAAGAGGGGCTGGATCCTGAGAACAGCAAATTCGGGATGAGTTGGGAAGGTGGGAAGGTTAATGTACTTGTTCTAAAAAGAGATGGCACACAGTCACCCACGCATGTTTTCATGTTTAGTGAGACGTTTTCAAGGGGTTTGGAAGTAATTACTTTCAATACAATAAATTACATTTAGATTGTTTTTAATCAATGAGAAATCAAATGACAGATGTAAACATTACCGAGACTGAGGAGTGTATTACCAGCGTGACTTTAATTATTTACATTACAAATCACTAGCCCACTTCATGTATCTGACAATAATTCAACCTCACCTCAATTTTGACTGTTTCTGTTTTGTTCCAGAATTTAGCTTACGAAATCATTCTTACACTAGGACAAGCATTTGAGGTGGCCTATCAGCTTGCACTACAAGCACGAAAAGGGGGCCATTCTTCAACCCTCCCTGAAAGCTTTGAAAACAAACCCTCTAAACCTATTCCCAAACCACGTGTTAGTATTCGGAAGTCAGTGGTAAGTAGAAGGTAGTTACGCATGCAAAAAAATCCAAAATTCAGCTATACAGTTAAGAGTTTATATACTAGAAGCTGTACAAATAAAAATATCTCTTGAGTCAGAAATGCTCCATCTTGCCACCTCTGCTCATCAGCTGGCAGGGTTATGTCACCACAGCACTGGCAGCCATTTCAAGCAACTGCTTATTTCAGATTCCTCCAGTTTAAGATGTTGCTTGGTTAGTCTTGTGTGTATGTGTCTTACAGTAATTACACAGCTTTAATTAATTCAGTTTAATCAATGCATACCTCTCAAACTCTGCGGTTTCACAGACTTTCCTAATCTCGTATCACCTGATTTGTTTGGTATATGATCATGGCATATGTATCCTAATCAAATTACAAATCCAAATCAATTTACAATTATCCTGTCAGACCAAGCAACTTCTTTTCTTTCCTTACCCTGTTCTTTTTTTTTTTTTTTTTGATCTGGGATTCAATATACCTTTTCAGTATTAATCACAGACTTCTAAGAAACAAAGCTCATTGAAGCATGTGTATTGATTGTCTTTAAAGTGCCCTCCTGAAGTGCAGAGATGACAGAGAAATATTCTTTTACAGTAGACCTTTTAAAAAATTATGAAAACTATTATAAATTAAGTGAGAACACAGGCACCGGGTGATTTGGGAGGGAAAGGAGAAAAATGACTGCACACTGTATCATATTCACTGACTATAAAGTGAGAACTGTACTCTATGACACTTAATTATTGGGTGAGAGGACGGGGGGGGGGGAATGTATGACTGTACACTTTGTCATCCATTGCCACAGAATCTTCCTCCATAAAATTTTAAGTAGAAACATTTCCTGATGCCATCGTCTGTCTCATTAGCGAACAGACTTCTCAGGATGAAGTGTGGCTTTAATGAACTATGATGCCCTATAGCTTGGGGGTAAACACAGCTCTGATCTCAACAGGAAGAAGAAGGCAGCCATGAGTACATGGGAGTGTAGACACCACCATACTTGCTGCTGTACGACTTTGTCAATTCAGGATTTGCCCTGTTAGTTTAAAGAAAAACCCTCTGCTCAAGCTGCCGTGCACGGAGATGGTAACCCGTCTGTATGTTTGCATTTGTCTTAAAGCAGATAGATCCATCCGAACAAAAGACTCTTGCGAATCTACCCTGGATTGTTGAACCTGGACAAGAGGCCAAAAGAGGCATTAATACCAAGTATGAAACTACAATTTTCTGATACAAAACTGTCCCCCTGTTCCTTGTTGTGCCTTGCACGCCAAGCAGTCACAGCACAGCCTTTCCTTTATGGCAACGTTTCAATCCAGCAGAGAGGAAGACTGCACTGTATGAGTGGCCTTGTAACTAACAAAAAAGGCTGACAGTCATTTCTGGTGATGTTCTTCTTCCTGCAGCACTGACAGAAGAATGACACTGTATGAAGACTTTTAAAATTACAGTCCACAAGAGGAGTGAGAAACCTTATTTTTCATGCAGTTCTCCCTTGTGACTCTGCCACAGTGCTTTCTTTGATTTCTTATTTTAGAATTCTACTTTTTAAAGAAAAAAAAAACAAAAGGTCTCTAAACTAAGACTAATGCTGCCTACAAGTAGAGTATTTGATTGGGTTTTTTATTTAAATCTTGGCAGTTTTTAATTGAAATAGAACCAGAATTAATAAATAGATTATTTGTGAAACCACTGAATTCATTAATAATTACTGTGTTGAATAAAGAATTCATTAAAGTAACAAGAAATTAGGCACCCTGATTTCTGTGTGCGCTGATTTTATATGTAATCATTGACGTCCTTTGATCCTCTACAGAAATAAGAACCTCTTGCATTATAGCAAAGGATCAGAGTTTTATGAATGGTTAGAAAAAGGTATTAATAATGCACAGAAAACATTTATTAGATATTTTTATGGAAGAGAAGTACTATAGGAAAACATATGAATATTTATGGAAGGAAGCCAGATTAATTATGAGAAATATTGTTTATTTTAAAGTTAAGTAAATGACCGCTATTGCAGCATTATGAAAATTATAAGAGTTGTATCATCAGTGCACTGGATGTTCTGTGTGATCAGTCTGGAATGAAAGTGGAATGGTCATTCTACCACACCTACATATAGTTTATGCAGTTCAACATTGCTATAGCCATGAATTCTACTAGTATTTTTAAAGAAACAATCTCAGTGGTTCTAAAAAAAGTCAAAACCATGGATTTTGCTATCAAGATTTCTGTCACAGAAAGCTTGTTTGGAAGAGTGTTGATAAAATTCTACTGCAAAACATTTTCTAAATAAAAACAGCAAGAAAAAGAGAAAAAATTCCAAAGTAATAAAATTGTTTTCATGAAACAAAATAATTAAGCATTTGCTTAATATTTGGTTAAATAAGATTTACTTACTTTTTCTTTAAAGTGTTTTAATTTTTTTAATGTCTGTGGAGTATTTGTATAATACCATGATGTATATTTATGTAGAACTGAAATTATAACAGTAAAAATATCATTATAGGAGAAAAATGACATTTTAATGTATATTGTTCTATCCAGTCAAATTGTGCATCATTTTGAAGTTCATTATAGAGATATTGATAAATTGTGTGGTTGTCTTAATGTTTTTTTAATTATTATTTCATATCCAGCTGAGGTTTTTCAGTTAGAATCATCAGTTGGTATATTCCAAAAAATGGATAATTGAACTTGGTTTAAAACTGATAATTGTATATGGTTTAGTTAAACCTAATCATAGCGCTGAGTGATGACATACTTTTAATACAGTATTCAATTTACTTGAACAAAATGGTTCCTTGTACATATTTTTGCTTATTCACTGTTGATATGTACTTAGTCAACTGACAGTAAAAAAAAAAATAACACTAAAAATATGGTACCAAAAGGAAAACTGTATAGGAGAACAGTAAATAGTAGCCTCACTGCAACAAATACTTATGTAAATATGCTTGGGCTTCCAGTTATAAATTTTGTAATTTTGTCATTTATTTATATCCTATAAAAGCACACAAAATAAAAGGAAGTTGTACAGTCCCAGCTTCGTGTATCATTTTATCATTGCTAAGGGAAATCAGGAGCCTGATGCAAAGGATACTGAAATCAGTGAAAGATCCCCCCCTCCCATTTCACTGATTTCACTGGGCTTTGGATCTTGTACCGAGGAAACCTAGGAATTGCTGTGGAGAGAGTTTTGGTTTGCAATACAGATTTTGTTTACAGATGGTAAAAACGTCACACTTTAAAGTCCTTAATTAACTGGTTCTTCCATGGTCTACTCAACTGCTGACTTCCCATATTTAATCACACCCTGTAAAGACTTGTGCAGGAGTTGTGTTAGAACACATTCACTTCAGGCACGTAAAGTACAAACGGGCCAGGTTTTCAGGATATAAAACTGGGCCACCTCTTATGCAGCTGAGTGACCCCTAAAATTAAAGGATGGGACAGGAGCTGCAGCAAAACTCTAAGCAGATGTAAAGGAAAGGTGTGAAACAACAGGAAGAACTGGCACCTTGCAGGAAGAATTTGATCTAGGTTCATCAAAGAGATGTCAAGCAGGTAAGGTGGCGCAGTAAGCGGCTGAACTCATTTGGGAGAGATAATTGGGGCAAGAGAAACTGAAGATAACTAGCAGGACTGATGGAAGATGAGACAGATGAAAGACTGGTAGGGCAGAGAACTGAGTGTGAAGGTTTTGGGACACAGGCAGTGAACAACTGAAGCCCCCAGAGCAGACACAAATTTGAACTGGAAGGAAAGAAAAGAATTAACACACATAAGGGACTTATGTGTTTGCAGAAACCTGGGATTTTAGAAGGAAACATATCCGTCACTACTAACCAATACTGGTGTAAGCCAGTTGGAGAGAAGTCCACAGGGTCTCCTCTAGCATTGGACAGTGGCTCAGCAGTCCTTTCTTCAGATCCAAAGGGACTTCTTCAAACTTGCACTAATCCAAAGGAGTTACCACTTGATCTTTTGTCTTCTTTGGTGGAGGTGACTTTTTGTTTAAGGTCCTGGTATGCTGGAAGTGCATAGGCAGTAAGGGGATAATGGTCAGTCTTAAGAGTGAAGGTACGGAAAAAGCCAGAGATCTCTGTAAGATCAGAAAGCCAGGAAAATTGCTATTCTTGACCTCTAGGGTAAGAGGGAAGCAGAGGCAGTCAAGGAGGGTATATGAAGAAGCTGGAGCATTTGGATGCTGTAAAACCAAGAGTTAATCCCAACAACTGCCTTAAAGCAGGAAGGTGGAGAATAGGCAAAAGAAGAGAGGTGATACAGAAGTAGATTGCATTTGACAAGAGAAGGTAAGGAAATTGAAATCCAAATGAGGTGTGGGTGACAAAGGATTTTGAGAATTATGTGAGTAGTGAGGTCTCTAATATGCTGTTGTGAATGGGTGTTTTAGGTTGCTCAGAGAATCACTGGCAAAGGTATCAGCTAAAGCAGGTTTAATAAAAAAGTGAAAGTGTGATAAAGTTCATTGGCAAGGCTCACTTTACTGCTGAGCTATGTAGTTGAAGCACACAGAGATAAATCGGACTAAAATCTAAGATCGATCAAACTAAAATCAATCTAACACTATCTATGTGGAGATTGAAGATGGGAAAAAGTTAATCATGGAAAAGCATAAGGATGAAAAGGAATGAGGGGGACCCTCCTGCTGAGTCACAAAGTTCAGAGTAGACCCTCTTACCAATCTTAGCTCCAGACTTGGCCAATGGTTTAGGCCTGAAGTTTTTAACAGCACTTAAACTTAACAGCACTTCATTGATAGCCTAATTTAAACAAGTTAAGAAAAGATTCTTTAGAATTTACAATGAGCAGGACAGTAACTCACAGGCCTAACTTACGTACAAATCTAATCTACTTAAGAATTACAGAGATCAACACCCATAGCACATGCGTAGGACAGAGTTAATTCTCTCACCGTTGCTGAGAGAGCCAGGGCCTAGAGGCGTGTGGGTGTGGCTGGGTCGCTATTCTAAACCACCCGAGTCATTGTGGGGGACATGGATCCAGGTGGAAGAAAAGGTGAGTGTGCAGTGGAAATGGTGCCATTTTGTTTCTTTTTTCCGGAACAAAACAGTGACCAGAGCCCTTGAGGTGGTGCGGACGCGGAGTAGGGCAGTCAGTGCAAGCAGAGTGGTCAGTGCTGTGCAGACAATCTGGCTTGGAGGGTTTGTCCATCGTTGTTTCTCATTGTCTTGGGCTTGAGGAAGGAGGACACCAGCTGTGGGAGGGTCCGCTGTGTTGTCCTTTGTCTTGGGAAGAGCCGTGTAGCTGCTGGGCTGCAGTAACATTCACCATTTTGTCTTCGTCTTGGTGGCCATGCGGAGCTGGGTGGGGGTGGTGAGCACCTTTTTGTATGTAAATCACCTCTTTTATGCACTGTTGTTACGATTACTGTTTGCTGTTACTGTTTGTTTTCCTTATTGCTTTTTCTCTAGTAAATTGCTATCTCAACCCATAATATCTGCATTTTTGTCCCTTTCTCACTGGAGGGGATTGGGGAGAAGGGAAGCAGCTGTTTGGTTTTAAACCACAACAATTTGCTGTAGTATATTCACACTTGGCAGACACACACTAAAGGAGTACGGACACATACCTCAGAAAAATTCCCCTCAGGTTCAGTGAAGTACTCATATTGGATGCCTTTGCACCATTTCGAAGGGTGAAGAGTTGAGCCTTGAGGAGTGGGGGTATCAGCCCAGGCTCCATCGTTGGCTTTTGGCAGTGGTCCTACAAATAGAGTGAACTTGAGAATTTGCTCGCTCCGAGGAGTGTCCCACTCAGAGGGAATTGCTGGCTGCAGCCCACTGTGGTCCAGGAGAGCTCAGAGGGTCTCACCGCTGTTTACAGGGTTGCAAGAGAGTTTTCTTTTGTCACAGCTATTTTCCGTCCTGGCCACAATTCAGGTCAGTAACTTTCTGTAAAAGTTCAATCATAAAAGTGGTGTTACACCTGCATTCTTATGCAGGCAAGAAAAATAGGTTTCCAAGACTGTTCGCTAAAAAGCAGGAGCTCATTAGCCAAAGTAAGTTCCTGGGAGCACACTGTTTCTGATAAGCTCAAGGAGCTTAGCCGAGCTGTCATTCATCAAGGCCAAGGCCTAACAAGCATTTCTGAAATCATAGTGTGGGCCAGTGTGAGAGGAGGGATGCACCATTACATATGCACAGTAAAAGAGCTGCTGCTGGGACAAGGCTTAAAACTGCAGAAAGTCCTGACAAACAACAGGGAACTTCTGTGTTTGTGGAGTTAGAGGGTTTCCTAAAGCCGATGTTGATGTTGCATTTGAGACTGGATGCAGTGACTCCTCCAAACTGGCCTGGTGTTTATTAAAAGCCAGAAGAGCCACTGCTCAACAGCTGGCAGGAAGACAGCATCTCCGGTTCTGGTATTCTGCCAGGAAGTTTGTGAGAGGCTGCTTCACCTGCAGAACCACAAGGTGCACATGCATTGCAGTTTAAAGTCAACATCTCAGCATCAAAAACTGCCATGGCCATAAAATGGTAACCATTGGCAAGGGAATCGTCAGGTTGTGAAGAAGATTGTGTCTGTCATTTGGAAAAGAAGCAGCATGCTCGACAACTAATAAAGAAGCAGCATGCTAGACAACTAATGCACAGACAACTGTGAAATAGTTTATCTCCCATTCTAGGTTAAAACAGATAGTTTGTGCCACATGCAGGACTCTAATTTTGCCCTAGATTTCTTTCAATGTGTGCTGTTCAGCTGGCCTGCTTCACACTGCACTGGAAGATGATGTCTGAGATGTCATCAAGACAACGGTCTAGAAATAGTAACTTCAACTATCTCCAAAGTACCAGCCCAAAGAACAATTGACTCCGTGAAGGAACTGCGTGGCAGTGACAAGCACGTAAGTGAGAGACATGGCATAGGGATTAGAGACAATATTTAGTTGTGGGCACTTATCTAAGAAGAGGGATATTTGTTATCTCATGTTAAAAGACCATCCGAAGAGAGTGGGAGAAAAAAAGACCCACTGGAAAGCATAGGGGGATAATGCTCAGGCTTCTTCTGAAAAGCTCTGCAATTGTTCAGTGCTCTTCAGCTTCTTTAGGTGGACCAACTTCTTCGCTAAACCAGCAAACTGACTCTACTGCTATCAAAGCCACGCTGATTCTGGTTAACCATATGCTGGTTCTAGTTAACTTTTACACCTGATGACCTGAGCTAGACAAAGGCTGACCACAAATCTCACTTGTAGATGTAGATTTTGTGGAACTCATAGATGATTTTGGTCCTACTGATTAGACGGTCACACTCATCCTCATTACAAGCCTGAATGCAACCAGCCCAAACACCACTGTCCTGCTGAAGAGGCAGAAGAGAGAAAGCAGAGACATGGCCTATGGTCCTTGCCTTTCAGGAAGGCTGTGCTCCAAAAGCATGAACAGGAAACAGCATCTCCAGCTGGCTCCTGCTCTTGTAAAGACCACAAGGAAATTTCTCTTCAGTCCTACTTAACCTTTATATAGTGCCACATCTTTCTTCCTACTGTGGAAGTCAGGTACCTAGATATATTTGAGAATGTGGGTCTGGGTGAAGTGGTAGCAGCTAAGCAGACAAAAATGCTATCAGTATGTAAATGAAACAAAATTCTCTCTCTTCTCTCTCTCCTGTCTTCTCCTGCCACTCTGAGCTTAGATATAAAAACTGCTTTTTCTATCAGTCGTAAAAGCTGAATTCAAAACACTTTACAACAACATAAGGAAAGATGAAGCTTACTGGAAATATTCAAGAACTGCCTGGATGCAGGCCTGTGTCATGTGCTCTAGGATGACCCCGCTTGAGCAGGGAGGTTGGACCTGCTGTGGTCCCTACCAACCTTACCCATTCTGTGATTCATACAGTTTCTATGTGTGATGAAGAAGTCTACCACAGATGTAACTTCATAAGCTCACTTGATTGTAAGACACATGCCTTTTTGTCTTTTTAAACATGGCATTTCCTAGTTTCAAATCATTAGAACTGCTCAAATTCTCCACACCCTTATATAAAGCTAAAGTCATACTAATATTAAATCCTTAGGGAAAAAGAAAAAGGAAAAGAAAAATAAAAATTCGTGCTCAGTGTTAAGGATAGGCCAATGCTTGAGAGAATGTGTTCAAATTTGAAGGCAGTATATTTGTTGCCATATTTTCTAAACACATAATAGGAAATCAGAAAGCCAGTGAGACAAAGGAAATGGAGATATGCTCCAGTATAGAGAATACTCAATGAGCATTAACTTTATCCTATAGTGACACCATGAGGAAAAAAAGAAATAGACCACGCTAATTGAAAAAACCGCATTAGATGCAGTGCAGTCTTCATTCTTGCACTTGTGATTATTGGATAATGATAATTGCTAGGCTGCAGAATGTCAGGCTTGGGCATATCCTAAGCAAAAATATCCTAATGTATATAGTCGAGGCTAGCACTACTTCTTTCTCGAGTTTATGTTGCAAAGACTAATACTTTTTTCTTTAATTTACCTTCCAGACACTATGTAAGTCTATAAAAGTATCAGTGATGGATTAAATGAACAATTCTGCATTGGAATTGAGTGAAGCTACTGAAACATACAAGTGTCTGGGAATGCTGTGCATGAGGGGAAGTTAATATAAAAGGATATTAGATCATTCACCGTGGCCATCTCTCTGTCACAGCCATTACATTTAACTCAGTTATACTTACATAAAACTTGAAGAGTTAACTAAGCTAAGTACCTCAAAAACCTGGAAAATTGAACTGATTGTTACAAGTAGTAGGGAAAAGAGACTATTAAGGTGCCAACATTATCCCTAGCCCCTGATGTGGCAGGAAATCCCTTTGGTGAGAAGTACCTAAGTAACTCCAGCTGGTGATACATACAGCCTGCTCCACAGACTAAGAAAAAGATGGGGGGAAATATTCCTGCCAATCTGACTTTGGGGATCTGTTTCCCAGCCAGAAGTCTAGTCCTTGCATGATGCAGTCTGCAAGGAAACAAAAATATGAGTATCTATTGCACCTGAAGGTACAGATCACCTGTGTTCAACACTGCACATCCTAAAGAAAATCCCACACAACCTCAAGCCAATCCCACAGGAAGGTGAAAAGATTTAAAGATCAAATTTAAAAGTACAAAAATGAAATTCTTCCTGATCTGCAGATGACCAACAAAACCTCTGAATCCTTGTATTTCATTACAATCCCTCCTCTAGAGCAGACTTATGCAGACCTGAGGCAAGGAGCACTATCAGAGGGTCTCTGATGTTCCTTTCTGTACCTATTTTTAGGTGAGACATGCAAAGCAAGGAAATAAAGATCTTAGCTTTATAATAACCCATAACATTTGAAACGCACAGAACACCTGGAAGTGTTTAAGCAGAAACAGAATGTTTTCCTGAGATGTTTGTTTAGACTGCACTTTGCATAGAGATGTCAGAATTAAGAGCTAATTCCGTTGTATATGATTTTACAAGTTTGTTTTGAATCAAAATATGATGTGATAATAAATCAAATTCCTTTAAGAAATCCAAAGTTCATGTATTGACAATGATATGTGAAAAACAAAAATAAAAATCATAAACAAAACAATTAGAAATCTGTCAGTAACATTTGCCAAAACCAGTCTCTCAAAAACCACAGCAGTCAGTAATGCCAAGAAAAATTCTGTGGTGCTCAGAGTACACTCTACTATTCCATATAACCTCAAATCTGCCATTCTACTGTTTGCCTCAGGACTGACTTCAGGTCAGTAGTTGCTTTGGTCACCTCTTTAAAAACACCAGAAATGCCATGATTCACAACTTTTTGGAAATTTCTCATTTTTTTAAGGTGTGATGAATTTTACCAGGTGTGGTTCGAAGGACTCTTCGTCTTATCTATTGCAGACAAATGGCTGTTTATCATTTGGACTTGGTGATTCAAAATTCTTTCGTTTGAACAAATGCATCTTTGCAACCTGTTCTGTTAAGATTATCAATTTCCAATGCCATATTTCCAACTCATATTTCAAAACTGTGTCACTGTGATCAATGGAATAAGCTTCTTTTTTTAAGCTTTCTTTTTTAAACATAGGTTAAATATTAATCTCTCATTTGCTTTGCTTATTGGTATTTCACTCCTTGGTGTAAAAACCCTTACCAGTTGCTCTTATACTTCATAATTAACTCTAAAATATTATAAACATGATCTCTTAATGTATTTGTCTGTGTTGCACTGCAGCTTCTACACTTTTTGTAAAGGGCTGTCATGTGAGATAACATCTCATTCAGCAGGTTTGGTGGGGTGGTGGCTTTTTTCACATCTGTGGAACTGTGACTTCTTGGACCTCTTTCAAAGCTTTCCAGCTCTAACACATCCTACATTACATCTGTGCTCCCAACCATGTCAAAATTTATTTGCTGGAATGTTTCCAAATCTGTAACTCCCTGATCAAGGTGATACCCTGTTATACAAGGAATATGCAAGCAGAGTACAATCAGTGACACCTGGAAAAGTGATAATTTTTTACACCTTGAAATTGGTTTCATAATAAAGATTTCATAAAGGTTTGCTTTTCAAGAATGTCTCTGCTGATCCAAAGCCAAATGTGTGGGTGTTTTTCATCTCACTGTAGTTGATTTAACTTGTAAAAGGAGACTTAACTTCCTTTCTATAGTTCCTCTCAATTACATAAACATTCCTGTGAGCCAGTCAGTAAGAGTTTATGACAGATTTAGAGCTGCTTTGTGATAATTTATGAGTACTTTATGTTGGCCTGATTACTGAAATGTTTGCTATATGGCTTCATTTGTTTAGTGTAACAAGAATCCGTCAGGGAAAAAAACAACTCTAAAAGGGAAGGATAGATTAAGGTACCCAGTTTTCAAACTCTACACAGTCCTTAAAGGAAGGCCAGAATTATTTGAACATCCTATTCAACATAGCCTCTAAAATCAGTTTAGAGAATGAAAAAGCAAAGTCCATGAATCTGCAAGAGCAAACCTTGTATTTCAAATGATAAGTGAAAAGTGCTTAACTGCTAAAAAAAGTGCTGTTTCTGCCAGTCACCACAAAAACACCACCCCTACACTTACCTTGAATGTGCCACTGCTGCTGGATTATCTGTGCTACTGATCTCTTACAGTGGTTGCTCAAACCTTGTCTTCACTTCCTGTGGGGAAGAATTTTTGCAGTCCTCCCCTTGGACTATGTCCTTGGGTTACAATACCTAAACTGGCTGTTCTCACGTTGAAGTTCTGACTTCGTTTATGATCATTCCTCTCTTTCCCTTCAAGGAATCTCAGCAGCTATGAACAGTCAATTTAGAAACAACAACAAAAAAATCTAATTTTCAATAGAAAAAACATTTTGGTAGAACTCAAATGTTGCACAAAACACATTCTAAACAGAAGCTCCAAACCCCTTGCTTCTTGTCATAGGTATTAATGCCAATTTAGACATCCAAACTATGAGATACTCTTTCTCGCAAAAGCAAAGTTAAGACCTCTTGTGTTTGGTTCTAACTGCTCAAAGTATTCACTGTGAACAAATTCTCATTTTCCAGACACGTTCCTGCTTAACAAAACAAACACATTGCCAGATACATAACAATCCTAAAGTAACTTCTAACACATCACAGAACTCAAAGAGCAAAATAAGTAAAGCAAAATGGAGCAAAAAGCTGCATGAGCTGGAGGCGCTGTGGTTTAATTTTGAAAAGGAGGAGATGTAACTTGTATGCAAAATAAAAATAAATATAGGAAGGATTATCATTTCATGATCTTAATTTCCTAAATTTGTATTTTAGCAAAAAACCAGCTATGTGATGCATAACACATAAATGTAACAGCTTGTTAAAGATCACTCTTTTGTTTGCTATTGCATGCTGAAGAAATCAGAATCCAGAACACAAACTGTGAAAATGTTCCATTCCACAGAGTCACTTTGTGATTAAAAAACAAGAATAGCGAAGATCAACTTTGCTGCAACGAGTCTTCCCTTAACACTACCAATACGAGAACCTGGAGCAGTGGAACCCCTCATTTGAAGGAAGGTTGACATAAGTAATTAAGGACTAAATATGAGATATAAAGAGTGGTACAGGAGCTTGAGAAACTGCAACATGTAAAGAGCTCACAGATGGAGATGTTAAAGAGGAAAAGTAGATCATAACTCAAGGAATAGAGTTTTTTGTCTATAGCTACCAGAAGTTTAACCCTTTGAAGAAAGATATTTCTGGGAAAAGGAGATAAAACAGTCAAATTGGTAGCCTTAGAGCTTATTGCCACCTACTGTGCTTCGTATCTTTTCAACCAAATTTAAATTCTCAAGATACGCTATGAAGAAAATTCCAGGTCTCAGTAAGTTCAGTTGAATTGTACCTATCTCTGGCAGGTATTCACTTTATATAGAAGTGGCAAGTATTCACAATCTCATAGTGAAAACCAAACAATTCTTCCACAAGTTCAGCTTGGCCCCTCAACCATTCCTTTGAATGAATGTGTACCCTTAAGATCTTCCTCAAACCCAGTGCTCCAGACTACAGAAAACCACCTGCTGAGTCAAAATAACAATTTAATAGCTCAATCCTTGATTCAGTAGAAAGAATTTTTTTTAAAAGTAGTATCTGCTCTATAATTTTTGAAGTGGAAAAACTACAACTCTTTGGCTTGGATAAATTGAGAGTGCAACATCCACAAGACATTAAAGCATCTCTAAATATTTCGAAAACTCAGACACATTCAGGTGACCTTTTTTCATGCTATTGTTAAACATATACTCAAATAGAGGTAAAATCTAGGCAACATTTCTTTTGTTTAAACTCTTTGAAACTGTTCCTCCTCCTATTTCCTAGTTCTGAAATTTACGTCACATATTGGTAAGACTACGCATTTTCTCCAATGTCTCAGCTGGAAATATAAAACATTTGCTATCCTGTACTGAATAGAAATAAACTCCGCAGCACCTTTTAAGAAATCATGAAAATACACTGAAAAAACTAGTAGCTACCAGCTTCCATAAGTATATCTTACCTTACTGTGTAGATGCTGGGTGTTCACCCATCAAGACATGATCATTGGCTTCAGGTTGGATTCTTTAGATCAAAATGTTTGATCCGTATTTAGAGACAGATTTCTACTGGCCTATGCCTATGTCTGTTCATTCATCTATTCTCTACTAAAAAAGACAAAACTCTAAGCATTTCCAAGTCTCACATTAAAAATATGCTGTTTCTCTCAGGTATTATTTCAGGGCTATTAAACCAAAAGTGTATTTTTCAGTCTTTCCTTAATCCTTTTTCCCTACACTACTTCTGCCAAGGGGCTTATAAGCAGCAGCCAATACTGATCATAGTATTAAATTAAAGGATGAATTTAAGTGGTTATAACTGGGAAGCATGAAAAGAAATGTTGTGATTGTTACTCCGGGACAGGAAAACTTGCTCTCAAAACATGTTAAGACTAAAATTTCTTAACACTGAAGTAAGAGTTTAAACCAGCAGGCTACAAAGTCTTATCAACCTAAATATTGAGGTATATGAACAATTCAGAGGATATTGCAGCCAAATAATGTGATTTTTAGAACCAAAAGAAAACACTGCTATCACGTGCTCGAAAGTACTACAGAAAAGTGCTATAGAAATTATATTTTGTATACAATTACAGAGAAGAGTTAGAAGAGTCTACTGCTTTAGAAAAGTACCATAAAACGTATTTTAAATATCAAGCATACTTCGTGTGAATTTATGCATTAGAAATAACACATGCTTTACCTAAGAAGCATCATGTTTACTTTTGAAGAGTTTGAATGGGTAAATTTGTCTTTGCCTCATTTTGAGTAGTTTTAAACATCATAATTTTCAAAACTCATCTGAGTTCGTACATTATTAGAGAAGCTGAACAAAGCTAAAAATAAATCAGACACACAAATAAATTGAAGGAAGATAATACAGTAAGGAATTAAAAATACCACATAAACACATGGAATCTAATTCTGGCATCCTAAGTAGTACTCAGAGGATGCCTCTTGAGTACAGAACAAGAATCCTCTCTAGCCTGAAGGACATGAATCTAACCATTCTCAGAGCACTTCTCCTATGTACAACATATGGTTTGTTAAATGGAAACAAGCACAGGAAGCTAATTTGTTCTGTAAACAGTCAGGCCCCAAGAGAGAAACTGCCTATTGAAACACTTACAAGATACTTTAGCTTTCTCATCCTCCTGAACAAACACACACAGGCAGCTTAAATAGTTCTAGTCCAATTATGACACAGTTGTGCTATATCCCTCGAGTGTAACTGTGAGAGATGATATAGGAAGTGGTGAAGCTGTCAGTGACACATGCAGACTGAAAATCTTACTCCTTTATACTCATTTAGGATGCACCCTAACAGTCTCAGCCTAGGCCTCTATTAAATCTAGGCACAAGGTTTCTCACAAAAAAACCTCCTAGAAGAAATGTGTGCAGTAAGTTAATCCGGAAGAAAAGCCTCTTAAAATCCAAGAAAAGCCAGCATCCATGATCCAAACCCGCTGGTCCCCACCTCCCAAATAAAAGCCCACACCAACATAGACTTGGATAGAAGCACGCCACAAAACAGCTTTGGAAGTGCTGATACTGTCAATCTGCTGCAAAGTTCCAGCCACAAACAAGCCTGGTCTCAGCTTAACATCTTACTGCATATTGGAAGAGCCAGTGACTGTGCCCCATTCCTAGCTTGAAAGAACAAAATGAAATTGAGCATAGAAAAAGAAAAAAAAAATATCATACTGGAAGTGTTCAGAGTATCTGGGACCCTCCCTGTTCTCTGAAGAGTAAAGGTCATTCGGCTTCTGCTTTTCTTCAGAATCACAACAGAAATAAGGTGTCCCAAATCCTCAGAGCTCTTGGGCATCATCATCACCATCTATGAACCCACATAGATTTGTGCCTCCACAGTAGACACAAGGAAGAGGAAAGCACAAGGTGGACAAATACACCTGAGGGCTCAGATGTCCTATCAGAGGGAAATGCAGCCCCAAGGCTGACTTTTCCACTCCTCGGCATTGCCATGGAGTCTGTACTTGCTATGAAGGAGAAAGGGCAACCAAACAGTTCAGTAAGGGAGCTATGTTCTTCTAGCAATTGCAAAAACATACCTGAATTCTCTGCGATCTGCTGCTATTCTGGATTTACTGGCTTCTTGAAGATGAGGGCAAGCACCCTCCCTGCAATGTTCTGTTCCAGGAGGGCAGAAGGAAACCACCTGAGTCAGTCTTTCAGCCTGGCTTTCCCCAGAAACCTGCAAGGGCATCAGCTTCTGCAAAATACCTCAGGGGAGCAGTGATAAGGACACAGACTCTGTTGTGGCTAGATACAACCCGGAGAACTGGGCCCCATACAGAGACTTCACTGAATTTAAAAACCGTAAAAAACCCCTCAAAACAGCGATTTGCACAGCGTTCTGTAATAGGGAGTTTAACTGCGCAGTTTTCAAAAGGAGGCAAAATAATTTTGGGGTGGGAGATATTCCTCTACTGGCAACAGGTTACCAGTTCCAGTTCTACCCCCACATTCCAGCACTACAAGAGATCTACATGGAAAAACCTCAGGCACTCAGTGCACAGTTCTATTTCAAAAAGTGTAAGGTAAGAGAGGGGGAAGGAGAATGCTGTAGGTGGAGGGATGGTACACTTTAAGGCAATACAAAACATCCTCTTGAGCAGCTGTATCACACATGGGTATGACTCCCAAGGAAAGAGAAAAAAGAGAGATGTGAAGGAGCTGTAGGTCTAATTGACAAAGTGAAGAGACTCAAAACTTCTAGAGAAACTGAAAGGCATGGTTAATAGGAAGTATACCTAAAAATTGTTTACACAAAAGCATATTACAATTTCAGTTATAGAACTAGAAAAAACTGGCAATGCTCATTAGTTAAATTTGAATGCAGACTGTTTCATTTTGATCTGACATTAAAAAAGACAATGGAAGCACTAATGTTCAATCTACATAAAAATTGCTTTTAGCCAAATTCTCTTTTGTTTCCTTTACAATACATGCAACATTGAAGAGAACAGACAAATCTGATGATACAGCAAGACCTATTTTTTATTACAGTAAACTGTCCTCTTAAATATTTTAAATTGATGAAGTTGCTTTCCTGCCTCCTATTTTAATAATTTTTCACTTGAATTTTTTCATACTTTCCCTGCAAATTAGATCTATTCTTTGGCTCTTCAGACATTTTCATCACTATTTCTCTTCTTCCATCTCAGTTTCAAATACTTACAGCCAACTCCATACTTTTACATATGTGAATGCAATCATCCCAACATCACCTTCTGTGAAGAACAGCTTCCTCAGTTTCAGCAAAAAAGAGAAGGCTGCTGTGCTGTCATTCTTCCAGAATCCAGGAATGTAGTATTTATCTCACATTCTTCTTCAAGTTCCTGTGCTATTTACTTCCTACTCACTCCAAAATTGCAATTGTCTATGAAGTCTGCTCATGCACCATTTGCTTTCTGCATTAAACTGTGATCACTTTTTTTTTTCTTAGCATCAGAATTTCATTACTGTTCTCAGAGAAGAGAACTTTCTGCCCTGGTTCCTCACGGGAAACATTTTTCCTGTACCTTTAACCTGGTTGGGTCTCTAAGTTCAGCCCAACACGGTTCTGAGCAGTAAGGACAGCACAGCCTCTGGGATAGAGGCATACTGGCTAAGAGAAGCTTCCTGCTCTTTGGATCTTCAGCTGCTCAAGGGGTACTGATGGGCTCTCTACAAGCTGGACAGTAGAAGCAACTCTGTCCTGAACACTGCAGGGCATGTTCCACGACTTCGGTTTCCCTCTGTTTCCTTTTTCCTCCACACCCATATTCAATGCTGTTGCTCACCTGTCAAAGCACTTTCGATGCAGTTTGTAAAGCAGCATTATGTTTAGATGGAAAATAAAACCACAATAAGAGATGCAGCACACCCCCTCCATCCCATGTATAAAAAAAACTCACTCAGGAATTCAAATTCATTTACAACTTTGGCCAGTATTGCCTGGATCATCTTTATTAAGTACTGTACATATTTGGAATACAAAACATCGTGGTCTTTTCTATTGAATTTCTCTCTTTATATTTCTGCCAGCAGTACTTTGATTATACTGACCCGTATTTAACAGCACCTTAGAAAGAGTAGAATTTCAAGTTGGAAAAGAGGAAAACTGGTGATTGTCAAAAAACAGAGAAATACTAAGAATGCCTATTAAATTTTATGAAACACACACAAAAATACTAAAAGTAAAAATTTCATTATTCAGTACCAGTTGAGATACTTGCTACAGTACCTTTTACAATCAAGTAGTTAGACAGTGTTCTACTGCCAGCTAGAAAAATACAAAAATCATATTAATGCTTGTGCAGCTGCTCACAGCAGTTAAGAGGCAATTGAATAGAAAAAGGCTTACTAGGTAGCAAATAAAAAATTGCTACCCAATTATTCACAAAACATTTGTCAAGCACAAGCAGTACAAGACATTGATATTTCTACCCTATATTGAATTTACAAATAGACTGTAAAAATTAAAAAAAAAAAATTAAAAAAACATAGAATCACATATTACCAGGCAAGAGATCAGCTGGGCATAGAATCCCATGTAAACAAAGCTGACAACAGTAAAGTGTCTCCATAGTATAAAATGAATGTTATTTCCAAAAGAAAAAAAAAACCCTAAAATTCACACCTTCTTATAATTCTCAATACATATGTTTTAAGCCATTTCCATTCTCATTTTAGCTGGTTAGCTGTACTCATCCTTTGACTGGAAATGTGGCATGGTCTCTTCCACTTCAATTACAATATCTAATTTCAGATTTTGCCTTGAGAAAACAAGACTCAGGATGTTCCCCTCAATAGGAAAAGCTCATACATGTTACAATGCATTTTGTCTCCACAGGTTTGAAGCATGAAGGTTCTCACTGCGAGTGGGAGGCGCAGCTGCTGTAAACTGAACATCTGCTCGATTTGGTTTGAACGTCAAGCACCGACATGGCTGGGCTCATTTTTCAAATGAAGAATGCCCCTGCTTCTTTCCATTCCGTACTAAACGAAAATCCTTGCATCACACGAAAAAAATGGTTTTTTGCATCTTACACAGTTGTGTTCATGGCTAGAGAGCATTTAGCCATCAGCCTTAGCATAAAATATCATTTCAAAGTATTATACTCTTATTCTTTCCTCGCTGCTATTACTATTAATTTCAACTAACTTGAATAAATCTTTATATAATTTCCTTACAAAATTGGAAGCAACATACTTAAGATGCAAATCAAGATTTAAGGATTATAATAAAGCTTATTAAAGCATGATTAAATGCAAGTTCATTTGAAAAAACATGCATAAAAGTACATAAATACACATGAAAACATTGTGAATACAACAATTAAATATAATTCACAGCTTAATGAGTGCCAGACAAAGCAGAATTTTCTTCCCAGCTTAAAAAATTAGTTATCTTTGCAGTGTTCAGCCCATTAATCAGAACTTCTGTAATACATAAAGAATACCAAGATTATCAACAGTCACATATACTTTGAAATTAGGGGACACATGTATCGACTTGAGGTTTGTTCCATTTGTGTAGAAGGTTTGTAAGGATTCTCCAGTAGTTACATTCCACCACTAAGAAAAATAACAACAACACACTTTCAGTTAGGTGAAGGAATCTTAGAATAAAATCTATTAACAGGCTAGCATGGCTAGCCCAGTTGACTGCTTTCACCAAAGACACAGAAGTAAAAATAAAAATATAGACAATCTTACGTAGAATAAGTTTAGAACTAATTACTAAAGGTATAAGGCTTTCAGATGAAAAGAAACTTCAAAAAGACTGAAGCTGTCAAATTTCAAGAAAACATACAAAACAATAAATTCAGGTACTGCCCCTTATCCCATCACAAAATGCAATCAATAGACATAAACTGCAATATGTCCAAACTTTCAAAAATTATGTATTTTCATGTAACCAAATGAATACATGAAACACATTGCCAGATACATGAAACTATAGCTGAATTAAAAAACTTAGCTAGACACACAATAGGATTGATCATGTAAAAATTTGAAACCATTTGCAGTTTTTTTAGTAGGACTGAATTCTTTTTCAGTGAGATTACAACTATTATTTTTTGGAATATACACTAAGCACTAATAACAAAGAAACCAAGAAACCTTCAACCATCAGTTTACCATAGTCTGAAATCTCACATTTCTCAAAAAAACTGTAGATCAATGCAAAATTGGACCTAACACAATCCAGCACAAAGCTGCTATTCCATTGTGCCAGTAAGAAGTCTACCTCTATTCCTGCAGCATCTGAGTGCAGCAGCAAAATATCACAAGAGATTACCTTCAGCTTTGATCACACTGAAAAGCAGATGGTATTACTATTTTTTAGCTTACGCATCTCATGAAATATGTAACATTATAGCTGTGTGCAAAATACAGATTTGCAACTTAGAAAATTCAACTCTTTGTTACATGGTTACTGTCTTCAAAGAATTAGTCTGATGGCATGTCTAACAGCTAGACACTGACCAACAATCAGCTAAACTCCATCCCTCTGAGGTGAGAGCTTCACCACCTGTCATTTCATACACACACACAGATAACACACACCTTTCTAATAACAGGTATTGGCTATCACAAGGGGGAAAAAAACAGCACAAAAAATGATGAGAAATTTAAAATTACGAAGAACCCATTCACAGACCAAAAAAATGGCCACCTCTTCCTCTTCCCCAAAAAAATATGCCCAGTAGATGCCTGAACCAATGAAAGACTGATGAAAACACTGATTTCCTCCAAAATGTCTTTCAAAGACAAATTACAGAAAAATCATCACTTGCAATTTCTTCTGACTTTCTACTTATGATAAAATTGAAACCTCAGTATCTCAAAAAAAAAAAAAAAAGGTTGATACAGAGCATTTTTCTACTCATTATAAAGAACACAATTGCTGTCAAAATTGAGTGGATATCAAGGCACACAAAAATGACCGGGATCTTTAAAATTAAAGATGTTAGGAAAGGACATTGCAAATGAAAATCTGCAGTCAATAAAAAGGGAATGTACGGAGTTTGAAAACAAACCTGAATTCTTAAAAGACTTTTTCAGGGGACTTGCAGATATGAGAAGAAGTGAAAAGTCCTAGACTGTCACAAAAATGTAGAAGCTTTGTGTTAAGTAAAATGCTTCAGGTTTGTTTATTGAATTAGTCTTAAATATCAGAGTACTGCCATTTAATTAGGTATGATAGGATATTTTATTATTTCAAGGCTTACCTTAAGATAGCCTCCAGATGACACAAGCATTTCACTGTCAGGAGAAAAGGAGAGGTCTGTTACCCAACCCCCATGTGTTGGTTCTCCTTCATCTACAGTGACTGGGGAGCAGAGGTGAAGTAATGCACCTGTTAAAACATCCCAAATCTAAAAGAGAGGAAAGATTATTTATAGATGGAAACTTAACAGGAAAAAAAAAATGACTCAAGTAAAGAAACCTGAAATGTACTTTTCTGTATTAGAGAAAAAAAACCAAACCCTTGCAAATATGTATGCTACTTGAAGTGACAACATAATTTAAAAAAAATTCTCATCTTGGAACTGTATCTTATATAGAGGATTTAATCACATATGCAATTCACAGTAGAATTATTATTAAATCACGTGATTCAGTTCCTTAGCATTCATGGAACATGAATCTATCAATATGGTTACAAACTACTGCCTCATGTGGCAAACTGCTATTTTCACCCCGATGTTCACCACAATGCTAAGGAATTAGACTTGCAGAACACAAACCATTAGAACTCTTCTGTCCGTGAACTGACAATCAACCAAATTATAAAATAAACATCAGGATTAGAGCAGTACCCTTATTTCTCCTTTGTCATCTCCAGTGGCCAATAGTTTGTTATTAGGAGAGAAAGTACAGCACCGCACACAGGCTTCGTGGCTTTTCAATTCATGAAGAACAGATGAACTTTCAAAGCTCCATATCTAAATGGAAAACATTACAGAGGAGTGAAAAAAGACAAGTTCAAAACCAATTATGACTTCTTTCTAGAAGGCATTAGCATTAAAATGTGCCTAAGACTTTTTATACATATGCATATTCGCATGTGAATTTATGTTAATATTTTATACTGTAGAGTTTGGTTTTCTCTTTATTACCTGAATCACACAAGAATGCACTTGCTATGAATTACTGAACTGACTGCATGTTCTTTCCTTGGAATACAAGTTTTAATGAAACCTATTCATTTACGAGAAAGTTTAAAGCTGTTCACAGAAACAGGATTCATCAATCACTTGACAATTGTATTTTAAAAACCTAATGGAATGCTTTAGGAACATAATGGGGCAGCCCCAGTTCACTACTTTGTGCACCTGCCTTCTGAACCTATGAACAGAAACTTCACTGGAAGTTTCAGAAATTTTTCTTAACTTTACAAATTAAGAATGTCAGGCTATCAACAAACCGATACAGAGAAATAAACAGTGTTCTGCACAAAGCTGTGCATTAAACATGCATTTTATTTGTACAAAAGCCACTAGGCTTAAGTTACACCCAAGATCAATTGCAAATGACTGCAACAGCTTTAGAAACATGTTGATGGATATAGGAAATTTAAAACTAGAAATACAACAAGATAACTTGAATAATCACCAGTTACCTCAAAATGAAAAATAAAGATTACTTTTCAGGACAAATAAGTCATCATTTTTATCTCTGTACAGAAGGTAACCAACCTTTGCAGTTTTGTCAGCAGAAGTAGATGAAAATTTACTACCATCAGGTGAAACAGCACAGGAAAGAACAGCACCTCCATGACAAGCAAAATCTTTTTCTGGGGTTCCAGTAGTGATATTCCAAACCTACCACATATACGGAAAAAACAGGTTACTTTTTTACTGCAGTAAAAAGGTTAAAACACTGGCATCTTACACAATATATAAGGGATAAAACTCAGCTAGATAGCTCTAATGTGGCCAACATTTTGTTATACTCACTGGTATAGTTAAAACACAACAGTGTAGATCTTACTAAAAATAGAAAATCCAAAATTTTGCCTTAGAAGTCAGCTTACGATCAATTCAGTAAAATGTGTGTCCACACGAAGTGCGGGAAATGCCAAACGTTACAAGAGACAGCCAAATGTGTTTGATTTTTCAATTCACAGCCTTTTACTCACCTTAACGGTTCTATCAAATGACCAGGAGAGAAGTTTTGAATTTTCCAGAAGTCTAAAGTCCTTGATTGCTTCCTTGTGCCCTCTTAGAAACATACATTCGCTCAACTGCCAATTCCATACCTAATCATAAAAATCAAATATTTTTTTTAAAAATTGAAATAGCAAACATAAGAAGCATGAACTAACTTTTTGTTTTTTAAGTAACAGGACTAATAACAAGTTCTTATGGTGGTGGTGATTAATTAAAATGTTACATATTGAAGCAATCTGTAACAGAGATGCTAAAGACTGAGGGTGCCATAGTATTATTTAATAGTCAACCTATGACAGAGTTCCCTATAATACACACATAATCTATTTTCAAAGTGAATTTGATACTTAAAATTCACTTATAATTTAAAAAGAAAAAGCAAACCAATAAATTTCAGGCACCTCAGTAGTTTGGTGTTTTAAACTTTTGATTATTACAACATATAGACTTATTTCATCTGGCAGACCTCATATTTTTCTTACGTAAATTAGATTTCTTTTATATTTTTACAGGATATTTTTTAACAAACTGCCATTTTGCTTTGCCTTTTTATAACAAAACAACACTTCTATTTCTAATCCAACTATTCACTGAAAAAAGATTTAAGTGCAATTTTTTTCTACAGAAGCTGTTAAGCATCAATTTATTTTAAACGGCAACGATTTAATAGTTTTCAAATGAACAAGGTAACAGAAAGCAGCGTGAGCAGGTGCCAGTCCTGGGGGTTCAGGCGAGGCGCTGCCCACCAGAGGGAGCTGGGGGCCAGCAGAGACGCTTCCCACGGCAGACCCAGGAGGAGGATTCCAAGGCCGAGGATCAGCGCCCAGGAGTGCTGTGGAGGTTTTATTCGAACCCCAGGTTCGGCTGTGTGGGCTGAAGGCTCCTGAGCAGCTGGACACGTGCTCTGGCTTAGGGATCCTGTCAGCACTCTGAAGTGCTCTGCAGGGCAAACCAAGGCTCAGCAAGCTCAAGCTGAGACAGGATCTTTACTGCAGAACTGCACCCTGGAGGCAGCTAAAAGCTAACATAGACACACCAGAATGCACCTCTGGAGCCAGCCTACCTTGCTGAGAGGCAGAGGTTCCTAATTTGAGCCCACATCAGTGCAGTCACTCTATTTCTAGCTGGTATTCAGCACTGCACTGGACGGGGTGGGCACACCAGCCTGCTCGGAGACTTTTTACATCACTCCCCAAGACAGTGGAAGCAAGCCCACTGACAGACCTACAGCAACCCAAACCCTCATTTCAGAGCTGCTGAGTCACCTTGTTTGACCATTAATGTTTCTTTTACTCTTCTCAAAGCAGCCAGTGCCTTTCTATCACCCACAGCAGTAAAAACAGAAAACCTGTAATATTCATTATCGCATAAGGCATAAATAAAGGCTACACTTTCTACAGTCCCTTTGCCCCTGGATGGAGCAATATAAAATACAGTAGTCATTTACTGATTTTACATTATCTATAGTATAAAAGCTCTTTATTTTAAGTAAGTTACAGCATTATCTATTTAAATATTGCACAAACCTGTATAACTGAATCACAAGCACTTGAGATGAGAGTCTGACAATCGAGTGTAAATCGACAGTGCTGCACAGGTGTCCTGTAGGCCTTCCAGGACTTTAGAACTTTCCCATCTGACAACTGTAGTACCTTTACAATGAAGAATGCAATAATTGCATTTATTTGACATACTTGAGGAAAACCAGAACATGCAAATTCTTTTTTAAATAACATGAGATTGTAAATACATGATTTTAAGTCACTGGGTTGGAACAACCAAACATTCCTGTTAGCTTAGTCAGGGTAAGATGAAAATCAGAGCTGGATTATTAGCATTACCTTTAAGTTATTTTAATTTAGACATCACTCACAAATGTAAATTGAATTACTATATTGAAGAATAGTATTGTACAAAGTCATCCAAATGACATTTATTTAAAAAGAAAAAGCATAAGGAAGAGTGATTTCCTACTATTTTTAAAATCAAATTTAGAATTTAATACCTTTATTGTTCCACTCTCTTGTCCAAAAGCCGCAAATTTAAGATCTTCACTTAAGCAACAGCAGGAAATGGAGGATTTTTGGGCTGCTGTCTGCATAATAACATTGTCTGTATTTCCATTGATAAGCTGTAAGATAAGAAGTTGTTACAATATTTTAAAATTTAAACTTAAATAAATTACCATATAGAGCTGAGAATGCCAAAGGAAACAGTTACAAACTTTACATTTTAAGAATGAGTTACTTTCATAAACCACTTGCCTTGAAGGGTAGTGTAACTATCTCCACAGAATGGTCTCTGAACAGGACAAGGAGGAAGAAGGAAAAACAGAAGGAAACTCATCAAAGTATTAGAAGGCTTTTTAAAGTTTGTCTGACTACAGGAAACAGTAAATCAAAATGCTACCCTCAAATTTCAAAAACCATACAGACCAAGCTTCAGGCTCAAATTGACCTTGCCAGCCAGATTAAACAGCCCGTGTCAAACAGAACATAAAATACTTTAGGTGCATCCTGTAAGCATGACTTTAAACTTATTAGCACACACAACATACCAAGTCTCAACTCAGTATCACCCTCAAATCGATTCCGGGGGTGGGGGGGGGGAATCTTTAGAATACAATAATTTACAACTGAGTTTAAGTTTAAAAAGCTATCAGTGTGAAGTGTTTAGAAATGAGTATTTTGCACATCAAAGGGTGAGTAGGACTCCAGTCCCGAGAGGCTATAAATTACAAAAGGTAAAGTACCATAGTTCCAAGAAAAACTTAGATAGATGTGATAGCAGAGCTACACTGCTAAATCACAGTACACAGGCAATTTGTCTTTGCAGTCAATTTCTCTTCCTGTGCAAGGGTGAAAAATCTTTTGTCTTTCTACAGTGGAGTCTTCTCTCATGACTGCATGTCTACAGGTTGCCAGAGTGTTGTATTTAGGGCACAGAATCCGAGCACCATCTTTCTCTAGGAAATGGTCCAAGTAAAGTTACGACAGAAATTACTCATCATGAACACAGAGAACAGGTCTACTAATTCAAATGAGACTACACCATTACACAGCAGTTGCTACAGATGTTACAATTCAGGAAGATTAAAAAGTAGCAAATGTCCTAAACTGCTCCTGAACATAAATAGGTGTAACTCCATTGGCTGTGCTTTCTCCCAGCTCTTCACTGAAGCAGATGAAAATCTGTAACTTATTTGATATATTAGAGAATCATGATTAGAAAAAGGGTGACGTGCATGCATCTGCTACCACGGAATAGAAAAATACACTTTGGATGTTGGTGCACTTAGCACTTGGTGTGGCAGGGCCCACAGTAATAAGAGTGTAGCCACTATTACTATTTTCTTTAGCACAAATCTAAGGCTATAGGCAGTGCTGAGCCCACGCCTCTAGCTGCCCCAATTTGAGATGATTCCTTCAGCTGTTACACAGAGCTCTGAAGCATTACATAATTTGCTGTGTAACACCTGGTCTATCAGTGCTGCACATGTAACACACTGCTGTGCACATCTGAGCCACTTGGAGGGCTCACGGACACCCATCATGAAGGGATAAGAGCTCTGTTCCTCTACATCCAGACTCAGTTTCAACATCAGTGTAGAAATCTCCCCTCAAACCTCATTTTTTCACTTACTAAACTAGGCACAGTTTCTAGATATAAAAATGTTATCATTCATTGAGTCATCTGCTACAGATCCAATTGTTGAAAGCCAAGAACAAGAGGTTCTTTCAGTGCTTCCTCAGTTTCCAACTGAGATTTGCAGGTAACATTCACAGGTACTAAAATATTGAGAAATACAGCTTACTTGTAAGTGCTTCTGATTGTAGATGGCTAAAATCATCACTTCATCATTGCGAAATGCAACATCTAGTTCACTTTTCAGCACAGCATCAGAAGACTTGCACACCTTATTTGTTTCCCAAATCTATTGAAGAACACAGTATTTCATTAGCTTCATTAAAGAACAAGATGTAAAACTTGCTGAGTAACAGCACCTGTAAACCAAAGGCTTATAAATTTGCAAGTAACACAGACTTTTTTAAAACAATGAAAACTATGCTTCTGCTGTTTTTAATACCAGGGAAAGTTGTGCAATTACTATAGTGATTCCAACAGATGAAACGGAACTATTTTTTCCAGGCTGACTACGAGACTCCCCCGTGTTTAGAGTCATAGCTGTAACATCCAAAGTCTTCTAATAGAAAAAGCAGCATTAAAATCCAATTACAAAAAATACGAAGTACAGATTTCTTACTTCAATTGCTCTAAAAATTTCAAGAATGTATGTGTTAACTTGGGAGAACAGGAAAGGTTACCTTGGTAAGATATAGTTCTACTTTCACAGGTTTTAATCAGACATTACAATTACAGAAATCTATCCTAAATATTAACAGACAAATATACCTAACAATGAAACATATCAAGTCTCCTAGAATCCTCATAAAGCTTCAAAATTCCCAATTCAGATAAAATGCAAAACAAAACAGAAGGTTATAGTTACTCTTGAAGTGCCACTGGACTTTAAAAAAACAAATGGAGAAAATTTAGATAAACAGTAAATAAAGCAAAAGAGCCAGCACATTTTACTGTATATGTAAATTATTTCATAACAAATATTTGATTTTATATTGACTATAAACTTACATACAAAATACATGAAGTACATTTTTATGTATTTTATACTATATATGATTTTACAATAAACAATTCCTTAAATTAATAACTTAATAATACTTATCTAAATTCAGATATTTCAAAAAAGAAAAGTTATCTTACGCGTACTGTCTGGTCATCAGATGAAGTCAGAAATAAAGATCCATCGGGTGAAAATGCCACACAGTGAACCCAGCTCATGTGTCCTCTGCAATATGCCACTTTTGACAAAGACTTAATATTCCATAACTACAATAAAAACATGAAAGAAAAACTCAAATGGATTTAGACTGCATTTACAGCAAAAACAGTGCAAGTACACTTAATTACTATGTCTTCTAGTATTTTCTTAAATCTTATTCGGAAATCAAATGTAACAAGAACTGTGCCTGCTTATCACATTTCAAGGGTCAGGGAAATTGAATCAGCAGCCTCTTTGACTGCTATTATTTTAAAAGACATAGGAAAAAAAATCACAGTATAAAAAAATATAAGTTCAACTTGACCATATAGATTGAAAAACCAAAAGACCTCAAAAAACAACAACAAAAAACCCCAAATCAACCCAAAACGCGATATTTGTACAGACCTGCTCTAGCCATGCTAGTCTCAAAGCTATTCTGGATGTTTCCTTCCTTCTTATGTACCAGCACACAGAAGAAGAGAGGATTTGGTTTGAGTTAAGCAATACTCCTGAGAGTGGCAAGATTAGTTTTAGATACACTTAGCAGACTAGTCTAGTTTTATATAAATGTGGGTTCCATTGCCCAAAATGAACGTGTAACTTTAAAACATTGTTTCCCAGATGATATTTTAAATTTAAGAAGCCAGTGAAAATTAAAAACAATGGAGCACACCAAAAGCCTGCTAAAATAGCTACATTTGTTTTATCTCTGCATACAAGAAACTATTAAGACAAATGTAACCTTTTAAATTGCAAGGAGTCTTTTGTGGTATATTGCAGACAATCACTTACCTCAACAGAACAGTGAGACAAAGCAACTGCCACTAACTCATCCCCAGGACAGAAGTCGCAGTATTGGATTGTGCTGTGATGACTGACAACAACTTGAGTTAACAAACCACATGTTTTGGTATCAAAAAGCTGTGAAGACATAATTACAATAGGAACTCTGTTTGAATGATTTTACTACTGACAAATAGCTTATGTGCTCAACACTGTACATTCTTGAATTCAGAAGGTACTTCTCTTAGTCAGAAGTTTGTTGACCACATATTTTTATTTACACACACTTGAAATCAGGCACCTTTTATGTGAAAGATCTTAATGGCCTGGAATTTTATTTGTAATCATAATTTCTATATTGTAATACACTACCTCCAAAAAATTACTAAAGTGAGGTACTTACCAAAAGCGTATTATCGGCTACCACCAAAATCATGTCACCATTTCCGGACCAAGAGCAACATTTTACTAAAACCTCCACATCGTCTGGTTCCTCATCTGCATTTTTGAAGAAATCTTTTATCTCAATACTTCTCAGTACATTTCCTGAGCGTGCTTCCCAAAGCTGCAATAAACAGGAAATAGACGCAATCTCTTTTTGCTGATGTAGGTACAGAATACAACAGGAGAGAGCTCCCAACTACTTCTAAAGGAAAAAGGGCAGGGAATAAAATACAGCAAAAGCCCCTTGTTACTTTCCCCAGTCAACAAATAGCATTAGAATATTCACAAGTCCAAATGACTTACATATATATAAAAAAGGAGAAAAACAAATTAAGAAATAAAAACAAACCACAAAGAGGATTATGCTGCAGCAGAACCCTCTCCTTGGGTTTTTCACTCCTATCATTCCAGCTACAATGCTGCCTCAACTTCTACTGAACGAAAGAATAAAACCAAAAACAACACCTGCCCTGCAACTCTATAAACAATCTACTTACCATAAGAAATCTGGCATACATCTAGCTTTGCACCTTAATTTCATTGAGGGACATGCCAAAAATCTACAGAATATTTCTGTCCCCTTCACAACATTTTTCCTTATGAACAACAGCTACAGCAATCCTTCTTTCCTGATTTAGCAACTACATAGAAACATAACAGTGTTTTAAGAATTGCAATTCTGAAATAGCATAATTCTGTTGCAACTAAAGGCAATAAAAATAATACTTACACTCTCAGAAAAACACAATCCTCTCAGTTCTCTTTTAGTGCATACAAGAAAATGGCACATGGAAATTGCTTTTAATTTTTATGTCTCCTGATGAGTCACTTTCAGAGATGACAGAACTTTCAATTAACCTAAAAACTTACTGCTATTTCTGGTTAAACAATTCTTACTCCCCCTTCAAGTTTTCTTAACAAAGTGCATTGGGGGGCAAAAATATTCAAAATGAGGCTAGTTAGAATTTATTTGCAACTACAGGCAGTCAACTTCTTTTTCCTGGTACTGGAAAAACCATGTCAAAGTCTTGCATTACAAATGGGACCAATAATCAACTGTTTCAGGATTTAATTCATTAAAAGCTGATCATGCAGACACAAAATTTTCTTATACATATTTTGCATTTGATAAAAAACCCCTCCATCCATCATCAAAACAAAGGGCTCATTTAAAAATACACTGTATACCTTTACTGTTCCATCTGTCGAGCAGCTAGCAACATATTCATCATTTGGTGAAAATCTGCAGTGATTGACAGAATTTTCATGACCTATCATTGTATTTCTACAGTATTTTTCATTCAGATCCCAAACCTGTAAGAGAAATAAACATATAAATATCATCATATTCATGAATTATTAAAAGACAGATCGTTCATGCTCTTCTCAAAATCATGCACTAGCAGCCAAAACATCACTTTTATTTTTCCTTAGTTTTACCCACATGCTCATGGACTGGATGCTATGCCCCAGGCTACCCTAAAATTTACCTCTATCTGGTAAAATGCATGAAAACTATTAACATCAGAATTACATAAATCCAGTTAAAACTTTCTGTACAATGCAGACAAGGCCCTTGACCAGAAGAAAATTACTGAAAGTCTCCTCAGACCGAGAAAAAAGCTTTGTCTTGCCTCATTCCTTTTGAGCTTTGTAAATTAGAATTATGTAGCTTACACACATTAACAAAAATGAAATCTCTCAAGTTAGTCTTGAACAGTCTGAATATCATCAGGCCAAAGCCCTCACCTTCGAGCCCTACCAATAGAGGACTTGCCCATTCTCCTTTGCTGAGTACAAACACTCCTGCTCTGCCTTGTTGAAACCTGATTACAGAGCTGTAGTCAATACTCTTAACCTGTTGCCATCCCTCTTCCACCCTCTCGTCTACCAGGCTCATTAAAAAACCCCATTAATTTGCAGTGTTTAGATATATTTATACATCAATAACTACCCTGTTACGGCAAACAGCATGAGAATAATCTCCGCCTTTTCCACTTACTTTGATGAAAGTGTCATCTGAGCAGGTGGCTAGAAGGTACTGACCACTTCTGTTATTGAACTGGCAGCAATTGACCTGCTCAGAGTGTTCTTCGTATACCCACCTACACTGGCCTGTTCTTGAATTCCAGACCTAGGCAGAATTGAAAGGTGAAAAAGACTTTTAAATATATTTAAAGTAATTATTTTTAAAAATCTGGAAACTATGCTGAGATACAGATAAAGTCCTAAAACGTTTCAAATAATACCTCAAAAATATTTTGAAGAGAAAGATTATATACTTAAAAAAAGAAGCAAGACATTATGAAGGGAAAGGTCATAATTCAGATTAGAATCTGATAAATGCTGGAACTTCAACAAGATTTTGGTACTATAATGAGGAATTAAAAATCCCAAATATTTCACAAGTAACAGAAAAGAAACATTAAAAAAAGAATTATGGATAGATTTATCTCATGTTATGGATAGGACTGGACTCACATATTACGTTCTAGTTAAAAAGAAACATCTGATAATACAAATAAAATAAGTGGTTAATCCTGCACACATGATGCTAACACTAAGCATCTTTTATATTATGTAATAAGTGCGGCTTTTCTGTTTGTCAGCTATTGAATTATCCACATAATATTTAAGACAGTTTAAAATACTTTTAGTCTTAAGAATCTGCACTGAGTTGGTTAAATAGAAATTAGAATTATTAGTTTGAAAAAAAGAATGGCCTTTTCGCCATTCCCTTACCTTCACTTTTTTATCACTTGAACAAGTTGCTACAAATTCACCATCTGCAGAAAAAGCGCAACAGAGTATTTCATCATCGTGGGCATTTATCTCCAGGAGTCTCTCTCCACTTTCTGCTTTGAACACCTAAACCAAGGAACAGTAAAACCTTAAAACTCGCAGACAATTTTAAAACACATGTATAAGTTTCTTTTATCATCTCAAACAGCTCTCTTTATGTAAGCTCTTAAAAAATGTGTTGACTTTTGAAAGCATTCATAATTTCAGGGACAATAACATAATTATAAAGTTCTGCAAGGATGATAGAAATTGTAAGAGAGAGAATTAGTGAAAACTGATTTTAAAAAATACTTCTTTCCACCCCCGTTCTTTAAGCCAAGAGCCATGCCCTTTCACAGTATTTTTTAACAGTAACTGCAAAACACTATTAACAAAATCTAAGTTATTCTTAAAATTACAAATTCCAGTTTTATATGCACGGGATAGCCATACATATAAAGTAAGAACTTCAACAGAATTTTTAAGACTGGAGGAACAAAAAAACAAAAATAAGTAGGGAAAAACTGACAGGATGACACACGTTTTAGTCTCGAATTAGACATAGGCAATGAAAGGACAGCTGGGGAAAAGTGCTACATATTAATCAATTTCCTCACATTCTGGGATTTAACTGTACAATGTGGGGTGGGCAGGGGGTGGAAATCAGGCCTCCCTTTCCATCTTAGGTTACATATTCTTAATTATTAAAACAAACCAAAAGGTGTTCTTTACAGCACTTTTCAGATTATATGTTATTGAACAGGAATACCAATGACAATTAAATGGTTGGTATTTGTTCAGATAAGACCGTAAGTACTGAAGCAACAGGAAATCTACCTTCACAGTAAGTTCTGAAGAATATCTGTTCTTAATCTAGCAATCATTTTTTAAAGTACCCTCGAAAACTGAAAAGCTTAAGCCGTAATTAGAAAAAAACACAAATAAAATCAAAGTTAAAAAATGCAAAAAGGATTATGGCTAATTTTCCTATTATTTCTTCAATGAAAGTTTAGTGTAAGTGCAATTGCAATCCACAGATTTTTTTGGGTATAAAATGAAGAAGAAAATAAGCAATCTGCAGTGTCAATAATGAGGCCATTAAGTACAGAAGCCCAGCACAGCAACTGCAGCACACCATGAGTACATTCACCAGGCATCTCCGTAAGTGGATGCCATGATCATAATACTGAACAGGCCAGCAAATAAAATAAGCAAATAAAACACCCAGTAACAACACATGAAGTAGCCAAATGAACAGCAACCTCGTACTCAACTTCTCAAGCATCCAAAACAATACCAAAGGTTTGCAGCAAAGTTTTTCTTTTCCCTTACCTTTGGCTGTCTGGAATATGGGTACTTTACCAGGTTACTGGCTGGCTGATTGCTAGTTTTCTTGAGAGCTGGCTGATTCCCCTCCAGGCAGACTGCTGGCAAATTTATATTAGTCACATTCCTCTCTGTCTCTTCTAATCTGCTTTCTAAGCACTTTGGGCCTGTTTCCAATTTAATACTGCCCTCAGCTTCAGGGGTTTTCTCCACAGATATATTTCTTTTGCATTAAGGTATTTCACTAATTAAACACCATAGTGGCATAACGTCTACTACCATCCCATATAAAGAGTAAAGCTGTACCTAAAACACCTTACTGCTCCTCAGTACTGTAGAAGGTCTACTGTGACTGGAAATAACATTTTTTGCAAGCAAATACTAAATAAGCTGGGGTGCATTGCTGGGCTGTGACCTTTTCCATATCATTAAAAGGCATCTTACGTTCACGCATTAGGGCAGTGAGGGTATAAGCCCTAAAATCACACCATTTAGCTCTTGAAGATAATGCTTACCATTCTAAACATGCAACCTGACGTTTATGCATTAATACATCCTTTTCGATTATTTGTCTCCAATTATGATTAGATCCAAATATTTCCACATAGCAACAGAAGAAAAGTGACAGGACTGTTTAACAAATGTTTTCGAAATGGTACATAGCATCTCCTGACTCGTGCATAGGTGTCTTACCTGAAGTGTTTTATCAGCTCCACACGACGCTATTCTTTGCCTATCCTTAGAAAAGCAGGCATGGTAGACTGCATCTCTGTGCGGACGGACAACCAGACGGTAGAGATTTTTCAAGGATTTTTTATTTCTACAGGGTAAGACAATTATTTAGATGAGTGCCTTTGTATTATTCAAAATCATCTCTAAGAAGATTAACACTTTTTCATACATCTTGAGCAGCAAGCTTTACAACAAACAAAACAACCAACCCACTACACCTTGCCTCTCAGCCTTCACGCTGAACTAATAAAGGAAACAAAATTCCAACATTCTCTCAGGTTTATATTGTGCTCCAACAGTTACAGTTTAGAGATCAAGAAAGATAACATTTTTATGATCTGAAATATGCTATTTCCAAACATAAACGTTTTCCTGAGAATACTTGTTCTCCTGCAGGAGAACTCTTCCTTATCAATCATATTCAAAAACATTTGTAAATTTGTTTAGATCTTTGCAAATTTCCTTAATTTTCATGACAATGGCTTAATACTTACCACTAAATAGCTAAATAAGATCTGTGACTATCACCACTTTTCAGTCAGAGATTCGGTACAGAATCTAACACACCTTAGATGACTCTTGCCTCACTTGAACAAAAACTTAAGAGTGAGTAGCACTCATAATCATCCTGTTTAGCCAAATGCTATTACAGAAAGTTGGCACTGTAATGAATGACATGGTGATGAATGACCAAAACATCTCTCTCTGTTCTGTTGATTTCAGTCATGTTCTTCAGCATGTCTCTCACATCCAAGGTGAAAACCCTGAACTAACTGGAGATTAACTCTTCTGAACTGTGCAATTTCCAAGCAATTTTGCTAAATAAAATAACCAAATATTCAAAGAGGAGACTAATCTGCCTGGCTCTTACTATAATAATTGCTTGATATGGAGTCCCTCTGTTTTACAAGCGCCAAGTACTACAAATATCAGAAGAGAAACATCAAATAGAATCAAAGAGATTTACATGGTCAACTGACTATGGGACAAGGGTGGGAGAATGTTTAGATCTGTACAATTTTTCCTTAAACAACTTCCAAAAATACAGGAACAGCAAAATATTATTTAAACAGGAGAAATTTCAAGATTGTGCAGAGATTACAAAGTATTTTCCATCTCATTAATTTATACAACTTTGCAAGTTAGCACAAATGCTCTCCTTTTTACAGCCAGAGTTTACTTTAAAACCTAAAAACATACTCTACCATACCCAATACTTGCACTACAATTCTAACTTTAAAATAAAATTATGTAAAGAAGTTTCAAAGTATCATATTTTCATCTTTGCATCGTTATTTAAAAGGAACAATAATTGAATACAGAAGTAAATATATTACTCAATTTATTTTCCTGTAATTATTACTAAGTTGTGGCCTTGCATATCCAGGGTTCCCCGTCTCCCACAAGTTCTTGAAAATTATTACACTTTCTTTCCCCAGAAAAAAACCCCACCAGTTCTTACAAAGATCCTTTTATTACCATACATTGTATTTAGCTGTACATTAAATAATTTCCTTGTCAAGGGATCAGCATATCAGCAGATGGACTGCAGCTACTTACATCCACTCCAAATAAAATGTTCCTGTTTCTCTCTGAGCATGCAGCTTGGCTTGTTGATACACCGCTGATGTCTCTGGCTGGCAAAGACCCAGCTGGATGATGTCAGGAAATGGCTGCCGTCCAAGAAGGTGCCCGTTTAAAGACAGAAATTCCTGGAAATTCTCACGCACTGTGCTATCCTAAATACAGAGAAGATACTTGATGACAAAGATTTATCTTAGGATTTATTTCCTTGCTTTTTAAATTTTCTGTACAGGTAATATTCTTACAGAAGCACCCTTAGCTCTATTTTTCTATTAAGTTCTATTAGCAAGTACATACAATAGATTAAAATATTTCATTATCCTATTCAGAAGGCACAATATCCTTATTTTTCAAACAAAGAATACTGGCAATACAGATTTATTCAATAAGCAGTGTGAAATATCAGAAAGACTATTCCAAGTGGTCAACATAATTCTACACGTCCTCAAAAGCAGAGTACCTTATGTACCCACCACTAGGTATTGATGACTATAGTTATTGAGTTCCATGGCCAATCACTTACACATTGAAGTTAAAACTGAAACAGAAAACTGAGTTTCCTTCTTTTTTATCTTCTCCAAGTTAAAGTTCAATTTAATATTGGTTTCATGCTCTGGTTTTTTTAAGCTTTCTATATATCTGCCATATACATACATCCAACAAAATGCAATTACAAAATAGAAAACTGTATTTGGAACCGACTGATCATTTACCTTTTAGTATCATACCTTTTGATCCAGGATTGAGCTATATTCTACATATTCATGAATCAGATGAGCAGGCCCTACCAATTCTGTTTTAGCTTTAATCCAATCTAAAGAAAACATAAGATCACGGAGCTCCTACAAGAAACACAAATTTAAGTTCAGAGTGTAAGTTTCACAACAGGATCTACTTAGGGGGAAAAAGAAAAACACAGGAACTACATTAGGTATTTAATACACTTTGGTACAACTGTCTCTAGTTGAAAACTTATGCAATTTCCTGTTTCCTGCATCTTAGTTGTTCAGGTATAAATTCTGTGTATAGAAGGCTAAGCTTGTTATTTTAAACTGCTCTTTAATACAGCTAGTCAGAGAGGAGATGGAGCTACAAAGCAATTCTTGACTTTTGCAGTGCACAAGACCTGGATTTTTTACTCTGAAAAAGCTGCTTCTAGCAAAGATCACTGCTAATAATTGTTGATCGTCTTAAGAGACGCTGAAACTCCTAAAACCATGGGTAGATGATCAAGGGAGCGAGTCCTGCCATAACATCTTTTCATTCCTTCAGGGCTCTGGGTTGTAGCACATCAGGCCCTATGGACTTGTGAACATTCAACTGATCCAGCCAGTCCCTTAAAATTTCACATTTGTGTTCACAAATGAAAAGTCCCTGTTCCCACACTCATGGTCCTCCAAACCAGAGGGCTGGGCAGACAAGGTCTGTCAGTATTATTAAAGATTCAGGCAAAAAAAAGTGTTGAACTTTTTCTTTATCCCTGTTAGTTAGATGACCATCTTTAACAAGTATTGGTCCAATGTTTTCTTCGGAGTTTTTTTTTAGACCTCTCCTAGAAAAACTGCTTAGCAACAACACTGCACAGGTTTAAAGTGTATTCCAATTAAAAATCAGTAAATACCACAAGGATTAAAAGATTATCATGGTTAAACAAAGAAAAGGAATACATCCCAGCTTTATTAGTCCTCCAAAAAATAGAAATCATGTCTAAATAATGAAAAATAAGTGATACATATAATACAAACTCTAGAAAGCAGATAGTCATAACGAGCCAGGTTAAAGACCTCTGAGAAGCTAATTCCACAAAATGTAGAAAGGCTGCTAATAAAAACATTTTGACAACACATTGAAACTAAAGAAACTAAGATAATGGAATAAGTATGATCCAAAACACCTGTATTTGTAGCCAACATTAATTATGAAGGTTCCTACAAGAGATAAATCCACAAAGTGTATTATATGATGAGCCAGATGAGCCATCTTGAAAGAAGCTCAGACGAAAAGGTTTGAGAGCACGTGAAATAAAGCAATAAACAACCAGGATCAAATGCTATTCAGTGCATTTGAAACTGAAATTCAAGTGAAACTACTAATTATTAATCTTTCTGCATGATTTGCATCTTATACTAGCTCGGTATCTAAAGAACAGTAGTTGGCAAAAATGACGGCATTTTTTTAAGGCGCCAAGACAATCCTGGAAACAAGAGACTTGCCCTTCTAACTCTTGATAGGGTTATTTTGCTGCTGAAATCAGATAATGAATCTTTACACACAAATCTGTATGACATAAGAGGAAAACGCTAACAAGACTTCTGAAGATAAAAAAGTAACTGATGAAATTCTGTGATGAAATCAATTTACTTGTATTATTATACAATAAATAAAGCTTGGGTTTTCAAAAAGGTTTAGAGAAGACTTCTTATTAAAGCTTCTTAAAAAGGAAAAGAAAAACACAAGCTATTATGGTATAAAATAGGAAGTCTTCTCAAGAACTGGTTGAATAGACAAGATACAAAGGGTAGAAATGAAGTAGTTTTTGTAAGGGACAGTGATTACCAGAGGACCTCCTAAAGACTCTATGCTGAGTGTTTACCCAGCTGGACTAAAGCCTGGGTGAAGAGAGGCTCAGCTGGGAAAAGGCCTGGAGGGAAAAGCAGAGGTAAGAGTGGGTGAAAAAGGGAAGCCAAGGACACCTGTCAGAACCCACCTGCTGCATGTTGGCACCTGCCATGTGATACGCTAGAAAGTTGTACCAGTACATGCAATCCTCTTGAGACAGAACAGGTGTATTAAGCTTGTAGTATTTCTTGTACTGATTTACTATGTTTTTATGTAGCTCCTGCAATGTGAAGAAAAACACACTTTTGGTACTGAGGAATTATAAGTAGTATTATTATTACATTGTAAATAGCACTGAGGAATAATATTTCTCAATTGTAATACATTAACAAGTGAAATAAAAAAGCTTACCTTCCAAAATTGTACACCTAACCTAATTTATTGCTAAAGACTGCTCCAGAAACATTCTCTGGATATTAAAAGACAGAAAAGCAAGCTGTTAACCTTCTTTCTCAGACTGAGATTAGCTACTGAGATTAGCTCTCTTCGTCTTAAATGTGGGCAGCCAACAAAAATAGGATCCTTACATATATAGGTCTAAAGCAAGTCAAAAAACTTGCCTTTTCTTCATACCTACTATTTCTGCCTTGTCCTTCAGAACTGAAACTGAGTCCAACTTATAGGTCATCTTTCTGAAAGTACTGCCTCAAACTGAAAAAAAGGGAGCAAAAAGCATTTCTCTGCATTAAAAAAGAAATCTATTCTGATAGTATCTTGATGTCTTTGGAATCAACAGTGGAACATTACATCTCCTGCTGGAAACACCTGATAGAGAAATAATGGATATAGAGTCTTAGATTAGTCTCTTAGGTGCAAATGGAACCATCAAGAAATCCCTCCACAGTTTCAAGTTGAAAATAAGTATTTTTAATTACTCAGCCTTAAGTTAGACTTGATTTGGACCTATGCAATGAAGCTACTCAGGATACCATTTAACAAAGCAACATTTTCTGAAAAATGCCCAGCTGTGGAGAGTGAAGTTGAAAGTAAGTATCAGTTGATAGGCTACCTGAAGCTGGTTGCGATTCTTCTCTGTGAGAAAGTCAAGCTGAAGATCATGTAAATAATAATGGAATGACTTCCCATTACGATCACAGAACAACAGGGATTTGTTAACAAATTCCTGTAGTATATCTTCAACTTCTTCAGTTTCCATATCCCAAAGAATACAAAGAACCTAATAAATATTAATGCATTAACAGAGAAGAGAATCACAACCAAGTCGTAATATGATTTGTATGAGTATTATAAAAGGATACCAGTTAACTGACAACAAAATGCATACTAACAAATACAGACACATTACAAAGGATAATCAGCTCAGTAAGTTACCAATTCCTTCATACCAAAACACAGGAAAGATACTACAAGTTAACCTATCTTTTGTCTATTTGTGCTGATTTATGGTGATCATAAAAGGAGACAAATTCCACATAACAGTTTTCAAGCTTTCAGTGAGCTCAACTACAATCTAATTAAAAAACGATACACAGAATGCACATGAAACTTAAAACATTATGCAAATGTTTACTCAGTTATGATTATTTCAGTTTCACTACTAACAATACAAGTCATGGCAAAATAATGGAACAAATCTACCCAACTAGCAATTATAATTAAGTTACGTACTGCAGAAGTTATACATGACAATTATAAATTTTAAGAATTCTTTAAGGTTGTTGTTTGTATCTCACTAAAAATCACAAGATTTCTGCACTGCTGTTATTACCTTAGTAGGTACTTTAACATCTTTTGGGAGGATAGAGAGGTCTTTATAGTAGTCTTTGTAATTGTCATCCAGTTGCTCAACACTTATGGACATTGCTTCATCAAGGGCTTCGTAATCATAAGAGGAAGATTTTCTTATTCTTTTAAACTGCTTGTTCTGCAGCTGCCTGAGATAGTATTCCCAGCGGCTAGGGAAGTCTCGTAGTAACGCACCTATCAAGGATATCACAAGAGGAGAACCTGAAGGAAAAGATTAAATCAATTTTAGAGGTCATCAAGGAACACAATCCAACAGCTGATGGTCAAGTGACTGAATCAGGTAATATTCCCAATACACTGATTAAATTCTTGAGGCATGGAGGAGAGACAAAACAGGCACTCCATGTAGACATCTGCAAATTCACCAAATTTAGGTGTACTTGTGGTGCAGAGGGAAAATATGCTGAAGAAAACTACTCAAAAATCAACATGAGACTTCTGCTTAGCTTAAAAAAAACCCAAAAATATTTAACAAGCACTTGTATTTTGATTAACATATACAGTATTAAAGGATGTTCCCTTCTCTATCTTTAAGTCAAAATACAGAAGAAAAGTACTACATTCAGTGGTGAATTGTACAACAAAGAGCAACTAGAATACCTTTGCATTCTCTTACAAGAGAGTTAGCTTGTTCTGGAAGTTCTGATATTTTCATATTCACAAACAGGGATAAAATCTCCAGCCCTTTCTCATGTGCTAGTCCACTTTCCACATGAACCTCATATTTATTGCCTAGAAACAGAAACATGGAAAAAATTTCAATGAATGCAAAAAACCCTGTGGAAATTCAAAGTATTTTCCAAGTAAAATCTGGAGCAAAGGTTCATGATTTTTTGCATAGTATTTTATAGGACTAAGAAGAGTCTAAATTCTACTTATCAGAATCAGCTTGCATTAGAGATATATACATAGAAAAAAACAGCCTATAAGCTAATAATTACACATGCATTATGGGCAGTCACTGCTGAATAGTGTAGAGATAATCAGTCTAACAGCATCAGTGCCACAGAGGTTAATTTATTCTGTTGAGAATGACTGCACTCTTCAATGCAAACATGTAACTTTCAGGATAACATACAACACTTACTTCACAAAGAGCATAAAGTCTTACAGAGCAGAGTTCTAAAACCTGGCCACTCGTGCACAAATTGATAGACAGATTCTGTAAGATTCTTTTGAAAGTTCACACGAACAAGCTGCAGACACAGACACATAAAATCTGTGGTGCAGGAGAGGAAACTGTTCCTTACCAGCCACAGCATCTGTTACGCTCCTGTCCCTGCTTGTGATGAGAACCTGACATTGATTATCGAATGCTTTTAATACCCAGGAATCCCAAATGTCATCCAGGACCAAAAGAGATCTAGGGCATGAAGAAATATTTCAGATCAACTATTAGTGCTAAAATAAAGTATTGCATTCTAATAATAAAAGAACGCTTTCAGAAATTACAAAGTATCACTGCATAATTTTTTATATTAGTATGTAGAATATCTTAACAGTAGGTCCAGAGAAGGGTAACAAAGCTGGTAAAGGGTCTAGAAAATGTCCTAAGAGGAGTGGCTGAGTGAGCTGGGGTTGTTTAGTCTGGAGAAAAGAAGGCTCAGGGGGGACCTTATCAATCTTTAGGACCTGAAAGGAGGTTGTAGCCAAGTAGGAGTTGGTCTCTTTGCCATGTCTCAGGTGGAAGGATGAGAGGGAACGGCCTTAAGTTGCACTGGGGCGGTTTGGATTAGGTATCAGTAAAAATAATTTTCCTTGAAAGAGCTGTTAAGCACTGGAAAAAGTGACTGCATATTCCAATATCCTATGACCAGTCACGTTTGTAGGTTCCTACATGGAAGCTCACCAGAACAATGTACAGTACACTTCCCTACATCTGCCCATACATGACAGAGAAGTTACTGAAAACTGTTTTTAAAAGACTTGTTTTGAAGGGAGCAAGAAGTCAAAAAGACTAGCTGGCAAGTAGATGTATGAAAAGAAATACCAGTTATTTGCATTCTGTGAGTTTAATCATTGACATCTAATCCTACAAATTGTCTCCATTTACTACCTCCTTTTTTTAAGGGATGGAATTTTCCGCTCCACTAGGTGCCGGTTAAATTGTCCAATTCCCACTGAAGCATGACAAAACTTCCGCAATTTTGTTCGGCTAAGTGGCACTTACGCCATCAAAGCCTGTAAATAAGGATTTGATCCTCCTTAAAGAAGTGCATACACATCATACCCCATTCTCAAAGACACATTTAAGTCTTGGACACCCCCATCTCATTTTTATACAACTCCTCTCTTAATACCCTTTTGATAAATCAGAGGGTTCACAAGAATACTATCACAGCCATAAAGGACCCGTTTTGTGTCACTTCCACACTTGAAAATATGCTGGGTGGCATGTATTACAGCCTGATTTTATGTTTTTAATTAATCTGAGCACTTCAAAGTCCTCACGTTCATTAGGCACCAGTGATTTTTCTCCTCAAGTCACACCAACAAATCTTAAATCCTAATTAGGATTATTAAAAAAAAACCCTTAAAACAAAGAAAAACCAAAACAAACAAAAAAGCACCCCAAACCAACAAACACAAAATCCTGTGATAACTATCACAGGAGACTAAATTCTGTAATTTTTTATTTTAAAGTATATCATAGTTTCAATTTTTCATTTGACTAATACTTTAATCCCAAGAAACACACTAGCTTCACAATCTGAATCCTTTGTCTAATACTTTATTCCCAAGAGATGTACTGGGTTGGCTGCCTGAATCCAGATGTAGATAAAGTGACTTTTTGTCGCCAAAAAGAATTCCAGAGCAGAGCCAGCTCCTTCCCAAGCTGCAGAACCAGTGAAGCTTTGCTTCCAATACACTTGCACCCTCTGTGAGCCTTACTCCCCAGCACATTCCCCTCTACTTCCTCCCATGCCCACTTCTGTATTGAAGAGTTTTGATTTGTTTTGCTTGTTAAGAAACAAGAAACAAGAACGGAAACATCTCAATGGAGACAACCACTTCACATCCTTCACAGAAAAGTGCACTTTTAGCTGATAAATGGATAGATTTATTTTGGAGGACCTGGAAATATTTTTCACATCTTTTCTTCAGAAGAAAGACTTTTTTTTTTCCCCTGTACAAAATGCCAGTATTCTACTCTATGTTATCCACAAAGATCACAAAGCTAGAGTATTATTCCCAAGATAACTCACTGACAAACAGGCTTATTTAGTTTAGTACAGATTTTCCCAGAGAGTAATGAAATCCTCAACAAATAACAAAACCTATTTCTCAAAGATCCAAAAAGCTGCGCAGTGACTGAGATGCTGCTTAATTAAATCAAGTCACTTTCCCTGAAGTTTGAACAGTTTCCCCGGTTTCTTGGCAATAATTGGTCACATCATGAAAACCTGCTTTCATTTTGGTACCTCTAGATCAAACACTTTTTAAAGACATCAGCTGTTCTGGAAAGGAAGAATTTTCTGCAGTGATACACAACCTTTTTTCTGCTGTACAATCCTCACGTATCAGTAAACCAGTCTACACACACAATGAGAACACTGCAAGTTAAAGCAATCCTTATTTCCAATTGTTTGTTCCCATTTTTCACTATTCAATCCCATCTTTCACTATTTCACCATTTGCTTTTTCAAGCAGATATGACTCCTGTACAGCTGGTTAACATATTTTGTTAGCAGAAGCCTTACTAGCCTAAGTTAGGATGTTGGTTAAAAAAACAAAGAGTAGACACCACAGACACATGTAACCACAACACAAACACCACAGATGATTAGACCAAAGTTACTCTACAGAGTTTTATCAGTTAAAAGAATAGTGTTTGATTTTACTGACATCACCTGGGGTATTTGCGTAGCATCAGCAAACGAAGACGATCTTTAGCCTCCTCAATGTTAAGTGGCCTTTGTGGAGGAGTGGAGTCATGTTCCAATCTACTACAGAGATTCTGAAGTTTTATTAGGAGTCCTGCTTTGTCCTGTTTCCCAACAGAGATCCAGTGAACTCCTCCTGGAAAGTAATCTAACAAGAAAAGCAGTATTAATCATGCTATACATTTTAAATAATTTTAAATATTTACTGGCAACTTCCAGTAGTAAGTCAGCATTAATTAAAATACAAACATGTAAAGTCTATTGCAAGCCATCCTTGCAACTCTACTATTAACACCAAAGGGTGGTTCTACAAGACCACCCCTGTTCATTTTTAAAGGAACAGACTCTATAGGGCAAGTACCCATAGAAACTTCACACCATCACTGATGCTGTTGTCCCTCCTTTCCATGTCTTCCTGCCTGTCCCTCCACAGCCCCTTCTGCATCCATCTTTCTGCTAGCCTGACCTAGCATTTACATTTTCAACCCTGTAGCACTGCAGGAGTTCAGAGTTTGGGATGTAAAAATAATCCCGAAACAGTGATCAAAAGCCATCTAGAAGAGTCAGCTGTAGCAGAGGATGCTATAGTATCTATCCCTACATCTTTTTTTTTAATGCCAAGTACTACTTTTTCCTCCTAGTGTCCTATGCAATAAAAAGTAAATAAAATAGAAAAAATGCCATTAAATGGTTTTATCTAACATCTGCTTTAAGCTAAGGCAATGCTAATATCCACAAATGCCTGCCACTATTAAAATATATGTAAAAGTTAGAGCAAGACTTTTTCAAACTCACATAGCAAGGAGAGTAGTCTGAGGACTTTACAAGCAATGCCCAAAAGGAGTATAACTAGATATATTATTTTGCACTAACAGAAATAACAATTTCCAGTTAATTAAGGATGCATCTACTCTCACAAACCAAAGCAGATTCTAAGGTGAAAAGCTATTCAAAATCTTTTTCTACAAACTAATATAATACCTAGTAGTCCTAGAGCACTAAATGGTTATGACAGTTCTATTTTGCTAGCAAATATTTCAGAATCATCTAAGAAATTTAGAAACCTAAATCACTTTTAAGATGACATAAGATATTGCACCATACATGTCCAATATGCCTACACCTATAGTGATTTTTACATAAATACAGATGTTTTCCTGGCAGTACCTTCCAAGAGCTGAGGATCCCTTAAAGCTTCTGCTGTTAAGACAGTCTTCCCACAGCCTGCCATTCCATAAACTGTGACCCAGCCTGGATCACTTCCCAAGCAGTACAGCTTCTTTTTAATAGCATCTACCAGTTTTGGCCGAGTGACAAACACAACTGGTCTCTGTGGTACGCCTCCTTCGCAGAGAATGGTCTTCACTAAAGCTAAGAACAAGAAACACCAGAATAAAACATGAGTTCTAAATGTGATGCCTCTTCAAACCCAACACCAAACAAATCTTCACCCAAAATAACTAGTGGGCTCCCTCCCCACCTCATGTCCCATAAAAATGCCCTAAAAACTGCTGAACTCAAAACACCAAACACTGAAAAGATACTGCTTTTTAGAAACAAATTAATTAGCAGGCAACTAGCCCCTACCTAAAAAAGTGTTCAAATTAACAACTGCATGAGGAAAGCTTGTTACATTAATCCCTAGAAGTGAAAAGAGAATTACCAGTTCCTGTGGAAACTGGCAAACACGGGAGCTCAACATTACTATACCCAGCAATCAAGTCACTTTCTCAGCCAGAAGTCACCACGCCGTGGATGCAGCAGAAAAGAAAGGATGCTGTGTAAGGCCTTTCCTTGGCAGTTCACAGCACAGCACTGGGGTCCAGGCAAGACTTCCACTGATTTAAGCTGAGATAGCACGACTTGAAACGGAAGAGGAAAAGCCTAACAGGAAAGGAAATGTGCACTTCAACTGCCCACTTTGTGGCCATATAGAGTGACATAACTGATAAACTTTGATTATCTAAGATAGCCTTAAACTCCACATGTCTTTGACACTTACTAAATGTAGAGTGCCAGTAAATATGGCAGTTAGTCATATGCAGTTAGAAGGTTCTGCCCATTAGAAACTACAAATTTATTTCATGTCAGTCAAAGATGATACCGATGACAATGCAGGTAAAATTATGGAACTTATGTAGGGTAATTAAAAGATCTGGTGGAAAGAATTAAGTAACCTAATAATTAGATCAACTCTTGGAATGTAGGTTGAAAGATTACAGATTACTCTTCAAGATAAGTATCAGAATTTTGGAGGCTACAAGCTTTTCTGTTAGATTAAACTTCTTTAGTACATACAAATGAGAGTCCTTCTTTCACTTACAACAAAAATTATACCAATAAGAGAAAACCGTAAGAGCTGCAGGTCTCCTGCCTTTTAAAACAAACATTACTTAATATGAACACTTTCAAGGTGACCTATAAAAGTTGTAACTGCTGTAACTCTCCTGCCATATTACTTAATATTACATGAAATACACACATAAGCTACCACACTACCAAAACAAGCAAATGCACAAACTGGTCCTTTTTCGTTGGAACAGGTATGACTCATAGTCACTTTCTAAGGAATAAAAACCACAACTTGTCTTCATGCTCAAGCACAGGGATTGCTGTAGTTACACTGACCATGGGAAGTCATTCCATCCATCGAACTCTTTCTGTCACCGGACGAGATGGCAGGGATGCCGTCCTGAAGAAGTGCAGCAAGATCTCTGTACCCTTCATGAAGCAGTGCATTATAAAAGGATCTATATGTATTATTATCTTTTGTAAGAATAATGTTTATTAGCATAGCTGCTCGCTCCTTCTGTGTATTCTAGAAAAAAAATTAGAAGAGGTACTATACAAAACTAAGAGAGACCTTAGAAATCATTTAATCTATCACTCTGTAAATTATAAACTATTTATAGTTACAGAAATAGCCTTTAACTTGCCAAGCCCTTAACTCAACCTTATGAAGTACAATAAAAACTGTGTGCTAGGCATACACTTCAGAATTTGACAAATCCAGGAATTAGATAGCCAGAAATTACTATTTTTGTAAAGGATGGTAAAATATGTGAGTAGACTAGGAAGATAAATAGCAGTGAGAGATGATTCTACCTGCTGCTTCACTCTCTCCTCCTCCTGTAATGTTAGCACTTCGTCAGAAATCATACGATCCATAATATAAGAAGTCTTGATGTCCTTTTCCAATGCTTGACGATTCATAAGCAAATAGTTTCTGCTCTTGACATCCATATTTCTTCAATGTGAAACAGAGGAAGGGGGAGGAGAAATCAAGTCAGAACGGGAATATAACTTAGAAGCACAAGGAGAGAAGTTTTAAAACAGTTTATGAATTTTGGTGCTGAAGTCAGAGTAGCAAAGCATCTGCTAATTCTGAAAATACAAATTCTTTTCCCCATTCCTATTAATTTATGTTTATGAACACTTTCAGAACTACAAAACCAAAGACTACAAGCTTCTCATATACTAGGAAGTTGCTAAATGTCTCTATGAAAAGGTCTTCTCCCCACACACTACATCCCTCAATTTTTTTTAAGTCCTTGGATCATATGATTGGGACAACAGGATGAGAAAAAGGACGGCGTCTCATTGCACGGGATAAACACATTGTTGTCTCCAAGTTCACGACTCCATACAAGGACATTTGGATTTTGACGTATGATGGAAGAGGGAGCACCCAACACTGCCACCGACTGTGCTATCCCTTCCTTTGTCAGCATCTGACACACGGCTCTAAACTTGCATTCTTCCTCCATGTCATAAAAAACCAAACGTCTGAAGAAAAGATAAGGTGAAAACTGACTACAGCATAAAGGTTTTCCAGAACTGATCAGCTGCTCCGAGAGTCCCAATCGATCAAAACGCTCTCTCCGATCACACTCCTGCCAGGAAAGCTCCATAAACGAGTCCAAACTCCTCCACAGAGCAACTATGCAGGTACCTGCAGAACCGTTCACCTTTTCTGGCACTCTCTCCTTCAGGAGCTGGGTAGATGTAGAACGGCTGCTTTTGGATAAGTCCGTGATGGAGCGCCTCTTCTGCCGTACTGACAGAATTTCCTATTTTCACTGAAAATTACGCACTTAGGAAAGCCTTCCACCCTACCTTTATCCCACCGCACCGCGGAGGAAAGGAGACGCGAGAGCTCCCCGGTCGAAAAACGAATAATAATAATGCCACACGTGAAGCAAACACAAAAGAAACCGCTCCACAAACACCCCAAACAAAGGGTTAACTCACACCGCGCCGCTGTTGCTAGCCGCGAACGGAACAGAAACCGAGGCGCTCAGACCGCCCGCCCGCCCGCCGCCGACCCCTACCCCGCCCAGGCGGAACTCCCCGCGGTCCGGTCCGGTCCGGTCCGCCCGTCCCTGCGTGTCCGCCACGCCGCTCACCTGGCGGGCAGCGCGGAGCCCCGGCACCGCCGGCGCCGAGCCCCCGCCGAGCCCCGAGGCGCAGCCGCTGCCCCGCGGCTCCTGGCAAGGCGGCGCCGCCAGCGCTTCCTCCTTCCGGGCGTGGGGGGGAAGGGAAGGGCCAGCCCGGGCCAGCCCAGCCCGGCGCGGCCCGGCCCGCTCGCCGCCGAACAAAGCCCCGCGCTCCCTCCCGCGCCGGCGCGGAGCCGCCGAGCCCCGGCTGTGCGTGCCCGGATCGCTCGCCTGCCTGCCCGCGGCGGCGGGCGGGCCCCGGACGTGGCGCACCGGGCGGCGATGCGCCAGCCGCGGCCGGGGGAGGGGCCCCGGGGCCTGTAAACGTGGTGTCTGCGGGGCAGGGCGGCCCGGCCCGGCCCGGCTCCGCCCGCCGCAGCTGAGGCCGGAGGAGCGCGGCGGGTACGGGCAGCGGCGGCACGGACGGGAGAGGGGGGACCGCCGGGGCTGGGGGCGTCCCGCAGGGCTGGTCTGGGGGCTCGGGCTTGCCGCGAGTCTCGGGGGCGGAGGGGACAGTGGGTCACTTTGGGTGCCCCGCATCCAGCGCGGCCCGGGGTCCGGGAGGGTCTCTGGGGAGCTGCGGCTCATCCCTTTGTAGCGCCCCGGGCTGCGCGCTGAAGCCGTCCTTTTAAAGCAGAGCTTTGCTTTTCTCTGGTAAACTCTTTTCCTAACAACTATTCCGATCTCTGTCTTTTTTTTTTACCTCCACTTTAACTTAGTAATACGTGCTCTCGAACCCAAAGATGTTTAAAAAGCTTCAAAATAACATTTTTATGTTTCAGGGTTTTTTGTTGGGGTTTTTTTTTTTTTTGGTTGGTTGGTTGGTTTGGTTTGGTTTTTTTCTGTTGTTGTTTTTTGGGAAATCAAAAACTTTTTTTTCTCCATATTTCAAGCTCAGAGCATGTTTCCTAGTACTGTGACTCAGTCAGCTCTAAGCTACCTGCATGACAGATTAGATTTTAAACAATGCCTTTTACCCCTGTAAGTGACTTTGTAAGAATCTCCAAATATTTATATTTTGATATGTGACTAAGCAGAAATGCCGCAAAGTGATCCAAAAAACCAGCTCAACAGTTTGGTCTGAAATTATGCTAAAGCAACTCTGCTGCCAAGGATCAAATCTATTTTGAGCTGTATGGTGGAAGCTTTTTGGCTTAAAAACTACACTCTGTACTTCACTTGGTTGGTTAAAATATGAGCTGGAGATTCATATTGCCTCAATCTATTCTGACCTCAATTTTATCAAGAAGTTATAGTTTTTCTTTTTTCTAGAGGCAAGATTTCATGAATCTTCTGAATTTTTCTATCATGACTTTTTATTAACTGATGTTTGTGTTGTACAGATGACGTGAAATCATTTCAACAGAACTATTTCTAAATTAAAGCTTGATTTGCTATTTTATTTTTAAAATTGAAAAATTAATTTTCCCCTTTTAGTGTGGTGTAGGTAATATTTTTTTAAATCTACAGGTAAACACAAGTTCATCAGTGACATTGCTGATGAACTTGTAACAGTCATCAGCTACAAAAAGAAATACGCTTTTAGTCCTTGTGATTTTAAATACATATTTAAAATAGCTTATGCCACAGCAGACAAACTGTTTCTGGAAAGGTGAAATTAGCTTAAGCGTGAAAAGCCAGTTCATCTTGGAGAAAATACAAAAGCAGTGCTCTGTAATATAGAAAGCTAATTATGATACTTTACATAGTAATATAGAAAGCATTATGATACTTTACAAAAGTTCACATAACTAGGAAGCATAGAAAACACCAAAAGAAACATTTTTGGGAGTGTATTTGTGTACTTAAAGAGCAAAAGTTTGTGTTTGAGGATGTTTAAAAGTAAGAAGTAAAAACTAGTCCTTCCTGGGTTTTTTTTTTTTTCCTAGCTCTCTCCTTTGCTTCAGGCCACAATATGTCTGAAGTTAAGCCAAGGAAAAAAGGTATTTCTTCATCCAAGACCAATGAAGGTTCACAAAAGGCCGAGAAGCACAGTAATTATGGGAAGCTGGCAAGTGCCAGGACCAGCAATAATCGGAGTTCTTTTTGGATGGACTCAAGGACAAGTTTGAGTATCGTTTCTCTTGCTGTTTGCCTGGTGGTGACCTGGTAGGTAACTCTCTAAAGAGGATTTTAGTATTTTCTTTTGTATTCTGTGGGCTGTTTGATTTACATGTTAACAGAGTGCTTGGGCTAAGCGTCTATAAACTTGTTAAAGCCAGAAGGATCAAAGAAAGAGTAGCAGTGTTCATAAGCATGGAAACATTGGTGTGCAGTTACTATTACATTACTATAGAAGCTCCATCTGTTACATCATGTTGAAGGTGCCTTGCTCGTGAATTCTAAATAACTCCTTTGGAGACTACATCTACCTGAAGAGCAGCTTAGTCTGACTGTAAGTGCTCATTTGGCAGGCAATAAATAATTGGACAGAAGAAGTGGAGTTTTCTGTAAATAATTTGCTTAGCAGTGTGATAAACTGTTCATCGGGTGGAGTATTTAAGTAAAGGTCAAATACCTTCGTTAAAGATGTTTTAAAATATCTTAGCACTATCAGTGCCTTAGTTACCTTAGCATGCAGTGTAACAGCAAAGACATCTATGGATGCTTCCTTGTTGTCCTACCTCTTTTGGAACATAACTCTAGTATCAAGACAGATCAACTTCATTAAATTTTTTTTCTGTCATGTATTGATCTAGCAAATTTTGTGAACACAAATCCTGCCAGTAACAATTTGCTGTGAATCAGGTCCTGGAATACTTAATATATGCTAACTAAGTAGTTATGTTTTCTGTTTATTTACTTGAAATTTGCAGGTTTCTATTTCAGCAGTCAGGTCAATTTGCTGATCTGGAAAGAAAGTACAATTTCTTACAGCAAGAAGCTGAAAAAATCCTGGATGTGGGAAATAAAGTAAACCTAATTTCTGAAAAGGTAATCATTAACATCTTAATTGGATAATGTTTGGTGAACATTTGTCATTGTTTTACTTCATTGTTATTTTGTTAATTTAACTGACTGATTTAAAATAAGTTTTCATAATGTGTTTTACTTGCCTGTTAATAGGCCTTTAGAGACTATTTCATGTGACAAAGCATGTCAATCCATGCCATTGTTCCAGTATGTGAATATAGTGGTTGTATATCAGTATTATTTTTCAGAAACGAAACTATTTTTAAGAACTTACATATATGCACGTTTCATTCTACCAGTCCTCTTTGGTGTGTGATTCTAATATACATTGATTCGAAGAAAATTTACAGGCATTTTGATGTAGCAGACCTGTTCTAATAATATGAAGACATAATGAAGTGATAGATAAGAAAATGTGATAGTATTGAAAAATGTGATAGTATTGAAAAATATATTACCACGTGTGACACTATCAAGTAGAAAAGCTGTGCTGGCTGCCGAATTATCCCCGATACCTTATAGATAATGATGGTAGCACGACATGGCTCGTGCCAGTGATTTTGTTTCAGCACTGATCTCAAAATAATGTCATTTATACATGATGCAATTTGGATATTTATATACTACACTTCATATTGCAAAATGTGGCACAGGATTTACTATATTTTGGACCCCAAAAAAACCCAAACATGGAAAATTGCATATGTTCTATAGAAATTCATCAACAGACATACCTTTTTTCCATGACTTTTTCATGCTAGGTCAACCAACAATATTTTAAAGACGAAACATGGAAACACATCATGGAGGAGCTTTGTAACAAGTACAGTGGCTTTTAAGGGACTTGATTCTCTCTTAATAAATGGAAATGGTTTTCTAGTCTTACTTTTGTTAAGTAGACACAGACATTGTTTTGTGTTGTAAATGCAGCTTGAGCCTTCTGAAAGTATCCTGCGGGAAGCTGCCTCATCTGTCTCTGTGATGACTGAGTTTGGGCAGGAAATATCTTCTCTTCATAACATCATAAATGATATTCAGAACAATGAACAGACTCTCTCTCTAAAGATGCAGAACATTAATGAGAAGTTCCAAAATGTTACAAATTTCTGGAGAAGAAGCCTGGATGAAATGAACACAAATGCTAGTGGTTTAAAATCCGAAGCAAAGTTCATACATACAGAAGTTACTTCTAAAATTAATGAAGTGGACCAAAGAATTAAATCCCTTTCAGAAAGAGTAAGAGATTTGGAAGACAGTACAGCCAGAAATATCAGAACACTAAAAAAACAAGAAGATGATGAATTCTCTAGAGTTGAACAAAAGTTGAACTTGGATGCAAAGTCGGTTGAAAAGCTAGAAGAAGAACAGAATAGTCTGGTAGCCAAAGACACAGACCTGAATCAGAAACTTGCAAACTATGAACCTAAAATTGAGGAGTGCAAGACCCATTTGCCAACAATTGAAAATGCTATTCACTCTATTCTTAGATTGTCAAGTGAATTGCTTCGTATGGAGAAAAAGATACAGGACTTGAAGACACAGCTGTATGCTGTGGAAAATGACATGTTGAAAACTGTTTCTGATACAGTGGCGATGCAGAAGGTTCTTGAAGGCCTACAGTCCCATGGCAGCTTGTTCAAAGTGCAGCATGAAAGAGCTGTTCTAGAAACAGCACCTGACATAACAGTATCTCCAAAAGCAGAAGGAGTAACTTTAGAAAGCTTTAACTTAGAAAATGACCAGAACGGGGATAAGTGAATTTGGACTTAGGTTTTTCATTGATGAAAAATCACTTTTTTATAAATAATGTGATTTCAATGTATGTCAAGGATAGCTGAGGTACTGTCATTGATCTGAAGAGACATTGGAACAGCCTGAAAGGCTGAGAAAGAGGCTGGAGAGCAAGACAGTAATACTTTGTTAAAGGAAAGGAATATTTTCTTAAATTAAGGATTATTTTCATCTTATTTATTAAAAGATCTTTTTATTAAAAATTAATTTGAAGCAAAGAATTTAGATTTAAGGGGGGGGAAAGGTCATATTTTTAGTTTATATTTAGTTTTCACTACTTAGTTTCTTTTGTTACTTTTTGTATTATGTTCCATGGACTTGTAACACAGTGAACAATTAATCACTTATTTCTCAGTAGAGATAGCTGTACCTTGCTTTTAATGTATTGTACACCATAATGGTTTTGTGCTGCAGGAAAGCACTGAACACATTTTTAACAGCTGAAGCTTAGATACAACACCCTTACAGAAAACGCTACTGAAGTACCCCCTGCTGAGAACCTTGTCTTGTTCTGGCATGTATAAGCAGCTGGTATTTACATAGCAACTGTGTTACCATTTATTTGTTTGATCCCATGGAACTAGCCTCCTTAGACCTCATTTCCAGCCTTTTCCAACCTCCTAAAATCACTGGCATTGTCTTGTTCTGCCATTGAAGTCATTGAACTACACGTAGACTGAAGTTCTTATTAACAGATATTCCTGTTAGATTCTTTTTCCATCATTTAATTTACATGTTTGGCTTGGTCAGTCACTGTGTTACTGCAGGGGTTGGTTTTCTGGGTTTTTTTGGGGGGGTGTTTTGGTGCTTTAGAAACAAAGTTTAACCTTTTCTTCTGTAGGATGTTCTTTGTTAGGCATTACATGATACGTTTGGTATTGCTTTGCATTTCAAAGGAAAAAAAAATTTAACAGTGTCACTGCCATAGTTTTCCAAAGTTTGCTGAACCAAGAGCTGTAAAAGTAATTAATGAAATCAGTGGAGTTACGTGCTTGGGAGCGGGGAATATCCAGTTTATCCATAGACCTACTTACACATGATGTAGTACTACCTAATAGGCCTGATAGTTGTTTATTGAAATTTGGACCTCAGGGACAACATAAATCGTCTGCAGATTTATTGTCTTGATAATTTTGTATTTCTCAGGAAAGGAGATTGCTTAGTAGAAACAGTATGAACCCACAACATTTATGACTTAATCAGACCTAATTTGAATTATGCTGGGTTTGTACATTCATTTCTCTAGAACTCCACTGCAATCTTCACTAAACAGGTAACACTGCCTATTCAAGAGACTATGAAACCAGTGTTTCTGAATGTTATAAAGCTGTGTTGGTTTCATATAATTACTGCTTATGTATAAATTTCTGTTTACAGTTATATTCAAAATAAAAATATATTGTAGTGAATTTCCCTATCCTGGTACATAATCTAATTCAAAATAAACTGCTCCTCCAGAAATGGTACAGAGTTAATACTTTAATATTCCATGTCCTATTAGGAAAAACTGTTATATAAAGAAATGGTTTTTAAATACTTTTCACAAGTGTGTTCCAATTCTAGTGTTTCTACTTCGTATCTTTTTGGGGGAGAGTGGCTACATTGCCAGTGGTGCATGTATGTGCATGTGTACGTACCTGACCCCTAGTCTAATGTCTTTCATCAACCTCAACCCTACTGAAAGCTGAATATACAGGAGATTCAACATGTAATCCTCATCCCTAGCATTAAGTAGGAAAGAAGCACAACTTTCCACAACCTAAATTTTGGTCTTTTGCTTTTGAGCAAACAGTTCTCAGCTATTGAGGAACGACGAGCACTGTTGAAGTGTTAAAAATACTTGTTTCTGTGATGATATTTTTACTATTCGTGTCCAGAAAAGGATTAATATGAAACTAATTCTAGCCTCTTAGAATGTGTTTTTGTTTGCCTGTTCAGTGGTTTTTTTCTTTCCAAGTTCTACCCTGACTTATTGGGCATTGAACAGGATAGTATCACTCAGGTAATTTCCTTTTTTCCTCTCAAATTTGAAAATCAAGAACCAATCATAAGAAAATAAAAATAAAAGAGTGAACTAGCAAATCAAGACAAAAATCCAGCAGTAGCATGAGTTTTCCTTCACTAAAATAGCTTCTATGGACACTTAAAAATTCCTTTATATGGAAGAAGATTCCATTTGATGATCTGTGTTTCCAGCGGTCACCTTGGAAAGTCATGTAGCACCTTCTTGTAATTTTTTATTGTAATAGAAGAAGTACTAACACTTGTTATATATACTGACAAGAAAAAAAAATTGGTTGTGTTGTAACAGAAGTTTAGAGACAGGGTTTGCACTCAAATTGAATATCAGTGTAGGAAGATATTTCATTAAAGTATAGCTTGAATTTTGACGTTGAGTTGTTAAGCTAGAAATATTTTTGTATCCTTCTAGTGTGAAAAGACTTGGAACTTAATGAAACAGCTGGAAGACCTTCACATAATTTCTCACATTAAATATCTGCAGGAAGATATTTATACAATGAAAACATGGTCTAGCAGCATAATTAAAAAACAAGAAGAACTGGAGAAGAATTTAACAAGCCTTTTTCGTGCCGTTTCAAGCGCTGAACAGAATGCAGCTTCTGTAGCAAAAAACGTAACGCTGACAATTGTGACAGTAAAAACTGACATAAGGCGCGTTTCAGGCCTGGTCTCAGAAATGACTGCACTGACAGATTCTTTGCAAACACTAGAAGATAAAGTAGAAAAAGGTGAAAAGGCAACAGTAAAAAATATAGGTGACCTCCTTACCAGTAGCATCGACCGAAGTACAGAAATACAAAGCCTGGCATCCAGTAATGCAAGAAAAATCGAGCAAATTAAGACAGCACTGTCTGAGTTAAGGAGTGATTTTAACAAACATTCCAATAGACTTTTGAATCTTGAAGGTGACAGAGCAAAAGTTCTGAAGACAGTTACATTTGCAAATGATTTAAAACCTAAGGTGTACAAAGTTAAAAAGGAGTTTGCCATCTTGGAGCCCTTAATGAATGACCTAACACTGAGAATAGGAAGATTAGTGGAGGAGGTGTTACGACGGGAGAAGGAAATTGCTTTACTGAATGAGAAATTGGCCAATCTAACAAGAGTTCAAACCGAGATCAAGGATGTGAAGGATGAAACGACCAAGATTTCAGACATGAGTTGATCACTGAAAGGGTGCTGCCTAAAGAACAGTGTTTGAGGACTGTTAACTCCATCATGTGTAGTACCAAGAAGACAGACAATATTTAAAGGCTTCATTTAGAAGCACACCTAAACCTGAAATTTTTCCTATTCCTTTGAACAGGACAGGAAAAAGTCATACTTATTTCAAGGGAGAAATAATAATGTGAACAAAAACCATATCTCTCTGCATGTATTTGTCTTTCTGAAGAATGACAGATGCTATATTTAATAAATTGCTTGTTTTGTACAATAAAGCAGTGTTAAAGCATAAAATTATGTTCTAAGCTTTAGAGTTTGCTTTCATGAAGAAAGCAGGACCCAAGAATGACAGATCTCCAGTTTTGCTTTCCTGCTCCAAAAGAAGGAATAGAATTGTGGCTTCCAGCTAAACAAGAGGTAGTCAAGCAGCAGTAGCACTTTGTCTCAATATATTCACTCTATGATTTTTGTAAATTAGGTTTTTTTTTAATAATATTTAACAAGGTAAATGCAGCGAAGCAAGAAATGCTCAGAAATATTGCTGATGCCTTGCAAAAGTTTGTCACATTTAGATGGAACAATATGTATAAGGCTTTGTGTGAGGCTTTATAATTGTAAATCAAAATTACTGTGCAGCACTGTTCTGTCTTTAAAACACAGAACTCTCTATAGGGACAATGCTCTGAAAGACCTACTGATGCTGCTGATGGCTTTATCCCCAGTGTCACGGTGTCTGCTCAGGAATCGTAACTTTTACTCATTCATTATTTCTTAGTCTGTAAAATACTATAGTGAGCAGCAGAATTAGCAAAGAGAAGCTACTTATATCCCAAAAGGCTACTGCTCTGAACTACTGGGTCTATTTCGGTGCTTAAGAACAAGAGATCTGAGACATCTGAAAATACAGTTGGCACTAACAAGATAGTGGGAATGGTTTTAGCAGAGGAAGGTGGGGGAGGGAATTGCATTAAATAGGAATAAAAATTACTATAAAGATCAATTAGAAGTGATACAGCAACTCAGAAAATGCCTGTAAATGAAATTATATCAAGAAGTGTAAGTATACAGTAAGGCCTGTATAAGTTCTCAGTTGACCATACCTGAACATCTTGCAACTACTAGACTGTTGATTGTATGGAAGATACAAGCATTCCTCTCCCTCATACACATTCCATGTCTTTTTGGTCTGCTTCACATTGCTTGTCTTCTGTACATTCTTTGCTTCGTTGCCCATAGTCTGTAAGTTTTCCTCTTTTTGGTATAGATCCATTCCTACCTCCCCCTTTCTTGTACCTCTTTCCAGTCCACCTGACAGATGGCAAAAATAAACCTGTCAAAAGACAAGTTTTCCTAGAAAACATCCGCAGATACTCTACCAACCCCTGTCCCTTTGCTCTTCCACACACTTCTTAAGTGAGCCCCTGAAAATAACCAAATGGCATTTGAAGGAGGCAGCAAAACTAAGGAACAGCCATGCTAAAGCACGCATTGCATATCATATCTGAAACAACGTATGTACACATGCACATACACCTTAGGAATTTGAGGGTTATATAATAAATATTTTGTGGGTTAAAGGCATCCCAGGCTACAGTAATTTTATTTACTTTGCTTTCAATTTTATGAATGCATCATTTGTGGTCAGTTGCCAGTAAGAATCTGCAGAAGCAGAACTGGAGAACCGGTAGAGCAACATCTACACAAGTGATGTGGAAAATACATTCCAGCTGCACAATTAATCTGAGCAGCCTTGACACAGCAGAGAGGTCTGTCTGCATGAAAAGAGTGCACTCACTCCTTGGAACAGTAACCAGAAAACAAGCCAGGATAAACAACTCTGGATTTCACTTTCAACCTCCAAATTCAAGAACACATCTCCCAGTGAAAAGCTGAGTGTACAGTCTTGTGCATGGTCTCCAAGGTAAGTTAAGCATGCAAAAAATGTTACAGGACCATTCATTTCCCTTTCCCTTTAGACATGCAGACCTCCCACCCTTCCTTCCCAGGAAGTGCAGGTCTAAAGCATTATAATCCTTTCAGAATTTTTTCTTGCTGCGAGCAAGACAAAAAAATTAAGTCACAAAGGTAAAGTTTACTTGGAAAAAATATTTTAGACTAATCTGTATCTAAAGTTGTCACACCACCGTACTGACCTCAGCAGTAAGGCAAGCGATCGGAAACTCTCCCATAACCAAATGGTTATTGGTAAGGTATTGCAAATCTCTGTTTGCCCTTCAAGCACACTTCTCCACTGTACTAAAAAATGGAAGTTTTATAGTAGCTTAGTAATTACACTGCTCTAAGGAGAGAGGCAGAGAGCTCTTTCTACAGTGGAAAAGGTGAGCAGAGAGTGAGGTATCTTTCAAAAATTTAAAGCAGAATGGTAACCTTGCCTCCTTGTTTTAGTACTGTCAGTGCTGGGGAGAGTATCAGCTCAGGAAAACTACAACCCCTTAGTTCATTTCTAGGGTCATGCAGTGATACTCTGCAATTTTATCAAATGATTGTGAGATTCAGGTAATAATGAAAATTACAGCTATGCTACTTAAAATAGATCATCCCATTGAGCCCAGCCTGTAGTGATATTCAGGCCATCTTTGCTTTTAATTTAGTTTTCAGGTATAAAACTGGCCAATTAATATTCTTGTCAGCAACTTGAAAGGAAAAAAACAACCCAAAAGCCAGCAACAGCATTAAGTGATACATGATAAAAAATTACATGAGCAAAGTAATCCCAAAACATTAAAATCTACTTTTACACACCAGAACGTCTGCTCAGCCAAGAATTTCCTGCTAGCAGTCTCTTTCTCCCCAGTACTGAGTTACAAAAATTGTATTCTGTAACAAGGCCATGCAGCTATTAAGCCCATCTACCCAAAGTACTCATATTTGCTATAAAAAAGCAGGATGTTTATTGTTTTCACTGTGAACTACATCATTTCTATGTAGAAACGTAAATGAGTTACAACTATTTGTATTATTACAGCCCGTTTTAAAATGATACGCAACAGACATTTCCGCGAGTATCAGCAAGTGTCGGCACATTTCATCTGCAGTACAACCTGATACAAACACCATGTGCAAATGCACTTGTTATTCCAAATTTATAGATACGGTATGCTTTAAACCAGAAAGCTCATTTCAGCTCCAAAACCAGCAAGAAAGGATGTTTCCTCCTTCATAAAATATACACAAGCAGCATATACATAATCCATGTTCTGCAGAGCACTTTGGGGTTTAGTGATGGGTCTGGAGTTATCCAAGCTCAAAATGGGGTACCCCTTTTTGATACAAGACTTTTCTTGCAATGGAAGTGCAAATCCATCAAAAGCATCACTGCTCCACGTCAACCTTCGGAAAATGTACCAGGCGTTATGCACAAAGTTGACCTTTTAAATGCATTTTAATACTACATTTTTCCCACTGAAGCTTATTTAAAACACCAGCAGGTGACCCTTTAAGCAACACCCTTTCCTAACAAGCATCTGAACAGTCCTATGGCTGAATGTCAATGAAGCTGGCAGCTGCAAGGCAATTCTCTCCCCTTCTTGGGTTTTCCACTGAAACACAACACTGCAAGGAGCACAAAGTGTATCTTCCCTTTCTCAGTTACAGAAGGAGAACTGCTGGCTGCTCCTTGCAGTCTTATCTCAGATCTACCTTGATAAAATTATCTGAGCATCTTTAAAAAGATAAGTTTTAGGTCTACCCTTAAGCAATGAGAAAATGGACTTAAGATTCTCTTACTATTGTACGTATTTGTAACAACTGTGCAACACTGACTCAATCCTAAAGAAAAATTGTGCGATTTTGCTCCACATATAGAATGACAGTCTTAAGAAATTTAGCTCAGCACTAGGTTGCTTGACACACTACCTCACTGCATGAGCCAAGCTTGTTTCACTCTTCTGGCAGACTTAAAATTTGACAGAAGTGCTTCACTTTTCCCCAGGATTAGAAGGAACTTTCAGCAAACAAAGGAAAATCTACTGAGTTAAAACCTGCCTCTAGAGAAACTGATATCCACTACCCAAGTGATGGTTCTGCCTAGCAAGCTGCACCATACACACAACTTCAAAAGGTGATTTAACAGCAACAGTCCCGATACAAGATCAAGTCAATAGTAAAGGCTCTTCTCCAAGGAAGCTCTTACAAGCATTTAATGACTCATTAAATAATTCCAAAGCTTCCCATTCACAATGGGGAAACAAGGTTTACATACTTTTAGCATTAAATAATTTTAATTCAACTACAAAGTACTTGTACAAATATTTTATTTAGACTTAGGGTATTTGACTTTGCTGTGTAATGCAAGCAGATAACAGCCGCTCTAAGAGTGCCTTTATTACTGTCACGGTGACAGGGAAATGGTGTAGTTTTAGCTTTTACTCCGCATTCTGAAAGGCAACAATTCAAAATAAGGCCCAGCTTTCTTATTTAGCATAATTATTCTAAATCTTGGAAGTTGGAGAGTTCTCCCAGGGGGCGAGAAGCTCAATGCTACAATAACAGGCACATCCAACTCCAGCAAGATGCAGCAGTCAGTACATTTATGCCATTCCAATGGCACCTGCCGGATTTGTCCTTCTGGCTCCAAAGGAGCCAAGTAAAGAGGAAGAGGCAGTATAACATACGTGAGTGCCAAGCTAAGTTCAGTATCAACAGCTCACATGCTGTAAGGCAGCATATCCACAGTTCTGCACAAAACCAACGTCAGCTCCAGCTCTACTTTGTGAGCAAAGTAGAACTGGATAGGGCATAGTGATTACCAACTGTGGGTTATTGAACAGGTGAAATGCAGAAGGCAGCATGACCATCCTTCACTAAAAGACTCGAGAAAAAATTCAAGAACAAATACCTTAACATTGCCTCAATTGTCTCCTCTTGTGTGCCGAGGAGCATGTATTTCTTCACATCAAGGTCCAAAAAACCTGGTATGGCTCCTTGTGCTGCAGAAATACATGGTTCAACCATAATTCAGTATTAAACTAATTCAGAAAAAAAATAATTGAAACAAAAAACTACAGCTGTAGCAAATGTAGGGGAAAGTTTTTCAAACTCTAGAATAAAACACAAGCCATTTTTATTTTACTGTAAAGCTGAAGTACGCCAGTAGTAGTCAAATATATTTGAAAATCTTTATTAACATCAGCTTTTCTCTAGTTAAGAGGTAGCAACTACTGTTAAATTCCACAGGACAATCAGAAGGGCCAAGTTCTTTGGTGTGGTTCAAAGCCAACAGAAGCAGAAATTAGTCAAGTAAGTTTAAGTTGGGATGACCATCCCAAGGCAGAAACAGCTCCAGTATGCAGAAGGTTCCTTTTATCTCTGTGAGGAACACTGATAACATGACCACAATGCCCAATCAGACTCCAGTCTCATCTCAGCCATTCAGGAGTTCAGCTGTTCTGCAGTAACAGCTTACTACAGGCAAATGATCAGTGGGCTCAAAGTGCACACGACTGCAGTTAAGTTTCCGCAGTTCTGCAAGGACAGGTTCTTGGCACTTCTCTGGAAACAGTGAAAGCCTAATTTTAAGTGGAAGAGTAGCATTCCTCTAGTTTCTAAAGTGTGGAACAGGGTATTTTTTTAAAAATTTTTTGGGAGGGATGGGGGGAAGCCAGGAGAGTATTTGAGGTATTTGCTACTATGAAATGAAGCTTACATATGCAGCAGTAAACAGACGCTAAGCACTCTGTTTCTCATTTATTTCAGGCAATGACAGTGGTAGAATTTAAACCCTCATGTGAGATGAGGGCACAACCAATAATGACATTGTATAGAGTTTGTTTTCTACATAGTCAAATATATAAAAGTTTCATGAAACTCATCACTGGGGCAGCCAGCAGTCAGTCCATGAGTTGTCTATTCAGTTAGACCAAGCTTCTTCTTCAGAGATTCTGGCATTTCAGGTGGAGGTGGGCGAGGAAGTCTGAAATAAACCTTGACAGAATCGTAGATGAACCACTGTAGTGCAGTCAGGGTACCAATCATAATGATACGAGCAAACAGACCTTTCCATACACCTGGAGAGCAAACCATAAAGCATGAGCAGCATAAAATGGCATGAAAAAAACGAAATCCTCCCCAAAACACCAAAAACACTTGACCCAAAATACATAAAAGTAAGAATGTACCTTTGAATCCAAGCCTCATAAGAACCTGTGAAGCTGAGCTGCCCTTTTCTTTGTTCAACACAGACACCACAGAGTCAGCAGGATGGGAAACAATTGCACAGAACACACCAGCTGAAAGAATAATTTTACATTAGTTCTGTGGTGTTTTAGCTGTACCATTGCTGGGTACACTAAGTACAACCAGCTGAAACTTCTGAGCAGAAGAAAACAACCAGAAGAAAACTTCTGAATCTTTGGATACTGAAAATCCTCCTTCCATCCAAATTTCTCTTACCTTCCCAAGACTGAAACAGATACAAGTTTTCACTTAAATCAGCTGCAGTTCCTAAATCTGACCATCATCACTGGTTAAGAGTAGTGTCCTATTACAGACCCATTTTCCCCTACCAGACTGATTATAGTTATTTCTCCTGCACATTTTGAAGTTGCAAGTAAGTTCTCCCATGTTAGTGACACCCAACAGGTCTCTAGAGTTGCAGTAATCCATTAATGAAGTGTAGGACTTAGAGATTCCTTACCAATATAGCCTGCAACAAATGTGACCACCAGCTGTTCTCCTTTTGTACATTCACTTCGTGGCTTGGGAACAACATACTTGTAGAGAGCTTCAACAGTACGTTCAAAGCAGGCAAATTTCATCATTGTGTATGGAATCTGTCTCATCCACAGCGGAGCAACACCTTTATAGAAACTTAATCAGAGACGAAACAAACTCAGTTTCATTTTTTTCAGTATTTAAGGTATATTTCTAACCTGAAATAAATTATTTATTGCTGCTATCAAGAATACAATTTCTACATACCGACCCTGTAATGCCATCAATACCTACAGAAATTTGAGTTGTATTCATTCCTGAGTACTACCTTAAAACAGCAACACAAATTGAAATTTTCCCGATCCCCAGGCTGCACAACAGTTTCTATAGTCACTTTTCAGATTACAATGCACTGCAGCAATGTAGTACTGATACTACCAGTGCAGTAAGGCATACCAGTAATGTCTGCATACCAGCCAAGTCCTGATAGTGAGACATGACCTGTACATCTACAGCCACTTCTATCAGAACAGAAAGCTAACATGCAGTTATATTACTCTCACATGCCAATGACTCAAGCATCTTTGACTGTACAACCAGAAAGTTGCTGAATATCTCTGAGTGGAACTGCTAGAAACTGAAGTTACCCAGCAGAACTCAGCACAAAGATACTCACAAAGATGGATCTAAGGAGCATGTGGAATTAACAGTCAGTTCAGCACAGATTCCCTGAAGTATGTTATCTTGAAGTACAAAGACCAAAACGTATTACAAACTAAGGCCAGAATTAGTTATAGCACCAGTTCTTCATTAACAAAATGTACTGAACATCAAGAACTTCAATTAAAATGAAGAGATGCTTACGCCCAGATGCCTTCTTCTGCAAACATTTTGGGTAAAGCCTGCCGTAGAGTGTTCGCATATCCAGGCTGTGTCTGAATACGAACTTTAGCAGCTTCCATTGGAGCCAGAGCAATGTCAGCAAAAAACTCCGCACTGGCAGATGCAGCTAAATATAGCGAAGTACGCCACAAATAGGCATTTTCCTGAAATTAATTTAAACACATATTTTTATTAATGAATCATGCCTTTGTGATTACTCCTTATCACTAATACTATTATGCTGCAGACATAGAGCTTTACATAAAACATTTAAAGCTTACCTCTCCCAGCATGTTGCCATATAGGATTTTGAAAACTTCATAGAAACCAAATTTACAAAGCCCTTGCATGGAATAGCCAATAAAGGTTGGAGCCCACCCCTTAGCCAAGCCACGAACACCATCTTCCTTGACTGTCACTGAAAATCCATTGAAGATGCTCTTGTATTTTTGTGGATCAACCTAAAGAGAATAGGCAGTTAAAATGTTTGATATAGCTTACTATTTACCTTCTCACACCCCCATCCAAAATTTTAAGTTTTTAAATTCCTCAAACATCCGGCTTCCTACGATTCCCTGGACAGATGATGTACTCACCACAAAATTACACTAATGTAACCATAATGGTTACTTCCTAATCTCATACCCTGACTTATTTTAACAGCCAGTATACTCCCCAATACTCAGAAACCTCAAACTGAATTTTGTTTTACTTTAATTCTTCAAATTAACAATGCGACTGTAATGAAAAGATTTACTGAAATCACTGTTCTAACACTGTAAGTGGTGTACTGGTGCGACTATGGATAGATCAGACTTTTAAAAAATCTAATGGGTCCTGTCAACAATCTCATCTACTTTACACACTAAACCTATGTAACACCCAAGTGTTGCCAGAAACATAATGATTCACCTGATTACTAATCAGAGAAGGTTGTTTTTCCTGTGTGATCTCTCCACATAGTCAGACTAAGACAGATGGAACAAAGCAGATCAAAGAGTACTCAAAAACTTCTACATTTGTACTTTGACTTGGCAATACAGGCTACACAAATTGTTTTCTGCCCACAAAATTTTAAAAAGACTGACTTGAATAATTTTGTTTCAGGTGAAAGGAAGTAATTTAGCAGAAATTTTTTAACAGGTAATTAAGTCACATCCCACTGTTACTTTTCATATTTGACATCATCCAACATTTCCTCAGAGGATAAGAAGATATCAAACTGGAAGCCAATCAAAGCTTTCAGAAAGAGCTATGGGATGTGCATGCCAACCTGCACTGACTGGTATTTTGTCTTGCAGTCTAGGAACAACATACTTGAGATCTAGTTCACCTAAATATGTCAATTTTAAAAAAGACATAATTTTAGAAAATTGGGTATTTAATTGGGCACTGTAAAATGAGACTATGTTCAAGTCAGAATCATGCTTAGTTATTAGGTGTGTAACAGGTGTCCTGTTTTCAGTTAAACCATGGCAAAGGTGACCTCTTCTTAAAAAGACATGAGAGGGCAGGCAACAGGTTTCTTCCTGGAGAACTTAGGAAGGATTAGTAACATGCTCTGTACTGGATCTGTAAAGAGATAAATGCTGACAGGTTTTACAAGATCACACCTGGAATCCACATGGAACCCCCCCCTCCTGAACCTCCTTTTAAGTGCTGGAGAGTGAAGGGGCAGTATCATCACCCTTACCACGTAATAAACCAGAACTGGTAGCCCACACTGAGCATGTCTGATGTGTTACAGATTTCCTAGTTTGAGACCAGAATTTCAGGTGCTCTCAAGAATGCGAAAAAGCCTCTCTGGTAAACACTGTTAAATAAAGGCCATTCAGAAGAACACAATTTTGAAGAATAGCACATGCATACTCCTAGTGTGACGAGGAGGTTTGACTAATTCATAGATGTCTCCTAATTTCAGGAGTTGTATAATTACAAAATCGCCATTTCTATACTCAGTGTCAGCCTATGCAACAGCCTATGCAATACTATATTTCCAGAAATTTACAAGTGTGCTTTAATTTGCTTCATTCTTGCAGAGTTGCCTGAATAAATCCATTAGTATGTTTTCATCTATGGCTGTTCACAAGACGATTTTAATGTGTCATAAATGCAATGCAATGAGAAGTTCTTTCAGTTTAATCAAAAACCACTTCAAGCAAAGCAGTCGCAAGCACCGAGGGCCTTCCTGATACCAAATCGAGTTTTAGCCACGCTACTCAAAGTGGCATCATTAGAAAATATCCAATTCATAAGCCATGCATTGATATCCACAGTGTTAATGGATCAAATTACACATGCATGTCACTCCAGGCTAAAAAACGTAGATCCAAAAGATACTATTTCCTTACTCCAAAAGCACTGTAATAGTGCTGGACAGCCAACCAGCCAGCAGAGTAACATTGTGGTGGGTGCCTTTTAGAAAATATAGTCAGCTAAACATACCTTAAAGCTGTCAAAAATAATTCATCCAGATTATCCTTAATACCTTTATTTCTCTTGAAAGTGGTATTTTGCTAGTCTTACAGCAGTAGATTTGATAAAGCAGCATTCAAGTTTACTTGCTTCTTGTCATCCACAAAGTACTGCATCCCTACTGCAAACTCTTAATATGCTGGCTAGATAGAAAATAGAAGTTCAAGAAATGTTTATGTTTATACAAACCTGCATACGACATTTCACTAAATCCAGAGGTACGACACCAGTGTGTGTCAGGCCACAACTTAGGACCCCACCAACGCCACAGAGAGCATAAAACTTGAGCGAGCCATATTCACAACTGTATTCTGCAGCAAAAAATAAAGACACACCATGCTTTTATATAAACTCCATGCACTGCTGGACAGTGATGCCCCAGGTATAGTTTATGCCTCCAATTCATTAGTAATTAAATATACCACACTAAACATGCTCTGTCATCACATAACATGCAGAACAAACCTGCATTCTGCATTTAACCAGGTCTAGAGGAACCAGTGCCGTATGTGTTGTTCCACAGCTAATAATCCCACCAAGGCCACAAAGCAGAAAGAATCTGTTTGAGCCATATGCACAGCTGTATTCTAGTTAATTGGGGAAAAATACATATATATGATCAATCATAAATGGCAACAATGATCAGAAAAGAAACAAAACTAAGGGCTACTTTCCCAAAAGTATTAAACTGCAATAATTTCCCATGCTGTATTATTTCACTATATAATGTTAGAATGAAAAATAATTCTTTTGCTTCAAATTAAAACAGTTCGGACTGACAAGATTTGATTCTAAGCCTTCCAAATTGAATTGTCCCTTTAAATAAGCAAAGGAAGAAACAGTGAAGTTTTAGCTCACAGCACACTTAAACCATATGAAATCCCAGAAGTTACTAGCAGAAATTACGACTTGAAATTGCAAAAACCAACAATTTCTTATATCCAGGAATTAAGGAAGAACAGTATTCCTCTAGTACTCAAAAGACAAAGCTTCTTTCGTTAAATATTCTATGACAGTTTAACTTTTGTATTTATTTAAGTAGAGACTACAAAAATCTACAATACCAGTGTTGGAGATATGCAGATATATTTTCAGGTATTTTTCAGATTATTTATGCAGATTTCTAAAAAATTTTCTTTCAAATACAGAATCTCAAATGTATACATCTTGTTTGATGAAATTGCAGATTGCTGTTTATTGTCCCATTGAACACTTGTACACAAAGTTCATTAAAGAATCTTTCAATCACAATTAATCAAGGGATACTTCACATGCACTGTTCCATACAGTGTATGTACTGTGTATAAAATCATCCAATCTTAAAACAAGTTATTACTTTTCACATATTCCTATACCGCAGTTACTAGAGCTGGAAAAAAAGAATCCCTTCTTTCATTTCTGAAGAAGCTACAGAGGGATCAGTGAGTGCAAATAGAAAACACTCAAATTTACAATAAACATAGTAAGCATACAGTAGCAGCACAGGTCTACTACTTAACATTTTAAATACATAAGTAAAAGTCAAACTAATATACTGAATAAACACATAGAAAATAATATACTATGTAGAAAATATTCCCAAAGTAGAAAGGCTTAATCTTTTGCTACTAAATCTACTGGTGTCACTTCAATATAATGAAATAGGCATTAAAGTGTTACAATTTAATAAGAACTATCTCCAAGAAACACTAATGAAAACTAAAAGCCAGCAAAAACCTATCTTATGCAGAGCTTCTTTGCCCAATCTTTCTGGTTATGAATTCAAGAGAAATAGACAATGATGTTCAACAGCATCAACAGAGCAGCAGCTAACACTAGCAGGCTTATCCAGCTCATAACTTTGCTATTTTAAAGGAACTCCTTCCCACGAGTGTTCCAGATTGTACATTACATTTTATATTTACATTTTTCACCTTACTCTTAAAAATTACCAAAACAATAAGAAGTTTTTCTTTATTCTAAAACAATAAATATCAATTCACCGATGCCATAGTGAACCTAAGCTTAAAGCTAAAAGTCAGTTATCAGAATAACTTATTTTTAATTGAGACACTGCTAAAGACTGTAAATATGCTGGTCTGGGACTTACACATAGCTCCGAGATAGCTTGGCTATGCTAGCAGATGTGCAGGCAGCAGAAACAGTCTGTTTACAACTTTCCAGAATGGCTGGTTAAATACACACAGACCAGGCTTTCTATGCAGGTGTAATCAGAGAACAGACTCTAGGTCTGTTCGGGGCAGCTCCGTCTAGCAGTGTCTCTGGCCAACAGCACAGGAGCCCTGCACCTGCTACTGTGCTGCCCAGATTCCAGAACTGTTTGTTCACACCACCTTTTTCAAGTAATTTACTATTAGAAGTCATACCCCTCAACTGAGAGGGAGAGACCTTTATAGTAGCCACAGAAAAGTAGAGGTTTATGTATGTGCTGTATTACAATGCTACTCAGCTACTGACCTGACAGCCTAGTGTTCAAATATAGTAATTAAGAAAGCCAGTATCAATTAGGCTTGAGCTCTTTAGAGGTGCCTAGGTTTGTAGTGGCACAGTAGTATTAGGAAAATAAAGCCACAGATGATCTTGGACTTTCTATTTCAGAAGTAGAGTCAAATTTCTTAAAAACCATAACCTGAGAAGAGAACCAGCTGACCACATAGTACAGAGGAGAAGAAAGTCATTCTCACATACCCAGGCACTGATTTAAGACAAACACCCTTAACCTACTCAAATATAAGCATACAGCATAAAAATATGCCTACTCTGTTGCGACAGCTACATCGTAACTACTTCGTATCTCTGCTTCCCATCTGACACGTTAACAAGGACAAATTCCATGAGCTGGTCATAAAACACTTGGTCTCTGAGCTGCATTGTGGCTGATGCCCTGAGCTGATCTCAGAAGGTCGTGTGGTTTGTACTGACTTTGTGTGACCTTGTGCAAGTTCAGATATCTTCTGCAACATGTTAGGTTCTCAACACAAAAGCCAGAGAACCAACTGGTACATGAAATAATGAACTCAGCAGAAAAGATTACAAAGACTGAAAAGCACTGGCCACCTTTGACCACAACTGTCCACAAACAGGATGAAGATTAAGCATAATGCTTTAAAGAAATAAGTGCACCTACTGAATATATTTAGCATACCAAAGAGCGATTTAGGGCTTTAGTTAGCTGGCAGCAGGATTACTACAATAAAAGCTGAAAATAATTTGTTGAAAACTTTATAAAACCTAACCTGTCTCTCTTTCATGCATTATATGAATGTTCATGCAAGTGCACTAAAATACTTCAATAATCATGGTACTTCAGAAGAGGTAGCTTGCTGAAAGTAATTTTTTTTTAAAGTAAAACCAGAGAGATGTTTTTAAGTTATTGACAGCTTAAAAGAATTAAAATGTTAATATCCGCCTCTACTACTGTGCATTCCTTCAGATGGACCTCAACAGGTTGGAGAGGTGTGCAGAGAGGAACTGTGTTAAAGTTCCACAAAGGCAAATGCAAGGTCTTGTATCTGGGGAGGAACAGCCCCATGGACCAGCACTGGCTGGGGGCTGACCTGCTGGAAAGCGGCTCTGCAGAGAAGGACCTGGAGGTCCTGCTGGACAGCAAGCTGTCCATGAGCCAGCAGTGTGCCCGTGTGGCCAAGGCGGCCACTCCAATGGCATCCTGTAATGCATTAGGAAGAGCACTGCCAGCAAGTCGAGGGAGGTGATCCTGTCCCTCTACTCAGCCCCAGTGAGGCTACATTTGGAGTGCTGTATCCAGTTCTGGGCTCCACAGTACAAGAGGGACATGGAGCTCCTGAAGTGGGTCCAGCAAAGGGCTGCAAAGATGATGAGGGGACTGGAACACCTCACTCATGAGGAAAGGCTGAGGGACCTGGGTCTGTTCAGCCTCAAGAAAAGATGACTGAAAGGGGACCTCATCATTGTCTGTAAGTACTGATGGGAGGGTGCCCAGAGGATGGAGCCAGGCTTTTCTCAGTGGTGCCAAGCAACAGGACAAGAAGCAGTGGGCAGAAACTGATGCACAGGAAGTTCTATCTGAATATAAGGAAGAACTTCTTTACTGTGGTGACCACGCACTGAAACAGGCTGCCCAAAGAGGTTGTGGAGCCTCCCTCCCTGGAGATATTCAAGAACTATCTGGACACAATCCTGTGCAATCTGCTCTAGGACGACCCTGCTTCGCCAGGGAAGTTGGACCTGTGATGATACTGACTCACTGTGCTCCTTTCCAACCTTACCCATTCTGATACTGCAAGTACCATCAAGGTCTGACCTTCAGAAGTCAAAAAAGTGACTGGGAAACATACGGGAAGCACTTACATCTAACTCTAAAATGCATCCCTGTATCTTAAATAGCAAGTTATCTGATGTATGCCCTAGAACTAGTAAAAAGAAAAACAGAACTAAAAAAGAACAGCAGCAAGCACCCCTAATGTATCTAGATGTTCAGATGCCCAGCTACAAATAAACTAGTAAAAAAAAAAAAGAGAAAACGGGAAAAAGGATGGGAGAGATGGTCTTTCGAATCCAAAGAGTCACTCACTGCTCTTCTCCACCGATGAAAGAAGCACGGGCCTACAACCTCAGTGCCCGAGGCGGCAGGCCCTGCATTACCAGAAGAGCTCTTTGCTCCCCAACACAGAAATCTATGAGGGGTCGCCGTGATTACTCTGCCCTAGAACCTTCCCGTGTCCTTTCCCGGCAATCCCCGATCCCTCCTGCTCCTCAGCACACACCGCCGGGAGAGCGGAAGCACTGCCAGCGCCTCCCCCGCCCGTGCCCTTCCTCGTCCTCCAAGCGGGCGCGTAGGCCCAGCGCCGGCCCCTCCCGGCCCGGCAGAGCCCCGCTTGAGCGCTGACCCTCCCTGCGCCGCCCTGGCGGGCACAGGCCCACGCTGGCGGGGGCAGCACAAGCACCGCCGCCCCGGACGCCCGCGGGCCTCGCCTCCGCCGCGGCCCTTCCGTCCCGCTCTCACCTTCGTCGGCGGACGCGGCCGCCAGGCCCCGCCGCGTAGCAGGCGCCTCCGCGGGCTCCGCCGGGCGCTTCCTCACGCCGTCCTGCACCAGCTGGAAGTGCGGCGCGCAGAACGGGTTGTGCCGCGCGAGCGGCGCGATGGACGAGAACATGGCGACCTGAGGCGGGCGAGAAGAGCAGAGCGATGTGGGACCGGGAAGCCCCACCACGGCGCGGCCGCCAGATCCCCGCCCCGCACCCGCAGGCGGCCGTGCTCCAGGCCTGAGCCTGGTCCCCAGCGAGCAGGCGGGCGGCCCGCGCCGCCCCGACTCACCTCGCAAGATGGAGCCGCTGCGGCAGAGGCTGAACGCGGGCCCCGCGCCGTCACCTTGTCCTTCGCCGCGCCAGGGGCGGGGCCGCCGCGCAACGACCCGCGCCGCGATTGGCGGAGGCGCCGCGCCAACCGCCGCGCACGCGCGGCCGCCGCCCTCCCGCCCGCGCCTGCGCCCGCGCTTCGGGAGGGCCGCGCCCGCCCGGCAGCCGCTGTGGGCCTGCCCCGCAGCGCCCCGGGAGCGCGGCGGCCGCGGGGCAGCCCCGCCGGCACCGACACGCTGCTGCCCGGGTCTCGGGGTGTCTGAGCGCGCCCTCCAGCGCTAACACGCGCGCCTCGACTTCTGCTCCTTCCTTATCGCCGCCCGGCTCGGGGAGCTTGCCAGCTGCGCCACGTGCTCCCGCAGCCTTGCCCCGGGCAATGTCAAACCAGAGACACGCCCGAACGCGTGTCCCTGTGCTGGCCTTGACCTGTGCTCTGCAGCACTTACACCGAATCGTAGAAGCATCGGGGGTGGAAGAGATGTTTAAGATCACGTCCAGCCCCCAGCATCGCACCCATTTTTAAAGATTAGTTTAAAGAAGTCCTCAGTATTAGCCCAAGTTCCGTGTCTGGTAATCACATCTAGTAATACTTTCTAATCACTGTCTGGTAAAGATGCAGGGTGCAACTGCCTCAGCAGAAAGCTCACCCCTCGCACCAGGCTTTGGCTGCAGCACTCTCTAAAGCCAAGCACGGTCAGATCTACCACCAAGCACTGTCTGCAGACTCCCTGGCCGAATTCCACCTTTGGAGGGTAAGGTTGGAGGGCATCGTGATGTGGCCTGTGCGACAACGGCTGCAGCTGCTCACAGAATTGTTTCTTACTGGTTTGTTAAAAGCAGAATGTCATGTAACACAGCACCCATACTTGGCTTAACCTACCTTAAACTATGCCTTTTTCCCTCACAGGGTGATATCACTCATTTTAGTGACTTACATAGTATAAGACTAGTGCAGACAAGTTTAGCTCTCCAGTAACTGAAGAGGCAAAAACTCCACTTTTTCATAGTTTTGATCATATTCCTTCCATTATGGTGCTCTGCAACAACATACACACAGAAGCCAGCAAAGCAAGAGACATGCCCTGAACATCCCAGCTCTTTCTTCTGGGCAAATGACAGCACACCAGCAGCACCACACTGAAGAAACACACCACTTTTGTCAGCTCCTTCCAAGGAAGGCCCTTATGCCTTGGCTCTACTCGCTCTATTTCTCCAGGGAGACTGTCCTACACAGACAAAAGTGCCCAAGAGCACTGTCACAGAAATCAAGGCTGGTTAAGTGCCTCTTGAATAAACTAGACTCCAGCTGCTCAGTAGGAAAAGGTCAAATGAAACTTGCACTCTTCAAATACTTTAGTTTAGCAACCAGCTGAGAGCCCAAAGTGCTGTTCAATTCATTGCCAGTGACAGCAGTGAAAACAAGCCAGAATTGTTCATTTTGTCATTACCTGTTCTGCCCTATTCACTTGCATCTAAACAATTGTTGGTAGCAATGTTTTATTTAAAAGCCAAACACTGATACTTATTTTCAATTAGATAGTAACCTCTAAACATGATTGAGATTTGGGCTCTTATCTTGCAGTTGCATATAAAGGATTACAATTCTTGCAGATTTCTCCAGTTTTTAACATAGAGAAAACCTCTGTTCCTTCCAGTTATAAAGGATGAACAGATGACTATTTATTTATAGACATCTAATGGCAATTTATGTGCACAACTATAGAAATGCTTATGAGTTACTCTGTGGAACTTTTCTAGAACAAACTGGTTTTTGTTTTAACTGACAACTGACTTCTAAAAGCTGTACTATTAACAAGAACTATTAGCTGTACTATTAACACTGTATACTATAGCTGTACTATTAACAAACAGCAGTCGAAGATAGCCCCATGAAAATACAGGGATAATACATGTTCCTGTTGAATGCATGTAATTTTACAAGAAAATATCTACAACTTTTCCCAGATGTGAAGGAATAAAATAGCAATAGCCTGTAATTCAAACCATCTAGATTAATCTGATTTCTGATGGACATTGCATGTAGTAATAGGTGAAGACTTGAAAGATGTTACCTTCTAGTGTCAACCTCTGTCCAGTTCACAGTAAAAAGAGCTACTGTAAATTAAATCCATCTTTTTAATCAGTAGCTCTTCAAGTTTTATGAGGTTAGGAAAATTTCAGTTTGTCAATTCCAAAGTGTTCTTAATTTCATCTATCCTTCTGTTGTAACTCCCACCACACACCCATTCCGTTTCTCACCCCAATTTCACCTCAAGCTGCATACAATGACAAAAATGCAGGCTAGTTCCTGTCTTACAATAACTTCACAGTTCTAACATTTTGGTGAAGCCTGCAAGCAAAATCAAAGCTCTTATGAGCTTGTTTCCCAGGTGACCTTGTTTTCAAAAATACACAATGAGATAGTGAAACAACCATCCACACCTTTGATAACCAGGTTAGCAGAGCAGCATCGGCTCAGGTTGTAAACTTGTATTTTATATACGCTTTCCTTGTTTCAACACCAGAACTACTAGACCACGATTCTAGAGTCAGTAATGCATCAGGTTTTACAGCCCAAGGGAAGCCTTAACTTGTAGCATTTCCTTCACCAGGATCCAAGCTTCCAAGGTTGAACAACAGCAGTCACATGTTCTCAACACACAAAGCAGTGAAACCTCTATTCTTATTAATTGCTGCCATGACTGTCCTCATCAAATAATATTTAATTTGTTTTTTTATTCTCCTTGAACATTACATGTTTTATCTCTATTAAACATGACAATTTTTTTTTCCTAATGAACAAATAAATAAGAGTGCAGTTACCGTGTCTTAACCACAGACTACCAGTGCTAACAAAGAACTTCAAAGTGAGGCGGAACAGAAAACTTGTGGGATTTTGTTTTACATCAGCAGATACTTAGTACTTACAGGTATCTGTGCCACCCTAGGACTGCTTTACAAGTTCAACTAGCTTGGAGACCCTGACCTATCTGAACACATGCATGTACATATCCATTGTAGTAACTTGCTGTTGCACTGATGCAAAGCATCCTAGTATATTCCCTCAGGAAAAAGAAAAGCAAGTCAAAGGACAGTTTTAGACAAAGATTACTAGACTTACTAAACACACAATAAAAGCCATATGGTATGATGAAACACCTACCTTTGCAAATACAAAATTTAAAATTATACATCACAACCCACCCCTGTCTCTATTCCACCCAATACATTACTTAAGCCATATCAAAGCAAGCCAAATATACCCACACACAAGACATGCCACACAATTTTACCAGCTTCATTTGCAATTATATGAATTTTACTGCTGAACAGTTTTCTTTTGCAGCTCTATTATTTAAAGGTATTCTTTTTGTACTCAGCTTTTCTGCTTAGACTCTGCACAAACTAGTTAACATATTTTTAAAAGGTATCTTGTCCACAAAACTAGCAGAGAAGGTAATTAGCAGGAATTTTTATACCATGAAGAGTTTTGCAAGTTGTGCCACAGGAAACAAAACAAAACACAAAACCAAGCCTAGGAGGGATCTGAAATCATTGTGTAGGGCAGTGCTGAGCATGCTGTTAGCAAGTAAACTTGGAGAATAAGTTCCTTCACACAGTTTCCTATGCAAATACAAATCAAGGTCTTAAAACAGAAGAGAATTTAAATTTAAGATCCTTCTTGAAAATTTCTTGTCTTAGAGACTACTGAAGCTCTCACACTCTCACCATGGATCAAACGCCGCAAGATTAATCTCAAGAATGCAAGCGAAATCCTCTAGTGATCCACAGCCTGAGTGATACCAGGCTCCTGAGACTGGATGCATGTTGAAATATTAGCACAAAATTTAAGGGGAAAAATACAAGCTGTGTGTTAGCTCCAATTTGGACAGGAAATCAAGACCTGCCAGGTTTTCAGCACGGCCTGAGAACAAAACCCACCAAACCCAAAATAACACTGTCATGCTCATTAACTTTCACAGGCCTTTCCCAGGCTTGTTGTAGCCATTGCCCTCAAAGGGACTTAAACAGTACTTACTACATTAGAACTCCACTCATTTTTGCAACTGGATTTTGGATACTAGTCCATAAAATTGCTGTATTTTGTCATTAGTTCTGAAAGTTTAAGCTGGCTCTGTCGAAAAGACAAGATGAGCTAATGGAACAAAAGAGAGAATGTGTAAAAGGGAGAAAAAAAGGAACATCAGCTCCCATTGCTTCAGCACATTGCTACAAAGACTACAGTATAATTGTATACTTCAGCATAACTTATACAGCAGTATTTAGAAGGCTTTAAGCACATACAGCTAGTCAGGTAATAGCACTACTACATGTGTTACTGTTAGAATACCATAAAAAATTCATCTTTGGGGCCAGGAGAAAGATCCTAGTCTCAGGGCTACCTCACACCATTAAATGTCTCAAATATAAAAAAGCCTATTCCTTTCTTGAAGATGCATTGCCTTCCAACTACAACTGAACTAGATGCGGGTTACTTTGAGGACTTATCTAGAAAACTCTTTATCATCTGTGAAGTAACACTGAAGTTGACAGCATTCTCCAAAACAGTGCAAAAATGAAAGAATGATGACATTTAATTGCAACAATATTCAGGTTGCTGTTTGTTTTGATTGTGGCTTGTTTTTTTTCTTTGATGATGCTAACAGTATCCGTGGAAGAGATCAATTGAAAGCATTTCATGTAACTAGGAAAAAAAGGTATCTTTTAAATTAAAACACACAGCAAATGGGTGTGAGAAAGAATTTAAAGTGAAAAGGAAGTTCCTCAAGCATTGAAAAACAAATGAAAACTATCTTCTCCCCCCATCCAAATTAAAGGCCTAACAGAGGCTAAAGGATTATGGCACAAAACTCTGATAGTGCAAGTATGATGCATATTCCTCCCACCAAGTGACATGAACTGAGTTTATTATCAGATTTTTAATTCTTTTTTTTCAATATGGAAGACTGCAGCAGCACAAAATGACACCACTGATACATCACTTGTCTTGCTTTTGCTGCCTTTCAGCAACTCATTTATTTTGATAAGGAAAATCCACACACATTAAAATCATTTTTATTTTTCTCCATTTTTGACACCAAAAGTGAATGTCTTATGTTACAATTCTCTATAGGATGGACACAAGTTTAGCTATTTGGATTACTCAAAAAAGCAGTTTAGAAGGAAAAAAAAACATTAAACAGGAAAAAAACCCCAAAACTATTGCTTTGCTACAAATTACCATGTTTGTCCCAAAGTTCACAGAAAGTAAAGCTTCCCCATAGCTATAATCTACACAATAATTGTACCTAGAGTAAAAAGATATTGACTATTAACTAATGTTCTCAGCTTTTTATAAGTAGCACTTAAAGAATAAGTAGTATGATTTATTGCAATTTTGTACCAAGCAATAAGACTGAACATCTGTATGCTGCAGATTTAAGCACACCAAAAATGTATACATTCACTTTAAAAAAATTGTTGCTTATCACTCTTCATTGGTAGTAGTGAAGTCAGCTGCCTGCTCAACCAAGTTACACAATAGAGAGTGTTTCAGCATGCTTCCACTGAGAAGAACAGTCAATGGCATGAAAGTAGTAAATCTCACCTTAAAAGATGAAACTGTAGCAGAAAATGCAGCAATGCCCTCTTCATACAAGAATAAAACTTCATATGGAATTTTCACACTTTGAGAATACTTCTCTACATGACTATTTAAAGATAATCACATAAAGCTGTGTTGGAAAGACCTCGCTTTTTTAAAAAAGAAAAAAGACCACTGCTAAGTTTGGAATTTAGACTGCTTCAGATAACAATCTTGACCCAAAAAAGTATTTTAGTAGCAAATTATTATGATGTAGTTTTTTTTTCCCCCACACATATTACTAATAAATAAGTTCCTCTAAGACATCTCTTGCCAATTAGATTTGTATTCAGCTCCTACAACACCATAAGCACTAAAATGAAGGGATACATTTAAATGAAGTTACATTTAAACAGAGTTACTAATATGATAATAAGACTTTTACAGAAATGCAAACAGGTTTACAGTTACATTTACTAAAAAGTTACAGTAATCTACAGAAAAGGTTGCTGTTGTACTCTCTCTACATCCTAAGAGATCAAATTCAGTTATATCGTTACCAAAAAAATGCATAGAAATGCATTTCCCTTTATCCCATGTTAAAACCCTTCTCCACTATAATCTAGAGACAGAAGTACAACTCCTTTTCTGTACAAAAAAAAGCTTTAAAAACACAGCTTCACATTTTACTACATTTTTGCCCTTCTCAGCTTCCAAGTTCTTGCAAAAACAAATATACATTTTCTCAAAAGTGAATTTAAAGGATGTCCACATTAAAAAAATAAAGCCTACAAAAAGTTCAAAGATTTAAAAAAATGTTACTCCTATGGCAGTGATCTCCTACTAGTCCAAAGTCCAGAAAGTTACCGATGTCCATTTAATATTTCTTCATTTATCCAATTTATCAGGTTCCAATCACATTATTTGTAAGAAGTCCTTGAGCCGATGAGAGGGCAGAAGAGTTCTCTACAATTAAAAAACAGGAGATCAAATTGGGTGTGCCTTTCAGAAAGATATTCATTTGGCACTGCCTGGAGTGACAATATTCAGGTATTTAGAGAAAGGATTTCCTTGATTAGTTTCCATTGACTGATAAACCAAAAACATGAAGACTGAAACAACAACAAAGAGAAGAACTTTTATCCACAGGGGAACAGAGCGTTGTTTTTTTATTGGTGGTTTCTCTGACTTCATGTCAGCCGAGGTACCATATTTTTGCGCATACTTAGAGTAACTTTCCTCCATTATGAAGTCACTGTGCTCTAGAGGCCGGCTTGCAGCTCCTTTGATTGGTCTACGGCAGCTAGCACTATTAATTAAAAAAAAGAAAATTGAAATACTGCATACTTAAAAGAGCAATCTAAAGTACATAGGGAAGTTCTGGTATAATTAAAGAACTAAGAATTATTTCTGGTGAAGACAGTACCTGAAATACTATTTTATCATTATCTGTCAAGCTTCAAGACATATTAAAGTTAATAATTCAGTGTTCAAGCAAACACTCTTTTAAAAAAATCTCAAATGCTACTTCACCCTATCCACATAAAAAGGATCATAACTGGCAATCAAATTGTAGAAAGCATCTCCCTCTATTTGCTTTTTTAATGATCACTTATGCAGCCCCACTGGGATTTCTAAACATAAGATTATCTCTGGCCAATAAAATATCTACTGACAGCCAAGCCAATACACAGAACCAGAAGACAAAGCAGTAAGGATTAAAAAACCCCATGTACACTGCCAAGTTCTTATATACAAGGAGTACACATATATGATTTTTAGTTAAAAGAAAAAAAAAAGTGGTATGGATTTAACTAGACCTCAAAACAAGAGAGCAAACTTGAGTGGTCAGCAGATACACTACAGTAGTAGTAACTGGTACTATATATTCTCCTTACGGTTAAGACTTTATGCAATTGCAGTTTAAATTGAAGCTATAATTAACATGTTGGAAACACAGGAGATGATTTCACATCTTAACATGGGGAAACTTTTTCTCATATCCTCTAAACAGAGCCATTTTTTTAAATTGCCTAATTAACCAGAAGGTTGCTTCAATTTTTAAATATAAAGATGAAAAAAAAAAACCCAAACAAAAAAAACCCCCAAACCCACAAGTAATAGCCTTTCCTAGATGCCATCCTTATTCATGCTAAGAGTAATCAACATGGCTGCCCACTTAAATGAAGAAATAGGGTATGTGAAAGTTCTTTCTGGCTTTGCAGAAGAAAACTCAAATATATGCTGCAAGATCTTTCCTTAATTTAAAAGCAGGCCTAAGCAGTTGCATCTAGCCAAAAACTTAAATATTTCAAGTCATTACTACAGAAAAGCCCTTTTCATTTAACTTCCACCATCCAGAAATTCCAGTAATAATTCATACTATAGTACTACCCTGTTCTCCCTCCTCCAATTTACATAAAGAAGGGGCTGTTTTGCTAGCAAAATTATGTACATAGAATGGAAGAATAGGTGGCTGTCACAAATGTCATTGAGCCAGAGTGCAAAAACTGTTCCTCAGAATCTATCAATATAGTCAAAAAGTATTTCTCAGCTTAAGTAGGTTTACAAGAACTGAGAAAAAAGCCCCCATAAACCTTAGAAATACCTAATTCCTGTAGGTGTTGATACTTCATAAGGGAACATTTCTTTAAGAATATCCCTTTCTACTCTTCTTTCTTCTGTAGTTCTCTCCAGCACCTAGGAAACCAAAAACAGTTAGAGGCCGAACAGACAGCAAAACAAAAAGCTTCTGCATAGCTATCTCAGTGACCACAACCACGTGCAATTTGTAAGAATGAATGAGTCACCCAGTGACATTCAAGAAGTTTACTTCTTGGGTTTTAGAAGTTTTTTTAACCTTAATTATTGGCATCCATCCGGTCACTTTTGGTGTCTTAAAGCACTCAGTGATCTCCTCAGTTTCCTTTAAGATAAAGAATACATTGTATAAATCCTATACACCTGCCAGCCGATGATTTAGATGATCAAAAAAACTTAAGCGTCACCTCTATCATGGCTGTGTTGAGCAGATCACAGGACTGGTTGTGGCCAACATAATTTAAAAAGCACTGATGTGGGCAATCTGTCTCTTCTTGCTGTAATAAACAATGCCACAGTACAGTAAAATACTGACTGAAAAAACCATCAGCAGTTTGGAACAGATCATCAAGTTTACCCGCAACCTTCTACTTGACAACTAAGTCTACATTGCAGTCATATTGTAAATGAAGAGTTAATAGCAGCTTTATCTACAGCTACATGAACAGACAAAGGGTATCTTGCAATGTAAAATTCCACAACATTACAGTATTACATTAATACAATTACATATACTTGCAGGTGCTTTAGACAGTTCTCCAAGAGACATAACTTTTGACCGCTTGAATAGGTTAACAGTAAAAGAATTATTTTATTTCTTGATAACTGACAGGAAGCTACAGATGCTTTTTTAATTCAGGCATTTGGTCTATAGTAATCCTACTACTTGATTTCCTAAATTAAAGCACATTATGTTTTTTCAGAATAGGCTGTTTTACAAGCTCAAAGGGAGACAACCCAACTCTACTCTATTTTGAGCTATTCAAAGAATTTAAAAGAAAAAAAATCTACACTTTGTTCAGAAAAACAGCAGCACAAAGAGAAATAACACATCAAAACATATTTGTCTTAGGAAAAAAGAAAAAAGCAGATTTTCACACACACACAAATCTGAAAGGGGAAGATAAAAATAAGTTTATATTCTCTTATGTCATGTGACAATGCTAGTTTATTTTGACTGGTGTCACCTGGGCAATGACATCCTCCACCCACTCTGTACTAAGAAATAAGCACATGCACACAAGAATTCTGTTCACAGAGAGTAAGCAAGAGCAATCCAAGTTTTAATTTATTTACTTCAGCTGTCATCAGTGGTTTCTTTGGTGTTCTTCTGGGCATGTCTGAGAGTTCACTGACTGACAGTGTAGGAGCTGCATGCTTGAAATTTCCAGGCACCCTATTGCCAACCTGCCGAGATTCAAAATTGTTCAAACTCAGAAACAGCCAAAATACAAAATGAAAAGGGCAAGGTGGCAGAGCCAAACAACAAAACCTTTATGTGCATTGAATATATGCATGTTAGAAGTTAACTCAAGAAGGTTATGTAACACATACGCCAAGGTCAGCACAGGAAACACACTGCTTTATCATTCCAAGTAGTTTTTTTAAGTCATTTGGAAACAAAAGCTATTTAGTTCACTAGAAAAGCCAAACTTAAAAGCAAATATTCTGCATGTACTTAAATTAAGAAAGTATCTAAGCTTTTAAAGTGATTCTTTTCATCCCTCCCCCCTAAAAAGACATTAGATGGGACCTAAGTGTCAACCTAGTCCCATCTTGAAGTGAACAGCATTAGGTACTAAAACAGATACTGAGTATGTAGTTTCAAAGACTACTGAATAGTCTTACTTTCTTTAAAACAGTCTTCTATTTGTCCAAAACAGAATGATTCTGTCAGTGAAGATATGTTACAGAAGAATACCACAATTGATTAAACATATTTACTAAGCATATTTACTAGGGTCTTGTTGCTTGCAGACAATATAGTTTCATTTATGGAAGTATTTTCTGATATTACAGCATCATCTATAGGCAACTGTGCTGTAGCTTCCACCTGTTTGTTTAAAACAAACAAAAGACAACAATTGAATAAAAGAGCCACTGGGACCCTAAGAGTGAGAAAAAAAAAAAAAAAAAAGCTTGTCTATTATAAAAGCCTCTCATCACCCTTTTTCTTGGTGTTCTTCTTGACACTCTTGTAGTCTCCCTAGAAAATGCCTGCAGAGGTCCACTTTTTGAAGATCCACTTGTCCAGACAGTCTCAGTAACTTCATCTTGAGAATAGGTCTATTCAAGCATCAAACACATGATCATATACATGAAAACCAGCTCCAAACATTGGATACTCACAACCAAAAGCCAAAATAGCATGCATACTCCAAAAGCAACATGTCTACAATCAAAAAAAATGTGGATCCTAATACATTCAATAATGAATAGCTAGCTAGATTAGTAGCGTTGACCATAATACTTAAATTTGAGCACATAGTTGTTCAAATACACAACTGAATAGATAATGCCCAACAGTAAAAACTGCTAATTTGCTCACTGCCCTTGAATGAGCTAACACTACGAGAAGTTACATCGAGTCATGGACAGCAGACATGAAGCTTTCAGGACCATTATATTTCCTGCCTACACACACAAAAATAAATCTATGAGCATAAGCAGAAAGCATCACCTTCTCTACACAGATGGGGTTCTATTCTCTCAAGCAGAGTTGGGAATGGTTTATGCACAGCCTACATTTCAACAGGAACTAATCTTCAGCCACAGGGGTCAGAGGGAGATACTTCATGATCTTAAAAGGTTCCACATATAGGGATGAAACTAACAATTTTCACATAACAGCAGGTTTAAACAATCAAGCCTGACATAGATCTCTCACAAATCTAAGTAACAGCATGAAGCACCAAACTTTTATAGCCATTAACAAACACAGATCATTTCCTATGCTTTACTGCAAGTTTCATGCTCAAAGCAAATATCCCCCTCAAAACTAGGGAGATGCGGATCTGCTTCTTCTAGATGACATACAATATTTTCTTTTTCATTAAGTTAAAAAAATAAAAATTATTACTTTGTTAATACTTTTATCTTTGCACATTAACACCTCACACAGGGATGTATTACCAAGTTTTTGGAAGTTATACTCATTGCTGGATAAAGTTATATACTGCAACTGTCAGTTACAGGTTCAATAGTGGAAATGACTTCACTAGAACAGTATTAGCCCCAAAACAATGTGTTAAGAGGAAAGGCTGAAAAGTATTTATTAATTGAGAGGGTACAGTGAAAGTAGAAGCTGAGCAGCTTTATGGTTCTAAATTCTGTATTACAGCTACTACATACCCAGCAGAGGGAGCACAAGTGTTTCACTTCATTACAAGTCACTGAAGTACTTTATAAAACAAATGCACAGACCTCAGGTCCAAACAGATTCAGATTTCTTTTTTAGAATTGTAGATTTCAGCCTAATTCTCCAAAATTCTTTACAATTTAAACAGACTTTTGATGAAACATCTAACCCCTCCGTAAATATTTACCAGACACTGCATTCTCTTCCTTCCTGCAACCTACAATCACAGCTCCCCACCTCAACCCCATACACATTTTATTTGAGAGGTGTTCTTTAGAAGCTTAGAGAAAAAAATACAAATTTCAGAGTGTTTTCTACTCAAACACAATCCACTCAGGAAAGCAGGAAGGCACTCATACTAGTAACGAAGAGCTCCCCATCGCAGACTATTTGACCAGGAATTACTTATCTTCTAATGAAAAGTTAGAAGTACTTCACTTATAACTGCCTCTCTTCTTCAGATGTTTCAATCATATGTTTTAAGTACCAAGTTCCACTTTTTTTCTCGCACGAAAAGTCTAAGAAAAACCAGAATCTACAGCACAAAACCCATCCAGACTTCAGTAGAACACAGTCAAGGGACAAAATAAAAGAGAAGAAATAAAAATTGTTGTCTATAGTTATAGTTATCCTCACTATCAACAGAGCAGGCCTCTAACCCTATCAAAATGTAACATTCAGGTTAGGTACACCAACACCCTGTACGTAACCAGAGAAACAACAACGCTGTGGTACACAAGCAGTCTTCTGCACGTGCTTTTAACTGTCAAACAACTCATGAGGAGTGGAGCTATAGATTATGACTTTACCTCACCTATCACTTACCAAGTTACTATACAGGTAGTCAAAAAAAAATAGAGGGAGGAGTAGGGGAACACAGCATATGCAGAAGTTCACTGTACAAAGTATCAGGAGAGAGAGTAGTTCTACATTGCTCCTTAACATTTACATTGTTTAACCTGCCTCTTTTTGTCCAATGCCATTTACTATGAGGTATCAGGCTCAGTTTTGAACTCCAACTCTAGATTCACCTACTGGACTAGAAGGGGGTATTTAAATTGGTTTTCTGCCAACTTTTCACTATGAGGAGGTAATTAAACACAAACAGCTGAGCTCAATTTCATCCTGCCCTCCACTGCTAACTGAGTGATAAGACCCATACGCCTGCTCAACCTCCCCACCCAATTTCTTTTGCAGCAGTTCGCTTTAATAAATATCTGTTTATTTGCACTCTCTTCTTAAGAGAGCAACTACATCCAGCCGTGCCAAATGTCAGACAATCTTGTCGGCTATGTATGCCTGGTCTAAAATGAGTGCTGCACAGGACCTAGAAATAACTAGCAAGTCTGCTCACACCACACTGCCCACCAACTCAGCCTCACCATTCTTCATAATCTTTGCACCAATGCCACACAGTGCACAACAGTTGAAATAGTTCTGCAGAATAAGCATAGTCCCTTGACACATTAGCTGAAAACCTACAATCTGATTCCAAAGGAAGAAGGGGAGGAAAGAAAAAAAATCTTCTCCGCCTTCTGGTTTTGTTCTCAGCAAAATACATGACTACACACGTTTGCTAGCCAAAAGCATTAAGTTGTTCTTGGCTTCAAGCAGCTGCAAAATTTTACTGGAGGGTGGGTGGGTGGGGCTGTTTGTTGCAGGCTTTTTAGATGGTTTTGTCTGTTTGCTGTATTAAAAAAACAAACAAAAACCAAACAGAAGTCCAAAGGTAAAAGGTTTAACAAACTAAAGAGAATTTCTGAAGAATTTGACAATTTTGAAATTAGATAATGTTTTTATTATTCTTTTGATATTCCTTAGATTAACTCCTGGTAATTAAAATATGCAAGTTGCAAAATACTGCATCTATACTGCACATGCAAGACTGCAAGATAACAGTAATGACTTGATACTAATATCGTGAAACTGGATGACAAAAATACTGAGTAAACAAATCATCACTTAAAATGCCACAAAAATACCTCACTAAATCTCTTCTTTTATTCTCTAAGTGGGCTCCTGAAGACTATAAACTTTGTTTGCTGACAGCAGAATTAAATATCTCTATTACACTGAAGCTGGCAGAATAACAATTTTGAAAAAAGTAATTCTTAAAATACAAGAACGTAAAGAGTCAGATGCTCATTATAAAGACCATCATGAGCAGAAGTTGCCTGAACAAATTAAAGAATATTTGGTGTGTTGAACTATGTGTGTGTTTCAGTTTTTTGAAGTAAAATCTGTTCAGCTTGTACCCTAAAACTCAAAATAAGCAGAACTAGTTATGGATCTTCATAACTGTGTTGTATTACTCCAGGTCATATAGCAGCATTTTACCTGCTTTAAGAGACATCCATAGCTAAAGCATGTTTATACATATACACACTCACTAAATAGCAAGCATCTGGCATTTAACAAAGTGTTGAAAAAAGTCACTGCTATCTGCTAAAATACACCAAGTGATTAACAAGTCAGATTCTGAGTCACTGAATGTTTCTGTACAAGTCCTTTACTGTAGCATAACTCCGCTACTTACTGGTCAGATGAATACTGTAAAGACTCTAAGTGTCCTAAGCTGAGGAACAGGGTATTTAGTGATGCTTTCACATCACAAGGACAGATCAGCCATCAACTACCAAACCCTGTATTCAGCAGTTTGAAAATCAGAGATGCTTCTGTAAAATCCCTCTTGCATCAAGACAGCAGAGCTAGTATTTGTAAGTAAAGGACAGGTGGTACATACAGGGAGATCTAAACTTGTTATTTATTCTTTTTCTTCATAGGAGAAGCTTTTCAACAAATTCATGTCTACTCTAGTACTGCTGCTACAAACATAGCTGAAGAAAAAATATTATATAGATAGCTAGTGTATGTGTGTACACATACACACCTATATATAGGCATATACCCAAAATCATTACTTCACATATTGCATTTAAATGAGTCATTAAACAGATGTATTTAAAACGCATACCTATATCTATAGATACCAAACCTGATATATATATGTATTTAAAAACCCTTCTTAAAAAAAAATCCAAAAAACTCACACACCCCTTTTTCCAGTGTTTTTTTTTTTTAAGAAGCCACTGCTTTTATTAAATCAAGTTGATTACAAACATCCAACAGAAAGCCATCAGCCCATGTGACTTAAAAATCCGTCAGGTTTCCAAAACGAAACATGTTAAGATTGCCTACTATTCTTCTCTAGGAGGTGCTACAGCAGCTGGCAAGTCAGACAAACAGATTTTAGCAGACCGTAACTTTGAAAATTATCAGACAGGCTAAAAACAGCCACTATAGTTAATTCACAAGATTTTCATGCTGTAATAGAAAGGCTTTCTAAAAGAACTTTCAAAAAACGGCATAGCTCACTTAGTCAAACGTGATGTTAACAGTAGTAAGGTGTTTGGTGAGCACATCACCTGCAGTTAGTAGCTGTTCCACATGCGACTACAATAAACATACCTGGTTGTGTTCAATGACTCTTTTTTGTTTGAGTGCTACTGGCGTCTTCGTCCTGGCTTTCAGAGGTTCTCTCTTCTCAAGCCTCAGCTCGGTCTTCGGATCTGCAAGCAGTTTTACTGTAACTAGTTTCTGTAATACTACTGGTTGTTGTACCAGTTGAAACCAAATGTATTTTAATAAAAATTCATTTTGTGAGGCAACAAAACTCATAAGAGTTACCATTTCCTTAAAAAGCTGTGAAACAGGTATATTTCTCTATTGAATGTACAAGAACAAAGACTTTTGAAGAATAACCTTAAAGTTATTTTAAAACACTGACCCATGTGTTTACATTTTGTGCTAAAAATCCTACATTTCAGATAAGCCTTGACCAATTCAGCAGTTCCATTTAGAAACTGGTACCAAACTGCAATTCCTTTAACTGAAGTACCATTCTACTATTGATTGTAGTAAAGGTATTGAAGCTTGTCAATGTTGTTTGAAGTTGTTAGCTTAGTTTCCTTTAAAATACGTCCTTTTATATAAAACTCCGTTTTTGATGCAGTAGAAAGGAGAGTGGTTAGCAGTCATCTCACCAATAAAAGGATGTATTATTTCCACTGCTTTTCTAAAATTCTAATAGCATTACACTAACATATTTAAGATTTATTTAGAAAAAACTTTTTTTGGCAGGGGAGAAGGGAAATTTTGGGTTTGAGTTTTTTCCCCAGTGTGTAAACAGTTCAGTAATTACATGAAGCATATGTAATTTTAAGAAGTTAGCTGTCGGTTGTGACTGGGCTCTTGGCTGTCCCAAAAACTAATAAACCAATCTCTAACATCCTTTCCCTCTCAAAAGTGCAAGAGATAAAAATTGAAAAACAAGCCCAAATATGCAAGGGACATCAATCCAATTACTAGTTGTATTTCAACCCCTTCTGCCCTATGTCCATGGAAATTCCTGTAAAAACAAAAAAAAACCCCACTACCAAAACCAAACCACACTAAATAAGCATCTTCTAACATTCCATTCAAGTAATTCTTTAAAGCCTGTGCTGTTTTTATTTTCTGTAAACTGCACAACAGTGTGGTTTAGGTTCTGCTTCCCCCATCACTACACTTCCTTGATACACACCTGGTATTAAAACCATAAAAAACACACCCAGGACCAACCAACCAAGCCACCCCCAACTAAGTCCATAAGGAACACAGCATAAAAGGGGTTGAATCATAAGTCCTAGACATTAAACAAAAAAGTACAAAAGTTTAATAAGCAAACATTCGTTCACTATCCTACAGTAAATAACTACTGTGAGCACCATAAGACAAATTGGACTGGTACTTAAGTATGAAGTGAGAAGAACATTGAAACACTCAATATGCAGTTCTCCTGTCTATTGGCTTTACAGGCTCCTGTCTGGGGAGAATGGCTGAAAGGGACCAGTTCAGTAGCAAAAGGTTTCCTTTCCCAGAACAGCCACCTGGGTCACTGTGCTAGTACTGCATGATCAAGTACATGACTCACATGGCCCACAGCAGTATCTTACAGCCTCACCCAACAGCAAGATCATACTCTCTATAGGTTATTTTGACTGCAAGTAATATTGATGTATAATTTGAATGGTTCCCATGCAAGTTCCACTCAAGTCTTACCTTCTTCATTGTCACTGTACTGGTCAGAATCACTGTTTCCATTCTGTCTGGTGTTCTCAGTAGTTGAAATCGCTGGGAGAGGCACAGGTGCCTTCAGTTCAGGACCTTGTTCCATCAGTTTCAAAAGCTTTTTCTCATAAAGTTTCCTAGTAGTAGCTATAACAAGGAAGGATACATGCTAAAGATACAGTTTTAATCTTTCCTGACTTGACTGACAGAACTTGGCTGTTCCATATTCTTTGGGAATTTCTGAACATAATGTTTTATTTTTAATCAGTTTGTATGGCCCACAGTGTCTATATATACATATATATACACACACACCCCCCTCTAGGTACACAACTCTGCCTCTAAGGCTTCTAACTTCCCAGTTCAAGAGAATTCTTAGATAAACTTAGACCTCTTCATACACTGAAAGTTACGAAAAGGAAATCTATCAAAAGGGAATTTACCTGCTTCTTAGATGTTTTGTTTCATATGCTGCAATATACAAATTGTTATGCCCTCACAAAAAAATGTAGTGAGTTTGATATTGCAAGGGCAACAGTCTCCATACAGATTGCACTATTATTCTCCTAATTCCCCTATACTGGAATTAATGCCCCTGCCTTTGCCTTGTTGGCAAATTCAGTCCAATAAGCATCAGAGGTGGTGCAAGCAAGCAGCAATAACAGAACTTTCTGCTTGCTGCCATCTAGCCATCAGGTTTGCTTGCTCGATCTAAGAGGACAGCTGTTTAAAAGGTATCAAGTCTAGTACATACTTCCATATCTGGACTTTGCTGGCAAAAATCAGTAGAGGTGACTGGTGCCTGAGCTGTTAGCTGAAGAAAGAAAATTCTAACCTTTGAAGTTTTCTGGTAAGAGGAAACCACCATTAAAAAGAAATGGCAGCCTCTCAAGAAACAGAGTCCATACCGTTTAAGAATTAAAGGCTTTAAATTAGACCAAATTTGAATGCCTTTCCAGTGGACTACATAGGTTCTTGAGGTTTTTCATATTTCAGTACTATCCAAGAAGTACAGGATGAATGGCAAGGCATGCAGAATCAGCTAACTGAAAATATTACAGATAAGACTTTGAATACACACAGGACTGCAGACTGAAGAGTTGTGAAATCAAATTCCCCTGCCATTAGGCTACTGCACAATCTGAAAGGCAAGGTGCTTTGATCCCACATCACAGAGGAGTGCCCAAGGCAGGAGATTAGGCTGGAGTCAGAACTACTCCTGAGGTAGGCCAACATACAGGACAGAATGCTAGGCTAGAAAAAAAACATTAGCAAAGGAAAACATTACTGCACAATGCAGTGCGTAGGAAATGCTCTAGGGAAAGGGAAGTTCCCTGTTCTCATTCTGTTCTCAATACTACTAGGTTATTATGTAAGATGCATTTCCTATTTAAGTGGGCCCAGGTCTAAGCCTCTGTATCAGAGGACCTAATTATCCCAGCACTGAACTTTAACTAATAGTTACACAGCTCAGAACAGACAGCTCAGAACAGAAGCTGGAACATCTCCAGCTGGCCTAGAACACAAGCAGCAAACCGCAGACTTGCCCACCTGCAATGCTTCAAGTCTTCTCAATGTAAACATTTCAATGAAAATATCCTATATGGGAAGTAGGATTGCAACAGCACTGGTATTAAAAAGTAACTGTATCAGGGGAACTTAGAGAACTCACAAGTGAGGTTTAATGAGAAAAAAATAAATTAATAGCTGCTAGTTCAGTTGACCTACCTACAATCGGGCCAGGATTTACTCCATACTTCATAAGTTGCTCTTGAAGGTCTTCATTACTCATCTCTGTTATATCTAGGTCATCCTTCTCCTCTGGTCTGGGTTTGTCAGTTTTCTTTGTAGCTTTCTGAGAGCAGGAGGGAGAAATGAGAGAGACAGGGTATTTCCAGTTAATACTGAACACATCTTTTTCTTCTAAGGGAATAGGAAGACATAAGAGTACTAAACATATAAACCCAGAAAAAATTAATTCTATTCTCCCCCATGATCACTACTAAAGCTTATGTGAAACAGTACAAACATTTACACCTACTAAGCAAAAACACACAAGTTTTCTATTTAGGAAGGAAATACCCATTACAAGGCTCCTCTAGAGTTAAAAAAAAAAAAAAAATCACTCATTATTCTGGTCTTGTGTTTTAATTTGAAATTCAAGTATACAGTGGGAGGGGATTGCTTTCCTGTGACCGGAGAAGGAAGCTTCTAGCTCTTTCACCATCACTACACAAAACTACAAATATTTATGTTACATTGGCATTTCTTCGCATTACTTTTCTACCTGGTAGGTCAACATTTCTTCCTCGAATGACATGCAAGAAATTCTTTAGTATCTACATACTTTCAACCAAGTATGCAAAACCCCTATTCCTACTTGTCCTGGCATTCTCTGTGAGATTACATGATGTTACAAAGTGAGTGCAAGAAAGGCAAAAATCAGAAAACTCTCAAATTTTCAAAATCCTACTTGTTTGCTTAGGCCTCTGGTACTTGTAGCTCTAATAAATTCTAAACCCAACTCTGGCAACACTACTTGAACAGTTTGCAATGCACCATCACCACATACAGATGGCTATCAAAATAATCTGCTGAGATGCTACTCCTAAATTAGCAGTTTCCGCTTGATCCAAACAGAGTGATCATAACATTTCTTCAACTTGGGAAGCCTGTTACTATAATAGGCATTGTGAAAGGGAAGAGGTAAAACAGAAAAAAGCATGCTTAGGATTTGCACACTCTTTACTAAGACAGACCTTGATACTGCTTTGAAATAAGTCATATTTGTATCTCAAAGTCGTATGATATAAACAGAAACAATTTCTGCACTTAGCATTTTTCTCAACTCACTTGTCCAGAGGGCCTATCTGGTTTGTTTGGTACTAACAAAAGACTAAAATTCCAAATACAAATATGCTATAAACACTCAGTAATAATTAACAGGTCTTTTTCTTGTTGCATTTTATAAGATAGCAACAAAACACTTTAAGACGATTGACATGAGTCAACAGTATCTATCTAGCTATTAATGCTAATTCAATGTTTGTTTGCATGCAAACAAATGCTTGGTCTTGCCTCAAATATCTTGGTATTTTAAAGGTAAGCAGGGACTGTATGAGGATTTCCCAAATATATCTGACTCCAGATTTTCCTCTAACTCCTGGATTGTGAATATTTTCCAGCTTAATGAACTTAAAATCAGCTGCTGAAGAGCAACAAACTCCAAGAGATCATGGTGCTTCTTCATTCTAAGAAATAGACTCCAAATAATCTGAAGAAAATACAGGGTCATTAAAGTGGCAGATTTGACCAAAGACAGATTTACAACTCACTTTATCAGTCATTCCATTCCTAATTAGTTTTTGAAGCAACTGAGCCTACTTACATAGTACACAAGAAATAATCAACCTGCAGCTGCACAAGACTTTTATTCACTTTTGAACACAGGTCATAACATTACGTCAAGTTAAATATCGCATTAACTTCAATTTCATATTAAATGCATTTTTTCTGGACTACTGAACTGTCCAAACAGAAAAAAGTTCTGAAAAAATGCTGGGGTTTCTTGTTGAGATCTGTTTAGACTAATGACAGCTTTGGTGCTCGCTCACATCACCAAGCAGATTAACCAAGATGCTATTCTATATTTCAGAAGAAAACAACCATGGTGCAGGAAGCTGACATTCCAATGACACTTTAGAGAAACTGGAAACCTAATTTAATGTATCTCTACTTTTGTTCACTTAGAGACCACAGAAGACACCATAACAATATACACCAGAAGAACTACTCAGCATTCTACCAGATGCTTTACAGAAATCTTAGCCATCAGAAATCTAACTGCAACTAATGAGTACTAGGGTACTCTAACACAAACTCACATATCTCATGGTTTCTTTGTGGTTTTTTTTTTTCCCGTCAAAATACCATTTCACTTTTTCCTGTGCTACTGTCACACACAGTTCATCAGAATAGTCTGTTTCAGCAAAGAAAAAGGGTAGGGAGGCAATGAAAAAAGTTGAAAGTAATCTGTGTTCTTCAATAAAATTGGGCCAGATGTGTTGATTTTGTGTTCTGCAAGGTCACAACTTTTACTTTTGAACACCTATTCTCCTTAGAGCAGGAGCAAATGACTTCCCTTGTACAAGTAGAAAGCTGCCATTTAACCATTCACTGGACCGAAAGATGAGTCCCTAGAAGCATAAGGCAGGATAGAAGAATTTCTCATACCTTAGCTGTGGTATGACAGCATTAACTTCAGCAACAGCACTAGCTTTAATTACCACGACTATTGTAGTATAATGCACCACTACACTTTCTGTGCATCATGACAACTTATCCACTGGACCACACCATGAGACAGATCAAAAAGCTAGCTTGAAAGTTTATCACTGTGACTTAAAAACAAACAAACCCAAAAAAACCCCACCCGCATTTTCCTGCTCTATGACCACTAGCAAAATTTGTCTTACTGTGGTGCAGAGATGAAATACTTAAAATGAAATTGTGGCAATATCCAGGATTTGCCAAAGTAAGGTGGTGCAGCTGACCACTTTGCCCATAATGTAAATATTTTTGCAATAATACACCCAAATCTATGTAAATATTTTTGCAACAATAAACCCAAACCAATAAATCCTTATCTGAAGATCTTCTAATCCCGTCCAGAGCTAGCAGCATAAAAAAAATATTTCTAGTCATTTATATTTTCTAGAAAACTGAAGATGGAAGACTATCTGCATACTTCACTTGAGAGAGATTTGGTTCACATCAGAGACAGCAATTTGGTAGTGGTATCTGTCAGTCTCAGTTTCCTATTACCTAGGAACTAACTCTTCAAACAAGTACTGAACTGAATTATAAGCATGGGGCTGCCACACAGCATTCTCAGTACTAGGGCCGCAGAAAAACAAGCATAAGAGAAGTTCATCTTCTCCAAGTATCATCTCTTGACTGCACAAAGCAATCTTTTGCTAGCAAGAAGAGCAGAAAATGCAAGCAACCAGGATTCAAACTTGGAAGATAACTACCCCTTACCTCACCCTTGGCATTCCTACTGAATAGAAATGAACAGCCAGAGATCAGCTTAATCAGGCAAACTTCATGAGCACCTGTACTAATCCTAGCACTGTTACAAAGATGAGCATAAGAGACCTGTTGAAGAAGCCATTAAATAATAAAAACAACAGCTATGGGACATCAGCAGAAAACTATTTTCAAATCCCAAGTTAAACAGCATCTACATCAAGATACACAATGATTTTAATCCCCAACAGGTGCAGCTTCATCACTAGAAGTAGAAAGGGTCGGGGCTTATTTACAATTTCTCTGAATGAGGTTAAGATAGGCTAAAGAAAGCCCAAATCACACCAACAGAATGCTCTTTAATTCTCCAGTTTGCAGAGTTCCCTCTGGTAACAAATAACTATTTCTCTTAGGAGAGATGAAGATAAGGAATTGGATATAGAAAGTGTTAATAATAGATTTATACTATGATAGATTTATACTACTATAGGTCTTTATTTCACTTGTACTTTTTATTCTACCATACACAGACATTTCCTGCAGTAGAATTTCCTTTTTTAAAAATCAAGTCCTACTGAACTTTTTAACCTCAAAGGCCCGGAGACAATATTTACCAAAAGCTACAGGACAGACAAAATAAACAATGGAAAGGAAATTATGCAGCAGCAATTCAAAGATACTGATACACACAACTTAAAGAATTCACTACCTTCTAACAATATTAGTAAGTGCCAGACTTAGAATTTCCAAGCCTATGTACAGTAACAGTCCTAAATTATACGATTATGGACTATTCAACCCTTCCACCCCCTTCTCCTCCCAGACACTAATTTTCACGTTACTTGGTGAAGAAAATGTACCCACTCAAAGTCTGAACAGCATGGCAGGACTTCTCACTGTAGTGGGAATTACCTTGGTCATCTCATCCCTACTGCCCACAGCTTTCTCTTAGCCAGCAGATGGGCACCTTTTAAAAGGCCACTGAGGTTTTAAACTGTATTCTGGGTCACATTTGCACAGCACATCATAATTAAGACATACAGCCACACAGGAAACTCCAAAGAGGTTCTCTTCCTTCACAGGGCACACACAGGTGCTTTACACTGTCCCACCTTTCCAAGCATGCAGTTTCACTTTCCACACACTTAATCTTCATAAACTACCAGTTTTACTATTACCTTCTCTTTTCCAATAGGGAAGGGGTTGAAGCTGTTGTCACCTCAGCTACAGATATCACAACCACATCATTCTGACCATGAAGAGCTGAAGCTGGCTCTTTATTTACTTGGCTACTTGATTAGAACAAAAAAACCCCAACAACCCAAACAAACAACCCCCTCCCCCCAACCAAACATCTTTACCTGATGGGTCTCTTCTATGACCTTTCAAACAGGCCCTTCAGGTCCAGATATTCTCATCATACCTTCACTAACAGAAGGAGACATTTGACTGATCTTTTTTAAAATCATCACTTTAAAGGTCAAAAATATCACTCAATATATGTTTTAGAAGTGATCCTTCCAGGACATATAATACACTAATAAGCTCAGTCATAATAATCTACACATCCTAAGTTCTGAACAGTTCCCATTTGACAACAGCGTCAAGACAATATTTTCGATATGTGCTTTAAAATAATGGTCCTAAAGAGGCAAAAATGTCATTTCATAGTTACTTTTCCTGTGAGCTACCTGTTCTGATATTCAGTCCATAACTAACCAGGACGAGGGGCATTCAGATGCAGGTGGTTCCCCCTGCAGCAAAACGGTGTCTTGCATACCCAGTCACAGTCCTCTCACACTACTATGCTAAACAGGCTTAGGAAAAAAAAAAAAGTTGCTCAAAAACATTAGTAGAGCTGGAGAAGCTGGCTCTGCCAGAAAATATTATCAGACTGAGGCACAAACAGGCATGATTTTAAAAGCTTTTCCTCTCCCGGTAGGAATATATAGACAAAGTCAGCTGTATATTCTTGGGCTGGATAGAGCTAAGCCAGAAGAGTGACGGATTCCAAACACATCATTTGCAATAGAATTCAAACTATGGGACTTTGTCTCCACATAGCTTTTATCAATATTAACTTTTAAGCGCATTATCAAATGCCCAGAACTTAGAAAAAAGAACACTAAAATGACAGTGTGGACAGTTCAAATTACTAATGACTGCAGCCATGTCAAAACACTAATGCCAGTATTAAGAGACCTGGTTTAGCTTTCAGTGACTGCAGCACGGATATTCAGATTATTCCTTTGCACTTGTTGCTCACAGCCATTTTCAGACAAGCGATGGCTGCCCCCCTCAGGACCCATAAGCCAGCCGAGTGCGCCCGCAGGTGCCGCAGGGGAAGCCGCTCGGACCGAGCGCCCCCGACAGCCGGCGGTGCCCAGGGCCCCGGCGCGCCCCCTGGCGCCCGGCCCCGCCCGGCAGCCCCGCCCTCGCCCGCGCTGCTCCGCCCTCGGACTCCTCCACACACACGAGGACTGCAACTCAGCCTGGCGGCAGACTCAGAGAGGCTTATAACTATCTGCTCTTAATAAAGGGAAGGGTGAGCGGGCCCAGAGAGGGATGGGGGAAGGCCCGTTCCTTTATTTTATTCCTCCTTTCCATAAAGCCTTGCAGTTCCAGCTTCCCCCCTTTGCCCCGTATTTCTAATTTCTTTCAGACATCTGAGTGCTTTCCCTCCTGTCCTTTCTTAATGTTATCATGTTTTGCTCCGTTTTTTCACTAGACTCCCAGTCCTCTGGGATGTCAGATTTTCCTCACTCTTCCTCTTCCTTCTAACTGTTCTTGGGGGCAAATCACTCTGGAGACACGTGTGCTATGCTTTTTGAAGGAGAGGCGATCAGAGAAACACCTTATGCCAAAAGACACTAACAGGGCTAACAGTTACTCACGCTACAAGCGGTTTCAGTACTCAAGTGACACAAAGGAGGCAACAAGCACACATCATCAAAGTTTGTTTTGCTTGGCAGGTATTGTTTGGGATTTTTCTGGGTATTTTGGTTTGGGGTTAGGTTGGTTGTTTGAGCACGGAAGACGACACAACACAGGGCACAACGGACCCAAATCTGGGCAACTCTCACTAGAATATTTGCTGAAGTTCTGGAAGTTCTGATGATAACAGTGCTCTGATACTGACATACAAGATAAGCATAAATAGCACACAGCCTTCCAGACATTGTTAACAAAAGTGTAGGAGTACCACCCATTCTGTAAACATCAAAAAAGTCACCCATAATTGTTTTAACTTAAGCACTGTGGAAAGGAAAAATCAGATCTAGGATAGGAAGTAGCACTTCTGAGATGTTCCTCCTCCGACAAGCATGAAACAAGTCAGATTAAAGCTATCCTATTTTACTCAAAAGCACCTTATGAATGCTATCAGCAGACCACTCTAAGTCAGAGAAATGTCTGTTTCACTGTAAGGTTACTTCAGTAAATGCCAGTTAAGTGTCTGAAAGAGACAGATGTTAAAAAGAGGTAAATAACTTGGTTTTAGAGATCTCTTCCTCTTGAAGTTGCAGTTTTCAATTTCTTAATTCAAGAAGTGTTCTTTTGGGCTTTTGAAGGTTAAAGAGTGAAAGACCTTCAAAGGACTCCGTTCCTCGGCACACTTTACTAATGACCTTTGAAACATAGTATCTAAGATACTATTAAATAGTTGTACTGTCACACGCATTACGACTCTGGAACCTGACAATCATAATCCAAGTGTTTTCTTGAGACCAGACATCTTAGAATTATTAATTACAAGATTGCTTTCTCAATATATGCAAACATATGGTCCACTTATGAAAAATTAAGAAAGAAATCGCATATTCCCAAAAAGAAAAATTCCAAATGGCATCAGCTCCCCCTCTTTCCTTACATGTGATAAAGTCTAAGAAAACAAGCACAGTGGACGAACTGAACAGGCACCAGAGGCGCTTTGCTATAAAACACATCTTAGACACCTACATTATGCAGACCCTCTTTACACTAAACAATCCACTTCATTAAGCGAAACAAACCAGCTGTTCCCTCACAGCTTCATCCTTTCATCTAGAGGTATTTACACCGAGTAGCGTTGCTGCTGTACAACCGAGACAGAGGACGGGAGTCCTTTCCTGAGCAAGTTGCAACCTCGGGCAGTTCTCTTGCTTCGTTCCTCCAACACCGAAATAGTCTACTTAGGAGACCGCCCGCCAAGACACTGTAAAAGTTTCCCAATTTACAGTCGGGGGCTGTCGCACTCTCCACGCGCGGTCGCGCTACCCCTGCCCACCCAAGCCAGCCCCTCCAAGAGGCGCACAAGGCGGGACACATCCTAGAGGCGCAGCCGGCGGCCCCTGGGCACCGACCCGCTGTTCCAGCTCGTCCCCCGACGCGGGGCGGCCGCCCGGCAGCGCCGCTGCCCAAGACAGTGGGACCGTCCTGGCCGGGCACAATGCCGCCCTCAGCCGAGCCGGAGACTCTCCCGACCCCGTGTGGGGTCCCCGGCGCGTCGTGCCGCTCCCCGAGCCGCGGCCGGCGGGCGGAGGCGGCCGGCCCCGTTCGGGCGGGAAAGCGGGCCCGAGGCTGCCGGGAAGCCGAGGCGGCGCGGGCGGGAGACAGCGGTACTCACCCGCCCGGCGGCGGCAGCAGCTCCGCGGCTCCGGGCGCCGAGAGGTGTGGGCTCCCGCTCCTCGTCGCTGGAAAAATCGGGCTGCGCGAGGGCGGGCGGGTTTCGGGCGGTGAGGTGCTGCAGGTAGAGCTGCACGTACACGTCCTTGCGCTGCTCGCCGCCCGGGAGGCTCACATTGTTAGCGATCAGCTCGCTCTTCAGCTTCTCCTTGGTCAGCACCGACGGATCCGCCAGGAACTCGGGCATCGCCGCCGGCCGCAGCCGCCGCCGCTCTCCCGGGAGAGGCACCAACAAAGCGCGGGGAGAAGGGGCGGGGGAAGCGACAGGAGGTGGAGGACTCGCCTGCTCCGCGCCAGGGACCAGCTCCACAGCGGGCGGGAGCGCGCACCGAGCGCTTCTTCTCAGCCGGCAATAAACCGCGCCCTGATTGGCGGGGAGGGCAACGAAGCGGCCTCGCTATTGGCTGTCGGTCGGAAAAAGGGCGGGGCGCGCGGGCGCAGCGGCGTTGGTGCTTTGCGCGAGGGACAGTAACGCAGTTTAAATTCGGCTCGGGCGGGAGAGGCGCGCGGGGCGGTGTTCGCGCGCGCAGTGGAGGGTGGGGGCGCTGCCCGCGCCCCGCAGGTCCCGGTGACGGCGGGGCCTCCCCGGGGCCCTCCCGGGCGGGAGGTGTGTCCCCTCCCTGCCGCCAGCTGCGGGGACAGGCGGTTAGTGAGATCCCAGTTACCTGCTGCGATCCCGGTGCCCTGCCGCGACACCTGCCGCCGCCCCTGCCCGCGCCGCTGCCCCGCAGGCACCTGCGGCCCTGGCGGAGCGCGCCGCGGGCGTCCCTCCGTCCCTGCCGCGCTCAGCGCCGCGGGCCGGGCGAGCGCGGGAGTTCTCTCTGCCCCGGGATAACCGCCTTCGCCCAACCCGTTAGCTGTCGTTAGCAAAAGAAATCCAGCCGGGAAAGCGGTAGCTAATCTGGTAGCGCGACTGCCGCCGGTGTGCTGATTTAAACATAAAAACCCCCCAGACTCCCATCTACAGTACTGCGGAGTTTGAAAGGCGTATGGTTGTTTTATTTATTTATTTATTTGTAAAGCCGACTTCTAAAATGTCACACGTGTGTCCCTGCTGGGAAAGTTCGACTGAGTTCAAGATTGCGGTCCTACAGTCTTTAAACAAGCGGGTTTAAATCTTTCTGTGTTTACACGCTGCTTGCTGGGAACACGCATCGCTTCTATTTTATGATGGGAAGGTTTTAGTGTTTAGATTTGACTCTATATGCTATGCTTTTGAGAACTGCCTTGCAGTACTGGAGATAAGGCTTTAAATGTGGATGTTTTAATGTTCCCATCAGTCATGGATCTGGATCAGGATTGTTAGGGTTTGCACCTACTACTGTTTGTGTTCCAGAAAGAGTTCTAAATTGCTGTTGGGGAAAGGGATTTCCACCACTGTTGTGTGCTCCATCATGGAGCTGTCCTGGTGGCTGTCGTTCCTGTTTATCTTGCCATAGCCTCAGTATCAGCTAGATGAAGGTGATGATGGTTATTTTTTGTGGAAAGTAATTTCGAGGCGGATCAAGGACCCGCCCACAGGAAGCCTGACGCTTCCCACTGAAGAATTGGTGTGGTGTAACAAAGAAGAATTGGTGTGGTGAAACAAAGTAATTAAGACGAGGGAGAAGCTTAGCTTGGGGCATTTAATTTACCTCGTTGTGCAAGTAGCTCTATGAGGTGGCAACCATCTGAAGTTCATTATAATTTATATCTGAAAGTGCACATACTTTACCTGTTCGGTTTGTTTGACAACGAGGCTGTACAGTGGGTAGAAGCCTCTTCCTCCATTAATACCACACACGTACACGGTAAAAAGTAATGTATCAATGTGGATTGACTACTGTCACTTACTTTTAAGATTGAATAGAACAAACTATATGGTTCTATCTATTTTTCAGCATATTTTATCCAAAATTGTACGTGCTACATGGGTATTATATGACAGGTGTTTTGGAAATGCTTAAAGGAAATTTAATTCCTCTCCAAATTTGATAGAACTAATTTAAAGCATAGATAGTATTTTTTCACCTTGAAAAGCTTTTAAGTGGCTTGGAAAATAGTTTTTCCCCTGCCTTTAGGAATTCGCTTCTTATTCAGATATGGAAACCAGTTGCATAGCATCCTTTAGAGAGATTTTTCAGATATCATACTAATGTAAAAAAAAAACCAACTTCAACTCCTATCAAGTCTAAAATGTTTTAAAGCAGCGTAAGGGAGAACTGGGTCTGGGAAATTTTAGCCAAAGTTAACAGTGCAAATACAATCTAAAAAGTTAGCGCAGTCACCATCTAACATCCCTACGGACAATAATGGTACAATAGGCCTGAAGCTTATCTGATAGTGCTTCTTAGAAGAGTGCAGGCACTGTTTGCAACTCGTACTGTTCAGATTCTGCAATACAGTTTGATGCTGGCTTTTCTTGTGAGTGATGATTTAGGAGTGGAAAGAAATACAGCTGCTGAGCTTGAAGTCTAAGTACATTGATGGTAGGTCTCGTTTTAATGCATTAAGTATACCATAAAAAACCCTACAGGAATATGGTATGAAGCAGTAAATCCCTACAGTTACACTCACAGTTCAGCTTTGGTCATAGCAAATGGATGGGTTCACTGGCCTTATCTTGGATCTGTGGTTTTTTGTTTTTTGGGTTTTTTTGCTGGCAGACGAAACTGCATAGAAGCATAAAGATAGCAGAAACATACCATATGTTTTGGCTATTTGTTCAAGCTCCAGTACAGTTGTTGTGGAGCCACTGAGGTTGTGATTCTGATTAACATTGCTTAAAGTTCATGTTTACAGTCCATTTAAGTTTTGAAAGTTATTTCCCCAACTATAAAAAAAAAATTTATTGTGAGTTACTTTTTCTGTTACACTGTTACCCTGATGTAACTCCCTTGCACTGACACGGAACTCTTTTTATTGGCTGCCTTTAGTTGCTTCCAAAGCAGCCAAAGCTACAGAAGCACGATGTGATACTTCAGTGTCACTCTTCTTCCAAGTAATAGGCTTCTCTTTTGTGCCAACAGTCCTTGGCACAAAACTATCCTTTATTGGTTCTACGCTTTTTACTGTCGCACTTTGGGATCAACATGCGTCTTCCAGGCAAGTTAAAGACAGGGAAAGTACTATAGGAAAGCACCTAAATGTGCACATACATGATGATTGACACTGGAACCTGCAGCTGTCACGACAATTAGACCTTAATACAGCAGAGGATCTGCGCCTTTATCGTTTGTTTTGTTTGAAGGAAAGGAAGTCACATTTTGTAGCATGAGGCAGCAGTCAAAGGGATGAAGGGAGTGAGTTCATTGTAAATGAGCTCAGAAGATCTTTTTAATGTTGTTACAGTGGGGGGGGAAAACCCACAAGTATGAGGTCTCTGGTCCATATGCCTATTCAATAATTTGCTTTTTAAAGTCTGGAGCATGGAACTGTTGTTTTACCATGCCTTCTGTGATGCTTTCCAGTACTTGAATGTTTATCCCTAACTGCAAGTTCTGGTTTTCAAAGACCAGAATACCTGCCTCTACCTGAGAAACAGGTAGTTACAATTTCCTCTTGTCAGTATAAATGCTGACAAAAGCAAAGTTTAGGGAAAAAAGTGCAAATGTTGTGAGACTGTGGCCATTTCCGGTGGTTAAAAAACTGCTCTGAGCTTGCCTAAAAATGTGAAATATGCTGAAAGGAGAAGCCAAAAATCCTTCCTTTGTAGGACCCTCCCAAATGTCTGGAATTTCTTAGCTTTCCTGAGCGTGAGAAAGATTTTTTCAATCATACATTCATCTTTGACATGAAAACACTGAATGCCTTTTAAACTGTCTCGGATTTCTAGCTTGAGTTTCCCTAAGTTTGTGATTTCTAACCTCTAATGCCACCCATAAAAATGAAATAATTAGTTTATGGCACAGTATGCTGAAAAAAAATATTTATATATATATATATTCATTCAAAAAAGTATCCTAAAATTCAGGGGAGGGTCTGGAAAACAATCTATAATGAAGTATTGATGTATAATTTGCATTCATGTGTAACATTTGCCTCATAATAGATAACATGTGAAGACTATCAATTCATAGCAAAGGCATTTAAGCATGTGTTACAGACATGCTCTTGTCTTAGACTGAGCTGATAAGGGAAATGTAAAAAAGCTGTATGAAGTATTAATTCAGTCTTGGTGCACAGCAGGTTTCACTATGAAAATGATATTCTCTTTAAGAAATGCAATAGAAACTAGAAAGCTTTACTAGAAATAAAGGAGCAGTTGCCTAATCCATTATAGCACAGTGTAACTATACTTTCTATAATCGATCATTTCTTTTCCACATTCTTGATTAATTTAGAAAAATTAGGTGGCTTTTTAGTAACACTAGTTTTCTCGTTAGAAATGTCTGTTTTTGAAGTAGAAATGGAAAAGTGATAAGAAAAAAAGCATACCTCAGGATAATGGAGCGTATTGCTTCTAGAGCAGTTCTAGAGCTGGCAGCCACTGGGAACGCTGCTCTGCCTGTGTTCCCTGACACAGTGAACAAGGGAAGTGAATAAAGGGATACCCAGCACTGTATGGCTGTCCCCAGGCAAGGAACAGAAATTTGTACAACTGCTTTAAAAACTTCTCACTGCTGATCTTGCAGTAGTCAAAGGCCTATACCAACAAGGACTGAAAACAGAAGTACCAGCTCCTGCTTAAGTACGCTGACAAAAGTGAAATGGACAGTTTTCAGGGTAGTTTCCTACCACTGAGTCATTTCCAAACCAGAATTATTTGGATATTTATTTCTGTCAAACACAGACAGAAGCTATATTTACTATGTATAAGCTATTACTTCAGGTCCACTATATTTTGAAGCTGAAGTGGATTTAAATTTTTTGTCTATATTTGGCTAGTAACAATTTCATAAGAAAAACATCTCTGTTAAGAGATCAGCCAGGTTACAAAATGCAGTATTAAGAGTTAGGAAAAGACAAAAACACAGAAGCGCATGTGCTGTTAAAATGCTGGTGAGAGATAAATACCCACCAGCATACCTGGATGCCTCGGAATTAATGGAGTCAACCTGACAAAAACACCTGTAAGATCAAAGAGAACTATTATGCCCACTTCACCAGTAGGAAATCCTGTGGGAGAGTTTGTACATAGCTAAGGCAATTTTAGTCTTCATTTAGTTTTGAAACATCACTAGATGATTTTTGATTTAGTGACAGTGACCTCTCTCCCCGAAGAACAGCTGACAAAAACTTTAACTGAACCACTAGTATTTCTGGTTGTTGCTGAAGGGATGATCCTGCTTTCTATCCTGTCCCAGGCCATGTGCTCCTGGTGCTTTTCCTGTCTTGGATCTAGTAGTTGTGCCAGCAGATTTGCGTGCTGAGCCAGCAGCTGCTGCAGTGCCATTGCAAGATGTGATCCGAGTGGAAGGAAAATGCGCAGGCAGGGGTGGACAGGGCAGGGAGAGACGGACTCTTTTGTGACAACCTGCACACGTCAAGTTACTAGTGTGAAACCACACCCTGAAAACTTCGACTCCTCTAAGCAGATATTACCCTTACTGCAAGCCAGAGATATTGTCTGGCAACAATCTGGATGTTTAGAGCAGGACACCTGCTTTGGCAGAGGTACAGGAATGCGAACAGATTGGTACCGCTTCTTTCATCCAGCCCTCTGGTGGGTGGTGAGGCTGAGAGATAAGATAATATGTGGGACCAGAGGAAACGTCTAACAGATTATGCATCTCATACAAAATGCATCCATCTAACAGATTGTGCATAAAAAAAAAAAAAAAGACTAGCCACGTTAAATGGAAGTCCCTGTTAGCATAGCATGTGAGGCAATCCTCCTTGTCCATTGAAACCTGGTAAAATCTGAGTCAGCTGAAATACTGTGACCACTTCTGGGCACTTAAAATGCAGCTGTTTGGAAAGGCTCGAGAGGCAAGTGATAAAATAACCAGGCCCGGCAAACACAGTCTGTTATGCTAGAACAGCTATAGAGAGGCATAACAAATTTCAAATATGTAAGAAGTACTATAAAGGAGGAATAAACTGTTCTCCAGCACAATGACATGAGGGGCTGGATTTCAGTTGCGGCAAAGAGAGACGATCAGGGTTAAAACTACATATGGTCATTTGTAATAGTAAGAGTAGCAAAGTACTGGAACAGATCACTTAAGAAGATGTAGAATTTCTGTATTTAAAAGGTTTTAAGGGTATATAGAACAAACATTAGCCTGTAAAAAGCCAAAGTATTGGCTTAATAACCCCCACATAATTTTTTGACTCTGCGAATCTGATTTCTAAGACATCTGTATTCATTTTCTTCTATGGTTTACAACACTAATAATCAGTTCTTACAAAGTGAGAATTGCATCTCTGGCATTCTCTGCTCATTAGGCCTTGACAGACTATTGTTCCCTCCAATTAAATTTCATCAAGGGGCAAACTTTCCAGTCCATCTGAATCACTAAAGTATTACTTCTAGGACTTGCTATCTCATGTCTCGATCAAAGCTGAGTACTCTCTGTGCTTTCTGCCGTGGGTACTGTCCACCTCCGCATGTGGAAACGGCTACTCTGAGAAAACTCTTCTGTTCCGCAGCCTAACCCCCATCACCTCGGAGGTTCCCCCCACCAGCCCTGGTTCCCTCTCCTTCCCTGTCAGTGTTTCAGTCTTCTGAAGGGTTCTTAAGACAAGCAAGAATCTGTCTGCGCTCTTGGCTCTGTCAGACCACTTGCTGCCTCTGCCTTTACTTTTACTCCTTGTTATGTGAATTTCTGTACCAAATACATGGTATCTCTGCCATTTTTGGGGCCTCTGTCCCCTTCAAAATTTACTCTTTCTGTACAACTTCCTGAATTTTTCTCATCATTTCCACACAGTCGGTTATCTTAATAAGTAAATCTTTGACACATTTTTGCCTTTTGTGTTTATGTGTGCAATCAGACAGTGCTATATACACAAAGACCATAAACAAAGACATACTGATTTTATCCAACGGGATCTTTATGATTACATTGCTACAGCAGCAATCCTATGCCTTGACCCCCACTCAGCCCTCTGCTTCGCGCTGCCCTCTTAGCCTCAAAAAAGAGAAGACCCTAAGCTGTAGGGGAAACCAAGAAATATCAAAATAACAATACCGTTCCTCGGTTTCCTGTGCGAGGAAGGCGGTAAAAGCTGACAGAATGAGAAAAAAGTTGTGTGACCCCGACGTGATTCGAACACGCAGCCTTCTGATCTGGAGTCAGACGCGCTACCGTTGCGCCACGAGGTCCTGCTGGCAGTGTTAGGCAGTGTTAGAACTCGCCCGCCACTGGCCGCCGGCCGTGCAGCCTCTGTGCCCGAAGGGCAGGGCGGGGGGCGGGTTGGACCGAGCGGCCGAAGACGCTGCCCGTCCGCTGCGGCAGCCGCAGCCCTGCCCCGGCCCCTCCGCTCCGACATTGTTCCGTCACCGCCTTCCCGCGCAAGCACGTCAGCTCTCCCACCCACACCCCCGCTAGTGGTCTGCAGCAGCAAGGGCCTCTCGACCCCGCTCCCTGGTGGTGCCGAGCTCGCCTCCCGCGCTGTTGCCGCCGTACGCAGGCTCGTGGGTCCATGCTCCCGCTACCGGAGGTCGCCCCTGCTGTCCCTCCCCAACAATGCTGCATTTGCAATCAGCTAACGGGGACGTGGTTGTGCGTATTTGCTCATAAAACCAGTAACGCGAAGGGATCACTAAGGCAGTTCCTCGTTAGTATAGTGGTGAGTATCCCCGCCTGTCACGCGGGAGACCGGGGTTCGATTCCCCGACGGGGAGGCCTTTACACGTACTTTTGTTCCAGGGGGCGGTACTGGCGGGCGGCGCCTTTTGCCGTCGGCTTCAACGGTTCGGGCGGGGCAATAGAAAAGGAACAATAAAAGCGTGCCGGTGCAGCCCTCCCGTCGGGGAATCGAACCCCGGTCTCCCGCGTGACAGGCGGGGATACTCACCACTATACTAACGAGGAACTGCCTTAGTGATCCCTTCGCGTTACTGGTTTTATGAGCAAATACGCACAACCACGTCCCGTTAGCTGATTGCAAATGCAGCATTGTTGGGGAGGGACAGCAGGGGCGACCTCCGGTAGCGGGAGCATGGACCCACGAGCCTGCGTACGGCGGCAACAGCGCGGGAGGCGAGCTCGGCACCACCAGGGAGCGGGGTCGAGAGGCCCTTGCTGCTGCAGACCACTAGCGGGGGTGTGGGTGGGGAGAGCTGACGTGCTTGCGCGGGAAGGCGGTGACGGAACAATGTCGGAGCGGAGGGGCCGGGCAGGGCTGCGGCTGCCGCAGCGGACGGGCAGCGTCTTCGGCCGCTCCGGTCCAACCCGCCCCCCGCCCTGCCCCTTCGGGCACAGAGGCTGCACGGCCGGCGGCCAGTGGCGGGCGAGTTCTAACACTGCCTAACACTGCCCAGCAGGACCTCGTGGCGCAACGGTAGCGCGTCTGACTCCAGATCAGAAGGCTGCGTGTTCGAATCACGTCGGGGTCACACAACTTTTTTCTCATTCTGTCAGCTTTTACCGCCTTCCTCGCACAGGAAACCGAGGAACGGTATTGTTATTTTGATATTTCTTGGTTTCCCCTACAGCTTAGGGTCTTCTCTTTTTTTGAGGCTAAGAGGGCAGCGCGAAGCAGAGGGCTGAGTGGGGGTCAAGGCCATAGGATTGCTGCTGTAGCAATGTAATTCATAAAGATCCCGTTGGATAAAATCAGTATGTCTTTGTTTATGGTCTTTGTTGTATATAGCACTGTCTGATTGCACACATAAACACAAAAGGCAAAAATGTGTCAAAGATTTACTTTATTAAGATAACCGACTGTGTGGAAATGATGAGAAAAATTCAGGAAGTTGTACAGAAAGAGTAAATTTTGAAGGGGACAGAGGCCCCAAAATGGCAGAGATACCATGTATTTGGTACAGAAATTCACATAACAAGGAGTAAAAGTAAAGGCAGAGGCAGCAAGTGGTCTGACAGAGCCAAGAGCGCAGACAGATTCTTGCTTGTCTTAAGAACCCTTCAGAAGACTGAAACACTGACAGGGAAGGAGAGGGAACCAGGGTGCTGGTGGGGGGAACCTCCGAGGGTGATGGGGTTAGGCTGCGGAACAGAAGAGTTTTCTCAGAGTAGCCGTTTCCACATGCTGAGGTGGACAGGTACCCACGGCAGAAAGGCACAGAGAGTACTCAGCTTTGATCGAGACATGAGATAGCAAGTCCTAGAAGTAATACTTTAGTGATTCAGATGGACTGGAAAGTTTGCCACTTGATGAAATTTAATTGGGAGGGAAACAATAGTCTGTCAAGGGCCTGAATTGAGAGAGAATGCCAGAGATGCAATTCTCACTTTGTAAGAACTGATTATTAGTGTTGTAAACCATAGAAGAAAATGAATACAGATGTCTTAGAAATCAGATTCAGCAGAGTCAAAAAATTATGTGGGGGTTATTAAGCCAAATACTTTGGCTTTTACAGGCTAATGTTTGTTCTATATACCCTTAAAACCTTTTAAATACAGAAATTCTACATCTTCCTTAAGTGATCTGTTCCAGTACTTTGCTACTCTTACTATTACAAAATGACCATATGTAGTTTAACCCTGATGTCTCTTTTGCCGCAACTGAAATCCAGCCCTCATGTCATTGTGCTGGAGAACAGTTTATTCCCTTCCTTTTTATAGGTACTTCTTACATATTTGAAATTTGTTATGCCTCTCTATAGCTGTTCTAGCATAACAGACTGTGTTTGCCGGGCCTGTGGTTATTTTATCACTTGCCTCTCGAGCCTTTCCAAACAAGCTGCATTTTTAAGTGCCCAGAAGTGGTCACAGTATTTCAGCTGACTCAGATTTTACCAGGTTTCAATGGACAAGGAGGATTGCCTCACATGCTATGCTAACAGGACTTCCATTTAACGTGGCTAGTCTTTTTTTTTTTTTTAATGCACAATCTGTTAGATGGATGCATTTTGTATGAGATGCATAATCTGTTAGACGTTTCCCTGGTCCACATATTATCTTATCTCTCAGCCTCACCACCCACCAGAGGGCTGGATGAAAGAAGCGGTACCAATCTGTTCGCATTCCTGTACCTCTGCCAAAGCAGGTGTCCTGCTCTAAACATTCCAGATTGTTGCCAGACAATATCTCTGGCTTGCAGTAAGGGTAATATCTGCTTAGAGGAGTCGAAGTTTTCAGGGTGTGGTTTCACACTAGTATACTTGACGTGTGCAGGTTGTCACAAAAGAGTCCGTCTCTCCTGCCCTGTCCACCCCTGCCTGCGCATTTTCCCTTCCACTCGGATCACATCTTGCAATGGCACTGCAGCAGCTGCTGGCTCAGCACGCAAATCTGCTGGCACAACTACTAGATCCAAGACAGGAAAAGCACCAGGAGCACATGGCCTGGGACAGGATAGAAAGCAGGATCATCCCCTTCAGCAACAACCAGAAATACTAGTGGTTCAGTTAAAGTTTTTGTCAGCTGTTCTTCGGGGAGAGAGGTCACTGTCACTAAATCAAAAATCATCTAGTGATGTTTCAAAACTAAATGAAAGACTAAAATATGCCTTAGCTATGTACAAACTCTCCCACAGGATTTCCTACTGGTGAAGTGGGCATAATAGTTCTCTTTGATCTTACAGGTGTTTTGTCAGGTTGACTCCATTAATTCCGAGGCATCCAGGTATGCTGGTGGGTATTTATCTCTCACCAGCATTTTAACAGCACATGCGCTTCTGTGTTTTTGTCTTTTCCTAACTCTTAAATACTGCATTTTGTAACCTGGCTGATCTCTTAACAGAGATGTTTTTTCTTATGAAATTGTTACTAGCCAAATATAGACAAAAAATTTAAATCCACTTCAGCTTCAAAATATAGTGGACCTGAAGTAATAGCTTATACATAGTAAATATAGCTTCTGTCTGTGTTTGACAGAAATAAATATCCAAATAATTCTGGTTTGGAAATGACTCAGTGTAGGAAACTACCCTGAAAACTGTCCATTTCACTTTTGTCAGCGTACTTAAGCAGGAGCTGGTACTTCTGTTTTCAGTCCTTGTTGGTATAGGCCTTTGACTACTGCAAGATCAGCAGTGAGAAGTTTTAAAGCAGTTGTACAAATTTCTGTCCTTGCCTGGGGACAGCCATACAGTGCTGGGTATCCTTTATTCACCTTCCCTTTGTTCACTGTGTCAGGAAACACAGGCAGAGCAGCGTTCCCAGTGGCTGCCAGCTCTAGAACTGCTCTAGAAGCAATACGCTCCATTATCCTGAGGTATGCTTTTTTCTTATCACTTTTCCATTTCTACTTCAAAAACAGACATTTCTAACGAGAAAACTAGTGTTACTAAAAAGCCACCTAATTTTTCTAAATTAATCAAGAATGTGGAAAAGAAATGATCGATTATAGAAAGTATAGTTACACTGTGCTATAATGATTAGGCAACTGCTCCTTTTATTTCTAGTAAAGCTTTCTAGTTTCTATTGCATTTCTTAAAGAGAATATCATTTTCATAGTGAAACCTGCTGTGCACCAAGACTGAATTAATACTTCATACAGCTTTTTTACATTTCCTTATCAGCTCAGTCTAAGACAAGAGCATGTCTGTAACACATGCTTAAATGCCTTTGCTATGAATTGATAGTCTTCACAATGTTATCTATTATGAGGCAAATGTTACACATGAATGCAAATTATACATCAATACTTCATTATAGATTGTTTTCCAGACCCTCCCCTGAATTTAGGATACTTTTTTGAATGAATATATATATATATAAATATTTTTTTCAGCATACTGTGCCATAAACTAATTATTTCATTTTTATGGGTGGCATTAGAGGTTAGAAATCACAAACTTAGGGAAACTCAAGCTAGAAATCCGAGACAGTTTAAAAGGCATTCAGTGTTTTCATGTCAAAGATGAATGTATGATTGAAAAATCTTTCTCACGCTCAGGAAAGCTAAGAAATTCCAGACATTTGGGAGGGTCCTACAAAGGAAGGATTTTTGGCTTCTCCTTTCAGCATATTTCACATTTTTAGGCAAGCTCAGAGCAGTTTTTTAACCACCGGAAATGGCCACAGTCTCACAACATTTGCACTTTTTTCCCTAAACTTTGCTTTTGTCAGCATTTATACTGACAAGAGGGAAATTGTAACTACCTGTTTCTCAGGTAGAGGCAGGTATTCTGGTCTTTGAAAACCAGAACTTGCAGTTAGGGATAAACATTCAAGTACTGGAAAGCATCACAGAAGGCATGGTAAAACAACAGTTCCATGCTCCAGACTTTAAAAAGCAAATTATTGAATAGGCATATGGACCAGAGACCTCATACTTGTGGGTTTTCCCCCCCCTGTAACAACATTAAAAAGATCTTCTGAGCTCATTTACAATGAACTCACTCCCTTCATCCCTTTGACTGCTGCCTCATGCTACAAAATGTGACTTCCTTTCCTTCAAACAAAACAAACGATAAAGGCGCAGATCCTCTGCTGTATTAAGGTCTAATTGTCGTGACAGCTGCAGGTTCCAGTGTCAATCATCATGTATGTGCACATTTAGGTGCTTTCCTATAGTACTTTCCCTGTCTTTAACTTGCCTGGAAGACGCATGTTGATCCCAAAGTGCGACAGTAAAAAAAGCGTAGAACCAATAAAGGATAGTTTTGTGCCAAGGACTGTTGGCACAAAAGAGAAGCCTATTACTTGGAAGAAGAGTGACACTGAAGTATCACATCGTGCTTCTGTAGCTTTGGCTGCTTTGGAAGCAACTAAAGGCAGCCAATAAAAGAGTTCCGTGTCAGTGCAAGGGAGTTACATCAGGGTAACAGTGTAACAGAAAAAGTAACTCACAATAAATTTTTTTTTTATAGTTGGGGAAATAACTTTCAAAACTTAAATGGACTGTAAACATGAACTTTAAGCAATGTTAATCAGAATCACAACCTCAGTGGCTCCACAACAACTGTACTGGAGCTTGAACAAATAGCCAAAACATATGGTATGTTTCTGCTATCTTTATGCTTCTATGCCAGTTTCGTCTGCCAGCAAAAAAACCCAAAACAAAAAACCACAGATCCAAGATAAGGCCAGTGAACCCATCCATTTGCTATGACCAAAGCTGAACTGTGAGTGTAACTGTAGGGATTTACTGCTTCATACCATATTCCTGTAGGGTTTTTTATGGTATACTTAATGCATTAAAACGAGACCTACCATCAATGTACTTAGACTTCAAGCTCAGCAGCTGTATTTCTTTCCACTCCTAAATCATCACTCACAAGAAAAGCCAGCATCAACTGTATTGCAGAATCTGAACAGTACGAGTTGCAAACAGTGCCTGCACTCTTCTAAGAAGCACTATCAGATAAGCTTCAGGCCTATTGTACCATTATTGTCCGTAGGGATGTTAGATGGTGACTGCGCTAACTTTTTAGATTGTATTTGCACTGTTAACTTTGGCTAAAATTTCCCAGACCCAGTTCTCCCTTACGCTGCTTTAAAACATTTTAGACTTGATAGGAGTTGAAGTTGGTTTTTTTTTACATTAGTATGATATCTGAAAAATCTCTCTAAAGGATGCTATGCAACTGGTTCCATATCTGAATAAGAAGCGAATTCCTAAAGGCAGGGGAAAAACTATTTTCCAAGCCACTTAAAAGCTTTTCAAGGTGAAAAAATACTATCTATGCTTTAAATTAGTTCTATCAAATTTGGAGAGGAATTAAATTTCCTTTAAGCATTTCCAAAACACCTGTCATATAATACCCATGTAGCACGTACAATTTTGGATAAAATATGCTGAAAAATAGATAGAACCATATAGTTTGTTCTATTCAATCTTAAAAGTAAGTGACAGTAGTCAATCCACATTGATACATTACTTTTTACCGTGTACGTGTGTGGTATTAATGGAGGAAGAGGCTTCTACCCACTGTACAGCCTCGTTGTCAAACAAACCGAACAGGTAAAGTATGTGCACTTTCAGATATAAATTATAATGAACTTCAGATGGTTGCCACCTCATAGAGCTACTTGCACAACGAGGTAAATTAAATGCCCCAAGCTAAGCTTCTCCCTCGTCTTAATTACTTTGTTTCACCACACCAATTCTTCTTTGTTACACCACACCAATTCTTCAGTGGGAAGCGTCAGGCTTCCTGTGGGCGGGTCCTTGATCCGCCTCGAAATTACTTTCCACAAAAAATAACCATCATCACCTTCATCTAGCTGATACTGAGGCTATGGCAAGATAAACAGGAACGACAGCCACCAGGACAGCTCCATGATGGAGCACACAACAGTGGTGGAAATCCCTTTCCCCAACAGCAATTTAGAACTCTTTCTGGAACACAAACAGTAGTAGGTGCAAACCCTAACAATCCTGATCCAGATCCATGACTGATGGGAACATTAAAACATCCACATTTAAAGCCTTATCTCCAGTACTGCAAGGCAGTTCTCAAAAGCATAGCATATAGAGTCAAATCTAAACACTAAAACCTTCCCATCATAAAATAGAAGCGATGCGTGTTCCCAGCAAGCAGCGTGTAAACACAGAAAGATTTAACCCGCTTGTTTAAAGACTGTAGGACCGCAATCTTGAACTCAGTCGAACTTTCCCAGCAGGGACACACGTGTGACATTTTAGAAGTCGGCTTTACAAATAAATAAATAAATAAAACAACCATACGCCTTTCAAACTCCGCAGTACTGTAGATGGGAGTCTGGGGGGTTTTTATGTTTAAATCAGCACACCGGCGGCAGTCGCGCTACCAGATTAGCTACCGCTTTCCCGGCTGGATTTCTTTTGCTAACGACAGCTAACGGGTTGGGCGAAGGCGGTTATCCCGGGGCAGAGAGAACTCCCGCGCTCGCCCGGCCCGCGGCGCTGAGCGCGGCAGGGACGGAGGGACGCCCGCGGCGCGCTCCGCCAGGGCCGCAGGTGCCTGCGGGGCAGCGGCGCGGGCAGGGGCGGCGGCAGGTGTCGCGGCAGGGCACCGGGATCGCAGCAGGTAACTGGGATCTCACTAACCGCCTGTCCCCGCAGCTGGCGGCAGGGAGGGGACACACCTCCCGCCCGGGAGGGCCCCGGGGAGGCCCCGCCGTCACCGGGACCTGCGGGGCGCGGGCAGCGCCCCCACCCTCCACTGCGCGCGCGAACACCGCCCCGCGCGCCTCTCCCGCCCGAGCCGAATTTAAACTGCGTTACTGTCCCTCGCGCAAAGCACCAACGCCGCTGCGCCCGCGCGCCCCGCCCTTTTTCCGACCGACAGCCAATAGCGAGGCCGCTTCGTTGCCCTCCCCGCCAATCAGGGCGCGGTTTATTGCCGGCTGAGAAGAAGCGCTCGGTGCGCGCTCCCGCCCGCTGTGGAGCTGGTCCCTGGCGCGGAGCAGGCGAGTCCTCCACCTCCTGTCGCTTCCCCCGCCCCTTCTCCCGCGCTTTGTTGGTGCCTCTCCCGGGAGAGCGGCGGCGGCTGCGGCCGGCGGCGATGCCCGAGTTCCTGGCGGATCCGTCGGTGCTGACCAAGGAGAAGCTGAAGAGCGAGCTGATCGCTAACAATGTGAGCCTCCCGGGCGGCGAGCAGCGCAAGGACGTGTACGTGCAGCTCTACCTGCAGCACCTCACCGCCCGAAACCCGCCCGCCCTCGCGCAGCCCGATTTTTCCAGCGACGAGGAGCGGGAGCCCACACCTCTCGGCGCCCGGAGCCGCGGAGCTGCTGCCGCCGCCGGGCGGGTGAGTACCGCTGTCTCCCGCCCGCGCCGCCTCGGCTTCCCGGCAGCCTCGGGCCCGCTTTCCCGCCCGAACGGGGCCGGCCGCCTCCGCCCGCCGGCCGCGGCTCGGGAGCGGCACGACGCGCCGGGGACCCCACACGGGGTCGGGAGAGTCTCCGGCTCGGCTGAGGGCGGCATTGTGCCCGGCCAGGACGGTCCCACTGTCTTGGGCAGCGGCGCTGCCGGGCGGCCGCCCCGCGTCGGGGGACGAGCTGGAACAGCGGGTCGGTGCCCAGGGGCCGCCGGCTGCGCCTCTAGGATGTGTCCCGCCTTGTGCGCCTCTTGGAGGGGCTGGCTTGGGTGGGCAGGGGTAGCGCGACCGCGCGTGGAGAGTGCGACAGCCCCCGACTGTAAATTGGGAAACTTTTACAGTGTCTTGGCGGGCGGTCTCCTAAGTAGACTATTTCGGTGTTGGAGGAACGAAGCAAGAGAACTGCCCGAGGTTGCAACTTGCTCAGGAAAGGACTCCCGTCCTCTGTCTCGGTTGTACAGCAGCAACGCTACTCGGTGTAAATACCTCTAGATGAAAGGATGAAGCTGTGAGGGAACAGCTGGTTTGTTTCGCTTAATGAAGTGGATTGTTTAGTGTAAAGAGGGTCTGCATAATGTAGGTGTCTAAGATGTGTTTTATAGCAAAGCGCCTCTGGTGCCTGTTCAGTTCGTCCACTGTGCTTGTTTTCTTAGACTTTATCACATGTAAGGAAAGAGGGGGAGCTGATGCCATTTGGAATTTTTCTTTTTGGGAATATGCGATTTCTTTCTTAATTTTTCATAAGTGGACCATATGTTTGCATATATTGAGAAAGCAATCTTGTAATTAATAATTCTAAGATGTCTGGTCTCAAGAAAACACTTGGATTATGATTGTCAGGTTCCAGAGTCGTAATGCGTGTGACAGTACAACTATTTAATAGTATCTAGTTTTCAAAGGTCATTAGTAAAGTGTGCCGAGGAACGGAGTCCTTTGAAGGTCTTTCACTCTTTAACCTTCAAAAGCCCA